>OY728141.1:1426286465-1436286465 GCA_963277665.1 Viscum album
TTTCGGGAGAACACACTCCATGAGTCTTATAGATCTGATTATGTTTGTTTGAGAAGTAATGTTCATCAGGAAACATCACTAGAGGTAGTTACACTCATTACGGGAGACACACTCCTGAGTGCGAAGGTTATGATAGATAGATGCACTCATTACGGGAGACACACTCCTGAGTGGGAAAGATCACAATACACAGATGAGGATCACTTCCATGGCCATGGAAGATACCACGACTCATCCGGAATTCACCTACTAGGTAGAGGATCGACGCCCAATGGAGTTGGTCACGTCGATCCCAGACTCTAACTAGGGTCAAGAATGGATAGAGGATCTCGATCCTGGCCTCTCAGATGGATGCCTGAATCTATCACATAAAGTCCTACTGAAGGGATCATAATCCTGTAAAAGGAAATGATGCATGACCTTCAGGGGAACGAGAATAAGGGGCACTAACCCGAATGAAATATTTCCAAGATATGGTGAACAAGAGTACCATGCTGTTTTCCAAAAAGTACACGGCGTGTAGAAAAGTTACACGCCATGTTGTCTGACCCCGGGTACTGCTCGTGTACAACGGCCCGTGTTTTAAGGCTGGTCGTGTAGAAAAACTGAGTACACATCATGCATTACGGTGTACATGCCGTGTCCGAGTGACTGGAGTTGGCTTTGTGTACACTGGCCATGTGTCCGTACACGGTCATCAACCCGTGTACTCCAACCCGTGTAATCGGTACACGGGGTGACCCACGTTACTGGCCTCGACTGGCCATGTGATGTAGTACACGGTCGTGTACTCCATACCGTGTTCGTGTACCCCCTGGATACACGCTGAGTTCCGCGTAGCCGCCTCTGCCATGTTGTACACATCATGTTGCCTGAAACCTTGTAGTCCAACCCGTGTCTGTGTACTTCCAAAGATAGACACCGAGCTTCAAGGAAAGCCTAACACGCCGTGTGACCAAGGTCACATGACATGTGATTCCTCTCTGACCCCCAAAACCCTAGCATCCGCCACCAGTATTACACGGCGTGTTCTTCGAGAGTACACACCGTGTATTCTGAAAATTTCCATAATCACAGACCTTCACCATCACACCTCTGGTGATGCTCCGTTTTTCAATATGGTTGTCCAATCACCACAAAACTCCCAATTTTTGGTCGTCCTGACACCATGAAGTCGATTCTGTTGTTTTCGGACCTTTTATCGGCTCCGAAAACATGTAACGATCCATCCGCGTGAAGAACGCTCAAAGAACAGACCTTTCTGATCCGGTTTGATTCGTCATCCACTATCATCGTCGCACCTTCTAAAGGTCAATGGGGTGTCTATTCTTCAATTTGGGATCACTGCATCACATAACGGATGTGTAATGATCCATTTTTCATCACCCCATGAAGAACGCAAAGAACACGCGAGAATAAAATGGGGGAAGGAAAACCAATCAAACAAAAAGAGGAACGAACCTCTGTTGTCGTTCGTCACGGCGCTGATCCTCTCCCATTAATAGGCTTTAATGGATCATAAAATCAACAAAAAAATCAATATGGATTAATTTCCCCCATAATCATCTCAAAGAAATCCCTCCCACAAGAACATACAAATCCGTGAATCAACTTGTTCGTGGTAGATCCGTGTTCGTCATTTAAATAAAAGCAAGGAAAATAAAATTAAATAACAAATCCCTACCTCAAGAAGGGATCGATCACCGAAGAAGAGGTTGTGCTATCGTCATCGTCAAGATCCTCCAACCTTGTTGGCGCAGCGATTCGCAGCTTCAATCCTTCGTCGTTCTTCACCGAGAGTTTTCTCGAGCATTTCTCTCAATCTTTCGCCAACGATCGACGTTAGATTATCCCAATAAAAAGGGAAAGGTATTTGACAAAAAAAATATTTTTCAGTATTAATGAGTCCAACTTTCCATTCTTGATTCATTATGACGTTCCATTTAATCAAGGAAACACCTGCCCCATTGCAGTGATGTAGTGGATGTTTCCATAAAAGAAATAAAATAATCTTGCGAATTTATTTTATTTTATTTTACTTAAAACTTCCGAAAATTAAATTTTCCCCTCGACTTACGCCGGTTGAGGTTAGGCTCGTTCTTAGGTAAAGTCGTCGCCCTAGACGCAATGGTGCCCTTAGATTTTTAATTCGGGCATCCGTTTGGAAATTGCCACAACTGCGCACAAGTGCCGACTCACTTAACTTAAAAAAAGTTCAAACCACCATTCCGGGCTCACTGGGCCTTGAAATGATTTGTCTTCTTCACGCCCAATCTCAAAATAATTCCATATAATATTTAAAAATAATACACAGAAAATATGAGACATTATATTCTCCCCACCTTGGGACTTTATGTCCCTGAAAATCCAAAACAAAGGCTACTCAAAAATATGTGGGTACTGGGCACGGATCTGGGCCTCCCGCTCCCACGTGCTCTCCTGAAGATTCTCATACTACCATCAGATGCACACCAAGGTAATCGATTTCCCACAAAGGATCCTCTCCTTCCGATCCTCGATCTCCACCAGGTACTCAGCAAAGGTCGCTCCATCCTCGATGTCCAGCTCTCCCCAGTCGATGACGTATGATGGGTCATACGCGTACCTCCTCAGCTATGACACGTGGAAGACATCATGTACCCGATCAACTGTGGTGGTAGAGCTAGGCGGTACGCCACCTCACCAACTCTGCACAGTATCTGGAAAGGTCCGATGAACCTCAGAGATATCTTGTTCCCTTAGCCAAATCTATGTAACCCTCGTCGAGGTGAGACCCAGAGAAAGACTTGGTCTCCCTCTTCAAACTCCAGAGGTCTCCATCGTCTGTCATAATAAGACTTCTACTGGATCTATGCAGTCTGCATCCACTCTCAAATGATCTGCACCTTCTCAGTGGTAGCTCGCACCAACTCTGGACCCATAAGTTCTGACTCTCTAGGGTCGGTCCAGCAAAGCGGTGACTGGCAGGGTCTCCCATACAAGGCCTCGAACAGTTCCATACCAATGGTGGAGTGGTAGATATTTTAGTATGCAAAATCCACCAGTGGTAGGTGGTACTCCCAACTATGACCAAAGTCCAAGACACAGTCTCGCAACATATCCTCTAGAACCTAAACGGTCCTCTCCATCTGACCATCAGTTTGGGGATGAAATGTTGTGCTCAAGCGTAGCTGAGTCCCAAAAGCCTCCTGAAATCCCTTCCACAACCGGGATGTAAAACAGGCGTCTTGGTTCAAGACTATTTTTTAGGGGACTCCATGAAGCCAAACTATCTCTTTCACGTAGAGGCGTCCCAATCTCTCTACAGTACTCTGCTCCCTGATAGCTAGAAAGTGGGATGACTTGGTGAGTCGGTCAACGATCACCCAGATGGAATCATGCCCCTTGGATGTATGTGGTAAGCCTATCACAAAATCCATCGATATTCCATCCCACTTCCACTCTGAAACTTCCAGGGGGTGAGCTAATCACGCTGGAACCTGGTGCTCGGCCTCCACCTGCTGGTATGTAAGACATCGAGAAACGAACTCTACTACTGCCTTCTTCATGACTGAACACCATAACTATCATTGGAGGTCCTAGTACATCTTTTTCACTCCATTATGTACTGCCAAAGGGGATGTATGAAACTCTCTCAGGACCTCCCCTTTCAACGCCACTGGTACAACAGTGCGTCCTCTGAAAAGAAGTATGTGCTCCCCACCTTGCGAATATCCATCAGGAACATGTCCTGTGGATAACTGAGCATGTAAGGCCACATAGTCTACATCTCCTAGATGTGCCTCCCTAACCCATTGTAAGAGTGGAGGGGAGACAACCATCGACTGTAGGTAAGTTGTATCCTCTCCATTCACGAAGGAAAACTGCAACGCGGCTAACTGCTCTGTCACCTCACTCAACAGTTGTGAGCTCGACCTTCTTCTAAGAGCATCCGCCACCTTTTTCCCCTTCCCAGTAGTATAGATGATCTCAAAATCATAATCTTGGAGTAACTCTAGCCAATTAATCTACCTCATATTCATATCCTTCTATGAGAAGATGTACTTGAGGCTCTTGTGGTCAGAGTAGATGATAAACCTCTCGCCCATAAGGTAGTGTCACCACATATTCAATGTGAAGACTACCGCATAGTTCTACTCTTGTGGCCTAAGCTAGCGTGAACCATAATCAATCACTGCCTGCCTCTGCATCAGGACACAACCAAGCTCGTTCCCTGATGCGTCTCAGAAAACTATGTACTTGACACCCTCCTCCAGTAATCTCAAGACTGGGGTGCTCATCAAACTCTGTCTCAACCACTCGAAAGCCTACTAGAACTTCTCTATCCACATGAAGGGTTTCCCCTTCCTGGTCAAGGCCATCATCAGTGCTGATATCTGGGGGAAATCATGAATGAATCTCCAGTAATATCCTTCCAACCCAAGGAATCTCTGCACCTCCGTCACACTCCGAGGTGGCTCCCATGATAACACAACCTCCACCTTGGCTGGGTCTACAGATACTCCATCTGCTGAGATG
This sequence comes from Viscum album, assembly GCA_963277665.1. Taxonomy (NCBI): domain Eukaryota; kingdom Viridiplantae; phylum Streptophyta; class Magnoliopsida; order Santalales; family Viscaceae; genus Viscum; species Viscum album. The sequence goes on from OY728141.1 coordinate 1,426,290,984, forward strand.
AAATGTCCCAGAAAGTGGACCTCCTAAATCTAGAACTATCACTTTGAGAGCTTCCCATAAAGCTGGTTCTCCCGAAGTACGTCTAGAACCATCTGCAAGTGTCTCGCATGCTCCTCTTCTGACACCGAGTACACAAGGATGTCGTCGATGAAGAACACTATGAACCGGTCCATGTATGGCTGGAAAATTCAGTTCATCAGTCCCATGAACATTACAGGGGTGTTCGTCATGCTGAAATGCATCACTAAGTACTCATAGTGACCGTAGCGGCATCTGAAAGCCGTCTTCGGTATATCCTCATCCCATACTCATAACTGGTGATTTCCCGATCGAAGGTCAACCTTCGAGAACCATTATTCCCCTCTTAGCTGATCGAAGAGGTCATTTATACTTGGCATTGGATACTTGTTCTTCACCATCACCTAGTTCAGGTGTCGGTAATCCATGCACAACCTCAGACTCACGTCTTCCTTCTTGGCAAACAAGACTGGGGCCACCCAGGGTGAAACGTTGGGTCTCACGAAACCCTTGCTCTACAAATCCTCCAACTATACCCTCATCTCACGAAACTCTGCAGGAGCCATCCGACATGATGATGAAGAAATTAGTGTCGTCCCGAGGTGTAAGTCGATGTAGAATTCGATTTCCCGGCGGGGAGGTAATCCTGGTACATCTTCGGGGAAGACGTCCTCATACTATGCCACTACTGCTGGGAACTTGGAGCTCACAACATCCACTACTTCTAGGGAAAGGCTATCCAACTCATGAGAGATTGGTTGCACCCTCCTATGAATAAGCCCATTCTATGTTGCCTGGGTTTCCCTTTCTCCGACAAAGGAAAACCTCGTTCCATTACAGCGGACACACCGCACTCTTCGCCTAAAACAGTCTATCTGGGCATGGACCGAAGATAACCAATCTATTCCGAGAATGACGTCGTAAGGCCTCGACGCTACCACCAAGGGGTTCCAACTGAAACTCTCGCCTCCAAGGGTAAGATCACATTGTCTGCAAAGGTGCGTGATCGTCGAGACTCCTCCCATAGGTGTCTCCAAACATAAGGATCGAGTCAACGGTTCTACCGGAATATCAAGGTTTTATACAATACATGTGGCTATGAAGGAATGACTGGAACATGTGTCTATAAGTATGACAGATAAGGTATAAAATACATAGATCATACCTCGAATCATCCCTAGAGCCCCTGGGTCGCATGCCTCGATCGCATGTAGTTGTCCCCGCCCCTATCCCCCAGCTCCCTAAGCCTAGTGCGGACCTCCTGAGGGTAGTGGTGGAAGTAATTCAAAGCGTCTTCCACCACCCACAGCTCTCCCTAATCTTCTGCCACGTCCGCCGCCTAGCAGGTCTATCTGCTCCACTCTCTACCTCTGCCTCGGTGGTCCATCCACCACTTCCATGTCAGCAGTTCGACGGGTCGGACAATCTCTAGTGATATGTCCCCTACCGTCGCATGCATAACATCGCTTCTCCCTAGGCTGACTGGATCCATCTTGAGAGCCCTGGACTATCGATCCTCTATCTTGGGTCCTCCTATGATGTTTCCCATGTCCAGATCCCTGATCCTGATGTCGGCTCCCTGCTGGCGGGGTCTCCGCACCTGTCTGCCTGCTGCTGACCGTCGTCAGTTGTCTCTGCTCCGCCAAGAAGATCTCGATCACCAAGGCCCTCTTGAGCACTCCATCATAAGTCGAAATGCATAGAGGCACGACACTAGCTCATATGCCTCGTCGTAGACCTCACTAGAAGGTCTGAGCTCTGAAGTACTGATCCTTAACAATATCCATCGAGTACTGGGCGAGGTTGGTGAACCTTGATGAATAGTCATCTACTGTCATACTACCCTATTGGAGCTGAAGAAGCTCCTAAATGCGCATAGCTCTCATCGTAACCAGAGATAAATCCTCCATGAAGAGTTTCTCAAACTCCATCCAGGAAAGAGTCTCCATTTTGTGACTCTATGTAGTCAGACTCCACCATCATCCTGCCGAACCCTGAAGAAGGATTGCTCCTAGGATCACCATCTGGTCTGCTGGTGTCCTCACTAGACAGAAAACTATGGTCACCGCCTCAAGACAGTCCTCAACTGCCTGAGGATCGTGCTCACCTCAGAACCTGAGGGGCCTCTGTCTCTGGAATTCATGGAGCGTGTTCACCCGGTGCTCCTCGTCGGTCGGTACCGCAGGTACCACGGGCTGCTCCACTGGTGGTGGCATAACTGGTGCACCACCTGGTGGTAACGCCTGGGGAACTGGTCCCTGTATCGAAGCCTCATCACTGAGGAGGTCATCCTCGTGATCGCGCCACTGAATCCTAGCGGGTATGCATCGCGGATCCATCCTGTAAGCAAACAAGATGTACCAAGGTCAATGAGTATATATGGATAGTTGACACAAAGGACATGGAAAACACAACTCATTCCTATATGATGCATGTACCATTCTTTTACTTCCCCACAACTAGTTTTTTCATGTACCGAGTTGAAAATCAGGTTATCAGAGTCCTAGTGTATGGATATGTCAGCTGCCGCACCAACACTAGAGTCTCTGGACTGAAGGCCGAACTCAAAACACTTAACACTGTTTCCCCAAACCAATCTCACAGACTCTTGGTCCTAATGTAGAACCGACCACCTCTGATACCACTCTGTCATGACCCGTCCCAGTGGGGCCTACGCCATGACTCCCCAAGACTACCTCTAATAGGCCAGGGGCTGGTGACTAGCACCGAGTAGTCATATTACTAATCATGGTAGGCATTTCCTAAGTAAATTTACACACGCACACATCTCCAATCCCACAAATGTTGAAATGTAAAAACACTAAGGAACAAAAATGCATGCATACAACTAATCCCAACCAATAGAGTACGATGTAATGTAAAGTGCTGAAAGAAAACTGGGCCAAAATAAAATCCCACCAAAATAAAATTCTGAAAACTACAAAGTCCAACCTGTAAAAACAAAAGGTACGGGGAATGATGCTCGTAGCCTTAGGAATGTCTTGGCTTGTAGGGAACTCAGAAAGCTCGGCCATGTCCTGGTCCGCCCTGGACTCCGTCAAAAGGCTGCTCGTCTGCACAAGACACGACACGTGCGGGCAAAGCCCGTGCAAGGGTGAGTATGACAATACTTAGTAGAGGACCCCAAAAACCATAAATAAGTACACAAAGTAAATGTATGGTCATATATGAACAATTTATGTCTAAAAAACATATATCACAAACCAGATATACTCAGAACCTAGACCCGTAGTCTAGAGATAAGTCACACAACCGCATACCCCCATCTAGGGGTTCAGTTCGAAGATTCCACCAAGCGCTCGTTTCGGGAGAACGCACACCACGAGTCTTATAGCTCTAATGACGTCCATCCGAGAAGTATTGTTCTTCGGGAAGCATCACGAGAGGTAGGTACACTCATTATGGGAGACACACTTCTGAGTGAGAAGGTTATGGTAGATAGATGCACTCATTACGGGAGACACACTCCTGAGTGGGAAAGATCATGATACACAGATGAGGATCACTGCTAGGGCCATGGTGGATACCACGACTCATCTGGAATTCACCTGCTAGGTAGAGGATCGACGCTCGGTGTAGTTGGTCATGTCGATGCCAGACTCTAACTAGGGTCAAGAATGGATAAAGGATCTCGATCTGGGCCTCTCGGATGGATGCCTGACTCTATCACAGAAAGTCCTGCTGAAGGGATTATACTCCTGTAAAAGTAAATGATGCCTAACCTTTATAGGAATGAGAAGAAGGGGAACTAACCCAAATGAAATATGTCTAAGATACGGTGAACAAGAGGACCATTCTATTTTCCAAAAATTACACGGTGTGTAGAAAAGTTACACGTCGTGTTGTCTGACCGTGGGTACTGCAAGTGTACAACGGCCCATGTTGTAAGGCTGGCTGTGTAGAAAAAATGAGTACACAGCATGTAATACGGTGAACACACCGTGTATGAGTGACTGGGGTTGGCTCTGTGTACGCTGGCCATGTTCCCGTACACGGTCATCAACCCGTGTACTCCAAACCGTGTAATCGGTACACGGGGCGACCCGCGTTAATGGCCTCGCATGGCCATGTGATAGAGTACACGGTCATGTACTCCATCCTGTGTCTGTGTACCCCCTAGATACATGCCGAGTTCCGCGTAGCCGCCTCTTCCATGCTGTACATGTCGTGTCTCCTGAAGCCGTGTAGTCCAACCTGTGTCCGTGTACTTCCCAATATACACGCCGAGCTTCGGGGAAAGCCTAGCATGCCATGTGACCAGGGTCACACGCCGTGTGATTCCTCTCTGACCTCTGAAACCCTATCCTCCACCTCCAGTACTACACGGCGTGTTTTGGAAATTTCCAGAATCACGGACCTCCGATGTCGCGCCTCCGGTGATGCTCCGTTCATCGATCTGGTCGTCCAATCACCACAAAACTCCCAAGTTTTGGTCGCCCTGACACCAAGAAGCTGATTCCGTTTTATTCGAACCTCCAATCGGCTCCAAAAACATGCAACGATCCATCCGCGAGAAGAACACTCGAAAAACGGCCCTTCCCGATCTGGTCTGATTCGTCGTCTCCTATCGTCGTCGCACCTCTGCAAGGTCGTTGGGGTGTCGATTCTTCAATTTGGGATCATAGCATTGCAGAATGGATGTGAAACGATCCATTGTTGGTCACCCCGTGAAGAACGCGAATAACATGCGAGAAGAAAATGGGGGAAGGAAAACCAATCAAACAAAAATAGGAACAAACCTCCACCGTCGTTCGTCACGGTGTTGATCTGCTCCCATTAATAGGCTTAAACGGAGTAGAAAATCAACAAAAAAATCAATATGGATTAATTCCCCCCATAATCATCCCAAATAAATCCCTCCTGCAAGAACGTAAGAATCTGTAGATCAACTTGTTCGTGGTTGATCCTCGTTCATCGTTTAAATCAAAGCGGGGAAAATAAAATTAAATAACAAACCCCTAACTCAAGAAGGTATCGATCAACGACAAAGAGGATATGATGCCATTTTCTTCAATATCCTCCAACCTTATTAGCGCAGAAATTCACAGCTTCAATCCATCGTCGTTCATCGCTGATAGTTTTCTCCAGTGTTTCTCTCAATCTTTCGCCAACGATCGATGTTTGATTATCCCAATAAAAAGGGAAACGTATTTGACAAAAAAATTCTACGGTATTAATGAGTCCAACTTTCCATTCTTGAGTCATTATGACGTGCCGTTTAATTAAGGAAACAGCTGCCCCATTGTCGCGCTGCAGCAGATGTTTCCATAAAATAAATAAAATAAACTTGCGAATTTATTTTATTTTATTTTACTTAAAACATCTGAAAATTAACTTTTTCCCTCGACCCGCGCTGGTCGAGGTTAGGCTCATTATTAGGTAAAGTCGTTTCCCCAGACGCAACAGTGCCCTCAGTTTTTTAATCCGGTCATCCGTTTGGAAACTACCACAACCGTGCAAAAGTTCCGACTCACTTAACTTAAAAAGAGTTCAAACCACCATTTCGGGCTTACTGGGCCTCTGAATGATGTGTCGTCTTCGCACCCAGTCTTAAAATAATTCCATATAATATTTAAAAATAATACCTGAAAAATATGAGACATTATATAAAACTACCAGATATTTTAGGATGATGAATTTGGAATGAAATAAAATGAAGGAATGAGTGGATATTTATAGTAAAAGAGAGGGAGTTTTTTATTAATTTCAAAGGACACCTCATTAGTTGTATTTGAAAAACCATTGGCTTTACCATAGTATTTTCCAATGTTATTGGCCAATTGGGACACCTAATATCATATTTTAATATACACAAGTCGGTCATAACTTTATATTAATTATTACATCATTATGATGTCATTAATCATACCGAAAACTCAAAACTGTATTTTTACTATTCACGAAAAACTAAAGTATTTTATAAAATTATCATAAATTCCGCATAACCTAATATCGACATTATGAATTCAAAAATGAACTCCATTTTTTTTAAATAATTTTCTAAATATTATTAATTTAATTTTTAAATAAAATCATGATTTATTCAAAAAATAACAATTTTAAAACTATAATTCATTTTATATCACCTTGAAAAATTAATCAAGATCTCATTATATTATAACCTTAATACAATAAAATAATAATATGATTTACTATTCATAAAGGTTGTATTACTATTCATATTACTATTCATAAGGGTATGTTACTATTTACAAAAAAATTAAGTTTGTCTTATCAGACTCTAAATATCTTATTGAACGCAACCGTGTATATCAGTTTTTTGAAATTCAAATCATAGGGGTGGAAAATTTTGTTTATTGGATAGGTTATAATAAAGTGGTGTTTTGTGGAGACTCGTTGTTTCATGCATTCAATATTAAATTTATTTATAAACCCATGGGGTGTTACACTCTAGGTACTCGATGGATATGGTTCCTGACTAGTTATTTTAGGCTCAGGCCTTTGAGTAAGTAATTCATAGAGAAATATGAGCTATCATTATAACTCAGTGAATTCTTACCTATTTTGGGGTGATAGAGAGAGTTTTAGTGGTCTATAATTTCCTAGCTAAACAGATGTAGATAGTTTTTGCTGGTTGTGGGCACATAGGAGTAGAGACTTCAGTAGTAGGGAGGCGAAGTCAGTCTTAGGGACCTGAACATGTCAGGAATTTTAGTAGGTGGTACTAGGATATAGGTTATGTGGTTCAGGGATCACATGATGGGTCCAGTCATCCTAGGGAGAGGTGGTGTAACTCTTGTTATGGAAGAGGACATATTGCATGAGATTTTACAAATCACCGTATGACTAATAGAGAGATGGTGGTTGGTCCACCTAGGCAGAGGCAGAAACAAGATAATATAGGTTCGCAAGGTGGAGGATGTGGTTAAGGATCTATGAGAGGAGCTAGAGGTGGTGGAAATTTCCACTTGTTTCCACCACTATTCCCCGATGGTCCATGTCAGGCTCAGGGAGCTGGAGTACAGGGGCGAGGGAAGCTACAAGAGGTTGAGTCTTATGAACCAGAGGCTCCAGGGATAATATGAGGTGTGATATATGTATTTTCTACCTTAACTACAGTACTAATAAACACAAGTGTTATTCATTAATTTATTAACACATATCTGTTCTGAGAATTAGAGATTCTGGTTGAGCACTTGGCTCAACCCTTGCGTTTGGAGATTTATACAGTATATAACTCAATGATCACACATTGTTACTGACAGTGGGACCTAACTTTTGGAGGTGAGAGTTTATATTTGGATCTATTTGTAACAGAAATGAGTCTTTATGATGTCATCTTAGGTATGGACTGGTTATCTACAGTTCATTCCCAAATATACTATTTCATGAGAAGTATGCAGTGTGTCTACAATAATGGGACTAGGTTTTCCTTTGTGAGTTAAAAGGAAACCCAGGAAGCATATGATGAACTCATGCATAGGAAAGTGCATCTGATTACTCATTAATTGGATAGCATGGCCCTTGGTGTAGTAGATGTTATGAGTTTCTAGTTCCCTGTAGTGGTGGAAGAGTATGAGGAAATCTTTCCTGAGGACATTCTAGTCTTACCTCCACATCGAGATATAGACTTATGAATTGATCTACACACTGAGATGAACCTAATATATGCATCAACATATCATATGGATCCCACAGTGCTTCACAAGCTGAGAGTTCATTTAAAATACTTGGAGAGGGAAGGGTTTTGTTAGACCCAATGTTTCACCTTGGGCAGCACTAGTGTTGTTCACCAAGAAGGTGTATAAGAGCTTGAGGTTATGTGTAGACTACCATCACCTAAAATAGGTGACCATAAAGAACAATTATCCACTACCAAGGATTTATGACATATTTGATCAGATGAGAGGGGCACATTGATTCTTGAATATTGGCCTCAAATTAGGCTATTGCCAGTTACGAGTACGGGATGAGGATATACCGAAGACGACAATCATATGTCTCTATGGTCACTATGAGTACTTGGTGATACCCTTTTGTGTGACGAATTCCCTATTAGTGTTCATGGGACTCATGAACTTGATCTTTCAACCCTTTTTAGACCAGTTTGTGGTAGTCTTCATCGACAATATCCTAATGTAATTGACGTTTGAGGATGAGCATGTGATACACTTGAATATGGTTCTAGACCTACTCCAAGAGCACCATAATTATAGAAATCTCTCAAATTCTTAGTTCTAGATTCAATAGGTCCACTTAAATAAATTTAAAAGGCCTAGTTGGAATATTCTAAATGGTTTTTCTAAAATTTACTACACCTACATTGGAATCATCGCTATTTTTTCATGTATGAGAGCTTTTGAATTGATATGGTTTATATTTATTACAATATATAACATGGAGGGGCTTCAAACCATCGGGGGTTGGGAAGTGAGATAAGGTATTAATTGTATGATTTATTATTATACATTATGTGATTGATATATGATTGACGTATATTAAAAATTTCCCATCACCTCCTATATTTAGTGAATATTCTATATAGGACACCTTTGGTACTTGGGTAGGATATCCTAGATTAGATGAGATCTTTTCCACTTGATCAGGTGTCATCCTGACTTGTGAATTTATTAGTGTTGTTCCCCATTTGGCCAGAGAAGTTATTATAGGTCCACTCATTGGGAGTGAAGTTATACCACTAAGTATTCTAGCCTATGTGACCTTAAGGTAGCTCTCATATTTATCCTCTTTTAGTCATTTATTTCACTATACCTTATTCCTTATTCTCCTTTCTTAATAGTTGTTTATGTGTGTGTGTGTGTGTTTATCCTTAGAACCTTATTATATTATCATTTTTCTATTTTATCCAAGACCTAACCCTGGACTCGGATTTTCCTTTACTTCTTTTGATTTGCATCGTCTCATTATTTAAATTGTCAATTTCTTAGGTTCTATTTGATTATTCCTTTATTTATGTGGTACCTTAGTGTTATATTTTTTAATATTACTTCAAAAAATTTTATTAAAATGTTTCCAAAGTGTTCTATGTAAATGAAGTATTTATGATTTTTTTAAATGAATTTCAAAATAATTTTAAAGGAATATTAAAAATGGTTGTTTTAATAAACAAGGCATGGGTTGATAAAATTATTTTCAAGTGATTTTTTTCATTTAAAAAAAATATAAAAAGAAGTTTTTAAAACAATCATGAACTTTCATTCTACTTTTATTTATTTTTATATAAAAAATGTAAATTTTAAATGTATTTCAAACTATAATTTATGGTTTTTATTAAAAAGTAAAATAAATGAATCGATGTTTATATCTTTATAAGATTTTAAGCTCACACCCTACTTATACCACTTGGTGTATGTAGAATGAGTGTCTCTTTTACAGTATCATGTCCCAACTCTGAAGAGTTACACCAACCAATCTCTTCCTCAAGGCTATGTTGAAGAAGATTATATTGATTTTTGTTTGGGGAGTGACCTTAGGTCACAAGGATGTCTTTATATGTTATAAAAATTTAATTTTTATTATTACTTATTAGTTTTATAAAAATTGACCATTTCTATTTATCATTTCCTTAATTGGTTGTGTTTAATAATATGAGGTTATGGATGTTTAATGAAGTGATTATTGTGTGTGAGGGAGTTAGAGGTGAGTTTAGGGTTTACTAATTTCATATTTTTTTTATTTCTATATATTATTGTATCATTTTCTCAAGCATATGGAACTACAATGTATGGATTTATCATGATGGAATTTTTTGTAGATTTTGCTACTTAATTAATTATATTTATTGGGTGAATTTGTTCCCAACTGAGTTTACTTTAATGCCCAACACTATTTTCCAACCCATGGGGATTGATAATTCCCTTTAGTAACTATCATAGGCTGACTCGATCATTCGATGTAGGGGAAACCTATTCTGGTTCATGAAAAATGGAATTATAGTGGCCCTTTGTTATTTAGGTGATCCTAGTAGATAGAGATATGACTATTAGAACTTAGACGGTAGGTGTGAAAAGCATATGGCTCACCCTTACCTATTCCAAACCCATGAGTTTTCTTAGAAAGTCAGATTTTTAGTATTTTATTATGGTTTTTTGTGGGTTTTTATTTATGTTGATGGATTTATTATGTTTTTGGATGGAATGAGAGTTTAGCAAGTGGTGCATGGTGAGCTTTCATGGCTCGGTAACCCATGGGAATCCCACATACATAGTTAGATGTAGTTCTCAATGATAGTTTTATTGTTGTCCCATGGTCCACCAAACCATGAAACAAATTCATACACAACCCCTAGTTTCATTCAAGGTGGTATTATGTTTTATGATGCTAATCGCTTGGATTTTGGTTGGTGTTTGAATGGAAATTTTTGATGTATTAAAGTAATTTCAAGTAAAGATTCAATATTTTCAAACAGTGTGTGAATTTTGAAATTATTTTAAAAGGAAATAATGGTTTTAAATGGGGAATGATATAGACTAGTACACTAATGTATAACTAGGATAACCAAGAAATTGTATTCCAGAAAAGAGAAAAAGGGTACCATAGCAGAGCCTGTAAAAAATTCTCTAGAATATGTAAAAATATCCTACCATGTTGGAAGTTTTTAGCCCACATAGAGATAGGTAAGTATATTAAAAGGAGGAAAGATAAAGGTAGTGAAGAAGTGATGAATATTTATATTATGAGAATTTTAACCCTTTTTATTGGTCGGTAGAATCCTGGGGATCTCTCTAGTGTCTTATTTTCATACCAACCTCTTCTTCCTCTATCCTATGTAATTATAGTTCAATCATTTTTGGTATATAAAAAGTATTTTTCTCATAGTGTATGGTTATTCTAAAGTTTTATCATTCATCCAATGTAATAGATTCACATCTAGAGGAGGAGATCACTACCAATCACTCTATAGGGAGGGGAGCACTGCCAGGATAACTTGCATAGGAGGAGGAGTGCTTCCATAATTATTTTTTTCTTATAGGAGTAAAGCATTTTTAGAAACACTTTACAATGGTGGGGAGTTCTTTATAGTGATTTGATACCCTGGATCATTGTAGAAGGCTTAGTTAGAGAGAGTGGACCAACATTTGGGGAATATTGAGGCCACACTTTTCAATTTGGATGTAATGCTGAGAAACATCATACAAAACCAACAAGGATGGGGACACAACCAACAACAATGGGATTTAGAGATGAAATAGTAGTTAGAATTCCATAAGTACATTGTCAGAGTGATGTGTCACTTAGAGAATCATCCATAGTGGAGGAAATTCATGTTGTATACCTCGCTCTCTTAGATAGTTTGGAATGATCACAAATACACATTTTTGTTTTAAATTATTTGTTTTGATGGTTCTCGATGTTTAAATTTTAGGAATTTTATCATGGAAGTTACAAACCAAAAGGAGGGCTCAAGAGGACCATGAAGAGAATTCTTAGATCCCCCCAAATGCATGTGCTAGAGAATGGCTGGTGGAACCCACCAGTTACCCGATGTCACCCAGAAAAACACAAAAATATATCCATTAGAGTTGGTATCGATCATCTTAATTTAGCCTCTAACAGCTCTATATGACCCCCAACACCTTCAAAACATTCTTAAATCCGTGGGAGGCTATAAATTCACCCCAAGGGTTCCTATAAGATTCTGATTACCTTGAAGATCATTTCTAGAGCCAAATTGTGTCAAATGGATCTTTTTATTTTTCCTCTCTTACAATTATATCACCTTCCCTCATTATTTTCTTATTGTATCTTCCTGGAGAGAAGTGTGATTTTACTTCATTGTTCTTTTGAATAGAAAGTATCTTTTGTTTTTATTTTGGTTCTTTCTTGGTCCTTAAATCAGGGGGTTTGGTTCTTTATTGGTCCTTAAAGAAAGGGGTTTAGTTCTTTCTTAGCCCTTAAATCAAGGGGTTTGGTTGTTTCTTGGTCCTTAAAGAAAGGGAGATAGGGTTCCTAGCCATACTAATTAAAAGGATATTAGTGTTTGGGTTTTCTTACTAAATAGTAAGGTTCTTACATCTTATAACAAGTTTCTTACTACAACCACTAAAAAGCAAGGTTTAGGTTTCTTGATACAATTGTTGAAAAGAAAGGTTTAAACCAAAACCAGTCTAGTTTACTTTAGGGGAGGAGACGTAGGGATCCCATAGGAGATTATTTGTGAACGCCTTTATCAATTATTCCTTGTCTTTATTTTTTTTATTTTTTCTACACTATCTTATTTATTTAATTTCCTCCACCTATAATTATTATACTTCCACTTAACACTTATTTTAACCACAATTGTTTTAATTCCATCAAAATTAGTTTTAAATTATAAAAAGTATTTACAAGGGAAATTCACTCACTCTTTCCATCTTTACTTGGACCAATAATTGGTATAATATCCAAAATTTTTATTTTAAAAAACCTTATCTGGTTAAAGGAATAATCAATTAAGGGCATCAATCGATTATACCCAAGGTCCTCCCAAGGGACACTCAAAGGGTAAAACCCCTTTATTTGATGGAACCGATTACAATTATTGGAAAAAATGCATTTATAATTTTATTAAAAGAACAGTTTGTCCTTTTTGGAACATTATAATGGATGGTTACACATTTTTTAACCAATTATAGGAAAAATGGACTCTTGATGATATTTCCTCTTTTGAAATAGATAGAAAATACATGAATTATCTTTATTGTACATTTTATGAGAATGAATTTAATCATGTTTACAATTATAAAAATTATCAAGAAATTTGGAAGTTTCTTAAATATGTATATGAGAAAAATATCAATCCAAAGTGCCCCAAAAATAAGGCATGAAAAGAATCAAAATGGAGTGCAAGTGATGACTCCATCTCATCAAAAAAATAAATCAATAAAAACCCCAAATGTATCATGGCTCAAAAAAATGTTAACATTGAGGCATGTTCTTATCTCACATATTGTTCTTGAATTCATTTAAAATTTTAAGATTTCAAATATGATAAGGATAAATTACATGAGGGATTTTACGAACTCACCACAAAATTCAAGGTTATTAAAAAGAAATACAATCAAGCTGTGAGTGAGAAAGATCTTACTTCAAAGGAAAATGAAAATATTAAAGATTAAAATCAAAGGAATAATGAATTTATTACTAAAAATAATCAATATCAAGAGAAAATATTTAATTTGGTTTTGAAATATATGTTTGAAGTTTAGAATAAATGTGAAGATATTAAAAATAAAATAAAAAATTAAGATCTAAATAAAGTAATAATACTTTTTCAAGTTAATCTAATGTTTAGAAGTTGGAATCCACCATAAAGAATCTTAAGTAGTCTCTTTCCATGTTCACTTAAGGTGGAAAAATTTTATACAAGATCTCAGGTTCCTAATAGAGTGTGAAGTATAGTTATAGTCTTAGATATTAAAATCAATATAGCACTTCTAGGAGTAAAACTTTTATAAAGGGTTGTTCAAAAAATATTTTTTTAAATTATTTTTATAGATATAAGCACATGATCTATGAGTGTAATTATAAAAATTACTTGTATGGTAGACTAAAATCACTACACCTCTCCTCAAATATCTTATATAGAAAATCTCATATTTCTTATGTAAACTCGTATTCCAAGAAAAATATGGATTCTAAAATCCTTATTGGATAACATTTATGGACCCAAGTTTTGGGAACCAACACCTCTAGTTTTTTGAATATTTTGTAGGGAGTATTTCTTAATAAGAATTCCAAGGTGCAACATGGAAAATTATTGAGACACTTATGTGGTAGAATATTTTTTTAGTGTATTTAGTTTAAAAATATTTCATAAAACATAATATAGATTAAAGTTTATATATTCTTTATTTTAAATCTATATAAATTCAATTTATCTTGATTCATACATTTACTCTATTTTAATTTTAAGTGTTGTGTGTTATTTTATGAAACATGTTTGAATAAATGTGATATTTATTATTTGGGATATTTATTTATTTAGTTTAAGTGAATTTTTACTTTATTTTTATGTGATATTTGTTTTACAATTAAATTTTTCTATTTAAAATACTCAGGTTCCCTCAAGATGGATAGTGGTTCTTTACAGATGTTAAGTTCTTGAATTTTCCAACTTGCCATCTAGTGGCCCTCAATAGATGGATGATGGTGTCAGTCTAGGCCCATTAAGCTATATCGAGGGAGAGTCTTTAAAAACAAAACCCCCTCCTTCCACTCAGCTAGCACTTTAAAATCTCTCCTCTTCAGCCCTGTCAAGCCCTAACTTCTCCTCTATTTATAATCTTTACTCTTGGTAAGTTTCTTGACATTTCTATGTCTTTTAACTCATCCCTCCTTAATTTATTTTAATCTCAACCTTTTTCTTCACTCCCTAAAACCCTTGCTCTAATTTTTTGAACCTTTCTATATTGGCTACTCAAAGAACTCAATACCTATATTCCCAAGGAAAAGGGAAGGCCATAGAGTCATCCACCCTCCTCCGATCGAGAAGCTTGATCTGATTTGGAATGAAAAAATTATTATATCGGGTAAGATAGTTGATTCTCATTGGTTAAAAAATGTCGTCTTTGAGTTGATATGAAATCTACATTTATTATGGTGAGATGAAATAACATATCTACATTGAGAATCTTGAAGGATTCATTCCTAACAATGATGGATCTATGGTATTAAAATTGAATAGGTTTTTATATGGATAGAATCTAGCCATTGTATCTTAGTACTCTAAGCTAGATAGTTTCTTAAAAGAGATGAAATCAATAAACGTAAATATGGACTATAATCTCCATATAAAGGATGTAACGCCCTGACCCCAATTTCCCAGAGTCAGTGCATTATTTTATTACATTAGCATGATCATAAGAAAATCAAATCTTAAAGGACTGATCAGTTTGGTAGCCTTAGAAATACTAGATATAAACATAAGTTTTACATTATATCTTGAAATGAAAAAAACAAATTACCCCCTTTTAAAAATATCATATCCCTTATAATATCATTGCATGTCAATCATAATATACTTCTTCGCATCCTGGGGGAAAATAAAACATAAGAAAGGGGAGAGCTCAGATGCTCAGTAAGGATAAACAATATAGAATAAGCTATCATAAATAAGCATAAACTTTTAAAGTGAGGTATAAAACTGAAACACAAACCTTTTAAACATAATCTTTAGAAAAATATGGAAATAATAAATAAAATCATTTCATTTAAACTTTCACATGGATATTCTACTTTTCAAATAATCACATGCAATATCAATAACTAATCTCATAATGAAGAAATGCATAATGTCATACATCATAACCATATTGTTAGGGCTTCATGCCAAGACTATTACCATACCTTTAAGGCCTTGTGTCAAGATACTAGTTTGTCTCGCGATACCTACTGATGCATTGAGGGGATATAGTATGCCTCGCCCATCACTTACTAATTCCAATGCATTCCTCTTATGAAAAGTGTGAAACATAACATAAATATTTTTATTAAAACTAGAATATGAAATGTTAATACTTTAACCATAAACCATGAATGGTATAATCATAGCACATCCATAGTCAAATATATCATAAACCCTTAAATACAATATAGAATATTTTATCATAATAAGTCAACCTCAAATAAGCATAAAATCCAATAAAGGATATTGACATAGATGAAAATAATTTAATAAATTTATTAAAACTCTTTAAGGTAAATATCCCTTTATTACTTTGAAATAATTTAGAAGCTACACAATTATAAAAGAAAACATTTGTTTTTAAATTAACCTGATAAGTTTGTAAGGAAAGATTCAAAATGTTAAGGCGTCATAACGGTGGAAAATATCCACTTGCACTGTATGAGTTCAAAAAATATTCTTTCCTTAATTTTTCAAAACGATCATAAAGTACCTCATTTAGAAAACAACTTAAAGATTATTTTCAAAACGTTTTATAAAAATACAAACATGGGTATAAATGACTTTAAAAAAATTTAGAGAAATATTAAAAATATTTTAAAAGTTATTTTTTATGAAACATGGATGTGGATGATAAAAATTCCCCAGTACATACTTACGTATAAATAATCTCGGATAAAAATGTGATTACAAAATTAACCCTTACCTTGTACTTTATGTTAGTCAAGGGTGTGTTAACCTTCTATATAATGGTTAAATTATCTTATTAAATTATACCATAACCATATACATATTTGTGATATTATATATGATCCTATTAAATCATTTTGTTAATAGTGTTTTAATATTACCATTATTTTGGGTGTTAATTACTTTGTTTTCCCATTCTTATTTTTCTATGTAAGTCAGATTTTTTATGTATAGGATGTATTTTATTCATGTCCATAATGATATTAAGTTTATAATTATTATTTTTACTCATCATATAAATTTTATAATAATTCTTGAATTTTTAACGTGGAGAATGAATCTCACCGCATTATGGAGACGGTAGGTCGTACATACGCATGAGCGACGATATCATTACCTTGATGGTTAAATGGTATGAAATTGGATTTTATATTAATTATAAAGAATAATTATCATGTAATGTTCATTATTTATATCCATTATAATCATTATTATATCCATCCAATTAAAGTAGTGTTGAATAACAAATTACACCATGGGGTGGAGATGGAAAGTTGTACAAACGCACGCATGGTGATATTGTTATTCATATGATGGATAAAATGAGTAATATGGTTCTCCCATGATTATTATAACATCTAATTATATGTATTATATTGTATTTATTACTTTTATAGGGAAAAACATAGAAAGATTAAGTATAATAATAAAAGAACATTGAAATAGGTGATAAAACAATTACCTCTTTTTCAGGTATCTCCTTTTGGTTTGCATAAAAGGAATCCTTAGGATAGATTTCTGCCCAAAGTGTGGCCTCTGAGATGAATTAAAGGATTTTTGGAGAGTAAATTGGTAGTTTTTGGTCGAACCAAAAGGCTTTATAGGTGTGAATTAAAGAGAAGGAGAAGTACCCTTTTATAAGAGAGGTAAGGGACACTTTTGGGAGATCTTAAAATAGTAAGTTATTATAAATTGATTTTCGATTTCAAATAGCTCCAAAGTGATTTATTTAGAGTATAAGATGATTATGGATTTAAATTCTATAATAAAATGATTTTGAGACAAGTTTAGGTCATGAAATTAACCTTATATTTTGGGTTTAACCCTTAGTTAAACAGTTTAACTCTTACCATGACTTCTTGTATTTTTACACTATAGGGTTAATATAGTTACTATAAAATGCCAAAAGATCCCCAATTGTATCATTTATGACATATTTAACATTATAATAGTTATTTTTATGAACCTTAGATTTTAATAAATTTTATAACATTTAATTAAATATTATTTATTTTAAAGTATCATTTATGTCAATTTTAATATTATTCAAAATTTTCATTTTTAAAAATATCAAACCAACTTGATAACTTCGAAACAACACTTATAATATTTTAATAACAAGTCTATGTTATCTATAAAAAAAATTATGTCATTAATTAAGTAAAATTATATTTATTATAATATTTAATTATCATTTAATTGATTCTTCCTTTAATAATTCAATTACTGCATCATTATTGTGTCACCATTTAATTTAATTATTTATTTCCTAAAATTTATAAAAAAAATTCATTATATAGATAATAAATTTATCTTTATAAATACTATCTATAGTATAATTTATCTTATTTATAACCCTATATTAAAAATGGTTTAGTTATTAAAATTTGAATACGAAATTTTTAACTTTTCTTTATATAAAATATAATAAATGTCTTAATCTAACAAAAGTCACCTAAAAAAGATCATAATTTTGACCTAAGGTTGATTTTTGTCGAAAATAACTTATCCAATGAAATTATTACAAGTGTTAGGGTAATATTATATTATTATAATATTAATTTTACCTTTAATTACCTTATTTACCTTTAATCATGGTAAATAAAATACAAAAGTTATTATTCACCAAAAAATATTTTGATCTTATTAGATCAAATTTTTCATATTGATTATAACCATGTATGTCCATTTTTTCAAATTCAATTCACAGAAGTGGTAAAATTATATTTATTGCAAATCTTGTAGATGTGGCTATAAGGCAGGTAAAAGAGACGTTCAAAAGTTTAATAAATTTTTATATCTAATTATATTATAAAATGATTTCAATAAACTATATTAGATTAATATATTTATTATTTATCTATTTTTACTTTAAAATTAATTTATAGTAAAATAATTAATTAAATGAAATAGTCGGTTTTTAACAATAATGCAGTATTTTTCACTATTCATCAAAAATTAAGACTTTTCAGAAAATTACCAAAATTTCACCCTAATATAATTTTGATATTAAGAATTCAAAAATTAAGTCTATTTTGAAAAATAAAATTTATAAATTTCATAATTTGGTTAATAGTATTCATAACCTCTTTTTAAATGGCTAGTTTGAAAGGTTATGGTGCACTCAAACTCAATGTTGCGTATAGCGCAAGCTATTGAATTATTTAAAAGGAAGTGTATCATGGAAGCTTGGGGTATTAAATTATTCCCTCCTTCAAATAATTTTATCCTCAAAATTTCTAAAATATCACTTCATAAAAAAAATCAGGTGGTTCTTCATCATAAGTTCTTCAGGTTCCCACGTTGCCTCTTCCATTTTATGGTTTCTCCAAAGAACCATTACTAGATGAGTTTTCCAATTTCTCAACACTTGTTCTCTAGTATCAATAATATTTATAGGATCTTCGCAATAAGATAGATTGGGTTCCTTCTTTATTTATTCATAGGTGAGTACATGCGTTGGGTCTGGCATGTATTTTCTTAACATTGATACATGGAACACATGATGAACTATGGAGAGACATGGTGGCATTTCCAAATGGTAAGTTAAAGCTCTAATTCATCCCAAAATTTCAAAAGGTCTGATGTACTTGGGACTTAATTTACCCTTCTTACCGAATCGTATAACACCATTCTATGGAGATACCTTCAAGAAAACATGATCTCCCACTTGAAATTCTAAATCCTCTCTTTTGTTATAAGCATAGTTCTTTTGCCTATTTTGACCTATTTTGATAAGGGTCTGAATATTTTTTATATTTCTTATCATTTCCTCAACAAGTTATGTGCCTATAAGTTTTCTTTCACCAAAATCATCCTAACAAGTTTGTGTACAACATCTCTTTCCATATAACGCTTCATATGGTGCCATATGTATACTTGAATGGAATCTATTGTTATATAAAATTTATACCAAGGGTAAATACTGATCCCACATACCTTGAAAGTCAAGAGATTAAGATCTCAACATGTCTTATAAAGTTTGAATAGTCCTTTTTGATTTTCCATCAGTCTGAGGTTGGTAGGAAGTGCTCAAACGAATCTCAGTATCTAGGTCCTTCTGAAGACTTTTTCAGAATTGTGATGTAAAATGGGGATCATGGTCAAAAACAATTGATAGGGGTACACCATGGATTCTTAAAACTTCATTAATATATATTCTTGTAAAAAGTTCAAGTGGTAAATCTTCTCTTATAGAAATAAAATTTGCTGATTTGGTAAGATGATCAACAATAACACATATCACATCATTTCATCTAGGAGTCTTTGGTAGCCCCATGACAAATTCCATCATAATATCATATCATTTACACAAAAGTATAGGAAGAGGTTGCATGACTCCTCTAGGATGTTTTCTTCTAGCCTTCACCTATTGACAAACCAAAAATCTCAAAAATAATCATAAATCTCCCTCTTCATGATGTCCCACCAAAAATATTCCTTCAAATCTCTATACATCTTAGTGCCACCAGAGTGTGTACAGAAATTGGAGCTACGAGAATCATCCAATAATTCTCTTTTTAGCACAGGTATAGCAGGAACACAAATCCCCTTCACAAATTTCAAATCACCTTCTTCAAATATAAAGTCAATTAGTCTCCCATCATTCATAGATTTAATTTTCTTTTGAAACTCATCATCATACTGAGAACTTTTTATCCTTTCTAGTAAAGAAGGTTTAGAAACCATTTGAAAAAGTAGTGATGTTTCACCTTCCATGATAATTCTCATATCCATTTTTACTATATCCATAAACATAGGATCCCTTTCAACTCTCATTTTGTTTATAACTCCATGGTCTTTTCTAGTCAAAGCATCTTCCACTTTATTTTCCTTTCCTAGGTGGTAGTGTATTGTGAAATCATGATCCTTGAGTAGCTCAAACTATCTCCTTTGTCTCATGTTGAGTTCTTCTTGTGAGAAAATATATTTCAAACTATTATGATCACTATATATCTCACATCTTTCACCATAGAGATAGTGTCCCCATATATTCAGAGCAAATATTATAACTTCTAACTCTATATCATGAGTCGGGTAGTTTTTTTCATGAATTTTTTATTACCTTGATGCATAAGAAATAACCCTATCATTATGCATAAGGACACAACTGAGTCCTTTTCTTGATGCATCACTATAAATCACAAACCCATCATTCCCAGATGGTAGAGTCAAGATAGGAGCATTGACTAATATTCTATTCAATTCTTCAAAACATTATTCACACTATTTTTCACAAATTAATTTAACCCCTTTATGTGTGATATTGGTTAACAAGTTTTCCAATCGGGAAAAATTATAGACAAAACGTCGATAGTAACCTGCTAAACCAATAAAATGACATACCTCGGTTATACTCGTCAATGCTGGCCATTCTTGGATTTTCATTGTCTTTATAGGATCAATAGAGATTCTATCCTTCGAGATAATATGGATAAGAAAATAAATTTCTTGAATCCATAATTCACACTTGTTAAACCTCCCATATAGTTCATTTCTTTTAAGAGTCTTTAAAACAATATTCAAGTGGTTATCATGGTCTTCATATCTTTTAAAGTATACCAAGATTTCATCAATAAATACTATGAAAAAAACATTAAGATATTCCTTGAACACTCTGTTCATTAGATCCATGAAAACAGAGGGTGTATTAGTCAATCCAAATGGCATTACTATAAATTTGTAATGACCATACCTCATTCAGAATGATATCTTTGGAATATCTTCCTTTTTTACACACAATTGATGATGTCCATAACAAAGGTTAATTTTTTTAAAATATTTATCTATATGAATTTGATAAAATAAATCATCAATAAGCGGTAGGAGATACTTGTTCTTTATTGTAATAGCATTGATTTCTCTATATTCAATGCATAGCCTCATTGATCCATCTTTCTTCTTAACAAAAAGAATTGGGGATCCCCATGGACAAACACTGGGGAAAATAAATCCCTTATTACTAAACTCCTCTAGTTGTTTCTTCAACTCTACTAATTCCACATTGGCTATTCTATAAGGAGTATTTGATATTAGTCTTGCATTAGGGATTAAATCAATAGAAAACACAACTTCGTGCTCTGGGGGTGTCTAAGTAAATCTTTGTGAAAAAACATCAATGTATTCCTTTAAAATAGGTACATCCTCAATTGGAATATTTATTTCTTGATCCCTAGATTTTATTCCCTCTGCCTCCCTAAGAATCTCATTCAGTAAAGCTACTGGGGTAGATTTTGATAAGAATCAGGTGATGAAGTTTCTTCTCTAAAGATAATTGATTCTACATCATCCTTACAAATCATAACTTCATTCTTCTTGTAATAAATTTTCACATCATCTTTTGATGGACAATCCATACCAAGGATTATATCAAATTCAACCATAGGTATGATAATAAATTCAGTAGATAATGCACATTTATATGCCATAATGGGAACTTCCTGACACATCTTTATTGCAATGAGACTTTCCTTAGGGTTTTTGACTGACCACTACCTTATTAAAGTGAATTGGAAATATCTAATTTTTAAAGAAAACTGGGAAGATATAAATGAATGAGAGGATCTGGAATCAAATAAATCTTTTCCTAAATTTGAGGAGAATATTATAGTACCTACCACAACGTCATTAGGAGTTTCAACCTTAGCAGTTGTGATCACAAAAGCTTGGCCTTTCTCCCTTGGCCTTTTCTGAGGTAAGTTTTCTTGATTCTAATGACAATAATTTTCATAATGTCCCATTTATTTACAATTTTAGAATTGAACATTGACAGATTATTTCTTCCCCTTGCAATCACGATCTTGGTGGAATTTTTCTCCACACTTGTAACAAACTCTCATCCCCTTTAGGTAAGTACCGAGGTGTTTATTCCCAAAATTACTGCAGGGTGGAAAGTCAGTTTTTTCCTTCTTCCCCTTATTTCCTTTCCTTGGTGTTCAGCATCCCTCTTCTTCTTCTGATTCCATTTAAATTCATAAGACTTAGAGAATTAATTTTCTATCTTTATAGCACATGAGATTATATCTTTGTATGATGAGAAATATTGTGAGACTAATGCCCATCAGAGGAATGGTTTTAACCCATCAAATAATCAATCAATCATACTTCTTGGGTTATGTATGTATTCTACAACATGCCTTTCTATCCTTGTAAAGTTAGCCTCATACTTTGCAACATTCTTATCCTCTTTTTCCCTCAGACTCAGAAATTTCCTTTCCATATCATCTCATTGTTCATGAGGAAAGTATTTTTCTAGGAAAAGTTTTTTAAACTCCCTTAATTCCATATTTGATACTTCTTCATCCTTCTTCGTGTTTTGTATTAATGACCATAATTGATCCAAATCTCCTAAGAGATGATAAACTTCCATGACAACCTTTTACCTTCTGTTACTCTCCAAATAAAGAAATATTTTATCGAAGGAACTTATCCATTGCTCAGCTACAAATGGATTTGTAGTCCCATTTAATGTTAGAGTTTTGTGTCTCATAAATCGGTCTAACATTGATCCTCCATGTTGTGGATTAGGGTACTCCATACGAGTAAGGTTATTATTCATAACCTGAGTCAGCAATCCTAGTATGGTTATAAGTTTTTTAGAACTAGTTGTATCACCAGTTCCACTATCATTATCTTGAATAAGAGGGACATCCCTATAGAGATTACTTGTTTTGATATGATTTCCATTTCTTCCACTAGGTTCCATTTCTAAATAATGGCATACACTTGATTAGGATATAAACCATAATGCATAATTCCAAACTAGAAAAATATTTAACATAAATTGAAATTTTTATGCATATCTAATCCATAATCATAAACATGTTTCTTTGAGGAAATAATTAATCATAAATCCTTAATAATGGTTTGTAAAGAAAATATGAATTATTATAAGCATATCCCCTAAGAGTGTCAAACCAGGCATGTAGTAAGGCATGTTGTCATGTACCAGGTTACCCTGAGTCAAGCTCGAAACACCTTATCGGAGTTTTCACCCCTAGGTACATCTTTTCAAGAACCATGTCCACTTGTAGTATCCATAAAGGGATTTATTTTCTAGTAATACACTCATAATATCTATATTAACTAAATTATAGGATGTTCTTCTATACTTATACTCAAATTATATCTTAGAGTAATGTTACCTAATAAAGGTTGTTTTCTAAATCTAATTTCCAAGGTTTGTACTAAACTTATTTTGATACCAACTATAACACCTTGACCCTAGTTTTATAGAGTCGGTGCATTATTTTATTACATTATCATGATCACAAGAAAACAAAATCTTTAAGGACCAATTGGTTTAGTAGCCTTGGAAATACTAAATACAAACATAAGTTTTACATTACATATTGAAATGAAAAACAACATATTATCCTCTTTGAAAACTCACATATCCCTTATATTATCACTGCATGTCATTCATAATATACTTCTTCACATCCCAAGGAAAAATAAAACATAATAAAGGGGTGATCTCATATGCTCGATAAGGATAAACAATATAGAGGAAGCTATCATAAATAAGCATAAACTTTTAAGGAAAGGTATAAAACTGAAACATAAGACTTTTAAACATAATCTTCATCACAATATGGAAAGAATAAATCAAATAATTTCATTTAAACTTTCACATGGATATTCTACTAGTTGAATAATCATGTGCAATATCAATAACTAATATCATAATGAGGAAATGTATAATGCCAAACATCAAAACCATATCATCAACGCCTCGTGACAAGACCATTATCGTACCATCAAGGCCTTCTTCCAAGACACTAGTTTGTCTTATGAGACCTACCTATGTATCTAGGGGCTATAGCAGGCCCCTCACATCACTTACTAAGTCCAATTCATTCCTATTATGAAAAGGGTGAAACATAACATAAGAATTCGTATTAAAACTAAAATATGAAATATTAATACTTTAACCATAAACCATGAATGGTATAAGAATAAAAAATACATAGTAAAATATATCATAAACCCTTAAAAATCATATAGAATATTTTATTATAATAATTCAACCTCAAATAAGCATAAAATTCAACAAAGGATGTTGACATAGATGAAAATAATTTAATAAATTCATTAAAACTCTTTTTGGGAAATATCCTATTTTTACTTTGAAATAATTTAGAAGACACACAATTATAAAAGAAAACATTTATTTTGAAAATAACCTTATAATATTGTAAGGAAATCTTCAAAATGTTAAGGTGTCATAACGACATAAAATAACCGCTTTCACCGTATAAGTTAAAAAAACATTTTTTTCTTAATTTGTTGAAACAGTCATAAAGTACCTCATTTTGAAAATGACTGAAATATTCCTTTTAAAACGTTTTATAAAAAGTAAAACATAGGTATAAATTACCTAAAACAATTGTAGAGAAATATTAAAAATATTTTAAAATGTATTTTTTACAAAACATGGATGTGGATGATAAATATTCCTTAGTATATAACCCTTACCTTGTAATTTTTGTTATTCAGGGGTGTGTTAACCTATTTTATAATGGTTAAAGTATGTTATTAAATTATACCAGAACCATATACATATTTTTGATATCATATATGATCTTATTATATCATTTTGTTAATAGTGTTTTAATATTACTATTATTTCGAGTGTTAACTACTTCATTTTCACATTCCTTTTTTGCCATGTAAGTCATGTTTGTTATGCATAGGATGTATTTTATTTATGTCAATAATGAAATTAAGTTCATAATAATTATTTATACTCATAATATAAATTTTATAATCATTCTTTTATTGTTAACGTGGAGAATGAATCTCACCACATTGTGGAAACGGTAGGTCGTATGTACGCACAAGTGACGGTATCATTCCCTTAATGGTTAAATGGTATGAAATTGAATGGTGTATTAATTAAAAATAATCATTATCATGTTATATTAATTATTTATATCCATTATACTCATCATTATATACATCCAATTAAAGTAGTGTTGAATAACAAATCACACCATGGTGTAGAGACGGTAAGTTGTACGTACGCACGCAAGTGATATTGTTATTTATATGATGGATAAAATGAGTAATATTGTTGTACCATGATTATAATAACAACTTAGTATATGTGTGATACTATATTTATTACTTTGATATGGAAACAACATATAAAGAGGAAGTAGAATAAGAAAAGAACTTTGAAAGAGCTGATAAAACAGTTACCTCTTTTTCGGGTATCTTCTTTTGGTTTGCACAAAAGGACTCCTTCGGATGGATTTCTGTCCAAAGTGTGGCCTCTAAGATGAATATAAGGATTTTGGTAGAGTAAATGGGTAGGTGTTTTCTGAAACTAAAGGCTTTAGTGGTGTGGATTAAAGAGAATGAGAAGTTCCCTTTTATAAGAGAGTTGAGGGGCACTTTTGGAAGATCTTAAAATATTAATTTATTATAAATTTATTTTCGGTATCAAATAGATCCAAATTGATTTATTTATAGAATAAAATTAATATGGGTCTAAATACTATTAGAAAATTATTTTTAGACAAGTTTAGGTCATGAATTTAACTTTATCTTTTGGGTTTAACCCTTAGTTAAACAGTTTAACTCTTATTGTGTCTTCTTGTATTTTCACACTATAGGGTTAATATAGTTACTATAAAATGTCAAACAAACCTTGATTGTATCATTTATGAAATATTTAACACTATAATAGTTTTTTGGACGAACCTGGTATTTTTATGAATTTTATAGCATTTAATTAAATATTATTTATTTTAAAGTATCATTTATGTCAATTTTGATCCTATTCAAAATTTTCATTTTTAAAAATATCAAACCAACATGATAACTTCGAACCAACACTTATAATATGTCACTAACATATCTATGTTATATATAAAATTATTTTATGTCATTAATAATTCAAATTATATTTATTTTAATATTTTAAATATCATTTAATTTATTCTTACTTTAATAATTCAATTATTGCATCATTATTGTGTCACCATTTAATTTAATTATTTATTTTCTATTTTTTTTAAATACCATTATGTATATAATAATTTTATATTTATAAAAACTATATATAATTTAATTTATATCATTTATAACCCTATATTAAAAATGGTTTATTTATTAAAATTTGAATATGACATTTGTAACTCTTCTTTAAATAAAATATAATAAATGTCTTAATTCAACACAAGTGGCTTAAAAAAGATTATAATTTCGACCTGAGGTTGATTTTTTTTGAAAAACACTTATAAAATAAAATTATTACAAGTGTTAGGGTGATATTATATTATTATAATTTTAATTTTACCTTTAATTACCCTATTTACCATTAACCGTGGTAAATAAAGTCCAAAAGTTTCTATTCACCAAAAAATATTTTGATCTAATTAGACGAAATTTTTCATAATGATTACAATCATATATTTCCATTATTTGAAATTAAATTCACATAAGTGATAAAGTTACTTTTAATGCAAATCTCGTAGATGTGGTTAGAAGGCGGGTAAAAGAGACATTAAAAAGTTTAATAAATTTTTACATCTAATTCTATTATAAAATGATTACAATGAACTATATTTGATTAATATATGTATTATTTATCTATTTTAACTTTAAAATCAATTTACATTAAAATAATTATTTAAATGAAATAGTCGGTTTTTAACAACAATGTAGTATTTTCAATATTTATCAGAAATTAAAACTTTTCAAAAATTTACCAAAATTTTACCCTAAGCTAATTTTGATATTAAAAATTCAAAAATAAAGTCTATTTTTAAAAATAAAATTTCATAATTTCATAATTTGGTTAATACTATTCATAACCGCTTTTTAAATGGCTAGTTTGAAAGGTCATGGTGTGCTCAAACTCAATGTTGCGTATAGCACAAGCTATTGAATTATTTAAAAAGAAGAATACCATGGAATCTTGGGGTGTTACAAATTATATGCTTAAAGGAACTCTTATTTTAATTATATATTTTAATGGAAATATTTTTCAGGTGATCAAGATAGTGATTATCTTGAATTTTTGTAGAAAATGAAGAAATTGTTTAAGATGTCTATACATGGAGAAATGATGTATTTTTGGGATTATAAGTTGATTAGAAAAATGAATTTATTTTTATATCATTATAAAAGTTTTAAAATTAGTTTATGAAAAAACAATTGGGTTTGTGGAACTTACTTCACGTTCACTAGATAGAGTTTTATAGGCAG
This sequence comes from Viscum album, assembly GCA_963277665.1. Classification (NCBI taxonomy): domain Eukaryota; kingdom Viridiplantae; phylum Streptophyta; class Magnoliopsida; order Santalales; family Viscaceae; genus Viscum; species Viscum album. The sequence goes on from OY728141.1 coordinate 1,426,318,576, forward strand.
AGATGATCGGACACAGTTTATCAGATAGACCAAATAGATGTTTTCTCACAGTTATGTTTTAGAGTGTATGGGAATAAGGTTTTTTCACTAAAAAAACTTTCAATGGATAGTGTGAATTGGATTAAGTTTAATAGATGTTGCTTCATCAAACTGACAGGACTTCTATAATGAGGCTTCGATGACCGAACAATGGTCATCGAATGGAGATTTCATAGATATTGTCCACATGTTACCCTTACGCTAGTAAAGTATTTTCTCTCTAATACCTTCAGGCATTAGTAGGGATACCCTCATGCAGGTACTTGCTATTATCATGGCGACCAACCATTAATAGTTTCATCAGGTGTTTCTATAGTGTATCGGTAGTTTCTTAATTCAATGAGATGTTGACCACAAAACTCGGAGGTTGTTGCAAATTTTTTATTAGATTAATATCTTTATAAAGAGGTTTTGTGTCCCAAATCTGAGGTGTTGAAAACTTTATTAATAGTGCATGTTTCTGACTTAATTTTCAAAAGACCCAAAGTGGAGAGTAAGTGAGGAATTTTATTGTATTCTCTTGTATCTCCTAAAATGAAAAATGTTTGTAGTGTTCTCCCATGGATGTAATACTTTGACCGAACCACATAATTCTTGTTTGTCCACTTTTTTTGTCTTATGAAGTGAAATCCTAGAGTTTTTTATGGTGATTAGGTTGGATCTACCTAGTTTTAGTGATCACTACTCAAAAGGTGGAGATTATCAGACAAATATTCTGCCTAATAACTTTTTTAAGAATGTTCACTATAGAAACTGGAGTGATCATGTAGACATATATATCTAGTAAATCATTGTCTTGCTAAGTCTTTCCATTAGTTCAAATATATGAAGTGATACTTCTCAAAGAGGTTTCTCCAAGGAAGGTAGCTAGTGGTTTCTCCAATCAAGTGGTATAAAAGGGATATTGATTACTTCCCTCACAACATTCAGATGATTTCCCCCATTGGTTTAAAAGTTATTTGATTTCAGTTGGTTTACTTTTATAAAAAGAATGATTTCAGAGGAAGTAAAGGTTCATATAAATAAGTTTGATGGAATAGACTTTGTCTTTTAGAGAATGTAGTCAGGAGATCTCTTTATACAAAAATATTTTGACACTCCTTTGTCTAGAAAGTGTCCTAAAACAATAGGAAATGAGGCATGGGGATGATTGGATAGGAAGTATTTAGCCTTAATCAGGATGTCTCTTGTGATGAATGTTGTATTCATCATTGGATAGAAGAAAACTACTATAGGGGTTATGAAATCATTGGATGAAATGTATGAGAATTCAATAGATCTTAATAAAGTTTTCATATTGTGAAGATTGTTAAAATTAAGGTTGTTGGATGTAAGTCTTATTTCTAATCATGTGAATGAATTCAACATGATCTAAGGGAAGCTCGAATCTATAAAGGATACATTCAGAGATTATATTTGGGCTTTTATTCTTCTTTCCTCACTTCTAAAAAGTTGGGATGCCATGGTGAAAATAGTGAGAAACTTCATAGGGAAGGCATATATCATGTTTGAGGATATTCATAATTTTATCTTGAATAAGGAGTTAAGGAGAAATTAAGTTCAAAATCCATTTGTAAATTCTCTCAATGCTACTATATGGGGACAATTAGTTCATTGGGAAGACCATTAGAAGAAGAAATATTTAGAGGATAAGTCCTTAAGAAAAATTTGAGTTAAATCAATAGGTTTTGGACCTATATGTTGGATTTTTTGGAATAATATACATATCAAGAAATATTGTAGAAATCAGATGAAGTCTTTCACTTCCAGATGAAAAAACTCAGTTAGTAAAATGGACAAAGTGTCAAAATTATTACTAAGCATGGTTATTCTAGAATATTCATGGGTTGTTGACTCAGGTGAATCATTTCATTCAACTGGTGAGTGAGTTTTAATGGTTTATTTCTATTTATTTTTCAATGATTTATTATATGTTTATTCAGTGTGACAAATTTCATTTATATAGTATGTGTACTTTATGATGTATATGCTTTGAAATTAACCTAAATGAAACATAATAATGTTACAAGTATATATCTTTGAAAGTATATAAATTATAAAGTATAAATACAATCTAAATGAAATTTGAAACATTGAATAAACATAAAAAAATAATTAAAAATAAAAATAATTTCATAAAAATAGTTAATGAAAAATAATTTTACACAAAACATCATTGTTTCAAAATATAACATTTGTTTCCAAACCCCTTTTTTATTTTAAGTTAAAATTAGTTATAACTATATCTTTTTATTTTTAAAATATCTTGAGTTATAGTTATTGGAATTCTATAATTCCTATTTTATATAAGGTCAATTACATCTGCCACCATGGAACACAATGCAAAGAAATAAAGTGCAGAAAACACAAAGACACGAGGACTTGACCCCGCGACCTGCCCCTCACCCCCCAAGCCCTTACCACTCCACCACCAATGGTGGGGATAATTTCTATTTTATATTAAAGATAATAAGTATATATTTATTTTATTCAACTATGTCAAGGACTAAATTAATATCCTGCATGTTCTCATTTTGGGCCGAACTTGTTGTATGCTTTTGGTTTCAAAAATATTTTTAGTTTAAACAGTTTAATAGTTTTAGTTTGTTATTTAATTATAAAATGAGTTATATAGATCAAATTCTCATGAAAATTGTTCTTTTTATAGCCAATATATTTATTTACTTTTCATTTAACTAAATGGAAGTATGAATTTGTTGTATAAGTAGTGTAAAAAAATGTATGAAGTTTATGCAATAGTTCTAGAATTCTAGAATTTATAGAATTAGAAATATTTTTCATTTCAATGATATAACTTATGATATAAATCATAATCACACATTTTTTTATTTTAAAATCTAATAAGTTTTTATACATTTCATTCAACTACATGAAAGTCTAAAAATGTCATTTAGATGCCTTAAAAATTGATTGAATTTATGAAACATTTAAATTACTCTTTTTGAAGCTCTATTTTATATATTTTACTATTTTTTATGATATATATTGATATAAATGGAAAATTGAAGTTATTTTTGATCTTATTGAAATATTTTAAAATTTTCTATATTTAAGTCTTCAGGACCAATATCTGATTTTGTCGTTTAAAGGGGCTAAATAATTCTCTAAATCTTATGTGTCAAGCTTTACATGAAATGATAAAAAATTGTTCATCATATTATTCCAAATTATTTAACTGGACATTTGTATAAATTTGGGGGTTTTAAAAATTATATTTTATATAATAGTAATTTAATTAAGATTCATTTTTAATTATATTATTAACTAAATTATTATTATTATTTACACTATTATTCATATTTATTAATGTAATTATTATAAATATTTAATAATATAGTTAATATTTATTAATAATTTAATTAATAAAATTCAATAATAATATAATAATAAATAATACTTAAAAATAATTTAATTCATAAAATAATAATTAATATGAAATATGACCACAAATTTTTTAAAGTGTAAATGTAATGGTTTTAAATAATAAAAATTATGTCATATAAATTATTTTTTTACTATATTTTTTTATTTATATTTATTTTTCAATAATTTATTATATTTTTAGTTAGTGTGACAAATTTCATTTAGATAGTATGTGTACTTTATAATGTATACACTTTGAAAGTCACCTAAATGAAACATAATAATGTTATAAGTATATGACTTTGAAAGTATATAAATTATAAATTATAAATACAATATAAGTGAAATTTAAAACTTTGAATAAAAATATAAAAAATAATTGAAAATGAAAATAATTTTGTAAAAAAATTAATGAAAAATAATTTTAAATGCACAAAACATCATTGTTTCAAAACATAACATTTCTACGTATAAATATTTTTGACATTACTTTAACTACTAGAAATAGAATATACACCAACAGAATAAATGAAAGGATGTGCATAGTAGAGGGATTTGATTTTGTTGAAAGATTCAAGGATTATAAGGTGCTATCTAGGAGGAGAACCAAAGCTACTACTAAGTTGGAAGAAGATGATAAACAAAGTTTTATCATTTCATGTAAAGCTTGACACACAAGATTTAGAGAATTTTTCTCCCATCTAAACAACATAATCATATATTGGTCCTTAAGACTTAAACATATAAAATTTTAACATATTTCGATAGGATCAAAAATTGATTCAATCCAACATGTATATAAACAGATATCATAAAAAAATAGTGAAATATATAAACTAGAGCTTCAAAAAGAGTAATTGAAATGTTACAAAAATTCGGTCAATTTTTAAGCCATCTAAATGACATATTTAGACTTTTATGAAATTTAATGAAATGTAGAAAAAAATTATTAGATTTATAACTTAACAAACATCATGTGATTCCAATGTATATTGAAAATGATATCATTGAAATACAAAGCTTTCAAATTCTAGAAACTCTAGAATTCTAGAACTGATGCATAAACTTCAGAAATTTTTTACACTACTTGAACAAAAAATTATGACTTCCATTTAGTTAAATTAAATATAGATAAATAAATTGGATATCCAAATAAATAAGTTTAATGAGAATATGATGTATATAACTCATGTTACAATTAAATAATGAAATAAAACTACTATGAAATTTAAACTAAAAATATTTTTGAATCCAAAAGCATGAACCAAGTTCGGGCCAAAATGAGAACATGTTGGAGATTAATTTAGTCCTTGATGTAGTTGAATAAAAGAAATGTATACTTATTATCTTTCATATAAAATAGGAATTATAAAATTCCAATAACTACAACTCAATATATAGTAAAAATACATAGAAATAGTTAGAACTCATTTTCATATAAAATAATAACAAGGTTTTGGAAAAAAAATATGTTTTGAAACAACAATGTTTTGTGACTTTAAAATTATTTTACATTAAATATTTTTATGAATTTATTTTTATTTTCAATTAATTTTTATATTTTTATTAAATATTTCAATTTTCATTTAGATTTTATTTATACTTTATAATTTATAGACTTTCAAAGACATATACTTGTAGCATTATTATGTTTCATTTAGGTGACTTTCAAAGCGTATACATTATAAAGTACACATAAAATATAAATTAAATTTTTCACACTAACTAAATGTATAATAAATTATTTGGAAAATAAATATAAATGAAAAAATATAGTAAAAAAACTAATTTACATGAAAAAAACTTTAATGTTTAAAACCATTACATTTACACTTTCAAAAATTTATGGTCATATTTAAGATTAAGTATTATATTATAAATTACATTATTGTGAAGTATTATCAATTATGTTATTATTATTAAATGTTAATAATTACATTATTAATAAATATTAATGACATTATAAAATATTTACAATAATTAAATTAATAAATATTAATAATAGTGTAAATAATACTAGTAAAAAACTTAATTAAATTAGTAATATAGAAAATATAATTTTTAATAATAATTTTATTATTAACAATTTATTATATTTTTTTACTCAAGATGGTGTGACCATGGGTTAAAAACACATATCCCATAAAATTTATTAAGAAAAGGAAAACATAGAACAAAGGGATGAAAAAATCCCACACATGCGCCATCAAAATACAAAGTACAAAACCTATCATCCAACTTTCACAATCCACTAAAAATGTAAAAATAAAATCATTAACACCTGCCATAAACCTGAGGGTGATGCCCCCTCCTCCATTTAGGAGTTACCCATATACCACTTCCATCTTCCAAACACTTAGTGTTCCCTTCTTTATCCTCAATTTCATCTTTCTCAATCATAAACTCTTCCTTTTATTTCACATCATTTTCCAGAAGAGATGATTTGTCAACATAAACATGGAAAAGGCCACTAGGTGATCCTAATGTGTAGGTTCTACCAATATATCACTTTTCCCCCATCAAAATGGATTCATTCAACGGCATCATCTCTAGACCCACATTGTTTCTTTCCTTCTAAAGAGACAAGTACGCAACTCCCTATGAAATCACCTATTTAGGATCAACCAATCTTGAAATATCTAGTACAGGAGTGGGAAGACCCTCCTCCTTACCATCATTACCATCCATGGATAAGAACCACTCATCCCCCTACTTTATAAGAGCCTCATCAGTCTCCACACAACCTTTCATTACAGAAGAAGAGGCTTGTTTATTTCGAGCACCATATTTCTCCAAACCCTCTAGATAAAGATGATAAAACTCCAAATTAATAATAGAATCTAACATGGAGAAGAAATTACTCTTCCCTATCAGGGAACCTCCCTTTTCTGGTTTCTTGGAAGCATCATTTCTGCCTATTGATGATGTTGAGAGTTCCTTTTTAGGCTGATCAACAACATCAACTAAAGGTATTGTGGCTTTATCACATTTCACACCACTGTTACAGGCCACATAAGCAGTAGGAAGGAAGTTGGACAGGCCCCTAAAATTCCCATGACCCAAAATAATGTAAGGAAAACCTCTAACATCCTTCTGGCTCTTTTGAGTTTTAACCTGAAAGGTGGATTTCCCTTTTCTATTACCAACATCCAGATAAACATCCCCAATTTCATCAACAAAATCACAAACATCATTAGAATCATATGTCAATTGACTCATCTCATGAGATTCATGGGAGTTTTATCCTCCTAGAAGGGCACTTATCTTAGTCTGACCCAATAGTTGAGTGCCAATAATAACATCTTGATTGAGCAATCCAGCAGTGCCACTCGAATCAGCATGGAAGCCCTTAACATGAGCCTCCATCATCATGCCTTTATGTGGCACAACATTAGCCACAGATGATTCCATGACTAAACTAGTGATGGTTCTAGGCACAGTGGAAGCATGTAGAGGTGGGAGATATATTAACATTTCTTTTAATAATCATTTCCCAAAACCAAAAGCAAGGATCTTTCATTTCAAATTTATAATTAATATATTTAATATTTGAATAAATAAATACCCAAGATTAGAAAATTTATTTTTTGGTGAATTTTGATCATTTGAAAACACCCTTTTAGATTACCTTCATTGCACTATCTGGATCCAAGTATATAATACCTCTAGCAGTGATCCACATGTGCTCCTATGATCTCTGAGCAATGCCACTTGATCTTTGGGTGCTAGAGAGAAGAGTTGAATGTCTTGTGTTGTTTGTTCTTGATCGCTCATTCTTTGGTATTGAATAAATATCTCTAGTACTTCTCATTCTTGAGAGGGAGAGACAGAGGAGTTGAGAAATAATTTATTGTGCGCAACAATTCTCTATTCTCAATTTTTGGATTCTCTACACAATATACATAACTATCTAATTATAGAGTTAGGATTTAAGTTAAAATATTATTTAATTGCATACTGACCATTAAATAACATTTATTACATTTAGTAAATCCCATGACACATAATAATAATTATATTATTATTATTTTGTGGTGCATTCCAACTTGCGCAATAACAAATATTATGTATCGGTCTTGTTAATTAATATTTTTCATCGGACTCGGTCTTGGTCCGTTCGGACTCCTATAGAATTTATTGAACAACCGAATAAATATTTTATTCACAATATAGTGAATAAATATCCAATAAATAAAATAAATATTTTATTCATAAGATGGTGAATAAATATTTTTTTAATTTATGCGACCAATTTAACTTGGATAAAATTATTTCTCAAACTTGAGAATGATATTTATTCCATTAATTAAACTTAAATATAATTTAATCAAGATCAACAAAAACACTTAGTGTGTGACCCTCTAGGATTATTTCTCATTGGAATTATATGGATTTTCATAAAGTCCAAGATTACTATCTAACAACGGTTCAAGGTACCCAAGAGAAAGAACTTAATGTCGCAATGTTGACAACCACATACGAATGCTCACTATGTAATACAATCTCTTTGTCACAATGTCTCATCAAGCAGGTTGCGCATCTATGTCACTAACCTATATGCTCGATATGTCTTTCTTGTACTATCTAAAATAAACATGTAGTTACTCCATGGCCATTAAATATAACTCGATGGTTCTATTCCAAGAAAAGGGTCAAGATATCAGCTCCCATAAAGATAAAAGGGACAAATCATTCCTCGACTTATTCATTAATTACATGTCACTCATGATGCACCCAACATATCCAACTTCACCTTGAACTGTTATCTTCATGGTTTATGAAATAAATATAAGTACATAAGTTGTAACATGCATTAATAATAATATTAAAGTCTAAGGACCATCACACACACTTGTAGATAGGAATATCCAATGACACCAAAACATGCAGAATTCCTACTAGCGGGTCTGTTCTTATAATCTCTCATCTTAGATATTACCAAGTGTGAACTTCATGAGAAGAAGAATCATCTTCTTATGAGTACCCACACCTGAAATTATATGTACTATGTTTCCCATCATAGTACGTTATCCAATTGCAGAACATTATTTGATAATATCATCATAGCACATCAAGTTTCTCATCATAGTGGGGAACTATTATTACCTTATCAATGTGATGTATACTATAATAAATTATTACATTAGATTCATGTATAACAAAAAATGTAATAAGAAGTTTTATTAATATTCAATACATATAATATACATGTAATCAAAGTACAAACAGTTGGTCCTAGGACACCAACTCCAATAAACTCTCACTTAGACTAGAGCCAACTTCCTATGACCTTAAATCTTCTAGACCTCACATGATAGTCATGTTTCTAGTGATTAAAGGTTGTAATCAAGGGTTCTTCCATGTTTTCTTTCATGGAAATATTGTTCACTTCAACTTCACCTCTTTGAAAAAAATCCCTCAAGAGATAATACTTACATAGTATGTTCTTCATTCATTGATGTGACCTTGGCTCTTTTGCAAGATCCGTTGTTGTAGAATTATCACAATGGAGTGTGATGGGATCTTTACTATTAGATACCACATCAAGATATTGGATGAAGTTTTTTATCCATATTGCATCTTTATCTATTTTAAAATCCACAATATGCTCAGACTCTACTGTAGAATTTGTAACTACAGCCTACTTTGAACTCTTCATGCTCACAAAACCTACATCCAAAGTGAAGATGTATCTTGTTTGTGACTTCATATCATCTTGGTAAATTTGTAAACTAGCATCTACATGTCCTCTGATGACTAGCTCCTCATCTCCTCTATAAACTAGGAACATATCCTTAGTATGCCTCAGATGCTTAAGGATAGTCTTGACCGACATCTAATGGTGGTCACCTAGATCATGTGAATATATTCCTACCACACTTAATACATAGGTGACATCTATCCTAGTATATAACATAGCATACATTACTGACCCAATCACTGGTGCGTATGGAATCCTTATCATTATGTTTCTTTCCTCATGTGTTTGAGGACACATTTTCCTAGAAAGATGAATGTCATGTGATGTTGGAAAAAATCCCCTCTTGGATTCTTCCATACTGAGTCTCTTCAGTATCTTTTCAATGTATTTACTTTGACTTAGGCTAAGAAACCTCTTGTATCTATCATGATGGATCTTGATCTCAAGAATATATGTTGCCTCACCCAAGTCCTTTATAGAGAAGCATTTATTCAACCATGCCTTAATAGGTTATAATACTGATATTTCATTTCCAATGAGTAATATGTCATCAATATATACTATTAAGAAAAATAATACACTCCCACTAAACTGTTTATAGACACATGACTTGCATTCGTTATTTATGAAACAAAATTCTATTATGACCTCATCAAAATTAATGTTCCTTGATCTGGATGCTTTCTTTAATCCATAAATGGATCTTTTCAACTTGTATAACTTATTAGCATCCTTTGGAGTCAAAAACCCTTTAGGTTGTGTGATATAGACATCTTCTTGAAGGTTCCCATTAAGGAAGGATGTTTTTTCATCCATTTTACAAATCTATTAATCATGGAAAGCTGCAATGGAAGTAGAATTATAATGTATTTCATCATTAAAATTGGTGAAAAGGTTTCATTGTAGTCAATGCCTTGATTTTTTTTAAACCCTTTTGAAACCAATCACGCCTTATAGGTACTGAACTATCCTTCCATGTCTAGTTTATTCTTGAATACCCATTTGAAACCAATAGTATTTATATCTACTAGAGGTTTTACCAAAATTCAGACTTGGTTTTGGTACATGGAATCCATTTTAGAATTCATGGATTCTTTCCACTTGGCAATATTTGTGCCACTTACTTCCTCCTTGTTGGTTAGAGTATCATTATTATCAACTAATAATGAGTCATCATCCTTGGTGACTGGAAAACTATACCATTATGGTTCTCTAACCTCTATAGTACTCTTATGTAGTAATTGTGTCTCTAGAATAATTTCTTCTACCATAGGGCTTTGTTGAATTTGTTCCTATGCCAACTATTATGTATCTTGATCCTAGACTTCATCAAATTCTATCTCACTCTCACTATCACTTTTAGAGATAATATCTTCCTCAAGAAATATGGAACATCTGGAAACCACAACCTTTTTCTCTAAAGGATTGTATGGGTAGTATCCCTTTATTTATTTGGGATATCTTATAAATATACAATTTGTGCCTCAAGGTGTAATCTTGTTACCTTAATAGGCCTTAACAAATGCTTTACAACCCCACACATGTAAGTAAGACAGAACGGATTTCTTTCCATTCCATAATTAGCATGGTATACCATCTTTTGCTTTAGTTGGAACTCAGTTTAGTACATATGATGTTTTTTGTAATGCATATGCACAAAATGATAATGGAATACTCACATGACTCGTCATTGATCTCATTATGTCCAATAATATGTGGTTCCTCCTTTCACTTACACCATTCCACTAATGCATATAAGGAGGAGTGATTTGAGATAAAATCCCAAACTCTTGTAAATAATAAATGAAGTCCTGATTAAGATATTCTCCACCACAGTCTAACTAGAGTTTCTTAATCTTCTTACCAAGCTAGTTCTCAACTTCAATCCTGTATTCCTTGAATTTATCAAAATAATCCAACTTATACCTCATTAATTATACATATCCATATCTACTAAAATCATCAGTAAAAGTTATGAAGTATGAGTACCCACCCCTTTCTTCAATAGGAAATGGTCCACACACATCGGTATAAACTAATTCAAGAATCTCTTTATCCCTTTCACATTTCCCACTAAATGAGGATTTGGTAATTTTTTCTTGTAAACATGTGTGGTATACACCAAGTGGTTTTAGTTCAAAATAATCTAAATATAAATCTTGATGTAATCTAATCAGGTTCTTTTCATTTACATAACCTAGTTGGGGATTCCAAAGTTTGGTGTGGTATGAGTCATGTGAAGTAACTTCATTATCTATTTCCATTATTCGGTTCATGTAATCCAACACATAAAGAATATTATTTAAATGTTCCTTACCATAAAAAATGATATCTTTATAAAAGAAGCAATATTTATTCCCTAATATGAAAATAAATCCATTCATGTCATGTTTAAATACATAAATAATGTTTTTGGTAACTGAAGATACATAATATCAATCCTTTAAAACCAAGATCATTCTAGTCGGAAACGTGAGGTGGTAGTCCTTGATACCTACAACAACAAATTTAGCTCTGTTGGATGATCAAAGATCTACCTCTCCTTGGTCAATTTTTATGAATCTACATGGTTCATGTATTTAAATACATATGTGAGTGAAAGTGCGGCCGATTGTCACCTATCGACCGTTCAAAGTTCTGGTGCTCTGCTAATGTGTATAGCAGCACTCGGGTCGAATCCTCGGTGATGGTACTTCGTAATAGTCGATTGTTTTTAGTTGATTGTATTTTGATTAGGGGGGTTTGTTTGCAGAGCTTAATTGAAATGATTTATGGATGATGTTTGATTTACCAAATTGATAAAGATTGGGGTGAGTTCATCATTGGGGAGTTAAGCATGTGATATCCTTGAGCCTTACTTTGTATTGCATTAAATTAACACCCATGTCATAAGTTGACGTTGATTGGAATTCCTAAGTGTGAAGGCTTTAATCCAAGCCTTAACTTAACTTAGGGTTCTAATCTCAATCAAAACTTATTTATGGTAGTGTATTTATGGTTCCAATAATCCATGGAAACCACTTGTTAAACAAAACATATCATTAATCCATGACATGTTAAGTTTAACATACACAATATTAATTTAAAGAATACTCATCGAGCAAAACTCTCAATCAATTAACATCCCCAAATTATAACTCACCCCAATGAGAGATTTACTCAGCCATTTGGATGTTTAATAATCTGGTAATATATGTTTATGGTGATGAATTATAAAGAGAAGAAAAAGAAAGGGACAAGATAAGAGTAGTGTGCCGAACACACACACGAAATAATTTAAGAATCAAAAATGGAATTTCGGTTGAATGAGGAAGCTTAAGAAGGGAAGGGGATTGAACTGAATTTAAACTATTTTAAGAACATTAATATTAAAATACAGAAGGTGGAAGAGAATAAGAGATATTGAATAAGTAACTTGCATTAAAACAGAATTACAAAGAAAGAGAATTACAAGATTACAAAAATGAAGAACTCAAAAGTAAGTGAAAAGAAAGAGAGGAGGAAAGGTCTCTCAAGTGAAAACTTGAGTATGGAAGGTCCTCCCAAGCCTTTGGAAAAGCTTTGGTCGTGCCAATGTGATCTCCTCTCTTCTGAAATGCCAACCCCTCTCAAGGAGAGAAGGGAAGAGTATTTATAGCCCAAGGAGTGGACTGTTTGCATTCCCAATCTGTCCCTCCACTTTCATCGCCAATTTGACAATTCAGACAGCCGAATCTTCAAATATCTTCTTCTTCAAAGTTGTAGGAAATAATTTTGGCCGACTACTCTCAAAATTTGAAGTCATTTGGACGTAAGGATAAAAAGTTATGGCCGGTTGAATAAACAAACTTAAACTGTCCATTTCAATCCAGTATTTTTGAAGTCCATAATGTGAAAGGGTTTTTGAATATTAATATGCCTTCAAATCCGAATTGTTTCTTCAACAAAGTCGGCCGCCTACATCCCCTCTTTCACACTGAAAAATCTAAGCTCTCTTGGATGATTACATCAGGAGATATGTCATGCATACTATACTGATTTTCATTCTCGGCCAGAATGGTGGGCTGGACTTAAAAGATTCATTTGGGCCCCTTGTACTTGGATTTGGGCCATGAAATTTTTATCCAAGATGAAATGTAGTGTCCCCAGAATTATGGTGGAGAGTTAAGGTTTTTGAACTTCTGGATGGAGCCCAGTAAATCAATCTTCATGAATAGTCCAGTTTCTTCACAGATTCTTTGGTCTTGTTTGTGAGGACCATATGACCCTTCAAATGGCAGAATTGGATCATGGTTCCTTCTAATGAAATGTTGTATATTGAAAGGAGAATCCTACAAAACAATAACCACACAATTTGGATCAGTATAGTGATAGTTATAATTAAAACATTAAACTGACTCAATTTGACTACTTCTAAAAATGCTCAAATATTATACTTAATATTAAAACATTAATATTTCACACAAATTATGCACATTTCATATAAAATAAGTAAAGGGGGAATATAATAAGTCGTGAAAATATTAATAACAAGGGCATGAATGTGTGATGAATGAAAAGTGATGGAGATAGAAAATGGAATAGGGTGAGATGATGGAATATGTACAACATGGAAGACTTCCAATAATGACACAATACAAGATGATTCAAGTGTTCTTTTTTTTTCTTTTTTCTTTTTTTTTTCTTTTTTTTTGAACACTTTTCAATGACTTTTGTACAAATGACAATTACACATATACACCCCAAAGCTCACAGAATTACAACATCTCCCCCACACTTGAATGGATGCTTGCCCTTTTGGAACCTATGCCTATAGGCGAATGCCTTTTGGCCTTTGTAATGCTCCTGCAACATTCCAGCGGTGTATGATGAGTATATTTTCTGAATTCATTGAGAATTGCATGGAGGTATTCATGGATGACTTTACCATTTATGGCGAGTCATTTGAATCTTGCTTACATTCACTCTCTTTGGTCCTTCAAAAGTGTGTCAAGTGCAACCTTGTGCTGAATTTTGAAAAATGTCACTTCATGGTTTCAAATGGGATTGTTCTAGGGCACATCATTTCTCAAGAGGGTATCCAAGTTGATCCAGCCAAAATTGAGGTGATCCAATCACTTCCTGAACCCAAATCAGTTCGAGACATTCGGTCCTTCCTTGGTCATGCTGGTTTCTATCGGCGATTCATTCAGAACTTCAGCAAGATTTCCCTCCCACTCACTCGTTTACTTCAAAATGATGTCACATTCAATTTTGACGAGGCTTGCAAGAGAGCCTTCATTGAACTCAAATCTGCTCTCACATCTGCTCCAATAATCCAACCCCCAGATTGGTCCTTACCATTTGAATTGATGTGTGATGCTTCTGATAGGGCCATTGGGGCTGTTCTTGGTCAAAGAAGAGAAAACATTCCTCATGTCATCTTTTATGCCTCAAAAACATTGGATGAAACTCAATCACACTACACTGTGACTGAAAAAGAACTTTTAGCTGTGGTTTTTGCCTTGGATAAATTCCGGCCCTATCTCTTAGGTGCCAAAATTATCATCTTCACGGATCACTCAGCATTAAAGTTCTTACTTAAGAAAAGTGATTCCAAACCAAGGCTAATAAGATGGATTTTAATGCTCCAAGAGTTTGACCTTGTGATAAAAGATAAACCTGGAAAAGAAAACCCTGTGGCTGACCACCTGAGTAGAATTTCTAATTCTTCTCATTCTGAAATAATTGATCCTGAATTTCCAACTGAACACCTCTCATCTCTCACTCCAAAGTTACCATGGTATGCCCCAATTGTCAATTACTTGGTTTCTGGTGTTTTCCCTGAATATTTTTCAAAAGAACAAAAAGAAAAGATGAAAAGTGATTCAAAGCATTATTTGTGGGAAGATAATAAACTTTGGAAAACTGGGGCTGACATGGTAATTAGGAGATGTGTTGATGAAACTGAACAATTCTCCATCTTGGAATTCTGCCACTCAATGCCTGGAGGTGGCCACTTTGGACCACAAAGGACTTCTCGAAAGGTCCTAGATTCTGGATTCTTTTGGCCTTCACTCTTCAAGGACTCACACGAGTTCTGTCAATCATGTCCCACTTGCCAAAAGTTTGGCACAATTTCCAAAAGAAACGAAATGCCTCAAAAGCCATTAATCTTCTGTGATCTTTTCGATGTTTGGGGCATCGATTTCATGGGACCTTTTCCCCCTTCCAATGGATTATCCTACATTCTCCTTGCTGTTGACTATGTTTCTAGGTGGGTCGAGGCCAAACCCACTAGGAAAGATGATGCTCAAACTGTGAGTGAGTTCCTCAAAACCCATATCTTCCATCGATTCGGAACACCACGTGCTTTGATAAGTGACTTAGGAACTCATTTCTGTAATAGAACCATGGAGTCACTTTTGAAAAAGAATGGGGTTGTACATAAAACATCCACTGCATATCACCCTCAAACAAATGGAATGGCTGAACTTTCTAATAGAGAAGTGAAAAGAGTGCTTGAAAGAATTGTTAAGCCCACAAGAAAAGACTGGCCCGATAGACTTGGTGAAGCACTTTGGGCCTATCGAACAGCCTATAAGACACCCATTGGGATGTCTCCATTTAGGCTAGTCTTTGGTAAAGCCTGTCATTTACCAGTTGAAATCCAACATAAGTCATTTTTCACAATCAAAATTACATGTTTTGACAGCCCAAAATGACTTATGTTGGATTTCAACTGGTAAATGACAGGCTTTACCAAAGACTAGCCTAAATGGAGACATCCCAATGGGTGTCTTATAGGCTGTTCGATAGGCCCAAAGTGCTTCACCAAGTCTATCGGGCCAGTCTTTTCTTGTGGGCTTAACAATTCTTTCAAGCACTCTTTTCACTTCTCTATTAGAAAGTTCAGCCATTCCATTTGTTTGAGGGTGATATGCAGTGGATGTTTTATGTACAACCCCATTCTTTTTCAAAAGTGACTCCATGGTTCTATTACAGAAATGAGTTCCTAAGTCACTTATCAAAGCACGTGGTGTTCCGAATCGATGGAAGATATGGGTTTTGAGGAACTCACTCACAGTTTGAGCGTCATCTTTCCTAGTGGGTTTGGCCTCGACCCACCTAGAAACATAGTCAACAGCAAGGAGAATGTAGGATAATCCATTGGAAGGGGGAAAAGGTCCCATGAAATCGATTCCCCAAACATCGAAAAGATCACAGAAGATTAATGGATTTTGAGGCATTTCGTTTCTTTTGGAAATTGTGCCAAACTTTTGGCAAGTGGGACATGATTGACAGAACTCATGTGAGTCCTTGAAGAGTGAAGGCCAAAAGAATCCAGAATCTAGGACCTTTCGAGAAGTCCTTTGTGGTCCAAAGTGGCCACCTCCAGGCATTGAGTGGCAGAATTCCAAGATGGAGAATTGTTCAGTTTCATCAACACATCTCCTAATTACCATGTCAGCCCCAGTTTTCCAAAGTTTATTATCTTCCCACAAATAATGCTTTGAATCACTTTTCATCTTTTCTTTTTGTTCTTTTGAAAAATATTCAGGGAAAACACCAGAAACCAAGTAATTGACAATTGGGGCATACCATGGTAACTTTGGAGTGAGAGATGAGAGGTGTTCAGTTGGAAATTCAGGATCAATTATTTCAGAATGAGAAGAATTAGAAATTCTACTCAGGTGGTCAGCCACAGGGTTTTCTTTTCCAGGTTTATATTTTATCACAAGGTCAAACTCTTGGAGCATTAAAATCCATCTTATTAGCCTTGGTTTGGAATCACTTTTCTTAAGTAAGAACTTTAATGCTGAGTGGTCCGTGAAGATGATGATTTTGGCACCTAAGAGATAGGGCCGGAATTTATCCAAGGCAAAAACCACAGCTAAAAGTTCTTTTTCAGTCACAGTGTAGTGTGATTGAGTTTCATCCAATGTTTTTGAGGCATAAAAGATGACATGAGGAATGTTTTCTCTTCTTTGACCAAGAACAGCCCCAATGGCCCTATCAGAAGCATCACACATCAATTCAAATGGTAAGGACCAATCTGGGGGTTGGATTATTGGAGAAGATGTGAGAGCAGATTTGAGTTCAATGAAGGCTCTCTTGCAAGCCTCGTCAAAATTGAATGTGACATCATTTTGAAGTAAACGAGTGAGTGGGAGGGAAATCTTGCTGAAGTTCTGAATGAATCGCCGATAGAAACCAGCATGACCAAGGAAGGACCGAATGTCTCGAACTGATTTGGGTTCAGGAAGTGATTGGATCACCTCAATTTTGGCTGGATCAACTTGGATACCCTCTTGAGAAATGATGTGCCCTAGAACAATCCCATTTGAAACCATGAAGTGACATTTTTCAAAATTCAGCACAAGGTTGCACTTGACACACTTTTGAAGGACCAAAGAGAGTGAATGTAAGCAAGATTCAAATGACTCGCCATAAATGGTAAAGTCATCCATGAATACCTCCATGCAATTCTCAATGAATTCAGAAAAGATACTCATCATACACCGCTGGAATGTTGCAGGAGCATTACAAAGGCCAAAAGGCATTCGCCTATAGGCATAGGTTCCAAAGGGGCAAGTGAATGTGGTCTTTTCTTGGTCTTGAGGTGCGATTGGAATTTGGAAGTAGCCGGTGTAACCATCAAGAAAGCAATAGTGTGACTTTCCGGCCAATCTCTCAAGCATTTGGTCAAGGAAAGGAAGTGGGTAGTGATCTTTTCGTGTTTCAGCATTCAATTTGCGATAATCGATGCACACACGCCATTTGTTTTTCACCCGAGTTGTGACCACTTCTCCATGTTCATTTGTGACAACTGTTATCCCGCCCTTCTTAGGAACGACTTGAATTGGACTAACCCATTCACTATCAGAAATTGGGTAGACAATACCAGCTTGAAGAAGCTTGGTAATCTCTTCCCTAACTACCTCAAGTATTAGTGGATTGAGTCTTCTTTGAGGTTGCCTAATTGGTTTGGATGATTCCTCTAGATGGATGTGATGCATGCAAAGGGCAGGGTTGATTCCTGGAATATCCTCTAGGGTCCAACCTAAGGCATTTTTGTTTTCCTCTAACACTTGAACAAGTTGGGACTCCTCAGTTTCAGAAAGTGAAGCAGAGATAATGACAGGGTAGGAGGGATCATGGAAAAGGAATGCATACTTGAGGTGTGAAGGAAGTGGTTTTAGATCAGTTTCAGCCTTGATTGGAGAGCTAGACAAGTTAGGAGTAGGAGAAGGGATTCTAGATGGGTTTGGATCATTTTCCTCAACACTGTCCAAGGTGGAGCAGTAGAGATCAGAGTTGATGTGGGATTCAAGAGAGTTTTCAAGTTCCTCTAGATTGATGGAGTCTATGAATGAGAGGTCCACATCAACTTCACCATTTATGACTTTGTTAATCATGGTGCATATTTCACAAGATCCTTTATCATTAGAACATGAAGAACATGGTGGATTGGGGTTCGATTGAATCTTAGAAGTGTCCTCAAAAGCATGGATTGAGAATGCAGAGTGATCCTCAGATGGGTATCGCATGGCTTGGAAAATGTTGAACTTGACCAGTTGGTCACCAAATTCCATGGATAAGATGCCTGAGTGGACATCAATCTTGGTTCTCGCAGTCATGAGGAATGGTCTTCCTAGAATTAGGGGAGATCGAGAAGAGGTCGTCTCACCTTCCATGTCAAGGACATAGAAATCAGCTGGGAAGATAAGATCATTGACCCGAACAAGAACATCCTCAATTATCCCCTCAGGACTGGCAGTGCTTCGATTGGCTAATTGAATGACAATACCTGTTGGGTGCAAGGGACCTAGACCAAGGTTGGAGAAAATGGATTTGGGCATGACATTTATTGAGGCTCCAAGGTCTATGAGTGCATCATCAAAGTTGGAACTCCCTATTTGACATGGAACCGTGAAGGTCCCTGGATCTTTGCACTTCATGGGAATGGACTGTTGAGTTGAAACATTTTCAATGTTCCTAAGTTGCCTCTTATGGGTGCACAATTCCTTAAGAAACTTGGCATACTTAGGGATTTGTTTGATGGCATCTAAGAGGGGGATGTTCACTTCAACACGTCTAAACATGTCAAGCATTTCTGGATCAGGTTCAAAGGACTTCTTAGGCTTGGAGATGGCTTGAGGAAAAGGAATTGGGTTCCTTAGAGGAATGGAAGGAGGTGAAGGAGTGGATTCAAGTTCCTTTTCCAGCTTTTTGTTCTTTTCATTTTCTAGATCAACATCGAAAGGGGAGGTAGAGCAATCATTATGGGGCATAGCAATTTGCTTTCCCGATCTAAGTGCAATTGCACTTACATTACCCTTAGGGTTGGGTAATGGTTGAGCTGGGAGTTGGGATAAATTGGATGGTTGTTGCTGACTAAGGTGGGATGCAAGTTGACCTATTTGGATTTCAATGTTCTTGAGGCTAGAACAGGTGAAGGAAGCAAGATCCTCTACAGCACTTTCCCATGGTTGTTTAGAAGAAGAGGCTTGTCCCAAATTGGGTTGGCCTTGATTTTGGTTCTTGGGAAAGCGATTGTATTGGGTGGGGAATTGGGAAGGCTCGTTAGGATAGTGGAATCCAGGAGGAGGATTGTTCCTTTGGGGTTGAGGAACAAAAGGATAAGGTTGATGGATACCACCACTTTGACCATATTGGAAATGGTTTGGATTTTGAGGAGGGAATTGAGGAGGATGAGAAATGGGATTACCATACCTCAGAGGTGGGTTAAAGGTAGAAGAGAAGGGCTCATAGTGGGGTTGGTTTAAGTTTCTAACAAACTGACCTGATTGTTGAGGGTTGAAGTTTCGCTGAGAATATGCCGCATTGAGCTCCATTGGACTAGATGAATCAGATGGATCATCTTGAAGTTGTGGACATGTGTCAGTCGGATGAGATGGAGAGTTGCATATTCCACAATTCTTGATAGGTCCAGGTAATGCTCTTCAATTCTCGATTTCGACTTCACCCAGGTAAGCTCAATTCTCGTTGGGATGGACCTTTTATTATTACTAATGTTTACCCATTTGGTGCAGTGCAAGTCGAAGACCCTTCTTCAAAAAGAACATTCACGGTAAATGGACACCGGTTAAAGCATCACTATGAGAGGCCATTCACTTCAGGTTCCACATCGACTTCCATTGACCCACCACTAGATGGAAATGGCGACCCACCAAATCCAAACCAGGGGGCACCTCTTTCCCTTTAACTCTCTCTCTATCTATTCCTCTCTCTACCTCTTTCTTCTTCTTCCTCTCTCTTTCATTTTGTTACCACTTTATTCATCAAACCCTTTCTTTTTATCTTTCTTGTGTGGGTGTGTATTTTAAAAAAAAAACCTTAAAAACTAAAAAAAAAACAAAAAACACAATTACTTAAAAAAATTACAAAAAAAGAGTCATGCTTACTCACCATCTAGTTTTGAAATTTTGTCCAACCATTTTGGGGAGTCAAAAGGCTTGTTTTAAACTCAAATATATTGAATTTTTATCTCAAACTTGGGTAAACAATTTTGTGTCAATAACAAACATTTTGAATGAACAATTTTTGGTGGAAAATGATTCTCCCCTACCGTGAGGAATAACATTAGCCTTCATGCCAAGGTCATCTATGGCCATCTTTTTCATTGTGTGTCTTCACCACTGATTGTGAGTCTTGAGTTTGTGGACCTTCGAGCTGAATTTCTATCTTTTGTATGCATTAATATGATAGAGGCATTTTCTAAGCCACATGAGAATCAGAATAGCCAACTAGCCTCCCGTTACCCTTACATTGATCCTACTTTTGAAAGCCCCTTTGAGCCTATGAAAACCTTTATTTTGATAGCCACATTACAAGCCTAATACCTTGTCCCACCCAACATCTTCATGGATTTTCATTGTACAATTTATTGAAATTTAAGTGTGGGGGGAATGGACTTCATTTTTGGGCGTACTTTCATTGATTTCCAATGTGTCATCATATGCTTGAGGGCAAGCATCCATTCAAGTGTGGGGGAGATGTTGTAATTCTGTGAGCTTTGGGGTGTATATGTGTAATTGTCATTTGTACAAAAGTCATTGAAAAGTGTTCAAAAAAAAATGAAAAAAATTTATATTAAAAAAAAAATGAAAAAAAAGGAATGGGTTGTGTCTTGGGTGGGTCAAAAATCATTCATCCTCAACCTTTGATCGTGTTATAACTACTAAAATTAGTTCCATGAGAAGATCAAACATGGGTTGGGAGATGACTGTGAGACTTGTTTCAATCACAACTTTCGAAAAAAAAGCAAAAAAAAAAGAAAAAAAAAAAGAACACTTGAATCATCTTGTATTGTGTCATTATTGGAAGTCTTCCATGTTGTACATATTCCATCATCTCACCCTATTCCATTTTCTATCTCCATCACTTTTCATTCATCACACATTCATGCCCTTGTAAATATGTGTTTCTATTTCCTTTCAAATCAAATTTCAAAAAAATGTGCATTGATTTTTCCATGTTGGTGTTTTTATCCCATCTTTTCCTTTGGACATTATATACCTACCGTCCCATAGCCACTGAAAAACCCCTTAAAAGACCTCTTGATTCTTGTACACATTAGATTTGGGAATGGAAGCTGAGAGCTCTTACAAACTCTTGATTTTCACTTTTTGTTGGTGAATGAGTGAACCTCCTAAAATACATTTTTATCATCTTGAGAGGAGTAAGTTTTGAGTGCCTACATTTTCCAATTCAAACCTTGAACATGAAAAAATGAATTGTTTCTGATGCATTATTGTGAACCAAATTTGTGATGGAATTCAATATGGATGAGTGAAATATTCTAAACCTCCCCTGATTGGAGAAAACAAAATTTTAATATTTGTTGGTGAGTGAAAATGATTTTGTCATGTTTTTATATTTGTTGCACATGAGGACACGCGCAAATCTAAGTGTGGGGGATTTGGTGCCGTTTTCGGGGAGGGAATTGAGGAGGATGAGAAATGGGATTACCATACCTCAGAGGTGGGTTAAAGGTAGAAGAGAAGGGCTCAGAGTGGGGTTGGTTGAAGTTTCTAACAAACTGACCTGATTGTTGAGGGTTGAAGTTTCGCTGAGCATATGCCGCATTGAGCTCCATTGGACTAGATGAATCAGATGGATCATCTTGAAGTTGTGGACATGTGTCAGTCGGATGAGATGGAGAGTTGCATATTCCACAATTCTTGATAGGTCCAGGGAATAGTGACTGTGGAGAATATGAGGTTGGGGCTTTGGTAGCCACCGCTAGTTGACGCACAAGACCTGTAAGTTCACTCATCCACTCAGTCATCTTGTTGGGCTCTATGGATTGATTATCTTGGGCTTGTTTCACTTGAGCATGTGCTCGAGTATGGAATTGTTGCGTGTTTTCAGCCATGTTGCTTATGAGTTCTCGTGCAGCTGCAGGAGTTTTGTCAACAAGAGCACCGCCACTTGCGGCATCAATGAGAGTTCGCTCCATAGCCAATAACCCCTCATAGAAGTATTGGATCAGGAGTTGGTCAGGGATTTGATGGTGTGGACAAGTTGCCACAAGCTTTTTGAACCTCTCCCAATACTCATGGAGTGATTCATTAGGGAATTGACGGATGCCGCTTATTTCCTTTCGGATAGAAGCTGTTCGGGAAGCAGGAAAGAACTTCTCAAGGAAAAGTCTCTTCATGTCAACCCATGAGTTTATGGAACCAGGTGGGAGGTAGTAGAGCCAAGACTTGGCAGAATCTTCTAGGGAAAAGGGGAAAGCTCTAAGCTTGATTTGTTCTTCAGAAACCCCTTGAGGTTTCATGGTTGAGCAGACCACTTGGAACTCTTTGAGGTGAAGATGAGGATCCTCACCGGCTAGCCCGTGAAAATGAGGGAGAAGATGAATCAAACCCGACTTGAGTTCGAAGTCAGCCTCTATGTTTGGATATTGAATACCAAGAGGTTGGTAATTCATATCAGGGGCAGCAAGTTCTTTCAATGTTTGTTCCCTAGGATTGGCCATATCTAATTCAATTGGTAGGGCAATGATTGGTTCTTGGGTGATTTGGTTATCCCTAATGGTCCTCCTAATTCGATGAAGAGTTCTATCAATTTCAGGGTCAAACAAATCTGAGGGATTGTTTGGAAGGCTACGGGGAATTCAGAGAGATTTTGGAAGAAAGAGGAAGACGGGTTTTTCTTTGTATTTTTTTCAGTTTATGATTTTTAAGAGGAAGACGGGTTTTTCTTTGTGTTTTTTTTCAATTTTTTTAAACTTTTGTATTTTTTGGGTTTTTTTTACAATAACCAGAAACTAATGACTACTTAAAGCACCATCCCCGGCAACAGCGCCATTTGAAATTGCGGCCGATTGTCGCCTATCGACCGTTCAAAGTTCTGGTGCTCTGCTAATGTGTATAGCAGCACTCGGGTCGAATCCTCGGTGATGGTACTTCGTAATAGTCGATTGTTTTTAGTTGATTTTATTTTGATTAGGGGGGTTTGTTTGCAGAGCTTAATTGAAATGATTTATGGATGATGTTTGATTTACCAAATTGATAAAGATTGGGGTTAGTTCATCATTGGGGAGTTAAGCATGTGATATCCTTGAGCCTTACTTTGTATTGCATTAAATTAACACCCATGTCATAAGTTGACGTTGATTGGAATTCCTAAGTGTGAAGGCTTTAATCCAAGCCTTAACTTAACTTAGGGTTCTAATCTCAATCAAAACTTATTTATGGTAGTGTATTTATGGTTCCAATAATCCATGGAAACCACTTGTTAAACAAAACATATCATTAATCCATGACATATTAAGTTTAACATACACAATATTAATTTAAAGAATACTCATCGAGCAAAACTCTCAATCAATTAACATCCCCAAATTATAACTCACCCCAATGAGAGATTTACTCATCCATTTGGATGTTTAATAATCTGGTAATATATGTTTATGGTGATGAATTATAAAGAGAAGAAAAAGAAAGGGACAAGATAAGAGTAGTGTGCCGAACACACACACGAAATAATTTAAGAATCAAAAATGGAATTTCGATTGAATGAGGAAGCTTAAGAAGGGAAGGGGATTGAACTTAATTTAAACTATTTTAAGAACATTAATATTAAAATACAGAAGGTGTAAGAGAATAAGAGATATTGAATAAGTAACTTGCATTAAAACAGAATTACAAAGAAAGAGAATTACAAGATTACAAAAATGAAGAACTCAAAAGTAAGTGAAAAGAAAGAGAGGAGGAAAGGTCTCTCAAGTGAAAACTTGAGTATGGCAGGTCCTCCCAAGCCTTTGGCAAAGCTTTGGTCATGCCAATGCGATCTCCTCTCTTCTGAAATGCCAACCCCTCTCAAGGAGAGAAGGGAAGAGTATTTATAGCCCAAGGAGTGGACTGTTTGCATTCCCAATCTGTCCCTCCACTTGCATCGCCAATTTGACAATTCAGACAGCCGAATCTTCAAATATCTTCTTCTTCAAAGTTGTAGGAAATAATGTTGGACGACTACTCTCAAAATTTGGAGTCATTTGGACGTAAGGATAAAAAGTTATGGCCGGTTGAATAAACAAACTTAAACTGTCCATTTCAATCCAGTATTTTTGAAGTCCATAATGTGAAAGGGTTTTTGAATATTAATATGCCTTCAAATCCGAATGGTTTCTTCAACAAAGTAGGCCGCCTACATCCCCTATTTCACACTGAAAACTCTCAGCTATCTTGGATGATTACATCAGGAGATATGTCATGCATACTATACTGATTTTCATTCTCGGCCAGAATGGTGGGCTGGACTTCAAAGATTCATTTGGGCCCCTTGTACTTGGATTTGGGCCATGAAATTTTTATCCAAGATGAAATGTAGTGTCCCCCGAATTATGGTGGAGAGTTAAGGTTTTTGAACTTCTGGATGGAGCCCAGTAAATCAATCTTCATGAATAGTCCAGTTTCTTCACAGATTCTTTGTTCTTGTTTGTGAGGACCATATGACCCTTCAAATGGCAGAATTGGATCATGGTTCCTTCTAATGAAATGTTGTATATTGAAAGGAGAATCCTAAAAAACAATAACCACACAATTTGGATCAGTATAGTGATAGTTATAATTAAAACATTAAACTGACTCAATTTGACTACTTCTAAAAATGCTCAAATATTATACTTAATATTAAAACATTAATATTTCACACAAATTATGCACATTTCATATAAAATAAGTAAAGGGGGAATATAATAAGTCGTGAAAATATTAATAACATCAGTGAGCACCACAATATGTATCTCATACCCAATTTTTAGAAATAGATAAATTTCACTTGATAACAAACACACCTAAAGCTTACCCTTACTTTTTTGGATGGGTGTAGTTTTTCATCCAGTGGTCCTTCTTACCACATGTGAAACAGACAACATCCTTTTCCCTTGCTTTCCCCTTGATCTTACTCTTCTTAGAAGGGTGTGAAGAAGCTTTGTTATTAAATATATTTTCTTTCCCTTTCTATTTTCTCACCATAAGGATGGAAGGTTTTTCATTCTTTGTATCCTTATCTACTTAGAAAAGAAGAGTAAGAAGATCTGGAAGAGACTTCTCAATGTTTTTCATATTAAAATCTATTATAGATACTAAATCTAGGTACTATTTCAGCCACGTGTCCTCACTACAATCCTCCATGTCCCGCATATGATTCCCTGCCGTTAAATTCCCTCCCTTCATACCCACTCCCACTTGGGATTTCCCTCTGCTTCTCCTAAGGTTCCCGCTCGTGAATCCCCTCCACTCTTCCTAGAGTTCCCACATAACATTGTTGGTTTAGTGCTCCTAAAAACTCCTTCCAACGATTTCCATTACAGTCCCTCCATTATCACCCCTCCCACTCTCAATTTCCCTCCACTCCTCAAAGGGTTCCCACATAATACCACTAGATTTGTTCTCCCACAATCTTCTTCTATTGAATCCATCATCTGCTTCAATCCACTTTCATTCCCTACCTTACAACCCCCTTCTACTTATGATTTTCATCATCTCTTCCTAGGGTTCCCCTACATTTTTACTGATCCATCTTCTACGTACCTCAACCCATTCAACAATTTCTTCAATGTCGAGCTACTATGACATCTCTAGTCATACTCTCTTTCTCCTCAATTGACTTTTGACCACTATACTGCTCTCCCCACAATAGTTTCCAAAATATCTTAACCATCTCTGGAACCTCCACTGATCTTTGACAATATATGTTTGTGTTTCTTCATAGAAATCAATGAGGGGTCAATCTTCATACAATAATTTCTTTTTCCTAACTTCTATGTTCTCTGCATTTTATGAATTTTTTCTACATGTATCCAATATTTAGTATTCCCCATTTTATATGAATTTTATAAAGGTTACTACTATATATATGCTTTTATGATTCATCAAATATAGCCTCAACTTCTTTTGGTCAGTGAATCTTTCAACATCTGCATTTTGTACCAGTGTTGACATCTTTCTTCTCCACTGCATCATATCATCTAGTACTAGTAGGCCTAACATATTTTATTCAATACAGAACTTTTCATGTTTCTATCAAACTCCTTAATTTCGATTTTCTTCTAATATTTTTTGTAATTTTATTATATTATATTTATTTTCATTTTTTTCTCAATATTCATTATTCTAGCATACCAAAAGCTATCAAAGCTTCATTCTTCTAGAAAACCAAAATCTATTGCAGTATGGGTAACTATCACATAAAAAATTTATTATTTCCTATATAAAAACTATTTTCTTATTTTAGTTTAACCATTTGGTGTTCAAATTATTAACCAAAATATGTTCGTTTCGTTGACTTCTTGATTTATTTATTTCACTACAACTACTTTTGTTTGCATAATTTTTTTCATAATAGATATTATTTAGATATATAAGTTTCACATACTTTGTTATAATTCATTTTAGTTCTACATATTATCTTAATATTTAATTCTCGAATCACTAAATGAAATAATATCTTTTGATGATACCTCAAAAATTATATTTAGTTTTGTTTGTTTTCTATTTGGTTTGGTTTGTGAATTATTTTTAATTTAGTATCATTTATGAGTTTTTTATGACTTATTCTAAGAATTTAAAGGTTTTTAGATTAAAATGATTTATTTTATATAAATGCTTACAATGCAGCTATGAATGATTTTTTAGTGAACACCATTTTTTTCAGAATATAATATAAATTTCATGTTTATGTGGTATGTTTTATTGATTTTATTCAATGTTTTTTCTCAACAGTCTTATTTTATATATTTTTTCTATTTTCTGGATGAATTAGTTTAATGTTTTCTATGTTTTTTTCTATTATATAAATATATTTTTTATGGATTTCTGATGTGATTATATACTATTTTCGGTTGGATTTCATGATGAAATCAAGGGATGATAATATTGGCCTTACATGGAAATTGAGAGTTGGTATCACTTTCCTATTTGTTTTATCAGTGCATAAAAAACATAAAAAATAATTGGAAATGTGTTTGATTAAAAATATTCCAATAGATTCCATTACAAATATAAAGACCCGTAAATTCCATGTAAAATTTTTTTAAATTATATGGGAATTTTATGAGTCCGTGGAAATTAACGACGCGTGATTCCGAGGCCCGATGTGCCCGGAATGAATTTTTGAACTTTTCTTCAGGTGCGTTTAGTAAACGTGCGAGCAGGTTTTTTTAAATTTTGAACCAGTTCTTAGAATTAAAATCTGAGGACACCGTTGAACTCGCAGTGCCGATATTCACTTAATGAGACCTTCACCTCAACTATAGTAGGTCGTAGTTGAAAAATAGTTTTTGAGGTTTTTCGTGGGAATGAAAAATAAAATAAAATTTTATTTTATTTTATTTCTAATAAACCTCCCATGTGAAGGCTAAGGAGGTGGAGACCATGAGGGGTTAAAACCTCCCAACTTTAATGCTCGGTGGTGGGGACCACCTGAGCTAGTGAAACCCCCAATTTAAATCTTGGTGGTGGGGACCACCCGAAACCCTCATAATGGGGGGAGGAAACCTCTCAACTCCCTCAATTAATTTTATGTGTCAACATAAAATTAAATGTTAATCTATCAATTAATTTTATGTGTCAATATAAAATTAAATGTTGAGTTACCAATTGATTTTATGTGTCAACATAAAATTAAATGTTAAGTTATTAGTTTTATGTTGGATATTTCTTTTCCTTTTCGGTGGAATTGGGAGAGGGTTGGAAAAAGGGAATTGGGAGAGAGCTTGAAGGAATCCTTCTTCTCCAATGAAGAACTTCTTCCATGAAGAACGCTTCTTGAAATGAAGAACTCCGATGAGGAACGTCTTCTACTATGACAAACCGACACGTGAGCCCGAGTTTGGAGGTGTGTGGCAGACGAGACGAACGTCGATAACTTCATCTTCTTCCTCACGCCAACACCAACAAACGAACAAGTAGGGTGGTTATTTGAAATTCTTCTCCCTTTCCATTCTTGATAGTTCTTCATAATTCAAGAAGGAATTATAGTCGCTTTCTACCGCTCTAACATGAAGAGTGCGGACCAAACAAACATGGCCCGTCCTCTCCGCAAACCTTGTGATTAATTGTTGATCATGATGGAGGAACGACTACCAACACATGGGGCAGGAGAACGGAGGTCGGCACCACCGTCGACCACGATGAAGGTGATGGCGCAACGGTCACCGCCGTTGTGGCCTCGCCGCCCCGTAGCCTTGCCGCCCCACGGCTGCCGCCGCCGTCCGCGGTCGAGCCACCATCCGAGCCGTTGCCTCCATCTGGGCCGAGCCGTCGCCGCCGTTCGCGGCTAAGCCACCACCTGAGCCATTACCGCCGTCCGGGCCAAGCAGCCGCTCGAGCCTCCACCTCCCTTCATGCCGAACCACCCCGGCCAAGCGGCCCCATAGTCTCCACCCTCCCAGCTGAGCCGCCCCGCGCCCTCGCGGTACCCCCCCGGTCGAGCCACCCCGCGGCCTCCGGCCTCCCGTCTGAGCCACCCCGGGCTAGGCCGAGCCGCCCCGCACCCTCGCGGTGCACCCCGGTCGAGCCACCCCATGGCCTCCGCCCTCCTGACCGAGCCACCCTGCACCCTTGTGGCACCCCCGTGGCCAAGTCGCTATCCGCGGCCGAGCCGACCCACAGCCTCCGCCGCCCCGCGGCCCCTCGCGGCCTGTCGGACTGCCCGGTGGGCCGGGCCGCACCAAAGACCGGGCCCGACCCAGTGGTTCGAGCCGGGTCGACCCGAACTGGGTCTACCCAGGCCAGATCAGGTCAGGTCGGGTTGACAGGGTCGGACCAAACCCAGACCAGATACGACCCTATACTTTATCAGTCATAACTTTGACATCGGGCATCCATTTGACGAACCGTCAGCGGCGCTGGAAATCTTGGAGAAATACGGTCCCTTTGAGTATACCCCACTATAGATTTTGATTAATATGGGGTACGGTCAGGTTGGATCGAGCACAAATCCAACCGGGCCCTCGAGACTAAAAGGCTAATAACTTACAGGTCGGGCATCCGATTAACACACTGTCTATTACGTTGAGACCCCTATGATGTGGCGGTCCTTTGAGATACTTCTTCGTGGTACTTTGTGGCATTTGGATTATCAACCAGTGTCTTGTGGAGAAGACCCTCCCAGAGACAAGCGAGCGTAGTGCGGGAACCCTGTAGCTGGCTGTGACTTGAGAAAGGGATCCTTCGTGGGTTTGTAATTGAGGGTTCCACATGGAACCGCTCTAGGATTCCATGCAGGACCACTCTAGGATCCTGTGTGGGTATAATGTTGTACTAGGATCCTATGTGGGTCTGACGACGTACTAGCGATGCACTAGGATCCTGTGTGGGTCTGACGACGTACTGGCGATGTACTAGGATCCTGTGTGGGTCTGACAACATACTGACGATGTACTAGGATCCTGTGTGGATCTGAAGACGTACTGAAGATATACTAGGATCCTGTGTGGGTATGACGATGTACTGACGATGTACTAGGATCCTGTGTGGGTATGACAATGTACTAGGATCCTGTGTGGGTCTGACGATGTACTGGCGATGAATAGCGATCCTGTGTGGGTCAGCATAGAGCGATCTTGTGTGGGTCAGCATAGAGCGATCTTGTGTGGGTTAGCATAGGGATATCCTATGTGGGTCAGCATAGAGTGATACTGTGTGGGTTAGCGTAGAGAGATCCTGTGTGGGTCATCATAGAGTGATCCTGTTTGGGTCAGCATAGAGCGATCCTATGTGGGTCAGCACCTAGAGATTTTGTGTGGGTCAGCACTGAGCGATCCTATGTGGGTCTGCCTCTTAATAGAGTAAGATGATTCAGTAGTTACATCTAATCATCTCTACTATTATAACTAAGTTATACATTGTGTGAGATGAGTTCGTACCTATGTGGTACTTTCCTTCGTGGTAATACCTTGGTGGTATTCTTCTGTGTGTCATACCTATGTGGTACTTACCTTCATGGTATTTCTTCCTTTGTGGAACAGTTGATCTTTGGGTCTTTGGAGTTGGACTCTGTGTTTTCCTCGTGATTGAGATGGGTTTACCTGATAACTTAGTTATATATATGGGAATATACCTAAGTAGGGATA
This sequence comes from Viscum album, assembly GCA_963277665.1. Classification (NCBI taxonomy): domain Eukaryota; kingdom Viridiplantae; phylum Streptophyta; class Magnoliopsida; order Santalales; family Viscaceae; genus Viscum; species Viscum album. The sequence continues at coordinate 1,426,349,274 of OY728141.1, forward strand.
TTAGTTGTTTTCACTCTTTGTGGTTTATCCTTTTTTGGTTTTTTGTGAGACCTTGAGGGTCTCAGGGTCCCTAATAAGTATCGTTATACTCACCCCTACACAGGCTATGCCTGCACCCCATGGTGTTTGGTGCAGACAACGGACAGCACTGACTGAGGACGAGAGTACCTGGACTAGACGGTGCCCGGAGGTGGACCATACGGCGTGTCGATACGCAGAGGAGACGGGCAGACGTGGAGTGCTGAGGAGGCTATCTGTACCTACCCTTTAGGTAGGAACATCAGAGGATGACCCAATGGATTCCTTTCTCTTTCTTTAGTTGTATTGTATTTCAGTTGTACTTGTACCTTCACAGTTAGGCATGTATTCTGGCCCCTTTTTCTTACTGTACGCACTCTTTTACTATACAGTTTTCTAGTGCTTGTATCTTGTTGTGTGCTTGGTTTGTGTGAGTTTTCATGTTATAAAGGCAATGCCTTCCCATTTTAGGGAATACTCCTTTCGGTGCTAGTCACCATACCCTAGCCTATGGAAGGCGGGCTGGGGGTAGTCACGGCACGGGTCCTAGGGGATGAGTCGTGACAACAAATTTTTATAAACTAGCACTTCAACCAATTTTTTTGTATGACTCCCAGTCTCCAAAGGCCTTCAGAAGTCATCTGTGAACCGTTTCAACTTACATTCCATCATAAAACTACCATTGTAAAATTCATTGATTCTCTATAAATTATCAATTTCAATGTCATGTTATTCCCTAAAGTACATCTCATTATTTTCTAAATATAACAATTTACTTTAATATTATTGGCTTCTTTATGATTTTCTGGGACTATTTTTCTATGATTGTCACCAGGAATTGACAGGAGTTTCATTGAAGACTACTAAGGAAATAATAAAAAATAGGTTTCCAAATACATATTAATCTTCACTTGAATTTGTTTCATAAATTATGACTCATTCACTATATGAATTTATTTTATGTGGTATGCTTTATTGATTTTATTTAATGTTTCTTCTCAGCGTTCTTATTTTATATATTTTTTCTGTTTTATGGATGAATCAATTTACTATTTTTTATGTTGTTTTCTATTATATAAATCTATTTTTTATGTATTGATGATGTTATGTACTGTTTTCTGCTATAGTGTATGATGAAATCAAGGGATATTAATATTGGCCTTACATGGAAATTGGTAGTTGGTATATCTTTTCTATTTTTTTCTTAGTGCATGTGATTACATAAATAATAATTTTAAATGTGTTTGATTACCAATATTCTAGTAGATACCATTACAATTTTTTGTAAACTAGCACTTCAACCAATTTTTTTGTATGACTCCCAATATCCAAAGGTCTTTGAAAGTCATCTATGAACCATTTCAAATAACATTCCTTCATATAATTACCATTGTAAAATTCTCTAATTCTCTATAAATTATCAATTTCATTTTCATGTTATTCCCTAAATTACAGCTCATTATTTTATAAATATAACAATTAATTTTGATATTATTGGGTTCTTTATGATTTTATGAGACTTTTTTTGCTGCAATTATCACCATGAGTTTACAGGAGTTTCATTGGATACTACTAAGGAAACAAAAACAAATAAGTTTTCAGAAACGTATTAATATTTACTTGAATTTGTTTCATAAATTATGATCCATTTGATATATGGATTTATTTTATGTAGTATGCTTTATTTATTTTATTCAATGTTTTTTCTCAACATTCTTATTTTATATTTAATTTATATTTTCTAAATGAAGTAATTTAATGTTTTCTATATTGTTTTCTATTATATAAATCTATTTTTCATAGATTGCTGATGTGATGTACTATTTTCTACTGCAGTTCATGATGAAATCAAGGGATGTTAATATTGTCCTTACATGGAAATTGGGAATTGGTATATCTTTCCTATTTGTTTTCTCAATGCATGTGAATACATAAACAATAATTGAAAATGTTTTTGATTACCAACATTCTAGTATATTCCATTACAAATTTTTATAAACTAGCACTTCAACCAATTTTTTTTTATGACTCCTAGTCTCTAAAATTCTTTAGCGGTCATTTGTGAACCATTTCAACTAACATTCCATCATAAAACTACCATTGTAAAATTCACTGATTCTCTGTAAATTATCAATTTCATTGTCATGTTATTCCCTAAATTACAACTCATTATCTTCTAAATATAACAATTCAATTTAATTTTATTGTATTTTTATGATTTTATAGGACTTTTTTTGTGCAATTATCACTAGGAATTGACAAGAGTTTCAGTGGAGACTACTAAGGCAACAAGAACAAACAGGTTGTCAGATACGTATTAATCTTTAATTGAATTTTTTTCATAAATTATGATTCATTCACTCTATAGATTTATTTTACTTCCAAAAATATAGGTTCATCCTCTCATACAATGTCTTTGAATATATTTAATCAAATTTCACATACTCTTATACATGAAACAATGTCACTCAATGAAAACACAGAGATAGGAACATGCATGTCATTATCAATTATATCTTGCAATGGTTCATTGATTTTAAGTTTACCAATACATTTTTTCATTTTTCAACTAATCCCAATTAGCATAAAATGATAAAAATGCAATTCCCTTTTTTATAGTGACTCAAGAATGTGTTAATACACCAATCCTATTTTTTAGATCAAACAAGCATAAAAAATGACATATAATATGTTATGACATGGTATTTCGAATTGTAATTACAATATTACTTTATTACAATAAACACTTTGGTGCATATATAAGACTTGTATGCACTCATTTAATTCTTCTTTATTACTCGTGCTAGCTTCAAGGAATGATGTATATATTGTGAAGGAATCAACACTTCTCTTATCATCACAGTAAGTAAAACTCATTCCAGTACACAATGTATTCAATTTTTGTTCAATAATATTTCTTCTCCATTCATCTTTAGTTATTCTTGTTTCCATTTAGTTTCTAAATTAGTCTTCTCTAATTTTATTTATTAAAGTGTGATGAAATCACTCCAACCTTTTCTTGTTAACCCATTATAGGTATGATCCTGAGGTCAAGGGTATCAAAGCAAGGTATGTTATCAAGGTAGTGTAGCAATACTGAACTCAATCGATGGTTAATTTATTAGGTGTCAATAATGAATTGTGGTTTATTCTTAATTTTTAAATTAAAAATCATTGAACTTTAGGAATTTTAATATACTTTATTTAATGTGATATTTTTGAGTGATAATGTTCTAATGTTTTGTATTTTTGAACTATAAGGTTATTAATTGCAGCTACAATACAAAAAATTCAAATCACCTATAGTTGGTTTTATGAATCATGAAACTCTTGCATGAAGAAAGTACACACTTTATATGGAAAAATTTGGTGCCATAATTGCAAAATCTCTCATAATAACACAACTCCCAGTTTTTCATTTGTTAGTTTTCTTTATTGTTTATTATTACTTTTCTATTTGGTTAGTATTCAAGTATATTATTTTATATGAATCACTGTGTAATCAAAATTTTAAATCCAACAGATTTAGAGTGAAATTGATGGTGACTGATAGCACAGACTCATTTTCAGTTTTTCTATTTGATAAGAAAGTCATGAAATTTATAAGTAAAACAATTATAGATTTTAGAGATGGTTTGATATGGGTACAAATATACAACTATTTATATCATTTAAATGGATTTTTAGTTTATTTAAACTAACATTATTGTTCATTTTGTAATTAGGAAAATGATGAGTTTGGTTTTCCTTCAGAGTTAAACATTTTCAAATCAAAAAAAAAAGTTTTATTATCAATTGATGTATCAGATTACAATATTCAAAACCATCACTGTTATTCACAAAAAAAACACTTACAAATTAATTTTCATCAGTGAAAATGAAAATTGCATCAACAATTTTAATGATAGATTTGAAGAAAATCAGGTACTACTGATTATAAATTCATAAATTACATTTAAAACATCAACCGTAGAACATTACTCTTTTTTCCTTATTATGTAGGGTCATAATAGTAATGGATCTTCATGAGTTGGTAGTAGCATTGAACGTAACCAGGTACAATTGTTTTCAATTTCTCCAATTTGGTTTTTTAGCAAATAAATATCACCATATTTCAATATTACTTTTATCCTTTCATTATAGGAGTATCATAGTGGTGGGTTTGTTTTATTAATCTCGAACAATGATGTGGGATTTGTTACACCAACCATAGATATTTCATCTACTCATGTATATATTTGTTATCTTGACTGACTGTTATTTTCATGATATCATTGAAACTAAAAAAATCATTCTTTCAGGTCATTTTCATATTTTATATGTTTAAAACATAAATTTCTTTTCATCTTCTAAATTGGATATTATTAACATTCTGATTTCCGATTCTATGATTTTATTTGTCACTAATATTTTCTACTTATTATTTTAACTACATTCTATATATAGAAAAAATTATTGTGTGATTTTGATAGTGAGGATGAGGTGAAACATAATATTTTAATATCTTGAGACACCACAGCTACAACAATCCATGAGACTTAACTATACACCTGAACAAAGGGAAACTTAAACAAGAATACTAAAAAATATGACTGAATTTTTCTGGTGTAATAGCAAGGTAATACTGCATTTTGATTGATTATTTTATTTTAAAATTTGTTTTCTAAATTTTTATTTATGGTAATAAGTGTATTAGACATTCCAGTTTACATAAACCTTATTTAAACGTTCTTTTTCAACATATTTTAGGTTTGGTATATGAATTACATAACCACTGCACAGTTTACCCAATTTACCCAGTTTTCTCAAGGAGCCTCTAGTATGGATTTTCCACAACATATGTTCTATGTACTCCATTTAGGTTTTGTACAAACATGTTTTCTTCTCTCATATGTTTTGACTCTATTCTCTATTCAATTTTTTATGTGCTCCATGAATTATTACATGTATCCCTTTGTAAGTTTATGTGTTTTGTGTGTACCAAAAAATGTTTAAAACTTCCATTTCATATGTCACCTTCTTTCAAATTCTAAGCATTAGACAAAAACACTCAGTGAAAAGGCAAAGTAAATCATTATTTCTACATAAAACTAAATAAATATATCAAGTGTTTATGAATGAACACATTCTAAATCCTACCTTCAATGGTAGTTTTGAGTATAGAAAATGAGAGGAAATGGGAAGGGTGAGCACAGAACATGCATTAGGCAAAATGACGGCTCAATCCTCACTTTGTTCGGAACCATTTTTCATGAACATGGAATACCGATCCACCTTTTTCCTTGATTTCCTATCATATTATTCCACAACTCCAAATCCAAATAATACAAACAATTTCAGCGCCTACACTACTATAAATAAGGATTTTAAAAGCGCTAGAAACCACTTTTAACAGTGCTAGAAAAGCACTGTTAATCGCAGCGAAGATAAAGGCGGATCCCCTTTAATAGTGCTAAAAAAGCACTGATAAAGGGGTCCCTTTATCCATACTAAAACAAGTGATGATAAAGGACCAATTTATCAGTGATTAATTAGCGCTGATAAAATGGGCCTTTATCAGCACTCAAAATAGCACTGGTAAAGGCCTAGTTTCCTGTTATGTGTTTTTTATTTAATAGCACACCCAGCACCTGCACACCTGCACACAAACAAAGAATAGAAGAATGAAACAGCGCACACAAGAGTTTTGAAAACAATGCTATATAAATTTACTTTACATCATGAATACAAAAAAACACACTGTTATATACATTTCAAAAAATGTATTATTTGGTTACAATTACAATTATTGAACAAACAGTTAAAAACATTAATGTTTCATCCTTTGGAATCCATGATCCCCTCTCAAAAATTGTTTTCCATGGTATTAGTTTCTAAACAAATCATTCAAACTCAAGAAAACAATTCCACCTCTATAAGAAAACAAATATTATGTTATTAATATAATAATGAAATAAATTAAACATTAATATGAAAGAATAAATTAATAAAATGTAAAATTTTAATAAAAAAGACACATTTAGAGTTATACTGGTCACATTGTGTGCTGTATTGAGGTGGGATTGATTACTACACGTCGCAAATGAGTCATGGATCATTTTTTTAATATTAAAACAATTCGAATGGGTTTGACCGGTTTTGAGTATATCACTTGTTCTTTTACTGAATTTAATATCAAATTTAAATGAAAAATTTGGATTTATATTGGTTATATCATTTGTCGGATTGAGGTTCAGTTGATTCCTATACGTCACAAATGACTGATGGATCATTTTCCTAAAGTATCAAAACAATATGAATATGTTCTCTTGGTTTGCAGTATGTCACTTCTGTTTTTTTCTAAAATTAATGTCAATTTTAAATAAAAAGAGACACTTTGAGTCATAATAGTTTCATTGTGAATTTAATTAAGGTGTGGTGGATTCATATATGTCACAAATGACTTATGGATTATTTTCCTAAAGTACCAAAACAATCTAAATGTGTTTTCTCAGTTTGTAGTATGTTAGTTTGTGTTTTTTTACTAAAATGTCATTTCAAACTGGAAACACGCATTTTGAGTCATACCGGTCACATCGTGTATTGGTTTGATATGATACTATTTCATACACATTACAAATAACTTATGAATCGTTATCCTAAATTATGAAGACAATTGGAGTGGGTTTTCTTGGTTTTCAATGAGTGACACGTTTTGAGCTAAAATGTCGATTTTAAACTGATAACAGACACTTTTAGCCATACTAGTCACACCGTGCGTCAGATTGAGGTGAATTTGATTCCTACACATCAAAAATGACTGAGTAATTGTTTTCCTAAAGTATCAAAACAATCTGAATGTGTTTACTCAGTTTGCAGTATGTCACTTGTTTTTTTCTAAAATTAATGTCCGTTTTAAATAAAAAGAGACACTTTGAGTCATACCAGCCGCATTGTGCATTTAATTGAGGTTTTGTTGATTCCTACATGTCAAAAATGAATTATAGATCATTTTCCTAAAGTATCAAAACAATCCGAATGTGTTTGCTCAGTTTGTAGTATGTCAGCTGTGTTTTCTTACTAAAATGTCATTTCAAACTAGAAACACGCATTTTGAGTCATACTGGTCGCATCATGCATTGGTTTGATATGATAATGATTCATACATGTCACAAAGAACTTATGAATTTTTATCCTAAATTATAAAGACAATTGGAGTGGGTTTACATAGTTTTCAGTGAGTGACATGTTTTGAGCTAAAATGTCAATTTTAAACTGATAACAGACACTTTTAGCTATACCGGTCACATTGTGCATCGAATTAAGGTGCAGTTGATTCTTACACATAAAAAATGACTCATGGATCATTTTTATAAATTATAAAAACAATCCAAATTTGTTTGCTTAGTTTTTAGTATGTCACTTGTGTTTTTTCTAAAATTAATGTCAATTTTAAATAAAAAGAGACACTTTGAGTCATACCAGTCACATTGTGCATTGAATTAAAGTGCAGTCAATTCCTACATATCAAAAATGACTTATGGATCATTTTTATAAAGTATCAAAACAATTCAAATGTTTTTTCTTAGTTTTTATTATGTTAGTTGTTTTTTTACTAAAATTTCATTTCAACCTAGAAACATGCATTTTGAGTCATACCGGTCGCATCATGCGTTGGTTTGATATAATACCACTTCATACACATCACAAAGAACTTATAAAATATTATCCTAAATTATGAATATAATTGGAGTGAGTTTTCTTGGTTTTTATTGAGTGACACGTTTTGAGCTAAAATGTCAATTTTAAATTGATAATAGACACTTTTATCCATACCGGTCACACTGTGCGTCAGATTGAAGTTTGGTTGATTATTATACATAAAAATGACTTATGGATCATTTTACTAAAGTATCAAAATAATCTGAATGCGTTTGCTCAGTTTTTAGTATGTCACTTGTGTTTTTTTCTAAAATTAATGTCAATTTTAAATAAAAAGAGACACTTTGAGTCATACCAGTCGCATTGTGCGTTTAATTGAGGTGAGGTAAATTCCTACATGTCAAAAATGACTTATGGGTCTTTTTTATAAAGTATCAAAACAATATGAATGTGTTTTCTCAGTTTTTGGTATACCAGTTGTGTTTTTTTACTAAAATGTCATTTCAAACTGGAAACACGCATTTTGAGTCATACCGGTCACATCATGCATTGATTTGATATTAAACTACTTCATAAACATCACAAAGAACTTATTAATTTTTATCCTAAATTATGAAGACAATTGGAGTGGTTTTTCTTGGTTTTCAATGAGTGACATTTTTTTGAGCTAAAATGTCAATTTTAAACTTATAATAGACACTTTTATCCATACAGATCACACTGTGCGTCAGATTGAGGTGAGATTGATTCTTACACATCAAAAATGACGCATGGATCATTTTCCTAAAGTATAAAAACAATCCAAATGTGTTTTATTGGTTTGCAGTATGTCACTTGTGTTTTTTTCTAAATTAATGTCAATTTTAAATAAAAAGTGACACTTTGAGTCATACCAGTCACATTGTGCATTGAATTGAGGTGAGTTAAATTCTTACATGTCAAAAATGACTTATGGATCATTTTCCTAAAGTATCAAAACAATTTGAATTTGTTTTCTTAGTTTGTAGTATGTTAGTTGTGTTTTTTTAGTAAAATGTCATTTCAAACTGCAAACACGCATTTTGAGTCATACAGGTCGCATTGTGCATTGGTATGATATGAGACATCTTAATACATGTCCCAAATAACTTATGAATCATTATCCTAAATTATGGATACAATCGGAGTGGGTTTTCTTGGTTTTTAGTGAGTGACATGTTTTGAGGTAAAATGTCAATTTTAAACTGATAACAGACACTTTTAGCCATATCGGTCACACTGTGTGTCGGATTGAGGTGTGGTTAATTCTTATACGTCACAAATGACTCATGTATATTTTTTATAAATTATCAAAATAATATAAATGTTTTTGCTCGTTTTTCAGTATGTCACTTGTGTTTTTTTCTAAAATTAATGTCAATTTTAAATAAAAAGAGATACTTTGAGTCATACCAGTCGAATTGTGCGTTGAATTGAAGTGAAATAAATTCCTACCGGTCAAAAATGACTTATGGATCATTTTCCTAAAGTATCAAAACAATTGGAATGTGTTTTCTCAATTTTCAGTATGTCACTTGTTCTTTTTACTAAAACTAATGTCAATTTTAAATAAAAAGAGACACTTTGAGTCATACCAATCGCATCATGTGTCGTATTTATGTGGGGTTGATTCTTACACATTTCAAATGACTTATATATCATCTCCCTAAATTATCAAAACAACTAAATTCATTTTCTCGATTTTGAATAAGTCGGTTACTTTGATACCAACTATAATGACCTAAACATTTCATACATTGATATCACGTATAAGTAGATTAATATACCTTACATAAAAGAAATAAATTAAACTTAAATATGAAATAATGCATTAATTATATGGAAAATTATTTTACTATGAAAATACCAAGATTACCTCTATGATTGAGCATACATAGTGTTAGTTCTATTCCTGCAAAGACATGTCACATGGACAGAAATCTTCTAAAATAAACGAACCTTACAAGGAATAATGAAAACCAAATCAACATTTCATTATATAATTTTTCATTAAAATAGAGATATTTTATCGTAACATTACCTTTACATATTTCCAAAGGGATTTTTTGGTCTAGATATAAGCTAATAACAAAACTAATGATTCTTTGTGCACTTCACTATTTTTGGTTAACTACCGCTTAGCATTGCATCTAATCTAAACTTCCAATCTGGCATCCCCATAATGCTCTCATCGAACACCATCTCTATGATATCATCATTCAGCGTTCACTTTTCATTATCTTCCTGCACCCATTTACCTAGTAAATGGGTGCAGGAAGAGAAGGAAAATTCAATGATTAATGATGATATCATAGAGACGGTGTGGGATGAGAGCATCACAGGGACGCCGGATCGGATGTTCAGATGGGATGTTATGAAAAGCGGTAGTTAACCAACAGTACTAAAGAATCCTTAGTTTTGTTATTAAATTTGTGAGTGATGCACAACCAATATTCTTCCAACATGCTAAATCAGTAGAAATAGTAGCATAAATGACCAAAATATAGAATATAAATGATTCATGCCATAATAGTTTAGGTCTAGTGCTTTTGGAAACATGGAAACATAAAGAACTAGTTCATAATAATCTCTCATTAAGTTATTCTTTAATATAAAGAAAAATCATTTCTAAAAGCATTCTTCATAACCTAAGGATATGAAATATAAGAAAGGGTGATCATGGATACTCAATAAGTGTAAACAAAGGAGATATCAATGATCATATAAGGATAACATAAGTAGTAGGAATTCACCTTCATCCTATTTGTGTACAATCTTCCATCAGGTATGTTGCCCATTCATTTCTAAACACATCTATATCATCTTGTGAATATGATTTTTTGTGACAGTCATGGTAGTACTAAATAAATATAAATACACAAAAGATTAATAAATATTTTAAATGAACTAGTAATTATTTTCGAAAATACCTCTTCAGGGATGCTAGTTTGTTGTTGAAATATGATCTCTTTCATAAATTTACAAACATAATAACCATATTCCTTTTTGTTTGTTTATTTTAGACACTACAGAAACATCAAGAAAAATAAGTAATTTTTTTTATATGTGTTTGGATATTTCAATATTATAATATTTACCATGATACTTTTCTAGTTGTAGATCTCGTTGGTGTTCTTGTCCTTAGGCCCTGGATTCATTCCATGAAGTAGGCGATATTGATGCACTACCCTATCATAACAAAATCCTCATTAAAATATAATATAAATTATATAACTAGATTTTTAGTTCTAAAATGTTGGATCTAGTGTATTAAAAATTGATAAACTCCATTATGCATGATTGGTTTGTTGGATATCCATGCATTGAATCTAGAAAATAAAACTTTGGAGTGTCCAAATTGACCGTAATGAGCATCCAATACTGCCTAAAAACACAAAAAGAAATAAGTAATGAAATAAATAAAAATATAGTTGATATGATTAAATTGTAGAGTTTTACCCCTTCAACTTTGGTATTAAAAAGAGTTTGTCATCCCTAATTTTGTTTTCAAATGATTTGAGCAGGGATGACATTATTTCACCCTCTTTATCCGAATTTATTTCTTCTTTTGAAGAGGTGATGTGAGGACCAATGAGTCCAAATTTTTGTTTATGGGGAAATCCCTTCAAATTTTTTTCATATATACACCTATGAAAAATATGAAATGTATTTAGTCATAATTATCATAGTATATCAGCTTTTGTAAAATCAATTCATGAAAACATACCTCATGTATACATTTTCAACTAAGGTGCCTAGCCATTCATACTTGAGGATTTCATTTACATTTTCAGCACTAATGTAATCTGATTCTTCCCCTCTATACATATTTTTTTCAAAATCAATTGTGTGAGTATTTTAATCTATTAACTTTGTATCCACATGATCCTGTAATGATATTAAATTTGGGTATAGAAAGGGCGGGGTGAAGGTGCTCTCAGTAGATCGTTTCGATTAGTTGGTTGATCCTTGAGATATTTTTTAGCCGATATTTTGTTTCACCCCCTTCCCTTTGTCGTTCTGTAATAACATTCATCGGTTCAGACCTTTTTTCATTAAATATTAAAGGTTCATCTTGAAAAATAAATTGGAAATTAATACCTCCTATCGACATGTTTTTTTACAAGAATTGATGGTCATGCGATGAATGTTCCAATATCTTGTTAAACCGTATGAATTTCGTCATCGTCGTTTGGAACAGGTATCTCGGTGCTCGTCTCATGATCTACATTAATCAACACTCTGACATGACTTGTTGGAAGTGGTCTATTGTGTAGCATGTTGTTCTATATATTGAACATTGTAGCCCTCGCTACAAGGCGATGGGTGGGAGTTGATAGATATAAATCACAGTCATTTTCACCTTGTAAAATATCAGTACAGGAAAGTTATTAGTGTCTCTGTGATTCAAATTTCACAAAAAAAATTATTATAAAATTTATTACCTCAGCTAAGTTGGGTTTTTTATGGGAATGGATCACCTCAAAACTAGTGGGGGTGGGACGAGATCTTCACGCTTGGGTTGTTCTTGAGTTTTTTATTCTCTTTTACTCCCCCCATCAAACTTGCTATTATCTCTCTCTGGTATTGTAATTATTCTTAAAACATAGATAATTTTTCTCTCATCTTTTTCATTTCCTCAGTTTGATCATCTGCTTGTTTTTCTTTCTAAAATTATGTTCGGGGTGTCACTCCAAAACCTAAACCTCTGACGCGGCCACACTGTTCCTGATACTTCAAGGCTGCTGAAATTATGTCTGCATCTGGTGCAGGTGTTGTTGATTCTTGTGACTATTTCAGATAGAAAATATATAAAAATAAGTAATCATTGTTATGTAATAGTGATTTAAAGAAAAACAATTTTATATTATTTCACACTTACACATGTTTCCCACACTTTTTGTGTGTTTTCATCTATCAGTATCCCCTCTTTATTTACACAAGCCTCCTTCCATAGTACATGGTGTGGGATGGAAGTGACTTTCTATTTCAATTCATCAATATGCATATAAACTGAGGAACATGGTTATAGTGTTGTTTTATATCAAATAAAAGTATTACGGTAGATTTAAAATACGTACCAATTTTTTCTCAAGTGAATCATACCCCATCCTTGCTTTATGATAGGGATACGCTGGTTTTTCTGCCCGTTCCTTATTTTTAACACTCAGTTTCTATTTCATAAATAAAAAACTATCAATCAAAGTGATGAATACAAGCAACATCAAACAACGTATTACCAGACACAATGTACCTAAAAATTCTGTTTCACATTACGGCTGCTAAATGCATCCCACACTCCTTGGGATATCAAGTGTGTATAAAGAGGAGGTGGGTGCGGCTTGATTTTCCCTTCAGCATCTTTAAGATGGTATTTCATTAAAATTTTGCATAAGCCTCTATGAATCCTTCTTGCAACTCTTAATACATATTCCTTGTGTAAGGAATCTACTATAAATGCACTCTGAAATGGATGATCAAGAGTAAGTCAATATTTTCGTATTTTATTTTATTTTAATAAATTAAAGAAATGATATCATAATGTTACTGTAATATCTTCCCACATTAGTGCCTTAATCCCGGTGACAACATGGTGCCACGACTGTACATCAATCGACACGCATTGTTGAGTCACAATTCTAATGTAGCTACTAAACATGGAATTGTTGGGGTTAACATGATGGCCTTGCTTATTTCATCCCACCTCAAATTTGATGCCTTTTTCTTTTTCCTTAAGGATTTTGGCTAACACTGTCAAACTACGGATATCTTGTTTTTTTTTGCGCCGCCAAGGTTTCATTACCTACCATTTCCCCAGGTTCAGCATCATCATTATGTTCCTCCTGAGCGCTAGCATCGACACTGGGACCAATAGTAATAGGTTAAGAAACCTATTGTACCTCAACACTGGGACCAGCAACAACAGGTTGAGAAACCTATTTTTCCTCTACACTGGTACCAGCAGCAGCAGGTTGAGGGACCTGTTGTGCCTCAGGATTGGGCGCATCAGCAGGTACAGAATTCATTATCTGTAGAAGTGATTTAACATTTAATTTAGATTACATAAAAGCATCAACAAATAGATAATAACATAAGGTAACATAGTGTATATTACAATAAAAAAATAACATGATTATTGAACTCACTTTTTTTTAAGGCTGAAGAGATTTGACCCCTCTATCGACTATGTAAATCCCTTCATTGTGGTCTCCTCTAACATATAAAATGTCGTCTACATTGGGACCACTGTGAAATGATTGCGAAGTCCCAATGAAAGGGTCATCCTCCATTGAATTTTCATCTGACCCTTCAGATGTTTTGGTCGATAACAGAACAATTGACCAGTTTCAATTTGCGGGATCTGGAACATAAAATACTTGTACTGCTAGTGATTCCATTATAAACCGTTTGTATTTCTCCCCTTCCTTACTAAAATAAACTTTCACAAATCCCAATTCATCTACTTTAACATCACTCCTGTTATCAACCCACTTGCATTGAAAAATCAGCACTTGGAATTTCGTATAATCCAACTCCCATATTTGTTTGATGATGCCAAAGTATGACATATTCGCATAAATTGGATTTCTATCCTTATCACTGGAAACATGCATTACTTTAGCCACAAGTGTAACCCCACTATTCTGCATGGTACATTCTTCATCATGTTCATTAGTATAGAATGTATAACTATTAACTACATAAGAATGTAAGATAATACATACACACTTGGTCCTCCGTCTAGCCATGTAAGTTGTTCTGAAATTGAGTCTGGATTTTCATCTGACTTCTTAAAAATATGGTCCCAAAACCATCCTATAAATTTTCGATTATGTGTATCTGATATCCATTTTTCATCCCTATATGGATTTAAATGCCTACGAATTTCTTTGTGGGTTTGAACATATGGGTCAACGTTGAAACTGTTATGCAAAAGTAAAGGTGGTCCTACTCCCAATCTGTAATATTGATTGTGACAACCTCTCTTCCAGAAATTCCTTCACCCTCAAGCCACCCAGTGTGATGAGATTTTGGTAAGCCAATGCTTTCCACACCAGATAGGTATTCGATACAGAATTCAATGGCTTCCTCAACAATATATCTCTCATCAATACAACCCTCTAGCCAACTTTGATTTTTGACATACCATTTTAAAATATTCATATACCATTCAATGGGGTACATCCATCTATAATGTATAGAACCACATAGTCTAATCTCTCTCACCAAGTGAAGCATCAAATGAACCATCATATCAAAGAATGTTGGTGGGAAGAACATTTCTAATTCACATAATATGACGGCAATTTCTCTTTCCATAGTTTCCAATTTCACCGAGTCTATAACTTTGATGCATATAGCTTTGAAGAAGAAACAGAGATTCGTTAATGTATGGTGGAAATTCTTGGGAAAAATGCAAGGTAAAGCTATAGGAATTAGATCTTGCATCAAAACATGGCAATCATGTGATTTCAAACCCTTTAACTTTAAATCGCTCATTGACACGATGTTCTTGATATTTTATGAATACCCCTCTAGAACCATTACGTCATTCAAGAAGTTGAAAATTTGATATCTCTCTTTCCAGGAAAGAGTGTAAGCAGCAGGAGGAAGAAATGTTCGTTTTTCACCCTTCACTGGTGCCAAATCCTCTCATATTCTCATCTCAACCATGTCCAACATAGCCTTAATTCCATTATTTGTTTTTTCAGGTAAATTTAGCAATGTGTTGATGACGCTATCACATACATTTTTTCAACATAAATAACATCAAGAAAATTTCTAACATACAGACAATTCCAGTATGGTAATTCAAAAAAAAACTTATCACTTTTTTCAACCGATTTTCATAAGGTTTTTCAAAAATGGTTTACCAAAAGTAGTGTCCAAATAATTTACTTTCTCAAACAATTGATCGCCTATTAGTGAAGATGGTGTTACATGTTCTTATGAACTTCCATAGAATGATGTCATCCAATATCGGTACTTATGTCGTTGGGGTAGAAATATGCGATTTCCTAGAAAAGTGGTTTTCGATGAATATTTCAACCTAATTGACTATGTACCTTGTTCAAAAATGGGACACCCTTGAGTTCCTTTAATGTTATATCCTGAAAAATTTCCATAAGCAGGAAAGTCATTTAGTGTCCTGTACAACATGGCTCTCAAAGTGAAATCTTTATTTTTGTAAGCATCATACAACGTAACACCTGAATCCCACAATAATTTCAAATCATCAATCAATGGATCCAAATAAACATCAATATCATTACCCAGTTGTTTTGGTTCTGATATAAGCATAGATAAAATGATGTATTTTCATTTCATGCATAACCATGGTGGTAAGTTATAATTTACCAACATAACCAGCCATGTACTGTGATTGTTGCTTTGAAAACTAAAAGGATTCACTCCATCTATAGATAATGAAAGACGGAGGTTTCTTGGCTCGTTTCCAAATTCAGGATACTCATGATCAATTCTCTTCCACTGAGGAGAGTCATCTAGGTGATGTAGTTTCCCATATTTAATTATTGTATCTGCATACCATGTAAATTTTCCTACAGTCTCCTCACTTCCATATAGGCGCCTAAACCTTGGAATGATTGGAAAGTACCATACAACTTTCATAGGACTGGATTCATATTTCTGGTATTGAGAAGCACCACACTTTGGGCATTCTTTAAGTGATTTGTGGTCCTTGAGAAATAGTATACAGTCATTCAGGCAGGCGTGTATTCTTTTAGATATCATACCCATCGAGCGTAGCATTCGTTTGGCGTTGTATGTTCATATTGGGAGCTCATTATCTTCTGGGATCATGTCATTAATGAGATAAGGTAGTTCCGTAAAACTGGCATCACTCTACCCATTTCCTGCTTTCAAATTATACAGCTTCAGTACGGCTGACAATGATGTATATTTAGTGCAACTAGCATACAATGGTTTCATTACACAACTCTTTAACTTCTCAAACAATTTTTTGCAATCACGAAGTTCATATTCAATTTTCATTGTCATTTCCTCAATATGATCTTCATCGTCATTCACATCTGTAATCACATCCTCCATACGGTCGTCTTCATTGTTCACGCTTGTAATCATATCAGATGATCCATAAAATGCAGTGTTATCCCAGCCACTACCTACATTCATTTTTTCCCATGTTTATTCCAACATGTATAACTTTGATCTATTTCATGACAGATCAAGTGTTGTTCTAACTCCTCTGGACTAATTTTTCTTGAATAAAAACAGTGTAAACACAGAAAAAGGATTTGATAAGGGTTATATGCATGATCTTTTGTAAACTTGATAAACTCTTTCATGAAATCTTCATACTCTTTTGTCAACTGATTGGCATTCATCCGTTATTTATTCATATTCATCCTATTTGATTTAGTAATATTAATATTTAACAAAATAATTACACAAAATATGTTCAACTAGGGTCATCATCCAACTATAATTAATGGAACTAGCTATGATAAACAATACCCTTACCTCTCCATGCATTACTCAGGACCAAAGTAAACCACACCCAACTTCCCAACCACCTGATCAATGGAACTATCTATGAGAAACCCTTGAACTAAAATGTTTTAGTATCCCACATGTGATCTATATGCATTGTTTTAACCCTGTTTTTTAGTGTTTCTCTAGAAACATAATGTCTCGAGTCAAAAATTGTGGTACTAAACTAATAGATGGTATGATTTTCATATATTTCTTGCAGTTGGAAGGATTCATTACATGTGTTGTTATGTTTATTTGACTAGGGTGTCTATAAAGTGTCCCATAGAATCCTCTAGTGAAGTGTTTTTCTAAGATTCAGTGGAATTGCACTAGTAAAAAAGTGATGGTGCCATTGAAATGGGTAAGGTTTGGATTGATATTAAATGGTGGAGAAACTACAACATGGAAAACAAATGGCATGCCAATCATGACAACAACTGCAACACCACACACACAATAGTTCTCACAATTGTAACACCATACAAACCAAACAAACACAATTTTAGACTTTACAAAGCATCCCTTATTCAATTCCGCTTGTTAATTTGGGGTTTATCATAGAAGTTTTATCATACTGGTGCATTCATTAATTATCCAAGTATACATAAATTACCAATTTCTATATTCAAATGTTCAACAAGAACCAACCAACATGCAATTCATTTAGTGTGCAAATAAGGACCACCAACGGCCATGATTTTCAGCGAGGCGTTTAGCCCGTACAATTCACAATATAACCATCAATATTAAATAGTAATAACATGTGAACAAGAGGAAACCAATGAGTAAGAGGAGAAAACTCACCGAAAAGGCGTCGTTCAGTGAGTGTCAGAGGTGAATTCGTGGTGGAGGAGAGGCGCGCGACAGAGGAGATTTCCAACTGAAAAGAAAACATAAAATGAGAACTCATATGTTATACCTATCCAAAATAGGTCCAATGAGATTTAGAAATGGTACATGTCTGGTTAAATAGTTTTATTGGTCAATAGTGGGATTTTATTTTCCATCTATGATATATTCTTCCTGTTTATTTATTTATTTTGTGTATCTACTACTTTCCTAGATGTTCAACTTATAAATGGGACATGTCTGGTTTTTAGGAGAAAGATCATTTTTAATTTACTCTAATTTAGGGGTAAAATATTACACATTAATTTTATCTTTTTTCCAAGGGATCTTTGTTATCCTATAGGGATCATGAACGCCTCTTAGGTTAGTGGAAATTCAGGTCATTTTTTGGTTATGATACCAGCCTGGGTCGTATCATTACATTTCCAATTGTAATTGACCCATGTCCATTTAAATATAGGATGGGGGTTAACTAATATATTCCCAACTCCACTAGAGTTCCTATGGGGGTGGGTCCTGATAGTATCATATCTGATAAATATTTTATAGATTGGACATTGGAGTATTCATTGCAAAAGATTTCCTCATTTGTATGGTAGTAATGTTTGTTGAACCTAGTGTGTGAAGTAGACATCAGAAACTAATAGGTGATTAAAACTTATGTGATGACTTCATAAACTATGGAATAATATATAGGAAATATCTTACAAACCTCATTGAATCTTAATAGTTTTGGTTTCATTCATCATATAGTTACAAGTTATGTGGAATGTGTAAATGATAAGCTTTGATACCACTTATTGGGGACAAGTGGAAATTTTAAGATCATCGGTAGTTTTTACTACTAATTCTCCAATGTAGTGGATATTCATCCAAATTTATCATATTATCCACTAATAATTTCATCCCTCGTGACTTCAAATACCAAAATTGGGATGACCACACACCCCGACCACTACACCTATTTTTCCTCCAACTTGGATTCCTCTTGTTTTAATCATCTTAGTATCCTTATTTTAATGATCATACAAGCGAACAAGCATACATAGAATATATAAACATGTAAGGACAATGTACAAAGAACATTTTATATAGGGATTATTTGATTCATACTTTAATCTAATGTGTCTGGTAGAACAACAACATCATATTTTTATTCCATTGAAAAAAGTGAACATGAGTTACAAGGTAAAGTCAATTTTCAAAAACCCTATGTAGTTCTCTAGAATATGTATCACCAATACCATATTTTGATCATTTCATATCCTCTATGATCCTTCCATTGCTTTGAACATAGCCTTTTTAATTTCAACCTATGGGAATCTAGATGTGCTTAAGTGTGCTCCTCTTACTATAGCCACCTACTTTCGGTACTTTTTTTTTAGGAAACCTACTTTCGGTACTTAGGCCTCATCATTGTTGGTCAAATCATCTCTTACATTTATTTCTACAAGAATATATAATTACACATTTAGTTCATACCACTATTCACAGTGGTCCTAAACTAATCATCCAGTCACAATTTCCCTCCTAGAATTTTAGGCATCCTTCTGTTGGCATGAGTAATTGTTGATTGCTAGTAGAAACTTCATTTATGACCACCAACACCAGTGAATGGTTCATGCCATATCCACTTCACTCTAATGACTTTGATGAACTATTACTTTTTCATTTTATAGGAGAGACTCCCATGCATCATCATTAGAGTTCATGGAACTCATGGACTTCCACACATCCATCACCTCCTCTGGATATTCATTCAAATACTATTAGTTTCCCCTACCGTTCACCTCACTACATTTATTTAGATCCATAACCTATGCCATGGGTACTTGCATAGAATGTTCCACCTCGATATTTCCACACTCAAACTCTGTTGTACTCCATCAACTGAACTCATTCATCCAACTACTCATTATGAACTTCTAGTAAAGGCACTCTCGTTGAACATTCAGTGAAGGAACCATCTAACTACCTACATCCAGTGAGCTAACATTTTAAGGATTCATTGAACTTTAATTAAACTAAAATTGCTACTGTTGAACTGATAGATCCAACTTCTAAACTTCTAATGAACTAAATTGAGCTTCCTAAAATCATAATTCAATGGTTCTAGTGAACTGCTCTTTATCCAAGATCTCCTGAGTAAACTTTCAAAGAATGAACTTCCAGATCTTTGAAACTTGACCAAGAAAACAATTATCACACAAAACCCTAACATAGGGCTCATCAAGGGGTGGAAAGTAATGAAATAAATACACTTTTTATCAAGTTTCAAACAAACCTTTACTATATATATAGTATTTATACATTTGAAAATACCTATTTAAAACCATTTGAAAAAAAGTGTAAATCTAAGGGAATACACCAATAACACCAAACAACAATCACAATCAATCCATGGAAGTCATTAAATAATTCCATAAATCAAACACACACCCCTTAAATAATACAGAAAACCCTTAAACCAAGAATCACCCCACTTTATAAATTTTCATTGTTCCAATAAACCATGAAAAAACAATTTATCTTCAATAAAACCATCATTTCCATTTTATTAAGAATTTAGAATAAATGAAACACAATTTTGAATAAAAGTATCATTGAATTATTAAAATACAAACATTATGTTAATGGAAACCTGAAAGTGGTCATGGAAAATCTTTGACTAGTCAAATTTAGATAACATATACTTCATTTATCTAATTAAAAATCATGTTTAGAACATCTAGCATCAAAGGAAGTCTCAAATAAATGGAATGAAATATAATTACCTACATCAATCGATGTAAGTGTTCAGCCAAACCTTACGCACCCTATGGAAACTAGGGAAACCGCAATAGAGACTCACCAGGGGGAATCCATACGCTGTAGAGGAGGCTATCGGGACAGTCGTCGGATGAGGAGGGTGCACCGGAGCAGGTCAGGTGGACAAGGGGGTCACGCAAGGAGGAGAAGAAGAATGAGGCGGAGGAGGAGGAGGAGGCAGTGCTGGCGGCGAAGGAGGATGAGTCGGCCGCCGCATAGGAGGAGGAGGCAGCGACGGCGGGGGAGGAGGAGGAGGGGTCGCGGCGGAGGAGGGATCGACGACGCAGGGGTTAGCTTCTGCGAACGCTTGAAAGGGTGCGAGGGAGGAGCCTATTAGGGTTCTTTTATAAAACCCGCCGGAAACTTTATCAGCACTAGTTAAAAGCGTTGGTAAAGGTATGTTTTATCAGTGCTAAAATAAAAAGTGTTGATAAAACATACTTTTATCAGTGCTTTGTTAGCGCTGATAAAGGTATAATTTTAATAATTTATTTATATTATTATATATTTATTTAAAATAATATATAGGATAACTACATATTTATTTATTAATAATTATAACTATAAATAAATATATATTTATTTATACTTATAAAATTATAATTTATGTAATTATAAAATTATAAGCAATATACTTATTATATTTATAATCATATAAATATATAAAATAAATATATTAATTATATATATTTAAAAGATTATTGATATATATAACTATATTTCTTCTAATTTTATAAATATTTATATGAAATATATATTTATTTATAAATTTAATTATAAATAAATATATATTTATTTATTTAAATAATTGTAAAATTATAACAAATTTATATATCTAATATTTATAATTTTTTTAATATATATAATTAATATATTTATTATTTTTTAAAATTATTTAAATATATCTGTATTTATTTACAACTATAAATAACATTTGTATTTATTTATTAATATTTATATAAATATTTATAAATATATTTATAAATATTTATTTATTTAATTATATATAACATATTATATATGAATTAATAAATATATTTTTTATAAATTAATAATTATTTAAATAAATATAAATTTATTTTTATTTATTTATATATATTTGTATATATTTATAAATATATATATTTAATTATATATTTATAACTTTATAAGTAGTATAATAAATATATTTATTATAATTTTATAATTATTTACATATATATATCTATTTCTTTATAATTATAATTATAACTATAAATATTATATATTTATAAATATTTTTATATAATTTTTAATATATATATATATTAATAAAATTATAATATTATATGTATAATTTTATAATTATTTATATATATAAATAGTTATAATTTTCATTACAAATGTATTTGAAAAGTATTTATATATATCATTAAAAATATAATAAAATATATTTATTATTTAAATATATTTAATGTAATTTTATAAGTACATTTTTTAGAACATATATAGTTCATATGGGTAAAATTATGAATTAATCAATATACAACATCAATGGACAATATAATGTAATGTATAAATGAACATTCATGCATGATACATAACATATACGTGTGATCAATATATTCATTGACCAAATTCATTGTAAAACACATATATATTCAATAATTGTAATTATAAATATATATATTAAAAAGTATTATATATTTATAAATAAAATAAATATATTAAATATATTAAATATAACAAATATAATTAATATAATTAATTAATCCAATAAATCTAATAAATCTAATAAATATAAATCTAATAAATCTATAATAAATATAATAAATATATTTATTATTTAATGTAATTTATTATAATCTTATAATTATTTAGTTATATATATATATTTAATTATAATCTTAGACATACTTTTTTCAATTAAAACATTATATATATATTTTTGAATTATTAAAAAATATATATTAATTATAAAAATTTGTTTTTTATTTAATGTATACAAATAAACAATATTTTTTAATATAAATATAATAATTTTATATAAATTAATAATATTTTTTATTAAAAACTTTTATCAGCGCTTTCTACTTAGCGCTGATAAAAGGCAGTGCTTCCCTTGCCCTGTTTTGTGGTAGTGCTAGGCATGCATCTTGAAAGAAAAAATCATTAACACTACCATTAATAGTGTAGCTAGAATGTTTACCTAAACATTATTTGAACATGTTACTTCCCCGTATCTTTTATTGATATTGAAATATTTTTTATTTGTCATTCAAAATATCGATTTTCAGATTTCAATATTCATTAATATTTATTATTATCTCTAATGTGTCATTCAAACTTTTGATTTTGATATTTCAATATTCATTAATATTTATTATTATTTTTAAACATTAACGTATCTACATATAAACATGTTGGAAGATTTTAAAGTTGGTGATTCGATATAAGGTGACAATGTGATTGGTTCATTCTACAACTTCAAGTGGTTGTCAATTATTGATAAACTTCTACAAATATAAACATCAAAATTTATGCTGCAATTATTGACCAATATTTATCATTATCTATTAAAATTGATCATTTGCTCTTTTCTCATATTTATTATTAAAACCATTGTCTTCTATTTTAGTTGTCTATCACTTTGTATTTCACTGTACAAACTAATGTTTTTTTAATGTTATTTCAAATGTATTTCATTCATGTAATTGAAATCTCCATCCTAAAAAAACTCATTCCTTTAAATTTATACTTTATTTTTTCTACTATTATAATGATGTCTCCATATTTCCTCTACTTGTATTCCAATATTATGTATCACTAATTTGTGATTTTAGTATATTCAATATTAATGTTCATTAATAACTTTGAAAAATGGTATTCTCTTATTGAAAATAAGTATTGATCCATATCATCATGCAAACGCATGGGTGAGTACTAGTTCATAGCAAATATAGAGAAGCTCTGAGGGAGTGATGCTAGAATGAGGTTGATGCCCAATTATTTGGGGAGTTTAAACCCTAGAACCTCTAAGCGCTCAATGTAGCCAATGAGATTGACTACATGAGGCACAGTTGGGGCACCCTCTCTAAGATTTCTTTGAAATTTCACCTTGGAAATCTCAAACCGTTTATGTCTAACTCTCTCTTGGTAAAGACCACGGAGGTGCTTAAGCATGTTATATGCATCCATATTTTCATGAGACTTCATTAGTTCACTAGACAATGATGGAAGCATCAAATATTGAATGTTGATTGTGTCGTTCAAATGTTTTTCATAGACAAGGAACTCTTCATCACTCGCCTCTTTAGCATAAGGATCAGGCATTGAGGATTCTAGCACGTAATATTTCCGTTCATGGCGTAGCACAACCCGAAGGCGTATAAACCACTCTTGGAAGTTACTACCAGTTAGGAGGTTATCTTTCTCCAATATTGATCATAGGGATAGTGTGGATGTTAAACTTGTTATTTTATTCTAAAATTAAAAATAGAAAATTATTAGTACTTTTCTTGATTACAAAATAAGTGAGATATAATAAATTAAATGTTTTATTTATTTATTTATTAAATATCCCACTATTTTATCAAGTCTCAATAGCCCTCACCATTAAACTCAGAATGTGTGGTTGCTTTAACATTCTAGTGGCAAGGATCCCCATTACTTTTATTAATGATACAGACTTTGGTCATGAAAACCATAATAAAGTAATTAGGTAGGTGGTTTTGCCAATTGCAGACTTGAAGCTCCTTGATCCGTTGAGTGGATTCCCCTATCTTGAAATCCTGACTTGGATTTTCTCAATGCTTGTCTCCAAATTTATATTAAAAAGACTTTGGTCGTTAAACTCAATACAATTTTAGTTAATTCAACCCAAAATTCTCATGAGAAGTACCTGATAAAAGTGTTCAGACTTTGGCCATGTACTACACTTAGTTTTATGGTTTCATTCTCAATCAAATAATGGAAGGCTTAGTCTGAATTGATATTTAATTGAGGGATTTTAATTTATTATGCATAAATTTTATCTTTTTTATCTTGTACACGTATTTTTAATATTAAGTGGATGTTACTTAATTAATTAACCATGTTGGATAAAACATTTATGCATAATTAATTTATTTAATTTTCATCTTTGCACGTTAATTCATTTATTTATGTGATCACGGTCTTGCGTCCATAAAATAAATAATTGCATAGACAGAAATAATTAATTAATTAAATGTATCATTCATGAGTTTTATCTAATGGTTGATTTAATGAGCGGATATTAAATCAACCTTTAACCTAGGGGAAATAAATCTTTTTGTATGTACATGCAGCTACACGCCATGTACGTCGGTTTCTATATATCCAAGTCACATGCATGGGGCTTCAGCGTGTTAACTCAATCGGACTACACGGCGTGTACATATCAACTACACACCTTGTATCTGCTTTCTGTGTGCCAGGTTGGCCTGGTCAACACACGGTGTGCAACAAAAGCACCGCGTGTAATTAATTTCTTGACGCATCTTGTTATAATGTGCATGGGTATATGGCATGTTCTTCAACCGCACGTCGTGTAACCTAGTTTTATCGGCCAAAGATTTGGCACTTCCCGATGGCATCTCTGATCATTCTTCATTTGTTCTTAAACCTTTAAGAAAATGAAACACTGAACGAACATGATTAATATGTCGATAACATGTTAATTCAAATCTAATTAAAGAACGAATAGCATGAAATGAAAATCTGACCACAATTTCACATAAATCAACAATAAAATAAATAATTATAAATTTAAACGCGACCTCTCTAATACCACTTGATGACTACGGACATAACAGAAGCGTGCAAAGGTGGAAGATATATTAAAATTTCTTTTAATAATCATTGCCTGAAACCAAGAGTGAGAATCTTGCATGTCAAGTTTATAATTAATTTATTTAATATTTGAAGAAATAAATGTTTGGGCTTAGGATCTTTCTTCATTGGTGAATGTTGATCATCCGAAAAGACCCTTTCGGATTACCTTTATTACGATGTGAGGATCCAAGGATAGAATCCCTCTAGCGGTGATTCACACGTGCTCCTATGATCTTCGGGCAATACCACTCAATCTCCAGGTGCTAGCACGGTGAGTCAAATGTCTTGTGTTGTTCGTTCTTTATCACTATTTAGTTCTTTGTTTCACTATACCTTATTATTTATCCTTCTTTCTCACTAATTGTTTATATGTGTGTGTGTATATATATCCTCTGACCCATGCTATATTATCATTTTTTTGTTTTAGCCAGGACCTACCCCAAGACATGGATTTTCCTTTACTACTATTGATTTGTGTCATCCCTTTATTTGACTCGTCCATTTCTTAGGTTTCGTTTGATTATTCCTTTAGTGATGCAGTTCCTTAGTGTTATATTTTTTAATCTTACTTCAACTTGTTTTATTAAAATATTTCCAAAGTGTTTTTTGTAAAAGAAGTATTTATAAAATCTTTTTTAAAAAGGGTGTTTCAAATTGATTTTAAAGACAGATTAAAAATGGGTGTTTTAATAAACAAGGTGTGGGCCGATAATTTCTTTCCAAGTGATAGTTTTCATTTAATAAAAATATAAAAAAAAAGTTTTTAAAACAATCATGGACGTGTCTTCTGCTTTTATGTACTTCTATATAAAAAATGAAATTTCTAAATGTATTTCAAACTAGCATTTATAGTTTTTCTTAGAAAGGAAAAACAATGACTCAATGGTCATGTCCTTCTAGGTTGTCAAGCTCACTCCCTACTTACACCGCTCGGTGTCTATAGACCAAGTATCTCTTTTACAAGATCAGGTCCCGACTCTGAAGAGTGACACTGATCATACTCTTTCACCAAGCCACATTGAAGCATATTATATCGAGTTTTGATTAGAGTGACCTCGAGTCACATGGTTATCTCGATCGGGTATGACAGTTTTATTTTTCTTACGCCTTAATAGTTTTGGTTGAATTATCCATTTTTGTTCTTTTCTGTAATTGGTGGTGTTTAAGCATGTGGAGTTATGGATGTTGAATGAAGGAGTTGTTGTGTGAGAGGGAGATGGAGGTGAGCTGAGGGTTCACTACTTTCATATTATGTTGTTTGTTTTTGTAATTGTTACTTCTTTTTCTTCTAGCGCATGGACCTCTGACGTACGGAGAGGTCATGCTAGAATTTCTATAGATTTTGATGCTTAATTAATTATATTTATTGAGTGAATTTGTTCCCAACTGAGTTTGCTTTGATGCCCGGTACTAGTTTTCAACCCGTGGGGATCAGGAACGCCCATCGGGCCTTGTTAAGGGCTGGTTCAAGCGCCCAATGGAAGGATGACCTAGGCTGGTTAATGAAAAATGGTATCCAAGTGGGCCTTGGTTATTTTTAAGGGTGTAATTTTGGCCCGGGCCAAGCTTTTTGGGTCGAGCCACGGGCAGGCCCTTGCGGGCTTTTTTCTAAACATTTTTTAAAACAGTTTTTTAACGTTTTTTTTATAAAAAATTAATCGTTTTTTGAAAACATTTTTAAAAATGTTTTTTTAATCATTTTTTAATTCTTTTTAAAACCTTTTTTCAAAAGTTTTTTTGAAAAAAAAAATCAAAATGTTTTTTAAAAAAGGTTTTTTAAAATGTTTTATCAAAAAAATTTTGTAAACGTTTTTTTTAATCAAAAAGTTTATCAAAAAAACGTTTTTTAAAATTCAAAATGTTTTATCAAAACTTTTTTTGAAAAAAAAATTTCAAAAAGTTTTCTAAACATTTTTGAAAATATTTTTTGAAAATCATTTTTAAAATGTTTTTTTAAATGTTTTTCTAAAATGTTTTTAACATTTTTTTAAACATTTTTTAAAATGATATTTTTGATTCCTTTGTAAATGTTTTTTGAAAAAAAAAACATTTTCTAAAATTCAAAAAGTTTTTCATTTAACGTTTTCAAAATTCAAAATGTTTTTAAAACATTTTTTAAAATCCAAAACGTTTTTAAAATTCAAAATGTTTTTTAAAAAATGTTTTTTGAAAAAAAAAATTCAAAACATTTTTTGAAAAACATTTTATCAAAACTTTTTTGGAAAACTTTTTTCCAAAAAGTTTTTTGAAAATGTTTTTTGAAAAAAAAAATTAAAATCATTTTTAAAACGTTTTTTAAATGTTTTTGTAAAAAAATTAAAAAAAATTAAACAATTTTTAAAATGTTTTTTAATGCTTTTGTAAACGACTTTTGAAAAAAAAAATCAAAATGTTATTTCAAATGCTTTTTCAAAAAGTTTTTTGTGAACATTTTTAAAATGTTTTTTTAAAATCATTTTTTAAAACATTTTTTAAATGTTTTTGTAAAATGTTTTTTTAACATTTTTTAAAATGTTTTTTAACATTTTTGTAAAACTTTTTTAAAACTTTTTTTGTAAAAATATTTTGTAAAATTAAAACATTTATTTTCTTTTTTTATTAGCATTTTACAGTTGAAATGTTTTTCATTTAATTATCAATCATTTTATATGTTTTAAAATGTTTATTTTCTTTTTTTATTAACATTTTACAGGTGAAACATTTTTCATTTACTTCTAAATCATTCTACATTCTTTAAATTGTTCACTTCATAAGTTTCACAAGAACCCCCAACCTAACATTCCTATTATAATTATAATAGTTTATTTAATTTAATAAAAATCTAAAATACAAATCAATTCAAAAAATAATTAAAGGCCAAATAATTTATTTGAAAACCTTCAATTAAAAAAAGAATCTGCGACGACTGCCCTATGTAAATAAATATCAATCATCGTAATAAAAAACATTTAATAATAATTATAAATCATAAAATAATTAATTTTAGGTTATTTTAAATTAATAATCGAATGACAATTAATTAAAAAATTACTATGAAATTTGTCCATTTTTTCTTAAAAAAATAATATTGAATGGGATATATATATTAAGGATTGTAATTTAAAACTAGGCACACTGTCTGGGTTGGTTGGTTCAGGCGCTACCTTGGAACCTTGTGGTAGGGGGTTCGAGTCTCCCTACCAGCAGTTTCCCAGCTTTTTTTAGGTTGGGCTTTTACAGGTCTGGCTTCATACAGGCCAATGGGTGGCCTCCAAGCGAGCTGGCCCGCGGGCCTGTGCACCCGAACTGGGCTTTGTCAGGCTGAAATTACACCCTTGGTTATTTGGGTGAGTCTAATAGATGAAGATAAGACCATCGGAACTTGGACGGTAGGTACGGGAAGGGTCTATCTCACCCTTGCCTATTCTGAACCCTCAAATTGCCATGGGAAGTTAAGTTTCGAGCCTTAGATTATGGTTTTTGGTGTGTGTTGATTTATGTTGATAGATTTATTTTGTTTTGGGATGGAACGAGAGTTGAGCTGGTGGAGTGCCATGAGCTCACGCGGCCTGGTAACCCATGCAGAGCCCATATACATGGTTCGACGTAGCTCCTAGTGACGGTTGTCACATGGTCCACCAAACCATACGACCAATTCACACACAACCACTAGTCCCATTCAAGGTGGTCTTATGTTGTGTGGTCTTGATCGCTTGGATTTTGGTTGGTGTTTGAATGGGAAGTTTTTATGTTTTGAAGTAATTTTCAAGTAAAGTTTCAAGATTTTAAAATGAAGTGTTTGTTTTGAAATGATTTTAAAAGGAAAGAATGGTTTAGAACAATTAAAGTCAGTTTTGAATTGAGAAAAAGAAATTTTGTGATTGGAAAATGCTTTATGAATGGGGTTGTTGATCATTTGGCTCGAAGAACTTGGTTTTAACCAAAGGAAAAATGGTTTTGAAGTTAATAAAAGGATTTTCCTAAATAATTTCAAAATGAAGTGGGTGTTTGGAAATTCCAAAGTGTTTTTTATGATGGGATTGCGGGGTTTAAAATGTGTTTTCAAATGGAGCTTTAAGATTTCAAAATTTAAGGTCGTGATTTTGGAATGGTTAAAAAGGGAGAGATTTTGATTTGCTTGATGTTGTGATTCCCTTTGGTGTTGTCTACGGTTGATTTCATTGAGTTATTATTTTTGAATTGAGATATGATTCTGGATGATGGTGATTATTGTTTCAGGAATGTGATTGATGGGGTGTGGTGCTCTCTTGGTTATTTAGATGGTGCCGCCTAAGAAAGGCCTCAAGCGTTGTTGGGTTCAGGGAATCTTCTCTTTTGAGGGTTGTAGTCGATCGAGTTTTTGAGGTAATTCTTTTTCAAGTGTGACTCGTCGAGTTCTTTTTCAGTTGTTCCTCGTGAAATGCCAAGCTTTTGGGTTTCTCTTATGTCTCATTGGAGCAGATAGGTCCCTTTGGAGTCTTCTGTGTGGTCATGGTTGGTGAGGCTTGATTTTGGTTCTTTGAACATGGGGAACACTTTGGGTGTGTGCTTCAGGTACCTAGGATAGAGGTGAACTAGTTGAGATTATGCACCAATTGGTGTCTATTTGTCTTGACGGGATCTTTGTGATCGATGTTCCGGGTATGAGGTCTCAGGTTACCATTTCAGAGGCATGCTCATGGTTTGTACCTTAAACCTTTTCATTTCTGGATAGAGGATGTTGGTGGGTGACTTGGTAGTCTTTATTTTGAGATTCTATGGCTGTCTTGAGGTTGTGTTTTCTTTTGGGACGCTTGCTGATTTATGTCCATATGAAGAGTAAGTGTATGTCCCCGTGAATGCATGTGTGCACCTTTGAGTGAGTCCTTCATTTCAATCTCTTGATTGGAGGTTTGGGTTATGGTTCGTGGTTATTTTTAGAGAACGCTTTCCTTTTATCTTCTTGAACCACCATGCCAGCTGAGTTCTTAAGTGGTGGGGAGACCCATTATGGGTCTCCATCTCTTGATCTTTCCATTAGCAGTCAAGTGTGAGTTTCTCTTTGATGATTTAGATATTCTGGGAATTTGAGGAGACACTTTGTTTTAGGAAAGCTTGGAGACCAGGTCGTGCTCGCCCCTTATTTTTTATTGAACTCATACTTGAGTCTTCTTCTTGGTATTTGGATTTTGGGGGAAGAAAGCGTTATAGTGGGAAGAATTGTCACACTCCATCCTTCGATTTCCTTATTATTTTATATATTTATTTATTATTGACCTCACCCTCGAGTTTCGGGCCGAATCTCCCTGAAAATTTCAAATTTTTGAAAGGTTTTTAGGTGTCGCATGGTTAGCCGACACGGTTAGGTGAAATTGTGCGGTGCTCGCGCGACAGTTTTATGGTTTTTGATAATCCCTTTGCACGCTATTAGCGAACTGTTAATCAAATTGTGTGGGTCATAGGGGAAACTGTGCAGGGTGCCCGGTTGCGTCCAGTGAGGGGCACACAGTTTGGCCAATCATGTGGCCAAACCGTGCGTTTTACCTAGGCCTTAAATTTTTTGAAAATTCTTAAAATACCCTCCCTCCTATTTTTACCCCAATAGACTCCTTCCCCTCTTGCTTGAGTCAGTTGAAGGCATCCCCCCAAGTGCCTCCTCCTTCGGTTTCCCCTCCGGTTGTGGGCGTTTCCTCTTGCGATTTCAAGTGAATCTTCGTCTGGGTAAGGCTCTATCTTCTCATCCTTCCTCTTCCTCTCCTTTCCTCTCGATTTTTCTTTCCCTCTTCGTTGCGTCGTGCCCTAGTTGAACCCTATGTGGGGTTTCGGGTTCTAAAATATCATGGATCTTATTCCTGGGGTGTGTGATGGGTGTTTCAAGCCCTCCATTCACCATTGTTGAAGGAATCACATCATATACACTTGTTCTGGTTAAGTATTTCTCTACTTTTTCTTTTCTTTGGTATATTGTGCATGATTATGTATTTCAAATTAAATTTTTATTCTAAATTATAAATGTTATTGAGCTCTATGGATTTAGATATATATATCGATCAAGGTTTTTATGAGACAAAGGTTGAATTCTAACAGGTTCTCTCTATATTTGGTGGTTACACGCACATGTGTGTGTAAGGACATATTCACATGGGAACATGTGAATATGTGCATTGAGAGATGTCTATATATATATATATATATATATATATATATATATATATGCATGTGTATTGCCTCAAAGGGAAATTTGAAATTAAATCCAATGCCTCATAATCGGTTTTTAAATGAGTTTTCTAAGACAACTTTTAAAAGACGTTGTAAAGGTCTAGTGGGCATCTTCTAAATGGTTTTTCTAAAACTGTGCTACACCCACAGTGGAAGCCCCACTGTTTTGTCGTATATGTGAGATTGTGAATTGAAATGGTTTATATTTCTTGTTATATATAATATAGAGGGGCTTCGCACCATCAGGGGTAGGTATGTGAGATGAGGTATTAATTATATGATTTATTGTCACATGCAATGTGACTGATATGTGATTGAATTCTGTTAAAAAGGTTCACACACCTCCCA
The DNA here is from genome assembly GCA_963277665.1 of Viscum album. Lineage (NCBI taxonomy): Eukaryota > Viridiplantae > Streptophyta > Magnoliopsida > Santalales > Viscaceae > Viscum > Viscum album. The sequence goes on from OY728141.1 coordinate 1,426,381,461, forward strand.
TATTTAGTGAATATACTACATGAGACATCCTAGGTACTTGGGTAGGATATCTAACCGGATGACGTCCTTTCCACTTGATTAGGTGTCATCCTGACTAGTGAAGTTATTAGTGTGGCGCCCCCCCAGGCTAGAGAAGTTATTATAGATCCACTCATTGAGGGTGAAGTTATACTACTAGAAAGCCTGGCCTAAGTGACCTTAGGGTAGCTCTCATGTTTGTCTTCTTTTTGTTTCCTTTTTTCCCTTAAAACTTCATCTTTTTTTCTTCTTTTTTTGAGAAACGGGGATGGGTTGGTCTTGTCGACTGAATGGAGTGGGCGTCACGGCTCGTGGCGTAATGAGCGGCGAGGGGGGGGGGCATCGCCGGACTCCATAAGGGGTTTAATCGCTGGTGGTGGATGGCTCGGTAAGAACACATGGTGCAACGTGATTGTCAATCGCACAAGGATATGTTCCAGGAAAGATGGAATCGTGATAACTTTGCACAAACATGCGTGAAAGGCGGAAGAGGGAGACGCAATCTGATGACAGCGGAACAACCTCGCTCTGATTGCAACTGATGCAGGGCAGTGGAGATAAAATGGGTCCTTACATGAGGAACTCAGGAGGAACACAGGGATAACACCCACAAGAGAGAGAACACTCTCTAGAATTCAATATCATGGAAAAAAGCTTAATACAATTGATTACAGGCAGCCTATTTATAGGCTAAACCCTAAACAAAAAGACTAAATTGCCCTTAGAATATCTAAAGTTATAAAACACATAAAAATTATTAAAAAATTAAACTTAATAGGCCACAACTCCATTGGAGGGGCCCCTGAAACGGTGATGCATCATAAATTCTCTCTACTAAAGGATATTTTACTCAGGATAAGCCTCAATTCCATCATAACTCTAGCAACTTAAATTTATAAACTATAATCAATTCCTTGGTTCAAACTCATAAACTAGTAGTAGTCAAGGTGAAGGTAGAAGAAAACTAAATCCATTATCATATCTTACATGTAACTCCTTATATGCATATATGGAAATTCATAGTATTTTAACATCAAATCATAATATAACAATTATATTCATGAAAAAGGCATGGGATAAATTAAATAAATTAATAGTTCATATATTTAAACAGGAGATAAACTATTTTTAACAATTCATAGAAAAATAATTAGACTTTAAATTTAGTCATGCATTATGGACATTTTATAATTAAATAAATATAAACACTACTTATTACCAATATAAGCTCCTTCATATTCTCCTTTCTATGGCATTTTACTTAAATATATGATTTTAAATGAAATAAATCATTTTATATTCCAATTTTATTATGTAAACAATTTACATAATCTAAATATCACAAGTTTAATTTATTTAAACATTGATCATATCTATTACCAAAACTCCTTTTGATAAATTTTAAATAATTCCCTTAAATAAGACCCTTTAATTTGAACAATTCAAAAATAAATATTATGAACAATTTATAATATAAATATAAACTCTTATATTTTTGCCTTACTCTATAATTTATAAACTTTTTATAAATTACTCTTATAATTTCCATATAAACATTGTATATCTATATTATAAGACATGTCATATATTTTTTTTAAGTAGGGAGGAATTCCCCCTTTATTTTTAGTGAAACAAATGCACCCTCTGTTATTCTGGGCAGAGGGATCTCATTACATAGTCATTATAGTCTCATTGGGTATTAAACACATCACAAGTGACCCAAAGACCCAGACCAGTGTAAATCAAATAAACCCCATGCACATCAACCATGCTGACATCCTGTCGCCAACTCACCAATGCATCGCCCAATACCACTATCACACCCACAACTCGTTGTCATCATAATCTATAGCAGCCACCTCACCCTAGCAGCATCGTCACCGGTGAGGCCTACCATCGACGTCCAACTTCCACTAGCTGCGTCGAGCCCTCCTCCCGCTGGCCATCGCCCGCAACCTCCATGTATTTTGCCCTAGCACTGTCACCATCAGCTCTCGTCGTCGCAGTAGCCGACTCGCCCAGCAATGTCGCTTCACCGTCGAGGCCCACTGTTACAGCAACCCCTCACCCAACCTAGCACCATCCACGCATACTGCCCCCTTTGCACGTTGCCCTCCTACCGTGCAGACAACCCCCACAACGCGCCGCCCAGAAATAGTTAACTGCAGTGCAGGTAATTTATTTATTAAATGTTTCAAAAACACTTAATAATTAATTATAAAAAAATTAAAATTAATTAATTTATAAACACTAAAAATTATATGAAGGGCACGAGCCATCGTGGACGGGGCGAGGTGGTGATCTAATGGCCACAGGGCAGGCGGTGTCGACTGGGCAAGCGTAGGAAATGTTCTATGTGGGCCTTTGGGTCATGGCCTTGGGTGGCCTATGGGATTCCATATATATATATATATATTATAAAAATATGGTAATAAATGCAGCAAATCCCTCAATGGGCTATGGGCAAGGTTATACCCTTGGGTGTGTGGGGGTGTGGGTGTGGTTGTAATTATACCCCCAATGTCTAATATATATATTAATATCCCAAAATAACTTTCTCCATAATATATTAACAATTTATAAATTATTTAAAAAATTAATAATTGAAAATTTAGGAAAACAAATTATCTACATGTCATTTTTATTGACATACCTTTAATGGAAACCTATAATCGATAAACCTCAATGTGTGCAATCAATCATATATTACAACTGATAATGTGGCCTATGATATGTCATGGAAGGTACATATGACTAAACTAGCTGCACAACAACAATCGTAGCCTACGATAAGCCTATGCGTAAGAGTACCCTAGCATTGGCAATCATATTTTATGACATCTCTTATATCATATTTATGATGTGATGCTATTTTTCTCATGAGGAACAACATTGTCATAGGAAATGATCCACCATAATGATATGATGGATCCAAAGAAATTCAACTGTCATCTATTATGATATCACATATGGTATTAGACAAATCAATCACTTACAATATCGTATTTATGATGCGATGCTATTTTTCTCATGAGGAACAACATTGTCATAAGAAATGATCCACCATATCATGTTATGATATGATGGATCCAAAGAAATTCAACTGTCATCTATTATGATATCACATATGGTATTAGACAAATCAATCACTTACAATATCGCATATCATGAAACAACCCACAATTCAAATTTTCAATCGAATTTTATGACAACCTATATGGATTCAACACCATGCGCACTATTCTTCATTTAAAAAATGATTTCAAGAATCATGAAACATGGTGAAGCTCCCATTGAAGGGTCTCTAAGGATCAATTAACACTTTATCAACACAGCTTAAACAATTAGAAACCTCATTCCAAAGATCCACAACGCATGAAACTGAAACCATGACAAAAATGAACACATACATATCTTTCACTAAACGAGCCACAATTAGAGAATGTTGAAGGACCCCCTCCATAATGTATCCACATACTAATATGAATCACCCATTGAATGGGAAAAACTCTCATTCACTCCATGACATACCAGTGCCTCACAAAGCAATGGGGAAAGGGGAATAGAACCCAAGTATGGGAGAGTCAGCCAAGGCTTGGGAAATTCCGAATCACCCCACCCCATGGGGGGCTGACTTCTAATATAAACACTAGGGATAGTCCTTGAGTCTTCATGTAAAGGGGAATAGAACCCTCGGGTATGGGAGAGTCAACCAAGGTTTGGGAAATTCTGAATCACCCCACCTCATGGGCCTTCTAATATAAACACTAGGGATGGTCCCCGAGTCTTCATGTAATAACTCATACATTATAAAATGAAGGATTTCCATTGTTGCATTTAATATTTAAATGCAACCCATGATTCTAAATATCATTCGTCTTATGAAACATTTAATGATACTTAAGTTGGAAGAAAATATGAACATTAACCGTTTAACAATCGACCACCTTATTAATCATAGGCGGTGACATGATATCATATACCATGCCTTCCCATATCCCTATACAAATGCATACAAAATGCCATAGTTCCAAGAATGTTGTACTCTACAGCATACATATATCATACAATACCATATGGCCCAATGCATGTCATATATGCATGAGCTTTAAGGAGTACCTCCAACGTGACTTCTTTAACAAGATTAGTTTTTGTTCTTTATGCCACCTTTAGGGTCATAATATCTCCAACTGTAGGAAAGGTGCTTGAGCTTTTTCTAATTCAATGTTGCAAATTCCACCTCCACCTCCTCGGGCAAGTCGATCAAAGAATATTGATGGTCCTCACCACGGTAGAGTTGTAAAGAATCTTGATGGTCCTCACCAAGGTAGAGTTGTGTTAGGCAGATCGTGTTGGCATATTGCAAGGAGCTTCATCTTGGGGGGGGGGGGTCCTCTTGTCACTTCAGTGTTCTATCATCAACAAGGGAGAGGTTTGTAATTCTGAATTTGGTGGTGTTGTGTCACTTGAAGCCTTATATGCATGAGGTTTAAGAAATATCTCCAACATGCCTTGTCTAACAAGATTAGTTTTTTTTTCTTTATGCCACCTTCAGGGTCACAATGTCTCCAATTTTAGGAAAGGTGATTGAGCACTTTCCAATTCAATGTTGCAGATTCCACATCCACCTCCACCTCACGGATGTCGATCAAAGAATCTTGATGGTCCTTCACACCAAGGTAGAGCTGCAATAGTGATGTTGGCAGATCATGTTGGCATATTTTAAGGAGCTACATCTTAGAGGGTCTCCTCTTGTCACTTGAGGGTTCTCTCATCAACAAGGGAGAAGTTTCTAATTCTGAATTTGGTGGCGCTGCGTCAATTGAAGCCTCTAAGGCTCCTGCTTCGGTGGATACGGTTTTTTCTACGACTGTCCTCACAATGCTGCGAGTCTTTCCATTGGATGAGGGTTTTGTGTAGGGCATGAGGGTTTTGTGTAGGCGGATCAGTCAGGGCCATGAAAAAAATGGTGTAAGCGAAGTTGGTTGGTTTGGTTACTGCGCAGCCAGAAGTCAGTCAATCCTGCCAAGAGAGTGAGTGCTAAGGGCGTTCTTCCTAAGAGAGAAGGTGATCCCCCCAGGTGGTCTTGAGCTAACTACAGGTGGAAAGGGCTCTTATTGTCAGTGCGGATGATTGTAATGACCAAGTTTCCCCTTTCTAGACTGTGGTGCACGCTACTAAGGTCTGTTGAAGCCAACTATAAGGCTGAGGGAGGTCCCTCTCTTCCTTGTACCCTTGAAAATGCTTCTCTGTGTTAGAAGGTCTAGAGGAGAAGGTCAGTCCACCTCCATTTCCAAGGGTTATAGCAGGGAGAAAGTGTTCAAGAGGAGTTAAGCATGTCAACACAGGCCTCCACTCACTCGTGTGTTCTAGTAGCATCCCTATTTCCCATTCTAGAAGATATAACCAGGCCATCAAGGTCACTCCAAACCTATCATAATGATATCTATTATAATTTGAAATGTCAGGGGAATCAGATCCCCAACTATGTGTGAAATCCTGGTCAATAAAATTAGAAGGTTGAAGGTATCTCTTTTGGTGATCCTTCAGCCCAAACATAAACCAGAAGTTATCAAAGACTTCCCTTTCAAAATAAGTATGAAAAGATTTTTTCATGCTACCCCTTGTAATAGGCACATTGGGATTTTCTATAATACCAACACAGAGACAGAGCTGATCAATTTTACTCCCTAGCAGGTTTCTCTAAAAATCAAAGCAAAATCATATTTCTTTTTGTCAATTATCTGTGCCAAATGTGACATTGGTGAAAGATTTGAGCTTTGGAAAGATATTTTGATGTTTGTTCCAGTCCCTTACCTTGGATCATTGGCAGATATTTCGACACCAACCTTGATGACAGAGAGAAAAGAGGGGGTGCATCATCTCCAAGAGGATTATGGAAGACTTTCAACACCTTTGAGGCATACAATCAATTACTGGATATCAGAACTTCAGGTGACAACTTGGTGCAATAATTAAAAAGGTAGAAAGTGGACCTGGGTAAGACTGGATAGATACCTCCCTAATTTCCATGGGCCGGTTTAATTTCCCAATAGGAAAGTGGAGCATCTCTCCCTGGGGTTTTATCTGATATTGCACCAATGATTTTGATCTTTAAAGGTTCGGCTGTTACCAGCAGGCCCTTTCACTTTTATAGGCACTGGAGTATGGAAACTGGATTTCTTCATGCTGTCAGTGACTCGTGGCAAAGGAATTTGTTCACACAGCCCTGGAAAACATTTCCAAAGAAACTTAAGCATCTTGAATTTGATCTCAATCAGTGGGCATCGGACCAGGTAGCTGATAACGTTTCTCATGTGGACCTATCAAAGGAAATCTAAGATATAGATTTAGCCCTCCAAACTAGATGGGATAAAGATCTTTTCAATCAACTTATTGAAACACACAAGATCCTATTGTAGAGTTGGATCTGAAAAAAATGAATGATGAGGGAGAAGTCAAGGGCTCTGTGGCTCAAATTGGGTGATATGAATATAGTTTAATTTTATGCCTGTCTTAAAGAAGGAAAATATGTTGGTAAATTAATCCTCCAACTCGAGGAAGGTGTTTTTACAAATGACGTGTAGATCCTTGGACCCAAGGCAATGGAATATTATTCCACTTTGCTAATGGTGTCGGAGAGCAGGGGTGCTATCAATGATGGGCCTCCAATTGTTTGCATGGCTCTCCCTAACCTCAATGAGATTCCCCCTATTCTGAATGCCCAATACAATGAGATCCTAAAATCTATCCTAGAAGAGACTGAGATTCTCAGTACAGTTAAGGATTCAATGGTGAAAGTTCTCCAAGACCGGATGGATATCCAAAAAATTTATATACTACGGCATGGGAGGTTATTAAATAGAATGTGATTTATGCCACGTGAGACTTCATAGGGGTGTCCCTTCCCAGATCAGCCTAACCACCTTAGTGCTCATTCCCAAGACCAATCACCCAGATTCATTTCAACAATTCTGTCCTATTAGCATGTGTAAATCCTCCTTCAAGATCCCTGCTAAAATTCTCAATGACAGGTTGTCATTGATCCCCCCTAGGATGATCTTCATAGAACAAGATGGCTTCATCAGGGGTAGAAGTATCAAGGGTGCCGTAGATCTTCACCTCAACCTACTTCTCTGTTTCCATGATGGGAAAACGCTTTAGATTCTTTAAATCCAGTCAGGGATTGAGATAAGTGGATCCACTTTCTCCTAGCCTGTTTGCATTGGATCAAGATTCATTGAGCAGAGCTCTTAACCCAGCATTGACAGAAGGTTCAATGGGCCCCCTCAAGGGTAAAAATGGCACCCCAGGATTTTCTCATCACCTCTTTGCGGATTAGATGATGGTGTTCCTCAACTGCAAGAAGAAATCTCTTGCTGTTTTCAAAATCGTGCTAGAAAATTATGAATCTTGGAGTGGTCAGAAAGCTAACATAGACAAAAGCAGTTTATATGGATCCACTATGACTTCTCCAAGGAGAACCCAAATGATGGAAAGATGGACAGATTTTAAAAGAAATGATTTTACAATCACTTATCTTTAAGCGGCGTTGTCAAATGGGCGGATACATATCAAGCATTCTGACTCCTTGGTTAGCAAAATCAATGGGCATGTCAATAATTGGAAGAATCGTTTTTAGTCCATTAGAGGAAGAATTGCCCTTATCTAGTGTGTTCTCTTATCAAGGCCCACACACATCTTGTCAATGACCCCCAAGGCAGTGATCAAAAATATCGAAAACGTGTTTGTCAATTTCTTGTGGGATTATCAAGCGGACAAGAGATATCACTGGACTAGTTGGAAATGAATCGCAAAACCTTTCACATTAGGTAGAATCAATATCCATAACTTGGGAGAAAACGATTCAAGGTCTTTAATAAAAGTTGTCCTGGGAGTATTTAGAAGGTCATTCGCTCCGAGCTTGCTATTTGAAGAGAAAATACAGTGACATGGGGGATGTTCACAGTAAGTGTTTTCCAAACCCTTTTGTGCTTTGGAATAATCTGGTGGTAAGAATTCAGTCTATCTATGAAAATTATTGATGGCTTTTGGGCATAGAGAGCTTCTGTTCAGGAGAGATAACTGGCTCCAGAAACCACTTTTCTTTCCCGGTTGTCTGGCTCATGACATTGATCCTAAGACTGCTCTTGAATTTCTAGTTCTGACCAATGCAGTTCTTAATGTTGATCAGTGTAGGGCCCTCAATTAAGTCTGCTTCTCAAACGAGGATAACCTATTTGTTTTCAAAGCAACTGCCCCGGGTGCCTTCAAGGCTAGTGGCATAAGGCGGCTTTAACAATTTCTTGTGGGAATTTAGGTAGGTGAAATTTAAAAGTTCTGATTCCTTGTTTAGAGGAGATTTTCAACAGGGCAGTTCCAACTGACAAGGAAATTCAATGTCAAGGGATTGTGATGGAGTCCAAGTGCTACTGTTGTAGTGGGGCTAGGATGAATCCACATCTCACCAATTTTTATATGGGGAGTGGGCATCGATGATCTGGAATATGCTTGTAAACATCATGGATTTCCATCTCAACACCAGTTCTTTCAATCTCTCTCTCAGGTCGGCTCCTTAACACAGACGCGTACTCTTTTGAGGATCGTTTGTGGCAAATCACTATCATGGAAGGGTGCTGGGTCATCTAGGAAGCTCGTAACAACATGGGTCATCATGGGGTTCCAATCAAGTTTTGTCAACTGAAATGCCACCTCTTCACCTTGATCTCGGATCTGTCATCTTGGTTAGATGGTCAAGAATCCTCCTCATTCATCAATACCATGGGTACCTACTCATGTGATTAACAGAGGTAGGTGGGTTTGTTGGTCCCCCCCCCCCCCCCGATCACAGGGTCAAACTAAACACTGACGGTTCCTGCGTGAATGGCAATATGCGAGGAGGCGGAAGCTCGTAACAACATGGGTCATCATGGGGTTCCAATCAAGTTTTGTCAACTGAAATGCCACCTCTTCACCTTGATCTCGGATCTGTCATCTTGGTTAGATGGTCAAGAATCCTCCTCATTCATCAATACCATGGGTACCTACTCATGTGATTAACAGAGGTAGGTGGGTTTGTTGGTCCCCCCCCCCCCCCCGATCACAGGGTCAAACTAAACACTGACGGTTCCTGCGTGAATGGCAATATGCGAGGAGGCGGGCTGGGGTGTGACACTTGGGGGGTCGGTAGTAATGGCCTATAGTGTCAGTTTCAGATCTGAAAATCCCCTCACTGTGAAGGTGATGGCTCCCCGACAGGGGTTGGAAGTATGTAAGGACTGCAGTATTAGGCTGGATAGCGTGGAGCATGATTCTGAGCTAATTGCAAGGTTTATGATTGCTTCGATCCTTCTGCATGGGCAGTTGGATTAAATCATTCAGTGTAAGAAACTCATTACGAGCACACCAATGTTCTTCACACATGGTTCTTCCTGCACTTACACCTCACTGCCTTGAATAATGCAGCTACCATAAGGAATTAAACCACGGAGAAGAATTCTTAACGAGAGAAGAAAGGAAACAGAATGGCTTGAGACAAGTGGTGTCTCACACACCATATATTTATACAATGGATTTCACTTCCAACATTCATATCTCCAACACAACTGACACCCATTAAATCACCCCATTTAAAATAGATTTGACATCTTACTTACTTGACCATGAAACCTTCTTCATTAAAATATTAAACATGCCACATTGAATTCATTTGACCAAGGGAGGCTCCCCTAATTCTATCAACACCATAAATAATATAATAATATAAAAATAATAAAATCATTCCGCCTGTTATAATTCATCTCATTTAAATTTCCATCTTTTATTACATATGGTAAACACCACTCAAGGTGTAAACACCCTTAACTTATCCACAGATACAATTAAACTTTTTTCTCGTCATCTATCATGTAATTATTCAAATCATAAATATTTCGGAATACATTTGATTTAATAATCCATTTTAATATTTTCCCCTAAATAAAATATATTTATTATTCAATGAAATATCATATTAAAATTGCATTTATTATGCATTAAACCAATATAGATAATTATACCACAAAAATGAATGATGAATTACCATTTAAACAATAATATTTCACACATAATTTCATAACATGCATTTTCCATAATTTTGCATGATATTTATTCAACATAATTCCCACCATCTGTTATTACTTCCTTTTAAATGAACAACAATAAAAATACTTTACCATGTTTTTTAATTATAAGGGAAATGTATGTCATCATAAATAATAACAGGACAAGTTAATCACACAATAGTTATAATTCATACTAATGATTTATTTTACCACCGTATTGATGCATAAACATGATCAACATTTAAATCTAAAAATTAATACATGATGAAAACAAAATAAACATTTCATTAATGAATAATCATTCAAAATATATAATTAATAACGTAGTTTCTACCCGTCAAATACTTATGAATTTGATGATATTAAAAACATGAATAACATGTCGACGATTATCAAAAAAATTCTAGAACGTGAATACCATACATTAATTACCATGTCAACTTAGAATCATCTGCCACATTCTTGAATAAGATATTATCATTTTAATTCTAGTTAAAATATCACAAATAGTCACACATTGAAATGTTTATTAATAAATTATATTCGATTAATAATTGATTCACCATCAAGACCCTGTTATAATTATATTACATAAAGGCTCTTTATTTAACATATCTTGTAAAGCAAACATACCATTAATTTAATCCATTATATAGCATTAATTAATGAGAAACCACAAAAAACCTGCATGAGGATCTATATTCCTTACATTATAATATTATTTACACTCATATAAAAATGCATCTCAATATAATAAAGTTACCACAAATATCTATTGTTCTACATATAACCACAAAAAAAAATATTTACTTCATTAAATTCTTCATTGTCGATTTTCATCAATAAAATAATTATTTCAAAATGGAAATTTTCATCAAAATAATTTCTTATCATATAAAAATCAAATTACCATTCTACCCACTAAAATTTTAACAAAGTATTTAATATGAATTTTTAGGATTCTGCAATATATATAACCATACATACTTCTTTAAAAAACATTCATCCCATTCTTTCATTGATTTTTAAAAATTTCTATCATATTTCTAATATTTTCCATTCCATCTATAGTTATACTCAGTGGTGTGATTTTCATTGGAGGTCGCAAGGAAGAATACTTTAATCATGTAGCGTTTTAATTTACTTTTGTTTATTTTTTATCTTGTTTTCATAATTATGTTCTACATAGCATTCTTGTAATGTTAAGGTGTATTTCATATTATATTTTAATATTTTACCTTAATAAAATAAAGCATTAATTTTTTTAGTTTGATGTTGCATGTAAAACAAGTTATTCGATACATAAAAAGTAATAATGAAAAATTTGTACTAAAACATGGGGTATTACTAATAGGAACACGGACCTTGGCTTTGCTGCGAAGGGGAGACCTCAGACTGCTTGCTGCTGTGAAGGGGAGACCTCAAACTGCTTGCTGCTGTGAAGAGTCTAGGGGCTGGGTGTTGTTGGGCATAAAGGCGGGAGTAATAATAATCTGTCAGGGGCAGATGTGTAAATACCATAGGTGGTGGTTAGTGGGGCTTTTAGTTGTCACCAATTAAGTTTGACAGTTGTTGGGAGGAGGTTTCTCAAGAAGGTTCAGTTGAGTCATTAAAATAAGGGGAGTTGTGGGCTGTGTGGGGGGACTACGAAGGTAATTGGAATTGCTTCAGCGGCAGCTGGATGGTGGGTTAGTCCACGACCTTGGGGTTGCAGCGTCTCCTAGAGGATCTTCTTTTACTTCAATTTTTTCTCATCTTCCCCTTCATATCCCTCTTCTTTCTCCTGTAATTCAGTTGTTAATAAAAGTTCCTATTGTTCTCTCTCTCACGCCGATTGATATCTACTAATTGGCGCTTTCATTGAGAGAAAAGCCTAAAGAGAGAAGAAAAACATGCGTATATTCAAACAGAGTACTGACCTTACAGCTGAACAAAGAAAAGCCAAAACAAAGCAGTATCAGGGAAAACACAGGAGAAAATACAGGGGAACCTGTTTTCTGCGGCCCAAGCCTGGAAGGCCGAACTGACTAGAATAATTCTCCCGTACCCAACTCCCTCCCGCGGGTCCCATTTAATAACAAACCCACTGCTAACTGAATTGCCCCTGTGGAATTCCTGAACTGCCCTTGTGCTCCTCTGATTCAACACCTGGACGTCTACTAACTGAATCATCATGTGCAGTGGGCCCCGCCAAAACAGGATCACCATACACACTTCTTGCTTTGCCCCTGCGTGTATAAACTTTCCAGGGTCCCGCCTTAACACTCCCCCCAGCTTGAGATACAGGCTTGTCCGCAAGCTGAAACGAGGGAAATTGATTAAGGAGGACGTAGTCATCCTCCCAAGTAGCGTTCTCAGCGGTCTGACCGCGCCATTGAATAAGGGACTGAGGAACAGAGGACCGAAGGCGCTGCTGGAGACGACGGGCGAGGATTGCTTCAGACTCGGGCCAATCCATTGAATCAGGGGCCAATCCAGCGGGGAACGAGGATTGAACCGGGTGGTTGCCCACCGCTCGTTTAAGTTGAGAAATGTGGAAAACCGGGTGAAGGCGAGCGGTCGGTGGTAACTCCAAGTGATAGGCGACGGGACCCACTCGTTTTAAGAAGGGAAAAGGACCAAAAAATCTGGGGGATAATTTTTTATTTATCCGATGAGCCAAGGAAGTCTGCCGATGAGGGCGCAATTTGAGATAAACAAGGTCACCCACCTGGAAGTCCACATGGCGACGACGACTGTCAGTGCGCTGTTTCATATAACTTTGAGAACGGCTCAGATGATGCTTGAGTTGGCGAAGGGCCTCATCGCGATCCCGCAAAGCGGTGGCCACGACTTCAACACGGATTTCAAACGGCTGGGACGTCAACAGAGAGGGCGGTGGCCGACCATAGACGATCTCGAATGGAGTCGTGTTGATAGATGAGTGCCAAGAAGTATTGTAGTTAAATTTAGCCCAAGGGAGCCAAAATGACCAGGATTTGGGCTGCTCTCCTGCAAAACAACGGAGGTACGTTTCAAGATAGTGGTTGACCACTTCCGTTTGGCCGTCGGTTTGTGGATGATAGGACAAACTTAGCCGGAGTTTCATATGGTGAAGGCGAAACAGTTTTGTCCAGAAATTACTGAGGAAGACCGGGTCACGATCGCTGACAATGGACGCTGGTACCCCATGTAGACGAACGATCTCTTGCAAGAAAATTGCCGCTACTGATTTGGCTGAATAAGGATGTTTCATGGCAATGAAGTGAGCATATTTGGATAACCGATCAACGACCACTAAAATCACATCAAAACCCCGAGATTTCGGGAGACCGGAGATAAAATCTATGGAAATATTTTCCCAAATGAGCGTAGGAAGCTCGAGAGGCTGTAATAAACCCACTGGAGCCAAGGTGTAGTATTTGAAACGTTGGCAGATGTCGCATTGGCGGACGAAATTAAGTACCTGACGACGCATTCCAATCCAGTACAGATTAGCAGTCAGTCGTCTATAAGTGCAATAAAAACCAGCATGGCCACCTTGGGGGGTGGCATGAAATTCGGCCAAAAGATGGGGCACCCACGGAGAAGCAGAAATCACGGGGCGGCCCTGATAACAAAGTATCCCATTAGAAAAAGAGAAACCAGGTCTCGAGGAGCTGTCCTCCTGCAAGTCATTAATGATCTTTTGGAGGCGTGGGTCAGACTGAACATCTGTAGTTAACGAGGCACTATCAACCCACACGGAAAAAGACTGGAGAAGATGAGATTCAACTGCCTCCTCTTTGCAGGATAAGGAATCAGCTGCAGAGTTAGCCGTGTCAGGCTTGAATTTGACATCAAATTGATAGCCCACTAATTTAGCAATCCAGTTTTGTTGATCCACCGAAACAACCCGCTGTTGTAGTAAAAATTGAAAACTGCGTTGGTCTAAAAATACAGTGAAAGAGCTGCCTAATAAATAAGGGCGCCAATGCCGAATAGTCAAAACTAAGGCCATAATTTCTTTTTCGTAGGTAGACTTGGACAGCGTTTTGTCACCGAAAGCTTTGCTGAAATAAGCGATCGGTCGGCGATCTTGCATCAGGACTGCGCCTACCCCCCGGCCTGACGCATCACATTCTACTTCAAAAGGTTTGGAGAAATCCGGTAAGGCCAACACCGGGGCGTTCGTAAGGAGTTTTAAGTGGTCAAAAGCAGTTTGAGCAGCGGAAGTCCATAGAAAACCGATTTTACGAGTGAGAACAGTTAGGGGATGAGCAATCTGTCCATAACCTTGAATAAACTTCCGGTAATAGCCTGTGAGGCCTAAGAACCCGCGAACCCCCGTGACGGACATGGGTTGGGGCCAATCCACAACAGCCTGTATTTTAGTGGGGTCAACCGAAACTCTAGCGGAAGAGATGATATGACCAAGATAGGCAATCCGAGATTGAGCAAATAAACATTTTTTTGGATTGACAAAAAAACAATTTTGGCGAAGGGCGTCCAGTGCCAAGCGAAGATGAGTCAGGTGTTGCTGCCAATTGCTGCTGTAAATGAGGATATCATCAAAAAAAATCAGAATAAATTTGCAGAGAAATGGACAAAACACATCGTTCATTGCGGCTTGAAAAGTTGAAGGGGTGTTGGACAGGCCAAAAGGCATGACTAGAAATTCGTAATGACCGCTGTGGGTGCGGAAAGCTGTCTTCTCAATGTCAGCGTCTCGCATTCGGATTTGATGGTAGCTGGATTTGAGGTCCAACTTTGAAAAATAATGGGCTCCGCCCACTTCATCAAGTAGTTCGTCCACGACTGGAATTGGGAATTTATCCGCGATAGTTACACGATTGAGAGCCCGGTAATCCACACAAAGCCGCCAGGAGCCATCTTTTTTTTTGACCAACAGAACCGGGCTGGAGAAAGCGCTGGTACTGGAACGAATGAAGCCAAACTGTAGCATCATATGAACCTGTTTTTCGATCTCATTTTTTTGAAAGTGCGGATAACGATAAGGCCGTACGGCTACCGGTCCTTGCCCTTGCTCTAACCGAATGTTGTGCTCCAACTGGCGTGCAGGTGGGAGTTCCTGTGGGTCTCGAAAAATTGCTTCAAACTGCTATAATAAACTGTTCAAGACATGTTGTTGCTGAGTGGGTAACTGTGTTGCTGCACATTGAGCTTGACGACCCAAGATAAGTTGCTGTAGCGCTGGAAGAACAACATGGTTGGAAGGAGGGTTTAAAGAAGCAGCTGTCTGGAATTTTTGTGGAGCCCCAATGATGGAGTATTCGTGACCGCCAAAAGAAAAGCGCATTGTCATAGCATTCCAATTTGTGGTTACCTCACCCAACGTTCGCAACCATGCTATTCCCAGAATAAAATCCAGACCACCTAAGTCTAAAATATGAGCATCGACCATGCAAGAAAAATTACCAATTAAAAGAGGAAGTTGGCGACAGAGTCCCTGAGTTTGAGCAAGATGTCCATCCCTCAGCTTTATCCTGACAATTGGCGACGAAGAAGTGGGCAACTGAACTAATTGAACCAGTTTAGGGGAAATAAAATTATGTGTAGCGTCACTGTCCAGCAAAATTAGTATTGGAACGTCGTTTAATAGGCCCTCAACCTTCATAGAAGCAGCTGGTGTGCCATGGAAATCCTGGACAGAAAACAGAGGTGTAATGTCTTGATAAGCCACAACTGAACATTCCCCCTCTGGACCCGGAGGGGAATCAGCCGTTGCAGGCTCTGAGAGTTCATCCCCTGGTACTTCGTCATCCTCCCCTAACAGCGTGATACGCAATTTAGCATCCACACATTTATGAAGCGGGCTATAGGGAAGACCGCAGCGAAAACATAAGCCACGCTTTCGACGATCTTCCCATTCTTGTGAGGACAAATAACGTGTGCCCCGACCTCTTGCTGGCGACGGTTTGGTAAAGTCTGTTGTGTTGGCAATAGGACCTACGTCGCGCTGGCGAAGCATACGGGTAGAAGGCCCTGGCTGGGAGATGTGTGGGGTCTGCTGTGGGGAGGAGGCCAACAATCCCCCTCCCGAAAAGCATAAGAAGACCGAGAAGGAAAAGAATGAAAACTCGAAGTACTGCCTTTGGCAACTGTCATCTCAACGTGTCGTGCAACACGCATTGCATGGAGAGGGGTCTCAAGATTTTGAATGCGTACCCAACTGCGGATGTCATCACGCAAACCATGCAAAAAATATCCCACATATTGCAGCTCCGGTTGCCGAGGAACCAATGACGCCAAATATTCGAACTGTTCGATGTACTCAGCGATTGACGTTTGTTGGTGTAATGTAGCCAATTCTTCATAAGGATTTTGATTGTCCAAGCCACTAAAACGTGCCATGAGCTCTGTTTTGAAAGAGGACCAAGAAATCTGCGGATGAACCTCCTCGAGTACCATAAACCAGTGGACACCTATTCCTTCCATGCAGACCTGCGCGAGGGACACCTTCAGATTTTCCGGAGTTTGCTGAATCCGAAAATACAGCTCGGCACAAGTGAGCCACCCCCGCGGATCCGAACCATCAAACAGTGGGAGTTCCACCCGGCAAACCGAAAGCCGATGATCAGACGTGTTGGGAAGCAAATCCAAAGGGCGAGAGGTATGTGCTATATCAAAAGGAACAGCGTTACAGAACGGATCCTGGACGCCGGAATGGTGCGGGAGTGGAGCGTCGGGTGTGGCATGAGTTCCTGGATGAACTCCCGAAAGAGTGGTATCATCAAACGTCGGGCAATCAGACTGCTGAGCTTGTTTCTCCATGTGTCGCGTCATTAACCGACGAAACTCAGCTTGATCAGTGAGCTCCTTCTCCCAACGTTGCCGCTCGACTTCAGATTGTTGTTGCTTGTCCAAGATTTCCTGGAGAGAGGATTCTAAACGGCCCAAGCGTTGCTCAACGCCGTTAGTAATGCGAAACGGGCGGGCCGGGACGGGGCGGGCCAAGCCCGCACGGGTTTGAGCCCATGCGGGTTTGTCCACAAAAGCCCGCATATAATGCGAACAAAAAATTTCAAGCCCGCCCCGCCCCGCATAAACCCGCGGGTTGCCCGCGGGTTGCCCGCGGGCTTACCCACCTTTACAAAAAAATACTATTTATAATCATTTAAATACTATATTTTTTATCATTCTTAAAGGTATTTGTGGGGAGAAGTGTGAATTAACAATAACTAGAGCTTTAAAGAATGTGATGGAACATTTTTGTGTGTGTTAATGGTGGCATGCGATAATGCCGATGTGGTGGTGAACTGTTGCGATAGAAAGTAGGTGAGTGATCGGTGATGGACAATGAATGATAATGTTGGTTGTGTGGTGATGTGAACAACTAAACCAGTGAATGAATGAAGATTCTCCAGGTAACGATTAGTTTCAGAGGAAGCTATTAGTGTTTTCACGAGGTTCTATCCAATTCTCTTAATAACAAAATTAAATTAAATAATAACAAAATTAAATCAACCTAAAAAATATTATGATTATAAAAACTCTTATAGAATTGAAACCATGCGCAGTAGAGCAGGGGCGATGAGTTCCATTTTTTGCGAGATGGGTTGACACACCATGTGAATATGGTTAATAAATACTATACAAATAACATAATATCATATTAAAACAATAAATATATGCCTATTTAAAATTCACATGTGAATAAATGGTGAATTAATATGACCATTATGGTGAGAAATCATATGTCACCGTTTAACCATTATTTTTTATTAAAAAAATTAAAATGTTAAAGAAACATATATTGTAAAAATAATATATATTTTTTTAAATCAGGCCCGCGGGCAAGCCCGCACCCGCGCGGGCTCAACCCGCATTAACCCGCACCCGCGCGGGCTCAACCCGCATTGGCCCGCACTATAAACGGTCAAAATTTTCAGGCCCACCCCGCCCCATATCCGCCCCATACCCACAAAGCCCGCGGGCCGTGAGCCCGCTTTGCATCGCTAAACGCCGTCCAAACGGCTGAGTTGATGCGTCTCCATGAGTCAAGAACAGAGGAGAAAATAAAAAGGAAACGACTGGCATTGCGTGTTTTGTATCCGGCAGATCGGACCAAAGTGATACAAACACAAAATTCCAGAAAGGAACAGAGGAAAAACAGGCGTATATCCAAACAGAGTACTGACCTTACAGCTGAACAAAGAAAAGCCAAAACAAAGCAGTATCAGGGAAAACACAGGAGAAAATACAGGGGAACCTGCTTTCTGCTGTCCAAGCCTGGAAGGCCGAACTGGCTAGAATAATTCTCCTGTACCCAACTCCCTCCCGCGGGTCCCATTTAATAACAAACCACTGCTAACTGAATTGCTCCTGTGGAATTCATGACCTGCCCTTGTGCTCCTCTGATTCAACACCTGAACGTCTACTAACTGAATCATCATGTGCAGTGGGCCCCGCCAAAACAGAATCACCATACACACTTCCTGCTTTGCCCCAGCGTGTATAAACTTTCCAGGGTCCCGCCTTAACAGATTGATATCTACTAATTGGCGCTTTCATTGAGAGAAAAGCCTAAAGAGAGAGAAGAAAAAACCCTTGCCCTGTCCGACTAGCAGGGGCAGCGCAGCAGGTGCAGGAACTCAAGATAGCAATGGAGGACAAAAAAAAACTCACGAGGGAACGAGGCGGCAATTGAATTTTAGAAGTGGAAAACAGTTCATTCTTGGTCGGGAGGCACGGGCTTAGTTGAGATTCGCAATCGCTCAAGAAAAAACGTACACGGGAGCATGTTTTGTGCTGGACATACGCTGACACAATGGTTACCCACACTGCAGTGAGGGAAAAAAATATACGACTCAGTTGCAAGCAAGGCAGGAGAATCTGACGCAGCATAAAACGACTTGCACCAGGCGGACGCATCCATCGAAGCAGCTCTGGTTTATGCAGGATAGTTGAGGCGGACACATCAGCTTCGGGTTCAATAGTTATGGAGGAGTTGTCGGCGGAACTTCTTGGAGCTAATGCAGCAGCTTGCGCCCAAGAAGCTGTAGAAGACAACACGAAGCAGCTGATACACATGGATTCATGAGAAGCTGAGGGAGAACCAGATCGTTTAAGATCTGGAGGAAGTTTCAAGATTAGCATACTGCTGAAAATCTTAAAGTTGTACGCTAGCAAGCCAGATCCTACAGGCTCGTAGAGGAAGATCACTCTGAACGAGGACCTTCTATTATTAGATCAACACATAAAATGATGGAGCTTGTAACTGGGGGTATGACCAGTTGTTGAAGAGGCTCGGGACTGGGAAGTATAACCAGTTGTTTAAGATCTGGAGGAAGTTTCTTTATTATTGCACATGAAGGTGAGGCTGTGAGAAATCGAGTAAATCAATAACTTTAAGAGGTTCAAAAGGTTGGGTTAAAAAGGAAATAACTCGTAAAAGAAAATAGATCATTGATTCACCTCCTCCCCCTTTCTTGGTGATCCAACGAACCCGGGAATGACAATATTTTAGAAAACATTTTATTTAATAATCCACACTAATATTTTCCCCTCAATAAAATATATTCATCATTCAATGACATGTCATATCAAACTGCATTTATTATGCATTAAATAAATATATATAATCATGCCACATAAATGAATAATGAATTGTCATTTGAAAAACAATATTTCATATACATAATTTCATAACATAACATGCAAGATATTTATTTAACATAGTTCCCACCATCTATTAACATTTCATCTTATAACTTGTATGAAGTAGATTTCAAGGAGAAGCAACAAATTAAATGAAACTGGATACAAATTATATGCCATAAAACAACCAAACCATCTTATCGTACAAAGAAAAGACCACCGGCTCTATCATACAAGAGCCTTGTAAAAAAACAAGAAAATCAGAAAATATACCGACACGGAGGGGGGACCTGCCTCATGTGGGAACCACAAAGATCTGGAACTGAGACTTGTCGAGTGTATCGAAATAAGGATGGTCCAGGGCAGCCATTGCTGAGATTCTGTCATGAGGATCATATTTCAGCATCTTGGATAAAAGATCAATTCCTTCAGGTCCCAGTGATGGAACAAGAGAGGCCAGGTTTTGAGGCTCCCGATGTGGATACATGTCCCGGTAACGCGAAAAATAATAAACATCGGGCCGTCGTTTCTCAACCGACGTTCCCAGTAAGCTGGATATGAGCATAAATTGCTCGAACTCAGAGACCTCAGGGAATAGAGCATGCTTTCTGGCCATTTCAGCAAAAATGCATCCAACAGACCACATATCAGCGCCGGTCGAGTAATGAGGTGATTCCAGCAACATTTCTGGTGCTCGGTAACGGCGTGACATGATCTCGGAAGAGGTTTTGAGAGACCGGGTTAGGGGGAGATGTGCAATCTTGAGGATGCCCTTGTCCTTATCAACGAGAAGATTCTGGGGTTTGAGATCACGATGGAGAACGCCGTGGCTGTGGCAGTGGGCGACCCCGTGGCAGAGCTGGTAGAGAAAACTCTGGATGATGGAAGGGGGGAGGGCCTCAGTGTGGTAGTCAATGAATTTCTTGAGATTTGTGTCTAGATACTCAAAGACCAGGTACCGGAAAGCCTTGCCATTCTTTTCAATGTGCTCCGTGCAGAGAAGCCGGACGACGTAGGAGGAGTGGGAGAGCATCTGAAGGAGTGACACCTCCTCCATCTCCAGCGTCGTCTTCTTCAGCGCCACAAACCGCCCCGTCTCCTTGTCCCTCGCCTGGTAAACCCTCCCACATGCATTCTCCAGTTTCTCGTACTTGTCCATTTGTCCCTGACTGAGACTTGCTGTCTGCGCTTATCGTTCTGCGTGAAGATCATCGAAGGCGTGCCGGATCGTTCCGCTTCACAACAAGTATAACTTCTGAATATCCATGCCATAAGAAAACCCTAATACAGAGAAACACCTCGGGTGAGTGGTGGAATACCAATATCAAAAATTTTGTCCTAAAAACATTGAGAGATACACTAAAAATATAAAATTGATGTCCTTTCTTTGTATATTTTTTTATTTCTTGAGTGTTGCCCTAGTCCAAAGGCTCTTGGAGCTTGCCCCAGAACCGGCCCTGAATGCGAGAATAAACATCCCAACAATGAACAAATTATATATATTATTGATAGCATAAAAAAACCCTAATATAGAGAAACACCTCCGGTACCAGGTCAAAATATCCTAGCCCATCAAATTATATAGAAAACTGAAATAAGTTGTGGAATGCAAGAATAAACATCTCAATTTTTATTAACATATTATATATATTAGGTGCGTAGGGGTACAATTACATTCAAGAACACAAACACTACACATATAAATCGGAAAGACAGGTCATAGCCCCCCAATAGATAACCCACTCACCTGTCCCTATTTTTTTTCATTAATCATGGGTTCACTATTAAAACCCCCATATATTTATATTCCAAACAAGTTATTTATCAAGCACATCATGAAAGGTCAACATGTCATTAATTTACTCCGTTATATATCATCAATTAATCAGAAACCCTAACTATTTGCATGGGGAACTATGTTAAGTTACAAAATTATTTACATGCTCGTACAAAAATACATTTTAATATAATTGAATCGGCTCCACAAATATCATTTGTTCTATATATAACCACATTAAACCACAAATGTTTATTTAATTAAAATTTTCATTATCCCTTTTCATCAATAAAAATATTTATTCATCAGTGAAAATTTTCATCAAACCCCTTTAATATCCCAGCAAATTCAAATTACCATTTTACCCACTGAAAAATTAACAAAGTATTATATTTGAATTTTCATGTCTCTGTATTACAGACACCTCTAAAACTTTTATGAAAGGCTTCATCAATATCTAATGTGGATAAACATTAATGTGGGGAAATAATTAATGATAAAGAAGATGCAGTTTTACATAAAAGATTTTTTGTAGTAGAGGCTCACTGTGAAATCGTGGAGGAATGAGATCATGTTAATTGAAACTCAATTCAAAAAAAGAAACTTGATGAGTAATAATCAAAGAGGAGACTACATTTAACAAACTGTAACTCGGAACTCGATTGAACCACCATTATTTCATTGAGTCGCTTAGAGAAAAGATAATTAAGTGATGAAATAACACTCCTCATCAAGAATTTTTTTTTAAATAGAAATATTTTAGGATTTCAATAAAAAGAAAACGATAACATGATAATGGAAAGGACAAAAGATCATCTCACCTATGCCTAAGGACAACTTTCAATACCTTCACTTGTTGATCCATTTGGAACTAAGGTACACTTATACACCCGACATCCCATTTCATTACAAAAGAAACAAATCAACCCTCTCATTTTAGATAATCTCTAACTACTCATACCTAAGGCTCATAATTGCATTCATTCTCTATGAGAATGCCATAACATTCACTTATGAGAACCACTAGGATAAGACTTAAGACATATGGAATTAATCACCCCATTTTTAACATCTTTTTAAAGAGTCTTACCAGAAACAAGAGCCCTAGATAAAATCCTTTCCACAACTTCTACATGACTCATTGCTTCCTTTTAGGTATTTAATCAAAATGAAAATACATGCTTTTGAATCTCTAGCCTCAAAGCAAACTCAAAATGCATTGTTCATATTTAATCACGAGTTAGAAAATTAATATAAAGACTCATCATCTTCCTGAAACGAACTCAATGATCGCATACATTGGATTCTCTTTGCTAAATTTCAATGAGACCCTCCATGCATTCATCCCTTTGAATGCATAAAATAAATTCATGCTTAGGTCATTAAATTATCCCCAATAAATCTTTTATTAATCCCCACGGTCCATTCTCCACCAATTTCGAGCCACATCGTGAAGTAAACCTTCTACTAGGGATACTAAAAATTGGCCTGCAGTTTTAACCAAATAAAAAATGACATCAATTTCATCTTTTCATTTTCTATGCTTCAAGGTCTGATACTTTACTAAAAAGCTTTGGCACACCTTATCATTGATTTTTGGATGATATCGTGTTTCATGATTCCTCTATTCCATCCTCATGCCCAACTTCTATACATTGCTTTGGTGGCATCCCTTTAACTTAATCATAATAACTAACTTCAAAATAACATATAAAACAATCATATTCTATAGACAATCTAAATGATGCATGATCTCTTACATATATTCCGACATGACAGGAAATATACTAATTCCTTGAGTATACCACTATATTACCAAATCGACCCAACCTCACATGTAACTACTCCAAATTTCACTCTAATGAACCATGCTCTAATACCATTGTGTCATTACTCAATTCCCCTAAGACCCCACCCGACTTAGTGATGAAACTAAGAGATGACCCCTGAAGCATACCTATAATAGGTCAAAGGTTATCAATTAGCACCTAGGGTATCTACTAAAATATACAGGGGGCATTTCCATTAATATAAAACCAGTAACCCTAAATACAACTACATAAACCCAAATACCAATGACTACAACAAAAACTCATCATACATCTATACCCACGACTAGGCTTGACTGTGGCTATAGGTGGACTATGACCCTGGTCATACCCGACTATGGCCATAAGGGAGTGCAAAACAACTTATAGCCATGGTGAATATAACATACCATTGCTTATTTCAGGCACTCCTTCGTTCATGTTTCATTCCATCATCCTCGTTTGGGTGCATTTGCGGGCTTCTTGGGGATGAAGAGCCTTTATTAGGGAAAATGACCTAAAGTCCGATGATGCATGTTTTTTTTGAATTAATGGAGTCCATGTATAATTTTTTTAAAAGATTAGTTAGGTTATTCTTAGGTTTGGAGAATGCCTATAGTGAGTTTTTGGGGTTTTCTACTTAAACCTGCAGTTTCTGTAGTTTGTTGGGGAATTATACGTCATGTAAAGGGGCTACACAACGTGTATTCGTCGCCCGTCAAATGTTGTGAACTGGTTCATGATATGAAAGGTTTACATGTCGTGTAACAGGTTCAGGATGTGTAATGGTTGAAAATAGGATTTTTAATATGTGGTGATGCCTTATTCGACGTATATGAGCCTCATGGATTACATGACATGAAATTGGATTTCATGTCATGTAAATATCATAGGTTATTGTTTTTAGGGAATCGTATAGGTGTTTTCTCATTTCATTCGACTGTGCAACCTCTCCTCTCATATCTTAGAGCTCTCCAGGCAATTTTGGGTAATTTCATTTTTTTCAGAGCACTCTGTTTGGTGATCGATCATAAGGGTTTTTGCAGCGTGCTTCTCCAGGTAAGTGTTCCTTCTTTCTTTCATTGTCGCTGGTCATGGGAGTGGTTACAGTTGCATTTATTATTGAGATCCATGATCGGATGGTGATTTTTATCAATCCTTTTTAGTTTATTGTCATATCTTGTCATATGAAGATCGATCTCTTAGTTTCCAATCACCGTTGTTGAAGGTGGATAGGGTTATACCATTTTGAGGTATGTGTTTCTATATAATGGGTTAATTCTTTGAATTTCATGTTGTTCTTGATAAATTCCTTTGGATTGTTCAATGTTTAGAAGTGATTTGTGGTTTCAAATGCTTTCTTGGAAAGAAAAAGGTTTTTAAAGGGTTTTGATTTAAAAACGAAATTGCTTGATTTGAAATTGGGTTTTCAAACACTAAAGAAGGATTGGATTGACTTTAAAAATGTTTTATAAAAATGTGAGCATGTTTTTTAAATTTAATTTGACAAGCTAGAACTTTGGGAACCTTGGGTGCATCGGGAAATAGACACATGTAGCCTTAGTGTGTGTGGCACCACTAGGAGGTAACTTTTTTGATATCGATGGATCGTGGTCGGACTTGATATTGGTAGATATCAACATTATTCCTGTTTAATATCTTTAGTTTCTAGTACGTATTTTCCCATAGGCTAGAGACCAAAAATCATAGTGTGCTTGGTCATTTATGGATTTTATCTCACGATGGTTTGTATTTCATGGATGGTTGCTCACAGTTTTTTTCATGATGGGATTTCATGGATATGTGTTTGCTTACTTACCTTATGATGCATGGATATTCTTTCTTGCTTTATCACTTCTACTTGTCATATTCCATGTTTTTGTGGATATGAAAGGATTTCATGAAAACCAAAGGAAATAAGAGAGAATGATTTATAAATGGTTTGGCATTTATGAAAAATTCTTTGTAAAACCATTTTGTTTCAAAAGTTAGAACTGTTACATTTGTGATATTATACCTTGTATAGAATCTTTGGTGGTATCTTATTAGGCTTTATGCTCACACCCTAATTTTTTCTATGGGCAGATGTAGATGTTGTATTATAGGATACAAGTAAAGGGAATGGTATTATGTAGAATGTTGTCTTCTCTTGTTGTCGCTACCTTTGGTTCAGGATGGTTTAGAGGTGATAGTTGGTCACATGGGGACTTGACATACTTTCTAGTTTATCTATTTAACTTGGATTATATATACCTAGTTGCATCTCCTTTGTTTATTCTTTATACTTTGATTGTATGTATTATTTTGGTTATATTAAAGACTTGTTTAATTATCTTTGTTATACCTCACACCATGATGGGCCGTCTCAGATAGATGGTTTGGTTGACCCAGGTTGTTTTGTTACAATTTGATATTAGTGGATTCACTCAGCCTGAAGCGTGTTAGCACTAACCGAGTTTGGTTCTGTGTTTGGGTAAATAGGAGTTAGGACCATCGGGATTCAGATAGTAGGTACGAAAAAGGGGTCTGGCCAGCTCACTCTCATGAATGAATCTGAGTTAACATGGGTGGTCTGGAATTTTTACCAGGTTTGAGACTTGGATTTTGAGGTCATTTAAATGAACCATATGGGAAGTTTATTTAAATAGACTTGTTCCTTTTTAATGTGTTGTACTTCAATCATGGAATTCATAATTGATTTAAATCCTAGTTATTTTAAAGATTTGTTTTATATTCTTGAAGTTGGTCATATGATTTTTGGAATTTGATAATGACTGATTTGGTTATTGTCCTGTGTTTATCAGACAATTCCTCTTAGAAGATAACCTCTAAATCTGAGGGGGGCATGAGATAGGTTCCACAGGCGAATCCTCTAGTGGACCCTTCTTTGGCAGAAGTTGTAATCTGTACTATTCAAACTCTAGGTCAAGTGGGTGTGAGGGACCCAATATGTGTAGTGGTTTATGGATATGAATTTACTAAGTAGAATCCAACCATATTCCGTGGTGAAAAGGGACCATATAGTCTGAGTTGTGGCTTGAATAGATTGAGTGTATCTTCAATTTCTCAAAGACCCCCGAGGACTCTAAGGTGGATTTTTCCACATACATGCTCGAGGGTCTGGGAAGGAGGTGGTGGGACTCTATTGTGCAAGCTAAGTTGCATAATGATCTTAACTGGAATTCTTTTAAGAAAATATTTAATCAATAGTTTTACTCTAAGATGTTACGTGTGGTGAAGACCCAATAATTTTTGACCTTAAAGTAGAGGGAGCATACCATTCTGGAGTATTCCACCCATTTTGTTGAGTTGATACATCTAGCACTAGAGCTTGTTACTAATGATTACCTGAAATCTAAAATGTTTGAGATGGGGATGAGGGATGATATTATACTAATGCTGGATCTTATGTGCCTTCTAAACTTTGTGGAGGTATTCGACAAAGCATCTTTGACTGAGGCAGACACAGTTGGAAGGACGTGTTTGGGTGGAGCTTTAGTTGGTGCAGTGGTTAGCCATAGTATATCTTCTGGCTAGAAAAGGAAACACAAGAGTGCTCAATTTTCATCAGGACCAGTTTCAGGAGCATCATCAAAGCAGCAATAGGTTTTTTTCTATCACTGTGGAAGGAGAGGTTGTACCAAGCTTAACTGTTTGGAGGTTCCTAGTACTTTTCATGGTTATGGGTGATCTGGCCATCTGAAATGTTTTTGTGATAGGATATCTCAGGGCGGTAAGGATGGATCCACATTCACCAAGGGTTTGCAGGTTCATGTAGATGCTTCCAAGGGTGGTGGGTCTAATCTTCATGCTAAGGGGAATGTTCACATGTCTAAGACAAGGTGTCTTTATATGATGAAGTATGCACCAGAGGAATCTGAAGCGAGGCTGGCTACAGTTAGAGGTATAATGTTTATTTCATCTTCTATGGTGTTATCTTTATTTGATTCAGTTGCGACTCATTCTTTTATATCATCAAATTTAGTGGATGTGTTGGTCTTTCATTATGATCTTATGTTATTCTTGTTTGATCTTTGCATGCCTTTAGAAAATAGGTCCGAACAAGGTTTTAAATGTCATGTGTGTTGGGTGATGATAACTGACTTTGAGGTAGAGTGAGACTTCTTAGTGCTCAATCTTGACATCTTCAACTTGATTATCAGTATGGATTGGATGATCAGTGATAAGGAATATATATACTATTATCATATTTGGGTATAATTCTTATCTGCCGATGGGTTCACTCGTGTTTTCAGGGTGAGTGAGACTCTAAATTGGGAAGGGAAGAGCCTATTGTTTCTTATGCTAGGGTAATATTGTTCTAGTTGTTAGAGATGTTTCTTGATGTTGTTGAACCTTGTTTGGGAATTCTACTTTTTACAGTGGTATGTACATACCCTGATATCTTTCCAGATGATTTTTCTGGTTTACTGCCATAGATAAAGGTTGAGTTTACTATAGACATGCTTCTTGGAACAATGCCCATCTCTATACCATCTTATTGAATGGAACCTACTAAGTTGATGAAACTTAAAGTTCAGCTTGAGGAACTAAAGGCTAAGGGATTTAATCATCCTAGGATGTCACCATGGGCTTCATCTGTCCTCTTTGCTAAGAAGGAAAATGAGAGCCTCAGACTTTGTATTGACTATCAAAAGTTGAATTAGGTGATTGTTAAAAAGAAATATCCTTTGCCCAAGATAGATGATCTCTTTGATCATCTTAGAGGGGCTCATTGGTTTTTAAAGATTGAACTATGGTCAGGATACCACCAGTTGTGAGTCCAAGAGGAGGATATACCCAAGATAACATTTAGGAGTCGATATATGAATTTTGAGTTTCTGGTTATACCATTTGGTATCACTAATTCTCCTACGATATTTATGGATTTGATGAGCTAGATCTTTCATCATTTCTTGAAATATTTTGGTTTGGTGTTCATGGATGATATCTTAGTTTACTCAAAGTTAAAGGAGGAGAATACATACCATTTTAATATCATTATGATAACTTTGAGGTAACATAATTTGTATGGTGATCTTTCCAAATGTGATTTTTGGATTTAGGAAGTGAAATTTCTGGGGCATGTAATATCTGATAGGGGTGTCTCAGTGGATCCTGAAAAGGTACAGGAAGTTATGTCCCAGGTGAGGCCCATAACTATGTTTTAGATCTGAATATTTTAGGGGTTGGCTGGTTATTACAGGCGATTTGTTTGGGACTTCTCTAAGTTTGCATCTCTAATGAAAACTTTAACCCATAAGGGTGTAAAGTTTGTGTGAAAAAAAATGTCAGATATATTTTGAGGAACTGAAGGAGAGATTGAATTCAAATCCAATTTTGATTCTTCCAGAACCAGATTCAGGTGATTATGTTTTCTACAATACTTCTAGAATGGGTTTGGGATGTGTCTTAATGCATGGGAAATAGGTGGTGGCTTATGGTTCTCTCCAGTTACACCCTCATGAAAAGAACTACCCTACCCACTATTTTGAGTTAGTAGCAGTTATAAATGAACTTAAAATATGGAATCACTATCTCTTTGGGGAGTGATTTATATTGTATTCGGATCATAAGATCCTAAAATATATTTTACTCATAGGGATTTGAACTTGAGATAGAGATTCTAGGTGAAGTATCTTTAGAATTTTGATTTTTGATATTTCATACACTCTAGTAAAATGAAATGTGGTTGTCGATGCATTGAGAATAAAATTTCTGACACAAGCCATGGAAGAATCGGTTGAGAAGTGGTCTCATGGGTTTGTTTGCTAAGATGATATTGGGAGTGTAAGAGGTCAATGTAAGGGTGTTTTTGGATTCTATGAATGCTAAATCATATTTTGATGAGTTATTTTGGATCAATTAGGTGGTAGAAACTGAGTTCCAACACTTTGAGAAATCCTTGTATAGTGGAGAGACCTCAGGTGAGTGGGCATGGTCTCCCAGTGGAGATTTATGCTTTTGTAGCATTTTGGTTGTTCCATTTCCCTAAGGCAGGAGTTGATGGACAATGGGAATTGGTATCATTGGTCCATACACCCCGGGACTATCAAGACGTATCATGACTCGATACATCGGCATTGGTGTCAAAGTATGAGGCAATCAATTGAATTTTTTTTATCACAATGTATTACTTGTCAGATAATTAAGGTGGAACACTAGTGACCTGCAAGCTTGTTGCATCCCTTATCCATTATAGTATGGAATTGGGATGATATTTCAATAGATTTAATTATTGGTTTACCATGAAATCCTAGTGGGAGGGATGTGATTTGGGTGATTATAAATCAACTCATGAAAATTGGCGCATCTCCTCCCTATTAAGGAGACAATGAAGGTGGAACAACTTAGGGACTTGTATGCCTGAGAGATTATGATACTTCATGGGGTTCCCTCTATGGTTGTATCTGATAGGGACCCAAGGTTCATTTCCAGGTTTTGGAAAGGTTCACAGGAGGTGATGAGTTCCCAGTTGAAATTAAGCACAACATATCATCCACAGGAAGATGGGAAGATAGAGAGGGATATCCAAGTTCTTGAGGATATGATCCAGGCATGTGTGCTTGATTTTAGTGGTTCTTGGGATAAACATTTGCCTCTATTTGAGTTTATATATAACAATAGTTATCAGGACTCAATTAAGATGACACCCTTTGAGGATTTGTATGGGTATCCATGTAGATCTCCCTTGTGCTAGGAAGAGTTTGGAGAGTGGTCATTGGTTGGACTGAGTCCTATTCAGGAGATAACGGAGATGGTGCAGTTGATCTAGAGAAGATTGATCACAACACAAACTTTTCAAAAATCCTATGTAGAATGTTGTTTTCAGGTGTTGGAGTTTGAGATTGGTGATCAGGTTTTTCTTAGAGTTTCACCTTACTTGGGACATCATCGGTTGGGTAGGCAGGGTATTTTAGCATCAAGGTTTGTGGCCCCATTTGAGATCACTTGATGACTGGGGAAGGTGGTATATTGGTTGGACTTACCATCTCGTTTGACTTCTACCCATGATGTTTTTCATGTTTCCCAGTTGAGGAGGTATGTACCAGATCCTTACCATATGATTAGATGATAGGATATTTATCTTGAGAGCAATACTACCATTTTTGAACAACTAATTTTGATTATGGATTGTCAGGATAAAGTACTATGCAATAAAATGATTCCACTGATCTGGGTACTATGAAAATGAAAATAGGATAACCATGAGACGTGGGTGTAAGAATTATTGATGAGGTAGCAGTGGCCTTCTCTTTTTCCATATCCAGGATCTTGAGCACTTTTTGGGGACATAAAGCTTTTATGGTGGGGAAATTGTAACATATCGTTACTTCTTTTAGGCACTCCTTCATTCATGTTTCATTTCATCGTCCTTGTTTGGGTGTGTTTTCAAGCTTCTCAGGGATATAGAACCTTTGATGGGGAAAATTACCTAAAGTATGATTATGTATGTTTTTTAAATTAATAGAGTTTGGGTATAATTGTGTCAAAAGATCAATGGGGTTATTCCCAAGTTCATAGAATGACCATAGTGAGTTTTTGGGTTTTAATTCTTAAACCTGTAGTTTCTTCTATTTGCTGGGGGAATTACATGTCATGTAAAGGGGTCACATGATGTGTATTCATTGCATGTCATATTTCATGAACTGGTTCATTACTTGGAAGTTTTACATGCCATGTAATAGGCTCACAATGTGTAACAGTCGAAAATCAGATGTTTAATTTGAGGTGACACCTTATTTAGAATATATGAGCCTTGTGGATTACATGATGTGAAATTGGATTTCATGGCATGTTAATCTCATGAGTTGTGGATTTTAGGGAACCGTACAAGTGTTTTTTCATTTCACTTGATAGTGCAGCATCTCCTCTCACATCTCAGATCTCTCCAGGCGATTTTGGGTGATTCCCCTTCCTTCTAGATCGCCCCGTTTGGCGATCAATCATAAGGTTTGTTACAGTGTGCTTCTCCAGGTAAGCGTTCTTTCTTTATTTCATTATCATTGGTAACAAAAGTGGTTGTGGTTGCGTTTATGATTGATATTCATGATCATATGGTGAAATCTATCAATCCTTTTCATTTTCTTGTCATGCCTTGTTGTACAAAGGCCGATCTCTTGGTTACCAATCATCGTTGCCAAAGACAACTAGGGTTATACCATTTTGAGGTATGTGTTTTTATATAATGGGTGAATTATTTTAATTGAATATTGTTCTTGATAAATTCATTTGGATTGTTCAATGTTTGTAAGTGATTTGTGGTTTTAAATGCATTCTTGGGAAGATAAAGGGTTTTGCTTTAAAAATGGAATTTATTGATTCAAGAAATGGGGTTTCAAACATCGAAGTAGGATTGGCTTTGATTTTAAAATGTTTTATAAAATTGTGACCATGTTTTTAAAATGTAATTTGACAAGATAACACTTTGGGAAGCTTGGGTGCATTAGGAACCAGACACGGGTATCCTTAGTGTGTGTGGAACCACTAGGAGGTAACCTTTTTTATATCTATGGACTATGGTGGGACTTGATATTGGTTTATATAAACATTATTATTGTTTCATCTCTTTAGTGTATGGCACGTATTGTACCATAGGCTAGATCCCAAAAATGATAGTGTGCTCGGTAATTTACGGATTTTATCGTGTATTGGTTTGTATGTCATGGATTGTTGCTCACATTTTTTTTCATGATGGGATTTCATTGATATGTGTTGATATGATAATATATGGGCGTGTGATATTCGTTGGTGAAAATACAGAAATGAAAGGGATGGAAGTATGAGAAATGGGAAATAAAAGAAATGCAAGAAAAATAAAAAGGGGGAGGGGTGATCATTTAAGACCCTAAGGAGACTTTCCCTTTAAAACCCTAATTAAAAAGAACCACAAAGGTTGATCACTCCTTTGATGAGCCTTACTTTCATTCACATAATAACATAAGAAACACAAGCATAATAATGCTAGAAACTCTCAAATATGAAATTAAACTTCAAATGGTACAAGAAGGTGACTATTTATATCCAAATGGGAGAGATACATGTCAAACACCTAGCCCACAAAAGTCTAAAGCCTAAAAAATTATTTTTGAATTTCTTTACACATTCCCATGGCTTTAGGGGAGAAGATATCTACCAAGAAGACTTTTTGGCACCACCTAAAAGACTTTTAATATTCCCACCATGACTTTAGAGACAAGGGCCCCACCACTTTTGAATTTGGAAATTTCTTTCATGTAAGTGGGTTTAAATTCATGGGATCACCTAAGTGGGCCATTTAGGTTCACTTTTGGGCTTTAATAAGAGTGATTAAAGGCCCATTCACTCCTCCCATACATGCATTTTGGGCATCCACTTGTAGTTTTAAAGTATGTCCATGTAAAGACTCTTTAATTATCCTTATTCTTCCTCTTATCATTGGGCCACCAATCCCATGTAATGGGCCTTGTCAATTTATGAATCTTCCAAACTCTGCGCCATGATCACTCTCAAAACCTCGATACATATGCGCACCATGATTCTCATCATGTGTTTACTTGATTACCTTATGATTCTTGGATATGCTTTCTTGCTTTATCACTTCTACTTGTCATATTCCAAGTTTTTGTGAATATGAAAGGATTTTATTAAAACCAAATGAAAGGAAATAAAATTATTTATAAACAGTTTGGGATTTATGAAAAATTATTTGTAAAACTATTTTGTTTCAAAAATTAGAACAATTGCAATTGTGATATTAGACCTTTTATAGACTTTTTAGTGGTATCCTACCAGGCTTTGTGATTATACCCTACTTTTTCTTTTGGGAAGTTGTAGATGTTGTATTACAGGATATAGGTAAATGTAAGGTCATCATGTAGCATACTGACTTCTCTTGTTGTTATTGCCTTCGATTCGATATGGTTTGGAGGTGACAATTGGTCACATGGGGATTTGACATACTTTTTGGTTTAGCTATTTGGCTTGGATTGTATGGACCTGGTTTTATCTATCTTTTTTTCCACTTTGTACTCTGATTTCATGTCTTATTTTGGTTATATTCAAGACTTGTTTTGTTATCTTTATTATACCTCACACCGTGATGGGCCGACTCGGGTGGCTGGTTTGGTTGACCTGGGTTGGTTCATTATAGTGAAACTTGACCACGGCTATATAGTTTCCTACACCATTGTGGGAAAAAATTCTCACAGGAAGGGTATGGGAAAGCCCCTATGGTCATGGTCAATCCTAATTTTGGCTAAATGATATCCTATATCCATGGTGAAGTTTGAAATAATAATAAAATATATTTATAAATTCATTCAACAATATATATATATATATTACATATATATTTAATATGAATGTGTTAGTGGGGTGGTAAAGTCGGTTGGGTCCCAGAATAGAGATACAGGTTCGAATCTCGCCAGTAGTATATTTTTTATCCTATAGTTACAAGCATCGATCCCATGGCTATAGGGTCCCTCAGTGACATAGGATATAGCCACATGTATTTCCCATGGCTATATCCCTAAGGTATATCACAATAGTGATAACCCCCATGAGTAGCTTGATAGAGGCTATAACCTATCGCTACAATCATAGCCTATGGATATAGCCCAATTTTCTAGTAGTGCATCTTAAAACTAAAAAAATAAAAAAACTACCCTCCATTAAATTCCAATATATACTCACAAATTCCTCTACTATGATGCACCTTTATGACTCCACTCTTGCTATCTGAGTAGGTTCTGGGCATAATGAAAGTGTCAGTTATGCCCTTTTATAATGATGATTTTTCCAATTACAAAGAGTAATATGCTAAATCATGATGAAAAATCATCATGCCTAATAGATATACCTGATAAGACTAGATAATAATCCTAGAACCAATACAAATGATCTTTTTTATGTTTAATATATAATTAATTTAATCAAAAAGAATAATACCTCAATATTGAGGTCTTTCTTTGATGAAGGTTTTGATCCCACAAACCATATTCACGTTGAATCATCGTTTCGTGAAGAGGAACAAAACAAATCCCCTCTAGTGACACACTCCTTGATCTTAGAACGTCGTCATCAAAATTTTGGTTGCTAGTGTGGAGATGTTGGTTGTTTTGTGTCATTCATTAATGATCATAATGACAATACCTTTGACATCGAAGGATTGTATCTAGATATCTCAGGCTTAAGAGGGGTGAGGAGAATCTCTTCTCTTATTCTTGAGAGAATTCCCTAACTATGTCCTTGATGGAAAGAAATCTCTTGGGAGTTGTTGTTGTGCGTAATGTATAGGTTTACATATGTATATCTCAATAATGGTATAACAGAGTATATAAAGACTTAGGGATTTAATTATATTAATTGCACAAAGGCCCTTAATCTATAATAAAACCCATAACGTACCCCATGTTAATAATAATAATAATAATAATAATAATAATAATAATAATAATGTTGTTGTTGTTGTTGTTGTTGTTGTTTTTATTATTACGTGGCATGTGTCGTCTTGTGCATCATAAAATATCATTTCAATAAATAAATAAATATTTATTTATTTAATGATATTTGACTCTTATATCATTATCATGAGATGCGCCAACTCACCCAATGATAAATATTATTTATTCATGGTCTTGCAAATAAATATTTATCATGTGACCTATAACTTTATCTGCTCATCCTCCTTGACATTTATTTAAAGTTGAATAAATATTTGAATAATATTATTTATTCAATAAATAAATAAATATTATATTCACGGTCTTACGAATAGATATTTATTTAATATTTAATTCACCCATATAAATATTGACTGGGTATTTTTGATTAATACATCCTAAATAAATACTATTCTTTAGTCTTGAGAATATTAATTTATTCCATTTCTAAATTCAAAAAGAATTTAACTGAGATCAAGGATACACTTTGTGTGTGACACTCTAAGCATTTTTATTAATGACATTAGGCGATCTTGACTAAAGTCTAAGATTACTATCTAGTAATGGGTCAAGACACCCATAGAGAAAGAAGATATGTCAAAACAACATCAACCACATATGAACACTCACTATGTAATATAATCCATTTTCCTTGATTCCATAATAAAGAAGGTTTCATACTTCATGTCATCAACCTATGTGCTCTATTACTCTTTCTATAACTATCTGAAATGAACTTGTTGAACACTATGGACATGGAATCTATCAAGCAGTTACATTTCAATCAATGGGTCTGAGGTATCAAATCCCATTAAAGAATGGAAGGGACAAATCGTTTCTTGACTTATTCATTAATAACATTTCATTCATGATGCCCCCAATGTATTCTACTTCATATAAGTATTTGTTTTCATGGATTTGGGTAATACATAAAAATAAACAATTCATGATATGTATTAATAATAATTATACAGTCAAAATATCATTATACATGCCTGTAGACATGAATTCTAATGACACAAAAACATGTGGAATTCCTTTAGGTGAGTCTGTTAACATAATCTATCATCTTAGAGATTACTAGTTGCTAAATTCATGAGATATAGTCTTATTTATTTATGATTATTAACACCTTACAACTGACATACTACGTGCCTCATCATAGAATGTTATCCTAATCATATGACTGATATTTATAGAATATGTCATAGCACTTCAAGGATATAATCATAGTGGGGAACTGTTATGTCCTTTCTAGGTGACCAATATCATAAGGACATTATCACATTAATGTAACATAGAATAATTAATCATTATGTGATAAGATTAATATTCACAACTTTGAATATATATAAGTAATATAAAGTATAAAGGTAGTTGGTTCTAGGGAAATAACTCCAACAAACACTCACTTTCACTAGATACAATTGCTATCAAACTAGTTATCCTCACATGATAAATATGATTTTAATGAATATGGATATAACTATTAGTCCTACCATGTTATTTTGTAGATTTTGTTTGTCCTAGCACATTTCATTACAATAAATCTATTTACTATGACCTCACTCTTAATAAAATCCCTCAAGAAGTGATATCACCAAGTATTTACCTTTTTTTCCTCTATTATAAATATAAAAACTTGTCTAATACCAAAGTCAAGGTTTATTGTAATGATAAACCTTTACTATTTATTGATATAACCCAGTAAATCATTGTAGATATGAAAAAATACTTCACCAAGTACTTGGTTATTGTAGATATGAAAAATACTGGTTGTAATAAATTTGTTATGCATATTTCCTTTATCCCCACAACATTATTATTTAAATAATTCTGAATTAATACTAGTTTTACATATTATTGATGACTAGAATTACTATTTTCCCATCTAGAAAGAACTCATCCAGTTCTGCTCTCTTAAGTACCATCAGATAGTTCTATTTTTAGTTCTATACAGTTCTCCTACTATTGTTTTGATATTTATCCTTTGTGTTTTACACATAAGTAATATTAAACACAGTTCATATCATGGCATTAGAAATTAGATTCTAAAATATTATTAGGTATCTAGGATTCAATTTATAATAATATCCTCCATTCTTATAGATATTACATTCCATGTGACATGACATCAATTCAGTCTCAAATTTTTCTATCTTATATTATTCAATACTTTGTCAAATATATACTTTGACTAGATTTAAAAACCCTATATATCTATCTTTATAGAATTTGTTCCATAAAACTTTGGTTGCAACTTTAAGTAATCCTTTGGAGAAATTCATTCCTTAGTCTTAACAAACTTGCAATAATGGTTAATTGTTTTCAATACGTTATCAAAAATTTATCTTGGAAAACTATAGCGC
The DNA here is from genome assembly GCA_963277665.1 of Viscum album. NCBI lineage: Eukaryota > Viridiplantae > Streptophyta > Magnoliopsida > Santalales > Viscaceae > Viscum > Viscum album. The sequence goes on from OY728141.1 coordinate 1,426,418,538, forward strand.
TCCCACTAACCTCTTGTATACACATAGAATTCCTTCATTCCAGACAAATATTCTGTGATCACTATTCTTATCGTTATCCATAAAGGGATATGTGTAATTTTCATATCTTATTATCATTCATTGGTGTCACCAACCCTTTAGGTTGCATCATATAGACATCTTCTATAGGGTTTACACATTGGAGACTTTCTTTGATATCAAATTTCCAATAAATGATCATAGAATGTTTTTGTGAAAAGTAGAATCCAATTAGATTTAGAATGATGATTAGATCAAAGGTCTCATCATTGAACATGTTTAGTCACTACTGACAAGACCTTTAATAATCAATAATGATTTTATCAGTGCTAACTTATACCATCCATATCTAGTTTCTCTTGAATACCCATCAGTAGTATGAAATCTAAAAACCTTTAAAATATAGAGTTTCCGAATTTTTATACATGTTTTGCATCATGAATTCATGAAAAATTTTCAATATGATTTTACTGATTTCATGTATCATTTATTATTCTTGATAATAATATATATATCACTCATATTAGTGAATATAAAACTAATTATTTAGTTTTGGTCTTCTGACACTATATGTGCTTCTAGAACAAATCCTCCCATAGAGTTTAATGGAGTTTGTGTTCCTATTCTAACTCATGTGCATCAAATCCTAGACTTCATTGAAATTTAGAGTACTCCCACTATCTTAATAAATATGAGTCCCCCTTTTGTAGAAATATAGTTGATCATGACTAATATATTTCTATCTTAGGGTAGTTAATATATTGGGTAGCACTAGGATAATTAATACACTTTGTGTTTTTCTTTTGATGTATGTTTGTTGGTATTGAAAAATAACCCACATCATAAAACATAAAGTTACGACTTAATATATTTCCATCATATCATAGTATATAATATATCCTTTTACCAAGTGTATTAATTTCTTTAATGAGAATTCCTAAAAATTTCTTAAATAAATATCATGAAGTATATGAGTTTACCTTTAGCTTCTCTTTAGAATAGTTCATGCGGTCTTACTGAACTAACTAGAAGCTTTGTGATGAATATTTATTTATAAAGGTTTATTTTTCTAATACTTGATAAATTATTTTGTTAGTATACTTAGTTTATTAGCTCAAGAGAGTCTAAAATACTATTCTGTATAAAAACAAGTCAACTACTATTGGTTTTATTTGAGAAAGAATTTTTTTGACATCAATAGACAATTGAGTCTTATATATTATTTATCATTATTTCTAATTGTATATAAATGATTCTAGAATCATTGATCTATTATTTAAGTATGAAATACCATAACAAAATTTATTAAAAAATTAAATAAAGCCTCATTGGGTCTAAAATAGAAACCGAGGTAAAAGTGTTAGCAATACTCAATACAAAACAATAGTTTAATTTGAATCATTCCACCATATAATCCAAAAGTTGTGTGTTTCTCTTTACTGATCTTGGAATCACCATTCTTCAATTTTATATTTTTAGAAAAAACGATCTGATTTTATCTATACTTTCTTGGTCCCTACATTTAAATACATGTATGTGGTAAACATATTGTATTTTTAAATAGGAGTGAATAGATTTATAATGATGAATAAACCTAAAATATATGAATTAGATTGACTATCCTTTAATCCATGGAAATTAATCTTCCAATGACCTTTATATCCACATGAAAATAAAATAGCCTCCTACTCATTGTGGTCCCTTTGAATCTTTTATCTATTTGAAGGACGTTATAAAGACACCATTGAATTCAAACCAACAATAGGAATTTCAAACCCATCTTTCATTATTTTCACTATAAGGGGTGTGGAACCACATTCCCATCAATCCTTATCTTCTTAGTGAAGTATAGTTAAAATATTCACAGGTGATTTATCCATTTTATTTATTTAAACTTAGACAAATAAGGATAACCTTGGTGGTAAGGATGATAATATGAAATTAAAAGATAATTTCTTATCCAAATGGATGCCCATTTTTGCTAACTAATTAATTTACTCCAACATTTTGACTCCATGACCAGTAGTAAGGTTCCTTTCTTTTATTTTACATTGATACAATGTAGTGATAATGTCATTTATCTCTTTCCTGTATTTCTCACTCTCAAGTGACATGAGATGAGATATTATGACGTAAATGGCATGTTATCATTGAGAACGTGAAAATTTAATTATTTTAAAACCTACTACTAATAGTAATGTGGAAAGTAAGAGTATCGATTATACAGGGAAGGTTGATGTAAGGTGTGTGTGACGAAAATAAATAAAAATAAACAAAAATAGTGAAAGAGTATAGGTGAGGGTGATTGTGTGAAGCGAAATGGAAATAATGGTGAAATAGAGGCGATGGAAGTGAAAAAAGCACGAGATAAATAAATTGATGAAGACAATGCTATTAGACTACACAGAATTGAATATAAAAATATTTTCTATTATACTCTTGTTAACAACTATTATTCTAATACTTAGAGAACAAGTGAAGATTCTACGAGCTCTCGCTTTAGTGAACTTTCATAGCTTAGTGATCTATCCTATGAAATGATCTCTAAATCATCACTTTGGAGTAATACTTGTTCATTAATAGAGAATATAATCATAAACTTTTTTAGTTTTTAGTACTTTGGTTAAAATTCAAGAGTTTAAAGGTTCACTATTGTCATCTGTCGATCCTTAGAATAGTGATAACTGATGCTCATTAATAATGTAAGAAGATTGTTGAACTAATTTTTTAATATAATGATTGAATTAACAAGATAAAAACATATTAAGGAATTTCAATCTATTGAAATCTAATTCCCCTATGATATTCAGCTACTCAAGAATAGAGAAACAACAAAAATTATTTTCAAGAAATACATTGCAAAGGTTTAAGAATAGAAGAAGAAATAAAATAGAGAGATAATTCTTCTCTATCAAATTAAATTTCCTCTTCATTACAAGATTACACCAATACATCATTGTTATTATCATTTATCTTCTCTTCCTCAACCCTCTATAGTTGTGATTCCTTCTTTTTATAATAATTTTCCCCTGAATTTTTTATTTTCACTTCCTCATTTGGTGATTGCCAAATGAAAATGAAAATTCCCCATTTTTTATCCCTACACTGTAATTCTAGAAGACTCCCCAACTAATTCTACTTAATGTGAAAGGAATTGATTACTCCTATCAGCCACCAATACCGCCTCCAAGAAACAATGAATTTCTACTAGCTAACATCATCCATAAATTTTCTCAGTAACCTTGACTTCAACCGAAATAAAATTCTCTTTCCAGAATTTTGATTATCGCATGTCAAAACACCAAATAACCATTCAACCAAACTAGCTTCCAAATTTCATGGGGAAGATTAAACCATCATCAAATATCTTAAACATCTATTTTCTCTTGGTAACTCATTATAGTGCTTGAACCAACCTATTAATAAGAACAAGTAGACCACCAATTGAAAATGCAATGATAATTGGTCTGATCTTGCTGAGGAATTACAAAAAACACAAAACATGCATGAAATGTCATTCAAGTAGCCAAAATACTGGGGTGAAACAAATCCCCATAACATTACTCATTTACCTATAAAAAATATAAACCAGTCAACACAACAATTCATCAACCTTCTTCAGATTCAGAAATGACTTCCACTCTTCAAACTTAGTCACATTAGTAAATTTAGGTGACCAAAAGAAGTCAATGCACATAATAAGAGATTAGATCATCCTCTTCAGCATCTCAAAATTTCAAACTCAGAAAAAATAAAAGAAACAATTGGGTTTGGCCTTGGTGTTCATCATTAAAACACATTACATTGTTCAATTTTGTGGGACAAAAGTCTGGTTTCAGGTTTGATGAGCACAAAAAATCGTATAGATTAGCTTTGGTTTGAAGAAACTTCAACAATGGTTGTGTCTTACACAAAAAGTATCAAAAAATACCACCCTTGAATAGTAGAATTGACCTCATGTGTTCCTCTTCCGCACTTGACTTCGGTCACTGATAAAAAAATAGCTCCAACCTTCGATCAACTTCTTCTCCAGTCTTGTAGCACAACATCCTCACAGACCTTCCTCAAATTTCCATCTTCGGTTGTGCGAGATAAAACTTTTTAGGTATTCACATATTCATCTTTAATATGTTGGTAAATATGGAAAGTGATGAACATGCAAACAAAATCAAAGTGAATGTGTAGCACAAAATAAAATCTTTCTCTCTAAACAAATGCGGATGCACAACAACCAAAAATAAATGTTGATACTAAAATTTTTACATGGAAAACCCAAAAGGGAAAAACCACAGGACCTAGTGCAGAAAGAGGGATCCACTAAAATGAATAATTACATGGTAGAGAATCCCTAAAAATGGAAGGTATGTCAAAAGTAATACTCAGAAAAATAGTGGATCAAAGGTGGAGAGTGAAGAAAAATGATCGACGAACAAAATGTGATCACCAAAATAATCTGCTCTCTGTATGTAGGTATGTTTTGAAATACCAAGTGCTGCCTCCTTTTATAAGGAAAAATGTTCGTGTGAAGACTCATAACTCCATAAAAAATTGATTATTTGACCTGCATTAAAATCATGTCTCCATGTGAATTAATTCATGCAGTCTTGACCCCCATGGTGCTCTATTTGAGGAACGTGGTATTGAACTGCATGGTGATCCGTTTGAGGAGGTACCCCCAAAAAACCCCCCTACGAATCAAGTAGGGATCACCTCCAAACCTATAATCAATCAGAATGTCTCAAATTTACCTCTAGGTAAACTCTTAGTCAATAGGTCTGACCCATTGTCATCAGTGTGGATCTTCTCAAACTCTAACTGTATAGAATCAAGGATATTGTAGATTCAATGATACTAAACATTTATATGATTAGACCTTCCATGAAAACTATAATTCTTTCCCAAACAAATATCACTCTAACTATCACAAAATAAAATACACCTATCTCAATTTAAATTGAGCTCTCGAATAAAATCTTTCATCCACAACAATTATTTTCCTGCCTCTTTAGCTACGATAAAATCTGACTCTGTGGTAGATAAAACAACACATCTCTACAATTTAGACTAATAAGATACAAATCCTCTCATAAAAGTGATCAAATAGCCTGAAGTAGACTTCCTCAAATCGATATCTCCTGCCATATCTGAATCTATACAGCCACAAAGCATAGGTTCTCCTTTTCCAAAACACAATCTCATATCAGAAGTACCATGAAGATAATGAAAAATATACTTCACTTATCTCCAATGCTCTATACCTAGATTTGATAGAAAACAATTGACCACACCAACTGCAGGAGCTATATTAGGTCTAGTACATACTATCACATACATCAAACAACCAACGACAGATGAATCATGTATGTGTTGCATCTCCTCTTTCTCTTTATCAATAGAAGGTGAGTGACTGGTATTGAGCTTAAAATGTAAATTAAGATAAGTACTAACCACTTTCTCTATGTTCATAGAATATTTCTGAAGAACCTTCTTAATATATATATATCCTAAGATAACCATAATTTCTTGTCCTTTCTATCACATGAGATTGATATGCCAAGAATATTTTGGGCTAGCCCCAAGTCTTTCATCGCAAAAGACTGAAAAATATCCTTCTTCAATATGTCAATTATAGAAGAATCATGACCAATAATGAGAATATCATCAACATAAAACAACAATATAATAAAACCATCATTAGTAGATCTCTAAAAAAACATAATGATCAAATGATGTCTTCCAGAAACCCTAATGAAAAATGATAGATTCAAACTTCTTATACCACTGCCTTGGAGATTGCTTCAAACCATTCAACCTACATACATGATTATCTTTACCTATTTCAACAAAACCCTCTAGATTCTCCATATAAATATCCTACTCTAAATCTCAATGGAGGAAATATGTCTTCATATCCATCTGCTCAATCTGACGATCCAAACTAGCTGCCAAACCAAGAACAACTCGAATGGAATAAATTTTGACAACGAGTGAGAAAATATCATCAAAATAAATACCTTTATTCTAATAGAAGCCTTTAATAACTAACCTTGCATTGTATCATGAAATAGAACTAGATTATTCATTTTTAATTTGATAAATCCACCGATTTTTCAAAGATCTCTTACCTTTTGATAACTTCACTAGCTCAAAATTATGGGTTTTGTGCAATGATGTCATCTCATCATCCATTGCCATAACCCATCTATCCTTCTATTCATTTTTGATCACATCATCAAAATATTCTAGTTCTCCCCCTTCAGCATAGAGCACATACTCATCAGGTGAATATTGAGTAGAAATGGTACGATGCCGAGATGATATCCAGAGTGGAACAACCAGTTAATTAATAACCCCTGGAACCAAATCATCATAAACAAAAGGTGCATTAGAAACATCAAATACAACATGTTCTACCTAAAAAAATCCTATACATTAACACGAACATCAGAATCAACAATATGAGGTAAATGTGAATCAGAATCTAGTTCAAGACTGGAAAAGCTATCAAAAGATGGAGAAGTAGATTTCTCTCTCTTATCAATGTATGTAATAGTCTGATCCTCCTTAAACACTACATTATAGCTTTTGAAAAGTTTCTTCAAAGTAGGGTCATATAACCTGTACCCAAACTCATCATGTCTATATCCAATAAAAACACACTGGCATGTCTCACTATCCAGCTGGGATCTCACATCTCTAGGCACATGAACAAAAGCCTTGCAACCAAAAACATACAAGTGATCGTACCTAATCTATTTTCCATACCCAAACTTGTTGGGAGTGTTTGTATGCAAAGAAATTGTAGGTGATAAATTGATAATATAAGTAGCTGTAAGTAACGTCTCACCCCAAAAATGTTCATGAAACTTTGCTTCCGAAAGCAAACAATGAACTCTTTCTAATAAAGTCTTGTTCATATGATTAGTTATACCATTCAGATGAGGTGTCTTGGGAGGTGTCTTCTAATGAAGAATACCTTCCTATCAGTAATACTGATCAAATGGACCAGAATACTCTCCCCCATTGTCAGTGTGAATACATTTCAATTTCTTACTAGATTCTCTCTCAACAGAAACATAAAATTTCTTAAAAAAAACAAACACCTGAATTTTAGAATTCAAAACATAAACCCAAATCTTACATGAGTAGTCATAAATAAATTTAAAATAAATAAATACCACCACTAAATGTATTAGATTTAAAAGGACCACAAATATCATAATGTACTAATTCAAGTACCTATGACTTCTTGTGCAAAGGATGACTGTTAAAACTCACTCTGCTCTATTTTCCATCCATACAATGATCACATGTGTCCAATTTGACACTCTTAAAATCTATAAGAATATTTATCTCATCCAAATAACCAATCCCTTTATCACTAATGTGACTGAGCCTCTTATGCCATAACATTGATGAAACACTACACTCAACGACATAAGTAGTATCACAATAAATAGAAGCTCTAATACAATACAAACCTAAATAATTATTCCCTTAATCCAAAATCAATTAAAACTTGGAAATATTACATTGGAAATAAAAAAAAGTACTAATATACCCTTCATCATCAAGAATTCTGGTATAAATTAGATTTAAGAGAATCTTCGACGCATGTAGAACATTATTCAAAATTAGCTTACTTCCCATGCTGGTCTCCAAAGAAATAGTCCTGATACCTACAACATTATCATGACCATCATTACCCATCTTAAAAATCCCAAAATTACCAGGGTTATAATATGTAAAGAACTCTTTATTCGATGTCACATGAAAATGGAATCACTTTCAATAACCCAACAAGAATCATAATAATCAATATTAATGGAGTTATAAACAATAACAAGATCACCCTCTATAGCAGCAATGACATAATCATATCCATCACCATTTTTCTTCTATGGATTTACTTCATTATATATTCTCTTTTCAACTGATAACAAAACTTCTTAACATGCACTTTCTTACCACAATGATGACATTCAAAATCTCTCTACTTCAACCTGGATTCTCTTCTACCTTTTCTCTTACCTTGACTGCTCTATCCCTAGTCCAGACTTCTCACCCTATTCTCTGTTATTTAAATATCTGAAGATGATTTCTCCTGAGTGTATCTCTTGAAATCTTCGTTCAAAGTAGCTGACTTAACAAAACTTAACGTCACAACACTATTAGGAGCATAACCAGTTAGAGTAACATGTAAATTCTCCCAAGAATCGGGTAAAGTGTTATCCAATAAAAGATCTAAAATATCATATTCAAAATTGATACCCATTCCAAAAAACTAATCAAAACATCCCTGATATTCACTCAAATAGTCCAAAATAGATATACCTTCTTTGTATCTCAAATTAATCATTTGTTTGAGAAGAAAAAATTTATTATTTCATGTCTTAGATGCATAGGTCATCTCAAGCTTCTCCCGAAAAATTCTGGTGTGAGAGATGTTGACAACATAGTTCATCACATTGTCTTTGACCCACTGGAGAATGAAACTATAAACCATCTCATGCTTGAATGCCCATTCTTCATCTGAAAATCCTTTATGACTTCTAGGTACCAAACATCGGAAGATGAATTCTCTTGATAAAATTAGATCCATCATCTTTAGTCTCCACATATGGTAGTTGATATAATTCAACAAAATCATTTGACTATAATTTAATTCTATAATAAATATGAAATAAAAACCAAACCCTCTGATACCAGATGTTGGGAAAGATAGAAAGCTATGAATGAGCAAAAAAAATCAAAGCAAACATGAAATGAAAAATAAAATCTTTCCCTCCAAACAAACACAGATGCACAACGACCAAAAATAAATGTGCAAAAAATAAATGTTGACACTGGAATTTTTACATAGAAAACCCAAAAGGGAAAAACCACAAGACATAGTCCAGAAAAAGGGATCCACTAAAATGAAGAAGTACATGGTATATAATCCCTAAAAATTTAAGGGATCTCAAAAGTAATACTCATAAAAATATTGGATCAAAGGCGGAGAGTGAATAAAAATGATTGTCAAACAAAAGGCATTCACCAAAAGAATTTGCTCTCCATATGTCGATGTGTTCTAAAATACCAAGAATTGAATCCCTTTATAAGGAAAAATGTCTATGTGAAGATTCATAACTCTACAATAAAATGCTTCTTCGACCCACATTAAAATCATGCCTTCGTGTGAATTAATTCACGAGGACTTGACCTGCGTGGTGCCCCATTTGAGGAATGCATTCTTGACCTGTGTGGTTCTCCATTTGAGGAGGCACCCCCAACAACTTCTCCCATAAGCTTCAATGAACCTTACTTCTTGTGATGGGTCCAAATCCTTTGGTCTAACTTTATGTTTAAGTCAATACCCTTCCCATATTTCGGTGAGTCTAGATCCCAGTTTATCTCTTGACCTATATCCTTGTCCAGGTAGATCGATCTTCAGTTGAAAAAGTTCAGGAAATTCGAACAAAAGATGAATCCTTGTTTGATTTTGAAATTAAGATGATTTGGTATTTTCTCCAGGGTTGGAAGGGGAAATGGGTACATGATGCCACTTCCGAATGGGGTACTTGATTATTCCTAGGTTCAAATACATAATTTCCATTTGGAAAATGGATATATAAATGGGTAATAAAAATTTTATATGTGGTTTCCATCTGTAATTTGGATACATAGCATTCATCTGATTAACTTACACAGAATTGAAAATATCTTAGTAAAATTATCACTATAATAAATTAAATAAATAATTAAACAATTGTCAAATATCAAAAAATAAATTAAAAAATTGATAATTCTAAAAACAAAGTTAAATTAAAATTTCAAAATGAAAACAAATAAAAATTAAAGAATCAAAAATAAAATTAAATCAACATTAATTAAAAATTTAAAATTAAATTAAAACAACAATAATTATAAATTGATAGGGACATAAAAAATATTAAATTATTAAGAACTTAGTATTAAAAAAACACTAAAAATTAATATTTAAAATGAAATTAATAAAAATAAAATAAAAATAATGAACAAATTAATAATTCAAACATAAAAAATACTTATTTAAATAGTAAATTAATAGATTTAATATTTTAATAACCAATTCACAACAACACTATAATTAAATAATTAAATACACATTTTAGCATTAAATACACAATAAATTCACAAAAATATATTTGAAAAAATCTAATGAATAAATGCCACATCAAATTCCCCCACACTTAAGATATTTCTTTCCCACAAGAAATATTTTGTCACATTCAATGGTAGAAAATAAATCTCAAAATAGAAAAGCTGAAATTCCTCTAAGAATTGATTTTGAAAATTAATTTCCCTCATGGATTACATCAAGTAGTAAAATATGAATTCCCTCTCGAATTAAATTTCCTCAATGAAAAATTGGTTATTATTTTAAAAAAATTATTTAAATTAATTTTTTTAAAAAGAATTTAACAAATAAATTTGCATCCAGCTGAAAGTCCAAACTTCACTTTATCTCTAGGAGTACAAACTCACATAATTTAAGATATCATAATAAATAGACACATCGTTGTATGGGGTAAATTTAAAATTTATTGGTGAAATAAATAACTCATCCAACATTTAATGAATAAATAATGAAAAGAATAAATAACTAGATCAGGATTTTGATTTAATAATTCATTTGGATGCATATATTACGAGTTAAATTCTAATTAAAAAGTTTAAAGTTAATGATTATTATATAACATTCTCCCAAGATTTACTAAAAAATATTTTTTTAAGAGAGGGTAAGAAAATTGATTTACCCAATCAAATCCAAGAGGTAATTAAGATTAATATTTTCAAAGTGGCATCACAACCTTTTAATTTGAGAAAAAAATTCACCTAGTGAAATTTTATAAATGATGCTTAAAAACTTACAATTTTAAAAAAATATAGAGGGTTTTTGTGGGTTCAAAATGAATAATAGTTTAACACAAATTAGACCCCTCCTACAAACTTGAAATCTATCATTATCCCTAATTTTAAATGTAAAGGTGGGTGGACATTGTAGAAGTTTTAAATTCAAAAAATATTTTCAAATAAACATCAAAATATTCATATTTAGGGTGACTATAAGGTTCAAAGACTACTTTTCAATTTATAAAAAATTCTCAAAATTCACAAGAATACCTAATATATACTACTTAAAAAATCAAGTACGACATTTTTTTAGTGAGGTTGCATGATACACTTTTAATTTCAAAAAGATAATCATTAAGGCACCAAGACGAGCATGCAAAGAAAAAATTCAGAATTCAAAGACTTCAAAACAAAATTAGTGAAAAATCAATTTAACATGATGAATTATGCTTGAAAAAGAAATTAAATATGAACTTTTAAATAATTAATTACACCCCAAGTAGCAATCAATAGTTGAAGTTTATATAGAACAAAATAAATGCAGAATTTGAACTTTAACTCCCATAGAGTAGAGCTTTAACACTTGGATCTCAAAAAAATAAACCTCCAATTTTTTTTACTTTTAGTGAGATAAACTAGTAGTACAACATTCAGATCTTACGAAAATAAAAAGATATACATTAATTTCCAGAATTCAAAGTTCAATCAAAAGAAAACCAGAGATAAGAGTTAGGGAATTCTAATCCAATTTTCTCAAAAAAGTAGCTCTTTTATCATTGAACCGCACCTGACCACATCTAGGGAAGTACCTAAAGTAAAAGAAAATAAAAAAATTAAGTCCATTATTACCAAACCATTAAAACGAATCCAAGTAAAAAGTGGGAGTTTGGTGTGAAAATAGTGAGTGGCACACAACCAAGTAGGAGAAATTTATTCAAAAAAAAAAAGAAAAAAGTAAAGACTTAGAAAATCATGATTTTCCTCTCATGAAACGCTAGATTTAAAGTATCCAACCAGAATTTAACCCCTAATGTGTTCTATCCATGATCATTAAATGAGTATGAACTATTATTAGTTTAAACATTGGTATTATGTTTGTAAATTTCAGCATGTTCACTCAAGACAACATGTAATTCAGAAGCCTGAAAAATTATCCCTAAAAACTCAAAAGTTATAAGACTAATAATATTTCCACCAGTGGACTCAAGATCCAATTTTTCATTAAAAAAAGATAATACATATCATAAATATTCCCAAAATTATCAACCTTACAACCCACATGCTCACCCACACTTTAGACATTTAAAATTTTAGAATTAGATGTAGGAGTTGTTGTAACCTTCTCACTATGATTCCTTAGGATAACTTACAAAAGAAAATTATTTGGGTGTATTAGGGGAAGATTCCTCAAAATTGTCTAATAACTTCTCAAATTTGTAGATAGAAAATCCATCATCCAAGAAATAAAATAAATAAGGGACAGACCTACAGTCTACATCTGGTAAAATGTACAAAAAATCCTATAACTCACTCTCAACAGATTGAAAAACTTCACCATATACCTAAGATTAATAGAACTAACTTTAGACTCAAATATAAATTTAAAACTTCCATTTTTATAAAATAAAGCACCATTAATAGACTTACACTTCTCAGGTACTATAGGACAAGAAGGAGAATTGGGGTTGGGAACATGGGAGGCCTGTAAACTTTGAATAATGGGTTGAAAAAAACTATCATAAATAAAAATTGGTTTAGGTTGGAACACTTATTAGTCTTGAGAAATGTATTTCCAGATTTGGTTCTCAATTCACCCTATTCTTCCTAACTCAAGTGTGGGATCAGATTTAACAAAATCTGCTTCAAAATTTGGGGATGTTGAAGAGGATGATCATGAGTAGCATAATATATTAGGGGAATCAGACTGTAATGGATTGAAATTATTTAATCTATTTTATATTTTTAATTATACCATTACAATATAAAATTATTTCAACGATCATCTTATGTTCTTGATGATTATTAGTTATCATTATTCTAAGGATCAACAAGTGAATAGAGTGAACCTTTAAACTCTTGAATTTTAACTGATGTACAAAAATATGTAAAAGGCTAAGATTATATTCTCTGTTAATAAAAAAGACTTTATCCTAAGTGATAAATCAATCTTTGATCTTGGGGGGGGGGGTCTCCATGATTTGGTCTTAGCTTAAGTTTCAATATCCCTCTATCAATCAGTGTATCTTCTTGGTTGGTTTTTCCTCAACTCAGTCTTGATCTACCTACACTATCCTAGGATACCCTTCTTTTACATATGATTTTAACTCACATGTAGGTGAGGAGAACCGATGGATTGGTTAAGGGGGTTATATAAATAAACCATTAACACACAATTCCTATATATTAAATGAGGTAGGTAGGACATGTAGACCATTTTATATAATTTCATAATAAATTATTATAAACCCATGTGATAATACTAAATTAAATGAAACCATGACATACATTGGTTGATCAAATATCATGATCAATCATATACATGAAACAACATCACATTCATATATGATATCATTAATTTCTAATCACTCTATTAATTAAGATAAAGTTCTCTTGAATTAATAATTAATGGTTTTATTAATTAACTAATTCTTTATCTCAACTTAATCCAATCATTATAGTGATAAAAAATACTTTAATACATTGTAATTTTAAATATTTTTTTTAAATTACAAAAGTACATAGTGTGTATTGGAGGAAACACAACAATTTCTCTTTCTATATTTATTACACAACATGTAACATTACACAACATGACATCTAAGAGTTACTATGTATATTTTTGGTCATCTATCATGTACTTATATGACAAGTCAGTATACACAACATGTCATACAATTACATGATGTGTAGTTACATGGATAAAATCACATGATTTGTATGATGAGTTTTGTAACATCCTAACCTGAATCACTGGATCCGATTCGGAGGTTTCCTGTATGTCAGAGGCTGCCGACCAGTAGTGAGGGTCTCAAGTGGAGCTATGGGGAGACCATACCATCCATCAGAGTATGAAATAACCATAAATAACCAAACATGTAAAAAATATACAATCAGATTAAGTGAAAACTAATGACACACCATTAGTATGAATGTGGAAAAAAAACTCAACCTGAGTACAAGGATATGATCTCCCACTAGGATGATCACATATACTAACAAATAAAAGAAAAAAAGTATGATAAGTCTCTAAAAAAGGAATCCTCAACTCATCCTAGTATCCAGACACATAGTGATCTATCCCACTCAATAATCAAACCAGGACTCATCCCAACCTATACCTGTAATAAGTGAGGGATACTCAGGTACCCAAGTGTCATGGTTGCCCGAGCAGTGTGTTAGTACAACTCAATAGGACACCACCAATGTAGTCGAGTAACCAACTAGTAATATAAAGTGCATACTAGGAAGTAAACATGAAATACATAACTCTGAAAGAATAAAAATAATCTCACAAATAACACACAAGAAAAAAAAACCATGTGTTGAGTAGTCGTGTGCTTACCGAACTACCACAAACCCCGATCGTACCTTCTTTAGATCCATGTTGGAAGGATAGTCATAATGAATGTGAGGAGTAATCAATAATAAACCACAATTATGGTCCTATGGGTATTGAATCATCATGTCACTCAACATCCTCAATGCATCGAGGTAACATGTCTCTTAGGAGTCCCAAGACATTGAGTTGGATTATGCCACAAGGTCATCCCATCCCAACACTATCTTAGGTTAGACCATAAGGTCATCGTATATCATCACTATGTCTTAGTTCAAGCCACAAGTTCTTCATTCCCATACCACCTCTACCTTTTTTCAAGACTCATGGTCATCACATCTTAACCTTGTTCTTAGGTCCATTGTCGCTATCTTCTCAAGTCATGAACACTCCCCCTCAAAGGGATAACCCTACCATGATGGTACACATATTCCAGTTACTATAAGAAATAACCACAAAGGTATGAAAACACACATAATAGGGTAGATCATAGATATAGGCAGATCATAGAATATCATCCTAAGGAAAAATAGTAATATAAAAATAATTATGATTGTCATCAAACATGGTGAAATAAGCTATATATAAAGACTCATAGAAAAATGCATCATAAAGGGTCTCACATGCTACACATGAAAGCACATATAATCCCTACCAAGAATAGTCAAAAATAAATTTAAATACGTGTATCATATCAATGAAAACAAGGGAACACATATAAATAGATCATGGAATACCATCATGAGTCATAAAAGCTACACATGTGATCAAGATCAAACAAGGTCTAATAGGAAATATAATAATACTCATGACATAAATCAGTATACATGGTCTAGTAGGATAAAAATTAACAAAACACCAAAAGGTGTCCATGTAAATAAAGTCACTTTTATTGATCAAGACTTGGCCATCAACGGTTGAAAATAATCCAGTGCATAAGGGTCCAATGTGGCCATCAACACTTTTTCCAATTACATTAGGCATAGTTCATTTAATTAATTAATACTCGAGGATCATTAATTAATTAATTATAAATTTAAGAGTTCTTCACCCAAATTTTATTACCTCATATCTCATGTTAATAAACATGCATAAATACTATTGGGTAAAGTACATAGGACCACCTACCTCAAACGAAGTCAGATCCCAAGCATGCAAATCCCAACAACTTTATACGAGTCTATCCAAGTCCATTTTTTTAATTGGATCCTTGATCAAATTCATTATTATTTTCAATATTTTCAATAATTATAATTTCTCATACACTATAAGATTTTTTTTAGTTTTCATATATTCTGTTTAAATCATCAAGTGGGATTGAGAAGTTACCTTGATAAGGGACCTTGAGAAATGACCTTGATAAGTTAACTTGAGAAGTGAACTTGATAAGTGACATTGATAAGTGACCTTGAGAAGTGACCTTGAGAAGTGACCTTGAGATGTGACCTTGAAAAATGACCTTGATAGGTGATCTTGATAAGTGACCGTGAGAAGTGAACTTGAGAAGTGAACTTGAGAAGTGACCTTGAGAAGTGATATTGACAAAGATAAGTGACCATGATAAGTGACATTGATAAGTTACCATGATAAATGACCATGATAAATGACCTTGAGTGAAGTGATCATGAGTGAAGTGACAATGATTGAAAATTTGAAAAAGTCTAGAAGTGATCGTGAGTGAAGTGACTGTGAGTAAAAATTTGAAAAACTCTGGAAGTGACAGTGAGTGAAAATTTGATGAAGTATAGAAGTGACCATGAGTGAAAATTTTAAAAAGTCTAGAAGTGACCATGAGTGAAGATTTTACAAATACCAGAAGTGACCGTGATTGAAAATTTGAAAAATTCTAGAAGCGACCACATGAACAAAAATGAGGTGGCCACATGAACAAAAATGAAGTGATCACAAGAAGAAAAATAAAGTGACCACAAGTTGAAATTTTGAAAATTATTGAACCTATATTATGATCCAAGATCACTTAATTTCTTTTTTATATTTTATCTTAAAACATTCTCTATTTTATTTATACTTTTATATTTCGAATTACTGCATTATTTTTCACATGTTTATCTTGATTTAATTATTACTTGAATAATTATTAATTATTTTAATACTAAGAAATTTTATTTGGAATAATTTTATATAGAATTAAATGATCATAATATGGGTTTAATTTTGATGCTTGTTTCTTGGGAAAACATGAGTTTCAAATTAACTGTTGTTAGAATTTGAATAGTTTATCTCATATACTTTATGGGATTTTTCCAAGGGACTTTAATATTGATTATAATTTCTTTTAGTACTTTTTTAATTACTATAACATGTTATTACTGTACAAAATATTTTTAATATTACATATCATCAAAGTAACCCACATGGGTAAATTTTTCATGTATATTCAATGAATAAATCACATGTTGCATTGGAAATGAAAAACTACAACTTGATTTATGTTTTAAATCTGCTGTGCAAAGAAGAAATCTATATAAGGAGTATGATAGATCCAAATAAAGATAATGAGGTTGAGAATTTTATTTAAATTTTCAAGTGAGACAAAATTTTAGGATCAACTAATGCTCTTAACTAAACTCTAATTGTTTGATCCTTTGCTTCTGGAGAGTTCCTTTCTACCTCAACACTGAGACCTTAAAGTGTTCATCTGGTTTTGTGGTTTTAATTATTTAATTTTTTTGTGTGTAAACATAATGGGTTATAATACCCATTAAAAGGTAGGATTTTGGGTTTTGAATCCTAAAAAAATTATGGCATTGGGTTCTGCCTCTAGGTGGGAAAAAGGTGGACTGTTCAGGTTACATCTCCAGGTAGAAAAAGGATGGCTGGGTTTAGGCCTCTAGGGGAAAAAGATTTGTAATTGGTTTGTGATTATAGGTGTTCAAAATTCATTATAAGATTCCATTTTAGCAGGTTACATATCTATCATTTCATGAGATGGGTTAATAATGGACTAGAATCATTTGAATCCAAAAAACTATAAAATTAACTATTCTTGTTTCTTTTTATTTTTCACTACATTAACTTTTAAACTCAAATATAATTTTAAATTAATTTTAAAAAGTCCAATTCACCCCCTATTTGTTATTTTTACATCTTAACTCTAGACCAATAATTGGTATTAGATCTTGACCCAAAGGTTTATATATTTCTTTTTCCAACCATTTCCTGAATTAACCATCAAGGGGAAAATATCTATTTAAGATGGCAGGAACAAGCTTGAATGATGAATGGATACCACAAAAACCGCACCATTTTAATGGAACTGACTATGTATATTGGAATTCTATAATGTAATAATTCTTAAATAAACTTATAATTGATCATTGTATAATCATAGAAAAAACATAAAAACTTCCTAAAGGTGAACCTAAATCATTAATTAGCAATAATGTGGTAAAGTATGTGATGAATTACACGGTGATGAATATTTTATACTAAGAAATAAATAGAAATGTGTATAGTCTTGTATCTTCATGTAAAACTTCACATAGAATATAGAGAATTCTACAGGTTACACATCTTGTCTTAGATATTTTATTATAACTAATTTAGGTATACTAATTGTTGAATATTTAGAATTCAAATTGGGTAAAGAAGAAAATGTTAATAGAATGTTCCGTTGATTTACTAGTATTATAAATGGTATGAGTTCCTTAGGAGAAACTCTATAAAATCATTTCCTTATTGACAGAGTACTTGGAGAAATTCCTAATAAGTGGCATGCTAAAAAAGTTTCTATATATTAAAGTTAAAACTTCAAGTAATATACAGTTGATGAGCTTATTGAATCATTATTGCAATATGGGTTACAATTGAAAAATATTGTTGAAGAAGATAGTAAAAAGTAGAAGGGAATTGCATTTAAATCAAATGTTACTACTTTCCCTTCTAATTTCGAGTTACAGACCAATGATAGGAACGATGCCATATATGTTACAAAGGGAGCATATAAAATAAAGAAAGGCTATTCAATGAGATATCTGAAAGACTATACTAAATAGGAAAAGAAGAAATGTAATGTTATTTATAATGATACTCAATATGTAATATGTTATGAGTTTATAAAAATGGGGAACATCAAGATCGATTGAAAAAGATTAAAGAAGAAAAATAATTAGAGAAATAAATATATTAAGTAAAACAAAGAAATGAAATCTAGATGGAGTTACACTAAGAATTCAAGTTTTTATGGAGAATCTAGTTCAGAAAAGTATGTGGAAAATTTGTGCTTAATAGCTTTATCAAATCAGGTGATTCTACTTATTATTCTTCCCTCGAATATAAATATGAGAAACCCACTCTAAGGAATTTTTTAAAGAGTTTGAAAGACCTGAACATAAATTTGAAAATATCACTAGAATATATAAGAATATTAAAAGTAAATATAAGGTTTTTCTTAAAGAAAATTAAGAGATGAAAACTCTACCCAGTAAGAATTAAAATCTGAAAATACTAATTTTAATTATACATGTATAGATTTGGAAAATTCTCAAGAAAATATAAAATTTTCTCTTTTTGAAAATGAAAAATTAAAGATAGAATTTGATTTCATGTAAAAATTCCATGAATCTAAAATAATGAATTATGATATTATTCTTAAGGAAAACGAACAGGTCAAAAATGAAATTGAAATTTTAAAGTAAAATTTGTCCATTTTTGTTCAAAGAAGAGAACAATTTGATAAAATTATAAGTTTAAATGATATGAAAAATAGACATGATCTTGGTTATGATAACAATTTACCTATAATATATAAGACTTTCTTTGTCAAAATCACTGATGGAAGTACATCTACTGCTACATGTTTTAGATGTAATATGAAAGGTCATTATGAAAATGAGTGAACCTTAAAATTTCAATAATCTATTGGACATACTAAGGATTTAATTTATATATATATTTATCTTCTATATTTACTATAAACAAATGTTTGAAATTATTTTTGGTTCCTAATAATTCATATTCTAATCCCATCGGACTCAAACTTACATGGGTACCAAAACGTTCTTAAATTTATTTTTGTAGTATGTATGTGTTGGGAGCATAAAAAGGATGTTTGGTACATGGATAGTGGATTCTCAAGACACATGACTGGTGACATATCCAAATTTATATCATTCAATAAATGTGATAGAGGTAATGCTACTTTTGATGATAATTCTAAAGGAAAGGTAACTGGTTTTGGTGAGGTTGGAATTTCTAATTCTGTTACTATTTCTAAAGTTGTATACACTAAAGGATTGAAATATAATTTAATAATAATTTCAAAATTATGTGATTATGGAATGTTTGTTAAATTTCAAAATGATAAATGCATTATATTTTAGATAAATATGTTTTTTATGTAAACAAAAAAACAACAACATTTATTCAATTAATCTTACTGAATTAACTGATCTGGATGTCAAATGTTTTAATGTTATACAATTTTATAACATCTTGTGGCATAGGAGGTTGGGAAATGATAATTTTCTGTTGATGTACAAGCTTTCCAAGAACCAAACAGTTATGCATTTACCTAAACTTAAAGAAGACAACACATTTGTTTGTGAATCCTTCTAGATAGGTAAACAATATAGAAGTTGTTTTAAGTCAATCAAAAAAGTAAAAACTACAACACCTATTAATATTATTTATTTGGTCCTATCAAACCTACTAGTTTTCATTGTAATATATATTTTCTTATTATTATTTATGATTTTACTAGATACACATGGGTTTATTTTATTACACTCAAATATGAAAATTTATCTAAGTTTGTCAATTTTTTTTAAATTGGTTCAAAATGATAAATGAAACTTGATTAAATAAATTAGAATAAATAATTATGGTGAATTTAAAAATCTATAATTTATCCACTTTTGTGAATAAAATTTATATTTTCACAACTTTTTAGCTCCTAGAAAACCACAACGAATTGGTGCAGCAGAAAGGAAAAATGGAACTCTTCAAGAAATGGATAAGACCATGTAAAATTAGTTTAATCTAAAAAAATATTTTTGTGTAGAGGATTTGAATACATATTTTTATGTTACCAATATAATTATATTAATAACTTTGTTGAAAATGACACCTTGTGAGCTTTGGAATGGGAGAAAACCTAAAATCGACTATTTTAGATTCTTTGGGCGTAATGTTTTTATTCTCAATACTAAGGATATTTTAGATAAACTTGATGAAAAAATATGATGATAGTATTTTATTTAGATATTAAAATAATATTAAGTCACATAGATTTTTTAATAAAGTAACCTTGGTTGTTGAAGAATCAATTTCTGTTAAGTTTGATGAAAAATCATTAAATATAAGGGATGATGGTATTGATCAACTTGAGGATGAATTGAGAGATTTTAATTTTGAAGAGGAATAACCTCAAGATAAATATGTAAATATTGAGGAGGAGAATATTTATTCTAAATATTAACCTATTCATGAAATATCTTATAAGACTCATAAAGATCGTCCTATAGATAATGCGATTGGAAATGTTGAATTAAAATTTTAAACTAGAAAATATATTATAAATATTTGTGATTACCATGTTTTTAATTTTTATTTTATACCTAATAATATTGATGAGGCTTTAAATGATTATAATTGGATCTTGGATATGAAAGATGAGTTAAATCAGTTTACTAAAAATAATGTGTGTACTTTAGTTATTCCACCAAATGATTCCCATACTATTGGAACAAATTGGATCTTTAGAAAAAAACTTGATGAATCTAGAAATATAGTTAAAAATAAGCTAGATTAGTGTCTCAATGACATTCTCAAGAAGAGGGTATTGATTTTAAAGAATCTTTTATACTCATTTCTAGATTATAATAAATTAGAATATTATGATATTATACTACTTTTCATGGGTTTAAATTATTTCAAATGGATGTAAAAACCACTTTTTTAAATGGTTATATTTTTAAAGAGGTATATGTTAGACAACCCCCTGGTTTAAAAAAAATCATGATTATTATTTTTAAATTATTTAAGGCCTTATATGTTTTGAAACAATCTCCTCGAGCTTGGTATGAAAGGTTAACTAGTTTTATTTTGATTTTTTTGAGAAGGGAAAAGTTGATCCTAATTTGTTTATTAATAAAAGATATAATGATATATTGATTGCACAAATTTATGTTGATGAAATTATTTTTGTATATCCATATGAAAACATGTGTAATGAATTATCAAATTTGATGACTTTTGAAATTACTATGAGTATGATGGGAAAATTGAAATTCTTTATTGGTCTGTAAATATTTCAAATAAATGATGGTATTTTTCTAAATCAATCCAAGTATGATAGAGAGAAAATTAAGATATTTGGTTTAGAATCTTATAAAAGTGAAAATACTCTTATGAGTACCACTTGTAAATTGGATTTAGATGATTCTGGAAAATCTATTGATGTTAAAACTTATTGAGGCATGATTGGATGTTTATTATACTTAATTTCTTCAAGGCCTGATTTAATTTTTTCAGTTTTCATGCATGTTAGACTTCAAAGTGACCCTAAGTAAAGTCAAATTAAATATGTTAAGAATATTTTTTTGATATTTTTTTGATATTTGAATCTTTTTTATTTAATACAACAAAAAATAATCTTGATAAGTCAAGCTATCCTGATTCTAATTTTGGTGGATGAAAGATATATAGAAAAAGAACTTCAGGTATGTGAAATTTACTTGGTAATTTTTTATTTTCTTATGCTTTAAAGAAAAAAAATTTATGTTTCTCTTTCAACTGTAAAATATTAATACATACCTACTATAACTTATTGTGCTAAATCATTATAGATTAAGAAAACACTTATTTAATTTAGTTTTCATTTTGATAATATTCCTATATTCTGGGAAAAAATACTGCTATTTTTATTTCAAAAAATCCCAAACAACACTCAAGGACTAAACACATAGATGTTAGATATCACTTTATCAAATACTATTCTAAAAAGGGGGATACTATTCTAAAATATGTTTCTTAATAAAGATAGGTAGTTAATATATTTACCAAACCCTCAAATTTATCTAATTTTGATAAAATAAAATTTGAACTTGGAATTATGGAAATTTAATCATGCATCATATATTCTAGGGGAGTTTGATAAGGATTTGAGCTAAAAATATAAATATATTCTTTTTGGACAGTGTGCATATTTTATGTATTCTATCCCATTGGATCACTGGAATATGATTAAATAACTGGTTACTATTTAGTTCATTTAAAATAACTATACCATTCATTAAAGATATTGAAATGTTTTCATGGTTTTTTAATGAATTTATATCTACACATACTATTTGAAAATGTATGATTTTAGGGAAAGCCTATTTATGTAACATTACAAGGGTTAGTTTCTTTCCTAGTTATGACCATTTATCTTGGGGGTGGGGGGATCTTTAAACCTTATACCATTGGTACATTTAAGGATATATTGAAAAATATTTTTGATAAATTTCAAAAAGGGGGAGATTTTTTTTTGGAATTGATTTTTATTTATTAATTATCAAAAAGGGTGAAAATGTTTAATTGGATCCTTGAACCAATTTATTAGTATTTTCTATAATTTAAATAAATCTAATTTATCATACATCATAATATTTTTTTATTTTGAGTTTTTATATATTCTGGATAAATTATCAAGTGACTATGAGAAGTGAACTTGAGAAGTGACCTTGATAAGTGACCTTGAAAAGTGACCTTGAGAAGCGGTCTTGATAATTGACCTTGATGAGTGACCTTGAAAAGTGACATTGACAAGTGACCATGAGAAGTGACCATGATAGGTGACCTTGATAAGTGACCATGATAATTGACTATAAGAAGTGACCTTGAGTAAAGAGACTATGAGTAAAGTTTCCATGGGTGAAAATTTGGAAAAGTCTAGAAGTGACCATGAGCGAATCGATCATGAATGAAAATTTGACAAAGTTTAGAAGTGATCATGAGTGGAAATTTGACAAAGTCTAGAAGTGACCACATGAAAAAAATAAAGTGACCACAAGAAAAAAATGAAGTGACCGCAATAAGAAAAATTAAGTGACTGTAAGTTGAAATTTGAAAAATTATTGAACCTATCTTGTGATCTATGGTCACTTAATTCCTTTATTATATTTATTCTCAAAACATGATTTGTTTTATTTTTTACTTCTATATTTAAAATTAGCACATTTTTGTTTAACATGTTTATCTTGATTTAATTATTCCTTAAATAATTATTAATTATTTTAATAATAATAAATTTTATTTGGAAGAATTTTATATATGATTAAATTCTCATTGGATGAGTAGAATTTCACACAGGTTTCTTGGGAAAACACAAGTTTCAAATTAAATGTGGTTGGAATTTGAAGAGTTTATCTCATATAACTTATAGGATTTTTTCAAGGGAATTTAATATTGATTATAATTATTTTTTAGTACTGTATTAATTATTCTAACATGTTTTCACTATAAATCACGTTTTTAATATTATAGATCATCTAAGTAACCCACATGGGTATGTTTTTCATGTGCATTCAATGAATAAATCACATGCTGCATTGGGAAAGAAGAAATGCAACGGGCTTCATACTTTGAATCTGTTGTGCATAGAAGGAATATGTAAGGAGTACAATAGATACAGATCAAGATAATGTGTTTGGGTATTTTATTGAACTATAAAAGCATGACATACTTTTATGATCAGCTATTACTCTTTACTGAACTTCAATCTTTTTATCCTTTACCACTAGAGAGTACTTTTATACCTTAACACCCAGACCTTGAAGTGTTCATCTAATTATATGTTTTTAATTATTTCTATTATTTATTGTGTGTATAATTTTAATGGGTTATACTAACCATTAAAAGGTAGGGTTGGGGGTTGTAATTCCTAAACAAAATTCATTCATTAGATTGTGCCTCTAGATGGAAAAAAGGTAGACTGTTTTGGTTGTGCCTCTAGGTAGAAAAAATATAGGTTGGGTTTAGGAATCTAGGGGGAAAAAGTATTTGAAATTGGGTTATGAATTAAGGTGTGAAAAAGTATTTGTAAGGTTCCATTTTAGTGGGTGTCATATCTCTCAGTTTGTGAGAGGGGTGAAGAGTGGAATGAGATCATTTAGATCAAACCACTATAAAAATTACTGTATCCATTTTTTTATTTTCCATTGTATTAACTTTAAAACTTAGATATAATTTTAAATTAATTTTATAAAGGCCAATTCATACCCCTGTTGGATATTTTTTCCATCTTAACTCTAGACAAAAACATTTAGCCTCCAATGATATCCACAAGGTCCTTCTCAAGCCAAGGAATTACAATTAATTAATTATAACTAAATTATAATTAATTTAAATATTTCAATAAATCACATTCAAAGGAAAAGGAACAATTACTGAGAGACTTTCTAGATATCATTGACTAGTCGAAAACACGACCAACCATCCATGGAAGGTATGTATAGCACTTCTAACTTCATTTCAAGAAAAATTCATGTCACGTGGTAATAGGGAAAAGTCAAATTTAATATAATTATATTTTAACTTTATAATAAATATAACTAAACAATTTACCTTAGATAGAACAACATCCAATGGAGTTTGATCCACTTTTGATACCATCATGGTTCTAAAATGAGAAAAAACCCCAAATCAATTCCATGTTTTGATGGAAAATTCAACAAAAATTAACCAAAATCTATAAAAGAATGATCAAGGGACACACCTTCATCGAAGCACTCACCAAAAATACACATTCATAGTTACGAGACATAATCTAACCATACTTATCCAATTACCCATTGACCTTGGACAATTATATCATGATATGATGGAATTGTCATCCATTACTTTAAGAAAGATCACACTAATGATCAATCGGTGACCAAGATGACCAAAGGAGAGAGGATCTAATGAGAATTGATATGTAAAAGGACCAAAAGTCACAATATTATCAATAGGATCATCCAAAATTAATGAAAATATGATCCACCCCCATAGAAGGAAGAAGGTAGCTGAGATTGAAGAAGATTGAAGGATCTGTCCCAAATTCACCATGGGATCGCATCGAGATCCACCTCGGATCAAGAGAAGGTCTTGGATGGAGGAAGAGGGAAGAACACAACTGAAATGTTCTAAAAAATCCAAGATAAGGGTGATAAAACTGATTGAGCCTAAATGGCTAAAAAAATACAAATGAACCTTCATTAAAGGGTGTCCAGTGTACCCCACCAACTAGCTAATTGCAGTCCATGGGCTGGCTAGTGAGACCTACTGGGTAGTAGGATCACTACCTACCTCACAGGCTAGCCGATGTAGGCTCACCAGTTGTCTAGTGAGAGGTACTACATAGCAGGGTCTCTACCCACCACACCAGCCAGCCAGTGCTGCTGCTGTAACCCGGCTAGCCTGACCAAGCCTTTGACCTTCCTCTAAGTTAAAATTCACCAACCATGCTTCCCTTCGAGTCTGAAAAACACTCCTCAAGGATTTACAGACATGAATCATCTTGTGTCGATACCTGGTTCTCCAAAAGAGTTATCCACTATATGAAAAGTATAATTTCCCTCTAAAATTTACAACCATAATGGATCAAGTTTTCACAATATCCCTACCATAGCACTTCTCATCCTTGAGAAGTTTTGGTGGAATGGGAACCACACCTCTTGAAATACTTTGATATCCACATATAAGGAGTTATCTACATACAATACTTGAATGTTGAATACTACCTTAAGTATGTGCTCAATTATGAATGCTCATCATTCTACCACTATGTGACTCTAAGGATGATCACCAGAAGTTGAGCCAAAAGATCCCTATCTTCCAATATCAAGATAGCGATCACCGTATCCATTGAACTTGAAACCCCATGGTTTCTTCCACAGATTCCTCCTGAAACAAAAATGGTGCTCCCCACCATAAGAATATCTATATATAACAAGTTTTCAATATTCTAAAATAAATATAAGTGTAGTTTAGTTTTATCATGCTTGATCAACGCAAGACATGGGTTAATTTTTGATACCCAAACCTTGTTATTGGTTCTGATCCAGAACAATGAGTCTCTATCGAACAATACTACCTGAACAAGATGAACTTTCTTGAATGGTCCCAATGTATTTTAAATACCTCAATCGTACTCGATACGATTATCTCTATGTGGTTCTAACCCACCTCATTCACCTTTAAACTAAAACACTAGTCAGTACATTTCCAGTCATATTCCTACAAAGGTAACCGACCTAAAAAAACAACCCTCTATGAATAAATTTATCAAATTGAATTAAACCTTAAAGGAATAATTAAATTGGTCCAAAATTCTAACTAAAGTCTGAACTGACTTTGAAGGAATTTTCCCCATTTGGTTCACCAACCGCTTGCACTGGCCACAAGGCTCTTAACCATGCATCAATGCACCAACGATCTAAATCCCCCTGGATCACATCAATTTTATACTTAATCCAAAGCCCAAAAATGACATCCATATAGTTCTATATATGAATCAAACATAATACATTCAACATGGAACCAAATACTCTCGGGTCTACTACACATCGGTCCTTTGGGGTCATCATGATCATTCAATGGTCTGTCTTGCACAGATCACGACCCTTCCCTCAATAGAGGTAATTTATCACACAAATGATTTGATACTACCCACCATAGGAGTATCCTTATATTCAAATCACAACACACATTGGTCTAACTAGTCCACAACTAGTTCATCATTGAACATAAAGAATAAGTGCAACCATATGTTCAACCGATTACCAAGGAAAACACCCTGCACTATGTAAACCTGGATTGATTAGATCATAGTCCAATCTATCCAATAATACATTCTAGATATGTGTAATTTTATTCAATAGTATAATCATAGGTTATGACTCTTAACCAAGATGGGTATCATTTCTATACACATGACACTTTTTATGAACCACGTCATTCCCACCAATGACAGCTCTGGTTGACTATACAACTGTACCTTAGTCCATTGTCAATGTTGTATTACACTATATAGATAAGTATATAAGCATTAAACACTATCTACCAAGCCCCATGAGCTTCATGACAAATACATCAATTTCTATCAGTAAGGTTGGCCATGAACTAATAACGTCAGTGACCAAATACCACTAGATCTTTTGGATTCATCCACGAAACTAGAAACATTCTCAAAGATCCACTCACCAACCCACTTTCAGCAGTTCAAACAACCCAACATGTAACCAATGCATGAACACTCATGAATTAAGGATCTCACAACAAAGCAAGACAACACCACTTGTTACTCTAAAAAGATTGATTCCTTCATGAGTCATGGACCTCCAAGCTGAACTTACTCACCATTATAGCTGTCTAAGCACCAAAAAGTGCCAACTCCTATATCCAAGCACTCACAAAGCTCCTCTTCAAGAAAGAAAACTCCTTAATATTGAGTTTAGACATGCGCCATCCATCACATGGGTGTCATCTCAAGATATTGTGTGACCACCATGCTCTGAAACCAAACCTTTTATTTTGAGTACTAGCACTCAAGGTGATATATACTCCCTGGTTTTAAGAAAAATTACAAGACAATAATTTAGGCCTTCTAAAGGTTACTCACATACATAAGGAATTTATATAAATTAAATACAACCCTTATAATTAACCTTGACTATCCCTTTATAAGGAATATCCTCACTTAGGTTACTTCAAAAAAGTACAAGACATTGATTTTCTAGTGACTAGGGATGCATTTAAGGCCACAAGGTCTTCCAAAAAACCCACAAAAGGTTTCACTAGGGGTCATAACCCACAAAAAATCATCTTGGAATGTATCCAATGACATTACACAATTTCTTTTCCCTTAGACTAACCATATTGAGGGGCTATAAACACCTAGTTCGTTTAAACAGAATTCCATTGGGTGCTATATGGATCACTCAACATAGGTTACCATCAAAACCTTAATTAATAGGACCTATCCATTAGATACTAACACAAGGTTCTTACTAATGAATTAATTCCTACAAATGGAAAAACAAGATCACTACACCATCTATGAAAAAAGGGACTTCATCATCATCAACCTCATCATTTCCATAATCGTTTCCACTATCATCATCACCTAGGTGCACCACACCATAGTCTCACTTGACCTACTATCATAAGTAGACACACATATGGGTTAAATTTATTAAAGTCACTATGAACTCATATGTGTTGACACAGTACAAGTTTTTGACACTAAAATATTTTATTCCTCCATCATTAGTACAATCACATACAAGAATAATATATGTCATGAGAAACCTACATGATGAAAACGATGCATGCAATGCCTCTTGATGAAATGACCAAGAGTCACATCCATATGAAATCACAACCTCACAATCCATGTGTATTACATGAGGTGAAAACATATTATCATAATAGTGCAAACTAAAAACATCAATACTATTCCCTAGTAACTTGGACTTACCTTAGAAATGGTTTTCATGCCACACTAGAATGAGTTTCATCACAAGATCTGACACATTACTATGTCACCTATCTACCAACTCCCCAAAATAGGAAAACAATAATTCTATCCTCTGATACCATTTTGTAACATCCTGAATCGAATCACCGGGTTTGATCTAGAATGTTACATGACCTTAAGCATACCTCCCTACATACCATAAGCTAACAACTAGTAGTGAGGGTATAAATTGGAACAATGAGGAGACTATACCCTCCAGTAGAGTACACAATAACCATTAATTACCATGTATATAAATAATATAAAATTATAGTAAGAGGAAACCAATGAAACACCATTATTATGAATTAAGAAAAAGCACACTCAACTTGAGTACAAGGATACAATCACACACTGAGACAATCACATATACTAATAAAGAAAATAATAAAATTATGCAGAGGCTCTAAAATACCAAGCCTCACCTCATCCTGGTCTCCAGAATAGCAGTGAGTTATCCTAATCAATGATAAACCCTGGCGTCATCCCAACCCATACCTTCATCAAGCGAGGGATGATTGGGTGCCCAAGTGTCATGGACACCTAAACAGGGTGTGAGCATAACTTAA
The DNA here is from genome assembly GCA_963277665.1 of Viscum album. Lineage (NCBI taxonomy): Eukaryota > Viridiplantae > Streptophyta > Magnoliopsida > Santalales > Viscaceae > Viscum > Viscum album. The sequence continues at coordinate 1,426,448,062 of OY728141.1, forward strand.
TAGGACACCACCAATAATACCCAACCTGTAATATGAATTGTACGTGCATGTGATAATCACAACAAGAATTAAACATAAAATACATAACTGTTCTAGCACAACATAATATCATAAAGAATACACAAGAAAAAAAACCTTGTGTTGAGGGTTGTACGCTTACTAAGATTCCACAAACCCTGACCATACCTGCTTCAGATTTATGCTGGAAGAATAATCATAATATACATAAGTAGTAATCAAGAACAAGATATAAGGATATTCCTATGGGTATCGATTCATCATGTCACTCGACATCCTCAAGGAATTGAGGCAATATATATCTCAGTAGTCCCAAGACATCAAGTCAGATTAGGCCACAAAGTCATCACATCCTAACACTATCTTGGGTTATGCTACAAAGTCATCATATCTTGACACTATGTCTTGGTTTAGGCCACAAGGATTTCATGCCCCTATTACCTCTTCCTCGGGTCAGGCCTTAAGGTCTCCATGTCCCTGCCCTAGGCTTAGGTATATCATCGCTATCATTTCAAGCCATGCACAATCCCCCTCAAAGGGATAACCCTACCATGATAGACCACCTATTCCGGTTACTATAAGAAATACCTACAAAGGTATTCCAAACACACATAATAGAGAAGAACATATATATTAGCATATTATAACACATCATGAGAAAAATTAACAATATAAAAATGCATTTGATCATCATAAATGGTCTCGAGAGCTATACACACATCCACATGTGATCACTATCAAGCATTCTCAATAATAAATTCCAATACAGGTATCATAAGAAGGAAAATAAGAGTGCATATATAAACATAGCATGCAATATCATCATGAGTCATAACAACTATACATTTGATCAAGATCAAATATGATCTAATAATAAATATAAGCATACTCATGGCATAAATAATCATACATGTTCTTGTAGGATATAAATGCACAAAAAAAACACCTCAAGTTATCCATGTAAATAAAGGAACTCTTTATTGATTAACTCTCAACCATTGACTGCCAGCAAAAATCTAGTGAAAAAGGGTCCAACGTGACCCTCAACACTTTTTTACAATTACATTAGTCATGGTTATTTTAATTAATTAAGAATTTAAGATAATTAATTAATAATTACCTGTTATCTATAACACATTATGAATTTAAGGGTTGTTCACCCAAAGTGGTGAACATCACATCTCATGATAATAAATGCGCATAAATACCATTGGGTAGAGTAAATAGAACCACATACCTTAAACATAGTCAAATCCCCACCCAAAAAATCCCAATAACATTATATGAGTCCATCTAAGTCCATTCAGACTCCAATGATCGTAAAAAGTCATTTCTTAAGAAAAATAATTCCAATTATTTAATTGTAACTATATTATAATTAATTAAAATATTACAAGAAATCACATTCAAAGGTAAAGGGACACTTAATAAAAGACGTACCATATATCACCACCTAGTCAGAAACATGACCAACCATTCATGGAAGGTCCATCCAGCACTTCTGACTTTATTATAAAAAAAATACCCATCACGTAGAAGAAATAAAAAGTGCAATTTAATATAATTAAATTATAAGTTTAGAAGAAACCTAACCAAATTGCATATCTTAGCCACAACATCATCCAATGGAGTTTAAACCACTCCCAACACACTCCTGGTTCCAAGATGAGAAAAATACCCAAATTAATTCCATGTTTCGATGTCCAATTCAACAAAAATTAACCAAAATCCATAAAATAATTATCAAGGTACATAACTTCATCGAAGAACTCACCAAAAACACATGATAATCATTATAATACATCTTATAGCCTTACTAATCTAATGCTTCATTGATCTCAGACAATTCCATCAAGTATTAATGAAATTTTCATATATTCCTTTAAGAAAGATAACACTAATGATCAATCAGTGACCAAGATGATCAATGGAGAGAAAGGAAATCAAAGGATTAAACATACTGAGAGGATCATACATGATGAAAAACAACAAAATAAACCATCGTAGGAGGATGAAGGAGGAAGATATTGAAAAATATTAAAGGATCTAGCTTGGATTCACCATATAAACGCATCAAGTTCCACCTTGGATCAAGAGGAGGTCTTGGAGGGTGGAAGAGGGGAGAAAATGATTGAAATGCCCTCAGAAATCCAATATAAGGGTGATAAAACTGAGTGAGCCTTGGTGGATAAAATGCCAAACAACCCTTCATTAAAAAGTATTTAGCATGCCCCACTAGATATCTGGTCAGGGTCCACCGGTCGGCCGGTGCAGGCATATAGACTGGACGGTGAGACTTGCTGGGTAGTAGGGGCACTACCCACTCCACTAGTGAGTTGATGCTACTAATGCATCCCAACTAGCCCGACCAAGGATTAAATAATTCTATCAAGTTTTAATTCACCCACCATACTTCCATTTGAGCCTAAAAATTTCTCCTCAAAGATTTTCAGATGTGAAGAATCTCATGTCGGCACCTGGTTCTCTGAAAGAGTTGTCCACCAGACAAAAAAGTTCAAATTAGCTCTAAAATTTACAACCATAATGACATGGTCCATTATATGTTTTACAAAATTACACACAATAAATATTTCTGGTGTACACTAATAACTTCATCCATAAAGTACATGGAATGTACAACCAATATACACAATGTGTATATGATGAAAAATTAAATTAATTAATCTATGTCTTTATTCAACAAGACATCTAAAAACTTCTTAGTGTGTGGAAAAACCTAGTCACACAGTGTGTGAATTATCTATACACTTTTTCATTTGGTTTATATTCAAATTAATTATTTTATCTCCATGTGTAATAACTCACATGAATTGGTCAAATCATGTATTTTTCTTTATTTTCCTAGATCACACAACATATACACTGGATACATGACATGTAATCCTTTCTAGCTGATCCTCTTTACTTGCCCGAGGAGATAATGTGTAATACATGGGTAATGTAAAGTGTAGCATGACATGTAAACCAGATACATGTATTGTAATCATAAATGACACCATATAATGCAATTGTATTAAATTACATGTTGTCTGTATTAAATACATAATGTGTACATTGACCACATGGCCACTATGTCATTATGGGATTACATGACATATACAGTTGTTACACAACATGTAATCATGGAAGTCATGTAACACCCTAGTAGTCAATACATGGTATCATTAATGTAACTAATGAACTAATGTAAAAATATACCACACGATGTGCCAATATTGGCACAAATGTGAATGAATGTGGTTGACTAGGACTACACAACATGTAATTTAGTTACAATTCATGTAATCACATCGAATATTCAGGATCTTGGCACCCTAGGATATAATCTTCATGCGTTATTCACTTTTTCTCAGTCATATGATAATGAGTGAACATATTATCCCCAATTAATGGATTTAAAATGATAATTTAAATGAAAATATAATATAAGAAATGTGATAAATGATCAAAAAAATAAATAATTATAAATTTGAATGTGATTGCACTGATACCACTTGAAGGTTCCAAGTGCAACAGAAGTGTTGGTTGGGCCCATGCCCAATGATGGTTTTACTAGCTATAATGAATTATATGCCAAATCATGATGATGAATCATCATGGATAGTAAATATACTCTATGAAGATAGATAAGAATCATATAACCAAGAGAGCTGATCTTTTCACATTAAATTTATAATTAATTTAATCAAGAAGAATAATACCTCGGGCTTGAGGTCTTTTTTTGATGAAGGTATTGATCTTATGAACCCTATTCATGTTGAATCATCATTATGTAAAGATGACCTAAATAATATCCCCTATAATATTGATCCTCATATTATCCTTGATTTTGAAATTTCAATGTTAGATTTATAGGTGCTAACACATAGATTCTAATCATTTTGTGTCATTGGTTGATGATCATAATGAAAACCCCTTCATTGTTAAAGAATTGTCCCTAGATTTCTCAGGCTTGAGGGGGAGTAGGAGGTGAATATCTTATCTTATTCTTCAGATAATTCCTTAGATATGTTCATGGTGGAGAAAGATCTTTGGTGAGGAGTTGTTGTGCAAAAAATATAGGTTTACATATGTGTATCTCAAGAATGATATAATTGGGTAAATATAGAGTTAGGGTTTTAATTATACAAAGGCCCTTAATCTACAATTAAACCCACAATATACCCCATGTTAATAATAATAATAATAATAATAATAATAATAATAATATTATTATTATTATTATTACATGGCTTGTTCTATCTTACGCATAATCAAATATCATTTTAGTAAATAAATAAATAAATATTTATTTAATGATATTTAACTCTAATATCATTCTCATGGGATGTGCTAAATAATGTAATGATAAATATCATTTATTCATCGTATTGCAAATAAATATTTATCATCGAACCTATAACTTGACCCGCCCATCATCCTTGAAATTTATTTAATGTTGAATAAATATTTAAATAAATGCTATTCAGTCAATAAATAATTAAATATAATATTCATGGTCTTATGAATAAAAATTTATTATTCAACTCACTCATATAAATACTGACTAGATATTTTTGATCAATAAATACTAAATAATCAATATTCCTTAGTCTTGAGAATATTAATTTATTTCATTATTAAATTAAAATATTGAGATTAAGGACACACTTTTTATGTGACACTATATGCCCCTTTCTCAATGGATTTATATGGGTTGCATAAAGTCTAATATTATTTTCAAGAAACAGGTTAAGGAACCCATATAGAAAGACGATATTCGATAATGAAATTAAACACATATGAACAATCACTATGTAATATAATTTATCTGTCATGATATCTCTAACAAGCTAGTTGAAAACTTCATGTCATCAACCTATATGCTAGATTACCCTTTCTTTGAGTATCTGAAATGAACTTATTGAACACCATGTGCATATAATTTATCAAATAGTTACATTTCAATCAAAGGGATCGAGATATAAACCTATATTATAGAATATATTGGATAAATCCTTTATTTACATCATTCTCAACACACCCAATGTATCCTTTTTCACTTTGAGCATAAGTTGTCATATTTTTGGGAAATATATCAAAGTACTTGATAATGATATGTATTAATAATAATCATAATATCGAAGGATCATCACACATGCTAATAAAAAATAATTATAATTATCCATAAAGAAGTGGAATTCATGCAAGAATGTATGTCCTCATATTCTCCTATCTTAGAGATTACCAAGTGCTAAATATATGATATGTAGTATCATCTACATACAAGTATTATCACTTGATGAACAACATACTATGAACCTCTTCATAGATTGTTATCTTGACTGTAGGATTGATATTTATGAAATATTTCATAGCACATCAAGGATCTCATCATAGTGGGGAACTTTTATGTACTCTACATACAACCAACATCCCAAGGAAATTATCACAATAATATAACACATAATAATTAATCATTACATGATAAGAAATACATTTAATATTCACATATTTGAATATATATAAGTAATCTAAAGTAAAAAGGCATTTGGTTCTATGTCCCCAACTCCAATATCTTAAATAACAACTTTAGAACACCAATAAACCAACTAGTAACACAAACTCAAAAAACTTTGGATAGGTGTCATGACCCAACCCACCAGGGCCTGCCTATCCAATGATAAGCCAAATGTGACACCCTAATATCATCTCCAATAGGCCAAGGGATTGTGATTAGCGTTGAGTAGGCATAACCACACATGGGAGGCCTTAGCCTAAAGTACCTATACACATGAACACATCTTCATATGCCAGTATAATGCATAAAGGAAATAAACTGGTACTATAAAATAGATGCATAACATCTATCCCACATTAAAGTACAATGAAAGTATGGGAAATCATATAATGATAAATACAAGCCCAAAAATACTATAAAAGAGTCCAACCTACTAAAGTAATGAAGGGAATTCTATCAAATGTAACTCTTAGAACTAACCAGCTCATTTAGCTCAATTGTGATCTGCCTACTTCTGGTCCTCCTAGGACACCATCAAATTACTTATTGTCTACATAAAATATGACATGTATGGGAAGAGACTATGTAGGGGTGAGTACAACATACTCAATAGAAAACCCTGAAATAACCAAACATAAATCAACAAGGTAGAGGGTCATATTAGAAACACAAAGATATGTTAATCATGAGTATGAGATAATACATCACTAATAATACATTCAGATATTCATAGGATAAACACTTAGTATCAATCTTGGTCATAACCATACTCCCAACCTATGATCCTACTCAAAAATTCAAGGAAATACTCATATGGGATAACTCACTCCACGTGCCTTGTTATCATTGATAGCACTCATCCGAGAGGTCTTGATCATCAAGACTTTCCATGAATTCATACACACTAGAACTCAGAAGATCTTGATACATAGTCAGGGGATCACAACTAGGGCTCATGGGGGGCACCTAAAACCCCAATGGTTTGACCTTCTAGATATGGGATCAATGACTGTATATAAAGGGCATGTGATATCAAAAACCCCACCTTAGGTGAATAATGGGAAATAAGGATCAACTCTAGGCCTCATGGAGGGATATATTATCTAATATTCTAAGAGTATCTTATGGACAATTTCAGGACTAGATGTAGCACTAACTCTCATAGTATAATATTGAGAAAAACATATCTCAGAAGAAGGTAACTCACCCACACTGATCTGAGGAGAGGGAATGCACCCAACTAAAAATCAAAAGGGAATCCACTTGACTGAATCTCATCTAGACTGAAGAGATAAAGAACCTCAACCTACCCTGTAAAAAGTACATGGAGTGTATATGTAGTACACGACACGTCACATGAAGTTTGGGTCAGAACTCTCCTTTATTGCGTCCATAAACCCGTGCCCATGTACTCTAGCCATAAATTGTGTACCTAAATGTGTACCTAGTTATGCCAATGTACTTTGGTCATGCTTGTATACTTGTCCATATTTGTGTCCATGTATCTTGGGGATACAATCCAGGATGCTAGTATCCAATCACATTGCGTGTGACATGGGTCACATGAAATGTGATGTTTTTCTTCACACATAAACCCTAGAGATGTAGGAAGGGATCCCATAGTGTGTGTTATTCTGAAGTACACATAGTGTAGTTAAGAATTTCTTAGAAATTCTAGAACCCTCACGCGTCTTCACCCACATCTTCCTCCTTTGATCTAGTTATGGAAATTATTAAGGAATTTAGATATGAGGTTGTCCAACCCCAATCCACCATTTTTATCCAAATTACAGCCATAAAACTACTTATGAAACCTATCATATCACATTATCATGCTAAAACACCAAATCACACAACCAGGTATCTCTAAATCTGTACCTAATTGATCCTCCTGTAGGATCAAAGAGAATGTAAATAACTAAAAGTGGGGGGTGAATTGTAATTTATAAAATAAAATGTACAATATTTCCAACCTATTTAATATATAATATCATAAAGACAGTTCATCAAAACTTCATAGTTTATAAATCAGATAAATGGTTTATCTGAATATTAGAGTGTAGAAAAGTTTAGAGAATGTAAAAAATTTATATACAATTGCACAATGGAAAATATAACTTGTAAAACAAGTAAAATAATACTTTTAATTTTTTTAAAATATACACATATAGAAATTTATAATAGAACGATCTACACATTAACCTTTAGAATTAAGAAATTATATCACCCAAACTTGAGGTATCTGTAGTTTTAAACAAACTGTCAGGCCTGTCTTCCTTAATAAGGGAATTCCTTGATACTAAGATCGGAATAACTATATTTCCCTAGCCACATGAACCATCAATTAGAATATTAGATAAACCTCAGTCTTTATATCTTTGGAATCCCTCAATCACACTATATTAGAAAAAATTACAATTCATATAAATATTAAGGTATTTACAAAATATCCTCATAGTGGACGCCTTAATAAAAATAATCTCTAAAAATTACAATGAAGCGATCACTCAATGTAAAAAGATGTTACAAAATATTCATAGAAACCTATTATATTAGCATAGACAAAAAAATAATCACTTCCTCATCCCTCATCACTACTTTTATTTATAATCAAAGTTCCAATGGTCATATTCTAGGAAAGTTAGAGGCAGGTGCAATGGCCTTGTAACAAAATCTTCCTTAATAACACAACACATTTGTCCAAGGCTCGTAAGAGTATACACCATGATAGTGTAATGAATTTTTTCATCCAAAAAAATTATATATCTATGTCTAAAGGATTTAATGAAAATTTTATCTAGAAAACATGTTTACTTCAGTCCGATTTTTTTTGTTCTAATGTATAAATATAACTTCATCAGATTGTACATAGTTATAATCTAACTTTGGTATTTTTGTAAACATTCATCCAAAAATATCTATCAATGATTTTTTAAATAAGTTTTTCAGAATATGATAATTTATTTTGTCTAGTAAATTAGTATTTTTCTTTCTATAAAAAAAATTTCTATAAAAACATTATTAAAACTAGGGAAGTATAATAGTTAGTAAACCTTATACTTTAATGAAACGTATTGTGATTTTCAAAATCAGGTTATAAAATGCTGATTTTTTAATCAAAAATCACCCCCTTTTTGAAAATCATAAAACATGACTTTAAATACTAAAGATAAAAACTTACTCCCTGTGAGATATATATAACCTCTCTTTATGATTTCTCCATCATTATTTTAGAATTTAAAACTCCCCGCTTTTTCCTTATAAATTTTATAACTTTCTCTTCTCAAAAGATACAAACCTTTTTCCCCCTTTGTGATTTTTGAAAAGAAGGGTTTTATAAAACTTATAAAGTGTACTTGAAATGTTAGGGAAATAAATTTATACATGAAACAACTAAAATAAATTTTCTACAAGAGAATAGATATTCATCCAAAAATAATGGAAAGATATAACCAAAAAAATTGGAAACATCCATCAAAATGAATCAGAAGAAATACCTATTCATATATATGTACAACCATTTAAAAATAGTTTGAGTTATTAAAAAAAATATTTTTCTAAGAATTCATAGAGAAAATAAAATCATCATTTCTTCATAAGGTCTTTGATGATAATCTTTATCTTCATAACATCCTACTGATATTTCTCTAACTCGGCCAAGGTTGATTTAAAACTTGAAATATCCACTTCAAGAATTTTAATCTTCTTGTTTTAATCCTTCAAAACTAAGATATCATCTTATAAGGATTTAAATTTATAGCTATCAACTTGAATCTCCTAAAGAAAAGAAAATTATTTCTTTAGACTTTTAACTTATCCTTCTAAATAATGGACTTTAGAACTTTTATCTTGATCACCTTCTTGAAATGTAGAAACTTTGTTCAACTTTTAAAATTTTTCTAATAGAGAATCAAAATTATTTTAGAGCTATAAAAATTCATCATCACGATTCATTACTAATAATTTTAGATAATCAATTTCTCTAGTGGATCCTGAAACATCTCCACTCATACTTTTTACTGATTTTGAAACTAAATTTGTAGTGCCACAAATTTTCTCAATTAGATCATCAAAAAATTTCATACCATTGTAATAATATCTCATACACATGATAATTTATTTCAGCTTTCTAATACCATATTGAACTCTCCCTCTGAAATCCTTGAATTCTTCCTCATTTTGAATAACTATCTTAGTAAGATTTTTTAAAGAATTTGAATTTTCCAAAAGATCAAACTTAATTTGAAAATATTTACATCTTTATTGTATATCTAAAAAATTTACATAATTTCAGAAAATATTTTAATGAATTAATTGAAGTTATTAATTTTCATCCCTATTCAATTCAAAATATTTGATGAAGTATAATTCATTGAGTTAGATGAAAATTGTGGAATTTGACACCTTGGAGGCCTATAATATTTTTGTCTTCTAGAAACTTCTTGCTCACTATCTTCATTAGGAACTTCCATGAATTCTATTTCATCTTTATCATCACCATTATAACTTATAGTACCATTGTTTTCATCACCATCATATTCACCACAATTAACATCATCAAAATCAGCATTACCAACATTAGGGTTATGAAGATAAGACTGAGTTCTTTCTGTAATTTGTTAATTAGATTGCTGATGAAGTTATTCAGAACCTCCTTTATCTGGAATATGTTCTTTAGATTTATGAAGTAGTTCTTCAGAACCTTGTTTATTTGGAACATTCAAAGAAACAATATTTAATGACTTCACAGATAATGAAACTAATTGATATTATGATAAATCTTCAAGATTCAGATGCTCTTTGAATTCCTAAAAAATTTGAGATTTCTTCCTCAGTCTCTTTTTTCCTAGATTTTTTTTAGTGAAGACTATTCAGTTCCTTATTTATATTTTTCATCTTGCTCTTGTGAAACTCCCACAATGAATTCCTTGGAATTATCCATAAACAAGGGATGAATAGATAAATCTATAGATTGAGATTTTAGAATTTTGGATTGACGTTATTTCAAAAAATAAGACATGGGATCTTTACCACTTGTAAAATATTTCACTCTTGTTTGAATAACTTTGGTGTGTATTATAAAATCTTAAAAAATATTATCTTGTTTTCCCTTTTCCACTTTCCTCTTATTATTTTATTTTTCTCTAAGATTTTTATAAGACCTTTCTTTTAAATCCAAATCTTCTACTTTATCTAACCCAAAAGTTGGATCTCCAAAATTCTTATCCGTTTTATTTTTCATAAAAGATGTAAAGGATTCATCTAAAATTTTATTGGGTTTCTTTCTTGGAATAGGTGGAGACTTATCTACTTATTTCCTATTTTCAAACTTTGCTTTGATTTGTTCAGTCCTTTCTTCTAAAACATATTTGGTTATTATTTTAATAATAATCATACTTCAACCACATTTTAGAAATAATTTATTCACCAATCAAATATATATTATCTTTAACAGAAATTGATTTTTTTTTTATTTTCATAAAAAACATAAAATTGATCATCAAATTATTGATAAAAAATGGATACAAAACAACTTTACTTTCAATTAGTCTTTCTTAATATCTTTAATCATATTCAACACATACTTTACTAAATTGAATTTCCAAATGTTTCAAAGGAAATATAAAACATATATGTCTTGAAAATTCAAAGTATACCTATTTATTTTCTCAGGGATCAATAATTTTTGAATCCAAATTGAAACTATTTGATTTTTTGGATTAAAGTGAAATAACTTCCAGGCTTTTTCCTTAGAAGAAAATAAGGAATATTCAACCTTTTCTTTCTCAAAAGTTCTTAACTTGTTAAGCAACTTATATGTGACTAGATTTTATCCACTAATCATGTAAATTTTAATAAAATCAGATATCTCTTAGATATTAAATTTTTACATAATACCAAACTATTCAAAAGATATTACCATCAAACCATCTTCTTCTAAAAATTCAATCAATGAATAAAAATTCCATACTAAGTCCAGATAGTGTAGATCAAAGTCTTCATTCTCAACACATAAAGGTTACCATCCTTGAAAAATAATTACTATTTTAAACAATGATTCATAATTATCAAAACAAACTTTTTAAATTAGCCTATATTTTATTGGAAGACGAGTATAAATATCATTAGTAGAATCCATGAAATTGAATGGAAATTCAGACAAACCAAGAAAGTTCAGACGGAGGAAAAACAAATATGTAAGAGTTGGTTATAGGAGAAAGTAGTGAGGAATGAGAGAAGGACCCCCCACATATATATATAGTATTTGGAGAGAGATGGGTTATCTTCCATGATCAAATGGTTGAGATAAAAAATCCTTATTTTTATCAACGAATCAAAAAGGTTGATGAAATAAAAAAATTCTGAACTCTCATTTTTATTTTGTTACAGATGTTTCATCAGTCAAATTGTTTTCCGATATAATCTATACTTTTGAAATTTTTTTAAATAAGTATAAACAAAAAATAAAATAAAAAACAAATAGATAAAATTATATGATTTATAAATTCACCTTATGGAGATGAAATCATAAGCTTTCTATCGAAATCTTATTTAAGAATACAATCTTTTTAAATTTTTATAAATTTTAATAAATAGGGAAAAATTTAAAAATAAAAGAATAAGAGAAGTATTTGTTACAAAAAAAATTATCTGGAAATATTTTGTAAGAATTTTTTTAAGAAAAAAAATCTGTAATAATTTTTTTAAAGAAAAATTATGTAATGAAAATTTTATAACAAAAACATTGTTACAAAAATTTTAAAATTAAAATTTTGTAAAAAAATTTTTTTAATGAAAAAATTTCAATGAAAATTTTGTAATGAAAATTTTTTCATGAAAATTTTATAATAAAAAATTTGTGACAAAAATTTTATAATGAAAATTTTATAATGAAAATTTTTTTAATGAAAAATTTTATAACGAAAATTTTGTAAATAAAATTTTATAAATAAAATTTTCAATGAACATTTCGAAAATAATCTATAACAAAAAATTGTGTCTGGAAAATTTACTCACCAAAAATTTATCTGTAATTTTTCCTCAACAAATGTTTGCATCGAAATTAAAATTTATATAGAAAATATATACTACCCCATTTTTAAGGAGATAATTTAAATAAGAAGTATATGTAAATGGTCATTTTATATTTAAAATTCCTAGATTATGTTTAATATATTCAAATCTATTAAAATTTAGGGATTTTATAAATATATTAGTAAGTTGGTTTTGCATTCTGAAGAATTATAGATTGATATCCCCTTTATGCATGTGGTCTCAAAGGAAATGGTGTCTTATATCTATATTCTTAGATTGCGAGTGATATGCTGAATTTTTTCTTAAAGAAATGGCACTTGTGTCATCATAAAAAATTGGAGTTTTACTAAAAATAAATCCAAAGTTAGTGAGTGTGTGTTTCATCCACAACACTTGAGAAAAAAAACTTCCATCTACCACATATTCTAATTCAGCAGTGGAAAGTACCATAAAATGTTGTTTCTTATAATACCAAGAAACTAAAACTTCTCATAAAAAATGAAAAGTTCTAGATGTACTTTTTCTATCAATTTTATGTCGAACAAATTCAACATCTAAAAAACTTTTAAGTTCAACTTTTTTTATAAGAATAAAATAAACCAAGATCCATAGTTCCCTTATGATTATAAAAAATTCATTTTACAGCTTTAAGATGAGATTCTTTTGTATTTTATTGATATATTGTACATAAGCATACAAAGAAAATTAAATTTGGATTTAGTGAATCATATTTTCTATGCATTATTTTTGGATATTATATAGATTATTTTCAAGACCAGGCACTAAGATGGTGTGAGATTCTGAGGTCTGGTGTGCCTGTAATTAATTTTTAAAATATATTAAATATATTAAATATAACACACATGCAGTTTTCATGAAAAAGTGGAATAAATCCTAAATGGGGGTCCAAATTATAAATCTGAGGGCACTGTTGAATTTAGATCTTGGGGTTTACCCTAGACATGACATAACCTCTGTTAGCATAGGGTGTTTGTTTAAAAGTCTTCATGGATTTGGATAAAAAATAAATTAATAAAATTAATTTATTTAATTTGAAATTATGCAACTAACTAATTATTTTCTATAACTACACCATTATGAGTAAATCCTAGGGTTAGCTGCATAACCCTGGAGACTCAGAGGAGCAGTTGGTGGGGAGCGTTCTTGGTGATCAATGCCAAATCAGATCAAGATCAAGGATCGACATTCCAACGGGACGTATAAATCTCACCAATGACAAAGACATGTGATAATTATTCATTGATGAATGATCCAAATCAAGTTAGGAAATTTTTATATTTGGATTTATCCCTATTTTATTATTCCTCTGATGAAAGCGAATCAATTGACCAATAGATTGATTTGTGGATCGTGCGTATTGCGGGTACAAGTTAGATTTATTTGGGAGTTAGGGATTTCTTTGTGAATATTCTATTATCTATTTATTCTTTACTCTAATGACAATGAATTGAGTCCAACAAAAACATTGGTTGTGGTTCGTTCCTCATTTTTTTGGTTATGAATTTCTTCCCCATTTTTGCATTCATCGTCAGTATTCGTTTTGACCGGTGGTTCGACGAAATACCGATAAATCAATCGTTGTGCACCCATTTCTTAGTGCAACATATTGATATATTAGATATGGGATTGGATTGATGACATGATCAAGATATGATGATGTTATATCAATTGGGGATAGATTTGAGGATACCTTATTCATATTTTTTTGGGATGTGATGATGGACGATGCATTTGTATGCTTACCGAATGGATTCAAAGGCCAGAACTCAATGATCGATGATGAAAAGGGTTGATTGAACTCATATTTTTGTTTTACAATGAGGTTCATGTCTAGATAGATGGTTATAGGAGTGAGAGAAGACACATGATCTATATCTGGGATTCTGGAAAATTCCATAGTACACAGAGTGTATTACGGAGCTATACACCATTTGGGACCCCCTGTGCGGTGTTAGGGTTTTGAGAAGAAGTTAAGTATCACAAGGAGTGTGACCCAGTCACATGGTGTGTGACCCCAACTCATTTTCTTGGTGTGCACTTGAGATGGTACACGAGAATAGGCACATATAGCTGTACGTGGACACAATTATCCAGAAATGAACACAGTCGGGAGTACATGGGTGCAGACATGCCATGTACTATAACACAAACAAAGACACAGACATAGGCACAGGCCATGATATATGGTCAGGGTATGGTTTTGAAGGGAGATGTTGTGTATTTCTAGTACATTCCATGTACTTATTCAAAGAAGGCTTAAAGCCCTTGTACTATTCATATTGTACAAGTTTCATTAAGGGTGCATACCCTTGATCCATTCTATGAGGGTTAGTATGGAATCACATCCTACACTTAGGATATTGATCCCTTAAAAAATAATTCTTAGATATACTTTTTGGAATCCTTACATGAGGCTCGGAGTGAGATCCTCTATAATCCTCTTTCTCTAGGGTGGAGTTCTTGGCATCGTCGTGACCAACGCTACACGGGTACCGATTCTATTCTTAGTGGGTTAATCTAGATTGAGTTGTTGGTATACCTAATGGCCTTAAGTGTGAACCTCATATGTGTATATTTATTTTCAAATTTCCACCGTATAATTCTTATAGAGAGACTCGATGAGGATTACATCTCATATGGATGCCATTAATGCTATCTAACTCAGGGAGTGTGTTCTCCCAGACGAGTGCTACGTGGAACCTTTGAGCATGATTCCTAGACTGGAATTACGATTAAAAATTTACCTTTATACTATTTGTATTTTTGAGTATATCTAGATATTCTTATTATATGTGTTGTAGACATATACCTATGTTGAGATGATTGTTATTATTTTTGTAATATTGTTAATGTTTTTAGGGTGTTCTACTTGGTATTGTTATACTCAACCCTCAATGAGCTTTTCTCACATGTGTCATTTCTTATAAAGATGATCAACCTTTTGATGGAGTTCTTGAGGGACTAGGACTAGGTAGAGCTTAATGATCTAGACTGAATGAGGTGTATTTTGATAGTGACATTGATACCAGTCCCCTACTATACTTTCAGGTTGGACTTTTTTTCATACTCTTTTTTAGTGGGATTTTATTTGGCCCTTTTTAACTTCCAACACTTGTTTTTATACTTTTATTGTGGGTTTTAGATCTACACATGCATGGTTTATCAGTTGTTTTAAATTTCAGTATTGTATGGGCTTGAATATGGGTGTGTGTGTAAAGGTACTTTAGGATAAGGCCTCCCATGTGAGTGATATGCCTACTCAATACTAGTCACCTACCCATGGCCTATTGGATGTGGGATTATGGTAGTTACAGAAAGTACCCCATTGGGACGGGTCATGATAGAGTGTTATCAAAGGAGTTGGTTCTATCTTAGGTCTAGAGTCTGTGAGATTGGTTTGGCGTAACTGTGTTAAGTGTTTTGAGTTTAGATTTTAGGCTAGAAACTCTAGTGTTGGTGCAGTGGTTGAAGTATCTGTACACCAAAACTCTGATCACATGCCTTTCGACTCGATACATGTGAATATTTTTTATAGGGAAAATATTGGTACATGCATCATATAAGAATGGGTTGTGGTTTCCATGTAATTCTTGAGTCATATCACTAGATATACTCATTGAATGTGATACATCTTGTCTATTTTAGGATGTATCTGTGATGTATTCCAGCTAGGATTCATCATCAGGATCATAAGGATGATCCCCTCAGTGATGAGGAATTGATATAGGGTCTTGTTTAGGAGGTGTTACCTCCAGGTGGTGCAACAGTTATACCACCACCCATTGAGTAGCAGGTGGTACTCATAGTATTGGAAGGTGATGTGTTTAGGTTGATCACATGTCAAGAGTTTCAATGAAAGTGACCCCTTAGGTTTTGAGGCGAGCCTAACCCATAGGCATATGAGGACTAGATTGAGGTGGTGACACTAGTTTTCCATCTTGTTAGGACATCGACTGATTAGATGGTAGTTATGGTAATGAACCTTCTCCTTGGATCTGTAGAATGATGGTGGGGTTTAGTGACCCTGACATATGAAAAGGAATCTATAAAATTGTTAGAGTTTGAGAACATTTTCAGAGAGGATTTCTTTCTAGGTAAACTGAGGATTTTACTCATCCCGGTGCTTATACAGCTTCAATAGGGTAGTATGATAGTGGATAAGTATTCATCAAGGTCTACTAACCTCTCTAGGTACTCAATGGATATGGTTCATGATTAGTTATTTTAGGTTCAGACCTTTGAGAGAAGACTGTATAGAGACATATGAGCTATAATTATACCTCAGTGTATTCCTACCTATGCTGAGGTGATAGAGTGATCTTTGGTGGTTGAGAGTTTCTTAGCCGAGAAGACATAGACTGTTTTTTCTAGCAGTGGGCACACAGGAGTAGAGACTTCAGAAGCAAGGAGTTGAAGTCAGTCTTAGGGAATTGGACTTGCAAGGAATTCTTGGAGACGGTCCCAGGATAGAGGTTCTATGGTTCAAGGATCACAGGATGGGTCTAGTAAGCCAAGAGAGAGGTGATGAAACTTTTGTGATGAAATAGGATATCTTGCATGAGATTATCCAACATGCCATATGAATGATAGATAGACGGTGGATGGTACACCTAGGAAGAGACAACGACATGACCATATTGATCTGTAGGGTGGCTTATGTGGTAGAGGAGTTGGGAGAGTAGTTGGAGGTGGTAGAAATTTTGACTTATTACCACCACCACCCCCAAGTGGTCCACGCCAGGCTCAGGGAGCTAGAGGATAAGGGAGAGGGTATCTACAGGCGGTTAAGGCTAATTATCTAGAGCCTCTAAGGATGATACGAGGTATGATCTATTTATTTTATACCTTAGCTTCAGTACTAATAGACACATAATCTATTCATTCCTTTATTTCCACATATCTGGTTTTAGACTTAGAGATTCTGTTTGATCCCTTGGCTTGACCCTTGAGTTTGGAGACTTTTACCAGATATGACTCAACAATCACACACTTATGCTAATAGTGTGAATTGACTCTTATAGGTGAGAGTTTTTGTTGGTATCTCTTTGTTGCAGTGATGAGGCCTTATGATGTCATTTTAGGTATGGACTGATTATCTATAGTTGATACCCAGATAGAGTGTTTAAAGAGGAGGATGTGGTGTGTCCATAGTAATGGAACTAGGTTTTCCTTTATGGGTGAAAAGGAAACCCAGGTAGCACATTATGGACCCATGTATAGAAAAGTGTAGCTGATTACTCATCAATTGGCTAGTATGACCCTTTGTGTATTGGATTCTATGAGTTTTCAGTTCCCTACAGTGGTGGAGTATGAGGACGACTTTCCCGAGGACGTTCTAGGCTTACCTCCCTACCAAGATATAGACTTATGCATTGATATACACCTATAGAAAACCCTAATATCTATTCCAACATATCAGATGGATCCTACATAGCTTCGAGGGTTGATGGTGAATTTGGAAGACTTGCGAAGGAAGGGATTTGTTAGACCTAGTGTTTCACTCTGTGTAAGGACCCGACCCTAGTTTCTTGGAGCCGACGCCTTATTTTATTACATTGGCATATAAACAAGGAATATGCATCTAGAAGGGCCAAGTAGTTTAGTATCTTTTGGAAACAAGATACGTATATAAGATCCAAATTACATCATGAAGGGGAAAACAACACTAATTTATTCCATTAGAAACATCCATGCCTTCTATAAAATGCCTGCAATTCACTCATAACTAACTTCTTCATATCCTGGGAAAATGAAACATAAGAAAGGGGTGAGATAAAACACTCATTAAGAGTAAGAAATATAGTGGAAGATAACATAAACTTTAGACATGGTGAATAATTGAAAACACATGCCTTTAAAAAAAATAAACTTGAACATAATATGGCAGGAATATGAGCTGAGTAAATATTGCCACAAAATAACATAATCATGGGTATTATACTAGTCAAATAACCACATGAAATTTAAATTTCTAGCTTTATAATGAGGTAATTGCATATGACGGACATTCTGAAACATATTTTCAAGGCCTCGACCAAGATGTCTAAAAATGATTAAGGCCTCGGCCAAAACCATACATCAAATTGGGAAAGGCCTCAGCCAATTCCACTTCTATTTGTCTCATGAGACTTACCAATGCATTGAGGGGCTATAGTGGGAAACACCGGTCAAATAATAAGTTCAATGAATTCCTCATATGAGTGGGGATAAACATAAACAACATATACATTCATATTTAAACTATCATATGAAATGTAACTAACTTTCCCCAATCATTAAACATAAAACACTAACCATTCCGAGTAATATGGTGAATGGTTTTAGGATAGATCATCCACAATAAAATTAGTCATAGAACATTCAATAAAATATGGTAGATGACATCATAAATTATTAAACTCAATAATACATAAGAATCAACAAGAGTGTTGAATCAGACGAAAATACTCTTATGAAATCATTAAGCAATTCTTGAGATAAATACTCTTTTATTTTGAAAAGAAGAGTTATTTTGGAAAAATATTTGTATAAAACTAGAAGTAAAGTAAGAAATTATTTTCATAATAAAATGAGTGATTTTATAAATATAATGGTTTCCAAAAATTTATTATAGAGTGCCCTTGAAAATAGGTATGGATTTGAGAAATTCACTTGAATTGGGCTTGTATTTTAAAAACAATTTTGAAAGTTCCTTTTAAAACGTGTAAATATCCATAAAATAAGTAAGGGTTATGGTTGATAAACATATATAGAACACTCACACTGATTTTATGATAATTACCTAATAATATACAATAATTTCATTGAGATAATTAGACAATAAAAGTAACCCGAATGAAAATGGAAGTTCGGGTGAAAGACCCTTACCTTGAGTCTGAATGTGTTCCTCTCTTGAACTTAAGGTCCAGGAATATGAAATTAGACTTATTAATAAATTATTTCAGAACCTATTAGATACTTATTTAGTTTATCATAATTCTATTTAGTTCATTTATTCCCTTATTGATAAGTTATTATATTGAATATCGTCATTCCAGAGTGTTAGTTTTCTTTATTTTCATAATTGGTTAACTTGTTCTTAAGTAATGGAGTTCATGTGAAATGGATGTAAATCTTCAGAATTGAAATTAAATATTATTTATGAACATAAAAAAGTGTTAATGGTCATTTATATCATTTGGATACATGGAATGAGGATGAATCATTAGATGACAACCACTTCGATTATTTGGCAGTATTTGGATTATTATGAACTATTTTTTCATATAAATTAATAATATGTACATATAATGGTTCATGAATATTAATTAGGTTATAATAAATATATTATAGTCTGTTTCTACCATAAAAATGGTTTCATGACCAGTAATTAAGGATAAATTTAAGAACGAAACTTCGTTGTCCATGAAGGTTATAACTTGGAACCTCAGGGATGTTGATTTCGTTTATAAAAATTAAAGGGAGGGAGTAAGAATATTGATGATGGTTCTTCCATTAACATGATATAATTCCAGTATATATATGATACTATAGTTATCATGGTCATTTTGATAGATTAGGTGAGGGGAGGATAACAAAATAAGATAAATTGAAATGAAACTAAATGAAAAAGAAGGGTGCTTTACCTCTTGAAATAACCTCCTTGAGAACCTCCTTAATGGAAGGAGTTTTGGTATTTTGGAAAGACCAGGAGCTTCTTGGACATGAGGAGTGACTAGGTAAGGGTAATTGGGCAGATATTTTAGGACCTTCAAGACTTATAGGAGTGAATAGAAGAGGGAGTGAGGGTTTTTTTTATAGTGGAGGAGAGGGGTAAATTTTGAATATTTTATTCATTATTTTATTATTTCCATCAAGACAACCAATAGCATTGTTTCATGTGACCCCTAATAGTAATAAGTTCATTTGAGTTCTAAAAAAGTGTCCTTACATCACTTATTATGTCATAAATAGTTTATTTAACTGATAATTTGAATATACGGTATTTTACCGTATTTCACTATTCATCAAAAATTCAAGAATTTCAGAAAAATCCCAAAAATTCAACCCTACCATTTTTCAAGATGTAGAATTCAAAAATGAACCCCATTTTTCAAAAATAATTTTCTAAATATTATTAATTTAATTTTTAAATAAAACCATATTTAATTCGAAAAATAACAATCTTAAAGGTATAATTAGTTTTATACCACATTGAAAAATTAATTAAGATCTCATTATCTTATTACCTTAAGAAAATAAAATAAAATCATTATTTACTATTCATAAAGGTCATATTACTATTCATAAGGGTATGTTACTATTCACCAAAAATCAAAATTTTCTATCAGATTCCAAATGACTTACTGATCACAACTCTAGATGACCATTTTTTGAAATTCAAAACATAATAGAGGAAAAGTTGTGTTTAATTTCTAGATCATAAAATGAATTTATTTTCAAAATCTTGGGGTGTTACATTCTCCCTTCTTACAAAAATTTCATCCTTGAAATTCACAAAATTTTACCTAAAAAGATTCGGGTATGTCTTCAACATAAGATCCTCAGGTTCCCATGTTGCTTCCTATATCTTATGGTTCCTCCAAAGAACCTTTACCAGACGAGTCGTACGATTTCTCAAGACTTGTTCTCTTGTATCAAGAATCTTGACAGGCTCTTCACAATAAGACAGATCGGGCTCAAGTTCTATTTTTTCATAGGTGAGTACATGCGTTGGGTCTGACATGTATTTCCTTAACATTAAAACATGGAACACATTGTGAAACTTGGAGATACTTGGCGGCATTTCTAAATGGTAAGGTACAGTTCCAATTCGATCCAGAATTTCAAAATTACACCTTCATATGTGAAGTCAATCAACTTCTCATCATTTATAGATTTAATTTTCTTTTGAAACTTCTCATCATCAACCTGAGAACTTTTTATACTTTATAATAAGTAAGGTTTGGAAACCATTTGAAAAAGTAGTGATGTGTTACCTTCCTTGATAATTACCATATCCATCTTTACTTGATCCATGAACAAAGATCCCTTTTAACTCTCATATTGTTCAGAATTCTGTGGTCCTTTCTACTCAAAGCATCTACCACCTTATTTTCCTTCCCCAATTGGTAGTGTATTGTGCAATCATAATCCTTGAGTAGCTCAATACATCTCCTTTATCTCATGTTGAGTTATTTCTGTGATAAGATATATTTCAAACTCTTATGATTTGTATATATCTCACATTTTTCACTGTAGAGGTAATGTATCCATATATTCAGAGCAAAGATTACTACTTCTAACTCAATATCATGAGTTGGATAGTTTTGTTTATGAATTTTTAACTACCTAGATGCATAGGCAATCACTCTATCATTCTACATAAGGACACAACCAAGTCCTTTCTTTGACGCATCACTAAAGATCACAAATCCATCATTCCCCAATGGTAGAGTCAAGATTGGATCATACACTAATATTTTCTTCAATTTCTTAAAACATTCTTCACATTCCTCTATCCATATGAACTTAACCCCTTTTCATGTAATCTTGTTCATTGGGTTGGCTAAACAGGAGAAGTTCTGAATTAAATGCTGATAGTAACCTGTTAAACCAATAAAAATACGTACCTAATTTATGTTCATTAGAGTAGGCCATTCTTGCACTTCCTT
This sequence comes from Viscum album, assembly GCA_963277665.1. Classification (NCBI taxonomy): domain Eukaryota; kingdom Viridiplantae; phylum Streptophyta; class Magnoliopsida; order Santalales; family Viscaceae; genus Viscum; species Viscum album. The sequence goes on from OY728141.1 coordinate 1,426,470,310, forward strand.
TATCTTCATAGGATCTACAGATATTCCATCCTTAGAGACAATGTGGCCTAGAAATAAAACTGATTGGAGCCAAAAATCGCACTTGCTAAACTTCTCATATAATTCATTTCTTTTAAGAGTCTTCAGAATAGTGCGCAAATGATTTTCATGATCTTCATATATTTTAGAGTATACCAAGATATCATCAATAAACACCACCACAAAGTCATCAAGATATTCCTTGAAAAATCTATTTATTAGATCCATGAAAACAGATGGTGCATTAGTTAGTCCAAAAGGCATTACTGTAAACTCGTAATGCTCGTACCTAGTTTGGATTATTGTTTTTGGAATGTCTTACTTCCTCACAAGCTACTGATGATATCCAGATCAAAGTTCAATCTTCAAAAAATATTGGGCTCCATGAAGTTGATCAAATAAATCATCAATGTGAGGTAGGAGATACTTGTTCTTTATTGTTATAGCATTGATATCCCTGTAGTCAATTCACAACCTCATAGACCCATATTTATTCTTAATGAAAATAACAAGGGCTCCCCATGGAGAAAAAACAGAGAGAATAAATCCTTTATCACTTAATTCCTATAGTTTTTTATTTAGTTACTCTAACTCCACAGTGGCCATTATATAAGGGGCCTTTGATATGGGCCTTGAACTAGAAATTAAGTCAATGTAAAACTCAATTTACTGCTCTATAGGATGTCCAAGTAAATCCTCTGGAAATACATCAATATATTCTTGCACAACAGGTACATATTCTATTTGAACATTCTTTTCCTCACCCATAGTTATTGCATTCCCTTCCTCCCCAACAATTGAATTCAGTAAAGCTATTGGGGGTGGATCTAGATGAGAATTAGATGGTGAGGATTATTCTCTAAAGATAAGGGATTCTATACCATTCTAAGAAATTGTAACTTACTTATTATTGAAATAGATCTATGCATCATAATTTGATATCCAATTCATACTGAGAATTATATCAAAGTCAATCATTGGTATGATGATAAGGTTAGAAACTAAAGCACGTTTATGTGACATGATGGGGACTGATCGACATGCCTTTGTTACAATGATACATCCACTTGGAGTTTTGACTGATAACTCCTTAATTAAATCAAATTGGTCATGTCTAATATTCTTGGAAAACTAGGAAGATATAAATGAATGCGATGATCCGGAATCAAATAAAGCATTGGCTAAGTTTTATGAAATGATTAATGTACCTACCACCACATCATTAAGAACTTCAATATCAGCGGTTGTGATCACATAAGCTTGTCCCTGCTCCCTTGTCCTTTTCTATTGCATGTTTCCTTGATGATTTGGAAAATAATTAGAATAGTGTCCCAACTTCCAACCATTATAACATTGAACATTAATGGCTTCTTTATTCCCCTTGAAATCACCAGTAAGATGACCTTTCTGTCAACATTTGTAGCATACTCATTTTCCTTTTAAGCAGGCACCAGGGTGTTTCCTTCCATAATTATCACAGGGTGTAAATTTCACACTTCCCTTCTTCCCTGTTTTCTTATTCCCTTTACCTGAGTTTTTAGTAGCCCTCTTCTTCTCTTTCTTTCCCTTAAAGTCATAAGAATTAGAAAATTCCCTTTTATTCTTGCTAGCACATGAAACTATATTATCATATTATGAGAAACTCTGGGAGACCAGAGCCCGCCAGAGGAATAGATTTATTACATCAAAGAATCGATCAATCTTTCTCCTCAGATTTCGTATATAGTCCACAGAATGCCTTTCTAACCTTGTAAAGTTAGCTTCATACTTTGAAACATTATCATCTTCCTTTTACTTCAAATTCAAAAACTACCTTTCCATATCCACTCGCTGTTCATGAGGAAAGTATTTCTCTAGGAATATTTCCTTAAAGTTTATCTATTCCATCTATTCTACCTCTTCCTTCTCCTTTGTGTTTTGGATTAACGACCACCACTGATCCATATGTCTCGATAGATGATAAACTTCCATGATGACCTTCTCTCTTTTGTTACATCCCAAATCTAGAAATATCTTCTCTAGGGAACTTATCCATTATTCAGTGACAAATGGATTTGTATTCCCATTGATTGATGGAGGTTATTTTCTTATAAAGTGATATAAAAAAGCTCCTCCACATGGAGGATCTAGATGCTCCATACAGGTAAGGTTATTGTTCATAACCTGAGTAAGTTTTCCTAGTATAGTTATAAGCTGCTCTGCACCAGTCGCAGCACCAGAGCCAACATCATTTTCTTGCATCGGAGGAAAATACCTATATGGGATACGCATGTTCATGTGGTTTCCATTTCATCCACTAGGTTTCATTTATAGATAATGGCATACACTAGATTAGGTTATGAATCATAATGTATAATCTTAACTTAACAAAATACTTAGCATAAATTGAAATCCTATGCATGCCTAATCCCATAATCACAAAAATTATTGTAATGAAAATGTGAATTATCCTAAGCATATCCATTGGGAGTGTCAATACCAAGAGTGCATAAATTCCCATTTTTCTGTACCGGGATACCCCAGGTCAAGCCCAAAGCTCCTTGTTAGAGCTTTCACTCCTAGGCACATCTGTTCCAGAGCCACCTCTACCTATTTGTATCAAGACAGGGATGTATTTTCTAGAAAGATACATATAATATATTCCTTACCAAAATACCAGTATGTTCTTGTATGATTATCCTCAAAAAATATCTTATATATTTTTTCCCTAATCTACATGTTCTAAATCTAGTTTCTAATTTTTCTACTAAACTTCCTCTAATACCAACTATAAGGACCTGACCCCAGTTTCCCAGAGATGGTGCCATATTTTAATACATTGGAATATAAAAAAGGAATATGAATCCTAAAGGACCAAGTGTTTTAGTATATTTTGGAAACAAGATACATATATAAGATCCACATTACATCATAAAGGGGAAACCAACACTAATTTATTCCATTAGAAACATCCATGCCTCCTATAAAATGCCTGCAAGTCACTCATAACTAACTTCTTCATATCCTGGGAAAATGAAACATAAGAAAAGGGTGAGATCAAATGCTCAGTAAGAGTAATAAATATAGTGGAAGATAACATAAACATTAGACATGGTGAATAATTTAAAACACATTCCTTAAAAAAAAAAAATTTGAACATAATATAGCAGGAATACGAGTTGAGTAAATATTGCCATAAAATAACAAAATCATGGGTATTATACTAGTCGAATAACCACATGAAATTTAAATTTCTAACTTCATAATGAGGTAAGTGCATATGCCAGACATTCTGAAACATATTTTCAAGGCCTCAACCAAGACATCTAAAAATTATTAAGGCCTCGGCCAAAACCATACATCAAATTGGGAAAGGCCTCAGCCAATTCCACGTCTATTTGTCTCATGAGACCTACCGATGCATCGAGGGGCTATAGCAGGCCCCAAACATCAAATAATAAGTCCAATGAATTCCTCATATGAGTGGGGATAAACATAAACAACATATACATTCATATTTAAACTATCATATGAAATGTAACTAACTTTCCCCAATCATTAAACATAAAACACTAACCATTCCGAGTAATATGGTGAATGGTTTTAGGATAGATAATCCACAATAAAATTAGTCATAGAACATTCAATAAAATATGGTAGATGACATCATAAATTATTAAACCCAATAATACATAATAATCAGCAAGAGTGTTGAATCAGACAAAAATACTCTTATGAAATCATTAAGCAATTCTTGAGATAAATACTCTTTTATTTTGAAAAGAAGAGTTATTTTGGAAAAATATTTGTATAAAATGAGAAGTGAATTAAGATATTATTTTCATAATAAAATTATTGATTTTATAAATATAATGGTTTCTAAAAATGGATTATAGAGTGCCCTTGAAAATAGGTATGAATTTGAGAAATTCCCTTGAATCGGGCTTGTATTTTGAAAACAATTTTGAAAGTTCCTTTTAAAACTTGTAAATATCCATAAAATAAGGAAGGTTTCTGGTTGGTAAAAATATATAGAACACTCAAACTGATTTTATTAGGATTACATAATAATATACAATAATTTCATTGAGGTAATTAGACAATAAAAGTAATCCGAATGAAAATGGAAGTTTGGGTGAAAAACCCTTACCATGAGTCTGAATGTGTTCTCTCTTGAAATTAAGGTCCTGAAATATGAAATTAGACTTATTAATAAATTATTTAATAACATATTAGATATTTATTTAGTTTATCAAAATTATTTTTAGTTTATTTATGCCCTTATTGATAAGTTATTATATTGAATTTCGTCGTTCCAGAGTGTTCTTTTACTTTATTTTCATAATTGGTTAACTTGTTCTTAAGTAATGGAGTTCATGTGGAATTGATGTAAATATACAGAATTTAAATTAAATATTATTTATGAACATACATAAGTGTTAATTGTCATTTATATAATTTTTTTACATAGAATTAGGATGAATCATTAGATGACAACCACTTCGATTATTTGGCGGTATTTGGATTATTATGAACTAGTTTGCCATATAAATTAATAATATGTACATAGTTTATGAATATTAATTAGGTTATAATACATATATTATAGTCTGTTTTAACCATAAAAATGGTTTTATGAACATTAATGAAGGAGAAATTGAAGAACGAAACTTTGTTGTCCATGAAGGTTATAAATTGGAACCTCATGGACGTTGATTTCATTTATAAAAATTAAAGGGAGGGAGTAAGAATATTGATGATGCTTCTTCCATTCACATGATATAATTTCAGTATATAAATGATAATTGAGATATAATGGTCATTTTGATAGAGGAGGTGAGTATAGGATAACAAAAGAATATAAATTGAAATGAAACTAAATGAAAAAGAAGGGTGCTTTACCTCTTGAAATAACCTCCTTGAGAACCTCCTCAAGGGAAGGGGTTTTGGTCTTTTGGAAAGACCAGGAGATTCTTGTAACTAGAGAGTGACTAGGGAAGGGTAATTGGAAAGATATTTGAGGAGCTTAAAGGCTTATAGGATTGAATAGAAGAGGGAGTGAAGGGGTTTTTTTATAGTGGAGGAGGGGTAAATTTTGAATATTTTATTCATTATTTTATTATTTCCATCAAGACAACCAATAATGTTGTTTGATGTGACCCCTAATAGTAATAAGTGCATTTGAGTTCTAACCAAGTGTCCTTATATCACTTATGATGTTGTAAATAGTGTATTTAACTGATAATTTGAATATTTGGTATTTTACCGTATTTCACTATTCATTGAAAATTCAAGAATTTCAGAAAAATCCCAAAAATTCACCCCTACCATTTTTTGACGTGTAGAATTAAAAAATGAACTGCATTTTTCAAAAATAATTTTCTAAATATTATTAATTTAATTTTTAAATAAAATCATAGTTAATTCGAAAAATAACAACCTTAAAGGTATAATTAGTTTTATATCACCTTGAAAAATTAATTAAGATCTCATTATCTCATTAACTTAAGTAAATAAAATAATATCATTATTTACTATTAATAAGGGTCATATTAATATTCATAAGGGTATGTTACTATTCACCAAAAATCAATTTTGTTCTATCAGACTCCAAATGACTTACTGATCACAACTCTAGATGACCATTTTTCGAAATTCAAAACATAGTAGAGGAAAAGTTGTGTTTAATGGATAGATCATAAAATGAATTTATTCTCAAAGACTTGGGGTGTTACACTCTGGGTAGCCCCAATGTTGTTCTCCAAGATGGAAGATGAGAGCTTGAGGTTTGTTTTGGACTACCATATTCTAAAATAGGTAACCATAAAGAAAAAGTATCCACTACTAAGGATTGGTTACATATTTGATTAGTTGGGAGGAGCATGATGGTTCTTGAAGATTGACCTCAGATCAGGCTATCACTAGTTGTGAGTATGGGATGAGGATATACTAAAGACGACATTCAGATGTTTCTATGGTCACTATGAGTACTTGGTGATTCCATTTGGTGTGATGAATTCCCCAACAGTGTTTATGGGAATCATGAAATAGATATTTAAGCTCTTCTTAGACCGGTTCATGGTGGTCTTCATTGACAATATCCTAGTGTACTTGATTTCCAAGGAGGAGTATGAAAGACACTTGATAATGGTTCTAGACATACTCCAAGAGCACCATATTCATGGTAATCTCTCAAAGTGTCGGTTCTAGATTCATGAAATACACTTTTTTGGACATGTTATCTTTGAAGATGGTGTAGTAGTGGACCCGATGAAGTTTGAGATAGTGTTATCTTGAGATCAACCCAAGTGAATGATGGAGGTGCAAAGATTCATTGGGTTGAAATGATACTATTAGATATTCATAGATAATTTATCTAGGATATCATCTCCCTTGACATATTTTACCCAAAAGGGGAAGCCTTTCATGTAGGTAGAGAGGTTCCAGCAGGCTTTCCAGGAGTTGAGGTAGAGATTGATGAGTGATCCCATCTTGATATTTCCAGAGGAGGATGTTGAGTACACAATGTTTTGAAATTAATTAGGGATCGGTATGGGTTGTGTTATGATGTAGAGGAAGGTAATGATTGCATATGGTTCACATCAGTTAAGAACAAATGAGAAGAACTACGTGACCCATGATCTGGAGTTAATATTGGTAGTCTTCACATTGAAGATGTTGTGACACTACCTTATGGGTGAGTGATTTATCATTTATTCTAACCACAAGAGTCTAAAGTATATCTACTCTTAGAAGGATATTAATTAGAGATAGATGTGATGGCTAGATTTCCTCCTGTATTATGAATTTTATATTTTCTATACTACTAGGAAGGAGAATGTGGTAGCAGATTCTCTCAGCAGGATATATTGTTCACAGTTATTAAGTGAGGCATTAGAGCAGTTAGCCTCATTGCAGTTATCCTTCATAGATGGGGATGGATTAACTTACCTCTAATTGATAGTTGTTACCCCTATTCTTTTATAGTGATTCAAGGAGGAACATCTTGGGGATAATGGTTATGAGACCCTATATTCTTAGATATCCACTGGACATGCTTCTCATATATTTTCTGAAGGTGGGGAGCATATCGTTATTTTCAAAGGATGCATGATGGTACCAGTGACATCACATGAGGAGGTTTTAATAGAGTTTCATACACATCATTTATAAGTAAAATCAAGTGTTGAAAAGATATACTAAGACCTCCAACATTAGTTTTGGTAACCGGGGATAAAGAAGTGAGGTGCAGAGTTTGTATATGGATGCATTATATGTCAGCAATTGAAGTCTAAACACTAAGTTCCAACGGGTTTAGCTCAACCCCTTGAGGTTCCATAGTATAAGTGGGATGGGATATCCATGGACTTCATGATGGGATTACCACATACGTCTAGGGGACACAATTCCATCAGGGTGATCATAGACCGACTCACTAAGTCGGTCCACTTCCTAGCCATTTGGGAGTAGAGTTTACTAGAGATATTGGGATGCCTTTATGTGATGGATATAGTTCTACTCCATGGAGTTCCCTTGATTATAGTTTATGACCGTGATGACCATTTCACATCTCGGTTATGGAAGGGATTGTAGGAGGATTTTGGGACTCAGCAGCATTTGAGAACAACTTTTCGACCCAGACTAACAGCCAGATCGAGTAGACCATTCAGGTTATGGAGGACATTATGTGAGCTTTCATGTTGTACTTTTTATATATTTGGTAGGATCACCTACAATTGGTGATGTTTTCATACAACAATATCTACCATTCCACCATCGGCATGATACCATTCGATGCACTACTGAAAAACAAGGCTATACACACGGTTTTCCAAAAAACTGTGGGTATAGGTCAACCTTATACCCAAATTTTTTAGATAACCATGGCTATAGGTTTTGAGAGAAAAAAATTTATAGGAAGGACCTATACCCATGTTTTTGGAGAAACATGAGTATAGGTTTTGCGGGGAAAAAAATCACAAAAATGACCCATACACATGGTTCTCCAAAAATCGTGGGTATAGGTCACCCCTATACCCATGGTTTTTGTAAACCATGGAAATAGGTTTCATGGGGGACATTTTTTTTCATGGGAAGAACATATACCCACAGTTTGACCAAACCGTGGGTATAGGTTGGACCATTTTTTCCATAATAATAATAATAAAAATAAATAATTTATCTAAATAATTATATATATATATAAATATATAAATCTATGTGTTTTATTATAAGAACATAAAATTTCTTATAAGATAGTGGTAAGGTCCTTGTAGTTTAAGTCAGAGGTGCTTGGTTTGAATCCCAACAAATGATTTTTTTAATAAAGAACCTATACCCACAGTTTGACCAAACCATGGGCATAGGTTGGCCCATTATTTTTTCATAATAATATAAATAATAATTAATACTTTAATATAAATATTTATACACAAATACATATAAATATATATTTATTTTAATCTAAGAACATAAAATTTGTTATAAGATAGTGGTAAGGTCACCAGACTATAGGAGGAAGGTGCTGAGATCAAATCCAGGCATATGATTCTTTTTTAATAAATGAACTATACCTACAGTTTGAGTAAAGCATGGGTATAGGTCTATACACATGGTTTCATCAAAATATGAGTATAGGTATTTAAATTTAAATTACCTACACCAATGGTTTAAAAACCATGGGTATAGGTGGGCTATACCCATGGTTTGGTCAAACCATGGGTATATGTAAAAATTCTAGTAGTGATGCCTTGTACAAAAGAAATTCTAGGTCACTACTATGCTGGAACGACCCAAAAGAGTTAACACTAATGGACCTAGAGTTAGTGAAGGCCTATAATGAGAAGGTACATATTATCTAAGAGCAGATGAGGACTGAACATAGTTATCAGAAGTCCTATACAGACTGACAACGAAGGTCTTTGGAGTTCGAGGATGGAGACCATGTGTTCCTACGGGTTTCACATTGATGTGGATTTCAAATATTTTTCTGGGATGGAAAGATATATCCAAGATTCATTAACCCTTTCTAGATAATACATAGAGTTTGTGAGGTGGAATACCACCTATCTTTTCTACTATAGTTAGATCAAGTACATGGAGTCTTCCACATGTTACAGCTGAGGAAGTATATGCATAATCCATCACACGTTATCGACTGAGGTGAGCTGAACATAAATGATGGAGCTACCTTTACTAAGTACCTATTAGAGATCAAGGATCTATAGGATATGATCCTTTATGGGAGATAAATTCCCCTAGTGTGTTTTTGGTGGCAGTATGAAAATCTTTATGAGAGCACTTGGGAGTGGGAGACCCAGACACATGCTCAGTACACACATCTCTTTTTGTAGAATTTTGTTTTGAATTTTTGGAACATAAAGGACCAAGGTGGGGTGAATTTATCGACTCAAATTTTTGATGTATTATTTTTGGATGTTGTATGGATTATTTTTGAGACCAAGTTCTAAGATAGCTTGAGACTCTGAGGCCCGATGTGCCTGAAATTAATTTATGAAATATATGAAATATATGAAATATATTAAATATCACGCCTATCTAGTTCTCCTGAAAAAGTGGAATAACTCCCAAACAGGGTCCCAAATAATATATTCAAGGGAACCATTGATTTTAGAGCAAGGGTTTTACCCTAAGATCGATATAACCTTTTTCAGCACATGGTGTATGTGAAAAAGTCATCCGTGGTGTGGATAACAAATAAATTAATAAAATTAATTTATTTAATTTGAAATGACATAGATAAATACAACATTATGAGTAAATACTAAGATTATATACATAAAACCAGATATTAAAATGAGTTGTTAATAGATAATGTTCTTAGAGAGTGATGCCGGATCAGATCAGGATCAAGAATTGGTATGTTAACGAGATGTGTAAATATCACCAACACTGGAGATGTGCGATCATTATTCACTAGTGAATGATCCAAATTGATGCAGGACATTGTTATATTTGGATTTATCCCATTTTTATTATTCCTATGATGAATGTGAATCAATTGGCCAACAGATTGATTCGCAGATCATGCATATTATGGGTACAAGTTAGATTTATCCAAGAATTGGGGATTTCTTTGTGATTATTCTGTTATCTCTTCATTTTTCATTCTAAATAAATGAATTGAGGCCAACATGATCATTGAACTAGGTTTATTCCTCATGTTTGTTGGTTTTTATTTCTTCCCCATTTTTATATTCATCATCAATATTCATTTGACCAGCAGTTTGAAAAAATACTGATATATCAATCATTGCACACCTGTTTCTTAGTGCAATAGATTGATATCTTAGATTCGGTCTTGGATCAATGATGATATTGATCTATAATTATATAAGATTGATTGGGTATGGATTTGAGGATACCATTATTTGAATTTTTTTGGTGTGCAATGTTAGACAATGCGTGAAAATGGTTAACGAATGGATTCAAAGGCCAAAAGTTGGTAATTGGTGATGAAAAGGGCCAGGAAACCTTGGATTTTCATTTTTTGGTGCGGTGTGTGGATAGATCGATAAAAAAATGAGTAGTAGAAGACATATGATTGAGATTTAGGATTCTATAAAATTCCGCAGTATATAACACGTAGTGCAGAGCTACACACAATGTGGGACCCCCTGGTGCGGTGCTAGGGTTTCATGGAGAAGTTACGTATCACATGACATGTGACCCTAGCTAGAATGATAAATGTGTACTTGGGATGGTACATGAGAATAAATATCCATACATGGACAAGACCATCCATACATGGACATGTTCAAGAGTACAAAGTCTTGGACGCATTGTGTACTCTGACAAGGACGCAGACACAAACATGGGCATGAACCGTGATACACGGGTATGACCCAGTGCTGAAGGGACATCCTGTGTACTACTAGTACATTTTTTGTACTTCTTCAAGGAATTATTAGAGCCCTTGTACTCTTCATCTTGGAAATTTTTTATTAAGGGTTCATACCCTTGATCCATTCCCTAATGGTTAGTATTGCATTGCATGCTACACATAGGATAGTGATCCCTTCAGTGGGAATTATTGGATAGAGTTGTTGGAATCCTTCTATGAGGCATGGTGTGATATCTTATATCATCCTCTTTCCCTAGGTGGAGTTCTTGATATCATCGTGACTAACACTACATGGGTGACAGTCCTCTACTTAGTGGGTTAATATAGATTGAGTTGTTGGTATAACTCATGGACTTGGGTGTGATTCTCATATGTGTATCGTTATCTTTAGACTTACAACATATAATTCTTATAGAGAGACTTGATGAGAAATACATCTCAGATAGATTCCATCAGTTCTATCTGATTTTTGGAGTGTGTTCTCTAGGATGAGTGCTACATATAACCTTCAAGCATGATTCCAAGACTAGTATTATGGTTGTGACTTTACCTTGATATTATGTGTATTATTGATCATATCTAAATATTATTATTATATGTGTTGTAGATATAAACCTGTGATGATCATACTATTATTCTTGTTGTTATATGCCTAATGTTTTCAGGGTGTCATACTAGGTATTATTATACTCACCCCTGCATGGGATTTTCCCACACTTTTCATGTCTTATGAAAATGATTGACCTTTTGAAAGATTACTAGAGGGACTGGGATCAATTAGAGATTAGTGATTCAGAATGACCGAGGTGTATTTTAGTAGTGACCTTGACAATAGCCCCCTTTTATACTTTTAGGTTGGACTTGTTTTTAGAATCTTTGTGATGGGATTGTATTTGGAATTTTTTACCTTCCAACACTTGTTTCCATACTATGATTGCGGGTTTTGGATATATTCATGCATGATTTATCATTTGTTTTACATTTTAGCATTGTATGGGCTTGGAGATGTGTGTTTGTATAGGTACTTCTGGCTAAGGCCTCCCATGTGAGTGATATGCCCACTTGACTCTAGTCATCATCCCCTGACCTATTAGAGGTGGGTTTGGGGTAGCCATAGAATGGGCCTCATTGGGATGGTTCATGACACTAGATGACTAGATGTTAAGTATATTAAACTACCAATCATTACTTTAAACATATTTTTATCAATCGTTTTCCCAGATTCATCAAGATCTAAAGTATTTGAGGTTCCAACAGGAGTACTTATAATTATAGTATTGTCATATCTAAATTTCTTAAGAAGATATTTTATATAATTATTTTGTGATATAAAAGTTCCTTCTAGTTTATATGAAATTTTAAAACCAATAAATAAAGAGAGTTCTCCCATTATTCTCATCTCAAACTCAGATTTCATAAGCTATAAAAAGGAATTTGTTAAATATTTTTGAGTTAAAGAAAAAACTATGTAATCTAAATAATTTTTATAATGATGGTGTCTCTAAAAACCTTTTTAATAAAAAGTTTTGTATCCAAATTTACCTTAACAAAAGTGTTTTGTAACAAAAATATGGTTAATCTATTATACCAGGCTTTAGGGGATTGTTTAAATCCATATAGTTCCTTAGTAATTTTAAAAAAAAGATTCAGAAATTTTGTGTTTTCAAAACTAGGTGTTTGTTCTACATAAAATTCCTCCTATACATATTTTTTAAGAAAATAACACTTCACCTCCATTTGAAAAAGGTTAAAATTTAAAAATTATATATATGATAAAAGTGTACAAATAGATTTAATTCAAGCTACTGGAGCATTAGTTTCTTTATATTCTATGATTTTTAGTTGGTTATAACCCTTTTCAATAATTCTATCTTTATTTATAAATATAATTCCATTTTCATCACACTTATCTTGAAAAAACCATTTAACACCAATTATTGAAAGATCTTTAGAATGTTCAACCAAGGTCCAAACTTAATTCCTCTCAAATTAATTGAGTTTATATTGCATGGATTTTATCAAGTCTTCATCACCTAAAGATTTATAAGTAGTTTTAGGTTTGAATTGTGATAAAAATGAACAATGTTCAATTTTAATTCTTAAGTAATTTCTAGTTCTAATTGGTTGTTTTGCATCACCAATGATATTATCACTAGGATGATTCCTAAGGATTGTATGATTTCATGTGTTTGTAAAAATATGTTCTTCAACTATAGGTTTAATTTTTTTTGATGTAGAACTTTAGAGATAATTTCTTTAGTTTTTCTCTCAAAAGAATAATTTTCCAACATAGGATGAAAATTAGTTTTTAAAATAACATATGAAGATGCGAGTTTAGGTTATTTGAAAACAAAAGGATCTATTTCCTCAAATTTAACACGTACTATTTCCTCAATAGTAATCATATTTTTATTAAAAAATAATTATTCCTTTCTAAATTTTGGAGAAAATTTATGTAAATTTTATTCAATATTCAAAATGAATAGTTTAAATCCAAAAACTCTAAAGTAAGAAAGTTTTGGTTTTCTTTAAGTCCACAATTCATAAAGAGTTTTATTAATAAAATGTCGTAGTAAAACTCAATTTATAGTATAATAGAAAATATTAACACCTTAAGCCCAAAAATGTTTAGAAATTGAGTAATCAATCAACATGGTTCTTGTAATCTTTTGAAGAATTCCATTTCTTCTTTTAACTACCCCATTTTTGTAAGGAGTTCTGGGAGCTGAGAAGTAATGCGTTATACCCTTTTTACTACAAAAAGTATGAAATTAAAAATTTAAAAACTCTCCACCATGATCATTATGAATAATTATCAAAGTTATATTTTTATCATTTTTAAAATGGGCTACAAATGTTTTAAAATAAAAAAGCCTTTATGATTTTTTATAGAAAATAGACCCATGTATATCTTGTATAGTCGTCAACTAAAACATATACATAGTATTTTCCACTAATAATTATAGTTTGTGAAGGAACAAATAAGTCCATGTGCACTAATTATAAAGCATAAAAAGTTGAAACTTTACTAATAGATTAAAAACTTGACTAATGTTACTTTCCATATTGAAAAGGATCAAAAACTTTAAAAGAATTAAACCTAAGCTCCGGTATATATCTAACTAGTCATTTATTAGAAAGTTTTTCTAACGTTTTAATACTATAGTATCCTAAATTTATATTCTAAAACCAATATTGATCTTCCATTTCACTGAGGCAAGGTAAATATTGCCTCCTAAGGTCTTCTATGTTAAGTGTATATACATTCCCAGGCTTGATAGTAGAATGTATAAAATCACCTTCAGAACTTTGAATAGTATATTTATCATTCATAAAGTTCAAAATATAACCCGAATCACGTAATTTAATTATTCTAATAAGGTCATTCTTAAGGATGAAATAAAATAAAAAGTTTTAAATTAAGGTTTTTCCAAGAAGAACAATATTACCTATACCATATATTTCTACTTGATCATTATCACCAAAGGTAAATCTGAAAACTTTCATCTTAATAATATTCTTGAAGAAATATTTATTCCCATTCATATGACTAGAATATCCACTATCCATGTACCAAATATTGTTATTGTTGGTACACTTCTTATTTTCCTAAAAATAAGAAACTTAAAACTTTGATACCCAAACTTTCTTGGGTCCAAAATTATTAAACATAAGTATTTTTGGAATCCACATCTATCCAAATTTTCTATGTTTTAAATATTATAATTCATTAGAAAAATAAGCTTTATGAAAACCAAGGGTCTGAACTCTGTTTAATGAATATTTGTTTTTCCATTGTTCACCACTTTGGCATTTAGTATAAAATGGTGCACTTTTAGGAGCAAAATAATTGTTCTAAAAATGTGTTTTAGAATTAGTAAAATCAATTCCAGAAACATTTATACATGGTTTAATCTATCTATATATATTATTAAAATTTTCCTTAACAGAATTAAATTTTTATAATAATTTCTTTAGACTAAAAATATAAAAAAATTATTTGAATAACTAATTATTCATTTTAATTGGATGTAGTGGATTTAGATTTTTCTAATTCATTTTAATGACTTGATTTTTCAAGATTAGTTTTCTCTACTTATTTAGAAAGGTTTGAAAATTTAGTTGTAAGTTTAGAAATTATGAAATTTTCTTTGACAAAACATACCTTAGCATTTTTAAAATTTCTAGAAATTTCACAATTTTATTTTCTATAAGTTTAGAAAATTATGATACTTCTTAAAATATAATTAAATAATCATCTTCATAATATGAATTAAATTATCCTTATTAAGATGTAGAAATATCATATTTTTTTATAATTAGGATAGTTAGCATTTAAATTATGATTAGTTAAGGTTTCAATAAATACCTTTTCCATGAAGAAATTATTAATCTTCATATTTCCAGAAAAGAATCCAATATTCTTTTGATCTTCACTAGTACTATTAGAAGAATCATCAGAAGAACAATCTCCACCACTCACACTTCAAGTGTCAGCATCTTTCAGAATTTTCTTATTTCTATGATTATATAACTTCTTTGAATTTCTGTCTGAATTTTCATACTTCTTATCTTTTTTTATTCAATATTGGAAAATATATCCTTATATGTTTAGGTTTCTTACATTCATAATAGATCATATCTAAATAATCTTTCTTCTCATACCTATCTCTAAAATTCTTCTTTTACTTATTTCTAAAATCTTTCCTTTCAACAATATTGTTCATTCTATGAGATAACTGGGAAATTTCATCCTAAATTTCATCATATGAACTACTTTCAGTTTCAACTCTAACCTTATTTTTCTTTCAATATTTAGAATTTTTTTAGTAGATATAACTTTCTTATAAATATCTAATATAGATGCAAAAGAAACTCCACCATTTTTCTTTTTCTACTTCTCATCATTAATCTTTAATCTACCCTCATACCACATGAGAGTTCCAATTAAATAATCTAAAACTAGCTTTGTAATATTTTTTTGTATCATCAAGAGTTGTTCTTTTGGATTCCCATTCTCTAGGCATAATTTCAATAATATTCTCAACCAAAATTTCATCTATAAGATCTTATCACCCAAAGATTTTAGTTTATTTACAATTTTTATAAATATATAATGAATCTTTGCAGCATATTCTCTAGGTTAGAAATCAAAATCTTGATAATCAGATATCATCACAACTCTTTTAGTTTCAATAACTTTGGTTTTTCCAAAATGGGAAACTTATAGATTTTTCTATATGCTATTCATAGATTCATATGATGATATTTGACTATAGATATTTTTGGTCATTGAACAAAGTAAAGTATTTATAATTATACAATTCAACTAGTATTCTGACTTTTCTTGATGGAAAAAAGTAGAAACTTCTTTGTCTAAAATTACATAGTTACCAGTAAACATATCAAAATTATCAACACTTATGTTCAAAATAAATTTCTTCATTCTATCCCTCCAATACTCGTAGTGAGCACAGAAAAAATTGGTTGTCAACTAGGATTGAGATTTTCAATAGTTCCAAAATTAATCCCCTCCATCTTTATAAAACAAATATTCTATTTCTACAGATACATGTTAGTGTAAAACATTTTATAATAAAATTTGTAATTAAAAAATTTATAAACTTATAAAACTGCTCAAAAGTAATTTTAGAAAAGAAACTTTCAATATATAGTTATAGAACCTGCTTTGATACCAAATGTAGGATCTAAGAGAATGTAAATGACTATAATAGGGGGGGGGGGTGAATTGTAATTTATAAAATAAAATGTACAATATTGAAAACCTATTTAATATAGAATACTAGATAGATAGTTCATCCAATCTTTAGAGTTTATAAATTGTATAGACAGTTCATCTGAATATAAGAGTGTAGAAAAGTTTAGAGAAAGTAAAAATTTTATATAAAATTTCACAAAAGAAAATACAACTTTTAAAACAAGTAAAGTTATACTCTAAAATTTTTGTAAATAAATTCTTAAAAAACTTTATAATAGAATGATCCATGATTTAACCTTTAGTGTTAAGGAATTATATCACTCATAATTTAGGTATCCAGAGTTTTAACTAAACTATTATGTCTGTCTTCCTTAAGAAAGGAAGTCCACAATACTAAGATCAGAAGAAATTTGTTTCCCTAGACATAGGAATCATCGATCAGAAGATCAAATAAACCTATTTATTTCTATCCCCAGAAGCCCTTGATCACACTAGACCAGATAGATAATTACAATTAATAAAAATATTAAGGCATTTATAGAATTTCCCCACAACGGATGCCTTAAGAAAAAGAATCTCTAAAAATTATAATGAAGTGATCACTCAAAGTAACAAGATGTTACAAAAATATTCATAAAAACTTACTAGGTTGTTA
This sequence comes from Viscum album, assembly GCA_963277665.1. Lineage (NCBI taxonomy): Eukaryota > Viridiplantae > Streptophyta > Magnoliopsida > Santalales > Viscaceae > Viscum > Viscum album. The sequence goes on from OY728141.1 coordinate 1,426,487,545, forward strand.
GTGATGCAAAAAAAATCTCTAACTCCTTGATCACTACTTATATTTATAAGAAAAGTTCCAATGGTCATATTCCTATAAAGTCAGAGGAAGTTACAACAACCTTGTAACAAAATCTTCCTTGATAGCACAACATGTTTGTCCAAGGATTGTAGGAGTATACACGATCACAGGGTAATGAATTTTTTCATACAGTGAAATGAATATGTTTATCTGAAAAAAATTTATATCTCTGCCTAAAGGATTTAATGAAAATTCTATCCATAAAACATGTTTGCTTCTATTCAGAAAATGTTTGTCTGAAAGTCTAAATATAACTTCATTATATTAGACATAGTTATATTTTGACTTCATTTATTTTGTAAACCTTCATCCAGAAATATCTATCCAAAATTTTTATAAAAATTTCCTCTAAATATGATAATATATTCCATATTGTAAATTAGTATTTCTCTATCTGTAAAAATAAATTTTTTGTAAGAACATTATTAAAACTAGGGAAGTAAAAAAGTTAGTAAACCTTATACTTTAAGGAAATATATTGTGATTTTAAAAATCAAGTTAGAAAGTATTGAAATTAATTTCAAATAAAAACCTTCATCATAATCATGGACCTTGATGGAACCATTTATCTCAAATCATAACCCATGGAAATGATTCCCTGTGCCAAAGATCGAACATGCAACGATCGGTTTCTAGGTATTTGTCGAATCACCAGTAAAAGGAAATACTGATGATTAACTTGTGTAAAATGGGGAAAGAAAACCAAAAAACATTAATTTTAAGAATAAACTTTATCCATTATTAAGGTTGGCCTAAATTTTTTATTATAGGAATGATTGAGGAATAAGAATGAGATAAGGAATTATCAAATTTCATAAACTCTAATATCAACCATTGAACTATGAACCAAACTATTAGAAGAATTGATTCATGTTCGATGTGGGATAATCAAAATAGGATAAATACACATAAAAAAACCATCCTACCTCGAGTTTGGATTGATCAATGATGAAGAATGGTTCCACATTGTTTTCATTGGTGATATATAAAAAACTCCTTGGCAAACTAATCATAGAGCCAATATCTGGTCATCCTTCATCCAAGAGATCTCCTCCAACAACTCCTTTTAAATCCTAAGGGTTATACAGGTAGCCCTAGGGAGTTTTTATAATATTTTTTAAATATAGGAGATACTAGGTCATGAAATTTAATTATAAATAAATAAATTTAATTATTTAATTAATTATTGTTCCTCTTAAGACTGCTTTTAATAAAAAACCCTACGCCGATAAAGATTATGTCGTACCTAGGCTAAAACCCATATTTCAATTTCAAAGTCACTTTCAAATTTAACATATGTTTCCTCATTCAGGATTTATATCATTATTTTAGGAAAAATTATGTGCATGTGATATAATATATTTAATATTTTTATTATATCCATATTGAGGCTCTCTAGGCCTCAGAATCTCTCACTGACTTAGTTCCTGTTTCTGAAAATATTCCTTAATATATTCCAAAGTCTTACTAGGAAAAAATAGAGACATTACAAGGGGTGAGCACTAAAAATTATCATTAGGATAATTTCCTAAAAAATGACCATTTAAAAGTGAAAATAACATACTAATGAAAAATAAGTATGGATAAATCAATTAGAGTAGATAGTTATTCAGTATCCCAAAACCAATTTACTTAGTATTGAACAAGAAACCACATTATCACCTAAATCATAAACCTTACCATTAAAAAAAAATCCAAACCTCAAATATCATCTCATCTAAAATCTTATCATAAATACCAATATCAATAAAAACACCATGATAATAACAAGGTTATAAAAATATCAATAATTTATGAAATATCAAGAACATTAAGAAAATAAAAAAAATCATGGGCTAAAAATATCATCATTATAGTTACCTATAATCCACAGGAATCTCCACTGAACTATGTATCTAAACTTATAGGATGGTCAAAATAACATAAACATAAATATTTAAATAAAATATAAATAATTATTAATTACCAATAAATGATATTGATAATTAATTAGAAGCACCATTCATAAATAACTAAAATAATTGTCATTAATTGCCTAAATTTAAAAACCATCTACCACCCCATTAAGAATTCACATTTAAAAAATATATCAATATTTAATATCAATATAAAGTCATTTAACACCATACCTTTATAGTGATCACATCATCATAAACAACTTATCATTCACGATGCAATATTATTCTTATAACATTTTTATTCATAACTTTCTATAAGAACCCGAATCCGGAGCCACTCAACTGGTGCCCCATGCCCGGTTTTCCACATGACCTCAAGCGCATTTCCCCAAATTCTAGAGGCTGCTAACCAGTAGTGAGGGCCTTGGTAAATTATTGGGGAAACTATGCCCTCATTTGGTAAGGTATACAAGGGAAAAGAATTAACAGTCAATAGCGGAAGCAGTAAATGACACACAACAACTGAAACCAAACAGCGGAAGCAATGAATATATATAGTAATGATGATAATGATACAGTAGGTACAAGTATCTAAGGAAAGTAGCAAACACAACAACGTGCTGAAATACAACTGAAAACAAGTATTAAAAGTAACAGCAACTCCAGCTACATCGCAAGCCTAAGCTCAATCCTATGCTCTCCAGCTCCAACCAGCAATCATGCACCTGAAGTAGAAGGGCCACAATCCCTATCCACACCTGCAACCATATAACCTGTTTGGGATGAAAATTAGGACCCAAACAGGGTGTGAGACTAATCCCAGTAGGCAATCACCACAAGATCTGTGCCCTACTGTTAGTGAGCAATATAACAAAAGTAAATGAAATAAATGTAGCAGAGAAACAGAGGTACACCAAAGTAACAATCATACAAATCTCCATTAACATTTATTTATTAATTTAATAAAATCATTTGATTATCAACCAAGGAGTCTAACAACAGTTCTATATTCTCAAGGCACAACAAGTAACACAACAGGTATCTCAACAGACTACCTAGATAACAAGCAGTACAAACCCAAGCTTGTTCTTTGTCTTGGTGGACTCGTCACAACCAACCAAACAAATAATAAAACTGAATATATGGGTGTATCCTACTGGCATATCCCTCTAGTAAAATAATCATACAAGGCACAGACACTCTGGGAAGCTCTCACCATCAATTCCCCTATGGTCTTGCAATAATAGCTACAGACTCTCTGAGGAAGCACTTACGTCTAATTCCTCTTGTGGTCTTGATACGTGTGTAAACTAAGGAAAATCTTGGGAAGCAAAAAGTCCAATTCTAGTAGGTCCTGTGTATGAAACTAATTTATAACATACTCTCTAGGTAAGTCCTTAATCGTCAATTCCCTCTTTAGTGTACCGCACCAGGTTCACACAGCCCCAAGCAGTCTAGTCGTGCATAATCGACTGTCAGTAGCCCTAAGTAAGTTCAACAACTACTTGGATAATAGCTACAATGCATCAAAAGCATATAAATAGCAGGCAATACGTGCAATTAGCTATAACAAGGTAGACAAACAAAGCTACAAGGTTTGCCTCATAGGCAACCTAATCCAAACGACGATAAACAACCAAAGCAAGGGAAATCACCCATGGGTGACCCTCAAACATGCAACCAAGAATATATTACTATCAATTAACCTCAAGAAAACAAGAAATATAAGGAAATTAAACAATGGAATCAAAATCCCTAACCCGGGATACCCGATACATGGGTATCCAGCACTTTTTGCACAAAAACTCAATGACATTCAACATAGGGCAACAAACCACCTACCTCGATCCTAGGAGATCGACATACTTGATCCACGAAGATTTATTCTCCTCAGAATGATGAAGATATGAGAAAACATCCAAAACGATCAACCCATGATATCTTGAGAATGAGGAAAAAACATGGAATGAAACTCAAGAAGAAGGGAGAACTCACCGCTGCGATTCCAATGCAATCAACAGCGTTCGATTCAGGTAACTGGTGAAGGATAGGTGGTTCAGAGAAGAATTGGCCTCCTCAGATGCTCTGGACGGAATTAGGCATAGAAGAAGATGGAAATAGGGATTAGATGTAACCCCAGTCCAATTAATGAAATAAAAAGAAAAGTACATGGCATGTACTTCATGAGTACACGGCGTGTACTATCCCCTTCCGTACACCGCATTAAGCAACCTCCACCTCATCGCTACACCCCGTGTGTATGGCCTGGACACGGCCAGGACATGGCCTTGTGTGGGAGAAAAGTACACGGCGTGTACTCATAAAGTACACGACGTGTACTTCAAAAATTCCCATAAACTCCTCTTTTCTCAAAAACTTCAGAAAAAGGAAAGATATAACTGAAAAGAAGATCCGGGTTCTTACAAACTTCCCCCCTTAAAGAAATTCATCCCCAAATTTCCCTAGCAAGGTGGAGAAGAAGAAACCTCGAACAACTCTGGCCACTGTGATCGCATATCGGCCTCCCTCTCCCAAGTCTCGTCCTGCACACGGCCGTGCTGCCATAGCACCCATACCAGAGGAACAGACCGGCCACAAAGTACCTTTGTGCTACAATCAACAATCCTGATAGGATGATCCTTGAACGATGCATCCTACTCCAGCTCAACTTCCTCGGGTCTAAAAACATGAGACAGTTCTGAGAAATAGCGTCGAAGCTGAGAAACATGGAAGACGTCGTGCATAGCCTGATATCTCTGAGGTAACTGCAACCTATAAGCAACCGGCCTAACTCTCTCCAGAACCCCAAATGGACCGACGTATCTCGTCGAAAGCTTACCCTGTCTCCTGATCCTCTTGTGTCCCAACCTCAGGGTAACATGTAGGAAAACCTGATCTCCGACCTCAAACTACATAGGTCGTCTCCGCTGATCAGCATAAGATTTCTGACGAGACTGTGTAGTAGCCATCCTCTTCCGAATCAACTCTGTCTGCTCTGAGGTCTCCTGAACAAGTCGAGGTCCCAATAAAGCTACCTCTCCAGCCTCAAGCTAGCACAAAGGTGATCAGCATGGCCTACCGTATAAATCCTCATAAGGTTCCATCTGAATAGTCGCCTAAAAACTATTTTTATAGGCAAACTCCACAAGAGGAATATGATTTTCCCAAGAACCGCCAAATTCCAAAATGCAATCTTGGAGCATATCCTCAAGCACCTGAATCGTGCGCTCTGACTTGCCATCTGTCTGGGGATGGTAAGCTGTACTCAGCAGTACCTGTGTACCCAAAGATTTCTATAGCCCCTTCCAGTAATGCGAAGTAAAGAGAGCATCCCTATCCAAAACGATAGTACTCGTAACCCCATGCAAGCGCACAATCTCACAGATGTACAACCGTCCAAGCTCATCAGCACCGAAGGTTTCCTTTATCGGCAAGAAGTGATCAACCTTCGTGAGCCTATCAACGACAACCCATACCGTGTCATTCCCTCTCGTCGATCTTGGTAACCTTATCAAAAATTCCATCGTGACATCATTCCACTTCCACTCAGGAATGGGTAACTACTGTAATATCCCTGCTGGCCGCTGGTGTTCTGCCTTCACCTGCTGACAAGTGGAACATCTCATGACAAAACCAGCCACATCTCTCTTCATACCTAGCCACTAGTATTGGCGGTGTAGATCACGATAAATCTTGGTGATTCCAGGATGAACTTCCCAGATAGAGGAATAAAAGTCTCGCATCAGCTCCTCACATATATCTGCTGGCACCCGTACGTGTCCCTGGAAATGCAAGATCTCATCCTCGCCAACGGTCCATCCGGGAAGAGGGTCCTCTCCTGACACACTTTCCCGTAGGACTAGGCCTTTAGAATCTGATAACTTCCTGATCCAGAATCGGTCGAGAAGCATAGAGGTAACAGCTACAGAAGATAGGAAAGTATGTCCCTGTCTGTCGTGCACCTCCAAATGCATTTCAGAGAATAGAGCCATAAGCTTCCACTCACTACTGGCCTCCTGAACTGCCTATATCTGATTTCTCCTGCTCAGTGCATCAACCAATGCGTTGCCTTTCTCAGGCGTATAGGCAAGATTGAAGTCGAAGGACTGAAGATACTCGACCCACCTCCACTGTCTCAGATTCAGGTCACACTGAGTGAAGATGTACTTGAGACTCTTGTGGTCAGTATATACCACAAAATGCTCTCCCAGAAGGTAATGCCTCCAACAACACAAATCATGAACAACTGCAGCCAACTCCAGGTTGTGCGTGGGATAATTCCTCTCATGTGGCCTCAACTACTGAGATCCATACGCAACAACTTGATCCTCCTGCATAAGCACTGCTCTTAGCCCGATGCCAAATGCATTACAGAAAACTGTATAACTCTTGCCCGGATCTGAAAAAACTAGAATCGGTGCCGAAGTCAACCTCCCCTTAATCTTATGAAAGGCTGAATCACAGGATTCTAACCAAGCAAATTTTAACCCCTTATTAGTCAAGCCCATCAACGACACTGCTAAGTGTGAGAAGTTCTGTATAAACCGCCTGTAGTAACCAGCCAGCCCCAAGAAACTCCGTACCTCGAAAACATTCTTCGACTGCTCCCAGGTAACTACTACTCTCACCTTCTATGGGTCTACTAATACCACTATCTCTGAGATGACATGACCCAGGAAGTGGATCTCGTCCATCCAAAAGTGGCACTTTGAGATCTTAGCATATAACTGATGCTCCCTCAGTGTACTCAAAATGACCTCAAGATGGGTTGCATGGTCATGTCGAGTGTGAGAGTACACCAAGATGTCATCCATGAAAACCACCACAAAGAAATCCAAGTAAGTATGGAACGCTCTGTTCATCAGCGCCATGAAGACTACCGGTGCGTTCGTGAGACCAAACGACATAACCAAGTACTCATATAGACCATACCTGCTCCGGAAGACTGTAAGGGGTATATCATATGGTCTGACACACAACTGATGATAGCCGGATCTCAAGTAGATATTTGAGAATACTCTGGCTCCTCGAAGCTAATAAAAGAGATCATCGATCCTCGACAAGGGATATCAGTTCTTGACCATCAACTGGTTCAACTTCCAATAATCCACGCAAAGCCTAAAGGTACCGTCTGCCTTCTTCGCAAAAAGGACAGGCAAACCCCAAGGAGAAGTACTGGGTCAGATGAAACCCTTTGCCTGCAACTCCTCCAACTGCTTCTTGAGATCTTGAAACTCAGGTTTAGCTATCCTATAAGGAGGAATGGACACCAGTTCCGCTCCTGGAATGAGCTCAATCGAGAAGAGTACCTCACACTCCAGAGGTAAACCTGAAAAATCCTCTTGGAAGACATCTCTGAAATGATCCACCACTGGAAGAAGGTCTAACTATAAAGTCCCCTAGTCATCCAGATAAAGACTAGAAAACTGGGCCATAACCCCTCCTAGCCTATGATTATCTAGTCCAGCTATACCTTCTTGGACATCCCAGTCGCCTCTATAAATAAAGGACCCACCTTCTGGTGATACGAAACTCGCCCTGCGGTGATAGCAATCGACGACTTCCTGGAAGGGAACCAACCAGTCCATATTGAGAATAACATCATAGCTTGTCATATCTAGAACATAGAGATCCCATAAGAAGTCACACCCTTCAACCTATAGAGGGAATTCCTTTCACTAACATATTCTAGATGTCCTCGTTCCCAAGGGCATGTTGAGAGTCAACATGTCAGCAGATGAAAAGAAACGGAGCCCAAGGCTCTCCACGACAACAACAGAGATAAAGCTATGCGAAGCACCAGTATCGAAAAGGGCTGAAGATAAAACTGAGGCTACTAAGATCATACCTCGAACTGTAGAGGGTCCGAGATCCTGCTCCTGATGAATCTGCTCTACAGCAAAAGTCTGTCCTGTACCGCAGCCCTGTGTAGAAGCCTGAAAACCATGAGATGCTCCTCCCTGAGCCTGACCACTGCATCCACGACCTCTACCCTAACCTGGAAGACCTGAAGAACTCCATCCTCCAGTCTGCTGTGGAACTGGTAACCCTTCTTCTGTACGTGGGGTCTAAACTGATCCTCCTTCACTAGCTGCTGGAAGGGGAACCTTGCAGAAACGTTGCAGATGACCCATCTTGTCGCAAGATCATCACTCCACTGGGTCTCTAGGGAACTGGGGCTTTTTATGCCCACTCCTACCACACTGATAACACACCACTTGGATTCCAGAAGGTAGATCTCGTCTACCATAAGGAATACCTCGCTTCCTCGGGTCGCCTCAGGTAGACTCTCGGTGGCGCTTCCTGCTGTCTGTTTGAAAAGAATCAGCCCTGGATACTGAACCACCCTGGTCCATAGCTCCATTCTCCCTCAGGTTCCTTTCCATGATCAATGCCTAGTTAACTATCAGAGTAATATAAGTCAACTGGAAGACATTCAACTGCGATCTGATCTCTGGTTTGAGTCCCTCCTCAAACTTCCTTTCCAAGAACAAATCATCATTCCCTAGGACAGGAGCGAAACACTGTAACTCTATGAAATGGGAGGAATAATCAATAACTAAAAGAGTACCCTACTGTAGGTTCATGAACTCCCTAGCTCTATCAGCCCTCAGCATTGCTGGGTAGAAGTAGTCATATAACATACGCCAGAACTCATCCCAAGCCATAGTCCGTTGGCACCCTGCTTGAGAAACTACTTCCCACCATCTTTTGGTGGAGTCTCGCAAAATTTAAGTTGCGAGATTCACCCTACTGTTTGGGGGTGTCTCGAGATGGTTGAAGATGGATAACATGGCTTCTAGCCATGACTCTGTAGCCTATAGTCCTCCATCCCCTGTGAACATGGGAGGATGCTGCTGCTGAAAAACCCGCGTCAGCTCTGCCATAGTCGGGGCAAGATGATGAACTCCCTAGAAGGTCTACACGAATCTCATGAAAACCTCTCTGAACTGAGCGTCGACACCAGTGTTCGAAATCACTGCAGGTTCCATGTCCGGAACGATAGGCGAAACTACTGGTAGTCCCTGATCAGTTGCATCAGGCGTACGATCACTGTCTGGTTCCTATCGTGCAACGAGAGGAAGTCTTGGTGCCATATCTCTAAAATATTAAAACGCACCTTTATTAACGACGAACACAGTTTCAACATAAGATATTAAAATAGAACAGGAGGGAAAAACCTTTAAAATTGGGAAAAACATGACTACACGGCGTGTAGTATGGATACACGACGTGTTCCCAGAAATTTTACCCTGGGCGTGTACCTTGGCCATACATGGCTATGTAAACAACCCGACTACACGGCGTGTTCCCAAACTACACGGCATGTACTGAACCTTTTCTCCCTACCCGGTTACTCCTACACGACTAAGTCACATAGACTGTCCTAGCCAAAGACTACACAACATGTTGAGGAAGACACGACGTGCACTAGACATGCCTTACCTGGACTGTGTTGTTAGAGACACGGCCTGACACATGGTCAGCACTACACGGCGTGTTCCCAAGGGACACAATGTGCACTTGAAGTAAAACCACAACTGTGTGGTTCATTACACGGCCAAATACACGGCTGACCCTTACACAGCGTGTTCCGAACAAACACGGCGTGTATAGGAGAAGATAACAGCAACCGGTGTTGTTCGTGACACGATCGGGTACCTAGAACAAGACTACACGGCGTGTTCATACCAAACACGACATGTACTACCAGAGTTTTCCCGACCCATGTTGTTAGTGACACGGCCGGATACACAGTTTACCACTACATGGCATGTACATACTGTACACAGTGTGTTCCTAAAGACCCTTTTTACAGAACCGTGTCCTTGTCCACACGGTCAGTGACACGACCAAAAACTACACGACGTGTATTTATAAATTACACACCGTGTATTCTGGGTTTTTCCAGACAATAGCCTCAGAACTGCACCGGAGCCCATAAAACATAGAAAACGGAGGTTAAGGTGCCAAATTCCGATCCGTGGGGGCCCATACTCCTCGCGAATCAAAGCTTGGCATCATAACAATGCATATAACAAGCAATAGTATAACAAACTCACGACCCACAAAATTCCGATCCTCAAGGGCCCATAACACCTCCTAGACCAAAGTTTGGTGTCTGTGATAAAGAAGCTCTAAACAACCGGCACCCCATCCATATAGTAGGTATTTTATCACAACAACTATCACAACAGCATGCATTGTCTATCACAAATTCTATCACAACAACATGAAATCTATAATGCAACCTAGATGGCATGGAAAAATGCATGGCCTATGATTTTCTAACATGTGCCTATATGATGCATGAGATAGCATACCCTCATCTCATATTGTTGCAACAAAATAGAACCGCAATCATATAAACCATAACAACACAAAACAAGTGCATCACCCAACAGTGAAATCAATCAAACTGTAACATTTGCAGAACTCAAAAATTAAAGCATTCGAGGTAATATGGATTTTTCCCTGTACAGGGGTTCTAGAACGCCTGGGCATAGCTATTTACCATTTACCTATTCCATCCTATCCCTGTCTAATGTCACCAAACAGTAAGTCAAATAAAAAAGGAAGAACCTCCTCTGATACCACTTTGTAACGACCCAAATCTGGAGCCACGCAACTGGTGCCCTGTGCCCGGTTCTCCACATGACCTCAATCACATTTCCCCAAACGCCAGAGGCTGCCGACTAGTAGCGAGGGACTTGGTAAATTATTGGGGAAACTATGCCCTCATTTGGTCAGGTATATAAGGGAAAATAATTAACAATCAATAGCAGAAGCAGTAAACGACATACAACAACTGAAACCAAACAATGGAAGTAATGAATATATATAGTAATGATGATAATGATACAGAAGGTACAAGTATCTAAGGAAATAATCAAATACAACAACGTGCTAAAATACAACTTAAAACAAGTAATAAAAGTAACAGCAACTCCAGCAGCATCGCAAGCCTAAGCTCGGTCCTATGCTCTCCAGCTCCAACCAGCAATCATGTACTTGAAGTAGAAGGGACACAATCCCTATCCACACCTAAAACCATATAACCTGTTTAGGCCAAAAAGTAGGACCCAAACAGGGCGTGAGACTAATCCCAGTAGGCAATCACCACAAGATCTGTGCCCTACTATTAGTGAGCAATATATCAAAAGTAAAGGAAATAAATGCAGTAGAGAAATAGAGGTACACCAAAGTAACAATCCTACAAATCTCCATTCACATTTATTTATTAATTTAATACAATCATTTTATTATCAACCAAGGAGTCTAACAACAGTTCTATATTCTTAAGGCATAGCAAGTAACACAACAGGTATCTCAACAGACTATCTAGATAACAAGCAGTACAAAACCAAGCTTGTTCTTTGTCTTGGTGGACTCATCAAAAACAACCAAACAAATAATAACACTAACTCTCTGGGTGGCTCCTACTGGAAGACCCCTCTAGTCAAATAATCATACAAGGCACAAACACTCTGGGAATCTCTCACTTTCAATTCCCCTATGGTCTTGCAACGATAGCTACAGACTCTCTGAGGAAGCACTTACGTCTAATTCCTCCTGTGGTCTCGATACGTGCGTAAACTAAGGACACTCTTGGGAAGCACAAAGTCTAATTCTTGTAGGTCTTGCATACGAAACTAATTTATAACAGACTCTCTAGGGAATCCCTTAATTGTCAATTCCTTCTTTAGTCTACCTCACCAGGTTCACACAACCCCGAGCTATCTAGTCATGCGTAATCGACTATCAGCAGCCCTAAGTAAGTTCAACAACTACTTGTCTAATAGCTAAAATGCATCAAAAGCATATAAACAGCAGGAAATACATTCAATCAGCTATAACAAGACAGACAAACAATGCTACAAGGTTTGCCTTATAGGCAACCTAAGACAAACGACGATAAACATCCCAAGCAAGGGAAATCAGCCATGGGTGACCCTCGAACATGAAAACAAGCATATATTACTATCAATTAACCTCAAGAAAATAATAAATCTAAGGCAATTAAACAATGGAATCAAAATCCCTAACCCGGGATACCCGATACATGGGTATCCAGAACTTTTTGCACAAAAACTCAAAGACATTAAACATAGGGCAACAAACCACCTACCTCGATCCTAGGAGATCAATATACTTGAGCCATGAAGATTTATTCTCCTTAGAATGATGAAGATATGAGAAATAGTCCAAAATTCTCAACCCATGACATCTTGAGAAAGAGGAAAAAATATGGAATGAAACTCAAGAAGAAGGGAGAACTCACCGCTGCGATTCCAACGCAATCGATGGAGTTCGATTCAGGTAACTGGTGAAGGATCGGTGGTTCGGAGAGAATCGGCCTCCTCAGACACTCTGGACGGAATTAGGCATAGAAGAAGATGGAAACAAGGAGTAGACGCGACCCCAGTCCGATTAATGAAATAAAAATAAAAGTACATGGCATGTACTCGCCCCTTCCGTACACCTCATTAAGCGGCCTCCACCTCATCGCTACACCCCATGTGTGTGGCCTGGACACGACCAACACACGGCCTCATGCGGGAGAAAAGTACATGGTGTGTACTCATAAAGTACACGGCGTGTACTTCAAATATTTCCAGAAACTCCTCTTTTCTCAAAAACATCAGAAAAAGGAAAGACATACCTGAAAAGAAGATCCGGGTTGTTACACTTTCCTTGATAATCCATCCTATTTAAGTATATTTCTAATCATTATTCTCCCATGTCATCAAAATATAACCCAACAAGTATTTATTCAAAACTATAAATGATAGATTAACTCCTTTTAAAATATTTTTACACGATACCTTTACTATTAAGGAACTACCCAATATAGAATATATATGAAAGTGACGAATGTTAGAATTTTGGTACACCTTTGTGCTGATTTGGTAAGGCTTTACACCAATTTGGAACCACCCTGTGTATGAACCTATGTATGTATTAGAAACATTCTTCTAATATTTTATAGAATGTTGCATAGTCTCCATGTAATTTTTGTGTACTACCATACAAAATTTCAAACAACTAGAAAAGATACACCATATAAGAAAACACATTTCTATAACATGGATTACAATCTTAACTAATCAAAATAAACATAATCTAATTATATAATTTAATCTAAATGAAAACCAAGATAATATCTTTACAAAAAAAATTGAACTAAATAATTCACCTAGGATAGATCACAATTATGGGAAAAAAATATTTAGATGAAACATATGTTATTTATCAACAATATTTTAATTTCCACTATGAATGAAGAGCCATAAGAATTGATTACCTCAAGTTTGTTCTTTACCACACCATCACACCTCACTTTCCTGAATGATGAAGATATGAATGGATGGAACTGAACCACTGAGAGGAATTATTAGTGGAATAAGAGGATAAAAAAATGATTTGAGATGAATGGTGTCTCACACCCAATATTTTTTGTAAAATTAATTCCACTTTCAACATTCATATATTTAAGCATAACTGAAACCCATTAAATCACCCCATTTAAAATATACTTGAATTCCTAATTAAATTATCATTAAATCTTCATCATTAAAATATTTAGTATACTATATTGAATTCATTTGACTAAGGGAGGTTACATAATTACATAACCACCATAAATAATATAACAGTATAATAATAATAAAATAATTCTACCCATTATGTACTAACCTGTCAGGACTCATCCCCCTGGGCCCATGCTGTGACTATCCCAATCCAACCTCCCATAGGTCAGGGGCTAGCGACTAGTGACGAGTAAGAATATCCCAAATAGATGGGAGACATTTTCCTAAGTACCTACACACACACACACAACTCCAAGCCACAAATACTAGAAGGTGAATACACTAAGTAAACAAACACAAGGTACGAAAATAGAAAATTGAAGGTAAACAGGGCCAGGACACAAGCCCAAATGAACATAAAAGCAAAAGTAAAATTCTCTGGAACTACTCTACAAAAAACCCTACATGAGGGGTAGGTACATAAATAGATGTCTGAAGTCGCAGAAGAACTTCTCGTCTATCGGGTCACTCTAAGAACCACCTGGACCCGATCCACCAAGGAATCCATCAAAGTGTCGATCATCTGCACAAGACATGATATGTGCGGTCAAAGACCATGTAGGGGTGAGTAAAACAATACTCAGTAGGGACCCCAAACCACAAAGGCATACCACAAAGCAATACAAAAGTAGACTACCAAAGAGGTAATGAGGTGTAACCTCTAAGAAGTACAGTCAAGCGAGTCACTAGAGTAATCTCACATAGGTATAATCTAAAGTAAGGAAAAAAAGACTAATAGTCTTAACACTTAACACATTATACTGCTGAAGAACTAATACCTGATGAGCGCTTAGGGCTGATGGGTCACCTAGACCCGCTCTTCATATGGGCCAGTTGGATCACTTAAACCTACTCATCTCTTGGGCTAGCTAGATCACTTAGACCCGCAAGTATCTTGGGCTAACTGGATCACTTATACCTGCTTGTCTCTTGGGATAGTTGGTTCACTTAGACCTAGTCATCTCTTGGTATAGCTAGATCACTTAAACTCACTCATCATAGTCTTCCTGATACAACCATCCATAGGATTCCCACTTGTAGCGTGCTTGATTCCGAGAGAGTCTACTCCTCAAGCCATTGATCACATTTCAACTTCCACGAAAGTTAACTTAGTGTATACCAAAAGGAATGCCTCATCGTGAGGGTCCCAAAACCACAAAAATATCATCAATCAGATATATGATTAGGAAGTTATGTCCATTTTAGTAAAAAGGGGTCTCTCGGGTTTGGGTTCGGTCTGACCCAGTTGGACCGACCCGACTCGACTTGGACCGGGGTCCATTGACCCAACCTGGGTCTGCTGACCCATCTTGGGTCTGACTAGGCCTGGGTTCGCCGACCCGTCTTGGGTCCGACCCGGCCTAGATCTGACCCGGTCCGCTGGGCCCGGCCCTGACCGGCTGGGCCTGGTCTGGCCTGCTGAGGCGGCCTGCCTGCCCAAATTGGCCTGCTCACTGCGGGCTGGTCTGATCCACCCAGAACACGACATGCGCCACATCCCACCCTGAGTCATGTGGCCAGCTCAACCGACTGCCATTCTGCATGCGCCCAGCTCAGCCAGCCGACGTTCCACATGTGCCCGCGGCCTGAGGCGCAGGTCTAGGCCACCCTTCCATAGCATGATGCCACGACCCTTCACTAATGCGGAAGTTGTTTCCACCATCACATTGTTCCACCAGAGTGCACTACCTCCACTTTATAGTACACGGTTGTTGGCACCAGTGCACTAACAGGTCCTTCTGCGGACCACTAGACACGCTTCGGTGGTCCGTTCTTCAAACCGAAAGAGGTTCTGGGATCCCCAGGTCTTCCTTCATCATCTAGTTCCCAAATCCATGTTACAACCCCTTTCACCAGAAAATTATGGAATGGTGGTATCTAATGTACCGCCTTAATCTGTTCTCCATCTTCATCGTTGCACCTCCATCATGCCATGTTCATCCTGGATCTACGATACTATATCGTTGTGCCAATGATCGATTGTAAAAAGACTGGTCAATTGCTAAAAGTAAAGTCATAGGGAAAAGGAAGAAATTCCAGTGACAAGTATAGAACAGAGGGAGGAATGGCATGATCTAACAAAATAGAGACGGGCCTCAGTTGATGTTAGTGTTGATCATGACTCATCGCCATTAGATCGGAATTTGTAAACCAAAATAAAACACAAGGTTATTCTCCCATAATAACCCCACAAGAGTAATCCCATCCCGCAACATGATCAAACCATGGGACAATTTGTTTGTTAATTGGTATGTGTTCATCATTTATAATGGAAGAATAGGGAAAGGCTAATCACTTATAAAAGAACCCCTATATGGAATCAGATTGCTTGTTGATGAAGAATGGAGTCACTCCACTGCCGTTCATCAATTCTTGATCTGCAACTCTCATTGATGATGAGATCCTTCGAAGAGGAAGGAAGGAACTTGTGGCAATTCTTCATTTGTTTCCATTCAATGCTTTCCAATGCCACACCTACATAGACTCAAAGAAAATAGAGGATCGTGCCAAAGACCCCGTATCTTTTTTAAATAATTAAATGGAGGAAATAAATTTCAGTGTTTATGTTACATAGAGTCGTCACATCATTACGCTGTTTCATTTATGAAATGAAATAGTGTTTCTATTACACTTGAGTTGTAACATCATTAAACTATTTCATTTATGAATTTAAATAGATGGATCGACATTGTGTTGTAGCGAAATGTTTTTGGATAACATAAAATTTCTTAAGTTTATTTTATTTTTATTTAAAATGCCCAAAAATTTACTTTTACCCCCGACCCGTGCCAGTTGAGGTTAGGCCCCGCCTAAGGAAAGCACACACTCATGAGCTCATCGTTACTCTCTGATTTCCAATCAGAGTTACCGTTTATGAGTTATAAGGATTTGAAAATAAAATAATCTTTGTTTAATTATTTTATTTAAGGTCAAGTCCCAAAAACTACTTTCCATAATTGGCCTATGCCGACCAATGTTAGGATCTGTCTAAGTAAAACATACCCTCACAAGATCAATGGTGGTCTCATATTTTCAATCCAAGTCACCATTTTTGAGTTATAAGGATTTGAAAAATAAAATAATTTTATTTAATAATTTTATTTACAGTTATGCCATTTTCAGGTTTTCTCACTAGAGGCCCGCACCAACTAAACTTAAGTCACGCCTAGGGTAAACCCGCCATCCTGAATGCAATTATACCCTCATATTTTTGATATGGGAAATTGTTTAAGAGTTATTTCACTTTTTCTGGAAAACTTCTCACGCGTGCTATTTAAAAACTTAACATTTTTCGGCAGACCATTCTGGGCACACCAGGCCTCAGAATCGCACTCCGTATCAGTGTTTGGTCTTGGAATTTTCCCAAAAATTTTCTAAAAATAAAAATGTGAAAATTCAAGTCATTACATAACCTAAAAATTCCTATAACATTACTTTGTGTGTTTTGGATGTTAGAGATGCCGAGAGGTGGTTTGAGGAACAAAAGGTGGAACTTAATCTATGATTTCAACTGAGGGATAACTTTTTGGCATGGTGGAAGGTGTTGTGGTATGAGAGGTTGAATGGGAGGATTGGTTGTGGCATGGTTGGTTCACCCATTTCCTATATGTTAGAGATGTTGATAATAGGGGCCTCTTCCACTTTAAGGGTCCTTGCATTGCGATCCTTTGGTTTCATCGTGGTTTTGTTCTGGGAGATAATCGTGGTAAAGGGAAGGCCAAAGGTTCTGTCATGTCCATCATAGTTATGACATGGACACTAGAGAAGCTAATTTTTATAGTTATACCATTTTGGGTTTCACTATGCCATGAAGATCGTTCCATGTCATGGTATGTTTTATGGAATTTGATATAAATTTGAGGATTCAGATATTATAGTGTGGTGATAAAATTTTCATCATGGTTATTCCAAAGTTTTATCAAATATGGTGATCGACTATGGTGTGATTTCCATGATTTTTTTAACTTAAACTCATTGTTTTTTGGAACTTACCCCAATGTTGTGGTATCATGGTTTTGTAGGTTGAAAATAAATTCATAATACCCTCAAAATTTGATTATTCTCCCCTTGTTTCCCTTGACCCTTAAGTGACACTTGAGTTTTTTTGGATACCTTGCAGCCTCTTTTTTCTTATCTTTAAACCCCAGCTTCAAGAAATTGATTATTGGTTATCTAAGGTGAGTTCTCCCCCTTTTATTCTTGTAATTATCTCCAATCTTCATATAGAGAATCTTGTGATGGTGGATGTGGTCGTTTTGGGTTATGTTAAGCTAAGTGGTTGATGGATATTGTTGTGTTCTAGGTTATTGGGGTTTCTTTTCATGATTCTAACATTTTAAACATTCTTTTATTCTTATCATTGCATAACATTCTCTAAAGAATCAATTAAGTTAGGTGATTCATGAACTCTCATTATTTTGAGTATAGTGTGGGAGTGAGATTATTTTTATTACTTTGGGTAAATAGAAAGGATTTAATTAACAAAGACAACGAATTAAAATGAAAAGTGAGTTTATAGGAAGGGGTGTATCATTTATGTTGACATGTTTCCATGATTTTTCTTATGAGGTCAATGCTTGTTTATGTTTCCTACTGAGAATTATTGTTGTTTTGGAATCATATATTCCTTTACTATGATTTTATTATTGGAATCACCTATATATAAAAGATTTATAATTAAAGTAGATAATGAAATAGTCATGTGAATTTGTAAGAAAACAAGATGATGTTTATGCTATCCCTAAATGAAATAAATGAGAAGTGTGACATAAAGTTGGATGCTTGTTTTATTATTCTATGATTTTTTTATGTTTCACCGTTATTGTTATGATAGATTTTTAGTGGTCATGTGGGAATGGGTGGGAGCTATCTTAGTTGGTTTTGGGACTATTGTGTGTTGGGAAATAGGGTTATGGCTAGTTTTCATGGTTGGAATGAGGATAAATGTTTGTTTATGCAGTTCTTCATGACATTGCTAGTTATGTGGGAATGCAAGTGGCATGCGATGACTATGGGGGACTATGGATTATGTGTTACATTCTAGTTATGTGGTTATTAACTAGTTATAGTGGGATGTATTATAGATTATTATTAGTATGGAACCCTTAGTTGGTAATAATGAAACTAATGAGGGATTTGTGCTAGAGTTAAATGAATATCAAGCTGTTAATGAAATACTAATTATTGAAATGAATGAGTAATGGGATGGAATGAACATGGATGATAATTTTGGAATAATTTTCATTTAATATGGGGAATGAATGACATAATGAACCTATCAAGGTTGGTAGATGAAAAATTAGAAATGGTTAGTTGATAATATTTAATATAAAATTATATGTGGTGTGGTGGATTTTTTTTTGGAGAAGTGGGCTGGTTTGTATTGAATAATTAGAAGTAATTGATAGTTGAAGGGTGTGGTGATGAAATGTTTTTATGGGATCTGTTAGTGTGGTTTATGTGAAAACATACTAGGTTGGGATAATGTGTACCATATTATACTTATATTTCCTTATGATTTCATACACACCTCACCCAAATCGGATAACCTCACTAACACCCAAAGGTTTTGGGTTATGTGTGTTTCCCCAACATCTAGGATAGAGTGGGAACAGATGTCCAATTACCCCATCTTCCCTACTCTCCCTTCTAGATGATGAATGGTTTTTCAAGATGATATATTAGAGTGAGAAGTGGTTGTGATATTGATACATGGTATGGGTCATGTATGGAGGAGGAGGGTATGGGGTTGATGTATTTCATATTCATAATACCCTACTATGATGGATATGGATATGTTGTGTTGGATATAGATCAATGAAAAGAAGAATGTTGGGCT
The DNA here is from genome assembly GCA_963277665.1 of Viscum album. Classification (NCBI taxonomy): domain Eukaryota; kingdom Viridiplantae; phylum Streptophyta; class Magnoliopsida; order Santalales; family Viscaceae; genus Viscum; species Viscum album. The sequence goes on from OY728141.1 coordinate 1,426,506,933, forward strand.
CTGTGGGAGGTAGGGATAGGTAAGGATGCAGTTTGGACCACATTAACTATGACATGAGTATTCACTTTGATGCCAATAAGAACATTTCACCCTAGGAGAGGTTGGGATAGGTAGGGTTGCATTTTGACCCACATCGATTGAGACATTATATACATATTATTTGACTATGATGGATTTGGAAGGGATTAAAGCATAATAAATTCTACTATGGGACATGAGAGTGGAAAACCAATAATGTTAAATACCATTTAATTTGTAAACAACATAACTTATCTGCACATATAATTATGATTTATTCTCATTTTTAATTAATCATATAATTACTTAAATCATAAATATATTCGAATACATTTTTTAATAATCAAAATTAATATATTCACCTTAAAAAAATATATTTTTCATTCAAGGATTTATCATATTAAGTATCACTTATTATACATTAATCCAATATAGATATTCATACCACATAAATGATTAATGAATTACCATTTAAAAAATAACATTTTACACAAATAATTTCACAACCTAAATTTTTTAATAATTTTACAAGATATTTATTCAAAGAAATTATCACAATATATTGATATTTTCTATTATATATTTTAAATAAGGAACAATAAAAATAATTTACCATGTCTTTTTTTGTTATGGAAATGTATGTCACCATAAATAAAAAAAGTTAACCACATAGTAGTTATAATTCATACCAATGGATTTATTTTACAACCGTATTAATTCATAAACATGGTCAATAATTAAATATTCACATTAATACATATTCAAAACAATATAAACATTTCAATAATGAATAATCGTTCTATATATATAAAAAATCTCAAATTTTATATCAGTGTAAAATAATTATATATTTGAAAATTTTAAAAACACGAATAACTTGTTAATAATTAACATTAAATTTTAGAACATGAATATTATGTATTAATTACCATGTTTACTTTGAGTCATTGAATACATTCTTGAATAAAATATTTCTATTTTAATTCTAGTTAATACATCATAGTTAGTCTCACACCTTTTTTTTAAGAAATTACATTCCATTAATATTTTATTCACCATCAAAACCCAGTTATAATTATATCTCATAAAATTTATTTATTTAATACATCATGAAAGGTCAACATACCATTAATTTAATCCATTAAATATAATTAATTAACTATAAAATATATAAATTTGTATGAGTAACTATGTTCCTTACATTATAGAATTATTTTCATTCTCATGAAAAAATACATATTAATATAATAAAAAACCACCAAAATATCTATTTTTCAACACATAATTTGCATTAAACCAAAATTATTTATTTTATTAAATTCTATGCTATCCTTTTTTACTAATAAAATAATTATTTATTAGTGTAAATTTTCATCAAAACACTTTATTATCTCATCAAAATCAAATTACCAGTTTACCCTTTAAATTTTTAACAAAGTAAAAAGTATGAATTTTCTGGTCTCTATAATACACACACCTTTAGAACTTTTAATCCTCAATAATATTTAACTATATATTAATAAGATATAGATTAACGAGGGATACTAATTAATGAGAAATAAGATTTGTATTGATATAATTTCAAAGTATTTTTTATAGAAGAAGACTCACTATTAAAATAAGGAAGAACAATATCAAGTTAATGAAAATTCAATTTGAGAAATGAAAATTGACAAGTAAGAATCATCGAGGAGAAAAATTTAACAATCCATTACCCACAAATCGATTAATTCACTACTCTTTATCAGAGTTACTTAGTGAAACGATAATGAAATGATGAGTTACTACTTACCATCAAGAAAACAATACATAAAATAGAAATATTCTATAATTTCACTAAAATAGAAAACTATATCATGATGGTAGATAGAAAAAATATCATATCACCTATAATCGAGGAGAAATTTTAGTACTTACACCTGATAATCCATCCTATGTTAAGGTATACTCATACTGCCAATATCCCATTCCATTACAAAAGAAACTGACCACGTCAAACCTCGACTTTTTATTTCATTATTATTTTATTTATTTATTTATTATTGACCCAATACTTTATTTTCAGGATGGATATCCTCAAAAATTTCAAAATATTGAAGGTTTTTGGGCGTAGAATAGTTAAACCACATGGTTAGGGGAAGCCATGTGGTGCCCATTTGATAGTGATAAAATTTATGATAGTTCCCTTTTTTTATGGTTAATAAAACTATATACGGTACTGGGGTAAACTATGTGGGGTTTTCATGTTTTTCTAGTAAGGGGTGCAAGGTTGTCACACTGTTTGGACAACTGTATGGCCAAACCGTGTGTTTTACCATGGCTTATTTTTTTTTGAAAATTCATAAAATTACCTCCCTGCTATTTTTACCCCAATCAAATTCCATCTTCCCCTATTACTTGATTTCACTAAAGGAACCCCCCAAGAAACTCCTCCTTAATTTTCCCCTCTGGTTACGGGTATTTTGTCTTACGATTTAAAGTGAATCTCTGTTTGGGTAAGGATTCATCTTCTCCTACTTCCACTTTGTATCATTTCTTCTCAATTTTCTTTCCCCCTTTACTATATCATTCCCTAGATAAACCTTGGGTGTGTTTTAGGTTCTAAAATCATTTGGATCTTGTTACAAGGGTGTGTGATGGGTCCTCTAATCCATCCTTTAATTATTTTTGAATGAATCACATCATTGGTGATTTCCCTGGGTAGGTGTTTACTTAATTTTTATTTGATTTGTAATATCATTCATGGTTTGTAATTTAAAATTCAAATTTTATTCTAATTTATAAATCATGTTGAGATATATGGATTTATATATATATACCAATCAATGTTTATATGATACAAAGGTTTAATTCTAATGGGTTATTATATATTTTCCCAATTTTTTATATTTTCACCTAAATAATGGTTTTTCTTTTAAATGGTAAAATATTTATGGTAGTTTTTATATGAAATTATAATAATTTAGAGTTGTTTGAGATTTTCTATGCCATTGTACGGGTTGGTGTTCATGTTTAAGTGGGTCAATTGGGTGTTATTTCTTTGTTTTAGAAACATTTTTAAGCTTGTACATTTCTCTATGTTTCTCTGTGTATTTGGTGGTTATACACATATTCATAGGTGTAAAAATATGTATATATATGTATATATTCACACGGGAACATGTGGATATGTTCATTGAGTGATGTATATATATATATATATAGAAATATATATGTGTATGAACTCAAAGGGAGGTTTTGAAGTTAAAATCAATGATTTAAATTTGGTTTTTAAATATGTTTTCAAAAAAGTTTTTTAAATAAATTACAAAGGCCCAGTTGTCATCTTCTAAATGTTTTTTCTAAAATGTGCTACACCTGTAGTGGAAACTCCACTGTTTTTTCATGTATGTGAGCTTGTGAATCAATATGTTTTATATTTATTTCTATATATAACATGGAGGGACTTCACACCATTGGGGATAGGGAAGTGAGATAAGGTATTAATTATATGATTTATTTTAATACATGTTGTGATTGATATATGATTTACTTCTATTAAAAATGTCCCCTCACATCCCATATTTAGTGAATATGCTATATATGACACCTTAAGTACTTGGGTAGGATATAAAAGATCAAAGGAGATTCTTTCCACTTGATCAGGTGTCATCCAGACTTGTAAAATTATTAGTGTGGTTCCCCCTTTTTCCAGAGAAGTTATTATAGGTCCACTCATTGGGAGTAAAGTTATACCACCAGGTATCCTAGCCTATGTGAACTTAGGGAAAATCTCATATTTTTCCTTATTTAGTTATTTATTTCACCATACCTTATTCCTTATTCTACTTTCACACTATTTGTTTATATAGATGTGTATATATATATATCCCCAGACCCTTGTTATATTATCATTTTTCTATTTTATCCAGGACCTACCCCTAGAATTGGATTTTCCTTTACTTATTTTTATTTTCATCATCTCTTTATTTGAATTTTACATTTATTAGATTCTATTTGTTTGTTTATTTATTGATGTAGTGTATTAGTTTTATAATTTTTAATATCACTTCAACTTGTTTTATTAAAATATTTCCAAAGTGTTATATACAAACGAAGTATTTATGAAATGTTTTTAAAAACATTCATTTCAAAATGATTTTAAAGGAATATTAAAAATGAGTGTTTTAATAAACAAGGCATGGGTCAATAAAATTATTTTCAAGCAACAAATTTCATTTAATAAAAATATAAAAGGAATTTTGAAAAATAATCACAGACTTTCCTTCTAATTTTATTTACTTTTGTATGAAAAATGTAAATTTTAAATGTATTTCAAACTAGAATTTATAGTTTTTCTTATAAATAAAAAGAAATGACTTGATGGTTATATCTTTCTAGGTTTATAAGGTCAAACCCTACTTATGACACTTGGTGTATGTATACTGAGTGTCTCTTTTATAGTATCATGTCCCTATTTATAAGAGTTCCATTGACTAGTCCCTTCCTCCAAGATGATTTGAATAAGATTATCTTGAGTTTTGTTTGGAGAGTTACCTTATGTCATATGGATATATCAATATGGTATAATAGTTTTATTTTTTATTCCTTAGTAGTTTTAAAAAAATCATCCATTTTTATTTATCTTTTCCTTAATTGGCTGTGTTTAAGCATGCATGGTTTTGGATGTTGAATGAAGTGGTTGTTGTGTGTGAGGGAGTTAGAGATGAGTTAAGGGTTTACTAATTTCATATTATGTTGTTTAATTCTATATATTAGTTCATAATTTTCTTATTTAATATTAACATGAAATGTATGGAGTTATCATGATATATTTTTATAGATTCTCCTGCTCAATTAATTTTATTTATTGGGTGAATTCATTCCCAATTGAGTTCACTTCGATTCCCAACACTAGTTTCCATCGTATGGTGATTGGGAATGCCCATCGGTCACTATAATGGGATAAAAAATGGAATAATATTGGAATCCAATTCTGGTTCATGAAAATAGCATCATTGGGTCCCTTTATTATTTAGCCGAGTCTAGTAGATAGAGATAAGACTATTAGAACTCAGACGGTAGGTGTGAAAAGGGTCTGGCTCACCCTTACCTATTCCAAAACCATAAGTTTCTATGGGAAGTTAGGTTTTGAGAATTTTATTTTGATTTTTGTGGGTTTTGATTTATTTTTATGTATTTATTATGTTTTGGGATGGAATTAGAGTTTAGATGGTGGTGCATGATGATGTTTCATGACTCGGTAACCCATGGGGAGCTTGCATACATAGTTATATGTAGCTCTCAATGGTAGTTTTATAGATATCCCATGGTCCACCAAACCATGTGACTAATTCATACACAAACACTAGTCCCATTCAAGGCATTATTATGTTTTTTGTTATTAATATCTTGGATTTTGGTTGGTGTTTGAATGTAAAGTTTTGATGTTTTAAAGTGATTTTCAAGTAAATATTTAAGATTTTCAAACAGTATGTGCATTTTGAAATTTTTTTAAAAGTAAAGAATGTTTTTAAATGGGTAATTATAGAGACTAGGATACTAAGGGGAAACTAGGATAACCAAGAAATTGTATTCCAGAAAAGAGAAAAATGGGACCACAAAAGAGCCTGTACAAAATTCTCTAGAAGGGGTAAAACTATCCTTTTAGGCGGTAAGTTATTAGCCCACATGGGGGGAGGTAAGTATGTTAAAAGGAGAATGGATGGAGGGAGTGAGGAAGTGATGAATATTTATATTATTGTAATTTTATCATTTTCTCTTATATGGGAGAATCCTAGGGATCTCACTAGTGTCTTATATCTTTCTTTCATATCAACCTCTTCTTCCTTCATACTATGTAATCCGGTTCGATCAGATGTAGTATATATAAAGTAGTTTTCTCCAAATGGATGGTTAGTATGAAGTTATATCATTGGTCCAATATACATAATTCACACATGGAGGAGGATATCACTAACAATCACTCTATAGGGAGGGGAGAACTACCGAACTAACTCATATAGGAGGAGTGATTCCAAAATTATTTTTTACTCATAGGAGTGAATCATTTTTGGAAACACTTCATAGAGGTGGGGAGTTATTTATAGTGATGTGAGACCCTAAATTGGCAGAGGAGACTTAGTTAGAGGGAGTGGAATATCATTTTGGTAATACTGAGGAAACACTTTCAATTTGTCTGCAATAGTGAGAAATATTGCAAAAAACCAACAATGATGGGAACACAACCAATGAAAATGGGATCTAGTAATGAAAGAGCAGTTAGAATTCCATAACTACATTGATAGAGTGATACGACACTTAGATAATTAACCATAGTGAAGTAAATTTAGGGTTTGTACCTCGATCTCTTATATATTTTTGAATAATCAAAAACACACATTTGCATTTCTAATGATTTTTTGATGGTTCTCAATGTTTAAATTTTAGGAATTTAGCATTTTTAGAACCCCAAACATGAAAGTTCTATAGTTTGGACAGTGGAAACCACCAGTTACCTAATGACACCCAAATAGACATAAAAATATATCCATTGGAGTGGGTATTTCTCATAACAATTCATCCTCTAATGGTTATCTACAACCACCACCACCTCTAGAACATTCTTAAATCCATGGGAGGCTATAAATACACCCTAAGGGTTCCTAGAAGCTATTGATTACCTTAAAGATCATTTATAGTTAAAAATTGTATCAAATGGATCTTTTTCTTGTCCTCTATTATAATTGTCTCACCTTACCTCATTATTTTCTTATTGTATCTTTCTAGAGAAGTGTGATTGCGCTTCATTAGTCTTGTGAATAAAAAGTATCTTTTTTTTGGTTCTTTCTTGGTCTATAAAGCAAAGGGTTTTGTTCTTTCTTGGTCCTTAAAGTAAGGGGTTTGGTTCTTTCTTAGTCCTTAAAGGAAGGGGTTTGGTTCATTCTTGATCATTGATTCATGAGAGATTGGGTTCCCAGCCATAATAATTAAAAGTATTGTCATGTTTAAATTTTCTTACTAAAAAAGGTCATTACATCTTATAACGAGCTTCTTAATATAACTACTAAAAAGTGAGGTTTAAGTTTCTTGATACGACCATTGAAAAGAAAGGTTTAAACCAAAACCTCTCAAGTTTACTTTAGGGGAGGATATACATGGATCCCTAAGGTAAATATTGTTGAACACCTTTTTCAATTATGCCCTGTATTTATTTTTTTTATTTTTCCTCACTATCTTATTTATTTAATTTCTTCCACTTATAATTCTTATACTTGCTCTTAATAATTATTTTCACTTCAATTTTTTTAATTCCATCAAAATTAGTTTTAAATTCTAGAAAGATCTTAAAAGGGAAATTCACCCCCTCTATCCATATTTACTTGGACCAACAATTGGTATAATAGCCAACATTTTTATTTTAAAAAACCTTATCTGGTTAAAGGAACAATCAATTAAGGAAGACATCAATCGCTTATACCCAAGGTTCTATCAAGGGACACTAAATGGGTTAAACCCATTTCTTTTATAGAACTGATTATGATTATTGGAAAAAATTCATGTCTACTTTTCTTAAAATCATAGGCCATCCTTTTTGGAAAATTTTAATGAATGGATATACATTTTTTAACAAATTAGAGGAAAAGCACTTAATGAAATTTCCTCTTTTGAAATAGATATAAAATCCATGAATTATATTTATTGTACATTTGATAATAATGAATTTAACCATGTTTCCAATTGTAAAAATGCTCATAAAATTTAAAAGTTTCTTGAATATATATATGAGGAAAATATCAATCCAGAGTGCCCTAAAATTAAGGCACTAAAATCATCAAAATGGAGTGAAAGTGATGACCCCCTCTCATAAAAAAATCAAGCAAGAAAAACCCCAAATGTATCATGTCTCAAACAATGGTTAGTTTTGAGGTATGTTCGTCTCACATTTCTTGTTATTGAATTCATTTAAATTTTTAATATTTCAAATATTATAAAGATAAATTACAAGAGATATTTTGTGAAATAACCACAAAATTTAAGGAGATTAAAAAGAAATACAATCAAGTTGTGAGTGAGAATGATCTTATTTCAAAGGAAAATGAAAATCTAAAAGATTAAAATCAAAGGAACAATCACTTTATTTCTAAAAATAATCAAGATTAAGAGAAAATATTTTATTTGGTTTTGAAAGAAATTTCTGATGTTGAGAATCAATGTGATGATCGAAAAAAATAATATAAGAAATTGAGATTTTAATTAGGTAAAAATCATTGTTCAATTCAATATAATAATGAGAAGTTGGAATACACTATAAAGGATCTTAAGTAGTCTCTCTACAAGTTCACTCAAGGTGAACAATATTAAGATAAGATCTTGGGTTCCCAACAGAGTGTAAATTATTGTTATAGTCTTGGATATTCAAATCATGTTAGAACTTTTAGGAATACAAATTTTATAATGTGTTGTTCACAAAATAAATTTTCTAATTATTTTCATAGATCTAATCACATGATTAATGAGTGTAATTATAAAAATTATCGGTATAGTAGGCTAAAATCTCTCAACCTATCCTCAAATATCTTATATAAAAAATCTCATATTTCATATGGAAACACATATTCCCAGAAAAATGGATTCCAATATCCTTAATGAATAAAATTTATGGACTCATGTTTTGGACACCAAAACATCTAGTTTTTGAATATTTTGTAGGAATTATGTCTTAAGAACAATTACAAGGCACAACATGAAAAAATGCTTGAGAAAACTATATAATATAATTTTTTTGGTATATTTAGTTTAAAACCATTTCATAAAACATAAGATATATTAAATTTTCTACATTATTTATTTTAAATATTTCTAAATTCAATTTATCTTGAATCATACATTTACTCTATTTGAATTTTAAGTTTTGTGTATTCTTTTATGAAACATGTTTGAATAAATGTGATATTTATTATTTGGGATACTTATTTATTTCATTTAAGTGAATTTTAATTGAGTTTTTTGTGATAATTTTTTACAATTAAAATTTTCTATTTAAACTAGTTAGGTTACCATAGTCTGACCAATGGTTCTTTATAAAAGCTAAGTTCTAGAATTCTCCATCCGGCTAGCCGGTGGCCCTCATCAGATGGCCTATGGTGTTATGCCAGGCCCATTAAGCTTAATTGAGGGAGGTTATTTAAAAAAATTCTCTCCTTCCACTCAGTTACCACTTGAAAATTTCTCCTCTCTAGCCCTGTCAAGCCATAACTTCTCCTGTATTTCAAATCTCCACTCCTTATTACGTTTCTTGAAATTTCCTTGTATTTTTTACTCATCCCTACTTTATTTGTTTTAATCTTAACCTTGTTCTTCACTCCCTAAAACCCTTTCTCAAATTTTTGTAACCTTTATATAATGGACACTCAAAGAACTCAAGACTTCTCTTCTAAAGGAAAAGAATCATCCATCCCTCCTCTGATTGGGAAGATCAATCCAATTTGGAATGAAAAAATTATTATATCGGGTAGGATATTTGATTCTCATTGGTTAAAAAATGTCTACCTTGAGTTGATATGAAATCTTCCATTATAAATGGTGTGTTGAAAGAACATGACTACACTGAGAAGCCTGAATGATTCATTCTTCACAATGAAGGATATATGGTGTTAAAATCGAATAATGTTTTATATGGATATAATCCAGCCATTGTGGACTAGTACTCTATGCTAGATAGCTTCTTAAAATAGATAAAATTTAAAAAGGTAAATCTAGAATATAATCTATACATAATGGAGATTCTTGAAGGAACTATTATTGTAATTATATATGTTAATGGAAATATTTTCTAGGTGATCACGATAATGATTGTATTGAATTTTCTTTGAAAATGAAGAAATTGTTTGAGTTGTCCACACATGGAGAAATGATATATTTTTAGGATTATAAGTTGATTATCAAGATGATTTTTTATATCATTAGAAAAGTTTGAAAAGTAATTTATGAAAAAAATTTGGGTTTTTAGAAGTTACATCAGGTTTATATGATAGATTTTTCTGGAAATAGATGATTGGAAATAGTTTTTCAAATATACAGAATAGATGTTTTCTCATAGGGATGTTTCAGAGTGCATGGTAAGAAGGTTTTTGTCACCAAAAATAACTTCCAATGGATAGTGTGAATTGGATAGAGTTTATTAGATGTAGATTCATCGAACTGAGGGAATTTTTGTGATGAGGCTTTGATGACCAAATACAGTTCATCGAATGGATATTTCATAGATGTTGTCCATAGGTTACCCTTATGCTAGTAAAGGTTGTTTTCTCTGATACCTTTACACAACAGTAGGGATACCCTCATGTAGGTACAAGATATTTTTGTGGTGACTAGACATTGGTAATTTCATTGGGTGTTTTTATAGTTTATCGATCATTTCTTAAGTCAATAGGAGGTTGACCACAAAACTCGGAGGTTGTTGCAACTTTTTGACTAGATAGAGACATCTATAAAGAGGTGTGCTATCCAAACTCAAAGGTGTTGAAAAATTTATGAATAGTTCATGTTTTTGACTTAATTTTCAGAGACCCAAGGTGGTGAGGAAGTGATAAATTGTATTATATTCACTTGTATCTCCAAAAATGAAAAATGTTTGTAGTGTTCTCCCATGTATGTAAGAATTTTTCCGAACCACATAATTCTTATTTTTCTACTTATTTTTTTATTTTGTGAAGTGAAATACTAGAGTTTTTTTGTGGTGATTAGGTTGGATCTACCTAGTTCCAATGATCACTACTTAGGAGGTAGATATTATCGGAGAATTTTCTATCTGATAACTTTGCAATGAATTTTTGCTGTGGTGGATGGAGCCATCAGACAAACATCTCTATCTGGTAAATCATTATCTCAACAGGTCTGTCCATTGGTTCAAATAGATGGAGTGATATTTCTCAAAGAGGTTTCTCCAAGGTAGGTGGCTGGTGGTTTCTCCCAACAAGTGTTATAAAAGGGATATCTATTACTTCACTCAAAACATTCAGAATATTTCACACCTTGGTTTGAAAGTTAATTGATTTCAGTTAGTTTACTTTTATCAAAATAATGAATTCAGAGGAATAAAATGTTCATATCAATAATTTTGATGGAATGGAATTTTCCTTTTAGATAATGTTGCTGAAATATATTTTGATACAAAGGATCTTGATGCTCATTTGTCTAGAAAGTATCTCGAAACAACAGAAAGTGAGGCATGGGGATGGTTTGATAGGAAGTATTTAGCATTAATCAAGATGTATCTTATGAGGAATGTTGTATTGATCCTTATATAGAGGGAAAATACCACAGAGGCTATGAAGGAATTAGCTGAAATGTATGAGAATCTAATAACTCTTAATAAAGTATTCATATTTTGAATATTGTTCAACTTGATGTTGTTGGATGGAAGGCCTAATGATAATCATGTGAATGAATTCAACATGATCTAAGGGAAGCTCAAATATGTGAAGGTTACATTTAGAGATGATATTTGGGATTTTATTCTTCTTTCCTCACTTCCAAAAATATGGGATTCCATGGTGAAAGCAGTGAGAAAATCAAGTGGTAAGGCAGATCTCATGTTTTATGATATTCATAATTTTATCTTGAATGAGGATTTGAGGTGAAATAAAGTTCAAACTCCATTTGGAAATTCTCTCAATGCTACCATATGAGGACATTTAGTTCATGTGGAAGACTATTAAAAGAATAAATCTTTAGAGGATAAGTCCCTGAGAATAAGTTGAGGTAAATCAATAGGTTCAATCCCCATATGTTGGATTTATGGGAAGAAGATACATATCAAGAAATATTTCAAAAATCAGATGAAGTATTCCACTTCCATATGAAAAAATTCAGTCAGTACAATGGAAAAAGTGTCAAACTTGTTACTCAGAATGGTCATTCTAGAAGATTCATGGGTTTTTGACTCAGGGGAATCATTTCATTCCACTGGTTTGTGAGGGTGCATGGTTGATTATGTATAAGGAATCTTGGGTAGAGTATATCTTGAAGATGATGAATCTCAAGAAATATTTGGGAAATGTGATGTTAATATTTGAATGAAAAGTGGATGTATCTTGAAACTTAATGATGTTAGATACATTTATGGTCTCTAGAAGAACCTCATATCAGTGGGAAAGGTTGATGATGCGGGTTTTAGAATAAAATTTTCAAATGAAGTTTAGAATATCAGTAAAGGTTTCATGGTGATTTATCACTAAGTAAAAAATAGTACCGTGTATCTTACCATATGAAGTGATGATGTTGAAACCATTAGATCAACTTCATCAGATGGTCCAAAAAAGTGGCACTGTAGGTTTGGTTACCTTAGTGAAAAAAAATATTAAAGTTCTAGTGGTGAACGTAATAATCAAATTTGATTATATGGACCTTGAAAGATGTTATAGTTATATTCTATTAAAATAGAAAATAATTTACTTAAACTTGGATGGAAGAAATCCAAGGAGCCATAAGTTAGAACTTGTTCATTTCGATGTTTGGGGTCCATTCCTTGCTCACATGTATGGGGGACCACTATACTTCATGACCATTATTGATGATGCTACACAAAATGTATGTATTTAATTCCTAAAGAATAAATTCGATGTGTTTCAAGGATTTATTTAGTGGAAATCTATATTTTAGTAAGAGTGTGAAAGAAAGTTGAAATGTATTTGGACAGACAATAGTAGAGAACACACCATACACAAATTTCACAAATTCTATAAGAAGAAGGGTATCAGACATGAAAAGACTATTCTAGGGACTCCAAAATATAATATATTAATTTAAATAATGAATTGGAGACTGATAGAGAAATATTAGAGTACAAGACTACACTCGGGAATGCCTAAGGGAATTTGGGAAGAGGACTTGAATACAACTTACTTGGTGAAAAAAAGTCTAAATTCTACTATTGGATTGGAAATTCATAAGGAACTTTGGTCTAGTTAGAGACCAAAGGTCAAAAATCTCAAATTATTTATAATTTTTACATATTTTCATATCAATGCTAAATATAAGGATAATTTGGAGGCGAAATCCCAATTTTTATTTCTTGTCAGTTTTGGAGAAGATAACTTTGGTAATCGCCTATGGGATGATGAAAAGAAAAATATCATCCGAAGCCAAGATGTTGTCTTCAATGAAGATATTTTATGGAAAGATCTTATCCCAAATTAGGAGGATGTTAAGGAAAATTTAACAATCAAATTTTAGGAAGATCATATATATATTTTCAGACAAACATTCATTCTATAATGTTTAGTAGAAACATTAGAGGTTGCAGTACTGATAGTTAGTGTACTAGATAGAGGTAGATTAGATAGACCATTTTGAATGGTTAAAGTTTGGACATACATATACCAGACATAGAATAATTAGGAAGGCCTTTACTAGATATAATAATACCAGATAGAGAGGTTCATATGGATAAACTTGAGGTTGTTCTGAGAATATCCAATCATATCAAGAAACATATACAAAGGTTTAGATATGATATTAACTTATTACATCCAACGTATGCAGGGGAACTAGATAGTTTGGAGTAAGAAAATACTCTTGAATAATATAAATAGTGGGAGTCATCAAAGGAATATTAAATGAGTTCCTTAAATATTTACAACACTGTAGAGTTTTCTGAGCTATTGGAAGGAAGAGGGGTCTAGAAAACAAATGGGGTTTTCATTTGAAAGAGTAAGATGATAGAAGTAAGAGATACAAAGAAGGTTAATGGTGAAAGGTTTTCATCAAAAGGAGGGAATTTAATTTTCAGAAATTTTCTCACCAGTGGTGAATCAAATAACTATTTGAATAATGATCAACATTTTTGCATCCAATGATCTACACTTCAAGAAGATGGATGTAAAGTCAGCATATCTTCTTGGAGATTTTGAGGAAGAAATTTACATGGTTCTACCCAAGGGTTTTGAAGTTATTTAGAAGACATATTTGGATTATAAACTGAAAATAAGACTTTATGGATTGAATCAAGTTTCAAGATAGTGGAATAGGTAGTTCGACACTTTCATGTTTGAAGAAAATTTCAGTTTATGTGATTCTGATCACTGTTGTTACAAAAATCAATGGGAGGATGGAACATATCTAATATTATTGTTATATGTGGATGATATATTGATTTTTAGTTTGGAATTCCAATATATTGAGGAACTAAAGAGGAAAATATCAAGGAGATTCAAGGTGAATAACCTTGGGAAAGATAATAAAATCTGGGGGATGAGAATTGAGAGGGATAAGAAATTTGTTGTGTTGGTTTTATCCTAGAAAGAGTAAATCATGAAATTCATCAAAAGATTAAGAATGACACTTTGTAAACTTGTATCAACCCACCTCATTAGACACTTCAAAATTTCCATAAATTAGGCACCATCAATGGATGGAGAATTTAATGTCATGGAGAAGTTTTCTTATGCTTCAACTATAGGAAGTTTAATGTATGAAATGGTTTGTACTTGATCAAATATTTCTTTTATAGTGGGAGTTGTGATCTGTTTCATGTTAAATACTAGAAAGAAACATTGAGAATATGAAAAGTAGATCTTATGATTCTTAAAAGGGTAATAGTATATAGATTTATGTTTTTTGGATGGTGATCATGTGAAAGGCTTGTAGATACATATTTTTATAAAGACACAGATTCGTAGAAAAGTACTACAGATTTTGTATTTACTTTATATGGAATAGAGGTAAGTTGGATGTCTCAGTTGAAAATAGTGGTTACATTATCTATAATAAAATAAAATTATGTTGCTACTATGGAAGCAGGGAAGGAGATGATATAGTTGACGTGATTGATGAATGAACATGTAAATGGAATAGATAAAGTGATGTTATTCTCTGATATTAAAATTTCAATTCATATTTGTCACAACCTAGTGTTTCATATGAGAATGAAACACATTGATAATAAGTATCACTTCATATGAAGTCTTCTATAGGATAAAGTGTTGGAACTTTAGAAGGTTTCTGGAAAGAAAAATCCTATGGATATGTTTAAAAAAGTGATAGTCCAATAATTTTTGAGGGAAAATTATGCCTTAGTTTGACATGAATGATCATACAAAGAGGATATCACTAATTACATCGAACAAAGGAAGATCTTGGGTGAATGAAAGAAGAATAAGGCTGAAAATACTGAAGAAATTTCCAAGTAAGAGATTTTTGGGTTTTTGGAAATCACTTTAAGTTCATTGGATAGATTGTTCTAGATGGATATGATCAGATACAGTTCATTATAAAGACAAAATGGATGTTTCCTTGTAGTAATGTTTTGGAGCACATGGGTTGAAGATTTTTTCACTAGACAAAAATTCCAACAGACAGTGTGCACCAGATAGATCTTAGCATCTAAAAATTTATTGGACTGAGGCAACTTCTATGATGAGGATTTAATGATTAGATAGAGGTCATTAGATGGATATTTCATAGATATTTTTAATAGGTTTCCCTTACACTAGTAATGTTTTTTTTCTAATACATTTATGTAGCAGTGGGTATACCCTCACACAGGTAATGGCTATTTTCATGGTGACTAGCCAATTGTGGTTTCATATGGTGTTTCTAAAATGAATTGGAAGTTTATAAAGTCAATGGGAGGTTGAATATGAAACATGGAGGTTGTTATAACTTGTTGATAGGATAAAAACCTCTATAAAGAGGTGTGGTGGCCCAACTTTGAGGTTTAAAAAAACTGTATGAATAGTGCATGTTTCTAAATTAATTTTCTAAGACCCAAAGTGGATAAAAAGAGTGTGAGTGTATTATGTTTACTTGTATCTCCTAAAATGAAATTTTTTTTGTAGTATTATCCCATGGGTTTAGGTCTTTTTACAAACCATGTAAATCTTATTTTTTCCATTTCTTTTTATATTTTGTGAAGTGTGATCCTAGATTTTTGTGTGGTGATTTATTTAGATCTACCTAGTTTTAGTGAACACTACTCAAGGGTTAGAGATTATCAGAAAAAAATTACTTCTAATAAATTTATAGACCATTTACACTGTGGAATCTAGATCGATCAGACATAATTCTCTATCTAGTAAATCATTTTCTGACCATGTCTTTCTGTTGGTTCAAATAGATAGAGTGCTACTTCTCAAAGATGTTTCTTTAAGGCATGTGGCCAGTGTTTTATCCCAATAATTTTTTTTTCATGAAACACTATAAACAAGTATCCAATCATATAAAATATGGAATAAAAAAATACAAGGATGATGAAGATGAAAGTGTGAATCAAATATATTTTAAAAAACTGATTGGTATCCTACTTTATCTCACTTCATCAAGGTCTAATATTGATTATGTAGTGACCTTATGTTATAGATATAAAAATTATCCTATAGAATAAAATCTAATTCCTTCAAAGAGAATCCTTACATATATTAAAGGGACTTTGAGTTTTTGACTATCATATAGGAATTTTAAGTACCTAAATCTTTTTAGATACACTGATACAGACAAGGAATGTGACAGTGATGATAAAAAGTCCTCTTTAGGTGGAATATTTCCTCTAGTAGAAATTTGCGTTAGCTAAAACTATAAGAAATAAAATTTAGTTACACTAATCACCATAGAAGATAAATAGGTGGACACTACTAGTTCTTATACTCAAATTATTTGAACAAGAGTGAACCTTCAACATTTCAAGGTGAATATTGAAAGTCCTATTAGAATTTCATTTGATAATAAAAGTGTTATTTATCTCTCTAAAAAACCAATGGAACACTCATGATCTAAGAACATTGATGTTAAGATTCACATCATTAAGGAAAAGGACTTAAATGGTGATGTAAATTTGGACTCTAATCCCACAAGAGATCAATATACTAATATTTTCACTAAGGAAGTATATAAGGATGTATTTGGGACTTTGAGGTAGAACATGAATGTTAAGGCCTTACCTCTCACTTGAGGAAATTTGGGAAATACCATCACTTAGAATTGTATTTTTTTTTCAAATGGGTAAAAGATATTCACAAATCTTTCTAAAATTGGGAGGTTTGAACCTATTATCTATCTATTATAAGTCTAAAAGCATCTGTTTTTGTGAAATGGGGGAGAAAATTAATAAGTGTGGTCTTGAATTTTGGGTTCGCGCATTCAAATCACATGTCCAGGATTTTCTTGTCACCAATAGATGTAATTCTATAAAAATCACTACTCCATATTTTAGTGTGGCATGAAGACATTTCTCAACTAATATCGGATGTGATTTGGTGCCTCTAGAGTGAATTTGAGTTTTTGGAAAATATTTGAGTGATGTTTACTACAAATTTAAAGGGGGGATTAAGGTTACTCATGGATTTTTTTAAAGGATGTTGTATTTATTGTAAACTATTTTTTTGACGGTGTTAATAATGTTTGATAAAGTTTTTCAAGTATTTTTGAGCTGGTTTAATATTTTTTTAGAGAATCAAAATATTTATATGATTATTTAAAGTATTTTAAAAATTCTTAGTTGGAGATGAATAATGGAAAATTTTGTAACTTCATAAGGTCAAGTTCTATCTTCATAAGGTTGACTTGGAACAGAATTATAAGGAATATAGAATAGTCATGGACAACATAAGGTTTATACTAGTCTTGATAAAGTTGAGATAGAAAATCATAAGGTTCATACATGACTTTATAAGGAAAATACAGACCTTTATAAGGTTTCTTTAGCACATCATAATGACGATTCCTAACTTCATAAGGATAATTCCTAAATTAGACAGGTTGATTCATAAATTCTTATGGATTAGTCATAACTTCATATAGATGAGTATTTACATATTAAGGATCATTCTTAACATTTTAAGGATAACTCTTAACTTTTTATGGATGATTACTAACTTTGTAAGGATGTCTTCTAACTTTGTAAGGATGATTCCTAGCATCATAAGAATGATTCATAACTTCATAAGGATGAATCTTATATTTTTACAGATGATCTTAATTTTTTTAGGCCAATTCTAAAGTGTGTAAGGTTCATTTATCCTTAAGACACATTTTTTAACAATATCATAAAAAACATATGGATCATTTATCCTTACCAACCAAGAATTTAACAAAGGTAGAATCTCACAATGAGGAACGTGAGGGTCATTTTATTGACAGAGGACATTGGATGGTTAATATAACTAATAATGTATCTAATAATCATGGAATGGATATCAAGATTTAAAATTATTAGCCAGACTTAAAATTGTAAATATCATAGGTTATTGGTAAAATCAATGATACATTCCAAGATTTGTTGAGATTTTAATTATGATAGAAAGAGTTGATCATGGGGATAGATTCATGAGTATTTTGAATTCAAATATTCAAAATCATTTACATACAATAAAAATTTATGAATTCTCATTATTGTCTACTGGTTATTGAAGATCAATTATTGTAATGTTATTATTTCCACGATCCAAGTAAAAATTTATATTAAAACTTATGGGAATATTATTCATACTCATTATGTGAATTTTAAAAAGTAAAATGAAGATCACCAAGATTTCAGTATAGAGAAACTAATACAATTATACATTGATAACATGTTGCATCGAAGAAAGAGAAACTAAATAAGAAGATAAACCAGTACTGTAATTATGATTTCCAAGTTTTTTGAGGAAATTCATTGGATTTTTGATCTTCTATGTTCTTTCTATTTTTTTGGAATAAGACCATCATTAAAATTCATTCTCTCATGTATAGGGAGATCATTCTAAAAAAATGAGGAGGAAATTTTACATTCATGCTACTCTATTTATTATGTTAAGGAAGTCAAATAACTAATTAGAAGAATAAATTATCTTTTATATGGAGTAATCTAGAAGAGTTATGATTATTTTTGTTCAAATTTAAGAGCAAGGATATAATCTTTAGGACCAGTGGTTCCTCTTTAAACAATAACCACATTAGTGTTATCTTTTTGAAAAATTTAAGGATGTATACTTAGCTTATTTTATACCATCATGGAAAACCTTAATAGAGTCATGGAAAAACACCAAAACACTCTTTTAGTCATTTTGATATTTTAGTGATAATCGAGGTCTCAAATATTAACATGAACCTAATAATGATTATAATCTCACATTAAGGCCAAACCTTGTAAAAATCCTCCAATGCTATTTTTATTCTTTTATTATTATTACATATAGGTGAGAGTGATTTTAATATGGATGGATTATGACCTTAATCAATAAAAATGGATTAATTAAAACATACTTTATAAAAATTGTGACTTTTATTCACCCCTTATTGGTGTTACCTCAATAAATACGAGCTTTATAAAAAAATACTTTCATAATTCCCTCTTTTTAGACATGCCTTCAAATTAATTTCACACCTTATTCTTGTACAAGATCACATCAATTAAAAAGTTCACATAACCGATTCATTAACCTCTTTAAGTGTTTGACCATTTATGAAAGGTGATTCAAATAGTATAGTGACAACAATAGAAAATATATAACAATAAAAACTATTATAAAGATCAAACAACCAACTATCACATAAAATAACATATAACCATATAAAACCCATGTGATTTACCCATCCATTTTATTTTCAATTAATATTATTCATTATCTTAATTATGTTAATATTTACCATCCACCTAAATAAAATAAATTTATGATACTTAAAAACATTACACTAAATAAAATGGAGGAGTCTTCAATCCCATAACTCAACCAGAGCATCAACAATCAATGTGCATGAACAAGGAGAGTTAGATGATCACAATACCAAGATCATGTGAGGAAAACCTCAAAAAAAATATCATAACAAACTCCATAAAATCTATGACCTAATTTTATCCAAACTGATATGAAATCGACATAAGATCTTGACTTTATGGAATTTGAGGAATTAGTGGTTTAATTCCCAATGAAATCAAAGAGAATAAATTTAATTATATGCAATATTAAGAGGGAAACTCTATGGATCAAAGTACCAAGACATATCACCATTAATTTATAGATCAAATGGGACAAATATCACTTATCCAAACCCAAATATATTATATTATATCCTTGGAAAGTGGATACATGAATTTGGAAGCCTGGACCACATAGAGAATCTCTAAATTTGTGATAGCCAGTAATAAAGTGTCATGACCCGACCCGTACCGGGGCCCGAGCTGCAACTACCCCATGCCCGCCTCTATAGGCCAGGGGGTGGAGATTAGTACCAAATGCACAAAAAATATGGGGAGGCCTTTTCCCAAGTACCAGTATACACACACACACACACACACACACACACACAACCAAATCAATGAAAAGTGAAGAGGGAGAAAAAGAAAAAGATGCAACCTACTGTAAAAGTTAACCCAAAAATGCATGGAATACTAAAACGGTATGAGTACAATAAAGTAGACAGAAAATAAAAAAGTGAAAAAATACATGACGAACTAGTATAGTGTCCCAACCTGAAAAAAAAGAAAGTAAATATACTGAGGAAGCCCTGCTCTGGGAATCCAACTCTGAACACCGCACATGGTCCAGGTACCTACGATCCTAAGCTCCCTGATTTCCTGATCAAACCTATTTGTTATATGCATAAAGCATGATATATTATGGAAAAGAACATGGAGGGGTGAGTATAAACATACTCAGTAGGATTCCCCAAAAATGAGGGGGAGAAGTAAGAGATACAATAGAGAAGTAAGTACAATAGATAGAATAATAGTAAAATAAATGAGTACAACTCAACCCAATAAGGAAAGTGAATTAAGATCATCCAGACATAAAGAGATAGATATGGTGAGAATGTGAACTTCTAATTGAGTCATTGCTACCTCTAGTAGGAGAGTAGACTCATCCAACCATGAGAATCTAGACATAAAAAGCATATGGCATACCTCACACGTCTTTACCTCTCCTGAAAGGAGAGTAACTAGAACCCAAGGAGTGGGAAATATAATAGGGTGTATATATATATATATATATATATATATATATATTCTCAAACCAAAGAAACCCAAATGAGAGAGAGTAAGGGGATTTCCATCTCAAAGCTCATCCCAAGTAAAGAGTTTCCAACAGTTCTAGGAGTAACCACTATTGATGCCCAATGTCCATACATATTCCCTGAACTACAAGTCAAAGGGGCTCAAACACCACACCGTGATACAATCCGTTTTGGAAAAGTTTGTCTCATCCACATGGTTTTAGGTCATGTCAAGAGGACACATCTTGGTAGGAAAAGCACTCATCTTACTCATGAGTCTAAGGTTATATCAAAACATGCAACCTCAATAATCTATAGATAAAATTCATCTCAAGTCAAGGAACCATGCCCAGCTCGACTGGAGGGTGCCAATATAGAGTCATCGAGGACCCATGTCCATCCTAGATAGAGGGTGCCACTCTAGTAGGTCAAGGACCCATGCCCATCCCAGCTGTAGGGTACCACTCTAGTAGGTCAAGGACCCATGCCCAACCCGGATGGAGGGTGCCACTCTAGTAGGTCGAGGACCCATGCCCAGCCCGACTGGAGGGTGCCACTCCAGTAGGTTGAGGAGCCATGACCAACCCTACTTGGGGGTTCCACTCTAACAAGTCCAGGACCCATGACCAACCTAGCTAAAGGGTTCCACTTGGAAGTCCCTACTATCATCACCTGATCACTTCTGCCATCGAACACCACCTGAGGATGCGTCGTGTTCGAAACACCTCAATTCACAACTTGGATGTTGAAACGAAGGACACCAACATGTTATATGAGTAAAACATTATGGATAGGCTATATATTTTCCCAAAATAGACAACCAAAGTAAAGGGTGCTTTCACCACAAGACACGCAAACAGGTCAAAGTGGGGCCAGCCTTCCGACCCCAAACTTCAAATTATCAAACTTACCTCAAAAGGTCCATCTTAGTACAAGGGTTACACTTTTATAGATGGAATGTCAAACGAACATCCAGTTCAAAAGATATGGTTATTTGAAAAACCTAGAAGAGGGTCACAGGGTCAGTGGACCAACTCGTGATCGGTCCACCTACCGCGACGGTCAACTGCCACGGTTGATCGGATGATCGTGCCCGCGCCGTGGTAGCTTTCGTGGAAGTTAACCTCCACGGTCGACTTGGGTCTGAACTAGTTCACGAGGTCCGATCGGCCAAGTGGGACCTGACCTATTTACCCAACCCCGACCGCTAGCCCAGATTGGTCGATAGCGGTTCTGGCCCACGGTTCGATCACTGCCGGTGTCAATACGGATGACCAACCACACAGGATTCACAGTGACCGTCACTTCCTGGGGTTGCATTGTGTGACCCCGCCTGACCAATAGCTAGGCTATGTGGCATGAACACATCACGACACCACCACCGCCACGGGGCTGCTTCCGCTTTGCGAATTTCCGGCAGAGTGGCTGGCCACTGGCCGCCATGCTAGCGGAGCCCCTCTAGTCAGTTCTGCGGACCGCCGGGCTTGATCCGGTCGCCCGATCGCGATTCTGTCAGCATATCGGGGATCCCTGTGGTGATGCCTTCACTGCGATGGCCTCAGATCTTCGATCCATCAGTGATCTCACACACAAAAAATTTATTGGTGGAAAACCAGAAGAATAGACCAAGAACGACAAATTATAACATAGATCAATGACCATGTTCATGCGACCATCAATGATTAGACGATAGGACAATAATCAAATATCCAAAAATTGAGTAATTGATGGAGAAAATGAAATGGAACTCAAAAACATGATAAATACTACCTCGATCTGATGGTTCATTGTAGGCGATGCATCCATGACACTCCTGCTTCGATCCTCCAAATATTTGGAAAAGTTTTCTCCTCGTTCTAGTGAATAATGATGAAGAATAGCTAGAGAGAGAGATTAGGTTTTTAGAGAGAGAGAGAGATTAGGATTTAAACCTAATCTGAATCACTTAACCCTATTTATAGCCATCCCTCCCAACACGGAAAAACTGAAACCGTCACGCCCTCTCATTTTATGTCGTGCTTAGGAAAAAAGCTTATTCCGAACTCAATGGTGGTATCTGATTTCAAATCCGAGACTCTATTTGAATTTTATTTAGCATGACATTAGGGGTAAAATAATTAAGTTTAATTACGATTCTTCCCCTAGATAGCGTTTTCCACAGGAGTCCCACATCGATGAAAGTTGTGCCCTACCTAGGGTAAACGCCATGTTCTGGACATAACCATGGCCTCCGATTTCTGATTTGATCTACCATCTAAGTGTTATCCTATTTCCATTACATGTATAGTATAAAATATACTTAAATTTTATATAATTTATTTCGGGTACACCAGGCCTCATAATTTCATTTTGTCTAAGTGCCTAACTTTGGAAATATATATAGAAATATTTCAAAGTGTTACAAGGTGAAAAATGGGTCTCTACATCATTCCCTCCTCCAATCTTTTCATCCCTGAAAAGCAAAAACTAGGAAAACAACTCGGGATACTAAGCCCGCATCTGGCTCTCCCATTCCCAGGAACTCTCCTACACATTTACATACTACCACATGATGCGAATCGGGGGAATGGCCCGTACAAATAAGGTCCGATCTTGCCGGTCCTCAATCACCACCGAGTGCTTTGTAAAGGTGGCTCCATACTTAATGTCCAACTCACCCCAGTCGATGATGTGCATATGATGATGCAGGTATCTCCTCAGCTATGACATGCGAAAGACATCATGTACTCACTCCAGCTATGGGGGTAGGGCAAGGAAGTAGGTAACCTCACCAACCATTCGCATGATCTCAAACGGACTGATGAACCTTGGGGATAGCTTGCCTGCCCAGCCAAACCTCCACAATCTGCATCATGGGGAGAATCTCAAGAAGACATGGTTTTCCTACTCGAACTCAAAGGGTCTACGATGATGATCTGTGTATGATTTCTGTCTGCTCTGGGCCATCTTCATCTATTCATAGATGACCTGCACGTTCTCTATCACGGCTCACACCAACTCTAGGCCCACAAGAGATGATTCTCCAATCTCCATCCAACACAAAGGTGACCCACAGGGTCTCCTGTATAGGGACTCATATTGTGCCATGACGATGGGAGAGTGATAAATATTCTTTTATGAAAACTCTACTAAAGTAATGTGATCTTCCCAGCTCTAGTAAAAATATAGCATGCAGGCCCTCAATATATCCTCTAGCACCTGGATAGTGTGCTCGGTCTATCCATCAGTTTGGGGGTGAAATACCGTACTCATCTGCAATCAGGTACCAAAAGCCTAATGTGGGCCTCTCCACAAGCGTGATTCAAACCGTGCATCACGTTCAGAGACAATTTTCAAGGGTACTCCATAGAAGAAGAAGATCTTCTGCAAGTATAGCTACCCCAAAATCTCCACCGAACTATGCTCCCTTATAGAAAGGAAGTGCGTCGAATTGGTGAGTCGGTCCCTTATCACCGAGAGAGAGTCATGGAACTTTGCTTTATGTGGAATCCCTATAATGAAGTCCATGGATATTCCATCCCCCTTTCACTCTGTGATGTCAAGAGGTTGCAACAAACCCTCCTGAAACTGATGCTCAGCCTTCACCTGCTGATAGGTAAGGAATCAGGAGATGAACTCAACAACACCTCATATCATGAAAAACCACCAAAACAACCATTGAAGATCATTTTACATCTTCCCTACACTGGGATATACAACTAGGGGTGAAGTATGGAACTCCCACATCACTTCCTCCCGCATCGCAACTGGAATCACTATTCACCCGTGGAATAAGATCTTGTGATTACATCCTTTAGAATACCTATTAGGTGCATCAACTATGGATATCTAGTATTATAGAACCTCTTAGTTGATATCTTCAAACTGGGACTCTCTCACACGCTTGTGGAGTGAAGGAGTCAGCACCATTGGCTACTAAAAAACTGTACCCTCCTGCTCCACCAAGGTTAGCTGCACGGAATCTAAATGCTCTAAAGATTCCTACACTAGAAAATCCTAGGACTTCCTTATGAGAGAATCAGATAAATTTTTTCCCTTCCCCAGGGTATAGATGATATCAAATTCATAGTCGTATAGGAACTCCAACCAACACCACTTCCTCAGATTTAGATCCCTCCGAGTAAAGATATACACGAGGCTCTAGTGGTCTGAGTAAACCACAAAGTGATCACCCAAGAGGTAGTGTCTCCACATCCTTAGGGAAAAGGCCACTACTACGAGCTCCAAGTCATGAGTCACATAGTTCTTCTCATGGGGTCTCAACTTCCTCGACCCATATGCAATGACTACCTATCGTTGCATCAAAACGCAATCGAGTCCCACTCATGGGGCATCACAGTACACTAATAAATCAATGCCCTCCTATGGTAGTATTAGAACTGGGGAACTTGTCAACCTCTTCCTCAACTCCTTTAAGGCCTTTTGGAACAACTCAAACTAGGTAAATGACTATCCCTTCCATGTCATAGCAGTTAAAGGGACTGTGATCCTGGAGAGGCCTACCACAAATATCTGATAGTACCCAGCCAAACCAAGAAAACTCCACACCTCTGATGAATTCTTGGGTGACTCCCAATAAATCACTTCCTCGATCTTCACGGGATCCAAAACTAAACCCTCTTTAGAGATGACATTCCCTGGAAAGTGAATCTCATGTATCCAGAACTAACACTTCAAGATATTTCTTTAAAACTAGTGATCTCAGAGTAAATCAAGGACCATCCTCAAGTGATTTGCATGCTCCTCCTCTAACATAGAGTAGAAGATTATGTCATTAATGGATATGAGAAAAAACCGGTACAAGTATGGCTGGAAGACCTAGTTTTTCAAATCTATGAAAACGATAGGGGTGTTTGTCACACTGAAGGGCATCACTAGGAACTCATAATGCTCGTAGCAACATCAAAAGGCCAAATTCCGAATATCAGCCTCGTGAACCCATAGTTGGTGGTATCTGGATCTTATATAGATCTTGTAGAACCACCTCTCACCACCAAACTGGTCAAAGAGGTCGTCAATCCTTGGTAAGTGGTACTTATCTTTTATCGTGGCCTGATTCAAGCAACGATAATCCACACAAAGCTGAAAACTCCCATCTGACTTCTTCACAAATAGAATCGGACCTGACCAGGGGAACACACTGGGCCTAATGAAACCCTTCTCATGAAGTTCCACCTAGTTCAAATGTATCTCCTAGATCTTGGTGGGTTCCATCCAATATGTCTTAGAAGATATTAGGGCTATCCCTAGTTGCAAATCAATGAAAAAATCCAACTGTTAGCTCAAATGAAATCCCAGGAAATCTTCAGGGAATATTTCCATGTAATATTCCACAATTGAAGGAACCCAGGTGCCTAAAGAGTCCACTACACTAAGGGTTATGCTCACCAGTAGATGGAAAAAAGGCTGTATTCTCTTACTCACAGCCCTTGCCTACCCTACTATGAGGCTTTGTTCACCAAGAAAGGTGAACCCCATCCCATCAGTATGCAGCCATCTAACTAACTTGTAGAGACAATAAATCTGGGTTTGAACCATGTAAATCCAATCCATACCCAAGGTGACATCATAAGGATCCATTATGATGAACAATAAGTCTCATGAGAACATTTTTTTTCTAAACAAAATCTTGCATTGCCAGCTGATAAAAGAAATAGAAGAGGTGCTTCCTGTAGGAACCTCGAGAAAAAGTCACTATGATAGTGCCTCTACTAGGAGCTCCAACTCCATACTAGGAGTAATGAAATAAAAGAGTGACTGGATCCTGTGTCTACTAATACTGAAGTAAGAGTAGAATAAATATAGAGGGTACCTCAGATCATCTCGTGTGCTAGAGGATCACGAATGTTTATATCCTTTAGTTATCCATAGCCCCGACCACCATCTCCCTAAGCCTAATGTGGGCCACTTGGTGGTGGTGGTGGTGGGAACTCATAGCACCGCCCCCCACCATCTGGTCCTCCTGCTCCTTCTCCTCTGCTAGCAACACCTCCCTAGGGACCACCCTGATCATGGTGCTGCCTCTACTGTGGTGGTCTACCTGCTGCCTACATGGGATGCTCAACTCATCAGGTCAGGATGTCTCACACCATGTGACCTCACCCATCAAATATAAAACACCCCCTCTAAGGGTTGACCCGGTGCTCTACGTAGTCCTAGAGCTACCTGACCACATGGTCAAGGGTGATCCTGGGTAGTCCTCTTTCATCATGGTCCTGATACCTGACATATGTCACCTGATATGGATGCCTCTACTCTGAAGCAACCACTGCCGACCCCCACTAACTAGAGTCCCTCTACTAGGAAACTATTCATCACAAGTGCCTGCTCTAGCACCCTGACATAGGTAGGGATGCACAGGGGCACTAAGCTCACACAAATCTCTTGATGAAGACCTTGCTTCAGCTTCTGTACTTGGAAGTAACCGTCATAGATCATATCAAGGGAGTAGTGACTAATATCAGTAAACCTAGCTATGTATGCATCCACTATCATGGATCCCTTCTACAGCTACAGAAGCTTCTGAATCTTGATGATGTGTAAGTTCGAGGGGAATTACTCCTTGCAAAAAAGCTACTGAAACTTGTCCCACGAGAGTGTTGTCTTGTCATACATATGGGTAACTGA
The DNA here is from genome assembly GCA_963277665.1 of Viscum album. Lineage (NCBI taxonomy): Eukaryota > Viridiplantae > Streptophyta > Magnoliopsida > Santalales > Viscaceae > Viscum > Viscum album. The sequence goes on from OY728141.1 coordinate 1,426,534,527, forward strand.
ACCCCACCAGCACCCAACCAGCTCAAGAAAAATGCTGAATTCCAAGGCTACCATCTAGTCTGCCTATGTCCTCACTATCCTAAAAAGGTGGATCACTAACTCCATCCAGTCCTCTACCGCCTAAGGTTCTGGATCACCATGAAACCTCAACGACCTCTGCCACTGGAACTCATGAAGCATGCTCATCCTGCACTCTTACTCAGCCTATGATATTGGTACTAACTACTGATCCATAAGTGGAGGTACTACTTTTGGTTCACATGGAAGAAGGAGATCACATTATGGCCCCTAAAATGAGGCCTCATCACTCTCCAGGTCTCCGTTATGATCTGGAGCGGGTAACCTGGATGGATGTCTTCACAGAGGAATCCTGAAAATTATCAAGGAGTACCATGATCAAATGATCACACACACATATATATATATATCAAGAAAAAATGGGGATATGACTCGACAGGGAAATCCAAATACTTGATCCTATATGATTCATGTACCATTAATCCCTGCAATAAGTGTCTTAGCATGCCAAGTCGACAAGTGGGTAATCAGGGTCCTGATGTATAGCTATGTTGGCCACCGCACCATCATTGGGATCCCTAGCCTGAGAGACACTCTTGAGACACATCGACATTATTTCCCTATACCCAACACATACCCTTTTAGGGAAACTTTCTAACAATTTCCCAAGGGTCAAACCACCTATGATACTACTTTTTCACAACCCAACCCATACTAGGGCCCATGATGCAACTACCCTAAGCCGACCTCTATTGGACAGGGGGTAGCGACTAGTGCCAAATGCACAATAAACATGGGGAGTCCTTTTCCTAAGTACTTGTACACGCACACACAGCCAACTCAATGCAAAGTGCAGAGCAAGAAAAAGTAAAAGATTAAAGCTACTGTAAAAGTAAACCCAAGCATGCATGGTCCACTAAAATGGCATGTGTACAATAAAGCAATCAAAAAGGAAAAAGGGGAAAAATACATTCCTAACCAGTATAGTGTCCCAACCTAATAGAAAACTAAAAGTAATGCTATTGAGGAAGCCCTGCTTTGGGAATCCAACTATGACCACTGCACGTGATCCAAGAACTTACAATTCTAATCTCCCTGATTTCCCAATCAAACATGTTTTTCGTCTTCATAAATCATGGTATGTGTGGGAAAAGACCATGCATGGGAGAGCATAAACATACTCAATAATACTCCCTGAAAAGGAGGGGGATCAGTAAGAGATAAAAGATATAAGGAAGTATAATAGACAGAAGAATAGTATAGTAATCGAGTGAAACTCAACCCAATAAGGAAAGTAAAGTAAAATCATCCAGAAACAAGGAGTTTGAGATGGTGATAAGGTTAACTTCTTGTTGAGTCTTCTCTACCTCTAGTAAGAGAGTAGACTCATCCAACCACAAGAAGCTAGAAATGGAAAGAACATGGCATACCCCGTGTGTCTTTGCCTCTCCTAGAAGGAGAGTAACCAGAACCCAAGGAGTGGGAAATACAATAGGGTGTAAATATATATATGATCAAACCAAAGAAACACAAATGAGAAAGAGTAAGGGGATATCTATCTCAAATCTCATCCCAAGTAAAGAGTCGCCAATAGTTCCAGGAGTAACCACTATCGATGACCGACATCCATACATCTGCCCTGAACTACAAGTCAAAGGGGCTTAAACACCACACCTTGATACTATATTATTTGGATGGGTATATCTCATCCTCATGGTTTTAGGTCATTTCATTAGGATGCGTCTTGGTGGGGAAAGTGACCCTCTTACTCATGGGTCCAAGGTTACACCAAAACATGCCTCATCACTGATCTATAGAAAATAAGTCATCTCAAGTCGAAGACCCATGCCCAGCCTGGCTAGAGGGTTCCACTCTAGAGTCATCTAGGACCCATGCCCAGCCTAACTGGAGGATTCCACTCTAGTAGGTCGAGGTCCCATGCCCAACTATACTGGAGGGAACCACTCTAGTAGTTCTAGGACCCATGCCCATCCCAATTGGAGGATGCCACTCTAGTAGGTTGAGGACCCATGCCCAGCCCGGCAGGAGGTTTCCACTAGGTCGAGGACCCATGCCTAGCCCGACTGAAGGGTGCCACTCGGAAGTCCCTGATATAATCACCTGATCACTGCTGCCATCGAACATCGCTTGAGGATGCATCGAGTTTGGAACAACTCTCTTCACAACTCGAATGTCGAAATGGAGGCCAAAATCGTGTTCTACGTGGGAAAACATGTAGGATAGGCTATTTATTTTCCCAAAATGGACAACTGGGGAAAATGGTGATTTTCACCGTAAGACACCTGAATGGGTCAAAGTGGGGCCTACCTTCCCACCCTGAACTTCAAATTCTCAAACTTACCTCAAAATCTTTTTCCTAGTGAGAGGTTCATGCTGCCATAGACGAGGCGTCAAATAGACACCCAGTTCAAATGGTATGGACGTTTGAAAAACCCATAGGAGGGTCGCGAGGTTGGTGGATGGACTCATGGTTGACCGCCGTTGTTGGTACACCTACCGCAATGGTTGACCGCCATGGTTGGTCTGGCCTATGGTTGACTGGTCAAACACACCCACACTTTGGCAGCTACCCTGGCGGTAGACGGCCACGGTCGACTGTGGGCAGTCAACCATCAGCCAACCCGAGTCTGACCCATCGGGCTGGAATTGGTCCGTTTACCCAACTCGGGCCATTAGCCCAGCCCGATCGCCCAGTGTGACGTAGCCCTCTACCGACAGTGGGTCCGACCCGCACTCTGATCACTACTGGCATCAATGCGGCCGACCGACTATGAAAGATTTGTGGTGGCGGTCGCCGCTTGGGGTCACACGGTGTGACCCAGCCCGACCGATAGCCAGGCCACATGGCACAACCACGTCGCGACACCGCCACTACCGCAGTGCCGCCGCCACTTCACAAACTGCTAGAGGAGTGGACCACCACCGTCCACTGCACCAGCAGTGCCCTGAAAGTCCATTCTATAGATCACTGGGCTCAATTCGGTCACCCGATCACAATTCCGGCAGCGGATCAGGGCCCCATGCGATGATGCCTTCAATAAAATGGCCTTAGACCATCAATCCAATAGTGATCTCACGTGACCAAAATTTGTTGGTGGAAAACCTAAATAATAGATCAAAAAAGACAAATTAAAACATAGATCGATGAACATGTTCATGAATCCATCGATGATTTTATGGTAGAAAAATAATAAAATATGCATAAATTGAGTAATTTAAGAAGATACTGAAATGGAACTCAAAAATGTGATAAATTCTACCTTGATCCGATGGTTCGTTGTAGGCGATGCATCCACGACACTACTGCTTTGATCTGATGATGATTTGGAAGATTTTTCTCCTTATTTCGGTGATGAATGATGAAGAACAACTAGAGATAGAGAGATATTAGGTATTTACATATATAGAGAGATATTAGGGTTTAACCCTAATATTAATCACTTAACCCTATTTATATCCATTCCACACAGTGTGGAAAAAATGAAACTGTCATGCCCTCTCATTTTATCTTGTGCCTAGGATCCCTTCTAAACTCAACAAAGGTCTCATATTTCCAATCAGAGACTCCGTTTGAAAGTTATTTAGGAGGACATCACGAGTAAAATAATTACATTTAATTATGATTCTGCCCCTGGATAGCGTTTTCCACAGGAGTCCCGCACCGATGAAAGTTATGCCCTGCCTAGGGTAAACGCCACATTTAGGACTCAACCATGGACTCAGATTTCTGATCTAAGACACTGTTTAAGATTTATCATGTTTCCATTGCGTGCACAGTATAAAATCTACTTAAATTTTATATAATTTATTCAGAGCACACCGGGCCTTGGATTTGCACGACGTCTGGGCGCCTAACTCTGGAAATATATATATCAATATTTTAAAGTGTTAAAAGGTGAAAACCGGGTCTCTAAATAAAGAAAAAGTCAAAGTCATGGTCAATGGTGTAGTCAAAATCAAATACCCAATTAAAGAAAAAGGCTTTCAAAGGAATAGTCAAAAATCAAAATTCAATAGTCAATAGTCACCAATCAATGGTTAACTATAATCATTAAATGTTCATCAGTCCATGGTCAGTGGTCAATTTTCAACAATCAAAATTGGCATGCACACTATTTGACTTGGACCAGATTTTATAGGAAAGTATCTTTTTACTATTATCCATTGTATCTATATATAAATATCCAATTTCATGGATCTTTTTTGGAATTAAATAATTCATTTGTGAAATTATTTGTGTTTATTTTCTCTCTATTGCATGAGGAATAATATTCTCTTCCCTTTCTCTTATGTATTATTACCTTGTCAATCTATTAGTTAGATTGGTGAACTAAGATCTTAAAATCCACAAAATCATGAATCAACCCAAGTGTGTCATTTTTTGGATTGGATTTACTCCATTTTGGGTTTTCTTCTAAATATTAGGTCATAATTATTACCATTGGTTGACTATTTATTTCACAAATCCTACTCCTTATCCTTCACCCATCATCTTATTCTATAAATATCTGGTCACCTAGTGTGTCTCACATCAGTTGGTATTAGAGATATTATTAACATGATATACACATATCCTTTCATTTACACTAGTTTTATCTATTACCCTTCTTATCATTCCATACCATCCACCCATTAAAAAAACAAAAAAATACCGTTTGGGGAAAACCTCCCAATTTTTTCCCATATTGTGCAAGATTTAAGTTTTTATATTGATCCAACATTCATACATCCATATTTTCCATTTTAGTTGTTTCTATTTGAATTTCTTCCTCAAAAAAATATTCTCTTGATACTAAATATTTCACTTTACTTAATATGTACAATTATTTTCCAAGAGGATAAGTATAAAAAAATATCAAGGACTCATTTTCATATCTTTTTTTATTTAATTTATTAGAACATTCCATTTGCATACATAAATTTCTACATCATTTAACTTCATTACTATTTTATATTTGGCTATTTTTTTTAAATTAATTTTTATCTTTCATAACCATTGTGAAAAACCCCATTTATTACACCCATCCATTTATTTTCCACCTTTTACTCATCTTTATTACTCTTCTTTTCATTCCTTACCATCTTGTAACCCTTTTCTACTCAAATGGGTTGTTTTAATCCATTTTCCAACACAATAATGATTAGGCAATGGTTAGTGGAATGTGATATCTCAAAAAAGGCATTAGATTTCGTAGGATACTAATATTTTAATTGAGTATAGAGAGTGGAGAGTGACAAACAAAAACATTCTTATCTGTGTACCTTTGAGTGCATGTGTGTATGTGAGTTTGTATAATTGTGTGTGTGTATATTCAAAAGAGTGAGTGTGTGTATCCTTGCATGTTTGAGTGTGTATATTTTTGTGTGTGAGAGTATACATCTCATGTATGTTAGTGTGTATCCTTGTTTTCCTGAGTGTGTATCCTTCTCTGTGCAAGTGTGCACATCTTGTGTGGGTGAGTGTTTGTCTTTAAACATGTGAGTGTGTGCATCTTTGGGTGAGGGTTCCACCCTATGTGTGAATGTATTCATGTTAATTATAATGGTATAAGATTATAGAAAGATAAATTTTCATGCCAGAAATAGTAAAAGATAAAGTCAATATCCTACACTAGAAGATTCATAAATACAAATACAAACTTTGGAGAGCCATTCATATAATGACCTAGAATAGAAATCCTTGATCTAGTGCTAAATAAAATTTATTTAAAAAATGAATTTGATACAAATTGTTATGAACCTATATTTATTTTATATCATTTAAATAAGTTAAACATTACATCTCTAAACAAATACAAAATCCCAAGAATTTAAGTTTTAGTGTATTTGAGGATTGAAAACATAGTTTGTGATACTTGTAAACATTTCTCCATAATCAAATCAAACTCGAATCCCTTATAGACTTCTCATAAGTTATGCCCATCATCATAACATGGAGAATGGAAATATAAGAAAGGGTTGAACTCAAAATCTTAATAAGAGAAAACTTATTAACATTTTATTAAGGGTTGTATCATAATAAAACATGAACATGGGATAAATATCTTATTAAAAGAACATATAATAATAAGAGTTGTCTATAAGGCATGATAGAAGGCCATATAAACTCAAATGAAAAAACATGTACCATGGAATTACAATACAAAATCAAGAAACAATAATCAAGATCCATGAAGTATAATAAAAGAATATAACATAATACCATGAAAACATCATATTATAATAAAACCCAATCATGATCACCCTTAAAGTGGTGAAAAATCCCAAGTATGTCTACACTGTAAGTTCATAAACGTATCCAATCATGTCTATGATTCATTATCTCATTAGATATAAAAAATTACCTAATGAAGTGGAGGGATTTAATGGACCCAAACCATCTTAGGGATTTATCAAACCCAAACCATCTCAAAGATTTATCATAACAAAACTATGTTAGGGATTTATTAGACCCAAACCATCTCAGGGATTTATCGGACCCAAACAACCTCAGGGATTTTATATACCCAAACCATCTCAAGTCTTTATCTAATAAAAACCATATAAGGGCTTTACCATACCCAAACCATATCAAGGTTTTATTATAACCAAAATATCTCACAATGATAATATATACACATGTGTTCCATACCAAAATTCAATCCAATATCATAACATGAATAACCCATAGAAAGAAAATGAGTTTCATATCATTTCCAAATGATATCACTCAAACTGAACTTAGGAATGTAAATGGTTGATACCCAAAATTCAATCAACCTAAAAGAGTATTTTATAATATAATTTTAGTGTAATTAATGAAAAATAATTTCCATGGAAAGAAATCCTTTATAGATAATTTGGAAATGGTAGCAAAATTGTTAAAGATTTTTTTAGAAAATGATTTTTTATCTTTGGAGTAAAATATAAAATTATGCTCACCTAAAAATGTCATTTTTGGAAAGGTAAATTTTTATAAATATAAATCAATTCATTTTAAAAATCAATATTTGGGAAGAAATATCAATAATTAATCCCTAAAAATAAATATAGGTTTCAAAAAAATGAAGTGAAAACACTTAGAAAACTTTTACTTTTAAATATAATATTCAACAAAGGATCCTTGAAAAAGACATAAAGGTTTGAAAATGTGAAGTGAAAAATTTGGAAAAAATTTAATTTTAAAAAATAAACTTCAATAATAGATCCTTAAAAATATATAAAGGTTTTAAAAAAATGTGTAGTGGAAGATAAATCATTTCATCTTGAAAGGACTGAAAACCTTTTTAATATTTTGAAATAACATTGTTGAAAAAAAATCATAAAAAGAGTAACAAAACTTATTTTTAAAAGAGGGTAATGAAAATATAAAGGAAACATGAGATAAAAAATAATTTGGATTCTAATTATAAAGGATAACATAGGAGGGAACGGAAAATATGGACAAAGAGGAAAAACCATTGTTAAAGATGATGGGAATTATTCTTGACAATGGTATAATTATTACAAGGAAGAAATTTATCAAGAAGATTTGAATAAATAGTAACATTTTCCTTATAAAAAATTGAAAGTAACATGAAATAAAATATTAGTGTGTAAGAAACAAATCCTATAAGAAATAAGTTTAAGAATACACATTATAACTCAACGAAGGGAGTTGAGTTTACAAAAACCCTTACAACTTTGGTATCTTTTAAATCAAAGGAGATTTAAAAAAATGACAATATATGGATATTCAAACCCCATAAATTTTATGAATATGAAAAAGTAAATTCATTATGAAGTAATTACACCATATAAAATATATCATAGTGTATAATAAGAAATATGTCTCATGGAATTAAATTTGAGACAAAGAACCCCTTACCTTGTATTCCCACTTACATGAACACACTCTAACCTCCTATATAATAAAAATAAATTTATTTTTTACTTATTATATAACCTTATTATTATTATAACCATTTATAAACTTCATTTATAATTATTATCTATATTTATTTTTTTAGTTATTATCTATTTTTGATATTGAGTGTGAGTAATCTTGATTGTTTTGAACTAGTTTCATAAAAGTGGTGTTATTCTTTGTTATTATCCCAATATTCATCATTACAAGAATATTATATATAGAATAATTGTTTTTTTAAATGATTAAGTAATTACAATTTCATTAGGATAAATACATGGATATGGTTCATGAAAAAGGAAGTTGAGATAAACTAGTTTTGACGTGTTTAACGGTTGAAAGGTGATATATTACTAAATATATTAAATATTAATAACATAATTATAGAATAATTATATCATATTAAATAAATTATTTTTGAATTATATTCTCATTATATAATTTTCCTTAATCATTCAAGATTTAACCATTATAACATTGTTGACAGAGGTGGTAAAAACCTAGCTAAGCGAGAGCATGTTATAATGATTTTACGAGTAAGGGAATGTTTTTATATAATGTTAATATAAATTTTACATAAGATTAAAAATTTAATAAATATAATTTACCTACATTGAATTAATTATTATAAACATCCATTTATTTTTTTGATTACAAATGAAATTCATCATTTTCGATGGTGGTAGTCAAAACATACACACAATTAACTATTTCATTTCTCAATGAATATGATGGAATGAATGTATATGATAAATTATAATTGTGACATGGTAAAAATATTTATTCCTCAAATATATCATTTCAACCAACCATGATAAAAGGTTATGAAAAAAGAAATACATCACTTTGTGGCGGCGTTAGTCCGCACGTATTCACGATTGATGTTGTATTATTTTCTAAGAGGATGAAAATGATTGAATAATGATTTATAAATTAATATAATAACATCCTATAATATTTATAATACTATTTTAATAATATTAGCATAGATAGAGTAATTTTATAAGAGTAATATTAATAATAAAATATTAAGGAGTAATAAATACTCACATTGAGAACTTGATATTTCTCTTGGAAATATCCTTAGAAATAGAGGCCTTAAGATATTTAATTGAGACCAGAGGCTTATGAAATTGTGATAAGATTATAGTATGAGAAAAAAATGAATATATTAATAAAAAAATTATAAGTTAATAGTATAGAATGAAGTGGTGGAATTGATCCCATTTTATAAGTGAAGAAAAGGGAACTTTTGTGAATACCCATTATTTTATCAATAATGACATGACACTATTCATGGGTAAATGGCTCAAAAGTGATATATAATGGATTTTTACCTTAGTAACTAGTTTTTAACCTTATAGTTTATATTTTATTAAAATTATAAGGTAAAAATTATAATCACATTTTTATGTTATAAACCCAATTTTAGGATAAATATAGTCTAATTTAATTTTTAAATAATATAAAATTAACTTTTAAATTAAAACAATTACTATATATATAAATTGTTTTGTAGAAAAATTTTGTTTTTACCATTAAGTGTTCTTAAACTTAATTAGTATTGATTACCTATTAAATGAGTGTTAATGTATTTATATATAGGTTTAAAAATTATATTATATTCATTGTTGAGTAGTGATTCATTTATTTTATTAGATAAAAATTACACAATGTTAATAAAATAATTCTTTGAAAATAACAATTTTATCATTATCACAGTAATTAACTTAAATCCTAGTAATCATATTTTTAGGATTAAATTGAAATTTTCCTTATTAAATAATATTAATATTTTTATCTAAAATATTAAATCCATTTTTTCGTATTTAATTTTTACAAGTTTTGAAAATTAATTTTCAATATAAGCAAAGGAAAACAGTTTTTAGAGTAAAATATTTTTTAAGTTTCATAATGTTAAACATAGATTTCATAAATTCAACATTGTATTTTTAAATTATTTATTTTAATTTATAAATATATATATTTATATAAATTTGGATTCAAAAACTTTTAAGTAATTAGTTTATAATGATAATGTCAAAAAAGTGACCATATTATCAAAATTGGTGTTTTTTTCATTATCCACCTAAAAACAATTATTTTAGAAAAATATTAAAAATTAATCGTAAAAAATATTGAAATGATTAATATAATTTTTTTAAATATCAATTCTAAATTTTTTAAATTTATATTTTAAATGAAAATACAGTGTATAAAGAAAAATTTCTTTTATTGAAAAAATGCCTTTTTAAAAATTTAAGTGTTGTTAATAAAATTTCATGTTCATTTATAATTGATTGAAATATTTTTATATTCTATTGGTTTTATTATTTTAAAATTTTATTAATCATATTAATCTAATATGTCACATATTTTTTTAGTTTAGAATTGTGTGTGAAATAAGCTATCAAATATTGTATTAATTTAGAGAAAAAAAATATTCCAACATCTCAAGGAGTTACACCCCCCTAAATAAATTGAAACCTCATAATTTTAGCTATCACATAATAATGAAAATAGATTATGGTATCAAAAATTAATTTATGACTCAAGGTATAATTTCAAGAGAAATATCAACCGAACAAACTTAGAGAAAATGTATTTCCTTCAGAATTAGATTATTCTTGATGTTGAGTTTTTCTATAACCATCTGAGATAAACATCACTCATGATTAGGTATTATGACTCCTATAATAAAACTAGTTTTTAAATAATTCTCATAATCATACTTGAAATTATGGTTGATCATAGGTTTATTTGAAATGTGATTTCATTATTTTAGTAATTATTATAATGTCTACGTGAAGATAGAAAATAAATTTCCAAAAGTCATACTCATATTCATAACTTGGGGAGGGGAAACATAAGAAATGGTGAGATAAAATGATCTACAAGGGAAAACTTATCAACATGTCATTAAGGGTTAGATCATGATAAAACATGATAAAGGAGAAAATATCTTATTAAAAGAACATATAAAAATAAGATTTATCTATAAGGAATGCTAGAAGGCTATAAAAAATCAAATTAACAATCATATACCATGATATAATAGTGTTACATCAAGAGATAATAATCATGATCCATGAAGTATAACAAATGCATATAACATAATCACATGAAAAAAATCATATTCTTAGAAAGACCATTCATGCTCACTCATCACGTAGTGAACAATTCCAAGTATGTGTAACCTTTAAGTTTATTAACAAATCCATGCATGTTTATGCTTCATTATCTTATGAGATATAAAACTTTACACAATTCATTATAGTAATTTAAAATACCAAACTGTCTCAAGGCTAAATCAGATCCAAACCATCTTAGGGATTTATCAGACCTAGTCTATCTTAGGTATTTATCATACCTAAACTATCGTAAGGCTTTATCAGACCCAGAACCATATCAGGGATTTATTGGATCCAACCCATCTCAAGGATTTATCTAACCCAAACCATCTTAGGGCTCTATCAGACCCAAACCTCCTCAAGGTTTTATTAGAACAAAACCATCTCATAATAATAATACATACAGATGTGTTCCATACATAAAGTCAATACAATGTCATAACTTGAAGAACCCATGGAAATTAAATGGGTTTTATATTATTTCCAAATTTCTTCACCCAAATTAACCTCAAAATTGTAAAAAATCGATACCCAAAATTAAATCTCCTAAAAAGAGTATTTTATTATAATATTTAGAGGTTGATTCATGAAAAATAATTTCCAAGGAAATATATCCATTAGATATAAAGATGAAATGGTATAGAAATTTTAAAATAGTGTTTTAGAAAATTATTTTATCTTTGGTATAAAATATGAAGTTACAAACATTTTGAAAATTCATTCTTGAAAATGAAACTTTTGAGAAATTGAAAATAATGAATTTTAAAAATCAATACTTAGAAATAAATATCAATAATGAAATCTTGAAAAGACATAAAGGTTTTAAAAAGTTTGAGTGAAAAAACTTTTAAAACCTTTACCTTTAAAAAGACTCTTAAATAACAGAGCCTTATAAAAGACATAAAGGTTTAAAATGGTAAAGCGAAAACTTTAAAAAAAATTAATTTTGAAAACGAGACTTCAATAATAGATACTTGAAATTACTTGAAGGTTATAAAAATAAATTTTTAATGTAAGACAAATAATTTTATTTTTAATGTATGTGAAACCTTTTTAATATTTTGGAATAAATTTTTTGAAAACCCACATCATAAAAAGAGTAAAAAAATTTTCTTTTTAAAAGAGGATAAGGGAAATATTAAGGTCACATGTGACAATATATTACTAGGTTTTCAAATATATATGATAACATTGGAAGGAAAAGAAAATACAGACAATGAGGGGAAACCATCATTAAATAGGATGAGAATTATTCTCAACAATGATATACTTTTTATGGGGAGGAAATTCATCATGGAGGAATATTTGAATATTTTTTTTTATTTTCCATAGATAAAAAGGGAAGTTTACATGGAATAAAATCTTTGTGTAGAATAAACCAATACTTGAATAAAAAATTCAAGAGGATGCATTATAATTCAATGAATGAAGTTGAGTTAACAAAAACCTTTATAACTTTGGTTTATTATGAATCAAAATTCATTTTAAAAAGAATATGATATTGATCTTAAAACCCCATGAATTTTATGAAAATGGAAAAATATATTCATTATGAATTAATCTAACCATACTGAATATATCATGGTGTATAATAATTAAAATTTCCCAAGGAATTAAATTTGTGACAAGAAACCCCATTCCTTATATTCTCACTTACTCAGATACGCTGTAACCTCATGTATAATATAAATAAATTTCTTTATAAATTATTCTATAACCTTATTCATATCTATATACTTTTATAAACTGAATTTATAATTATTTTATGCATGTATATTAGTTAGTTATTATCAATTTTTGATATCGTGTGTGAGTAATCTTGAACATTTTGAATTAGTTTCGTAATAGATGTGTTATTATTTATTCTTCTCCCAAAGTTCATCATTCCCAAATTATTCAATATGGAAAAATATTTTTTAATATTTCATTAAGTACTATTTAATTAGGTGAGATACATGGTTATGGTTCATGAAAAATGATATTGTGATGAACTAGTTCCAACATGTTTATTGATCGAAAGGTGATATACCAATAAATATATTAAATATTAATAACACTATTATCTAATAATTTAAACATATTAAATAAATTAATGTTAAATTATATTACCATTATATAACATTCCTCAATCATTCATGGTTTGAACATTATAACATCATTCACGTAGGTGGTAAAAATCAACCCAAACGAGAGTATGTTATAATGATTTTACGAGTAAGTATATGTTTTAATATAATGTTAATATAAATTTTATAGAAGATTAAACATGTAATAAATTTAATTTAACTCAATTAAATTAATTCTTAGAACCATCCATGTATGTTGGTGATGAAAAATTAAATTTGTCATTCGTGGTGGCAGTAGTCCAAACATACACACAATTAACGATTTTATTTCTCAACGAATAGGATGGAATGAAGGTATATGATAAATTATAATTTAAAAATTATAATTGTGAAATTGTAAAAATCTTTATTCCTCAAATATAAATTTGCAACCAACCATGAGATAAGGTGATGGAAAATGAACTACATCACTTCGTGGCGGCGGTAGTCCACACATATGCATGATTGATGTTGTTTTATTTTTCTAAGAGGATGGAAAAGATTGAATAATGGTTGATAAATTAATATAATAACATAACAGTATATTAATAATAATATTTAAAATATATTAGGGTATTTAGAATGTTTTTAGAAGAGTAAAATTAAGAAGAAAATATTAAGGAGTAAGAAATACTCATGTTGAGAACTTGAGATTTCTCTTAGAAATACCCTTATAAATATAGGCTTTTGAATATCTAATTTAGATGAGAGGAATATGAATGTGAGATATAATTATAGGATGATAAAAACATAATATATTCATAAAATAATTAGAATATAATGGTGCATCATGAAGTGGTGAAAGTGATACCCTTTTATAAGTGAAGGAAAGGGAACTTTAGTGAATACCCATTATTTTTTCAATATTGGAATGACACTATTCAAGGGCCAATGGCTCAAAAAGTGAGATATAATGGATTATTTGGTTCTATAATTTCAATAAATATTATAACAATAATTTTCACTAATTTTTTAAATATGTTTCAAGCCTTTTATCCCTCGATTTTTACATTTTACCATTTTGGTTTTTACCATAGTAACAAGTTTTTACCATTGTAGTTTATATTTTATTAAAAATATAAGGTAACCCTTATAAATTTTTTTTGATGTTCTAAACCCAATTTTAAACTCCATATAGTCTAATTATATTTTTAAATAATATAAAATTAACTTTTAAAATAAAATATTTAATATATAGAAAAACTGTTTTGTAGAAAAATGTTGTTTCTACCATTAACTATTATTAATATTAATTAGTATTGATTAACAATTAAATGAGTGTTAATGTATTTATATATAGGTTTAAAAATTATATTATAAATTCATTTTTGTGTATTTATTCATTTATTTTATTAGATAAAAACTACACAATGTTAATAAAACAATTCTTTGAAAATGACAATTTTACCATTATCGTGGTAATTAACTTAAATCCAAGTAATCTTATTTTTATGCATAAAAGATAAATTTTAATTATTACATAATATAATTTTTTTTTCTAAAATATTAAATCCATTTTTTATATTTAATTTATAAAAGTATTGAAAATTTATTTTCAATATAAGTAAATAAAAATAGTTTTTAGAGTAAAATATTACTTAATTTTCCATAACCTTAAAAATAGGATTCATAAATTAAAAATTTTATTTTTAAATGATTTATTTTAATTTATAAATATATATTTTTATACAATTATGGTTTCAAAAATTTTTAATTAATTATTTTATAATGATAATGTCATACAAGTGACCATATTATCAAAACTAGTGTTTTTAACTATTAAACTAAAAAAAATTATTTTAAAAAAATATAAAAAATTAACCCTAGAAAATATTTAAATGATTAATATACAAAAGAAATTAATTTTTTCAAATTCTAATTCTAAAATTTATAAATTTATATTTTAAATGAAAATACAGTATATAAAGAAAAATTTCTTTTATTGAAAAAATGCATTTTAAAACTTTATGTGTTCTTAATCAAATTTCAGGTGCATTTATAATTGATTTAAATATTTTTATTTACTATTGGTTTTATTATGTTTAAATTTTCTTAATAGGATTCATCTAATATGATGTGAATTTTTTTAGTTCAGTGCTATGTGTGAAATAAGCTATTGAATATAGTATTAATTTAGAGAAAAATATATATTCCAAGATCTCGAGGTGTTACATTACTCTCCTTAAATAAATTTAATCTTAATAATTTTAACTATAATATAATAATGAAAATATATAAGGGTATAAAAAAGGTATTTTTGACTCAAGGTATAATTTCTATTGAAATTTCAACATAGAAAACCTAGAGAATATATCATTTTCTTCATGAAGTTGAGTTTTTATATAACTATTTGAGCTAAAAATTACTCATGATTAGATATTAATACTCCTATAATAGAATTAGTTTTTAAATAAGTATCTTAATCATACTTTAACTGATGGTTGATCATTGGTTTATTTGAAATGTGATTTCATTATTTTGGTAATTAATATAGTGTGTATGTGAAGATAGAAAATCCATTTTCAAAATTCATACTCATATTCTTAACTTTGGGAGGAGAAATATAAGAAAGGGTTGAGATCAAATGATCTATAAGGTAAAACTTAAAAACATTTCATCATTGTTTTTATCATGATAAAAAATGAGCAGGTGAAAAATATCTTATTAAAAGAACATATGAAAATAAAATTTATCTACAAGGAATGATGGAAGGCCATAAAAAATAAAATTAAAAAAACATACCATGATATAATAGTGTTTTATCAAGAGAAAATAATCATGAACCCTGAGGTATAAAAAAGTAACATAACATAAACACATGAAAACATCATATTCTAAGTAAACCCAATCATGATATCTCATCATGCATTGAACAATTCCAAGTATGACCACCCTTTAGGATTGTTAAAAATCCAAGCATGTTCATGCTTCATTATCTCATGAGAAATAAAACTTACCCAATTCATTAAAGGGATTTAATAGACACAAACCATCTTGGGGATATATCAGACCCAAACTGTCCTACAGATTTATCAAATCCAAACCGTCCTGAGGATTTATTAGACCTAAACTATCTTAGGGATTTATCAGACCCAAAACCATCTCAGAGATTTATCAGACCCAACCATATTAAGGATTTAATTGACCCAAAATTCCTTAGGTATTTATCAAACCCAGAAATTATTAGGGTTTTATCATACCCAAAACATCTTATAATGATAATACATAAACAGGTTTTCTATACACAAAGTCAATCCAATATCATAACTTGAAGAAACCATGGAAATAAAATCAGTTTTAAATTTTTTCCAAATGGTTTCACTCAAATTGACCTTAAGAATGTAAATGGTTAATACCCAAAATTAAATCACCCAAAAATAGTATTTTATAATAACATTTATAGGGTAATTCATGAAAAATAATTTCCAAGGAAATAAATCATTTATAGATAAAGATAAAATGGTAGTGAAATTTTAAGAGTTTTCTAGAAAATTATTTTATCTTTGGTGTAAAAGATGAAGTTAGAGACACTTTGAAAAGTCATTATCGAAAAGAATTTTTTTTAGAAATTGAAAATAATGAATTTTAAAAATCAATATTTGGAAATAAATATTAATAATAAAACCTTGAAATTACATAAAGGTTTCAAAATGTTCAAGTGAATTTTTTTTAAAACTTTTACATTTAAAAAGAATCTTAAATAATGTAGCTTTATAAAATACATAAAGGTTTCAATAGGTGAATTGAAAACTCTAGAAAAAATTTAATTATGAAAATTAAACTTCAATATATTCCTTGGAATTCTTGTTGTAAACCTATTACTAATGGTGGAATTGGCATTAAAAATTTAAAGTTGTTTAATGTTGCTCTTCAGGCTTGCCTTACTTGGCGCTCATTAACTCTTCTTCTAAATCTACTGATTTCCTTAAACTTAGGTTTTATCCTATGATTTTAAAAGGTAACCTGAATTTCATTAACTCTTCCATCTGGCCTTCCATTCAGGACTCTTATCAAAAAATCATGCAAAATTCTAGGTGGATTGTCAGTGCTGATTCTTCCATTAATTTTTGGTGTGGAAAATAGTGTGGTAGCCCTCTAATTTCTTTATTACCCCATGGTAATCTTCCTGTAGATGCTAATCAATCTATAAAATAAGTCCTGCAATCTCCTGATTGTGATCTCCCTATTTCTATTATGCAAGCTATTGAGAATTATACATTCTCTTCTGTTGGTGATTTTCTTTTTTGGGAACCTTCTGCTAATGGAATTCTAGACTCTAAAAGCTTTTATAATCACATTTTTTCTGACCATGAATCTAATTTTTCCTGGGTGAATCATTTTAACAAACCCTGGATTAAACCTTCGAGGATTACCCTTATTTGGCGCATTGCGCATAATAGATTACCTACTGAAACTAGTCTTCAAATCCGTGGAATTTCTCTTTGTTCTAAGTGTCGTCTGTGTAACCAACATAGGGAGGATGCTAATCATCTTTTTCTATCTTGTGCGATGGCCTCTGCTATCTGGAATTTCATCTTTGATCTTTTTAATTGTGGAAGACCCATTGATGACTCTATTTCTTTGTTTCTAATTAATTGCAATAGACATGATGCTTCCCTGCAGGTAAAAAATCTGTTTCTTGTAGCAGTGGCGGAGCTCCTGTTTGTACTCTGGAATGTTAGAAATGATCTCTTTCACAATAATCATTCTCTCAATCTTAATGCAGGGAAGTCCCGAATTCTTATTACGATTCATGAAGCAGCCTCAATTCAAAAGGACTGTTGCAATAACTCTGTTGGAGATTTTATGATTCTCCGTCAGCTTCATGTTCCTGGCATTTTCCCAAATCCCAAACGATCCTTTGAAGTGTTCTGACAATCACCAATGCGAGGATGGATCAAGGTGAATGTTGATGGCGCTTCCAAAGGAAACCCTGGCCCTACCAGTTGTGGTGCTATCTTCAGAGACTCAGCTGTTCAATGTCAGGGATGCTTCTTTATTGGTTGTGGTCACTCCTCATCCCTGGAGGCAGAAATGATCGGCGTCATTCATGCTGTTGACTTTTCTCTTCAGAGAGGCTGGATAAAGTTATGGATTGAAAGTGATTCAACCACTATTATTCATGCAATTTGGAATGGCAACATTCATCAAGCCTAGTCTCTCACTACTCGTTGGATTAACTACCTTAATTTTCTCCATGGGATTGACTATATAGCTACTCATGCCTACCGCGAAGAAAATGCCGTTGCTGATGCTCTAGCCAACAAAGGGGTCCATCAAGGCATGACTTGGATGGATGATGTCCCTTCTGACATTTTATATCTTTTTGATAGAGACTGTAAAAAAATACCATCCTCTCGCTTTTTGTAATTTGTTTTCTTCCTATCAATAAAATATGCTTTGTTCTTTGACCAAAGCATTACCTTTAAAAAAAAGAGTAAAAAAAATTAATTTTTAAAAGAGGATATGGGAAATATGATGTTCTCATGTGATAATATAGAAACGAGTTTTCAAATATATAAGAGAAAATTTTCAGGAAATGAAAATATGGACGAGGAGGGAAAACCATCATTAAAGAAGATGAGAATTATTCTCAAGAATGATATACTTTTTATGGGGAATAAATTTATCTAGGAGAAATATTTGAATCAAATTTTTGATTTTCCATAGATAAAAATAGAATGTAACATGAATTAATATATTAGGGTGTAAGCAACCAAAATTGGAATAAATAAGTTCAAGAATATGCATTATAACTCAATTAAGGTAGTTGAGTAAACAAAAACCCTTATAAATTTAGTATCTTTTGAATCAAAAGTTATTTAAATAAAGAACATGATGTGGATCTTAAAACCCCATTAATTTCAGAATATAAAAAAATAAATTATTTATGAATTAGTTATACCATATCAAATATATCTTGGAGTATAATAAGAAATATGTCTCAAGGAATTAAATTTGAGACAAAAACCCCATTCCTCATATTCCCGCTTACTCTGATGCACTCTAAAATACTATATAATAAAAATAAATTTCTTAATAATTTATTCTGTAAACTTATTCATATCTATATCCTTTTATAAACTTATTTTATAATTATTATCTACCTGTTTATTAGTTAGTTATTATCAATTTTGATATCGGGTGTGAGTAATCGTGATCGTTTAGAATTAGTTTCATAATATCGATGGTATTTTTAATTCTTCTCCCAAAGTTCATAATTCCAAAATTATTCAATATGGAATAATATTTTTTTAAATATTTCCTTAAGTACTATTTCATTAGGTGAAATACATGGATATGGTTTGTGAAAAATGAAATTGTGATGAACTAGTTCCAATGTGTTTAATGATTGAAAAGTGATATATTAGTAAATATATTAAATATTAATAAGAAATTATAGAATAATTTAAAAATATTAAATAAATTATTATTAAATTATATTTCCATTATATAACATCCCTTAATCATTCATGGTTTAAACATTATAATGTAGTTCACGTAGGTGTTAAAAACTAACCCAAACGAGAGCGCGTTATAATAATTTTACACGTAAGGGAATATTTTTACATAATGTTAGTATAAATTTTATAGGATCTTAAAAATTTCCTAAATATTATTTTAATTCATTAAATTAATTCTTATAACCATCTATGTAGGGTGGTGAGGATAAATGGAATTATTTGTTCGTGGAGGTGGTAGTCCACACGTGCACACAATTAATGATTTCATTTCTCAACAAATGGGATGAAATGAAGATATATGATAAATTATAGTTTCAGAATTATAATTTTGAAATATTAAAAATATTAATTTCTTAAATCTATTATTTTACCATTCATGAGAGGTGGTGATGGTTAACTAACTGCATCGCTTCGTGATGGCGGTAGTTCGCGTGTACACATGATCGTTGTTTTTTTTTCTTAGAGGATGGAAATGATGTAATAATAGTTGATAAATTAATTTAATAACATAATAATATATTAGTAATTTTTTTTAAATTATTTTAGGGTGTATATAATAATTTTATAATAGTAATATTAATAATAAAAGACTAAGGAGTAAGAAATACTTACGTTAAGAACTTGAGATTTCACTTGGAAATATCCTTGGAAATGAAAGACTTTGGATATATAATTGAGACCATAGGATTATGAACTTAAGATAGGATTATATTAGGATAAATATTTTAGTTTTTCAGGATTAAATAAGAAGATATAGGTGTATTATAAAGTGGTGTAAGTGATCCCCTTTTATAAGTGAAGGAAATTGAACTTTTGTGAATCCCAATTATTTTTCAATAATGGCAGGATACTATTCAAGGTTTAATAGATCCAAAAGTGAGAAATAATTTATGTTTTGGTGATATAAGGTCTATAAAGAGTCTACTACTCATTTTAAAACATTTTTTAAACATATTTAAATCCTTTTAACACTTGATTTTTACATTTTATCATTTTGGTTTTTGCCTTGGTAACTAGTTTTCACCCTAGTAGTTTATATTTTTTTAAAAATATATGGTAACCCTTATAGATAAATTTTGATTATATAAACCTAATTTTATACTACATATAGTTTAATTCAATTTCTAAAATATATAAAATTAAATTTTAAATTAAAATGTTTAATATATTAAAAAATTATTTTGTAAAAAAATGTTGTTTTTACCATTAAGGGTTATTAATATTATTTAGTATTGATTACCAATTTAAATAGTGTTAATATATTTATATATAGTTTTAAAAATTATATTATATCCACTATTGAGAAGTTATGGATTTATTTTATTAAATAAAAATTACTTTATCTTAATAAAATAATTCTTTGAAAATAATAGTTTTACCATTATCATGGTAATAAACTTTAATCATGGTAATAATATTTTTATGCATAAAAATGAAATTATACTTGTTACATAATTGGAAAATTTTGATATAAAATATGAAATCTATTTTTTAAGATTTAATTTCTATAAGTGATGAAAACTGATTTTTAATGTAAGCGAATAAAATTAGTTTTTAGAGTAAAATATTATTTAAGTTTACAAAATGTTAAAAATAGGTTTCCTAAATTCAAAATAGTATTTTTAAATGATTTGTTTTAATTTATAAATATATATTTTTTAGAAAAAAGGTTTCAAAAACATTTAATTCATTTCTGTATTACAATAGTCTCATAAAAGTGATGGGATTAACAAAATCAGTGTTTTATCCTTATTCACCTAAAAATTAATTATTTTATAAAAATATCAAAAGATAATACTAATATATTATTTAAATTATTAATAAAATATTTTCTTTCAATTTTAATTATAAAATTTATAAATTTATCTTTTAAATGAAAATACAATATATAAAGAAAAACTACATTTATTGAGAAAATGTCCTTTTAAAACTTTAAGTGTTCTTAATCAAATATCATATTCATTTATAATTTATTATAATTTTTTTTATGTGTGGTTTTATTAATATTAACTTTAATTAGTAATACTCATATAATATTTCATTACTCATTTTAGTTTGGTGTTGCGTGTGAAATAAGCTGTCGAACATAGTATAAATTTAGAGAAAAATATATATTCCAAAATATAGGGGTGTTATATTTTTTAGAATCTTCTTTATTAGAATTTTTATATGTTTCATTAAATAATTTACAACCTATAAAATTATATAAGGATGAGGATGATGTATAACAACCCATGACGTCCTCCGATGCCACACCCTCCTCACATCATGAAGGAGGACATGGATGATGAGTTTGAGGACTTGTATCCCTGAAGGAGGTTGTTCAAAAAACCTAGATGAGGCTAAAGTAGAAAATATGATGATGAAATAATTTGTGGAATGAAGGTAAAGGTCCCCTCTTTTCATGGAAAAAGTGATATGGAAGCATACATGGAGTGAGAGATATGGATCGAGCAGGTGTTTACATTTCATGCATATCCCAAGGATAAAAAGGTCAAA
The DNA here is from genome assembly GCA_963277665.1 of Viscum album. Classification (NCBI taxonomy): domain Eukaryota; kingdom Viridiplantae; phylum Streptophyta; class Magnoliopsida; order Santalales; family Viscaceae; genus Viscum; species Viscum album. Next base: position 1,426,556,650 of record OY728141.1, read on the forward strand.
CCTGATTCCCTTAAATTATTTTATTATTGTCTAATTTTGTGGGATTGAATACAAAAGGATAGGGATAAATATATGGTATATTTCCCATCAACACTTAGTATGATGTGAATTTTACAATGTGGAATTGATTTTTTCCATCATACTTTAACAGGGATCTCCACAATAAGCTACAACGTCTCACCTAAGGGAGTACGAGTGTGAAGGAATACTACTAGGAGATGAATATTATGATGATTTGACCCAATGTTAAAGAGGATATAGAGGATACCGTGACATGATTTTTACGTGGGATTAATAGATATATTTGAGATCAAGTGGAGATATAATACTATGAAGAAATATATTATATAATCCACTAAGCAATAAATATTTATTAGAAAATGAAGAGAAAGAGGTACTTGAACAAACTTAATACACCTATATTATATGGATAAATATGAAGTATCTTAAAGGGAAATCAAATCCAAAGTAGGATGTTGATCATAAGAGTGAAAATGTACTTATTTATTCTAAGAAACCCCCCTTTGATATCCATTACTTCAAATACCAAGGAAGATGATGTGTCACGTAATAATATCCAAAAAATAGACCATTACAATCAACAAGTTTAGATAATGGGAAACCAAAGGTGATTCCTTAAAAGAAGAATAAGATCATTCCAAAAACATTTATAATTTTTAATTGCAGAAGAAGGTGAGATAATTGTTAAAAGAAGAGTACTTATTGCACAAATGATGATCATAAAGGCATATAGAGTAATAATTGATGGAGAAAGTTGTAGAAATATATAGAGAAAAATTTTGGTAGAGAAGTTGGAAATACCAACCCTAAAGTACCAACATTAATATCAGATTCAATAGTTGAATCAAGGTGGAGAGATGAAGGTCACAAAATAGGTGAATGTTTTTTAGCATTGGTAAGTATAAAGATGAGGTGTTGTGTGGTGTTGTACCAATGAAGACATGTCACTTAAAACTTGGTCAATCATGGTAGTATTATTGATTTGTTACTTGAGATGGTTTCTTGAACTATCACTCCTTTGCATTATATGGGGAACCCATAACCCTCATCCCTATCTCTATTAAAAAAATCATGGAAACTAAAATTCTGAGAGAAAAGAAAATAACGAGCGATCAAGAAAAGTTGAGAGAAAATGAAAAAGGAGAGAATGAGGGAGATTTGATCATAAATTTTTTTTGATCTTAAATAATAATCAAAACAGAAAAACCGTGGTTGAGTAGAAAAATGTGATGATGGCATATAAGAGAGAGGTTAATGAAGCTTTTATTTCATATAAAATCTCCAAATACTAATATAAAATAGAAGATGTTAAACACTAACCACTTAACATCATATTTGTCAAATGTTGTAAAATCATTGTCATAGGTTTATGATGGTATTTTTCTTGAGGTGATACCACGTTTTAAACTTATTAAAGAGATAAAATAAATTCAAATATCCATTGACAACATCATGGGAGTAAAGGATTGGGAGGAGTGTTTGCTGTATGTGGAGTTTGGTTATAAAAGGGGAGATTGTTAGAGGGGCTCCTTGTAACTTTAATTATTTTATGTTTTCATAATTACAATACACCATATTTCATAGTTTCACTTTTTTTATTTTATAATTACAAATATTATTGTTTTTATTTATAATAATAATCTTATTTAATTTAATTATTTTTAGTTATTCTTCATTTAATCTTATTATTCAATATTTTTTAATTATTTAATGTGAAACATTAATTATCCAAAATATTAATTTATCCTTAAATATCCTTTTTTAATTTCTATTTACCTTAACATATGTTTTAGAACCTTGTTTCAACCTTTACGTAAGACTTATTTCAACTTACCCTTACATGAGTTTAATTTTACCCTTACATAAGTAATATAAATTCTAGATTACCCTTATTTAGTTTTTTATACACCCTTATAAAACCTTTATTATATTTTCTTTACCTTTACACATGGCTACATGTACCCTTAAGTGAGACTTATAAATTCTTGTTTACCCTTACATAAGTCATCTTATACCTTTAAATAGCGCATGAACTCTCTTGTTTACCCTTATGCATTGAAGCTTACCTTTGCACAAGGTAAGGAAAATTATCTTTACCTTTACAAAGACTATATAAAATGAAATTTACCCTTACAAATCTCTTATTATGCCTTTAGACATGCATGAAACTTATGTATATGTATATTTGAAAGCATGGAAATTTGATTTGTTATGTTTTATGATTTTGTTGATATTATGATTTTTTTCATGAAACAAAAACTATTTAAAATGTTTTAATGTTTACATAAATTCATATTAATGATATAGATCTTCTGTGAAGTGTTTTTACAATGTTTTAAAAACATTTATGAAAATATTATTTTTGTTATTAATTTACGCATGAACTTTCAGTAAATGTTTCAAATATTTTGAATTTATTTATTTGATTTTATTATTTCTAAATTAATGTTTCATATAAAAAATGTTATTAAATTTTTTTGAATAGTTTTTAATGTAGTTTATTTTAAGTTTGATATTATCATATGTTTTAAAAGGAAAGATATTTAAATTTCAAATTTTTAATATTATAGTTCGAAACTGTGAGAGATTCTTGGATAACTTTGACCTATTATTATGGAAGTATTCTAAAGAGTGTTTCTAAATTAGTTTAAATTGATTCAAATGGTTTTAATTTCAAATGATAATCTATCTATCTCTCTTAAATAATTCTATATTATAAAGATAATTATCTTTAATTTAATTTTCCTAATGATATACTTTTCCTTGTTGATTTATTCTTATTTTAAAGGCTTGAGGCATGCATGTAATGTGAGATAGTGGAAATACATTTCATTTTATATTCAACAACTTCATTAAACTTGGAGAATTTAGGAACATTACCAAATAAATTAAAGGCTATAAATAGAGTCTTAGGGAGGCCTTGGAAATCTACTCTACATTGACATACTTTCTCATTTTCCAATGTGCTCCATTGCTCAATTTATCTCAAAGTTATTTTTAATTCTAAATATTATGTCTTCTTATAGAGTATGAAATAAATTTTAATATCCAATCACTCTTATCTATATTGATCATTATCCCCTAGTTTCCATCTTTTTCATTAGGGAATTTAGACTAAGATATAAAGATCTTATTCACCCTCTTTATTCTATTATTTTGTTCTTACCACCATTAAAGTTATTTGACTATGGTTTAATTGTCTTTTTTCATTTAAAAAGAAAAGAGATTATTATTCTTAACCTTTTTAGCTTCACTATTAAAGAGCTAGTGTCTGGTTTCTTTCTATAACCTAAAAAGAAAGGGATATTTTTTTGGTATCTTGAATACCAATAAAAGAAAATATACTAATACATTAAATCTTCAAATGATTGAGGTGGTGGATGTAAGGGTAACTTCAAGTACTATTACCAAGCTTCTTTACCAAATATCTTGTCTCATTTACTTTCCATGTTTTTATTTATTTATTTCTTATAATTGTTTTGTCATAATTTATTTAATCCATCAAACATGCTTAATATCTTTATAAAATTTTTCATTGCTTTATTATTTTTTATTTTATTTAATTATATTATTATTATTTTAATAATTTTATTCTTTAATTATTTTATAATTTTTTTTATAAATTGGATTGTTTTCTTTTATTTTTTAAAGAGAAATTCACCCCTGTAATTTTATCTCACATATCTGACCAACATTTTGTATCAAAGGGTAACCTTTGACCTTATTTCAAAAACTCTTTTTGAAAATATATTTTACCTCGATACAATCATTTGGTATCAAATTAATATTTATTTTTTGTTTAATTTATTTTTTCTAAAATTATTTCAAAGTTTTTATTTTCAAAATCATTAACCAAATTTTCAAAAAAATATTTCCTTTTTAAATGGCCTTCTCAAACACCCATGGTGGTATTGAAAGAAAATAATTGGGTCGTGATCCATTTTTTGAGGGTACTATTTATGATTATTAAAAAAATATATTTTTTACATTTCTTAGATATATTAAATATCCTGTTTATAAATTAAAATGCATGGTTATAATATTTCAATCGATAAAGAATAAAAATTGAACCCTGATGATATTTTTACATTCGAATTAGATTTTAAAGCTATGAATGAATTAATTTGATGTTTATATGTTAATGATTTTAATAGAGTTTCTTCATGTAAAAATTCTCATGAAATATAAAAATTATTAGAAGTTTTTCTTGGAGGTATATATAAAGTTAATGATACAGGGATTAATATATATAAGTAAGAATTCGAGAGTTTCTATATGCATTATAATGTTTCTATCACTACTATGTTTACTCGATTTACTGACATTTGTAATGGAAGAAAATCTATTAGTGATACTCTTTTTATATAAACTTTGGTCAAGAAAATCATTTGGGTTTTACAAAGAAATTGGGAACCAAAATTAACTACAATATAAGAAGATAAGGATGTTAATAATATTTTGGTTGAAGAAAATATAGGTTATATCATGAAATATGAGATAACCATGAAGAGAAAAGATAAAAATGAGGCTAAGGAGTTCAAGGAAACTAAAATAAAAATTTATTTAGATGAAAAAATGATGATTCTTCTAAAAGCGACTTCAATATTGAAAGTGAAATTGAACGCTTGATGAGAATATTGATAAAATTTCACAAGTTAAACAAAATAATAAATCCTTATGATGAGTTAAAAATAAAGATAAAATTTATATTCTAAAAGTGACATTATTTGGTTTCAAAAAGAAGGGCCACATCAAGCTAGATTATCCCTTGAACAAAAAGTCTAAATACAAGAACCAAGTTAAGAAGGATCTAAAAGTCTTGACAAGGAGTGGTAGAGAAGATTCAATGTAAGCTTATGAAACTATAGAATCAACTCCTAAATTAATCACGAATCAACTAGAGGTAAGTGAAGAGGTTGGTTCCCATTCTCCTTCCCATTCCTCCTCCACCTCTCATTATTACTCTTCTTCTTTCTCTTCTTATTCTGATAATGAAACTAGAATTTTTTTTTCAAGAATATAATTCAAAATATGAAAATATTTTAAATAAATATAAATGTGTTATTAATGACAAAAATATTATTTCGAATGAAAAGCATGTTCTTTTAAAGGAAAAAAGATGATCTGATTTTGAAATTAAAAAATCAACTCGATGTTGAAGTTTTAAAAAATGAAACCAAGTATCTTAAAAGCCCTTTTTCAAAATTCACCCAAAGTAAACAATATATTAATATGATTCTTGGTTATAAATGCATTAAAAGAAATAAAAATGGTTTTGGATTTCCAAAAGATAATGAAACTTCTCCAAAAACCATTTATTTTGTAAAAAATCATTTCTCAAAATAAGTTTTGTAATTATTGTTATAAAACTAGGAATTTAATTTATGAATATGATTGAAAAATTCTAGATATGGTAGACCAAAAAACATTAATATTTATTCTCAAATTCCTAAAATAAATTATTATTATAAATAATTTTTTGTTCCCAAATCCATTTTAGATAATCTTAGTGGACCAAAATTGTTTCACATTCACAATTTTTATTATCTCATATTGATGAATCTAAAATATGGTTACCAAAAAGAACATGTTTTGATATCTTATAGAGAGATTCCAATAAAACTTATTGATATATCTTATAGTGGTTTCTAAATAAATGTTATGTTTACCAATTTAAGTGATCGATCAACTCTTTCCCACCTCGATCTTAATTTTATACTCCAAGTGAGGGGGATCCTAGATCTTTCCCTCCTAGAGAAGCATTGGATATCAAACTTGATCTTTATGGGAATTTGTTCCTGAATTTTTTTTATTTCAAGTACTATATTTTTTTTTCAAAATTGGTTTCCAAAGTGGATTTCAAATTTAATTTTATTAAAAATTATTTTTTTTCAAAACTTTTCATAAATTTGAAAAAAATGAGCATTATACTCCAAAGAAAAGCATTTGTGTCTAGATAAAAATAAGTGGATGTACCTCTGGAAAAAATAATCTTGAGGATTTATCTCAAAAATATTTTATTAGGTTTGTTAACCCTTTATCTATCCTGGTAAGGTTGATTAGGCCTTTAATGCACACCTAGTTTGACACTCTTGTGGAATTTTCTATGGTTTATTAATACAAATTTCACCGATCCTTGATAATGGAAAAGTTTTTTTAAAAATATTAATTTTCTAATTTTTTTCTTTATTTTTGTTTTTCAATTTAAAAAATTATATTCATATATATTTTTTAAAAAAAATCATTTTCCAAATTTACCTCTTTTTTATCTATTTTTTATTTCTTTTCATAACTTTTAAAAATTCCATGAATATCATATTATTTGTTTTTGTGAATCCTTTTATAAATTTTTAGAGAAGCATTATTTTAGGGTGATATATATATTTTATATATATCTTATTTTTCTTTATTTGTTTCAAAATTAGGGAGAAATTCTTTTTTTTAAATTTTAATCTTTTTGATCAATTCCAAAAAGGGGGATAATTTTTAAATTTATATTTTGTTTTGTAAGTATGAAAAAAGGGGAGATTGTTGGTGTAACTCCTTTACACTTCAATTATATTATGTTTTAATAATTAAAAATTACTATATTTCATAATTCCAATTTATTATTTTAAAAATTATAAATATTTCTATTTTTCATTTAAAATAATAATTTTGTTTAATTTAATTGTTCCATATTTATTATTAATTTATTTTTATTATTATATATATATTTTTAATTATTTCTTGTTAAAATTTATTTTCTAAAGTATTTATTTACCATTTTGTATCCTTTGTTAATTTATCTTTACCTTTATGCATGTTTTAGAACCTTGTTTCTACCATTATGTAAGCCTTAATTATTTTGTCTTACCCTTACGCGAGTTTAGTTTTACCCTTACACAAGTAATATAAATTCTGGGTTACCCTTATATAACTTTATATATACCCTTATTAAACCTTTATAATCTTTTTTTACCTCTACACATGGCTACATGTACCCTTACGTGAGATTTATAAATTCTTATTTACCCTTACACATGTAAGCTTCTAACTTTACTTAGCGCATGAGCTCTCTTGTTTACCCTTACGCATCAAAGCTTACCTTTACACAATGTATGAAAAATTATATTTACCTTTAAATATATATATGAAATTAAAGTTACCCTTATACATGTATGAAGCTTACCTATATGTAGATATGAAAACCTGGAAAATCCAGTTTTCACTATTTTGTGATTTTTTTGATATTATTATTTTCTTTATGCAAATGAAAAGTGTTTATATTGTTTTAATGTATCTATAAATTCATATTCATGATATAAATCCTATATAAAGTGTTTTTGCAAGGGTTTTAATTCATTTATGTAAAGATGATTTTCCCTCATTTTCACATGAACTTATAGTAAATGTTTCAAATATTTTGAATTTATTTGTTTAGGTTTATTTGTTTGATTTTATTGTTTCTAAATTATTTTCTAAGCTAAATAAAGTCATTAAAAATTGTTTTGTAGTTTTGAATACAATATATTTTAAGTTTATTATTATCACATGTTTTAAATTGAAAGAAATTTGAATTTTAAATTTGGAATATTATAGTTTGAAATTGGGTGATATTTTTGGATATCTTTGACATATTATAATTTATGTGTTCTAAAGATTTTTTTAAATTAGTTTGAATTGATTAAAATGGTTTTAACTTCAAATGATAATATATATCTCTCCTTGATAATTATGGATTATTATTATTATTATATTGAATTTAAATTTCCTAATAATCCACTTGTCCATGTTGAGTTATTCTTATTTTAAAGACACGAGGTATTCATGGAAAAAGAGAGATGGTGAAAAGACATTGTATCTGGTCTTTAATGACTTCATAACACCCGAATAATTCCAGAACATTATCTAATGAATTAAAGGCTATAAATAAAGACTTGGGGAGGCCTTAGAAATATAAACTACATCAATATACTTTCTCATCTACAAACATGATCCATTGATAAATTTCTATCAAGGTTATCTTTTATTCTAAATATTCTTATTCTAGAGTGTAAACTAAATTGTAATTTCCAATAACTCTCTTATATATTTCTCGATCTCCCCTAGTGTTTATCTTTTCCTTTGGGGAAATTGAGACTAAGATATAAAACCTTATTCCTCCTATTTATTCTATTATTTTGTTCTTACTACCATTAAAGTAAGGAATCAAGATATACTTCTCTTTTTCATTTTAAAAGACATGGTTCTATTCTTCTTGAGGTTTCTAGATTCACTATCAAAGAGCTAGTGTCTATTGTATCTGGTTTCATTCTATAACCTAAAAAATCAAGGGGATAATTTTGGCATCATGGATACCAGTAAGAGCTAAAGGCATAATACATTAAATCCTTAAGTGATTGAGGTGGTAGAAATAGGGGTACCTTCAGGTACTATTTTTGAACTTCCTTACCAAATATCTTGTCTTATTTACTTTATACATTTTTATTTATTTATTGTTTTCAATCATCCTTTCATAATTTTTTTAATACATTAAACATTCTTAATAAAATTATCAAATCACTCTTCATTTTATTCTTTCTCTTTTATTATTATATTTAATTATATTATTTTACTCTCAATACTTTGATTATTTTATTATTTTATAAATAAGTTTTTTTTAAATTGGATTGTTTTCATTTATTTTTTAAAGGGAAATTCACCCCCTTATTACCATTTTATCTCTTGTTTATAAACAACAAAGATCACTCCACTACTTAATATGATCCATTTAGAACTTTTTTTTGGATTTAACCGCTTTACCCCTATTGATTGAGTTTAATTGATTTTTTAAGAATGGGTAAATATAGAAGGAAAACAAAATATATAATTTATTAACCAATTCCATAAGAAGGAAAAAAATCTAATGATTATGGAACACACAATTCATTTGAATGGGGTTCATAAAAAATTTCTATTAGAGCCTCATGAATTAGTGTGGTTTCACACTATAAAATATAGGTTTCAAAAGAAATGAAAATCAAAGCTCATGATACATAGATATTGACCATAATTAACAAATAATAATATTGATTACAATATAGGTTTTCAAGGTGAGTATGATATTATTTCCAAAGTCAATGTTTCTAATATTTACTCATATATAGATACAGAAGATGAAGAGTTAAAGAAAAATCATTTTCATGAGGGGTAGAATGATATGAAACTAGTGGAATCCATTGAACTGATGTCATTTATATAGTTTGTGGTTTAATTCCCAATTCCATTTGATAGAATAAAAAAATTACATGCAATAATAATAGGTAAACTAAATGGATTAAAGGACCAAGACATCACAACATGCATGGTTGGATAAAATGGACCCATGATATAACTTATCCAAGAAAAAATATATTTTTTCATATCCATGGAAACATGATGCCAAAATCTAAAATTCTGGACCATGTGAAGAATCTCTAAAATTTTGATAGATGACAATGAATTCAAAGTTAAAGTTACTATAAAAAGTGTAGTCAAAGATAATGACACAATCAAAGAAAAAGGAACATTCAAATGAAAAATCAATGATCTAAAATTGATATTAAATGGGAAAGAACCAAAATTAGCACTCACCTTTTCTGGGAAAATTCACTTTTTCACTTGGACCAAATTTTATGGGAAAGTCTCTTTTGACCATTTTCAATTGCATCTCTCTATAAATATCCAATTACATGGATATTTTTTGGAATTAAATATTTCATTAGTGAAACTATGTGAGTTTATTTTATCTTTATTATGTGGGGAATTATTTTTTATTCTCTTTCTCTTGTGCATTCATACCTTGTCAATATACAAGTTAGATTTGTTATCCAAGATCATAAAATCCCCATATTCATGAATTGACCCAAGTGAATCATTTTTTGGATTTTATTAACTCCATTTTATTTTTTTTATTTAAATAGTATGTCAGACTACTTCATGTTGGTTGATTATTTGCTTCTACCAATCCAACTCATTATGCTTAATTCATCATCTTATGCCATGAAGATCAAGTGAACCCATGCATCTTGGAACAAAAAATGTTGTTACTACTTCATCAAGAAGAATTACATAAAGATAACATAAAATATGGGAATAAAAACTTTCCATGGATCACAAAGTGGTCTATCTCATCAAAATATGGGTCGAAGATAATCAAAGTGCTATCAATGGTCTTCAAAGATGTGCCTATGGTTGTTTGGGGTTCATAAAAAATGAAGGATTCAATACTAATTTAAATGGGATTATTAATTTATATTAAAATATGAAATTTAATGAATCATGTTATGATAGGTATTGTTATTTTCATTATGGTGCACAGTTTGTCCAAACCATGCAACCAGACCCTCCAAAACATAAAACCTTATTTTGTGTGAATATTCATGGTTTGTGCAAGGTTAACTAAACCATACACCAACCCTATATAAAATATGCATCCCATATAATAAGGGTTCATGATTTCTTTAACCATGCGTCCCTACCTAATAAACTCTGTACACGATATTTAATTTATTTGAAATTTATTTTAAAATCTTGAGACCCACTGATTTAAACCCTAATCACCATATTTCAATCATAACTTGAATTCTTGGTTTTTGAAGTCTCTCAAAAGGTGGATTTAAGTCCTTAAACCCATTTTCTTGGTGGATTGATGTGCGATTGATCTCATTTGATATTCTTCAGGTAAGCAGATCTCTACTAATGTGTTTTACTTTGATCTCTCTTCCCTTCTTATTATATATTGATATATCAGAATGTTATTTATTTATCTAATATATTTTTTGTTGGATCATGATTCTAGGTTGTGTTTCTTAGTCTATGATTACTTCATTATTAATTAGCAGATCTTGTTGTGAGTGTTGATTCTTGATCATTGATTTAAGGTAGGTGGTTCCATAAGGCTTTTCTATTAAATTTAAACCATATATTTCTTGATTGATTTGAAAAGAGTTTTTAAATTATTGGAAACATGGATTTGATATAATTCGATCTTTTATTTGAAATGGGCATGAAAATTGAGAAAAACCCCAATTATAATAGAATTAGAATTGTGGGGGGGATTTCTGAAAAACTATGGCTAGATTTGGAAATCATTTTAAGGAAATAATTTGATCTTGAAATTAAGAAAATGGATTAAATTTAAATATGATTTGAAATGGAATTAAATGATGAAAACCTATGATTTGGTTTTGAAATGAGAAATTCATATTGAAAAATGAAATTGGGAAATTGTATTTTGAAATGATTGACTTCCAATTTAATTGATTGATTAATTAAAGTATATATAAGCCTAGGAAGTTGGTAGGAAAATGGGACAAGCATGCTAGGATCTTGATTATCTATCACTTGATTTGTGATGATAATACTAAATGAACCAATTTCTACTAGACTTCCTATAGTGGATCTCCTAACGAGGTGTATATTGATTACCCATAGTGGATCCCTGAATGAGGTATTTATTTGAGCATTCACACATATCTAGATCCATGTTGAAAAATTTTAAGTGTGAGGATCCTATTACCAAAGAAAATAACGTACCATAGGGATATTTAACATGGTTCTTTATTTACTTGATTTGATTGTACATGCTATCAATTATTGAACTGTTTTATTCATATCAAATGATTTATATAGATTATTTTATATAAAATGTTAATTTAAGCCTATTTTGATATATCCTTCATATTTTGATTTAAAATCATGTTTTTTTGAAAATATATAAATTTTATACCACAAATTGTTTGATTTAAATTGATTTCATAATTGTTTTATTATTATGGCAGTGCTTATGGAATACTTGGTGATACCTAACTGGGACTTATAGATCACACCCTACCATTGACTTTGGGAATTTTTAGATTACTACTTTCCTGGTCTGAGAAAAGGGGAAGTGCCACTTGGAGGTGGTGGATATTCTTGATCCTTTGGGTTTGGAGTGATATAGCTAACTAGTGGAGATGCGATCCACTTGTTATATGGGATGTTAGTGTTTTATATTGGAATTTTTTGAGTACTTGATGATGTACTACTTTGGGTTTTGTTTACCTATTTGATTTTGGTAATTTCTACTTGTAAAGTGTTTATATACATACCTATATCTTTTTTCTTCCACTTTTTTTGTGGGAAAATAATTTAATTGTGATTCTTGTATGATTCCAGGTGCTAGTCACAAACCCCTGGGGATCAAGAATTCTCTTTGATCTATGTTGTGATTGGCTCGGGTATCTGGGTACCAAGGTATCTGTGTTGGTTCATGAAAAAGTGGTATTATAGTATGTTGTACATATTTCCTTGAAGTTGGTATGGAGTTTGGGTTCTCGTTGTAGACATGAGGTATGATTTATGGGACTTAAGAGGTATCTATAAGTGAGTTCTTTACTATCTCTCATCATAATGAGCCTTTAGTAACCATGGGTGTTTAGGAAAAGTGTCTTTGAGTAATTTTTTGATTCAGTTCTTATCTTTTTATAAAAATTGATCTGAGTATGTTGAAATCTAATAAGTTTATTTCTATTCGATGGAATTGATTATTATTGTCACTCTTATTTTAGTTGTTGATCTTAGTATACTTTATGATGTTTAAGTGTTTCTTGTTTACATTTTTTAGCATCATGAATCTAATACAAAATTTGAATAGGCCCCAAGAGGAATCTTCTAGTGAACCACAATGATTGAATCCTCTCACTGACTAGAATATTTTTGTGATTATTGTGCATTTTATCCAAGCTCTGGGATAAGTACCTAGACAGTTCCCATTCAAGATCTAATTATATAACCTCAAAGGGATGAATCTCAAATTCATGGTCAAGAGTCTCTTTTCCAGAATCCCCTAGTGTTCCAAGGATCTAATGATCCTCAAGAGGCCGATGATTGGTTGAGAAAGATAGATATTATATTTTATTTTTTGGAAATTCCTGATTCAATTAAGGAAAAGTATACTACCTTCAAGCTTTAAGGGCCTATTAGGATATGGTGGGATTCAATGGCGATGAATAAGAAGCATGAAGTCTTGGAGTGGAAGGTATTTATAGTTATTTTAATAGATCAATTCTATCTAGATTCGATGTTCTTGGAAAATTATATTGATTTTCTCAACCTTCAGTAGAGTGACTTGATCATGACACAGTATGCAAACCATTTCATTGAGCTTGTTCATTTTTCTCCTAAGGCGGTGACCAATGATAAATTGAAAGACCATATATTTGATATGGGTATTCCAACTAACATCCGATCATAGGTTTTCATTCTAAAATTGACTTCTTATACTGATGTGTTGGATAGAGCGTTGATGACTAAGCTTGATCTAGTTGGTAAGTTAGGGTTGATGGGAGTTCAAGTTTCTCCCAATGGAAGTTTTGTGAGTTCTTTTAAATAAAATATAAATCATGATGATCTATGGGGTATATCAAGATAGTAGGAATCTTCCAGACCTCCTATAGTTCCTAGAAGAGGCCATTTGACTTGATTCTAGTGTAGCAAGGTTGATAATTCAAAATGGGGTTTCATTAAGGCACCCAATATCTATAGTTCATGTGGTAGATCAAGTCACCTACAAAATTTTTTATATATATTCTATTTTCTACATAGTATCATGGGTTTATAAACACAAAAAAGTACTTCAGTTCAATCATATGCTTCACAAACAAAGGTCTTCTAGCCACAAATATTTGGAATAAAGCTTCTTCACATAGTGGAAGAGTCTATAGAGGAGGCTGATGTTGGTTCATCAATTTGGAGAGGTTCCATCACTATAGATTTATATTTAGTGACTTATTTATTTGATACTAGTGAATCTCACTCATTTATATCAAATCATATTTTGAACCTATTAAATATTTCTATACAACTTTTGTCTTATGTGATGAATATTACTAAGCCCTTCAAAACAAAAAAATAGTAGGGTCTTTGATGTCCTGGTTGTGTTTTCTCCTTGGAAAAGATTGATCTTACCTGGAATTTTCTAGTTCTCAACATGAAACCCCTAGAAATCATTTTTGGGATGGATTAGATGATTTATAATATGTCTTAGATTGATTTTTATCTTCGACAGGTCTCCTTTAATATACTAGGTGGGGTGTGATGTTTGTTTTAGGGAGACTGAGACCCAAGGTTGAGTAGATCCATACCTTCTTATTTGGATTTGGGTAACATAATATTGGTGTTTTCCTTTTAATTAGATAAATAATATTTGAGCGATGATCTCCCTCTAGTTGTTGTTGGGTTTCCCGACATTTTTATTTATGATTTCTCTAGTTTTCAACCAGTAATAGAGGAAGAGTTTTATATTAATTTAGTATTTGGTACTCAGCTAGTGTCTATTCCTTCTTACCATATAGCAACAGATAAAATAAAAGAGTAGAATACTTTATTGGATGATCTTTTTTAGAAAGTCTTGATTCTATTAATTTTGTCACATTGGGTGGCACATGTTATATTTGATAAGAAAGATGATGGAACACTTTTTCTATGTGTTGATTACCAAAAACTAAATTGAGTTAAGGAAAATAACAAGTATCTATTACCACAGATTGATGATATATTGACCATTTGAAAGGGGTGAAGTGGTTCTTGAATATTGACCTTTGATCTATTTATCACCAGTTGAGAATAAAATAATCTGACATTTAGAAGACTCCCTTCCAAAGTAGGTATGACCATTATGATACCTTGTTAGGAAATTTGGTCTAAACAATTATCCTGTGGTATTTATAGCATTTATGAATAGGATTTTCCATGAGTATCTTTATAAATCCATGGTGGTATTTGTGGCTAACATTCCAGTTTACTCTATGTCCAAGGAGGATCATGTGCGTCATTTGGGAGCAGTTCTAGAAATGTTGAGAAATACCCAACTCTATGTCAAGATATGAAAATGTGATTTCTATATTCAGGAAGTGAAATTATTGGGACACATGGTCACTAAACATGGTGTTTCAGTTGATCCTAAGATGGTGAAAGATGTTATGACATAGGAGAAGCCACATAATGCTTATGAGATTCAAATATTCTTGGATTTTTAGGGTATTATCATTGGTGTTTAGAGGATTTTTTCATGTTTGATTCTCTAATGAATGCTATCACTCAAAAGGGAGTGAAGTTTGTTTGGTATGATAAATGTCAGAGTTATTTTGTTAAGTTGAAATTTCTATTGACTTGTACACCAGTGTTGACTCTTCTAAAGGCTGGGTAGGGATATGTGGTATTTTGTGATGAATCAGGTTCAATTTTGAGATTCATTCCTATGTAGAGGGATCAAGTGATAACCTATGGATATCGACATCTTAGGATACATGATAAGAACTATCCAAATCATGATCTTGAACACATATCTATGATGGATGTGCCTAAGAGTTGGTGGAATTAACTTTTTGAAGAAAGGTTTACCATGTATTCTGACTACAAGAGCCTGATTTATATCTTATCTCAAAAATATTTGAACCTCCAATAGAGGTGTTGGGTGGATTATTTGCAGTATTTTGATTTTGGCATTTCCTATACCATAGGGAAGGGGGATTTTGTCTTTGGTTCTTTGAGAAAAAAACTTTTGACATAGGCCATGAAATAATCATTAGAAGAGTGAAACCTGATGGATCTCTTTTCTTAGTTTCATTTGGGATTCTAAGAGGATGTGATTGAGGTTGTTTTGAAAAGTGTTCGGTTGACCTCCACTCTTATTGAGATGATTTTAGAAGAGAAGTATCTTGATGATGAATTCTATGGAAATATGGGCTCTCTTTATGCTAGAGAGACCATTAGAGAATATTCATTTTATTATGAGGGTATCATATGTTTCTGGAACTGGTACATTGTACCTTTTCCGGTGAGAAAATTTGTGATGGGGGATTTCCATAACTCCCAATGGGCTGTTAACCTAGGAAATAAAAATATGTTTTATAACATGCAACAACAATTCTGGTGGCGAGGTATGAGATGTGAAATTTCTGACTTTTTTTTAATTATTATACCTACCAAAAGGTTAATTCCAAGCACCAAAGACCTTTGGGTTTGCTTCATCCACTTCTAGTGCCAACTTAGAAGTGGTATGTGATCTATTTGGACTATATGGTTGGGTTTCTACACACCATCTGAAAGAAGAATGTGATATGGACTGTGATTGACATGATAACCAAATTGATTCACTTTATTCCCATTCATGATACAACCAAAGTTGAGGAGTTGGGAAATCTATATGTAAAAGAGATTTTTCATTTGTAAGGAGTTCTATCCACTATAGTCATTGATATAGATCCCTATTTAGCTATAATTTTTAGTGAGGCCTTCAGGAGTTAATGGGATCTCAAGTTCGTTTGAGTACGACATACCATCTTCAGATGGATAGCCAGACAAAGAGAGCTATACAAATTCTTAAGGATATGATACATTCTTGTGTTATTGAATTTTGTGGAGCTTGAGATGACCATTTATGGATGGTTGAGTTTACTTATAAAAATAGTTACTAGTCTTCAATCAAAATGGATCCTTATGAGGCATTGTATGATAGTCCAAGTAAATATTCATTGTTTTAGTAAAAAATTGGTGAAACTTCCTTAGTGGGACAAAGTTTTGTTCAAGAGACGATGGTGAAAATTTAGTTAATTTTTTAGAGAATTTTGATGTAATAGAGATGATATAAATCCCATACATATCATCATCATAGACCATTGGTGTTTTATGTTGGTGACTGGGTGTTTTAGATAATTTCACCTCAGTTGGGTCACTAATGTCTTAGGAGGAAAGGGACGATCACTCCTCACTTTGTGGGTCCTTTTGAGATTGCTGAGCAGGTGGGTAAAGTGGCTTGCCATTTATAATTTCCACTGCAATTGACTTCGATCCACAATATGTTTCATTTAACATATGTGTGAAATTATATTTTTGACTCATCACATGTTTTGAGTTGGGGTGATCTTAATATTGAGCCTAATTTATCCATGATTGAGAATCCATTCAAGATTGTTGATTTTGAGACAAAGGTAATTTGTGGGAGGATGATACCTTTGGTCCATGTGCTATGGCAGCATGGTTCTGATTCTAATGAAACTTGGGATCATGAGACACTGATGAGAGAGCATCAACCTCATCTATTTGATATAGTGTTTTTTTGATAGGTTTTTTTTGGGATAGAATGTTTTAATGTTGGGGAGGTTGTAACATCTTGTTAACTTATTTTAGGTACTATTGGACCGTATTTTTGATCATGCTTTGGTTGGGAATTTTTATGGGTTGTTTATGGTTACATTTAGAGAATTTTGGAGTCCTTTAGGACTATTCAGAGTTGGCACATGGATAGAGACAACTATATGGTTTGGCCTAGATAATCATGCGCTCTTTGATGGTGTGCTAGAGAGAGGTGCACAGTTTTTCCATACCAGGTAGCCAGACCCAATTATGTGGACTTAGGCAGTGGGAATATTCATAGTTAGTGCATGGTTAACCAAACCATGTGACCACCCAGGAGAAACTATGCACCCCATACAATAAGGGCACATAGTTAGGGAACATGGTTAATTTAACCATGCATCCCTACAAAGAAAACCATGCACAAAAGATTCAATTCCTCCAAAATTTATTTTAAAATATTGGTACACCTTGTTGTAACCCCTAATCACCCTATTTAAACCCTAACTCAAATCCTTGGTTCTTGAAGGATCTCAAGAGGTGGTTTTGGCTGCTTAAACCACTTTTCTTAGCAGATCGAAGTGCGATTGATCTTGTTTGATCTTCTTTGAGTAAGTAGATCTATCCTTGTCTGTTTCCATCAATCTTCTCTTATCTACACCTTATATATTGATATATCATCATGTTATTTATGGAATTTATCTCTATTTTGATGGATCTTGATTCTAGGTTGTGTTTATTTCTCTCAAACACCTTTATTCTTCATTAGTAGTTCCCTTCATGGGTGTTTATTCTAAATCATTGATTTAAGGTAAGTGGTTCCATAAGGATTTTATATTCAATTTAAAACCTATATTTATTTATTTATTTTTAAATTGTTTTTAAATTATTTAAAAGCATGGATTTTAGATGATTTGATCTTTTATTTGAAATGGGAATGGAAATTGAGAAAAACCCCAATTCCAAGGGAATTGGAATTATGGGGTGGATTTATTAAAAAGGATGACTTGATTTGGAATTTTTTTGATGAGATGATTTTCTTTTAATCCTGTGAAAATGGTTTAAATTGAAATAGTATTTTAAATGACATGAAATGATGAAAACCTATGATTTGGTGTTGAAATGAGAAAGGAGTGTTGAAAACTGAAATTGGGAAATTGTATTTTGAAATGATTTGAAATGATTGATTTCCAATTTGATTGATTGATTGATTTATGCACATGAAAGACTAGGTATTTATTAGGTAACTGGGATAATAATGCTATATCTTAACCCCTAGCATTGTATTTATGATGAAAATTGTGGCACCACGCCTTTTTAATACATAACTTTTCATTACATTTTACATACAGAGGATCTTTAAAGTCTAGTGTCTTCGAAATCAAGAATAGAATACATGAAAACAACATAAAAAATTCTTATAAACCACTTTTAAAGCTTCATCATAAGTTTATCCTAAGTATAATTACTACATCTCATAACTTGGAGACATACATTCAAAGGAAAGGGTGAGCAGAAATCCCAGTAAGGGTAAGAAAGGGAACTAATGTACTTGTGATATCAATAAGAACTTGAATAAAAACATAAAGACATGATCAATGGAAGTATAGGAATATCATAATTAAAATAAGTTGGAACATAAATTGAATATGTGGCTACAACATTTCATTTAGACATTCATGAACATATCACCAAGGTCCATCCCCAAGGTGTTATAAAAATCACCATGGTTATTCACCAAGGAATCGTGAAACTTGTCATCTCTAGAGATTAAATGTTTACCCAATGAATTGGAGAGCTATCAGGGGGACCCCTTAATATGTATTTACTTACATGTTATCCACATATATCATATTCAAACATTTCATAAATAACCCATATAGAATAAAAGAAATGGGTTTCATTTCAAAATCGTGATGTTTTAAAAGCTCTTAAAAATAAGATCATTATATCACTTATAACCCATGGAAAGGGAGTGAGAGTTATATGTATTTCAATTAAAGAATAAAATATATCATATTTATATATTTATGAACACCAATATAAACGAAATAGTTCTGGGTATTCACATAAATAAGCAAGGGAATTTCTTGAGAGAAAGAGATAGAAATTTTGAGACGAAATTTATGCAGCATAACAACTATATAACATGGTTTTAGAAAACATTGAAAAGAGAGAGGACAAGGGTCACCCACTCATAAATAATTAATAATACAATATGGGTACTGAATAATATTATGGTATGGATATTTTAATGACATACCACATGAAAAGGAAACATGAAAGAAAGGAGAATATGCAATTTCTTTTATGAGAAATTCGGCAGCCTAACGACATCACTTAAAAATTCAGAAAAAAAATTGACGAGAGAAGAAAGGGTCTCTCATCATTTGGACATGAAATGGGAAGTAATAAGAACATATAATAACATACCCTCAACATAATGAAATGGAAAATATAAGACACAACATAAAGGAAGTCATGACTTAAAAGAGGAGGGTGAAAGAATCCCTTACCTTGAAGAGTAACTTCGAAAGCTTGAAGGTAGGGACCTTGGGAGGATTGAGGGCACCTTGGGAGGACTTCTTGGGAGGTAAGGAGACCAGAACTTCGTTGAGGAGGATTTGGAAATGAAATGAATGAGGTAAAGTCTTGGTATTTATAGGAGAAGTGAGGGGACATATCATTAATTGCCAAGTGACACCTCATCGGTGGTATTGGCAAAACCATGGGCCTGCCCATGGTATTTGCCTATGGTATTGGACACTTGGGACTCCTAATACCTTATATTACTATTCAAAATTCGACCAGAATTATTAAATAATTATTACATCCTTAATGATGTCATTAAACACCCGAAACTAAAAACTGTATTTTCACTATTCACCAAAAATTCATTTTTTTAGAAAAATATCCAAAAATCACCTTAGCCTAATATAGATGCTCTGAATTCAAAAATGAACTCCATTTTATAAAAATAATTTTTTAAATATTTTTAATTTAATTTTTAATTAAAAAACACCATTCACCTGAAAAAACGAATACTTGACTAATAATTTATGAAACAGTTCTTTACCTATTTTATTGAATCACATTACTTAATCAAGGGGCCTAAATTATATTAATACTTTATTTAAGTGATATTAATAATCCATTTGGTCACATTACTAATCCTAAGCGTAAATCACTATTCATAATTTACTATTCACAAAAAATTATGTTGGTCTTATTAGATTCTAAATTTCTTACTGAACACATTTCCAGAAGACCATTTTTTGAAAATCATTACACGTCATTAATTATTTAAGGTTTACATAAATATTTTAAAATATCCCCTTTTTCCAAAATTCATCAATATACATCCTATATTTATTCAAACATCTGAAAAAACACAAACTTCACTATAGGAAGAAATCACAACTTTATTTATCTCAAAGGATTACATAAAGTAGTTACGGTCTCGTTACATAGCCCCTTATAACCCTAGAATAGGGACTAAGCGTAAGGTGTGCTAAGGTGAGAGAATCTGAGGGTGGCTCGGCTAACATTTCCCAAGTAGTGATTTTTATAAGCTTGAACTTCTCATGAATGCGATTCCGTTCCAGCTTCACACGATGAAGTTCGTCTTGGGTTTGGTTCAGAGCAAAGCCCAAAGGTGCTAACTCCTTCCCGAGTTCCGTCAGATGGGCTTCAATTGGACCGAGACTACTGGATGAGGCCATTAAATCTTCTTTCTGTATTAATTAACCAAGATCACTTGTATTTAGAGACAAAAATTACAACATTTAGTTTCCAACGGTCATATTGACCAACGATCATATAACAGTTGAAACCCAACAATCTCATTTTAATTATACTCACATCATTAATTAAAGAATATAGTTTTTTTGAGTATAAACTAAAATAATACAAAAAATTAGGAAACAAAAATTCATTCAAAATTTCAGGTTGTTACATTCTTCCCCCCTTAAGAAATTTCATCCTTGAAATTTTAACTCGTACCCTCAGAAAAGAAAAGGTGTGGGTACTTCTTCCTCATAGACTCCTCTGGTTCCCACGTGGCTTCTTCATATTTGTGGTTTCTTCACAACACCTTAACATGGTGGGTAGTCTTGTTGCGTAGAACCTTGTCTCTACGATCCAAGATCTCCACTGGCTGCTTCTCATAAGAGAGGTCATGTTCCAGTTGTACCACCTCTAAGTTTAGTACATGTGAAGGGTCAGGTATGTACTTCCTCAAGAGGGATACGTGGAGGACATCATGAACTTGTGATAGATTTGGAGGAAGTGAATGCCTAGGCCACTGCTCCCACGCGATAAAGGATTTCATAGGGGCTAATGTACCTAGGGTTGAGCTTCCCTTTCTTCCCAAACATCATGACTCTCTTCCAAGGTGAAATTCGAAGAAATACCTTGTCACCGATGTAACACCTGAGATTTTTATGAGAAATATTTTGTTTTTATGTTATATACATCATCAAAGGAATATTTCACTACACACAACACTATCTTGGTTTTCTTTACACGCAATCGCGACCTTCCTCAATAACTTGTGTTGCACGCAATACTGAGTTTCACTAAACAATGATATGCTATTAAAATATTATTAAAACTAGCCATTATGAATAGTAATACCCACTTTTTGAAATTTTATAAATTTTATATTTCAAAATGTACTTAATTTTTGGATTTGGAATATCAAAATTAGCCTAGGGTGAAATTTTGGTATTTTTCTGAAAACTTTCAATTTTTGATTAATAGTGAAACACTGGGTTACTATTTAAAAATCGACTTTTTATTTAAATAATTATTTATTTTATTTAAATTTATTTTTGGTCAAAATTGATACATAATACCTATATAAGTTCAATGTAATTCATTGGAGTCATTTTATAATAATTTTAGATATATAAAATTTTTATTGAACTTTTCACCGTCTTTTACCCACCTCCTAGGAGAATTTGAAAATTTACATAAAACTTAATTTTACCACTCTTGTGAGTGGAATTTCAAAAATCCGAGAGACACAGTTAATATCAAGGAGTAAAATGTGGTTCAATAAGATAAAAATATTTTTTTGGTGAATAGTAACTTTTTACTTTTTTTTTACCACGACTAAAAGTAAATAGGGTAATTAAGGGTAAAAATGATATTATTATTACCCTAAAACATGTCCTAATTCTATTGGATAAGTTTTATTCGACCAAAAACAACCTTATGAATAAAATATGACCATTTAGGTTCACTTGGATTAAATTAAGACATTTAATATTATTTTATTTAAAGAAGAGTTAAAATAGTTAAAATCAAAGTTTAATAACTAAAACATTTTTAATATAGGGATATAAATAAGATAATTTCGACTATAAATATTCATTATAAATATAAAACGATTTCATACATAATGATATTTTATTTATAAATTTTAGACATTAAATAATTTAATTTATTTATTACACAATGATGATGCAGTAATTACCTTATTAATCAAATATTAACAAAATTGATGTTATAAATACCCAAATAAATGTAATTTGAGACTTTTTATGAATTAAACTAATTTTATAGGTTAATATGACATGTTAGTATTAATTTAATTAACTTTTTTTAACTAATAATGCTGTTATGATTTTCACAAAAATCAATTACCAAATAGTGTCAAAATTGACATAAAATAGTTTTTAAAACAAATATTATATTATTAATTGTTATTTTATTCCTTAAAATCTAAGGTTTGGACAAATGACTTAGATAAGGTTATATATATTAATAATGAACAACTTGGGGGTTCTTTTGGCTTATTATAGTAAGTTTATTAACCTTATAGTGTACGAAAACAAGAAGACACAGTAAAAGTAAAATTATTTAACTTAAAGTTAAATCTAAATGATAAGGTTAAAATAGAAACCTAAACTTGTCTAAATTATATTGTATGAGAGTATTTCGACCCATCCCCACCTTAGATTCAAAATAAATCAATTTGGAGCTATTAAAAACCGAATATGACTTAATAATAAAATAATATTTTTAGTTTTTCCTACGGTTCCCCTCTCCTCCCTTATAAAAGGGAACCTCCTCCCTCTCCTCCTCACACCACTTTGAGCCTTCAAGCTTGGCCAAACCCTGAAAATTTATCTTCTCCACTTTTCTAGAAACATCCTAGAGGTCCTGGTATTCTTCAAAGACCATATTTAGTTCCTTAATAGGAGGTTAAGAAGATGCGCTTCAAAGAAGAGGTAATGTCCGTTACCGATTATTTCAACTTTATTTATTCTTATACTTCTTATTCTTTAGTTGTTTAATTATGAAGTAATAACATCAGTATCACTCATATACTGATATGTTATTATAAATATGAAACAACCATATTTCACCTTCTATCCATCCTACTGAAAACGAAACCACCCCACGTGCGTACGTACGAAATACCATCTCCACACCGTGGTGTAATCTGTTTTCCACCACCACCTTACTTGGATGGGTATAAGGGTGTAAATAATAACTATATATGATTATTATAAATTTATATTGATTCTGAAATAGTATACATACACTTCAATACAATTCCATGATCATGGGAACGATATCATCGCTCGTGCGTACGTACGACCTACCGTCTCCACGATGTGATGCGACTCGTTCTACATGATCTTCATTACATAATGATTATATAAATGAATTGAATGAATAAATATGATATATATTACACTAATACCATTCTGTAAATGAGGTATCTATAACCTAAAAATAATAATAAGAATTTATTCGACAAAACACGCATAAGAGCAAAAAGCAAGAAACACCCGAATAACAAGTAGCAATGAAATATTACTAATAAGAAGCTAATAATATGACCATATATGATATCATAACAATGATTAAAATTATGGAATAATTCAATAACATTATTTAAATCATTATACAGGAGGTTCTGACACGTACAAAGCAAACTGGACCTAAGGTAAGGGAAAATCTCACAATCTCATTTTTATCCTTGATTGTTTATACTTTGGTATTTACAGGGGTGTATTTATCATCCACATCCATGTTTCCTAAATATTTAATATTATTTCTATCCTAC
Source organism: Viscum album (assembly GCA_963277665.1). Classification (NCBI taxonomy): domain Eukaryota; kingdom Viridiplantae; phylum Streptophyta; class Magnoliopsida; order Santalales; family Viscaceae; genus Viscum; species Viscum album. The sequence goes on from OY728141.1 coordinate 1,426,580,870, forward strand.
TAAAATTGTTTAAAACCAATTTTACCCTTCGGTGAGTCTTTATTAAAAGATATGAAAGGAATCTTTTGTCATTTTTAGTACGAGGTACTTTTTGACTTTTCCGGACAAAGTACGAGAAGAATGTTTTTTTTAACTTATATGGCCTGAATGGATTTTTAGAACATTATTTCCATGAAGCTTACTTTACGAGTTTTCAAGTTTATTTTTAATCAACTTATTTTTTTTAAAATTGCATGACATTTTAAGAAAGAAAAAATGTTTTTGAAGTAGAAAGGATATTTTCCTCAAGAATGAAGTTCACACATTTTATCAAAATAATTTTCCATCTAAGATAATATAGGGTTCTATTTCTATCCCTATTTTTACACTGATTTGATTATGTTATGATGGAATTATTTTTATGAAGTCCTTTAATCTTATATGATTTATGTTATGATGTCATGATGTTTAAGAATCCCATTTTTATTACATGGGTTATGCTATGATGTATGATTTATGATCTTGTGGAACACATAAGAATGGTATCATTATGAGATGGGTGAGACCTATATCTACCTAAAATGAATTGGGTAAAGATTTATATCTCATGAGATAGACATGGATGGAAAGACAGGTTAATCCGGTTTAGTGATACAGGACTGAAACGAGGAGTGAACTCGGTTCAGAAATGGACTTTGTCCGCTAAGATAGTCTTGAAAATGAGTCTTGACTACTAAGAAATGATTTTCTATGATTATGTATGTATGATACAAAGTTTCATGTTTTAAGTTATGATTATTGGGATTTACATTTCACTACTATGATTTATCCCATGTTATGATATTATAATCTATTTTGCAGGTTAAGATTTCCAAAATGTTATGTTCTTATGAATATGATGTGATTGATATTTCTTTTTTTTACCCTTACTGAGCATTTGATCTCACCCTTTTGTATGTTTTATTTCCCCAGGTAAAGAAGAAGATTATTAAGTAGGATATGCCAAAAGGGACTCTAGATACGATGAAATAAATGGGAGACAATGTAGATGCCTTATGAACCAGTTGTTTTTGTTTCCCAGTTTCTAAAGACACTAAACCTATATGGTCCTTTCATGGTTTTGTTATATGTTGTAATAAGTATGCTTAAATTATGAAGTAATAACAATTTATGTAAAGTATGGGTCGTTATAGTTGGTATCAGAGGAAAGTTATAGTCAACCTTTGGAAACTAGGATGTGAATGCCTTAGTAAGAACCCTAAGGATATATCTAAGCATAGAACACAATCTTAGTGTTTTAGAAATGTCCATGAATAACCTAAGATAAGACCTTAAGTGTAAAATTTTATTCTTGATTATGTGGTTTTCCTATTATAATTAGTGTTGCAAACACTATTATTCTTGGTTTTAGTTAATGGCTGGAACCTGAAGGAACTGTGTTAATGCGGAATGCGACGGGAAATACAATGATTGTCCCCCTGAGCAACCAAAAGTTATGGGAGATGGAATGAAAAATCTTGTAGCCATGATCACACAATTTTCTCAAGATATGAATCATGCAGGACTTCCAAACGAGAAAAGGAAGGAACCACATTCTATTAAATCCTTCATGAGGCAGCGTCCACCTTCATTCAGTGGGTCTACTAATCCATTAGTTGCTGAAAAATGGATTAGTACTACTGAAAAGATATTTTCAGTTCTTCAATGTTCTGAACATGACAAAGTCATCTTAGCAGTGTATCGTTTGGAAGGTGATGCTGATCAATGGTGGAATCTTATCAAGAATATGAGGCAAAGAGATGAAATTGAGTCCATGGAATGGGACAAGTTCAAGAACTTATTTTTCAATAAGTACTTCCCTCGTATTATCCAAAAAAAGATAGAGAAGGAGTTTCTTGAACTGAAGCAAAAGGATGATGAATCTGTTGGTACCTATGAAGCAAATTTTACAAGACTTTCAAGGCATGCTTCTGGGATTATTATCCGACCCGAGAGTAAGATCGATCGATTCTTTAGTGGCTTAAAACCAAGTCTTCGAAGGGTGTTAGACATAAGGGAATTCAACAGCTACGAGGAAATCATTCGATGTGCTCTCAAGGTAGAGATGGAGATTGGAGTAACCCATCATTCCTATGGGTTTGATAAGAAGAGGAAAATGGAATTCAAAGGAAAATCTAAAGAGCACACTGAAAAGAAGATGAGTTTCCCCTTATGCTCAAAGTGTGGAAAGAAACATGGATGGAATTGTCTTAAAGGGACAAGTAAATGTTTCAAATGTGGAAAGGAAGGTCATCAGGAATTTGAATGCCACAATGATGGGAAGAAGATGCCTAGTGATGCGAACAAAGAAAAGGCTACACAGAGTGCACCTCCTACACTTCAATGTTACAAGTGAAAGGAAATGGGGAATTATGCTAATCAATGCCCTAATCCAAGGGTTGTTGATGATGATCGACGTCAACAAAATCTTAAGGATAAAGACAAAGGAAAGAAATATTCAATTTCTATCCATGATGTGAAGTATGATAAAGAAGTGGTTAAAGGTACACTTACCATCCACTCTAAAGTAGAAAATGTTTTATTTGATTCTAGATCCACCCACTCTTTTATTTCTGAAGAATTTTCTAAGAGTATCTCCGTATTACCTCAACAATTAGATGTTGAGTTAGCTGTGACAACCCCTAATGGCACAACAGTCGCATCTAAAGTTTATAATTCTTCTCCAATTAAAGTTTGTGGGAAAGTGCTTCCTGCAAATCTTTTGATCCTTCCTATAGTGGAATTTTATATGATTCTTGGAATGGATTGGATTTCTTTATATGGATCTCATTTAAATTTCCAAATAAGGGAAGTCACATTTCATATTCCAGATCAATCTATGATCGTCTATCGATGCAAGGATGAACATAACCTTCCAGTGGAAATTTCTTCCATCTTATGGGTCTTGATTCCAATAAATGAAGGTTATTTATCTCAAATGGTCAGTGAGAAACTCACGATTAAGAATATGCCCATTGTACTTGATGATTTCTTTTTGAAGGAATTTCCAGGTCTTCCACCAAATCGTGAAGTTTACTTTTCAATAGAACTCATACCGGGAGCTATGCCCATTTCAAAGACACCTTATAGAATGACCCCAATTGAGTTGCAGGAATTGAAGAAGCAACTCCAAGAGAATCTTGATAAGGGATTCATACGCCCTAGTGTGTCACCTTGGGGAGCACCTATTCTGTTTGTTAAGAAGAAAAATGGATCAATGAGACTCTGCATTGATTATCGAGAACTTAACAAGATCACTATCAAGAACAAATATCCTCTCCCACGCATTGATGACTTATTTGACCAACTACGTGGAGCTCAATACTTTTCCAAGATTGATCTTCGTTCAGGGTATCATCAATTAAGGTTCAAAAGGGAGGATATACCAAAGATGACTTTCCATACAAGGTATGGACACTATGAATTTATAGTGATGTCATTTGGTCTTACTAATGCCCCTTCTATCTTCATGGATATGATGAATAGAGTCTTTAGAGACTATCTTGATCAGTTTGTGGTAGTCTTTATAGACGTTATTATTGTCTATTCAAAGAGTAAGGAAGAACATGAAGATCACTTGAGAATTGTATTGAAGACCATGATAAAGGATTAGCTTTATGCCAAATTTACCATGTGTGAATTTTGGCATCAAAAATTTTCATTTTTGGGTCACATAATCTCAAAAGAGGGGATATCTGTGGATCCAACAAAAACAGAGGTTATCGAAAGATGGTCGAGACCAACAATAGTAACTGAGATCCAAAGTTTTCTTAGTTTGGCTGGATATTATCGACGTTTTGTGAAAGATTTTTCACGATTATCTAACCCACTCACCAAATTGACTCGGAAAGGAGTTAAGTTTGTTTGGACATAGGAATGTGAAGATAATTTCAAGGAGTTAAAAAGAAGGTTATCCAGTGCACCTGTGCTCACACTGCCTTGTAGTGGAGAAAGGTTTGTGATCTAAAGTGATGCATCCAATAAGGGATTGGGGTGTGTTCTCATGAAAAACAATATGGTGATAGCTTATGCCTCACGACAGTTGAAAATCCATGAGCAAAATTACCCAACTCATGATTTGGAATTAGCTGTGGTAATCTTTGCATTAAAGATTTGGAGGAATTATCTCTATGGAGAAAGGTGTGATATTTATACTGATCATAAAAGTTTAAAGTATATTTTCACACAAAAGGAGATGAATATGCGCCAAAGAAGATGGTTGGATCTGATTAAGGATTATGACTGCTCAATTCATTATCACCCTGGGAAAGAAAACAAGGTGGAAGATGCATTAAGTCGACAAGACCATGTTATCTTATCCATGATGAGGATCACAAAAGATCCAATATTTATGGATTTTCAAAGGATGGATATTGGAATTATAATGGAAGGGGAAAATCTTATCTTTCTCAAATGAATGTTCAACCATCTATACATGAGAAGATTAAGGAGGCACATAAAGAAGATGTAGAGTTACAAAAGAAGGTGAGAAATGTTCCTGAATTCAACCTTGATTGTGATGGGATAATAAAGGTTCAGGAATTGGGTTTGTGTTCCTCCCATTCCAGAATTAAAGAAGGAGCTACTGGATGAGGCTCATAGTTCTTCATTCTCTATTCATCCTGTAAGTACGAAGATGTATAGGGACCTGAAAGAGTACTTCTGGTGGGATGGCATGAAAAGAGATGTTGCTGAATATGTCTCTCAATGCTTGGTTTGTCAGCAAGTTAAAGCTGAGAGACAGAAGTCTAAGGGGATGTTACAACCATTACCCATACCTGAATGGAAATGGGAAAACATCACTATGGACTTTGTCACCGGACTTCCTAAAACATCAAAAGGCAATAATGCTACCTGGGTTATAGTTGATCATCTTACAAAGTCGGCACACTTCATTGCTATTAGAGAATATTTATCCCTAGGTTAGCTTTCCAGGATATATGTAAAGGAAGTGGTAAGATTGCATGGAGTACCACTTTCCATTATATCTGATCGGGATCCGAGGTTTACCTCAAAGTTTTGGCGAAGCCTTCAACATACTCTAGATACAAAGTTGAGTTTCAGCACTACTTATCATCCTCAGAAAGACGGTCAGTCTGAGAGGACAATTCATATTCTAGAAGATATGTTGAGAGATTGCTCTATGGATTTCAAAGGAGGTTGGGATCAACACCTACCTTTGGTGGAATTTTCTTATAATAATATATTTTACTCCAGTATTCAGATGGATCCTTATGAAGCTCTCTATGGAAAGAAATGCAAGACTCTAACTTGCTGGGATGAAGTTGGGGAAAGAAAGCTATTAGGACCTGATCTTGTTGATGAGATGGAAGAAAAGGTCCGATCTATTAAACAATACATAAGTGCAACTTAGAGTCGACAAAAAAGTTATGCCGATAACCGAAGAAAATACCTAGAGTTTAAAGTGGGTGATAAAGTGTTCTTACAAATATCTACTTGGAAGAGAGTAATGAGATTTGGAAAGAAGGGAAAGCTGAGCCCTAGGTATATTGGTCCTTTCGAAATACTGGATCATGTTGGGAAGGTAGCTTATCGATTGGAACTTCCACCAAATCTCTATCAAGTTCATGATGTGTTCCATGTATCTCTCCTTAGAAAGTACATACCCGATCCTTCACATGTACTCAGCTCAGAAGTTGTACCGCTGGAGAAAGATCTTTCTTATGAAGAAGAGCCGATAGAGATTCTGGATCGTATCAAAAAAGTTCTACGGAACAAGACCACTCTCTTGGTGAAAGTTTTATGGAGGAACCACCAATTAGAAGAAGCTACATGGGATCTTGAGGATATGACGAGGGAGAGGTATCCTCATCTGTTTGTTATAAAGTGACGAATTTCGAGGGTGAAATTCATTTTAAGGGGGATAGAATGTAACACCCGAGATTTTTATGAGAAATATTTTATTTTTATGTAATATACATCATCAAAGGAATATTTCACTACACACAACACTGTCTTGGATTTATTTACACGCAATCGTGACCTTCCTCGATAGCTTGCGTTGTACGCAATACCGAGTTTCATTAAACAATGATATGCTATTAAAATATTATTAAAACTAGCCGTTATGAATAGTAATACCACTTTTTGAAATTTTATAAATTTTATCTTTCAAAATGGGCTTCATTTTTGGATTCGGAATATCGAAATTATCCTAGGGTGAAATTTTGGTATTTTTCTGAAAACTTTCAATTTTTGATGAATAGTGAAAACACTAGGTTACTATTTAAAAACTGACTTTTTATTTAAATAATTATTTATTTTATTTAAATTTATTTTAGGTCAAAATTGATACATAATACCTATATAATTTCAATGTAATTCATTGGAGTCATTTTATAATAATTTTAGATATATAAAAATTTTATTGAACTTTTCACCGTCTTTTACCCACCTCCTAGGAGAATTTGAAAATTTACATAAAACTTAATTTTACCGCTTCTGTGAGTGGAATTTCAAAAATTTGTGATACAGGGTTAATATCAAGGAGTAAAATGTGGTTCAACAAGATAAAAATAATTTTTCGTGAATAGTAACTTTTTACTTTTTTTACCACGGTTAAAAGTAAATAGGGTAATTAAGGGTAAAAATGATATTATTATTACCCTAACACATGTACTAATTCTATTGGATAAGTTTAATTCGACCAAAAACGACCTTATGAATAAAATATGACCATTTAGGTTCACTTGGATTAGATTAGGACATTTAATATTATTTTATTTAAAGAAGAGTTAAAATAGTTAAAATCAACATTTAATAACTAAATTTTTTTAATATAGGGTTATAAATAAGATAATTTCGACTATAAATATTCATTATAAAGATGAAAAAATTTCCTACATAACTTTATTTTATTTATAATTTTTAGACATTAAATAATTTAATTTATTTATTACACAATGATAATGCTGTAATTACCTTATTAATGAAATATTAACAAACTTGATGTTATAAATACCCAAATAAATGTAATTTGAGACTTTTTATGAATTAAAATAATTTTATAGGTTAATATGACATGTTAGTATTTATTTAATTAACTTTTTTCGAACTAATAATTCTGTTATGATTTTCACAAAAATCAATTACCAAATAGTGTCAAAATTGACATAAAATAGTTTTTAAAACAAATATTATATTATTAATTGTTATTTTATTCCTAAAAATCTATGGTTCAGCCAAATTACTTAGATAAGGTTATATATATTAATAATTAACAACTTGGGGTTCATTTGGCTTGTTATAGTAAGTTTATTAACCTTATAGTGTAAGAAAACAAGAAGACACGGTAAAAGTAAAATTATTTAACTTAAAGTTAAATATAAATTATAAGGTTAAAATATAAACCTCAACTTGTATAAATTCTATTTTATGAGAGTATTTCGACCCATACCCACCTTATATTCAAAATAAATCAATTTGGAGCTATTAAAAACCAAATATGACTTTATAATAAAATAATATTTTTAGTTTTTTCTAAGGTGCCCCACTCCTCCCTTATAAAAGGGCACCTCCTCCCTCTCCTCCTCACACCACTTTGAGCCTTCAAGCTCGGAAAAACCCTGAAAATATCTCTTCTAAACTTCCCTAGAAACATCCTATAGGTCCTGGTCTTCTTCAAAGACCATATTTAGTTCCCTAAGAGGAGGTTAAGAAGAGGCGCTTCAAAGAAGAGGTAATGTCCATTACCGATTCTTTCATCTTTATTTCTTCTTCTACTTATTCTTATTTAGTTGTTTCATTATAAAGTAATAACATCAGTATAACTCATATACTTATATGTTATTATAAATATGAAACAACCCTATTTCACCTTCTATCCATCCTACGGAAAACAAAATCACCGCGCGTGCGTACGTACAGAATACGGTCTCCACGCCGTGGTGTAATCTGTTTTCCACCACCACCTTACTTGGATGGGTATAATGGTGTAAAGAATAACTATATATGATTATTGTAAAGTTATATTGATTCTGAAATAGTATACATATGCTTTAATACAATTCCACGATCATGAGAATGATATCATCGCTCGTGCGTACGTACGACCTACGGTCTCCACGATGTGATGCGACTCGTTCTACATGATCTTCATTGAATAATGATTATATAAATGAATTTAATGAATAAATATGATATATATTACACTAATACCATTCTGGAAATGAGGTATCTATGACCTAAAAAGAAGAATAATAATTTATTCAAAAAAACACGCATAATAATAAAAAGCAATAAACACCCGAATAACAAGTAGAAATGAAATATTACTAATAAGAAGCTAAGAATATGACCATATATGATATCATAAAAATGAGTACAATTCTGGAATAAGTAAATAACATTATTTAAATCATTATACAGGAGGTTTGGACACGTACAAAGCAAATCGGACCTAAGGTAAGGGAAAATCTCACAATCTCATTTTTATCCGAGATTGTTAATACTTTGGTATTTAATGGGGTGTATTTATCATACACATCCATGTTTCCTCAATATGTAATATTATTTATATCCTTATAAAACTGTTTAAAACCAATTTTACCCTTCGGTGAGTCTTTAGTAAAAGATATGAAAAGAATCTTTTGTCGTTTTTAGTACGAGGTACTTTTTGACTTTTCCGGCCAAAATACGAGAAGGATATTTTTTTAACTTATACGGCCTGAATGGATTTTTAGAACATTATTTCCATGAAGCTTCCTTTACAAGTTTTCAAGTTTATTTTTAATCAACTTCTTTTTGTTTAAAATTTTATGAAATTTTAAGAAAGGAAAAATGTTTTTGAAGTAGAAAGGATATTTTCCTCAAGAATGAAGTTCAAGCGTTTTATCAAAATTATTTTCCATCTAAGATAATACAGGGTTCTGTTTCTATCCATATTTTTTCATTGATTTGATTATGTTGTGATGGAATTATTTTTATTAAGTCCTTTTATCTTATATGATTTATGTTATGATGACATGATGTTTAAGAATCCCATTTTTATTACAGGGGTTATGCTATGATGTATGATTTATAATCTTGTGGCACACATAAGAATGGTATAATTATGAGATGGGTGGGACCTATATCTCCCTATAATTCATTGGGTAAAGATTTATATCTCATGAGATAGACATGGCTGGAACGGTAGGTTAATCTGGTTCAGTGATACAGGACTGAAACGAAGAGTGAACTCGGTTCAGAAATGGACTTTGTCCACTAAGATAGTCTTGAAAATGAGTCTTGACTACTAAGAAATGATTCTCTATGATTATGTGTGTATTCCACAAAGGTTCATGTTTTAAGTTATGATTATTGGGATTTAAATTTCACTACTATGATTTATCCCACGTTATGATATTATGATCTCTTTTACAGGTTAAGATTTCCAAAATGTTATGTTCTTATGAATATTATGTGATTGATATTTCTTTTTTTTACCCTTACTGAGCATTTGAGATCACCCTTTTGTATGTTTTCTTTCCCCAGGGCAGGAAGAAGATTATTTAGTAGGATATTCCAAAAGGGACTCAAGATATGATGAAATAAATGAGAGACAATGTAGATGCCTTATGTACCAGTTGTTTATGTTTCCCAGTTTCTAAAGACACTATACCTATATGGTCCTTTCATGGTTTTGTTATATGTTGTAATAAGTATGCTTAAATTATGAAGTAATAAAAATGTATGTAAAGTATGAGTCATTATAACCGACATAAAAGTCCAAGTCCCTTCGACGGTTGTCGACATAGCTCTTTTGCCGACTCCGAGCAACCTTAATGTGTTGTTGGGTGGCATGGAATTTTTCTGTCATCTCTTGGACAAGATCAGGCCCAAGAAGATTTCTCTCACCAGCATCATCCCAACAAGTAGGATTTCTACATCATTTCCCATATAGAGCTTCATAGGGTGCCATTTGAATGCTTGAGTGGAAACTTTTGTTATAAGAGAAATCAACTAAAGGGAGATGTTGATCCCATCCACCTTTAAATTCCATTGAGAAAGTTATCAGCATGTCCCCAAGTGTTTGAATAGTCCTTCCAGATTGGACATCAGTTTGGGGGTGATAGGCTGTACTTAAATTCAATTCAGTGCTCAGAGCTTGTTGAAGACTTCTCCAGAATTTTGATATGAACCTTGGATCATGATCAGATACGATAGAAAGTGGAACTCCATGCAGCCTTACCACTTCCTTCATGTAAATATTGGAAAGTTGATCAAGAGAGAAATCTTCTCGGATAAAGATAAAATGGGCAGTCTTGGTGAGACATTCCACAATAACCCATATCACATTGTTTCCTTTGGAAGTTCTCGGAAAACCAGTGACGAAGTCCATAGTGATATTATCCCACTTCCATGCTGGTATGGGTAGTGGTTGTAATAGCCCTTTAGGAAGTTGTCGCTCTGTCTTCACTTGTTGACATACTAGGAACCTTGAAGTGTAGTCAACAATCTCCCTTTTCATATTATCCCACCTGTAATGATCACGAAGGTCCCTATACATTTTTGTGCTTCCAAGATGTATAGAGAAAGTAGAGCTATGAGCTTCATCCTTCAGCTCCTTCTTTATTTCTAGAATAGATGGAACACATAGTCTTGTATGAAATTTCAGTACACCTTCTTGATCAATATTAAACTTAGGAAACTTTCTATCCTTTACACCCTCAAACTTCTCTTGTAACAAAGGATATTCTTTCTGATCCTTCTTGATCTTCTCTATTAATGACAGTTGAGAAATAATTTGGGTTAGGTTTGATGATGTACCTTTTCTTATAATTCCCATGTCCAACTTTACTAGGTCATTGATCAAAGGATATTTTTGAATCCTCATCATGGAAGGAACAACTAGGTCTTTCCTGCTTAATGCACCAGCAACTTTGTTTGCTCTTCCAGGGTGATAATGAATTGAACAATCATAGTCTTTAAGAAGTTCCAACCATCTCCTTTGTCCATGTTCAATTCATTTTGTGTGAAAATATACTTCAAAATTTGATGGTCTGTGTATATATCACATTTCTCCCCATAAAGATAGTGCCTCCATATCTTCAGAGAAAAAACGACTGCAGCCAGCTTCGGATCATGCGTAGGATAATTCTGCTCATGAATCTTCAACTGTCAAGATGCATAAGAAATGACCTTGTCATTTTTCATGAGGATGCACCCAAGCCATTTTAGAGATTCATCACTGAAAATAACGAATCCTTCTCCACTTGAGGTCAGATTTAACATGGGTGCAGTAACCAATCTCTTTTTTAGCTCTTGGAAACTTTCCTCACACTCCTTTGTTAAGATGAACTTGACCCCTTTTCGAGTTAACTTGGTTAATGGATTAGAAAGTCATGAAAAGTTTTTCACAAACCTCCTATAATATCCTGCTAATCCAAGAAAACTATGAATATCAGTTATTGTTGTAGGTTGAGGCCACTCCTCTAAAACTTTTGTCTTTGCAGGGTCAATTGTGATTCCTTCATTGGTTAAAATGTGCCCTAAGAAAGAGACTTGTTGTAACCAGAAATCACATTTACTAAACTTTCCAAAAAGTATCTCCTTCCACAGAGTTTTCAAAATAAACCTTAGATGATCTTCATGCTCCTCACGACTTTTGGAATATATCAGAATATCATCAATAAAAACTACCACAAAGTTATCAAGGTAGTATTTAAAGACTTTATTCATCAAATCCATAAAAAAGGCAGGTGCATTAGTCAGTCCGAAGGGCATAAAAACAAACTCATAATTCCCATATCTGGATCAGAAGGTAGTTTTTGGAATATCTTCTTTCTTCACCCTCAATTGATGATAACCAGATCGAAGATCAATCTTAGAGAAGAATTGAGCCCCACAAAGTTGGTCAAATAAGTCATAAATTCTTGGAAGAGGGTATTTGTTCTTCACTGTGATCCCATTCAGTTCTTTATAATCAATGCATAGCCTCATCGATCCATCCTTCTTCTTCAAAAAGAGAACAGGTTCTCCCCAAGGAGATACACTTGGTCAGATAAACCCCTTCTCCAAAATATCTTGGAGTTGTTTCTTTAATTCCTCCAGCTCCACATTTTCCATCCTATACGAGGTCTTTGATTTCGGATGGGATCCATGTATGATTATGATGGAGAACTCTACCTCTCTTTCTGGGGGAGGTCCAGGCAACTCCTCTAGAAATACATCAACGTATTCCTGGATGATGGGGACATTTTCTATCATCAAACTCTCATCTCCTTCTTCTTCACTAATCAACTTCATAAAGAAAGATATAGGGGGTTCTTTTATACAAATATGAGGTTGAGATATCTCTCCTTGGAAGATAACTGTATGTTTTCCATTCAACACTATTGATATTTCCTTTCTTCTTCAATTGATCTTAGCATTATACTTTGAGGGCCAGTTCATCCCTAGTATAATGTCAAATTCCAGCATGGGAATGACTACTAGATTTACGATAATATTGTTCTCACTAAAGTAAATACTAGAGTTTCTAAACACGGACGATGCTTGGATAGTCCCACCAGGAGTCTTGACTGACAACTCTAATTTTAGAAATTCGGGGGTTGATTCTAAATTCCTTGTAAACTTGGAGGAAATAAAGGAATGTGTAGAACCAGAATCAAACAAATTACTTTCTAGATTTGAGAGGACAATAAGAGTACCTACTACCACATCATTCAGAGCATCGACTTCAGCTGTCATGATATCAAAAGAACGACCTTGATCCCTTGGACTTTACTGAGGTTGATGGTGGTTCCCCTCCACTTCCCTCAGATTTGGACAGTGATTGGCAAAGTGCCCACGTTGTCCACACTTGAAGCACTAGACATCAGGTAGGGCCTGCACCATCTTCCCCTTTTCATTTGTGTTTGGAAGTTGAAGTTTCACCTCACCATGACAATTCCTCACAATGTGGCCATCTCTGCCACATTTGTAGCACTTCCCACTCCCAAGTAGGCAATTCCCTGAATGCTTCTTCCCACATTTATTACACATGGGAAGTTGCACTCGCTTTCCTCATCTTCCATGATCAAAATTCCTCCCTAAGATGGGCTCCATAGATCTCTTCTTGTCGTTGGATTTATGAGACCACTGCATCTCACCAAAATCTAGCTATACTTTCATCACACTCTGCACGATCTCCTCGTAGCTATCATAATCTCGATTGGCTATATTCTTCCGCAGATGAGGTCTCAGTCCACCGAATAATCTATCAAACTTACCGTTTGGATCCATGACAAATCTGGAGGTATATCATGAAAGCCTTGTAAAGTTTATCTCGTAGCTTCCCACAGATTCATTCTTCTTCCACTTCAGCTCAAGAAACTCCTTCTCTATTCTTGTTCTCATGTAATGAGGAAAATAATTACTGAAAAAGATACCTCTGAACTCTTCCCAATCCATAGCTTCAACTTCCACTCTTTGCCTCATGTTTTTGATCAGTTCCCACCACTGATAAGCTTATCCCTCTAAACGATAGACAGACAAGGTGACCTTATCTTGCTCTGAACAATGTAGCACAGAAAAGATCTTATCTATAGAGTTGATCCATTTCTCAGCAATTAATGGGTCAGTTGATCCACTGAAGGTTGGTGGTAGTTGGAGCATAAAGGACTCAACAGAATGTTGTTCCCTTCAAGTTGAGATCAATCTCTTAGATTGATTCAATTTATTACTTATAACTTCAGTTAGTTAGTTCATCATTCGCATGAATGTTTCCATTCCGGCTTCCATCGGAGGGCCTTCGGCACATGGTCCATTGCGGTCACCATTTACACAGTTCCTCCTATTTCCCACCATTTTCTAAAAGAATAAAATCTTAGTGAGAAACTTGTTTCATTTACAAATCTTTTAACTATAAAGGATTCTACATCTTAAAGCTTCTTTATTAAAAAATTATATTTCTCTATAATTCCTTCATAATGATTCATAAAAAGCTTGCGATTAACCAAACATATCCCCCAAGAGTGTTGTAACCAAGATTACAGAAAGGCCCCTTATCGTTCACCAGTTCCCGTTCGAGTCTAGCTCAAAGCAGTTTTTTCGGGTTTTACCCCTATGTACTTCTGTGCCAGAGTCGCCTCTACCCGCTCTTATCCAGACAGGGATGTATTTGTTTGATAAACCACTTACTCAATACTCACCAAAATACCAGGAAGTATTCCCTATATTTAAAATTTTCTATAGGGTTCTTCCTAAAGTTTTCATATCCTAATTTCCATAAATAACTAAACTATCCTTTGATACCAACTACGACATCCCACCTTTTTAATACATACCTTTTCATTACATTTTACATACAGAGGATCTTTAAAGTCTAGTGTCTTGTAAATCATGAATATAATACATGAAAACAAAATAAAACATTCTTATAAACCACTTGTAAATCTTCATCAAAAGTTCATCCTAAGTAGAATTACTATATCTCATAACTTGGAGACATACATTTAAAGGAAAGGGTGAGCATAAATCCTAGTAAGGGTAAGAAAGGGAACCAATGTACTTGTGATATCAATAAGAACTTGAATAAAAACATAAAGACATGAGCAATAAAAGTATAGGAATATCATAATTAAAAGAACTTAGAAAATAACTTGAATATGTGGCTACAACATTTCATTTAGACATTTATGAACATATCACCAAGGTCCATCCCAAAGGTGTCATAAAAATTACCATGGTTATTCACCAATGTATCGTGAAACTTGTCATCTCTAGAGATTAAATCTTTAACCAATGAATTGGAGTGCTATTAGAGCACACCATTAATATGTCTTTACTTAAATGTGAGCCACATATATCATATTCAAACATTTCATAAATAACCCATAGAGAATAAAAGAAATGGGTTTCATTTCAAAATCATGACGTTTTAAAAGCTCTTAAAAATAAGATCATTATATCATTTATAACCCATGAAAAGGGAGTGAGGGTTATATGTATGTCAATTACAGAATCAAATATATCATCATTATATATTTATGAACACCCATAGAAACGAAATAGTTCTGGGTATTCACATAAATAAGCAAGGTAATTTCTTGAGAGAAAGAGATAGAAATTTTGAGACGAAATTTCTGCAGCATAACGACTATATAACATGGTTTTAGAAAATATTGAAAAGAGAGATGAAAAGGGTCACCAATCATAAATAATTCATAATACAATATGGGTACTGAATAAGATCATGGTATGGATATTTGAATGACATACCACATGAAAAGGAAAAATGAAAGAAAAGAGAAGATGTAATTTCTTTTACGAGAAATTCGACAGCCTAACGACGTCACTTAAAAATTTAGAAAAAAAAATTTATGAGAGAATAAAGGGTCTCTCATCATTTGGACATGAAATTGGTAGTAATAAGAACATATAAGAACATACCCTCAACATAAAGATATGGAAAATATAAGACACAACATAAAGGAAGTCATGACTTAAAAGAGGAGGGGGAAAGAATCCCTTACCTTAAAGAGTAACTTCGAAATCTTGAAGGTAGGGACCATGGGAGTCTTGAGGAAACCTTGGGAGGACTCCTTGGGAGGTAAGGAGACCATAAATTCTTTGAGGAGGATTTGGAAATGAAATGAATGAGGTAAAGGCTTGGTATTTATAGGAGAAGTGAGGGGACACATCATCAATTGCCAAGTGACACCTCATCGGTCGTATTGGCAAAACCATGGGCTTTCCCATGGTATTTTCCCATGGTATTGGCCACTTGGGACACCTAATACCTTATATTACTATTCAAAAGTCGACCAGAATTATTACATAATTATTACATCCTTAATGATGTCATTAAACACCCGAAACTAAAAACTGTATTTTCACTATTCACCAAAAATTCATTTTTTTCTGAAAAATCCCCAAAAATCACTTTAGCCTAATATCGATGTTCCGAATTCAAAAATGAACTCCATTTTATAAAAATAAATTTGTAAATATTTTTAATTAAAAAACACTATTCATCTGAAAGAACTAATACTTGACTAATAATTTCTGAAACAGTTATTTACCTATTTTATTGAATCACATTACTTAATCAAGGTGTCTAAATTATATTAATACTTTCTTTAAGTGAGATTACTAAAAAATTTGGTCACATTACTAATACTAAGCATAAAATCACTATTCATAATTTACTATTCACAAAAAATTATGTTGGTCTTATTAGATTCCAAATTTCTTACTGAACACATTCACAAAAGACCATTTTTTGAAAATAATTACACATCATTAATTATTTAAGGTTTACATAAATATTTTAAAATATCCCCTTTTTCCAAAATTCATCAATATACATCCTATATTTATTCGAACATCTGAAAAAAAAACACAAACTTCACCATAGGAAGAAATCAAAACTTTATTTATCTCAAAGGATTACACAAAGTAGTTATGATCTCATTACATAGCCCCTTATAACCTCAGTATAGGACCTAAGTGTAAGGTGTGCTGAGGTGAGAGTTTTCGAGGGTGTCTCGACCAACATTGCCCAAGTAGTGATTTCTATAAGCTTGAACTTCTCACGAAGGTGATTCTGTTCCAGCTTCACACGATGAAGTACAGCTTGGGTTTGGTCCAGAGAAAATCCCAAAGGTGCTACCTCCTTACCGAGTTCCGTCAGACGGGCTTCGATCGGTCTGAGACTACTGGATGAGGCTATTGAATCTTCTTTCTGTATTAATTAACCAAGATCACTTGTATTTAGAGACAAAAATTACAACATTTAGTTTCCAACGGTCATATTGACCAATAGTCATATAACAGTCGAAACCCAACGATCTCATTTTAATTATACTCACATCATTAATTAAAGAATATAGTTTTGTTGAGTATAAACTAAAATAACACAAAAAATTAGGAAACAAAAATTCATTCAAAATTTCGGGTCGTTACAAAAACACTAACTAAATCAAGTTTGTCTAGACTGACCCTAGTGGCTCCCCTAATGGGGTGTAGATTGATTTCCCATAGTGGCTCCCCAAATGGGGTATTTATTTTAATGTTTAAATATATCTAGAACTGTGTTGATAAATGAGATATGTGAGGATCCTATTACCAAATAAACTAACATACTGTGAGGATCTTTATCATGTTTCTTTCTTTACTTGATTTGATTGTACATGGTACTGATTAATGAAATTTTTTATTCATTACAACTAATTTATATAAAACTTTTTATATCAAATGTTCATTTAATCCTATTTTGATATATCGTCCATATTTTTATTGAAAATAATGTTTTTTTAAAATATGTAAATTCCATACTATGACTTGTTTGATTTAAATTTACAACATAATTGGTTTATTGTTATGGTAATTCTTGTAGAACACTTAGTGAGAGCCTACTTAGAATTATCTTCTACACCCTAACATTGAATTTGGGAATTTTTAGATTATATTTTTATAGGTTTGAGAAAAGGGAAATCACAACTTGGAGGTGGTGTATGTTCTTGATCCTTTGGTCTTATAGTGATGGAGGTGACTGATGGAGATGTGATCCACTTGTTACATGGGATGTTAGACTTTTATCGTGGTAGTTATTGAGTACTTGATGATATAGTGATTTGGGTTTTGTTCACCTATTTTATTATGGTAATTTATCCTTGTTGAGTGTTGATATAAAAACTTTTATCTTTTTTATACCATTATATTGTGGTAAAATAATTTTTTTGAGATTCTTGAAGGATGTCAGGTGCTAGTTGCCAACCTAGGGGGACCGAAAATGCCCTTCGAGCTAGGTCGGGAACATATTGGGTATCAGGGTACTAGGGTATCTGGGTTAGTTCATGAAAATATTAAAAACACCCATGAAACAATATAATCAATACAGGCATGTATGATAAAGATCCATATGAAATTACAGTGGAAGAAAATCCCCCTTATCTTTACCACTGACATTAATGAATGCATAATAATTTCCTATATAATAAACCTTAACTTCATTTTCCTAAAATTTAAATTTTTTTTATATTTTTTATCTTTTATATTAATAAATTATATTTATTTATTTCATATTATCTTGTCATAATGTATTTTTATTACCAGATGTTAGTAGTTTTGATTGTTCCATTCTTTTTTTTGTAAGATATAATTGATTACCATTCCATGTTCTTAAGAAAATAATATATAAAATAGTATATTGTTTAAATGATTTATAAAATGAGAATTTTAATTTTTGGATGTTATGGATATAGTTTGAAAATAAATTAAAATGATTCCCTCATTTTCAATTATTTATACAACCACAAACTATTATTTTAAAAATGAATTTAATTTTAATATTACCATTACAAAATCATGAACATAATATAATTAATTAATTAATACCATTTATTAATAGTATTTATGTTTTGATAATCATACATGTTGAAAATGATGAAAATCATATAACACCATTCATATAGGTGGTTAAACATACCCAGATTAGAACTTACTATAATGAATGAATGAGTAAAAATATATAGTTATATTTTATCAATATAATATTTATTGATTTATAAATATATTAATAATATGATATTAGTGTATTAAATTAGATGTAATAAAGGGTAGAGGTATATTATAAATGAAATAAAATATGAATAAGATGAAAGTTTTGTTGGAGAGTCGAATATTTCCCTAAGTACCATTTTTGAACCAAATTTTTTTTGCCTCCTTAAAGTATCTTTAGACCTAAAAATGCGAGAGAGAATTGTTCAAGAAGAAATTTGGGTCGATATTTTAGTGGTAATGTAATAATATGTTTGGTTTGGAATTGGTAATGGAGGGTTCCTTTTATAGATGATTTTCAATGATATATTTTCAAATAATCACTTCTTAATGGTTAATGAATTTCTTTTTCAATTAGAAAGTGGCCCATAAGTGGAAAAAATAATAGAAGGCTAAGATTATTTATATTGAGACCTATATCATTTTTTATTTTTATACACCATATACACCATATATGATATTTTAAATCACTTACTATTTTCCAACCTATTTCACTATTCACCTAAGAAAATTGTTTTTTCTTGCTAAAAAATGAAATTGAACATCTAATTTTTTTAATTGAGATGTATATTGATTTTATATGTTTTTATTCCAAAAAATTTAATTAAACCTCTTATGAAAGTTGTGTCACACAAAAAATTTATTTATACAAGGAATTTGAATTCCAACATTCTTATCTCTAAGCATAACTGACAACTGTTAAATCACCCCATTAAAAATAAATTTTATAAGTCAATTAATTAAACAAGAAACCATTTAAATTTCTTTCTTTATCATAGAGATATCAGCCTTGATAAATACAGTTAACTATGAAAACCCCCATAACTTATGCACTCATGTAAATATTATTTATATTATTTATTAATTAATCATGTAATAATTTTAACACATAAATATTTCAGCATACATTTTATTTAATAATCCACACTATAATTTTCCCCTCAATAACATATATTCATTATTCAGTGACATATCATATCAAATTTCATTTATTATTAATTAAGCTAATATATATAATTAGAATACATAAATGAATAATGAATTTCCATTTTAAAAACAATATTTTATATTCATAATTTCATAACATAATGTTCAAGATATTTATTCAACATAGTTTCCATCATATATTAATATTTACTCTTATAACTTGCATAAAGTAGACTTTAAGGAGAAAAATAAAAAATTAAATGAAACCAAATACAGATCATATACAATAAAAAAAATTAAAACATGTTATAGTGCCATGAAATTGGACCACTAGCTCTATCATACAAGACCCAAACACATTATCCAAAATTTTAACAAAACTAGAAAACTATAAAAGATACAAAATTAGGGAGTTTGACATTCCTCATATAGGTACAAAAAAATATATAATAGATAATTGTTGAGTGTATTGAAATAAGGATGGTCTATTGAACCCATTACCAAGATTCTATCATCAGAATAATATTTCATCATCTTGGATAAAAGATCAATTCCTTCTGGCCCTAGTGATAGAACAACCCATTCTAGGTTTTGAGGATCCATTATAGATACATGACCTAGTAAATAAATGAACCAATACAGTGTCATTATTTCTTAGTAGACATTCCCTATAAGCTAAATAAGTTCATCAATTTCTTAAACTCATAGATACTAGGGAATAGAGTATGATTTCTTACCATTTCAACAAAAATGCATCCAACAAACCAAATATAAATGCTGGTGGAGTAATCAGTTGATCCCATAAACAATTCTATTTCATGGTAATAGTGTGTAATGAACTTAGAATAATAAGTTATAATAGGATAGATGAGGGGGTATATGTTTAATATTAAATATTCCTTTGTCCTTTTAAATGAGAATATTTTGGGTTTTGAGATCATGATAGAGGACATCATGGCTATGGCAGTGGGAGATTCCATTACACAACTTGTAAAGAAAACTTTGTATGATTGTAGGGGGGCCCTCAGTGTGGGAGTTAATGAACTTATTGAGATTTGTGTCTATATACTTGAAGGCCAGGTACAAAATATCTTTTCTATTCTTGTCAATGTACTCTATGCAGAGAAGGTATAAGATTTAGTAGGAGTGGGAGAGAATTTGAAAGTGTGACACCTCCTCCATATCCTGCCTACTCTTCTTAATCTCCACCAACTACCTCATCTAAATGTACCTATTCTTGTAAAAATTCCCCCTATATTCTCTAGTTTCTCATACTTATCAATTTTTCCCTAACTGAGACTTGTTATCCGTGGTTATTATTCTATATAGAGATGATCGAAGGAGTGTCAGATTATTCAAATTCAAAATTACTATAACTTATGAATATCTATGGCATGAGAAAAAACTAATATATAAAATTCAATCTCTACCTATAATGAACTTTTCTTTCCACCATATTAATTTATAAACATGGAACACCTTTAAATTTCTATTTTAATACATAGTCAAAAAAATAAAAACATTTGACCAATGAATAAGTATTAAAAATATAAAAAAAATTATTATTTTTGATCTATGTAAAATACTTATATTTGATTATATTAAATACATGAATAAAAAGAAAAAAATTAACAATAAATTCGAGAATAAAAATATTCACCATTAATTTCCATGATAACTTATAATAATTTTATATATTATTGAATAAAATTTTATTATTTTTATTCTAACCAATACATTGCAAATAATATCACATGTTAAAATGTTTATTAATAAATTATATTCAATTAAAAATGGATTCACTATTAAAATCAAGTTATATTTATATTATATTGAAATGACATCAACCACATAAAAATGCTCACTATAAAATACAATCCATTTATTATAATATCACTAATGAAGCAGGTTGTATAAATCATGTCATAAAAACATGTTCTTGGTTATTCATTCTATGACTGTATAAAATAAAATCATTGAAAACTTTGGTCATGGAATTTATTAGGTAGTTTCATTTCAATCAAAGGTATTAAGATAATAACTTTCATTAAATATAATAGGGGACATATCCTTTTGTGAGTTATTCCTTAATACCATATCATATCCACCGCACCCAATGTATCCTACATTATAAAATTATAGGTTTTCATGATTTTAGGAAAAACATCGAAATACACAACTTGTGATATGTATTAATAATAATCATAAAGTCAAAGGATGATTCCACATGCTTGCAGATAGAAATTCCAATGATATAAAAACATGTGGAATTCCTGCACATGGGTTTGTCCTAAAAATCTCTTATTTTAGATATTACCATGTACTAAATTTGTGATATGTATTTTTATCTATTTATTAGTATTAGTGCCTAAAAATAAAGATATTATGTTCCCTAAAATTTAATGTTATCCCAATCATGGGACTGATATTTATGGAATATGTCACAACACTTTAAGGATCTCATCATAGTGGGGAAATACTATATCTTTTCCATGCAACCAATATCCCAAGAACAATATCATTGTAACATCAAGACTATTGTTTTCAAGAATTTTATTTGGTTCATATTGTTTTCTTTTGGTTTTATAAGTGTTGTATTTGATTTGTTACATATTTATTTTTTAAACACTCTTTAAAACCCCTTTTGGTTTTAATTTATAAGTCCTTTAAATGGGAATTAAATTATTTTAAATTTATTTATACACTTAGTCAGATCATGGGGTCTACATAAGGGTAAATACCTTCTAACTATACATAGGTTGGTTTTTGTGTGTTGTGTAAAGGTAACCTTTACTTTTCAAAGGTTTTGTAAAGCTAACTTAGCTTCTTCATAAGGGTAGGTTTGAGTTGTATAAGGGTAACTTCTAATTTCTAAAGGATGCATAAGGGAAATCAGGATCTACATGAGGGAAATTATGGGAATATAACCTATGTAATGGTAAATATCCTTACCCTCACATGATAATAATGAGTTTCATAAAATCATGTTACCCTTACACAGTTCTCGTTTTTGGCATATGAGTATTTTTTTCATAGACTTCAATTTTATTCTTCCCGGCTCGATCCTATAATGCATTTTGATGATTTTAAAAGCCTAAAATCATTGAAATTTAATTCTTATGATCCATTAAAGTTTATAACTCATGTTTAAAAATATTTTAAACTTATCTCATTCGAGATTTAATTTAAAAGTAAAATTAAGTTATGATTTTTAATTTAGGGGTTTTAATGTTGTAAACCAAAAAACCTCCTATGTTTTTAAATTACCCAAAACTATGCTACCTAGAATTTTTGATATCCTTTGGAGGAGATTCATAGTAATAAAACTACTATAGAATGATATCTTCTTCCTTTGGCTCATTTCCTATTCTTCCTTATTGAAAAACTAGTATAATGGTGTTGGAGGTTATTTTTTCCTTGGATGTTGTGTGTGGAAATTATCTTATTACTATAGGTTCTTCTTCATCAAAAGTTAGTGGATCCTAGGTGGGTTTTTATCTTGATTCCATGGTATGTGTCCTAATTATATCTATTTATAATTTAATCTTTGACTTCTTCTTCATTAACCTTGATTTTTTTATTTCTTCATTTTTTTTATCTTATATCAAATAGGTATACCAATTATTTATGATTTCATGAGCTTTTAAAAATAGTGGAAAAGGGTATTTTAACATGATTTGATGTGAAAAATATTTTAAAGGATTACTCTCTTGTTTTTGGAAATTGATATGCCTAGTTTTCTCTTGATAATTTTTCTAGAATGTTTATGATAATGATTTTTCCAAATTAATGAGTAAAGTTTGGTGTTCTAAAGAGGATGAATTTGACCTTTTTTGAAATAATTCTTTGAAAACTAGTGTTTATCAAAGTGAAATGGTTTATAAATTATTTTAGAATTTGGAATTGAATTATTTTAATTTCTCGATGATCTAAGAGAAATTTTTAATGGTCTGGTTGGAACATTAAATGGTTTATTAGAAAATGGAAAACTCATATGACGTTCCCCTTTATGTGTAATAGAAACGATGCAAGATTCGAATGATTAAAATGAGATATATCTTATTTGGGCGATGAATTGAATTTATTTAATTGAATTAACATGTTTAAATAGGATAATGTTTCTATGTGTTTATCATAGGTGTAAGAAAGGCTTTTTATTCATTTTGAAAATGTGATTGTATGGTATAATATTACTTTTGAAATTATTACTTCCATTTGAATATGATGGGAAGACTTAGGTTTCTAGGTGGTATGTCTAGGTACATATGTACACTAGTTTAGTATTATGCTGTCACTAGAAGCCTTAGGTGGGAATTTGGTCAACCTAAGGGATCACCCCTCAATTAGGAAAAGATAGGGTGAGACTAGTTTGGTAACGTCCCCGACTAGGTGATCCCTCACATGACCAAGACAAGAAACCACATGACCTCAGGCACATTTCTCTATATTCTTGAGGATGTTGACTAGAAGTGAGGGTGTAAGTGATATATTATAGAGACTACATCCTATATTATATAGTTTCAATAATATAAGAAATTATATAAACAATAAACTATGCTTCTCAAGTAGAATAAAATGACAAAAATAAAATATTTGAGAAATAAATAATACCCATGTCATGATGTGCTTAATATAACTAAATGGTGTGTTGAGAGGAATACAGGTAAGAAAATAAAACAGACTCAATCAAGAACTCCAGAAGGATCAATCTCAAACCGCATCCTGGTCCTATCTCTAAGCTCCAAACCCATCCATCATGAAAAAAATAAATCATAGGGTCTCTTTTCCTTATCCAAACCTTCATCCATAAAGTCTGATCAGGTACCAAAAAATAGCCTAAATAGTGTGCGAGTACAACTTAATAGGACTACACCCACGATGTCTAAATAATCCAGTCTAAATATATAGTTCATGTAAGAGTATGATAAATAGGGGTATTAATTCATAAATTAATATAGGCACTACTGGAAAAACTACCTATACCCACGGTTCAAAACCGTGGGTATAGCCCCCAAAACCGTGGGTATAGCCTATACCCACGGTTTTGGGAACCGTGGGGCTGAGTGGCGTCGGTATAGGGTCTTAACCTATCCCCACGGTTTGACAAACCGTGGGAATAATTTTTTTTACACCGTGTCCAACCATCCTCCATGCTGTCAATGTCTTCTTCCCACGGTTTAAAACCCGTGGGTAAAAAAAAGAGAAATCTGCAGCTGCTGGGACTTGAACCCATGCCACACCGCGACCTGAGGAATTATCCCAATGGACTCCACCACTTCAGCCAACGTACTTATACGAATATATATCTTACGAATATATATCTTTATTTCTAAATATATATTAATCTTCGAGCGTATTAAGAAAAATAGAAGTCGGCGGGTTTCGAACCCACGTCAAACGACGAATAGTTAAACAGATTTAACGCGTAACCAACTAAGCTATCTCGAATACGCTATTATAAAGCAGCAGTTTTAATTATATACTAATCTCCGTCTCTGTATTAAAAAAAATAATTCAGCGGGATTCGATACCACAACCACTGCGACATTTTCACAACACATAACCAACCAAGCCGCAAATTTAATTGGTTTATAAATTTCAATCAAATTATATATATTTGTTCAAATCGTGGGTATTAATTTTTCCCGCCAAATTGTTTTTTGTTTTCCCACACATTTTTTTTCAATTGGGTAAGCTATCCCCACAGTTCTAAAAAACCGTGGGGATAGGCCTTCGGAAAAAAAATCTATCCCCACGGTTTTTGAAAAACCGTGGGGATAGACCTTTAAATAAATACCTATACCCACGGTTTTACAAAACCGTGGGTATAGGCCTTCAAAAAAAACTCTATCCCCACGGTTTTAGAAAAACCGTGAGTATAGGTGACCAATACCCACGGTTTTCCAGAACCGTGGGTATAGGTTCCCACACTATACATATACCAACGGTTTTCTTAAACCGTGGGTATAGGGAACCGTGGGTATAGGTCTATTTTCCAGTAGTGAGGATATGAAATAAACCTACCAACCCTTGAGCTTCAGGTTGGCACTTGAGGTCAGCCAAAATTTCTTTGGCACCATGCCAGATAACTCTATTAGGTGGTGGATCCTCTTGTATAGGATATATCACCCATACCATGGTATATTTTCATATATAGGATGAATTTCCATATCATGTCATAGTTAACCAAACAAAAACGGGCTCCATGTGTATATTCCTATGCTGGAGTTTCTTACGTGTTCCCATGGCGCAACATCATACAATGAAAAATGTGACCAATCACATTGGGCTCTATGTGAATGTCCCATGATGGAGTTTCTCATGTATTCATAGGGTGAAATACCATGTTAAGGGGAAATTAACCTTCTCACACTAGGCTCTATGTGAATGTTCCATGTTGGAGTTTCTTATGTATTCCCACGACGCAATACCATACCGAGGGTAAAGTTACCAAATAAATTGGTTGATTCTCATACCTAGGATGAATCACCAGTATCACATATTATGAGAAAATGAAACAAATAATTCCTTAGGAATCACATCATCAAAAATAAAGTACAATAAATCATAATCATACAATTTATAAAACATTTCAAACTTGTTTTTATAATCCAAATTGGTCAATTCATCCAATTACCAATTAATAAGCCATTTATTTTGAATTGGTGGATTCTACCACCAAGGGAAAATCACTAAAATCACATCATGTGAAGTTAAAAATTATTATAATTCACATATTATGCCAATTCATATTATCAATATAGTTATCTAATAAAATTCCCTTCGATCAAGGGGATTAGAACACCTCACAGGTGGCCACAAGTCTCGGTCACAACACCATTGGACCTGGTAGGATCCATTGGTGCTCTAAGCATATTAATTTCATCAAAATTTAAAGTTACCATTTAATTAGGTCATATAAATGGTGTTTTGGTGTGATATATTTTATTTCATATACTAGAGAAACGATAAAGAAACAAGGGAGTTGTTTTTGACCACCCACCTCAAAAGAAAGGTAGGCATAAAAAATCCTCAATTTCAAAGGTATAGTCATGTTCCTCCTTCCTTTAAAAAAACCCAAGAATTATGTAAACACGGATTTATCATCCAAAAATATGGTTTCCCAGGGTAAAACTAATTGAACAAGAGGATACAGAGAACAAATAAAGGGATTACCTTAAATCTCTAAGTCTGAAACTCCAAGATCCAATGAGTATTTCTTTCATTTCAAAGGGGACCCAAAGATCACTGATATAAGGGATAAATAATGAAAGATGGGATGTGTGATATAATAATCTCACAACACTAGAGGTTATAAGTTTCACTGGGTGCACTATTTTCAAGTTTTCAATTGGGTATTCATATTGTGAATGCCTTGGTTTTCCACTTATTCTGTAAAATCTACCGCCTTTAACTTTAATACAAAAAACCATTTCACATCATAAAACCAATTCATATAATGCGTTTTAATTTCATAGGATTACTAGAACCATTCAGGTCATGAATGAGGTTCATGGGGTCTGCCCAAAACCATTCACACCTTATATGGATTTCATGGTGTCTAGATAGATTAATTCACATCGTGAATTAGCAATTCATAGTGTAAATAAATTCTATTGTCAGACTTCAAATCCCTAAAATTATTCTCCTAAAACTAACCCAACCTATTCATAGACTTGATTACCAAGGAACAAAACAAAACCAACCAGACACAAGAAGGTTTAACCAAAATTAAATGGGGATATACCTAGAAAATGTGGGATCTTACAACCTTCCCACCATATAATAACTCATCCCTGAGCTATGCCCAAGGCATCCCAGTGGGTATCAGCGAACTAGTCTTTCCACAATGTTTTCATATTATATTCCCTCTCCTAGGTCTAGTCTTACACAAACAAATACTACCAATACACTCATACACGAGGCACAATAATCCCCCAAATTTTCTTTTCACTATAATCCATGATATGGATCAGATGCTCCTCAAAGTATGTATTAAAATACAGATCAATGCCATCAACATCTATCACATGAAAAGGGTTAAAGTGATATCTCTAAAGTTATGACATGTGAAACACATCATTCATGGTTCTATAACATTATGGGGGGACCAAGAGGTACTCCATTGGATTGAATTTCTCTACTATCTCAAATAGCCTGAAAAACTTCTGTGACAGATTCCCTTGATTCCTAATACGGTGTTGCCTCAGATTTAGAAACACCCAAAAGAAAATAAGATGGCCTTCCTCATACTCTGAAGGTTTTATCTGATGGTTAGTGTGTTATTTTTCCATATCTGTAAGGTCACAAACCACTTTCTAATCAACTAGACCTACTCAGACATATCCTACATGAGGCTAGGTCTAATAAACATAGACTCACCTACCTCCAACCAATATAGAGGAAAACAAAATGACCTTACATACAAGGCCTTGAAATGTTACATTTAGATCGATGCCTAGAATCTATTATTATAAGAAAACACTATGATTTCAAAATGTTTCTCACAAAAACCACAAAAAATACAAAACATAGGATCATAATATATCCTATAAGATCTAAATTATCTGATCAAATTAGTCATCATTCTGAGGATGATAGTTTGTAATCATAATAACCTAAGATCTCAGTTCCTTATGAAGACCTTTCCAAAACTAAGATGTGAAATGAGTATCTCAGTCAGAATAAATGCTCCCCAGAACACCATAACATTGAACCATCTCTCTCATATACAAACGAACCTGATCATTAATAGTGATGCTCTCTTTGATAAGAAAGAATTGGGATACCTATATCATTCGGTCTATGATTACCCATACTGTATCATTTTTTTGAGTTTTCTTGGTTAATACTATCATGAAATTTATAGTGATATCATTTCATTTCCATTGTAGAATGGATAGATGCTACAAAATCCCAGAAGGCCTATAATACTCAACCTTTAAATTCTAATTGGTGAAACATCTCTACATGAAGCCTAATATCTCATTCTTTATCCCTAGACACCAGTACAACCAATAAAGACCATGATATATAATTGAAATACATGGATATACTGCCTATATAGAAGCATTAAACTCACTAATCAACTCTTCATGTAATCCCATAAGAACCCATACATGGTCATGGATAAGAATAACATCATCACTACAAAGAGACCATCCTGATGGTGGATTTCCACCATATAAAATATTACTTAGAGGTGATCCTTTTGGATTAGATAACTATTTTTTCTTGATCTAGTTAATAAGAATATGTATAATACATGTTGAAGTCAGAGTCACTCACCCTTGGGACTCTTGAACATCTAGATGGATGTTTATAAAGAGAACTATCAACTTCCACTCATCACAATACTCACGTACTGCCTTTTTTTTCATCTTTAGACTCAAGGAATCAACAAAAATGTTGCCATTTCCTATCATGTAATCCATCTTGAAATTGAAGGACTAAAAATAATTAACCCACCTTCTCTTCTGAAGGTTCAAGTATCACTAATAAAATATATACTTTAGGATCTTGTGATTCGTGTACACTACAAACATATCACCCAAAATATAGTTCTTACATAATCTTAGGTCATGTACCACAAAAAAAAACATTATATCATATGTAAGATAATTATTCTTATATGTCCTAAACTATCTAGAGCCAGAAGAAACTATTTGATCCTCATGTATCAAAACTACTCTTAGTCTAACTTTGGATGCGTTATAGTACACAATATAATCCTTACTTGACTCAACTAAAGTAAGGACCAGTTCCAAGTTCAACCTACTATTTAGCTTCTAGAAATCCCTCTCACAAGAATTTAACTAAATAAACTGAACCCCTATCTTAGTTATCCCAAATATCAGTGCTTTAAGATGGGAGAATTCTTGGATGAAACGCTGGCAATATCGTACTAGACCAAAAAAATCCAAATCTTGAAGACATTATTGGGTCATTCCCAATATACCATAGCTAAAAATTTCTATGGGTCCACTGACACTCCATCCTCTAAGATAATGTGACCCAATAAGTGCACCATTTCAATCCAGAAGTGACATTTGGATAGATTTTCATATAGCCAATTACATTTTAGGGTATTTAGGATAATTACATGATATTGATCATGATCATATAAAATTTTAGAGTACACTAAGATGTTTTCAATGAAACCCACCATAAACTAATCCAAAATGGATGGAAAATATGATTCATCAAGTCCATGAACACCATTGGTTCATTTTTCAAACCCAATGGCACCACTATGTACTCATATAATACATACCTACTCCTAAAAGAAGTTGAGGGTATTTCAGATGGTGTCATCCTGTAAGGAAGGATAGAAATTGGTTTAACTCCTGACACCAACTCAATCATGAACTCACTCTCCCGCTCAGGTGGTAAGAAAAATAACTCTTTATGGAAGACATATTGGAATCATTATACTAGTATAGAATGAGAGTTATACTTTAACTCACCATTATTAATAGAAAGGATCGCCTTTTATAATGTGAGACAATCTAATCTGCACTGAATTAGTCATATATAGCCAGCCTAAAGATCACATTCACCCTACTGGAAAAAGTTCCCCTATTCTGGAGATAGAACACTAACTCTCATTTAATAACAATAAAAATGATCTTGGTATATAACTATTCTATCCATATCTAGATTCAAATCAAGGCCTATAATTTCCATTACAAAAATCCCCCAAAAGAAATGATAGCCACCAATTTCAAGAGAACATTTATTATAGGATTTGATACGCTCTAATTTTAGCCCTAATGGTGTGTCAATAATCATAACATCATTCAACCATTCTACAATAAAAACCAAAACTCTCAAAAACCATGTAGATAAAAAATAACGTGATAATATTGTATCAAACAAAACATAGACAAGTGTAAATGACACAAGAATCATACCACTTACGATAGAAGGTCCTACATCTAGACTAGTCAGAGCAGACTGCATAGCATACATTTGAATCCCCCCACTTCTCTAGTCTCCAGTATGACTCTGTGCTACTCCCTCCACCTGGTATTGTTACTCCTATGCTTGGGTACCACATCCCTTACCTTGGCCAAAATGTTTGGTGGAACTCCAACAATTAGTATACCAAGGGGTAGATGAGTACTTCTTAGAATCTAATGCCAGTCCCGATCCCTTCCACTACTCAACTGTAGTGGGATCCTACAAAACCTCTAGAGATGATCCATACTCCATAAAGTGTGGCACTCCATAGTGGGGTAAGGAAATAGGCGACACCTATCGAAAAATCTCCACACAAAAATAACTCCACTGGGCCATGATCCTAATATGACTATCCCCTCCCCTAAATGATATGTCCGCTACTGCACTGGTGGGAAATATTATAGCAGTGCTTCCTACTACCATAAGAAGTTCTCCCTAATCATCCTATAGAAAATATCTAGCCACCACTTAGAGCCTCTCTCAATTTTCCTTCCATTATGAGA
This sequence comes from Viscum album, assembly GCA_963277665.1. Lineage (NCBI taxonomy): Eukaryota > Viridiplantae > Streptophyta > Magnoliopsida > Santalales > Viscaceae > Viscum > Viscum album. The sequence continues at coordinate 1,426,611,766 of OY728141.1, forward strand.
GATTGATTCATCATGTCTATGAAGTTTCTTAGAAAAAATATGTTCACCTATGACCTTATCTCATAGTGAATCCCATATTGGAACCGTTTCACCCTAGAAACCTCATATACTACCAAAAATATAGAAAAAATTTATCGGCCAGTGAAACATCCTGTGTAATCTATCACTAACATGCCCTCCTATATCAAGTGCATGGACTTATGATCCTCTCATCCCTCAACATATTTTGATAAAAGTGTCTCAAGAACTTCACCTCAAAGTCCATCCATGTTTTTTCCTTTTACTGACTATATTTCTCCACAATATCCCACCAACGCTTGGATGATTTTTTTAAAATGATAGAAAAAAAATTCTCCCTCCTATCTGTGGGTATCTTAATGCATTTAAAGATCATCTGGACTAACTCAATCTAAAACTCTGTTGTCTGGGAGCCTCCCTCCCTAGTGAATGTAGGAGGGTGATACAACTAGAACTCTTTGGTCTAATTAGACATGAAATATACGGTGTAGAGAACCTCCCTCTCCATGGATCTCATAACCCTTAAAAATATATCTTAGATATGATCATCCATCTAGTTCCCTGGGGCTACAAGAAATTTTGGATTAGCTGTTTTGAGAGTGTGTTGGTCACTAATCTCCTGATTCTCAACTCGAAGATGATAATGAAGAATTTTCTATAAAAGGGTTAACACAATATTTAGAAAATATGATACATAACTAGGTCAACCTGAAATGGTAAGAATAACATCAGAGAACCACTGGATCAAGGGTTCACTTTACCAGTCTTAATTAGTGAATTGGAATAACATAATAGTTTCATGTATTTTTCTTAGATAAATCAAGGGATTTATTTTCACAGATTAGTTAGGAAGATACATCACATGCAATAATTATGTCCTTATCTTGAATGATATATGCTAAAATATATCCCTATGTGCCTACCATGATGCATGAATACTCATCTCATGCCATACCTACCCATGAGTAAAGTCTCAATAAACAATAACATCAAACAACAAGTGAATCACCAAATATGAAATAATATCAAAATTGCAATAGGAAAACAAAATGAACAACAATACCATACATAGGTACATGGATTCCCCCTACACATGGGTTAGATACTCCTATAAATAAGCTAACCAACAAGACTTGAAACATCCAAGTCTCCTATCTGCCTTTCCCAAATAGTGAAGAAATTAAAAAGACAACCTACTCTGATACCACTTTATAATGTCCCTGACCCAGTGCTCCCTCGCATGATCGATATGGGTAGGTATGTGTCCTAAGGTGGTGTAAATTAGATAAATAATCAACCATGAGACTCAATAAGGATAAAAAAATAAAAAATCTGAGAAATAAATAATTCCCATGTCATGAAATGATTAATTTAACTAAATGACCAGTTGAAAGTGAAACAAGTAAACAATTAAAATAGACTCAATAAAAGACTCCAAAATCCCCAGTACTAAACCCCATACTGATCCCATATCCATGCTCTGAACCCATCCAATAATAAAATAATCAAGTACAAATTCCCTTACCCTTATATATAACTACATCTATAAATCTTTCATGGGTACTAACAAGGAACCTAAATATGGTGTGAATACAAATTAGTAGTCCAACACCCATTTTTTCTAAAAAATAGTTTAAATATATAGTGAATACAAGAGTATGATAAGAAAGGGTATTAATTGATAAATTAACATAGTATATGAATTAAAACATCCAAGCCTTAAGCTTTGGGTTGACACCCAAGGTTAGACAAACCTGTTTTGGTGCTATACCAGATATCTCTATCAGGTGGTGGAACCTCCTGCATAGGATGGATCACCCATACCATGGGGGATTCTACTACATAGGACTAATTATTAGATCATGTCTTAGGTAACTAGACAAAACTGGACTCCATGCATATATACACATGCTGGAATCACTTACATGTTCCCATGGTGCAACGTCATACCAGAGAAAATGTGACCAATCACACTAGGATACATTTGAATGTCCCATACTAGAGGTGTTTACATCTTCCCAGGATACAAGAACATGCCAAGGGGAAAGTAACCATCTTATACTGGGTTCCCTGTGAATGTCTCATGCTGGGGTTACTTACATTTTCCCATGGATCAATACTATACAAGGGGTAAAGTAACCATATCTATTGGTTGATTCTTATACCTAGGACAAATAACCAATATCATTTCTGAAAAGATAGAAAAAAAATACACCATCGAGAATCACATTAGTATACAGAAATTACAAGAAATACCAAGAATACAATTCATCAAACATGTTGAACATGTTTTGATAAGACAAATTGGTCAATTAATCCAATTACAAATTAATAAACCATTTATTTTCAATTGGTGGATTATCCTACATAGGAAGAATCATAAAAATCACATAAATCTAAGTTATAGATTATAATAATTTATATATTATACTAATTCATATTATAAATCCAGTTATCTAAAAAAATTACATTTGATCAATGGGGTTACTGCACTACATAGGTGGAAACAAGTCCCAATCTCAATGCCCTCGGACCTGATGGGGTCCATGGGAGGTCTAAGAATATAAATTTCATCAAAATTGAAATTTCCCATTTAGTTAGGTCATGTACAAAATGTACATGTGCGATCACACTTATTTCACATATTAGAGAAACTAAATGGACAAGAGGGAGTTATTCTAGACCACCCACCTCAAAATAAAGGTAGAAGTAGAAATTTCTCAATGTCCAAGGTATAGTCGGGTTCCTCCATCCTTCCATTCAATAAAGACAAATAATTATATCAATAAGGATTGATCATCCTGAAATAGGTTTTTCCATGATAAACCTAATATAACAAGAGGATAAGTTGAATAATTAAAGGGGTTACCTTTAATCTCCAAGTCCATAACACCAAGACCTAATGGGTATTGCTTCTAGTTTGACGGGGACTCTAGAGATATCTGATAGAAGGGTTATAAAATGAGAGAAGGGATGCATTGTAGAGACCCAAAGCCTGACGTACATGGACATTACATTACTTTTGCGGAATACTTAGTACATAACAAAAACACACACACAAGGATCCTAATAGTTTAGTGTCTTTGGAAACTCGGATTAAAATCTTCTAATCGTAGTGAATGATCTTCAACATCTCCCATAAAGATCGTCCCTTTTTTTATACCTAAAACCTTTCTTTATATCCTGGGGAAAAGAAAACATAAAAGGGTGAGCTCAAATGCTCAGTAAGGGTAAACAAAAGAAATATCAATCACATCATATTCATAAGAACATCACATTTTGGAAATCTTAACCTGCAAAAGAGATCATAATTTCATAACATGGGATAAATCATAATAGTGAAATGTAATCCCAATAATCATAACTTAAAACACGAAACTTTGTGGCATACACACATAATCATAGAGAATCATTTCTTATTAGTCAAGACTCATTGCCAAGACTATCTTAGAGGACAAAAGTCCATTTCTGAACCGAGTCACCCTCGTTTCAGTCCTGTTTTCACTGAACCGGTATAACCTACCATTCTAGCCATGTCTATCTCATGAGATATAAAATCTTTACCCAATGCATTGGAGGGAGATATAGGTACCACCCATCTCATAATGATACCATTCTTATGTGTGCCACAAAATCATACACCATACATTATAGCATAACCCATGTAATAAAAATGGGATTCTTAAACAACATGACATCATAAAACAATTCATATAAGATAAAGGAATTCATAAAAATATTTCCATCACAACATAATCAAATCCATGTAATAATAGGGAGAAAAACAGAACCCTTTATTATCTTAGATGGAAAATAATTTTGATAAAACACTTGAACTCCATTCTTGAGGAAAATATCATTTCCTACTTCAAAAACACTTTTCCTTTATTAACATGTCATACAATTTTAAACTAAAAGAAGTTTATTAAAAATAAACTTGAAAACTTGTAAAGGAAGCTTCTTGGAAATAATGTTTTAAAAATCCATTTATGCCGTATAAGTTAAAAAAAGCATTCTTCTCGTACTTTTGTCGGAAAAGTCAAAAAAAGTACCTCGTACGAAAAACGACAAAAGATTCCTTTCATATATTTTACTAAAAACTCACCGAAGGATAAAATTGGATTTAAAAAGTTGTAGGTGAATGGAAATAATATTACATATTGAGGAAACATGGATGTGGATGATAAAATACACCCCAATAAATACTAAAGTATAAACAATCTCGAATAAAAATGAGATTGTGATATTTCCCTTACCTTAGGTCCGATTTGCTTTGTACGTGTCCGAAGCTCCTGTATAATGGTTTAAATAATGTTATTGAAGTATTAAAGAATCATACATATTTATATGATATCATATATGGTCATATTCTTAGCTTCTTATTAGTAATATTTCATTGTTACTTGTTGCTCGGGTCTTTATTGCCTTTTGTTCTTATGCGTGTTTTGCCGAATAAATTCTTATTCTTATTTTAAGGTTATAGAAACCTTATATCCAGAATGGTATTAGTGTAACATATATCATATTTATTCATTAAATTCATTTATATAATTACTATGTAATGATGATCATGTAGAACGAGTCGCATCACATCGTGGAGACGGTATTCCGTACGTACGCACGAGCGATGATATTGTTCCCATGATCGTGGAATTGTATTTAAGTGTATTTATACTATTTCAGTATCAATATCAATTTATAATAATTATATATAGTTACTCATTACACCATTATACCCATCCTTGTAAGGTGATGGTGGAAAATAGATTACACCACGGTGTGGAGACGGTATTCCGTACGTACGCACGCGCGGTGATTTCATTTTTCCGTAGGATGGATAGAAGGTGAATTAGGGTTGTTTCATATTTATAATAACATATCAGTATGTAAGTAATACTTATGTTATTACTTTATCATGAAACAACTAAAGAAGAAGAATTTGAAGAAGAAAGAAATTGAAAAGATCGGTAATGGATATTACCTCTTCTTTTAAACGCCTCTTTGAATCCTCCACTTAGGGAACTAAGATTGGTCTTTGAAGAAGACCAGGACCTCTAGGATTATTCTAGGGAAGTGGATAAGGGATTTTGGCAGGGGTTTACCGAGCTTGAGTGCTAAAATTGGTGTGAGGAGGAGGGGAAGGAGGTGCCCTTTTATAAGGGAGGAGAGGGGTACCTTTGGAATAACTAAAAATATTATTTTATTATAAAGTCAAGTTCGGTTTTAAATAGCTCCAAATTGTTATATTTTGAAGCTAAGGTGGGTATGGGTCGAAATCCTCTCATCCAATAGAATTTAGACAAGTTTAGGTTCCTATTTTAACCTTATCATATAGATTTAACATTAAGTTAAATAATTTTACTTTTACCGTGTCTTCTTGTGTTCTTACACTATAAGGTTAATACACTTACTATAACATGCCAAACGAACCCCAAATTGTTTATTATTAATATATATATCCTTATCTAAGTCATTTTTCCGAACATTAGATTTTTAGGAATAAAATAACAATTAATAATATAATATTTTATTTAAAAACTATTTTGTGTCAATTTTGACACTATTTGATATATGATTTTTGTGAAAGTCATAACAGAATTATATGTTCTAACCAAGTTGCTTAAATCAACACTAATATATCATAGTAACCTATAAAATTAGTCTAATTCATAAAAAGTCTCAAATTACATTTATTTTGGTGTTTATAACATCAATTATGTCAATATTTCATTAATAAGATAATTACTGTATCATCGTTGTGTCATAAATAAACTAAATTATTTAATGTCTAAAAATTACAAATAAAATACCATTATGTAGGAAATATTTTTATATTTCTAATGAATATTTATAGTCGAATTTATCTTATGTATAACCCCATATTAAAAATGATTTACTTATTAAACTTTGATTTTAACTATTTTAACTATTCATTAAATAAAATAATATTAAATGTCATAATCTAATCCAAGTGGACCTAAATGGTCATATTTTATTCCTAATGTTGTTTTTGGTCGAATTACACTTATCCAATAGAATTAGGACATGTGTTAGGGTAATAATAATACCATTTTTACCCTTAATTACCCTATTTACTTTTAACCGTGGTAAAAAAAAGTAAAAAGTTACTATTCACCAAAAAATTATTTTCATCTCATTGAACCACATTTTACTTACTGACATCAACCGTGTCTCTCTAATTTTTGAAATTCCACTCACAGAAGCGGTAAAATTAAGTTTTATGAAAAATTCAGTTTTTTAACTACCACTTAGTGGTTTTACTATTCATCAAAAATTGAAAGTTTTCAGAAAAATGCCAAAAATTAGGCCTAAGCTATATTTGATATTATGAACTCAAAAATTATGTCTATTTTATAAAATTCAAAACATATCAGTTACATTAACTAATTTAAAAAATTAATTCCCGTCGTCAAAACAAATAGCGTGTTTTTAAGAGATAATAACTAACAAAAGATTGACACTTGTTTATATCTGGTTTAAATGTGAAATTACATCCAATGAACAACATTGTATTAAATTGTAAAAATATATTCTAAATATACTTTAAAACCACTCAAATTAATAATTTATCACTATTAATTATTTCAATAAAAAAAAGTTGTTTTTAATTAAAATTTAGTAATTTTCACTATTCATCAGAATATGAAAGTTATCCGAAAAGTACCAAAATTTCACCCTAAGCTAATTTCGATATTCCGAATCCAAAAATGAAGTCCATTTTGAAAAATAAAAGTTACAAAATTTCAAAAAGTGGTTATTACTATTCATAACGGCTAGTTTTAATAATATTTTAATAGCATATCGTTGTTTAGTGAAACTCGGTATTGCGTACTACACACGCTATCAAGGAAGGTCGCGATTACGTGTAATGAAAGGCAAGTCAAGGATGCGTGTTGTACAAGCTCCTTTTGGTGTAGCGTACAACACAAGACATTAATGAAATTAAAAAGAATATTTTTCATAAAATCTCGGGGTGTTACATTCTACCCCCCTTAAAATGAATTTTGCCCTCGAAATTCGTCGGGGTTATAAATGGTTTACAATTTGAAAGTTTCTTTAATCGAAAACCACATCGTAAAAAGGAATACCAAAACCAATCTTTAAAAACAAAAGTATGAAACGTAACGGTTACCCAAATAAACTGGGTTTCCACATAGGTGAAAATATGGATATGGAAGAAAAATCTAACCATCATGTTCTGATGGAGAGTGGTAGAGAACATGGCTATGGAAAATCCATCAATCACAAAGCCATAAATTTGTGATGATCTAGGGTACCATCTGATTCATCAGATATAAGGGCACTAGGACAACATTTTTGGTTTTCAATATCATTTCCCTAAAGTTGAAAATTTTGAATTAGAAGAAATACTTGCTTTATTTTGGTACAATCTCACTGTTGTTCGTGAATTGAACAATTTCCACTTCATCCCTTAAATAAATGAATTTGAATTTGTTATTCGTGAATTATTAGCAGATCATGTGATAGAATGACGGGTCATTCCATCTGTCTCAAACAAAAGGTTAGCAAAAGTTATTAAATATACATAAGTCGATATATAGTGAGATTAATCATATATGGTTCCTAAAATGGACTTATACTTCATATATCATACTGATTAATATAATAAAACTAGTTTCTACTAAACAGGGACTTCCTGTAGGCCAGTGGTAGGCGATAAAGGCCAGTCGCACTTCGGTTGTGGGTTCGATTCCCATAGCCTTGTCCGATGCGATGGGTTGTCGCCCGTCCTGGAGGTTGTCCTTTTTCTAAAGCTATATTACTATAACATCCCATCAATAATATCGAAAAACGTTTTATCCTAACTTATGTCCAACATAATCCATTCTAATCTTTAGGCTTATCTAAAATACTACAGTCCACTCTCATAACATAGTGAAAACGATTACCAGAGATTTAATACCATCGTTGATCCCCATATATCATAAGATATGTTTTGTTGGTCACATTCCAAACATTCAAAGTCCTTAATCATGTATTCTCTTGAATACCCATTGAACCTTAGTGAAAACATGAATTCAATTAAAAGTTAACACCTTCCACATACCAAAATCCTCAAAATTCTATATACTCAAACCATGATATCACTTAGTCCTTATATCAATCATGAGCTCATGAATACTGTTAAACATTTCATTTTCTCGTTTTCCCTTCATTATGCGCATATCATCTTATTTCTAAAAATATCTCAATCACTTTGAATACCACATTAGACCAATACATAAATATTCCAATACTCCATGATACAACATTATTTTGGAATCCCTTTACATAAACACTTAATCATTCCACCACATCGTTGTCATATTCAACATCGCCAATAGTGATCGCATGTGACTTCCCTTTGTCCTTTTCCTAAAGCGGTTGCTCATGTAGATCATCACTAACCCTTGGATTAGGGCATTTATTATCATAATGCCCCATTTCCTTGCACTTGAAGCATTGAAGTGTTGGCGGTGAGTTCTCTACAGTGTTTTCTTTATTCACATCATTAGAAACCCTTTTTCCATTACTTCGACACTCAGCTACTCGATGACCTTCTTTTCCACACTTAAAACATTTTATAGTCCCTTTAAGACAATCTCCACCATGCTTCTTTACACACTTTGAGCATAAGGAAACATTCATCTTCTTTTCACCATTATTCTGAGATTTCTCCTTGAACTCCATCTTTCGTTTCTTGTCAAAACCATGAGATGGATATGTAACACCAACTTCCATTTCTACCTTGATAGCACAACGCACAATTTCTTCATAGCTACTGAAGTCTCTTATAGCTAATTCCCTTCGAAGACTTGGTTTTAAGCCACTGAAAAATCGATCAACTTTACTTTCAGGTTGGATGATAATGCCAGATGCATACCTTGCAAGCCTTGTAAAATTCGCTTCGAATATACCAACAGATTCATCATCCTTTTGCTTTAGTTCAAGAAATTCCTTCTCCATATTTGTTCGAAGAATACGAGGTAAGTACTTATTGAAAAATAAGTTCTTGAACTCGTCCCATTCCATGGACTCAATTTCATCTCTTTGCCTCGTATTCTTGATAAGATTCCACCATTGATTAGCTTCACCTTCCAAACGATATACTGCTAAGATGACTTTATCATGTTCAGAACATTGAAGAACTGAAAATATCTTTTCAGTGGTACTGATCCATTGTTCAGCAACAAGTGGATCAGAAGTCCCACTGAAATAAGGTGGACGTTGCCTCATGAAGGACTCAATAGAATATTGTTCCCTTCTCTGCTCATTTGGAAGTCCAGAATGATTCATAGCTTGTGTAAGTATAGCAATAAGATTATGCAATCCATCTCCCATAACATTTGTTTGTTCAGGAGGGCAATCATTACATTTTCCATTGCATTGATCAACACGGTTCCTTCGGGTTCCAACCATCGTCTAAAACCCAAAAAGAATAGTGTGAGAGGCAAAAATCATGATAGGGAAAATAACATAATAAAGGGGGAGTACCCTTAATATCTAACATCTTAGGTTAAATTCTAAGATCATTAGCGCAATTCTAGGACTATAACCAATACGTATACTTAACCTTAGAGACATCCCTAGTCATACCTTAGAAATATCTCTAGGGATCTCACTAACGTTCTCACATCCTAGTTTCCAATGGTTGACTAAACCTTTCCTATGATACCAACTGTAGAGACCCAAAGACTGACGTACATGGAAATTACATTACTTTTTCGGAATAATTAGTACATAACAAAAACACACACACAAGGATCGTAATAGTTTAGTGTCTTTGGAAACTTGGATTAAAATCTTCTAATCGTAGTGAATGATCTTCAACATCTCCCATAAATATCATCCCTTTTTTTACCTAAAACCTTTCTTTATATCCTGGGGAAAAGAAAACATAAAAGGGTGAGCTCAAATGCTCAGTAAGGGTAAAAAAAAGAAATATCAATCACATCATATTCATAAGAACATCACATTTTGGAAATCTTAACCTGCAAAAGAGATCATAATTTCATAACATGGGATAAATCATAGTAGTGAAATGTAACCCCAATAATCATAACTTAAAACATGAAACTTTGTGGCATACACACATAATCATAGAGAATCATTTCTTATTAGTCAAGACTCATTGCCAAGACTATCTTAGTGGACAAAAGTCCATTTCTGAACCGAGTCACCCTCGTTTCAGTCCTGTTTCACTGAACCGGTATAACCTACCATTCCAGCCATGTATATCTCATGAGATATAAAATCTTTACCCAATGCATTGGAGGGATATATAGGTCCCACCCATCTCATAATGATACCATTCTTATGTGTGCCACAAAATCATACACCATACATCATAGCATAACCCATGTAATAAAAATGGGATTCTTAAACAACATGACATCATAAAACAATTCATATAAGATAAAGGAATTCATAAAAATATTTCCATCACAACATAATCAAATCCATGTAATAATAGGGAGAAAAACAGAACCCTTTATTATCTTAGATGGAAAATAATTTTGATAAAACACTTGAACTCCATTCTTGAGGAAAATATCATTTCCTACTTCAGAAACACTTTTCCTTTCTTAACATGTCATACAATTTTAAACTAAAAGAAGTTGATTAAAAATAAACTTGAAAACTTATAAAGGAAGCTTCTTGGAAATAATGTTTTAAAAATCCATTTATGCCGTATAAGTTAAAAAAAAGCATTCTTTTCGTACTTTTGTTGGAAAAGTCAAAAAAAGTACCTCGTACGAAAAACGACAAAAGATTCCTTTCATATATTTTACTAAAAACTCACCGAAGGGTAAAATTGGATTTAAACAGTTGTAGGTGAATGGAAATAATATTACATATTGAGGAAACATGGATGTGGATGATAAAATACAACCCAATAAATACTAAAGTATAAACAATCTCGGATAAAAATGAGATTGTGATATTTCCCTTACCTTAGGTCCGATTTGCTTTGTACGTGTCTGAAGCTCCTATATAATAGTTTAAATAATGTTATTGACATATTACAGAATCATACATATTGATATGATATCATATGTGGTCATATTCTTAGCTTCTTATTAGTAATATTTCATTGTTACTTGTTACTCGGGTCTTTATTGCCTTTTGTTCTTATGCGTATTTTGCCGAATAAATTCTTATTCTTCTTTTAAGGTTATAGATAACTTATATCCAGAATGGTATTAGTGTAACATATATCATATTTATTCCTTCAATTCATTTATATAATTACTATGTAATGATGATCATGTAGAACGAGTCGCATCACATCGTGGAGACGGTATTCCGTACGTACGCACGAGCGATGATATTGTTCCCATGATTGTGGAATTGTATTTAAGTGTATTTATACTATTTCAGTATCAATATAACTTTATAATAATTATATATAGTTACTCATTACACCATTATACCCATCCTTGTAAGGTGATGGTGGAAAATAGATTACACCACGGCGTGGAGACGGTATTCCGTACGTACGCACGCGCGGTGATTTCATTTTTCCGTAGGATGGATAGAAGGTGAATTAGGGTTATTTCATATTTATAATAACATATCAGTATGTAATTAATACTGATGTTATTACTTTATCATGAAACAACTAAAGAAGAAGAAGTTGAAGAAGAAAGAAATTGAAAAGATCGGTAATGGATATTACCTCTTCTTTTAAACGCCTCTTTGAATCCTCCACTTAGGGAACTAAGATTGGTCTTTGAAGAAGACCAGGACCTCTAGGATTATTATAGGGAAGTGGAGAAGGGATTTTTGCAGGGTTTGGCCGAGCTTGAGTGCTCAAATTGGTGTGAGGAGGAGGGGAATGAGGTGCCCTTTTATAAGGGAGGAGAGGGGTACCTTTGGAATAACTAAAAATATTATTTTATTATAAAGTCAAGTTCAGTTTTAAATAGCTCCAAATTGTTATATTTTGAAGCTAAGGTGGGGATGGGTCGAAATCCTCTCATAAAATATAATTTAGACAAGTTTAGGTTCCTATTTTAACCTTATCATTTAGATTTAACATTAAGTTAAATAATTTTACTTTTACTGTGTCTTCTTGTGTTCTTACACTATAAGGTTAATACACTTACTATAACATGCCAAACCAACCCCAAATTGTTTATTATTAATATATATATTCTTATCTAAGTCATTTGGCCGAACCTTATATTTTTAGGAATAAAATAACAATTAATAATATAATATTTGATTTAAAAACTATTTTGTGTCAATTTTGACACTATTTGATATATGATTTTTGTGGAAGTCATAACAGAATTATATGTTCTAACCAAGTTGATTAAATCAACACTAATATATCATAGTAACCTATATAATTAGTGGAATTCATAAAAAGTCTCAAATTACATTTATTTTTGTGTTTATAACATCAATTATGTCAATATTTCATTAATAAGATAATTACTGCATCATCATTGTGTCATAAATAAACTAAATTATTTAATGTCTAAAAATTACAAATAAAATACCATTATGTAGGAAATCTTTTTATATTTCTAATTAATATTTATAGTCGAATTTATCTTATGTATAACCCCATATTAAAAATGATTTACTTATTAAACTTTGATTTTAACTATTTTAACTATTCATTAAATAAAATAATATTAAATGTCATAATCTAATCCAAGTGGACCTAAATGGTCATATTTTATTCCTAAGGTTGTTTTTGGTCGAATTAAACTTATCCAATAGAATTATGACATGTGTTATGGTAATAATAATATCATTTTTACCCTTAATTACCCTATTTACTTTTAACCGTGGTAAAAAAAAGTAAAACGTTACTATTCACCAAAACATTATTTTGATCTCATTGAACCACATTTTACTTACTGACATCAACCGTGTCTCTCGGATTTTTGAAATTCCACTCACAGAAGCGGTAAAATTAAGTTTTATGAAAAATTCAGTTTTTTAACTACCACTTAGTGGTTTTACTATTCATCAAAAATTGAAAGTTTTCAAAAAAATGCCAAAAATTAGGCCTAAGCTATATTTGATATTATGAACTCAAAAATGATGTCTATTTTATCAAATTCAAAACATATCAGTTACATTAACTAATTTAAAAAATTAATTCCCGTCATCAAAACAAATAGCGTGTTTTTAAGAGATAATAACTAACAAAAGATTGACACTTGTTTATATCTGGTTTAAATGTGAAATTACATCCAATGAACAACATTGTATTAAATTGTAAAAATATATTCTAAATATACTTTAAAACCACTCAAATTAATAATTTATCACTATTAATTATTTCAATTAAAAAAGTTGTTTTTAATTAAAATTTAGTAATTTTCACTATTCATCAGAATATGAAAGTTATCCGAAAAGTACCAAAATTTCACCCTAAGCTAATTTCGATATTCCGAATCCAAAAATGAAGTCCATTTTGAAAAATAAAAGTTACAAAATTTCAAAAAGTGGTTATTACTATTCAAAACGGCTAGTTTTAATAATATTTTAATAGCATATCATTGTTTAGTGAAACTCGGTTGCGTACTACACACGCTATCAAGGAAGGTCGCGATTGCGTGTAATGAAAGGAAAGTCAAGAATGTGTGTTGTGCAAGCTCCTTTTGGTGTATCATACAACACAAGACATTAATGAAATTAAAAAGAATATTTTTCATAAAATCTCGGGGTGTTACATGCATGATTTCTGAACCATACAACACTAGAGGATAAAAGGAGAACTGGGTGCACCATATTCATTAAGTGAATAATGGATTCACATTGTGGATACCTCGGTTTTCTACTTAGCCAAAAAATCCAAATCCTTTGATTTCAATACATAGAAAAACCATTTCACATTATGAACCCAATTCATGATGTGAGTTTTCATTTCATGGGTAGCCTAGAACCATTTAGGCTATGAATGAGGTTCATGTGGTCTACCTAGAACCATTCACACCTTTTTATGGATTTCATGGGGCCTACCCAGATTAATTAATGTCATGAATTAAAAATTCACAATGTGAATAAATTTTGTTGCTAGAATTCAGATCCCCTTAGTGATTCTCCCAAAACTAACCCAACATACTCAAATAATTGATTACCAAGGCCCAAACCAAAACTAAACAGTCATAATAAGGTTTAACCAAAACTTAAAGGGGACGTACCTGGAGAAGAAAGGATCTTACATGGAATATGGGAGAGGTTGATTAATGTGTTGATTTAATTCCATTGCACATACTTTGCTTCATTGACGACTACGTTGAATCTATTCTAGATTAATTCCCTTAAGCACCACTGGTTTCCATGATGATGTTTTAGGAATATTTTCTAAGGTATAATTTTTTTACAAATTATGACTTGATATCTTATTTCCTACAATGTGACTTTAAAACTATTTATACACTACAATTTATGAGTGATTTGATATGAGATAAAAAAATGTGGTTTTATTTGGAAAAGGATTGGTTTTGTAAAAATGGATGTTTTCAAGGAAAATTTTTATACTTGTTTTATTGAATGAAAACTTGGAAAACCTATTTTGTATCCTTATTTTAAAACCTATATGATATAGATTCTATTTTAAAGTGTTATTCTTTGGGACGGTGGGTGGTGATCTACAAGGATTTTAGCTCACACATAAATACTATAGGTTTAAAAGTTTGCTTGATGTAGTGGATATTCCTATATCATTGGGTTTGAGCTTTAATGGAGGTTCATGTGGGGTTGCATCACTTGTACATGGAGATATTGGAAGTTTTTTATCTTTTTCATTGTTGTTATTTGTATCAACCATCGACCATGTTATCTTGTTGGTTTTATCTTTTACTTTTGGATATCTTAGTTTGTTTGGATTTTATTTCCATTATTTATCTATTAATGTTTTGCTATTATTGTGCAAAATCATTCCCATCTCATTCTTTCTAATTCCCATGTACTTTACATTAGTCTATGTGGGTCAGAAATTCCCTTTGGGCTAGTGGAAGATCGATTTAGGTGTTGTTATAGATGATATCCCAGGCCGGTTCATTAAAATCACATTAATGTAACGAATAATAATTAATCATTATGTGATAACAAATAAATTTAATATTCACAACTTTGAATATATAGAGGTATGTACAAAGGAAGATAGTTCAAGGGAACTAACTCTAAATGAGTCTCACTAGAATTGGATATAATTTCTAACAAAATCATTATCCTCACATGATAAACATGATTCTACTAAATGTTAATATAACTATTGGTACTACCACATTATTTCATAGATGATTTTCATAACAGACCAATTTGGTTCAACACATAATTACACCCGAATCAGTTGTTCACAAGGCTCAAAGCATGTTTACAATCACCAACGTCTGATAAAAAAGCCAGAGTATCATACAAAGAAATATAGGAATGATTTGACCCCAAATAGACATGTGATACGATAGAAAGAAATAGTGAAATGTAGTAGATATCCAGGATACATCACATGTCAAAAACAAAAAAAAACCAAATAGGTAACATTCGATGATTGGATAACAGATCTAAAAAAACAATAAAAAGATAATCGACAAGGAAATTGAAAAAATCATGGGTCTATCTCTACATAACCAAAAGTCACCACCATACCAACCCAGCAGAAAGGAAACATGATCTAGGAAATACATCATTTACATGATTCTCTTCCCTTTACTTGTATAATGTAAAACCAAGGCTACAAATACCCAAATGAAAAAGTAGGGTGTGAGAACTGAAGCTAAGTGGGATACCACCAAAACTATATAAAATGTATATCCATGTGAATATTTTGGTACTTGTATAAAAAATATTTCTAAAATAATTTAAAATAAATAATTTTCCATATAAAAACATCCTTTGGTTTTATTTTAAAAAACATTTTGTATTCCTATATACAAAGCAATATGTACTAAAATATATTGACGAGGCATCAAAAAATGAATAAAATTGGTTTCAAGAATCACTATACATATCAAGTGGTAAAATAATCATATCAAATAAATCATGAAAATAATGGAACCACAAAACAGCAAAGGCGATCTATGACACGAGGGTGTATGCAACTAAACCATTAAGACACACAAAGGAACACTAGACGGTATAGATGAATCCCAATGTGTTGGAACCTAGGTCCCTTAGAAAGGATACCCACTAGAAACCATGGAATCATGGGAAACCCCCTAGTGATAGCTTACTCTACCATGGATCATATATATTTATTTTTTATCCATACCCCATGGTCTCCCAATGTGCTAAATCATCAATATGTTCAAGAAATCAAATTCATGTTTCATAAAAAAAATTCCAAGGAAGAAACCATTTCATTTCCATACCCATATTTTATAAAACATTTATATAGTGATACCACACCACTACCATGATTCAAAAACCATTTCCATTTTAAAACCATCTTTGAGGCATTTTTTTAAACACATAATGTGCATATATAT
This sequence comes from Viscum album, assembly GCA_963277665.1. NCBI lineage: Eukaryota > Viridiplantae > Streptophyta > Magnoliopsida > Santalales > Viscaceae > Viscum > Viscum album. The sequence continues at coordinate 1,426,628,262 of OY728141.1, forward strand.
CCAGTTTTCAAAGAAAATACATTTTGAAAACCGTCTCCATTTCCAAAAAAGAGAAAATACAATTTAAATATTCAATTTCACAATCAAAACTAAAGGAAAGTATCATAATAACATAATTATTTCTAAGTAATAGACCATAATATAAAGACACATACCTCATGAATGAAGAAAAACCTTGTTTCCTTTTAAACTAGTGCTAGAAAATGAATATATATGGTAATCACAAGCCTGGTTATAATAAAATCATAATAAATTTCCCATAAAACCATATGGATCCAGTAATAACACCCCAAGAGGTTATAATGTGACAAGGGGAAAAGAGATCAAGGGAATATCTACACAAAATAGTATAAAATGAAAGAAAAACTGAACATACCACAATGAGATCCACCAAAAACAATCAAGGATAAACAAGTAATCAAAGGGAGGATACTTTATAGCATCTTAGTAGGGTTGTTTTGAGATAAATAAGAATTAATAGGAAATTAGAGTTAAAAAGGATCAATGGAATTAGATTAATTTTCTGTTTCATGAAGTTTGGATCTGGGTGCATGGTTTAGTCACTTGATTAGACAAGTCATGCGCTAACCATGTAGTAGCCATTGTTCATGGAAAATAAAGTCACATGGTTTCCTAGGGAATCACACATGGTTTAAAAAATAAGTCTCAAATAGTTAAACGCCCCACTGGAACCCATATAAGCATTTCACACAGTTACCACATGGTTTAACTAATTGCGCATCTAAATTGTGAACATGGCTTGTTTTTTCCCGAAACTCAAAATTTTCAAACCCTGAATCCAAAAATCCTCTATAACTGCCAAAGAGATACACCAAGCTCAAAATTAAATATACATGTGACCTATAGGGCATTAAAATTATACCCACCATAAAATATTGTTGTCCTTATAAAGGCTCGAGTTCACATACCTGAAAAGAGATAAGGTCATTGCTATATCATCAAGGTCTCATACTCCCATGTCTCATGGATCTACCTACCAAAATTTCATATCACAAAAATAAATGGGATCTTCTTTCCATGAAACACCTTATCCTTTCGATCAATTATCTGAATAGGTATTTAAAACATTAATTTGTTGGGGTTAATCTCAACATCCTCTCACTCAATCATATGGGATGAATATAGAAGATAATTTTTTATTTAGGAAACATGGAACACATTATGTATTGAATTGAAATGAGTAGGTAAGTATAATTGATAATCCACCTTCATGTGTCACTTCACAATCTCAAATGGGATAACATAATGGGTTTCTAACTTACCCTGCCTATCCAAACATCTATGTGTTGAGTCAGAGATTCTATTTCTTAATTTTCTATTCCTTTTTTTGGAAATCACAAACTCTTTATTAAATAAATAATTAATAACTTTATTATGTCCAAAGTTTTTTTTATTTTTTTATAGTAAACATAATATTTACCATACTTAGATTAAGTTCTGAAGTATTTGAATACAAACTTACAAATTATCCATTATGACTATCAGAATAAGGTTTTGTATGATAAAAATAAGAATCACCTTTATCATAATAGTGTTAGATATTTTTTATTGTCTATCATAATAAAAAAATATTAACATCGGATTGATACTGGTATCGATAAACATCAGAATCATTATCATGAAGATTATCATAATTACATTATACAATAAGTGTATCAGACTGAATTTTTTTATATTCAAAATATAGAAAACTTAATTATAATGTAAGGAATACTTTTTATACTATAATGGTGTAAAACCAATATAATTTTAGACATTCTTTTATGCCAGATCAATATGATCTTTCATGTTCCATGTGTCCAAGTCGTTATGACAAACTTGGAGAAAATATGACTGTTGGGTGATTAAGATGACCGTTGGAGGTGTTTCCTAAAAATACATAGCCCTTCGAAGTGTTTTTAGTTGGATAATTCATTTTCAATTTCTTATTTTCCTAAGATATCTGAATATTACCAAGTTTGAATGCCTTGTTCTTAGTATTTTTAATTATTTTAGAGTTTTGGAGTTCTTAAGGAAGCCCTATTATTTTATTTACTTAAGAATTATTTTATAATTGTTTCTGCGTCCGATCTATGATTACGATTTAGGGATTACTTGGTTAGGAAGATAGATAATTGGATACATCAAATCAAGGGATACCAAATATATGTAGAAATAGAAAATATGATATTTGTATTAAGGAATTATGGGGATAGAAAGACAAAGAATCCAATCATCATATTGAGGGATTCCCTGGTAAGGGAATTAAAACTTTCTTGTAAGTATAAAACAAGGTATAACTTTAGTCAGGGTTAGTGACTACCTTAATCTTAAGGAAAAAAGATATTATTATTTTAATAGCTATAATTCATTCATACTTTATTATAGCTAATACTTGTTACTTAAAATTTTATTTTCCACCGTTCATATTAAATAGTAAAGTTGATCATCATATTCAACATTACTATATTCTATTTGTATTATCATAATAAAATATGATTACATTTTATACTCTGATTAATCAGATCCATTGTGACACCAATTTAGTTACTCCAATTTAACCATATTTTATCTGATTATGATTTTGTGATTACAGTCATTGGACTTAGGAACAAGTCCTATTACATACATTAATAGTCTTAGTGTATTGTTTAGTTTAATTATTTTAAACAAAGTTTTTAAACTACAATTCACCCCCTCTTATAAGTTATCCATACAAAACAAATTCTTATAATCCTAATTAGTATAATTATGATATACAAATTCAAAACTATAAAATAAATGAGGTGAAACTTTGAGAAAACCCCAACCACTTACCTCAAACATCAATGGATGATGACACTGATCAATATATGATTTCTAGTGACTATGAGAAATCACTACCCTTTTCCTGGTCAAATGCATAATATCATTCATCTCCTAGGTGGTACTAGATTTAACTAAGGACCATTCTCCAACCTATAACCAATAAAGATGTGATATATAAGGCCTCTTATACAATTACTCAAATAGAACCATCTTGATCAATGCCTGATAAATATTATTGTAGGAAAATTTCACTTAGGGTAGATATTTATCCCAAGATACATTTAAGTAAAGAAAACATTCCTGAAGAATGTATTTAAGAATATGGATAGCTCTATTATACTGTCCATACATATATGGATGATAAGATGTGTATTGATGTTGAAAAATTCATTTCATGGGAAAGGTTGAGGAAGGAATGATTGGTTCGAAGCAAATTTGAGAAAAATATGCCTCAAAATCCAATTAAGGTTCTAGTTCATAAAGGTCAGTACCTTCATGAATGACTTAGGTTCTCAAAATTCACCAGTTGTGTGGAGCCTAAGACATTAGCCTCTATGCAGTGTATGTTTGGTTCATGGAAGTTTGGTTTATGAAAGTCTCTGACCATTCAGAGCTTGAGGTGGTAACCTCATCATAGTGTATGTATGTCCACGAAACACCCCTCCCTTAATGAAACTCAGAATATTTCATGGAATCCTATAAATTTTAAAAAAATTGATGAACTCACCTTTGATTAGCCTATAAATACCCCCATCTTCCATTTAAGGGGATGTGTTCTTCCAGCTTCCAAACAATTCTCTGAATTCATGAAACTATAACCTTTACAAGCAAGAGAGGAAATAGATTTTTCATGGTATCCAAATTTTTTGAAACTAATTCCCATGCATTTTTGAGAACCTCAACCCATATTATAGATGTATTTCATAAAGGTCCAAAACCTTCAAATAAGAAGAAATCCATTTTTAGTGCCTTTAGTTTGGTGAGATAATTATTCTTCAGGAAACTAACCCCATGGGAACCAAGAATTTACTCAAAGTTGAGGTCACCTAGTTTCGAGAGAAAAAATCCTTCACAAGATCCCTTCCCTTCATGGATCCCTGAACCTTCACGAAGACCCAATCTTCTCAAAACCTAGACACCAGGCCTCTCCATGGTTCCTCCTTTTAGCTAAAACCATTTCGCAAAAGTTGAGTTCCCAAGGACCCTATACCTATCCCAAACCAGTTCATATGCACCCTAAATTCCCATTCAACCCGTATCATCAACCCTTATATCTAACTCATTTGCTTCAATAATGGATTCAATCACTACCTTACCCAATGCTTCTAAGAATAGGTACCATAATACCTCTTGCTTATAATTATAGGTACCCTAACATTAGTACCCTTGATTGCGACTCCTCCACAATAGTGTTATCTCTATGATCCTCCCAAAAGTTTATGAGTGGTAGAAACATGAGGCCTAATAGACGCATCATCAAGGGAAATTATCAGCCTATCATGGTAGGAAGTGCTTATGATATATCTTTCTCTCCTAATTTTAAATGGCCTTCGTGATTGTAGGTCCATCCTACATCCAAGTTTCAAGACATAAAACTGCATAACTCCACTTTCTAGCCATATGAAATTAAACTATGCAACAAATTCCTCATCACACTCATTAAACTATATCCTTACCCTGTGTGCTAAAAACAGGATGCACCATGTATGATCATCATGGGACACACCTTCTTCTCCACCATGGGATGATCCTATTACTTTAGGCATCTTTCATTCATAATACCCACACCATCCCTCTAGGTCACTCCTTCCATGAAATGAGCATCCTTACAGCATGATGATAAAATGCATGGACCGGTCCTATCATAATACATCTAATTGTGACATCAAAATATATGGGTTTTGATCCTTGTTTCTTAACAGGGTATGTAGGATGCCTCCACGAGGTTTAATCCCACTATCCAAACATATTCCTCTAAATGATGTTAAATCTATGACCCATATGTATCCATAGGATGTTAAATCCATGAAACATCTATGTCCACAGGATGTTAAATATGTGACCTATATGTCTCTACAGGAAGTTAAATATGTGACCCATCTATCTCTATAGAATGTTAAATTCATGACCCATCTATATCTATAGGAACTTAAATCCGTGACCCATATGTCTCCATAAGAAGTTAAATTTGTGACCCATATGTATCCACTACACATTAAATATTTGATCCATCTATCTCCACAAGACATTAAATCTATGATCCTTATGTCTCCATAACATTTTAAATCTATGACATATATTTCCCCACATGACATTGAACTTGTGAACCACATGTCTCCACATGATGTTAAATCTATGACCAACCCATCTCCACAAGACATTAAACCTTTGAAAAATTTGTCTCTAGAAGACTATAAACCTATGAACCCACAAAATACCAACCTCATGTGAGAAACATGGTACACCTAAGGTAAAAATCCTTGGAAGGCTTACGTATCTGGTATAAAATCATCTTGTGATGGACATAGGATTCCATGGGTCCCATACCCAATATGCCTCATATATGAGATTCCATCTACTTCAAAAGAGGAAGAATTTATAGGTACCCAACATGCCCAATGTAAAATTATTTCCAAACATGCCCAATTTCGCCACTTACTTGACCGTAGGTTGCTTCCCTTTTAAGATAGAAGCAGTACAGTTAACTGGTGTCCACCTCTAGATGGATTCAGGAATGAGTTTCATGAATAAGACTCAAATCTATGAGGGAGACCTGAACTAAGCGACAAGATCCAATAAGGAATCCATGGAAGGAGGAACCAACATCCCATAATCCCATTTAAATTAAGGAGACAATATCACTAACATGAGTGATAGGAGATACCTACTATTGGAAAGTGGGAATGTGGGGTGAAAGTAAGATGGTGTGCATGACCCCAATGAAAAAATGTTGGAAAATAAAATGTTGACCCGACATGAACCCCTTCTCCTTTAATCGAGAGTAGGTTAGTGATGTTGGATGTCACCAATTTTGGGACACCGTTAGACCCAAGAATTTGGCACTAGGCTCACCACATCAGCATGGTGGTCTTGACATGACATTGTTCTCCTATAACCAAGTATGAATGAGCAATTTTGGGAATCTTCGGCCTGAGAAGTCATCGACATGGACCCTTACTCCATCTTGTGATCATTTTTGGAAGAAAATATAGTGTCAAGAATATTTGGAATCACCTTTATTTTTCCTGTAATAATGTTTGGATTCATGTATGACACATGTTTCAAGATTCTAAAAATAGACAACAACCTTGTGCCAGTAGGCATAGTGGTAGGAAAATAGATAGTGCGACAATCACGCATGAATAAACTCTTTCCATGATGGTTACCACTTTCATGGATAATGAGTACCCTCACCCTATATTAACCTTTGAAATTATTCAATAAAGGGTTATCAACACCATGGTTCATCACTAAGAATAGGTGGGGGTCATCCTAACTAGGGATAGAGCCTGATAGAACCTTGATGCATCGACACCACACCGATGCCTCCACACCTCCCCCAAGGGCCACACAAGAGAAAGGACCCTCTGAACCTACTATAAAACATTTTGGAATCCTTTCCCAAGAACGGTCTAAAGACTCACTCACCTACATTGTGGATATTGGGGATTCTTGGGTCATTCCCACAACCACCACCACCAGGGAGCTTCCTAGGAGGGCCCTCATCCGTCTATGCTGAAGACAACAATTGGTACCTCAGACTAGAGGGAAGGTTGACCTCTCCTCTCTCACATTAGCAACAGTCCTGAGTACCTGAAACTAATGTCATGGGAAGTTCATGTATCCTACCCAACAAGAGGCCTCTACATCAACTCTAGTGGCCCTTTCCATCATTGATACATCTCACCCTTCCCTCGCGATCAACACAAGAGGTCTTGTATTCGTCTAATTGAGATCAAGACCCTAATTACCCACTAGGAAAGTTGGTTTTACTCTCCCCATCTGGGGTGCCATTGGAAACCATCACGGGCTACCTCATGATGAATAATTCCATCATAGAGGCCCTCCCTGCAACACTAATAGCCACCTTGGAGGTCCTTTATATACTGGAGACCTCCCTTTCTCAAAAGATCCATCCCAAGGAAGAAGGGTGAACAATGGTCATGGGGGTTGTGCCCATGGAACTAGATGTAACATGTGTAGTAGGAAATCTCATGACCCTCAGGGGATTTCACTCAGGGAGATCCCATGCCATTTAATGTAATAATGAGTAGAACATCATATCACTATCGACCTCTCAGAATCTGAGGTGACTAATGACTCGATAGATGCAACTTTTCTCCCACCATCAGAAATGGGGGTAGAAACCTATCAATTAAGTATCTCTATTTGAGAATCTATGTTCCATAAGGTCCCTAAATACCTCCACAAAAACCTATTTGTGTAGGATGTTTTTGCCTCCTTCCAAGGGATCATGGTGGAACTGCCTCTACCACCATCGACTTCCCTACACTCTTCTTCCACATTAGAAGTTTGAGAGACGTCAAGGTCAGGATTGACACCCCTAGAATATAGTAATCACTATGAAAAGTATTAAATATATTCATCCATTATTTCACATGATGAGGTCACAAGAACCCCATCCTATATAGACATGATCTTGAAGTTGGCCCCACCTCCGAGAGAAATTCCAATATACAATAGTCGATTGACCCATGTAGTGCCCCCTTCCAAAGAATCAGTAGCAGAGCAGATCAACATCATTTCCACCACTAATATACCAAAAAGTGATGATTGGGGTATGGGGGAATCAGTAATTGGATTCCCCCATTGATAATGAACAAGGGGAGTATTTTTGGAAAATCTTGGTATAGACCAACTACCGATTGTGTGTTGGCCACCAGTGATCCTGTAATTTACTGTCCTAGGGACCCTCACTGAAGTCTAGACCTCATTTCTATGATAGAAAATTTTGGTTTCAATAAACGAAATCTAAATTCTTGATATGGGTTATCTAGGGAGCCCCAATTACCTCAATAATATCCATCAACAATGCCAAAGGATTGAATTCACAGTGCACCTCGTAGCTTGGTTCCCTAATTCCTATAGGTCTTGCCATTTGTTTCAGTAAAATTTCATCAGGATAATTTTTGTGATATGATGAATCAGTCAAGAGGCATCACCCCATGTGAAAATCAGGGGATAGGGAAAGTATTCTTACCTACACTTCTATCCCCTTCTAAGGAAACAACAAGGATACTAGGCTGATCAGACCGTCAATGGAGAGAACTCATAATCATCCACCACAAATGTAAATTACATCACAAATAACCCAAAAGTTGATTATATGAACTAGAATAACAATTCAAAACATGAGGTATAAAATATTCTCTAAGGAGAGACTCTGTATTGGAGAGACCCATCGATCAATTCCCACTCTCACCCGAAGAGGTAGAAATTGGGCTTAAGGAGTCCCCCAACGAGTTTTTGCTACCCTTTCATCATAACCCCAACTAAGGTAAAGGGTTTTAAAATCCTGTTGTCACATCAAAGGAATCACTATATGATGGTTCAGATGCTAGGTTGGTCGCTTCTCCCCAAGATATTGAAGACTATAAGAGGCTCACAACATAAATTATTTTTGAACAACACCTGGGGCGAGGAAATGTTGTAAGAAACTCTGTCCCCTCCCTAGTTGAGCATCTATTTCTCCTTATAATAGAACCTAGGGTCGAGTTATGTGGAATTAACATGAGGCCAAGATATGTGCCACCTACTCTTCCAAAACAACACACCTATCCCCTATGGGACCATGATCGCTATGCCTCATGGGCCACCAAGATAGTTAGAGTATTGGTGACCACTAATACAAACCTGGATGATGTCATAAATACTCTTATCACCCACATTAAAGGTTCATAGATGCAACATGTTGTGATCACACTAGAAGGGAAGCGATATGTAACACCCTGATATTTTGTGATTTTTTTCAAATCAATTTAATATTTTTGATATTTTTCATTTCAAGAAACACTAAAAATAATTTATTTTATATTAAAAAACTATGTATGGATTTTATTATATGAAACAAAAAGTTAATCATGCACTACACACAACATAAATTTTAGCTTTCTATACACGGAACACTGAGGTTAGATTACGTTACACGCAAGACTGAATTTCCTCGACGACTTGCGTAACACAGAAGACCAAGTGTTACTGAACAATAATTCATTATTAAAATATTATTATTTAATAGGATATAAAATGGCCATTAAATTAAATATTATAGGATTAAATAACTTATGAATATATATAGTTTAATTCATTGGTTACCTATTAATTAAAAAATAATATAGAAACCAAATGAATATAAAGAGACTGATTTTATAAAATTATATTTTTATATGAAAAATAATATTTATATTAATAAGTTAAATTAATTACTAATAGTGAAAAATATTAATTATATTTATATGTCATATATTCATACAAATATTTTTGAGAATCATTCAATATATTTTATAGATATAAGATAAAAACAAACCTAATTTTATGCTTAAAAACCAATATTTTTATAAAGGTAGTTTTACCACCTTTTAATGGAGAACCCACTTTAAATACAATTTTTGGAACTTTTATAGATTTAATATGTAAAAATAAACTTCATATTTGAAATCAAAACATTAAAATTAGGTTAGGATAATTTTATTTTGAATTTTTCTGTAAGGTTTCATTTTTTAATGAATTGCTAAAAATACTAAATGTTAATTCAAAACTACATTTTAATTTAATTAATTTATAAGGTTAAATTATATTTAATTTTTTTTAAAGTTTAATTAGATAATAATTTTATATATTAATCCAATTTAGTTCATTGGAATCAATTTCACTTAGAAATTGGGTAAAAAAACTTAGCAAACTTTTGGAAGTTTTTACTTTAAAATCCTTTAGTGTCATCCCATCAAGGAGATTATTTTTAAATTAATTTATGTCACTTATGTGATTAGAATTTGTAAAAATGGATTAAATATTTGGAATAATAATAATTTATAATTTATAATATTTTTATTTTTTTGACCAAAAATATTAGTGAAGGTGATTAAAATTAATTACAACGATTAAGAGAAAAATTAGGTTAACAAAGTACTAAACCTTACATTTAAGACCCATAACGAACTAAAAATTTGTCCAAAACAAATTTTTTGTACATTATGTGTCCAAATACTTTAAATTATTGACTTTGGTTGTTTTTATGACTTTTTTTAGGTAAAAACATGTGGACATGTAACTTGTTTTCAAAAATGCCAAATTTGTCATTTCCCTTCCCTATAAAAGGCCACCACCTCTACATCTTCTTTACACCTATCAAAACACTTAGGTTCGTACAATATCTTCCCAATAAACTTCCCAAGATACTTCCATTACACCTATAATCCTATCCTTGGGTAGAAATAAATCCATGGAAGCCTTTTGGAACAAACCAAAAGGAGTTACCCGATTAAGAGGTAATGCTTTCTCTGAAGATCCTTTCTTTTATTTTCTTTATCCACCACCTCCACTATCTTTATTAAATGATTGTAATAAAAAAATTATATTAAATATAATAGTATTTTTTATTATAATTTTCAACCTAAACTTACGCACACTTCTATCTAATGGGTAACTAAGATAATGTTTATGTGTACGGAGAACTTCCGCCTCACAAAACGACGATTGTTCAATTTTCATTACCAACTCTCATGGTAGAAATTATGATAGAAACTCTATTTATATATGTTATATATTATATTTATTATGACTTTAATCTTATTTAATCCTCTTACAACACATATCTTTATACTTTCCATTTGGTGTAAATATGATAGTTTCATTTGAGGAAGTGTGGACTACCGCCCCCTCAAAACGACGTGATTCGTTCACACACTACATGGAATATATCAAGGACGAGTTTAGTGAAATTATATGATGTATATGATATAATAATTCTAATATAATAATGGTATATATATACATATATATACACATATTTCATTTACCTTATTTCATTCAATACGATAATAAAAATAGAAACAATATTCAGGCATATGTATGACTTACCGTCTCCATGAACGTTGTATTCCATTTCATACTTATATATTATATAGATTATTATAATAAAAATATACTGAATATAAATTATATTTATACCATGATTTAAATTATATAAATCATTATATAATTATAAGGACCAAAGATATAACAAATTAAGACACATGCAAAGAACAAAGCTGATATTACCCAAAGTGAAACCTTAACATAGAATTGTTAACAAGCGGGTAATATAAAGTCATAATCAAACCATATAAGATATTATATGTAAGAATATAGTTCTGTGATAGATTTATAATAATATTATATTTATTATACAAGAGTTTTGTATGAGTATGATGAGAGTCAAGACACAAGGTAAGGTAATTTCATCTCACTTTTTATTTCTGTGAGATACATGCTTTTTTCACCACCCATTCCTTTTGTGTGGTGTGTATACTACCCATGAATGTATTATATGATTATTATAATTAAAATTATGGGTATTTACATATCAATTATATGATATTTATTTAATGAGGCTTATGTTTCAAAAGTTACCAAATCGGTAAAGTAATTTTGTCTCAATTTGCCTTCATTGAGACACATGCCATGTTATGAACCTATATCTTTCTATGAAGTGTATATAATGACTTTGAAATTTTATATAATGAATATAATTATTTTCATTATATTTCAATCTTCATGTAATTTCATTTTCTTAAATAAAGATTATGATCCCAAGTTACCATGTGGTAAGAGTTTATTGAAACAATCTCATCATATATCGAGATTGTTTATGATTATGCTTCCTTTATTGAAATAATATGATCCATATCTCAAGAAAACTCATGAATTTTATTATCCTCTAGTTATTCATGATATATTCATGTTTTAGTACAATATTTCTACTCTTTGATACTTAATATATTTAAGAAAATGTTTTTTTTATAAAAAAACTGATTGTATTTATCTCTTCGGTCAGAAATCTATTTTATTCAAAAACCATGTTTTCAAAAATGTTTTCAAATGATCCTTGAAGATCATTTCAAATGAATAAAGTGATTTTAAAAATGTTTTATGGTTTTCAAAGCTTAATTTAAATTTTTTCAAATATATTTTTAAAGAAAAAGGTCTTTAATTTTTTTATGTTTTAAAAGAGTATTTTAAAAATTTTAAAGATTTATTTTAAAGATTTACTAGTATTTTCAAATAAAATGGGATTTAGAATGTTTTCAAGATTCTTTCATAAGTTTTCAAGTAAAATTTTTTCAAAACATTTTCATGCTTTCTTTATAAGTTTTAAATGTATTTTAAAAGAAATGTCATTCAAAACGTTTTCAAGCATTATATATAAGTTTTAAAATTATTTTCAAAGAAATAATGTTCAAATTTTTTTCAAGATCCTTTTATAAGTTTTTAAGGAAAATACTTTTCAAAAAATTTTCATTCTACTTTTATAAGTTTTCATGTAAATTTTTTTTAAAAACATTTTAACGCTCCTTTTATAAGTTTTCAAGGAAAATAGTTTTCAAAATGTTTTCAAGTTCTCTTTATATGTTTTCAATGAAAAAGGGTTTCAAAAGGTTTTTAAAGCCTTATTTATAATATTTCAGGTTTATTCTCAAGAAAATGGGTTTCAAAATGTTTTTAGGTTTTAAAGAGAATTTTTAAAATAAGAAAGTATATTTTCCTCATGAAATGTTTTTAAAATATATTTCCAGGTTATTTTCCATAAAAGATGAAATTTGTTGATGTTACTAACGAACTTATAGAAAATGATCCAAATGTTCCATTCATATTATTTCTTGATTGGTTTATGTTTTGATGGAATGGTGATTATGAAACCTGTTCTCTTGAATGTGTTATATGTTTTTGAAACTCGATTTCTTTCATGGGTTATTAGTTGATGAAATGATTATGAAACCTATATTTTTTCATATGTTAAGATATGATTACATGTTTAGGGAATCCATTTCATTTCATGGGTTATGATATTAATTTTAATGATCTTGTGGAACATGTATGTATGGTTTCATTATGAGATGTGTGTGACCTATATCTCCCTCCAATGAATTGGGTCAAGATTTATATCTCATGATATTGACTAAGATGGTCTTGGAAATGAACCTTGACTACTAAGATGGCCATGAGAGTAAACCATGGCTACCAAGATGGTATGAAGAGAGAACTCATGATAGTAAGATGGACATGGGATTAAACTATGACTACCAAGATGGTATGGGGAGTGAACCCATACTACCAATATGGTATTGGAAGTGATTCCTTGGATATTATGGAAATAACATTATATGTTTATGTGTTTTCCACAATTCCATGTTTTATTCATATTTCATGATTTCATGGCTTATATTATTCATTTCCTTATGATTAATATCTTATGAAACACCATGATTTATTCCATGTTTCATGTATATGATCTTAGATATGCAGGGTATGATGTTCTATTTTATTGATCATGTTCTCATACCCTTATGTTCATGATTATGCTTACATATCTACCATGTCTACCCTTAGTAAGCATCTGAGATCACCCTTTTTTTTGTTTACTTCACCAGTTTATGAAGATATGTATTATACTTTATGTGTATAAGAAGGGTTATAGTCACGAAGAACCTAGTGGGAGATAATTTATCTCACTTATGTATCGGTGTTCATGTTTCCATGTTTCTAAAGGCACTAGACTAGTACGGTCTTTGGATTTCTATTTGTATAATGTTTTAAGTATTCCAAAAAAGTTATGTAATGTTAATGTATGAAAAGTGAGGGTTTATATACCATACCTAGAAGTGGTATAATAGATTCACTCGGATCTAGAGTTTAGAAACCCAGGCTTCGCCTCATTTAATAGCATGGGTGACCCACTACAATACTTGGCCAACATCACCTCTTGATGTGTCCTGATGTTGGGAACTCTAGAGCAATAGGAGGCTGCCAAGCTCCGTTACTTTTTTCAGAACTTAGAAGGATCTGACTTTACCTAGTACAATAAACTATTCCTAGGATATATTACCATCTGGTAATATCTTTGTAGGCACTTTCTCTATTAGTTCACCTTCACTGTATACAATTCCACCACCATTGACCTCAGAAAATGTAAGTAGGGGCCTGATGAGTGGGTTGCCGACTTCATTGTTTTGTGGAAGGGACTTTCCTATCAATTTATATGAATATTTCCTAGGAACAATTGCTAATAATGTTCATGGATAATTTCTATGACAATATGGAATACACCAAAGTTGTCCTTAGATATTTAGGAGAATTCCATGAGTTTTCCAAAAGGGCATAGTGTTTGGAAGAGACTTTAATACGGTACAAGCAATGACCATGCCCATTACCTATTCCAGCTTCTGTAATAAGGATAGTGAAATTAGAAACAAATGATACTATTTATATTGAGGCCCTATATCCAGTTCACCTTTAGGAACCTATGCAAGATAGGACTTGCCAGTAGGATAGGCCCCATCAACCAGAGAGACACTGTCAATAGGACATGCCTAACTTGAAATAGCCTCACCATGAAAATGTTGTTGAAGATCTCTGTCAGGATCAAGCACCTAGGGTTACATTTGTAGAAATGAAAAATAATACCTACATCATCAAGGATGCATATGACTCAGGTTATTTTATCTATTCCCTATAGAAAGGGTTATTGGAGCTTCTAGAATGTCGAAGGCCTGAGGAGGACAATCTCATTGATCACCATAACTTATATCTATATCACAGAATCCTAGGGTACACCATCAAGAAGTGTTACCTATTCAAAGATTGGATATAGGATTATGTTGATTTTGGGTTGGTCATTCTGGATTACGTTTCAGAATAGGTAGTTCATGTCTCTATTGATCTCAGTAATGGTAATGAGTACTCCAATGAATGGGAAGAGGCTTAAAACTAGGGTACATAGAAATATTATGATTGGCTGGTCCGTAAATTGATTTATCATGACCCAAATATTATCCATTCCTTTTTGAGAAAACCAGTTCTCCCTAAGAACACTATGACTACTTCAGACAATTCATCGCTATCGTGAACTTCCAAATCTCAGAAAAGAAGGCTGCGAAGAAACCAACGTTGAAAACTTCAAAACAAATAGAGTCCTCCACCAAATACTGATACTAGTTCACATCCTTATTGATTTCTTGCCTCCCAAATTGGGAGAGGCTGTCCAAGTTCTCCTATTCCCAAAGTCTTATAATGATGTGGATAAAGAATATGATTCCATGAATATTGTCATACTAGTGGATCATTACATGATAGCCAGTGTGGAAGAGTACTTTGGTCCTCCCCTAGGAACCTATGGCTGATACATCTATAGGAGAGGCTAGCCATCTAATAATTGGTAAGACAACTGATCTTATTCTTTGAGATAGACTGTTCAAGACACCGAGACAAGACATTAAGTGTTTCAAAAGGATCAATAGGTACAACCATCCTAGGCTACTCTAACAGGGGTACCCCTAAAACCAACTATTTTATTCAATTGTTTGTCTCATCCATGATAATAGAAGGCTATTACATGATGGTCCAATCCTTTATCCCAGCTATATGGTGATCAAATACTTTCATCTAGTTAGTGAAAGTGTATGGACATTATGATCCAGGTTCAAATACCTCAAATGACTATGCTATACATGCTCCCGGTTCAGGAGAGTACCTTTACAAACAAAGGCTTACCTCTGGCATAAAAGTATGATGTGTTGAAGAACCTGGTCAATATTCTAGTAAATATATCGATTCTATATGTGTTCCAACTATCAAAGGAAATTATTTAGTCCCTTATTGAGGCCTTGAAAAACCCTCTCTAGTTCTAATGTGAGGTAGCCACCACTGAGGCCTACCATGTAGAGGAGGCTGACTAGGAATAATTCCAAGCTATCATATCCTTCTTTGAAAAAGATAAAGATGATACCTTTCAGGGACACATACATTTGTTGTATATCATAACTTAGTTAAACTGTGTTAAAGTTCGCAAATTCCTAGTGGATACTAGATCTAGGATTAATTTCATCCCCACGTAGATGCTTCATAAGTTGGGGATAATGGAAACCAATCTGACTCCCTCCTACCTGATGATTCAGGGATACAAAAAGAGTGAGTAGAAACTACATTATAAGATTTAGTTGAAGTCCTAGTTTGGTGGCTTGGTCATGAGCACTGATTTTATAGTTGTCTCTTAGGACACTTCTTATAATTCCTTGCTAGGGAGACCTTAGATCCACTTGAATTCCATAGTCCCCTCTTCCTACAATTAGTTCCTTAAGTACTATCTTGATGACTGAGTATGGGTACTCATGGGTGATACTTCTCCTTTTTAATATTGTGATACCTGCTACTTAGAATCTAGATATTATAATAGGGAGGAAAAATTGGTCTAAGATAATGGGGTTGATCATATTAATTCCCCCAATGATCTGGAAACTACCCCTACAAATCCTTGGGAATATTTTAAGGACAACTTCATTTTTAAGATCCACTATTTAGATCCCACAAACCCATATTTTGGAAGATGCTTAATTATATCCAAATAAAAAGAGTTCTCATAGATCACCTTATCGAGAAAGTAAAATTAGGGAAGTAATTAACCGCTCCTGTTGTATACCAAGAGGTACTCTCTTTGGATACCAACCCGCGATAATATCGTGTGTTCCAGAGAGAAGGGATGGATTGCTGGAAGTTTACTCAACATCACTTTATTGACATTAAAGGAAAATATTGATGATAAAAACTATGTGGGATGGGCTCATTAGGCCCTGTTTCCACCATCTCCATGAGAAAGAACAACCCAGTGAGGGTTTGGCTACTTCCAACACCAATAATGGGCCTATTGATATGAAAGAACTTCCTCTCTCCTCCGATCCTCATGTTCCAAACAAAAAAGTGAATTTTTATGAAAACCCTAAAACATTCAAGGAGGGTTTCTCCACCATGGTCAATATGAAAACCCAAGTAAACCTTGGTATCGAAGAATATTTGAGGTCAACTGTCACACCTGGAATTTTGAAATAATATTATTTTATCATTTTATCAGAACTTAAAAATTTCTATCAAGGTGTGGGTAGAGATTGATTGATTTTTTTTTTATTTTGGTGATAAATGAATGCTTTACCCTTGATAGCATTTGGTGCACAGGAAGGCTGCATTCGAAGCTGCGTGGAATCACCCGTGTCACTGTGCGACCTGCCTGATTTTCAAGAAAAATAAATAAAATAAGGTTCAATGAATTATTTTAATAATAATAATGGTTATTATTATTATTATTATTATTATTAATCTCACCATGTTTATTAATATAAGGTCATTATTGTTAACATTCTAGTAAATTTTGTTAAGTTTATTAAGTTTATTAATATCATATTAAGTTTATTATAATTATTATTATGATTATTATTATTAATATTATCATTATTCTTATTAATTTATTTACTATTTTTTATTTTATTTTTGGTTTTTGGTTTTTTCTCTCATCCTCCAACCCACATCAACCCCCTCCCCCATCTACCCGCGCATTTCCTCCTTCCCTGAAATCCTATGGGTTGTGCTGCCTCCTTACCCCCATGGCCAGCCCCTCTTTCTAGTGACGTCAACCCTGACTGAAGGCCTCTCCTCCCTACTCGTACGCACCCATTGACTGAAGACCTACCTATTTCGTGACCCAACCAACCACTGAAGTACTCCCTTGATTCCCTCTGTTGATACACCCAATTAGAAAACCTCCTATCATCCAGGGAGCTGTTGTGCACCGCCCTACTACTTGCATCGTGCCGCCCTCATGCCACACCTCACTGTCGCATGCCGCCTCACCTTTTTGGCCGAACTTTCCAGCACGACGCACCTCTAAAATACCTCACTCTTTCTTAGTTACCCTCCCACACCCTCACTATAGGTGCATTCCACTCTGATCAGTTGTTTTTTTTCCTCTAGTAGAATTGTGGATTAGGGTTTCATGTGTTTAGGGTCCAATTATGATGAATTTGGTTGGATGTCTTATTTTTATCATTCAATCTGAGTTTGTTGTGGTGTGGTTGTTGTGCGGTGGAATTTGTGCACCAAGGTTGTTAAGTAGTCTACACTGAGGTAGGTGGTTCCACATTTAAATATTAATTAATTAATTAATTTTCTTATTTAATTAATTTATCATGTTCTTTAATTTTTGTTTTTGAGAATTTAGTTTCTTGAAGTTTATCAGGTGTTGTATTTTTTAGTGGATTATTCATATGGAATAGAGTGCATTCGTGATGATAAACCCATGTTTAGTCTTTTATCATTGTTTTATTATGTTGTGAAAGGGATGAAAATTCTATTTTGTCATGTTATTGGTGTGAGTTTGGCCTTTAAAGAGGATTTTGAGTGGGAATTTGTGTTCAAAGTCTTGTGATACCACTTGGAGTTGTTTCATAAAATTTTTATGTGGTTTATTAGGTATTATAAAGGGTGAGAAACATGTTTTGATATTGTTTTTATGTGCGTATGTTTTCAAAAGTGGGTTTGAGCATGCAAATGGGGGTATTTGTGTGTGTGTTCCTTGTTGTGAAAATCATTGGAAGAGTTCAATCAATTGTTTGAGTTGTGATAAATGTAATTTTTTGGGTACTTGAGGTCCGTGTGTGTTGAAAAAGGATTTTTGATGAGAAATGAACCACTTTGAGCATGTTAGCCTTGTTTTTCATTTATCAATATTTATTGTAAATTATTTTAAAAGATGGAAAGTATGTTTTAATTTTTCTTTACTGTACGTTTGGTTTTAAAGCGGCTTTTACTACTTGAAATTGAGTGTGTTATTGGTGAAAACCCTTGATGTGTTATTTTGAAATATTTTATATATATTTTAAGTGTTTAATTGTTTTATTAAATTATATGTTTAGTGCGTGGTCCTTGCTTCATGGTTTGGAGTCACCAGGTCTAAGGAAACTCACCTACATGTTCATAGGTAATTATATATATGTGGGTTCCCCCGTTACATGTATAGTCATCCATGGTAGTGAATATACATATATGGGGATAGGTGCGCCCATGTATATATATGAAAATACATATGTAGGTGAGTGGAGACTAGTATATGCATATAAGCATATGTGTAAGGATCCCCTTGAACATGTTCCTGGCCATGTGGGTGTGTGTATAGGGGATAGGTTCCATTACATGTGTGTAAAGGTGCATATACTTAGTGGGAGAGCATCAAATTTTAGTTAGAAATATCCAAGAGCTGAAGTGGATGGCTTGGTTCCACCTTAAGGTAGGCCCTCTATGCCCATGCCCTTAATTTGAATTTCATAATTGCTTTCTTGTTTTAAAAATGTGTTTTACATTTATTCTATATACACATGATATGAAATTTGGTTTTAGTTTCTAGAAATGATTATGAATTTGTTTTGGAAATTTAAATGTATTTCTAACACCCATTGGTCTTAAGTGACTTTTCTTGGAAGGTTATTTCCTAAGTGGTTTTAAATTGGTAATGAATATTTCTAATTTTTTTTGGCCTTTTGGATGGTTAGTTATAAAACAAATTCCTTGTACATAATTAAGCTCGTTTGGAACCTTCAGAATGGTTTATGAAAAAGAAAAACCTCTCTTGAGGCATGCCCCTTTGTTTTAGAAAATGATGTGTCTGTTCAATGTGTGATTTGTGATATGTGCCTAGTAAAGATGCTTGTGCATTATTGTGTGACAGAAAAAGGGGGGATGTGCTCAAGGAGGGATATCAGTGGTGAGATGTTGGATGTGTTTTTAAGTAAAGAAAATGTTAATTACATATATGTTTTCTTAATAAAAACTCACCACTACTTGAAATGGAGCATAATGGGAAACCTGGGTATCTAGGTGGGCAGACTATGACTAGTATTCTAGATGATATGTAAGTGGTTTATCCTAGTTTCGTCTAACAGGATTGACACTACAATACTAACTAAACATTTATGATGATTGGAGACCACTAGGTTATGAGTGTGTTCCCTATTAGTGGATCGTGTATGAGAACATAGATCATTGTGGATCCTAGGTCACGTTTCACTGTGGTACGAAGATCCTAGGTCCCCAACTAACACTAGCTTCTTAGGTATTTCCCATGGTGCTTGTGATGTGATTTCCATTTTAGTCGATTTATACTTGACCACTTATTTATGAAAACCATATTTTAATCTAAATTGGTTTCCTTTTATTTTGAAATGTTAATGCATGCTTGGAACCTATTTTGAAAATGTATTGGGAGAGAAATTATTTACTTGAAAATGAAAACTTGTTACTTGAATTTTAAAAGAATGAAAAACATTATTTTATTATGTCCTATTTTCAAACTAGCAAGTTTTTGATTTCTTATAAAAGGATAGGGATAGGGTGTTGTTGTATCTTGGCATTCCTACTGAGCATCTCGGTGCTCAATCCTACTATACTTTTCAATTTTATGCTCCTCTAGTTATGGATCGATCATAGAGTGAGTGTAGTTTATGTTCCATAGTGACCCACGAGGTCACTTGAGGTATGTCTCATTGCTTCGTTTATTCATTTTTTTCTGATGCCAGTTTGTTCGGTTTATTTTCTTTTATTTATTTGTTTATTCAGTTTATGATTATTTATCTATCTTTTTATGGGCCAAATAATTCCCAACTAGTTTATTTTGATGCACGACACTAGTTGACAGCCTGTGGGGATCGAGAACGCCCTTCGGGCTATGCTGCGGACTGGCTCGGGTGACCGGTTCGGGGTCGACCCAGGTTGGTTTGTGAAAAAATGGTATTAGATAAGGCCCTTATTATTTGGGGTGTTAGGTATCTTGGTGATTAGGTGTGTCAGGACTCAATAGGTAGGTGCTTGAATGACATCATGAACCCTTTCCCATCCCGAGACTCGAGTTTCCCGGGGTATTCCAGGATTTGAATTTTTATTTTGCTCGTTGTGTGTGGATAAAGGATGACAAAGTGATCTGATGTTACATGATGAGATTTCATGGAGTAGTGACCCATGTACAACCTGAGTGCAAGGTTCAAGATACTTCCTGTGGTGGATTCTCTCTCAGAGCATGGTCTGCTAAGCCATGTTACTGGGTTGGCATAGCCCCTAGTCCCTTATTTTTGGAAGTTTTGATGTGAGTTATGTTTGGGATTAGTTTTGACTGACTTGAGTGGATTTCAAAAATGAAAATGGTTCATAGAAAAAGGGGTTTTAAAAATGGATTGTGGGTTTGGAGTGGAAAAGTGATTTTTAAATGGAAATTGTTTTCTTTTAATGGAATGTGTGGTTTCAAAGAAAAAAATGGGAGGTGTTTTGGAAGTTGTTTTGGGATCTTGGTAACACTTTTTGGATTGTGAATTGGAAAATTTTTGGGAATTTGGAAATGTATTTCTTTAATGGTAAGTGACATTTTCAAATTGGTTTAGAATATGTTCTTTACGATGAATGATCCATTTTGAAAATGAGATGTGTTTTGAATTGAACCTTGGTATTCCTATGAGGGATCACATATATAGAGGTATGCATGTGGTACATGGATAATTAGTGTTATGTATTGATGGGTGAATGAGCTATAATAAGGGTATATGTATATGTGAGACTTCATGGGATACCAATGGTTTTCAAAAAAGTAATTTTAGTGTTTTTAAAAGTGAGTGAGAAATTTTTTAGTGTTCTCTTTTTGAGTTTGGTACCCTTTTTCATGGGTTCTTGGTTTTGACATACTGAATTGTGGTCGGAATGGTGGTTTCCATTTGAGATTTATTTTGTGATTGAAGTGTGGAATTTTTATTTATGATGCATTTGGATTTGGATTCATGCTTCTTGTTTTGATTATGTCACGTAGAAAAGTACTAGATTGTTCTAGTGAACTTTTCTAGCTATTGGTTCTACCCAGACTCTTTGCGGAGTGGTGGAATTGAATTCTTTTCAGTTTTCGTCTGTCTTCCATGGTAATCAATATCTATTAAAGGTAGTGAACTGGCCTGGTGAAATCATTGGTGTTTTTAGGTTATTAGTAACTCCCAAAAATATGAGAGCTTGTGCTAGTTCAAGTTCATTTGAGGGTTCAACTTTGGATTGATGGAGGAGATAATCCCAGCATCATCGCATGATGGGATGTCTTGGAAGGTGTTTAAGACCACTTTCATTCGATGGTTTATACCTAAGGAGGTGAAGGCGAAGGAAG
The DNA here is from genome assembly GCA_963277665.1 of Viscum album. NCBI lineage: Eukaryota > Viridiplantae > Streptophyta > Magnoliopsida > Santalales > Viscaceae > Viscum > Viscum album. Next base: position 1,426,650,298 of record OY728141.1, read on the forward strand.
TGGCATAGCTTGTGAGTGTCCAGTAAGACCAATGAACAATTAAGGCCTACATTGGTATTCTCAAGGAGTTGGTTCCTTTTTCTCTGAAGATAAAGTCGCAGAATCAGTTAAAGTTTCTCTTGTGTAGGGTCCTCATCTAGGGTTCAAGGAATGATTCTTTTTGGTGTTTGGGAAGGTTACCCATTCAGTGAGAAGAGTGAACTGGAGGAACCTATTTCATACAAGTCTTCTAGTCAAATCCATCTTATATTACTCGGTCCACTCTCTTGTTTGCTTATGGTGTGGCCATTTTGGGTACTTTAAGACTCCTTTTCATCATCCTACGAAGGCTTGTTGTTGGTGTGGCTATTTGGGACACCTGGAGAGGTTCCTCGAGTGGTATCATTAGAAGAAGTCTCAACCGGAGGATGTCAGCTCCTAAATGCGGGGCAGCAAATGCTTCAAGACATCAGAGCTCCAGCCACAGGTCTTAGAGTGAAACCTTTCACATAGTCATCGATGGGTGTGGGACACTTTGTTATAACTTTTTTCTCCAGTGCTAAAATAGGTACGATTTAAATTTCTATTTTGTAACTCCCTTATATTTGAAGGTTCTATTTTACTGTAAGAGGCGTAGAGGTCTCTTTTTCTCATTGTGGTATTTTTTGTTTGAATACCCAACTTTGGTTGTAAGAAGGCATGGTGATCTTGTTTTCTTGTAATTCCAGTAGTTGTGCCTCCTCAAATGTGAGCTTTTAAGGTTGTCTATTTGTTACTGTGAGTCCCAAGATGATTGTATCTCTTGTGTGGTTATCTTTTTTGGAGATTCATTCTTGTTTTAGGATGTGATCGTTATGGAGATACATGCATCTTGAGAAATAATGAATAGGGTTTTGGTCCACCGTTCAGTTTGGGGTCTTTCTTCAGAGACCTCATGTGGTGGGGGTTTGGTTTATGTGGAGATTTCAAGGGTTGGTTGTGTTGGGTTTCATGCATCAGTTAGTGCTGATTGGGATAAGCTAGTTAGTTCTTAACTGGTGGGAAGACCCACCATGGATCTTGTCATGCCTTCTTTGAGAGTCTTTTTGTGTGGGAGTTTTGGTCTGTGTTAGTAGTTTCCTGTTTGGATCAAGTTAACAGTTCCAAAGTTAGCCCGTGTTGAGAGTCTCAATGTTGGTTGTGCTAGTCTGGTTCTTATGGTGGGGAGAAACCTCCCCGTTTCCTGATAGATATTCTCTTTGAAGTTTCCCTTAGAGTTGGTCAGGTGCGACTGATGGAGTGGAAATTCACACTGATGTCATGATTCTATTTTCCATGTTCAGTTTCAATCTTGAGTTTGATTCTTCATTTGGATGGGTGACTTTCTGGGGGCATAAATTTTTTATGGTGGAGAGAATTGTCACATCCAGACTTATTAAATAATAATATTTTATTATTTTATAAGACTTTGAAACTTTCTATCAAGGTGAGGGCCGGACCTGATTGAAATTTTTGTATTTTTGTGATAAATGAATTCTTTTCCCTTGATAGCATCTGGCACACAGATGGGGCACATTTGAAGTCACGCAGCTTCACCCTGGTCACCGTGCGACCTACCTGATTTTCAAGAAAAATAAATAAAATGAGGTTTAATGAATTATTCTAATAATAATAATACTGGTAATTATTATTATTATTATTATTATTATTGTTTTTATTATGTTAGCTAATTTTATTAATATAAGGTTATTATTTTTAACATTCTATTAAATTTTGTTAAGTTTATTAAGTTTATTAATATCATATTAAGTTTATTATAATTATTATGATGATGATGATGATTATTATTAATATTATTCTTATTAATTTATTTACTATTATTTTTATTTTATTTTTGGTTTTTGGTTTTCTTCTCTCCTCCTCCAGCTCGTCATGACCCCCTCCCCCATCTAACTGGGCATTTCCTCATCCCCCCTGAAACCCTATGGGTTGCACTACCTCCCTAACTCTATGGCCAACCCCTCTTTCCGGTGACGTCAACCCCAACCAGCGACCCCCTCGCTTCTTGCATGCACCCCTAGACTGGAGGACTCCCTGTTTCACAACCCAACGAACTGCTGATGTCCTCCCTTACTTCCCTTCGGTGATATGCCAGACTATAAAACCTCCTCCCATCCAGTGAATAGTCGTGCACCACCTTACTACTTGCGTCGTGCCTCCCTCATGCCACACCTCACTACCATGCACCGCCTCACCTTCTCAGTTATATTTTCTGGTGCGACACACCTCTGACAACCCTCTCTCTTACTCTATTACCCTCCTACACCCCTGCCATAGGTTCGTTCCACTTTGATCAGTTGTTTTTTTCCTCTAGTATAATTTAGGATTAGGGTTTCATGTTTTTATGGTCCAATTATGACGAATTTGGTTTGATGTCTTATTTTTAGCATTCAATCAGAGTTTTTTGTGGTGCGGTTGTCATGCGGTGGAGCTTGCACACCAAGTTTTTAAATTTTGTTTACACCGAGGTAGGTGGTTCCACATTTAAATATTATTTAATGAATTAATTTTCTTGTTTAATTAATTTATCATGTTCTTTAATTTATTTATTTTTGAAAAAATTTGGTTTTCTTGAAGTTTATCACGTGTTTGATTTTTTTAGTGGCTTCTTCATATGGAATGGAGTGTGTTCATGATGAAAACCCATGTTTAGTCTTTTATTAGTGCTTTATTATGTTGCAAAAGGGATTCAAATTCTGTTTTGTCATGTTATTGATGTTTGTTTGGACTTAGAAGAGGATTTTGAGTAGGCGTTTGTGTTCAAAATCTTGTGATACCTATTGGAGTTGTTTCATAAATTTTTTAAGTGGTTTATTAAATCTTATAAAGGGTGTGAAACATGTTTTAATATTGTTTTGGTGTGCATATGTTTTCAAAAGTGGGTTTGAGTATGCAAATGGGGGTATTTTTGTGTGTTTCCAATTGATTGTTTGAGTAGTACGAAGTATATTTTGTGGGTACTTGAGGTGCGTGTGTGTTGAAAAAGGATTTTTGATCCGAAATGTACCACTTTGAGCATGTTAGCCTTGTTGTGCATTTCTCAATATGTATTGTAAATTCTTTTAAAAGATGGAAAGAATGTTTTAATGTCATTTTACTGTTCATTTGGTTTTAAAGTGGCTTTTCCTACTTGAAATGGAGTGTGTTATTGGTGAAAACCCTTGATGTGTTATTTTGAAATGTTTTATTGATTGTTTAAGTGTTTAATTTTTTTATTAAATTATATGTGTAGTGCGTGGTCCCTACTTCATGGTTTGGAGTCACCGTGTCTAAGGAGACTCACCTATGTGTCCATAGGTAAGTATATATATGGGTTCCCCCGTTACATGTATATTCATCCATGGGAGTGAATATACATGTACGGGGCTAGGTGTGCCCATATATATATATATATGAAAATTAATACATAGGTGATTGGTGACTAGTATATGCATATAAGCATATGTGTAAGGATCCCCTTGAACATGTTCATGGCCATGAGGGTGTGTGCATAGGGGCTAGGTTTCCTTACATGTATGTGAATGTTCATATACTTAGTGGGGGAGCAACATCTTTTTGTTAGTAAGTACCATGAGCCGAAGTGGACGGCTTGGTTTCACGTTGAGGTAGGTCCTCTATTCCCATGACTTTAATTTGAATTCCATAATTTCTTTCTTGTTTTAAAAATATTTTTTACATTTATTCTATATACACATGCTATGAAATTTTGTTGTCGTTGCTAGAAATAATTATGACTTTGTTTTGGAAATTGAAATGTATTTCTAATTCCCATTGGTCTTAAGTGAATTTTCTTGAAAAGTGATTTCCTAAGTGTTTTTAAATTGGTAATGAATATTTACAAAGGCATTTGGCCTTTTGTCTAGTTAGTTATAAAAAGCATTCCTTGTACATAATTAAGCCCATTTGGACAATTTAGAATGGTTTATGAAAAATAAAAAACTCTTTTGATTCATGCCCCTTTGTTTTAGAAAATGATGTGTGTGTTCAATGTGTGATGTGTGATATGTTCATAGTAAAGAGGCTTGTGCAATATTGTGTGATGGAAAAAGGGGGGATGCGATCAAGGATGGAGATCTATGGTGAGAGGTTGGATGTGTTTTTATGTAAAGAAAATGATAAGTATATATATGTTTGCTTAATAAAAACTCACCACCACTTAAAATGGAGCACAATGGGAAACCCGAGTATCTAGGTGGGAAGACTAGGACTAGTACGCTAGATGATATGTAAGTGGTTCGTCCTGATTTCATCTAGAATGATTGATTCTACAACACTAACTACACATTTGTGATGATTGGAGACCACTAGGTTATGGGTGTGTTCCCTACTAGTGGATCATGTATGATAATGTAGATCATTATGCCTCTTATGCCACATTTCACTGAGGTATGAGGATCCTAGGACCCCAAATAACACTAGCTGTTTAGGGATTTCATATGGTTTTTGTAATGTGATTTTTATTTCAGTTGTTTCATACTTGAAATCTTATTTGTGAAAACCATATTTTAATATAAATTGGTTTCCTTTTATTTTGAAATTTTAATGCATTTTTGGAACCAATTTTGAAAATGTATTGGGAAAGAAACACTTTACTTGAAAATGAAAACTTGTTACTTGAATTTGAAAAGAATGAAAAATGTTATTTTATTATGTCTTATTTTCAAACTAGCATGTTTTGGATTTCTTATAAAAGTATAGGTCATAGGGCGTTGTTATATATTGGAATTCCTACTAAGCATATCGGTGCTCATGCCTACTATAATTTTCAGTTTCAGGTTCCTCTAGTTTTGTATCTCTCTTAGAGAGAGTATAGTTTATGTTCCATGGTGACCTATGAGGTCACTTGTGGTATGTATCATTGCTTCATTTATTCTTTTTTTTTTCCACTATTGATTTGTTCGGTTTATTTTTTTATTTATCTATTTTTTAGTTTATGATTATTTATCTATCTTTGTTATGGTCCAAATCATTCCCAACTGGTTTATTTTGATTCCCAACACTAGTTTCCAGCCTGTGGGGATCTAGAACACCCTTCGGGCCATGCCACAGACTGGCTCGGGTGACCGGTTTAGGGTCAACCCGGGTTGGTTCGTGACATAAACACTATTTAGTGAAGTCATGTCCATAGATGACCAGAAATAGTATGTGTACTTCTTGAAGCATCACCAAGATGTGTTTCCCTAAGGCTATATGGAGATTCTAAGGATTGATCCTCATGTATCCATCCATCACTTTGGCCTCTGTGCCAGAAATCATGGGTACAAATATAATCCTAATAATATTCACCCTTTCCATGATACCATGGTTAAGGTTGAAGTTAATAAGATAATTAAGTCCAACATTGTTAGGGTGGTTTGGTATCAGAAGTGGATGGCCAATATTTTCCCAGTCAGAAAGAAAAATGGGTAGATCCGAGTTTGTATCAACTTTAGGGACCTCAAACACCACTGACCAAAGGTTTATTTCCCCTTCTGGTAATGGAACTGCTAATTGATGCAGTGACCAGCCTCCAAGACCTCACTTTCTTGGATTAGTATTCCAGGTATAACCGAATTTGGATATCCCCTGAGGACGAAGAGGCCACCGTTTTTAGGACACCCTATGAGAACTTCTTTTATTGGGTGATTTCTGTTGGTTTAAATAATTTTAGGGCCACTTATCAGCGTTCCATGAAATATTTTTTTAAACCACTCATCAAGACATTGGTAGAGTGCTACATGGACGATTTGGTTGTCAAATCTTCCCAAAGGTAGAACCATCTCAGGGACCTTGAGAAAGTGTTTGACTTCCTTCACTAAAATCCCTTGAAAATGAACCCCCTAAAGTATGCATTTTGGGTCACATTCAAAAAATTTCTTGGTTTCATTTTCAGATATAAATGTACTCAGATTGATCCAAAAAAGGTCACGGCTATCAACAATATTCCCCCTCCCTACAATCTTTAGAAGATATGAGGCCTTCAAGGGAACTTGGACTATATCTACTGATTTATTTAAAATATGGCTGGAAAGTGAAATCTATTATCAAGGATCATGAAAAAATACATAGTATACTAGTTGGATGAAGATTTTCAAGCCGTATTTTAGGGCATTAAATAATATTTTCTTCTTCATCTAGTGTTAATGCCACCCATCCCAAGGAAGCCTCCGGTTCTCTATGTGAATACCATGAAACGTTGCCTCAGTGTAATCTTGTACCAGAAGAACAATTAAGGTAGAGATAATAGACTCTATTATCTCATCCTCATGTCTCTCAACACTGATTTTATATATTCTCCCATTGAGAAGAGTTTCTTAGCATTGGCCTTCGTGATTCAAAAGTTGTGACATTATTTACAGCACCATGTGATACATTTAGTTTCCTATGTTGATTTGTTAAAGTAAATTCTCATCCTTCCTATGTTGATAACATGATTAGAATGTTGTATAGTGATCTTAAAGTAGTTTGATATCAGGTTTATTCCCTAGAAGTCTATTAAGGGAAAGTGTTAGAAGATTTTCTATCCACACATCTGACCTGTGAGGAACATCCTCTGGGTATTGATTTCCTAGAAAAATCCATTTTATCCATAGATAAAACTAAACCATGCTAGAAGATGTATTTTTATGGTGCCTCCCGTAGCTTGACCAGTAGAATGATCAACAATCCAAAATTCAACAGGGTCAACATTGGGATTGTTTTAATCACTTCTTTGTAGGGAATCTTTCCATACACTTTCATATTATCAGAAGGATGTAATAATAATGCGGCTAAGTATCTAGCTCTCATAATTGGAATCAAACTATCACTAGAGATTGATGTCCCCCAATTTCATGTGAATGGAGACTCTGAGTTAGAAATTTGATAGGTTAGGGGTGACTATATCATAAAAAAAGGAACTTGTTCCTCTCTTGGAATGAGCTTATGAGTTAATGGTGTAGTTCCATTCTTTTCTATAGGTGACTCATGTGCCCCAATCATAGAATGACCAAGATGATTTATTAATAGGTCTAGCCACATCCCTTGCAGAAACTGACTAAGATGATCTAGTTATCCATATGGCATAGTGGTGGGTCATTAATCAAATCATTTATGAGAATAAGTAAGGAAAGGTAAACCCATTGGAAATGAAACCTATTTAGAAGGTCCCTCAAGTTCCCCAATAGTGGAAGAAGAGACCAATTAGAGTGTCTCCGTTATCGAGTATCTCCAAAATGTAACTCTCATGCCTAGATGAGTAGAGTGTGATATAATCCACTGATGCATAGTGGAATTTTTCCTCATAGAAGGCCCCAACTTCATGCATACCCTCTATAAGTGTAGATTTGATAGAGTCCTCCTTCATATGAAGATCCCACTGGGAAGGATCAAATATCTCCCACCAAATATAAAGATTAGGTTATTTTTATTCCACCATGGTTCTTGACTTCATCAAATTTTCCAAAAGGAGTCATGCATGCTAAAACCATGAAAACTTCATGAATCATCCACCAAAGCTTCTCCATACCACCAAATATTATTTCCTTTTCTTTGTATGGGGAATCAATGTTGTTGGACCATATCCATCAGTAACAGCTCGATAGTGTAGGTTAATCTTCACTTCCATTGGATTCTTATCTAAGTATAAAGAGGCCATCCCCATAAAGGAGTTCAAGACCCAACCTGTGATTAAGTTCATGAAGTCCCATATTGTCCATTTATTTGGGATCCCTAACACTATTCTCATTGATAATGATAATAACTTTTGATCTGCTGAGTTGAAATTTTTTTAGAAAAAATATAACATTTGGTCCAACCATACTTCCTACTATCATACATAGGAAAATAAATAGATTTAGGCATTCAAAAAAACCTTCTCTAACATTCTATAGAAGATTTTGGGCTATAATAAGTATATTTGGACCAATAAATTCCCCAATTCCCTATGGGTTTAACAAAAAACAACTTGAAACTCCACTAAAGAGACCACATATTACATGGTGTACAAAACATAAGTAGTTTTACTTATAGAGGTTCAACTACCATTGCTCTAGATATAAGTTTATTGTCAAAAGATGTCAAATAAGGGTGAAGAATTCCTCTTGGTTGAGACAGAATACCTCGAAGAAAATAGGCTTCAATCATTAAATAAATTAGCAAGGTTTCAAAACCAAATAGTGAGATATTTCAACAACAAAGTCTGCCTCCACTCTATTTTGTAGGGTGACAAGGTGCTGGATTTGAGCATGCTGATGATACTCGGGGAGAATCTACCAAAACTATAATCTAAGTTGGAAGGACCCTACATTATCCATAAGGTTTATCCCAATTGTGCGTAATCCTTGATCATTATAGATGGGTAGAATATCACACCACCCACCAATGAAAATTTTCTTAAGTATTACTTCACGTAATGCATCCTAGTCCAAAATTTATTCCATAAAATAAGATGATATTATCCAAACTCTATAAACATAAACTAAGAGCCCATGGTCCAAAATCTATTACCATAAACTAAGAGCCCCTGTTCCAAAATCTATGACTATAAACTAAGAGCCCCTAGTCCAAATTATATGACTATAAACTAAGATCCCCTGGTCTAAACTTTATGACTACAAAATAAGATCCCCTAGTTTGAACTTTATGACTATAAACTAAGAGCCCCTGGTCTAAAATCTATGAACATAAACTGAGATCCCTTAGTATGAACTCTATGACCATAAACTAAGATCCCATGGTTCAAACTCTATGACTATAAACTAAGATCCCCTGGTCTGAACTCTATGACCATAAACTAAGATCCCCTAGTCCCAACTATATGAACTTAAACTTGGAGTCCTTGGTCAATGCTATATGACCTTAAACTAAAGCAGACATGGTCCAAGCATTTTGACCCTAAACTATTTGTGACCCGCCATAGTCTAATCTGTACAACTTTAAACTGAAAATCCCAACATCCTTAGTACATGACATTAAACTGTATCCTTACCCGATGGTAAACCCGGAATTCCCTATATGAAAAATATGGGAAAATCAAACCCAATTTCATTAGCACATGATGTTAAACTGTACCCTTACCAAGTGGTAAACCCGAGATTCCCCATATGAAAAACAATGGAAGAACCAAACCTAACATCCTTAGCATTCAATGTTAAACTACATCCTTACCCCATGATAAACTCAGGATGCCTCATATGATTATCATGAGATGAACTCTCCTTTCTCCATGACATTAAAATTTATGGGCCACATCCTTATTTCATGTTGTTAAACTGCATAAAATCTTTAGACCTCAATTGAGAAGGAAATCCCCCCTATACTACATGAATCATCTATCATTAAATGTTTGAAAACTATGTATGGATTGATTCCCATGTTTGGTGGGTTACGTAGGGATGCATAGACCTATCTCCCAGGTCCAACCTCAGCTTCAAATTATTTTGAGGGTTACCCCCTAGTATGTTCCTCATGACCTTAAACTACACACAATAGTTATTAGGATTTCTTTTTGTGGTGTAGGGACACTTTGGCCCCTTCTTCACATTGTGTTTTAACTCAGTTTCAACATCTAAACATCCTTGGAATACCTACACCCCTTCAAGTCCAATCATTATTACTTTAAACTATGTGCATCCCGTCCCCTAAGTCCTCTTATTGAAAAATCTAGAAATAAGTGTGAATTTATTCCCAAACCAATGGGATATGTAGTGATGCTCTAATATCCTATCCCAGGTCCAACCCCACCAACCACTCATTGAGGGGATCCATATGACAACCCTTGTCTCCATTTCATATTAATTCATGATTTATTACATAAAGGTACATAAAATATAAACCAAAAGATCAATAAGTCTAGTGTCTTTGTGAAATTAGGTACATTACATAACAACTTAAAATATGGGGTACATAACCATTATTTAAAACTTCCTTAACATGCTTATAATATTCCATCATTCTTAAAACTGTATGGGATAGCCTATAGACAAACAAAGTAAAGGGATGAGAGATAAAGCCCAGTAAGGGAATAATAATGGATTAACATGAATAAATTATTACATTTTAGAGAATATAATTTTAAATGGGACATAAAATGGGTGATAATCCTGAACATGAACAAAGAGGCATGATATAATATGATAACATAAAGACAACATGGGAAAGTTGAAACAAATTTAAATATGAAATAATAAACATAGGTTAAGGATAACCTCAAAGAAATAATAAAATGGCAGAAACAGTCTCTTGATGGATTAAGTTCACTCCATAATCCCTTTCACGACTTCTCATGAGACTAAAACATTACCAAATGCATTAAAGCGCTATATAATTCCGAGCACACCCATAGCTTTCATATCATGTACATGTATAAGTGTGCCACATAGAACATTCAACATAGGATATTATTCCATCAAATTTAATTCCATGATCAAGGATTGTGGAATAAATGAATGGATATCCCAAATTAAAGTACTATTGGTATTTCTAGGTTAATACCTTTGAATTGAATAGTGATGGTATTCATAATAAAAATATTTGAAATGGAAAAATCATAGTGAAATTTCTCTAGAATAACGATTGTACTTAATGATTAATAAAATGGTTTAATGAGAGTTAAAGAGATTTATAATAATTTTTAAATAAAATTGAAATTAATATAGATTTGTAAAATCATATCCAAATATTAGGAATTGAAAATAAAAGGCATAAAATGAAGAAGATGCTTGAATAAAGAGGAGAAGGAAATGATCCCTTACCTTGAGAGGCTGATTCCAAATGCTTGGAAGGAGATTCTTGAGAGATTGTGGAATTATTGGGAGGAATCATAGAGGTTAGGTAATATTAATTACATGATTCAAGGTTTTTTAGTGTATAGTAATGGGAGAATTGATGGGTTTATATAGGAAAAGAGAGAGGAGTTTTTTATTATTTCCCAAACATAGGTTTTGGGCTCTATATAAAAAAGTAATCAAAACCAAAAACCTTACCATATTTTCTCCCCATGTTTTCTACCAAATAGGGTTTTCTTCATTATTATATATTTATAAGGGCCTAAATAATTAAAATATTACACTTGCTGATGTGTAAGTGAGTCATGCTCTTAAAAAATGATTTTAAAACCTTAAAATATAATATAGGTTTTGGAGGATTCATAAAGGCTTTATAAAATTAATAAAACATCCTAAAAACACATTATTTTAAAGGGTAAACATATATTTGGTCGTTTATACCTTTTATATAATTTATTACATCACTTTTGGGCTTTTATGATGTCATAATACACATCGTATACTTTTACCATATTTAATTTTTACCCAAAAATTTGACTGTCTCAGAAAATTATAAAAATTTCACTATTGGATAATTCCAAAGTTTCAAAAAAATAATTGACATTTATTGAGAAATGCGGGTTTTTTGACGATAACAGTTTTCGAACCCTTATAAAAAAATGTTTTTCTTCATAAAAATTATATTATCATATATATTTAATATAAATTATTTAATAATAACATTTTATTAAAATATAATTTATTTAAAAATCCATTAATTCATCAAAAGTAATTTCTTAATTGAAATCACATATTACCCAAGAATACAATTTTGGTTTTATCATATCAAAATAAAAATAATTTATAAAGTAAAAACAATAAGAAGTAAATATAATCATTATTATATTGAAAATAAAATATGAATATTCATATTATTATGGTCCTCAAACATATACCTTTTTTACACTAGAAAATTACCTAAGGGTAAGGTGTGCGATAATAAGTTTTTTATTGGGTGGTTCGACGTACATGGTTTGGGCCATGATTTCGATGATCTTAAAACTGTCCTATAAATAGTTTCAATCATGCCTTAGTTATAGGATATCAGTTTTGGATTGGTCAAGGGAAAATCCTAGTGATTATATCTCCCTTGGAAGCTTTGATAAATGGGCTTCATTGGGTAAGTTCTTACTGGCCGAGGCCATCAATTCTTTTTTTTCTATGTAAATTGGATTTATCAAAACCATATATTTATACTAATCATATGATAACTATTGAATAGATATATTATAAATGGTTATGATACTTAATGTTCTTTTATATCTTATAGGATATAAAAAACAAAATATGTGAATGTTTTTTCTATAACCATAATACATAATAAGACATTTAATTCAATCACAAAGGGAATGTTATTTATAAAAGTTTGGGTCATTACATCCTTCTCCCCATTTAGAAATTTTACCCTTGAAATTTTCATTTCAGACACTAAATCAGATGAGGGTAATTCTATTTCATCACCTTTTCTAGTTCCCATGTTGCTTCTTCAAACTTTTTGGTTTCTCCGTAGCACTTTGACCAGGTGTATTTTCTTATTTCTTATAACTTTGTCTCTATGATCTAATATCTTCACTGGATTATCCTCATATGAAATATCATTCTCCAACAGTACCACCTATGGATTCAGTACATGTTAGTGATATAGTATGTACTTCCTCAGGAGGTATATATGTAACACATCATGTACTTGAGATAGGTTAGGTGGAATTTCTAGTCTATAGGCCACCACTCAGATGTGATCAAGGATCTAAAAGAGACCTATGTATCTTGGACTAATATTTCCCTTTTTACCAAATATATTTAATTTAATCCATATATATATGTAGAGGAATACCATACCTCCAACATCATACTCTAGGTCTTGTTGACGACTGTCAACATATCTCTTCTATCAACTCCGAGTAGTCTGGATGTATTGTTGAATGGTATTGAACTTTTTCACCATTTACTTAACCATTTTAGGACCCAACAGTTTGTGTTCCCTAACTTTATCTCATCATGCTGGTGTTCTACACCTATTCCCAAAAATAGCTTCATAGGGAGCCATTTGGATTCTTGAGTGTAAAATATTATTGTATGAGAACTCGAACAGAGAAGGACGTTGATCCCATCCTCCTTTTAAGTCCATTGAGCATGCTCTCAACATGTTTTAAAGTGTTTGGATAGTCTGTTCATATTGTCCATCAATTTGAAGGTGATATTACTTGATGAAGTTAAAATTAGTATTTAGATCATGTTGGAGTCTGTTTTAGAACTTGGAGGAAAATCTTGGATCTTGATCAGATACAATTGATAGTGGTTTTCCATGCATCCTCACCACTTCTCTAATGTATATCCTCATAAGTTGATCAAGTGAGAATTCCTATCAAATTGAAATAAATTGATAATTATTTATAAGATGATCAACCAAAATCTATATAGAATTATTTCCTCTTGATGTATTTGGAAGAATAATGGTAAATACCATGGTTTTTTACTCCCATTTCCATGTAGGTATGGGTAATGGTTGCATCATCCTCAAGGATTTTTTCCTTTCACCCTTCACTTACTAACATACAAGAATCATTGATGTATATTCTGTGTTTTTTTCTTCATATTATACCACTAATAGTTTTATTGGAGATCTCGATACATCTTTATGCCCCCTGAATGGAGGATAAGGTTGATCTATGTGCATCATCCAACAACTCTTTCTTTAACTTAGGATTTTATGGTACACATAGTTGTGAACAAAATATTACAACTCATTTTTCATTAATTTTGAACTCTGAGGATTTCCCTTTTCTTATAGTTACCGCCTTCTTCGGAATTTCCACATCATCTCTTTTAGCATCCTTTTTCATTTATGATTCCCATGTCCATCCTCTTCAAGTCCAAGAAGATCATATCCTTCTCAATTCACATCAATGATAGAATTGTTGGATCCTTTCTACTTAGAGAATCAGCCATTTATTTTCTTTCCTATGATGATTATGGATTGAGTAGTCATAGTCATTAATCATATCTAACCATATTTTATAATTCATATTCATCTACTTCTCTGTGAATATATATTTGAGGATCTTTTGATGCATATATATTTCACACTTCTCCCCAAAGAGATAATTTCACCATATTTTCAATGTGAAGATTACTACAACAAACTCCAAATAATGTGTTGGGTAGTTATTTTTATGAAATTTTAAATTCTTTAAGGCATAGGTTATCACTTTGTTATTTTTCATTAGTACAAAACGGAATCCCTTATTCAAATCATCACTGTATACCATAAAAAGTTTCTCACATGTGGGTAACATAAGTACAAGTGTAGCGATTAGCCTCTTTTTCAACTCCTTAAATATATATTCACATGAATTATTACAAAAAAACTTGACTCCCTTCTAAATTATCTAGGTTAGAGGGTTAGAAAATCACAAGAAATTTCTCACAAATCATTGTCAATACCCAGCCATTCCAAGGAAACTATGGATATATGTCACAGATATTGGCCTCAACCATCCTTTAATTGCCTCTATATTTGAAGGTTACATAAATATTCTATTACTTTTGATCATATTCCCCAAGAATGAGAATTAATTAAACTATAAATCACATTGGCTATACTTCATATAAATCTTCTCCTTTTGTAAGGTCCTTAGCACAGTTCTCATATGCTCCTCATTCTCCTCATTAATTTTGGAGTATATTAGAATATAATCTATAAAGACTACCAAATTTTTTTTGAGGTAATATATAAAGACTCTATTAATCAAATCAATGAATATTTATAGATCATTTTTGAGTTTTAATGTAATTACTATAAACTCATAGTGCCCGTACCTTGTTTGGAAAGCAGTTTCAGAGATATATTCCTTCTTCACCCTTACTTGATAAAACCCCAACCGAAGATCCACCATGAAGAAGTATTAATATCCACATTTATGATCGAAAAAGTCATCAATATATTACATAGGATACTTTGTATTTATCATGATCATGTTGAGCTCACGATAATCAATTCAAATGCGCATGGACCCATCCTTCTTGAAAAAGAGAACTGTTTCACCCCAAGCTAAAGCACTTTGGTGTTTGAACCCTTTATCTTGATTCTCTTATAGATCCATATTTAGATCTTTATGTTCCACAAAAAACATACTCCATGGAGTCTTGGATATTAGAAAATTCCCAAGTATAATCTCTATTGAAAATTCAACTCTCATCTAGGGGGAAGACCAAGAAATTATTCAGGAAACATATTAGCATATTAACTCATAATAGGCCTATCTTGAAGGATTATATTTTCCTTAGAATCAATAATTTGAGCTATATATACTTTATTATAGGGTAAAAATATCCATGCTTGATATGTTGGTACTAAAGAAGATTAATGCACCTCCTTGAACTTGTATAGAATCATAGGGTGATTCATGATATAGAGAGTTATTTCCTTCTCCTGAGAATTTATGTTGGATCTATATAAGAAAAGAAAATCTATACCTAGAATTGAATAAAATTATACTGAAGTGAGTATCATGATTTTTTATGGGAAGTTAAGCTCACAAAATTTTATAGGTGAGGAGTTATATATCTAGGATGAAATAATTTCCCAATTTTTTTGGTTTCACTGACAACTCTACTTCCATGATTTGTGGTAGTATTTGAATAGTTCTAATAAACTTGTTTGATATCAAAGAATGTGTAGAACCAGAATAAAAAATTAAATTCACTATTATTGAATGAATAATTAGTGGACACATCAACACTTAATTTTCAGGATCCACCTCAACGGTTGTGATGACATAATCTTTCCCTTTCTTCCTTGGAGGTTGTTGGTTGTCTCTGACAACCCTTGTCTTAGTGCATTGGTTAGAAAAGTGTTCTTATTCATTGTAGTTGAAACAATGAAAAAAACAGTGAATACTAACTATAGAATTCCTTTAATCCATCAAATTAGTGGGTTTCTCCCATTGGAAATCTCTAGATAGGTTCTCTTCCTATCCACACCAAAATAATTTCCTCATCCCCTTTAAGAAATTTATGGGGTTCTTCTTTCATATCTTTTGATAAGTGGGATGTTGAAATTTATTACCACCATTATATTTCTCCATCTCACCACCATAATTAAACTTCAATTTTCACTTAGTATCCTCATGAGACCCTTGATATTAGATTATTAACATTTTAGTTTTTAGGGCATATCATAAAATTTCCTCATAGCTATCAAAGTCTTAGATCGTTAGGGATTTTTGTATACTTTATTTTAGCTCACCAAAGAAGAGGTCATCTTTGCATTCAGGAGTCATGACAAAGATAAAGGATTATTATGAATGTATTGTGATGTTTTCCTCATATTCCCTGATGGATTATTCATATTTTTTTCTTGAGGAAAAAGAAATCCCTTTCCATATTAATTTGGTGACTGTGAGGAAAATATTTTTTGATTTTTTTTTCTAGAATTACTTCCACCCCATCAATTAGATATCTTCCTCAGGCTTTGCATTCATTATCAATTTACACCAATGATCATCTTCTCCCTATATATTATATAAAACTAGTATAACCTTATCTTACTTTGAACATTGAAGGATAGAGAATATCTTCTCAATGGAGTTAATCCATTGTTCCATGTTTAAGGGATCAGATAATCCATCAAAAGTTGGAGGACTTTGTCCCATAAAGGTTTCAATTTCATATTATTATTTCTTAGGGGGATTTAGGTGTTCCTCATAATTCAGGTTTCTATTCATAACCAATGTCAACTAAGAGAGTATCATCATAAATTTTTTGATTCCTACTCCCATCGGGTTGGTTATCTTATTTGGGCAGTCATCACATTGCCCTTCAAATTGGTTGTTTATTCTGTTCATCCTATTTCCACCCATTAGATAGAATAAAGGGATAATTAAGGAAAAGTAATTTTAAAATATTAAACACATAAATGGGAATCTAATAACATTAAAGGGATAAATTATAAAGGATATGTATTTCCTTAACTTATTAATTACTTGTCTTTAATCTATATTATCCACAATCTATTTGCAAACATATAATCTTATGGGATTTTTTTTATTCCCTTAATAATGGTTCAAAATGAGCTCCAGAATTTAACAAATTGTATCCCTTGGGAGTTTAAAACCAGGTGTATAGAAAGTCCCATTGTTGTGAAATAGTTCCCAAGCGAGTCTAGCTCGATATGGTGCTTTTGGGTGTTACCCCTATGTACATCTGTACCAGATCCGCATTCACTTGTAGTATCCAAATAGGGATTTATTTCCTTGGAATCAAATTACTTTATAATTTACCAAAATTTAGGGGTGTTTTATTAGGTTTAGTCTTATCCTTAATTATTTTTATAGAATTTTCTAATCATAATACCAAAAATAAATAAAGTTTTATTTGATAATAACTATGAAATCCATTGTCTTTATTACACATTAATTCAAATTTATTACAGAAAGGTACACAAAATACAAAATATAATATCAATAGGTATAGTGTATTTGGGAAATTAGTTACAATAAAAAACAAATTAAAATAGGGGGTATATCTCCATTATTGAAAACTTCATTAACATGCTCATAATATTCCATCATATTTAAAACTGCATGGGATAACCTTGGGACATACATAAAAAAGGGGTGAGATATAAAGCCCAATAAGAGAATAAAAATGGAATAACATGAAGAAAATATCAAATTTTATAGTATATTTATTTAAATGGGATATAAAATTGGATATAACCATGAACATGAACAAAGTGGCATGATATATAATGATAATATAAAGAAAACACGGGAAAGTGGAAACAACATTAAACATGAAATCAGAAATATAGGTCAAGGATAAATGAAAATCCATCATAAAATGGCGGAATAAGTCCTTTTATGGATTAGGTTCACTTTATAATCCATTTAATGACATATCATGAGAGTAAAACATTACCCAATGCATTGGAGTGCAATATAATTCTGGGTGCACCTATCTCTTTCAAATCATGTACATGCATAAGTGTTCAATAAAAAACATTCAACATAGGATAATATTTCATTATATTTAATTCCATGATCAAGGAGTGTGTAATAAATACATGAAAGTGCCAAATAAAAGTATTATAGGTATATTTAGGTAAATACCCTTGAGTGGAACTAATGATGGTATTCACAATAAAAATATTTGGCATGGAAAAATCGCAGTGAAATTTCGATAGTGTAACAGCTGTACTTAAAGACTCATAAAATATTTTAATAAGAGTGAAATGTTTATCTAATAATTTTTAAATAAAATTTAAATTAATAGGGATGTGGTAAAACATATCCCAACATTAGGAATTTGAAATAAAAGTAAAAAAATAAAGAAGATTCATGAATAAAGAGGAGAAGGAAAAGATCCTTTACCTTGAGAGGGTGATTCCAAATGATTGGGAGAAGCATATTGAGATCTTGGGGGAACCTTGGGAGGAATATAGAGAGGTTAGGGAAGATAAATTACATGTTTAAAGGTTTTTTAGTGGAGAGGAAATGGATCTTTGGTGGGTTTATATAGGAAATAAAAGAAGTGTTCTTTATTATTTCCCAAGCTTAGGTTTTGGAATCAATATAATAAAGTAATAAAAAAACTAACCATACCATGGGTTTTACCATGTTTTCAAACAATTAGGGTTGGTTTTCATTATTTTATAATTAAAATGTCAAAAATCATTAAAATATTACACTTGGTGATGTGGAAGTGAGTCATGCTCTTAAGGAAATGATTTTAAAAGCTTAAAATATAATATATGTTTTAGAGGACACATAAAGGAATTAAAAAATAAATAAAATATTATAAAAGAAAAATTATTCTAAAGGGGAAACATATATTCAGTCATTTATACCCTTCATATAATTTATTACATCACTCATGGGCTTTTATGATGTCATAATACACACCGTATAGTTATATCGTATTTAATTTTTACCCAAAAATTAAACTTTTTCAGAAAATTATAAAAAAATCACTATAAAATATTTTTGATATTATGGTTCCAAAAATAATATTTATTTTTCCAAAACAATTTTCTAAATATTTGAATTTTTACTTTTAAAATAATAACCGACATTTGTTGAGAAATGCTGGGTTTTTTGATAATAACTGTTTTCGAACCCTTATAAAAATTATATTTGACTTCATAAAAATTATATTATCATTTATATTTAATAAAAATTATTTAATAATAATATTTTATTAAAATATAATTTATTTCAAAAATCAAATAATTCATAAAAAGGAATCTCTTAATTGAAATTACATATTACCCAAAAATACAATCTATGTTTTATTGTATCGAAACCATAATCATTTATAAAGTAACAACAATAAAAAGTAAATCTAACCATTATTATATTTAAAATTAAATATAAATATTCATATTATTATGGTCTTGATACATATCCATTTATTATCCCAACAAATTCTCTAAGGGTAAGGTGCATGATAGTAAGATTTTCTTGGGGTGGTTCGACGTACATGGTTTGGGATGTGATCTCAATGAGCTTGAAATTATCCCATAAATAGTTTCTATCATGATTTAGTTATTGGATCTCAACTTGGAATTGGTTAAGGGAAAATCCCATTGATACTATCTCCCTTAGAATCTCTGATAAATGGGATTTATATGGCATGATCTTACTGGTTGAGTCTATCACTTCTTTTTTCTATGTAAATTGGATTTATTAAAACCTTATATTTATACTAATAATATGTTTATAGTTGAACAAATATATTATCAATAGTTATAATTATTAACGGTCTTTTAAATATGATAGGATATAATAAATACAAATAAGTTCATGGGTTTTCTATAACCATAATACATAATAGGGAATTTAATTTAACCAAAAAGGGAGTTTTATTTTTAAAAGTTAGGGTCATTATATCCCCCACCACTCAACATAATAAAATTGCATCCTTGAATGGTAGCATTGAAATTTTTTATGGAAACATGACGTCCTTAGCCTTCCATACATGTCGGGTTATAACTCTATTGTTCCAAAAAAAAATTTCTCAATACAAACCCACTATTCCCAACTCTATGAACTTAAACTGGGTGTATCTGGTAAAATTTACACAACCTTAAATTATAGAAACCCCTGGTCCATGCATTAAGATCATAAACTATTTGAAACCATATTCTAAGGTCTATTAATTCAAAATAGAATCACCATTAGTCCAATATTTATTACTTTAAAATGAAATATCCCAACGTCCTCAGCACATGATGTTAAACTCTAGCCATACCCCATGGTAAACTCGGGATTCCCCATATAAAAAATATAGGAAGAATAAAAAACCAAAATCCTTATAACATGAAATTAAACTATAGCCTTAACCCATGATAAAACTGGGATGCCTCATATGACTAGTATGGGATGACCAAAAACCAACTTCCTCAGCACATGATGAAAAATTATAGCCTTAACCCATATAAACTTGAGATGCCTCATATAATATATATTGTATGAACAAAAAAACCCAACTTCCTCATCACATGATGTTAAAATATAGCCTTACCCTGTGGTGAACACAATATTCAATATACAGATGGTATGGGAAGAATGCGAAGGAAATAATTTGGAACCCCCTCCTACTGATGTTCTGACCTAACACACTTTAGTGTAACAGGAAAACTCCCAAGGTTATTTCATCCCCTAGAAGCACCCGCCACTTCTATTTTCCATAATCTCATGACTTATTTGGTTTGGTCACACATCTCCTCCCCAATCTAAATAGTCCCCAAAATGGAAATTGTTCTTGTCCATCTTGGAATACCTACCATCCTATTTATATGCCTCAAAATATCCCCAATAATGGATGTGTGACCTATGTTTCGATCTTGGTCTATAGTATTCCCCCATTTCTTCACCCCATCACTATATTGTGTGGTTGTGGGACCTATGTTTTAAACATGGTTGATAGTTGTACCTACTTTCAGGTCACACCTCTGTATCATCCAAATCTTGGGAGCCACAATTTTACACCTTCCATATCATTTTTCTCCAGCAGAATTTTTACACTTATAGTGTTTCCTCCTCGTGCGTTCGAGCATGATGGCCATGTGGTTCGACATCACTGAGATCTTTCTGGACTAGCTACTACTATCCTTATTGTGAATCCCCTTGTAATGAGGAATAATTTTCACAAATCCTTGTTTCCCATAATTATTATGACTCATATGGTCTTAGGAAACTATGTAAGGATATTCCCTTAGCAGGTCGAGACGTGCCAACTCCCCTTAGGTTAAAGCATCAGGACCTTAAACTATGTGAAAATTTCCTTTTATGTTTTTCATTGAGAAAGGCCTCAATTGGACTTCCATTAATGTTAGGTTACTACTCTTTCATTCCATTCTAAGCACTCTAGAGAATTCATAGTACAAGAATCACGGCCTTAAACTATTTATAACACCATGGTTAGAATTCTATGACCTTAAACTAGAAGCAGTAATCCAATCATCACGACCTTAAACTTTATACAACTTGTTTTAGGAAGGACTCATGTGACCCCAGGCCTCCTTGGACCACCTTATTTATGTAGGGTCATAAATTAATAGGTCCAAATAACCTCCTTGTGATACAAACCATTCAAGTCAAAGCTAAGTGACCTCAAACTGTGGAAACCCATGGTCCAAACATTACAACCTTAAAATATGAAAATTTTTTCTCAGATATGTTCTGTGCAGCATCAGGTAGCCTCCTCAACCCTCAATTCACATCAAGTAACCTTTAATCAATGCACCATACATTCCTTAGAGTCACACAACCCCTTGGTCTGAGCGGTAAAACCTTAAACTTCCTAAGTTGAGAGGCCCAAATGTTTGTCAGGTTGAAAACCTGTAGGGGAAACTTGAGAAAAATTTAGACTCTCACCTTCTAGGCCACTCTTCTAACATGTGATAAGAGTGAGGGAATAGAAATAAAGATTTAAAAACATAAATAGATCAACTATGAACCTGAAAAAACCAGGCTATTCTTACTAAACCCCACTGGTTTAGGAAACATTTAGAACCAAATCAAAACCCCATTTTTTCCATGAGCTCCTTAATAGGGTGCTACCAATTTTGTTTCTTATTGGTACATCCCACTACCCTGATTGAGAAGGATTTATTTATGTTTTTTTACATTTAGTGTGTAGAGGCCCAAATCTTTACATACATAGAAATTACATTACTTTTGAGGAATACTTAATACATAACAAAAATAGACACACAAGGACTGTAATAGTTTAGTGTCTTTAGAAACTCGGAAAAATAATCTTCTAATCTTGGTGAAAGATCTTCAACATCTCCCATAAAGATCATCCCATTTTTTTCCTACCTAAAACCTTTCTTTATATCCTGGGGAAAATAAAACATATAAAGGGTGATCTCAAATTCTCAGTAAGGGTAAGCATGGAGAAAATAAAACAAACCATATACATTTGAACATAAAAACATGAACATAATGTTTAAACATCGAAATCTTGAGCAATGACATAAAACATGGAAGTACGTAAGGCATAGATCATAATGTAACATAAATCATGATAAAATAGCTTGGAAATAAAACTTGTAATTGTAAAAAAACATTAAGCACATGATATTATTTCCATGGTAGCCAAGACAGTGCTACCAAGACCATCTTAGAGGACAAAGTCCCTTTCTGAATCGAGTTCACTCCTCGTTTCAGTCCCGTAACACTGAACCGGATTAAATTACCGTTCCAAACATGTCTATCTCATGAAATATAAATCTTCACCTAATGTATTTGAGGGATATATAGGTCCCACTAATCTCATATTGAAATCATTCTTACATGTTCCACAAAACAATCATAAATCATTCATCATAACCCAAAGAATTAATTGGGTTTTGTAAACATCATTCCATCATAATATAATCCATATAAAACAAATGAATATCATTTCATCATAAGAAAATTGAAACCATATAAATCATAGAGACATTATACTTGAAATATACACATATGAAATAATGTCATCTTAGATGGAAAATGGTTTTGATAAAGCACTTGAAATGAATTCTTGAGGAAAATATCCTTTCTTCTTGAAAATCATTTTCCTTTCAAAAAATGCCATTCAATTTTAAAAGAAAAGGATTTTGTTGAAAATATTCAGGAAATATTTTAGAGTAAGCTTCATGAAAATAAGGCGTTATGAAACCGAAAAAATCTGTTCATGCCGTATAAGTTAAAAAAAACATTCTTCTCGTACTTTTGCTGGAAAAGTCAAAAAGTACTACATATGGTAAAAAAAAGAAAGATTCCTTCCATAACACAAAGTAAAAGTCAAAGAGGGGTAAACACGACTTTAAACATACATGGAAGAATGTAAAACACTTTATGAAAAACATTTTTTTTATGGACATGGATGAAAAATATAACCCCGGTAAATACTTACGAATAAACAATCTCGGATAAAAATGAGATTTGAAAAATTATCCCTTACTTTATGTCTGATATGCTTCATATGTATCCGAACCTCCTGTATAATGATTTAAATAATGTCATTTACTTATTACAGAATCATATTCACTGTTATTATATCATATATTGTTTACTTATGACTTTATATTACCCGTTCTTTTGTAAATTCGATGTAAAAGCAGCGATTTGGGTAAAATTGTTTCATTTATTGTATGTGTTTTGACTTTTTGTTCTTGATATTATTACTTATATCATGATTTAATTAATTCCAGAATGTATAATATATATTAATCATATACATATATATATGATAGATCGATAAATGGAATGAAATACACCGTTCATGGAGACGGTAGGCCGTACGTACGCTTGAACGCTATTTTCATTTCCTTATTGAATTGAATGGAATTAAGTAGATGAAATATATATATATATATATATATATTAATAAATCCAGTATCATTATTATGTCATATATCTCATTATTATTCATTATATATACTTTATAATCATTCATGAATGGTTAACATGGAGAATGAATCTCATCGCGTCGTGGAGACGGTAGTCCGTACGTATGCACGAGCGATGATATCATTACCATGATTATAGAATTGTATTGAAGCATATGTATAATATTTCAGAATCAATATCAATTTACAATAATCATATATAGTTATTTATTTACACCATTATACCCATCCAAGTAAGGTGTTGGTCAAAAATAGATTACACCACGACATGAAGATGGTATTCCGTACGTACGCACGCACAATGATTTCATTTTCTGTTAGATGGATAGAAGGTGAAATAGGGTTGTTTCATATTTATAACAACATACCAGTATATGAGTGATACTTATGTTATTACTTCATAATTAAACAACTAAAGAAGAAAAAGTATAAGAAGAAATAAATTTGTAAGAATCGGTAACGGATGTTACCTCTTCTTCGACACACCTCTTTGAAACCTCCTCTTAGGACACTAAAATTGGTCTTTTAAGAAGACCAGGACCTCTGGAATATTAATAAAGAAGTGGAGAAGAGAAATTTCTAGGGGTTGGACGATATTCAAGGCTCAAAAGGGTGTGAAGAGAAGAGGTAAGGGGTGCCCTTTTTATAAGGGAGGAGAGGGGCACCTTTGAAAAAACATAAAATATTATTTTATAATAAAGTCATATTTGGTTTTTAATAGATCCAAATTGATTTATTTCGAAGATAAAGGGGAGATGGGTCTAAATCCTCTCAACCAATAGATTTTAGATAGGTTTGGGTCATTATATTAACCTTATCTATTAGTTTTAACTCTTAGTTAATTAGATTGACATTTACCATGTCACTTTGTATTTTTATATTATATAGTTAATAAACTTACCATAAACATTTAAGAGACACCCAAGTGGTCCATTAATGATAAACCTATCATTATATAAGTATCTTTTCCTAACCATATATTTTTATAAATATAATAACAATTAATAATATAATATTTATTTTAAAAACTATTTTATGTCAATTTTGACACTATTTGGTAATTGATTTTTGTGAAAATCATAACAGATTTATTAGTTATAAAAAAGTTAATTAAATAAATAATAACATGTTATATTAACCTATAAAATTATTTAAATTCATAAAAAGTCTCAAATTACATTTATTTGTGTATTTATAACATCAATTATGTTAATATTTCATTAATAAGGTTATCACTGCAGTGTCATTGTATCATAAATAGATTAACTTAATTAATGACTAAAAATTATAAATAAAATTACATTATTTAGGAAATATTTTTATATTTCTAATGAATATTTATAGTCGAATTTATCTTATGTATAACCCTATATTAAAAATTATTTAATTATTCAACTTTGATTTTAACTATCTTACCCCTTCTTTAAATAAGTTAATAATAATTGTCCTAATCTAATCCAAGTGGACCTAAATGGTCATATTTTATTCCTAAGGTTGTTTTTGGACGAATTACACTTATAAAATAGAATTAGGACATGTGTTAGGGTAATAATAATATCATTTTTACCCTTAATTACCCTATTTACTTTTAACAGTGGTAAATAAAAGTAAAAAGTTACTACTCACCAAAAATTATTTTCATCTCATTGAACCAAATTTTAGTCCTTGATATTAACCGTGTCACTTGGATTTTCTAAATTCCACTCACAGAAGTGGTAAAATTAAGTTTTATGTATGTTTGCAAAAAGCTCCTAGGAGGTAGGTAAAAGACGGTGAAAAGTTCAATAAAATTTTTATAAATCGAAAATTATTATAAAATGGATCCAATGAATTACATTGAACTTATATAGGTATTATGTATCAATTTTTACCTAAAATAAATTTAAATAAAATAAATGATTATTTAAATAAAAATTCGGTTTTTAAAAAGTAACCCAGTGTTTTCACTATTCATCAAAAATTGAAAGTTTTCAGAAAAACACCAAATATTCACCCTAGGCTAATTTAGATATTCCGAATAAAAAAATTAAGTCCATTTTGAAAAATAAAATTTATAAAATTTCAAAAATTGGGTATTACTATTCATAATGGCTAGTTCATAATAATATTATAATAATATATCGTTTAGTGAAACTCGGTATTGCGTACTACACACACTATCGAGGAAGGTCTTGATTGCGTGTAATTCAAGCCAAGTTAGGGATGAATGTAGTGAAACCACAATTTGGTGTTGCATATAGTACAAGATAAACTTGGTGTAGGGTATAATAGAAAACATCAATGAAATTAAAAGAATATTTTTCATAAAATATTGGGGTGTTACATTCTACCCCCCTTAAAATGAATTTCTCCCTCGAAATTCGTCGGGGTTATAAATGGTTTACTACTTGAAAGTTTATTTAATAAAACCCACATCGTAAAAAGGAATACCAAAACTTGACTTTAAAAACTAAATTATGAAACCTAACGGTTACCCAAATTAACTAATCACTAGGTTTACACATAGTAGAACATAGGTGAAAATATGGATATGGAAGAGAAATATAACCATCATCTTCTGATGAAGAGTGGTAGAGGACATGGATATGAAAAAGACAATAATCACAAAGCCATAAATTTGTGATGATCTAAGGTACCATCTGATTCATCAGATATGAGAGCACTAGGACAACATTTTTTGTTTTCAAGATCATTTCCCTAAAGTTGAAAATTGTTGAATTAAAAAAAATACTTACTTGATTTTGGTACAATCTCACTGTTGCTCATGCCTCAAACAATTTACACTTCATCTCTTAAAGAAATGAAGTTTAAGTGTTAGTAGATTATACGATATAATGATAGGTCATTCCATCTATTTCTATCGCAAAAAGTTTAGCACAATTTATTAAATATACAGAAGTCCATCTATGCTGAGATTAATCGTATATGGTTGCTAAAATGGACTTATACTTCAGCTATCACAGCGCTTCATAAAATAAAACTAGTTTCTAATAACCAGGGACTTCCTGTAGGCTAGTGGTAGGTGATATAGGCCTGTCTCACTTTGGTTGTGGGTTCGATTCCCGCATCCTTGTCTAATACGACATGTTGTCGCCCATCCTGCAGGTTGTCCTTATTATAACATTCCATTAATAATATCGAAAAAGTAATAGCCTTAATCAGTACTAACTTATTTCCAACATAATCCATTCCAATCTTTAGGCTTATCCAAAATACTTCTGTCCAATATTATAGTATAAAGAAAATGATTACTAGAAATGTTATCTACCGAGCATGTGAATACCATCATTTATCCCCCATATAAGATATATCTTGTTGGTCACATTCCAAACATGTGAATACATTAATCACGTATTCTCTTGAAAAATGAATACCCATTGAATCTTAGTGAAAACATGAATGCTTTCAAAAGTTAACTCCTTCCACATACCAAAATCCAAGAATTCTATATACTCAAACCATGATATAACTTTTTCCTTATATCAGTCATGAGCTCATGAATAATGTCAAACATTTCATTTTCTCCTTATCCCTTCATTATGCACATATCATATTCCTTAAAAAAATATCTCAATCACTTTCCATAGTTATCGGTACCATAAAATTATTGAAAACCACAATAGACCAATACATATATATTCCAATATTACATGATACTATATACAACATTATTTTGGAATCCCGTTACATAAATACTTAATCATTCCACCACATCGTTGTCATATTCAACATTGCCAATAGTGATCACATGTGACTTCCCTTTATACTTTGACTTAAGTGGTTGCTCATGTCGATCATCATTAACCCTTGGATTAGGGCATTGATTAGCAAAATGCCCCATTTCATTGCACTTGAAGCATTGAAGTGTTGGTGGTGCGTTCTCTGTAGTCTTTTCTTTATTCACATCATTAGCAACCCTTTTTCCAATACTTCGACACTCAACTGCTCGATGACCTTCTTTTCCACACTTAAAACATTTTCTAGTCCCTTTAATACAATCTCCACCATGCTTCTTTCCACACTTTGAGCATAAAGAAACATTCATCTTATTTTCACCATTGTTATGAGATTTCTCCTTAAACCCCATCTTTCATTTCTTGTCCAATCTATGAGATGGATATGTAACACCAAATTACATTTCTACCTTGATAGCACAACGCACAATTTCTTCATATCTACTGAAGTCTCTTATAGCTAATTCCCTTCGAAGACTTGGTTTTAATCCACTGAAGAATCGATCAACTTTACTTTCAAGTTGGATGATAAAGCCAGATGCATACCTTGTAAGAATTGTAAAATTCGCTTTGTATATACCAACAGATTCATCATCCTTTTTCTTAAGCTCAAGGAAATCCTTTTCCATATTTGTTCGAAGAATACGAGGGAAGTACTTATTGAAAAATAAGTTTTTAAACTCATCCCATTCCATGGATTCAATTTCATCTGAGGTCCATGTATTCTTAATTAGAGTCCACCATTGATCTGATTCACCTTCTAAATGGTAAATATCCAGAATGAATTTTTCATGTTCTGAACAATGAAGTATGGAAAATATCTTTTCAATGGTACTAATGCATTGTTCAACAACAAGTGGATTAGAAGACCCATTGAAAGAAGGTGGGCGTTGCCTCATGAAGGACTTAATAGAATATTGTTCCCTTCTCTGCTCATTTGGAAGTCCAGAATGATTAATAGCTTGTGTAAGTATAGCAATAAGATTTTTCACTCCATCTCCCATAACATTGGTTTGTTCAGGGGGATAATCATTGCATTTTCTATTACATTGATCAAAACGATTCCTTCGGGTTCCAACCATCATCTAAAACCCAAAAAGAATAGTGTGAGAGGAAAAAATCATGCTAGGGAAAACAACATAATAAAGGGGGAGTACCTTCGATACCTAAAATCTTAGGATTAATTATAATATCATTTCTGTAATTCTAGGACTATAACCTATGCATATACTTAACCTTAGGGACATCCCTAGACATACCTTAGAAATATCTATAGAGATCTCACTAAAGTTTTCGCATCCTAGTTTCCAAAGGTTAACTAAACCTTTCCTCTGATAACAACTATAGAGGCCCAAATCTTGATGTACAAAGTCATTACATTACTTTTTCAGAATAATTAATATATAACAAAAACAGGCACACAAGGACGGTAATAGTTTAGTGTCTTTGGAAACTCAGAAAAATAATCTTCTAATCATAGTGAAAGATCTTCAACATCTCCCATAAAGATCTTCCCCTTTGATTTCTTACCTAAAACCTTTTTTTATATCCTGAAAAAAAAATATAAAGGGTGAGCTCAAATGATTAGTAAGGGTAAGAATGGAGAAAATAAAACAAACCATATACATTTGAACATAAAAGCATGAACATAATGTTTAAACATCAAAATCTTGAGCAATGACATAAAACATGGCAGTACATAAGGCATAGATCATAATGTAACATCAATCATGATAATATAGCTTGGAAATAAAATTTTTAATTGTGGAAAAACATTAAGCACATGATATAATTTCCATGGTATCCAAGGCATTGCTGCCAAGACCATCTTAGTGGACAAAGTCCCTTTCTGAATCGAGTTCACTCCTCATTTCAGTCCTGTAACACTGAACCAGATCAACCTAATGTTCTAGACATGTCTATCTCATGAAATATAAATCTTTACCCAATGTATTTTAGGGAGATATAGGTCCCACCCATCTCATATTGAAATCATTCTAACGTTTTCCACAAAACAATCATAAATCATTCATCATAACCCAAAGAATAAATTGGGTTTTATAAACATCATTCCATCATAATATAATCTATATAAAACAAATGTCTATCATTTCATCATAAGAAAAGTGAAACTATATAAATAATAGAGACATTATACTTGAAACATACACATATAAAATAATGTCATCTTAGATGGAAAATGGTTTTGATAAAGCACTTGAAATGAATTCTTGATGAAAATATCCTTTTTCTTGAAAATCATTTTCTTTTCACAAAATTCCCTTCAATTTTCAAAGAAAAGGATTTTTTTTGAAAATAGTCATGAAATATTGTAGAGTAAGCTTCATGAAAATAAGGCATTATGAAACAAAAAAAATCTTTTCATGCCGTATAAGTTAAAAAAACATTCTTCTCGTACTTTTGTCGGAAAAGTAAAAAAGTACTACGTATGGTAAACAAAAGAAAGATTCATTCCATAACACAAAGTAAAAGTCAAAGAGGGGTAAACATGACTTCAAAAATACATGGAAGAATATAAAACACTTTATGAAAAACATTTTTTTATGGACATGGATGAAAAATATAACCCCAGTAAATACTTACGAATAACAATCTCGGATAAAAATGAGATTTGCAAAATTATCCCTTACCTTATGTCTGATATGCTTCATATGTATCCAAAACTCCTATATAATGATTTAAATAATGTCAACAACTTATTACAGAATCATATTCATTGTTATGATATCATATATAGTTTACTTATGACTTTATATTACCCGTTCTTTTGTAAATTCGATGTAAAAGCAGCGATTTGGGTAAAATCGTTTCATTTATTGTACGTGTTTCAACTTTTTTTTCTTGATATTATTACTTATATCCTGATTTACTTAATTCCATAATGTATAATATATATTCATAATATACATATATATATGATAGATTGATAAATGGAATGAAATACATCGTTCATGGAGACGGTAGGCCGTACGTACGCATGAACACTGTTTTCATTTCCTTATTGAATTGAATGGAATTAAGTAGATGAAATATATATATACATAAATCCAGTATCATTATTATTTCATATATCTCATTATTATTCATTATATATACTTTATAATCATTCATGAATGGTTAACATGGAGAATGAATATCATCGCATCGTGGAGACGGTAGTCCGTACGTATGCACGAGCGATGATATCATTCCCATGATTCTGGAATTGTATTGAAGCGTATGTATAATATTTCAGAATAAATATCACTTTACAATAATCATATATATTTTTTTATTTACACCATTATACCCATCCAAGTAAGGTGGTGGTCGAAAACAGATTACACCACGGCGTGGAGACGGTATTCCGTACGTACGCACGCGCAATGATTTTGTTTTCCGTAGGATGGATAGAAGGTGAAATAGGGTTGTTTCATATTTATAATAACATACCAGTATATTATTGATATTGATGTTATTACTTCATAATGAAACAACTAAAGAAGAGGAAGTAGAAGAAGAAATAAATTTGAAAGAATCGGTAACGGATATTACCTCTTCTTCGACACGCCTCTTTGAAACCTCCTCTTAGAGAACTAAAATTGGTCTTTGAAGAATACCAGGACCTATAGAATATTACTAGGGAAGTGTAGAAGAGACATTTTCAGGGTTTGGCCGAGATTCAAGGCTCAAAAGGGTGTGAAGAGAAGAGGGAAGGGGTGCCCTTTTTATAAGGGAGGAGAGGGGCACCTTTGAAAAAACGTAAAATATTATTTTATAATAAAGTCATATTCAGTTTTTAATAGCTCCAAATTAATTTATTTTGAATCTAAAGTGGGGATGGGTCTAAATAATCTCAAACAATATATTTTAGACAGGTTTGGGTCATTATATTAAGCTTATCTTTTAGTTTTACCTCTTATTTAATTATATTGACATTTACCATGTCACTTTGTATATTTATATTATATAGTTAATAAAATTACCATATACATCCAAGAGACCCCCAAGTGGTCCCTTAATGATACACCTATCATGATATAAGTATCTTTTCCGAACCGTATATTTTTAAGAATATAATAACAATTAATAATATAATATTTGTTTTAAAAACTATTTTATGTCAATTTTGACACTATTTGGTAATTGATTTTTTTGAAAATCATAACAGCATTATTAGTTCGAAAAAATTTAATTAAATAAATAATAACATGTCATATTAACCTATAAAATTATTTTAATTCATAAAAATTCTCAAATTACATTTATTTGTGTATTTATAACATCAATTATGTTAATATTTTATTAACAAGGTAATTACTGCATCATCATTGTGTCATAAATAAATTAACTTATTTAATGTCTCAAAATTATACATAAAATACCATTATGTAGGAAATCGTTTTATATTTCTAATGAATATTTATAGTCAAATTTATCTTATGGATAACCCTATATTAAAAATGATTTAGTTATTAAACTTTGATTTTAACTATTTTAACCCTTCTTTAAATAAATTAATAATAAATGTCCTAATCTAATCCAAGTGGACCTAAATGGTCATATTTTATTCTTAAGGTTGTTTTTGGACGAATTACACTTATCCAATAGAATTAGTACATGTTTTAGGGTAATAATAATATCATTTTTACCCTTAATTACCCTATTTACTTTTAACCATGGTAAATAAAAGTAAAAATTTACTATTCACCAAAAATTATTTTCATCTCATTGAACCACATTTTAGTCCTTGATATTAACCATGTCTCTCGGATTTTTGATATTTCACTCACAGAAGCGGTAAAATTAAGTTTTATGTAAGTTTGCAAAACGCTCCTAGGAGGTAGGTAAAAGATGGTGAAAAGTTAAATAAAATTTTTATATATCGAAAATTATTATAAAATGGCTCTAATGAATTAAATTGAACTTATATAGGTATTATGTATCAATTTTGACCTAAAATAAATTTAAATAAAATAAATAATTATTTAAATAAAAAGTCGGTTTTTAAATAGTAACCCAGTGTTTTCACTATTCATCAAAAATTGAAAGTTTTCAGAAAAATACCAAAAATTCACCGTAGGCTAATTTCGATATTCCGAATCCAAAAATGAAGTGCATTTTGAAAAATCAAATTTAAAAAATTTCAAAAATTGGGTATTACTATTCATAACGGCTAGTTCATAATAATATTATAATAATATCTCATTTTGTGAAACTCGGTATTATGTACTACACACACTATCGAGGAAGGTCTTGATTGCGTGTAATGAAAACCAAGTCAGGGCTGCGTGTAGTGAAATCACCGTTTGGTGTTGCGTATAGTACAAGCTAAACTTGGTGTAGGGTATAATAGAAAACATCAATGAAATTAAAAGAATATTTTTCATAAAATCTCAGGGTGTTACATAGTGTCCACATGATGCATAAATATATGTTACCATGGTTAAAACTATGTAACCCTAAACCAGATATCACATCATCCTCACCACATGACATTTAACTATGCGTTCAACATCCTCACAATAAGATGTTAAACTGCGTGCCCCTTATCCTCATAGCACAATGCTAAACTATTCAAAATTTTAGGACCTTACTTGAGAATCCCCCTTTCCTCCTTTAGTGCTGGTCACCTACCACATCATTCATATTCCTTGACCGTCGCTCGACATCTAAGACAACACTCCCATTGGAAGACGTGTCTAAATTTTTTCAGAACAATATTCCCACTCAATGTGCTCAAAGACATAGTGGAGTAATTCTATGTTTGTTTAAATCCACTCAAATATTACATCGGTCCATCCCCATTCTTCATGTCTCCCTATTCTTGGATCCCCATCATCTTTCATGTCGAAATAATTCCTCGTAGAGACATGGTGTCTGGCCACACTAGCTCACCAACCATCCTGGGTACACACCTAGAAAGAATTCTAAAAACATTCCAAGATAGTTCCCATGTTTCAAACATGGTCAGTGGTCGATCATCATATGTTTTTCCCCATACATGGAAAAACCATAATGGATACTATGTTTTGAACATAGTCATCAGTTATCCTCCATTGTCATGACACTACTTTTGTTTTCCAAATCTAGGTCATCTCGATTCACACTCTTCATCACTCCCCCTTTGTTTGTGTAGAATTTATAACCCCTGGCATTACCCCATTCATGAACTAACACATGTTGAGAAAGAAAGTTGGATGTGCATAGAGTCGCATGCTCAAGATGAAACTTTCTTGGTTAGGACACTCTCAATGGTCAATAAATGACTCTAGACCCCAAATGTTCGACCCCTGTATAGTACTCTCATATAAATGAGAAATATTCTATTTCCCCTTTTTCCCACACTAATCACAAATAATATGGTATTAGGGATTAATCATTTATTTACTTGGTAATATGATCATAGATGTTGGAAAAAGAATTATTTTTAAATAATGTAGGGAATTTAAAACAAACCATCAAAAGTTCAGGAGGGTCATACACATGTTGGAGACTCTCCTTTATTTTTGGATAAATTATCATTCCCTAATGTTCAGCCCTGGTGACCAAGTGCTTGAGATTGGATATCCTCTATTGAGTAACCCCCATAGTCCACTGATGCTCCTCTAGATTTTCCACATCCTCCAATGAAATAGGGAAATCTTCATCAAAACTGATTCAAAAATGATCCCACTCATCTTGGAAATTGGACACCAGAGATACCACCTCCAATGCATTATCCCCATCTCCACCAACTGAACACTCAGTTGGATGAAAATATCTACTTGATCTGTGATGATGGATATGAGCACTAATTCATTCTTCTTAATATAAGAAATATCCTTCTAAGCTTCCTAAAGCACTTAGGTTCCCAGAACCTTCTCCTTATTCTAGGAAACATTAAACTCTTGGCACTTGAAATGTTACCACTTGGAAATAAATTCTAAATCTAGTTCACGGAGGACACTATAATCCACTCCACCCATCTTTAGGATAACTAGCCAATGGAAGAGAGATCATATCCAGTTTTGTAGGTAATCTATTAGAGTGTAAGTAATGAAATTCCATACACTCCTCCAGGATCTACATCAAATGAATCAGTTATCCTCAGAAACATTTGATCCAGAACCCTCAAAGTCCTTAGGATATATGGGCTCATAATGAGGGAATACCACCAATACATAAATGGAAGTTCATCTAAAGAAAGATACATAGGTGGGATGAGATCCATGATAGAGTAAAATTCATCCTTACTAGATCCTTCATTTACATCGGAGGCCCCGACTACCTCTGATGGAACTTCTGAGGTAGACTCGACCACCACAACTCATTTGCTACTACTGTAAGTGGAACGATATCGACCTCCACCATTGAGACCTCAACTTCAATATCCACCATTGGTGGCATTTCCATGGTAGTAAGATTATTCATATCCCCATCAGTTAGTCCTTTTGTTATCACAGTTTCCACCCCCTCCATGGAGGCTTTGGCCCCAACACCACCCTCTTGTGGAACCTCTATGGTTGGCCCAACCACTATAATATCTATAATTGTCTCTGCGAGATAGAAATGTGTGCCTTTTCTGCCTCAAATTTACACCCCAATGAATCAAACATTGGAACTGATGGATGAACCACAAACAAGGTTTGACCTACCATTTAAATCATGGTTTCAGTTGAGCATGACTTATAGAGAGAAAAAATAAAAAAGGTGGAGGGGTTGAAACATGGAGAAGAAATACTAGAGTGGTAAAGCCCATCCAAAAACATAGAGAGGTTCATGGTTAACACCTCTAGAAACAAAATTCCTCTATTAGTCATCACCCTTGTTGTAGGTACCAATTCAAATGATGGTTGGATGACTATGAATGAAACATCAGGGAGAGGCCCCACACCCACACCCTCAAGTGTGGGATCTCCCTCATCCTCCACCCGAGTTTCATCACTGACCTCCCCTTTCTCTATATTTGATTCCTAAAAAAATGAGAAAGGACTGAGGAAGAAATATTTAAAGTATTATTAGTTTTCTAGTGTTTTTTGGACGCATAAGTTCACCTGATCACTAGTAACATATTCTCCAGTAAGGAAGCCTTGATATGCGTCTCTTCCTCAAGATTCCTCCTCTTCTAACCCTTCATCCTCAGACACATTCTTAGTATTCTATGCACATAAAGACCTAGATGGGATGGAATTTCAAAAAAAAAACCTTTACCTGACTATTCAGTGGGCTTGTAACATTGCGAGAATAGATAAGGTCTTCCAGTTCCACCATGTATTACATTGACTTAGCTTGGGAATCTTAGAAACCTTCCCTTGCATAACCCAGACCGATAATGAATATTCCCTCAAAGTTGAACTGATTCCATATCCCCCAAATAGAGGTTATTTTTTTGAACCCCCAACCTCTCCTAGGCATCAAGGAATAAAGTTTCAAAGGTAAAATTTGAGTGATTAAGTTGCTTCCTCAGACCTTGTATATTTTCCCTCATAACTACTCTAGAAGGACCACCTTCCTCCCATGATAGTTTCTCGAGAGTGTTGATCCCATTTATTCTCTCCTCCCTATAAGTACCTCTTATAAAAAACTATGAATTAATTTCCCTTCAACCACTACACTAACTACTATATTGATACTACTACCATAGTGTGATCTTCCTTCCACTATCCCTCCCCCCATGGTTATGGGACCCCATTCCTTGTTGGCATGATTGGTTCACTTCCTTAGTATATCCATTGGGTATGTGCTCTCCCAACTGAGTGCATAATTGTGGAAAATCAATGTTTCCTATACCATCATCAGAAACCATCCCCATAATAAGGGAAAATGTATGGAAAATCAATTGATCCACCAACCTAACCCTCACCGACATGTTGACCAAGACTAGGTTCATAGGATGAATCCCCATGACATTGAGGATTGAAACCTAAAATTTTGTATCGAGAGGGGAGATGGGGTTCAGATACTCATATCCCCCATGTGTTTAGAAACCCAACCATTCAAGAAGTAGAAGGGCTCACACACTTAGAGGGGGATTTACCTTGTATGATGAGGAACAACACATTATACTACTTTTCCAGCATTAGGACTACTAGGGTGATACATTGCAACATTTCCAGCATCACCTCCATGATTAGGGTGATCAACCAAACCCCCATGTTCATCTCCCAGACTAGGAGCATCCACCCATATATTAGCGCTGCAATGAATCCCAATAGCCTGACCATGGGAGACTCAGGATTCACAATGAAGCCCCACAATTACCAGAGGATTACCTCTAAAATCTTCTAGTATGAGTGATAATTTACTTATAATTATGACTTTTGTAATTGATATAGGATTCTACGAAGGTGGATTGTGGATTTTTTTAGGAAGTATCTAAACCACTGGTTGAAGGGGATATCCTTCATCCCCTGATTTTCCTCACTCCTCCCCTTCACCAAGAATAGAAAAACCCTTGATATAGATGGAATGCACTCCCCATCCTCCCAAAAATCCTATTCAAGGAGGAATTAATTGTTAATGGACCCTTGTATTGGGATCCCAACAATTTGGTAAATATCCCATAAGATAACATTGACTTCCCCATGATGCAGATGAAACATGATAGTCTGAGGTGACCACCTACTCAATAACTCTGACATAATTCTATGATGATGGTAGATGTGGAGTTGTGAGGAAAATGACACCTCCTAAAGCCTAACCCACTTTGTATCCACCTCAAACTCATGTAAATACTAGCATACCTAGTACACCCACGCCCATTCATCCATAAAGTTACCACCCTGGCATATATTCTAGTCTTATGTCCACCCTTAGAGATGGTCCATAAAGATAGCCTTGAGGATATTCTTATATTGAGGGGGAGACACCTCCACCTCTAATTCCTCCCCATTGAAATGTTTCATGTGGTTCTAGAGGTTATAAGTGGTAAGTGAGTTTTGGTCCTTCACGACATGGCTTCTGACATCCCTATGCCACTGGTGCTACCTAGGTGTTCTCCAGAAATATTAGGTGGGCTAATTGTGATCAGAACTGGTGATGAAGACATCATCCCTCATCCAAAAACCATTCAACTATATCCTCTTGCACAATAGGTAGTCCTATTATACCTCTTTCATTAATTCCATGAGTGTATCAGGGTCTGACACACTACAAGAACTCTCCCCAATCATAATGTTTCTATCCCACTACCATCATTGGTCAACAAAAGATTCAACACCTTAAATAGCCATTGTTCAAAACTTTAAATATTTTTAGAATCTGGTTCACAAAATTAGTTTTGAAAATGTTTTATTGTGAAGGTTTTTTTCATGGAAGTTGTAAGTTCATAGAAGTCTATTCGCAGAACTGGGATTCACTAAAGAGGTTAGTTTCATGAGTGGTGAGGGTTGAAATTGAAAAATGATCATAAAATTCTTGAATTTCATGACGAAATATCATTGGTATATATTTTGTGAAATGCTCATGGTCTCCTCAGGTAACCTCACCCCTATTTATAGGCATAGGTTTAGACCAAGTTTTTTGAATATGGCTTCCCAAATTGCCAATTTTTAGTGGATTTATCCTAAAAATACAACCCTTCTCTCCCTCATTGGTCTAATTATGAGGGGTTCATTTGTTGATTCTAAAAAATATTTGTCACATGAAAGGTCAATGAAGGCATGGTTAGTTTGAAGAGAATTCGGAAAAAATGGATAAAAATCCACTTAAGGTTTTGGTTTATGAAGGTCAACACCTTTGTGAACAACTTAGGTTTATGGAATTAATTGGACATATAGATCTTGAGGTGGTAACCTACACATAGAATAAGTCTGATTAACATAAGTCTGGTTCACAAAAGTTGTTGTCCACGTGGATTTTGAGGTGATAACCTCTATATAACATATGTCTCTTCATGGAACACCCCCTTCAACAAACTCATAATATTTTAGGAATGCCTATATCTTTTGAAAAATTTATTCCCTCACCTCTTCTAGGATTATAATTACCACCCACCATATTCCATTTAAGGGGATGGAACTTTTCATTAAAAAACACTCTAAATTTGTTGAAGTACAACCTTCACGAGTAGGAGAGGAAATATATTTTTCAAGGTATCCATAATTTATGAAACCACATCCCATGGTTTTTTAAGACCCAAAACCCATGGTGGAGATACCTTTTATGAACTTCCAAGACCTCTTCATAATAAGAAATCCCTTTTTGGTGCTTGGGGTTTTGAGTTATAATTATCCTTTATGAAACGAACCCCATGGGAACTAAGAATTTACTCCAAGGTGGGGTCACCTAGTTTCACGAGACACAATATTTTGTGATACCCATACTATTCTTGAATCCACCAACATTCAAAAATACCCAACCTTCATGAAAACCATATATGAAGCCTCACTATGGTACTTCATTTTAGCCAAACCCCTTTCATTAAAGTTGAGTGCCCATGGCCCATTACCTATCATGAACCGGTTCATCTTCACCCTAAATTACCATGAGACTAGTATCATTAACCCCATGTACACCTCCTTTGTTTCAAGCGTGGACTGGAATAATACCTTACCTTTTAATTATAATCATAGGCCCCTTAATGCCTCTTTCTTCTAAGAGTAGGAAACATAACATCAGGACCGCTGATTTTCACTCCTCCATGGAAGTGTTTATGCTATGATCCTCCCATCAGTACATAAGCGTTAGACATGTGAGACCTAATGGGGGCATCATCAAGGGAAACTACCCTCCTTTCTTGGTTGGAAGAGCTTATGCATGATCTTTCTCTCCTACTTCAAAATAGTATTCTAGGATGTAGGTCTTCCTGAAATTCTAGCTACAAGACATAAAACTACATATCTCCATGTCCTAGTCACATGACATTAAAATATGAGACAACATTCCTAGAACATAAAATTAAACTGTAGTATTACCTCATTTGATAAACAAAAGATTCCCCATGTATGATTATCATGGGATTCCACATTCTACCCCACCATGGGATGATACACTTTCTTTAGGAATATTTCACATGTAATCCCCAAAACATCCCTTGAGTTCTCTCCTTACATGACACAATCATCCTTATTGTATGAAAATACAATGCATGGACCTATCTATTCATAAAACCTAAAACTGTGACACCAAAATGTGTGGGTTTTGATTTCTGTTTCATAACAGGGTATGTAGGATTCCTCTATGAGGTTCAATCCCAATATCAAAACTTCTTTCTCCATATGATGTTAAATCTATGACCCATATGTCTCTAGAAGATGTTAAATTTGTGACACATCTATCTCAATAGGATGTTAAATCTGTGACCCATCTGTCTCCACATGAAGTTAATTTTTTGACCCATCTATCTCCACAAGACATTAAATATGAAACCCACCTTTCTACAAAGGATGTTGAATCTATGACCCATATATCTATATTGGATGTAAAATATATGACTCATATATCTCCATATGATGTTAAATCCATGACCCATCTATCTCTATAGGACATTAAATTTCTAACTCATTTGTCTCTATAGGACATTAAATCTTTGACCTGTATGTCTCCATAGGATATTAAATATGTGACCTACCTATCCCCACAAAGAATTAAACCTATATACTACATGTCTCTATAGGATGTTAAATCTATGAACAACCCATCTCCACAAGATGTTAAACCTACGAAAAATCTATGTTCACAAGACTCTAAAACTGTGACCCCACCAAATAACTACCTCATGCAAGAAACATGGGATGCCAGAGGTAAAAATACTTGAAAACCTTACGCCTTTAGTGTGAAATTATGTCATGATGGAAATGGCATGAATTTAGTCCCATACCCAAGACAACTCATATATGATATGCCATCGACTTCAAAAGAGAAATACTTTACAGGTTCCCAACACACCAAATTTCCAATGATGTCGAAAAATGTCTAATTTAACTACTTAATCTAAACACAATTTTCTACCTTGTTGAGACAGAAGCAACATAACTAATTGTTTTCCACCTCGAGATGTAGTTGGGATTGAGTTTCATGAACATGAATCAAATCTATGAGTGAGACCCGGACTAGGAGACAAGCACAAAGGAGGAATCCATGTAAGAAGGAACTAACATACAATCATCCCAAGTAGATTATATTATTAAAAAATAGTGATAGGATCCCCCACCTTTAGAAAGTAGGAATGCAGGGAAACATTAGTGCAATGCACATGCCCCCGGTGGAAATGAGTCAGAAGACAATGTGCTAAACTTCAATTTAGAACCCATCAATCCTTGAAATCCACTCCAAAATCAAGATGTGAAGTAATGGTTCCTATATAAAATTATAGTCAATATAACACCATGAATTCTAAAATTATCCCTCATATAAAAGTATCCATGAACTTCAATAGTCTCTATATCACCGATTGGTAGGAAATGCACCGATTTCATGAGTTGATCAATAATCACCCATACTAAATACTTAAAACTAGAAGTACATGTTATCCTAATCAAAATTCCCATGGACACCTCATCCCATTTAGAATGAGTAATGGTTGAAACAAACTAGTAGGTCTCTCATATTGTTCCTTGATTCTATAATAAGGAATGCATCGATACACAGAACCTATAATCGATCGTCTCATTCTCAAGAAATGATAATGACATCTGAATTCATGATAGATCTTAGTATCTCCAGGGTTCACATACCAACTCGATTAGTGTCTATTATCTATCAACTCCTATCTCAAGTATATCAAAACAATATTCCTACCACATAAGTGGAAAACTACATTAGGAGACCAAGACCACTCACCCAAGGTCTCCCCACCATAAATATTCCTGCTAAAGTGCTAACACTCCATACCCTTAGCCTGTACAAGCTGAATATGATCATCCATAGATGATCCATCCTAAGTACAATCTATGAATACATTCCTACCAACTCTTCATTTATCAAGGTGATTCTAAGAAATTAATCTCATCAAACATCACTCTTCCATTGATTCATTCACTACCCGAGTAAAATATTTTCTTCTCAAAGAATCTCTAACCAAATTTCCTTTTACAGGGGTGTATGTAATATCAAAATCAAGGGTCTAAATATAATTTACCCAGTATCCCTATCCCAAGTTCACATCCCTATGAGTGATATATACTTCATACTCTTATGGTCTAAATACACTATAAACCTCTCCCCAAAGAGGTAGTGGCATCAGGTCTTAATATCATACATCACTACCACAAACACAAGATCATGAGTGGAGAAATGTTTATTATAAGGGAATGATTAATGAGATACATAGGCTACCACCTATCTTCCCTATAGAAAAATAGAACCCAAACTCATACATAAAGAATCAGAATAAATTTCAAAACTCAAACTCGGACCAAGAAGGATAAAAAATGGAGTTAAAGTCAATCTCACTTTTAACTCCTCAAAAGATCACTGGATCTGATTGCTCCAAATAAAATTCACATACTTTTGTGTTAACTCTGTCATGAGAGATGAAATAATAGAGAAGTACTAAAAAAAGCACTTGTACTAACCAGTTAATCCTAAGAAACTCCAGATCTCAAACATATTTGTGTGTTATTCCCAAGACAAAACCACTTGAATCTTTTCAAGGTCCACTGAGACACCTTTCTCAAAAATCACATGACCCATAAATTTCACCTCTCGAATATGGAATTTAAATTTGGATATCTTCCCACGAAGAAAATTTCCTTTCAATATTCCAAGGATGATATTCAAATGATCATCATGATTATGCTATGATATGGAATAAATAATGATATCATTCACAAAATCAAAAAAAAATAACCCAAGAACTGATAGAATATTCAATTAATCAATTACATAAACATAAAATGAGAATTAGTAAGGAAAAATGGAATGAACAAATACTCATAATTACTATACCTACTCTTGAAAATAATTTTATAAATATCTTCCTCTTAGACCCTTGGCTGATGGTAACCCAATCTTAGATCAGTTTTTGAGAACCACTAGGCTCCCTTAATATGATAAAAAAGGTCATTAATCCTATAAAATCAATATCTTTTCTTAATCATCACCTATTTGAGTTTTTTTTAATCAATAAAAATCCAAATAATCCCATCCTTCTTCTTTATAAAGAGAACTGGTGATGAACAAGGTGAAATGATAGAAAAAATAATTCCCTTGGCCTCAAGATCCTCAAGATAGACCTTTAATTCTTTAATTTAGTGTATGCTAGATGGTATGAAGGTAAAGAAATGGTTCTCATCCATAGAAGCGAGTCTATGGAAAAATAGACTTCCCTCTAGGGAGGTAACCCTAAGAAATTGTCTAGAAAACATTGGCATACTCACTCACCACCACTGGAATAAGGTCACTAAAATTTGGAACAATGACAGCAAAAAACATCTCTAATAACTGACACGAGATCATCTCCTCACTAGTTGAAATGATGCCTACACACTTTGATCTAGGATCTCACTCACCCTAAAAGACCCTAGTGACTCTATTGAAAGAAATAAATTAAACCCCATGATTATATAAATTAATATGGGATTTATATCTAATCATACAGTCCATGATAATGATGGATAAAATATTTGAAGATTAAGAACTAGAAAATACCATATGATTTCATCATCAATGATCATTACTAACACTCGGGACATTTAAAACCCTTCTTTGACTTCTTTCCCAAAGAAGTGGAAAGATTCATTATGAAAAGAATAATATTATAGCATAAAACCATCACATCAATA
Organism: Viscum album; assembly: GCA_963277665.1. Classification (NCBI taxonomy): domain Eukaryota; kingdom Viridiplantae; phylum Streptophyta; class Magnoliopsida; order Santalales; family Viscaceae; genus Viscum; species Viscum album. Next base: position 1,426,693,445 of record OY728141.1, read on the forward strand.
ATATTAGATTATATAAAAGAATAAATTTCACCAGTATCAAAAAAATACATTACCATAGAAGATGAAATAAACATCATACCAATTATGATAGTCGGTCCTACCTCTGAATATTCTGGTGCACACTCCACTATATATATATTTATATGTATATCTTCATCCTACCATTTATTTGTAACTTGATCCTCATCCTTATTTTAAGGTTGATATCCCACCCCTTTTAACATGTCAAATATAAATTGAGATCCCTCGGGGATGGTGGATCTAGGTTTACTTCCCTGGGATTATCTCTCATAGAAACTGTAACACCCTGAGATTTTATGAAAAACATTCTTTTTAATTTCATTAATATCTTGTGTTGTATGCTACACCGAAAGGAGATTTCACAACATGCATCCCTGACTTGGCTTGCATTACACACAATCGCGACCTTCCATGATAGCGTGTGTTGTACGCAATACCGAGTTTCGCTAAACAAAGATATGTGGTATAAACTAGCCGTTATGAATAGTAATAACCACTTTTTAAAATTTTATAAATTTTATATTTCAAAATGGACTTCATTTTTGGATTCAGAATATCGAAATTAGCCTAGGGTGAATTTTTGGTATTTTTCTGAAAACTTTCAATTTTTGATGAATAGTGAAAACACTGGGTTACTATTCAAAAACCGAATTTTTATTTAAATAATTATTTATTTTACTTAAATTTATTTTAGGTCAAAATTGATACATAATACCTATATAATTTCAATTTAAGTCATTGGAGTCATTTTATAATAATTTTTGATTTATAAAAATTTTATTGAACTTTTCACCGTCTTTTACCCACCTCCTAGGAGAATTTGCAAATTCACATAAAACTTAATTTTACCGCTTTTGTGAATGGAATTTGAAAAATCCGAGAGATACGGTTGATGTCAGTAAGTAAAATGTGGTTCAATGAGATGAAAATAATTTTTGGTGAATAGTAACTTTTTTCTTTTATTTACCACGGTTAAAAGTAAATAGGGTAATTAAGCGTAAAAATGATATTATATTACCCTAACACATGTCCTATGTCACGACCCATCCTCGGAGCCTGTGCCGTGACTACCCCAAGCCCGCCTTCCATAGGCCAGGGGCTGGAAACTAGCACCAAGGCGTAATTCCCGGTAAAAAGGGAAGGCATTACCTTTGTAAAGTAAACAAAAACCGTAGAGCAAGAAAGCAGAAGTAAACACTAAGTAAAACTGGGTACAACAGTAAGTGTGGAAAAGTAAGTGGGCCAGAATACAAACCCAAACTGAAAGTAAAGTACAACTGAAAAAGGGATTATAACAACTGAAAAGTAAAGCTGCAGCCTCGAGCTGTCCACTGGAAGTCCCACCTGAAGGGTGGGTACAAATAGCCTCCATAGCTCCTCGAGTCCAGCCATCCGCTCTGAGTACGCCCCGCCCTGGGGTCCACCTCTAGGTACCGACTACTCCGCAAGCCTCAACCACGATCAGCGTTGTCCATCGTCTGCAACCAACACAACGTAGTGCGGGCATAACTCATGTAGGGGTGAGTATAAGCTACCCATTAGGGACCCCGAGACCCCCGAAGGTCTCCCAGAATCCACAAAGGATAATCCACAAAGGAAAGATATAAACATGAAGTAACATCTGACACTTTTTAGGTATATGCCCATACATATACCTACGTCATCAATTCTCGTTCGGCTCCAACATCCATGCTCAAGTACAACCCAGTCCACACAGGAAACCACAACCCAATCCACACAGGAAAACATTACATAATCCACACAGGATATCAAGTCAATCATATTGAAGATAAGGATTGAAAGTCAAGATACAAATCACACATGTATACTTCTTCATATGATGATAGAGATGATCAGATATAGCCACTGATTCATCTAAGCCGTCAAACCCATAAAGGATCGATAGGTACTAACCCCCGCAATGACCCAAAAAGGATCTGACCCACACAAGATCGATAGGTAACTAACCCCCGCAAGGACCCACACAGGATCTGACCCACACGGGATCGATAAGTAACTAACCCCTGCAATGACCCACACAGGATCAGACCCACACAGGATCTGTAGGCGCTGGCCCACACAGGACCGCTGAGCGCTGACCCACAGAAGATCTAACCCACAAAGGATCGGTAGCACTGATCCATGCAGGATCGCTGAGTGCTGTAGTCATCGCCGTCAAATCCACGGAGGATTTCTGCACAGTCGTCATCGTCGTCGCAGTCGCAGCCAGCTCTAGGGTTCCCGCACACAGCAAGCTCGTTCGGGAGGGTCCGCTCCATGAGCCGAGGGGCTGATACATCAACTGACACATAGTCTGGAGTTGATGTATCCAAAAGTTCCATATCGTCAACAGGAACTCAACGTCACATACGGCGCGTCATTAGGACGTCCGGTCTGAGAGTTATTGGCTTTTTCGTCCCAGGGGCCCGGTTGGTTTTTAAGTCAAAACCAACCTGACCGTACTCCAACTGTGTCCAAACCTCGAGCAGAGTAAGTCAAAAGGTTCGTCTCACTTAGAAGAATCCATCAAAGTCAATGACGCGTCAATCAGACGTCCGGAGCTCAAATTATAAGCGTTTCCGCTCCAAGGGCCCGATTGATTTTGTGTACAAACCGACCCGGCCGAACCCAAAGTACTTCGAAACCTTGAGTGTAATATATCAAAACGACCTTCTCGTTCCGAGGATCGCATCGCCACTGACGGTGCGTCGATCGGAGGTCCACAACCCAAGTTATGGGAAAAAGACTGTGAGAGGTCCGGTATTAGGGGATTCGGGCCCGGTCTGACCCGGCCCGATACCCTCTGGGTCGGCCCGAACCGGGTCGACCCGTCCCGGGTCCGGGTCTGGCCCGCTTGTGCGCCGCTCGGCCCGGCTGGCGTGGCCCGACCCAGCTGGCGCGACCCAGCCCGGCCTGGCCTGGCGGACCTGCCTGGGCAGCCGGACCGGCGCGCTGGCGCCAGCCAGGTGGCTCGGCCGTTTCGGCCGAGTGGACAGGGGTGCGGGGGGGGGGGGGGGGATGTCCCCTTCCCATTTGTAAACCGCGGACCCCATGTGGGGGGCCGCTCATGTCCGGCCAGCCGGGGGTTACAAACCCCCGGTTCTTCCTCTGGCCGGCCGGCCCGCTCCGGCCGGCCGGCTGTTGCCGCCACGGGACCGGCAAGGGCCAGTCCCCCTACTCCAACACTGGCGGCCCGGAACCGGCCGCCGGTTCCCCTGCTCTGCCGTGGCCTTGGACCGTTCGGCACGGTGCGGCGACGCCGCGCATCCTTACCGCACGATCCTGCGCGGTGTGTCGGCACCGCATCATTTTCCTTCGAACCGCAACAATACAAGAATAAGGGAGGAGGGTCGGCCGTGTTTGTGCGGTCCGGCCCCCTCCTGTTAATCGATAGCAAGCGGCAAAGTTTCACGAAGAATGACAATAGAAGTAATCAGGAACAACAATTTAAATAAACCCCTACCTCGTCGAATTCGTTGAGCGAGGGTTCATCGCGGAAATAACCGTCGCGGAAGAAGACATCGCGGAAGGAGAGAGTCACATCGCGGAGAAATGATTCATCGGCGTCGCGTCATAGATCTCCGAGGATCCGACGTTCTTCACATTCTTCACGTTCTTCGTCGAGGAGGAAGAACTTCAAGAGCTTTTCCTTTTTCTCCCAAATCCTCCCAATGCAACAAGTTCCAACCAAAATAAAATAAGAACTTCCCTTATTTTATTAACATGACTTAAGTTGAAATTCAAAAGTTTAATTAACCCTCTCAAATTAAACTCACCTAATTAATTAACATAAGTTATCAACTTTAATGGTGAGTTGAAGGAGTTAGGGAATATGAAGGGGTGGGGTTCGTGTGGGACCCACTCCCCTCATAACCTCTCATGGGAAGTTGGGTGGTTACCCAACTTCCACCCAAAGGTTTTAATTACCAAGTAAAAATAAAAATTGCAGCTCAATTTTTATTTTAACTTCCACAATTTTTATCAACTTCTCTCCTGAAAACGCAACTCCGAGAAAGGTGTTTCTAGGAAAATACCGGTGCTGCAAATTCATCGGTGCCCTCAGAATTCAATTCAGATCACTGGTTCAAAAGTTATATAAACCCGCTCGTTCATTCACTGAACGTACCTGAGCTAATCTTCGGTTAGAAATTCCGGGCACACCGGGCCTGAGAATCAAGTTCCGTCAGAAACCGCGTTCTTGTAAAATCCCAAAAAAAATTAAGAAAAAAAATTTTTCCTTGAATTTTACAGATCTTTACATTACTCCGACCTCAAGGCTTTACTTCCCCATAAAGATACATAAAAAACTAGGGGAACAAAAGTGGGTACTGTGCACGCATATGAGCCTCCCGCTCCCATGTTCTCTCATGGAGGTTCCCGTGCTGCCATCTGATGCGCACTAGAGGAATCGACCATCCACATAGGACCTTCTCCTGTCGATCCTCGTATCTCCTCAACTGGGATACGTGGAAGACGTCGTGCACTTGGTGCAACTGAGGTGGTAGAGCCAGGCGATAAGCCACCTCGCCAATCCTACTGAGGACCTGGAATAGTCCGATGAAGCATGGAGACAACTTTCCGCCTCAGCCAAATCTCTGTATACCACATCGAGGTGAGACCCGCAAGAAGACATGGTCTCCATCCTCGAACTCTAGTAGCCTCTGCCTCCGGTCATCATAAGACTTATGCCGGCTCTGAGCTATCCTCATCCGCTCCTGGATGACCTGTAACTTCTCTATCATGGCCTGGACCATCTCCGGTCCCACAAGTTCTGACTCCCCAGGGTCTGTCCAACACAGAGGTGACCTGCAAGGTCGACCGTACAATGCCTCGTATGGTGCCATCCCGATGGTGGAGTGGTAGCTGTTGTTGTACGCGAACTCCACCAAGGGTAGGTGGTCCTCCCAGCTGCGACCAAAGTCGAGGACACGTGCGCGGAGCATGTCCTTGAGAGTCTGAATGGTCCTCTCTGTCTGACCATTTGTCTGAGGGTGAAAGGTGGTGCTCAGACGTAGCTGCGTCCCGAACGCCTCCTACAACCCCTTCCAAATCCGGGAAGTAAAGCGAGCATCTCGATCGGAGATGATGGATGATGGCACACCATGAACCCGTAAAATCTCCTAAACATAGAGACATCCCAAGCTCTCCAATGAGCTCTGCTCTCTGATGGGTAAGAAGTGAGCCGACTTGGTGAGTTGGTCGACAATCACCCAAATGAAGTCATGACCTCTGGAAGTGTGTGGAAGTCCAGTCACAAAGTCCATAGATATGCCATCCCACTTCCACTCCAGAACCTCCAAGGGATGTACCAAGCCTGCTGGTACCTGGTGCTCTGCCTTCACCTACTGGCAGGTGAGGCGTCGAGAAACGAACTCTGCCACAACCTTATTCATGCCCAGCCACCAGTGCTGTCGTCTGAGATCCTGGTACATCTTCTCCACTCCAGGATGTTCTACCAAAGGGGAAGTGTAAAACTCTCTCATCACCTCCTCTCGTAAACCAACTGGTACCAATGTACGTCCTCTGAAAAGAAAATCATGCTCTCCTCCCACGGAGAATCCATCAGGTGCCTGTTCGGAGGATATCTGTGCACACCGTGTCTCACAGTCGGCATCCCCACGCTGTGCCTCTCTGACCCGCTGCAGTAGTGGAGGAGTGACTATGAGTGAATGAAGGAAGGGTGCTCTATCTCTATCTACGAAGGATATCTGCAAAGCGCTCTGTCACCTCCCCAAGTAGCTGAATTCCCGTCCTCTTGCTGAGAGCATCAGCTACTACGTTCCCCTTTCCAGGAGTATAGACTATCTCAAAGTCATAGTCCTAGAGGAACTCGGGCCATCGCCGCTGTCTCAGGTTCAGGTCTTTCTGCGAGAAGATTTACCTGAGACTCTGGTGGTCATAATAGACTGTAAAGCGCTCGCCCATCAGATAGTGTCGCCACATCTTCAGAGCGAAGACCACTGATGCTAACTCCAGGTCATGGGTAGCGTAGTTCTGCTCATTCTGCCTCAACTTTCATGATTCATAGGCGATCACGGCCCGCTCCTGCATCAGGAAACATCCGAGTCCGGTCCCTGATACATCGCATTAAACTACGTACCCAACTCCCTCCTCCGGTAGCCTCAAGATAGGCATGCTGGTCAATCTCTGTCTCAGCTTTTGGAAGCTCTGCTGACATCTGTCTGACCGCACAAAGGGTTTCCCCTTCTTCGTCAAGGCTGAGAGTGGTGCCACAACTCTGGAGAAGTCTGGAAAAAATCTCCGGTAGTACCCAGCTAGTCCCAAGAAACTCCGCACCTCCGTCACGCTCCTAGGTGGCTCCCAAGCTAGCACTGCCTCGATCTTCACAGGATCCACCACAACTCCCGCCTCAGAGATGATGTGTCCCAAGAAGTGGCACTCGCGTATCCAGAACTGAAACTTCGAGAGCTTTCCATAAAGCTGGGGCTCTCAGAGTGTGTCTAGTACAACCCGTAAGTGGTAGGCGTGCTCCTCCTCAGTCGTCGAGTAAATCAAAATGTCGTTGATGAAGACCATGAAAAATCGATCGAGGTATGGCTGAAAGATTCTATTCATGAGGGACATGAACACTTCTGGAGAATTGGTTACACTGAATGGAATAACCAAGAACTCATAGTGGCCATACCGACATCTGAAGGCCGTCGTCTGCACGTCCTCGTCCTGAACTCTGAGATGATGATAGCCTGACCTGAGGTCTATCTTCGAGAACCACCATGCTCCCTTGAGCTGATCGAAGAGGTCGTCAATCCTGGGTAGCAGATACTTGTTCCTCACGGTCACCTGGTTCAGGCAACGATAGTTGACACAAAGTCGCAAGCTCCTGTCCGCCTTCTTGGCGAACAATATCAGAGAAGCCCAGGGTGAAACACTGGGTCGGATGAATCCTTTGCCCTGCAAGTCCTCCAAATATACCCGTAGCTCTCAAAGCTCAGCGGGGGCCATCCGATATGCTGGGGTGGATATCGGGGCTGTCTTGGAATACAGGTCAATATAAAAGTCTACCTCTCTACGAGGAGGTAGTCCTAGAACATCGTCGGGGAACATGTCCGCGTACTAATCCACCACTGCAGGAAAACCAAGACTCCGCATGTCAACTACTCCTAGGATGAGGCTAGCCAACGGATGAGTGATGGGATGTCCTCTCCTCTGTGAGATTCCATCATGTGCTGCGAAGGATCCCTTCTCGCCGGTGAAGGAGAACCTGCTCCCGTCGGTGTGTACACATCGCACCTTGCGCCTAATACAGTCAATCTGAGCATGGTCTGTAGATAACCAATCCATGCCCAAGATGATGTCTTAAGGCCTCGACGCCGCTACAAGAAGATCCCAGCCGAAGCTCTCGCCTCCTAGAGTAAGCTCACACTGCCGGCACCAGTGCTTAATCATCGAGTCTGCTCCCGTAGGTGTCTCTAGACATAAGGATCGAGCCAACGGCTCTGTCGGAATATCCGATCTCCGAACAAGGGCAACGACTATGAAATAATGACTCCCTTCTGTGTCTATAAGAACTGCAGCAAGGGTGGAATAGACACAGATAGTACCTCGAATCATCTCGAGCACGCCGTGGTCATAGGCCTCCGCTGCCTAAAGCTGTGCCTATCTCTGCCCACCAGCTCTTTGTGGTCGGGGTGGACCTCCTGGTGGTGGTGGTGGTAGAGCATCAAAGCGTCGCCCACCACTTGCTGCTCGGCCAGCTCCTCTGCCTCGTCCACCTTCTCCCTGCGGACCGCCACCGTCGACCCTCTGCCTATGCCTGGGTGGTCCCTCAACTGTCTGCTACTCCTCTGCATGGCGGGTCGGGCAGTCATGAGCCATATGGCCCTGCTCGCCGCATGCGTAGCACTGTCTGCCTCTCGAAAGACTGGCTCCGCGCTGTGTGCCCCACACCACTGAGCCAGTGTCCTGAGGTTGTCTGCCTGAGGGTCTGGTCTGCCTGGACCCATGAGTCATCCATCGACTACCTGCTGCAGAAGACTCTGCTACGTGCTACCCTGCGGTAGGTCTCTCTACTGATGTAAGCTCAACAAGGAAGATCTCGATCAGAAGGGCTCGCTCCAGTACTCCTGCCTGTGTCAGAATGCTGAGGGAGATCAGCGATGCCCTGATCTCCTGTCTCAATCCTTACTCGAAGGTCTGGGCCCGGAAGAATGGGTCCCGTACCATGTCCGTCGAATAGCATGAGAGATCTGTAAATCTCGCAGAGTACTGGGCGACCGTCAAGCTGCTCTGCCACAGCTGTAGCAGCTCCTGGATGCGCACCGCACGAAGGGTGGCTGGGACGAACTCCGAGCGGAAGAGGCTCTCAAAGTCCTTCCAGAGAAGAGATGCCTTATCGTGCACCTGGAGCATCAAGCTCCACCATCTGCCTACTGCCACGTGCTGGAGGCTTGCTTCGAGGATCACCATGAGGTCTGCTGGTGTCCTCACTAACCTGAAAACTCATACAACTGCCTCCAGCCATTCCTCGGCTGCCTGAGGGTCCATCTCCATGCGGAACCTGGGCGGTCGCTAATGCTGAAACTCATGCAGTGCACTAAGGCGACATGCATCGTCAGCGGTTGGGGCTAGTAGCATCGGTGGGTCGGCAGGTAGAGGTACCGCCGGTGCCTCTGCTGTCAAAGGGCCCTGTACCGAGGCCTCGTCACTCGGTGGGCTGTCGTCATGCACAACTCTCGGAACCCTATCTGGCTTCCGTCATGGGGCCATCCTGAAAAGAAACAGGTACGCCACTGTCAAACAGTATATCTGGTGAGCTGACACAAATTAATCACAAAGAAAACTTGAAACACACATTCAATCAATGTTTTCGTGCATTAAGTCGGAAATCAGAAGTCAGGGTCCTGGTGTACGGATACGTCGGCCGCCGCACCAACACTAGACTCCCTGGACTGATAACCACACTCAATACTCTTAACACTATTGCTTTACATAGAAAATGATTAGAGTCCTGAGTTCTGCGGTAGAACCGAACACCTCTGATACCAATTTGTCACGACCCATCCTCGGGGCCCGTGCCGTGACTACCCCAAGCCCGCCTTCCATAGGCCAGGGGCTGGAGACTAACACCAAGGCGTAATTCCCGGTAAAAAGGGAAGGCATTTCCTTTTTAAAGTAAACAAACACCACAGAGCAAGAAATCAGAAGTAAACACTAAGTAAAACTGGGTACAACAGTAAGTGCGGAAAAGTAAGTGGGCCAGAATACAAACCCAAACTGAAAGTAAAGTACAACTGAAAAAGGGAGTACAACAACTGAAAAGTAAATCCATAGCCTCGAGCCATCCACTGGAAGTCCCACCTGAAGGGTGAGTACAGATAGCCTCCATAGCTCCTTGGGTCCAGCCGTCCGCTCCGAGTACGTACCGCCCTGGGGTCCACCTCCAGGTACCGACTGCTCCGCAAGCCTCAACCACGATCAGCACTGTCCGTCGTCTGCAACCAACACAACGTAGTGCAGGCATAGCCCGTTCAGGGGTGAGTATAAGCTACTCAGTAGGGACCCCGAGACCCCCGAAGGTCTCCCATAATCCACAAAGGATAATCCACAAAGGGAAGATACAAACACGAAGTAACATCCGACACTTCGTAGGTATATGCCCATACATATACCTAAGTCATCAATTCTCGTTCGGCTCCAACATCCGAGCTCAAGTACAACCCAGTCCACACAGGAAACCACAACCCAATCCACATAGAAAAGTATAACGTAATCCACACAGGATATCATGTCAATCATATTGAAGATAAGGATTGAAAGTCAAGATACAACACACACAGGTATACTTCTTCGTATGACGATAGAGATGATCAGATATAGCCATTGATTCATCTAAGCCGTCGGACCCACAAAGGATTGATAGGTACTAATCCCCACAATGACCCACAAAGGATCTGACCCACACAGGATTGATATGTAACTAAAACCCACAATGACTCACAAAGGATCTGACCCACACATGATCGATAGGTAACTAACCCCCGCAATGACCCACACAGGATCAGACCCACATAGGATCTGTAGGCACTGGCCCACACAGGACCACTGATCACTGACCCACATAGGATCTGACCCACACAGAATCAGTAGCACTGATCCACGTAGGATCGCTGAGTGCTGTAGTCGTCGTCGTCGAATCCACGGAGGATTTCTGCACAGTCGTCATCGTCGTCGCAGTCGCAGCCAGCTCTAGGGTTCCCGTACACAGCAAGCTCGTTCGGGAGGGTCTGCTCCACGAGCCGAGGGGATGATACATAAACTGACACATAGTCCGAAGTTGATGTATCCAAAAGTTCCGTATCGTCAATAGGAACTCAACGTCACAGACGGCGCGTCATTCGGACGTCCGGTCTGAGAGTTATTGGCTTTTTCGTCCCAGGGGCCCGGTTGGTTTTTAAGTCAAAACCAACCTGAACGTACTCCAACTACGTCCAAACCTCGAGTGGAGTAAGCCAAAAGGTCCGTCTCACTTAGAGGAATCCATCAAAGTCGACGAAACGTCAATCGGACATCCGGAGCTCAAGTTATAAGTGTTTCCGCTCCGAGGGCCCGGTTGATTTCGTGTACGAACCAACCCGGGCGAACCCAAAGTACTCCGAAACGTTGAGTGTAATATATCGAAACGACCATCTCGTTACAAGGATCACATCGCCGCTGACGGTATGTCGATCGGAGGTCTGCAGCCCATGTTATGGGAAAAAAGACCATGAGAGGTCCGATATTAGGGGGTTCGGGCCCGGTCTGACCCGGCCCGATACCCTCTAAGTCGGCCCGAACCGGGTCGACCCGTCACGGGTCCAGGTCCGGCCCGCTTGGGCGCGGCCCGGCCGGTTGGCGCGGCCCGACCTGGGCACCCGGCCCGGCACGCTGGCGCGCTGGCGCCAACCAGGTGGCTCAGCCATTTTGGCCGAGCGGATAGGGGTGCAGGGGGGCGCGCTGCCCCCCCTCCCTTTTGTAAACCGCGACCCCCATGTGGGGGGCCGTTCATGTCCAGCGAGCCGAGGGTTATGATCCCCCGGCTCTTCCTCTGGCCGGCCGGCCCGCTCCGGTCGGCCGGCTATTGCCGCCATGGGACCGGAAAGGGCCAGTCCCCCTGCTCCGACGCCGGAGGCCCGGAACCGGCCGCCGGTTCCCCTACTCCGCTGCGGTCTCAACCGCGACCTTGGAATGTCCGGCGCGGCATGATGGCGCCGCGCCCCTCCGTCGCGGCCTCGCTCCGACCGTGGTGTTTTCGTGATCCTCCGGCGTGGCGGAACGATGCTGCGACCTTATTCAACTTCATCGGCGCGACGCGACGGTGCAGTGCATCCTTTCCGTACGATCCCGCACGGTGCATCGGCACCGCATCATTTTCCATCGAACCACAACAATAAAAGAATAAGGGAGGAGGGTCGGCCGTGTTTGTGCGGTCTGACCCCCTCCCATTAATCGATAGCGAGCGGCAAAGTTTCACGAAGAACGGTAATAGAAGTAATTAGGAACAACAATTTAAATAAACCCCTACCTCGTCGAATTCATTGAGCGAGGGTTCGTCGTGTAAATAACCGTCGCGGAAGAAGACATCGCAGAAGGAGAGAGTCGCGTCGCAGAGAAATGATTCATCGGCGTCGCGTCGTCGATCTCCGAGGATCCGGCGTTCTTCGCGTTCTTCATCGAGGAGGAAAAACTTCAAGAGCTTTTCCTTTTTCTCCCAAATCCTCCCAACGCAACAAGTTCCAACCAAAATAAAATAAGAACTTCCCTTATTTTATTAACATGACTTAAGTTGAAATTCAAAAGTTGAATTAACGCTCTCAAATTAAACTCACCTAATTAATTAACATAAGTTATCAACTTTAATGGTGAGTTGAAGGAGTTAGGGAATATGAAGGGGTGGGGTTCGTGTGGGCCCCACCGCCCTCATAACCTCTCATGGGAAGTTGGGTGGTTACCCAACTTTCACCCAAAGGTTTTAATTACCTAGTAAAAATAAAAATTGAAGCTCAATTTTTATTTTAACTTCCACAATTTTTAACAACTTCTCTCGTGAAAATGCAACTCCGGAAAAGGTGTTCCTAAGAAAATACCGGCGCTGTGAATTCATTGGTGCCCTCAGAATTAGATTCCGATAACTAGGTCAAAAGTTAGATAAGCCCGCTCGTTCGTTCACTGAACGTACCCGAGCTAATCTTCGGTTAGAAATTCCGGGCACACCGGGCCTTGGAATCAAGTGCCGTCAGAAACCGCATTCTTGTAAAATCCCAAACAAAATTAAGAAAAAAAACTTTCCCTTGAATTTTACAGATCTTTACATCCTAATTCTATTGGATAAGTTTAATTCGACCAAAAAAAAACCTTAGGAATAAAATATGACCATTTAGGCCCACTTGGATTAGAATAGGACATTTAATATTAATTTATTTAAAGAAGGGTTAAAAAAGTTAAAATCACAGTTTAATAAATAAATAATTTTTAATATAGGGTTATACATAAAATAAATTAAACTCTAAATATTAATTAGAAAGATAAAAATATTTCCTACATAATGGTATTTTATTTATAATTTTTAGACATTAAATAATTTAATTTATTTATGACACAAAGATGATGCAGTAATTATCTTATTAATGAAATATTGACATAATTGATGTTATAAATACCCAAATAAATACAATTTGAGACTTTTTATGAATTACACTAATTTTATAGGTTAATATGACATGTTAGTATTTATTTAATTTACTTTTTTCGAACAAATAATTCTGTTATAATTTTCACAAAAATCAATTACCAAATATTGTCAAAATTGACATAAAATAGTTTTTAAAACAAATATTATATTATTAATTGTTATTTTATTCCAAAAAATATAATTTTCGGCCAAATTAATTAGATAAGGTTATATATATTAATAATAAACAACTTGGGGTTCGTTTGGCTTGTTATAGTAAGTTTATTAACCTCATAGTGTAAGAAAACAAGAAGACACGGTAAAAGTAAAATTATTTAACTTAAAGTTAAATCTAAATGATAAGGTCAAAATATAAACCTAAACTTGTCTAAATTATATTGGATGAGATTATTTTGACCCATCCCACATTATCTTAAAAATAAATCAATTTAGAGCTATTTACAACCGAATATGACTTTATAATAAAATAATATTTTACGTTTTCCTAAGGTGCCCCTCTCCTCCCTTATAAAAGGGAACCTTCTCCCTTTCTTCCTCACACCACTTTGAGCCTTCAAGCTCGGCCAAAACCTACCAAATTATCTTCTCAAATTCCCTAGAACCATCCTAGAGGTCCTGGTCTTCTTCAATGACCAATTTTAGTGCCCTAAAAGGAGGTCTCAAAGAGGCGCTTCAAAGAAGAGGTAATGTCCGTTACCGATTCTTTCAAATTTATTTCTTCTTATACTTCTTCTTCTTTAGTTTTTTCATTATGAAGTAATAATATTAGTATCAATAATATACTGATATGTTATTATAAGTATGAAATAACCCTATTTCTCCATCTATCCATCCTATGGAAAACGAAATCACTGCGCATGTGTACGTACGGAATACCGTCTCCACGCCCTGGTGTAATCTATTTTTCCACCACCACCTTACTTGGATGGGTATAATGGTGTAAATAATAAATACATATGATTATTATAACATCATACTTATTATAAGATATTATATCATTCACTACAATTCGATTCAATAAATATGGTAATGATATCATCGCTCGTGCGTACATACGGATTACCGTCTCCACGATGCGATGAGATTCATTTTCCATGTTAACAATTAAAGAATGATTATAAAGTATATATAATAAGTGATCATGAAATATATGAAATAATAATTCTACTCGATTTATGTATATATATATGTATGTCATATACTTAATTCCATTCAATTCAATAAGGAAACGAAAACAGCGTTCATGCGTACGTACGACCTACCGTCTCCATGAACGGTGTATTTCTTTACATTTATCGATCTATTATATATATGTATATTATGAATATATATTATATATAAATAATTTTTTATATTATGGAATTATGTAATCATGATCTAAGTAATCATATGAATAATTACAAGTCAAAACACGAACAACAAATGAAATGATTTTACCCAAAATGCTCTTTAACATGGAATTTACAAAAGAACGGGTAATATAAAGTCATAAGTAAACCATATATGATATCATAACAATTAATATGATTATGTAATAATTCAATGAAATTATTTAAATCATTATACAGGAGGTTCATATACATACGATGCATATCAGACGTAAGGTAAGGGATAATTTTGCAAATCTCATTTTTATCCGAGATTGCTTATTCATAAGTATTTACTGGGGTTATTTCTATCATCCGTGTCCATGTTTTATAAAAGTGTTTTCATGTATGTTTAAAGTCATTTTTACCCATTTTTTACTTTTACTACATGGTATTTATGGAATATTTCTTTTACGAGGTACTTTTTGACTTTTCTGGCAAAAATACGAGAAGAATGTTTTTTTAACTTATACGACACGAACGGATTTTTACGGTTTTATAAAGACTTATTTTCATGAAGCTTCCTCCAAAATATTTCATGACTATTTTCAAAAAAATATCGTTCTTTTAAAATTGCATGACATTTTGTGAAAAGAAATTGATTTTGAAGAAGAAAGGATATTTTCCTCAAGAATTCATTTCAAGTGTTTTATCAAAACCATTTTTCCATCTAAGATGACATTATTATATATGTGTATGTTTAAAGTATAATGTATCTATGATTTACATGGTTTCACTTTTCTTATTATGAAATTATATCCATTTATTTTATATGGATTATGTGATGATGGGATGATGTTTTTGAAACCCATTTTATTCGTTGGGTTATTATGAATGATGTATGTTTATTTTGTGGCACAATTAAGAATGATTTAATTATGAGATGGGTGGGAACTATATCTCCCTCCAATGAATTGGGTAAAGATTTATATCTCATGAGATAGACATGGTTGGAATGGTAAGTTAATCTGGTTCAGTGTTACAGGACTGAAATGAGGAGTGACCTTGATTCAGAAAGGGACTTTGTCCACTAAGATGGTCTTGGCAGCAATGCCTTGGCTACTATGGAAATCATAACATGTGATGAATGGTTTCCACAGTTACATGTTTTATTCCCATTATATTTTATCATGGTTGATGTTCGATTATGATATATGCCTTACATACTTCCACGATTGATGTCTTTGCTCAAGATTTTGATGTTTAAATTTCATGTTCAAGTTTTACTTTCAAATGTTTATGGATTGTTTTATGTTCTCTATGTTTGCCCTTACTGAGAATTTGAGCTCACCCTTTTTATGTTTTTTTCCCCAAAAAATAAAGAAAGGTTTTAGGTAAGGAAACAAAAAGGGGAAGATCATTATGGGAGTTTTTGAAGATCTTTCACCATGATTAGAAGATTATTTTTCCGAGTTTCCAAAGACACTAAACTATTACGGTCCTTGAGCATTGGGTTTTGTTATGTATTAAGTATTCCGAAAAAGTAATGTAATGTCCATGTACGTCAATATTTGGGTCTCTACAGTTGGTATCAGAGGAAATGTTTAGTTAACCTTTGGAAACTAGGGTGCGAAAACTTTAGTGAGATCCCTAGAGATATTTCTAAGGTATGTCTAGAAATGTCCCTAAGGTTTTAGTATAATTATAGGTTATAGTCCTAGAATTGTGCTAAAGATCTTAGAATTAAACCTAAGATGTTTGATGTCGAAGGTACTCCCCCTTGATTATGTTATTTTCCTTGTATGATTTTTGCCTCTCACACTATTATTTTTGGGTTTTAGAAAATGGCTGGAAACAGGAAGATTCACGATAATGGAGGATATGATGGACAATGGAATGATATTCTTCATGAGAAAAAAATAAAACGGGATTTGGAAGTCCAAACATCATTATTATGCCTAATCAGAAATCTCATAATATGATCAATAATCTCAACTTTGGTAAGTTTCCCGACTCAGATAATAAGAGAAATATGGAGTTTCATGATGATCATAGAGGAAATAAAGTTCAATTTCCCTCATGTAAATCATATGGGAAGAGGCATTAGGGAGATTGTTTCAAATTAACTAGAAGATTATTTGGGTGTGGAAAAGAAGGACACAAAGCTAGTAAGTGCAAAGGAAAAGGTTTAGTTAACACTATGGACAAGGATAATGGTATTTCTATGACATCAACAATGATTAGATGTTTTAAGTGTGGAATATATGGGCATTATGCAAACCAATTCCCTAAGGGAAAATCTCATGAAGAGAATCAGCATGGTCATATGGGTAGTATTTATGTGGATAATGATGAAGAGACTACAAATGAAATATGAGATGAAAGAAATGATGAAGCTCAGTCAGTGGTTTAAGAAGTTAGTGGAATGATTGTATGTTTATCAAGAATAATGTATGGTACTATGGAATAAAGAATCATCTAATGATTGTTATACTATTGTTTTTACTAAAGTATTTGAAAGTATGTGTTGAATAGTACTGGTAACCATGAAAGGTTATTCAGATTTTTTTGGAAAGAAGATGATATGCGCATAATGAATGGATAATAAAAAAAATGAAATGATCTCATTATTGATATAAGGACTAAGTGATATCATGGTTTGTGTATATATAATTTTGGGGTTTTGGTATGTGGAAAGAGTTAACTTTTGACAGCACTCATGTTTTCACTAAGATTCAATGGGTATTCATTTTTCAAGAGAATACATGATTAAGGCCTTTGAATTTTTGGAATGTGACCAACAAGATATATCGTATGATATATGGGGGATAAATTATGGTATTCATGTACTTGTTATGTGAC
This sequence comes from Viscum album, assembly GCA_963277665.1. NCBI lineage: Eukaryota > Viridiplantae > Streptophyta > Magnoliopsida > Santalales > Viscaceae > Viscum > Viscum album. The sequence goes on from OY728141.1 coordinate 1,426,710,323, forward strand.
CTCTCAAGTAATCATTTTCTTTACACTATGAGATTGGACAGAAGTATTTTCAATAAGATTAAAGGTTGGAATGGATTAAGTTGGACATCATATAGAATTGTTTAAGGCTATAATTTTGTTTCGATATTATTTAGGGAATGTTATAATAATGTAGTTTTAGAAAAAGGACAACCTGTAGGACGGGCGACAACCCGTCGCGTCAGACAAGGTTGCGGGAATCGAACCCACGACCGAAGTGCGACAAGCCTTTATCGCCTACCACTGGCCTACAGAAAGTCCCCAGTTAGTATAAATGTGTTTTAATTTATTAAGTGGTATGATATATGAATTATATGTCCATTTTAGGAACCAAATATGATTAATCTCACTATAGATGGACTTATGTATATTTGATAACTTTTTCTAACCTTTTGTTTGAGACAGATGGAATGACCTATCATTCTACCACATGATCTGCTAAAACTTTGCGAAAGAAAAATTCAACTTCATTTCTTAGAGAGATGAAGTGGAAATTGTTCAAGGCACAAACAACGGTGAGATTATACCAAAATAAAGTAAGAATTTATTCTAATTCAAATTCTTCAACTTTAGGGAAATAATCTTGAAAACCAAAAATGTTGTCCTAGTGCCCTTATATCCGATGAATCAGATGGTACCCTAGATCATCACAAATATATGGATTTGTGATTGTTTTCTTTTTCATAGCCATGTTCTATACCACTATCCATCAAGACATGATGGTTAGATTTCTCTTCCATATCCATATTTTCACCTATGTTCTCCTATGTGGAAACCTAGTGATTAGTTAATTTGGGTAACCGTTAGATTTCATACTTTAGTTTTTATAGCCATGTTTTGGTATTCCTTTTTACGATGTGGGTTTCTATTAAAGAAACTTTCGAGTAGTAAACCATTTATAACCCCGACGAATTTCGAGGGCGAAATTTATTTTAAGGGGGGTAGAATGTAACACCCCGAGATTTTATGAAAAATATTCTTTTTAATTTCATTAATATCTTGTGTTGTATGCTACACCAAAAGGATCTTGCACAACACACATCCCTGACTTGGCTTGCATTACACGCAATCGTGACCTTCCACGATAGCGTGTGTTGTACGCAATACCGAGTTTTGCTAAACAACGATATGTTGTATAAAATAGCCATTATGAATAGTAATACCCACTTTTTGAAATTTTATAAATTTTATCTTTCAAAATGGACTTCATTTTTGGATTCAGAATATCAAAATTAGCCTAGGGTGAATTTTTGGTATTTTTCTGAAAACTTTCAATTTTTGATGAATAGTGAAAACACTGGGTTACTATTCAAAAACCGACTTTTTATTTAAATAATTATTTATTTTACTTAAATTTATTTTAAGTCAAAATTGATATATAATACCTATATAAGTTCAATTTAAGTCATTGGAGTCATTTTATAATAATTTTAGATTTATAAAAATTTTATTGAACTTTTCACCGTCTTTTACCCACCTCCTAGGAGAATTTGCAAATTCACATAAAACTTAATTTTACTACTTTTGTGAACGGAATTTAAAAAATCCGAGAGACACGGTTGATGTCAGTAAGTAAAATGTGGTTCAATGAGATGAAAATAATTTTTGGTGAATAGTAACTTTTTTTCTTTTATTTACCACTGTTAAAAGTAAATAGGGTAATTAAGGGTAAAAATGATATTATTATTACCCTAACACATGTCCTAATTCTATTGGATAATTTTAATTCAACTAAAAACAACCTTAGGAATAAAATATGACCATTTAGGCCCACTTGGATTAGATTAGGATATTTAATATTAATTTATTTAAAGAAGGGTTAAAATAGTTAAAATCAATGTTTAATAACTAAATCATTTTTAATATAGGGTTATACATAAAATAAATTCGACTATAAATATTAATTAGAAAGATAAAAATATTTAATACATAATGGTATTTTATTTATAATTTTTAGACATTAAATAAATTAATTTATTTATGACACAAAGATGATGCAGTAATTATCTTATTAATGAAATATTGACATAATTGATGCTATAAATACCCAAATAAATGTAGTTTGAGACTTTTTATGAATTAAAATAATTTTATAGGTTAATATGACATGTTAGTATTGATTTAATTTACTTTTTTCGAACAAATCATTCTGTTATGATTTTCACAAAAATCAATTACCAAATAGTGCCAAAATTGACATAAAATAGTTTTTAAAAAAAATATTATATTATTAATTGTTATTTTATTCCTAAAAATCTAAGGTTCGGTCAAATTAATTAGATAAGGTTATATATATTAATAAAAAACAACTTGGGGTTCGTTTGGCTTGTTATAGTAAGTTTATTATCCTCATAGTGTAAGAAAACAAGAAGACACGGTAAAAGTAAAATTATTTAACTTAAAGTTAAATCTAAATGATAAGGATACAATAGAAACCTAAACTTGCCAAAATTCAATGGGATGAGAGGATTTAGACCCATCCCCACCTTATATTAGAAATAAATCAATTTGGAGCTATTTAAAACCGAATATGACTAAATAATAAAATAATATTTTAAGTTTTCCTAAGGTGCCCCTCTCCTCCTTTATAAAAGGGAACCTCCTCCCTCTCTTCCTCACACCACTTTGAGCCTTAAATCTCGACCAAACCCTGCAAAATTCTCTTATCCACTTCCCTAGAAACATCCTATAGGTCCTGGTTCTCTTCAAAGACCAATTTTAGTGCCCTAAAAGGAGGTCTCAAAGAGCCGCTTCAAAGAAGATGTAATGTCCGTTACCAATTCTTTCAATTTTATTTCTTCTTCTACTTCTTATTCTTTAGTTGTTTCATTATGAAGTAATAACATAAGTATCACTAATATACTAATATGTTATTATAAGTATGAAACAACCCTATTTCACCATCTATCCATCCTACGGAAAATGAAATCACCGCGCGTGCGTACGTACGGAATATCGTCTCCACGCCGTGGTATAATATGTTTTCCACCACCACCTTACTTGGATGAGTATAATGGTGTAAAGAATAAATACATATGATTATTATAACATCATACTGATTCTAATTTATTAGATCATTCACTCCAATTTGATTCAATAAATATGGGAATGATATCATCGCTCGTGCGTACGTACGGATTACCGTCTCCACGACGCGATGGGATTCATTTTCCATGTTAACAATTAAAGAATGATTATAAAGTATATATAATAAGTAATCATGAAATATATGACATAATAATTCTACTGGATTTATGTATATATATATGTATATCATATACTTAATTCCATTCAATTCAATAAGGAAACGAAAACAACGTTCATGCGTCGTACAACCTACCGTCTCCATGAACGGTGTATTTATTTACATTTATCGATCTATTATATATATGTATATTATGAATATATATTATATATAAATCATGTTTTATATTCTGGAATTATGTAATCATGATCTAAGTAGTCATATGAATAATTATAAGTGAAAACACGGACGACAAATGAAACGATTTTACCCAAAACGCTCTTTAACATGGAATTTACAAAAGAACGGGTAATATAAAGTCATAAGTGAACCATATATGATATCATAACAATGAATATGATTCTGTAATAAATCAATGACATTATTTAAATCATTATACAGGAGGCTCAGATACATACGAAGCATATCAGACGTAAGGTAAGGGATAATTTTGCAAATCTCATTTTTATCCGAGATTGCTTATTCGTAAGTATTTACTGGGGTTATTTCTATCATCCATGTCCATGTTTTACAAAAGTGTGTTCATGTATGTTTAAAGTCCTTTTTACCCATTTTGACTTTTACTACATGGTATGTATGGAATCTTTCTTTTACGAGGTACTTTTTGACTTTTCCGGTAAAAGTATGAGAAGAATGTTTTTTAACTTATACAACACGAACAGATTTTTACGGTTTTATAAAGCCTTATATTCATGAAGATTTCTCCAAAATATTTGATGACTATTTTAAACAAAATTAATTTCTTTTAAAATTGCATGGCGTTTTGTGAAAAGAAATTTATTTTGAAGAAGAAAGGATATTTTCTTCAATAATTCATTTCAAGTGTTTTATCAAAACCATTTTTCCATTTAAGATGACATTATTTCATATGTGTATGTTTCAAGTATAATGTCTCTATTATTTACATGGTTTAACTTTTCTTATTGTGAAATTATATCCATTTATTTTATATGGATTATGTGATGATGGGATGATGTTTTTGAAACCCATTTTATTCGTTGGGTTATTATGAATGATGTATGTTTATTTTGTGGCACAAGTAAGAATGATTTAATTATGAGATGGGTGGAAATTATATCTCCTTAAAATGCATTGGGTAAAGATTTATATCTCATGAGATAGACATGGCTCGAATGGTAAGTTAATCTGGTTCAGTGTTATAGGACTGAAACGAGGAGTGAACTCGATTCAGAAAGGGACTTTGTCCACTAAGATGGTCTTGGCAGCAATGCCTTGGCTACTATGGAAATCATAACATGTGCTGAATGGTTTCCACAATTACATGTTTTATTCCCATTATATTTTATCATGGTTGATGTTCCATTATGATATATGACTTACGTACTTCCACGATTTATGTCTTTTCTCAAGATTTTGATGTTTAAATTTCATGTTCAAGTTTTGATTTCAAATGTTAATGGATTGTTTTATGTTCTCTATGTTTGACCTTTCTGAGTATTTTAGCTCACCCTTTTTATGTTTTATTTTCCCCAGGAAATAAAGAAAGGTTTTAGGTAAGGAAACAAAAAGGGTAAGATCGTTATGGGAGTTTTTGAATATCTTTCACCACGATTAGAAGATTATTTTTCCGAGTTTCCAAAGACACTAAACTATTACAGTCCTTGAGCATTGGTTTTTGTTATGTATTAAGTATTCCGAAAAAGTAATGTAATGTCCATGTACGTCAAGCTTTGGGTCTCTACAGAAACACTGAATATGTCCATATTATCCACATGCATGACACAACCTGGGTGCTACCTTACAATCAGGTCTAAGGTGTCCCTTATTCCTACACTGGTAACAGACCACCTAACTCTACCCTAAAATATGTTTCTCACTCCTATATCCACCTCAGTTGTGGGAATCTCACTTCCTATTCTAGCTAGAAAATGAACTTTGGTTTCCTCCTGCTTTGACTGTGCTCTGAAGAGTCTTTTCATCCTAGCTATGTCTGCCTCAGCTATAGTATCCTTATTTAAAACCTCTGCAAAGGTGGGTATGCACATAATAATAGACATAGACTGAATATATGCCCTCAAACCCATATCAAACCTCTGCACCTTGATATAATTGTAGGAAACAATCTCTAGTGATATGTTCAATAACTTGGAAAACCGAGTGGAATGATCAATGATAGAATGATCTCCCTACTCCAAAGTAATAAACTCTTGAGTCTTCACCACTCTCAATGTATTAGGATATAAATATTGATAGAATTTTTTCTTGAAATTATTCTATGTGAGATATTCACATAACATTTTTTTCACAATATATTCCCACCTCTTACTTCACAACCCTGAAATAATATAAGTGTATAAATAAATATTTGAGTCTTTCGGTATAAGGGTCTAGGTTTTCCCAAAAAAATTCCTTTTTAATTATGGGGTTTTCTATGGTTTGGGATAAGTTTCTTAAATTATAGAAGTTTTATTAAAATTATTTTTTAATTTATAAATTAGTTTTTAAAAGTTTTTTCAATTTATAGAAGTAATTTAAAATGATTAAAAGTTAATTTGGAAATTAATTTAGATGTTTTTAAAATGATTCCAATGTTTTTGAAAGTGGTTTAGAATTTTGAAAGTGATAATAAAACCTTTTCTTAGTTATTTATAATTTAGTTTAATTGAAAATTTATTAATTTCAAGAAATAATTTCCGTTACGCATGAAATTTGAGTTGCATTAGGGAAAGAGTAAGTTTATAAATCCTATGTCAGGGTAAAATTTGAGATTTGTAAGGGTCACTTTAGTTTTCATGCACCACGTAAGGGTCATAAAAATAATTTTTAAGGGTAATCATGTGACTTCCCTTCTCCCATAAGGGTATTTTATATTTTAAACTGGCTGCATAAGGGTAATCACATAAGAGAAGAGTCATATAAGGGTACCTACATAAGGGTGACCCAGGGGTTGTAAAGCTCATGTAAGGGTATGAATCACCTTTTGAATACTGAATAATGGTAAGATACCCCTATACAAGACTTTTTAAAGAACTAAATATGGATAAAAAATTTTACCCTTATACAGACCCCCTAACCTATGTAAGGGTAAAGTTTTTTCCCTATTTTCTCATGTTTTCTTCTTTATCATCAACCTGTAACCACCCATGCACCATTTTAATATTCTTGAATTCCTAAAACCAAGGAATTAATTTATTTTGGATAATTTAATGATTTAAAAAACCTTTTTGGAAGATTTTATTGATCCATAGTTATGTTCCTAACAATAAACTGTTGAGAAAATTTAATGGGGGTTTCAACACTGATTTTTGAGTTTACGCATTGCTAGTATTTTAAAATACCTAAACCCTTATCCCTTTCTTTTCCTTTGTTTTACTCTCATATGGATGTCCCCCAAACCCTCTCATAAAGTCAATGACTTTTATCTATTTTTTGAAACTCCCCCTTTTCAATTTCTAGGTGTGACATAACCTTTTCTCTCCTCTATTACTTGGCTGTATAGAGAAAATAACTTACAGGGAATCATTTATCTTTCTTCTAGTTGTAGATGTGAGAGGGGTCATGATATTGTTTATCCTTTAGGAATATAGTATTCACCATATTAATGAAGATAATTAATAGGATAATTTATATTTAATGGGAAAGGGAAGACATTACATGAGGTTACCTATTCTTGTGTTCTGCCAATATGTTGAGCATACTCGTTATTCCTCGAGCCTTATATTATGTTTAATTAGTAAAAATTATTTTTCTTACTACTTATACTCACCACACATGAACATGTATAAGATAATATATCCTACTATTAAATTTGTTTCAAATAGAAGCCTTTCTCGTGTGATAATTCCCTTGAGAATATTAACTAAATTGAACTCCCCTTGTTTAATATGAAACATGATATTTGAAAAGTTTGGTGTTGTGACTATGATGTTTGGTGGTTGAAATGGGAAGTGTTTATTCCGTGTAATTGTGATATGTGTATTTTTTGATGTGAAAGTGGTTGTGATGCGAAATGGTGGTAATGTGGGGCATGTAGACATGAAACAGATGGGTTGTTTGTGGTTGTAAAGTGTTTTACTAGTTTCCTGGTAATAATGGAATTGGATATTAATGCTGAAACTGGAATGGATATTGTGCTAAACTGGATAATGGGTTGGCATAATTAATTAACACTTAAATTTAAATGGGGAGTGTGGCTTAATTGGTTGTTGTTAAATATGAAATGAATGGTATTTCTAAATGAAGATGGTTGATAATTGGTAAATCTGGGAATTAGCTTAAATTGTAAATAAAGAAGGAATTTGGATTGTTGTTTTTGGATTTTTATGTGGTGTTATTCATTTAGAGGTGGAAGAGAAAGTGGTGGAGGATGAAGGGAATTGTGTGGTTTGGTGAGTTGGGATGGTACTCTTTTTTTGTACCCATAGGTTGGTCTTGTGTGTATGACACACATATATAACATATTTTAATTATGATTTATATATGCACCCCACCTGCGTAGAGCACTTTTCTCCAACACCTAAAGGTTTTTGGGGTGTTTTTATCAACATCCTGATGGTGAGGAGGGATAGATAGCTACCCCTCTTCCCTTCTCTCTCTTCAAGGTGATGTTGATATAGAAAAGTTATAGTGGCTTACAAATTTTAGTGAACTTGTGGATGTGATTTATGAGAGGATGATGTGGTTCATGATGGGGGTCATGTATGGTAGGAGGAGGGTATGAGGTTTTTTCCTTCATGTTCACAACACCCTACTATTCTGGTTATGGATATAGTTGATATGTGATATTATGGTCCATGTGTCTTCAGGTGAAATATGATGTCATGACCCAGATATCTTTATGTGAGATGTGATGTGATTTCCCATGTGTCTTTGAGAAGGATTATATGAAAGATATAGGAGCACCAGGATGAATGAAATTAGGATTTGGGAGCATCACCCTAGTGGGGAAGTGGTGTGGGGTACCCTTTTTTCAATATTGGTCTTATTATGTTATTATATTTGGGTGTCATGTTTGGTGAGTGAATCATAGTGAGGATGGGATTATATAGTTGACATGCTTAGGTGTTTTTGGTTATGTAATTTTCTCATAGGTGCACTAGTATACCCTTTTCAAATGTTCATAATAAAATTTGGGTATGATCCTATGAAGTGTACATGTTATACTCACCCCACATATATACAAATTGTTTTCAGGTTTCCAGGGGGATTTCATGGACCGTGATGGAAATTACTAGCTCATAATTTGAAGTTGTTTCCATATCATTTCCTTAGGAATTTCTGATGGGTATTTTATTTTGAGAATCTTTAATTTTTTTACTTTATATATGCATTGTGGGATGGTTTTAGTTTCCTTTACATTCATATTATATCATGGAGTTGATTAGTGGTTATTTATCCTATCTTCTAATCCTATAATATTATAGAGGGGCATGCCTTCCATATGTGAGATTTTTATACCCTCGATACTCATCGCCAACCTGGGGCCTACTGAAGGCAGGAATCGGGGGTTATCATATCCCTTTCTCCTTCTATATACCTAGAGGGGTAATATTTGAGGGGGGAGGGGGGTGTTTGGGACATCTTGAGTTTTTAGGAATTGTAAAATCATCTAAATCCTCTTGATCCATTCTTATGACTCCTGGGGTTTCTTATCACCATGAAATACTAGTGGATACAACTTAGTGAATTCCAAATCATGGACCACCCACATTTCTAGTTTATCATTATATACTTGGCCCATAGACTGGATCTTTTTTACTATAGTTTCACCAAAACCGAGTCAAGTAGAGGATTCGTCTATGGGGATTTCTACATAGCTTCCTCTCTTGTATTCTAAGATGTTATTCTTGGAGGATCCATAAACTATAAAATGAAGAAGATGGAAACCGCTTAGAACTTAATTTTATTCCTTTATCATAAACTGAATTTAGAAAACCAAATCCCCAAAAGGATGAAACTACAAGCATGGATGGTAGACAACCCCAGAATTCCCATGGTAATCAAGGATTTTCATGAAGGTGAGCTAGACAAGAATACTCCCACACTACCTCTCAAGTTCCTACAGACCTACCTCCAGTCTATCAAAAACCCCCAAACACAATAGGTTGATAAAAAATCTTAATCCCAGGATTTGTCAGCAACCTAACCCTTTGATACCAATTTGTTACCAAACAATCCTAGTCAACCCATAATGTCACTCAAATTGGTCGACCACAAGGCCCAACACACATTTCCTATCACCATGGGATGGAAACAAGCATGAAGGTATCATTCAAATAATCATGTGAATTATTTGACCCTCAACAAACATGTGATAAGATAGAAACAAATTTAAAACACAGTAGATATTTAGGATACATCACATGTTAAAAAAAACCAAACCAAATAGGAAACATTTTACAACTAGATAACAAGGTCTAAACAAACAATGGAAATACTATAAATATGAAACCTAGAGAAACCCATGGGTCCATCAACATGTGAACATAATTCACCACCATACCAACCCATTGAAAAAAACACAGTCTAGGAGAGATGTCTTCTACATAATGCTCTTCTCTTTTCCTATATCCTATTAATCCAAGGCTATAAATGAAAAAAATAAAAAAGTAGGGTATGAGCACTAAATCTTAGTAGGATACCACCAAGAATCTATATAATTTTAATCTACATGAATTCATTATTTTTTTTATAAAATATATTTCTAATATACTTTAATATAAATCACTTTCCATATAAAATCATCCTTTTTTTCTTTTTAAAAACATTACATACTCTCATAAACAAAGTAATATGTCATAAAATATATCTGTAAAGCATAATAAAATTAATAAAATAGGTTTAAATCATCAATATCGATATCAAGTTGAAAAATAATCATATCAAATAAATCATGAATGTAATATTATAACCACAAAGCACCAAACATAATCCATGACATAAGGATGTATACAACTAAACTACTGTGACACACATAGGAATACTATCCATCATAGATCAATAATAATGTCTAGGATACTTGATCCCTCATAAAGTCTACCCACTAGAAACAATGGAATCATGGGAACCTCCCCTAGTGATAGATTTATCTACTAGGGATCGTCTACATTTAGTTTTTCCCCATACCCTAAGGTTTCTCAATATGCTAAATCATCATTACATTTAGGAAACCAAATACTTGTTTTATAAAACAATTTCTAAGACAAAATCCATTTTATTTATTTTTAAAAATTTCATAAAACATTTATATAGTCATACCAAATCACTTCCATGATTCAAAGACCATTTCCATTTCAAAACCATATTTAAGGAATTTGTTCAAAACACATAACATGCATAACAAATCCAATATAAAAAAACCATTTTGAAAACCCTTTCCATTAACAAAAAAAGATAAATTACAATTTAAATATTCAATTTCAGAATCAAAACTAAAGGAAAGCATCATAACAACATAAGGATCTATATGGGATAGACCAGGGGATAGAGACTCCCACCTCAAGAACAAGGAAAACCCAATTTCCTTTTAAACTGACATGGGAAATGAATAGATATGGTCCTTACAATACTAGATGCATGAAAAAACCATAAATTACCCATAAAATACTCTATATTTGATAGTCACAACCCAAGAGGTTATAATGAGACAATGGAAAAATAGATCATAAGAAGATCTAGATAAAAGAGGAGAAACTGAGAGAAAATAGAACATATCTTGATGAGATCCACCCAAAATGATCTAGGATCATTAAGGAATAAAGGGGAGAGTCCTATATAGTGTCTTGGAGGGGATAATTCTAGCTAAATAAGGATTATGAGTCTATTAGAGTTAAAATAAATAAAGGGCATCATGACAATTTTCAATTTTAATAAGTTTGGATATGGGTGCGTGGTTAGGATGCACAGTTAGAAAAATCATATGTTAACCATTATCCACTTTACTTGGAAAACTATGTCACACAGTTTCCTGAATAAGGTCTTATAGTTTGAAAAACTATGCTCAAACCATGAAAAATTCCACTGTAAACCATAAATCCATTTTTCATGGTTACCACACAGTTTAAATAACTATTCACCTAAATCGTGATCCTGTCTAGTTTTTTTTCATGAAACTCTATATTTTTATCCCCCAACTCCCAAAATACTTTTTAATCTCACAAGATATAAAACAATCTCAAAATTAGACTTTCTTGTTACCCGGAGGGCATCACATGTTGGTCTTATCACATTTCTTTATGGAAAATCCACTTATTGTGACCTCACACTTAAGAAAATCCTTCAATAAGTGATATCACTGAGCATTTAAATTTTTTAAAATTGTTAAAAAATAATAATTTGGATAATATAAAATTATAGGTTTATCATAATGATGAACCTTTACTATTTCATAGTATACCTCATTAAATCATTGATAAAATGCATTCTATACTTCACCAAAAATCACAACAAAACCAATTATTATAGATATGTAAAATACTGGTTGTAATATGTTTATCTCACATATTTAATTTAACCCTATCACTTTATTAGATCAATAGATATGAAGGAAAAATAGTTTTAAATCTTATTTATTACTAGTTTTTTTATTTCTCCACCTACCAAGAACTCATCTAGTTCTACTCTCTTAAGTATTTTCAGATAGTTGTAGTTGTAGGTCTATGAAGTTCTCATAGTGTTGTTTTGATATTTATCATATATGTTTTATACATAAGTAATATCAATCACAACACATATCATGGCATGAGAAATTAGTTTCCGAAATATGGTTTAGTATATAAGATTCTATTTATAGTAATCTCCTTCATTATTGGAGATATTTCATTCCATGTGAAACGAAATCAATTCGATCTTGAATTTCTATATATTTTATTATTCAATACTTTTTCAAATATATAATTTGAATAGATTCAGAAACCCCATATATCTATCACTATAGATTTTTTTCCCTTGAACTTCAGTTTCTACTTTAAGTCATCTTTTTGAGAAATCCATTACTTTGTATGAATTTTTTTAAGTCTGATCACTTTTTTTCATGTTTTATCAATATATTTATCTTGTAAAAGTGTTGTAATCCCATTGACCTCTTGTAGACACATGGAATTCATTTATTCCAAATGAATATTCTAGGATCATTATATATAATGTTATCTATAAATGGATATTTTCAATTTTCATATCTTATTGGAATTAATTGGTGTCACTAACCCTTTAGGTTTCATCTTATAGACACCTTATGTAGGGTTTCCATATAGCATATTTAACTTGATATCCAATTTATAATAAATGATCATAGAATTATTATTTAACAAATATAATTCAATCAAGTTAATAATTATGATTGGAGTGAAGGTAACATCATTGACCATGTCTATATATTAATGAAAAGACCTTAAATAATCAATCATGCTTTATGAATACTGACTTGTACCATTTATATATGGTTTCTCTTTAATACCCATGGATAAAGTCAAGTCTACAAACATTAAAATATATATTTTCAAAATTTTTATATATGGTTTCCATAATTGAATTCATGAAAAATTATCAATACCATTTTATTGATTTTGTGTATGATTTATTATTATTGATACTAATATATATATCACCTATATTGATGAATACTGAAGAAATTATTTTATTTCAGTCTTCCTACATAGTATTTTTTCTAGAAAAACTCCTTCCACAAAGCTTAATCGAGTATGTGTTTCTATGAAAACTCTTGTGTATCAAAACCTAGAATTCATTTAAGTTTAGATTTCTCCCAATATATTAATAGTGATAAGTCACCCTTTAGTAGAAATATATCTAGTCATTATTAATATATTTCAATCTTAGATTACTTAATATTCTTATTAACATGAGGATAATTAACTCAGATACACTTTATGTTTTTATTTTGATGTCATTTTGTTGGTATCGACAAACAACCCACATAATAACACATGAATTTATGGATTAATATATTTACACCATATTTTATCATATATGTTATCCATTAGTTAATATGTTGGCATATAAATAACATGATTCTATTTGAAAAATGATTCCTTGGAAGAAATCATGGAGGATTTTCAATATATATAATACTTCTCATTAATCCCCTTTTACTACCATAAAAAATTTGATGTATGAGGCAATGTGAGTTTAATAATACCTTCACTCAACACATAAATTATTGATGAATACTTGGTTATGATATACTATAAAAAGCCTGACTGGAGGATCCTGTATGCTTTTACTAAGTGTATTTATTTCTTCACCGAGCATTCCAAAAAATTCTTAAAATAATCTCATGAAGTATATGAGTTTAACTATAGATTCTATATGGAATATTTCATGTGGTCTTATTGAACTAACTATACAATCTTTCTGGTTTGCTTTTATTTCTAAAGGTTTATATTTATAAAACTTTATTAAGTAGTTTTTTAATATACCTAGTGTTTCAGCTCAATATAGTCTAAAAAACTATTCTAGATATAAAAAAGTCAACTAATATCAGTTTTATTTGGGAAATAATTATCTTTACATTAATAGGTAATAGAGTCTTATTTATTATTCATCATTATTTTCAATTGCATATCAACGATTCTAGAATCATTGAACTATTATTTAAGTATGAAATACCATGAAAACAATTATTTTAAAATGAAATAAAATCTCTTTGTTTCTAAAATAGGCTCCGAGATTTTTTTTTAAATTCTCTATATAAATAAATATTTTAATTCAAATAATTCCACCATATAATCCATAAGTTGTGTGTTTTTCTTTATCTATTTACGAATCACTATTCTTTAGTTAAATATTTTGAGAAAAAGAAATCATATTCTTTCAATAAATTCTTGGTTCTTTCATTTAAATACATACTTGTGATAAAAATATTGTATTTTAATAAAAAATAAGTAAATATAAATATAATGATGAATAAACCTAGTGTATAAGAATTAGATTACTTCCCATTAAATCCATTATAATTCATCTTTTTATTACCTCTCTAGAAATATGAAAATAAAATATCCTCTTTCTCATTATGATCCCTTCGAATCCTTTTTCTCTTGAAGAAATTTGTAAATACACCATTGGATTTAAATCAAACAAATTCTTTTCAAACCTATCATTCATTATTTTTACTATATGGGGTGATGAACCACATTCCCATCGATCCTTATCTACTTAGTGATGTATAGTTAAAAGATTCATGATAAATTTATCTATTTTATTTTTCTAGACTTAGAAAAAGAAGGATAAAATTGGTGGTAAGGGTGATAATATTTGATTAATGGATAATTTATTATTCAAATGGAAGCCTAGTTTCATTAAATGATTAATGTACTCTAGAATTTTGAAGTCATTATTGGTAGTAAGGTTGCCTTATTCATGTTTACACTGATATAATGCAATGAAAATATTATTCATCTCTTGCCTATATTTCTCTTTCTCAAGTGATGTGAGATTTGATATTATGGTGTAATAATTTGTGTCCTTGCTCTATTGATATATTTGATATTAACATAGGAATCATTCTTTATGTATCTCTGTTTTTCATCCTTTTCACCCACACTCACTAGTTGTAGATGTGGATCAAGAATAATGGATTCCAACACATAATATAATTTTTTTGGATAGTAATGCAATGTATGAAAGATTGTAGCACTCTTGTAAATTTTTTCTTATAAGGACATGCCATGTGTTGAGGAATGATGGCAATGTCCTCATGATTTTATTTCTATTTCTTTTCTATAATATTTATATAATATTTTATAATTACTTTATAAGGGTCATTAAAATATGTGATATGTAATAAATATTATGATCTTATTAGTATCCCACTATTTTATCATGTCCTAATAACTCTCACAATTAGACTCAGAATATCCTGTCAATTGGACAATATAGTGGTAAGGATATATATATTTCCCTTATCATAGTCTATAATTTTGTCTATCGAACTATTTAAATGTATTTAGGTATGAATTCTTTCCAAAAAAATTACCAAATAAATCTTTGATATGTTGAGTGGGATCCCCACTCCTAAAATTCAGAATTGGATTTCCTCAACACTTTCCTCAAAGTAATATCAATTCCAGAAATGGCTACTTATCTTAATGTATACTTAGTTAAGTCAAACCTAAACCTTTATAAGAACTGCCTAATAAAAGTAAGTGTCCTAGTGAGGTCTAGACCAAATCTTATTTCTATGGTTTGATCCTTAATCAAGTAATGGACGATGATTCTCAATTAATATTTTATTTAGGTATTTTATTTATATGTGTTTGCATTTACACACATTCTCTTAAATTCCAATATTTTATCCATCACATGTCTTATTAATATTATATTGATTTTACATAATTGATTAACATTGCCTTGATAAAATATTTATGTATAATCCTTTTAATTTATTTCATCCTATATATTTTGTTATCTTATTTACTTAATATGAACACATTCAATCATCCAAATAAATAAACACACAAAATGAAATAAATAAAATAAATTGATCATGGGATTTCTAATGATTGATTTTTCAAGTGGATGATAAATCAATCTATGATCTTAGAAGGAAACCCTATGAGTCAGTCTTGGATAAAGTTACATAATCCATCCATTAACAAATGTATCTTCTTGGTTTTTTTTCCTTGGTTCTATCTTGAACCACCTCCACTCTCCCAGGAGCTCCTTCTTTAATATATGATTTTAACTCACATGAATGTGAGGGGAACTAATGGATTTGTTAAGGGGGTTACATAAATAAACCATGGACACACATTTCCTATATATTAAATGAGGGAGGGATGATAGAAATTCCATCATATTTAATTTAATAATTAATTATAACAAACCAATTCAATAATATTAAATCAAATGAAACCATAAAAAAAATTGGTCGGTCAAAGATCATGGCCAGTCAAATACATGCAACATCTCATTCATACATGCTAGAACTCATTTCTAATCACTCTCTTAATTAAGATAATGTTCTCGTGAATTAATAATTAAGGGTATTATTAATTAACTAATTTCTTATCTTAATTTAATCCAAGCAGTATAGAGATACATAAGACTCCAATACACTATAATTTGACATAAATTATTTATTTATAATTATGAAGCTACACTATGTATACTAAAGTAAACATGATATGTGTCATTTTTTCATTTGTTACATGGAATGTTATATAACACAACATGACATGTAATAATTTCTGTGTATATTTATGGTCGTCTACCATGTACTTGTACTACATGTCCGCATACATGGTGTGTAGTTTCCTTGATAACATCATGTTATTTTCAGGAAGATTTTGACCACATGACATGCTACTAATATACACGCCATGCACTATTGAATTAACCTATAAAGTACATGGAATTTACAACCAATATACATGGAATATATATATAGAAAAAGTATAAATAATTAATCTAAGTCTTTATTCCACATAGTATCTAAAAATTATTCAACGTGTTGAAAAACCCAATCCCACAACATGTATACTATCAACATTCCATTTAATTTGGTTTAAATTTTAATTAATTATTTTCTCTCTTTGTGTAATAACTCACGTGGCTCATTCAAATCACATCTTTTACATGATTTTGAATGGATTACATGGTGTGTACACTAGCTACACAATGTGTAATTATTTCTAGTCGATCCACTTTACTCACCCCAGGAGTTTGTGTGTAATCCATAGGGAATTTAAATAATTACATAACATGTATTCTAGTTACACATCATGTAATCATAGATAGACCTATGTAACACACCATCATTCAATTACATGGGGTGTGTATTAAATAAAATATGTGAACACTGACCACATATCCACTATATCATTATGGGATTACACAACGTGTAGTCATGCAAGTAGAGTACCACTCTAGTAGTCAATAAGTGGTGTCGTTAATGTAATTAATGAACCCATGTACTACTGTCCCACATATAATGTTGATATTGGTGCAGGCACATAAACATGTGGTTGACTGGGACTAAATGAGATGTAATTTGTCTACACACCATGTAATCTCATTGAATATCTAGGATCTTGGCACATATGGATGGAATCTTCATATGTTCTTCACTTGTTATTGGCCTTTTCTTGATCATATGATAATGAATGAACACATAATCTTTGATTAATGTATTACAAATGATAATTGATATGAAAATATAATATAAGAAATGTGATAAATGATCATAAAAATAAATAATTATAAATTTGAATGCAGCTACTTTGATACAACTTGTAGGTTCTAAATATAGCTGATGCGTCATTTGGACTCATTCATGATGATAATTTTGATGGTTATAATGAATAATAAACTAAATCATAATGATGAAATGTCGTTCAAAATTAATATAACCGATGAAACTAGATAAGAATCATAGAACCAAGAGATATAATTTTTCATGATAAATTTATAAATTAATTGAATCATGAAGAATAATACCTTAGGTTTGAGGTTATTATTTGATGAAGTTATTGACCTCACAAAATATTTTTTTTCAAATCATCATTGGGTGAAGAGGACCTAAAGAATATCCCCTTTAGTGGTGATACACACATGATACTTGATCTTGAAATATCACCACCAGAATTTTGGGTGCTAGTGTGGAGATGTTAATCATCTTGTTCCATTATTTGATGATCATAATGAAAATACCTTTGGCATAAAATGATTATCACTAGATCTCTCGGGCTTGAGAGGGATGAGGAGAATCTATTCTCTTATTCTTAAGATAATTCCTTAGAGATGTTCTTGGTGGGGAGAAATATTTTAGGAGGAGTTGTTGTACACAACTTATAGGTTCACATATGTATATTTTAATAATGATATAACTAACAGGAATTTTTTGGATCCAAGAGTGATTGGTCTTAAAAATGTATTAATGAAAATAAAATAGAGAAAAACAAAAAACATAATACAAGTGGAAAAAGAGCCACCACCAAACAAAGGGGACACACAATGAACACCCAAAATAGTACTACCGATATTCCTATCAGACCATCAGATCAAGAATACAAATATCTCATTATAAACAATCTCACATGAAACTTCCATGACACCAATGTCATCTGTGAATTCCATCAGCCAACCCATCCAGCCCACAACATCATGGCTCGCACTGTGATCTCCGTGGATTTGCTCCTCGTATCCAAACAAAAGTGACCTCATAGCGGTCCTATAGAAAAAAATCCTCCCACTCCCAACAACGTGTATCAAAACCTGAATTCGAGCTTCCCCATGGACCAAGGTCTTCACATGCTCCCTCACACAGCTCAACGTCACCTATCTCCATCACTCTAAAGTTAGAACCGTTTCCCAAGGCTCTCCATCACCCATCATCACTGGAATCGCCAGAGTTTGATCATTCCAGACAGTCCAAGTTTGGATCCCCATCCTAGTTTTAATCTCCAGAAAACACCGTTCACATCTGATGACCTCATATTTCCACCATCCTATGGCCAGGCACACCGACGTCATCCGCAAAGATGAAAAATTGGCACAATATGAGCCATCACTCCCACAAACACACACATTCAGTAGATTTGAAAAAGGTATCCCATAACAATATTCCAGAGTGCCTAGTCAGTCCAGAAACCGCCACCTCGTTGAGTCCAATGCCACCATCCCAAAATTGTGGTTAGTCAGAATGCCCAAAACTTCCATCACCTTCGGCCTGAGTAGCGCCCACAAGTCAACCCACCGGGATCCCACACCTGAACTGCATGCTCCCCACCATCTATATCTACACCCCCACTGATGGAAGGGGCCCATAATTTCATGAGCCAACTGTTAAGTCAATAAGGTTTTCCTTACAAATTTTTCCATTCCTTCTTGTTTTGAAAATCACAAACACCCTAAACTTAAGAAAATATACATTTTAGTTATATAAGAAAAATTTCCTTCTCAAGGGAATTTACCCCTAACATGTTTTCATTGTTCATATCAATATATTTCTTAAGTATAAAAATCAGATTCATATCAAAAACCTCGGAATCATATAATATTTAGATATGAAGCATTCTGTTTTAGGATCCGAATTATGGATATGAACTGTAATGAAGTTCCACTCCAAATTCTGGATATGAACTGTAATGAAGTTCCACTCCGAATTCTGGATATGTACTATAATGAAGTTCCACTCCGAATTCTGGATATGAACTATAATGAAGTTCTACTCTGAATTATGGATATCAACTGTAATGAAGTTCCAATCCTAATTATGGATATGAACTGTAATGAATTTCAACTCTGAATTATGGATACGAACTCTCATGAAGTTCCATTCTGAATTATGGATACAAACTCTCATGTAGTTCGACTCTGAATTCTGATTACAAACTTATCTAAGTTCTGACTCCAAGTTCTCTGGATTCTGACTCCGAACTTTGTAAGTTCTAACTCCGAATTCCCATGAACTCTGACTCCGAACATTGTATGTTCTGACTCTAAATTCTGATGAAACCAGACTCCATATTTCTATATAATTCAGGTTCCAAAATCCTACAAAAAAGAATCCGAATATATTTTTAATATAGACTCCGAATTCCATTTTGGTTAGACTCTGAACTTTTATTTTCTTACATTCCGAACTTCATTTTTTCTTATGATTGCACTCGTTTCATTATAAAACGATGTCGTGCCTTCAGTTACCCATGTTTTTTTATAAAACGATGGCGTCCATTCTGTTTCTAACTAACCATTGGTTAAGTGACACGTGTATAGGTCCCTCTGAAATTTAAGGAAAATATGACCGTTGGAAGAGGGAGCCCACCGTTCCAGTCGAGGCTATAAATAGGAGCTCATTTGAAAGAGATCCACACAATTATTGAACAAGTTGATCAATCTAGAGACCACACGTTGTTAAGGTGATTTCTATAGAGAGAATATTTTCATGCCTTGTGCGTACTGAACTGCTCGTTCAGATTACTTCGTGCTACTCCGAATGTTGGTGATTACATTTGAGGGCTTCCGGGGATAGGAAGACAGAGGTGCCGACTACCTTGAAGTTCGAGGGATTCCTTGCTGAGGAAGATATAGGTTCCAACTACCTTGAAGTTTAGGGCTTGTGGGGATAGCAAGACAGAGACTCCGATATTCGTATCGAGGGCTTACCCGGGTTAAAAGATTTATATCTTGTTACTTGTTTTTGTTAAAAGTTTTTCCTCTGCATTTTGTATTATAAGGAAAGTATAACCTTCTTATATTTCCTTACACTTGTACTCTGATTAATTTAGATTCTATACGCTTTCTGGTAGAATTTCATTTTGTAAACATTGGTTAAGATTCAATTTCCGGATCCATATTTCCGGAACCAGTTTTTCGGAATCACTTTCCAGATTTAAGCAAGAGTATAAAACTAGAAGTTTGTAACTTCATACTTTGACCCAATATTTTAATTGGTGTTAGAGGTGTTGTGAATTTTATTAGTTTAATTTTGTTAAAATTATATCTTTCCTTGATTAAGGAATTTTTTTAAAGTGTACAATTCACCCCCCTCTTGTATATTTATCATCTACATCGTTATTTCGATCCTACAATTGGTATCAAAGCAGGTTTCTAAATTAATTATATTCACATATAAGTTTTTCTTGCTCAGTTTTTCATTGTTCTGTATTTTTCCTTGCTTAGGAGTATTCTCCTTGAATCTGAACTTTTGTTATCAACAAGTTTTTGTGTAGAAAGATTTTAAGATGGCAGGAATCAATGTTGGTTCCATCGACAACCTAAATCCTACAAGACCACCAATTTTTTATGGTAATGATTATGAGTATTGGAGAGATCGAATGAAGACATTCATTACTAATACTGGAGTATAATTTTTTTTATGCTTACTGGAGGTTATCAAATTTCTGATAAGGAAGTTAGTACTTTCACAAACCAAGAGAAGCATGATTATCAACTCAACTATAAGGTGCACAATACTTTACTATGTTCAATGACTTGGAACATATATAGCCAAATTTCTTCTTGTGAAGAAGATAACTGCATATGGAAGAAACTTGAAGTTACTCATTTTGGTACATCTAAAGTGATTGAAACTAGAAGATCTATGCTTAGAGCTGAGTATCATTGTTTTAACTTTCCTTATGGAGAACCCATTTGTAAGGTGCAACAAAGGTTTATGACTATCGTGAATAGCTTACAATCTATGGGAGAGAAAGGTCTAGATGATAAAGATCTTGTTGACAAGATCATTGATATTATTCCCAATGAGTGGGAATCAAAGAGAACTTATATTGATGAGAATAGGAAGGTTACTCAAATTTCCTTAGATGAAATGTTTGGAACTCTTCTCCAACATGAAACAAGGATGAAGAGAGATGCTGACAACATCAAAAAGAAGAATGGGAATGGTACTATTGCTTTTATTACAAAATAAAATCACATGAAAGATAAGACTCCTGAGAGAGTTACTAGATCCAAATCTAAGAAGGTTGTTATCCAATCTGAATCTAGTGAGAGTGAAGTCTCAGAGAATGAGTTAGCAAATCTTGCTCGAAGGATGAACAAGATAGCTAGACAAAGAAATTTCCAATCCAAGTATAAAAATAAGGAAAGGAAAGATAAGAAAGATTCATAAGTCACATGCTATGAATGCAAGAGAGATGGACACATAAGACCTGCTTGTCCTTTTCTCATGAAGAAAGAAAGAAAAGAGAGGCATTCTGAAAGGAATAGAAAGAAGTATTACAAGTCCAAAGCTAAGAAAGTTCTGAAACCTAATGATACTTGGAGTGTTAGTGGTGGTGACTCTTCAGATGAATCTTCGGATTATGAATCCTCAGGACAGAAGAATCTTGGTCTTAAAGCCATATTACCTATTAACAATCATTGATTTATGGATAAGGTACATAATGCTGAATCATTGACCAATGTTTCTTTAAATTCTAATGATAGTAAATATTATAACTCTTCAGATGAAGAATCCTCTTCTGATGAAGAAAATACTTTACCTACCTATGAAGAAGTTTCTAGGTTTACTGAACTTCTTGAGATTGAGAATTTAAAACTCAATAAAAAACTTGATAAAGAAAACTCTAGGAATATTATTCTTACTAAAGAAATATCAGATCTTTTTAATGATCTGGATAAGAAAAATTCTGATTTTATAAG
The DNA here is from genome assembly GCA_963277665.1 of Viscum album. Lineage (NCBI taxonomy): Eukaryota > Viridiplantae > Streptophyta > Magnoliopsida > Santalales > Viscaceae > Viscum > Viscum album. The sequence goes on from OY728141.1 coordinate 1,426,732,689, forward strand.
TATTTCAAAAAGTCTCGAGGAAGTAAATTCTAAGAAGAATAAACTTTCTAAATATCAAGAAAAATTAATTTCTAAGAAAAGTGTTTTTGACCCTATCTCTAGTTCGAAATTTAATGATTTTGAAGATAAAAACTTGGTTATAAAACTCAAGTCTGAAATATTTTCCTTAAAGAAGTGTTTGTCGAACTTTACCTTAGTTAAAGAAAATTTTGATAAGATGTATTCACAAATACGACCTTTAAGAAACAAATCTGGATTTGGTTATACCCATGCAAAACCAACTTTTAGTAACAATTATTTTGTTCTTCAAAGTGCTCCATTTTGTACCAAGTGTCAATGTGGTGGTCACTGGGCAAAGAATTGTTCTTAAAAGAAAACCCAATCTTTAGGTTTTTATAAGGATTATTTTTTTTAAGAAGATGTGGGTACCCAAAATTTTGTTATATGAAAATCTTGGATCCAAACAAGTTTGGATTCCGAAAGTCTAATTATTTTTTTTATTTTCAGAAAGATAATGTAAGTACCAACATCAATACATGGTACATAGATAGTGGATGTTCCTGGAATATGACTGGTAACAAAAACTATTTTGAAAAGATTATCAAGATGAAAGGAGGAAAAGTAACTTTCGGAGATAATTCTCAGGGAGAAATTGTTGGTATAGGTAATATTTTTCTTCTTGGTAAAACTTTGATTTCAAATGTTTTGTTTGTTAAGGTTCTTAAGCACAACCTCATTAGCATAAGTCAATTATGTGATGACAGTTACCTTGTGAATTTTATGAATGATAAATTCTTAGTACACAATTCCAAGGAAGAGTTTATTCTCTCTGCCAATAGGAAAGAGAATGTTTACACATTAAACTTAGAAGACCTTAGGATCCAAGACTTACCTTGCCTAAGTGCAATGGAAGATCATTCTTCATTATGGTATAGAAGACTAGGTCACTGTAACCTTAGAAACTTATGTAAACTCTCTAAGAAGAAACTAGTTAAGGATATATCAGAGCTTAGATTTGATTCTTCTAAATTTTTTTATCCTTGTCAATATGGAAAGAAACATAAATCTAGTTTTAAATCAATCGGTGAAGTCTCAACAACTAATGCATTACAGTTGGTGCACATGGATCTTTTTGTTCCAACACAAACTGGAAGCATTGGGGGCAAGTATTATGTATTTGTCTTAGTTAATGATTACACTAGATTTACATGGGTCTATTTTCTAGAAAAGAAGTCTGAAGCTTTTTATTATTTCAAAAGTTTTAGAGCCCAATTTAAAAAGAAGATATTATTATTCAGTTTATCGGAACGCAAGATCAACTTGCTGACATTTTCGGAAAATCTTTACCCTCCAATAGATTTGAATACATTAAACAGAAGTTAGGAATGATAACCGTGAGGTAATCCTTCTTCATTAACTTATTTTTGAACAATTATCCTTACAGTAATAAAATTATTTTCATAGGGGGAGTACATTTTCTTGTTAGCATAATCCAAATTTTCACAGTCAGTTTTTTTTAAAGCTTTTGTAATCAAAATTTTTGTAGTTTTTTTAAAATATTTTTTAATCAAAAATCTTGTAGTCAGTTTTTCAAACTTTTTTAACTAAAATTTTCATAATGAAGTTTTTGGAAGTGAAATTTTCGTAATGGAAATTTTTGGAACTGGAACTTTCGTAATGAGAATTTTCAAACTTGGAATTTTCATACTGAAATTTTTTCGTACTCAACATTTTCATACTGGGATTTTCGTACTCATGATTTTTGTACTGGAGTTTTGGTACTCAAAGTCTTTTCAACTTTAAGTTTTTTGTAGTTAGTTTTTCTTAGTAAAATTTTTCTTCAAGAAGAATATCACCTATTATGAATAAACTTCATGGCCAATCCAAAAGGTATGATTTCCTTACTTATGTTTTCGTAGTCATATTTTGCTTGCTGGTATTTTCCTATGAGTTTTAAAATTTCTCAGATTCTAGTTTTCTTAAATCCGATTGTTTTTCTTATAACATCAAAGGATCAGATTTAAGATTTACTTGAGGTTATGTTTTCAACCATCAGATTAGATCAGAGATTTTTTTAACTATTAGATGGTTTTTGGAAGCTCAAAGGTCACATACATTTCCTATATAAAGGGGAACCCCGATGGTTGTCCCACATCGATCTTCAAGCTCTCGCGTGTTGAAGTTCTACCTCCCTTATTAAAGCCCATTCCAAATCTTCCAGAGCTCTTCATTCCAAATGTCTGTTGAAGCTACTTCTCAGGATATGTCAACTATGATGCCAATCTCAAAATGGTTAGTTTACAGGGAGAGGTTAGTGCATCCGAGTTTCTACAAATATGATTCTCTTATATCAAAGAATATCAGATTGAATGGCTGGGAGGATGTTTTCTTATTAAAGCCAGCGAATCAGGATCCATTTTATACAGATTTGCTTATTGAGTTTTACGAGTCTGTTTCCTTCTTTAAGGAAGATGGCAGAGAGAAGTTTTCCTTCAAATCTAATAGGAATACTTATATGCTTTCTTACACCAAGTCTACAATCTTGGTGAGTCTATATTATGAAGGTGAAGCTGAGTTTTTTTCACATAAGCTTCCGGATGAGCAAGGAATTTTCAACAAAGTGAAGGCATTGAAATGTCTTGGACTTAAACATGCCAAGATAGCTAAGATTTCTCATCTCTCTTCGAACAATCGGATTCTACAGCTGTGGGTACAAGGCTTTTTCGTACCGAGAAGGGGTGGTAAGGATAATCTAAAGAAGAGTGATATATACATCCTAGATTTTTTGGTAAATCTAAGGAAGTTGAATTTGATGAGGCATGTTTTGATTACAGTTAAGAATATTAAAGAAGGGAATCTGAAAGCTCAGATCATAATGTATCCGACCTTGATTTCTAAGCTTATTATCAGATGTCATGATTCATTTAAAGTTTCATTCACTTCCAAGCAATGAAATTGCAAGGTAATTCTGGTTAGTGATGATACATTAAAGAGGATGAAGATGGGTTTTTCTATTGAATCTAGAGAATTCTACTCATTACTAGAGGAAGAGATTGAGGCAGCTCATAAAGATCAACAAACTCCAGAACCATCTAAAAAGGCAGGGAAGAAGAGAAAGTTGAAAGAAGTGGTGACTGAAGATAAGACCCAGAAAGCTAAGGAAACTAAATCTGCACCACCCAAGCCAAAGAAGAAAAAATACTACCCAGATAAAGTGGCAGTTAAGTGGAGGGAAGACAAGGAGAAGAGAAAAGAAGGGGACCCTCAATTCGGATTAGATCCTACTGAGGATAAGGTCTTAAAAGAGAAAGCTTCTGAATAATTAGAGAGGCAATAAAAAGAGAAGAAGATGAAGAAAAAGATGTCTGAATCTGAGCTTGTACAATCTCTGTTGAGAGATACAGAAGTAGCCTCTAAGAAGATCCCCATTCTGGAAACTTTTGATATTAAACCATTACCAGAGACCCCTGGAAAGAACTACTTCACTCCGGAAAAGCTTAAATAGAAATAAGTTGTCGATAGAGAAGAAGAATAAATTGTTAAGAGAGTATAATAAGAAGTTGTTTAATGAGAAGAAGAAGTAGTAGAGGAAGAAGAATAAGTAGAAGAAGGAAGTACTGATCTAGATGACCCAATTAAACAAGTTGAGGATTATCAAGAAAAGGATGAATCCGCAAAACTTGTCACTCCGGGAAAGGAAGTTGAGAAAGAAGGTAGGAAGGATGATGATAAGGAAGAGGAAGAGAAGGAAAATGTTTTATCTAAAGAATAATTCTATGGGAAGAATTTTCTTGAGGAATTAGCAGAAAAAGAGAAAATAGACGAAGACAATATTGTTCAACTATCAGAGAGTGAGGAAGAATCTCCAGATGGTCAACCCATTCCGAAAGCTAACAAAGGGAAGCAAGTGCTTATGGATACCTCAATAAAAGATGTTATAAGAAAGAAGGATGTTGGTGGTTCTTCTAAAAGGAAGCTGGTGAAAATTGAAGAAGAACAATCCCCAAGAAAAGTGTCTGATTTGGAATCATCAGCACAGGGTCATGAATTTGTTGTCAAATCTTTGAAAAAGTTGGCGGACAAAATTCCGATATTTCCCACCATACACTCAAGGTTCCAAATGCTTCAACATAGTCTAAATAATAAATCGGAATCCTTATCCATGGTGATGGATATGTGTGTGAAAATTGAAGCTGACCATAGAAATTTCCTTATCAATTATGATGTTCATAGAAAATCTTGCAGCAAAATAACCCTTTGGTCAAAGAAGGTGGATTATGACTTGGTTGAGTTTGATAATTTTCAGAATGAGGTAAAATATGCTTTTGATACCGAGGATGAAAAGATAAAGAATCTTCAGGAGAAGCTAATCCTTGAGCAAAATTCTCAGAATCAACAAGTGAAGGACTTGAATGATAAGGTTAACTCTCTTACTCAAAATTTTAAAAGGGATAGAGATCTCCGGATTGAGATCAAAGGAAATATTTTAAAGAAAGATGAGTTAGTGAAGATGCAGGAAGAGGACATGAAGGCTCAGGAATAGGTGCTGAAAGATCAACAAGAAAGGATCAAAACTTTAGAGAAACAAGCTGAGGAGGATCAAAAAGATTTGAAGAAGCTGAAAAATCTCTTGAAAAAGATAATTCAAAAGGAGAAGGAAGACAAATTAACTCAATCTGATATTTTGTTGCATTTTATTTTCCTTGTAAAAAATTCTTTCAACTCTAATGAAATATCTGGTTGTTTGTATCTGGTGTTATTTTGTACTAATGTTTCAGGTACTTTATTTTTTCCATTCCCACAATTCTTTTTGAAAATCACAAAGGGGAGAAGGAAAAAGATCTACTCCTAAGGGGGAGAAAGAAAATTTCTAAACTAAGAAGAACTATCTGTAAGAAAGGGGGAGTTCTCATTACGATTCCTTCATTCTAATGAAAATTCCATTCAGAAAATTTAGAATACAATCCTTAGAGTTTCAAATCCAAAGGGGAAGTTAGTTGTATTCACTATCATCTATGAAAAAAGGGAGATAAGTTTTAATTTCAATGTCTAAATAAAATTTTCCAAATTCTTTTATATTCTTTTTTGTAAGGTTGTTTGTTCTTTCCAAAAGGGGAAGATTGTTAAGTCAATAATGTTTTCCTTATGACTTTTTCCATTCCTTATTGTTTTGAAAATCACAAACACCCTATACTTAAGCAAATCTACATTTTACTTATATAAGGAAAATTTCCTTCTCAAATGAATTTACCCCTACCATGTTTTCATTGTTCATATCAATATTTTTCTTAAGTATAAAAATCAGATTCATATACAAAACCTCGGAATCATATAATATTTAGATATGAATCATTCTGTTTTATGATCTGAATTCTGGATATGAACTATAATGAAGTTCCACTCAAAATTCTGGATATAAAATGTAATGACGTTCCACTCTGAATTCTGGATATGAACTGTAATGAATTTCCACTCCAAATTCTGGATATGAACTGTAATGAAGTTCCACTCTGAATTCCGGATATGAACTGTAATGAAGTTCCACTCTGAATTCTGTATATGAACTCTCATGAAGTTCCATTCCGAATTATGGATACGAACTCTCATGTAGTTCGACTCTGAATTCTTATTACGAACTTATCTAAGTTCTGACTCCAAGTTCTCTGGATTCTGACTCTGAACTTTGTTAGTTCTGACTCTGAATTCCCATGAACTTTGACTCCGAACTTTGTAAGTTCTGACTCCAAATTCTGATGAAACCAGACTCCGGATTTCTACCGAATTCATGTTCCGAATTCCTACAAAACAGAATCCGAATATCTTTTTAATATAGACACTAAATTCTATTTTGGTTAGACTCCAAACTTTTATTTTCTTACATTCCAAACATTAGTTTTTCTTATGATTACACTCGTTTCATTATAAAATGATTTTCTGCCTTCAGTTACACATGTTTTGTTATAAAATGATGTTGGAAATTATGTTTCTAACTAACCGTTGGTTGAGTGACACGTGTACATGTCCCTTCGAAATTTAAGGAAAATATGACCGTTGGAAGAGGGATCCGACCATTCCAACCGAGCTTATAAATAGGAGCTCATTTGAAAGAGCTCCATACAATTATTTAACAAGTTTATCAATCTAGATACCACACACTGTTAAGGTGATTTCTAGAGAGAGAAGCTTTTCATGCCTTGTGCGTACTGAACTGCTCGTTCAGATTGCTTCGTGTGACTCCGAATGTTGGTGATTACATTTGAGGGCTTCCGGGGATAGGAAGAGAGAGGTGCCGACTACCTTGAAGTTCGAGGGCTTCCTTGCTGGGGAAAGCAGAGGTTCCAACTACCTTGAAGTTGAGGGCTTGTGGGGATAGCAAGACAGAGACTCCGATCTTCGTATCGAGGGCTTACCCGGGTTTGGGTAAGACATACTTTCTTGAAATTGTAAATCAAGGGACCTTTATCCAAGGTTGTTGGATACCCTTCTCTTTGGGTTAAAAGATTTACATCTTGTTACTTTTTTTTGTTACAAGTTTTTCCACTGCATTTTGTATTCTAAGGAAAGTATAACCTTCTTATATTTCCTTACACTTGTACTCTGATTAATTTAGATTCTATACGCTTTAAGGTAGAATCTCATTTTGTAAAATTTGGTTAAGTTTCAATTTCCGAATCCATATTTCTGGAACCATTTTTTCAGAATCACTTTCCAGATTTAAGAAAGTGTATAGAACTAGAATTTTATAACTTCATACTTTGACTCAATCTTTTAATTGGTGTTAGAGGTGTTGTGAATTTTCTTAGTTTAATTTTGTTAAACTTAGATCTTTCCTTGATTAAGGGAATTTTTTAACGTGTAAAATTCACCCCCTTCTTGTATATTGAGCATCTACATCGTTATTTTGATCCTACACCAACCTCTTGATGTCATCGAATTGTAGCTCTTGTCATCAACCATGAAAGGTGTTATCCCTACACTGGTCGGGCATCACCATCCACAGCCAGTGGCCCAAAAACCAACCCTATCCATATCATCATCGCCACCGTCATGTAGGACCACCTTCATCTCACCTTGATCACAAACCTCACTCACCGCAACCGAGGAAAATTGTCCGATCTCAAGAATCGAACCAACGTTATGAGAAATTAAAAATCCAGTAGAGTGTTGTGCATGACCACACACAGATTGAAGTTTATCACCTTTATCATTAGTTTCACTATCATAAATGCTTCTGGGACATGCCCTACTACATGCCACAAACATTTGGTAGTGGCCAACAATATCATCATCTTCCCTGATAGAGATTGTTGCCAAATTATGGCCATATTGAAGAAATTAAGTCTCTCTATTCTTGAGAGAGAGTCTCTCCATCATTCATGAAAATATGCAGGAAAAGAAATTCATAATGATATAACTAGGTATATATAGAATTAGGTATTAACTTATGTTAATTGCAAAAAGGCCGTTAATTTATAATTAAACCCATAATGTATCGCATGTTAATAATAATAATAATAATAATAATAATAATATTATTATTATTATTATTACATGGCATGTGTCACATTGTGCATTATCAAATATCATTTTGTTAATTAAGTAAATAAATATTTATTTAATTATATTTAACTCATATATCATTCTCATGAGATTTGATAACTCTCACGAAGATAAATATTATTTATTCATAGTCTTGAAAATAAATATTTATCACTATACCTATAACTCGACCTACCCATCATACTAGAAATTTTTAGAATATTGAATACACAATTAAATAAATATTATTCAATAAATAAATAAATAATATAGTCACAACCTTGCAAAGAAATATTAATTTAATATTCAACTTATGTATATAAATTTTGACTGGATATTTTTGATCAATAAATCATGAATAATTAATTTTCCTTGGTATTGAAAATATTAATTTATTCACTTTTCAAATTAAAATAGAATTTAATTAAGATCAAGGACATGTTTTTCATGTGACCTTATAGGCATCTTTCTCAATGTATTTATATGGGATTTTTTAAAGTCCAAGATTAATGCCTAACAATAGGTTAAAGAAACCATATAGAAAGAAGATATGTCACAATAACATTAACCACAAATGAATTATCACTGCGTAATACAATCCATTTGGTGAGATATCTCCAATCAAGTATTTTGCATAATTTATGTCATCAACCAATGTGATCAATATCTCTTTCTTTGACATTCTAAAATGTACTCACCAAACACATTGTCCAGGGAAGTTTTCAAACAATTACTTTTCAATCAAAGGGCATGAGATATCAACTCTAATTAAAGAATATAAGGTACAAATCCTTTCGTGAAATATTCATTAAAAATATATCAATCATGACACATCCATTGTATCTTAATTCACCATGACCATATGTTGTCAAATTTTTGGAAAATATATCAAAGTATGCGACTCGAGATATGTATTAATAATAATCATAATGTAAAAGGATCATTATAAATGCTCAGAGACATTAATTTTAATTACACAAAAACATGTGGAATTAGAGTATGAAAGTTTGTCCTCATAATCTTCAATCTTAAAGATTACCAAGTGCTAACTATATAATATTTAGTCTCATACACTTATGAGTACTAGCACCTGACTATCAACATCGACTGAGTCTTATATAGATATTATATGGCTATGATGAATATGGAAGGGATTAAAGAATATAACATTTTATGTTGGGGAATGAGAGCGAAAAAATAGTAATGGTCAATATCATTTACTTTGTAAACAACTATAACTTGTCCAAAAATATAATTATTTTTTATTCTCATTTTTAATCAATAATGTAATTATTTAAATATTAAATATATTTAAATACATTTTATTTAATAATCTACATTAGTATTTTCCATTTAATAAAATATATTCACTATTCAATGATATATCATATGAAATTGAATTTATTATACATTAATCCAATATAGATAATCATACCATATAGATTATTAATGAATTTAAATTTAAAAAATAATATTTCACATAAATAATTTCACACCTTAACATTTTTCATAATTTTGAAAGATATTTATTCAAATAAATTCTCACAATATATTAATATTTCCAATTATATCTTTTAAATATGTAATGATAAAAATACTTGAATATATCAATCAATTTTCATAGAAATGTATGTCATTATAAATAATAATAGAAAATTTAACCACAAAAATTATAATTCATACTAATGAATTTATTTTATTTTCATATTATTCATAAAATGGTCAATAATTAAATATTCATATTAATACATTTTAAAAAACAATATAAATTTTTTACTAATGAGTAATAATTCAATATATATAAATATATTATTATTTTCTATCTATGTCAAATAATTATGTATTTCATGCTTTTTAAATACATGAATCACTTGTCAATAATTAACATTAAATTTTTGAACATGAAGATTTTTTATTAATATGTTGAATTAGAGTAATTATCCATGATCTTGAATAAAATATTTATATTTTAATTCTAGTCAATACACCCAAAATTGTCTCACATAATAAAACTTTTTTCAAAAAATTATATTCTATTAATATTTGATTCACCATCAAAACCCAATTATAATTATATTTCATAAAAGTTATTTATTTAACATGACATAAAAGTCAATATACTATTCATTCACAACATTAAATATAATTAATTAACTATAAACCATAAAAATTTGTATCAAGAACTATGTTCCTTACATTATAGAATTATTTTCACTCTTATACAAAATTACATATTAATATAATAAAATAAATGCCAAAAATATGCATTGTTATAAATATAACTGCATTAAACCATAATTAATTTTTTATAAAATTAGATGTTATCTTTTTTTATGAATAAAAAAGATATTTGTTAGAGTAAATTATCATCAAAATTATTTATTATCTCATCAAAATAAAATCACTTCTTTACTAGTTGAAATTTTATGAAATTAAAATAATATGATTTTTATGTCTCAAAATTAAACACACCTTTAGAATCTTTCATCCTAAAAAATTGTTAACCACATCTTAAAAATATAGATATTAATGATGGATAATAATTATTGATAAAGAAGATGTGTGTTTATATAAAATCAAATGATTCTTTAGAGAATAATCCTTGCAATGAAATCAAGTAAAAACAATATCAAGTTAATTCAAATTCAATTCAAGAAAAGAAACTTGATGAGTAAGAATCAATGAAGAGACAAAATTTAACAATCCATCACTCATAACTCAATTATGACACTATTATTTCTATTATTTACTTAGAACAATGATAACACAATTATGATTTACCACTTTTTATCAAGAAAATAATATATAAAATAGAAGTATTCCAAGATTACATTAAGAAAGAAAACTATACCATGATAATAGATAGGGGAAGATCATATCACCTATAATTGAAGAGAAATTTTGATACTTCTACCTGAGGATCCATCCTAAACTAAGGTACATTCATACTGTGAATATACCACTCCATTACAAAGGAAACAAATCATGATGCACCTTGACTTTTTTATTTCCTTATTATTTCATTTTTTATTTATTATTGACCTCACACTCGAGTTTCAGGCTAAAACTACTTGAAAATTTCAAATTTTTGAAGGTTTTTGGGTGTCGCATGGTTATCCCACATGGTTAGAGGAAACTATACGATGCCCCTATGATAGTGATTCTATTTTTTACAGTTTCTTTTTTCATGGTTCGTGCATGATTAATCATACCATGTGGGGAACCTAGGTTTATCTAATGAGGATATCAAGGTTGGTGAACTATTTTTCCAACTAGGTATCCAAACCATGAATTTTATCCAGGATTGATTTATAAATTCATGAAATATTCACATATTTTTACCCCAGTAATCTTCTATCTCCCCCACTTGCTTGATTCATCCAAAGGCATCCCCCATTCACCTCCTCATCCAGCTTCCCCTCTGGTTTTGGGAATTTTCTCTTGTGATTTCAAGTGAGTCTCCATCTGGTTAAGGCCCTTTCACCTCCTCCTCCCTCTTTATCTCCTTTCCTATAGATTTTTCCTTGAGCCTCCATTACATTGTTCCCTAGACGAACCCTGGGTGGGGTTTTGGGTTCAAAAATCATGTGAATATTATTCCTATGGTGTGTGATTAGTTCTCCAAGACCTCCTTTTATAGTTGATGAAGTAATCATGTCATCTATGCTTGGGATAGGTATGTGTTTTCCTACTTTTTTTTTCTTTGGAATATCATAATCACTTGGGTGTTTCAAATTAAATTATTATTTTAAATTATAAATTCTATTAATCTCTATGGATTTAGATATATATATCGATCATGTTTTTTATGAGTCAAAGCTTTAATTCAATAGGTTAATATGTATTTTTACACTTTTGTGTATCTGCCCCATAATAATGATTCTATTTTTGACCAATACAATATTTATTTGAGTTTTTATATAAAATAATAATATTCTAAAATTGTTTGAGATTTTTTATGTCATTGTAAAGGTTGGAGGGAGAGTTTATATGGGTCAATTTGGTGTCATTTCATTACTTGAGAAACCTTTTTAAGCATTTATGCTACTGTATGTTTCTCTCTATATTTTGTGTTTATACACATATTCACAAGTGTACAAATATAGATATATGGACATATTCACATCGGAACATGTGAATATGTTCATATATATATATATATATATATATTCATATGTGGATGACCCAAAAGGAAAGTTTTGAAATTAAATTGAATACTTTATATTTGGTTTTTAAATAAGTTTTCAAAGAGGTTTTTTAAATAAGTTTCAAAGGACAAGTTGTAATATTCTAAATCGGTTTTCTAAAATCGTGCTACACCCACAGTGGAAGCCCTATGGTTTTTTCATGTACGTGAGATTGAAAAATTATATGTTTTATATTTTTTATTATATATAATATATAGGGGGTTCACACCATTAGGTGTAGGGAGGTGAGATGGGGTGTTAATTAAATGATTTATTATCTTACATGATGTGACTGATCTATTATATAATTCTATTTAAAAGGTCTCCCACCTCCCATATTTTGTGAATGTGCTACATATAACACCCTATGTACTTGGGTAAGATATCCTAGATAAAACAAGATCCTTTCCACTTGATCACATGTCATCCTGACTTGTAAAGTTATCAGTGTGTCACCTCCTCTATCCTGATAAGTTATTACAGGTCCACTCATTGGGAATGAAGTTATACTAGTAGGTAGCATAACCTAGGTGACCTTAGGTAAGATCCCATGTTTATCACTATTAAGTTCTTTGTTTCACTATACCTTATTTATTATTTTTATTTATTACTAATTGTTTATATATATATATATATGTTTATATATATATATATCCTTAGACCCATTCTATATTATCATTTTTCTGTTTAAGACATGATCTACCCCTAGAATTGGATTTTCCTTTATCGATTTTGATTTGTGTCATCCCTTTATTTGAATTGTATATTTCTTGGGTTATGTTTTATTTTTTTCCCTTTAGTGATGCATCACCTTAGTATTATATTTTCTAATCTTTCTTCAACTTGTTTCTTTAAAATATTTCTGAAGTTTTTTTTGTAAATGAAGTATTTAGGAAATGTTTTTAAAAAAGGGTATTTCAAAATGATTTTAAACGTAGATTAAAAATTGGTGATTTAATAAATGATGAATGGTCTAGTAAAATTATTTCCAAGTGATAGTTTTCATTTAATAAAAATATAAAAAAAGTTTATAAAACATTCATGGAATTGTATTATTCTTTTATGTACTTATGTATATAAAATGTAATTTATTCTTGTATTTCAAACTAAATTTTTTTGTTTGTATTAGAAATGAAAAATACTGAATCAATGGTGATATGATCTTGGGATGTCAATATAACTCCAGAAATACACCACTTAGTGTTTGTAGACTAATTATATATTTTTCAAGATTAGGTTATAACTATGAAGAGTGTCACTGATCATACTCTTTTTACAATACATGTTGAAGTAGAATATGTTGAGTTTTAATTGGAGAGTGATCTCGAGTTACATGGTTTTCTTTATCAGGTATGAAAATTTTATTTTTCTTATTTTTTAGTAGTTATAACCAAATAATCTATTTCTATTTTTTTCATTAATTGGCGGTGTTTTAGAATGTGGGGTCATGAATGTCGAATGAAGGACTTGTGCATGGGGGAGTTGGAGGTGAGATGAGGTCTTACTACTTTCATATTATGTTATTTATTTTTATATATTATTACTTTTTTTCTTCTAGAACATGAACCTATGATGTATAGATAGGTAATTCCAGAATTTATAAAAATTCCACTGTATAACTAATTATATTAATTAAGTGAATTTGTTTCCAACTAAGTTCACTTTGAAGCCTGACACTAGTTGTCATCCTGTGGGGATTAGGAATTCCCATAGAACCCCATCAAGGTATGGTTTGAGTTCCTAATGGAGGTAAATACTAGTATGGTTCATGAAAAAAGGCATCATAGGGGCCCTTAGTTATTTGGGCGAGTCTAGTAGATGTACATAAGACCATTTAAACTCAGATGATAGGTGCGCGAAGGGTCTCGCTCACCCTTACATGTTCTGAACCCACGAGATTCCATGGTAAGTTAAGTTTTGAGCCTTGTATTATTGGTTTTGGGGTGTTTTTATTAATTTTGATGGATTTATTGTGTTTTGGGATGAAACAGAAGTTGAGCTAGTGGTGTATGTTGAGTTCATGCATCCTGATAACCCATACATAGCTTACATACTTGGTTCGACATAGCTCTCAGTGACTATTGTATGGTTAGAAAATGGTCCACCAAACCATGTGGACAATTCATGCACAACCACTAGTCCCATTCAAGGCGGTCTTATGTTGTTTGATGAGGATCACTTGGATTTTGGTTGCTATTTAAATGGGAATTTTTTATGTTTTAATGTAAATGTTAAGTAAATTATCATGATTTTCAAATGGAGTATGCATTTTGAAATGATTTTAAATGGAAATAACGGTTTAAAAAAATTAAAGTTAGTTTTACATTTATAAAATGTGAGTTTTTATTATAAAATTCTTTATGAATGGGGATGTTGATCATTTGGATCAAATAATTTGATTTTAACCAAAGGAAAACTGGTTTTGAAGTTAATAAAGGGGTTTTCGTAAATAATTTCAAATGAAGTGAGTATTTTTAAATTCATAAGTGTTTTTGATGATGGAGTTATAGAGTTTATTTTTTTTAAATATATATTTAATATTTCAAAATTTAAGGCCATGATATTGGAATGTTTAAAAAGGGAGAGCTTTTGATTTTCTTGAAGTTGTGATTCCATTAGGTTTTGTATGTGGTTGATTTATTTGAGTTATTATTTTGAATTGGTATATGATTTTGGATGAGGGTGATTATTGTTTCATGAATGTGATTGATGGGGTGTTTTTTATTCTATTTTATTTAGATGGCGCCTCCTAGTAAAGTCCTCAAGCATTGTCGGGTTTGAGGAATCTTCTCTTTTGGGGGTTGTAGTCGATCGAGTATTTGATGTAATTCCTTTTTAAGTGTGACCCATTGATATATTTTTAAGTTTTTTCCTTGTGAAATTCCATTATTTTGGGTTTCTCTTATGTCTTATTAAATAGGATATATACCTTTTTAGTCTTGTGTGTGGCCATTGTTAGTGAGGTTTGATTTTGGTTCTTTGAATATGGGTAACACTTTGGGTGTGTGCTTCATATACCTAGGATAGTGGTGGACTAGTTGAGATTATGAACTAATTGGTATCTTTTTGGATTGATGGGATCACCATGATTGGTGTTCCAGGTATGAGGTCCCATGTTACCATTTCAGAGGAATTCTCATGCTTTATGCCTCATCCATTTTCATTTATGGATTGAGATTGTTGGTCGGTGACTTGGTAGTCTTTATTTACGGTTTCTAGTGTTTTCTTGAGGTTGTGTTTTATTTTGGGATACTTGATTATTTATGTCCATTTGGAGAGCAGGTGTATGTCCTCATGAATTCCTGTGTGAACCTTTGAGTGAGTCCTTCATTTCGATCTCTTGATTAAAGGATCAGGTTATGGTTTTTGGTTCTTTTTAGAGAGTGGTTTACATTTATATTCTTGAACCACCATACCGGTTGAGTTCTTAAATAGTGGGGAGATCCACTATGGTTATCCATATCTTGATATTTCTATTAGTGATTAAGTGTGAGTTTATCTTTGAGGATTTAGAGATTCTTGGAATTTTAGGAGACACTTTGGTTTAGGAAAGCTTAGAGACCAGGTTTTTTCGCCCCTTCTTAATGATTGAACTCCTACTTAAGTCTTATTCTTGGTCTATGTATTGGGGGCGGGGGAGTTGAAAGTGTTATGGTGGGGATAATTGTCAAATCCAAACCTTTTATTTCCTTATTATTTTGTTTATTTATTATTTACCTCTCTATCTAGTTTTTGGTCGGATCTCCCCAAAAAATATCAAACTTTTGAAGGTTTTTATGTGCCACATAGTTAACCCACATTACTTGGTGAAATAATATGGTTCTCTAATGATAATGATGTAGTTTATGAAAATCATTTTTAGCACTATTAGAGAATAGTTAATCATACCGTGTGAGGTCATAGGGAAAATTGTGCAGGGTTTCTGATTGTGTCTAGTTAGAGGTGCATGATTTAGATAACCATGTGGTCAAACTATGTGTTTTAACTAGGACTTAATGTTCTTGAAAATTCTTAAAATAACCTCCCTATTATTTTTACCACAATCGAATCCTCCCCCTTTGGCTTGAGTCGGCCAAAGGAATCCGTCCAAGTTCCTCCTCCTTTGGTTTCCCATCAAGTTGTGGTAATTTCCTCTTACGATTTCAAGTGAATCTCCATCCAGGTAAGGTTATGGCTTCTCATCCTTCCACTTCCTCTACTTTCCTATAGATTTTTCTTTCCCCATTCATTGTGTCATTCCTTATCCAAATCCTTGGTGGGGTTTTGGGTTCTGAAATAGCATGGATCTTATTCTTAGGGTGTGTGATGGGTGTTCCAATCCCTCTATTCACCGTTGTTAAAGGAATAACATTATCTTCACTTACTTTAGTTATGTGTTTCTCTATGTTTTATTTTATTTGGTATACCATGCATTCTTAGGTATTTAAAATTAAATTTTTATTCTAAATTATAAATGTTATTTAGCTCTATGGATTTACATAAATTTATAGATCAAGGTTTTATGAGACAAATCTTGAATTCCACCAGGTTCTTATGTATTTTCTAATTTTGTATATCTTTATAGAAATAATTGGTCTTCTTTAGATCGATAAAATATTTATGTTAGTTTTTAAATGAAATAATAATATTTTAGAGTTGTTTAAGACTGGTTATGGAATTTTATGGGATGACGATCATGTTTAAGTGGTTTAATTGGGTGTTATTTTGTTTCATGAGAATTGTTTTTAAGGTTTTACGCTTCTCTATGTTTCCCTATATATTTTGTGGTTATACACATATGCACAGCTGTGTATGTGTGTGTGTAGACATATTCACATGGGAAAATTTGAATATGTTCATTGAGAGATGTCTTTATATATATGCATGTGTACAACCTCAAAGAGAATTTTGGAAACTAAATTTAATTCTTTAGATTCATTTTTTGAATAATTTTTCAAAGATGACTTTTAAAATAAATTGTAATGTTCTAGTAGGCATCTTCCAAATAGTTTTTAAACCTGTGCTACACTTGTATTGAAATCCCCACTATTTTTTTGTGTATGTGATCTTAAAAATTTAAATGGTTTATATTTATTGTTATATATAATATAGAGGGTCTTCACACCATCAGGGTTAGGGATGTCAGGTGAGGTATTAATTATATGATTTATTATCTCACACAATGTGATTAAATTCTGTTAAAATGTTTCCCAATCCTCCCATATTTAATGAATATGATACATGAGACACCCTAGGTACTTGGCTAGGATATCTAGCTAGATAAGGTCCTTTCCACTTGACCAGGTGTCATCCTGACTTATGAAGTTGTTAGTGTGGAACTCCCTCAGGATGGAGAATTTATTATTAGACTACTCATTAGGGGTGAAGTTATATTACTACGAAGCCTACCCTAGGTGGAATTAGGGTGTCTATCATGTTTATCTTTTTTTTTTACTTTTTTATAAAACTTTATCTTTTCTTATTGATTGAAAACAACCTATTTATAGGAAAAAACCTGAACAAAATGGATAAATTTCCCATAGAATAGATAAATTTATAAAAAAATTAAAATTAGTTGAAAAAATAAACCTAATAGGATACAACTAAATTAGATGGCCCCATGAAATGGTGATGCATCACAAATTCTCTCTACCCAAGGATACTTTACTCAGGATCAAATTTCTTAATTCAATCTCATAAACTAGTAGTAGTCAAAGTGGAGGTAAAAGAAAAATAAATCCATTATCATATTTGGTATGTAACTCCTTATATAATAATATGAAAATTTATAGAAGTAGTTTAAAATTAAATCACAATATAACAATTATATTCATGAAAAAGACATTTGATAAACTAAATAAATGAATAGTTCATATATCTAAACTAGAGATAAATAATTTATAGCAATTCATATAAAAATAATTATAGACTTTTTATTTAGTCATGCATTATGGACATTTTATAATTAAATAAATATAAAACTATATTTATTATAAATATTAACTCCTTCATATTCTCATTTATATGAAATTTTACTTAAATATATGATATTAAAAGAAATAAATCATTTTATTTTCCAATTTTATTATTTAAACATTTTACATAATCCAAATATACCATATTTAATTTAATTAAACATTGACCATATCTATTACCAAAACTTCATTTGATATATTTTAAATACCTCCCTCAAATAAGGCCCTTTAATTTGAACAATTGAAAATAAATTTCATAAAAAATTTATAATATAAACATAAAATATTATATTTTTACCTTACTCTATAATATATAAATTTTTATAAATTAATCTTACAATTTAATATAAACATTGTATATCTATATTATAAGACATTTCATATAAATTTTAAAATTGTATTTAATATTAAAAATTAGTATTATAGAATGTTTATTTTTAAACTATTTCAAAAAAAAACATAATAATTAATGATTTAAAATTTAAAATTAATTAATTTTTAAAAAATTTATAAATTATATTAAGGGCATGGATGACTGAGGCTGAGGCAGGTTAGGGCTGCAATCCAATGCCCACAGTGTTGGTAGGGAAAGTGTAGGAAATGTTCCGGATGGTCATGTGGGTCAAAATCTAGTGCTTGTGGGCATTTAGGTTATGTTCTTGGGTGGCATATATATATTTATGTATGTGTGTATATATATATATATAAAATAAAAACAGGGTAATAAACACAACAAATCCCTTGCGGAGATTTGTTCTAGGTTATACCCTTGGGTGTGTGTGTGGGTGTGGCTACAATTATACCCCCAATATATAATATATCTGATACATACACACACACACACACACACACACACACACACACACACACATATATATATATATCTGAAAATAAATTTTCCTATAATATATAAATTTTTTATAAATTATTTAAAAAAATTAATAATTTAATATTAGGAATTTTTTTCTACATGTTGTTTTTATTGATATACCTTTAATTGTAACCTATGACTCATAAACATCAAGGTGTGTAATAAATCTTATATTACAACCGATGATGTGGCCTATGATATGGCATAGAGCTATGCATGACTAAACTAGTAGCACAATGAAAATCATAGCCTATGATAAGCCTATGCGTAATAGTAACCCAACATTAGAAATAATATTTTATGAGATTTCCTATACCATATTTATGATGCTTCACTATTTTTCTCATGAGTAAAAACACCATCATTGGAAATGATCCACCATATCATATGCTATGACATGATGGATTAAAAGAAATTCAACCAGGTCATCAGTTAGGATATCACATATCGTATTAGACAGATCAATCAACGATTATAATATCACATATCATGAAACAACCCACTGTTCAAATTTTCAATCGAATTTTATGACAACCTATATAGATTTAATATAATATGAACTATTATTTATTTAAAAAATGATCTCTAGAATCATGAAACATGGTGAATCTATGATACCACTGAAGGGTCTCTAAGGATCACTTAACACTTAATCAACACAGTGTAAAAAATTATAAACCTCATTCCAAAGATCCACAGTACATGAAACTGAAACCATTCTATAAAAATGAAGAACACATGCATACCTTTAACTAAACAAGCCATAATTATAGGATATTGAAGGAATATCTCTTTTATAGTGTATCTATCAGCTAATATGAGTCACCCATTGTATGAGAGAGACTCTCCTTCACCCCATGAAATACTAGTGCCTCATAATGTAATGAAGAAAGGGGAATAAAACTATTGAGTATAGGAGAGTCATCCAACCCTTGGGAAATTACAAATCACCCCATTTCAGGGGGATTCCTTCTAGTATAGGCTCAATGGATGGTCCCAGAGTCTTCATGTAATGACTCATACATTATAAAATGAATGAGTTCTATTATTTTATTTAATATTTAAATGCAACCCATGATTCTACACATGATCTATCTTATGAAATATTTAATGATAGCTTATGTTGGAAGAAAATAGGAACATTAACCATTTAAAAATTGACTAAGTTATTAATCATAGGTAGTGGCATGATATCATATACCATGCCTTCCAATATCCCTATAAAAATTCATACAAAATTCTATAGTTCCAAGTATATTGTACTCTATAACATAACTATATAATAAAATATGAAATGGATTAATGCATCTCATATATACATGAGCTTTAAGGAATATCTCCAACAAGAATTATTTAACAGAGTTAGTTTTTGTTCATTATGCCACCTTTAGGGTCACAATGTCTCAAAATGTAGGAAATGTGATTGATATTTATCTAACTAAATGTTTCATATTATACCTCCAACTGTACCTCCTTAGGTAATTCAATCAAAGAATCTTGTTATTCCTTATCACTAAGGTAGAGTTGTGTTAGTGATATTGGTAAATCATGTTGGTATATTTAAAAAAGGATATTTATCTTGGGGGTTGTTGAAAGAAATTCCATTCCAAATGTGATTAGAGAGATTTCAGTAGAGGGTCCCCTCTTGTTACTTGAGTATTATCACATAGAAAGGGAGAGGTTTCTAATTATAAATTTGGTAGTGTTGTGTCAATTGAAGCCTCATATATGCATGATATTTAAGGAATATCTCCAACATGAATTATCTAACAGGATTAGTTTTTATTTTTATACCACCTTCAGGGTCATAATTTATCCAATTATAGGAAAGATGATTGATCTTTTTCAAATTATATAGTGTATATTCCACATTCACCTCCACCTCCACATCCTCATGTAAGTCAATAAAAGATTCTTGATAGCCCTTCTCACCAAGTTAGAGCTACATTAGTGATGTTGTAAGATCATGTTGGCATATTTCAAGGAGCTTCATATTGGAGAATTGTTGAAGGATGAAATTATAATTGTATTCTAAATGTGTATAAGAAGATTTTAGTAGAGGATATTTTCTTGTAACTTGAGTATTTTATCATAAAAAATAGATAATTTTATAATTCTAAATTTGGTAGCATTGCATCAGTTGAAGCCTTTAAGTCTCCTGCTTCAGTGGATACAGTTTGTTCTACAACTATCCTAGATGTTCTGATAGTATTTCCATTAATGATAGTTTTCTGTAGGTGGATCAGTCAGGACAAGGGAAAACATTGAGTGTAATGGGTGATAGTTGGTTTGGTTATTTCATATCAAGATGTCAGTCAACTACTAAGAGAGTGAGGCTAATATTGTAGTGAGTGCTAAGGGAATTCTTCCCAAGATAAAAGGTGACCCCCTTGTGATCTTGAGCTAACTACAGATGGAAAATGATTTTTTCTACATATAAACATAATAAAAAATAATTATTTAATTAATTAAATACTTCATTATCGATTTTCATCAACAAAATAATTATTTCTTAGTGTGAATTTTCCTAAAAGGAATTTATTATCAAATAAAAATCAAATTAAAATTATTCCCTCTAAAATTTTAAGAAATTATTAAATATGAATTTTTTGTTTCTATAATTTATATATACCCCATACATACTTATTTAAAAATCATTCATCCTATTCTTTAATTTATTTTTAAAGATTTATATCATATATCTAATATTTTCCTTTCCATATATAGTTATACTCAATGGTGTTATTTTCATTAGAGGCCACAAGAAAGAATACTTTAATTATGTAGTGTTTTAATTTACATTTTTTATTTTTTATCTTGTTTTCATAATTATGTTCTTTATAGAATTCTTGTAATTTTGATGTGTATTTCATATTATATTTTAATATTTTACCTTAACAAAATAAATAATTATTATTTTTAGTTTGATGTTTCTTATAAAACAAGTTATTTGAAACATAAAAAGTAATAATGAAAAATTTGTACTAAAATATGGGGAATTACTAATAGGAACACGGGCCTTAGTTTTTGTATGAAGGGGAGACCTGTGACTTCTTGCTATTGTGAAGGTTCTAGTGGTCGGATGTTTCTAGGAAATAAGGAAAAAAAGGTAAAAATAAAATTTCAAGGGAATATGTCTAAATACCATAGGTGGTTGTTAGTGGAGATGTTAGTTGCTAGCAATTATGTTACCAGTTGTTGATAGGGGGTTTCTCTAGATGGTTCCATTTGATTTAGTAAGAAAGGGGAGTTGTTGGTTCTGTATGTGGACTATTATGGTAATTGGAATTGGTTTACCAGCTATTGGATGGTGGGTTAGTCCATGACCTCTGGGTTGCAGTGTCTCCTACTGGATCTTCTTATGATTAAATTTTTCCTCTACTTCTCCTCCATATTCATCCTCTTTCATTTTTAATTATTCTATTATTAATAAAAGTTACTACTATTCTATCTCCATCATGTTTATTGATATATACTAATTGGAACCTTCATTTAGATATAATCCTAGAGATAGAGAGAAGAAAAAACCCATACACTGTCTGACTTACAGGGGAAGAGAATTAGGTTTAAGAACTCAAGATAGTAGTGGAGGATAAAAAGACATGGTGGAACGTAGTAGGGAAAATTCAATTTCAAAAGTGGAAAACAATAAATTCTTGGTTGGGTGGCACAAGATTAGTTGAGATTCATAATCTCTTAATAAAACATGTATGTAGAGAATGTTCTATATTGGAAGAATGATGACACAATGGTTACCTGCATTACAGAGAGGAAACAAATATGACTTAGTCATAAATAAGATAGAATAATCAGACGTAGTAGAAAATGACTCGTATTAAGAACAAACATTCATCAGAGCATCTCTGGTTTATGCAGCATAGTTGAGGTGGACACATCAACTTTAGGTTTTATATTTATAGAGGAGATATCAATTAAAATTATTAAATCCAATTCATTAGTTTGTTCCCAAGAAACTATAGATTATGACACAAATTAGCTGATAAACATGAAGTCATGAGAACAATTTATGGAATCTTTGAGGGTTGGATTCAACCAGATGGATCTATAAATCATTATTCTTCATAATTTGAACCATGATTCACTAATTGAAATACAATGTTTCCCATACAAAGTACAACTACATGAGAAGTAGTAGGAACTGGTGACATAACATGAGTATCCACATCAAGAGATTATATAGATAGTGTTAGTATAAGCTCGGGCTCCTATAGAGCTGCTTGAGTAGCCATAGTGTGAGGAAGTGTAGGATAGAGCATTTTCAGTGTGTCAGTTTTTCATTGATTAGGAAGATAGTTGCAGCTCAAAAATGGAATTTTTCAAAGGAGATAGTTTGACTACCATAGAGGTTATTTTATAGGGAATCTAAAACAAAGATTAAGAGCTTATGCTTTCTATGGCATGAATCAAAGGAAGATAGGATGAGAGTTCTTCTCAAGATTTTTTCAAAGGGAAGTTAGTAACTGTGGGCGAAGGGGGAGGAAACTCTAAAAAAATAGCTAGAGAGGAAGACTAGAGGAAGTTTTCAAAAATATTTGATAGGTGTATGTATGAGACATAGCGAAGTGGTGGTGGTGGGGGGTAGTATGGTATCCAAACAAAGGAGTAGTTAGTTTCAACATTGGTCTTGGCTTCACTTGGGTTGGGTGAGTAGCTCAAATGGGAACTGATGATACTGAGGGTTCTTGTCATAAAAGTTGAGCTGCTCAAATGACTATAAAAGGGAGACTCAATCATATTCTAGAAGTGGTTGCTAAATCTGGTGGTCAAATTTCAGAAACCACCTCACCATAATAATATTTCATGTGGGTGTATTTTCAGTAAAGTGTACACAAAAAAGGTTGAAGTCCCCTTAAAAAATCTTAGATACATTCATCCCTTTCATTTTATGATCAAGTTTCATGGATGCCCATGCCACATCCAAATCCACTGGATAATTACCTTGAGGACAATGTGGTTTTTAAGGGGGTGGAATTTCTAGGAACATGGGACTTAGATTTTCTATGAATGGGAGGCATGGGACTGCATACTATTATGATGGGTCTAGGGGCTAAGTGTTGATTGGTATAAGGACAAAAGTAATGATAATATTTGAATGGAAGTTGTGTAAATATCATAAGTGGTTGTTAGTGGGGCTGTTAGTTTCAAGTAATTAGTTTGTTAGTTGTTGAGAGGGGGTTTCTCTAGAAGGTTACATTTGAGTCATTAAATAAGGGGAGTCTTGGGATGTGTGGGGTGACTAAGGGAGTATATGTAATTACTTCAGTGACAACTATATAGTAGGTTAGGCAATGTCCATGGGGTTGTAGCGTCCCCTAGAAGATCTTATGCTTATATTTTCCCACTTCGTCTCCTTCAAATTCCTCTTTCTTCTTCAATAATTCTTCTATTGTTAATATAAGTTCCTACTATTTTCATTCTCATTCCAATTGATACCTACCAATTAAATTATATATTTTAAGAGGATAAGGTATGGGTAATGGGTAATGAATTTTAGGTTTATTCAAACATTCATGTTTTATTTTAATTTTTATTCATTTTATGGTGTGATACTTTAAACTGTCACTATATATATTGATTTGAAACAATTTTTAAATAAGTACCATTAATTGAAATATCTAGAATTTTTTGGGTGAGATTCCATTTTCATATTCTTTATTTTTAAAATAAAAACACACTTAATATTAATTTGAATTAACTTGAAGTTTTTAGTGTTTTGTATCATATATATTAGAACTTATGATGGGTTGTGTTCTAGTAACTTGAATCAATCAAGTTAATTTCTAAAGAGTAACGAAGACACATTAAAGTAAATCTAGAAGCAGATAGTGCATTGTGATGGCACTGTATTACATTTAGTGGAATATAGTGTTTCTACTTATGGTTTATTTTCAACTAAACATAAAAAGCACATATCAAAGTGTTAGTAATAATATCCTTAGGTGTATTTGTATTGTTATTTGATACCCCACATATTATTTATTTTCTATTAATTTTATCATTTTACTTTGATACTATGATCTTATAAAAAAATGTAGGCTTCGATCATTTTAATACTTAAGTGGAGAAAATTATATGTTTACTTCTCTATTAAAATTGTTCCCCCTCTTTTAGTTGTCATTATTACATTTACCAAGA
The DNA here is from genome assembly GCA_963277665.1 of Viscum album. NCBI lineage: Eukaryota > Viridiplantae > Streptophyta > Magnoliopsida > Santalales > Viscaceae > Viscum > Viscum album. The sequence continues at coordinate 1,426,757,396 of OY728141.1, forward strand.
CAATATTTGGTATCATAACCTAGCTCTTATTTTTTCTGATACATTTGGTATTGGATCTTGTCTCTATGTTTGTGATATATATTATTTTATCTTCTATTTATTCATATAAATTTATCTTAATTTCTTTATAGTAACCATGTATAAGAGAAAATATCTTTGTTTTATGTTTATAGGTATACTAGTAGGATCCATTAATAACATAAATCCAAATAAATCACCTATATTTGATGGTAGAGATTATAAATATTGTCATGATTGTATGGAGACATAAGTTATTAATACTATTGAAAATAATTCTCTTATTCTTACTATAAATTATAACTCTGGAGAAGGAATTTTCAAATTTTATCAGAGTTAGAATTTCAACTTAACTTCCATATGTGTAATACATTATTATGTGTTATTTAATGAAACCTATATAGTTAGGTTTCATCTTTTAAAACATGTGTAATCTAGAAGAAACTATAGATTACAAATTTTGGAATGATTAAATTTCTTGAAACTAAGGGAGTTATGCTCTATGATAATTGTCAAAGTTTTTATTCCTTACATAGTGAATCAGTTTCCAAAATACATCATAAATTTATGAAAATTATAAATTGTCTTAAATAAAATAGAGAGAAATAAAATTCATATGAATCTTACTGAAAATATTATCAATATATTATCAAAATAGTTGGAATCCAAGAGAATATCAATTGACAACATGAAGCATTCAAAAATCTAAGTTTAGATGATCCCATCAAACCATTATTGTAATATGAGAATTATTTAAAGTGAGATTCTAAAAAAAGTGGAAGAAAAATGGAGTAGCATTTGTATATTCTTCTGGAGATTTAATTTATAGAGTTAAAACTTCAAGTCGAAGTACATTGAGAATAACTTCAATGAAATTTTCTGATTACAGTTTTCCAAAACTTACAGAAGGGAAATATGAATAATTGGTTAAAAGTATATTTGGTAGCTACAATTTATATAGAGGTTATCAGTATAATTGTAAAGATTGAAAGAGTACATGTGAAGTAAAATAACCATTAGATATTTTCTATTTTTAGGGCAAGAAACATGGAAATATTTGACCTTGATATCCTAAGTTTAAAAAGAAAGACAAGGAATCCATGGAACATTCAAAGTTGAAATGGAAGAAAGATTTTGATGCTTCTAATACAACATAGAGTTCTAGTGAGGCATCTTTTACTTTTGATAGTGCATTGGAAGATAGTGATTGTTACTAAAACTATTGAAGAATTATATATTACTATTCTAACATTTATAAGGAATAGATATGTTTGATGGATAAAACAACTGAGGTTTTATCATAGATGATTTCTAAATTGTATTAAATGATAAACAATCTTTTATATATGATGAAATAAGTGAAAGTGGGGAACCATCCTATCATGAAATAATGGACTATATTGAGGAATTTTAATGAACATATCAATGATTTTTTGAGAGTTACACAATCCTTAAATATGACGTTGCTGAGAAGAAAGATAATCCACTTGAGTATAGGAATGAAAATTTTGATTTTAATTCCAATATAACTAATATGGTTGATCAAGTATTTTAGATAAATAAAGTGGATGATAAATATAGTTATAAGTATAGAATCACATAATAAATTTACTATGATAACTTCCAAAAATACATGAAAAAGTATTGTTATTTCATCAAAATATTGTAATGAATCAATTAAATTTAATTCAAAAATAGGAAGTTAAATAAATTACATTCAAAATTTACTACAAGAATGATTTTTTAAGAAACTATATTGTTAGTTGAGGCACAAAAGGATAGCTTCCGTACCCAATTGTAAAACCACCAGAATCAATAATTATCAATGAAATTACTTTTATCAAAGTAGTGTACATTTTTGCAAGAAGTGTTTGGTATACAATAGAAAAAATGTCATTTGAAGAAAATTCAATCCATCATAATAAACAAGGCATTCATCTAAGAATATCTTATAGCAATTGAGATATAGTGAGTTGGAAAGATTTGGGTGCCTAAGGGGTTGTTTATGAATACTTATGGATCAATGTAGGTGTATCTTCCCTGAATTTAATTTTCAATTATATGAATTCATTATGTACAGGTAGCTGAAATATAATATTTGGTACTTAACATTTCATTTTTATGTCGAGTAATTTACTATTACATTTTGAATGGTTTTTATTATTGTTGAACTTATTTAGATGGGGGTTATTTTTTGTTTGTCTAAATTTCATGTAAATAATTTTTTATCAACTATTAGATTCTATTGAATATAGGAACATGATTTTGAATCACTTCTGGAGCCATATTATAGATAGAATATAACATATGGTAGTTTCATTTCTATTAATTTTTATCTTGAAAAACATTTCATACTAGAAGATTACTTTGAATAATTTGATTATTTTCATTTTTTCAAGCTTTGTATTTGAGAATTTACTTCATTGTTAGGTATCCGGTTAAATTTTTATGAAATAAAAAATTCAATCTTTTAAAACATTTGAAATCATCCTTGTATCAGAAATATTTGAAAACCATTGGATCAGAATTAGATGAACAGTCAATATATCACCTACAAAAAGGGATGTGTACCTAGAGGTTTTTGTCTTCATTAAATTAATAGATCTTCCATTTTTTAATCTCTTCCTCGGATCTCTTGTACATCATTTTTAAAATAATTATGGAATTTAACAGAGAAGTTTCTACATGTGAGATTATTCATGTGAGATTAGTAGATCATGCATTGTTCAAAAATCATGAATCCATATTGAAGGAAGTTACCCAATTCTTAGGATGGGTAGATATTACTCATCCGGATAAAGAATATCCATTATTTCATCCTTATATTTTCTGTAAATTTTATTATATAGTAGTATTTTATGATTTTTACAGAGAGAAAAAAGTAAAGTTTATAATAAATGATCATAGTTTTTTAGTGATGAACTTTTTGGATCTTATGGGACTTTCATTACAAGGTGATCCTCTTTTTTACTTCAAAAAAACATTTATTGACATTATACTCCTTGGACAACCTATTTATTATAAATAAAAAATTTTATAAAGAAATCCGTCAGCAACTGGATGAATGAATTTTTTTCAAGTGAGTTCAAAGTTTCTAACAACCCAGAAAAGGTAATAAGAATTGTTTATCCTTATGATGAATTTAATAACAGTATCCTAAAAAACAAATGTTTCATTTATCATTACAAACTAGAAAATTTGAAAAGGGATAATCTCACAATGAGGAACATGATGGTCATTTATCCTTATTGTAATATGTTTCCTTGTGTTGTGTTCTATGGAGGTAGATGTAATGGACTTTATAAAAAAATTATCTAAGAATCATGGAATGGAGATAAAAATATAAAATGTTTAGAATGATGTAAAAGTTTAAATATCATAGGTTATTATTCAAATCAATGATAATTTCCAAGATTTATATATATTTGAATGGCGATAGAAATAAATGTTCATGGGGAGAGATTAATTGGTATTTCAAATTAAAATATTTATAATCCATTAAATCTAATAAAACTAGAGAAATTCTAATTATCATTGACTGGTATTGATGACCAGTTATAGTAAAGATATTATTTCCAAGATTCAAGTATTAATTTCCATTAACACTTATGGGAATATTATTCACATTTATTGTGTGAATTTAAAAAGGGTAAATGAAAAGAAATTAAGAGATCCAAGAATTGAGTATAGAGGAGCTGATAAAATTCAACTTTGAGAACCAGCTGTATCAAATAAATCGAAACTAAATAAGAATATTGATTAGTGTTTTGAGGCGAGTAATCATATTTTATATTTTCTGTGTGCTTGCTACTGAGGTGAAAGAAGATCATTATGTGAATGTCGATAATTTTAAAAACCAAGGGAGGTAAATGTGCATGGTACTCTATATATTATGTTAAATAAGTCAAATACCTAACCATAAGAACTTATCTTTTATATAGAGTCATCTAGTATAGTTTTTATGATCTTTTTTCACATTTAATAGTAAGGGTACAATCTTGAGGACTAGTGATTCCTCTATAAACAACACCTTCATTGTTTTTATCACTATGCGAGATTTAAGAATGTATACTTCCCCTATTTTATACTACCTTGGATAGTCATACCAAATTCAAGGAAGAAAATTTCCCCTATATTGTAACTAGTTTGATATTATAGTGACAATAGAGGTCTCAGATCTTAACCTGAATCTAGAAATGAATAGGACCTCACATTTAGGTGAAACATTGTAAAAACTCTCCAATGTGCTTTGTATTATTTTATTATTGTTACATATTTGTGAGATTGATTTCAACATGAGTGTATCATGAAATTAATCATTTACAAGGGTTTAATTCGAAAATAATTTGTGAAAGTTTTACCATTTATACACCCCCTAATTGTGTTACTTCAATAGATTTGTGGACTATAATAAACACTTGTATAATTATGCCTTTTTAAAACATTCCTTAAAATTAATTTCACACCTTGTACTTGAGAAACATTATATCAATTAAAAATTTCTCACAACTAATTCATTACCATATTTTAAGTGTTTCACCATTTATCAAAGGTGATTCAAATACTATAATGAAATTAATAGTAAATATATCATAATAGAAAATAAACATCAGAAGAAACATCAAATAGTTGTGCATCACATGAAATAACATAGAATCCCATAAAACTCTTGTGATTCACCCCACCCCTTTAGTTTCCTTTAATATTGTTCATCATATTCATTAGTTTAATCCTTACCATCCACCAAGAGAAAACAAAGTCATGATACAAAAAAAAATTACACAAAATAACATGAACCCATACCTCAACCAGAGCATCAAAAATCACTATGCATGAACAAAGAGAGATATGAATACAAGACCATGATCATGTGAGGAAAACCACAAAATCCGAGATCACAACATCCTCCATCAAATAGATGATCGAAGGCTAACAAAATCAAATCCAAACTATTGTCACTACCTCCCCAAGAATAAGGATAAGAAGATAACCCAAAAGAAGAGAAGATAAAATCACCCCATATCATAAAGATGTTTATCTATTCAAAATAAGGGTCAAAGAAAATCAAATATCTCTCAATGGTAATCCGATATACACATCTGGTTGTCTGGGTTTTGGGAAGAAAATGCAGGATTCAATAAAAATTCAAATGGGATTTTGAATTTATACTAAAACATTAAATTTAAGGAATCAAGGGATGATATGTCTTGGTCTTTCCATGATAGAGATATGTCAAGGACACCTATGGAATCCATGTCATGACCACCCAAATACTCCCCCTAATTATCATGATACAAAACACCTTAACTTCATGAAACCAATAATGAAAATGGCCCAACCAAAGTGGTCATTCCACGATACCGAATCATCCCAAAAACACAGCACAACCTAGAACAAAGCCACAATGACCACTCATGGAATCATAAAATCTACATCCTAGGGATTTATGTCTTAGTAGATATGACCATGTCAAAGTGACCACTCATGGAAAATTAAACAAGATCCTTAATACCCTTCACTCAATAACTAATGATATTCACACCATGAGAGGATAATATGTAAGGATACCAAAAAACTCAAACTAATTACATATCATCTCTTAAATATTACATAATAAGGGCCTAGGATCTTCCATGTCATGGTTATCACACCTCACACTCCAACTATACTTCCTCCTTGAAATAGAATAATGCCAAAATCTCATGGGTTATTCCCCAATCCATGAAACAACTTCTCACCGTGACACAACCTCTAACCTTCTACTCACGGAATAACGCATATAGACATAATGTGACACATGTATCATTATAGAAATCCCATCTATGGAAATACCCCCATCCCTCCAAAATTCTCCCAAATCCTCCAACCTAAAAAAGATACAATGTATTGATATAAAAATGGAAATACATTTTCAAACATGCATATATTTTACATCATTTTATATAATTTTACATCACACCTCATAATTAAAACAAACTCCTATATCCCAAAGGTTTCGTATCATTGATGATTAGATACATAACCATCATAATATGATCATACATAACACATTTATTCAATAATATTTTTTACACATGATTCCCTTAATGAAATATCATACATAACATTCTCCTTCATAACCAAGTGAAAAAGGAAACAAATAAAAAGGAAGATCTTAGATGCAAGATAAGGACAAAAAATATGAGATATCAATCATAGAAACATAGGTGATCATAGGTATGATCATAAAGTATTGAAAATTAAGTTGACCAATAGGTTTGAAAACATAATCATTGTACCTTACAATAATATAAGGAAATAACACCTACTTGAATATGAACCATGGAAACAGAAACCTAAATCATAACATAAAGATATGACATAGTGTATGAATGTGTCAAATACAAAATATTAGGATATCCTTAACATATGTCATAGATAACCGCCATGACCATCATAGCATATCAGACTAGGCTAATCGCTCATGTCTCATAACATAGTCAATTAAGTTCATTTCCCATGTTCCACAACATAATTTTCCCATGAGATTTAAAATATTACCCAATGTATTTGAGGACTATATAATTTTTTGATCTCCTATTACTTAGTTATATCCTTAAAAATGTGTTCCATAATAAAAAGAAAATAATAATAAATCCATCAAAAGACCAAATATATTTAACCCTTGAAAACAAAATGTGTTATACAAAAATTTTCAAGAGGTATAAAAAAATTATTTAGAGAAAGAAATTGGATGATACCAAAAAAATAACATCACAAGTTAAATATAAGAAACATCAAGTGAGTATAAAATATATATTTATTGTTATAGATAAAAAATTCTTCCATGGAATAAAAAACTGTATAAAAATAAAGTATAAATAATTTTTTTTATTTTGTTATATTTTTTATAAATAAATAAGGTAAAAATAAATGATTTCTAAATTAAGGGAAAATACAAAAAATAGATCATGGAATACGAATAATTCTAAAGGATTCCATATAAAGAATATGTAAGAAAGAGGTGGGAGAAGTAGACCAAGTTACACTACGGGAAAAATGACTTTTTTGCAATGGGAATAAATCATGTCGCAAAAGGTCCGTCCAAGAGGTTATTTGCGACGGGGGTAACCACCCGTCGCAAATAGCCAATTATTTGTGACTGGATTTCGTCTCCCGTTGCAAAAAGTTTGGCACGAATAACATGCCAAACTGCGCGAAGTGGCATGAGGGTTATTTGCGACGGTGGAATCCCACTGACGCAAATAGTGAAGTATTTGCCATGGGGCCCGTCGCAAATACCCGGCGGCGGTTAATAGCTATTTGCGACGGGATGTCGTCCCGTCGCAAAAGGTGTGTCAATAGAGACTATTTTCGATGCATCCCATCGTAAATAACTTTTTAACCGCCGACAGTAATTAATGCGGGCGTAGGTATTTGCGACGGGACCCATCACAAAAGATACTATTTGCGACGGGATACCCGTCGCAAATAGTCCCGTTGCAAATAATCTAACCTATATATACCCTCATCTATTTTTCTCTCATTACTCTCAATTCTTAGATCTTGTTTCCCTATGAACTCTGATTTTAGATTAAAATTTTTCTAAGTTAATTTTTTTGTTCACAAGAAAGTTGTGAAGCCGTCTGCATCGATAGAAAATCAAGCTTAAAGGTATTTATGTTTTATATAATTTATTATTTTTTTCATTTTTTATGTTAATTTTTATTATTGTTGATTAGTTGTAATTAAATTAAATTTAAATTGTTTTGTCATGAGTATTTATTTGTACTAATAAATTGAAAATTTTAGTACTAATTTTTAAAAATTAGTAGTAATTAATAATTATTAACGAAATTAGTAATGTATATAATTAATTTTTAGTAATTAATAATAATTGGTAATAAATAATAATAAATACTAATAATTAGTAATAAATATTAATAATTATTAATAAATAGTAGTAAATAGTAATAATGAGTAATAAATAGTAATAATGAGTAATAAATAGTAATAATGAGTAATAAATAGTACTAAATTGTCATAAATAGTAATAAATTGTAATAATTAGTAATAAATTGTAATAATTAGTAATAAATTGTAATAATTAGTAATAAATTGTAATAATTAGTAATAAATTGTAATAATTAGTAATAAATTGCAATAATTAGTAATAAATTGTAATAATTAGTAATAAATTGTAATAATTAGTAATAAATTGAAATAATTAGTAATAAATTGTAATAATTAGTAATAAATTGTAATAATTAGTAATATATTGTAATAATTAGTAACAAATTGTAATAATTAGTAATAAATTGTAATAAATTGTAATAAATTGTAATAAATTGCAATATTTAGTAAAAATTGTAATATTTAGTAATAAATTGCAATAATTACTAATATTTAGTAATAAATTGTAACAATTATTAATAAATTGTAATAATTAGTAATAAATTGTAATAATTAGTAATAAATTGTAATAATTAGTAATAAATTGTAATAAATAGTAATATTTATTAATAAATTGTAATATTTAGTAATAAAATATAATAATTACTAATAAATTGTAATAATTACTAATAAATTGTAATAATTACTAATAATTAGTAATAATTACTAATAATTAGTAATAAATTGTAATAATTAGTAATAAATTGTAATAATTAGTAATAAATTATCATAATTAGTAATAAATTGTAATAATATTAATAAATTGTAATAATTAGTAATAAATTGTAATAATTAGTAATAAATTGTAATAATAACTAATAAATTGTAATAATTAGTAATAAACAGTATTATTTAGTAATAAATTGTAGTAATTAATAATAAATTGTAATAATTACTAATAATTAGTAATAAATTGTAATAATTAGAAATAAATTGTAATAATTAGTAATAAATTGTAATAATTAGTAATAAATTTTAATAATTTGTAATAAATTTTAATAATTACTAATAAATTTTAATAAATTGTAATAAATTGTAATAAATTATAATAAATGGTAATATTTAGTAATAAATTTTAATAATTACTAATAAATTGTAATAATTGCTAATAAATTGTAATAAATTGTAATAAATTGTAATATTTAGTAATAAATTGTAATAATTACTAATAAATTGTAATAATTACTAATAAATTGTAATAATTTCTAATAAATTGTAATAATTACTAATAATTAGTAATAAATTGTAATAATTAGTAATAAAGTGTAATAATTAGTAATAAACTATTAGAATTAGTAATAAACTGTTATAATTAGTAATAAACTGTAATAATTAGTAATTAACTGTAATGATTAGTAATAAACTGTAATAATTAGTAATAATTAGTAATAATTAGTAATAATTAGTAATAAATTGTAATAATTAGTAATAAATTGTAATAATTAGAAATAAAATATTAATAAATAGCAATAAATAGTAATAAATAGAAATAAATTGTAATAAATAGGAATAATTATTAATAAATAGGAATAATTATTAATAAATAGTAATAATTATTAATAAATAGTAATAATTAAGAATAATTAGTAATAATTAGGAATACTTAGTATTAATTAGTAATAATTAGTAATAATTAGTAATAATTAGTAATAATTAGTAATAAATTGTAATAAATAGTAATAAATTGTAATAATTAGTAATAAATTGTAATAATTAGTAACTAATTGTAATAATTAGAAATAATTAAGAATAATTAGTAATAATTAGCAATAATTAGCAATAATTAGCAATAATTAGCAATAATTAGAAATAATTAGCTATAATTAGAAATAATTAGCAATAAATAGGAATAATTACCAATAATTAGTAATAATTAGCAACAATTAGAAATAATTATCAATAAATAGGAATAATTAGCAATAAAAAGAAATAATTAGAAATAACTAGCAATAATTAGTAATAAATAGGAATAATTAGTAATAAATAGGAATAATTAGTAATAATTAGTAATAATTAGTAATAATTAGTAATAATTAGTAATAATTAGTAATAATTAGTAATAATTAGTAATAATTAGTAATAATTAGTAATAGTTAGTAATAATTAGAAATAATTAGTAATAATTAGTAATAATTAGTAATAGTTAGCAATAAATAGGAATAGTTAGCAATAAATAGGAATAGTTATCAATAAATTGGAATAGTTAGCAATAAATTGGAATAGTTAGGAATAAATATGAATAGTTAGTAATAAATAAGAATACTTAGTAATAAATATGAATAATTAGTAATAAATAGGAATAATTAGTAATAAATTGGAATAATTAGTAATAAATAATAATAATTAGTAATAAATAGAAATAATTAGTAATAAATAGTAATAATTAGTAATAAATAGTAGTAATTAGTTAGGAACAATTAGAAATAGTTAGGAACTGTTGAAGTAAATTTTAATAAATTTTAATAAATTTTAAGAACTTGGCAGAATTTCCAGTGGATTGACAGCACTCCTTTTGCTCGATGACTTTTCTCCTTTCAACTCTCACCGACTCAAAACATTATGAAAAATGTGCTGCTACATAGGCATATTCAATATCATATGCATGATATTGGATATGCATTCGTAGGATCATATTTTTTATAATGTTTTCAGGCGGTGACAATTATAAGAAGACGATTCATCGACGAAAATGGGGCTCTTTTGTCCGCCGACTCATTTACTTTCATTTTTTTCACACTGAAATCACAATCAAGAATCTGGTTGGAGTTAGGAATATTCATTCTCTTGCATACGAGAATGAATATGCGTACCTCTGACCAGATTCTTCATTGTGATTTCAGTGTGAGAAAGATGCAAGTAAATGAGCTGCCAAACAAAAGAGTAGCCGTTAATCCACTGGAAATTGTGTCACCCTTAATTAGTGGTAATTATTAAGAAGTAGTAGTAATTATTTATCTTATTTTTTCAGATAGTGTTTTTATAATTTCAAATTATTCAAAAAAAGTGATGATTTTATATTTTGTAGAAAAATATGGAATAAGGAAGTCGACATTAGTCATTATTAGATGACCACGCTTAGATAAATTAGCACAGAAATCCAAATGGTTCTGGTTTAAATCCTGTATATATTGAGGGTCTTGAAACATTCTTATAATTTGCATAATCAAAACCAGAATATGTTTCAAAAGGCACAATTACGTGTTCTTGTAAAAAATGCGCTCTGAGAACGTTTGACACATTTGACAAGGTCGGGGGACATATCTTGCGGTTTGGTTTTCAACCAGATTTTTTTTGGTATCAACACGGTGAACACAGTTCGAAAGAAGATGCTAATAAATTGATTCTAGATCCATCACAATTCTAAAATTTAGTACATGATGTTGTAGGTCCATCTATTCAACAAACTGAAACTCATGATGATATTGATTCAACTCCTGAGTTGGCACCATCTAATTTTTTTGAGTTGTTGAGGTCTACCGAGGATGCATTATATCCTGTTTGCAAGATAAGAAAATTAGAAGCGATTGCAAAATTTATGGCTATTAAATCAGATAATGTAATGTAGAACAACTGTTTTGATTAGATATCTTCTTTGGTTAAAACACTATTACCTGAAGGAAATGTGTTTCCTGTAAATTACTATCAGAGAAAGTGGTCGGTTCGTAATCTAGGCGTTGGTTATCGGAAGATTCATGCATGTGAAAATGATTTCATCTTATATTCTGGTGAAAATGAGTCGTTGGATAGTTGTCCCACATGTGGACAATCGAGGTATAAAGAAGCTCAACCAGGTAAGTTTGGATCGATTACTGTAATAAAATTCAGATATTTCCCCCTTACACCCAGGCTGTAATGTTTATTTATGTCTCATAACACAACATCAATGACATGATGGCACAAAACCAATATTTAAACCGGTAAAAGATTGAATCATCCGTCTGATTGTGATTCATGGAAACATTTTTATCGTCTGCATCCATCTTTTGCTTTAGAATCCCAAAACGTGTGATTGGGTCTTTCTACTGACGGTTTCTATCTGTTTGGTTCTTATGGTAGTCAGTATTCATGCTAGCCTATCTTTATAAATCCGTACAATCTACCTATATGGTTATTGATTAAAGAGCCCTATATCTTTTTGACCTTATTAATCCCAGGACATTCAAAAAAGAATATTGATGTTTATTTGAAACCATTGATTGATGAGTTAAATGAATTGTGGAGTTATGGTGTTAGTATATATGATGTTGCTGCGAAACAAAATTTCACATTAAAAGATGCATTGATGTGGAAAATTAGTGACTTTCCGGCATATGGCATGTTATTTGGCTGGAGTACACATGGTACGAAATAATTTCCTTACTATATGAAAGACAACAAATATTTTATGCTCGTCAATGGAAAAAAACCTTGCTATTTTGACTGTCATAACAGATTTATTCCAACCGATCATCCTTTTCGAAGGAATAAATCTCATTTCAGAAAAGGCACAATTTAAAGGGATGAACCTCCAGAAATGATCTCAGGTACAGAGTTAAAATCAGTTATATTTTCATTACCTCCCATCACATTTGGGCCAACAGTAAACCAACAGAAGATTCATGGCTTTGGGAAAGAACATAATTGGATAAAACAAATCATTTTTTAGGATATCCCATATTAGTCTGATTTGTTGGTCTACCACATGTTGTATGTCATGCATATTGATAAGAACTATTTTGATAATTTATTTCATATAGTTTTGGATACACCAGGTAAGACCAAAGATACTGTAAAAGCACGATTAGATCTTGCCCAAATTTGCAGGTGACCAGAACTTGAACTATTTGAAAATATCAGATCACAGAGGTTAATGAAGCCAAATGCAACTTATACACTTTCCAAAGAGAGTCTCTTATTATTTTGTTAGTGGATTGCATATTTGAGACTTCCAGATGACTATGATTCCAATTTGGGCCGATGTGTTAAGGATGGTCATATTACCGGATTAAAAATACATGATTTTCATGTTATAATAGAAAGACTTATGCCGATTGGATTCAGAGGTTTTTTGAATTCTATGATTTGGGATTCGATAACAGACATATCATATTTTTTTTGAGACATTTTTGCAATGAAAACAGACTATGATGCACTAAGAAAACTGGAAGAAGATGTTGCTGTAATTATATGTAAACTGGAAAAAATATTTTTGCCTGCTATCTTTGACTCAATGGAACATCTGATATTACATTTTACACATGAAGATAAATGTGAAGGTCTAGTACAGTTTCGATGGATGTACCCATTCAAGATATGGTTGTAGAAATTGAAGAAAAAAGTATGTAACAAATCATCAGTTGAAGGTTTAATTACTGAAGCTTACTTGCAAGAGGAAATTGATTTTTTCTGCTCTCACTATTTTGAATCTGAATATCCCTTAAAACAAATACGCATGGGATGGAACAAGAGAAATGTTAATGATGAAATGGAAAATAAATTATCAATTTTTAATCATCCATATCTTGGCTTCGGTGGAGTTCAAGAATGATGGATTTCATATGATGAACATCACAGAGATCATACATATGTTCTGCTCAACTGTGAAGAAATGAAAACATTTGTACTATAAGTGCTTCTATCACTTATTCTATAATTTATATTACGTTATGTAAAATTATTTTATTTGTAGGTTATATGATAATCATATCAAGAAACAACTTCCACAAATTACTGCAGCTGCACTTGAAGAATGAAGACAAATTTTTTTCTCAATGGTTTCAAAAACTAGTAACATAAATTATTGATGGTTTAATATCAATTCAATTTACTATTTATTATATTGATAATTATATTAAAAATTTTCAGGTGTCTCAACATACTGATAAAATTGACAAGCGACTGCGTATATTGAGTAACCCACCATCCAAAATTGTTAAATCTTATAATTAATATGTGGTGAATGGTTTTCAATTTCATACACGTTCATATGGGGAATCAAAAATACAATGAACAATGGAGTTTTTGTGAGAGGATCACATCATAGAGAAACTGAATTTGACTTTTATGGTATTTTGGATGAAATTACTGAGCTATTTTATCTTGGATAGAATTACATAACGATGTTTAAATGTCAGTGGTTGGATACTGAGAGAGGCTTGCGTGTTCATCCATCTCATGGAATCGTCAATATTAAATATAAAAGTCTTCTTGTAGTAAATGAACCATTTTTACTGTCTCAACAGGCACATCAAATTTATCACGCAAAGTACTATGCTACTTTAAAATACCTGAGTGATTGGTGGAGCATAATAAAAATGAAATCTTGGGAAAATCAATTTACTAAAACTGAATGTTGTTCCGCTGAAGTGGAAGGAATTCAAATTTTTTAAGAGACTACTCAAAATCCATCTTTTTCACAAAGAAATGTGAATATCGATGATGACACCCCACATTTAAGGGTCGATGGTGACGAAGATGTTCATGATGTTACAAATGAATTTGACATAACAAGGGATGGTGAAAGTTAAACTCATATGGATATTGATGATGCCAAGGAGGAATATGAAGACATTGACATCATCAGATATGAAGATGATGATGAAGGTGAACTTTGACATAGTTAAATGCTGGTTATGATCATAACTAATATATATCTATATATAATAGTTATTTTCAACTATATGATAACAAAAATAATTTTGTGTTTTAGATGGTCTCTGATCTATTACGTGAGCTAGAGGAGGCGGAGCTACCTTTGGATGAGCGGGATGTGGGATCATATGACCCTCAGCCTACTGGTGGTTTAGGAGGTACACGGAGGGGGTGCAGTCTTGCGTGACTGATGATTCTTGACCCTATCCCCGAGCGATGTCCACGTCTTGGCTTCGATACACACACACATGGAGGTATGATAACCTGTATATTTTAGTTAGGTTTCATTAGTTTATTTATATATATACTAATTGTTTGATTATTTATTCTTTTTTCATAGTTTTTCACATGTAGATGTTGGACAGGGGAGCGCTATCTTACACAATTATTTTTCTTAGCCATGGATCACATGGGAACAGATTCCCTTTGATGTGCAGCTTAGCATGTACAATCATTGGTTGGTACGTAAATAAATAATATTTATTTTGAAATTTATTTTGAAAGTTATTTTATTAATAACTTGATATTATAAATTATTTGTAGGTTTTATGGTATCCCTTCGATGATAGCATGCGTGACGATATCCATGCAGCATGGGATGTGGCTATGCGTGAGCGTTTGCGTCAGTGTTTGCACAATTTGAGAAAGACGACCATTAAGAAAGCAGGAGCGATAATATTTGATGAGTCGTGTAGAGCCCACCGACCAGAGTACATTTCATCTCAGGTTTGGGATGGATTATGTGTACACTGGTTGGGTGGTGGATTTCAGAGGAGGTCTTTATTGGGTCGACATAATTGGGAGAGACAGGAGATGACGCATCGAGCTGGTAGCCCTATATTCAGTACGCATAGAGAGCATCTGGTAAGTATTTTTTTTAAATATTTTATATAACTTCAAATATAAAAAGTTTATTTTATATTAATATAGGCAGTCGAGCATCCTGATATTATAGAGTTTGATGTTTATCGGAAGATGTAGAGTGATCCAGCAACGAGAGAGATTAGAGGTGATCTCCAGTGTCAGATTGTGGTTAGTCTTATTTTTTTCAGTTTGAAAATTAACTGCATATAATATTTTCACAATTTAAATTTCAAATTGGAATTGAAGGAGTCATATGAGGCCGCGACCTCTCAGACACAGGCTGAGGGTCAGGATGAGGCGATTGATCAGACCAGTGCCCACCATTTTGACAAGGCGACGTGGATGCAGGAGACTCAGTATGGTTTTGAGAAGGGCCGAGTAGTTAGTATCATCTCTCATGTGTCTTCTGGTACTTATTATGGTACTGCTGAGATGTTAGCATCCAGCTCGAGAGGAGCTCATGGAGCGGCATCAGCTTTTGCCTCACAATATCAGGAGTAGTTCCGATCTTAGAATGACCATATAGAGAGTTTGTAAAAGCAGCAAGAAGAGATGTGTCAACAGCAGCAACAACAGAAGCAGCAACACACGGAGGATATGCGTCGATGGAAGTAGCAGCATCACGAGCAGATGGAGAACATGTGTCATCTGACTCATAGTTTAGGGATGAATTTTCCTTCTCCATCTCCTTCAGCTCCCCCACCTCCTCCAGAAGACGACCCCACAGTGATTTTTTTTATGTTAGAAACATTTGAATTTAACATTTTTTGTAATATGAACTATTTAAAGTTTTTTTCTTTTATATTGGTGAAAATATTACATAATTTAATTTTTAATATTTTATGATTTTTTTGTGAATATTGAGAATTTTAATAATTTTTAATGTTTTTTAATAATATAAATATTATTGTTTCATTAATCATAATTTTATTAAATATATTTTTTCAGTATTATATTTTTTAATGTTTGTTTATTTTACTACTAATAATAATAATAATAATAATATTTAATGATTTTTTTATATTTGTGAATATTGAGAATTTTAATAATTTTTATTTTTTTATTATTTTAATAATATTAATATTATTGTTTCATTAATCATAATTTTATTAAATATATTTTCTCAGTATTATATTTTTTTAATATTTTATTATTTTACTAATAATAATAATAATAATAACATTTAATGATTATATATATATTTTTTGAATATTGAGAATTTTAATATTTTTTATTTTATTTATTATTCTAATAATATTAAAAATAATTTTTCAATAATCAAAATTTCATTAAATTTATTTTTTTAAAATTTATTTATTATTTGCGACGGGATCTGTTACGACGGATTCCCGTCGCAAATAGCCTAAATATTTTTTTAAAAAGTATTTGCAATGGAATTAGGGGCCCCTCGCAAATAGTCTAAATAAATAGTTTCAAAAAAGTATTTGCGATGGGCCCATTGAAAAAAAGTTTTTGTATATAAAGTATATAATCAAAGACTTATTTGCAACGGTGAAGTTTCTCGTCACAAAAAAGTATTATTTGCGACGGGCCCATCACAAATAATGTTTTTTGCAATACCGTTTTCTGCAATGAGCTATTTGCGACAGGATCCCGTCACAAATAACCCGTCGCTAATACTTAGAATTCTAGTAGTGTTAGAAATGTAAAAAAGAATATGGAAAATGATTCCCCAACAACCTTCATATGTAAGTCACAATAAATGGAATGAAAGAATATACTGTAATTTAAATAGAATATAGGATATATAATACATCCACGAAACAATATAATCAATATAGATATGGAAGAGAAAGATACATCTGAAATAATAGATAATGAAAATTCCCCTTAACTTTAATACAAAAAGTACCGAGTGCATAAAAATTTCCTATAAAAAACATTATCTTCACTATCCTCACATTTAAAACCATATTTATATTTTTTACCTTTTATATTAATAAATTATATTCATTTATTTCATATTAGCTAGTCTCAATGTATATTTATTATTGGATGTTAGTAGTTTTGATTGTTGTATTCTTGTTTTGGTAAGATGATATCAATTATAATTTCATGTTCTTAAGAAAAAAATATCTATAATATCATATTTTAATTTTATTTCTAAAACTAAATGTCAATTTTATAGATGTTATAGGTATAGTTCAAAAATAGATAAAAATGATTCCCTTGTTTTCAATTACATATACCATAAGAAACTATTTTTTTAAAAATGAATTTAATTTTAATATTAACATTCCAAAATAATAAAAATAATATATATCAATTAATAAATACCATATATTTATAGTATTTAAGTTTCTGATCATAATCAATGACAAAAATGATTAAAATCATATAAAATAATTCATGTAGGTGTTGACGGTCGGTGACAGCTAACATGAAGCGGTGGAAGTCTCAGTCGACAAGAAGGATGAATAGGACTTCGACCGGTGATGGGATTCTTAGCTTGGATATGATGGTGGCATGTGGAAGTAGGGACAATTACCTCTAGTGTGGTAAGGTAAGAGGTATCTTGATGGGGCTTCGACCGGTAGTGGGCTTCAACATGTCCATTGATATGACAACCTCTGCTGCGGCAAGGAGAGAGGTGGATCGATGAAAAAAATAGTAAAAAAGAAAATTCCCTACACGATGTAGATCCATATGGGGTTTAGAGAAACTTCTCCTAGATTTGAAAGGATACCATATTTAGATTAATGAGAGGGTATGAAATCTTCCCCTAGGACTAGGCATCATGCAACATAGATGCATTGGTTGCAGTGCAACCTTGATAAGTTTGGGAGTTTGGAAACAAATATACATGTCGGGTGGGTCTCTCTTATAGTGTCAATATCTAGGGCCTTCAAGAGCTATGTTTAAGGAATATTTTACCCTGGGACTATAGACCATGTAATGTTCCCCCTCAACCATTAAAAGGTGATTATCCAAAAATAATAAAAATATATATGGCCTTCGAGATTTCAGAGTAAGAATATGTAGTTATATTTTTTAAATATAATTTTTTATTTATTTATAATTATTTTAATAATATGATATTGGTGTGTTAAATTATATTTAAGAAGAGTTATATATATAATATAAATGTAATAAATTATCGAGAAAATGATAGTTATTGTGGAGAGTCGTGTATTCCCTCAAGGACCTTCTTTGAAATATAGAATTTGGTCTCCTTCATGTGACTAGAGACTTAAATATGTGACAGAGACATGTTTGAGAAGAAATTTGGGTCAATATTTGAGGGAAATTAAGAGCATGTGTGGTTCAAAATTAGTATTATTTGAGTCCTTTTATAGATTAGTTTGAGTTATATATCTTAAAAAAACAAATTCTTTAGCGGTTAAGGAATGTATTTTTTAGTTAGTAAGTGGACCGTAAGTGGAAAAAGAATGGAAGTTTGGTATTCTTTTAATTTTTGAGATATATATTGATTTTATATATGTTTATATACCATATACACCATATACGTTATTTTAAAGAATTCAATATTTTCCATCATATTTCACTATTCACCTAGGAAAATGTTTTTTTATGCTAGAAAAAGAAATTGAATATCTTATTTTTTATGGAGATATATGTTGATTTTATACATTTTTTGATTAAAAATTTAATTGATCCTCTTATATGAGTGATGTCACACAAACAATTTATTTATACATGGAATTTAAATTCCAACTTTCATATCTCTAAGAATAACCAACTACCATTAAATCACCACATTAAAAATAAATTTTTACTGTACATTACATGAAAAAGAAACCATATTTACTAAAATTTAAAACATACCACATTGAATTTGTAACACCCCGATCTTCCACGATACGCTTCTCATTCAATAATGCAATGGCTTGCATTGTACGCAACTTCGAGCTCTAAAACACAGCGACTAATCAAAGTATCCGTTATGAATATTAATAACCACTTTTTAAAATTATAGAAATTTTATATTTCAAAATGGACTTCATTTTTGGATTCGGAATATCGAAATTATCCTATGTTGAATTTTTGGTATTTTTCTAAGAAGTTCTAATTTTTTATGAATAGTGAAAAATACTTAAAAACAACTTTTTTAATGAAAATAATTTATAGTGATAAATTATACTATTTAGTGGTTTTAAAGTATAATTAGAATATATTTTTACCATTTTATCCAATAGTGGTCATTAGAATTAATTTAACATTGAAATTGGACATAAACAATTGCCAATCTTTTGATATAAATTGTTTCTTAAAAACACGCTATTTGTTGTGACAACGAGAATTAATTATAAAATAAATTAATGCAACTTATATTTTTGGAATTTTTTAAAATAGACATCATTTTTGAAATCGGAATATCAATTATAGCTTAGGGTGAAATTTTGGCATTGTTCTGAAAAACTTCAATTTTTGATTAATAGTGAAACCACTAAGTGGTAGTTAAATAACTGATTTTTAGTTTAAATGAAATATTACCACCTCTGTGATTTGATTTTTAAAAATCCAAAATACATGGTTGTCATTAAGAAGTAAAATGTGGTTCAATGAGATTAAAATAATTTTTGGTGAATAGTAACTTTTAAGTTCTTAATCACGATTAGAGGTAATTAGTGTAGTTTAAGGTAAAAATAATGTTTTAATAATATGAGATGAGCTTGAAACATGTCCTACCCTCATTGGATGTGTCATGGACGACCAAGACAATCCATGGGTCAACTTGGGGACCCCATGGAGCCACTTTAGTTGGAAAATGACATAAATACCTTTTATTTAATGTTAAAGTAAAAAATGACACAAACATGAAATGTTTTACTAAAACAATTTTTACATGGGGTTATAAAAGTCATATTTTTGACTATAAATAGTAATTGGAAATATAAAAAGATTTCCTACATCATAGTATTTTTTTTATAATTTTTAGACATTAAATAAATTAAATTATTTATGACATCATTATGATGCAGCGATGACCTCATTATTTAACGATTTTAATAAAATGAAAAGATAATGTATAATCCAAGGATTAAACTTGTCCAAAGACTATTGGATGGGTAGATTTAGAACCCTTATCACCTTAGACACAAATTATATAAGTGTGGGACCTTTAGAATCCGAAATGCATTCTATAATAATGTAAAATTTCCTTACTTTCCAAGAGTGCCCCTCCTCTCCTCTTATAAAAGGCCCCCACCTCTACCACATAATTCACACTTTCAAGCCATTTGGCTCAGCCAAAATCTGCCCAAATACTCTCCCAACTTCCCCCTATTACCCCTAGAAGCCTCACTTTGGGCAGAACTCTTCCCAAGGAAGCCTTTGGCTCAAATCAAAAAGAGTTACCCGATTTTAAGGTAATGTCTTCTCTAATGTTGTTTTGTATTATTTTGCTTCTCCAACCCCATAAACTCTTTTTATTAATGTCTTTTGTAACAACACCAGTATCCTCAATATACTAGGATGTTGTTATAATAAGGATTCGAGCTACACTTACACACACCTACATCTAATGGTTAAAGAACATACGGTTTCTGTGGATGGCGAATTTCTTCCTCACGAAACGATGATTGTTCAACACTCATATAACACCTTAAAAGGTGGCCATTAAGATGTCACTATATTTATATATGATATATAATATGTTTATGTTTTACTTATGCTTCTCTATTTCTCATTTATGGCATACTTTATGATTTCCATTATGGGTAAACGCGATAATTTCATTTTAGGAAGTGCGGACTACCGCCCCCTCAAAGTGATTTGAATCGTTAATGCCATATGTGGGATGTATAAAGGATGGATTAAATGGTATTATACACTATATTATACTGTAATTATATTATACATTTATATCATTATGATTTCATTCCATTAAATACGAAATAGAAATGAAAGTAGCGTTCATGCGTACGTACGACTTACCGTCTCCATGAACGGTGCATTTCATTTCTTACCTCTAAATGTTACGTAATATTATAAATGAATGTATATACTGGATATATATGATATATATGACATCTAAATCATGAATATAATTCTGTATATAATGGATATTCTACCACATAAACAACTTGTAATTATAAGAAGTTTATTGTTGACTCAAGTACCAAATATCGACAAAACGACCGTTATTAACTTAAATAATTACATAATGTTCATAACATTGTAATAAGTGATATAAAAAGGATAATGAAATTGAAAATGGTTCTTAATAAGGTAGATATTAACTCTAGTTTATTATTCAGGAGGTTAAAGAACGGTTGAGTCAAGTCGGACACAAGGTAAGGGAACTTCTTAACCCAACTTCCATTCTTTGGGTTAATCTCCGACTTTCAAATTATGTCATGATATTATTATGTCTTATTTTGTATTTTTAATTTCTTTATGTGTACCTATAGTGAATACACATAATATATCTATTTTATTTTAAAAAATTATCTTTGTAAGGACTTCATCTCAATCTCCTTTCATTGAGGCATATTTGGTTTTATACACATATTTCTTTTATACGGTGTATAAACCCCTTTGACTTTTACGTATATTCAAAAGGAATCTTTTTATACGAAACGTTTACTAAACGACAAAAGGGAATGTTTTTGTCGTACGTATGTGGCGACAACGACTTCTCCGCCGCCGTGACCACTATTTGAGTTTCAGCTTCCTCTACAAGCCATCATTTTTTTAATGAAAAATAAATATTGTGTTATACTTTTCTTTTATTTTGGTATTGAAAATGGTTTTGAAAGCGTTTTTATTATATCAATGTGTTGTATTGATATCTTGTGATTGAAATGTGGGAATGTTATGTTTCCTTTATGCATGTTTTATGTGATACGATTATGTTATGGTTTATGATATGTTTAAACCTATTCATATGAGGAATGCATTGGACTTAATAAGTGACGGGTGGAGCCCGCTATAGCTCCTCGATGCATCGGTAGGTCTCATGAGACAACTAGACGTGGAATTGGCCGAGGCCCTTTCCCAATTTGATTTGTGATTTTGGCCAAGGCCTTAATCATTTTAGACATCTTGGCCAAGGCCTTGACAAAATGTTTCAGAATGTCTGGCATTATGCATTCCATCATTATGAAAGTGGTTAATGTTATTGCATGTGATTATTCGACCAGTAGAATATCCATGTGAATAAGTAAATGGCATTATATCATTTTACTTTTGCCATATTATGTTGAAGTTCATGTTTAAAAGGCTTTTGTTTTTGTTATACATTGCCTTAAATGTTAATGTTTATTTATGAAAGCTTCTGCAATATTGTTATCCTTACTGAGCATCTGAGCTCACCCCTTTCAATGTTTTAATATTTTCCAGGATGTGAAGAAGTATTTTATGAATGACCTGTAGGGATAGTCAGAAGGGGATATGAGTGTGGACTATGGAGACTTTTTTATTGTAGTTTTTCACCTTATGATGTAATGTAACATTTATGAATGTATCTAGTGTTTCCAAGGCTACTAATCTAATCGGTCTTTCGAGACTTGATCTTTTGTGATCATGCCAATGTTACGAAGTAATGAAATGACTCTGGGTAGCTGGGGTCGGGGCGTTATAGTTGGTATCAGAGGCAGTTTAGTACTAACCTTGGAAGCTAGATTTAGATAAACTCTGATTAGAGAACATAGCCCGAAGATAGACTTTGAGGATTAGTATAGAAGAACTTCCTAAAATTTTGGTATTGTAGAGATTTTATGAGTTTTCCGAGCAATACATCCCTGTCTGGATACGAGCAGGTAGAGGCGGCTCTGGCACAGATGTACCTAGGGGTAAAACCCAAAAACACCGCTTTGAGCTAGACTCGAATGAGAACTGGTGCACGACAACGGGCCTTGCTGCACTCTTGGTTACGACACTCTCGGTGGATATGCTTAGTATAATTCTGATTTTCTTTACAAACCACTATGAAGGGTTACGAGTATATACTTCTCAAAGAAAACATTTTTATGATTATGGATTATATCCATAATTAGTTCAATTTATGTTAAGTATCTTACAAGTATGGAATTATGTATTTTGATTCATAAACTAATATAGTTTATGCCATTGTTTAGAAATGGTGCCTAGTGGAAGGAATGGAAACCGTATCAATGCACGCACTCCGTGTAGGGATTTCCCTCCTGCTCAAGATAATTATTGTGGATCTGGAGATACAACTGGTGCTGATCAACTTATTACCATACTGGGACAACTCACTCAAGTTATGAATAATAACCTTACTCGTATGGATCACCCTGATCCACAACGTGGAGGATCAATGTTAAACCGCTTCATGAGGCAACAACCGCCAACATTTAATGGGGGTAAAAATCCATTAGTAGCTGAGCAATGGATAAACTCCTTAGAGAAAATATTCCACGCCTTGGGGAGTAGGGAAAGGGAGAAGGTTGTCATGGAAGTTTACCACCTCACTGGAGATGCCGATCAGTGGTGGTCGCTGATTCTAAACACAAAGGAAGATGATGACGTATCGAATATGGAATGGAGGGAGTTCAAAGAGCTTTTCTTAGAAAAATACTTTCCTTATGACCATCGAGCAGATATGGAAAGGCAATTTCTGAGTCTGAGACAAAAGGAGGATGAGAATGTCGCAAAGTATGAGGCTAACTTTACAAGGTTAGCGAGGAATGCAACAGATTATATACGTAACCCAAGAAGTAAGATTGATCGTTTCTTTGATGGGTTAAAACCATTTCTCCGTCGAGCATTAGTCTCACAAACCTTCTCGTCATACGAAGATATTGTCTCGTGTGCTATCAAGACGGAAAAAGAATTCTCTAAGTCTTATGACAACAAAGTAAAGCAAGAGAAGAAGAGAATAGTGGAACAAGAGATAGATAAAGGGAAAAAGGGAAAGAAGGATTTTCCATTATGTGATAATTTTGGGAAGAATCACCCCGGTTCTTGCCTAAAAGGAATGGGAGTTTGTTATAAATGTGGAGAAAAAGGTCACCAGGCTCGTGATTGCAAGGGAAATAAAGAGGCTATCAATGTTGAATGCTAAAATTGTAGGGAAATGGGGCATTATGAAAATGAATGTCCTAAGCGTCAGGGAAACTTACCTCAGAAAAGGCCAAGGGATCAAGGACAATCTTATGTTGTGACTACAGTTGAAGCAGAATAATTAATGTATTGATGCTTTTGGACTCATGGAATATATTCTGGTTATTAGAATAATGTGATATATATATAAGGATTGTACTGCAGTACATGTTGTTTTCATTAAGGATTTAATATGATGAAGGTAATCATATTTTTAATATGTGACAATAAGAAAAACTTTACTTTGTTTGGGGAATCTGAGGTTACAATTGATTTTGGAATTTAGAGACCTTTTAGAGAAAGTCTTGACGGAGGTGTTTTGGATAACTATAAAGGTTGGAATGGATTAAGTTGATATTTGGATAGTATTTTTTAAGGTTAAAACATTTCTGAAGATTATTTTTGGAATAATATAATACTATAGTTTTAGGAAAAGGAAAACCTGCAGGGTGGGGCATAACCCATCGCGTCAGACAAAGGTGCAGGAATCGAACCCACAACCATAGTGCGACATGCCTTTATTTCCTACCACTAGCCTACAGGAAGTCCCTGGTTATTACAAAATAATTTTACTAATCTAAATGGTATGTGTTAACATTTGTAACCTTATACAATTAGGATGAGTATAATATTTTTGAGTTATATTATCTTTTTGAGTGAAAGATGAGTTGATGGTTGAAACTCTAATTGTCAAGAATAAATATATATATACCTATCTCTTATTTAATGAATAAATTAATTCTTAAACTTTAGTAAAGGGATATTAAAATAAAAAAATGTGTTATCCTAATACCTTATGTCTTGTTGAACTGATGATATTTTAAATCAACATAGATTAAAGGCTTTGAGGCCCTCAATTTGACAGTTGATTATGATTGATGACCTCAATCACTCCCTACAAATATTTACGTTTTTACTCCAATTATATGTCTCTAATTTCCACCAATGTTCTCCTAATCGAGGTCATAATTGGGTGGTGACTTTTTCATTTCCCTTTCCCTCTTATTAAGGCTAAATTTTATTAATCTTATTTTCGATGTGAGTTTTCCACAAAGGTATTTTCTATTTTCAACCTTTTATTTTCAAAGAAAAAAATTTCAAATTGCGAGGACGCAATTTATTGAAGGAGGGGAGAATGTAACACCCCGAGCTTCCACGATACGCTTCTCATTCAATAATGCAATGGCTTGCACTGTACGCAACTTCGAGTTCTAAAACACAGTGACTAATCAAAGTAGCCGTTATGAATAGTAATAACCACTTTTTAAAATTATAGAAATTTTATATTTCAAAATGGACTTCATTTTTGGATTCGGAATATCGAAATTAGCCTATGTTGAATTTTTGGTATTTTTCTAAGAACTTCTAATTTTTTATGAATAGTGAAAAATACTTAAAAACAACTTTTTTAATCAAAATAATTTATAGTGATAAATTATACTATTTAGTGGTTTTAAAGTATAATTAGAATAAATTTTTACCATTTTATCCAATGAGGTCATTACAATTAATTTAACATTGAAATTGGGCATAAATAATTGCCAATCTTTTGATATAAATTGTTTCTTAAAAACACGCTATTTGTTGTGACAGCGGGAATTAATTATAAAATAAATTAATGCAACATATATTTTTGGAATTTT
This sequence comes from Viscum album, assembly GCA_963277665.1. Taxonomy (NCBI): domain Eukaryota; kingdom Viridiplantae; phylum Streptophyta; class Magnoliopsida; order Santalales; family Viscaceae; genus Viscum; species Viscum album. Next base: position 1,426,783,534 of record OY728141.1, read on the forward strand.
TTAAAATAGACATCATTTTTGAAATCAGAATATCAATTATAGCTTAGGGTGAAATTTTGGCATTGTTCTGAAAAACTTCAATTTTTGATGAATAGTGAAACCACTAAGTGGTAGTTAAATAACTGATTTTTCGTTTAAATGAAATATTACCACCTCTGTGATTTGATTTTTAAAAATCCGACATACATGGTTGTCATTAATAAGTAAAATGTGGTTCAATGAGATTAAAATAATTTTTGGTGAATAGTAACTTTTAAGTTCTTAATCACGATTTGAGGTAATTAGTGTAGTTTAAGGTAAAAATAATGTTTTAATAATATGAGATGAGCTTGAAACATGTCCTACCCTAATTGGATGTTTCATGGCCGACCAATACAATCCATGGGTCAACTTGGAGACCCCATGGAGCCACTTTAGTTGGAAAATGACATAAATAACTTTTATTTAATGTTAAAGTAAAAAATGACACAAACATGAAATGTTTTACTAAAACAATTTTTACATGGGGTTATACAAGTCATATTTTTGACTATAAATAGTCATTGGAAAGATAAAAATATTTCCTACATCATAGTATTTTTTTTTATAAATTTTAGACATTAAATAAATTAAATTATTTATGACATCATTATGATGCAGCGATGACCTTATTATTTAACGATTTTAATAAAATGAAAAGATAATGTATAATCCAAGGATTAAACTTGTCCAAAGACTATTGGATGGGTATATTTAGAACCCTTATCACCTTAGACACAAATTATATAAGTGTGGGACCTTTATAATCCTAAAAGCATTCTATAATAATGTAAAATTTCCTTACTTTCCAAGAGTGCCCCTCCTCTCCTCTTATAAAAGGCCCCCACCTCTACCACATCATTCACACTTTCAAGCCATTTTGATCTGCCAAACTCTGCCCAAATACTCTCCCAACTTCCCCCTATTACCCCTAGAAGCCTCACTTTGGGAATAACTCTTCCCAAGGAAGCCTTTGGCTCAAATCAAAAATAGTTACCCGATTTTAAGGTAATGTCTTCTCTAATGTTGTTTTGTTTTATTTTGATTCTCCAACCCCATAAACTATTTTTATTAATGTATTTTGTAACAAAAACAGTATCCTCAATATACTAGGATGTTGTTATAAGAAGGATTCGAGCTACACATACACACACCTACATCTAATGGTTAAAGAACATACGGTTTCTGTGGATGGCAAATTTCTGCCTCACAAAACGATGATTGTTCAACACTCATATAACACCTTCAAAGGTGTCCATTAAGATGTCACTATATTTATATATGATATATAATATTTTTATGTTTTACTTATGCTTCTGTATTTCTCATTTATGGCATACTTTATGATTTCCATTATGGGTAAACGTGATAATTTCATTTTAGGAAGTGCGGACTACCGCCCCCTCAAAGTGATTTGAATCGTTAATGCCATATGTGGGATGTATAAAGGATGAAGTAAATGGTATTATACACTATATTATACTGGAATTATATTATACATTTATATCATTATGATTTCATTCCATTAAATACGAAATATAAAATGAAAGTAGCGTTCATGCGTACGTACGACTTACCGTCTCCAAGAACGGTGCATTTCATTTCTTACCTATAAATGTTACGTAATATTATAAATGAATTTATATACTGGATATATATGATATATATGACATCTAAATCATGAATATAATTTTGGAGATAATGGATATTCTACCACATAAACAACTTGTAATTATAAGAAGTTTATTGTTGACTCAAGTACCAAATATCGACAAAACGACCGTTATTAACTTAAATAATTACATAATGTTCATAAAATTGTAATAAGTGATATAAAAAGGATAATGAAATTGAAAATGGTTCTTAATAAGGTATATATTAACTCTAGTTTATTATTCAGGAGGTTAAATAATGGTTGAGTCAAGTCGGACACAAGGTAAGGGAACTTCTTAACCCAACTTCCATTCTTTGGGTTAATCTCCTACTTTCAAATTATGTCATGATATTATTATGTCTTATTTTGTATTTTTACTTTATTTATGTGTAACTATAGTGAATACACATAATATATCTATTTTATTTTAAAAAATGATCTTTGTAAGGACTTTGTCTCAATCTCCTTTCATTGAGGCATATTTGGTTTTATACACAAATTTCTTTTATACGGTGTATAAACCCCTTTGACTTTTACGTATATTCAAAAGGAATATTTTTTATACGAAGCATTTACTAAATGACAAAATGGAATGTTTTTGTCGTACGTATGTGGCGACAATGACTTCTCCACCGCCGTGACCACTATTTGAGTTTCGGCTTCCTCTACAAGCCATCATTTTTTAATGAAAAATAAATACCATGTTATACTTTTCTTTTATTTTGGTATTGAAAATGGTTTTGAAAGCGTTTTTGTTATATCAATGTGTTGTATTGATATCTTGTGATTGAAATGTGGAAATGTTATGTTTCCTTTATGCATGTTTTATGTGATACGATTATGTTATGGTTTATGATATGTTTAAACCTATTCATATGAGGAATGCATTGGACTTAATAAGTAATGGGTGGAGCCCGCTATAGCTCCTCGATGCATCGGTAGGTCTCATGAGACTACTAGACGTGGAATTGGCCAAGTCCCTTTCCCAATTTGATTTGTGATTTTGGCCGAGGCCTTAAAAATTTTAGACGTCTTGGCCGAGGCCTTGACAAAATGTTTCAGAATGTCTGGAATTATGCATTCCATCATTATGAAAGTGGTTAATGTTATTGCATGTGATTATTTGACCAGTAGAATATCCATGTGAATAAGTAAATGGCATTATCTCATTTTACTTTTGCCATATTATGTTGAAGTTCATGTTTAAAAGGCTTTTGTTTTTGTTATACATTGCCTTAAATGTTAATGTTTATTTATGAAAGCTTCCGCAATATTGTTATCCTTACTGAGCATCTGAGCTCACCCCTTTCAATGTTTTAATATTTTCCAGGATGTGAAGAATTATTTTATGAATGACCTGCAGGGATAGTCAGAAGAGGATATGAGTGTGGACTATGGAGACTTTGTTATTGTAGTTTTTCACCTTATGATGTAATGTAACATTTATGAATGTATCTAGTGTTTCCAAGGCTACTAAACTAATCGGTCTTTCGAGACTTGATCTTTTGTGATCATGCCAATGTTACGAAGTAATGCACCGACTCTGGGTAGCTGGGGTCGGGGCGTTACAGAATTAATTTGAAAAATAATGGTTCCCCTAACTCCATCGCCACTATAAATAATATTATAGTATAAAAATAACAAAATTATCCCACTCAAGACAATTCATCTCATTTAAATTTCTATCTATTTTATATAGATATCATGATTGATAAATAAAATTGATTTTGAAAACCACCATAACTTATTCACTAATATAATTATGCTTTATTATCATTATTAATTCATCATGTAATTATTTAACTCATAAATATTTGTTGTTCCCATGTGATAACTACTTTCATTGTCAATAGGTTCAATGTGTGTTTAGTGTGGTGATAATGATGCTTGGAGAATTGTTATGGATTTATGAAAAGGGATTTGGATGTCATGAATATTATAACATCCACTTAAGACCATAAGATAATTGAGATATCATAAGATAATCCACATACACAGACCATCCTATATGATAATTGATAGAATATGTTCAATATTTTACGAAGGCATTTATCTTATGTGAACCAACTCGTACGACATTTCAATCATTCCGACTAGATTATAAGATAATTGAAGTATGTAAGAGAAATATATTATATGTGAAATATTATATGATGGATTTATCCTATGAACATGATAAATATTCTATGGTGAAATATTCCATGTCAATGCTAAAGGTCCATATGGAAAAGACATGTGTTTCCATACATGTAGAGATTTAAAATGAGTTTAAATAAATTTTTAGATGATTTTAATGAAGTAAAAACAAGATTATTTGGGTGATTTAAATGAGAATCCTTGACTAAAAATTAAGGAGGTCCAAATAAATTTGTATCTGAAGGAGATAGGCCTAGGTATTGGAAGAAGCTGAGGGAGAACCAGATAGTTCAAGATATAGTGGATATTTTAAACCAGCATACTTCTAAAAATCTTAAAGTTGTATGTGATAAATCCAAATCCTACAAGATCATGTAGGAAGATCACTCTAAATAAGGTGGGCCTTCTACTATTGTATCAACACATAAAATTATGGATCTTGTAATTGGGGGTATAACCAATTGTTTAAGAGGCTCGTGAATATGGAATATAAATAGTTAAAAAAGATAAGGTGATTGGGGGGTTATAACCAATCATGCTCTTATGGAATGAGGAAACCATTTTAATTAATAACAATATTATAATAGTGAATCCATGTTGGGGGGAATAACCAACATGTAAAGGAGTAGGCCTTTCAGCCAAACCTTGTAAATATTGTTCTAATCTCTTTGTTTATTACTATACATGAAGGTAAGGCTATGAGAAATAAAGTAAGTCAAGAACTTTAATAGGTTAAATATGTTAGGTTAAAAAGAGAATAACTCATAAAATAAAATAGACCATTGATTCACCTTATCCCCCTCCAAGTGATCCGATGGATTCAGGACTAACAATATTTTAGAAAACATTTCATTTAATATTCAACACTAATATTTCCCTCTCAATATAATATATTCATCATTTAATGAAATATCATATAAAAACACATTTATTATGTATTAAATAAATATAAATAATCAAACCACATAAATGAATAATTAATTACCATTAAAAAATATTTCATATACATAATTTTATAACATAACATACAAGATATATATTCATAGTTCCCACCATCTTTTAAAATTTCCTCTTATAACTCGTATAAAGTAGATTTCAAGTAGAAAAAACAAATTAAATGAAACTGGATAGAAATTATAAGTGATAAAAACAACAAAACCATGTTATAGTGTCAAGAAATAGGACCAATAGATCTATCATACAAGATCTTGACACAATGTCCAAAATTCTAAAAAATAATAATATCAGAAAATATAATAACTTTGGGGGGGGGGGGGTTGACATGTATCATTTGGAAACAAAAAATATATTGAACTGAGACTTGTTGAGTGAATCAAAATAAAGATGGTCTAGGGTATTCATTGTTGATTTCTATCATCACGATCATATTTTAGCATCTTGGATAAAAGATAAATTCCTTCAGGTCCCAGTGATGGAACAACATAGGCTAGGTTTTAGGCATCCTAATGTGAATACATGTCCTAGTAATGAAAAAAAAATCAATATTAGGCCATTTTTTTCATCCGGTATTCCTAATAATATGAATATGAGAATAAGTCGATCAAACTCAGATACCCTAGGGAATAGAGCATTTATTCTATCAATTTTAGAAAAATGTATCCAATAGATAACAAATCAATGCCAATCAAGTAATGAGTTGATTCCAGCAACACTTATGGTGATCTGTAACAGAGTGAGATGATGTCAAAAGAAAATGTTTTGAGAGGCTGGGTAAGGGGGAGATGTGAAATCATGGGGATTCCCTTGTCCTTGTCTATGAGAATATTTTGGGGTTTGAGATCACGATAGAGGACATCATGGCTGTGGTAGTGGGATAATCCATTTCAGAGCTAGTAAAGAACGATTTGGATGATGGAAGGGGGGATGGCCTCAGTGTGGGAGAGAATTTGAAAGAGTGAGACATTCTGTCTATGATTATCATTCTGTGTGAATATAATTGAAGGCATACAAGATCAGTCAACTTCAAAAAAAGTATATCTTCTAAATATCCATGGAATAAAAAACCATAATATTGAGAAACAGTTTAGGTACCGGGTCAAAATATTGAGATCCATCAAATTAGATAGGAAATTGAAATCAGTTATAATGAATGCAAGAATAAAAATCCCAAATTTCATTAATAAATTATATTTCCTTAATAATGGATTCACTATTAAAACCCCCATATATTTATATTCTTGAAAATATATTTATCTATCAATTCATAAAGGGTTAACATACCATTAATTTACTTTGTATAATAGTTCTAATTAATCATAAAACACAAATATTTTCACGGGGAACTATGTTAAGTTACAAAATTATCTACATTCTCATAAAAAATGCATTTTAATATAATTTAATCAACTCTAAAAATATCATTTGTTCTATATATAACCACATTAAACCATAATTTTTTATTTAGTTAATTATTTTATTATCCCTTTTCATCAATAAAATATTTATTCGTCAGTAAAAACTTTCATCAAACCCCTTTATTATCCCATAAAAATAAAATTACCATTTTACCCACTAAAATTTTAACAAAGTATAAAATTTGAATTTTCATGTCTCTACATTATAGACACCTCTAAAAATTTTCAAAAAATATTCAAAAATATCTAACATGGATGGAAATTAATGTGGGAAAATAATTAAGGATAAATAACTTGTATTTTTTACATAACATCAAAGGATTTTTTGTATTTGAAGGCTCAATATGAAATTGTGGAGGAATGAGATCATTTTAATTGAAACTAAATTCAATAAAATAAAATTTATTAGTAATAACCAAATAGAATAATACATTTAACAAACTATAACTCAGAACTTGATTGAGACAACATTATTTCATTGAGTCGCTTAAAGAAAAGATAATGAAATGATGAGATAACACTTCTCATCAAGAAAACAATTTATATTGAAGATCCTTTGTTATGTTTTAACAAAGTTTTTTAATTTTTTGACAAATAATATTGTGTTAAACAATATTTTTGTAAATTAAGTTAAAGGTGTTGAAAGCCTGGACCCAAATACAGTGGGAGAGAAAATGTTATAATCATGTGTTTAAAAAAGTTACATGAAAAAGAAATGACAAAATATGATATTTATCAGATGTATCTTATTGAAATGAGGGGAAATAGATGTAGATGTTTTTACAAATTTGTAAGTTCGATGTTTTACAGTGGCTGATCGGAAGCACCATAGATCTCAAAAACCATTTTTTGAAGTTTTAGTTAGAATGTCAGAATTTACAAAGTGAGAAAGTTAGTAGGTGGCTGAAGATGATGAATAAAGAAAAATGATATTGTTAATAATTTAAAAATTTATTAACTTTCTAAATCTCAAGTTATAAGATGTTTTTTTGATCTCCATTTTCTCAAAAATCATGAAAAATATCATGATAAAAGATTTTGATTGTAGGAGAAAATTTAATGTGTCTGAAATAGGGTTATAGACATAGATTTTCAGTCTCAGTTCTTTAGATGAAGATCACTAGATGTAGAACATCAATGTCAGCATGGAATATAAAAACCATTGTTTGTAGAGGATTAGATTTAGAACCTCGAATGAAGATAAAAAAATGTAGGTTGTCACCCAAAACCTAACAGACTTGGTGTATCAGAGGCATTTCATCAGGTTGACAACCAGATTTTGGCTATCATATGGAACAATGAAGAACCAAATATTGTTGAGTTTGTGCAAATCATGAAAATTTGAAGATGTTGGTTTTCAGTTATAATGATAAGGTGAATTATTTTTAGAGAAATAAGTTAATTTTTTTTAATAAAACAAAAACCAAGTATATGTAAATAAATTTTTATGTAGAAGCTGCTTAGATGAAGAAATTTCTAAAATCATGAAATGGGTAGAGTTTTTTAATCAGTCACAGCTGAGAATTATGACAGAGAAAAGGTTAGAAAAGATGAAGTGGATACCAGACTGAAATGTTTCTCATTTATGATTTCTTTAGAAGTTTCCAAAATTTAGTCAAATATCTTTAGTTGACTTGGAGTATCAGACAAGGTAATTGTCTTTTGTTTTAGTTTCATTGGGTTAAGAGGAACAAGATTAGAGTCTGAGGCAAAGATGTTTAGAAATGTTGATCCATCAGTTGATATTTTTATAAGTAAGTACATTTGATGGATTTTTTTCGAAATTACTTTATAAAGGTGCTAAGGAAAGATGAAAAATTGGATTCATCAAACAAAGAGAGATTATAATCACATTATCATGATGAATAAAAGTTAGTAAATCTGATGAAGGATGATGTGTTGATAAGATTCAATAATATTTGAGAAGTCTCCATATGAATTGAGAAGAGTTCAAAATACATCAAAATGAAGATTCAAATAACAGACAAATTTAGATTTTGTGAATTTGGATTAGTAGGAATACATTTTAGGCTTCCCACCTTTGTAATTATGGGATTCCTATAAATATAGGACATAATAAATTTGTACTTAAAACTATTAACTTATGAGAAAAGGAGGAAGTTCCACATAGTTTATTTCATATTTTTTTGACAAAAATATATCAATAAGAATATTAGATAGATGAAAGGTTATTTTACTGGAGTGAGGATGATTGGAATAATGTTTGAAATTTGAGTACATGTTAAGAAGTGAAGGTTTTTTTAATTGTTAGAACAAAGAGGTTAAAACAAGCATAAATTTAGGAAAGAATTAACCAGATTGAAGCTATCAGTATGGGTCTATCAAAGTTAGTCTATTGTAGTCAATATATTTGATAGAGTGAATAATAATTAGCTCATTAGAAAAAGTGAAGACCAAACTTAGATTCCAGATAGATATTTGGTGGAGCAGTTTGAACAAAGTTATATAATTTTTTTGGGTCCCAAATTCTTGTAAGAAAACTTGTAAACTAATGGGATTCAGTATAATAATTTCTATCTGGAGATAGAAGGTGTATACTAGGATATAAAACAATTTTTTCTTCACTTTTTTTAATAGTTAATTTTCATAGCCCACAAGAGTGGCCATGGTAAGGAATTAGGTTCTCACATTGAGGCCAAACCTTGCCAATCTTGTGTTCTATATTTACTTTCCTTATTTTTTATACATGGAAGTTTACTAAAATCGATAAGGATATAACTATAACAACTTTTAGGGGTTAAGTTTCTAAAAGTTATAAATTTATAAAAGGAAGTAAACAAATTCAACCCCCCTCTTAGTTGTTATATGATCCGTTGGAACTTGAAGTGGTATTAGAGGGAAGGTTCCCCTGTTACATCCTTATCATGGAAAATCTCAATTCAGTCAACAAAAGAGGGATCCCTAAATTTGATAGAAAAAATTATCATGGATTGAAAAATAGTATGATAACCTATTTAATATCTCTTGTCTTGGAAGTTATAGATACAACAACAATTGGGTTTCCACCCACCATGAAAGATTCTCCCATAACTCTTTCTGGAAAAAGAAACATTGAATTTGATTGAAAGGAAAGAAATTTTATTATTATGTCTTTATTAAAAAATTATTTTATGAAGGTGATGGGTATCAAAACAACCAAATAAACTTGGAAAAAACATTAAAGTATCTTTGAGGGAAATACTAAAGTGAAATAAGAAAAGTTACAAATTTGTTAGAGCAATTTTGAAGATACCAGGAAGAGAGATAAATAAACTATTGATGAGTACTTAAATAGAGAAAATAGAGTTGATTAAAATAATATATGGTTTAGTGGTGTATTTTATTAATTGTAAATTTTAAAGAAACTCATGAGAAACATTCTAGATAGTTTTGATTCAAACACATCATCTTTTTTGTAATAATTCTGAATCCAAACTCCTGATTCTGGTGTAAAAAACATAAAATTTACATTTATAGATTTCATAAATATAAGTTTAACCCCATTTATTACATAAAAACTTTACAACATAAAAATTAAAAACTGGGTCAGTTATATATGCACAAGACTTTATGGTTTAGAGTTTTAGAGAATTGGGATAAACACTTAACAACTTGGATTTATAAACAACTGGATCATAAAGGTCAATATTATCTCCCATTATACCCAAATTTTCTTATTTAATATTATGTCACCAACATCATCCATGTGGAACCCTTATATACATAATTCATTTAACATATTTCCTCATAACCTGATAAAAGTAAACATAGGAAGGGTGACCTCATATGCACAGTAAGGGTAAACAAGGGAGATGCTTAAACATAATCACGGGCATAAGGGTATAATAACACGAGAATAAAATTTAAGGATCATACCCTACGTATCAGAGATCATAATCTTGAGTCATGGATTATGGATTGGTAGTTCATAAGACATGAATCATAATTAAATCAAAGAGCATAATCCATGAGAGTATAACACAGGCATATGACATGGAGTTGTGTCATGTGCATAAGAATAGAAAATAATTCCCTTTATAGGTAAGTATCATTTCTAAAACTTATCAAGGAAATTCATGTGATATACAACACCTGGCCATGACAAACCACCATACCTAGTGGTAGCCCTTTCCTTATAGGGGATTAAGACACACCTATTTTACACTATAGATCAAGACCATCTTCTTTTTTCCCATAATTATCTCATGATATAAAAATAATTTCCCAATTAATTAGAGGGAGATATTAGTCTCACCATTTATACAATGAAATTATATATATATGTTCCAAAGGATCATAAAACAACAATCACATCATAACCCATAAAAATTGAATGGTTTTTGTAACACCCCAAGATTTCATAGTGTGTTATTTCTTCAAAATAATTCAATAACTTTCACTACACGCAACACCGAGTTCAAGCGCACCATGACTTACCAAACAAGCCGTTCAAAAAAGGTTATGAATAGTATTAACTAAATTTTAAACTTTATAATCCCTATTATGAGTTTCTTAGTCATAATGCAAGAACAGATTCATTTTCAGTATTGCACTTTTATCAACTTTAATAGTGAAACCTTTTTAAATAAAATATTTTAAACTATCTGAATAAATTGGGACATCAAAAAAAATTTAAAATGAAACATCCCAAGCTTCCACGGTACGCTTTCCTTTGAATAAAATAGTAGCGTGTGTTGTACGCAACCTTGAGTTTTAACACACGCCACAACCAATCAAACTAGCCGTTATGAATAGTAATACCTAAATTTTGAAATTATATATATTTTATATTTTAAAATGGACTTCATTTTTGGATTCGGAATATCGAATTTAGCCTAAGGTGAAATTTTGGTACTTTTCGGATAACTTTCATATTTTGATGAATAGTGAAAATTACTAAATTTTAATTAAAAACAACTTTTTTAATCAAAATAATTAATAGTGATAAATTATTAATTTGAGTGGTTTTAAAGTATATTTAGAATGTATTTTTACCATTTAATATAATTTTGGTCATTGGACATAATTTTACAATTAAACCGAACATAAACAAATGTCAATCTTTTGATAGTTATTATCTCTTAAAAACACGCTTTTTGTTTTGACAGCGGGAATTAATTTTAAATTAATTTCTGCCAATTATGTGTTTTGAATTTAGAAAAATGGATTCCATATTTGTAATCAGGATGTTCAAATTGTGTAAATAGGTAACTTTTATTTTTAGACATTTTGAATAATTATTGCGGTAAATATTTTATTTACCATGGTTAAGGGTAAATCCGGTAAATAAGGGTTAAAAAATAATATTATAATAATACTAAATTACCCTAAAACGTGTCTTAACCCTATTGGTTGATACATGGTCGACCATGGGCATCTTTGGGTCAATTTTGGGACCCCATTGATCCACTTGTAAGTGATAATGGCACTTTATTTTAATTAAGTTAAAATGAATACAAAAATGGCATAAGCTTACATCTTTTAAAAGAACAATTTCTACATAGGGTTATACATGTTGGATTTTTGATTATAAATATTCATTAGAAAGCTAAAAAGATTTCCTACATAATGATATTTTATTTATAATTTTTAGACATCAAATAATTTAAATTATTAATGACACAATAATGATGAAATGTTTACCTCATTAATAAATCATTTAAATAAATAAGATTATAATGATTAAAATATTATCTAAAACCTGTCCAATTCTTATTGGTTGATGTTATTTAGAATATGAGTCATATTATATTCGACCTCAACAATTTTTGGACCATTATAAACCGAATATAATTATATTATAAAGTAATACTTTCACTCTTTCCTAAAGAGCCCCTCCTCTCCCTTATAAAAGGAGACCACTTCTACTCATTCCTCACACCTCTCAAGCCACTTGGCTCGTCCAAACTCTTCCCAACTAAGCTCCCAACATCCCTCTCCTCCTCCTTGAAGCTTCACCTTAGGCAGAATGCATTTCAAGAAGTCCTTTGGTTCCAACCAAAGTGAGTTACCTAAATTAAAGGTAACGATTTCTCTTAAATTATTTTCATTTATTTTGCTTCTCCGACCCCCAAACTATTTTTATTTCCTTTCTTTTGTAACAACACCAGTATCCAAAATATACTAGGATGTTGTTATAAGAAGGATTCAAACTAAACATTCACACAACTCCATCTAATGGATGATGAACATAATGTTTCTGTGGATGGCAAACTAACGCCTCACGAAACGATGATTGTTCAAATACATCTTACCGCCTCTCATGGTGGCCATTAGGATGGCACTGTAATTAAATATGTTATTAATGATATATATTTTATATATAAGCTTCTGTAATTCCATTTTATTTCATACAATTATTCGTTTCATGTTGTATATACATACGATAATTTCATTTGAGGAAGTGCGGACTACCGCCCCCTTAAAATGATATGACTCGTTCATACCAGACATGGAACGTATAAAGGATGGTGTTAATGAAACTAAAGTAACATATATAAAATATTATATTATACTGTAATAGTAATATACCTAAGTATCATTTGGATTCAATTCTTTTAAAATAAAAATTAAATGGAAGTTGCGTTCGTGCGTACGTACGAACTACCGTCTCCACGAACGCGATGAGATTCATCCTCCATCGTATCCATTCAAGTATAATTATCATTTGATGATTTAAAAATGATGTTTAAGGACTTGATACCATTCTGGATTTGAATAATATACAACCTATCCTTTACAAACATGTATTACGTAACAAAACATACAAAAGAAAACAAGTAAGTTAACACTCGAAACAACGATAATACTAAGATATTATTATCAAATCAATATTAAAAGATCATATATGATATCATATTAATATATATGATTCTTGTATAATTTAATAACAATTATTTCACCATTATACAGGAGGTTAACCTACCCCAACCAAGGAAAAGTACAAGGTAAGGGATTTTCTTATCTCACTTTCAATTCCGTGAGATTTCCATTGTTCGCCACTAAATTATTGAAAGTGGTGTATTGTGTACTGCCATTTGATATATATTATCATGATTCTATTTATATTCATTTTATTCTGTAAATCATTTGGTGGTTATTAACTTTTGGCCATACGACTCAGTTGATTAACGTGGTAAGGGGTTTTCATCTCACTCCTTATTTTCATGAGATTCATGCCATATTGCCACCATTACCTTTTGTGTGGTGTATGTACTGCCCATAATTATATTCTTTGTGTAATACACTCTAATTTATGTGTACTTACATATTCATTGTATGATACCTCTTTCATGGGTTGTATGTTTCATAAGTTACCAAACTGGTAAGGGTTATTTCACAATCTCTTCATTATCCGAGGTTGTTTATACGTAATAATCTACTGGGATCTCGTTATCATCCACATCCATGTTTCTTCAAAATGTATTTCAAAACATTTTTAATATTTAAAAGAATATGGGTTAAAGTCATTTATACCCTTGTTTGACTTTTTATAAGAGGTTTATAAGGGAATCTTTCCGTCGTTTTCCAAACAAGGTGCTTTTTAACCTTTTCGACAGAATTAAGATAAGAATGTTTTTTTAACTTATACGGCGGGTGCGGTTATTTTCCGCCGTTATAAAATCTTCAAAGCTTCCCTTAAAAGCTTATAAGATTATTTTCAAAGAAAATGTTTGATTTTATATGGATCTTAAATGATTTCAAAATAAAAGGAGATATTTCTTTAAAAAGAATTTTGATTTCATCTATGTCAACATCCTTTGATGGGTTTTAAGAATATTTGAAGTTGATTTATTATGATACAAAACTTCTATATTGTTTTGAAGGTTTTGTGATATGTTTGACTGTGGATGTGCTATTTTTATACCATTCATAGTTTATGGTGAAAGTATTGACATTTCGTATGCTAGTTCCAATAAGAATGTTTATGTTATATTTCAATCTTTACTTCATACGAATGTGTTGGACAAGTATGTTCCAGGTTGGGGACTGGTTAAAGTAAGCCCTCCAGGTTGGGGACTGGTTAAAGTAAGCCCTCCAGGTTGGGGACTGGTAAAAGTAAGCCCTCCAGGTTGGGGACTGGTAAAAGTAAGCCCTCCAGGTTAGGGACTGGTAAAAGTAAGCCCTCCGGGTTGGTGTCCGGTTATTAGAGGCACTCCGGGTTTGTGTCCGGTTATTAGAGGCACTCCGGGTTGGGTTCCGGTTACAGTTAGCCCCAAGGTCTTGGGACGAGGCCTTGAAAAGTAATTAAATTTTAGCATTATGCATTCCAACATTATGAAAGTGGTTATTGATTTTGCATGTGATTATTCGATTAGTAGAATATCCATGTGAACAAGTAAATGGCATTATTTCATTTTACTTTTTCCATACTATGTTGAAGTTCAAGTTTAAAAGGCTTTTGTTTTAGTAATTCATTGCCTTAAATGTTTATGCTTATTTTTGAATGTTCCGCTATATTGTTATCCTTACTGGGCATTTGAGCTCACCCCTTTTCTATGTTTTATTTTTCCCAGGATGTGAAGATGTAAGTTATGAATGACCTGCAGGGATATTATGAGGGGATTATAGTGTGGACTGTGGAAACATTATGTTGTTGTAGTAGTTTTTCATTTTATGATATAATGTAAAACTTATGAATATATCTAGTGTTTCCAAGGCTACTAAACCAATCGGTCTTTCGAGATTTGATCTTTCTTGTGATCATGCCAATGTTACGAAGTAATGCACCGACTCTGGGCAGCTGGGGTCGGGGCGTTACAGTTGGTATCAGAGGAAGTTTAGTACAAACCTTGGAAGCTAGATTTAGATAAACTCTGATTAGAGAACGTAGACCTAAGATGAACTTTGAGGATTAGTATAGAAGAACTTCCTAGAATTTTGGTATTGTAGAGATTTTGTGAGTTTTCCGAGCAATACATCCCTGTCTGGATACGAGCAGGTAGAGGCGGCTCTGGCACAGATGTACCTAGGGGTAAAACCCGAAAACACCGCTTTGAGCTAGACTCGAACGGGAACTGGTGCACGACAACGGGCCTTGCTGCACTCTTGGTTACGACACTCCCGGGGGATATGCTTAGGGTAACTCTCATTTTCTTTACAAATCATTTTGAAGGGTTTATGAGTATATACTTCCTTAAAGAAAACATTCTTATGATTCTGGATTATATCCATAAATAGTTCAATTTATGTTAAGTGTTTTATAAGTATGGGATTATGTATTTTGATTCATAAACTGATCTAGTTTATGCCATTGTTTAGAAATGGCACCCAGTAGAAGGAATGAGAACTCCGGAAATGCACATGATCCAAAGAGAAGGAAGGATCATATCTTTCATGGTCTTAAGCTAGAATTTATAAGAGAAATAGTCTCCCATGTATTATCATCATATGAAGAAATAATATCATGTATTGATAAGATAAGTAAAGAGATTACTGAGTCCTATGGCTTTGAAGGGAAGAAAGAGAAGAAAAGGATAGAAGAGAGAAATATGGATAAAGGGAAGAGGGAAAAGAAGAATTTTCCCATATGTGGTAACTGTGGAAAGAAACACCCTGGAACTTGCCTGAAAGGAATGGGAGTTTGTTATATGTGTGGAGGAAAAGGGCACAAAGTACGTGACTGCAAGGGTAAGAAAATGGTTTCAAATGTACAATGCTTCATTTGCAAGGAGTTTGGACACTACACGAACCTATGTCCCAGTCATCAGACTATGACGCAAATGATGCTATTGGATAATAATCAAGTTATGATACTACCACAGATGAAGAGGAATGATTAGAGTTCTTATGTTGATTATGTCAATTGAGTGTTGTATCAACAATGTACTTGTTATAATAATTATGGAGTATATAAGGATTGTACTGCAATACTATTTCATTAAGGACTTGAGATTATGTGGAACAAAGAAAAGTGACACAATAGCAGGATAAATTTTTGGAAAATATATGGTTGAGAGAATGATAAATCATAATATAGTTCTGATACTGAGGTAGTGATTTTGGAATAATATGTGATTGTTTTGGATAAATTATATTGGATATTCTTGACTACCTTGGAACTAATTAATGATTTGTATATTCCATCATTTTTTTGGGGTTTGAAACATTTTTGGATTGATGAAGTATATCCAGCATTCTATATGGAATAGGGGAGCATGAATGTAATCAATAAGGAATATGGTAATTCAAGATGTTTCAATTTATTAAAAGAATACAAGATGAAGGTATTCATATGCTATTACGGGGAAAAAAGGATCTATATTATGTTTACCTTCCTTATAAATGTTGGACTGTGAGTTTGGACAGAAGTATTTTGGATAGTTCTAGTTTGGATTATTTTGGATTACCATAAAAGGACAACCCAGAGGTCGGGCGGCAACCCGTCGCGTCCGGCAAGGCTGCGAGACTTGAACCCGCAACCGAAGGGCGACAAGGGTGTATCACCTACCACTGGCCCACGAGATGTCCTGGATTAAATAATGTTGTTTTTTTAAAGATCTGGTAGATGAATTATAAATTCATTTATTTTGGAACCCTGTACGAATAGTATAAATAAAAAAATTACATTCTATTATCTTTTAGAGTGAAAGATGAGTTTGTGGTAGAAATTTATTAATGGATAAAACTCTAATTATAAAGTAAGTATATCTCCTTATGATCTTAGCCAATCTCATAAATATATTCCTCAACATTAATAAAAGGAACATAGAACAAAAATGTTGTCCTAGATGGTACCTTAAATCATCACTAATTCATGGCTTTGGGATTGTTGGCCTTTTCATAGACATGTTCTCTACCACTCTCCATCAAATAATTGATGGTTATATTTCTCTTCCATATCCATATTTTCCTACATGGAACCCTAGTATGTGTTACTTTCGGTAATCTTCATACTTTCCACTCTTTATTTTAAATAGAGGCCTCGTTAATTCATTTTTCGATGTGGGATTTCAACTATGATATTTTGAAACGTCAAAAATGTGTTATCCTAATACCCTATGTTTTGTTGAACCGATGGTATTTCAAATCATCATAGATTGATGAATTTAAGGACCTCAATTTTATACTTGTTTGTGATTGATGACCTCAACCACTACCTATAAATATTTACATTTTCCCTACAATTATATGTCTCTAATTGCCACCAATGTTCTCCTAATCGAGATCATAATTTGGTGGTGACCATTTCATTTCTCTTTTCCTTATATTAAGACTAAATTTTAGTAAACCAATTTCCGATGTGGGTTTTCCCACAAATATATTTTCTATTTTCAACCTTTTATTTTCTAAGAACAATTTCAAATTGCGAGGACGCAATTTATTGAAGGAGGGGAGAATGTAACACCCCAAGATTTCATAGTGTGTTATTTCTTCAAAATAATTCAATAACTTGCACTACACGCAACACCGAGTTCAAGCGCACCATGACTTACCAAACAAGCCGTTCAAAAAAGGTTATGAATAGTATTAACTAAATTTTAAACTTTATAATCCCTATTATGAGTTTCTTAGTCCTAATGCAAGAACAGATTCATTTTCAGTATTGCACTTTTATCAACTTTAATAGTGAAACCTTTTTAAATAAAATATTTTAAACTATATGAATAAATTGGGACATCAAAAAAAATTTAAAATGAAACATCCCAAGCTTCCACGGTACGCTTTCCTTTGAATAAAATAGTAGCGTGTGTTGTACGCAACCTTGAGTTTTAACACACGCCACAACCAATCAAACTAGACGTTATGAATAGTAATACCTAAATTTTGAAATTATATATATTTTATATTTTAAAATGGACTTCATTTTTGGATTCGGAATATCGAATTTAGCCTAAGGTGAAATTTTGGTACTTTTCGGATAACTTTCATATTTTGATGAATAGTGAAAATTACTAAATTTTAATTAAAAACAACTTTTTTAATCAAAATAATTAATAGTGATAAATTATGAATTTGAGTGGTTTTAAAGTATATTTAGAATTTATTTTTACCATTTAATATAATTTTGGTCATTGGACATAATTTTACAATTAAACCGAACATAAACAAATGTCAATCTTTTGATAGTTATTATCTCTTAAAAACACACTTTTTGTTTTGACAGCGGGAATTAATTTTAAATTAATTTCTGCCAATTATGTGTTTTGAATTTAAAAAAATGGATTCCATATTTGAAATCAGGATGTTCAAATTGTGTAAATAGGTAACTTTTATTTTTAGACATTTTGAATAATTACTGCGGTAAATATTTTATTTACCATGGTTAAGGGTAAATCCGGTAAATAAGGGTTAAAAAATAATATTATAATAATACTAAATTACCCTAAAACGTGTCTTAACCCTATTGGTTGATACATGGTCGACCATGGGCATCTTTGGGTCAATTGTGGGACCCCATTGATCCACTTGTAAGTGATAATGACACTTTATTTTAATTAAGTTAAAATGAATACAAAAATGGCATAAGCTTACATCTTTTAAAAGAACAATTTTTACATAGGGTTATACATGTTTGATTTTCGATTATAAATATTCATTAGAAAGCTAAAAATATTTCCTACCTAATTATATTTTATTTATAATTTTTAGAAATCAAATAATTTAAATTATTAATGACACAATAATGATGCAATGTTTACCTCATTAATAAATCATTTAAATAAATAAGATTATAATGATTAAAATATTATCTAAAACCTGTCCAATTCTTATTGGTTGATGTTATTTAGAATATGAGTCATCTTATCTTCGACCTCAATGATTTTTGGACCATTATAAACCGAATATAATTATATTATAAAGTAATACTTTCACTCTTTCCTAAAGAGCCCCTCCTCTCCCTTATAAAAGGAGACCACTTCTACTCATTCCTCACACCTCTCAAGCCACTTGGCTCGTCCAAACTCTGCCCAAATAAGCTCCCCACATCCATCTCCTCCTCCTTGAAGCTTACCCTTAGGCAGAATGCATTTCAAGAAGTCCTTTGGTTCCAACCAAAGTGAGTTACCTAAATTAAAGGTAACGATTTCTCTTAAATTATTTTCATTTATTTTGCTTCTCCAACCCCCAAACTATTTTTATTTCCTTTCTTTTGTAACAACACAAGTATCCACAATATACTAGGATGTTTTTATAAGAAGTATTCAAACTACACATTCACACAACTCCATCTAATGGATGATGAACATAATGTTTCTGTGGATGGCAAACTAACGCCTCACGAAACGATGATTGTTCAAATACATCTTACCGCCTCTCATGGTGGCCATTAGGATGGCACTGTAATTAAATATGATATTAATGATATATATTTTATATATAAGCTTCTGTAATTCCATTTTATTTCATACAATTATTCGTTTCATGTTGTATATACATACGATAATTTCATTTGAGGAAGTGCGGACTACCGCCCCCTTAAAATGATATGACTCGTTCATACCAGACATGGAACGTATAAAGGATGGTGTTAATGAAACTAAAGTAACATATATAAAATATTATATTATACTGTAATAGTAATATACCTAAGTATCATTTGGATTCAATTCTTTTAAAATAAAAATTAAATGGAAGTTGCGTTCGTGCGTACGTACGAACTACCGTCTCCACGAACGCGATGAGATTCATCCTCCATCGTATCCATTCAAGTATAATTATCATTTGATGATTTAAAAATGATGTTTAAGGACTTGATACCATTCTGGATTTGAATAATATACAACCTATCCTTTACAAATATGTCTTACGTAACAAAACATACAAAAGAAAACAAGTAAGTTAACACCCGAAACAACGATAATACTAAGATATTATTATCAAATCAATATTAAAAGATCATATATGATATCATATTAATATATATGATTCTTGTATAATTTAATAACAATTATTTCACCATTATACAGGAGGTTAACCTACCCCAACCAAGGAAAAGTACAAGGTAAGGGATTTTCTTATCTCACTTTCAATTCCGTGAGATTTCCATTGTTCGCCACTAAATTATTGAAAGTGGTGTATTGTGTACTGACATTTGATATATATTATCATGATTCTATTTATATTCATTTTATTCTGTAAATAATTTGGTGGTTATTAACTTTTGGCCATACGACTCAGTTGATTAACGTGGTAAGGGGTTTTCATCTCACTCCTTATTCTCATGAGATTCATGCCATATTGCCACCATTACCTTTTGTGTGGTGTATGTACTGCCCATAATTATATTCTTTGTGTAATACACTCTAATTTATGTTTACTTACATATTCATTGTATGATACCTCTTTCATGGGTTGTATGTTTCATAAGTTACCAAACTGGTAAGGGTTATTTCACAATCTCTTCATTATCCGAGGTTGTTTATACGTAATAATCTACTGGGATCTCGTTATCATCCACATCCATGTTTCTTCAAAATGTATTTCAAAACATTTTTAATATTTAAAAGAATATGGGTTAAAGTCATTTATACCCTTGTTTGACTTTTTATAAGAGGTTTATAAGGGAATCTTTCCGTCGTTTTCCAAACAAGGTGCTTTTTACCCTTTTCGACAGAATTAAGATAAGAATGTTTTTTTAACTTATACGACGGGTGCGGTTATTTTCCGCCGTTATAAAATCGTCAAAGCTTCCCTTAAAAGCTTATAAGATTATTTTCAAAGAAAATGTTTGATTTTATATGGATCTTAAATGATTTCAAAATAAAAGGAGATATTTCTTTAAAAAGAATTTTGATTTCATCTATGTCAACATCCTTTGATGGGTTTTAAGATTATTTGAAGTTGATTTATTATGATACAAGACTTCTATATTGTTTTGAAGGTTTTGTGATATGTTTGACTGTGGATGTGCTATTTTTATACCATTCATAGTTTATGGTGAAAGTATTGACATTTCGTATGCTAGTTCCAATAAGAATGTTTATGTTATATTTCAATCTTTACTTCATATGAATGTGTTGGACAAGTATGTTCCAGGTTGGGGACTGGTTAAAGTAAGCCCTCCAGGTTGGGGACTGGTTAAAGTAAGCCCTCCGGGTTGGGGACTGGTAAAAGTAAGCCCTCCAGGTTGGGGACTGGTAAAAGTAAGCCCTCCAGGTTAGGGACTGGTAAAAGTAAGCCCTCCGGGTTGGTGTCCGGTTATTAGAGGCACTCCGGGTTGGTGTCCGGTTATTAGAGGCACTCCGGGTTGGTGTCCAATTATTAGAGGCACTCCGGGTTGGGTTCCGGTTACAGTTAGCCCCAAGGTCTTGGGACGAGGCCTTGAAAAGTAATTAAAGTTTAGCATTATGCATTCCAACATTATGAAAGTGGTTATTGATTTTGCATGTGATTATTCGATTAGTAGAATATCCATGTGAACAAGTAAATGGCATTATTTCATTTTACTTTTGCCATACTATGTTGAAGTTCAAGTTTAAAAGGCTTTTGTTTTAGTAATTCATTGCCTTAAATGTTTATGCTTATTTTTGAATGTTCCGCTATATTGTTATCCTTACTGGGCATTTGAGCTCACCCCTTTTCTATGTTTTATTTTTCCCAGGATGTGAAGATGTAAGTTATGAATGACCTGCAGGGATATTATGAGGGGATTATAGTGTGGACTGTGGAAACATTATGTTGTTGTAGTAGTTTTTCATTTTATGATATAATGTAAAACTTATGAATATATCTAGTGTTTCCAAGGCTACTAAACCAATCGGTCTTTCGAGATTTGATCTTTCTTGTAATCATGCCAATGTTACGAAGTAATGCACCGACTCTGGGCAGCTGGGTTCGGGGCGTTACAGTTTTATAAAAATCTTTCTAACTTAAAAATACACCTTTATGATAGATAATAAGAGTGGAATAGTTATATTATATTCCCAATCAACAATAAGTAGCATAAAAGTATTTAAGCTTAGATGGAAAATTATTTTTAAAGATAACTTGAAACATTTCTTGAAGAAAATTGCATGAAACATTTTTAAAATCCTTTTATTTGAAAATAACCATTAATGTTTTGAAAATTATTTAAAACATTTATTAAGGAAAATAACCATTCATTAAAAAAACTTTTAAAATATAAAACATTTTCAAAATAATTTTATTTGAAAGTAATATTTGAAAATAATTTAAAATATTTTTTGAAATCATTTTTAGAAAACATGGTTTTGGAAGAAAACCGATTTTTAACTAAAGAAGAAGATAAATTTTTATTTTATTAAAAATTTCTTGATTATATTAAGTAAAAAGGAGAGAAAAAATGGTTCTGTTACTTGAAAACATCTTGAATAACTATAGGATAAAAAATTCATGATTTTCTCAAGGGCTATATTTTAACATCCCTATTAATTATATAATAATACATTTTCATATCTAATAATATTTATGAATAAGATATTAATTTTATGTTAATAGGGAAGCTTTTTCCGATAGCATAATCGACATGCAACAATTGGTTTTTCCGTAATCTTAAATTTCACACAACGCTGAGCTATACCAAAAAATAATACAATAATAATAATATTATTTTAAATGGTAGATAACACATAGCCGCTATATTGGTGAGAATGAACATAACTAACTAAAAAATGATTAAAAATGTTTGTTAAATGTTTTTAAATTTATACAATAAATTTTAGAGGCTTAAAATGAGAATGAATCCAATATTAAGCATAAAATACTATAATATTTTTTTAAAAGATAATTTTACCACCTTTCTATGGAGAACCCTTTTTAAATCATGTTTTTTGAAAATTTGACTAGTTATATTTGACAAAATAAAATTCTTCTTAGGAATCCTTATATCAAAATTTAATTTGGTTGAAATTTTAGTATTTTCATAATAAAATTCATATTTTAATGAATAGTGAAAAATACTGCATTTTAATTCAAAACTACCTTTTGGTCTAATTTATTTATATAGTTAGATTGTCCATTTAATTGGTTTTAAAGTTTAATTGGATTGATTTTTTATAATTAAATCCAATTTTGGTCATTGGAAGTAATTTCACATTGAAATTTTATATGAACACATATAAATCTTTTGATGGTTTTTACTTTTAAAAAACCAGTTTTCTTGTTTTGACAATGAGAATTAATTTTAAATTAATTACTGAAATTTATGTGTTTTGAATTTGGAAAAAAATATTCCATATTTGGAATCATAAGGTCCAAATTATGTAAATAGGTCCCTTTTATTTTTGGACACGATGAATAGTAACTTTAGTAATTATTTTTATTTACCACAGTTAAAGGGTAAATCAAGTAAATAAGGCTAAAAATAATATTATAATAATATAAAAAATACCCTAACTGTAATGACCCGCTCATTTTCATTGGATTGAGAGTACAACGAGTCATTAATTTTCTTTAAGCGACATCCCCAAGATGCCAAAGGCTGGCAATAAATGTCAAAGGGTTTCAAATACAAGTGGGGGACCATTTACACTTTAAGAAATAAACCTATAAACCAGCAAACCATTCACTAAATGATGCATGAATAAAAGAAAGACAACTCAACAACTTTATGTATCTCAGACCCACATCAATGTGTGCAACAATGGAAGACCAACCAAGTATCAAAGTAAACAATGGATAAAAAATATTACGACTCTCAAGGTACCACAAGACTCCATGCTCCAAAATATCCAAGCTTCACAATCACTGAATAGTCCAAATATCACGAGGTAGTGCTAAAAACGCGAGAAATGCTACCTTTGACCCTGTCCTGGAAGATAGAATCTGCAAAAGCACCAAAGTGCCAAAACAGGGGTGAGTATAAAACTTAGTAGGTTTTCCCCAATGACTTCTCTACTCATGCCACTAGGATAGAAAATTTTTCCACATTTATATAAAATAGTTTATATAAAACAAGTTACCAAGATAATTTCTAAACAAATATAAACAAGTTCCAAAAACCGTTTGCAACCAAGTGGAAACAAAACTAAATGAAACAAATTTCCAGCAAGTTATTTTTCCAGAAAAAAACTAATCAAAGCTTAAAACCAATTCTTTATATCATTTGGCATACCCATTCCATAGTCCACAACACACCCACACATGCATGCTTTGTTTGACAGTTCCATACTCATGAGCGGTCTCTCGTTCAATTACCTTGTGTCCCAATGACACACACCCCCGATCTAGGGTCAAGTCCCTTATACCCCAATGGTACTAGTCCCTTATTAATTTCCCATTAAGCATCAACTCACACCACAATATTTATGCCAAATATTTTCATTTACAAAACAAACCATTTCAATAAAACTAAACTTTTATTGAAAACTAAAACACAACCAATTTCAAAGAAACATTTAATTTCAATAAAACCTTCATTTTTATTGAAAACATATAATCCCAATCATGTTCCAACAATATAGGAATACCCCCTTTTTTAAAATCAACATTTTAAAACCATGAACTAAAGTAATCATTCAAAATCCCCAATTTCCCAGATTTCACAACCATCACTCAAAAAGGTTTCCCAAGTTTTCAAAAAAAAATCACATTCTGTTCAACACCACACATCCAATTTGAAAGCATGATAATCAATTCTATTAAGTGGAGTCAAGAAATAATCCTCCTACCTAGAAGGTTTTGAAAAAAACCCCAATGACTAAAGATCACACAAGAAAACCGGGTTGATTCTCCAAGAACCCACCTTATATATCTTATCCTAACAAGATCAAGACAAAATCTCATCATATTTGGAATCCACACTCCTATATCTACCCATAATGGGCATAGATATATGAAACCAAAAGGAGAGGAGAAGTATATCTTAGTATATCTAAGAAACCAATGAAGAACGAAGAAGAATGATCACATACCTCAAAAATCCAGCTTCGATTCACCAAGGAAAGCCTTTAGGTTGACTCTAAAACGCTTGGGAGAGTTTCTACTACCTTCAAGGAATAGAAATACCGAGGTATGGATGCTTAAGAGAAAAAAATGAGCCACCTAGAGGAAAAACATGTGAGATACACTTTTTTTGGATCTTAATTAAACCATCCACATAGTTAGTTCGCATGGTTATACAAACTGTGTGCTAACCTTGAATTAGCTACTACATAGGCAGACCCTCGCAAAACTTCCTCGCATGGTCTCCCTAACCATTCTCCAACCGTGCTGGAGCTTCTGCCTCAAGAGGAACATTGTGCATGGTTTGGCCATATGGCTAGTAAAACTGTGTTCCACCCATACAAATTCCATTTTTCCCTAAAACCACATCCAAATTTCTCCCAACTCTCTCATCCATTATCCTTAAACTTTATTACCATAAAAAACATCAATTAAGAGTTACATACCAGAAACCAGGGGTACTACACTAACACATGTTGTAATCCTATTGGATGAGATCTGACCGACCAATAAAACCCTTTGGATGAAAATGTGGCCCCTGGAAGCCACTTGGGTGTGATTATGACACTTATAACTTTTAATTTAAAGTAATGAAAAATATGTTATAAACATATACCTTCTTACTATTTTTTTAATATGGGTTTATATAAGTGATATCTTCAACTATAAAAAATCATTAGAAATCTAAAAATATTTAATACATCATGGTATTTTATTTATAAATTTTATACATTAAATAAGTAAATTTAATTATGAAATAATGATGATGCAGTGATTGCCTTTTTAATGAAGGAATCAAATAAATGATACTATAAATATTAAAATAAATATTATTTGATAGAATTTATATCATCCAGGAATTTTTAGGTGAATATTAAATGTTATAAGAATATTAAATGCTTTGTTTAGAAGTTATATATCTCTTTGGTTTTCATTTAAATTCAATAAAATGAATAGTGTAAAAATTGACATAAATGATGTTTTATAAAGATATTAATTTATTAAATGATTTAAAAATCCTAAAATATTTGAAAATAAAAAATTGACTAGGATAAGGTCTAAATATTCATTAAGTAACCAATAATGGTAAATTTACCCCAAATAAGTAATATTAATATCCTCTTAATAATTAACATTCTATTACCACAATTAAAATTAAAAGAGAATAATTAAGGGTAAAATGAAAGGATAGGGTTTAAAATAAACTCAATACATGTATAAAAATTATTGGATGAGACTATTTCAACCTATAATCATCTTATATTAGACATATCTCAACTTGGAGCATTTTTAATTAAAAAATTAATTTATATTATTTTAATAATTCCAGAGTTTCTAAGGGCGCCCCTTCCCTCTCCTATAAAAAGGTACCCTCTCTTCTATAATACTCTCACTTAAATAACCCTTTGGTTTCGCCAAGGCATTCCAAAAATCTTCCTATAACCCCTACCCTAATCTTATAATAATAACTTAGGGTATAAATCCTCCAAAGGAAGCCTTTTGGTATAAACTAATAGAAGTTACCCAATTAAGAGGAAAATCCTTCTCTCATGATTTTTAGTTTCTTTTCCATTATCCACTCCCTAATTTTTTTTATCCTATGATTATATAACAAAAATAGTATCCTAAATATACTAGGATGATTTTATGTTATGTATTATATCTACACTTACACACACGACCATTTAATGGGTAACAAACATACTGTTTTTGTATACGGTGAAATACTACCTCACGAAATGATGATTGTTCAATTTTCCCTACCACCTCTCATGGTGGCCATTTTAATGGAAAATATTTTACATATGATATATATTGTATTTATTTTTTCTCTATGCATCTGTAATTTTTATTTATAAAACACCTTTATGCATTCTATGTTGTGTAAATTAGATAATTTTGTTTGAGGAAGTGTGGACTACCGTCCCCTTAAAGAGATATGACTCATTCCCTCTATAAATGGAATGTATGAAGTATGGTTTTATTAAAACTATAATACATACATGAAATAAAAATAACACTGGTATTATAATATACACACCATTTTATTATTATTCTTTTAATATGGCAAAGAAATGGATGTAGCGTTCATACGTATGTTGTAACACCCCGAGATTTTATGAAAAATATTCTTTTTAATTTTATTGATGTCTTATGTTGTACTATACACCAAAAGGATCTTGCACTAAACACATCCCTGACTTGGCTTGCATTACACGCAATTGCGACCTTCCACGATAGCATGTGTAGTACACAATACCGAGTTTCACTAAATGAGATATTATTATATTATTATGAACTAGCCGTTATGAATAGTAATACCCACTTTTTGAAATTTTATAAATTTTATCTTTCAAAACAGAATTCATTTTTGGATTCGGAATATCGAAATTAGCCTAGGGTGAAATTTTGGTATTTTTCGGATAACTTTCATATTCTAATGAATAGTGAAAATTACTAAATTTTAATTAAAAACAACTTTTTTAATCGAAATAATTAATAGTGATAAATTATTAATTTGATTGGTTTAATTTATATTTAGAATATATTTTTAAAATTTAATACAATGTTGGTCATTGGATGTAATTTCACATTTAAACCAGTTATAAACAAGTGTCAATCTTTTGATAGTTATTATCTCTTAAAAACACGCTATTTGTTTTAACGACGGGAATTAATTTTTAAATTAGTTAATGTAACTGATATGTTTTGAATTTGATAAAATAGACATCATTTTTGAATTCATAATATCAAATATAGCTTAGGCCTAACTTTTGGTATTTTTCTGGAAACTTTCATTTTTTGATGAATAGTGAAACAACTAAGTTGTAGTTAAAAAAACCGAATTTTTCATAAAACTTAATTTTACCGCTTCTGTGAGTGGAATTTCAAAAATCCGAGAGACACGTTTAATATCAAGGACTAAAATTTGGTTCAATGAGATGAAAATAACTTTTGGTGAACAGTAACTTCTTACTTTTTTTACCACGGTTAAAAGTAAATAGGGTAATTAAGGGTAAAAGTGTTATTATTATTACCCTAACACATGTCCTAATTCTATTGGATAAGTTTAATTCGACAAAAAACAACCTTAGGAATAATATATGACCATTTAGGCCCACTTGAATTAGATTAGGACATTTATTATCAATTTATTTAAAGAAGGGTTAAAATAGTTAAAATCAAAGTTTAATAACTAAATCATTTTTAATATAGGGTTATACATAAGATAAATTTGACTACAAATATTAATTAGAAAGATAAAAATATTTCCAACATAATGGTATTTCCTTTTTAATTTTTAGACTTAAAATAGTTTAATTTATTTATGATACAATGATGATGCAGTAATTATCCTATTAATTAAATATTGACATAATTGATGTTATAAATACCCAAATAAATATAATTTGAGACTTTTTATGAATTACAATAATCTTATATTTTAATATGACATGTTATTATTTATTTAATTAATTTTTTTCGAACTAATCATTCTGTTATAATTTTCAAAAAAATCAATTACCAAATAGTGTCAAAATTGATATAAAATAGTTTTTAAAACAAATATTATATTATTAATTGTTATTATATTCTTAAAAATATAAGGTTTGTAAAAGATACTTATATCATGATAGGTGTATCATTAATGGACCACTTGGGGGTCTCTTGGATGTATATGGTAAGTTTATTAACTATATAATATAAAAATACAAAGTGACATGGTAAATGTCAATCTAATTAACTAAGAGTTAAAACCAAAATATAAGGTTAATATAATGACCTAAACTTGTCTAAATTATATTGTATGAGTATATTTCGACCCATCCCCACCTTATATTCGAAATATATTAATTTGGAGCTATTAAAAACCGAATTTGACTTTATAATAAAATAATAGTTTTAGTTATTCCAAAGGTGCCCCTCTCCTCCCTTATAAAAGGGCACCTCCTCCCTCTCTTTCTCACACAACATTGAGCCTTCAAGCTCGGCCAAAACCTGAAAAATTCTATTCTCCACTTCCCTAGAAACATTTTAGAGGTCCTGGTCTTCTTCAAAGACCAATTTTAGTGCCCTAAGAGGAGGTCTCAAAGAGGCGCTTCAAAGAAGAAGTAATGTCCATTACCGATTCTTTCAACTCTATTTCTTCTTCCACTTATTATTTTTTAGTTGTTTCATTATGAGGTAATAACATCAGTATAAATAAAATACTGATATGTTATTATAAGTATGAAACAACCATATTTCACCATCTATCCATCCAATAGAAAACGAAATCACCGCGCGTGCATACGTACGGAATATCGTCTCCACGCCGTGGTGTAATCTATTTTCCACCATCACCTTACATGGATGGGTATAATGGTGAAAGTAATGAATATATATGATTATTGTAAAGTGATATTGATTCTATAATATTATACATACACTTTAATACAATTCCATGATCTTGGGAATGATATCATCGCTCGTGCGTACGTACAGACTACCGTCTCCACGACGCGATGAGATTCACTCTCCATGTTAACCATTCATGAATGATTATAAAGTATATATATAATGAATAATAATGAAATATATGACATAATAATGATACTGGATTTATGTATATATATATATATATGTATGTCATTTACTTAATTCCATTCAATTCAAAAGGGAAACGAGAACAGCATTCATGCGTACGTATGGCCTACCGTCTCCATGAACGGTGTATTTCATTCCTTTTATCGATCTATAATATATATGTATATGATGAATATATATTATATTTAAATCATGTTTTAAATTCTGGAATTATTTAAATCAGGATATAAGTAATAATATCAAGAACAACAAGTCGAAACACATACGATAAATAAAATGATTTTACCCAAAATGCTGCTTTAACATGGAATTTACAAAAGAACGAGTAATATAAAGTCATAAGTGAAACATATATGATATCATAACAATGAATATGATTCTTTAATAAGTCAATGAATTTATTTAAATCATTACACAGGAGGTTTAGATACGTACGAAGCATATCAGACATAAGGTAAGGGATAATTTTGCAAATCTCAATTTTATCCGAGATTGCTTATTCATAAGTATTTACTGGGGTTATTTCTATCATCCATGTCCATGTTTTATAAAAGTATTTTCATGTATTTTTAAAGTCCTTTTTACCCATTCTTTAATTTTACTACATGGTATGTAAGGAATCTTTCTTTTGTTTACGCTACGAGGTACTTTTTGACTTTTCCGACAAAAGTACGAGAAGAATGTTTTTTTAACTTATACGGCACGAATGGATTTTTACGGTTTTATAAAGCTTGATTTTCATGAAGCTTCCTCAAAAATATTTCATGACTATTTTCAAGAAAAATCCTATTCTTTTAAAAAATGCATGACATTTTGTGAAAAGAAAATGATTTTAAAGAAGAAAGGATATTTTCCTCAAGAATTCATTTCAAGTGTTTTATCAAAACCATTTTCCATCTAAAATGAAATTATTTCATATGTGTATGTTTTAAATATAATGTCTCATGAATTTACATGGTTTCACTTTTCTTATTATGAAATTAAATCCATTTCTTTTATATGGATTATGTTATGATGAGATAATGTTTATGAAACCCATTTTATTCATTGGGTTATTATGAATGATGTATGTTTATTTTGTGGCACAAGTAAGAATGATTTCATTATGATATGGGTGGGAAATATATCTACCTCCAATTCATTGGGTAAATATTTTATATCTCATGAGATAGACATGGATGGAACGGTAAGTTAATCCAGTTCAGTGTTACAGGACTGAAATGAGGAGTGAACTCAATTCAGAATGGGAATTTGTCCACTAAGATGGTCTTGGAAGCAATGCCTTGGCTACTATGGAAATAATTTCATGTAATTAATGGATGCCACAATTACATGTTTTATTCCCATGCTATTTTATCATGTTTTATGTTCCATTATGATCTATGCCTTATGTACTTACATGTTTTATGTCGTTGCTCAAGATTTTTATGTTTAAACATTATGTTCATGTTTTTAAGTTCAAATGTATATGGTATGTTTTATTTTATCCATGCTTACCCTTAATGAGCATTTGATCTCACCCTTTTTATGTTTTATTTTCCCCAGGATATAAAGAATGGTTTTAGGTAAGAAAAAAAGGGGGAAGATATTTATGGGAGATGTTGAAGATCTTTCACCACGATTAGAGGATTACGTTCCAAGTTTCCAAAGACACTAAACTATTACGGTCCTTGTATGTCTGTTTTTGTTATGTATTAAGTATTTCTAAAAAGTAATGTAATGTCCATGTACGTCAAGCTTCGAGTCTCTACATATGTATGGCCTACCGTCTCCATGAACGGTGCCTTATATTTCTTATATCCAAATATTAGGGATATTATGAGTACCTATATACTACATATAAATGATATTTAAATCATTAATAATATTCTGGATATGATGGAATATTGACCACATGGACTATTTACATCAAAACAAGTTCATTTTTGACTCAAGTACCGAATACCGACAAAATATCTGATATGAACTTAAATAATTATGTAATTTTTATAACATGATAATAAGTGATATAAAAGGAATAATAAACTTGAAATTTTTTCTCAAGAAATTAAAAATTAAAATAATTTTATTATTAAAGATCATAATGATTGTACGTGATGAGTCAGACTCAATGTAAGGGAAATCTTAACTCAATTTATATTCATTGAGTTAAATATCCATGTCATTGGTTTTGTTTTTTTGAAATATTATGTGTGAATGAAATATTATTATTTTAAACTTAATATCCACTTATATTGGATGTATTTATATTTTTTACACATAATTATGTCATTGATTTATCCTTAATCTAATGATATGATCTTTGTAAGGGACTTCGTCTCAATCTCCTTTCATTGAGGCATATCTTGATGTTATGAACCTTTATTATCTCATATGGTGTATATAAAACCCTTTTGACACATTATATCTTGAATTAGTATATTCTAATGATTTTTAATGTTTTGTTTAATGTTATTCCTTAATTGTTTTTTTCAAGTTTTTCTCAAGTGGCAAGAGACTCTTTAACTAAAACATCATTCTAAATGTTTTAAATATTTATTCTTATAAAACATTCTAATTCATTACCATGTTTTAAAAATGGTATTTATGAATTTATTTATATGGACAAGAATGTTTTAAAATGTAATTTTTTTTCAAAGGTTTCAAAGTGGTATGGAACACTTTTATTCAAAAGTCTATTTATTAAATGTTTTCAACGGTTTTGGAAATTGATTGAATATTTTAATATCTTAAAATTATTTATTGTGATTTCAAATGAAATTTTATGAGTAATTTTTTTTTAAATTTTAATATTTTATTTTCTATGATTATATAATGGTACTTTGACATTTGACAGGTGGTTATGTGATAAACCAAATATGGGTGGTTACGTGATAAACCAAAGATGGGTGGTTCCGTGATAAACCAAGTATGTGTGGTTACATTATAACATTTAATGAATTGGGTATGGAAGTAGGTTGTATAGATTTTCCATTTGTAAAATGATATGTGTGGAAGTCAACCGTATGGTTATTCCATTTATGTATGATTATGTCCCAAGTTACCTTTTATATGTTATGTGTGATTTATGTGGGTTTTATGGTAATAATTTGGTTACAAAAGGGTAATAAATGATCTTATATTTCGTGAATAATATTTAGTACTTCATAAAGGTGAAAAGTATTACTTTATAATAATGTATTCATGGTTTTCATGTTTTAGGAAGGCTAACAGTTTTCCTTCTTTGTGTATCCCTTACTGAGATTTTTATTCTCATCCCAAGTTTTTGAAATGTTTTCCATAGGGTATAAGGATGGGTAAGAGTAAGGAATAACTCAAGAAGAATTTTATCAAGAAAAAAAATTACGTTTCTTTAAAAGGGTTTCCTTTAGTGGGAAAAATGGATACTGTTTTAGTTGTATCCACTTTGTATAAATTTGAGTTTTTATGTAATAGTTATGGCCTAATTATCTATAACTCTAATCCTGGAAAGATCCTTAATATGAATTAAAGTCAAATTATTGACTTATCTCAATATTAAGTAATTTTTTAAGGCCAGGTACTTATATAAATCATAATATTTTATCATTGTAAGCATAATTGTGAATAATCCCATTAAATGAAGTGACTGCAACATAAAATATTTACCACTTGGTAATCTTTGAATCATAAGTCCCAGGAGAGTGAGATCCTAAAATGAATATTTCAATCACTATAATTATTATATTAATGATCATAAAAGATATTTGTAGGAATTATATACACCACATCAATTTAATATGTGGTGAATAAGGCATGTGTCTCATAGAAAATAAAAGCGAGACTAGAAATTCCCTTACAAAGATCATATCATTGAAGTAGGGATTAATAAATGAATTATTTATGTTCGTAAAATGTAAATCCATATAAAACAAGTGGAAATACAACATTAAATAATCAAATTAAATTACACACATAATATTAGAATGAAATAATCAATGAAGTATAGGTTTAACTCACTGAAAGGAAATTGAGTTAAGAAACCCCTTACCTTAGGTACAAATTCCATCATATGTGTCAAAAATATTTTAAAATTAATAGATATTATTTATAAATTATATTCTATAAACATATATATATATATAATACCATTTTTAATTTACATATAACCTTTTATCACCTGTTTATTAACAATTTTTTATTAAATTATTTTTTCAGGTGATAATTACTTCATTTTTCCATATAAGTTTTAGTTTCGTAGTTTCAGTCCTTTTACTATGATAAAAGTTCCATATTATCTAGAATATTAATATTGATATAAATATAATATTTATTTATTATATTCATGTATGGATTCATTCATAAAAGTATAGATATAAAAATGAAATACATTGTTCCTAGAAACAGTAGGCCGTATGTACGCATGAATAATGTTTTCATTGTTTTGAGGGATAGACCAAAAGAAGGGTAAATATTAAATAAAAATTTTAGGATAATTATTATGTTATATATATCATATATAGAAATTAATTCCATAATAATACCCATCCATAAAATATGATGATGAAAAATGAATTGT
This sequence comes from Viscum album, assembly GCA_963277665.1. Lineage (NCBI taxonomy): Eukaryota > Viridiplantae > Streptophyta > Magnoliopsida > Santalales > Viscaceae > Viscum > Viscum album. Next base: position 1,426,817,687 of record OY728141.1, read on the forward strand.
ATCACTATGTGGAGATGGTACGCCGTACGTACGCACAAGTGGTACATTCACTTCTTGATTGATGGGAAAGTGTGAATACAATAGTTTTTTATAATAATAATGAAATTAAAGTATATTTAATTTATTATTATATGATAAATACCATTTATTTATAGGAGGTAAAGAAGATTAGAAAAAGAAAATGACCTGTTAGGGCGATTAACTCTTTTTGAAATTGAATCCTTTAGAAACATTTTAAAGAGATATAGTGTTGTTATTTTTGGAATAAAATAACCTATATAATGTATATAGGAGAGTTGAGAAGATAAATTTTCATAGTATGGTCGATCTAGAAGGCTCAAAGTGGTGTAAAGAAGTGAGGGAGGAAGTGCTCTTTTATAATTGATGTGAGGGGCACTTTTGGAATTTCTCAAAATATTAAATTATAATAAATTAATTTTCTATATGAACACAAAAAAGTTGAAATATATTATAATATAAGATAATATAATGTTTTTATACCATCAACTAGTATAATTTCTATATGTTTTTGTGTAATTTTATACCTTATCATTTTGATTAAGCCCTTAGTTAGCATCTTTTAATTTAAACTATTGTAACAACTTAAAAGTTTGTAGATTTTATTTATAAGATGAATATTTGAATATAAATGAAATATTTATGATATTTTAGACCATATAATAACCATTTTATTTTATTTCAAGATTTTATGATTTTTAAATAATTCAATAAAATATTATTTTGATAAAATATCATAATTGTCAATTTTGATACTTTTCACTTAATTTGGCTTAAAATACATCAAGAAAAACGTGTATTTATAATTTAATGCTATAAAACAACCCTAATATGTAATTTATATCTATAAATTTCGTGTTTCATATTAAAACATTCAAATTATATCAATTTTTATATTTTTAAAATCATTTATTATATTTTTTCATTAAATGGAGAATTACCGCATCGATGTTGCATAAGAAATTAAGGCCAACATATAAATTATAAAAATTTAAAATAAATTTATATCATTAAAATAATTTTATTAAGTTAAAAATGGTCACTTATATTCTTTAAAAATTTACTTTTTTCCATATATGGAAACATAATAGATATTAAAGACAAATAAAGTGAAATTTTGTAACTTTACTTAATTTTAATAATATATATAAGTAATTTTCATGGATAAGTGTCCATAAAACAACTTAGTTATGAACCTTAGGTGATTATTTTGGAATTAATTTTATCAAATTAAAATTATAGTTTTTTACTAGGTTTTTACCCTTATCTTTTGGTTTTAATCTCTCATTAACCCCTTTAACATTTACCATGACAACAAGGATTATTTACACTTTATGGGTCAATATAGTTACTATAAAAGGAAAAAAGGAAAAAAATGGATCTTGGTTGATATTTTAAAACTTCTAATAATAAATTGGATTAATTTAATATTTTTATAAATTTTATAACATTTAATAAAATATTATTTACTATAAAATATCCATAATGTCAATTTTTTGAACTATTCATTACTTTGAATTTAATAATATTGAGTATACATATAAAATTAGAAAAAAAATATTTCATTAAATATCTAACATGTAAAAGTAATCTTCAAAATTATTTTATCACATTATTTATCTCAAATTATATTTATTTTAATATTTTTAATATCATTTATTTGATTATTCAATTAATTGAAAATTACTATGTCAGGGTTATGTAAGAATTTATGGTAATTATTTATTCGATAAAAATTAAAAATAAAGTATCATGATAAATATAAATATTTTATCTTTCCAAATACGATTTATAGTATAAGATATATTCTAAATAATCTAATATTAAAAACACATGCCGGATATCTTTGACTTTTCTTTAAATAAAATATTATAAATGTCATAATCTCATCCAAGTGGCTCCAAAAGGTCATAAATTCAACCATTAAATGATAATGGTCGATAATTACTCATCCAATAAAATTTAGTATAGTTTTGGGGTTAATTTTTAATCCTTATCATATTATTTTTAGAATTTTTAAAATCACTTTATTGATTCTTCTTTTGTTTGCATAAGCACTGCCTTAGTGTTGCATAAGCCTTTAAGGTCATTATTTTATAAATAAACCTTAAAAATAAATTAACATAATAAAAATAAATAAATTAAAATCTATATAATTATTTAGATTCATTTATAGTATATATTTACTCATATCCATGTCAAACAACTTATTTAATATGTTATTTTCGCTTTTCTAACCTTATGCAAGCTTTAAAAAATCATTTGGATAAGCTGATTTTTATATAACTAAAAAATTCTAAATTATTATTAAAAATAATAATTTATAGATTATATTTAAAAATAAATTTGTGAAAATACTTTTTACATCTAAATTATTATCTATAAGACACCAAATTTTACATTTACAATGCAGCACAAGCACTGCATCAGGACTAAAAATGATTTTCATATTTATCATGAAATAAATTATACTTTACATGTACTAAAATAATTTTGTATGATATTTATATTATAATATCATAAATGAGTCATTTAATAATTCTAATATTGTTTTATATCATAATTATGTATTGACTATATCACATAAGATACCATATTTTATAAAAACTGTATTTTTTTTACTATTACAAAAAATTTAACTATTCATAAAAATTTCAAAATTCCAACCTAGGATAATTTTGATATGAAGATTTAAAAAATTAAATTTATTTTATACAATAAAATTCATTAAATTTCTAGAAATTAAATATATTATTCTCTCATAAAAATCAATCAAAAACCATTTTTGATAAAAACACAACTTTGAAGAATAAAATGGGTTTGTCTAAAAATTTCGTGATTATTTACTAAGAATTAATAAATAAATTTTATTGATTATAAACTTTATATATATTGAAAAAATTATTTAATCCTATTTTTCAGTTCCAATTTAATGGATATGTTATGATTACTATATTTAAATAAGCATATTTCTTTATTCATCTAAGCTTGGTGGTGTGTATCTTGTATGCTATTGAAACTAGTATTTCCTTTTAAAAACATGGGATTTTTCATTCTCCAACCATTTAATATTTCACACCATCACAATTTAAACTCATTATTAATAATAAGGGGTTTGACTTTTCAAAATACCTTTATTGAGGTCCCAAATCAGAAATCTGGTAAATAAAACTTCCTCTTGAAAAGAGAGAAATAGAAACATGATGGTCATTTAGAGAAAGACATACTAGGTTTCCTTTTAGAAAAAAATTGGTGTGATTTAAAAACATTGATATGGGAGAAAAACATAACTCCCAAGGACCAATATAGTGTGATAGAGGACATTTTTAGGAGAAAGTTAATGACAACAAAATCATAAACTAAAGTGGTTTGAAGAAAGCAATCGATTCATCAAAAATAAAGGTAATATGATAACATTTTTATTTTGATTTTGTAAAATATGAGGAATTATATTAATTAATTGATTTTAAAATTAAGGTAATTTACTTTCTAGATATGTATAACTTCATACTTTATTCAATTTCAATCATAATCTCATATTTTTCTCCAAACAATGAATATTATAGATGAAATTTTCATATATGAAGCACTAAATTTGACCTCTAATGGATCAAAAAATCCATAGTAGGATAAAAACATATATATAATATATTTATAAATTAATAAAAAAAATTATTAAAAAATACACAAAATGAGAAATAATACTTTAATCTCCAAAATTCAACAGTAGTACCCAATGTTCAACTTAGACTATTCGATAAATAATTATCCTTAAAATTCCTTGAAATATTCCAAACTAAGATTGATACTAAAAAATCAGAAGGATTTGATCACATATAATTCCAATATAAATCTAATACTTATCTCCAACCATTATATAATTAAATCATACATATGTGTTCCATAATATCATAAAACATTCAACACATAATTACACAATAATAGAGATGGGTTTTATAAACATCTTGCTAGCTTAAACATAAACCATTAAAAGAGAGAAAAAGAATGTTATACTTGGATTATACCACCAATCAAGAATAATTAACATCTAATGTTGTCATCTTAGATGAAAAATTATTTTTAAAGATCACTTGAAACATTTCTTTAGGAAAATAGAATAAAACATCTTGAAAATCACTTTCATTGAAAATAACCTTTGATGCTTTCAAATTCAATTAAAACATTTCTTGAGGAAAATAAAATTTCTTTGAATTTTTTTTGAAAAAAAAAAAATATTCAATATAATTTTAATTGAAAATAATCATTGAAAATAATTTAAAACCATTTTTGAAAACATTTTTAAAAAACATAGATTTGGAATAAAACATATTTATGACCGAAGAGGGAAATAAAGTCAGATTCTATTAATTTTTTTATTAACTATATTAAGTACCAAAGAGTAGGAAAATGGATATATTACTTGAAAAAATATTTAATAACTGGAGTAGAATAATATTAATGAGTTTCTAGAGGGATTGATCATAATATTTTATCATTTGAAGTATAATTCTGAACTATATCATTAAACTAAGAGATTATAACATAAAATATTTACCACTTGGTAATCTTTGAATCATAGACCTCATGAAAGAGAGATTACAAAATGTATATTTTAATCACCATAATTCATAGTATAAGCACCATAAAAGATATTCATGGTTATTATATAAACCATATCAATGTAATACATGGTGAATGAGCCATGTTTCCCATAAAAAATAAAAGTGAAACTAGAATTCCCCTTACAAAGATCATATAATTAAATTGGGTATTAATAAATGAATTTATTATGTGTATCAAATGTAAATCAAAATAAAAAATTTAAAACACAACATAAAATTATCAAAGTTAATTAAACACATAATCTTAGCATGATGTAATCAATGAAGTAGAAGCTAACCCAATGAATGGAAATTGAGTTAAGAAAGCCCATACCTTAGGTCCAACTTCCTTCGTATGTGTATGAAGTTCATGTATAATAAATATATATTTATTATAAATTTATTCCATAACCATACATATATATAATAATATTTATGATTTAATTATAACCTTTTATCACCTATTTATTAACAATTCATTATTAAATCATTGTTTTAGATGATAATTGCTTTGTTTTTTCATATAAGTTTTGTTTTGGTAGTTTCAGACCTTATACTTTGATCAAAGTTCTATATTATCCAGAATATTAATCGTGATATAAATATAAGATTTATTTATTACATAAATTTTTTGAGTCATTCATAAAAGTATATATATAAAAATGAAATACACTATTCATGGAGACGGTAGGCTATACGTACGCATGAACATTGTTTTCATTATTTTGATGGATGAACTGAAAGAAAGTTAAATATTAAATTACCTTTATAGGATCATTATTATGTAACATCTATCATATATAAATATTAATACCATCATAATAACCATCCATAAAATATGATGATTAAAAATGAATTATCTGGCTACGTGGAGACGGTACGTTGTATGTATGCTCAAGCGATACTTTCACTTCTTGTTAGATGAGAAAGAGGGTGTATTATGGTGTTTCAATAATCATATTAACATTATAGTATTTTTAGGATAATTAATTTATTATTATATTATTAATACCATGGATCTAGAGGAGGTAAAGAATAGTAGAAAAATAAAGTGATTGGTTAGGGCGATTACCTCTTCTTCGAAACGAATCCTTTATATCTCATCTCAGGAGCTATAGGGTTAGAATTTTTGGAAGGCTAGAACTTCTATAACATGTATATAGAAGTCATGACCCATCCCATGGGGCCCGTGATTTGACTACCCCAAGCCCACCTTCCATAGGCCAGGGGCTGGCGACTAGCACCGAAAGGCGTATTCTATAAAACCAGGAAGAAATTGACTTTATAATATATCCTGTAAAAAATCGCAACCAAGCACACAAAAAGATAAAAACATGAGTAAAATGAATAGTAAAGAGTGTGAGTACAGTAAGAAAAAGGGGCCAGAATACAAGCCCAACTGGAAGGCACAAGAAACTGAAAAGTACAAGTAAATTGGAACAACTCCTGTGAACACCCGCCAAGGATCCTACCTGAAGGGTAGGTATAGCTCTCTAACGGTCGTCTCTAAATTATTCCTCGTCTAAGGTCCACCTCTGAGCTACCTATTGTCCTAGTACCCTCATCCTCAGTCAGTGTTTTCCATCATCTACACCAAACACAACAACGTGTGGGCGTAGCCTGTGCAGGGGTGAGTATAACCATAATCAGTAGGGACCCCGAGACCCTCATGGTCTCACAAAATCCACAAAGGATAATCCAAAAAGCATGAAAAAAATGACAAACTTACCTAGGTATATGCCCATAAATATACCTAATTTATCATGTAATCCCATCTCAATCATGAGAAAACACAAGGCCCAAATCATTATCCCAAAGATCAACTACTCCATAAAGGAAGAAATACCACGAAGGTAAGTACCACAAAGGTACGCCACATAGGATAATACCACAAAGGTACCACCATGAAGGTAAGTTCCACAAAGGTACGCCACACAGAATAAAACCAAAAAGGTTTCACCACGAAGGTAAGGACTCAGATCATACCAGGTATAACATAGGTACTGTAGTAAAGATGATTAGTTGTAACTACTGAATCATGTTCTCTGTTAAGAGGAAGACCCATGTAGGGTGCTAAACCATCATCAGAACCACACATGATCCTAGTATATCATCATCAGACCCATGCAGGACCCTAGTACATCATCAGACCCACATAGGATCCTAGTACAACAGACCCACGAAGGATCCTAGAGTAGTCCCGCATGGATTCCTAGAGCGGATCCATGTGGGACACTCAAACACAGACCCATGTAGGATCTCAAAGTATAGACCCACATATGATCCCTTTCTCATGTTACAGCCAGCTATAGGGTTCCCACACTAAGCTCTCTTGTCTTCGAAAGGGTCTACTCCTCAAGCCACTGGTCGATACTCCAACTGCCACAAAGTCCCACGAAGAAGTATCTAAAAGGACCGCCATGTCATAGGGGTCTCAATGCAATATACGATGCATCAAACGGATACCCGATCTATAAGTTATTAGCCTTTTAGTCCTGAGGGATCGGTTGGATTCGTGCTCAATCCAACCTAACCATACCCCAAATTTTTCCAAATCTCAAGTGGGGTATACCAAAAGGACCATCTCGCTCCAAGGTTTCCGGCGCTGTAGATGGTTCATCTAACAGACGCCCGTAGCTAAAGATATGGCCAAAAGAACATATAGGATTGAAACTAGTACAGGTCCGATCCGACCCAGCCCGACTCAAGTCTGGCCCTAGGTTGGACCCCACCTGTGGGATCCGACCCGACCCACTGGGTCCGGCCCACACTGGGTGGCCCAACCCATGCTGGGCGGCCCGACCTAGCCACATGCGATGGGGAGTCATGTGCGCCCCACCCTCAATCACCGAACGACCGTAGCCGTTTGGTCCCCAGGCAGTATGCGAGACCCAATGTGGGTCCCGCTCGGTACAACTCAGCCGGACGAAATGGCCGGCCCCTTTATCCTCCCAACGACATGTTGTGTGCTGCCCCTCTGCGGCCGACCGAACACCGACCGCCTTCCCTTCACCACCATGGCACAAAGCCGTGACACTTGCTCGCTGGGTGGCACGGACGCGTGCCCCACCCCCGTCGTGCGGCCGGCCTCCGCCGGCCGGTGCCCTTACTCCACCATGACCAATGGGTTGTGACCCTTCTCCAGTGGCATGGTTGCACTGCCGCCCTCTTCACGACCAACCGTGGTGCCGACCGTGATTCCCAATCCCCACCGTTGTCGGTTTCTGTCTTCCTCCATCTCGAAGAACACACCAAGAACCACAAGGATTTTGCGGTGAGGTTGGCCCATGTTCATTTGGCATGTACCCTTCGTGTTAGAGTGGTAGCAAGTGACTCAAGGGAGGTGATACAATGTGAGAGAAAAACTAACGATGATAAATTGAAAACACACCCCTACCTCGAAGGTTTGTTGACATCAGTGAGGAGGGAAGGACAGACGTCGACTCATTGTTGTTGAAGACATTCCTCGTTGGAGAGTGCATTCTTCGTTAGAGAGAACATTCTTTGTTGGAGGATGAGTTTCTCCAAGATCTCTCTCCAAGCTTCCCTTTCACCAACGATTTCTCCCAAAGGTGAATTTCCAACTTAATAAGTTTAAGTCTAACAATTATATTTGACACATTCCATTAATTGTAGTTGGCTGAATTAATTAAGTTAAGTTAGAAAAATTAAATAATGGAAGGTGGCACAATTAAAGTGGAGAAAGTCCAAGAGTTATCTCCCATTAAAGGGGTATTTTAAGGCTTTTCCCCCACATTAATGCAAGGTTCAAGTGGTCTCCACCTTTGAATTCAAAAGGAGAGGTTACAAGGAAAAAAGTTATATATTTTTATTTTTTCTATTCTTCCATGAAAAATTGAAAAACTAATTTTCACCCTCGACCTACAGTAGTCGAGGTGAAGGTATCCTTAAGAGAATACCGGCGTTGCGAGTTCAACGGTGTCCTCAGATTTCAATTCCGAGCATCGGTTCAAAAGGTACAAAAACCCACTCGCACGTTTACTGAACTTACCTGAAAAAAAGTTCAGAAATTCATTGCAGGCACACCGGGCCTCAGCATCATGCATCATCAATTTTTGCAGACTCGTAATATTCCCATTTAATTAAAAAAATGTACATGGAAAATTCCGGGTCTTTATATTCTCCCCACCTCTGGGCTTTGCCTCCCCAAAAGCCACATCACAAAAACTAGGAAAACAAGTGGGGGTACTGCGCACGAATCTAAGCCTCCTTCTCCCATGTGCTCTCTTGGAGGTTCCCGTGCTTCCAATGAATGCACATTGGAGGTATCAACTACACACGAAGGACCCACTCTTGTCGATCCTCAATATCTATTGGAACCTCCATAAATGCCACCCCATCATCGATGTCTATCTCGCTGTGGTCAATGACGTGAGATGGATCGTGCACGTATCTCCTCAACTGGGATACGTGGAAGACGTCATGCACCCAGTGCAATTGAGGTGGAAGAGATAAGCGGTAAGATACCTCGCTAACTCTGCTGAGGACCTAAAAGGGTCTGATGAACCTCGGAGATAGCTTGCCACCCCGGCCAAACTACCGTAAACCTCATCGTGGTGAGACCCATAGAAAGACGTGGCCACCATCCTCAAACTCTAGAGGTCTCCATATCCAGTCGGTATAAGACTTCTGCCTGCTCTGTGCAGTCTTAATCCACTCCTGGATGATCTGAACCTTCTCTGTGGTAGCCTGTACCATCTCTTGTACCACTAGTGCTGACTCCCCTGAGTCAGTTCAACACAAAGGTGATATGAAAGGTCGGCCGTACAAAACCTCAAAAGGTGCCATCCCAATGGTGGAGTGATAGCTGTTGTTGTATGAAAAATCTACCAAGGGAAAGTGATCCTCCCAGCTACGACCGAAGTTGAGGACGCAAGCACGCAGCCTGTCCTCAAGGGTCTTAATGGTCCGCTCAGTCTGGCCATCTGTCTGAGGATGGAAGGTGGTGCTCAAACAAAGTTGAATCCTGAAATCCTCCTGCAACCCCTTCCATAACCGGGAAGTGAAACATGCATCCTGATCAAAGACAATCATCGAGGTTACTCCATGTATCCGCACAATCTCCGACACATAGAGGCATCCTAAGCTGTCTACTGAGCCCTGCTCTCTGATCGGTAAGAAGTGGGATGACTTGGTGTGTTGGTCGACGATCACCCAAATCGAATCATGACCCCTAGATGTACATGAAAGTCCTGTAACGAATTCCATGGATATCCCACCCCACTTCCACTCTGTGACCTCTAAAGGCTGAACTAAGCCTGCTGGTACCTGATGCTCTACCTTCACTTGCTGACAAGTGAGGCAACGAGAGACAAACTCTGCTACTGCATTCTTTATTCTCAGCCACCAGTGCTGTCTTTAGAGATTCTGGTATATATTCACCACTCCTGGATTTACCGATAGAGGGGACATGTGGAACTCCCTCAAAACTTCCTCCAAAAGAGACACTGGTACCATGGTATATCCTCTAAAAAGGATGACGTGCTCCCCACCTTCAGAAAATACATCAGGTGCATGTCCTGTGGATATCTGAGCACTTCGAGCCTCGCAGTCAGTGTCCCCACGCTGCGACTCCCTAACTCACCAAAGAAGTGGGGGAGTGACTATAAAATACTAAATAAAAGATACTCCATCTCGATCCACAAAGGATATCTATAAAGCGGCCAACTTCTCTATCACCTCACCTAGCAGCTGTATACCAGATCTCCTACTAAGTTCATCTGCTACAATGTTCCCCTTCCAAGAAGTATATACTTTCTCAAAGTCATAGTTCTGGAGGAACTAAAGCCAACGTCACTCTCTCAGATTCTGGTCCTTCTGAGAGAAGATATAACTGAGACTCTTGTGATCCGAGTAGACTGTAAAATGATCGCCCATCCAGTAATGTCGCCACATATTCAAGGAGAAGACCACTACTGCTAACTCCAGGTCATGGGTAGCATAGTGATGCTCATGCTGTCTCAGTTGTCGAGAACCATATGTGATCACTGCTTGCTCCTGAATTAAGACACATCTGAGCCCAGTCCCCAATGAATCGTAGTAGACTACGTACCCTACACCCTCCTCTAAAAGCCTCAAGATGGGGGCACTAGTCAGCCTATTCCTCTGCTCCTGAAAACTCCGCTGGTATCTCTCTGACCAAAAGAAGGGTTTCCCCTTATTCGTCAATGCTGATAAAGGTACTGCAATTCTGGAGAAATATGGATCAAATCTCCGGTAGTATCAACCAAACCCAAGAAACTCCGTACCTCAGTCACACTCCTGGGTGGTTCCCAGGAAAGTACCGCCTCAATATTCACTGGATCCACTACAACTTCAGCCTCCGAGATAACATGTCCTAGAAAGTGAACCCCTCAAATCCAGAACTTGCACTTTGAGAGATTTCCAAAAAGATGGTTCTCTCGTAGTGTGTCTAGAACTATGTGTAAATGATAGGAATTCTCCACATCAGTAGTCGAGTAGATCAGAATGTCGTCGATGAAGACTACTACAAAGCGATCAAGGTATGGTTGAAAGATCATGTTCATGAGTCCCATGAACACTATTGGGGCATTGGTCATGCTGAATGGCATAACCAAGAACTCGTAGTGTCCGTACTAACATCTAAAATCCATCTTCTACACATCCTCGCCTCGTACTCTGAGCTGGTGATAGCCTGATCTGAGGTCTATCTTCGAGAACCACCGTTCTCCCTTCAGCTGATCAAAGAGGACGTCAATCTTTGGGAGTGGGAATTTGTTTTTCACGGTCACCTGGTTCAGGCACTGATAGTCAACACAAAGTCTCAAGCTCCCATCCAACTTCTTGACGAACAAAATCAGGGCGAGCCAAGGAGAAACACTGGGCTGGAAGAACCCTTTCCCCTGTAAGTCCTCCAACTATACCCGCAACTCACGAAGTTCCGTAGGAGCCATACGATACATTGGTGTAGATATCAGTGCTATCCCAGGGTACAAATCAATGTGAAATTCCACCTCTCTATGAGGAGTTAAACCCAAAACATCATCTGGGAAGACATCCGTGTACTGGTCCACCACTACAGGATAGCTTGGACTCTCTACATCAACCTCTCTGAGGGTAAGGGTAGCCATCTGATGAGTGATAGATAGCACTCTCCTCCGGGTAAGTCCATTCTGTACTAATGTAACACCCCAAGATTTCATAGTACGTTATTTCTTCAAAGTAATTCAATAACTTTCACTACACGCAACACCGAGTTCAAGCGCACCACAAAATTACCAAACTAGCCGTTCAAAAGCGGTTATGAATAGTATTAACTGAATTTTGATCATTATATAATCTCTATAATTTTAGAATCTATATTATGAGTTCCTTAGACATAATGTAAGAACTAATTCATTTTTTCAGATAAAAGAAGTATTTTTTAAAAAAAATGCACTTTTACCGTCTTTTAATGGTGAATCCTTTTTAAATCCAATATTTGAAACATTTATATATTCAATTTGACAATATTAACTTCTTATTTAGAATCAAGACATAAGAATTTAGTTTCAATAAATTTTTGGTGTTTTTCTGATAACTTTCATATTTGGGTGAATAGTGAAAAATACTATATTTTAACTGAAAACAACTTTTTTAATCAAGATAATCTATAGTGTTAAATTATAAGTTTTAATGGTTTATAAGTATAAATAGATTATATTTTTACCATTTAATCTAATTCTGGCCATTGTAAGTAATTTCACTTTGAAATTGGACATAAACAAGTGTCAATCTTTTGATAGTTATTATTTCTTAAAAATACGCCTTTTGGTTTTGGCAACGGGAATTAATTTTAAATTAATAAATGAAATATATATGTTTTGAATTTGGTAAAACAGACTTCATTTTTAGATTTGGAATATCGAAATTAGCCTTGGGTGAATTTTTTGTATTTTTCTGAAAACTTTAAAATTTTGATGAATAGTGAAAAACACTGGGTTATGGTTTAAAACCGAATTTGTATTTAAATTATAATTTATTTAATTTAAATTTATTTTAGGTCAAAATAGATACATAATAACTATATAATTTCAATGTAATTCATTGGAGTCGGTTTATAATAATTTTAGATATATAAAAATTTTATTGAACTTTTGACCGTCTTTACCCACCTCCTAGGAGAATTTGAAAATTCACATAAAACTTAATTTTACCGCTTCTGTGAGTGGAAATTCAAAAATATGAGAGACATGGTTAATATCCAAGAGTATAATTTGGTTTAATAAGATAAAAATAATTTTTGGTGAATAGTAATTTTTTACTTTTATTTACCACAGTTAAAAGTAAATAGGGTAATTAAGAGTAAAAATAATAATATTATTACCCTAAAACATATCCTAATTCTATTGAATAAGTATAATTCCACCAAAAACAACCTTAGGAATAAAATATGAACCTCTTTGGTCCACTTGTATTAGATTAGGACATTTATTATTATTTAATTCAAAGAAGAGTTAAAAGAGTTAAAATCAAAGTTTGATAACTAAAAAAATTTAATATAGGGTTATACATAAGATAGATTCGACTATAAATATTCATTATAAATATAAAAATATTTCCTACATAATTATATTTTATTTATAATTGTTAAACATTAAATAATTTAATTTATTTATGACACAATGATGATGCGGTAATTACCTTATTAGTGAAATATTAAAATAATTGATATTATAAATACCCAAATAAATATAAGTTGACACTTTTAATGAATTACACGAATTATATAGGTTTATATGACATTTTAAGGTTGATTAAATGAATTAGGTTCGAAGTAATAATGCTGTTATGAATTAAGCAAAAACAAAATACCAAATAGTGTCAAAATTGACATAAAAGAGTTTTTAAAACAAATATTATATTATTAATTGATATTCAATTCCTAAAAATATAAGGTTAAGCCAAGAGACTTATATAATGATAGGTGTATCATTAATGAACCACTTTAGGTTCTCTTGGAAGTTTATAGTAAGTTTATAAACCATATAATATAAAAATACAAAGAGACATGGTAAATGTCAAACTATTTATCTAAGAGTTAAATATAAATTATATGGTTAATTTAGTGACCCAAACCTATCTAAAATATATTGGTTGAAAGGATTTAGACCCATCCGCACCTTAGCCTAAAAATAAGTCACTTTGGAGCCATTATAAACCGAATATGAATTTATTATAAAATAATATTTTAAGTTTTTCTTAAGGTGGCCCTCACCCCTCTTATAAAAGGGCAGTCACCCTTCTCTCAAATTCATACCTTCAAAGCATTTTGGTTTGGCCAAACCCTGCCAAAATATCCTCTCAGCTTTTCTCACTTAATCCTAGAGGCCTTACTTTAGTTAGAAAGCCAACTTAAGGATCCATTTTGATCAAATCAAAAGGAAGAACCTGAAGAAGAGGTAAAAATATCACCACCTCTTTCAAGTTCCTGTCTTCTTCCACTTATTATTTCTTTGTTATTTCAATTCTAAAATAATAACTTCAGTATCTTCTATATACTATAATGTTATTATAAATATGGTACAACCATATTCAATATTCTATCCATCCTTTGAATGACACGCCACCATACGTGCGTACGTATGGCTTACCGTCTCCACGTCGTGGTGTAATCGTCGAATCCACTCCCATAGGAGTCTCTAGCCATAAGGGTCGATCCAATAGCTCCATTAGAATCTATAATATCCAAATGAGGGAAGTGGAAATAAACTAATGACTGATGCATGTGCCTATAAGTAATATAACTAAGGTGGAGTACACACAGATCGTACCTCATATCATCTCCAGAGTGCCATGGTCGTAGGCCTTAGCTGCCTAGAGCTGAGCTCGCCCCTGTCCTCCTACTGCCTGTGGTCGGGGTGGACCACCCGGTGGTGGTGGCAGTAACACCTCGAATCATCACCCACCACCAGCTACACAACCAGCTCCTCTCCCACGTCCGCCTGCTCCCTGTGGACCTCCTTGGCCGAACCTCTCTCTCTACCTGGGCAGTCCCTCGAACATCTGCTGATCATCTGTACAGTGGGTTGGGAAGTCATGAACCATGTAACCCTGCCCACCACATGTGTAACACTACCTATTCCTCACATGACTGGCTCTGTATCTGGTACCCCGCACAACCGACCCTGAATCCTGCAGTCGTCCACCTGTAGGTCTGGTCCTCTTGGACCTCTGTGACATCTGTCTTCTACCAGCTGTAGAAGACTCCACTATGTGACATCCGGTGGTCGGTATCGCTACTGGTGACTGCTAATCAAAGAAAATCTCCACTAAGAGGGATCTCTCTAACACCCCTGTCTGCGTTGGGATGATGAGAGAAATCATTGAAGCCCTGATCTCCCGCCTGAGTCCCTGCTCAAAGGTTCAGGCCCTGAAGAATGGGTCCCTCACCATATCAGTGGAGTAGCATGAGAGGTCAGTGAATCTCGCTGAGTACTGAGCCACATTCATGCTGACCTGCTGCAGATGAAGAATCTTCTATATGCGCACTGCACAAAGGGTCTCTGGGACAAACTCTTCCTAAAATAGGCTCTCAAAGTCTGCCTAGAGAAGTGTCACCTCATCGTAAACCTAGAGAATCAAGCTCCATAATCTGCCTACTGCTTCCTGTAGAAGACTGGTGTAAAAGATCACCATGAGATCAACTATTATCCCTACCAGTCGGAAGACTCCCACCATAGCCTCCAGCCAATCCTTAGCCACCTGTGGGTCCATCTCTCCCCTGAACCTGGGTGGCCTTTGGCACTGAAACTTGTTCAATGCGCTCAAGAAGCGTGTACTCTCTACTACTGGGGATGGTTGCATTGGTGTCCCAATGGGTAATTGTACCACTGGTGCCTCCACTAGTGCCTCTACTATAAGAGGGCCCTGCACCAAGGCCTGATCACTCGATGGGCTGTCAGTGCTTACTATACCCAGAACCCTAGCTGACTGTCTACGTGGAGGCATCCTGAAAAGAAACAGGTGCACCACGGTCGATAATTTATACCTGGCGCGACGACTCAAAGAGATCACAAAGAAAACTCTTGAAAACACACACGCAATCAGTGTTTTCGTGCACTGAGTCAGAAATTAGAAGTCAGGGTCCTGGTGTATGGATTCATCGACCGCCGCTCCAACACCAGATTCCCTAAACTGACAACCACAATCACTACACTTAATTGTCGTTAAAAATATCATATTCCAATTTTCTATTGTAGAACCAACTCCTCTGATACTAATTTGTCATGACCCATCCCCAGGGCCCGTGTCGTGACTACCCCAAGCCCGCCTTCCATAGGCTAGGGGCTGGCGACTAGCACCGAAAGAAATATTCCCTAAAACTGGGAAGGCATTGAATTTATATCCTGTAAACACACGCAACCAAGCACACATCAAGATATGAACATGAGTAAAATAAATAGTAAATAGAGTGAGTATAGTAAGTAAAAGGGGCCAGAATAAAAGCCCAACTAGAAAGTAAACGAAATGGAAAAGTACAAGTAAACTGGAAGAGCTCCTATGAACAGCCGCCAAGGATCCTACCTGAAGGGCAGGTACAGCTCTCGAACGGTTGTCTCTGTGGTAAAAATCATCTAAGGTCCACCCCCAAGCTACCTACAGTCCTAGTACCCTCGTCCTCAGTCAGCGCTGTCCGTCGTCTGCACCAAACACAACAAGGTGTGGGCATAGCTTGTGTAGGGGTGAGTATAACGATACTCCGTAGGGACCCCGAGACCCTCAAGGTCTCACAAAATCCACAAAGTATAAACCAAAAAGCATGAAAACAACTGAAAAACCTACTTATTTATATGACCATACATATACCTAAGTTATTAAGTAATCCCATCTCAATCATGAGGAAACACAAGGCCCAACTCATTATCCCAAATCTCAACTATTCCATAAAGGAAGGAATACTGTGAAGGTAAGTACCAAAAAAGTATGCCACATAGGGGAATACCACAAAGGTATCCCCATGAAGGTAAGTAACAAAAAGGTACACCACATAGAAGAATACCACAAAGGTATCACCACGAAGGTAAGGACTCACCTCATACCAGGTATAACACAGGTACTGTAGTAAAGATGATTAGTTGTAACTACTGAATCCTATTCTCTGTTAAGAGGAAAACCCACTTAGGATCCAAAACCATCATAAAACCCACACAGGATCCTAGTACATCATTAGAACCACACATGATCCTTGTACATCATCATCAGACCCACACAGGATCCTAGTACACCATCAGACCCACATAGGATCCTAGTATAACAGACCGACGATGGATCCTAGAGTAGTCCCACATGGATTCCTAGAGAAGATCCATGTGGGAACCTCAAACACAGACCCACGTAGGATCCCAAAGCACAGACCCACATTGTATCCCTTTCACATGTTACAACAAGCTACAGGGTTCCCGTACTAAGCTCGCTTGTCTTCAGGAGAGTCCGCTCCTCAAGACATTGGTTGATACTCCAACTACCATGAAGTCCCACAAAGAAGTATCCCAAAGGACCACCACATCATAGGGTCTCAACGCAACAGATGGTGCGTCAAGTGGACGCCCGATCTATAAGTTATTAGCCTTTTAGTCCCAAGGGCCCAGTTCGATTCGTGCTCAATCTAACCCGACCGTACCCCAACTTTATCCAAATCTCATGTGTGGTTTAAAAAAAGGACTGTCTCGCTCCAAGGTTTCCGGAAGAATATATGGTTCATCAAACGGACGCCCGTAGCTTAAGATATGGCCAAATGAATGTATAGGATCGAAATTGGTATAGGTTTGGTTCAACCCGACCTAACCTGGAATGGGCCGTCCCGACCCGATTCAGGTCTACCTAGCCCAGCCCGGGTCTGGCCCTGGGTCGGACCCAGCCCACAGGATCTATCCTAGCCTGCTGTACCCGACCCGTGTCGGGCATCCCAGCCTAGCCGCATGCGGGGTGGAGTCACACACCCCCTGCCCTCAATCACTGAATGGTCAAAGCCGTTCGGTCTCTAGGTAGCACACGGGACCCGCCGTGTGTCCTGCTCAGTAAAAATCGGACGACTTAAATAGCTAGACCATTTCTCCTCCTGGTGGCGCGCCAGGCGTCATCCCTCTGCGGTCGACCGAACGCCGTCTGCCTTCCCTTCGCCGCCGCGACACAAAGCCACGACCCTTGCTCTCCAGGCAGCGTGGACGCATGCCTCCTCCCCCGTCCTGCGGCCGACCTCGGCCGGCCACCGCCCTTTCTTCACCGCAGCTGACGGGCCGCGACCCTTCTCTAGCGGCGCGGTTGCGCACCGCCATCTTCGCGGCCGACCATGGTGCCGACTGCCATTCCCGAGCCCCACTGGTGTCAGTTTATGTCCTCCTCCATCGTGAAGAACACACCAAGAACCACAAATATTTTGCGATGAGGTCGGGCCATGTTCATTTGGCACGTACCCTCCACGTTAGAGCGGTTGAAAGTTCCTCAAGGGAGGTGATTCAACATGAGAGAAAAACTAACAATGATCAATCAATAATAGACCCCTAACTCGAAGGTTTTTTGACTTAGGTGGGGAGGGAAGGATGGATTTCGATTCGTTTTCATTAAAGACATTCCTCGTTGGAGAGTGCATTCTTTGTTGGAGAGCGTGTTCTTCATTGGAGGATGAGTTTCTCCAAGTGCTCTCTCCAAGCCTTCCTTTCACCAAAGATTTCTCCCAAAGGTGAATTGACAATATAATAAGTTTAAGTCTAACAATTAAAGTTTACACATTCCATTAATTGTAGTTGGATCAATTAATTTTGTGAAGTTGGAAAAATTAAATAATGGAAGGTGGCACAATTAAAGTAGAGAAAGTCCAAGAGTTATCTACCATTAAAGGGGAAGTTCAAGGGTTTCTCCCCACATTAATGCAGGGTTCAGGTGGTCTCCACCTTTGAAATAAAAAAATAGGTTACAATAAAAAAAAGTTATATTTTTATATTTTTTCTATTCTACCACGAAAAAGTGAAAAACTAACTTCCACCCTCAACCTACTGCGGTTGAGGTGAAGCTATCCTTAAGTGAATACCAGCGCTGTGAGCTCAACGATGCCCTCGTATTTCAATTAAGAGCACCAGTTCAAAAGTTACAAAAACCGGCTCGCATGTTTACTGAATGTACCCGAATAAAAGTTCAGAAATTCATTCCAGGCACACCGAGCCTCAGAATCACACGCCGTCAATTTTCACAGACTCGTAATATTCCCTTTTAATTAAAAAAATACATGAATAAATCTGGATCTTTACAATATAAGTGTAGAAGATAATTTAGAAGATAATTTTTGATATTTAATTCAAAATGTTGTGTAAATAAGTGAGGGAGGAAGTTCCCTTTTATAATTTATGCCATGGGAACTTTTTAATTTTTCAAAATATTAAATTATAATAAATTAATTTTCTATCCAATTACCAAAAAAATTGATATGTATTAAAAGATAATATAATATAATGTTTTAATACCCTCAAAATAGAATTTATATATGTTTTTGTGTCATTTTAAACTTTATCATTTTGATTAACCCTTAGCCTATTTTATTTTTTACTATGGAAACAACTTAAAAGGTTGTAATTTTTACTTATAAGATGAATAATGGACCATAAATGAAAAAATTATGATATTTTAAACCTTATAATAAATTCCTTATATTATTTAAATATTTTTATGATTTTTAAATAATTTAATAAAATATTATTTTGATAAAATATCATTATTTTAAATTTTGATACTATTCATTTAATTTTATTTAAAATACATCAATAAAAAGGGGATTTAGAATATAATGAATTAAAAAATCCATAATATATCATATAGATCTATAAATTTCTTTATTCATATTAAATCATTCAAAGTATATCAATTTTAATAATTTTCAAATCATTTATTCTACTTTCATCATTAAATGGAGAATTACTACATCGGTATTGCATAAGCAATTAAAGCCATTATATAAATTATAAAAATTAAAAATAAATTTATATCCTAAAAATAATTTTATTAAGTTAAAAGTGGACACTTATATTTAATTAAAACTTTCTTTCTTCCCTACGTGGACACATAAGAGATATTAAAGATAAAGAAAGCAATATTTTGTAACTTTATTTGATTTAAATAATATATAACTAATTTACATGGATAAGTGTCCATTAAAAAACTAAATTTAGATCCTTATGTGATAAGGTTTTAATTTAATTCATTAAATAAAAATTATAAATGTTTTGACTATGTTTGTACTCTTATCTTTTGGTTTTAATATCTTGTTAACCCCTTTAAATTTTACAGTGAAAATAATTATTTTTTAAACATTGAGGGTCAATATAGTTACTATAAAATTAAAAAGGACCAAAAAATGGATCATGGTTGCTATTTTAAATCTTATCATATTCAATTTTATGAATTTAGTATTTTTATAAATTTTATAACATATAATAAAATACTATTTACTATAAAATATCCATAATGTCAATTTTTAGAACTATTCATTACATTGACTTTAATAATATCAATACAACATCTAAAATTAAATTTTTTCATTAAATCCCTAGAATTTAATGTTAATATAGAAAATTATTTTATCACATTATATATATTAATATATATTTTGTTTAATATCTTTAATATAATTTATTTTAATTTCCATTAATTAAAAAATAACAATGTCACTCTAATGTAAGAATTTAAAGAAATTATTTATCCTCTAAAAATTAAAATAATTATCATGATGAAGATAAATAATTCAGATTTAAAAATATTACTTATAATAAAATATATCTTTTAAATAACACAATATTAAAAAATTTACATTTATTAAAAACATGTGTGTGACAGATTTTAATTTTAATTAAATAAAATATTATAAATGTCATAATATCATAAAAGTGGCTCCGAAAGGTCATGAATTCAATCCTTAGATGATTATGGTTTAGAATTAATCATCCAATAAAATTTGGTAAAATTTTATTGTTATTTTATAATCCTTTTCGTATTTTTTTTAGAGTTTTTAAAATTATTTTATTGGTTTTTCTTCTACTTACACAAGCATTACATCAGTGTTGCATAAGAATTCAAGGAAATTATTTCATCAATAAAAATTAAAAATAAATTAATGTCATAAAAATAAATAAATTAGGTTCAAGATAAATCTTTATTTTTTTATTGTGTTTATTTACTCATATCCATGTCTGGATAACTTCTTTAATATGTTATTTTGGATTTTCTAGCCTCGCACAAGGATTGCACAATTATTTGGATAATATGATTGTTATATAACTCCAAATTATATTTATCAGTCCAAATGATAATTTATATATTTAATTTAATGTGATATTTATGAAAAGAATTTTTACCTCTCAATTATTAGCTATAGGATGCCAAATTTGACTTTTCCAATGCTGCATAAGCACTATGTCAGCACTAAAAAAGATTTTCATATCTATCATGAAATAAATTATAATTTACATGTTTTAAAATAGTTTTGTGTGATATTTATATTATAATATCTTACATGAGTCATTATATATGTTTAATAAATATTTATATTATAATTATTCCTTAACGATATCACATAAGATACTGTATTTTATAAAAACTGTATTTTTTTACTATTCATAGAAAATTTAACTATTTCAGAAAATATAAAAATTTCAACATAGAATAATGTTGATATGTTGTTTTGAAAATAAAATTTATTAATTAAATATAATTTATAAAATTTCTATAAATTAATTATTTTATTCTCATAAAAATCAATCAAAATTTTTTTTTGATAAAAATAGTAACATTGAAGAATAAAATGGTTTTTTTCTAAAAATTGTGAAATTATTTCCGAAGAATTAATAAATACATTTTTATTGATTAAAACCTTTATATATATTTCAAAAATTATTTAATCATATTTATACGTGCTAATTTAATGGCTTGGTTATGATTACTATATTTAAATAAGAATATTTCATTATTCATATAAGTTTAGTGGTGCGTATCTTGAATATCGTCAAACATATTATTTCATTTTAAGAATTTAGTATATTACATTTAGAAAATAAACATGTCTTATATCTTTATGAATTATATAAATTTCATTTGGACTATGAAATGAGAAAATCTCTAACATTAAAAAAATAAGATTTAAGATAAAAGGAATTTTGAAGCCATGAGAAAGATGAAGATTCAAGATGATAAAGATGTTGATCCTTGTGATTTTTAAGATTAGGAGGATTAAGAGTTGAATGAAAAAATAATGTCTCTTATCTATAAGATGTATCAAAGAGGAAACCGAAATTATGGAGGAAAACATCCTCTGAAATGTTTTGAGTGTGGTGGAATCAGGAACTTTGCTATGAATTACCCTAATAGGAAAGTAGGAGAAGATCAAGATGATTCTGATGAAAAAACTCGATAGAAGAAGTGGCAAAAAAATTATAAGGATGAAAATCCATCCAAAAAATATAAAAAGAAGTTATTTGGAAACAAAACAAGTATGCTTATTAAGAAAGAAGAATCTAACTCATCTGAAAACATTTATTTAGAAGATGAAAGTTCAGAAAAGTTTAAAAAATTCATTGAAAAAGTTGAGAAAAAAAAATTCCTTAAATAGTGAGGAAGAAGGAGGGTTGAAGAATCTTATAGAGAATATCAACTCAGATTATAACTTTTAGCATGTCTTGAGAAAAATACCTATCTCAATAAGGAGATAAAACTAATTATGAATATTGGTGTAAGAATGTTTGATGTGAAGGAATATTTTCTTGAAATAGAATATGTGTATCTTAATGAAATTAATAATCACAAATTGAAAGTTTTTGAACAAGAAAATATTATAGATGATGTTTTAAGGAAATTTTATTCCAAGGAAGATAAATTTTGGAAATCTCAATCAAAAGTTATTGAGGTTGAAATTACCTTGAGAAAGATTAATGAAAACTTCAACAATTCTTCAAAAGAAAAAGATAAACTTCTATAGTATATAAAAAAGTTCATATCAAGAATCATATGAAATCTTCACCCAAAAAATATGATAGTTCACTTGATTTTACTAAACCTACAAGTGTTAAGAAAATTTTAGGACATATTCAGTTAAGAAAGGATGTGAAAAATCTATCACGTTAATAAAATTTGAAAAAATCCTGAAAATAAAGTTTTCACAAATCCATATGTAACTAAGGTTGAAAATTTTTATGAACCTCAATAGTATTATTACAGGGAAAGATCATACTTCTATAGAAAACCATGATTTGATGGTTTTTTCTAGTGTCATGGAATTTATGGGCATAGAGCTTACAATTGTTGGGAAAATTTCAAGTCTTCTAGGAAAGAGATATGAATAGAGGAGAAACAATGGTGTAAGTGGAATGTGTAACTTTTCTAAGCCATAATAATTTAAAAAAGTGAAATATCAAGATGTTAGAAAATTTTCAATGAAAAATAAATTTTTTCCTAAAGGAATTTTATGGTAGATGTGATCAACTAGGTCAAATTTCTAAAGAATGCATGACTACACTTATAGGACGCATTTCTTATGCTAGAAAAGAAAAACAGGTTGGAAAGATTAAAGGTGAAGAAAGATATTTTTTTACTGAGACAACTTTGAAAGATAAAAAAAAGAAAAAACCATCAAATCTTTATAGTGGGTTTTCCTCACACATTACTAGAGATATCAAAATCCTAAAAAACGTTAAAAATCATAAGGGAGTAGCAGTTACTTTTGGAAATGGTAGTTCCTTGAAATTTAGAGGAATTGGAATTGTTGAGATAGAATGTCAAAAACAAAAATCAAAAGAAGTTCTATTTGTTGATGGAATTAAACATACCATACTTTTTGTGAGTTAAATTTGTAATGTTGGAAAAGAATTAATATTTAGAAAATATTCTTGTATCATTAGAAATATGGAAGATGGAAAAGTTGTAACTAGGGTAGAATGGACCAGTGAAATCTCTTTAAAATAGGATATCTTTGTAACTCTAGTTACTTGAGTGCTGAAGATGAAAACAAGTTGTGGCATTGAAGACTTGGGTAACTAGGGTAGAAAATTATGAACAAAAATTCTAAAGTTGATGTTGTGAGGAACTTGGAAACATTTAAAAGAAAATAATATGTTGTTTTTATAACATGTCATAAAGGAAAGATAGTTGGTAAAAGCTATAAGAAAGTTGATATTCAATATGCTCATCCTATTGAGCTTATTCATTCAGATTTATGTGGGATGATGAGACATAAATCCACAAAAGGATATTTTTACCTTATTTATTTTATTTATGATTTCACTAGGATTACCAACATAATGTATATGAGACTCAAGTTAGATGTATTTGAAATGTTTAGAGTTTTTAAAATAGAAGTTGAGAACGAAATTATGGTTTATTTAATGAATTTGAGAACTGATAATGGAAAGGAATTCACATGAAAATAATTTGAATCATATTTGAAGAAAAATTCAATTAAATATAAGTATAGTGGTCTATACACCCCTAAAAAAATGGAGTGGCAGAAAGGAAAAACATAAGTTTAATGGAAATGGGGCGAACTATGTCTGAAGAGTAAAAAAATTCAAATTTCTAATAGATTTAAGTTGTTATTACTACTATACATGATCAAAATAGATGTTTATTAAGGATACAATCAAATGAGAATTCATACAAAATGTGGCATGAAAAAACCTTCAGTGAAATATTTCAATGTTTTGGTAAGTCAATTTTTACTCAAAATCAAAAATACAGATCTTGGGAAATTTGATTAAAAATATAAGGAAGGAAATTTCATGGGATATTCTCCCAATAGAGGAAGTTATAAATGTTGGAACAAACATTTACAAAAGTTATTATATTCCAATGTGGTGAAAGTTTTTGAAAATCCAAGTTCCTTAATAAAAATGTTTAAAATGTTGAGGAAGCTAAACTAAAGATGTCCCACAAAAGTGATGATGAAAGTGTGTAAAATAATATTCATGAAGAATTAGGTGAATCATGTGGTTAGGAAAGTAAATATAGAAGAAAAACTTTTAAATTTCATACCCTATAAAAATAGGTACAATAAAAAAATATTATTAGAAATTTGAAGGATCAAGTTTAGACTAGAAGCTAGCTATGATTAAAAAACCAGACTTCACTTATCTTATAGGTTTAACCCGAATAATTTTAAAAAAAATCTCAACAAAAATAATGGGTGAATTCTATGAATGAATAGTTGGATTAAATTAAAATAAATGAAACATGGGAACCTGTTACAGGTGCAACAAATAAAAATGTTATTGGAACAAAATGGTTGTTCAAAAACAAGTTGAATAAAAATGGTTATGTTTTAAGATATAAAGAAATAATTTTTTATAAAGGTTATGTACAGGTGGAAGGTGTGGACTTTGAAGAAACGTTTACCCCAGTTTCAATATTAGAAACTATCAGAATGTTCTTAGTAGTGGATGCACATCGATGTTGTAATGTTTATCAGATAGATGTAAAGTCATCTTTCTTAAATGGAGATATTGAATAAGAAGTATAAATTGATAAAACTTGTGATTTTATACTTGATAATGATGAAATAATGGTTTTTAAATTTAAGAAATCCCTGTATGGGTTAACAAAATTCCTACATTTATGGTATTACAAAATTGATTTTTTTTGATGAAGATGATTTTTTATAAAGGAAAAGTTGATAGCAACTTATATGTGAAAGAAGTGTATTCATGCAACCTAATTATAATTGTTTATGTGGATGATATAATTTTTTCAGGGGGTGGGGAAAAATCTTGTAAAGAATTTGTTAAATAAACGAAGGAAAATTTTGAAATTTCAATATTGGGAGAATTAACTTTCTTCCTAGGTTTAAAATTTTAAAAAATAAAAAATATATTTTCTTATCTCAGGAAAAGCGTGTTAGGGAATTATTAAAAATGTTCAATATAAAATATTTTCAATAATTTCATGCTCTAATTTCAGTTAGAACAATTATGGGTAAACATGAATCCAGAAAATGGGTGACTCAAAAATATTTTTGAAAGCTGATTGGAAATGGGATTTACCTTACAACCTTAAGGCCTGATATTTTTTCTGTTACTTTGTGTTCCATATATTAGAGTAATATGAAAGAATATTATAAATTTTAATAAAGTATAATTTTCAGATATATTAAAAGAACATGTTCCTATGGGAATTTATATAAAATAAGTTGTGATATAAACTTTCAATGTTAGACTGATGCTGATTATTATTAATATTATAATGATAGAAACTCAGCTTGAGGAGGAAATTTTTTCTATGGATAGTGTTGTGTGAATTTTCATAGTATGAAATAATGTTCAATAACTTTGATAATAAAGGAATCATAATATGTTTCTGCTAATTAGGCCTTTAATCAAATGTTATGAATGAAATTTTAGCTGTATGATTTGAAAGAAAAAGTTTTTACACCATTAAAGATACTTTGAGATTATCAGGGGGCAATTGATATTTCTAAAAATCTAGTCCAACATTCAAGATCAAATCACATTGATATTAAATTTAACTTCATAAAATAAAATATTGCTGGTGGAGATATTTTACTAGGATATATCTCAATAAAGTAACAAATTTTTGATTTCTTTACTAAAGCTATGACAAAATAAAGGTTTATAGAATTAAGGATGTAAATTCATGTTAAGCCTCCACCAATTACATCCTAAATCTCTTAAGAGAGATTCCCCCACTATGATTTGTATTATGTTGACAAAGGTGGAGACAAAGTAACAATTTTTTATTTCTTTTATAAAGATTTTATTATTATTTTTTTTAATGAATATGAAGCTATGGTTATTATAAAGTGGGGGAGAGAAAATAAAAAAAAGTGAGATATAGTGAAAATTTTATGAGATAATAAAAGTGAGAATTTATTTTAACATGAAAACATATTTTCTTATCATAAAGGGAAGGAATTTCTTCAAAAACATTACTTTATCTAGTAATTTGGTGTCAATAAACTATCTTTTGAGATGTTCTATGTTTTGATAACTATAAAAA
The DNA here is from genome assembly GCA_963277665.1 of Viscum album. Taxonomy (NCBI): domain Eukaryota; kingdom Viridiplantae; phylum Streptophyta; class Magnoliopsida; order Santalales; family Viscaceae; genus Viscum; species Viscum album. Next base: position 1,426,844,311 of record OY728141.1, read on the forward strand.
TTTGAGTTATGAAATAATTTCAGTGATAAAAATAGAGAGTGTTAAAAGTTGATAGAATTTTTTGTCAAACAAATTAAAAGGGTAAGATTAAAGATCCTTTGTGTTCTTTTAACAAACTTTTGTATTTGTTGAAAATTAATAGTTTGTTGAAGAATGTTTTTGTAAATCAGGTAAAATTTTCTGGAAGCGTAGATCCAAAAATAATGGGGGAGATAATTTTATAATTATGCATTTTAGAAATATTATTGGAAAAAGAAAAGTAAGAATATGATAATTTTTGGATGATAATTATTAGACTAAGGAGCACTATATATAGATGTTTTCTAAAATATGGAAGTTTTTTGTTTTACAGTTCCTGATCAGAAGCACTAGCAAACTCAAAAACCATTGGTCGAAATTTTTATAATAAATTCAAAAGATTTTGAGTCTAAAAGTCGATAAGTGGAATAAGATGATTAATGAATAAAAATTATAGATATAAGAAGTTAGAATATTCTATACTTTCTAAACCTTAACTCAGATGATTCTTTGATGTTGTTTAAGTTCTAAAAGATCATGAAAAAGCGCATGATAAAAGATTTTGAAGGAATGTGGGAATTGAAGTGTGTTAGACATAGGGTTCCCAAAATATATTTCTAGTTGTAGTTCTTTAGATGCAGAACGTCAATGTCATCATAGAAGATGAAAACCATTGGTTGGAGAGGATCAGATGCTGATCATCAAATGAAGATCATTTGATGTAGTTTTTCAGTCACAACCTAATGGAATTAGTACATGATTTTTAGTTCATAGGACTGACCATTAGATGTTGGATATTAGATAAAATGGTGAAGAATCATAGGTCATCGAGTTTGTGAAAATCATGACAGTGTAAATATGATGATTTTTAGTTTGTATGATAATTTAGATGTTTTATCTAAGAAAGAACTAAGATGAGTTTTAAGGAAAAAGGCATATTATATGTAAAGAATTTTTTAGATAATAGATTCTTGGATATTGAAAATTTTAAAATATTGAAATGGGAATAATTTTTTATTCGGTCACAGATGAGACTTCAAACACGTAAAAGGTTAGAAAAGATGAAGTGGCTACCAGAATGAAATGATGCACCTTTGTGATGTCTTTAAAAGTTATCAAAATATAGGTAACCATATTAAATTTCCTTGGAGTATTAGACAAGGCAAATTTATTTTGTTTTAGTTTCATTGGGTAAATAGGTATAAGAGAAGAGTTCATGGAAAAGATGTTTTGAAATGATGATCCATAGAATGATCTTTTAATAAGTAATATAATTGGATGCCTTATTTTTTAGAAAGTATTTCAGACTGGTTCTAAGGTAGGAAGAAAAATTAGAGTAAAAAAATAGAGGGATATTAGACTCACATTATCGATCTGAAGAAAAGTTAGTAAATATGAATAAGGATGATGTTTTTAGAATACTAAATAATATTTGAGAAGTTTCTAGAAGATTTGAGAAGAATTTACAATCCATAAAAATGAATATTCATATATTTGAAAAATTCATATTTCATGAATTTATATTTGTGGGAAAACATTTTAGGCTTCTTGACTTTTCTATTCTGGTATGCCTATAAATAGAGGACATAATAAATTTTTACTTTACAGTATTCATGTTTGTAAAAAGGTGGAAGTGTTGTAGAGTTAAAATCAGAAGTGTTTTTTGGGAAGATATCTAACTCATAAGTTTGAATAACTAAAAGGTTATTTTACCAGACTGAGGAAGATAAAATTGAAGTTTGAGATTTGAGAATAGTTTGAGAATTAGAGGTTTTGTTAATTGTAAAAAAAGAGAGGTTAAAAGAAGTTATTATTGAGAAAAGAAGTCATTGGACTGAATCTATTGATCTGAGGCTATTAGAGTTAGTCTATTGAAGTTGATCCATTAGATAGAGTAAATCAGACTTGATCCATCAGATAAAGGGAAGATCAGACTGAGATTCCTAATAGATATGTGGTGGAATAGTTTGAACAAAGTTTCATATTTTTTTGTGGATCAAATTATTGTAAGAAAAATTTTAAAGTGACAAGAGTTAGAATAATAATTCTTATCAGGAGAGAAAAGGTGTCTAATGGGAGTTTAAAAAATTTGTATTCACTTTATAATAATAGTAAATTTCCACAAACCCACAAGAGTGTCTATGAAAAGGATATAGGTTCTCCCACTGAGGCCAAACCTTGTAAAAGTTCTGTTATATTTTTACTTTACTTCTTTTTTGTACATGAAAGGTTACTAAAATCGATAAGGATATAAATATAACAAGTTATAGGGGTTAATTTTCTAAAAGTATAAAATTTTTAAAAGGAAAACAACTGATTCAAACCCCCTCTCAGTTGTTCTATGATCTATTGAAACTTCATATAAAATTGAAATATCATAGGATTTCACTTAAAATAAAATTATAACATGATAATGGAAAGGAAAAAAGATCACATCACCTATGACTAAGTATAACATTCAATAACTTCACATGTTTATCCATTTAGAACTAAGGTAAACTTATACACCCAACGTACCATTCCATTACAAAAGAAACAAATCAAACCTCTCATTCTATATAATCTCTAACAACTCATACCTGAGGCTCATAACCACATTAATTATCTATGATAATTCATAAACCTTTGCTTATGATAAACACTAGGACAACACATAATACATATGGAACGAATCACCCCTTTTTTAATATCTTTTTAAAGAGTCTTTCAAAAAATAATATCCCTTGATAAATTCCTTTCCAAAACCTTTGGATGACTCCCTGCTTCCTTTTAGGTCTTTAATCAAAATGAAAATATATGCTTTTGAATCTTTATCCTCAAATAAGACTAAAAATTAATTATTCATATTTAATCCTGAGTTAGAAAATTAATATAAAGACTTATTATCATCTTGAAAATAACTCCATGATCACGTACATTGGATTCTCTTTTCAAAATTTCAATGAGACCCTCCATGCATTCACCCCTATAAACGCATAAAATAAATTCATACTTTTTTCATGGAATTCTCTCCAAGACATCTTATATTAATCCCCATGATCCATTCTCCACCAATTTAGAGTTGCAACATGAAGTATACCTACTACCAAGGGTACTAAAAATTAGCCTAAAGTTTTAACCAAATATAAAACATCAATTTACTCTTTCCATTTTTTATGCTTCAAGGTTTGATACTTTATCAAAAAACTTTACATATCTTATCATAAAATTTTGGATGATATCATGCTTCATGATTCCTCTATTCCATCCTCAAGACCAACTTATGGAAAATTATTTAGTTCAATCCCTTCAACTTAGTTAGAACAAGTCAGTTTAAAATAACATGTAAAACAATCATATTCTATATACAATCTAAATTATGTACAATCTATTACACATATCATGACATGAATAAAATATAACCATTCCTTTATTATGACACTATATTACCATATTGAATCAACCTCACATGTAACTAATATAATTCCACTCTAATGAACCATGCTCTAATACAATTGTGTCATTACTCAATTTCCCTAAGACCCCACCAGACTTAGCGATGAAACCAAGAGATGAACCACCAAATATTTCTTATAATAGGTAAAATATTATCAATTAACTCTTAAGGTATCTACAAAAATATATTGGAGGTAATTAAATTAATATAAAATTGGTAACCCTAAATATAACTATATAAACCCAAATACCAATGACTACAACAAAAGCACATCATACATCTATACCTATGGTTGAGCTTGATTATGTCTATAGATTTCCTATACACCTAGTAATAACCTAACATGTCCATAAGGGAGTGTGAAATAACTTATAGATATGGTGAAACTAAAACATAGCTATAGAGCCTCTTACGCCATTGTAGGAAAATAGTTCTCAAGGGAAGGGTGCGTGAAATCCCCTACAACCATCGTTAATCATGATTGTGGCTATATGTGATCCTTATCCATAGTGAATATTGAAATAATAATAAAATATATTTATAAATTCTTTAAATAAATATATATATATATATTACATATATATTTAATATCAATGTGTTGGTGGATTGGTAAAGTTGGCTGAGTCCCATAATAGAGATACAGGTTCGAATCTTGGATGTAGTAAATTTTTTATCCTATAGTCATGGGAATTGGCCCCATGTCTATAGGGTCACCCATTGAAATAGTATATAAATATGGGAATTTACCATGGATATATCCCTAAGAGATATCACAATGTCAATAAACTCATTCAGTATCTTGATAGAGGCTATAACCCATATCCATGATCATGACATGCGACTATATCAACATTTTATAGTAGTGTATCTAAAAACTAAAAAACTAAAAAACTACCCTCAATTAAATTCCAATGTGTACTAAAAAATTCCAATATTACGATGCACCTTTTTGAATCCACTCTAACTGCTTGAGTAGGTTCTGGGCATAATGAAAGTGTCAATCGATCCCATTCCCAATGATGGTTTTACTGATTACAAAGAGTAATATTCTAAATCTGGATGAAAAATCATCATGCCTAATATATATACACGATGAAACAAGATAAAAATCCCATCAACCAAAGATATTATTTTTTATGTTTAATATTTAATTAATTTAATCAAGAAGAATAATACCTTGGGATTGATGTATTTCTTCAATTAAGGTGTTGATCTTATGAACCTTATTCACATTGAATCGTTATTTCATGAAGAGGACCAAAGTATATCCCCTCTAGTAGCGATCCACACACAATCCTTGATCTCAGAACATTGTTGTCAAAATTTTAGGTTCTTGTATAGAGATGTCGATCATATTGTTTCATTCATTGATGATTATAGTGATAATACCTTTGACCTAAAATGATGGTCTCTATATCTCTTAGTCTTAAGAGGGAGGAGAATAATATCTTCTCTTGTTCTTGAGAGAATTCCCTAAAGAGGTGCTTGGTGGTGAGAAATCTCTAGGGATAAGTTTTTGTGAAAAATGTATTGGTTCACATATGTATATCTCAATAATGATATAATAGAGTATATAAAGGGTTATGGATTTAATTATATTAATTAAAAAATAGACCTAAATCTAAAATAAGACCCATAATGTACCATATTTACTAATAATAATAATAATATTATTAATATGATGATGATTATTACATTTCATGTTTCGTCTTGTGAATCATCAAATATCATTTTATTAAATAAAAAAAATAAAAATTTCTTAATGATATTTAACTCTTATATCATTATCATGGGATGTGCTAACTCAAAAAATGATAAATATTATGTATTAACAGTATAGAAAATAAATATTTTCCATGTTACCTATAACTTTTTCCTCTCATCCTCCTTGACATTTATTGAATGTTGAATAAATATTTTAAGAATATTAATCATTTGTTCAATAAATAAATATTATATTCATGGTCATGGAAATAAATATTTATTTAATATTACAATCATGCATATAAATACTAACTAGGTATTTGTGATTAGTAAATCCTAAATTAATAATATTCCTTGGTATTAAGAATATTGATTTATTCCATTTCTAAATTCAAAAAGAATTTAACTAAGATCAATGATACACTTTTTGTATGACCCTATATGCCTCTTTCTCAATGACATTATGAGGGATTACCTAAATTCTAAGATTACTATCTGGAAACAGGTCAAGGAACCCATAGAGAAAGAAGTTATGTTGAAATGGTATCAACCACATATGAATACTCACTCTGTAATATAATGAATTTTGTCATGATATATCTAATCAATTAGGTTGTATACTTCATTTCATCAACCTATGTTCTCAATTAATCTTTCTATAACTATCATAACTAAACTTTTCAAACACAATGGATGTGAAATTCATCAAGTAGTTACATTTCAATCAATGGGCCTAAGTTATCAACTTATATTAAATAATGGAAGGGAGAAATCCTTTCTTGACTTATTCATTAATAACATTTCATTTGTGATTCCCCTAATGTATTCTATTTCATATAAGTATTGGTTTCTATGGATTTGGGAAATAAATTAAAATATTTGATTCATGATATGTATTATAAATAATCATACAGTGAAAAAATCATTATACATTCTTATAGACATGAAATATAATGACATGTAAACATGTTGAATTCCTACAGGCGAGTCAATACAAATAATCACCCATCTTAGAGATTACCATGTACTAAATTCATGAGGTGTAGTCTTATTTGTTTTTGAGTATTATCACCTTAGAACCAACATACTATGTGACTCATCATAGAATGTTATCCTGACCATAGGAATGATATCTATAAAATATGTCATAGAACTTCAAGGATCTCATCATAGCAAGGAACTGTTATGTCATTTCCATACTAAAAATATCCCAAGGACATTATCACATTAATGTAACAAATAATAATTAATAATTATGTGATAATAAAGATACCTAATATTCAAAACATTTAATATAAATAGGTAATCTAAAGTAAAAAGGTATTCGTTCTAGGGAACCAACTCCAACAAACTCTCACTTACACTAGATCCAATTGCTACCAAAATAGTCAGCCTCACATGAAAAATATGCTTTTGAGGAATATGGATATAACTATGGGGTCTACCATGTTATTTTCAAGATGTTGTTGGGCCAAACACATTTCCTTAAGATAAATCTATTTACTATGACCCCACTCTTATGAAAATCCCTCAAAAAGTGATATCACCAAGTATTTTACTTTTTTCCTCTATTATAAATATAAAAAATTGGCTAATAACAAATTAAAGGTTTATTGTAATTATTAAACTTTACTATTTCTTAGTATACCCTCATAAATCATTTCTAAACTCCTTCTTAAGTCACATGAAAATTCACAATATACTTAGTTATTGTTGATATGTAAAATACTAGTTATAATAAGTTTATCTCACATATTCCCTTTAGAACCACCACATTATTAGATGAATAAATTTGCAGGAAAACCAATTTTACATATTATTAATGACTAGAATTTCTATTTATCATACACCAAGAAATAATATAGTTATACTCTATTAAGTACTTTCAGAGAGTTATATTTTTAGGTCTATACAGTTATCCTAGAATTTATTTGATATTTATCTTCTATGTTTTATACAAAAGTAATATTAAACATAATTCATATCATGGATTGATAAATTGGATTATAAAACATGACTAGGTATTTAGGAATCTACTTTTAATAATATCCTTCATTCTTAGAGATATTACATTCCATGTGACACGATATCAATTCAATCTCTAAATTTTACATCCTGTATTATTAAAGACATTATCAAGTATGTAGTTTGACTAGATTCAACAAACCCATATATTTGTATCTTTTGATCTTGTTCCATATAAATTTTGTTGATACTTCAAGCCATACTTTGGATAAATTCATTCCATAGTCTTAATAAACATGTAAGACTGATTAATTATTTTCCATACCTTATCAATAAATAATTTTGGAAAACTACAGTGCTCCCACTAACCTCTTGTATATACATGGAATTACTTCATTCCAAAAAAAATATTATGTGATCACAATTCAAAATATTATTTGTAATGGGATATTTTTAATTTTCCTATCTTATTAGCATTCATTGGTTCCACCAACCTTTTAGGTTGCATCATATAGATATATTCTATAGGATTTCCACATATGAGACTTCCCTTGATATCTAATTGCCAATAAATGATTATAGAATTTTTTTGTGACAATTAAAATTAAATTTTATTTATAATGATGATTTTTGAAATTGTATCATCATTGGACATGTTTATTCACTGCTAAAAAGACCCTTAATAATCAATAATTATTTACTAGTACCAAATTATACCATCCATATATAGTTTCTATTGAATACCTAGAAGCAGTATCAACTCTTGAAACCTTTAAAATAAAGAGTTTCAGAATTTATAAATATATATTTTTCCATAACTTAATTCATGAAAACATGTTAATACCATTTTACTAATTTCATATATGATTTATTATTATTGAGAATAATATATATATCACTCTTCTTAGTGAATACTTCCATAAAAATACAGAGTTACATTATGAAAATGAATCCCTCCAACCTGACCATGGGAGCCTTGGGATTCACACTAAATCCCTAAAAATTATATTGGATCACCTCCAACAACCTTTATTATGAGTTCTACTTTCCTTGCACTGATTCCATTGGGAATTTACATGGACACCTAGGCATCTAGATTGTGTAATTGTTTAGTAAGTATTTGAACCACTACTTGAAGAGGATATCCTTCATCCTAGACCTATGATCACTCCCCCCTACACCAATAATTAAAGAACATTTTCTATGATACTCATAAACTCCAAGTACTTCAAAAAATCTTTGTGAGGAGGAATTCATCATACATGGACCCTTGTATTGGGATCAGAATAATCTAGTAAATATCCCACATGCCGACATTGACCTCCCAATAATGTAGATGGAAAGTGTTGGCCTCAAGTAACCACCTTCTTGAAAACTCTATCATAATTTCCTAATGACTATATATGTAGATATGTGAGTACCATATTTCCTTGTAAAGACCGACCTACTTAATTCCACCTCAAACTCATGGTAAAACTATCATACCCAGTATGCCTAGAACCATTAATCCATAATGTTACCACCTTGACATAGGTCCCAATATTTTTTCCACCATTTGAGATAGTTCATCAAGCCATACTTAAGAATATTATCATATTGTGGGGGAGATTCCACCACCTAAAATTACTCCCTATTAACATTTTTCATATGGTTATAGAGATTATAAACGATAAGAGATGCATGATCCTTCATGATATGGCCTCCAACAACCCTATGCCACTAGTGCTACCCAATCTTGCTCCTAAATTAGTAGGTGGGTTAATCCTGATAAGCACTTAGGATGAACACATCACCCATCATCCCAAAACCGTACAATGATAACCTCTTACATAACGGGTATCCCTGTTGGGCCTCCATCAGCAATTCCATGAGTGTATCATGGTTCGATGTGTTGTAGGATTTCTCTACAATCATAAGGGTTCCATCCATATCACTTATCATGTTATAAATAGATTCAGAACCTTTTGTGGACATTTTTTGATACATTAAATGTTTTTAGAAATAGGTTTAAGGAATTATTTTTGTGAAGGTTTTATCATGAAGGTCATTTTCATGGAAGTTGAAAGTTCACAAAAGCTTGTTCATGAAACTGTGGTTTGCAGAAGTGGTTAGTTTTGTTAGTGTTGAGAATCAATATTTTCAAACACTCATGAAATTCTTGAGTTTCACAAAATTAGATCATTGGGATATCTTTTGTAAAAAGAATTTGGTCCCCTTAGGGACCCTCACCCCTCTTTATAGGTATAGGTTCATACCAAGTATTGTGAATAGGGCTTTAAAAATTTCTAATTTTCAACGGTTTTATATTCATAATCAGACCCTCCTCCCCTCATCAAATCCCATTCTAAGGGGGTAGTTTTTTATACCAAAAAAATGTTTCATGGGAATGTTCGAGGAAGGAACAGACAGATTGAATAAAATTCAGGCAAAAAATGGCTCAAAACCCACTTAAGGGTCTGGTTCGTGAAGGTCAACACCTTCATGAATGAATCTGGTTCACAAAAGTAACTGGAAATGCAAATCCTAAGGTGCTAACCTCTATGAAGTGTAAGTATGATTGATGTATTAATTATTTTAATAATTCTGGTATACAAAAGTCATCGATCACATAAATATTGTGGCAGTAATCTCTGCACAGTGTATGTGTGGTCGTATAACACCCATCCCTTCAAAAAACATATAATATTTCATAAAAACAATTATATTTTGTGAAATTTATTTCCTCACCTCTACAGGCCTATAAATACCTCCCCCCATATTCCTTTTAATGGGACACAACCTTTCAGATTATGAAAAAATGCTAAGAATTTTTGAAATTACAACCTTCACAAGAAAGAGAGGAAATAGATTTTCCAAGGTATCCACCTATCAAAAAACTATATCCCATGGGGTTTTTTGACAAAAAACCCATGTTGGAGTTGTCCTTTTCAAAGGTCCAATACCTTCATGTAAGAATAAATCCCTTTGTGTCACTTTGGGTTTTGTGAGTAATTATACTTCGTGAAATAAACCTCATGGGAACTAAGACTTCACTCCAAGGAGGGGTCACCTAGTTTCATGAGGTATAATATTTTATGAGACCCATACCCTTCACAATGCCGTAAACCTTCAAAAAGCCCATACCTTTTTGAAATCTCTACATCGGGCCTCCCCATGGTTCCACCTTTTATCCAAATCCTTTTCGAAAAGGTTGAGTTCCCAGGGCCCTTGTACCTATCCCATACTGGTTCATGTTCACCTTAAATTCCCATATGGATGGTATCATCAACCCCTGTATCCACATTATTTTCCTCAAGCATGGAATATTCCACTACATTACCATTTACTTCTATGCATATGTACCATAATGCATCTTTATTTTAAGTATAGGAACACTAAGATCAGGACCTATGATTGTCACTCCCTTATGGTAGTGTTTATTCCATGCTTCTCCCAATAACACATGAGTGGTAAACACATAAGGCCTAATAGTGTCATCATCAAGGTTAACTGCTTGAATTTCCCAGTAAGAAGAGATTATACTGGATCTTTCTATCCTACTTGGAAAGGGCCTTCCTAGGTGTATGTATACCTGACATCCGAGTTACAAGATGTAAAATTTCATAGCTCCACATCCTAGTCATATAATGCTAAACTTCATCATACCATCCTCAAAACACGATGTTAAACTATATCCTTACCCCATGTGATAAACATGGGATGACCTATGCACTATCATCATGTGATACCACATTATTCCCCATTGTGGGATGATCCTTTTTCTTTTGGAATATTTCACATGCAATCCCCATACCACCCCTCAAGGTTTCTCCTTATGTGACACGAGTGTACTTACCACATGATGATAAATTTCATGAACTAGTCCTATCATAAGACCTAAAAATATGAAATCAAACTACATGGGGTTTTATCTCTATTTCCTAGTAGGGTATGTAGTACACCTCGAGGAGGTTAAATCCCAATATCTAATGATATGTCTCCATAGGACGTTAAATCTATGACCCATCTGTATCTGTATGAAATTAAATCTATGACCCATCTATCTCCAAAGGAAATTAAATCTATGACACATCTATTTCAAAAGGGCATTAAATCTATGAACCATATGTCTACCAATGATATTAAATATGTGACCCATATGTCTCTATAGGATATTAAATATATGACCCATCTATCTCTACAAGATGTTAAATATATGACCCATATTTCTCCATAGGATGTTAAATCTATGACCCAACTGTCTCCACTAAACATTAAATATATGACCTATCTATCTCCACAGGATAATAAATATATGACTTACCTGTCCCCACAATACATTTAACATGTGACCCCCCATGTATCCACATGATGTTAAATTTGTGACCATCTCATCTCTATAAGATGATAAACTCATGAAAAATCTATCTCCACAAGGCTATAAACCTATAACCCAACAAAATACCTACCTCATGAGAGGAACATGGGATACCTAAGGAAACAAACATTGAATCCTTACTCCTATGGTGAAAAGTTACCCCATAAATTGCATGGGATGACTTTAGTCCCATACCCAATACACCTCATATATGAGATTCCCTTGACTTCTAAAGAGGAGGACATTGTAAGTACCTAACATTCCCAATGTCCAATGATGTCCATAAATTTCAAATGTCACGACCTACTCTGACAACATTTTTATGCCTTATAAAGATAGAGGAATTGTAATTAATTGCTCTACACCTCAAGATGGATCAGTGAATGAGTTTCCTGAACATGAATCAAATCTATGAGGGAGACCTAAACTAGGAAATGAGCTCAAGGAGTAATCCATAAAAGGAGGAATATACAACCCATAAACCTATTTCAATCAAGAATCCAATATCACCAACATGGGTTATAGGATCCACCCACCTTTGGAAAGTAGGAATGTGTGGAAAAAGTAGCATGGAAGAGGAGGCCTAAGTGGAAAATCATCAGAAAATAATATGATTAACTTCAATTGACATCCCATCAATTCTTAAAATCCACTACAAAACTAAGATGTGAAGTAAGAGTCCTAATCTAAAATGATAGTTTATGGAACACCATGGAACCTAAAAATATCTCTCACATACAATTACTTAAGATATTCTACCATTTCTATGTCCTTTATAGGTAGGAAATGTGTCGATTTCTTAAGTTGATCAATAATCACCCATATTTCATCTTTACCACTAGGAGTCTGGGGTATCCTAATCACAATGTCTATGGATATCTCATCCCATTTACACACAGTAATTAGTAAAGGTTGTAGAAAACTAGCATACCTCTGATATTCCACCTTGATTCTCAGATAAGGAAGGAACTGAGACACAAAACCTATAATCGATCATCTCATTCCTAGCCACCAATAATGATGCGTCAAGTCATGATATATCTTGGTTGATCTAGGGTACACGAACTAACTCAAGATCTATCCATTATCTATAAAATCCCAGCTCAAGTCTATCAGAACAACATTCCTTCCTTATAAGTGAAAAAATCCATTAGTAAACCAAGACCACTCACCCAAGGTATCCACACCATGAAGATTCTGGCTAAAGTGATAAAACTATGTATCCTCAGCCTATCCATGTCGAATCCAATCATCCATAGATGATCTATCCTTAGTATGAGCTAGGAATACATGTCTATAATCTCTACCTTCATCCATGTGATTCTAAGAAAACATGATCACCAAGAACTTCTCTTCCACTGATTCATTCATTTCATGAATCATAAAGTTTCCACTGAAAGAATCTCCAAACGTGTTTCCTTTTACCAGGGATTATACAATATAAAAATCAAAGGTATGAAAGTACTTAAACCAGTATCTCTGTCTCAAGTTCATGTACCTCTGAGTGAGATATACTTTAGAATCTTATGGTCTTGATACACTGTAAACCGCTCCCCAAATAGGTAGTGGCTTTGGGTCTTAAGAGAATGTGTCACTACTGGTTACTCAAGATCAAGAGTGGGGAATTTATTCTCATGAGGGAATAATTGATGAGAGATATAGGCTATAACCTATATTACCAATATTATAACACAAACCAAAACCATACCTTAATCATCATAGTAACATCAGCTAAGGAAGGATAAAAAATGGAGTTAAAGTTAGCTTCACTTTCAACTCCTCAAAAGATATATGGATCTGATCACTTCAAAAAAACATAAAAACCTTTTGGGTTAACTCTTTCATGGGATATACAAGCTTATAGAAGTACCATAAAAAGCTCCTATAATAACTAGATAATCCCAAGAAACTTCATATCTCACACACATTTATGGATCATTCCCAAGACAACATCACTCGCATCTTTTCAAGGTCTAATGAGACACCTTTATCAGAAATAAAATGACCCATACTTTTTACCTATTGAATCCAAAATTGAAATTTGGATAGATTCCCATGTAGATGATTCTCTTTTAAGATTTTAAGGAAGATATTAAAATTGTTATTATGATTCATCTCCAATCTAGAATAAACAAGGATATCATCCATAGAAACAACAACCAAACAATCCACGAATTGACAGAAGATTCTATTTATCAATTCAATAAACATCATGAGAGCATTCATAAGGGAAAATAGAATAAAAAAATACTCATAATTACCATACCTTATCTTGAACTTTGTTTTAGAAATGCCTTCTTCTCAGACTTTTACCTAAATACTGTTAGTTTCGAGCACAACGAAATCATGGTGTAGTGGGCGATATATTAATATTTCTTTTAATAATTCTTTCCCGAAACCATGCATGAGGATATTTAACATAAAATTTACAATTAATTTATTCAATATCTGAAGAAATAAATACCTGGGATTAGGAACATTCTTCTTTGATGATTTTTGATCATCCGAAAAGACCCTTTCAGACTTCCTTTGTTTTTCTATGAGGATCCAAGGATAGAATCCCTCTAGCGATGATCCACACATGGTCCAATGATCTCTGAGCAACACCACTCAATAAAAAAGTACTGGCACAAAAAATCAAATGTCTTCCATGGTTCATTCTTTATTAGTCATTTTTTGGACTTAAATTATATCTCTTGTGATTTTCATTGTTGAGAGGGAGAGAAGAGGAGTCTAAAGATAATTATTTCTTCGCATCAATTCTCTATTCTCAATCTTGGATGATATATAAAACAGACAAAACCATATATTTATTGAGATAGGGTTTAGGTTCAAATATTATTTAATTTCCTATAATATATTAAATTGAATTTAAAACCTTTAATAAACACCATTCCACATAATAATAATAATAATAATAATAATTTATCGCATGCACCAACTTTCATAATAACAAATATTATGTAATGGTCTTGTTAATTTATATTTGTCGTTGGAATCAGTCTTGGTATTTTCAAACTCATCTAGAATTTATTATATAACCAAATAAATATTTTATTCATTAAAAAATATTTTATTCACAATATAGAAAATAAATTTTTATTATAATATTGAATAAATAAAATAAATATTTTATTAACAATCTAGCGAATAAATATTATATATATATTTACATAATAAAATAGATTATTTATTAATAAATAAATAATAATTGATTACTTTGTGAATATTAGGGATCAGAAAAACTTTAATATAATTATTCTTCTATCTCGAGAATAATATTTATCCCAATAATTAAATTCAAATAGAATTTAACCAAGGTCATTGAAAACACTTAGTGTGTGACCCTCTAGAATTATTTCTTGTTATCATTAGGTGGGATTGCCTAAATTACAAGGTTACTATCTAGAACCAGGTCAAGGAACCCAAAATAAATAATTTAATGCCACAACAATTACAACCACATACGAACACTCACTTTGTATTATAATCCCGTTTTCAAAATATATCATCAAGTAGGTTGCACATTAGTGTCACCGACCTATATGTTTGATATATATTTATTTGACTATATGAAATAAATACATCATTACACCATGGACATGGAATTTAATGTGATGGTTTTATTCCAATAATAGGGCCAAAATATTATATTATGTAAATATGGAAGGGAAAAATACTCTATCGACTTATCAGTTAATGACATGTTACTCATGACACACCGAAAATATTGAAATTTTCTAGGAACTGTTATCATCATGGTTTATGAAATACATCTATGTACGTGAGTTGTAACATGCATTAATAATAATATTAAATTATAAGGACCATTTCACATGATTGCAGATAGAAATATTTGATGACACCAAAACATGCAGAATTCCTACTGGTAGGTCTGTTCTCATAATCTCCCATATTAGAGATTACCTAGTAAAAATTTCGTAAGAAGAAGCCTCATATGATTATAAGTACTCACACTTATCAGTATTTATACTATGTGTCCCATCATAGTACGTTATACAACCATGAAATATTATTTAAGAATACCATCATAGAACATAAAGGTTGTCATCCTAGTAGGGAACTACCATGGACTTATCAATGAAACATATACTCTAGGAAATTATTACATTACATTCATGAAGAACAATGAACAATATATAATAATTAATTTTATTAATATTCAATATATTGAATATACATGTAATAATAGTAAAAATAGTTGGTCCAAGGACAAAAACTCCAGAAAACTCCCACTTGGACTAGAGACAACTTCCTACAACATTCAGTTAGATTTTAAGATCCTGACCTTTTCTAGAGATGTCTCGAGCTTATTTTTAGGTACTATTTTGGGATAGTTTTGATTAATTTTCATTTGGGTTTTACTTTAGGGTGTGTTGGGGTGAAAATTTGATAAAAATGGAAGACAAAGGGAAGTGCATGATTGGAGCATGGTTTTCCCTAACTGTGTTCCGTAGCCCAATAAACTGCGTGAACCCAAACTGGGTGGATTCCCACTACTGGCGCATGGTTTGTAAAACCATGTTCCCTTTTAGAATAAACTGTACACCCCCTAGGATAGATTCATGGTTAAGGCACACAGTTTGAAAAACCATGCACCCCTGCCCCACAAACTATGTGAGGGATTTAAATTAGTCATAATCTTAGTTTTTAAATTCCCTAACACCCCATGTTAACGAAAAATTGACCCCAAATCATCTATAACACATTTATATAAATTTAAGAGTTCCTCAGATAGATTACAAGCCCCTTAGACCTCCATTCTTGGTAAATTGAAGGAAATATTAAAGATCTACACCTACCTAGGTAAGAGGTTTTTTCCTATTTAGATCTCTTTTTGCCTCCCACTCCTCTTTTTGGATAAAAGAGGAATGTTTATTCACCCTAGGATCTAGATATAGATCTAGATATATGTTTTTTAGATATTCATTCATTTAAATCTTGGATATAGGAATTTAATCAATATATAATTATTTATCATAGTCCCACTCAAATTGGGGATTTCTATTGGTGAGCGTTCTTCATAAATATTGAGTCAGGTGGTCTATTATTTCAATCACATAGTCATGATTTCCATTTCATGTATATAATTGTAGAATTTCAAGTGTTTTTTAGCAATTGGGTTTTCCAATTGAATCAATTACTTTGGAAAATTAATTAATTAAGGGATTGTGAATCAGGAATAATTTATTGTTGAATTAATTATCAGAATATTTAAATTGTGGGATTTGAGGAAAAATTAATTAGAATAAATAATTGTTGAGTTAATTATTGATATATTGAGATTAAGAAATTTATTTTATTAATTAATTATTTAATTAATCAACAAGATATCAATATTGTGGAAATTATTAGAATAATTAATTTTTGAATTAATTATTAGGTTGTTGAGATTATTGAATGGATGAATCAATTTTCGAGTTAATAAATGAGAATTTTTGTGACTTTGAAATTGATTGAGATGGATTAATTAATTGTTTAATTAATTAATAAATGTTTTGAATAAGGACTATGATAGAAGATTAATGTTGATTAATCTTGAATAATTTGATATATGTGATATATGTTCTTGATTGAGAAATGGTGTGTAGGACATAGACTAATGCTACAAATACCCATGGGGGTGATAGACATGGAATTGTTGACCCAACTTCTTTCATGTGAATATTTTTATAGGATATAGACTGGTTCTGAAAATACCCAAGGAATTATAGACATACACCCATGATATTAGCATTAGACTATGGTTCCAAGTGAAGATGTTGTGAATTGAAATGAATGGATAATGAAATACTATTGAATTATATTGAATTGATAAATTGAATATGTGACACGGTTCAGACTCCAAGATGGGTCGAAGTAGGTATTGATGTTTGGGTGTCCTCAGGAACCCATGGGTTTATGTGGTTAACTAAATAATAGTTTACAATGTGATAATTGTTTACTTATTAATTGTACTTATTTCTTTATAAAACTACATACACTATTATTGAATGGATATTGTTTCAGAAATTGTTGGTGGTGGCCTACTGAGTTTTACTCACAACCTACTTGGGTTGCGTGATCTGTAACCGAATAGAATTCATGTTTGCAGGACATGATATGGGAAAAATCCCTATTTTAGTTGGCTAATTTGATATGGAGCATTGTTGAGGTAACCGTACATGGTTCGGACCCACTTGGGATTTGTTAGTGGCTTTATTTTTGGGTTTTCATTTTGATAATTCACACATATTTTGGAATGGGATATCTACTATTAATTTTTGATATTGTATTTTCTATTTTATTATTCTATGATATTGCTATCATTCTAGTTATTTTTATATCATTTGGTTATTGTTTGTTTATTTCGGATGGTGTATTACTCTGATAAAGAGGGTATAGTTTCCCCATGATTGACATTAGACCCTCAATTCTAATATGTATCCTCAAGCATATGGGGATATAAGGAACCAAGTTTTATGTACATGTAAATTACAATACTTATTTGGAATACTTAATACATTACACAAACAGATGCCTAAAAGACATATTAATTCAGTTCCATTGGAAAATTGGAACACATTATTCTAATTTGGTGAGAGATATTCAACATCCCCCATAAAGATCCCCCCATCAGTTTTCCTACCTAAGACCTTTATTTATATCGAAGAGAAAAACATATGAAAAGGGTGAGATCATATGCTCAGTAAGGGTAAACATGGAAAATATCAAATAAAACATGAACATAATAATGTAAAAACATGAGAATAACTTTTTAAAATAACACTACATATAACATATATCAAAATATTGAGTCATGAAATAAATATTGGCCGTTCATAAGGCATAAATCATAAAGGAACATGAGCAATGAGAAAATAAAATTGGAATATAACATGGAATTATGGAAAACACATAAGCATAGAAAATAATTTCAATATTATCCAATGATTACTACCAAGACCATCATAGTGGACAAAGTCATTTACAAATGTGAGTTCATCCCTTGTTATAGCCCTATATTACTGAACTGGTATTACTTACTATTCCATCCCTGTATTACTGAATCAGGCTTACTTACCATTCCAACCATGCATTACTAAACCATGACCATTTCCTGTTCCAGCCCTATATTACAGAACCAAGATCATTTCCCACTCTAGTTATGTATATCTCATGAGATATAAATATTTACCCAGGGAATTGGAGGGAGATATAGGTCCCACACATCTCATAATTAAATCATTCTTATTTTTGCCACAAAAACACAAATCATTCATCATATCATAAACCAAGGAATAAAATGAGTTTCTTAAACATCATTCCATTATAACATAATCCATGTAAAACAAATATATTTCCTAAATATAATACCTTTATAAATATAATAAAACCATAGGAATAATGGGGATATTATACTTAAAACAAAACCCTATTAAATCATTTTATCTTAGATAGAAAATAATTTTTAAAGAACACTTGAAATTAATTCTTGAGGAAAATATCATTTCTTGTTAAAAAATTTATTCTTTTCTTAAAATACTGTGAAATTTTAAAAGAAAATAATTTCATGGAAAATAACATTTAAATATTTCAAGTGTATATTCGTGTAAATAAGTTGTTATGAGAGAATAAAAATCCATTCATTCTGTATAATTTTAAAAAAAATCTTCTCGTACTTTTGTCAGAAAAGTCAAAAAATAATTTGTTTGGAAAACAAAAGAAAGAATATTTTGAAACCATGTAGTAAAAACTAAAAAATTGTTAAAAATGACTTTAAAATTCCATAGGATAATAGTAAAAAAATTTAAGAAATATTTTTTAGAAAATATGGACATGGATGATAAATAGTCCTTTGTAAATAGTTAGGTATAAACAATCTCAGATAATAATGAGATTGAAAAATTATCCCTTAACACTTTATAATTAGTCAAATAATATACCTCATGAATAAAGAATATTAAATTCAAATTTAAATACAATAAAATTCAGAATAATAATCATAAAAACAATTATGGTAAATATAAACACCGCACAAAAGAAACACGTGGTTTATAATGCATATGTCTCACAAAAATAAAAGTGAGAAAAAATAATCCCGTAACATAGGTATGGGTTCATTAATATGTATCAAAAAATCCTGTATAATGGATTTAATAGTATTATTAACTTTATCCAAAACCATATTTTTATTTATGAGATCATATGTGATCATATTATCTCCAGTTTAATGATATTTCATTATTATTCTTCTTTCAGGCATTACTTGTTGCATGTTTTCTCATATAAATCCTAGTAATTATTCATGGGTTTAATTTATATCATTTATAGAATGGTAATAATGTAAAATATATCATATTTATTAGTTATATAAATTTATAAAATCATTAATTAAATGAGACCATGGAGAATGAATCATATCTCGTCGTGGAGACGGTTGGCCAGACAAATGCATGAGCGGTGATATCATTCCTATAATTATGAAATGGTATGAAATTGGATGGTATATATATTGTTACAGAATAAATATATAGTTATAATAATCATATATAGTTATTATTTCCATCATTATACCCATTCAAGTAAAGTGGTGGTGAAAAATAGATTACACCACGGCATGGAAATAGTAATCTGTATGTACGCACATGTGATTATTTTGTTTTTCATAGGACGGATAGAAGGTGAAATATAGTTATTAAATAATCATAATAACAACTCAAAATACAGGTGATACTTGATTTATTACATCAAAATGGAAAACGTTCTGGAATTGGATATATAAGAAGAAATAAGTTTGAAATAATCAGTAGAGGAGATTACCTTTTCTTCGATGAGCTCTATCTAGATATCCTCTTAAAGGCTATAGAGTTTGTATTTTGAGAATAACACCACATATATAATGTAAATAAGGAAGATGATAAGTGTAATGGGTAGGTTATATATGATCTTGAATGCTAAAAGTTAAGTTAAGAAGTGAGGTAGGAGGTGCCCTTTTATAATTGAGGTGTGGGGCACTTTTGAAATCTATAAATATATTAATTTATAATAAATCTAAACCACATACAAAAACTGTTGGTCGGAGTGGACACTCAAGAGGGGGGTGAATTGAGTTCCAATAAAAATTTCTGTTAAAAATTATTTCTATTAAAATTCCCCAATTTAGAACACAAGTTAAACTATAGTGAATTTGTAAAACTATATAGGTTCAATTAGGTTCTCAAAGATTAATAAGGTCTCAGTCAATTTAATCAGAATATTAAATTGTCTTTTGAAACTAATATACTGATTTACAATAGTTACAAACACTTTCTAGATTAACTATCAAAGTAACTTTAAAATAGTTTTGTATTTCAAAGATCCAACAGTGGAATATAAAAGATAAAAGTAGTGTACTTTAAAACGTAAACTAAAAATGAATAGAAGATATAAACAAGAGGCTCAATCTCAATCCAAGACTTAGTCCTCTCAAATTTATATATAAATTTTATCCACACCTTGGATTGGGGTTAACAACAGTTTACAAACTGTCCAGGTACTCATACCTCTACCACAATTATTCTTGGAAAAACAACTCAACAACACACAGGCTGTCCAGGTCCTACTTGACCTCTACCACTATCCTCAGTGGGAAACACAAGAGATAAAACAGATGTGAGTGAGTATTTATAAATCATCCAGTTCAGAACCGGACATAGTGTGTGTGTAAATAAACAGGGTACACACACTACTCGAAAGTAAATAAAGAATCACTTAGATTAAGTATGAATGAGTATAGAAAATATCTAGTGATTAGCAGTGTAGCTCTGGACTTGTTGGATTTAGCAGAAATGCTTCTGAGTCCTTCTCTGGGTTTTCTGTTGAAAAACAGAGTGTCGTGGTTCAGCTTTTGTTCTTTAGAAGCGAAGATGTTTTCTTTACATCAGAGTACTTCGTGTGTTCTTCAGTAGCATCAGATTGTATGTATGAGAGTTCTTGAAAGATCTTGCAATATCTTCTTCGTGCTCATGATTGTTCTTCTGTTCAGTATAGAGCTCATGTGTATTGTCTGTAGCTTCACGTATGTTCTAGTATGTGTATTTGTGTGTCCTCTATTGTAGCTCAATCCTTCTTATATTCCTCAATCTCCAGAAGTAGTAATTATTACATTTTCATAGGTATGAGGTACGATTTCCTTACACGCCAACAACTATTATTAAATATCATTAATTTCATTAAACACATCAAATATGACCTTTAGCAATATTTAAATAATATTGACAAAAGATTAAGAAATGGTGTCACAGTAGTTATCAAAATGGTGCCTCCTTCACGATGTTTCCTTCACAGTACGACCATCACGGTATGTGGCTCACGGTGTGTTATTCACGGTGTCTCCATGTCATGGTGTCTGAGTCACAGTGTCTGACTCACGATGTGTCCATCATGGTGTCTGGGTCACGGTGTCTGACTTATGGTTTCTGGCTTCCGGTGCCTTGCTCATAGTATTTTGCTTCACGATGTCAGGATTACTGTCACGGTGTGTTGAGGTCACGGTGTCTCACTGGTCATGGTGTCTGAGACTTAGACTTCACGATGTCTACTTCACTGTGTCTGTCTTACACTTCATGGTGTCTATATCTTGCACACAGTCTGTCTTACTATGACAAACTTCATGGTGTCTTGATATTTAGACAAATAACTTTATTAAAACTTAAACAATAATATGCATAATATGAATTAAGCTTAACCATTATAAGGTAAGATAACTTGAAAAATAAATACAGAGGTCTGATAAGATAAGTAATATTTGTGATCATTCATAAGATTTGTAAATAATAATGATATTAATTAATAGTAATAAGATTTGTGATCATTAAAACATGATTAATACACGAGGAGTCCAACAAAAAGCTCTAAAATGTCATATTTTAGAATATGATATGATATAAGGTTGTAATATAATCAAAAAATGAATTTTAGCTAAGTTTTTATATCAATTTAAAACTTATCATTTGAATTAACCCATAGTTATTCTATTTTAATTTTAACTTAGGTAACAAAATATTCAATATTAAAAATAGTGTAATTTTTACTTATTTTATTTCAATTACACCATAAATGAACAATTAATAAAATTTTATACCTTATAATAATTATTTTATATTTTTAAAATATGTATTATGATTTTTAAATAATTTAATAAAACATTATTTTGATAAAACATCAATAGTGTCAATTTTGACACTATTTAATTCTTGGATTTTTAAAAAATATCAAGATAAGATTTTAACCACGAAAAAAATATTTTATTATATCTCTAAGGGTTCAAGTTAATCTATATTTTTTTTGGATATATTAATTATCCAATATTATATTTATTTTAATATTTTTAATAACATTAATTTGATATTTCCATTAAAATAATAATTACTACATCATTGTTTTTATATTTTATTAATATACCTCACTTTTCAATAAAAATTAAAAACAAAATTCTATAAAGAAGATAAATCCTCTATATTTCATAATAATACTAATAGTAAAATATATCTTTGGAAAAATATTATATTAAAAATTTTAGATATATTAAAACATGAATGTGACAACTTTAACGTCACTTTAAATAAAATATTATAAGTGTTATAATCTTTTATATATGGCTTAAAATAGTCAATAACTTGAACCTTGTATTATTTTGGTAGATATATATTAAAACAATAATACTTGTTCAAGTGTTTCTATCTTTTAATGGTTATTATAATTTTAATAAAAATTAGTTTATTAAATTTTCATTAATTAAATAATTTCTGCATCATCAATGTATAATCCTTTAAGGTATTTATTTACATCTTAAAAATTAAAAATAAATTACCATGATAATGAAAACAAATTTATCTTTTAAATGAGTATATATAGTTGAATTTATCTTTCATATAACCATATATTTAAAATGTTATAATTATTGAAATTTGAGTAAGACATATTTAAGTTTTCTATAAATAAAATATATTAAATGTCCTAATCTCATTCAAGTGGATTCCAAAAGATTCCATTTAGACCCAATAAAAATTTAGGTAAAAAAATCATCCAATTATATTAGTAAAAGTGTTAGGGTAATTTTATAATATTATTTTTACTCTCAATTACCCGATTTATTATTTTACCATGTTAACAAAAATTACCGAAGTTACTATTCATAATTACAAAAAATTAATGAAAGGTATTTACATAATTTGAACCTAATGATTTAAAATATGGAATCTTTCTTAAAAAATTTAAAACATATAAGTTTTATTAATTAATTTAATATTAATCTTGTTTTCGGAATGAGAAAACGAGTTTTTATAGTTAAAACATGCAAAAGATTGAAATATTTTTACATCTAAATTAAATGTAAGATTAATGCCAATGACCTAAATTATATTAAATGATAAAAACAAAATAATTTTTTTAATACCATTAAATAATATATCTTAACCATACATATTATTTCGATGAAAAAATTTGTTTTCAATTAAAATATAGTACAATTTTGTTATTCATGAAAACTTGAAACTTATCAAAAAAATGTAAAAAATTCACCCAAAGTAAATTTTTATATCCCACATACAAATAAAAAGTTTATTTTTTCAAATAGAATATAAAAATGAGTTTAAAACTTTATTTTTAATGGGTATGCTATCAAAAGGCGACAAAACTGCATTTTTTGAAAAATACTTCTTCTATCAAAAAAATTGAATTTATTCTTATATCATGTCTAGGAAATATATAAGATGAATTTTAAAAATTATATTTAATATATTACATATATATTTCATTAATAAAATCCATCAAGTGTGATTTTATTATTTTATAAACTCACTTATCTTCATTTAAATAGTTTTTATGATAAACATTTCATTTTATTTAATAAGTGTTTTATATTAATTTATACCTAATTTCTCACAAAATAATTAATTATATATACATGTTTGAAGAATATTTTAATAATTTAGTTAATAATATTTATTCCCAACATTATAATTTCTAGGTTATAAGGTAACATAATTATATTCAATTTTTCGCTTAAACTCGGTCTCGTGTGAAATGAATTTTTTTGTTGGAGTAGAGTACTCAAGAGGGGGATTAATTGAGTATCTATTAAAATTTCTATTTGAAATGTTTTCTTAAAAGGTTCCCCTAAAAAATAAATACATCCCAGTTAATCAAAGTAATACAGTTATGAAAGTTTTACTATTTAAATAACTTCTCAAAAGATTGATTAATTCTCAGTAATCTTAATATCAGTTATTAATATTACTTTTGAAGCTATTCTAATAAGGCAACACTATTATAACTTCATTCCAAGATTAACTATCAAATTAAATCTAGTGATTTCTTAATTATATAGTAAAACAGAGAAAACTAAATCAAACAACACAGCAGATATAAAACAAGTGGTGCAGTCTCAAGCTAAGACCTAATCCACTCCACTTGGTGATCAGCTGCCACCAATCAGTTTATATTAATAAACTTGATCCACACTATGGATTTGGGTAAAAACAGTACACAGGACTGTCCAGGTCATAGGTCCTCTTCCACAGTTCTTTGTGGGTATATACTAACAGGTCACATAGGGACCTCTTACACACTTATCCGTGGGAGTAAACAAGTGTAAAAAGATGTGAGAGGAAGGATATCTTGTATCCTTTAGTTTAATGCAAGATAAAGTTTGTGTTTTTATATAGACACACACACAAACACTTCTCGAAAGCTAAAAAAAATACACAATATAGAAAAAATGATGAGATAAGGCAAGAAGTGCTATGAGTGTTATTCTATGTAGTTATAGACTTCTAGGATGAAGCAGATGCAAGAATCGAGTCCTCTGGAAAAAAACAAAGTATCACAAGTCTGGTGCTCTGGTTTCCAGTTATCTCTAGATTGTGTTCATCATGGAGTCTATATTGTGAAGATGTTGTTGACTCTGATCAATGGTATCCCAGCTTTTGGATTTGTGATTTCTTCATGTATTATTCAAATGTATCATGTTGCATGTGTTGGTTCTTTTCTTCAATAATACTCATGCTTATTTCACTATGTCATCCACTTTGTCTCTGGGAATGCTTTTATTTTTATTCTTGGAGTGAATGAATTGGAGCTGACAGGATGGATGTATTCTGCACCTCATACCTAGTACTATCGGGTGACATGTCTACAAAGAAATATTAATTATCTCAATGCATTTAAAATCCTCAAATATGACTCTTAGAGATTAAATTGAAAACAAAAAAATAGAGTAAGGAACGGTGTCACAGTCTATATGGGAATAGTGTCACTTAAAAATGGTTTCTTCATGAAATGATTTCTTTTTATTTTCCTTTGAGCAATGAGACAATTATGATGGCAAGGTTATATAGAGATCAAGAACCAATAGCATAAATGTGGTGCTAGGATCATGGTGTCTGGTCAGGATGTCTGGTTACGATGTCTGGTCACGGTGTCTGGTCATGGTGTCTGGTCACGGTGTCTGGGTCACGGTGTCTAGTCAAGGTGTCTGGGTCACGGTGTTTGGGTCACGGTGTCTGGGTCACAGTGTCTGGTCACGGTGTCTGGTTACAGTGGCTGGGTCAGGGTGTCTGGGTCATGGTGTCTAGGTCCTTTTCTAGAAAACCAGAACCGGTGGTAGACTCACTGTTTCTCAGACTTACCCAAATATCTGTATATAGAATTAAGAAGTGATACTCATAGAATGAATTATACTTAATCATTCATCAAGGAAACTCATTATAAAACAAATTAAAATAAACAAACATGATTTAGCAATTAAGATCTTGGATAGGTTTTTTTAGAGTATAAAGGAACAAACCATCTGCACACATGATTTGAGTCAAATTAAATAGGATTAACAAGGTTTAGAGAATGTATAAGATATGTGATCATTAAATCATGAGTAAGACAAGAGGATTCCAACAATATCCCCCTTTTTTATGATCATAAATCAAGTGAGTGAGATACCTATTCTTAGTGAATGTGTCGATTCCTTAGTGCATACTTATCCCCATTTTGGGATTATCAAAAAAGTGTAAGGAAGTAAAGAAGAGTACATATAAGAAGAGTTCACAATGTATTAGAGAAAAAAGTGTCATTACAAATAGTAGGCAACAAAAATTCAACAATATCCCTATCAAAAGATAGTAGTCACTTTTCTTTTGTATTGGCTATATTCTCTTTTCCCTTGGTAGCAACATTAGGAGAAGCCATAGGAGTAGAGGTGGAAGTTGAAGAAGGAAGTGAACCAATTGACAGAGAAGGTAAAGGGTTTCCTTAAAAAATAGAATGGTCCAAGTAAGGTTTGGAAGAAAACCGAGGCAGTTTTTGGTCAAGGATAACGGGTTTGATTTGACTCAGATCCTGAGAGACGGACATAGAGGTAGAGGCATGGGTAGTAGATGAGAAGGTAGGCAGACCAGGTCGCAAGGGTGCAACTGCAGGAGCCACAATAGCAGTTCTCTGCACACGAAGATAAGGCCTCAATAACTTGATGAAGTTAGTAATATTCTCCCAACCACACTATATGACTTTCTCAAAGTAATATTTGTTCTCCATGAACTTGTGGGAAAAAGGAGTGAAATCTTTTAGCTTTTGAACACGAGTTTTGAAAGCTTGAGTGACAGGAGGGATTTTAGGATTCTCTACAAGGTACGTGAAATGGGTTGTAATATCATGCCTAGATAAGATCCTATTGAAGTAGAAATCAAACATCTTAGTAATTTATTTATGATAATCATTTGTAATCTTGGAATGAATTCTCACCAAGTCTATAACTCTGTCACTATTATTGACAAATACAGATAGAGAATGTTTGTCAACACCACTGAGCACTGATGGAAGTTCTTACTTAAAAATAGTTTCGAGAAGATCACTATCCATGGAGGGTTGAGATGACTGTCGAGAGGCACTAGAAGCTGTAACAACCGAAGTAAGGGACTTCAGTTGATTCAGAACTTTCTGGAGACAACCCTTATACTCATCAGTCAACTTGTTAAGGCCAATAACAAGTTCACGCATTTCTTGAAATATTTTCTTGTTTCTTTCATCCACCTTATCTTCTATAGAAGCTATATTGGGTTGAATTATAGAGACAAATTCCTATGAAATATGACCACCAACATCCTCAATAGGATAAGCAATAGGATCTGGTCTTGATTTCAACACTCTCTACATATCTTCAACCATAGCTCTGAGAGATTTAAATTCATCACTTAGTTGTTTGTTCTCAATTCTGACCTTTGGAATTTCATGAATCATCTTTGGATGAATCTACCATATTATATTTTCTAACAACAAGGCAGCATTTATTTCACTCAAGTTGGTTATAGGAGTAGGTTGGGTATTCATGAGATCTTCAACCCCAGCCAATATGGTATCTCCAAGTGCTTTCAAATCATCCTTACTCACAAAGGTGGAAGGTGCTTGTGAGGGTTCAGAAACAAGAGTTGAGATAGGCTCGGGTTACTTTGGAGAGATAACTTCTCGAGCAGATTCCAGTTTGAATTGAAACATAGTAGACAAATCTAAACCTTTAACTGAAACTTCCGGGGAATCATTCACATCAAAAATAGTTAAGGAATTTATACCATGTGTCAACATAGCTTTTATCAATTGGATTAGGCACCTCAACCCTTTCCAGATTAGGGTGTTTCTCTCCCCCAACATGTGCATCTCTTACAGGACTGAGAGAGTCAATTCTTTTACCTATTTCCAAATTTTCATCCCCAACAGCCTCACCCATTTATTTTCTATCCAACTAAAAGGCTTACTCCATTCTTTCCTCACCAGATGGGATAACCTCAAGAAAATTTTTTCCTCCAAATTTTCCTCATAAGAAGCATATTTCTCAAGGGAAAGGTCTTTATATATATGATATTATCGAACAATCTTTTCACTTACACTAGCAACAGATTCATCTTTAGAAGTAGGTTGTTCTTCCAGATCAACATTTTCTTCTGGAATAGGTATTTCCTTCTCAGTTATGTCTTGGAGAATAGGTTCACTGCCTTTCTCATCAAGGAAAGTTTTCCCTGTTGGTGAAACAACCTCTTCTTCTTCTTTCATATCATAATATTCAACAATTTCATCTAGTTCCAAACTAGGATCAGAATTGTCCTTAGGTATTGAAGAATGATCAACCAGGTTGAACTTTTCATAAATCATGTCATTATCTTCCACCCATTATTTTCTCCATGGATTCCAATTGATTTTCATTCTCTTGACTGTAAATTTTGAAAAACAAAATTCATAGTCCTTAATGACTTCTTCATTTAGTCCAACCAACCCTTTTACATGAAGCATAGCTGAGATTAACCTTAAGTAGAATAGGAAGGTTGACTTGGAGGTTTTATTTATCAACTCACACATATAGAGTATAACATAATTACATAGGTTAATCGTGTGTCCATTCTTCATAATATGTATCAAAAATACATCCCTATATTTGAGTGTAGAAAAATCACCTTTTCTAGGGTAGATCAGATTCTGAACAAATTTAAACAAAAGTCTGGTTTCACCATCTAGCTCAGTATCCATGGCTCTTCTTTTAGTTTCATTGCCAGTCAAGCTTCTCAAATATTATTCTAAAACAACGATCTCACTTGGAGGTGTAGGACCTCTCTGGTAGTCCTAAAAAATACCCTCATGAGGTATCCCTAGGAAAGAAGCCTATAACCTCGAATAAAATGTGCATATATGGCCATTGATCTAGCTTCTTACAACAAAAACATATTCTGTATCAAAAGAGAATTGAACGAATTGATAAAACTGTGAAAATAGCTTTGGTTAAATCATCCTATCATACATTGTGAACCAATCCAGCTATCCTTACTCTCTTAGTAATTTCAATAATAAATATTTACTTAACAGCAACCACATGGGGCATATTTCCTTTTCAGGTACAACTATTATGTTCACCATGTTCGGATTCAAAGGACCTTAGGGCGCTAACTTCGGTTCTATTTTCATCTTCTTATTAGATCTTCACTTATTAGGAGTTGATGAGGATGGATTTTTCATTCTAGGAATTCAATAAAGGTTTGAGAGAGAGAAAGGTTGAATGAGGAGTTACGATTTCAGATAAGAGAGCTCAAGTGAAGAAGAGAGTGAAACTTATTTTGTTTTAATTATTTAGGAATATCAAGCATCGCAAATTAAAAAGTATGGGAAAGTAAAAGAATAAAATTATTAATTAAAGTGATATGGGTTATAATATGTAAATAAAAAGATAAATCATCTTTTCGGTGAGACTAGAACATACTTTCACAGTGAGACCGTAACAGGTTTTCATGGTGAGACTATGAGAGGTTTTCACGGTGAAACCGTAATAGGTTTTCATGGTGAGATGTTTACTCTGTGATTTCTAAACTGTGAAACCGTAATGTTTGAGACAGTAAGTACCAGACAGTAACTGAGATATTGTAACTGTGAGACTTTAGACTATGAAATAGTTATTTTTACGATAGTAAATTTATAGAATTGTTAGAGTCAGACAATAATCTTAAGATAGTGACTTGTGAAACTATAAACTGTGAAACATTGAGCTATGAAAAATTATGATTACTACTTAAGATTTATCATTCCCAATTCATGTATGATGTAATCTATTCATTCATAATTTAATGGTTTTGCGAATATATCAGCGAGTTGATATTATCTTCCAATGAATTCCAAAGTGATATCACCTTTTTTATAATTATCTCTCAGTAAGTGATGTAATACATCAATAAGTTTTGTCCTAGAGTGAAAACCTAATTTTTTGAGATGTTAAAAGAACTTTTATTGTCACAATTTATAGGTACATGCCTAAATTGATATCCATAATATAGTAATGTGTGTTTCATCCACAAAATTTGAGCACAACAACTACCAGCAGCTATATATTTAGCTTTTGTAGTAGATAAGGAAATTGAGTTTTGTTTCTTTCTACACCATGATACTAGTGACTTTCCAAAAAAGTGACATGTTCTAGAGGTTTTTTTTTCTATATAAATTACAACCACCAAAGTCCGAATCAAAATAACTAACTAACTCAAATGATTGTCCTGTGGGATAGAATAGTACTAGATTGGGTGTATGCTTGAGGTATTTGAAAATTCTCTTTACAACATTTAAATGAGATTCCTTAGGGTTTTCTTGAAAATTAGAACAAATACCTAAACTAAACATAATGTTAGGTTGGCTAGCAGTTAGGTAGAGTAGGATTCCAATAACTCCTTTATAAGTGGTTTGATCAACAAATTTTCCAACTTCATCATGATCCAACTTACAAGTAGTACTCATTGGAGTGTCACTACTTTTAGTGCTATCGAAGACAAAACGTTTTAAAAGTTCCCTAGTATATTTTCATTGATTTAAGATAATACCATCATTATTTTTAAAGATTTGAAATCCAAGAAATAATTTTAGTTCACCCATTAAACTCATTTCAAATTTTTTTTTCATCATTTTAGAAAATTCAATACATAAAGAATTTTTTTAAGATCCAAAGATAATTTCATCTACATTAATTTGAACTACTAAAACATCATTGGAAATTCTTTTTATAAAAAGGGTAGGATCAGATATTCCTTTTGTCAAGCCTTTAGAAATAAGAAAAGTACTTAATCTATCATACCAAGCTCTTGGAGCTTGTTTTAAACCATATAAATCTTTTGATAATTTAAAATTTTGATTTGGGAAATAAGGATTTGCAAAACTAGGGGGTTTCTCAACAAATAAATCCTCATCTATATACCCATTTAGAAATGCACTGTTAACCTCAATTTTTTATAGTTTTAAATTCAGATCTACAACATAAACAAGCATAATTATGATGGCTTCAAGTCTAGCTACTGGTGAAAAGGTCTCTTTATAGTCAATTCCTTCTTCTTGACTATAGCCTTGTGTAACCAATCTAGCCTTGTTTCTAACTATGTTACCATCTTCATCTATCTTATTTATAAACACCCACTTAGTGCCTATAGTAATTGTGTGTTTGGGTCTTTCAACAAGTTTCGAAACTTCTTCCCTTTCAAACTGATTAAGTTCTTCTTTTATAGACATCACCCAAAATTCATCATTGACATCATCATTGAGGCTTTTAGGTTCATGTTGTGAAAAAAAGACTTGATGTTCAACCTGATTTCTAATAGAATATCTTGTTTTAGTTCCTTAAATCTCCTACAACAGCATCTAAAGGATGGTTTCTAAGAGTTCTAACAACTCTAGAAAAAAAGAAGGCCTAGTAGTTTCAGGTTCATCAACAGGTTCAAGTTCATTGTGACTTGATTCTAAATAATTTATAGAACTGAAAGTTTTTATAGATTCCTTTACAGGATCATTAGAGGATTTTGAATTAATGTCCATATTTGATACATCATCCTCTAGGTTATCTAGAGTGGTCTTAGGATCATGTGGATCTGTTTCATCAAATTTGACATGGGAAGATTATTCCACAAATTTATATCTTTTATTAAACAATCTATAGGATTTACTAGATATTGAATATCATAGAAAGATTACTTCATCGGTCTTGGATACAAAATTTTCAAGATTATCCTTAGTATTAAGGATATAGGATTTGTAACCAAAAACATTAAAGTATCTTACTTTGGGTTTTCTATTGTTCCATAACTCATATGGACTTCTTTTAAGAATGGGTCTAATCAACACTCTATTAATAATATAGCATGCTGTATTTACATCTTCAACCCAAAAATAAATAAGTAAGTCATATACACTAAGCATGGTTCTATAAATCTCTTGAAAGGTTTTATTTTTTCTTTCTACAACTCCATTCTATTGAGGTGTTCTAGGGGAAGAGAAATTATGACTATAACCATTTTGAGAACAAAAGGATTCAAACTCTTGATTTTCAAACTCACGACCATGATCACTTCTTAAGGATCTAACTCTAAGTCCGCTAATATTTTCTACAGTTTTAGCATATTAAATTAAATTATAACATGCTTCTCTTTTGTGATACAAAAAGAAAGTCCATGTATATCTAAAAAAGTCATATACAAGAATATAAAAATAGTGCTTCCCATTTAAACTAGAAACTCTAGATAGTCCAAACAAATCCATGTGAACCAGTTCAAGAGGTTGAGAAGTTTACACTTCATTCTTTTGTTTGAAGGATGTTTTGTGTTCCTTTCCCTTTTGATAAGGATTAAACACTTTATCATTTCAAAACTCATGTTTGGGTAGGTCTTTGACTAATATTTTTCTGGTTAGATTTCTAAGGGAGTGAATATTACAGTGTCATAGTATCCTATATCAAATCCATGACTCTTTGTGAAATGCACTTAAACATGGAAAATTTTGAGAAACTAAATAATCTAAGTTAACAGATTATAAATTTTCATTTCTCAATGCAGAAAACACTAACTCATTTTTAGAATTAAAAAAAATTTTGAGCATCATTTTCAAATTTAACGTGATATCCATCATCACATAGTTGTGAAATACTAAGAATACTCTATTTCAATCCCTCAAAAAATAGTACTTTGGAAATTAAAACTAAGTTAGAGTTACCGATTTGGACAAGGCCAATGATCTTTCCTTTCACATTGTCACCAAAAGTGATGTGTCCACGATCAATTTTTATTATGTTCTTGAATCATGAGTAGTCCCCTGTCAGGTGTCTTGAAGACCCACTATCCAAGTACCATAAGCTTTTAGAAGAGATATTTAAGAAACATTCCTACAAAATAGTCAAATAAAAACAGATTTTGGTACTCATATTTGTTTGAGTCTAGTGATATTAGTGACTAGTGCTTTAGGAACCCACATCTACCTCATAGGTTTCCTATATGCATTATATATAGTGCTTGGAAATTAAACTATATTTTGTCTAGAGGAACTTGAAATAGAAGAGAGTGTATCATAATTTGAACTATATGAATGTTTTATAGAACTATGAGTAATGATGTATGTCTTATATTTAGAGACAAAATTAGTTCTTCCAAATTTTATTTTACGAGGTTGATAGCCAATACCAATAGTATATTTAGGAGAAATCTATTTACCTAGTGTTTGTACAAAAGTATATTTACCATTAGTAAACCTTTCAAGGTACTTTTTCAATTGCACATTGGATAGATTTAGTTCATTGTTTTCTTTAAGTAATTAAACATGTTTCTCTCATTTTATAGTAAGTTCATATTTAACAGTTGAGGTAAGAGCATGTTGTTTCTTTAAATACTTGTTTTTATCTTTTAGTTCATTACATGCATCTTCACGCATATTATTGTTCTCAAACATTTCTTCATTAGACATATTTTTTAGAGTTACTCTCATCTATAGAATAATAGGGATTGTGTATAGGAGATTCCAGTGTTAACTCAGATGTGTTTGTCATAAAACACATATCAGATTTGTTGTCCTCTTCATCATGTGATGATTCTGAATCACTTAAACTGTCCTCAAGAGCACTCCACATTTATTTCATTGTATTTTTATACTTTCTATCCTTGTCCTCATATTTATTTTTGTACTTTATCTTGGTACAATCAGACTTTATATGTCCCTTTCGTTTACATTCATAACAGACAATCTTATCAGACTTGTCACTTCTTTTCCAATCTTTCTTCCATCTTCCTTTTTGATCATATCGTCCCTTGAAGTTAGGCTTTCTGAAAAATTTCTTCTTCTTGAAAAATCTCTTAATCCTTCTGGATAATAGATCCATATCCTCATCAGTGTCAGGTGATGATTTTTCACTTCTGGAACTTTCTATAGTGACTTGCAATTTCCCTTTCTCTTTGAGTTTAGAAGTGGTGGTCTTGAATGCAATAGATTTTCGTTTGGGTTCATCCTCCATTTCCTTGTCGTCTTTCAGCTCTTATTCATAAATTATTAGTTTCCCAATGAGATATTTTATAGGTATTTTGCTGATGTCTCATGACTCTCTAATAGGGACATAGGTTACCCTCCATCTATCTGGTAGGCATATGAGAATCCTCATGATTTGTTCTTTGGCAGTAACTTCTCTTCCAAGAGAAATAATTGTGTTAAAAATTTCATTTAACTTGAGATACATGTCAGAAATACACTCATCAGGTTTCATTTTAAAGTTATCATATTTAATATATAAGTATTAAGTCTCATTTCTTTCACACTATAAGTTCCTTTATGTGAAATAGATAAAGTATCCTAAATTTCATGGGCAGTTTTACATGCAGAAATTTTGTTAAATTCCTCATCTCCTAAGGATAAATTTAAAGCATTCATGGCTCTGTAATTGTTATTGTAGGCAGTCTTGGTTTAATCATCCCAAGTGATTCTATTGGTAGCAGGAATCTTATACTCATCTATAATTGAAGACCAAATTTTAAAACCCATACCTTATAAATGCATTTTCATTTTAATTTTCCATTGGGCATAATTGGTTCCATTAAATAATTGTGGTCTGTTTGTTGCAGAACCTTCCAATCTATTATCCAAAAAAAAGAAATACTTTGAAAGATCTATAAATTTATAATTAACATAAATTTACTGATATTTAAAGAATAACTAAAATCACAGTTGAATAGGGTCAAAAATAGAGTCTAAAAAACAACCCTTTGATACCAAATATTGGTCAGAGTAGAGTACTCAAGGAGGGGGGGGGGGTGAATTGAGTATATATTAAAATTTATATTTGAAAAGTTTTCTTAAAAGTTACCCTAATAAAAATAAATACAACCCAATTAAACAATGTAATATGGTTATGAAATTTTGACTTTTTAAATAACTTCTCATAAGATTGATTAATTTCCAATAATCATAATATCAGTTATTAATATTACTTTTGAAGCTATTCTAATAAGGAAAAATAATTATAACTTCTTTCCAAGATTAACTATCAATGTAAATTTAGTTATTTATGAATAATATAGTAAAACAAAGAAAACTAAATCAAACAACACAGAAGATATAAAACTACTGGTTCATTCTCAAGCTGAGACCTAATCCACTCCACTTGGTGATCACCTAACACCAAGTAGTTTATATTAATAAACTCGATCCACACCCTATATTGGGGTAAAAAACAGTACATAAGACTCTCCCGGTAACACGACCTCTTCCACAGTTCTTCGTGGGTATAAAATAATAGGTCACATAGGGACCTATTCCACACTTATTTGTGGGAGTAAACAAGTGTAAAAAGATGTGAGTGGAAGGATATCTTGTATCCTCCATTTTAATGAAGGATAAAGTGTTTGTTTTTATATAGACATACACACACTTCTCGAAAACTAAAAACAATACACAACAGAGAAAAAATGATGAGATGAGGTTAGAAGTTATTTAAGTGT
This sequence comes from Viscum album, assembly GCA_963277665.1. Classification (NCBI taxonomy): domain Eukaryota; kingdom Viridiplantae; phylum Streptophyta; class Magnoliopsida; order Santalales; family Viscaceae; genus Viscum; species Viscum album. Next base: position 1,426,880,087 of record OY728141.1, read on the forward strand.
TATTTTATGTTTCTATGGACTTCTAGGATAACGCAGATGCAAGAATCGAGTCCTCTTCCAAAAAATAGTGTATCACAAGTCTAGTGCTCCAGTTTGAAGTTAGATCTGGATTGTGTTCTTCGTGGAGTCTATATTGCGAAGATGTTCTTAACTCTGGTCAATGGTATCCAAACTTTTGTATTTGTGATTTCTTTGTGTGTTATTCAGATGTATCATGTTTCATTTGTCGATTCTTTTCTTGAAGAATGATCATTCTTCTTTCACTATGTTGTCCACTATATTTCTAGGAACAATTTTCTTTTTATTCTTGGAGTTCATGAGTTGGAGCCGATAGTATGCATGTATTCTACACCTCATACCTCGTACTTCCAGGTGACATGTCCACAAAGAAATATTAATTATGGATGTGCATTTAAAAGCCTCAAATATAACCACTAGAGATTCAATTGAAAACAAAAAAAAGATTAAGGAAACATGTCACAATCTATTTGGGAACGGTGTCACTTGTGTCTTCAGGAAATGATGTATCCTTATTTTCCTTTGAGCGGTGAGACAGTTATGATGGAATGGTTGTATAGAGATCAGGAACCGGTAGCACAGATGTGGTGTTAGGATCACAATGTCTGGTCATGGTGTCTGGTGATGGTGTCTGGTCACAGTGTCTAGTCACAGTGTCTGGGTTACAATGTCTGGTCATAGTGTCTGGGTCATAGTGTCTGGGTCATAGTGTCTCGTCACGGTGTCTGGGACATGGTGTCTGGTCACAGTTTCTGGTCATGGGGTCTGGTCATTGTGTCTAGGTCATGGTTTATAGGTCACGGTGATTGAGTCCTTTTCCAGAAAACCTGAACTGGTGGTAGACTCACTATTTCTAAGTCTTATCCAAATATATGTATATAGAATTAATTAGAATTAATCATTCATAGAAGAAACATATTACAAAACAAATTAAAATAATCAAACACAATTTAGAAATTAAGATCTTGGAAATGTTTATTTAAAGCATATAGAAACAAACCATCTGTACACATGGTTTGAGACAAACTAAATAGGATTAACAAGGTTTAAAAAATGTATAGGATTTTTGATCATTAAAAAATGAGTAATATAGGAGGAGTCCAATATAATTCTATCAATAGAACTTGAAATTGTGTGTAATAACAGATTTGAATAGTTTTTCATATACCAAAAGCTAAGATGGTATTGTGTGTAGTGAAATATTATATTGTTTTAGATTACACTAAAATACATCAAAAAATTAAAAAAAAATATCTCATAAAAATCTTGGGGTGTTACATTCTACCGCCATAAAAAGAATTTAGCCTTCAAAATTCGTCTGGGTCATATAAGTATTAATACTTGAAAGTTTCTTTCATAAAAATCCACATTGTAAAAAAAAACTAAAACTTCGTTTTAAAAATGAATACATAGAAAATAATAGCTAACCAAAGTAAATAATAACTAGGTATCTATGTAGGATAACATAGGTGAAATTTGGGAGTGGAGGTAGATCTTAAATAATCACAGAGATTGATGAAGATCCCTGATCATAAGAAATTGGGTGATCGAGAGAAATTTAACAATCACAAAAACCATAAACTAAAGAAGCATGAAATAGGTCATTGATATCATAAAAATTTATGATAATTATACAACCTTTTACATCAAGATCCCTCTTCCTAATGTTGAAGAATTTACATGATAAGATATACTTACTTGATTTTGGTACAATCTCATCGTTGGTCCTGCCTTGAACAATTTCCACTTCATCTATTATTCAAAAAATGAAGTTGAATTTGTCATTACTATAGCATTAGTAGATCATGAAATCCATAAATAGATTTATAGGTCATTCCATCTATCTTTATCACAAAAATGATTTGAAAAGATTATAAAATATGCCCAAGTCCACCTATGGTGAGATAATACTTCATTCTAAGAAACTTCATATGATGTCTAACTTAAAATTTCCATAAATTTATAACCTTATAATCCTTCTAAAATCTAAAAATGCAAAAAATTATAAAGACATATACTTAGAAATATCTCTAGGGATCTCACTAAAGTTTTCACATCCCAATGTCCAAAGGGTAACTAACCCTTCACTCTGATACCAACTTTAACGACCCAAGTTTTATGTACAAGTATATTACATTACTTCTAGGGAATAATTAATAAATTACAAAAATAGACTCCCAAATACCATATTTGTTCAGTGACTTTGGAAACTTGGAACACATTATTCTAATTTGGTGAGAGATCTTTATCATATCCTATAGAGATATTCCCCTTTATTTTTCCTTCCTAAAACCTTTCTTTATATCCTAGGGAAAAGAAAACATATTAAAAGGGTGAGCTTAGATTCTTAGTTAGCGTAAACATGGAAAATATCCTACAAAACATGATCATATGAATGTAAAAACATGAACATAACTTTTGAAAATCATACCACATATAATATATATCAAAATATTGAGTCATGAAAAAAATATTTGTTTTTAATAAGGAATATATCATAAAGGAATATGATCCATGAAAAAATTGCATTGGAATATAACATGGAATTGTGGAAAACACATAAGAATAGAAAATAATTTCCATATTATCCAAGGCTCATTGCCAAGACCATCATAGTGGATAGATTCATTTACTAAACAGAGTTTACTTATCATTCCAACCATGTATTACTAAAGCAGGTTTACTTACCGTTCTATGCCTATATTACTCAACCAAGATCATTTTTTATTCTAACCCTTTATTATAGAACTAGGTTTACTTACCATTCTAGCCCTTTATTATTGAACCAAGATCATTTCCTATTCCAGCCCTGTATTACTGATCCGAGATAATTTACCATTCCAATCATGTCTATATCATGAGATATAAATCTTTACCCAACATATTGAAGGGATATATAGGTCCCAACCATATCATAATTAATTAATTTTTAGAAAACATGGACATGGATGATAAATAATCCCCAGTAAAAACTTATGTATAAACAATTTCAGAAAATGATGAGATTAGAAAATTAACCCTTACCAATTTATAATTACTCGAATAATATTACTCATAAAATAAGGAATATTAAATGATAATTTAAATAATATAACCTTTAGAATATGAATCATAAAAACATTCATGGTAAGCATAAACACCTCACAAAAGAAATAGGTGGTGTATAAGGCATATGTCCCATGGAAATAAAAGTGAGATAAAATAATCTCTTACCTTAGGTTTGTTTTCCTTTGTATGTATCAAAAAATATTTTATAATTTATTAAAGAGTGTTACAAATTTATCCCAAAAAATATTTATATTTATTAGATCATACGTGTTCATATTATCATTAGTTTAATAATATTTCATTATTAATCTTCTTTCAGGCATTATTTTATGCATGTTTTGTTGTATAAATCCTTGTTATTCTTAATGGTTTTCATTTATACCATTTCTAGAATGATAATAATGTAATATATATCATATTTACTCATTATATATATTTATATAATCATTCTTTAAATGATATCATAGAGAATGAATCACATCATGTCGTTGAGATGGTAGGACGTACGCACGCTTGAGCGATGATATCATTAATCTAATTATGAAATGGTATAGAATTGGATGATATATATTGTTACAGAATAAATATCTTGTTATAATAATAATATATAATTATTATTTCCATCATTATACCCATCCATGTAAAGTGGTGGTGAAAAACAGATTACAGCACGACGTGGAGATGGTAAGTCGTACGCACGCACGTGTGCTGATTTCATTTTTTTTAAGATGGATAGAAGGTGGAATATGGTTTTTCCATAATCATAATAATAACTCAGAATATATTTCATACTTTAGTTATTAATTTATATTGTAAAAAACTCAGGAAGAGGAAGTAGAAGATGAAATAAGTTTGAAAGAATCGGTAGAGGAGATTACCTCTTCTTCGATGAGCTCCCTCTAAATCTCCTCTTAAAGGCCCTGTAGTTAGTCTTTTGAAAAGAAAAACACCTATAAAATGTAAATAAGGAAGTTAATAAAGGAAATTATTTGGGGATAATATACATTGAAGTCTAAAAGTGAAGTTAATAAGTGAGGTAGGAGGTTCCCTTTTGTTATTGAGGTGAGGGGCACTTTTGGAATCTCCAAAAATATTAATTTAGAAATAAATAAAACCACATAAAAAAACCTCCAAAATGTCATATTTTTGAATATTTTGTGAGATAAGGTTTTAATACAATCAACTAATAAGTCTTATTCATGTTTCTTTTTAATTTAAGCATTATCATTTTAATTAAACCTTAGTTATTCCATTTTCATTTTTAACTAAGGTAACAAAATATTCAATATTAACATTAGTGTAATTTTAACTTATTTGATGTCAATTAGATAATAAATTAAAAATTTAGAACATGTTATAAAATATCATAATTATTTTTATATTTTTAGAAAATGTATTATGATTTTTTTAATAATTTAATAAATTATTATTATGATAAAATATCAAGTGTCAATTTTGACACTATTCAATTCTTGGTTTTTAAAAAAATATCAAGATAAGATGTTAAACTCAAAAAAAAATATTTTATTATATCCATATGTGGTTAAGGTAATATAGAAAATTAAGTGGATATATTAATTATAACAAATTTTATTTATTTTATTATTTTTATTTACATTAATTTGATATTTCCATTAATAAAATAATTACTACATCATTATTGTGTAATTATTTAATATACATATTCGTTGAATAAAAATTAAAAATAAAATTCTATTATAAAGATAAATTCAATAGATTTAATAATAAAACTTACAATAAAATAAATGTTATGGAAAATGAAATATTAAAAATGTTTTATGAATTAAAACATGAATGTGAAAACTTTAACATCACTTTAAATAAAATATTACAAGTGTCGTAATTTTTTCCACGTGACCTCAAATGGTAAATAACCCAACCCTTGGATTATTATGGTTGATATGTACTCATAAAATAATATTTTTTCCGATTTTTTTGTCTTTTAATGGTTATTATAATTATAATTATAATTATTTTATTGATTTTTCATTAATTAAATAATCTATGCATCATCAATGTATAAGCCTTTAGGATAATTATTTATTCCATAAAAATTACTAATAAATTACCATGATAAATTAAAACAATTTATATTTCAAATGTGTACTTATAGTTTAATATATATTATGTATAACCTTTAAAAATTCTATAGTCATTAAAATTTCAGTAATACATATTTAATTTTTCTATAAATAAAATATATTATATTTTCTAATCTCATCCAAGTGGATTTATAAGGATACCATTTCTACCCAAGGATTATTTAGGTCAAAAAAACTCATCCAATGATATTAGGGAAAGTGATAGGTCAATTTTATAATATTTTTTCACCTTTAATTACCCGATTTACCCTTTTACCGTACTAATAAAAATTTCCGAAGTTACTATTCACAATGCCAAAAAAATAAATGAAATATATTTACATAATTTGGACCTAATGATTCCAAATATGGAATCCATTTTTCAAACTCAAAACATAGAAGTTGTATTAATTGATTTAAAATTAATATATTTTTCGGAATGAGAAAACAAGTTTTAAAAGTTGAAACATGCAAAAGATTGAAATGTTTTTACATCTAAATTCAGTTTAAAATTAATTTCAATGACCTAAATTATATTAAATTATAAAAATATAACCTATTCATATTTTAAAACCATTAAATATTATAAGTTAACCACAAATATTGTTTTGATGATTTTTTTTTCAATTAAAATTTAGTATATTTTTACTTTTCATCAAAATTTTAAACTTATTAGAATAAAATCAAAAATTCATGAAAAATTAAATTTTTATATCCTTATATTAAATAAAATGTATATTTTTTCAAATATAATTCAAAAAGGTTTTTAAAAGTATATTTTAAATGGGTGTGCCATTAAAATGTGGGGAAATTTCATTTTTTAAAAAACACTTCCTTTTATCAAAAAAATTGATTTTTTTCTTATACTATGTCTATAGAAAATATGAAATGAATTTTAAACATTATATTTAATATATTAAATATATATTTCATTAATAAAATCCATCAAGAGAGATTTTATTATTTTACCAAATCACTTATTTTCATTTAAATTGTTTTTCAGAAAAATATTTCCTTTTATTTAAAAGGGTTTTATTTTAATTTACAATTAATTTACCATGAAAAAAATTAATTATATATACATTTTTAAAGAATATTTTAATTATTTAGTTAATACTATTCATACCATCCATTATAACGGTAAGGTTATAAGGTAACATAATAATATTTAGTTGTTTGCATAAACTCGGTCTTGTGTGAAATGAATTCTATCAAAAGAACTTGAAATTTTGTGTAACACAATCTTCACATAGTGTTTCATATACCACATGATAATATGATGTTTTTTAGAACAAGATTATCTTGGTGTAGTATAGAATATGAGACATCAAATAAATAAATAAAATCTATCTCATAAAAATCTTAGGGTGTTACAGGGGAGGCGTACTTGAGGTTATGTGAGTAATCGGATCAGGTCACTAGTGTGTGGAACCCATTATGGGACATTATAAAGCATTATCAGAGCCCAATTTTCTTTTCTTTTATTTTTTCTTACTATTTTAGGAAATTTATACATGATATTAGAAATATTTGGGCCTTGGTTATGAGATCGTTCATGAGAGTAGATTACCCATGTACAAGGTATAACCCAAGTACCTAGGGTGGGATTCATGTTATTTATATATCCTATTATAGTTAAATATTATTTCACCTTGGGTGTCACACTTTTTGCAGGATGTAATTATTGTTTCAAATATTTGGTGGGATTTGACTCATGGCCCGATAAGGAATTAAAGTTGAGTATTCATGCATCATTATAGGAACTCAGGATTATTTTGTGTCCTTCATAATTTTAGGTACACACAGGAAAATGGATTATTGGTCAGTTTCTAAACTTGAAATGTTTTCCATTTCTTGTGAAACTAAAAAGAAAAGGTTCCTAATTTTAATTAAAAATATTTAAAATGATAAAAAATGTGAATAAATGGGTGTCTAATGAGACTTGAAAATGGGAGTGATTTTATCATTTTATAGACATGACCTAGATGTAGGATGGTTAAGGGTAGTGATAGCACCTCAGTTTTGACCGTCTGATGGGTTTTGGAGAAAGACTTGTTTTGGCCTTATTATGTTTCCCTAATACGTAAATATGATAAATTAGTGTTATGTGTCCAAATATGTGTGATTGGAGTTTTAGATATATTCATCCATAATGAAATTTATTGAGAGGATGATAGGATGATATGGATGGAGATGCTCCACTAGTAGTGGAACCTGAGGCTGTGATAGTGCTGGGTGAGGAAGTCAGAGGGAAGTTCTGAGATAACTTTGTTCGATTTATGAAATCCATGGAAAGAGTCCCAGGGCGGGTTTTAAGGAGTATGTATGACCTGGCGTGGGATTTTTAGATATAACACTCTATGAATTTTATCAGAGAGGGTGGACCTAAGGAAGTTATATTATGGATAGAGTCTATCCAAGATATACTTGAACACCAAGAAACTCCTACTGAGAAGAGGGTCAAATTGGATAATTATATTTTATGTGGTAAAGATAAGAATTTATGGGACATCCAGACTCAATATGGATAGGTGGAGACTATGGAATGTAAATAATTTCAATAGAAGTTATTCGAGCACTTTTATCCTAAGATGCTCAAGAAGGAGAGAGTGGCTGATTTCATGACACTAACTCAAGGTAGAATGTCCATGATGTTCTTTATTAGACTCTTTATAGATTTTTTTCACTTTGTTCCATCATTGGTAGGGGATGAGAAAACTGTTGCAAAATGGTTTCAATATGGGATTAAATTTGAAATTAAGACCCAGGTGAATATCCCTAGGGTGAAAAAGTTTTCATAGGTGGTGAACCAGGCTATCATTTCTGAGGGAAACCTGAATGAGTATTACAGTGGAGAAAAGATGGTTCCAGCTGGATGATCAAGAGGTATGACTTCTGAGAGTAGGAAGCATCACCATGAGAATATCATCATGGTTAGTGGGAAGTAGATTGGCTATATATAGGGGTCAGTTACGAAGGATATTACCTGAGTGCTTTACCTCCAGTGTGGCAGGCTAAGCCAATATCGTAGCCATAGTCCCCGACTGTCAGTAGATTCCTTACATTGTTGTAATATGGGATGTAACGCCCCAACCCTAGCTACCCAGAGTCGGTGCATTACATCGTAACATTGGCATGATAAAAAAAGATCAAGTATCGAAAGACCGATTAGTTTATTAGCCTTGGAAACACTAGATACAGTCATAAATGTTGCATTACATCATAAAGCGAAAAACTAATAACAAAGTCTTAATATTCCACACTAATATCCTCTTCTGACTATCCCTGCAGGTCATTCATAAAATACTTCTTCACATCCTGGAAAATATTAAAACATTGAAAGGGGTGAGCTCAGATGCTCAGTAAGGATAACAATATTGCGGAAGCTTTCATAAATAAACATTAACATTTAAGGCAATGTATAACTAAAACAAAAGCCTTTTAAACTTGAACTTTAGCATAATATGGAAAAAGTAAAATGAAATAATGCCATTTACTTACTCACATGGATATTATACTGGTCGAATAATCACATGAAATACCAATAACCACTTTCATAATGATGGAATGCATAATGCCAGACTATCATAACCACGTAGCCAAGGCCTCGTGCCAAGACTACAAATAAGATTTTGTCAAGGCCTCGTGCCAAGGCACTAGTTTGTCTCATGAGACCTGCCGATGCATCGAAGAGATATAGCGGGCTCCACCAGCCACTTATTAAGTCCAATGCATTCCTCATATGAACAGGTTTAAACATATCATAAACCAAAACATAATCGTATCACATAAAACATGAATAAAGGAAACACAACATTTCCACATTTCAATCACAATATATCAATACAACACATTGATATATTAAAACATTATCAAAACCATTTTCGATACCAAAATAAATGAAAGTTAAAACTTGGTTGTTATTTTCCATTTAAAAAAAAGTTATGGCTTGTAGGGGAAGCCAAAACACAAATAATGGTCACGGTGGTGGAGAATTCATTGTCTCCGCACACGTACGACAAGAAAAACATTCTTTTTTTTTCGTTTAGTAAAACACTGCATATAAAAAGATTCCTTTTGAATAAATGTAAAAGTCAAAGGGGTTTATACGCCGTATAAATGAAAGTTGTGTATAAAACCAAATATGCCTCAATGAAAGGAGTTTGAGACGAAGTCCCTTACAAAGATCATTTTTTAAATAAAATAGATCTATTATGTGTATTCACAATAAGTACACATAAAGAAAGTACAAATATGAGATAGGACATAATAATATCATGACATAATTTGAAAGTAGAAGATTAACCCAAAGAATAGAAATTGGGTTAAGAAGTTCCCTTACCTTGCGTCCTGTCTTGACTCGACCGTTCTTTAAACTCCTGAATAATAAACTAGAGTTAATTTATAATTGCTTAAGAACCTTTTTCAAGTTTTTTATTCCTTTTATATCACTTATTACCCTATTATGAACATTATGTAATTATTTAAGTTAATAACGGTCGTTTTGTCGATCTTTGGTACTTGAGTCAAAAATAAACTTCTTATAATTACAAGTTGTTCATGTGGTGAAATATCCATTATATCAAGAATTATATTAATTTTTTAGATATCATATATATCATATATATCTAGTATATACATGCATTTATAGAATTCCATAACGTTTAGAGGTAAGAAATGAAATGCACCGTTCATAGAGATGGTAAGCCATACGTACGCATGAATGCTACTTTCATTTCTACTTCGTATTTAATGAAATCATAATGATATAAAGGTATATTATAATTCCAGTATAATATCATATATAATATCATTTATCCCATCCTTTATACATCCCACATATGGCATTAACGATTCAAATCACTTTGAGGGGGTAGTAGTCCGCACTTCCTAAAATGAAAATATCGCGTTTACCCATAATAGAAGCAATAAAGGTATGCCATAAATGAAAAATACAGAACCTTAAGTATAAAATAAACATATTATATATTATTTATAAATATAGTGACATATTAATGGCCACCTTTGAAGGTGTTATATGAGTGTTGAACAATCATCGTTTCGTGAGGCAGAAATTCGCCATCCACAGAAATAGTATGTTCTTTAGCCATTAGATGTAGGTGTGTGTAAGTGTAGCTCTAATAATTCTTATAAAAACATCCTAGTATATTTAGGATACTTGTGTTGTTACAAATGAAATGAATAAAAAGAGTTTAGGGGGTTGGATAAGCAAAATAAAACAAAATAACATAAGAGAAGACATTACCTTAAAATCGGGTAACTCTTTTTGATTTTAGCCAAAGGCTTAATTAGGAAGAATTATTCCCAAATTTAGGCTTATAGGAGTAATATAGGGAAGTTTAGAGAGTATTTGGGCAGAGATTGGCCGATCCAAATGGCTTTGAAGGTGTGAATAAGGTGGTAGTGGTGGGGGCCTTTTATAAGAGGAGAGAAGGGGCACTCTTGGAATGATTGAAATGTTACTTTATTGTGAAATGATTTTCGGATTCTAAAGGTCCCAAAATGATATATTTCTAGGATAAGGTGATAAGGGTTCGAAATATACTCATCCAATAGGTTTTTGACAAGTTTATGCCTTGGATGTTACATTATCTTTTCATTTTATTTAAATCGTTAATTAATGAGGTAATCGCTGCATCATCATGGTGTCATAAATAATTTAATTTATTTAATGTCTAAAAATTATAAAAAAATAACATTATGTAGTAAATCTTTTTATCTTTCTAATTAATATTTATAGTCAAAAATATTGATTGTATAACCCCATTTAAAAATTGTTTTAGTAAAACAACTCTTGTTTGTGACATTTTTATTTTAACATTAAATAAAAAGTTCTTAATGTCATTTTCCTACCAAAGTGGCTCCATGGGGTCCCCAAGTTGACACATGGATTTTATTGGTCGGCCATGACTCATACAATAGGGGTAGGACAAGTGTAAAGGTATTTTCATATTTTTATAATATCATTTTTACCTTAAATTTCACTAATTACCTTTAATCGCGATTAATTAAACTTAAAAGTTACTATTCATCAAAAAATTATTTTAATCCCATTGAACCACATTTTACATCATAATGACAACCATGTATGTCGGATTTTTGAAAATCAAAACACAGAAGTGGTAATGTTTCATTTAAATGAAAAATCAGTTTTTTAACTACCACATAGTGGTTTCACTATTCATCAAAATTGAAGTTTTTCAGAACAATGCCAAAATTTCACCCTAAGCTATAATTGATATTCCGAATTCAAAAATGATGTCTATTTTACAAAAATCCAAACATGTAGTTTCATTAATTAATTTCATAATTAATTCCCACTGTCACAATGAATAGCGTGTTTTTTAGAAACAATATATATCAAAAGATTGACAATTGTTTATGTCCAATTTTTAAGTGAAATTAATTCTAATGACCACCATTGGATATAATGGTAAAAACATATTCCAATTATACTTTAAAACCACTCAATAGTATAATTTATCACTATAAATTATTTTGATTAAAAAAGTTGTTTTTAAGTATTTTTCACTATTCATAAAAAATTGGAAGTTCTTAGAAAAATACCAAAAATTCAACGTAGGATAATTTCGATATTCCGAATCCAAAAACAAAGTCCATTTGGCAAGATAAAATTTATAAAATTTTAAAAATTAGGTATTACTATTCATAACAGCTACTTTGATTGGTTGTGGTGTGTTAGAATCTCGAACTTGCGTACAATGTAAGCTATTGCATTATTGAAAGAGAAGAATATCGTGGATGCTCGGGGTGTTACATTCTCCCCTCCTTAAATAAATTGCATCCTCGCAATTTGAAATTTTTCTTTGAAAATAAAAGGTTGAAAATAGAAAATACCTTTGTGGAAAACCCACATCGGAAATAAGGTTAATAAAAATATAACTTTAAAAGAAAGAAAGATAAGTACAAAGGTCCCCCAAGATAGCCCATACTAGGATTCTATGAAAATATGGAAATGGATGAAAAAAAACCATCAAGGTCTGATGGAGAGTTAAAGAAAACTGGTTTAGGAGAAAGTTAACAATAAGAAAATCACAAACTTGTGATTGGTTAAACGATCATTGAATCCCCAGTTGGAAAAGTTAACCGACAATGTTTTTGTTTTAAGTTACCTTTTATAAAGTTGAGGAATTTATTTAGGAGATTTACTAAGAACGTAAGGAAATATACTTACTTGTCATGTATACTTTCATTCTTTAATAAATTTTTACCACAAACCCATCTTTCACTCTAAAAGGTAATAGAACTCAAAAATATTCTATTTATCCTAATTGTATAAGGTTCCAAATATTAACACATACCATTTAGATTAGTAAAATATTTTGTAATAACCAGGGACTTCCTGTAGGCTAGTGGTAGGTAATAAAGGCCTGTCACACTATGGTTGTGGGTTCGATTCCTGCAGCTTTGTCCGACGCGACGAGTTATGCCCCACCCTACAGGTTGTCCTTTTCCTAAAACTATAGTATTATAATATTCCAAAAATAATCTTCATAAATGTTTTAACCTTAAACAATACTATCCAAAGATCAACTTAATCTATTCCAACCTTTAAAGTTATCTAAAATACTTCTGTCCAACTCACAGTCCAAATTTTATAAGGAAGGTAAACATAATGAAGATCCTTTTTTCCACGTAACAACATGTGAACACCTTCATCATGTATTCTTTTAAAACAATGCAACATACTAAATTACCATAAATCCTTATTGATTACATTCATGATCTATTATTCCTTATAGAATACTAGATATACTCCTTATATCAAAAAATGTATACAAATCATTAATCAGTTTCAAGGAAGTTAAGAATATCCAATATAATTTATCCAAATCAATCATGTATTATTCCAAAATCACTATCTCGGTATCAGAGCCATATTATGGTTTATCTTTCTCTCAACCATATATTTTCCAAATATTTAACCTACTGTGGAGTCACTTTTCTTGGTTCCACACAATCTCAAGTCCTTGATGAAATGGTACTGCAGTACAATCCTTATATACTCCATAATTATTATAACCAGTACATCATTGATACAACACTCAAATGACAAAATTATTTAATAACAACATAAGAACTCTAATCATTCCTCCTCATCTGTGGTAGTATCATAACTTGATTATTATCCAATAACATCATTTGGGGCATACACTGATGATTTGGACATTGGTTTGCGTAGTGTCCCCACTCCTTGCAGATGAAGCATTGTACATTTGAAACCTTTTTATTACCCTTGCAGTCACGCACTTGGTGTCCTTTTTCTCCACACTTATAACAAACTCCCATTCCCTTCAGGCAAGTTCCAAGGTGTTTCTTCCCACAGTTATCACATATTGGAAAATTCTTCTTTTCCCTCGTCCCTTTATCCATCATTCTCTCTTCCATCCTTTTATTCTCTTTCATCCCTTCAAATCCATACGACTCAAAGAATTCTCTACTTATATTATTAACACATGATACTATTTCTTCATATGTTGAGAACACATGGGAGACTATTTCCCTTCTAAATGTTGGCTTAATACCATGAAAGATACGATCCTTCTTACTCTTTGGATCATGCGTATTGATGGAGTTCACATTCCTTCTACTGGGTGCCATTTCTATAAAATGGCATAAACTAGGTTAGTTTATGAATCGAAATACATAATAACAAACTTGAAAAACACTTAACATAAATTGAACTATTTATGGATATAATCCATAATCACAAAAATGTTTTCTTTGAGGAAGTATATATCCATAATCCCTTCATAATGGTTTGTAAAGAAAATGATAATTATCCTAAGCATATCCCCCGAGAGTGTCGTAACCAAGAGTGCAGCAAGGCCCGTTGTCGTGCACCAGTTCCCGTTCGAGTCTAGCTCAAAGCGGTGTTTTTGGGTTTTACCCCTAGGTACATCTATGCCAGAGCCGCCTCTACCTACTCGTATCCAGACAGGGATGTATTGCTCAGAAAACTCAAAAAATCTCTATAATACCAAAATTCTAGGAAGTTCTTCTATACTAATCCTCAAAGTCTATCTTTGGGCTATGTGCTCTAATCATATTTTATCTAAATCTAGCTTCCAAGGATAGTACTAAACTGCCTCTGATACCAACTGTAACGCCCCGACCCCAGCTACCCAGAGTCGGTGCATTACTTCGTAACATTGGCATGATAAAAAAATATCAAGTCTCGAAAGACCGATTAGTTTAGTAGCCTTGGAAACACTAGATACATTCATAAATGTTACATTACATCATAAAGCAAAAAAATAATAACAAAGTCTTCATAGTCCAAACTCATATCCTCTTCTGACTATCCCTGCAGGTCATTCATAAAATACTTCTTCACATCCTGGAAAATATTAAAACATTGAAAGGGGTGAGCTCAGATGCTTAGTAAGGATAACAATATTGCGGAAGCTTTCATAAATAAACATTAACATTTAAGGTAATGTATAACTAAAACAAAAGCCTTTTAAACTTGAACTTTAGCATAATATGGCAAAAGTAAAATGAAATAATGCCATTTACTTACTCACATGGATATTCTACTAGTCGAATAATCACATGAAATATCAATAACCACTTTCATAATGATGGAATGCATAATGCCAGACTATCATAACCACGTAGCCAAGGCCTCGTGCCAAGACTAAAAATAATATTTTGTCAATGCCTCATGCCAAGACACTAGTTTGTCTCATGAGACCCGCCGATGCATCGAGGAGCTATAGCGGGCTCCACCCATCACTTATTAAGTCCAATGCATTCCTCATATGAACAGTTTTAAACATATCATAAACCATAACATAATCGTATCACATAAAACATGAATAAAGGAAACATTACATTTCTACATTTCAATCACAAGATATCAATACAACACATTGATATATTAAAACATTATCAAAACCATTTTCGATACCAAAATAAATGAAAGTTAAAACTTGGTTTTTATTTTCCATTTAAAAAAAGTTATGGCTTGTAGTGGAAGACGAAACTAAAATAATGGTCACGGCGGCGGAGAAGTCATTGTCGCCGCACATGTACGACAAAAAAAACATTCCTTTTTGTCATTTAGTAAAACAATTTGTATAAAAAGATTCCTTTTGAATAAACGTAAAAGTCAGAGGGGTTTATACACCGTATAAAGGAAAGTTGTGTATAAAACCAAATATGCCTCAATGAAAGGAGTTTGAGACGAAGTCCCTTTAAAAGATCATTTTTTAAATAAAATAGACTTATTATGTGTATTCACTATAAGTACACATAAATAAAGTACAAATACGAGATAGGACATAATAATATCATGACATAATTTGAAAGTAGGAGATTAACCCAAAGAATAGAAATTGGGTTAAGAAGTTCCCTTACCTTGCATCCTGTCTTGACTCGACCGTTCTTTAAACTCCTGAATAATAAACTAGAGTTAATTTATAATTTCTTAAGAACCTTTTTCAAGTTTTTTATTTCTTTTATATCACTTATTACCCTGTTATGAACATTATGTAATTATTTAAGTTAATAACGGTCGTTTTGTCGATCTTTGGTACTTGAGTCAAAAATAAACTTCTTATAATTACAAGTTGTTCATGTGGTGAAATATCCATTATATACAGAATTATTTTAATGTTGTATATATCATATATATCATATATATCCATTATATACATGCATTTATAATATTCCATAACGTTTAGATGTAAGAAATGAAATGCACCGTTCATGGAGACGGTAAGCCATACGTACGCATGAACGCTACTTTCATTTATATTTCATATTTAATGAAATCATAATGATATAAAGGTATATTATAATTCCGGTATAATATAATATATAATATCATTTACTCCATCCTTTATACATCCCACATATGGCATTAATGATTCAAATCACTTTGAGGGGGCGGTAGTCCGCACATCCTAAAATGAAAATATCGCGTTTACCCATAATGGAAACAATAAAGGTATGACATAAATGAAAAATACATAACCTTAAGTAAAACATAAACATATTATATATTATTTATAAATAGAGTGACATTTTAATGGCCACCATTGAAGGTGTTATATGAGTGTTGAACAATCATCGTTTCGTGAGGCATAAATTCACCATCCACAGAAACAATATGTTCTTTAACCATTAGATGTAGGTGTGTGTAAGTGTAGCTCGAATAATTCTTATAAAAAAATACTAGTATATTGAGGATACTGGTGTTGTTACAAAATAAATGAATAAAAATAGTTTAGGGGGCTGGATAAGCAAAATAAAACAAAATAACATAGGAGAAGACATTACCTTAAAACCGGGTAACTCTTTTTGATTTGAGCCAAAGGCTTCCTTGGGAAGAATTATTCCCAAAGTGAGGCTTCTAGGAGTAATATAAGGAAGTTGAGAGAGTATTTGGGAAGAGGTTGGCCTAACCAAATGGCTTTGAAGGTGTGAATAAGGTGGTAGTGGTGGGGGCCTTTTATAAGAGGAGAGAAGGGGCACTCTTGGAATGATTGAAATGTTACTTTATTGTGAAATGATTTTCGGATTCTAAAGGTCCCACAATGATATATTTAGAGGATAAGGTGATAAGGGTTCTAAATATACTCATCCAATAGGTTTTTGAAAAGTTTAAGCCTTGCATTTTACATTATATTTTCATTTTATTTAAATCGTTAATTAATGAGGTAATCGCTGCATCATCATGGTGTCATAAATAATTTAATTTATTTAATGTCTAAAAATTATAAAAAAATATCATGATGTAGGAAATATTTTCAGATTTCTAATGAATATTTATATTCAAAAATATGACTTGTATAACCCCATTTAAAAATTGTTTTAGTAAAACAACTCTTGTTTGTGACATTTTTATTTTTACATTAAATAAAAAATTTTTAATGTCATTTTCCTACCAAAGTGGCTCCATGGGGCCCCCAAGTTGACCCATGGATTTTATTGGTCGGCCATGACTCATAAAATAGGTTTAGGACAAGTGTAAAGGTATTTTAATATTTTTATAATATCATTTTTACCTTAAATTTCACTAATTATCTTTAATCGCGATTAATTAAACTTAAAAGTTACTATTCACCAAAATATTATTTTAATCCCATTGAACCACATTTTACTTAATAATGACAAACATGTATGTCTAATTTTTTAAAATCAAAACACAGAAGTGGTAATGTTTCATTTAAACGAAAAATCAGTTTTTTAACTATCACTTAGTGGTTTCACTATTCATAAAAAATTGTAGTTTTTTAGAACAATGCCAAAATTTCACCCTAAGCTATAATTGATATTCCGAATTCAAAAATGATGTCTATTTTACAAAATTCCAAACATATAAGTTTCATTAACTAATTTCATAATTAATTCCCGCTATCACAACAAATAACGTGTTTTTTAGAAACAATATATATCAAAAGATTGACAATTGTTTTTGTCCAATTTCAAAGTGAAATTAATTATAATGACCACCATTGGATATAATGGTAAAAATATATTACAATTATACTTTAAAACCACTCAATAGTATAATTTATCACTATAAATTATTTTGATTAAAAAATTTGTTTTTAAGTATTTTTCACTATTCATAAAAAATTGGAAGTTCTTTGAAAAAAACCAAAAATTCAACATAGGCTAATTTCAATATTCTGAATCCAAAAACGAAGTCCATTTGGAAAGATAAAATTTATAAAATTTCAAAAATTAGGTATTACTATTCATAACGGCTACTTTGATTGGTTGTGGTGTGTTAGAATCTCGAACTTGTGTACAATGTAAGCTATTGCATTATTGAAAGAGAAGCGTATCGTGGAAGCTCGGGGTGTTACATGGGAAATTTATAGAAGTTCTATTGTAACCCATGAAATATATGTAGAGATGAAGGAGTTAGATAGAAATAGGGTGCAGTAAGGGGATCTTCTTCAACATATTAGTCAAGCAGTTGGAGTTCTGCTAGTGAGGTGGTAGAGGTAGTGGATGAGGTACTTTTAGGTAAGATCACCCATATCAGCAGAGTGGTAAAACTCAGGGGAATCATCCTACATTGTAGGGAAGAGGGGAAGGAAAGTTAGATACAGTTCAGCCTATATTGTGGATTGTAAGGTTGGAACATCGATAGTGAGAGGTACTATTATTGTAGCTTATGTGATTGATAGTTCTTTATTTGATATTGGTGAATCTCATTCCTTTATTTATTCACAACATTTAAATGATTTGATTCTAACAGTGGAGTTTGTGAGTGGGGTGTTAACGATAGATACACCTTTGGGTATTCAGTTGAGAGACATCTGTGTGTGCAAGGGGTGTTCTCTCGAGGTTGGGGAGTATTTTATTTATATGGGATCTCTATATTATTGAAATTTCAGGCTTTTATATAATTATGGGTATGGATTGGTTTTTATCATACCGATCCCACATAGATTTTTACTAGAGGAGAGTGAATTTTACATCTCCTGAGGTTGACAATTATATTCACCATAGAGAGCGGGATATCAAGGCGGGTCCTATAGGGCCAGTTCACTAGATATTGGGGGAGCTTACAACCCAAGTTTCAAATTTTTTGCTAAATGATAGAGGTGTAAAGAATGATATATTTCCACTTTTAGTGGAATGGTTTCAAGACAGGTTTCCTAAAGACATCTCTAGGATGAAATTTGAGAGAGATGTGGAATTTACAATTGAACTCATGCAAAGGGTTGAGCCAGTTTCTATTCCACCATATATAATGGAACCATCAATGTTTCAGTAGATTAATAATGAGATGGAAGAGTTATAGGATAAGGTATTTATCTATCTGAGTACATCACCTAGGGGTTCTCTAATGTTTCATTCAAATAAGACTAACAAAACCTTGTGCTTATTCATTGAATACCTAAAGTTGAACCCGATGACTATGAAGAACCAGCATCATATTTTGTGTATAGATGATCTTTTTGAATAGATGAGAGGAGTTTATGTTTTCTCCATGATTGACTTGAGATCAAGGTATAATCAGTTGAGAGTTTTTCCTTATGATATATGAAGGATATATTTTAGAAGAAAGCATCGACTATATGAGTTATTTTTAATGTTGTTTGGGTTTAAAAATGCACCATCAATGTCATGGACATGATGAATATAATATCCCATCCTTAACTGGATCGGTTTGTGGTTTCATTTTTGGATGAAATCTGAGTGTACTACAAGTCTCATGATTATCATTCCCAACATATTAACAGCATCTTGAGTACACTAAGAGATAATTTTCTATACACCAAGTTATCAAAGTGTCAGTTTTGGATTGATTATAAACCCTTCTTGAGTCATATCATCTCAAAAGAAGGTGTTTCTGTTGACCTAGAAAAAGTTCAGGAAGTTTTTTCTTAGGAGAATCCCAATATTTTTTTCAATATCTATAGATTTATGGGGTTAGAAATATATTTACGGAGGTTTATATAGGTTCTTTTCCATTTGTAAGTATCAATTTTATTATTCAACATGAAGGGAGTAATGTTTTAATGGTATAGAGCACGTGAAAATTATTTCCTAGAGTTGAAGAAGCGTTAGACATCGACTCCAATTTTGATCCTATCCAATCTTGGTGAGGAGTATAGAGTGTTTTGTGATGCTTTTGGGATTGGACATGGAGTAGTGTTGCTACAGAGAGATCGAGTTGTGGTGTACCAGTCTTAGTAGTTCAGGCCACATGAAAAAAATTACCCTATGCATGACCTCATGTTAGAAGTACTGGTTTATGTTTTGAAGTGTTGATGACATTATCTGTTAGGTGAAAAGTTTACTATGTATACAGATCACTAAAGCTTAAAGTACATATTTTCATAGAGAGATTTGAACCTCTGGAAACAGAGATGGGTTGATTACATGCAATCATTTTATTTTGATCTAGCATATATGCCCAAGAATGGAAACACTGTTTCCGATTCTTTAAGCAGAAAAACATAGACTCAAGCTGTTCAAGAGTCTAGTAATGAGTGGAATATGATAACTTTGCTTTCTCATATGCATGTTGTGGTACAAGAGAGTTAATTGAAGATTAATCTCATATCAGTTTTAGTAGAGTCTATAATTTTGAGCTAGATTAGAGATAGGTTGTATGAGGATCCAGAATATTTGTCCTTTAGGGAAATCCTTGAAGGTGGGGAGAAACCTTTAGACTGGAATATAGACAAGGATGAGATCATATATGTCAAGAATTATGTTGTTGCACCTATGAGTGTGTGGGAAGAGTTGATGAGTGAGTTTCATACTTCTAAGTGCACGGTGCATCCAAGATGACTAAAATGCACCATAACCTACATTGATAGTTCTGGTGGTCAAGCATAAAAAAAGAGATAACATGATTCAGGACATGATGCTACACCTATCATCCAATGAAGGCAAGGAATCAATGACCTATAGGTTTAATACAATCACTTCCCATTATGTAATGGAAGTGGAACACTATTACTATGGAATTTTTGGTGGGTATCTCGAGGATGCCTTAGAAGAATGAAACTATTTGGGCTATTTTATACCATTTGAAAAAGGTAGCACATTTTTTATTAGTATGGGAGAATTTTTCAGTGAACTAGTTGGGATAATTATACATTCTAGAAATAGTCCATCTATATGGGGTAAGAAAAATCATTGTTTTAGACTATGACTCATGATTTACTTTTTTATTCTATAAGGTCTTGCAGAAGGATCTTGGTACATAGGGTTTACTGAGTATGACATTTCACGCATAGATATATGGGAAGTCATAAAGTATTATAGAGGTGCTTGAGGATACCCTTCGGGCAAGTGTTCTAGACTTTTGTGGGTCTTGGGAAAATCACATAGCTTTAGTGGAGTTCGCATATAAAAAATAGGTATCAGGGAACTATATAGATGGAACCATACAGGGCCATTTATGGTATGCCATGCAGATCACCTCTATGCTTGATGGAGGTAGGTGAGTCAGAGTTGTTGGGATTGAGTCTCATGTAGGAGACATTAGAGCTGGTTCAGAAAATTTAGAAGCATATGGATATAACTCAATGTATACAGAAGTCATATACTGATATATGTCAACAAACTATAGATTTTATAGAGAGTGATCATGTATTCCTTGAGGTTTCACCTAGGTTTTTTCCTTATAGGATAAAAATAAATGGAATGTTAGAGTCTAGGTTCGTTGGACCATTTAAGGTTGAGGAGAGAATCAGGCTGGTGGCGTACCGACTAGATCTTCCATAGAGATAAAATGACATGAATGATGTTTTATAGGTGTCAAAACTTTTATGGTATCACCCTGACCCTTCTCATGTGATCTATGTGGATGATTTTGAGCTTCATACTGATGCATAATTTGAGGAGCATCTGATAAGTGTGTTGGATCATAGTGAGAACGTGTTGTGGGGAAAGGCCATAAAGATAGTTGGTTTACTGTGGCAACATGGACATGTTCAGAATGAAACATGTGAGAGAGAAGAAGATATGTATTCTTAGTGCCCTGATCTATTTGACTCAAAATATTAGAGATTCCTGTGAGTACAACTCGAGGATGAGATATTATAAGGTGGAGAGATTGTAAAATCCAAACAATTTCTAGAGATGTATCAAACTCATTTTCAGGTAATATTTTGTCTAGTTTTGAGTAATTTTAATTTTGTTTTACCTTGGAGTGTGTTTGGGAGAAAATCTGAGAAAAATGGAATAAGGAGGGTAGTGCATGGTTGTATAATAGTTTTCCCTAACTTTGCGCTCCATCCCAAAAAACTGTGTGAACCCAAACATTGGGGATTCACATGGCTAGTGCATGGTTTTTCAAACCATGCTCCCTTCTAGAAGAAGATGTGAACCCCCTAGGAGAGGCTTAAGGTTAAGTAACTTGGTTTATAAAACCATGTGCCCCTACCCATCAAACCGTTCATGGTATTTAAATCAGTTTAAATTTTAGTTTTTAAATTCCTAAACCCCCTATATTAACCCTAAATCAACCCCAACTCATCCATAACCTATTTTTATTGATTTTGGATGCTCTTAGATAGATTCCAAGACCTTATGACCAATTTTCCTGGTGAATCGAATGGTGGATTGAAGATATGCACATCTATTGGTAAGTGGTTTCTTCCCATTTAGATCTCTATTTCCTTCCCGCTCCCTTTTCTGGATAAAATAGTAATGTTTATCCATTATAGGACATGGATCTAGATTTAGATCTAGGGTTTTTAGATCTTTATTTGTTTCAATCCTGGATATAGGAATTGAATCATGATATTGTTCTTCATCATAGTTCCACTCAAATTGGGGATTTCCATTGGTGAGCATTCTTCGTCAATCATGAGGTTTGTGTTCTATTATTTAAATCCCACAATCATGATTTCCATTAGATGTATGTAATTGTATAATTTCTAGGTTTAATTTAGAAATTGGGTTTATTAATTGAATTAATTAAATTAGTAAATTAATTAATTAAGGTATTGTGAATTGAGAATAATTAATTATTTAAATAATTATCAAAATATTAAAATTGTGGGATTTGAGGAAAAATTGATTATTATAAATAAATTTTGAGTAAATTATTGATATATTGAGATTGTGAAATGTATCTGATTAATTAATTAATTAATTAATTAATTAGATAATGAGATTGTGAAAATTATTAGAATAATTAATGGTTGGGTTGTTGAGATTATTGAATGAATGAATTAATTATTGAATTAATTAATGTGAATTGTTGTGATTATTAAATTGACAGAGATTGATTAATTAATTCTTGAATTAATTAATAAATGTTTTGAATGAGGATTGTGATTGAATATTAATGTTGATTAATCTTGAATAATGTTATATATGTGATATATGTTCTTTATTGAGAAATGGGGTGTGGGACATGAAATGACACTCTAAATACCCATGGGGTTCTATAAATGGTGTTATTGACCCAACTGCATGCATGTGAATATATTTATGGAATAGGGAATGATGATCCAAAAACCCTTGGGGTTTGGGACACAGTTTGACACTCCTATTACCCATTGGGTGCTATAAATTATATTTCACACCAAAGATATTGATGATGGACTATGGTACCAAGTGGCCATGTTATAAATTGAAATTAATGGATAATGAAATCCCATTTCATTATAATGAATTTAGAAATTTAATATGCGACACAGTTCAGACTCTAGTAAAGGTTGAAGCAGATATTGAGGTTTGGGTGTCCTCGGAAACCCGGGGGTTTATGTGGTTAAATAAAGAATAATTGATAATGTGATAACTATTTACTTATGTATTATACTTATTTATATATATAAATAAATTCACTATTATTGTATGGATATTGTTTTAGAAATCATTGGTGGTGGACTACTATGTTGTACTCACACCCTACTCTGGTTGCCAGATCAATACCAAGATTGAATTCATGTTTGTCGGACAAGATAATTTTATAGTACCTATGTTAAATGGATGATTTGGTATAGAATATGGATGAGGGAACCTAACATGGTTTGGGACCCAAATTTCAGTTTTTAGTGAATTTACTTTTGGTTTTTCATTTTTACCCTTGACAAGTACTTTAGAATGACATATCTAGTATTCAGTTTTGATATTTTATTTCTTATTTGTCTATTCTGTGATACTGATATTATTTTTCTCATAGTTCTATCATTTACTTACTATTTATTTATTTATGATGGTGTATTACTTTGATAAAGAGGGTATAGGCTCCCCACAATCGACATTTGATCCTCATTTCTAGTTGGCAACCTCTAGTGTACAAGGTGGAACACTTAAGGTAATATGACCGACTAGCTCAGGGGAACTGGTGTGTGGCACCGGGGCCAGGAAGTTATACAACTTGACCTTAGATGATAGTATTGTTTTTGATAAGTTAAGACTTTAGTCAATGTGTCTTCCATGTTGTATTCCATGGAAATTATAACACCTCAAAAATATAAAGTAGGAAAATTTTATTCGATAGAGTGTATGACACACAACACTAAGTGCCTAAGGGAATATAATATCCCAAGACTTAACAATATATTTATAGTTTTAAATAAATTCCAACTATAATTTGGTCTACGATATATGCGATACGAAGTTACCGTTCGACACATGAAAAAACAAGTTTCTTCAATGTCTTGCATTACATGCAATACTGAATTTTACCGAACAACAACATATTATTAAAAAATTACTATTTTTTATCATAAGATATAATTAACCTAGTCGTTAAATTATTAGTCAAGAATAGTATTAACTAACATATGAAAATAAATGGTTTACATAAATATAAAATTAATTCTTTGATTAAAATTTAATTATAAATAAATATAAGAACCAAGTGACTATAAAAAGATTATTTTTATAGAGAACTATTTTTATGCTAAAAATACATTTAATCCTAATAAATTAAAGAAACATGAATTAGTTAGTGATATTAATGTAATATATTTATTATATATTAAATCAAATATTTTTAATATTCATCCAATAGATTTTATAATCATAACATAAGAACAAACCCAATATTTTGGATAAAAATAAATATTTTAATAAAGGCATTTTCCTCACCTTTTAATGATGAACCTATTTTAAAGAAAATTATTGGAAACATTATAGATTCAATATATCAAAATAAACTTAATATTTTAAATAGATACATAAAAATTAGGTTAGGGGTATTTTTTTTGTATTTTTCGGGTGATGTTTCATTTTTTAATGAATGGTAAAAAATAATGAATTTTAATTTAAAACTATTTTATTCATCTAATTTATTTATAAGGATAAATTATATTTAAACATGTATTAAAGTTTAATTATATAAAATTGTTTTAATTAATCCAACATAGTTCATTGTAATCAATTTCACTTTGAAATTGGATATGATAACTTAGAAAACTTTTGAACGTTTTTACTTTAAAAACCTGCTTTGTCATCCTATCTATGGGATTAACTTTAAATTAATTTATGCCACTTATGTGATGGAAATTTTAAAAAAATAGATTCCATATTTGGGATCATAATAATTTATAATATCTAATAAGGTCAAATTATTTTTTGACTGAAATAAATATTGAAAGTAATTAAAATTAATTACAATGTTTAAGGTGTAATTAATCTTAACAAGGGACTAAAACTTTAACTTAAGAGCTAAAATGAACTATAAACTTTTTAAAAATCCATTATATGGATATATTTATACCCTATAATCCCTTTTATCTACTTGGGTCCATTATCGTATCCAATTGATATGGGAAAAATGTGGGTGGAATTCCCATTCATATTTTTTACAAGAGTGTCACTACTCCAATATAAAAAGGCACTCAAGCCTCCAAATTCCTCAAAACTATAAAGGAACATTGGATTGACCAATATCGGATGAAATATCTCAAAAAAATCCTTAACCTTAACCTAGAATCCTCACCTAGTCCTGAAATCCATCCAAGGAATCCCTTTGGTGCAAACCAAAAGGAGTTACCCAAAGAAGAGGTAACATCTTTCTTCGAGCTCTTTAGTTTTATTTATTTATCCACTCTTTCAATTATCATTATTCCATGATTATATAATAAAAAAATTATCTAAAATATACTGAGTTTTTTTATTATATGTTTTAGACATAAACTTACACACACCTCCATTTAGTGGGTAAAAACATACAGTTTATGTGTACGGTGAACAACCGCTTCACAGAACGATGATTGTACGTTTTTTTACCACCTATCATGGTTGAGAATTATGATATAAAATATTTTTATATATGATACATATGATATTTATAATTTTTTTATATTTATTTAATTATTTTATAACACATACCTTTATGCACTCCATTTTGTGGGAATGCAATAACATCATTTGTGGAAGTGTGGTCTACCACCCCTTAAAGCGATGCGATTCATTCGAAGTATACATGGACTTTATAATGGATTATTTTAGTAAAACTATATAAAATATATGGCATTTATATGATACTAGAATTATAATATACATATATATCTTTTACGTTTCATTCCTATAATATGACAATGAAATTAAATTATCGTTCATGCGTACGTACAACTTACCATCTCCATGAACGATGTATTTCATTTCTCATAACCAAATATTATATATTATTCTAGATACATATGTAATACATATATATGATATCTAAATGATGGTTTAAAATCTCTAGATTATTAAACAATGATAGTATCATAAAGTAACAAGTTAAAACATACTCAACATACTAGGCAATTAACACCCAAAATAGTGAAAATAATGAAAGATTGTTATCCAAAAAGTAATAAGATATTATAAGAATATTATATAATATATTATAAACATGAATATGGTTTTATAATAAGTTTTTAACACTCTAAAAACCATTATATTTGAGGTTAAAGTCTGTTCACACAAAAGGAAATTCAATATAAAGGATTTCGTCTCAATTTACATTCCATTGAGACTTATTTACTGTTATGCACAAAGTTTCTTTTATATGGTGTATATACTACCCTTTGACATGTTATATCATGAATATATCTATTCTCATGAAACTATAAAATTAATTTAATGTCATTAATTCATTGATATTATGATTCAATTATTTCAAATTGGTGTGGGACATTTTGAACTGTTTAAAGATTATTCTCCTCAAGAATGTTTTTACTAATTATTTTTGAAATATCACTTCCTTTTGTGATTGTTAACTTTTTATTGAAACAATAACATTATTTTTGTGAACCAAATTTATTATATATTGTGTACATAAAAAAATGTCATATAATTTCTTGATTCATTCATTAGTCATAATATTTTGATTTTCATTTTGAATAATTTATTCTAAGGGGATTTGAGTTAAAAGCTACCCAAGTGGAAAAGAATTACATAACCCAATTTCTTATCATTAGATTATAATACTTTCCTATTGTTGTTAATATTATAATATTATGTGTGTAATCACAATTTTACTAATTATAAATTTTTATTTACCCTTTTTTCATGTGGATTTACATTTGACACACATAATTTATTCATTGAATGATTCTCACTCCAACATTACAATAATTTCAAGAGTTAATTTTAGAATGTAATTTTTTTCGAGATTATTTACACTTTAAATTTAAATTAGATGAAATTATATGATAAATCTATAATAAAAAATTTCATTTTCTTCTACTCTGGTTATTCATGATATTTTTCAAGTATTAGTAACATTTTTCCACTCTTTGGTACTAAAAATGTTCTAGAAAATGTTTTTAATAAAACCTAACTTCATTTCTCTCTTTAGTCGAAGAACCTATTTTCTTCTAAAAACAATGTTTTATTAAAAAAATTTCAATTTTTTTTTAAAAATTTCAAAATTATTTGGTAAATAAATTTTTACCCTTTTTTATTTTCCCCATGTTTTCAATGGTATATTATTATCACTTTCCAAACAAGGATTTTTTAGAACATTTTTTCAGAAAAAGGAATTATTTTTTACCTCATAAGACATGTACAGATTTACCCACCCTCATTTTTTATAATCTTCCTTTTCATGTTTTAAATGTCAATTTGTAAATAAATTGTTTTTAAAAAGTGATTTTAAAATAAAAGGATTTTCAAAATGTTTTTCTAAATAAAAATTATATTTTCCTCAAGAATGTTTGTATATATCTTTTATAGTATTTTCATTCATTAATGAAAAAACCCTTTATTTCTACTCAAATTGTGATATTTTTTATTTATACCAACCTTATTATTACATTATATAGTCTATGATTTATTTGTCCGAGGTTAGTATCCACATTCACTTACTTGATTCCTTTTAACCCCTTGAAATATTAAATTTAATACGATAATTTGACATTGAATTTATCTTAATTATCCATATCATTTTTCATGGATATGATTATTTACTAAACCATATACCATTTTCATATGGTGTTTACTTCGAAAGATATTTGATTATTTGGGGAAATATTGATAAATCCATATCCTTTATCAATATGGATATTTGATGAGGCATATTTTTTATTTGATATGAGGAATGCTTGGGACATGAAAGACATGGGTTGGGGATCATTTAAGGTAAGACCTATGAGTTTTGGACTGGTTAATAAAATCCCCTATATGCCTCAGTAGTCTCATGAGACAAAAAATGTTGGCAAAAAAACCATTTGAGTTTGTTTCCAAAGAGAATAGATGGGGTTCTACCTATAGTTTTTAATTGTCCTGAGGATAGGTCTTGAAAGTAGACTTTTTCATGTGCCTTAGACATGTCATCCAATAATTAAGTATTTCCTTCATTTTGATTCAGTTATTATTTATCCATGAGATTTTACGTCGACATATCTGTAGATGCATTTCATTATCAGTTTATAGATTAAATGGAATGTGTTTCCAGTTTCTTACGTTTCTATATTGATTTTATGTTACATCCATGTATTAATTTTTAGGTATCTGTCCAATTTATCTCAATCCCAAGTTTTACCTTAAATTTTCCTAGGTGTTTTTGGTGAAAATTGTGATTTTGGGATTTACACAAGGTGGTTCATGGTAAGGGGAAACCGTGCACCCTTGCCCAGGAAACTGTAAAACTATGTGACATTTTGGATAGTGGATAACTACATGGTTATAACATGGTTTGTAAACCATATATGGGTAACCATGCGACGTGTCCCTATTGGATAATAAGGGGCACACAGTTTCCACATAGTTTGGTAAACCATGTGAGAAAACTGTGCGACATTCCCATGTCATTAAAAATTGGAAAATTCTATTTGTTCCCTCTTGATATTTAACCATAAACCACCACCATTCAACCCATATATGATTTTTATCCATTTTATCTCCCTAAAATATTCCCTGGACCTATTGGGAATCATTCCTTAGGTGTTTTTGACCCCAGAACTTCAATAATCTTTAAGTAAGTGGTTTCTCTCTAGATTATTCCATCTTTCTAGGGCTTTCTTTCCCTATCTCTTGGTAAATTGTTTTATAATGGATTTTTGAACCATCTAGGGGTACGATCTTGTTATATTGTGGAAGATTTTAATGATTAGTGTTTTATCTTTCCTCTATGGGGTCTTGTGGTGGTGTATCATTGGTTTTCCACTGATTTCCATAATTTTCCAGGTGTGATATAGGTGGTTCTATGCTCTAAAATTTATAGATGATTTTGATATGTGTTTTTTGATTTATAAAAGTGTTTTATGAATTTTATATGTGTTTAGAAATATGTTTTGGAAAGAAAGATTCATATGTGATAATAATTGGATTTTCAAATGAAGATGGTTATTATTTGCATTTGAATCATTTTGATGCATTTTGGAAGAGTCTTTATGATAAGGTGATACATGAAAAATGTGTTTTCAAGGGAACTTGAGGAGAGAAGGTGTTGAAAATGGGGTTTCAATGGGAAATGGATTATTTTTTCATTTTGGATTTTGTTGTTCACATTTAAATGTGACGTGTGAACTGTGTAAATTATGAGAATCATGTTTTAAAAGGGGAACCTAGATTATGTGTTGACTTGGAATGGGCTTGGCCAATTGAAATGGTCGAATTGATTATGTTATTTTCTTATTATATGCATAATAGGTTTTTTGAGTTTTTCAAGTGGTGTGAAAAGTGTTTTAAATGTTTTTTGTGTTCATGTAAAATAGAAAGTGATTTTTTTTATGGAAAATAGTGGTTTTTGAGTGATGATTTGTGAAATCAGTGATTTCATTGTGTTCTAGTAATTTTTGGAATTAGTATATGAAGGTGGTGACTTGTGTGACATGTGAACTGGTATTTGAGCATAAAGTCAATCCCGTGTATCTAGGTGAGAAAACATGAACATGTATGCTAGTGATTTTTAAGCGGAATGATCAGATTAAATTAGAAGGATTTATAATTGTAATATGACTAAACATGTTATATGATCAGATACCACTAGGCCCTTGGTATGATCCATATTAGTGGCTCATGCATGAGAACGTTGTTGGTATTTTCTTCTTATCTGGATACCACATGGCCCTTGGGATGACCCCTCCTAGTGGATCATGCATGGGAAAGCTATTATTAGTTGAGTTGGATGATATTGATCATCAAGGTATAAAGTTCTTAGTGAATAAATTATGCAAGCTACCTCTAGGGATTTACCCATGGTTCTCTCTTTCAATGTGATGTTGTGATATGGTGTCAACCGTTGGTATACGGTCGACCTTGTGTGTGTTGTGGATTTTTGAGTTTCATGATACTAATGAGGTAGTCAGGGTTAATTCTTCTTCATTTATGTTGGAAGTTCCTTGTAAAAAGTGGTGGGAATCAGTGGTGCAGGCTGGAAATCATGAGAATTTGAGTTTTAAGGACATTAAGGTCATTTTCAATGCTAAATATTGTCCCAACATTTTGTCTTATTCCAGATCTTGGAAGTTCATGGTGCTTAGTTATGAATATCAGTCTGTGATGGAATATGCTAACTGATTCATAGTGTTGGTTCGATATGCACCTGAAATCATTTTTAATGAGCTTATGAAAGCTCAAAGGTTTGAGAGGGGGGTAACTATGAGATATTTATTCCCATGTCTTTTTGTATAAGTTGAAAACCTATGTTGAGGTTCTTGATCGTGATGCTATGAAAGAGATCAACGAAAAATGGAATGTTTTTATTCTCTGAACTAGTGTCTGTAGTGTGATAGGATAGTACATCAGAGAAGAAGGGGAAGCAGGATGAGCCAGAGAAGAGGGGCAGGGGCAGTTCAGGACATCCTTCCCATCTATTGTCATCTATGGCTTTAGTAGCTAGGCCAGTGGTGTTCCATCAGTGTAAGAAGATGGTACACAAGATATCAGGGTGTTCATCTCCACATAGACCTTTTCATTGGTGCATATCCTTAAGGAACATGCTGTGGTTTTTTAAG
Organism: Viscum album; assembly: GCA_963277665.1. Lineage (NCBI taxonomy): Eukaryota > Viridiplantae > Streptophyta > Magnoliopsida > Santalales > Viscaceae > Viscum > Viscum album. The sequence continues at coordinate 1,426,911,132 of OY728141.1, forward strand.
GTGCAACCCCCACATGGGAGTGGTGTTAGATCTATGTCCTCTAGAGAGATGTCAACTCATCCAAAAGTGTCTAGGAAGGTATTTTCTTGGTTTGGTGGTCATGTCAGAAGGGTTAGATTTTATTCTGGGAAAATTCAATTGATGAAAGGATCATAGGTTAGTGAGAGTTCTTAGGATCTGGTTGAGATGAGGAATATTTATGTGATGGATCGAGTTCCAATGGGATCAGATGCAAGGCCTACCATAGTTCGAGGTACCATTCTCATTTCATCACATTTATCTATCATTATATTTTATACTGGTGCCTCTATTTCTTTTTTTTTTCATCTAGTGGATGTATTAATGTTTCCAACTAAGATTATGTCACATGTGATGGAGTTAATAATTCCACTTGGTAAGAAGTGGGATAAGGGTCTTAGGTATCTGTCTTGTGAACTCATCTTATCAGGGGTAGAGACGGAGTGGGTTTTTTTAGTTTTATACATGGACCTCTTCAATATGATCCTTTGTATAGATTGAATGATGTGTTTTTAGGCACACATCGATTACTATGGGTAGTGAGTGAGTTTTGTGGCACCGGATGGTAGTACCTAGGTTTTTCATCCTGATGGGATTCTTGGTCAGGTCATGCTAAACCTCCACTTCCAAAGTTAGGTAACCTTGGGTATCAATTCTCATCACTCATGTTGGAGGATAGTTATAGTAGTTCTATAGTCATATTATCTTTTAAGATGGATGAGTTCCTAAAGTTTTTTCTAGAGGATTTCTAGTGTTTACCTCTAGAGTGGGATGTGGAATTAATTATTGATTTGGGATATGGAAGAAAACTGATATCTCTTCCCTCATACCATATGGTCCCCACCAAGTTGAGGGAATTAAATATACAATTGAATGATTTGGAATTAAAAGGATTCATTCTCCTGAGAGTCTCTCCTTGGGCCACCCTAGTTCTATTTGAAAAAAGGTTGATGGATCTCTCTGGATGTGCATTGATTAGTAGAATTTGAATAAGTTAATGATTAAAAACAATCACCCCTTTCCCCATATTGATGTACTGTTTTCTTAGTTAACATGGGTAAGGTGGTTTTCTGAGATTGATTTTCATTCTTCTTATCACCAAGTAAGAGTGAGAGAGTTAGATGTTTTGAAAACAACCTTCTAAAGTAGGTACAACCATTTTGAGTACTTGGTCATGCCTTTTGGGTTAAAAAATTCTCCAATGATCTTTACAGCACTCATGAATATGGTGTTTCACCCATATCTCAACTCATCTTTTGTTTTATTCATGGATGACATATTGGTCTATTCTGAAATGGAGGAGAAACATGAGTATCAATTGAGGACTATTCTAATCACCCTTTATGATCATCATCTCCATGAGAATTTCTCTAAGTGTAAATTATAGATTAGGGAAGTGAAGTTTCTGGGTCATGCAATCTAATAATAAGGAGTTTCATTGGACCCCGAGAAGGTTAGTGCGATTAAGTCATGGGAGAAGCCAAGGAATTTTTTTTGATATCTAGAGATTTTTGAGCCTATAAGGGTATTAAAGGTACTTAATTTGAGATTTATCTCAGCTTTCTTCATCCATGATGATGTCCACCCAGAAAGGGGTCAAGTTCAAATTGAGTATGGAATGCCAAGAATCCTTTCATGAGATTAAGTGGTGGTTGAACACCACCCCTATAATGATTTTTACAGAATCTAGAAAGGGGTATGTGGTCTATTGTGATGATTTGGGTATGGGTCTTGGGTGTGTGCTGATTTAGGATGATCATGTGGTGGCTTATGATTCTTTATAGCTTCGACCACATGAATTCAATTATCCCACACATGACCTAGAGTTATTAGTGATGATTCATTCCTTGATGACGTGACACCATTATCTTTTTGTGTAGATATTTTTGGTTTATTATGATCATATGATATTAGCCTACATTTTCTCCAAAAAATATCTAAATTTAAGGAAACATCATTGGGTTGAGTACCTTCAGGGGTTTGACTTCAATATAGTTTATACCCTAGGAAAAGGTAATGTGGTGGAAGTTTCCTTGAGTATGAAGGTTCCAGTGAAAGCGTTGAAGGAGTCCAATGATGAGTGGAATTTGATAGAGATATTTTTTCAGATGCACTTAGAGACAGAGGAGCATAGTGGAGGTTCATTATGGTCTAGTGTGAATTCAAAACCTTCCCTTATCGAGTTTATTAAACGGGAACATCCCGGGGATGAGTTATACTAGCAGTCTATGTAGCTTCTTAGTGGTGGGGATATGCCTCATGATTGTTCATTTCCATCCAAGGATGTTTAATGCTTCAATTGTTTCTTTTCGGTTATGTTGTCTATGAGGAAGGTGGTAATGAAGGATATCCACTAGTATTAGTAGGACGTTCATCCTGGTGTTACCAAGATGTTATATGTTGTGCATCGATAGTTCTGGGGGCAGGTATGAGACATGACATGGTTAACTTTGTATCGTGGCATTATACCTGTCTCCAGGTTAAAGCAGAGCACCAAATACCCTTAGATTTTCATTAGACACAAATTATTCCAACCTATAAGTGGGAGGATATTTCCATGGATTTCATTGTAGTCTTACCTCATACACCCCATGGGAGAAATTTTATTTAGGTCATGATCTATCGTCTGACCAAATCAGATCTTTTAATTCCGACCAGAGATTCAAAAAATGTGGATGAGTTGGGTCAATTGTATGTTCTTCAAGTTGTGAGGATTCATGGTGTGTTGTCAAAAATTGTTTCTAATAGAGGCCCCCATTTTACTGCACGTTTTTGAGAAGGTCTTCAAAAGGAAATGGGGTCACAGGTCAAGTTGAGCATAACATACCATCCTCAAATGGATGGTCAGATGGAGTAGGGAAATTAGATCTTAGAAGAAATGCTCCATACATGGGTGTTAGATTTCAGTGGTTCATGGGATAGACATTTGGGGTTGGTTGAGTTTTAAAATAATAATAGTTGCCGATATTATATCTGAATGGATCCTTTTAAAGAAATTTTTGGTCGGCTATGTCTATCTCCATTGTGTTGGGATGTGGTAGGTGATACCTCATTGTCGAGAACGAGCCATGTGAAGGAGACTTATGATAAATTTAAGTTGATTAGGCAACATTTTTTGATAGAAAAAATTTGTGATAAGTCTTATGCCGACCAGAGAAATTGTTATTTATTATTTTTTATGGTTGACCAAGTATTTTTAAAAGTGGATCCTCACTTGGGTCATCATATTTTGGGTATATAGGGAAAGATTATGCCATATTATGTCGGGACTTTTGAGATTACCAAGAGAGTCGGTAAAGTGTATTATCAGATGGATTTTCCTTCATAGTTAACATCAATTCATGATGTGTTCCATGTATCGTATTTGAATATGTACAATCTGGATCCATCCCTTATGTTGAGATGGGTGGAATTAGAGTTAGAGATAAGTCTATCTATGTTTTAGTAGCCTGTGCTGATTGTGGATTCCCATGAGAGAGTTATTTGTGTAATGTATTTTTCGTTAGTCTGAGTTATTTGGTATCATGGTTGTGATGAAAATGATACATGACAGATAAAGGATTAGTTTGAAAGTGAGTACCCATTTTTGTTTTCCTAACAATCTTTAGAGTGACTTTTTGAGGTCGTAATGTTTTCATGGTGGGGAGAATTGTCACATCTGTGTCTTCATTTTCAGGTATCAATCCAGTTTATTTTGATCCCATGATTTTCATTAAATTTTCTCTGGTATTTTTGGTGAAAATTGTGATTTTGGGATTTATAGTAGTTGGTGCATGTTCGACACACAATTAAAGTAAATCATGTGCCCTTTCCCAGGAAACTGTGTGGCCAAGTGACATTTTAGATAGTGTCTAACCAAATGGTTATCATATGGTTTATAAACCATGTGGGGTAACCATGTGACATGTCCATATTGAATAGTATGTGGCACATGACTACTGCATGGTTTGAAAATCGTGTAGGAAAACCATGCGAATTGTCTAGGTCTTTAAAAATTAGAAAATTACATTTTTTTACACTTCATATTTAACTCTAAACCACCCCCATTCTACCCCATACATGATTTTTAGCCACTGGAGATCCCTCCAAGATTCCTTATACCTCTCAGGGATCATCCCTTGGGTGGTTTTGACCCTATAACTTTAGGAAATATTAAATTAAGGGGGTTCTCTCTTGATTATTACCTCTTTTTAGGGTTTTATTTCCCCTTATATTGATTTCTTGTTTTTCAATAGATGTATGAACTAGAGTGGGGCACGATCTTGGGATATTGGGGAAGATATTGATGATTACTATTTATTATTACCTCTATATGGTCTTGTGGTGGTATAATTGTTTTTTTGAACCGATTTCCAAAGGTTTCTAGTTTTGAGGTAGTTTATTTCATGCTCTAACATTTCTAGATGCTTTTGATATGATTTTTTTTGTCTAAATAAAAGTGTTTTATGAATTTCTTGTGTGGTGAAAACCATGTTTTGGAAAGATTTTTACATGAATATGTGATGAAAATCTTATTTTCAAAGTAAAATGGTTATTATTTTTATGTGACTTGTTGTGGTGCTTCATGGAAGTATATTTATGAATATATGAATGGTGTAAAATGTTTTTTCAAGGTAAATTTAGGTGTGAAGTTGTTGAAAATGGGGTTTAAAAGTAAAGTGGATTATCTTGGCATGTTGGATTTTTTTGTTCACCTTTACATGTGATATTGGAATTTTGTAAATGATGAGAATCATGTTTTAAAAGGGGAACTTAGCTTATGTGTTTACATGGAAGGGGATTGGCCCATGGAAATGGTCGAATTGATTATGTGATTTTCTTTTAATATTCCTAATGGGATTCTTGAGTTTTTCAAGTGGTGAGAAAAGTGTTTTTAAATTATTTTGGTGTGTGTGTAAAGTGGAAAGTGCTTTGTTTATGGAAAATTGTGGTTTTCACATGATGATTTGTGGAATCAATGATTTCCTTACATTCTTGTAATTCTTGGCTTGTGTATGTGAAATTGGTGACTTGGGTGACATGTGATATAGTATTTTTCTCTAAAGGGAATCCCAAGTATCTATGTGGGAAAACATGAACTTGTATTCTAGTGATTTGGAAGAGGCAACCCCCAGATTCACTTAGTAGGATTTACACATGAAACAATTACTAAACATGATATATGATGAGATACCACTTGTCCCTAGGGATGATCCCTCATAGTGGCCTGTTCACAAGAACACTATTGGTATTGTATTATTATCTGGAGACCACTAGGCCATTGGGATGATCCCTCCTGGTAGATCATGTATGAGAAAACTGTTGGTAGTTGAGTTGGAGGATATTGATCATCAAGGTACAAGGTTATTAGTTACTTGCTTGTGCTATATACCCTTAAAGATTTACCCATGGCTCTATCTTACAATTTGATGTTGTGGTATGGTGGTAACTGTTGTAATATGGAGGAGCTTGTGCATGTTGTGGCTTTAAAAGTATGTTTATTATTGGGAAATCTTCTTTTATAAATTTCTTTTCCTTTAAAAGTGTTTTTTTTAAAATTATTCCGTTAGGATATAACATGAAAATGTTTTAACATTTTTATGATACTATGTATGTAAATTTTTCTTCTAATGTTATAATAAGAAATCTATTATTTGGGTAGAATACTACTAGGATTTGGATCACACCCTACATACACCTTTGGGTGTATGTAGACTTTACTATGTATGACCCAGATAAATGAAATATGTGTCTTGGTAAAGGTAGATCTAGTTTATAGAGTTCCACTTATTGCTGGTGTTGGTGGTGGTGGCTTGAGGGTGATACTCCTCATTTTTCATGTAGGTTTTTAGGACATTTGTGGTTTCCCTTCTATCATAGTATTTTGGTTTTTAATTAATGTTGTAAATCCTTGATTCAAAATTTCTTTGTACCTTGTTTGGTTATGTTATCAGTTGTAGTCGTCAATATATTTTGTTTAATAATTATGGTTATACTCATGGGTGAAATAATTCCCAAAGAATATTTGTAATTCCTAGACAGTAGCTATCAGCCCATGGGGATCAGGAACACCCTTAGGACCATGTCTAAGATAGGGTTGGGTGTTGTGTTGGATGGAATCCCAACTTGGTTCATGACATTTTTCCTTATCCAGTTATTTAAATGACACATGTTTTCAGTTATTTACATTTAAATATTTTTCACACACTTCCTTCTCAGTTTATTGATTACATGGAATGTATCTTTAGTTATTAACTTACCATATTGACTATTCTCATTGATTCACTATTTATACCACTATATTTTACCCTTATTGATAATTTTATCTCACCCTTATTATGTTTCTTTCCCAAATAATCAAATAAGTTTACTAGGAAAGATATGCAAGGATATACGAGATGAAATAAATTTATCCTCAAAAGAGAAAAATTTATGTTGTAATTCATGTATTTATTTTTAATACAAGACTCATGTATGTATTTGGTTTACCAAGACTACTAATCTCTTCGGTACTTTGGGATTTGATTCCTTGTAATATTGCCAATGTAATGGTAGAAGACACCGAAACTAGGCTCTTTAGGACTGGGTTTCTATAATTGGTATCAAATAATGTTTAGTGGTAACATTAGAACTAGATTTAGGAAAACATAGATTATAGAACATAGCCATAGGATAGGCTTTGAGGAGATGTATAAAAGGACATCCTAGAATTTTTGTAAGGTATAGATCATGTGGGTCTTTATAGAAATACATCTATGTCTAGATAATACAAGTGGATATGGTTTTAGCACAAATGTACCTAGGCATAAAAACTCCAACAAGGTGTGTTGGTCCTAACTCAGTGTAACATGGTAGACAAAAACTTTCCTTACTGCACATATAAATTGACACTCCTGGGGGATATGATTTGGGTAATTCAAATTTTATTTAAAAAACATTATGAAGGATTCGAATAAATAATGACAATGAATGAACTAGGATAAACCTAAGGAATTTTATATTGATGATAAGGTTTCCTGATTTAGAAATACAACTAATGATATTATGGATAAAACCTAGTCTATGGAAGGACCTATGTGGAAATAAATGGATGAGGTATTTTTGTATTAGGGTTGTATTAAAAACTATAGGCTATTTAATGATTAAATTTAAAGGATCTACATAATATTTATTTTGGAAATTATATTATTTTTTTTAGAAAAGGATAACCTATATACCAGGTGAAAACCAATAATGTCCGAAAAAGTCATGGGTGTTGAACCCATGACTGAAGGACGATAAGGGTTTCACCCCTACCACTGACTTATACAATTTATTGGTTAATATGTCATTATTTTTAGTTAAAAATTTTTATGAATAAATATTAATGTTGAAACAATAGTGTTACTTTTAAGGTTTAGAGACTAATTTATTAATCAAACCATCTTTGGAAAATAGTTAGAGATGAATAGTTAAACTCGTCACTCTTTTATGGGCCTTACGATCCATTGAAAGAGTATTTTAATGCATTTGGAATAAAAGTTATTTTATTGGATATCCATTTCATAGAGTAATGGATGAATTATAATTTGATAGAAGCACAACCAAATGTAATTAAGTATATTTACTTATATTCCAAGGCAGTAGAATAATTATTCAATATTTGGAAAATGATCAGAAAAAAATGTTTTTATAATACATTAATTTTTTTGAATCAATGGTCTTCTAAATCATCAATGATTTATGGATTTAAGGCCCTAAAATTTCCATTGATCATTCACTTATTTGTGATTGATGATCTCAATCACTCCCTATAAATCTTTACACTTTCCCTTCCATTATATATTTCTACTTTCTACTAATGTTCTCATACATAGAGACCTAGCTATATTTTATTCCATGTGACCATTGTACTTCCAATTATCTATTTTATAGAGGATTTATTATGAACCATTCTCATGAGGTTGGATTTAAAACATAGGAAATATCAAATAATTTATCACCAAGATTGAGTTTAAATTGCGAGGACACAATTTAATTTAGGTGGAGAGAATGTAATGTACAGAAAATCTAAAGTAGTAACATTGTATTCGATAGCGTGTATGGAACACAACACCAAGCGCATAAGGGAATATAATATCCAAATATTTAAGAATACACTTACAATTTTAAATAAATTAAACTATAATTTATTATGTGATAAATGTGATATTGAGTTAGAATGCGACACATGCAACAACAAGTTTCTTCAACGGATTTCATTACACGCAAGACTGAGTTTTACCAAACAACAATATATTATAAAAAAATTATTATTTTATATAATAAGATATAATATAACTATAAGTTATGAATATTATTAAATAAATTATGGAAATAGATATATAAAAAAAATATAAAATTAATTCATTGGTTACAAATTATTTAGAAATGAATATAATAACCAATTTAATATATAAAGAATATTTTCATAGAAATCTATTTTTATGCCCAAAAAGTTATTTTATCATAATAAATTAAATTAATTATAATTATTGAGTGATATAAATTTTAAATATTTATTATAAAATCAATCAAATATTATTTTATCCATTAAATAGATTTGATAAGAATAAGATAAGAACAAACCAAATATTTTGGATAAAAATCAATATTTCTATAAAGGAATTTTTACTACCTTTTAATAGAGAAAATATTTTTAATCCAGTATTTGGAAACTATATAGATTATATATGTCATAATAGATTTATTATTTTAAATTGAAACATAAAAATTAGGTTAAGGTGATTTTTTGGAATTTTTCTGTGAAGTTTGATTTTTTAATGAATAGTGAAAACCTATAATTTTAATTCAAAAACTAATTTTCCATCTAATTTATTTATAAGGATAAATTTATTTTAAACTCGTTTTAATGTTTAATTATATATATTTAATATTAATTAATAAAATTTATGTCATTGTAATTTGTTTTTCTTTAAAGTTGGATATGAAAACTTAGCCAAATTTTGAATATTTTTAATTTAAAAACCCTCTTTGTCATCCCGTCCGTGAGATTAAATTTAAATTAATTTATGAATCTTTTGTTATTGAAATTTTTAAAAATGGATTACATTGTTGGAATTAGAAAAATTTATAATTTAAAATAACATCAACTTATTTTTTGACCAAAATGATTAGTGAAAGTAATTAAAAATAATTACAACAATTAAGGTGAAATTATGCTTAACAAGTGACTAAACCTTTAACTTAAGAGACAAAATGACCTATATAATAGTTTAAAATAAATTTTATGGATATATTTATACCCTAAACCCAATTTTATTTCTTTTGGTCAATTATTGGATCCACTTGACATGGGAAGAACATGGGTGGAATTCCCTTTCAAAAAAATTACAGGAGTGCCACTCCTCCCCCAATATAAAAAAGCACTCAAGCCTCCGACTTCCTCACAACTCTCAAGAAACTTTGGATCGACTAATATATGCACAAATATCTCCTAAAAATACCTCCCCTAAATCAATAATCCTAACCTAGGTCATAAAACCAACCAACTAATCCCTTTGGTGCAAACCAAAAGGAGTTACTCAAAGAAAAGGTAACATATTTCCTCAAGATATTTAGTTTTATTTCTTTACCCACTATTTAAATTATTCTTATTACATGATTATATAATAAAAAAATAATCCAAAATATGATGATATTTTTTTATTCTTAGGTTTATACCAACAATTACACACATCTCTATCTAATGCGTAACAAACATACAGTTTATGTGTACGACGAACTACCACCTTTGAGAACGACGATTGCTCATTTTTTTCCTTTACCAACTCTAATGACTGGGAATTATGATGAAAAATATTTATATATATATTATATATATATATATATGATATTTATATATTCTTTATAATTAATTAATTATTTTATAACACATACCTTTATGCACTCCATTTTTTGGGAATATGATAACATCATTTTTGGAAGTATGGACTACTGCCCCCTCAAAGAAATGTGATTCCTTCACACTATACATGGAATGTATAAAAGATAGTTTTAATAAAACTATGTAACATATATAACATATATATTATAAATACCCAAAGCTTGATGTACATGGACATTAAATTACTTTTTCAGAATACTTAATACATAATAAGAACCAAAACTCAAGGACCGTAATAGTTTAGTGTCTTTGGAAACTCGGAACATAATCTTCTAATCATGGTGAAAGATCTTCAACATCTCCCATAAAGATCTTCCCCTTCTGTTTTCTTACCTAAAACCATTCTTTAAATCCTGGGGAAAAGAAAACATATAAATGGTGAGCCCAAATGCTCAGTAAGGGTAAGCATGGATAAAATAAAACAAATCATATACATTTGAACTTAAAAACATGAATATAATTTTTAAACATCAAAATCTTGAGCAATGACATAAAACATGGCAGTACATAAGGCATAGATCATAAAGAAACATTAATCATGATAAAATAGCATGGTAATAAAACATGTAATTATGGAAAACAATTAAGCACATGATATGATTTCCATAGTAGCCAAGGCATTGCTACCAAGACCATCTTAGTGGACAAAGTCCCTTTCTGAATCGAGTTCACTCTTCGTTTCAGTCCTGTAACACTGAACCAGATTAACTTATCGTTCCAGCCATGTCTATATCATGAGATATAAATATTTACCCAATGCATTGGAGGGAGATATAGGTCCCACCCATCTCATAATGAACTCATTCCTACTTTTTCCACAACATGAACATAAATCATTCATCATTACCCAAAGTATAAAATGGGTTTCATAAACATCATCCCATCATAACATAATCCATACAAAAAAATGGATATCATTTCATCATAATAAAAGTGAAACCATGTAAATAATAGAGAAATTATACTTAAAACATACACATATGAAATAATTTCATCTTAGATGGAAAATTGTTTTGATAAAACACTTGAAATTAATTCTTGATTAAAATATCCTTTCTTCTTCAAAATCATTTTCTTTTCAAAAAATTCCATGAAATTTTAAAAGAAAAGGATTTTTTTGGAAATAGTCATGAAATATTGTAGAGTAATATTCATGAAAATAAGGAGTTATAAAACTGTAAAAATCCATTTATGCTGTATAAGTTAAAAAAACATTCTTCTCGTAGTTTTTCCGGAAAATTCAAAAAGTACCTCGTATGGTAAACAAAAGAAATATTCCTTCCATATGATGTGGTAAAAGTAAAAAAAAGGTAATAATTAATTTGAAAATACATGGAAGAAAAGTAAACCTTTTTTGAAAACATTTTTAGTACATATGGACATGGATAATAAACATAACCCCAGTAAATACTTACGAATAAACAATCTCGGATAAGAATGAGATTGGAATAATTATCCCTTACCTTATGTCCAATTTCTTCCCTATGTGTCCAAGACTCCTGTATAGTGGGTTTAAACATATTATTAACTTTTAACAAAACCATAATAATATTTATGATATCATATATGATTCACTTATGACTTTATATTATCTGTTCATTTATCAATTCCATGTTAAAGCAGCGTTTTGGGTAAAATCATTTCATTTATCGTCCCTATTTTGACTTGTAATTATTAATATGATTACTTAAATCATGATTAATTAATTAAATAATATAAAAAATGATTTATATAATATATATATTCATAATATACATATATATAATAGATCGATAAATGGAAAGAAATACACCGTTCATAGAGACGGTAGGCCGTACGTACACATGAATGCTGTTTTCTTTTCCTTATTGACTTGAATGGAATTAAGTAGATGACATACATTCATACATACATATATATATATATACATAAATACAGTAGCATTATTATGTCATATATTTCATGATTACTTATTATATATACTTTATAATCATTCTTGAATTGTTAACATGGAAAATGAATCTCATCACGTCGTGGTGACGATAATCCGTACGTACGCACGAGCGATGATATCATTACCATATTTATTGAATGGAATTGGAGTGGATGATATAATATCTTAGAATCAGTATGATGTTATAATAATCATATATAGTTATTCTTTACACCATTATACCAGTCCAAGTAAGGTGGTGGTGGAAAAACTGATTACACCGCGGCGTGGAGACGATATTCCGTACGTACGCACGTGCAATGATTTCATTTTCGGTAGGATGGATAGAAGGTGAAATAGGGGTTTTAAATTTTTATAATAACATATAAGTATAAAATTAATACTGATGTTATTACTTTATAATGAAACAACTAAATAAGAGGAAGTATAAGAATAAATAAACTTGAAAGAGTCGGTAGAAGAGATTACCTCTTCCTCGACGCACCTCCTTTAAACATCTTCTTAGGGCACTAGAGTTGGTCTTTTGAGAAGACCATAACCTCTATGATGTGACTAGAGAAATTGAAAATAGGAATTGGCAGTGTTTGGCTGAGATTCAAGGCTCAAAAGGGTGTGAAGAGAAGAGGGAAGGGGTTCCCTTTTTATAAGGGAGGAGAGGGGACCTTTGAAAAACTTAAAATACTATTTTATAATAAAGTAATATTCTATTTATAATAGCTCCAAATTGATTTATTTCGAAGAAAAAGTGGGTATGGGTCGAAATACTCTCAACAAATAGGTTTTAGACAAGTTTAGGTTACTATTTTAACCTTATCATTTAGATTTAACTCTAAGTTAAATAATTTACCCTTTACCGTGTCTTCTTGTTTTCTTACACAATATGGTTAATAAACTTACTATAACAAGAAAAAAGAACCCCAAGTGGTTCATTATTAATATATATGACTTTATATAAGTAATTTTTCTAAACCATAGATTTTTAAGAATATAGTAACAATTAATAATATAATATTTGTTTTAAAAACTATTTTATGTCAATTTTGACACTATTTGGTAATTGATTTTTTTGAAACTCATAAATACATGATTCTTTCAAAAAAAGTTAATTTAATCAATACTAACATGTCATATTAACCTATAAAATTAGTTTAATTCATAAAAAGTCTGAAATTACATTTATTTGGGTATTTATAACATCAATTATGTTAATATTTCATTAATAAGGTAATTACTGAATCATCATTGTGTCATATATTAATTAATTTATTTAATGTCTAAATATTATAAATAAAATAAAATATAATTATGTAGGAAATATATTTAGCTTTATAATGAATATTTATAGTCCAATTTATCTTATGTATAACCCTATATTAAAAATGTTTTAGTTATTAAACGTTGATTTTAACCATTTTAACTCTTCTTTAAATAAAATAATAATAAATGTCCTAATCTAATACAAGTGGACCTAAATGGTAATATTTTATTCCTAAGGTTGTTTTTGGTCGAATTACACTTATCCAATAGAATTAGGACATGTGTTAGGGTAATAATAATATCATTTTTACCCTTAATTACCCTATTTAATTTTAACCGTGGTAAATAAAACTAAAAAGTTACTATTGACCAAAAAATTATTTTTATCTTATTGAGACACATTTTACTCCTTGATATTAACCGTGTCTCTCGGATTTTCTAAATTCCACTCATAGAAGTGGTAAAATTATGTTTTATGTAAATTTTCAAATTCTCCTAGGAGGTGGGTAAAAGACGGTGAAAAGTTTAATAAACTTTTTATATATCTAAAATTATTATAAAATGACTCCAATGAATTACATTGAAATTATATAGGTATTATGTATCTATTTTGACCTAAAATAAATTTAAATAAAATAATTAATTATTTAAATAAAAATTCGGTTTTTAAACTATAACTCCGTGTTTTTCACTATTCATCAGAAAATTGAAAGTTTTGAGAAAAAATACCATAATTTCACCCTAGGATAATTTCGATATCCTAAATCCAAAAATGAAGTCCATTTCGAAAGATAAAATTTATAAAATTTAAAAAAGTTGGTATTACTATTCATAATGGCTAATTCATAATAATATTAGAATAATATCTCGTTTAGTGAAACATGGTATTGCGTACTACACACGCTATCGAGGAAGGTCTTGATTATGTGTAATGTAATCCAAGTTAGGGCTGCGTGTAGTGAAATCTCCGTTTGGTGTTTCGTATAACATAATCAAAATGTATTTCATTTATACATTAAACAAAATATATACTTAATTTTGTGTAGAATAATTTCCACAAAACGAACGTGAAATTGTGTATAACACGAGCCAAGAATAGTGTTGTGTATACTACAAGCTAATATGGTGTTGCGTATAGTATAAGCTAATCTTTGTGTAGTGTATAATAAAATACATCAAAGAAATTAAAAATAATATATCTCATAATATCTTAGTTTGTTACATATATGATATTGTAATTATAATATATGTATATATAATTTTATTTTCATTATTTTAATGTGACAATGAAATGAAAGTAATGTTCATGCATGCATATGACCAATTGTGTCCATGAACGATGCATTTCATTTATCATCTAAAAATATTATATATTATTCTAAATTCATATATAAGGGATATATATGATAGTTAAATCATGGTGTACATTTTGTATATGATGAAACCATTATATGAACAACAAGTAACAAGTTAAAACATACTCAGCAAACTAGGCAATTAACAACCGAAATAATTAAAATAATTAAATATTATTATCAAATAGGTAATAAGATATTATAAGAAGATAATATATGATATTATAAACATTAATATGGTTATTTAATAAGTTATTAACACTCTAAAAACCATTATTAAGGATTTTAAAGGCCTTTCACAAAAAGGGGACACATGGTAATGGATTTCGTCTAAATTTACATTCCATTGAGGCTTATTTGTTGTTACACACCAAGTTTATTTTATATGGTATATATACTTCTGTTCGAAATGTTATATAATGAATATATTTATTCTAATGATATTATAAGTTAAATTTAATTTTATCAATTCATGGATATTATGATTTAAATGTTTCAACGTTGCATTGGAAACTTTGGAATATTTAAAGATTATTCTCTTAAAGAACATTTTTAATGATTATCTATGCAATCTCACTTCCTTTTGTGATTGTTAAATTTCCATTGAAATAATCAATTTATTGTTATGCACCTAATTTCTTATATATGGTTTACATAATTAAACTTGATATATAATATCATGATTCATTCAATCTTCATGATATTTTGAGTTTCAGTTTTAATTATTTATTCTAAGGGGGTTTGAGTTAAAAGTTACCCAAGTGGAAAATAATTTCAAAACCCAATTTCATTTTATTGGGTTATATTACTTCCTCATTCTAATTAATACTGTAATATTATGTGTGTAATAACCTTATTCTATATATTATTTTATTTCTACTTGTTTTATGTGGATTTAAATTTCACACAAATAATCTATTCATTGGTTGATTCTCACTCCAACATTATAATCTTTTAAAGAGTTCACTTTACAATCTCATTTTTTTGAATGTTTTTACACTTAAAATTTCCATCAGAGGAAATTATTTGATAATTTTCTAATAAAACCTTGAATTTTATTCTTATATAGTTATTTATGACCTTTTTCTAGTATTAGAACCATTTTCCTACTCTTTGGTACTCAAAATGTTTCAGAAAAGGATTTTAAGAATACCTGACTTCATTTATGTCTTTAGTCAAAGAAACCGTGTCTTCTAAAATCCATGATTTATTAAAAAAATTTCAAAAAGTTTTTTAACATTTTCAAAATGATTTGGTAAATATATTTTTACCCTTTTTGACTTTTACCTATGTTTTCAAAGGGATCTTCTTATCGATTTACCAACAAGGCATTTTTTAACCTTTTATTGTGTAAAAATAATGTTTTTTACCTTGTATGACATTTATGGATTTACCCACCATAAATTATTTGAATCATCCTTTGCATGTTTTAATGGTTTCTTTTTAAATAATTTTTTAAAATTTTTATTTTCAAAGAAAAGTATTTTCAAAATGTTTTTTCAATATAAAAAGGATTGTTTCATCAATAATGTTTTTAAGATATATTTTATAGTATTTCAATTCATTAATGAAAAAAACCCTTTACTTCTACTCCACTTGGGATATGTTGTTTTGATACCATCCTATTGTTCCTCTAGAAGGTATATTATTGATTTGGACAAAGATATTATTCACATTAACTTCCTTAATTATTTTTAGTCCCCTTAAAAAATTCAATTTAATACGATCATTTGAAATTGAATTTAACCTAAATATCCATATCATTTTTAATGGATATGATTATTTCCTAAATCATACACCATTTTCATACAGTGTTTACTTTGAAATTTATTTGATTATTTGGGGAAATATTGATAAATACATATTCTTTTATTCAATATGAATATTTGATAAGGCAAATTGTTTATTCGATATGAGAAATGATTGGGAAATAAAAGGCATAGGTTAGGGACCATTTAAGGTAAGACCTATGGGTTAAGGACCAGTTAATGAAATCCCCTCGATGCATCAGTAGTCTCATGAGATGAAATTAGTTGGAGATAAACTAATTTCATACCCATAGTTAATAATAGATAGGTTTCTACCCATAGTTTTAAACTACCTGGAGGATAGATCTTGATTGCAGAGGCTTTCATGTGCCTTAGATATGATGTATAATAGTTAATAATTGCCTTCATTTTGACTAAATTATTATTTATCCATGAGATTTTGTGTTGACATATCCATGGATGCATTTCATTCTCATTTTATTGATTAAATGTCATTTTTTAGTTTCTTACCTTTCCATATTGATTTTTCCTTATCTAGTTATTTAAATGGAATTATTTTATGTTATTTAACTTTCCATATTTTTGTGCACTTCATTCTCAGTTTATTGATTACATGGCATGTGACTTTTGTTATTACCTTAACTTATTTATTATTCTCATTGATTCATTCTTTATTATATTATATTTTCCCCTTAATGGCCATTTGAACTCACCCATATTTTGTTTCTTTCTCCAAGAATCCAAAACATGCACCTAGAAATATATTAAAGGATACACTAGATGGAATAAATTTATCATCAAAAAAATTATGTTGTAATCAGTGTATCTATTTGTAATACAAGACTCATGAATGTATCTAGTTTACCAAGACTAATAAACTCTTCAGTCCCTTGGGATTTTATTTCTTGTAATCATGACAATTTCTTGGTATTAGACACTAGCTCTAGGATATCTGGGATTGGGATGCTATAGAAATAATTCTCACTATAACTTCACATCTTTGAGAAAAATCGCTCAAGAGATGATACTCCAAAAATATGTGCTTCCTCTACTATTGTGACCTTATCTATTTTGAATGATCCACCAAAATAGTATTATCACAATATAGTGTGATAGTATATTTAATTTTAGACACCCCGACAAGCCCTTGGATTAATTTTCACATCCATACTGCTTCTTTAGCTACCTCAGAATATGCAATATACATGGACTCTACTATAGAATCTTTGACCACAACCTTCTTTGAGATATTTCATCTCCCAACACCTCTATTCGTTGTAAATATGTAACTAGTTTGTGACATCATGTTATCTTGATCAGTTTGGAAACTAGAATCTGTATATACTCTTATGACTAGTTATTCATATCCCCTATAAACTAGGAATATATACTTATTATGCCTTAGATACTTAAGGGTAATCTTATCTTCCATCCAATTATGATCACCAACATCAGTTTGATATATTCCTACCACACTTATTATGAAATTAGTATCTAACCCAATACATAGAATAACATACACGAATGACCCAATGAATGATGCATATGAAATCCTTACCATTATGTTTATTTCCTCATGTGTTTGAGGACACATTTTCTTGGAAAGATGAATGCCATGTTATTCTAGAAACAATTGCATCTTATATTATTCCATACTAAATCTCTTTAGTATCTTGTCAATGTTTGTACTTTTACTTAGTCCAAATAACCTATTGGATCTATCATGATGGAATGTGATCCAATGAATATATGCTGCCTCAACCAAGTACTACATATAGAATCATTTCTTCAACCACACCTCAATAGACTGTAAGACTGGTTTTTTTATTCTAGTGAGTAATATATCATCAATATATATTATTAAGAAAACAACTACACTCCTAATAGAATATTTATAGATACATGACTCTCATTAATTATTTATAAAACCAAATTCTGTTATGGCCTCATAAAAATGATTGTTTTATGACCAAGATGCTTTCTTTAATCTATAAATTGATATTTATGACTTGAATACATTGATGGAATCCTTTAGAGTCAGAAAACATTTGGGTTGTGTCATATAGATATATTACTAAAGGTTACCATTAAGGAAGGATATTTTGACATCCATTTTAAAAATATCATATTCCTAGAAAGTTTCAATGGAATGTAGAATTTTTATGGATTTCAGAATTGAAACTAGTGAAAAGGTTTCATTGTAGTCACTACATTGACACTCTTAAAACAATTTTCAACCAATCACACCTAATAGGAACTGAATTTTCCTCCCTTTCCCAGTTTATTTTTGAATGCCCATTTTCAACCAATGGGATTTACATATACTGTAGGTTCTACCAAAATTTGGAGTTGGTTTTGGTATATGGAATCTATTTAAGAATTAATATTATCTTTCCACTTGGAAACATATATTCCACTTACTGCTTCCTTGTAGGCAAGAGGATCATTATTATCAACTAATAATGATTTACTATCCTTGGTGACTAGAATACCATACTATTCTAGTTATTTAACCTCTATCATACTCCTACATAATAAATATGTCTCTGAAAAAATACATTCTTCCACAGGGCTTTGTGGAATTTGTTCATGTGAAAAATATTATGTTTCTTGAGCCTGGACTTCATCAAAGTATATATTTCTCTCACAATATCTTTTAGAGATAATTTCCTCCTCAAGAAATATTGGAAATATTTAAAACACAATCTTTTTGTCTGATGTATTGTATAAATAGCATGCCTTTTTTTCTTTGGGTTATCCAATAAAGATACACTTTGTGCCTCGAGGTGCAGTATTGTTACCAGAAGAGGCCTCAACAAATGCTTTTCAACTGCACACATGTTACTATGATAACATAGTTTTATTTCCATTCCATAATTGGTATGATATAACATCTGTTTCTTTAGTTGGAACTCAGTTTAGTATGTGTACTTCTATTTATAATGCATATCCTTAAAATGATAATGGAAGACTCACATGAATCATCATTAATCTCACCTTTTCCAACAAGGTGTGGTTCCTCCTTTCACTTACACCATTCCATTGAAGTGTATAAGGAGGAGTGAGTTGAGATAATATACCAAACTCCCATAAATAATCAATGAGGTCTTGATTAATATATTCTTGATCACAGTCTAAGCATAGTTTCTTAATCTTCTTACCAAGATGGTTCTCAACTTCATTATTGTATTCCTTGAATTGATCAGAAGAATCTGACTTATACCTCACTTAGTATACAAATAATTATCTAATAAAATTAGTACTAAAAGTTATAAAGTATGAGTACCCATACCTTTTCTCAATAAGAAATGGTCCTCACACATCGGTATGAAATAATTCAATAATTTATTGATTCCTTTCACCTTTCCCACTAAATGGGGATTTTATCATTTTTTGTTTTTAACATGCATGATATACACCAAGTTATTTTACTTCAAAAGAATCTAAATGACCATCTTGATGTAATTTATTCAAGTAATTTTCATTTAAATGACCTAGTCAGTGATGCTAAAGTTGGTTGTGGTATGAGTCATGTGAAGTAACTTCGTTATTAATTTCCATTACTTGGTTCATATAATGCAACACATAAATCCATTATTTAAATGTGCCTTATAATAAAAAATTCTATCTTTATAAAATAAGCAACATTAATTACCGAATTTGAAATTAAATCCATTTTTATCTAGTCTTGATACATAAATAATGTTTTGGTATCTGAAGGCACCTAATAACAACCCTTTAAAACCAAGATTATTTTGGTCTACAATGTGATGTCATATTTCTCGATTGATATAACAACAAGTTTAGTTCCATTGGTTTCTCATATATCTACCTCCCCTCAATCAATATTTCTAAATTCACTTGGTTCAAATATTTGAATATATATGTGAGAGACACAAGTTGTATCTAATATACAATTTTTAGAAATAGATAAATTACCCTTGATAAAAAACTCATTTGAAGATTCCACTTACTTCTTTGGATAAATGTAGTTTTTCTTCCAATGTCCCTTCTTAGCACATGAGAAATAGATAGAATCTTGTTCCCTTTATTTCCCCTTGATCTTTCTTTTATTAGAAGGGTGTGGAGATTATTTGGACTTATAGCTCTTGAATTTCACTTTCAATTATTTCACCATAAGGATTTAAGTCTTTTCATGCATTGTATCCTTATCTACATAGAGAAGAAGAGTGAAATAATCCGGCATATACTTCTCAATTTTGTTCATATTAAAATTCACAACAAAGATGGGGAATCGCTAAGGGAGTGATTCTAGAATGAGATTGGTACCTAGTTATTTGATGAGTTTAAACACTATAAACTTAAAGCACTCAATGTAGCCAATGATCTTGACTACATGATGCCTATCTTGGAAACCCTCTCCAATATTTCTCTAATAGAGAACCTTGGAAATATCAAACCTTTCCTTTCTATCTCTCTCATAGTAAAGACCATAAAGGTTCTCAACCATATTATACACATCCACGTTTTTTGAGACTTCATTTGTTCACTAGATTTCAATGAAATTATCAAACATTTAATGTTGAATGAATCATTCAATTTTTTTTCATAGAGAATAACTCTTTATCACCCACATCTTTAGCAGGTAGGTTAGGAATTAAGGATTCTAGCATGTATAATTTTTGTTTATGGAATTACACAACCTGAAGGTAGCTAAACCACTTCTATAAGTTACTTATATTTAGTATTTTTTCTTTCTCCAATATTGTTCAAAGGTATAGTGTGGTTGATGATGTTTCCATTTTATTCAACCACTTAAAAGATAATATTATTTATGAATTTTCTTAATTATAAATTATGTGAGAAATAATAAACAAATTAATTAATTTTATTAAATCTCCCAATATTTTATCAGGTCCCAATATCCCTCACCATTGGACTCAAAATTTATAGATCCTATGATATTCTATTTGAATTAATCCTCACTAATTTTCTTAATGATCCAAACTTTGGCCATGAAAACCATAATAAATTAATTTTGGAAGGCAGTCTTTCCAATATAAGGCTTGAAGCTCCTTTATCCATTGAGTGGATTCCCCTATCCTAAAATCATAACTTGGAGTTCCTCAACACTTAACTCCAAATTTTTATTGAATATAATTTGGAAAAATCAATACAAGTTCTGTTATTTCAACAAAAAACTCTAATGAGAACTGCCCAATAAAAGTAAATGTCCAGAATTTGGCCATGTACTACACTTAGTTATAGGGTTTCAATTATAATAAACTAATGGAATGATTAGTTTGACTTAATATTAGTTTGATGAATTTTAATTAATTTATTCATAAAATATATATTGTTTTATCCTTTACATTTATTATAAATATTATATATATATATTATATAATTAATTAACAATGTCGGATAAAACATTTATGCAGAATTCATTTATTTAATTTCCATCATTGAATATTAATTCATTCATTTATGTGACTTTGGTCTTTCATACATAAAATAAATAATTCATAGATAGAAATAAATAAATAATGTAAATGACCCGATCATGAGTTTATGTAACAATTTATTCGATGAGTGGGCATTAAATCAACCTACGAACTTTGGTAATAACTCTATTTTCTTGTCATGGAATGAGTTATAACATTACACCTGTATATCTATGTGTCACTAAGTTGACATCCTCATGGTTTTGTCTTGAACCACCTCCATTCTCCTTAGGATGATCCATTTGTTACAAATATTTATTAACCACACAAACGTGAGGAAAACCAAAGGATTGGTTAAAGGGGATTTCATAAATATCCTTGGACACACATGTCCTACATAATAATGGAGGGAGGGATGACTCACTGACCATCATTTAATTTAATATTAAATAATTTCAAACCCATGAAATAAATTAAATAAATTCCAACATGTACATAGGTCTTGGTCAAGCTCATGATCAATCATACATGCAAAGAATACACAAAATTAACTGAAAATCATTCATTTCTTTATTCATTATTTATTATTAAGATAAATTCCCTTACATTAATTAATTAATTCCCTTTCATATTAATGATCATCCGATCTTAATTTAAGACACCTATCATTTAAGACATTAATGTAAAATAAATAGAAATAAAGATAATGACATATTAATTATAATAAATTAATTGAGTATTTAATATTCTATAAAAAAATTATTAAATTGTCAAACACGCATTGGTGTGATAATCAATAAAATAATGTTTTAATGCTGAAATGTTAATTTAATGTAATTTTTAATTCTGTCTTTTAATGGGTGACTACATGACATGTACAGTCCAACTACACACTATATACCTCGATTTCCATGTATTCGAGTCACACGTCTGGGGCTTCAGAGTGTTAACAGGGATAGACTACATGGTGTGTATATTTAAGTTACATTCCATGTATCTTGTTGTCATGTTCTAGTTTATATTAGTAAACTAACAGCATGCAATAAATGAACCACATGTAATTAACAGCTCAACACATCTAGGTACAATGCGCATGGGTACACAGTGTGTACTCAGACTACACGCTGTGTAACCTAGTTTTACCATCCATTGATTTGGAACTTTCCTATGGAATATCTGGTCCTTCCTCATCTATTCTTAAACCTGTATGAAAATGAAACACTGAATGGATATGATTAATATGTCGAAGCATGTTAATTCAAATTACAATAAATAATGAATAATAAGAAATTAATATCTAACCCTGATTATGCATGGATTAGCAATCAAATAATTAACTGTAAATTTAAACATGACCACTCTAATACCACTTGTTAGTTCCAGACACAGCGGAAGTGTGCGATAGGGGATGATATACTAATTTTTTTAATAATAATTTCCTTAAACTATGAGCAATGATCTTTCATGTCAAATTTATAATTAATTTATGTTATATTTGAAGAAATAAATACCTGATCTTAGGAACTTTCTTCGTTGATGATTTTTGATCATTCAAAAGACTATTTCATATTGCCTTCATTGTGATGTTAGTATCCACGGATAAAATCCCTCTAGTGGTGATCCACATGTGCTATAATGAACTTCAAGTAACACAACTAGATCACCAGGTTCTAGGGCAGTGAATCAAAGGTCTTATTTTGTTCATTATTGATCATTCATTCTTTGATCTTGAAGAAATATCTCTTGTGCTTCTAATTATTGAGAAGGAGAGAGAGGGATTCGACAGACAATTCATTGTGCACAACAATTCTTTATTCTCAATCTTGGATGATTTTTAAATTAGTATGACCTTGTATTTATAGAGTTAGGGTTTAGTTAAAAATATTATTTAATTGCATGATGACCATTAAATAACTTTTAAAACCTTTAATAAACCCCATGACTCGTAAAAATAATATCGTTATTATTATTTTGTGGCACACAACAACTTGCAGAATAACAAATATTCTATAATGGTCTTGATAATTAAAATTTTTCACAAGAGTTGGTTTGGGTCTGTTAAAACTCCTCTAACATTAATTAAATAACAAAATAAATATTTTATTAATTAACAAACATTTTATTCACAATGTATCAAATAAATATTTATTAAAATATTCAATAAATAAAATAAATATTTTATTAAAAATATATAGAATTAATAATTTATATATTTTCACATAATGAAATAAATTATATTTTAATAAACAAATACTTATTTATTACCTTATGAATATTAGCTTTCAATAAAACTTGAATAAAATTATTCCTCAGTATTAAGAATAATATTTATTCCAATTATTAAATTCAAATATAATTTAATAAAGATAAAAAAAATTAGTGTGTGACCCTTTAGGATTCTTTATTGTTTCCATTAGGCAGTTTTGCATAAAGTTAAAGATTACTATCTAGCAATGGGTCAAGGCACCAAAGAGAAAGAACCAAAATCTACAATGATGAAAACCACATTTGAACAGTCACTATTTAGTATAATCTTTTTGTCATTATACTCATTAATAAGGTCACACAATCATGTCACTAACCTATATGCTTGACATATATTTCTTTGACTATATGAAATAAACACATTGTTACACAATGGCTGAAAATTTTAATATGACTATTTTATTCCAATAAAAGGGCCTAGATATCATCTTCTATAATTATTGAAGGGAAAAATCCTTCCTTGAATTACCCATTAATAACATGTTACTCATGATCCACCGAATGTATCCAACATCGACATGAAAAATTATTACCATGGTTTACAATATACATCTAAGTAAATGAGTTGTAATATGAATTAATAACAATATTAAAGTCCAAGTACCATCACACACACTTGAATATAGGAATATCTGATGAAAAAAACATGTAGAATTCCTACAAGCAGTTTTGTTCTCATAATCTCCCATCCTGGAGATTACTAAGTGATAACTTCATAAGAAGAAGCCTCATATGATTATGAATACTTAGACATGAAGGTCTATGTATTATGTATCCCATCATAGAATGTTATTAACTTCATAACATTATTTAAGAATATATTCATAGAACATAAATTTTATCATCATAGTAGGAAATTAATACAACTTTATCAATGTGACATATTCTCTATGAAATTTTTACATTAGAGTCATACAGAACAACGAAAAATATTTAATAATTAATTTTATTAATTTTAATTACATTGAATATACATATAATCAAAGTAAAAATAGTTGGTCCAAGGATTCTAACTCCAAACCAGGTACCCCATTATTAGATTAATTTTTGAGAACCACTTTCCCCTTTGAACTAATAAAAAATTTAATGAATCATAGGAAAGGGATATTTATTCTTAATCATTACCTTTTTGAGTTTCCAGTAATCAATAAAAATTCAGAGATTCCTGTCCTTCTTTGTAAAGAAAATTGGAGATTCCCAAGGTGAAATGATGGGATTAATAAATCTATTAGCCTTAATATCCCCAACAGTTAACTTTTATTCTTTTAATTCATTGGGTTCTAGATTGTATGCAGTTAAGGAAATGGGTCTCATACTTGGAAGCAATACTATGGAAAACTCAACTTCTCTCTAGGGTGGTAACCCTGAGAAATCATTTTGAAAAACATTAGGATACTCACTAACCACCTTTGGAATAGGGTCAATATAATGTAGAACAATGGGATCAAGAAAAATATCTGAAAAATAACAAGAGATCATCTATGTTCTAGGGGTAGCGGAACTTGCAGTCCCCAATCTAGGATTTCACTCACCCTAAAAGTCATGAGTGACTCCATTAGAAGAAACAAATTAAACCCGATGATGATAGAAATAAATCTGGGATTTATATCTAATCATATAGTCTATTTTAATAATGAGATCAAAGATTTAAATATCCATAACTAGAAAATCCCATATGGTTTTGTCATAAGTGACTATCACCCAACACTCAGGACATCTAAAACCTTTCTCTAACTTATTTCTCAAAGGAATGGAAGATATCATTATGAAACACATAATATTTGAGCATAAAATGATCGCATAAATAATATTGTATGATATAAAGGAATGAGTTTCACTAGTATAAAAGAAACTATAACTATAGAATATGTAATAAATATCATACCTATCAAAGTAGTCGTCCTATCTCTGAATCCTGTGGTTCACACTTCACTACATATAGATTCACATCCTCATCCTACCATTTATTCACAACCTGAGTATCACCCTTAGAATGAGGTTGATATCCCAACCATTTTTATGCATCAGATCCAAATTGAGATCCCTTGGTGATAGTGGATCCATCTCAACTACTCTGGGATTCCCTCTCATAGAAATTCTAAAGAAGACTAAATTACCCACATACGTGACACACCCTGGGTGGTACCTTATAATCTGGTAAAAGGTTCCCCTAATTCCCACACTGGTAATTGACCACCTAAATTTTCCCTAAAATCTATTTCACACTCATACCACCACCTCAATTTGAGGAATCTCACTTCCTATTCTACCCAAAAAACGAACTTTGGTTGCCTCATACTGTCACTAGTGCTCTGAAGAGTCCTATCTTCCTAACTATGTGTACATAAACTATAGTTTCCTTGTTTACAACCATTAAAAAGGTTGGAAGGCACATAAGAATCAATATAGAATGAATGTAGTCCCTCAAACACATCTCGAACCTCCACACCTTGAGATAGTCATCGGAAACAAGATCTGGTTATAGGTTCACCAACTTAGAAAACCAAGTGGCATGATCATTGATTGAATGATCTTCCTACTCCAAAGTATAAAATTCTTAAGCCTTTTTTTCTCTCAATGTATTTGGATAAAACTATTTATTAAATTATTTCAATAAATTTTTCTAGGAGATATCTTCAAGTAACTTTTATTGCATGATATATTTCCACAACTTCCTTCTCAAACCTTCAATAATATATGTGGAGAAATAAATATTTTATTCTTTTAGTATAAGGGTCCATGTTTTCCCAAAAAACATTCCTTTTTTATTATATGGTGTCTGGTGATTTGGGATCAGTTTATTAAATTCTAGAATTTGTTTTAAAATTATTCTATAATTTATAAAGTAGTTTTGCAATGGTTTTTTAATTTTTGTTAGTAATCTCAATGTATTAAAAGTTTTTTCGAAAATGAATTTAGAAGTTTTTGAATTGATTCCAATTTTTTTTGAAGAGTTTTAGAATTTTTAATGTGATAATAAATCCTTTCATTAAAAATTTATAATTTAGTTTAAGTGAAAAGATATTATTTTCAAGAAATACTTAACCTTACACATGATATTGGAGTGGCATAAGGGAGATTGTGAGTTTATAAATCTTATGTAAGGGTAAAATTGGAGATGCATATGGGTCACCATAGTTTTTGTGCACTATATAAGGTTCCTACATAGAATCCATAAGGGTAATATGCTAGATGTGTATGAGTAATCATGTGATTTACCTTCTTATGTAAGGGTATCTAGAATTTTAAACAGGACACATAAGAGTAATCACATAAGGGTACCTTCGTAAGGTTAATACACAAGTTATAAAGATCATGTAAGGGCAAGGACCACATTTTAATTTTTTATAAGGGTATTTTACCCTTACGTGAGAATTTCCAAAGCACTGTATAAGGATTAAACAAGTTACCCATATGTAGACTCCCTAACTAGAATAAGGGTAATGTTTTTACCCTATATTATCTTGTTTTCTTCCTTATATTCAACCTATAACCACCTTGAATATATTTTACCTTTATTAATTTCCTAAAACCATGTAATTAATTAATTTTCACTCATTTAATAATTCCAAAAACATTTTTTGAAGGTTTTATTGATCCATAATTACGTTACAAACTACAAACCGTTGAGAAAATTTAATGATGGTTTCAATGATGCTTTTCTAGTTTTAATATTGTTGCTATTTTAAAATATCTTAACCCTTATCCCTTTACTTTACTTTTTTTCCTCTCATTCAGATAACCCCATAACCCTGTCTTTTAGTCAATAAGCTTCAGTTATTTCTGGGAACTCTTTCTTTTCAGTTTCTAGGCATAGAATAACCTTCTCTCTCCTATATTCGTTGGTTTTATGGAGAAAATACAAGATAGGGAATAGTTTATATTTATTTTAGTTTTATGTGAGGGTGGGATCATGATTTTTTTGTGTCCTTTGGGAAGATGTTATGCACCTAATTAATAAAGATTATTAATTTGTCAATTGAAATTGAAGGGGAAGGGAAGAAATTGCAAGAGGTTACTTGTTCTTTTGTTATGCCAATAAATTATGCCAGCTTGTTATTCTTCCAGCCCTGGCTTGTGTTTAAATAGTAAAACATGTATTTATTATTTCTTTAACTCACTACACATGAAAAAAGCTAAGAAATTATATACATATAATGAATTGGTTACATATGGAACCCCGTATGGTTTGAGAATTACCTTGAGAATGTGGAATTAAATTGGAATCCCCCTATTTAATATGAAATAAGATATATGAAAAGTGTGGTGTAGTGAATATGATGTGTGGTGGTTACGATGGTAAGTGTTTGTGTTGTGTGGCTGTGATATGTTGTAGTTATGATGAGGAAGTGGCTGTGATGTGAACTGGTGGTAATGTGGGGCTTGTTGACATGGAAAGGATGGGTTGTTCATGGTTATGAAGTGTTGTCCTAGTTTCCCGGTAGTAATGGAATTAAATATTAATTATAAAAACGGAATAATTAATGTGATGAACTAGATAACATGTTTGAATAATTAATGAACCCTTAAATTGAGATGGGGAGTGTGGATTATGTTTTTATTAAATATGAAATGAATAGTCTTGATAAATGAAGATGGTTTGTAATTAGTAAATCAAGTAATTGTATTAACTTTTGATGAAATAAGGAATGTGGATTCTTTTTTGTGGATTTCATTTGTGGTGTAATAGAATTAGATGTGGCAACGAAAGTGGTGGAGGCTAAGGGCTTTGTGTGGTGTTGTGAGTTGGGATGGTGATCTTATTGTGGACCAATAGGATGGGAGTGTGTGTATGACACACACATACACACATAGTTTATTTTAATTGTGATTTAAATATGCACCCCACCTGCATTGAGAACTTTTCTCCAACACCCAAATGTTTTAGGGGTGCTTTCCACAACATCTAGATGGCGAGGATAGATCCTTGGCTTCCCCTATTCCCTGCTCTATCTTCCAGGAAAGGTTGATATACTTGGGTTATGATGGATTGTATATTTTAGTGCACTTGTGGCTATGTTTTATGAGAGGTTGATGTGGTTCATGGTGGGGGTCATGCATGGTAGGAGGAGTGAATGCAATGTTTTTCCTTTATGTTCATAATACCATACTATTTTAGTTACGGTAATGGTTAAGATGTGATAGGATGGTCTATGTGTATTTTGGAAATATGTGATGTGATGGACCATGTGTCTTTAGGTGAGATGTGATGTTATGGACAAGGTGTCTTCAGGTTGGAATATACAAAAGATATGAGAGTGCCATAACATACAAAGTTTTGATGTGGGAGTGAAACCCTAGTGGGAAAGTGGTGCGGGGTACAATTTTTTAGACATGATTCACATCATGTTATTATTTTTGGGTTTTTTATTTAGTGAGTGTATCACAGTGAGGATGGAATTATATTGTCGACCTTATTAGGTGATGTTGGTTTTACTATTTTCGAATGGGTATGTTAGTATTCTCTTTTCACATGTTCATGAAACACCTTGGGTATAATCCTACTAAGTGTACATGTTATACTCACCCCACATATATAAAAACTATTTTTTGGGTTTATAGGGAGAATTTGGGGACCGTACTAAACATTAATAACTCATAGTTTGGAGTTGCTTCTATGTAATTTCCTTAGAACATTATTTTGGGTAGTTTATTTTGAGACACCTTCATTTGTTTGCTTTACACATTAATTGTGGGATGGTTTTGGTTTCCTTTACTTTCATATTATATCATGGATTTGATTAGTGGTTGTTAATCCTATCTCCCGATACTATAATATTAAAGTGGTCCACCTGGGAATTTGGGTCAGTAGGGCTTTCAGGCCACCCCAAGGCCTTTGGGCCACATGCAATTGCCCCAGACACACTACAAAAAAGGAGCAGCCCCTGAAGAGAATTTAGAGTAGGTGCACTCACTTGAGCAGAGCCAAATGTATTTTTCAGAATCAAAGGGTATGGATATGCCATCGGGACTAGCCTTTACTTGCACGGGAAGCCTAGCCAGATGACCATGTGAAGGTGGAGAGCTACTATCATGATGCAGATGCTGGGGAGGGGCAGTTCCTTGTTGATAGTCTGGTTTAATTCCCTAAGACATTTGGGTCATGTAATATCCTAATCCTATGGGCCATGTAATCTCTAAGACTATGGGCCTTGTAAGGGTTCCCCCTCATCCCTTAAATGGGGGGTTATCATAAATGAATGAAAATGAAGGCCTTCTGGCCATTCAGGTAGAGGGACCTGCCTTCTATATGTGATATTTTTATACCCTTGATTCTCATCACTAACCTGGGGCCTACATAAAAGTAGGACTTAAGGGTTATCATCTCCCTTTATCATTCGCTTTCCTAGGATGGGTACCATTGGAGGAAGGGGGTTGGGGAATCTTGAGTTTTCAAGAAGTGTAAAATCCACTCAATCCTCTCAATCCATTCTTCTGATTCATGGGTTCTATTTTTAGTTAGAAATATTGGTGGATATTTCTTAGCAAATTCCAAATAATGGTCCAAACTCATTTCTAGTTCAACATTAGCTACTTGGACCATGGACTAGATCATTTCTACTATAGTTTCCTCCCAACCAGAGTCAAATAGTGTATTTTTCTATGGGGATTTCTCCTCAACTTCTTCTTTAGTACTCTACAATTTTATTCTTATAGGATCCATAATAAAAAAAAATAGGATGGAAACCATTTAGAATAAAATTTATTCATTTATTATAGACTGTATTTAGAAAACTGATTCCCAAAAAGGTTAAAACCACAAATAATGATTGTAGATTACTGGAGACTTCCCATGGAAATCTACGATTTTCATGAAAGTGAGCTGGCCAGGCCCACTCCCACACAACCTCTCAGGTTCTAAAAGTCCTACCGATAGTCTATCAACTACCCCCAAACAAAAGAGGCTGATACATAAGAATAATCATAAGATTTATCAGAAACTTGACCCTTTAATAGCACTTTTTAACAGTAAAATCTGGTTCAACCCATAATGTAGCTCAAATTTGTTGGACACAAGTCCCAAAGCATATTCCCTATCACGATGGGATGGAGAAATGCACCATGGTATCAAACAATGATACATGGGAAATATTTGACCACTAGTGAAAAAGCTAGATTTAACATCGGTTTTTAACTGAAGTCTATAAAGGCGAAACAAAATATAAGCATTTCAGCATCGAATTTCAAAATACGACACAAAAAATGATTCCATGCTTAGTTTTCAGCGTCAGTTTTACAAATTAATCGATGTAGAAAACCGATATTCGGTGTTGGTTATTATACAAAATAACACTGAAAAGTGATCAAAACCATGTTTTCTGCATTGGTTTCTTATAAACTGATGTGTAAAAAAATTTTGGAATTGTTTTATTAGATAAAATGATTAAGAAACGTTTTTTCAATGATGATTTTCAGGAAATCTGATACTGAAAATCGTGTATTTTTTTTTTTAAAAAATCGGCGTCGGTTTTTAAGAAAACTGACATTGAAAGTAATTTTTTTAGAAAATAGAGAATATTACACAACCAAAATAATAAATGTCCCTGTAATAAAACAAATTATACAAAAATCAAACAATATTTATCATTGAATAAAAATCAATAAAATCTGACATGTTTTTATCTAGTAAATTAAAAAACTATTTATGTATTTTTATTTTAAAGTAGAATTAAAATACACATAACTGAAATTAACAACATGATCATTATTGGTTATTATTGAAGAATTAATTTGATATTATTATGTTCAAACACCAATTATAACTAAAAAATTAGTTTTTTGAATACATTTTACTATGAAAATTTAATATTAGTCAAAAACATTAGAATATACATACCTAAAATCATAATTAGACTTCAAAAATAGTTTCAAATAAATTTTGAAGATGGGTAAGTTCACTTTTGGTATAAGACTCATTATCATTGAATATATACAATAAAATTGAATGATATGAGATTAAGAAATTGAATATTATGACTGAAAATATAAAAAAATATAACTAACCTTATCAAATTTAGTAGTTACCCCAGTTGTGATTATCCTATACATGAACTGTAAAACATAATAACCACATTCAACATGTCCTTGTTGAAAACAACAATATGGTTGTAAAACATTAACTTGATAATAAATAAATAAATATATATATATATATATATCAAAAAATTAGAACAATATTTAATATAAAAAATAATTACCTTTACTTTCACAAAAATGATAGAATTTGGTTTCTTTATCAACATGTGTCCTTTGTTAATTTATTTCCATGAACATAGTTTTCATATATATGAACTAATAATACATGTATAAACAAAAATAATTAAACATAAAAAGATTATGAAAAAAAACTTACCTGTCTAATAAGTTGGAAAAACTTTTAGGAACACTACTCGATAAAGAGAGAAACTAATATAAGGTGACTTCAATTGGGTAGAATATGCCTAACATCCGATACCCCCTAAATTACAAAAAAATTCACAATTAATGACATTATAATGATCATTAGTCCATAATTATGTTTCTAATATTATTTATCAAGAAATGAAAAAAACCAACATCCAATCTCTGTTTGTGATAATCTCTCACATATATATGAAACTCTACTAGGATTCTTCACATGTTTCACTCCATGGAAAAGTATTTTGGGTCTATGAAACCATAAATGGCTGTAATTTAATTTTGTACAAGAAACATGTATAGATAAATAATTTAAAAATTAAATATAGTTAGTCAATTTAAACCATCTTTTTATTAAAAAATAAAAATTCGAACATCAATTTACTTACATGAAAAAAAAACTGCAACACATTCAGGCTGAGATCTTCAAATTAAACTAGATTCATGATATAATATTTTATTAATATCAATGGATAATATATTCCTCATACATCAGAACTCATCCAATACTCATATATATTATTCAAGGATGAATAATCCGAAGATAATATTTATATCCCATTAGAAATATCAGAAGTATCTACAATTGATTTTTCCTGAAAAAGTTGCTTCAATTGTGAAATTTATTTTTCTTTCAGATAATCCTATATAAATTAAATTTCATAAAATATTATAATTAATTTTCCATTATATTTAATTAATATTAAAAAACACATACCTCATATGAAATATAACAAATAAGACCAATTGGACAAACTAAAAAATGACCCAGACAATCCCCAAATCTGTTAATATCCTCAGTAGGAAATGATAGTAGAGAATTAGGATAAATAATATCAAGTACTAATACACTAACTTTACCCATATTCATAGGATTGTGATGCACATAATCCCCCAAAAAATATATGAGTCCTAATGAAACAATACATATATGAGGATCTCTAGAAAAAAAACTCAAAGTTCACGGTTTGGTCTAAGCGAGGAGGTGGAGGATCAAAGTAGGTAGGTTGGGAAGGGTAGTTCGACTGGGATGAAGGTGGAGGATAAAATTAAGTAGGTTGGGTAGGCTCAGAAGGCTGTGATGATTGTGACTGTCTTGTCAAGTGTTCTAACAAATCATTCTGCACAACTACTTGAATTTGATCACATATAAACTGTTCATCTCTTTCATCTCTACTTTTAAGGATTCTATTTTTGGGTCTTCTGATTGATTACTCTAACCAAAAACATTACAAATACTAACACCCACCTGATATCCTCTAACACATCCAGGGTGTCCTACCTTTCCTAAAGAAGTGGCTAAGATATCTATCCTAACCTCAGTGATAAAAGAGTTCTGTGTCTCTTTCTCCTGAAGTTCATCCTGAAATGGAAAATGAAAAAGTTATATTAGTGTTTATAATTTATAAAATAGAAAAACTAATGACAAATAAATAATATTTACTTAAAATTTTATCAGATACTTTCTTAGCTTCCTCATTAAGATACTTTTCATTTTTCCTTCTTCTCGCTCGTTTCCATTTTTTATAGAGAGTGGGAGGAGATGGCGGACCAAACTGGACCTCTTCTAAACCACTACTAGATCAAGCTCTTAATGCTTCAAATTTTTCTTCAATCATTTTCCTCTCCAATAACAGATACCCTCCAAGTGATAAAGTATGAGGGTATACATTTTTCAAGTATATCTCTTGATGAGATCTCCTGGTGACCTATTACATAAAAATAAACTAACAAGTAATTAGATAAATATATAATAATTTTTACAATATAAAATAATTATCATACCTAGAATTTTACTTCATAACAGCTGTCAAAAAATTCTTTCCAAGTATCTTCATATATATACTAATACTTAATGAATGGATTTTCAAAATTTTTCTTTCCAAAAACATAATTTTTTGTAAATTTTGTTTTAAAATATCACCATTGAATTGCTGCTAAAGAGAGATATATTTTCTGAATTTCTTTTCTTTCCTAAAAATTGAATGTCATATATAATTGAATAAATGAAATATGTCATTTAAAATATTTCATATTAAAAAAATGATATAAAATAAATAAAATGATATATTTTAACATCATAACCTCCCAAAGATGTTGTTTCAGCATCTTGTCCACAGAATTCCAATTGAGATATAAAATACTAATCCTACAACAGCTTGGAATCTATATATAACCAATAAAATGAATTTCATTTGGTGAAGTTTCATTATTATTATCATCAAAATCAATATATAATCTATCATCTTCACGAGCAAGTGATAATTTTGGTAAAACTTTAATACCATCTTTACCAACTTGATAGCTTAAATTCTATGTAGTAACCTGAGAAGTATCCTCCACTGGGGATACATTAGTAGTCCTGAAAAAAATATTGCAAATACAAAGTTTTCTTTCATTAAATAAGTATGCTACTGAATATTATCAATATGAAAAAATAGATATACCGTAGTAAATACTCCTCTATCTCTGTATCTAACATTGACACAAGAAAGTGTAATGAAATTTTTTGTACCTGCATATCATTAGAGACCTGAATATTTAGAAACAAGGATGAAAAAATAAGTAAAAAAGAGGCACTGATTTGTATGTTTCAAAAAAAGAAACAAAATATAAATAATTACCAAAAAAATTAGGAGAATAATTTATTTTTTCCCATATGCCTTCATCATGATCATTATGTACTACATGCACTATGTCTTCCTTGTAGTCATTGTAATTATCTATAAATTTCATAATAGATGAATAAGACTCATGGAAATAAATAACATCATCAACATCATTCTCATCACCCAAATGGTATCTTTTTCCTTGAAAAAAGATAGACCACTGATCATTTGATGGATCAATGACATAAAATATATTCTTTTCATCGGTCTCCATGATAAATGGTTTTTCATTGTAATTAATCTTTTCAAATTAACCAATGTAAATTTGCAATGATCTTGTTCCACACCACTATTGCTATAAACCCAATTACACTTAAAAAAATGACTCTAAATTGTGTATAATCAATTTACCATATATCCTCTAGAACTACAAAATATGACAATGAAGAAAAAATTGTGTTTTTATCTTTTTCCCATGAAAAATGAACTACTTCAGTGATAACCATCACACCACTATTTTGAATGGTACTCTTATCATCCAGATTTAATGTGTAAAATGTGTACCCATTAATATCAAAACCAGTCCATTCTATCACATTAAGAGATGGCCCCCCTTCCAACCATTTCAACATTTCTGAGGCAGATATATCTGTTATCACTTTATCTTTAAAACATGAAAGAAATGTATTTTTATGCTCAATCATCAACCAATTTTCATTTATTTTTGGATATTTTCTCTTTAATTCATCAAAATGTGATGAGATATATGATTAAACATGATCTGTTTTGTTCAAAACATATAAATGTGCCTTTATCACTTCATCAAAGGGATTTAACTTTACCTTTAATACTCAAATCCAACTACCTTCATTATCAACTGTAAAATGTTGAGATATAGGGAGAACAATATCCTCCCCTTCATGCATATAAATAGTACAGGACTCAATCACTTCTTCTAATACATATTTTTGAACAATAGAGGCCTCCGATCGATAAGAATTTTAACATATCCCTTTAAAATTTTCACACACCTTTCAAAAGGATACATCCAACGTAAATAAATATTCTCACATATTCTTATCTCATGCACCAGATGAATCACTAGATGAACCATTATATAAAAAATATATATGTGGAAAATATATTTCTAGTTGAAAACTTATAATATTGGCTTCATTATCAAACTAATTTAACAAATTTGTATCAATAAAATTGTTACAAATGGATTTGAAAAAACTAAATAAACTGATGATAGTCTTTCTAACAGATGATGGCAATATACCATGTAGTATGACTAGTAACAGTTGTTACATCAATACATGACAATCATGAGATTTCAGACCTATTAATTTTCATTCCTTCATTGAAAAGAAATTCTTCATATTTTAAGAATATCCACTGGGTACTTTTATAGCATACAAACACTGACAAAAAATTCAACTTCTCACTCTTTATTAATGTGTGACAATCTAGAGGTAAATATGTTCTATTTCCTTTCATAGTGAGAGATAACACCAAATGTATTCCCATTACTATCAAGTCCAATCTAGAATTAAGTAAATCTTTTTTATTTCATTTTATGTATAATAAAGTTCCAATCAAACTGTCACATATATTTTTCTCAACATTAATAACATCAATGTTATGTTTTATCTCTAAAAATGTCCAATAAGTTAGTTAAATAAATAGACTATTTCTTCCATAATTTTTTTAAAGACCAGAACTACTTTCCTTTGAAAATGTAGAATCAATATTTTTCACCCTGTTGTAATATTATTCAACTAAAAATGGTGGTGGGGGAAGATTTTATTCCTATAAACCATTAAATTACTTTTTCAATCTATGACAAGGATAACCAATTCACAAAAATCTATGATGTCCCATGTACACAGTCTTTCTTCCATTCTTAAAATCATAATATGAAGTCTCTTATTCAAAAATTATACATGCCTTATGTCCCTTAACACTATATCAAGATAAGTTTCCATATGTAGAAAAGTCATTTATACTGAACATTATCATAACACACAAAAGAAAATACTCTTTCTTGTATGCATCAAAAAAATTAACACTTTCCTCCCATAGAAGTTTCCAATCATCAATCAATGGTGAAAGATACACATTAATATTTTTTCCTGGATATTTTGGTCTAGAAATCATCAAGATCATCATAAAATATTTTTTCTTCATATATATCTATGGGGATAAGTTGTAAACTACCAACAAAATAGGGAAAAAACAGTGTTGGCTGCTTAGGTTTCGATATGGATTCATTCCATCTATACACACTCCCATTCTCATATTTATAACTTCACATCCAAAATGAAGAAATTGTTTATAAAATCTCTTCCATTCTGATGAGTCATTAGGGTGATTTAATTTACCATCAGAGATGCATTCATATTAATTCCATTTTAACCCTTTTTCATCAATTGAATTTGAAAATAGACGCTTCAAATGAGAAATTATTGGAAGGTACCAAATTTCATTAGCATGAGCTTTGATTTTAGTATCTGAGAATGAATAGGAGTTAATTTATTTGAATTATATGAAGGGATTATTGAAAGAAATTATTTGATTTATCATGAGGTTAAATGTCAATACCTAATAATGAATCTAAATTGAATTTTTCATTCATCTTATAGCATGATGTTCCACATGTATGATAGTTAAAAATTCATATTATTTCCTATAAAATACACAATAACTGGGAAAATAATGTACATTTTTATACCCTAATCCCATTGGTCATAATATTTTATTCACCTCATAATTAGAATATAGAAGCCCATTTCCTATTATAAGTAGCTCTTTTAAAAGTGAAAGTTTTTTATAGAAAATTTTATCACTCCAACCATTACTTTATTTCAAGTAAACCAATATCAAAATAGCTAATAGCACAGTATATTTACTAAAACTTTGGAATAATGGTTTTTCTAAATCTTTATACAATCGTTCAACAATTTCTATTTTTTCAATGGTTTCAACACATAAACCATGAATTAA
The DNA here is from genome assembly GCA_963277665.1 of Viscum album. NCBI lineage: Eukaryota > Viridiplantae > Streptophyta > Magnoliopsida > Santalales > Viscaceae > Viscum > Viscum album. The sequence goes on from OY728141.1 coordinate 1,426,949,050, forward strand.
ATCTTCAATATGATCCTCTTTCACATTATGAATATTGTCATCAACATTATCTATTGAATTTATAGTTCTTTCACCATTCCAGATCCAAAATGTATAATTAAGGCTAAAACCATAAAAAATTAGATGATCATTGATTTATCTAGAGTTTAAATTTCTCATATTTAAACACTTCACACATGGAAAGAAAACCGAATCAATGTTTTGAAGATTTCATTTAGAAAATTCCAAGAATAAATCAGCTCATTTTTCATACTCACCTGTGTTTCTTAAAAAATATATCTAATTATGATCCATTAGATACTTAATATCTCAATATAATCAGTGAATATATTAAACATATAAAATTTTAAATATATATACAGACTTATAAACTATAAATGGGAACACATTTAATGAAAACTATTGATAATAAATTAAAAAAATCAGATATGAAACACAATTAACAATAGTAAAATTTTTATTTTTATATTATATACATGTGTTTTATTGTTATTATAATTTAATTATTTTCAATCATCTAACATTTATTAGTTCATTTTACGTAGTTGTTATATTAGTTTGGTGTTGCATTAGTCAAAAGTATTGAAGATTTCAATAATTTATTAGTTCATTTTACATAGTTGTTAGTAAATAGTGGGAGATGTCATGACTGAAACTCACTGGTCATAATAGATATGGAATTTACACATCTCAGTACTAAAACACTAATAGATTGAAAAAAATCATTAATACTCTCACATAACTACTAATCTGAATGATGTAATACTATAACAATAAGATCTATCTCAACATAAGATGTTACATACTCATTGATTCCATTTGGGTGTTCAACTGGTGGTCATTGTTGAAGAATTATATTACAATAAAAATTTAGATATATAAATCACATATACTATCACGACCCGTCCTCGAGACCCGTTCTGTGACTACCCCAAGCCCGCCTTCCATAGGCCAGGGGCTGGAAACTAGCACCAAAGGTGTAAATCCCTAAGATAGGAAGGCATTGCCTTTATAAAATTAATCAAACACAATAGAGTACGCAAGAGGAAGTAAACACTAAGTAAAACCGAATACAATAGAGTGTGATGGAAATAAATGGGCCAGTATACAAACCCAATTGTAAAGTATAATACAACTGAAAAGCTAGTACAACAGCAGTAAAGTAAAATAGAAACCACTGAGTCATCCTTTGGGAATCCCACCTAAAGGGTGGGTACAGATGGACTCCACAACACCTCAGGTCCAGCCGTCCGCTCCGTGTACATCTCTCCAAGTGGTCCACCTCTGGGTACCGTCCAGCTCTACAAGTATCTACCTCGATTAGTACTGACCTTCGTCTGCATCCAACACAATGTAGTGCAGGCATTGCCCATGCAGGGGTGAGTATACGATACTCAGTAGGAAACTCGAGACCCCCGAAGGTCTCCTAGAATCCACAAAGGATAAACCATAGAAGAAAGATACGATCACGAAGTATCAACCAACTCTACCTAGGTATATGCCCATACATATACCTAAGTAATCAATCACAGTTCGACTCCAACTCTCGAGTCCAGGAATAACCTAGTCCACACTTGAAAGGATTCAATCACCTCGATGATAATAATTGAAAGTCAAGACTCAACTCACACAGGTATACATCTTTCGTATAACGACAGAGATGATCAGATGTGGTCACTGATTCATCTAAACTGTCGGACCCACTCAGGATACAAGACCAGCTACTCTATCGGACCCACTAAGGATACAAGTATAGAAGTCATCACCGTCAAACACACAGAGGATCCTAGTACAGAAGTCCTCGTCGTCAAACCCATGGAGGATTCCAGTACGGTAGATGTCATCATCGAACCCACAGAGGATCCTAGTACGGTAGTCTTCGTCATCGAACCCATGGAGGATCCTAGTACGGAAGTCTTCGTCATCGAACCCACAGAGGATCCTAGTATGGAAGTCATCACCGTCTAACCCACAGAGGATTCTAGTACGGTAGACATCTTCGGCGAACCCACGGAGGATCCTAGTATGGTAGTAGTCGTCGTCGAACCCATAGAGGATCCTAGTACAGAAGTCTTCGTAGTCGCAGCCAGATCCAGGGTTCTCGCACACAACACACTCTATTACAGGAGGGTCCGCTCCTTGATTTTGATGGGGGTCGATACGTCAAATGTCACTAAGCCCTAAGTTGATGTATCCCGAAGTTCCATCTCATCATAAGGAACCCAACACATCAAACGGCGCGTCAATCGGACGCCCGGTCTGAGAGTTATTATCTTTTCCATTCCTGGGGCCCAGTTGGATTTTGGGTACAATCCAACCCGACCATACTCTAATCTCATTCGAATCCCATGTGGAGTATTCCATAAGGACCTTCTCGTCAAAATTAAACCAACATAGTTTAAGACACGTCAATCAGACGTTCGGTCCTTAAGTTATAAGCGGTTCCGCTTCGAGGGCCTGGTTGGTTTCGAGTTCGAACCAACCCGGCTGTACCCAAACTTCACCAAAACCTTGAGTGTAATATTCCTAAACAACCATGTCAATCAAAGTAATCCTATGCAACTGACGATGTGTCGATCAATGGTACACAGCTTAAGTTAAGGGCGAAATACTAAAATGAGTTCGAAGAGGGGGGGGGGGTTTGGGTCCGGTCCGACCCAACCCAACCCGCCCTGGGTTGGCCCGAACTGGGTCGACCCAAACCGGGTTTGGGTTCGGCCTAGTAAGGCGCGACGCGGCCCGGCTGCTGCGTCCTGGCCAGGTGGGGTGCGGCCCGGCCCGGGCGACAGGCGGCCCGAACCGCGTAAGGCGGCCCAGTCCACACTGCTGGCAGCCCGGCCTGGCGGCTCGGCCAACTGGCCGAGCGGTCCGGGGGGCATGGCCCCCGGTTTTCTGAAATGATGGCGCTGAGCAGAGCCGCCTATCTTGTTCGACTGGCCGAAGCTGGCTGGTCTTCACCAGCGTGAGCGGCCCGCACGGGAGGGCCACTGTTCTCCCTTACGACACCTTTATGTGCCGCGACCTTCTTCAACACGGCCGGTTTTCCCGTAGAAGCGGCCCGCCCAGCGTGGGCTGCGGTTCTCTACAGTGCTATGCCCTCTTGGCGCCATAGTTCCTTTGGCCCACCTGGATTTAGCCGGCCGGTTCTTCTTCGGCCGAGCGGCCCACAGTTGCGGGCCACAGTCTCCCTTCCGCATGGCACCCGGTGCCGCGATTCTCTTCAGGCCGGCGCGTGGCTGCCATTGCCACCGCTGCCTTTGGTCGTCGCTGGCCCCAGTCATCGCCAACTCTGTTCATTTCCACCTCTTGCAACATCATCTTCATCGCGAATAAAAACAAGAAACAACGCAGGGTCGTTGGGCCATGTTTTTTCGGCCCGCGCCCTCCGCGTTAGGTAGTGACAAATGGCCATAAATGATTACTTTAATTCACAAGAATGAAGGTATAATTTATTCAATTTAAATTATACAAACCCCCTAACTTGTAATTGAGGTTCATTCATCGACGAGCAGCGGAAGACAAGCGTCGCGGTAGTTGGCCGTCACGGAAGATGGCGTCATGGAGAATGGTGTCATCCCGTCAATGTTGGAGGAAGAGTCGTTGTCATAGATGGAGTTCCTCACGAGCGGTGTCTTCTCCCTTGATGTGGAGGAAGAAGATAGGATGAAGGAATTCCTCATGATCTTGTTCCAGTTGAAAATAAAAGTGGAGAGAAATTTCTTCCTGTTCTTCGAGTCGTGGAGCGTTCTTCGCGGAGAGGAACACTTCCTTATAAGCCCTCTCAAGTCCCAACAAAAGAAGTTTATGCCAACTAAATGAAATGAATGATATTCATTCTTTTAATGTTGTCAAAAAAATTTCAAATTCATTTAAAAAGTTAACCAATTAATTAGTAAATTATGTTGGCATAATTTAAGGAAGTGAGGTGGAAAGGCTCCACCTTATTGAGGGGAGGTGTCAAATTAATTAAGGGGGTGTTAATGGGGAGTTTAAGGGAGTTGAGGGGAGGTGAAAGGGTTTGGGTTAGTGTGGGCCCCACCACACTAAATCCTCTCATGGGAGGTTATGTGGGATGTAGGACCCACTTCCAACTTCCTTTTGGAGATTATAACCACCCACCAAATAAAAATATCTAACTCATATTTTTATTTATTTTTAATAACAAACCTCAAAAATTAACTTCTCCTCTCGATAAAACACAACTACGGTAAAGGTACCCTTAGGAGAATACCGGCACTGCAAGTTCATCGGTGACCTCATATTTCAATTCCAAGCACCGGTTCAAAATATAGAAAAACCCACACGTACATTTACTGAACGTACCTGAACAAAAACATTAGAAATTGATTCTGGGCATACTGGGCCTCAGAATCAAGTGCCGTCAGAAACCGAAAACTCATAAAATTCCAAAGTATTTAAGACCTATCTCAACATATGATATTACATAATCATTGATACCATTTGGGTGTTCAACTAGTGGTCATTTTTGTAGAATTCTATTACAATAAAAATTTAGATATATAAATCACATATACATCCAATCTGAATATACAAAATAAAATATTTAAAAAATGGTAGATCATTTCACTATTATAAACAAACACCCTATCATACATGTTGTCTCACATAAGATTGGGTTTTCCCTCTTTCCCATGATACCCAATCCCTCTCAGATATAGAATCAAATATATAACGAATTTCCAATACCAATGTTTTATTATAAAAACATAAACATTCAATGTTTTTATAGAATTACACCACTGTGTCATTTAGGTAACATTGATACAAACTAATAATTGAAACAACTCGATAATATAATTAAATGATAAATAATTTATCTTCCAAATTACAAAAATTACAAAATTCATAGTTCAAATTTTCCTTGATCCTTAATCTGAACTTTGTCCCTTGAATGCGTTGCATGAATAAACATTACCTACAAGATCTATATGAAACTGATTTTAAAAATGAACATTAAATATGAATAAAAAACTAAAATAAAAACACAGTTTGGGTCAGAAATAGGTTTTTTAGGAGAAAATAATGTGAATATAATGAAGTAATCAAAGAGGATGTAGAATGGAGACATTATATTGTGTAAATCAAAGAAAATATACAATAATGGCACCGGGGATCATCAGGTCACCTTCGCAGTCATCGCAGTTTAGGAGGGATTCATCACTAGAGGGAGGGTTTTGTAGATCAAAAAAAGAGGGTTTCCTAATCCCAAACTATTTTAAAAGATTTTTGGCATTGTTTAATACAAAAATGATGCTGAAGAGTCTGAGAAAAATATATTTTGTGTTAGTTTTTGTAAAAAATGACGTGAAATATATATATTTTATTATTTTTGTTGTCGGTTTTTTCACAAAACCAGCGTGAAAAATACTGTATTCAGCTATTTTTTCACTGGTTTTACTAAAAATGGAAGAATAAAACCATGTATAAAAGATTTTCCATGTCGGTATTTTGTAAAACCAATGCCAAAAAATCTCCCACACATACTTTTTGCATCAGTTTTAAAAAACTAGCATCATTTCTCCAACATGGAAAACACTATTTCCTCTAGTGGAACCTTAAAATACATGTGATAAGATAGAAAAATAGTAAAACATAGTAGATATCCAGGAAACATCACATGTCTAAAAAACCAAAATAAAAAGGTAACATCTAAAAACTAGATAACAAGGTCTAAACAAACAATGGAAAGACGATCAATATGGAACCTAGAGAAACCCACGGTGTCATCACCATGTGACTGTAAGTAACCACTATCCCTACCCATTGTAAAGAAAACATGATCTAGGAAATACTTACTCTATATAACATTCTTCCCTTTTCTTATATTCTATAAAACCAAGTCTATAAATGACTAAAGGAAAAAGTAGGGTGTGCGTACTAAAGCTCAGTAGGATACCAAAAAGAATTTATAAAATGTTTATCTACATGCATCCATTAGTTATATTATAAAATATATTTCTAAAATACTTTTAAATAAATAACTTTACATAAGAAAACATCATTTTGTTTTCCTTTCAAAAGAATTTGTGTCCTCATAAACAAAGAAATATGTCATAACATATATATCCATGAAGCATAATAAAATGAATAAAATATGTTTCAAAAATCAATATCCATATGAAGTGGAAAAATAATCATATTAAATAAATAAATAATATAATATAACCATAATGTACCAAAGGCAATCCATGACACGAGGGTGTATAAAACTAAACCACTAAGACAAACAAATGAACCCTTTCCCTTACAAATGAATCCAAATGTCTTGGATCTATGTCCCCTCATAAAGGATACCCACTATAAACAAATGCATCATGAGAACCTCTCAAAGTGATATATTACTCCACTAGGGTTCATCTATGCATTGTTTTTCCCCGTACACCAAGTTATATCAATGTGATAAATCATCATTACAATAAAGAAACCATATTTATGTTTCATAAAACATTTTATTATAAGAAAACCATTTCATTTTTATTCCCACATTTCATAAAAAATTTCTATATCTATACCACAACGCTTCCATGCTTGAAAAACCATTTCCATTTCAAATCCATCATTGTAGCATTTTTTTAAAACACATAATCTGAATAAAAAAAATCCAATTTTCAAATAAAAACCATTTTGAAAAACCATTCCATTTCCAAAAAAAATTGAAATCCAATTTCAATATTAAATTTTCTAATCAAAACTATAATAAATTATCATAATAACACAATTATTGGGAAGGGATAAACCTCAAGAAAGAGACACCCACCCCAAGAATGAATAAAACCACATTTCCTTTTAAATTGGTGATTGGAAATGAAAAGACGAGGTACTCAAAATCCTAAATATAATAGAACTCCATCAATTCCCCATAAAATTATTTATATCTGAAAATCATATCCTGATAGTTTTGAATGAGACCAGGGAAAAATAGATCAACAAAAATATTGAGAAAAAGATAAAACTAAGAGTAAAACTCAATGTACCTTGGCGTGATACACCAAAAACAATCAAGGATCGCTAACAAATCAAGGGGAGAGTCCTATAAAGTGTCTTTGAGTTGTTAGTTCCAGCTATAGAAGGGTTAGAATGTTATTAGAGTTAAAAATTATAAATGGAATCATATTAATTTTCCATTTTAATAAGTTCAGATATAGGTGCAAGGTTAGGCTGAAAAATGAGAAAAATAATGTATTAACCATGTGATCGACATTGTACTTGAAAAAATAAGTCACAATTTTTTTTGGAGAAGGTCTAATAATTAAAAAAAACCATGTTAAAACCAGGGAAAATTACACTGAAACCCACAATTCTATTCTGTATGGTTACCACAAATTTTGAATAACTGTGCACATAAATCTTCTGCTTATTAATTTTTTTTCCTGAAACTCCAACTTTTCAACCCTAACTCCCAAAATCCACTATAATATCACAATAGATAATCTAATATCAAAATTAAACATTCATGTTACCTGGAGGGCATCACATGTTGGCCCATCCACATTTCCTTAGAAAAAATCCACTTATTATAACCTCACTCTTAGGAAAATACTTCCAGAAGTGATGTCACCAAGCATTTTCATTTTTTTGACTTTGATAAAATATTAAAAATTGGATAATATTAAAGTTGGGTTTTATCGTAATGATGAACCATTAATATTTACTAATATAACATAGTAAATCATTGATAAACCAACTCATATGCTGTACTAGAAGTCACAAATAACTCAATTATTATAGATATGGAAAATATAGGTTGTAATAAGTTTGTCCCACATATTTCCTTTATCCCCACCACATTATCTAATTAATAGATATGAAGGAAAAGTAGATTTAAATCTTATGTATGACTAATATTCTTATTTCTCTATCTACCAAGAACTCATCCAATTCTATTGTCTCAAGTATTTTTTAGATAGTTTTAGTTGTAGGTTTATGAAGTTCTCCTAGTGTTGTTTTGATATTTATCCTATATGATGTATACATAAGTAATATTAAACATAGTACATATCATGGAATGGGAAATTAGATTCCAAAAATATGGTTAGGAATATATGACATTATTTATAATAATCTCTTTAATTCTTAGAGAGATTGTATTCCATGTGACATGACATCAATTTGGTCTTGAATTACTCCAAATTTTATTATTCAATAATTTTTCAAATATATACTTTGACTGGATTCAACAACCCCATAGATCTATCTCTATATATCTTGTTCCCTTTATCTTTTTTTTTTCTAATTTAAGTCATCTTTTGGATAAATCTATTCCTTAGTCCTAACAAACATGTAACACTGATAAATTATTTTTCATATTTTATCAGTAAATTTATCTTGGAAAACTATTGTACTCCCTCTAAACTATTTTAGAAACATGGAATTTATTCATTCTAAATTAATATTATGTGATCATCATACTTAATGTTATCTATAAATAGATATTTTCAATTTACATATCTTATTTGAATTAATTGGTGTCACCAACCCTTTAGGTTCATTTTATATACATATTCTACATGGTTTCCGCATAGGATATTTCCCTTGATATCCAATTATGAATAAATTATCATAGAATGTTTCTTTAACAAGTTCAATTCAATCTAATTTAGAATAATTATTGGAGAAAAGTTCACATCATTGACCTTTTCTAGATAGTACTGAAAATACCTTTAATAATCAATCATAATCTATCAATACCTACTTTTACCATTTAAATCTAGTTTCTATTGAATATCCATGGACAATGTAAAGTATAAAGGCATTAAAATATAGAGTTTCAAAAATTATATATATGGAATCCATCATTTATGTCATTAAAACTTATCAATACCATTTTATTGATGTTGGGTATTTTTTTATTCTTGAGAAAAATATATATATATTACATATCTTGTAGAATAAAAAACCGATTATTTGGTTTTAGTCTTCCTACATAGTATTTATTTATAGAACATCTCCTTACACCAAGCTTAATAGAATATGCATTTCTATTCTAACTCATATGTATCATATCCTAAACTTAATTGAAGTTTATATTTCTCCAACTTCTTAATTTATATGACTCACCATTTAGCAGAAATATAGTCAGTCATGATTAATATATTTATATCATTGAGTAGTTAATATCCTAAGTAACATGAGTATAACTAACTTAGATACACTTTTTTTTCTTTTTATGTCTATTTTTTGGTATCAAAAAGCAACCCACATAATAACATATACAGTTTTAGATTAATAAATTTCCATAAAATCATATAATATATGATATCTATTATTAAATAATATAGAAAAAAAATTTCCATGTTGCTATTTTCAAAATGATTTCTTGGAAAAAATCATGGAGGATTTTCAATATATATAAGACTCCCCATTGATCCAACTTTACTACCATTAAAAAATTGATGTATGAGGTAATTTGAGTTTAGGAACACCTTCTTTCATGACCCCTCCCCCTAAAGAGTACACCACCTAGGTCAGTAATGAGGAAAGGGATATGGTGACCCCTGAGTCCCACCTATAGTAGGCCTTGAGTTTGCGACTAACACTGAGGGTATAATAAAAATATGATGAGAGGCATTACCCTCTAAGAGAAACATATGTAAGAGAGAGATAAGAAAGATACACCAATCAACACCTACTCATATATATATATATATATATATAATGAAATCCCAAATGTATGCAAGTAATGTCATAAAAAAATGATACAACAGAAAGGAACTATACGTACCAAAATATAAAGATACCAGTGACCACGAAGCCCAAATAGATCATGCAAAAAAACAAGATATTAAAAACCATCATAATATCCAACATGCTCCTACTAATCAAAAAAAATTATATATACTTAGGGTGAGTATAAAAGTATATTTAGTAGGATCCTCCCTAGAGCCTTTCATGAAAAAGATAAAAAAAACATGTTAAATCACACTGAACAACAATGAATCTAACTCATCACCTAAACAAGTATACTAAGTTCACAACCTCACCATGGATAAATCCAACCAAGCATCGCATAAAAGAGAACATATAATACAATAATGAACATTAAGGGTACCCCACTACCGCTTTCCCAATAGTTTTTCACTCTACCCCAATGTCACTTATCATGAGCATCTCTCTCTAAAATAGGCCAACCCAAAGACACCTATGCAAGGAATCACAACATGCACCTTGTTTTTCACATCATCACATAATCCCATACACATATCATCATATATTAATGAGGTAATTCTCAGGAGCCACCATAGCTCGTATGACATGTATCATAAATCATTTATTATCCCTCAATCCATCACTGCCCATGCACCAAGTAAGTACCACAAGCCATATCAACCTATACACATCATACATATAATAATCCTTTAGATACTATATCTGGGGATACATGTGTTCAAATAACCAAAATTCATCATATAACTCTGCATACATATATAGGAAAACTAACCAAGATGAATTCCAACACATGTAACTACTAAGAGAAGAGAGTGGTTCCAGAGGGGGTAGTCATCCATCCATCCTCCCACTAGGACGTTAGGGAAAAAACCCTCCTGGAATCCACTGTGAGTCAGTCACACTAACCAAGATTGGTGGGGAAGAATATGAAATAATATAATATATACAATATAATATATCTCAAACCACACTATGGGTATAACTGAGTCTTAAGATGAACTGAATCTATCATCTCTCAGATACCCGGTTTCCACTGATAGGGTCTAGATATCATATAAGTACACAATCATTTAAAATAGCTACATTAAATTACATCTTTATATTATTTCTGTTACTTTACTTTAATTAATTAATTATAAATAAATTAACCATTTATATTATATCAACATTAGATTAAAGGTCCATGCCCTAAAGGAATAATCAAAACAGTGGCCCTAGTTTCTCAAGATCAAGATATTTTCAGCATTTTCATTCCATAATAACCAACCCCATAGGTTAAGAATTATTTATTCATTATTAACATCATTCCATTATCTAGGTACTATAGGGAAACCATCCTAATTTATCACCATGAAGAAACATGCAACCAATCACATCTAGTTACCTCAAGAAGCGGGGAATGGAATGAAGATAAAATAAGAAACCCAACCATCATCCATTAATAAATTAATAACAGATCATCCCAGACCTGATTATCACATAAATGGGTAAGCCCAAATTCAACCCATTATATCACCTCTGATGTCATCCCCAACACCCACATTAATATCCTAATGCATCTCAGCATCACATGCGTCAACTACTGCCACATCACCTGGGAATCCATTCCAAAATATCATCAGCCACTCCCAGGCTCATCTATATATGTCTCACATCACATCTAGGCTTTCCTACCACATATCACATCACATAGAGAAACTCACATCTGGAGAACATAACAAAATAAGTAGGAAAAAAAAGTAATAAACAAGAAACTCAAACTTAAAACAAGGCATAAATCCTTCATAAATAAATGAGCTCTCATAGCTCTAGCATAAGAAACTTGGACTTCTCAATAAAATATGAAACTCTAGACCTAACAATTATCTTTATTACACAACCAGATATTATTCCTTCTTGAATTAACAGATTCATTATTCATAGGTCCCATCTATGGGAAACCAAAGGAATAAATCTATAACAACAATCACAACATGATTCCTAACATAAATCAAGTTTCATCAATCTATGAGAAGAACCATTCTCAATTAACTATCCTTTTATTATTATCAATAATAATCATTAACATGATTTAGGATCTTTATCAAATTACATCAAAACATGTAATGACATTTTCAATTAAACATTATCATTTTATCAATTTGATTACAATCAAATTACATTAAACACAAGATTCATTTAAAATTTCTATAATTTAATTATTAATACAATTAATCATTTAATTATAGTTTTACATTATTTACCATTTTATTTATAGAACAACATGCTAATCCCAGAATAATTCGACACATGTAAAGCATATAAATCACACTATCTGTCAAAACAAGAGGTGACCCATTATCATGGTATTCAATAATGATAACATGCAATCACTACACAATTTCTTTAATCCAGTTCAATAATTATTAGGTTAATTATAATTCCACCCAAAGGGCCAAATACTAATTAGTTTACAATTGAACATAAATAAAAGAGAATAAATGAATCTCCTACCTAGAAGAAATAATCTCTACATGACTTTCTACACCAAAAAGGGGGAAAACAAAAGATGAGATATCCATTGGAGAGCTTATGCCATTGGAAGAAGGCTTCCATGACTCCAATTGAAGGGTTCTATAATTTATGGTATTGAGAGAAAACAACTAGAAAGGATAAAAGAGAGGGACATTCATTTTTTAGTCAACAGATATAGAACGACTGTATTTTCCGGATTAAAAAATTTTTAATTCCAAATTTTGTGAATCTAATTGAATACTATGTGGAAGGAAACATTTATAGTCTCGATCGTCTCAGAAAATGAAGTATATGATTCTCCCAAATGAATCAGTCTTTGAATTTCCATGATTCAAACCACCAAAATACCTACATCATCATTTTTACATAACTAGAGAAAATATCCGTCTAGAAGATTTCATGTAGAGGAGTTCCCTAATTTTCCAATTCAATATAATATAGTTGATTATTATGACTTACTTGAATCCCACATAGATGATTTCAATGGCATAACTAATTTACACTAAGATTATTCCCCATGACATAACCGATTACTTTGATGTTTCTAAATCCCATGTAGCCATTTCCCCATCATGTAGTGATTGCCAATAATATACTCGATTCAAGTTGCTGATCACTCACATATATGATTCAACTAGTCTTCATATGTATTTTCATGATGTGAAACACTCACACATCCTTGATCATACTTTCTTCCATATTTTATCTTCCAAACACCTCAATACCTCCTCTAATCCTCCTTCGAGCACCATGAGCTTCAAAAACATGGAATGGGTTGGACTACATGGATCTAATACCTTACATTTGATACCACTTGAAACATTATCATCCTCGATAATCCAAACCCAAACCAAGAGAGAAAATGAAAAGGGGTCATCCAAACTTCCACCTCATGAGATACTTCTCAAGGATCTTTCTATCATAAGATATCAACCACCTCACTCAGTGAAAACAAGCGCAAAACCACACAATAACAAAAACCAGTTCCTAATCAATCCCTTGGGGGATATACCTTTAAAAAAAGAGTAAATTATTGAAAAGATAAAAGGATAAATCATATCATAAATGAAAAAATATCAACATCTATAAAAAATAATATTACAAGAGAAGAGCTAAACCGTAAAAAGATCATGGTAATGAGCTTTCATATGTGCCTCACATTCCCAGGTACTCTCCTCTATGCCACTATTCCACCATAATAAAAAAATAGGAATAGTACAACCACACAAAACTATATCTTAGTGGTCCTAGATATCCACAAGTCACACCTTGAAGGTCACATCATCATCAACATCAATGTCTCAATAATCAATGATGTGAGAGTCTCCATGAAGATAATGACAAAGCTATGACATGTGAAAATCTTCAGGTATTCATATCATCTATGGGGGAAGTTCTATTCTATATGCCACAAATCCAACATGAGACAACACCTCAAAAGGATAAAAAACCCGAGGAGAAATATTACTCCCATGACCAAAAATTCACTTCCCATGAAGAGGAGTCACCTTCAAGAACACATGATCTACAATGTAGAACTATAAGGGTCTCATCCTGTGACCAACATAGGATTTCTAAAGACACTAAACTGCTTTTATCCTCTCATGAATTACCTAAACCATATCTATTATATTCTATAGAAGTTCTAGAAAGAGAATTTATAACTCTCTGACCCTAGTATAGAAAAATAGATAATGGAAAAGGTCATCCATAAGAATCTTAAAATGATGTCATTACAATGTTGGAGTGGAAACTCTTATTGTAATTAAACTTGACCAAGGGAAGGTACCTCATCCAAAAACCTCTGAAATCCAATTAATGAGTTTGGATGGTTTCCCCTTTATGATTGTACTTATATAGATGAAATGCATTACTAATTCATAAATGAGAACAAAAAGAATTCTAGAGACCCCTCCACACATTGGAGGTAAAATGAGGATCTTGATCAGAGATAATCATCCCTGAGACTATGGAGTCACACTACCTCCTCCAGCTACTTCTTCTATAAAACTTACATCAATCTCGACTCCCTGATCGCTATGAAGGGGGATAATATCATCAAACAATACAATACTATCCATATTGAATCATACCCACCCTGATCTCGAGGAAAATCGGTAATGAAGTCTATCGAGATGTTCTCCCACTTCTAATGGAGAACATATAATGGTAGGATAAAACCACTGGGAACACAGTGTTTAACCTTCACCTTATTCCATACCAACCATCAAGAAACAAACTTTTCAACTACATGCTTCAACCCAAGCCACTAAAAATGACCTCTAAAATCTTGGTACATATTTTTCATGCTAGGATGAACCTAAAAAGGTGAGTTATGGAACTCACAGAGAACCATATGAAATATTTCTAAAGGGAAGAAAATACATCACTCGAACAACACTTGGTGTTATCCATCCTCAGACCAACCATTAGGGGAATCATAAAAAAAACATAGACTCTACAGACCATAACCAAAGAATACCCCAAATAGGAATCCTATACCTATCACAAAAAATATTAATGTACATTCATCTGGAAAAGAAAACCTCTAGTCCAACCAATCCCACATCTGGATGCATCATTGAGTGTTATTCTATCACTCTCCAGGAATACCTAGATTCATGCACGTCATAACTATGTGACTTCCTGCTCAGCACATCAGCTAATAAAATTTCCCTTTCTTAAAATATATGAAATCTCAAAGTTGTAATATTGTAAGAATTCCATATGATGTCACTGAAGAAAGTTCAAGTCACACTTGGAGAAGATGTGACTCAGGCTATTATGATTGGTAAAAACCATAAAATGCTTATCGATGATGTAATTTCTCTACAAATTAAAGGGAAAAAAACTTCTTCCAACTCAAGATCATTGGTGTAATAATTATAATCATAGGGATGTAAATGCTTAGGCCCAAAATGAATAACCAAACTATGATTTATAAGAACATAACCCATCCCAATATGTAAAGAATCATTGAAAACCTCAAACTGAACTCTCTGTACTGGTAAATAAAGGATTGGAGTGCTGACCAACTTCTCCTTTGAGTAATCGAAATCTTTTTAATACTAGTCAGTCTACAATAATGTTTAATTCTTTCTTGTCAAGTATGTTAGAGGATTTTTAACCTGAGATAAATCGACTAAGATCATATTATAATAGCAAGAAATTCTAAGGAAACTCTACACCTTTTCCACTATATTGGGGATGACCATAAAACAACTGCCTTTATATTTGAAGGATCCACGACTACTCCCTACTGGGATACTATGTACCCCATATAAATGAACATCTTGAGCCCAAAACTCACACTTAGACATATTCCCAAACATATGCTGATGACTAAGAACTCCCAAAAATGGGATGCAGATGCTCGACATATTCTTCTTCAACTTGAATTACACAAGGATTTTGTCTTTGAAAACCACCATGAATGTATCTAAGAACTCCATGAACACTATATTCATTAACCCCATGAACATGATCAGAGAATTCATCACACCAAAGAGAATCACAATGAAATCATAATTACTATGAAGAAATGGAAAGTACTCTTTTGAATATCCTCAAACATCACCCACATATGATGATATCTTGATTGAAAATCGATATTTAAGAACCAAATAGATCCATT
Source organism: Viscum album (assembly GCA_963277665.1). Lineage (NCBI taxonomy): Eukaryota > Viridiplantae > Streptophyta > Magnoliopsida > Santalales > Viscaceae > Viscum > Viscum album. Next base: position 1,426,964,885 of record OY728141.1, read on the forward strand.
CATTTCATCAAATAAATCATAAAACCATGGAAGAGGATTGTAGTTCTTTACTATCACTAGGTTCAAGTGATGATAATCGATGAAAAGACACAAAATATAATCAACATTCTTCATGAACAAAACTGGTGCACACCAAGGTGAAACACTCCACCGAAAAAAACTCACTTCAATAGATCATCAAGTTGTACTCATAGCTCTCAAAACTCATAAGGAACCATCTTATATTGAGACATCGAGATAAGAGACACAGCTGGCTATAGCTGGATCCCAACTCCATATTCCATAGAGGGGTAATGATACAACATCCTCTGGAAAGACATCAGGTTAGTCTTGCATGACCCTAGGAAACACTAACTATTAAACCTTAGATGAACCAAGAATCATCTAATCCATAAAATATGATAAGGGAGGAAAACACCTCTAACCTATCCATGGGTATCTCTCACCATTGAACATCATTGGTCTCTGTCAGCTTCATACAACAAAACCTACCTATTGAATCAATCCATGATATCCTGCACTGAATATAGCCATTCCATGTCAAGGATGATTTCATTTTCTTATATCCATAAACATATTAATTCTCCCCAAGAGTTTCTAAGATCTAGCACTAGATCATAGCCTCTACATACTTTATACAAGTTAGATCAACCTTTAGCTGGCATATTCAACACAAGGGAATTAGAATCCTCAAATATCAAAACTTAGAAAAGGGTAAGGTATATAAAGTAGTGTGTCTATCTTGAATTAAAAAAATCATGAACCCATGTAAAAAAGAAAAGGGTACCTCAAATGACGTCTATCTTTCTCAACATTAGTAATGATAAAGCATAAAGATGACCATGACCTGCCCCATGACCACTATGACCCTGCTGAAAGCAACCTCTATGGATGCAATATGCTCTCTAAGGATGAGGAAAATCTTGATGTTGTACTCTTCACAGCCCATATCCTATCTTCTGATCCCAAACTATAACACCCAGCTACTATTACCTTAGATGAAGCTGCCAAAATGGAAGATCCTGAAGCAGAACACTTGGTGCATGGCGATTGATCAGAAAAGATAGGCACTCTCAACACTGAAAACCTCATCCTCCATAAGAATAAAATGTGTTTGATTCTTTAGAATATTTTTGAGAGCCACTACCCTTGAATAAATGAGATGATAAAGGCTGATACCTAACTATAGCTAACCAAAAGATCTTATGTCTTGAAAATGGGGACCCTTCACCATATATTTGCTTCTTGAGGAATCCTAACCACTCAACTATTGCGATGATCTAGTTTCGGATAAAATCCTCTTGATGAATGTTGTTCTCACCAATACATCAAGATATGTATTCAGCAAGAAAGGGGTGACCTAGTGCTAGATCTATAGATGCAAAGCCTTCATAAAATGAATCACCTTGGCCTCCTCATCTATCAATAAGTATGATGAATATCATATAAGGGTCTTGAAATGGATCCTGAACTCACGCACACTGGAGATCCCTTATCAAAGGGTAAGTAGCTCCAAGAAAATATCCACCTTTGTAGTCAAAGAAATAAACTCTTCTCAAAACTCACCTCAAAACATATACCATGAGACTACCATCTCCTCACGATACCTAAAGAATAAGAACCACCAATGACTTACTTCCCCACAAAACATATTCAAAGCAAATGAGATTCATTACTCCTTATGAGAATGAATTGCACTAAAATCTATCTCAACCTACTCCAAACAGTCTTTTGTGGATGCATCTGAAATAGAACTCTAATACTTCTGAAGAAATCGGTGCTAAAAATATTAGAGTGTCCACCTCTAAGTGTCATAATCATATTCCTCTACTCTATGGTGATCTGTTAGAACATTCTATTGAACATATTTGGAACTAACCTAATGAGGACATCAACTTGGAGCCATGCCTGCTAAAAGAACAACTATTAGAGATCATAAACCTGGAATATGGAATATTTAACATTATATAATTAATTAATTTATTATATTATTTAAGGGGTTTTAACCTATCCCAAGGACTACCCATTCAAACATAGGTGTAATGAAGAGTGATGTGTGATGCTTTTCTAGGTCTCTACCCTGCAACCATTACCAATTCTTTTAGTAGTCTCAATAAACATAATGTTTCATGCATCAGATTATAGGGGGCCCTAAATATTCATGTCCTTGCTAATCTACCATGTTTACATCACCCACTAAACTTAGATAACAATATTCACCTAGCAACCCATGCAACCTAAACTATGACTAACTCTAAACACCATCCTATCCCTCAACCTGAACCTTTGATACCACTCTATCACAACCCCCCCAAAGAGTACCCAACCTAGGCCAATAATGAGCTAAGGGAGATGGTGACCACTTGAGTCCCACCTTCAGTAGGACCCAATTTGGCAACTAGAACCTAGGGTATAATAAACATACAATGAGAGGCATTACCCTCTAAGAGAAACATGAATAAGAGAGAGATAAGATAGATACACGAATAAAAACCTACTCAGATTGATATATATATAGAAATCCCAAGTGAATACATGTAATTTCTTATAAGAACTAATACAACTAAAAGGAACTACTAGTAATAAAAGATAATTATGGAATCTACCATAAATCCTAAGAAACTTATATAAAAACACAAGCAAGTAGTAACCGGACCAATCTCCAACCTTCCACTGTTGACTAAAAAGACAATTTATATATACATAGGGTGAGAATAATAGCATACTCAGAAAGATCCTCCTCATATCCTATCGTGAAAAAGATAAAGAAAACATGCTGAAGAACACTGAAGAATAGTGGAAATGACTCATCACCTAAACAAGTATACTATGTTCCCAACCTCAACATGTATAACACTCACCAAGAATCACATACAAGAGATCATATAATAAAATAATTAACATCAAGGATACCCTACTCTCACTTCCCTAGTGGTTTTACACTTTTACTCAACATCGCACGTTATTCACATCTCTCTCCAAAATAGGTTAGCCTGAAGACACCTGGTAAAGATATAACAACCTGCACCTTGTGTATCACATCATCACATTATCCCATCCACATATCATAATTAAGTAACCAGGTAGTTTCCTGGAGCCATCATAACCTGTATAATGTGTATCATACATCAAGTATTAAACCAAAATCCAACACAAACCATCCACCATGTAAGTACTTCAAGCCACCATAGCCAATACACATCATACCTATAATAATCCTTTGAATACTATATCTAAGGACTTATTTATGTGAATAAAAAAAGACATCAGATCCCTATCCACACATACAGATAAAACTAACCACCATGAATACCAACATAAGTTAATACCAAGAGAAGAGAGCGGGGCCAAAGGGGGTAGTCAGCCATACATCCTCACACAGAGATTTTAGGGAAAACACCCTCCCAAAATTCACTAGGTTCCAGTCACATTAACGAACATGGGTGGGTAAGCATATGAAATCACATAATATACATGATATAATATAGCTCACATCACATTATGGGCATAAATTAGTCTTAAGATCAACTGAAACCATCTTCTCTTAGACACACAACTGCCACTTCTAGGGACTATATATCCATAAGCACACAAGAATTTAGAATAGATACATTAAAATAATTCTTTAATTCTTTTTCAATTCAAATTACTTTAATTAATTAATTATCCATTAATTAACCATTAACATTATTTCAACATTAGAGTAAAGTTATATGCCCTCCAAGAATAATCCAAATTGATTCCATGGTTTATCAATATCAAAATATTTTCATCATTTTCATTCTATTTACAACCAACCCCACATTTTAAGAATTATTTATTCATTATTAGCATCATTCCATAATCCAGATACTCTAGGAAAACAATCCTAATCTACCACTAAGTGGAAACATGCAACCAAGCACATCCATAAACCTCAAGTAGTAGGGAAAGGAATGTAGATAAAACAAGAAACCTAGCCATTATCCATTAAAAAATTCATAATTGAGCATGATATATCTTATCATCACATCAATGGTTAATCCAAGATTCATCCCGTTCCATCAACATTGGTGTCATCCCTGAAACCCACATGAATATCCTGATGTATCAAGACACCACGGAAATTGTCTACTATCATATCATCCAAGACTACCTGCCCACATATCATTAACCACTCCTAGGATCATCCATATCATGATCACATCACAACTGAGATTCCCCTCCCCATATCCCATCACATAGTGAAACATACATCTAGATAGAATCAAAAAATTAGTAAGAAATAAACATATTCAATGGGATAATTTTCCCAAAAATAAGGCATCCATCCTTCACACATAAACAATCTCCCATGGATTTAGTTCAAGGAACTCATCCTTCTCAAGAAAATGTGAAACATAGGCCCTAATAATTAACTTTGTCACACAACCGGTTACTTATTCCATATTGAATTATTTGATTCTTTATTCAAAGGTTGAAATTATGAGAAACCTAAGGCATCAAGCTATAATAAGCTATCACAATACTCTTTCTAGCATAAAACTAGTTTCATAAACTGTGAGAATAACCATTCTCAGTTAACATGAATTTTTATTATTATAATAAAAAATAATTAGCATTCTTAAATATCTTTATAAAATTACATCAACACATGGAATACAAATTTCAATTAAATATGTGCACTACACCAATTTTATTATCATCAAATTACATCGAACATCATATTTATTTAACATACTTATCATTTAATTTTTAATCTAATTAATCTATAAAATATGGATTTGAATTCATTACCATTTTCATCAAGAACTACATATTAATCCTAGAATGAAAACATGTTGTAGAAGAATAGTATAGATAACACACTATCTAGTAAAATAAGAGGAAAAATTTTATCATCATATCAAATATTGATAAGATGCGATCACTACCAAATTTATACAATCTTGTTCAATAATTATTAAGTTAATTACATGTCCAACCAAAGGGATAAACCATTATCAATTTACAATTACATGTAAATAAAAGAGAAGAAACAAATCCGCTATCTAGAAAAAAGAAGCTCCATGAGACTCACTAAACCAAATAGGGGTCACATGCAAGATGGGATCACCACTAGAGATATTGCTCCACTGACAAAATGATTCCATGAATACAAGGGAAGGGTTCTAAAAAATTCAGTCTTGAGAGATAACAAATTGGAAAGAATAAAGTTACATACCTTTATTTTTGAGCCAAATGATATGGAATGGCTGTATTTTATAGATCAAAAAATATTTAATTCAATATTTTTAAGAAATAATAAAACTCCATGTTGAAGGAAACATTTAAAATCTTTTTCATCTTAGAAAATTTGTATTATAACTATACCTGATGAATTGGTCTTTTAATGTTCATGATTCATGCCACTAGAAGATCTACATCACTATTTTTATGTATTTGGTTAAAACCTCTACATAAGTGATTTTACATAGCTAAATTCCCTATATAGACTATTCTCTATGATGTAGTCGATTTTGGTGATGTATCCAAATCCCATGTAGTTGATTTTAGCAAGGTATTTGATTTCCACTTAGCCAATTCCCCACAACATAGCCTATTTCCATGATGTAACGGAATCCCACATAGTTGTTTCCCCATGACATAGTTTATTTCCAACCAAGTACCTGATTTATGTATCTCATATCTCACATAGTTGATTCAACTAACTGTGAACAACATTTTTATGTCGTGAAACTCTCACACGCCCTTGATTTCCACTACTTCTATCTTTTAGCAACCAAACACCTCCATACCCACTCTAATCCTTCCCTAATCACCACGGAATTCAGAAACACAGAAATGGCCAGACTACATAGATCCATTATCTTACACCTTCACTCCATAGATATATGGTCAATGAATACTTTGTTAAGATATACTCTAACAAGATCATCCAGAGGATCCTGTATTCTTTTAAAAAGCGTATTCATTTCTTCACTGAGCATTCCTAAAATATCATAAAAGAAAATCATGAATTATATGAGTTTACCTCTAGCTTCTCCATGGAATAGTTCATGTGGTCTTGTTAATGTAGATATATAATCTTTGTGGTGTAATTTTATTTCCAAAGTTTATATTTATAATACATGACAAATTATTTTGTTAGTATACCTAGTGTTTCACCTGAATATATTCTAAAACAATATTTTAGATATAAAAAAGTCAACTACTATAATTTTTATATGAAAAATAATTATCTTTACATTAATAGATAGTTGAATATTATATATTATTAATTATTATTTTCGGTAGGATATTAATGATTCTATAATCATTGAACTATTAGTTAAGTATGAAATACCATAACAAAATTTATTTTAGAATGAAATAAAATTTCATTACGTCTAAAATAGGAACTGAGATAAAAGTTTCAGAAATAATCAATATAAAACAATAATTTTATTCAAATAATTCCACCATATAATACAAAATCTATATGTTTTTATTTAATTAATTAAGAATCACCATTATTTAGATTTATATTTAAAGAAAAATAAATCCTATTATTTCAATACTTTCTTAGTTTCTGCATTTAGAAACATACATGTGGTAAGAATATTTTATTTTCATACACATGAATTGAATATAAATAAATTTATGAATAAACTAGTGTATATTAATTAGATTACTTCCCCTTAAATACATTATGATTCCATTTTTAATGACCGTTCTCTCCATAGTAAAAGAAAATATCCACTTGGTTATTGCGCTCCCATTGAATTCTTTGTCTATTGAAGAATGTTGTAAAGAAACCATTGGATTTAAATCAACCATGGTCTTTTCAAACCTATTTGTCATTATTTTCACTATATGGGGATGAGGGACCACATTCCCATCAATCCTTATCTTCTTAGTGATATATAGGTTAAAAATATTCATAATCAATTTATCTATTTTATTTATATAGACTTAGAAATATACGGATAAACATGGTGGTATGGATGATAATTTGAGTCTAATGGATAATTTATTATCTAAATAGAAGTATAGTCTTGTTAGTTTATTAATATACTCCATCATTTTGAAGCCCAGATCTATACCAAGGTTCCCATATTCATGTTTACACTGATATAGCATAGTGAAAATATAATTTATCTCCTGCATATCTTTTTCTTTTACAAGTGATAAGATATGAGATATTATGGTTAAAGAATATGTGTCCTTATGTTGTCTTATTAAATCTCTTGATATAGATGATATTATGATAGAATGGACATCGAAATCATCCTCCAAGTGTCTATGGTTGGCATCATTTTCACCCTCACTCACTGCCTGTGAAGGTGTATAAAGAATAAGGGATTCCCACACATAATATAATTTTTCTAATAGTAATGAAATGTATAAATGATTATATCTCCCTTGGAAATTTGTTCTTGTGAGGTCATGACCCGTGTTGTGGAATGATCACAGTGTCGTCAAGGTTTTCTTTCTATTTATTTTATATAATAATTTAATAATATTTTATGAGTACTTTAGAATGATTACTAAAATCTGTGAGATGTAATAAATTGTATCATCTTATTAGTCTCCCACTATTTTATCATGTATCAATATCCCTCACCATTGGACTTAGAATGTCCTATCATGTGGACACTCTAGTGGTAAGGATCCATATTTCCCTTCTCATAGTTAAAAATTTAATTTATCAAACTATTTAAAGGTATTTAAGTAGGTGTTCTTACCAACAACATCACTGCACAACTCTTTGATCTATTGAGTAGACTCCCCAATACTAAAATACTAACTTCTATTTCCCCAACACATACCTCTATGTAACATCAATTCTAATAAGGGACACTTCTCAAGATGTTTACTTGGTTAAGTCAACCCTAAACCTTCAAATTAACTCCTTGATAAAAGAATGTGTTATAGAGAGTTCCAGACTAACTCTTAGTTATAGGGTTTCATCCTTAATCAAGTAATAAATGGTGTTTCTCACTTAATATTTACTATAGGGTTTTTATATATGTGTGTGTGTGAACGTGTACATTCCACTATTTTATCCATCACATGTCTTATTAATATTATGATTATATTACATAATTAATTGAACTTGTCATGATAAAATATTTACATATAATTATTTTAATTTATTTCATCTTATATGATATGTTATCTTATTTTCTTAATATGACCACAATAAAACATGAAAATAAATAACCATTAAATCTAAATATATAAAATTAAATTACCATGGGATTTATAATGACTGATTTTTTGAGAAGATAATAAATAAATCTATGATCTTGGGGGGGGGACTCCCTGAGCTGATCCTGGCTCAAGTTACATCATCCCTCCCTAGACCAATGTATCTTCTTGGTTAGTCTTCCTCAGTTACATGTTGAACAACCACCACTCTCTTAGGAACTCCTTATTTTAAATAAACATTAAACTAACATGCATGGGAGGTAACCAATGGACTCATTTAGTGGGTAAGATAAGTAAACACTGGACACAAATATAATATATGTTAAATGAGGGAGGGATGAAAAATAGAACTTCATATTTAATTAAATAGTAAACTATTATAGAAAAATCCCATAATATAAAATTAAATGAAACCTTCCCAAACATTGGTCAGTCAAAGCTCTTGGATAGTTATATACATGAAACATCACATCCATACATACCAACATTCATTTCTAATTTCTCTCTTAATTAATATAATGTTATCTTGATTTAATAATCAATTGTCTTATTAATAAACTAATTATATATCTTAATTTATTCCAATAATTATAGAGATACATAAGAATCTAATCCACTGTGATTTTGAATAAATTAATTTTTTAAAATTAATGAATTACACTGTATATATTGGAGGAAACATGACATGTTCTCTTTTTTCATTTATTACAAGGTGTGTAGCATAAAAAAACATGACATGTAAGAGTTACTGTATATATTTCTAGTTGTGACACCCAATTATTTCATTAAAGGTACTTATATTTATTATATTTTTATCCTAACATCCCCCCTAAGTCCCCCTAGTCCCCTATGAATTTTGGTTTCTTTTGAAGTTGTTTTGAGGGGAGAAAAGAGGGTGTATAGTTTAAGTGCAGGGTTTTCCAAACAATGCACACAATCTGTGCGCCAATTTACATGTCAAAAAAATGTTGAAATGACCTCTTTTTCATCTCATTATTTATCCTAACTCAGACCATTATTCCCCCATTCGACCATTTTATCCATGGAATCCCTCCAATTCACTCAAACCCTCATTGGAACACCATTTTAAAGGGGGATTTGATGGAGAAACTTCAAACAATCTCAGGTAATTTTCCTTCCCTCTTAGTTCCTCCATTTTAAATTATGTTTCTTTCAATTTTTATTGATGTCCCAAATAACCAGAGGTTATGGTTTCTAAACTATGGTTTAACCTTGGATTTTATTGATCCAATCTTCTGTTTTAGGCTTGATTTAACTTCCTTGAGGTGTGGCGGTGGTGCGTTTGTGTTTTCTCACAAAGGATTCAAGGGTTTTCATTAATTTGCTAGGTGATTCCATTTTATAAGAAATATTTGAGACCTAACTAATGTTTTTATGATATTTTCAGGAATATTAAATTTGATTATTGGAGAGAAAATTGGTTTTTGTGGTGTTTGTAATGAAAGTGAATTTTAAGTGCCAATTTCAAGTGAAATTTGGAGTTTTTCATATAAATATTTTATTGGTTCATTAAGGGATTACCTATAATTATTTAGTTGGATTTATTGAACTATATTATGGCCGAAAATAATTTTTTCAATGTTTTTCTCATTTCGTTGTTACTGCAAAATTGGTTGTGGGTGACATTTGTCAAGTAAATGATTTTTGAGTACCAATTTGGTGTTAGATTGGGTGTTTTACATGGCTATTCTATATGATGATTATTGGGGTTCTTTTATAACTCATGTAATGGGTTTATAAAAATATTTTTGGTGTTTTATATTCTTTTTTGGAAAATATGAGTATGCACATGGTGTTAAAAGTGGGGTTTTAAAGGGTTTTTTGTGAGCGAAGCATTGTTAGTTTTTGTGAAATTGTTTTCTTAAAAATAAAAATGTTTTTTTGTGTGATTTAAGTAGTATAAAGTGTGAAAAGATACTGTATTGTTTGTATATGACCATTAGTGGGGTTTTTATGTGTAAATGGATGTGTGCTTCCTGATGAATTTTTTTGAGAACAAAGGGGGAAGCCCGGGTACCTAGGTGGGCATATATGTACTAGTACGACTAGTGAGCCGGATGGGTTATGTCCCTGTTTCACTGAGAAAATGGATAAAAAAACTCTAACTAAACTATGGGAATGATGTTTTAGGACCACTAGGTTTTGGGTATGTTCCTTACTAGTGGCTCATTCATGGAAAATGATTGTGACTTAGATACATTACACAGAGGTACGAGGTACATTGGTCCCGAGACTATCTTGTTTCCTAGGGGTGTTCCCGGTTTTGGTGCTCATTTTATTTGTGATATTTACCATTGTCTTAGGTTTTGTTTTTTGTACATTATAGTATATAAAATTTCTTATTATAATTTTTTAATATTATGATATTTTTAGTTTGAAAACTGTTTTCAATTGAAAGTTATGTTTCTTAGAATTTACCATTGTTTTCATTACATATTAAAACTGATTTCTTTTCACTTTGTATTTCATACTATTTGGAATATTGGGGGGGGGGGTATTCTATTGGTATTAGGCTCACACCCTAATTACACCCCTTGGGTGTAATTATACTTGGTTATGTTTGACTCAGTTAATGGTAAAACCTTAGGTGAAGGCGGTTCGGGTTGTTAGACCCCTCATGTTGTGTGGTGTAGCAGAGACGTCTTAGGGGTGAAGAAACCATTGACATGTAGGAACTTTGTAGATGTATTTCTGATGTATTTATTTGTATTTGGACCACTTGTAATGTATTTTAAACCATGCATTCCATTTTGGATTTTTCCTAAGTCTTATTTGGAAATGAAATTTTAGATTCTCATCATTGATTGTTTTTAATGTTTTATGCTTTCATACTTTTATAAATCATTCCCAAACCTAATTTATTGATACCCAGGAACTTGTGCCTGCCTGTGGGGATAATGAACGCCCTTCATCTCTTGACATGTGCTGGATTTGGTGTCATTATTAGTGGTGACCAGATACAATTCGCGACAAAATGGTATCAAAGGTGGCTAATGTTTTTGGGTTATATTTCTATTGTGGGATGAGTTAGGATAAACATGAGATAGAACTGTCGGGGATCGGGTTTTTGGTCACCAGTAGGGTGCCTAGCCTACACCTCTCATGGAAGACCCTGAGTCACCAGGGGATGTTGGAATTGTCTGATCTCCTTCACTTCCAGGTGAGACATGTGGGGTACAGACCACATGTGGACATCAGGTGGGGGTGTAGGAGTTGTTTATTTTGTTATTATAATGTGTTTTGATTAATTATATTTAATGTATTTGATTAATTTTTTTAGAATTTTGGTATTGACTATTGTTTTTGTGACTATTGCATTTTGTATCAACATGCCTCCCCATAAAGCTCCCATGCGCCCATAAGAGGAAGCCAGAGAGAGTTATCCCACACCAATTGATCAGAGGCTAGTAGAGGCTATGGTTTCAGCTATCTAGGATCTAGGACAGGGACCAGATCCTATTCTAGCTCCTATTAGAGAATATGATACTGATCTTAGAAAGGACAGGGACCGAGAGTTCTTGAAAAATAATCCTCTCACCTTCTAAGGTAGTATAGAATCCCAGGAAGTATAAGAATCTCTCAAAAATATTGTGTGCATGTTAGAGTTACTGGATACACCTGAGGAGATTAGGGTGAAGTGTGCATATTTTCTTTTGGAGGGTCCCATCCTCAGATGGTGGGAATCAGTACTTCAGACTAGGAAGAATGAGAAGATGCGCTGGGTAGATTTCAAGGATGTATTCAATGAACAATACTACCATAAGGTGTTAGACTATGCTAGGTCCCGAGAGTTTATGGAACTTGTTCAAGTGAATCTATCTGTGATGGAGTACGCCAACCGTTTCACTGATATGATTCAGTATTCCCCATAAATCATCTCCAATGAGAAAAAAGGCCTAGAGGTTTGAGAATGGCTTGCGACCAGAGATATACTACCAGGTTTTCTTCTTTAAGATGAGGAACAATGTGGAGGTGGTTGATCTGGAGTGCATGGTGGGGATTGATAGGAATGGCAGAGATATTTTCTCTGGGTTAGTGTCTGTAGTGGGTAGTGGAAAATATTCAGAAAAGAAAAGGAAGTGGGAGGAACGGGTGAAGAAGAGAGGTGGTAGTTCAGGTCACTCTTCCAGGCAGTTTTCATCTATGGCTTCTGATATGAGGTTGGTCATGTGCCACTAGTGTGGGAAGCTGGGGAACATCCGAATAGCATGCCATATTCCTCTGAAGCCTTGTTACTAGTGTGGAGGTATGTGGAATTTTCAACACTTCTGCGGGGTGGCACATCCACTTCTGAGTGGGTGAGGGTCAGCAGCTTCAAGAAGAGATCCTGCATAGTCCGAGACATCAAGGACTAGAGGATTTTGATGTGGTGGAGGTGGTGGTAGAGATGGTTCATCTGCTGGGAATAGCCAGTTCAGGGCACAACCTCAGACTAGTGGTCATCCTTAGGCAGAGACTGGACATCTCCATGCGGTGGATCAGGCACTAGTAGGATCAGATGCAGGACCATCGACAGTTCGAGGTACCGTTTTGATCGCATCTTCTATAGTTGATTCTCTTTTTGATACCAGTGACACTTTTACATTAATTTATTCCTGTTTTGTGGATATTCTGAATTTACCAACCGAGTTATTGTCTTTCTTGATGGGGTTGGCGAAACTACTGGGAAAGAAGAAGGTGTAGGGTCTTAGGTGCTCATCATGGGCTCTCACCATGTCAGGGATTGAGATGGAGTGGGACCTATTGGTCCTAGATATGGATATATTTCACATAATTCTTGACATGGATTGGATAGTGCACTTAAAATCACACATTTCTTATTATAGGTGGCGAGTGAGTTTCACGACACCTAATGGGAGTCATGAGGTATTTTGGGGAGAATGGGATCGTCAGTCAGGTCATGCAGGAACTCCACTCCCAGATTTGGTAAGTCTTATCTTCCAGTTTTCATCACTCGTGCTAAAGGAAGATGGTCTTTCCCCTAAAGGTTCACTACCTCATTTAGTGAATGAGTCTCTGGAGGTATTCCCAGATGATTTTCACCTTTTCCCCTAGAGCGGGATATAGAGTTTTTGATTGATCTGGTGCTAGGAATATAGTCGATATCCCTTCCATCATATCGCATGGCCCCTAATGATATAAGGTAATTAAATATACATTTGGACGACTTAGAATCCAAAGGATTAATTCGTCCGAGCGTCTCTCCTTGGGACTCTCCTCAATTGTTCTTGAAAAGGGATGACGAATCCATCCAGTTGTGAATTAACTACCAGAATATGAATAAGGTAACAATTAAGAACAAATACCCTTTTCCCAGAATAGATGATTTTTAGATCATTTGAAGGTGGAAAGACGGTTTTCAAAAATAGACTTTCATTCGGGATACCATCAACTTAGGTGAGAGAGGAAGATATCCCGAAGACAACCTTTTAAAGTAGGTACAACCACTTTGAGTATTTTGTTATGCCCTTTAGATTGACCAATGATCCGATAGTATTTATGGAGATTATGAACAAGGTGTTACACTAGTATCTAGACTCCTTCGTTGTGGTGTTTGTGGATGGAATTATAGTATACTCTCGCTGTGAGGAGGAACATGATCATCACTTGCGGATCATTCTAGGCACTTTGCGAGATCACCGCCTCAATCCAAAGTTGTGAAAGTGCACTTTCTGGATTAGGGGGGTGAAATTTATGGGGCATGTGATCTCAGAACAGGGGGCTTCAGCGGACCCTGAGAAGATCAGTGCGGTTATGACATGGGAGTAGCCGAAGAATGTGTTCGAGAACATGCGTTTCCTTGGCCTGGCTGGTTATTACAGGCGGTTTGTTCGTGGCATCTCTCAGCTTGATTAACCGATGAACACACTTACCCGAAAAGGTGTGAAGTTTGTATGGGCCCCAGAATGTCAGGCATTGTTCTAGGAGATGAAGAGGCAATTGACTACCACCCCCGTTATGATTTTTTCAGAGGCGAGAAAGGGGTATGTGGTCCATTGTGATGTTTAAAAATGGGTCTAGGGGGCGTGGTTATGTAGGATGATCATGTGGTGGCGTATAAATATCTCCAACTCCGACCAAACGAAAATAATTATTCAAACCATGACTTGGAGTTAGCAGATGTGATCCATGACTTGAAGACTTGGAGTCACTATCTCTTTGGGGAGAAGTTTTTGGTATACTATGTTCACAAAAGCATGGCCTATATCTTCTCACCAAAGGACCTGAACTTGAGGTTGTGTCGCTAGATCAAGTACTTGTAGTGGTTTGACTTTGACATTGTATATACCCCAGGAAAGGGTAATGTGATGGACGATGCCTTAAGCAGAAGGGTTTCAGTGCAGGCTTTGAGGAAGTCCAGTGACGAGTGGACTTTTATGGGTCTCTTTTCTTAGATTCATATAGAGATTAGGGAGCATAGTCGAGGTGCATTCTTGGCAAGCTTTTAGTTGAATCCTTCACTCTTGGAGTTGATTTAGAGGGAAGAGCCTAGCGATGATATTTTTCAGCAGTCAAGGTAGTTTCTTCATGTTGGGTAGATTTCCTCTGATTAGTCGTCATATCTCAAGGGCATCTTGTGCTTCAAGGGCCGTTCAGTAGTGTCGTTATCTCTGTGGAAGGTGGTGATGCAGGATAGCCACCAGTCATAGTGGTTTGTTCATCCGGGTTCCAACAAGATGTATTATGATGTTCAATAATAGTTTTGGTAGCCAGGTATGCAATGAGACATAGCAAAATTTGTGTTGAGATGCTGCACATGCCAACAGGTGAAAGTAGAGCATCAAAGGCCCTCCAGTTTGCTCTAGCCATTACCCATTCCTACCTGGAAGTGGGATGAGGTCACCATGGACTTCAATGTTTTCTTTCCTTGTACACCTCAGGGTAAGAATGAAATTTGGTTGGTGATTTATCTTCTATCCAAATCAGCCCACTTCATTTCGATCAAAGATATAGCTAAAGTGGATGAGTCGGGCTGTTTGTATCTTCAGGAGGTGGTGAGACTCCCTGGTGTTCCGTCAATAGTTGTATCAAATAGAGAACCCCAAATTACTTATCGATTTTGGGAAGGCCTTAAAAAGGCCTTAGGTTATCAGATTAATATGAGCATGGAATACCATCCTCAAATAGATGGCCAGACAGAGCTGGTGAATTAGATTTTGGAGGACATGTCCATGCATGTGTTCTAGACTTTGGAGGTTCAGGGGATACCCATTTGGGATTGGTTGAGTTTTTTTATAATAACAATTACCAATCCTCAATTTGAATGGCTCATTTTGAGGATCCCTATGGTCAGCCTCATCAGTCCCCCTGTGTTGGGCTGAGGTAGGTGAGACCTCACTGTTGGGACAGAGTCTAGTACAAGAGACGTCTGAGATGGTCAAGTTGACCAGGCAGTGTTTATTGATATCTCAAAGTCTCCATAAACCATATGATGACCAAAGGCATTGATACTTAGGGTTTTATACGGGTGACAGGGTATTCTTGAAAGTGTCCCCTCTTCTGGGCCATCGTCGATTGGGAAAGCAAGGGAAGCTGACGCCGCGGTATGTCAGACCTTTTGAGATCACTGATCTTATTGGAAAGGTGACATATAGGTTGGGTTTACCTTCTCATTTGGCATCCATACATGATTTCTTCCATGTCTCCCAATTGAATAAATACAACCTGGATCCATCCCATGTGTTGAGTTGGGATGAACTAGAGATAGACCCAGACTTGTCACTCTTTGAGCGGCCGGTGAAAATTGTGGAATCCCAAGAGAAGGTGCTTTGAGAGAAGTATATTACACTGGTCTAGGTTCATTGGCAGCATTGAAGTGATACTCATGATACATGGGAGTATATGTCATGGGTCAATGAAGAATACCCATTCTTGTTTTCCGATCAATCCTCTAGTCGGATTTCTAGGACAAAAAGTTTTCATTGGGGGGGGGGAATTTTACACCCATGTTCTTCATTAAAGGTACTTATATTTCATATATTTTTATTCTAACATCCCCCCAGAAGTCCCTCCTAACCCCCATGAATTTTGGTGGCTTTTGAATTTATTTTTAGGGGAGAAAAGAGGGTGCATAGTTTTCCTAACCATGCGCACAAACCGTGTGCCTATGTCCTGGTCAAAAAAATGATGAAATTGCCTCATTTCCCTCTCAGGATTTATTCTAACTCGGCCCTTTCTTCCCCATTCTACCATTTCAGCAATGGAGGCCCTACAAATATCTCAGATCCTCATTGGAACCCCATTTTGAAGGTGGATTTGGTGGAGGAACTTCGAACAATCTCAAGTAAGTTTCTTCCCCTCTCAGTTCCTCCCCTTTCCATGATGTTTCTTCCAAATTTTCTTGAGGTTACAAATTACCAGAAGTTAGGGTTTCAAACATAGGGTTAATATTTGGGTTTTCTTTGTCCAATATTCTATTTTAGGCTTGATATACCTTCCTTGAGGTGCGGTGGTGGTGTGTTTGAATTTTCACACATAGGATTAAAGGGTTTTCATTACATTGGTAGGTGATTCCAATTTGTATGCAATCTTTATGACCTAGATACTATGTTTATAATATTTTAATGTTTATTACATTTTATTATTGGTGAAAAAATTGGTTTAAGTGGTGTTTGTAATGAAAGTGAATTTTAAGTGCCAATATCATGTGAAATTGGGGGTTTTTCATATAAATATTTTATCAGTTAATTAAGGGATACCCTATAATTTTTTATATGGATTTAATGAATTGTATTAGGGATAAAAATAAGGTTTTCAATGTTCTTATCCTTTGGTTGTTTCTGAGAAATTGATTTTGGGTGACGTTTGTTAAGTAAATGATTTTTGAGTACCAATTGGGTGTTAGATTGGGAGTTTTACATGGCTATTCAACGTGATGCATATTGGGGTTGTTTTATAACTAATGTAATGGGTTTATGGATTTTTTTGGTGTTTTAAATTTTGTTTTGGAAAATATGAGTATGCACATGGTATTAAAAGTGGGGTTTTAAAGGGATTTTTTGTGTGCAAAGCATTTTTGGTTTTTGTGAAGTTGTTTTGTTAAAATTAAAAATATTCTATAGTGTGATTTAAGTGGTATAAAGTGTGAAAAGCTACTTTATTGTCTGTATTCGACTAGTAGTGGTGTTTTGAAGTGTAAATTGATGTGTTTTTCTTTCTAAAATTGTTTGAGAACAAAGGAAGAAGCCTGAGTACCTAGGTGGGCAGATATACACTAGTATGGCTAGTGAATCAGATGGGTTGTGTCCCTGTTTCACTGAGAAAATGGAAAATGACAACTCTAACTAAACTATGTGAATGTAGTTTGGGGACCACAAGGTTATGGGTATGTTCCCTACTACAGGATTGTGCATTGGAAAGGATTGTGACTTGGATACTTTACACTGAGGTACGCGGTAGATAGGGCCCGAGACTATCTAGTTTCCCAAGGGTGTTCCCTGTAAAGGTGCTCATTTGATTTTTGGTATTTACCCTTGTATTAGGGCGTGTTTTTTGAAATTAAATTATCTAACATGTCTTATTATAATGTGTTATCATTCTAAAATTTTTATTTTGAAAACTTTTTTTAATTGAAAATTATGTTTCTTGGAATTTACCACTTATTTTCTTTACATATTAAAACTAATTTCTTTTCACTTTGTATAGCATAATATTTGGAATATTTGGGTGGTATCATATTGGGATTAGGCTCAACCCCTACTTACACCCATTGGGTGTAATTAGATATGGTTATGTTTGACTTTGGTAAAGGTAAAGCCTCAGGTGAAGGAGGTTCAGGTTGTTAGACCCCTCCTGCGGTGCGGTGTTGTGGAGACGGCCCAGGGGTGATGATCCCCTTATCATGTGGAGTCTTTATAGATGTATTTATGATATCATTATTTGTAATTCGAAAACTTGTAATATATTTAAATCCATTTATTCAGTTATGGATTTTTCCTAAGTCCTATTTGTCTATGAAATTTAAGATTCTTATCATTGATTGTTTTTAATGTTTTATTCTCTCATACCCTGGTAAATAGTTCCCAAACCTAATTTATTGATACCCGGGCACTTTTTCTAGCCCATGGGGATAGGAAAACCCTTCAGGCCTTATAATTGGCTGCATTTGGTGCCAATATTAGTAGAGACCAGATCCTGTTCGTGATAAAATGGTATTGAAGGGGGTTAATGTTTTTGGGATATATTACTATTTTGGGATGTGTTAGGATAGACAGGAGTTAGGACTATCTGGGATCATAGTTTTGGTCTCTAGTAGGGTTCATATCCCTCACCTCTCATGGCAGACCTTGAGTCACTAAGAGACGTTGGAATTGTCTAATCGACTTCACTTCCAGGTGAGACGTGTGGGCTACAGACCACACATGGACAGGTGGGGGTGGAGTAGGTGTTTATTTTGTTATTTTAACGCGTTTAGATTAATTATATTTGATGTATTTGATTAAAATTTTCATAATTATGTTATTGAATTTTTTTTGTGACTGTTACATTTTTTAGCAACATGCCTCCCTTGAAAGCTCCCATGCGCCCATTGGAGGAAGCCGGAGAGAGTTCTCCCACACCAATTGACCAGAGGCTATTCAAGGTCGTGGTTCAGGATATTCAGGCTCTAGTACAAGAACCAACTCCTGTTATAGATTCTATTAGAGAGGATGAGATTGGTCCTAGAATGGATAATGCCTAGGAGTTCCTGAAAAATAAGCCTCCCACCTTCCGAGGTAGCATAGAACCCCAAAAATGAGAGGAATGGCTCGAAAAGATCAAGACCATGTTCAAGTTCATAGATACAATCTAGGAGATTAGGTTGATGTGTAAATATTTCCAATTGGAGGGTCCCAGCCACAGGAGGTGGGAATCAATACTTCATACTGGGAAGAATGAGAAGATGCACTGGGGAGATTTCAAGGCTATCTTCAATGAACAGTACTCCCTAAGGTGTTGGCTTATGATAGGTCTTGAGAGTTTATGGACCTTGTTTAAGGGAATCTATCCGTGATGGAGTATTCCAACCGTTTCACTGAGATGGTTCAGTATGCCCCTAAAATCGTCTCCAATGAACAAACAATGTCCCAGAGGTTTGAGAAAGGCTTGCGACTAAAGATACACTCTCATGTTTTCTTCTTTATGCTAGGACCTATGCCGAGGTGGTTGATCGGGCATGCATGGTGGAGATTGAAAGTAAAGTTAGGAATTGTTTTTTGGGTCAGTGTCCATAGTGGGTAGTGGAAACTCTTCATAAAAGAAAAGGAAGTGGGAGGAATAGGTGAAGGAAGTAGGTTGTAGTTCAGGCCACTCTTCCAGGCAGTTTTCGTCTGAGGCTTCTAATGAAAGATTGGTCATGTGCCACTAGTGTGGGAAGAAAGGTCACATCTGACCAGTATGACCACTTCCCCTGAAGCCTTGTTACTAGTGTGGAGGTATGGGGAATTTTCATTGCTTCTGCGGGGTGGCACATCCACTTTCGAGGGGGGAAATGTTAGCGGATTCAAGAGGAGTGCCAGTACAGTCTGAGCCATTGAGGATTTGAGGATCTTGATTTGGGGTCCACAGTGGTATGGCAGGGTCATCTTCTAGGAAGAGTCAGTTCAGGGCACAACCTCAGACTAGTGGTCATCCTCAGGCAGAGACCAGACATCTCGATGTGGTTGATCCGGCACCAGTAGGATCAGAGGCGAGACCATTGAGAGTTCGAGGTACCGTTTTGATTGCATCTTATATAGATGATTCTATTTTTTATACTGGTTACTTTGTTTCATTAATTTCTTCCCTTTTTCTGGACACACTAAATTTACGAACCATGTTGTTATGTTTCGTGATTGTGTTGGTGACAGTGCTGGGAAAGAAGAAGGAGCAGGGTCTCAAGTGCCCGTCATGTGCGCTCCCCGTGTCAGGGATTGAGATGTAGTGGGACCTCTTGTTCTTAGATATGGATCTATGTGAAATAATAATTGGAATGTATTGGATAGTAAACATCCATGCACACATTGATTGCTATAGGTGGCGAGTGAGTTTCACGGAACCTGATGGGAGTTGGCGGGTTTTTCAGGGAGAATGGGATTCTCGGTCTGGTCATGCAGGACCTCCACTCCTATATTTTGGAATTCTTATCTTCTAGTTGTCTTCGATTGTACTAGAGTACGACAGTATTTCCCCTGAAGGTACACTACCTCATGTAGTTAATGAATTTTAATAGGTATTCCCGGATGATTTTTCAGGTTTTCCCCCAGAGCGGGATGTAGAGTTTTTGATTCATATAGTGTCGAGAACACAACCGATATCTCTTATGTCATATCACATGGCCGCTACTGAGCTGATGAAATTAAATATGGAGATGGAAGACTTATATTCCAAAGGATTCATTTTCCCGAGCATCTCTCCTTAGGCCGCTGCTATGTTGTTCGCGAAAAAGGATGATGGATCCCTCTGGTTGTGCATTGACTACTGGAAGCTGAATAAGGTAACAATTAAGAATAAATAAACTTTGACCTAAACAGATTAGTTTTTCAATCAGTTTAAGGGGGAAAGGTGGTTTTCAAAAATAGACTTTCATTTGGGATACCATCAACTCAGGGTGAGAGAGAAAGATATCCTGAAGACAGCCTTTCGAAGCAAGTATGACCACCTTGAGTATTTGGTCATGCCCTTCGAATTGACCAATGCTCCAGTGGTATTTATGGAAATCATGAACATGGTGTTCCACCAATATCTTGAATCCTTTGTTTTAGTGTTCATGGATGACATTATAGTATACTCTAGCTCTAAGGAGGAATATGAACATCACTTTCGGATTGTTCTGGGAAGTTTACGGGATCACCACCTCTATGAAAAGTTGTCAAAGTGAACTTTCTGAATGAGGGAGGTGAACTTTTTGGGGAATGTGATCATAGAGTAGATGGTTTCAATGGACCCCGAGAAGATCTGTGTAGTTATGAAATGGGACCAGCCGAAGAACGTGTTTGATATCAGTAGTTTCCTTGGCCTTCCTGGTTTTTACGTGAGGTTTGTTCATTACTTCTCTCATCTTTCTTCACTAATGACCATGCTCACCCAAAAGGGGAGAAGTTTTTATGGGGACCATAATGTCAGTAATTGTTCAAGGAGATGAAGAGGTGTTTGAATACCACCCACGTTCTTATTTTTTTAGAGGTGGTAAAGGGGTATGTGGTCTGTTGTAACACATTAGGTATGGGTATTGGGTGCGTACTTATGCAGGATGATCACGTGGCGGCATATGGATCTCGCTAACTCTGACCACATGAAAAGAATTACCTAACCCCTGACTTGGAGTAGCAGCTATGATGTGTTCCTTGAAGACATGGAATCACTATCTATTTGGGAAGAAGTTTGTGGTCTACTCTGATCACAAAATCTTGGCCTATATCTTCTCGCAAAAGGACCTCGACTTGAGGCAGCGTCGCATGATTGAGTTCTTGCAGGGGTTAGACTTTGAAATTTTCTATACCCCAGGAAAGGGTAATGTGGTAGATTACACCTTAAGAAAAAGGGTTCCAGTATAGGCTTTGAGGAAGTCCAATGATGAGTGGACTTTAATGGGATTCTTTGCTCAGATGCATGTGGAGACCATGGAGCACAATAGAGGTGTGTTCTGGGTGAGCTTTCAGTTGACTCCTTCACTCTTTGAGTAGATTCAATGGGAAAATAATAGCGATGATATTTTTCAGCAATTGAGTTATTTTGTTTAAGGTGGGGACACATCCTCTGATTAGTCATTGTCTCCCAAGGGTATCTTGTGCTTCAAGGGCCATTCAGTAGTGCCATTATCTTTGCGTAATTTGGTGATACAGGATAGCCACCAATCTTAGTTGGCTATCCATACGGGTGCCACCAAGATGTAATATGATGTGTGAAGACTATTTTTTTGGCCAGGTATTCGATTGTACATAGTGAACTTTGTGTCGAGATTCTACACATGCTAGATGGTGAATGTAGAGCATCAACGACCCTCCAGTTTTCTCCAACCATTAACCATTCCAACCTAGAAGTGGGACGAGGTCACCATGGACTTCATTGTTGGCTTTCCTTATACACCTCGAGGTAATAATTCCATTTGGGTGGTGATTGATCATCTGACCAAATCAACCCAGTTCATTCCGATCAAAGATACTGCTAAGGTTGATAAGTCAGACCATTTGTATCTTCTGGAGGTGGTGAGACTCTATGGTGTGCCATGAGAAGTTGTCTCATATAGAGACACTGGCTTTACATCATGATTTTGGGAAGGCATTAAAAAGTCCTTGATGTCTCATATTAATAGGAGAATGTCATACCATCCTCAAACAAATGGTTAGACAGAGCGGGCGAATCATATTTGGGGGGACATGCTCCATGCATGTGTTCTAGACTTTGGAGGTTCCTGGGATAGCCATTTGGGATTGGTTGAGTTTTATTATAATAAAATTTACCAATACTTCATTTTAATGGATTCTTTTGAGGTGCTCTATGGTCAGCCTTGTCGGTCACCCCTGTGTTGGGCTGAGATAGGTGAGACCTCACTTTTGGGGCCGAGTCTGGTGCAAGAGATGTCTGAGAAGGTCAAGTTGATCAAGAAGAATTTACTGAAATCTCAGAGTCTCTATAAATTATATTTTGACTAGAGGCATCAAGAGTTAGAGTTTTCTATGGGTGATAGGGTTTTCTTGAATGTGGCCCCTCGTCTGGGCCATCGTCGATTGAGAAAGCAAGGGAAGCTGACACAAAGATATGTCAGAACTTTGAGATCACTGAGCATATTGGAAAGGTGGAATAAAGGTTTGATTTACCTTCTAAGTTGAAATCCATCCATGATGTATTCCATGTCTCCCAATTTAAGAAATAAAACCCAGATTCGTCCCATGTGCTGAGTTGGGAAGAACTGGAGATAGAGCCTGACTTGTCAATTTTTGAGCAGCCGATGCAAATAGTGGACTCCGAAGAGAAGGTTATTCAAGATAAGTCTATTCCATTAGTCCAGATTTGTTGCAATCATGGTAGTGATACTCATGAGACATGGGAGAAGAAGTCATGGGCCGAGGAAGAGTACTTGTTCTTGTTTTCCAATCAAGCCTCTAGTCGACTTTCCGGGACGGAATGTTTTCATGGTGGGGAGAATTTTTACAGCCTAGTTATTTATTAGAGGTACTTATATTTCATATATTTTTATCCGAACATCCACCCCTAAGTCCCCCTAACAATCCATGAATTTTTATGGATTTTTATGTTATATTGGGGGGAGAAAAGAGGGTACATGGTTTAGGTGCACTATTTTCCAAACCATGCACACAAACCGTGTGCCTATGTCCAGGTAAAAAAATGTTTAAATGAACTATTTTACCTCCCTATATTTATACTAACTCATCCCTTTATTCCCTAATTCTACCATTTCAGCCATCATTGCCCTCAAAGTCACTCAAACCCTCATTGGAACCCCATTTTGAATGGGGATTTCGTGGAGAAACTTCAAACAATCTCAAGTACATTTCTTCCCCTCTTAGTTCCTCCCCTTTCCATGATGTCTATTCCAATTATTATTGAGTTTCCAAATGACCAGAGGTTAGGGTTTCAAACCCAGGGTTTAACATTAGTTTTTCTTAGTCCAATATTCTGTTTTAGTCTTGATTTACCTTCCTTGAGGTGCGGCAATGGTGTGTTTGAGTTTTCACACAAAGGATTCAAAGGGTTTCCTTACTTTGGTTGATGATTCAATTTTGTATGAAATATTTGTGACCTAGATGTTGTTTTTATGATATTTTCATTTTTATTATGTTTTTAATATTTCTGAGAAAATTGGTTTTAGCGGTGTTTGTAATGAAAGTTAATTTAAGTGCCAATTTCATGTGAAATTGGGGTGTTTTTCATATAAATATTTTATTGGTTCATTAAGGTATGTCCTATAATTATATAGTTGGTTTTATTAAACTATATTAGTGCTGAAAATAATATTTTCAGTGTTCTTATCCTATTGTTTTTTCTACGAAATTGGTTTTGGGTGACGTTGGTTAAATAAATGTTTTTTGAGTTCTAATTTGGTGTTAGATTGGGTGTTTTACATGGCTATTCTATGTGATGATTATTGGGAATTTTTTATATCTCATTTAATGGGTTTATAGAAATGTTTTTGGTGTTTTAAATTCTGTTTTAAAAAATATTATGATGAACATGGTATTCAATGTGGGGTTTTAAAGGGATTTTTGTGTGCAAAGCATTGTTAGTTTCTGTGAAGTTGTTTTGTTAAAAATAAAAATGTTTCATGGTGTGATTTCAGTGGTATAAAGTGTGAGAAGATACTGTATTGTTTTTATATGAAAATTATTGGGGCGTTCATGTGTATATGGATGTGTGTTTCTTGCTAAAATTGTTTGAGCACAAAGGGGGAAGCCCGAGAACCTAGGTGGGCAGATATGTACTAGTACGACTAGTGAACTGGATGGGTTGTGTCCCTATTTCAATTAGAAAATGGATAAAGACAACTCTAAATAAACTACGTGAATGATGTTTGGGGACAAAAAGGTTATGGGTATGTTCCATACTAGTGGATCATGCATGGTAAGGGATTGTGGCTTGGATACTTTACACCGAGGTACGAGGAACATAGGGCCCGAGACTATCTAGTTGCCTAGGGGTGTTCCCAGTTTTGGTGCTCATTTGATTTGTGGTATTTAACTTTATATTAGGGTGTTTTGGGTTTTAAATTAAATTATCTAAAATTTCTTATTATAATGTGTTAACATTATGAAATTTTTATTTTGAAAACTGTTTTCAGTTGAATGTTGTGTTTCTTGGAATTTACCACTGTTTTTCTTTGCATATTTAAAATGCTTGTTTTTCACTTTGTATTGCATAATATTTGGAATCATTGGGTGGTATACTATTGGGATTTGGATCACAAAATAATTTCAACCCTTGGGTGTAAGTACACTTGGTTATTTTTGACTTAGGTAAAGGTGAATCCTTAGGTGAAGGCGGTTCGGGTTATTAGACCCCTCTTGCGGTGCGGTGTTCTGGAGACGAATCAAGGGTGAAAACCCCCTTGTTGTGTGGAGTCTTTGTGGATGTCTTTATAATGTCATTATTTTTATTTGGACCACTTGTACTATATTTAAAACCATGTATTCAGTTCTGGATTTTTCATAAGTTCTGTTTGGTAATGAAATTTCAGATTCTTATCATTGGTTGTTTTCAAAGTTTTATGCTTTCATACTCAGGTAAATCATTCCCAAACCTAATTTATTGATACCTGGGCACTTGTTATAGCCCGTCGGGATAAGGGAAACCCTTTGGGACTTATTATGGAATGGATTTGGTACCGGTATTATTGGTGACCAGATTCTATTCCTGACACTAGTCATCTTCCATGTACTTATACCACATGTCGACAAACATGGTGTGGAGTTTTTTGGATAAAATTTTGTGATTTTCAGGCTGATTTTGACCACACGATACACTATTAACATACATGTTTTTCTCTGTTGACTTCATCTATAGATTACATGGAATTTACAATGAATATAAACAACATGTATATACAGAAAAAGTGAGAATGGTTAATTTAATTCTTTATTCCACATGAAATATGAAAATTATTCAGCATGTGGACAAACCCAATCACTCATATTATACACTAGCTACACACCATGTTGTTTAGTTTAACATTAAATAAATTATTTTCTCTCTATGTGTAATAACTCACATGATGTGTAAAATCGTGTATTTGTTATGATTTTTCATGGATTAAATGTCGTGTACACTAAATACAAGGTGTGTAATACTTTATAGTTGATCCTCTGTACTAACCTGAGGATACTGTGTGTAATATATAGAGAATATAAAGAATTGAAAAACATGTATGATATTTACATGACATGTAATCATAGCTGGCCCCATGTAACACACTTTCATTCAATTACATTACATGTTTATTAAATACAAGATGCATATGTCGACCACATGTTTGTTATGTAATTATGGGAATACACAACATTTATAAATGTTACACATCATGTGATCATGCAAGTCATGTACTACCCTAGCAGTCAAGAAGTTGTGTCGTTGATGTAATTAATGAACCCATGTAATACTATCCCACAAATTTTTTTGGGGTTATCAAAAAATCCAACACATGTGTTTGAACAAGACTAAATGACATGTAATTAGGTTACACACCATGTAATAACATCTAATAGCGAGGATATCAGCACATAGGGATGGAATATGCATGTGTTCTTCACTTGTTCTTGGCCTATTCTCAGTCATATGATAATGAATGACTATATTGTCTCTGATTAATGTATTAAGAATGATAATTGATATGAAAATATAATATGTTAAATGTTATAAATGGTCATAAAAATAAATAATTATGAATTTGAACGTGGTTTCTCTGATGCCACTTGTGGGTTCTGAATGTACCAGAAGCATCAGTTGGACTTATTTCTATTGATGATTTTTATGGATACAATGTGTAATGCACTAAATCATGAGTATGAAATGTCACCACTAATGGATATACACAATGTAAATAGGTAATAATCACTTAACCACGAGAGATTATCTTTCTCATGTTAGAATTATAAATTAATTTAATCAATAAGAATAATACCTTGGATTTGAGGACATTTTTTTGATAAAGATGTTGATCTAAAAAATATATTTGTGTTGAACCATCATTTCATGAATAGGACCTAAATAAGATCCCCTTTAGCAGTGATCCACACATGATCTTTGATATTGAAATATCATCCTTAGAATTCTAATTGTTAGCATGGAGATATCAATCATCACATGCCATTTGTTGATGATCATAATGAAAACCCTTTTAGTGCCAAAGGATTGGCACTATATCTCTCTAACTTTAGATGGAGGATAATAATATATTCTCTTATAATTGAGATAATTCCATAGGTATTTTCTTTGTGGAGATAAATCTTTTAGGAGGAGTTGTTATACACAATTTATAGGTTCTCATATACATATCTCAAGAATGATATAATCCGGTATATATAGAATTTGGTATTGAATTATGTTAATGACATAAAGGTACTTAATTTATAATTAACCCAATAATGTACCCCATGTAAATAATAATAATAATAATAATAATATTACATGGCATGTGTCATCTTGCGCATCATCAAATTTGGCTATTCTATGTGATGCATATTGGGGTTGTTTTATAACTCATGTAATGGGTTTATGGAATTTTTTTTGGTGTTGTAAATTCTGTTTTGGAAAATATGAGTATTCACATGGTATTAAAAGTGGGGTTTTAAAGGGATTTTTGGGTGCAAAGCATTTTTTGTTTTTTTGAAGTTGTTTTGTTAAAATTAAAAATATTTTGTTGTGTGATTTAAGTTGTATAAAGTGTGAAAAGCTACTTTATTGTCTGTATTCAACAAGTAGTGGTGTTTTTATGTGTAAAGGGATGTGTTTTTCTTTCTAAAATTGTTTGAGAACAAAGGGGGAAGCCTGAGTACCCAGGTGAGCGGATATATACTAGTATGGCTAGTGAATCAGATGAGTTGTGTCCCTGTTTCAATGAAAAAATGGAAAACGACAACTCTAACTAAACAATTTGAATGTTGTTTGGGGACCAATAGGTTATGGGTATGTTCCCTACTAGAGTCTTGTGCATTGGAAATGATTTTCACTTGGATACTTTATACTGAGGTATGAGGTAGATAGTGCTCGAGACAATCTAGTGGCCCAGGGGTGTTCCCGGTAATGGTGCTCATTTGATTTTTGGTATTTACCCTTGTATAAGGGCATGTTTTTTGTCAAATTGAAGTATACAACACTTCTTATTATAATGTGTTAACATTCTAAAATTTTTATTTTGAAATGTTTTTTAACTGAATGTTATGTTTCATGGAATTTACCACTGCTTTTCTTTACATATTAAAACTACTTTCTTTTCACTTTGTATAGCATACTATTTGGAATATTTGGGTGGTATCCTATTGGGATTAGGATGAAACCCTACTTACACCCATTGGGTGTAAGTAGACATGGCTATGTTTGACTTAGCTAAAGGTAAAGCCTCAGGTGAAGGCGGTTCAGGTTGTTAGACCCCTCCTGCGGTGCAGTGTTGTGGAGACGGATCAGGGGTGATGAACCCCTTATCGTGTGGAGTCTTTGTGGATGTATTGATGATATCTTTATTTGTATTTGGAAAACTTGTACAATATTTAAAACTATTTATTCAGTTATGGATTTTTCCTAAGTCCTGTTTGTCTATGAAATTTAAGATTCTTATCAATGATTGTTTTTAATGTTTTATGATCTCATACACTGGTAAATAGTTCCCAAACCAAATTTATTGATACCCGGAAACTTTTTCCTTCCTGGGGGGATAGGAAAAAGACTTCAGGCCTTGTAATGGTCTAGATTTGGTGCCAGTATTAGTGGCGACCAGATCCTGTTCGTGATAAAATGGTAATGAATGGGGTTAATGTTTTTGGGATATATTACTATTTTGGGATGAGTTATGATAGATAGGAGTTAGGACTATCAGGGATCAGAGTTTTGGTCTCCAGTAGGGTTCCTATCCCACACCTCTCATGGAAGACCTTGAGTCACTAAGGGATGTTGGAATTGTCTAACCGACTTCACTTCTAGGTGAGACGTGTGGGCTACACACCACACGTGGACAGGCGGGGGTGGAGAAGGTGTTTATTTTGTTTTTGTAATGTTTTTAGATTAATTATATTTGATGTATTTGATTAAAATTTTTCAGAATTATTCTACTAAATATTTTTTTGCGACTGTTACATTTTTTAGCAACATGCCTCCCTAGAAAGCTCCCATGCGCCCACGAGAGGAAGCCTGAGAGAGTTCTCCCACACCAATTGATCAGAGGCTATTCAAGGCCGTGGTTCACGATGTTCAGGCTCTAGGACAAGAACCAAATATTGTTATAGCTTATATTAGAGAGGATGATATTGTTCCTAGAATGGATAAGGCCCAAGAGTTCCTAAAAAATAATCCTCCCACCTTCCGAGGTAGCATAGAACCCCAGAAAGAAGAGGAATGGCTCGAAAAGATCAAGACCATGTTCGAGTTCCCAGATACAATCTAGGAGCCTAGGGTGATGTGTGAATATTTCCATTTGGAGGGTCCCAGCCAGAGGAGGTGGGAATCAATACTTCATACTGGGAAGATTGAGCAGATGCACTGGGGAGATTTCAAGGCTATCTTCAATGAACAGTACTCCCTGAGGTGTTGGCTTATTCTAGGTCCTGAGAGTTTATGGACCTTGTTCAAGGGAATATATCCATGATGGATTATTCCAACCATTTCACTGAGATGGTTCAATATGCCCCTGAAATCGTCTCCAATGATAAAAAAAAGTCCCAGAGGTTTGAGAAAGGCTTGCGACTAGAGATATACTCTCATGTTTTATTCTTTAAGATGAGGACCTATGTAGAGGTGGTTGATCGGGAATGCAAGGTGGAGATTGAAAGGAAAGTTAGACATGGTTTCTCTGGGTCAATGTCCATAGTGGGTAGTGTAAAATATTCATAAAAGAAAAGGAAGCGTGAAAAACAGGTGAAGAAAGGAGGTGGTAGTTCTGGCCACTATTCCAGGAAGTTTTTGTCTGAGGTTACTAATGAAGGATTGGTCGTGTGCCACCAGTGTGGGAAGATGGGGCACATATGACCAGCATGACCGCTTCCTATGAAGCCTTTTTACCAGTGTGGAGGTATGGGGAATTTTCATTGCTTCTGTGGGGTGGCACATCCACTTCCGAGTGGGGAAATGTCAGCAGATTCAAGAGGAGTGGTAGTACAGTATGAACCATTGATGATTTGGGGATCTTGATTTGGTGTCCAAAGTGTTATAAAAGGGTCATCCTCTATGAAGAGTCAGTTCAGGGAAAAACCTCAGACTAGTGGTTGTCCTCAGGCAGAGACTAGACATATCCATGCGGTGGATCCGGCACCAGCAGGATCAGAGGTGAGACCATTGAGAGTTCTAGGTACCGTTTTTATCTCATATTCTATATATGATTCTATTTTTGATACTAGTTACTCTGTTTCATTCATTTCTTCCCTTATTGTGGACACACTAAATTTACTAACCATGTTGTTATGTTTCGTGATTGTGTTGGCGACGCTGCTGGGAAAGAAGAAGGAGCAGGGTCTCAGGTGCCCGTCATGTGCGCTCTCCGTTTTAGGGATTGAGATTTAGTGGGACCTATTGGTCCTAGATATGGATATATTTGAAATAATACTTGGAATTTATTGGATAGTAAATATCCATGCACACATTGATTGCTACAGGTGGCGAGTGAGTTCACAACACCTGATGGGAGTCAGTGGGTTTTTCAGGGAGAATGGGATTCTCGGTCAGGTCGTGCAGGACCTCCACTCTTATATTTGGGAATTCTTATCTTCCAGTTGTCTTTGAGCTTTCTAGAGGACAATTTTATTTTACCTTAAGGTACACTACCTCATGTAGTGAATGAATTTTATGAGGTATTCCTGGATGATTTTTCAGGTTTTCCACTAGAGCGGGATGTGGAGTTTTTGATTCATATAGTGCCGAGAACACAACCGATATCTCTTACCTCATATCACATGGACACTACCGAGATGAGGAAATTAAATATGGAGATGGGAGAATTATAATCCAAAGGATTCACTTGCCCGAGCATCTCTCCTTGGGCCGGTCCTATGTTGTTCGTGAAAAAGGTTGACAGATCCCTCCGGTTGTGCATTGACTACTGAAATATGAATAAGGTAGCAATTAAGAACAAATAAACTTTGACCTGAATAGATTATTTTTTTAATCAGTTGAAGGGGGAAAGGTGGTTTTCAAAAATAGACTTGCGTTCGGGATACCATCAACTCAGGGTGAGAGAGAAAGATATCCCGAAGACAACCTTCCGAAGTAGGTATGACCACCTTGAGTATTTGGTCATGCCCTTCGAATTGACCAATGCTCTAGTGGTATTTATGGAAATCATGAACATAGTGTTCCACCAGTATCTTGAATCCTTTGTTGTGGTGTTCATGGATGAAATTATAGTATATTCGGGCTCTGAGGAGGAATATGAACATCACTTTCTGATCATTCTGGGCAATTTACAGGATCCCCACCTCTATGAAAATTTGTCAAAGTACACTTTCTGAATTAGGGAGGTGAAAATTCTAGGGCATGTGATCTTAGAGTAGAGGGTTTCAATGGACCCCGAGATAATCTGTGTAGTTATGAAATGGGACCAGCTGAAGAACGTGTTCGATATTAGTATTTTCCTTGACCTTCCTGGTTTTTACAGGCGGTTTGTTCGTTACTTCTCTCATCTTGATTAACCAATGACTGTGCTCACCCAAAAGGGGTGAAGTTTGTATGGGGACCATATTGTCAGGAATTGTTTAAGGAAATGATATGGTGTTTGACTACCACCCCCGTTTTGATTTTTATAGAGGTGGTAAAGGGGTCTGTGGTCTGTTGTGACACTTCAGGAATGCGTCTTGGGTGCGTGCTTATACAAGATGATCATGTGGCGGCGTATGGATCTCACCCACTCTGACCACACAGAAAGAATTACCAGAACCATGACTTGGAGTTAGTAGCTATGATGCATTCCTTGAAGACTTGGCATCACTATCTATTTGGGAAGAAGTTTGTGGTCTACTCTGATCACAAAATCTTGGACTATATCTTCTTGCAAAAGGACCTCAACTTGAGGCAGTGTCGCTGGATTGAGTTCTTATAGGGGTTCAACTTTGACATTTTCTATACCCCATGAAAGGGTAATGTGGTGGACGACACCTTAAGAAGAAGGGTTCCAATATAGGCTTTGAGGAAGTCCAATGAGGAGTGGACTTTGATGGGATTCTTTGCTCAGATGCATGTGGATACCATGGAGCTCAGTGAAGGTGTGTTCTTGGTGAGATTTCAGTTGACTCCTTCACTCTTGGAGTTGATTCAATGTGAAAAGCCTAGCTATGAGATTTTTCATCAATTGAGGTAGTTTCATCATGGTGCATAGACATCATCTGATTGGTCATTGTCTCCCAAGGGTATCTTGTGATTCAAGGGTCATTCTGTAGTGCCATTATCTCTGCGAAAGTTGGTGATACAGGATAGCCACCAGTCTCAGTTGGCTATCCATACGGGTGCCAACAAGATGTATTATAATGTGTGAAGACAATTTTTGTGGCCAGGTATTCGATGGTACATAGTGAACGTTGTGTCAAGATGCTACACATGCTAGAAGGTGAAAGTAGAGCATCAAAGGCCCTCCAGTTTTCTCCAGCCATTACCCATTCCTACCTAGAAGTGGGATGAGGTTACCATGGACTTCATTGTTGGATTTCCTTGTACACCTCGAGGTAATAATTCCATTTGGGTGGTGATTGATCATCTGACCAAATCAACCTTGTTTATTCCGATCAAAGATACAACTAACGTTGATCAGTCGGGCCATTTGTATATTCCGGAGGTGGTGAGACTCTATAGTGTTCCATCAGCAGTTGTCTCATATAGAGACATTGGCCTCACTTCCTGATTTTTATAAGGCCTTAAAAAGTCCTTGGGGTATCATATTAATAGGATAATGACATAACATCCTCAAATTGATGGTCAGACAGAGCGGGAAAATCATATTTTAGAGGACATGCTCCGTGCATGTGTTATAGACTTTGGAGGTTTCTGGGATAACCATTTGGGATTGGTTTAGTTTTATTATAATAAAAGTTACCAATCATTTAGTTGAATGGATCCTTTTGAGGTGCTCTATGGTCATCCTTGTCTGTCACCCCTGTGTTGGGTTGAGGTAGGTGAGACCTCACTGTTGGGGCCGAGTCTGGTACATGAGATTTCTGAGAAGGTCAAGATGATCAAGAAGAATTTATTGAAAACTCAGAGCCTCCATAAATAATATTCTAACTGGAGGATTTGAGATTTAGAGTTTTCTCTGGGTGATAGGGTTTTCTTGAATGTGGCCCCTTATCTGGGCCATCGTTGATTGGGAAAGCAATGGAAGCTGACACCACGATATGTCAGACCTTTTGAGATCACTAAGCATATTGGGAAGGTGGAATAAAGGTTATATTTACCTTAATATTTTAAATCCATCCATGATGTGTTCCATGTCTCCCAATTTAAGAAATAAAACCCAGATCCGTCCCATGTGCTGAGTTGGGATGAACTGGAGATAGAGCCTGACTTGTCAATTTTTGAGCGGGCGATGCAAATAGTGGACTCCCAAGAGAATGTTATTCAAGAGAAGTCTATTACATTAGTCCAGGTTTGTTGGAATCATGGTAGTGATACTCATGAGACATGGGAGCAGAAGTCATGGGCCGAGGAAGTGTACATGTTCTTGTTTTCCAATCAAGCCTCTAGTCGACTTTCCGGGATGGAATGTTTTCATGGTGGGGAGAATTTTCACAGCCTAGTTATTTATTAGAGGTACTTATATTTAATATATTTTTATCCTAACATCCACACCTAAGTCCCCCCCTAACCCCCCATGAATTTTGGTGTATTTTTATGTTATTTTGGGGGAGAAAAGAGGGTACATGGTTTAGGTGCACTGTTTTCCAAACCGTGCACAGAAACCGTGTTCCTATGTCTAGGTAAAAAAATGCTGAAATGAACTATATTAGCTCCATATATTTATCATAACTCATACCTTTCTTCACCAATTCTACTATTTCAGCCATCGCAACCCTCAAAGTCTCTCAAACCCTCATTGGAACCCCATTTTGAATGGGGATTTTGTGGGGGAACTTCAAACAATATCAAGTAAATTTCTTCCCCTCTTAGTTCCTCCCCTTTACATGATGTTTATTACAATTTTTCTTGAGTTCCCAAATGACCAGAGGTTAGGGTTTCAAACCTAGGGTTTAACATTGGTTTTTCTTTGTCCAATATTCTATTTTAGTCTTGATTTACCTTCCTTGAGGTGCGACAATGGTGCGTTTGAGTTTTCGCACAAAGGATTCAAGGGCTTTCCTTACTTTGGTAGGTGATTACATTTTGTATGAAATATTTGTGACCTGGATGCTGTGTTTGTGATATTTTCATTTTTATTATATTTTTATTATTTGTTCAAAAATTAGTTTTAGCGGTGTTTGTAATAAAAGTGGATTTTAAGTGCCAATTTCATATGAAATTATGGGTTTTCCTATAAATATTTTATTGGTTCATTAAGGGCTATCCTAAAATTATTTAGTTGGTTTTATTAAACTATATTAGGTCTGAAAATAATTTTTTCAATGTTCTTATCCTATTGTTTTTTCTACAAAATTGGTTTTGGGTGAGGTTTGTTAAGTAAATGTTTTTTGAGTACCAATTTGGTGTTAGATTGGGTGTTTTACATGGATATTCTATGCGATGCTTATTGGGGTTATTTTATAACTCATTTAATGGGTTTATAGAAATGTTTTTGGTGTTTTAAATTACGTTTTAAAAAATATTAGTATGCACATGGTATTCAATGTGGGGTTTTAAAGGGAATTTTGTGTTCAAAGCATTGTTAGTTTCTATGAAGTTGTTTTTTTAAAAATAAAAATATTTCATTGTCTGATTTTAGTGGTATAATGTTTGATAAGATACTGTATTGTTTTTATATGACAATTAGTGGGGTTTTCATGTGTAAATTGATGTGTGTTTCTTGCTGAAATTGTTTGAGCACAAAGGGGGAATCCCGAGAACCTAGGTGGGAAGATATGTAATAGTATGACTAGTGAACCAGATGGGTTGTGTCCCTATTTCAATGAGAAAATGGATAAAGACAACTCTAAATAAACTATGTGAATTATTTTTGGTGACAAAAAGGTTACAGGTATGTTCCATACTAGTGGCTCGTGCATGGGAAGGGATTGTGGCTTGGATACTTTACACCGAGGTACGAGGTACATATGGCCCGAGACTATCCACCTACCTAGGGGTGTTCCTAGTTTTGGTGCTCATTTGATTTGTGGCATTTAACCTTTTATTAGGGTGTGTTGGGTATTAAATTAATGTAGCTAACATTTCTTATTATAATTTGTTAACATTATGAAATTTTTAGTTTGAAAACTGTTTTCAATTGAATGTTATGTTTCTTGGAATTTACCACTACTTTTCTTAACATATTTAAAATGATTGTTTTTCACATTGTATTGCATAATCTTTGGAATATTTGGGTGTTATACTATTGGGATTAGGATCAAACCCTAATTTCATCCCTTGGGTGTAAGTACACTTGGTTATTTTTTACTCAAGTAAAGGTAAATCCTTAGGTGAAGGTGGTTCGGGTTATTAGACCCCTCCTGCAGTGCGATGTTGTGGAGACGGCTCGGGGGTGACAACCACCTTATTGTGTGGAGTCTTTGTGGATGCCTTTATACTGTCATTATTTTTATTTGGACCACTTGTACTGTATTTAAAACCATGTATTCAGTTCTGGATTTTTTTCATAAGTTCTGTTTGGTAATGAAATTTAAGAATCTTATTGTTGATTGTTTTCAATGTTTTATGCTTCCATACTCAGGTAAATCATTCCCAAACCTAATTTATTGATAACCATGCACTTCTGCCAGCCCGTGGGGATAAGGAACACCCAATGGGACTTATTATGGGCTGTATTTGGTGCCGGTATTAGTGGTGACCAGATTCTGTTCATGACACTAGTCATCTGCCGTGTACTTATACCACATGTCAACAATCATGGTGTGGAGTTTTGTGGATAAAATTTTGTGATTTTCAGGCTGAGTTTGACCACACGATACACTATTAATATACATGTTGTGCACTATTGACTTCATCTGTAGAGTACATGGAATTTACAATGAATATACACAACATGTACATACAGAAAAAGTGGAAATGGTTAATTTGAGTCTCTATTCCACATGAAATATGAAAATTATTCAGGCATGTGGGTAAACCCAATCACACAGATTATACACTTGCTACACACCATGTTGTTTGGTTTAGAATTAAATAAATTATTTTCTCTCTATGTGTAATAACTCACATGACTGGGTAAAATCGTTTATTTGTCATGATTTGTCATGGATTAAATTTCGTGTACACTGAATACACGATGTGTAATACTTTCTAGTCAATCCGCTGTAATCACCCGAGGATACTGTGTGTAATATTCAGAGAATTTAAAGAATTGAATAACATGTATGATATTTACATGACATGTAATCATAGTTGGCTCCATGAAACACACTTTAATTCAATTACATGAAATTTGTATTAAATACAAGATGCGTATATCGACCACATGTTTGTTATGTAATTATGGGAATACACAACGTGTATAAATGTTACACATCATGTGATCATGCAATTCATGTACCACCCTAGCAGTCAATAACTTGTGTCGTTGATGTAATAAATGAACCCATGTAGTACTATCCCACAAATGTTTTTGGGGTTGGCACAAACTCAAAAACATGTGGTTGAAAAAGACTACATGACATGTAATTTGATTACACACCATGTAATCACATCAAATAGAAATGATATCATCTCATAGGGATATAATATGCATGTGTTATTCACTTGTTCTTGGCCTATTCTCAGTCATATGATAGTGAATGAATATATTGTCTCTGATTAATGTATTAAGAATGATAATTGATATGAAAATATAATATGTTAAATGTGATAATGGACATAAAAATAAATAATTATGAATTTGAACGTGGTTGCTCTGATTCCACTTGTGGGTTCTGAATGTACCAGAAGCATCAGTTAGACTTATTTCTATTGCTGATTTTTATGGTTACAATGTGTAATCCACTAAATCATGAGTATAAAGTGTCATCACTAATGTATATACCCAATGTAAATAGGTAAGAATCACTTTGACCAAGAGTGATTATCTTTTTCATGTTAAAATTATAAATTATTTTAATCAAGAAGAATAATACCTTGGATTTGAGGACATTCTTTGATAAAGATGTTGATCTAAAAAAATATTTGTGTTGAACCATCATTTCATGAATAGTACCTCAGGAAGATCCCATTTAGCAGTGATCCACACATGATCTTTGATATTGAAATATCATCCTTAGAATTCTAATTGTTTGCATGGAGATATCGATCATCTTATTCCATTTGTTGATGATCATAATGAAAACCCTTTCAGTGCCAATGGATTGGAACTATATCTCTCTAAATTTAGATGGAGGAGAAGAATATATTCTCTTATAATTGAGATAATTCCCTATGGATTTTCTTAGTAGAGATAAATCTCTTAGGAGGAGTTGTTATGCACAATTTATAGGTTCTCATATACATATCTCCAGAATGATGTAATCAGGTATATATAGAATTTGGTACTGAATTATGTTAATGACATAAAGGTCCTTAATTTATAATTATCCCAATAATGTACCCCATGTTAATAATAATAATAATATTATTATTATTACATGGCATGTGTCATCTTGCGCATCATCAAATATAATTTTATTAAATAAATAAATTAAAATTTATTTAATGATATTTTACTCATATATCATTCTCATGAGTTGTTCTAACTCTCATAAAGATAAATGTTATTTATTCAGGATCTTGAAAATAAATATTTATCACCAGACCTATAACTGGGCATAACCATCATCCTCCACATTTATTGAACATTGAATAAATATTCATATAAATATTATTTATTAAATAAATAAATAAATATAATATAATATTCACGATCTTGTGAAGAAATATTTATCTCATATTCAACTTATTCATGTAAATGATGACAAGATATTTTTTATTAATAAATCATGAATAATTAATTTTACTTTGTCTTGAGAATATTAATTTATTCCATTTTAAAATTCAAATAGAATTAAATTGAGATCAAAGACATGTTTTGTGTGTATCCCTCTAATCCTCTTTCTCAATGGATCTATATGGGCTTTCTTAAAGTCCATGATTATTGTCTAGTAATAAGTTAATACACCCATAGTGAATGAATATATGTCACAGTGACATTAACCAAAAATTAACTCCCACTATGGAATATAATCCATTTTTCATGATATCTCTAATCAAGGAGGTTGCATAATTCATGTCATCGGCCAATGTGCTCAATTACTCTTTCTTTGACTATATGAAATGTAGTCGTTGAATACCATGGGCATGGAATTTATCAAATAGTTACTTTTAAATCAAAAGGCCTAAGATATTTACTCCAATTAAAGAATAGAAGAGAAAAATCCTTTCTTGAACTATTCATTAACGATCTATCTTTCATGACACATTCAATGTATCTTACTTCACCAAAAGCATAGGTTGTCATAGTTTTGGGAAATATATCAAAGTACACGACTTGGGCTATATATTAATAATTATCATAATGTCAAAGGTGTATTACCCGTGCTCATAGAAATGAATTATAATTACAGAAAAACATGTGGAATCAGTGAAGGCGAGTATGTCCTCAAAATATACTGACTTGGAGATTACCAAGTGTTAACTACATGAGATGTACTATAATCCACTTAAGAGTATAAAAACCTGATGGTCAACATCGATTGAGACGTTATAAAAATATAATGTGACTATGATGGATATGGAAGGGATTAAAGCACATGACATTTTATGTTGAGGCATGAGAGTGAAAAAATAGTAATTAAAAATAGAAATAAATTTTTAAAAACTTATAACTTATCCAAACATATAATTATGGTTCATTCTTAATTTTAATCAATCATGTAATTATTTAAATTGTAAATATTTCTGAATAAATTGTATTTAATAATACAATTTAGTATTTTCACTTCAATAAAATATTTTAATCATTCAATGATTTATCATACCAAAAATTCATTTTTATAAATTAAACCAATATAGATTATCATACCACATAAATTATTAATGAATTTATAATTGAAAAATAATACTTCACATAAATAATTTCACAGCATAACACTTTTTATAATTTTAGAAGATATTTATTATAATAAATCATCACAACATATTAATATATCCTCTTATACATTTTAGATATGGTACCATAAAAATACCAGACTATATTGTTTAAACTTCATGGAAATGTATGTCATTATAAAAAATAATAGGAATGTTAACAAGAGAACAATTATAATTCATACTAATGAATTTATTTTAGTGTCGTATTATTCATAAAATTTTCAATAATTAAATCTTCATATTAATACATATTGAAAACAATATAAAAATTTCAATAATGAATAATCATCCCATATATATAAATAACCATTTATTTCCTATCCATGTAAAAAATTATGTATTTGAAGATTTTAAATACATGAATAACTTGACAATAAATAACATTAAATTTTTTTAACAAGGATATTTTTTATTAATTAACATTTTGAGTTAGAGTCTTTATGCATGATATTGTATAAAATATTTCTATTTTAATTCTAGTCAACATATCAGACACAGTCTCACTCATTAAAATGTTTTTAAACAAATTATATTCCATTAATATTTGATTCACCATGAAAACCCAATTATAATTGTTTTATGTTAAACTTATTTATTTAACACATCATGATAGTAAACATACCATTCATTCAATCCATTAAATAGAATTAATTAACTATAAACCACAATGATTTGTATCTGGAACTATGTTCTTTATATTATAGAATTACTTTCACTCTCATATAAAATGACATATTAATATACTAAAATCAACACAAAAATATATATTGTTCTATATATAACTATATTAAACCATAATTATTTATTTTATCAAATTCTATTTTATCATTCTTTATCAATAAAATAATTATTTATTTGTGAAAATTTTCATAAAAATGATTTATTATCTCCTCAATATAAAATTACCACTTTACTGGATGAGATTTTAAGAATGTAAAAATATATATGAACTTTCAGGTCCCTACATCACACACATCTTGAGAACTTTTCAACCATGAAAATATTTAACCATATCTTAAAAATATAGAGAT
Organism: Viscum album; assembly: GCA_963277665.1. Lineage (NCBI taxonomy): Eukaryota > Viridiplantae > Streptophyta > Magnoliopsida > Santalales > Viscaceae > Viscum > Viscum album. The sequence goes on from OY728141.1 coordinate 1,427,004,988, forward strand.
TAATGAAGGATATTAATTATTTATAAAAAATATGTGTATTTATATAAAATCAAAGAATTATTTATAGAATAATACTTAATATGAAATTAAGGAATAAAAATATCAACTTAATGAAAATCCAACTCAAGAAAATAATTTTGATGAGTAAAAACCATTGAGGAGAAAAAATTTAACAATCCATCACTCACAACTCAATTAAGACACTATTATTTTTCTTAGTTACCTAGAGCAATGATAACGAGATTATGAGTTACCAAATTTCATCAAGAAAATAATAAATAATATAAATATATTCAATAATTTGATTAAAAGAGAAATCTATACCATGATTATTGATAGGAAAAAATATTTCATCACCTATAATTGAGGATAAAATATTATACTTTCACCTAAGGATCCATCCTAAACCAAGGTACACTCATACTGCCAATATCCTATCACATTAAAAAGTAAACAAACTATGCCACACCTTCACCTTTTATTTCTTTATTATTTTATTTTTTATTTATTATTGACCTCACACCCGAGTATCGAATCAAACCTCCCAAAAAATCTCAATTTTTAATGGTTTTTGGGTGTTTCACTGTTAGACCTCATGGTTAGGGGAAACCATGCATTACCCATACAATAATGCTAAAATTATTTATAGTGCCTTTACATGGTTAATAAAAAAGTGTAGGCTTACTTGGTTCATCCAGTGAGGGGATCAAGGTTGGTGCACGATTTTTCCAACCATGTGACTAAAGAATTCATTTTACCCAGGATTTAATTTTTTTTGAAAATTTCTAAAATACCTTCCTATTTTTATTGTAATAATATCCTCTCTATCATTATTTCTTGAGTTAGAAAAAGGAAACACTAGAAACCTCATTATTTAGTTTCTCCTCCTGTTGTAGGAGTTTCCTCTTATGATTTCAAGCAAATCTCTATCCAGGTAAGCTCTTGTCTACTCCCCATCCCTCTTCCTATCATTTTCTCTAGATTCTTATTTCCACCTTTGTTAATTTTTTAACCTATCTAAACCTTGGGAGGGGTTTCAGGTTCTAAAATCACATGCATCTTGTTCCTAGGGTGTATGATTTGTATTCCAATCCCTCTTGAAGTTGATGAATGGATAATATCATCTAAAATTGTTTGAGAACAAAGGGGGAGGCCCAAGTACCTAGGTGGGCGGATATATACTAGTATGGCTAGTGAATCAGATGGGTTGTGTCCCTGTTTCACTATGAAAATGGAAAAAGACAACTCTAACTAAACTATGTGTATGTAGTTTGGGGACCACTAGGTTATGGGTTTGTTCCCTAATAGAGGCTTGTGCATTGGAAAGGATTGTGACATGGAGACTTTACACTGAGGAACGAGGTAGATAGGGCCAAAGACTATCTAGTTTCCCAGGGGTGTTCCTTGTAATGGTGCTCATTTGATTTTTGGTATTTACCCTTGTATTAGGGCATTTTTTTTCAAATTAAAGTATCTACCATGTCTTATTATAATGTGTTACCATTCTTAAATTTTTATTTTGAAAACTTTTTTTAATTGAAAATTATGTTTCTTGGAATTTACCACTGCTTTTCTTTACATATTAAAACTACTTTCTTTTCACTTTTTATAGCATAATATTTGGAATATTTGGGTGGTATCCTATTGGGATTAGGATCACACCCTACTTACACCCATTGGGTGTAAGTAGATATGGTTATGTTTGACTTAGGTAAAGGTAAAGCCTCAGGTGAAGGAGGTTCAGGTTGTTAGACCCCTCCGGCGGTGCAGTGTTGTAGAGACGGCTCAGGGGTGATGAACCCCTTATCACGTGGAGCCTTTATGGATGTATTGATGATATCTTTATTTGTAATTGGAAAACTTATACTATATTTAAAACCATTTATTCAGTTATGGATTTTCCTAAGTCCTCTTTGTCTATGAAATTTAAGATTCTTATCGTTGGTTTTTTTTAATGTTTTATTCTCTCATACACTGGTAAATAGTTCCCAAACCTAATTTATTGATACCCAGGAACATTTTCCAGCCCATGGGGATAGGAAAAAGACTTCAGGCCTTGTAATGGGATGTATTTGGTGCTAGTATTAGTGGCGACTAGATCCTATTCATGATAAAATTGTATTGAAGGGGGTTAATGTTTTTGGGATATATTACTATTTTGGGATGAGTTAGGATAGAAATGAGTTAGGACTATCAGGGCTCAGTGTTTTTGTCTCTAGTAGGGTTCCTATCCCTCACCTCTCATGGCAGACCTTGAGTCACTAAGGGATGTTGGAATTGTCTAATCAACTTCACTTCTAGGTGAGACGTGTGGGCTACAGACCACATGTAGATAGGCGGGGGTGGAGTAGGTGTTTATTTTGTTATTGTAATGTGTTTAGATTAATTATATTTGACGTATTTGATTAAAATTTTCAGAATTATGTTATTGAATATTTTTTGTGATTGTTACAGTTTTTAGCAACATGCCTCCCTGGAAAGCTCCCATGCGCCCACAGGAGGAATCCTGAGAGAGTTCTCCCACACCAATTGATTAGAGGCTATTCAAGGCCATGGTTCAAGATGTTCATGCTCTAAGACAAGAACCGACTCATGTTATAGCTTCTATTATAGAGTATGAGATTGTTCCTAGAATGGATAAGGCCCAAGAGTTCTTGAAAAATAATCATCCCACCTTTCAAGGTAGCATAGAACCCCAAAAAGAAGAGGAATGGCTCTAAAATATCAAGACCATGTTTGAGTTCCTAGATAAAATCTAAGAGAATGGGGTGATGTGTGAATCTTTCCATTTGGAGGGTCCTAGCCATAGGAGGTGGAAATCAATACTTCATACTGGGAAGAATGAGCAGATGCACTGGGGAGATTTCAAGGATATCTTCAATGAACAGTACTCGCTGAGGTGTTGGCTTATGCTAGGTATTGAGAGTGTATGGACCTTGTTCAAGGGAATCTATCCATGATGGAGTATTCCAACCGTTTCAATGAGATGGTTCAGTATGCCCCTGAAATCGTCTCCAATGAGAAAACAAAGTCCCAGAGGTTTGATAAAGGCTTGTGACTAGAGATATAATCTCATGTTTTCTTCTTTAAGATGAGGACCGATGCAGAGGTTGTTGATAAGGCGTGCGACGTGGATATTGAAAGGAAAGTTTGGAATAGTTTCTCAAGGTCAGTGTCTGTAGTGGGTAGTGGAAACTCTTTAGAAAAGAAAAGGAAGCGGGAGGAACAGGTGAAGAAAGGAGGTGGTAGTTCAGGCCACTCTTCCAGGCAGTTTTTGTCTGAGGCTTCTAATGAAATATTGGTCATGTGCCACCAGTGTAGGAAGACGGGGCACATCCGACCAGCATGACCCCTTCCTCTAAAGCCTTGTTACCAGTGTGGAGTTATGGAGAATTTTCATTGCTTCTGTAGGGCGGCACATCCACTTCCGAGTGGGGAAATGTCAGCGGATTCAAGAGGAGTTCCAGTACTGTCTGAGCCATTGAGGATTTGGGGATCTTTATTTGGTGTCCACAGTGGTATGGTAGGGTCATCTTCTAGGAAGAGTCAGTTTAGGGGACAACCTCAGACTAATGGTCGTCCTCAGGCAGAGACAAGACATCTCCATGTGGTGGATCCGACACCAGCAGGATCAGAGGCGAGACCGTTGAGAGTTCGTGGTACCATTTTGATATCATATTCTATGGATGCATCTATTTTTGATACTAGTTACTCTGTTTCATTCATTTATTCCCTTATTGTGGGCACACTAAATTTACCAACCATGCTGTTATGTTTCGTGATTGTGTTGGCGACGGTGCTAGGAAAGAAGGAGCAGGGTCTCAGGTGCCCGTCATGTGCGCTCTCCATGTCAGGGATTGAGATGTAGTGGGACCTATTGGACCTAGATATGGATCTATTTGAAACAATACTTGGCATTTATTGGATAGTAAAAATCCATGCACACATTTATTGCTATAGGTGGCGAGTGATTTCACAACACCCGATGGGAGTCGGCGGGTTTTTCGGGGAGAATTGGATTCTCAGTCGGGTCGTGCAGGACCTCCACTCTTATATTTGGGAATTCTTATCTTCCATTTGTATTCGATTGTGACAGAGGATAGTGGTTTTTCACCTTAAGGTTCACTACCTCATGTAGGGAATGAATTTTAAGAGGTATTGCCGGATGATTTTTCAGGTTTTCCCCCAGAGCGGGATGTGGAGTTTTTGATTCATATAGTGACGAGAACACAACCGATATCTCTTACCTCATATCACATGGCCGCTATCGAGATGAGGAAATTAAATATGGAGATGGAAGAATTATAATCCAAAGGATTCATTTACCCGAGCGTCTCTCCTTGGGCCGCTCTTATGTTGTTCGCGAAAAAGGCTGATGGATCCCTCCGGTTGTACATTGACTACTGGAAGATGAATAGGGTAACAATTAATAAAAAATAACCATTGTCCTAAGTAGATTATTTTTTCAATCAGTTGAAGGGGGAAAGGTGGTTTTGAAAAATAGACTTGCATTCGGGATACCATCAACTCAGGGTGAGAGAGAAAGATATCCCGAAGACAGCCTTCCGAAGCAGGTATGACCACCTTGAGTATTTGGTCATGCCCTTTGAATTGACCAATTCTCCCATGGTATTTATGGAAATCATGAACATGGTGTTCCACCAGTATCTCGAATCCTTCATTGTGGTGTTCATGGATGACATTATAATATATTCTGGCTCTGTGGAGGAATATGAACATCACTTTCAGAACATTCTGGGAAATTTACGGGATCACCACCTCTATGTAAATTTGTCAAAGTGCACTTTCTGAATCAGGGAGGTGAAATTTCTAGGGCATGGGATCTTAGAGTAGAAGGTTTAAATGGACCCTGAGAAGATCTGTGTAGTTATGAAATGGGACCAGTTGAAGAATGTGTTTGATATTAGTAGTTTCCTTGGCCTTCCTAGTTTTTACAGGCGGTTTGTTCGTTACTTCTCTCATCTTGATTCACCAATGGCCGTGCTCACCCAAAAGGGGTGAAGTTTGTATGGGGACCATAATGTCCGGAATTGTTCAAGGAGATGATATGGTTTTTGACTACCACCCCCGTTCTAATTTTTCTAGAGGTGGTAAAGGGGTCTATGGTCTGTTGTGAAGCTTCAAGTATGCGTCTTGGGTGCGTGCTTATGCAGGATGATCACGTGGCAGAATATGGATCTCACTCACTCTGACCACACAGAAAGAATTACCTAACCCTTGACTTGGAGTTAGTAGCTATGATGCATTCCTTGAAGACTTGGAATCACTATCTAGTTGGGAAGAAGTTTCTGGTCTACTCTGATCACAAAATCTTGGCCTATATCTTCTCGCAAAAGGACCTCATCTTGAGGCAGCGTCGCTGGATTGAGTTCTTGTAGGGGTTGGACTTTGACATTTTCTATAACCCAGGAAAGGGTAATGTGGTGAATGACACCTTAAGAATAAGGGTTCCAGTATAGGCTTTGAGGAAGTCCAATGATGGGTGGACTTTGATGGGATTCTTTGCTCATATGCATGTGGAGACCATGGAGCACAGTGGAGGTGTGTTCTTGGCGAGCATTCAGTTGAATCCTTCACTCTTGGAGTTGATTCAATGGGAAAATCCTAGTGATGAGGTTTTTCAGAAATTAAGGTAGTTTCCTCATGGTGGGGAGACATCTTCTGATTGGTCATTGTCTCCCGAGGGTATCTTGTGCCTCAAGGGCCATTCTGTAGTTCCATTTTCTTTTCCGAAGTTGGTGATAAAGGATAGCCACCAGTCTCAGTTGGATATCCATACGGGTGCCACCAAGATGTATTATGATGTGTGAAGACAATTTTTGTGGCCAAGTAATCAATGGTACATAGTGAACTTTGTGTCGAGATGCTACACATGCTAGAAGGTGAAAGCAGAGTATCAAAGGCCCTCCAGTTTTCTCCAGCCATTACCCATTCCTACCTAGAAGTGGGAGGAGGTCACCATGGACTTCGTTGTTGGCTTGCCTCGTACAACATGAGGTAATAATTCCATTTTGGTGGTGATTGATCATCTGACCAAATCAACCTAGTTTTTTCAGATCAAAGATACAACTAAATTTGATCAGTCAGGCCATTTTTATCTTCTGGAGGTGGTGAGACTCTATGGTGTGCCATGAGCAGTTGTCTCATATAGAGACATTGGCTTCACTTCCTGATTTTGAGAAGGCCTTAAAAAGTCTTTGGGGTCTCATATTAATAGGATAATGACATACCATCCTCAAACTGATGGTCAGATAGAGCGGGCAAATCATATTTTGGAGGACATGCTCCATTCATGTGTTCTAGACTTTGGAGGTTCCTGGGATAGACATTTGGGATTGGTTGAGTTTTATTATAATAAATGTTACCAATCCTTTATTGTAATTTATATTTTTGAGGTGCTCTATGGTCATCTTTATCGGTCACCCTTGTGTTGGGATGAGGTAGGTGAGACCTCACTGTTGGGGTCGAGTCTTGTGAAGGAGATGTCTGAGAAGGTCAAGATGATCAAGAAGAATTTATTGAAAACTCAGAGTCTCCATAAATCATATGCTAACTAGAGGCATAGATATTTAGAGTTTTATATGGGTGATAGGGTTTTCTTGAAATTGGCCCCTCGTCTGGGCCATCGTTGATTGGGAAAGCAAGGGAATCTGACCCCACGATATGTCAGACCTTTTGAGATCACTGAACATATTGGAAAGGTGGAATAAAGGTTGGATTTACTTTCATAGTTGAAATCCATCCATGATGTGTTCCATGTATCCCAGTTTAAGAAATAAAACCCAGATCCTTCCCATGTTCTGAGTTGGGAAGAACCGGAGATAGAGCCCGATTTGTCAATTTTTGAGCGGCTGATGCAAATAGTGGACTCCCAAGAAAAGGTTATTCAAGAGAAGTCTATTCCATTAGTCCGGGTTTGTTGGAAGCATGGTAGTGATACTCATGAGACATGGTAGTGGAAGTCATGGGACGAGGAAGAGTACCTGTCCTTGTTTTCCAATCAATCCTCTAGTCGACTTTCCTGGGTGGAATGTTTTCATGGTGGGGAGAATTTTCACATCCTAGTTATTTATTAAAGGTACTTATATTTCATATATTTTTATCCTAACATTTACACCTATGTCCCCCGTAACCCCAATGAATTTTGGTGGTTTTTTATGTTATTTTCGGGGGAGAAAAGAGGGTACATGGTTTAGGTGCACTGTTTTCCAAACCGTGCACACAAACCATGTGCCTATGTCTAGGTAAAGAAAATGATGAAATGTACTCTTTTACCTCCCTATATTTATCTTAACTCATACCTTTATTCCCCAATTCTACCATTTCATCCATCAAAGCCCTCAAAGTCTCTCAAACCCTTATTAGAACCCCATTTGGAATGAGGATTTTGTAGAGGAACTTCAAACAATCTCAAGTACATTTCTTCCCCTCTTAGTTCCTCCCCTTTCCATGTTGTTTATTATAATTTTTCTTGAGTTCCCAAATGACCAGAGGTTAGGGTTTCAAATCCAGGGTTTAACATTGGTTTTTATTAGTCCAATATTATGTGTTAGTCTTGATTTACCTTCCTTGAGGTGCGACAATGGTGCGTTAGAGTTTTCGCACAAAGGATTCAAGGGATTTCCTTACTTTGGTAGGTGATTACATTTTTTATGAAATATTTGTGACATAGATTCTGTGTTTATGATATTTTCATTTTTATTATATTTTTATTATTTGTGCGAAAATTGGTTTTAGCAGTGTTTGTAATGAAAGTGAATTTTAAGTGACAATTTCATGTGAAATTGCGGGTTTTTCATATAAATATTTTATTGGTTCATTAAGGGCTTCCCTATAATTATTTTTTTTGTTTTATTAAACTATATTAGGGCCGAAAATAATTTTTTCAATGTTCTTATCCTATTGTTTTTTCTACGAAATTGGTTTTGTGTGACGTTTGTTAAGTGAATGTTTTTTGAGTACCAATTTGGTGTTAGATTGGGTGTTTTACATGGCTATTCTATGTGATGATTATTGGGGTTGTTTTATAACTCATTTAATGGGGTTATAGAAATGTTTTTGGTGTTTTAAATTCTGTTTTAAAAAATATTAGTATGCACATGGTATTCAATATGGGGTTTTTGTGTGCAAGGAATTGTTAGTTTCTGTGAAGTTGTTTTGTTAAAAATAAAAATGTTTCGTTGTGTGATTTTAGTGGTATAAAGTGTGATAAGATACTATATTGTTTGTATATGAAAATTAGTTGGGTTTTAATGTGTAAATAGATGTGTTTTTCTTGTTTAAATAGTTTGAGCACAAAGGGGGAAGCCCGAGAACCTAGGTGGGAAGATATGTACTAGTACGACTAGTGAACCAGATGGGTTGTGTCCCTATTTCAATGAGAAAATGTATAAAGAAAAATCTAAAAAAACTATGTGAATTATGTTTGGTGAAAAAAAGTTTACAGGTATGTTCCATACTAGTGGCTCATGCATGGGAAAAGATTGTGGCTTGGATACTTTACACAGAGGTACGAGGTACATAGGGCCCGAGACTATCCAGTTGCCTAGGGGTGTTCCCGGTTTTGGTGATCATTTGATTTGTGGTATTTAACCTTTTATTAGGGTGTGTTGGTCTTTAAATTAAAGTATCTAACATTTCTTATTATAATGTGTTAACATTATGAATTTTTTAGTTTGAAAACTGTTTTCAATTGAATGTTATGTTTCTCGGAAATTACCACCGCTTTTCTTTACATATTTAAAATGCTTGTTTTTCACTTTGTATTGAATTATTTTTGGAATAATTGGGTGGTATACTATTGGGATTAGGATCACACCCTAATTTTAACCCTTGGGTGTAAGTACACTTGGTTATTTTTTACTCAGGTATAGGTAAATCCTCAGGTGAAGGCGGTTCGGGTTATTAGACCCCTCCTACGGTGCAGTGTGTGGAGATGGCTCGGGGGTGAAAAACCCCTTGTTGTGTGGAGTCTTTTTGGATGTCTTGATACTATAATTATTTTTATTTGGACCACTTTTACTATATTTAAAACCATGTATTCGGTTCTGGATTTTTTCATAAGTTCTGTTTGGTAATGAAATTGCATATTCTTATCTTTGATTATTTTCAATGTTTTATGCTTTCATACTCATGTAAATAATTCCCAAACCAAATTTATTGATACCAATGCACTTGTGCCAGCCCATGGGGATAAGTAACACCCTTTGGGACTTATTATGGCCTGGATTTGGTGGCAGTATTAGTGGTGACCATATTTTGTTCATGACACTAGTCATCTGCCGTGTACTTATACCACATGTCAACAAACATGGTGTGGAGTTTTGTGGATAATTTTTTTGGATTTTCAGGACGAGTTTGACCACACGATACACTATTAATATAAATTTTGTGCACTGTTGAATTCATCTGTAGAGTACATGGAATTTACAACGAATATACACAACATGTATGTACAGAAAAAGTGGAAATGATTAATTTAAGTCTTTATTACACATGAAATATGAAAATTATTCAGGCATGTTGATAAACCCAATCACACAGATTATACACTTGCTACACCCCATGTTTTTTAGTTTAATATTAAATAAATTATTTTCTCTCTATGTGTAATAACTAACATGAATGGGTAAAATCATGTATTTATCATTATTTTTCATGGATTAAATTTCGTGTACACCGAATACACGGCGTGTAATACTTTCTAGTCAATCTTCTGTACTCACCCGAGGATACCGTGTGTAATATATAGATAATTTAAAGAATTTCACAACATTTATGATGTTTACATGACATGTAATCATATCTAGCCCCATGTAACACACTTTCATTAAATTACATGACATTTGTATTAAATAAAAGATGCGTATATCGACCACTTGTTTGTTATGTCATTATGGTAATACACAACGTATATAAATGTTACACATCATGTGATCATGGATGTCATGTACCACCCTAGCTGTCAAAAAGTTGTGTCGTTGATGTAATTAATGAACCCATGTAGTACTATCCCACAAATGTTTTTGGGGTTGGCAAAAACTCAAACACATGTGGTTGAACAAGACTACATGACATGTAATTTGGTTACACACCATGTAATCACATCGAGTAGCAAGGATATCAGCACATAGGGATGGAATATGCATGTGTTATTCACTTGTTCTTGGCTTATTCTCAGTCATATGATAGTGAATGAATATATTGTCTCTGATTAATGCATTAAGAATGATAATTGATATAAAAATATAATATGTTAAATGTGATAAATGGTCATAAAAATAAATAATTATGAATTTGAACGTGGTTTCTCTGATGCCACTTGTGGGTTCTGAATGTACTAGAAGCATCAGTTAGACTTATTTCTATTGATGATTTTTATGGTTACAATGTGTAATCCACTAAATCATGAGTATTAAATGTCATCACTAATGGATATACCCAATGGAAATAGGTAAGAATCAATTAACCAAGAGATATTATCTTTTTCATGTTAAATTTATAAATTAATTTAATCAAGAAGAATAATACCTTGGATTTTAGGACATTCTTTGATAAAGATATTGATCTAAAAAAAATATTTTTGTTGAACCATCATTTCATGAATATGATCTAAAGGAGATCCCCTTTAGCAGTGATCCAAACATGATCTTTGATATTGAAATATCATCCTTATAATTCTAATTGTTAGCATGGAGATATCGATCATCTTATGCCATTTGTTGATGATCGTAATGAAAACCCTTTCAGTGCCAAAGGATTGGCACTCTATCTCTCTAACTTTAGATGAAGGAGAAGAATATATTCTCTTATAATTGAGAGAATTCCCTATGGATTTTCTTAGTAGAGATAAATCTCTTAGGAAGAGTTGTTATTCACAATTTATAGGTTCTCATATACATATCTCAAGAATGATATAATCAGGTATATATAGAATTTGGTATTGAATTATGTTAATGACATAAAGTTCCTTAATTTATAATTAGCCTAATAATGTACCCCATGTTAATAATAATAATAATAATAATAATATTACATGGCATGTGTCATCTTGCGCATCATCAAATATCATTTTATTAAATAAATAAATATTTATTTAATTAATGATATTTTACTCATATATCATTCTTATGAGTTGTTATAACTCTCATAAAGATAAACGTCATTTATTCATGATCATGAAAAAAAATATTTATCAGGAGACCTATAACTGGGAATAACCATCATCCTCCACATTTATTGAACATTGAATAAATATTCATATAAATATTATTTATTCAATATATAAATATAACATAATATAATATTCACGATATTTTGAAGAAATATTTATCTCATATTCAACTTATTCATGTAAATGATGACAAAATATTTTTTATCAATAAATCATGAATAATTAATTTTACTTTGTCTTGAGAATATTAATTTATTCCATTTTAAAATTCAAATAGAATGAAATTGAGATCAAAGACATGTTTTGTGTGTATCCCTCTAAGCCTATTTATCAATAGATTTATATGGTCTTGCTTAAAGTCCAAGATTATTGTCTAGTAATAAGTTAATGCACCCATAGTGAAATAATATATGTCACAGTAAAATTAACAAAAAACTAACTCTCACTATGTAATGTTATCCATTTTCATGATATCTCCAATCAAGCAAGTTGGATACTTCATGTCATCGACCAATGTGCTCAATTCCTTTTTCTTTGAGTATATGAAATGTAGTCGTTGAACACCATGGGAATGGAATTTATCAAATAGTTACTTTTATATAAAAAGGCCTAAGATATTTACTCCAATTAAATAATATAAGAGAAAAATCCTTTCTTGAACTATTCATTAACGTCATATCTTTCATGACACATTCAATGTATCTTACTTCACCACAAGCTTAGGTTGTCATAGTTTTGGGAAATATATCAAAGTAAACGACTTGGGATATATATTAATAATTATCATAATGACAAAGGTGCATTACCCATGCTCATAAAAATGAATTATAATTACACAAAAACATGTGGAATTAGAGAAGGCGATTATGTCCTCAAAATATACTGACTTGGAGATTACCAAGTGCTAAATACATGAGATGTACTATAATCCACTTAAGAGTATAAAAACATGATGGTCAACATCGATTGAGACACTATAAAAATATTATGTGACTATGATGGATATGGAAGGGATTATAGCACATGGCATTTTATGTTGAGGCATGAGAGTGAAAAAATAGTAATGAAAAATAGAAATAACTTTTTAAAAACTTATAACTTATCCAAACATATAATTATTTTTCATTCTTAATTTTAATCAATCATGTAATTATTTAAATCATAAATATTTCTGAATAAATTGTATTTAATAATACAAATTAGTATTTTCCCTTCAATAAAATATTTTAATCATTAAATGATTTATCATACCAAAATTTCATTTTTATAAATTAAACCAATATAGATTATCATACCACATAAATTATTAATGAATTTATAATTGAAAAATAATATTTCACATAAATAATTTCACAGCATAACACTTTGTATAATTTTAGAAGATATTTATTATAATAAATTATCACAACATATTAATATATCCTCTTATACATTTTAGATATGGAACCATAAAAATACCTGACTATATTGTTTAATCTTCCTGGAAATGTATTTCATTATAAATAATAATAGGAATGTTAACAAGAGAACAATTATAATTCATACTAATGAATTTATTTTAGTGTCGTATTATTCATAAAATTTTCAATAATTAAATCTTCATATTAATACATATTCAAAACAATATAAGCATTTCAAATAATGAATAATCATCCCATATATATATATAAACTCCTATTTCCTATCCATGTAAATAAATTATGTATTTGAATATTTTAAATACATGAATAACTTGACAATAAATAACATTAATTTTTTTAACAAGGATATTTTTTATTAATTACCATTTTGAGTAAGAGTCATTATTCATGATATTGAATAAAATATTTCTATTTTAATTATAGTCAACATATCAGATACAGTCTCACTCATTAAAATGTTTTTAAAAAAATTATATTCCATTAATATTTGATTCACCATGAAAACCCAATTATAATTGTTTTATGTTAAAGTTATTTATTTAACACATCATGAAAGTAAACATGTCATTCATTCAATCCATTAAATAGAATTAATTAACTATAAACCACAATGATTTGTATCTAGAACTATGTTCTTTATATTATAGAATTATTTCCACTCTCATACAAAATGACATATTAATATAATAAAATCAACACAAAAATATCTATTGATATATATATAACTATATTAAACCAAAATTATTTATTTTATTAAATTCTATTTTATCATTCTTTATCAATAAAATAATTATTTATTTGTGAAAATTTTCATAAAAATGATTTATTATCTCCTCAATATAAAATTACCACTTTACTGGATGAGATTTTAAGAATGTAAATATATATATAAAATTTTAGGTCCCTACATAACACACATCTTGAGAACTTTTCATCCATGAAAATATTTAACCATATCTTAAAAATATAGATATTAATGAAGTATAGTAATTATTAATAAAAAATATGTGTATTTATATAAAATAAAAGAATTATTTATAGAATAATCCTTACTATGAAATTAAGGAATACAAATATCAACTTAATGAAAATTCAACTCAAGAAAATAATTTTGATGAGTAAAAACCATTGAGGAGAAAAAATTTAACAATCCATCACTCACAACTCAATTAAGACACTATTATTTTTCTTAGTTACCTAGAGCAATGATAATGGGATTTTGAGTTACCAAATTTCATCAAGAAAATAATTCATAAAATAAAGATATTCCATAATTTGATTAAAAGAGAAAGCTATACCATGATTATAGATAAGAAAAAATATTTCATCACCTATAATTGAGGATAAAATATTATACTTTCACCTAAGGATCCATCCTAAACCAAGGTACACTCATACTGCCAATATCCCATCATATTAAAAAGGAAACAAACTATGCCACACCTTCAGCTTTTATTTACTTATTATTTTATTCTTTATTTATTATTGACCTCACACCCGAGTATCGAATCGAAACTCCCCAAAAATCTCAATTTTTAATGGTTTTTGGGTGTTTCACTATTAGACCGCATGATTAGGGGAAACCGTGCATTACCCATACAATAATACTACAATTTTTTATAGTGACTTTTCATGGTTAATCAAAAAGTGTAGGCTTACTTGGTTCATCTAGTGAGGCGATCAAGGTTGGTGAACGATTTTTCCAACCCTACGACCAAAGAATTCATTTTACCCAGGCTTTAATTTTTTTGAATATTTCTAAAATTCCTTCATATTTTTATCACAATAATATCCTCTTTATCATTCTTTCTTGAGTTAGCCAAAGGAAACACCATACACCTCATTATTTAGTTTATCCTCCTCTTGTAGGAGTTTCCTCTTAGGATTTCAAGCAAATGTCCATCAAAGTAATCTCTTGTCTCCTCCTCATCCCTCTTCCTATCATTTTCTCTAGATTCTTATTTCCTCCTTTGTTAATTTGTACCCAATCAACACCTTGGGTGGGGTTTCAGGTTCTAAAATCACGTGCATCTTATTCCTAGGGTGTATGATTTGTTTTCCAATCCCTGTTGAAGTTGATGAATGTATAATATCATCTAAAATTGTTTGAGAACAAAGGGGGAAGCTTGAGTACCTAGGTGTGCAGATATATACTAGTATGGCTAGTGAATAGGATGGGTTGTGTCCCTATTTCACTGAGAAAATGGAAAATTAAAACTCTAACTAAACTATGTTAATGTAGTTTGGGGACCACTAGGTTATGGGTATGTTACCCACTAGAGGCTTGTGCATTGGAAATGATTGTGACTTGGATACTTTACACTGAGGTACGAGGTTGATAGGGCCCGAGACTATCTAGTTTCCCAGGGGTGTTCTCGGTAATGGTGCTCATTTGATTTTTGGTATTTACCCTTGTATTAGGGCATGTTTTTTTCAAATTAAAGTATCTAACATGTCTTATTATAATGTGTTACCATTCTAAAATTTTTATTTTGAAAACTTTTTTTAATTGAAAATTATGTTTCTTGGAATTTACCACTGCTTTTCTTTACATATTAAAACTACTTTCTTTTCACTTTGTATAGCATAATATTTGGAATATTTGGGTGGTATCTTATTGGTATTATGGTCACACCCTACTTACCCCCATTGGGTGTAAGTAGATATGGTTATGTTTGACTTAGGTAAAGGTAAAGCCTCAGGTGAAGGAGGTTCAGGTTGTTAGACCCCTCCTGCAGTGTAGTGTTGTGGAGACGGCTCAGGGGTGATGAACCCCTTATCACGTGGAGTCTTTATGGATTTATTGATGATATATTTATTTGTAATTGGAAAACATTTACTATATTTAAAACCATTTATTAAGTTATGGATTTTTCCTAAGTCTTGTTTGCGTATGAAATTTAAGATTCTTATCATTGATTGTTTTTAATGTTTTATTCTCTCATACATTGGTAAATAGTTCCCAAACCCAATTTATTGATACATGGGCACTTTTTCTAGCCCGTGGGTATAGGAAAAACCCTTCAGGACTTGTAATGAGATAGATTTGGTGCCATTATTAGTGGTGACCAGATCCTATTTGTGATAAAATGGTATTGAAGGGGGTTAATGTTTTTGGGATATAATACTATTTTTGGATGAGTTATTATAGACAGGAGTTAGGACTATCAGGGATCATAGTTTTGGTCTCTAGTAGGGTTCCTACCTCTCACCTCTCATGGAAGACCTTGAGTCACTAAGGGACGTTGGAATTGTCTAATCGACTTCACATCCAGGTGAGACGTGTGGGCTACAAACCACACGTGGATAGGTGGGGGTGGAGTAGGTGTTTATTTTGTTATTGTAATGTGTTTAGATTAATTATATTTGATGTATTTGATTAAAATTTTCAGAATTATGTTATTGAATATTTTTTTGTGACTGTTACATTTTTTAGCAACATGCCTCCTTGGAAATCTCCCATGCGCCCACCAGAGGAAGCCATAGAGAGTTCTCCCACACCAATTCATCAGAGGCTATTCAAGGCCATGGTTCAGGATGTTCTGGATCTAGGAAAAGAACTGAATACTATTATATCTTCTATTAGAGATGATGAGATTGGTCCTAGAATGGATAAGGCCCTGGAGTTCCTGAAAAATAATCCTCCCACCTTCCCAGGTAGCATTGAACCCCAGAAAGGAGATGAATGGCTCGAAAAGATCAAGATCATGTTCATGTTCCTAGATAAAATCTAGGAGATTAGGGTGATGTGTGAATCTTTCAATTTGTAGGGTCCTAGCCACAGGAGGTGGGAATCAATACATTATACTAGGAAGAATGAGCAGATGCACTGGGGAGATTTCAAGGCCACCTTCAATGAACAATACTCCTTGAGGTGTTGGATTATGCTAGGTCCTGAGAGTTTATGGACCTTGTTCAAGGGAATCTATCTGTGATGGAGTATTCCAGCCGTTTCACTGAGATGGTTAAGTATGCCCCTGAAATCATTTCCAATGAGAAAACAAAGTCCCAGAGTTTTCAGAAAGGCTTGAGACTAGAGATATACTCTCAAGTTTTCTTATTTAAGCTGCGGACCTATCCAGAGGTGGTTGATCGGGAGTGGATGGTGGAGATAGAAAGGAAAGTTAGGAATGGTTTATCTGGGTAAGTTTTTATAGTGGGTAGTGGCAACTCTTCCGAAAAGAAAAGGAAGTGTGAGGAACAGGTGAAGAAAGGAGGTGTTAGTCAGGCCACTCTTCCTGGCAGTTTTCGTCTGAGGCTTCTAATGAAAGATCGTTCATGTGCCACCAGCGTGGGAAGACATGGCACATCTGACCAGAATGATCTCTTCCACTGAATCCTTGTTACCAGTGTGGAGGTATGGGGAATTTTCATTGCTTCTTTGGGGTGAAACATCCACTTATGAGTGGGGAAATGTTAACGGATTCAAGAGGAGTGCCAATACAGTTTGAGCCATTGAGGATTTGGAGATCTTTATTTGATGTACACAGTGGTATGGCAGGGTCATCTTCTAGGAAGAGTTAGTTCAGGGCACAACCTCAGACTAGTGGTCGTCCTCAGGTAGAGACCAGACATCTCCATGCGGTGGATCCAGCACCAGCAGGATCAGAGGTGAGACCATTGAGAGTTCGAGGTACCGTTTTGATCGAATCATATATAGATGCTTCTATTTTTGATACTAGTTACTCGTTTTCATTAATTTCTTTACTTTTTGTGGACACACTAAATTTACCAACCATGTTGTTATGTTTTGTGATTTTGTTGGCGACACTGCTGGGAAAGAAGAAGGAGCAGGGTCTCAGGTGCCCGTCATGTGTGCTCTCCATGTCAGGGATTGAGATGTAGTGGGACCTCTTGGTCCTAGATATGGATCTATTTGAAATAATAATCTGCATGGATTGTATAGTAAACATCCATGCAAACATTGATTTCTACAGGTGGAGAGTGAGTTTCACGAAACCTGATGGGAGTTGGTGACTTTTTCAGGGAGAATGGGATTCTCTGTCTGGTCATGCAGGACCTCCACTCCTATATTTGAGAATTATTATCTTCCAGTTGTCTTCGATCGTGCTATAGGATGATGGTATTTACCATGAAGTTACACTAACTCATGAAGTGAATGAATTTTAATAGGTATTCTAGGATGATTTTTCAGGTTTTCCCCCCAGAGCGGGATGTAGAGTTTTTGATTCATATAGTGTCGAGAACACAACTGATATCTCTTACCTCATATCACATGGCTGCTACCGAGCCGAGGAAATTAAATATAGAGATGGAAGACTTAAAATCCAAAGGATTCATTTTCCTTAGCATCTCTCCTTAGGATGTTCCTATGTTGTTCGCGAAAAGGCTAATGGATCCCTCCAGATGTGCATTGACTACTGGAAGCTGAATAAGGTAAAAATTAAGAACAAATAACCTTTGACCTGAATAGATTATTTTTTCAATAAGTTGAAGGGGGAAAGGTGGTTTTCAAAAATAGACATGCGTTTGGGATACCATCAACTCATGGTGAGAGAGAAAGATATCCTGAAGACATCCTTTCGAAGCAGGTATGACCACCTTGATTATTTGGTCATGCCCTTCAAATTGACCAATGCTCTAGTGGTATTTATGGAAATCATGAACATGGTGTTCCACCAGTATCTCGAATCATTTGTTGTGGTGTTCATGGATGACATTATAGTATACTCTAACTATGATGAGGAATATGAACATCACTTTCAGATTGTTCTGGGAAGAAATCATGAACATGGTTGTCAAAGTGCACTTTTTGAATCAGGGAGGTGAAATTTCTTGGGCACATGATCTTAGAGTAGAGGGTATCAATGGACCTCGAGAAGATCTGTGTAGTTATGAAATTGGAGCAGCCGAATAACGTGTTCGATATCAGTAGTTTTCTTGGCCTTCATGGTTTTTATAGGAGGTTTTTTCGTTACTTCTCTCATCTTGCCTCACCAATGACCGTACTCACCCAAATGGGGTGAAGTTTTTATGGGGACCATAATGTCAGGAATTGTTCAAGTAGATGAAGTGGTTTTATAATTCCACCCCCGTTCTTATTTTTCTCGAGGTGGTAAAGGGGTATGTGGTCTGTTGCGATGCTTCAGGTATGAGTCTTGGGTGTGTGCTCATACAGGATGATCACGTGGAGGCGTATGGATCTCGCCAACTCTGACCACATGAAAATAATTACCTGACACCTGACTTGGAGTTAGTAGCTATGATGCATGACTTGAAGACTTGGCATCACTATCTATTTGGGAATAAGTTTGTGGTCTACTCTGATCACAAAATCTTTGCCTATATCTTCTCGCAAAAGGACCTCAACTTGAGGCAGCATCGCAGGATTGTGTTCTTTCAGGGGTTCGAATTTGACATTTTCTATACCCCAGGAAAGGGTAATGTGGTGGCCGAAACCTTAAGAAGAAGGGTTCTAGTATAGTATTTGAGTAATTCCAATGATGAGTGGACTTTGATGGGATTATTTTCTCAGATGCATGTGGAGACCATGGAGAAAATTGGAGGTGTGTTCTGTGTGGGATTTTTGTTGACTCCTTCACTCTTGGAGTTGATTCAATGGGAAAATCCTATCGATGAGATTTTTAAGCAATTGTGGTAGTTTCTTCATTGTGGGGAGACATCCTCTGATTGGTCATTGTCTCCTGAGGGCATCTTGTGCTTCAAGGGACATTCTATAGTGCCATTATCTCTGCGGAATTTGGTGATACATGATATCCACCAGTCTCAGTTGGCTATCCATATAGGTGCCACAAAGATATATTATGATGTGTGAAGACAATTTGTTTGGCTAGGTATTCGATGGTACATAGTGAACATTGTGTCGAGATGATACACATGCTAGAAGGTGAAAGCGGAGCATCAACGGCCCTCCAGTTTTCTCCAACCATTACCCATTCCTACCTAGAAGTGGGATGAGGTCACCATGGACTTCATTGTTGTCTTGCCTCATACACCTCAAGGTAATAATTCCATTCGGGTGGTGATTGATCATCTGACCAAATCATCCCAGTTTATTCCGATCAAATATACAACTAAAGTTGATAAGTTGGACCATTTGTATCTTCCGGAGGTGGTGAGACTATATGGTGTGCCATCAGCAGTTGTCTCATATAGAGACACTGGATTTACTTCATGATTTTGGGAAGTCCTTAAAAAGTCCTTGATGTCTCATATTAATAGGAGAATGACATACCATCCCCAAACTGATGGTCAGATAGAGCGGGCGAATCATATTTTGGAGGACATGCTCTGTGCATGTGTTCTAGACTTTGGAGGTTCCTGGGATAGCCATTTGGGATTGGTTGAGTTTTATTATAATAAAAGTTACCAATACTTTATTGGAATTGATCCTTTTGAGGTGCTCTATGGTCAGCCTTGTCAGTCACCCTTGTGTTGGGCTGAGGTAGGTGAGACCTCACTGTTGGGGCCAAGTCTGGTGCAAGAGACGTCTAATATGGTCAAGTTGATCAAGAGGAATTTATTGACAGCTCAGAGTCTCCATAGATCATATGATGACTGGAGGCATCGAAATTTAGAGTTTTCAATGGGTGATAGGGTTTTCTTGAAAGTAGCCCCTCGTCTGGGCCATCATCGATTGGGAAAGCAAGGGAAGATGACACCATGATATGTCAGAACTTTTGAGATCACTGAGCATATTGGAAAGGTGGAATAAAGGTTGGATTTACCTTCTTAGTTGAAATCCATCCATGATGTCTTCCATGTCTCCCAATTTATGAAATAAAACCCAGATCCGTCCCATGTGCTGAGTTGGGAAGAACTGGAGATAGAGTCTGACTTGTCAATTTTTGAGCAACCGATGCAAATAGTGGACTCCCAAGAGAAGGTTATTCAAGATAAGTGAATTCCGTTAGTCCAGGTATGTTGGCATCATGGTAGTGATACTCATGAGACATGGGAGCGGAAGTCAGGGGCTGAGGAAGAGTTCCTATTCTTGTTTTCCAATCAATCCTCTAGTCGACTTTCCGGGACGAAATGTTTTCATGGTGGGGAGATTTTTTACAGTCTAGTTATTTATTATAGGTACTTATATTTCATATATTTTTATCCAAACATCCACCCCTAATTCCCCCCTAACCCCCCATGAATTTTGGTGGATTTTTAAGTTATTTTTGGGGGATAAAAGAGGGTATATGGTTTAGGTGCACTGTTTTCCAAATCATGCACACAAACCGTGTGCCTATGTCTAGGTAAAAAAATGCTGAAATGAACTCTTTTACCTCCCTATATTTATCCTAAATCATCCCTTTATTCCCCAATTCTACCATTTCAGACATCACATCCCTCAAAGTCGCTCAAACCCTCATTGGAACCCCATTTTGAATGGGAATTTTGTGGAGGAACTTCAAACAATCTCAAGTACATTTCTTCCCCTCTTAGTTCCTCCCCTTTCCATAATGTCTATTCCAATTATTCTTCAGTTCCCAAATGACCAGAGGTTAGGGTTTCAAACCTAGGGATTAACATTGGTTTTTCTTAGTCCAATATTCTGTTTTAGTCTTGATTTACCTTCTTTGAGGTGCAACAATGGTGCGTTTGAGTTTTCGCACAAAGGATTCAAGGTTTTTCCTTACTTTGGTAGGTGATTCCATTTTTTATGAAATATTTGTGACCTAGATGTTGTGTTTATGATATTTTTATTTTTATTATATTTTTAATATTTTTGAGAAAATTGGTTTTAGCAGTGTTTGTAATGAAAGAAAATTTTAAGTGCCAATTTCATGTGAAATTGTGGGGTTTTTCATATAAATATTTTGTTGGTTCATTAAGGTCTGTCCAATAATTATTTAGTTGGTTTTATTAAACTTAATTAGGGCTGAAAATAATTTTTTCAATGTTCTTATCCTATTGTTTTTTCTACAAAATTGGTTTTTGGTGATGTTGGTTAAGTAAATGTTTTTTGAGTACCAATTTGGTGTTAGATTGGGTGTTTTACATGGTTATTCTATGTGATGATTATTGGGGTTATTTTATATCTCATTTAATGGGTTTATAGAAATGTTTTTTTTGTTTTAAATTCTGTTTTAAAAAATATTATTATGCACATGGTATTCAATGTGGGGTTTTAAAGGGATTTTTGTGTGCAAAGCATTGTTAGTTTATGTGAAGTTGTTTTGTTAAAAATAAAAATGTTTTGTTGTGTGATTTTAGTAGTATAAAGTGTGGGAAGATACTGTATTGTTTATATATAACAGGTTTTGGGGTATTCATTTTTATATGGATGTGTGTTTCTTGCTGAAATTGTTTGAGCACAAAGGGGGAAGCCCGAGAACCTAGGTGGGAAGATATGTACTAGTACGACTAGTGAACCAGATGGGTTGTGTCCCTATTTCAATTAGAAAATGGATAAAGACAACTCTAAATAATCTATGTGAATGATGTTTTGGGACAAAAAGGTTATGGGTATTTTCCATATTAGTGGCTCGTGCATGGGAAGGGATTGTGGCTTGGATACTTTACATCGAGGTATGACGTACATAGGTCCCGAGACTATCCAGTTGCCTAGGGGTGTTCTTAGTTTTGGTGCTCATTTGATTTGTGGTATTTAACCTTGTATTAGGGTGTTTTGGTTTTAAATTAATGTAGCTAACATTTATTATTATACTGTGTTAACATTATGAAATTTTTATTTTGAAAACTATTTTCAATTGAATGTTATGTTTCTTGGAATTTACCAGTGTTTTTTACATATTTAAAAAGATTGTTTTTCAATTTTTATTACATAATATTTGGAATATTTGGGTGGTATAATATTGGGCTTAAGATCACACCTTAATTTCAACCCTTGGGTGTAAGTACACTTGGTTATTTTTGACTTAGGTAAAGGTAAATCCTTAGGTAAAGGCGGTTCGGGTTATTAGAACCCTCCTGCGGTGCGGTGTTGTGGAGACGGATCAGGGGTGACAACCCCGTTGTTGTGTGGAGTCTTTGTAGATGTCTTTCTACTGTCATTATTTTTATTTGGACCACTTGTACAATATTGAAAACCATGTATTTAGTTCTGGATTTTTCATAAGTTCTGTTTGCTAATGAAATTTCAGATTATTATCATTGATTGTTTCAATGTTTTATGCTTTCATACTCAGGTAAATCATTCCCAAACCTAATTTATTGATACCCGGGCACCTGTGCTAGCCTGTGGGGATAAGGAACACCCTTTGGGACTTATTATGGGCTATATTTGGTGCCGGTATTAGTGGTGACCAGATTCTATTCATTACACTATGCATCTGCCGTGTACTTATACCACATGTCAACAAACATGGTGTGGAGTTTTGTGGATAAAATTTTGTGATTTTCAGGCTGAGTTTGACCACACAATACACTATTAATATACATGTTGTGCACTGTTGACTTCATCTGTAGAGTACATGGAATTTATAATTAATATACACAACATGTATATACAGAAAAAGTGGAAATGGTTAATTTAATTCTTTATTCCACATGAAATATGAAAATTATTCAGCAAGTGGATAAACCCAATCACACAGATTATACACTAGCTACACACCGTGTTGTTTGGTTTAACATTAAATAAATTATTTTCTCTCTATGTGTAATAACTGACATGACTGGGTAAAATCGTGTATTTGTCATGATTTTTCATGGATTAAATTTCGTGTACACCGAATACATGGTGTGTAATACTTTCTAGTTGATCATCTGTACTCACCCGAGTAGACTGTGTGTAATATATAGAGAATTTAAAGAATTGAAAAACATGTATGATATTTACATGACATGTAATCATAGTTCGCCCCATGTAACACAATTTCATTCAATTACATGACATGTTTATTAAATACAAGATCCGTATATCAACCACATGTTTGTTATGTCATTATGGGAATACACAACATTTATAAATGTTACACATCATGTGATCATGCAAGTCATGTACCAACCTAGCAGTCAAGAAGTTGTGTCGTTGATGTAATTAATGAACCCATGTAGTAATATCCCACAATTTTTTTTAGGTTAGCACAAACTCAAACACATGTGGTTGAACAAGACTACATGACATGTAATTAGGTTAGACACCATGTAATCACATCAAATAGCGAGGATATCAGCACATAGGGATGGAATATGCATGTGTTCTTCACTTGTTCTTGGCCTATTCTCAGTCATATGATAGTGAATGAATATATTTTCTCTGATTAATGTATTAAGAATGATAATTGATATGAAAATATAATATTTTAAATGTGATAAATGGTCATAAAAATAAATAATTATGAATTTGAATGTGGTTGTTCTGATGCCACATGTGGGTTCTGAATGTACCAGAAGCATCTGTTGGACTTATTTCTATTGATTATTTTTATAGATACAATGTGTAATCCACTAAATCATGAGTATGAAATGTAATCACTAATGGATATACCCAATGTAAATAGGTAATAATCACTTAACCAGGAGAGATTATCTTTCTCATGCTAAATTTATAAATTATTTTAATCAATAAGAATAATACCTTGGATTTGAGGAAATTCTTTGATAAAGATGTTGATCTAAAAAAATATACTTGTGTTGAACCATCATTTCATGAATAAGACCTAAATAAGATCCCCTTTAGGAGTGATCCACACATGATCTTTGATATTGAAATATCATCCTTAGAATTCTAATTGTTAGCATGGAGATATCGATCATCTTATGCCATTTGTTGATGATCGTAATGAAAACCCTTTTAGTGCCAAAGGATTGGCACTATATCTCTATAACATTATATGGAGGAGAAGAATATATTCTCTTATAATTTAGAGAATTCCATATGGATTTTCTTAGTAGAGATAAATCTCTTAGGAGGAGTTGTTATGCACAATTTATAGGTTCTCATATACATATCTCAAGAATGATATAATCAGGTATATATCGAATTTGGTGTTGAATTATGTTAATGAGATAAAGGTCCTTAATTTATAATTAACCCAATAATGTACTCCATGTTAATAATAATAATAATAATATTATTATTATTATTGCATGGAATTTGTCATCTTGCGCGTCATCAAATTTGGCTATTCTATGTGATGCATATTGGGGTTGTTTTATAACTCATGTAATGGGTTTATAGAATTTTTTTTGGTGTTGTAAATTCTGTTTTGGAAAATATGAGTATTCACATGGTATTAAAAGTGGAGTTTTAAAGGTATTTTTGTGTGGAAAGAATTTTTAGTTATTGTGAAGTTGTTTTGTTAAAATAAAAAATATTTTATTGTGTGATTTAAGTTGTATAAAGTGTGGAAAGATACTTTATTGTCTGTATTCGACTAGTAGTGGTGTTTTTATGTGTAAAGGGATGTGTTTTTCTTTTTTGAAATTGTTTGAGAACAAAGGGGGAAGCCCGAGTACCTAGGTGGGTGGATATATACTAGTATGGCTAGTGAATCGGATGGGTTGTGTCCCTGTTTCACTGAGAAAATGGAAAATGAAAACTCTAACTAAACTATGTGAATGTTTTTTGTAGACTAGTAGGTTATGGGTATGTTACCTACTAGAGAATTTTTCATTAGAAAGGATTGTGATATGGAAACTTTACACTGAGGTATGAGGTAGATAGGGCCTGAGACTATCTAGTTTCCTAGGGGTGTTCCCGGTAATGGTGCTCATTTGATTTTTGGTATTTACCCTTGTATCAGGGCATGTTTTTTTTGTCAAATTAAAGTATCTATAATTTCTTATTACAATGTGTTGACATTCTAAAATTTTTATTTTGAAAATATTTTTTAATTGAAAGTTATGTTTCTTGGAATTTACCACTACTTTTATTTACATATTAAAACTAATTGCTTTTCACTTTGTATAGCATACTATTTGGAAGATTTGGGTGGTATACTATTGGGATTAAGATCACACCCTAATTACACCCATTGGGTGTAATTAGACACGGTTATGTTTGACTTAAGTAAAGGTAAAGACTTAGGTGAAGGAGGTTCATGTTGTTAGAACCCTCCTGCGGTGCAGTGTTGTGGAGATGGCTTAGGGGTGATGAACCCCTTATCATGTGGAGTCTTTGTGGATGTATTGATGATATATTTATTTGTATTTAGACAAATTGTACAATATTTAAAACCATTTTTTCAGTTATGGATTTTTCCTAAGTCTTTTTTGTCTATGAAATTTAAGATTCTTATCATTGATTTTTTTTAATGTTTTATGATCTCATACACTGGTAAATAGTTCCCAAACCTAATTTATTGATACCCGGGGCATGTTTTCCAGACCGTGGGGATTGGAAAAAGACTTCAGGCCTTGTAATGGCCTGGATTTGGAGTTAGTATTAGTGGCGACCAGATCCTGTTCGTGATAAAATGGTATTGAAGGGGGTTAATGTTTTTGGGATATATTACTATTTTTGGATGAGTTAGGATAGATAGGAGTTAGGAATATCATGGCTTAGAGTTTTGGTCTCTAGTAGGTTTCCTATCCCTCACCTCTCATGGAAGACCTTGAGTCACCAAGGGATGTTGGAATTGTCTAATCGACTTCACTTCCAGGTGAGACGTGTGGGCTACAGACCACACGTGGACATGCGGGGGTCGAGTAGGTGTTTATTTTGTTATTGTAATGTGTTTAGATTAATTATATTTGATGTGTTTGATTAAAATTTTCAGAATTATGTTATTGAATATTTTTTTGTGACTGTTACATTTTTTAGCAACATGCCTCCCTAGAAAGCTCCCATGCACCCACGGGAGGAAGCCTGAGAGAGTTCTCCCACACCAATTGATAAGAGGCTATTCAGGGCCATGGTTCAAGATGTTCAGGCTCTAAGACAAGACCCGACTCTTGTTATAGCTCTTATTAGAGAGGATGAGATTGGTCCCAGAATTGATAAGTCCCAAGAGTTCCTGAAAAATAATCCTCCCACCTTCCGAGGTAGCATAAAACCCAAGAAAGAAGAGGAATGGATCGAAAAGATCAAGACCATGTTCGAGTTCCTAGATACAATCTAGGAGCCTAGGGTGATGTGTGAATCTTTCCCTTTGGAGGGTCCCAACCAAAGGAGGTGGGAATAAATACTTCATGCTGGGAAGAATGAGCAGATGCACTGGGGAGATTTCAAGGCTATCTTCAATGAATAGTACTCCCTGAGGTGTTGGCTTATGCTAGGTCCTGAGAGTTTATGGACCTTGTTCAAGGGAATATATCCATTATGGAGTATTCCAACCATTTGACTGAGATGGATCAGTATGGCCCTGAAATCGTCTCCAATGAGAAAACAAAGTCCCAGAGGTTTGAGAAAGGATTGCGACTAGAGATATACTCTCTTGTTTTATTCTTTAAACTGAGGACCTATGCAGAGGTTGTTGATCGGGCGTGCAAGGTGGATATTGAAAGTAAAGTTAGGAATGGTTTCTATGGGTCAGTGTCCATAGTGGGTAGTGTAAACTCTTTAGAAAAGAAAAGGAATCGGGAGGAACAAGTGAAGAAAGGAGGTGGTAGTTCAGGCCACTCTTCCAGGTAGTTTTTGTCTGAGGCTTCTAATGAAAGATTGGTCGTGTTCCACCAGTGTGGGAAGATGGGGCACATATGACCAGAATTACCACTTCCTCTGAATCCTTGTTACCTGTCTGGAGCTATGGGGAATTTTCATTTCTTCTGCGGGGTGGTACATCCACTTCCGAGTAGGGAAATGTCAGCGGATTAAAGAGGAGTGCTAGTACAGTCTGAGCCATTGAGGATTTGGGGATCTTGATTTGGTGTCCACAGTGGTATGGTAGGGTCATCTTCTAGGAAGAGTCAGTTCAGGGAACAACCACAGACTAGTGGTCGTCCTTAGGCAGAGATCAGACATCTCCATGCGGTGAATCCGGCACTTGCAGGATCAGAGGCGAGACAGTTGAGATTTTGAGGTACCGTTTTGATCTCATCTTCTATATATGATTCTATTTTTGATACTTGTTACTCTGTTTCATTCATTTCGTCCCTTATTGTGGACACACTAAATTTACCAACCATGTTTTTATGTTTCGTGATTGTGTTGGTGATGCTGCTGGGAAAGAAGATGGAGCAGGGTCTCAGGTGCCCATCATGTGCACTCTCCGTGTCATGCATTGAGATGTAGTGGGACCTATTAGTCCTAGATATGGATCTATTTGAAATAATACTTGGAATTTATTGGATAGTAAACATCCATGCACACATTTATTTCTACAGGTGGCGAGTGGGATCACAGCACCCGATGGGAGTCGGCGGGTTTTTTGGGGAGAATGGGATTCTCGGTCAGGTTGTGCAGGACCTCCACTAATATTTTTTTGGAATTCTTATCTTCCAGTTGTCTTTGATCATGCTATTGGACAATGGTATTTAACCTTAAGGTACACTAACTCATGTAGTGAATGAATTTTAAGTGGTATTCCTGGATGATTTTTCAGGTTTTATCCCAGAGCGGGATGTGGAGTTTTTGATTCATATAGTGACGAGAACACAACCGATATCTATTACCTCATATAACATGGACGCTACCAAGATGAGGAAATTAAATATAGAGATGTAAGACTTAGAATCCAAAGGATTCATTTTCCCGAGAATCTCTCCTTGGGCCGCTCCTATTTTGTTCGCGAAAAAGGTTGACGGATCCCTCCAGTTTTGTGTTTACTACTGGAAGCTGAATAAGGTAACAATTAAGAACAAATAACCTTTGACCTGAACAGATTATTTTTTCAATCAGTTGAAGGGGGAAAGGTGGTTTTCAAAAATAGACTTGCATTCAGGATACCATCAACTCAGGGTGACAGAGAAAGATATCCCGAAGACAGCCTTCCGAAGCAGGTATGCCCACCTTGAGTATTTGGTCATGCCCTTCGAATTGAACAATGCTCCAGTGGTATTTATGGAAATCATGAACATGGTGTTCCACCAGTATCTCGAATACTTCATTGTGGTGTTCATGGATGACATTATAGTATATTCTGGCTCTAAGGAGGAATATGAACATCACTTTCGGATCGTTCTGGGCAATTTACGGGATCACCACCTCTATGAAAATTTGTCAAAGTGCACTTTCTGAATCAAGGAGGTGAAATTTCTAGGGAATGTGATCTTGGAGTAGAGGGTTTAAATGGACCCTGAGAAGATCTGTGTATTTATGAAATGTGACCAGCTGAAGAACGTGTTCGATATCAGTAGTTTCCTTGGCCTTACTGGTTTTTACATGCGGCTTGTTCGTTACTTCTCTCATCTTGATTCACCGATGACCGTGCTCACCCAAAAGGGGTGAAGTTTGTATGGGAACCATAATGTCAGGAATTGTTCAAGGAGATGATATGGTGTTTTATTACCACCCCCGTTATGATTTTTCTAGAGGTGGTAAAGGGTTCTGTGGTCTGTTGTGATGCTTCAGGTATGTGTCTTGGGTGCATGCTTATGCAGGATGATCACGTGGCGGCGTATCGATCTCGCCAACTCTGAACACACAGAAAGAATTACCTGACCCATGACTTGGAGTTAGCAGCTATGATGCATTACTTGAAGACTTGGAATAACTATCTATTTGGGAAGAAGTTTTTGGTCTACTCTGATCACAAAATCATGGCATATATCTTCTTAAAAAAGGACCTCACCTTGAGGCAGCGTCGCTGGATTGAGTTCTTGTAGGGGTTAGACATTGACATTTTCTGTACCCTAGGAAAGGGTAATGTGGTGGACGACACATTAAGAAGAAGGGTTCCCATATAGGCTTTGAGGAAGTCCAATGATTAGTGGACTTTGATGGGATTCTTTGCTCAGATGCATGTGGAGACCATGGAGAACAGTGGAGGTGTGTTCTTGACGAGCTTTCAGTTGACTCCTTCACTCTTGGAGTTGATTAAATGGGAAAAGCCTATCGATGAGATTTTTCAGCAATTGAGGTAGTTTCCTCATGGTGGGGAGACATCCTCTGATTGGTCATTGTCTCCCGATGGTATCTTGTGCTTCAAGGGCCATTATGTAGTGCCATTATCTCTACGGAAGTTGGTGATACATGATAGCCACAAGTCTCAGTTGGCAATCCATAAGGGTTCCACCAAGATGTATTATGATGTGTGAAGACAATTTTTGTGGCCATGTATTTGATGGTACATAGTGAACTTTTTGTCGAGATGCTACACATGTTAGAAGATGAAATTAGAGCATCAAAGGCCCTCCAGTTTTCTCCAGCCATTACCCATTCCTACCTAGAAGTGGGATGAGGTCACCATGGACTTCAATGTTGGCTTGAATCATACACCTCTGGGTAATAATTCCATTTGGGTGGTTATTGATCATTTGAAAAAATCAACCTAGTTTATTCCGGTCAAAGATAAAGCTAAAGTTGATCAGTCAGGCCATTTGTATCTTCCAGAGGTGGTGAGACTCTATGGTGTTCCATCAGCAGTTATCTCATATAGAGACACTGGATTCACTTCCTAATTTTTGGAAGGCCTTAAAAATTCTTTGGGGTCTCATATTAATAGGAAAATGACATACCATCCTTAAACTGATGGTCAGACATAGAGGCAATTCATATTTTGGAGGACATGCTCTGTGCATGTGTTATAGACTTTGGAGGTTCCTGGGAGTGCAATTCGGGATTGGTTGAGTTTTATTATAATAAAATTTACCAATCCTTTATTGGAATGGATCATTTTGAGGTGCTCTATGGCCATCCTTGTTGGTCACCCCTGTGTTGGGCTGAGGTAGGTGAGGCCTCACTGTTGGGGCCCAGTCTGGTGCAAGAGACGTCTAAGAAGGTCAAGATGATCAAGAAGAATATATTGACAAATCATAGTCTCCATAAATCATATGCTAACTGGAGGTGTCGATATTTACAGTTTTCTATGGGTGATAGGGTTTTCTTGAAATGGGCCCCTCGTCTAGGCCATCGTTGATTGGGAAAGCAAGGGAAGCTGACACCAGGATATGTCAGACATTTTGAGATCACTGGGCATATTGGAAAGGTGGAATAAAGGTTGGATTTACCCTCATAGTTTAAATCCATCCATGATGTGTTCCATGTCTCCCAGTTTAGGAAATAAAACCCAGATCCGTCCCATGTGCTGAGTTGGGAAGAACTGGAGATAGAGCCTGACTTGTCAATTTTTGAGCGGCCGATGAAAATAGTGGACCCCAAATAGAAGGTTATTCAAGAAAAGTCTATTCCATTAGTCCAGGTTTGTTGGAAGCATGGTAGTGATACTCATCAGACATGTGATCGGAAGTCATGGTCCGGGGAAGAGTAGTTGTTCTTGTTTTCCAATCAAGCCTCTAGTCGACTTTCCGGGACGAAATGTTTTCATGGTGGGGAGAATACTCACAGGCTAGTTATTTATTAGAGGTACATATATTTAATATATTTTCATCTTAACATACACACTTAAGTCCCCCCTAAACCCCAGGAATTTTGGTAGATTTTTAAGTTATTTTGGGGGGATAAAAGAGGGTACATGATTTAGGTGCACTGTTTTCCAAACCGTGCACACAAACCGTGTGCCTATGTCTAGGTAAAAAAAATGTTGAAATGAACACTTTTACATCCCAATATTTATCCTAACTCATTCCTTTCTTCCCCAATTCTACCATTTCAGCCATCACAGCCCTCAAAGTCTCTCAAACCCTCATTGGAACCCCATTTTGAATGGGGATTTTGTGGAGGAACTTCAAACAATCTCAAGTACATTTCCTCCCCACTTAGTTCCTCCCATTTACATGATGTTTATTCCAATTTTTCTTGAGTTCCCAAATGACCAGAGGTTAGGGTTTCAAACCCAGGGTTTAACATTGGTTTTTCTTAGTCCAATATTCTATTTTAGTCTTGATTTACCTTCCTTGAGGTGCGAGAATGGTGCGTTTGAGTTTTCGCACAAAGGATTCAAGGGATTTCCTTACTTTGGTATGTGATTACATTTTGTATGAAATATTTGTGACCTAGATGCAGTGTTTATGATATTTTCATTTTTATGATATTTTTATTATTTGTGTGAAAATTGGTTATAGTGGTGTTTGTAATGAAAGTGAATTTTAAGTGCCAATTTCATGTGAAATTGTGGGGTTTTCATTTAAATATTTTATTGGTTCATTAAGGGTTGTCCTATAATTATTTAGTTGGTTTTATTAAACTATATTAGGGCTGAAAATAATTTTTTCAATGTTCTTATCCTATTGTTTATTCTATGGAATTGGTTTTGGGTGACGTTTGTTAAGTAAATGTTTTTTGAGTACCAATTTGGTGTTAGATTGTGTGTTTTAAATGGCTATTCTATGTGATGCTTATTGGGGTTGTTTTATAACTCATTTAATGGGTTTATAGAAATTTTTTTGGTGTTTTAAATTCTGTTTTAAAAAATATTTGTATGCACATGGTATTCTATGTGGGGTTTTAGAGGGATTTTTGTGTGCAAAGCATTGTTATTTTCTATGAAGTTGTTTTGTCAAAAATAAAATTGTTTCGTTTTGTGATTTTAGTGGTATAAAGTGTGATAAGATACTGTATTGTTGGTATATGACAATTAGTGGGGTTTTCATGTGTAAATCGATGTGTGTTTCTTGCTGAAATTGTTTGAGCACAAAGGGGGAAGCCTGAGAACCG
Organism: Viscum album; assembly: GCA_963277665.1. NCBI lineage: Eukaryota > Viridiplantae > Streptophyta > Magnoliopsida > Santalales > Viscaceae > Viscum > Viscum album. The sequence goes on from OY728141.1 coordinate 1,427,037,203, forward strand.
AGGTGGGTAGATATGTACTAGTACGACTAGTGAAACAGATGGGTTGTGTCCCTATTTCAATGAGAAAATGGATAAATACAACTCTAAATAAACTATGTGAATTATGTTTGGTGAGAAAAAGGTTACAGGTATGTTCCATACTAGTGGCTCGTGCATGGGAAGGGATTCTGGCTTGGATACTTTACACCGAGGTACGAGGTACATAGGGCCCGAGACTATCCAGTTGCCTAGGGGTGTTCCCAGTTTTGGTGCTCATTTGATTTGTGGTATTTAACCTTGTATTAGGGTGTGTTGGGTTTTAAATTAAATTATATAATGTGTCTTATTATAATGTGTTAAAATTATGAAATTTTTAGTTTGAAAACTATTTTCAATTGAATGTTATGTTTCTTAGAATTTACCACTGCTTTTCTTTACATATTAAAAATGCTTGTTTTTCACTTTGTATTGCATAATGTTTGGAATCTCTGGGTGGTATACTATTGGGCTTAGTATCACACCATAATTTCAACCATTGGGTGTAAGTACACCTGGTTATATTTTACTCAGGTAATGGTAAATCCTCAGGTGAAGGTGGTTCAGGTTATTAGACCCCTCCTACGGTGCGGTGTTGTGGAGACGACTCGGGGGTGACAACCCCCTTGTTGTGTGGGGTCGTTGTGGATGTCTTTATACTGTCATTATTTTTATTTGGACCACTTGTACTATTTTTAAAAACATGTATTCAGTTCTGGATTTGTTCATAAGTTCTGTTTGGTAATGAAATTTTAAATTCTTATCGTTGATTGTTTTCAATGTTTTATGATTTCATACTCAGGTAAATCATTCCCAAACCTAATTTATTGATACCCATGCACTTGTGCCAGCCCGTGGGGATAAGGAACACCCTTTAGGACTTATTATGGGCTGGATTTGGTGCCGGTATTAGTGGTGACCAGATTCTGTTCATGACACTAGTCATCTGCCGTGTACTTATACCACATGTCAACAAACATGGTGTGGAGTTTTGTGGATAAAATTTTGTGATTTTCAGGCTGAGTTTGACCACACGATACACTATTAATATACATGTTTTTCACTGTTGAATTCATCTGTAGAGTACATGGAATTTACAACGAATATACACAACATGTATATACAGAAAAAGTGGAAATGGTTAATTTAAGTCGTTATTCCACATGAAATATGAAAATTATTCAGGCATGTGGATAAACCCAATCACACATATTATACCCTTGCTACACACCATGTTGTTTGGTTTAACATTAAATAAATAATTTTCTCTCTATGTGTAATAACTCACATGACTGGGTAAAATCTTGTATTTGTCATGATTTGTCATGGATTAAATTTTGTGTACACTGAATACACGGTGTGTAATACTTTCTAGTCAATCCTCTGTACTCACCCGAAGATACTGTGTGTAATATATAGAGAATTTAAAGAATTTCACAACATGTATGATATTTACATGACATGTGATCATAGATGGCCCCATGTAACACACCTTCATTAAATTACATGACATTTTTATTAAATAAAAGATGCTTATATCAACCACTTGTTTGTTATGTCATTATGGGAATACACAACTTGTATAAATGTTACACATCATGTGATCATGCGAGTCATGTACCACCCTAGCAGTCAATAAGTTGTGTCATTGATGTAATAAATGAACCCATGTAGTACTATCCCACAAATGTTTTTGGGGTTGGAACAAACTCAAACACATGTGGTTGAACAAGACTACATGACATGTAATTTGGTTACACACCATGTAATCACATCGAATAGCGAGGATATCAGCACATAGGGATGGAATATGCATGTGTTATTCACTTGTTCTTGGCTTGTTCTCAGTCATATGATAGTGAATTAATATATTGTATCTGATTAATGTAATAATAATAATAATTGATACGAAAATATAATAAGTTAAATGTGATAAATTTTCATAAAAATAAATAATTATGAATTTGAACATGGTTTCTATGATGCCACTTGTGGGTTCTGAATGTACCGGAAGCATCAGTTAGACTTATTTCTATTGATGATTTTTATGGTTACAATCTGTAATCCACTAAATCATGAGTATGAAATGTCATCACTCATGGATATACCCAATATAAATAGGTAAGAATCACTTAACCAAAAGAGATTATCTTTTTCATGTTAAATTTATAAATTAATTTAATCAAGAATAATAATACCTTGGCTTTGAGGACATTCTTTGATAAATATGTTGATCTAAAAAAAATATTTGTGTTGATCCATCATTTCATGAATATGACCTAAAGAAGATCCCCTTTAGAAGTGATCCACACATGATCTTTGATATTTAAATATCATCCTTAGAATTCTAATTGTTAGCATGGAGATATCGATCATCTTATTCCATTTGTTGATGATCGTAATGACAACCCTTTCATTGCCAAAGGATTGGAACTATATCTCTCTAAATTTAGATGGAGGAGAAGAATATATTATCTTATAATTTAGAGAATTCCCTATGGATTTTCTTAGTAGAGATAAATCTCTTAGGAGGAGTTGTAATGCACAATTTATAGGTTCTCATATACATATCTCAAGAATGATATAATCAGGTATACATAGAATTTGGTATTGAATTATGTTAATGAAATAAAGGTACTTAATTTATAATTAGCCCAATAATGTACCCCATGTTAATAATAATAATAATAATAATATTACACGACATGTGTCATCTTGCGCATCATCAAATATCATTTTATTAAATAAATAAATTAATATTTATTTAATGATATTTTACTCATATATCATTCTCATGAGTTGTTCTAACTCTCATAAAGATAAATATTATTTATTCATGATCTTGAAAATAAATATTTATCACCAGACCTATAAATGGGCATAACCATCATCCTCCACATTTTTGAACATTGAATAAATATTCATTTAAATATTATTTATTCAATAAATATAATATAATATAATATAATATTCACGAGATTGTGAAGAAATATTTATCTCATATTCAACTTATTCATGCAAATGATGACAAGATATTTTTTATCAATAAATCATGAATAATTAATTTTACTTTGTATTGTGAATATTAATTTATTCCATTTTAAAATTCAAATAGAATTAAATTAAGATCAAAGACATGTTTTGTGTGTATCCCTCTAAGCCTCTTTCTCAATGGATTTATATGGGATTGCTTAAAGTCCAAGATTATTGTCTAGTAATAAGTTTATGCACCCATAGTGAAAGAATATATGTCACAGTGACATTAACCAAAAATTAACTCTCACTATGTAATATAATCCATTTTTCATGATATCTCTAATCAAGCAGGTTGCATACTTTATGTCATCGGCCAATGTGCTCAATTCCTCTTTCTTTGACTATATGAAATGTAGTCGTTGAACACAATGGGAATGGAATTTATCAAATAGTTACTTTTAAATCAAAAGGCCTAAGATATTTAATCCAATTAAAGAATATAAGAGAAAAATCCTTTCTTGAACTATTCTTTAATGACATATATTTTATGACACATTCAATGTATCTTACTTCACCACAAGAATAGGTTGTCATACTTTTGGGAAATATATCAAAGTACATGACTTGGGAAATATATTAATAATTATCATAATGTCAAAGGTGCATTACCCATGCTCATAGAAATGAATTATAATTACACAAAAACATGTGGAATTAGAGAAGGTGAGTATGTCCTCAAAATATACTGACTTGGAGATTACCAAGTGCTAACTACATAAGATGTACTATAATACACTTAAGAGTATAAAAACCTGATGGTCAACATCGATTGATATGTTATAAAAATATTATGTGACTATGATGGATATGGAAGGGATTAAAGCACATAACATTTTATGTTGAGGCATGAGAGTGAAAAAATAGTAATGAAAAATAGAAATAAGTTTTTAAAAAATTGTAACTTATCCAAACATATAATTATGTTTCATTATTAATTTTAATCAATCATGTAATTATTTAAATCGTAAATATTTCTGAATAAATTGTATTTAATAATACAAATTATTATTTTCCCTTCAATAAAATATTTTAATCATTCAATGATTTATCATACCAAAATTTCATTTTTATAAATTAAACCAATATAGATTATCATTCCACATAAATTATAAATGAATTTATAATTGAAAAATAACATTTCACATAAATAATTTCACAGCATAACACTTTGTATAATTTTAGAAGATATTTATTATAATAAATTATCACAACATATTAATATATCCTTTTATACATTTTAGATACGGAACCATAAAAATACCTGACTGTATTGTTTAATCTTCATGGAAATGTATGTCAGTATAAATAATAATAGGAATGTTAAATAGAGAACAATTATAATTCATACTAATGAATTTATTTTAGTGTCGTATTATTCATAAAATTTTCAATAAATAAATCTTCATATTAATACATATTAAAAACAATATAAACATTTCAATAATGAATAATAATCCCATATATATAAATAACCTCCTATTTCCTATCCATGTAAAAAAATTATGTATTTGAAGATTTTAAATACATGAATAACTTGACAATAAATAACATTAATTTTTTTTAACAAGGATATTTTTTATTAATTACCATTTTGAGTTAGAGTCATTATGCATGATATTGAATAAAATATTTCTATTTTAATTCTAGTCAACATATCCGATACAGTCTCACTCATTAAAATGTTTTAAAGAAATTATATTCCATTAATATTTGATTCACCATGAAAACCCAATTATAATTGTTTTATGTTAATGTTATTTATTTAGCACATCATGAAAGTAAACATACCGTTCATTCAATCCATTAAATAGAATTCATTAACTATAAACCACAATGATTTATATCTGGAACTATGTTCTTTATAATATAGAATTATTTTCACTCTCCTAAAAATGATATATTTATATAATAAAATCAACACAAAAATATGTATTGTTCTATATATAACTATATTAAACCACAATTATTTATTTTATTAAATTCTATTTTATCAATCTTTATCAATAAAATAATTATTTATTTGTGAAAATTTTCATAAAAATGATTTATTATCTCCTAAATATAAAATTACCACTTTACTAGAAGAGATTTTAAGAATGTAAAAATATATATCAACTTTCAGGTCCCTACATCACACACATCTTTAGAAATTTTCATCCGTGAAAATATTTAACCATATCTTAAAAATATAGAGGTTAATGAAGGATAATAATTGTTAATAAAAATATGTGTATTTATATAAAATCAATGAATTATTTATATAATAATACTTACTATGAAATTAAGGAATAAAAATATCAACTTAATGAAAATTCAACTCAAGAAAATAATTTTATGAGTAAAAACCATTGAGGAGAAAAAATTTAAAAATCCATCACTCACAACTCAATTAAGACACTATTATTTTTCTTAGTTACCTAGAGAAATGATAATGAGATTATGATTTACCAAATTTCATGAAGAAAATAATTCATAAAATAAAGATATTCCATAATTTTATTAAAAGAGAAAGCTATACCATGATTATAGATAGAAAAAAATATTTCATCACCTATAATTGAGGATAAAATATTATTCTTTCACCTAAGGATACATCCTAAACCAAGGTATACTCATACTGCCAATATCCCATCCCATTAAAAAGGAAACAAAATATACCACACCTTCACCATTTATTTCCTAATTATTTTATTTATTATTTATTATTGACCTCACACCCGAGTATCAAATCGAACCTCACCAAAAATCTCAATTTTTTAATGGTTTTTGGGTGTTGCACTGTTAGACTGCATGGTTAGGGGAAACCGTGAATTACCCATACAATAATGATACAATTTTTTATAGTGACTTTTCATGGTTAATCGAAAAGTGTAGGCTTACTTGGTTCATCTAGTGAGGGGATCAAGGTTGGTGCACGATTTTTACAACCCTGCGACCAAATAATTCATTTTACCGAGGCTTTAATTTTTTTGAAAATTTCTAAAATACCTTCATATTTTTATCGAAATAATATCCTCTTTATCATTCTTACTTGAGTTAGCCAAAGGAAACACCAACCACCTCATTATTTAGTTTCTCCTCCTGTTGTAGGAGTTTCCTCTTATGATTTCAAGCAAATATCCATCCAGGTAAGCTCTTATCCCCTCTTCATCCCTCTTCCTATTATTTTCTCTAGATTCTTATTTACTCCTTTGTTAATTTATACCCTATCAAAACCATGGGTGGGGTTTTAGGTTCTAAAATCACGTGCATCTTTCTCCTAGGGTGTATTATTTGTTTTCCAATCCCTCTTGAAGTTGATGAATGAATAATATCATATATAATCATGCTAGGTTGGTGTTTCCCCAAAATTTTCTTTTATTTGGAATATCTTGAGTGCTTTGGAATTTCAAAGTAAATTTTCATTAAAAATTATAAGTTCTATTAAGATATATAGACATATATATATATATATATCGATCATGTTTTTTATAATGAAAATCTTGAATTCAACCGGTTCTTATGTTTTTTTTACTTTTTGTGTATCTACACCATAAGAATGATTATATTTTTGACCTTGAAAAATATTAATGGTAGTTTTTATATAAAAGAATAATATTTTAACGTTTTTTAAGATTGTTTATGTCATTTTATAGGTTGGTGATCATGTTTAAGTGGGTTAATTGGTTGTAATTTCATTGGTCAAAAACCATTTTAATATTTTTCACTTTTGTGTGTTTCTCTCTATATTTATTGGTTATACACATATGAACATGTGTAAATGTATAGATATATGGAAATATTCACATGGTAAAATTTTAAGATTTTAATTTAGATATATATATATATATATGCATATTTGTATGACCTCAAAGGGATGTTTTGAAATTAAATTCAATGCTTCAAATTCAATTTTTATATAAATTTTCAAAGTTGATTGTTTAAATATGGTGTAAAGTTACAATAAGAATATTATAAATGGTTTTTATAAAACCATGATACACCCAAAGTGAAAGGCCTATTGTTTTTTTGTGTATGTGAGCTTGAAAATTGACATGATTTATATTTTTTTTATATAATATGAAGAGGCTTCGCATCATAGGGCATAACAAGGTGAGATAGGGTATTAATTAAATGATTTATAATATTACATGATGTTATTGATCTATGATTTACCTATGTTAAAAAGGTCTCCTCACCTTCTATATTTAGTTAATATGATATATGGTACACCCTATATACTTGGGTAGAATATCCTAGATTAGATGATGTCCTGTCCACTTGATCCGGGGTCATCCTGATTTATAAAGTTATTAGTGTGTCACCTTATATAGTGAGATAATTTATTACAGGTCCACTCATTGGGGGTAAATTTATAATAATATGTATACTAGAATATGATACCTTAGGGAAGCTCCCATGTTTATCACTATTATGTAATTTGTTTCACTATACCTTATTCTTTTCCCTGACTTCTCACTAATAGTTTATATATATATATATATTTATCCTATGGACCTATTTTAGCTAGGACCAACCCATGTAATTATATTTTCCTTTATTAAGTTTTATTATTGTCATCCCTTTATTTGACTTTTCTATTTCTTGGGTTATGTTTGATTATTCCTTTAGTAATGTAGTGCCTTAGTGGTATATTTGTTAATCTTGATTAAACTTGTTTTTTTTAAATATTTCTAATGCTTTTTTCTAAATGAAGTATTTATGAAATGTTTTTTTTGAAAAGGGAATTTAAAATTGATTTCAAAGGATGATTAGAAATAGGTTTTTTAATTAATGAGATATGGTTTGGTAAAATGCATTCCTATTGATAGTTTTCATTTAATAATTTTTTTTAAAAAATCACAGACTTGTGTTATAATTTTATATAATTATGTATGAATAATATAATTTATAAATTTATTTCAAAATATTATTTATGGTTTTTATTAGAAAATAAAAACAGTGAATCAATTGTGATATCTTCTACGGATGTCAAGCTCACTCTCTACTTACACCCCTGGATGTCTGTAGACTGAGTATATCTTTTATACAATCTAGTCCCAAATATGAAGAGTGACACAAATTATGCTCTTTCTCTAAGCCATGTTGACATATATTATCTTGAGTTTTGAATGGAGAGTGAACTCGTGTCCCATGGTTATCTTGATCTGTTATGACAATTTTATTTTTATTACACCTTAGTAGTTCTGACCAAATCGGCCATTTCTATTCTTATTTTCCTTAATTGGTGGGTTTTAATCATGTAGGGTTATGGAATTTGAATAAAGTAGTTATTGTGTGTGAGGGATTTAGAGGGGAGATTAGGGTTTACCAATTTCATATTATGTTTATTTTAATATATTGTTATTTTTTTATTCTGCAACATGGACTTTGACGTACAAAGTTGTCATGAAAGAATTTATACTGATTCCAATAATTAATTTATTATATTTATTGAGTGAAATAATTCACCAACATGTTTACATTGATTAATGACACTATTTATCAGCCCGATGGGATTAGGAAAGCCCACTGGGCCTTTTTAAGGGCCGGTTCAAGATCCCGATAAAGGGAATACCTTGGATGCTTCATGAAAAATGGTTTCAGAGGGGCCCATGGTTATTTGGGTTAGCCTAGTAGATAAAGATAGGACCATCAAAACTCATATTGTAGGTACATGAAGGGTCTGGATCTCCCGTACCTATTCTAAATCCCCTAAGTTACCATAGGAAGATAATTTTAGAGCATTTTATTATGGTTTTTGGTGTGTTTTGATTTATTTTTCTAGATTTATTATGCATTGGTATGGAATTGGAGTTGAGATAGTGGTGTCTGGTGGGGTTATGTGGCCCAATAACCCATTTGGGGTTCACATAGATGGTTCAACGTAGCACTAAGTGACGATTGTATATTTTTACCATTGTTCAGCAATCCATGAGGCCAATTCATGCACATCCACTAGTCACAATCAAGGCGGACTTATGCTTTTCGATATTGGTCTCTTGGATTCTAGTTGGTGTTTAAATGTGAAATTCTTTAGGTTTTAATGTAATCTTCATATAAAGCTTCAAGATTTTCAAATTGAGTGTGTGTGTGTTTTGAAATGATTTTAAATAGAAATGATGGATTTAAATAATGAATGTAGGTTTTGAATTTATAAAAACAAGTTTTTGATTAAAAAATTCTTTATAAATGGGGTTGTTGATCATTTATCTTGAAGAACATGGTTTTAACCAACTAATTTTTTTCCAAGTTAATAAAGGGGTTTTCCTAACTAATTTCATAATTAAGTTGGTTCTTGGAAATTCATAAGTGTTTTTGATGATGGGATTATGGGGGTTTAAAATGTTTTTTCAAAGGGAGATTAAAGATTAAAAAATTTGACGCCATGATTTGGGAATGGTTAAAATGGGATAGCTTTATGTTTCTTGATTTTGTGATTCCCTTTGGTGTTCTATTTGGTTGATTTCTTTAAGTTATTATTTTTAATTGAGATATGATTTTGGATGAGGGTAATTATTGTTTTGAGAATGTTAGTTATGGTGTGTGGTTATCTCCATATTATTTAAATGATGCCTTATAAGATAGACCTCAAGGATTTTTTGGTTTGAGGAATCTTCTCTTTTGCAGGTTGTAGTCAAATTAATCTTTAAAATAATTATTTTTCTAGTGTGGGTCATTGAGTTATTTTTTGGTTGTTCCTTGATAAATTCCATGCTTTTGGGTTTCTATTATGTCTCATTGGAGAGAATATTTCCTTTTGGACTCTTGTGTGTGGTCATGTTTTGTGATGCTTGATTTTAGTTCTTTAAACATGGGGAATCCTTTGGGTGTGTGCTTCAAGTACCTAGGAAAGAGGTGAAATAGTAGAGATTATGCATCGATTGGTATCCATTTGGCTTGATGAGGTGTCCATGATCGGTGTTCCGGGTATGAGGCCCCATGTTACCATTTATTTATTTATTGACACAAGGATTGATCCCATGTAATCTGAAGAGGCATTCTCATGGTTTTTGCCTCATCCCTTTTAATATTTAGATAGAGAATGTTGGTGCATGACTTGGTAGTCTTTATTTTTAGATTCTAATGTTATCTTGTTGTAGTGTTTTATTTTGGGATGATTAAAAATTTATGTCTATTTTGAGAGTAAGTGTACGTACTCATTAATGCCTACATGAAACTTTGGGTGGGTTATTAATTTAGATTTCTTGATTGAAGGTTCAGGTTATGGTTTGCGGTTATTTTTTGGGAATGATTTCCTTTTCTCCTCTCGAACCACAATGCATTCTGAGTTCTTAAATGGAGGGGAGACCCACTATTGGTATCTATCTCTTGATATTTCCATTAGCAGTTAGGTGTGAGTTTCTCTTTGTGGATTTAGAGATTATGGGCATTTGAGGAGACACTTTGGTTTAGAAAATCTTGGAGACTAGGTCATGATCACCCCATCCTTCTGGTTAAACCCCTACCTGATTCTTCTTATTTTTCTCTTGACTTTGGGGGGAATAAAGATTTATAGAGGGGAGAATTATCACACACGACCTTAAATTTCCTTATTAGTTTATATATTTATATATTATTGACCTCTACTTCAAGTTTTAACCTGGATATCCTTGAAAATTTAAAATTTTTTAAGGATTTTAGATGCCACATGGTTGTCCCACACATTTAGGTGAAATCGAACAGTGCTTGTGTTACAATGATGTTGTTCTTGAAAATACCTTTCTACACTACAATGCATAGTTAATAAAACCATGTGGGGTCATTGGAGAAAATGTGAAGGGTTCCTGATTGTATCCAATTAGAGGTGCATAGTTTCATCATCCTTACAGACAAACCGTATGTTTTTCCAGGCCTTAATTTTTTGGAAAATTCTTAAAATACGCTCCCTCCAATTTTTACCACAATTTAATACTCCCCCTATTGATCAATATAGACAAAATAATCCCTCCCCCACCCCCAAGTGACTACTCCATCATTTTTACTTCTAGTTGTGGGCATCTCCTCTTATGATCTCAAGTGAATCTACATCCGATTAAGGCTCTCTCTTATCATCCTTCCTCTTCCTCTCATTACCTCTTAATTTTTCTTCTCCCCTTCATTGTTTCATTCTTTAGACAGAACCTTAATGGGGTTTAGGGTTCTAAAATAGTGTGTCTCTTATTCTTAGGGTGTGTGATGGGTATTCTAGGCCCTCCATTCACCATTTTTAAGGAATCACATCATCTACATTTACTATTGTTAACTGTTTATCTATGTTTTCCTTTCTTTAGTATATCATTCATGTTTAGGTATATAAAATTAAATTTTTATTTTAAATTATAATTTTTATTGAGCTATATAAATTTAGATTCATATACTGATCAAGGTTCTTATGATACAAAGCTTGTATTCGAATAGGTTCATATTTATTTCCCCTATTTTATATATCTTAACCTAAATAATGGTTCTTCTTTAGACTGGTAAAACATTTATAGTAGTTTTTATATGAAATCATAATATTTTAGGGATATTTTAGATTGGTTATAGAATTGTACAAGTTGTAGGACATTCTTAAGTGGGTAAGTTGGGTGTGATTTTATTTCTTGATAATTTTTTTGAGGTTATACACTTCTCTATGTTTCTATCTACATTTTATAGTCATACACATATTTATTGGTGTGTGTGTAGAAATATTCCCACGAGAACATGTGAATATGTTCCTTGATAGATTTTTATATATATATATTCATGTGTATAGACTCAAATGAAAATATTGAAATTAAATTCAATGCTTAAAATTTGGCTTTAAGTAAGTTTTCAAAGATGATTTTTAAAAGAAATTATAATGGTCTAGTAGGAGTCTTCTAAATGGTTTGTCTAAAACTGTGCTACACCAACTGTGGAAGCCCCACTATTTTATTATGTATGTGAGCTTGAAAATTGAAATGGTTTATGTTTCTTGTTTTATATAATATAGAGGGTATTCACACTATCATGGGTACAGATTTTACATGAAATTTTAATTATATGATTCATTATCTCCTATAATGTGACTGGTATGTGATTGAATTATGTTAAAAGGTTTCCCACACCTCCTATATTTAGTGAATATGTTACATGAGGCACCCTAGGTATTTGGGTTGGATATCTGACTGGATTGGGTCATTTAAAATCTTTTAGTTGTCATCCTGACTTATGAAGTTATTATTGTAGTGGCCCCTCAGGTTGGAGAAGTTATTATAAGTCCAACTGTTGGGGGTGATGATATAATACTAGGAAGCATAGCCTAGATAACACTAGGGTAGATCTCACGTTTATCATTTTTTTAATTTTTCCTTAAAATTTCATATTTTTTTTGAAGAATGAGGACACGTTGGTATTATCGGCCAAATGGGGTGAACATCGCGACTTGCTTTGTCACGATCATGGGGGAATCACCGAACTTCATAAGGGGTGTGATAATTGGTGGTGGGTGTATCGAAAAACACACATAGTGTGATGTGACTTTAAATATTGGAAGGAGATATTATAAGAAGGTTGGAATCATAGGAAATTTTCACAGGAAGGCATGGAATAAAAAAAGGGGAGACACAATCTAACGATAGAAAATGAGGAATAACTTTTCTCTGATTCCAATTGATGTAGTGCATCACAGATATATGGGCCCTTAAACAAGGAACTTTCCTGTAACACATGGATAACATGAACATGAGGGATAACACTATCTATAATTCAATGTCATGAAAAATATGAATACAATTGATTACATGAAGCCTATTTATATTATAAAACCTAATGAAAATACTAAAATTCCCTTATAATATCCAAATTTATAAACCAAATTAAAATTATTTATAAAAATAAACATAATAGGACACAACTACGTTAGAGGGGCCCTAGAAATAGTGATGAATCTCAAATAATCTTTAACCAAGTATACTTTACTCATGAAGGAACTCAATTCCATCATAACACCAACAACTTAAATGTATAAACTATAATTAATTACTTAATTCAAACTCATAAACTCGTATTAGTCAAAGTGAAGGTGGAAGAAAACTAAATCTATAATAATATCAGGAATATAACTCATTATATTAGTATATTTAAATTTGTAGAAGTAGTTTAACATAAAATCATAATATAATAATAATATTCCAAAAAAAGCACTAAATAAATTATTTAAATGAATAGTTCATATATTTAAATAGTAGATAAACCATTTCTAATAATTTATTTAAAAATAATTATAGACTTTAAATTTAGTCATTAATTATGGATATTTTTAATTAAATAAATATAAACACGTTATTTATTATCGATATAAACACCTTTACATTCTCATTTTTGTGGAATTTTACATTAATATATGATATTAAATTAAATAAATAATTTTATATTCCAATTTTATTATGTAATTTTTTACATAATGTAAATATCACATATTTAATTTATTTAAACATTGATCATATCTATTACCAAAACCCATTTTGATATAGTTTAAATAATCCCTTAAATGAGGCCCTTTATTTTAAACAATTCAATATAAATATTATGAACTATTTGTAATATAAATATAAAATCATATTTTTCCTTACTCTATAATTAATACATTTTTTATAAATTTATCTTATAATTTCCATATAAACATTATATATATATATATATTATAATACATGTTATATAACTTTGAAAACGGTATTCAACATTAAACATTAATATTATGGAATATTTATTTATCCAATGCTTTAAAAGCACATAATAATTAATTATAAATTTTTTAAAGTAATTAATTAATAAAAACTTTATAAATTATATTAAGCGGTCATAGCCAGGGCAGGGTGGGGAAATGATACAAGGGCCACAGGGTGGTCTAGTCAGTAGGGCAAGCATAGGAAATGTTTTGGGTAAGCTCATGGGTCAAGATCCGGTGCTTGTGGGCCTTTGGGTCAAGGTCTTGGGTGGACTATGGGATTCCACATATATATTTATACAGAATAAAAATAGTGTAATAAATACAGAAAATATGTTGGGGGGCTATGAGATAGGTTATACCCTTGGGTGTTTGGGCGAGTGTGGTTTTAGTTAAAACCCCAATATCTAATCTATAATATATATATATATATATATATATATATTAATATCCCAAAATAACTTTTCCCATTATATATAAACAATTTATAAATTATTTTTAAAAAAATTAATAATTAAAAATTTAGGAAAACAATTTTTTGTACATGTCATATTTATTGATATACCTCCAATGGTAACCAATGACTGATAAACCTCATAGTCTAAAATCAATCATATATTACAACTGATAATGTGGACTATGATATGTCATTGAGGATACGTATGACTAAACTAGAAGCACAAAAACAATTGTATCTTATGATAAACATATGTGTAAGAGTATCCTAGCATTGGTATTCATATTTTATGACATATCCTATACCATATTTATGATCTGACACTCTATCTTTATCAGGAGGAACAATCCCGTCATATGAAATGATCCACCATATCAAATGCTATGATATGATGGATCTAGATAAATTAAATTGTTTCATCTGTTATGATATCACATATCATATTAGACAAATCAATCACTATTTACAATATATCATATCATTAAACAACCCACTGTTCAAATTTTCAATCATATTTTATGATAACCTATATGGATTCAATACCTTATGAACTATTCTTCATTTGAAAGATGATTTCCAGAATCATGAAACATTGTGAACCTATGATATCATTTAAAGGTCTTTAATGATTAATTAATACTTAATAAACATATCATAAACAATTAGAAACCTCATTCCAAAGATCCACAAGTCAGAAACTAAAACCATACTCAAACAAAAATGAAGAACACATGCATACCTTTAACAAAACGAGCCACAATTAGAGGATATTGAATGAATCCCTCTTCCAAAGTGTGTCCACGGGCTTATATGAATCACCCATTTTATGGTAAAGACTCACCTTCACTCCATGATGTAATAGTTCCTCACAATGAAATGAAGAAAATTTAAATCCCATAACCCACCCTTCTGGATTCAATAATAAAACTTTCCATGTATTTTACTATTATATATATATATATGTATGTATGTATAAATATCTATTTTAATAATATATATAAGATAAGTGTTTTTGTTTTAATTTTTTTAAAAGACTATGATTTGAAGGGGTTTTAATTAAACCAATTAATTTTGTTTACAATGATACACACACACATATATATACATATATAACTATATGTAATGATATCTATCTATATAACTGCATATGTTTTTTTTCTAAATTCATATGATAATGTTTTTTTAAAATTTTATCTTTAATCATATGTTTCGTAAAGGGATTGTTTATATTTATCAAATGGATTTCTTATTTTTTCAAAACAACTTTTTTTGTATAAGGTATAAGTATTTATATTTATGTATATAAGTATATGTGTATCAATTTATTTATAAATATGGAATAATATTTTGTTTCATAATCTATATAAAAGGGTAGAATTTTGTTATTGGTCTATCATTTTAAGGATTATATTGAAGTGATAAATGATAATAGTTATCATTTTATGTGAAAACCCTAAACAAGTTATTATTTCATGTGAAAAATTGTATCTGCACCCCCTAGTATGTCATGCATAATTAAGTATGACCATTATCTAACTTATAAGTGACATTCCATGCATTTATTAATCATGTGTGCACATATTTTATTTTTCATTTTATTTATAAATTTTAAATAAGTAAATCAATTTTGATCATGGGATTCTCCTAAAAATGGTTTTAGAAACTCAAATTATTTTGTAGATTACATTTTATAATAAGGGTTATGTTCTTTTAAAGAAAATATTTTTTAAGGATTTTTGAAATGTCTTGGGTTACGATTGAGAAATTATGGTCTATTAAAAGTGTTTTATAGAAAATGGCACTTGTATAATGAATGTTATGTTATAGGGAGTGAACTCATAAGTCTTAAGGGGACTTTGTTCCATGTGAGCTATGAAAAGTGGCCTTACGGTTTAATTATGGTCAGCCTAGTAACATAAATGGTGAATAATGATTTATTACTTTCAATGGAGGAATCGAAAAAATATTTTAAAATATAATTAATTTCAGAAATTATTATTTTGAAAAATATATATATTTTGATCTGAATGTTTTGAGAAACCTAATTTTAAGTATATAAATTTATTCAAATTTAATATTTTAAATATATTTATTTATTGTTTTAAAACCCTTACTCAGAATATCATATGCCCAATCGTACATTTTAAAATCTTTTTAATGTTTTAATAGTATTCATTGTGATGTGAATTTTATGAGGAGGTAACACACTAAATAATTTTATGTTTAGTTTTTGTTTTGATGAAATGTAATATTTATATCTAATTCTCCAAAACTTAGTCCAAAAAATGTCCTCGACTGTATAATTTACTATATAATATACTATTATATTTTATAAAAAAATACAAAACGTGTTTTATTGATGAATCCAAAAGTGCGGGTTCAGGGATGTTACAAATGGGTAATAAAACTATTGAGTATGAGAGAGTCATCCAAGGATTGGTCAATTCTGAATCATCCCATATCTACCTTCTAATATAGGCTATAGTGATGGTCCTCAAGTCTTCCTGTAATAACTCATATGTTATAAAATGAATGAGTTCCATTATTTTGTTTAATATTTTAAAGCAACCCATGATTCAACTTATGATTCATCTTTTGAAACATTTAATTATAACTTAAGTTGGAAGTAAATATGACCACTAACCATTTAACTATCGGTTACCTTATTAATCATAGGTAGTGGCATGATATCATATACCATGCCTTTCAATATCCCTATAAAAATTCATAAAAAATTCATATTTCCATGCATGTTGTACTCTATAGCATACTTATATCATACAACATGATATGGCCCAATTTATCTCATATATACAATATCTTTAATGAATATCTCTAATATGAAATCTTTAATAATGATATTTTTTTATCTTTATGATACCTTTCGGGTCACAATACATCCAACTATAGGAAAGGTTCATTGATTTTTTTCTAATTCAATGTTGCAGATTCTATCTCCACATCCTTAGGTCCGTCTATCAAAGAATCATGATGGTCCTACTCACAAAGGGTGAGTTTATTTAGTGATTTTGTTAGATTATGATGGCATATTACAAGAATTTATTTCATTGTGGGAATTTTCTGAAGGAAATTCCATTCCAAATGTGCTTAGGGATGTTTTAGTAGAGGTTCTCCACTTATTACTTGAGTGTTCTCTCATCAATGAAGTAGAGGTTTCTAATTCTAAATCAGGTGGTGTTGTGTTAGTTGAAGCCTTATATATGCATGAGATTTAAGGAATATCTCCAATATGAATTCTCTAATAGGAGTAGTTTTTATTCTTTATGCCACCTTTAGAGTAAAATGTCTCCAATTATAGGAAATGTGATTGAGATTTTTTTGATTCGATTTTGCAGATTCCACATCCACATCCACCTCCACCTCCTCACACAATTCGATCAAAGAATTTTGATGGTTCTTCACACCAGGGTAGAGCTATATTATTGATGTTGGAAGATCATGTTGACATATTACAAGGAGATTCATGTTAGGTAATTATTTAGGGGTGGTATTACAATTCCATTCTAAATGTGATTAGGGTGTTTTTTTGTAGAGGGCCTCCTATTGTCACATTATTGTTCTCTCATCAATATGGGAGAAGTTTTGAATTCTGAAATTGGTGGGGATATCTTAGTTAAAGCCTCTAAGGATCATAATTTGGTAGATATAGATTTTTCTATGGCTTTCCTAGAAGTGTTCCGAGTCTTTCTATTAGATGAGGGTTTTGTATAGGTGGATCATTTAGGGCCATGGGGAAGATTGTGTATCATGGGAGTTTTTTGGTTTGGTTAAAACATATCCAGATGTTAGTCAAGACTTCAAAGAGATTGAGGCTGATATTTCAATGAGTGATAAATGAATTCTTCTCAAGAGTGAAGGTGATCCCTATATGGTCTTGAGGTAAGTACAGGTAAAAAGGGAAATGGTGGAGATAAGGATCTTATTTTTGTGTTTATGATCATAATGATCTAGTTTTACCATTATAGACTGTGGTTATCACTTCTCAAAGGTCTATTGATGTCAAATATAAGAATAAGGGAGGTAAATCTCTTTCTTATACCCTATATTTTTCTCTCTCTATTAGTTCTAGATGAATGAGGTCAGTCTACCTCCATTTACAAGGGTCATAAAAAGAAGAAACCCCACCTAGAATGTTTTCAAGAGGATTTAAGCATGTCAATATAGGCCACAACTCACTTGTGTTCTATTATCATACCTATTTATTATTCTTGAATATATAACAAGTTTTTTTATGTAACTCCAATCCAATCCTAATGATATCTATTATATTTTGAAATTTTAGGGGAATTAGATCCCCGACTATGTGTGAAATCATGGTCAATGAAATTAAAAGGTTGAAGGTATCTTTTTGGGTGATCCTTCAACCCCAAATATAAACATAAAGTTATCAGAGACATCCATTTCAATATAAGAATGAAATTATTTCTTTATGATACCCCTTTTAATAGGAAAATTTGGATTTTCTATAACACCGAAACAGATATAGATCTAATCAACTTTACTTCCAAGTAGTTTTATCTAAAAATAAAAGTACAATCCAATTTCTTTTCCACAATTATCTATGTGAAATGTGACATTGGTAAAATATTTGAGCTTTGAAATGGTAATTCGATGTTTTTTCTAGGTCCCTTACCATAGTTCATTGGCTGAGATTTCAACACCAACCATGACGAAATAAGGGAAAATTGGGGTTGCATATTCTCTAAGAGGATTATAGATTAATTTCAATATATTTGAGTCAAAAAATAAATTACCAGATATTAGAACTTTTGGTGGAAACATGGTTCAAAAATAAGAAAGGTAGAAAGTGGAACTGGGTAAGACTAGAGAGATTCCTCTCCAATTTCCATGGTCTAGTTTAATTTCCTAATATGATAGTGTAGCATATCACCCTAAGGTTTAAACTGATATTGAACCATTTTTTTTATAATTAGAGGTTATGCTACCAAAAACATGCTCTTTTACTTTTATCGGCACTAGAGTATGGAAACTGACTTTCTTTATGCTTGCAATGGCTCATGGAAAATCAATTTTTTCACAAATTTCTACAAATTGTTTCAAAATAAACTTCAGCATCATACATTTGATCTCAAATAGTGGGAATTAGACCAGGTATCAAAAAAAATTCTCATGTGTACATATCAATGGAAATCAATGATATAGATTTATCCCTCTAAACTAGATAGGATAACAATATTTTCAATCAATATATTGACACACACAATATCCTATTGTAGAGTTAGATATGAGAATAATGAATGATGTGGGAGAATTTAATGGATATGTGGATCAAATTGTGTGATAAAAATAAATTTTATGTTTATTCTTGTCTTAAATAAGGGAAATATATTGGTGTATTAATCCTTCAAATTGAGATCCTAAAATATATGCCAGAGGTGACTGTGATTTTTGATACAGTTAAAGGATTCAACAGTGAATGTTCTCTAAGATTGGATGGATATTCAGAATCATTATGTACTATCGAATAAGAGTTTATTAAATAGAATGTGATTTATTCCACATGAGACTTATTCACAGGTGGATACCATCCGAAATTATCCTAAACAATTTATTTCTCATTCCCAAGACTAATCGCCTAGATTTATTTCAATAATTTTCTCCTTTTAGTATGTGTAAATTATCCTTCAATATCCCTACTAAAATTATCAATGATAGGTTGTAATTTATCCTCTAGGATATTATATTCATAAACAAATATGACTTCTTCAAGGGTATAAGTATAAAGGGTTCTATATATATTCACCTTGACCTACTTCTCAATTTCCATGATGGGGAAATGCTTTAGATTCTTTAAATCCAGTTAAGGATTTAGATTGTGAGATTGAATTTATCCTAGAATTTTTTCATTGGATCAATATTATCTTAACATAGATCATAACATACCATTGAAATAATGTTCAATGGGCCCATTAAAGGTTAAAAATGGAACCCTAGGATTTTCTCATCACCTCTTTTCATATTATATGATGGTGTTCCTCAACTACCATAAGAAATATCTTACTATTTTCAAAATCATGCATGAAAATTATGAATTTCAGAATGTTCAGAAAGACAACTTACAAAGAATAATTTTTTATGGATGCAGTATAAATTCTCTAAGGATAGCCTAAATTATGGAAGGATGGACATGTTTTAAAAGAAATTATTTTACAATCACTTATCTTAGAGTACTGTTTTCAAATGGGAAGATACATATCAATCATTTTGACTCCTAAATAGAAAAATCAATGAGCATGTCAATAATTGAAATAATAATTTTTAGACAATTATAGGAATAACATCACTTATCTGGTGTGTTATCTTATCAATTCCCAAACATATCTTGCTATTGAACCCTAAGGTTGTGATAAAAAACATCTAACATGTGTGTCAATTTATGGTGGGATTATCAAGTAGACAAAAAATATCACTTGAATAATTGGAAATGAATTTAAGAACCATTAACATTATATAGAATCAATATCTATTTCTTTGAGGAAAATATTTATGTTTTTTAACAAATGTTGTCCTGGGTGAAATTAAAAGTCCATTTTCCCCAAGCTTTCTATTATAATAGAAAATACAATCACATGGAGGATGTTCACATTAAGTGTTTTTATAACCCCTTTTTGATTTGGAATAATCTAGTGGTATGTATTAAGTAAATCTATGAAAATTATTGATGGATTTTTGGGTATAAAAAGATTATGTTCAAGAAAGACAACTGGCTCCAAAATCCACTTTTCTTTCCTAGTTTTATAGCTTATGACAACAATCCTAAGACTAATCTTTAATTTCTAGCTCTAACCAATGGATATCTTAATTTTGATCAGTGTAGGGTCCTCAATTAAGTATTATTCTCAAATTAGGATAAACTAATTGTTTTCAAAGAAACTACCTCATGTTCCTTCAAGGATAGTTTCATGTGGCAACTTACATAATTTCTTGTGTAAATTTTGGTAGGTGAAACTTAAAATAAGTTATGTTTCCTTATTTAGAAAATATTTTCAATAGGGGTTCCAACTGATAAACAAATCCAATGTCAAGGTATTTTGATGGAGTCCATGTGATACTGTTGTAGTGGTTCTAGGATGAATCAACATCTCTCCTATTTTTATATGGGGAGTGGGAAACAATGATCTTGAATATTCTTTAAAAATCATGGATTTCCATATCATCCCTAGTTCATTGTGTTATCAGTTTTAAATTATATGGAAGGTTCCACACCTTATTCTTTCAAGGAAGGTGAGAATGAATGACTGTGGAAAATGAGGTGGGTGGCCAGGCCCACATACTAAGCTACAATAAGAGAAGAATAGAGGTGGAAAAAACCTAAAAAAGAGGACCTCCTCCCTATTGGTTTCATAATCTCAATATCTTAACCATCACCTACTCTTCTTCATTTATGCGTGGTGTTTTTTGAGTTTATTTTCCCAAATTTTCAAGAGTGATAGTTTATTTACTTATACTCATAATAGAGAGGGAGTGTTTGTACCTAATTTTAACAATAGTTATCGTTCTATTTGCCTGAGGTTTTTTACCCCTTTCATTTTGGGGTGTTTTTCCATGTTAAATATACCATCACTTATTTCTACATTTTTCACAATATTTTATCTCTATATTATCACTACTCTTGAAGGACAATCATTTACGATCCCAACAAGTAGTATCAGAGGCACATTTCTAGAAAAATATTTTTCACATTTTCGGGTATTAAAAATTCACATTAATTTGAGTATGCAGTGTGACTATGACTTTGGTATATCTTTCACATAAAAAAATGTTGAGATTATTAAATACACCATTGTAAAACTAAGGAGGTTATAGAGTTATGGTGTGTCCATATGGTGTCAAAATTTGAGATCGAAAAATTCTATAGGAATAGTCTTTTATTATGGGAAAAAAGATGTATTCAGTGTTGCAGAAGGATAAATTCCTTATATAAAATAATGAAAGAAAAAATGGTGTGATGATGGAGCATGGTTAAAATTGGATCCATAATCATGAAATGGATAGAAATGTGGTGATCACTTCTGGAAATGGAGATATAATAGTCAGTGAAACAGTGATGACTGCTGGAAGTAGACAACATCTCAATGATGCATGGATAATCGACTTGAGAGTAACTTGGAACATGATTTCTCAACAGGAATGGTTTGATCAATATGAATCTATCCCAGAATGAATTGTGTACATGGGGAATGATCACTCCATGAATATTATTGTATTTTGTACCATAAAACCGAATATGCATGATGGTATTGTTCAAACCATCCAAGGAGTACACCATGTAAAAGGTATGATGAATAACATATTGTTTTTGGTAAAATTTAATGACATCATATTAAAGACTCAGACCATGAATAAAGTGGTGAGATTTGTGGAGGGAGCACTTGTGGTGATGAAGGAAGGGTAGATCTCTATGAAACATTACCTCATTATGGATAAAATGTAAAAGGAGGTGGAAATAGTTATCACATAAACTAACTCGATGGAATCATTGGAAACATTATGGAATTAGAAGCATGACCATATTTTAGAACGAAGCCAAAATATACTTGGTGATAAAAATCTTCTACCTTATCTTATAATGTTATCCTAGAAATGCTGTGAGAATTGTGTTTTGAGAATGAAATATAGGTTGAAGTTTTGGAATTCAGCAATAAGAAGAAAAGAGATCTTTGAGTTGATCCATTCTAACATTTGGAAAGAGCTAGTTATATCCCTAGGAGGAGAAAGGATATTTTTATCCTTCATTGATGAATATTCCTAGAGATGTTGGGTATAACCAATAAAGAGGAAGTTGGTTGTTTTTGAATTCTCCAAAACATTAAAAGTGTATAAGGAATATGAATATGGAAATAAGGTCAAGTGTTTGAGGTCTAACAACGGAGGAGGATATATAAGTGAAGATTTTGATACCTTTTGTCAATGGGAAGACATCAAGATAATGTTCATGGGGGCATAAAATCCTTACCATAATGGAGTGGCAGAGTGAATGAATGTAATCATTTCTGATAGAACAAGGGTGATGTTGAATATATCATGAATTGTCAAAAAATTATGGTCAGAATCAGTACATAATTACTGTTATGTGGCCAACCAATATCCTTCAATAGAGATTGATATGAAGACACTGATGGAGATGTGGAATGGTAAACCCATTGACTATTCTTGATTATGTACTTTTGGATGTTCCGTATATGAATTATTTAATCACCACGAACGAATGAATTTGGATTCAAGATATAGGAGATGTATCTTTTTAGGGAACACTGATGGCGTGAAGGGGTACCATTTGTGGTACCTCACTACCCACAAAATTATCATCAATAAAGATGTCATTTTTACAGAACACATGGTGTAAATGAAAATTGATGGATACATGGAGAAAGAGAATATAGAAAATAAAATAGTGTAAGTGGAGGAAAATTACAAGGAACAACCAGTTTCCTATGAAGCATTACCAGAGAACGATGATCAAGTATCAGTTAATTGTGGACTTGGATGGCTAACATGGGATAAAAGAGCACCTATATGGAATTCAGACTGTGCCACTAAGAGCAATATTGTGTACTTCTTATGGAAAGAGGATGGAGAACCATCTTATTTTATAGAGGCGACTCAAATTCTAGAAGTATCCTCATGGATTGTGGTGATGTAGGATGAACATGAGTCCCTATATAAGCAAAAGGCTTAGGATATCATTCCATTAACTCATGGAATTAAGGATATCAGAAGAAAATGGGTCTTGAAGATCAAGAAGGATGGAAATTACTAGGTAGAAATATATCATTCAAGATTGGTGGTCAACGGATTTGCTTAGAAGGAATGTACTGATTTCAATGAAATATTTTCTCCTATTATTAGTCTGATGACTATTTAGATAGTTATATTGATGTGTGATACATACCATTTACATCCAAAGTATCTAGATGTAAAGACTATTTCTATCCATGGTTATCTTGATGTGGAGATCTATATGATCCAACTGGAAGGTTATATAGAATAAACAAAAGAGAACATGATTTTAAGGATTGAAAAAAAATTGTAAAGTCTCAAACATGCTATGAGGTGTTGGTATAAGATATTTGATTACTATATCATGATCATTGGATACAAATTAATTCATTCATATCCTTTTGAATATTTTAGGGGTTCAAATGGTAATGATTTCTTCATTATTTTATAGTATGTTCATGACATATTAGATTCAAGACTTATAAATGATCAGATCTAGGAGACGAAGGTACATTTGGAAAGGGATTTTGATATGAAGGTATTGGGACCAACAAAAAAGATTCTTGTGATATTTATTTTCCATGAAATAATGGGAATATTTTTATATCAAAGAATAATTACTTATGGAATGTCATGAAATGATTCAACATGTAGGATCGTAATCCAATATCACCCCTCTTCCTATTAATTGCAAGTTATCCTCTATGATGAGTCATAATAGTGCAGTAGAGAGGATAGAGATGTCTTGAGTACAATATGAATTAGAAGTGGGAAGTCTGAAGTTCACT
Organism: Viscum album; assembly: GCA_963277665.1. Lineage (NCBI taxonomy): Eukaryota > Viridiplantae > Streptophyta > Magnoliopsida > Santalales > Viscaceae > Viscum > Viscum album. The sequence goes on from OY728141.1 coordinate 1,427,061,915, forward strand.
ATGGTTTGAACTAGACCATACATGGAACACGCATTGTGAGCAGTTAGTCAATATATGGAGAATATTGGATGATAGCATTAGAGAACAATGAAGAGGAACCTGAGATATATCGTGGAGACCTTAGAAGATACAATATGTTACAGAGGATCAAATTTCACTATCAGAGGATATGTTGATTCATATTTTTCAGGTGATTTAAACGGGAGAAAAATAACATATTAGTTATGTGATTACTCTTGATGGAGGATATATGAGTTTTATTTCAAATTTTCAATTAGTTGTGAATTTATCCATAAAGGAGGTAGAGTACATGGAAGCTACATGGGGTTAAAAAGAGTCTATTTAGATGATAAGGTTGTTGAAGGAGCTTAGGAACAGACAAAAGAAGATTCTATTGCTTTCTGATAGTCATAGTACCTTACACATTATAAAGAATCCATATTTTCATTATAGGATAAAGAATATTGGGCTATAATATTTTTTTTTCAGGATGTGGTGGAGGAAGGAAGTGTGGACATGTAGAAAATAAACAGTAACGAAAATTTGGAATATTTCACGATGAAAGTGATTGAATCTAGTAAGTTTACATGGTGTAGATCCTCAAGTGGTCTCACAGAGACATGAGAAACATTTTGGGAAGATATAATGGATGTTTGGAGATGTGATTGAGTATCAATAAAATCTATATATGGGAGATGTTTTGGCCATTTTTAATTATATAGATGGTGAAACTCCCTACATCTGTTAGGGGATGTGGGTGTTCCTAGTGGTGTAATATGGGTGGGTGGCCAACACCACCTATCGTGATATAGTGAGGGAAGAACAAGTGGAGGAAGCAGCCTATAAAAGGGAATGTACCCCCACCCCCCCCCCCCCCCCAAAAAAAATCATCATCTCATCATCTTTAACATCACATACACTTCTTCATTTAAATGTGGTATTTTGTGAGGTGATTTTAACACATATTCAAGAGATATAATTGAGAGTTTTATCCTTTAATAGTATGGGAGTGTTTGTACCCACTTTTACTCGTAGTGATCCTTCTATTTCCCATGGTTTTATACCCCTTTCATTTTGGGGGTTTTCCACATTACATCTAGTGTCAATTTTTCCCCAATTTTTACATTATTTTATCTTTCTGTTATCACTATACCAGTGGGCCAAACATTTAAAATCCCAAAACATTAAATCTCTCTCTCAGGTTGGCTAATTAACACTAATTTTTACCCTTTTGGGGATAGTTTATGGAAAACCACTATCATGAAGGGTTACTAAATCATCTAGTAATGTCGTAACAATATGGGTCATCATGGGGTTCCAATAATGTTTTTTCAACTAAAATGATAGTTATTTACCATTATCTGGGGTCTATCATCTTCGTTAGAAGGTCACAAATCCTCCTAATTCATCAATACCATGATTAAATATTCATGTCATTTAAAGAGGTAGGTGAGTTTGTTGGTCCCCCTCGACCATGAGATCAAACTAAACACCAATGGATTGTGCATGAATGAAAATATCTGAGGAGTTAGGTTAGGGTGTGACACTTAGGGGGTCGGTAGTGATGGACTGTATTGGTAGTTTCCAATATAAAAAAAATCCCCTCACTATGGAGGTGATGTCTCCCCAAAAGGGTTTGGATGTATACAAGTACTATGGTATTAGACTGGATAGAGTGGATCATGATTTTGAGCTAACTATAAGGTTTGTGGAGGATTCTATCCTTCATCATGGTATGTTGGATTAAATCATTCATAAGTGTAAGAAACTCATTATGATAACACCAATGTTCTTCACACAAGTTTATTTACAACTCACTACCTTGAATAATACTACTACTACTGAAATGAAAAAACAACAGATAATAATTTTTAGTGAGAGAAGAAGGGAAACAAAATTTATTAGGATAAGTGTAGTCTCACACACCATATATTTATAAAATGGATATAACTTGCAACATTCATATCTCTAATTCAAACAACACCCATTAAATCACCCCATTTAAAGGAGATTTAACTTATTACATACATGACCATGAAACATTCTTCCGTAAAATATTAAGCAATCCCTATTGAATTAATTTGACCAGGGGAGGCTCCCTTAATTATATCAATAACCTAAATAATATAATAATAATATAATAATAAAATAATTTTGTGTATTATAATTATTCCCATTTAAATTTCTAACTTTTTTTTACATAAATAACTTCCGTGGTAAATAACACTCACAGTTTAAACATCATTAACTTATCAATAGATATAATTAAAATTTATTCTTATTATTAATACATAATGTAATTATTCAAATAATAAATATTTCACAATAAATTTTATTTAATAATCCATTTTAATATGTAGTTTAAGTGGCAACTGAGTGGTAAGCCTCATAATTCTGTATAAAAAAACCAAGGTTTGAATCCAAGTAATCCCCTAGGGGGATTTTTGATGTAGGCCTTTTGGGGGTGGTGACACAGGCATGACGTGGGATTGCGGCAACAAAGTCATGGTGGATGAAGCATTTCCTTGGGCATATGGGCTATGTAATGGGTATCCCTCTATCTAGATAGAAGATAGGTATTTTATTTCATAATAAAAAAGAGGCTTCTGCCCCAATATTAAAAAACAATAAGAACAATAATCTATTTTAATATTTTCCACTCAATAAAATATATTTATTACTCAATGAAATATCTTATTAAAATTTAATTTATTATTCATTAAACCAATATAGGTAATTATACTACAAAAATTATGGATGAATTACCATTTAAACAATAATATTTCACACATAATTACATAACATGCACTTTTCCTAGTTTTTCATGATATTTATTCAACATGTTTTGCTCTCTTTATTATTATTTCCTTTTAAATGAATAATTAAAATACTTTCCCAGGATTTTTAATTCTAATGGAAATTTGTTTCATCATAAATAATAACATCACAAGTTAATCACAAAATATTTATAATTCATACTAATTATTTATTTTTTCCATCATATTAATGCATATAAATTATATATATATTTATTTATAAAAATTAATAAATAATGAAAATAAAATGAACATATAATTAATGAATAATAATTCAAAACATATAATTAATAACTTAGTTTCTACTCATCAAATACATATGAATTCAAAGATATTAAATTCATTAATAACATGTCAATGATTATCCCAAAATTCAATAACATGAATACCATACATTAATTATGATGTCAACTTAGAATCATCTACCACATTCTTGAATAGATATCATCATTTGAATTCTTGTCAAAATATTACAAATAGTTATTGAAATTGAAATGTGTACTAATAAATTATATTATGTTAATAATTGATCCACCATCAAAACAATGTTATAATTATGTTACATAAATGTTATTTATTTAATATATATTTTAATGAAATCATTACATTAATTTAGTCCAATATATATAATTCATTAATGAGAAACAACAATAACATGTATAAAGATCTATATTCCTTACATTATAATATTATTTATAGTCTCTCATAAAAATGGATCTTAGTATAAATAAGTTAACACAAAAAATATCTAATGTTCCAAATATAACCAAAATTTTTTGTTATTTACTTAATTAAATTTCTCATTATTTATTTTCAATAATAATAAAAAATATTTCTTAGTGAAAATTTTCATCAAAACAATTTATCATCACATAAAAATCAAATTACCATTCTACCCACTAAAATTTTAAGAAAGTATTGAATATGATTTCTTCATTTGTACAATATATGAAACAATATATACTTAATTAAAAACCATTAATATTATTATTTTATTTATTTTTAAAAATTTATATCATATTTCTAATATTTTCTATTCCATCTATAGTTATACTCCGCGGTGTGATTTTCATTGGAGGCCGCAAGGAAGAATACATTAATCATGCATTGTTTTAAGTTAGTTTTTTATTTTTTTAATATTTTTTTGATAAATATTTAATATAGAGTATTATTGAAAATTTATGGTGTATTTAATATTAACATTTAATATTTTACCTTAATGAAATATAACATTACTTTTTAGTTTGATGTTTCTTGTAAAAAGAGTTATTCAAAACAAAAAAGAAATACCAAAACTTTTGTACTAAAATATGAGGTACTAATAATAAGAACATGAGCCTTGGATTTGCTTTTAAGGGGATACCTAGGACTGCTTGCTTTTGTGAATGGTTTATGGGCTAGTTGTTGTTAGGAATACAGGAAGAATTAATAATAATCATTCAGGGGAAGATGTGTAAATACCATAGGTGGTTGTTAGTGGGGATGATAGATATCAAAAATTAGCTTGGCAGTTACTGGGATGGGGATTCTCTATAAACTCATAGTTGAGTCAATAAATAAGGGGATTTGTGGGTTATGTGGTGGGACTAAGAAGGTAATTAGAATTGCTGTAGTGGCAACTGGATAGTGGGTTAGTCCATGACCTCAGGGTTGCAGTGTCTCCCAGAGGATCTTTTTTTTACATTAGTTTTTCCTCTTATCATCCATATTCATATTCTTTATTCAATAATTATTTTATTGTTAATATAATTTCATATTTTTCTCCTTCTCATGCAGATTGATATCTTCCAATTGTCTCTTTCCTTGATAGAAAATCCTAGATAGAGAGAAGAAAAAACCATTGCACTTTTTGAATTGTAGGGCCAACACAATAGGTTTCAGAACTCAATATAGAAGTGGAAATAAGAACAAACCAAACATGGTGGAACTCAGTGATGGAAATTGAATTTTAGAAGTGTCAAATGATTCATTATTGGTCACAAGGCATGATAATAACTAAGATTTCAAATTTCTCAATAAAACACATATGATGAATCACATTATTTGTTGGAAGAATGCTAACATAATGGTAACCCACAATGGGGAGAAGTAAAAAATATACAACTCAATCAAAAATAAGGTAGGATAATATGAAGCTGCATAAAACAACTCACACTAAGAACAAACATCCATTAGAACATATCTTCTTTATGTATCATAGTTTACACAGACACAACAGCTTTATGTTAAATAGTTATGGAGGAGCTTCCAGTGGAAAATTTTGATTCGATGTGGGTGCTAGGGCCCAAGAAGAAGTAGAAGATGAAAAAAATCATCTGATATACATGGAGTCATAAGAATAATTGTTGTAATTTTTGAGGCTTGGAGTCATACATTTGGATTTAGAACCCACTGTGCTTTGTAAGTTGAATTGCGGGTCACTAATTGAAATAAAATGTTTCTAATACTACATATGACTACGAGAAAAGAAGGTGAAAATGGAGAGGCTATAGGAGCATCCATAGTGAGAGATGTTACACATGGTATCATTTTAGGCTTGGGATCCTGTAGAGATACTTGAGAAGCCTTAGCATAAGGAGGTGTAGGTTGGAGTGTTTACATTATGCCAGTCTGTCATTGATGGGGAATATAGTGGCAGCTCAGAAATGGATTTTTTTAAGGTGATAGGTGGAATTCCATAGAGGTTATTTTCTAGTAAATACATGAGAAATAATATGATATTATTTATTCTATGGAATTACTCAAATAAATATAGGTTTATAGTTTCGCTAAAGATGTTTTCAAAGAGAGGTTAGTTATTATGGATGAGGGGGAGGGGGGATATCCAAAACAATACCTGGATAGGAAGACTAGAGGATATTTTCATAAATAGTTGATAGGGGAATATATGATAGAGAGGGGGGGGAGTGTGGTGTCCAAATGGAGATTTAGTTTCTATAGTAGTCATGGATTCACTTAGTTTGGGAATGAATCTCTATATCAGAACTGCTGATGTTGAGGATTCTTGTCAGAGAAGTCAAGATTCCCGAATGACTATAAGAGGGAGACTCAATCAGCTACTAGAAGTTATTTCTAATAATGGGGTTATAATTTGAGAACCACCTATCCAGAAATATATTTCATGATGGAGGATTATTAGTACAGTGGAAACATAGTAATATGAAGACCCTTGTAAAAAAGCCAAGATGCATTCATCCCTTACATTCAATGATCAAGCTGCATGGATTCCTTGGCCACCACCAAAGACACTGGATAATGATCTTTAGAACAATTTGGTTTTAAAGGTGTTGGAATGGATAGAAATGTGGAACTTGGATGTTTTTATGAATTGGATACCTATTATTGTTTCTGTTATGAAGGTTCTAGGGGATAAGTTTTGCTAGAAATAAGGGAAGGAGTAATAATAATTTTTGGGTAGATGTAAAACATCAAATGTGGTTGTTTTGGGACCATTAATTTTCATAAAATAGGTTTTCAACTATTGGGAGGTGGTTTCTCTAGAATATTCCATTTGAGTCATTAAATAAGTGGAGTCATGGAATGTGTGGGGGGGAAATGAAAGTAATTGGAATTGTTTCAGTTGAAATTGGATAATGGGTAAGGCCATGGACTTGGGGTTGCAAAATCTTCTAGAATATTTTATACTTCTATTTTTATGCTTATTCTTTTTCATATTACTTTTTTATTCTGTAATTATGTTATTTTTAGTATAATTTTCTACTGTTTGTTTTTTTCATGCCAATCAATATCTACCAATTACATTATATTTTTTAAAAGTTTATGGGGGGGGGGGGTAATGAATTATAGGTTTAGTCAGACATTCATTGTGTATTTTAATTTTTAAACATTTTATGATGTTTTAATTTATACTATAACTATATATATTGATTTTAAATAATGTTAAAATAAGTACCACTAACTGAAGTATCTATTAGTTATTGGATCAATGGCCATTTACATATTGTTTTTTTCTAAAATAAAAATAAACATAATATGAATTTGAATTAACTCGATGTTTTTTACTATTTTCTATCATAGAGATTAAAACTTGTGATAGTTTGTATTCCAGTAAACTGAATCGATCATGTTAATTTCCAATGAATAATGAAGACACGTCAATGTAAATCTACAAACATATGGAGAATTGTGATGTCCCGATACTACTTTTAGTGAAATAAAGTGTTTATACTTCTATTTTTTTATAACCATACTTGAATATCACATATCGAAGTGTTGGTAAGAATATCCTTTAGGGGAATTTCAATTTTTATCTAATACCTTGTGTATTATTTATTTTCAGTTGATTTTCTCATTTTAATTTGATACTCCAATCTTATCAGAAATTGTTACTTCGATCATTTGAATTCTTAAGTGGGGAAAATTATATGTTTACTTCTTTAGTATAATCCACCCCTCTTATAGTTGTGATTCCTATATCTAATGGGATAATATTTTGTATCATAACCCATATCTTATTTTTTTCTCGATACTTTTAATGTTGGATATTATATCTATTTTTGAGATTGATCTTGTTTTTATCTTCTGTTTATTCAACAAGATTTATCTTAGTTTCCTCACACTAACAATGTATAAGAGAAAAGACCATTGTTTTATGATTATAGGTATACCAGCAGGATCCATTGAAAAATTAAATCCAAAAATCACCGATATTTGATTGTGGATATTATGAATATTTTCATGTTAGTATGATGAAATATGTAATTAATACTAGTGAAGATAATTCTTTTATTCTTATTGGAAATTCTAAGACTCTGGAGAAAGAATTTTCAACTTCTACCAGAGTTGGAATTTCAACTTAATTTCCATGTGTGTAATACATTACTATGTGTTATTTAATGAAACATATACAGTAAAGTTTCATATTTTAGAACTTTTGTAATCTAGAAGAAAATATAGATTACACATTTTGAAAAGTTTATAATTCTTGAAATTAACAGTTCTCTGCTCCATGCTAACTATCAAAGTCTTGATTCCTTACCTAGTGAATTAGTAGGAAAAATACATTATAGATTCATGAAAATTGTATGTAGTCTTCAATAACTTGGATAGAAATAAAATTCATATGAATCTTACTAAAAAGATTAACGATATACTACCAAAATAGTGAGAATATAATAAGGCATAAATTGACTAAAAAAACATTCAATAATCTAAGTTTTGATGATCCCAATATAACTTTATTGAAATATTAGAATGATTTATTATGAGATTATAAAAAAGATAGGTGGAAAATAGAGTATAATTTTCATCTTCATCTAGAGAGTTAAAGTTTGGAGTTCAAACTTTAAATCCATGTACATCAAAAATAACCTCTAAGAAACACTTTGATGGAATTTTTTTTAAAACATTTAGAATGATAATATGGAAAACTGCATAAAATAATGTCTGGTGGATGTAGTTTCTAGAGATTTTATCAAAAGAATAGTTAAGAGAGACGAAGTAGAACTGAAATGAAAGACTCATCAGATATTATCTATTACAAGTGGAAGAAACCTAGAAATATTTGACCTCAACATCCCACGTTGAAAAAATAAATACAATGAATCCATGAAACATTCAAAGAGGAAAGGGAAGAAAGATTTTAACGCATATACTATATATTAGTGTGAAATTGGGGAATATTTTAATTTTGATAGTGCATTGGAAGATAATGATTGTTTCAGTAATAATTGGATAATAACATCTTTTTATGCTAACATTTACAGGGAATAGATATTTTTTATGGATACATTAATAGTGGATTTATCAGAGATTATTTATAATTTTTATCAAAAAATAAAAATTATTTGTTAGATGATGAAAAAAGTGAAAGTGAGGAACCATTTTATCATGATCTAAAGGACTATATTGAAAAAGTTTAAAGAACACATCAAATAATTTTCAAGAGTTACATAGGACATGAAACTAAAGTTGCATAGAAAAAAGCCGATCTATTTGAGTATATGAATGAAATATTTTGTTTACTTATAAGATAATTACTAGGTTTGATAAAGTGTTAGAGATAAATAAAGTGAATTATAAACTTAGTTTGAAGTATTTATTCAAATAAAAAAATATTATAATATAACTTCAAAAAATGAAGAAATATGTATTGTTATTTCATTGGAAGATATGAATGAATCAATTTAATTTAATTAATACATGGATATTTGAAGAAATTAAATTAGAAATTTACTATAATATTTAAATGTTTTAGGAAACTATATAGTTAGTTTAGGACTAAGAGGATAACTTCTAGACTCGATAGTAAAAAATTTAGAAGGAATCATTATTAGTTAAATAACATTGCTCCAACTTGTGTACCTTTTTCTAGGAGGTGTTGGGTATACACTTGAAAGAAAAATGTTTTTTGAAAAGAATTAAATCCTTTGTAACACAAAAGGCATCCATCTCATATGATCTTACAATAATTGATCACTAGAGATATAGAAATATATGGGTGCCCAAGGTGTTCGTGAATACTTATGGATCAAAGTAGGCTTATCTCCCATGAATTTAATTTTCAATTATATGATTTCATTGTGTATTAGTATCTGAAATATAATATTTAGTACCTTATATTTAATTTTTATTTTGATTACTTTACTCTTACATTTTGAAATGTTTTATTTATTATTTAAATCCTTTATATGGGGGAGGGGTTGTTATTTTTTTTATAACATTAATGTATTGAAATTTTTATCTTTATTTAGATTCTTTTAAATATTGGAACATGATTTTAAATCACATATAGATCCATATTATTGATGGAAGTTAACTTATGGAAGCTTCAATTCTATTTATTTTTTTCTTAGAAAACATATCAGACTGGATGATTAATTTTCAAACTTTGATTATTTTCAGTTTTCAATATTTGTTTTTGAGAATTTACTTCATTATAAGTTAAAATGTTATATTTTTATGAAATTAAAATTCAATTTCTTAAGGATATTTGAAATCAACCTTTTAGAAGAATTATTTGAGAACAATTGGATAAAAATCAGATCAATGGTTAGTGTGTCACCAATATAAAGGGATGTGGAACTTGAGTTTTTTTTATTAAAAGTATATCTCTTCCATTTCTTAATCTCTTATTTTGATGTCTTGTTCATCATTTTGAAAATATCTAAGGAATTTACCAATGAAATTTATACACTTGAAATTATTCGAGATAGATTAGTATATCATTCATAGCTGACCAATCATGAATCCTTTTTGAAGGAGGTTATCAAATTCTAAGGATGGGTGGATATTACTCATCCAAATAAAGATTATCCATTATTTTATCCTTGAGTTTTTTTATGTTTTATGAGACAATGGTAATTGATGATTATTATGGATAGAATAGATTGATTTTTATGTTAAATGATTATAATTTTTTTCATTGAATAACTTTACAGAGTTTGTGGGAAATTCAGTGGAATGTGAGCCTATTTTTACCTATAGAGAAGTATTGTTCCTTGGATAAAATATTTATTGTAAATGAAAAGATTTATAAATCAATACATCAGTTATTGGATGCAATAATTTTTTTTAGTGTGTTCAAAGTTTCTAATCACCAAGAAAATGTAATAAAAATTGTGTATATTTATGATTCATTTCATAATGGAATCCTAAATAACATATGGGTCATTTATCCCTATGAACAAAAACTTGGAAAAGGTATAATCTCACAATGAAAAACATTATGGTCATTTATCCATACTATAATTTGTTTCCTTATGTTTTGTTCAAGGGTGGCAGATGTAATCGACCTTATATAATAAATTAACTAAGAATAATAGAATGCTGATATGAATAGATGATTCTAACCATGACATAATAATTCAAATATCATATATTATTTATCAAATTAATGATACTTTTGATGATTTTTTGAGAGTTGAATGGTTATAAAAAGAGATGGTCATGGGGGAGATTTATCGGAATTTTAAAATCAAATACTTGAAATCCTTAACATCCAATCAAACCAAATAAATTATCATTACTGCTGACTATGTATTGAGACCATTTATTGTAAATATATTATTTCAAATATTCATGTACAAATTTATGTTGAAAAATATGGGAATAATATTCACATTTATTGTGTGAATATAAAAATGGAAAATGAAAATGAATGAAGTGCACCAAGAATTGAGTATAGAGAATGTGATACATTTCTACATCGAGAACCAGTTGTATCAAAGAAAGAGAAGCAAAATTAGAAGATTGATCAATGTTGTAATTGATATTTCCTAGTTTTTTGAGGCAATTCATATGATTTTTGGTCTTCTATGTTCTTACTACTATGGTGGAAGTAGATCATCATGTCCAGGGAGATCATAATAAAGATACGAGGAAGGTCGATGTGCATGGTACTCTATTTATCATGTTAAATAAGTCAAATACCTAATAATAAGAACTTATCATTGTTGTAGAGTCATATATTATAGTTTTTATGATATTTTTCACATTCAAGATAAAGGATATAATCTTAAAGACCAGAGGATCCTCTATAAACAATGCCTTCATTGTTGTTGTTTTTGTGTGAGATTTAAGGATCTACACATACCTTATTTTATACTAGCTTGGAAAACCTTTCAAAAGTTAAAGAATAAAACTTCCCCTATCATGTGACATGTTTGATATTATAGTGATATTCGAGATCTCAGATCTTGACCTGAACCTATAGATGAAAAAGACTACACATTAAGTCCAGACCTTGTAAAAGCTATCTAATGTGTTTTTTATTCTTTTATTATTATTAAATATAGGTGAGAGTGATTTTAACATGAGTGGGTTATAAAATTAATCAGTTACAATGGTTTAATTAAAACATAATTTGTAAAAATTTCACCATTTACATACCTCCCCCATACTTAGTGTTACTTCAACAGATCTATGAACTATAAAAACCACTTTCATAATACCCACTTTTTAAAACATGCATTTAAATTAATTTCTCACCTTATACTTGAGTAGAATAACATCAATTGAAAATTTCACAAAACTTATTAATTACCCTATGTGTTTCACCATTTATGAAAGGTTATTCAAGTACTATAATGATAGTATTGGTAAATATAAAACAACATCAAACAAACATTAGTAGAAACATCAAACAGTCATGTATCACATTCAATAACATAGAATCATATAAAACTCACACAAATCACCCCATGAATTTAGTTTCATTTAATAATGTTCATCATATTCATTTGGTTAATCCATAACATCCTACAAGTGAAACAAAAATTATGATACTTCAACAAATTACAAAAAATAAAAAGGGAGTCCTGAATCTCGTACCTCAACCAGAGAATCAGCAATCACAATTCATGAACAAAGAGTGGGAGATGACCACAAGTCTAAGATCAGGTGATGAAAATATAAAAAACATAAATAACAATATCTTTTATCTGATCAATAACCTAATGAAAAAAATAAAATCCAAATTATTTTAACTGCCTCTCTATGAAAGAAAATAAAACCCAAAATAATAGATGAAAAACACACAACAGATCAAAAGTGGTTTATCTCTTCAAACTGAGCGTGAAATATAATCAAAGTTCTATCAATGGTTTTTAAATAGGCACCTATATTTTCTTGGGGTTTGTGAAAAAATAAATAATTTTAGAATAATTCTAATGGGATTATTAATTTATAATAAAACATGAAATTTAAGGAATCATGGTATGATAGGTCTTAGTCTTACCCTAATAGGGATATTTCAAGAACACCTATGAAAGTTATGTCATGATCTCCATTATATTCCACCTAAATCTCATGATAAAAACCACCTTAATACCATGAATCCAAATATTTCAATTTCCTAACCATAGTGGTCATGCCATTATACAAATTCATCCAGAAAAACTGTTGAAATCCAAAAAATTCCATAACGTCCACTCATGGATTCAAAAAATCTGCCACCCAATGCTTTACACTATAATATATACGATAATGACACAGTGGAAACTCATGGAAAATTAAACAAGTCCCTTTAGTAAATAACCAATGATCCTCATACCATGAGATAATAATATGTAAGGACAAGAAAAAACCTCTAAATCATTACTTATCATTTACTAAATCTTATATAATATGTTCCTAGAATCTAACATGTCATGGCCAGCACACCTCACACTATGACCATACTTACTCCTTGAAACAACACAGTTCCAAAATCTAAAGTCTTATTCCCTTATCTATGAAACAACTTCACACTAAGACACAACCACCCGACCTTCTACTCATAAAATAACACATATAGATAAAATGAGACACATATATCCTTAAAGAAATCCCATCTATTAAAATACCTCCATCCCCCCAAACTTATACTGAATCCTCCAACACAAAAAATATACAATTTATTGATTTAAAAAGAAAAATTCCTTTTCAAACATACATATATATTTTTATTATTTTATATAATTATACATCACACCTCATAATTAAAACAAATTCTCAGATCCCAAAGGTTTAGTATCATTGATGATTATATACTTATCTATCATAATAACATCATATAAAGCACATTTATTCTATAATATTCTCTATAAATGATTCCCATAAATAAATATAAAACAAAATATTCTCCTTCATAACCATGTGAAAATGGAAACATATGAAAAGGATGTGCTCATATGCTCGATAAAGAGGAAAAATATGAGGTATCAATAAGATAAACATTAGTGACCATAGATATAATCATAAATGAGTGAAAATAAAGTTGACGTATAGGTTTGAAAACATAATAATTGTACCTTAAAATATTATATGGAAATTAAACTCATTTCAATATAAACCATGGAAATACAAACAAGAATTAAAACATGAATATATGGAGTAGTGTTAGAATGTGTCAAACATATAATCTTGGGGTATCATTAACATATGTTAAGGATAACCATTAAGAAAACCATAGTCTATTGGACTAGATTAATCATTCATGTATCATAACATAGTTAACTAAGTTCTCTAACCATGTTCAATAATAGAATATTCCCATGGGATAAAAAATATTTCATAATGAATTTGAGATCTATATAATTTCTGGACCACCCATCACTTAGTTATACCCATAAAAATGTGTGCCATATTAATAAGAAAATAATAATAAATCCATAAATATACAAAATATAATTAACCCTTGAAAGTAAAATGTGTTATACAATAAATCTCATGAGGTGTAGAAAAATATCAAGATAAAGAAATTGGATGATACCATAAAATAAGATCCCCAAAAAAACATACGAAACATCAAATGAGTATAACATATATGGTTTTTTCTATACATAAAATATTAATCCAGGGAAGAAAAAATTCAACAAAATTTAGTTATAAATAAATTCCATATTTTGTTATATTTTTTATAAATAAATAATTTATTAATAAATTATTCTAAAGGGAAGGGTAAATAAAAAAATTAGAGCATCAAATAAGAAGACTTATAAAGGAATAAATATAAATAATATATAAGAAAGAGGTTGGAGAAGTAGGCTGAGTGAGAAACATTAAAAATGAGATAGAAAATGATTCCCCTCAAAAAATCCTATATAAGTCACAATAAATGGAATAAACAACATACTATAGAATAAATAGAATAAATGATATATAATACATCCATTAAACAACATAATAAATATAGATATGGATGAGAAAGTTCCATTTCAAACTATTTATAAAGAAAATTCCCCTTAGCTTTACTACATACATTTCAGAGTGCACAATAATTTCTTATAAAATTAACATTAAATTCATTTTCCTCACCTTTAAAACCATATTTATATATTTTTACCTTTTATATTAATAAATTACATTCATTTATTTTATATTATCTAGTCACAATTTAGTTCTATTCTCACATGTTAGTAGTTTTGATTGTCACATCCTTGTTTTGGTAAGACTTCATCAATTTGCATTCCATTTTTTTAAGGAAAAAATCTCCAAAATCTCATATTTTTTAAATTATTTATAAAAATAAAGTTTGGTTCTTTAGATGTTATGGGTATAGTTCTCACATAGATGAAAATTAATCCCTTGTTTTTTATTATTTTTTTCAATCATAAACAATTATTTTAAAGATTAATTTAATTATAATATAACACCAAAATCATAAAAATAATATAGTCAATTAATTAATACCAAAGATTAATAGTATTTATGTTTTTTATCATTATCCATGACAAAAATGATGAAAAATATATACCATAATTCATTAGGTGGTTAAACACACCTAAATTAAAACATACAATAACTGATGAATGAGTAAGAATATGTAGTTATATTTTTTCAAAATATTTTTTACTGATTTATAATGATATTAATAATATTATATTGTTGTGTTAAATCATATTTAAATAGAGGTAGTGGTATAAGATAAATTAAATAAATTATGGATGAAATTATATTTATCATGGAGAGTCGAATATTTCCCGAAGGACCTTCTTTGAACTAATGAATTTGGGTATCCTTGACGTGATTGGAGACTAAAAATGTGATAGAGACATATTTGAGAGAAAATATAGGTTGATATTTAATATAATTGAATATTATGTTTAATTAGGAATTTTTAGGGGAGTGATTTTATAGATGATTTTTAGTTATATATTTTAAAAAACTAACTCCTTAATGGCTAATGAATGTCTTTTTCAGTTATAAAGTGGACCATATATAATGAACCTTGATTTTCATATAGATAATTCACATCATTTTGGTGTAATACATAAAACATTACAAAAAAATATTCAAAAATAACATTTTGTTTAGTGTCTTTGGATACAGGGAAACATAAACCCTGGTACATGAGTGAGCTATAATATCTACCACTAGGTTTTACAAGACTACAACCTTTTTTAGAAATACCATATATAAAATAAATATTTATAAACTAGGGAAGGAAATATAAAAATAGATGATATAATATTCTCAATAAGGGTAAATAAGGGAGATATGAAAGCATAAACATGAGAATAAGGGTATAAGAATGTGATCATAACATTATATGACCATACCCTACATATCAAATATCATAAAAATAAACCATGGAATAAATATTAGCATTTCATAAGTCATGAATAATAAGGGATAAAAATTCATGAACTATTAAGGAATAATACATGGAAGTCATGGAATACACATAAACATAGAAAATCTTATGTTAAGGATACCTGCCAAGACACTCATAACATGTTAGGCTTAGACTAATAACTCATGTACGTACTTCGGGCTTGGGATTCCCTCCCATGTACCCTATTATTTCAGGCCAGGGATGACCTCCTATTTACTCTCTTGTTTGAGTCTTAAGATTACATATTATTTAAGGCTTGGTATTCCCTCTAGTGTACCCTCTTATTTTAGGCATAAGATTACCTCCCATGTACCCTCTTAATTTGGGCTTGGGATGCCCTCCTGTTTACCCTCTTGTTTCAGGCTTATGATGTCCTCTTATTTCAGACATGGAATGAATTCATGTGTACCCTCTTATTTAGGGCATTGGATGTCCTCCCATCTACCATATTATTTATATCTTAATATGACCTCTTGTTTTAGGCTTGGGATACCATCCGGTGTACCCTCTTGTTTTCGGTTTGGGATGTCCTCCTGTGTACCCTATTGTTTTGGACATAGGATGTCCACCCGTGTACCCTCTTCAGATCATAAAACATTTATAATTACCAAATGAATTGGAGATAAATATAGGTCCCACCTATCCTAAAATAAAATCATGACATAATGAGTCAAAAGATAATAAAACATTCATCATATCATGGCCTATAAAAGATATGGGTTTCATAAACATCATATCATAACCCATGAAATGAAATGGTTATCATAAAATTATATCATATCATTACATATGGAAAATAGATAGGATTTATAATCATTTTATCAAAGAATAACCTATGAAAATAAGTGGGTTTCATATAAATATATCATGTGAAGAAGAAACTAGTTTCATAAACATGTAACCCATGAAATAGAAAGATGTTTCATAAACACCATGCAATAAAAACATTAACCATTTAGAGAAATAATATGAATGGAATCTTTAGATAATTTACCCTAAAGGAATGAGTAAAATTAACATATGTCATCATAGATGGAAAATAATTTTGAACTATCTTTCAAAAAAATTATTGAGGAAAATATCCATTCTTCATTGAAAAAGGATTTTTAAGACATAAAACCTTTTGAAAACCATTTTCTTCAAAATACTTTTAAATCATAGAAATAAGTCTTAAAATTATTTTAAAACATTTTTCCTTAAAAAATTATAAAAGAAGATTGAAAAGATTTTGAGAACCCTTTTCCATGAAAATATATAAAAAAATCATGAAAACATGTTTGAAAAATATTTCTTTCCAAATAATTTGAAAACATGCAAAGAATTCTTGAAAAGTTTTTGAAAACTATTTCTTTGAAAATAATTTGAAAACATACAAAGAAGGCTTGAAAACTTTTTGAAAACCATTTCTTTGAAAATAATTTTAATACTTATAATTAATTCTTGAAAAAATATTAATCCTTTTTAGAAAACATGGCTTTCAAGGAACACTGATTTCAGACCGAAGAGAGAGGTAAAATCAGACTTTCTAACACACTTTATTTATAATATTATATATCAAAGATTAAAAAATGCTACCATTAAATTTATATAACATGAATAAACATAGGTTAAGAAATTTTTTATGTTTCTTGAGATATGGATCATAATATTTTATCATTGGGAGCATAATCATAAACAATCTTGATAAATTGTGAGATTTCACCGGTAAACTCTTACCAATTTGTTAACTTCAAATCATAAAAAATGGAATTAATTACATTAAATAAAGCTAAAAATATGATTAAAATAATATTATTTATGATATAACATGTCAAAGGTAGTATATACACCTCATGGGAATAGTATAGGTGCATAACATGCCATGTATCTTCATGAAGGAAAATTGAGACAAAATTACTTTATCAATTTGGTCACTATTGAAAAATATAATCCAAGAAAGAATGATCATAAAATGGATATGTAAATAACCAAAAATTTAAGTCTAATAATCATAGAGTTAATCCAAGGTAATTATACACACCACAAAAAATAAATGAGTGGTGAATAAGACATGAATCTCATGAAAGTAAAAAGTGAGATGAAATTACCTTATCTTTAATCTTTACTTTCATTATACACATTCAAACCTCTGGTAGAGTAAATAAAATCATATAATAAATCTATAAAAGAAAAATATTATTATATATAATACCATATATAATTCACTTATGACATTATATTACACATTTGTTAATAATTCCATGTTAAACTAATGTTTTGGGTGATAATCACTTATTTTATCGTATGTGTTTTGACTTGTTATTTTTGATCATATTACTTAGATAATGATTTAATTATATCAATAATGTAAAAAATTATTTATATATCATATATATTCATTATATAAATATTTATAGTAATCTATAAAATATATAAATATTAAATTAAATACACCGTTCTTGGAGACGGTATGCCATATGTTCACATGAACAATGCTTCTATTTTATTGAAAGAAAGAAATTAAATTAAATAAATATATATAAATATATCATATAATTATAGTTTAAATTTTAGGTCTTATATATCATATAATTTTAACAAACTCATCCTTAATACATTCCACATAAAGTGTGAACAAATCACATCACTTTGAGGAGGCTGTAGTCCACACTTCTACAAACAAAGTTTTTACATTTAAAAAAATAGAAAGAATAAAGGTAGGAATCAAATAATAAATAAATAATTATATAAAAATCATAAACATCATATATATCATATAAAAATATAGTTTCCATCATAAATCTCAACCCTTAGAGGTGGTAAACGTAAAACAAACAACATCGTTTCATGGGGCCATATTTCCCCGAACACATGAACAGTAAGTTTATTACCCATTAGATGGAAGTGTATGTAAGTGAAGGTAAAAAAAAATAGAATAAAAACATATAAATATATGTAGGATAATTTTTATTATTATATTATAATGTAATAAGAATAATTTATGTGGTTGAGAAACAAAATAAAAGAAAAGATATTGAAGAAAGATGTTACCTCTTCTTTGGGTAACTCCATTTTCTTTGCAGAAAAAGGATTCATTGGTAGGATTTATACATAAAGGGAGGCTTCAATGAATAAGGGAGGGATTTTGATTATTTAATTTTCCATATATTGGTTGAACTTAAGTGTATTGAGATATTTTAAGAAGGGGGATATGTGGTGGCCTTTAATAAGGGAGGGAGGGGAAACACTTGGAATTTTTGAAAAAAAGGTAGGTGTACCCACGTTCCTACCTAAAGAAATTCATAAAACACCATAAAAACTCAATAATGGAAGTTTTATGGATGAAATATGTCCATTATATGGGTTTTTGAAACTTTTCTATGTTACTTTGTCCCTAAAGTTTAAGGTTTAGTCCGTAGTTAAACATAATTTTACCTTAATCGTTATAATTAATTTTAATCACTTTCAATAATTTTTTTGGTCAAAAATTACATTATTGTTATTATAATATAAATATAATACTAATTAAAATTGTGTATTTATATTTTCAAAAGTCAATTCATAGGAGTGGGAAAATTATGTTTAATGCTAATCTCACAAACATGATGAGAAAATGAGTTTTTAAAGTGAGAATGTTCAAAAGTTCATTAAAATTTATATCTAAATTAAACATAAAAATGATTCCAATAAACTAAATTGGATTATTAGATTTATAATTGATATATTATCACTTTAAAAACAACTTGAAAAATAATTTAACTATATAAATTTTTTTTATGAAAATGTAGTTTTGAATTAAAATTCAGTATTTTTCACTATTCACCCAAAAAAATGAAGTTTATCATAAAAATACAAACAATTAACTCTAAGATAATTTTGGAATCCTGAATTAAAAAATTAATTTTAATTTATCAAATTAAAATTCTAAAATTTTCTATTTTTTTTTAAATTCTCACAAAAGGACATAAAAATGATTTCTTTTAGGAAAATGATATTTTCAAAAATCAAAGACTTTACTAAAACAATTGTAATACTTATTATCAATATGATTTATCTATTTAAAAATATTATAAAAAATATTTAAAAATTTATTATTACTATTCATAATACTATGTTTAATGGCTATGTTATAACTATCCCTATTTAAATAATTACAATAATAAAATGTCACTTCGTAGAAATTTAGTGTTGCGTGCAACATAAGAAATAGAATGGACTAGATATTGTGTATAATTAAAGAGAACCATAGTGTTGTATGTTCACACAATATTATAAGTGTTGCATGTAGTGAACACAAGATAAAAAGAGTTCTTTAATATATGTATATATATATAAACTATATTCAGTGTTGCGTGAAATGAAATTTTTTGAAATAATTAAACTAATTCAAAAAAAAAATATTTCACCAAATCATTAGGTGTTACCCCACAAGTGGTAAAAATAATGAAATTTTGGGATTTCATTAATTATTGAGATATATATTTAATTTCTAAATGTTTATATTCTGTTTATACGACACAAAAAAATTTTAAATCATTTAATATTTCCCATCATATATCACTATTCACCAAAGGAAAATGTTTTTCTTATGTAAAAAAATGAAATTGAACCTGTTATTTTTTCCTATTCATTACTTGAAATAGAAAAAATATTTATTAAAATTTATAACATTCCACATTGAATTCATTTGACCATGTGGGGTTCCCCTAATTCTACTTCCACTACAAATAATATTATAGTATAAAAATAATTAAATCATTCAACTCATTAAAATTCATCTCATTTAAATTTATATCTTTGTTATATAGATATTTACATTGATAAATAAAATTCATTGTCAAAACCCCCATAACTTATACAATGATATAATTTTTCTTTATTCTCATTATTAATTCATCGTATAATTATTTAAATCATAAATAAATGTCATTTTGATATGAGAATTTCATTTGTTGTCAATAGGTTTAATGTGTTTGTAGTGTGATGATGATGATGCTTGGAGAATTATTATAGATTCAAGGAAAGGAATTGGATTTCATGATTTTTATATAATCCATGTATGACTGTAAAATAATTGACAGATTGTAAGATAATTTTACTTACATGGAACAACCTATAACATAACTTTGATCATAAGTTTAATATTTTAAAAAGGAATTTATCTTATGTGGACTAGCTCGTAAGATAATTCATTTATGAATACTAGATATTAAGATGATAGAGGTTTGTAATAAAAATATATTACATTTGAACAATCCTACAAGGTATTTATCTGATGCACATAAGAAATACTCTACATGAAAATATTCCATGTCACAAGATAAAGGTCCAAGTGGAAAAGAAATGTGTTTTCAAATATGTGAAGTTTTTGAAAGAGTCTAATGAAGATGATTTTTAGAGTAATTTAAGGGATACACCCGATTCTTTGGGTGATTTAAATGAGGATCCTTGAACAAAAATCAAGGAGATCCAAATATATGAGTTTATGAAGGAGACATACCTAGTTATTGTAAGAAGCTAAATGAGAAACATATCATTCAAGATCTCAAAGAAGTTTCGAGATGGGAATACTATTGAAAATCTTGAAGTTGTATGTGGGCAATCTAGATCCTACAGGCTCGTGGAGTAAGATCACTTGGAATAAGGATTACCTTATATTATTGGATCAACACATAAAGTGATGGAGCTTGTAATTAGGGGAATAAGAATTTGTTGAAGAGGCTCAAGACTAGGGAGCATAACCAATTTTGGAGGAGAAGATGATTGGGGGTATTACTAATCACACTTCTATGGAATTAGAAAACCATTTTAATTTAAAATAACATTATAAAGGAGAATCAATGTTAGTTGGTGAATAACCAACATGATAAGGAGTATCCCGTTCAGCCAAACCATGCTAATATTTTGGGATACTCACTTTCTTTATTATTGCACATGAAGTTAAATATGAGAGAACTCAAGTAGATAAAATAGATTTAATAGGTTCAATTGGTTGGGTTAAAAGGGAATAACTTAAAAAAAAAAGAAAACTAATTCGCATCCTCCCCCTCTTGGTGATCCAATAGACCCAGGACTAACGATATTTTAATTTTTTTAATAATCCACACTCATATTTTCCACTAAATAAAATATATTCACCATTCAATGACATATCATATCAAACTGAATTTATTATGTTTTGAATAAATACATATAATGAAACCACATAAATGAATAATGAATTACCATTTAAAATAAAATATTTCATATTTATTAGTTCATAGAATAACATGACTGAAATTTTTTCGACATAGTTCCCACCATCTAATAAAATTTCATCTTATTAATTGTATAAAGTAGATTTCATGGAGAAAAAACAAATTCAATGAAATTGGATAAAATATATATGCCATAAAAACAAAAAAAAACATGTTATAGTACAAAGAAATAGGTCTACAGGCTGTATCAAACAAGATCCAGGAACATTATCCAAAACTTTTATAAAAAAAATAAAATCATAAAATATACTAACATCCGGGGGTTGACATGGATCGTGTATGAATAAAAAATATATGGAACTGATACTTGTCAAGTGTATCTAAATGGGGACATGGGTTTATGGGTGGTTGACATGCCTCATGTGGGAACAACAAAGATACGGAACTAAGAATTATCGAGTGTATCTAAATAATGATGGTCCAAGGATTCCACTATCGAGATTCTGTCACCAGGATCATATTTCATCATCTTGGATAAAAGTTCAATTAATGTTTTTATTCTCCCAATGTTTATTCATGTGCAATTAATTCAAAAAATCATCAACATCAAGCTATTTTTTTATATCAGACATTCCCAATACGATAAATATGGGCATGAATTTCTTGAACTCAGAGACCACACAAAATATAGCATTCATTATAGAAATTTAAGATAAAATGTATCCAATAGACCACTTATAAATTCTGTTCCTAATGAGTTGATTATTAACAACTTCTGGTGCTCAGTAACAGAGTGAAAGGATCTCATAAGAGAAGGTTTTTAGAGGTTGGGTGAGGGAAAGATGTGAAATCATGTGGAATCCCTTATCATTGTCGATGAGAAAATTCTAGGGTTTGAGATCCTGATAGAGGATGTCATGGATGTGGTAGTGGGAAT
Organism: Viscum album; assembly: GCA_963277665.1. Classification (NCBI taxonomy): domain Eukaryota; kingdom Viridiplantae; phylum Streptophyta; class Magnoliopsida; order Santalales; family Viscaceae; genus Viscum; species Viscum album. The sequence continues at coordinate 1,427,084,901 of OY728141.1, forward strand.
CACCATTGCATAGCTAAAAAAGAAATCTCTGTATGATATAAAGGGGGAGGGCCTCAAAGTTGGAGTTAGTGAATTTCTTGATATATGTGTCTAGATACTTGAAGACCAGGTAAAATAGAGAATTATCATTAAATTTTTATCCATGAATTAGGAAATATGTTAAATTACATAATTATTTACATTCTCATACAAAAATACATTTTAATATATTTGAATCAATGCCACAAATATCATTTGTTCTATATATTACCTCATTAAAACATAAATTTTTATTTAATTAAAATTTTTATTATCCTTTTCATCAATAAATATTTTTTCATCAATGAAATTTTTTATATAACCCCTTTAATAACCCACAAAAATCATGTTACCATTTTACACAATAAAATTTTAACAATGTATTATATTTGAATATTCATGTATCTACATTACAAAAACCTATAAGTATTTTTTAAAAAGCATTAAAAATATATAATGTGGATAGAAATTAGTGTGGGAAATAATTAATGATAATGAATATGTGGTTTTACATAACATTAAATTATTTTTTGTAGTATAAGTCCCACTATGAAATCATGGTAGAATTAAATTATGTTAATTGATACTCAATTCAAGAAAATAAACAAGATTGATAATAATCAAATAGGAGAGTACATTTAACAAATTATCGCTCAAGAATCAATTGAGAAACCATTCTTTAATTGAGTCTCTTAGATAAAAGATATTTAAATTATGAGATAACAGTTCTCATCAGGAAAAAAATTCATTAAATATAAATATTTTTATGATTTCCCTAAAAAGAAAATGATAACATGATAATGTAATAGAAAAATATCATCTCACATATGACTATGTATAACTTTAAATATCTTCATAAATTTATCCATTTGTAACTAAGGTACACTTATACATTTGGTTCCCCATTCCATTAAAAAAGAAACATATCAACCCTCTCATTTTAGATAATCTATAACTACTCATACTAAAGGCTCATAACTTCATTAATTATCTAAGATAATTCCTTAAACTTTTCTTATGATAACCATTTGGATAATACTTAAGACATACCAAATTTATCATCACATATTTAACATCTTTTTAAAGAGTCTTACGCAAAACAAGATCCCCAGATAAAACATTGGTAGCCAAAAAACATCAATTATTAAAGAGATTACATTCTCTATGACATGAAATAAATTCAGTTTTGAATATTTTAGGATTTCACCAAACCTTTAGGGTGCATAATATAAACATATTATATAGTTTTTCCACATATCTAACTACCCTTGATATCCAGTTTCTAATAAATGATCATAGATTGTTTTTGTGACAAGTAAAATTCAATTATATTTAGAATAATGATTGGAGAAAATCTCTCTTCATTGAACATGTTTATTAACTTCTGAAAATACCATTAATAATCAATAATTCCTTATCATTACCGAATTATACAATCAATATCTTTTTATTCTTGAATACCCATCAGCAGTACAACGTCTATAAACCTTTATAATATAGTGTTTCAGAATTTTTATATATGTTTTCTATAATTGAATCCATAAAAAATTGTCAATACCATTTTACTAAATTCATGTATTATTTATTATTCTTTATAATAATATATATGTCACTCATATTAGTGAATAAAAGACTAATTCTTTGGTTTTAGTCTTCTTACACAACATGTGTTTCTAGAACAACTTCTCCCACAATCTTAGTGAAGTTTGTCTTCCTATTATTACTCTTGTGCATTATATCATAGACATCATTTAAATTTATACTACTCCAACTATATTAATAAATTTGAGTCTCCATTTTTTATAAATATAGTCGATCATGACTAATATCTATATATCTTGGGGTAATTAATATCCTAGGTAGAACTAGAATAATTGAATTAGATGCACATTGTATTTATTTTGATGTATTTTTTTGGTATTGAGAAAAACCACATCATATAACAATAAATTATGACTTAATATATTTCCATCAGATCAAAGTATATATGATATCCATTAGCCAATAATTTGGCATATAGTTAGTCATGATTCTATTTAAAAAAGGTTTCTTGGAATAAATCATAGTGGATTGAAAATATATACAACAATCCATGTCATTAACCTTTTACTACCATCAAAACATTAATGTATGAGGAAATGTGAGTTCAAGAACACATTCATGGAACACATAAATTATTGATGGATACTTGGTTAAGATACATTTATATAATACCACTTGAAGAATCCGATATCCTTTTACCAAGTTTATTAATTAATTCACTGTGAATTCCTAAACATTTCTTAAAGAAATCTCATGAAGTATATTAGTTTACTTCTAGATTCTCCATGGAAGAGTTCATGTGGACTTTCTAAACAAACTCTATAAGCTATATTGAATACCTTTATTTCCTAAGGATTTTATTTCTAAAACAGTGTACAGTAGTTTGATAGAATACCTAGCTCAATAGAGTTTAAAACACTATTCTGGATAAATACACGTCAACTACTATTGAGTTTATTTGGAAAATAATTTTATTGACATCAATAGGTAATTGATTCTTATATATTACTCATCAATATTTCCAAATGGATTTCAATGATTCTAGAATCATTAATCTATTAGTTAAGTGTGAAATACCATTAAACATTTATTCTAAAATGGAATAGAGACTCATTTTGTCTAAAATTGACACTGAGATAAAATTTGTAGTAATAATCAATACAAAAAATAGTTTAATTTGAATCATTCCACTATATAATCCAAAAGTTGTGGGTTTATCTTTACTGATATAGGAATCACCATTCTTTAGTTTTATTTTCTTTTGAAAAAAACAATCCTCTTTTATCTATACTTTCTTGGTTCCTACATTTAAATAAATGTATGTGGTTAACATATTATATTTTAAAATAGAATTAAATAGATTTATAATGATGAAAGAAACTGAATAATTTGAATTAAATTACTTCTCCTTTGATCAATGGAAATTCCACTTATGATGACCTTTCCGGCCACATGAAAAGAAAATAGCCTCCAACTCATTGTGGTCTCTTTGAATGTTTTATCTATTTGAAAAACATTATGAAGACACCGTTGAATTTAAATCAATATAAATATTTTCTACCCTGTCTTTTATTATTTTCACTAGGGATGAGTAACCACATTCCCAACGATCCACATCTTCTTATTGAAGTATAGTTAAAAGTTTCACAAGCAATTTATCAATTTTACTATAGGAAAATAACCTATTAGTGGCAGTTGTTTTTCATATAGCGGTGGTATTATGAAACTACCACTAAATTGTGAATCAGGAAACTATTAGCGGAGGTTATATACATTTCATAGTGGTTTAAATTAATTGTCGTAGCATCCTCATTTCGCGGTGGTTCGGGTTATTTTAGTAGCGATTTTACGGCCAGTGGATCTCTTTTATTTTTGGTGGTTATAACCACCGCGAATAAAACACACCCCCTCACAGGAAAAGTGCCCCTAAAATAATCAAAACTGCCACAGAATACATGCGGATGGTGGGACACTATAGTGCAGGTTTTAACCGCCACTACGAGAAAAATATCTATATTTAGAAGCAGTTAAAACTACAGCTAAAATTTTACCAGTTTCATTTAGTGTCGGTTAAAACCACAACTAAAAGCTGATCCGAAAAAAAATAGCAGATCTGCATCCCCTGTACCAGTGCCCTGAAAAAAAACCAGTCTAGGAATACGAATAGTCTTACAGAATACATACTAGTAAATATGAAAAGAGATGCTTAACTAAGAATAATCAAATGTATTTTTTAGTAAAAGAATTCTGATAAACAGATCACCTAGACGTTACACATTACACAAAATTATAAACAAGCATGTCTGTTATATTTCATGAAAAAAATGCCAAGCCCAGGTTTGACCTATTCCATCCATACCAGTTCCAACCTTGAAATAACAATTCTTATCAACATAAATCCCACTTGTAATATATGATGAATTGTGTATGATATTCATAATTTATGGTCATTATCTCATGTCATTATTCTTATCTTATGCTTTCATATTATTATCAATTGATATGTCTTGCATTTACCCTTAATGAACGTCTGATTTGACACATTCTTTTGTTTCCCTAACCACTAGGCTATAAATAACTACTACCCAACCTGTGAATTAGCATGAAACAATCAATCAATTACACGTTCACATAAAAATATTTTTAATTTTTACCAAAATTAATTTTTTTTAAAATAAGTGCATACAAGAATGGACTTATATTCTATAAAAGTGAGTACTAGTAATGCATAGGGGAAAACATTGCATAGAATATTCATGTCACAATTAATTTCTATATAAGTGAAAACTAGTAATGTATAATGGAAAATATGCACATATATGAATATGTATATTGGAAAAAATAAAATTCATAATATATATAGAGAATAAAAAGAGATTCCATGTATAAGAAGAAAGCACACCCTTTTATAATATAAATCAAAAATTCACAAAGAGAAACTACAAACATAAACTCATGTATTCACTTATTCAATGAAGGTTAATTTTGTGTGATTGTATCATCATTAATTATTCAACATCATATTTACTCTACCTCTATTATGAGAACGTAGGAAATGAATTGTTTGGTAACTCTACAATAGGTATTCCCATGATATGGTTTAGATTCTACGAGCCTTGTTGGAATGTAAATTTTTCCAATGCTTTCATTATGCTCCAGATATAATCAAGTAATTTAGTCTATCATCACACCCAACCCATGATGCTCGAGTCCATATCATCTTTATAGTACATCCTATTCACCCTTTTGAATAAAAATCCCACCATATGGTGATGTGAATGACACACTTTGGCGATAACAATCAATGTAAGCATAGTAGGGGAATAACCATTCCATCCCAAGAATGATGTCAAAACCATCATCTTGAGGAAAACGAGGTCACATACGAGGTGACACCAACTTATATCAAGGTCCACTCCCTACACTAACATAAATTCTCTAAGCAAATCCGGAACAATGTTTTTAGTGTCATCACTTCATAGGAAAACTGAATGTCGAGCCCAAGGATCTCCACAACATGAACAAATATGATGGAATGAGAAACACCTATATCAAAAAAATTAGATACTAAAGTGGAAGCTTCCCAAATAGTTCCTCTCACTATAGAAGGTCCAATAATCCATTCCTCACATATTGGTATCACATTATACAATTATACTAATCTGCGGCCCTAATATATAGCCTTGATACCTTGAGCAGGTCCTCTATGCTTGTAATGTAAGTCTTGTTTCTGGATGCTTTGACCCTGACCACCGCTTCAGACTGATCGATTGGACAAACAATATCTCCCTTCCTAACATGAAGCTTATTTCCCCACTCCTAAATATGTAATTATTGTAGAAACTCATTCACTGTATACTATAGGAAAAGATCTACAAAAATCCTGTAGATGGCTCATCCTACTGCAATATCGACACTCAACTTGATTACTATCACATAGTATCCCCATGTATCCCTACCTCCCACACCAATGACAAAAAATATAATTAATAACACCAATTCTCTAGAAATTATTCCCTTAATGATAGGTCACAAAGTGTCACTTCCTTCCACCAAACACTTTTCTATTGGTTCAAAAAACAGAACTACCCTTCTTTGTGCCCAAAACATACCTCGAGTTATGTTATGTATTAAGAACTTGATTTATTTTTGATATAGTGGACAACAAAAATACATTCACCTATGATCAAACAACATGACTGTTCCCGAACGTGAATCATATCACCCTATATAGATCATCCATAAGACAAATATGCCCAAAACCTAAAAGCTCGTAAAGCGAGTCAAACACTCCTTAACAAATATAGAACCATTCTATAAATGCATAAAATATTTGGCCATTTTAGTCCTAAAATTCTATGGAAAAAATACCCATAAAAAATGAATCATAAAAATTGAATCATCACAATAAAGAATCGACATATATGGTGCATACCACACTTGAGAGATGAAGACATGAAAGGAAACATTAGAAATAAATAAAATGCATAAAAGGAAACTATGTACCACACATGATACATATACAAAAAAACAGTTCCCATATTTGTCCAACACATCAAAAATACAACTACTCACGGTCTAATGATGAACACGTATCGTCACCCTCTCCACCTCCATATCCACTTCCTTTTATCACTTGTAAGAATATTATATTGAAAATTAAATATTGTTGCATATTTATACTTAAACTTAAAACCAATAAATGTTTGAAAACTAAATGATTTTGTTTTTTTTGATTTACCTGCTTACCACCAGTCGATGCACTACCACCGAGGGAAAATCTGCTCATCTGCTGATATATATCAGTCATCGCTTTCTACAAAGTGGATATCTGAGCCCTCTGGTCTTGAACTGTGGTTCGTAGAGAAGAAATCTCCCTCGGAGCATCTTTAGGTATGGACTGACTATAATCAAGAGTAGATACAGCTTGAATTTCTCATGGCCTACCAAAGAACTCAGATGGTATGGTTCTAAAACTCATCCCGTGCACTCTACCAGGATGTTCCTTCCCAAAGACTTTAGCTACCAGGTAATCCCGGGAGACTGAGTTGGACTGCCCAGGATTGGCATCCCATAGTTCTTTAATTTTTACCTATAAATCAAATATAAATATATATTAACACAATAAAAACTGATAATAAGTTATTATAATAAAAAATTGACTTCATACCCCAACTTCTTTGGTAGGATCATTAACAAAACTTCCATCTGATTTTTGGTGAACATCCAACCACACTTCAGTTCGGGATGCTTCATTCCCTAAACTCTGTGACTTCATTAAGAAAAGATAAATCAAAAATTTAATATATTAAATAGATAATATTGTCTTATAAATATTTAAACTAATGAAAATATTACCAGAGTCATTTGACTTCAAGAAAATCTTTTTGACCTCGCAATGTGAGGGATGACTTACTTAGCCCGATTTGATGCATTCTGTCTTAAGAGATTCTGAAATAAATAAAATTCAATTTAACAGTAATGTATTCAATGTCATATATTCTTCATATACATGTATAAATGTAAAATGAGGATAATATAATAATATATATTTCAATACCATCCTCTTCTCATCACAATGTCTGTCAACAAAAACATTCCACTATTCTTTCGGTACCCCACTAGGTAGATTCTCATACATGTGTTGCATGGTCAATGAAGTACTGTTCACATCGCACCACAATCTCTTTTTGAAGTCTTTCCATTTCTTACCAAGATTTTTCAATGTACACTTTTGTTCCATCAAATCAGCAACTCTAAAGTGGAAGAACATCTGTATACAGAAATTAATTTTAATCATATTAGTAACATGACATTCAGTTAAACCATAATGTTTTAAAATTACCTTTATTTGGGTATCAAAAACATCATTTTTCCAACTTGGAGGCATATTTTTCCAATCATTATAAGAAATAGGTAGGGAAATGGGCTCCGCTGCCTGTTGGCCTAGAATCTGGCCAAGTAACCCCACGACATCATCCGTAGGAACCCCAAATGAATCAAATGGCACGACTATCTTCTCACCATTCATATTCCAGCATGGTTGCATTTTTTTCATCTTCAATGAGAAAACAATTAGTATAAAAAAATTCAATAGATTTATTTATATTAAAATTTGTACCTATGACAGTGACCCTCCAGTATGCCCGTGATGAACTGGAAGGGGAATGATTCTGACCCACTCCTAAGGATCCTAAAGGGAGAGTCGACAACTAAACCTCTAATGGGACACCCATAGAGGGTGTGAGAGATGGTTCAGGGGGATATGGTGTAGGGGTGTAGGCAGCAGGTGGCTCAGATGACATGGGGAGGGAGATAAATGGATCATCATCTATCGCAGTAGTAGATGAAATAGTGTACCGCTTCCTCCTTGGCATTCCTATAATTTAATTAAATATAATTATGTTCATAATATATATTTCAAAAGAATTAATCAGAAAAAAATTTAAAAATGATAAAAGATTCCCAATACCGACAAACAAAATATATATATCAATGATAAGGAATGACTGCAAAAATGAAATAAGTTTTTGCTGAATGAATAAATAACTATACATACAATCATTTTCCCCTTCAATCATGATGGTTTCCTTCTCCATTACTTCATCCACTTCATTCATCCTTGCTAGACTAATATTTTAAACATCATGATGGAAAAATAATTATGCTTCTTGTTGTTGATGAGATTCAATTTCAGAGGTCAAATCTTCCACTTCATCACCCATATCATACAAATATCTTTGTATTGCGTGATAAACTACAATCCACCCTTCATCCACAACATCATTCAAATAATATATCATTTTTTCTTGCGATGATAAGATATATGGATCATGCAGTTCACGATCACCAACATCCATCAAGTAAGAGAAGTTCACAAAAGTAAATTGCAAGGAATCTCTTTTAACACCTCTAATAATATCGACCAAATTTAATTTGAATAAAACAACAGAAAAATGCCTGTGGTATTTTAATTCAATAATATCAAGTAACTTTCCATAGTATCCCACTTCAGTAAATGTAAATATACCACTATTCTGTGTTTTGAAACCCACTTCTCGATCGACTCTACAAAATCTAAATCTATTCACATTGTAAGCGTTTAACTTTCTAACTTGTTTTATAGGACCTCTAGCAAGAAACATAAAATATTATGAAAACTCTGCTCGTGTATTAGTATTCATGATCTAAAAAAAGAAATATAAGTTTTTAGATTTACAAAATGTATGTGTCAAACTAATATTCATATTTATTGCAATATTTATGAACATATATGTCGTTCAAAACATTCTACAAGCTCTTTATTCATAGATTTCATTATATATTTCTCATTTAATGTTTGAGCTCTCCTTAGTATCTTTCTTTGTATCCTCAAATCTTCAAAAAATGGATCTGCAATTTCACTATTCAGCAGCACATGCCTATGTGCCTGTAATAATTCCAATTCTGGTAGTGTCACATTTGAGGTCCTCCCAACTGATCGGCCAATAGCATGAAATATTATTGATTTTAGATGTATTTGAGATTGAGACGATGTTTCATCAACATGTACAAATCAAATAAATCTTTTCTTAATATCATCCATGTATTCAGAACAAAAGGTAGGACACTCTTCATCCAAATAGCCTTCAGCAATAGAGCCTTCTGGTTGAACATTATTTCTCATGTATGCTTTCAAATTCCCAAGATATATGTGAAATAAAATAATCATAATTATGCATTTATTTAAATGCAAAAAATTTATTACTCAATTGAAAAACATATAAATAAAATACCTCTCAATCGGATGCATCCATCAATAATGAACAGGGCCTCATAATTTAGCTTCCTCAACTAAATGCACAGTTAAATGCATCATGAAAGTAAAAAAACAATGGAGGAAAGATCATCTCTATTGCATAAAGGGTCAACAAAAACCTCTCCTGGAGGATGTCAAGTTGAAATGGATGTAGATATTTCTCACATAATTGTGTAAACAATGTTCAGAATTGGAATACAATAGCAGTAACTTTTTCAGGTAATAATGTATGTAATTCCAATGGTAGTAACTGTGTTAACAAAATATGTTAATCGTGAATTTTAAATCCATGTAACTTACAATTCTTCAAGTCAAAACACCTCATGATGTTACTCGAACACCCATCAGATACCTTCACATTCTTGAAAATTTGAAGGAATGTATCTTTGTCCCTATTTTTAGTTGAAAAAATTTCCAGAGCAAACATTTCATTATCATATGGCCAGAGATCACATTTTATGTTCATTACTTGTTAGTCTTTGTGAGCATTGAGATGATCCTTTGACTTTCCATGCTCATTAAGTAATGTGAAAATCAAATTTTCACAGGCATTCTTATCAATATGCATCACATCAAGATTATGCTACAAGAAAATAAATTCCCAATATGTAAGTTTAAAGAATATACTTCTTTTCTTCCATTGTTGCGTTCTGATTTCACTTGGCGATGCACTTCAGACCCATTTTCCACTATCATTCAAATGATGAACCTTCCCAAATTTTGTTTCAACATTTTCAAGTTGTGTCAATATTTCAGAACCAGTTAACAACTTTGGAGGTGGTCTACGATAAAGGAAACCATTAATTTTTAATCTGTTCAGCCGAAATCTATGAGATGCATCAAGAAATCTTTGATGGCACAAGAAGAACCATTTTCTACTATGAGGTAGCCGTTTGGGCTCAAAATCAATGTTACAAACGGGACAAGCCAAACATGTGTATGTGTTCCAAACAGATAAATTCCCAAGCCTAGGGAAGTCACAAATGGTCCACATTAAAGCAGCATGGATTTTGAACATTATTTTAGAAGAAGCATCAAATGTCTCAACACCGTTGCTCCATAAATCCTACAATTCGTCAATCAAGGGAAGCAAGTATACATCAATATCATTTCCAGGAATTTGTTTTCTAGGAATAATCATCGAAATGATAAAATATGTTTGTTGTATACACATCCACAGAGGCAGATTGTAAGGAATCAAAAAAATGGCCACATGCTATAACTGGTACTCAAAGTCCCAAATGGGTTAAATCCATCGACATCCAATCCCAATCGAACATTCCTAGGATCAACTGAGAAATCAATATGTAATGAATCAAATGTCTTCAATGATTGTGAATCTCATGGATGTCTCATTAACCCATCATTGTTATTATCAACAGAATTCCACTTCATGTGTTCGAAAGTTTTTGATGAATTGAATAATCTTTGCAATCGAGCCTTCAAAGGAAAGTAATGTAAAACCTTTACAGGCGTGTTCCTTTTCTTCTTATCTATGAAATTATGTTGATTTAGACTTCCAAATCCACCCTTTGACTTCCATCTTGAATAAAAATTTCTTTTTCAATTCTATCTACTTGAATCCTCTCCCCAATAAAGCATACAATCATTGGGACACACATGTATTTTTTTATAATTTAGACAAAGCATGTTAACAACTTTTTTCATATCATAAAAAGACTCAAGGATTCTTGCTTCAGGAAATGCTTCATGAATCAATTCTAATATCATGGAAATTTCTTTATTTGTAATTCCACATAGACATTTGATATGGTACAACTTCAGAAGAAAAGAAAGCTATGAATATTTCAAACACCCACTATACAACTCTTAATTTCCATCATCAACTAAATCATGAAACACATTTTCCTCAGTGAAGTTTTCTCTTACATTTGGCTCCACAGAATCAAGAGGAGGATCCAATGATATGTTACAATCTTGATCTAGTTATGTTATAGTCTCAAAAACATCACTTGTCTCGTTTCTATTTGTAGAACCCTCATCTGGTTGTTATGATATGTTTTGATATTGATGGTGGTCTCTTTCTGTGCTGAATGCATCATTTATAAGGTTTTTCATTTCATATTCCATCGTTGATGAAGTTGGGAGGTCATTCTGTGGATTGAAATTAGTGCTCGACCTTTCTGTAACGTTCGATTCTCAGTGCCAAATCCAATGCAAATATTATCAAGGGAATTGCTTTAATATTAAATGTTCATAAACTTCATCTCTCTTAAACCATCTTATAAATTTACATTTAGGACATGGACATCTTATTTTCCCTTCAATGGATCGATTGGAAATTGAAAAATCTAAAAAATCATTCAAAGCCTTAATATACTGAGGTGTATTCCTCAGTAATGTGATCCAGATTTTATCCATGTATATCACAATGTGCCTACACAATATTAAAAAAAATTAAAACACATAACTATTACTAAATAGGGAAAGATATTCATATATACCAGTTGAAAAAACATATAAATATGTTACATAAGGGTTTACTATATCAATACATATGGAAAATCACCCAATAATGGTGTCATCTAAAGTAGTACCACCCCAAAGGATAAGAATTAAATTAGGACATTATGGTGAGTGAACATCCAGCCACAGTACTCAACTTAAGAAAGTCGGAGGTTCCCCTCTCCCATTTAATTAAATAATTTTAACCATTGTTAGAAGTGGCCCAATATTTAGGGGGATATATGATCCATGGGTTTGATGTGCTAATAAAGTACATGTTATTCAGCTAAAGTAAGATCTGATTAAATCCAAAAAAATTCATGAAATAAGTGATGTAATAATTATTTCAAATCTCATTTGATATAAAATATGATCAAAACGTGTCATGGCTGATCATGACTCAGCAAGTGGTGTGAAGAAACCTCTATTTCTTCTTCAAAACATGATGTAGATGTTTCATGCTGAAGTAAAGTGACTTGTTTAATCTAGAATTACAAAAAAGTGAGCATTCTTGAATAAAAAGAGGTTTGAAAGCCTTAAATAAGAGAATCAATGATGTCTTATTGAATATGGTTTATAATAAGTGATATCAAGCACTGAATTTAGTAGAATGAATCCACTAATAAGGAAGAAGTACCATCAATACCATCTCGTAATAATGTTTGTAAATATCTTTTAATGAAGGGAGTGGGTAGGAAAACAATTATGTAAAATTATGGATTTTGAAATGTTTGATGGAATATTCTACCTTAGATAAGGTGGATAAGAAAATTAAGGAAGTTGGTTTCCCTTAAAAATCTTAAAAAGTTATAAACAAGACCTACTGTCATTATTCAAATTAAATAAGGTTATCATGGGTTGTGGATCAATGTTGGTGTTGCAACAAATTCATTTATTGTGAATTATATTATTTTTATAGACCTTGAAATGAAAAATTAGAAAGGAATCCAATTCTAAGGGAAAGAAATTCAGATATGAAGAAGAAACATCCATAGGTTAAGAGAAACATGTATATATAAAAAATTATTGGAAATTTTGAAAATGTGTCTGATGTATGAAGAAGTGGTATTCATAGGATTGGTCCATGTTCATGTCATCCTATATATTAATTGAATAAGAAAATAAGGCCACATAAGTTAGTGAATAAATAAAAATCATCCTTAGGAAAAAGTGAAATAATATTGTAAGAAAAAATGTCTTAAGAATATTTCACATAGGGAAGGTAAGAGGCCTTGGAATTTAAATTTGAGAAGTTTATGAAAGGTTCATAATCTAAAAGAACTAATAAAAAGGAGGGAAGTTAGCAGTATCCATGTTCAAAGTTCAAACATTATACTAATGAAAAAACTGACATGTTAGTTATATAGATGGAATTTGTAAATAAAATCTCGAAAATAAAATAAGCACAAGAAAATTATAGTAAAAAAGTAAAATAATCGATTCCACATAAAGATAACTTAGTTCAATGTGTGTGGTGAAACATCGATGGACACACTTCTAGAGATTTATATAAAATAATTCCATATTACCAACCATGGAAATAATTAAAACCTCCTATAATACTATTTTTAATGAACCAACATGTGTCTCCTAGAGTATTCCCGATCACCATGGGAAAGCGACAAGCACCTGGGTATCAACACACATAACCATGGGAGTGATTTCACACTAAAATAACAAGACAATATCTCTCATATATAACAAGATAAATATAATCAATCATATTAAATCATGGATGAAAAATTACATGACCATGAGATATAAATAAACCAATACAGAAACATTTTAGATGTCATATTCGGCCATAGGATTGAGTTAGATTAAAACCATTGCTTTATTTTGAATTTAGAGGTTATGTATAGAAGCATTTGAGATGTCATATTCGACCATAGTTGTGAAATTCTCAAAGGATAATCATAGATTCCCTTTTTAAGTTATCCAAAGAGACATATTGGAATTAACCCATCTAATTATTTTGAAGTGGATAAAAGTAAACCGACCTTATTGATTAGTTATATGGTGCTTTTCTACCCTAGGGATAATTTTTCCTTCGAAACTTATTTCCACTGCCAGAGTTTCCACCTATGCTCATGAGGAAAAAGGTGTTCCCTCTACTAATATCCCCTATAATGTTAACCTTTTCTACCATCAAGTTATTCCCAATCTCAATGAAATTATCAATAAAAAACATGAAAACCTTAGAGTGATTCTTAAGTAACAGAACTAATTCAAACACACATGATTTGAGAGATCAAATAGATGCCACTTCTAGTACAAATTGAGGAAGGTAAGTAAATTGGGATCTATATTACATACCGGAGATATCTCTTTGGTTAAGATAAAAATATATATTTTTCTTAATACTTTAATGGTATGTAGGTAGAATTATTTGTTAAAAAAATCCTCAAATCTATCATAGGTAAGGTATTGATCAACCTTAACATAGATGACTCAGTCTCACCATTTTCATGATAGTCCTTTGAGTATTCACACTACTATATTTAATTTAGTCTTATCTATAGTTCCAATAAAATCTAAGATCCTATTTATCCAACCTAGCCATTACTTTGAATCTTCAGGTCCCAAGTCACCCTATAATATTGGCAAGATTTTCTTTTGAAATTACAATGATTGATCCATATAATGTGGTTACGCATTCAAATTTTTTCTTTTCCACGACCCAAAAATATTTCACTATTCTTTTTAATAGTTACTAATTTACTTATGGTTTATGTGGAACTACATTCATAGTAACACACTCCTACTAATTTATAGGTCTTATAACCAGTGGTATTTTTTTTCTATAACCATAGTCGATGTTATTAAAATAATTACTTAGTCACCACCCAACACTTTAGTTGTAGGTTTTGCAGTGTGGAATAATACACAATCAAGATCAAAATGGAAAATTTTCAAAGTAACAACCCATGAAATATCATGTGAATGATGAATTTATGGTGGTAAGTCTCTTTAATAATGATGATACACAACTCTCATTGGCTAAACCCATGATGATGAGTAAAAAAAAATCCTAGAAGTGTTTTAAAACACTTTTAATACTCAGACCACCTAGGTAACTTGAATATTAGTATAAATAGGTCATATATACCTTTTTATACCCTATATTTCAAGCCCTAAAACATCCTATATCCATACCTAACATCCTAACTAATAGATCATACCAAACTAATATCATTTGTAATATCAAAACCCCAATCAATAACCTTAGGTAATATTGGAATTCCACTAACCTTATGTCCATCCCACAAACACAAAAGTTTGTAAATAAATACCTATGGATAAGAATATTACTGGGGGATGATTTACCCTTAAAATACATAACCGTCAGTGGAATAAATCTAATGGTAAAAAAAATATGGTGCATGAGAAAGGAAAAAAACTATAATAATATAAAATAATAATAATAATTAGAGATACAATAAAAAAATATTATCAAATAAGTTTATAAGAAAAAAGACTTAAAAAGGTAGAATAGGGAGCCAAACATGGAACTAAACCACGCTAAAAACCACTAATATCTCTAATATCCTACCTCTATCACCAATAACCACAAAATCAGGGTGCTCCACTATATAATTAAGAGGTCTTCCCTTTACCTATACCATGTCAAAATTCATATGCACTAAGATGCATATGTGGGGTGTGAGTATGTACACCCAGTAGACAATCAAACAAAGTCTTCCTACCCATGATACTATAATAAAAACAAGTTATCTCACATTTTATATGAAATAAAAGTAGAGCTAAAAACCTATGAATAAGATACATATAACCAATGAAAAAATCACACTATAGAACTCATCTAGATCATGAAATCACACACCCATTAAATACACTAAAACTTACCCTCTCGGAGCTATTTAACTAACCTAGTGCATCTCGAATTTAAGCAGGACCAAATTAATAACCCAAAATCATGATTAGAAACACATCCCCTTGACCCAAGTAATCACTTGGTGGTATATTCTATGTTCCTAATTAAACAGAATTGGTATCCAAATCCAAACCAACAAAGGAGAATATATACGAATCATGAATGAACACTAAACTCTTCTAAGACATGTTTACACACAAAAAAGGGTTGCATATTTCTATAACCCTATGCACTGAAGGCTCCAAAAAAATACGAAAAAATACCTACGATTATGAAAACCACTGGAAGCAAGGGAGGGGAGCCGACCTAGGGTAGGAACTCGATGGGGTTGGGGAAGAAGGTGGCATCACGAGTGTTTGGGGGTGAAAGGGGGTCAGCAGTGATGAGGGGTGAGGTCACCGGCAGCATAGGAGGAGAGAAGATCTAGGGTTGGGGCTCGTTAGGGGAGAAGCATCGTGTGTCTCAGGGAAAAGGGTTGGATTGGGTGGGGGGGGAGTGTTACCACTGTAAAAAAATAAATGGGATTTGTAGCGGTTTTTAATAAACCACCGCTAAACCATTTTACGTAAAGTTTTAGAAGCCTTTTTGTAAACCACTGCTAAAAGACCGCTGCTAAAGGAGATTAATGTTGTAGTGTTTTATTTATTTAGACTTGGACAAATAAGGATAAACTTGGTGGTAAGGATGATAATATTAAATTAATGGATAATTTCATATCCAATTGGAAGACCATTTTCACTAACTGATTAATATAATCCAACATTTTGAATCCATGATCAGCAATAAGGTTCCCTTCTTCTAGTTTATTCTGATACATTGTAGAAAAAATATCATTTATCTATTTCCTCCATTTCTCCTTCTCAAGTTATTGAAGATGAGAAATTATGTTTTAAGTGATACGTTATCCTTGATAATGTAAAAATTTGTTAATTTCAAAACATACTACTACTCGTAATGTGGTATGTAAGAGTATCAATTACATTCAGAAGGTTGATGCATGATGAGTGTGATAAAAAAATAAAAACAAAACAAAAAAATAGTTAAATAATATAGGCGATGGTGACAGTGTGAAGTGAAATGGAAATAGTGGTGAAATAAAGGCGATGGAATGGAAAGAAGAAGGAGATAAATAAATTGATGAAGACAGGGATATTATACTACTTAGAAATTAATTTAAAAAATATTTTCTACTATACTCTTGTTGAAAACTAATATTTCGGTACTTGGAGAACAAGTGAAGATTCAATTAGGTATTTATTAAGTGAACTTTCACAACTTAGTGATCTCTCAATTGAAATGATCTCGCAATCATCATTTTAAGTAAAGGAATGTTAATTAAGGGAGAATAGAATATTAAACTTTTTTTATTTTTTTATACTCTGGTTAAAATTAAAGTGTTAAAAGCTTCAATATCATCACCTATCGATCCTTATAATAGTGAAAAGTGATACTCAATAAGAATGTAAAAAGACCACTGAACTGATTTTTCAATATAATGATTGAATTAACAATAAAAAAATAGATTAAATAATATTAATCTATTTAAGTTTGGTTCCCCTAAGATATTTACCTACCCATTAATGGAGAAAAAAAAGAAATTATTTTCAATAAATAGATTTCAAAGGTTTAAGAATAGAAGAAGAATGAAAATAAAGAGATAAATATTTTCTATCAAAGTGAGTTTCCTCTCCATTCCTAGCTTCCAGTAACACATCTTTGTTATTATCATTTCTTTACTCTTCATCTCCCTTTAGAATTGTGATTCCTTCTTTCTATATGAATGTTCCACTGAATTTTTATTTTTTCTGACTCTTTTGGTGACTACCAAATGAGAATGAAAAATCCCCATTTTCCCTACACTTTCACTCTAGAATAATTCCCCAACATATTCTACATAACATGAATGGAATTGATTACTCATATCTAAATTCAAAAATACCTCCTAAAAACAATAAATTTTTACAAGCAACAATCATCCTTAAAATTTCTCAATAACCTTGAATTAAAAAAAAGAATATCTGTTTCCACCATCTTTATTATCACGTATCAAAAAGCCAAACAACCATTCTACAAAACCAGCTCCCAGATTTCATGGGGAAGATCAAACCATACTCAAATATCTTCAAAGTATATTTTACCCAGGTTAATAATTATAGTTCTTGAGCAAACCAGTTGGGAATAATGATAAGACCTATGATTGAAAATGTAAAAACAATTGGTCTGATCTTCCTAAGGCATTACAATAAACTCCAAGAGTACATGAAATCTCATTCTTGCAGCTGAAACTGTGGTAAAAAACAAATACCCACCATCATTTTCATTCACCTACAAATAATCTAAACAAGAGAATAAAACAATTCATTAAATATCTTGTGACTCTCAAGTGACTTTGAATCTTAAAACATGATTTCATTAGTAAATTCTAGAAAACAAAATAAGTCAGCACACATCACCAGATCTCAGATCATCTTGTTCTTCATTTGAAAGCATCAAAATTACAAAAAACTAATGAATTTTTTTTTTCATCCTTAGTGGTCATCGTAAAACTAGATTACTTCATTTAATATGGTGAGTCCAAATCCTAGTTTGATGATTGATAAGCACAAATATTTTTTTTGGATTAACTTCATCTTGAAAAAACTTCAACAATGGTGGAATATTACCCAAGCAATATTGATAATGACCACCCTGAAATAGTAGAATCTATCTTAGGTGTTCTTCTTCTGACATTGTATCTGGTCACTAATAAACAAGAAGATCCAATTTTCAATCAAATTCTTCTCCTATATTGTAGTGAAACATCCTCGTGGACCTTCTTAAAAATTCCATCTCCATTTGCACAAGCTCAAACTCATTAGGTGTTCACATCTTCATATCTAAGCTTCTTCTGGAAGCTTAAGTCGATATTCCTTCTCCAGATGGGTCTTGATACTTTAGTTGAACTCAATGTCGAGGTTAAAATCCTTCCCCAAATATGGAAACATGAAATCTTGGTTTATCTTTTAACCTATATACTTATTCAGGTAGCTCAATATATCATTAAAAATCACAAGAAATTCAAACAAAAAAAGATTCTCAAGTTGATTTTGAAATTATACATCATGATTTGGTATTTTCTCTTGGGTAGAAGAGGGAAAGAGGTACATGGCGCCACATAAAAATTTGATACTTGATTATTCCAAAGTTTGGCTACATCATTTTTATTTGGAAAATTGTTACATAGATGAGATGTATAAATTGGATATGTGGTTTCCATGTGTAATTTGGCTACATAGTATCCACGTGATTAACTTACGCATATATAAAAATATCTTAGTAAAATTATCACTATAATAAAATAAACAATCAGTTAAATAATTTCAATTGATAATAATATAAATTTTAAAAATGATAATTATAAAATAAGATAAAAATAAATTAAAATTTATAAATGTAAACAAATAAAATTGAAAAAATAAAAATAAAATTAAAACAACATTAGTTAAAAACTTTAATTTAAAATAAAATAAAAATAATTATAACTTGACAGGGACATAAAAAAAGATTCAATTTCTAAGAACCTAGTTTTAAAACAATACAATAATTATTAATATTTAAAATGTAATTAAGAAAATAATTCTAAAATGGTGAACAAATTAATAATTTAACCATAAAAATACTTATTTACAAAAGAAATTAATAAATTTAACATTTAAACAATTTTTTCAAAACAACACTACAATTAAATATTAAAAGACAAATTTTATCATTAAATACACAAAATATTCCAAAACATGTATTTGAAAAAATGTAACGAATAAACACCACATAAAATTCCCCCACACATAAAACATTACTTCCCCTCGAGTAATTTTTTTTTCAAATTCAATGTTAGAAAAAAATATCAAAATAGAAAAGCTAAAATTTCACTAAAAATTTAATTTGGAAATGATTCTCCCTCACGGATTCACTCAAGTAGTAAAATATAATTTATCTTTTGAATTAAATTTCTTTAGTGAAAAAGTGGTTATTGTTTTAAAAAATATATATAAATTATAAAATTCAAAAAAATTTAAGATACATCAATTTTCATCCAAATGTAAGTTCAAACTGATCTTTATCTCTTGGAGAACAAAACTAAATAATTTAAGAGATCATAAAAAATAGTCACATCATTGGATGGGGTAGAGTAAAAATTTATAGGTTTAATTAATAACTCATCCAGTAGAGGATGAATAAACAATGAAAAGATAAAATAATAACCAGTTATGATTGGATTAGGATTTTAATTTCATAATTCATTTGGATTAACAGTGTATGAGTTACATTATAATTAAAAAGTTTAATGTTAATTATTATTGTTTTACATTTTCCCAAGATTTTTACGAAACGATTTTATAAGAGAGGGAAATAAAAATTATTTAACTAATAAAATATAAGATGTAATTAAGATTATTCATTTTGGAGGGGTGTCAAGACCTTTTAATGTGAGAAAAAATTTCACTCAATGAAATTTCATAAATGATGCTTAAAAAATTAAACTTTTGAAAAAATTTATGGTTTTTTATGGTTTCAAAATTCATAATACTTTAACTCAAATTATACCCTCCCCCACACTTGAAACCTAATAAGCTCCCAAATGTTGAAGGTAAAATTTGGTGTACATTGAATAATGTTTTAAATTTAAAAATATTTTCAATGAAACATTGAAAGATTCATGTCTGTGGTCAAAATATGGTTCAAAAATTACTTTTCAATGAATAAAAAAAAATACCAAAACACACGATAATATCAACCGGTTGCTTCTAAAAAAATAAAGTACACCAATAAATTTATTTAGAGAGGTTTTATAATACAATTTTAATTTCAAAAAGATAATAATTAACGCACAATGATGAGAATGCAAATAAAATATTCAAAATTCAAGTAATTCAAAATAGAAGTAGTAAAAAAAATTGACATGATAAATTATTCATTAAAAAGAACATGAATATGAAATTTTCAATAAATAATTTACCCCAAGAAGTAATAAATTGTTGAAGATAATATAGAATAAGAGAAATTCAGAATTTGAATTTTAATACCTATATAATTGTTGGGAAAAAATCCCTCAAGGTAACATTGCAGCATTTTTGGGTTGATTATGTTTGTTGAAAAAGCAGGTTTCCATGGAGAATTGTCGAGTTCCCGAGAAGTTGTTGACATTACATGTTGACAAAGAACTATGACAAAGGAAAAGACGATCTGGAGGCGGTACAAAAGAGCAGTACAAGGTTGCGCCGTTTTCCAGTGTTTGCCAAATTTTTGGGGTCCAAAATTTGGAGTTTGGTGAGCATCGCGAAAAGAGGATTTCCATAAAGATCATAATTTAATATGGCAAAGGCATGAATTTCTCGAAGATAGGATGCGTGGTTTGAAAATCGCGAAGACCAGAAGAATGGAGGCGGTGATGCTTCGCGATTACGTCAAGCTTCGCGAACGGCAGAGGCTGAAGCGCATTGCGGCGGAGAAGGGCTTTGCGAGAGAGATTCGCGGCGAAGGCACGAAGGAATGTTGGGCTTCGCGAGGGAGCTTCACGGTGAAGGAGCGAGCCGCGAAGGTAATTTGACGGTGTTTCTTCGCGACTACGTCAAGCTCCGTGAACAGATAATTGCCGTGGAGCTTCGCGATTTGGACAGAATTCCGGCAGAAACTTTGGAGCTTCGCGATTTGAGATGACGTGGCGTTGACTTCGCGCGGAAGGGACAAGGGTCGGGGGAATTTCCTATAAATAGAGGCCGACCCCTTCGAGCGAAGCAGAGATAATTTTCAGAGAAAATCCATTGCTCTCTCTTCGCAAAGGTGGTTCGCGAAGGTAGTTGTGCTTCGTGAAAGGGGAGCTTCGCGACGGCTATTCTAGCTCCGCGAAAGTTGTGTGCTCCGCGTTGGCTCAGTGAGCTTTGCGAGAGAAGTTGCTTTGCAACGAGTTGAGCTTCGCGAGAGAGCTTCGCGAGAGAGCTTATCGAGTTGAGCTTCGCAAGAGAGTTTCGTGAGAGAGCTTCGCGAAAAGGCAGGAGCTTCGCGAAGGCTTGTTTGAGCTTCGCGAAATTGGGAACCTCGCATAGTAGGGTGCTTTGCGAAGGTGTTTCCAAAAGGAATATCCCAGTGTTCAGTGGAAAAGTGGTATTCATCTACGGATGAAAGTTGAACTTGAACAGAGAATCTAACATACAGTGAAAGATGCATTCCTTAATGGAAATGAAGAGACCTACAGGTCTATAAACTGTGAGTTGATTCCCTTCATAGAGCAGTGAGCTTAGGAAGAGGAAGAAGGTGATCCTCTCCACCGGCAGTGAGCCAGAGAGAGATAAACAGGGAGTGACCCTTGGGAAAGCAGTGAGCTGACCCTAAACATTGTATAGGCAGTGAGCCTGGGCATAGAAGTGATCTAGCCTGAACATTGTAATCCACAGCTAGTGAAGTCTAGTGGAATTTGGTACGAACCAGAAACTTGTCGGCGTATGCTCCTTGAATGTAGCCCTTAACGGTGAACCAAGTAAAAATCTTTTTTCCTGCCTGCTTACTTCCCTGCATTGCATTCAAAGCATCATCATCAGGTAAAGGAGACAAGTGATCACAGTAACCACACAAGTGCAAACAAAGTGACCCTTGTAACAAAGTGGTCAAGATCCAGTGGGGCAGAAAGAACTTTGAAAAAGAATATCCATACCCTCATTCACCCCCCTCTTAGGGTATATATGATCCTATTGACCCTAACAATAATATAGCTTTAACACTTGGATGTTAGTAAAATAAACCTCTACTTTTTGTTCTTTGATTAATACCCATTGTTATAAAAAATTAATCTCCTAAAAATTTAAAATTGTATACATTAATTTCATAAATTCAATGGGCAATGAAAATAAAACCATAGATGAGAGTTAGGGAATTTAAATCTAATTCTCTCTAAAATGTTTCTCCTTCATCATTTACTTACACTCGACCTTATCTAGGGAAGTATCTAAAGGAAAATAAATGAAAAACATTAAGTTAATTCTTACACAGTCATTAAAACGAGTCTAAGTAAAAATTGAAAGTTTGGTGTGATAATGGGGAGAGGTACACAACAAATTATGAGAGATTTATTCAAAAAAATTGAAAAATTAAAGGCCTAGAAAATTATGAGTTTCCTCTCATGCAATGCTGGATTTACTGTAATCATCCCTACTTTACCTCATAATGTGTTCTATCAATGATCATTAAATGGGGATAATTTATTATTTGTTTAATCCTTGGTATCATGTTTTTTAAATTTCAGTGAGTTCTCTCATAACATCATGTAATTCTGCAGCCTAAATAATTCTTCCCAAAAAACAAAAAAGTTTTAGGACTAATCCACCTTCAACTGGTGGACATAATGATTTCATTTAAGGAATCAAAAAAGGAGAAGAAATGTCATAACTATTCCAAAAATTACCAACCTCACAACTCACTTTCTCACCCACACTCACCGCATTCATTAGATATTTACAATTTATAAATTAGATATTGGATTTTCTATAACCTGCTCACTGTGATCCTCATGATGACTCACAAAAACAACTTCTTTAGGTGTAGCAGGGGAAGAGACCTCAGGATTTTATAATTACTCCTCGATGTCATAGATGGAAAATTTATCATCAAAGAAATGAAATGAAGTATAGATAGTCCTGCTATCCAAATTTGGTAAAATTTCTAAAAAATACTCTTACTAACTCTCAAAAAATTGAAAAAACTCATCATCTACTCAATGATGAAGAGAACTGACTTCAGGCTCAACCTCAAATTTAAAACATCATTTTTTAGTAAAGGAATAACCATTAATTGACTCACAGTTCTTATGTACTATAGGAAAATAAGTAAAATGTCAGAACCAAGGATTTTCTTTGTTGTAAATGGATTTTGGGTTGTGTTTGTTGTCAATACATGCTAGGTTGATCAAGGAGTTTTAAATACAAGTGTTCTTAGAGTATAGGATGACAATAGTGTTGAAGGTGGTGACATTTTCCAATGCTTACAAATTTTTTGGGTGAAACATTAGAGAATGGAGAAAGGTGTTTTTGGAAAAAGAAGTTGTGTGCAAGTTTTAAGGTGGTTTTTGAAGTTGTGAGAAATGAATGTTTCAGGATCATTCCATAAAAATATGGAAAATTCAAAAAGTTCATGAAATATTTCAATGTGTGTGAAAGATGAGGTTGTATTGAAGAGATATACATGACCAATTCATTGTTAAAAGAGATTTTCCATGCTCGAAAAATTGTTGCACATAAGGAGGTTAGTGAGAGAGAATCTTATGCATAGGGGTACCGAGGCCTATAAATAGGTGACTACCCCCACTCAAGATTGATAAATTTTTCCAATGAAGATGGGGAGTCTCTGCCGCATGAAAGAGTTACTCATAATAAATCATACATGCATAATGTTCTTTTAGTCTTTAATGTCCAATGGAAACTCATGGTATAGCAGCGCGGAAGACAAGGGTTGTGTGAAAAATATGGATTGTATGAAATTCAACTTATGTGATAATCCCAAATCATTCTCAAAAGAGTTGGTGTTGTATGCAAGTGCCAGTGTGTTCTTTGAACGTGTTTTTAATATCCATTTTTTTGATCAGTTATTTCAAGTGAATCAATCCAGGACATCGATACGAGAAGGTTCTCATGCTAGACAGAGAAAAATAATTTCATTTCAATCCATGGAAGTGACCATAAAGTTGAAAAATTGAGTAAGAATTCACCCAAGGCAGTAAGCTAGGGGGAGTGGACAAAAGTGTTCTGAGGGACACAGTGAACTATCCCTAAAATATTGTAAAGTTAGTGTGTCTGGAATAAAGTGAATCTGTATTAACTCTTATATTCCACAAAAAGAAAAGATTATTAAATTTTGGTATGACGGAAAAACTATCGACATATGCTCCTTGGACTAGCTCTTACTGGTGAACCATGTAAAACTACTGTGTTTCCTTTCAGCATGTGAATGATTTATTGTTGATCAAATCCACCTACATTTGTAATGAGTTCCTACCAAAGTGGAAATCATATCTATCTCATTAAAAGAAAATTTTGACACCCTAATTCACACATCCTCTCTCAGGGTGTTCCAGGGTCCAACAAGTGGTATCAGAGGGAGGTTGTGGGTGTTAAATCTATCATTCTTTACTATCATGTAAAACTCAATATATGTCATTGGATTATCTATCTTTTATGGGAGAAACTTCTATATTTGGAAGAATAGGATGAGATATCATCTATGATCTCTTGGAATATAAATAATCTTTTATACTACATAAGGGATTTAGGTAAATGATGCAAGAGGATTGTCTGTGACAGAAATAGATAGGAAAATGCTTAATGTAGATTACAAATTGCAAAATTCCATTATTACAACCCTATCTAATCAAATCAATCTAAATGTAATGAGTTTCACATCAGGGAATTCTATTCTGTAAAATCTAGAAAATAAATATGAATTTTATAACAATTTGAATGAGTATAAACATTATGTTTCTCACAATAGGTTTCATGATATGAAGATGCATCCTGATGAACATGTAGATTCATTTTGCAATCAAATTTTTGAAGTCGTAGGAGCAATTTGAGGTATAGGTGAAGAAATTAAATTCATTGAAATTATAATGATAATCTTGAGAAGAGTTCCACCTCTTTAAATTTCAAAAGTTTCAACCCTTAAGGAAAGGGATAGTTTAAAAATTTCCTTGGATGATCTAATGAGAAGTATGGTATCATATGAAATGACAGATAAACCAGAGGATGCAACAAGTCATGTTACCAAGGATATGGAGTTCAATGCCACAAAAAAACATGACATTTTAGGATATAGTGTTAATGAAGGTAATTATGAAGATTATATATTTTCTATTTTTACCAAAAAATTAATGAGAGTAAAAGGGAGATTTTAAGGAAAGATACCCTTGTTATGTTTTCGTTGTGGTAGATTTTGAAATATTGACTGTTAGTGCTCAAAGAAGTTCTATAATGAAAAAATGAAGCAGCAAACTTGTAGAAGCCATTGAAAAGTTTTTCTCAAAAGGGAGACATCAAATATTGATAGAAATTAGATAGAATGTGTTTTGTATGTAAAGAAGAAGACAATGAAAATGAACTTTTTGGGGAAGAACAAATAGAGTTTAAATATAGAACCCAAGCATCTATGATGGCTATAATGGAAAAGTCAAATTCTTCAAAAGACAAAGCCATAGATAATTAGTTTATTTATGAAGCTCGTCTCAATATGAAACATGAGGTTTCTCTTTTTGAGATTTGGAATCAAAGAAACAGAAGAAGAAAGTGGAGAGTAGTTGTAGAAGAGTCCTTAGAATATGTCAATTGACTTTGAGCTGAAATTAGTCGACATGAATAAGTAGTGAAAGAATATTTAATATATTTTGAAATATTAGAAGATTTAGAATAACTTAAACTCACAATTGATTAAGAGGAAAATGTTATCATTCACCCTAGATCTATATTGGAGGATAAGTCAAAGACCATTGATGTACTTAAAGAATAATTTGTTACTCTTAGGAGTAAACATGAAATTGAATCAAACTAAGAAAACAAAGAAGAAAATACATTTTGGAAGACTCTCAAGTTATGAGCTTCTAGAGAGAGATAAGAGTGGTTCAGAAGGTGTAGATAATGTCTTGAATGATCAAAGATCCACATTCATGGTAAAAATTGAAATTTTTTGTAATGATAAAACATCAAATGATATAAATAAAATAAGACAATATAAAGTCAATATGAAAGTTAGACAAATGGAAAAGTCACCTGAAGTCATAATAAAGAAATAATCAAATCAAACTGAAAAGAGAATTGAAAACAATCTTCAGGTATCCAAAAAATGATCGGCAATCAGACTCTTTTACTAAGTAAGTTTACATGAGTATTAATAGAAGTGAGAAGATGTTTCCTCTTTTGAAATGTCAATTTTGTGATTTTCTGGGCCACACTATGTCATACTGTGAAGAAGAAAGGATCTATTTGAATGGGGAAGAGATAGGAAGTCAAGAAAGGAGAATGAATTCATATCCTATATCTTATAGAAGAAATATATTTAAAGATATTTTTTTATTACTATATATTTTTCTATAAATATATTCACTGCAGGTAGATAAAAGGTAGAAATGATGCCAATCGAACTCAGAGGCAAGTCAATAATTACCAACCAGACGGTGTTGCTCATAAAAAACAGGTTTTCTTCTACGGAAGAAAATTATGAGTATGATGAAACAATATTTTTTAAAAATACAGTCTAAAGACCATATTTATCTTACACACCATCAAATATTTCATGGAAGGGAAAAAAGAATGGTGAGAAATCCAATCTTGCAAAATTCACCCTCAAAGCTTCAAATAATAGCAGAACCTAGATTCTTGAAAGCATATGCTCATCCTATATGATGAGAAATGAAGATTTATTGAAGAGTATAAGGGAGAGGGTTTATTGAATAGTCATATTTGGTAATGATGGTGCATTGAAGATCAAAGTTAGTGGGAGCACAGAACTGGAATGTGATAAGAAAAAGAAAACTGAAGTTCTTAATGTGGATAGTTTTCGTCACAATCTCCTTAGTGTGAGTTAACTCAGTGACTCAGGAATTATAGTGATATCCAATAAAAATGTTTCACTATGAATGGAATGATAGGGAATTATATCAGAAAAGGTTACATAATTGATGGAAACTTATATCAGGTTGGTAGTAAAGAGAACCTTTTTTATCTGAAAGTTGAATAAGAAAAAAACTTGTGGCATCAAAGGTTAGGTCACATTAATCAACAATACATGGAAAAGATATATATGATGAAGATATTCCTGGATCTACCCAATATAAAACATTAAAGTTAAAGGACTTGTGATGATTTTATACAGAGGAAGTTGGTCTTCATTTCATATCAGCTAAAGAAGAAAAGTGAATCAAATCTTCATAATCTCATCCATACAGATATATGTGGACTCATAAATGTTTCTAGAACATACAGAGAATGCTAATTCATTATTTTAATTGATGATTATAGTAGTATGGATTGTGTGATGGTTATACATAGGAAACTAAAAGTTCTTGATTTCATGAAAACTTATCACTGAAATATAGAGAAAGATACTAGTCACACAATCAAAGTTATATGGTTTGATAATAGAGGGGAATAAAAATCCATTGAATTTAAAAATTACCAGTTGAAATATGGAATACAACATGAGGTGGATACTATAATAACCCCACAAAAAATGGAGTTGTTGACTGAATAAATTGACAGGTGAACAATATGGCAAGAACTATGCTGATTGAGAGTGGTATCTCTAACCATTACTAGAAATGTGATGTTCAATATGTAGTGTGTACCCAAAATCGAACAGGGATTTATACAGGAGAAATGAAGAAACTATTTGAGTTGTGGATTGTAAGGAAACCCTATTTGAAGTATTTTCTTATTTTCAAAATAAAATATTTTATTAGAAACATAGAATGAAATCAAGAAAAGTATGGTGATGTTGCAGATGAATGGATATTCCTTGGTTATTAAATACAAATCCAATCTTACAACTGTTTCAATAATCATCTTGGGAGAATTATTGAAAGTCATGATGTTAATATCCATGAAGATAAGACAAAACATACCTCAAGAATCCCTTATGATGATATCATAGAAGATGAATTATACATTGGAAATGGAAAATATTCAAATACATAATTGGAGGAAGGTGTGAAAAACGTTAATAGGTCACAAAATGATGATGATTCAGAAGAAGAATCAGAATAAGAAATGATGTTTGGATAAAATTCATCTGATCCTCATAGAAGATATATAAGAGATAAAATTGATCAATATAATGTCATTTGGGATTGGTAAACACCCACAAAGACACATAAAATGAGAAATAATGCACAATATTCCTTCCTATCAGTTTTGGAACCATCCTTATTTGAAGAAGATACAAATTAAGAATCCTAGGTTAAGGTCATGAGTGAAGAATTAGATCAGATTGATAAGAACTAGACATGGGATCTTACTAAGAGACCCAAAATTCACAATGTAACTGGTAAAAAGTGTATTTTTAAGAATAAATTTGGTGAGTAGGGTAATGTGATTATAAATAATGCACAATTAATGTGTAAAGAATATTTACATATTAAAGTCTTTGATGTTGAAAAAAATATTTCCTCCGGTGGATAGACTGAAGTCAATAATACTTTTTCATGCCATTTAAATTAAAATAGGATACACAGTTTATCAAATGGATTTCCAAATAGTATTCATAAATGGTTTTGTTGAAGAAGAAGTCTACATTGAACAACCAATGGGTTTTTTTCTTGGTAATGATGAAATAAAGGTTTATAGATTAAATAAGCCACTCTATAGTCTGAAGTAGGCACCACGAGCATGGTATTCTTGAATATATTCTTATCTAATGAAGCTCAAATATAATAGAGGAGGAGTGGATCGAAATATCTATGTGAATAATTCCTAGGAGGACAACTTCATGGTATTGGTGTATATAGATGATATTATATTTGGTGGAAATAGGTAGGGATAAGTGGATGAATTTTAAAATCACATGAAATTAGAATATGAAATTTCTATGATTGTTGAACTCAGATATTTCCTGGGACTACAAGTGAATCAAAGGAAGTACTACACTTATATTTCTCTGGAAAAGTATGGAAGAGAGTTGTGGAAGAAATTCAGTATGCGTGACTCCAAACCAATGTCGACTTCGATTGCAGTTGGGAAAAAATGGGAAAGCATGAGGATAGGACATATGTTATTCCCACAATATATAGACGAATTATTAAAAGATTACTGTACTTGATTGCGACATTACTTGAAATTGTCTTTTCAACATGCTTAGTCACTAGCTTTCAGAGTAATCTGAATGATGAAAATATGATGAAAGTAAAAAAAAATGAGGCGGTATATTCAAGGAACTAAAAATTATGTCTTATACTTTTATATAAGTAATGATACTAAACTATCAACATTTTTTGATTTTGAGTGTGTTGGAGATGTCATGGACAGAAATTCTAAAAGTGGTTGAGCTTTATTTATGGGAAATAAATGCATGGGATGGTTAAGTAAGAAACAAGAAATCACTTCTGTTAATAAATCTGAATCCAAGTATATCTCTACTACAAAGTATTTCACTCAACTACTTTTTATGAAGAAA
Source organism: Viscum album (assembly GCA_963277665.1). NCBI lineage: Eukaryota > Viridiplantae > Streptophyta > Magnoliopsida > Santalales > Viscaceae > Viscum > Viscum album. The sequence goes on from OY728141.1 coordinate 1,427,114,801, forward strand.
CAATTGAATGATATTAGCATTGAGGTGAAACAACCAATGGTCAGTCACTATGATACCAAGAGTACAATTGATCTTACAAAAATATTATTCAGCATTCTCATATGAAACATATTGAAATTAAATATCTCTTCATAAAGGAAAAGGATGAAAAAGGAATGATTAAAATGAATCATGTTGTAACTGATGACCAAGTGGATGAAATTATGACCAAGCCATTAGTAGCATATGTGTTTGGGAAACATCGGTTGAAACTCAGTGTTTAGCCACCTCCCAGTGCATGAGGAGGTTATGAGTATTCCCTTCTCGCCATTTGCATTAACTATTTTAATCATTTTATGGAAGTGATGTAGGTTTATGGGGGAGATGTGATCCACTGGGAGCATGTTTTTGAGCATTACAAGTAATAATATGGTCCAATGGGTTTTTTTTACAATGGGGGAGAATAGAGAAATTCAAGAAATTCATGAGTTACAGAGGGGTTGAATGAGAATGGAGAAACAAATTCAGTGTTATAAGGAAACCGTTAGAGCTTAACTTGGATATATTTATGAATTAAAAGGCACAAGAACCTAATTCATGCTTCCCCCTTGTTTTATACACTTATAATTTCTCATGTAGACTCAGAGTGTTGGCTGAGTTGTTTCTTGCGTTTCTTGTTTTGATAGTGTCTAGTTTATTATTGAATTTATCACTAGATTTCCAGAAAAACTTAATGGAGATATTATTGGATCCAAGGATTTTCTTTTCTGGCAATGGAGTCTTGTTTTTGTTTATTATCAATCCACACTGTGTTGATCACGGAGTTTTAAAGAAAAGTGATCGTACAGTCAGGGTGACAACAATGTTGAAGGTGGTGTTCATTCAGAGTGTTTAAAATAATTTTGGGTTTAAAAATTAGACAATGGAGAAAGGTGTTTTTTTTGTAAAATGAATTTTTTCACAATTTTGAAGGTGGTTTGTAAATTTTCGCACAAGTCATGTTTCAATATCTTCACATTAAAATATGGAAAAGGAAAAAAGTTCATGAAATATTTAAATGTGCGTGAAAGATGAGGTTGCGTAGAAGAGAATTATGTGCCCAATGCGACATCAAAACTGGTTTTCAACGCTCAGGTAAAAGTTTACCACAAGGAGTTAAGTGAGATATAATCTTACGTATAGGGGTGTAGAGTCCTATAAATAGAATGATACCCCCACTTAAGGCTGGGAAATTTTTTCCAATGAAGATCTAATGTCTCTTCTGCATGAAAGAGTTGCACACAAAATACTTATGCGTAGTAAATATTTGGCACATAATGTTCTTTTAGTCTTTAAAGACTAATTAAAACTTATGGTACAACTATAGGAAAGATAAGGGTTTCATGAAAAATAAGGGTTGTGTGAATTCATCTTTTACAATCATCTAAAATCTTGTATGCAAGAGTAGGTGTTGAACGCAAGTGCTTGTGTGTGCTTCAAGAAAGTTTTGAACATCTAGTTTGTTCGATCAATTCATTCAAGTGCATTAATTGAGGAATTCGATGGAAGTAAATCCTCACGATATATAGGTACAATGAAATTAATTCAAATCCATTGAAGCGACCTTCAAGTCAATAAATTGAGTAATACTTCACCCAATGTAGTGAGCTAGGGGGTCAACAGAAGTGTTCTGAGGGACACAATGAGATATCCCTAAAATCTTGTAAAGGTAGTGTTCCTAGAACACTGTTACTGTGTATGAACAATTATATGAGAAAAAATAGTGAAGATTAGTGGATTTTGGTACAACTGAAACACTATCGCCATATGCTCCTTGAACTTGCCCATAGTTTTGAACCAAGTAAAACTGATGTGTTGCCTTTATGCATGTGAATGTTTGATTATTGATCGAATCCATTATAAAGGTTTAACGATTTCATACTAATATGGGAATGAGATCCATCACATTAAAAGAAAATATTGACATCTTGATTCATCTCTCCCCTCTCAAGGTGTTTTGGGGTCCTACATAGAATTGGGGTTGGGTTTATGGGAGGCTGATAAACTTTGATGAACAAGTTGAGAAACACTATATTCAGTAAAAAATAGTTTGGGATTTACTACTTCATGGTCTTAAGCAATGAATTTCCTGATTAGTTTCTAAATTCTACCAATCTATTCTAACTCAAGTGAGGAATCAGATTCATCAAAATTTTTATCAAAACTTTTAGATATCAAAGAGGATGATACTAAGTAGCATTATATCCTAGGGGAATCGGGATGAAAAGGATTGAAATTATTCATATGTTTTTCTCTTGTTAATTATAACATTTCAATGTAAAATTAGTTCAATGATTATCTTAAGTTATTAATGAGTCTAATTTATCTCTATTTTAAGGATCAAAAAGTGATGATTGTAAACCTTTAAAATATTGAATTTTAACTAGAGTAATGAAAACTACAAAAGGATAATATTTTATTCCTTGTTAACGAACAATCATTTATCCTAAGTAATAAATAAATCTTTGATCTTAGGGGGGGGGGACTACATGTGCCAGCCTTGGATCAAGTTTTAGTATCCCTACATCAATAAATGCATCTTCTTGGTTGTTTTTTCTCAAATTGATCTTAAACCACCTCCACTCTCCTAGGAGCCCATTATTTTACATATGATTTTAACTGAAATGCATGTTTATGGAACTGATAGATTGGTTGAGGGGGTTACAAAAACAAACTGTGGACACACATTCCCTATATATTAAATGAGGTATGAATGATAGACATACAATCATATATAATTTAATAATAAATTATTATAAACCCATGTGATAATATTAAAATAAATAAAAACAGGACTTATATTGGTTGATCAAATCTCACGATCAATCATATACATGTAATAACATCACATTCATACTTTCTAGAATTCATTTTCAATCAATATCTCAATTAAGAAAATGTTTTATAGAATTAACAATTAATGGTCTTATTAATTATCTAATTCTTTATCTTAATTTAATACGATTTGTCTAGAGATTCATAGTACTCCAGTCCATTGTAATTTTAAATATATTTTCAAATTATATATGTACACAGTGTGCATTTGAGGAAACATGACAAGTTCCCTTTCTACATTTATTACACCACATGTAGCATTACACAACATGAAAATTAATTTTTAATGTGTATATTTTTAGTTTTTTACTGTGTACTTAAATGACATGTTGGTATACACATCATTTCATGTAGTTACATGATATGATGTTCCATAAATAAAATCACATGATTTATATAATTATTTTTGTAACACCTTGACCTGAATCACCTAGTCCGAGCTGAAGGCTGCTCGTATACTAGAGGATGTCGACTAGTAGTGGGGGTAACAAGCGAAGATATAGGGAGACTATACCCTCCATCAGATTATGAAATAAACATTAATGACCAATCATGTAAACTTGATACTATTAGAGTTAGTGGAAACCAATGAAACACCATCAGTATGAATGTTGATAAGTGGACTCAGTCTGAGTACAAGGATATGATTACCCACCAGACTGATCACATATACTAATAAAAAAAATAAAAAAAATATGTTCAGGCTATGAAACATGAAGACTCACCTCATCCTAGTCTCGTAACATGTAGTGATATATTCCTCTCAACAATTAAGCCATGCCTCATCCCAACCTATACCCTCAATAAGTGTGGGATACTCGGGTACCCAAGTGTCCTAGATATAACAACCATGCTCTTTACTACACACTTAAACATGATTTATTACATAAAACTTTCACTTGATACAACATAGATGTTCGAGAGGTCTATTTTCATTGGTTCTTAGAGACATTACATATATAACAAATTAAAACATTAAATACACATCTTTATTGAAAAATTCTTTTACACGACCACACACTTTCCTTCATACATAGATTTAGATGGGATAACCTGAGGACATGCATAAAAAGGGTGAGATATAAATCCCAGTAAGGGATTAAACAAGTTATAACGTGAATAATAAAGTACATGTTAGGAAATAGGCATATCAATGGAGCATAAGAGAAAGATGAACATAATGGCATGATTATCATAACGTAGAAATGTGGAAAAAAACATTTAACATGATATTAGCATGATCCAAGGCCCATTAAACATGGAGCATGATTAAACCATCATTTGACATGAATTATCATGAGTAAACCCTCATTTCACTTGACGTATCATGATACTATTTTTTACCCAATGAATTGGAGTGCTATCATGGCTCACCCTTCTTAATCATTTAATTTCATGCATAAGTGTGCCACATGAATCATATAACATGGATTCGTTAAAAATCATCATTTATTCCACGATAAAGGAATGTGGAATTAATACATGAAATTCTATAATAAATATGTAAATGTGCATAAAGGTGAATACCCTGGATAGATAAATGGTCATGGTATTCACTACACAATGACTTTGGCTTGTAAAATCACAGTGCAATTTCCAAAGCATAACGGCGTGACATAAGAATTCATAAAAATGGTTTATGAGAGAGAAAGGGGTGTCTTATAATATGTACATGAAATGTAATTTAAGGGGTCATATAGAGACATTTCCCAACATATTTAATGGAATTTATATTCATAATAAAATAAATTGCGGAATGTAAATGAGAATAGAGAAATTCTTTACAGAATTTTAGCACGGTAACAGGTGTAAATGGGAGGAATTAATGAGAGATAAAGAGGTCTCTAATCATTAAAAAATAATTATGGAAGTATGGGGAAGGTGATAATTCATATTACAACATTTTTAATTAAAAAATGGGTATAACAAAATAATGAAATTTGGACAAAAATTAGAAAGGAAGAAATACCTTACATGGATGTGTGATCCCAAAGGCTTGGGAGGGGCTTGAGAGATGATTCTTGGGAGATTAGGGAACCTTGGGAAGATTTTAGAGAGATAAGGGTAGAGGTTGGTCGAGAACCAAAGGTTTTCAGTGATGATAAGTGGGAGCTTGGGTCAGTTTATATCAGAAAAGGAAGAGAATTCATTATTATTTAGATTTTGGACACTACACATTAAACTAATCAAAAAAACAATTCATAACATAGTTATTGCACATAGTTTTTTCAAAAGGGGAGTGGGAAAAATTATTTTATAATTCCAATGGCCTAAAATATTAAAATATTAGGCCTTCTTATGTGGAGGTGAGTCACACTCTCAAGGAAATCATTTAAAAATGATAAAATGTTTTATAAGTCTTGGAGGGTCCACTTAGGATTTTTAAAATAAATAAAACCAATATAAATTAACATTATTTTAAAGGTAAAACATATATTGGCAGAAAATCCATTTTATATTATTTTATTACATCACTATGAGGACATTATGATGTCATAAAACACTATATATATTTAAACAATATTTAATTTTTTCCTAAAAATGTACCTGTCTCAAAATATTATGAAAAATTCACCGTTGGATAATTATGGCATCCTGATTCCAAAAATAATATTCATTTTATCAAAATAATTTTCTAAATAAGTGCATTTTCACTTTTAAAATAAAAAATGAAATTTATTAAAAATTCTTGGGTTTTGAAAAAAACAGTTTTCAAACCTTAATTAAAATTATAATTGTATTTTTAAAAATTATATAATAATTTATATTTAATAAAAATTAATTTGTTAAAAATATATTATTAAAATATAATTTAATTCAAAAATTCTTTAATTCATAAAAATTTATTAAATAATTGAATAAAATATTATTTGTTCTATAAAAACCATTTACAAAGTAACAATAATAAAATGAATATATATATTTTATTCTATACAAAAATAAAGCACATAATCATAGTGCTAGGGTCCCGTTACATAACCCCTTATAAAACCCTCTTAAGAGATAATGGTAAGGTGCACGATGGTGAAAGACTCTTGGGGTGGCTCAGATAACATCGCTTGGTTGGTAATCTCTATCAACTTCCACTTCTCTCATAGGCGGTTCCATTCAAGCTTAACGTGTTGAAGCTCGGACTGGGCTTGTTCAAGAGAAAAGCCCAATGACGTTACCTCCTTTCCGAGGTTTGATAAATGAGCTTTGTATGGAGAAATTCTACTGGATGTGGTCATCAATTCCTTTGTCTAAGTAAATTGGATTTGTTAAAGCCCTATATTGATACTAATCATGTGATCACTGTTCAACGACAATATTAGCAATAGTAACAAATCATAATGTTATTTTGAAATCAACAAACATAAAACCAAGGAAGTGCATATGTCTTAAATATTCATTTTACATATTAAGATATTTAATTAGATCAATAGGAATTTTCAATAATAAATATTTGGGTGGTTACAATCTTCCCCCCTTAAAAAATTTCACCCTCAAAATTTACATTTCCAATACTAGAACAGAAGTGGGTAACTTCACCTCATCACTTCTTCCTATTCCCACATTTCTTATTAAACGTCGGGTTTCACCACAACACCTTAATGAAGAGAATTGTCTTATTTTATAGAATTTTTCCCTACGATCTAATATCTTCACTAGCTTCTCTTCATAGGATAGGTTATTATCCAATGGTACCACCTCTGGATTGAGTATGTGGGTCCGTTATGTACTTCCTCAAGAGTGATACATGGAATACATCACGTACTTGAGATAGGTTCTATGGGAGTTCTAGTCGATAGGCCACAACTCCCATGCAATCAATGATCTTAAAAGGGAAAATGTACCTTGTACTAAGATTTCCCTTCTTCCCAAATCTCATAACTCTCTTCCATGGTGATATGAGGAGGAATACCACGTCTCCAACATCAAACTCTTGGTCTCGTAGATGATTATCATCACAAATATTTTTTTGACTCTGTGTAAATTTAATGTGATGCTGGATTGTCTTAACCTTATCCACTATTTATTTGACCATTTATGGACCTAGGAGTTTTTCTCCCCAACTCCATCCCAACATTCTAGTGTTCTGCACCTCTTCCCATAAAGGGCTTCATAAGGAGCTATTTGGATGCTTGAGTGGAAACTGTTATTGTAACTGAAATCAACCAGAGTAATATTTTGATCCCATCCTTCTTTGAAGTCTATTGACTATTCTTTCAATATGTCCTCAAGTATTTGGATAGTCCGCTCAGATTGTCCATCAGTTTGAGGATGATAAAATGTACTGAAATTTAGCTAAGTATTCAGAGAAAGTTGAAGACTCTTCCAGAACATAGAGGTGAATCTTGGATCTCGATTGGATATAATAGATTTTCGTACTCCATGCATCCTTACCATTTATCTGATGTATATCCATGCAAGCTGATCCAATGATAAATCCTTCCGAATTACAATGAAGTGTGTAGTATTTTTAATATGATCCATAATAACCCATATAGAATTGTTCCCTTTGGGTATCTTTAGAAGTCTGGTGAAAAATTCTATAGTAATTTTATCCCATTTCCATGTTGGTATGGGTAATGGTTGCATCATCCCCTTAGACTTCTGCCTCTTCTCCTTCACTTTCCAGCATACCAGGCACTTTGATGTATATTCAACGATCTCATTCTTCAAGTTATCCCAACAAAAATGCTCTTGGAAATTTTGATACATCTTTTTGTTTCCTGGGTGGATGGAGAAATTTGAACTATGTGCATCATCCAAAAGTTATTTCATTTACTCTAGATTTGATGGAACCCATATTCTTGAACCAAATATCACAATTCCTTCTTCATTAACATTGAACTCCAAGGATTTACATTTTTTGATAGTTTCGACTTTCATCTGAATCCACACATCATCCTTTTGAGCATCCTTTATCCTTTCCAAAAGATACCTTTTAGTAATTATTTGTTAAAGGATTGATGATGTTACCTTCTTTATGATTACCATGTACATCTTCATCAAATCTAAGAAGATTGGAACCTTTTAAATTCTCATAAATGAATGATTTGTTGGATCCTTTATACTTAGAGAATCCTCCACCTTGTTCACATTCCTAGGATGGTAATGGATTGAGTAATCATAGTTTTGGATCAGCTCTAACCATCTTTGTTGGTGCATATTATTCTCATTATATGTGAATATATGCTAAATAATTTTGTGATCCATATATATTTCACACTTCTCTCCAAAGAGGTAATGCTGTCAAAATTTTAAATTGAAGATCACTACAACCAACTCCAGATCATGTGTTGAATTGTTTTTCTCCTGAACTCTCAATTTCATTGAAAAGTAGGTGATGAATTCATCATTTTGAATCAACACACATCCCATTCCCTTATTCAGAGCATCACTAAATGCCACAAAAAGTTATCCACTTATGGGTAGTGTGAGGACGGGCACAATGTTAAGCCTTATTTTAAACTCCATCAAGATCTCTTTGCATTCATCACTCCAAGAAAAATTTACTCCCTTCTTAGTTATCTTGGTATGAGGGTTTGAAAATCAACAGAAATTTCTCACAAATCAGTGATAAAATCCAGCTAACCCTAGGAAGCTACGGATATCCATCACCGATGTTGGCCTCGACAATCCCTCAATTACAGTTTTCTTAGAGGGATCCATAGATATCCCATTTCTCATGATGATATGACCCAAGAATGAGACCTCCTTCAACCAGAAATCACATTTAATTTACTTTTCATAGTGATTCTCCTTTCGAAAGGTCTCTATACAGTGCTTAGATTCTTCTCAAGATCCTCCTTGGTTTTAGAGTATATTAGAATATAGTCTATAAATACTACCAAAAATTTGTTGAGGTAATCTCTAAAGACCCTATTCATCAATTTTATGAAGATTTATGGAGCATTATTGAGTTTTAAAGTCATTACTATAAATTCATAGTGCCCGTATCTTGTACAAAAAGCAGTCTTGGGGATATCCTCCTTCTTTACCCTTAATTGATAATATCATGACCACTGATCCACATTGAAAAAGTATTGTGCTCCATGTTACTGATCGAAAAATTCATCAATTAGTGGCAAAGGATACTTGTTCTTTATTGTGATTTTGTTGAGCTCACGATAATCAATGCAAAGGCAAATTGATCCATCCTTCTTCTTGATAAAGAGGACCGGTTCACCCTATGGTGAAGCACTTGGTCGTATAATCCCTTTATCCAGATTTTCTTATAGTTGTTTCTTCAGCTCCTCAAGATCCACAATAGCCATTATATATGGATTCTTGGATATTGGTAATGCCCGAGGTATAAGATCAATTTAGAATTGAACATCTTTTCTAGGAGGAAGACTGGAAAATTCCTTGGGAAACACTTCCACAAATTTCCTCACAATAGGCATGTCTTCAAGGATGGTTTCTTCCTTAGACCCAATAATCTAAGAAAGATACACATTATTATAGGGTAGTAATGTCCATTATTGAGATGATGGTGAAAAAGAAGATTCATCCGCCTCCTTGAGCATATACAAAATCAGGGGTCAATTTTCTATATGGAGAGTGATTTCCCTCTCATGGAAATTTTTGTTGGATCTATATAAGGAAATCCAATCCATGCTAATAATTGCATAAAATTCCACCAGAGGGATTATGAAGAGGTTCAATGGTATGTTTAATCCACAAATTATGATAGGGGAGGAGTTATATTCATGGTATACAATAATTTATCCATTTACCGTTCTCAAATAAATCTTTACTTCTATGATTTTTGGGGGTGTTGGGATTGTTCTACTAAACTTTTGGGATATAAAAGAATGCGTAGAACTAGAATAAAATAGTAAATTATATATTCTTGAATGAATAACTAGTGTACCTATCACAACTTCATTATCGGGGTTAACTTTGATGGTAGTGATGGAAAAAGATCTCTCTTGCTACCTAAGAGGTTGTTGGTTCCCTCTAAAAACCCTTAGCTTAGGGACTGGTTTTCAAAGTGCCCTGGTTCATTGTAGTTAAAGCAATGAGAAAAATTTTGAGGTTTTAATGGAGAATTATTATCCTCTATCGTAGTAGTGGATTTTTCTTGTCAACAATTAATGTCCAGGTGACCTTCTCTTCCACACCTAATCATTTCCTCATCCCCTTCAAAAAATTTCCAGGGTGCCTATTTTCTCACCTTTTGAAAGTGGGGTGAAAGATTTTATTAGCACTATTGGATTTATCCATCAGACCTCCAGAATTAAATTCCACCTTATTCTTATTATCCTCATGATACCCATGAGATTTTACAATCTTCATTTTGACTAGAGGGAACATCAGAAAATTTCCACATAGCTCTTGAAGTCATGTGTCGCTAGGGCTTTCCATAGGCTAGGTTTTAGCGCACCAAAGAAGTGGTCACACTTGAATTTGGGGGTAACAAAAAATCCAAAGGAACATCGTGAAAGACTTGTGTAGTTTTTCTCATACGCTCTAATGGAAATCTCGTCTTTTTGATTGAGTCCAGGGAATTCCCCTTCCATCTTAAGTTGGAGGGTGTGAGGAAAATATTTATCGAAAAACATTTTCCAGAAATCCTTCCATTCCAATGCATCTATATCATCCTAAGACTTTTATTTTTGATCAATTTCCACCATTGATTGGATTCACCCACCATATGATAAGAAACCAGAAGAATCTTCTCTTGTTCATAACATTTAAGGATGGGGAAGACATTTTCAATGGATTTGATCCATTGTTCAGCAATTGAGGGATTAGATAATCCATTAGAAGTAGGAGGAATTTTCCTCATGAATCTCTCAATTGTGAATTGTTCTTTCTTAGTGTGGTCGAACATTCCTCTTGACCCATGTCTCTATTCAAAACATGAGTTAACTAAGAGAGTATCATGATAAATTTTGTGATTCCCGCTCCCATTGGATTGTGCATCTCATTAGAATAGTCATCACATTGATCTTCGTATTGGTTGTTATCCTGATTACTCGTATTACCAACCATAGAATGGAATAAAAGGAATGTTAGGGGTAACACATAAAGGGTAATCCAAATAAAAAAATAGATGACTTATAAATTAATTTTATTTACTTAACTTATGAATTTATAGGCTTCAATATATGTTATCCATGATCTACTTCCCAACATATATTCTTAGGGGAAATTTTTTAATTCCCTTAATAATGGTGCATAATAAGATTATGAATTACCAAAGAATATCCCCCAGGATTGTTGTAACCAAGAGTGTAGCAAGGCCTATTTTCGTACACCAATACCCATTCGAGTCTAGCTCAAAGCATTGTTTTCAAGTTTTACCCCTAGATACATCTATGCCAGAGCCGCCACTACCTACACGTATCTAGACAGGGATGTATTTTCTTGATAAACCACTTACCCAATACTATCCAAAATTTAGGTATGTTTCTATTATTCTTAGTCTTATCCCTAAAGCTTTCACTAGGGTTTTCTAATCCAAATCCCAAAAATTACTAAACCTATCCTCTGATACAAACTATAACAACCTTGCTCCTTATTACACACTTAAATGGTTTATTAAGTAAAAAATTCACTTGATACAACATATAATATTGAGAGTTATAGTGTCTTTTGGTCTTAGGAACATTACATAACAACTTATAACATGAAATACACATTTTATTGACAACTTCTTTTACATGACCACACACATTTCTTCGTACATAGCATTGTATGGGATAACCTGAGGAAATGCATAAAAGAGGGTGATCTATAAATCCAATTAATGGAGTAAACAAGGAATAACATAAATAATAAAGTACATGTTAGTCCATAGGCATATCAATGGTGAATAATAGAAACATGAACATAAAGGCATGATTATCATAATATGGAAATGTGGAAAAAACAATTAACATGTTACTAGCATGACCCAAGGTCCACTGCACATGGAGCATGATTAAAACCTAATTGAACTTGAATTAGTACGAGTAAACCCTAATTGAACATGATATATCATGATACTATTCTTTATCCAATGCATTGGAGCGCTATCAGGGCGTGCCATTCTTAATCATTTCATTTCTTGCATAAGTGTGCCACCTAGATCATATTACAGGGATTCGTAAAAAATCATATATTAAATGATAATGGAATGTGTAATTCATACATGAAACTCTATAACCAATAAATAAATGTGCATAAAGGTGAATACCCTGGATATAGAAATGTTCATGGTATTCACTACACAATGACTTTGTCTTGGAAAATCACGGTGCAATTTCAGCAGCATAACGACGTGTCATAAGAATTCATAATAATAGTCGATGATAGAGAAATGGGTGTCTCATCATATGTACATGAAATGGATAGAAAGGGTTTCATATAGATACATGTCCTAACATATGTAATGTAATTTATATTCATAATAAAAAATAACGTCTTGAATGTAAATGAGAAGAGATAAATTCCTTACAGAATTTTGGCATGGTAACAAGTGTACATGGGAGGCATTAATGAGAGGTAAAGAGGTCTATCATCATTAAAAAATAATGATGGAAGTATGGGGGAAGTTAAAAATCATATCCCAAAATTTTTAATTGAAAACAAAAGGGTATAATAACACAATGAAATTTGGACAAAAATGAGAAAGGAAGAAATCCCTTACTTGGAATTGTGATCCCATAGGATTGGGAGGGGCTTGAGAGAGGATTCTTGGGAGATTGTGGAACCTTGGGAGAATTATAGGCATATTAGTATAGAGGCTGGTAGAGAACCAAAAGTTTTGAGTGAATAAAAGTGGGAGCTTGTGTGGGATTATATCTGAAAATGGAGATAATTATTTATTATTTAGGTTTTGGACACTACACATTAAACTAATCAAAACCACAATCCATCCCATGGTTTTTGCACATATTTTTTTTTCCAAAGGGGAGTGGAAAACATTATTTTATATGTCCAATGGCCGAACTTAAAAAAATAGTGGGCTTGCTTATGTGGAGGTGAGTCACACTCTAAAAGAAATCATTTTAAAATGATAAAATGTTTTATAAGTATTGGAGGGTCCACTAAGGATTTGTAAAATAAATAAAACAAATATAAAAGAACAAAATTTTAAAGGTAAAACATATATTGGCCTAAAATCCATATTATAGTATTTTATTACATCACTATTGAGTCATTATGATGTCATAAAACACTTTATATATTTAAACAGTATTTAATTTTTACCCAAAAATTTGACTGTCTCAGAAAATTACGAAAAATTCACCATTGGATAATTTTAACGTCCTAATTCCAAAAAAAATTTATCTAAAATATTATCTTGATATTTTTATTTTTAATTTTAAAATAAAAACTGACTTTTATTGAAAATTCACTTGTTTTGACCAAAATAGCTTTCAAACCTTAATAAAAATTACAATTGAATTCTTAAAAACTATACAATAGTTAATATTTAATAAAAATTAATTTAGTAATAATATCGTATTTAAATATTATTTAATTAAAAAATTCATTAATTCATCACAATAGATTTCTTAATTTAATAAAATATTATTTGTGCTTTAAAAACCATTTACAATGTTACAATAATAAAATGAATGTACATTTTTTATTCTATGCAAAAATAAATAAAGTAATAATAGTGATAAGGTCTTATTACATAACCCCTTATAACACCCTTATAAGACCTATAGTTAAGGTGTGCAATGGTGACGAACTCTTCGGGTGATTCGAATTACATCGCTCAGGTGGTAATATTTATCACCTTTCAATTCTCCTATAGGCAGTTCCGTTGAAGCTTAATAGTTTGAATCTCATCTTGGGCTTGGTCAAGAGAGAAAACCAATTACGCTAACTCCTTTCCAAGATATGAAAAATGGGATTTTTATAGATAAATTCTACTTAATGAGGCCATCAGATCCTTTTTCTATGTGGATTTTATTTTTGAAAGCCCTATATTTATACTAATCATGTTATCACTATTGAACGACTATATTAGAAATGGTAACAATTCTTAATGGTATTTTGAAATCAAAAAACATAAAACTACAGAAGTTCATATGTCTTAAATAACCATTTTACATAATAATACTTTTAATTAGATAAATATGAATTTTCATTAATGAAAGTTTGGGTGGTTATAATGGATGCCCAAGGAGTGTGTAAGTACAACTCAATATGACACCTCCAATGTGGTCTAGTACCAAATTAAAAATATGCAGTGCTTGTGCATGTGATAATATTAGAAATAATTACAACAAAAATATATAACTATGCAAAAACAATATAATATCCCAAATCACACACAAGAAAAACCATCATGTGTTAAGTAGTCGTGCACTTTACAAGATGCCACAAACCCTGGTGGTGCTGGGTTTAGCTTCATGTTGTAATGATTTTCATAACCAATGTGAGGAGTAATAAATAATAATCGAAAAGTATGGTCTTCTAGGTATTGAGTAATAATTTCTCAAAACATTCTGAATGCATCAAAGTAACATCTCTATCAGGAGTCCCAAGACATTGAGTTAGATCAGGCCACATGGTCATTGTATCTCGACACTATCTCTGGTTAGGCCAAAAGTCTATCGTATCTCAACACTATGTCTCAGTTTAGGCCACACTATCTTCATTCCCATAATACCTATACCTAGGCTCAATCCTCATGGTTGTAATGTCCCCACCCTATTATTACTTCCATCATCACTATTAACACAAGTGATGCACACTCACCCTTAAAGGGATAACCCTATGATGATTTTCCACTTAATACGGTTACTAAAAGAAATACCTAAAAAGTTATAAAAACACACATAACATGGTAGCTCATAGGTATAGGTATAGAATAAAATATGATCTCTAAGAAAAGTAGAAACATAAAAATAGTTGTGATCATCATCAAACATGGTGACACATGATACATAGGAATACTCATGGAAAGATGCATGATAAAGGGTATCACTCGCTACACACACACCCATGGTTAAAAATAAATTCCAATGAAAGTATCATATAAAGTAAATAAGAGTGAACATATAAATATAGAATGAAATATCATCATAATTAATAAGATATATACATGTGGTATAGATAAAAAAAGTCTAATAAGAAATATAAGAATACTCATGACTTAAAACATCATGCATGGTCTCGTGGGATACACAAACACATCACACCTCAAGGTGTCTATGTAAATAAAGTCACTATTTATTGATCAAGCCCTTAACATTGATGGCCAAAAATAAGCTAGTGAACAAGGGCCCAATGTGGCCCTCAACACTTTGTCCAATTACACTAGGCACAATACATTTAATTAATTAATACTTCAGTATCATTAATTAATTAATCATTAGTTGTTATTAAAAATAAATTATAAATTATATTTTATTTCACCCAAAGTGGAAAACATCATTTCTCTTGTTAATAAATGTGCATAAATACAATTGGGTAGAGTGCATAGAACCACTGACCTCAAATAGAGTCAAATTCCAACCATGAAAAGATCAACTTTCTTGTCTAATTCCATGCAAGACTATTATGTTAAATTAGATCCTTGATACAATTTATAATTATTTTTGATATTTTAAATCATTATAATTTCTCATAAACTATAATATTTTTTATATTTTAGAGTAAAATAATCATGTAGCTTTGAGAACTGATCTTTAGAAGTGACCTTGAGAAGTGACTTTGACAAGTTACCATGAAAAGTGACCTTGAAAAGTAACATTGATAAGTGACCTTGAGAAGTGAACATGAGAAGTTACCTAGATAAGTGACCTTAATTATTGACCTTGAGAAGTGACCTTGAGAAGTGACCATCAGAAGTTACATTGAGATGTGATATTGATAAATGACCTTGACAGGTGATCTTGAAAAATGACATTGAGAAGTGACCCTGACAAGTGAACTTGAGAAGTTACATTTGGAAGTGATATTGAAAAGTGACTTTGATAAGTGACTATGATAATTGATCTTGATAATTGATGATGATAAGTGACCATGAGAAATAACCTTGAGTGAAGTGATCTTGACCATGAGAGATAATTTGAAAAATTCTAGAAGTTACTGTAGTGACTATGTGAATTTTTTTAAAAAGTATGTAAGTGATCATGAGTGAAAATTTTACAAAGTATAGAAGTGACCATGAGTGAAAATTTAAAAAATTATAGAAGTTACCATGAGTGAATATTTGACAATATTTGGAAGTGGCCATGATAGAAAATTTGAAAATTTTTATAAGTAACCACATGAACAAAAATGAGGGGACCTCAAAAAGAAAAATGCAGTGACCGTAAGAAGAAAAATGAAGTGAGCATAAGTTGAAAATTGAAAAATTATTGAACCTTTATTGTGATATACATTAACTTAATTTTTTTTATATTTTAGCTCAAAACATGATCTGTTTTATTTATACTTCTATATTTTTAATTATTGCAAGATTTTTTCACATGTTTATCTTGATTTAATTATTACTTAAATACTTATTAATTATTTTAATAATAATAATTTTATTTTTAAGAATTTTATTTTGGATTAAATGCTCATAAAATGGGTTAAAGTTACATACTAGTATCATGGGAAAATGTGAGTTTCTTATTAAATATGGTCGGAATTTGAATAATTTATCCCGTATAATTTATCAGAGTTTTCCAATGGAAATTAATATTGATTATAATTATTTTTTGGTATTGTTTTAATTATTATAACATGTCATCACTATAAAAAATGTTTTTAATATTACATCTCATCAAATTAACCCATTTAGGTATGTTTTTCAGGCACATTTAATAAAGAAATCACATGCTGCATTTTGTAGAGATGAAGTGTAATGGGATTCATGCTTTAAATATGATGTGCATTGAAGAAAACTATATAAGGAGTAAAATAGATCCAGATATAGATAGTGAAGTTGATTATTTTCTTAAACTATTCATGTAAGACATACTTTGATGAACAACCACAACTCTCAACATAAATTCAACTGTTTGATCCTTTATTGCTAGATAGTTCCTTTCTACCTCAACATTGAGTCCTTAAAGTGTTCATCTGGTTCTACAGGAATAATTATTTCCAGTTTTTATAGAATCATATTGGATTATACTACCCATTAATAGGTAGTATTGTGGGTTGTGTCTACAAAAAAAATTCAGGAATTTGGTTTTACTTATAGGTGGGAAAAAGGAAGACTGTTCAGGTTGTTCCTATAGGTAGAAAAGTCTTGTTAGGTTTCAACCTCTAGAGGAAAAATGATATATAATTAGATTGTGAAATTAGGTGTGAAAAATTAATTGTAATATTCCATTTTAGTGTGTGTTATCTCTCTTATTTTGTGAGAGGGGTGAAGAGTGGACCAAGATCATTTATATCCAAACCACTATAAAAATCATTGTTCCCATTTCTTTTAATTTTACTCTATATTTAATTTTAAAAAAAATAAAATTTTAAATTGAATGGTAAATTCCAAATAACCCTCTTTATTATTTTTCCATATTAAAAATGGAAAAACAAATGGTATCATATGTTTACTTTCATGACCCCCTCCCTTTAAAGATACCATAATGAGGGGATACAGACAATGACCATCGAATCCCACAACCAGTAGGCCCAGAGTTTGTGACTAGCACTAAGGGTATAAAAATATTATGTAAGAGAGGCCTTAATGTCTATAATATAAATATTATTAAGAGATAAGATGAACCATATACAACAAATCCATGGTATAATATAAAATAAGTACAAAAACCATCCCGTAATGAATGTTTAAATAAAAATTATACACATAAAAGTCTCCAAAGGTAAATACCCAAAAGTAAAGATAAATCAGAGAGAAAATAACTATAAAAAAGTATGAGAGAGTAATGCCCATCATGATTCAAATACTTCTCCTAGAATCCTGAAAATCAGTTTTCATACATTGGGTGAGAACACAAGTATACTCAGTATGAAAACCAAAGTCTCTTGCAGAAGTGAAGGAATAATACTAATGTACCCATGAAGAAACAATAGAACCAAAAAAACATACACATGTATATTCTCTATCCCAACTCACCATGGAACCCTCACCAAATAACCCAATCCAAGTATAATAACATAATAATATGTGTATCGATTAACGTTACCCCACCACTTTCCCACTAATTTTCCACTCTCACACCCCAACAATATAATTCCTAGTGCTCCCACCTCTTCTATATATCACATCATGACAAGAACCCTATGTGCTATTAATCATCACATCACATCTTTTCCAAAGACACCTAGGCCCTAAAACCACATGTACTTCTAATCATCACATAAAATCTCCCCCAAAGACACCTAGGCCCATGCACCTTGTGTGCTTCAAACCACCACATATATAAAATGGAACTTTTGACTTTTGGTCATCATATCTTGTGCATATAAACATTTCTGTAAAGGGTGAGCGGGGAATAACAGGTGTCCATACAACCATCCTTACTACTAGGATGTTTGAAAAACACCCCAAAACATATTTTTTTCAGCACTAGGTGCTCTACATGGGTGGGGTTCATATAGAAAATCACCATAATATACTCGGTATATATATATATGTATGTATTTATACATAATCCACACACACAACCTAATCCTATGGGTTCACTATAAGAACTAACCCACTCATCACACTACAACTTTAACTACCACCTCTATATCCGCAACAACTCACGAGAAATAACTACCCACAACCAATTTCCACGTTTCATTAAGAATTCCATTATCTAACCCATTACTTTAATTATTAAGAATCAACCCCATTTAACCAAACAAACCATCATTTATTTTTTCATTAACCATTTATATCCCATTAAACAAACAAAACCCCAAAAATTTCAATCATTATTAATTAATTATTCCATTTTTACCCAGGCATCTAACATAACGCAAACACCTACAGTACACTAAGCACATCTCGACTACACATCACCATACCACATCACAACCACTTTCCACACACACCAACCACATGTCAAATAGACATCAAAATCACACATTCCAACCATACATCATGGCCCCATTTCAAAACCACATCTCATAATCTCCACATGCCACAAACACACAACACCCTATTCCACATCACAACCCTGAAACAGAAGAAAAAATCCCCTTCACAAACCCAAAATCATGTCTAATCAACCACCACCTCAGTACCCCAAAAGCACAGCCAAACCACAACCACCTCACCACCCCCAAAGCATGTCCAAACAACCACCACCTCACCGCCCCACATGCATGACCAAACAACCACCACCTCGGTACCCCAAACGCATGAATACACATCACATCACATCACAATGTATTTTATAGATTTTGAAATGGTATTTTATCAATTATAATTTATTTTAGGGGAATCATCACACAAGCCATAAATCCATGGGAAAAATTACATTTGCCGAATATAAGTGGTTATCTAGGGTTCCAAAACTCAGACCATAATAGTGAAAAAATCCCCAAACGAATACAATTTTCTACATGGTATTTTTCCCATACAATCAAAATATCATGTTAATATAAAAGCTAAAATATCATGTGAATCATTCCCCTTTCCCAGTTTAATTTCAATTTAACCAATTATTTATCATTAATTAGTCCTGAAAAACTATACCCCAAAGATAAATAAGAGCAACCCTCCCTCCCCCACATGATACAAAAAAGCAAGAATAGAAAGAAACCCCAACTCAAAGAAGATTTTCCAACTCACTACGCACCATAGGGTGGATAAGAAATTCCTACAACCTGAACCACATATGGAAAACCATAGATCAACCTATATCACATCAAATATCCATCAAATCACAACCCACACAAACTCCAAACCAAAATCACTCAACCGTAGTGAAATAAAGAAGTATATCAAAAGGAAAACAAGGGGATAAAGGAAATTACTCACCACATATCGCTAACTAAGAACCACCAGAACCCAAGAATGAATGTGAGGGAAGGGGGAATGGAAGATCCTACAAAATCATCTAGGTTTAACACATGAATAATAGAAATTGAGGTATGAACAAATGAGGGGGATCATCCATTCAAGGGGACTTAAAACCTATAATCCCACAACTTTTGTGTTGGGAAAATCATTACATGGCCTAAAATCCATGTGTTTTCTGAAAATTATAACTTTTTCAGAAAAATACATCACAATGAATTTATTTAATACACACCATTAATTCCACTTATATGATGTGTAATACATATCATGGGTTCTCCCACTACATATATCATAACGACCCATACTTTACATATATATTTTAATTCACCATTGAATAATATTTATTACATAACATAACAAAATCTACGCCAGGTCCGTATAGGTTTATTTTCCTTAGAAAATGGGAAGCATAAACAACTAGATCCTAAAATATCTACATTGTCTCTCACTTATTTCTTCATAACTAGACTCCTTTTGAAATATCTTACTTAATAACCTTCTTCACGACCTGGGGAAAAGAAAATATGAAAGGGTGATATCAAATTCTCAATAAGGTTAAAAAATGGAAATATCAATCATATCATGATCAAAAGGACCTAACATTTGAAAATATTATCCTACATAAAAAAGATCATAATATATTATCATGGGATAAATCATAAAAGTGACATGTAATCCCAATAGTAATAACATAAGATAAGAAATTTTGTTGCATACACACATAAGTATAGATGATCATTTCATATTATTCAAGGCTCATTGCCAAGACAATCATAGCAGACAAAGTGCATTACTGAATCGAGTTCACTCATCATTCCAGCCCTATATTACTGAAACAGATTTACTTATCATTCCAGTCACATATATCTCATGAGATAGAAATATTTACCCAATGAATTGGGGGGAGGTATAGGTCTTAATTATCTCATAATGAAACCATTATTATGTGTGCCACAAAAACATAAAAAAAATCACCATATCATAAACCATGAAATAAATTAGGTTTCTTAAACACCATTCCATCATAATTGATAAAATCAAATAGATTTTCAAAATAAAATTCCATCATAAACACAATGAATTCATAGTAAAAAAAGGGATAGAAATATAACCTGATTTAAATAGTGTCATCTTATATGGAAAATAATTTCGAGAATACACTTGAAATTAATTCTTGAGGAACATATCCTTTATTCTTAAAAAACATGTTCCCTCCACAAAATAACACAAAATTTTATAAGAAATAATTATATGTGAATATAAACTTGTAATATTTTAGAAGAAGATTAAAGGAAATGTGGTATTATAAAAGCGTAAAAGTCTGTTCATTCTGTACAAGTTAAAAAAACATTCTAATCATACTTTTTTAAAAAAGTCAAAAAGTACCTTAAATCGAATAATGACAAAAGATTCCTTTCATACCATTTTAAAAAATTAAAAAAAGTGTAAATTTAAAATTTAAAAATTTTATAAGAATAGAAAAAATATTACATAATTATGAAATATGTATGTGGATGATAAATATACCCCAGTAAATGCATACGTATAAACAATCTCAGATAAAAATGAGATTGCAAAATTATCCCTTACCTTAGGTTCCATATGATTCGTATGAATCTAAACCTAATATATAATGATTTAAATAATGTTATTGATTTATTATAGAATCATAATCATTTTTATGATAATATTTATGACCATATTTTCTTTAGTTTGTTAGTAACATTTCATTGTTACTCGTTATTCGGGTATTAACTCCTTTATGTTCATATGCATGTTTTGTCGGATATGTTCTTATTACTATTTTTAGGTTATAGTTATATAATTAATATCATGGTATTAGTATAATATATATCATATTTATTCATTAAATTTATTTATATCATCATGATTTAATGAATATTATGTAGAATGAATCATATCGCACTGTGCAGATGGTAAGTCGTACATACGCATGAGCGACGATATCATTTTCATAATTATTGAATGGTATTGAAGTGGATGGTATATAGTATCTCAGAATCAATATAATTTTATATTAATTATATATATATATATATATTCCATCGTTATACCCATCCATCTAGGGTGGTGGTGAAAAATGGATTACACCACGACGTGGAGACAGTAAGTCATACGTATGAACATGTGGTGATTTCATTTTTCATAGGATGGGTAGATGGTGGAATATGGATGTTTCGTAATAAAAATAAATTATTAGTATATAATTACTTCTAGATTTATTACTTTTTAATGAAACAACTCATGAGGTGTAAGTAGAAGAAGAAAGAAGTTTGAATGAATTGGTAAATGATATTATCTCTTTTTCAACGTGCCTCCTTTAAATATCCACTTAGAGCACAAGAGTTGGTATTTTAAGAAGACCAGGACCTATATAAATTTTATAGAGTTTTTTATAAGGGAAATTTTCATGGGATGTTTGATATTGAAGGCTCAAAATTATGTTAATATTTGAGGGAGAAAGTTCCCTTTTATAATTGAGGTGATGGGCACTTTTGGAATCCTCAAAAATATTAATTTATAATAAAATAAAAACCCACTTAAAAAACTCAAAAATGTACCCATTTTGGATATGATATGATATAGGGTTTTAATATCATCAACCAATAAATTTTAAACCTGTTTTGACATCAATTTATGCATTACCATTTTAATTAACACGTAATTATTCTATTTAATTTTTAACTAGGGTAAAAAATATTTCAATATTAAAAGGGTAAAATATTTACTAATTTGAAGTAAATTAGATTATAAATGAATTTTTTATAACAATTTATAATGTATCATAATTATTCTATATTTTTAAACATGTTTTATGGTTTTTAATTAATTTAAGAAAACCTTATTTTGGGGAAATATCAATAGTGTCAATTTTGACACTATTTATTCATCGTTTTTTTAAAATATAAAAACAAGAATTTAAACTCGATTAAAATATTTTATTATATCTCTATGGGATCAAGGAAATATAGAAAATTCATTTTACATAATAATTATCCCAAATTATATTTATTAAAATATTTTTAATAACATTAATTTTATATGTTCATTAATAAAATAATTACTACCTCAATTTTGTGTAATTATTTAATATACTTATTTATTAAATAAAAATTAAAAATAAAACAATATGACAAATATAAATAAATTAGATTTTGTAATAATAATTTTAGTCAAATTTATCTTCTGAAAATCCCAATATTAAAAATGCCATTCTCTTTTAAAACATGAATGTGTCAAATTTATCTTCACTTTAAATAAAATAATATCAGTGTTATAATATCTTATATAAGCCTCCAAATGGTTAATAAGTCTACCATTGTATGATTATGGTTTATATATACTATAAAAATAAGTTTTGGTCAAGTATTTGGGCCTTTTATGGTTATTAATATTTTAATATAAATTGTTTTATTGATTTCTCATCAATTAATTAATTTTTTCATCATCCAAGTATAAGTCTTTAATTTAATTATTTATTTACTAAAAATTAAAAATAAATTTTCATGATAAATAAAAAGTTTTTAGAGTTAAAATTATTATTTATAATCTAATTTATATTCTGTATAATCTTATATTAAAAATAATTTAACTATTAATGTTAGAGTAAGACATATTTTACTTTTCTTAAAATAAAATAAATTAAATGTCATAATATCTTCCAAGTGGGTTATAATGGATATCATTTTGACCGTAGTATGGTTTAGGGAAAATTATAATCACCAAATTATAATAATGCGAGTGTTAAGGTAATTTTATAATATTATTTTTACCCTTAATTACATGATTTACCCTTTTACCGTGTTAATAAAATTTACAGAAGTTACAATTCATATTGACCAAAAATAAAATAAAGTTATTTAAATAATTTAGTCCTATTGATTCCAAATATGAAACCCATTTTTAAAAATTCTAAACATATAAGTTTGAGTAATTTGATTAAAATTAATCCCATTGTTGAAATGAGAAAACATGTTTTAAAAGTTAAAATATTGCAAAAGATTGAAATATTTTTACATCTAAATTTAATATAAAATTAATTCCAATGACCTAAATTATATTTAATGGTAAAAATATATTCTATTTATACTTTTAAACCATTAAATATTATAATTTAACAATATAAATTATTTCAATGAAAAAAATTTATTTTCAATTAAAATTTAGTATATTTTTACTATTCATTAAAAACGTTAAATTTATTAGAAAAATATAAGAAATTAATCCAAAGTAAATGTTTATATACATATTCAAAAGAACATATTTATGTTGTCATATAAAAATTATTAATGTGTCAAAATATTAATTTAAAAGGGGTTTTCCATTCAAAGGTGTAAAATTAACCATTTTAAAAAATAAATTTGTTTTTTACATCAAATAGGGTTTTATTCATACCCTATGACTAAAATATACATTTTATGAATATAAAAAATATTATATTAAGTATATAACACATACATATCTCATTAATTTCATTACCAAAATAAATTCACTCAAAAATAAAAATATCTATTTGATTTATATTTTTCATAAATAATTGATAGCCAATGAATTCACAATGCATTCTCATAAGTTAGTTATAATTATTCCCACTAACCTAAAAACTATTCTATAATGATAATTTTATAATATGGGCATCTTATAGTTCATTTAAACTCATGATTGTGTGCAAAGAAAGCTACTGAAGATAAAATTATTTATAGAGAATATTTCATAAAAACATATGAGTGTTACATTCTACCCCCCTTAATATGAATTCCACCCTTGAATTCATCACTAGGAAAAAAAGATGAGGATACCTCTCCCTCATCACATCCTAAAGTTCCCATGTAGTGTTTTCAAATTGGTGGTTCCTCCATAAAACTTTAACCCAACAAGTGGTCTTCTTTAGTTGGACTTTTTCACTACGATCCATAATCTTTATCAGTTTTTCTTCATAAGAAAGATATTACTCTAATGGTATGACTTATGAGCTTAGTACATGTGAAGGATCAGGTATATAGTTTCTAAAGAGAGATACATGGAACACATCATGAACTTGAGATAGATTCAGTGGAAGTTCCAATCGGTAAGCTACCTTCCCATCATGATCTAAAATCTCAAAAGGACCAATACACCGTGGGATCAACATTCCCTTTTTTCCAAATCCCATTACTCTCTTATAGGGAGATATTAGTAGAAACACCTTATCAACCATTTCAAACACCAGTTATTTTCTTTGGTTTTTAGCATAACGTTTTTTTCAAATCTAAGATGCTCTTATCTGTTGGTGAATAGATATGTCCTTTTCTTCCATTTCATCAACAAGACTGGGTCCTTATATCATTATTTCCCCAACATCATCCTAAAAAGTTTTTGTTTTGCAATTTTTTTCATATAGGTCTTTATAATGAGCCATATGAATACTAATGTGAATTCTATTATTGTAAGAAAATTTCACCACAGGTTGGTGTCTATCATAACCACCTTTGAAATCCAAAGAGATAACTCTCAACATGTCTGCTAGAGTTTGAATTGTACTCTATGACTGACCATTTTTCAGAGGATGACAAGCAGTGCTGAAACTTAACTCTGTATCCAGAGAATGCTGTAGACTTCAGTATAACTTCGAGGTAAACCTTGGATCCCAATCAGATATAATGGAAAGTGTTACTCCATGTAATATTACAACTTCATTAACATATTTCCAAGCAAGCTGATCAAGAGAGAAATCATCTCTAATAGTAATGAAGTGTGGAAACTTCATAAGGAGATAAACTATAACCCATATAGAATTATGGACTTTAGATGTTTTGGTAAGTCCGACAATAGATTCCATAGTTATGTTTTCCCATTTTCGTTCTGGTATGGGTAATGTTTGTGACATCCCCTTAGACTTATGTCTCTCAGCCTTAACTTACTGACAAACCAAGCACTAAGAGACATATTTGACAACATCTATTTTCATTCCATCCCACTATTAATACACTTTTAGGTCCCTGTACATTTTTGTGCTTTCAGGGTTAATAGAGAAAGAAGAACTATGATCCTCATCCAATAGCTCTATCGTTAATTATGGCATGGGAGGAATAAAAAACCTATTCTTGAACCTAATTATTTCATCATAATAAAGGTTTAATTTAGGGACATTTATCACCTTCTTTTGTAGCTATACATATTTCTTAGATTCCTCCTTAATCATCACTTGTATAGATGGTTGATAATTCATTTGACAAAGATAATATTTATTCCCTTCCTCTAAAATTTCAAGATCCATCCTTTAAAAATCCATAAATGTTGGATCATTTTTTTTCCTCATCATGGATAGTCTAGAATTGTCTTGTTGACCCAAAGAATCTTCCACCTTGTTCTCTTTCCCAGGGTGGTAATGTATTGAGTAGTCGTAATCAATAATCAACTCCAACCATCTTCTTTGGTGCATATTCAGATCCTTTTGTGTGAAAATATACTTTAAAAATTTATAATCAGTATAAATATCACACCTTTCACCATAAATATAATTCCTCCATATATTTAATGCAAAGATTACTACAACTAACTCCAAATCATTAGTTGGGTGATTTTTATCATGGATTTTTAATTATCACGAGGCATAAGCTATCACCAGATCATATTCATGAGGAAATATCCTAGCACCTTCATGGATGCATCACTATAGATCACAAAACCTTATTCACTACAAGGAAGTGTGAGAACAAGTGCACTGGCTAACCTTCTTTTTAGCTCTTTGAAACTATCTTCATATTCCTCCATCCAAACAAACTTAACTCCTGTCTAAGTCAAATTGGTGAGTGGATTATATAATCCTGAAAAAATATTTCACAAAACATCAATAATATCCAACCAAACCAATAAAACGTCGAATCTTAATTACCGTTTTGGGTCTCGGTCAACTTTCAACAACTTATATCTTTTATGGATCCACATATATCCCTTATCTTGAGATTATGTGACCCAAAAATGAACCTTTCTGAAGCCAAAATTTACACTTATAAATTTTTCATAAAACTTCTCCTTTCTCAGGGTCTTCAGTACACTTCTCAAGCGGTCTTTATATTATTCTTTGCACTTTTAATAGAAAATAATATCACCTATAAAGACTACCACATATTGATCACGATATTCTCTAAAGAATCTATTCATTAGATCCATGAAGATAGTAGAAGAATTAGTAATACCAAAAGGCATACCTATAAATTCATAGCGTCTATACCTTGTATGTAATGTCGTATTTGGTATATCATCCTTTTTGACACTTAATTGATGATATCCTGAATTATGATCTATGTTGGAAAAGTATTGATCTCCATAAAGTTGGTCAAATAATCCATCAATGCGGGTAAGAGGATATTTTTTCTTGATAGTGATCCTGTTAAGTTCTCGATAATCAATACAGAGTCTCATTGATCCATCTTTCTTCTTAACAAATAGAATAGGTGCTCCCCAAGGTGATGCACTAGGGAATATGATTCACTTATCAAGATTCTTTTGGAGTGGCTTCTTCAAATTCGACAACTCAATCGTGTCCATTATATATGGTGACTTTGAAATAGGAATAACACCCAGTATGAGTTCTTTTGAAAACTAAACTTCATGATTTAGTGGGATATCATGAAATTATTCTGTAAAGACATCATCGAACCCTGATATAATGGGTGTATTCTTAATAATGAGTTTATCCCCAACGATTTTACAAAAATAAAATTCATTTATAGGAATCAGTACCCATAAGATGGAGGAAATTTATACTAGAAGGTTATATTAATCCTTGCATCGATAAATGATCATAGATATATCTGAAATATGAAATGTGACTTCCATTTCTTGGAAATTGATATGACCTCCATATAGAGAAATAAAATCAATGCTAAGAATCACATCAAATTCCATTATATGAAGGATCGCAAGATTTAGAGTAAGTACTTTCCCACAAACTTCAACGAAATAAGAATTGTGAACTTTTGATGCGACTGTTGTGCCATTAGGAGTTGTCACAGCTAACTCAACATATAATTGTTGAGGTAATAAAATGATACAATATGAAAATTATTCAGAAATAAAATACTAGGTTGATATAGAGTCAAATAAAAAAATTTCTACTTTAGAGTGGATGGTAGGTGTACATTTCGCCACTTGATTATCATACTCCATGTCATAGATAGTGATTGCATATGAATTTACTATATCTTTGGCCTTAAGAGTTTATTGAATTTGATCATCATCAATAAACCTTAGGTTAGGGCATTTATTGGCATAATATCTCATTTCCTTTCACTTGTAGCATTGAAGTGTAAAAGGTGCATTCTATGTAGCCTTTTCTTTGTTCACATCATTAGACATAATTTTCCCATCACTTCAGCATTCAACTGACCCATGACCTTATTTTCCACACTTTAAACATTTACTAGGCCCTTTAAGATAATTACCTCCATATTTTTTTCCACACTTTGAGCATAAGGGAAAACTCATCTTATTTTCAGCATGGTCTTTATATTTTACTTTTAATTAGATTTTATCTTCTTATCAAACACATATGACTGATGGGTTACTATAATCTCCATATCAATCTTGAGAGAACATTGAATAATTTCCTCATAGATATTGAAGTCCCTTATGGATAATTCCCTTTAGAGACTTGGTTTTAAGCCACCAATGAATTGATCAATTTTAGTCTTATGTGGGATAATAATTCCAGTAGTGTACCTTGAAAGTGTTGTAAAATTTGGATCATAAGTACCAATGAATTCGTTATCCTTTTTCTTAAGTTAAAATAAATACTTCTCCATATTTGTTCAAATAATATGCGAAAATTACTTATTAAAAAATAACTTCTTTAACTCATCCCATTCTATGGAATCAATTTCATCTCCTATCCTCATATTCTTGATAAGATTCCACCGTTGATAAGCTTCACATTCCAAATGATATACTTCTAAGATTAATTTACCATGTTCAGAACATTATAGAAATAAAAATATATTTTTAGTGGTACTGATCCATTGTTCAGCCACTAGTTAATCAGAAGACCCACTGAATAAAGGTGGACATTCCCTCATAAAGGATTAAATAGAATGTTTCTCCCTCTTCTCATTTGGATTTTCAGCATGATTCATATCTTGAGAATGTTGTGTAAGAATATCTTCAAGATTTTTTATTCCATATCCCTTAAAATTTGGTTTATTAGGGGGAAAATATTACATTGCCCATCATACTCAGTTTTAACACAATTCCTTCATGTTCCAACCATTGACTAAAACTAACAAGCATATTGTGAGAAACACTAATCATAATGGGGAAACCACACAAGTTAAGAATAAAATATAAATTAAGGATACTTTAGTTTTTTTCCTAGTTTATTCATGAACATCTCTAAAACACTATGGTAGTATTGTAACCTATACTTAGACATATCCTTAGGGTTATTTCTAAGGTTCTCTCATCCTAGTTTCCAAAGGTTAACTATACCTTTGCTCTGATACTAACTTTAATGTCTCATACATTACATATAGATTTTACCGGAACATTAAAGAATATTTATTACATAACATAACAAAAGCCATGCCATGACTGTATAGGTTTAGTGTATTTAGAAACTAGGAAGCATAACGAACTGGTTTATAAAACATCTACATTGTCTCCTGATTATTTCTTCATAAATAGACTACTTTTTGACATATGTTACTTAATACCATTATCCATGAACTGGGGAGAAGAAACATATGAAAGAGTGATCTAAACTTCTCAGTAAGGGTAAACAAGGGAAATATCAATCATATCCTAATCATAAGAACATA
This sequence comes from Viscum album, assembly GCA_963277665.1. NCBI lineage: Eukaryota > Viridiplantae > Streptophyta > Magnoliopsida > Santalales > Viscaceae > Viscum > Viscum album. The sequence continues at coordinate 1,427,144,381 of OY728141.1, forward strand.
AAATATGAAAATCTTATCTTGCATATAAAAGATCATAATATCATGACATGGAATAAATAATAAAAGTGCAATGTAATCCAAATAGTGAAAACATAAGACATGAAATTTCATGTCATTCACACATAATAATAGAAAATAATTTCATATTAGTAAAGTCTCATTACCAATACCATCATAGTGGATAGATTCCATTAGTGAACCGAGTTCACTCCTTGTTCCAGCCCTGTATTACTGAACCATATTTACTTTCCATTCCAGTCATGTATATCTCATTAAAATAAATATTTACCCAATTTATTGGAGGGATATATAGGTCCAAACTATCTCATAATGGAACCATTTTTATGTGTTCCAGAAAAACATAAAAACATTCACTATACCATAACCCATGAAATATAGTAGGTTTCTTAAATATCATTCCATCATAATTGATATAAAACGAATGGATTTCCTAAATAAAATTCCATCATAATCACAATAAAATTATAGTAATAATAGGGATAGAAATATAACCATATTTAAATTCTGTCATTTTAGATGGAAAATAATTTTTAGATAACACATGTAATTAATTTTTGAGGAAACTATCCTTTCTTCATCAAAAACATTTTCCCCACTCAAAATTCCACAAAATTTTATAAGAAATAATTTTATGTTAAACTAACATAGTAATATTTTAGGGTAAGATTCAAGGAAATAATCCATTATAAAAGTGTAATAGTCAGTTCATGTCGTACAAGTTAAAAAAACATTCTCCTCGTACTTTTTCCGGAAAAGTCAAAAGTACCTCAAATCGAATAACGAAAAAAGATCTCTTTTATACCATTTTATAAAAATCCTATGATGGGTAAAATTAACTTTAAAAAATTTTATAATAATATAAATAATATTTCCTAATTAGGAAACATGGATGTTGATGATAAAGATTCCCCAGTAAATACATATGTATAAACAATCTCAGAAAAAAATGAGATTTAAAAATTATCCCATACCTTAGATTTGATATTCTTCGTATGATTAGAAACCTCCTATATAAGGATTTAAATAATGTTACTTATTTATTCCAGAATCATAATAATTTTTATGATAACATTTATGATTGTAGTTTCATCTATTTGATAGTAACATTGCATTGTTACTCGTTATTTAGGTATTAACTGCTCTATGTTCTTATGCATATTTTGTCAGATAAGTGCTTATTCCAATTTTTAGGTTATAATTATAACATTTAAAAAATTGTATTATTATAAAATATATAATATTTATTAATTAAATTCATTTATATAATCACAATTTAATGGAGATTATGTACAACAAATCACATCGCACCGTGGAGACGGTAAGCCGTACGTACACACGAGCGACGATATCATTCCCATAATTATTGAATGGTATTGAAAAGGATGGTGAATTGTATATAAACATCAATATAATTTTATATTAATCATATATATATTTATTAATTCTATCATTATACCCATCCATGTAAGGTGGTGGTAAAAAATGGATTACACCACGACGTGGAGACAACAAGCCATACGTACGCACGCGTGGTGATTTCATTTGTCATAGGATGGGTAGAAGGTGGAATATGTTTGTTTTATAATCATAATAACCTCTCAGTATATAAGTACTAATGTATATATTACTTTATAATTAAATAACTCATGAGGTGGAAGAAGAAGAATAAAGAAGATTGAATGAATCAGAAAATGATATTACCTCTTCTTCGACGTGCCTCCTCTAAATCTCCCCTTAAGGAACTAGAGTTGGTATTTGAAGAATACCAGGACCTGTATAATGTTTCTAGAGAAGTTTATAAGGGAAATGGGTAGGTTATGGTCGATCTTTAAAGCTCAAAATTAAGTAAAGAGTTGAGGGAGGAAGTGCCCTTTTATAATTGAGGTGAGAGGCACTTTTGATACCTAAAAAATATGAATTTATAATAAAATAAAACCCCACTTAAAAACGTCCAAAATGTCCCAATTTTGAAGATGAGATACTATAGGATTGTAATTGCATCAAAAAATAAATCCTAGACAAGTATTTCTGTCAATTTAAGCATTATCATTTTAATTAACACTTAGTTATTCTTTTTAATTTTTTAACTAGGAAAACAAATATTTCAATATTAAAAGGTTGAAATATTTACTTATTTGAAGTGAATTATACCATAAATGAATAAATTAGAACATTTTAGAACATATCATAATTATTATATATTTTTAAAAAAGATTTATGATTTTTAAATAATTTAAGAAAACCTTATTTTGACAAAATATCAATAGTCTCAATTTTGACACAATTTATTTCATGGATTTTAAAAAATTTAAAAATAAGAAGTGAACCTCGATCCAAATATTTTATTATATTACTAATAGTTCAGGGTAATCATTAAAATTAATTTTTCATAATAATTATCCCAAATTAAATTTATAAAACTATTTCTAATAACATTTATTTGATCTCTTTGTTAATAAAATAATTACTACATCAATTTTGTGTAATTATTTAATATAATTATATGTTGAATAAAAATTCAAATTAAAAATATGATTAAGATAAATACATTATCATTTAGAAGAATACTTTTAGTCTAATTTATATTTTGAGAAGACAAACATTAAAAATGTTATACTCTTTTAAAACATGAATGTGAAAAATTTATCTTCACTTTAAATGCAATAATATAAGTGTCAAAATCTCTTATATAAGCCTCAAAATGGTCAATAAGTCAACCCTTGAATGATTATGGTCGAGATATATGGTTTGGTCAAGTGTTTGGACATTTTTATGGTTACAATTATTTTAATAACAATTGTTTTATTTAATTATCATCAATTAATTAATTTTTTCACCCTCCTAGTATACGTCTTTAAGGTAATTATTTATTTCTTAAAAATTAAAAATAAATTTTCATGGTAAATAAAAAAATTTTATATTTAAAATGATTATTTATGATCAAATTTATCTTCTATATAAGGTTCTATTAAAAATAATTTAATTATTAAAATTTGAGTGAAACATATTTCACTTTTCTTTAAATTAAATAAATTAAATGTCATAATCTCATCCAAGTGGGTTCCAATGGATATCATTTAGACCCATGTATAGTTTAAGGAAAATTATAATCATCAAATTATATTAAGAATAGTGGCAGGGTAATTTTATAATGTTATTTTTACCCTTAATTACCCAATTTACCATTTTTTGTGTTAATAAATTTTATGGAAGTTACTATTAATATTTCCGAAAAATTAAATAAATATGTTTACATAATTAAGACCTACTAATTCCAAATATATAATATATTTTTAAATATTCTAAACACAGAAGTTTCAGTAATTAATTTAAAATTAATCTCGTTGTTGAAATGAGAAAATGTGTTTTAAAAGTTAAAATACTACCAAAGATTGCAATGTTTTTACAGATGAATTTAATTTAAAATTAAATCTGATGAAATACATTATATTAAATGGTAAAAATATTTTCTATTTATACTTTTAAACCGTTCAATAAAATAATTTAACCATGTAAAGTATTTCAATGAAAAAAATAACTTTTAGTTAAAAGTTAGTATATTTTTACTATTCATCAAAACATTAAGGTGATGAGAAAAATATCATAAAATCATTAAATATAAGTTTTTATATCTTGGTTAAAAATTATATTTTTATATTGTCATATAAAAATTATTAATTTGAGAAAATATTAATTTAAAATGGGATCATCATTCAAATGTATAAAATTAACCTTAAAAAAAGGTTTCTATACATCAAATAGGATTTCATTCATACCCTATAACTAAAATATCCATTGGATGAATATTAAATATAATTTATTAAGTATATAACAAATAAATATCTCATTTATTTCATTACCGATATTAATTTACTCAAAAATAAAAATATCTAATTGATTTATATTTTTCATAAATAATTGATAGGCAATGAATTCACAATGCATTTTCATTAGTTATAATTATTCCTGCTAACCTAACATGTAACACCCGAGAATTTTATAAGAAAAATTTTGTTTTTATTTTATATAAATCATTAAAGTAATCTTTCACTACACACAACACTATCTTGGCTTGCTTTACACGCAATCACGACCTTTCTCGATAGCTTGCGTCGTACGCAATACCGAGTTTCACTAGACAATGATATGCTATTAAAATATTATTAAAACTAGCCATTATGAATAGTAATAACAACTTTTTGAAATTTTGTAAATTTTATGTTTCAAAATGGACTTCATTTTTGGATTCGGAATATCGAAATTAGCCTAGGGTGAAATTTTGGCATTTTTCTGGAAACTTTCAATTTTTGATGAATAGTGAAAACACTGGGTTACTATTTAAAAATCGACTTTTTATTTAAATAATTATTTATTTTAATTAAATTTAATTTAGGTAAAAATTGATACATAATACCTATATAAGTTCAATGCAATTCATTGGAGTCATTTTACAATAATTTTAGATATATAAAAATTTTATTGAACTTTTCACCGTCTTTTACCCACCTCCTAGGAGAATTTGAAAATTTACATAAAACATAAGTTTACCGCTTCTGTGAGTGGAATTTCAAAAATCCGAGAGACACGGTTGATTTCATTAAGTAAAATTTGGTTCAATGAGATGAAAATATTTTTTGGTAAATAGTAACTTTTTACTTTTATTTACCACGGTTAAAAGTAAATAGGTTATTAAGGGTAAAAATGATATTATTATTACCCTAACACATATCCTAATTCTATTGGATAAGTGTAATTAGACCAAAAACAACCTTAGGAATAACATATGACCATTTAGACCCACTTGGGTTAGATTAGGACATTTATTATTAATTTATTTAAAGAAGGGTTAAAATAGTTAAAATCAATGTTTAATAAGTAAATAATTTTTAATATAAGGGTTATAAATAAGATAAATTCTACTAAAATATTCATTATAAATATAAAACTATTTCCTATAAAATAGTATTTTATTTTTAATTTTTAGACATCAAATAATTTAAATTATTTATGACACAAAGATGATGCAGTAATTATCTTATTAATGAAATATTGACATAATTGATGTTATAAATACCCAAATAAATGTAATTTGAGACTTTTTATAAATTACACTAATTTTCTAGGTTCATATGACATGTTAGTATTGATTTAACTAACATTTTTCGAACTAATCATTCTGTTATGATTTTCAGAAAAATAAATTACTAAATAGTGTCAAAATTGACATAAAAAAGTTTTTAAAAAAATATTATATTATTAATTGTTATTTTATTCCTAAAAATCTAAGGTTCGGCCAAATGACTTAGATAAGGTTATATATATTAATAATAAAAAACTTGGGTTTCGTTTTTCTTATTATAATAAGTTTATTAACCTTATAGTGTAAGAACACAAAAAGACACGGTAAAAGTAAAATTATTTAACATAAAGTTAAATCTAAATTATAAGGTTAAAATAGTAAACTAAACTGGTCAAAATTATACTGGATTAGAGTATTGAGAACCATATCCACCTTATCTTCGAAGTAAATCAACTTGGAGCTATTTAAAACCGAATATGGCTTTATAATAAAATAATATTTTTAGTTTTTTCCAAAGGTGCCCCTCTCCTCCCTTATAAAAGGGCATCTCCTCCCTCTCTTCCTGACACCACTTTGAGCCTTAAAGATCGTCCAAACCCTGAAAATTTCTCCTCTCCACTTCCCTATAAACATCCTAGAGGTTCTGGTCTTCTTCAAAGGCCAATTTTAGTGCCGTAAAAGGAGGTCTCAAAGAGGCGATTCAAAGAAGAGGTAATGTCCGTTACCGATTCTTTCAACTTTATTTCTTCTTCCACTTCTTCTTCTTTAGTTGTTTCATTATTAAGTAATACCATCAGTATGACTCATATACTGATATTTTATTATAAGTATGAAACAACCCTATTTCACCATCTATCCATCCTACGGAAAACGAAATCACCGCGCATGCGTACGTACGGAATACCGTCTCCACGCCGTGGTGTAATCTATTTTCCACCACCACCTTACATGGATGGGTATAATGCTATAAATAAAAACTATATATGATTATTGAAAAGTGATATTGATTCTGAAATATTATAAATACACTTCAATACAATTCCACGATCATGGGAATGATATCATCGATCGTGCGTACGTACGGCCTACCGTCTCCAATTTGTGATGCGACTTGTTCTACATGATCTTCATTACATAATGATTATATAAATGAATTGAGTGAATAAATATGATATATATTACACTAATAACATTCTGTAATTGAGGTATCTATAACCTAAAAATAAGAATGAGAATTTATTCAACAAAACACGCATAAGAACAAAAAGTAATAAACACCCGAATAACAAGTAGAAATGAAATATTAAAAATAATAAGTTAATAATATGACCATATATGATATCATAACAATGAGTATGATTCTGGAATAAGTTAATGACATTATTTAAATCATTATATAGGAGGTTCAGACACTTATGAAGCAAATCAGACCTAAGCTAAGGGAAAATATCACAATCTCATTTTTATCCGAGATTGATTATACTTTGGTATTTACTGGGGTGTATTTTATCATCCACATCCATGTTTCCAAAATATGTAATATTATTTCCATCCACCTACAATTTTTTAAATCCAATTTTACCCTTAGGTGGGTTTTTAGTAAAAGATATGAAAGGAATCTTTTGTCGTTTTTCGTACGAGGTACTTTTTGACTTTTCCGAAAAAAGTATGAGAAAAATGTTTTTTTTAACTTATATCGCATGAATGGATTTTTAAAAAATTATTTACAAGAAGATTACTTTACATGTTTTCATGTTTATTTTTAATCAACTTCTTCTATTTTATAATTGTATGACATGTTAAGAAAGGAAAATTGTTTTTGAAGTAGAAAGGATATTTTCCTCAAGAATGGAGTTCCAGTGTTTTATCAAAATTATTTTCCATCTAAGATAATAAAGGGTTATGTTTATATCCCTATTATTACATTGATTTGATTATTTTGTGATGAAATTATTTTTATGAATTCCTTTATCTTATATGAATTTTTTTATGATGTCACGATGTTTAAGAATCTCATTTTTACTACATGGGTTATGCTATGATGTATGGTTTATGATTTTGTGCCACACAAAAGAATGGTATCATTATGAGATGGGTGGGACCTATATCTCCCTCCAATGCATTGGGTAAAGATTTTATATCTCATGAGATAGACATGGATGGAACGGCAGGTTAAACCGGTTCAGTGAAACAGGACTGAAACGAGGACTGAACTCAGTTCAGAAATGGACTTTGTCCACTAAGATAGTCTTGGCAATGAGTCATGACTAATAAGAAATGATTTTCTATGATTATGTGTGTATTACAAAAAGCTTCATGTTTTATGTTATGATTAAAGTGATTACATTTCACTACTATGATTTATCCCATGTTGTGAAATTATGATCTCTTTTGTAGGGTATGATTTCCAAAATATTATGTGCTTATGAATATTATGTGATTGATATTTCTTTTGTTTACCCTTACTGAGAATTTGAGCTCACCCTTTTGTATGTTTTCTTTCCCTAGGTCAGGAATAAGGTTGTTAAGTAAGATATGCCAAAAGGGACTATATATTTGATGAAATAAATGGGAGACAGTGTAGACTCTTTATGAACCAGTTGTTTATGTTTCCCAGTTTCTAAAGACACTATACCTATATGGTCCTTTCATGGTTTTGTTATATGTTTTAATAAGTTTACTTTAATTTTTAAGTACTAACAATGTATGTAATGTATGGGTTGTTATAGTTGGTATCAGAGGAAAGGTATAGTCAACCTTTGGAAACTAGGATGTGAAAGCCTTAGTAAGAATCCTAAGGATAAGTCTAAGCATAGAACAAAATATTAGTGTTTTAGAAATGGCCATGAATAACCTAGGATAAGACCTTAAGTGTGAAATTTTATTCTTGATTATGTGCTTTTCCTATTATAATTAGTGTTTCTCACACTATTCTTCTTGGTTTTAGTCAATGGATGGAACCTAAAGGAACCGTGTTAATGCGGAATGCGACGGGCAATGCAATGATTGTCCCCCTGAGCAACCAAACATTATGGGAGTTGGAATGAAAAATCTTGTAGCCATGCTCACACAACTTTCTCAATCTATGAATCGTGCAGGAATTCCAAACGAGCAAAGGAAGGAGCAACATTTTGTTGAATCCTTCATGAGACAGCGTCCACCTTCATTCAGCGGTTCTACTGATCCATTAGTTGCTGAACAATGGATCAGTACTACTGAAAAGATAGTTCTTCAATGTTCTGAACATGATAAAGTCATATTAGCAGTGTATTGTTTGGAAGGTGATGTTGATCAATGGTGGAATCTTATCAAGAATACGAGGCCAAGAGATGAAATTGAGACCATGGAATGGGACGAGTTCAAGAACTTATTTTTCAATAAGTACATCCCTCGTATTCTCCGAACAAAGATGGAGAAAGAGTGTCTTGAACTAAAGCAAAAGGATGATGAATCTATTGGTACCTATGAAGAAAATTTTACAAGTCTTGCAAGGTACACTTCTAGTATTATTATCCAACCTGAGAGTAAGATTGATCGATTCATTAGTGGCTTAAAACCAAGTCTTCGAAGGGCGTTAGCCATAAGGGACTTCAATAGCTACGAGGAAATCATTATATGTGCTCTCGAAGTTGAGATGGAGATTGGAGTAACCCATCAGTCATATGGGTTTTATAAGAAGAGGAAAATGGAATTCAAAGGAAAATCTAAAGAGCACACTGAAAAGAAGATGAGTTTTCCCTTATACTCAAAGTGTGGAAAGAAACATGGAGGGAGTTGTCTTAAAGGGACAAGTAAATGGTTCAAATGTGGAAAGGAAGACATCAGGCATTTGAATGACGCAATGATGGGAAGAAGATGTCTAGTGATGCCAAAAAATAAAAGGCTACACAGAGTAAACCTCCTACACTTAAATTATACAAGTGCAAGGAAATGGGGAATTATTCCAATCAATGCCCAAATACAAGGGTTGATGATGATGGTCGATGTCAAAAAACTCTTAAGGCTAAAGGCAAAGGAATGTCACATGTAATTTCTATCAACAATGTGGAGTACGATAACAAAGTGGTGAAAGGTACACTTTCCAACCAATATAAAGTAGAAAATGTTTTATTTGATTCTGGATCCACCCACTCTTTTATTTCTGAAGAATTTTCTAAGGGTATCACCATATTACCTCAACAATTAGATGTTGAGTTAGTTGTGACAACCCCGAATGGCACAACAGTCACATCAAAAGTTTATAATTCTTCTCTGATTGATGTTTGTGCGAAAGTGCTTCTTGAAAATCTTGTGATCCTTCCTATAGTGGAATTTGATGTGATTCTTGGAATGGATTGACTTTCTCTATATGAAGCTCATATCAATTTCCAAATAAGGGAAGTCACATTTCATATTCCAGATCAATCTTTGATCGTCTATCGATAAAGGATGAACATAACCATCCAGTGGAAATTTCATCCATCTTATGGGTCTTGATTCCACTAAATTAAGGTTATTTATCTCAAATGGTTGGTGATAAACTCACGAATAAGAATATTCCCATTTTATGGGAGTTTGATGATGTCTTTCTGGAGGAATTTTTGGGTCTTCCACCAAATCGTGAAGTTGAGTTTTCAATAGAACTCGTACCGGGTGCTTTTCCTATTTCAAAGACACCTTATAGAATGGACCCAATTTAGTTTCATGAATTGAAGACGAAAATCCAAGAGAATCTTGATAAGGGGTTCATACACCCTAGTGCGTCACCTTGGGGAGCACTTGTTCTGTTTGTTAATAAGAAATATGCATCAATGAGACTCTGCATTGATTATCACGAACTTAACAAGATCACTATCAAGAACAAATATCCTCTCCCATGCATTGATGAATTATTTGACCAACTACGCGGAGCTCAATACTTTTCCATGATTGATCTTTGTTCAGGGTATCATTAATTAAGGGTTAAAAGGGAGGATATACCAAAGACGGCTTTCCGTACATGGTATGGACACTATGAATTTATAGTGATGCCATTTGGTCTTACTAATTCCCCTACTATCTTCATGGATCTGATGAATAGAGTCTTTAGAGACTATCTTGATCAGTTTCCGGTAGTCTTTATAGACAATATTCTTGTATATTCAAAGATAAAGTAAGAACATGAAGATCACTTGAGAATTATATTGAAGACCCTGAGAAAGGAGAATCTTTATGCCAAATTTTCCAAGTGTGAATTTTGGCTTCAAAAGCTTCATTTTTGGGTCACATAATCTCAAAAGAGGGGATATCTGTGGATCCAGCAAAAACAGGGGTTATCGAAAGATGGTTGAGACCAACAACAGTAATTGAGATCCGAAGTTTTCTTGGTTTGGCTGGATATTATCGACGTTTTGTGAAATATTTTTCACGATTATCTAATCCACTCACCAGTTTGACTCAGAAAGGAGTTAAGTTTGTTTGGACGGAGGAATGTGAAGAGAATTTCAAGGAGTTGAAAAGAAGGTTATCCAGTTCACATGTGCTCACACTGCCTTGTAGTGGAGAAAGGTTTGTGATATACAGTGATGCATCCAAGAAGGGATTGGGCTGTGTTCTTATGCAAAATGATATGGTGATATCTTATGCCTCGCGACAGTTGAAAATCCATGAGCAAAATTACCCAACTCATGATTTGAAGTTAGCTGCGGTAATCATTGTATTAAAGATTTGGAGGCATTATATATATGGTGAATGGTGTGACATTTATACTGATCATAAAATTTTAAAGTATATTTTCACACAAAAGGAGATGAATATGCACCAAAGAAGATGGTTGGAGCTGATTAAGGATTACGAATGCTCAATTCATTACCACCCTGGGAAAGCAAACAAGGTGGCAGATGCATTAAGTCAACAAGACCATGCTAGTTTATCCATGATGGGGATCACAAAAGATCCAATATTTATGGATTTACAAAGGATGGATCTTGGAATTATAATGAAAGGGGAAAAATCGTATCTTTCTCAAATGAATGTTCAACCATCTATAGATGTTATGATTAAATAGGTGTAGAAAGAATATGTAGAGTTACAAAAGAAGGTGATAAATGTTCCTTAATTCAACCTTGATTGTGATGGGATAATAATGTTCAGGAATCAGGTTTGTGTTTCTCCCATCCCCGAATTAAAGAAGGAGCTACTAGATGAGGTTCATAGTTCTTCATTCTCTATTCATCCTAGATGTACGAAGATGTATAGGGACCTGAAAGAGTATTTCTGGTGGGATGGCATGAAAAGAGATGTTGCTGAATATGTCTCTCGATGTTTGGTTTCTCAGCAAGTTAAAGATGAGAGACAGAAGTCTAAGGGAATGTTACAACCATTACCCATACCTGAATGGAAATGGGAAAACATCACTATGGACTTTGTCATTGTACTTCCTAAAACATCCAATGGAAATAATGCTATATGGGTCATAGTTGATCGTCTTAAAAAGTTTGCACACTTAATCACTATTAGAGATGATTTCTCTTTGGATTAGCTTTCCAGGATATATGCAAAAGAAGTGGCAAGATTTCATGGAGTACAACTTTCTATTTTATCTGATCGGGATCCGTGGTTTACCTCAATGTTCTGGCGAAGTCTTCAGCATACTCTGGATACAGAGTTGAGTTGCAGCACTACTTATTATCCTTAGACAGACGGTCAGTCTGAGAGGACAATTCAAACTCTAGAAGATATGTTGAGAGCTTTCTCTATGGATTTCAAAGGTTGTTGGAATCAACACCTACCATTGGTGGAATTTTATTATAATAATAGATTTCACTCAAGTATTCAGATGGCTCCTTATGAAGATCTCTATGGAAATAAATGCAGGACTCCAACTTGCTGGGATGAAGTTGGGGAAAGAAAGCTATTTGAACCTGATCTTGTTGATGATATGACAAAAAATGTCTAATCTATTCAACAACACATAAGAGCATCTCAGAGTCGACAAAAGAGTTATGCGGACAACTGAAGAAAAGACTTAGAGTTTGATGTGGGTGATAATGTATTATTACGAATATCTCCTTGGAAGAGAGTAATGAGATTTGGAAAGAAGGGAAAGCTGATCCCTAGGTATATCAGTCCTTTCGAAATACTGGATCATGTTGGGAAGGTAGCTTACCGATTGGCGCTTCCACAAAATCTCTCTCAAGTTCACGATGTGTTCTATGTATCTCTCCAGAGAAAGTACATACCTGATCCTTCACATGTACTCAGCTCAGAAGTTGTACCCTGGAACAAGATATTTCTTATGAAGAACAGCCGATAGAGATTCTCGATCGTAGTGAAAAATTCCTACGGAACAAGACCACTCTCTTGGCGAAAGTTTTATGGAGGAACCACCAATTAGAAGAAGCTACATGGGAGCTTGATGATATGATGAGGGAGAGGTATCCTAATCTGTTTGTCACAAGTGACGAATTTCGAGGGCGAAATTCATTTTAAGGGGGCTAGACTGTAACACCCGAGACTTTTATAAGAATTTTTTTTATTTTATATAAATAATCAATGGAATATTTCACTACACACAACACTATCTTTGATTTATTTACATGCAATCACGACCTTCCTCGATAGCTTGTGTCGTACGCAATACCGAGTTTCACTAAACAACGATATGCGATTAAAATATTATTAAAACTAGCCATTATGAATAGTAATAACCACTTTTTCATATTTTGTAAATTTTATTTTTTAAAATAGACTTCATTTTTGGATTCGGAATATCAAAATTAGCCTAGGGTGATATTTTGGTATTTTTCTGGAAACTTTCAATTTTTGATGAATAGTGAAAACACTAGGTTACTATTTAAAAACCGACTTTTTATTTAAATAATTATTTATTTTATTTAAATTTATTTTAGGTCAAAATTGGTACATAATACCTATATAAGTTAAATGCAATTAATTGGAGTCATTTTATAACAATTTTAGATATATTAAAATTTTATTGAACTTTTCACCGTCTTTTACCCACCTTCTAGGAGAATTTGCAAATTTATATAAAACTTAATTTTACCGCTTCTATGAGTGGAATTTCAAAAATCTGAGAGACACGGTTGACGTCAGTAAGTAAAATGTGGTTCGATGAGATGAAAATTATTTTTTGTGAATTGTAACTTTTTACTTTTATTTACCACGGTTAAAAGTAAATAGGGTAATTAAGGGTAAAAATGATATTATTATTATCCTAAAACATTTCCTAATTCTATTGGATAAGTTTAAATCAACCAAAAACAACCTTAGGAATAAAATATGACTATTTAGGCCCACTTGGATTAGATTAGGACATTTATTATTAATTTATTTAAAGATGGGTTAAAATAGTTAAAATCAATGTTTAATAAGTAAATAATTTTTAATATAGGGTTATACATAATATAAGATCGACTATAAGTATTAATTAGAAATATAAAAATATTTCCTACATAATGGTAATTTATTTCTAATTTTTATACATTAAATAAATTTATTTATTTATGACACAAAGAGGATGCAGTAATTATCTTATTAATGAAATATTGACATAATTGATGTTATAAATACCCAAATTAATGTAATTTGAGACATTTTATGAATTCCAATAATTTTATAGGTTAATATGACATGTTAGTATTTATTTAATTAACATTTTTCTAACTAATGATTCTATTAAGAGTTTCAAAAAAATCAATTACTAAAAAGTGTCAAAATTGACATAAAATAGTATTTTTTAAAAATATTATATTATTAATTGTTATTTTATTCCTAAAAATCTAAATATCGGCCAAATTACTTATATAAGGTTATATATATTAATAATAAACAACTTGGGTTTAATTTGACTTGTTATAATAAGTTTATTAACCTTATATTGTAAGAACACAAAAAGACACGGTAAAAGTAAAATTATCTTACTTAAAGTTAAATCTAAATGATAAGGTTAAAATAGTAAACTAAACTTGTCCAAATTCTATTTTTGGAGAGGATTGCGACCCATCCCCACCTTAGCTTTTAAATAAAGCAATTTTCAGCTATTTAAAACCGAATACGGCTTTATAATAAAATAATATTTTTAGTTTTTTCCAAAGGTGCCCCTCCCCTCCATTATAAAAGGGAATCTACTCCCTCTCTTCCTCACACCACATTTAGCCTTCAAACTCGGCCAAACCCTGCCAATTTATCCTCTCCACTAACCTAGAAACACCCTAGAGGCCCTGGTCATCTTCAAAGACCAATTTTAGTGCCCTAAAAGGAGGTCTCAAAGAGGTGCTTCAAAGAAGAGGTAATGTCCGTTACTAATTCTTTCAACTTTATTTCTTCTTCCACTTATTCTTATTTAGTTGTTTCATTATGAAGTAATAACATCAGTATCACTCATATACTGATATGTTATTATAAGTATGAAACAACCCTATTTCACCATCCATCCATCCTACGGAAAACGAAATCACCGCGCGTGCGTATGTACGGAATACCGTCTCCACGCCGTGGTGCAATCTATTTTCCACCACCACCTTACTTGTATGGGTATAATGGTGTAAATATTAACTTTATATGATTATTGTAAAGTGATATTGATTCTGAAATAGTATACATAAAATCCAATACAATTCCACGATCATGGGAACGATATCATCGCTCGTGCGTACGTACGGCCTACCGTCTCCACGATGTGATGCGACTCATTCTATGTGATCTTCATTGCATAATGATTATATAAATGAATGAGTGAATAAATATGATATATATTACACTAATAACATTCTGTAAATGAGTTATCTATAACCTAAAAATAATAATAAGAATTTATTCGACAAAACACGCATAAGAACAAAAAGTAATAAACACCCGAATAACAAGTAGCAATGAAATATTACTAATAATAAGATAAGAAAATGACCATATATGATATCATAACAATGAGTATGATTATGGAATAAGTCAATGACATTATTTAAATCATTATACAGGAGGTTCGGACACTTACGAAGCAAATCGGACCTAAGGTAAGGGAAAATAACACAATCTCATTTTTATTAGAGATTTTTTATACTTTGGTATTTACTGGGGTGTATTTTATCATCCACATCCATGTTTCCTCAATATGTAATATTATTTCTATCCACTTATAATTTTTTAAATCCAATTTTACCCTTCGGTGGGTTTTAGTAAAAGATATGAATGAAATCTTTTGTCGTTTTTCGTACGAGGTACTTTTTGACTTTTCCGACAAAAGTACGAGAAGAATGTTTTTTTAACGTATACCGCATGAATGGATTTTTAAAACATTTTTTACAAGAATCATACGTTACAAGTTTTCAGGTTTATTTTTAATAAACTTCTTTTAGTTTAGAATTTATGACATATTAACAAAGGAAAAGTGTTTTTGAAGTAGAAAAGATATTTTCCTCAAGAATGGAGTTCAAGTGTTTTATCAAAATTATTTTCCATCTAAGATAATAAAGGGTTCTGTTTCTATCCCTATTATTAAATTGATTTGATTATGTTGTGATGAAATTATTTTTATGAATTCCTTTATCTTATATGAATTTTTTTATGATGTCACGATGTTCAAGAATCCCATTTTTATTACATGGGTTATGCTATGATATATGGTTTATGATTTTGTGGCACACATAAGAATGGTATAATTATGAGATGGGTGGTACCTATATCTCCCTTCAATGCATTGGGTGAAGATTTTATATCTCATGATATAGACATGGCTGGAACGGCAGGTTAAACTGGTTTAGTGAAACAGGACTGAAATGAGAAATAAACTCGGTTCAGAAATGGACTTTGTCCACTAATATAGTCTTGGCAATGAGTCTTGACTAATAAGGAATGATTCTCTATGATTATGTGTGTATGACACAAAGATTCATGTTTTAAGTTATGATTATTGTGATTACATTTCACTACCATGATTTATCCCATGTTATGAAATTATGATCTCTTTTGCAGGGTAATATTTCCAAAATGTTATGTTCTTATGAATATTATGTGATTGATATTTCTTTTGTTTACCCTTACTGAGCATTTGAGCTCACCCTTTTATATGTTTTATTTCCCAGGTCAGGAAGAAGGTTATTATGTAAGATATGCCAAAAGGGACTATAGATATGATGAAATAAATGGGAGACAATGTAGACTCTTTATGAACAAGTTGTTTATGTTTCCCAGTTTCTAAAGACACTATACCTATACGGTCCTTTCATGGTTTTGTTATATGTTCTAATAAGTGTACTTCAATTTTGTAGTACTAACAATGTATGTAAATTATGAGTCGTTATAGTTGGTATCAGTGGAAAGGTATAGTCAACCGTTGGAAACTAGGATGTGAAAGACTTAGTAAGAATCCTAAGGATAAGTCTAAGTATAGAACACAATATTAGTGTTTTAGAAATGGCCATGTATAACCTTGGATAAGACCTTAAGTGTGAAATTTTATTCTTGATTATGTGGTTTTCCTATTATAATTAGTGTTGCTCACACTATTCTTCATGGTTTTAGTCAATGGATGGAACCTGAAGGAACCGTGTTAATGCGGAATGCGACGGGCAATGTAATGATTGCCCTGCTAAGTAACCAAATGTTATGGGAGATGGAATGCAAAATATTGTATCCATGCTCACACAACTTTCTCAAGCTATGAATCATGCAGGACTTCCAAACGAGCAAAGGAAGGAGAAAAATTCTATTGAATCCTTCATGAGAAAGCATCCACCTTCATTCAGCGAGTCTACTGATCCATTAGTTGATGAACAATGGATCAATACTACTGAAAAGATATTTTCAGTTCTTCAATGTTCTGAACATGATAAAGTCATCTTAGTAGTGTATCATTTGGAAGGTGATGCTGATCAATGGTGGAATCTTATCAAGAATACGAGGCCAAGAGATGAAATTGAGTCCCTGGAATGGGACGAGTTCAAGAACTTATTTTTCAATAAGTACTTCCCTCGTATTCTCCGAACAAAGATGGAGAAGGAGTTTCTTGAACTAAAGAAAAAGGATGATGAATCTGTTGGTGCCTATGAAGAAAATTTTACAAGACTTGCAAGGTATGCTTCTGGTATTATTATCCAACCTGAGAGTAAGATCGATCGATTCTTTAGTGGCTTTAAACCAAGTCTTCGAAGGGCGTTAGCCATAAGGGACTTCAATAGCTACGAGGAAATCGTTCGATGTGCTCTCAAAGTTGAGATAGAGATTGGAGTAACCCATCAGTCACGGGATGGGTTGAGATGTAGGGCCCACAATGAGGATGTTGTGCTCTAAAGGGGGGGGGGGGATTGTAACACCCAGAAATGATAAAGGGTTAAATGACTAAATGTTATGACTCATGTCAACAAGGTGCACATTCCTTTTCAGGCGCCTGTCTGATTAGAACTCCACAGTTAAGCGTGCTTGGACTGGAGTAGTTATCAGGATGGGTGGCCTCATGGGAAGTTTCTCCGGGTGTATGTGATTGAGTAAAAAACACACTGGAAAGGATATGTGTTGGCCTATGGGGACTATCATTAGTCAGATAACCCGTTCGGGCATGTGGGGGGGACCTAGGGTAGGGCCCACGTGTCTTTGGGGAAACTGGTGGCTAGGGCCCAACTGTTGTAAAGACTCAAAAATTTCAAGGAACTTTTTTTCTTAATTTCTTTGGAATTTTACGAGTCTATGGCTTCAGACGACACCTGATTCCCAAGCCCGGTGTGGCCGGAATAAATTTCTGAAGTTTAGCTCAGGTACGTTCAGTGAACAGACGAGCGGGTTTTTCTAAATTTTGATATGGTGCTCAGAATTGTTGGCCTGTGGGGACTATCATTAGTCAGATAACCCGTTCGGGCACGTGGGTGGGACCTAGGGTAGGCCCCACGTGTCTTTAGGGCAACTGGTGGGTGGGTCCCAGTTATTGTAAAGACCTGAAAATTTCAAGGAATTTTTTTTCTTAATTTCTTTGGAATTTTACGAGTCTGTGGCTTCAGACGACACCTGATTCCGAGGCCCGGTGTTCCCAGAATAAATTTCTCGAAGTTTAGCTTGGGTACGTTCAGTGAACAGATGAGCGGGTTTTTCTAACTTTTGATCTGGTGCTCAGAATTGAAATCCGAGGGCACCGATGAAACCACAGCGCCGATAATTTCTTAGGAGTACCTTTCCCGAAGGTGCGTTTTCTCGGGAGGAGTTGTTAAAAAAAGAGGATTTAAATGTAAAGTAAATAAAAATTTTGTTACAATTTTATTTCATTTTCTATGTTGTTATAACCTATGTGTCGAAGTTGGGTGGGACCGACTTGTTGTTAACTAACGTTGAGAGAATAAATGTGGGGTGGGGCCCACATAGGCCCAACCCCTCAAATTCCCTAACTCCTCTAAACCCCCCCACTTATGATGTGTAACTCATCTTAACTTTTAAACGTCCCATTAATTGGGTGACTACCCCTCTCCTAACATTTAATCATGGCAACACACTAATTCAATGAATGTAATTAAGTTTTTAAATTTTGAACTCATGGAATGACATAATAAAATAAGAAGAGATTATTTTATTTTTGGTGTTAGATTGGCTGTGTTGAGGATTGGAGGAGAGAGCTCTAAGTCTCTTGAAGAACTTCATCTTCTCCGGTGAAGAACCCCTTCATCCTCAACGAAGAACGACAACACTTCGTCAAGGATCATCGACTCAGCGTCTTGGTATCTTCGGTCCTCTTTTTCCTCCACGACA
Source organism: Viscum album (assembly GCA_963277665.1). Taxonomy (NCBI): domain Eukaryota; kingdom Viridiplantae; phylum Streptophyta; class Magnoliopsida; order Santalales; family Viscaceae; genus Viscum; species Viscum album. Next base: position 1,427,163,189 of record OY728141.1, read on the forward strand.
AAGGAGGAGGCACCGATGCAGAAACTCGCCAACGACGTGTCATTCCTTCTCCTCTCTGTAGCTGGTGTGAGACGCCATTCCTTTCTTTGATGCAGCCAACACTGTCATTGAAACCACCCCCGCGACGCTAGCTTTAGGGAACTTATTTTGAGGTAGGGGTTGATTTTACAATTCAAGAATATTTCGATGATTCTTCGTTAAATTATTGGCCATCTGTTATCAATATAACGGGATGAGGTCGGACCGCACAAACACGACCGATCCTCCTCCCCTTTGGTTGTTGATCTTCTTTGCGGCTTGAAGCGGAGGTGACGCGGTGCCGTTGCACTGCGAGGGGATGATGAGGACCATGGCCGGAGTGGGCCGTGGCGGTGGAGCAGCGCCGATGAGACCAAAAGAGGCCGCGACCAGAAGTGGGCCGAGGCGAAGGAGCGCGGTGCCGTCGCGCCGTGCCAGAACATCAAAGGGCCGCATTTGGGGAGGGCCACGACGGAGGGGCGCGGTGCTGTCACGCTGTGCCGGCCGAAGAGGAGCCGCGACTATATCCACGGCGGTTCGGCAGAGGCGGTCGGGCTCGGCCTGCAGCCGACACCACCAGGAGGCTGGGCCGGAGGGTCCCACGGCAGCCACACCGGCCGGCCAACATGGCCGACCGTTCTAAGAAGTTCGGGGGTTCAAAACCCCCGACCATCACACCAAGGGCAGACCCCAAATGGGTCCGCCGTTTCAGAAAACCAGGGGGGTGGTGCCCCCCCCCTTCTGCGTCCGCCGCGTTGGGTTGGCCGCCCGCACTTGGCCGGACCGCCCGTGCTGGGCTAGGCTGCCCGCGCTAGGCCGGACCCCCGCACCGGGCCACGCCCTAACGGGCCGGACCCAGATCCAGGTCGGGTCAACCCAGTTCGGTCCGACCCAGGGGGTATTGGGTCGGGTCGGACCAGGCCCAAACCCCCTATTTTCGGCCAGATCCATTCAAACACCCATAACATGGGATACAAACCTCTGATCGACACACTGTCAGTTGCGTTGGGATCCTTGGATTGAGACGGTCGTCTCGGTATATTACACTCTAGATTTAGGAGAACTTTGGGTATGGCCGGGTTGGTTCGAAACTGAAACCAACCGGGCCCTCGGAGCGGAAACACTTATAACTTGAGTTCCGGACGTCTGATTGACGTGCCGTCGACTTTGTTGGATTCCTTTCGGTGAGACGGATCTTTTGGAATACTTCACCTGAGGTTTGGACGTAGTTGGAATATGGCTAGGTAGGATTGAACCCGAAATCCAACCGGGCCCCTGGAATGGAAAAGCCGATAACTTCTAGACCGGACGCCCGTTTGACGAATCGTCAGCGACTTTGGTGATCACATTGAGAAACAGTCCCTTTGAGTGTACATTATGTGCGTTTGGGGTACAGTTGAGATATGACCGGGTTGGTTCGTACATGAAACCAACCGGGCCCCCGGGACTAAAAGGCTAATAACTCACAGACCGGGAGTCCGATTGACGCGCCGTCTGTTGCGTTGAGACCCCTATGAAGAGGCGGTCCTTTGTGATACTTCTTTGTGGGACTTTGAGATAATTGGAGTATCAAACAGTAGCTTGTGGAGCGGACCCTCCCAGAGACGAGTGTGCGGAGTACGGAGACCTTGTAGCTGTGGACCTGATGACTGCTTGTCCGATTCGATTCGGAGTGACTTTTATAGCCCAGTGGGGAGCACTACTTTGTGAGGTGACAGACCCATGGAGGAAGAGCACTACCTTGTGAGGTGGAAGACCCATGGTAATCTAAATGAGGAGTACCTCTGTATGCTATGAGGGGGACCACTAATGTGTGAGGTGGCAGACCCATGGCCGGAAGCACTACTTTGTGAGGTGGCAGACCCGCCGTACTCGACAGGAGGAGTACCTCAGTAGCCTAAGGTTAGTGAGTAGAACCTCATAGTTTTTACAGGACTACTATGTTCGATAGAGGAGGAGTTATCCAGCAGCCTTGGTTTCGACATCATGAATAAAAATCCTGGTTTGAGCTGAGTCGTTGACCTTTGTGTTTCCTCATGATTGAGATGGGATATATGATAACTTAGGTATATGTATGGGCATATACCTAAGTAGTGGTTATCCATTGATTTCATAACCTTTGTGTTTCCTCATGATTGAGATGGGTTACTTGATAACTTAGTTATATGTATGGGTATATACCTATGCAGTGGTTATCCGTTGATTTCATAACCTTGGTGTTTCCTCATGCTTGAGATGAGTTACTTGATAACTTAGGTATAAGTATGGACTTATAGCTAAGTATGGGTTATCTTTTGAAATAATTATTTATGGTTATCCGTGTTGGATTTAGTGAGACCTTGATGGTGTCGGGGTCCCTACTGAGTATCGTTATACTCACCCTTGGACAGGCTATTCTCGCACCTCGTTGTGTTGCATGCAGACAAAAAACAGCGCTGACGGAGGTCGAGTGTACGAGAACTGGACGAAACCTGGAGGTGGACCTCATGATTATCAGTACCCATAGGAGGTTGGCGGACGAGGGCGTTGAGGAGGCTATCTGTACCTACCCTTCTGGTAGGATCTATGGTGGACAATCTAGGAGCTGCACTATCTGTACCTACCCTTCAGGTAGGATCCGTGGTGGACGATCCAGGAGCTGCTTGTCACCTTCCATCTTTTTTGTCTATTTCCTTGTACTTTACAGTTGGGCTTGTATTTCCGGCACCTTTACTTTCAGCACTACTTTTTTATTCAGTTTTACATAGTGTTTACTTCCGCTTGTACTCTGGTTGAGTGTGTTTTTGTTTTATAAAAGAAATTCCTTCCCAGTTATAGGGATTTACGCTTTTGGTGCTAGTCGCTAGCCCCTGGCCTATGGAAGGTAGGCTTGGGGTAGTCACGGCACAGTCCCCATGGAAGGGTCGTGATAAATTTGTATTAGAGGAGTTAGTTCTACCGCAGAACTTAGGACTCTGATAATTTGATCTTTTCAAAGCAATATTGTTTAGGGTATTGAGTGTGGTTATCAGTCCTGGGAGTCCAGTGTTGGTGCGGCGGCCGACGTATCCATACACCAGGACCCTGACTACTGATTTCCAACTCAGTGCACAAAAACACTGATTGCATGTGTGTTTCCAAAGTTTTAAAGTCAGCTCAAACCAGGTCAGCTCACTAGGTATAAATTGTTTGACCATGTCACATCTGTTCAGGATTCCTCCACGCAAACGTTCAGTTGGGGTTCCGAGAGAGTACTCAATGACAGCCCACTGAGCGATGAGGCTTTGGTGTAGGTCGCTTTTTACTATTTTGGCACCCTCGGGTGGTGTACTAGTATCACCACCACCTATTGGGCAGCAGATGCCACTAGCCATACTAGCGGACAATGCACGCTAACAGAGTGTGTTGCACGAGTTCCAACAGCAGAGGCCTCTGAGGTAACGAGGTGAGACAGATTCCCAGGCAGCAGTGGACTGGATGGAGGCGATATCTAGAGTTTTCCGCCTAGTTGAGACACCAGTAGAGTGGATGGTGGACTTGGATACTAGTGTTTTCACAGTGAATGACCATGAGGTTGGTATGCATATTGATGAAGCTTCGGTACATGGACCGATGCTTGAGATAGAACCATCGGGTAGTGTACCGACTATATCACTACTTTTTGGTCAGCAATTACAAATGGCAGTACCGGTAGGTGACACATGTAGGATTTGTACCTTACACGTGTTTCAGCATCAGATACCCTCAAGTTCCGAGGTGAGCTCGACTCATAGGCAGCTAAGGACTAGCTTGAGGAGGTGGATGAGAGTTTCCTAGAGCTTATACAGCTTCGGAAGGACGACATGTTGGTAGTTGAGTATTCCTCGAGGCGTACCAACCAAACCTGGTACTCAATGCATATGATTTGAATAGTGATTCAGGGCTCGGACTTCTGAGCATGGTGTGTTTAAGAACAATCGAGCCATCACTTTTCCTCTATGCAGTCCTACTCACGATATGGTGCTAGAGAGAACCTTTGTGGCTAAATGTTCTTTGGATGATCAGATATAGCTAGAGGATGTTAGCAGTGGAAGAGCATGGAACATGAGATAGTTTCAGAGACTTGGGCATGTAAATGTTTCAAGAAGAGGAAGTGTTAAGGATAAATGAATCTACAGAGAAGAAGACATGGAAGTAGAGCTAGAGTGTGGCATGAGGTGGTGTACATTTCAACATGTTACAACCACCCACTTTTGTAGTCCCTACCAAGCTCTGGGAGCTGAAGGGCAGGGGAAGAGAATAACTGCATGCGGTCAAGAAATGTGACCCAAGAGCTCTAAGTTTGATGTGAGGTGCGGTCTGTGTCTACTACTAGCTGTCATATCAAAAGACATATGTACCAATCATTCCTACCTTCCACGAATCTTGTCCCAGACCTAGAGTTTCTAGTTAAGCCGTTGACTTGACCCTCATGTTTGGAGATACCTTTGGGAGGAGACTCGATAATCACACTTACACCGACGGTGTGATATGACCCTTGAGGCGAGAGTTTCGGTTGGAACCTCTTGGTGGCAGCGTTGAGGCCTTACGACGTTAGTTTGGGCATGGAGTGGGAATCCATAGTTCATACACAGATTGACAGTATTAGGAAAAAAGTTTATGGTTTATGTACAATGTTGGGAAGGGGTTTTCCTTGGTTGGAAAAATGGAAAACCCAGGTAGTACATGATAAAAATCATGATAAGAGGGTGCATTCGATCTCTCAGGAGATGGCCGAACTTACCTTCGTGCCAGAATCCTCCAGTGTTGCAAAACCACTTCCAGCAGTGGTTTTAGGAGCTGAGTTAGAGGTTGACCAGTGCACCCATCCTGAGGGCGTTGGTTACATAGTTCACTACGACACATCAGGGACCAGACTCGGGTGTGTCCTACTGTAGGATCAGGCAGTGATCGTCTATGGTTCACAACAATTGAGACTGCACAGAGGAGACAGGAGACCTATGCTGATAGGAGATGAAGACTACTAGAGTTCGAGGATGGAGACCACGTCTTTATACGGGTCTCACCATGATGAGGTCTACGGAAAAGTGGTTGAAGCAGCACGTTATCTCTGAGGTTCATCGGACCCTTCTAGGTTATCAATTGGGTAGGCGAGGTGGTTTACCGCTTGACCCATCCACCTCAGTTGCAGCAGGTGCATGAAATTTTCTGCTTATCTCAGCTAAGGAGATACATGCACGACCCTTCACACATCATCGATCAAGGAGAGCTGGATATCGATGATGGGGCGACTATCACATGGTTCCAGTATAGGATGAGGACCGACAGGATCAGGTCCTACAGGGATGGTCGATTCCTCTTGTGCGCTTTCGTTGGCAGTGTGAGAAATTTTAGGAGAGCACATGGGAGCGGGAGGCTCAGTTGCGTACTCGGTACCTCCTTTAGTTTCCCTAGTTTGTGTTATAGCTTTATGGGGACGTAAATCCCTAAGGTGGGAGTAATTTGAAGACCTGGAAATTTCAATGAAATGTTTTCTTAATTTCATTGGAATTTTACGAGTCCGTGGATTCAGATGGAACCTGATTCCGAGGCCCGGTGTGCCCGGAATAAATTTCTAAAGTATAGCTCGGGTAGGTTCAATGAACGAATGAGCGAGTTTTTCTAACTTTTGATCTGGTGCTCAGAATTGAAATCTGAGAGCACCGATGAAACTGCAGTGCTGGTAATTTCTTAGGAGAACCTTTCCCGATGGTGTGTTTTCTTGGGTGGAGTTGTTAAAAAAAGTGGATTTAAATGTGAAGTAAATAAAAATTGTGTTACAATTTTATTTCATATTCTAAGTTGTTATAACCTATGTGTGGAAGTTGGGTGGGACCCACATGTTGTTAACTACCCTTGAGAGAATAAAGGTGGGGTGGGGCCCACACGAGCCCAACCCCTCACATTCCCTAACTCCTTTAAAACCCCCACTTAAGATGTGTAACTCATCTTAACTTTTAATCTTCTCAAAAATTTGGTGACTTTCCCTCTCCTCACATTTAATCATGCCAACACACTAATTCAATGAATGGAATTAAGATTTTGAATTTTGAACTCATGACATGACTTAATAAAATAAGAAGAGCTTATTTTATATTTGGGGTTAGATTGGTTGTGTTGAGGATTGGAGGAGAGAGCTCTAAGTCTCCTGAAGAACTTCATCTTCTCCAGCGAAGAACGTCTTCATCCTCAAAGAAGAACGACAACACTTCGTCAAGGATCATCGACTCTTCAACAAAATATCTTTGGTCCTCTTCTTCCTCAACGAAAAAGGAGGAGGCGCGGACGTGGAAACTCGGCAACGATGTTCCATTCCTTCTCCTCTCCGCAGCTGGTGTGAGATGTCGTTCCCTTCTTGGACGAACGCCAACACTGTCATCGAAACCAACCCCGTGACGCTAGCTTCCGGGAACTTATTTTGAGATAGGGGTTGGTTTTACAATTCAAGAATATTTTGACGATTCTTCGTTAAATTATTGGCCGCCTGTTATAAATATAACGAGAGGAGGTTGGACCACACAAACATGGCCGACCCTCCTCCCCTTTTGTTGTTGATCTTCATTGTGGCTTGAAGCGGAGGCGACGCGGTGCCATTGCACCGTGCGGGGATGACGAGGACCACGGCCAGACTGGGCCGCGGCGGTGAAGCGCGGCGCCGTCGTGCCGTGCCGATGAGACCAAAAGAGGCCGCGACCAGGAGCGGGCCGCGACGAAGGAGCATGGAACCATCGCACTATGCTGGAGCATCAAGGGGCCATGATCGGGGCGGGCTGCGGCAGAGTGGGGCGGCACCGTCGTGCCGCACCGACCGAAGAGAAGCCGCGACTATGGCCGCGGCGGTTCGACAGAGGCGGCCAGGCTCGGCCGGCCGCCGACACCACCAGGAGGCGGGACCAGTGTGTCCCGCGACAGCCACACCGGCCGACCAACATGGCTGACCATTCCAAGAAGTCAGGGGGTTGAAAACCCCCAGCCAGTACACCTAGGGTGAACCCCACATGGGTCTGCCGTTTCAGGAAAATCAGGGGGGCTGCCCCCCCTTCCGCATCCACCGCGCTAAATCGGCCCCCCGCGTTGGGCCGGAACGCCCACGCCGGGCCGGGCTGCCCGCACTGGGCCGGACCCCCACGCCAAGCCGGGCCGTGCCGGTAGGGCCGGCCGGGCCGGGCCGCACCCTAACGGGCCGACCCAGGGGGTATTGGGCCGGGTCGGACCGGGCCCAAACCCCCTATTTTCGGGCAGATCCATTCAAACGCCCATAACATGGGCTACAGACCTCCAATAGACGCACCGTTAGTTGTGTTGGGATCCTTGGATCGAGACTGTCATTTTGGTATATTAAAATCAAGATTTCAGAGAACATTGGGTATGGACGGGTTGGTTCGAAATCGAATCCAACCCAGCCCTCGGAGCGTAAACGCTTATAACTTGAGTTCCGGACGTCCGATTGACGTGCCGTCAACTTTGTTGGATTCCTTTCAGTGTGATAGATCGTTTGGCATACTTAAACCGAGGTTTGGAAATAGTTGGAATATGGCTGGGTTGGATTGAACCCGAAATCCAACTAGGCCCCTAGAACGGAAAAGCCGATAACTTCTAGACCGGACGCCCGTTTGACGAATCATCACTGAATTTGGTGATCACGTTGAGAAACAGTCCCTTTGATTATACCCTATGTGAGTTTGGGGTAGAGTTGAGATACGTCCGGATTGGTTCGCACACGAAACCATCAGGGCCCCCGGGACTAAAAGGCTAACAACTCACAGACCGGGCGTCCGATTGACGCGCCGTCTGTTGCGTTGAGACCCATGTGATGAGGAAGACCTTTGGGATACTTATTTGTGGGGATTTGAGATACTTGGAATATCGACCAGAAGCTCGTGGAGTGAACCCTCATGAAGACGAGCGTGCGGAGTGCAGAGACCTAGTAGCTGTGGACCTGATGAATGCTTGTCCGATTCGATTTGGAGTGACTTGTATAGCCTAGTGGGGAGCACTACTTTGTGAGGTGGCAGACCCATGGCGGAAGAGCACTACTTTGTGAGGTGGTAGACCCGCGGTACTCGACAGGAGGAGTTCCTCTGTAGGCTATGAGGGGGAGCACTACTGTGTGAGGTGGCAGACCCTTGGCGGGAAGCACTACTTTGTGAGGTGGAAGACCCACGGTACTTGACAGGAGGAGTACCTCAGCAGTATAAGGTTAGTGAGTAGCACCTCAGAGTCGTGATAAGAATATTGTGTTCGACAGAGGAAGAGTTCTCTAGCAGCCGTGGTTTCGACATCATGAATAAAAATCGTGGTTTGAGCTGAGTCGTTGACCATTGTGTTTCCTCATGATCGAGATGGGTTACTTGATAACTTAGGTATATATATGATCATATAACTAAGTAGTGGTTATCCTTTGATTTCATAACCTTTGTGTTTCCTCATGATTTAGATGGGTTACCTGATTACTTAGGTATATATATGAGCATATACCTATGTAGTGGTTATCCGTTGATTTCATAACCTTAGTGTTTCCTCATGATTGAGATGCGTTACTTGATAACTTAGGTATAAGTATGGACTTATACCTAAGTGTTGGTTATATGTTGAAATAATTCTTTGTGGTTATCCTTCTTGGATTTAGTGAGACCTTGAGTGTCTCGGGGTCCCTACTGAGTATCGTTATACTCACCCCTACACGGGCTATGCCCGCACTACAATGTGTTGGTTGCAGACAACGGACAACGCTGATCGCGGTTGAGGTTTGCGGAGCAGGTCAGTACCCGGAGGTGGACCACTGGACGGGACATACTCAGAGAAGACGGCTAGACCCGAGGAGCTGTGGAGGCTATCTGTACCCACCCTTCAGGTGGGACTTCCAGTGGACGGCTCGACGCTGTGGCTTTACTTTTCAGTTGCTGTTTTTCCTTTCTAGTTGTACTTTACTTTTAGTTTGGGTTTGTATATTGGCCCACTTACTTTTCCGCACTTACTGTTGTACCCAGTTTTTACTTAGTGTTTACTTCTTCTGCTTGCTTACTATCGGATGTTTTTTTACTTTACAAAGGCAATGCCTTCCGTTTTTACCGGTATTTACGCCTTGGTGATAGTCGCCAGCCCCTGGCCTATGAAAGGCAGGCTTGGGGTAGTCACGGCACGGGCCCCGAGGACGGGTCGTGACAAATTGGTATCAGAGGAGTTCGGTTCTACCACAGAAATTTGGACTCTGATCCTTTTCTAAGTGAAGCAATAGTGTTAAGCGTATTGGGTGTGGTTATCAGTCCAGGGAGTCCAATGTTGGTGCGGCGGCCGACATATCCATACACCAGGACCCTGACTTCTGACTTCCGACTTAATGCATGAAATCATTGATTGCATTTGTGTTTCAAGTTTCCTTTTTGATTAAATTGTGTCAGCTCACCAGGTATACTATTCTGACTGTGGCGCACCTGCCTCTTTTCAGGATGACCCCACGACAGCAGCCATCTAGGGTTCCGAGATTTGTGCATGACGATAGACCACCGAGCGACGAGGCCTCGGTATAGGGTCCTTTGACAGCTGAGGCACTGGCAGTACCTCTACCCGCCAAGCCACCGATGCTTCTAGCCCCAGCCGCTGACGATTCACTTCACCTTAGTGCCCTGCACGAGTTTCAGCGCCATTGACCACCTAGGTTCCACGGGGAGATGGACCTCCTGGAAGCCGAGGATTGGCTGGAGGTAGTGGTACGAGTTTTCAGGTTAGTGAGGACACCAGCAGACCTCATGGGGATCCTCGCAGCGATCCTACTGCACGTGGCAGCAGTAAGATGGTGGAGCTTGATTCTCCAGGTGCACGATGAGGCATCTCTCCTCTGGACGGACTTTGAGATCCTTTTCCGCTCGGAGTTCGTCCCAACCACCCTCCGTGCGGTGTGCATCCAAGAGCTTCTACAACTGCGGCAGGGAAGCTTGACGGTCACCCAGTACTCGGCGATATTTACCGATCTCTTTCGCTACTCGACAGACATGGTACGAGACCCATTCTTCCAGGCCCAGACCTTTGAGCAGGGGTTGAGGCATGAGATTAGGACATCGGTGATCTCCCTTAGCATTCCGACTCAGGCAGTAGTACTGGAGCGAGCCCTTTTCATCGAGAGCTTCCTTGCTGAGTCTACATCAGCAGCAAGACCTACCGCATGGCGATACATAGCAGAGTCTTCTGCAGCAGGCAGTCGAAGGATGACTCATGGGTCCAGGTAGACCAGACCCTCAGGAAGACGACCTCAGGACACTGACTCAGTAGTCCGGGGCACACAGCGCGAAGCCAGTCTTTCAAGAGGCAGATAGTGCTACGCATGCGGCAGGCAGGGCCACATTGCTCGTGACTGCCTGACCCGCCGTGCCGAGGAGAAGCAGACAGTTGAGGGGCCACCGAGGCAGAGGTGGATGGTCGACCGTGGTGGTCCGCAGGGAGCAGACGGACGAGGAAGAGGAGCTAGCCGAGCAGCAGGTGGTGAGCGACACTTTGAGGCTCTACCAGCAGCACCAAAAGGAGGTCCACCCCGACCATAGGGAGCTAGCGGGCAGAGACAGGCACAACTCCAGGAAGTAGAGGCATACGACAATGGCGCGCCCGAGATGATTCGAGGTACTATCTGTGTCTATTCCACCCTTGTTGCAGTTCTTATAGAAACAGGAGCGAGTCATTATTTCATAGCCACTGCCCTTTTTCGGAGCTCAGAGATTCCAACAGAGCCGTTGGCTCGATCCTTACGGCTAGAGACACTTACGGGAGAAGACTCAACGATTACGCACTGGTTCCGGCAGTGTGAGCTTACTATAGGAGGCGAGAGCTTCGGCTGGGCTCTTCTTGTAGTGGCATCGAGGCCTTACGATGTCATCTTGGGCATGGATTGGTTATCTACAGTACATGCTCTGATCGACTGTATTAGGCGCAAGGTGCGATGTGTACGCACCGATGAGAGCAGGTTCACCTTCACCGGTGAGAAGGGAGCCTTCGCAGCACAGGATGGACTCTCGCATAGGAGAGGACAACCCATCAATCATCAGTTGGCTAGCCTCATCCTAGGAGCAATTTACATGTACAGTCCTAGTTTTCCTATAGTGGTGGATCAGTATGCGGAAGTCTTTCCCGAAAACGTTCTAGGACTACCTCCTCACAGAGAGGTAGACTTTTATATTGATCTGTACCACGGGACAGCCCCGATATCCACACCAGTATATCGGATGGCTCCCGCCGAGCTTCGAGAGCTACAGGTACAGTTGGAGGACTTGCAGGGCAAGGGATTCATCCGACCCAATGTTTCACCCTGGGCTTCCCCGATATTGTTTTCCAAGAAGGCGGACGGGAGCTTGCGACTTTGTGTCGACTATCGTCGCCTGAACCAGGTGACAGTGAGGAACAAGTATCCACTACTGAGTATTGATGACCTCTTCGATCAGCTCAAGGGAGCACGGTGGTTCTCAAAGATAGACCTCAAGTCAGGCTATCATCAGCTCAGAGTTCGGGGCGAGGACGTGCTGAAGACGACCTTCAGATGTCGGTATAGCCACTATGAGTTCTTGGTTATACCCTTCGGCATAACCAATGCTCCCGTAGTGTTCATGGGCCTCATGAACATGATCTTTCATCCATACCTCGTTCTATTTGTCATGGTCTTCATCGACGACATTTTGATATACTTGACCACTGAGGAGGGGCACACCTTCCACTTGAGGGTTGTACTAGACACACTCCTAGAGCACCATATTTATGGAAAGCTCTCGAAGTGTCAGTTCTGGATACGTGAGGTCCACACCTTGGGACACGTCATCTCTGAGGCAGGAGTTTCGGTGGATCCTACGAAGATCAAGGCAGTCCTAGCTTGGGAGCCACCCAGGAGCGTGACAGAGGTGCAGAGTTTCTTGGGAATAGCTGGATACTATTATAGATTTGTGCCAGACTTCTCCAGAGTTGCGACACCACTCTCATATCATACGAAGAAGGGGAAACCCTTTGTGTGGTTAGACAGATGTCATCAGAGCTTCTAGGAGATGAGATAGAGATTGACTAGTGCACCTATCTTGAGGTTTCCGAAGGAGGGATTAGGATACGTAGTCTACTGCGATGCATCAGGGACCAGACTCAGATGTGTCCTGATGCAGGAGAGGGTAGTGATCGACTATGGATCATGTCATTTGAAGTTGCATGATCAGAACTACGCTACCCATGACCTGGAGTTAGTAGTAGTGGTCTTCGCTCTGAAGACTTGGCGACACTATCTGATGGGCGAGTGCTTTATAGTCTTTTCTGACCATTAGAGTCTCAGGTACATCTTCTCTCAGAAGGACCTGAACCTGAGATAGCGGCGATGGCTCGAGTTCCTCTAGGACTATGACTATGAGATAGTCTATTCTCCTGGGAAGGGGAACGTGGTAGCCGATGCTCTCAACAGGAGGACGGGCATTCAGCTACTTGGGGAGGCGACAGAGCAGGTAGCTACTTTGCAGATATCCTTTGTGGATAGAGATGGATCGGCGTTCCTTAAGTCACTCACAGTCACTCCTCCACTACTACAGCAGGTCAGAGAGGCACAGTGTGGGGACGATGACTGTGATATGCGTCGTGCGCAGATATCCTAAGGACAAGCACCTGATGGTTTCTCCTTATGAGGAGACACGATGTCCTTTTCAGAGGATGTACCTTGGTACCGGTTTCTTTACGGGAGGAGGTGCTGAGAGAGTTTCACACTTCCCCTTTGGCGGTACATCCTGGAGTGGCGAAGATGTACCAGGATCTCAGATGACTACACTGGTTGCTGGGCATGAAGAAGGCTGTGGCAGAGTTCGTTTCTCGATGCCTCACCTGCCAGTAGGTGAAGGCAGAGCATCAGGTACTAGCAGGCTTGGTACAACCCTTGGAGGTCCCAGAGTGGAAGTGGGACGGGATATCAATGGACTTCGTGACTGGACTTCCACGCACTTCCAGAGGTCATGACTCCATTTAGTGGATTGTCGACCGACTCACCAAGTCGGATCACTTCTTACCCATCAGAGACCAGGGCTCAGTAGAGAGCTTGGGAAGTCTCTACGTTTAGGACATTGTACAACTTCATGGTGTGCCATCATCTATCGTCTCCGATCGAGATGCTCGCTTTACTTCCCGGCTTTAGAAGGGGTTGCATGAGGCATTCGGGACACAGCTACGTCTGAGCACCGCCTTTCACCGTCAGACAAATGGTCAGACGGAGAGGACCATTCAGAATCTCGAGGACATGCTCCGCGCATGTGTCCTTGACTTTGGTCATAGCTGGGAGACCACCTTCCCTTGGTGGAGTTCGCGTACAACAATTGTACCACTCCACCATCGGGATGGCACCATACGAGGCATTGTATGACCGACCTTGCAGATCTCCGTTGTGCTGGACAGACCCTAGGGAGTCAGCACTTGTGGGACTGGAGGTGATCCAGGCCATGACAGAGAAGGTCCAGATCATCAAGGGGCAGATGAGGATATCTTAGAGCCGGTAGAAGTCTTATACTGATAGGAGGTGGAGGCCACTGGAGTTCGAGGATGGCGACCATGCCTTCTTGCGGGTCTCACCTCGACGTGGATTAAGGAGATTTGGCCGAGGCAGAAAGTTGTCTTCACGCTTCATCGGACCATTCCAGGTCCTCAGCAGGATTGGTGAGGTGTTTTATCACCTGGATCTACCACCACAGTTGCACTGTGTTCACGACGTCTTCCACGTATCTCAGCTGAGGAGATACGTGCACGACTCGACGCATATCATTGACCATGGGGAGCTAGACGTTGATGATGGGGCAAATTTTGCGGAGGTCCCAGTGGAGATCGAGGATCGACCGGAGCGGGTCCTACGTGGACAGTCGATTCCTCTAGTGCACATCAGATGGCAGCATGGGAACCTCCAGGAGAGAACTTGGGAGCGGGAGGCTCAGATGCGTGCTGAGTACCCACATTTGTTCCCCTAGTTTTGATGTATCTTTACGGGGACGTAAATACCTGAGGTGGGAGTGATGTAAAGAACTGTAAAATTCAAAGAAAACTTTTTTCTTAATTTTCTTGGGAATTTTACAAGAACGTAGTTTCTGACGCCTCCAGATTCTGAGGCCCGGTGTGCCCGGAATCATTTTCCGAAGTTTAGCTCGGGTACGTTCAGTGAACGAACGAGCGGGTTTTTCTAACTTTTAAACCGGTGCTCGGAATCGAATTCCAAGGGAACCAATGGAATCACAGCGCCGGTAATTTCTTAGAAACACCTTTTCCAGAGTTGTGTTTGCTCAGGTGTGGTTTTTAATTTTTGGGGTTAAGTTAAGAAATAAAATAAAAGTGGTGCGACAATTTGTTTTATTTCACTTAAAGCGGCTTAACCTAAGTTAAGCAGATAAGGTCAGACCCATAATATCCTACCCACTTGGTAGGATATTTGTGAGGTAGGGCCCACACGAGCCCCTCCGTTTTTCCCTTCTAAGTAACGCACCTGTAACCCCCCTTTTAATGAAAGTCAAACCTTACGTTTATTCTGGTTAAGAAACGCCTCATTAAATTGGGCGGATAAATAGTTACAATTAACTCATTGAATTAATTGTTCGTTTATTATCTTTGGAATTTCAAATTCTTATGTAGATAATAAAATAATAGGAGGACTTATTTTATTATGGGATGGGGTTTGTGTTGTGTTAAATCTTTGGGAGAAAAGAGAGAATTCTTCGTTCTTCGAGCAAGAACGCGAAGAACACACCACCGCCAACGAAGAACGCCAACCTACAACGGTGAACGATGGCGAGAGACACCTTCCTCGGAGATCACCTAACGCCAATGACGATCCTCTTCTTCCGCGGCGATCCTCTTCTTCCACGGTGATCCTCTTCTTCCGCGACAATTAATTCCGCGATGAACGCTCGTTCGACGACAGCGTTGAGGTAGGGATTTATTTTATTTGTTAGTTCGTGAAATCTTCCGTCTCTTTCTCTTTTACCTTGAACCGCCTGTTATCGTGATAATGGGAGGAGGTCGGACCGCATGAACATGGTCAACACTCCTCCCCTTTTTGGTTGTTGGTATTGTTGCAGCGAGCAAGGAAACGCGGTGCCGAAGCACCGCACATAATTTTTTGATAAAGAAAGGGGGAGAATCGTGGCGCCGTCGCACCGCGCCATTGAAGAGAAACCAAGACGCGACGTCGTTGCGCCGCGCCAGACGAACCAAGGCCGCGGCCGGTTCCGGGCCGCGGCGGAGCAGCGGAACCGGCGGCTGGTACCGGGCCGCCGGCGTTGGAGCAAGGGGACTGGCCCTTGCCGATCCCCTGGCGGCAGAAGTCGGCCGGCCGGAGTGGGCCGGTCGGACCATGGAAGAACCGAGGGTTCAAAAACCCCCTGCCGCGCCGGATGGAGCGGCCCCATTATGGGGCCGTGGTTGCTACATGCGGGGGCAGCGCCCCCCGCTTTCGAAACAGCTCGGCCGTTCGGTCGAGCCCCTGGCCCGCGCGCCGCACGCCGGGCCGGCTGCCTGGCTGGTCCGCCAGACCGCGCTGGCCGGGTTAGGCCGTGCCAGCCGGGCCAGACCCGGACCTGGGACGGGTCGACCCGGTTCGGGCCGACCCTAGAGGTATCGGACCGGTTCGGACCGGGCTCGAACCCCCTATTACCGAACCTCTTTCGTTTTGTTGCCCATAACTTGAGCTACGAGCCTCCGATCGATGCACCGTCAGTTGCGATGCGATCCTTGGATCAAATCGGTCGTTTTAGTATATCGCAATCAAGGTTTCAAAGAACTTTGGGTTTGGACAGGTTGGTTCGTACACGAAACCAACCGGGACCTCGGAGCGGAAATGCTTATAACTTGAGCTCCAGACGTCCGATTGACGTGCCGTTGACTTTGATGGATTCCTCTAAGTGAGACGGATCTTTTGGCTTATTCCGCCCGAGGTTTGGATGCAGGTGGAGTATGGTCGGGTTGGTTTTGACTTAAAAAAACCAACCGGGCCCCTAGGATGAAAAAGCCAATAACTCTCAGATCGGGCGTCCGATTGACGCGCCGTGTGTGATGTTGAGTTCCTGTTGATGATACGAAACTTTTGGATACATCAACTCCAGAAAATGTGTCAGTTGATGTATCAGCCCCTCGGCTCGTGGAGCGGACCCTCTCGAACAAGCTTGCTCTGTGCGGAAACCCTAGAGCTGGCTGCAACTGCGACTGCAACGACGAAGACTGTATAGAGATCCTCAGTGGATTTGATGGCGCTGACTACAACACTCAGCGATCCTACATGGATCAGTGCTACCGATCCTATGTGGGTCCGATCCTGTGTGGGCCAGCGCTCAGCGGTCCTGTGTGGGCCAGCGGCTACAGATCCTGTGTGGGTCCGATCCTGTGTGGGTCTTTGCGGGGGTTAGTTACCTATCGATCCTGTGTGGGTCAGATCCTTTGTGGGTCATTGCGGGGGTTAGATACCTATCGATCCACTGTGGGTCAGATCCTTTGTGGGTCATTGCAGGTGTTAGTTACCTATCGATCCTGTGTGGGTCAGATCCTTTATGGGTCATTGCGGGGGTTAATACCTATCGATCCTTTGTGGGTCCGATGACATAAATGAATCAGTTGATATATCTGATCATCTCTATCTTCATATTAAGAAGTATACCTATGTGAGCTGAATCTTGACTTCATATTCTGTGTGGATTACGTTATGCTTTCTTGTGTGGATTGGGTTGTGGTTTCTTATGTGGAACAAGTTACGTTTTCCTGTGTGGAATGGGTTGTACTTGGGCTCGGATGTTGGAGATGAACTGGAATTGGTGACTTAGGTATATGTATGGGCATATACCTAAGTAGTGTTGGATGTTACTTCGTGATTGTATATTTCATTTGTGGATTATCCTTTGTAGATTCTGGGAGACCTTTGGGGGTCTCGGGGTCCCTACTGAGTAGCTTATACTCACTCCTTCATAGGATATGCTTGCACTACGTTGTGTTGGTTGCAGATGACGGACAACGCTAATCGTGGTTGAGGTTTGCAGAGCAGGTCAGTACCCGGAGGTAGACCACTAGACAGGACATACTCGGAGCGGACGGCTGGACCTGAGGAGCTGTGGAGGCTATCTGTACCCACCCTTCAAATGGGACTTCCAGTGGATGGCTCGACGCTGTGACTTTACTTTTCAGTTGCTATTTTTCCTTTCCAGTTGTACTTTACTTTCAGTTTGGGTTTGTATACTGGCCCACTTACTTTTCCACACTTACTGTTGTACCCAGTTTTTACTTAGTGTTTACTTCTTCTCCTTTCTTACTCTGTGATGTTTGTTTACTTTGCAAAGGAAATGCCTTCCCTTTTTATCGGGATTTAAGCCTTGGTGCTAGTGGCCAGCCCCTGGCCTATGGAAGGCGGGCTTGGGGTAGTCACGGAACGGGCCCCGAGGACGGGTCGTGACAAAGTTTAACTTGGGATGATGTAAATTTAACCAGAAATCATATATTTAGGGGCTGTTTGAAAAAGATTTGGAGTTAAAACTATATATCTATTCTTTTTTGATAGTGTGAATATTCAATCAATTTTATCATGTTGGATCACTAGAATATGATTAAATAGTTTGATTCTATTTAATTCATTTCAAATCATTAGATTACTCATTAAAAATATTGAAATTTTTTCATGATATATTAAGGAATTTATATATACACACACTGTTTGAAAATGTATGAATTTAGGGGAATCCTAGTTATGTAACATTATAAGGGTTAGTTTCATTCATAGTTATGATAATTTCTGTTGGGGGGGGGGGGGTATCATTAAACCTTACAATATTAGTACATTTAAGAAGATATTGAAAAATCGTTTTGATAAATTTCAAAGTCGGTATTTTTTTTGTAATTCATGTTTATTTTTCAATTATAAAAAAGGGAGAGAATGTTGAATTGGATCCCTGACCTAAATTATTATTATTTTTGATAATTTCAACAATCCTAATTTCTCATACACTATAATATTTTATAGTTTATTGTTTTTATATATTTGGATAAATCATCATGTGATTGTGATAATTGACCTTGGAAGTGACCTTGAGAAGTTGACTTGAGAATTTACCATCAGAATTACTTTGATAAGTGACCATGAAAAGATTACCTAAGAATTGAACATGAAAAGTGACTATGAGAAGTGACTATGATAAGTGAACTTGAAAAGTGACCACGATAAGTGACTCTAAGAAGTGACTTTGAGTTTAGTGACCATGAGTGAAGTGGTCATGAGTGAAAATTTGATGAATTATAGAAATGACTAAGAGTAAAGTGACCATGAGTGAACATTTTACAAAGTATATAAGTGAATATGAGGGAAATTTGAATGTTATGAAAGTGTCAGTGACTGAAATTTTGATAAATTTTGGATGTGACCATGAGTGAAGTGATCGTGAGTGAAAATTTGACAAAGTATGAAAGTAATTGTGAGTGATAATTTTTTGATGTCTAGAAGTGACCAAATGAAAAAATGAAGTGACCGTGTGAAAAAAATGAAGTGACCTAATGAGGAATAATGAAGTGGCTATATTTTGAAATTTGGAAAATTATTGAAACTATCTTGTGATCTATGGTCACTTAATTTTTTTGTTATATTTTAGCTCAGAACATTCTATATTTTATTAATAATTATATATTTCAAATTATTTCATATTTTTTAAACATTTTTATCATGATTTAATTATTAATTATATACTTATTAATTATTTTAATACTGAAGATTTTTTTGGAATAATTTTATATAGTATTAAATACTCATCACATGATTTGAAGCTTCACACTTGTTTCTTGGGAAAATATGAGTTTCAATTTAAATTTGGTTGGAATTTTTATAGTTTATCTCATTTAATTTATAAAATTTTTCCAAGGGACTTTAATATTGATTATAATTTTTTTTCTTATTTATTTAATATTCTAACATTTTTTCACTATACATTATGTTTTTAATATTACACAGGTAACCCATATGGGTATGTTTTTCTTGTTCATTAAATTAAAGAATCACATGCTGCATTGGGAAAGATGAACTACAATGGGATTCATACATTGAGTTGGTTGTGCATAGAATAAATATATATAAGGATTACTATAGATCAATATTGAGAGAATGAGGTTTGGGATTTTCTTGAAATATACAGTCGATACATACTTTGATGATCAACTACTTCTCTAAACCTAACTTCAATCATTTGATCCTTTACCACTAGAGGGTACCATTTTGCTTTGACACTCATTCCCTAAATTGTTCATCTATTTATGTGGTTTTAATTATTTATATTCTTTCGTATGTGCATAATTTCAATGGCTTATATTACCCATTAAAATATAGAGTTTGGGGTTGTCACTCCCAAGAAAAAGTCAAGCATTAAATTCTGCCTTTAGGTGGGGAAAATGAAAAACTATTTAGCTTTCACCTTAATGTAGAAAAAGATAGGTTGGGGGTAGGTATTTAGGAAGAAAATTTATTCGTAATTGGGTTACGACTCTAGGTTTGAAAAATTATTTGTAAAGTTTCATTTTATTGGATGTCATCTCTCTTAGTTTGTGAGTGGTAAAGAGTGGACTTGGTTCATTTATATTTGAACTACTATAAAAATCACTATATCCATTTCCATTTATTATCCACTATATTAAATTTCAAACTGATTTATAATTTTAAATTTATTTTAAAAAGCCCAACTCATACCCCCCCATTTCCTTTTTTCCATCTTAACTTCATACCAACTCATTCACGCTCCAACGACCTCCACAAGGTCCTTCTCAAGATAAGGAAATACAATTAAATAATTTCAACTAAATTATAATTAATTTAAATATTACAAGATCTATCATTCCTAAAAAAGTAACACTTTCCAAAAGACTAACCAAATATCACTACCTAGTCGAAAATATGACCTACCATCCATGGAAGGTCTGTCTAGCACTTCCAACATTATTTCGAGAAAAATTCATATAACATGCTAATAAAGAGAAGTAAAATTTAATATAATTATACTATAACATATGAATAAATCTATCTAAATTATGAACCTTAGATGAAACATCATCCTATGGGGTTTGATCCACTCCCAAAACACTATTGGTTATAAGATTGGAAAAATTCCCAAACAAATTACATTTTTTGATTGACAATTCAACAAAAATTAGAAAAAATCCATAGAAGAATGATCAAGGGACATACCATTTTTGAAGAACATACCAATGATAAATGTTTTTAGTTTCATGACATCCTCTAACCATAATGGACAAATGATCCTTCCATCTTAGAAAATTCTATTAGGATCTGATGAAATTATTATCCAATCCTTTAAGAAAGATCACACTAATGAACAATTAGTGACCAAGATGACCAAAGGAGAGAAGATCCAATGAGAATTGATATTTAAAAGGATAAAAAAGGATTAAAATTTCTAATAAGATCATCCAAAATGAACGAAAAAATGATCCACCCCCCATAATAGTAAGAAGGTAGCCTAGATTAATGAATACTAAAGGATTTATCCCAGATTCGCCATAGGATCTCATCATGATCCACCTCAGATGAAAAGGATGTGATAGAGGGATAAAGTTGTAACAAAACAACTAAAATGTTCTAAAAAATATAAGCTAATATTGGTATAAATAAGTGAGCCTCATTAGTTAAAAAGTTCAAATGAACATTCATTAAAGGGTTTCTAGCAAACCCCAACGATTAGCGGGTTGGGTTCCATGGGCTAGTAGGTGAGACCTTATGGTATGTTGTCTCACTACATTCCTCACTAGCTAGCTGATTTAGGCTCACTAGTTGGATAGTGAGAGAAACTTGGTATTAGGGACTCTACCCTCCCCATCAGCTAGTTGGTGCTACTATTGAAACTTGTCTGGCATGGACATGCCTCTAAAATTCCTCCAAGTTAAAATTCACCCACCATGCTTCCCTTTGAGTATAAAAACACTCCTCAAGGATGTTACGACATAAATAATCTTGGGATGATACCTGGTTCTCTGAAAGAGATGTATACTATATGAAAATTTTAAATTACCTCCCAAATTTACAACTATAATGGAACAAGTCATCACAATTTCCCCACCATAACGCTTCTCATCCTTGAGATTTTTTGGTGTCATGAGAACCATACCTCCTGACCTAATTCGATAACAACATATAAAGAGTTATCTAAATCAAATCATGGAATTTTTAATTCTAACTTATTGTTATGCTCAATTCTAAACACCCATCACACTACCGCTACACAACTCCAAGGACGATCACCAGAAGTCAATTCAAAAGATCACCATCTTCCAACATCAAGACAACAATCACTATATCCATTGAACTTGAAACCCCATGGTTTCTTCCATATATTTCTCCTAAAACACAATGGTTCTCCAATAATATTAATTACAATATATAATATGTTTCGATAATCCAACATCACTCTTATTGAAGTTCATTTTTATCATGATCGATCAACACAAACCCCAAGTTAATTGTTGATGCCCAAACCTTTTGGTTTATTTCGATCCAAACCAATGAGTCTCTACTGACCAATTCTACCCAACCAATATGAATATTCCTAAAGGTTCCCAATATATTTTAAACACCTCATTCAAACTTGATACAATCATATACATATGGTTCTAACCCACCTCATTCAACTTTATTCTAAAACACTAGTCAGTACTTTTGTAGTCATCTTCCTACAAAGGTATCTATATTAATCAATAAAAACACTATAAAACCATTTATCACATTTCATCAAGCCTTATATTCATTATTAAATTAGTCAAACATCCTAACTAAATTCTGAACAAACTTTGACAGATTTTTCCTCATTTGGTTCACCAATATCTTGTACCAGACACAAGGATCTAAATTGTGCATCAACACACCAATGATAAGACTCTGCCATGTCTCACATCATTTACTACCAAATAAAAATCCAACATATTATATCCATACAGAGCTACATCTGAATGAAAAATAAAACATTCAACATGGAACTGGATACTCGTTGGTCTACTACACATCAGTCCTCTGGGGTTATCTGGATTATTTAATGGTCTATCTTGGATAGACCATGACCCTTCCCTCAAGATATTTTATTTATCACTCGACTTAATTGATAATCCCAACCATAAGAGTATCCTTATAGTCAACTCATAAAAACAAGTTATTTTAACCAGTCCACAACTAGTTCATTATCAATCATGGAGACTATGTGTGACCATAAATTTAACCAATTTTATAGTAAAACACCATGAACTATTTATACCTAGTTTTCTCAAAACATAATACAATGTGTCCAACAATACATTATAAACATGTGTAATGTTCTCCAATAAAATAGGAATAGGATAATTCTATTAACCCATATGGGTATAATCTCCATACTCATGATTTTTTTTCTAAACCAAGAAATTCCCACCAATGATATCTTTGGTTGACTATAAAACAATAACTTGGTCCATTATCGATGATTTCTCCTGTCATAGAGATAAAAATGTAAGCACTAAACACTATCTACCAAAACCCATTAGGTTCATTCTAACCACAAAAGTTTCTATTAGCGTGGGTGACCTTGAACTAATAACATTTGTGACCAAGTGCCACCAGATCTTTTGGATTCATCCGCAAAACCTGAAACATTCTCAATTGTCTACTCGCCACACCACTTTCACCAGTTCAACCAACCAAACATCAAAACAATGAACAAATAGTCATGAATTTCATCTCTTCCAACATGGTAGGAAAATATCACTATTTACTCCAAACAGGTTGATTATTTTCTGAATCACAGACCAATAAGACATACTTACTCACCATCACATGTGTATAAGCACCACTAGGTGCCAAAATCATCCATCTGATTGCTCAAAATGATTCTATTCAGGAAAGGAAACTTTTTTACTACTGATTTTCACCAAGGACCAACCATCATAAGGGTGTTAGCTCAAGCTACTGTTTTCTACCATGCTCTGAAACCAACCCTTTTATTTTTAGTATTAGCACTCAAGGTGATATATACTCCCATGTTTCATGATAACATTCAGGACCTTCCTTTAGGCCTTCCAAAGGTTACTAAAATAAATATGGAATTTACATTAATGAAAAATACCCCTCCACATTAACCATAACTATCTATTTATAAGAAATATCTACACACAAGTTACTTCTATATAATATAGGACACTGACTTTCCAATGACCAGGGTTACATTTAAGGCCACATGGTCTTCCAGAAAACACACAAATGGTTTTACTAGGGGTAATAACCCACAAAACATCATTAAGTAATTTCTACAATAACATAACAAAATAACTTATACCTTATACTAACCACATTGATGGGTTATAGACACATGTTTTGGTTAAATAAAACTCCATTAGCTGTTATATGGATAAATCCACATAGGTTACCATTAATACCTTAATTATCCAGAACAATCCATGAACTACTTGAACATGGTTCAAACTAATTAATTAATACCTGATATTGACCAAAAAAGAGATTTATACCATCTATTCACAAAGATACTATATCATCATCACTATCATCATTTCCATTATTGTTTCTGCTGTTGTCATCACCCAGGTGCACCACACCGTAGTCTCACATGTACTTCTATCAGAAGTAAATGCACATAAGGGTTAATCCAAATATAAATCCAACATGAAATCATATGTTTCAACATAATACATTTTTTTGATAGTAAAAATGTTGATTCCTACATAATTATTACAATCAAATATTAGAAGAATATATGTATTGAGAAACCTTGATAATTAAAATGATGCATGAAATGCCACTTACTGAAATGCCCAAGAGTCAAATCCATATAAAATAAAAACCTCAAAATCAATGTACATAATATTGGTGAAAAAAAATGATCATAATAATGAAAATAAATAACATCAATACCATGCCCTGGTAAATTGGACTTCCATCAGAAATGGTTTTAATGACTCACCAAAATGAGTTTCATCACAATCTCCTATACATTACTATGTAACCTATCTACCAACTCTACAAAAATAGGAAAACAAAAATCCTATAATCTAATACCATTCTGCAACATCCCAAATAATATCACTAGGCTTGATCCAAAATGTCACATGGCCTAAAGTGTGCCTTCCAACACTGCATAAGCTCTTGACTAGTATAGAGGGTGTAAAGTAGAGCCATGTGGATGTTATACCCTCCACCAGATTATGAAAAAAATAATAAATAACAAATTATGTAAATAATATAAAATTAGTGTAAGTGGAATCCAATGACATACCATCTGTATGAATACATAAACAATAGACTCAACCAGAGTATACTGATAAAATTGCACACCAAGCTAATCACATTATTAATAAAGAAAACATATTATGTGGAGTCACTAAAACACCAAGCCTCACCACATCCTAATCTCTAGAATATTAGTGATCTATCATGCTCAATGATCAACCCAGGATTCATCTTGACCTATAATTTCATCAAGTGTGTGGTACTCAAGTACCCATGTTCCATGCCTACCTGAGGAGGGTGTGGGTAAAACATAGCAGGACACCAAAAAAATGGTTTAGTTCCTAATTTGTAATATTCTATCTACACTCATGTGATATGCTCAGTAGAAAGTTAACATACAACAGATAACTTTTCAAGAACAAAAAAATATCACAAATAATACACAACCAAAAAACCATCTATCGAGTGGTTCTTGGCTTACCGATCTATCACAAATCCAAATCATGCCTACTTCAGATTTATTCTAGAAGAATAATCATAATAGAAATTAGGAGTGATCAATAAAAAGATACAATTTTGGTCCTATGGGTATCAATTCATCATTTTCCTCAATATCCTAAAGGAATTTAGGTAATATTTATACAAAAATACCAAGACATCAAGTTGGATCGGGCCACAAAGCCATCACATTTAAAAACTATCTTATGTTATGCTACAAGACCACTTTATCCTGAATCTTTATCTTAGGTAAGGTCACAAGACCGTCAAGATCCTACTGCCTCTACCTTGAGTTAGGTCTTATTCCTCATGTCCCTACTCTATTCTTAGGTCCATCATCACTATCATGGAAACCCATTAACACTCTCTCTCAATGGGATAACCCTACCACAATAGTCCACCTATTTTGGTTACCATAAGAAATACTTCCAATGTTTTGACAAAAACACATAATAGGGAAGGAAATATATATTATAAAATCATAACATATCATCATTATAAAAATTAATAACAGAAATATACATGTGATCATCATCAAACATGGTGAAAGAACACACACATACATATTCATGGAAAAATCATTGTAAAGGGTCTTATGGGCTAGACATGCATCCACATGAAATAACTATCAATCATGGTCAATAATAAATTCCAACACTGGTATCATATAAGAGAAAATAAGAGTACATAAATAAATAGAGCATGGAATATCATTACAAGTTAAAGCAATTATACATGTGATCAATATCAAACATGACCTAGTAATAAATTCAAGCATACTCACAGAATAAATTTTCATACATGGTCTCATGGGATATTCACAGACAAAAAACACACCTAATGGTGTCCATGTAAATAAAGGAACTATTAAGTGAACAAGACTCAACCATAGACTGCTGAAAACAAGACATCAGATAAGGGCCCAACGTGTACCTCGACAATTTCTCCAATTACATTTGGCATGGTTCCATTAATTAATTAAATCTATTGGATGATTAATTAATTATTCATTACATGTTATCTATAAAACATTATGAATTTAATGTATGTTCACCCAAAGTTGTTAAAATCATATCTTATGCCAATAAAAATGCATAAATACCATTTGGTAGAAAAAATAGGACTACCTACCTTAAATAGAGAAAAATACCCACCCAAAAAAGATAAATAGAATTATATAGGTCCATCTATGTCTATTTGGATTCCAAAAATCACTACAAGGACTATCTCAAGAAAATGAATTCTAGTAATTTAATTATAAATAAATTTTAATTAGTGAAAATATTATAATACTCTCATTCATTTGTAATGGTTCCATTACTTGATTAAAACTATTGGATGATTAATTAATTAATCATTACATGTTATCTATAACACATTATTTATTTAAGCTATGTTCACCCAAAGTTGTGAAATTTATATCTTATGCCAATAAACGTGCATAAATACCTTTTGGTAGAGAAAACACGACTACCTACTTTAAATAGAGACAACTACCCACACACAAAAGCTAAATAGAATTATATAGGTCCATCTATGTCCATTTATCTTCTAACGATCGCTACAAAGAATTTCTCAAGAAAATGTATTCACGTTTATTATTATAACTAAATTTAAATTAGTAAAATTATTATAAGAACTCGTTTTCAAATCATAAGTCACACATACTGAAAGACTTACTATATAACGCCACATAGTTGAAAACATGACCAACCATCAATGTAATATCCATCGAGAACTTATGAATTCATTTAGGAAAAAATCCATATCACACGAAAATAAGAAAACATCCAATTTAATATACTTAAATTGAAAATTTAGAAGAAACCTAACCAAATAGAATACATAAGACACATCATCGTCAAACGAAGTTTAATCCACTCCTGACACACTCTTGGTTCTAAGATGAAAAAAGTACACAAATCAATTCCATGTTTTGATGATAAATTCAATAGAAATTGATCAAGATAGATAAAATAATTATCATGATACATACTTTCATTGAAGCACTCACCCACAAAACTTGTTCATCATTATAGGACATCCTATAAACTCACTAATCTAATGCTCAATCAATCTCAAAAAAATTCATCAAGACTAGATGGAATTTTCATCCAATATATTAAGAATGATCACTCTAATGATGAATCAATGACCAAGATGATCAATGGATATAGGGTTCATGGATAATTTACACATCCAAAGAAATTAAAGGCTTAAACATAATAAGAGGATCATGCATGAAGAATAAGAACACAATCCATTATCATAGGTGCGATAAGGTGGTTGAGATTGAATAATATTGAAATATTTATCTCAGATACACCATAGGATAAAATTTAGAACCAAACCTAATCAAGAAGAGGGTTTTAGGGTTGAATAGGGGAGAACACAATCAAAATTCCCTCATAAATATGAGGCAAGGGTGACCAAACTTAGTGAACCTTAGTGGATAAAAGACTAAAAAATGATTCATTAATGTGTGATTACCATTCCCCATTGGATATCTGGTCGAGGTCCACCGACCAGTCGATGCAGGATAACTACGTGACTTGTGAGACTAGCTATGTTGCAGGGGCTTTGTACACCCCACCAGTGAGCTGGTGTTACTGTTACACCCTAAATAGCTGGTCCAAGCCTTCTTCCTTCTCCTAAGTTTTAATTCAACCACAATACTTCTTTTGGTTTCTAAAAAATCCTTCACATGGTTGTTCATAAGTGAAGCATCTCAGGTCAACACCTAGTTATCTGAATAATCTATCCAATAGATGAAATGTTCAAATTACATCTAAAATTACCAACCATAATGTAAATGGACATTACGAGTTTTACCACTTTACACACCATTAATATATTTGGTGTGTACTGATAACTTCATCTGTAATGTACATGGAATGCACAACCATTATAAATTGAATGTATATGACGATAAATTAAAATAATTAATCCAATTATTTATTCCATATGGCTTCTAATAAATACATAACATATGGAAAACCCCAGTCAAATGGTGTGTGCACCTGTTGTACACTATGTCATTTAGTTTATGTTCAAATTATTTATTTTCTCTCCATGTGTGATAACTCACATGACTCAGTTAAAAAATGTATTTTGATTGATTTTCCATCATTACACAACATTCAACTAGCTACATGATATGTATCCTTTCTAGCATATTCTCTTTACTCTTCCATAGCGATGATGTGTAATACATGGGGAATTTAAATTGTTTCATTTCATGTACATTGGATAAATTCAGTGTAATAATAAATGACCCATGTAATGAAATTGTATTCAATCACATGGTGTGTGTATTAATTAAACAATGTGTACATTAACCACCTAACAACTATGTCGTTCTGGTATTACACAGCTTATACAGTTGTCACACATTGTATAATTTTTATATTTGTGTACCAACCTAGAAGTCATTACATGGTGTAATTAATGTAATTAATGAAATCATGTAAAAATATACAACATGATGTTCCACTATTGCCACAAATGTGAACACATGTGGTTTAATAGCACTACATGACATGTAATTAGGTTACATGCCATGTAATTACATGGAATATCCCAGATCTTAGAACCTTCATATGGAATCTACAAGTGTTCCACACTTGTTCTAGGAATTTTCTTCATCATATGTTAGTGAATGAACATATTATCAATGATTAATGTATTAAAATTTAAAATTTAAATGATAATATAATATAATAAATTTGATAAATGATCATAAAAATAAATAATTATCAATTTTAACATGATCTCTTTGAAACCACATGAAGGCTATGAGTGTAGAAAAAGCATCGGTTGGGCCCATTCCAAATGACAGTTTAACCGTATATAATGAATAACCTTCTAAATAACAATTATTCATCATAATGTATAAAAGATATACTTAATGAAACTAGACAAGAATTATATAACCAAGAGAGAGGATATTTTCACATTAAATTTATTATTAATTTAATAAAGGAGAATAATACCTCAAGCTTGAGGTATTTATTTAATGAATTTATTGATCTTATGAACCCTATTCATGTTGAATAATTGTGGTATTAAGAGGACCTAAATAGGATCCCCTCTAGTGTTGATCTATACATTCTCCATGATCTTGAAATGTCATTTTCAAATTTTTAGGGGCTAACATGAAGATTCTAATAATCTCTTTTCATTTGTTAAATATCACAATAACAATACTATAGTATTACATAATTGTATCTATATCTCTTAGAATTAATGGGAGAAGGAGGTGAATATATTCTTTTATTCTTCAGATAATTTCAATAAGATGTCCATGGTGGAGAGAAATCTTTGGGGAGGAGTTGTTGTGCAAAAAATCTATTGTCACATATTCCTATCTAAAGAATGATATAACTGGGTTTATATAGAGTTAGAGTTTTGTTTATGTTAATTGTAGAAAGGACCATAATATATAATTAATCCCACAATATACCCCATGTTAATAATAATAATAATAATAATAATAGTATTATTATTATTATTACATTGCACGTTTTGTCTATCACATCATCAAATATTATTTTAGTAAATAAATAAATTGATATTTATTTAATGATATTTAAATCTAATATCATTCTCATGGGATGTGATAACTCATGAAATTATAAGTATTATTTATTCATGGAATTAAAATTAAATATTTATCCCCAGAACCTTCAACATGACCGACCCATCGTCCTCGACCTTAACTGAATACTGAATTCATATTTTAAAAAATATTATTTAGTCAATAAATAAATATATATAATATTCATGGTCTTACAAATATGTATTTATTTAATATTTAACTCACCCACATAAATACAGACTAGATATTTGTGATGAATAAATACTAAATAAATACTATTCCTTGGTCATGAAAATATTATTTTATTCAATTATTAAATTCAAATAAAATTTTATTGAGATTAAGGACACTTTCTGTGTGACACTATATGACTATTTCTCAATGGATTTATATGGGTTTTCCTAAAGTATAAGATTACTATCTAGAAACAGGTCAATAAACCCATATATAAAGATGATACACCACAATAAAATTAAACACATACAATCAATAACTAGGTAATATAATCTATTTTTCATGATATATCAAATAAGATAGTTGAAAATTTCCTGGTATGAACCTATATTATCAAGTAAACATTCTTTGACTATCCAAAATGAACTTATTGAACACCATGGCCATGAAAATTTTCAAACAGTTACATTTCAATAAAAGGTCCTGTCATATAAACATATATTAATGAATATATGGGATAAATCCTTTCTTAACGTCATTTACAACACACCCAATGTATCCGTTTTCATTGTGAGTATAGATGGTCATAGTTTTGAGAATTATATCAAAATACCCAACTCATGATATGTATTACTAATAATTTTAATATTTATGGATCATTACACATTCTCATAAACATGTATTATAATTATTCACAAACTTGTGGAATACATGCTGGTAGGTCTGTCATCATAATCTCATGTTTTAGATATTACCAAGTTCTAACTACATGATATGTAGTATCATCTTCATACAAGTATTAGCGCTTGATGACCAAAATACTTTTTCCCTCTTCATATATTGTTATCCCGACCATAGGATTGATATTTATAGAATATGTCATAGTACGTCAAGCATCTCATCATAGAAGGGAACTATTATGTTCTTTCCACACAACCAATATACAAATTACATAATCAAATTAATAAAACACAAAAAATTAATCATTATATGAAAATAAGTACATTTAATATTCATAACATTTAATATATGTAGGTAATGTAAAGTAAAAAATGATTTTTGTACTATGTCCCCAACTCTGACAGCCAGAACAACAACTTTTGAACACCAATAAATCAACTAGTAAAATGAAATCAATAAACATCAGAGAGGTGTCCTGACTTAACCCCTCAAGACTTGTATAGCTAGTGATTTCTGAGTGTGACACACCATGTTGACCTCAAATAGGTAAAGGGTGAATATTAGTACTGAGTAAGAAAAAACACACATGGGAGACCTCAGCATAAAGTTCAGACACACACACACACACACACACCAGTATAATGAATAAATGAAGGAAAATGATACTATAAATTTAATGAATAAAATCTATCCCACATTAAAGTAAAATAAAAGTATGGTAAAACATATAGGGACAAATATAATCCCACCAAAACAGGAAAAGATTCAAGCCTGGTAATGTAAGGAGGGGATTTTTATCAAATGTAACTCTTGGAACTTACAATATCATCTAATTAAGCCATGATGAGCAGATTTTTGGTCCTCCTAGAAGAAAATTGAACTCATTTTAATATTTATAAAACATGACATGTGTTAGAAGAGACCATGTTGGCCTAAGTAAAACATACTCAGTAGGAAATCCTTAAAGAACCAAACATAAAGCATCAAGATAGAGGGTTATCTCAACAACATGAAGATATGTTAATTAGAAATATGAGACAATACATCACCAAGAATAATCCTTGATATTCTCAGGATAAACAACTAATCTCTTCATAGGTCATCTCTACACTTTCAACTTAAGATTATTCTCAAGGATTTAATACAACACTCATTTTGGATAACTCACTCCATGAGCCTTTCTACCACTGATAGAAATTAAATGAGAGGTTGTGCTCATATAGTATCTCCATGAATTAATACACACTAGAAATAATAAGATCTCAATACATAGGTAAGGTATCATGACCAAGTCTCATGTGGGACACCTAAAAACCAATTAGGTTGACCAATTTGATAGGGGATCAATGCCAACATATGCTTGTCATGTGATAACAAGGACCCACCTAAGATGAATAATGGGAAATAAGGATAAACTCCAAGCCTCATGGAGGGATACATGTTTTTGTCTTTTGAAAGGATATTATAACCAATATTAGGATTATATATCCCACTATCTATCATAGGAGTATAATAAAAAAACTTAGGTCAAAATAGGGTAAATCACGCACATAGATATGAAGAGAGGGAATGCACCCAACTCGCACTCAAAATGGAATGCACCTGATTGGGGCTCATCTATACTGAAGATAGAAATGGGATCATCCTACCCTATAAAAAGTAAATGGAGTGTACAGGGTGTACATGAAATGTCACATTATGTTCAAACCAACCAATCTCCTTTCTCATGTCCATGAACCCATGATCACGTACTCTGACTATTCCAGTATTCTTGATTGTGTACATAGCCATGCACATGTACTTCAGTAATTCTCGTGTATATGGTCATATTTGTGCCCATGTATCCTAGGGCTACATACTGGGTTAGTAGAATTTGATCAAATAGCATGTGAGTTGGGTCACATGGTGTATGATGCTTTTCTCCACATGTAAACCCTAGATCTGTAGGAAAGGATTCAATGGTGTGTGTTATTCCATAGTACAAACTGTGTAGTAATGAATTTCCTAAAAAATCCAAAATAGTAACTCATCTTTTCCCATTCCTTCCTCTTTCAATCCAGTCCAGGAAATTGTTGAGGAATTCATATGTATGGTTGGTTGGTCCCAATCCATTATCAGTGACCAAATTATGTGTATCAAACAACTCATGAGACATCTCCCATCAAATCTCCATGATTAAATGCCAAATTGGAAAACAAAGATCTCTCAATATATAAATGATCGATCCTCCAATAGGATCTAAGAGAACTTGAATGAATATAAGAGGGGAGTGAATTTTAATTTATAAAATAAATCATACAATATTTGTAACCATTTTAATATAGAATTTAAGATATATAGTTCACCCAAACATTAGAGTTTAAAATTAGATAGACAGTTCCTCTAAATATTAGAGTATAGAAAAGTTTAGAGAATGTAAAACATTTATATACAATTTCATATTGAAAATTATGACTTTTAAATCAAGTAAAATAATAATTTATAAATTTTATAACGAATAACTTATATATCTTTATAATAGAATTATCCACACATTAACCTTTAGCATTAAGGAAGTCTATCACCTGTACTTTAGGTATCCACATTTTAACCAAATTCTCGAGTCTATCTTTCTTAAGAACAGATGTCCTCGATACTAAGATCAAAAGATCTCTGTTTCCTTATTCATGGGAACCCACGATTAGAGTATCTGATAATCCATTTTCTCTAAATATTCGGAAGTCCTTGATCAAACTAGATCAGCTAGATAATTATAATTCACAACAATTATAAGACATTTACAAAATATAATCACAAAAGTTGCCTTAAGAAAAAGACTCTCTAAAAATTAAAATTAAGCTATCACTAAAAGAAAAAATATTTTACAAAATGATTTATAGAAACTTATTAGATCATTAGAGATTCAAAAATAATTCACACATCCTACTTGACCACTAATTTTATTTACAAGAAAATTTCCAATGGTTATATTTTGGGAAAGTTTAATTTAGTTTTAATGACCTTGTAAAAACCTCTTCATTGACAATACAACATGTTTTAACAAGTCCTATAAGAGTATACACCATTTTAGAGTAATGAATTTTTTCATCTAGTGAAATCAATTTGTTTATCCTGAAAATTTTTAAATCTATATTTGTGGGATTTAATAATATTTCCTTCTATAAAAATTATTCTTCCATCTATTTTTTCCCAAAAAGTAAAAATATAACTTCATTAGATTGGATTTAGTTATATTTTGACTTAGGTAATTTTTTAAACCTTCAACCAAAAATATATTTCTTGGATTTTTAGAATAATTTTATCCGAATATGATAATTTATTATATATGGTAAATTTGTATATTTCTTTCTAGAAAAATAAATTATCTGTAAAAACATTCTTAAAATTGGGGAAGTATAAATGTCAGTAGACCTTTTAATTTAAGGAAATGTATTTTTATTTTAAAAAATTGGTTTGAAATTGTTGGAATAAATTTCAAATCAATAATACCCCTTTTTGAAAATCATTAAACATAACCTTAAATACTAAAGAGAAAAACTTACTCACCTTAAGATATATATAACCAACCTTTATGATTTCTCCCCCTTTATTTTAAAATGTAGTACTCATTTCTTTTTATTCAGAATTTTTATAGCTTTATCTTCTTAAAATTTCTAAACCATTCTCCCCATTTCTTATTTTTGAGAAGAAGGGTTTTAGAAAACCTAGACAGTGTATCATAAATGTTAGGGAAACAATTTATACAAAAAACAACTAAAATAAAATTGCTATAAGAGAATACATATTCATCCAACAGTAATGGAAAGATATAACCAATGAAATTGGAAACATACATCAAAATTAATTATAATAAATACCTATTGAAATATACATGCAACCATTTGAAAATAGTTTTAGTTATTACAAAAAGTGTTTTCCAAGAGTTTATATAGAAAATAAAATAATCACTTCATCATATGTTATTTGATGATAATCTTCACCTTCTTAACATCCTACTGATATTTCTCCTACTCTTCCAAGGTATATTTAAAACTTTCAAAATTCTTTAAAATAATTTTAATATTTTTTTCATCCATAGAAATTATGATCTCCTCTTATAAGTCTTGTACTTTATAACTATCAATAAGAGTCTCCTTAATAAAAACAACAAATATATTTCCTTCTAATGATCAGACTTTAAAACTTTCAGCTTGATCAACTTATTGAACTCTATCCACTTTGTTCATAATTTAAAATTATTATAATAGAGAATACAACTTCATTGAGTGATATATAAATTCATTATATTGATTAACTACTAAGAATTTAAGATGATCAATGGCTCTAGTGGATCCTGAAATATCTATACCCATACCTTTTACTTCTTTTGAAACTGAATTTGAAGTTCCCTTAATTTTTGCAATGTGATCATCATAAAATTTCATACCATTAAAAGTCTCTCATACAACTGATAAGTTTTTTTTAAGTTTATCATGTTTCCCTAAATGCTCCATGTAATTCCTTGAAGTATTACTCATTTAGAATAGCATGATCAATATGTTTTTTCACTGAATTTGATGTTGCCAAAACATCATACTTAATTTGAAACTATTTACATCTTGATTGTATGTACAATTTTTTTACGTGATTTCATAAAATATTTGAATGAATTCATTGAAGTAATTAATTTTCCTCTCAATTTCATTCAAATTATTTAATATAGAATAATTCATGGAGTGATATGACATGATTATAATTTGAAACCTTTGTGGTCTAGAAGATTCTTTTCTTTAAGAAACTTATTGGTCACTATCATCATTAGAGAACTTACATGGCTTATATTTCATCTTTACCATTAACATTATCACTTCCAGTACCATCATTTTCATCACCATCATATTCACCATAACTAGTATCATCAAAATCATATTTATCGACGTTAGGGTCATAAATATTGGACTGATTTTTTTCTGCAATTTGGTCATAAAATTTATTATGAATGTTCTTTAGAACCTCATATGTTTGGAATATGTTCTTTAGATTCTATAAGATGTTTTTTAGAACCTTTCATATTTTAAAAAAAATAAATAAAAACTCTTCATTGACTTCATAGAAAATGAAACTAATTGAAATTCGGAGAAATTATTAAGATTCTATAATTATTTTAAATTCAGTATAATTGTACATTTCTTCATTAATCTCTTTTTTTTTCTTATAAAGGTTACTAAAAAATTTATTTCTATTCATTATTTATATTTGTTAGCTAATATTCTGAAAATACCATAATGAATACCTTGGATTTGTCCACATCCATGGGATAAAGAGATATAGCTATTGATTGATCATTAAGATTTTTAGCCAAGAAAATCAGATATGGGAGATTTACCACTTGTAAATGATTTCACCCTTTCTTGAATAGCTTTTATTTGTCTTAGGGAATCTTGAGAAACATTCTATTTTTTTTCATTTTCTTCCTTCCAATTATTAATTTATTCTTATCTAATAATTTTATAATTAATTTTCTTCATATACAATGATTATACTTTATCTAAACCAAAATTTGGATATCTAGAACTATTATACTCTTTATTTTTCATAAAAACTATACAAGTTTCATTTAAAATTTTATTATCTTTATTTCATGGAATAAGATGATACTTCAATACTTATTTTCGTTTTTCAAAATTTTGATTTATTTGTTCATTCCATTATTCTAAAACATTTTTGGTTGTCTTTTCTATAAAATTATTCCGAGAAGAATTATACTTCGACCTCATTTTAGAAATAGTCTCTTCACCAATCAATGATATCATATCTATGATAGGAAATGAAAGATTTTTTACTTTCATAAAAATATTAAAATTTATCAAAAACTAAATGATAAAATATGTATATATAATAAACTTTAATTTCAATGATCCTATCTTAATAGCTCAATCATATTCAACACATAGTTCACAAAATTGAATTTCTTCATGTTTCAATGGAAGTATGGAAAATATATGCATTAAAAATTAATTTAATCTCTATATCCTTTCATTAGGCTCAAAAAATGTTGAATCCAAATTGAAACTATTCAATTTTTTAGATCAAGGTGAAATACATTCCAGACACTCCTTAGAATAAAACAGGGATGCTTATGCATTTTATTTCTAAAAAGTTCCTTACTTGTTGGGAAACTAATATGTGAATAGATTTAATTCACTAAGAGAAGGAATTTAAAATAAATTAGTTACCTCATTGATATTTAATTATTGCATAATAAAAAACATATCAAATTATATTACCTTCAGTCCATCTTCTTCCTAAAATTTAGCTGAAGAGTAAAAATTCCATTCTATGTTCGGATAGTGCATATCAAATTCTTCCTTCTAAAAACATAAAGACTCCAATATATGGAAAATAATTAATCCATTTAACTATAATTCATACTAATCATAAAAAACTAGCTTCTCTTTAAATGAAATATAAGTAGAAATATCACTGGTAGAATCCATCAAATTAGATGCAAATTTAGAGAAACCAAGAAATTCATGATAGAGGAAAAACTAAGTTGCATGAGTTGGTTATAGGATAAATTGGTGAGGAATGAGAGACGAACCTACCCTGATAAATATATATTCTTTGGAGAGAGTTGGTTAATCTTACTAGATCTAACGGTTGTGATAAAAAATATTTATTCTGATCAAAAACTCAGAAAACATAACAAAAAATAATAATTTTGAACTCTCATTTTATTTTTTATAGATGTTTTATTAGTAAAGTATTTTTTCTGATATAATCTATACTGTTGAATTTTTTTTAAATAAGTTTAAACAAATGAAAATTAAGCAATATATAGATAAAAATTATAATATTTATAAATTTACCTTATAAAGATACAGTCATAAACAATCTATCGAAATGTTATTTTATAATATAATATCCTTTTAATTTTAGAAATTTTTACAACTATGGAAAAAATTTATAAATCAAAAAATAAAAGAAGTTTTTTCTACAAAATCATTTCTTGGAAAAAATTTTATAAGAAAAAATTGTAATGAAATTTTTTATAAAGATAATTTGGTATGTTTTTTTAGAAAAACTTTATAAGAATTTATTTAAAAAAAATTGTAATAAATATTTTTTAAGGAAAATTTTATAAAGAAATTTTTTTAATTAAAATTTTGTAAAGAATATTTAGTAATGAAAACATTATAGAAATATTTTAAAAAATATTTTTTAACAAGAAAATTATAATGAAAATTTTGTAACAAAAATTTTGTAATGAAAAATATGTAAAGGAATTTTTCAAATAGATAATTTTAATTATATTTTAAAAATAAAATTTCCTATAAAAATTTGGGGAAAATTGTAATGAATATTTTGAAAGGAAAAATTGTGTTTATAAAATTTTCTAACCAATTTTTTTTTTAAATTTCAATAACAAAATTTTGCATTGAAATTAAAATTTATATTGAAAATATGTACTCCCCATTTTTAAGGAGTTCATTACTATAAAGAAATGATTCAAAGAAGAAGTAGATATGAATGAACATTTTATATTTACCATTCATAGATTCTACTAAATGTATTCAATTCTATCATAAATAAGGAATATTGTAAATATATCAACAAGTTAATCTTTCATTCTGATGAATTATAGAATAATATCTCCTCAATGTGTGTAGTCCAAAAAGAAATGGTGTATTATACCTATATGATTTTCTTTCAAGT
The DNA here is from genome assembly GCA_963277665.1 of Viscum album. Lineage (NCBI taxonomy): Eukaryota > Viridiplantae > Streptophyta > Magnoliopsida > Santalales > Viscaceae > Viscum > Viscum album. The sequence goes on from OY728141.1 coordinate 1,427,201,066, forward strand.
GACGTGATAGGTTTTTTTTAATTAAATGGAACATGTTCTATCCAAAAAATTAAATTTTTACTAAAACTCAGGAAAATTCATTGAGTGTGTGTTGCATCCACAATAATTGAGAATATCAACTTCCATCTATGTGATATTCTTCTTGAGAAAAGGAAAGTCTCGAAGAATGTTGTTTCTTAAAAGAATAAGAAACTGAATATTATCCATTGAAGTGAAAACTTCTAAATGTACATTTTCTATTTATTTTATATCCACAAAAATCATCATCTAAAAAAAATTTATGTTCAAATTATTTCTAGAAGAATAAAATAAACAATGATGCCCTATTTCCTTAATATAATGAAAAATTCGTCATATAGCTTTAAGATAGGGTTATTTTGGATTTTCATGATTTATTTCACATAATAATACTAAATGAATTAAATCTAGATGAATATCTATTACATATAGTAAACTAACAATGATTCCTCTAAATTTTTTTCATCAACTTGTTTCCCATATTTGTTAATATCTAAATATTTAAGTTTTCAACAGCAGTACTTATATGTTTATTATTTTTATATCTAAATTTCTTACAAGGATATTTTATATACATATATTGTGATATAAAAGTTATTATGGAGTTTGAGAAATTTTAAAACAAATAATAAAAGTGAGTCCACCCTTAATGCTTATCCCAAACTCATATTTCATAACATTTGAAAAATAATTTGTTATTGATTTTTGATCTCAACCAAAAATTATGTCCTCAACATAAATTTGTACAATTATGGTGTCTCAAAAAACCTTTTTAATAAAAACTATTGGATCTATAGTTCCCTTAATTTTTTTTGAATAAAAAATTTGGTTATTCTATCCTACTGAGATCTAGGGGATTATTTAAGTCTATATAGTTCCTTAATAAGCTTAAAAAAATCTGAAAAAAATAATTTCAAAACAAGGTTTTTGTTCTATATAAAATTCCTCTTGTAAAAATATGTTAAGATATAACACTTCACATCCATTTGATAAAGGTTAAAATTTATAAATTCTATATATCCTAGAATTATATGAATAGCTTCAAGTCTTACTATGGGAGAATAAGTTTTTTCATAGCCTATGATTTGTTGTTGATTATAAACCATTAAAAATAGTTTAGTTTTATTTCTAAATATAATTCCATTTTAATCACAGTTATTTTAAAAAATTCATTTAACACTAATTATAGAAATATTTTTAGGATATTAAACCTATGTCAAAACATCACTCCTCTCAAATTAATTGAGTTCAGCTTTCATGTATTATATTCAATCTTGATCACATAATTCTTCCTTAAGAGTTTTACATTCAAAATGTGACCAAAATACACAATGTTAAATTTCATTTCATTAGTAATTTCTACTTCTAAATGTCTATTCTAAATCACTAATTATATTATCACAAGGGTGATTCTTAAGAACTATTTGATTTCATGTGTTTGTAAAAATATATTATTTAACTATAGGTTGTATTTATTCTTCGTGTAGAAATTTAGAGATAATTTCTTGAATTTTAATATTGTAAAAAGAATTTTCCAAAAGAGGATGAAAATTAGTTTTTGAACTAAGGTCTAAAGATGTGAGTTGAGGTTGTTTGAAAAGAAAATGATTAGTTTTATCACATTTGGCATGTACTATTTCCTCGACAGTACACATGTTTTTATTGAAAACTATATATTCCTTACCAGTTGTGAAATAGCCATGAAAACTTGGTTCGTTTGATTTTGGAGAAAATTTATGTTAATTATCTTTAGTATTCAAAATTAATACTATATATCCAAAAAAACTCTAAATTAATAATGTTTTGATTTTCTTCCAATAAAAAACATAATAAAAGAGTTTTATTAATAAAAGGTCTTAGTAAAACATGAATTATAGTATACAAGGATGAACTAAATCCTTCATCCCAAAATTTTTTAACAATTGAGTATTCACTCAACATGGTTCATTCAATAACGTGTAGAACCCTATTTCTTCTTTCGACAAAAAAACTTTATTGAAGAGTTTCAGGAGCTGAGAAGTTATGTATTATACATTATTTTGTAAAAAAAGTTTCAAATTCAAAATTTACAAACCCTCCCCCATGATCACCAAGAATAGTTATCAAATTTTTTTTATCATTTTTAATATGGACAATAAATGTTTTAAAATAGAAAAAGTCTTCTGACTTTGTTTTTTCTAGAAAATAGACCCATATATATCTAGTGTAGTCATCAAATAAAACATATACATAGTATTTCAAACTAATACATCTAGTTTTTGTAGGACCAAATGATTCAATGTGGACTAATTGTAAATCATCATAAGTTGAAACTTTAATAATAATTTTAAAACTTAACTTACATTTCATTCCATATTAATAATTATCACAAACATTAGAATAATTATACCTAAACTCTAGTAGATATATAACCTGTACTTTATTATAATGTTTTTCAATATCTTTAACATTACAGTGTCCTAAAATTTTATTCCACAACCACAATCGATCTTGTATTGAACTGAGGCATGGTAAATCATTGCTCCTAAGGTCCTTTAAGTTATGTGTATATGAATTTCCATGTCTATTAGTAGAAAGTGTAAAATTACCTTCATAAAATTGAATAGTACATTTATCATTCCTAATGATTACAAGAAAACACTTAAAACATTATTGATTTATGCTAACAAGGTTGTGATATGGGCCTACAACAAATAAAACATTTAAAATTAATGTTTTTCCAAAATAAAATATTATCTATACCATATATTTCTTCTTGAGTATTTTCACCAAAGTAATCTTTTCCAAGATTCATCTTTTTAATATTCTTGAAGGAATAAATGTTATCATTTATATGTCTGGAATATACACTATCTATGTACCAAATATTTTTATTGTTGGTACACTTCTTATTTTCCTAAAAATAAGAAAATTATAACTTTAGTACCCAAACAAGCTTATGTGATGCATTATTAAACATATGTTTTTTGGGAATCCACATCTATCCAATTGTTCAATGTTGTAAAATTTCTAATTGATTTTAAAAATAAGCTTTATTAAAACCAGGGGATTTAAGTCTATTTAAAGAACATTTATTTTTCCAATGTTCACCACTCTGGCATTTAGTATAAAATTGATCACTTTTAGAAACAAAATAATTGTTCAAAAAATGCGTTTCAAAATAAGTAAAACTAATTCTTGAAAAATATTTGTGAGGTTTAATATGTCTATACATATTATTAAACCATACCATACCCGAACTAAATTTTGATAATAATTGCTTTAGACTATAAATATCAGAATTTCGTTGAAATAATAATTCTTTATTGTCATTAGATGTAATGGATTTATATATTTATAATTCATTGGATAAAATATATTTTTCAAGATTATATTTTTATAGTTCTTTAGAAAGGTTTTAAATTTTATTAGTATGTTTATAAACTCTCAAATTTTCTTGGAAAAAATATTCCTTTTCATTTTCCAAATTTCTAAAAAAAATTTAAAAAAATTTCCTAATATTTTAGAAAATCATGATACTTCTTCAAAACATGGTAAATAATTATCTTCATCATATGAAGTAAATTATTTTTTTAAAGATTTAGAACTATCATAATTTTTAGAATTAGTATATTTGGAATTTAATGTAAGATTAGTAAAGGTTTCAGTAGATACCTTAGCCATGAATAAATTATTAACCTTAATATTTTCATCAAAGAACCCAATATTCTTTTGATATTAACTCCTACTATCAGAAGAATCATCATAGTAACAATAACCACCACTCACACTCCAAGTGTTAGAAGCTTTTATACTTTTCTATTATAGTATAATTTATTTCAATTTCTGTATGAATTGAAATCATTCTTATCTTTTATTTTAAATCATGTATTATCTAGACTTATATGTCCAATTTTCTTACATTAATAACACATCATCTCTGAAGAATATTTCTTCTCATTCCTATCTCTTAAATTCTTCTTATACATATATATAAAATCTTGTTCATTCTATGATCTTACTGGTCAAGTTCATTTTGATTTTATCCAGAAGAACTACTTTCAGTTTCAACTTGATTCGTCTTCTTCTTATAATATTAAGAAACATTTTCAACTGATATAACTTTATTAGAAATATCTGATATAGAAGAAAAAGAAACTCCACCATTTTTCTTTTTCTTCCACTCAACAAGTTTTTTTAATCTACCCTCATATTACATAATAGTACCAATTAAACCATCTAAACTCAACTTTCTAATATGTTTGGTATTGTCAGAGATATCATTTTGGATTCCCATTCAACAGGAATAATTGTAATAAATTTCTCATCCAAAATGTCATATTTAAGCTCATTATCACCCAAATAATATAAGTTATTTAAAATTTTCATAATTCACTAATGCATCTTTGCAACATATTTTCTAGGTACGAAAAAAATCTTGATAACCAGCTCTTAGCATAACTTTTCTAGTTTTAATAACTTTGGTTGTTCCAAAATGAGTAGCTTATAGGTTTTTTATATGCTATTAACATCTTCACAGAAAGATATAATACTATAGATATTCATAGTCATTTAACTAAGTAAAGTATTTCTATTTATTCATTTCAAATTATATTATAAATTTTCTTGATGGGTAAAAGTAGAAATATGTTTTTTTTGGAATTACATAGTTTCCAGTAATAATAAAAAAACTATTATATCTTGTATTGATAAAAATGGTATTAATTCTACCCCTTCCAAAATCATAGATAGAACTATAAAAAATCACTGGTCTTCTATGATTGATATTTTCAATAGTTGCAACATTCATACCAACTATCATTATAAAACAAATATTATCTTTCTACAAATACATGTTTGTGTAAAATACTTTATAAAAAAAGTTTAACATAATGATTTATAAAAATAGAAAACTACTCAAAATTAATTTTTACAAACAAAAATTTACATGATATAGTTGTAAAACCATATTTGATACTAAATGTAAGAATAAAGAGAACATAAACGACTATAATAGGGGGGAGGGGTGAACTATAATTTATAAAATAAAATTTACAATATTTTCAACCTCTTTAATATAGAATATTTAATAGATAGTTCATATGAACATTAGATATTATAAATCAAATAGAAAATCCATATGAATATCGGAGTGTAGGAAAGTAAAGAGAAATTAAAACTTTTATATACAATTACACATCGAAAATTCTATGTCATAAAACAAGTAAAATAATACATTACAATGTTTATAATGATATTATTATAAAACATTATAATAGAATGATCCAAATGTTAACCTTTAGTGTTAAGGATATCTATCATCCAGACATTAGGTATCAATAGTTTAAATAAAATTTTTAGGTTTGTCTTCCTAAAGTAAGGAAGTCCTCAACAGTAACATCAAAAGTACACTATTTCCCTAGCCACATGAGGCCTCAATCAGAAGATAAGATTAATTATAGTCTTCTAACCAATATAATACCTCAATCACACAATATTAGATATAAAATTACAATTAATATAATTATTAAGGAATTTACAAAATATCCTTAGAGTGGATTCCTTAAGAAGAAGACTTGTTAAAAGTTATCGTAAAGAGATTACTCAAAGAAACAAGATGTTACAAATAGATTCCTAGAAACTTAGTAGATTTTTAGAGATCTAAATGTAATCACTACCGCATCCTTGATCATTGCTTCAATTTATAATAAAATATCTAACTGTCTTATTCTAGAAAGGTCATTAGCAATTGTAATGACCCTATAATATGCTCTTTCTTGAAATAACACCATGTTTGTCTAAGAATCATAATAGTATACACCATCGCATTGTAATTAATTTCTTCATACAATGAAATTAATTTATTCATCTAGAAATTGTTTATGTGTATTTGTAATAGATTTAATAAAAATTCCATTTAGAAAACATATTTTATTCATCAATAAAATGGTTATCCTAAATTCTAAATATAACTATATCAAATTATACATAGTTATGTTATGAATTAATTACTTTTTTAGACCTTTATTCGGAAATATCTTTCCAAACTTTTTAGAATAAGTTCATCTAAATATGATAATTTATTCCTTCTACTAAATTATTATTTATCTATCTAGAAAAATAAATTTTCATTTAAGACACTCTTAAAAGTAGGAAACTATAAAAGTTAGTAAACCTTATACATTATGGAAGTATATTATGATTTTAAAAATAAGGATAAAAATTGTTAAAATACATCTCAACTCAAAACCTTCATCATCGTAATGCGCATTGATCACACCATTCATATCAAATCAAAACCCACAAAAACAATCTGGTATGCCAATGATTGATCACACAATGATTAGTTTCCAGGTATTTGTCAAATAACAAGTCCAAGGAAAGACTAATGATGATCATTTGTAGAATGGATGAAGAAAACCACAAGACATAAACATGAGGTATAAACCTTTTCCATTGTTCAAGTTGGAATTAATTCATTTTCATATGAATAATGAATGAATTTGAATAAAGAAAGGCCTTATCAAATATCATCAACTAAAATATCAAACATAGACCTATGAATCAAATTTTTATAAGAATTTATTCCTATTTGAAGTAGAATATTTGAAATAGGATAAATATATATAAAATATTGTCATTAATTGATTTTGGATCGATTGATGATGAAGAATGGTTCCACACCATAGTCTTTGTTTTGATTCATCAACTCCATGGCACTTCGATTTTCAACCCATGATCCGATCGTCGTTCATCCAAGAGCTCTCCTCCAATGACTCCTTTGGAATCCCAAGGGTAATATGGATAACCCTAGTGATTTTCTATAAGAGTGTCTAAATAGAGAAGATACTTAGAATGGTTAATTAATAAGAAATAAATAATTAAATTTATTTATTTAATTATTGTTATTCCCAAGACCACTTTTAAGATAACACGTAATGCCGAAAACGAATTTTTCAAACCTAGGGTAAAACCCATATTATAGTTTCAATGGTAGTATTGGATTTTAGATATGATTCCCTATTCAGGATTTATTTTATTATTTTAGGAAAACTTATGTGCATGTGAAATTATATATTTAATATTTTTATTATATCAACATTGAGGTTCTCCAGACCATAGAATCTTACACCAACATAACATCTAGCTCTAAAATTATTACTTAATATATTCCAATGTCTTATATGAAAAAATAGATACATTTAAAGGATTGATCACTACACATTATCATTTGGATTATTTCCTAAAAAGGATCATTTTAAAGTGAAAATAATATACAATAGATAAATAAGTATGGATAAATAAATTGGAGAAGACATTCAATGAGTATCCCAAAACCAATTTACTTAGTATCCAACAAGAAACAAACTTATCACCTCGATCCTAAACTATTACATTAAAACACAATCCAAACATAAAATTTCTCATATAAAATCATATTTCATTACCATTCTTAATAAAAATATGATGATAATAACAGTGTTGTATAAATATGAATAATATAGGAAATGTAAATAACATCAATATTATAAAAAATCCATGGGATAAAAATACCATCATTATAGTTATATGTCATCCAATGGAATCTTCACTCAAATATGTATCCAAACTCAGTGGCTGGTCAAAATAACCTAAAAAGAATCTTCAAAATAAAATATAAATAATTATTAATTAACAATAAATTCTGTTTATAATTAATTAGAATCCTGATTCCCAAATAACTAAAAGCATTTCCATTAAATATCCAGAATTAGAAAACCATCCACAACTATATTAATATTTCAAATTTAAAACATATTTCAATATTTAATATCAATATCACATCATTTTATATCATCTCTTTATCATGATCACATCATCATAAAAAACATATCATTAATGACATAACATTGTTATTATATCATTTATATTCAAAAAATTTCTTGATAAACTATCCTATTTAAGTATATTTCTAATAATTATTCTCACATATCATCAAAACACAACCTAACGAGACTTTCATCATAACTATAAATGATAGATTAACTCTTTTTAAAATATTTCTACACTGCTCCTATACTATAAAGGAACCACCCAATATGTAATATATATGAAGGCGATGAATGTTAGAATTTTGGTACACCGTTGTGTTGGTTTGGAAAGAATTTATTCCAATTTGGAAACACCCATTTTATAAGCCCTTGTATTTTGTAGGAACATTCTGGTAATATTTTATAGAATGTGGTATTGTCTTCATGTTATTTTGTCATACAACCATACACAATTATAAAAAAACAGAAAAGATAAACCATATAGGAATACTCATTTCTATACCATGGATTAAAAAATTAATTAATAAAAATAAACATAGTCTAATTATATATTTGATTATAAATTAAAACCAAGATAATATCATTCCAAACAAAATTTCATCAAATAATTCACCAAGGATAAATCACAATTATGGAGACAAAGATTGAAATGAAACACATGCTATTTATAATTTTTTTAATTTGCACCATGAATAAAGAGCCATAAGAATTGATTACCTTAAGATAGTTCCTTATTATACTATCACAACTAACATTAATGAATGATGAATATTTGACTGTATGGAACCACACCACAGAATGAAATTCTTAATGGAAGAATATGAGAAGGAAAACGATTCGATATGGATGGTGTGTAACACAAAACCTTTTTTATACAATGAATTACACATTCAACATTCATATCTATATGCATAACACGACCCATTAATCACCACATTTAAAATATATTTTACTTCTTACTTAAATGATAATTAAGCCTTTATCATTATAATATTTAGTATACTATATTGATTTCATTTGACTACGGTAGGTCACATAATTCCTTCACCACCATAAATAATATAGTAGTATAAAAATAATAAAATCCTTTTACCCATTATGTACTGACCTATACCATCTTATAACATTACATTGTGTGTTTTGGATGTTGGATATTCCATGAGAATGTATGAGGAACAAATGGAAGAACGTAAGCTATGATTTCAGCTGAGTAATGGATTTTTGGCATGGTGTAAGGTGTTGTTCCATGACTGTTTGGTTGGGAGGATTGGTTATGGAATGGTTGGTTCACCCATTTCATGGAGGTTAGAGTGATCAATAATAGTGACCTCTTCCACTTTAATGGACCTTGTGTTGTGGTACATTCGATGATTGAGGTTAATTAAAGGCCAAATGTTATGTTATGGCCATCCCAATTATTCCATGGATCCCAGAGTAGCTAATTTTTGTAGCTACACAATTTTGGGTTTCTATACACCATTGTTCACATGTTGTTTCATGGTCGAGTTTAAAAAAATTGATATAAATTTGAGGTTTCATATTTTATGGTGTGGAGAAAATATTTTCCTGATGGTTCTTCAAAAGTTTTATCAAATCTAGTGATTTACCATTGCGTGATTTAAAGGATTTGTTTAACATACACTCATTGTTGCATGGAACTTACCCTAGTTTTGTTGTCTCAAGGTTTTGAAGGATGGGTAGAAATTAAGAAACCCCTAGAAATTTGATTATTATCCCCTTGTTTCCCTCAACCCTTAGGTGACCATTTATTGTTTTTGGGATACCTTTCAACTTCTTTTTTCATAGCTTTTTACCCCACCTACAAGAAGCCGATTACTTGTTATACAAAGTGAGTTCTGTCTCTTTTATTGTTGTAATTATAATTGTTCTTCAACCAGAGACGGTTTTCGTCATGTAAGTGATCATTTTGGGTTATGTTAAGGTGAGTGGTTGATGGATATTATTGTGTTATAGGTTGTTTGTGTTCCTTTTCATGATTATGGCATTTTCATCATTTTTTTCTTCTTATCATTGCATAATAGTCACTAAATATTTTATTAAGTTAGGTTATTTAGAAACACTATTTATTTTGAGTATAATGTTAGAGTAACATGATTTTTTATACATTGGGTAAAATTAAAGGATTTAGTTAAAAAAGATAATGAATTGAACTTAAAATTGAGTTTATGGGAATGAATGCATCATTTATAATTTCATGTTTCCATAATTGTTCTTATGTAGTCAATGCTTGTTTATGTTTCCTACATTAATTATTGTTGTTGTGGATTCATATGTGACTTTTCCATCATTTTATTTTTGGAATCACATATTATTAAAATATTTATCAATTAAATCAGTTAATTAAATAATGATGTGAAATTAGAATAAAAGAAGATGATGTTTATGCTATCTGTGATTGAAACAAATGAAAAGTGTGTCTTAAAGTTGGATATAGGTTGTATTATTCTATAATTCTAGTTTTGATTCACTTCCATTATTATACTATAATTTTAGTGGTCAAGTGAGTATGGTTGGGTGTTTTCTTAGTTGTTTTTGGGGCTTCTGGGTGTTGAGAAATAGGTTTTTGACTGGTTGTCAGGTTGACTTGAGGATGGATGGTTATTTATATAGTTCTTCATGGCATGTATGGTTATACAGGAATAGAAGTGGTATGCAATGACTGTGGGGGGCTATAGATTATGTGTTACTTTCTAGTTGTGTGGTTATTAACTGGTTATAGTGGTATATATTATATATTTTCAGTAGTATGGAACCCTTAGTTGTAAATAATGAAACTAGTGAGGGATATAGGAAAGTATTAAATGAATCTTGATATATTAACAAAATACTAATAAATAAAATGAATGATTAATGGGATGAAATGAACATGGGTGATAATTTTGGAATATTTTTAATTCAATATGGGAATGAATGAAATAATGAACATGTTAAGGTTGGTAAATGGTTAATTAATAAAGGTTAGTTGATGATATTTAATGGGAAAATAAATGTGTTCTAGTGGTTATTTTTGTGGATAAGTGTGTTGGTTTGTATAGCAGAAGTAGAGGCAATTAATAGTTGAAAGGTGTGGTTATGTACTTTTTTATGGGATGTGTTAGTGTGGTTTAGGTGAAACCCTACTGGGTTGGGATAGTGTGCACCATATTATACATATTTTTTTTTGTGATATCATACACTCCCCACCCATAATGGATAACCTGATTGAAACCCTAAGGTTTTGGGTTTTGTGCATTTCCCCAATATATAGGTTAGAGTGGGAACAAATCGCTGGCTACTATGTCTTCCATACTCTTCTTTCAAGATGAATAATGGTTGGTAATGATGATATAGTAGAATATGATGTGGTTGTTGTATTGGTACATGGTATGGGTCATGCATGGAGGAGGAGGGTATGGGGTTGATGTCCTTTATGTTCATGATGCCCTACTGTGATGGATATGGATATGTTATAGTGGCTATAAATCAATGAAAACAAGAATATTGGGCTCTATGGGAGGTTGTGATAGGTAGGGATACAAACTACCCCACATTAGCAATGAAGTGACAATTTTATTCAATTTTAATGAGAATATTACACCCCTGGAGGGGTCAGGATAGGTAGGGTTTTAGGCTAACCTGCATCGATTAAGACTTTATATAGATTTTTTATGGCTAGGATTGATTTGGAAGGGATTAAAGCATAATAAATTTTTCATTGGGGCATGGGAGTGATTAAAAAATAATGGTAAATACCATTTACTTTGAAAACATTGAAACTTATCTAAACATATAATTATGATTTATTCTCATTTTTAATCAATCATGTAATTAATTAAATCATAAATACTTATAAATACATTTCCTTAAAAGAAAAATTAATATATTATGCTTAAAGAATTATATTCATCATGCAAGGATATATCATATACAATATCATTTATTATACATTAATCCAGTATTAATATTTATACCACATAAATTAGTAATTAATTACCATTTAAAAAATAACAATTCATATACATAATTTCACAACCTATAATTTTCCATAATTTAGAAATATATTTATTCAAATAAATTATCCCAATTAATTTATATTTTTTGTTATATATTTTAAATAAAGAACTATAAAAATATTTTACTATATCTTATAGTTGTCATGGAAATGTATGTCATCATAAATCATAACAGAAAATTTAACCACATAGTATTTATAATTCTTACTAATGGATTTATTTTACTACCATATTAATTCATAAACATGGTAAATAATTAAATCCTCACATAAATACATATTCAATACAATAAAAACATTTGACTAATGAATTATCATTCCATATATATATAAAACCACTTATTTTCTTCCAATTGTAAATAATTATGCATTTGAAGAATTTAAATACATGAATAACATGTCAATAAGAAACATTAAAATTTATAATATGAATATTATCTATTAACTACAATTTTGACTTAGATTCATTCACCACATTATTGAAATAAATATTTTAATTTTAATTCTATATAATACATTATAGATATTCACACACATTTTTATAGAAATGTATACTCCATTAATAATTTATTCCCCATGAAAACTAGTTATAATTATATATCATAAAATTTATATATTTAACACATCATGAAACATAGAAATAACATTCATTTAATCCGTTAAAAATAATTAATTAACTAGAAACCATATTATTTCTTTTGAGGAACTATGTTCCTTACATTATAGAAATATTTCATTTCTCATAAAAACACATATTAATATAATAAAATCAACACAAAAATATCTATTGTTCTACATATAATATTAATTAAATACTAATTTTTTATTTTATTAAATTATATGTTATCTTTTTAAACCAATAATATAATTATTTATTATTGTGAATTTTCATCAAAACACTTTATTATATCATTAAAATAAAATTATAAATTTACTTATTGAAATTTTAAAACAGTAACAATATTAATTTTTTGGACTCTATAGTACACACACCACTAGAACATTTCATACTAAAAAAATACTTAACTATATATTAATATGATAAAGATTGATGAGGGATAATAAATAATTAAAAATAAGATGTGTATTTATATAATATATAAAGATTATTTATATAAGATGTATCACTATAAAAACATGTAAGAACAATATTATTGACCTCACCCATGAGTTTTAGTATGTATCTTCCTAAAAATTAGAAAATATTGAAGTTTTTTAGGTGTATCGTTGTTAAACCACTTGGTTAGGGGAAACCGTGTGGTTCCCACGCGACAATGCTACAATTTTTAGAAATTCCATTCTTTTTGGTTAATCAAATCATGTAGGGTACTAGTGTAAACAATGGGGGGGGGGGTACCCAAGTTCATTCAATGTGGGGAATAAGGTTGTCACATGGTTTGGCCAACTGTGCAGTAAAACAATGAATTTTCTGAGGATTAATTTTTTTTATAATTCCTAGAATTCCCTGCTATATATTTTTACCCCAATCGAATCCCCACTACCCCTCTTTCCCGATTTATCTAAAAGAAGTCCCATGGAAAAATACTCTTCAATTTTACCTCTGGTTTTGGGAATTTCTCTTGAAATTTCATGTGAATCTCTATTTGGGTAAGGATTTATCTTCTCCCACTTCAACTTTGTCCCCATTCCTCTCTTTTTATTTCCCCCATTACCATTTAATTCCCTAGATAGAGCATGGGTGGGGTTTTAGGTTCTAAAATAATTTTTTATATTGTCACTAGGGTGTGTTATGGGTCCTCTAATCCCTCCTATAATCATTTTTAATGAATCACATCACATGTACTTTCCCTACGTAGGTGTTTACTTTCATTTTTATATTCATTGGAATATTGTTCATGCATGAGTATTTTAAATTAAATTTTTATTCTAAATTATAAATTCTATTAATATATATGTATTTACATATATATAAAAATCATGGTTTTTATGAGACACATATTGAATTCTAATAGATTCTTATGCATTTTCCAAAATTTTTGTATTTCACATAATGAATGAATTTTATTTTAACTAGTAGAATATTTATTTTGGTTTTTATATAAAAAATTGATAATTTATATTTTTCTGTGATTATTTATGTCATTGTATAAGTTTTCATTCATGTTTAAGTGGGTCAATTGGGCATTATTTCATTGTTTCGGAAACCATTTTAATCTTTTATGATTATCTATGTTTCTCCATGTAATTGGTGGTTATACACAATTTCATAGGTGTACGTATATATATATATATATATATATTCACATGGGAACATGTGGATATGTGCATTGAGTGATGTATATATATGTATATATATATATATAGAATATCATATGCGTATGACCTCAAAGAGAAGTTTTGAAATTAAATTCAACACTTTAAATTTGGTTTTTAAATAAAATATTTTAACTAAATTGAAATGGAATAGTTTGTATTCTCTAAATGGGTTTTCTAAAATATGTTACACCTTCAGAAGGATCCCCACTGTTTTGTGGTGTATGTGAGATTGTGAATTGATATGGTTTATATTTCTTTCTATATATAACATGAATGGGATTCACACTGTGGGGGGGGGGGGGGTAGGGAAGTGTGATAAGGTATTAATTATATGGTTTATTGTCGTACATGATGTGATTGATATATTTTTGACTTTTATTAAAAAGGTACCCTCACATCCAATATTTTGTGAATATGCGAAATATGACACCTTATGTACTTGGGTAGGATATCCTAGATGGGATGATGTACTTTCCATTTGATCAAGTATCATCCTTACTTTTTAAGTTATTAGTGTGGTTCCCACTTTGTTCAGAGAAGTTATTATAGGTCCGCTCATTGGGAGTGAAGTTATACCACTAGGTAGCCTATCCTATATAACCATAGGGTAGAACCCATATTTATCATTATTTAGTTCTTTATTTCACCATAACTTATTCCTTATTTTCTTTTATCAGTAGATATATATATATATATATATATATATATCTATGTGTGTGTATCCTCATAACCTTTCTATAGGATCATTTTTCTGTTTTATTCAGGTCCTACTAATAGACATGGATTTTCCTTTACTTCTTTTCATTTGCGACATCTATTTATTTAACATGTCTATTTCCTAGGTTCTATTTGATTCACCATTATTGATGCAGTTCCTTAGTGTTATATTTTGTAGTCTTACATAAACTTTTTTTATTAAAATATTTTGAAAGTGTTCTACGTAAATTAATTATTTATGAAACATTTTTAAAAAATGGCATTTTGAAATGATTTCAAAGGAAGATAAAAAATGAGTTTTTTAATAAACAAGTAATGGGATAATAAAATTATTTTCAAGTTATTGTTTTCATTTAATAAAAATATAAACAGATGGTTGAAAAAAAATCATGGACTTGCCTTCTACTTTTATTTACTTCTGTATGAAAAATGTAAATATTAAATGTATTTCAAACTAAAATTTATGGGTTTTATTAGAAGAGAAAATAAATGAATTGATGGTTATATATTAATAGGTTGTTAATATTATATTCTACTTATACCCCTTAGTGTACATAGAACAAGTGTCTCTTTTAAAGTATCATGTCTAGACTCTGAAGAGTTTGACCAACCAGTTTCTCCTCCCAGGATGTGTTGAAGAGGATTATCATGATTTTTTATTATGGAGTGACCTTAGGTCACATGGATATCTTGATATGGTACAATATCATTAATTTTATTATTACATAGTAGTTTTAGAGAAATTTTCCATTTATATTTAACTTTTCCTTAATTGGTGATTTTTAAGAATGCAAGGTTATAGATTTTGAATGAAGTGGTTCTTGGGTGTAAGGGAGTTTGAGGTTGGTTAAGGGTTTACTACATTCATATTAGGTTTTTTATTTCTTTATATTATTACATCATTTTATTATAGTGAATATAATTATTATGTAAAAAGTGATCATGATGGAATTTATGTAGAGTCTACTATATAATTATTTATATTTATTGGGTGAATTCCTTCAGAACTAAGTTCACTTTGATGGGTGAAACTAGTTTCCAATCCATGGGGATTGGGAATGACCATTACTCTCTATCATAGGATGACTCTAGCATCTGAAATAGGTTAAAACTATTCTAGTTCATAAAAAAATGGTATTAAAGGGGCCCTATTTATATGGGTGAGTCTATTAAATTAAAATAGGACTATCAAAAATCGGAAAATAGGTGTGAAAAGGATATGGATCACCCTTACCTGTTCCAAACCCATGAGTTTCCTTTGGAGGTCAGGTTTTAAGACTTGGAATATGGGTTTATGTGTGTTTTGATTTATATTGATGGATTTAATATGTTTTGGGATGGAATTGTAGTTTAACTAGTGGTGCATGACGGGCTTTCATGGAACAATAAACAATTTGAAGCACACATACATAGTTTGATGTAGCTCTCAATAATAGTTTTATGGTTGTCCCATGGTTTAACAAACCATGTAATTAATTAATAGAAAAACACTAGTCCCATTTATGATGGTATTATATTTTTTATACTAATCTATTGGATTTTGGTAGGTTTCTGAATGGAAATTTACAAAGTTTCAAAGTGGTTTTCAAGTAAATATTAAATATTTTCAAATGTATTTGGAATTTAGAAATTATTTTAAAAGGAAATTTTGGGTTTAAATAGTGAATGATAAAGACTAGAAAACTACGTGAAACCTAGGAAAATAATGAAATTTTATTCTAGAAAAGAGATAAAGGGGACCATAATAGTGTGTAAAAAATTCCCATGAAGGGGTAAAATAGTCCTTGTAGGTGGGAAGTTGTTATCCCACACGAGGGTGGAATTTTTGTTAAAAGGGGGAAAAATGGGGGGAGTAAAGAAGTGATGGATAATTCTATTATGGTAGTGTTAAATTTGTTTAATAGTTGTATAATCCTATAGACATATCTACTGACTTATGTATTTCTTTCATACCAACCTCTTCTTTCTCCATCCTATGTAATATGGTTCGATCAGCTATATTATATACACAAACTTTTTCTCCTAATGGATGGATAGTCTGAAGTTATATCATTATTCCAATGTACTGGACTCACATATGTAGGTGGAGAGAACTACCAATCACACTATAGGTAGGAGAGCATCATCAGACTAACTCACTT
Organism: Viscum album; assembly: GCA_963277665.1. Classification (NCBI taxonomy): domain Eukaryota; kingdom Viridiplantae; phylum Streptophyta; class Magnoliopsida; order Santalales; family Viscaceae; genus Viscum; species Viscum album. Next base: position 1,427,218,021 of record OY728141.1, read on the forward strand.
TGGGTGAGGAGTTCTTCTAGAATTATTTCATTCTCATAGGAGTGAAAAGTTTTTTAAAAAAATTTATAGTTATGATAACTTCATAGAGGCAGTGAGTTCTTTATTGTGATTTGATATCCAAAATTGGTGAGGGATTATTAGTTAGAGGGAGTGTAACACTGTTTGGAGCATTCTAAGGTTACAATTATTTATTTGGTTACAATGGTGAGAAATATCCCACAAAACAAAAAATTATGGGAATACAACAAAAATAATTGGATCTAGAGATGAAAGACCCGTTATAATTCCATAAGTACATTTTTAGAGTAACACATCACTTAGATAATCAACCATAATAGAAGAAATTCATGTTGTATACCTCTCTTAGGTAGTTTTGAATTATTAGAAACACACTTTTGTGTTTCTAATGATTTTTTTGATAGTTATAAATGTTTAAATTTTAGGAATATTATCATGGAAATTAGAAAGACAAAGAAGGGATAAAGAGGACCACAAGGGGAATTATTAGATTCTTCCATATGCGAGTTATAGTGGTTGGCTAGTGGCACCCACTTGTTACCTAGTGGCACCCAAAAAAATACAAAATAGTATATGCATTGTAGTGGGACTTTCTCATATTATTTCAGTCTCTAATGCATTTCTGTGACATGCACCATCTCCAGAACATTCTAAAATCCATTCAAGTCTATAAATACTCTACAAGGGTTCCTATAATATAAAAATTAATTTTAATACCATTTCTACATCCAAATTTTGTCAAATGCCTCTTTTTCATATCCTCCCTCATAGTTGACTCACCCTATATCATTCTTTTATATTGTATGTTGATGGAGAAGTGTGATTTTACTTCATTAGGGATGATAAAATATAAAGTCTATTTTTTTTATTTTAGTTCTCTATTGTTCCTTAAATCAAGGGTTTTGATACTTTCATTGTCTTTAAAGCTATGGGATTGGTTATTACATATCACTTAATGTAAGTGGTTTGGTGCTTAAATTTCCCTTAAATAAAGGGTGATTGGTTTTGTTAGCCATAATTATTAAAAGACTAGTCATGTTTGGGGTTTCATAGTACAACCACTAAAAATAAATTTTCTCACATCTTGTAACAATTTGTTTTGCTAAAACTACTACAAAGTATGGTTAATGTTTCTTGAACCCACCATTGAAAAGAAAGGTTTAAACCTAATCTTCTCAAGTTTACATAATGGGAGGATACATAGGGATTCTTTAGGGGATTATTTCCAAACACCATTATCAACTGTATATTTTCATTATTTTTTATTTATGCTACTCTATCTTATATATTTAATTTCTTTCAGTTATAATTATTATTATTACACTAAACTCTTGTTTTCAGCACAATTTTTTTTAATTCTATCATTTTTTCTTAATTTTATAAAGTTTTTAAAAGATGAATTCACCCCCTCTTTCCATGTTTACGATAAAAAAAATTAATATAATGCAAAACCATTTTATTTTAAAAAACCTTATCTAGTAGAAGCAATAATAAAATAATCATATCATCAATCACTTTTTCCCAAGGATCTTCCAAGGGAAAATCAATGGGTAAAACCATTTTCATTCATGAAACTGATTAAAATTAGTGGAAAAAATGCATTTATACTTTTGTTAAAATAATAGGCTCTACACTTTGAAAAATCGTAATTAATTCTTATAATTTTTTAACCAATTAGGGGAAAATGTAATCATGATTATATTTCCACTTTTGAAATACTTGGAAAATCCATGCTCTTTATTATACATTAGATAAGTATGAATCTTATCATTTTTCTATTTTTAAAAATTCTCATGAAATTTGGAATTTCCATGAAGATATATATATGGGAAATATGAAGCTATAGTTCCCCAAAAATACGGCACTAAAATCATTAAAATTATGTTCAGGTGAAGACCCAATCTCATCAAAAACATCAATCAAGAAAAACCCCACATGTATCATGGTTCAAACTGAGGTTAGTTTAAAGGTATTCTATCCTATCACTTGTTCTTGAATTAAATAGATTTTTTACGATTCCAAATATTGTAATGATAAATTAGAAGAGATATTTAAAAATATTTCCACAAAACTACAAGAGTTTAAAAGGAAATTAAATAAATTTTTCAGTGAGAATTATATTATTTTAATGGAAAATAAAAATCATAAATATAAAAAACATAGGAAAAATCACATTCTTTCTGAAAATAATCAAGATCAAAAGAAAATATTTAATTTGGTTTTAAAGATATGCATATAGTTAAGATTCAATGTCAAGTTATTGAAAAAAATAAGAATTTGAAATTTCAAATAGATAAGAATCCCTTTTCAAGTTAATCTAATGCTCATAATTTGGAATCCATCATAAGGGATCTTAAGTATCATATTTCCAATTTCACTCAATATGAACAAAATTTAGATATGATATTGTGTTATAAAAAGTGTGTAAAGGACTATTATAGTCTCTGTTATTAAAATATAATATTACTACTAGGAATAAAACTTTAATAAAGGGTTGTTCTTAAAATAAATTTCTTAATTATTTTCATAGGTCTGAGTATATGGTCTAGGAGTGAAATTATTAAAATTATCGGTATTATAGGCTAAAATCAGTTCACCTATCCTCAAATATCATATATATAAAATATCATATTTGATTTGAAAATAATATTCCAATAAATTATGGGTTACAAAATACTTATTGGAAAACATTTATGGACCTATGTTTTGGGTACCAAAACCTCTAGATTCTTGAATATTTTGTAGTAAGTATGTCTTAAGAAAAAATCCAAGGTGCATCATGGAAAATTCTTGAGACCCCTATGTGGTATATTTTTTTTGTATGTTTAGTTTAAAATTATTTCATAAAAAATAAGATATATTAATGTTTATAAATTCCTTATTTTAAATATTTCTAAATTCAATTTATATTGAATCATACATTTACACTATTTGAATTTTATGTGTTTTTTGTTATTTAATGAAAAATGTTTCTATAAATGTGATATTTATTATTTGGCCTATTTATTAAATTTATTTATGAAAATTTTACATATGTTTTTCAGTACTATTTGTTTTAAAATTAAAGTTGTTTATTTAAAATACTTAGGTTCCCACCAACTAGCTAGTGGTTCTTCATAGAACCTATTTTCTATAATTCTACAAATGGATAGCCAGTGGATCTCACTAACTGGTTGGTGGTGTCGGGCCATGAACATAAGTTTAATAAAGGGAGGGTATTTGAAAAAATAACCCCTCCTTTAACCCATGTACCACCTGAAAATTTATCATCTCAAACCCTGTCAATCCCTAACTTCTCCTCTATTTCGAATATTCACTCTTTGGTAAGTTTCTTGATATTTTCATGCCTTTTTCACTCATCCCTCCTTACATTTATTTAATCAAAACCTTTTTATTCACTCCCAAAAACCCTTGATCGATTATTTTGAACCCTTATATAATGGCCACTCAAATAACTCAACCCTCCTCTTCCAAAGGAAAATGGATGGGAATAGAATCATCAGACCCTCCTTCAATTGAAGAATAATCCGATTTAGAATGAAAAAATTATTATGTAGGGTAGGATAATTTATTCTTGTCGGTTCAAAAATATTCGATTTAAATTAATATGAAATTTTCCTTTATAAATGGCGAGTTCAAAGAACATATCAATATTGAGGATCCTGAAGGATTCATTCTTGAAAATGATGGACTTTTAATGGTAATATTAAATATGGTTTTATATTGATAGAATCCAACCTCTGTTTCCTAGATCTCTAAGCTGGATAAATGCATAAACATGATAAAATTCACAAAGGTAAATGTGGAATGTAATATTTATATAAATGATATGATTGAAGAGACTCTTATTTTAATTATATATGTTAATGGAAATATTTTTTAAGTGATCAATATAATGATTTTACTAATTATTCATAGAAAATGAAGAACTTTTTTAGATGTCCATACATGTATAAGTGATGTACTTTTGGGATTATAATATGAGTAGAAAGATGAATTTATTTTCCTATTATTAGAAAATTATTAAAATTAATTTATGTTTTTTTTGAAACTTAATTTAGTGTCACATAATAGAGTTTTGGAGAAAATAATGATCAGACACAGTTTACTAGATAGACCAAGTAGATGTTTCCTCACAATGATGTTTTAGAGCACATGGTTAGTATGTTTTGTCACAAAATATAACTTCTCAGGGATAAAGTGAATTTGAAAGAGTTTATCAGATGTATATTCATCAAACTAATGGAAATTCTATTACGAGGTTTTGATGACTGGACAAAGGTCATAAAAAAAAGCTTTCATAGACATTTTTCACAAGTTACCATTACAATTGTAAACACTGTTTTCTATGATGCCTTTACACAGTGGTAGGGATACCCTCATATAGGTACTCGATATTATCATGTTGATAGACTATTGGTAGTTTTATCAGGTGTTTTATAGTGTATCTGCAGTTGCAAAATCAATGGGAGGATGACCATAAAACTCGTAGGTTGTTGTAACTTGTTGACTAGATAATGTCCTATATAAATAGGTGTGGTGACCACGATCTAAGGCGTTGAAAACTTTTTGAATAGTGAATCTTTCTGAATTAATTATCGGAGCCCCAAAGTGGAGAGTAAGTGATCAAGTGTATTGTATTCTCTTGTATCTCATAAAATGATTTTTTTTATAGTTTTCTTATATAGATGTAAAACTTTGTCTGAACCATGTTGTTTTTGTTTTTCCACTTATTTTTTTGAAGTGATATCCAATAATTTCGTGCGTTTATTAGGTTAGATGTACCTAGTTATAGTTCACACTAATCAATAGGTAGATATTATAATTAAAAAATCAATCTGATAATGTTTTGGAAAATTTCCACTAAGGTTGCTCGAGTGATCATATATATATATCAATCTAAATAATCATTATGTCACAAGTTCAACCTATTAGTTCCAATATATGGAGTTCTAATTCTCAAAGATATGTATGCAAGGCATGTGGATGGAGGTTTCTCTAAAAAAGTTTTATCAAAGGGATATCAATTACTTCACTCACAACATTTAGACATTTTCTTCCTTTGTTTGAAAGTTATTTTCTTTAATTTAGTTTACTTTTATCAAAATAACGACATCATTGGAATAAATGGTTCACATAAAAAAGTTCTATGGATTAGAATTTTTTTTAGAGAATATATCTCGAATATATTTTGATATAAAAGTATCATTATTCTCCTTTTGTATGGAAGGTGTCCTAAAAAAATAGATGGTGATTCCTGGGGATGGTCGGAAAAGAAGTATTTAGACTTAATCAGGATTTCTATTGTGAGTAATGTTGCATTCATCATTTAAGAGAAAAAAACTACTACAGAGGTTATGAAATAATTGGATAAAATGTATAACAATCTAACAACTCTTAATCAATTTTACATATTGTGAATGTTGTTTAACTTAATGTTATTGGATTGAAGCCTTATTTTTAATCATGTGAATTAATTTTACATGATCTAAGGTAAGATCAAATCTATAAAGGATACTTTTCGAGATGATGTTTGGGAATTTCATATTATTTACTCACATAAAAAAATTTGGGATATAGTGGTGATAGAAGCGATAAACTCTAATAGGAAGTCTGATCACATGTTTGATGATATTCATAATTTTATATTGAATGAGGAGTTAATGGAAAATGATGTTCAAAATCCATTTGGAAATTTTCTCAATTCTACCAGATGGGGATGAATTGTTCATTGGGTAGACCATTGAAATAAAAAATATTTAATGGAAAATTCCCCAAGAAAAAGTTTAAGGAAATTGATAGGTTTAGGCCCTAAATATTTTCTTTATGGGAAGAAGAGGCATATAAATAAATATATTATAAATTTCATGAAGGAATGCACTTATAGATGTAAAAACTCATTCAGTACAATGGAAAAAATGTCAAACTTGTTACTAAGAATGGTCATTCTATATAATTCATGGGATATGGACTTAGGGGAATCATTTCAATCGACTAGTGCGTGGAGGTTAATGGTTCATTATATACTAGGAATCCTGGGAAAATCATATCTACCAGATGATAAAGCTCAGAATATAGTTGGGAAATGTGATCTTAATATTCGAAGGAAAAGTTAAATTAATATGGAACTTAATGATGTAAGAAACATTCCTAGTCTCTAGAATAACCTCATATCTTTAGGAAATCATGATTATGTAAGTTTAATAAAAACTATTTCAAATGGACTTTGGAAGATCAGAAAATATTTCATGTTTATTATACACTGAGTAAATAATGGTACCAAGTATCTTAACAAATGAAGTGATGATGTTGAAACTATCATAACAACTTCACTAGATGGTCTTGAAGAGCGTTAATGTAGTCTTGGTTACCTCAATAAGAAAAATATTAATGTTCTAGTGGTGATGGGAATACTAAGAAATGATTATATGTACCTTGTAAGATGTTATTATTATATTATATGAAAATAGAAAATAATTTCCTTAAACATGGATAGAAGAAATTCAAGGAGCCAGGTGTTAGAACTTGTTCATTTCGACAATTGGGGTCCATCCGCTATTCACATGTATGGGGGACCACTATACTTTGTGAAATTCATGGATTATGATACTTTCAAGGACTGAGTTTACTTCCTATATAATAAATTTTATGTGTTACAAGAATTTACACATTGGATATCCGTGTTTGATAGAGTGCGACAGAAAGTTGAAATTTCTCCGGAGAGACAATAGTGGGGAATACACCCAAAAAAATTTCATAAATTCTGTAAGAATAATGGAATAAATCAATATAATATAATTCTATATACTCTAAAATAAAATATAGTAACTAAAAATGAATTGGACACTAAAAGAGAAAGCATGCAGTATATGGATACACTCAGGAATGTTGAAGGGAATTTGAAGAGAGTCCTTGAATAAAACAACATACTTGGTGAAAAGAAGTCTGAAATATGCTTTTAGATAGGAAAATTTCATGGATATTTAGTCCAGTAAGATAAAAAAGTTCAACCATATAAAAAAATTTCAAAATTTTAAATATGGTCATATAAATTCTAAGGATATAAATAATTTGGTGGTGAAATACGAAGTTTGTTTTCTTATCGATTTTGTGGATGATAAACTTGTTTATAACCTATGCGATGATGAAAAGAAACATATAATTTAAAGCTAAGATTTTTTCCTCAATGAATAATTTATGTGGAAATATTGGCTCATCGCTAAGAAGGATATTAAAGAAATTTTAAGAATCAATGTTTTTGAATATTAGTAGAGGTTTTCATAAAAACATTCATTCATGAAATTCTAGTAGAAACATAAGAGGTTGGTGAACAGATATTCAGTATACCAGGCAAAGGTATATTAGATAGACCATTTTAAATGGTTAATGTTTTAACATACATGTTTCAAACATATAACAATAAAAAACCTTTACTAGATAGAATAATATCAGATAGAGACGTTCATATGGATGAACCTAAGGTTGTGTTGAGAAGTTCAACTCATATCTACAAACATATACAATGGTTTGGAGATGATATGAACTTATTAATTCTAACAGACATACATGAACCCAAAATTATGGGGGATATAACTACTCTTGAAGACTCTAAATAGTGGGATTCATCCAAGGAAGAGTAAATAAGTTCCTTAAATCTCAATAACACTAGGAAACTTTTTGAGTTACTGAATGGGAAGAGGGATCTGGAAAACAAATTGGTTTTTCATTTGAATGTGTAATATTATATAATTAAAGGATAAAAGTGGAGGTTAGTGGTGAAATGTTTCCCATAAAATGAGGGAATTGGATTTTAACAAATTTTCTCACTAGTGGTGTTGTACAAAATTATTCGAATAGTGCTCAGAATTGTTTCATCTGATGATATACACTTGGAGTAGGTGGATTTAAAGTCATAATATATTCATAAATATTTTGAGGAATAAATTCACATGGTTATCCCCAAGGGTTTTGAAGTTCTTCAGAAGAATTATTTGTATTGTAAGTCAAAACTAAGTCTTTCTGTTTGAAATCAAGCACCAATATAGTGGAATATAAATTTAAACACATTCATGTTGGAATAAAGTTTCAGTTGAGGTGAGTTTTATCACTATTATTACAAAAATAATTTGGAAGATGAAACATATATCATATTGTTGTTGTATGTGGATGATATGTTGATTGATAGTTTGGAATTATAATAGATTGAGGAACTAAATTGTAAAATGTAATGTATATTCCAGATAAATAAATTCGAGAAATATAATAAAATCATGGGGATTAGAATTTAAGGGGATATAAAAGTTGTATTTTTGGTTTTATCCTATAAATATTATATTAGGAATGTCATCAAAAGATTGAAAATTACACTTTATAAAACTGTCTCAACTCCCATCACTGGACACTTCAAACATTCTAAAAATTATGCAATATCAACAGATGGAGAATTTGGTGGTATGGAGAAGGTTAATTATGTTTTATTTGAAAGAATATTAATGTATTAAATGGTATTTACTAACCTAAATGTTACTTTTATACTGGTATTTGTTAGCCATTTCATTTCAAATCATAAAGGGAAACATTTGGAAGCTGAGAAACGGATATTACAAAACATAAAAGGGTTGTAGGATGAAACTCTACTTTTTGGGGAAGATGATCATATGAAAGGTTTTATTGATGTGAATATTCCTAGAAACATGGATTCACGGAAAAATACTATAGGTTTTGTATTTACATTAATTGTAATAGTGGTAAGTCAAATAGATCTGTTAAAACTGGTGGTTAATTTTTCTAAAATAGTATTGAACTATATTTATACTAAGGGAGTGGGGAAGCGTATGATATGGTTGATAAAATTTATAAACGAACTTGGAAAGGGAATATAAAAATTGATGTGGTTTTATGATATTAATAGTTCAATTCATCATGCTCACAATCTAGTTTTCCATATGGGAATGGAAAAATTTGATATGAAGTGTCACTTTATATGATGTTTTGTAGAAGATAAAGTGTTGGAACTTTAAAAGTTTTCAATAAAGAAAAATACTATGGATATGTTTACAAATGTTATTGTCTATGAATTTCAGAGGAAAAATTGTTCCTTAGCCATACAAAAAAATTCATACATAGAGGATATCACTACTTACATCAGATAGAGGAAGAGTTTAGGTGAATGAAAGAAGAATAATGTTAAAAAACATAAAAAAAATACATGTGTAAGATTGTTGGGATTATGGAATATACATCAGGTTCAATGGATAGAGTTTTCTAGATGCAAATGATTGGATTAAGTTTATCATAAATATTGAATAAATTGTTTCCTCATAGTGATTTTTTCTAAGTGCATGGGGTGTAGATTTTCTCACTGGAAAAAACATTCAATAGACAGTGTGCATATAAAAGAGTTTAGAAGACATAACTTAATTGAAGTAAGTAAAATTATATGATGAGGCTTTGATAACTAGAGAGAGGTTTTCAAATAGATCTTTCACAGATTTTGTTCATGGGTTTTTTATTCCATTAAAGGTTGTTTTATCTTATATGTTTGTGTAGCAGAAGGGATACTCTTATGTAGGTGGTTTCTATTTTCATGGTGACCAGCCATTAGTGGTTTTATTGGGATTTGATACAGTATATTAAAATTTTCTCAAATCAATAGGAGGATGATCATGAAAAATATAGATTTATGTAACTTTTTAATAGGATAAATACATCTATAAAGATTTATGGTGTCCTGACTTTGAGGTGTACAAAAAATGTATGAATAGTACATGTTTCTGAATTAATTTTCTGAGAACCAAAGTGAAGAGAAATTGAGGGAATGTATTGTATTCACTCATAGCTCCTAAAATAAAAAATGTTTGTAGTATTCTCCCATGGATTTATGGATTTGGATAAACCAAATAAATATATTTTTTCCATTTATTTTTCAATTTTGTGAATTCTAATCCGTGATTTTTGTGTAGTTATTTTGTTATATCTACAAAGTTATAATGAAAAATACTCAGGGGGAGAACATTATGAAACAAAAATTCAGTTTGATATCATTATAGACCATTTGGACCATGGATGTTGGAGCGATCTACCAAAAATCATAGTCTAGTAAATCATTGTCTAAGAAAGTTTTTCTGCTGGTTTAAATAGATAGAATGTTACTTATTAAATAGTATTATCCAATGTAGGTGGGTGGTGGTCTGTCCCAATAATTTTTCTTCATGGAACACTATAAACTAGTATCCACACCTATAATAGGTATAATGAAATAATCCATAGGCGATAAAGGTGAAAGTGTGAATCAAAGGCAGTACAAAAAAATTATTGGTATCCTACCTTTTTCTTACTTCATCATGGTCTGATATTGATTATCCAGTGAACGTGCGTTCTAGATATCAATGTGATCCTATAGAATGAAATTTAATGCTTTCTAAGATAATCCTTAAATAGATATAAGAAAAATTTTGTTTTTACTATTTTTTAGGAATGTTAAGAACCTAAATCTATCAAGATACATTGATATTGACAAGAAATCTGATAGTGATTATATAGATTCCTCTTCAGATGGAATGATTCATCTAATAGAATGTTTTGTTAGCTAGAACTATAAGAAAAAATATTCTATTACACTAATAACCATATAAGTTGAATAGTTGGCTTGTGCTAGTGCTTATACTAAAATTATTTAGATGAGAGTGACCATTCAATATTTCAAGGTGAATATTGAAAGTCCTCTTATAATTTCATGTGATAATAAATATATTATTTATATCTCTAAAAAACTAGTGAAACACTCAAGATCTAAGAACATTGATATTAATATTCACTTCATCAAGGAAAATGATGTTGCTGGTGATGTATATATAGACTCTAATCCCACAAAAGATGAAATTTATAATATTTTAACTATGGAAATGCCCAAGGATTGATTTGGGACTTTGAGGTAAAACATGAATGTGAAGGCCTTACCTATCACTTGAGGAATTTTAGGAAATACACTCACCTTAAATTATATTTTCTTATCAATTTGGTAGAATATATTACCAAATCCTTGTAAAATTGGGTGAAGTGAACCTATTCCATATCTGTTATAAGTCTAAAAGTATATATTATTGTGAAAAGGGGGAGAAAATTAATAAGTGTTGGCTTGAATTTTTGCTGAAGGAATTCAAATCACATGGACATGATTTTCTTATCACCAATGGATGTAATTCTATAAAAAAACTAATTAATATTTTGGGATAGTTTAAAGACAATTATCAATTAATATAGGAATTGATTTTGTGTCTTGAGAGTGAATTTGAGTTTTAGAAAAGAGTTGAGTGATGTTTACTAAAAATTTAAATGGGGGAATTGCTATTCCAAATGGAATTTTTTAAATGATGTTTTATTTTTTAAATTATTTATTTATGGGTTTATATAATGTTTGATAAATTGATTCATTTATTTTTTATATAGTTTAATATTTTTTGTAGAGAATTAAATTTTTTATATGATTATTCAAAATATTTTGTAAATTCTCAATTGGATATGGAAAATGGAAATGCATGTAACTTTGTAAGGTCAAGTCCTATATTCATATGGTTAACTTGGAACAGAATTCTAAGGAATATAACATTGTAATGTTCATCATAATGTTCAGTATAAACATCATAATTTTGAGGTAAAAATCATAAGTTTCATACAATAATTTAGAAGGTAAATACATACCTTCATAAGGTTGATTTAGTACATTGTATTGATGATTCCTGACTTCATATATATGATTCTAAACATAGTCAGGTTGATTCGTGACTTCTTATGGATTAGTCCTAAATTCATATGGATGAGTCCTGGAATCTTATGTATGACTCAAAACATTTTAAGGATAACTCTTAAGTTTATATGGAAGATTTAAATCTTTTTAAGGATGTATCCTAACCTTATATGAATGATTCCTGACATCGTAAGAATGATTACTAAGATCATAAAGATACATATTTTATTTTAAAGGATGTTCATGAATTTTTGGGTAATTTTAAAGTTTATAGGGTTCACTTATCCTTATGATGAGATATTTAATGTAATCATTCAAAAAATATGTGTCATTTACCCTTTCAAACAATAAATCTGACAAAGTTAGAATCTCACAATGAGGAGCATGAGGGTCATTTTATTGAAAGAGGGCATTCAATGCTTAATATAACTAATAAAGTTTCTATGAATCATGGAATTGGTACCAAAATTTAATACTTATAGTGTGAATTAAAATTTTAAATATCAAAATTTGTTGGGAAAATAAATTATACATTCCATGTTTTTTTACATTTGAATACAGATAGAATGAGATGATCACGAGGAGAGATTGAAGGGTATTTTGAATTCAAATATTTGATATCATTTACATACATTAAAACTATATGAATTATCATTAGTGTTGACGGGGTACTGATGATCATATTTTATAAAGCTAAAATTTATAAGATTCAAGAAGTAATTTCTCTTAAAACTTATGGGAATACTATTCAAATTTATTGTCTGAATTTAAAAACTAAAATGAAGAGAAATGTAGATCACAAAGAGTTGAGTATAGAGAAACTAATATAATTCTATATTGAGAACATGTTGTATCGATGAAAGATAAACTAAAGAAGAAGATCGACCAATATTGTAATTGGGATTTCCAAGTGTTTTGAGAAAAGTAATTGGATTATTGATCTTATGTGTTCTATCTATTTTTATGGAAGAATATCATCATTTGAATTCATACTCTCATGTAAAGGGAGTGAGTGTGTAACAACTCACCGGCCGAATCTCATGTAAAGGGTGATCATTCTGAAAGACTAATGAGGATGGTCAATATTCATTCTACTGTATTTACTATGTTAAGGATGTCAAAGACCAAACTAGAAGAATACATATACTTTTATATCAGGTAATCTAGTAGATTTATGATGATTTTGTTCACACATAATTGATAAAATATAATCATGAGGACTTGTGGTAACTCTTTAAAGAATACCCACATTGTTGTTTTCATTGTGAAATATTTAAGGATGTATAATTCCCTTATTTTATATATAACACCCCAAGAATTTATAGTATGTATTTTCATAAATAAAATCAATTTCCTTAATAGATTAAATTATACGAAACTCCATGATAAGATTATTCAACACCCAACAATGAGTTGTCTTGCGTTCAACGCAAGGTCAAATTTTACCGAACAATAATATATTATTAAAAAAATTTATTTAATACAATAAGATATAACCTAGTCATTAAGTTTGAGGTTATTAATAGAATTAAATAATGTAATAAAATATGGCTTAATTCATTATAAATTAATTATAAATGAATATAGGAACCAACTAAATTTACAAGAAATGTTTTTATAAAAAACTATTTTTATGCTCACAATGTCATTTTAAACTAATAAATTAAACTAATTAATATGATAGAATGATATTAATTAAATATATATTTTATATATTCAATTATTTTTTTGAGATTCATCAAATAGATTTTATAAGAATAAGATAAGAACAAATCCAATATTACACAAAAAACCTATATTTCAGTAAAAGCATTCTCACCACCTTTTAATGGTGAACCTATTTTAATTCCAATTCTGACAAATTTTTATATTTTTTTTTAAAAAAAACCTATTCTTTTCAATAATAATATGAAAATTTACTTTGTTTAAATTTTTGGTTTTTTCCTCAAAAGATTCATCTTTTGATGAATTATGAAAAATAGTAAATTTTAATTGAAAACAACTTTTTCATAAAAATAATTTATAGAGTTGTATTATTGTTGTGAATGGTTTAAAGTTATAAATATGTCATTTTTTTATAATTTACTCTAATGTAGAAAATTGGAATAAAATTTACATTTAGTTTAGATATTAAAATGTTTCAATGTTTTTCATGTTTAAACTTTACTAACACGTTTTCTCACCTCATCAACAGGATTAATTTTAAATTAATCAATTAAACCTATATGTTTTTAATTTTGAAAAATTTATTCCATATTTTAAATTACTTGGTAAAAATTATTTAAATAAGTTTATTTTATTTCTGGGAATATTAATAGTAATATTTGGTAATATTTTAATTACCATGGTTAAGAGTAAATCGAGCAATTAAAGGTAAAAATAATATTATAATATTTAAAAATTACTCTAAAACTTGTCTTAATTTAATTATAGGAATATGTTTTGAACAAAATCTACCTTATGGAAAAAATGTGACCTTTCTAAGAAACTTGGGTATGATTATGACATTTATTATATTTTATTTATGGATGAGTAAAACAATGTCATATTAATATTTTTAATATTTAAATAGATTTTAATATATGGTTATACAGAAGATAAATTTTCATATAAATTGTGATTTTAAATATAATAAATTTATCTTCATCATGATAATTTATTTTTAACTTTTATAGATTAAATAATTTAATTAAAGGATTTCATAATAATGATACAATAATTGTTTATTTAATGGAAATAAAAAATAAATGATATTAAAAATATTAAAATAAATATAATATGAAATAATTAATGATATAAATCCTTTTATAGAATACTTATAAGTTTTGGTGATATATTAGAATTTTTCGTTAGAAGTTATCATGTTTTTATGATATTTTTAAAGAGAGAAATAATGAATAGTACCAAAATTGATATAAATGATACTGTAAAATAAAAAGTATTTGATTAAATGATATAAAATTCATAAAAATATAAGATTTGTCCAAATAACTATAATAAGGTTAAATATTTCATCGTTTGTCATTTTATTGTAACTATTTTAACTATAAAGTGTAAAAACCCAAGTTGTCACGGTAAGAGTTAAATTGGTTAACTAAGGATTAAAGCCAAGAGATAAGGTTAATTTTGTGACCTAAACATGTCTAAAAATAATTTCTTAAGATGATGTATACCCATACTCATCTTAAATTCATAACAACTCACTTTGGAGCCATTTTAAACCGAAAATAAATTTATATTAATTTAATATTTTGAGTATTTAAAAAACTTCTCTTCACCTCCCTTATAAAAATGGAATCTCCTAGCTTAATTACTCACCAAAATTAGAGAATTTTAGCTAGAAAAAACCATAAACATTTATCCTCTAAAGATTCATAGTTAATTTTTGGAGGTTCAACCATTCTAAAAACACCAACCCTTGTGTCCCTAAGAGGAGATCCAAAGGAAGTCCTTCGAGGAAGAGGTAGTTGTTTTGCTAACTCATTCACATTATTTTCTTATTATTCTTCTTCTTAGTATGTTTTCTACATAATAAATTAATTACTCCAATATCATATATATGATGATATTTTATTTTGATTATGGTACAGCCATATTCTTCCTTTTATCCTTCCTATGAAAAACACTATCACCATGCGTGTGTATATAGGTCTTACCGTCTCCACACATTGGTGTACTTTTTTTCATAACTAATTTATTTGGATGGGTATAATGATGAAATAATGGATATAAATAATAAATATGACATAATACTAATTCTATATAATTAATATACCATTAAATTCCTTATCTATTTACCATTACGGTATGATATCGCTGCTTGTTCATACGTACAACCTATCATCTCCACGACGCGATGAGATTCATCCTCCATGATGACCAATTAATAATGATTATAAAAATTTATATGATAAATAAATATAATATTTATGAACCTGATATCATTATAGATATGAGGAAAATATGTCTTATTCATAATAAATATGACTTACATGACTAAACATGCATTAGAAAATAAAGTAGTTAACACCCAAAACAATGGTAATAATGAAATATTATTAAAAAACAATATAAGAGGATAAAATATGATATCATAAATAATGTACATGGTTTTTATCTAATTTAATAATAGGATTTAATCATTATATCTGAGGTTAACACACCCTCATCTAAAGTAAATTACAAGGTAAGGGTTAATTTTTCAATCTCATTATTATCCAGGATTTCATATACATAGGTATTTACAAAGAAATATTTATCATCCATGTCTATATTTATTTAAAATGTGTTTCAAAATATTCATACTATTCTTATACAATTTTTTAAATTCATTTTTACCAATTTTTTAGTTTTGATATGAAATTTCTAAAGGACTCGTTTTTTTTCATTTTTCAAATGAGGTACTTCATGACATTTTAGGAAAAAATATGGAATGAATGTTTATTTTTAATTTATGCAACATGGACAGATTTTATATCCTTCCTAAATTAGGGATGTTATTATGCTTCCTTTACAAGTTTACAATTTTAATTTTAAATAACATTTTTTCTTTTATAAATGAATGGCTTCTAAATAAATGATATCAAAGAAAAAGGGTATTTTTTTCTCAAGATATTTCTAATGATTTTATTAGGGTATTTTCATATATATCAACATCGTTTGTTGAATCTTCTGTTTGAATGAGTTTGACATCTTATGATATAATCTATCTTATTTTATTGAAGGGTTAATGCTCATTTTTATTGTGGATGTTCTATTTTGATATCATTCATGGTTTATGGTTAAAGTATTATAATTTTGTATGCTTGTTTTTCAATAAGAATATTTATGTTGTTTATGTTTTCATATGAAGAATGAGTTGGACTTAGTAAGTGATGGGTGGGGCCCTCTATATCCCCTCAAGGCATCAATTGGTCTTGTGAGACACAATAGACTGGGTTTTTACCCATTTATGTATGGTGTCTTGGATGAAGCCTCGAAGGTATGTTTATGATGTTCGACAATACACATTCCATCATTATGATATTAGTTATCAAAATTACATGTGATTATTCAACTAGTAGAATATCCATGTGAATGTTTATATGGTATTTTTTATTTATTATTGATTTATTATGATCAAGATTATATTTAAAATTCTTTTGTTTTAGTTATACACATTTCCTTAAAATTTTATGCATATTTATGATAGATTCCACTATATTATTTACCCTTACTGAGCATATGAACACACCCCTTTCTTATTTTTTAATTTCCATGGATTCCATGATGTGAACTATGATTGATATTATGGGTTAATCTATGAGAATAATTGATTTCTTGAAGGATTATCTGTGTTGTATTTTATGATTTTAATTTCAATGTAATGTTCATGTCTCTAAAATATTTTCCAAGACTACTAAATGAATTGGTTGTTTGGTATTCTACACAATTATCTATTCCAATGTAATAATGTAAGGAAACAACTCTAGGCTGCTGTGGTTAGGGTCATTAATGTTGGAATTTGAACATGTTTATCAATTAACTTGGAAATTATATTTAGAAAAAATATATGAGGATAGATAACCTGAAGGTAGATTTTGTGGATAAGTATAAAAGAACAACCTAGATTTTTGTTACGGTAGAGATTATGTGGGTATTCCTAGAAACACATCAATGTTTGGATACTAGAAGTGGAATTGATTCTTGAACATATGTACCTAGGAGTAAAAACTCTAACAAGGTGTGTTATGTCTGACCTAGCATAAATTGGTACATGAAAATGGGCCTAACTCCACACTTATTTTTATATTCTTGGGGAATATTCTTAGGATAATTAATTTTTTATTCACAAACAATTATGATAGATTAAGATGTAAATATGTCCCCAAAGAAACCATGTTTATGATTATGAAGTTATATTCACTTAATGTTTTCAATTTATGTTTAGTATTTTGATAGTCTTGGATAATACAATATGATATGATCTAACCTAGTGTGTGTCATAATTTAGAAATGGATAATATTAGATATAATGTGAACCTCACTGATGTACATGATCCAAATATTAAAAAGGATCATATTTTAATGGTCTTAAGACAATATTTCGGAGGGAAATAGTCTCCTATGAATTCTCATCATATAAAGACATAAAATCATGTTATAATGGGATAAGTAAAGAGTACTAAAAGTATTATGTATTTGGAGGGAAGCATATAAATAAGAGTAAAACTAAGAAAAATATAGAAAAGGGGAAGAATAGGAATTTTTTTCCCACATATAATACTTGTGGAAATAATCACCATGGTACATTCTTAAAAGGAATGAGAGTTTTCTAAAACCGTGCAGAGAAAAATCACTGTGATTGGAATTTCAAGGACAAGAAAAAGTCTTCAAAGGTACATTGATTCAACTGTAAAGAGATATAAAACTTCTCAAATCAATGTAATATGAATCAAAGAAGTATACCCCAAAAGTAGCTAATGGATCATAGTAAAGATTATGCTAATATCACAGATGAATAGGAATGATTTATTTTATTATATTGGGATTCAATAATTATAAAATTTTAGTTCTTTATCAATGATATACTAGTTATAAGAATTATAGAATATTTAAGGATTTTACTGTAGTACTACATCATGATGGATTTGAGATTGTATGTTGAATAATACTGATGACCAAGAAAAATGAATCTGTAGAATGTTTTTGGAAAAAATGTGGTTGAGGGAAAGATAACTGTTGATATATTCATTATACAGATATAATAATTATAGAATAAAGAGATTATTGATTTTGATAAATTAAATTGGATAGTACCGACTACCTTGTAATAGATTAATGGTTTGTTGGAAAAGTGGTTTAGGCTATCATTGATGGAGTTTAAATAATTTTTGGATTTAAGGAGTATATCCAATAATGTATGTTCTATTTATGGAATAAGAAAGCATGCATGTTTTCAATAATGTTTTATTGTAAAGAAACTTATTACCATGTTTCAAGGGAATATATTATGAAGTTAGTATGATGTTTGCAGTGTGAAAAACAAGATCTTCTTCATGTTGTGGAATGATTGATGATAAGTTCCTTTTTGGAAATGTTGACCATTTATGGACTAGTTTAATTTGGTCTTTGAAAAAAAATAAGATGTTAATGTATGACTTCACCCCATGATCCAACTTGTGCTATAAAATAAAGTATAAATAATTCAAGGAACAACAAAAGGATAATATTGTATTAATGGAAACATATCAAGTAATTATATTTCCTTAAATTATTATAGAGTGAAAGAGTTTATCAAATATAGTCAAAGAATCTAAAAAATTTTATCTTTTAACCAATGGTATTTCAAATCATTATATATTTATGGATTCGTGGCCTCAACATTCCATTGATAATTCACTTATTTTTGATTGATGACCTCAATTACTCCCAATAAAAAGATACACTTTTCCTCTATGTTTGTATCTCTACTTTCCACTAGTGTTCTCCTACTCAAAAACCTAGTTTTGTGGTGACCTTAACATTTATATTTAATTATTAATAATAATTTTTTTTATTAACTCTATTTACGATGTGGGGTTTTCAACAATAGTATTTTAAAATATCAAGCTCTTAATTACAAAGATCAAGTTTAAATTGATAGGATTAAATTTAATTAAGGTTTAGATAATGTTACACCAAGAGATTTTGGAGTATGTAATTTCTTAAAAAAACTCAATTTCATCGATTGCTTATGTTGTACGAAACACCATGATAATCTTATTCTACACATAATAATGAGTTGTCTTCTGTTACATGCAAAGATGAGTTTTACCGAAACAAAAACATATTATTAAAATAATATTATTTAATGTAATAAGATATAAACTAGCTATTAATTTTGTTTTTATGAATAATATTAAATAAATTATGAGAATATATGACTAAATTCATTACAAATTAATTAGAAATGAATATAGGATCTAGCCGAATATATTGGAAATGTTTTGATAAAGAACTATTTTTATGACCGTAAAGTCATATTATCATAATAAATTAAATTAATTACTACTAGATAATGATATTAATGAAATCTATATGTTATATATTCAATAATATAATTTTTATATTCATATAATAGATTTTATAGGAATAATATAATAATAAACTCAATATTACACATTAAACCCTATATTTTTATAAAATTTGTTTTACTGCCTTTTAATGAAGAACCTAATTTAAATATTTTTTTGAAATATTTATATACTAAAATTTAAAAAATAGTATTATTAATTGAAAGAATAAAATAAATTTTTTACTTTGTTTAAATTTTGGGAATTTTTTTGATAACTTTTATGTTTTGATGAATAGTGAAAAAACACTAAATTTTAATTAGAAACAGCTTTTTTCATCAAAATAATTTATTTTATTAAATTATATTATTGAATTTTTTTAAAGTATAAATAGATTATTTTTTTATCAGTTAGTCCAATTTAGGACATTGGCATAAATTTAACATTTAATTTAGATATAAAAATGTTTCAATCATTTTCATGTTTAAACTTTAATAACCTGTTTTCTCACCCAATCAATGGGATTAATTTTGAGTTAATCACTGAAACTTCTAGGTTAAATTTTTTTAAAAATCGATTCTATATTTGGAATCTTGTGGTTTTAATTTATGTAAATAGGTTTTTTTTTTGGGAATATGAATTGTAAAATTTTGTAATATTTTAATTACCACGGTTAAGGGTAAATCGGGTAATAAAAGTTAAAAATAATATTATTATGTTATAAAATTACCATAAAACCTATAATAATTAAATTGTATGAGTGGTTTTCAAAAAAAAATCCTTTGGCTAAAATTATAACATTTTTAGTCTATGTGGGTATGAATATGATATTTATTATATTTAATTTAATACTCATATTTTAATAAGTAAATAATTTTTAAGACAGGGTTATACAGAAGATAAATTATACTATAAAGAGTTATTTGAAATATAATAAATTAATATTCATTTTGATTATTTATTTTTAATTTATAGAAAATAAAAAATTTAATTAAATGCATGCATAATAATGATGCAATAATTGTTTAATTAATTGAAATATCAAACAATTGATTTTAAAAACATTAAAATAAAAATAATTTTACATAATTAATGAAATAAACGAATATCCTAGATGGAATATAATGTTTAGTGATATATTATAAATGTTGGTTAAATATTATCATGTTGTTATGGTATTTGTAAAAAGACAAATAATGAATTGTATCAAAAATGACATAAATGAAAATTTAAAATAAATAATATTTTATTAAATGATACAAAAATCATAGAAATATGAAATTTGAAAAACTAACTATAATTAGGTTAAATGTTTTATCAATGATCTATTTTGGATTCATTTGACATTTTATAGTAACTATTTTAACCCTAAAGTGTAAAAATCCATGTTGTTAGAGTAAGAGTTAAAGGGTTTAACTAAGGAATAATGCCAAGAGATAAGGTTAATTTATTGAACAAAACATGAATATAAATAATTTTTTAGAGTATTTATACACATACACATCTTATATTCTAAATAACTCTCATTAGAGATATATTATGTTGATAATCAATTTATATAAATTTAATATTCTTGAGTGTTTCCAAAAGTGATCCTCACCTCCCTTATAAAAATGGAACCTCCTACCTCACTTCCTCACACCACATTGAGCATTATAGATAAACCAAAACCTAATATACTATCTTAAATAAATTAATATTTATGTTTTTAGGTCATTATATTGTTAAAATAACATACCTATTGTCCCTAAGAGGAGATCCAAAGGAAGTCCATCAAAGAAGAGGTAATTGTTTTATAAACTCATTCAGGATATTTTCTTATTCTACTTCTTATTACTATGTTTTCTCTACATTAAAGTAATAAATAAAGTATCATATATATATATATTATGAGATATTATTTTCATTATGGTACAACCATATTCCTCCTATTATCCATCCTATAAATAACAATATCACCATGCGTGCGTACGTAAAACTTAATATCCCCACACTATGGTGTAATTTTCTTTCATCGGTACAATATTTTAATCAGTATAATGTTTAATATAATTGATATAAATAATAAATATGGAATGATAATAATTATTAATAATTAATATTCAATACAATTCCTTACCCCTTTACCATTATGGGATGACATCATCGCCTGTGCGCACATATGGCCTACCATCTCCACAATGCGACGAGATTCTTCCTCTATGATAACCATTTATATATTATAATAAAAATATATATGATGAATAAATATAATTTTTATGATCTTAATATCATTATTTATAGGAATAAAATATATAATATTAATAAGAAACAAGACTTACAAGACAAAACATGCATAGGAAAATGAAACAGTTAACACCAGAAACAAGGGTAATAAAGAAATATTATTAACAAAATGATATAATAGGATCATATGTGACATAAAAATAATGGATGTGGTTATAGTATAATTTAATAACAATATTTAACCATTATATAAGAGGTTAAAACACCCTCAACTAATGTAATGTATCAGGTAAGGGCTAATTTCACAATTTCATTATTATTCGGGATTGTTTATATGTAAGTATTTACTGGGACATATTTTTCATCCATGTCCTTATTCCATAAAAATGTGTTTCCAAATATACATAATATTCTTATACAATTTTTTAAAGTCATTATTAACCATGTTTTTATTTTTAGGAAACAATTAAAAAGGAATATTATTGTTGTTTTCCAAAGGATGTACATTATGACTTAAAAAAATACAAAAAAAATGTTAATTTTTAACCTATAAGGCATGAGAATATTTTAACAACATCATGATACATTGATGTTTTTAGTAATCCTTTTCATGTTTACAAATTTATTTTTAAATAAAATGTTTTCTTTTTTAAATGTGCAGCTTTTAAATAAATTATATCAAAGAAAAATGGGACTTTTTCTGAAGATATTTCTACCGATTTTATTAGAGTATTTTCATCTATGTCAACATACTTTGTTGAATCTTATTTTTGATTGAATTGGATCTCTCAAGATACAATCTACCTTATTTTATTTAATTATTTATGATCAGTTTGATTGTGTATGTGCAATTTTTATACCATTCATGGTTTATGGTTAATGTATTCACATTTTGTTTTCTAGTTTTTCAATAAAAATATTTTTGACCTTTATGTTTTCATATGAGGAATGAATTTGAATTAGTAAGTGATGGTCGGGCCCACTGTATCCCCTCGAAGAATTGGTTGGTCTCATGAGACAAACTAGATGAAGTTTTTACTCATTTATGTAAGGTCTCATGACTGAATCCTTGATGGTATGTTTATGATGTCCAACATTCAGCATTTCCTCATCATGAGATTAGTTATTGATATTACAAGTGATTATTCGACTGGTAGAATATCCATGTGAATGTGTATATTTTTTTATTTGATTTATTCATGCCATATTATATAGAATATTATGTTTTTAAGGCTACTGTTTCAGTTATACGCATTTCCATAAATGTTTTTGCATATTCATGATAGATTTTGCTGTATTATTTACCCTTACTGAGCATTTGGACACATACTTTTCTTATGTTTTATTTTCCCAAAATTTTGAGACATTTATTACGATTGATATGTATGGTTATGCATGGATAATAATGGTGTTCTCTAGGGATTATCTATGTTGTATTTTATGTTTTGAGGGATAATTTAAGGTATATGCTTGTAATCTATTTTCAAAAGCTGCTAAACAGATCTATCCTTTTTAATTGGGAACTTGTATCTATGATAATGTAATAAAGTAAGTCACTATCTCTAGGATACTAGGGTTGGGTTCATTACGTTATTCTAGCATAGACAACCTTAGTATAGTCAAGGAATAACACCACCCCTCAATTGTAATAGTTTTGATACTATAGAAACAATTAAGGTCTCAAATATTTAAATGAAACTAATAATAAGATGGTTATCATATTAAGGCCAAACCCTGTAAAAAAATATCAAATTTTCTTTTTATTATTTTATTATTATTACATATAGGTGAGAGTGATTTTAATATGTATGGATTATGACCTTAATCAATCAGAAAGGATTAATTCAAAAATAATTTATAAAAATTGTGACTTTGATTCCATAATTATAGGTATTACATAAACATATATGATCTCTATAAAAACACTTTCAAAATTCTCTTTTATAAACATGCCTTCATATTAATTTCACACCTTATACTTGAACAACACCACAACAATTACAAATTTCACACAACTAATTCATTACTCTATTTATGTGTTTGACCATTTATTACGGGTGATTCAAATAGTACAGTGAAAATAATATAAAATATATCATTGTAGAATACAAACATTAATAGAAACAAAAAACAAAAAAAACTATCATATGCAATAATAAATAACCATGTAAAACTCATGTGATTCACCCCTACCTTTTTGTTTTGTTTAATTTTTTTTCATTATATTAGTTATGTTAATACTTACCATCCACACAATGAAAAATTAATGATACATTAATACATTACCACAAATAAAATGGAGGAGTCCTTAATCCCCTATCTACAACATCACTCTTTTTTATTAAATAAACTTTTCATTTACATGGTATAAACAAAGGATATTTTAATGTTTATTTTCTATTAAATAAATTATAAAAAACCTAGAAAATTAATACATTCTTATAAATCCACTTGAAAAAATCATCATGGGTTCATCCTAAGTACATCTACTATATCTCATATCCTGGGTACATAGATCAATGAAAAGGGTTGAGCATGAGGCCCAGTAAGGGAAAATAGTTTACATGAGATCATGAGGAATATCGATAAGATCATGAGGAATGTAATTAAGAAATAATAAAAATAAAATAAATTATATCATTATAAAAATAAAATGAATCCTAAAACAGAAGCATTGCTTCAAAATTTAATTGATAAATTTATAAGAATATCACCAAGGTTTGTCACTGTACTTTCATAAGTGAAAACATCCAATGTTATTCACCAAGGTATCATAAAACATGTAATATCTAGATATTATATTTTTTAACCTATGAATTGGAGAGTTATTAAGGATAAAAATTCCTATGTATTAATTAATGTGATACACATATACCATAATCAATCATTTCATAAATAACCTGTAGAGAATAAAAAATGGGCTTAATATCCAAATCATGGTGTTTCAAAAATGATTAAAAACATGATCATTATGTCATATTAAACCCACAAAAAAGGAATGTGGGTTTCATATATGTTAAAACCTGAATAAGATAAATCATTTTTATATTTATAAGAATAAACTTGGAAAATAAAGTAGCATCAGTATTCACAATAAGAAAATAAAAGAGAATTTCTTGAGGAGAAAATGGAAATTTCCAGAATTAAATTTGGCAGTGTAATGAGTATAAAAATGAGGTTTTAGAAAAGGGTGAAATTAGAGTGGTAAATGTTATCCCATTAATAAAAGAATATACCTATTGTAATAGTATAAAATAAATTGGGCAATATAACATAGTTTGGAAATTGGAAGACATACCACATAAAAAGGGAACTTGAATGTAAAAGAGAAGTGGAGATTTCCCTTACTTTGAAGAGTTTCTCTTATAAATTGAGAAATAGAACCTTGGGGGACTGAGGAAACATTGGGGGAACTACTTGGGAGGAAAAACCTTTAGATTCTTATGGAGGATGAATTTTTAGTGAAAGGAAATGTGGAAATGGGTTGGTGTTTATTGAAAAAGTGGAGGTTTTTTTAATAATTTCCAAATATAGGCCTTGGAAATATAGGTTGTGGGAAATGAAAAACCATGGGATTGAACATGATTTTCTAAATTTGGGAAATATTTTAAGTTATTTTGACCCACAAGAACTGAGCATCATTTTATATTACTTATTCTGACATGGAAACGTAATGTTTTCATGAAATAATATTCTTAATGTTAAATTTTCCATTTTATACTTTTGATAGAAACTTATAGATTTGGAAATTGATTAAAATATAATAAAATACATGATATTAATAAAAAAAATTTATTTAGGATGTGGATTATTTTAAATTAATTATTACAAAATTATGAAATAATTATGAAATCATTAAACGTACCGAAAACCACAAAATGGATTTTTTACTATTCATAGAGAAATAAATTATTTTAGAAAATTATAATAAATACACCTTATGATAATTATGATGTGATGATTTCAAAAAATATTTTTATTTTATCATAATAATTATATTATTATAAAAATATTAACTTTTAAATATAAAAATCATTATTTATAAAAAAATAGCTTGTTGAAAATGTATAGTAAAATTTCTGACACTTAAAAATTATTGATGACATAATAAAATTATTCTATACTTTACATTTAAATAAGGTTGTTTTTATCATAGTATTTGATGAAAACCTATATTATTTAGAACACCTTAGTTTATTATAAAATATTTATATCTCTTCTGAAAAGTAATACTTGTTTATAAAAAATCAATTTATCAAATTCATCTTATTTAAGATAAACTATTATTAAAATGAAATTGGTGGAATACAAATTTTAATTATAAAATGGAATTAAAAATTAAGTAACAATGTACTAGAAACATAACCCATTATAAAACCTACGTATTACTTAAGGGTAAGGTGTGAGATAATGATAGATTCATGTAATGGCTCGACTAACATCACCCCAGTGGTAATTTCCACTAACTTTAACTTCTCCCATAGATGATTTTTTTCAAACTTCAATTGTTGAATCTTGCCTTGGTCTTGGTCTAGCATGAACCCTAGTGGTTGTACATCCTTCCCCAGTTCTACCAAATGGAAATATACAATATTAATCTACTAGTTGGGGCCATCACTTAACTTTTCTACATTAATTATCCTTTTTAATTTATACTTATACACACTAATTATAAAATTAAAATTATTACAAAGAGTATAGTTTCCAATGTTCATATTGAAAAATGTTAATATTTTACAAATATTCATATAATGATCGAATCTTGATGGTCACATTTCCCTCTATACCCTATAAATAACAATTTATTATTATAGAGATATGGTTTTCTTGTGTTAAATAAAGCAACACACATTTTTTGGAAAACATATAATTTAAAAAGTTTGGGTCATTTCATTCTTACCCCATTAAGAAATTCCACCCCCAAAATATCAACTCGTTCTCTTTGTTGAGAAAAGTTGTGGGTACTTCTAACTTATTATCTCCTATGGTAATCATGCCTTTTATTCATATTTATGGTTCCTTGATAATACTTGGATAATGTGGATAGTCGTGTTATATATAACCTTTTCTATACGGTCCATGATATCTACCGGCTGATCCTCATAAGAGAGGTCATATTCTAGTGGTACCACCTTCAAAATTACTATATATGAAGGGTTAGGTATGGAATTATTCAAGAGAGATACATGAAATACATCTTGAACATGAGTTTAATTTTTTGGAAGTTCTAGTTGATAGACCACTCCTCCTATTTGATCAAGGATATCATAGGGGTAAATGTACCTAGAGCCGAGCTTCCATTTCATCCCAAACTACATGAATCTCTTCCATAGTGATATTTGAAGGAAACATTTATCTATAAAATAAAACTCCATGTCCCTTAAATGATTGTCATTATAACTCTTATACTTACTCTAAGAAGCCTTTATATGTTGTTGGATGGAATGAACCTTTTATATCATCTCTTGCACAAGATCTGGACCAATCATCTTTCTATCACCAAATTCATCCAAACAAGTATGAGTTATACTCCGCTTACCATATTGATATTTATAATGTGAAATTTGAATAATATAGTTGAATATCTTGTTGCATGATAGCGAAACTAATGGGAGGGGTTGATACCATCCACTTTTAAATTCCATTGAGCAAGTCCTCATTATTTACTCGAGTGTATAAATAGTCCTTTTAGATATTCCATCAGTTTGGGGGTGATATAACATACTGTAATTCAATTCATTACTAAGAACATGATGAATAATTTTCCAAAATTTAGATGTGAAATATGAATCATGGCCAGAAATGATATAAAGAAGACCCCAACAGGCCTCTCCACATCTTTTATGTATATTTTTCTCATGTTGGTCAGGAGAGAAATCTTCCAGAATAGTGATACGAAGGGTAGTCATGGTGATTCAATCCACTATAACCCATATCAAATTGTTTCCTTTGGATATTATTGGGAGACCAATGAAAAAGTCAATAGTGATATTTTCCCACTTCCATGTTGGTATGGGTAGGGGTTATAATACCCCATTAAAAAGTTTTTGCTCCACCTTCACTAGTTGACACACATAACACCTTTTAGTGTAGTCGACAATATCCCATTTCATATGATCATGATAATAATGATCATAAAGGACCCTATAAATTTTAGTTATTTCGAAATGTATAGATGATTTAGATCTATGAGATTCATCCATCAGTTATTTATTTATATCTGAAAAAGATAGAACACATTGTTGTGTATGAAATTTTTGCACACCTTCATGATCAATATGATACTCATGGAACTTACCCTTCTTAAATCCTAAATCTCCTTTTGTAAAAAGGTATCCCCTATTGGAGATTTCTTGATCTTCTCTAGTAATTATGGTTGAGAAATAATTTGGGATAGGGTTGATGATGTACCTTCCCTTATGATTCCCATGTCCAGTTTTTCTAGGTTATTGTTTAAAGGAACTCCTGGAATCCTCATAATTTCTAGCACAATAGGGCCCTTCATAGTTAATGCATCAAATAATTTATTTTCTATTCCAGGGTGATAATGAATTTAATAGTCATAAGCTTTAATACATTCCATTCATCTTCTTTGTCTCAGGTTCAATTCATTTTGTGAGAATCTATCACAAAATGAATCTGGTCTCCACTAATACTAGCACCAAATCCTACCCATGACAAGACCAGATCTGAATACATGGTTTTAAATAATGTACAATAGGTCCAATCATAAATAAAAATAATCATAAAATGATCCACAAATACTCCACACAATAAGGGGTTATCACCTCTGATCTGTCTCCAGAACACCGCACCATAGGAGGGGACTAACAACCCGAACCGCCTTCACCCAAGGCCTTAAATTTACCTATTTCAAACATAATCAAGTATAATTACACCCAAGGGGTGTAATTAAGGTTTTATCTTAAGCCCAATAGGATACCACAAAAATATTCCAAATATTATGCAATACAAGGTGATAAAGTAGGCAGTTTTAATATGTAAGGTAAAGCGATGATAAATTCCACGAAATGAAACATTCAATTGAAAACAGTTTTCAGACTAACACTTTCAGAATGTTACCACATTTTTATAAGAAATTTTAGCTAATTTAATGTACATAAAAACACAACCTAAGACAAGGAAAAATACCACAAATCCAATGAGCACCAAAACCTGGAACACCCCTAGGCACTAGATAGTCTCGGGCCCTATGTACCTCATACCTTGGTGTAAAATATTAATGCCACAATCTTTTCCCATGTGTGAACCACTATTAGATAACATTAACATAACCTATTGGTCACCAAAAATCATACATAAAGTTTAGTTATAGTTTTTGTTATCCAATATTCTAAGTGAAATAGGGACAAAACCCATCCGGATCACTAGGTGTACTAGTACATATCCACCCACCTAGGTACCTGAGCTTCTCCCTTTGTGCTAGAAAAAATTCAGCCCGATACAAACATAAATTTTCATATAAAAACACAACTACCGGTCACATACAAATAATAAAGTAGCTATACATGCTTTATTCTACTTAAAACACCCACCAAAACATTTTAATTTTCAATAAAACAACATCTCAAAATCTCACGTTATTTTGCACCCAAAACTCATTGAAATCCACACTTTTCACACCATGTGCACACTTACAAGTGAAAAAACATAAATTTCATCCTAATACACTTCAATTAAACCAAAAAATCCGATATCGGGAAGTCCTATATGAACCAAGAAATTATATCTTTTTAAAACCTCAATTTTCACACAAACATGGAACTTAAAGTCAATATGCTTCACAAAAAACATTATAAAAAATATTTTCCGCAACAAAAAAAGTATAAAAACTTCCAAAACATTATTTTCAGCCTTAATACATTTCAATAAAATCAACTAAGCAATTTTAGGGTAGCCCCAAATGAAAAAATAAAATATTTCTATGGAAAACCCCCAATTTCTTATAAAAATGCATCTTAAAATTCATTTTCTTTACAAATACCACTAAATATTTTTTTTTCACAAATAATCAGATGATATAAACATGAAAATTTTATAAACATAGCATGCTAAATCACAAGGATTTCATACACAATGGAATAACCTACCACAAGTGTCAAAAACCTCAAATCATTGTACGAAAGTTTAACCGCACAACCTCCTCACCAGAAATGAGTTAAAACAGACCTAAAACAGGAATTTCATACCATGAAACACAAGATCAAACCCTGGATTATAAACCCTAATTTTTTTACATTAGAAACTTCGAGAATAAGGGACGAAACCCTAAGAAAATTGGAGAAAGAGGGATAAAAACACAGTTACTTGAGGGATCTTGAATAAATATCCCATAATAAATCAGAATATGAATTTAAAAACAAACATAAATTCAATATAGGTTCGAGAAATTATTATTATTCCATGTAGGAATTGGAATGGGGGAAAAGAGTGAGAAACGAAGGAGTTATGAAGGAAACAAATCACCTTTTCAAATATAGACGATTTGAGAAAGCTTGAGAATATTTTCCCCAATCTGGGTTGGAAATGAGCTCCAAAGAGAGATAAGTGAATATGGGGTCTTGCCTAAGGATGTTTTATTCGAGTGGGAGGAGGAATCACCAAAAAAGAGTAAAAAATGTATATGTTATTCAATAAACAAAATTTGTTTTTAAAACTTGAAACGTGCTTCTGGGATGGCCCAATTCCATAAATGAAAATTCAAATCCACCATGATTATGGATTCATAAAGGGTCAAATTAATGTGGTGTTATTAATAGGTCAAGGGTGGATATTTTGGAAGTTCAATGGGTGAAAAATATTGACAACTGAAATAATTATAAAAGAAAAAATGTTGTCTTTTAAATCTAGAAATGGGCTCACGATTTGGCCAAAATCAAGAAAACTCACACATTCCTCAAAAAATGCAAGGGAAACCCCCAAAACAAAGAAAGAGTAAAAAATAAATGAAAAATACCTTTTAGAAAATTCATGGATGAGACAATTATCCCCAACATAAAACATTTTTTCCTCAGAAAGCCACAATAAGGCCAAAAGAAAGAACCTAACCCAATCGAAAGGCTGAAATGGACTCCCTTGGCAAGATTTTCCCCCAAAGGCCAAAACACCTCCAGTGATCAATTAAAAAATGAATACTATCACAAACCAAAACATACACCACTTTACAAAAATAATCAAGAACACTTAGAATTTATCCTAAAAGAAAACACCTCAAACACTATCCGAACAAGACTCAAGAAATTTACCCAAACAAACAACAACATCGAACAAGGTTACATTTACCTTAATTTAACTAAATCATTGGGCGTTCTCCAATCCCATCATTTACCCAAGGAAGATGTTGGTAGTTAGATAGCTCTGAAATAAACTACCTACCTCCAAGCCAAGACCATGGACCAAGATGAGTTACTAGTATGTGGAGATAAAAATGGGCTCCACACCATAAGAGACAACTCAAATTTCTTCTGAGACAAAATCAGGGCACTAACAGGGGAGGCCCAAATGAAATCCTCGATATAAGGGGTAAAAATCCACTAGAATTTTCCAAAATAACCTACATGATACTCATAGTGGGTATCCATACTATAATAACCAACCAGACTAATTGACCAGCATGGGCCGACATAGAAAGATCCCAGAATTTAAAAATTTGGGACGACCGCATAGTTAGTCCGTACAGTTTGGGAAACCCTGCACTAACCGTGGGGATCCTTCCACCTTCATTGTTTTCTGTGGAATGGTTACTACTAAAAATTCATAAACTCTGTGCTCAACCTATCTACCCAAATTCCCAACCAATCCCCAAAAACCTCAATGGAAACAAAAGGAGAAAAAAAATGACATTCGCGATAAAATGGGATCAAGGCCATCCACCTCTTTCCACTGAATGGGAACAATTTACAAAAGATGATAACATGAGAGGATTAAAATATTCTTATCTTTCATACTGAGGATAAGGCTTTGTACAAGGGTTTGAATGACCTTGGGATTTCCCCTGACTATGCACCAACTTCTCTCTTGGATTTATGGCTGCAGCTGAAATGATTGAAGCATATTCAGCCTCGTAGTTAGGATTTGGAAACCCCCTGAACTGAACCTCTTATTCTAGTGTTACAAACAACTACACAACAATACCTTATGGGGTTACTAAGATAAAACAATATCCAAAAATCACTTTATCCAAACCTGAAATTTTACTGAAATAAAGGATTAGAGGATGCACACACATCAAACCATGTTTCTTTGGGTGCGAAACAACAGAAGGAAAGGATACATATCAATACCTTCCTCTGAAACAGAGGATTTTTAAGTTTTTCTAAGGGATACATAATCCCAACTTAACAGAGACTCTCAGAGGATTATCTTACCTTTACCTTTATAGTTAAACGAGCACATGACATCACAAGGCGTCACTAAACATGACCACTATGACTTATAAGAACAATACAAGGAAAGGGATATTATGCCAAGTCACAAACAACACAAAATTTCATAAAGTGGCAATAATATCTACCCATGACCAGAATTCCCACGCTGGTGGTTTAACATGAACTCTTACTTCGAAGAGACTACAAAGGACCAAGAGACCCTCTTAGACACCATCAAGATACTCATCCATACTAACAACCCCATACCACTTCCACCTTCGATGAATCAAGTAGCTTAAGAAAATAATGTCTCTTTCAACCTTCCATGAGAACTATTCCATTAAAAGAGGATCCGAAAAACCATGAAAGGAAATGGTGTAGACACAATCACCAAAGCTTGAGAAAAAGATTCCTTATGTTGATGATCTAGAGGGTCTTCCAATGGAGAAACAATCTGGGTTGCACTTCAGTCGTGCAGTAACCCCTAATGGGGGAATACCTTATCCAAATTGAGAACCCAAGGACCCAACCTACCTAGTCAATTGGTCAAGACATACCACAACGAAATCCAACATATGAGGGGAACCACCATAAAGTCTTCCCACAACATTCCTCAGGAGATACCACGAACCAGACCTTTAACCCAGCTTAGTGACCAAACACAAACCCTAAACACCATTAAAACAAAAGGGGTTTTGGAATCAAAACATCCCACAACATCAATATTTTCAAAAACACATAATACACACCATCCCAAACCTGTCATCAAGACATCTTGTTTTCCATTAAATTCATCTTTTTAAAAATAAATGGTTCAAAGATTAGCGTATCCACTAATGGTACCCCATGGGCCTCACCCATTCATGTGGTCACTCATAGAAATACCAGAGGTTAAAATAAATATTATTTCATCTTTTCAAAACCAAAACAGTCAACCCATACTTTTTTTTCTCTAGACCGCTAACCACAAAATCAAAATCCCAATTTATAGTCTACAAATCTGTTCAAAAAGGCACATTCATTCAAATAATAACATACCTTCATGTTATTCACATAAGTTTCAAAACATCTCATCCCATTAAAACACCTTTCAATTGTTTCAAAAACTCTATTGGGAAAACTTTTTCAAAAACTGACTTTAACATAGTTCTTTCTCTAAAAAAAGGCCTAAACAAACCATTTCCATTTCAAAAAAATTATGAAAATTCAGTTCCACCATCTCAAAAATCATACCATTCCCTCTTTATTAGAAAAAAATTTCACAAAAACTTTACAGTTCTTAAAACCATGTAATTTTTTCTTTAAAATCGAGCTTTCAACATTTAAAAACTAAAGAACACAAGAAAATGTGAGGGGAATCTAATTTAGGTGGGTGGCTTGGACATATGGTGGAAGCCATACACCAATAACTTCACCTTCATAGAGAGTGTTCTAGGGAAATATAATTGACTCCCCATGGCTTTCTAGGCCATGCGATCTCACTGAGACCATTAACCCAACTCTCTTTTCATTTCCCCTAATCATCATGAAACCATGAAACCCATGGGACTCAGATAAATCCTGACATTCCTTGGTGACTTAAATCTTCTCATGAGGTGTGATGGCTAGGCACACTGCTCATAAAAGGAACTTCATGTCCCAAAAATCTTAACTTTGTTCTATCCCCACTTCTCCCCAAATGACATTACCCAAAGAGTTAACCTGAACCTCCTCTAACAACATTTTTTCATGAACCGGATCTGGTCACCATCAAAACTGGCACCCAACCCAACCCATGGAAAAGAACAAAGGAAGTTCCCTATCTACACAGGTTGTCACACATTCTTGGGTATCAGTAAATTTGGTTTGGTAACGATTTACTCGAGTATGAAATCATAAAACATTAAAAACAATCAATAATAAGAATATGAAATTTTCATGCCAAAGAAGACTTAACAAAAACCAGATCTGAATACATGGTTTTAAAAAAAGTACTATAGGTCCAAAAATAAATAAAAATTTCATCAAATATCCCAAAATACTCAACATGACAAGGTGTTATCACCCCCGAGTCGTCTCCACAACACCGTACCATAGGAGGGGACTAACAACCTGAACCGCCTTCACCCATGACTTTTCCTTTACCTGTGTCAAAAATAATCAAGTCTACTTACACCCAAGGGGTGTAAGTAGGTTGTGAGTATAATCCCAATAGGATACCACCCAAATATTCCAAATAGTATGCAATACAAGGTGAAAAAGCATGCAGTTTTAATATGTAAGGAAAAGCGGTGATAAATTCCACGAAATGCAACATTCATTTGAAAACAGTTTTCAAACTAAAACATTTAGAATGTTAGAAAATTTTAATAAGACATGTTAGATACTTTAATATACATCCAAACACACCCTAATACAAGGTAAAATACCACAAATCTAAGGAGCACCAAAACCGGGAACACCCATAGGCACTAGATAGTCTCGTGTCCTATGTACCTCATACCTCAGAGTAAAATATACATGTATTAATCCTTATCATGCACGATCTACAAGTAGTGAACATACCCATAACCTATTTTTCCCCAAACATCATTAATATAGTTTATTTATAGTTTTCATTAACCAAAATTCTTTGTGAAACAAGGGCCAAAACCACCCGGATCACTAGCCGTACTTGTACATATCTTCCCAACTAGGTACCTGAGCTTCCCCCTTTGTGCTCAAACAATTTGAGCATTATAAAAATATCCATTTTCATATAAAAACATCACTACCGGTCACATACAAACAATATATTATCTATACACTCTTTATAATACTTCAAACACCAAACAGAACATTTTGATTTTCAATAAAACAACTTCTCAATTTCTCACATTATTTTGCACACAACACACCTTGAAATCCACACTTTTCACATGATGTTCACACTTACAAGTCACAGAAACCGAAATGGAAGCTCAATACACATCAATGAAACCAAAAATTCAGTTATAGGGCATCCCCATATGAACCAAGAAGTTATATCTTTTTTAAAACCTCTATTTTCACACAAACATGGCACTTAATGTCCATATACTTCACAAACACCATTAACAAAATTAAGAGCAACAAACAAATGAT
The DNA here is from genome assembly GCA_963277665.1 of Viscum album. Classification (NCBI taxonomy): domain Eukaryota; kingdom Viridiplantae; phylum Streptophyta; class Magnoliopsida; order Santalales; family Viscaceae; genus Viscum; species Viscum album. The sequence continues at coordinate 1,427,253,534 of OY728141.1, forward strand.
ATAAACACTCATCACAAGGTTTTCATCCCAAATAAATATCAATAAAATCATTTAAGCAATTATAGGGAATCCCCAAATGAACAAATAAAATATTTCAATGAAAAATGCACAATTTCACATAAAAATGGCACTTAAAATTCATTTTCATTACAAATACCACTAAAATCATTTTTTTTCACCAATTATCAGATGATATAAACATGAAAATGTTATAAACACGGAAAGCTAAGTCACAAGGATTTCATACCCAATGGAATAACCTACCATAAGTGTCAAAAACATCAAATCATTGTGTGAAAGTTCAATTGAACCACCTCCGCACAAAAAAAGAGTTAAAACAGACCAAAAACAATAATTTCAAACCATGAAAAAAATAAAAAACCCCAGTTTCGAAACCCCACTTTCTAGACATTGGAAACATCAAGAATAAGTGAATAAACCCTAAGCAAATTGGAGCATGGATGGAATCCCACTTATTTGAGGGATCTTGATGAAATCTCCAAAATTACACCATAATATGAATTTCCAAATAGCCAAAAATTCAAGTGAGGTTCAAAAAAGGATTTGGAGGTCAAGTAGGAACTGGAATGGGGGAAAAGAGTAATAAATGAAGAAGTTGCGAAGGAAACAAATTATCTCTTTAAATATGGATGATTTGAGAAATCTTGAGAATATGTTCCCTAATCCGCGATGGAAATGACCTTCAAAGAGGGAGAAGTGAAGTTGGGGTCACAAGTAGGGATTTCGGCTTCAAGGGGGAGGATGAATCACCAAAAAAGAGTAAAAAATTAATATGTTATTCAATTAACAAAATTTGTTTTTAAAATTTGAAATGGGAATTCGGGATGGACCAATTCCATAAATGAAAACCCAAATCCACCATAATTATGGATTCCTAAAGGGTCAAAATTAATAAGGTGATGTTAATAGGTCAAGTTAGGAAATTTTGGAAGTGGAATGGGAGAAAAATATTGAAAAATTAAATATTTATAAATGAATCAAAATTAGTTTTTAAATATGGAAATGGGCTCATGGTTTGGACCAAATCATGAAAACTCACCCATTCCTCCATAAATGCATGGGAAACCCCAAAAACAATGCAAGAATTGAAATTAAATGAAAAATAGATTTAAAATAAGTCATGTTTGTGACATAATATATACTTCAAAATTTGGTGGTCTGTGTATATATCTCATTTCTCACCATAAAGGTAGTGTTTCTATATTTTTAGAGGAAAACAAATATAGTTAGATTCAAGACATCCGTTGGATAATTTTTCTCATGAGGATTTAACTATCAAGATTCATAAGTAATCACCTTGTAATTTTTATTCAGAATGCACACAATACCTTTTAGATATTTATTACTAAAAATAACAAGCATTTATATGGTAGAGGGTAGAGTTAAAATTGGTGTAGTAACCAATATCTTCTTCATGTATTGGAAACATTCTTCAAACTCCTTAGTCCAGATGAACTTATCCCCTTTTTGAGTTTACTTGGTTAGTGTATTATAAATTTGTGAGTATTTTTTCACAAACATCCTATAATATCATGCTAAATCATGGAAACTATGAATCTCTTTACTATTGTAGGATGAGGCTACTCCTCCATATACTTTTTATTAGGAGAGTATACTGTGATTTCTTCACTAGTTGAAATTGTCCCCAAGAAAGCAGCTTTTTGTAACAAAAATTCACATTTGATGAATTTTCCAAATAACATCTCCTTCCTCAGAGTATTAAATATAACTTGTATATGATATTCACATTCCTTGTGATTTTTTTAATATATCAGAATATCATTAAAAAAGACTCCCAAAAATTTATCAATGTAGTCATTAAAGACATTATTTATAAAATTCATAAATATAGTAGGAATATTAGTCAAGATGAAGGGAATAACAAAATGATCATAATCTCTATATATTGATTGGAAGGCAATCTTTGTAATATCTTCTTTCTTTACCATCAATTGATGATGAAAGGATAAAATATCAGTCTGGGAAAATAATTGAACCCCATGAAGCTAGTCAAATAAATCATCAATCATTATGATATGGTAATTCTTCTTTATTATGATCTTTCTAAGTTCTCTATAATCAATGCATAACCGCATTGTTCCATAATTCTCTTTCATATAGAGAATATTTTCTCCCTAAAGAGACACACTTGGTTTGATAAACCCATTCTCCAAAATATCTTGATATTGTTTCTTTAATTCCTCCAACTCCACATTTTCCATTCTATATGGGATCTTTAATATTTCCTTGGATCTATGTATGAGTTCAATGGATAACTCTACCTATCTTTCAGAGGGAGGTCTATGTAACTCTTTAGGAAATATATTAGTGTATTACTAAATTATTGGAATATTTTCTATTCTTATACATTCATTTCCTTCTTCTTCTTCTTCAACAATCATCTCAATAAAGAATGATATGGGAGGTGCTTTTAGACAAATCCCTGTCGTGATATATATCCATTGAAAACAACTTTTGGTTTTTTATTCAAGACTAATAATATTTATTTTATTTTATAGTTATTCATAGCCTTATACTTTTAGTGCTCGTCCATCCCCAGTATAATTTCAAATTCCACCATGGAAATAAATAATAGTTTCACAATGATATTTTTCTCACCAAAGTAAATACTAGATTTTCTACACACTATTGATTATTTTATAATCCCTCAAGGTGTCTTGACTGATAGAACTACTTTTAGGAGTTCATGGATTGACTCTATATTCTCTGAAAATTTGGTGGAAATAAAGGAATTTATAGAACTAGAATCAAATAATGTACTTGATAAATTTGAGAGGAAAATTAGAGTACCTACCACCACATTATTTTGAGCTTCTACTTCAGCCATCATGATAGAATGTTTGAGACCTTGCTCTCTGGTTTTCTACTAAGATTAATGGTTATTTCTGTCCATTATCTTCTGATTTGGACACTAATTGGAAAATTTTCCAAGATATACACGCATGAAACATTGGATTTGGTGTTGTGATTGCACCATCTTCCCTTTTTCATTAGTGTTGAGAAGTTAAGGGTTCACCTCACCACGATAGATTTGAGCTATATGACAATCTCTTCCACACATGTAACATTTTCGAATATTGAGAAAGAAGTTCACCAAATGATTATTTCTGCATTTTTTGTATATATAATGTTTCAATTTATTTCCTCCTCTTCCATGATCAAAGTTCCACCCTATGTTTGTGTCCAATTATATCTTCTTTTCATTCGATTTGTATGACCAATTCATCTCTCTGAACTCTAGTTCAACTTTCATATCACTCCACACTATCTTATCATAGCATTCATAGTATTGATTGGATATATTCCTCTATAGATAGTGTTATATTACATCAAATAATCTATCAACCTTTGAACTAGGATCCAAAACAATGGTAGAGTTGTAATGAGAATGTATTATAATTATCATCTCATATCTTCCCACCAATTCATTTTCTTTTATCTTTAGCTCTAGGAATTCCTTCTTCATTTTCATTCACATTGAACGGGAAAAATAATTATTGTAAAATGATCCCCTAAACTCTTCCCACCGCATAAAATCAATTTACCTTATGGTATTTGTATATTTAATCAGTTTCCACCACTGTTAAAATTACCACTCTAAGAGATAAACATCTAGGGAGACATTTTCTTATTTCAAACGTCGAAGTATATAAAAGATCTTTTCTATACATGTTATTAATTATTAAGAAATAAATGGGTCGGCATATCCACTGAAATAGGTGGACATTGATGCATAAAGGACACAATATAATGTTATTCCATTCATTGCGATTCTTTTCTCTCAGATTGATTCAAGATATTGTTCATAACTCGAGTTAGTTGATTCATCATTCCCATAAAGCATTCCATTATGTATTCCATCAGAGGGACGTCAACAAATGATCTTTTGTGCTCATGAGTTACACGGTTCCTCTTATTTCATAATAATTTCTAAAATATTGAAAACTTAGTGATAAATGTGTTTCTTTTAGTGATCTTATAATTCTAAAGGAATTTATTTTCTTAAAACATAATGATTAAATATTTTATTCTTAATAACAATTACATTTTCTATAAATCATTTATAATGGTTCATAAAATGATTGTGATTAACTAAACATATCCCATGGGAGTGTGAAACAGGGAGTAAAAACATTCTAATTGTCTTTCTCCAATTCTTATTTGAGTCTAGCTCAAAGCCCTATTTTTGGGAGTTACCCCTAGATTAATCTGTGTTATGGCCACATATACTTGTTCATATCGAGACATGGATTTCATTGCTCGAAAATAACTTACTTAATATTTCACCAAAATACTTGGTTGTTTTACTATATTTAGGATTTTACATAGGGTTATTACTAATGTTTTTAAATGATCATTTCCACAAATAATTAAACCATACTTTGATTCTAACTATTGAATCCTTCCGTTTCATTACATAATCTTTTCATTTACATGGTACAAATAGAAAATCGGTTAAAGTTTATTTTCATTGAAATAAGGTTCATAATACATGAAAACTTAATAAATTATTTTTAATACACTTGAATAATTACTTATGGGTTCATAATAAGTATATTTACTGCATCTTATATCCTAGGGTCATACATCAAAGGAAATCAGTGAGCATGAGGCTTGTTAAGGAAAAAAAATTTACATAAGATCACGAGGAATATCAATAAGAACACGAGGAATGTAATTATAGCATGATCAAAGGAAAATTTTATAATGTAATAAGAAAAAGAAAATGAATCATATCATGTAAATGTGGATGAAAATTTAAAATGGGAGAATATCACCAAGGATTTTCATCGAGGTGTCATAAGTGGAAATTACCAAGGTTATTAACCAAGGTATGGTAAAACAATCATCACTATAGATTAAATTATTTACCCAATGCATTGGAAAACTTTGAGGGTGAACTCTTAATATGTAATAATTAATTTGAGACACATATATAATAATAAAAAAATTCATATATAACCCATGGAGAATAAAAAAACATGTTTCATATCAAAATCATGGAATTTCAAAAGTGCTAAAAAACATAATCATTATGTCATTTTTAAGTCACAAAAAAGGAATGCAGGTTTCATGTATATTAATACCAGAATAAAATAAATAGTTTTTAATTTTAAGTGAATTATATTGGAAAGGAAAGAGTATTGGGTATTCCTAAGAAGATAATAAAATATAATTTCTTGATGAGAAAAGATAATTTTTGAGGAGTATATTTAGCAGCACAAAGAGTATAAAATATGGTTTTAGAAAAGGGTAAAATGAGAGGAGACAAGGTAATAGAATTGATAAATGATACTTATTATAGTAATGGGATAATATAGCAGAAAATATAACTTATTTTGGAAATTGGAGGATATACCACATAAAAAAGGTAACTTGAATGGAAAAGAGAAGTGGTAATTTCCCCTACCTTGAAGAGTTACTCCTAGATCTTGAGGAATCAAACATTAGGGGATTGATGAAACATTAGGGGGACTAAATGGGATGAAAACTACCAAATACTCATGGAGGATTAAATTTATGTAAAAGGAAATGAATAAATGGGTGTATATTTATAGAAAAATTGAAGGAATTTTTTAATAATTATCAAATATAGGCCTTCGAAATCTTGGTTGTGAAAAATAAAAAAACATGGTCTCAAACATGGTTTTTTCCAATGGTTTTGGACATTTAGAACAAATTTAATGTTATTTTAATTCATAAGAACTTATTATAATTTTATATTACTTGTTTTTTCATGGAAAATTATAGTTTCTACAAAATAATATTTTTAATGTTAATGTTTTCTTTTTAGACTTGGGAAAGTAACTTATAGGTTTGGAAATTGATTAAAATCTATTAAAATAAATTATATTAATAAAAGAAAACATTTTAGGTCGTGGATTATTTTTAATTAATTTTTACATCATTATGAAATAATTATGAAAACATGTCAGAAACCTCATACTTTATTTTTACTACTCATAAGAAAATTAAATTATTTTAAATATTATCATAAATTCACCTTAACATAATTTTGACAGTCTCAGTTAAAAAATGGTGTTTATTTTATCATAATAATTATCTACGTATTATAATATAAAATTAGAAATATAAAAATCATTATTTATTAAATAAATAGTGGGTTGAAAATGTATAGTAAAATTTCTGACACATAAAAAGGTTTAATGACATAATAAGATTATTTTATCATTAATATTTAAATGAGAGTGTGATTATAATATTATTTCATTAAAATAAATATTATTTATTATACCTATGTTTATTATAAAAAACTTAAATCTTTTTTCTGAATAGTATCCTTTGTGTCTGAAAAATCAATTTATCAATTTCTTCATAATTAAGAAAAACAATTCTTAAAATGGAATTGATGGAATGAAAATTTTATTTATAAAATGGAATTAAACATTAAATAACTATGTCCTAGACATTTAACCCCTTATACCACCTATGTATAACTGAATTAAAATGTTTAAGGTACTAATTGATTCATGGGGTGGCTCAACTAACATAACCTAAATGGTAATTTCCACTAACTTGATCTTATCCCACAGACGATTTCATTCAAGCTTCACTTGTTTAAGCTCATCTTAGGCTTTCTCATGGGTGAACCCAAATGAAACTACCTCCCTCTCCAGTTCTAAAAAATAGGCTTTAAACGACATTACTCTATTGGTTGAGACCATCACTTATCCTTTCGACACTAATTATCCTTTGTCATTTCTACTTATAAGAACTAATTATAACATTAATTTTATTAGAAGGAGTATAGTTTCCAAAGGTCATACTGACCAAAAATCATATTTGAGCAACATTCATATAACCATCGAATCTTGATGGTCACATTTCTCATTATACTCCATAAATACCACTTCAATATTAAAGATATATGATTTTTTTCAAAAATAACATAACAAACATTTTTAGGAAAAAATTATCATTTAAAAAGTGTGAGTCATTACAGTAACTCAAAAAGATCATCAAAAAAATGTGCATGAAAAGGGGAGGAATTTGATCACAAGATCAATATCATGTGTGGAAAACATGAAAAACAATGATTATGAAATCCTCCATCAAATTTAGGACCCAAAGTTAGACACACTGATATGAAATAAATAGTAGAGCTTGAATTGATAGAATTTATGGAATTAGTGGTTCAATTCCCAATGAAACTAGAGAAAATAAAATAAATTTCATGAAACAATAAGAAGAAAAAACGGTGGATTAAATGACCAACTCATCTCACTATGAATGGAGAGATCAAATAATAAAACAATATCAGTTATCGAAACTCAAATATATTGTATTATATCTATGGAATCTGGATGCATGAATTTGGAAGAATGGAACATGTGAAGAATATCTAAATTTTTTATAGCCAGTAACAAAGACAATGATAAAGTCACGATCAATGGTTTAGTGAAAATCAAAGAAACAATTAAATAAAAGGCACATTCAGAAGAATAGAAAATTTTCAATAGTCAATAGTCATCGATAAATGATTTTGATTCATCAGTCAATGGTCAATATTCCACTGCCAGTGGTCAATAGTCAACAGTCAGGATTAGCATGCACAACTTTTTACTTGGACCAAATTTTATTATAAAGTATTTTTTGACCATTATCCATTGTATCACTCAATAAATAGCCAATTTCATGTCTCTTTTATGTAATTTAATATTTATTTAGTTAAACTCTATGAGTTTATTTTCTCTCTATTGTTTGTGAAATATTTTATCTTCTTGTTCTCTTGTATATTATTTCCTTATCAATAGACATGTTAGATTAGTGATCCAAGATCTTAAAATCCCTCAATTAATTCATCAACCAAAGTGTCATATTTTTTGGATTGGATTCACTAAATTTTGGGTGTTTTTCTAAATTTTATGTCATAATTATTAGAATTGGTTGATTTTTTATCCAACCAAGCCTTACCCTTATCCTTCATCCATCATCCTACATCTTGAAGATCTGGTCACCCAGTGATTCTAACACCAGTTTTTATCAGGGATCTTATTAAAATGATATAAAAATATCATTTCATTTACATTACATTTATTTATTACCGTTATTATCATTCCACATTATTAAACCCTTAAAAAACAAAAAAAATCACTTTTCCTCAAAATGTTTATAATTTTACCACTTTTTTCATGATTTAATTTTTGATATTGAGACAACATCTGTACATCAATGTTTTCCATTTTAATTTACCATATTTTAAGTTTTTCCTCAAAAAAACCTTCTCCCGGTCCTCAATCGATCACTTTACTTCATAATAGCAATTATTTTGTGAGATAATAACTATAGAAAACAACCTAAAGAAAAAATGCATGAAAGAATGATTTTCATCTCATTTTATTTACATCATTAACAAATTATATTTTAATACATCACTTTCTCCATCATTTAACCTCATTAAAATTTAATATTTTACACTTATTTTCCCTAAATTTATATATTTAATTACCATTGTAATAAAACCCTACTTACTACACTCAACCATCCCTTTTACACATTTTACTCATCTTATTTACCCTTATTTTCAGTCATTACCATCTAGTAACCCATTTATAGTCAAATAGATTGTTTTAATCCATTCCCCAATAAAATAATGATTTGGGAAGGGTTATTGGAAGATGATCTCTCATACAAGGTATTAGATTTTACAAGATACTGGGACTTGAACTTGATATGGAGAGTGGAGAGTGACAAAAAACATTCTCTCATGTGTACCTTTGTGTGTGTGTGTGTGAGTGAGTGGGAGAGAGAGTTTGTATCATTGTGTGTGTGTGTGTGTGTCTCTTCGCATGGGTGAGTCTGTGTATCCTTTCTTTTTTGAGTGTGTATCCTTTTGTGTGTGAAAGTGTACACATTGGGTGTGTTATTGTATATCTATGTGATACTGAGTGAGTATCCTTGCATGCATGAGTGTGTATCATTCTATGTGTAAGTGTGCTTATCTTTTGTGGGCTTGAATTTTCTTCGAACATGTGAGTGTGTCCATCTTTGGGTATGTGTGTCTCCCTATATTTGTATGCTTTCATTTTAATTATTATGATTGATGATAATGGAAATAGAATTATTCATACTAGATATAGGGAAAGATAAAGTCAATATCCTACACCAGAATCTTCATAAATACAAATGAAAACTTTGGAGTTCCATTCCTATAATGATGCAGACCAGAACTCCTTAATCCAATACTAAAGAATTTTTCATTGAAAAATGGATTTTCTAAAAAATTAGATGAACCTATATTTATTTAATATCATTTCCATAAGTTAAAAATTACATATCTCAATAAAAACACAATCCCAATAATGGAAGGTTTAGTGTATTTGGGGATTATGTGCTTATTTGGTGATATTGTTTTAACATTTATCCATGATTAAATCACACACGACTCCCTTCTAGATATCTCATAAGTTATACTCATCATAATAACATGGGTATGGGATGTATAAGAAAGGGAAAAACTCAAATGAAAAATAAGAGAGAACTTATCACCGTATCATCAAGGGTAAGATCATGAGAAAAAAAGCAGCATGGGAGAGATAAATTACTAAAATAACATGGAACATTACTATTTTTTTATAAGTCTTGATTGAAGGCCATATAAACTCAAATTAAAAAACATATACCATGGAATAAAAAAATTAAATATAGAGAAGATAATCATTCTCCAGAAATTATAACAAATGCATAAAACATAAGAACATGAAAAAATCTTATTATTAAAAAAAAATCATGATCACCCTTCAAGTTGTAAAAATTTATAAGAATGTCTACACTTTAAGTTTGTGAACATATGCAATAATGTCAATGCTTAATTATATGATGACACATACAAAATTACCCAATGAAATAGAGAGATTTAATAGACCTAAAACATCTTAGGGCTTTATCATACCCAAACCATCTCATATATTTATCAAAACCAAACTGTATTAGGGATTTATCTAACTCAAACCATCTCAAGGTTTTATCAGACACAAGATTTATTAGAGATTTTACATACCCAAACCATATCATGTATTTGTTTGACCCAAAGTGTATAAGGGGTTTATTATACCCAAACCATTTCAGGGTTTTATTATCCCATAGTATCTCATTATGATAATCCATACATGTATGCTTCAGACAAAAATTCAATCCAATATCTTAAATTTAGTAACCCAAAAAATGGGTTTCATTCAATTGCTAAATAATATCACATTAATTTACCTTAGGAATGTAAATTATTTAAACCAAAAATTCAATCATCACAAAAGGTAATTTTATAATATAATTTAAAATTTCATTCATTACAAATAATTTACATGGAAACAAATACTTTTTGAATAATTTGGCAATGGTTGAAAAATGATTAAAAAGATTTTTAAAAAATTATTTTTTTTGGAGTAAATGATGAAATTATAGTCACCTTGAAATAAAATTTTTATAAAGGTCAGGTTTGTTAAATTTAAATGAAGGAATTTTAAAAAACAATATTTGGAAGTAAATATCAACAATGAATCCTCGAAATTACATATATGTTTCAAAAATGTGAAGTGAAATAACTATAAAAACGTTTACTCTTATAAATAATCTTTTAATAATAAATCCTTTAAAAAGACCCAGAGGTTTCAAAATGTGAAGTGCAAAAATTGGAAAAAACATAACAATAAAAAATAAAATTCAATAATATATCCTTGAAATTACACAAACATTTTCAAAAAAACATGGAGTGTGAGATAAATTATTTTATTTTTAAAGGATTGAAAAGAATTTAAATATTTTGAAATATATTTTTAGAAAGAAGACATCATAAAAATAGTAACAAAACATCCTTTTTAAAAGTGAAGAAGAGAAATATAAAGGAAATATGAGATAACACATAATTTAGATTCCAAATGTAAAGGGTAACATTGGGTGGATAAGAAAATATGGACAAATAGGGTAATCCATTGTTAAATAAAATAGTAATTATTCCTGATAATGGTATAATTATTATGAGGAAGAAATTTATCAAGGAAGAAGATTTGAATAAATTGTGAAAATTTCATTAGAGAAAAAGTGAGTTTCCTAGGAAATAAAATCCTATGGTGGAATCAATCAATCCTAAAATAAATAAGATAAATAATATATATTATAACTCATCATAGGGATTTTACTTAAAAAAACAATATAAGTTTGGTATCATTTTAATTGAAATGATTTTTAAAAGATAACATGATAGAACTATTAAAACCACATAAATTTCATGAATACAGGAAAATAAATTCATTATTATGTAATTGAACCATATCAAATATAACATGGTCTATAATAAGAAATATGTCTCATAGATTTAAATTTGATACAAATAAGGCCTTATATTATATTTTCACTTACTCCAATATTCTCTAACCTCATATATAATATAAATAAATTTCTTATTGACTTATTGTATAACATTGTTATTATGATAACCATTTTAAACCGATTTATAATTATTATATATATTTATATTTAATAGTTTTTATCTATTTTTGGTATCGGGTGTGAGTAATCATGATCGTTTTGAACTAGTTTCAAAATAGTAGTGTTATTCTTTGTTCTTATACCAATATTCCTCATTACCAAATTTTTAATGATAGAATAATAATTTTTTTTTCAATTTTACATAATTCCAATTTCATTAAGTTAATTATAATAATATGGTTTATGAAAAAGGAAGATGCGATGAACAATTTTTAGCATGTTTAATGATCGAATTATGATATTCTAATAAATATATTAATTATTAATAACATAATTCTAGAATCATTAAATAATATTACCTAAATTATCATTAAATTAAATTCTCTTTATGATTTTTTTAATGATTTATTATTTAAACATTATTATATCATTCACATAGGTGGTACATAATGACCCAAATGAGAGAATGTTATAATGATTTTATGAATATGGACATGTTTTTATATAATGTTAATATAAATTTTGTAGAATATTAAGCATGTAATAATTATAATTTACATTAATTAAATTAGATCTTATAATCATCCATGTATGTTGATGATGACAAATGAAATTCATCGTTCATGGTGGCACTAGTCAAAACATACTCACAATTAACGATTTTATTTCTCCCAAAATAGGATGGAATGAAGGTATATGATAAATTATAATTTAAAAATAATATTTATGAAACGATAATAATGTTAATATATATAATCTATCCTTTATACCTACCATGAGATAAGGTTATTAAAAAGGAACTACATCACTTTGTTGTAGTAATAGTCTGCACATATTCATGATTGATATTGTTTTATTTTTATAAGAGGATAAAAAGGATTCAATAATGGTTTATAAATTAATATAATAACATCAAATTATTTTAATAATACTATTTTAATTATATTTTGGTATTTGGAAGATTTTTATAATAGTAATATTAAGAATAAAAGATGAAGGGCTAAGAAATACTCACATTGTAAACTTGAGATTTATCTTGGAAATATCCTTAGAAATAGAGGCCTTTGGCTATATATTTGAGACTAGAGGCTTATGAACATGATATAGGATTATATTATGAGATATAAATAATATATTAATAAAATAATTATAATTTAATAGCATATAATTATGTGGTGGAAGTGATTCCTTTTTTAAGTGAAGTAAATGGCTCTTTTGTGAATACCCATAATTTGTTCAATAATTCTATGAAAATATTAAATGTTAAATCGATCAGAAAGTGATGTATAATGGATTTATGGGTATGATAAGGTTTATAAATGCTATAAAATTTTTTTTTCTCATTTATTAAAAACATTTCAAGCCTTTTACCTCTTCATTTATCTATTTTTCATTTTGTTTTTTACATGAGTAATTGGTTTTTAACCTTCTAGTGTATATTTTATTAAAAATATTAGGTATCCCATCTAACCAAATTTTTTATGTTAAAACCCCAAATTTAGTCTCCATATATCCTAATTCAATTTTTATTAATAAAAAATGTAATATTAAATTAAAATATTTAAGATATAGATAAACAGTTTTAAAGAAAAATGTTGTTTTTAAAATTAAGTGTTCTTAATATTCATTACTATTGATTTCCAACTAAATTAGTGTTATAGTATTTATATATAGGTTTAAAAAATTTTATTAGAGTAATTGTGTAGAAGTGATTCATTTATTTTATTAGATATAAATTACATAATGTTAATAAATCAATTCTTTGAAAATAAAAGTTTTACAATTATCATAATATTTAAATTAAATCCTAGAAATCAAAATTTTATGCAGAAAAATTAAATTTTCAATATTAGAAAATATGAAAAAAATTATCTAAATTATTATATAAATTTTTTTATATTTAATTTCTATAATTTATGAAAATTTATTTTCTATATAAGAAAATAAAAATAGTTTTTAGAGTAAAATTTTACTTATGTTTCCATAACATTAATCATAGGTTTGAAAAATTCAATATAGAATTTTTAAATGATTTATTTTACTCTATAAATATATATATATTTTAGAGAAATATGATTTCAATAACTTTTATCCAATTATAGTATAATGATAATTATATAAAATTAACTATATTATCAAAATTATAATTTGCACTATTCACCTAAGAAAAAATTATATTATAAAATTCTCAAAAATTCATCCTAAAATATTTTAAATGATTAATATAAAATATTAAATTAAATTTTCCAAATTATAATTTTAAAATTTTAAAATTTTAAAATTTATATTTTAAATGAAAATACAGTATATAATGAAATTTTTTAATTTTTTTTAAAACATTAAGTGTTCTTAATAAAAATTTATGTTCATTTATAATTGATTGAAATATTTTCATTTTTTATTGGTTTTATTATCATTAAATTTTCTTAATACTATTCATATAATATTTTGTGTATTTTTTTGTTTCGTTTTTTGTGTAAAATAACCTATCGATTATAGTATTAATTTATTGAAGAAATATATTCGAAAATCTAAAGGTGTTACATTCCCCTTAAAACAAATTACATCCTCATAATTTTAAGTATCACACAATAATGAAAATAGTTGAGGGTATCAAAAAGGTATTTATGAATAAAGGTATAATTTGTAGAGAAATATCAACCTAACATACTTAAAGAATATATATTTTTATTTAGAATTTGATTTTTCTTGATGTTGATATTTTGTATAAAAATTTGAGATACATATCACAGATAATTAGGTTTTATAACTCCTATAATTGATTTTTTTTTCAAATAAGTTTCATAACCGCACTTTCATTGATGGTTGATCATATGCTAATTTGAAATGTGATTTCATTATTTTGGAAATTAATATAGTGTCTCTGTGGCGATAGAAAATCCATTCCTAAAATCACATAAAATTAATCTATGGGAAGGATGATAATAATTCCATGAATAATAGTCCCACAAACCTTGAAGAAGATTCAAATTCATTGAAAATAATAAGGATACTACAAGAAGTGTTTTAATTTTAATTTTATAGAAAATAGTTTGTGGAAGTTAAATGAATTAATATATCCAAAAATCCATATTGAAGAACAACTATCACCACAAAATTACCGCTATACACTTCAATAATAGTCTTTTCATGGGATCTCACTTTTTTCATAGTTTAGAAGGTTGTTAAGGACTATTATCCTAATTATCCCTTAGGCCATGGCATCAATTTTCATAATACCCAAAAACGTACATTATAATCACTAAAAATTATTTTCTTTCATTTTATTTTTATACTTCTTTACTTAGGCTCAATAGTCATGAGCTCGATGGTTGATCTTTACACAAATGAAAACTTTTCTTGTTCTTTTGAGACATTCCCTTAGGTGATTCTTCTTGCATTCTTGACATGTTAGAAATTTATTCTTCTATCCTTCATCATCTTCATCACCTGATCATATATTAAAATCCATCCTTATATTCTTTGGTGTGTTCATATGTTTGTAAAGATTCATGTTATTAATCAAAACTCAAGATAGTTGGGTGAGCATAACCATAATATTTTCAACACCAGATTTTATCCCATTAAATTTTTTATTGGTGTAATTATTGTATTGTCCATTATTTCCATTATTCCCATTATTAACATAGTTCCTCATAGATATAATCATTTTTAAAACCAAAATGAGTTAACATTAATGACGAACAATTAACGCCATAAGATAATTATTTAAAGATTAAAAATTGTGCCTCATATGTCATACTCTTAAAAGTTATTATATCAGAGTTCAGTTCAACATAAATCCTTTTATGCTCAATATAGGTTTCATTATGTTGGATTTTCTGATATTTATTAACCTAATTCCTTAGCATAATAAATCCTTCAAAATGACTAGTAAAGAGAATGTGATTAAGCAAATCATATCCCCTACGAGTGTCTAGCCCGATGTGTAGTCTTCGGCCCCCTAATTGCGCACCGGAATGAATCTTGAGTCGATACCCAAGAAGCCTTTTTCAGTGGGATTACCCCTAGGTTCAGCATTATCATAGACACATCCACATTACATTATCTATATGGGGATTTATTTGTTTTTATTACCACAGAATATCTATATTACTAAAATATAGGGATGTTATCATATACATAGACTTATCCTTTATACTTAACCACTATGTTTTTACATAATTTATCTCATCCTAATACTCAAAAATAAATAAACTAATCCTAACAATTAATTAAACCTTATTATTACACTTACCATATCATTGCAGACCTGCACTCTTGAATCTAATGCTAAAAACAATTTCTTCAAATAATATATTTGATACAAATTGACATGAACTTATATTTACTTTACATCATCTACATAAGTTAAACATTTTATCTCATATTAAACACATTATTCCAAGAAAAAAAGGTTTAGTGTCTTTCAAGATCTATAACTTATTTTAAAATATTTTTGAACATTTATTTATAATCGAACAATTTTAGACTCCTTTATATAATTCTCAAAAGTCATACTCATATTTATAACTTAGGGATGATAAATTAAAGAATTTAGTGAGATCAAACACTTAGTAAGAAAAAAATATCAACATGTCATCAAGGGTTTTATCATGAGAAAACATGAGTAGGTGAGAAACATGTTATTAATAGGATATAGAAAAATAAGAGTTATCTACAATGAATTATGGAAGACCATTAAAACTAAAATTAACAAAAATATACCATGATATAATAGTTTGAAATCAAGATATAATAGTTATGATTCCGGAAGTATGACAATGAATCATAACATAAGAACATGAAAACATCATATTTTTATAAAACCCAACCATGCTCACTCATATTATGGTCAACAATCCCATGTAAGTCCACCCTTCACGTTTTTAAAAAATCCAATAATGTTCATGATTCATTATCTAATTATATATAATAATTTACCGAATTCATTATTGGGATTTAATATTCCCAAATTATCTTGAGCCCACATCAGAATCAAACTATCTTAGGGATTTATCTGTCCCAAATCATCTCAGGGATTTATCGAACATAAACTGTCTTAGGGAGTTATCAAACCTAAAATCATATCAGGGATTTATTGGACCCATCCTATCTCAATTATTTATCTGACCCAAAATATCTCATCAATTTATCATACCCAAACATTATATGGGGTTTATTGGTCCCAAAACATTACATAATGACAATACATACACATGTTTTCCATTCAAAAATTCAATCCAATTGCACAATATGAAGGACCCATGGAAAGAAAATGGGTTGTAGATTATTTCCAAATGGGTTCACCCAAATTGACCCCAAGAATGTAAAAAGTTGGTACCTAAATTTCAAAAACCCAAAAGTGTATTTTATAATAACATTTATAGGGTGATTCGTGTAAAATAATTTTCATGGAATTAAATCGTTTAGATATAAATTTTAAACAATAGACTAAATGTAAAAGAGTTTTTTTTGAAATTTATTTAATCTTTGGAATAAATGATGAGGATAAAGACACATTTAAAACTCATTATTGAAAATGTAAATTTTGAGAAGTTGAAAATATTGAATTAAAAAAATCAATTTTTTTGAATAAACATAAATAATAAAAACCGTAAAAGACATAAAGGTTTCCAAAATTACAAGTGACAACACTTTAAAAACTTTTACCTTTAAAAAGAATCATAAATAATCAATGATTTCAAAAAACCTAATGTTCTAAAAGGGTAGATTTAAAACATTAGAAATAATTTAATTATGAAAATGAAGTATCAATAATATATCCTTGGAATTATATGAAGGTTATAAAAAGAAATTTATAATCAAAGATAATGCATTTGATTTGAATTGATTAAAATAATTTTTAATATTTTCAAATACCTTTTCATAAAACCCACATCATAAAAAGAGTAACAAAACTTATTTATTAAAATATTTGATGGTAAATATTAAGGTCACATATGATAATATATAACTGGGCTTTCAAATATATAGGATAACATTTTTATGAAAGAAAAATATGGACAAGGATGGAAAACCATCACTAAAGATAACAAGAATTATTCTCAAACATGATATATTTTTTAAGGGGAATACATTCATCAAAGAGACAGATTTGAATCAAATATTTGAATTTATACATATAAAATGAGATGGTAACATGAAATAAAATCTATGGGTGGAAGATACCAATAATGGAAAAACTAACTTCAAGAGGATTAATGATAACTCTATGATGGGAGTTGAGTTATCAAAAACCTAAAAAATATTAGTGTCTTTTGTAAAAAATTCCATTAAATAAAAAATATTAAATGTATCTTAAAACCCCATGAATTTCCTGAATATAGAAAAATAAATTCATCTGTAATTAATCCAACCATATCTAATATATCATGGTCTATAATTAGAAATATTTCTTAAGGAATTAAATTTGAGATAGATAACCAATTTCCTTATATTCCCTCTTAATTGGATGTGCTCTAACATCCTATATAATAATCATAAATTTATTAATAATTTATTATAGAACCTTATTCATATATTTAATGCATGATTTTTTGTTTTCAAATTTTGTTCTGGTTCACTTTTTTCCCGGTTTTCCCTCATGTTTTGGGTTAAACATGTTAGAATTTTGAGGTGAGCCTCTGTTTATTTCTAGTTCTGTGGTGGTTCCATAGTTTATTCCATGAACATTTATTGAAATGTTTAGTTTTTGGGATCAGAAGTATGTCGAGGCTGGTTGAGGCACAATTAGAGGAAACTGTGTGACTTAGTGTAGGAAACCGGGTGATATAGGGTTGGTGTCTTAGGCTTGGTGCATGGATTCGTCATTATATGTCAAGGCATACAGTAAGTGTTCATGGAGCTTTTTTCTCAAGGAAGAACCATTTCACATGTTTGGAACATGTTTTGAGAAAATATGTAGCCAAACTATGTGGTTTTCTTGTTTTTGTCTAGTGAGGTCCACACAGTTGGCACATGGTTTGGGAAACTGTATTGCCTAACTATGCATAGTTCCCATGTTGATTAAAAATATGAAATGTCCTTTTATTACTATTAGGATTTTAGCCCCAAATATATTATTTCCTCACCTCTAGTTCATGAAACCCAATGAGGCTTCTCCATCCTTCTGTAAGCCTTCTCCTCCCTCCTATTGTGTGAATCTAGGGTTTCTTAAAGGTTTTGGGATCTATTTATTATGGTATTATCATATTCTATTATCCCTCATCCTTCTCATTCCAATTTATTTTGAGTTTTTATTCTCATATGGTGTCTTGGAAATAGGTTTCATATCCCCACTTGGTTTATGTTGGGGTTTTTTGGTGTTTAAGGTTTCTCTTTGTTGACCTTGGATCTTAGATCCTTTGCGAGGTTGTTTTGGGTGTGCATTGTTGAAGTTCTATAATATTGAGGTAGGGTTCCATTTACACTTGACATTGAATCTAATAATCATTGGTTTCTTACTTTTTTCACCTTCCTATCATGATAATTAATGATTTTGGTCTTTGGAAACATTATTTGGTGTGAAAAGTGTTGATTTGTTCCTTATTTTTTGATATATAGAATTGTCTTGTTAAATGTTTCCCACTACGTGTTTGATAAAATTCCGGGTTTGATTTTGTTTGTATTGGTTGATATCTAAAGGGTGGTTTGGATTATAAATGAATTGTTTCACTTAAAATGATAACTTGGATATCTTAAATCAGCTTCCTAAATGGTTTGTATTTGAAAATAGTGGATGTTTCATGGTTTAGAAAATGGTTCGACGTGTAATGATTATAGGAGGTCCACATGGAATATTGATGAATTTTTTTATTTTCAAATGTGTTGTAATTAAATGAATTATTTTTAAAAACAATTATTGTGAAATAGAAAATTGATTATTTTCACCTTTTTGGAAAGACAGTTTTGATTCTTTAAAAATAGATGCTTAAGGCCTATATCGAACTTTGGTGAAATTGGAGAAAATTGTTATCATGAAAAATCTCATTGGATAATCTTATTTAATAATTTATATTTAATGGATGGTAAATCCTCATTGTGGACTCCTCTTGACCCATTTACTTTGAAAAAAAATTGTAGATCCTTGGTCTGGACCCCTTCGGGATTTATTTTTTTAAGGAATGTAATTGATCCTTGGGGTGAATAAGGTTTATGTATTTTGTGTGAATTATTTATATGTGATATATAGTAAAGTGATTGGATGATCAGTTGGAATTGGATGGCTAAAACCTCTTTAATATTGAAATGGGAACCTGGAATAGCTAGCGAATTTTCTAAGAATTATTGCTAGATTAGCTAGGATTATGCTCTAGATAGTGGCAGAAATTAGGGATCATATATTGTGTTTTGTTTGTATCACTAGGGATAGTTCCCCTTAGTTTGTACTATTAAGGGTGTGGTTGATCATGTGGGCGTAATTGCTATCATCAAGTGAGGCATAATTTTTGGGATGTGTCAAGATGTATAGTATGTTTTGGATTTTTCCCGATCTCAATGGTTCTCCAAAATCTATTAGAACACAGTTGAATATAGTGGATGATAGAAATGTATTTTTTATTGGTTAACCTTGTGTAATTATTTTTATTTCCCATATTATTGTGATCATTTCCATAACTTATTTTTATGGTATTATTCTTATGTCAATGTTGTGCATTGGTTTTCAAAGGTTTATGAAAATAATTGAGAAAATGCTTTATACTCTCTTGTTCCTATTCTAAAATAATATAATTACCTTCAAACTTGAAAATTTTAATGTTTACTTCTTAAAAAGGAATCTGGTTTTGGAATGAAAAATGGAAATGGATTGGGGTTTTTTTTGTGGTTAGAAATTTGTTGGGAAATCTTTCTTTTATGTGTTGTATTTCGAACATGATGTTGATGTTTATTTCATTTTATGTAATTAAACAAGGAATATATTTTTTAGGCACAAATAATATTTTTAAATCACAATCCTAAAGTTATTTCATATTTTAACTTGTTTTTTAGGTTTCCTCTTCATTTCGATCATTGTGGGCGATGACTGGTTTTGGTATTAGAGAGTAACACTCAGGGTCATATGGTGATATTGTGGTCATCAATTTCATTTGTGTTTTTATATAATTTTGTTGTATTTTTAGTTTTCATGTAAATGGTCTTCAATTTGGATATTTACATATTTAGTTTCTCTATTTGATTATTTAGTTTTATTTATTTATATTGGGAGAAATTGTTCCCTTGGTTACTCTGTGGATTTATCAAAACTAGTTTTTAGCCTGTGGTGATGAGAATTATCTTTGGTCCTAAAATAAAATCCTCTGGGGAGATTAGATATCTTAAAATTGGGTTGGTTTGGGAAAAAATGGTACCAGGGGAGGATGGTTCTTTAGAGGACCTTGCTTTTAGAGCACCCTTTGTTATTTGGTTTGTCAAGGTAGATGGGTTAGAACTGCCGGGACTTGGGGTGTAGGTCTAAGGAAGTGTCTAGCCAACTCCTTCTATACCAAACCTAGATTTTGTATTAGAAGATGGGTTTTATTTGTTTTATCTGGTTATTACATGTTTTTTTAGGTTTTTGAAATGAAAATAGAGATGGGAAAATGATCTTAGTGATCTCACAAGGTATGGAAAGACATGTGGAGGTGGAGACATGTTCCTAGAATACTATCGATGTCATTGGTGCAATTGGAATATGGCTACCCATCATATGGCCATGTCACCCATCGACACTATTTTCCCCACTATGAATTGTGTTGGGTATTCCTCGATAATGAAAATTGTTTTGAAAATCATTATTTTGAAAAATTATGAAAATTTTATTTTAGTTGGTCATTGTTTGGTTTTTGGAAAATGGAAAATGATTTCTCAAAATAATTTTGAAGGAATCTTTGAGAAAATGGATTTTCATAAAAATGGTATTTGGGTAAAATAATGCTGTGATTGATGAGATTTTATTTCTATAATAAAAACATGATGTTTATTTAAATTTTTTATTTTAGAAACTAATGTTATTATAAATAGGGGTTTTGGAAATATGTTTTAAAAGAGAAGAAATGAATTTTTAATCAAATGATTTTTATGGAATGAAATTTGTTGAGTTGCTGCAAATATTTTTATAAATAAATTGGGTTTTTGAATAGAACTCATGGAATTTTTATTTCTTAATGGAGTCAAATGAATTGAGGTTTAGAGTTTGAAAATGGTTTTTGATTCAGTGGTTCGTGATATTTTAGAAAATCATTGTGAGAACAACAATTTTGGGAATTTAATGGCTAAGTTGAAGTCATGGGCTATGAAAAAGTTTTATCTGACCTTTTGTATTCACATGAATTATGACATGTAGGGATATGTGTGGGAAAGTGGACAGTTTGGCATGGGTGGATGAGTTACAAGATTGGCATGAGTTTGTGGGTTCCTATATTGGGACAAGAATATTTATCTGTGAGTCTTCATGGAATACCATTGGTGAGTATGAAACCAACCAAGTTTTTTTTCATTCATATGATTTTTCAAGGGAAAGAAATTTTGATTTTTTGATAACTAGTGGTTGCATAGTGCATTTTATTATTATATGGAAATGATGTTTATGAGGTGTTTTGAGTTTGAGAATTCCTTGTGATGATATATTTTTTATTGAGATCTTGTTTTTATTGTTCCCTAGTGCATGACCACTCAAATATTTGATGGATACTCGAAGTGAGGCATTGGGTGGTTCATCATTGGCAGAACCTCATGTTTATAAACCTAAGGATTGTAATTATGAAATTCAAAAGTTCATTTCACCACAATTTTATTTCCCTGCAGATCCTCTCAAAGAGGAATAGTGGATGTGGAAAATAGAAAGGATATTCACTCATATTGAGTTACGTTTGTCGTTAAATGTTATTTTTTATACCTTTATATGTGAAGGAATGACTTGGGAGTGGTGGAAGTCTATTTATCAAACTAAAGCTTGAGAATATCTAGCTTATTAATTCTTCAAGACATCGTTCATCTGTGTATATTTTTTTGAGGTAGTGAAGGAAAGAAAAGGGATTGAGATGCACTATCTGTAGTTGAAGGTTTCAGAGCTAGGTCTAACCTCTTTTTCCAACATGGAATGGAAGGCTTTTTGTGTTGAAGTTATGTTAGCAGGAGTGCTTAAGTTAGTCATTTCTCCTTCTGTCCTTTGATTCAGTGAGGGGAATTCTAGTAAGGATACGTGTAATCAACTAATTTCTACTGGTAGTGGTCATGGAATTAAAATTCTAGTAGATCTTTTTTCAACTTTTTTTGGGAATATAATCCTATTGTGTAATTAGTGTAGCAATACAGATCATAAGAACCCATTATGTCTGAGTGCTCCAAAGACCTATCAATCCTATGGATGCCTAGGAAATTTTCAATGGTTTTATTGGGGTGTGTTTTAGGAAGCATCATGGATCCAATTCAACATATTTGAATGAAAACCCTATTTCTTTTAAGGATTAGGGTGACGTATGGGCTCGATTTAAAGCCCCTTACATGTAATGTTTCTTTCTATTGGGGTGGCTATGAACATTGGTCTTTTCCTTTGTATGAAATTTAACTGGATTTTATGGATCTTATAAGGACTCCTGTTTTAATAGAAGAGTGTTTTTCTTTTGGAAAATTATGAAATATTTCCATTATACATAGAGTTGTGTGTCATGATCATCTTATTCTGTTGTTCATCATCTGAAGTGAGAGAGGATGTTGAGTTTGAATTTCCAGGTTCCCTGTTTCAGCAGAAATATGGAGTTCCAACTGGGGATATTCAGCTCTTGACCGCATGGCAAGATATGTTTCAAACATCAGGGTTATATCCATAGGCCCTGAAGTGAAGCTTGTGTGTAGTCATAAATCATAGTTGTGTAGGGTACCTTGATCCAGCTTTGTCTTCAATATGAAAATGGAGAGAGTTTAGGGTTCCTTATTGTAGATCTTTTATCTTGGAAAGGTCTCGTTTTGTGGGAAAAGGCATAGATACCTTGTTCCCTCATTATGGTACTTTTGGATTAAAGGTTCTACCCTGGTTGTAAAGAGGTTTGGTGTTATTGTTTCATGAAATTATAATGGAGTTATTTCTTAGATGTGGACCTCAGATTGGTTGTGCTTTTGCGGTTAGCCTTCATGAGGGATTCATGGTTTTTTCCAATTGCATGTGTTAGTGTTTCCTTTGTCGAGATCTTTCCCCTTAATGTGGGGGTTCTTGGTCTATGTGGAAGGTTCCCAATTTGGTGTGTGGGTATTTCCCAGGATGGACCATGTCATGTTTCCTGTGTTTTCCTAAGATTGTTGTTTCCAAAATAGTAGATACACCCATTGTGGGTCTCATTGCTGTTTTCTCTAGTTTTTATTAGTGTTTGTTGATTTATTATAGTGGAGAGTCCATCCTAGACTACTGTGTTGATTGTCCGATATAGTATATTGTGTTTTTTTGAAAATTCATCTTTTAATTTTTAGTTATCTAATTTCAAGATCCTCTGTGTTTGGGAGAATAATGGTCTTATAGATCTCACTAAGTGGTTTTATCTATGGTTGGGTTCTATGGGATATAGTATGAGTTTTATGGTTCTTCTTGAGAAGAATATTTGGTTCGTTGGATCATTTCTGGTATGAAGTGTTAGTTTAGTTTGACGGTGGTTGAGGTGTTCTTAATTTGAGAGGTCGGATCATACAGTTGTGGGAATCCTTTATCTTGATCATTCAACTAGAAAATGTAGTAGC
Source organism: Viscum album (assembly GCA_963277665.1). Taxonomy (NCBI): domain Eukaryota; kingdom Viridiplantae; phylum Streptophyta; class Magnoliopsida; order Santalales; family Viscaceae; genus Viscum; species Viscum album. The sequence continues at coordinate 1,427,277,729 of OY728141.1, forward strand.
TTTTCAGGGGTGGAAAGCAATATGGTGGGGATAATTGATACACCTGAATTCTCTTTTTCACCCTTTGTTTCGATTCATTTTTAGATCTAAATTTTTCCATTGCGTTATGGGTGTGATAGATATGAATTTTGAGGTGAACCTTTTTTTCATTTTTGGTTTTTTGGTTGTTCCTTAGTTTCATCTAGGAGTTTCTGCTGGAATGTTGCGTTTTTTGGATTAAAAGTAGGTGGAACATGGTTGGTGCATGGTTAGGTTAAACAGTGTGGATCATCCCAGGAAACTATGTAGCTTAAGGGTTGGTGTCTTAGGCTTAGTGCATGACATCCACACAATTTCTCAAATAGTGTGTTAATTGTATTGGGAGGTTCTTAATTTAGGCAGAACCATTTCACAATGTTAGTTCATGATTTGAGAAGCTATGTGAATAAACCATGTGGTTGGCCAGTGTGTTTCCAATTACTGGCACACAATTGGCACATAGTTTAGTAAATCTTGTGGCCTAATCGTGTGATGTGCCTAGGTGGATTAAAAATGTCAAATTTCCCTTTTACCTCTTGATATTTTTCCCCAAAAATCTTTTTTACTCCCCCTTGGTTCATACCACCAAAACGTGGCTTCTCCATCCTCCAAGATTCCTCCACACTCCCACGATGTGGATCTAGGTTTTCTTCAATGTTTTGGGCCAGATTTATCAAGGTTTTCTCCTATTATATTCTCCATATTCCTTCTTTGTCCTCTTTATTTTTAGTTATTCTTCTCCAATGGTCTCTTGAACCAAGGGATAATGTCTCCCTTTGGTTTATGTTGGGGTTTTTTTTCTTGTTTAAAGTTACTCTAGGTCGATCTTGGATCTTAGATCATTCACGAGGCTGTCTTATGTGTGCATTGTTGAAGCAATGTAAGATTGAGGTAGGTTTCCATTTACACATGAATTTAAATTTAAGAATAATTGGTTTCTTTCATTTATAACCTTACTTACATGTTAAATAATATTTTGTGATATTTGAAAAAAAAATTCTATGAAAATTGGTGATTTATTCTTATTTTGTGATATATAGCATTATCTTGTTAAATGGTTCAAACCAACTATTTGATAAAATGTATGGTTTGATTTTTTGAGTAGTATTTGATATCTAAATCATGTTTTGGATTATAATTGAAATTTGAAACTTTAAAATAAGACATAGCTTTTTTAAATGGGATTCTTAAATGGGTTGTATTTGAAAATGGTGGGTGTTTTAGGTTTTAGAAAATGTTTTGACATGTTATGACAATGTGTGGATTGTTTGGAATTTTCATGAATGTGATTTTGATTTATACATGCGGTGGATGAATAAAAATTATATTTTTTACAACTATTTTGAAATAAAAAATTTAATATTTTCACCTTTTTGGAAATGTAGTTTTGATTCTTTTAAAAAGGATTCTTGAGGCCCATTCAGAAATTCTGTGAGATTAGTGAAAATGGATGTCATGAGAACTCTACTTGTATAATATTCTTCTCTCATTTATATTTAATGGATAGGAATTCCATGATGTAAAATCCCCATGAACCATTTAATTTTAGCGGAATGAGAGATCCTTGGTGTGGACCTCTATGAGTTCTATTGGTTTTAAGGAAAAAGATTGATCCTTGGGGTGACACAGGGTGACATCTGTTATGTGAATTATTTATATATGACATGTGATTGGATAATCTGTTGGCATTGGTTGGATCACCCCTATTTAGTCTTGATATGGGAACCCAACATAGCTAGATAATTTTCAATGAATTATTTTCATACTAGCTATGATTATTTTCTTGATAGTCTCCCATAGCAAGGATCATATATTGTGGTTTGTTTTTATTTCTATTGGACAATTCCCCTCGTTCAGTACCTGTTAGGCTATGGATGAGTGTCTGGGCATTTTTGATGTAATTGGGTGAGGAATTTTTTCTTGGATGATTCAAGAGGTATAATATGTTCTGGATTGTTTCATGAGTTCAAAGGTTATCCCATTTCTATTGGAACATACTTTCCAATAGCGGAGGATTGAAATGTATTATTGGTTGGTTATCCTTGTGTAATTATTTCAGTTTACCTTATTATTGTGATCATTGATATAGGTTATTTTCATGTTATTCTTCTTTGGTAAAATATATTTATTGTATTTCAAATGTTTATGAACGATATTGAGAAAATGTTTTATAGTTTCATGTTCCTATTCTGAAATAAAAGCATCAACTTTATCCTTCAAAATGTTAATGTATGATTCTTAAAAAAGAATATGTTTTTGGAATAAAAAAGGAAAATGATTCATATTTTTTTATGTGGAAAATGTGTTGGAAAAGATTAATTTATATATTTTATTTCAAAACTGAAGTTTATATTTCTTTTAATTAAAGGAAGTTCACTCTGAATAGATTTTTTCGGCATACCTACTGAGTTTTAAAACTCACATATATTGTTCTTTATTTTATTAGTTTGTGGTGTAGGTTTCATATTGGGTTTGATCATTGTGGGTGATTATTGGTTTTGGTGTCAGAGAGTCACCATTGGAGTCACATGGATATGTTGTGGTTGTCAGGTTTAGTTGTGTTTTGTTGTCTTTTTAGTTTGTAAGTAAAATATTCTCAGTTCATATATTTATATATTGGGAGGCTCTATTTTCTTACACTATTTTTATTTATTTATATTGGGTGAAATAATTACCTTTTTTACTCTGTTGATGCCATGATAATATTTTTCATCTTGTGGGGATCAGGAACACCCTTCATACCTTATCTCAGATCGGATTGGGTGACCGGTTCGGGGTCGACCTGGGTTGGTTTATGAAAATAAGTAGATATTTTTATGATAATCAATTATAATTGTTATTTATATGTATATTAGTTAGTAATTATCATTTTTTTGATATTAAGTGTGAATAATATTGATCTTTTTGAGAAGGGTTTGTAATAGAGGTGTTATTCTTCATTCTTCTCCCAAAGTTCATCATTCACGAATTATCCAATATCTAATAATAATTTATTTTCAATAGTTTCTAGTATTAAATTATATCGGATTAGTTATCCTTTTTCTGTTTTACTTCTATGGGTGTGACAACTCTCTTCAGCCCAAATTCATGGAAATTCTTATAGGTCTCCAAGTCTATAGCGACAGGATCATCTAATTGGTAGAGGTAGAAATAGACTCCAAAATCTTTCTTAACTCTCTCCATGAAACTTGTGTGAATACATGGGTCATGTATTAATATATTAGAAAGTTTAAAAGGATCATAAATAATAACAGAGAGGTCCTCCATGCATGGCATGTGGTTAATAGAGTTACAGAATTTCTGGAATCCAAGGATTCTCAGGATGTTTCGATCATTTGTCTCTTTAGTTTGGAATTTTTCCCTAGGAGGGTATTGTTATTATGTATAGATATGCAATTTCTCTTCAATATTACTACCCATGTAGTTCTCCCATTTTTGTATCTCAGTATTTTCCAACAATATTTCATAATAAAATAATAAATTATGGTATCATTAGGTGAATGGAATTGATATTTTTGGTTAAAAATGAAATTGTGATGATCTAGTTACAACATGTTTACTGATAGAAAGGTGATATATTAATAAATATATTAAATTTTAATAACACCATTATAGAATCACTCAAACATATAAACTAAATTATTATAAAATTATATTAACTATATAAATCATTTCTTAATAATTCATGGCTTAAAAATTATTACATCATTTACATAGGTGGTAAAAACTAACCCAAATGACATTATGTTATGATGATTTTATGAGTAAGGGAATTTTTTATAAAATGATAGTATAAATTTTACATAATCATAAAAATTATATAAATATAATTTCAATTCTTTAAATTCATTATTATAACCATTCATGTTGGCTGGTGATAAAAATGGAATTCTTCGTTCGTGGAGATGATATTCCACACATACACAGAATTAGTGATTTCATTTTTCAATGAATTAAATGGAATTATGATATTTCATAAATTAAAATATTCGAATTATAATTTTTATATATAAAAGATATTAATTCCTTGAATCTATCCTTGTTTCCCACAATGAGATTCAGTTATGGTTAATGACCTATAGCGCTTTGTGATGGTAGTAGTCCACACATATGCATGCCAAAATGTTGCTTTCTTTTTCAATGTTGATGGAAAAGATTTAATAATGGTTGAAAATTTAATATAATAAAATAATAATATATTAATAATAATGTTCTCGCTATATTAGGGTGGATATAATATGTTTTTAATAGGTTGATTAAGAAGAAAATAATAAGGAGTAAGAAATACTCACGTTGAGAACTTGAAATTTCAGATGGAAACATCCTTAGAGATGGAGGCCTTAAGATACATACATGAGATAATAGGCTTCTAAAATCAAGACAATATTATCATAGGAGAAATATTTTATAGTTTTTGGATGAAATAAGAATGTATTGGTGTATCATGAAGTGGTGTAAGTGATCTTATATTATAAATAAAAGAAAGTAAACATTTGTGAATGCCCATTATTTTCCAATAATTGAAGGATGCTATTGGTGGTTCAATGGATCCACAAGTGAGAGATAATATAGTGTTATGTGACATATGGTATATAAATATTCTACTACTCATTTTAACACATTTTTTTAATCATTTTTTAAGAATCTTACAACTTAATTTTTATATTTTATCATTTTTGTTTTCACTTTGGGAACTAGTTTGCACCATAGTATTTTATATTATATTAAAAATATTTGGTAACCCTTATAACTTAATATTTATGTTTTAAAAAAATTATTCTCAATAAATACTAATTCAATTTCTTAAAAAAATATATAAATCACTTTTAAATTAAATTTATTAATATATAAAAAAATTATTTTGTAGAAAAACATTATTTTTATGATTAAGTATTATACATATTATTTAATATTTATTACCAATTTAATGAGTGTTAATATATTTATATATTGATTAACAAATTATATTATATCAACTGTTTATAACTGTTGTATTTATTTGATTAAAAAAATTACACAATGTTAATAAAATAATTTATTGAAAATTACAGTTTTAGCATTATCAAATTAATAAACTTTAATTAGTGAAATTGTAATTTTATGCCTAAAAATGAAATAAAAATGTTACATAATAGGAATATATTGATATAAAATAATAAATACAATTTTTTATTTAATTTATATAAAATATTAAAATTAATTTTTAATGTAAGCGAATAAAATTATATTTTAGAGTAAAATGTTACTTATGTTTCCAAAATGTTAAAAAATGTTTCCAAAATTAAAAACAGTATTTTTAATTTTTTTTAAATTTATTAATATATATTCTTATCAAAAAATGGTTTCAAAAACCTATAAGTCATTATTTTATTATAATAATTTTGTAAAAGTGATGGTATTAACAAGTTAGTGTTTTTTCACTATTCACCTAATAATAAATTATTTTATAAAAATATAAAAAACTCAAACTAGGATAATATTAACATGATTAATTTTTTTTTCAAATTGAAATTCTAATGTTTATAAATTTAACTTTTAAATGAAAATACAATATTTAAAAGAAAACAAATTTTATTGAAAAAATATCATTTTAAAACATTAGGTGTTCTTAATCAAATCTTGTATTCATCCCTAATTGATTATCATATTTTTATTTATTAAAGGTTTTATTATTGTTAAATTTTATTAATAATATTCATCTAATATACCATGTCTAATTTTAGTTAATTTTTGCATGTTAAATAAGTTATCAAACATAGTATTAATTTAGAGAAAATTATATATTCCAAAAGCTTAGTGTGTTTTAATTTTGAGAAGATTAATTATCATAATTTTGATGGGTTTCATGAAATAATTGAAAACATATAAAATTGAATAAGGATGAGGATGATTCATGATAACACATTACATCCCACATTGCAACACCCTCCTCACATCATGGAGGAGGGAATGGATGATATGTTTGATGGATTATCGCACTGAAGGGGGTTAATTTAACAACCTAAATGAGGCTTAAGGATACAACATGATGATTACATATTTTGAAGAACCATGGTGAGGATACCATATTTTCATAAAAAAGTGATTTGGATGCATATTTGGAGTGGGAGATATGGATCAAGCAAGTGTCTTAATGTCTTGGATATTTTGATGGCAATAATGTCAAACTTCCATCACTTAAATTATTTTATTATTCTCTAATTTGGTGGGATGAAATAAAAACAAAGAGGTATATATATATATATATGAAATATTCCACATCAACACTTAGGATGACATGAATTTTAAAATATTGAATATCATTGCTCCAACATAATTTAATATGGATCTCCACAACAAGATACAAAATCTTACCAAAGGGAGTAAAAGTGTTGAGTAATACAATAAAGATATTCATATTGTAATGATTTGGGCCAATGTAAAAGAGGATCCAATGGATACCACAATATGATTTTTTACGTGGGATAAATCAAGAGATAAAAGACCAAGTGGAGATATAATATTGTAAAGAAATAGATGATATCATCCACGAATAAATAAATATAGAGAAAGAAATTAAAATAAATATGTAATTAAACAAACATACTACACCTCTATTTCATGTAGAAATATTAAGTAGCATAGAGGAACATAAAATTCAAAGTATGAGGTTAAAAATTGTATTGAAAAGGTATTTATTTATTCTAATAAATCTTCCTTTGATATAAATTTCTTCAAATACTGCTGAAGAGGTTGTGTCACAGAATAATATACAAGAAAATAGACCATGACAATCAATATGTTTAGATAATAACAAACCAGAGGTGATGCCTTCAAAGAATAAGAAGATAATTCCACTAACATTGGTAACATTTAATTGCTAATGAAGGCGAGATCATTATTACATGATGATTTATTAATGCACAAATTATGACTCTAAATGAAAATTGTATCTTAATTGATGGAGGAAGTTGTATAAATATCGAGAGAACTGAGTTAGTATAGAAGTTGGTAATACTAGCCTTAAAGTAAAAAATATAAATATCAGCTTCAATGGTTGAATGGAGGTGGAGAGATGAAGGTCACAAAATAGTTGAAGATTTTTTTAGCATTGGTAAGTATAAATATATGGTGTTGTGCATTTTTTACCAATAAAGGAATATAACATAGTACTTGGTCTATCATGGTAGTACAATTGATGTGTCACTCAAAATTGTTACTTGAAAAATAACTCCTTTTAATTCCATGGGAAACCCAAAACCCTCATCCCTATAACCCCTAAACAAATCATGGAAAATAAAATTCTGAGAGAAAATAAATTAATGAGTGGTCAGGAAAAGTTGAGATAAAGTTGAAAAGTAGAGCATGAGGGGATAGTTGAGAATAAAAAAAGTTATTTTTATTAAATAAAATTCAAAATAAAAATAGAGATGTTTAGAACAAGAATGTGATAATGACAGATAAGATAGAGGTTGTGAAAGCATTGATTTCATATAAAATCATCAAATAAAAATTAAAAAATAAGTGATGTTAAACACTAACCACATAACATCATATTTGTTAAATTTTTTTAAATATTTATCATAGGTGAATGATGGAATTTTTTAGAGATGATACCATATTAACAACTTATTAAAAAGAAAAAATAAATTCAATGATTCATTCAAAACATCATGTAAGAAAAGTATTGAGAGGTGTGTTTACTGTATTTGGAGTTTGGTTACAAAAGGGGAGATTTTTGGAGAGGCTCCTTATCACTTAAATTATTTTATTTTTTTTGATAATTAAAATATAAAATATTTCATAATTTCATTTTATTATTTTAATTAGTACAAATATTATTGTTTTTATTTGTAGTAATAATTTTATTTTACTTAATTGTTTCTCATTTATTATTATTATTATATAAGATTATTTTTAATTCTTTCATGTGAGAAATTAATTTTCTAAATTCATTTTATAACATTGAATATCCTTTGTTAATTTCCCCTTATATTTATTTATATTTTGGAACCTTGTTTCTAACTTTACGTCATCCTTATTTCAATTTTCCCTTACATGGCATTAATTGTACCCATACATAAGTAAAATAAATTTTGTGTTACCCTTATATACCTTTCTATGTACCCTAATTTAGCCTTTATATGATATTTTTACCTTTACACATGGCTACATATACCATTATGTGAGATTTATAAATTATTGTTTACCATTATGCATGTAAGATTATAACTTTAAACAACACAATAACTCTTTTGTTTACCCTTACAAATTGAATCATACATTTGCGAAAGGTATGTAAAATTATCTTTACCTTTACACATACTTTATAAAATGAAATTTCCCTTATACAAGTCTTATTATACCTTTATACATTCATGAAACTTACCTATATATATTTGAATACTTGGAAAATTTTATTCTCTTTTTTTATGATTTGTTTTCATATTTTGATATTCATAATGAAAATAACAAGTGTTACGATTTATTTAATGTTTCTATAAATTTATCATAATGATATTGATCCTATGTGATGTGTTTTTAATATTTTTAAACACATTTATATAGATATAATTTTTTCCTTCATTTCGGCATGAACTTATAGTTAATGTTTCAAATATTTCAAATTTATTTCTTTGATTTTATTGTTTAAAAATTCTTGTTTATGCTCAAATTTTTTTATTCAAATTTGTTTTATATTTTTTAATGAGTTTTCTTTTATGTTTGATAACAACGAACATTTTGAATACAAATAAATTTAAATTTAAAATTTTTAATATTATAGTTTGAAACTATGTGAGATTCATGTATATCGTTGACGTATTATTATGGAATTATTCTAAATATTGTTTTTAAATTAGTTTGAAAATAATTTTTTTAATTTAAAATGATAATATATCTCTCTCCTTAATAATTTTTAATTATATTGATTATTATCTTAAATTTAAATTTCCAAACGATATGTTTTCCCATGTTGAGTTATTCTTATTTTAATGGCTCAGGGAATGAATGGAAAAGTAAGATGGTGTAAATACATTCCATTAGGTCATAAATGACTTCATGACACTCGAAGAATTTTAGAAAACTACTAAAGGAATTGATATATTTATATAGAGTCCTAGGGGGACCTAGAAATCTACAATACATCGACATACTTTTTCATCTACCAACATGATCCATTTCTCTATTTCTCTCAAAGTAACATTTCATTATAAATATTCTTACCTATTCTTGAGTATGAACTGAATTTTAATATGAAATTATACATTTCTATATTCTTCATTCTTCCCTAGTGTTAATATTTCTATTTAGGGAATTGTGATTAAGCTATAATGATCTTATCCCTACTATTTCTTCTATTATTTGGTTCTTACTATCATTAATGTAAATGGACTAAAATTTACATATCTTTTATAATTTAAATACAAAAGGGACTATTCTTCTTGAGGTTTCTAGTTTCACCGTTGAAGAGTTACTTTCTATTGTATTTGGTGTCTTTCTATAACCAAAAAGAGGGATAACGTTTTAGGATCTTGGCTACAATTAAAATACAATGAACAAAAATAATAAATCTTCAAATTATTGATGTGGTAGATGTAAGGATACATTCTAGTACTATTACCAAGCTTCCTTACCAAATATCATGTCTCATAACCTTTCCATATTCTTATTTATTTATTTCCATCAACTATTCTTTCATAATTTGTTCAATACATCAAATGTAATTAATCCCTTTATAAAATAATTCATTATTTTATTATTATGAATTTATTATTATATTTAATTATAAATTTTTTCTTTTATTACATTGATTATTTAATTATTTAAGAAATTAATTTTTATAAATTTGATTGTTGTCCTTTATTTTTTAGAAGGTAAATTAACCCCCTCATTCCATTTTCTTTCTTATATCTAAAAAACATTTAGTATCAAAGGATAACCCTTTACCTTATTTCAAAAGCACTTTTTAAAAATATATATTACCTTGATACTATCATTTGGAATAAAATGAGTTTTTATTTTTTGATTAATTTATTTTTTTTCAAATTCTTTCAATGTTTTTATTTTTTAAATCATTGACTAATTTTTTGAAAAATTGATTTATTTTTAAATGTACTTTTCAAGCTCCCATGTTGGTATTAAAATAATTTCATTGGGTTTTTCTATGTTTTTTATGGTACTAATTATTCTTATTGTAAATCTAGAATGATTACTGTTTATAGATCTATTCGTTATCCTATTTATAAAATTGTTATGTAGGCTTATAATCTTTCAACTAAAAAAGATAAAAAATGAACCCTTGATGCTATTTTTACTTTTGAATGTCATGGTAATTATATTAAAGAATTATTTGTGGTTTAGATTTTAATGGTTTTAATATATTTTATTCATGAAAAACTGATCATGTAATTAAGAAATTATTATATTTCATGCATTAAGGTACACATAATGTTAAGGATGCAAGGATTCACATGTAGATAAAATAATATGAGAGTATATATATGAATCAACAAGATCTTATAACTACTATAATTAATATATTTACTTTAATTTTTATTGGAATAAAATATATTGAAGACACTCATTCTATAGAAAATTTGGTCCAGAAAATCCCTTGGGTTTTACCAAGATGTTGAAAAAAAGTCACTACAATAAGAGAAGATAAAGATGTTAATAATATGTCGGCCTAGTAACATATAGGATATATTATGACATATGATATAAACCTAAAGAGAGTAGATGAAAAAGAGGGTAAGGAGGTCAATAAACCAAACAGAAGCATTTCAATCAATGAAAACATCAATGATGATTCTTCTAAAAGTGACTCTGATAATGAAAGTGAAATTGAAAACATGGCGAGAAGATTGATAAAATTTCACTAACTAAAAAAAATTAATAAATCCTTCTGATGGGTTAAAAATAAATATCAAAATGATATTCCCAAAGTGACATTCTTTAGTAGAACAAAGAAGGGAACCATTAGGGTGATTAATCATAAAACAAAAAGTCTAAAAATAAGAATCAAGGTAATATGGATTTCAAAGTTTCAACAATGAGTGATAGAGAAGAATCAATGTCAACTTATGAAACTAGAATCACAAATCCTAATTGAATCACTGATCAAAGAGTTGTAAGTGAAGAGGTTTGTTCCCATTCTCGTTCCCATTCCTCCACCTCCTCTCATTATTACTCTTCTTATTGATTTTTCTCTTTTGATAGTGATATTTGAAAATTTTGTCAATAATTAATTTAAAAATAATAAAATATTTCAAATAAAAATAAATATGTTATTAATGAGAAAAATCTTACTTCTAATGATTAAGATATTATTTTAATGGATAAAATATGATTTTATTTTGAACTAAAAAAATCAACCAAATGTTGAAGTCTTTGAAAATGTGACCAAGGATCTCATAAGATCTCATTCAAAATTAACCCAATGTAAAAAATATATTAATATAATTCTTGGTTCTCAATGCATTAAAATTAATAACCATAGTTATATATTTCCAAAAGGTATTTAAAACTCTTCAAAAAAATCTTATTTTAATAAAATTATTTCTCAAAATATGTTTTGTAATTATTTTCATTAAACCATGAATTTACTTTAACAATATGATTGAAAAAATAATGATTTGGAAGTAAAAAAGCATAATTATTTATTCTTAAAATACAGATTGAAATTATTAGTGTAAATTTGTTTTTTTCCCAAATCCTTTTCAGATAATCTTATTGGACCTAAAATAGTTTCACATTCTCAATGATTTTTAGCTCACATTACCAGAGCTAAAATTTGGTTACTAAAAGAAAGTTGTTTTTGATATCTTGTGGATAGACTCAACTAAAAATCACCGATCTATCCTAAAATGGTTCATAAATAAATGTTGTGTTCACCTCTTGAAGTGATTGATGAACTATTTCCTTCCTTGGCCTTATTTTATATGCTCTATGTATGGGGAAGACTAGGTCTTCCCTTCCAAGAGTAGTTTTGTATATAAAAATTGATCTTATTGAGAAAATGGTTCTTTATTTTCTTATTTTATGTCCTCTCTATAATTTCTTTTTGATAATTTATTTTCAAAATGTATGTAAAATTAATTTTATTAAAAATAATTCGAAATGTTTTATAATATTTGAATGAAAAGTGAGTGTGATAATTCAAAGAAAAACATTCCTATCTTGATGCAAATAAGTGGATATACCCATGGCACAAATGACCAAGGGGATTTATCTCGGAATGTTTTGATTGAGGTTCTTAACCCTTTCTCCACCCTAGGCACAATGTGTAGGGAATAATAGAAAAATACCCTATAACAATATTTGAAACTATTGGTATAGGTATCAAAACCGTTGGTATAGCCTATACCAATGGTTTGGAGTACTGTTAGATGGTTTGGAGTTGGCATAGGTCTTTCAAACCCCCCCACTTTGTTTTGATCCCACCACCTCCCATTTATAATCCAACGACCTAACCACTAACCTAACATGGATTTTTTGAATATAATTTCAAAAATATATATATGTATAATGATAAGTATTTTATATTTTGATTTATTTAATGTTATTTGACAAAGAATTCCATAAAAAATATGTGTACCTATACCAACGGTTCACAAAATAGTTGGTATATGTTATTTGGATTTTAGAGGTATTATAATGGTTTTGGCCAAATTTTTGGTATAGGGTAGGCCACTATACCAACGGTTTTGGCCAAAACCGTTGGTATAGGACCATATAAATGACTTATACCAGTGGATTTGGTCAAACTATTGGTATAGCTTTAAATTAGTGACCCTATACCAATGATTTTGGCTAAACCATTGGTATAGGTCTATATAAGGGAATTATACCAATGGTTTCGGCTAAAACATTGGTATAGGTCCCAATTATTGATCTATTCGAATGTTTTGGCCAAAACTGTTAGTATATGTCATATTTCTAGTAGTGAGGCCTTTAATGATCACAAACCTTAACACTCTTGAGGAGTTTTTTAGGGTTTATTAATATAATCATTATCGATCTTGAAAATGGTCTTTTAAAAAAATATTTATTTTCAATTTTAATTTTTTAAAAATTTAAAATATTATATGTATTTTTATTTTCACAAAAATAATATATTTATCTCTTTTTTTATCTAAATTTTTAATTCTTTTCATATATTTTAAAAATTCCATGAATATCATTATTTTTTTCACGGCTCCATTTAGATTTTTTTTGAGAATAATTATTTTAGGAGTATTAATATATTTTTATTATATCTTTTTGTCCTCATTTTTTTCAAAATAAAGGAGAAAAGGTTGTTTTTAAAATTTTAAATCATTCTGATCAATTCTAAAAAGGGTAGTAATTTTTTAATTTATATTTTGTTTTGTAAGTATCAAAATAGGGGAGATTTTTGGTGTAGATACCTTCCACTTCAATTAGTTTATGTTTTAATAATTAATATATAATAAAATTCAAAATTTCATTTTATTATTTTAATAATTACAAACACTATTTTCTTTATTTATAATAATTTTTTTCAAATTTAAATTTTATTTTGTTTTTATTTATTTATTCTTGTTGTTCTATATAATTATTTTCAATTATTTATATGAAAAAATAAATTTCTAAATCCATTATCTACCCTTACATACCCTTTATTAATTTATCTTTAACGTTATTCAAGTTTTACAACCTTTTTTCTACCTTTTTGTAAGACTCAATTATTTTAGATTACCCTTTCATGAGTTTAGTTTTACCCGTACAAAAGTAATATAAATTGAATTTTACCATTATGTTGCTTTATATATATCCTTATGTAGCCTTTATAATCTTTTTTTACCTTTACATATGGATTTTTATACCATTAAATGAGATTTATAAATTCTTGTTTACCCATACACATGTATGCTTCTAATTTTATATAGCACATGAACACTCTTGTTTACCCTTATGCATTGAATATTACCTTTATGAATGGTATGGAAAATTCTCTTTACATTTTCATAACTATATGAAATAAAAGTTACCGATATGCATTTATTATTATACTTTTACACATGTATTAAACATACCTAAACATGGATATGAGAACATATAAAATCTAGTTTGAACCATTTTATAAATTTTTTAACATTATATTTTTCTAAATAAAAATAAAAAGTGTTAATGTCTCTATAAATTAATATAAATGATATAGTTCTTATGTCGAGTATTTGTAAAAAGTTTTAAATGAATTTGTGTAAATATTATTTTTGTTTTTTATTTAATAATGAACTTGTAGTAAATGTTTCAAATATGTTGAATTTATTTATTTATGTTTCTATTTTTCTGATTTTATTGTTTGTAATTTCTTATCTAAGAAAAAATAGGCTATGAAATATTATTTTGGAATTTTTAATGCAAGGTCATTTAATTTTGATATTATCATATGCTTTTAATGGAAGGAAATATGATTTTCAAATTTGTAATGTTATTATTTGAAATTATGTGAGATCCTTGGAAATATTTGACATATTATAATAGATTTATACAAAAGATTGTTTTTAAATTAGTTCTAATTGATTGAAATGGTTTTAACTACAATTGATAATCTATATCTCTCCTCAATAATTATGGTTTATTATTATTATTATCTAAAATAAAAATTTCTTAATGAACCACTTGGCCATGTTGAGTTATGATTATTTTAAAGTCATGAGGAATTCATAGAAAAATTGAGACGGTGGAAATACATTTTATCTATTAATTAATGACTTTGTGACACTTGGATAAGTTTGTAACATTATTGAAGTAATTAGAGGCTATAAATAAATATTTGGAGAGGCCTTGAAAATATACACTACACCGACATCCTTTTTCATTCTCCAAAGTAATCCATTTATAAATTTATATCAAAGCTACATTTTATTATAAATATTATTTATTCTTATAAAGTGTGAACTAAATTATAATTTCCAATAACACTCTTATATATTTCACATTCTTCCCTAGTGTTCATATTTTTATTTGAGGAAATTCTGACTAAGATAAAAAGATATTATTACTTCTATTTGTTATATTATTAGGTGATTACTACCATTAATGTAAGGTATATAGATTTAATTTGTTTTTCCCTTTTAAAAGGCAAGGGGATATTCTTATTGAGGTTTCTAGATTCACTTTCAGAGATCATGTGTCTATTGAATTTGGTTTCTTTCTATTACCTAAAAAAGAATGGGGATTGTTCTGGTCTCATGGTTACCAGTAAGAGCTAAAGTAATAATACATTAAATACTTAAGTGATTGAGGTGGTAGACATAGGGGTAACTTTAGGTACTATTTCTAAACATCCCTACCAAATACCCCATCTCATTTTCATTCTTTATTTTTAATTATTTATGAATTTCAATTGTTCTTTCATAAAATGTTTAATACATTGAACATGCTTAATCACTTTATCAAATCACAATTCATTTTATTATTTCAATATTATTATTATTTTTTAATTATATTATTTTTCTTTCAATAAATTAATCTTTTATTATTTTCAAAATAAGTTTTTATAAATTGGATTGCCTTCTTTTATTTTTTTAAAGGGTAATTCACCCCCACTACTTTCAATTGTATCTCTTGTCTCTAACCTACATAGATCACTCTACTTCCCAATACTATCCATTTAGAACCTTTTTTGGACTTAAACTCTTTACCACTATTGATTAAGTTTCATTTTTTTTCAAATGTGAAAATATTTAAGGAAAAAAATAGAATTTATTAAAATAATTCCATGAGAAGGGAATGAATATAATTCCCATGGAACATAAAACTCATTAGAATGGGGGTCGTAAGAAAGTTCTACTAGAGACCCATAAATTAGTGTGGTTTAAAAATATAAAAGAGAGGTTTCAAAAGAAATATAAATCAAAGCTCATGATAAATGGACATTGACCATACTAAACACTTGATAAGATTGATTACAATATAGGTTTTCAAGGTACGAACGACATTATTTCTAAAGTCAATGTTTCTAATCTTTCACTGTATATGGATGGATTAGATGAAGAGTCAAGGGAAAATCATTTTCAAGAGGGTTAGGATGATATGAATCTAGTTGAATATATATAATTGATGGAATTTATAGAGTTAGTGGTTTAATTCCCTATGGAATTAGAGAGAATAAAAATACCTCTATGGAACAATAATAGGGAAACTCAATGGATTAATGGCCCAAGACAAGATAACATGCATGGATGAATCAAATGTGATGACAATATCACTTATCCAAGAAAAAAAAATATGTTGTACAATTTCCATGGAATCTTTATTCATGAATTTTAAATCCTATACCATTTGAAGAATCTCTAAATTTTTGATAGACATCAACAAAGTCAAATTTAAATTCATGGTCAAAGGTATACTCCAATTTAGTGAAACTATAAAAGAAAAAAGTAACATTCATTGGAATAATCAATTGTTTATATTCAATATTCATCAGTTAGTAGTAAAACTTCCATGGTCAATAGTCAAAAGACCTTGAACGATCATCAACAGTTAATGGGAAATAATCAAAATTAGTGCTCGCCTTATCTTGGAATAGTCACTTTCCCACTTGGACCAAATTTTATGGGAAACTATATTTTGACCCTTTTCAATTGTATCTACCTATAAATATCTAATTTCATGGATATTTTATGGAATTCAATATTTCATTTGTGAACCTCTGTGATTTTATTTTCTCTTTATTGTATGCAAAATTATTTATTCTTCTCTTGGGCTTGTGTATTCTTACATTGTTAATCTACAAGTTATATTAGTGATCAAAGATCATAAAATCCCCAGATTCATAGATCAACCCTTGTGAATCATTATTTGGATGGGATTAAATCCATTTTAGTTGTTTGTTTAAATATTTGGTCACAGTAATTAGTGTTGGTTGATTATTTTCTTCCACTAAGACAACTCATTATGAATAATTTGTTATCTTATGCCATGATGATAATGAGAAACAATGCATATTATAATACAAACTATTATAACTACCTCCCTTGGAATAAGGACATGACGATAATCCAAGATAATGGAATAAAAACATACCAAAAATCATTAAGTGGTATATCTCTTTAAACTAAGGGCTGAATATAGTAAATGTGCTAAGAATGGTCTTCAATGATGCACCTATGATTGTTTAGGGTTTGAAAAAAAATGACATATTCAAGAGTAATTTAAATGGGATTCAGATTGTATAATAAAACTGATTTTAAGGAATTATGGTATTAAAAGACCTGGTCTTTCCATGATGGGTCTCTATTAAGCACACCTATGGAGGCTATGTCATGATCAGTATTATATCATCCACAAGATATCATGATAAAAATTACTTTAACTCCATGAATAAAACAAATGGAATGGACTAACCAATGTTTTCATTCCAGAAAAAGGGATCTTCCAAAAATATGACACAACCCCAAATAATTCCCCTATGAAAAAGAATCACCATAGCACAATGATGCTAAAAATTTTAGAAATACAAAATATGTATCCCAAGGATTCAC
Source organism: Viscum album (assembly GCA_963277665.1). Classification (NCBI taxonomy): domain Eukaryota; kingdom Viridiplantae; phylum Streptophyta; class Magnoliopsida; order Santalales; family Viscaceae; genus Viscum; species Viscum album. The sequence goes on from OY728141.1 coordinate 1,427,295,239, forward strand.
ACCCTCACAAATGATACCATGCCATAGTGATCACTCATGGAAATTTGATAAGATCCCCCAAACCCTTCATACAATTACCAAAAATAATAACACCGTAAGATAATTTTATATAAGGATGACCAAATAACTCAAAACCATTCATATAATCTCCTAAATCTTACATAATAATATTTTGGGATGTGAAATTCCATGGCTATAACACCTCAAACATTTAACATGTAATGTCTCAAAATTTATATATTATTTTTGTAAATTGTATGGAATTTTTTTGAGACCACATGCTTTGAAGGCACATCATTCCAAGGCCCAGTGATCCTGAAAATGAATTTTGAACTTTTTTTATGTTCATTTAAGTAAATGTGCAATTATGTTTTTATAAATTCTAAACCGGTACAAAAATAACAAATCTAATGTCACCATTGAACTCGTAACACTAGGATTCACCTAGAAAGAAATCAACTTCGACCGACCTGGGTCAAATGGAAAAATCAATTTTTGGACATTTTGGAAAATAATAAAATAACATAAAAAGTTGTTTTATTTTATTTTCTCACAACGGAGTGGAAGATTATGGAACTACAGTGCGATGATGAGATGCATTAAAAGAATATCCTTAATGGATTGTTTTTGTGTAGTGTAACATATATGATGTTTCATAAATGAAAAAATGTAAGGACACAACGTCGCAGTATAATTGAAACACTGTGATGTGTTTCCTTTTAAAGAGATAACACATTGAAGAAATCAATTGGTTCAATTTTCCTACGACAAACCAATGGTGAAATTCCTCTCCTACAAAAAATGTTGGTAGGGCCGCTAACAATTTCGATGCTTTACGAAGAACGGAACTGGGAAGCAATTAACGCCAATGAATATTGAATCGTTGAGGGCAGATCACTTCAATGAAAAACATTGATTGAGATATGGGTTGGTTTTGTTATATGTTTCCATGTTATTATTCTAAAATAATGAAAATCAATCGACTCATGAATAGGTTGATTTGCAGATCATCTGTTCTTCAGGGAGGGTGATGTTTCTTGGGATTTCTATTCAGAATTGAATTATTATTGGTAGAACATCATTACCAACACCCTACTATTTTAAAACTCTAACATGGAGAGCGTGGGTCGACACATACTTGGACCGAGCCCCTTCCCTTGTTCATTCATCATAGACGATCATTCTGAAAGCGGAGGCAAGGAAGATTCAAGGTCTTCATGGGGAAGGTGATACCACACATAGGCTGGAGGCACAATTGGTGTGAAGAACAGACCACCAGTACGAACCCGGTGGTCCGTGGGTGGGAGGTGGCACACCACGATAGAAAGTCGGGATGAGCCCTCGGCTGGGTCAGTGGCTAGAAGTAGACACACAACCCCTATGACACATCGGTGGAGAGGCCCACAGTAGTGGTCTATGGATCTCAGAGGTATAGGGTCTTCGACCGCGTGCGAGACATCTGATCAGCCGAGTTTTCCGGCTGCGTATCAGTAGCTATAGTCCCTTGACCATAGTAGTGAGGTGGCCCCATAGATGACCCGTGGGGTAATGGGGAGTTGGGCACAGTTTCTATTCACGTATCGACCAAACGTACCGTGTAGGGCGTATGCCACTCTAATGGACCGGACCCTCCCTGGTGGGCTGGACCCACCCTGTTGGGACCGACATGCCCCATTGGACCAAACCCATAGACCAACAGAAAAAACCCAGGTCAAGGAGGGTCCGGGTCATTTCAGTGGACCCGAGTCGGGTTGGTGGACCCCAGGTCGGGTCGGGTATGTCCTACTGGGTTGGATCGAACCCATACCCCACCAGCCCCTTTTGGTAAAAACACCAATATCATTCAAATCAGGTGTCTGATGAACAATAAGTTTGTGGTGTTGGAACCCTTGTGATGAGGATGATATTTTTTAATACTATATGGAGGATTTTATAGAAGTTTTAATTCGATGAATGTCTTGGGGAGCGGTTCTCCCGAGATCAAGTGTGATACCTGCGGAAACCCTGCGGTTGGCTGAGACCTAAAGACTGTCGATGAGCAACCCTATGTGGATCAGATAGTATGAACCCATGAGAATTGGCTTCTATGTGACTCAATAGGCCCGCGGTGGGGAGTGGGTACAGTATGACAGGGCATAGCCACAATACTCAACTAGAGGAGTACCTCAGTATGTGCATAGTTGGGAAGTGGCTTCTGTGTGACCCGACATGCCCACAGTGGGGAGAGACTTCTATGTGACCCAAAATACCTTTGGTACTCATCATGTATGAGTACCAAAATCGTCCTATGAAAGTGGGAAGCAGATTCTGTGTGACCCAGTAGGCCCACTGTTCTCATTGAGGGGGAGTTCTCCAGCAGCCCATTGTATTCAATGTTATGATTTATGGTCTTAATTTATTACTCTAGAATATACCTTGTGTGATGTATCTATATTCATGATCATGATTGGTGATCATAATTTAGGGTTTGTTTTTGAATTTATTTGTGGCATTTCCTTGTTTTTTGGGGTCCCTACTGAATATTTTGTTGCTCACCCTTACATGTGCTTCACCCACATGTGTTCTATCTGGATCAGATGATCACCGCCTTGATGGAGGACTTGGTGGCCTTGGATCTTGTGGTGTCCAGTGAAGCTAGACAGAAGTGAAACACTTCTATGGCTTCTAGAAGCTACTCTGTACCGACCCATCAGTTGGGGTTTCTAGCTGATGTCTTCTAGAGTTTCTTTTTCCCCTCCATGTTCTCCAGTTAGTCTTTTTTTAGGTTTGTATTCTGGACCATTTGACCTTTAGCTATACTTGTAATCAGTGGTATTTTAGTGGCATGGTTGTTTACTTTTCCAGCTTTGGTATGTGGTTGTGTGTGCGTGCATATATAAATACATGAAAATGCCTCCCACTTGCATGTTGATTCTTTTAGCATTAGTTTCCAACCTCTGGCCTTTGGGAGGTGGGATTGGGGTATGTAATGACACGATCCCCGGGGTCAGGTCATGAAAATGCGGTATAAGAGCTATTCGGTTCTACCTCAGATACTAAGAGTCTATTGTTTTGTTTTGGTTTAAATAATGTCAAATTTTTTGAGTATGAATTTAAGATTTGGGGAGTCCAGTGTTGGTGAGGTGGCTGACGTATCCTTGCACCTAGACCCCAAATTCTTCTTTCCATCTCTATACATGATAGAAATGGCTGTATAAATTTCTCCTTGTGATATTCTTGAATCATATTCAGCTCACACAGTATAATTTTCTAACTGTGGTACATCTTGATCTATTTTAGGATTCCTCTATACAGACTGTCAACTACGATTTTGATATCTGATCGTGTGGACAACCTTCCTAGCGATGAGGCGTGGATTTGGGGACCAGTCCTAGAGATAGCCTTGTCTGGTGTATCACCGGTGTTTCCACCACCTGTTGATTAGAATTCACTACCAACGTCACCCATATAGGACATACGTAGACTTAGTGCCCTGCATGAGTTTTAGAGACAGAGAACTCATAGGATCATGGGAGAGATAGATCCTCAGGTCGCTAAGGACAGGATGGAGGCAGTGACGTGGATCTTCCCCTTAGTGAGGATATCGCTTACCCAAATATAGATCCTAGTCGTCAGGCTTCTGAAAGTATTGGTAGGGAGATAGTGGAGCTTGACCATCCAGATACATGATGAGGAGACCCTCACGTAGACAAACATCGAGTGGCTTTTTTAGGAAGAGTTTTCCCACGACATTACACTCTGTGCACATTCAAGAGCTACTTTACCTACAACAAGGAAGCATATTAGTGGATGAGTACTCTTCAAGGTTTAAATACCTCTCTCACTACTCCACATACATGGTGTGGATCCCTTTTTTTAGGGACTAAACCTTTGAGTGGGTACTCAAATGGGAGATCAGGTCATATATGGTGTCTCTCAGCATCCCTACTCAGGCTAGGGCACTGGAGAAATCCCTTCTTTTATAGAACATTCTGGAAGGGCAGGAACTAACTGCCGGAGCCACCCGAAGACATCAGGTGAAAAATTCTTCAGTAGTGAGCAGCCGACAACAAACATGGTGACCCATGCGGGCTATATATTGCAGGGGGAAACCATAAGACTTGAGGGTAGCAATATGGCCCCCCTATAGAAGAGGGATTAAATTGGGAACCAGGCTATGCTTCACATGCGGAAAGTAGGGACACATGTCTCATGACTTCCCGACCCACTCCACAGATGATAAACAGATGGTCAAGGGACCACATGCACAAAGGTATATGTTCAATAGAGGTGGTCTGCAGGGTGGAAGATGTGGTAGGGGAGCAGTCTGAGTGTAAGGTGGTGGACGAAGGTTCATTGTACTACCGCCACCACCCATTGGTAGTCCACTACGGGCTCAAGGAGCCGAAGAACAGGGCTAAGGACAGCTTTATGTGATGGATTCCAACAATATTTCACTCCAAATATGATTAGTGGTATGATCTGTGTCTTATCCACCTTAGCTACAGTTCTTATAGACATTGGTGACAGTCACTCTTTCTATTCCACACACCTCGTTTGAGGCTCAGAGATTCCAATAGAGCCATTGGATTGATCATTATGATTAGATATACCTATGGGAGGGGATTTTACTATTACACACTGGTGTCGGTAGTGTGAGATTAATGTAAGGGGATACAACATTAGCTGGGATCTCTTACTTGCGGTATTGAGGTCTTACGACGTCAACTTGGGTATGGACTGGTTATCTACAGTCCATGCTCAGAACGACTATTTTAGGTGCAGTGTGGTGTGTCCATGAGGATGGGACTAGGTTTTCCTTCACCGATGAAAAGGGAACCTTTGCAGCACATGAGAGAATTTCTCAGAGGAGGGTGCAGTTGATCACTCATGAGTTGGCTAGCCTCACCATTGGTGCGGGGGATGAGAGGAGTCTGAGAATTCCTATAGTGGTGGAAGAGTATGAGGATGTCTTTCTAAGGATGTTCTGGGAATATGTCCTCATAGGGAGGTAGGCTTCAGAAGCGACATGTACCCTAGGGTGACACTGATATCTGCACCATCATTTCAGATGGCTCTCAAAGAGATTCATTATTTGGGGGAATAACTTGAGGAATTGTAGGAGAAAGGCTTCGTGAAACCCAATGTTTCACTATGGGAAATACCAGTGTTGTTTTCCATGAAGGAATGTAGGATCTGGAGGCTATACGTGGACTTTCAAAACATGAAACATGTGATTTTGAAAAACAATTCTCCACTTCCAAGGAATGATGACCACTTCAATCAGCTAAAGGCAGCTAGGTGGTTCTCAAAGATCGACCTCCGATCAAGTTATCATCAACTTCAGGTACAAGATGAGGACATACCAAATACAACCTTCAGATGCCGGTGTGGCCAATATGAGTTCTTGGTGATTCCATTCAGCATGACCAATGACCTAGTAGTGTTCATGGGACTCATGAACACGATCATCCTGCCTTCTTTGACCTCTTCATGGTGGTCTTCATTGATGACATCTTAGTGTAATCGGTGTCAGAGGAGGAGCATGTTACACAACTGCAGATACTTCTAGATACAGTTTGAGAGCACCAGCTGTATAGTAAAATCTTGAATTACTAGTTATGGATTTGGAATGGCATATTTCTGGGACATGTCATCTCAAAGGCTAGAGTTGCATTGGATCTAGAAAAGATAGAGGCAATGTTTTCTTGGGATCCAACCATGATTCTGAAGGAGGTGAAAATATTCTTGGGGGTTTCTAGATACTACTGGAGGTTCATGACAAAATTTTCTAGAATAGAATCACTCTTGTGATCTTTGAAAAATATGGGACAACCCTTCATGTGGATGAAAAAGTGTCAACAGAGTTTCTAAGAGTTGAGGTAGAGACTGACGAGTGCCCCCATCTTTAGAATACCGGAAGAGGGCGTTGGATATGTAGTTTTTTGCAATGTATCAGGGACCAGACTGGGTTGTGATCTGATGTAGGAGTAAGCAATGATCACCTAAGGATCATGGAAGTGGAGGCAGTATGAGAAGAAATATGTGCCCCATGAAATAGAGTTAGCAGTAGAGGACCTTGACTTGAATATGTGGTGGTACTATTGATGGGTGAACAATTTAATGTCTAATATTACTACAAGAGTCTTAGGTATATATTCTCATATAAGTCTCTAAACATGAGAAATCAACAATGTCTAGAGTTCCTCTATGAATATGAATTTAAGATGGTATATAATCATAGGAAGGCGAACATGGAGGAAGACGCGCTCAACAGGAGGTCTGGTTTACAACTTTTGAGTGAGGTGATGGAGCAGCTAGCCATGAGGCAAATATCCTTCATGGATGGTGATGGAATGGCTTACCTTCAGTCAATAACTATCACTCCCCCACTCCTATAGTGAGTTAGGGAGGTACAAATTGTGTATGTTGACTGTGAGTCCCAATGTGCTTAGATATCCTTAGAACATGATCCTGATGGATTTTCGATTGGTGGGGAACACATCATCCTTTTCAGAGGATGCATCATAGTACTCGTGACATTACATGAGGAGGTGTTTATGGGGTTCTATACATCCCCTTTAGTGGTACATCCTGGTGTGAAAAAGATGTATCAGGACCTCTGATGTCAGTACTGGTGGGTAGGGATGATGAAAGCGGTGGCAGTGTTCATTTCACGATCCCTCACTTGTCAGCAAGTGAAGTCCAAGAATTAGGTCTCAGTAAGGTTGGAGCATCCACTAGAGGAACCAGAATGAAAGTGGAATGGTATCTGTATTTAATTTGTGACATAGTTACCATGCACGTCCAGGGGCCACAATTCTATTTGGGTGATCATTGAACAACTCACCATGTCGGCTCACTTCCTACCGATTTGAGAGCAGGGATAGGTAGATGGCATGGGGAACCTCTATATCCAAGAGATAGTGTGGCTACATAGGGTTACTTTTAAGATAGTCTCAGACCATGATGAACGCTTTACATCTCGTTTGTGGAAGGGATTGTAGGAGGCTTTCAGGACTCAATTGCGCTTGAACATAAATTTTCACTCCCAAACAGATGGTCAGACTGAGCTGACCATATAGACCACGGAGGACATTATCTGTGCTTGTGTTTTAGATTATGGTCATAGTAGGGAGGACCACCTACCACTGGGGGAGTTTTCATACAACAATAGCTTTCACTCCACCATTGGCATGGCACTATTTGAGGCCTTGTATGGGTGGCCATGTCGATCGCCTCTATGCTATACAAAACTAGAGGAGTTAGCACTCATGGGTCCACAGATGGTAAAAGCTACCACTGAGATGGTGTATATCTTCCAGGAGCAGATGATGACTACAAAGAGTATGAAAATATCATATTCTATCAAGATACAAAGACCCTTGGAGTTTGAGGAGGGAGACCATGTTTTCCCCTAGGTCTCACCTTGATGGGGAGTGAAGAGATTTGGTCAAGGTATCATGTTATCTTTGAGGTTCATTAGACCATTCCATTTTCTTAGTAGAGTTGGTTTGGTGGAATACCACCTAGATCTTCCCCCAAAGATGTACCAGGTGCTTGATGTTTTCCACATGTCACAACTGAGGAGGTAGACGCACGATCCATCACACTTCATCGATTGGGGCGAGCTGGACATTGACGATAGGGAGATGTTCAAAAAGTTCCCGGTGGAGATAGAGGATTGATAGGAGCGGGTACTTAGTGGATGGTCGATTACTCTAGTGTGCATTAAATGGTAGTATGAGAATCTCTAGGAGTGCACATGAGAGCGGGAGGCTCAGATTCATGCGCAGTACCCCCATTTGTTTGATTAACCCATGTTTTGGATTTCGGGGATGTAAATCCCTAAGGTAGGGAAACTTTAATATCCCAGAATTTTTGTATATTTTTTTTTAAAATTGTATATAATTATATCGAGACCACACGTTTTGACGGTACGTGATTCTGAGGCCTGATGAGCTCGAAATAGAATTTTTAATTTTTTTTAAGTTTGTATAAGTAAACATGCAATAATGTTTATCTAACATTTAAACATGTGATCGGATAAAATATTTGAAGGAACCATTGAACTAAAAACACTGGGATTCAACTAGAAAGGACTTAACTTTTACTATAAAGTGTCATATTGGAAAGTTAATTTGTGGAGTTTTTTTGGAAAATAATAAAATAACATAAAAAGTTATTTTCTTTTCTTTTCTCCCCATTGAGCAGCAAATGATGATGTTGTGGTGTGGTGACGAGGTACATTAAAGGAAACACCTAAATGGATCATTTTTGTGTAGTATAATAGATACATTGTTTCATAAAATAAATAGTGTAACAACGTGACATCACAACGTAATAGAAATGCTGTGATGTGTTTCAATTTAATGAGACAACAAATTGGGGAAATCAATTAGTATAATTGTCCAATAAAGAACCTACAATGAAATTCATCTTAAACTATGAATTTTAGAAATATCTCTAGCAATGTCAACACTTTACGAAGAGTGGATTGGGAAGAAATGAACACCAACAGAGCCTGAATCCTCGAGGGCGGAGTGTTTCAATGACGAACGTCGATCGAGGTAGGGGTTTGTATTGTTTTACATTTTCCCAATTATTATTCTATAATGAAAAACATGGATCAACCCATGAAAATTTTGATTCACCGATCGTCTCTTCTTATGGGAGGGTGATGTTTCTTGGGATTTCTATTCAAGAATGAATTATTGTTGGTAGAACATCATCACCAAACCATCTGTTTTAAAACAGTAATGTGGAAGCCCCATGCCAAAATGAACAAGGACTGAGCCTGTCCACTTGTAATTTTTTAATGGATGAGAATTTTTATAGGGCGTAAAGTCAGATTCAAGGCCTTCACATGGACTATGATACCACACAGAGCTCACAGGTGCAGTAGATGCGAAGACCAAACCACCGGTGTGAACCCAGTGGTTCACGGAAGAGCCTGTTGGTGGTGGCCCATGGTGGTGGCTATGAGAAGAAGGAAGAAAAACATAGGGGCATACTGATAGGATCCACCAACTGGGCCGGAAGATGGTAGTAGAGATGCAACCCCTTAGTCTCATAAGTGGAACGGCTCGTAGCTGCGGGCTATAGATCTCGGAGGCGCACAGTCTTCGATCGATTGTGGGACATCTGGTTGGCCAGGATGGGCGACCACATAGTAGCAATCACAGTCACTTGACCGTGGCAGATTGGTGGCCCTACGGGTGACCCTTGGGGTGATGGGGAGCTGGACGCACCTTCTAGATCTTTTCCATCCAAGGGGACTGGGTAGGGCGCGAGCCGGACCCACGACCCAATGGACTGGACCCAAGCCAGGGTGGGTCCGGGGCGGGTCAGTGGACCCGAGTCGGGTTGGTGGACCACGAGTCCGGTTGGGTCAGTACATCCAGGTTGGGTTGGGATGGTCAGATCGGGTTGGACCAGCCCCAGACCCAACCGACCCCTTTTTGAAAAAATGCCAATATCTTTCAAACCAGGTGTTCGATTGACGAACCGTTTGCAACATTGGAGCCCTGGTGAAAGGGTGGATATTTTGGAATAATATATGGAGGATTTCAGGGATGTTGGAATTTGATGAATGGATTGGGGTGCGGTTCTCCCAAGATCAATCATGTTATATTCAAAAACCATGCGGTTGGTTGGGACCTAAAGACTAGTGACGAGAAAACCTCTGTGGATCAGATACTAAAGCCCTGTGGGAAGTGGCTTTTATGTGAATCGGTAGGCCCATGGTGGGGAGAGGCTTACGTGTGACCAAATAGACCCACGATACTCAACAATAGGAGTACCTCAGTATGGCTATTGGTGGGAAGCATCTTCTGTGTGACCCGACATGACCACAATGGAGATTGGCTGTTGTGCGACCCAACATACCCACAATACTCATCAGGGATGAGTACCACAACATTCCTAGGTTGGTGGGAAGCAGCTTCTGTGTGACCCAAAATGCCCATTGTACTCATTGAGGAGGAGTTATGTAGAATCCCATGGTGTTAAACATTATAATTGATGGCCTTACTTTCCTACTCTAGAATATACCTAGTGTGAGTTGCTTTTCTTCGTGGTCATGCTTTTTGATCATTCTTTGTGGTTTGTTTGTGGATTGTTTTGTGGTGTTTCCTTGTTTGTTTGGGGTCCCTACTGAGTATTTTGTTACTCACCCCTACATGGGATTTTCCCAAATGTGTTGTGTGTGGTGTAGATTACCTCCTTAATGAATGACTTGGTGGCCCAGGACCTGGTGGTTCCTAGTGAGACCAGGAAAACATGAAATACATGTACGACTTCTAGAAACTACTATATACCGGACCATTAGGTGGGATTTCTAATGGAAAGCTTCCAGAATTTTATTTTCACCTTAATGTTTTCTAGTTAGTCTTTTTTTTGGGTTTGTATTCTAGCCCATTTGACTTTTAGCTGTCCTTGTTCTCAATGGTTATTTAGTGGAATGGTTGTTTACTTTTCCTGCTTTGGGATGTGGCTATGTGTGCATGCGTACAGGTACTCTGGAAAATTCCTCCCACTTGTAGGTTGATGCCTTCAGTGCTAGTCGCCAACCATTGGCCTTCAGGAGGTGGGCATGGGGTATGTCACAGAATGGGCCATGTGGGTCGAGTCATGACAGACCATTCATACTCCTTGAAATAGTGTTCCATATAAAGCTCATGGATTATTCCCTAATCCATTATGAAAATTTTTGCCATGAAACAACATCCCATCCATCTACTCATGGCACAACACATATAAAAACAATGAAAAACTCCTATCCTTATATAAATCTCATTTATTGCAACACCTCCATTCCTCCAAACATCTATTGAATCCTTTAACAAAAAAGGGACAATGTATCGATCTAAAAAGGGAAATTCCATCATAATAATACATATATTGTACATCATTTTATATAATTACACATTTAGCATATTACATAAAACACACTCCTTGATCCCAAATGTTTAGTATCACTAGTGATGAGATACATATACATAATACCATATCATATAAAACATATTTACTTTATAATATTTTCGGTAGATGATCCATTTAATAATATATCATATATAATAATCTTCATTATTACCATGTGAAAAATGAAGAATATGAAAAGGATGAGATCAAATTCTTGATGAGGAGAAAACATATGAGATATCAATCATAGAAACATAGGTTGTCATAGGGATAATTATAAAAGATTGAAAACAAAGCATACCTATAGGTTTATAAACATAATCATTGTACATTACCATATTATAAGGAAATCACACCCACTTGAATATAAACCACACAGACAAGAACATAAATCATAACATAAATATATTACATAGTTTAATAAAGTTTCAAATACATAATCTTTAGATATCCTTAACATATGTAAAGGATAATCACCAATACCATTGCAACATAGTGGAGTATGATAACCGTTCATATCACATAACACTACTAACTATGTCCACTTCCCATGTTTAATGGAATATTATTTTCATGATATGTAAATATTAACCAATGAATTAGAGGCCTATATAATTTTCGAACCACCTATCACTTATTTATATCCAAAAAAGTTATTCCATATTAATAGGAAAAAAATGATAAATCCATCAAAAGACATAATATAACTAACCATTGAAAATAAAATGTGTTATAAAGAAACTTTCATGAGGTATAAAATTATTATCTATAAAAATAAACTGGATGATTCAACAAAATAATATCCCTGTTTAAACATAGGGAACATCAAATGGGTATAACATATATGGTTATTTCTATAGAAAAAAAACTATAAAGAAGAAAAAGATTATAAAAAATCATGTATGGATAATTTTTTTGTTATATTTTTTATAAATTAATAAATTATGAATAATTAATTTCAAAAAGAAAGAGAAATACAAAAAATATATTAGATAATTGAATAAGAGGACTTCAAATTGAATCCAAAAAAACAATATATAAGAAAGTGGTGGGATATGTAGATGACGGGGGAAATATAAAAAAGGATATAGAAAATGATTCCCTTCAAACCATCATATTTAAATCTGGATAATTTAGAAACCATTATAAAATAATATAAAAAATATAGGATATTTTTAAAAGCTTGCTACATATTTTAGGAATTATTTGTCCCTTATTTTGATTCTTTTGGATGAGGCTTGTTAAAGGTTGTTTCATGTGAAATTTAGATAATTTATGAGGCCTTAGGAAGTGGGTACATTTGGCGCATGGTTTGGAAAAACCATATGGTTTGGCCCATCTAACCACACTCCCTTTGATAGTGCATTGAAGAGAAGTTCATGGTTTGCCCTAACCATGTATTCAGACCATCCAAACCATGTAAATTCAAGTGTTGAGAATATAAATGTTTGGTACAAGGTAAACCAAAATATTTACCCACCCCAGATAAACCATGCACCCAAAATAGTAGGGGGACACAGTTTTTTTAACCATGAGACCTACCTAATAAACCGCGAGAACTTGATTTAATTCCTTTGGAATTTATTTTGAAATCCTAGACCCCCACCGTTTTACCACTAATAATCCTATTTCAAACATAACATGAATCCTTGGTTCATGATGCATCTCAAGAGGTGGTTTTGGATCGCAAAAACCCTTTTCTTGGCAGATTGTCGTATAATTGATCTTATTTGATCTCTTCCAAGTAAATAGATCTATCCTCATGTGTTTTCCTAATATATACTCTTCCCTCTTCCTTATATATTTATATATCATCATTTTATTGATAAATATAGTATCAATTTTGATGGATCATGATTCTAGGTTCTGTTTTAGGGTTTATTATTCCTTCATTAATCATTAGTGTATCCCAACGGGGGAGTTGATTCTTCATTATTAATTTAATCTAGTTAGTTAAATAAGGATTTTCAATTCAATTGAAACCCTATATTTCATGATTTATTTGAAAAGAGTTTTTAAATTATTTGAAAACATGGATTTGAGATGATTTGATCTTTTTATTTGAAATTGGAATGAAAATTGAGAAACACCTAATGCCAATGGGATTGGAATTGTGGGGTCGATTTGGAAATCATTTAGATGAAATGATTTGATGTTGATATTGATAAGATGGCTTTAATTGAAATATGATTTGAAATAGAATGAAATTATGAAAACCTATGATTTTTTTTGAAATGAGAGAGGCATTTTAAAAACTAAAATTGGGAAATTATATTTGGAAATTAATGATTTCAAATTTAATTGATTCATTAATTAAAGCACCTTTAAAGTCTTGGTAGTTAGTAGGTAACTTGTACAAGTATTCTAGGATCTTGATCCTCTAACACTTTATTTACAATGAAAAAACTATACAAACAATGTTTTGATGGAATTATCATTTTTGATCCCCTAATGTGGTATATATTGATTTCTCATAGTGGCTCCCTGAATTCTATGTTGATTTGAGAGTGCACACATATCTAGAGTCCTGTTTATAAATTTTATGTGTGGGGATACTATTACTAAGTAACTAACATAGAACATGGATATTTATAAATGTTCTTGATTTACATGATTTTATTGTACATTCCATGAATTATTGTACTGTTTTATTCATGCCAACTAATTTATATAAACTAATTTATATAAAATGTTCATTTAATCTTGTTTTGATATCTGTGCTATCTTTTTATTGAATATCATTTTTCTAAAATGTAAATTTAATTCCCCGAATTTATATATTTTAATTGATATCATAATTGGTTTTTAGTTACGGTATTTCTTATGAAACACTTGGTGAGATCCTATTGGGCCTTTGATCTCAGACTCTACCTTTGTCTTGAGGCATTTTTAGAATATCATATTCTTGGTCTGATCAAAGGGGAATCCCCACCTAGTGGTGGTGGATGTTCTTGATCTATTGGTCTTGAAGTGATGGTGGTGAAAAGTGGAGACGTGATCAAATATTTATATGGGATGTCAGAGTTTTATCATGGATGTTGTAGAGTACTTGATGATGTACTACTTTGGGTTTTGTTAACCTATTTGATTCTGTATCATTCTCCATGTGGAGTGTTGATATACATACAAATCTCTTTAGTATTCCATTGTTTTGTGGGAAAATAGATCCCTTGTGATTATTTTATGATCCCCGATGCTAGTCACTAACCCATGGGGATTAGGAATTCCCTTCAGGCTATTTTAGGATTGGATCAAGTATCTGGGTTCAAGGGTATCCAGGTTAGTTCATGAGAATGTTTTTTTAGATTAGGTTATGCATATTTCCTTGATGTTTGTTGTGATTCTAGGTTATCCTAATAGAAAATAGGTTGGATTGATGTGACACTGGTGGTAACTACAAGTGAGTGCTTAACCCAATATCATCGTAATGAGAGTTATTCCACCATGGGTGTTGGGAAAAGTGACATTGAGGAATGTTCTAATTCATTTCATTCTTTTACCTGACTTGATCTGAGTATCTTTAAATCCTATAACATGATTTATATTTTATGGAATTGATTATTATTCTTACTATTGTTTGAATTATTTATCTTAGTATACTTGTTGATGTTTTAGTGTTATTTGATGCTATTTGTAGCAACATGCCTCTATGAAGATGTTTGAATAGGCCCTTGGAAGAATATTCTATTTAACCACAAAGATAAAAATCCTCCCATGGAATAAAATGTCGTTGAGATTTTTGTGATTGTTATCCAAGCTCCAGATAGGCGCTTACAACAATTCTCATCCAAGATCCAATTGTAGAACCTTATTGGGATGACTCTCAGATTCATGTTCAAGAGTTTATTTTCTATAATCCACCAGAATTTTTAGGATATAATAATCCTCATGTTTTTTATGATTGGTTGGAAAAGATAGATCTTCGATCGAATTTCTTGGAAATTCAAGATTTGATTAAGATAAAGTGTTCTACCTTCATGTAGGAAAGTCCTAGTAGGAGATGATGGGATTAAATGGTGGGGGTGATAAAGGATAAAGTATTGGAGTGGAAGATCATTAGAGTTATTTACACTAATTAGTTCTAGCTAATGTAGATGGTCAAGGAAAATATATATAATTTTTTAACCTTCAGCAGAGTCACATGACCATGGTGCAGTATGTAAACCATTTAATTGAGCCTGTTTAATTTTCTCCTAAGGGGGTGACCAATAAGAAATTGAAAGACCAAAGTTTTGAGATGTTTTATTGAAGATGCATTAAATGATATGTTTTCATGCTGAAATTGACTTCTTATGCTAATGTCTTGGATAGATAATCGATAACTGAGCTTGATATAGCTGGTAATTCCGGGTTGATGGGTGTTCTATTTTCTCATTGTGGCAGTTTTGTGAGTTCATTTAAATATAATAGAAATAATTATGAGCCTTGAAGCTGATCAAGATAATAGGAATCTTATAATCCCCCTAAAATTCCTAGAAGATTCTATTTGACTTGATTCTAGTGTGGAAAGGTTGTGAATTAAAAAAATGGTTTCACTAAGGCAACCAATCTTTATAGTTAGCGTGGATGCTCAGGCAACCTATAGAAGTCCTACCATATCTTATCTACTCTATATAGTTTAATGGGTTTATCAACATAAAAAATTATTATGGTGTAATTAGATTATTCATAAAAATGGGTTCTAGTCATAGACATATGGAATAAAGATTCTTGACATAGTGAAAGATTCTCTAAAGGAGGCTGATACGGTTCCATCAGTTGTGAGAGGTTCTATAATTATTGCTCATCTTTAGCGACTAATTTATTTTATACTAGTTTAACTCACTCATTAATATAAACTTATATTTTGAACCTATGAAATCTTTATAGGGACCTTTTGAATTACATGATGGATATTACTAGGCCACTATAATGAAATATACAGAAGGTTTTTCAATGTCCTAACTGTGTTTTATCTTTGAAGAGATTGAGAGTACCATGAATTTTATGGTTCTCAACATTAAACCCCTTGACATCATTTTCAGGATGGATTGCCTGATTTATAACACGTCCGGTGTTGATTTTTATCATCGATGACTCTTATTTATTATGCTTAATAGGGTGTTCTCTGTGATTTAGGGAGACTGAAACCCAAGGTTGATTAGATCCAAAACTTCTTATACAATGTTGGTTAGGGTAATATCAGTGCTTACCATTAACATAGAGTGAGAATATTTGAGTGATGATCTCCCTCCAGTTGTTGTCAGGTTTCTCGATGTGTTTCCTTTTGATTTCTATAGTTAGAAAATGGAAAGAGAGGTATAGTTTTCTATTGACTTAGTATATGTTTCAAAAATAATGTCTACTCCTTCTTACCATATGGAGAAAACCGAACTATAAAAATCAAAGAATTAGTTGAATGATCTTGTGGAGAAAGGATACATCATCTGAGTGTGTCACTTTGGGTGGCGCCTATTATCTTTCCTAAGAAATCTGTTGAAAAACTTCTCCAATGTGTTGATTATTGAAAAATCAATCGAGTTATGGTAAGGAAGAAATATATTTTACCATGTGTTGATTATTTTTTACTAGTATAATGTGGTTAACTAATCCTAAATGATTAATCTTCGACATTTTTATCAGTAATTGATAATAAAGGAATCTTGTACTCAAAATACCACCTTCCAGGGAAAATATGGCCACTATGATTACCTTGTAATTCCATTTTATCAGAGTAGCTATCATAGAAGCCTTATATTATTGAAGAATAGAATTTTACATGATTATCTTGAAATATTCATGGTGTTATTTTTTGATGAAATACTCATTTAATCTATGATCAAGGAGGATCATGTGTGTTATCTGGGAGTAGTTTTAGAAATGTTGGGAAATCATTGACTCTCTACCAAGCTATAAAAATGTTATTTATGGATTATTTAATTGAATTTAATATGAAATGTGGTCTACAAACATGGTATTTTAGTTGATCCTAAGAATGTGGAAGATATTATAACATGGGAGAAGCTACACAATATTTTTAGGATTTAAATATTCATGGGTTTATCGGTGTATTATCATCAGTTTGTAAAGGATTTCTCTAGGTTGGATTCCCTAATGAATTATCTCACTTTTATGGTATTTAATAGAATTTAGGATGATAAATATTAGTTTTTATTCATTTATTTATAAAATATATTAACTTCTGTACTACTATGGAGTCTTCCAAAGTTCAGGCAGTGATATATGGTCTTTTGTGATGCATCATGTTCGGGTTTGAGTTCTGTTCCAATATAGAGTGATCATGTGGTATCCTATAGCTCATGAAATCATAGTTAACTTGAGAAGAACTATCTGAATAATTATCTCGAACTCACATATATGGTACATACACTAAAGAGGTAATCTAATTACCATTTCAAATAAAGGTTTATTGTGTATTTTGACAACAAGATTATGTTTTACATATTCTCTAAAAAATATTCGAACCCCTGATAGAATTTTTTAGTGGAGTATTTTTAGAATTTTTATTTTGACACTGCCAATATCCAAAGTAATGGGAATGTTTTTTCTTATTCATTGATCAGTAATGTTTGGACACAAACCATAAAATAATCATCAGAAGAGTGGAATCCAATGGATCCCCTTTCCTAATTTCATTTGGAAGACCGAGAGGACGTGACTAACATTTTTTTCAAAAGTGTTCATTTGACCTCCTCTCTTCTAGAGATAATTTTTCAAGTTAAACAATTTGATGATGAATTCTATGGAATTAGGGACTCTTTTTATTGTGGGGAGGCCATTGGTGAGTGCTCATTTTCTTTTGGGGGTATCCTATGTTTTTTAAATCGGTATGTTGTACCTTTTCTAGTGAAAAAAGATGTGATGGTTTATTTTAATAACTACCAATGGGTTATTCACCTAGAAGCCATAAATATGTTTTAGGATAGGAAAACATGATTCAAGTGGTATGTTATGAGATTTATAATTGCTTAATTTGATTCTCATTATGACACCTACCAACCTGTTAAGGCTATGAACTAGAGGCCTTCAATATTTATTTAGCCAATTTCATTGTTAACTTGAATGTGGGATGTGATCTATATGGATTTTTTTGCTGGTTTTACATGTACCATGTGAAAGAATAATATCATATTGGTATTAATTAACATACTACGAAAATCAGATGACTTTATACCAATTTGGGATATGACCAATTTTGAGGAGTTGAGAAATTTATATGTGAAAGATATTATTAATTTGAACATATTTTCATCTACTATAGTCTCTCCTAGACATCCCCATGTTACCTCTTGTTTTTTGAGAGCGGTTCAATAGGAAATGGGATCATAGGTTCAGTAGGGTACAATATACAATCCATAGACAAATATTCATGTAGTGATATATATAAAAATCCTTAAATATATGTTGTATGCTTGTGCTCTAGAATTTGATAGATCTTGAGATAAATAATTGGTACTAGTTGTGTTTTCCTTTAATAATACTAGTTTTCAATTAGAATTAATCCTTTTGAGGCCTTTTATGGAAGGTCGTGTAAATATTCAATGTGTTAGTCACAAATAAGTGAAAATTTCTTGGTTGGATATATTCTATTCCAAGATATTGTGGATAGTATTTAGTTGATTCATCTGAGAATCCAGATAGAACTGATCCATTATAAATCCTATGTAGATCTTCTTCATAAAATGTTGGAGTTTTCTCATGGTGACCAATTTAATTTATAGTTTCACCATGGTTGGGTCACTGAATTCATGGGTTATAAGGGAAGATTTCTCGTCACTTTGTGCGTCATTTTGATATTGGTGATTAGGTTGGGAAAGAGGCTTATAATTTATAACGACCACCATAGTTGATTTTGATCCACAATTTGATTCATGTAACTTATCATTAAATCTATGTTTTTGTCCAATCTCGTGTTTTTATCTGGGGAGATCTTGATGTTGAGCCTAATTTATATGTGAATGAGCATCCATTAAGGATTGTTGATTTTGAGAAAAAGGTACTTTGTTGGAGGATGTTACATTTGGATTGTGTAATATGAAATGATGGTATTGATTCTAATGAGACTTGAGAGTGTAAGGAACAGATGAGATATAAGTGGCCTCATATCTTATGAAATGGAGATTTCTTGATTGGATTTCTAGGGATAGAATGTTTTTATAGTGGGGAGGTTGTAACATCTTGTTACATGTTTTATGTACTCTTTGAAATTTTTTTATCATGCATTGGTTGGGTCTTGTTATATGTTGTTTTGGGTAAAATTTTGGAAATTTTGGATGACTTTGGGACTATTCCTGGTTGGCACACAATTAGGGAAAACCACGTTGTTTGGCCTAGATTATAGTGTGCCATTTGATGGTGCACTAGAGGGGGGAGCACGATTTGTCCAGACCATGTTGGCAGACCATCAAAACCATGTGTCCTTAGGTAATTCGAATATGTATGGTTAGTTCAAGGTAATCCAAATCATGCACCCACCCAGGATAAACTATGCACCCCAGATAGCAGGGGAACACGATTAGGGAACATTATATTTTTAACCATGCGATCCTACCCAGTAAACTATGTGTCCGGGATTTAGTTACTCCATAATTTATTTTAAAATCCCAATACCCCTAGTTTAATCCCTAATTAAACCATTTCAACCGTAACTCAAATCCATGGTGCTTAGAGGCTCTAAAGAGGAGGTTTTGGATCCTCAAACCCATTTTCTTGGAAGATCGAAGTGCGATTTATCCAGTTTAATCTCTTTTGGGTATGTAGATCTATCATCAGGTGTTTTACTTTGATATCCTCTTATATATGCCTTATATATTTATATATAATCATGTTATTAATGGTTCTAATATCTGTTTTTATGTATCTTGATAGTAGGTTGTGTTTTTGGTCTTCGATGCCTTCATTCTTGATTAGAAAATCCCATAATGGGTGTTGATTCTTGATCATTGATTTAAGGTAGGTGGTTCTATAAGTCTTTTCCATTCAATTGAAACCCAATATTTCTTAATTTATTTGAAAATAGTTTTTAGCTGATTTAAAATCCATATTGGAGATGACTTGGTCTTTTATTTGAAATGGGAATGGAAATTGGGAAAACCCACAATTCTAATAGAATATGAATTGTGGGGCGGATTTTTAAAATGGATGGCTTTATTTAGATATCATTTTGATGAAAGGATTTTATTTTGATCCTATGAAAATTTATTAAATTTAAATATGATTTTAAATGGGATGAAATGATGAAAACCTATGATTTGGTTTTTAAATGAGAAAGGCATGCTGAAACTAAAATTGGGTAATTGTATTTGGAAATTATTTGAATATCCAATTTGATTAATTGGTTGATTGAAGAACATGTAAGACTAGGTAGTTATTAGTCAATTGGGAGAAGTACACTTGGATCTTAATCCCCTTGCACTTGATTTACGAAGATAACAATTACTAAACCATGTTTGGCCAAACCTCCTATAGTGGATCCCCTAATGAGGTGTAAATTGATTGACTATAGTGGCTCCCTGAACGGGGGGTTTATTTTACTATTCATATATATCTAGATTTATGTAGATAAATTATACACATGATAATATTATTACAAAATAAAACAATATGCGATAGGGATATTTATCATGGTTATTGAATTACTTATATGATTGTATATTCTAATGATTTATGAATTTTTTTATTCATGAAAAATTATTTATAAAATCTGATTTATATAAACTATTAATTTAATTTTATTTTTATATATCATCTATCTTTTGATTGAAGATAATGTTTTGTTGGTAATTTATAAATTCTATTCCATGACTTTTTTTATTTAAATTGATAGTATAATTGGTTTATTGTTATGGTACTTCTTGGAGAATATAGGGTGAGACCCTACTAGGATTTATTGCACACACTATATCTTTTTTCCTTTGATCATCTATATATTAAATTTATCTAGCTCTAGGCAAAGGGAAAGCATTAGTTATAGGCAGTGGATTCTCTTGATCATTCGAGCTTGGGGTGATGGAGGTGACCAATAGAGATGTGATCAAATTGTTACACGGGATGTCAGGGTTTTATCGTGGAAGTTGTTGAGTACTTGATGATATAGTTCTTTGTGTTTGGTTTACCATTTTGATCCTGGTACTTTGTCCCTGTGAAGTTTTGACATACTAACTTTTATCTTATTTCTTCCAATTTTTTCTACAAAATTTTTCAATGGTTATTCTTGTATGATATGAGGTTCTAGTTACCAACACGTGGGGATCGAGAATACACTTCAAGCTACATTGGGATCAGCTTGGATATCCAAGTACCAATGTATCCATAATTTATTGTGACAACCTTGAAAACTTCAATGAAATAATATGATAAATGTAAAAATTCATGATAAAAATTCATATTAAATTACACTGAAAGAAAATTCCACTTAGCTTTACCACTAACGTTTCGGAGTGCCTAAAAGTTTCCTATATAATAAACTTTAACTTAGTTTTCCTCAAATTTAAAACCATATTTATATTTTTATGTATTAGATTAATAAATTGTATTTATTTATTTCATATTATCTAGTCATAATGGATTTTAATTATCGAAGGTTTGTAGTGTTTATTGTTCCATTCTTGTTTTCGTAAGATGTCATTGATTACCATTCCATATTCTTAAGAAAAATATCTCTAAAATATATTATTTTTTAAGATATTTAAAAATTTAAATGTTTATTTTATGGATCATATGGGGATAGTTTGAAAATAATTGAAAATAATTCCCTCATTTACAATTATTTATACAACCATAAACTATTATTTTAAAAATAAATTTAATTTTAATATTACTATTCCAAAATCCTAAAAATAAAATAAATAATTAATTAATACCATATATTAATAGTATATATGTTTTGATAATCATCCATGATGAAAATGATGAGAATAATATAACATCATTCATATAGGTGGTTAAACATACCCAAATTAGAACATACTATAATGAATGAATGAGAAAGAATATATAAATATATTTTTAAAAATATTTTGTATTAATTTAAAAGGATATTAATAATATGATATTAGTGTGTCAAATTAAATTTAATAAGTGGTAGATATATTTGATAAATGAAATAAAATATGAATAAGATGGAATTTTTGTTGGAGAGTCGAATATTACCATAATTACCTTCTTTGAGCAAAATAATTTGCATCTCCTTCATGTGTCTTGAGACCCAAAAATTTGAGGGAGACATGATTGAGAAAAATTTAGGTTGGTATTTGAGAGGAAATGTAACAATATTTGTTGTTTGGGATTGGTAATAGAGGGTTCCATTTATAGATTATTTTCAATGATTTATTTTAAAATAATCATTCTTTAATGGTTTTGAATTTCCTTTTCAATTAGAAAGTGACCCATAAGTAATAAAAAAGGGAATGTTGTGATTCTCTCTATAGAGTAATATATTAAAATTTTTATATTTTTATACACCATATATGATATTTTAAATCATTAAATATTTTCCATCCTATTTCACTATCCACCCATGAAAATGGCTTTTTCTTGCTAAAAAATGAAATTGAAAATCTTAATTAACTTATTGAGATATATATTGATTTTATATGTTTTTTCCTGGAAAATTTAATCAAAACTCTTATGATAGTGGTGTCTTCCAAAAAAATTATTTATACATTTAATTTGAATTAAAAAATTCATATCTCTAAGTATAACTGATAACTATTAAATCCCCCATTAAAAATAAGTTTTACAAGTAAATTTCTTCAATAAGAAACCATTGTTAATAAATTTTAAAATATACCACGTTGAATTCAATTCATTGAGGAGGATCCCATTATTCCATCACCACCACAAATAATATAATCATATAAAATTAATTAAATAATACTACCCATTACAATTCATTTCCTTTAAATTTCTATCTTTACTATATATATTCCATCCTTGATAAATGTAGTTGACTATGAAAATCCCCATAACATATACACTAATGTAAATAATCTTAATTTGCTTTATTAATTCATCATGTAATCTTTTAACTCATAAATATTTTAGAATATATTTTATTTAATAACCCACACTATCATTTCCAGTCAATAAAACATATTCATCATTTAGTGACATATCATATGAAATTGAATATTTTATGCATTAAACCAATATATACTATCAAACCACATAAATGAATAATGAATTATTATTGGGAAAATAATATTTTAAGTACATAATTTAATAACATTTTGTGAAAGAAATTTATTCATCATAGTTCCCACCATCTATTAATATTACCTCTTATAACTTGCCTAAAATAGGTTTCAAGGAGAAAAACAAAAAATTAAATAAAACTAGATATATATTATATGTGATATAACCAATGAAACCATGTTAAAATACTATATAATTGGTCCACATGATCTATCATAGAAGAGACAAACACATTATATAAAATTTTAACAAATTTTGAAAACCATAAAATATACTAACAATGGGGGGTCTCACATGGATCATATTAGAAAAAAAAGATCTATAATGGAGACTTATCGAGTGTATAAAAATAAGGATGGTATATTATATCCATTACTGACATTATATCATCAGGATAATATTTCAGAATATTTGATAAAAGATCAATTCTTTGAGGCCCTAGGGATAGAAAAACATAGGTTAGGTTTTGAGGATCCCATTATATATACGAGTCTCGGTAAAGCAATGAACTAAGACAGATCCATTGTTTCTTAGTGGACATTTCAAATAAGCTGAATAAGTGCATCAATTTCTCCAAATCGTAGATCCCAAGGAATAGAGTATGATTTCTTACTATTCAAAAAAATGCATCCAAACCACATATCAATGCTGATGGAGTAATTAGTTTATTTCAGCAACACCTATAGACCTTAGTAACATGGTGTGGTGAAGATGAAATAGTAGGTTCTGGGAGGCCATATGTGTAACAGCCTAAGGTTTTACAAATAATAAATGAAACACTCAGTCTTTATGAAGCAGTAATTTTTTTTAAGGAGATAGTTATAAACTATCCATTAAAGATTATTTTTTTTGTTTCTGTGTTTTGAATTTTGAAAATACAACAGACACAGTTGCGATCATCAATTTATCAGAATTTTGATGGGACAAACAAAATTTTTGTGAATAGTAACATACCCTTGTGAATAGTAACCTAAACTTATGAATAGTAGTCTGACTCTTATGAATAGTAATTCTGTCAAATGAATAGTTACCTTACCGATTAATTTATAATAAGAAAGAATCTTAAAAGTAACAATTTGACCATAGTATAAGTGTTGGTATGTTTGTAATTCATAAATATTAAATTAATCTTTTGGGATTAATTTAATAATTTAAATTAAAATTTATTTTCACAAATTTTAGACATGAATTATTATTTTATTGTCATACAATTATAATATGATTTTATGAGACCTTGATTAATTTTTCCACATGTTATAAAATCTGTTATAGTTTTAAAATTCGTATTTATCAAATGAATTGTTATTTTATTTAAAAATAAACTTTCTCATAATAAAAAATTTATTTGGATAAAATGAAGTTCATATTTTAATTGAACACATCAAAAAATGGTTAGAGTGATTTTTTGGAATTTTTTTGATATACTAGAATTTTCTGTGAATAGTGAAATTTGATAATTAATAAAATATGCTCAATAAATAAGTTTGTGCATCATGTTTGGATCATGGATGATTTAAATGGCCATTGGTTTGAACTCACATGAACTTATTACTATTTTTAGTCACAATAATCCATACTATTCATAGAATTGATCAAAAATATTAAACTAATGATTAAAATAATGTAAAACCTTTCCTCTCCTCCACTATAAATACCACCCTCACCCCCTCTCCCACACACAGATCTCAAGCTTGGTGAATTATCTAGATTCTGCCTAATACCTTTCCCAAGGATCTTCTCCATGTCCAAGAACTACTGGTCTCACCAATATTCCAAAATCAATGGCCTTATGGAGGATCTCACGGATAAGAGATCTAGAGGTAAAAATCCTCTTACATTTTCTTGTGGGTTTTATCAATTATTTTAAATTATTATACTCTCTTCACCTGACCTTATCCAAGATGAATGAAAGCTAAAATATTATATATATTCTGCATTTTTATCTTTTTTATGGAAAATTTAATCAACATACTTCTTCTCCTCTCCCTCTTATTCTAAATATAAAAACAACATCTATAATGTGTTAATTTACTGACATCATGGAAGATGTGTCTTTAATTTACTATACTTCCTTAAAATATGGTTGTAAAACCAATTTAATGGTTGTAATAGATATTAAACTATATTATATTACCTCTATTATGTTCTATATGTAACTTATATTCATAATATTAATGTTATATTATGAAACAAGTTCATGATTATCGAAGAACCACCAAAATGATCTAAACATATACCATTAATGTTTAACTAATAAATCATCCTCATAAATGAATATCAAAATGATAAAAGTTATAATTTAAAGTTATATAATCATGTAAATACAAACTCTTTCCACTTCTATAGTTTCTCTTTCATTCGATAATAAAATCTACTATGATCCCACAACGGAAACCATGTAAAGAATGCACCTGAAACAATGTAAATAACAAAATATTACTAATTAATGGGTTGAATGATGTTATAAAATTATCATATATGTTGTCATAAAAATTAATATTTTTCCTTAAACTATTAATAACACTATTTTAACCATTATAAATGAGGTTTAAACTTATTTTAAGTAAGTAAAACCTGAGGTAAGGGAATTCTTAACCCAATTTCCATTCTTTAGGTTGAAATTATACTTTATTCATGATGTGGTGTTGATATTATTTGTGTGATTAATTTTTTATTATATTATGTTTAATTATTTTTATTTATAGTTTATACACATATCTATTCCATTTTATTAATTCTCACTCCTATTATATTTTCAAGCGACTTTCCTTTTAAAATGCTTTTAAATGTCACATTAATGAAATTCAGAAAGATTGTTTTTTATATGGCATGAGTTGTCTATATTTATTTCATGATTATTTATTACTATGATATGTTAAATGGAAATATTAATGTCTATTTTAGCCTTTTATATCTTAATATATATTGGGTTGTTCCCATTATATCTCAAGTTATGTTGGGTTTAGCCCATTATTTCTCAAGATATGACGTGTGAGCCCCATTATAGCTCTCCAATGAATTGGGTACTCCAGAGATGGAAGATTAATAAATGGTTATTCCATGTGTATGGGTTATTGTAATATTGATATGGTGAATATGCCCCAGGGAAACTATATGATGTTTCTATGCATATTAATGAGTTTTTATGAAATGGGTTTTATTTGTTCATTTTTTATCACTTGACTAACAATTTATTTATATCTCTTACAGATATCTTTGTGATTATACAATGTTTTTAAATATTTTTCACATGTTAAAAATATTTTTAAGATAAGGAAGGAATACAATTTAAATGTTATGAAGAGTTTTCAAAGAAATTATGTTTTATTTTAAATGTTTTATATTTTTGAAAAAATAGATGCTATTTTAAGATTACCCTCATGTATGATTATGGGATGTTAAGTATGTTTTGTGCCCTAATTAAATAAAACTATAAACCTAAAAAATATCATCAATATGTAATAATACATTTTCTTGTATAAAACACAAGATTACGTAATGTTTTAAGGTTAAGTCCTTATAGTTGGTATCAAAGGATGGTTTATATAACATTAGTGGTTCAGATGATGTTAATAGATTACCATAAATGATTTTTACTTTATGTTTAATTTAAAATGATATCGAATTTAAATAGTATCATCTTGAATCATCTAATATATGTTTATTTATAATGGTTTTCTATATAATAAATAGGGAAACCGAGGTAGGAAGGCACGAAGAGGATGATATCTGTCGGAATTTGCTGCTTGGAATAGTGGGAATCTATACTGAGAAGTTTGTGAAAACAATTGATCAGTTGAATTAGTAAATAAATGGTGGTGGTATCCATGCTAGAGAGGAACCTGATATACAGTGAAGAAACATGTATTTTCTGGAGAATTTTATGAGGCAATGTCCTCCAACATTTAGTGGAACCACAGATCTCGTTATAGTCGTAGGATGAATAAATGCTCTAGAAAAGATATTTGATGTCTTGAGATGTTCAGAATGTCAAATGATAATATTATACATTTATCCTATTGAAGGTGAATCTGACCAATGGTGGTATTTGGTTAATAACATGGTAGAATGAGATGATCATAACAGTCTAGAATGGGATGATTTTGAGAGTATTTTTATGGAAAAATATTTTCCTAAAACAGTTCGACTCAGAATGGAGAAAAATTTATTATACCAGAATTAGAATGATGATCATTCTATGGATACTTATGAAGCCAATTTTACAAGACGATCCATGTACATACCCAATTTTACTGAGGATTTTGTTATTAAAATTAATTGATTTTACTATGGTTGTAATCTGTTTTTACGAAGAGTGTTTGCTTCACAAGAGTTTAAAAGATATGAGCAACTTGTTTTTTGTGATGAAAAAGTTGAGATGGTGTTTACTTACTTGTATATGCCACATGATTTCAAGAATAAAAATTGGTTAGGTTATAAGGCTTTGGAGAAGAATTAATCCATGAAATATATAGGTAAGAAAATCAATTTCCCTTATGGAGAAAAGTGTGGTAAAAAGTATCATGGAGAGTGTCTTGTAAATTCAAGAAAATGCTACTAGTGTGGAAATTTTGGGAACATGTCTCATGAGTGTAAGGAAAATGATCCTAAAATTAATAAGAAGTCAATGGTGGGATGCTATAACTGTAAGGATATTGTTCATTTTTCTACCGTGTGTCCAAAGCTAGTCACCCAGACTAGAAATTACCAAGATTAGAAGCAGAAGGAAGTGGATTTTTTATAACCACTTAAGTAGATGTTTAGACATCCAATGAGGTGGTATTAGGTAAATTTATTGTTTCGACAGATTCCTTAAATGTGTTTTTTGATTCAAGGTCTACACATTCCTTGATTTCTACGAATGTTTCTACAAAATTGGGAATTACATCTGTAATGAAACTAGAAGTCATGGTAAAAACACATGGAGGATATATTGTGAAAAAAAATTATAATAATTTACCTATCATTTTTTGTGGAAAGTGTTTACTTGAAAGCATTTTTGTAATGCATCTAGAAGAGTTTGATGTTATTCTAGGTATGGACATGCTTTATTTTTTATCTTGGTAATATAGATTTCAATGAAAACGTAGTTTTTTTGAGAAATAGTTTTAGTTTGTGTACTATAATGAGCTCATACCATTGATAATGTATTAAGAAGCTTAGAAACTATTAAAATATGGAAATGAATTTTATATCAGACACATTGTTGAAAATTAGAGAACCATTTAATTTTATGATGCTCCAGTGGTAAATAAGTAACTTGATGTATTTACTGATGATTTTCCTAGTGTTATTCATGATTTAGAGGTTGAGTTTACTATTGACTTAGTTCCTGATTCCAAGCCAATTTCTAAACCCCCTTATCAAATGGATTAAATAGAACTTATAGAATTGAAAACAAAGTTGCCAGAATTATTAGATAAGGGCTCCATCTGACCTAGAACTTCACCATGGGGTGTTCCTATCTTGTTTATTACAAAGAAAGATGGTTCAATGAGACTTTTCATTGATTTTAGATCATTAAATAACATGACTATTAAATTCAAACATCATTTTCCTCATATCGAGGATTTTATTGATCAGCTCTAGGAAGAACAGTATTTTTCTAAGGTATATTTGTGTTCAGGATACCATCAGTTGAATGTAAATGAAGTAGGCATACATAAGACTACATCCAGTATTATATATGGGTGTTATAAATTTGTTGTTATGCCTTTTGGGTTAACTAACGAACCTACTATATTGATGGATCTTATGAATTGAATATTTCATTAGTTCCTAGATATGTTTTTGGTTGTGTTTATTGGATAAATTCTCATATATTCCAAAATTAAAAAAGAGATGGAAATGATATATGGGTTGTTTTTCAAACCTCGAATGAAAAGAATCTATATGGAAAATTCAAAACTTTTGAGTTTTGATTGATTTTTTTTCTTTCCTTGGTTACATTAATTCTAATGCTGGAATAACTATTGAGCCTTCTAAAAAAAGTTGTTGAACAATTCCCAAGACCCACAAATATAACTGAGATTTATAGTTTTCTGGGTTTGGAAGGCTATTACCAGAGGTTTGTTGGAAACTTTTCATGGTTATCTATCCCATTGACTATGTGTAATTGAAAAGTACACAAATTTTTTTGGACAAAAGAATGTGATGATTGTTTTTAGTAATTGAAAATAATATTAGGGAAGGATCCAATTATGAACCTACCTTCTAGAAGTGGTGAATTTTTCTTCTACAATTATGCTTCTTTGAGGGGACATGGTTTTGTTTTGATGCAGAATGATCAGGTAATTGCTTATGCTTTACATCATTTGAGACATCATGAGTTGAATTACCACACACATGATTTGGAATTATTTACTATTATTTTTTCTATAAAAATTTCAAGGCATCATTTGTATAGATAAAATGCGAAATATATACTGACCATAAAATTTTGAAGTATATATTTACTCAGAAAGAATTTAACATGAGATAGAGAAGATGGTTTTAACTAATCGAGGATTATTATTTCACAATCCATTACCATCATAGAAAATAAAATAGGGTGGCTGATGTCTTGGGTCAGAAAAATAGTGCTACATTAACCATGATATGTTTGGAGCGTGACCCTATAGTTAATTATTTTATCAATTGTGGAATGGTTGTTTTTGGTGTAGGCAATACCTCTATTTTGTTTCTGGTTCCCCGACAGTCAACTTATTTAAAAATATTTAAGCAAGAACATAAATAAAATGGAGAGTTATAGAAAAAAATAGAATTGGTTAAAATGGGTATGTTTTCATAATTTAACCTTGATGAGGATTTTGTTTTGTGGTTTGGGAAGAGATTATCTGTTATTTATGATTCTCTATTGAATAAATAATTGTAATGTGAAGCCCCTTGTTCTCCGTTTTCAGGTCATCTTAGAAGCATAAAGATGTATAGAGATCTTTGAGAGTATTACTACAGGGATGGAATGAAAAGTGATATTTATGATTATCCCCTAAAAAATTTTGACATGTCAATAGGTTAATTAAGAGTAGTAGCTACCGAAGGGGCTACTTCATCCTTTAACAGTGCTAAAGTGGAAATGGGAATATAATTCCATAGACATTGTTGTGAGATTACAAAATACATCTTGAGGTAACAATGAAATAAGAAAGTGTAACACCCCAAGCTTCCACGGTACGTTTCCCTTCGAATAATGCAATGGTGTGCATTGTACGCAACTTTGAGATTCTAACACACCACAACCAATAAAACTAGCCGTTTTGAATAGTAATACCTACTTTTTGAAATTTTATAAATTATATCTCTCAAAATGGACTTCATTTTTTGATTCGTAATATCGAATTTATCCTAGGGTGAAATTTTGGAACTTTTCGGATAACACATATATTGTGATGAATAGTGAAAATTACTAAATTTTAATTAAAAACAAATTTTTAAATCAAAAAAATTTATAGTGATAAATTATATTATTGAGTGGTTTTAAATTATAATTAGAATATATTTTTACCATTTTATCCAATGGTGTTCATTAGAATTAATTTCACTTTAAAATTGGACCTAAACAATTGTCAATCTTTTGATATATATTGTTTCTTAAAAACACGCTATATGTTGTGACAGCGAGAATTAATTATAAAATTAATTAATGCAACTTATATGTTTAGAATTTTGTAAAATAGACATCATTTTTGAATTCGGAATATCAATTATAGCTTAGGGTGAAATTTTCGCATTGTTCTGAAAAACTTCAATTTTTGATTAATAGTAAAACTACTAAGTGGTAGTTAAAAAAACCGAATTTTTCATAAAACTAAATTTTACCGCTTTTGTGAATGGAATTTTGAAAATCCGAGAGACACGGTAAATATCAAGAAGTAAAATGTGGTTCAATGAGATGAAAATAATTTTTGGTGAATAGTAACTTTTTACTTTTATTTACCACCGTTAAAAGTAAATAAGGTAATTAAGGGTAAAAATGATATTAATATTACCCTAACACATGTCCTAATTTTATTGGACAAGTGTATCTCGACCAAAAACAACCTTAGTAAAAAAATATTATCATTTAGAACCACTTGGATTAGATTAGGAAATTTATTATTATTTAATTCAAAGAAGAGTTAAAAGAGTTAAAATCAACATTTATTTACTTAAACATTTTTAATATAGGGTTATACATAAGATAAATTCGATTGTAAATATTCATTAGAAAGATAATACGATTTCCTACATAATGATATTTTATTTATAATTTTTAGACATTAAATAATTTAATATATTTATGACACAATGATGATGCAGTAATTACCATAATAGTGAAAAATTAAAATAATTGATATTATAAATATCCAAATAAATATAATTTAAGACTTTTAATGAATTACACAAATTTTATAGGATTATATGATATATTAGGATTGATTTAATTGACTTTTTTCGAAGTAATAATTCTATTATGAGTTTCACCAAAATCAACTATTGAATAGTGTCAAAATTGACGTAAAAGAGTTTTTAAAACAAATATTATATTATTAATTAATATTAAATTCCTAAAAATCTAATGATCGGCCAAGAGACTTATATCATGATAGGTATATCATTAATGGACCTCTTGGGGGTCTCTTGGATGTATATAGTATGTTTATTAACTATATAATATAAAAATACAAAGTGACATGGTAAATGTCAAACTAATTAACTAAGAGTTAAAACTAAAAGTTAAGGTTACTATAGTGAACCAAACCTGTATAAATTCTATTGGATGAATGGTTTTCGAACTATCCCCACCTTAACCTTTGAATAATCAACTTTGGAGTCATTAGAAACCGAATATAAATTTATTATAAATTAATATTTTTAACTTGTCCAAAGGTGCCCCTCACCCCTCTTATAAAAGGGCACTCCTCCTTCTCATTTCTTCACACCTTCAAAGCATTTTGGTTCAGAAAAATCCTGCCCAAATACTCTCTCAACTTACCTCACTACAACCTAGAGGCCTTAGTTTGATCATAAATCCAACCTAAGGAGCCCTTTTGATCAAATCAAAAGGAAGAACCCGAAGAAGAGGTAATGTTTTCACCACCCCTTTTCAAGTTCCTTTCTTCTTCCACTTCTTCTTTCTTTGTTCTTACCATTCTAAAATAATAACTCCAGTATCTAATAAATACTGTGATGTTATTATAAATATGGTACAACCATATTCAGTATTATATCCACCCTTTGAATAACATGTCACCATACGTGCGTACGTACGACTTACCGTCTCCACGTCGTGGTGTAATTGTTATTCAATATATTATTATTTGGGTGGGTATAATAATGATGTGTAACTCATTTAAATAATAAATATAACATGATAATGATTATTTCTATAGGATATACCATCCAATTATATATTATTTTAATATCAAAAGAATGATATTGTCGCTCGTGCGTACGTACGGACTACCGTCTCCACGAACGCGATGAGATTCATTCTCCATCATATCCATTAAAGTATAATTCTCATTTGATGATTAAAAATAATGGTTAATGACATGATATCATTATGGATATGAATAATATATAACCAATCCATGAAAAACATGGCTTACGTAACAAAACATATAAAAGAAAACGAGTAAGTTAACACCCAAAACGATGATAATTCTAAGATATTATTAACAAAGCAATGTTAAATGATCATATATGATATCATATTAATGTATATGATTAATTAATAATTTAATAACAATTATTTCAACATTATACAGGAGGTTAACCTACCCCCAACCAAGGAAAAGTACAAGGTAAGGGGTTTCTTATCTCACTCTTAATTTCGTGAGAATTCCATTGTTCGCCACTTATTTATTGCATATGGTGTATGTGTACTGCCCATGATTGTATTCATTGTGTAATATACTTTAATTTTTGGGTATTTACATCATCATTTTATGATCCTTATTTCATGGGTTCATGTTTCATAAGTTACCTAATCGATAAGGGAATTTGAAATTTCAATTTCCACTCATTCGGCTTTACGCATACTTCATTGATTATTTTACTCCAAGATTATGTGTAGAATCACTATTCATTTGTTCATGTCATAATTTCCACTCCCCTTTCTATGGATATAATTTTTATACACATAATCACTCCATTGATAAATTCTCAAGTCATCGGTATGAACTTGATAAGAGTAATTTTAATACAATCTCCATTTGTTGAGTTAAACATCCAATTCATTGGTGTTGTTTTTACAAGAATATGTGTGAATGTCCTTTGATTGTTTTACACTGAATATCCAATCATATTTAGTGTATTTATATTTTTCACACATAATTACTTCATTTATTTTCCTTGACCTAAGGATACGACCATTGTGAGAGTTTTCATCTCAATTAACATTCCATTGAGCCTTCTTTATTGTTATACACCAAATCACTTTTATGTGGTGTATATAATGTACTTTGACATAGTATATCATAAATTCATTTAATCTCATGATATTAAAATGTTTTGATTACCACAATTTTTTTATTCAAGTGTCTCTCTTTTGGTTAGAAACTCTAACTAAAATACCATTTTTAAATGTTTTAAAGACTTATTCTTCTAAATATTTCTCATCAATGTCCATGGTTTAAAAAATGGTTTTAAGGATTTAATTATATGGACATTAAAGTTTTAAAATTAAAACTCCTTTTAAAATTTTCAAAGTGGTATGTGACACTTTGATTCAAAAATCTATTTTTAAATGGCTTTTTGATAAATAATGTGACTTTTAAATGATTTCAAGAAAAGGGGGGATATTTATCTCAAATTGTTTTGATGATTATTTTCATCTATGTCAACATCCTTCATTATTCTTGATTGAAGTTAATGTGATACAATACAGTCTTCCATATTGTATCAAATGAGTTATGTTTGACTGTGGATGTGCTATTTTAATACCATTCATGGTTTGTGGTTAAAGTATTGGCATTTCGTATGCTAGTTTTAATACAAATGTTTATGTTATGTTTAAACCTGTTCATATGAGGAATGCATTCGACTTAATAAGTGACGGGTGGAGCCCGCTATAGCCCCTCGATGCATCGGTAGGTCTCATGAGACAAACTAGTGTCTTGGCACAAGGCCTTGGTAAAATCTTATTGTAGTCTTGGCACGAGGCCTTGGCTATGTGGTTATGATAGTCTGGCATTATGCATTCCATCATTATGAAAGTGGTTATTGATATTGCATGTGATTGTTCGACTAGTAGAATATCCATGTGAATAAGTAAATGGAATTATTTCATTTTATCATTGCCATTTTATGCTGAAGTACAAGTTTAAAAAGGCTTTTGTTTTGGTTATAAATTTCCTTAAGTGTTTATGATTATCTATGAAAGCTTATGCTATAATGTTATCCTTACTGAGCATCTGATCTCACCCCTTTCAGTGTTTTATTTTTCCCAGGATGAGAAGAAGTAATTTATGAATGACCTGCAAGGATAGTATGAGGGGATATGAAGAAAAAATGTTGTTTTAGTTTTTTTACCTTATGATGTAATGTAAGACTTATGAATATATCTAGTGTTTCCAAGACTACTGAAATAATCGGTCTTTCGATACTTGATCCTTTGAGATCATGCCAATGTTATGTAATAATGAACCGACTCTGGGTACCTAGGGTCGGGGCATTACAGTTGGTATCAGAGGAAGTTTAGTACAAACCTTGGAAGCTAGATAAACTCTGATTAGAGAACGTAGACCTAAGGTGAACTTTGAGGATTAGTATAGAAGAACTTCCTAGAATTTTGGTATTGTAGATATTTTGTGAGTTTTCCGAGGAATACATCCCTGTCTGGATACGAGCAGGTAGAGGCGGCTCTGGCACAGATGTACCTAGGGGTAAAACCCGAAAACACCGCTTTGAGCTAGACTCGAACGGGAACTGGTGCACGACAACAGGCCTTGCTGCACTCTTGGTTACGACACTCCCGGGGGATATGCTTAGGATAATTTACATTTTCTTTACAAACCGATTTAATGTATTATATATATATAAGATGAGAGTAAATGACCTTGGTTAATCCTAATGTGTTTCAAATTGAGAATATGGTGACATGTTAATCTCTAAATGATTTTATGACTACTATTACTCACACAATGCTTTCTGGTTTTAGTCAATGGATGGATTCCAAGGAAGTCATAGTGACTTTGAGAATGATGTACAAGGAGGGAACGGTGGTGGAAATGAGAAACAAAATGGAATGTTGATAGGCGTAAAAGATATCGTCTTTATGCCAAATCAATTTTCCAAAAATATGATCAACAATATATATATTAACCGATTACCAGACTCAACAAAGAAGAGAAAGGTGATGAATGATAAGAGCTCCAGTAGTGGAGACCATGGAGAAAGAAATCCTCAATTTCCATCATGCAGGAAATGTGGAAGGAGACACCCAGGAAAGTGCCTCAATGGGACAAAGAAATGCTTTACATGCAGGAAGGAAGGACATAAAGTGAAGAATTGCCGAAGAAAAATGAAGAGTACTATGTGAGAAGATAAAAATGGTCCCAAGAGTCCATTTACAGTCATTTTCCGTAAATGTAGGGGACCTGGCCATTACCCGAGTGAATGCCCTCTTCTATTGGATATTTTCTTGGTCAAAGAAGAAGCTATGTGGAAATAAATGGTTGGATAAATGATTAAAAAGTATTAGTGCTCCTTGTTGATGGGTTTACTTTGGAATAATTTTCTCTTGTAGTTGTAACCCCGCAGTTTCCCATGTGAGAATGATATTTGAGGAAGAATTATCTCTTCTCTTGTGGATATAGTTATAAATAATAATTTGGTTTTATATGATCGTTGGGTTTGAGGAAATTATAAGTCATCATAATTTGGGATGAAAATGCAAGGTATGAGATAAGATTTGTGGTTAAATTATGTTATGGTTATTTTGAGGAATTTATTTCATTTTGGTAATATTATAAAATATAGTTTTTGAAAAAAGGACTACACGCAGACCGTGTGACAACCCGTCGCGTCAGACAAAGCTGTGGGAATCGAACCCACAACCAAAGTGCGATTGGGATTTATCGCCAACCACTGGACTACGTGAACTCCTTGGTTAGTGTGACTATTATTTTTAGTTAAATGATTTTATTGAT
Source organism: Viscum album (assembly GCA_963277665.1). Classification (NCBI taxonomy): domain Eukaryota; kingdom Viridiplantae; phylum Streptophyta; class Magnoliopsida; order Santalales; family Viscaceae; genus Viscum; species Viscum album. Next base: position 1,427,331,469 of record OY728141.1, read on the forward strand.
CAATAATAATTTGATTTGGGATCTTATGTCTTATCAAATGAATACCCTTAGTATAGGAAAATGATTTGGTGATTAAGTGATAAATGTTATTTTGGAAGTTGTTCGCTTTGTTGAGAACACTATATGCCGTCGGAAAATAGAGTAGTATGGGATTTCATTTGAGGAGTAATGGTGGATTTTTATCTATGTTTTTATTGTGGATTTATAATGATTTGGGTTATTTATGGAAATGATTAGGTTAATTACTTTTAAGTATGTGACTTTAAGAGTAATTAATGTCATTTGTAGATAAAATTTAACATGGAAGACTACATTCTTAATATGTTTTGGTTTTCAATATTAGTTTTGAATATATTAAAGGATTTTAAGGACAATTGATTATTGAATGGTATTTATTTAACTTTGGGGTATTGTTGGTTTAATTTTGGAAATTAAGATTAGTGTTTATTTCTCTTAAGGAATATCCTTTTGGGGGATCATTAGATCTTGTACTAACCATTTTGGTTTTGATTAATCTCTAAAGACAATGTAAATATATAGTTCATCCTGTATGGATCATGTGATTCTATAGATGTTTATTCTAGCTCTTCCAGTGAGACCAAGTCTTCTTGAATACTCATCGTTTAAAAAAATGAGTTAGTGGTGGACATTTATTAAAGAATTAAACTCTACCTAAAATGTAAGTATATATCTTTTTATTCTTAGTCAATATCATAAATAAATGTAACTTAAAACAAAAAATGTTGTCCGCTTACTTTCCTACTAGGAGACTAATGGTCGTTTGTCCCAACACAAGTTTGTGGTTTTCTTATTGTTAACTTTATCCTGATCATGATTTCTATCCCTCTCCATCAGAACTTGACACTTAGTTTATCATCCATATCCATGTTTTCCTACATGGAATCTGAGTATGAGTTATCTTGGTTGACCTTTATACCTCTCATTCTTTCTATTAAAGTGATAGTTTTATTGACTCTTTTTCCGATGTGGGACTTTTCCATTATATTCCCAAGCACAATTTTAAAAATTGTGAGGACGCAATTTATTGAAGGAGGGGAGAATGTAACACCCCAAGCTTCCACGGTACGTTTCCCTTCGAATAATGCAATGGTGTGCATTTTACGCAACTTTGAGATTCTAACACACCACAACCAATCATACTAGCCGTTTTGAATAGTAATACCGACTTTTTGAAATTTTATAAATTCTATCTCTCAAAATGGACTTCATTTTTTGATTCGTAATATCGAATTTATCCTAGGGTGAAATTTTGGAACTTTTCGGATAACACTTATATTTTGATGAATAGTGAAAATTACAAAATTTTAATTAAAAATAACTTTTTAAATCAAAAACATTTATATTGATAAATTATATTATTGAGTGGTTTTAAAGTATAATTAGAATATATTTTTACCATTTTATCCAACGGTGTTCATTAGAATTAATTTAACTTTAAAATTGGACCTAAACAATTGTCAATCTTTTGATATATATTGTTTCTTAAAAACACGCTATTTGTTGTGACAGCGGGAATTAATTATAAAATTAATTAATTCAACTTATATGTTTAGAATTTTGTAAAATAGACATCATTTTTGAATTCGGAATATCAATTATATCTTAGGGTGAAATTTTGGTATGGTTCTGAAAAACTTCAATTTTTGATGAATAGTGAAACTACTAAGTGGTAGTTAAAAAAACTGAATTTTTTATAAAACTTAATTTTACCGCTTTTGTGAATGGAATTTAGAAAATCCGAGAGACACGGTTAATATCAAGAAGTAAAATGTGGTTCAATGAGATGAAAATAATTTTTGGTGAATAGTAACTTTTTACTTTTATTTACCACAGTTAAAAGTAAATAGGGTAATTAAGGGTAAAAATGATATTAATATTACCCTAACACATTTCCGAATTCTATTGTACAAGTGTATCTCGACCAAAAACAACCTTAGGAATAAAATATTATCATTTAGATCCACTTGGATTAGATTAGGACATTTATTATTATTTAATTCAAAGAAGAGTTAAAAGAGTTAAAATCAAAGTTTATTTACAAAAACATTTTTAATATAGGGTTATACATAAGATAAATTCAATTTTAAATATTCATTAGAAATATAATAATATTTCCTAGATAATTATATTTTATTTATAATTTTTAGACATTAAATAATTTAATATATTTATGACACAATGATGATGCAGTAATTACCATAATAGTGAAAAATTAAAATAATTGATATTATAAATACCCAAATAAATATAATTTAAGACTTTTAATGAATTACACTAATTTTATAGGATAATATGACATATTAGTATTGATTTAATTGGATTTTTTCTAAGTAATAATTCTGTTATGAGTTTCACAAAAATCAACTATTGAATAGTGTCAAAATTGACAAAAAAGAGTTTTTAAAACAAATATTATATTATTAATTGATATTAAATTCCTAAAAATCTAAGGTTCGTCCACGAGACTTATATAATTATAGGTATATCATTAATGGACCACTTGGTGGTCTCTTGGATGTATATAGTATGTTTATTAACTATATAATATAAAAATACAAAGTGACATGGTAAATGTCAAACTAATTAACTAAGAGTTAAAACTAAAAGATAAGGTTACTATAGTGACCCAAACCTGTATAAATTCTATTGGATGAATGATTTTCGACCTATCCCCACCTTAACCATTGAATAATCAACTTTGGAGCCATTATAAACCGAATATGAATTTATTATAAATTAATTTTTTTAGCTTTTCCAAAGGTTCCCCTCACCCCTCTTATAAAAGGGCACTCCTCCTTCTCATTTCTTCACACCTTCAAAGCCTTTTGGTTCGGCAAAACCCTTCCCAAATACTCTCTCAACTTACCTCACTACAACCTAGAGGCCTTATTTTGATCAGAAAGCCAACCTAATGATCCCTTTTGATCAAATCAAAAGTAATAACCCGAAGAAGAGGTAATGTTTTCACCACACCTTTTCAAGTTCCTTTCTTCTTCTACTTCTTCTTTATTTATTATTACCATTCTAAAATAATAACTCCAGTATCTTATATATACTGTGATGTTATTATAAATATGGTACAACCATATTCAGTATTATATCCACCCTTTGAATAACATGTCATCATACGTGCGTACGTACGACTTACCGTCTCCACTTCGTGGTGTAATTGTTATTCAATATATTATTATTTGGGTGGGTATAATAATGATGTGTAACTCATTTAAATAATAAATATAACATGATAATGATTCTTTCTATATGATATACCATCCAATTATATATTATTTTAATATCAAAAGAATGATATTGTCGCTCGTGCGTACGTACGGACTACCGTCTCCACGAACGCGATGAGATTCATTCTCCATCATATCCATTCAAGTGTAATTCTCATTTGATGATTAAAAATAATGGTTAAGGACTTGATATCATTATGGATATGAATAAGATATAACCCATCCATGAAAAACATGGCTTACGTAACAAAACATATAAAAGAAAACGAGTAAGATAACACCCGAAACGACGATAATTCTAAGATTTTATTAACAAAGCAATGTTAAAAGATCATATATGATATCATATTAATGTATATGATTCATGAATAATTTAATAACAATTATTTCAACATTATAAAGGAGGTTAACCTACCCACAACCAAGGAAAAGTACAAGGTAAGGGGTTTCTTATCTCACTCTTAATTTCATGAGAATTCCACTGTTCGCCACTTATTTATTGCATGTGGTGTATGTGTACTGCCCATGATTGTATTCATTGTGTAATATAATTTAATTTGTGGGTATTTAAATCATCATTGTATGATCTTTCTTTCATGGGTGCATGTTTCATAAGTTACCTAATCGATAAGGGAATTTGAAATTTCAATTTCCACTCATTCGGCTTTACGCATACTTCATTGATTATTTTACTCCAAGATTATGTATAGAATCACTATTAATTTGATCATGTCATAATTCCCACTCCCCTTTCTATGGATATAATTTTTATACACATAATCACTCCATTGATAAATTCTGAAGACATCGGTATGAACTTGATAAGAGTAATTTTAACTCAATCTCCATTTGTTGAGTTAAACATCCAATTCATTGGTGTTGTTTTTACAAGAATATGTGTGAATGTCCTTTGAATGTTTTACACTGAATATCCAATAATATTTAGTGTATTTATATTTGTCACACATAATTATGTCGTTGATTTATCTTTAACCTAAGGATACAGCCTTTGTGAGAGTTTTCATCTCAATTAACATTCCATTGAGACTTCTTTATTGTTATACACCAAATCACTTTTATGTGGTGTATATAATGTACTTTGACATAGTATATCATAAATTCCTTTAATCTCATGATATTAAAATTTTTTGATTACCACAATTATTTTTATTCAAGTGTCTCTCTTTTGGTTAGAAACTCTAACTAAAATACCATTTTTAAATGTTTTAAAGAATTATTCTTCTAAATCTTTCTCATTAATGTCCATGTTTGAAAAATGGTTTTAAGGATTTATTTATATGGACATTAAAGTTTTAAAATTAAAACTCATTTTAAAAGTTTCAAAGTGTTATGTGACACTTTGATTCAAAAATCTATTTTTGAATGGCTTTTTGACACATAGTGTGACTTTTAAATGATTTCAAGAAAAAGGGGGATATTTCTCTCAAATTGTTTTGATGATTATTTTCATCTATGTCAACATCCTTCATTATTCTTGATTGAGGTTAATGTGATACAATACAATCATCCATATTGTATCATATGAGTTATGTTTGACTGTGGATGTGCTATTTTTATACCATTCATGGTTTGTGGTTAAAGTATTGGCATTTCGTATGCTAGTTTTAATACAAATGTTTATGTTATGTTTAAACCTGTTCATATGAGGAATGCATTGGACTTAATAAGTGACTGGTGGAGCCCGCTATAGCTCCTCGATGCATCGGTAGGTCTCATGAGACAAACTAGTGTCTTGGCACAAGGCCTTGGCAAAATCTTATTGTAGTCTTGGCACGAGGCCTTGGCTATGTGGTTATGATAGTCTGGAATTATGCATTCCATCATTATGAAAGTGGTTATTGATATTGCATGTGATTGTTCGACTAGTAGAATATCAATGTGAATAAGTAAATGTAATTATTTCATTTTATCTTTGCCATTTTATGCTGAAGTACAAGTTTAAAAAGGCTTTTGTTTTGGTTATAAATTGCCTTAAGTGTTTATGATTATCTATGAAAGCTTCTGCTATAATGTTATCCTTACTGAGCATCTGAGCTCACCCCTTTCGGTGTTTTATTTTTCCCAGGATGAGAAGAAGTAATTTATAAATGACCTACAATGATAGTATGAGGGGATATAAAGACAAAATGTTGTTTCAGTTTTTTTTACCTTATGATGTAATGTAAGAATTATGAATATATCTAGTGTTTCCAAGACTACTAAACTAATCGGTCTTTCGATACTTGATCCTTTGAGATCATGCCAATGTTATGTAATAATGCACCGACTCTGGGTACCTAGGGTCGGGGCGTTACAGAAAGCATCTTGTAAGTAATAATATGACCATAGTATAAGTGTTTTTATTTTTTTTAATTTATAAATATTTAATTACCCTTTTATTAATTTAATAATTTAAATGATATTTTATTTTCGAAAAATTTAGTCATTAAATATTATTTTTTTGTCTTATGGTTATAAGATAATTTTAGGATACCTTCATTAATTTTTCCACTTGTTATAAAATTAGTTATAGTTTTAAAATTCCTATTTATCAAATGTATTATTATTTTATTTATAAATTAAATGTCTCATATTTAGAAATTAAATTTTATAAAATTGAGTTCATATTATAATTCTTCATTAAGAAATATTATTTGGGTGAAATTTGGGGATTTTTCTGAAATACATGAATTTTTATGAATAGTGAAATTCGATAATTTACGAAATATGATAAATAAATAAATTTTTTCATCATGTTTGCGACATGTATGATGTAAATGGACATTTTCTCGAGCTCTCATACACTTATTATTGTTTTTAGTTTCATGAATCATGACTATTCATAGTCTTGAGAAAAAATATTAAACTAATGATTAAAATAATGTAAAACCCATCCTATCCTCCACTATAAATGCCACCCTCACCCCCTTCTCCTCAGAAACCTCTTAGGATATTATAATTGTCTAGATTCTACCCAATACCCTTCTTAGGGATCTTTTACATTTACAAGACCTACTGGTCTCACCAAAAGGCCAAAATCAATGGCCTTAAGGAGGATCTCAAGGAGAATATATCAAGAGGTAAAAATACTCTTTCATTTTCTTGTGTTTTATTTTCAATTATTTTATTTTTTATACTCTCTTAACCTCCCCTTTTCCAAGAGGAATGAAAGATCTCATATTATATATATTATGGATTTTTTTCATGTTTTTGGAAATTTTCATCATCATACTTCTCCTCCTCTCCCTCTTACTCTAAAAATACAAAAGTATGTGATGCGTCAATTTATAGACATCATGGATGATGTGTCTCCAATTTAATTTATTTCCTTCAAAAATTGTTGTAAAACCATTTTAATGGTTGTAAAATATTTTAAAGTTTATTATATGACCTCTCTTATGTTCTGTAATTAAATTATATGCATAATATTAATGTTATATGATGAAACATGTTCATGATTATCGAAGAACCGCAAAATGATCTAAACAGATATCATTATAGATTTAACAAATAAATCATACTCATATAATAAAATCAAAATAATTATTGGTATAATTTAAGGTTATGGAAATATTAAAATACTATCTCTTTCCACTTCAGTATTTTCCCTTTCATTTGATAATAAAATTCATTATGAACCCACCATGGAAACCATGTAAAGAACACACCCGAAATAATGTAAATAAAAAAATATCTCTAATTAATGGGTTGAATTATTTTATAAAATGATCATATAAGTTTTTATGAAAATTAATATGTTAAATTAAACTATTAATAATAGTATTTTAACCATTATATATGAGTTTTAAACACATTTTAAGTAAGATGAACTTGAGGTAAGGGAATTCTTAACCCAATTTCAATTCTTTGTGTTAACCTTCTACTTTATTCATTATGTGGTGTTGATATTATTTGTGTTGTGAATTTTTGATTATATTATGTTGAATTATGTGTATTTACATAGTATTCACATATCCATTCAATTATATTAATTCTTTCTCTATTTATATTTTTAAGGGACTTTTCTTTTAAAATCCTTTTAAAAGTATCTTTAATAAAATTCAGATAGATTGTTTTATTATATGGAATGAGTGGTTTATCCTAATTTCATGATGCTTTATTTCTATGAGATGATCTATGTACATAATTATGTTTATTTGATCCCATTATAGATCAAGATTTATTGTTTTGAGCCCATTATAGCTCAAAATATGTTGGGTTGAGCCCGTTATAGCTGAAGATATGACAGGTGAGACCCATTATTTATCTTCAATGCATTGGGTACTCCAGATAAAAAAGTCGAATGAATTTTTATTGCACGTCTAACGGTAATTTTATGATTGATATGGTAAATATGTCCCAAAAAAACTATATTAAGTATCTATGATTATTAACGAGTTTTAATGAAATGGGTTTTTTTGGTTTTTATGTTATCACTTTACTAACAATTGATTTATATCCCTTATTGATCTCTTTATGCTCATACCAAGTTTATAAATGTTTTTCATAGGTTATAAGGATTTTTAAGAGAAATAAGGAATAAAACATAAATATTATGAATAACATTCAAAGAAATTATGTTTTATTTGAAATGTTTTATATGTTTGAAAAAGTTGGTACTATTTTAGCAGTTTCCATATATATGATTATGGGATGTTATGTCTGTTTTATGTCCTAATTATCTAGAACTCTAAACCTGAAAAGGTCCCCAATGTGTAAGTATTCTTGTCCATATCTAAAACTCAATTTTAGGTAATGTTTTAAGGCTAAGTCCTTATAATATGAAGGGATATGTGTAATCTTATGGATTCCCATATCCTTATTGAAGAGAAGATTTTGGGTTTTGAGATCATGATAGAGGACTTAGTGACAATAGAAGCAGGATATGTCATTTAAGAACTTGTAAATAAAAATTTGGATGATTGAAAGGGGTATCGGTTTGGGATTTAATGAATTTATTGATATTTGTCTCTATATACATGAAGACCGGGTATGTAAGATAATTTCCACTATTTTTAATGTACTCTATGTAAAGGTTGTGGAAGATGTAGTCAGGGTGTGAGAGAATTTGAAAGAGTGAAACCTCTACCATATCTAGCCTCCTCTTATTTAGAAAAACCAATGGCCTCATCTCAATGTCCCTCTTATTTTAATCCATCCCCCATACATTCTCTAGTTTCTCATACTTTTCAATTATTCCCCGACAGAGACCTATTTTCCATAGTTATCATTATATATGATGATGATCTAAGGTGTGTCATATAATTTACTTCAAAATTAATATAACTTTTAAATATCCAGGTAATGATTAAACCCTAATATGTACAATTCAATATCCACCACAAATGAACTTATCTGACCACCATATTAATTTATTAACATAGTAAATATTTAAATATCTATATTAATACATATTCAAAATTGTAAAAACATTTGAACAATAAATAAAAAATTCCAAATATACAAAATATTAGTATTTTAAATATATTTCAAATACTTATATTTGATTATATTAAATACATTAATAACACATCAGCAATTAGAAATAGATTCGAGGGAACAAATTTCCACCATTAATTTCCAAGATGACTTATAATCATTTTCTATATTCTTGAATAAAATGTAATTATTTTTATTTTAGTCTACACATTGGAAATAGTATCACACATTACAATGTTTATTAAAAAATGATATCCAATTAATAGTTGATTCACTATGAAAACCAAGTTATATTTATATGATATCTAAATGAAATCAACCACATACAAATGTTCACTATGTAATATAACCCCTTTATCATGATATCACCAATCAAGAAGGTTTCATACTTCATGTCATCAACCCATGTGCTTGATTAATCTTTCAATGAATATCTGAAGTGAAATCATCAAACACATTGGTCATGGAATTTATCATGTTATTAAATTTCAATCAGAAGGCCTAAGATAACTACTTTCATTACAGAGAAGACAAGAAAAATCCTATTGTGACTTACTCCTTAATAACACATGATTCTCGGGGAACACAATGCAGACTACATCATGTAATTGCATGTTTTCATGGTTCTAATCAATAGATCAAAATGTAAAAGTCATGATACGTATTATTAATAATCATAAAGTCAAAGGATAATTCTACATGCTATTAGGTAGGAATAATGATGACAGAAAACAATTGGAATTCCTACATGTAAGGTTTTCCACATAATCTCTAATCTTAGAGATTACCATTTACTAAATTGGCGAGATGTAGTCTAATCCATTTATTAGTACTAGTGCTTAATACTCATGATATTAGCTGAACAGTTAAATAATTTTATCCCAATCATATGACTTTTATTTATGGAATATTTCATAGAACTTAAAGGATCTCATCATAGTGAGAAACTGCTATATCCTTTCCATTTAACCAATACCCCACTAAAATTATCATAGTAACATCAAGAACATTGTTTTTAATAATTTTATTTGGTTCATGTTGTTTTATTTTGGTTTTAGAATTATTATACATGCTTTGTAACATATTTAGTTTTCAAATGCTATTGAGATTATCTTTTGGTTTTTATTTATATATCCGATAAATGGGAAATAAATAATTTTCAATTTTATTTATACCCATTGTAGATCATGGGGTCTATATAATGGTTAATACGTTTCAACTATACACATGCCAGATTTTGGGTATTCTGCAAAGGTAACATTTACTTTTCAAATATTGTGTAAAGGCAACTCATCTGCTATGTAAGGGTATGTATGAGTTGCATATGGGTTACTCCAAATTTCTAAATGATGCAGAAGGCTATCCATGATCAACATGAGGGTATATATAGGAATATGCTTTGTGTAAGGTTAAATATCATTACCCCCACATGAAGGTAATGATTTTCATAAGGTTAAAACCATGTTACCCTTATACAGTTCCCTTTTTGGAATAGGGGTAGTTTTTTACACATATTTCAATTTTTTTCTTCCAAACTGAAGACTGTAATTTTATTTATAATATTAAAATACTAAAATAATTGAAATTTAATTCTTATGATCTATAAAAGTTTCTAACTCCTCTATTAAAATATATTAAACCTTCCACATACATGATTCAATTAAATTGTGATTTTTAATTTATGGATTAATTGATGCGAACCAAAATGCCTCATGTGTTTTTAAATTAACCAAATACTTTATACCTATAATTTTTAATATCATTTATAGGATAGTTGTGGATAGAAGGATATCTTATTCCTTTTGATTGTTTCTGATTCTTCCTTATAATAAAATAATTGGAAGTGTGTTGGAGATTATTTTTTTACATAGATACTGTGTGTGTAACTTCTATTGTTACAATATTTTCCTCTTCCTCATTGGTTAGTAGATCTTGTGTGGGTGTTGTTGATATTGATTCCATGGTATGTTTCCCAATCATCTCACTTTAGAATTTATTATTTGACTTGTTTTTGTTTCACTTAGTGTTTTCAACAACTTCAATTGTTCTATATTATATAAAATCGATAAATCAATGATTTATGAATTAAAGAGCATTTAAAAAATGTGGAAAAAGTGATTTTAACACGATTTTATGTAAAAAATTATTCAAATTATTACTAACATTTTTTTAGAAATTGATATTCCAGGTTGTCTCTTGATAAATATTTATTGAATGTTTATGGTAGTTTTCTTCTAATGTAATGGGGAAAGTGTGGTTTTATAAAGCTGGTGTATTTGATACTTTTTTGAAATAATGATTTGAAAACTATTTTTTAGTAATGTACAATGGTTTATAGATGATTTTTTAAATAGAATTGAATTATTTGAATGGATTTATGATCTTAGATAAATTTTTAAAGCCTCGGTTGGAACAATAAATGATTTATTATAAAATTGAAAACATATTGGATATGCCCCTTTACTTTAAAAAAAATGATGGATGTTTTGAATTATTTTAATTAGATATCTCTTATTGTGGTGATTAATTGAATTAATTTAATTGAATTGACATTCTTGAAAATTTGTAATGTTTCTATGTGGCTATCAGAGGTGTGAGAAATACTTTTGATTCATTTTTCAAATGTAATTATATTGTATGATATTTCTTTTGAAATTTTTACCTCAATAAAAATTTCATTAGATAACCAATGTTGATAGGGGTATATATATGTATATATTTATATTAGTATAGGATTATTCTAGGGCTAGAAGCCTTAGTTGAGACATAGGTCAACCTAAGGGACTACCCTTCAGTTAGGACAAGATAGGGTGAGACCGGGTGTGTAACTTCCCCAACCTGGTGCTCCCTCATATGGCTAAGATAGGTAGCTATATAACCATAGTTTTCCCTCCCCATATTCTAGAGGCTACCGACTAGAGGTTAAAAGGAGAACTGGATGAATTTCATTCACAATGTGATTTGGGTATTCATGTTGTAAGTTCTTAAATTTCCCACCTATTATGAAAAATCCATTGCCATTAACTTCAATTCCCAAAAAAGCATTTCACATCATGAAAAAAATTCATATCATGAGTTTACATTTCAAAATATTCCTAAAATGATTCTGTCCATGAATGAGGTTCATGCGGTCCTCCCATAACCATTCACACCTTTTATGGACATCATGGGGTCTGGCTAGATTAAATCACATCGTGAATTGACAATTCACAGTGGAAATATATTATAATTCCAAACATAATCTAACCATAGTGATTATCCTAAAACTATCACAACCTGATCATATGCTTGATTACCAAGGCCCAAAACAAAAATAACAGAAGACAAGAATGTATAACAAAAACATAAATGGGAATGTACCTAGATAACATAGGATCTTACAACCTCCCCACCGTAAAATAGATCATCCTCGAGTTGTGCTCCAAATAGTTCCAAATAGTATTGGAAAACATGCTTGGATACTACGGGTTCATATCATATTCCCTCTCTCAGGTATCCTCTTACACACACCCATACAACACTACACTCATACAAGAGGCATGATCCTCCCCTAAATATTCTTTCCACTATAATCTATGATACAGATAACATGCTCCTCAATGGATATATCAATATCCAGCTTGACACCAGCAAAATATATCATGTGAGAGAGGTCAGGATGATGTCCCTAAAGTTATGACAAATGAAACAAATCATGCATGGTGCTATTGAATTGTGGGAGGTCCAAATGGTATTCCACTAGATCGACCCTATCCCCTATCTCAAATAGCCTAAAAACCTTTGTGATAGCTTCCCTTTTATCATAATACTATTTTCCCCAGCCTTGGAAACACCTAAAGGAAAACAAGATGACTAGACTCAATCTTTAGAGGTCATATCTGATGTTCATGGTCTGATTTATGTTGGCTCATCATTGTCACCAATTGCTTCCTAATCAATTGGACGTGCTCAAACATATCCTTCACGAGACTAGGTCCAACAAGCATAGATTCACCTGACTCCAACCAATGAATAGGTGAACAAAATTTCCTTCCATACAAGTATTTTAAATGTTCCATTTATATCTATTCCTTGATGCTATTATTATAATAAAAATTTATGGCTTCCAAAGGTTTCACCTAAGAACCACTGGAATTCAAAACATAGGCTCAAAACATATCCTCTTAGATCTGAATAATCTATTCGGATTGGTCATCAGTCTGAGGATGATAGTTTGTACTTATAATAACCTATGATCACAATAACTTCTAAATAAATTCCCAAAATTGAGATGTGAAATGAGTATCTCAGTTAGAAATAGTGATCCTAAAACACCATCTTGTTAAACTATCTCTTGCATGTAGAAACTACCTTAATCATAAATAGTGAAGGCCTCCCTAATAAGTAAGAATTTTATTATCAATATCATTCGATCCATGATTACCAATGCTACATTATTCTTGTGAGGTGTCTTGGTTAACCCTGTCAGAAAATCCATATTGACATCATTTCACTTCCATTACAAAACGGATAGAAGCTACAACATGAGAGTAAGACTATGATACTAGACCATGACATGCCAATAGGTGAATAATATCTCCACAAATCATGTTATGTCCTTCTTCAAACTTTGCCACTTGTACTAACAATGGAGATCATAATACAAATTTTTTAGACTTAGATATACTTCCCATATAGACTCAGGTGAATCCCTCATCATCTCTTCATTTAAGCCTGTAAGAACCCATTTGTGGTCATGGATAAAAAGAATATCATCAATTCTAGGAGACCCTCTTGATGATCGCTTCCCACCATTTAAGATATTCATCAAAGATAAGACAACTAGATCAGATAACTGCTCTCTCTTGATTAGGTCTAGAATCACATGTACAATTGATGTCGATGACAGAGTTACTCTCCCATTGGACTTCTGAACATCTAGTTGCATGTCTACAAGGATCGCCACCAACTACCACTCATCACAATTCTCACATAATACCTATTTTTTCATCTTTCAACTCATGTAATCAGAAAAAATGTTTCCCATTCATGGCATATAATCCATCTTGAAATTGAAGGAGTTTAAATACTAAACCAAACTCCTATGCCAAAGGATCATGTATCACTGAGAAAATATGAAATTGAGGCTCTTGTGATCCATGTACATAAAAAACCACTCACCCAAATTATAGTGCTTCAATTATATTTAGGGTTTGTACCTTCCGACTTCATATAATGTGTAGGAATATTCCTATAATGTGGCCTTAACTAACTAGAGCTATATGCAATTACTCAATCTTCATGCATAGAAACTGCTCTGAGTACGACTTCAGATGTGTTGAAGTTCAAAATATTCTCCAACCTGTCTCAAGTAAAGAGATGATTAGTACTAAGGTAAAACATCACTTCGGCTCCAAGAAATTCCCCCCCACAAGCATTTAACCAAATATATTTCACCCCTTTCTTAGTTAGACTTAACATCAGTGCTACCTGATTGGTGAAATCCTAGAGGAAACACTAGTAATAGCATATTAAAAAAAATAACTCTAAATCTAGAAGATATTCTTGGTTTGTTCCAAATATACTACAACTAAAACATTCTCTGGGACCTATAACACTTCATCCATTGAGATAATGTGACCAAGAAGCTCACTTTTTTTATCCATAAGTGACATTTAATTATCTTGGAATATATTGGACATTATTTTAGTCTAATGAGGACAATTTCTAGATGTTGAGGATGATCATATGTAGTATCTGAATACACCAAGATATCATCTATGAAAACCACTATTAAATAATCCAAAATAGATGGAAAATCTAATTCATCAAGTATATGAACACAGATGGTTCATTTTTCAATCCGAACGGTATCACTACGAATTTGTACAAGACATAAGTACTTCTAAAAGTAGTTGTGGGTAAGTTAGATGGTGTCATCCTGAAAGGTGAGAGAGAATATTTTTTGAATGCAGATTCCAAATCAATCATGAACTTAATGTCCCAATCACGTGGTAATCCAAATAACTATTTAGGAAATATTTCCTAGAATTAATCTAACATTGGGGGATGGGATCTCTACAAAAACTCTCCATCATCCATAGAAAGGCTCACCATCCAGGCTATGAGTAAACCTAATCTACACAAAATTGGTCTAACATAACCATCTTGAAGATCACATTCACCTTAATGAAAACAGTTGTCCCCTTTTAGAGATGGAAAAGTAACTATCCTTTGATAATAGTAGATGTGAGGCTGGTATTGAACTAGTTTGTCCATATCTATAATCAAATCAAAGCTTTTAATTTATTACATAAATATCTCCCAAAGAAAATGATAGCCATAAAATTCAACAGAACATTCCTTACGAGATTTTATACCCTCTGATCGCCGCCTTAATTGTATATCGATAGTCATAACATCAATAAATCATTCCAAAATAAAACCCAAAATTCTAACAAATTTATTATAATAAAATTATTGGGATACTCTTATATCAAACAAAAGATAGATAATATTAGATTATATAATAATAATACCTCTGATGGTAGAAGTTCCTATATCCAAACTAGTTAGATTAGACTGGATATCATGAATTTTACTCTACCCTTTACCCTAGTCTATTGTCAGACTCCATACTACTCCATCTTCCTGGTATTATCACTCCATGTCTAGGGTACCACATCACCTACCATGGCCAAAACGTCCATTGGAACTCCTGCTACCAGTATATTGAGGGGAATCTAATACCTTTCTAGTATTTGATTCTAATCATAATCCCCTTCCACTGCTTAGCTATAGAGGGATCTTATAGAACCTCTGGAGATGATCCGTCCTTTTATAAGAGAAACAATCGATATTTGGGTAAGGACAATGGAGGTTCCTATCGATATCATTTTCAAACTAAAATCATACTACTGAACTGTGATATTGATAAAAATATCCCTTAACCTTGTTACTATACCTGATACTTCCTAGGCAGGGACTTTCGTAGTGGTTCTTCCTAATTCTAGATGAACTACTCCCTGATCAACTTGAAGAAACTATCATTCCGCCACTTGGTACCTCTCTCAAGTTACCTTCCATGATGAGATCCTGATTAATTGTGGCTATAAATTTTTTTAGGAGAAATATGTTCATGACCTTATATTACAGTGAAGCCCATATTCAAAACATTTCACCCTAGGAAACTCATCTACTACCAATGATGGAGAAGAATGTTATAGACCAGTTAAAATTCCAGCATAGTCCATCACAGACATTCACTCCTATATTATCTTAATGAAATTACGACCCCTATCATCCATTATCATCCTAGTATATAAGAGTCTTAGAAACATCACACTAACATCCTTCCAAGTTAGCTCCTCTTGATGACTAGTTTTCTCCACAATATCCCACCAATTCTTGGCAAGTTTTCATAACATCTAATTTGAAAGATTTAACCTCTAGTATGCAGGTGTATTGATGTAATTGAAGATCATCTGGACTAACTAAATCCATATATTTTCTATCTGGAGGACTCCCTCCCTAGTAAAGGTTGGTTGATACTATAGTTGTAACTCTCTAGTATGATCAGGCATTAATGATACACTGTATCCATCCACCCTTTTCCTAGATCACATGACCCTCAGGAAGCTTTCAAAGAGATGATCATCCATATTGTTCCATAGGGATATAGAAATCTATGCCTCATCTTTGTTGGGAGTGTGTTGGTTCCCACTCTCTTGATGCTCAACTCAAAAAAAATAATGTGTAATTTTTTATACAAGGGTTAACACACTCCTTAAACCACATAATACATAACTAGATATACCAAAAAACATGATAATAAAAATAGAAAACATTGGATCAAGGTTTCATGTTACTTTTCTTAGTAAGAGAATTTCCATAACATAACAGTTTCATGACTTTTTCTTAGATAAAACAAAGGATATATTTTCACATATTATTTAAGAAGATACATCACATGAAATTATTATTTCCCTAGCATGAATGTTGTATGTAAAAATATATCCCCGCATGCCTACCATGATGTGTGAATACCCATCTTGTACCATAACTACACACAATTAATTTACCAATAAATGATAACAATAGATAATAAGTGAATCACCCACGATGAAATAATATCGAAACTATAACAGTTGAAAAACATGAACAACAATCCCATCTCTTGGAACTTAGGTTTCCCCCCTCACATGGGTTAACTACTCCCATTCAAGATCACATAATAAATCCTTGACACATCCTAGACACCTATCTAACATTACCAAATAGTAAATTAGTAAAAAAGACAACCTAATCTGATACCACTTTGTAAGGACCCTGAACTGGTTCTCCCTCACATAGCCAAGATGGGTAGTTATGTGACCCATGTTTTGGAAAGTAGATAAATAATAAACCATGGAACTAAATCACAAAAAAAGTAAAAACTAAAATATATGATTAAGAAATAATACCCATGTCATGACATACTTAATGTGACTAAATGACATGATAAATGTCCAACAAGTAAACAAAAAAAAATCTATGTAAAAGACTCCAAAATCCATGATCCCAAACCCTATACAAATCCTATATCCATGATCCAAACCCATAAAATATGATAATAATCAAGTAGAGATTCTCTTTCCTATATTCACGCATACATACATAATGTTTTCATGGGTACCAAAAAGGTTATAGAATAGGGTTTTAGTACAACTCAGTAGGACAACACCCATGGTTTATAAACAATCCAGTCTAAATATATAGTGCATGAAAGAGTATGATAAGAAAGTTTATTAATTGATAATTTAGACAACACACGAAATAATCATGTTAATCCTCAAGCTCCGGGTCGACACCTAAGGTCAACCGAACCTACTTTAGTGTTATACCAAATATTCCATTTAGGTGTTGGATCCTAATGCATAGGATGGATCACCAACACCGTGATGGGTTCTCCTAAAAAGGACCAATATATAGGATCATGTCTTAGGTAACATAATAAAACTAGGTTCCATGTGAATATACACATGCTTGAGTTTCTTAGAAGTTCCCATTGCACAACATTATGCTAGTGAAAATTTGAGAATTCACACTTGGAAGACCATGATAGAAGACCATTCCATGGTGAAAGTAACCATCTCATACTAGACTCCATGTGAATGTCCCATGTAAGGGTCGCTTACATATTCCCATTGTGAAAATTATACTAGGGGTAAAGTAACCATATCTACTAGTAGATTATCTAACCTAGAATGAATCATATATATCATTTATCATGAGATAGAAAAAAATACACCCTTGGAAATAACATCGTTAGAAATAATGTATTATAAATCCTAAGTATACAATGCATCAACCATGTCAAACATGTTTTCATCATAACAATTTCCCAATTCATCAAATTAAAAATGAACAAACCATTTAATTTTAATTGGAAGATTGTTCTACCTAGAATGAATAATCGAAATCACATCAATAAAAGTTACAAATTTTCATAATTTAAACGTTATTCTAATTTTTATTATCAATCAAGTTATCTACCAAAGATTTATTTGATCATGGGGTCACTGCACCTCTAGGTGGATTCATGTCATAGTCTCAACACCATCATACCTGATGAGGTCCATAGGAGGACAAAGAATATGAATTTCATCAAATGTAAAATTACCCATTTATTTAGTCATGGATAAAACTTACTGGCATGATCATACTCATTTCACATATTAGATAAATTAAACAAATAAGAGGGAGTTGTTCTAGGTAAAACACCTCAAAAGAAAGGTATATGTTTAAAGTCCACAACATACATGGTATAGATAAGTCCCTTCTCCCCTCCCTTAAATGAACACCATGAATTATGTCAAAATTAATTGATCATCCCAAACAAGGGTTTCCCATGGGAAAACCAACAGAATAAGAGGAGGAGGAGAAGAAACAATGGCTTACCATTAATCTAAAATTCCAAAACACCACTATCAAATGAGTCTTGCATATGGTTTGAGTAGGTATCCTAAAATAATCAATGGATAGGATTCCTAATGAGATAATGGATTCATGACATTAAAAACTCACAACATTGTAGGTTAAAAGGATAACTGTGTGCACCATATTTATGAAGTGAATAGTGTATTCACATTGTGGATTCCTCAGTTTTCTACTTAGTAAAAAATATAGTTCCTTTTATTTTAATTCCCAAAAAACCATTTCACATCATGAACCCAATTCATGCAGTGATTTTTCATTTCAGGGGATTTTGAGAACCATTCATGCTGTGACTGAGGTTCATGTGGTCAACCCATAACCATTTACACGTTTTATGGATTTCATGGAGTCTTTCAATATTAATCCACATCATGAATTTAAAATTAATAGCATGAATAAATTCTAATTCCAGACATCATATACCCTTAATACATCTCCCAAAACTAACCCAACCTACTCACAAACCTAATTACCAAGGCTGAAACCAGAACTAACCAAACACAAGAAGGTATATTCAAAACCTAAAGGAGGCATTCTGAAAAAGGATGGGATATTACATGGAATATGGGAGAAGTTGATTAATGTGTTGATTGAATAATGGATCCCAAATATTTCTCTATTGATGAACCTATTGACTTTGTTATAGATTTATTCCCTTTATCACTCTTGGATTCCATGAAGATGTTTTAGGAATATTTTTCATGGTATGAATATTTTAAAAAACATCTTGATATACTTTTTTCATGTAATGTGTTTTTAAAACTATTTTTAACTATAATTTATGACTGATTTGATATGAGATAATAAATTGTGGTTTTATTTAGAAAATGAAGGTTTTGTGAAAGTATATGTTTTCAAGTAACATATTGATACTTGTTTTATGAAAATAAAACTCGAAAAACCTTTTTTGAATACATAATTTCAAACCTACATGATACCACTTCTCTTTTAAAGTGTTATGATTTGGGTCAGTTCATGGAGACCTATTGGACATTTAGCTCACGTGTATATATTATAGCTTTAATAAGTTCCTCAATGTAGTGGATATTCATATATCATTGGTTTTGAGATTTTATGGAGGTATAGGTGGGGTTTCCTCACTTACACATAGAGATGTTGGTGGTTTGGTATCATTTCCATTATTTCTGGTTGTATAGGCAATCAAAATTGTTATCTTGTTAGTTGTATATTTTATTTTTAGATATCACAGTTTTTTGGGATTTCACTTCCATTTTTTATCTATATATATTTCTAGTTGTTGGGGAAAATCATTACCATCTCATTTTTTCTTAATGACAAGGTGGTTTTCCTCAACACATGTGGATTGGGAACACCCTTTGGGCTAGTGGTAGATCAATTCAGGTGTTGGAAGAGATGGTAGCCTAGGTCCATTTTTTACCATGATGTTAATTTAACAAATCATAATTATTCATTATGTTATAAGAAATAAATTTAATATTTATAACTTTTAATATATAGACCTAATAAAATATAAAAGGATGTTGGTTCTAGGGAACCAACACCAACAGAATCGCACTAGCATTAGAGCTAATTTCTAACAAACTAATTTTACTCACATGATCAACATGATTCAATTGAATATGGATATAACTATTTTCCTAACAGACTCATTTGTAGATTATGTTTGTAATGGAATAGTCTGGTTAAACCCATAATGTCACCCGAATCGGTCGACCACAAGGCTCAAAGTAGTTTCTCAATATCCATAGTCTGGTGAAAATCACTAGGGTATCATATAAAGAAATTTGGGAACAATTTTACAACCAAAAACATGTGATAATATAGAAATAAATAGTAAAATGTAGTATATATCCTAGATACATCAAATGTAAAATACAATAAAACCAAAAATATAACATCTGAGGACTGGATAATAGATATAAACAAACAAAAAGATAATCAACAAGGAAATAGAAATAACTCATGGTTATATCTCAATGTGACCATAAGTCATTACCATTCCAACCCATCATAAAAGAATCATGATCTAGGAGAGAATCCCCAACATGACTCTCTTACCTTTTCTTATATCCTACAAGACCAAGGCTATAAATATCCAAAGTAAAAAATAGGGTGTGAGCACTAAAGATCATTGGGATAACACAAATAATATACACAAATTCTATAGACACACATCTATTGGTTCTTATATAAAATAGATTTCTAAAATACATTAAATGAAATAATAATACACATAAAAATATCCTTTGGGTTTCGATTCAAAAAACATTCAATTTTCCTTTATAAAAAATAAATATGCCATAAAATGCATCAATCAGGAATCATAAAATGAGTAAAATAGGTTTCATGAATCAATATCCATATGATATGGGAAAATAATTATATCATATAAATGAGGCCCATAATGTTACCCCAAATAACTAATGGTGATCCATGACATGTGGGTGTACATAACTAAACTATTAGGACAAATAAGTGAAAAACCCCATCATAAATGAATCCAAATGTCTAGGAACCTCGGTCTATTAACAAGGATACCATCTAGTAACCTTTCCATCATAATAATATCCCCTAGTGATAGACTACTCCACTAGGGATCATCTATATTTAGTATTTCTACATTCCCCAAAGTCTCCCAATCTTATAAATCATCATCATGTTCAAGAAACAAAATTCATGTTTCACAATACATTTTCCAAAGTGGAAAACATTTCATTTACATTACCACATTTCATAAAACATTTATATAGTTATAAAACACCTCTCCCATACTTGAAAAACCATTTCCATTTTAAACCCATCTTTAAGGAATTTTTTCAATGTGATAATGTGCATAAAAATACTATTTTCATTGAAAACCCATTTTGAAAACCCACTCCATTGCCAAGAAATATCAAAGAAAATTTAAATATTCAATTTCACAATAAAAACCAATGGAATGTGTCATATTAATATAATGATATCTAAAGGATACACCACATGATAGAGACACCTTCCTCAAGAATGAAGAAAACCTTATTTCCATTTAACCAATTTTTGGGAAATGAATAGATCCAGTCCTAAAAATCATAGATCGATAAAAATCAACATAAAATTACTATAAAACCATATCAATTTTGTAATAACACACCATGAGGGTCTGAAAATAACACAAGAATAGAGATCAAGAAAAGATCTATATAAAAGAGAAGAAAGCGAGTGAAAAAGAAAAATTTACCTCATTAAGATCCACCCAAAATGATCAAGGATCACCAAGGAATCAAGTAGACGATTATAAAGAGTATCTTAGTAGGTTCAGTTTGAGATAAATAATAATTAATATGAAATTAATGTAAAAAATAATCAATCAAATTAGATTAATTTTCTATTTTATAATGTTGGGATTTGGGTGCAAGGTTCAGCCACTCGGTTATACAAGTTTTATCCTAACCATGTGGTAGCCATAGATCATGTAAAACATGTCTCATGGTTTTCTATGTAAGGCTACATGGTTTTAAAAATTATCGATCAAATAGTGAAAAACACCACTCAAACCCATAGTTCCAGTTTTCATAGTTACCACATAGTTTAACTATTCATGCACCTAAATATTTTGCCTAGAATTTTCCCCCAAAACTCCATGTTTTCAATCCCCAAATAATGGAATCCTCAATAACATCCAGATAGATAATCCATGTTCAAAATTAACATACTTGTGACCTAGAGTGCATAAAAATTCTTCCCACCAAAAAATTTTTTTCCCCTAGAAAGACTTGGGTTCATGAACCTGAAAAGAGATAAGATCCTTGCTACATCATCAAAGTCTCATGCTCTAATGTATGATGGATGTACCTACCACACTATCATCTCATATAAATTAATGGGACATGCTTTCAAAAAAACACATTATCATGTCGGTCTACTATCAAATAAGCATTTCAAAAAACAAATGTCATGGTTTTAATCTCAACATCATCCCACTCAATCACATGGGATGGATCTAGATGACAATTTTTCAGGTGTGAAACATGGAACACATCCTGGATAAAAGTGGAATGAGTAAGTCTAATAGATAACCCACCTTAACATGCCACTCTACAATCCCAAATGGGATGACATAATGAGTTTTTAACTTACCTTACATTCCCAAATGACTATGTCCTAATCTAACAGAAACATTGAGAAAAAATAGATCACCTACCTCAAACTCAAATGGATGTTGACACTGATCAACATATTATTTTTATTGACTCTGAGTTTTTACTACACTTTTCCTAATCAAATGCATAATATCCCTCATCTCCTACATGATACTCAGTCTAACTAAGGACCATTCCTCAACCCCATAAAGAGGCGACCTACAATTCCTCTTATACAATGCCTCAAATGGCGCCATCCTAATCAACACATGATAACTATTATTATAAAAATATTACACTAAGGTTAGATATTTCTACCAAGATACATTAATGTCAAGAACACATTCTTAAATCATGTTATTAATAATCTTGATAGCTTCCTCATACTTTCTACCAATATTAGGATGATAAGACACTTATTGACACTGAAAAACATGTTTCATGGGATATTTGAGGAAGTCATGGATGATTCAAAGTGAATTTAAAAAAAAAACGGATCAAATTCCACTTAAGGATCCAGTTCGTGAAGGTTAGAACCTTGGAAAATGACCCTCGTTCACAAATTTCAGTAGCCACCCCTTGCCTACATAAGTAGCCTCTACATAGAATAATTTTGGTTTATAAAAGTCTAGTTTTGGGATGTTTCTTTCCTTGAAGAGCTTGAGGTAGTAACCTCTTCACAATGTACTTATATTCACAAAACACCCCTCATTTCACAAAACTCAAAATCCATCCTTAAAGACTATATATTTCACAAAACATGATTCCGTCACCTCTTCCAGGCCTATAAATTCCTCCCCCATCTGCTATTTAATGTTACAAAACCTTTTAGCTTCTGAAGAACAATATGGATTTGAAAAACTCCAACCTTCACGAGTAATAGAGTAAATTTATTTTTCAAGGTATACATATTTAATGAAACCACCTTTCATGGGTTTTAGGAACCCCAACCCAAACTATATATGACTTTTGTAACGTTTTAAGACCTTCACATAAGAATAAATAACATTATAGTTATTGGGGTTTCATGAAATAATTCTCATTTTTAAACCAACCCCATGGGAACAAATACATTACTCTATGGATGGGTCACTTAGTTCTGTAATATATAATCTTTTACATGTCCCCTTCCATTCAAGAATCACTAAAACTTTGTGAAGTCGCAACCTTCATGAAACTCATACACCAAGCCTCTCCATGACGTCTCCTTCTATCCAAACCCCTTTCATGACATTTGAGTGCCTAGTATCCCAATACCTATCCCAAACGAGTTCATCTGCACCCTAAATTCCGATGCGACCAGTATCATCAACCCTTATGTCTGCATCCTTTACTTTTAGAATGGTTTGGACTACTACCTTACCTTTTACTTATAAGAACAGGCACACTAATGCCTATTTATTATAAGAATAGGCACCTTAACATAAATACCTCTAAATTCCACTTTTCTATAGTATTGTTTATACCATTCTCCTCCCAAAGGTGCATGAGTAGTAGAATGATAATTCCTAAAGGGGAAATCATCAATGGAAACTTAAAACCATTCTCAGTAAGAAGAACTTATGCTAGATCATTCTCTCCCACTTGGAAATGGAATTATTAGATGTATTCCCACCCAACATCAAATCTGTAAGATGTAAAACTAAATATATCCATGTCCAAGTTGTATGATGGTAAACTACATGAAAATGTCCTCATCACACGATGTTATAATTTATCCCTAACTGATGTGATAAACATAAGATTCCCCATTTATTCCCATCATAGGATTCCACCTTATTCCCCACCATGGGATTATTCTATTGCATCAGGCCACATTCACATGTAATCCCCACACCATATCTCATGGTCAATCCTTCCATGATACGAGTGTCCTTAATTCATGATGTTAAACAACATGGATCGATCCTTTCATAATTCCTCAAACTATAACATCAAACTACATGAGTTTTTATCCATGTTTCCTAATAGGGTATATAAGATGCATCCAGGAGGTTTTGTACTGATAAAAAAACTTCTATATCCATAGGATGTTAAATCTATAACTTTTGTTTCTCTACAATATATTAAATTTATGACACTTCTATCTCCAAAAGACATTAAATCTGTGACCCAAATGTCTCCATAATATGTTAAATCTATGACCCATTTGTATCCTAATAATGTTATATATGTGACCCATATATCTCCATGGGAAGTTTAATCTATGACCCATCTATCTCCATAGGATGTTAAATATGTGACCCGTCTGTTTGCAGTAGACATTAAATCTATTATCCATTTGTCTCTATAGGGTGTTAAATTTGTGACCCGTATGTCTCAATAGAATGTCAAATATGTGACCTACCAGCAACACAATATGTTAAAACTATGACCCACATGACTCTAAAGGATGTTAAATATGTGATGAACCCATCTCCACAAGACATTAAACATGCGACAAATCATTCTCTATATGACTCTAAACTTGTGACCCCAGAAAATAACTACCTCATAAGGGGAACAAAATTCTTTTTAGGCCTTACAGCTATGGTAAAAATAAAACTGTAGCAAAAAAAGGATTCCTTGTTTCCCATACCGAAGATGCCTCATATCTGATATTCTTTTTACATTTAAAGAGAAAGACTTTATAGGTTCTAAACACACAGATTATACAATTACCTACCAACATGTCTAATGTTTCCACCTAATTAACCATATGTTTCTTCCATAACAAGATAAAAGTAGCATAACTTACTATTTTCCACCTTATGATAGATCTTGGAATGAGTTTCAGAAACATGAATCAAATATATGATTGACACCTATACGAATCAACGATCTCCAATGAGGAATCCATGGATGGAGGAACCAACATTTCATCATCCTATTTCGGTCAAGTAAGTGATATCAATAATATGAGTGGTAGGAGACACCCACCTTTGGAAAGTTGGAATGCATGGAGAAACGTTGAATTGCACACATGACCCCAGAAGAAAAGAGTTCAGAAACAAAATGGTGAAACTAATGTGAATTGGTTCACCTTTAATATCGATTAGGTTAGTGATGTTAGAAGTCAGAAGTTTTGGGACACTATCAGACCCTGGAATTCAGCTCCAGGCTCACCACATCAACATGATGGGCCTAAAATGAAAATTTTCTCCTGAAAATAAGGTATAATTTGTAATGTTGGACGTCTCTAGTATGATACTTCATCGAAATGGAACATTCCTCCATATTGGGATAATTTTTGAAAGAACTGATAGTGTTGGGAATGTTGGGATCAATATTTATTTGGCATGTGATGATTGTTTGCTTTATGCATGGAACATGTGTAAAGCTTTTAAAAATAGATGAAAACAAACTCAGTGTGTATAGTGTAAGGACAATTGAAATTACAAAAATCATTCACACATACACAATTATCATCATGGCTTCCACTTCCATGGCTGTTGGGAACCCTCGCCCTATCTCACTCTCTAAAACCATTCATATAGGGTCATAAATACCTTTATTTCACTTCAAATAGAAGTATGTCATCCTAATATGGGATGGGGATCAAAAGGACCTTCATGAATCAACACCTCACTAACACTACGTCCCCTAAGGGCCACATAGGGGAAAAAACCTTCCAACCCTACCATAAACCATTTTAGAATCCTTTTCCCATAAAAGTAATAAGGATCCGTCCTCTACGTTGAGAAGGGGAAATGTGGGTCGTTCCCAAAAATACCACCACTAGGGAATTACCTAGGAGGGATCCTACTCCACCACCCCAACGACACCAACCGGTACCTCAGACCAGCGGATAGGCCATCTTCTCCAATGCCCTGTTAGGACCTGTCCTGAGCACCCATAACTGATGCTGAGGGTAGGTCATGAATCCTCCCCAATAAGAGGACTATACATTGGATTCAGTGACCCCCATCCAATATTTGTTCATATCACCTCCCCCTAATTGTCAACACAATATGACCTGTCTTTTCCCAATTAGGACTGAGATCCCAATTGCCCACCAGAGAAGTTTTGTTGACTCTCCCCATCAGGGGAACCCCCGTCAACCATCATGGGCTACCCCAAGATGAATAATTACATCATATAGGTCCTCCCTATATAAACAATAACCATTATTGAGGTACTCTACATATTTTAGACCTCCCCTATACAAAATATCCATCCCAGGGAAGAATGGTGAACAACCAACCTGGGGGACGTTCCCTTGGTGTTGGATGCAACATGCATATAATGAAATCTTACGAACCTCATGAGATTTCTCTTGGGTATATCCCACTAAAATTGAGATTGGAATAAGGAAAATGGTGTACCACTATCGACCTCTCAGAATTAGAGTTGACTAATCACTCAAAACACACCCCTCCACTCCCATCGCTAGAACTAGGGGAAGAAACCTGTTAGATAAGGCTCTCCATTCTAGAATCGAATGTCTATATAGTTCCCACTACATATACCTAAATGAGGAGAATGTTTTGGCCTTATTAAATTGGATCGTGGTGTATCCACCTTCATTTCCATCACTTTCCCTCCACTAAGATTCCATGCTAGAAGTTGTAAAAATATCAAGGTCAAAATGGTTTTCCCTAGATGATCGTAAGCCCTCTACTGAATCTTAAAATGACGCCATATTTATCACATATGAAGAGAACCAAATGACCGCATCCTATATGAACATGATCTTGTCGTTGGCTCTAACTGTGAGATAAATTCCAATATACAGTGGATGGTTGACCCGTGTAGTGCCCCTACCATAGAATCAATTGCAGATCACGTCCACATCATTGATGCTCTGGTCTTCCAACCAGCTACAATTTAGGCATGGGGTGATAATGAATAGGATTACCCTTTTGATAGTGAATAAAGGGAAAACTTTTTTAAAATCATTTTAATGTCCTAGAATTTGATGAAATTTTTTCCCTAAAATTAGATTGGATTATTTCAAGATTGGGCACTGAGACAACATCTGATTCTGAGGCCCAGAGTGCCCAGAATGGTCCGTCAAAAAATGTTATGTTTTAAATAGAACACTGGAGAAGTTTTACTAAAAAAGTAGAATAACACTTAAATGGTTTCCCAGATCAAATATCTGGGGTAACCATTGCATTTAGAGTAGCAGTTTTATCCTAAGAGTGACTTATGATTAGTCGGCTTGGGTCTCCATCTAGAAAACCTGAAAATGGCATAACCATAAATAAAATTATTAAATAAAATTATTTTATTTTTTAAATCCTTATAACTCATTAATGGTGACTTAGATTTAAAATTTGAGATGACCATTGAGCTCGTGAGGGTGTCATTTACATAGGTGGATCCTAACATTGGTTGGTATAGGGAAAGAGTGGAAAGTAGTTTTTGGATGTAAATAATATAATTTAATAAAGATTATTTTATTTTCAAATCCTTATAACTCCTAAATGGTAACTTATATTGGAGATATGAGAGTACCATTGAGCCCATGAGGGTTTCATCCCTTAAGTGAAGCCCAACCTTAGCCGGCGTGAGTCAGTTGTAAAAGTTGGTTTTGGTAATCTCACCATATATAAAATAATTTAAATAAAAATTATTTTATTTTCGAATCCTCATAACTCACAAATGGTAAATCAGATTAAAAATCAGATACCAGTATTGAGTTTGTAGTGATATATTCTCTTTAAGTGGGACCTAACCTCTACAGGTGTGGGTTGAGGGTAAAATATATTTTTTTGGATGTTTTAAAGAAGAATAATATAAACTTATAAATTGTTTATTTTATTACTTTTAACTTTTTTGGGGGAAACAACATCATTATAATGTAAAGATGCAATAATGTTGGGACTCATTAATGGAATAAATTAATGAATCAAAGTGGTGACTCTTTTTCAAAATGAAACAAAAACATAGAAATGTGTTTTCACAGATAAGCATCTTAAATCATTGGGATTCAAGAGGATGATGGTTTTTCCCAATGAGATTTGGAGGAGGAGAGAATGATGGTGAAATCCTTTCTGTTGGAGAGAGAAGAACTGTGATGTATAGAGAATCGCCAACAAAGATAGATTAAGGATCATGGAATGATGATTATCAGTGGTGTGATACCAGTCGTTTCCATCGAATGTTCCAACCATGAGGTCGAGGGTTTTCTGAGTGATTTTACTGCCACGTTATTAATGTTTAATGATGAATGCAGACCAATCCATGAAAAGGTTGATCCGCGGTTTTATAATTCATATGGGATGGTTTATGATTTGGGACACAGAGGATATATATCTTAGTGTCTATTTCAACCTTATTTTGGTTCTTCATGATATAGCTAATAAGGACACATCTGGGTCAACATGAACAAAGACCTGGAATTTTCATTGGGTGTTCTTGTGTCGAAACTCCTTCCACAAATTATTCTTTTGTTCTTCCTATTCTTCATGGTGAAACAGTCAGTGATAATGGAACCTGCGATCTAGGCAAGACCGCCGAGGCGTATCGGTCTTCCTTGCCAGGTGAGATGGGCCAGGGCCAGGTGAGTTGTGGCGGTGGCACAAGGCTACCTCACCCAGCCATGGTGACGGAACCAGGCAACGATGGCGATAGGGGATGCCGACACGGAGGATGGAGGTTGGAAGACCCAGCCACCCGACCGCGTTGGAGGTGCCATACGGTGCAGAGCCTTGGTCTATAGATTGGGGTGATGAGATGGACCCGTGGCTTGACGCAAGTCACATAGAAGACCCATTCCACATGAGTGGACTGGCTGGCCGAGGAAATGAAACCACCCTGACATGGTGTGACTAGGCGAACTGGGCACCGCATGGCATCCAGGCTATTGGAGATTCGGCATGCCAATGCGGGCCAGGAAGGAGGAATAAACCGAGCCACTAAGAAACCCATGTTGGGGGAGAACCGTCCCACCATTTTGGGTCGGGCTGGATGAAAAAATTGGCTGCTAGGGGACCCGAATTGTCAGAACCGTTTCGAAAGAGTCAGACCTAACTGAATTTGAACTGGGTCACTAGGTCACCTAGTGGGCTGGACCCATGGCCGAACCGGGCTAGGTCCAGCAAGGCTAAAGGGGACTGAACACAAGGCCAAGATGAACATGGTTAGCCCAGACCTAACCGGTTCAGGTAAGGTTGACCGGAATGGGTTGGGACAGGCGAGACCTCTGGGTTGGGTTGGTCAGGTCAGTCCAACCAAGTCAGACTAGGCCTAGACGCAACCGGTACCTATTAACTAAAACAAAAATTTCTTTCAGAATGATAATCCGATAGATGCACCATCAGTAGTATTGGGAACCTTGCGATGAGACGGTCCTTTGTGTATTATCTAAGTGAGACTTTGTGTAAGTTGAGTCAGGACTGATGGCTTATGGAGTAGAATCTCTCGGCTTCAATCACACTTTAGAGAGGGAATCATATGAATAACTATGACACTAAGGATATGATGAGTGAGAACTCAGTGGTCCAGTAGTAGAGTGGACCATAGTGGTCTAGTAGATCAGCCAGACCCAGTGATCCAGTAGCAGAGGGGACCTCAGTGCTCCAGCAGATGAGCAGACCTCAGTGGTCTAGTATCCGAGCAGACCTGAGTGATATAGTAGCTTAGTGGACCTCAGTGGTCCAGTAGGGGAATGAAACTCAGTGTTCTAGTAGAGGAGTAGACCTCAGTGGTCCAACAGCTGAGCGGACCTCAGTGGTCATGTATCTTAGTGGACCTCAGTGGTCCAATAGTGGAGTAGACCTCAGTGGTCTAGTAGCTGAGTGGACCTCAATGATCCAGTAGCCGATCAGACCTCAGTAGTCCTGTAGTGGAGCAGGACTTAGTGGACTAGTAGCTTAATGAACCTCGGTGACTCATTAGAGTTGGGCCCCTCAACAGTACAAGATGATTTAACTTTACGAATAATAAATCTTACTCTCCATACTAAGTGTTATTCCTAGTGTAAGATCTTTTTTATTTATGGTCTTACTTTGTGTTCTTGCGTTGTGGTCTTTTCTTTTTGGTTTGGGGTCCCTACTGAGTATTGTGTTACTCACCCCTGCACGAGCTTCACCCACATGTGTCGTGTACCGTACAGGTGATTAATGCTTCGATGGAGACCTTGGTAGTCCGGTATCAGGTGGTCCTTAGTGAGATGGGTCGGATGGGCATACATCTAGAGCTACTTGTATCTACCTTTCAAATACCCTTCAGGTAGGGTCTCGAGAGGATGGACCATGGAAATTGTACTTTCCTTCGTGGTTTTGGGCTTGTATTGTAGCCCATTTGTACTTTCAGTTTGTAGTGTACTCTCAGTAGTTGTCTCAGTCACTGTTTTGGTTTACTTTCTGTTTACTTTCAAAAGTTGAGATTTTTTTGTGTGTAAAGTTTTAAAGTAAATTCCTTCCCTTTTGGGATATTCTTACTTGGTGCTAGTTTCCATCCCCTGACCTATGGAAGGAATGATTATGGTAGTCACAACATGGGCCCTACGGGACGGGTCATGATAGAGTGGTATCAGAGGAGGTTGGTTCTGCCTTAAGAAACCATAGTTTATGAGTTTGGTTTTGGTCAACTGTGTTATGTGTTTTGAGTTCAGATTTTGGGCTAGAGAATCCAGTGTTTGTGCAGTGTCTGACGTATCCATACCCCAGTCCCTTGAATTCTTCATTTCAACTCGGAAGAAGAAAACACAAGTTGCACAGACAAAAACAATGGTACATGCATCGTATATAAATGGGTTGATTTTTCCATGTCCTTATTGAGTCATCTCACAAGGTATACTCTAATAATTACTGTATATCTTATTTTATTTAAAGATGATTCCACATAGATAGAAATCTAGGATTCCACCACATGATCACTAGGATGATATGCGGGGTGATGAGATGGGTACAAGGGTTTGTCCCGGAGACTTCACCCTCAAGTTGTGTTCCAGCTATACCACCACCTGTGGAGAAGCACATGGTACTCCTAGTACCAATTGACGATATGTGCAGGAGGATCACAATTCATGAGTTTTAGAAACAAAGACTCATCATGTTCTAAGGTGAGCTCGACTCACAAGTGGATAAGGACTGACATGATGGGGGACCGAGTTTCCTGTCTAGTTAGGGAACCATTATACCAGATGGTGGTCCTGGCAGCGATCCTTCTACATGGCTCATTAGGGAAATAAAGGGGTTTAGATTAACTGATCATATGTTGAGGTGAATATTCCATGGAAAAAGTTTGAGAAATTTTCTCTGAGAAGGGGTTCTTTCTACAAAAGCTAAGGGATATGCATGCCCAAAAGCTTATATAGCTTTGGTAGGATGAAATATCCATAGTTGATTATTCATCGAGGCATACCAACCCTTCCAAGTCCTCGATGAATATGATACGACCAATGCTTCAGGGGTCAAGCCTCTCATCGAGATGTGTTTAGGGACATCTGAGCCAACACTATTCCTCTATGAATTCCTACTTATGCTAGTGTTCTAGAGAGAACATTTTTTTTGTTGAAAGTCCTTTTGTTGAGATGATACAACTAGTTGATGTCAGTAGTGGAAAATTAGGAAGCTGACATCGTTCTCAAGGACTTGGACATGTGATACATTCCGAGAAGAGGTCCCAAGATAGGGGATCTACATATAAAGGATCATAGGGTGAGTCCAGTCATCCTAGAAGGAGGTAATTATTTTCAAAAGATAGCATGGGACATCTCACTATATATTTTCTAGCCCGCTGTATTGACAGTGAAATGGTGGATGGAACACCGTGGTAGAGACAATGTTATGAACATATTAATATGCAGGGTGCTAGATGTGGAAGAGGAGATGGGAGAGCAGCATGAGGTGGTATATATTTTGACATATTACAACCACCACCACAATGTGGTCCACCTCAAGCTCAGGGAGCTTGGGGATAGTGGAATGGGGTAGCTGCATGTGGAAATCCTTACCCACATGGCAGTGGATGCTTTGAGTTTTACATTCCCTACAGTAGTGGTAGAGTACGAGGACATCATTCCAGATGTTGTTTCCAAGATTACCTCACCACAGAGAGATGTACTTCTACATCATTCTACACCCATGGAAGGTACCAATATCAGTATTGATATATCGAATTTATTTCATAGAGCTTCGCAAGATGAGGGTGTAGGTGGGGTACATGTAGATGAAGTGCTTAGTAAGAACCAGTGGTCGAGGTTATGTGTGGATTACTAGGCCATTAACCAAGTGACCATAGTTAACGAGTACCCACAACCAAAGGGACGACAAACACATCGATCAGTTTAAAGGGATTCGCCTTTTTCATGGATGGAAAGTTTCCCATAGGCTTTCTAGCAGTTCAGATAGGGTTTCACGAGTTCCCCGATCTCGAGTTGGAAGCGATAGTATTTGAATTGAAGATGTGGCAAAAATACCTTATGGTAGGACAATTTATAATCTAATATGACCACAAGAGTCGCTAATATATCTTTTCCTAGAAGGATTTGAATAAAAAATAATGATGCTGGCTAGTGTTTTTCCAAGAATATGACTTCAAGATAGTCTATACTCATCAGCAGGAGAACGTGGTGGAAGATACTCTCAACTATAGATCGAGTTCATAGCTACTGAATGAGGCCTCAGAGAAGACGTCCTCACTTTAGATATCCTTCATGGATAGAGAGGATACTTTTTTTCATTAATAGACATAATTTTCTCCTCTACTTTTATAGCATGTTATGGAGGGGCAACTTGAAGATCCCATCTGTGAGACTACACATGCCCAGATGTCCACATGGCATGCCCCTAATGGATATTATAAAGGTGGGTAGCACTTAATCCTTTTCAGAGGACACATCATAGTACTAGTGGAATTGTTGGAGGAGGTGTTGAGGGAGTTCCATACATCCCCTTTGGCATTACATCCAGGATTGGAAATGATTTACCAGGACCTTCGATGTTAGTACTGGTGGCTGGGGATGAAGAAGGTAGTGGAAAAGTTTATCTGGAGATGCCTCACTTGTCAACAAGTGAAGGCTGGGCATCAGGTTCTAGTAGGTTTGACACCACCCCTCAATGTACTAGAGTGGAAATGGAATGGTATATCTATGGAATTCATGAAGGTCTTACCATGTATTTCCAATGGCACGATACCATCTGGGTGATTGTAGACCGACCCACCATGTCGACCCACTTCCTACCCATTCAAGAGAAGGGTTCAGTAGAGGTATTGGGATGCCTCTAAATAAAAGAGATTGTTTGACTCCAGGGTGTCCCATATAAGATATTATTAGATAATGATGGAAAATTTAAATCCCCATTGTGGAGGGGATTATAGGAGGCATTTGGGACTCAGCTACACTTGAGCACAGACATTCACCCATTGATAGATGGTTAGACAGAGAAAACTATAAAAACCTTGGACGACATGCTTCGTGCTTGAATTTTTCATTTTTTCCACAGTTGGGAGGACCACCTACCACTGGTAGAGTTCTCATAAACAAACATATACCACTAAACCATCGATATGACACTATTCAGGGCACTGTACAGATGACCATGTAGGTCACCATTATGCTTCACAGACCCAGAGGAGTTAGCACTCACGAGTCCAGAGATGCTCTAGGATACTAATCAGAAGGGGAAGGTTATCCAAGAGTGGATTAAGACAATACAGAGTCGATAGAATTCCTATTATGATGGTCTATAGAGACCCTTATAGTTTGAGTAGGATGACCATGTCTTCCAATGGGCCTCTTCTCGATGAGGGATCTGTATATTTGGCCGAGGAGTGAAGTTATCTCTATGTTTCGTCAGACCTTTCTTGATACTGCATAGAGTGGGAGAGGTGGAATTCCACTTGTCTATTCCATTATAGTTAGAGAGGGTACATGATGTCTTCCACGTATCCCAGTTGAAAAGATACATGCACGACCCTTCTCACGTCATCAACCATGGTGTGATGGAGATTGACAAAGGGGGGAAATTCTTAGAGTACCTAGTGGAGAGAGAGGATAGACATGAGAGGATCCTTCATGGATAGTATATTCCTCTATTGTATGTTCATTGGTAGCATGGTAACCTCCATGAGATCATGTGGGGTCAGAAGACTTAGATTCGGGCTTAGTACCCCCATTTGTTTGATTAGCCTTTATTTTGGCTTACGAGGATGAAAAGTCCTAAAGGTAGGGGTAATGTAATGTATCAGAATTCCAAGTAATTTTTTTTAAATTATATGGGATTATTTGGAGACCACGAGATGAGACGGTGTGAGATTCCGAGGCCTGAAGTGCCCGAAATGGTCTGTCGAAAAAATTTATGTTTTAAATACTGTGCATGAGAAGTTTTCCTAAAAGAGTGGAATAACTCTTAAACGGGTACCCTGATCAGAAATATGAGGCCAACATTGCCTTAAGAGTAGTAGTTTTACCCTAGGTGTGACTTAAGATTAGTCAGTGTGTGTCTCCAGTGAGAAAACCTGAAAATAGAATAACTGTAAATAAAATAAGTAAATAAAACTATTTTATTTTCCAAATATTGGTATTTCCCAAATTTACCTAGCTTATAAGGGTTATGCGGTCACTTGTATTATAGCTTGGGTTGTCAAATCCTTAAAGACCAACGAAGAACCTTTGAACACACAATATAAGAGATGGATTCTTGGCTATGAAGTGGCCATGTTGGGTTGATTTTAGATGTATTAATAATTATGACTAAGATATCTATATGAATTAGATTTATGAGAAAATGAGTTGATCCTAGGTTATTGGTCATGGTGGAATGGATGATTTTTTTTACGATTTCAATTTCATTAACTCAAAAAGGGTTCATTTAATGAATTCAAACTAACCTCATCACTTACCAGTTAAACACCTTCAAAAAAACATGATAATAACCGATACACTTAAAGGATCATTTTCACGGGCAATCCAAGGTAAAGTATCTACTTAGAACATAAAAGTGGGGTGAATAAATTTAATAAGGAAGAAGAAGAGATAAAATCATTGAACAAAAGAAACTCAAATAAAAGAAATTAGTAACATTTTGAGAGTGAAAAATAGAATCCAATCCAGCCGATTTATACTCTTTTGGATCAACCAATAAAATATTTAGCCCTCAATTGATGACATGTTTTCAACAGAAGCGGGAAGTAGACTCATAAAGGAGGAATTGAAAAAGGAAAAACAAAAAAATAATGATCACACCATTTTTGTGTGAAAAATATCACAAGGTCTAGTGTAAAAAAATTTACACCTTGAGGAAACGGTATCAAAGTGATATAAAGAAGAAGAAAATAAGAGAATAAGAATAACTTTTATTAAAAACTAAGGTGATTCGATCAAATTACATGAGAAGGAAGAACGTTTCTAAAACAAATTGGCATAATAAAATTACGATGAAAAAAATGATCCATGATCCCTAAATACTCCACCACTACTACCTTATATTGAAATTTGGGAGAACTTTAGTCAATCCCCCCTCTTCCCACATCACTTTAATTAATTTTTGAGGGCCTAGGTGGGTGGAAAAGTAATGTAAAGATTAATTTTCCTCTCTTGACCCGAAGTGGCATCTAGCTTGCATGCACCAAAAAGATAAGCCGAAATGACCTTCTAGATGGATAAATTTGAGTGGTACATATAATGATAAAATGTATCCCCAGATGTCTCCTAAGAGCCTTTAAAATTTCAGCCCAAAATATGTTGAGGTTTGCGAGAGATGATTTAATTTATGGGATATTTTTCTGGGCCGCAGAATCTGGCCTAGAATTTCATCATCAACTTGGGCAGCCTGGAACACTATTAA
Organism: Viscum album; assembly: GCA_963277665.1. Lineage (NCBI taxonomy): Eukaryota > Viridiplantae > Streptophyta > Magnoliopsida > Santalales > Viscaceae > Viscum > Viscum album. Next base: position 1,427,367,943 of record OY728141.1, read on the forward strand.
AACGTCCAAATTTAGCTTAGGCCACTTTTGAATGAAAATTTCCCCATAATATCCTCTATATTCATTTAAATTTTCATAGTCATTGGGCATGAATATTTCCTCTATAGAACTTTTATTGTCCAGCAATCACTTCGCCCAGAATGTTGTTGCTTCAAAGGACACTTTGGTGGTCTTCCAAATTGAATATCCCAGAGCTCCAAAAGAATGAATTGTTCCTTATTGAATGGGAGATGTGAACATAAAATATAAAAATTAAATCAAGACGATTATTTGTTTTATGAGATGTTCAAGAAGGTGCCATGTAGTAGTGCATTTTAGGAAGGAATTACAATCATAATGTGAAATAATGTTCAACGTGTAAAATGCACTAATAATGGTGTCTATGATTAATAAAGAAAATGAATATTATATTATAATAAATGAATATTAGCCTATTTTATGAGCTAATAACACCCCCAACTTGTGTTTTTCATATCCCAAGGAAAATTTATCTTAAAAATATGAAAGTCAAATTATCTCTTCCAAAAACATTGTAAAATAGATATCTCACCCTAAGTCCTCATAACAAAAAAATTTATAAAACCCATCATAATAATTTAAAACAATCTACGTCCATAGGAATATCCCAAGCCTAATCACATTCTTTTATATGAGTTAATCTTCATATTTCATCCAATTTCAATTAAGCATGATGTAGTGTTGTGCATCACAATAAGCATGGGGGTCATTTTCATTCGAGCAAGAAAATATTGAATCACTTGGAGGAATCAAATTTTAATATTAAGATGAGTATTCCTTTTTTTAGTTTTTTTAATTTGTTTCTTTTTTTTTGCTTTTTGCAATTTTTCCATGGTAATTTAAATTGAACTCCATTGAGTCAACCCATGTAGAAATACATTGCCGATGACTCCCAGGCTCAAAGATATTAGGCCACCATGTGAATATCACATAATTATGAATCATCTTGAGTTTACTCAATAAAAAAATTCAAATTACCACAAATAAAGAAAAATGCCCAACTTCGTGCCATAAAACTATGGATTCACGATCCCCAAGTTCTGAAAGCCACAAATTAGGTCAATCCATTTCTCTACGTGCAATTTTTTTTCTTTTTGGATACTAATGTTAAAATTAAAATGATCACGAAACCTATCCCATTTATTAATGACCCCAAGAACTCAAACTAATACCCCACAATCTAAAGGATGTGAATTGTGTTTTTTTAATAAATGGATGAAAATATAAACGGTGAAAAATCACCTCGAACAACCACACTTTCAAAAATCTATGCACATGAACATAAACATGCATTAAAATCAGAATCAAGGCATGAAAATTATTTGATATCCAATTTCATAGTTTGAAATGTGTGTTATCATGTTCACGGTTAATGAAAATTTTCCACCCATTCCATTTTTATGCACACAAAATCAATTTTTTTTAATCTCCCACAACATAGAATAACACTGTCCCTAGTGTTTAAAGAAAAGAATACTGAGAAGGGGTAAGACAAGAGTTCAAAAAAAACATTGAAAATGAAAATAATGGAATGAAGTCACCTGGTATTTGATGTTGAAAGTGCATTCCCCAGTCACCCTTCAGTCCTGGTTCGAGTCCTTGAGGCTTGGACGGTTGTAACAGGATTTTCCCCATGACCTACAACATTCATTTTGATTTTTTATTATGCTTTTATTATAATTTTTAACATACAAAAAAATAAAAATAAAATAAAATAAACTGATGATATATTGTCTTATCTTAAATTTCTGGGTAAGGTATTACTCAAGGATCACACCATGTGACCCAGATGAATATGTTGATCCACTTTCATACCCATCTTTACTCATAATAGAAGAACAAGTCAACAATCTAAATTATTATATATTTTGAATTATTCTTTTAAACTAAAAAACATAAAAATAATATAAACTTATGATACATTGTCTTCTATTAAATTTCTGGGTAAGATATTACTCAGGGATCAGACCATGTGACACAGATGAATATGGTGCTCCCCTTTCATACCCATCCATACTCATACGAGAAAAACATGTCAACAATCTAATTTTTTTGTATTTTTTCATTAACACACAAACACATAGAAATAAAATAAACTGATGATACATTTTCTTCTCTTAAATTTTGGGGGAAGGTATTAATTGGGGATCACACCATGTGACACATATGAATATTGCGCTCCCCTTTCATACCCATCCTTACTCATAAAAGAAGAATAGGTCAACAGTATGAGGTACTAATTAAATGAATGAAACATGAAAACCATGTGTTACCTCTCGTGCATTTATTTTTTTTAACAGCTCTAGCTCGACCTAAACCCCTAATTGTTTAATCATTTTCAACATCTAAGGTTGGTTCACACAAGTCTTCATAAACTTCTTGTTTTTGAAATTTTTTAATGAATGGGTTGAATTTATGGCCATTAACTTTAAAGGTTTAACCATTAGTGGGATCTTAAATTTCTACATCCCCATGGGGGTACACCTTATTCCCTATGTATGAGCCAGACAATCTGGAGCTCCACTTTCTCGAGTGAAACTGATGTTTGTAACTATACAATAGAATAGCTTTAACTGGTCCAATTTGTTTATCTTTTAGATTTCTAGATTGGTAGGTTTATACTTTAGATTTATTGATGCTTGAATTCTCATAAGCATCTATCCTAAGTTCCTCAAGTTCATTGAGATCTAATTTTCTTTTTTGTTTTGGCTAATGAAAGGTCATAATTCATTTTCTTAATTTCCCAAAAGGCCTTGTGTTCAATCTCTACTGTCAAATGGAATGATTTACCATAAACCAACCTATATAGGGACATTCCTAAAATGGTTTTAAATGTAGTTCGATAGGCCCCAAGAGCATCTAAGAGTTTTCTTGACCAATATTTCCTAGATGGATTAACAAATTTCTTTGGAATTTGCTTGATTTATCAATTGGCTAACTTAGCTTGACCATTGTTTTATGGGCGGGAAACAGTTTATACATTGTGATAAATTCCATAATTATCTATGAGTGATGATAATGGAAGATTGCAAAAATTAGTTCCATGATGACTAATGTTATCCCAAGGAATTAAAAATCTAGAGAGGATGTTTTCCTTGAGAAATATAATTACAGTGTTATGATCATTAGATTTTGTTAGAATCTCCTCAACCCATTTTGAGACATAATCGACAGCTAAAAGAGTGTACAAATATTCCCTAGAGTTTGGGAAGGGAACCATGCAATCGATTCCCCAGCAGTCAAAGATTTCAATCACTAATATAAGTGTGAGTGGCATTTGATTTATTTTCGTGATGGACCCTACATGTTGTCACCTAGGACAAATTTTAAAAAATAAGTAGGAGTCCCTTGAGAGAATGGTTGAGAAGATACCACTCTGAGGAACCATTGTAGAAGTTTACTTATAGGAAAAGTGACCTCCACATGCCTCATTATGAAAAAATATAAGGATAGACTATTGTTCAGATTATGGGACAAACCTCCTAATGAATTTCTCAGGACGGAACTTATAGAGGTATGGATCATCAAACACATAGTTCCTAACATCATAAAAAAATTTCATTCTATCTTTGGTCCCTATGATTTTGGAATGACTATTGTAACCAAGAAGTTGGCTATGTAGGCATTCCAAGGGCAGTCACTCACGGAGTATAGCTGTTCATCAGGGAATGAATCATACACATAAAGGTGAGATAATTTGTCATTGAATTCTATCCTAGATAGATGATCAACTATAACATTTTCAACACCCATTTTTTACTTGATTGTGAGGTCAAATTCGTGTAAGAGAAGGAACCCACTAATTAGTCTAGCCTTATCATCTTGTTTCTGGAAGAGGTATTTCAGTGTAGAATGGTCAGTGAACAAAGTGATGGGGGATCCTAAGAGGTAGGAACTAAAAATTTCTAATGAAAACACAACATAAAGTAACTCCTTCTCATTGGTGTTTTAGTTGATTTGAGCATCATTTAAGGATTTTATTTTATATGAAATTACATAATGAGTTTTATTAGAATGTTTTCCTAACACATATCCAAATGAAAAGTCTCTCGCATCACATATTAGTTCTAAAGGAAGGTTCAAATTTGGGGATTTCATGATGGAGGAGAGGTGAGAGACGATTTGAGGGTTGAGTATGAATCCTCACAGCTTTGTGTCCAAACAAATGCAGCATCACTCAATAAAAACCACAAAGGGGACAAGTGATTGAACTAATCTTCCTAACGAATCTTCTATAAAAACCAGCATGTCCAGAGAAAGATCTCACTTCCTTGATAGTTTTGGGTGATGGAAGGTGATGAATTATGTCAACCTTGTCTTTATCGAATTCAATCCCCCTACCTGAGACTAGATGGACAAGGACTAGTCCTTCTTTAACCATGAAATAACATTTTTTCCAGTTTAGGACCAGATTCATTTCATCACATATTGATAAAACTCTCTCCAAGTTCCGTAGACATCCCTCGAATGTATCCCCAAACAGAGAGAAGTCATCCATGAAGACCTCTATAAAATCTCCTACCATGTCTATAAAGATTCCCATCATGCACCACTGGAAGGTTCTAGGGGCATTGCATAACCCAAAGGGCATGAGTTTGAAGGAAAAGGTGCCGAATGGACTGGTAAATGTAGTCTTCCCTCGTAACACCCTGAGCTTCCACGATACGCTTCTCTTTCAATAATGCAATAGCTTGCATTGAACGTAAGTTTGAGATTCTAACACACTGCGACCAATCAAAATAGCAATTATGAATAGTAATACCCACCTTTTGAAATTATATATATTCTATATTTCAAAATGGACTTCATTTTTGGATTCGGAATATCGATTATAGCTTAGGGTGAAATTTTGTCATTGTTCTGAAAATCCTCAATTTTTGATGAATAGTGAAACCACTAAGTGGTAGTTAAAAAACTGATTTTTCATTTAAAGGAAGCATTACCACTTTTGTGATTTTATTTTCAAAAATCTGACATACATGGGTTTCATTAGGAAGTAAAATTTGGTTCAATGGGATTAAAATAATTTTTCGGTGAATAGTAACTTTTAAGTTTAATTAATCGCGATTAATGGTAATTAGTGAAATTTAAGGTAAAATGATATTATAAATATATGAAAATACCCTTACACTTGTCCGAACCCTATTTTATGAGTCATGGACGACCAATAAAATCCATGGGTCAACTTGGGGACCCCATGGATCCACTTTGGTAGGAAAATGACATTAAAAACTTTTTATTTAATGTTAAAATAAAAATGTCACAAACATGAGTTGTTTTACTAAAAAATATTTAAATGGGGTTATACAAGTCATATTTTTTACTATAAATATTCATTATAAATCTAAAAAGATTTCCTACATTATGATATTTTTTTTTATAATTTTTAGACATTAAATAAATTAAATTATTTATGACACCATGATGATGCAGTGATTACCTCATTATTTAGCGATTTAAATAAAATGAAAAGATAATGTAAAATATAAGAACTACACATGTAAAAACCTATTGTATGGGTGTATTTCGAACTCTTATCACCTTATCCTCGAAATATATAATTTTGGTACGTCTAAAATCCGAAACTCATTATATAATAAAGTAACATTTCAATCTTTCCAAGAGTGCCCCTCCTCTCCTCTTATAAAAAGCCCCCACCTCTACCACCTTATTAACACCTTCCATGTCATTTGGATTGGCCAACCTCCACCCAAATACTCTCTCAACTTCTCTCTCTTACTCCTAGAAGCCTCACTTTGGGGAGAAGTATTTCCAAGGATGCCTTTGGCTCAAATCAAAAAGAGTTACCCGATTTTAAGGTAATGTCTTCTTTTATGTTCTTTAGTTTTATTTTGCTTCTACAACCCCCTAAAATCTTTTATTCCTTTATTTTGTAAAAACTCCATTTTCTCCAATATACTAGGATGTTGTTATGATAATTATTTGAGCTACACTTATATACACCTCCATCTAATGGTAAAAGAATATATTGTTTCCGTGGATGGAGAATTACTGCCTCACGAAAAGATGATTCTTCTATCTTCTCATACCACATCTAATGGTGGCCATTATGATGGACCTATATTTATTTATGATTTATATTATATTTATTTCCTCTCTATGCTTCTGTATTTTACATTTAAAACATATCTTTTTTGCTTTGCATGTTGTGCAAATGCGATAATTTCATTTGAGGAAGTGCGGACTACCGCCGCATCAAAGTGATTTGAATCATTAATGCCATATGTGGGATGTATAAAGGATGGAGTAAATGATATTATATATTATATTATACTATAATTATAATATAACTTTATATCATTATAATTTCATTCCATTAAATACGAAATAGAAATGAAAGTAGCGTTCATGCGTACGTACGACTTAACGTCTCCATGAACGGTGCATTTCATTTCTTACCTATAAATGTTAAGTAATATTATGAATGAATGTATATACTGGATATATATTATATATATGATATCTAAATAATGAATATAATTCTGGATATAATGGATATTTCACCACATGAACAACTTGTATTTATAAGAAGTTTATTTTTGACTCATGTACCAAAGATCGAAAAAATGACCGTTATTAACTTAAATAATTACATAATGTTCATAACATGGTAATAAGTGATATAAAAGGAATAATGAACATGAAAAAGGTTCTTAAGCAAATAGAAATTAACTCTAGTTTATTATTCAGGAGATTAAAGAACAGCCGAGTGAATTCGGACACGAGGTAAGGAAACTTCTTAACCCAATTTCCATTCTTTGGGTTAATCTCATACTTTCAAATTATGTCATGATATTATTATGTCCTATCGGGTATTTATACTTTCTTTATGTGTAAATATAGTGAATACAAATAATAGATCTATTTTACTTAAAGAATTATCTTTGTAAGGGACTTCATCTCAATCTCCTTTCATTGAGACATATTTTGTTTTATACACAACTTTCCATTATACGGTGTATAAACCCCTTTGACATTTAATTTTATTCAAAAGGAATCTTTTTATATGAAGCTCATTTACTAAACGTCAAAAGGAATTTTTTTCTTACGTATGCGACGACAATGACTTCCCCGCCATCGTGACCATTATTTGAGTTTTAGAATCCTCTACAAGCCATAACTTTTTTAAAATGAAAAATAAATACCATGTTTTACTTTTCTTTTATTTTGGTATTGAAAATTGTTTTGATAATGTTTTATTATATCAATGTGTTGTATTGATATCCTGTGATTGAAATGTGGAAATGTTAAGTTTCCTTTATGCATGTTTTATGTGATATGATTATGTTATGGTTTATGATAATTTTAAACATTTTCATATAAGGAATGCATTGGACTTAATAAGTGACGGAAGGAGCCCGCTATAGCTCCTCGAGGCATCGGCAAGTCTCATGAGACAAACTAGTGTTTTGGCACAAGGCCTTGAAAAAATCTTATTTGTAGTCTTGGCACGAGGCCTTGGCTACGTGGTTATGATAGTCTGGCATTATGCATTCCATCATTATGAAAGTGGTTATTGATATTGCATGTGATTATTTGACCAATAGAATATCCATGTGAATAAGTAAATGGCATTATTTCATTTTACTTTTTCCATATTATGTTGAATTTAATGTTTAAAAAGATTTTATTTAGTTATACATTGCCTTAAATGTTTATGTTTATTTATGAAAGCTTCCACTATATTGTTATCCTTACTGAGAATCTGAGCTCACCCCTTCCAATGTTTTAATTTTCCAGGATGTGAAGAAGTGTATTATGAATGACCTGCATGGATAGTATGAGGGGATATGAAGAATTTTTTTTTGTAGTATTGTTTTACATTATGATGTAATGTAAGACTTATGAATATATCTAGTGTTTCCAAGGCTACTAAACTAATCCGTCTTTCAAGACTTGATCCTTTGTGATCATGACAATGTTATGCAATAACACACCGACTCTGGGTAACTGGGGTCGGGGCGTTACAGTTGGTATCAGAGAATGTTTAGTACTAACCTTGGAAGCTAGAATTAGATAAACTCTGATTAGAGCACATAGCCCTAAGATATACTTTGAGGATTAGTATAGAAGAACTTTCTAGAATTTTGGTATTATAGAGATTTTGTGAGTTTTCTGAGAAATACATCCCTATCTAGATACGAGCAGGTAGAGGCGGCTCTGGCACAGATGTACCAAGGGGTAAAACCCAAAAACACCGCTTTGAGCTAGACTCGAATAGGAACTGGTGCACGATAATGATCCTTGCTACAATCTTGGTTACGAAACTCTTGGGGAATATGCTTAGGATAATTCTCATTATTTTACAAACCATTATGAAGGGTTTATGAGTATATACTTTCTCAAAGAAAACATTTTTTTATGATTATGGATTATATCCATAAACCGTTCAATTTACATTAAGTATTTTACAAGTTTGGAATTATTCATTGCAATTCATAAACTAACCTAGTTTATGCCATTGTATAGAAATGGCTCCCAGTAGAAGGAATGTGAACTCCATCAATAAGTATGATCCAAAGAGTAAGAAGGATCATATCTTTCACGGTATTAAGCCATCATTTAGAAGGGAAATAGTCTCCCATATGTTCTCAACATATAAATAAATAGTATCATGAGTTAATAATATAAGTAAAGAATTCTCTAAGTCTTATGGATTTGAAGGGAAGAAAGAGAAGAAAAGGATGGAAGAGAGAATGATGGATAAAGGGATGAGGGAAAAGAATAATTTTCCAATATGTGATAACTGTGGGAAGAAACACCTTGGAACTTGCCTGAAGGGAATGGTAGTTTGTTATAAATGTAGATAAAAAGGACACCAAGTGTGTGACTGCAAGGGTAAGAAAAAGGTTTCAAATGTACAATGCTTCATCTGCAAGGAGTGGGGACACTACGCAAACCAATGTCCAAATCATCAGAGTATGCCCCAAATGATGTTATTGGATAATAATCAAGTTATGATAATAACATAGATGAGGAGGAATGATTAGAGTTCATATGTTGTTATTAAATAATTTTGTCATTTGAGTGTTGTATCAATGATGTACTGGTTATAATAATTATGGAGTATATAAGGATTGTACTGTAGTACTATTTCATCAAGGACTTGAGATTGTGTGGAACCGAGAAAAGTGACTCCACAGCAGGTTAAATTTTTGGAAAATATATGGTGGAGAGAATGATAAACCATAATATGGTTATGACACCGAGATAGTGATTTTGGAATAATACATGATTGATTTGGATAAATTATATTGGATATTATTAACTTCCTTGAAACTGATTAATTATTTGTATATATTTTTGGATAGAGGGTGTATATCTAGGATTCTATAAGGAATAAGGGATCATGAATGTAATCAATAAGGATTTATGGTAATTCAGGATGTTGCAGTGTTTTAAAAGAATACATGATGAAGGTGTTCACATGTTGTTACGTGGAAAAAGGATCTTCTTTATGTTTACCTTCCTTATAAAATATGGACTGTGAGTTGGACAAAAGTATTTTGGATAACTATAAAGGATGGAATGGATTAAGTTGAAACTTGGATAGTATTATTTAAGGTTAAAACATTTCTGAATATTATTTTTGGAATATTATAATACTATAGTTTTAGGAAAAGGACAACTTGTAGGTTGGGGGATAACCCGTCGCGTCGGACAAAGCTGTAGGAATCGAACCCACAACCATAGTGAGACAGGCCTTTATTACCTAACACTAGCCTATAAGAAGTGCTTGGTTATTACAAAATAGTTTTCCTAATCTAAATGGTATGTTTTAATATTTTGAACCTTGTACGATTAGGATAAATATAATATTTCTGAGTTATATTATCTTTTTGAGTGAAAGATGAGTTTGTGGTAGAAATTAGTTAAAGGTTGAAAATCTACTTGTCAAGCATAAATATATATACCTATCTATTATTCTATGAATAAATTAATTCTTAAACTTTAGTAAAGTAATATTAAAACGAAAAATGTGTTATCCTAATACCTTATGTCTTGTTGAACTGATAATAATTTAAATCAACATAGATTGAAGGCTTTAAGGCCCTCAATTTTACACTTGTTTGTGATTGATGACCTCAATCGATCCCTACAAATATTTACGTTTTTTCCTCTAATTATATGTCTCTAATTTCCACCAATGTTCTTTTTATCAAGATCATAATTTGGTGGTGACTTTTTCATTTCCCTTTCCCTCTTATTAAGGCTAAATTTTATTAATCTTATTTCCGATGTGGGTCTTCCACAAAGGTATTTTCTATTTTCAACCTTTTATTTTCAAAGAAAAATTTCAAATTACGAGGATTCAATTTATTGAAGGAGGGGACAATGTAACACCTCGAGCTTCCACGATATGCTTCTCTTTCAATAATGCAATAGCTTGCATTGTACGCATGTTCGAGATTTTAACACACTGCGACCAATCAAAATAGCCATTATGAATAGTAATACCGACTTTTTGAAATTATATATATTTTATATTTCAAAATGGACTTCATTTTTGGATTTGGAATATCAATTATAGCTTAGGGTGAAATTTTGGCACTGTTCTGAAAAACTTCAATTTTTGATGAATAGTAAAACCACTAAGTGGTAGTTAAAAAACTGATTTTTTCATTTAAATGAAACATTACCACTTCTGTGATTTGATTTTAAAAAATCTGACATACATGGTTGTCATTAGGAAGTAAAATTTTCTTCAATGGTATTAAAATAATTTTTTGGTGAATAGTAACTTTTAAGTTTAATTAATCACGATTAAAGGTAATTAGTGAATTTTAAGATAAATTGATATTATAAAAATATTAAAATACCAATACACTTGTCCTACCCCTATTGGATGAGTCATGGACGACCAGGAAAATCCATGGGTCAACTTGGGGACCCCATGGAGCCACATTGGTAGGAAAATGACATTAAAAACATTTTATTTAATGTTAAAATAAAAATGTCACAAACATGATTTGTTTTATTAAAACAATTTTGAAATGGGGTTATAAAAATCATATTTTTGACTATAAATATTCATTAGAAATATAAAAAGATTTCCTACATCATGATATTTTTTTTATAATTTTTAGACATTAAATAAATTAAATTACTTATGACACCATGATGATGCAGTGATTACCTCATTATTTAAAGATTTAAATAAAATGAAAAGATAATATAAAATATAAGAACTAAAAATGTAAACAACCTATTGGATGGGTGGATTTAGAAATATTATCACCTTATCCTAGAAATATATAATTTTTGGACCTTTAAAATTCGAAACTCATTATATAATAAAGTAACATTTCAATCTTTCCAAGAGTGCCCCTCCTCTCCTCTTATAAAAGGCCCCCACCTCTACCACCTTATTCACACCTTCCAAGCCATTTGGCTCGGCCAACCTCTGCCCAAATACTCTTTTAACTTCCCTCTCTTACTCCTAGAAGCCTCACATTGGGCAGAAGTATTCCCAAAGAAGCCTTTGGCTCAAATCAAAAAGAGTTACCCAATTTTAGGGTAATGTATTCTTTTAGGTTCTTTTGTTTTATTTTGCTTCTCCAACCCCCTAAAATCTTTTTATTCCTTTATTTTGTAACAAAACCAGTATCTACAATATACTACTATGTTTTTATGATAACTATTTCAGCTACAATTACACACACCTCCGTCTAATGGTTAAAGAACATACTGTTTCCGTGGATGGAGAATTACTGCCTCACGATACGATGATTGTTTTATCTTCTCATACCACCTCTCATGGTGGCCATTATGATGGAACTATATTTATTTATGATATATATTATATTTATTTCCTCTCTATGCTTCTGTATTTTACATTTAAAACATATCTTTATGCTTTTCATGTTGTGAAAATGCTATAATTTCATTTGGGGAAGTGCGGACTACCGCACCCTCAAAGTGATTTGAATCGTTAATGCCTTATGTGGGATGTATAAAGGATGGATTAAATGATATTATATATGATATTATACCTGAATTATAATATAACTTTATATCATTATGATTTCATTCCATTAAATACGAAATAGAAATGAATGTAGCGTTCATGCGTACGTACGGCTTACCGTCTCCATGAACGGTGCATTTCATTTCTTACCTCTAAATGTTACATAATATTATGAATGAATGTATATACTAGTTATATATGATATATATGATATCTAAATGATGAATATAATGATGGATATAATAGATATTTAACCACATGAACAATATGTTTTTATATGAAGTTTATTTTTGACTCAAGTACCAAAGATCGACAAAATGACCGTTATTAACATAAATAATTACATAATGTTAATTACATAGTAAAAAGTGATATAAAAGGAATAATTAAAATGAGAAAATTTCTTAAGAAAATTGAAATTAACTATAGTTTATTATTCAGGAGATTAAATAACGGTCGAGTGAAGTCGGACACGAGGTAAGGGAACTTCTTAACCCAATTTCCATTCTTTCGATTAATCTACTACATTCAAATTATGTCATGATATTATTATTTCATATCAGGTATTTATACTTTATTTATGTGTAAATATAGTGAATACACATAATAGATCTATTTTATTTAAAAAATGATCATTTTAAGGGACTTCGTCTCAATCTCCTTTCATTGAGACATATTTTGTTTTATACACAACTTTCCTTTATACGGTGTATAAACCCCGTTGAATTTTACTTTTACTCAAAAGGAATCTTTTTATACGAGGCACTTTTACTAAACGACAAAAGGAATGTTTTTTCTTACATATGCGGTGACAACGACTTCTCCGCTGTCGTGACCATTATTTGAGTTTCGGCTTCCTCTACAAGCCATAACTTTTTTAAAATGAAAAATAAATACCCTGTTTTACTTTTATTTTATTTTTGATATTGAAAATGGTTTTGATAATGTTTTATTATATAAATGTGTTGTATTGGTATCTTGTGATTGAAATGTGGAAATGTTAAGTTTCCTTTATGCATTTTTTATGTGATATGATTATGTTATGGTTTATGATAATTTTATACCTTTTCATATAAGGAATGCATTAGACTTAATAAGTGATGGGTGGAGCCTGATATAGCTCCTCGATGCGTCGGCAGGTCTCATGAGACAAACTAGTGTCATGGCACGAGGCCTTGACAAAATCTTATTTGTAGTCTTGGCACGAGGCCTTGGCTACGTGGTTATGATAGTCTGGAATTATGAATTCTGTCATTATGAAAGTGGTTATTGATATTACATGTGATTATTCGACCAGTAGAATATCTATGTGAATATGTTAATGGCATTATTTAATTTTACTTTTGCCATATTATGTTGAAGTTCATGTTTAAAAGAATTTTGTTTAGTTATATATTTCCTTAAATTTTTATGTTTATTTATGAAAGCTTCCTCTATATTGTTATCCTTACTGAGCATCTAAGCTCACCCCTTCCAATGTTTTAATTTTCTAGGATGGGAAGATGTATATTATGAATGACCTGTAGGGATAGTATGAGGGGATATGAAGACAGGATGTTGTTGTAGTTTTGTTTTACTTTATGATGTAATGTAAGACTTATAAATGTATCTAGTGTTTCCAAGGCTACTAAAATAATCGGTCTTTCGAGACTTGATTCTTTGTGATCATTCCAATGTTACGAAATAACGCACCGACTCTGGGTAACTGGGGTCGGGGCGTTACATCCCTTGATCCTCTAGGGAGACCTCAATCTGATTGTACCCCGAGTACCCATCTAAAAAACAGTAGAAGGAATGACCTTCCACTCTCTAAAAGACTTGGTCAATGAATGGTATAGGTAAATGGTCCTTCTTGGTAAATGATTTAAGCTTTCTATAGTCGTTGCAGACTCTCCATCCACTACTCACCCTATTTGGAAGAATCTCTCCATCCTTATTGGTTATTACCGTGATTCTAGCCTTCTTTGGAACCACATTGATTGGGATAACCCACTCACTCTCATTTATAGGATAAATGATTCTAGCATTTAAAAATTTCCAAAGTTCCTTTCTCACTACATCCATGAAATTAGGATTGAGTCGCCACTGAGGTTGACGACATGGCTTTGAATCAGATTCTAGAACAATTCTATATGTCCAGATAAGTGGGATAATCCCAGGAATATCAGATAGGGTCCATCCAATGGCTTCCTTGTGTCTCGTAAGGACATCTAGAAGCATCCTCTCATGATCAGATTGAAGAGAAGAAGCAATAACAATATTATTTGTTCCATTTTCATCTACGAAGACATACTTAAGTGTATTAGGATGTACTTTCAATTCATGATTTTGTTGGTTTAAAATTACAGCAGAATACTGGGACATTAGCTCAAGATCAAATTCATTTTTTAGAGTTTCATATAGGATTGATTCCCCTTGTGTAGATGTTTCACCTACTAGATTAGTTTGATCAGTGTTATACAAGGGAGTTGGAGTGGTCTCCATGAACTAAGTTTCCTGAATGATTTCACTAATTTTTGTTCTTATGATTTCATCATAGGAGCAATATGAAAGTGATTCTATCCAAAGAGATAAACTTCCATCATGTGAACAAATGAAATTAATGTCGTCCTGACTTAAGCATTCCTCAAATGTTCATTGATGTTATATGGATTCATTATTAGTGTTTCCTATCATGTTTAATTCAGGAATATCCTCCTCCTCCCCTATTTGTGAGCATTCATTATAGATGTTAAAGTCTAGACTCATGTTTCAAAAGGTTATGGTCATGTTCCCATTTCGGACTCGGATAACAGAGTTGATTGTTGCAAGGAAGGGATGGACAAGGATGATTGGGGTTTGTTATTTATTTTATATGTTTGGATCATTGTCAAGGACAATGAAGTCATTAGGGTATATGAAGTTTTCTACTTTTACGGGGGCATCCTTTAAAATCCCCTTTGTAATCATACTACTATGATCAACAAGTTGATGTGTGAAATATGTGGTTTGGAGATCTTATAGGCCTAACTGGTAGTACACAACTTAGGTAATGAGATTGACACTATCACCTAGGTCACACAAGGATTTGAAAACTTTTTTCTCTCCTAGTTCAACATTACTGTGTGGGCATCCTGGGTCTTTTATTTTTGGTGGAAGGATTCCTTGGATTGTTGTGCCAACATTTGATTCTAGAAGGACATGATTATTATGTGATAATTTCCTCTTAAATGTGCATAGGTCCTTCAATTATTTTTAGTATGAAGTAATGTTTTGAATATCATCAAGCACTGTAATGTTCATCTTGACTTGTGAGAATATTTCTCTCAATGTTTCAATCAATTTAGGCTTGGGTTTCCCCCTCATGAGTTCAGGAAATGGGGAAGGTTGTGGGATTGTTTGTTGAAGTGTTGTTTCTTTCACATTTTTATCAGTTTTTTCACTTTGATCATGTGGTTTATTTGATGTTTTATTAGAGTTTGAATCATCATATTTTAATTGAATTATTTTTTCAGTTTTCTCAATTGATTTCCCACTTCTCAAAACTGTCACAGCCTTTAGTTTTTTTTAATTTATTTGAGTGAAACTTGTCTCTCCCCATTATGTTTGTTGTGGGATGGACTGTGTGGGAATGTGTTCCTTTCCAGTTTTTATGGATTTACGTTCTTGTTTTAGGGATGATAATTTGTAGTTCATTTTGTCCGTGTTTTTACACAACTATTCATGGATTGGAAGAGGGACAGATTGGGTGGGGGATTATATTGGATAGATTATCCTAGGAGGATACTTTGGTTGTTGGATGGGTTGCTGGATGGGTTGTTAATGTTGGACAGGAGGATGCTGGTATTGGAATGGTTGTGGTTGGAATTGGTTATTGTTTTGAAACTTTTTTGTAGGGTAGGTGTTTGTCATTATGATTGGTTAGGTTATTGGTTATCTTTCCAGCAGAATCCTGGGTGGTAATTATACCTTTGGATGAATGTGTTTTGGTATTGGGAGTTTTGAAAGGTTATGGAATTGACTTCAGTATGTGGTCATCGTAGAAGAACATATTTTATGGATGGAATGGTTGGGTATTTGTCTATTTCGTGGTCATTTTTGTCACAATTTTTTCAAATAGGGTCTACAATTTGGATTTCATGAATTTTTCTAAGGACTATCTCTTCAACCTTTATAGTGAGTGCTGCAAGTTTAGACATAAGGCTTTAATCTTCTCTAAGTGTATGCATTAAAGTAGGTCTTTGAGGCTTTTCATAATAAGGTGATGCTCCCCATGTTTGGTTGTGTTCAGCAAGGATTTCTAGATACCTGTAAGCGTCATTTGGGGATTTGTTTTCAAAGGTCCCATTAAACATCATGTCAATGAATTATTTGTTCCCCAAGCCCAACCCTTCAAATAAAATTCCCACTTATTCAGTAATAGAGAATCCATGGTGTGGATCCATGTTTAGGGGGTCTTTGAACCTCTCCCATTTTTCATAGAATGACTCTCCCTCTTTTTCAAAAATGTTATGGATGCTCTTTTTTAGTGCAATTGTTTTGTGGTGGGGAATGTATTTTTTTAGAATTACCTTTTTAATTGGTCCCAAGAGTAGATGTATGAGGGTCTCAAATTGTTTAGTCAATTTTTATCTTGATTCTTTAATGAAAAAGGGAAGAGCCTAATCTTAGTTGATTCTAGTTGATGTGGGGGATACATGGTTTCTACAATGTCATTGAACTCCTTAACGCGATGGTATGGAATCTCGGACTCCATTCCATGGAATGTGGGAAGGTGGTTTAAGACATGGGGTTTAGTGATGTAGTTGGAATCTACTATATAATTTTGTATAATTCATGAGGGGGCATTGGTCCAATATGGATTGAGGTATTCGTTCATGGTTTGATCGACCACATTCCCTATGTTTGGAGATTCTTGGTTTGGGTGTCCCATTTGATCACCCATAGGGTTTACCATTTGATTTATTTGAAGACCATCAACTGGAGTTGTTTTAATTGTTGACTTTGGACTTTAATGAATATTTGGATCAAATGTAATCAATCCCTTAGGTGAACTTGACTCCCCTATACTAGGACTTTCAACCCTGACTAATCTGTTTGAGTTATTACTTGTGTAGGCAGACATACACCAAAAGAAAAAAAAAGTGAGAAAGGGAAAAGCTAAGAGAATATGGGTGAGAATAGAATAATAGGGGTGAGGAAAGATGGTTTTGGGTCCAAGTAACTTACTTGGTCCTTGGAAACAGTGCCAAATTTTGGTTTCTCCCAAATTTACCCAAGTTCTAAGGGTTATGCTGTCACTTGTAGTGTAGCTTGGGTTGTCAAATCCTCAGAGACCTAAGAAGAACCTTTAGACACACAACATATGAGATGGATTTTTTTATATGAAGTGGACAACATGGGTTGATTGTAGATTGGGTTTAAAATAGAACTAAAATATCTATGTGAATTCAATTTAGGAGAAAATGTGTTGATCCAAGGTTATTTCTCAGGGTGGATTGGATGAATTCTTTTTTTATGATTTCAATTTCATTAACTCAAGAAGGGTTCATTCAATGAAGTCAATCTAACCTCATCACTTATTGGTTAAACACATTCTTAAACGCATTCCAATAACCGACACACTTGGAGGATCATTTTCATGAGCACTCCAAGGTAAAGGATCTACATAGCACATACAATTGGGGCGAGTAAATTCAATAAGGAAGAGGAAGAGAGAAAATCATTGCACAAAAGAAAATCACATAAAAGAAATTAATAACATTTAGAGAGTGAAAACTAGAACCCAATCCAGACCCTTTCTACTCCCTTGGATAATCCCATAAAAGCATTATCCCTCCATTGATAACATGTTCTCAATGGAAGCGGGAAGTAGACTCATAAGGGTGGAATTGAAGAAGTAAAAACAACAAAATAATGATCATTCCATCGTTGTGTGAATAATATCACAAGGTTTAGAGTGAATAATTTCAAACCTTGAGGAAACAATATCAATTTTAAAAGAAGTAGAATAGAATAAGAGAAGAAGAATAAATTTTATTTAAAACTAAGGTGAATCGAACAACTTACCTGAGAAGGAAAAACGTTACAAAGACAAATTTTCATAATAACATTACAATGAAAACAAAGCTCCAAGATCGTTAAATCCTCCACCACTACTGCCTTAAATATGAATTTGGGAAGCCTTTTTTTGATCCCTCATATTCCTAATTCAGTTTAATTAATTTTGGAGGGCCTTGGTGGGGGGATAATTAATGTAAATAAGACTTTTCCACTCTTTCCCTGATGTGGCATCTAGCGTGCATGCACCAAAAAAAATCTCTGAAAGGACATCATAGATTGATGAATTAGAGTGAACCATAGAAGGATAAAATGTATCCGCAGATGTCTCCTAATAGCCTGTAAACATTCAGCTCAAAATATCTTGAGGTTAGCGAGATATGATTTAAACGGTGGATTGTTTTTTTTGGGAAGTAGAATATGGCCAAGAATTTCATCATCAAACTGGGCCACTTGGAACACCATTAAAACATCTGAATTATCTTAGTGAATTGTTGAATGAAATGTTCCCCATAATATCCTCTATCTTCAGTTAATGTTTCAAAATCATTGCGCTTGAATATTGTCCTCTATAGAACTTTTATTGGGCTGTTGTACGGGTCACTTTGCCCAGAATGTTGTTGGTTCAAATCCCACTTTGGTGGTCTTCCAAATTGAATCTCCAAGTACTCCAGAAGAATGAATTGTTCCTTATAGCATGGGATACCTAAAAATAAAATATAAAAATAAAATCAAGAGCATTATTTGTTTTATGAGATGTTCACGAAGGTACCATGTAATAGTTCATTTTAAGAAGGAATTACAATCATAATGCGAAATAATGTTCGACATGTAAAATGCACTAATAATGGTGTCTATTATTAATAAAACAATGAATATTATATTATAATAAATTAATATTTTCCTCTTTTATGAGCTAATAAAATTCTTATGACTTAGTAATGGGGAATCATATTGAAAATTTGAGACCACCTTTGAGCCCATGAGTGCATCCTTTCCTTAAGTAGAGCCTAACATTGGCCAACACGGGTCAACTATGGTATGTAGTTTTTTGGCTGTAAATAAAATAATTGAATAAATATTATTTTATTTTCAAATCCTTATAACTCATAAAAAGTAACTCAAATTTTAAATCCTAGAGTAATGTTGAGCTCGTGAGGGGGTGTTTCCCTTAGGCAGAACCTAACATCGACTGGCGTGGGTGGGCTGTGAAAGTTGGTTTTTGGGATGTCATTGTAAATAAAATAAATTAAAAAATTATTATTATTTTTTTGAATCCTCATGAAACAAAAATGGTAACTTAGATTAAAAATATGATACCACCATTGTGTTTGTATTGAGATTTTCATCTTATGTAGGACATAAATTCAACTGGCATATGTTGAGGGAAAAAGTTATTTTTTTTGTACGTTTTAAATGAAAATAAAATAAACATTGAAAAGTATTAGTTTTTTATTTTAACTTTTTGAGGTGACACAATATCACTACAACACAGTGACGTGACGACACAAAAAATCATAAATTTAATACATTACTAAATCAAGGTGGTGACATTATTTCAAAATGAAATAGAAATGCTGAAACACATTGTTTTTGAAAAGAATTTTGAATCATTGATATTCAAGAGGATGATGGTTTTTCCCTACGGGCTCTTTAGGAGAGGAGAATGCAAGTGAAATCATTTCTGTTGGAGAGCGATGAATAGTGACGAATGATGAATTGTCAAAAACAACGGATTGAGGATCGAGGAATGGAGAATGTCAGTAGTGCGACATTAGTATTTTCCTTCGAGCAATCCAACCTCAATGTAGGGATTTTTCTATGTGATTCTCCTTTCCCCATTGTTAATGTTTAACGACTATCATGGTCCAATCCATGAATAGGTTGATCCATGGTTCAATTGTTCATGCATGATGGTTAATGATGCGGGATAAAGGGGATATCTATCTTAGTGATTATTTCCACCTTATTTTGGTTTTTCATGATCCTACCAACAAGAAAAAATTCAAGTCAACACAAACAAAGATCTGGATAATTCTTTGCATGCTCTTGAGTGGGAACTCCTTCCAAAATTTATTCTTGCATTATTCCTGTCCTTTGTGACAAAACAGTCAGCAGCAACAACATCTGTCGTCCAGGAAGGACCAAAACGATGCATCGGCCCACAACGCTAGGAAAGAAGGGTCGCATCTAGGTGTGTTGTGGAATTAGTGAGAGGCCATGACACAAGGTTGCGGCACCCAGGACACAACGGTAGCAGGATCCACAGACACCAAGGAAGGCTGGAGGCGGCGCGCTGGTAGCGCGCCGTAGTGTTGACAGGGGCCACCGACATAGAGGCCGACTATAGGTGGACGTGACCACCCGGCTATGTTGGAGGCACCACGTGGAGCTATTTCGTGGTCATTGGACCTTGATAGTGACCTGAACCCATGGATTTTCTTGGGTAATGAGGAAGACCTGATCCGTGTGAGCAGACCATCTATTTGAAGAGGTGAAACTACCCTGGCACCATGTGGCTATGTGAACTAGACATTATACGACCTCTAGGGTTTAGGATAACCTACCTGTCGATGCGGTCCGAGCCAACGTAATAAATCGGGACACTGACCGGCCTAGGCCGGAGGAGTACTGACATGCCATTGTGTGTCGGGCCAGATAGAAAACTGATCCACTAGGTGGACCGACTAGTCATATCTGGTCCGTCTGAGTCAGACTAGACCAGATGAGAACTGAGTCATTGAGCAACCTGACAGGTTGGACCCATGGCCGAACTGGGATGTGTACAATAAGGCCCAATGGGCTTGAGCACTAGGCCAGGTCGGACCAGGTTAGCCCCGACCCAACTGGGCTGGGTTGCGTCGGCTAAAACGAGCCAGGTCATGTGGGGCCCCCAGGCCAAGTTGGTCAGGTCGGTCCGACCAAGTCAGTCTGGGCCCAGATGTAACTGGCCCTTATTTATTAAAATGCCAATATATTTTGGAATGGGAATCCAATTAACGCACCATCTACAACATTGGGATGCTTGTAACAAAATTTCCTTCGGGTATACATCAAGTGAGACATTATGGTAGTTGAGTTAGGATCGATGGATTCATGTGTAGACTCTCCCGGAGTCGAGAGAACTAGAGATTGGGAATCCTACGGTTGGCTATGACATGAAGGATATGAAGAGCAGGACCTCAGTGGTAAAGTATCCGAGCTAACCTATGTGGTCTAGTTTTTTAATGGACCACAATGGTCTAGTAGTAGAACGAACATTAGCGGTCCAAAAAACGAGCAGACCTCAACGGTCCACTAGACAAGTGGACCTTAGTGGTCTAGTAGCCGAGCGGACCTTAGTAGATCAATCACTCAGCATTGCTCTGTGGTCTAGTAGCGGAGCAGACCTCAGTGGTCCAAAAGACAAGAGGACCTCAGTGGTCCAGTAGATGAGTGGGACTCTGTGGTATAGTAGCTCAGTAGACCTCAGGGGTCCACTAGAAAATCTGACCTTAGTGGTGCGGCATCCGAGTGGACCTCAGTGGTCCAGTAGCTGAGCATGCCTTGGGAGTCCAATAGCATAGTGGAACTCAAGGGTCCATTAGCTAAATGACCCTTGGTGACTCATCAGAGATGATCCCCTCTATAGTACAAGATGATTCAGCTTTATGAATGATAAATATTTCCCTTTATACTTTGAGTTATACCTGGTGTGAGATTTTTTTCCTTTATGGTCTTACACGGTGGTCTTTATTTGTGCCCATTACATTTCAGTTTGGGGTTCCTACTGAATATTGTGTTACTCACCCTGGCACATGCTTCACCCACTTGTGGAATGTCTTGGGCAGGTGATCGATGCATCGACAGACACATTGGTGGTCTCGGACCAGGTGGTGCTCAGTGAGATGGGATGGACATGCGTACTTCTATGGATACAAGCAAATACCCCTCACATACCCTTTAAGTAGGGCCTCAATAATATAGATCGTGGAATTTGTACATTCCTTTGTGGTTTTGGGATTGTATTTTGTCCCCTTTAACTTTCAGTTTGTAGAGTACTCTCAGTAGTTGACTCAGTGAAAGTTGTGGTTTACTTTTTGGTTAAATTCTGTTGTTGAGATTTGTTTTTGTGTATAGGTTTTAAGGTAATGTATTCCCTTTTTGGGATATGCCTTCTTGGTTATAGTTTCTAGCCCCTGGCCTATGGAAGATAAGCTTTGGGTAGTGACGACACGGGCCCTGGGGGACAAGTTGTGACAATCCTGAACGTCAACTAGCTACCTGTTGTGTTTTAGCCACCAGTGACCCTACACTTCACTAACCTAGTGTCTGTCAATGAACGCTAGTCTTAGTTTCTCCAAAAAAACATCTGGGTTAGACTAAACTGCATCCAAAGATTCCATACTTTGTATTAAAGTATCCCCAAGCACCTTGAGGCTATCTATCAACAATCCCAGTGGAGTTACCTCATGATTATCCCAGGGGACTGACACCCTGATTCCTATAGGAGTTACATGTAATTTCATCATACTTATGTCAGGAGAGTCGATGTGCTCTGATGAATAATGAAGGAGGCATCACCCCAAGTGAAGAGGAGTGGATAGGGGTAGTATACTACCCTCCACTTTTTCCCCCTTACAAGGGAAAACAAGGTTACCACGATGATTCTCCTGTTGATAATGAGAACTCATCACCATCCACCGAAACCATAAATTTCATCATTATTGACCCCATAGTTGATTAGACAAAATAAACTAACAATGTGGAATGTGAAGGGGGAAATATTATTTAAAGAGTGACTCCGAATAAGATATACCAATCGTCCAATGCATGCACTCTATAGAAGAGTCATTCACTGGGCTTGAGGTGTCACCCTAATGAGATATTTCTTCCCTTACATTAGAATCTCGACAAAGGTAGAAGAGTTTCCCATATTTTAGGCACATCAGAGGCATTCCTAGAATCCGATTCAGACACTAGGTTGGATGCTTTATCCAATGATCTTGAAGGATATAAGAAGATCATGGGCAGTATTATTGTTGAATAATACCCAGGGTGAGACAATGTTGTAAGGAACTCTATCCCCTCCCTTGTTGATCATCTATTTATCCTTGGCAGAGCACCCAGGGAAGAGACAGGTGGTGATGGAATGAGCCTGAGATGTGAGCCATATACTTCACTTGAGCAACACAGCTCTCCCACATGGGACCATTATCACTATGCCTCATATGCCGCAAAGATAGTTAGAGTGTTGGTGACTACTAATCGAATCCAGGATGATGTGATTGGCATAATTATCCCATTCCATGAAGCTTTGGAGATACAATAGGTTGTGATCCTCCCAAAAGGGGAGCCATACCAAACATGGGTAGACCAGAAGCACCATCCTTTAGAGTTCAGCTACCCAAGCTTCACCTCATTCAATGTAATTGGTGACCCAATAAAAAAAATGGCCCACTTGTTCTTCTGATGTGGCCTAATGTTGGTAACTCTAAAAAAATATAAGGCCGCCTAGTAACAGATTCTTGTTTAGATTGAGTTTTGTTAAGTCGATTTGTTTCATTACATATCGTTTCATTTATCATTGATATCTGATTATTTTGGTTTTCTCAAAACAAAATAATTTTTTATCATTTTTGTGTTTTTAGATATAAAACAATGGACGTTCACATAGAAGATACCATGATAACATTATATCATTGTGATTTAGGTGAACGATGTAGGCTAATTTTCTAGTTTTATAAATAATATCATATTCTATGTTAAATAATTAGAATATCATTAAAATTTAAATAATATTCTATGTGTAAAATTATTCATACCATTGATGCTTTTTGGATGTAGTTTTCTTATGAATAGAGTGTTAAAATATTAAAATGAGAAATTTATCTTATTCATATTGTTTAAATATGCACCTGATGTATGTGAAAGGAAATTATTTTATGGATAAATGTGATGTTATTTTTGTATTCACATATAGTTGAAGGGTAATCATATTTTTTTAATTATAATGTGTTATTTAGATTCAAAGTACCCTATAAATTTGGCATTAACTCATGGGAAAGGTGTTGAAACTTTTTTTAGAGATTTGATTTATAGGACTGTTTTTTTATTTTCTCTATATTGATATTTTCAATGATATAACAACACTATATGAAGGATTCATTTTGAAATTTTTTTTTCTTCACAAATAATTACATATATGTGAGGTGTGTGTTGTATGAAATTCCCATTTAGGTGTTGTTTTATATTGATATTAATTAAGAATATTTAACACTATTTAATTTATTTTTTAAACAATAGTTCATGAAGAATAAAATTATTGAACCAACAACATAAGATATGATACGTATTCTATGAATGGATCATGTAATTTAGGGAATTATAATTTCATACAGTCTATAATAATCATAAATTTGAGATGTTAAGAATTTATAGACATTAAAAAGTATCTAATTTAGTTATATTTTACACATAGTAAGATATAATGAAATTATCTCTTATCAAGAATCATGAATTGGTGAGCACATGCTACTCAGTTCATCTTGGAGGATATGAAAGTATAATCTTCTCTATTCTAGATAATATTGTATGGGGTAACTGATTGGAATTATATTGTAGAATCTATGATTGGCTCATCATACCAATCATAGGATGATGTTTTATAGTTTTTATACTAAAGCATTTAATAATATTGTGTCCCTATTCTATTAATTTTTACTACGTCTAGGTTAGGTTAAATTAAAAAAATGGATTAGATCCTAATATTTCTATAGTGGTCAATGTAAATATAATAAAAAAGTTAAAAAAATATCTATTTATTCAATCCCCCAACCTTTTCAGTGGTGAAACACCTCTATTGGCTCCTAAAATCAGACCAAGTCACCCCACTACCATACTATACATGGTTAGAGTTTATTAAATGTATTTTTATGCTGATAAAAAGTTACATTTTCTGATTTTATGAGGTACTGTATATTAATTCAAAAAAGACACTTTTTTCACATCTTATTTATGTATGTGATTGTAGGAAGAATTCATGACTAAATAATGGATCATTAAAAAGTAACTCCAATAGATTAACAACTATGAAAATTAATACTTTTACATTTTAAAGGATCTAAAAAAGGGATTTTATGTTAGATTTTAGCTAGATAGGGGATGATAACATTATCATGGTATAGTTCCACTATAATAGAACATACCACACTATTATAAACATGGATACTTACTTGGCCCATTATGGTTTTCCTTATTGACAATCCCTTTATTGGATAACGGTAAGGGTTTTATCTCTAATACTAAAAGGGTTGAAATTGGGGATAAAAATTAAGGCACATGCAAAACAAATGTGAATTAAATTTAACTATTATGTTTTCATGTTCTAAGAGTTTTAATTTTTATAGTAAATATCAATTTTTTAATTATGGTTATCATTGTTTATTGGAAGATAACTTTTTTTCCTTATTCTATAATGGATAGAAGTTGGATGTATCATGCTGATCATATTTCAATTGAGTTTCAAAATAATTTGGATAATTTTTTAGATTTTTCATTTAACAATGTTTTAAATGGAGGCCGTATGCAGTGTACATGCTACAAATGTGTTGGAAGACCATGGTTAATATGGGATTAAGTTACCTATCATATTATGAAATTTGGATTCCAAACAAACTATTTTGTTTGGTATCACCATGGAGAGATGATTAAATCTTCAACTATTCATTAACAAAATGAAAGAAGTGACTTGGAGAATTTGATATTTGATCAGTTTCCATTTTTATATCATACTGATAGAGATATAATTACAGTTTAATAAGGTAATGATATCAGTACACATGTGGAACATATTTAAGACAATCATGTTGAGAGAGTAGAAAATTTATTGGATGATGCGGGAACTCGAATATACAGGGACTGTACTAAAATGACCAAGTTGGAATTTTTAATGCTTTTATATCATGGGAAAACAATGTATGGAATTATAAAAAACCATTGATTATATTTTTACATTTTTGAAGGACTTTCTTCCTGATGGTGCTGATATTCCCTTAAATCATTACTAGGTATGGATGATAATTAAGTAGCTTGTATTTTCTTCTAATAAAGTCCACACATGTATGAATGATTATATTTTATTTTGGGATGCAACAAATGACCATAATGACTATAAATAATATGGTACATCTTGATATAAGAAAAATACAGATGGAACACCATCTCATATCCCACAGAATGTCATGTGGAACATTCCATTGAGTCCTAAAAATAAAAATCTATTCATGTATGTTGAAATCTCATCCAATATGTGATGGAATGACTCTAAGAGAATTAAAGGTTTTGATGAGTTGGTTTATCATACAGAAGTATTATAATGAAAGAAATTTGATGCACAACACCCTGATTTTGTAGATGAGGTGCATAATGTTAGGATAGGTCTATCATGTGATTGTTTTGATCCAATTTGTCAAATGATTACTGCTCACAACACGCGGATGGTTTTTATTCATGTTTATAATATTCCTCCATGGATGTGTATGAAAAAACCATTAAAATTCTTGAGTATACAAATATATATACCTTCTTATCTTAGTAATGATATAGATGTCTACTTTCAGCCTTGAATAATATATTTAAAACAACTTTTGGATTTGGGTGTGCAAACATTTGATGCTTCATCAAAGAAAACATTTCAGATGTGTTCTTCCCTTCTATGGACCATAAATGATTTCCTGGATTATGTAATGATATGAAAAAAGGGAAAACTATCATGTCCCATTTTTATTAAGAATACATGATCATGAAGGATTGTGTATCTTCATAGTTTCAGTTTCACGGGCTACTGATGATTATTTCCAATGGACCATCAATACATGATGAATCATTGGGGGTTTGATAAAACTATTGACCCTTAAAAACCACATCATTGTATATCTGGATGTAATTTGATTAATGAATTGAATGTTTTTAGTTTTTCATTTGGGAATGTTCATTTGAAATCTAGAAAGTGGGATAATTTTGACACTAAATCCACATACAATTGGAAAAATTGAATTATTTTTTAGTTTCCATATTAGGATACCAATTTGTTACATCATTTATTAGATGTAATGAATATTGAAACAAATATATGTGAAATTTTTCTTTTAGTTTTTATGAATATCAACAGGAAGACCAAATATGACTTCATATCTCATTAGGACTTTTTGGATTGGGGTATTCGACTAGAACTGAATCATGTGTGTATCGATGAAATCAAATGGATTGTTCCTTGGGGTTATTTTGTGATGACACCATCAGAGAAAGATTGATTTCTAGCATTGTTAGAGAATATCAAGGTTCCTAATGGTTATTCTAGAAACATATCTAAATGAGTTAATAGAAGATATGTCAAACTAAAATCCCTAAAAACTCATGATTATCACATCCTTCTTCATAAATTCATTCCAATAGAAATTTGGAATTTACTATCCAATAATATAGGGGTGAAAATGATTCGATTGTTCCATTTTTTAGAGAAATTTTTAATAATGGGTTATCCAATTCATTCTTGATAAAAATACAGTAGGATGTGCCATTAATTTTATGTGAGATGGAAGAAAATTCCTCCTTCTTTTTTCACATGGATGATGCATTTAACAGTTCATCTTCCAACTGAAATAATAATTGGAGGACCAATTTATTTTCGGTGGATGTACCATACAGAATTAAATATATGAATAATCATATCATGTGTCTAAAATACAAATTATCTTTAATGATAGTTTGTGAGGGGTTATCATGCTCAATAATGTATGGATTTTTGATCAATTTTTTTGTCTAATGAGACCACAAGACATAATTGTCCAATGAGAAATGAGGATGACCAGTATGGGAAAATTGAGCCCTTTTATCCTTGTATTCTCCAAACAAGAGGAGTTTTTGGGTTATATACATTGGGTACATTGAGCCTTGAAGAGAGGGAGACGACACATTGCAAAGTCTTATTTAACTATGTTTTGTTTGATGACTATATTAGGTAAGTAATTTTGATATTCGTAAGTTATCTCATATTATTAAATATCAAATATACCTTACACTCTTATTATCATTTTATATAGGTATTATAAACAAATTATAATTATAGTTGAACAATCTTTTCCTTTGAGAATGAGAGAGGCTTTTCATAGCCTAGAGATTCACGTTTGGTTGAAATCAAAGGCATTACCATTAATTTTATTAGAATAAAATATAAATATCCATTTAATTGTATTATTCATATATATTTTTGGTGTTGAGTTTACATGTTGACTCCGTTTCTCAATAATTAAGATCTTTGTATTTTGGTCCTAATTCTGTAGTTCATGAATGAAAATATTTTATAATCAATGGTTATAAATTTGTTACAACTGATCAAGTGGTGAAAATGAGAACACATCATGATGGAATTTTGTTAACTTCTACATTGGATTGTTATTCTAATATATCAGATAGTCAACCTCGATATGAAGATGTGTATTATTATAGACTTTTTGAGAAAATATTAGTATGTGATTACTACTCTTAAGGTAGAATCACTATGATGAAATGTAAATAGTTTGATTCAATGAGACGATGTGGTATATTTATTGATGACTATGGATTCAGAGTTATCGACATGAGTCAATTCCTATATACTGATGAACTATACATTTTGGCATCAATGGATAAAAAAGTGTTTTATGTGAAAGATCATCTGAGACCCGATTATAGTTTCATTAATGACGTAATCCCATGAAATATTTTTCATGATGCTGGTGATGAAATTTTCACCATTGACACCCCATTGGTGTTGTCCAAAATGTTGAATTTGACGAATCTAATTGTCTCATTATGATAGTTGATATTGAACATGAAGTAGTGGTTAGTAATATATAGAAGCAACCATATATGTTCACTATTTATTAATTTTACCTAAACATTAGTTTCTCATGTTAGTGTTACCGTAATTACATTAATTATGTTTTATTTTGGAGTGATATGATTTTTTTAATTTTCTGGTATCATTTCATTAAATCAGATTTATTTCATTTTAGGAAAAATGGTCTAAATATTGGTTTTAAAAATGGAATTACATGGTAATTTAATTTTAAAAATTTTCTTAGTCATTTCCCGTAATCAATTCTACAATCTATAATTAAAAGAAGTCAAATTTGTTCTTCTCATGAATTACCGATAGATGTATGTTGTATGCAGGATTTGTAAAAAAATTTCTAAAAAATTTACATTTCATTCTTATTTAGATTATATCAAATCCTATAGAAGTTCAAAGGAAGAGATTATCTGATCTCCAACGACCAGGGAATGAGTATGTGTTGAATCATTATCTACAATTATTGATTATAATAATTGGAATGTTTTTCTTCTGCATTACATATAATTTCATGTTAATATTCTTTATAAAAATTTTGAGGGACATTCAGTTCAACCAGATTTGGATCCTCATCCTGGTAGCATGGGTCTGAGTGGGGATACTCCTAGACCTAGAAGAAGCAACTGTTATACTCATTCCCACACTGACCCACCAGCAAACAACCCTACCACAATAGTTTTCCATCCTCCACTTGAGTCTCTGAGGATTTTATTATCCATGCCTCCATCATCATATCAGCTACCCTCTTATTCACATACCATGTTGTTACCACCTTCAGGTATGATCCACCTAATGCCTCTATTATCTCATTTTCCTCTTCTTCCAATACCATGACTATAACTCCTCCATAGATGTTTCCACCTTTACCAAATCCATATCCAATGATGTATTCCCCATAATACTACCCATATTCTACCATGCCTAAAGTGCCTCCAATTCTTACCATCTTGCTAGCATCTGATGTGCATGTTCCTTTAGCTTCCACTCCAGTTCATGAAGGTCACCCAGAGCATGAAATAGAATTAACACTCCCTTCAAAGGCTACTATGCTAATAAATCCCGCAGTTCTATCACAATTTATTGAGCAGCCTTTAGATTTTTTTTTAGTATAACTGTTTCAAATTATATCACATTATTTTTGTTATGTTGTATCATGAAATAATTCCTATCCCCCCCTATTTTTTTTATTCAGTGGGATATTATTCTAGGTGATATGGGAACACTCATAAGATTGAAGCTTGGAATTTCTAAACATAGATAATGGCATATTAAAATTGACAAAATCCGATGGTGGGTCCATATGAAAGGCAGTGTAGAAGTTTTGTGGACACATTGGCCAAGTATCTTGATATCATACTAATGAAAATACTTTCATAGAGACATATCAGTAAAGGGAATAAAGAAAAATCATGGGAGAGAATATGGGTAATAAAATTATATAAAGTCATATCTATGTTATTGTTGTATTTAAATGAAACAACATTTTCATTTGGAGAGCCAATTTAAATTTACCGATGGAGAAGTTACTAAAACTATAAGGTTGATGGATGTTGGGGAGTTATGGATCTCATACAAGCATGGGTTGCATGTTGGCTGGTAGATCAGAGTGTGTACTGACTTAAGGGGTGTACCCACATTCCTCGATTGTCCAAAAAGTCAATATGAAAAAAATATTACATATTGGAAGACTGTTGAGTTTAAGGTAATCTCAATCATTAATGGTTTTCACATAAAATTTAATTCATATTACTTTTATTGGAATTGATTAGGATGTTTCAGAGAAAAAAACAAAGAACAAATATTTTATGACATATCTGCACACATTGTGGTGCACTACAATGCCTGCGCATGAGAAGAAATAGGTACATTAATCGGGTATTGTGATGTTATAAAAGATGTTCTACTGAAATGATTATTGAATATTCATAGTATAGATTTTTTTCTTTTCTCACGTATGGTTGTAATCCAGATGTTTTCATTTCTCATTTACAACAATCAATATTGGGTATCGATGGTCCAATAACTCGTGCCAAATTATTTTTATCTAGTAGAAAGAGAAAGGATGGAATTACAGTTAATGAACAAACACAACATAATATTTTAAGGTTTTTATTTATATTTTAAGTATTTTTTCAAAATTAATAATTTAATATGTTTATAATATCTACAGTATTCCCTGGAGGCCCTTGATGGTAAAAAGGATGACAACTTCAGGCCACATGATCATTTAAGTCAGGTATTAGGTGAGGAGAAACCAGGGAGAGTATGATGTTGACCAGGGAAAAACATCATCCCCTATGGGAATTTGTCATCATCAAGATCCTCTCAATCCTATCATACCTTTAAGCTGGAAATCACTCGTGCTGAAGTAGCCGAGGAAAATGAAATATCTTTAGAGGAGCGTGAAATAAGTAACGTGATGACTGAGAATTTCATGAAAGATATGGATGTTTTAATCCATTCTCTTCCATAAAAGGCTACTTATATTTATGAATATTATATAGAGTCAATTAACTCTTTAAATGATGTGTCGGGTGATGCCAATGAAGGTCATAGTGGCGATGACGGTGGTGGCGATAAAGCTGTTGGTTGTGAGTTTATTGCTGATACTGATTTTGGTGATGAGGTTTTATATGATGTTGCTGATGATGATGATCATGATGCAAATGGGGATTTGGATGGGGATGTTGGTCATGGGGGGATATTAATCCCCTCCATTTTGGACTTATCATAGAGACTTATTCATATAATTAAAGAACATGAATTTAATTCTTGTAAGGATGAGAATGGTTAATTTAAATTTGGTGTGGAGGTTACCAAACAAATGTTGTTCATGGGACGCTTTGTGGGATTCTACTATAATTATTATTCCAAAATTATATATATATATATATATATATATATCCAAAAGGTTTATCTCAATCTTATTGTGACTAATAATTTTAATTGAAAGACGCCCCTCAGGGTCGGTGGGTATTCATGCTATTTGTGTTTGGGTTTACTGAAGGTGACGGGGTGGGAGCGTTTCATCATGTAACTTTGAGTTAGGTAGTGGTATTTCTAATATATTTTTAATTCGTTATTTTAGCTAACACATCTTTTTTATCACATTAATTGTTTCCCATCCCATTTAACTTTTTATCATATAATATATTTTTATATATTTTTATATTTAGTTCATATAAATAGTAAATGTTATATATTTGTTTCAATACTGATCTCGATATTTTTTCACTTTTTTGAGTGATTGATTCACAAAAATATAGTCAGGTCATGTTAGGTTATTGGTTAAGATCATCTTTTATGATTTATTGGGAAGAATCCTTACCATAGCTATATCCATGATTCATAGGAACTAGTTTCCCACCCATGGGGATTTTGAATTCCATTAAGAATTATAATAGATTAGTTTGGGTACTTTTTTAGGATAGAATGCATTGGTTTGTGATAATATGATATCAGATCTTTGTTTTAATTTATTTAATTTTGGGAGACAACATATATAGAAGAAATAATTTTCTAAAATCAATTGGTATGTATGAAAAAGTTATTAGCCTACAATTTTTGTAATTAACCTTGAGTTTATAATGGATTATTGGAAAGTGTGATTTTAGTTTTGGGTTTGATTTATTCTTTAATTTCTGTATGCTTCCACCTTTTAATTAATTTAAAATGTGGACCAATAAATAACAAAGGCTGGGGGGCTATAGATTGGGGGGGAAGAGGGCGGTGCAGGTTGGGAGGGAGGCATGGTGTGCTGTAGGTTGGGAGGGATGGGGGGGGTTGCGGGTTGGGATGGAGGGGGTTCATGTTAGGAGGGAGGGGGTGCACGTTAAGAGGAATGGGGGTTATAGGTAGTGTGGGGGGAAATAGGTTGGGAGAGGGGTTCATGATGGGAGGGGGTGGGGGATGTAGGTTGGTAGGGGTGCAAGTTGGGAGGGAGGGGGTGCAGGTTGGGAGGGGGGATGTAGGTAGGGGAAACATGTTGGGAGGGGGTTGTAGGTTGGGAGGGAGGGGATGTAGGTTGGGATGGAGGGGGTGCTGTAGGGTGGGTGGGACATGGTGCATATTGGGAGGGGGCTACCGGTAGGGAGGGGGATACATGCTGGGAGGGGGATTTATTGATTTGGTGGTATTGTGGGGCAGGTTGGGATAGAGGGGGTGCATGTTGGGAGGGGGGCTTTAGGTTTGGAGTGGGTTGTAGGTGGGGAGGGGGATTCATGTTGGGAGGGGGTTTTGTAGGTTTGGAGGGAGGGGGAGGGTGCATCAAATTGGGAGGGGGTTATTCAGGTTGGGAAGGGGTTAATTGAGTTTGGGAGGGTGGGGGTGCAGGTCGGGAGGGAACAAGGGGCTGCTAGTAGGGAAGTGGCACCAGGTTGGGAGGGGGTGTTGCATGTTGGGAGGGAGGGGTGTTTAAAGTATGGATGGAGGGGGGGGGGGGGTGGTGGATGCAGGTTTGGAGGGAGGGGGATGTTGGTTGGGAGGGGTTTCTACAGGTTTGGGGGAGGGGGGATACATGTTTTGTGGGAGGGGGATGCTGGTTGGGAGGGGGCCTGCTGGTTGGGAGGGGGGATGCAGGTTGGCGGGCTTGGTGCAGGTTGGGAGGGAAGGGGTGCAGGTGGCTTGGGAGAAGGGGTAGGGTCACTTTTTTTTTTGTTACTAATTATCAATAAATCAATTACTTTTATTTTTTAGGAATTCTTGCCAAATATATTTTTCTATAATGGAATGTGTGGGAAGGAATTAACATTCCTGAAAACATGGTCCAACATAAAGGTATTCAGATTGAATATAATTTATATTTTTTGTACCTATTTTATTTTCCCCCACATTAGCTCAATTTGAAAATTAAATACAAAAACCTAATTGAAAAGAACAAAGAAAATATGTTTTTTTACTCCATATCATGTTTTATATTTTCTTTCATTCAAATCATATCACTAAAACCACATTCATGATTATGGTTATAAACAAGATATTTTTATTAATTTCATGTATGGACCACATGTACCTATCAACCTTGGTCTATGCTTGTCGTTGATTGAAGTTATATGCGTCCAAAATTAATTACCCGTTCTTAGAACTTTAGTATGGCATAAGTCCAGGGTCGATCCATAGGGAACCACGACGTGAATGAATTTAAGTGAGTTAAATCTTTATTAGGTGAAGTATGAAAAATTTAGAAACGATTGGGTTCATTTTTTTTTGGGTTTTGATTGAAACTAAACTGATTTACTTTGAATAATGGATACAGTTTGAAAGAAAAAAATGGTTAAATTTAAAGAGTTCTTAGAAATGGAAATAAAAGACGTGTCAGGGCTGTGGTGAATAAGGAGTTCTTATGCAGATTGTTTAAATGGTTGTGATGTTTATAATAATTCAATCATTCAGGATTTCATTTTGTTACAAGATTTCCTTGGTCTGGTTCCTCTTGTTTTGAATTAGAGCAGTTGACTCCTTGGTCCAGTAGTCAATGTCCTTAATTCTTTATTATGTCCAGTCCATTACTTGAATCGGTGAAAACCTTCCAATGGTCATGGATGTTTTCACCGTTACTTTTCTTTTGTATCGCTGAGAATCCTTCCCTTGGTCTGGCTAAGAATTCACAGTTATATTAGACAGTGGTTTAAGAAGAGTAAGATGAATTACAACGATTCAAAACAAACCATATGTTTATATATACAAATTATGATCCCATCATCCACAGCCCCAACACGAGGGGTTTAGTTACACATAGAATTTAAGAGAGAAACGACACACGTGATACCAAACGGATTCATCGTGTAGGCATTGAGGTAGAGTATCGGAAGGTGGAATGGAGAAATAGTGGAATGACGGCAACTCAGTGGCTTCGGGAATGGGGGTAGCAGAGCTTCTCTCTCCTCCAATGGTTCTGAAATCCTTAAATCCATAGGCCAAGGCTTCATTTTATAGAAAAATAAAGTATACGGCGTGTATAGAAAGTACACGCCGTGTAATTTTCATCAAAGTGTATTGGCGCAATTTTCTCTACTGGCAGGTGGCCGAGCACGCCATTTTTGACTTTTTCACATGGCACCACCTGCAAGTTGAGTGAACACGACATGTAGCGCCGCCATACACGGCATGTAGCGCCGACCCACATGGCCTGCATCTCTGCCTGGAGACAAGGGCATGTACTCCCTGCTTGGGTCCTTGTCCTTTTCTGGATGTACATGACATGTATAGAAAGTACACGCCGTGTAGTTTCAAAAATTTCACAAACTTCCCTTGATCCGTGTATTTCGCCAGAAAGCTCCTACAAGTAAACAGATTCACCAAAATCCAAAGAATATGTTCATGAAACCACATATATCTGCTGAAAACATGCTTTTATCTTCAATTATATATGAGGAAATGTATACACAAATTGGGTGCATCAAATTCCCCCACAATTATTCATTTGCTTCCCCTCAAGCAAAATCTCAACATCTAATTAAGAGAGCCTATACTTTGAAAAGGAAGGCATTTAGTTAATCAAAAGTATAATTGATAAAGTTACTGAGGAAAATTTTTAAAAGTCACAATCAAATTCAATTCATAAGATATTAAAATAATGCCTCATATATAATGTAATTAACTACTATCATCCTCTTTCAACACATTGTTCAACCTTTCAAAAATAAGCATGCCACTTGATGATTTACCTTACCAGTTAAAATCACACTCCACACTCAAGATGTTTTTAATCAAAGTTATGCTCAATCCAAGTCATATACATTATATCCATAGATTTGAAAGATATCTTGTTCTCCACTTCAGAAAAATTGAATTACAAAAATCATGAGGGCTTTGTCAATAAGGTTTATATGTTTTTGTGGCTAAGGGTTGGTAGGTTCAGATGTGAAAATAAATTCTGAGGCTTGAAAAAGGATGGCTAACTCCTTTAAACAACATTGCATGATATTCAAAGAAAATCTCATTGAAAATACATCCTTTAAAAGCTCAGTCAAATGCTTTTGTAATCGTTACCAACTCCCTTAGGTAAGTTGGGTTTATGGGAAAATAAGCATAAGGTCCCCTTGTTGTTTTTTTTGTTTTTTTTTCAAACAACTAAACACAAGGGAATCCCTTCTGAATAATATGAGTACATGTTTGGAACCCATTCTGCCCCCAAATAATCAAGAGGCACTCCCCCACACTTTATTTCATGGTTGTACACAAAAATATTCCATGTATTTCCAACTCCCTCTTTAAAGTTTAAATGAATAATCATGCAATGTTTAAAAAGAAATAGGGTTGGAAGGGAAATAGGCTTGTAATGTGGCTTCCTATAAAGGATGTTCATGGCTTCAATGGGATTAACAAAGATTAAATGTAGGGTAGGTATCAAGATAAAGGGGTTGAAACAATCTAATGCCTCAATCATGTTAAAGTAATTCAAAAATTTCTTCATATTTTGAAAAGAAAAACTTGAAAATTCTGGTAGTGATGCATATCCTTAGAATCTCTCAAGAAAGAGGGTATTAGAAAAGAAATACAAAAAAAGGCTTAGAATACCTCTCAGGAGTGAAAAAATAATAAAGGGACAATCAGGTCATGACATGCATCTAAATGAGTAGCCTAATTAATGTAATTTAATCAAGGACGAAAGGTTGTAATTGAAACTATATCAGCAATAATTTTAAAATACATTAAAAAAACAAAAAAGCATGTAACCTTTCCAAAAGTTCCTACTGATAACTCTAGCATTTATAAGATTGATTAACAAATACTGCTTTACATTTACAAATATAGAGTCTAATAATGATTTCTCCTAGGTTAGTTTAAGGGCAAAGACTAAGGTGAAAGATATAGATGCTCCCCCACACTTAACACTGCACATGGTCCACCAAGTGCAACACCAAGGTAAAGGGTAGGCAGTGGAGAGAAATAGGGGACAAAATGAGGAAAAGTAGTGGAAGAAGTAAATCCAAAAATAAAGAAAATAGAAATGGAAAAATACTCCCCTCGTGAAAAGTGATTCCCAAAGTGCTCCATGCCCGTACCTGTGACTGTCGAGAAAAAAGAAAACTAAAAACATGCATAACATCACAACACATAAAATGAAAAACAGATATATAATAGAAAGGAAAATGTAACTATCATGGGGTCGCCTCAGGGGAGGCATCATCCTGTACAGAATCGGCCGGGAGAGACGGCGCAGGAGCCATGGACGGGTGAGGCTCTGACTCAGCATCGAGAAGGGTAGCTGAAAAAGTATGAGCCGCAGGTGCTAGACATGGGATCGGAAGCTCAGAAGTAGGCCCTGGCCCGGCAGAAGTGGCAGCAGCAGAGCTCACCGATGGTACAGTAGCAGAAGGGCCAGGAACGGAGGTAGGGGTTGGTGGCTGAGGCAGTGGAACACCAAGATGCTGAACAATATGTACCAACAGATGCTCCATCCGGTCCTGGCGGCCGTCCAAACGAATAAAATGGCGTGCAATGGTGTCCTGGCGGCAGATGATACGAGCTAACTTCTGTTCCATCGTGGCTAGGCGGAAGGAAATGGCCATATCGACCGAGGGTATGGGGGTAGGTGGGATGGGGGATGGTACAGAAGAAGGAAGGTCAGAAGAAGTAGGGTTAGTAGGAGGTAGGTGAGGTGGAGAAGCTGGAGGGCGTGGGGAAGGAGGTGCCGGGTCAACAGGTGGGGCAGGGTCAGCAGGTGGCGGGGATCAAGCCTGAGCAAGGATGTAGGCGCCCCTGCTTCCGGACCAATCCCATGCGAATGAGAATGAGGAAGTCCATCCACTGGGATGAACCAATCAAGTCATGAGGTAATGAGGGCTCGAATACCCACAAGTGGTGGGCAAGATGGGTGGTGTAAAACCCGCCGTTTGGGTTGCCCTGACGGCCGGTAAACATAGAGTGAAAATAGGAGGCGGCAAGAAAGGGTAGGTCCGGGTAGGTGTGCCAGATGAAACAGGTAAGAACCTCCATGTCACGGCTGGTCAGGACCCCCATATCCTCATGGCGGGGGAAGAGTATGCCGCTGAAGCACCGGTGGGTGAAGCGAAGGACTGGGTTGGCTATAAGAGTGCTCTTCTGAGAAGTGGGGGAGTACCGATGGTCAGGCCCAGTGATCTCCCGCCACATGGCAACGAGGTCAGAGCGCTCGGGCCGGGTCAAGTCAGAAATGGGGGGTGGGGTGAAAGGATTGGGGTAGAAGACGCACCCTCGGCCGAACTCTATCATCGTCAGAGAAAAACATTAGCCGCCTAGCCGGAATCGAACTACTGGTACCACATCGCCAATCATGTCTCGGTACTCCGCTCCATCGAACTCAAAGGAGGCCGAAAACTCCAAAAAAACCCCTCAGAACACAGGAGTGATGAGCTGGAAAATCTCAAGGAGTGCGGTGTGCCTGAGAAGTACCTCCAAGTCCTCCCAAATCCCGAGCTGTTGCGGAATGCTTCTGTCAAGGTACCAACCGCTCAATTGTATCGGCCGATGAGAAAAGCATCAGAGCCTATCATATGCGAGGTCGGTGACCGGGAATACTGTGCAGGGATAGGAAGCACCTGCAGGTCCCGGCCCAGGTGCCGGTGCCATAGAAGCATCTGGCTCTGGAGGTGGATCCGCCGAAAGAAGATGGTGGCTCGGTGGAAGGGGTGCACGAAGAGGGGCAAGCTACTGAGGATGATGGTACAATGAAAGTGGCAGCTGGTGTAGCAGAAGGAGGCCCCGCCTCATCAGAGGGAGTGAGTGGCGGCAGAATGGCCAACGGAGGGAGCTCAAAGATCGGAGCGTCGTGGTTCGGCTGAGTAGGTGGTCGGAGTCGGATCCGATGATAACTGGACTCCTTGCCCTCAGTGGTGGAGGCTGGCCGCTTCCCGCATGAATGATCATAATATTCCATATCCTAAAATAAAAAGAAAAAAAAAAGAAAATAAAAGAAAATAAAACAAGGAAAATGTGAGAAAACTAGAAAATAAAAGTACATGAAGTGTACTCCAGATTACACGGCGTGTAGTCAGAAATAGAGAGTATCCCGTGTTCTCTGGAAAGACATGCAGAGGGTGATAGGACATGGCATGTACTGAACATACACGCCGTGTTCACATCAATGTGCATGTGGTCGTGTAACAAATGACACGACCATGTTTTTATTAGTTCAGAGAAAACAATACACGTCGTGTAGTGTCTGGAAACGACATGGAATGCACACGAAGAACAAGGTCGTGCAGAGGGGGAGACACGGTCCAGCCACAGATATGAAGGACACAGCACGTACCGAACATACACGCTGTGGTCTGGAACATGGGGTGACATGCCGTGTTATGCGCCACACACGAAGGGGCGAACACAAACTACAGACACGACATGTACCAAACACACACGCCGTGTAAATGAAAATGGTGTGTGAGACCGTGTGCAAAGGTGTACTTGGGCATGGTGAAACGAACACGGTGTGTACTGAACATACACACCGTGTATATTCAAATTTCGGAAAATTCATTCTGAGGCCGTGTTCAGAAGTACACAACGTGTGTTCTTCATTTCGTGGTCGTGTACTGCCAGAATCCGAATGGTCGACAGATCCGAAAAACACCCTAAACGAGTCTAAAAATTTGAAACAGAGGGTGTAGAATGGTGTATCTGGATCGAAGATCACAATGTGAGAGGAATCAGAACATGAAATACCCCAAATCGACAGATTTTGCAAAAGGGGGATCAGATGGCGTTCAGGAGAAGAAACGGGAAGAAGGGAGGAATGGGGTGGCTGTGCAACATGGCCTCAAGCTGGGTGGCCCACAGCTTATATAGCTGAGGTACACGACGTGTATGTAAAGTACACGCCGTGTATCCTGTTTTTTTTTTGAATTATAAAATATAATTATTATAGTAAACTATATAATAATTATTATTAAAAAACGAAATATTGACAAATTCTATTATACATAAGCCTATACACGACGTATATCGGGTAATACATGCCGTGTATTTAAAAAAAAGAAAAAGAGTATTACAACCTTTGGTAAGGTGCTTGGGGCGGGATTTGAACCGGAAATCGGCTGATTCGAACAGACGCCCCCACCCACTGGAGCAAAGGTTGTTCTTCTGTTCATATATATATTATATATATATATTTATTCTATACGGCCTATACACACAGAAAGAAAGAAAAGCACGGCGTATGGTTTTTATTTAGGAAAGGATGGGGGTGAAGAGGGTAGATTAGCGCGATTCGAAACCGGGTCTTGTGAACCTGGTGTCGAAAGTTTTCCAATCCTCCAACTTCACCCTCATGTAATTTATTATTTTTAAAAATTTTTCATTTATATTTGAAGAATCATGGCGCACACAGCGTATATCAGAGTACGCGTCGTGTGGTTTTATTAAAAGAACAAATGATGGAAATGGGACGGTTGTCTGGATTCAAACCCGGGTCTTTTGAAACTGGATTACGATTTTAGCCAACTGGACCATCCCCATCATGGGTTTTAATAAACACATTTATATATATATATATATAAATTAAAAATACCACACACATCGCTTAATTAAAAGGAGTAACCCCATGCTGAAGGTAGGTCAGGAGGATTCGAACCAAGGACGGCTCGAATAAACTCCAGTGACTTTGCCATCGGCACCGGCATCATCCCTAGTTAGTTATTTGTTATTCTATAGATTTATACTATTAAGTTTACAAAATAAAAAGATAACTATACGCCATGTATATAAGTGGGAAACAGTGTGTAACCTCTGGGTTGCCTCCCAGGAAGCACCTTTGTTTTAGGTCGTTGGCTCGACCTACTTACCTTGCTTACCAGAGGAGTATGGTGGAAAACATTCCCACCATGTTATCTGTAGGATGGTAAGCTTTCAAGCAATGCCCGTTTACCTTGAATGTTTGACCATCTTCTCCAAAAATTTCTACCACTCCATGATGGAATACGCGGATAACATGGAATGGTCCTGACTAGCGTGACTTTAACTTCCCTGGAAATAAGCGAAGACGAGAATTAAAGAGAAGTACCTGATCAGCAGGTTGGAAAGATTTTCATGATATCATCTGGTCGTGAATGGATCTTGTCTTCTCCTTGTACAACTTGGCATTCTCGTATGCCTCTAATCAGATCTCATCTAGTTCCGACAGTTGAAACTTCCATTTATCGTCAGCTACCTTTAGATCAAAATTCAGGGCTTTGACGGCCCAGTAGGCTTTGTGTTCCAATTCTACTGGCAAATGGCAGGGCTTTCCATAGACGAGGCGGAACGCGGACATTCCCAGTGGTGTTTTGAAAGCAGCCCGATATGCCCACAAGGAATCATCTAACTTCTTGGACCAGTCCTTCCGTGAAGTGTTCACTGTTTTTTCCAGGATCTTCTTGAGCTCTCGATTGGAGAGCTCTACCTATCCACCGGACTGGGGATGATATGGTGTCCCCATCTGATGCTTTACTATATACTTCGACAGTATTCCTCTCATCAGTGTGTTGTCGAAGTGGGTCCCTCTATCACTGATCGGTACCCGTGGAACTCAAATCTTCTAAAGATATTTTTCTTTAAGAAATTTATGACTACCTTGGCTGTGTCATGAGATGTAGCAGTATCTTACACCCATTTGGAGACGTAGTCGACGTAGACCAGGATGTAAGTGTTCCCAAAAGATGGGGGAAAAGGACCCATGCAATCTATGCCCCAGACGTCGAAAATCTCAACCTCCAGGATGGGGTGCTGAGGCATCTCAGCTCTACATCCCACATTACCTGTCCTCTGACACCGATCGCAATAGGAAACAAAGTCCCAAGCATCTCTATTAATGGTGGGCTAGAAAAATCCAGACTGCAGGATCATAGCTATGGTACGGTCCGGGACATGATGTCCTCCTACTGGTGAGGCGTGACAGAACTCTAGGACACCGTGAACTTCATTCTTCGGGATGCAGCGGCGGATCACTCCATCTGCACAGGATCTGAATAGTAGAGGATCCTCCCAAAAATACCTTTTCACATCAGAGAAAAATCTTTTCCTTTGCTGGAAAGAGAGGTCGGGATGAACGACACCTGTAACCAGAAAATTAGCAATATCATCATACCATGGTTGAGGTGTTTCACAGATCGAAAAGAGGTGCTCATCAGGAAAATCCCCCCTGATCTCCCGACATTCTTCCTTCTCCAAGTGAGGCAGCTCGAGGCCGGAGAGATGGTCTCCAATGATGTTTTTACTCTCTTTCTTATCCCGGATCTCAAGATCAAATTCTTGTAGGTGGATTACCTAGAATATCAATTGGGGCTTCACGTCTTTCTTGTTGACTAGGTACTTTAGTACTGCATGGTCAGTATAAATAATAACTTTAGACAACACTAAGTAAGGACAAAACCTGTCAAATGAAAAAACCACTGTGAGAATCTCCTTTTCTGTGGTGGTGTAGTTAATCTGTGCCTCGTTGAGCGTCCTTCTGACATAATAGATAGGTAGAAAAATCCAGTCAAGTCGTTGTCCCAAGACTGCTCTCACTGCGTAGTCGCTCGCATCGCACATCACCTCAAATTGTTCCTCCCAGTTGGGAGAAATCATAACTGGAGCTTCCACAAGGCACTGCTTCAGATGCTCAAAAGATCTGACACAATGGTCATCTAACTCAAATATGGCATCCTTGGTTAGTAGATTGGTGAGGGGTTGGGCTATTTTGGAGAAGTTGCGGACAAACCGCCTGTAAAATCCTGCATGCCCTAGGAAACTGCGGATGGTGCGGATGAAAGTTGGTATTGGTGGTCATGAAATGACTTCAATCTTCGCCGGGTCAACCCCTATCCCCTTTGCTGAAATTCTGTGGCCAAGGACTATGCCACTTTGCACCATAAAATGACACTTTTCCCAGTTCAAGACTAGGTTCGTGTGCTCACATCTTTCCAAAACAAGCTCTAGGTGTCGTAAACAAATGGTTAATGATTTTCCATAAATGGAAAAATCATCCATGAATACCTCTAGGATTCGTTCCGCCTTGTCGTGGAATATGGCTAGCATACAACGCTGGAAGGTGGCAGGGGCATTTCACATGCCGAAAGACATACTTCGATAAGAAAATGTGCCATAGGGGAATGTGAAAGTGCTCTTTTCCTGATCCTCCAGTGCAATGGAGATTTGGTTGTAACTAGAAAAACCATCGAGGAAACAATAGAAGTTGTTCCCTACTAGCCTCTCTAGCATTTGATCCATGAATGGAAAGGGGAAGTTATCTTTTCTTGTTGCATCATTCAACTTCCGGTAATCCACACAGACTCGGCAGCCCGTGATAGTGCATGTAGGGATGAGCTCGTTCTTTTCATTTTAAATCATAGTGATACCCCCCTTTTTGGGTACCACTTGGAGAGGACTCACCCACGGACTATCCGAGATGGGATAGATGATGCCTGCATCCAATAATTTGATCACCTCCTTCTTTACAACTTCCTTCATGGGAGGATTCAAGCGACGTTGTGGTTGCCGAGATTGCTTGGAACCCTCTTCAAGTAGCACCTTATGAGTGAAAATGGTAGGGCTGATGCCCTTCAGATCAGCGACTGTCCACCCCAATAGCATGCTTCTGCTGTTTGAGAACCTGCAGAAGTGCATCTTCCTGCTCATGTGATAGTTCTGCATTAAGTATTATAGGCAAAGTTTGATTGGGTCCAAAATACCCATACTTGAGAGAAGATGGGATATGCTTCAGTTCGAGATCAGGTGCCTTTAAAATTGAAGGCACAAGTGGCTGCACCTTGTCCCGTTCCAAACTATCAGAACAACTGCATGATGCCAATAGTGGCCGCCCTTGCCTTCTATAAATTTCAAGTATTATGGCGCTTCTTATAATAGAATATCTGGATCAGTTAAATTATTCAAAATAAAAGAATATACCAGTTCATCCCCTTTGTCGCTAAAATTATTATCCATGGTGGAAACTGCATAATAGTCCTCATTCTCTGACAAGGAAGCACATTGGACGGCTTTGAGGACGTTATAGGAAACTATTTCATCACCTACTCGGAAAATCAACTCTCCTTGGTGCACATCGATCAGTACCTTCCCAGTTGCCAAGAAAGGCCCTCCAAGTATAAGAGGTGCTTCATGGTCGTCCCCCATGTCGAAGATAATGAAATCATCAGGGAGAATCACCCTACCCACCCTGACCAGTACGTCCTCTAGTAGTCCCTTCGGGTGATTGATGGATCAATCAGTAAGTTAAAGGGCGCCGCGCGTAGGCTTGATCTCGTGGAGTCCCAGCTTCTTGAAAACTCTGAGGGGCATGAGGTTCACGCTGGCCCCCAAATCGGAGAGGGCATTCCCAAATTCGCAGGATCCAATAGTACAAGGAATGGTGTAACTACCTGGATCTTGGAGTTTTGGAGGAATGGAATGTTGAACCACCGCGGAGCACTCCTTCGTTAGTGCAATAACGCCCAAATCCTCCATCTTCTTCTTATTCGAGAGGATTTCCTTCATGAATTTGGCGTTTGTTGGCATTTTTTCAGGGCTTCCACAAATCGTATGTTTATATGTAGCTTCTTGAAAACATCCATAAATTTGCTGAATTGGTGGTCCAGCTTCCTCTGCTTCAATCTTTCCAGAAAGGGTAAGGCATGCTTGAATGGTTGGATTACTTCCTTTTCATTATTTTGAAAAGCCTCCTTCTGTGGGATATTGGATGAGGAGGGGACAATATTGGTACCTTTTTCTTCAACAGTGTGTGTGGATACACCTTTCTGTGCTGATTGGTTCTGGTGGAGCTCTTTTCCACTCTGAATCATGATAGCA
Organism: Viscum album; assembly: GCA_963277665.1. Taxonomy (NCBI): domain Eukaryota; kingdom Viridiplantae; phylum Streptophyta; class Magnoliopsida; order Santalales; family Viscaceae; genus Viscum; species Viscum album. Next base: position 1,427,412,603 of record OY728141.1, read on the forward strand.
TTGGCCTCCTCCCTTGGATTCTTTTCGGTGTTCCCCAGTAGTGTACCGGGCTTCCTCCCTGAGAGTTGATTTGCTAGCTGGCCAATCTGATTCTCCATGCCTCGAATCAAAGCTTCCTGATTCTGGAACCGAGTCTCAGCAGTATATATGGATTTAGTCATCAGATCCTCTAACCTTGAGGTGTTCTCCTGCTAAGGTGGTTGTTGAGCTGGTGGAGGAGGTGGCTGCTGTGGCTGCTGTGAACGATGGTTTTGATACCCTTGTTGCTGATAAGGACCCTGTTGGGGTTGTTTTGGCCTTTGGAATTGGTTCTTGATATGGAGGTTGGTTATAGTTGGGCGGTCCCTGGGGCGGAGGATTCTGCTGTTGTTGGCCCCAGCCTGTGTTCTGTTGATCTCGCCATGCTCGTTTCTGGTACTGTTAGTACTGGTTGGGCCCTCGATTTTGGGCAACATAACTCACCTCGCTCGTCGAGGGGCCTCCAGCTAATCCTAGGAATTCTCCCATGATGTGGTTATCACCATAGTCGCCACATGATGGATGGTGCGATGCATGAACATGATATGATCATTTGAGGTTCAATGCGTCGAATTTATTGGACAAAACATCCAACTGAGCAGCTAACATAGTGGTAGCGTCAATGTTGTGCATACCTCTCTTTTTAGTCCCCCGCTCAGAGTGCCACTGGAAGCTATTGGCTGACATGTCTTCCAGTAGTTCGAATAGTTCTTCGGGGGGCTTCCACATCACCATACCTCCAGCAGCAACGTGCACCACGGACGTAGTATTTGTGGTACGTTCTCCATAGAAGGTCTGGACTTGCATCCAGAGTAGGAGTCTGTGATGGGGGAATTTTCGTAACATCTCTTTGAAGCGTTCCCAGGACTCGTACAACGACTCAGAGTCGTGCTACTGGAAGTTATGAATCTCATTTCAGAGTGTCACCGTCTTGGAAGGTGTGAAGTATTTGGACAGGAACATCGGGGCTAGCTCCTCCCAGGTGAGGATAGATCATTGTGGCAACCCCTTGATCCAGTCCTTTGCCTTATCCCGTACATAAAAGGGGAATATGGGAAGACGGATGGTGTCCATGGACACGCCATGGTACCGAAAGGTTTCGAAGATCTCTAGAAAATTGGAGAGATGGGCGTTCGGGTCCTCACTGGCCAGGCCTCCAAAATGGACGGTGTTCTGGATCAGCTACATGATAGCATTCTTGATCTCGAAGTGTTGGGCCTGGACCGGAGGATGAACGATGCCCGTATCAGCTCCGTGAATCGATGGAAGTCCGTACTCCATAAGGGTACGTCTTGGAGGTTGTTGTTGATGGGGATGGAGCTTGCATAAACTACTCCTGAGGGAAAAAATATGGCAGTGGGAAGAGTTGTTGCGGCAGCCATTGGTAATCCCTTGGGAAGAATTCAATGAAGGCTCCAAGAGTTTGCTCAGGTAGACCAGCAGCGGGAGGCTGCTGATCCTGGTACTGATGCTCAGTCGCAGCATCTACGGCTGGTGCTCCCTCTTCCTTGTTCCCCATGGGTTGTGGTTGATGGTTGTGAGTTTCTATCCGTGTACGCCGACGACGAATCAAGGTCCATTCGATTTCCGGGTCAAGAGGAACTAATTCCAAAGACTCGACACTTCTGGATCGTGTAAAGCATCAAAACATACACTTGAAGCGCTGCACAACACAAAAACGAAAACCAGGTGTAAAAGGGAAAAATAAAAAAGAAAATTTGGAATGGGATTAGAAAAGCGATTTTTGATAATTTTTTTTTCACATGAATAAATTATTAACACAATTTAAATCTTAGCACGAAAACCAAACAGTGAGTCCCCGACAACGGCGCTAAAATTTGGTCTATTCTTGTCGTTGATTGAAGTTATATGTGTCCAAAATTCATTACCCATTCTTAGAACTTTATTATCGCATAAGTTTGGGGTCGATTCATAGGGAACAATGGCGTACATGAATTTAATTGAGTTAATACTTAATTAGGTGAAGTATGAGAAATTTAGATACGATTGGGTTGATTTTTTTGGGGTTTTGATTGAAACTAAACTGATTTACATTGAAGAATTGATAGAGTTTGAAAGAAAACAATGGGTAAATTTAAAGAGTTCTTATAAATGGAAAGAAGATATGTGTCGGGGCTGTGGTGAATAAAGAGTTCTTATGCAGATTGTTTAAATGGTTGGGCAGTTCATAATAATTCAATCATTCAGGATTTCATTTTGTTACAATATTTCCTTGGTCAGGTTTCTCTTGTTTGGAATTAAAGTAATTGAATCCTTGGTTCGGTAGTCAATGTCCTTAATTATTTATTACATCCAGTCCATTACTTGAATCGGTGAAAACTATCCAGTGGTCATGGATGTTTTCACCGTTACTTTTCTTTTGTATCGCTGAGAATCCTTTCCTTGGTCCAGCTAATAATTCTCAGTTATATTAGACAGTGGTTTAAGAAGAGTAATATGAATTACAACGATTCAAACACAACTATATGAAACAATAAAAAAATTATGATCCCATCATCCACAACCCCAACACGAGGGGTTTAGTTACAAATAGAATTTAGGAGAGAAACAAAACACGTGATACCTGACGGATTCATCGTGTAGGTGTCGAGGTAGAGTATCAGAAGGTGGAATAACGGAATAGCAGAATTACGACACCTCAGTGGCTTTGGGAATGGTGGTAGCATAGCTTCTCTCTCCTACAATGGTTCTGAACTCCTTAAATCTGTAGGCCAAGGCCTCATTTTATTGAAAAATAAAGTACACGACGTGTATAGAAAGTACACGCCGTGTACTTTTCGTCAACGCGTATTGGCGCCATTTTCCCCACTGGCAGGTGGCTGAGCACGCCGTTCTTGAATTTTTGACATGGCGCCGCTTGCAAGTTGAGTGAACACGGCGTGTAGCGCTGCCATACATAGCGTGTTGCACCGCCATACACGACGTGTAGCGCAGACCCATACGACGTGCATCTCTGCCTGGAGGCATGGGCGTGTACTCCCTACTTTGGTCTGTGTCCTTGTCTGGATGTACACGGCGTGTATAGAAAGTACACGCCGTGTAGTTTCAAAAATTTCACAAACTTCCCTTGATCTATGTATTAAGCCAGAAAGCTCATGCAAGTAAACAGATTTTCCAAAATCAAAAGAATATGTTCATGAAACCACAGATATTTGCTGAAAACATGCTTTTATCTTCAATTATATATAAGGAAATGTATACACAAATGGGGTGAATCAAACCTATAATGGTTGTTGCATATATTCTGAATTTTTGTTTAGGTGACGACCTAGTATACATCAGTTCATGGTTTTCAAGTCATTTCATGATGTTCTTCACTATTTTTCAAACCTAAAATTACAAATTAAATTAAACATTTAATTTATATTATATAAAACACCAATGTAGTTTTCAAAACTACAAGTTTATTAACACATTTTTTTTACATTTTCATATCATCTTTCATACATTTTCAATTGTAAATAGTTTTAAAAAAAGTATTGTATAATATCTGTTGGTCACTCAACTCTAAATTATTTCTTCAAGATAGATCCACACTAGTTCTTTAGATTTAAAGTAAATTTTTTTTTGGTCTCATTCTTGAACCACTTTTTCTACCATTGTAATCATCTTAAACTTTTGAAACCTTTTTATAGAATCAGATCCATCTGAACTCTCTCTAATTTCTAAAATTTTACAGCCTCCATTCTGATATAATTTTACTAAATATTCTTTTTTTCCCTCATATTTCGTCACCATAATATTATAATCCTTCCATAAAACATTCTTATCAAAGAGAATATTCCTAATTCTGATGATTTATATTTTATCAACATCCTAAAGTAAAAAAACCAAGTTCTTAATCTCCATATAATAGAAATTAATATAGATTTTATTGAACTATAAACTTTTCTCTATATTTTCCCCCCAAATGAGAGTGGGTATACATCCATAGACCTTGACATGTGAAAACAACAATGGATTTCCTATCTATAGAGCTTATTTTAGATTTTATCCCATTAGTTTATAGAATTTTATTATAATTATGTATGATGTGGTACTAACTAATTCTTCCCAGATGGTATTGGGCATCATTGAAAACAATTTTTTTTTAATTTTCTCCCTTTTTGTTATACCACTATTCTTAAGAAATCTATGTATAGTTTTTTCATAACTAATGCCTTAGTGTCTATATATGTTTTAGAAACTTCTTCTTGTATACTCAAATTTATTGTATGATCTTAATCATTTCATCTAATATCATGCCTATCTTTCAACCAACGATTTTTCTTGAATGAAAATTCCAAAAAATTTAGATTGATCTTTTTGGAATAATATCAACCATTTTTTCATGGATTCATTAATAAAATCAATATAATATTGTGATCATCTGGTATATCTTACAGGGGAAGGTCCTTATACATTTATGTGTATTAGATCCTTATTTGGGATCTTTGGAATTATTTTGATAAGATTAAAACTCAAATTCTAAGTCTTACCATGTATACAACACTCAAAACATTCAAAGTCTGAATGTTCTAACTTTATCATGATTTTTTCATAGATAATTTCCCTCACTCTCCCAATAATATATCTTTAGATGACTACTTGAACCACAATTCCTAGATATTAGGCTAGATCTTGACGATTTACCATAATATTTCTCTCTAGAATTATATTCCAATCATCATCTAATTCTTCATTAAGAAAATATCCCTCTTCCATCTGAACTAAATAAATATCAAAAATTTGAGTCAATCTCTATCCATCATTTATATATATTTAGAATAATGTTTCAGACATATTTTAATATCAATCCACCTTTTCTTCTGTAGTTACTACCAGCCATTACTGTTGTGTCATATGATTCTAATAATGATGACAACAATAATGTCACCCAAAAATAAAATACAAATGTTACCTTCAATGACTTAAGATGGATTCATATCAAGTTAAAATCATTCACATGATCCACTGTTGATCTATATTCAGAAAGCTTTATGTTGAACACGAATCACATTAAGAATGATTTGTTGAGTGTGGTAGGATCCCCATACATGTCTATCTAGGTTGAAATTAACTCTATCACTATATTTTATCTCAGATTTTTAGATCCAAATTTCTAGATATGGTCATCCCCAAGCCACCAATAACCTTTTGATTATAATTTTCCCATTCATATTTATCTATTTACTCTTACTATTCTCAATTTAATGTAAATAACATGTCATTATGGATGAGATAATATTATATTTACATTATTCAATAACTATGATTCTTCCCAATTAATTTTTAAATCAATATCATGAAATATTATTTGTTCATAAAATTTTTATACAATAATTCCTACTGAATTGAAATATATCTGAGAATGTATGAAAGATACCACAACTATCTTGTTTCGATGTATGATATTTTTTGAGTTTTTTTAAAACTCAATTAACTATTGATTCTTCTCTAGTTAAAGTCTTTAAGAGGTTAGTTTTCTAAAAAGATTATTTTTTGATTTAATAGTGGAAGTGGTTAGATGTGGAATAGATTTACAGTGGCTATAAACTACCACCATCTAGCTAGCGAACTCATATGGCTCACCGGTTGAATTGGGAGAGGTCTGTATGTTTCTACAAAATCCACTGTAATTTTAAAGCATAGATTATAATGGATCTCAGTGCACTGTTCCATCTGAAATTTCCTCATTTGATATGTATAAGTATTTCAAGATCATCTCCTATTATGAATTCTATAACTTCACTGAAATTGATCAACAGGTAAAGTAGTTTTTTTATGAATCGAAAAGTTAAATATAATATTGGTTATTTGTTCTCATAACTTCTTTATATTGCCTGTTGTACCCTTTTTTGATCTATAAATTGTTTATAAAAAATTAAATGTCTGCCTTGTTCTTTTACATCGTATCTTATTTCCATCTGAATGGGGAGTTATCTAGAACTGATTGTAAAGCTACGGTTCAAGAAATTAATCAAATGATTGAAAAAAACTTCTTTTGAATTATGGAGAATTAATGATGTTATTTGGTGTATTTGAGGTTGTGATGTGTTATTTTTTATGATTATTGTTTTCCATCTATGATACATTTGAATTTTTTTGGAAATTAATTATACTACAAGACCCAACTTACAACTTACAAGACGATCTATGACATTATTAGACAAAATTTTCAAAAGTTGATAATTTTTTATATTTTGGATCATTTCTATAATGTGATGGGGATTTAAAGAAAAATGGATCTCATAGGATTAAAATGTAAAATATATTATTCTATGGGTTTGAAATCATGTTGAATATTGGGTGGTTTTGATATTGGTTGGGTGTGAGTTATTATGGAATGACTATTGTGATATGCTTTAGGTGTTAATTTCAACCATGGATGTTCTTAAGGGATGATTTGGTTGTTATAAAAACTATCACCTAAAGATTATTTTGGGTATAGATATCATTTTAATCATGGATGATTAATGACTATGGTTTGATGGGTGCTTTGGATTTGATAGAATTCCAAACATGGGTTAGGCCTTGGTAGTTATGGTATGGTGAGTAAGGTGTGATACCTCCTGAGGTGGTTGCTAATGATCCAATCATGTACTATAGTTGTGGTTTGTATTCTAGTTTGTATTGTTTTTACAGGTGAATTATGGTTTCAAAAAATGTTTTTTGGTTAATGAAGTGATTTTTTGGGAATTTAAGTGTTATGTGTTTTTTAGAAGCATAACAAGGGCTACAAGAAGTTTTCACTAAGTGCACATGCTACATCAACACTGGTGGGTGACCTGATAGAGTATGTAGCTCTAATTGACTGGTTTGGATAGAATCCTGGGGAAACATTTGTGAATGTTTTCATAGAGTTTTGACCATCATTAATAGACCAGATAACTCTGCATAAGTAAGGAAGGATATTAAATTCCCTCACCAAGACTCTAATAATTTATTACTTGACACAAGAATTTATGGTATATCTTGTTTATATGAAGAATAGGATGTTAAAGACTAGGGATGAGGTCAGATGAAATTGATGGAGGGAATGGATCAAACAATTATTTTGATAATTCAAGTTATAATTTGTTTCCTATATAATTATATACACATACACATTGACATTATCATGATCCATTCATTTATTATTGTATTGATTGTAAAGGGGCTAGAGATTCAAGTAAATCCCCAATCATGACCACTTTAGCAAACATATCCTACAAGGGGACTTTACCCATTTTATCATATCTAGACTCAATGTAATATTTCTATTAGAAAAGTGTTGTTTTCATGGGATCTCATTATGGTTGATATGAAACCCTATGACAACATCCTTAATATGGAATGTTTATCTATATCCTAGGATCAAGTATATTTACAACATGGTAGGGTGATATTCCATCATGTAGATTTGTTATGATTCACATTAACTAGTAGGAATGTACCTTATGTATGATGAGAAGGGTAAACCATCTAAATGTTATATCTCATTAGGAATAACGAACAATACTACTATGTTCATGCAACCCGAAAACTGGTCCTTTCATAAGGACAAGTTTATGGATACTTTTATTAATGATATATTCATTTTTTCTAGAATAAATGATGATAAATCTTGACAATTTTATGATTATCCGGCACATACTTCATGAGAACCAGTAGTATGGAAAACCGTTGATGTTATTATTCTTTACTTGTTATGTTCATTTTCATGGAATTCTCAAAGGTAAGGGTATCATTTGACCTCATAAATATAGAGGCCAGGATAGATTGGTTTCCACACAATATGGTGTTTGAGTTTCCTAGTTTCCTTAGAATACTAGGATATTACTAATGTTTTAGGGTTCAGTTATCCAATATTTCAACTCCCATGAATACCATTACCCAAAAACGGAAGATATTTATCAATATTTACCATGGTCAAAGAGCATTCATGAAGCTAAAGAAGAGGTTGATGTTTTATAATTTCTACATGATAGAGATGTGTATGGGGTGTTCTATGATTCTTCCTAGTCTAATGATAGATTTTGGTTTGTAACTGGTTTGTATTTTTTTTACAAGTGAAGGATGGATGGAAGCGGGAAGGCATGCAGCTACTTCTCTTCTGGTAGAATCGTCTATACCCATGGTTCAATGAACAGTGTGTATATTATATGTGTGGGTAGTTATTAGAGAATCATTTATACCCACGGTTCAATGAACTATGGGTATATTAGGTGATCTGTGAAAATATAAACACAAGGTTCTATAAATCATGGGCATAAATATATACCCATGATTTACTTAAACCATGGGTATTATGAAATTTTCCAGGGTTATAGCCATGGTTTTTAAAAACTGTGTGTATAGGGCTATATCAATGCCTCAATATCCCACAGTTCATGAAACTTTGGTTATATCGTATACCCGCAATGTCATGGGTTATACCCATGGTTTGAAAACATGGGTATAGGTGATATTTATAGTAGTGATGTAGGAATCAGTCACATGTCAATCCCACACACGATGTGACTGGTATGAATCAAAGTCTGTGTTTCCAGAATAAAATGACATTTTACTAAAAAACACTAGTGAGATGATCAAAATAAAGGAAACAAATTCATATTGTATTGATACTTTTGAAAAAATATCCATATGTCATTTGAGACATATAGGAATAATCCACACCTCAATCTGAAACACGGTGTGACCAGTATGACTCAAAGTGAATCTTTTCAATATATAAGGGTCATTTTACTCTAAAACAAGAATCACACTTCCAAAACCAAGAAAACGAGCCTATATTGGTTTCTCATCATTATATCTGATATTAATTAATTAATTTTCTTATCATTTTTATCTTATACTTATGTAGTTAATTTTCAAAAATATAATAGTTGAAGGTGAACAATAAATGGTGCGACATGAAAGAATCAAACATAACTCAATCTGACACATAATGTTCTTAATATATTTATCAAAGTTCAGTTTAAAGTTAAAAATTTATATTTTATTTATTTTTTTATATTAGTACGAACATAAGAATTTTTTTCTTGAATAGGTGTGTTCTTTTTCTCAAGAATGGGTGGTTTTCTTATTTTTACTAGTGCGTTTTGTTCTCTATTATAGTGTTTTTCTTTTATTTGTGATTTCAATTTTATTTCATTTAATGTTTTTATTTGTATTGGATATTTTTAATATCTATTTCTATAGTGTGCTATAATAGCACATTATAGAATTCCACATTATCAGTGTTACTAAATTCATGAATAAAGGTTGTATTTATCTGCACATTAGGAGAACTGATAAGAGCCTCCTTGATCAGTGCTAAATAAATGCACGGATAAATGGATTCTTTTATCAGTTCTTTTAAAAGAACAGATAACAGGGTCCTTTATTAGAAATTTTTTTATCAATGCTAAAGGAACCATTTATTAGTGATTTTCTAGCATTGATAAATGTGTAGTATTTTAACCGTGCTATGGTAGTCAGCATTTTTTAGTGCTGCTAAAGTAATATTCTAATGTCGTTAATGGCCTCATTTGTGGTAGTGAGGTCCTAGTTTCTAATAGTGAATTTTCAATGGGCCGAGTAGTAGTCTCACCTATTACCTCTTATGAATCCCGCACAAAGGACGGTTAAATTAGAGACATGTTCTACTGTTCAGATTGAGGCCTCATAGCTAGTCCACCTTTAAGAACCTCTACAAGATAGGCCTTCCTAGTAGGATATGCCCCATCATCTAGAGGGACCCTGTCAATCTAATATGTATCACTAGGTTCATCCTCACCGTGATAATGTAGCGTATGCTCCCCATTAGGACCAAGAACCTAGGGTTCCTGTTGCAGAAAAGGAAAATAAAGACCTACACCTTTAGGGACATATGAGTTTTAGGGTATTTCGTTTGTGCCCTATAAAAATTAATTCTAAATCCTTAATAATATTGAATCCCGGTCATGATAAGCTCACTAATTTTCAAACATCTATCTATATCATATAATCCTAGGTCACACCATTAATGAGTGCTTCATCTTCAAATAATGGCTCTGGGATATGTTTCGTTGTGGGATGGTCCCCCTGGATTATGTTCTGGAATAGGTAGTGCACGTACGCACTGATCTACGTAGTGGAAATGAGTGCTCTGAAAAATTGAAATAGTCTTTAAACCAGGGTATATATAAATATGTTCGATGGATGGTCCTTAAAGTTATTTATCTTACCCGTGGTACTATCTGTACCCATTTGAGAAAACCAGTTCCCACTGCAGTTATGGTATCTCCTCCAACAAATTCCTTAGTATCATGGACATCTAATTCTTAAAAGATCAGGTTGTAATGAAAAAATAGTCCTTAGCATCAGAATTAGTATATTGCACCATCAGTTATGAAACTAGTTTTCACCATCAGTGATTTTATGCCTCTTGAATTGGGAGAGTCTGTCAATGTTTTCCTACACCTAGAGTCTTCCGTTGACGAGGGAAAGGAATAAGATTCAATGAACATCATCATAATATTTCATATTACATGATAATTTGTGATGAATAGTGATTTGGACCACTATAGTACACCAATGGTTGATGCCACCTAAGGGGAATCCGGTGCTATAACAATAGGAAGGATATCCATGATTCAGCTTCATGATTCATTGTTCAATCCGCCAAGAATAGACAACATGTTTTCCATAGGGCTCAATAGGTACAACCACCCCAGTTTACTCTGATAGGGGTTTCCCAACAACCAACTATTTGAGCCGATCATGTGACTTAGTCATGGCAACAATAGTCTCCCCCATGACGATCTATACCTCGATCATAGCTATATGGTTCTCATATACCATAATATAGTTAGTGGAATAGTATGGATAGTACGATCCAGGTTCCATCCCCCAATCATATTGTGCCATTAATGATCCCTATTTGAGAGAATCCTTTTCCAATTAGAGGTTTAACTGTAGCCTTGAAGTATGATGTACTAAAGCACTTGACTATAATTCTAGATAGGATCTTGATTATTGATGCATTCCACTTGTACAAGAAAATGAGAGAGGCCCTCATCAAGGCCCTGAAAAATAATCTATAGTTCGAAAGTTAGGAAACCATCACTAAGGCCTACCACACAGTAGAAGACGAGAAGGAATAATGTCAATATTTTGTATCATTCTTTGAAAAAGGTGAGGGAACTACCATTCAGGGACATGTACATCTGTTGTATATCACATGTTAGTTCAATGGTGTTGAAGTCTACCTCTTCTTGGGGGATTATGGCATTGTGATTAATTTCATCCCCACTCATACAATTCATATGTTTGGTATTATGAAAACTGATATGAATCCCTCCAAACAGAAAATTTTGAGATACAATAAGAGTTATCAGAAACTGAATAAAATTATTTGGTTAAAGGCCTATTTTAAAAGCCTGGTAATGAGAACTATTTTTATTTTTTTCTCCGAGGATACTAATAATAGCACCATTCTAGGGATTCCTTGGATCATCCTGCATTCCATAATCTTTTCTTCCTCCCATTTGTTCTTAAAGTACTACCTCGACGACTGATTTGGGTTCATCCATAGGTATGCTTCTCCTATTACTTCTTGTTATACATGTTACCTGGATGCAAGATATTACAATAGAGAGGGAAAATTGGTCTACTCTAATAGGTTTAAGTGTATCAATGCCCCCAATGATCTTGTAACTACCACTAAAAATCCATTAGAAAATTTTAAGAACTGTTTTTGTGTCAATCAACCAGTTGTGGACCACAATGATAGACTTAGAATGTTACTTAATTATCTCTAAAAAGAAAGAGTGCATATATATCACCTTATCGAGCAAGAAATATTGATTCCACAAGTACCCCCTATTGTTTTATAATAGGAGTTCCACCCTTTGGTTAATAACCCATGGTACCACTATGTGTTTGAAAATGTGGGGATCTCTTGCTAGAAGTTCACTCATCATCACAATTTTGACATTAAAAGAAGATATCATGGATAAATCCAATGTGGGGTTGGTTTATTAGTTCCTGTTGCGTCCATATTCATTAAGAAAGAACTACCATGTGCGTGTTCCACTATTCTCAACAACAATCCTGGGCCTTTGGAGCCTAAAGAAATACCTCATTCCTTTGATCCTCATGCTTTAGACAAAAAATAGGTTTGGGATTAAACACATCCATTATTTGAAGATGGTATCTCTAACATGGTCGATGAGGTGACCTAGGTAAAACAGGATACTGAAGAAGATATGAGGCCAAGACTATTCACTACAGCCATATCTCTGGAGGAGTAGTAATAGTATGTGTTCTTCTTGGAGAATCACTACAATGTGTTTTCCTAGGGCTATATGGAGATTTCAAAACATGATCCATTGGTCACCATCCATTACATCAGCCTCCATGCCGGACATCATGGGTTCAAACAGCCTCCCAGGATGTTTCCCCCTTCCTATGGTGTCATGGTTGAGGCTAAATTTGATAAGATAATTAAGGCCAAAATTTTCAGGTTGGTTCAGTATCAGAAGTGGCTGAAAAAAACTATATCCGCCAAAAAATAACATAATGATAAAAGTCTGTATCGACTTCAGGGACATCAACTTCCACTACTCAAATAATGTCATCCCCCATTCTATAATGGAACTATTTATCTATTTATGGATGGATTCCATGTCCTCTCCTTCATGTATGGGTATTCCGGGTATATATATATGAATGGGCCCTAAGGATGAATAGGCCACTACTTTCAGGGAAGAAAAAGGTACCTTCTAGAACTGGGTAATGTTGTTTGGTTTGAAGAATGTTGGGGCCACTTATCAGTGAGGCATTCACCATATTTTCAATACACTCCTCATAAAATTGGTAGACTTCCACGTGTATGATTTTGCATTCAAATATTTACAAAGGTAATACCATATTAGGGACCTTGAGGGAGTGTTTGACATCATTCACTAATGTCACATGAAAGTGAATACCCTTAATTATTAATTCCGGCTCACATCCAGAGTATTCCATGGTGTTTTTCTAGGTATAGAGGAACTCACTTAAATCCATAAAGTATCAATGATACCAGCAATATCCCTTACCTATAATCCCTTGGAGATGTGAGGCCTTCAATGTAACTTATCCTATATTTATTAATATAATAAAATTATGAACAAAAAGTGAAATCCTTTATCAATGATCATGAAAACAGATAGAGTATATGAGTGGGATGATAATTTTCAGGTCATATTTGAATAAATTAAGCAATATTTGATGTATCCTCTAATGTTAATGCTACCTATCCCAAGGAATCCTCTGGTCCTCTATGTGACCACCCTATAATGTTCCCTCAAAATCCTCCTATCCTAAAAGATCAATGAAGGTGGGTAGAATAGAGTATATTATCTCATTTGTATATTTCTTTACATTGATTATATATATTATCCCATTCAGAAGAGTTTTTATCCCTGACATTCACAGTATAGATGTTGTGACAAGATTTTTATCACCATAAGATGTAATTAGTTTCCCAAGTCAATCCACTAAAGTAAATTCTTAGCCTCCCTATACTGACAGGAATTTTAACATAATGAGTAGTAATCATGTTGTAGTTTGATATCATGTTTATCCCACATAAGCCTATCAAAGGACAAGCATTATCATATTTTCTATCCACACATCCCACCCATGAGGAATTTCTTCTAGATGCTCATTTCCAAGATGATTCCATTTTATATATCAGTCAAACTATTCTATAATGAACCATACTTTCCATTCAAATATGTTTCATCTAAATAGATGAATATTCTTTAAAAAACATTACAAAACCATGTCTGAATCCTATGGGTTTAATTCCTTTGGAAACATGTAAACAAAAACAATTGGTTCATTAGACATATACATCATCTCTCTCTTATTAATTCATATCATTAATCCCTTTTTGAAATATAATACTTAATACATTTCTTTCTATAATGGGGGAAAAACATAAGAAAAGGGTAAGTTGAGATGCTCAGTATCAGTGGCAAGGGAGATATCAACCATAACAAAAGCATAAAGGTATAATAACATAAACATAACAATTGAAAAGTATACCTTGCATATTAAATATCATAAAATTCAGTCATGAATTAAATAATAAATGTTAATAATACATGAATCCTAAAATATCATCATCCATTAGAGAATACAATTGGAATAATACATGGAATTTTAGAATACATGTATGCATAGAAAACCGTTTCCTTAATAGTCAAGGATATTTTCCAAGACTATTATAGTGGAATGGGTTCACTTCCAAAACCATTATAGTATCCATGGTTCACTCCCAATAATATCAATGTGTATTTTATTCACTCCCCAAACCATCATAATGAAAAAAGTATTTTACTTAATCAGTTTCCATTCACATTCGAGTATTGTCTATCTCATGTGATATAAATCATTACCCAGTACAATAGAGATAATTATATTTTCCACCCATCACATAATGAAACCATACATATGTGTTCAAGAATGACATAAATAATTTCAAAACACATGAAATTATATTGGGATTCATAAACATTTCATCATAACATATACTATAGAAAAGAAACTGGATTCCTAAATATCATGCCATCATAAATATAAAACAATAATAAAAAGAATAATTATTGTATCCATGGATAATATACCCATTAAATTATAAGTAATTTTTTTTATCTTTGATGGAAAATAATTTTGGAGGATCACTTGAAATAATTCTTGAAAAATAAAATTTCCATTTTCAAATAATTTCTTTTTAAAGAGCCTCACAATTATAAAGGAAAATATTTTCATTGAAAACAACCTTCTAATACTGTATGGGAAACCTAACATCATTTGGGCGTTATGATGATGGGAAAAGCTGCTCCTACTATATATGTTAAATAACATTTCATCTATATTTTTGTTGGAAAAGTCACAAAGAACGTAATTTAGAAAAAAAGCAATAAAAAATACTTTCAAACCATTTTTGTAAAAAGTAAAACATGAGTGAAAAAGAATTTAGATAAATCAATAAAAAATAGTAATGAAATTTATTTTAAAAAAATTATAATGCATGTACAAGGAAGAAAAGGTGAGTTTTAGGGTAATTTTTTTAAAAATATAACTTTTAAAAGAATGTCCTTTATAAATATCATATCATTTAAGTGAGAATTAAGAAAATAATAAATTTTTTGTGTCACTTTAAATAAAAATAAAACAAGAAAAAATAAACAATAATATATTTAAAAATAATTTCAAAAATAATATTTTTACGACATAATCAAGGATGTAGAAATTTATCCCAAAGAGTGGAAATTGGGTTAAGAACTCCCCTACCACAACATAATCGGTCAAATTATAATCCCAATAAAAGTAATATTTATAAATTGTATCATTGAATAAAATTAAGATAATGAGATTTATTATATCATATATCAAAGGGAATTATATACACCCACACAAGAAATTAGTGGCGAATACAACATATATCTCAGTGAAGTAAAAGAGATATGAAAAACCTTTACCTCACATTTCCCTTTAGTTTTGTGTACAATAAACTCATGTATAATTGTTTGAATAATGTTATTAAATAATTACATAACTATAATAATATGTATAATACCTTATATGATTATTTTATAACATATTATCACAATTTCAATAATAATGTTTCATTATTTTCACTGTTTTGGGTGTGTTGTTTCATGGTTTTCGTGGTCAGTTCATTATGGTAGAATTATGGATTTTCTTTTCAAATGGAAATAAAACCCAAAAAGTAAAATGAAATTGTATTAATGCACTTTTATATGTTTAAATGGTCAAATACATCATTATTGTTTCCTACATGATGATGATTCATTTGATAAAATCTTAATGATAAATGTTAGATTAATTTGGTGGTTTTTCAGACCATCATGAACTAGTTTCATCTTATTTAATGTTATGTGTATATATTATTTCCAGATTTTTAAATTGGATATAAAATAATTATTAAAATCCAATATAACCATAATAATTTTTTTCACCAGCCATTAAGGTGGTAATGGAAAAAAACAAATCATTATCCACATAGATGATTAATCGCCATAATTTTGATAATCGGTAGGTTTCTCTAAACAAGAGGAGGTTAATAAATAGGATTTATATAATATATTCAGTTTTAAATATAATATTACTGTATATTAATTATACTTGAGTAATTATTCCTCTATGGATGGATTAGGTGAGGAGATGATAGACAAAATGAAGTAAATTAAGAGAGGTTGTTTGAGAAATCTACCTCTTGAATATCACCTCCTTGAAGGACCACTTAAGGGAATTGGAATTGGTCTTTGGGTTAGAATAGAAGAAATTCTATTCAAATAGAGTTGGTAGGAGAGGTTTTTTTAAAACAATTATGATATTAAATGATTTTTAGGAGAAAGGGGGTTCTGATTGATGATATTTATAATTTTGGAGGAGTGGTTTAAAGTGATTAAATATTGATTATTTTATAGTTAAAGACAACCACATTTGGGTTTCATTAATTTAAATGAATTTGGGATATTATTAATTTTATAAAGGCCTGTTAAGGTCACGAAACACATCAACTACCCATTTAAATTTTTAGTTTTAGGTATTTTAAGCCTTTATATATTAACATTAACCAAGAACATTATTTTACCTATGCTATGGTAAATCATTTTTATACCATGGTAACATTTTTATGACTAAAAATGAAAATTAAATTACTAACTAATTTTAAACTTATGATTCCAAATATTTAATCCATTTTAACAAACTAAATTCACATAATTGGAAAAATCAAATGTAAAACAAAGCCTGTAGACATGTTGAAAATTTCTATTTTTGAGCAGAGTATTTTTCAAGAAAAATATGATTTTATACAACTAATAATTATCATTTTATGAAATTTAATTTATAATTAATTATATATAATCTATAAATTTTATTTAAGTCCAAAAGTAAATTTATTCTAAAATAAAATAAAATGGTTATTTAGAATAATTTATGTTGTTGAGATATAATTAAGCAAAAATTATGTTATTTTAAATAAAATTCGAGGCATAACGATACTTTTAAATTGATTAATTTGTTAAAACGAAATATAAATTTTCCATAAAATTAGTATTTTATTCACTATTCACTAAAAAATTAAACAGCTTAGAAGATTCTCAAAAATTAATCCTAATATAATTTTGACATGGTGAAACAAATAAGTAATTTTTATTTTATCAAATAAATTGTCTAAATTTTTTGGAAATTAATTATATTTATTTTTTATTGAAAGCAATGAAAATCCCTTTTTGAAGAAAACATATATTTTAAAATTAATATGACTTTAATAATAATTATGTGTTTATTTACAAATAATAATAATATTTTTTTTAGAAATAAAACTCATATGTATTTCATAATACAATTTCTATTATTCACACCCACCAATTTCATGGATAGTTTATAATGGTCATGTTTTAATATTAATAATAATCTAGAGTTCATTTAATATCGGCGTATCATGTGACAAAAGCTATTGAACGTGGTGTTTTTTTAAAATTTATGGATGTTAAAATTCCCTTATAGAAGATGAATTTGTGGTTCCTCCTGTATACTGACTAGTATAAGGCTCAACAATCCAAAACTCAACAGCTTCATCCTTGGGATTGTTTTTATCACTCCTGTGCATACCATCATTCTGCACTATTTCCTATGATCATAAGGTTGTACTAAAAATGACGATACTTACTAGGATATAATCACTGGCCTTTTATCACACTAGATATCGATTTTTTCCACTTTCATGTGTAGGGAAACTTTGAGTTAGTAATCAGATAGTTTTGGGGTGTCTATATAATCAAAATATGTGAATGCGTTCCTCTACTGAAATGAGTTCATGAGTTGAAAACCTAATTCCCTTCTATGATGGAGGTGACTCATGTGACATAATCAAAGAATGACCAAGACAATGATTTAGTTGGTATAGTATTATCCCTTAAATAACCAGAACAAGATGACCTAGTTATCTATGTAGCACAATGTAAGTTCACTACACTAGTTGTTTATAACAATGAGGAAGGACATATAAGCCATTTCTTTGATGAAACCTTTTTGGCAGGGCCCTAGAGCTCCTCAATAGTATAAGAATAGACCGATTAGAGTCCTTCCATTCACAATTATCTATGTCATTTAACTCTCCCAATTGGCTTTGTAGAGAATGAGGGAATCCTCTGACATGTAGTACAACGTTTCCTCAGAGGAGGCCCCAACCTTGGGCAAACTCTCCACAAGCATGAATTTGATGGATTCCTCCTTCACAATATTAGAGGTATGGAAGTTCCTAATTTCCTACGATTGGTCCATTCTAGGATGTATAAATCTTACTATGAAGGGTTAAAGCTCTCCCACTAGATATGAATATTGGGTTATTTTTTGGATCACTATTGTTCATGACAATATCATATATACCCAAATGTATCATGCATGCTAAAGCCATACTATATTCTTTGATCAACCACCTAATCTTCTTCATACCACCAAATATTCACGGTTGTTTTATATATAGGGAATCAATGTTGTGGGGCTATATCTATCAGAAAAAAGCAACATATGAAGGTTTATCCCCACTTCCATAGACTTTTTCTCCAAGGGGGAAGAGGCCATCCCACTCAAGGAAGTAAAGACCCAATTCGTGATTGAGTTCATGAAGTCCCACACCATCCATATATTTGGCATCACGAAAACTATTCTCATAGAGAATGGTACAAACTTTTTAGTTGATGTGTTGAAAATGGTATATTTTAAATAAAACATTCGGTCCAACAATACTTCTTGCTATCACACATTGGAAAATAGACATATTTAGGTGTTAATAAAAACCATAATTAAAATTATGAAAAATATGGTGGGCCAAAATAAGGAGAGTTAGCCTAATAAACTCCCAAATTCCCTCAAGGCTTATTGAACTATAACCCAAAGCTACAGTAATGTGAACCCATATTCCATGGTGAATACAATAGAGGAAATTTTACCTATAGCGATTCAGATATTGTAACTCCAGACAAACATTTATGATAAGTAAACACTAGATAAGGGTGAGGAATTATTCATGGCCAATATGAAAGCATTCGAATAAAATAGGCTCCATAAATTACACAACATGGAAAGTCATCCGAACTAGATATCATAAACTTTTAATAAGTAATTCATCACATATTACTTCTTCATGGTGACTAGGTGCTGGCTTGGATCATACTGTTCAAACCGAGGAAGAAAAAACCAAAAAAAACAACCCAAGTGGGAAGGACCCAACATCATCCATAAGTTCTATCCCAATGGCGAGTACTATTTGATAACCATACATAGGGGGAATCCACACCCCCACAAATTCTGATTTTCTCAAGAGGTAATTAATGTATGACATCCTAATCCAAACTCTATGACTATAAAATAGGATCCTTTGGTCTAAACTCTATGGACATAAACTATGATCCCCTGGTCTAAACTCTATTACCATAAACTAAGAGCCTCTAGTCTAAACCCTATGACCACAAACTAAGAGTCCCTGGTCCGAACTCTATGACCATAAACTAAGAGAACATGGTCTGAAATCTATGACCATAATCTAAGATCTCATGTTCTGAAATATATGACCATAAAATAACAGCCCCTAGTCCAAACTCTTTGAACATAAACAAAGAGTCTCTGGACTGAAATCTATAACTATTAACTAAGAACCCCTTGACAGAAATCTATGACCATAAACTAAGTAACCCCGGTCCAAAATAAATGACTATAAACTACGTGATCCTAGTAAAAACACTATAACCATAATCTAAGAGCATATACTCCAAAATCTATAACCATAAACTAATATCCCATGGACCTAGCTCTGTAACCATAAACATGGAGTCCTCGGTCAAAGTTATGCGACCATTAACATCAGCATGAATGATCCAAGCATTACGACCCGAAACAATTTGTCACATACTATAGTATGTGCTATACAAATATAAACTAAAAATCCCAACGTACTCAAAAAATGAAGATATAATATCAACATACCGTATAGTATACCTGAGACACCCCATATGAAAAATACGGTAAGGAATAAACCCAATGTCCTCAGCACATGCTGTTAATCTGTATCCCTACCCAGTGGTAAACTAGAGATTCCACATATGAAAAATATGATAAGAACCATACATAACACCCTCAACACAAGATGTTGAACTCTTTCCTTACCCCATGATAAACTCATCATGCCATATATGATGATTATGAGATGAACCATCCTTTCTACATGACATTAAACTGTATGGTTCACATCTCAATTGCATGATATTAACCTATGTAACATCTTTATCCCTCTCTTGAGTGGGAACAACCCATATATCATGAGTCATATACCTTGTCATGTCCCAGAACTATGTATATATGATTCCCATTTTTTAGAGATATGTAGGAATTCTCAGACTTATCTCCTGGTTCCAGCCTCAGCTTTAACCAATTTTTAGGACAACCCCCCCCCAGTACAAGCCTCATGACCGTAAAATACATGCATTGGGTATCAATATTACCTTGTGTGGTGGAGGTCCTCCATTCCCCATTCTTCACATTGAGGATTAACTCAGTTCCACCACCTAAACATCCATGTAAAACCTACACCCATTCCAATCCAATCATTATAACACTAAACTATGTGTATCTGGTCCCATGTGGCCTCTTATTTTCACATCCAAAACTATGTGTAGCTTGATTCCCATCACAATGGGATATAAAATGATGCTGAGATCTATTATCTTAGGACTAATCCACCACCAACTCATTTAGGGGTTCCCCTAGCACCATAAAATTGCATGCGTTCTTGGTTTGTTTGGAATTTTTGTGTAGAAATGAGAACTTTTTGGCCCTCAAATCACATCACATTATAACCCCATTAGGACACATGAATTACATATCATAAGAAACCATTGGTCCCAAATCTATGAACATAAACTAAGAGTCTCTAGTCAATTCTATGTGACCCAAAACTATATAAACCCTTGGTCAATGTATTATGATCATAAACTACTTGTACCCATAGTATGATCTACATGACTTTAAGTCAACAACCCCCTAAGTATAGGTTGTAAAACATTAAACTAAAAAATACCCACTTTCTAATCCCATCATTTTAGATTATAGACTTACCACATGGTAAACTCAGGATTCCCCATTTGAAAAATATGAGAAGAACCAAAAACCAACATCTTCACCACATGAAGTTTAACTACAGCCTTACCCTTTGATAAACCTGGGATACCTCATACAACCAGTACGTGATGAACAAAAAATAAAGTACTCAACACATGATTTTAAACTTTATACCTATCCCATACACAATTAATATTACATATATAATAAATATGGTATGAACAATGAAAATACAACGTCCTCAGCACATGAAGTTAAACTATATCATTATATTATAGTGAACATGGGATGCCTCATACGATAGATATGAGAGGGCTGATTTGAAAATAATTCCAAACCATCACCCTTTGGTTAGATCAACCTGAATTCTTAAGTGTAATTTTATGTCTATGAAGGTTCTTGACTCCCATGGATGCACCCGCCTCTTCAATCTTCCATCACCTCATGAATTATTTGGTTTGGACCCACATCACCTTCATAGTATGAACATCCCCCCCCCCAATGGAAAAGGTTTCTGGAATATTTTCTCACCTACCATCCTTTGAATTCACCCAAAAAGATCCCCATCAAGGGATGTGGGACCCTTATTTTGGTATTATTTAATGGTTTTCCCCCATTTTTCGCACAATCCCACACATGCATGGTTGTGGGACCATTGTTTCAAACATGGTAAATATTTTTCCCTCCTCTTAAGTCTCACCATTTCATAATATATATTTTTTGAGTCATGATTTTTACCCCTTCCATCTCTGTTTCATTTGGTGTAATTTCTAAACATATGGTATTGTCCTCCTCATGCATCTAAGCATGATGACCACAAGATTCAACATCACTAGAATCTTTTGGGATAGGTGAATCAAGTCCCTATTGAGAATCCTCATGTAATGAGGAAGAATTTCAACCAATCATTATTTCAAACATTGAGTATGACTCACATTGTCTTATGAAACTATTGAAGGATCTTCCCTTATGGGTTTAAGATGAACCAACTCCCCTTAATTCCAAGCATCACAATCTTAAACTATGTGAAACATTTCCTTTATGTTTCTTATGGAACAAGTCCTCCCTTAGCCTTCCATTCACAACAGGTTTCTACTCCTTCATGCCGCTCTAATCAATATAGGGAAATCATAGTCCAACCATTAATACATTATAATATTTACAACACCATGGTATGAAATCTATTAACTTAAACTAAGATTCTTGGTCTAAGAATCATGAAATCAAATTATGTAAAATTTGTTTATGGAATTTAACATGTGGCCCTAGGCCTATGGAAAGACTCGGAAATTTAAAGGAAAATTTTTCCTTTAATACTTTGGAATTTTACGAGTCTGTGGCTTCTGACGGCACCTGATACTGAGGGCCGGTGTGCCCAGAATCAATTTCTGAAGTTTAGCTCAGGTACGTTCAGTAAATGAACGAGCGGGTTTTTCAATCTTTTGAACTAGTGCTCGGAATCAAAATACGAGGGCACTGATGAACTCACAGCGCCAGTATTCACATAAGGGGACCTTCACCATAGTTTCATTTTATGTGGGTCAAAAGTTAATAATTGGGGAATTAGCTTAAAATAAATAAAATTGGTGTGTACAATTTTATTTATATCTGAGGTAGTTATATCCTACAATGGGGAGTTAAGGGTGGGACCCACAACCACCTAACTACCCAATTGTGGATGTTTGAGAGGTGGGGACCACAGAAGCCGCAACCTTTCATTTTCCACCAAACTCACTAACCCCCCTTCATTAATTTGGAAACACCCCTTTAATTTCCAAACTCTCCACCTCCCTCACTCCATTAATTCCTAAAACACCTTTAATTTATGAGGACCTTTCCTCTGCCTCTATCACTATTTAACTCTTTCCAACATTCCTTAATTAATGAATGGAATCTCTTCATTTAATTAATTAATTGTTTGAATGTTTTAATTTTAAATGGATTGTGTTATTAAATTAACGAGTGTAGCTTATTATTTTATTTTGGGAGGGCTTTCGTTGTGTTAAGGGAAAGAGAGATCTTGAGAGAATAGTTTTCTTCTTCGATGAAGAACTGTGACTTATTCGACAAAGAACGCTGGTTCCATGAAGAATGACGATGTGCCAACCAATCCCTTATCTGCGAAAAGTGAGGAGATGTCTTTTCCTCCTTAGACGCACTCCGACATCGTCTACGAATCCTTTCCTTGTGACGTCGTCTTTCACGAAGCCCGACGTGCGACATCAATTATCGAGGTAGGGGATTAATTTCAATTTTAAAGGTTTTAATTTGTGCCTCATTTTCCGTTGAACGTATTGTTTTTCCGACCTATTTCTATCGCTTAACGCGGAGGGTGCGGGCCAAAAAATTACGGCCTGATAACCCTCCGTTTGATCTTGTTTATTATTGGAATTGGAGATCAGAGGAGGAAAACGGAAGAAGCCGGTGGCGCAAGGGCCACCATCACACATGTAGGGAAAGACGTGGCGAAGTGCGCTATGGAAGAGGATGCTGACGTCGTCATGCCAGCTTTGCGGATGAACCACGACCTGCTTCTGCAAAAGGACAAGTCGAAGCAAAGTCGGGGCGCCAGGAGGGCGCCGCGCCAGATGAGCCATGGATCACCAGTGTGGCCTACCTACGCCATAATTTCGGCCGACCTAGATGGCCGGTTTGGGAGGGGGCGCCATAAGGCGCCCCTGGTTCGGACAGTAGTGGGCTGCACCCCCTTGGACAACTCGGTATTCGGGCCGAGCCAGCAGGGCCGTGCGCCAAGCCGGGCCGAGCCAACCGGGCCGGGCTGCGCTATC
Source organism: Viscum album (assembly GCA_963277665.1). NCBI lineage: Eukaryota > Viridiplantae > Streptophyta > Magnoliopsida > Santalales > Viscaceae > Viscum > Viscum album. The sequence goes on from OY728141.1 coordinate 1,427,436,557, forward strand.
ATCGGGCCGGGTCACGACCTTCAGGCCGGACCGCACAAAACTTTGGGCCGGTCTGACACCCCTACTGGGACAGACCCACCAAATCTGGGTGACCCGACCCACCTGCCCACGGGGCTTAACGGGTCGGGCCCGTTATTCACTTAAACATGATTAACTTAAAGACCACACGTCCGATCGACGCGCTGTCTGCGGCACTGGGACCCTATAGGAAATTAGGTACTTTTGAAATACTCTAAGTGAGTTTTAGGAAGCTTTGGTAAATGGTCGGGTTTCAAACGAGCATATTTCCAATCGCGCCCTTGAAACTAAAAAGCCAATATCTCTCAGTTCGGGCGCCTGATTGATGTGTCGTCTATCCCGTTGAGTTCCTTTTGATGAGACAGACATTTGGGATACATAAAATCTAGAATTCATGGTAGTTTATGTTTCAACCCCTTTACTCGAGGAGTGGACCCTCCTGGAATCGAGTACGCTGTGTGCGGGAACCCTAGAGCTGGCTGCAACTGCGACAACTACCTTACTGGAATCCTCTGTGGGTTTGACGACGATGACGACTGTACATGGATCCTATGTGGGTTCGGAATCGAGGAAGACTTTACTTGGATCCTCCATGAGTTCGGAAGTGATGATGACTGTACTTGGATCCTATGTGGGTTTGGCAGCGATGGTTACTGTACTTGGATCCAACATGGGTTCAGCAGTGATGACTTCTGTACTTGGATCGTATATGGGTTCAGTAGAGGAGATGATTCAAAGGCTACATCTAATCATCTCCACCCCACATCATGAATATTATACCTGTGTAAGTATAGTCTTGTTTTTCAATCATTATCATTGATGTGATTGACTTCCTTATTATGTGTACCAGATTGTGCTTGGGCTCAAAAGTTGGAACCAAACTGAGATTGACGACTTAGGTATATGTATGTACATATACCTAAGTAGAGTTGGTTGATACTTCATGATTGTATCTTCCTTTGTGGTTTATCGTTCGTGGATTTCGGGAGACCTTCGGGGGTCTCAGGGTCCCTACTATGTATTGTATACTCACCCCTACATGGGAAATGCCCACACTACATTGTGTTGGTTGTAGACGACGGACAGCACGGATCCTGGTTGAGGCTTCTGGAGCTTAGCGGTATCCAGAGGTGGACCACCTGGAGGGATGTACACGGAACGGACGGACGGACCCAAGGTACCGATGAGACAATCTATACCCACCATTTAGGTGGGATTCTTGGAGGATGACTCGGTGGCTGCTGCTTTACTTTACAGCTGTTGTACTTTCTTTCTCAGTTGTACTGTACTTTCAGTTGGGTCTGTATACTGGCCCATTTACTTTCCAGCACTTACTTTTGTACTCAGTTTTACATAGTTCTTACTTCAATTGCATACTCTGTTGTGTATGTTTAATTTTATAAAGGCAATGCCTTCCCTTTTACCGGGACTTACGCCTTCGGTACTAGTGGCCAACCCCTGGCCTATGGAAGGCGGGCTTGGGGTAGTCACGTGACGGGCCCCGAGGACGGGTCGTGATAGCCTCCTTGGCCCCCTTATTAATATCATGACATATTATTATTGGTTAAAAAAATTCCTTTAAATCCAAATCATTATAGTTGCTGTTTTGTGGCCTCAAAATACAATAGCATGTGGTCCAAGAATTTTGAACTTAAACTATGTGTAAGTTGTCCGAGAGATGTTCTGTGTGGCATCATGTGGTTTCCTCAACCCTCAATTTATGTTGAGTAGCCTTTACTCAATGTACCACATATTCCTTCAAGAAACACAACCAATTGGGGAAACTAGTACGAACTAAGAATTCCCAAGGAAATGGGAACAAATGTCTATCAGGTTTAAAACATCTATGGGAAACCTATAAAAAAGTTAGACTCCCACCCACCAGGTCTCTCTCCTAGCTTTGGTAAAAGTTAGGGAATATAAAGAAAGAGGTAAAAATCCTGCAATATCAACCATGAAACATATAAAAAGATAGGACATTCTCTATATAACCCACTATTTTAAGAAAAAATTAGACCCATATCTTAAATTCTTTTTCCCAATGAGCTCCTCGACAGGGTGAGACCCATTTTGTTTCTTATTCGCACATCTGACTACCTTGACCAGGTATGATTTATTCATGTTAGTTCACACGTTTTAGCCACATGATTCTAAAATATATAGTACCGTGGTAAAATATCAGTAACCCTAAAGTATATAAATAACATCACTCTCACCGGATGAGATTAATATACATCTTCCACATTCTCAGCACAAAATGGTAAATTTCATGCCCCTCATCCTTTTATAATGAGGGTAAAATGAGGAGCATCTTAGTCCGTCACTTAATAATCTCCCATTACACCTTCAGTTTTGATCACCTACCACACCATACATGTTCCTTAATTATCGCTCACCATCCAAGACAATTCTCTTATTGGAAGACATTTCTATCCTTGGTCAAACAGATATACCTACCGACTGTTATCAAAACCAAAATGTTGTAATTCTTTGAGTGATGAACTCTATTAAAAAATCCATCATTCCATCCCCATTTTTCATGTATCATGGGACTTGAATCCCCTTCATCTTTCATGACCCCAATTTCCATGGATCGGCCTGTGACTACCCCACGCCCACCACTAATAGGCCAGGGGATGGAGACCAGTGCCAAGTAGTAATATCCAAAAAATTAAAGGCATTAGCCTAAATTACCTGCACACATGCACACATGTCCAAGACCACCTCTAATAGGCCAGGGTACGAAGACCATTACCGAGTAGAAATATCCAAAAAATTTGAGGCCTTAGCCTAAATTACCTACACACATGCACACATGTTGAGGCACACAAAATGATTATATGTGAAACAACTAAAATAGTTCATGTATATATCTAAAATCCCATATCATTGTATGATAGTAAAAGTACTGAAATAAGAAAAAGGGTCCAAATACAAGATGAACCAAAAAATATAAAGGGTCCAACCTGATCCAAGGAAGAGAACTAAGTCATATGTAAAATCCCAGTAATACACCTCGGTATAAAAAGATCAAGATACACTCCACTAACTTCTTGTCTTCCGAGGACACCATCAAAAGTGCCATCATCTGCATATGAAACGACATGTGCAGGCAAAGCCCATACATGGGTGAGTATATAAATACTCAATAGGACACATTTATAACACTAAACATGAATCAATTATTATAGTTATCTCAATAAATGATATAAAAACCAATTTATAATAGAATATCCTATATATACTCATGAAAGTCTCCACGTCACAGGTAGTCAAAACCAATTTCCAACAACATTATTCTCTTGTATTAAACGATCATTCTCGGAGAATCCAGTCCGCAATCCATTATATCATTGGATACCCTCAACAAAGAGGTATATCTCACTAGTCCCACCCAATAAATCTCATTTTTATATGATGTCCCTGATACACAGATATAAGGTCACGCCTTGAACTACAAGGGGACACCACAAACCCAATCTAGATCAACCAATTATTTAATGTATTGTATTATAATGATTCCTAAAACCCCAAAGATAGTCCTATTAAATGGAGGATCAATACATTGCTTTGGGAGGTCACAATTATTATAGAAACCCCACCTAGGGAGAAATGATGATAGAGGATCACACTCCAATTTCATAGAGGGGCACCACAACTATATCTAAGACTCGACCTCTAGAGGGGATCACAATCTTATGACGTGGATATAATTCTGAATTGTACCCTCAAGGGAGAGTACCATGGAACCACACTCAACCTAGTCTAGTCCAAAATAGGAAACAAAGAGTTAAAACACTCTTAAAGTGTGTACACATCTTGTACCAGGGGTTACACGACATGTTCCAGGGGGTACACGGTGTGACTAGCTATCTTCACAACTACCAATGTGAAATACCCTCAAATGTAATGTAATAATCCATATAAATAATGTTTAGAGGATGTACATGATGTGTAGAGGCACACAATATCCTGCTCGTGTCACATGGTTGTGTCCGTGTTCAGTGGTCGTGCCTATGTACATGCCTGTGTACACCAAGTTGTGTCTATGTCCATGTACACAGTGTGCACTATAGATGTTTAATTTTTTACTATGTCTATTTAATTTCTGAAGTACACACTAAGCCAAATGAAAGGGGCTACATGGAATGTTACCTAGTCACATGGTGTGTAATATTTTACTTTTCCAAGAACCCATAGCTCCTTATCCAGGGGGACCACATGGTGTGTAATCCCGAATTACACACCATGTTTCCCAGGAATTTGAATATCCATTAGGATCTCTTTCTATTATCCTTACAAATATCCAGAGCTTCCAACTTTGCTGGAACATGCCGATTTGGGTATGTCTCGTCCTTTCCAACATTGATCAGTAGAAATCTAGACTCAAATACTCTTGGGATTTTCCCTATTGATCCATCCTCACTGAGCATCAAATATCAGGAAGAATAGAACATCAAACCCATTTTGATCCACCCCTAATCATCCACCAGCATCATTGCACCTCAATCAGCCAGTTGATCATGAACCATAGCCATCGTTTTGATCTATTAAGCCGAAGAATGACTACACCACAATCAAATATCAGGTATCCATCGAATCATGGGCCAAAATAAAAAGCTTCTGATGACCATGTGAAGAGTGGGGAAATAGATACAAAGATACAAGATATGAGGAATGAACCCAAGAAATTATTCATTTGGCCTCGATCTATTGTCATAGAAGGTGTTTAATGAAGAGGTATTAATAATCAAATGAATAAATAATTCAGTCAATTTAATGCAGTTGATGATGATCATGTAAATTGTTTTTCATTGCATTGATCCACGTTCATCCATGATTAATAAAATGTATAGAAATCACAAATAAAAACATCATACCTAGAATTTAGATCATGCGTTGAAATATAACGGTTTCATTTCCATTAATGATGTGATTCTCCAACTTCATTGCCGCAATGATCCTAGATCTAGTTGTGATCTATCTTCATTCACAAAAGAGAGCTCTCCTCCAATGGATCCTAGGTCTCTAGGGTTTATAGAAAAACCCAAAGACAATTTATATATATTAATAATTAAAGGATATGTAAGAAAATTTATTCAAAACATAAACAAAATAAATTAATTGTATAACTGATTTCATTTAATTATACCAATGATGAATTTTTCATAAATATCCCACAACAAAAAATATTTTTTCATGCGTAGGCTAAAAACCACATTCTGAACTCAATGGTTCCCTCATATTTCTGATTTGTTCCCCCCAATGGGGATTTATACCCCCTTTTTAGGAAAGATATGTTTTCATGTTATTTAATATATTTAATACATTTAATATGTTTATTTTAGGAAAACCATGTCATAGGATTGCAAGCTATCTCAGTTCCGGGTCTCAAAATTAATTAATATAATATCCAAAAATAATACATGTAAAATCCGAGACATTATATTATCCCTACATTAGCGATTTTTTTCTATAAAAGAGAAAAACATACTAAAAAGATAAGGGTACTTGGATTGCATCTGGGTATCCCACTCCCAGGTGCTCTCCTATAAATTGTCATGTAGCTACAAAACATGCAAATGGGGAATCAGGTTCCCCTGAGGGATCATCTCTTTCTGATCCTTGATCTTCACCAGGTACTCTCCAACAGTATCTCCATCCTCAATGTCCAGCTCCCCTTGGACGATAACACGTGACATGTTGGGCACGTACCTCTCTATCTAGGACAAATGGGAGACATTGTGTTTGTAAACCAGCTACGATAGTAGAGCTAATCAGTATTCCACCTCTATAGCTCTATATAATATCATTAAGGGACTAACGAATCTCATAGATAACTTGACATTGTATCCAAATCTCCACAATCAGTGTAATGGTAAAACTGTCGGGGACACATGGTCACCTTCTGTGAACTCAAGAGGGCTCCTTCATCAATCAACATAAGGCTTCTGGTAGTTCTGTGCTGTCTACATCCCTTATTAGATGATTTTAACCTTTTCTGTTTTAGTTTTCACCAACTCCTAGCCCGTGAGTGCCGACTCACCTGAATGTGTCCAACAAATTTGTGACATTCATGGTCACCCGTAAAAAGCCTCAAATAGTTCTATTTCAATGGTATAACAACCCTACATTTATTACAAACATAAACATGATCTATTACATAAAATTAACTTGATAAAACATAGAATATTGAGAGGTATATTGTTTTTTAGGATTAGGAACATTAAATAATGACTTAAAACATTAAACACAACATCTTTATTAAAAACACACTTTATATGATATATACATTTCCTTGTACTTAGCATTGAATGGGGTAACCTAAGGACATGCATAAGAAAATGGTGAGATATAAAGCCTAGTAAGGGGTTAAAAAAGTCATAAAATTAATATTACAATACATTTTAGGGAACAAGCATATCAATGGGGTGTAAGAGAAACCTTAACATAAATGCATGATAAAGAATGATTATGAAAACATGGAAATGTGGCAACATGGCATTATCATGAGCCAAGGATCATTTCACATGTATCATGAGAAAACCATCATTGAACATTAATTAATATTAGTAAACCCTCAGTCACTCGATGTATCATGATACTAATCCTTACCCAATGCATTATAGCACTATCAAGGTGCACCCTTCTTAAACATTTCATTTCATGCGTATGTGTGCCACATGAATCATATAACATGGAACGAATCAACATCATAAAGTATTCCACAACTAAGGAATGTAGAATACATACACGAAAGTAACATTCAATATGTATATGTTCATAATGGTGAATACCCTTAATAGAGACATGGGTATGGTATTCATTGCATAATGATTTTGGCTTGGAAAAACAAAGTGCAACTTCGGCAGCATAACAGCGTGACATAAGAATTCAAAAAAATGGTTGATGAGAGAAAAAGTGTTATATCATCATATGTAAATGAAATTTAAAATACTAGGATAATTTATATACATTTCCCAACTTATATAAAGTAATTTAGGTGCATAATATGAAAGAATTGTTTGATTGTAAATTAAGAGAGAGAAATTCCTTACGGAATTTCGACAAGGTAACAGGTGTACATGGGAGGAATTAATGAGAGATAAAGGGATATCTAATCATTAAAAAATATATATATATACGTATTTGGGAGGTGTGAAATATTACCCCAACATTTATAATTTAAAATAGAAGGGCATAACAATATTAAAAAAATTGGATAAAAATAGAGATGAAGGAATCCCTTACTTGAAGTGTGATCCCAAAGTCTAGAGAGGGGATTGAGAGAGGATTATTGAGATAATGGGTCACCTTTAAAGGATTATAGAGATGGGGGAGAGTTTGGATAAACTCCAAAGTCTTTTAGTAAAGAGGAAGTGAGATCGTGGGAGGGTTTATATAGGAAAAGAGGGGAAATTCTTTATTATTTTGTTTTGGGAAACCACACTTTAAACTAATAAAAACTAAAAACCTGCTCATGGGTTTGGACCATGGATTCTTCCAAATGGGAATGGAAAACTAAATTTTATAATTATAATGACCGAAAATCTTAAAATAATAGTGTTGCTTATGTGGAGGTTAGTTGCACTCTCAAAGAAACCATTTTAAAAAGCTAAAATGTTTTATAAGTCTTGAAGGGTCCACTAAAGCTTTTTAAAATAATTCAAACAAACCTAAAATCACATTATTTTATTCGTAAAACATATATTGGACTAACATAATGTTTATAGTATTTTATTACATCATTATTGGGTCATTATGATGTCATAAAACACATTATATATTTAATCGGTATTTAATTTTTACCTAAAAATTCGACTATCTCAGAAAATTATGACAAATTCACCGTTGGATAATTTTGACATCCTGATTCCAAAAATAATATTAATTTTATCCAAATAATTTTCTAAAGATTTGAATTTCCACTTTTTAAATAAAAACCGACTTTTATAGAAAATTGATGGGTTTCGACAAAAACAACTTTCAAACAATAACAAAAATTACAATTGTATTCATAAAAATAATATGATCATTTATAGTTAATAAAAAGTAATTTTATAAATAATAATATTTTATTAAAATATTATTTTATTATAAAATCTATTAATTTATCAATATAGATTCTGTAGTTGAATATTAACTAAAAATGTTATTTGTGATTTAAAAAATATTTACAAAGTAACAATAAAAAAATGAATGTATATTCTTTATTATATACAAAAATAAAGCACATAATCATAGTGCTAAGGTTTTGTTACATAAACCCTTATAACACCCGCATAAGACCGAAGGGTAAGGTGTGTGATGGTGACAGACTCTTGGGGTGGCTCAGATAACATCGCTCAGGTGGTAATATCTATCAACTTCCACTTCTCTCATAGGTGGATTCGTTTGAGCCTAACATATTGAATCTAGGCTTCAGATTGGTCAAGACCTATACCCAATGAGTCCACATCCTTTCCGAGTTCTTAAAAATGGGCTTCGTACAGATCAAGTCTACTGGATGAGGGCATCGCTTCCTTTGTCTAATTTAATTGCATTTGTAAAATCCCTATATTTATTCTAATCATGTGATCACTATTCAATGGATATATTAGAAATGGTCAAAATTCTTAACGGTATTTTATAAAATATAAAAAATCATATAACTAAAGAAGTTCATATTCTATATAACCATTTCACATAATAATACATTTCATTAGATCAAGAGGAATTTCCATTAATAAAATTATGGGTCATTATAATCCTCCCCCCTTAAGAAATTTCACTCTCGAAATTTGTTTTTCCCACACTAAAACAGATGTGGGTAACTTTGCTTCATCACTTCCTCTGATTTGCACATCGCTTTTGCAAACATGTGTTTTATCCACAACAACATGACGAGGTAAATTTTCTTATTTCATATATCTTTTTCTATAAGATATGTGAACTTAACAGGTTTCTCCTTGTAAGAAATATCATCTTCAAGATGTACTACCTCTGAAGAGAGGACATATGAAGGGCCAGGTATATACTTCCTTAAGAGGGATATGTGAAAGACATCATTTACTTGGGCCATGGTAGTTGGAAGTGATAGTCGATAGGCCACAACCTCGACACGATCAAGAATATCGAAGGGGTGGATGTACCTTGGACTTAACATCCATTTATTTCTAAAATTAAGGACCTTATTCCATAGAGATATGCATAGAAATGTGATGTATTGGACTTTGAACTCAAGGCCTGGTCGATGGTTATCTGCATAACTCTTCTGTCTACTTTGGGATGCCCTGATATGCTGCAGAATGGTTTTCACCTTCTCCACCAATTCATCAACCATTTTAGTTTATAGAAGATTACACTCACTAACTTCATTCCAACACATCAGTGTGCTAAAGCTTTTCCCATAAAGGGAATTATAAGGAGCCATTTGGATGCTTGAGGGGAAACTACTATTGTATGTGAACACAAACAGAAGAAGATATTGATCCCATACCCCTTTGATGTCCAATGAGCATGCTCTCAACATGTACTCATGTGTTTTGATAGAATGATCGGATTAGACATCAGTTTGAGGATGATATGCCATATTGATGTTTAGTTAAATTCTTAGAGCATGTTGGACACTTTTCCAGAACATCGAGGTGAATTTTGGATCTCGATCAGATACAATAGATAGTGGTACTTCTTACAACTTTAACAATTATTTGATGTAAATATGATCAATTTTATCGTATGATAAGTCCTCTTGAATCCCTATAAAGTGAGATGTCTTCATAAGGCGATCCACAATGACCCATATAGGATCGTTTCCTCTGGATGTCCTCGGAAGTCCAGTGACAAAGTTTATGGAAACATGATCCCACTTTCATGTTGGTATAGGTGGTGGTTTCTTCATCCTCTAATACTTTTAAATCTTATCCTTCACTTGCTGACATACCATGCAATTTTCTGTAAATTCTTCAATCACCCTTTTCATATTGTCCCACCAAATGTTTTTTTGGAGATATCGATACATCATTGTGCTCCCCGGGTGAATAGAGAAAGGTTGAGCTATGTGAATTATTCAGAATATCCTTTTTTATCTATGGATCAAATGGAACACATAATCATGACCCTAATCCCAAAATTCCATCATTGTCAACCATAAACTATGAGGATTTCCCATTTCTGATAGATTCCACCCTTTTTAGAATTTCCACATCCTTTCTTTGAGCATCCTTTATCCTTTTCAAAAGGGACGAATGAGAAATAATTTGAGAAAGGATTGATGATGTTCCTCCCTTAATTATTCCCTTGTCCATCCTCTTCAAATATAAGAAGATTGGATCATTTTCAATTCTCATCATTTATCAAGATGCAGGATCCTTTCTACATAGAGAATCTGCCACCTTGTTTTCCTTACCAGGATGGTAGTGGATTGATACATCATAATCCTTGAGGAGTTCTATCCATATTCGTTCATTCATATTAAGCTCTTTTTATGTGAATATATATTTGTGGCTCTTGTGGTAAGTATATATCTCATACTTCTCCCCATAGAGATAATGCCTCCATATTTCCAATGTAATGATCACACTCACTAACTCCAGATCATGCTTATGATAGTTTTTCTCTTGTATTTTCAGCTACCTTGAGGCTTAGGCTATCACTTTATCAATCTGCATCAACGGACAACCCATTACCTTCTTTGAACCATCACTAAATATCACAAAAAATTATCTACTCAGGGATAATGTGAGCATGGGCACAATGATAATCCTCCATTTTAACTCCTTGTAGCTCTCTTCGTATTCATCACTCCAAGAAATATTTACTCCCTTCCATGTTATCTTGGTAATAAGGTTGGAAAATCATGAAAAAATTCTCACATATTGGCAATAATATCTAGATAACCTCAAGAATCTATGGATATCTGTTACCGATGTTGGACTTCACCATCCCTCTATTGTAGCTATCTTCAAGGTATCTACATATATCCCATTTCTTGTGATGATATGGCCCTTGAATGAGACCTCTTTCAACTAGAACATGCACTTTCTGTAATTTTCATAGATATTATCCTTTTTTATGGTCTCTAGTACAGTTCTTAGATGCTCCTCATGATCCTCCATTGTTTTAGAGTATAAGATAATATCATCTAGAAAGACTACGACCAATTTGTCTAGGTAGTCTCTAAATACTCTATTCATCATGTCCATGAATAATTCCAGAGAATTAGTGAGTCTGAAGAGAATAACTATGAATTCATAGTGCCCGTATCTTGTACGGATAGTAGTCTTGGGGATATCTTCCTTCTTCACTCGTACATGATAATATCCCGACCGAAAATCCACCTTGTAGAAGTATTGTGCTCCATGTAGCTGGTCGAACAAGTCATCAATTCTTCGGAGAGGATACTGGTTCTTTATCTTGATTTTGGTAAGCTCATGATAATGGATGCAAAGGCACATTGACCCATCATTCTTCTTGACGAAAAGGACTGTTTCTCCCCATGGTGAAGCACGTGGGCATATAAACCCTTTATACAAATTCTATTGTTGTTGTTTGTTCAACTCCTAGAGCTCCACAACAACCATTCTATATGGAGTCTTGGATATTGGAAATACCTCATGTATAATATAAATTAAGAATTCAACATCTCTTCTAGGAGGAGGACCAGGAAATTCCTCGGGAAACACTTCAGCGAATTCCCTCACAATATTCATGTCTTCAAGGATGGTTTCTTCCTTAGACTCAATCATCTAATCCAGATACGCATGCTCATAGTGTAGTAATATCCACGCTTTAGATGATGGTTCTAAATAAGATTCATCTTCCTCCTTGTACCTGTATAGAATCAGGGGTCGATTATCCATTTAGAGAGTGATTTCCCTCTCACGGAAATTTTTGTTGGCTCTATATAAGGAAATCCAATCCATGCTAGGAATTGCATCAAATTACACCAGAGGTAGAATGAAGAGGTTATCCTGGGAGTTCAATCCACATATTATGATAGGGTAGAAGTTATATTCATGGGATGCAATGATTTACCCATTTGTCATACTCACTGACATCTTTACATCCATGATTCGTGGTAGTGTTGGAAATGTTCAACTAAACTTTCAGGATACAAAAGAATGCATAGAACAGGAATAACAAAGTATTGTTTCTATTATTGATTGAATAACTAGAGTACCTATCACCACATCATTGTTGGGGTTCACTTCGGCGGTAGTGATAGAAAAAGATCACCCCTGCTGCCTTGGAGGTTGTTAATTTCCTTGGAAAACCCTGGGCTTAGGGAACTGATTTTCAAGGAGCCATGGTTCTTTGAAGTTGATGTAATGAAAAATGTGTTGAGGTTCGAATTAAGCATTCCTTTACTCTATTGTAGCTGTGGGATTTTCTTGTCGGCATTTAATGGATAGGTTCCCTTCTCTTCAACACCTAAAGCATTTCCTCATCCCCTTCAGGAAATTTCTGAGGTGCTTCTTTCCACACCTTTGGAAAGTGGGGTGCTGTATTTTATTAGCACCGTTGTATTTATCCATTGGACTCCTAGAATTAAAGTCCATCTTATGCTTCTTATACCCATGATACTCCTGAGATTCTCCGATATCCATTTCGACATTGAGGGAACATCAAACAATTTACTCATAGCTGTCGAAGCCACGGATCTCCAGGTCTTTCCGCAGGTTAGGTTTCGTATCACCAAAGAGAAGGTCAACCTTGCATTCATGGGTAATGAAAAAGCCTAAGGAATATATTTCAAGCCTTTTGATGTTTTCTTCATATTCTCTAATGGATTCATAATTTTTTTCTTGAGGACAAGGAAGTCCCTTCCCATATTAAGTTGGAGGGTGTGTGAAAAATATTTATCGAAAAACATTTTCTGGAAATACTTCCATTCAAACTCCTTGATATCCTCCTCAGAATTTTTATTTTGATCAATGTACACAATTGATTGTCTTCAGCCTCCATATGATATGAATCCAAAAGAATCTTCTCTTTTTTCAGAACATTGAACGATGGAGAAGATCTTTTCAATGGATTTGATTCATTGTTTGACAATTAAGCAATCAAATCATCCCTTGAAATTAGGAGGCCTTTGTCTCATGAAGCTTTCGATGGTGAATTTTTCTTTACTAGGGTGGGTTTAATGTTATTCTTGACCCATGTTTCTATTCCAATCTTTATTTAACATGGAGTGTATCATGAAAAAGTTCACGATTCACACTCCCATTATATTGGGCATCTTATTATAACAGTCATCACATTGACCTTCACTTCGGTTGTTAGACCATGTCCTACTATTCCCAGCCATTCACTGGAATAAAAGTAAATTGAGGGGTAACACATAAAGGGTAATTCAAAGACAAAAATGGATGACTTATAGATTAATTTTATTTCTTTAACTTATGAATCTATATGCTTTAATCTATGTTATCCATGATCTACTTCCCAACATATATTCATAGGGGAATTATTTTCTATTCCCTAAAAAATGGGTCATACTAATCTTGTGAATTTACCAAAGCATATCAACCAGGACTTTCATAACCAACAGTGTAGTAAGACCCGTTTTTGTGTACCAGGATAGCATGTGTGAAGCCTGAAACTCCTTGTCAGAGTCTTCACTCCTAGGAACATATGTTCCATAGCCACCTCTACCTGCTTGTATCCAAACATGGATGTATTTTCGTGATAATTCACTTACGCAATAATCACCGAAATTTAGGGATGTTATTATTATTCTTATTCTTATCCCTAAGGCTCTCACTAGGGGTTCTAATCATAATCCCAAAAATAACTACCCCGATCCTATGATACCAACTATAACAACCCATTGATTATTACAAATTTAAACATGATTTTTTACATAAAGTCAAAATGATAAAACATAGAAGATCAAATTTCATATTGTCTTTGGGGATTGGGAACATTACATAATGACTTAAAATAGGAATAACAACATCATTATTGAAACCCACTTTTTCATGATCACTACATTCCCTCGTACTTAGCAATTCATAGGGTTACCGGAGGAAATGAATAAGAAAAGGGTGAGCTATAAATCCCAGTAAGGGACTAAAAAAGTCATATAATGAAGATTAAAATAAATTTTAGGCAATAGTCTTATTAATGGAGTGTAAGAGAAACATGAAAATAATGGATTTATATAGCATTATTAACATAACATGGATATGTGGCAACAAAACATATCATGGTATTAGCATGATCCAAGGCTCATTGCACATGGAGCATGAGTAAACCAACAATTTATATGAATTATCATGATTAAACCCTCATCTCACTTGACGCATCTTGATACTAATCTTTACCCAATGTATTGGAGCGCTCTCAAGGTGCACCCTTCTTAAACATTTCATTTCATGCATAAGTGTGCCACATGGATCATATAAAATGGAACCATTAAAAAGTAATAAGTAATTCCATGATTAAGGAATGTGTAATACATAAGTGAAAGTACCATTAAATATGTATATGTCCATAAAGGTGAATACCCTTAATAGAGACATCGATGTGGTATTCACTACCCAATGATTTTGGCTTGAAAAAACGCAGTGCAATTTCGGGAGCATAATGGCGTGACATAAGAATTCATAAAAATGGTTGATGAGAGATAGAGGGGTATCTTATCATATTTAAATGAAATGGGTAGTAATGGGTTCATATATATACATTTTCCAAAATATATAAAGGAATTTAGGTGCATAATGTGAAAGAATGGCTTGATTGTAAATGGGGAGAGAGAAATTCGTTACGGAATTTTGGCATGGTACAGAGTGTACAAGGGAGGAATTAATGCGACATAAATGGGTATATAATCATTAAAACGTAAATAGAAAAGTATTTGGGAGGTGAAAAACCATATACCAACATTCATAATTGAAAATAAAAGGGCATAACAAAATTAATAATGTTGGATAAAAAGAGAAAGGAAGGAATCCAGTACTTCGAAGTGTGATCCCAAAGGCTTGGGAGGGGATTGAGATAGGTTTCTTTAGAGCGTGTGGCCCCTTGGGGGGATTCAATAGAGAGGAGGGAAGAGGTTGGATGAAATCCAAAGGCTTTGAGTAAAGAGGAAGTCAGATCTTGGGTGGTTTTATATAGGAAAAGAGAGTGAATTCTTTATTATTTAGGGTTGGGACAACACACATTAAACTAATCAAAACCATACACCAGACCATGGTTTTTAACCACGACAATTTCCAAAGGGGATTGGAAGACAATATTTTATAAGGTCAATGTCCGAAATTCTTAAAATAATAGGGTTGTTTATGTGGAGGTGAGTCACACTATCAAGGAAATCAATTTAAAAAGCTATAATGTTTTATAAGCCTTGAAGGGTCTACTAATGATTTGTAAAAGAAATGAAACAAAAATAAAATCACATTATTTTAATGTTAAAATTTATATTGGACTAAAATAATGTTTATCTTATTTTTTTACATCACTAATGGGTCATTATGATGTCATAAAACACATTACATATTTAAAAGGTATTTAATTTTTACCCAAAAATTCGACTATCTCAGCAAATTATGAAAAATTCACCACTGTATACTTTTGACGTCCTGATTCAAAAAATAATATTAATTTTATCCAAATAATTTTATAAATATTTTGAATTTTCACTTTTAAAATAAAAAACGACATTTATCGAAAATTCATGGGTTTCGGCAAAATCAACTTTCAAACTTTAATGAAAATTACAAATTTATTCATAACAATTATAAAATAATTTATACTTAATTAAAAGTAATTTAATAAAAATAATATTTTATTAAAATAATATTTAATTCAAAAATCCATTAATTTATCAAAATAGATTCCATAGATGAATATTAACTAAAAATTCTATTTGTGCTTTAAAAACTATTTGCAAAGTATCAATAATAAAATGAATGTACATTATTTATTATATAAAAAAATAATGCACATAATCACAGTGCTAAGGTATTGTTACATTACCTCTTATAACAACCACATAGGACCGATAGGCAAGGTGTGTGATGGTGACAGACTTCTGGGGTGGCTCGGATAACATCGCTCGGGTAGTAGACTCTATCAACATCTACTTCTTCCGTAGGAGGTTCCATTCGAGCTTAACATGTTGAAGCTCACATTGGGATTGGTCAAGAGTGAATCCCAATGATGCCACCTCATTTCAGAGATATGAAAAATGGGATTAATGCGGGGAAATTATTCTGGATGAGGCCATCACTTCCTTTGTCTGACTAAATTGGATTTGTTAAAGCCCTATATTTATACTAATCATTCGATCACTGTTCCACGACTATATTAGAAATGGGAAAAATTCTCAAAATTATTTAAAAAAAATATTAAATCATAAAACCAAATTATTTCATATGTTATATAACCACTTCACATAATAATAACATTAATTAGATCAAGAGGAATTTACATTACTAAATGTTTGGGTCATTAAAAATGGTGGAATGGTAGATATTGTTTTATAAAATGTCCACCAATGGTTGTTGATCCTCCCATCTATGATCAAAGTCCAACATGAAATCTCAAAACATGTCTCCAAGACCTGAAGGGTCCATTTTTTCTATCCATTAGTTTGGGGGTGGCACATTGTGCTCAATCATAACTGAGTCCCAAAGGTTTCATGTAATCATATCCATAATGAAGAAGTTAAATGAGTATTATGGTAAGAGATGATCATTGAGGGAACTCCATGGAGTTGAACAATCTCCTGCACATAGAGGCATCCCAATCTCTCTACTAAACTCTTCTTTCGAATAACTATGAAGTTGTTTGACTTGGTGAGTTTTTCTAGGATCACCCAAATGGAATCTATTCCCCTATAAATATGTATTAAAACCTTCATTAAGTCCTTGGAAATATCATCCCACATCCACTATGGAACCTCAAAGGTTTGAGCTAAAACCACTAGAACATAGTGCTCAGCCTTCACTTATTAACAAGTGAGACATTGACAGACAAACTTTTCAAGTCATTTCTTCTTACCTAGCCACCAAATCTAACATCATAGTCCATAATAAATCATTTATACTACTATATTTTCTACCAAAGGGGGTGTATGAAACTCCCACAACACCTCCTCCCGCAATGTCAAAGGTACCATAGTCCATCCTCTAAAAAGTATAGCATGCTCCCCATCTTCAGAATATCCATAATGAGAATTTTTAATGGATATATAAGTACATAAGGTCTCACAATCTGTATATTCATTTTGAGATTATCTATCACACTGTAAAAGTGGTGGTCCAACAATCATAAACTGAAGATATAAAGCACTATCCATGTCCCCTAAGGGAAACAACAATGAATCTAACTCCTCTGAAACTGCTGAAAAAAATGAGAAGAAGATATCCTACTAAGAGAATCTTCCACCATGTTCCCCTTCACAGGAGTATAGAGAATCTAAATGTCATAGTCCTCGAGGTACTCTAGCCACGACCACTATCATAAGTTAAGATCATTATATGATAAGATATACTTTAGACTCTTATGGTCATAGTAAATGATAATATACTCACCCATCAGGTAGTGTTTCCACATCATAAATGTGAAAACTATCACTATTAACTCAAGATCATGGGTCATGATGTTCTTCACATGTGGTCTCAAAATATGTGAGCCATATACAATAATATCTTTCCTTAGCATAAAAAAACAACCATTTGAAGTCGCTGATTCATATTAGAAGCCTACATACTCAACACCCTCCACTAGAAATATCTTAATTGGAGGGATCATCATCCTTTACCTTATATCTTGAAATCACTACTAGAATCTTTCCATCCATATGAATGGATTCCCCATTCAGGTCAAAGCTTTCAAGGGTAATTACTTTCTGGAGAAATAGGGTTCAACACTCCAGTAGTACCTTGCTAACCTAAGGAAACAAAGTACACCACAAACAATTTGGGGTGGCTCCCAAGAATGAAATTCCTCAACAGTTTCTAAATCTATTACAAGTCTATCCTCTGAGATGACGTGCCCCAGAAAGTGGACCTTTCAAATTATAATTGATAGTTCGATAACTTCCTATAAAGTTGGTGCTCCTTGAGTTTATCTAGGGCCATATTCAAGTGTCTCATGGGACGTACTTCATATTAAGAATATAATAGGATTTCATCATTGAAGACCACCATGAACCAATCTACAAAAGGATTAACAATTTCATGACTCCCATGGACACTTCTGGGAGGTTCTTCATGCCAAATGTCATCATAAAGTACTCATAGTGACCGTAGTGAGAGCTGAAAGTTTTATTCCATATATCTGTGTCTTGTACTCATAGCTGGTGATATCCTGATCTAAGGTCAATGTTTGAGAACCATCACTCCCCTCTCAACTGGTTGAATAGGAAATAAATCCTCAATAGTGGATACTTATTCATCATGGTCACATGATTTAAGCACCAATAATATACACATAACCTCAAACTCCCATCCTCCTTCTTATTAAACAATACTAGGGCTGCTCAGGGGGAAACACTAGGTCTAATAAAGATCCTCTCCTATAAGTTTTTCAACTACCCCCTCAGCTCTTGAAGATTTATGGGTGCCATTCAATATTCTGGTGAAGATATCAGTGTTGTCTCGAGATGCAATTCAATGTATAATTGTAGCTCCCAGTGGGGTTGTAGACCTGGTACTTCCTTAAGAAATAATTCTTCATACTCCACTACTAGTGTATGAAACCAATTTTCCATCAAATACACTACTTCAAGATTCATTCTAACCAATTGAAAAGTAATCGATTTCACTCTCCTATGTCTGAGATCGTCCAAATCCACCAAGGATTACTTTTCTCCCACAAAATTTTTTTTTACCAACACTGTAGACACACCACATCTTTCACCTAAAATAGCCAATATAGGCATGATCTATGGATATCCATTCCATACCTAAGATGAATTAGTAAGGTATAATTTCTTCTAGGAAGATATCCCATAAAAAATCTCACCTCCAAGCATCATATCACACTACCATCACATGTTCTCAATCGCTAGTTCAGTGCATGTCAGAGTCTCCAACTGCAATACTTGATTAAACTAAAAAACTAAAATCTCAATGTCTCAAAATAAATAAGGGGAAATGAAAGAATGCATAGAACTTGTGCTTATAAATAATAAATCTATTTTAGAAAAGACATCGATCATACCTCATATCATCCCCAGATCATTGGGATCTCATGCCTCCATAGCCTACAACAGGACTCATCCTTACGTACCAGCTCTCTAAGTCTGGCGTGGACTACTTGGGGGTGAAGGTGGTAGTTGTTCAATCCTTTGACCACATCATATTTCCCTACCGACCCCTTCAAAACATCCTTCTCCCAATGGGACACACTAATACTTCTACTATCTCTTTCTCGGTGGTCCCTTGACGATCTCATGACCAGTTTTATGACGGGCCACACAATATCAAGCCATATATACCCAAACATCACAGGAGAAAGGCCACCTCTCCCTGGACTAATTATATCCACGCATATAGCCCCACAATATGATCCCTGGATCCTAGGATCACCCCCTGAAGCATCTAACACACTTGGATCCCTATGACTGTAGTCATCTACCAACTATAAAGGTCTTAGCTACTGGGTTCCCACTTCTAGGTACCACTACCAGTTTATGCTCTACGTAAAATGTCTCAAACAACAAGGCACACTCAAGAACTCCAACATAGGTGGGAATGAAATGAGATACCACTGAATCCTTGATGTCTCGGTGAAAGTACTTCTTAAAGTTCATAGCTCTAAATAACTAATCTCCCACCATATCAAACGAGAAACATGAGAGATCAGTAAAATTCACTGAGTAATCTACCACGATCATACTACCTTGCTAAAGATGTAGATGATTCAATATGCATACTAATCACAATGTGGATAGATATAAATCCTCGCAGAAGAGATACTAAAACCTTATCTAGGAAAGAGTTTTCTTGACATATGAATGAGTCACTAAGATCCACCATCACGTATCATATCCCAGAAAAAGAACCACTGTGAGGACTTCCATCCAGTCAAAATGCATCCTCACTAGTCAAAAAACATGAGTATCTACCTCTATAAAATCCTTATCCAACTATGGGATGTATCACCATGAAACATGGGATATTGCTACCTCTAAAACTCATGAAACACACTCAACTTTCATGCATCCTAATCTAGTACTTATTTCACTAGATACTACTCATTGTACGGTGGTATATCTTGAAAACCACATGGTGGTTCTATGCTCGGTACATGCCCCTATACAAATGCCTTTTCACTAAGAGGATTATCCTCATGATCACATAGTGGAATCCTAGATGGATATGTGTGTGGAGGCATCCTAAAATTCCAAAACGATGTACCATACTCCAAAGAGTATATATTTGGAGATAACTCAACAAGTACATGGAAAACATAACCATTCCGATATGATGAATGCACCAAAAATTTTCCATGAAACAAATGTTTACATATACCAAGTCAATGTGAAAGTGATTAGAGTCCTCTTGTATGGATAATTCATCTATTGTACCAACAATGCTGTCACTGTCATGAAAACCAAACTCAAAACACTAAAAACAACTACCCCAAACCAATCTCACTTACTCCAGTCATAAGGTAGAATCGAATACTCTCAAACAACTTTGTAATGACCTGACACACCAGGGTCTGTCCTATGACTACACCAAGAATGCCTTCAATAGGCCAAAGCTAGAGACAAACCCCAAGTAGTAATAACCCATAAATGGGAGGAATTAGAAAAAATTATTACTAAACATGCGCACATCTCTAGGAGCTCAAAATATTGAAATATAAAACAACAGAAACAATGCATGCATACATCTTGGATCCCACAAAAGAGTACAACAATAAAAACAATGAAAGTGGAAAAAGGGTCCAAATGCAAGAAAAACCAAAAACTATAAATACTCCAACCTACTCCCAGGGAAAGGACTAAGTGGAATGAAATATCCCTATAAAACACTTCAGTATGAAAAGATCTATCTATGATCCACCCACTCCATGTCCTCCTAGGACACCATCAAAAGGGTAGTTTTATATATAATACATGACATTTATGGGAAAATACCATGCAGGGTTGAGCCTAAAAATACCCATTATGACACCCCAAAATAATAAACATGAAGAACCAAGAATAGTTATAAAATTAAAATATATAACAATCAATGTATAATATAAGCACCTAGATATACTCAATAAAGACAGCATGCCACTAAGTGGTCATAAATAACTACCATCCATTGGATTCCACTTGAAGCAATGTTTTTTCTAAGAGAATACACACCATGATCCATTATATCATTAGAGAAACTCACAAAAAGGTCTATCTCATTAGGCCATAACAAATAAAGTTCAATGGTCTTAGAATACCCTGATACATAGATAGGGGTCTCACCGAGAACCATTGGGGGACACCACAAACCCAATATGGATCAACCCGCTACATAGGGAATCATATTCCATTTATTCCATAAACCCCACCAATATGGCCTGCTAGATAAAGGATCAATAACTTTCTCATGGAGGTCACACTGATTCCACAAACACCACATCAGGAACAAACATGGTATAGGATCAAACTATAGTCTCCTGAAGGGAGACAATAATTCTATTAGAGACTCAACATATAGTGGGGATCACAATACTATGATGTGGATCTAATGTCGAATAGTACCCTTGATGGAAGGGACTAAATGAACATGATCTACCTAGATGAGTCCAAATGAAATAAATGAAGAGCTTCAAACACTATTGAAGGGGGAAAATGGAATGCACTAGGGTTTATATGGTGGGTCCAACTATCCCCATGCCTTCCAATGTGGAAGATCATCACACTACTTTTAAGTCTCCATATACATGAAATATTGAGGAATTACATGGCATCCAAGACACACAGTATCCTGTTCTTATGGCTTGGCTAGGTCCATGTATAGAGGCCATGTCCATGTAATGTTCTGTGTATGCCAATTTGTGTCCATTCAAAAGTACACTGTGTCCCTATAGTTTTTTAATTTTTCCCATGGCTATATACTTCCCAAAGTACACACCAATCCATACAGAAGGGATCATACATCATGTTACATAGTCACACAATGTGTGATATTTAACTTCATCCAAAACTCTATTGTCGTAGACAGGGGGGACCACATGGTGTGTAATCTTGAATTACATGCCGTATTTCTTGGGAATTCTCAAATCCTTAAAGATCTATTCCATGTATCCCTATGAATTTCCAAATCCACCACATTCACCGGAATAATCAGATCGGGGTTCAACTGATCCTTTCCAACATTTATTGATAAATATTTTGACTATAATATGATTAGAAATTTCCTCATCAATCCATCATCGTCGAGCATCAAATATCGGGAAGAACATAACACAAAAATTCATTCCAATCCACCCTCTATCATCCAATACTGTTATCACACTTTTATCGAACCATCAATCACAAATCACACCTATGGTATTTATCCACTATGCTAAAGAAAGGTTGTACAATGAAAAAATATATGGTATCTATCAAACCTTGAGATAAAAGAAAATACTCATGACTAACATGAGTAGAATGCAGGAAGAAATCCAAAATCCATAATATGTGAGGAAAGAACCTCATCCATTGTTTATTTGTACACTATCCATTGTTTTAGAAATAGATGAATAAAGGAGGATTAATCAATGAACAAATAAATAATCCCCTCAATTTAATTCAACTTATGATGAGTATATCAATTCTGTTCGTGGAATTGATTCATGTTCATCCTAATTTAAGAAATATTATGGAAATAACAATGAAAAACAACCAAATTGGGGTTTTTATCAGTCATTGACCAAGAACAGTTGTGTTGTCATCATTAATGAGTGGAACAAAGATCCATGATCTGGTCTCAATATTTCATATTTCACCATGAAAGCTCTCCTACAATGGATTATAGGTCTAGAGTGTTTTTTGGAAAACCCCAATTAATTTTTGATTACCAAATTATTATGATTAAAGGTGTATTAAAAAATAAATATTTTTAATGAACATAGGGAATTTAAAATAAACCATCCTATGTTTTGGAGGGTCAACCACAGGTTGGATCCTCCCCTTTATTTAATGATAAGATTAGATTATGTAAGGTTTAGAACCAATGAATAAGTGAATAAGATCATCAAAACTCAGTTGAGTAGCCTCCATAGTCCACTATTGGTCTGCCTAATCAGATGCCTCCTCCTCAATAATAAGGAAAAATTCTACATCCCTGATTTTCACACAATACTACTTGTCCTGGAACTCTATCAATTTAGATACTAACTCCACTTCATTATCATCATCCACCACTAATTGATCCCTCAGTTGGATGATAATATATTCTTGATTAGTGATGATGACAATGAGAACTTGAACATGCTCCTCTAGAAGATCAATCTTTTCCTTATCTTCTTGAAGTTCTTAGGTTCCCACAAATTTCTTCTTGTGACAAATAACTTCAAACTCTTTCCATTAGATATGTTATCGCTTTAAAATAATGTCTTGAGCTAGTGAATCAAGGAAACTAGAATCCACCATGGCCACCCCTATGCTATATAGATAATGGAAAAGAGATCATACCCAGTTTAGCAGGACAACCAGTGGAGTATTAGTAATGAATTTATGAAAAATCCTACATGCTTTGTGTCAAATAACATGGTTCTCCTTGTAAAAATTTGAGTTGGAATCCTCAATGTCCTCAAGGGGTGTGGGATCATACTAATAGAATACCATAAATACATTGGTAAAAGGGTCATCTGGAGGAAAAACATGGGCAATATGATCCCCAAGTCTATGAAAAATACATCCTTGCCAACTCATTCATCAATAGTGGAGGCCCTAAAGACCACTAATGTCACTTCGAAGGAAGGAACAACCACCACATGAACTTTTATATCTATTTTTGATGGCATGATATCAACATCTACTGTTGAGACCTCAGTATGCGTATACACTGGTGATGGAATTTACATGTTTGAAATAGTCATTGTATCCCCCTCCGTTAGTCTTATTGTCAATATAGATTCAACCTCCTCCATGGAGGGATCGACCAAAGAAGCTCCCTCTAGGGGAACCCATGTAGTTTTCCCAAAAACCACAGTCTCCTTGAACATCACTTCTAAGAAAGCATTGTCCTCCATCACTGACTTGACTTCAGGCCCCACTAACTCCAGTGTCGATATTAGTGGATGATCCCCAATTTTTTTGACCTTCCATTTAAATTATGGTTTCATAGGAGTGTGTCTTATGAATATAAAAAAATGGGAGGGTTTGAAAAGGGTAGAAGGCGTAAAGGTGTGGTACAAAAATTATATAAACTCAGAGGGGCTCCTGGGTAACCACTATGGTAATGAAATACCTCTAGTAATTGTCACCCCAATTATAGGTTCTACTTCAATTGAAGGTTGGATGCCTATGATTGTAGTATTGGAGAAAGGAACTGTGCCTACCTTCTCAAGTGTGGGGGATTCCTAATCCTCCATATGAGGTTCATCATAAACATCCCTTCCTCCATATTCAATTCCTACACAAATGAGAAAGGATTTAGGATTTTTTTAAAGGATTTGATGTTGTTATAGATTTTAGGATGTAGAACTTTACCTTAACCCTAATGATATATTCTCTAGTAAGGGAGACCCGATAGGCGTCACTTCCCCAATATTCATCCTCTTCAAAATCTTCTCCCTTATAAGATCCGGTAGGCATTCATCCCATAGAAATTACTAGAGGGTATGGAATGCCCAGTATCACATTTATCCAATCAGTCAGGGGGTGCATGATGCTGTGAGAATAGACTAGGTCTTCTAGATCAAACATGTATTGCATCATCTCCACTTAGGAATTATAGAAACCAACCCTCATGTGCCCCTTACTAGTAAGGAATATTCTCCTGGAATTGAATCTTGTTCATATCCCATAAATAGAGGTGATTTCATTATAAACCCCTAACTCTCATGGGAATCAGGGAATTCAGTATCATTGATTACATAATGGTGATGCAATTTCTTCCATGAACACTGAACATGATCCCTTTTAACTACTGAAAATTCTCACATTCCACCCTTTAAATAATTTCAAAAGTTTTTAGCCTATTGATGCCATCCTCCATGCGGGTCCTTCCTGGGAAGAGCCAGGAATTACCAGATTTGTAGCCACTACTCTACACACCAGAGAGACTCCACCTCTGTGGTGTTCTATACTAGCCACTGGCCACATTCCCCCAACCAAAGGGTTGAAAGGGAACCCACTTTTCGGATTGAGCGGTTTTCCAGACCAGCAAATCCCCCAGGTACGCGCTCTCCCAACATAGTGAAGAAATGTGGGTGAGCCCATAAGAAGCAGTGGGTGGTGGTTGTACATTTTAGGCCCTACTATCTTCAGATGCAATCATGAAACATATCTTCCTAAGGAACAAGGGATTGAGTTCACTATGTATACCCATATATAATTTTCATTCAAACACAAGAGACACTGAAACTATTTTGCAAAGCATTGTGGGGTGTATAACTTGAAAACCACCTTTTCTCCAACCCTTTCCACCAATACCCCACCTCTAAAGGCAAATAGGTATTACAATTTCATAATGTTCCTTGTACCTTGGTAAGTCACCATACACATAAAAATTATAAATGTATGGGAAATAAATCATTTCATGTCCTAAAACCCTGTAGCACATCATATGATCCTAGGATGAGAGTCTAACTCCCCACGATGTTGAGGATTGATGGGTATAAGTTTATATAGAGAGGGGAGTTGGGGTTCATATAGTCATATTCTACCATGTGTTTAGAAACCCAACGATACATGAAATGGAAGGGAACACATGCATGGAGGGGGTTTTCTCTTGGCTGTTGTGGTACAACACCTTATACAGCTTCCCTAGCATTGGGATTTCTAATTTGACGCATTACCACATCCCCAGAATCACTACCATGATGAGAGTTCTCCACCACAACCACATGTGCGCATTTTTGGTTGGGAGCCTCCACCCACACATCAGGAAAACAATGAATTCTACCATCCTGACCATGAAATACTTGGTACTGACACTAAATCCCCAAAATTTCCACTGGATCACCTCCAAAATCCTATAGTATGAGTTCTCCTTGACTAGAACTAAAACCTTTGGGAATTAACATGGGCTACCAGATAGTTGTATTGTGGAACCATTCATAATGTAGTTGAACTACTACATGAAGGGGATATCCTTTATCCCTGACTTGTCCTCACTCTTTCCAGGAACCATGCAAAAAAACCCTTTATATAGATGGAATATGATCCCAATCCTCCAAAACATGCTATGATGGGAGGAATTTTTTATACATGACCCCTTGGATCGAGATCCAAATAATTTGGTAAAGATCCCACAAGATTACATTAACCTCCCCTTGATGTAGATTGAATGTGTTAGTCTCAGTTGACCACCTAATCAATAGATCAATAATTATGTACTAATGACTATAGATAAGGAATATTGAGGACCATTAATCATTTTAATGCTTTAACCAATTCAAATCTTCCTCCAAATCATTGAAATAATGGCATACCTAGTACAACCAGTCCCATTCATCAATAAAGTTACCACCCTAATTAGGGTCCCTGTATTATTTCCACCCATAGAGATAGTCTATTAATCCAACCATAAGGGTATTCTCATATTGAATTGGAGATACCTATGTATACAATGCCTCCACATTGATATTTTTCATTTGGTTCCAAATGGTATAAACATTAAATTACTTATGGTCCGTTTTGACATTTCCACTAATAGCCCTATTCCACAGGTGTTTCCTACGCGTGCTGTTGAACTAGTAGCTGGGCTCATCACTATCAGTACTAGGGATGAACACATATTTCTTAATCCTAAAACCATAAAAAAGTATCCTATTTCACATTGGCTAGTCCTAATATTCCTATGCTAGTAATTACATGAGTGTATCATGGTCTGATACGCTACAGGCACTCTCCCCAATCATAAGGTTTCGGGTCATCTCCGTTCGTCCGTCAGTAAAATCATCATGACTATTTATTACTATTGATAGAGACTTTAAATTTTATTAAATTCTGGTTCATGTAAGTCACTTCGCAAATATTTCTTGTGAATTTTGTGTTCATAGAAGTTGCATGTTCATAAAAGTCTATTCACAGAATTGTGGATCACATAAGAGATTATTTTCACAAGCGGTGAGGACTGAGATCATAAAATTATTTTTAAATCCTTGAGTTTTTAAAAAATATATCATTGGAATATCTTTAATGAAAAGATAATGGTCCCCTAGGGTACACTCCCCCCAATTTATAGGAATATTCCAGGAAAAGTTTCAAGAATAGGGTTTCCAAATTACCAATTTTCACCGGTTTTATATGCATAATAAAAACATACTCTCTCTTTTCAAATTGAATTATATGGAGTTCATTTTTTAGACCAAAAAATATGTTTCATCGGTATGGTAGAGTACTATGTGGCTAGTTTAACGGGAATTTTGGCGAAAAATGTCTCAAAATCCACTTAAGGGTCTATTTCCTGAAGGTCAGCACTATGAAAACCATGCAATTTATTATAATTTATTTCATGATTTATTACATAATATTTTACATAATACAACTTAGAATATAAATAATTATAGTGTTTTGGGGAATTACATACATATAATAACAAATTATAATAGATAATACAAATCTTTATTGAAAAATACCTTAACATTCTCATATTATTCCTTCAAACGTAAAACTCCATGGGATAACCTGGGGACATAGATAAGAAATGGGTGAACTATAAACCCCAATAAGGTATTAAACATGGAATGACATGATGAAATTTCTACATTAAAAAAAGTCATATTAATGATATATAAAAGGGGTGATAATCATAAACAAGAATAGTAAGGCATGATTTAACATGAAAACTTGAAGCCAACCTGAGATATGTGAAAAAATATAATACAATGCATCATAAAAATAGGTCTAGGATTCATTTCCTAAAATGATGATAGAAAAATTACCATGATAGATTATATTCACTCCCTAATCCCATTAATTATGTCTCATCAGACTAAAATATTACCTAATGCATTGGAGTGCTATGTAATTCTAGATGCACTCGTCACTTTCATTTCATTCTCATTCTTAAATGTGAAACATAGATCCTATAACCTAGAATCATTTCTCATAAAACATTATTCCATGATCAATGAGTGTGTAATAAATACATTTAAGTCTACAATATAATTATTATATTCTCATGAAGGTGAACACCCTTGATAGAAAATGGACATCGGTATTCACTATACATTTGTTTTCCATAGAAAATCATGGTGTAATTTTGACCACATAATGAGGGATATAAATGGTCATGCGAGGACTTCATTATATTGAAAGGGGTATTTAATAAATTATGAATCATGGGGGTATATATTGGATAGGGGGTAACATATCCTAACATAATTAAATGGAGATAAATGTCAAAAGAAAATGAAGATACTAGAATAATGAAGAGAAAGAAAAGACCACTTACTAAATTTCATCATGGTAATCGGTGTACATAAAGGTTTATGGGATGGATTAATGAGAGTGAAAGGGGAATCTCATAATTTACATGTAAAATGGATATTAATTGTAAATTTAATATTGTATCCCATCATTATTAATTAGAGATAAAAGTTAAATATAATGAATAAACATGAACAAAGAGGAGGAGGGTATCACATACCTTGAGAGGGTGATTCAAAATTCTTGAGAGGAGATTCTTGAGAGCATGGGGGCACCTTGGGAGGACTATATTGAGGGGTGGGGGTAAGAGTAAGGATGTTATTAATGGTTTTCAGTGAATATAAATGGGATATTGGGTGAGTTTTTATAGTAAGTGATTGTGGAATTCTATATATTTTTTGAAACATAGGTTTTGAAATATATATAGAAAAATAACCAAAACAAAAATCCTTCCTATGGTTTTGGACCATCTTTTCTACCAAAGAAGGTTCTTTTTAATTATTTTATTATGAAATGGTGTGATGTTATTAAAATAATACCCTTAATGATGTGGAAGTGATTCATGTCATTAATGAAATGATTTTAAAACCCAAAAATATATTATAGGATTTTTAGTATTCATAATGGATTTATAAATTTAATCAAATAAACTCAAAATCAAATAATTTTAAATTTTAAAAAAATATTTGGTCATTTATACCCTTTATAGTATTTATTAAATCATTTTTGATTCATTATGATGTCATAATACACACCATATTAAATTTTAACCTGAAAATTCGACCATCTCAGAAAATTATGAAATATTTACCTTAGGATAATATTGATGTGTAGATTTAAAAAAATAATATTTATTTTATATAAATAATTTCCAAATTTTTTTAATTTTTCACTTTTAAAATAAGAATGAACATTTTTTGAGAAATGATGGGTTTTTAGAAAATAACATATTTTGAGCCCTTATAAAAATTACATTCAAATTTATAAAAATTACATGATCAACTCTATTTAATAAAAAATATTTAATAATAATATTTTTAAAAAATATTATTACTTTCACAGTTCCATTAATTAATCAAAATAAATTTTTAATTGATTTTGAATATTCCCTTAAAATATAATTTATCATTTATTGTAACAAAATAAAAATAATTTATAAAGTAAAAAAGTTATTAAAATATAACCCTTATTATATAAATAAAATATATATATATATGTTCATGATACATATCTTATTAATACACTAGAAAAATCTCTATGTAAAGGGGGTTCGATAGTGATACTTTCATGGGGTGGTTTGACGTACATGGTTTGGGATGTGATCTTGATGATCTTGAACTTCTCCGGTAAATGGGATTTCTCATTCATAAGTTATTATATTTTGTCATGGGATTGTTAAAGGTAAAATCTTAGTGATGAAATATCCCTTGTAGCCTTTGATAAATGGGATTTCTAGGGTATGATCCTACTGGCTGATGCCATCACTTCCTTTGTCCGTGTCAAATGGATTTTTTAAAACACTATATTTATACTAATCGTATGATCATTTTTCAATAAATATATTATATTTAGTTACAATAATTAATGGTCTTTTAAATATTATAAGATATAATGAATCCAAATAAGTGCTTGTATTTTCTATTTCTGTAATATATAATAATTCATTTAATTAAATTTTAAGGGGAAATTTGTTTATAAACGTTTGGGTCATTACAATCTACCCCTATAGAAAAATCTCCCATGAAATTTTCATTTGACACACTAAAACATATATAGTTAATTCAGTATCATCACTTCCTCTAGTTCACATGTCACTTTTTTAAAACTATGGTTTCTCCACAGCACTTTGACAAGGTACATTATCTTAATCCGTAGAAATTTTTCACTATGATCTAATATCTTCACCAGATACTCATCATAAATGATGTCATTATAAAATTGTACCACATATAGATTGAGTTCATGTTAAGGGTCTGGTAAGTAATTATTCAATAGTGATATGTGGAATCTATCATATAATTGAGGTAGCCCAGATGGGAGTGTTATTCGATAGGCCACTATGATGCGATCAAGGATCTCAAAGGGAATGATGTATCTTGGAGTAAGATTTCCCTTCTACCAAAATATCATGTTTTTTTCCATATAGATATTCATATAAATAACTTTTCTATAACTTTAAACACTATGTATCATTGATGATTAGCATCATAGCTCTTCATTTTTCTCTAAGAACACTTAATGCGCTGCTAAATTGTCTTGCCATTACCACCATTTCCTCGATATTTTCAAGACCTAACTTTTTGTGTTCCCCGAATTCATGCCAACATTCAAGTGTTAATATACCCTCCCCAGGAAGGGAATTATATTCTTCTATTTAGATTCTTTAGTAGAAACTGTTATTGTCTGTGAACTCAACCAGATGAATATTTTGATCCTATCAACCCCTAAATTCAGTTGAGAATGCCCTCAACATGTCCTCATGTGTTTGGATAGTCTTCTAAGATTGAACATCATTTTGGTGGTGATAATCCATTATCAAGATCAAATATTTATGTAGATCATTATAGAAAAACATCAAGAACATGGAGATAAATATTTAGTTTTGATAAAATATAATCAATAGTGGTGTTCCATGCAGCGTCACCACTTGTCTAATGTATATCCATGAAAGTTGGACAACTAAGAAGTCCACATGAATTTCATTGATGTGAAAATTATTTGTAAGATAATCTATCAAATCCCATAGAAAATTATTCCCTCTTGATATATTTAGCAGACTTGTGACAAAGTCCATGGTGATTTTTTTCCATTTCCATACAGGTGTGGGTAATGGGTTCATCATCCCCTTCAATGTTTTTCTCTATGCTTTCACTTGTGAACATGAATGACACCTTGATGTATAGTTCATGATATCCTTACTTATATTGTACCAATAGTAGAAATATGAAATATTTCAATACATATTTTTTCTTTTAGGATGGATTGATAAGTTCAAGCTACATGCATCATATAATAACTTCTTTTAACTCATGATTTGATGCTACACATAGTATTGACCCAAATATTACAAATCCTTCTTCATTAACATTGAACTCCAAGGACTTCCTTTTTCTTATATCTCCTTTTTTTAATTTTTACATCATATCATTTTAAATTATTTACCCTCACTAGAAGCAATGGATGAGTAATCATTTTTGAGAGGATTTATTATGTTCCTTCCTTTATGATTAGGAATGGATGAGTAATCATTTTTGAGAGGATTTATTATGTTCCTTCCTTTATGATTCCCATGTCCATTTTTGAACTCTAAGAAGATCAGATCCATCTCAATTTTTATTAATGATAAAATTGATAGTTCCTTTCTTCTTAGATTGTCTACTGATTTTTTCACTTTATCGGGATGGTTTGAGTTTCAGTAGGAAAATTCCTTGATCATATTTAACCATCTACATTGTCTCATGTTCATCTCTTTTTATGTGAATATATACTTGAGGGTATTTTGATCCATATATATTTCACCCTTATCCCCAATGAGATAATTCTTCCATATTTTCAATGTAAAGATCACTAAACCCAACTATATAACATGCACTTAGTTGTCCTATTCATGAACCTTCAATTAAAGTTATTCATAGTCTATCGGTTTGTCTTTATGCACTAACACATATCAAAAAGCACTCTATGAAGAATCACTGTATAAAAAGAAAAGTTCTCTACTTGTGGGTAGTGTAAGTACATGTGAAATGATAATACTCTTTTTTAACTCCATTAATATCACTTCATGTTAATTATTTTGAACAAAAATGACTCTCTTCTATGTAATCTTAGATAGAGAGATTGAAAATCATGCTAAATTTCTAAAAAATCGATGATAATACCCAAAAAACCCAATGAAACTACATATTTTTTTTCATATATGTTGGCCTAAACCTTCTTTTAATTTCATCAAATTTTTAATGGTATATGAAGATCCCATTAATTATGATAATATTTCCTAATAATGATTATTGGTTCAACTAGAACTCACATTTTTTGTAAATTTCATGAAGCTTCTCCTTTCATAAGGTCTTTAGCATAGTGCTCAGATGCTATTCATGCTCCTCCTTACTTATATAGTATATTAGAATATTTTCTATAAATGATATAAAAACTTTTTTGAGGTAATATATAAAGAATTTATCCATCGTGACACCCTGAAAAACTGAATTAAGAAACTTATATTCGATAATGTGCATGAAACATGATAACAAGCGCATAAGGTAATATAATATCTCGATAATGTATAAAATATTTAAAATAGATTCCATGAATGAAACACTAAGTTAAAATGTGTTACATGAAAGTGATACCTTTCTTAACTGCTTCTGTTCCACGCAAGAGTGACCTTTATCAATAGCTTGTGTTACACGCATGATTGACCTTCCTCTAAAGTTTGTGTTACACACAAGACCGAGTTCCACTAAATAACAATGTATTATTAAAATATTATTATTTAATATAATATGATATCACCAAGAAGTTATGTCAGTGGTTATGAATATTATTAACTAAATTATGAAAATATATGGTTAATTATAATATAATATTAATTTATAGGTTAAAAAGTAATTATAATATAATATAGGAACCAATTAAATAAAAACAGAATGTTTTTATATAAAACCATTTTATGCTCATGAATCTATTTTACCATAACAAATAAATTAATTACAGTTAATTTATTATTTTAATGGAATATATATGTTATATATTCAATAAAATATTATTTATATTCATCCATTAGGTTTTATGTTCAAAATATAAGAACAAACCCTATATCACACAGAAAAACCTATATTTTTATAAAGGCGGTTTTACCTCCATTTAATGGAAAAAGCATTTTAAATATAAATTTTGTCCCTTAAAATGATTTAATATTTTCAAATAAAAATAATATTTTAAATATAAACATAAAAATTATGTTAGGGTGAATTTATTCTGATTTCCTGAGACATTTCATTTTTTTGATAAATAATGAAAAATACTTAATTTAAGTTACAAACTGCTTTATAATCTAATTTATTTATAAGGAACAATTATAATTTAAATTGGGTTTAATGTTTAATTAGATAATATATTTATCAATAAATTCAATTAAGGTCATTTGAATAAATTTCACAATGAAATTGACTGTTAAAACATAGCCATCTTTCGGACGTTTTTACTTTAAAAACAAGCATTGTCATCCCACCTATGGGATTAATTTAAAGTTAATTTATTATATTTGTTTGATTAGAATTTTAAAAAATGGATTCAATATTTATAATAAGTATAATTTATAATTTTTAATAAGATGAACATTGTTTTATTACCAAAAATATTAGTGAATTTGATTACAAATAATTATAATTATTAAGGTTAAATTGAGCTTAATGAAGGACAAAACTTTTACATTAAGTGCCCATATGACCTATCCACTTGTCCAACACCCATTTAATGGCCATATATCTTCCACTAACCTTCCATTATTGTGTTTTCGTTATTTTATATGTCTTCTATTATGTAATAACATGTGAAAACCTTTCTTCTCTTTAAGAATACCAAGTGAGTCATTTTCCTTCCCTATAAAAGGCCACCAACTCTATCCATTCATCACTCATCTAAAAAAAATTAATATCTTCAAATAGATGAAAAATAATCTACCAACATGACTAAACTCATCTTATAAGTCAAAAATAGGGCATAAATCAATCTAGGAAATCTTTTGGTTCAATCCCAAAGTAGTTACATGATTAAGAGGTAATGTCTTCACTCAATCATTTTAGTTTCATTTACTTTCTCCATTTCCTATACATTTTTTTTATTATTAGATAAAAATACATTATTATAAATATTTTATGAAGTTTTAATGATATGGGTTCTACCTAAACTTACACACACCTCCATCTAATGGAAGGGAACATACTGTTTCTGTGTATGGAAAACTACTGCCTCATGGAATGATGATTGTTCAATTTTTGCTAACCACCTCTCATTGTAGACATTATGATGGAAACATTGTTTATATATGTTATATATGATATTTATTATGTATTTATACATATTTCAACCTTTTATAATATATAAATTAAATACTTTCCTTTTTTTACATTAATACAATAACATCGTTTGAGGAAGTGTGGACTACCGCCCCCTCGAAGCGAAGTGATTCATTGACACGATATATGGAATGTATAAAAGAACATTAATAGTTAAACACAAGTGAATTGTAAATGATAAATAATATATTAATTACATAATTATATTTATTTAATTATAATATATATGAATATATCATCTCCTTTATTACCCTTCCACACACTTTAAAAGAGATAATGTTGTTTGTGGACTTGTGGACTACCGCCTCCTCGACATGATGCGATTTCTTTTACATCACATAATTTTATATATAAGTATATATGATTAAATAATATAGTATTTATTATATATTTAACATTATGGAATTCATTTAGTTATTTACCTTGCTTCCACAATGACCAATTTAAAATGGGAATGTTACTGATGCGTACGTACGACAAACCATATGCAAGAGTGTAATGTTGGATCATTTTCATAACCAAATTTAATTATTTATTTTAAAATTATAATAAATGTATAAATATTATAATTATTTAATTTCTATTATTCTGTAGATGTTATATAATTATCCCTTTGACCATAGTTGACCAATAATAGTTTTTTTGTCCCATAAACCGAATTTGGTGATAAACATCCAACGTAAACATAATTGTTTATGTAGTCTTATAAAACATTGTAATAAGTGAAGTAAACGTAAATATAAATATGAAAAAGGTTCTTAAGAAGAATAAAGTTAACATAACTTCATTATATAGGAGTTTAAAGGACGTTCACCTGAAACACTACCCAAGGTAAGGGATTCTTGTCTCATTTTCATTATGTGAGGCATACTTTATTATTTTACACCTAATTTGTTAAATTTGGTGTAATTATTAACACATTAACATATAGTATCATTAATTATATTATATTAATAGTATTTAAATGTAATATTTATGTATTATTACCTTTTGTGTTTCCAATCCATTCATCATTAAATTAGTAAGGATTTCCATCTCACTTTTTACATCTGTGAGATAAATGTCATATTCACCACTTAAATATTTTGTGTGGTGTACCTACTACACATTTTGATATGTTATATCATTAAATAAGTTTCCTTAATGATATTTAATACATTCATTTAATAATTTTCTTTCATTAGGTTTATGATTTAAAAATGATTCAATGTGGTATGGTACACTTTGGAATATTTAGAGATTATTTTACTCAATAATAATCCTAATGATATTTAAATGGAATTTATATTTGAGGAAATTATATAACCATTTTCCAACAAACACTTTCATTATTATTTAGTTATTAAAAACCATTTCAAGTGTTACTTCTATTTTTCCACTCTTTGGAACTGAGATATTTTTGGAAAATGTTTTTTTAGAAAACCAATCTTTATATCTCTCTCTAGTCGGAGAACCTATTTTATTCAATAAACAATGATTTATGGAAAGGATTTAAAAAAATATAGTAATTTGATAAAGAAATTTTTACCCATAATTTATTTTACCAATGATTCATTTGAATATTCTTTTTCACTTTCCTAATGAGACATTTTCTAACCTCTATCCACACGAATGTAATATTATTTTTACAATGTATGAAATGTATAGATTCATATGCCATTATTTCATTAAATCCTCCTTGACAAGTTTAAAAAAATTATTTTTTATGAAAAAATTTTCAAAATTTTTTTCAAAATAAAAGGGAATTTTCATCCAGAATATTTTTAAAATGTAATGTTTTTCTCACCAACAACAACAACCCATATTTTTCTCCAATTGGGTTTTTTGTATTAATATTATCCTTATATTTCCTCTGGATCGTTTATTATTGATTTGTACAAGGATTGTATTCACATTAACAAATTTTATTTATTTGTTAGTCACTATTATGTTTTCAATTTCCTATGATCATTGAACTTTTACATTCCCCTTATTATCCATTTCATGTTTCATGGATATTACTATTGCTTAAATCGTATAAAATTTTACATGTGGTTCCAACATTGATAGTTATTTTAATAATTGGGGAATTATTGATAGATATGTATTTATCATCCAATATGGTTATTTGATAAGGTGTACTAGTTATTTTGATTATTTAATATGAGTAATTCTTTGGACTAAAAATTATGGGTGGAGCCCAAACTTTTTATAGCTCCTCGTTGCATTGAATGGTTCTCAAGAGACAAATAATTGCAAAAAATGGGTTTCTACCCTTAATATTAAACCATCGTTTGAATGGTCTTGATGGTAATAGGGACTAATGTCCCTTAGACATGGTTTCCATTAAGAATTCATTTCCCTCATATTAATTTTATTTATTATTCATCCATGAGATTTTTCATTGACATATCAATTGATGCATCTCATTTTAGTTCACTGATTAATGGCATGTGTTTTAGTTTCATAGCTTGCCATATTTACTTTTACTTAACCAGTTATTTTAATGGTATGTATTTCCAATTATTTACCTTTTAATGTGGACTATTCTCATTGATTTATTATTTATTCTGCTATATTTTTCCTTTACTAAGCATTAGAGCTCAAACTTGTTATGTTTCTTTCCCTGGAAATCCATGATGTGTACTATGAAAGATATTAAAGAATATAGTATATGGATTAGAGTTATCCTTAATGTTTTTTATTTGTTTATAAGAACAATAATGACATTGTAATTAGTGTATCCATTTGTAATAAAATTATAATTTATTTATCTAGTTTTCCAGGACTACTAGACTGATCAGTCCATCAGTGTTTGATTCCATGTAATCTTGCAAATGTAATTGATATGAGACACCATATCTGAGTTATCTGGGGGTGGGTGACTATAGTTGGTATCAAAGGAAGTTTAATAGAAACATTTGGAATTATATTTATGGAAACATTGATTAGATAACATAACCCTACGGTAGAATTTTACGATAATTATAGATGAAAAACCAAGAATTTTGGTAAAGCAATGATTATGTGGGTCTCCCTAGAAATAAATCCCTGTTTGGATTCTACAAGTGGATGTTGTTCTAGAATAGATGTACCTAGGAGTAATAACATCGACAAAGTTCTTCAGGCCTAACTCGGGATAACTTGGTACACGAAAATGGGCCTTACTTTGCACGTGGTTGACACTTTTGGGGGATATTATTAGGATGATACATGTTTTATTTAAAAAATATTATGAATAATTTGAATGGATTTTGAAAATTAATAATCCAGGTTAATCCTAAAGATATTTAGATTTAAAAATATGGTGTCATGATTTAGATATCATATAGATAATTATACACTTATCTCACTCTGACTATTGTCGCTCGGACTATTCTTTGTGGTTTTATTAAATGGATGGATCCAAATGGATTCAAGATACCATCCAAAATGAAAGAAAAGGTGGTAAAAGTGAGAAACCAAATGATGTATTGAAAGGAGTGAAGGATATAATGTTTATGACCAATTAGTTTTCCAAAAATATTATCAACAAGATAAACCTTTAACAACTCTCGAGCACACAAAATAAGAGAAGGATAGAGGATGATTATACCTCGAGTGGTGGAGATTGTGTAGAAAAAAAGAAACAACTTTTGACAGTTAAGAAGTGTGGAATGATAGACCCAAGAACGTGTCTTAATGGAACATGTAAATGATTTATGTGTGGGAAATAAGGACATAAAGCAGAGGACTTCCAAGGAAAAAGGAAGTGTACGATGGAAGAAAATGAAGCTCATATAATGAAATCTTTTATATTTCACTGTTATAAATGTGCAGAACCTATACATTACCCAAGTCAATTCCCTCTTCAAGAGGATAAAATCTTGACCACAGAAGGATTTATGTGAAAATAAATGGAGGAAGTATTTATGTATTGATCTTATACTGCAAACCTTAGTTAAAATACTTTTTAGTGGTTAACATAATTTTCAGGATATCCATCATTTAAATTTTGGAAATTATATTAATATGGTTTTAGAATAAGGCAACCTATTACCCAGGTGACAACCAATCAACTCTGGAAAGTCCGCAGGTCTTGAACCCATGGCCTAAGGATGATAAGGGTTTTAGATTAACCACAGACCTACACAATTTCTTTGTTCATATTCATTGTTTTTAGTTAAACAATTTAACAAATAAATATTAATTATGAACACATAGTAATTCATTTGAGGATTAGAAATTAATCAGTTAGCCATATTTATTTTTGTATATAGTTAGAGACAAATAATAATACTTTTCACACTTTTAGAGGTCTTACGATCTATTAACAGATTATTTTAGTGCTTCAGGTTTAAAAAATTCAATGTTGATACTTAATTTTTTGGGAGTGAAGGGATGAATTTGAATTTGATCAAAGCACAACCAAAAGTTAATACTATTCATATGATATTAAAACCTATAAAGTATGAATATTTTTTTTGTATTCTCAGTATGTAAAATAATTTGTATACATTGTTAAGATGACATAGAAATAATTTTTTTCTTCATACCAAATTTTTGTTGAACTGATGGCTTTCTAAATCATCAAATATTCATGTATTTGATGCCACAAACTATCCACTGATTATTCACTTGTTTGTGAATGATGACCTCATTCAATCCTTATAAATATTTACATTTTTCGACCAAGAACATATCTCTACTTGAAACTGATGTTATCCTATTTAGAGACCTAGTTACATGGTATTCCATGTGACCTTTGTACATTCAATTATATATTTTCTAGAGGATGTTTTTAGAACCCTTCACATGATGTGGTACTTCAACATAGGAAAGATAAAACAATATATAACAAAATTGAGTTTAAATTGAGAGTAGACAATTTAAATAATGTGGGTATAATGTGATGCCCTAGAAAACTTAAGTATGATCCTTATATTCAATAGCATGTATGACACACAACAAAAAGAGGGAAAGGTAATATAATATCTGCATAATTTATAATATATTTACTATTTGAAATAAATTCCATGCATGGAACACTGAATTATCATGTGTTACATGCAAGAGATACCTTTCTCAATATCTTCTATTACTAACAAGAGAGACCATTATCGATATCTAGTGTTATACTCATGAGTGACCTTACATGAAAGTTCGTGCTACCAACAATACTAAGTTTTACCAAATAATAATGTATTTTTTATAATATTATTATTTAATATAATATCATATAACCTAGATGTTATGTTAGTGGTTATGAATATTATTATGTAAATTATGAAAATATATGGTTTATAATAATAAAATCTTAATTCATAGGTTAAAAACTAATTATAAATGAATATAGGATCCAATTTAATATAAATGGAATTGTTTTATATAAAACATTTTTTCGCTCATGAAGAAATTTTACTATAATAAATTAAAGTAATTATAATTAGTTAATTATCTTAATGTAATACATATGTTATATATTCAATCACTTTTTTCTATATTTATCCATTAGTTTGTATGTGAAAAAGGTAAGAACAAACTCCATTTCACCCATAAAAACCTATATTTTTATAAAGGAAAATTTTACTCATTTTAATAGAGAACCTATGTTAAATCTGAAAATTTGACACATTAATTGATTATAAATGTCAAAAAACCATCATCTTTGAAATTGAGACAAAATAATTAGGTTAGGGTCAAAATATTCTATTTTCCTAAGACATTTCATTTTTTAACAAACAGTTAAACATACAGAATTTTATGTCCAAACTCCTTTTTAATCTAATTTATTTATAGTGTTAAATTGTAATTTAAATTTGTTTTAATGTTTAATTAAATAATAGTTTTATCAATAAATCTAAATTTGGTCATTGTAATCAATTTCTCATTGAAATTCACCATAAAACACAACCATCATTCAAAGATTTTTACTTTAAAAACTCACATTGCCACCCCGTCAGCGGGATTGATTTTAATTTAATTTCAACCACTTACATGATTGGAATTAAGAAAAATGTATTTAATTTTTGGAATCTTAATAATTTATAATTTATTATATTACAAAATTTTATTTTGACCAGAAATTTTAGTGAATGGGATTAAAATTAATTACAATTATTATGGTTAAATTCACCTTCAGAATGGACTAAAACGTTAATTTAAGTTCCAAAATGACCTATAAAATTCTCCAAAAACCATTTTATATACATATATAATCCATTATCCTTCCATTATTGAGTTTATTTTTGTTTTTTTAGTCCATTTATTAGGTAATAACTTGTGCACACCTAACATATTTTCAAGAATACAAAGTCCTTTTCCTTCCCTATAAAAGGCAACCACCTCTACCCATTACTCACACCTTTGAAATATCTTATGTTCAACCAATAACTTCCCAAATAGTCTCCCAAAATCCTAGAACTTGACATAAAAGCATCCCCTATTGAATAAATCAATCCAAGGAATAATTTTGTTCAAACCAAATGTAGTTACCCGATTAAGAGGAAACATATTCATTAAAGATTTTTTAGATTCATTTATTTTCTCCACTTCTTATACTAATTTTATTCTAAGATTAAATAAAAAAAAAATTATCATAAATATATTAATATGTTTTATGATAAATTTTAGACCTAAAAATACACACACATCTATCTAATAGAAGCGAATTTACTATTTCTATGTACGGAAAACTACTGCCACATGAAACAATGAATGTTCAATTCTCCCTTACCACCTCTCAAGGTAGCCATTAGGACGTAAAATTTGTTTATATATGTTATATATTATATTAATTATGTATTTATACTTGTTTAAACCTTTTATAATATATATATTCAATACTTTCCATTTTATATTAATATGATAACATCGTTTGAGGAAGTGTGGACTATCGACCCTCACAACATTGTGATTTATTCACACGATACATAAAATGTATAAATTAATGGTTATAATTAAAAAAAATGTAGATTAAAAACATAAATAAAATATCAACTACATAATTATATATCTTTATATATAATATATATATATATATCATCTTCTTTATTACCCTTTTACACACTTTAAAATAGATAACGACGTTTGTGGACGTGTAGACTACAACCTCCTCTACATGATGTGATTAATTTTATAAAAAATAATTCTATTTCGAAGTATATATGATTAAATAATATTTTATTTAATATATAATTTTAATTTTGGAATGATTTTAGTTACTTACATTCTTTCCATAATGATATTTTTAAAATGGGATTGCTACTCATGTGTTTGTATGACCAACTATCTCTATGAGTGTAATGTTGGATCATTTTCATTACCATATTTACTTATTGATTTTAAAAGTATAATTGATGTATAAATATGATAATTATGTCATTTTTATTATTTGGTAGATGTTATATAATAACCCCATTTTTCCATAGTTGACGAACAATAGTTTTTTTGACACATAAAATTAATTTGGTCAAAAACACCTGATGTAAACTTAATTGTTTAAGTAGCTATATACAACATGGTGATATGTGAAATATAAGTAAATATAAATATCAAAAAATTTCTAAATAAATAATAAAATAACATATGTTTATTATACATGAGTTTATATGATGTTCACCCAAAACGAAACTCAATGTAATGGATTATTGCCTCATTTTCATTATGCGAGGCATACTTAATTATTATACACCTAATTTCTTTTATATGGTATAAATAATGCCACAGTGACATATAATATCATGAATTATATTATCTTGATGGTATTTAAAATAAATATTTATGGATGATTACCTTTGGGGGTCCCAATCCATTTGTTACAACATTAATAAGGATTTCCATCTCACTTTTTACATATGTGAGATAAAGGTCATATTCACCACTTAAATCATTTGCGTGGTGTACCTACTAGCCAATTTGATATATTATATCACGAATTAATTTTACTTCATGGTATTTAATACTTTCATTTAATAATGTTATTTCATGAGATTTATGATTTAAAAATGATTGAAAGTTGTATTGGACACTTTGGAATACATGAAGATTATTTTCCTCAAGACTAATGTTAATGATCTTTTAATGGAATTTCTATTTTAGGAAATTATATAACCATTTAAATAAAAGTACATTCATTCTTCCCTGGTTATTCATGACGACTTCAAGTGTTAGTACCATTTCTCCATTGTTTAGTACTAACATGTTTTTGGAAAATGGTTTTAATAAAACTGGACATTATATCTATCTTTAGTCGGATAACCTGTTTTATTCTAAAAACCATATTTATTCAAAGGTTTTCATTTTTTTAAATGATTTGGAAAATAAAATTTTACACTTTTTTATTTTACTAATGTTTCAAAGGATTATTCTTGTTTCTTTCCTAACAAGGAAATTTCTAACCTTTTTCCGCACAAAAAAAATATATTTTTACC
Source organism: Viscum album (assembly GCA_963277665.1). Classification (NCBI taxonomy): domain Eukaryota; kingdom Viridiplantae; phylum Streptophyta; class Magnoliopsida; order Santalales; family Viscaceae; genus Viscum; species Viscum album. Next base: position 1,427,479,555 of record OY728141.1, read on the forward strand.
TCGTACAACTTGTACGGATGCATCCGCCATAAATTATATGAATCCTCCATCTCATGTTTAAAATGATTATTTTTAGAGAAAAATATTTTCAAAAGTTTTTAAAAATGAAATGGGTATTTTCTTTAAGAATATTTTAAAAAGTTAATCTTTTATTTTATAAACAACAACAACACTCTATTTTGCTCCACTTGGGTTTTTTGCATTGATAACATCTTTATTCTTCCTCTGGATGGTTAATTATTTATTTTTATAAGGGTAATATTAACATTTATTTCATTGATTTATTTTTTAGTCACCTTAAATTATTCAATTTCCTATGATCATTGAACATTGAATTTTCCCTTATTATCCATTTCACATTTCATGGATATTATTATTTCCCAAACCATATACCATTTTACATATGGTTCCTACTTTAAAAGTTATTTGATTAATTGGGGAATTATTTATATATCTGTAATTCTCATATAATATGGTTATTTGATATAACATATTATTTATATTGATTATTCAATAAGATTAATGATTTGGAATGGTAGTGATGGGTGGATCTTAGACTTTATATTGGTCATTGATGGATCAATAGGTTCACATGAGAAGAATAATTGTTTAAATGGGTTTCTATACATAGTTTTAAACTATCTTTTGAAAATTCTTGATGGTAATAAGTCCTCATTTTCTCGAGATAAGATGTCTGTTAAGAAATAATTTCCCTCATATTAGTTTCAATTATAATTCATCCTTGAGATTTTTTGTTGATATATCTAAAGATATATTTCATTTTAGTTCATCGATTAATGGATTTTTTTTTAGATTCATGTCTTTCCATATTTATTTTGGCTTATCTATTTATTTTAATGTCATAAATTTCAAGTAATTTACCTTTTTATATTGACTATTCTCATTGATTAATTATTTCTTCTTCTATATTTTCCCCTTACTGAGCATTTGAGCTCACCCTTATTATGTTGTTTCCCCATGAATCCACGATGTGTACTATGAAAGATATGGAAGAATGTACTAGATGAATTATATTTATCCTCAAAATTATTTTATATATTTAGAAGAAAAAATATGTTGTAATTATTGTATCATTTTTAATACAGTTCTCATTTTCGTATCTGGTTTTCCAAGACCACTAAACTGATTGGTCATTCGGGGCTTGATTCCTTGTAATCATGCCATTGTAATTGATAGAAGACATTGGCTCTAGAAAATTTGGCGATGGGTCCTTTTATTCATCATTTCCATGATTATTTCAATGGAATTATTGTGTCCAATTGGTATTATGATGAACTCATAGTGCTCGTACTTTGTATGGAAAGTTGTCTATGGGATATCCTTTACCATTAATTAATAATATCCCAACCAAAGATCCACTTTGGAGAAGTATTTTTCTCCACATTTCTGATTGAACAAGTCATCAATCTATGGAATAAATTACTTTTTCTTTATTGTGATCTTGTCGAGTTCATGATAATCAATGCAAAGGTGCATTGACCGATGCTTCTTCTTGAAAAAGAGGAAAGGTGCACCCCAAGGTGAAGCACTTGTAAATTTGAAACATTTATCTAGATTATCATATAGTTTTTTCTTCATATACACATGTTCAACAACATCCATTCTATATGGTGTCTTGTATTATGGTAATTCCATATGTACAATCTCAATTGAGAGTTCAACCTCTTGGCTAGGAGGAAGACCAGACAATCCTTTGGGAAACACTTCCACAAATTACCTCATAATGGGCATGTCTCCATGGATGATATTTTACTTAGAATCTATCTTTTGGTCCTTATATTCATGATCACAACGAAATAATATCCATTCTTGAGATTTTGGTTCTTAATAGGGTTTATCCATCTCCTTGAATTTTTATATAATTTACGGACGATTCTCGATATGGAGATTGATTACCCTCTTGCAGTAATTTATGTTGGCTCTAATAGAGAAATCCAATCCATACCCATAATTTCATAAAATTACACTAAAGGGGGTATCACAAGGTTCACTAGGAAGTTCGACACAATTTTTTTGAATGGAATGTTTTATATACATTGGATGTAATAATTTACCAATTTTCCATTTTCACTGATAACACTACTTCAATTATTTTTGTGGTGTATTAATAAATATACTAAAAATAGATGATATAAAGGAATGAATAGAACTATGGATGATAACCCTACATATAAATATTTAATTCTAGTTTTAGACATTTACATTATCTAAAATAGGATTATAGATGAGTGTTTTCAAACTAATAAACACATAGATATGAATCCAATGACAATAATGGGATAACATATATATGAAATTTATTTCATAACTAATGAATATCTAGGATTCAATATATCTTATCCATGATCTATTTCATAACATATACTATTATGGTCATTTTTTTCCCTTAATAATGGTTTATAATGATCTTGTAAATTTACCAAAGCATATCTCCCAGGAGTGTCAAACCAACTGTTTATTAAGACCCATTGTCGTGAATCTGTTCCTAGTTGATTCCAACTCACCATGGCATTTTCTGGTTTTACCAATATATACATCAATGATATATATATGTCCAATTTTAGTATATATATAGGGATGTATTTTATTGATAATCCAATTACTCTATACTGGACCAAAAGATAGGGAATTTTTCTTCTTCTTAGTTTTATCTCAATGTTTTTCTCTAAAGATTTCTAATTATAATCCCAAAAAAACCAAAATTTTCTTTTGAAGCCAAATATGAAAACCCTTCTCTTTATGACACATTAATTCCTAATTTATTAGATAATATTTCACATAATACACCCTTGATGATCAATAAGTCTAGTGTCTTTGGGAATTAGGTTGATAGTATAACAACTTAAAATGGATAATACTTCGACTTTATAGAAAACATCCTTAGCATGATCCAATTATTCATTCATATATAAAACTATAGGGAATAACCTAGGACATACATAAGAAACGGGTGATGTATAAATCCCACTATGGGAATAAAAAATTAATAACATGATAAAAGTATTACATGTTTTTAAATAGGCATAAAAATGCGACATAAAATTTGTGATAATAATAAACATGTATTATGAGGCATGATATAATAGGATAATATAATGAAAATATGTGAAATGTGGTAATAACATAAAACACTGCATAATAATCATAGTAAATCATAAATTCCAATAAATAATGGTGGAAAAAGTCATGTGATTTATTTCATTCACTTCATAATACCATTCATGGCATCTCATGAGACTAGAACATTACTTCATGTATTGGAGTAATGTATAATTTCAGGCGCACATGTCTCTTTTATTTAATTCTCATGCTTAAGAGTTACATATAGATCATAAAATATGGTATAATTTATCATCAAATATATTCTGTGATCAAGGAGTGCGGATTACATACGTGTAAGTTGTCATGAACCATTCTACTGGGGTCTGTGTGGGGACTCCCCATGCCCACCTCCAATGGTCTAGGGGCTGGGTAATTGAGGTGAGTAGGCATATAAATAACATGTGTGTATTACCTAAGTACTTGTAAACACGCACACATATCATAGCCCAAAATTACTGAAATTTAAAAATGAATAATGAAAAAAATTCATGCATACCACTAAACCCAACCAAAAAAGTAAAACCAGGAATGTAATGTGATGTAAAGTAAACTAGGATAGAATAAAAGCCCCCTAAAAGAAAGAGTCATTATACTAAAAAGTCCAACTCATAAAAAAGGTATTCGGAAAAATTTCTATAGCTGGAAGAACACCTCAACCTATCTGAACTCACAAATCACCACCTGGTCAGCGTCCTAGTCTTGGTCCACCTAGGAATCTATCAAAAAGGTCTCCTATCTGCATAACTCAAAACACATGTAGGAAAATTCTATGTAGTGATGATTATAACAATACTCAGTAGGACACCCCAAAACCAAAAATCAATACACAATGTAAAGGTACAGTCATATCTGCACAAGTAGGTGTCAACATCAAATATGAAAAAGATATCCATATATATTTGAACCCATACCCGTATTATAGAGGTAAGTCTCAACTACCATAAACTGACACTAGAGATTAAGTTCAATGATTCCATGAAGATATCATCTAGGAGAATAAACGATTAAGTCTGATAGCACTGCTGATATCTGTATGAGAGGTGATTATCCTCAGAAACCATCATGAGATAGAGATACACTGATAGATATGAATAGATATATGATGCACTATTTCTAGGATAACTCACTCCACGAGTGGAGAATATTGCGATACATATGCGAGGATCATTAGCAGGGCCATGGGGTGATACCATGACTCATCCTGATTTACTAGCTAGGTAGAAGATCTAAATCTAGTAGTATTGGTCACACCGATACCAAGACTCTACCTAGGGCACAAAAAGGGATAGAGGATCCTTCTATGGGCCTCTTAGAGGGGATTCCAACAACTCTAACTAGAAATTTTTGCTGGATGGATCATACTCCTGTGAGTAGGAAATGATACCAACTAACCATCAGGGGATGGAAGAAGGGAAAAACCCCTAATGAAACTTTTCCATTATACGGTGGACAATTTGATCATCCATGTATAATAAAGTACATGATGTGTAATAGAGTCACACATAGTTTCCCCAGACTTTGGGTACTTCCCATGTACAATGGCCCGTGTTAGATGTACATGTCTTGTAGAAAATGGTATACATGAAATGTATAAGGGTTCACAAAACAGGTCCTACTATCTAGGGTCTGCTCCGTGTATTTTGTTCATGTTCCAGTACATGGAATCAGGTTGTTTCCTATTCCCATGTACAATTACATGGGGTTATCCTCGTATCTAACTCTGTATAGTTGTGTGGTGGGGTACACACCATATACTCCACCTGCTGTATGTGTACTCTCCGAGTGAATGATGAGTCTTAGGGAATGGCCCACAAACTATGTGAGAGGGTCACATACCATGTGACACCTGACTACCTCATGAAACAATTGTTTCCACTAAGTGTGGGCCACACACCATATATTTTGGACAACACATTGTGTACTTTGGAATTTTCTAGAATGTTGGTTCTTCCTCCACGTGCCTCAATTATTCCTCTGGTGTTTTATCTGATGATCTGGTCACCTTGAAACTGAAGATCCAAGGTCATCCCACCATTATAACACTAAATCATTGGGTTTTGGGACTTTTATCGACTTAGAAAACCAATTATGATTGTCCACATGAATTTCATACAATGAAAAATATATTTTGAAATAATTCTATTTGTTTTCCACCATCTTCATCACACCTCTTCTAGGTCGTCACAAGGTTGGATCTCCAATTTTGGTTCGTTGCGCCATGAATTTTGGGTGCAACGATCATCCATTCATATCCCATGAAGAACGTAAAGAACATGCAGAACATAGGGTGAGAAAAGCATAATTGAAGAGCCCATGGAAAAGACCTTGGCTGTTGTTCATTCTGACCTTCATCCATTCCATTAGAATGATCAAGATAAAAGAACATTAATATAATGATAATCGCCCCCAAGAAAATATTGTATGAAAAGACCGACAAGCAAGAACGAGTAAACCATAGATCAACCTATTCATAAGTTGGTTCAAATTGATCGTTGAATCTAAGAAAGGGAAATTAATAATCCAAACAACATACTATACCTCATTGGGTTTGAACGCCGATGAAGAATAATGTTCTTTCATGATCGTTGGTGAGATCCTTTGATTTTGTTGAACTCCCATTTTCAATCCATGATTCGGTCGACGTTAATCAAGGGAAAATAATCTAATCTCTCCCTATATATTCTCTAACATTCCTAAGGTTATGCTGCTAACCCAAAGTTTTTTTCCATATGGATTATTTTAAAATAAATCATCAATGCATCAACAAGATAATTTATCTTTAAAATATTTAATGATGATTACTTACATTTCTGTTTTTTTCATAGAATACCTATGCCTACTAAATTTAAGTCGGTCCCAAGTAAAACAAAACATTATGAACTCAACGATGGTCTTAAATTTCCAATCCATGCCCCCCATTCCCGAGTTATTAGGATTTGAAAATAAAATAATTTTTTATTTAATTATTTTATTTAAAATTATATCCAAAAACCTATCTTTCACAGTAGACTCATGTTTTCCAATGTTAGGTCTTGCCTAAGGTAAAGACACTGATTTTAACATAATGAGGCCCTTGGAATTATGATCCAGGAACCGATTTAAGATTTATCCCACTTTTTTAGGAAAATTAATCGTGTGCTTTATTAAAAACAGAACAATTTTCAAGGAATTGTTTCAGGAACACTAGGACTCAGAATCACATTCTGTCTCAGTGCATAGTATTAGAATATTACCTAATAATTTCTAAAAATAACATCAGGACAATCTGAGTCATTACATTCTCCCCACTTCAGGAATTTACATCCTCGAAAATCCAAAAATAGGACTACTCAAAAAGGTGTGGGTACTATGCATGAACTTGAGCATCTCACTGCCATGTTCTCTACTATAGATTCTCATGGAACCACCAGACCCTCACCAAAGTAATTGATCACCCATGAAGGATCCTCTTCTTTTCATCCTCAATCACCCCTGGGTACTTAGCGATGTCTTCTCCATTGTCAATGTCCAGCTTGCCCCAAGTTGATGACGTGCGATGACTCATATGTGTACCTCCTCAACTATGTCTCAAGAAAGACATCATGTGCCCAGTCTAGATACGGGGGTAGATATAAGTAGTAATCGACCCCTAAAACTCAACAAAGAATATGAAAAGGGTTGATAAACCTCAACGATAACTTGTGGACCTTGCCAAATCTCCATAACCCTCATTGAGGTGAGACCCGAAGGAACACATGGTCCCCTTCCTCAAACTACAAATGTCTCAGTCTCCTATAAGCATATGAATTAATATTTCTTTGTGTAGTCTTCATATGTTTCATTATGATCTACACCTACTTTGATGTATCTCACACCAACTCCAGGCCTATGAGTGCTGACTCTCATGGGTCAGTCTAGCAAAGTGGTGACCTATAGGTTCTCCTCTGCAGAGCCTCAACTAATGTCATACCAATGATGGATTGGTAGCTATTGTTGTATGAAAACTCCACCAGTGTTAGTTGGTCCTCCCAACTATTGTCAAAGTACAACTTACAAGCCCATAACATTTTCCCTAGGACCTGAATGGCCTACCCCATTTGGTCGTCTGTTTGTGGGTGAAATGTTGTTCTCAAGCACAACTGAGTCCCGAAAGCCTCTTGTAATCCATTCTATCACCAGGATGTGAAATGATCATCACGATATAAAACTATCCTTGATGGGACTCTATGTAGTCAAACTATCTCTTGAACATAGATGCATCCTAAGCTATCAACTGAACTCTTCTCTCAAATATTTAGGATGTTGACCGACTTGGTGAGTCAGTCAACAATCACCCATATGGAATATTGTACCCTAGATTTAAGTGGTAAAGCATTCAAGAAGTCCATTGATATTTAATTCCACTTCCATTTCAAAACCACAAGGGGTTGAGCTGAACCCACTGGAACTTGATGCTTAACCATCACTGGCTCGCACATAATGCATCGAGAAACAAACTATGTAACTGCCTTCTTCATCCCTATCTTCAAAACTAACATCATCGGTCCCAATATAATTTTTCCACATTATTGTGTACTTCTAAAGGGGATGCCGAAAACTCCCATAGAACCACCTCTCTTAATTCCAGTAGTATAATTGTGCATCCTCTAAAAATAACAGAGTTCTCCCCGCTTTGGCAATATAAATCAATGGCATTCCCTATGGACATCTGAGCATGTAAGGTCCCATAGTTGGTATCCCTAAACTGTTCCTCCTTAACTCACATAAATAGGTAAGGGGTGATAACTATCGACTATAGGTATGATACATCATCTCCATCCATTAATCATAACTATAACAAGGTTAACTGATCTGACACCTCCTTCAGCAACTATGAACCAGATCGCCTGCTAAGACCATATTCCACCACTTTACCCTTCCCAGGAATATAGAAAATCCCAAATTCATATTCCTAGAGGAAATATAGCTGTCTATTATGTCTCAATTTTAGATCCTTCTGAGAAAATATATACTTGCGACTCCTGTGATTAGAGTAGATGATAAACTACTCTCCCATCAGGTAGTGTCACCACATCTTCAACACAAAGACTACCACTGCCCACTAAATATCATGGGTGGCATAGTTATACTAATTTGGCCTCAAATGACTTGAACCATAGGCAATTACCACATTCCTCTGAATCAGGAAACAACCAAGTCTGATCCATGATGTATCTCCAAAAATAACGTACTCAAAACCCTTTGCTGTTAATATCAAGATCAGGCACTCTTCGACCTCTGCCTCAAATTTTTAAAGCATTAACCTAGGTTCAACCTTTGAGAACCATTGTGACCATCAAAAATACTCTTGGAGGTCATTTATCCTTGGTAGTTGATACTCATTATCCACAGTCACATAATTAAAGTTTCAAAAATCCATACAAAACCTTAATCTCCCATCGAGCTTTTTTGGGTAAACAAAATTGGGGCTACCCAGGGTGAAAAACTGTGTCTTGTGAAGACCTTTCTCTATAAGTCCTCCAACTACACCATCAACATGCAAAGATTTGTGAGATCTATCTGATTTGTTGGAGATAATATCAGTTCCATCATGGGGTGTAAAATAATGCAGAATTATACCTCATAATGAGAAGGTTATCCTAGAAAATCATCAAGAAAGATGTCCTCATATTATGCTACTAATATTGGGAACTAAAAACACATAAAATCTACTACTCAGAGGGTTAGACTATCAAACTCATGGGTAATCGACTTCACCCTCATATGAATGAGTAAATCCTATGTTTTATGGGTTTCCTTTTCTCTAAAAAAGGAAAACCTTATTCCCTCGTAGTGGACATACCACATCCTTCACCTAAAATGGTAAATATGGGCATGGACCTAAGATAAACAATCCATACAAAGAATTATATCAGATGGCCTTAATTCCGCAACAATAGGTTCCATACTAAAGTCTCACCTCCAAGGTTTAGGTCATAGTATAGGCATAAGTGTCATCATCGAGTCACCTACAGTAGGTGTCTGCAACCATAAGGGTCGAGTCAACGGTATAAACCGAATGTCAAGGTCTCCAACCAGATTTGTGACATGAAAAGAATGACTAGTATCTATGTATATCATTATGGAAGATAAATTAGAAAAGACACCAATCATATAATGAATCATTCGTGGAGCCTGTGGGTCATATACCTCGACCGCACACAGCTGTTGCTGCCCATATCTTCCGGCTCCCAGAGCCTGGCACGGACTACCTGGGGGTGGTGGTGCCAACATGTAAAAATGTATGCATCCTATTACTTCTATCATGGATCCTCTTCTACATTTTCTACCCTATGTATCTACCAACTCCTGTTTCAGACTCTTCCTCAGCATTCCATCCAATGTCTCCTTTTCAGCAACACGACTGGTTGGAAAATCTTGAGAAAGATGTCACCTTGAATAAATTGTGTAGCGCCACTTTTCCCAAGGCTAACTAGATTCACCTTGTGAACCCTGAACTATAGATCCTCAATATAGGGACCTCCTCCTAAAATTTCTCCCTTGTCTGGATCCCTACGACCGATGCTGACTCCATGTTGTCATGTTCTCCAAACTTACATGCCTACTGCTAACAACCACTGGCAGTATCATCCCAGCCAAGGAATATTACACTATCAAAGCCTACTATAACACCCCCATTATAATTATTAATACACAAAGGGGATACACATTCTCATATGTATCTGGGAATACCTCTATAAAAGGGTCGATTTTTATAGTGCTAATTGTGTTTCATATACAATGAGTACTAAGAGAGGTAGGTATGGCTTGATGAATACACAGACACTAAAATTTCGTCCTATCAGAGATGTAGAATCTCATGGATATGCCTAAATATCATCTTATAATTTGATAACTACTATCTAAAGAGTTCCTAAAACCTTACCCATAAAATGTTCATGTCATCGTAAGGTCAGGAAACTAAACCCCACCATAGTCCTATTGAGCCAAAGAGAAGGCTCACCACTAGAACCACCATCTGATCTGGAAGTGTAATGACTAGATAGAAAACTCGGTTCACCACCTAAATAAAGTCCTCATAAAACTGTTTGTCAGGTCCACCTCAAAACCGAAGGGATCTCTTCTTGTGAAACCCATGAAGCGTGCTCAGCCAGCACTCTTCATCCGCTGGTACTACGTGTACCATGTGCTTCTCTATAGGTGGCAGTACGGCTAGGGAACTACCTATATGTAACATATGGGGAAATGATCCCTATATTGAATCCCATTCACTAAGGGGGTCATCCTCCTGAAAATGTCACTAAATCCAAGTTGGTATATGTTGCAAAGACATTCTATAAGAGGACAAGATGTACCATGTTCATTGAGTATATCTGGAGATCTGACTCAAGAAGGACATGGAAACCACAACCCATTCTTATATGATGCATGTACCATTATTGTTTCCCTACAACTAGTGTTCTCATTTACCAAGTTGAAATCCAGGTTATCGGAGTCCTACTGTATGGACTCATCAAATGCCACACCAACACTATAGTCCGAGTCCCGAAATTCTAACATGAAACACTTAACAATGTTTACCCAAACCAATCTTACAGACTCTTATTGTTAAGGTAGATATGAGAACATCTGATCCCACTCTATCACAACCCATCCCAGTGGGGCCCATGTCATGACTTCCGAATCCCACATCTAGAAGGATATGGGTTTGTGAGTAGCACTGAGTAGGAATTTCACTAACATTGGAGGCATTGCCTAAGTACATGTACACTAGAACACATCTCCTTGCCAAAAAATGATGAAATGTAAAAACCCACTAAGGAAAGAAATATATGAATACCACTTAACCCATCCAATAGAGTTCAATAGGGAATGTAAAGTGAAGTAAGGTAAATTAGTTCACAATACAAGATGACTAAATGTATATTTTTATAAACTACTAAGTCCAACCAGAAAAAAAGGTATTGGTATTGCTATCTGTAGCTGTAAAGAACAAATCAGCCTATCTAAACTCACAAAACACAGTATGGTCTTAGTCCTAATCTGCCTAGGGCCATATTAAAAAGGTATCTTGTATGCACAAGACATGACACATGTGGGAAAAGAACATACAAGGGTGATTATAACAATACTCAATAGAACAATCCAAAACAAAAAATAAATACACAATGTCAACATGCATTCAACTCTACATTAGTTTGATTCTACATCACATATAAAAAATATATCCAAATATTTTTGAACCCCGACCCGCAGTCTATAGGTAAGTAACAACTATTATATACCAACACTAGAGATTAATTAAAAATATTCCACGAAGCACTCACCCATGAGAACACACTCTTGAGTCTAATAGCACTAATGGAATCCGTCTGAGAGGTGACTCTCATCAGGGAATATCTTGATAGAGAGTTAGGCTAATATATCTGAAGAGAGTTATGATACAATCATTCTGGGAGAATACACTCCACGAGTAGGAAAGATCATGATACACATTTGAGGATCACTACTAGGTCCATGGAGTGATACCATGACTCATCCATATTTACCTTCTATGTAGAGGATCAGCATCAAGTAGGATTGGTTTCACTAATAACTAGACATTACATAGGGAACACGAATAGATAGTGGATCCTGCTCTAGGACTCTTAGAAGGGATTATAAGTACTCTAACCAGAAATTCCTACAGAAATGATTATACTCTTGTGAATAGGAAATGATACCAACTAACCTTTAGGGGATCGATCAAGGGTACCAACCCTAATGAAACTTGTCCAATATATGGTGAAAAATGAGATCAAGCTAGGTATAATAGAGTAAATGGTGTGTATTACTGTCACATGTTGTATCCCTTGACCCCAGATACTGCCCATGTAAAATTTCCCCTGTAAAATGTACATAAAGTGTAGAAAAAGGTATACATGTTGAGTATATGGTTTCAATTTCCTTTTCCAACTCTCCAGGGTTCACTCGGTGTACACTGGCCATGTGCTGGTACATGGATTGGATCCATGTCCTCTTATCATCTATAATTACACATGGTTATCCATCTACCCTTCTCAACAAAGCCATGTGGTGGGGTACATTCCATGTAGGCAAGCCGTGTACTCCAAGTTATGTCTACGCACTCCCAAATTATATGTTGGTTCTTGGGGAAGGTCCCACATGTCGTGTTGTAGAAGAAACACACCACGTGACACTTTACTACCTCCCAAAACCAATGTTACTACTTGGTGGGGGCCATATGCTGTGTAGTCTGGATTGCACACTCTGTTCTAAAGAATTTTCAAAAACACTGGTTATTATTCCGTGTGACTCATTTCATTCTATGGTGTTTCAAATGATGATCTGTTCTCTTTGAAACTGATGATCGTGGGTTGTCTCGCCATTAAAACATCAAATTAGTGGATTTTGGGCCTTCGACCGGCTCCAAAAACCGATTTCGATCATCTACAAAAAAGTCACGTGAAGAATGATATCTCCAAAAATACTTTGATCTACCTTCCACCATTTTTGTTGCACCTCTTCAAGGTGATCATGAGGATGGATCTCCTAATCTAGATCATTGCACCAAGAATCATATGTTCAACGATCACCTATTCATATCCCATGAAGAACACAATAACCGTGAAGATCATAGGGGGAGAAAAGCACAATTGAACAACCCAAGGAATGAACCCCATCCATTTTTATATATATCCTTGATCTATTCTATACGAAAATTAATGATTAAAAATTAGTAATATAATCATAATCATCCCCCAGTAAAAACTCTCATGAGAAGCCCATCCAACAAGAATGAGTAAACCACCGATCAACTCGTTCGTAGGATGGTTCTCTTTTATCATTGAATATATGAAATGGGAAAAGAATAAAAAAACATACCATACCCCATTGGGTTTAAATTCCAACACTATATTAATTTGCATCATTATCGTTGGCGAGATCCTTTGATTTCGTCGTGCGTTGATCATTGATCTATGATCCAATAATCGATAGCTAAGGGTAAATACTCCATGTTCTCCCGAGTGATTATCCATACTTCCCAAGGTTACGTGGATAAACCATGGATTTATGAATACAAATAATTTTAAATGAAATCATTACTATGTCAACAAAATAATTTATCTTTAAATTATTTAATGACGATTACGTTTTTTTTTTGTTTTCTCAAAGAAGACTCATGCCAACTGATGTTAAGTCACTGCTAGGGAAAATATTTGTTAAGAACACAATAGTGGCATCATATTTCCAATATGATTCCACAATCATGAGTTATTATTATTTGAAAATAAAATATTTTTTAATTTATTATTTTATTTACGGTTACGTCCAAAAACTGTCTTTCACGGCTGAACCGCGCCGGCTGATTTTGGGTCTCTCCTAAAGTAAATACACTATAATAAACAAATGGTTCCCTCATATTTCTAATTCAAGAACTAGTTTAAGAGTTATTACACTTTTTTATAAAAAAACACTCATGCACTTTATTAAAAACATATTATTTTTTAATGAATTGTTCTAGGTACACCAGGACTTGGAATAAAACATCATCATAGCACCTTGTACCAAAATTTTCCCAAATAATTTCTAAAAATAATATGGGGAAAATATGAGTTGTTATATAAGTACCCAATAAAATAAGAATAATTTAATAAATCTTATCACTCTTGATGGAAAATTTGTATGGGTGTTCACAACACATTTGTTTGGCATGGAAAATCACAGTGTAATTTTGAAAGCATACTGGGGGAAAATAAATTTTCATGGGAGGGATTAATGAAAGTGAATGGGGTATCTCATAATTCAATAATAATGGGGTATGTAAAAGGGATATGGAATAACATATCACAACAATAGGAAATGGAGCTAAAATGTTTAAGAAGATGATGATTCTTGAATAACGAGGAGATGAAAAAAAACATTTTCTAAATTTTTGAATGAAATAGGTTTAAATAAAAATTTATGGGAGGGATTAATGATAGTTGAAGTGTTATATTTTCAATTATTAATAAAAAGGATATAACTGGGGATATGGAAGAACATATTCTATCTTTTTTAATTTGAGATAAAAGAGATAAGATAATGAAGAAATTTGAATAAAGAGGAGAATGAGGGGATCCCTTACCTTCAGAGGGTGATTCCAAATGCTTGGTAGGAGCTTATTTAGAGATTGGGGACAACATGGGTAAACTATAGAGAAGTTAGGGGAGATTAAGTATGTGATATAATGTTTTTTGTGAATAAAAATGGTATCTCGGGTTGTTTTATATGTGAAATGAGGGGGAATTATTTATTATCTATCATACATTGGTTTTGTACTATATATAAGGAAATAACAAAAACTACATAACATTCCATGGAATATGCTGATAGATTATACCAAATAGGAGTGGTTTTCATTACATTATTAGTACAATGGAAAAATTATTAAAATAATTCTCTTGATGATGTGGAAGTGAGTCATGTCCCTAAATAAATGATTTTAAAACCATAAAATATATTATAGGTATTGGAGGAATCAAAATGGATTTATAAAATTAAAAAAAATATACTAAAAATCACATTATTTTAAATGGGAAACATTTATTTGATTTTTTATACCCTTTATAGTATTTATTACATTATTTTTGGGGTAATTATGATGTCATTATACACAATGTATATTTATACAGTATTTAATTATTATTTAAAAATTTGACCATCACAGAAAATTATGAAAAATTCACCACATGATAATTTCAATTTTCTAATTCAAAAAATAATATTAATTTTATCCATATAATTTTATAAATATTTTAATTTTCCTATTTTAAATAAGACTCAAAATTTGTTGAGAAATGCTATATTTTTTAAGAATTTCAATTTATAAACTCTTATAAAATATATTATACTTCATAAAAATTATATGATATTTTATATTTAATAAAAAAATATTGAATAATAATATTTTAATAAAAAAATATTTGTTTCAAAAATCCATTAATTCATCAAAATAAATCCCATAATTGAAATATGATTTTCCACAAAAATAAATTTGAGTTTTATTTTATCAAAATAAGAAACAATTATAAAGTAACAATAATAAGATGAAAATATAAACCTTATTATATTGAAAATGTAATATAATTATTCATATTCTTATGATCATAATATATATACCATAATACAGAAGAGAAACCCCTCTGGGTTATGTTTGCGATAGTGAGACTTTCTTAGAGTGGTTCAATGTACATGATTTTCGTCGTGATCATGATGAACTTGAAATTATCTTATAAACGGGTTCTATCATGATAATGTTTTTATATATATTCTTAATATTTGTCAAGGAAAAATTAAAATCATGTTTTTTATTTATAATCTCCAATAAATGGGATTTTTAGGGTAAGATCCAACTGGTTGAGGCCATCACTTTTTTTTGTCAATTGGATTTATTAAAATACTATATTTATAATAATCATATTATAACTATTCAATAGATATGTTATCAATGGTAATGATAAATAATTTTTTATAATATTATATGATATAATGAAACCAAATAATTGCATGGGTTGTTTATATCCATAATATACAATAATTTATTTAAATAAAATACAAGGGGAAATTTATTTATAAACGTTTGGATTCTTAGCAGAACAATGGAGAATGACTCTGATTCACAGAATTAATCATCCATATTATCACATAAATTAATTATTTTTATGTAATGTTTAAATTAATTTCTATTCTTTCTTTATTTGTGGTGGTTTCCCATGTATTTTTGGAGAAAGGGGTGGTTTCATCATGATTTGGGCCAAACCATGAGCCCATTTCCAGATTTAAAAACAAAATTGTTTTCTTTTATAAATCCTTCAATTTTTATTATTTTTAACCCATTCCACTTCCCACATGGCCTCACTAGACCTATTCATACAACGATATCTATTTGGACCCCTTAAGAACTAATTATCATGATAGATTTCGGTGATTTATACAAGCATTGGGGTAACCCGTGAGCCCATTTCCTGTTTTTTAAAAATATTTCTTTCATATCTCATTTATTTTTTAAACTTTTTTGGTGATTACACCTCTCAATAGATCCCAAATACCATATTCGAACCCCCATATTCCATTTTCCCACTTTTGATCTTATATTCATCATGGATTCAGGAAACATTTCTCAAGGTTTTTTAAATCATCCAGACATGAGAAGTTAATTTGTTTCACTCATAAATCATTAATTTTTTTCTATATTTCCCCATTTAAATCCATAATAAACCTTCTAATCCTTATTCAAATCATATTATAAATTTTTTCTTCATGGAGATTCAACTATTGGTTTATTTGGGGCGATTTCTTCAAAGTTTTTCAAGTAAGTGAATTCCTCTCTTGTTTCTTCTATTTCGTTAGGGTATCTCCCATCGTTCTTGAAGTTACAAATATCCAGAATATAGGGATTCATAACTATGATTTATTTAGTTTCATAGTCCAATATTGTGTTTTTAGCTTCGTCTTCAGTCGCTTTTGGTGAGGCGGTGTTGCGGTTGAAGTTTCATAGAAGGATTTGAGGGTTTTGATATATATGGTTTGTGATTCAATGTGTATGCACTACTATATGAGTTAGAAATGTTTATTCACTAATATATGAGTTATCATAGATTGATTTCAATTTTTATAATACTCCTCCTTCATTTGTCTTGCCGTGAAAATTATATTTGGGGAAATTTGTCACAAAATTGATTTTATGTGCCATTTTTGTATGAAAATTTATGTTTTACAAGTGCATTCCAAATTGTACCATTTGGGGTTGTTTTAAAATTCATGGAAGGGTTTTATTAAATTGTTTTCTTTATCTTATAGTTTGGTTTAATGTTGGTGTGCATATGGTTTTCAATGGGGGCTTTTAGTTGGATTTTATGTGCAACGTTTGGTTATATTCTTTAAAACAGTTTAATGGAAATTATAAATGGTTTATTGAGTTATATATATATTGAAAAGAATGTGTAGATACTGTTTTGAAGGTGTATGATCAGAAATTATGTTTTTTCTGTGAAAATGGAATTTGGTAACTGGTGGAAATTGATTGAGCACAATGGGGGAAACTTGGATATCATGGGGGGCGGACGTATACTAATACGCTAGCGATCTGAAGTGGTTTTGTCCCTGTTTCACTTAGAAATTTTGACATAGGTAACACTAAATAATCTATAATTATTATTATTGGAGACCAATAGGTTATGGTTATATTCGCTACTAGTTTCTTGTTCATGTGAATAGATATTTTTATGGTTACATTAGACCAAGATACGAGGTATATGGACACCAAAACTAACTAGTTCCTAGGGGTGTTCTTTGGATTAGTGCTTATTTATTATTTGGAATTTATAATTGAATGGTGGTGTTTTTTTCTAGAAAATATATTTTCTTACATATTTTATTGAGATGTTTTCATTCTTTTGAATTACTCTTTGAAAGCTGTTTACTTTTAAAAGTTTCATTCTTTAGAAATTGTTTCCACCATTTCTTGTTTATTAAAACATGCATGATTTTTATCTTGTAATGATTACTATATAGAATCTTTTTGGTGTTATAATATTGGGATTAGGATCAAACATTACTTACACCCTTTTTGTGTGTTTGAATCAGGTAAGGGAAAGGCCTTGGGGGACGATTGTTTGTGCAATTTCTTTTCTTACATGGTGAGGTGTTGTAGAGACGACTCAAGGGTGGTGACCACTTGCCATGTGGTGTTCCTTGGGCTATTTTTATGATAATTTTATATATTTTGGGACCACTTGTGTCATTTTTAAACTCATGTATTCTGTTCTAAATTTTATTTAAGGATTGTTTGGTTTGAAATTTTCAGATTTAGTTTATTTATTGTCTTTTTTCATTTAATGATTCTAAGATCAGGTAAATAATTCCCAAACCAATATTTAAGACACCCGGGCACTTGTTCTAGCCCGTGGGGATAGGTAACTCCCTTCAGTCCTTGACCTCGGTTGGGTTTGGTGCTGGTTTTGATGGTGAATAGATTTGATTCATGACAAAATGGTATCATAAAATGCCAATGTTTTGGGTTATATTTTTATTTTGGGATGAGTTGGTCTAGATATGAGCTTGGACTATCAGGGCTCGGTGTTTTGGTCATGAGTAGGGTGTTTGGCCTACACCACTTGTGAATGAACTTGAGTCACCATGAAATGTTGAAATTGTTTGGTTGACTTCACTTCCAGATGAGGTGTGTGGGTTGCGGACTTTATGTGGACATCTGGTGGGGGTGAAGTAGATTGAGCGAATACATGAGTTCCTAGACACAACTAAAGTGGTCAAGGTGAAATGTGCACCTTTCCTAATAGAGGTTTCCAACTGAAGGGGGTGGGAATCATTTCTTCAAGCTGGGAAGCACGAGCATATGAGCTGGAAGGACTTCAAGGTTATCTTCAAAGACAAGTACTACCATGTTGTTTTGTAATATGCTAAATCTCAAGAGTTTACAAAACATGTTTAGGGGGATATTTCAGTAATGGATTATGCCAACCATTTTTCTGAGTTGGTCTGGTATGCTTTGGAAATGGTCTCTAATGAGAATATGAATGTCCAAATGTTCAAGAGGGGTTCACAACCATAGATCTACTCCCATTTCTACCTGTTCAAGCTGAAAACCTATGATGAAGTGGTTAATAGAGCTTTCATGGTGGATATCAACAGTAAGGGGATGACTGGTTTCTCTAGGACAATATCAATAATGTTTATTGGTAGTTATTTTGAGAAGAAAAGGAAGCAAGATGAGTAGGGGAAGAACGGAGGAGGCAGCACATGCCAACCTTCCAGGAAGTTTTCTTCAGTGGCTTCGATGTGAGGTCTATTATGTGACATGGGTGTGGGAGGCCAGGTCACATCTGACTAGAATACACACATCCTCTAAATCTCTATTATTAGTGTGGAGGTATGGGATATTTGAAACACTTTTTTAGGATGACACATCCACCCTCGAGTGGGGATGGATCTGTGGATTCTAAAGAGGTGTCAGTTCAGTTAGATCCATCTAGAATAATGGGATCTCGGTTTAGTGCCCATGGTGACAAGGTCATCTCATCATTTAGTTAGAGCTAGTTCAGGGTAGATCCATAGGCGAGCAGTCATTATCAGGCAGAGACTACGCATCTTCATGTGGTTGATCAAGCACTAGTGGGATCAGAGGCGAGACTATGGACAATATGAGGTACTTTGTTTATTGCATCTTTTATAGATATTTCTTTTTTATACCAGTTTCTCTATTTCATTCATATATTCCCGTTTTGTGAACATGCTGAATTTTCCAACTGATATTTTTTATATTTTGTGATGGATTTAGTGACACTGTTGGGAAAGAAGAAGGAGAGGGGTATTAGGTGCCCGTCATGTGTGCTTTCTGTGTCAAGGGATAAGATGGAGTGGGAAATCATGGTCTTAGATATGGATCTATTTGACATGATACATGACATGTATTGGCCAGTTCAATTTCAAGTGAAAATCGGTTGCTATAGGCAACAGGTCAGTTTCATGACACCTGATGGGAGTCGTCAGGTTTTCCTTGGGGATTAGGATCCTCGGTTGGGTGGCACATGATCTTCACACCTATAGTGGGGGAATATTATCTTCTAGTTATCATCTCTCATGCTATAGATGATGGCCTTGATCCTAAATGTGGATTACCACATGTAGTGGATGAGTTTATGGAGGTATTCTCGGATGATTTTTCAGGCTTACCTCCAAAGCGGGACGTGGAGTTCTCAATTTATTTGGCACCAGGAACATTTCCAATATCTCTTCCCTCGAATCATATGGAACCTACCAAGATGAGGGTATTAAATATATAACTATATCATTTAGAATACAAAGGATTCATTTTCCTGAGCGACTCTCCATGGGCCACTTCTGTTCTATTTACGAAGAAGGCTGACATATCCCTCTGATTGTGTATTGATTACCGGAAGATGAACAAGGTAACCATCAAGAAAAAATATCCTTTTCGCGTAATATATTACTTGTTTTATTAGATTAATGGGAATATGTGGTTACCTAAAGTAGAATATCGTTCGGGTTACCATCTTCTCAGGGTGAAAGAGGTAGATATCCCAAAGACATCCTTTCAAAGCAGGTACAACCACTTTTATTACTTGGTAATGCCCTTAGGATTGACTAATGCTCCAACGGTCTTTATGGAACTCATGAACAAGGTGTTCCACTGATATATTGATTATTTCTTCTTGGTATTCATGATTGATATTCTAGTTTACTCTAGATCCAAGGAGAAACACGAATATCATTTGTGGACCATGTTGGGAACCTTGGGAGAGCGTCAAATTTATACAATGTTGTCCAAGTACACTTTTTCGATTTGGGAGGTTAAGATTATGGGGGATGTGATCTCAGAGCATGGGGTTTTAGAGGACCCCAAGATGATCAAGGTGGTAATTTCATGGGTGAATCTAAATAACATGTTCGATATCCGGAGTTTCTTTAGCCTAGATGGTTATTATAAGTGGTTTGTTTGGGATGTCTCTCGGCTTGCTATGCCCATGACCGCGCTCACCTGGAAAGGGGTGAAGTTTTAATGCGGCCTAGATTATTAGGCATCCTTCATGAAACTAAATATGTGGTTGACTACCTATTTCATGGTGAGTTTTCTTGAGGCTAGAAAGGGGTATGTAGTGTATTGTGATGCTTCAGGTACGAGTCATGGGTGTGTGCTTATGTAGGGTGATCACGTGGTGGTGTATGGTTCTCACCAACTCCGACCACATGAAAAGAATTATCCAACCCATGACTTTGAGTTAGAAACTGTGATGCATTCTTTTAAGACATGTCATCACTACCTCTTTGGGGAGAATTTTGTGCTCTACTCTGATCATAAAATATTGTCCTATATCTTCTTATAGAAGGATTTCAATATGAGGCAATGCCACTGAATTGAGTACTTGTAGGGTTTTGATAGTGGAATTTTCTATACCCTAGGAAAGGTAAATGTGGTGGAGGATGATTTGAGTAGAAAAGTACAAGTGAAATCCTTGAGTATGTCTATTGATGAGTGGACTCTGATGGGGCTTTTTGCTCAGATGCATATTGAGACCAAAGAGCACAGTAGAGGTGCATTCATGGAATGAATTTAGTAAACTACTTATCTCTTAGAGTTGATTTAGTGATTGAAGCCCATTGATGAGATTTTTCAGTAGACGAAGATGTTTATTCATGGTGGGGAGATGTATTCTAATTGGTCATCATCTCCTAGGGGAATCTTGGGATTCATGGTCTAATCAGCAGTTCTGTCATCTCTATGGAAGGTGGTGATGCATGATATCCACTAGTATCAGTGGTTTTTCCATCCTGGGCCACCATGATGTATTATGATGTGTGTCGGAGTTCTGATGGCTCAGTATGAGACGATACATAGATGAAATTTTGTTGAGAGGCTATATATGTTACCAGGGGAAAAAAGAGCACCAAATTTCTTCCTTTTTTCTCCATCTATTACCCTTTCATACATGTAATTCTTATAAGGTCACCATGGACTTCATTATTGTCTTACCACATACACCTTGGGGTAGGAATTCCATATGGGCAGTGATTTATCATTTCAAAAAATCATCCCACTTCATTCTGATCAATGATACATCAAAAGTTGATGAGTTTGGTAGTTTGTATCTTTAAGAGGTGGAAAGGATTTTTGGTGTTCTATTAGAAGTTGTCTCAGATAGAGACCCCAATTTCACTTATCTATTTTGGTAAGTCCTTTATAAGGCCTCGGTGTCACAGATTAAAATGTGAATGACATACCATCCTCAAATTGATGATCATATAGAGCTGGAAAATCAGATTCTAGAGGACACGCTCCATGCATTTATCTTGGACTTTTGGGGTTCTTGGGATAGAAATTTGGGATTGGTTGAATTTTCTAATAATAAGATTTACCAATTCTCAATTTTAATGGCTCCTTTTGAGGCTCTCTATGGTCTGCCTTGTTGGTCCCCCTGTGTTGGGTTGAAGTATGTGAGACTTCATTGTTGGGGTCGAGCCTTGTTCAAGAGACGTTTGAGAATGTCAAGTTGATCAAGAATCGCTTATTGATAGCTCAATGTTTCCATAAATCTAATGTGGACCAGAGGCATTGAGACCTAGGGTTTTATATGGGTGATTGAGTATTTTTGAAGGTGGCCCCTCTTCTGGGTCATCGTCATTTGGGAATGTAAGGGAAGATGACACCATGGTATGTTAGTCCTCTTTAAATCACCCAACTTATTGGAATGGTTTCATATATGTTTTCTTTTTCTTCTTTTTTTTAAATCCATTCATGACTTGTTCCACATATCCCAGTTGAAAATGTACAACCCAGATATGTCCCATGGGCTAAATTAGGAAGAAATAGAGATAGAGCCCGATTTATTGGTGTATGAATGGCTATTGAAAATTGTGGACTCCTAATAAAATTTTCTTCATGGGGTGACTATTCCCCTTGTTCGAGTCCACTAGTTGCATGAGACTGATGAGCATGAGGCATGTGAGCTGAATTATAGGGTCAAAGAGTAGTTTCTGTTTTACTTAACCGATTAGGATTCAAGCTGACTTTCCAAGGGGGGAAAGTTTTTATGATGGGGAGAATTTTCAAATCCATGAGTTATTTTAAAGGTATGTTCCATTTAATTTCTATTATTTATATTTTTTGGCGGTTACCCATGTATTTCTAGAGAAATGGGTGGTTTCTTCACGATTTGGGCCAAACCATGTGCTCCTTTCCTGATATAAATACAAAATTTGTTTATTCTATAACTCCTTCATTTTTTATCATTTTTTACCCATTAGACTTCCAACTTGGTCTAACTGGAAATATTAAAAGAACAATATCCATTTGGACCCCTTAAAAACTCATTATCATGGTGGATTTGGGTGATTTATTCAGGCATTCGGCCATCCCGTAATCCAATTTACTATTTTTTTTAATTATTTATTTCATATATCAGTAATTATTTAATATTTTTCTCTGATTATACATATTACTTGAGTCCAAAAACACTATATTCACCCCTAGGTTCCATTTTTCATCTTTGGATCTCATATTCATCACAGATTAGTGTGATATTTCTCATGGTTTCTCAAATCGTCCAGATTTTAGAAGGTAATTTTTTTCATTCATAGATCATACATTTTTTACTATTTCCCCCCATTTCAGTTCACATTGATCCTAATCAGCCTTATTTGAACCTCCCTATCAATTTTGGCTACTTGGAGATTTAAATACTGGTGTATTTTGGTCAATTATTTCAATCATTCCCAAGAAACTGAATTCTTCTCTTGTTTCTTCCATTTCCTTAGGCTCCTTGAAGTTCCAAATTTACAAAATATAGGGATTCATACCTATTGTTTTTTTGAGATTCTTTTTCCAATATTGTAGTGTTAGGTTCTTCTCTACTCCCTTTGGGTGCAATGGTGGTGCAGTTGAAGTTTCACACAAGGATTTGAGGGTTTTTATTTATATGGTAGATGATTTCTTGTGTAATCACTACTAGATGAGTTACCATTTCTTGATTTTTGTTTTTAGAATACTCCTCCCTCAATGTTCTTGCTTAAAAATAATTTTTAGTGAAATTTGTCATGCAATTGATTTTTAAGTGCCATTTTTGTGTTAAAATGGGTGTTTTACATGTGCATTACATGTATTACCATTTAGGGGTGTTTTATAATTCATAGAAGGGTTTATTAAAATTATTATCTGATACCAATTATTGTTTGGGTTAACGTTGGTGTGAATGTTGTTTTCTAATTGGGCATTAAGATGGATTTTAAGTGCAAAGTTGGGTTATATTCCTTGAAATTGTTTTATTGAAATTCTAAATGCTTTATTGAGTTATATAAATGGCGCAATGCATGTGTAGATACTATTTCAATGGTGTATGAACATAACTAATGTTTTTATGTGAAAATGGAATTTGGTAACATGTGGAAATTATTTGAGCACAGTGGGGGAAACCTGGGTATCTAGCTGGGTAGACATGTACTAGTATGCACGTGATCTGGAGTGGTTTTTTCCCTATTTCACGTAGAACGTTTGACATTGAAAACACTAAAAAACTATAATTATGATGATTGGGGACTAATTGGATATCGGTATGTTCCTTACTAATGGTTCATGAACAAGAGAAGATTTTTTTTTGTTACTTTACCCTGAGATACGAGGTATATGGGGTCCAAAACTAACTAGACCATAGAGGTGTTCCCAAGATTAGTGCTAGTTGATTATTTGGAATTTATGATTGGATTGTTTTGTGTATTGATGGAAAAAATAATAGATTACATGTTTTTTTATATGTGTTTATTCTTATAAATTACCCTTTGGAAAATTATTTACTTTTAAAAGCTTCATTCTTTAGAAATTATTTCTAATATTTATTTTTTTATTAAAACATGCATGATTTTTATCTTGTATTTATTACTAAATGGAATCATTTGGGTGGTATCATATTTGTATTAGAATCAACCCCTACTTACACACTTTGGGTGTAAGTATAATAGATCATGTTTGAATCAGGTAAGGGAAAGGCCTTGCGTGACAGTGGTTCAAGATGTTAGTTTTCTTTCATCGTGTTGTGTTGTAAATAAGACTCGTAGGTGATGACCCCATGTCCTGTGATGTTACTTAGGATTTTTTATACTAGTTTTATATATTTTTGGACCTCTTGTGTCATCATTAAACTCATGAATTTAGTTCTGAATTTTATTTAAGGCTTGTTTGGTTGGTAATTTTTAGATTTAGTTTATTGAGTGTTTTTAGTTGTTAAATGATTCTAAACATGGGTAAATCACTCACAAACCAATATTTAAGATACTCAAGCACTTATGGTATCTCATGGGGATAAGGAATTCCCTTAGAGCCTTGATAAGGTACGGGTTTGGTGCCAGTTTTGATGGTGATCAGATTTAGTTCGTAACACATATGGATCCTAAGGTGATATCCTCCATGTAGAGTAATTCCTTTTTTTTTCAGAAGTCCAATTTGTGGAATTACAGCTCACTAATGTTTCTAGCAACATGTAGCATGAGGTGTTATCCTCCATGTAGCATATCATTGTTCTTGGAACACCCATCCCTTCATTAAATTTCATTGATTTTTAAAAAACCTATATATTTTGTGAAATTTATTCCATCACCTCTGATGGACATATAAATACATCCCCCATAATCCATTTAATGGGACACAACATTTCATATTCCAAAAAACACTCTGAATTTCCAAAACATGAACCTTCATGAATATAAGGGGAAATGGATTTCTCAAGGTATCAAAATATTGTGAAACCACCTCCCATGGGTTTTTGATGCCCACAAACCATGGTTGAGATTCCTTTCATGAAGGTCAAATACCTTCACATAATAAGAAACCCCTTTTTGTAACTTGGGTTTTTGAGAGATAATTATCCTTTATGAAATAACCCCCAAGGGAACCAAGAAATTACTATATGGAAGGGGCACAATTCATCATGAGACATAATATTTCACAAGATCCATTACATTCTTAAATATCACACACTTCACAAAGTCCCACACATTAAAAAACCAAACATCATGCCTCTCCATAGTTCCTCCTTTTTTCCCAATCCCATTCTTGAATGTTGAGTGCCCATGGACCTTGTACCTATCCCAAACTGATTTATCTTCACCCTAAATTACCATGTTTTCGGTACCCAAAACCCCTATATCCACCTCATTTTGGTCAAGAATAACCTGGACCATTACCTTACCATTTGATTCTAAGCACATGTACCCTAATGACTCTTTATTTTAATCATAGGAACCTTAACATTAAGACCTAGGATTTCCACTCCTCTATGATAGTTTTTACACTATTCCCAAACCTAAGGTGAATGAGTGGTAGACATGTAAGGCCCAATAGAAGAATTATTGAGTGAAACTGATCACATTTCCCGATATGAATAGGTTATTACAGATATTTCTCCCATATATAGAAATTGTCTTCTTGGGTGTAGGTATTCCATACATCCGAATTAGAAGATGAAAAATTGATGAGCTCCATATCTAGTTTAATTTATGTTAAAAAATACAACAACATCCTCAGAAAACAAAATTAAACTATATCCTTACTTGACATAAGTATCCTTACAACATGATGAAAAAATGCATGAACCAGACCTATCATAGGACCTCAAACATTGACATAAGACTATGTGGATTTTGATCCTTTTTTACTAACATGGTACATAGGATTCCTCAATGGGCCTGAATCTTAATATCCAATCAACTATATCCATGTGGAGTTAAATCTATGTCCCATTGTTTCTGTAGAATGTTAAATCTACAAAGCACATGTCTCAGCAGGATGTTAAATCTATGACCCATCAATCTCCTCATGTGTTAAATTCGTGATCCATCTATCTCCACATGATGTTTAATCTACGACCCATCTTTATATACACGATTTTATATCAATGAACCCTCAGTTACATTCAATGTTAATTATGATAACACTCTATCTCTACAAAATGTTAAATATGCCACCCATCTTTCTCCATGTGATGCTAAATACATGATCCATCTGTCACTATAGGATGTTAATTATGTGACCCATCAATCTCAATATAATGTTAAATCTATGAACCATAAGTCTCTATAGGATGTAAAATATGTGACCTACTAATGCCCAGAATATGTCAAAAATGTGACACACATGTCTCCACAAGATGTTAAATCTATGACCAATCCATCTCCAAAAAAAGCTAAAATTATGTAAAATATATCTCTATAAGACACTAAACTTGTGACCCAAAAAAAAATACCTCACGTGAGATACATTTTATGTATGAGGTAATAATACTTGTAACCCTAACACCTCTAGTGAAAAATTACCCTATGATTGACACATGATTCCTTGGATCCCATACCCCAGACACTTCATATATGTGATTTCCTTTTCTTCAACATATTAAGACTTTATAGTTTCCTAACATGCCCAAAATTCAATTTTTTCTAGACATGTCTAATGTCACCACCCACTATGGCCACAGATTATTAACCTGTTGAGAAAGAATCTACATAATTAACCATTTTCCAGCTGATAATAGTCCCAGTAACAAGTTTCATGGAGATGAATCAAATCTATGAGTGAGACTCGGACTTGGTGACATGCTCCAAGTAGGAATCCATAGAAGGAGAAACTAATACCTCATCATCCTATTTTGATCAAGGAGATGATATCACCAACAATAGTGATAGGATCCTCCCACCTTTAGAATGTGGGAATGCATGGTAAAAACTAAAAAAATGTGTGTCCCTAGTGAAAAAGTGTCATAAAAAACCATGATTAACTTCAATTGAGAACCCATCACTACTAGAAATACACTCCAAAATAGATTTGTGAATTAAGAGTCACTATTTGAATTGATATTTGATGGCACACCATAGAGGATGATAATATTCTCCTCATAACAATAACCAAGATCTTCAACCATATATATCTCCGTGATAGGTAGGAAATGTGAAAATTTATTGAGTCATTCAATAATAACCCATATTTCATCCATACCACTAGGAGTCTGGGGTAGCCTATTCATAATTCCCATTGATATCTCATCCTCTTTACACAATGAAATGAGAAAAATATTCAGAAGACCAACCTGACAAGGATATTCCTCCTTGATTATTTAACAAGGAAGGCACAAAGACATAAAACCCGTAGTCTATCATATCATTCTAAACCTTGAATAATGACATCTATAGTCATGATAGTACTTGGTGGCTCTTAGGTTGATAGACCAACTTGATTGGTTTCAGTTATCCATCAAATCCCACTTCAAGTCTATTAGAACAAAATCCTTACCTCAAAAGAAGAAACACTACTGGGAGGTCAAGATCACTCACCAGAGGACTCCCACCATAAATATTCTTTCTAAAGTTCTAACACTTTATATCCTAAGCCTGAAAAAGGTGAATCAAACCATTCTTATATGATCATTCCAATGTAAAAGAATTGAATATATGTTTATCGGATCTCCCATCATACATGCTATTTTTATTAAACAAGATCATCAAGTACTACACATCCACCGACTCATTCACTTTCAGTGTAACAAATTTTCCACTCAAATCATCATCGACCACATTTAATTTTCCAAGGATGTATGAAATATCAAAACCAAAGGAGTAAAGGTACCTTACCAAGTAAATTAGTCTCAAGTTCATATCCCATTGATTGAGATATAAATTAGACTCTTATGGTCTAGATACACTATAAAAAACTCACAAAAGAGGTAGTGGGGTCAGGTATTAATTTAATGCATCAGCACCTCTAACCCAAGATCATGAGTGAATAAGTTATTCTCATGAGGGTGTAATTAATGTGAGCCATAGGCTATCACCTATCTTCCCTATAGTAGAACACAACACCAACCCATACCTGACGAATTTATCTAATTTTAAAAACTCAAACATGGGTCAAGAAGGATAAACAATGGAGTTGAAATCAATATCACTTTCAAATCCTCATAATATATTTGGATCTAATCTCCCCAAAAAAAACTTCACATCATTTTGGGTTAACTCTATCATGGGAGATGTATTCTTAGAAAAGTATCAAACAAATCACTAATAATAACTAGCTAATAAAAATAAATTCTAGATATAAAACACATTTATGGGTTATTCCCAAGACATCACTACTTAAATCATTTCAAGGTCCATTGAGACACATTTCTTGGAAATCATATGTCCCATATATTTCACTTCTTCAATCAAAAATTAAATTGTTTATAGCTTCCTATGTAGACGATTCCCTTCAATGATTCTATGGATGAAATTCAAATTCTCATCCTAATTCTTATTCGATCTGGAATAAACATGGATATCTTCAGTAAAAAAAGAAGTCAAGAACCGATAGATTATTTGATTAACTAATTCCATAAACATCACAGAACCATTAGTAAGGACAAATGGAAAGAAAAAATAAAAAAATTCCCATACCTTATATTTAATGTTATTTTAGAAATATATTCCCCTCATAAGCTTAGCTTATTATAATCCAATATTATATAAATTTTCGATAACTATTGTGCTCCCTTGAGCTGATAAAAAAGGTCATCAATCCTTATAAATGGATATTTGTTCTTAATCATAAACCATTTGAGTTTCAGGTAACAAATACAATGTTAGAGACTTATGTCCTTATTATTTTAGAATATAATTGGTGATTCCCATAGTGAAATACCAGGATGAGTAAATCACATAAAATCAATATGGTCAGGCTATACCTTTAATAATTTTAATTCATTGGATGCTAGATTGTATGAAGATGAAAAACGTGTCTCATACCTAGAATAAACTCTACAAAAAACTCAACATTACTATGGGGAGGTAACCCTAATAAATAATCTGAAAAAACATTAATGTACTCAATCACCACCACTAGAAGAGGTTCAATATAATGTTGAATAATGTAATCAATAAACATATTTTACAATTGAGATTATAATGTATCTGAACTAGGGGAAATGGGACATGTACTCCCCAGTCTACGATATCACTCACCCTAAAATACCTACGTGAGTCCATAAAAATAATGTAATTAAAATTGATGATAATAAAAATAAATCTATTATTTGTATCTAATCATATAGTCCATGCTTAGTATTTGATCATTAATTCTATGATCAAAAACAAGAATACCCCATAAGGTTCCGTCATTAGTGTCATCACCTTACATTGGGGACATTTAAAACCTACTCTAACAACTTTCCCAAAGGAATGGAAGGAGTTATTATTAAAGGCATATTCATTGAGTGTAAACCCATCATATTAACATTATTTTACAATATAAGTGGATTAGTTTAACTAATCCAAAAAAACAGATAACCATATATGATTCAATAAACACTGTATCTCTAATGGTATTCATCCCTACCTCTTAATCCCTTATTTCACACTCTGCTAAATATAGATGTTCACCATTATCATTCCCTTTATTTTCAACCAAAGAATAACCCTTGGTAAGAGGTTGATATCCCATCCATTTTGATGCATCAAATATAAATTGAGATACCTTGGCGATGGTGGATCCATATTTACTTTTTTAGTGTTCCATCTCACAGAAATTATAAAGATGTAAATTTCTACCACGTGCATGACACACCCTAGGTTTATCCTTATAATAAGGTATAAGGTGTCCCTTATTCACCCACCTGTAATAGACCACCTAAATATGCCATGGAATCTATTTCACACTCCTACCACAACCTTAGTTTTGGGAAACCCACTTCCTTTTCTAGCTAGAAAATGAACTTTGTTTGCCTCCTCTTGTCACCGACACTCTAAAGAGGTCTGTCTTCCTAGATATGTTCAGATCAGCAATATTTTCCATGTACACAACCACCACAAAGGTTGGTAGGAACATAAGAATCATTATAGAATTAATATTCTTCCAAAATCCCATCTCTATTCTTTATACCTTCAGAACGTTATTGGAAACAATCTCTGGAGATAGGTGCACTAACACAACAAACTGAGTAGCATTTTCAATGACATAATGATTTCCTCCTCAAAAGTATTAAAATCACGAGCCTTCAATTATTTAAATGTCTTAGGATAGAAAATTTTATTTATGTATTTCTAGTATGTATTCTAGTTTAGATCTTCATTTAACTTCTATTTCATTATATATTCCCACCACTTCCTTCCTAGGATTTCAAGCATATAATTTGAGAAATCGATATTTGAGTCTTCTAGTGTAAGGGTCCTTGTTTACCAAAAAACCCATCCTTTTTTATTCCAAGTATTATGGTGGTTCAAGAATGTTTTTTTAATTTCTAAAAGTTATATTTTTAATTTATAACATATTTCGAAAAGGTTTTTCAACAAATGGAAGAAATTTCAAAAGATTGAATGTTTATTTGGAAATTTGTTTAGTAGATTATAAAAATATTCCATTGTTTTTGCAAGTGGTTTAGAATTCTGAAAGTGATAAAGAAACCTTTTATTAAGTATTTATAAGTTATATTACCTGAAAATTTATTATTTTCAAGAAATAATTACCCTTACATATGAAAATAGAGTTGCGTAAGGACAAGGGAGAGTTTCTAATTCCTATGTAAGGGTACAATTAGAGATGCATAAGGGTCACCTTAGTTTTCATGCACTACATTAGGGTCATGCATAGAGAATATAGGGGTAATATTCTTGATGTGGACATGAAAGAATGTGATTTTCCTTCTCATGCAAGGGTATTAGGGATTTTATATTAGTTTGTTAAGGGTAATAACGTATGGGTGGAGTCATATAAGGGTACCTACAAAAAAATAACCCATGGGATATAAAACACTGTAAGGGAATTTATTCCCGTTTAAAAGTTTTATAATGGTAATATAACATTACATGTGACTTTATAAAGCACTACATATGGATAAAACAAGTTACCATTTTTCAGACCCCCTAGCCTACATAAGGGTAATGTTTTTACCTTATTTATCTTGTTTTCTTCTTCATCTTATACATATAAACACCGAAACTCCATTTTAAGATTCTTAAATACCAAAAACCAAGAAATTAATTTATTTCGATGTGTTTAATGATTCAAAACACCATTTTGAAGGTTTAATTGATCCACAATTATGTTCTAAACTATAAACTATTCAGAAAATTTAATGCGGGTTTCAATGATGCTTTTCTAGTATATGAATTGTTGTTATTTTAAAATATTTAAACCCTTATCCCTTTATTTTATTTTATTTTACTCTCCTAAGGATGACCACATAACCCTTTCTTCATGTAAAAAGGCTTCATATTTTTTTTTTGAACTCTTCCTTTTAAATTTCTATTCAAGGAATAACCTTCTCTATTCTATGTTACTTATATGTATGGAGAAAATACCTAGTTGGGTCTCCTTCACGTTTCTTCTAGTAATATGTGTGGGAGTGATCATGATGTTGTTTATCTTTTGGGAATATGGTATGAACCATCTTATGGAAGGTAATTAATTGGATAATTGAAATCTAAGGGGAAAAAAATTTCATGAGGTTACATGTTCATGGGTTCTACCAATAAGTTGATCATGCATGTTATTCTTCCATACATGGATTATGATGAATTAGTAAAAAAAAAAATTCCTGTTTCTCTAACTTACCAAACATAAAAATGAATAAGAACATATATTCTACTAATAAATTGGTTTGACATGGAACCTCTTCTTATGTTAGACTTCTCTACAGAATATAGAATAAAATTGAAATCAATTTGTTAAATATGGAATAAGATATATGAAAAGTGTGGTGTAGTGAATATTATGTGCGGTGGCTATGATGGGAAGTGGTTTTATTTTTTGGCTGTGATATGTGGCGATTGTGATGAAAAAGTGGTTGTGATGTGAAATAGTGGTAATGAGGGGCTTGTTGACATGGAAAAATGTGTTTTTTATGATTTTAAAGTGTTTTTCTAGTTTTTTTGGAGCCAATGGAATTAAATATTAATGATAAAATAATAATTGATAATGCACTGAACTAGAAAATGGTTAGGAATAATTAATGAACACTTAAATTGAAATGGGGGTATGGGTTATGTGGTTGTTATATATGCAATGAAAGAGATTGATAAATGATTTTGGTTGGTAATCGGTAAATCTATGAATTGTTTTAACGTGTTAAGAAATAATGAATGTGGCTTATTTTTTGTGGCTTTATTATGTGGTGTATTTCATTTAGATGTTGAACTAGAAGTGGCCGAGGGTGAAGGGATTTATGAGGTGGGGTTAGTTGGGATAATACACTTGTTGTGGAAACATTGGTTTGTCTTGTGTGTAGACCTCATTATATATATAATATTTTGATTTTGATTTCTATAAACACCCCACCCACATCAAGCACTTTGAAAAAAATAACCCAAATGTTTTGGGAGCATTTTTCTAAACATCTAGATTTTCAGGAAAGATGGATGGCTACCACTTCTTACCCACTCTCTCTTCCAGGTGAGGTTGATATGAAAAGGTTGTGATGAATTGTGGATTGTACTGAAATTTTGGTTTTTTTTATGAGTGGATGATATGGTCCATGGAGGGGTCATTCATGGTAAGAGGAGGGCATGATGTTATTGTCATTCATGTTCTAGATAAACTACTATTCTGGTTATGTATGTGGTTGAGATGTAATATGATGTGCCAGATGTCTTCGAGTAAGATGTGATTTTATGACCTAGGAGTCTTCAGGTGATATGTGACATGATATACCATGTGTCTTTGGGGAGGATTATAAAAAAAATATGCGAGCACCAAGTCGTATGACATTAGGCAATGTGAGTTTCACCCCATGGGAATGTAGTGTGGGGTACCCTTTTTTTGATATGCTTATAATAATGTTAAAATACATGGTTGTGTTATCTGTTGAGTGTGTCATAGTGAGGATGTGATTATATAGTTGATCTTCTTAGGTGTTGTTGGGTTTACTATTTTCTCATGGGTCAATTAGTATTCTCTTTACACATGTTCACGATAAAAATAATGGATGATCCAACTGAGTATACATGTTATACTCACCCACATATATAAAAACTATTTAGAAAGTTTCCAGGTGGACTTTGTAGACAGTAATGGATATTACAAGATCATACATTGGATTTTTTCCTCTTTTTTTCCATTAGGATTTATTTTGGGTATTTTATTTTGAGACACTTTCATTTTTTTACTTCAAACATGAATTGTGGGGTGGTTTTGGTGTCCATTAATTTTATATTATTTCATGGAGTTTATTAGAGGTTTTTTATCTTATCTATTGATCCTATAAAATTTGTAAAGGGCCATGCCTTCCATATGAGATATTTTTATACCACTAATTCTCATCGCTAACCTAGGTTCTACTGAAGGCGGGGCTCTAGGGTTATTATCTCCCTTTCTCATTCAGCAACACAAGAGGGGTACCATTAGAGGGAGGAGTTGGGATATCATGATTTTTCTGTATGTGTAATATCCTATAAATCATCTTGATCCATTATTCTTATTTATGTGGTCTGTTATCACCATGAAATACTAGTGAATACTACATATTTAATTGAAAATCATAGTCAACCTTCCTTTTTAGTTTAGCATTAGCTACTTTTTAATGTACTAGATCATTTGTACTATAGTTTCCACCAAAACTATGACAAAAATAAGATTCGTTTGTGGGGGTTTATCTACAGCTTCCTCTATAGTACTCCGATATTTTCTTCTTAGAAGATCTATAATATATTAAATAAAGTATATATAAACCAATTAGAACATAATTATATTCCTTTATTATAAACTAAATTTAGAAAACTTAATCCCAAATATTCTAAAACTATAATGAAGTATGGTAGATGACCCTATAAATCCCATGACAACTTTAGAATTGTTAAGAATGTGAGCGGGCTAGGAACACTACCATGCTCCCTCTCAATTTTCGATCGTCCTATAACCAATCTATAAATAACCCCCAAACCTAAGAGGGTGATACATGAACCTAATTAAAGGCTTTATCAATAACATAACCCTTTGATACCAATTTTTAATAGACCAATATTGGTCAACCCATTATTTCACTAGAATTAATCAATAATTAGGCCCAAAGAACATTCAATGTCAGCATGGACTGGTGACAAGAACAATGGTATCATACAAAGAAGAATGGTAATGATTTAACACTCAATAGAAATGTGATAATGTAACGCCCTGACCCCTGAAGCCCAAATCCGGTGCATTATTAAATTAATTTTCCAGGATTAAAATTAATCAATTACAGAAGGACTGATCAGTTTTGTAGTCTTGATAAAACTAGATACATAAATTGATCACATTTTACAATGGGAAATAAAAACAAAACATAAAAAGAGATAATAAATTGCACACGTGAAAACATATTAAGTGATCCCTTCTTCATAACCTATGGAAGGAAAACAAATGAAATGGGTGAGATCAAATTCTCAATAAGGGTTACATATAGAAGAATCATGAATCAATAATAAGTGGATCGTAATCAATTTTACATAATCAATATGTAATGGTGTATAAATGAAAAACACACACCATCAATAAACTGCGAATGATAATGCATTCATAGATTTTTTTCATAGTGAAAAACTCATTAAAAGTAACAAATATATAATGAATAAAGATAATTATTATTAATTTGAAGCCATGTATCTAAAAAATGAACCATAATATCATCAAGACGGTTTTGGTCTGTGGGTAGATACACATTCGATTTTGTTTTGGAAACAAACTCGAAGGGTTTGTCTCCAACTGTTTTATCTCATGAGACTTGTCAATGAATTGATGGGATATAGTGGGAATTCCTTACACTAAATGTCAAAATCATTATTTATACAAGGATTTAATACAAGAACAATATTCCATTCCAGTATCCATATTGAGTAGAGGATACAGATTCATCATAGAATTCAATATAACAACCGTATGCAAAATGGTATAAAGATTAGAAAATAATCGTATCAATGAAACAAGAATAAGGATATATAATATAAATAAAATTCCAAATGAAAAATAAACTCAAAGGGGGAGTAGATACACCGCATAATAATTATTAGGTGCACAATAAAATGTCAATCTCAATGAAATGGAAATTGAGACAAAGTCCCATACAATATTATAATCGATCGAATTGTATGATAAAACTAATAATCATAAAATGAATCATATAATACCATGAATATAAAGAAAATCATGATATTAAATATTAAATTTCAGTAAAAATACACCTTATATAAGAAATATGTGGTGAACAATGTAAATATCATAGAAATAAAAGTGAGATGAGTAACCCCTTACCATAAACTTGAATGTATTCTGCACTTGATCTTAATGTCCTGAATAATCAAATAATATTTATAAATTAAAAATTCAAGAAACTTATCTACATTTAATTTATTTATTATATATTCATTAACTTCATTTATGGCCCATTATATGGTTTAATATATTCAATTTTATCATTTGGGAGTGCATTTTTTCTCAGTTTTAAGGATCTTTTTGCTTGTATAAGAGTACGTCTGTTAATGTAAAATAGAAATTGAAAACTAGAATTATTGTTATGAGTTTTTAATGATAATCCAAAAGGTTAAATTATTTTACAAATCCTTTGGTTATTTTGGGAGAGGATAAATCACTATATAAAAATTTAATGATAAACACTTGGATTATTTTGAAGGTTTTTTGATCACCATGAACTCATTTTGTTTTATAATTAAATACCATGAGTAAAAAATGATTCTTGAACATAAAATATGATATATTACTTATATAATGATATGTTTAATCCAAAAAAATGGTTTCATGTAAATAATTTAAGACTATTATAGAAATTGAAAACCCATCATCCTTGAATGTGTTAACACATCTCAGATGGTGTTTTCATTTTTATTATAAGTGGAGGGGGGAAGAGAGATGGTGATGAAACATTCCATTAGAATAGTAAAATTCATGTACATGGAAGGTAATAGAATTATCATATTATTTAGATGAGGATAGGTCAATAGAGATAAAAAAATAATGTAACTAGTAAATGAAGTTGAAAGGAAATGGAAGGGAGGTTTACCTCTTGATTACTCCTCCTTAAGAATCTATTTAAGGCCATTGATTTTTTTCTTTTGGTGAGACCATCAGGGTTTGGATGTATAGGGGGGGCTTGGGAAGTTTATTTTTAATAACATTGTAAATTATAAAATATTGAGTGGTGTGAGATGAAGAGGGGATGAGGGTGGTTTATATAGTGGAGGAGAGGAGGGTTATTACATTACTTTAATCAATAGTTTATTATTTCCCATCAAGACTCTAAATAGTCTCGATTTTTATCACTAAAAATAGTAATAAGTTAATGATACTTCAAACTAATGGTTTCTTACTTCATCCATGATGCATGAAATAGTGTATTTATCTCATAATGTATTTACACTGTAATTACTATATTTTACTACTCACAAAAAATTCAAGTATTTTAGAAAAATCCCAAAAATTAACCCTAACCATTTTTCAAAGTTTATAATCCAAAAACAGAACACCATTTTATGAAAATATTTTTTTAAATATTAGAAATTTAATTTTAAATTTAATTCATCATTTTACTGAATAATTTCAATTTAAAAATTATATCTGATTTTATGAGACTTTGAAAAATTAACCGTGGTCTAATTAAATTATCCTCAAATCATAGGGAAATAAAATAATGATTTATGAATAAAATTAATGAAAATTAATTGTCTTTTAAATCATTTTATTAATTATATAATTGTAATTTTATATTTATTAGTCACAAAAATATTGACACATAATTAAAATATTTACCTTCATTTATAAGGTGCCTAAATTTTATTTATAAACTCATGGGTAAGGTTACCATTCATAAGGGACATATTAAAATTCAGAAGTGTAACATTAAAATTCATAATGGTATGTTACAATTTATAATGGTAGGTTATTATTCATGAGGATATGTTATAATTCAACAAAAATTAATTTAATTCTATTAGACTCTAAAATATCACCATAATCGCTACAATGAATGTCTGTTTTTCAAAATTCAAATCTAATATGTGGAAAATTTATGTTTAATGGATAGGTTATAACTGTCTCTTATAACAAAGAGTTGTTTCATAAAGAATATGTGTTTCATTCATTATAAGTTATCTAATGAATTTAAATTATTTAAGGGGATACATACCAAAAAAATTGGGCAGTTATATTCTTCCATCCTTCATAGTTTTCATCCTCAAATTTTATCATTTATAAGGTCCTCTAAAAATATGTGGGTGGTTATTCTTCATAATATCCTCAGTTTCCAACTTTGGTTCCACCATTTTATGGTTTCTCCAGAGAAACGTTACCAGTCGAGTCATCTGATTTCTCAATACATACTCTCTAATTTCATGAATCTTGGTAGAATCTTCAAAGTAAGACAAGTCAGGTTTTAGTTAAATTTCATCATAGGTGAGTACATGTGTTGGGTATGGAATGTAATTTTTTTAAAATGTAGTGTGGAATACATCATGAACCTTGGAGAGACTTGGCAGCATCACTAAAAAATATGCTATAACCCAAATTCTGTCCATAATTTCAAATGGTCCAATGTACATGGGGCTCAGTTTCCCTTTATTAACAAACCCCAAGACACCCCTACATAGAGATACATTCAAGAAGACATTATCTCCCACTTGAAATTCCAAAACATTTCTATGGTACTCGACATTTCTCTTTTGTCTACTTTTGGTTTCCTTAATATGGGCCTGAATTTCTTTACCTTTTTCTTTGTCACTTCATTATGTTTTGGGCCTATATGTTTCCTCTCACAAACATCATCCCAACAAGTTGGAGTTCGACACCTCTTTCCATATAATTCATCATATGGTTCCATTTTAATGTTATAATGGAAACTATTATTATAAGAAAATTAGACCAAAGTTATGTATTGATCTGACATACCTTGAATGTCAAGAGAGCATGATCTCAACATGTATTCCAGTGTTTGAATAGTCCATTCAGATTTTCTATCGGTTTGGGGGGGATAATAAGCAGTACTCATATGAAGCTCATCATCCAAAGCCTTATGGTGACTTTTCAAGAATTTTTTTTAAATATCGGATCTTGATAACACAAATTCGATAGAAATGCACTATGAAGTACTATAATGTCATTAATATAAAGCCTTTCAAGGAAATCAAGTGAAAAATCCTCTCTTATAGCAAAAAAATGGGCTGATTTTGTAACACAGTAAATAAATAATCATATTTCATCATTTATTATAGGTGTCCTTGGTAGTCCTATGACAATTTCCGTCATAATATCATACCAATTCCACATAGGAATAGGTGGAGGTTTCATGACCCCTCTTGGATGTTGTCTCTCAACCTTCACTTGTTGAAAAACTAGACACCATGCCACATAGTCCTTAATTTAACACATCATGTTAACCCACCAAATATGTTCTTTTATATATCTATACATCATGGTTCTACTAAGGTGTATAGTTAAATTTGACATATGGGAATCATCAAATAGTTCTTTTTTTAGTTCAGGTAATGATGGAACACATAACCTCTTTCTAAATTTCATAACTCCATCCTAAAAAACAAATTCTACCAATCTTCTATCCTTAACAGCTTTAATTCTCCTTTTAAGGTTCTCATCATCATATTAAGAGATTTTTACCTTATCTAGTAAATATGTTTTAGCAATAATTTGAAAAAGTAATGATGTTTCTTCTTCCTTAAAAATTCTCATATCCATCTTTACTAGATCTATGAATATATGATCTCTATAAATCCTCATTTGGGTCATAAGCCTATGATCATTCCTACTTAAATAATATTCCACCTTATTTTCCTTTCTTAGATGGCAGTGTATTTAAAAATTATAATATTTAAGTAACTAAAGCCATGTACTTTTCCTAATTTTGAGTTATTTCAGTTTAAAAATGTATTTTAAACTCTTTTGATCCATATATATATATCACATATTTCACCATAAGGATAGTGTCTCCATATTTTTAGAGAATATATTACAGATTCTAACTCAAGATTATGAGTTGGATAAATTTTCTCATGAGTCTTCAACATCCTTTATGCATAAGCAATAAAATTGTAATTTTTCATTAGGACACAACCAAATCCATTCTTTGAAGCTTCACTATATATCAAAAACCTATCATTTGTAGATGGAAGAGTCAAAATTGGGGCATTGACCAATCTTATTTTAAAATTTTCAATGTACTCTATACATTATTTTCTACATGATAACGTAACCCCTTT
The DNA here is from genome assembly GCA_963277665.1 of Viscum album. Classification (NCBI taxonomy): domain Eukaryota; kingdom Viridiplantae; phylum Streptophyta; class Magnoliopsida; order Santalales; family Viscaceae; genus Viscum; species Viscum album. Next base: position 1,427,519,437 of record OY728141.1, read on the forward strand.
ACATTTGAGTTTGGTTAAGAGTTATCCAATTTGGTAAAATTTTGAATGAATCACTATTAGTAACCTAATAAGACAATAAAACTATGTACCTCATGTATATACATTGGTGTGGGAAATACTTGGAATTCCTTTTTCTTTATAGGATCATCTGAGATTCCATCCATAGAGACAATATGGTAAATGACATAAATTGCTTGATGATAAAAATTCACAATTTCTAATCATCCCATATAATTCATTTCTTCAAAGAGTTCCTAGAATGATCCAGAAGTGATTCTCATAGTCTTCGTAGGTTTTGGAGTATACTTGGATATCGTCGATAAATACCACATTAAATTCATTAAGATATACCATGAAAACTCTATTCATTAGATCCATGAAAATAGAGGTTTCATAGTGATTCAAAATGAATTACTGTAAACTCATAATTACCATACCTAGTTCAAAATACTATATTTGGAATATTTTTCTTCCTCATACACAACAGATGATATCCAGATCGAAGTTCAATAATTGAAAAATATTGGGCACCCTGAATTTGATCAAATAAATCATCAATACGAGTGATAAGATACATGTTTTTTATCATAATAGAATTGATCTCCTTATAGTCAATTAAAAACCAAATAGATCCATCTTTATTCTTGAAAAAAGAGAATAGGGGCTCCCCATAGGGAAAGACTAGTGAGAATTAATAATTTATCACTCAATTCCTATAGTTTTTCTTAGCTTTTATCAAATTCACAGTGGCCATTCTATAAGGAAATTCATAAATAGGTATTGAACCATGAAATAAATAAATTTTGAATGCAACACCCCATTCTAGAGAATGTCCAGGTAAATCCATTGGAAATACATTAACATATTCTAGAACAATATATACATAATCAGTTTGAATATTTATTTCATCACTTGTAGATATTGAGTTCTCATCCTTCCCAGGAATTTCATTCAGTAGAGCTACTGGGGGTGGATCTAGTTGGGAATTAGATTGAGAGGATTCTGCTCTAAAGATAAGGGATTCTACATCATCCTCAAAACTTGTAACTTCCTTCTTATAAAAATATATTTTTGCATCCTAATTAGAAAGAAAATTCATACCGAGTATTATATGAATTCAATCATGGGTATGATGATAATATCAATAGATAAGGGATGTTTATATTCCACAATGGGAACTTCCTGACACATCATTGTTGCAATGATACTTCCTATAGGTGTTTTGACTGACAACCCCTTTATTAAATAAAATTGTAAATATAAAATGTTCATGGAAAATTGGGAAGATATAAAATAATGTGATGATCCATAATAAAATAAATCCTTGGCAAAGTTTGAGGAAACAATCAATGTACCTGCCACCACATTTAATCGTAGTATCCAGACAAGGAAATATTGATAGGAATACCCACATAATCTCTACCATAACAGAAATTCTAAAATTTTCTTTTATAATTATACTCAATTTCTATTGTAGGTTGTGTTATCTAATCTATGTGTTATAAATCCAGTTCCCATGGTTTCTACGAAACATTCTCTGATGCCCGGAGCCAGTGCATTATTACATTAAATTGGAATGATTACATGGTATCAAATCCTGAAGTACTGATTAGTTTAGTTGTCTTTGAAAAACATGATACATACATGGATTCCATTTTACCTTGGTAATATAAAAAACCAAACCTAAAACATAACAAGAGGTAATAAAATGCATCTGTGAAAAACCAATAAATGATATATTCTTCATAACATTTGGAAGGAAAAAAAATGAAAGGGGTGAGATCAAACGCCTAGTAAGGGTTAAATATATTATAATCATTAATTAATTATAAGTGAATCATACTCAATTTTACATAATCAATATGGAAGATTGAATAAATGAAAAGTACACGCCATTAGTAAAGGAATAATGATAATGCATCAATAAATTTGTTCATAGTGAAAACCTCATGAAAAGTAATAACTATATAATGAATAAAGATAATTTTTATTTTTGGATGTCATATATCTGGCACATAAACCATAATACTGTAAATATGGTTTATGTCTTTGGGATGATACCCATCTGATTCTGTTTTGGTAACAAACTCGAATGGTTTTGTCACCAACTATTTTGTCTTAGAAGACCTATCGATGCATAAAGGGGATATAGTAGGCCCCTCCCATAAATTCAATTCCAATGAATTCCATATATATAGATTTAATATAATAACAATATGCCATTTCAATATCCATATTGAGTATAGGATACAAATTCATCATAGCATTCAAATAACCACAACATGTAAAATGGTATATGACGTAGAAAATAATCATATCCATGGGACATGAATATGGATATATAAAATAATTACAATTTTAAATGAAAAATGATCTCAAAGGGTTAGTAGATACACCATATAAGAATTATTCAGTATATAATACAAATTAAATCTCAATGAAATTGAAATTGAGACAAAGTCTCTTACCACATTGTAATGAGTGGAATCGTATGACCAAAAATTAATAATCATTAAATGAATCATTGAATAACAGGAATATAAAAAGAATCATGATATTACATATCAAATTTTAGTACATATACACCACATATAAGAAATATGTGGCAAAAAATGTAAATATCACAGAAATAAAAGTGAGATGAGAAACCCCTTACCTAAAGCCCAAAGGTATTCTGCAGTTGACTTAATGTCCAAAATGATCAAAGTATGTTCATAAATTATGAATTCCCAAACCTTATATACAACTAATAAATTTATTATATCTTTTTTAATTTCAATTATTTCATTTTATAAGGGTTAAGAAATTCAATTTCATCATTTCTAAAGGCACATTTTCTTAACTTTCATGATGGTTTTACTAGTGTAGGAATATGAAAGTTCATGTAAAATTGAAATTAAAGACCGGAATTGAATTTATGAGTTTTTAATGATTTTATAGAAGGTATAATTATTGTATAAATACTATGGTCATTTTGGGATTGGATGAATCATTATATAAAATTTTTATGATGAACACTTCAATTATATTGATGGTTTTTCGATCACCATGAAGTCATTTTGTTTTACACTTAAATACCATGTTTTAAAAATGATTATAGAACATTAAATATTATATATGACCTATAATATGATATTTTTTGACCATAAAATTGTTTTCCTGACTATAATTGAAGATGAAAATAGAAATTGAAAACATGTCGTCCTTGAATGTGACAAATTAACACATCTCAGACGGTGTTTTCATTTTTAGTATAAGAGGAGGGGGAAAGAGAGATGATGATGAAATATAATATTAGCATAGTAAAATATGAGTACATTTAAGGTACTAGAATTATAATAGAATTTGTATGAGGAGTGGTGAGGATAGAGAAAAAAAAGAATAGAACTTTTAAAAGAAGATGAAAGAAAACGGAAGAGCGGTTAACCTATTGAGTACTCCTCATTGAGAACCTACTGAAGGCCTTTATTTTTTACCTTTTGGGGAGACTAGTAGGTCTTGGGAATGGGGGAGGCTTTCGAAGTCTATTTTTGATAACATAAGAAATGCCCAATGCTTTAATGGTGTGAGAGGAATAGGGGATGAGGGGTAGTTTATATAGTGGAAGAGAGGAGGGGTTTTGCATTATTTTATTCATTAGTTTCTTATTTTTCCGAATGACTCTGAATAGTCTTGAATTCTGTGATTAAAAAATAGTAATAAGTTTATGTGAGTTCAAACTAATGGTTTCTTACATCATCTATGAGGCAATGAATAGTGTATTTATCTCATAATGTATGTATACTATAAATGAACTATTTTACTATTCACAAAAATTCAAGTATTTTTGAAAAAAAAAATTCACCCAAACCATTTCTCAACATGTAGAATAAAAAAATGAACCCAATTTTATGAAAATAATTTTTTAAATATGAGAAATTTAATTTCTCATTAAATTAATCATTTTATCGAAAAATAACTATTTTAAAATTATAACCAATTTTATGACACTTTGAAAAATTAACTAAGGTCTCATTAAATTATCTTAATATCATAGGAAAATACAATATAGATTTTTAAATACATTTTTGGAAAATGAATTATCTTTAAAATAATTTTATTAAATATAATATTGTAATTTAATATTCATTACTCAAAAAAATACCAACACTTAATAAAAATATTCACCTTCATTTATAAGGTGACTAAATTTTATTTATAAACTCAAGGTCAATGTTACCATTTATAAGGGTAACATTAAAATTAATAAGGGTAGAATTACTATTCATAAGGGTAAGTTACTATTCAAAAGGGTGTGTTACTAGTCACAAAATTATTTTAATTCAATCAGACTCCAAATATCATCCTGATCGCAATTGTGTATGTTTGTTTCTCAAAATTGAAATCACAGAAGTGGAAAATTTATGTTTAATGGCTAGGTTATAACTATATCCTATAACCAAGTGTTATTTCACAAAGGCATAGTGTTCCATAAATTATAAGATATCTAATGAATTTAAATTATTTAAGAAGATACATAACATATAATATTGGGGTGTTATAGATAATATCTAAACAAATAAAAGAACATAGTATATATCAAGGATATATCACAAGTCAAAACAATAAAAGCAAAATAGCATCATCTAAAAATGGGATAAAAAGGTCTGAACAAAAAATAGAAAGACTATAAACATGTAACCCAATGCAACCCATGGGTCCATCACCATATAACCAAAAGTCACCACCATCCCAACCCACTAGAATGAAAACACGACCCATGAGAGACTTACTCAACAAAACACTATTCTCCTTACTTATATCCTATAAAACCAAGGATAAAAATTCCCAAAGGAAAAGGTTGGGTAAGATAACTAAAGATCAGTATGATACCCCAAGAATCTATACAATGTATAACCACATGAATCTTTTAGTTATTGAATAAAATATATATTTGAAATACTTTAATGGAAATCACATTACATATTATAACAATGTTTGGGTTTCTTTTAAAAAACGTTACATATTCTCATAATGAAATAATTATGTTATAACATATAACCATGAATCATAATAAAATGAATTAAATAGGTTTTAAGCATCAATATCCATATCAAGTGTCAAAATAATCAAATAAAATAAGTCATTCACGTAATATTACCACAAAGAACCAATGGAAATCCATGAAATGAGGGTGTATATAACTAAACTACTAAGACAAAAAAAGGAACCCAGCCATCATAGTTGAATCCTAATTTCTATGATCCTCAGTCCTTTAGAAAGGATACCCACTAGTAACCATGGAATCATGGAAACCTCTCCTAGTGATATCGTACTCTACCAATGCTCATCTATGTTTTGTTTTTCCCCATACCCCATGGTATCTCAATGTGAAAAATCATCGTTACATTCTGGAAAGAAAATTCATGTTTCATAAAACAGTTTTCTAAAAAAATCCATTAAATTTATTTTCCCCCATTTTATAATACATTTATAAATAAATACCACACCTCTTTCAAGCTTGAAAACCCATTTCCATTTGCAAACCATCATTTCATAATTTTTTTAAAACACACAATGTGCATAAAAAATATTGTTTTCAAAGAAAACCTATTTTAAAAACCCTTTCCACTCGAAAAAAATATATAATAAAATTTAAATATCCAATTTCACATTCAAAAATAAATTAAATAATAATAATAATACAAGGATTAGAAAGGGATATACTATGGAGTAGAGACACCCACCATGAGAAAGAATAAAAACATGTTTCCTTTTAAACCATTGATGGGAAATAAAGATATAAGAAAACACAATCAATTCCCTATAACCCCCTCTAGATACAAAAATCATACCCCAAGAGGTTCCAATGATTTTAGGAAAAAGGAGATCAAGCAAAGATCTTGAAAAAAGAGGAGAAAACGAGAGAAAAACTAAACACACCATGATGAGATCCACGGAAAATGATCAAGAATCATTAATTAATCAAGGGGAGAGTCCTAGAGAGTATATTAGAGTGGTCAATTTGATATATTTTTTCTAATAGGTGAGAATATTTAAAAACTATCAAGTGGGTCATGGTAATTTTTTTGTTTTAAGAGTTTAGATATGAGTGCACGATTAGGTCGCACAATTCGAAAAATCAAGTGTTAACCAAGTGGTAGCCAATGAACATGGAAAACCAAGTCACATGGTTTCCTGAATAAGGTTTCATAGTATGAAAAACCATGTTTAAATCCTAAAAAATTCATTGGAACCCATAAAACCATTTTGCACTATTACTGCATGGTTTGAATAATAGTACACTTAAATCGTGTACTTGTCCAGTTTTTTTATGCAACTCAAAATATTCAACTGCCAATAAGTAAAATCCTTAAGAATATTACTTGAGATAAAATAATCTCAAAATTAAATATGTATGTTACTCGGTGTGTGTCACATGTTGGTCCTTCCATATTTCATTATAAAAAATCCACTTATTGTGACCTTAGTCTTAATAAAATCCTTCAAGAAGTGATATCAATGACCAATTGCCATTTTTCCTTTATTAAAATATAAAAAACGTGAACATATGAAAGGCATGTTTTATCATAATGATAAACCTTTAACATTTCTTAGTACATTTTAATAAATCATTAATAAAACCTGTGTTGTACAATACCGTAAGTCACAACAAACTCAATTATAGTAGATATGGAAAATGATAGTTGTAATAAGATTTCCTCAAAGATTTCATTTATCCCTAAAATATTATCGAATCAATTGATATAAAGTAAAACTAGTTTTAAATCTTCTTGATTATTATTACTCATATTTTTTCATATACCTAAACTCATCCAATTCCATTATCTGAAGTATTGTTATTTAGATCTAGTTGTTGATATATGCAGTTCTCCTAGTGTTATTTTGATTTTTATCCACTATTTTCTATACATAAGTAATATCAAACATTGTATATATCATGTAATGATAAATTATATTCAAAAATATGATCAAGAAAATATGATTCTATTTATAATAATATTCTTCATTCATGAAGAGAATACATTCTCTGTGACAGGACATCAATTCGGTCTTGAATTGATCCATGTTATATTGTTCAATACATTCTTTCAACTATATACATCGACTAGATTAAACAACCCCATACATCTACTTATAAATATATTTTTCCATAAAACATTAGATTATACTTTTAGTTTTCTTTTGGATAAATCAATTACTTATTCTAATAAACCTGTAAGGATGATCTTTGTTTTTTTTATATATTATCAATATATTTATCTTGGAAAACTGTAGTGCTCCCACCAAAATATTGTAGACACATGGAATTTATTAATTCTAAATGAATATTCCTATATTATTATATATAATGCTATCTATAAATGGATATTTTCAATTTCTATATCGTTTTGGTACTTATTGTTGACAACAATCCTATAGGTTTTATCTTATTGAAATATTCTATATGGTTTCCATATAATATATTTTCATTGATATCCAATTGAAAATAAATAATCCTAGAAGTATTCTTTAATAAGTATAATTAAATAAAATTTATAATAATTATTGGAGTTATGGTCACATCATTGACTATGTCTAGATTTAGTGGACAAGGCCTTTAATAATAAGTCATGCTTTATCAATACTAACTTGTACCATTTTATCTGGTTTCTATTGAATACCCATGGGTAGTTTCAAGTCATCAAAACTTAAAATATAGAGTTTAAAAATATATATATATGGTTTCCATCATTTAATTCATGAAAACTAATAAATACCATTTTTTTGACTTTGTGTAGGATTTATTATTCTTGAGATTAATATATATATCTATATCACCAATTTTGATGGATTCAAAACCAATTCATTAGCTTTGTTTTTCTTAGATAACTTCTTCTTCCACCAAGATTAATGGAGTATGTTTTCCTATTCCAACTCCTTTGTATCAGAACCTAGACTTCATTGAAGTTTATATTTATCCCACTACCTCTATAAAGACGAGTCTCACTTTAGTAGGAATATAGTGATACATTATTAATATATTTATATCATAGAGTTGTTAATATCCTAATAAGTGTGAAGGTAATTTACTCAGATACACTTTATGTTTTCCTTTTGGTTTTTTCATGTTGGAATCAAAAAACAACACACATCATAATACATGAAGTTATGGATTAATTTATTTCTATCAAATACGACATCCATTAGTTAATTAGTTAGAATATGTATATCCATGCTTCAATTGAGAAAAAAAATTCTTAGATAAAATAATTGAGTCTTTTAAATATATATAAGATCCCTCATTGGTCCCTCTATACTTCCATTAAAACATTTATGTATGATGTAGTGTGAGTTTAAGAATACGTTCACTCAATGCATTAATGATCGATGAATACATAGTTAAGATTTACTCTAACAAGCATGTCTGGAGGATCCTGTATCCTTTTACCAAGTGTATTTAGTTCTTCACTAAGAATTCATAAATTTTCATAAAGGAATATCACGAGGTATATGATTTTACCTTTAGATTCATCATGAAATAACTCATGTGGTCTTGTTGAACTAACTATATAATATTTGTGGTGTAATTTTATTTATAAATGTTTCTATTTCTAAAACATGACAATGTATTTTTTATAATCCCATTTTCTTTAGATCAATATATTCTAAAAGACTATTTTAGATATAAATAAGTCAACTAATATCATTTTTATTGTAAAATGAAATATTCTTCCATTAATAGTTAATTAGTCCTTTTATATTATTCCTTAATATTTTCTATTTGATATCAATGATTATAGATTCATTTAACGTTTAGTTAAATATGAAATACCATAACAAATTTTATTTCAAAATTAAATAAAATCTTATTATGTTGAAAATAGACACTGAGATAATTTTTTTAGCAATACTCAATATAGAACAACAATTTAATTTAAGTCATTCAACCATATAATTTATTTTTTGTATTCTTATTTACTGATTTAGGAATCACCATTATGTAGATTTATATTTTAAGAAAAAGAAATCCTCTTCTTTTAATACTTTCTTTGTTTCTGTATTTAAATTCATAAATGTGGTATGCATATTTTATTTTAATACAGAATATGTGAATGGAAATATAATGATGAAAAAACCTAATGTAGATGAATGAGCTTATATCACATTAAATCCATTTTGATTCCTCTTTTAATGAAATTTCTATCTATATGAAAATAAAATATATTCTTTCCGTCAATACTTTCTAGGTTCTTATATTTAAATACAGACATGTGGTACACATATTATATTTTAATACGAATAAGTGAATATAAATATAATGATGAATAAACCATGTGCAGATGCATTAGATTACTTCCCCTTGAATCCATTTTTATTCCTCTTTCAATTAACATTCTATCCATATGAAATAAAAGTAGTCTATTTTCATTGTGATCCTTTTGAATCCTTTGTCTCTTGAAGAAATTTGTAAATACAACAATGGATTTAAATAAACCATTGGGTTTTTATCCCTATCTTTCATTATTTTCACTATATGTGGTGAGGAACCTCATTCTCATTGGTCCTTGTCTTAGTGATAAATAGTTAATATATTCATGAATAGTTTATCTATTTTAATTATATGAACTTATATAAATAATAATAACCTTGTTGGTAAGGATGAAAATATGAGAATAATGGATAGTTTCTTATCCAAATAGAATCATAGTTTCATTAATGGATTAATATACTCTAGAATTTTCAAGCCATGATTAGTAGAAAAATTTCCTTATTCATGTTTACATTAATATAGTTCAATGAAAGACTCATTTATCCCTTGCCTATATTTCTCATTATCAAGTGATTGGAGGTGATATATTATAGAAAAAGAATATATTCCATTGTGTTTTATTGATAACTCTCATAATATATTTGATATTATGAAATAATGGACATAGGAATGATCCTCTATGTATCTTTGGTTGACATCATTTTCACCCTTGCTCACTTTTTGTAGATGTGGGTCATGATTAAGGGATTACAACACGTAATACAAATTTTTAGATAATAATTTAATGTATAAATTATTTTAGCACTCTTGGAAATATGTTCTCGTGAGGACATTCTATGTGTTTATGAATTATCATAATGTACTCATGGTTTTATTTCTATTTCTTTTATATAATATTTAAATAAAATTATATAAGTAATTTATAATTATTATTAAAATATGTGATCTCTAATAAATTTTATGACCTTACTACTCTCCCATTATTTTATCAAGTCCTAACAACCCTCATCATTGGACTTAGAATTTCCAATCATGTGGATATTCTAGTGATATGGATCTATATCTCCCTTCTCATAGTCCAAACTTTGGTCTATCAAACTATTTAACGGTATTTAGGTAAGTGGTATTTCCAATAACATCACCATGTAGCTCTTTGATCTATTAAGTAGACTCCCCAATACAAAAATCATGACTTGGGTTTCCTCAACACATTAATCTAAGTAACATAAATTCTAGAGAGGGATACTTACTTTTAAGTCTACAAGGTTATGTCAACCCTAAAACATCATAAGAACTCTATGATAAAAGTAAGTGTCCTAGAAAGGACAAGACCCAATCTCAGTTCTATGGTCTCATCCTTAATTTTGTAATGGAAGGTGTTTCTCACTTAATATTTTCTTTATGGATTATATATGTGTTTTTGTTTGATTGTGTGTGTGTGTGTGAATGGATAAATTCCACTGTTTTATCTGTCACATGTTCTATTAATATTATGTTTATTTTACATAATTAATTGAACTTATCTTGATTAAATATTTACCCATAATCCATTTAAATTAGTTCATTATATATGTTTTATTATCTTATTAAGTTAATTTGATCACATCCAAACATTGAAATAAAACACCATAAAAAAGAAACAAATTGAAGGACCTAGTTATGAGATTTATAATGATTATCTTTTAATGTGGATGAAAAATGAATCTTTGATCCAAGGGAGGAAACTCCATGATCCGATCATGCATCATGTTACATCATCCCCAATCAACCAGGGTATCTTCTTGGAATGTTTTCCCTTATTTCTATCTTGAACCACGTCCACTTTCCTATAAAATCCTCCTTTTACATATGCTTTTAAGTCACATCCATTTGAGGGGAACCAATGGATTCATTAAGGGGGTTATAATGAAAAAACATTGAAACAAAAGTCTTATATATAACATGAGAGAGGGATGAAAAACAGACCATCATATTTAATTTAATAATAAATTATGAAAAAATAGCAAACATTAATAAATTAAATTAAACCATCATAAACATTTACTTTTAAATTCTCATGGCCAGTAATATACATGAAACATCACATTAATACATGATATAATTCCTTTCTAATGACTATCTTATTTAAGATAATGTTCTTTTAAACTGATAATTAATGGTCTTATAAATTAACTAATTCCTTATCTTGATTTAATCTATGGTATCTATAGAAACATAAGATTCCGATCTAATTTAATTTGATATTTTTAAATTACAAAAGGTCAATTTGTAAACTGGAAGAAACATGACATGTACCCATTCAGCATTTACTACACGACATGTAGAATAACACAACATGAAATGTTATAGTTACTGTATATATTTATGGATTTCTATCATGTAATTATACTGCATATCATCATACATGGTTGGTAGTTCTAGGGATAAAATCCTGTGATTTTCTTGATGAGTTTGACCCCACAAGTAGACTACTAATATACACACCATTCATTGTTGACATCATATGTAAAGTACATGGTGTGTACAACCAATATAAATGACATGTATATATTGAAAAAAATAGAAATAATTCATGTATGTCATTATTCAACATGAAATCTAATAATTAAACAATGTGTGAAAAAAAACCCAATCGCATGACGTGTACAATAACTAAACACCTGGTAGTTTGGTTTAACATTGAATAAATTATTTTTTGTCTGTGTGTAAAAACTCGCATTTCATGGGAAACCCCTATCATTTTCATGATTTGGAATTGATAAAATAGAATGTACACTAGCTAATTGGTGTGTAATCCTTTATAGTCAACATACATTTCACAACTGAGGAGACGGTGTGTAATCAACAATTACTATAAATCATTTTACAATGTGTATTCTAATTACATGATGTGTAATCATAGCTGGACCCATGAAATAAACCTTCATTCAATTACATGATCTGGGTATTAAATACATGATGCATACGTTGACCACATGTCCACTTTATCATTGTGGTTTTGATAAACTTGTGTAGCTATTACATAACATGTAATCATGAATGTTGTGTGCCACCTTAGTAGTCAATAAGTGGCGTCACTAATGTAATTAATGACCCCATGCAGTAATGGCCCTCAAAACATTTCTATAATGGCCCAAATGCCTACAAAAGTGGTTGATTGGGACAAAAAACATATAATTAGGTTACACAACCTATAATTTCATCAAATTTCTATGATCTCGGCACCTCTAGAAGAAATATGCACATGTTCTTCACTTTTTCTTGGCCTGTTCTTGGTAATATGATAGTAAATGAACATATTATCTCTGAATAATTTTTTTATTAATGATAATTGATATTAAAATATATTATAATATATGTGATAATTTATTAGAAAAATTAATAAATGATATTTTTAATGTGGATTCTCTAATAGCATTTATAGGTTCTAAATGTAGCAGAATCATTTATCAGACTCATGTACAATAATGTTTATTATTATTAAAAATAAAAATGCACTACGTCAAGATGATGAAACGTAATTCCTAATTGATATACCGGATGAAACTAGTTAAGAATCATAGAACCAATATATGTGATATTTTTATGTCAAATATATAAATATATTTAATTAATAAGAATAATACAATGTGCTTGCGGTTATTCTTTGATGAAGTTACTGATATCACAAATTTTATTTTTATTGAATAATCATTGAATGAAGAGGGCCTAAAAAAATACCCTTTAGTGTTGATCCACACATGATCCTTAATCTTGAAATATCACCATCATAATTTCGGGTTCTTTCATGGAGATTTTGATCATATTGTGCCATTCATCAATGATCACAATAAAAATCCATTTTCCATCAAAGGATTTTCACTGGATCTCTATGTTTTGAGAGGGAAGAGGGGAATCTCTTGTCTTATTCTTGAGATAATTTCCTATTGATGTTATTGGTGGAGAGAAATATCATATGAGGAGTTTTTGTGCACAATTTCTATGTTCACATATGTATCTATCAGGAATTAAATAACAAGGTATATATAGAATTAAGTATTAAATTATATAAATTCCACAAATTATCTTCATTTATAATTAGAAGAATAATTTACCCCACGATAATAAAAATAACAATAATAGTATTACATGACATGTGATGTCTTGCACATAATCAAATATATTTTTATTAAATAAATGAATAAATATTTATTTAATGATATTTGACTCATATATTTTTCTCATGAGATTTGATAACTCTCGCAAAGATAAATATTATTTGTTGACAGTGTTTCAAATATAAATTTACCACTAGACCAATAACTTGGCCATCCCATCATCCTCGATATTTATTGAACAACGAATAAATATTTGAATAAATATTATTCAATAAAGAAATAAATATTATATCAATGGTCACGAAAAGAAAAATTTATTTAATATTAAACTTATGCTTTTAAATGCTGAATTGATATTTGTGAGCAATAAATCCTGAATAATTAATTTACCTTAGTCTTGAAAATATCAATTTATTCCCTTTTTAAATTAAAATTGAATTTAATTGAGATCAAGGAATGGTTTTCTATGTGACCTTCTAGGCCTCTTTCTGGATGGCTTTATATGGGCTTGCTTAAAGTCAAGATTACTATCTAGAAATAAGTCAAAGTATCCATAGGGAAAGAAGCTATTCCATAAATAAATTAACCACAAATGAACACTCACTGTGTAATATAATCCAATTTTTAGGATATCTCTAAACTACAAGGTTTCATACTTCGTGTCACCAAAAAATGTGTTCAACTGCTAGTTTTGAAAATTTAAAATCTACACTTCAAAACACTTTTTCATGGAATTTATCAGAGAGTTAACTTTCAATCGAAGGTCCTTATATATCAACTCTTGTTAGATAATATTAGGGGAAAATCTTATCCTGACCAATTTATTAACAACATATCACTCATGACACATTCAATGTATCTGACTTCATTGTGAGAAATGTTGGTCACAATTTGGGAAATATATTGAAGTACATGGCTCATGATATGTCTTAAAAATAATTTTATTATAAAAAGGATCATTACACATTCTCATATATAAGAATTATAATTATACACAATCATGTTGAATTATAGCAGGTTGACCTGTCCTCATAATCTCTAATCTTGGAGATTACCAAGTGATAACTACATGAGATATAGTCTCATACACATATGAGTACTAACACCTAAAGTTCAACATAAATTGAGAAGGTATATAGATTTTATATGACAATTATGGATATATAAGGGATTAAATTGCATGACATTTTACATTGAAGAACGAGATTGAAAAAAATAGTAATGGTAAATACCAATTACTTTGTAAAAACCCATAACTTATCCAAATATATAAATATTATTTATTCTAATTTTTAATCAATAATGTAATTATTTAAATAATAAATATTTATGAATTAATTTATATTTAATAATTCACGATATTATTTTCCCTTTAATATAATATATTCATCATTCAACTATATATCATTTGAAATTTAATTTATTATACATTAATACAATATAGATAATTATACCACATAGATTATTAATGAATTTTCATTTAAAAAAAATATTTCATGTAAATAATTTCACTACGTAACATTTTTCATAACTTTTCAATATATTTATTCAATGAAATCCTCAAAATATATTAATATATCTTCTTACATATTTCAAATATGGAACAATAAATATACATAACTATTTCATTTTATTTTCATGGAAATGTATGACATTATAAATAATATCAGAAAATTTATCAAAAAAAATTATAATTCATACTAAGGAATTTATTTTACTATCACATTATTCATAAACGTTCAATAGTTAATTCTTCATATGAATACATATTCAAAACAATATAAACATTTTAATAATGAATAATAATTCAATACACATATATATAACCTCTTTTTTTTCTATCCATGTCAAATAATTATGTATTTGATGATTTTAAATACATAAATAACTTGTCAATAATTTACATTAAATTTATAACATTAATATTTTGTATTAGTTACCATGTTGAATTAGGGTCATTCTCCATGATCTTGAATAAATATTTTCAATTTTAATTCTTGTCAATACATCAAAAATATTATCACTCATTAAAAAGTTTTCGAAAGAATTATTTTACATTAATATTAGATTCACCATCAAAATCCAATTATAATTATATTTCATAAGAATTATTTATTTATCACATCATGAAAGTCAAAATACCATTAATTTGTATCATGAACTATGTTACTTAAATAATAGAAATATTTTCACTGTAATACAAAATTACAAAATAAAATAAGAAAATCAACACCAATAATATCTTTTATTTTACATATAAAAACATAAATTAAAAATTATTTATTTTATTAAATTATATGTTATAATATTATACAAATAAAATAATTTTTTATTAGTGTAAATATTCATCAAAATTATTTATTATCTCATTAAAAAAAATTTCCACCTAATTTGTTTAAATTTTTATAATGTTAAAAAATATGTGAATTTTCAGGTCTCTAAATTATACACACCTTTAGAACTTCTCATCCTAAAAATATATTACGATATCTTAAGAAGATAGATATTAATGAGGGATAAAAATTAATGATAAAAAAATATTTTTATATATATAACATCAATTTATTATTGATTGAAGAAGAATAACTATGAAATCGTGGAAGAACAATATCAAGTTAATGAAAATTCAATTCATGGAATATACTTGGAGAGTAAGAATCAATCAGGAGAAAAAATTTAACAACCCATCACTAACAACTCTAATAAGACACTATTCTTTCTCTAAGTTACTTAGAGATATAATAATGATATTGTGAGTAATGAATTTTCATTAAGAAAATAATGCATAATATAGAAATATTCCAAGATTAAATTAAAATAGAAAACTATACAATGATAATAGATAGAAAAAAAGATCATATCACTTATAATTGAGGAGAAATTTTGATACTTCCACATGAGGATACTTCCTAAACTATAGTACACTCATAACTCGAATATCCCATTCCATTAAGAAGGAAATAAACCATGAAGCACCCATCCTTTAATTTCATAATTTTTTTATTGACCTCACACTTGTGTTTTGGGTTGGACGACCCTGAAAATTTGAAAATATTGAAGGTTTTTGGGAGTCTCATAGTTAGGGGAAATGTGTGATATCCATATGATAATTCCAAAATTTTTTATGGATTCATTTCACATGGTTTTTACATTGTTAATAAAACAATGTAGGGTGACCAGGTTCATCCAGTGAGAGGCTCAAGGTTGGCATAGAGTTTTCCCAATAATGCGGCCAAACCATACAGTTTACCGAAGTTATAATTTTTTTCAAAAAATTCAGTAAATACCCTCCTATGTTTACCCCAATAGTCTCTTGAATCCCCTTATTTCTTGATTTGGCCAAATTTAGTCCCCCAAGAACCTCCTACTTTTATTTACCTTTTGGTAGTAGGTGTTTCCTCTTGTGATTTCAAGAGAATCTTCATATGGTTAAGGACCAGTCTCTTCCTCCCCCATTTTCCTCGAATTTTATCTAGATTTTTACCCCTAGATTATGTTGTTATCTATGAAAACCATAGGGGAGTTTCAGGTTTTAATATCATTTTCATAATTTTTTGAGGTTGTGTGATGAGTTATCGAAGTCCTACTATTGATTTTGGTGAAAGAATCATATTATATGTTCTTGCGCAAGGTATGTGTTTCCATTTTTTTTTATTTTGCATATTGTGAGTTCTTGGGTATCTAAAATTAATTTTTTTTATAAATTCTCAATTTCATTATGATTTATGGATTTGGATATATATACAGATCTTTTTCAATGAAGAAAAGAATGAATTCAATGGGTTCTTTGGTATTTTTTAACTTCTTTGTATCTACACAAAAATAATTATTCACTTTTAGGCTATTAAAATATTTATTGTAATTTTTACATAAAATACTAACAATTTAAAGATATTTGAGATTTTTTATTTTTGGAGGGTGTGTTTGAGAAGTTCAATTGTGTATGATTTAATTGCTTGAGAATTTTTTATAAGATTTTATACATATGTCTGTTTCTGTCTATATTTTGTGTTTATACACATATTAACAAGTGTAAATATATATATATACATATATTTTTACATTTTCAGATGGGAACATCTGGATAAGTTCATTGGTATATATAGGCGTGTGAGTGTGTGTAAAAATGTGTACGACCTTTAACGGATGTTTTGAAATTAAAAACAATGATTGAAATTTGGGTTTAAAATAAGTTTTCAGAGGGGATTTGTTAAACAAGTTGTAATGACCTAATTGCATATTTTAAATGGGTTTCCTATAACAATGGTACACCTATAGTGGAAGCCCTAGAATTTTTTCATGTATGTGATATTGAAAAATGATATGATATATTTTTTTTGATATATATAATATGGAGGGGCTTTGCACCATTGGGTGTAGGCAGGTGAGATGGGTTATTAATTAAATGATTTATTTTTATATACGATGTAATTGATCTGTGACTGAATTTTGGTAAAAAGGTCTTCCTCACCTTCCATATTTAGTTAATAAGCTACATAGGACACCATATGTAACTAAGTTGGATATCATAGATTAGAAAAGTTCATTTCCACTAAATTAGGTGTTATCCAAAACTGTAAATTTATTAGTGTGTCACCTCCTCTAGCTATAGATGTTATTATAGGTCCATTCATTGGGAGTGAAGTTATACTACTAGGTATCCTACCCTAAGTGACCTTAAGGAAGATCCCATATTTTTCAATATTTATTTATTTTTCTCACTATACCTTATTGCTTATCCTTATTTCTCTCTAGTTGTTTATAAATTTGTGCGTATGTATATATATATATACATATATATATATATATCCTCTGACCAATTATATATTATCAATTTTCTGTTTTATCTAGGACCTACCCCTAGACTTGGATTTTCTTTTACTACTTTTGATTTGTGTCATCCTATTATTGGGCTCATCCATTTCATGGGTTTCGATTGATTGTTCCTTCAGAGATGCAGTACCTTATTGTTATATTTGTTAATTTTTCTTCAAATTTTTTTATTTATATATTTACAATGTTTTTCTGTGTAAATGAATTATTTTTGAATTATTTTTTAAAAAGGGTAAATCAAATTGATTTTATAGAAAAAATAAAAAATTTTGTTTTAATAAATGAGGCATAGGCCCGTAAAATATAAACAAATGTTTGTAAAGAAATCCTGGAGTTTTCTTATAATTTTATGTACTTATATATGAAAACATAATGTCAATATGTAAATCAAAATATAATTTATGGGTTGTCTTAGAACGAAAAAACAACGAATCGATACTGATATCTTCCTGGGAAATCAAGTTAACCTAAAAATTACTCCACATGGTATCTGTAGAACGATTAGCTCTTTTATAATATCAGGTTCAAACTGTAAAGAGTGAAACCAATCATACTCTTTATCCAATACACATTGAAGAAAATTACATTGAGTTTCAATTAGAAAGTGACCTCAGGTAAAATGGCTATCTAGATCAGGTATAAATGTTTTATTTTTTAAACACCTTAGTAGTTCTATCCAAATTCACCATTTCGTATCTTTTCCTTAAGTGGTGGTTTTTATGCATGTGGGGTTATAGATGTTGAATGAAGGATTTTTTGTGTATTATGGAGTGGTAGGTGAGTTTAGTGATTACTAAATTATTATTATGTTGTTTATTTTTGTATATTGTTACCAATTAATATTCTAGAACATGGAACTATGACATATGGAGAGGTCATACAAGAATTTCTATATATTTTGATACTTAATTAATAATTTTAATTGATTAAATTCGTGTACTACTAAGTTAACCATGATTACTTAAACAAGTTTTTAACCTGTGGGGATATGGGGTGCCCATCAGTCATTGTCAATGGCTAGTTCGAGCGCCTGATGGAGGGAATACCTTGGTTGGTTCACGGAAAAATTGTATCCAAGCGGCCCTTGGATATTTGGGAGAGTCAATTAGATAGAGGTAAGACCTACAGAACATGGACAGTAGGTGCGAGAAGGGTTTAACTTTCCCTTACCTATTCTGAACCCCTGAGTGTCCATGGGAAGTTAAGTTTCGAGCATTGGATATTGGTTTAAGTGTTTTTTGATTTATTTTTATGGAATAATTGTGTTTTGGGATGGAAAAGGAGTTTAACTAGTGGTGAACAGTGAGCTCACGTGACCTAGTAACACATGAAGATCCCAAATACATGGCTCGATGTAACTCTCAATGATGGTTGTATGGATGGAACACGATCTACCAAACCATGTGGCCAATTCATGCCCAACTACTAGTCCCATTAAATGTGGTCTTATGTTATTTTATTAAGATCTCTTGGATTCTAGTTGGTTTTTGAATGGGAATATTTTACAATTCAAATTAATTTTCAAGTAAATATTCAATATTTTATAATGGAGTGTGAATTTTGAAATTATTTTAAATAGAAATAATGGGTTTGAACAATATAAGTCAGTTTTTGGTTTAGATAAATCATGTTATTTATTGGAAAATTATTTATTAACGAGGTTGTTGGTAATTTGACTTTAAGAACATGATTTTAACCATAGGTAAATTCGGTTTGAAGTTAATAATGGGGGTTTTCTAAATAATTTCAAAATGATGTTGGTGTTTGGAAATTCCAATGATTCTTTGATGGTGGGCATGTGAGGATTAAAATATGTTTTCAAATGGAGCTTTAGGATTTCAAAATTTATGGCCATGATTTTAGAATGGATAGAAATGGAGAAATTTGTATTTTGTTATTATTGTGTTCCCTTCAGTGTTGTTTGTGGTTAATTTGAATAATTAATTATTTTTAATTAAGATAACATTTTGAAGGATGGTGATAATTGTTTCAGGAATGTGATTGATGGGGTGTGTTTCTCACTTGATTATTTAGATGGTGCCTCATAAAAAATGCCACAAGCATTATTGGGTTCATGGAATCATACATTTTGGGGATGTATTTGATTGAGTATTTGAGGTAATTATTTATTAGGTGTGACTAATTGAGTTATTTGTTTCTTGTCCCCCATTAAATTCCTTGATTTTGGGTTTATTTGGTGTCTCAATGGAATAGATATGTATCTCTGGAGTCTCGCATGTGGAAATGGTTTGTGTGGATTGATTATTGTTCTTTGAACATGGGGAAATATTTGGTGTGTGCTTTGGGTAACTATGATGGAGGTGAACTAGTTGAGATTATGAACCAATTGGTGTCTTTTTGGATTGATGGGATATCCATGATCAGTGTTCCATGTATGATTCCCTAAGTTACCATTTTAAATGCATGCTCAGGATTTGTGCCTCATAACTCTTCATTTAGGGATATAGGATGTTCTTCAGTGATATGGTAATCTTTATTTTTAGATTATAACATTTTCCTGAGATTGTGTTTTCTTTTAGGAAGCATGATTCTTTATGTCTATATAGGGCATAAATGTATGTCCATTTAAATTCATGCATGAGCCATTTAGCGAGTCTTTTCTTTCGATATATTGATTGTAGGTTTTGGTTAGGGTTCATAGGTATTTTTTTAGAACACTTTCATTTTATCTTCTTGAACCATCTAACTATATGGGCTCTTAAATAATTAGAAGACCCATTATGGGTATCCATATCTTGATATATACATTAGTGGTTAAGTATGAGTTTACTGTTGAAAATTTAGAAAATATGGTAATTTTAGGAGACCCTTTGGGTTTAGAAATTCGTGGAGACTAAGTTGTGCTCACCCCTTCATTCTGATTGAACACATACATGAGTCTTCTTCATGGTGTTCATAATTTACGGGGAAGAAATCATTATGGTGGGGAGAAGTTTTCACACCCCATACTTCTATTTTCTTATTATGTTATTATTTATGTATTATTTACCACACCCTCTAGGTTCGGATGTAATATCCCCAAAAAAATCAAAATATGGATGGTTTTTAGGGGTCATATGGTTAGTCCACATGGATAGGTGAAATAATGTGATGATCACAAGATAGGTCTATTGTTTTTGAAAATCTATTTGCATTATATTATCGCATGGTTAATCAATCTATTTGGGGCCATATAGGAAACTATTCAAGGTGCCCAATTTCCTATGGTGAGAGGCGCACAGTTTGAAAACCATGTGTTTAACTGATAAATTATTATTATTGAAAATTAATAAAATACCCTCCCCCATATTTTAACCCAATCAAATCCTCCCCAACATTCACGAGTCATATGATAGTATACCCCCCATGTTCCTCCTCCTTATATTTTACCATCATTTTTAGGTGTTTCATTTTGCGATTTGTATTGAATCATCATCCAGGTAAGGATCTTTTTCTCATCCTTCATCTTTCTATCCTTTCCACTCAATTTTTCTTTCCCGCTTCATGGTGTTATTCCCTAGATGAACACTAGGTGGTTTTTTAGGTTTTAAAATATTGTGTCTCATATTCCTAGGGTGTGTGATAGTTGTTGTATGGTTTGCTTTCCCCCATATCAATTTTTTTTATTTCATTACCAGAGAAAATTTTTATTATAATATAATTCTATGTGTTTCTATCTATATTTGGTGGTTTTACAGATATGAATGGGTGTGTGTTTGTTTGTGTGGATATATTAATATGGGAATATATGAATATGTGCATTGATAGATTTCAATATATATATATATATTTATGCATGTGTGTGACCTCAAATAGAAACTTGAATTTAAATTCAATACTTCAGAATCAGTTTTAAGTATGTTTTAAAAGATGATTTTTAAAAGAAATTATAAGGGTCTTGTAGTTATCTTCTAAATGGGTTTCCTAAAACCATGATACACCCATATTATAATCCTAACTATTTTTGTGTATGTGATATTTTTAATTAATGTTGTTAATATTTAATGTTATATATAATATATAAGGGATTCAAATAATCTGGGGTAGGGTGAGAGATGTGGTATTAATTATGTGATTTACTATCTCACACAATGTGAATGATATGTCACTAAATTATGATAAAAAGGGCCACAGACCTCCCATATTTAGTGAATATGCTACATGAGACACACTAGGTATTTTAGGAGGATATCTGACTAGATGAGGCCCTTTTCACTTGATCAGGTGTCATCATAAATTTTAAAGATATTATTTTGGCACCCCCTCAGGCCAGAGATGTTATTATAGGACACCTCATTGGGGGTGAAGTTGTACTAATAAGAAGTCTAGCGTAGGTTACATTAGGGTATATCTCACGTTTATCTTATTTTTGTTTCCTTTTTTACTTAAAACATCATATTTTTTATTTTATTTTTGATAAACGGGGATGGGCTGGCCTTGTCATCTGAAAGGGGCGAATTTCATGGCTCATGGTATCATGATCATACGGTGTTAGTAGACTCTAGATGGGGTCCAATCAATGGGGGTGGATATATCGACAAGACCAGGTGGTGCACCATGGTTTTCAATCATGAAAGGAGATATTCTAGGAAGGACATGATCAAAATAAAATTTTACAAATATGCAAGAAAGATGAAAGAAGAATTTGTAATCTTGTGCAAGTGAATGAGGAACAACTTTGCCTTGATTTCAACTAATGTTTTTAAACGGAGATAAAATGGTTCCTTACATGTGGAACTTGGGAGGAACATAGGTATAACAACCACAATAGAGAGAAAACATTCTACAATTCAATATGAGGGAAAAATCATTATGAAATTTATTAAAGTAATCCATTTTATAGGCTAAATGATAAAAAAGACTAAATTTCACTTATGATATGTAAAGTTATAAAACACATTTAAATAAAAAGCAAACATAATAGGACACAAATCCATTGGACGGGGCCTCTAAAATGGTGATGCATCAGAAATTCTCTCTACCAAAGGAATATTTACTCAAGAGAGGCTTTAATTCCATCACAACCCAGGAAACATAAATTTCTAAAATATCATGAACTCCTTAATTCAAACTCATAAACTGGTAGTAGTCAAAGTGAATGTAGAATAAAACTAAATCCATTATCAAATCTATCATGTTACTCTTTATATGTATAATTGAAAATTTATAGTAGTTTAACATCAAATCATAATATAACAGTTATATTAATGAAGAAATAGTAGGTTAAATTAAAAAAAATTAATAATTCATATATTTTAGTAGGAGATAAAATATTTGTAACAAATCATAGAAAATTTAATAGAGACTCAAAATTTTGTCATGCATTATGAAAAATTTATAATTAAATATATATAAAAAATTTATTTATTGCCATATAAACTCCTTTATATATAATTTTAATTAAATATATGATATTAAAAGAAATAAATTATTTATATATAAATTGTATTAGGTAAACATTTTACATAATATAAATATAACATATTTAATTTATGTAAACATTGATAATATCTTTTTACAAAACACTTATTGATATAGTTTAGATAATTCTCAAAATAAAACCCTTTAATTTGAACAATTATAAATTATTATTATGAAAAATTTATAATATAAATATAAACAGTTACATTTTTTCCTTACTGTATAATTTATAAAATTTTATAAATTACTCATATAATTTCAATATAAATATTCTACATCTATATCATAAGACACATCATATATATTTTTTAAGTTGGGAGGAAGTCCCCCATTAATTTTATGGAAACAAATGAAACCTATTGGTTATTCTAAGAAGAAGGATCCCTTTACATGGTCATTTTAGGATATTGGGTATTAGTCCCATTATAATTGGTCTAAATAACTAGAACTATATAGGTTAAATAAACATCATGCACATCAACCCTGTTGAAATCCTCCCTTCGTTGACTAACCAGCACCTCACCCAACAATACTATCACAACCATAGTCATCGTCATCATCATCTAGAAAAACTACCTAACCATAGTAGGACCATAATATATGAGGCCTACTATTAGCATCCAATACACATTATCTAAGTCTAGTACTCATCTTTCTGACCACCACCCACAACCTCTATGTATTTTACCCCAACATCATCACCGTCTGCTCTCATCACTACAACAGTGGGGTCACCAAACAATTCCACTTCACCACTAAGGACCACCATTTCAATATCCCCTCTTCCATCCCAAATCTATATGTTCATACCACCTCAATTACATGCTACCCTTCAACCATGTAGAAACCCCCCACAACATGCTTCCCAGAAATAGTTACCCACAGTGTGGGTAATATATTTTATTAAATGATTAAAAAAATGATAACAATTAATTAAAAAAATAAAATATTTATTTTAAAAATTATTTATAAATTATATTAATGGAATTGGATATCACGGTTGAGGTAGGGTAGGGAAGTTATCCAATGGCCATAGGGGAGGCGGTGTTGGTAGGGAAAGAATATAAAATGTTCTGTGTGGGCCTTCAGGTCAAAATCCAGTGCTTTTGGGCCTTCATTTCATGTCCTTAGGTGGCCTATGGGATTATATATATATATATATATATATATATATATATATTAAAAATATGGTGAGAAATGTAGAAAATTCCTCAGTGGAATATGGGATCTGTTATAACCTTGGGTGTCTGTATGGGTATAATTGTAATTATACCCAATATATCTAATATATATTTATATATATTAATATCCCAAAGTAAATTTTACCAAAATATATAAATAAATTTAATAATTATCTTAAAAAAATAAATAATTAAAAATTTAGGGAATTTTTTTCTACATGTAATTTTTATTGACATACCTTTAATGGTAAACATTGAATAATAAAACTCAAGGTGTCTAATCAATAATATATTTCAAATGATAATGTGGTCTATGATAGGTCATGGAGGATACATATGGCTAAACTAGCAGGAAAAAGACAATCGTATCCAACAATAATTCTATTCATAAGAGTAACCATCATTGTCAATGATATTTAACAACATATCATGTACCATATATATGACGTGACGTTACTTTTTTCAAGAGCAACAACACTGTCATAGGAAATGTTGCACCGTATAATATTATATGTAATGATGGATCTAAATAAATTCAACTATGTCATCTGTTATGATATCACATATCATAACAGAAAAATTAATCACTTTATACAATATCACATATCATGAAACAACCCATAGTTAAAAATTTTAATTGTATTATATGATAAGCTATATGGATTCAATACCATATGCACTTTTATTCATTTAATAATGATTTCAATAATAATTAAACAAGGTGAATCTCCCACTGAAGGGTTTCTAAGGATAACTTAAAACATAATCAACTCAACGTAGAAAATTAAAAACCTCATTCTAAATAACTATAGAAAATGAAATTGAACACATGCTTGAAAAAATGAATAAAACATGCATACCCTTAAGTAAACAAACCACAATTAGATAATTTTCACGGAATCCATCCTCTATAGTGTATCCATGGGAAAATATGAATTTCCGATTTTATGGGAAAGAAACTCTTTTACTCCATGAAATACTAGTGGCAGATAAAGAAATGGGAAAATTCTAATAGAACACTCGAGTACAAGAGAGTCATCTAAGGGTTCGAAAATTATGAATCACCCCATGTCATAGGGATTTCTTATCACATAGGATATAGGGATGGTCCTTGAGTCTTCATGTAATAAATCATACGTTATAAAATGAATGAGTTTGATTATTTCATTTAATATTTAAATTTAATCTATGATTCTACATATGATTCATCTTATTAAAATTTTAATAATAGGTTATGTTCAAAGAAAATATGATCATTAACCATTTAACAATTTGATACCCTTTTAATAATAAGTAGTGGAATGATATCATAATCAATTCCTTCCCATATCTCTATATAAAGGAATACAAAATGACATAGTTACAAGAATGTTGTACTCTATAGTATACATATATCATAAAATACAATATATCCCAATTCCTCTCATATATGGATGATATTTAAGGAATATATACAACAAAAGATCATTAATATGGTTAGTTTTTGTTCTTTATTCCACCTTCAGGGTCACAATTACTCCAACTGTAGGAAAGGTTCTTGAGAATTTTCTAATTTGGTTTTTTGTATTGCACCTCCTCATGTTAGTCTATTGAAAAATATTGATGGTCCTTATAACCAAGGTTAAGTTTCATTAGTGATGTTGGTAGATCAAGTTGGCATATAAAAAGATAAAGATTCATCATGGGGAGGGGGAGGGGGTTTGAAGATCCTTCATTCCATATGTTCTAGGGATATTTTTGTAGAGGGTATCCCCTTATCACTACTATGTTTTCTCATAAATAAGGGAGATATTTTTAATTTTGAATTTGGTGGGGTTGTGTTTTTTGAAACCTTAAATATGCATGATCTTTAAGGAATACATCCAACATGACTTATCTAATAGGATTAGTTTGTTCATTTATTCCATCATAAGAGTCCCAATGTATCCAATTATAGGAAATGTGATACATATTTTTCTAATTCAATGTTGAAGATTCCATATCTACCTCTATCTCGCCTCCTCACGTAGATTGACCAAAGAATCTTGATGGTCCTTCACACCAAGGTAGAGTTGTGTTAGTGATGTTAATAGATCATGTTTCATATTTAATGGAGAATAATCTTGTGGAATTGTTTATATTTGGTCTTACAATTCCATTCCAATTTTTCTTTGGGAGAATTTATTAGACTATCTATTCTTGTCACTTGAGAGTTCTCTCATCGACAAGGGTGAATTTTGAAATTATAAATTTGGTGGAAGTGCTTCAGTTAAAGCTTATAAGGATCTTTTCTTGGTGGATATAGTTATTTATATGAATATCCTATAAGCGTTGAGTGTCTTCCCATTGGATGAGTTTTTTTGTTAGTGGATCATTTAAGGACACATGGAAGATCAATTATAAGGGGAGATGGTTGGGTTGGTTACTGTACAACTAGAAGTTAGTTGATCCTACCAAGTGAGTGAGGTTGATATTTTATTGAGTGATAAGGGAATTATTACCAAGAGATAAGGGGATCCCCCATGTGTTCTACAGATATTTAAAACTGGAAAGGGATTTGATAGTGGAGATAAGGCCCTTATTGTTTGTGATGATGATCTTAATGACCTATTTTCCAATTTCCAGATTATGGTTTATGGTACTCAAAGGCCTATTGAAGTCGACTATAAGATTGAGGGACACCCATATATTCATTGTACCCTATAAAATTCTTTCTATATGTTATAAGTTCTAGTTTAAGGATGTTAGTCTACCTCCATTTCCATTGTTCATACTTGGAAAAAACCCCACCCATAAAGTTTTCAAGACGATTTAAGCATGTCAACTCAATCCACCATTGACTTGTGTTCTAGTATCTTCCCTATTTTTAATTATAAAATATATATCAAAGTCGTAAAGGTTACTGAAAACCAATCATAATGATATATATTATAATTTTATTGGTAATTGGAATCAGATCCCCAACTATGTGTGAAATCATGGACAATGAAATTAAAAGGTTAAAGGTATCTCTTTCAGTGATACTTCATACCAAAAATAAACAAGAAGTATTCAAGGAACGCCATTTCAAAATATGTATGAATTGATTTCTTCATGATACCCCATTTAATAGGAACATTTGGATTTTATATAACACCACCACGAAGACAAGGATGGTCAATTCTCTTCTTAGCAGGTTTCTCTAAAAATAAAAGGAAATTCATATTTATTTTTTTCAATTATTTGTTCCAAATGTGAAATTTGTGAAACATTTGGAATTTGGATAGATATTTTGATGTTATCATCCAAGTCCCATACGTTGGACCATTGGTAGTGAATTTTAAACCTACCATGATGACATTGATAAAAGAGGGGCGAATCTCTCTAACAGGATTATGGAATAATTTAAACAATTTTATGTCATAAAATAAATTATTTGATATCAAAACATCAGGTCACAACTTGGTGGAATAATTAAAATCATAGAAAGTGGACCAGGGTAACACTTGATAGATTCCTCCATAATATTCAGGGTCTATAAAAAAGTGAATCATATCTTCCTATGGGTTTATTTGATATTTCTCTAATGATTTTGACATTTATTGGTTTAGCTTCCAAAAATTGGACCTTTCACTTTTATAGGATCTTGATTTCTTGAAACTAGGTGCCTTCATGCATTCATTGACTCATAGAAAAGATATTTTCATACAAAACACTATAAAACATTTTCAAAGAATCTTAGCCATCTTAAATTTGACCTCAATCAGTGGGCATTAGACAAGGTAGCCGATAACATTTCTCGTGTCGATCCATCAAGGGAAATATACGATATATATTTTTTCCTCCAAAATGGGTGGCATAAAATTTGTTTCAATAAAATAGTTTAGACACAGAACATCTTTTCATATAGTAGTATATGATAAGAATCAATGAAGAGGGGTAATTCAAGGGAACTAAGGTTCAAATTGGGTTATAAGAATATCGTTTAACTTTATTCCTACATTAAAAAATGGAAATTTATCCTTAAATTAATTCTCTAACTAAAGGTGGGTGTTTTTTAAAATGAAATGTAGATAATTGGACACAAGGAAATAGAATATTATTTTAATTTTCTAACTATGTCAAATAAGAGTGATGATGTCAATGATGGGACTCCATTTTTTACATGGATATCCCAGACCTGAATGAGATTCCCACTATTTTGTAGGCCCAATAATATGAGTCCTAAAATTCTATCCTAGAAGAGACTGAGATTCACAATAAAGATTAGGATTGAATGGTTACAGTTCTCTAAGACCAGATGGATATCTATTAAATTCCTATACTACAGAATAGGAGGTTATTAAATATAATTTGATTTATGACTCATGAGACTTCATCATAGGGGGGTTCCCTTCCTAGATCAGCATAACCACCTTAGTGCTCATTCCTAATACTAATCACCAAGAATAATTTCAATAATTCTATCATTGAACATGTTTTTATCTTCCTATAATATACCTTATAAAATTATCAATTAAATTATTTCAAATATCCTCCTTAGGATGATATTCATAGAAAAAGATGGATTAATCATTGTTTTAGGTATCAAGGGTTAAATATATTTTCACCTCACCTTACTTCTCTATTTCCTTGTTGGTAATATTCTTTAGATTCATTAAATATAGTGATGGATCAAGATAAGGATATCAACTTTTTTGGACTATTTTCATTAGATCAAGATAATTTGTGTAGAGATATCAACCCAACATTGACCAAATGTTTAATGGTCCCCTTAAAGGGAAAAAATGGTCCGCGAGATTTTCTCACCACCTCTTTCTTGAATTATATGATGTTGTTCCT
Organism: Viscum album; assembly: GCA_963277665.1. Lineage (NCBI taxonomy): Eukaryota > Viridiplantae > Streptophyta > Magnoliopsida > Santalales > Viscaceae > Viscum > Viscum album. The sequence goes on from OY728141.1 coordinate 1,427,549,022, forward strand.
CAACTATAAGAATAAATCTCTTCTTGTTTTCAAAATCATCCTAGAAAATTAGTAACATCAGAGGGGTCATAAAGATAACATAGGAAAATATATATTATATGGATACACTATTAATTCTTTAAGGAGAAACCAAATGATAGAAAGTTGTAATGGTACTGAAAGAAATTACTTTATAATCACTTATCTTGAAGTTCTATTTTTTTATCGACAAATTTATATCAATAATTTTAACTCCTTGGTTAGAGAAATCACTCAAAATTTCAATAATTGGAATAATAATATTTATTTCATTAGGGGAATAATTTACCTTATCTATTATGTTATTTTATTAATACTGACAAACATTTTTTTAGTGACCCAAAAGTTAGTGATCAAAAATATCAAAAACTTCTTTTTCAATTTCATATTGGATTATCAAGGGGACAAGAGATATCACAAGATTAGTAAAAAATTAATCACCAAGACTTTCACATTATTTAGAATCAATATCCATATCTTGGTGGAAATGATTATTATTCTTTAATAAAACATTTATTGGGAGTATTTAGAAGGTCATTTTCTCTGAGATATCTATTTGAAGTGAAAATATATTGACATGGGGGATATTATCAGTATGTTTTTTTTCTATCCCATTTCTACTTTATAATAATTTCGTGGTATTTATTTATTCAATCAAGGGATTGTGATGTAGTTCAAGTGCTATTGTTTTTGTGGGTCTAAGTAGAATCTACATGTCACCCATTTTTATATAGGGAGTGGGCATCGATGACCAGGAATATGCTTGTAAACATCATGGATTTCCTTCAAAACACCATTTATATATATATATGTATATATATATATCTCAGTTCATCTCCTTAATAGTATCATAGACTCTTTTTAGGGTTTTTTGTTCCAAATCACTATCATTGAAGGGTGATGGATCATCTGGGAGGATTGTAACAACATGGGTCATCATGGGTTTCTGATGATGTTTTTTTAACTAAAATACCAGATATTTACCTTGATCTTATACCCTTCATCTTGGTTATATAGTCTATAATCATCCTTACTCAAGAAAAAATTGAAATATGTGAAGAGTTGGGATGTGGTGTGACAATCGGGGGTTAGTAGTGATGGACTATAGTGTGAGTTTCAGAAATGAAAATCCCATCACTGTAGGGGTTATGGCTCTCTGATAGGGGTTGGAAGTATCCAAGGACTATAATATTAGGATAGATGGTGTGGAACATGATTATATGATAATTATATAGTTTATGATTGTATTTATCCTTATTTAATGGAAGTTTCATTAAATAATTCGTAAGTGAATGAAATTAATTACGAGCACACCAATGTTATTCACACGTTGTTCCTTCTACGCTTACAACTCATTTCCCTAAATAATGTAGCTACCATTATAAGGAATAAAACCACTAAGAAATATTCTCAATGAGAGAATAAAGAATATAGAATTTCTTGAGATAAGTGTTGTCTGATGCACCTTATAATTAAACAATGGATTTCACTTCCAAAATTCATATCTCTAATGTAAACAACATCCAGTAAATCACTCCATTTAAAATATATTTTACTTATTACTTACTTGAGCATGAAACCTTCTTCATTAAAATATTATGTACTCCGCATTGAATCCATTTGACCAAGGGAGGCTCCCTTAATTCTGACAACACCCAAAATAATATAAAAAAAATAAAAATCACAAAATTATTCTACCTATAATAATTCAACTCATTTAAATTTTAATCCTCTATTATAGAAATATCTAGCATGGTAAATACCACTCACGGTGTAAAAAACCTTAATTTTTCCGTAGATAAAGTTAAACTTGGTTCTTTTTATTAATTCATCATGTAATTATTCAAATCATAAATGTTTCGGAGTAAATTTTATTTAATAATCCATTTTAATATTTTCCAATCAATAAAATTAAATAATTATTCAATGAAATATAATATTAAAATTTTATTTAGTATGACTTAAACCAAAAAATATAATTACACCACATAAATGAATGATGAACTTCCATTTAAACGATTATGTTTCACACATAATTTAATTACATTCATTATTTTCCATAATTATCAATGATATTTATTCATCATAATTCCCACCATCAATTTGTATTTCTTTTTAAATGAAAAAATAATTGTCCATGTTTTTCAATTATAAGGGAATATCATTTCATCATTAATAATAACATGAAAAATTAATCACGCAATAGTTATAATACATAGTAACAATTAATTTTATCACACCATTAATGAATAAATATTATCAATATTTAAATCTAAAAATTAATAAATAATTAAAACAAAATAAACACTTGTTTAATGAATAATCATTAAAGATATATAATTAATAATGTATTTTATACCCGTAAAATGCTTAGAATTTTATTGATATTAAATACATGGATAACATGCCAAGGATTGTTAAAATATTCTAGAATGTGAATACCATATATTAATTACCATGTCAAGTTAGAATCATCTTCCACATTCTTGAATAAGATATTTTTATATTAATTATAGTAAAAATATCACAAATAGTCTCACACATTGAAATCTTTATTAATAAATTATACTCTATTAATGATTGATTCACCATCAAGCCCCTATTATAATTAAATTAAATAAATTTTAATTATTTAATATATCTTGTTTGGAAAACATATGGTTAATTTAATCCATTATATAGATTTAATTAATGAAAAATCACAAAAACTGCATGAGGATCTATATTCCTTATATTATAATATTATTTACATGCTCATATAAAAATTTATCTTAATATAATAATGATAACACAAAAAAATCTATTTTTTTGTACATTTAACCACAATAAAAAACTAATTATTTACTAAATTAATTTTATAATAATTGATTTTCATCAATGAAATAATTATTCCTCAAAGGAAATTTTCATCAAAACAATTTATTATCATATAAATATTAAATTACCATTCTACCCACTAAAATTTTAATAAAGCATTGTATATGAATTTTTAGGTCTCTATAATATATATAACCATTCCTACATCTTAAATATTTATTTATCTAAATATTTTATTTATTTTATTTATTTTTAAATATTTATATCATATTTATAATATTATCCTTTCAATGGATAGTTACGAAAAATGGTGTGTTTTTCATTAGAGGCTGCAAGGAACAATAATTTATTCATGTAGTGTTTTTATTTACATTTTTTATTTTTTTATATTATTTTTATAATTATGTTTTATATATAATTATGGTTTTGTTAAGGTCTATTTCATATTATATTTTATTATTTTACCTTAATAAAATAGTGAGTCATTATTTTTAATTAGATGTTGCATGTTAAATAATTTATTCATTAAATAAAAAGTAATAATAAATTTTTTACTAAAATATGTGGTATCACTAATAAAAAAATGAACCTTTTCTATGTTGTAAAGGGGATAACTATGATTTCTTACTGTTGTTAAGGGTCTAAGGCCTAGTTTTAGTTGGGAATAAGGGTTGAAGTAATAATAATCTATCAAGGGAAGATGTGTAAATACCAAAAGTGGCTATTAATGGGGTTGTTAGTGGTCAGTAATTAGGATTCTTGTTGTTGGGAGGGGGTTTTCTAGAAGGTTCTAGTTGAGTGATTAAATAATGGTAGTTTTGGGTTGTGTGGGGAAACTAAAAATGTAATTGTAATCACTTCAGGGGAAGATGGATGGTGGGTTAGTCCATGACCTCGGGTTGTAGCGTCTCCCATAGGATCTTCTTTAACTTTTTTTCTCTTCTTCCCCTCTATATTCCTCTACATTATTTTTTTATTTATACTATTGTTAATAGATGTTAATAATATTATATCTCTCATGGTAATTTATATCTACTAATTAGTAATTTTATTGAGATAAAATTCTATTGAGAGAGAAGAAAAAACCCTTACATTTTCCCACACATAGGGGTAGTACAACAAGAATAGTAACCCCAGACAGTAATGGATGAAAAAAGTAAAAAAACACAGTGGAATGTAGTAGTATAAATTGATTTTCATAAGAGTAAAATGATTCATTCTTGGTTATGAGGCACATTCTTAGCTGAGGTTCTCAATCACTTACGAAAAAATGTATATAGGACCTAATTCTTTACCAGAAAAATGCAGACACAATTGTTACCTACACTGAATATAGGGGGAAAATATATGACTGAGTCCCATCTAATTTAGGATAATCCGACACAACATAAAATGACTTGTTATGGGCAGACACATCCATCAATGACGCTTGGGTTTATGAAGCACAGTTGGTAAGAACATATCATCTTCTAGTTTGATAGTTACAGAGGATCTATTAGTGGAAATTCATGGTACCGATACCGAATCTTGTTCCCATAAATCTATAGATGACAAAACAAAGTTGTTAATACTCATGTATTGTCAAGAATAATTGTTGGAATATTTGAGGTATGGAGTCAAACAGATGGATCTACAACTTGATGGGCTTCATATGTTGAACTATGATTCACTGATTTTAAAAACAAATTCTCAGACCAAGTATGAAAATTAGAAAATAAGGAGGAACTGGGGACTCAATGGGATTTACCACAACATGAGATGCTAGAGATGTTGTCGATGAAAGCCTGGGATTTATTAGATCTTCTTGGGTAGTCTTGTCATGAGGAGGTGTAGGATGGAGAATTTTTAGTATGTTATTCTATCATTTTTGAAGAAGACCATTACAGCTTAGAAATGGAAGTTTATAAAAGTTATATGTAGAATTAAACAGAGTTTGTCAGCTAGGGAATGTGTGAAAGAGATAAGGAGATTCTAACTGCTATGGTATCAAAGAAAATAAGGTAGCTGAAATAGATATGCTAAATATTTTTTGAAAATGATGTTAGTGATTGTGGATGAAGAGGGAAGAAACTAAAAAACAATAGATATAGCGAAATACCAGATGAATGTTTAGGAAATAGTTGATAGGGGATTTCATTATATATAGTGGGTGGGGGTAGCATGGTATCCAAAAAAAAGTAGTTAGTTTTCACACTAGTCATGGTTTCACACAAGTTGGGCGAGAAGCTCTAGACGGGCACTACTGATGATAAGGGATGTTTTCAGAGAAGTTGAGTTTCTCAAATGACCACAATAGGGTGCCTTAGTTAGAATCTAGATTTGGTTGTTAATTTTGGCGGATAACTTTGATAACCACCTCACAAGAATAATATTTCATTAGGGGGGTTTCTTATACACTCATAGTATAAGAGTCTGAATTCCCTTAAAAAAAAGAAAAGATCCATCTGACCCTTCCATTTAACAATCAAGCTGTATGAATTATTATTCCACTTCCAAATCCACTAGATAATCACCTTAAAAATATGGTTTTATTGAAGGTGGTGTAATTGATAGGAAAATAGGACATGAAATTTATATGAATGGGATACCTTGGACAAATTGTTTTTGTGATGGTTCTAGGGTCTATGTGTTATTGGGAATAGGGGAATGAGTAATAATAATTTGGAAATGGTATATGTGTAAATATTATAGGTGGTTGTCATTGGGGATGTTACTTACCAGCAATTAGATTTTTTGCTATGGGGGGGGGGGGGGTTATTGAGAATGTTCCATTAGATTCTTTAAATAAATGGATTTGTGGTCTCTGTGGGGGACTATATAAGTAATTATAATTTCATTAGAGGGAGTTGTACGATGGGTTAATTCATGACCTTGGGGATTCAGTGTCCCCCACAAAATCTTCTAATTTTATTTTCCTTCCTTTTCTCATTCATATTCATATTTTCTCTTATAATGATTTTTTACTATTAATAGATGTTCCAGATTTTTCCCTTATCTTACCGATTGATACCTACCAATTACATTATAGCATTAAATAGGTCAAGGGAGGGGTAAAAGGATAATGAATTGAATGTTTAGTTGAACAATCATATTAATTTATTATTTTTAATCATTTTACAGTTTTTACCTTAAACCAAAATTATATATATTCTTTTGAAATAATATTAAAATATATACCACTAATTGAAATATATAGAGGTTATTAAGCTAGAGAATATTTCCATATCCTTTGTTTTGAAAAAGAAAATACACTTAATATGAATTTGAATTTACGGGAAGTGTGTTTTTAGTGTTTTCTATAATATAAATTAAAATATCTGATGGTTTCTATTCCAATAAACTAAATAGATAAAGTTATTTTTGAAATAATAGTAAAGACTTGTTGTATTTTATCCTATAGCACATAGAGAATTTTAATTACACTATATTACATTTCATGGAAGATAATTTTTCTACTTTTAATTTTTTTGAAACCAAAATAGAAGATCATATGTCGATTTGTTGGTAATAATATCCTTTGGGTGTATTTGGATTGTTATTTGATACCTCATATATTATTTTTTTGCCATTAATTTTATCATTAATGCATGATACTCTAATATTAAATGGAATTACAACTACTTATCATTTGAATACTTAAGTGGGAAAAATTATATTTTTACTTCTCTATAAAAAATCACCCCTATAATAGTGGTCATTCCTACAATTATTATAATAATATTTTGAATCAGAACTTGAATCTTGTTTTGTCTGATACATTTGGTATTGGATATTTTCAATATGTTTAAGATAGTGGTTGTTTTTAGCTTCCATTTACATAAAAATTTATATTAGTTTCAATAAACTAACCATTTAAAATAAAAAGTAACTTTTTTATGATCATAGGTGTACAACTAGGATCCATTGATAACTAAAATCCAAAACAAATACCTATCTATGATGGTGGATATTATGAATATTGACATGGATGTATGGAGACATATGTTTTTAATACTAATATGGATAAATCATTAATGGTTATTGGAAACTATAAGACTCCATAGAATGAATTTTAATCCTTTATAAAAGTCAAAATTTCAACTTAATTTTCATGTCAGAAATAAATTACAATGTTTTATTTAGTATAACATATACAGTCATGTGTCATCTTATAGAACTTCTTTAATATAGAGGAACCTGCAAATTACACATTTTGAAATTTTTAATGTTATTGAAACTAATAGAGCTATGATCTATGATAATTATCATTATTTTGATTCCTTGCCTTGTGAATTATGATCCCAAATACATGATATATTCATGAAAACTGTAAATATTATTCAATAATTTGGAGAGAAATAAAATTTATAATAATGTTACTATAATTATTATCGATATATTACCAAATGATTGGTAATCCAATAGAACATCAATTGATGACATGAATAATTCACAAAGTAAATTTTATATGATACTATTTGAAAATTATTTCAATATGAGAATGATATAAATTTAGATGATGGGAAAAAAGATGATGAAAAATAGAGTATAATATTCATATCCTTTTAGAGCTTTAGCTTCTTGAGTTCAATCTTCAAATTGAAGTACATTGATAATAACTTATATAAAATGTTCTGATTACATTTCTTGAAACATACAGAAGGATAATATAGAAAATTGTTTAAAAGGATGTTTGGTTGAAGTAATTTTGAGTGGGTTATTGTAAGAATAGTAAAGACATAATGATTATAAGTGAAATAAAAGAAGAATCAACTATAATCTGTTATGAGTGAATGAAACCTATAAATATTTGACCTCTATGTCCTAAATTGAAAAATTAAGAAAAATAATCCATGAAACATCCAATGATGAAAGGTAGGAAAGATTTTATTACTTATTCTACATGTTATAGTTATAGTGATGCATCTTTCACATTTTATAATTCATTTAAATATAGTGATTGTTTTAGTAATATTTGGGGAATTGCATATTTTTATGCTAATATTTATAATAAATAGATATGTTTAATAGCTATATCAACTAAGGGTTTACCCGATATGATTTCAAATTTTTATTGAAATATAAACAAATAATGTTAGATGATTTAAGAAATAAATGTGAAGAACCATCATAACAAGAACTAAAAACTATATTGATAAAGGTTAAGGAACATATGATATTATTTTTGAGAGTTACACAGTACTTAAATATAATGATGTTGAGAACAAATTAGATATAGTTGAGTATATGAATGAAATTTTTGAGTTTGATTCCAAGATAACTTGTAGGGATGATCAAGTATTTGATTTTAAAAAAATTATTTATAAAATTAGTTTGGAGTAATGAATCACATTAAACAATTCTAATATTACTCCTAAAAATAAAGAAAACATTATTTTTATTTCATCAAATGATTGAAATGAGTCAATTAAATTGAATTCATAAATTGAATTTTAAAGAAATAAAACTATAAATATACTAAAAGGAAATGTTTTAAGAAACTATATAGTCATTTGAGGCCCAAAATGACAGTTTCCAGACTCAACTGTAAAACTATTGAAAATAATCATTATCCGTATAATTACATTGTACCACGTAGTGCACCCTTTTGCACGAAGTGTTTGGTATAATCTTGAAAAATAAATTTTTGTTGAAAATAATTCAACCATTCAAAGCACACAAGGCATTCATCTCAGATTATCCTACAACAATTAAGTAAAAGGGAGTTGGAAATATGGGTTTCCCATGGTGTTGTTCATGAATATGTATAGATCAATGTTCACATATCTTCTATGAAGTTAATTTTCAATTATATAAAGTCATCGTGTACTAGTAACTAAAATATATTATTCAATAAATAACATTACTTTGTGATGTCGAGTACTTTACTCATTCATTTTGAATTTTTTTTTATTATTGAAATCCTTTATATAGGGGTGTTTTTTGTTTGTCTAACATTCATGTAAGGAATTTTCTATGTAATGTTAGATTCTATAGAAGACAGGAACATTATTTTGAATAACTTGGGGAATCTACATTTAGATGGAATATATCTAAAGGGAGCTTCAATTATAATAATTTTTATCTTGAAAACATATCATATTAGATGATTACTTTTAATTATTTGATAAATTTATCATTTTTCAATCTTTTTTGGAGAATTTACTTCATTCGAAGGTAACATGTTATATTTTGATGAAATTTGATTTTCAAATTTTAAAAAATATTTCACATCATCCTTTTAGTAGGTTTCTTGGAGAACCATTGGATTAGAATTAGATCAATGGTTGGTGTGTTTTCTATATAAATGGATATAAAGCTACATGTTTTTTTCCACATTAATAGTTTAAATATTTATTTTTTATGAATTTTTATGGATCTTTCTATATATATTTATAAATGTCAGATTATTCAATAGAGATTAGTATATCATGATTAGTTCCACAATCATGAGTACTTATTGAAATAGGTTATAAGATTCTACGTATGGACGGATATTACCCATCTAGATAAATATTATTCAATATATTATCCTTGAATTGTCTACAAATTTTATTAGAAAATAGTATTTGATGATTTTTATGTATATAAAAATGTGAATTTTATTGTAAATGATCATAATTTTTTTAGTTAATAACTTTTAAATGATTGTGGGAATTTTATTGGAATGTGAGACTCTTTTTATTTCATAGAAACTTCCAGAGACACCATACTATTTGGACATCCTATTTATTCTAAATGAATTATTTTACAATGAAATCCATCAATGAATGGATGCAAGAATTATATTTTTGTGGGTTCAATGTTTCTAAACACCAATAAAATGTAATAATATTTGTTTTCCTTATGGGGAATTTCATAAAAGTAAAAAAACATATGGTTCAATTATCATTACAAACATGAAATATGAAAAAGATAGAATATCACAATGAGGAATGGGATGGTAATTTTCCTTACTATAATCTATTTCATTACATTTTCTTCCAGAGTGGAGGATGTTACCAACATTATATAATAAAGTATCTATGTGTCCTAGAATGGTGATTAAAATATATAATTCTTACAATGAATTAATATTTTAAATATAACAGGTTGTTAGTAAAATCAATTATACATTCAATGATTTTTTGATTTTTGAATGGTTCTAGAAATATGTGATCAGGGGGATAGATTCATTGGTATTCTGAATTAAAATATTACAGGTCCTTTACATCCAATAAACCTTGATAAATTATCAGTATCATTGATTGGGTATTGATGATTAGTTATTGTAATGATATTATATCCATGTTTCATATAGGAAATTAATTTACAGTTATGGGAATATTATTCATATTTTTTGTGTGAATTTAAAAAGGGGAAATGAAAAACATTAATAAGAAACAAGAATTGATTATTGAGAAACTAATACATTTTAACATTGAGGACTTGTTGTATCAATGAAAGGAAAGATGAAGAAGAATATTGATCAGTGTAGTAATTGATATTTCCATGTGTTTTGAGGTAATTCAACAATTTTTTTATCTTTTGGGTGCTTTCTTCACAGCTAGAAAGAGATCATTATGTGAATAAGGATCATTCTGAAGAAACGATGGAGGTCGATGTTCATGGAACTCTATCTATCTTGTTAAATAAGTCAAGTAGAAAATTAGAAAAACTTATCCTTGATATAGAGTCATCTAGTTGAGTTGTGATGATCTTTTTCACATCATAGAGAAAAGATATAATCATGAGGGACAATGGTTCCTTTATGAACAACACCTTCGTTGTTCTTGTCACTATGCATGATTTAAGGATGTACACTTACCTTATTTTATTATAGCATGGATAGACTTATAAAATTCATTTAAAAACACTACCCCGTTCTTGTAATGATTTTGATATTATACTGATAATCATGGTCTTATATCTCAACCATAACCTAGCAACGAATATGACCCCACATTAAGGCCAAAATTTTTAAAAACTCGTCAATGCATTTTTCATTATTTTATTATTATTATTATATATAGGTGAAATTAATTTTAACTTGAATTTACCATGAAATTAATCAGTTAAAAGGTTTTAATTTGAACATAATTTGTAAAACATGTACTATTAATATAGCCCAATTCATAGTGTTACTGAAACATATCTGTGCAATAAAAAGAATACTTGAACAATTATTTCATCAAAACAATCCTTCAAATCAATTTCACGCATTATACTTTAGCAACATCACATCAATTCAAATTTTCTCAAAACTGATTCATTACCCACTTTTAAGAATTTCACCATTTATGAAAGGTGATTCATATACTATAATGATAATAATAGTAAATATATAACAAAAATAAACAAAAATTAGTAGAAAAATAAAATAGTCTTGTATCACATTAAATAACATAGAATCATATAAAACTCATTCAAGTCACCTCACACATTTATTTTCCTCCAATATTATTCATAATCTTAATTAGCTTAACCCTTGACACCCACCAAATGAAAAAAAATACTGATATTTCAATAAATTACACAAAATAATAATGATTCATGAATCCCTTATCTCATATAGAGCGTCAACAATCACTATTCAATATAAATGGGTTGGAGATGACCACAAGACCAAGATAGTGTGGGGAAAACCTAAAAAACATGGAGCACAACAACCACCTTCAAATCCATGACCCAAGGATAACAAAATTAAATCCAAACTGTTGTCAATACGTCCCCAGGAAGGAAAAGAAAGTAACCCAAAATAAGATAAGATAAACTCACTCTAGTTCAGAAAAAGGTCGACCTCTTCAAAACGAGGGTCAAAGAAAGTTAAATAGATATCTATGGTCTTGAAAGAAGAACCTCTTGTTTTCCGAGTTTTGTTAATAAAATTATGGATTAAAGAATAATTCAAATGAGATTCTAAAGATATACTAAAACACGAATTTAAGGAATCCTGGAAAGATAGGTCTTGGTCTTTCTATGATAGGGCTATGTTAAGAACATATATGGAAGTCAAGTCATGATATAACTTATATTTACCATAAATATTGTTTTAAAACCCACCTTATCTCAGCAAACCAAATTATGGCCATGGACTAGCCAAAGTCCTCATACCATGATACAGAATCATACAAAAAACACAGTACAACCCCAAAAAATATGTAGTGACCACTCATGGAATCATAAAAGTAGCCTTTCAGAGATTAATGTTTTAATAGATACGGCCACGCCATAGCGACCACTCATGGAAAATTAAAAAATACACTTCACGCAATCACCAAAGATCCCCATAGAATAAGAGAATAATATATTGGGATAACAAAAAACCTAAAAATATTTAGGTATCATCTCTTAAATCTTACATAATAAGAGCATGGAATCTACTATTTCATGGTCATCACACCTCACACTATTACAATACTAATTCCTTGAAATAGAATGACACCAAAATTTGTTTCTTTATTCCCTAATCCATGACACAACATCATACCATGACACAATTTACCAACCATATACATGTGACACTACACATATAGCCACAATATGACACATGTATCCTTGTTGAAGTCCCATATATAGAAATTCATCCATCACTCTAAACTTCTTTTGAATCCCCAAAGGAAAAAAATAGTCAATGTATTGATCAAAAAAGGGAAATTAATTTTAAAAAATACAAATATTTTACATCATTTTATATAATTAAACATTAAACCAGATAAATAAAACAAACCCTCATATACCAATGGTTTAGTATAATTGATGATTATATTCATATCCATCATAATACAATCATACATAACACATTTATTCAAAAATATTTTCAACACATGATTCCCTTAATAACATATCATACATTATATTACTCTTTATAACTATGTAAAAAATGGATCATATGGAATGGTTGAGACCAGATGATCGATGAGGAAGAAACATATGAGGTATAAATAATATCCACTAAAGATGTCACAGTGATGGTCATAATGGACTAAAAATAATGTTGACCTATAGGTTTAAAAAAACAATCATGGTACCCTACAAGGATATAAGGAAATTACATCCACCTTAATATAAACCATGGAAACATGAACATGAATTATAATAAAATAATATGGTATAGTGTAATAATGTTCAAAATAATTAATCTTATGATATCATTAACGTATTTCATGGATAACCACTAACACTATCCTGGCTTATTGGACAAGTTTAATTTCTCATGTCTCAAAAGATAGTTAACTAAGATCACATTCCATGTTCCATAACATAATTTTCCCATGTGATATAAAATATTACCTATTTCGTTTGAGGAATATATAATTTTAGGACCACGTATCACTTAGTTATATCCATAAAAATTTATGCCATATTGACATGAAAATAATAATAAATCTATTAAAAGACAAAAAATAATTAACCCCTGAAAATAAAATGTGTTATATCACACTTTTCATGAGGTATAAAAAAATTATGTAGATAAATAAATTGGAAGATAAAAGAAAATATTTCCCCAGATTAAAATAAGATTCATCAAATGATTATAATATATATGGTTATTTCTATAGATAAAAAATTGTTACAAGGATGTAAAAAATTGTATAAAAATAAAGTACAAATAATATTTTTAATTTTTCGTATTTTTTATAAATAATTAATGATATAATAAATGAATTAAAAAATAGAAATACCAAAAATATAGAGCATTAAATAAGAATAATTATAAATAAAACCATATAAATATTATATAAGAAAGAGGTGGTAGAAGTAGATTGAGTAAGAAATATAAAAAAGGAGATAGAAAATGATTTCCCTCAGTCATTCATATGCAAGTCACAATAAATGAAAATAAACAATATCATTTAAATATAAGTATAATATATGATATATAATACATCCATGAAAATATATAATTGATATATACATGGATGAGAAAGATCCTTCTCAAACTATATATAAAGAAAATTACCATTAATTCTAATGCAGAAATTAATAAATAAATAATAATTTTTTATAAAATAAACAATAAATTAATTTTTCTCAAATTCAAAACCATATTCTTATATTTTTCCTTTTATATTAATAAATTAAATTAATTTATTTCATATGTTCTAGTCACAATGCATTTCTATTATTGCATGTTATTTTTTATTGTTGAATTCTTATTATGGTAAGATGAAATCAATTATCATTCCATTTTTTTAAGAAAATAATCTCGAGGTTTAGATTTATTAAACGATATCTAAAAATAAATGTTGATTTTATGGATGTTACTTGTATAGTTCACAGATATATGAAAACGATTCCATCATTTTTAAATATTTACAAAACTATAACTATTATTTTAAAATTTAATTTAATTTTATTATTACCATTTCAAAATCATTAACATAATATAATCATTTAATTTATTCCATTATTTAATAGTATTTATGTTTTTTACTATACCTGAAAAAATGGGCAAAATCACATAAAATCATTCCTTAGGGGGTTAAAGGTACCTTAATTAGAACGTACTATATTCGATGAATGAGTAAGAATATGTAGTTATAATTTTTCAATATATATTTATTTGATTTATAATGATATTAAAAATATTATATCGGTGTGATAAATAGGATTTAATAATAGATATATGTATAAGATAAATTAAATAAATTATGGAGAAAATGGATGTCATTGTGGAAAGTATAATATTTCCTGAAGGACATTCTTTGAACTAAAGAATTTAGATCATCTACATGAGAATAGAGATTTAAAAATGTGACATAGATATGTTTGAGAGAAAATTTGGGTTGATATTTGAGAGAAATGAATAATATGTGTGGTTCATAATTAGTTGTGGGGTCATTTTATAGATGGGTTTGAGTTATATATTTTAAAAAACATATTCCTTAATAGTTAGGGAATGTCTTTTTCAGTTTGAAAGTTTCCCATAACTGGAAAACATGAATGGTTGTGATTATATTAATTATTGATAAATATATTGATTTTATATATGTTTATAAACCATTTTTAAAATATATTTAATTTTATATCATTTACAATTTTTTTCATATTTCATTATTCGTCCAAGGGAATAGTTTTTTTTATTCTAAAAATGAAACTGAACATCTTATTTTCTCTCCATTACTTGACTAAGAAACCATCTTTATTAAAATTTATATCAATTATAATTGAATTCATTTGACCAGGGGATAATCCATTAATTTCATTTCCACCGTAAATAATATTATAGTATATAAATAATAAAATCATTGCACTCATTACAATTGATCTCATTTAAAGTTTTATCAATATTATATAGATATAATTCTTGATAAATACAAATGATTTTGAAAACCACACTAACTTATGAAATGAAATAATTAGGAATTATTCTCATTATTAATTTATCCATTAATTCTTTAACTAATACATTGTTTTTGTTCCTATATGGGAATTGTATTTTTTATTAATAGGCTCAATGTTTGTTTAGTGAAATGATGTTGCTTCTTGGAGAATTTTTATGGATTCA
This sequence comes from Viscum album, assembly GCA_963277665.1. Lineage (NCBI taxonomy): Eukaryota > Viridiplantae > Streptophyta > Magnoliopsida > Santalales > Viscaceae > Viscum > Viscum album. Next base: position 1,427,564,326 of record OY728141.1, read on the forward strand.
TGAAAAGGAATTAGATTCCATTCTCGATAGAGAATCTATGTAAGACCATAAGATAATTGAGTGCTTATAAAATTATTCACCTAATATGAATATCCTATAATATTATTTACATTACGGGATCAATAGTTTACATATGAATTTATCTTATATTAACTAGCTCATATGATAATTCATCTATGCAAACTAGCCCATAAGATGATTGTGGTTTTTAAGAGAAATATCTTATGTGTGAATTATCCTAGGAGGGATTTATACTATGAACTTGAGAAATATTCAATGAGAAAATATTCCATTTCACAAGTTGAAGGTTTATGTGGAAAATATATTTGTTTACATACACGTGAAAATTTAGAATAAGTTTAAAGAAGTGGATTTTTTAGAGTAATTAAAAGAAGTCAACACTTGATTTTTAGGAGTATAATTAAGGATCCTTGATAAAAAATAATCGGTACCCAAATATAAGAGTCTTTGAATGATATTGACCAATATATTGTAGGAATATAAGGGATAACCAGATCATTCATGTTGTGGGGGATGTTTTGATATTTGCGTACTACTAAAAATACTAATGTTTTATGTGAGAAATCCAGATCATATAGGCTCATTGAGAAATATCACTCTAATGGAGGACCTTTTAATATTAGATCAACACAGAATGTTACGGGTCTTATAACTAGGGATATTACTAGTTTTTCACGAGGCTCGAGACATTGGAGTATAACCATTTGAGGAAGAGAAGGTGATTAGGGGGATATGAACCATCACACTGCTATGGACTCCAGAATCAATTATAAATGATAATAAGATTATAATTGATAATCTGTGTTGGGGGAATAACCAAAATGGAAAGGAGTATCCCCTTCTTCCAAACTATAATATATTGTGTGATACTATCTTTCTTTATTATTGGACACAAAGCAGAGGATGTGAGAAGTTGAGTAAATTGATAACATTAACATGTTCAATAGGTTAGATGAAATAGAATAACACATAAAATAAAAATATCAATGATTAAACTCCTCCCCCTACTAGTGATCCAACAAACCCATGAATAACAATATTTCAGAAAACATTTTATTTAATAATCCACACTAACATTTAATCCGCAATAAAATATATTCATTCTTCAATGAATTATTATATAGAATTGATTTTATTATGAATTAAATAAATGTATATAATCATAATACATAAATAAATAAATAATTACCATTTTATAATTAATATTTTGATATAAATAATTTCATAAGAGACCATTAAACATATTTCTTCAACATTGTTCCCACCAACTGATAACATTTAGCGATATAACTTTTATAATATACATTTTAAGGAGAAACAAAAAATTAAATGAAACATTATATAAATTATGTTACATAAAAACAACCAATACTTGTTATATTACAACGAAATAAGACCACTAGATCAATCAAACAATATTCATAAACATTATCAAAACTTGTATAAAAACATGAAAACCAAAAATTATAAAATCTCAGTGGGGGGGTGACATTTTCCATGTAGGAACAACAAATATATGGAACTCAGAAATGTCGAGTATATAAAAATAAGGATTTTACATGGATGATATTTCCATGAATCAATCATTATGATCATATTTAAGAATCTTGGATTAAAAAACAATTCCTTTAGACCCCGGTGATGGAACAATAAAGGATTGGTTTTGAGGCTCCCAATGTGGATACATGTCCTAGTAATGCAAAAAATATTCAACATCATGACATTTTCAGTCAGTTAAAATTTTTAGCTAGCTGAATATGATCATAAATTGATTGAACATAGATACCCTAGGTAATATAGCATTCTTTAAAGCCATTTTAGAATCAATTCATCCAATAAACCACATATCAATGCTATCCATGTAATGATTTGATTCCTGTAAAACGTTTTGTGGCCGATAACAGAGTGAGATGATATCAAAAGAGACAGTTTTAAGAGGCTATGTGAGGGGGAGATGCATAATCATGGGGATTCCCTTCTCCTCATTGATGATACTATTCTGTAGTTTGAGTTCACAATAGAGTATGCCATGGCTGTAGTAGTGGGGACACGATTACTGAGTTGGTGAAGAAAAAATAGATGATGCAAGGTGGAGGGCCTTAGTGTGGGAGTAAATTAATTTATGGAGATCTATCTCTAGATACCCATTGACTAAGTCCAGGAGATCCTTTCAATTATTTTAAATGTTATTCGTGTAGAGAAGTCAAATTACCTAGGTGGATTGGGAGAGAACTTGATGGAGTGGAACCTATTCTATCTCCAGCATCACTATCATTAGTTCCAAAAAACAACCCAATTTTCTTGTCCCTCACCTTGTAAAGGGTCCCAGATGAATTCTCCAGTTTCTCATACTTTTCCATTTTCTTTGGTTTGATAAATTCTATATATTCTTATCAATCTGTATAAAGATGATAAAAATAATTTCAGATCATTCAACTTAACACCATGTATAGCTTCTTAATATCCCTCACACAAGAAAACCCTAATATATAAAAACTTCGCTGGTACTGGGTTAAAATATCTATACCCATTAAACTAGATAGGAAATTGATAACCATGGTGGAATATGAAAATAAAAAGACAAATGTTTATTAAAAATTATTATATATTATCCATTTCATAAGAAAACCATAATATAGATAAAAAACGTTGGTACTGGGTCTAAATATCATAACCCATAAAAGTAGATAATAAATTGAAATTAATGATGGTATTCGAGATTAAAAATCACAATTTTTTTTAAAAAAAATTATATATATTAGATGTTCACGGGTAAAATTAAATTCAAACACACACACACACTACACACACACAGACTTGAAAGGAAGTTCATATCCCCTCAAGGGATAACTGAGTCATCCATCCATATTTAATTTTTCATTAATCATGGATTAACTATTAAAACCGCCATAAATTTTATTCTAAAAAACTTATTTATCTAGAATATCATGAATGGTTTACATACCTTTAATTTACTCTGTTATATAGATTTAATTAATATGAAACCAGAACTATCTACATGGTAAACTATGTCAAGTTAAAAAATTATTTACATGATCATATAAAAATAAATTTTAATATAATTGAATCAACTCAAAAATTATCATTTATTATATATATAACAACATCAAATTAAATTTTTTATTCAATTAAAATATTCATTATCTCTTTTAATCAATAAAATGTTTATTCATTAGTGAATGTTTTCATAAAAAACCATTAATATACATACATGATCAAATTAACTTTTTACCCCCTAAGAATTTAACAAATTATTATATTAAAATTTTCATGTATCTACATTACAGACTCCTATAAATATTATCTAAAATGATTTAGGAATATCTAATGTGTATATATATTAATGAGGGGAAATAATTAATGATATAGAGGATATTGTTTTACATAACATCATCAAATTTTTTAGTAGAAATATCACTATTAAATAATAGAGGAATGAGATCATGATAATTTAAAATCAATTCAAGAAAAGAAAATTAATGTGTAATTATCAAAGTTGAGAATAAATTTATCAAACTATAAATGAAAAAAATGATTGTGCCAAAATTATTTCAATGAGTTTTTTATATAAAAGATAATGAAATGATGAGTTAACACTTCTCATCAAGAAACCAATTTATAATATATAAATATTTTAGGATTTAACTAAAAAGGAAATGATAACATGATAATAGAACGAAGAAATGTTCATATCACCTATGAATAAGGATAACTTTCAATAACTTCGCCCATTGATCTATTCAGAACTAAAGTACATGAAATGTCATTCAATTACAAAATAAATTGATCAACAATCTCATTTTAGATAATCTCTAAATACTAATACCTATGGCTTATAACCACATTAATTATCTAAGAAATTCCTTAAATATCACTTATGAGTACCACTAGCATAAGACTTAATACATACAGAATTAATTACCCCATTTTTAACATCTTTTGGAAGAGTCTTTCTAGAAATTAGGGCCTTAGATAAAATAGTTTCCACAACTACTACATTACCCATTTCTTCCTTTTAGATATTTATTATAAATGAATATACATGATCTTGAATCTCGATCCTCAAATAATAATAAAATTGAATTTTTCATTTTTAATCATGGGTATAAAAATTATTATAAAGACTTATAATCTTTTAAAAAAAAATGTGATCACATTTATTGGATTCTCTTTTCTAAATTTTAGTGAGCCCCTCCCTGAATTCATCTATTTTAACACATAAAATAAATCAATGACTTGGTCATGAAATTCTCCCCAAGACATCATATATTAATCTATAAGATCGATTCTCCCCCAATTTACTGTTGTATCATGAGGTAAACATGCTACCGGGTGTACTAAAATTATTCCTATTGTTTTAACCAAATAAAAAAAAAATCCATTTTAGTTTTTTATCAATTGGTATTCAATGTTTTATAATTTAAAAAAAATATATGGCACTGCTTATAATTGACTTTTTGATGCTATTGGGTTTCATGATTCCTCTATTTCATCATAATTTACATATTTTGGAAAATTCTTTGGTGGAATATGTAAGAACCCGGTTCTTAGTTTTAAGCTACGGGCTTATTCTTTTTCCTTTCCCTTAAGTGTTTTTGAGAAAATATGGAAAATGGGGAAAATCCTAAATTTTGGAACTACTTGCCGTGTACTTTTTCCACATGTCGTGTACTTCTGGCCTTGTTGGGATGAGGACACAGGGCGTGTAGCGTTGCCGACGACAAAGGGTGTAGGAACCAACTACACACCGTGTACTGGTCCTTTACACGCTGTGTAGTCAGTCGGAAGGCTTAAACAATAAGGTGGTGGAGTCGCTGCCAGCTGGGCAGCAGTACACGCCCTGTACTTGGGAGTACATGCCGTGTACTCCTGTCGACAGATGAACAGTGTGGCGGTGCTGCTAAATGAACAGTTAAATGAAAAAAGTACAAGCCGTGTACTCAGAAGTACACGCCATGTACTTTTCTTTTTCATCCTAAAATAGGCAGTAGCCTCCACATTTGGCAGAGGAGACATTTGAGCTGATTTGGAGCCAAAGGAGGAGGTCAGACCTTTGAAGATCTTCCGGGTGTTCGTCTGGAATTTGATTCGGCTTCGGAAATTCTCGTTGGAACCGCACAGGTAAGCCCTCTCCTCTCCTGGTACCGTTCTTACCAATTATTTCCCGAGGGGAAGTTATTTACATTTGAATGGGTTTTGTTCTTCATCATATCTATGCCGATCTTGGGCGTTTCTGGAGTCAGCGTTCGGGTATAACGTTCGTTGGCATATAACGTAGGTGGCTTTGTGTTTATTTTCCAACTGTCGTGCGTTTTTTACATTTTCATGCCACGAACCCATGTTGGGGTTTCATGTGGCTGAGGCCGTTAATATTTTTAATTCCTCAAATTTCATAGTTGATTAAATTGTTATGACAAAATGCTGGTTGGGATCGTTGCTTGGATCTGGAACCACCCCTGGGGTGTGTTTCACTGTTTATCCATTTTGCCAGGATACCTGAGGGTATTTCTTTAAAGTAGTAATTGTAGAATTTCCTTGAGATTAATTGCTTGTTACTTATTGTTTACCTATTTGGAATGGCACGGTTACCTGTTTAGCCTGAGGGCGTCGTTGTATTTAGCCTGAGGGCATTGTTGTGATTAGCCTGAGGGCACTGCACTATTTAGCCCGGGGGCTATAGTATTTCGCTTGAGGGAAACCTTTCGTGCCTGAGGGCATGACTTCTGTGCCTGAGGGCGACACTTCCTACGCCTGAGGAAAATTTCTGTTACACCTGAGGGAAATACCTGTGGGTTGGATTCTGTATAGCCTGAGGGCGTGGTTCACTATATTATCCTGAGGGAAAGATAATGGTTGGCCTGAGGGATTGGTGTTGTTGAGCATAGAACGATACTAAATTTAATGGATTAAATGAATAATAAAATGGAAATTTAATTGTTAAGTTAGTTACCATTCAGTACTGATTACTTTATTGCATTTTACTATTGCACACTGTTGTTGCATGCTTACACGCAATTGGGCCCGGCCCTTTGGTGGGTGCCTACTGATATATATTTCTCACACCCTGTTTGGGTCACGCTTTTCAGCCCAAACAGATTACGTTGATGTAGGTCTGGATAGGGGCAAGAGCCCTTATTTAGGTACTTGACTGTTGTTGTGGAGTAGGAGGGAATGGGACCGAGCCTAGGCTCATGATGTCGCTGCCAGCTGTTTGCCTTGATTTGCTGTACTCTGCTTTCTGTTGTACAGTATTGATGTATTACATGTTCTGGCTATTTTCTTAGAACATGAAACATGTAGCATCATCATTTATATACTGTTGGTTACATCCACTACTGTTGTTTGTTTCAGTTGTGTATGGTTTACTGCTTTCGCTGTCAGTTGTATGTTTTATTTTGTATTCTGCTGCACTACACATTGACAAATGAGGGCATAGTTTCCCCACTATCATACCTGGGCCCTTGCTGCTAGTCGGCAGCCTCTGGCGTTTGGGGAAATGCGCTTGAGGTCACATGGCGAACTGGGTTCGGGGCACCCGTTCTGTGTCACCCGGGTCCGGGACGTTACAAAGGGGTATTATAGGGGTTCTTTTCTTTGACTTACTATTTTGAGCCGTAGTCAGGGATATGATGGAATGGTAGTTTGTAATAAGTTGCTCTCGGGCGTAGGTAACCCGTGTAAAGGGAAAAGCCAGTCTACCTCATATTTTGCATTCTGTTGATTTTGCAATTTTACGGTTGATATATTTTCACCATTGAGTGACACACTTTGAGATTGTGCTGTTTATAATTTATCTATGGGTCCTCTTTAGTTGCAACCCGATGAGAAGAGGGTATGCCGTCTCATGCATCATATAGGAACATGCTAGATATCACATGCCATACATAGTTCCATGCCATGTAGGTGCATTATAATTTTCATGTTGTTGTGACAGTTGTTGTGCTACTAAAGCATGCTGTTGTCGTGGCTATTTGATACATACCTACTCTATGATAGGGTATTCTTTGTATGACCTTGTTTATATAATAGACGCCAAACCTTGATTTTTGGGGAGTATGGGCCCCCATTGACCGGAATTTGGTGGATCATTGACTGTTTATTGGTTATAACACATATGAGATGCCAAACATTGATTCGTGGGGAGTATGGTCCCCAACGAGTTGGAATTTGATACTTAGGTGTTGTTTTTCAGTATTTTCTGGGTTCTGAGGATGTTTTTGATGCATAATGTCCGAAAACCCAGTATACATGCCGTGTATTATTTTTATACACACTGTGTATGCTCTTCTATTCGAGAAGAAAAATGAACTTTTTGAGTACACGCCGTGTACCCTGAGTACACACAGTGTAGTCTCTTCCCGTGTCACAAACCGTTTGTGTGGCGACACGGGGTAGGGAAAGGCTTGGGTAAAACACGATGTGTAGCTTTTGTACACACCGTTTAGTGTGACCCAGAGTCCGGCCATGTAACTAACAACATGGGTTGGTAAACTCCTGTACAGAACACACCGTGTAGTGTTACCTGGGGACTCGTCCGTGTAACTAACAACACGGGTCGGTGTCACCTTTCCTCGAACACGATGTGTACCTATGGGGCACGCCGTGTAGTCTTGTCCGAGGACAGACCATGTGGAGTTATCCATGTGACTGGGAAACAGGGTGGTGTACACGCCGTGTGCGGGTGTAACACGCCATGTAGTGTCAAGCTGAGTAGTCGGTCGTGTCACAAACGACACGAGCAATTGGAAAATAACACCATACACTCCGTGTAGATTATGTACATGCCGTTTAGTTTTGTTTAACGGGATCCATGTCGCTTAGCCGTGTCGAAGGACCCAGACAGGGGAACGGAAGTCAGGTACATGTCGTGTAGTCAGTGTAGACATCGTGCAGTCTTGTTTTGCAAATTTTGAGATGCCTTCTTCCTCTTGTTCACTTTTTGGTTTCTTCGTTTCAGCCTTATTAATCGTGAATCTAAGGCATTATTTTGACCCTGTAGTGTCATACCACCTAGAAGACCGCGGATTTTTCGCTAGGATAGCGGCGACGATTATACTCTAGAGATGGTGGGCCATGGGAGACCAGTTGATCCTCCAGCAGAGCCAGATGTGGCAACAGCTGCTTTACCGGACACAGGCACAGAGGTGCAGTCCCGTGAGGGCTTTATGCGGTTCATGCAGACCTTTCAGGGAACACTGCAGGCTACTACATCTATGGCTGAGCTGACTCGTATCATTCAGAAGCATCATCCGACTACATTTTCAGGGGATGGCGGACCACAGGCTGCCGAGTCTCGGTTGAGGTCGATGCAGACTTTTTTCGAGCATCTTGAGATGCCTCCAGAGCAGAGGGTCAAGCTCCCGACTTACATGCTGTGTGATTCCACCAAAAGGTTTTGGGATTTTACCACCAAGACAGAGCATCATAGAGACATGGCGGGGGAAGTTTTTTAGGTAGTCTTTTATGAATTTTTCTTTCCCGAGACGCTGAGGGCAGATAGAGCTCGAGAGTTCAGGAATCTGCAGCAGGGCGCTATGTCGCTGGTGGAATATTATGCTCGTTTTACAGAGCATCATCATTTTGTACCAGTGCTGGTGGGTGATGAGACGTTGAGAGCCAGACGTTTTGAGGATAGTCTTCGGTATGACATTCGCGCGCTGGTGAATGTTTTCAGGTTTCCTACTGTACACGCTATTGTGAACCAGGCGTTGATCACAGAGAGGAAGCTTCAAGAATCTAGAGGTGTGGACCAGGGCGGTTTAGCACCAGTTACTGGTACTTTTTCTACTTAAAAGAGGAAGAGATAGATGGACTTCTCTCACGGTGGCAGTACTAGCCATGCAATCTTTTCAGGTGGCCCGATCAGGTTCTACCAGTATGGAAGAGAGGGGAACAAGAGACCGTAGTGTCCACGAGACCCAGTGGAGTGCTGAGCTTGCGGTAATACGGGTCATCTGCAGTGCTTTTGCAGGGCGTTTCCACCGATTGCTAGTGAGAGGGGTTCTGTGTAGACTCCGCGAGCGGGAGCAGGACCAGTGGCTTCTTATGAGTCAGGGAACTGGAACACGTCAGGGCGTGCAGGAAAGGAGGGTGGTTGTGGCCGTCGTAGCAAGACACCAGGTTCTCAGAGGTAGCAGGGTGGGATAGCTCGGGGTAGCTAGGCTGTGTCACCAGGTTGCGGCACTGGGCAGGCATATACAGTGCAACAGACCCAGTAAGAGCAGGATCCCAGACCTTCTATAGTCATAGGTACTATTTTAGTAGCTTCTGTCTTATCTTCAGTGCTTTTTGATACGGGTTCTGCACATAGTTTAATATTTGTACCCGTTGTGGAGACCCTTGGGCTCTGTGTTTCTACTTCTTTTGTTATCATGACTCTAGACACTCCGTTGGGGACTAGGACGACTGGTGTGCATCAGTGCAAGGAGTGCCCGCTTGAGGTTGGTGGGTGTCACTTCCTTTGGGACCTCTATGTCATAGAGATGAAATGCTATGACATCATTCTCGGGATAAACTGGTTGGTTCCCTTCCAAGACATTGTAGACTACTATCGTCGTAGGGTGCGTTTCACGTCACTAGAGGGCAGAGAGTTTCTATACAAGGGAGAATGGGATGCTCAGGCGAGTCGAGATGGACCAGAGCATCATGGGTGAGGTGGAGTCCAACCCAGATTGCGAGATTATATTTGGAAGACCAGGGGACTTGTCAGGTGGATTTCCCTCCTGTTGTTGATCGTTTCAGGGATGTCTTCCCGGACGACATTTCAGGCCTTCCTACGGAGTGAGAGGTGGATTTCTCTGTTGAGCTTGTTCCATTAGCAGCACCGGTGTCCATTCCTCCATATAGGATGGCTACACCTGAGTTTCAAGAGCTCAAGAGGCAGTTAGAGGAGTTACAGGCAAAGGTCTTTATCCGACCTAGTACTTCTCCTTGGGGTTCTCTAGTCCTTTTTGCGAAAAAGGCAGACGGTACCCTCAGACTTTGTGTGGATTATCATAAGCTGAACCAGTTGTGGGTTAATAACCAATATCCATTTTCGAGGATTGATGATATGTTTGATCGGCTTTGTGGAGCACGAGTTTTCTTAAAGATTGACCTGAGATCAGAACTTCATCAGTTGTGTGTTAGACCATCTGATATACCTCTCATAGCTTTTTGAAGTCGGTATGGTCTAGACGAGTATACGGTTTTTCCATTCGGACTCACGAACGCATCGACAGTTTTCATGGCTCTGATGAATCGTGTGATCCATCAGTATCTTGATTCTTTTGTGGTATTATTCGAGGAAAACATCTTGGTGTACTCTCACACTCGACACGAACATGCCACCCATATTGAGATCATATTGAGTACACTGAGAGAGCATCCTCTATACGCTAAGCTCTCAAAGTGCCACTTTTAGATGAACCAGATTCACTTCCTGGGTCATATCATCTTAGAGGTAGGACTCGCAGTAGACCCAGAGAAGGTGAGAGCAGTAGTTTCCTAAGAGCAGCCTAAGACCGTGTTTGGGATATGAAGTTTCTTAGGGCTGGCTGGTTACTACAGAAACTTCATACAAGACTTCTCACGCTTAGCAGCACCGTTGACGGGACTGAATAAGAAGGGTGTGAAGTTCTCTTGGTCAGAAGCTTGCGATAAATATTTTCAAGACTAGAAGGGAACGTTGACATCAGCACCGATCCTGATACTCCCATAGAAGGTGAAGGGATATACAGTTTATTGTGATGCATCAGGGATTGGACTGGGATCCATTTTGATGTAGGGAGACCGAGTTGTTGCATACATGTCTAAGTAGTTGAGGCCGCATGAGAGGAATTACCCGACGCATGATCTCGAGATGAAAGCAGTTGTTCATGCATTTCTCTATTGGAGACATTATCTGTTGGGGGAGCATTTTGTGGTCTTCACTTACCCAAAAAGAGTCAAGTATATCTTCACTCAGTGTTACATGAATCTGAGGCATCGAAGGTGGGTTGAGTACCTATAGTCCTTCGATTTTGAGCATCCCTATAAAACTGGTAATGGTAATGTTGTAGCTAATGCACTGTGCTAGAAGACTCAGATACAGTGAGTATAGGAGGCCAATGGTGAGTGGAATTTCATGGATTTGTTCTCTGAGATGAATCTGGAGGTGCATGACTGTCAGGGGAAGACTTATCTTTCCTCTTTAGCTGTGAAATCTACCCTCCTGGATAGAGTGAGGATGAGATAGCTATCGGATTTAGAAGGCCTAGTCCTATGGGATTCAAAGGCATTTGGGGACCCTTCTCCTGGTTGGATGGTAGGCGATGATGAGGTTTTTCATTTCCATGGATGGGTATGGGTTCCATTGGATATACCCGAGGAGATGATGCGGGAGTTTCATGCTTCGGCTTGGGAAGTTCATCCCGGGGTTACCAAGATGTACAATGACTTGAGGTATCAGTACTAGTGGCCGGGTACGAAAAGAGATATAGCTGGTTTTGCAACGAGGTGTTCCACCTGTCAACAGGTGAAGGTAGAGCACCAGAGGCCAGTTGGGCTGTTACAATAGTTTCCCATTCTAGAGTGGAAGTGGGATGATGTCGTGATGGATTTTGTGACGGGATTTCCGAGGTCACCTCAAGGCAATGATTCGGTGTGGGTTGTTGTGGACAGACTCACAAAGGTAGATCACTCCTTGCCGATCAAGGATACCTTCAGAGTTGACGAGCTCAGACGGCTATGTATCCGAGAGATCGTCCGTCTTCATGGGGTCCCTAGTTTTATTATTTTAGATAGGGACACCCACTTTATGTCTCATTTCTGGGAGATCTTTCAGAGGGCTCTGGGTACACAGGTGCTTCTAAGCACATCATACCACGTTCAGATCGACGGCCAGTTAGAGCGTATGATACAGGTGCTTGAGGACATGCTGCGTGCATGTGTCCTAGACTTTGGGGGCTCTTGAGAGAAGCATATACCCTTAGTAGAGTTTTCCTATAACAATAGTTTTCAGGCAACTATTGATATGGAACCATACGAGGCTATATATGGTAGGCCATGCCGATCACCCTTGTGCTCGTTAGTGATAGGTGAGGCAGATTTACTAGGGCCACAGCTCGTGTAGGAGACATCTGAGCTGGTCCAGTTGATTCAAAAGTGGATGGTTACCATGCAGTCTCGTCAGAAGTCTTACGTTGATCACTGTAGACGACCATTGGAGTTCGTGGTCGGGGATCAGGTTTTCTAGCGTGTTTCATCGAGTCTGGGACACAAGCGGATCAGGAGCCATGGTAAACATTAACTGCGGTATGTGGGGCCATTTTATATTATTGAAAGAGTCTGGATGGTTGCCTATCGGTTGCGGTTACCGCAGTAGTACTGAGCCATGCACGATGTCTTCCATGTATCTCAGTTGCATCGCTATCATTCAGACCCATCTCATACCTTTTAGCCAGAGAAGGTTGAGATTCAACATGATGTGTCCTTTGAGGAGCATCCGATTCATATCGTAGACATGAGAATGAAGGTTCTCCAAGGCCGGTCAATTCCTCTTGTACGGGTGCTATGGCAGCATGGATGAGTGCTGGATGAGACCTGGGAGTGGGAGGCCGACGTACGTGCTCAATGTCTAGAGCTGTTCTGAGCTTTATCTTCACCACCCTTGGAAGGGAAATTCGGGGACGAATTGCTATAAGGGGGGAAGTTTGTAAGAACCCGGGTCTTGGTTTTGAGCTACGAGCTTCTTCTTTTTCCTTTTCCTTTAGTGTTTTAGAGAAAATATGGAAAATGGGGAAAAATCCTAAATTTTGGAACTACACGCTGTGTACTTTTTCCATAGGCCGTGAACTTCTGGCCGTGTTGGGTTGAGTACATAGGGCGTGTAGCCTTGTCGGCGACAAAGGGTGTAGGAACCAACTACATGCCATGTAGTGGTCCTTTACATGCTGTGTAGTCAGTCGACAGGCATAAACAGTAAGGCGGTGGAGTTTCCGCCAGCTGGGCGGCAGTACACGTCGTGTACTTGGGAGTACATGTCGTGTACTCATGTCGACGGATGAACAGTGTGGTGGTGCCGCCAAAAGAAAAGTTAAATGAATGAAGTACATGCTGTTTACTCAGATGTACACGCTGTGTACTTTGTTTTTTCGACTTAAAACAGGCAGTAGCCTCCTCATTTGTCAGAGGAGACACTTGAGCTGATTTGGAGCCAAAAGAGGATGTCGGACCTTTGAAGATCCGCCAGGTGTTCGTCTAGAATCCTATTCAGCTTCGGACAATCTCGTTGGAACCGCACGGGTAAGCCCTCTTGTGTCCTGGTACCGTTTTTACCAATTCTTTCTCACGGGGATGTTATTTACGTTTGAATGGGTTTTTTTCTTCGTTAGATCTACGCCGATCTTTGGAGTTTCTGGAGTCGGCGTTCGGGTATAACATTCGTTGGTGTATAAGGTAGGTGGGTTTGTGTTTATTTTCAAATTGTCGTGCATTTTTGTGTGTTTTCATGCCACGAACCCATGCTGGGGTGTCGTGTGGCTGAGGCCTTTTCTATATTTAATGTGTAGAATTGCATAAGTGATTAAATTGTGATGATTAAATGCTTGTTGGGATCATTTCTTGGATCCGGATCCACCCCCGGGGTGTGTTTCACTGTTTAGCCATTTGGCTAGGATACCCGAGGGTATGCCTTTAAAGTAGTAATTGTAGAATTTCATTGAGAGGAATTACATGTTACTGCTTGTTTACCTATTGGTCATGGCCCGATTACCTATTTAGCCTGAGGGCGTTGTTGTATTTAGCCTGAGGGCGTTGTTGGGATTAGCCTGAGAGAACTGCACTATTTAGCCCGAGGGCTGTAGTATTTTGCCTGAGGGAAACCTTTCGTGTCCGAGGGCTTGAATTCTATTCCTGAGGGTGACACTTCCTACGCCTGAGGGCAATTTCTGTTACGCCTGAGGGTAATACCTACGGGTTTGATTCTGTATATCCTGAGGGCATGGTTCACTATATTAGCCTAAGGGAAAGATACTAGTTGTCCTGAGGGCTTGGTGTTGATGAGCACAAAACGATACTAAATTTAATAGAATAAATGAATAATAAAATGAAAATTTAATTTTTAAGTTAGTTATTTCTCAGTACTACTTACTTTATTTCATTTTACTATTGCACACTGTTGTTGCATGCTTACACACAATTGGGCACATGCCTTTGGTGGGTGCCTACAGAGATATATTTCTCACACCCTGTTTGGGTCACACATTTAGACCCAAATAGATTACTTTTCTACACGTGTGGATAGGGGCAAGAGTCCCTATAGAGGTACTTGACGGTTGCTGGGGAGTAGGAGGGCATGGAACAGAGCCTAGGCTCGCGATACCGCTGCCAGTTGTTTGATTTTCTTTGCTGTACTCTGCTTTCTATTGTACTTTATTGATGTATAACATGTTCTATCAGTTTTATTAGAACTTGAAACATGTAGCATCATCATCTATATACTGTTGGTTATATCCACTTCGTTTTTTTAGTTGGGTAAGGTTTACTACTTCCGCTATCAGTTGTATGTTTTATTTTGTATTCTATTGCGCTACACTTTGACAAATGAGGTCATAGTTTCCCCACTATCAGACTTGGGCCCTCGCTGCTAGTCAGCTGCCTCTGGAAATTGGGGAAATGTTCTTGATGTCACGTGGAGAACCGGGTTCGGGGCACCCGTTGCGTGTCACCCGGGTCCGGGACGTTACAGAATCCATTCAACTTCATCATAACAAGTCACCTCAAAATAACATAAAAAAAATAAGTTTATAAAGAAAATATAAAAGATTCATGATCTCTTACATATATTCCAACATGATAGAAAATATAATCATTCCATGAGTATACAACTCTACTACCAAATCGACTCGAACTGACATGTTACTAATCCAAATTATACTCTAATGAACCATGAAATAATACTATTGTGTCATTAATCAAATCTCATGATACTCCACCTGACATAGTGATGAATCTGATATATGACCCTAGAATCATTCCTATAATTAGTCAAAGGTTATCGATTAACACATAGGGTATCTACTAAAATATATGAGAGGAATTTTCAACAAATTAAAATTAGTAAACCTAAATGAAACTATATAAACCCAAATACCAATGACAACAAAGACACTCATCGTACATTTATACCCTCTACTGGGCTTAACTATGGATATAAGTGTCTTATAGCCCTGTTCGTACTTGACCATGACCATAAGGGATTGTGAAACAACTTATAGCCATGGTAAATGTGACATTTCATTGATTATTTAAGGAACTATTTTGGTCAAGTTTCATTCCATCATCCTTCTTTGGGCATGTTTGTGGGCTTCTCTGGGATGGAGACCCTTTTGGGCATGGAATTTCTAAAAGTTTTATGATGTATGTTTATTTGAATTAATGGAGACTAGTTATAATTTTTTTAAAAACATAGCAAAGTTCTTCCTAAGTTTAGAGAATTCCCATAGTGAGTTTTTGGAATTTTTTTACCTAAACCAATAGTTTTTGTAGATTTTTGGGGAATTACATGTTGTGTAAAGGGGTAAAACAATTTGTATACATAACCTATAGAATTATATGAATTGGTTAATGACATTAAAGGTTTAAATGTTGTCTAATAGGTTCATGGTGTGTAATGGTTGAAAATTGGGTTTTTATTCTAAGATGACACCTTATTCGGTGTATAAAAGCATCATGGATTACATGATGTGAAAATCGATATAATGCCTTGTGAATCTGGTGATTTGTATCTTTTAGAGTTTTATACATGTATTTTATCATTTCATTCAACCATGGAGCCTCTCCTATCATGTTTAAAATCTCTCCAGGAGATTTTGGATGATTATCTTCCCTTTGGAAAAACCTATTTGGTGATCGATCATATGGGTTTTTACAATGTGCTTCTCCGGGTAAGTGATCCTTCATTATTTAATTACCATTTGTCAAGGTAGTGGTTGTGGTTGTGTATATGATTTAGATATGTGATTGGATGTTTATTTCCATCAATCCATTTCATCTTCTTATCATTTATTGTCGTATGGTGGTCAATATCTTGGTTTCAAATCACTAGTATCGAATGTGGCTAAGGTTATACCTTTTGGAGGTATGTGTTTATATAAAATGAATTAAATAATTGAATTTCATGTTCTTCTTGATATATTCCTTTCTATTTTTGAATTTATACTACTGAATTTTGGTTTCAAATTCATTATTTGAATTATAATGGTTTTTAAAAGGGTTTGATTTAAGAATGAAATTTCTTAATTTAGAATTGGGTTTCCAAACACTGAAGAAGGATTATATTACATTTTAAAATGATTTATAAAATTATGATCATATGTTTAAATGTAATTTTACAAACTCGATCTTTTGAAACATTGGATGCATCAAAAAAATAGAAATGGGTAGCCTCAGTGTTTATGTAACCTGTAAAAGGTAAGCTTTTTGATATTGATGGACTATAGTAGATAACGATATTGATTTACATCAACAATATTCCTTTTTAGTCTCTTTAGTTTCTAGTATATATTTTCCCATATACGAGATACCCAAAATCATAGTCTTCCTAGTCAGTTACGGATTTTATCACATGATGGTAGGTGTGTCATGGATTGTTCCTCAGAATTTTTTTTCATTATAGAATTTCATATAATGTGTTTACGTTCTTACCTTATGATTCAAGAATATTGATTCATGATTTATCACTTATAATTCTCATATTCACGTTTTTTTTGAATTTTAAAGGATTTTATGAAAATGAATGGAAAGGAAGGAAAATGATTTATAAATGGTTTTGGATTTATGAAAAATAATTTCTAAAACTTTTTTCTTTCAAATACTAAAACTATTGTATTCATGATATTAGACCATTTATTGAATCGTTGGTGGTATCAAACTAGGCATTGTGTTCATAGATTAATTTTTCCTATGGGCAGTTTTATATATTGTATTATAGGATACACGAAAAGGGAATGGAATTATGTACCATGATGGATTCCCTTGTTGACACTATCTTTTGTTCATGATGGGTTGAAGGTGATAATTAGTCACATGGGAAATTAACATACATTATGGTTTTTCTATTTGTCTGGGATAATATGGATCAGGTTGAATCTACTATGTTTACTCATTGTATGATGATAGTATGTCTTATTTTGGTTATATTCAATACTTCTTTTGTCTTCATTATTATACATCACACTATGATGGGTAGGCTTGGATGGCCGGTTTGGTTGAGGTGAGATGTTTTGTTACAATTTGGTATCAATGGATTCACTCATCCTAAAGTGTGTTAGAAATTCCAAATTTTGGTTTTGTTTCTTGGTAGATAGGATTTAGGAATATCAAGATTCAGATAGTAAATGAAAAAAATGACCCTGTAAAGCTCGCTCATGTGATTGAAAATGATTTACTATTTGTGGTCTGGATTTTTTTATCAATTTCGAGACATCGAGATTGAGTTAGTTTGAATTAATTGCATGGAAAGTTTATTTAAATGAACATGTTCGTTTTTAATTGGTTTTATTTTTATCATGAAATTCATAATTTATTTAAATATTAGTTTTTTAAGGCTTGGGTTTTGATTCTTGAAGTTGGTCATTTGATTCTAGAATTTTCTAATATCTAATTTTGGTTATTATCCCTTGTTTATTAGACAAGGCATCCTAAAAGAGAACCTACTAATTTGGGGGGGGAGGTGTGAGACAGGATCTGCCTGAGAATCCTTTGGTGGACCCTTCATTGGTATAAAGTATAATCCACAATATTTAGACTCTAGTTCAAGTGGGTGTCTGGGACCCAAAATGTGTAGTGGATGATGGATTTTAATTTATCAAGTAGAATTCACCCATCATCTATGGTGAAAACAAACTATAGCAGTCCGTGGAGTGTCTGGAATGGATTGAGAGGATATTAAATTTATTCATGAATGTAAAGTGGGGTCTTCTACAAACATTCTCAAGGGTCCTAGAAGAAGATGGCGGAACTATATTTTGAAAACTAATTTTCACAAGGTTCATACATAGGTTTATTTTAAGAAAAAATTTAATAAGAAGATTTTTCCTATGACATTACATGCGGTGAAGACCTAGGAATTTCTAACCTTGGAGTAGAGGGAGTATACCATTCTAGAGTACCATAATTAAATTATAACACATGTAGAATTTCAAATATAAAAATTTCACTAATAAAATTTCATTTTCAATCACAAGAAATAATTTCAATATATTGAAATAATTAATCCATTTCAAATACCATTTTCAATACCAAAACACTCAAAAACAGAATAATGGATTTGTTTTCCTTAAAAAAAATAGGTATTGTATAGGAATCTAACTAACGATTATGGCGACAGAGAGGTCATTTTCACCAAAAACATTAATAACATTCCTTTTGTCGTTTAGAAAAATGCTTTATAGAAAAAGGTTCCCTTTGAATGAAATTAAAAGTCTAATGGGTTTATACACTATATAAAATAACGTCACATATAAAATAAAATATGCCCCAATGAAAGGAGGTTTAGACGAAGTACCTTACAAAGATCATTTTGTAAATAAAATAGATAAATTATGTGTATTGAATATAAGAACTCATAAATAATGTATAAATACATGACAAGATATAAAAAAATTATTTCTCACATAATCAAATAACGACATAAACATGAATGAGAAGATCAACCCAAATAACGGAAATTGGGTTAAGAAGTTCCCTTACCTCGTGTCTGACTTGACACGATCATCATTTAATTTTCCTGAATAATAAACTTAATTTAATTTATACTTTCTTAAGATTATTTTTAAACTTTATTATTTCATTAATATCATTTATTACCAAGTTATAAACATTAGGTAATCATTTAAGTTAATAATGGTCGTTTTGTCGATATTTGGTACTTGAGACAAAAATGAACTTCTTATAATCACAATTTGTTCATGTGGTAAAAATTTCATTATATCTAGAATGATATTCATCATTTAGATATAATATTTATCAGATATATCCATTATATAAATGTATTTATGATAGTACATAACATTTGTAAGTAAGAAATGAAATGCACCATTCATAAAGATGGTAAGTTGTACGTACGCATGAACTCTACTTTCATTCCAATTTCATATTTTAAAACAATTAAATATAATGATACATATGTATATTATATTTCTAGTTTAATATCACATATATAATAGCTTTAACTATATTCTTTATACGTCCTTCATAAGGCATCAACGAGTCATATCACTTTGAGGGGACGGTAGTCCGCACTTCCTCAAAAGAGATTATCGTATCTACCAACTATGGAAATCATAAAGGTGTTCTATAAAAACAAAAAAAAAAGAATCATAATGAAATCATAAACATGATATATATCATATATAAATACAGTACCATCTTAATGGCCATCATGAGAGGCGGTTGTATAAAATTGAACAATCATTGTTTCGTGAGGCGTTAGTTTTCCATCTACAGAAACACTATGTTATTTACCCATTAGATGAAGGTGTGTCTAAATGTAGTTCTAATAATTCTCATAAATAAATCCTAGTATATTTAGGATACTGGTTTTTTTACAAAATAAACTAATAAAAATATTTTAGGTGGTGGATAATTAAAATAATAGACAATAATTTCAGAGAAATTGTTACCTTTAAATTAGGTAACTCTATTTAGTTTGAACCAAAACGGGTTTTTGAGGTGCCTTATACATTAGTTAATGCTTATAAGAGGAGGGGAGGGATATTGAGAGCCTATTTATGTCGGGGTTGGATGATCCAATGGGCTCGAGAGGTGATAGGAATTGGTTAGAAGTGAGGTCTTTTTATAAGTGAGATGAAGGGATCTTTAGGAAGGTGTGAAAATATTATTTTATTATATAATGATTTTCGGTTTCTAAAGGTAAAAAACTAATTAAAGTTAAATATAAGATGACTCATGGTCTAAATAGAATAATAAAATAAGAATTGGACAGGTTTTTTATATTATTATAGTCTTCATAATCTTCTTAATTTAATTAATTTGTTAATGAGGTAAACACTGCATCACTATTCTGTCACAAATAATTTAATTTATTTGATGTCTAAAAATTATATAAAATTATCATGTTGTAGATAATATTTTTATTATTATAATTAATATTTATAGTCAAATATATAAATCATATGACCCCAAATTAAATTTGTTTTATCAAAACAATACATGTTTATGATATTTTAATCTTTACTTTTAAAAAAACAATTAATATCATTATCTTATCCATGTATATTTAAAAGGATAAGAGTCTCACCAAATGATTGTCTTGGTCAGAAATTAGTCATATAATAAAGTTAGGTCAAGTTTTAAGGTAATTTTATTTTAATATACTATTATTTTTACCTTGAATTACCATATTTTCCTTTAACCACAATAAATGAAATTAAAAAGTTACTATAGAACAAAAATTATTTTCTTTTTATTAAACCACATTTTACTTATTAATAACAAATATGTATGTTATATTTTCAAAATTCAATTCACAGACATGGTAAAATTTAATTGAAATGAAAAAGTAATTTTTTTAACTACTACTTAGTGGTTTCACTATTTATCAAAAATATGCATTTTTTAGAAAAATACCAAATATTCAGCCTAAGATATATTTGATTTTATGAATTAAAAAATGATGTCTAATTTACCAAATTCAATACATATAAGTTGAATTAATTAATTTGATATTAATTCCCGTTATCAAAACAAAAACTGTGTGTTTAAGTAATAATAACTTTTAAAAGATTGATAGTTGATTATGTCCAATTTCAATGTAAAATTGTTTCCAATGTCCAAAATTTGATTAAATGGTAAAAATATATTCCAATTACACTTTTAAACCAATTAAAAAGATAATATATCCTTATAAATAAATTATATTAAAAGTCAGTTTTGATTTAAAATATAGTATTTTTCACTATTCATTAAAAAAATCAATTTTTCCAAAAAATACAAAAAATTTACCTGAAGAATATTTAAATGCCCCGATTCAGAAAAAGGATCTTATTCTTTCAAATATAACATATAAAATTAACAAAAAACTAGATTTAGAAAGGGTTCCCCATCAAAAGGCAGTAAATATACCTTTTAAAGAATATTAGGACATTTTATGCTTAAAATTGGATTCATTCTCATTTTAAGCCTTTAATATTTATTAAGTAAATGTAAAATCATTTAACAAACATATATAATAATATGTTGGTTAGTTCTGTTCATTACTGCCAATATAGCGACTAGACATTAACTTCCATTTAAAATAATGTTATTATATTATTAGTGTGCAACGTAAGATTTCAAAGAAACCCGTTGTTGCATATTGGCCACACCATCGAACATAGAGTCCCCTTTAAAGTAAAATTATGATATAATTAAAAAATATTAATAAACATTAAAATGTCATATTTCTCTATTTATCTGGGATGTTACAACCCCTCATCATTAACTTGAAATATCCCTTCATAAGGAATATTCCCACATATGTTACATACATGAAGTACAATACACTGAATTTCCCATGGAATTGGTTGTATTTAAGTCCATAAGATCCTAAAAAAACCCCACACAATGTTTCACTAGGGGTCATAACCCGAATAAGTTCATCTAGTAATGTCTCTATTGATATTTCACAATGTATTCTCGCTTATATTAACCACATGGAGGGGTCTTTGACACCTATTTTGGTCAAAAATAATTCTGTTATGTGTTATATGGATCACTTCGCATAGGTTACCTCCAACACATTAATTTACCCTACCTATCCATTAGTTACTCACATGAAGTTCTTACTAAGGAATTAATGCCTTATAATAACAAAACAAGAGCACTACATCATCTATGCACAAAGGGGCTACATCATCATCACTATCATCGTTTACATCATTATTTCCACTATATTTGTCATTTAGATTCACCCCACCATAGTCTCACATGAACTGATATCAAAATTAGACACATATCATGTTTAAATTGATTAGAAAGTCACCAAGAACACATATGTGTTGAAATAGTACATGTTGTTGACACTAAACTTTTGATTCCTCCTTTATCAGTACAATAACATACAAGAATAATATCAATCATGAGAAACCTACATGATAAAAACTATTCATGTGATAACTCTTTCTAAAATGACCATGATTCGTATCCATATGATATCATAACATCAAAATCCATGTGTATCACAATATGTGAAAACATATGACCATAATAATTCAAACCAACAACAAAAATCCTACTCCCTATTTACATATACTTCCCTTAAAAATGGTTTTCATGACACAAAAAAATGAGTTTCAATAAAAGCTCCAACACATTCCTATGTCACCTATCTATGAAATCACTAAAATTAGAAAATAATAATCCTATCCTTTAAACCCATTTTGTAACATCCCAAACCGAATCAACAGTTTTGATTCCGAATTCCGCATGAACATAAGAAAACCTCCCTACATTCTATAGTATATAGCCTAATAGAGAGCGTCTAAAGTGGAACCATGGGTAGACTATACTCTCCATCATAGTACACAATAACCATAAATATCCTTGTATGTAAACAATATAAAATTATTGTAAGAGGAAACCAAAGACATTCCATCAGTATGAATGTAGAAAAAAGATACCAAACCTGAGTATAAGGGTACAATCACAAACCAAACTAATCACATATACTAATAAACAAAAGAACAAAATTATTTGGAGGATCTGCAATAGAAAGACATACCACATGTTGGTCCCTAGAATAGTCTTGTGTTATCCTACTCAATGGTCAACCCAGGCCTCATCCCAACATAATGATTCATCAATTGAAGTATTATTGGCTTCTCAAGTTCCATGGATGCCCGATTTGGGTGTGATTAAAACATAATAGGACACCACTAGCATGATCTAGTACCCAACTGGTATTATTGACATGCATATAATAATCTCAGCAGGAAGAAAACACACAATAGAAAACTGTGAATGAATAACATAATATCACCAAAAATACACATTCAAAACAACCATGTGTCATGTAGTTTTTCACTTACCAACCTTCCATGGACACAAACCATAGCTTATTTGTCACTACTGCTGAAGAATAATCATAATTCAAATTAGAAATAATAAATTACGAGATAAAATGTTGTTCCTATAGGAATTGATTCATCATGTCACTTAGAATACTCAAGGAATTGAGGCAAATTTTCTCTCAATATTCCCAAAACATCAATTCAGATTAAAAAAAAGAAAGTGGTCACATCCTAACACTATCTTTGGTTCTACTACATGTTTTTTTGAATCTTGGAACTATGTCTCTAGTTAGGCCATCAGGTTGTGGTGCCCCTACTACATCTTCCTCAGGACATGTCGTAAATCCACCATGTCCCTACCCCATGTTCAATTCCATCATAATTATCCTAGAAAGCCATGCGTACTCCCCCTAAAAGGGATAACCCAATGATGATAGTCCACAAATTACAGTTACCATAAGTAATACGTCTAATGTTATGAGAAGAACACCTAACATGTTATAACATATATATTATCAGAGTATAACATATTATTATGAAGAAAATTAGTAACAGACAAATATATGTGATCATTATAAAAAATGGTGAAACAATAAAAACATAAATAATCTTGAAATAAAGCATCATAAAGGGTATCAAAGGATACACATACATTCATATGTGATCACTATCAAGAATCATCAATATGAAAATACAATACTCATATACTATGTTTGAATATAAGAGTTCACATTTAAAAAGAGCATGGAATATCATCATGAGTAATAATAAATATACATGTGATCAAAATCAAACAAGATATAATATGTAATCTATGTCTACACATATCATAAACTATCATACATAGTATTTTGGGATATACATGCCCCCAAAACACACCTCATGGTGTCCATGTAAATAAAGTCACTCTTTAGTGATCAAACCTCAACCGTCGACTACCAACAATAAGCCAGTGAAAAAGGGTCCAATGTGGCCCTTGAAACTTTGTATAATTACATTAGGCATAGTTATTAAACAAATTATGTCATTAAGATTATTAATTATTTATGAATTACTTGTTAACTATAACACATTATAAATTTATGGGTTATTCACCCAGAGTGGAGAACATCATATCTCATGGAAGTAAACATTCATACATATCATTATGTTGAGTAAATAGAACTATCCACCTTAAAAAGAGTCAACTAACCACTCAAAAACTTCAATATCATTTTATAAGTCTATTTATGTTCATTCAGACTCAAATGATCTCCACGATTCCTTTTTTGAGAAAAGTAATTCCAATTATTTAATTATAACTAAATATTTATTAATTAAAATATTACAATATCATACAATCAAAGGATAAGGGAAACTTATTGATAGGTATTCCATATATTACCACCTAGTTAGAAACATGACCATCTAACCACAAAAAAACCATTTATCACTATTACCTTCAGTCTGGGAAAAATACCTATAACACGACAACAAGACAATGGCCAATTTTATATAATTAAATTTTAAATTTAGAAAAAACCTAACCAAATGACATAAATTTGTCACAACATAGTCCAAATGAGTCCAAGACACTCCTGACATGTTCTTAGTTATAAGACGAGAAAAATCCCAAAGTCAATTCTTTGTTTTGATGGACAATCCAAAAAAACAGTCGAAAATCTATAAAAATTTTATCAAGGTATATACCTTCATCGATGCACTCACCAACAACACACACTAATTAGAATGAGGAATAATATTTCCTTAATGTTACAATGATCTATAGATATTAGATAATTACATGAATAATCAATGGAATTTTAATCAATTAATTTAAGAAATATCACACCAAATATCAATCGTTGATCAGGATGATCAATTGAGAAAGGGTTGAAGGATAATTGAGATGTCAATGGAACTCAAAGGCTTAAACATAATGAGTGGATCACCCATGATGAATTAAAACACAATACACCACCATAGGAGGATGAAGGAGACTGAGATTGAAAAATATTGAAGAATATATTTCAGGTTCACCATAGAACTGCATCATGATCAAGCTCAGATCCAGAGGAGGTCTTGGAGGGTAGAAGAGGGGAGAAAAAAGTCAAAATTTCCATATAAATCCATGTGAATGATGATAAAATTGTGTGAGGCTTTGTGGATGAAAGACCAAACAACCCTTCATTATAGGGTTTTTAGCACAACCCATAGGATATATGGTCACAGTCTACTGGATGGTCAGTGTAGGCTCATCGGTTACCTGGTGGGACATGCTGGGTAGAAGTGGCTCTTCATACCCTACCATTGAGTTGGTTCCACTACTACATCCCAACTAGCCCGTAAAAATATTCAGCCTTCTATTGATTATGAATTCACCCACCATGCTTCCCTTTGATTATAAAAAATGATCTTCATGGTTCTTTAGATGTGAATCATCTCAGGTTGGTACCTAGTTCTCCTAATGAGTCGTACACTAGATCAAATGATCAATTTATCTATAAAAATTACAACTATATCGACTTGGACCATTGAATGTTTTACCACATTATACACCATAAACATATATGTTGTGTTGTTATGGATTCATTGATAAACTAAATGGAATTTACAACCAAAATACATGGCATGTATATAAAGAATAGTGAAAATAATAAATCAAAGTCTTTATTCCACAAGTCATCAAAAAACTACTTAGCGTGTGAAAAAACCAAATCACACGGTGTGTGCACTAGAAATACATTATGTCATTTAGTTTATCATAAAATTGATTATTTTATCTCCATGTATAATAACTCAAATGACTCAGTCAAATCATATCTTTTTCATGATATTTTCCTAGATTTCACGACATGTAAACTAGCTACTAGACAAATAATCATTTCTTAATGACCCAATTGACTCGCCCGAGGAGATGAGGTGTAATCCACGGGGATTATAAAGTGTTACATGACATGTACAAAAAATACATGTTTTATAATCAGAAATGACCCATGAGTGAAATCGTATTCAATTACATGGTGTGTGTGTTAAATACATAATTTTTACACTGACCACATGACTGCTATGTTATTTTGGGATAAAATGGAATATACATTTGTTAGAAAAAATATAATCATGAAATTAGGGTACCATCCTAGCAGTAAATATATGGTGTGATTAATGTATTTAATGTCCTCAATCACACCTTTCCCGCATGGAGTTCCATGATTAGAGAAAATATGAATCCATGTGGTCGACCTAGACTACACAAAATGTAATTCGGTTACATGCCATGTAATCACATTTAATATCTAGGATCATGGAACCTTCTGATGGAATGTTCATGAATTCTTCAATTTTTGTAGGCTTGTTCTCGGTAATATGATAGTGAATGAACACCTTGTCTCAAATTAATGGATTAAAATGACAATTTAAATGAATATATAATATAATAATCATGGTAAATGATAAAAATAATAATAATTATATATTTGAACCCAATTGCTCTTATACCACCTAAAGGTTCTGAGTGTAGCAAAAGTACCAGTTGGGCCCATGCCCAACGACACTATAATGTATAATATTCTAAATCATACTGATTAATCATCATGGATAGTAGATATACTCAACGAAACTATATAAGAATCATAAAACTAAGAGAGAGTACCTGTTTACATTAAATTTATAATTAATTTAGTTATCAAGAAAAATACCTATGGCTTAAGGTCTTTCATTGATGAAGATATTGAAATAATGAACCCTATTATTGTTTAATCAACACTGTGTGAAGAGGAACTAAAGAAGATCCCCTATAGTGGTGAACCAATTATGATCATTGAACTTGAAATTTCATTATTTGTTTTATAGGTTCTAACACGGAGATTCTGATCATATTTGTGTCATTGGATGATAGTCACAATAAATATCCCTTAAGAATTAAATAAATTCCTCTAGATCAGTTAGTATTGAGGGGTAGGAGGAGGTTAATATCTTCTCTTATTCTTTAGATAATTTCTTATAGATGTTCATATTGGAGAGAAATATTTGGGGAGAATTTCTTGTGGAAAAACATATAGATTTACATAAGAGTATCTCAAGAATGATATAACTGGGTTTATATATATTTAGGGTTTTAATTATATTAACTGTAAAAAGGACCTTAATCTTTAATTAAACCCACAATATAAAATAAGTTAATAATAATAATAAAATTAATTAATATTAATAATATTACATGGAATGTTCCCTCATAGGAATTATCAAATATCATTTTACTAAATAAATAATTTAATATTTATTTTATGATATTTTAATATAATATCATTTTAATGGGATGTGCTAACTACTAAAATGAAAATTATTTTATATCCATGGTCTTGTAAATAAATATTTATTACTAGGCCTATATGTCGACCCGCCCATTGTCCTCAAAATTTATTGAATACTAAATAAACATTTAAAAAAATATTATTCTGTTAATAAAAAAATAAATATAATAATCATGGAATTATGAATAAAAAATTATTTAATATTAAACATACTCATATAAATACTGAATTGATATTTTTGATCAATAAATATAGAATAATTACTACTCTTTATTCTTAAGAATATTAATTTATTGCAATATTAAATTCAAGTATAATGTAATTGTAATCAAGGACACACTTCATCTGTGAAAATATATGCCTCTATCAAAATAGAGTTATATGGGTATTCCAAAAGTATAATATTACTATATATGAATTGGTTAAGGTACCCACTATGTAATATTATTCATTTTTCATGATATCCCCAACAAGATAGTTGCAATCATTATGTAATCAACCCACGTGCTCGATTACACTTTCGTTGACTATCTGAAATAAACTCATTGAACACATTGGACATGGAATTTATAAAATAGATACATTTCAATCAAAGGTAAAAAGATATAAATTTATTTTAGAGAATATATGAGATAAATCATTTCTCAACATCATTCTCAACACACCCAATATGTCCTTTTTCAATGTGAGTATAAGATGACACTATTTTGGGAAATATAACAATGTACCTGACCATGATATGCATTAAAAATAATCATAATATTGAAGGATCAATACACAAGCTCAAAAATAATATTTATAATTATACACAAACTTGAAAAATTTATACAAGAATATCTTTCCTCATAATCTCCCATCATCGAGATAACCAAGTGCTAACTACATGAGATGTATTATCATCTCCATACAAGTATTATCACATGATGAAAAAAATACAATATTACTCTTCATAGATTCTTATCCCCACAATTGGATTTATATTTGTAGAATATTTCATACAACATCAAGGATGTCATCTTAGTGGGGAACTGTTATGTCCTTTCCCTAAAACCAATATCCCAAGGACATTACCACATTAATATAAAAAATTTAATCATTATATGATTAAAAATACATTTAATATTCACAACATTGAATATATACATGTAATATAATGCACAAAGGCATTTAGTTATATGTGACAAATTATGATAGCCTAAACAATAAAATTATAACACCAATTAACCAATCAGTATCAAAAACTCAATAAACATTAGAGTGGTGTCCTAACCCTACCCCTGGGGCCCACATAGAAAGTTATAAGATGAATGTGACATCCCATTCTATCCTCTAATAAGCCAAGGGATGGTGACTAGTGCTCAATATGTGTAACCACAATTGGGAGGCCTTAGCCTAAAGTACATATACACATGCACACAAATCTATATGCCAATATAATTCATAAAGGAGAGAAACTAATATTCTATAATGAATTCATAACATCTATCCCATATTAATGTACAAGGAAACCATGAAAAAGATTATTGGTCGATATAAAGTCCCACCAAAATATTAAAAGAGTCTAACCTACTAATGTAAGGAGGGTACTAATATGAATGTAACTCTTGGATCAATTCATCCCATCTAGCTCAAATATTATATTCTTGCTTCTGGTCCTCCAAAGACACCATCGAATTAAATTTATTCTGTATAATACATGACATGTACGGGATTATTACATACAAGAGTGATTATATTATACTTAGTAGGACACCCCAAAATAACGAATCTTAATGAATCAATATATATAGTCATCTTAGTAGTACAAAAATACGTTAACCAGTAATATGATACAATACATCACCTAGAATAAACCTATATATTCTTGGAATAGAAACTCAGTTTCATATTAGGTCATAACAATAATTATATCCTAGGATCCTTTTCATGTCATAAAGTAAATACTCATTGGGGAGAACTCACTCCAAAAACCTTGTTATCACTAATAGTGTTCATCAAATAGGTCATTCTCATCTGGCGTCAGCATGATGTCATATACAGTAGAACATAACAGATCTTGATAAAGAGGTAGGGGATCACAACCTAAGCTCATGTGGGACACCTAAAACTCTACTTGATTGAACTAATTTATGGGGGATCAAGTACACCTTATGATGGTCATGTGATACCAAGAACCCTAACTAGGGTGGATGATGATAAATGGGGATCAACTATATGCCTGATGGATGGATACATTCTCTAGTATACATAGATGATCTTACATCCACTTTTAGGACTATTTGTCACACTAACCCTAATAAGAGTAATATAGGAAAAATGTATCTTTGAATAATGTGACCCACCCACACTGATATGAAGAGAAGTAATGCAACCAAATAGAACTAAAAATGGAATTCAACATAATGAATCTCATCATGAATGAAGAGATAAAGGGCCTCAATGCACCCTAATAAATGTATATGGGGTGTATATAATGTACATGACATCGAACATTAAGTTCATAGGAGCATTTCTCCTTTCTCTTGTCTATATATATGTGCATGTGTACGTGACCTTGTACCTCACCAAGATGATGTACTATAGTCATGCTTGTGTAGCTAGCCATGTCTGTGACTATGTATTAAGGGGGTAAACACTGATCTACTAGCTTTCAATCACATAGCGTGTGACATGTTTCACAATGTGTGTGAAGATTTTCTCCACCCGTAATTCTTGGAGCCATAGGAAGGGCTCCCATGGTGTGTGTTCTTCAAAAGTATATATTATGATGTTAAAAATCTCTCATACATTATACAACACTAAAACAACTTCTCTATAATGCCCCAAAAACTTGTTTCTTGTGTAATAGTAACATTGAGGTTTTATTTTGTTATCCAAACAAAGTACAAACTCCAAAGTAAATATTATCGCACCTTTTTTAAAGGTTAAAAATAACTATTATTGTCAAATATAATTTATTCTTTTAGAATAATTATTCAATATAATATTTTAAATAATAACTATAATAATATAACTAATTTTTTTGTTTTCCAAAATGTGAAACACACATGGACCCATATATATATATGTGTTATTTGAATTTGAAATATATGAAAATACTATTATAAAATTATAATTTTATATTATGGGGATACATGACATTGAAAATTGTTAGATTTTAATGAAATTAATTTTTTCACTATTTTAATTATTCAGAAAATTATTTGATCTATTATATGAGTTATGATATATACACAAGTATTTATATAAATTAATAATTTTTAGATTATAAATTAATATTTTGAATTTGGTTTAATAAAATTAGAAATATATTAATAGAATGATTAAAATTGAACATGTGAAATTTAAACAAAAAATATTGTTGATTTGAATCATATCCTGTTAACATTTGTTTTAAAACATTAAAAATTACAAATGAATTGAACAAATTACGATAATTATTATTTTGATAATTCATTTATTTTCCAACGTTATAATTATATATTGTGATATATATATAAATTTATGTTTTATAAAATAATTTAGTAATAATAACATTTGCTTTTTAAAACTATTGATAAAATAATTATAATGGATAAATAAATTTTTTACTTTTTAAATTTATTAATAATATATGATATTAGAATAAAGATATAATATAAATATTATAATAATATAATTGTTTGATTGTTGGACAAAAGGGGGGGAAATCCCATGAAGGGATCTGAGAATCCCATAAGAACCATAATAAAGGGGGGACCGCACCTTGGGAGTGGGGGTACGTTATGCTTCGGGTACAGGTTGCATGTCCGGGGTGTTGTCAAGGCCGGTTTAGTGTTTCAGCGGGTTGGATGTCTTGCAACTAGGAAGGAGGTTCAGCCTTAGGTTCTTGTAACGCGCATGGGGTGGCTTCAAGTAGGTCCGGCGCGGGGGTTGTCGGGTGTGGTCAAGTAGCTTCGAGGGTGTTTTTGCAGCTGATGATTTTTGTACTTGGTAGGGGAAAAGTCCCTGAGTGTGAGTAGAAACTGAGGGATTCAATAGGTTCATCATCTAGAGTGCGTCTTCTAGGTTTAGTAGAGTCGAGGTGCGGATGAGACCGAAGCTACTAAGGGTGTTCTGGGAGGTGAGGGTTTTGTCTTTCCAGACTAAGCAGGATATGTCTTGTCTCCGAATCTCTTTCAGATTTATGTTTTGTCTTTCTACTTTTAACAGTTTTCTAAATCCATAGATAAACATTTATTTACTAATTTTTTTTGGTTTTCATCTACTGTACTAATTCGTGAATGTTTTAATTTTAGAATATAAATAGTGGGAATTTCATTTTATTCTACTAAGTTTCTCCCCCAACCTTGTATAATTATATTTAATATTAATTATTTCAATTTTTTTGCACTAATATTTCTAATTTATTGAATGTGAATTATGTGCAGCTGTAATCCATGATTGCACGACATGTCTTAACCCGTAACTATTACAAAATTTTTAAAAATAATAAATAAATAAATAAATAAATAAAATCACTTATATTCCTAGTTTAATAGTATAGGTATGACTATAAAGGCCTTGCCCATTGCATAATTGAAAGGAGGGGGGGTCTTGTTTGTTGCTCTGTGGGTGTGTTCAAAACAACATATCAACATTCCTAAAATCATGTAAGGGTTAAATTTTTGTCTCGAATATTTATTTTTTTTACGATCATATGTTTCTAATGGATTTAATTTTCTTAAATTATTAATTATTTTTGTGATGATATGTTTTTATTTTTAAGAAGCTATATATTTTTAAATATGTTCATATATATATATATATCCTTAGTTTTCATAATATATATGATAAGGGTGTAATTTCTTCTTAATCATGTTATTATAATGGTAAGATCATTTAAGAGAAATAAAATTTGTTATCAAACATTAATTTAACAAAAAATTATTCATTAAAATTAAATGGTTTTCTTCCCTTCTTCTACTGCAAGAAATATAATGTGATTATATATTTTATGGAACATATTTAATTTATGATGATTTCATGTAAATAGTTATATTTATCTTTATATAAGGAATACTTTTATTTGCACCTGTGTTTTGTGTTCTGAAAAATTTAATGTAAGGGTTCATTATACTTTTTCGTGAATCTTTATTAATTTTATGATCTAATGTTTGTTGGAAAAATTTATTAATATATTTATACTCTCTATTTTTCTGGTTCTCACAAGGGAGTTCATTTTCTTTAAATATGAATTACTTTTACAATGCTAAGTGATTGTTATTACTAAACAAATTACATTTATTTTAATATGTTAATATATATATATGACTTTAATTTTCAGAATATATAACGTAAGGGTGAACTAAAAATTATTTATATTAAATAAGATTATTTACTTATACTAATTATATACTCTATTTTCCGGTTCTGCATATGAGGAGAATCGTTTAATTTCAAACGTATATTTGTTCGAGATGTATTTAGGTTATAATTAATTAATTTATGTATTTAAAATTTAAATCCATGAAATATATATATATAAATATGTAAATAATATAGGTGTGCGGTCATAAGATTTTCATCACCATACAAATATATTTATACAATTATTTGATTGTAAAATCGACAACTATTTGATCCAAAGCAATTTACGTGGGTGTGAAATGTACATATTATATATATGTGGTTATATGTAGGCACCAATAAGCTTTATCCATAACTCGAATTAAATTGGCCAAAAACTATCTTCGATTGTTAATGTATGTTTATGATATGTTTAATTAAATTCTCATGAATGCATGCATTACATAAAACATTTGTTTCAATACATATCAATTAGCCTTATATGCTATGGTGCATAAAGAATGGACATTTATTAAGACATTACCATTTATCTGTGCATGCTTGTGTAAAAATGACATCTACCATAATTTAAAATTACTCATTTTAAACAATAATTTTTTATCTCTATAAGTCAAGGATTTTGAAAATTAATGAACTATCATTTTATGTGGTAATCCCATCCATTCATTACTTTCTTGTTTTAAATTAATATCACATGCTCAAAAAATTATTACTAGTTTATGTATGTTGTTGGGAAAATTATTATTTAAATAATAAAAAACATATTATGATTTAGACCAATGCAATTTCCATTTATCAGTGCATGAATTGATCATGAATAATACCTATCGAAAGATATTAACATGCAATGTAATGCATTGAAAGTTTGTGGAAGAGTTGTAATGTTATTAATTTATCTGATAAATAGGCCTATTTATTATTCATCACATACCATAATGAATTTAGAATTTAATTATTTGGAGTCGTATGGGACACCCAAAATAAAATACACGTAATTAGGTATTCAAAGTGGTATGGAACACTTTGGATACATGGCCTTATCAAACATATGAGGAATGTATTGGAATAGAATCTTCTGGGTTGGGGACCAGTAAAAGTATGCCCTCCGGGTTGTGGTCCGGTTATAGCAGACCTTCTGGGTTGGAGTTCAGTTACAGAGGCACTTTGGGATGGAGTCCAGTTACAGAGGCACTCCGGGTTGGGGTCCGGTTATAGTTACCCCCTAGGTCTTGGCACGAGGCCTTGGCACATAAATTAAAGTCTGACATTATACATTCCCTCATTATGCGTACACTAATTAATTAACTAAATCGATATTAGACTAGTAGAATATCCATGGTTAAGAGCCAGTACTTATGTGTATCAGAAAAGTAAAAGCTTATGGCATGACATATGTATAACACATAGTGATTTAGTATTCGATGTATGAAATTGAAGTTATTATCTTTACGCACAACTCTTGATATTCATTACACTTAGCTGTTTAATAGGTTCTTACAGATTATTATGTCTTACATGTTTCAAATATCTTTTATTTGCTACCCTAAATGAGAATTCCTATAATTTAATGATCAATCCTTGTAACTATTTTAGCATATTTTAACAAAGAACTTTTATGATATATGTGTTATAGATTTTCTTTAACAGAAATGTTTTATAGAAACTTTTAAATAATGTTTTCAAAAGTTATATTGGTTTATTTTGAAACCCCTTTCTGGGAATTCGTATGCTCACCCTATGTTTTTGAAATAAAACTTTTAGGTTTTAGCTTCTAACAGAAGAAGCATTTTAGTAGTAGCTGGTTTCCCAGAACCTGAACCTTATTTGATCCTCAGTATGGACATGATGTGTAGTTGATCATTGATTTATTCTATAAAAGAAAAAATAATAATTACACATTTTGATTCAATGCAGCAACTCTGGGTATTCTGGGTCAGGTCCTCACATTCTCGTGTGCCTTACTCATTTGATCCAGTCATTGAAATTTTTGAGGAATTCAGATATGTTCTTGCCTAACCTCAATCCATTGTCAGTGACTAAATTCCCACCATGAAGCCACTCATGATACATATCCTATCACATGACCATGGTGCGAACCCAAAAACAGAACTTTGGATCTCAAAATATGCACCCAATCGATATAAAACATAGAAAGTGTACCTGAAAAATTCGAGAATGAAATTAATACACGAAAAAACTATAATAAAATTACTACATGGGAATAAATATGCATAAAATAATAATGGAAAGAAATAACCAAAGAAATTGGAAACATCTATCAAAATGAATCCGAAGAAATACCCATTCACATATATGTACAACCTTTAAAAATAGTGTAAATTTCAAAAAAACTGTGGTTTTTAATTGTTCTTAGAGAAAATAAATCATCATTTCTTCATAAGGGCTTCAATGATAATGTTACCCTTCTTTACATCAAACTCATATTTCACTAAATCAGACAAGGTTGATTTCAAACTTACGACATACTCATCATGAATTTTAATCCTTATAATTTAATAAAACAAAACTATGATATCCTCTTCATAAACCTTTCACTTTAAAACTACTATATTGAGTCTCCAAAAGAAAAGAAACCGATTTGTTTATACATTCAACATTTACATTTATATAATGATATTTAGAAATTTTATCTTGATAAAATTCTAGATTTATAGCCATTTTTCAACTTTTCAAATTCATATAAAAGTTAATTAAACTTCATTAAGGATATAAATATTCATCATATTGATTAATTACAAATATTTTTAGATAATCAACATCTTTGAGGGATCTTGAAAAGTCTATACTATTACTTATTATTATATTTCAAATTGAATTTGTAGTTCCCAAAATATTCTCAATGATATCATCATAAAATTTCATATATTTATCATAGACTCTTGTAAACATAAAAATTTAATTCATATTTCTCCTCTAATATTGAACTCTCCATAAATATCATTGAATTATTCCTTATTTAAAATAACTATATGTGTAGTATTTTACCCAAAATTTGAATTTTACAAAACATAGAGCATTCTTGGAAAATATTTACATCTTTCCTATTTGTATTTCAAATTTACATAAATTAATATAATATTAAATTTAATTCATTGAAGTAATTAATTGTAATCTCTATTTGATTAAAAAATAGGAGGGGGATTTATTGAGTCAGATGAAATTATTTAAATTGGACACCTTAGAGGACTAAATTATTATTTTCATA
The DNA here is from genome assembly GCA_963277665.1 of Viscum album. Lineage (NCBI taxonomy): Eukaryota > Viridiplantae > Streptophyta > Magnoliopsida > Santalales > Viscaceae > Viscum > Viscum album. The sequence goes on from OY728141.1 coordinate 1,427,600,244, forward strand.
TAGAAAATGCTCGACCGCTATCATCCTTATGCCATTACATGACTTATCTTTCACTATTATCATCACATTTATTCCTTTTAGTATGATTATTTTCATCACCAACATCTTTACTATGATCAATATCATCAAAATTAGTATTACAAACATTAGGGTCAAAAACACCAGACTAGGGTGTTTCTATAATTTTTTCATTAGATTGCTGATAAAGTTATTTAGAACCTCCACTATCCAGAAAATGCTCTCTAGATTTCACCTGATGTTTTTTAGAACCATTACTATCCATAATATTCAATGAAGGACTCTTTAGTGACTTCAAGATAATTAAACTGATTGTGATTATAATAAATCTTTATGATTCTGTTGTTCTTTTAATTCCGGAACATTATTATATTTCTATCTTATTTATTTAGCAATTATTTTAATTCCTAGAAAATTTTAGATTTTTACCTCAATCACTTTTATACTGAAAAAGTTTTTATAATAGTATATCCCACTTATTATTTATCTTTATTTTCCTAACATTGAGAAACTACCTCAATTAATGCCTTATATTTATCCATATCCAAGGGATGAGGAGGTAAACCATGAGATATGTTATCTTGTTTTTTCATTTTCTTCTATCCACTTTTTATTTTCTTCTTATCTATGATTTTTATGAACCCTTTCATTCAAATCCAAATCATCTTCTTTATCTAAGACAAAAGTTGGATCTTCAAGAATCTTATCCTTATTCTTTTTTCGTAAAAACTATAATGGATTTACTTGATATTTTCATTGGATTATTTCTCAATATAAGAGGATACCTCTCTATCTATTTCCTCATTAAAAGACATTCATTGATTTTATTATTCCATTTTCTAAAAAAAAATTTGTTTTTGTTTTCTATAAACTTCTTCTTAGAAGAATAATACTTCATCATCATTTTAAAAAACTTTTCCTAACCAATCAAATATATCATATTTCTCATAGTAACTGAATCATTTTTTATTTTAATAAAAATTATAAAATTTATCAACAAATAATTGAATAAAAGGAAACAAAAACAAATTTACTTTTAATGAGCCTATCGTAATAGATTCAATCATATCTAACACATAATTTTCCAAATTAAATTTCCAAATGTCTCAAAGGAAATCAAGAATATATATATCCTATACATTCAAAGCATCCCTATCTCTTTTCCAAGGGATAAATAAATTTTGAATCCAAATTGAAACTATTTTATTTTATAGATCAAGGTGAATTACCTTCTAGACTTTTTTAAATGAATAAAACATGTATACTTCATCCTTTCCTTTCTCGAAGTATTATAACTTGTTAGGGAACTTATATGTCACTAGATTTTATTAACCACGTAAGTGAAATTAAATTAACTTGATGAAAAATTTGATATTTAAATTTTATGTAATACCAAATAGGTTGAAATATATTACCTTTAAACAATATTCTACTAAGAATTCAACTGGTGAATAAAAATTCCACACTAAGTCTATATATTTTATATAAATGTCATAATTCTTAACACATAAGAATTCCTAATCATGATAAATAAATAATCTTTTCAAAATTTATTCATACCTATAAAAAACAATTTTCATTTAGCCTCTCTTTTACTAGACGATGAGTAGAAATATCATTAGTTGAAGAAATGAAATATGATAGAAATATTGACAATCAATGAAAATTTAGACAATGTAAAAAAAATTATGAAAGAGTTTTCTATAGAAGAATGTGTCGGGGAATGAGAGGTGACACCAACCATGTATATATATAGTCTTTGAAGATAAATGGTTTATCATTCCGGATCTAATAGTTTAGATAGAAAATCGTTATTTTTATCAACAACTCAAAAAAATTGATGAAAAAAATTACTTGAACTCTCATTTTAATTTTGTTATAAATGTTACATTGAATCTTTTTTATGATATAATATATAAATTTGGAAATTTATAATTTTATATAAAAATCAAAAAATAAAATATTGATAGATTAAAGTTAGTTTATTTAGAAATTTACCTGCCAGAGAAGAAATCATAACCTTTCTATCAAAAGCTTATGTTGGCCTTGGCAGTGCAATGAAGGGCTTTCCGCGACCGTGACAAGGCTCTGTGTAGCATTTTGGTTTGACAGGTTTTCATCCTTGGAGTTGTGGTGTTTTATAGGTCTTTCATGGTGAGGTGTGGACATAATCCATCTCTTATTGTGAATGGTGGTCAGGTAGTTTTCCTTGGTGGTTCATCGACATGTGGTCAAGATTCGTTCCTCTATGTTGAAGGATGGTCAGATCCAGTAATTGTGATAATGGGCGAGGTTGTTGCCTGGTCATCTATGGTGGGGGTGGCAATGATCTAGTATTATATAGAATTAACCAGTGGAAATCCATGTCTTTTGCATTGGTCTTGGCTGGGTGTGTGCTTTGGGTGGTCAGTTATGGTCTCTATTAGCTGATTTGGTGGCCGTGACTGGTTTTCAGTTATGGTTTTTTCATTGATATTTTGACATGATATTTGAATTTGGATGTGTGGAGTCATTGAAGTCGAAGGGCTGGTCGTCGGTGATGGCCAGTGAATGGTGAACATTTTCAAATTGTGAAATGGTGGAAGTGTTTTGTGTGGTTGGTATGTTTCTGATGGTGGGATGGTTGTGCAACCAGACATGACTATGTGGAATGAGCTCTAAAGGAGGATCTAGAGATGGTGGTTCATCTATGTAGAGCATTTTAGATTTTGTTGTTTGAGAGGATATGGAATCATCCATCAGATTGGACCTGTGCTTTTATACAGAACACTTGCTTTCTGAAATACCTTATAATGGTGGAGAGGTTCATCATGATCAAATGCTGGGTAGGGGCATATTAGGGTTTTCTTTATGAGTTTTATCTTTTTTTTCCTTCGTGTTGATTATTCATATGTCCATTAAGTCTTTTGGGTTTCCCCCATATTCCCTTTAAAGGGGGGATTTATCATATAATAAAAAATTTGAAGGTCTTCAGGCCATTGGATCGGGGGAAAGATTATATAAGAATATTATTTTTTTCTTTTTTTTGAAAGTTTATCCACTTTGGAAAAAATTTGTAATTCAAATAATAAGATAAGTTTGTTATAGAAACTTTTGTAGGAAAAAAATTGTAAGAAAATATTTATTTGAAATTTTTTTAAAAAATGTTTTTATATGAAAAATTGTTTATTGATAATTTAAAAAAAAGTTTCGTTACAAAAAATTTTTAACAAAAATTTTCAAAATTGAATTTTTAATGAAAATCTGGTAATGAAAATTTTGAAATTTGTTTTTTAAAAAAAGTGTAACAAAAATTTTATAATAATGATTTTATAATGAATATTTTATAATGGATACTTTTCAGCAAAAAAATTTACAACAAAATTTCTTGATGGAAAATTCTAAAAATAAAATTTTCAATGAAAAATTGGAATGTAATTTGTAATAATAATATTTAATGATAAACCGTGTCTGAAAAACTTCTTTACCACATGTTTTTCTTGAATATTTCCTTAAGAAATGTTTACGTTGAAATTATAATTTATAAAGACAATATGTACTCCCAATTTTTTAATGGAATCATTACTATAAGGATATGATTTTAAAAAGAAGTTGATATGAATGATCATTTAATATTGAGCATTCCAATAATCTATTTAATGTATTCAAATTAATATGAATTATGTTATTTTGTAAATTTATCAACACATTTTATTACCATTCTGATGAATTCTAGGAATTTTTATTTTTTATGTGTGTGGAATCAATGTAAATGTTGTCGGATATCGATGTTATTCTATTGTGACTGGTGTTCCAGTTTTTTTCTTAATTATGTGAAACTTGTGTTGTCACACAAAATTAGAGTTTTACTAAAACTCAAGCAAAGGCCAGTGAGTGTGTGGTGAATACACAACAATTGATAATAAAAAAATCCCTCTTGCACATATTTTATATTAGTAATAGAAGGATCCATAGAATGTTGTCTCCTACATGAACTGTAAACTAGAGCTTCTCAACATAGAATACACATTCCAAATTCACTTTTTTATCGACTTACATCCACCAAAATTAACATCTAAAAAACTATTATTATCAAATTCATTTGCAGAAGAATAAAATAAACCATGATCCATGGTTCTAATAAGATAAAGAAAAATTCGTTTTACATCATTAAAATGGGATTTATTAATATTTTGTTGATATATTTCACATAATTACACTAAAAACAATAATTCTCATTGACTAGCTGTTGTGTTTAGTAAACTAACAATAATTGCACTAGAAAATATTTCAATCTACTGGTTTCTTAAAATTTTCAAGATCAAATGTATTTGAGTTTCCAACATGATTAATTATAATTTTATTATTTCCATATCTAAATTTCTTTATATAAATATTTTTTATATAAAATTTCATTCTGGTTTTAGTGAAATTTGACAACCTAGTATGAAAGTGAGTTATCCCGTTATGATCATCTCAAATCCTGATCTCATAATCTCTATAATGGAATTTTTTAAATAATTTTGATTTAGTATAAAAATTTGGTCATTAGTATAAATATTTAAAGTGATTGTGTCTTTAGGTTATTTTTAATAAACAAATTTGGTTCAACAATTTCCTTAAAAAACTATCTTGTAAAAAAATTCACTTAATCTATTTTACCAGGATATATGGATTGTTTTAGTCCATAGAGTGCCTTAGTAATTTTATAAACATTATCATACAATTTTGTGTTTTCAAAACCAGGTGGTTCATCCACATAAACTTCTTTATTTACAAATATGTTAATAAAATATCACTTCAAATCCATTTGAAAATGATTAGAATTTAGAAATTTTGCATATGATAGAAGTATATGAATAGCTTCAAGTACTTCTTCCAGTGGATACATTTCCTTATATTATATTCTTTCTTATTTATTATATCCCATTTTAATAAGTCTATCTTTTTTTATGACTATGATTCAATTTTAATTTCACTTATATTGAAACCCATTTAATAAAAATTTATAAAAATAGCATTCATACATTCATCCAATGTAAAAAAACATGATTCCTCTAAAATTAATTGAGTTTATCTGGAATGGATTTTAACCAATCTCCATCCCCTAAAGATTTATCAGGAGTTTTATGTTCAAATTGTGATAAAAATGAATAATATTAAATTTCATTTCTTATTGAATTTATAGGTCAAATTGATTATTTTCATCACTTATTATATTATAACTAGGATGATTCCCTATGAATTTATGATTTGATATGTATATAAAAATATGTTCTTAAACTATAGGTTGAATTTATTCTTGAGGAATATCTTCAGAGTAAATTTCTTTATTTCTTATATCATAAAAATAATTTTTAAACATAGGGTGAAAATTAGTTTTTAAAATAACATATGAAGATGTGAGTTGAGATTGTTTGAAAAAAAGGACCAGTTTCATCAAATTTAACATGTAAGGATTCCTAAACAGTACTCTTGTTTTTATTAAAAAATATATACACCTTACTAGTGATGGAATAAAAAATAAAAATACATCAATATATTTTGGAAAAAATTTACATAATTTACCTTTTTTATTAAAAATTAATACATTAAATACAAAATCTATAAAGTAAGAATGTATTGGTTTTATCCTAGTTCACAATGGATACAGAGTTTTTTTAATAAAAGTTCTTAGAAAAACATGATTTATAGTATACCTGGAATTACTAAAACCATCAACCCAAAAATAATAAGCAATTGAGTATTCACTCAACATGGTTATGGTAATATCTTGAATAATTCTAATTATTCACTCAATTACACTAATTTTTTGAGGAGTTATAGATGCTGCGATGTTATTCCTTATATCCATTTTACAAGAAAATGTTTAAAATTAAAAATTTATAATCTCAAGACCATGATCACTATGAATAGTTATTAAAGTCATATTTTATCATTTATAATATGGGATAAAAAAAATATTTGACCTTTTTTCTTGAAAATAGACAAATGTTTGTCAAGAATAGGCCTCCACTAAAACATATACATAAAATATTTGACCAATAAATCTAGTTTGTATAGGAACAAATAGTTCAATGATCACTAATTATAAAGTATTAAAATTTTAAACCTCAATAATAGATTTAAAACATGACTTATGTTACTTTTCATATAAAAAAGGATCATAAACATTAAAAAAATTAAAACATAAGCATTGGTAGAAATATTACTAGTAATTTCATAGAATTTTTTTAATAATGTTATAACAACATAGTTTCCTATCCTTATATTGAAAAACTAAGATTGATATTTTATTCAATTGAGGCATGGTAAATCTTGGAACTAAATATCTTATATGTTAAGTGTATATACAGTCCCATGCTTGCGTGCATAATTTGTAAACATACCATTAGAATAATGAATAGTAAATCTATCATTTCTGAAGTTTACAAGATAACCCACATCAAATAATTAAATAATTCTAATTATATTGTTCTTAAGGCCTATAAAAATAAAAAATTAAAATTTGGTTTTTTGAGAAGAACAAAATTACCTATACCATATATTTCTCCATGATCATTGCCACAAAAGGTAACTTTTCCACATTTTATCATCATAATTTATCAGAAAATATATTTACTCCCATTCATATTCCAAGAATATCCACTATCCATGTACCAAATGTTGTTATTTTTAGTATACTTAATATTTTCCTAAAAATAAGAAACGCATAACTTTGGTTCGCAAACATTTTTGGGTTTTTCATTATTATAGATATATATTTTTTGAATCCATTTCTATCCAAATTTTTTACATTGTATATTTTCTAATTCATTAGAAAAATAATATTTTTAAAAAACCAAAGGATTGAACTTTGTTAAATGGAGATTTATTTTTCTAATGTTTACCACTTTGGTATTTAGTACAAATTAGTGAACATTTAGTAACAAAATAATCATTTTGAAAATCTGGTTTAGAATTAGTAAAATCAATTCCAAAAACATTTGTATTTGGTTTTATCTATCTCTATCTATTATTGGAAGTTTTATTAACATAATTAAATTTTGATAATAATTTCCTTAGACTAGAAAACCTAAAATTTAGTTGAATAAATAAATATATATTGTCATTGGATGTAGTGGATTAGGGAAATAAATCTATACTTGAGAAAACCAAAATAAAATTACTACAAGAGAATAAATATGAATCCAAAAATAATGGAAAGATATACCCAAAGAGATTGGAAACTTTTAGGAAAATAAATTAGAAGAAATACCCATTCGTAGATATGTACATCCATTTGAAAATAGTTTATATTATAAAAAAAGTGATTTGAAAGTTTTTCTAGAGAAAATAAATCATCATTTCGTCATAGGGTCTTCATTGATAACCTTCCACTTCTTGACATCCTACTCATATTTCACTGAATCAGATAAGGTTTATTTCAAACTTACAATATCCTCATCAATAATTTTAATCATTTTATTTTAATATAACAAAACGAATATGTCCCCTTCTAAGGATTTAACTTTATAACTATAAGCTTTTGTCTCATGAAAAATAGAAACTAATTCATTTAAACGTTCAACTTCTACTTCTAAAGGAAAAACTATAACACTTTTATCATGATCAAATTGTTGAATTGTAGCCACATTCTTTAACTTTTAAACTTATTATTAAAGAGAATAAGACATAATTAATGATATAGAAATTCATCATCATGATTAATTACTAATATTTTTAGATAATAAATATCTTTGGGTGATATTAAAACATATCCACTATTAATTCTTATTACATTTCAAACTAAATTTGTAGTTAATAGAATTTTATCAATGATATCATTATATAATTTCATATCTTTATCATAGAATCTCATAAAAATGTTAATTTAATTCATATTTCTCATTTCATCTAGAACTCTCGACAGATATCCTTGACAGATTCCACATTTCCAATAATTATATGAGAAATATTATTCACAAAATTTGAATTTTTAAAAACAAAAATCCTTCTGTGAAAATAATTATATCCTTAATGTATGTTTTGAAAAATTTACATAATTGAATATAAAATTTGATTTAATTCATTAAATTAATTAATTTTAATCTCCATTTGATTCAAAAAAAAGTGGAGAGGAATTCACTGAGTCAGATGAAATTATATGAATTTGACATGTTGGAGGCAGAGAATGTTTTTTTCTTATAGATACTTCATGACCACTATCATCATTAAGAAATAACATAACAAATCACACACCATTATCATCACTATTATCCTTTTCAGTACCATTATTTTCATCAACAACATCTTCACCATGATCAACATAATCAAAATCAACATTACCAATATTAGGGTCCTAAAGACTAGACTTACGTGTTTCTACAAATTTTTCATTAGACAACTGATGAAGTTCATTTGAACCTCCCCTATTTAGATACTGATATTTATATTTTATAATATGTTCTTTGCTAAATTTTCTATACATAATATTCAAATAAAGACACCTCATTGAATTAATGATAATGAAACTGATTGTGATTTTAATAAATCATCATGATTTACCTGTTCTTTTAATTCCTGAAAATTCTGAGATTTCTATCTTCGCGATTTAGCTGTTATTTTCATTCCTAGAAAATTAAATATATTTTCCTCAATCACATTTCTACTAGAAAAGGTTTTAAAAAAGTATATCGAGTTTCTCATTTATCTTTGTTAACCAAATATTGTAAAACTACCACAATGAATGCCATAGATTTATCCATATCCAATGAAATTGAGAGAAATATATATATTGAGATATTAAATTATAGGAATAATTTTAATTCAAAAAATCAAATGTCGTGTCATTACCACATGTAATTTCATTCAATATTCATTAAATAACGTCAATTTGTAGTAGAAAACCATTATAAATCTTCTCTTCTTTTTTTATTTTATTCTACAATCTTCTTAGTTTCATCTTATATATGATTTCTTAATTCCCTTTCTCTCAAATCAAAATCTTATTCTATATCTAATCTGAAGAGGGACCTCCATGATTCTTATCATTTTTTTCCGTAAAAGTTGTAAAGGATTTATCTAATATCATCATGTGTTTATTTCTTGACATAGGAGGAGACCTCTCTATCTATTTCTTATTTACAATCATTTAGTTTATATTATAATTATTTTATTCTAAATAATATTTTGTTTTATTTTACATAAAAGTTCTCTTAGAATAATCATACTTCAGCCTCATTTTAGATAACTTTTCTGAACTAATCAAAGATATCATATATCTCATATAAATTTAAGCATTTTTTATTTTCATAAAAGTCTTAATATTTATAAAAAAATTATTGATAATAAATGACAAAAAATCAACTTTACATTCAATGATCCTATCTTAAGAGCTTCAATCTTGTCCAACACATAATTTAACATATTAAATTTCCTAACGTGTCAAATGAAATCAAGAAAATATATTTCATGAACATTAAAAGTATCGTTATCTTTTTTCTGAGGGATCATGAAATTGTGAATCTAAATTGAAGCTATTTGATTTTCTAGATCGTGGTAAAATACCTTCTACACTTTTTTCTTAGATTAAAACTTTTATACATCAACCTTTTCTTTCTAAAAAGTCCATAAATTATTAGGGAACTTATATGTCACTATATTTTCTTCACCAATAAAAGGAATTGAAATTACCTAGATGATCACATTGATATTTAATTTTTATGAAATACCAAATAGGTTGAATGTCATTACCTTTAAACTATCTTCTTCTGAAAAATAATCTAATGAATAAAAATTCCATACAATTTCTTGATAGTGTAGATCAACGTATTCTTTCTCAGCATAAAAGGATTCCTAGGAATGGGAAATAATAACTCTTTTATATATTATTCATACCGATCAAACCATCCATTTTTAATTCGCATATCTTTTAATGAAGAGGAGTATAAATATAACTTATAGAAGCCATGAAATCTGATGGAAATATGGACAATCCACGAAAATACAGAAAATGGAAAAAATACTTATAAATGGGTTTTTATATTGGAATGTGGTGAGGAATTAGAGATGAAACCAACCATGTATATATATAGTCTCTAGATATAAATGGTTCATGTTTTTGGAAATAATAGTTGATATTAAAAATCATTATTTTGATCAACAACTCACAAAATTTGATGAAACAAATTACCTGAAATCTTAATTTTATTTTGTTATGGATGTTGGATTAGTATTTGTTTTGATATAATATATACTTTTGTAAAATTTTAATGAAGTTTAAAAAATATACAAGTAAAAATTAGATAGATAAAAGATAGATTATTTAGAAATTTACCAGCTGGAGATGAAATCATAACCTTTCTATCGAAAGCTTATGTATGAATATGATTTTATCGGTTTTTTAGTAATTTTATCAACTATGGAAAAAAATTTAAAAAAAAAATAATAAGATATGTTTTTGTTACAAAATGTTTCCTGGAAAAATATTGTAGGGAAAATTTAAAATGAATTTATTAAAACATTATTTCTAAAACAAAAATTTTGTAATGAAAATTTTACAATGAAAATCTATTAATTAAAATATTATAATGAAAATTTTTTGACAACAAAATATTCCTAACAAATTGTAACAATAATTTTATAATGATTATTTTATAAGGAAAATTTTATTATAGAAACTCTTTAACGAAACATTTTACAAAAAAAATATTTTGAAGGAAAATTTTATAAATAAAATTTTCAAAGTCAATCTTGAAAGTAATTAGTAATAAAAAAATTTAATCAAAAATAGTGTCTGAAAAGTATCTTTACCACATTTAGTATGAAATTTTTTATTAAGAAAAGTTTGAATAAAAATTTGAATTTGTATTCAAAATATATTCTTCAAAAATTTTAAGGGGTTCATTACTATAAGGATATGATTTTAACAAGAAGTTGATATGAAGGATTATTTAATATTTACTATTCCTAGATTATGTTCAATGTGGTAAAATATACAAGAATTATGGTAATTTTTAAATATATTAGAAAGACGTTTTACCATTCTGATGAATTATAGAATTATATCTATTTTATGTGCATGATATCAAAGTCTATGTTTCCTGATATCTATGTTATTAGATTTTGAGTGGTGGTCAATGTTTTTTTAAACAAATTGAAATGTTTTTGTCACAAAAAAGTTTTACGAAATCTCATGCTGGAGTCAGTGACTATGTGTTGCATCCACAACACTGGAGAATAACAGTATCCCTCTAGCACATATTTTTCTTTTGCAGTAGAAGGATTAACCAAATGTTGACTCTTAAAAGACCAGAAAACTAAAGCTTCTCCTCACAAAAGTCACGTTCCAGATGTACCTTTACTATTGACTTACATCCACCAAAATATAAATCTAAATTTTTTTTTTGAAAAAAATTATATCAAAAAGAGTAAAATAAACCAATATCCACATTACTAATAATGTAACGAAATTTTTTTTTGACATCTTTCAGATGTGATTCATTAAGATTTTTTTGGTATCCTAGACATAAGGATACTAAAAAAATTAATTCATGTTGACTAAATATTATGTTTAATAAACAAACAATCATTCCACAAATACATATTATGATCAACTGGTTTCCATGATTTTTCAAGATGTAATTTATTTTAGGTTCCAAGAGGGTTTATTATTATTATATAATTTCCATACCAAAGTATCTTAATAAGATATTATATATAACTATTTTTTGATATAAAAGTTCCTTTTGGTTTTAATAAAATTTGATTACCAAGAATGAAAGGGAGTTCTCCCATTATGATCATCTCAATATATGAGCTCATAATATATATGAAGGATTTTTTTAATGAATTTTGATTTAATACCAAAATTATGTCATTAACATAAACTTTTATAATGGTGGTGTCTTTAAAATTATTTTTAATAAAATGTTTTGGATAAAAAATTTCCTTAAAAAAATTTCTTATTACAGAAATACAGTTAATCTATTATACTGGGATATAGGGTATTATTTTTGTCCATATAGTGCCTTACTAATTTTAAAAACATGATCATGAAATTTTTTGTTTTCATAACTAGGTGGTTGTTCTACATAAACATCCTCATTTACATATATGTTAATAAAATCTCACATTAAATACATTTGAAAATGTTTAAAATTTTGAAATGATGCATATTCTAGAAGTATATGAATAGCTCCAGGTGTCTCTACCAATAGATACATTTTCTTATATTATATTGTTTTTTAATGAATATAACCCTTTATAATAGGTCTAGATTTATTTATATATAGGATTCCATTTTCATTTCACTTGTTTTGAAAACCCCATTTTATACAAAATTATAGAAATATGATTAGGACATTCATCCAAAGTAAAAAAATGATTCCTCTCAAATTAATTGAGTTCATCTGGAATTGATTTTATCAAATAATAATCCCCTAATTCTTCATCATGAGTTTTAGGTTTGAATTGTGATAACAAAGAACAATTTTTAATTTCATTTCATTTTGAATTTCTAGTCCAAATTGGTCATTTTTCATCTATAATGATATTATCACTAGGATTATTCTTAAAAATTTTATGATTTTATGTGTTTATAAAAAAAATTCTTCTACTATAGGTTGAATTTAATCTTGAGGTAGAAATTCTGAGTTAATTTATTTATTTTTTCTCAAATTTTTTTTCCCAACATAGGATGAAAATTATTTTTTAAAATAACTTATGAAGATGTGAGTTGAGTTTTTTTGAAAACAAAAGTATCAGTTTAATCAAATTTAACCTGTATGGTTTCCTTGATATTACTCATGTTTTTGTTAAAAACTATATATGAATTTATAGTGTTGGAATAACAAATAAAAATCCCTCAACATATTTTGGAAAATATTTATATCAATTACCTTTTGTATTCAAAATGTATAATTTAAATCCAAAATATATAAAGTAAGAATATGTTGGTTTTATTCTATTTCATAGTAGATATAAATTTTTATTAATAAACATTTTTAGAAAAACACAAATTATAATATAGCTATAATGACTATAACCATAAAACCAAATATCTTAATCAATTGAGTATTAAATCAACATGGTTCTGGTAATCTCTTGAAGAATTATAATTATTATTTCAACTACACCATTTTTTATGCGGAGTTATAGGAGCTGCGATGTTATGAATTATACCATTTTTACTTGAATTTTTTTTAAATTCAACATTTACAAGCACTTGACCATGATCAATATAAATGGATATCAACGTTATATTTTTTTTAATTTCTAATATGGGAGAAAAATATTTTAGCACAGAAAAAGGAATCTGAAATTTTTTCTTGAAAATATACCCATGTATATATAGTATAGTCATCAAATAAAACATATTAGTAGAATCTTTCACCAATAATTCCAATTTTTGTAGGACTGAATAAGTCCTTGTGCACTAATTGGGATGTATGAAATTTTGAAACATAAATAATAGATTTAAAACATGATTTATGTTACTTTTCATATTGACAAGGACTATACACATTAAATGAATTAAAAATTATGCTCTGGTATATCTCCAACTAGTCATTTCATAGAATGTTTTAACAATGTTATAACAACATTGTTTCTTATCCTTCTATGAAAAAACCAAGATTGATCTTCTATTGCATTAAGAAAAGAAAAATAATAGATCTAAAGGTCTTCAATATTAATTGTATATACATTCCTATGCCTCTTATCATAATATATAAAGTTAAATTTAGAACTATGAATAGTAAATTTATCATTCTGGATGTTCGTAAGATAACCCAAAAAAAATTTAAATTATGCTAATAATATTATTATTAAGTCCTAAAACAAATAAAAAATTTTAAATTATTGTTTTTTCCTGAAGAAAAATATTACATATACCATATATTTCTTCTTGAGCATTTCTAACAAAGGAATCATTTCCGAATTTTGTCATAATAATTTTATGGAAGAATTATTTTTTCCTATTCATATTCTAAAAATATGCGCAATACATATACCAAATGTTGTTACTGTTGGTAAACTTATTATTTTATTAAAAATAATTAACATAGAATTTGATTCCCAAACTTGTTTGGGTATTTCATTATTAAACCTATTTATTTTTTAATCCATATTTATCAAAAAAAAATTATATTGTATACTGTCTAATTCATTAGAAAAATATGATTTATCAAAACCAAGGGATTGAACATTGTTTAATGAACATTTATTTTTAAAATCCTCACTGCATAGGCATTAGATAGAAAATGGTGAAGTTTTAGGAACAAAATAATCATTTTGAAAATATGTTTTATAATTAGTAAAATAAATTCCAAAAACATTCATATTTGGTTTTATCTATTTATACATATTATTAGTATTTTTCATACCATAATTAAATTTTGAAAATAAATTATTTAGACTATATATCTAAAAATTTAGTTGAATAAATAATTATTTATTGTCATTGGATGTATTGAATTAGGGAATGATGTTTATACCTGAAGAAACTATATTAAAATTACTACATGAATAAAAATATGCTTCCAAAAATAATGGAAATATGTAACCAACAAAATTAGAAACATCTTGATAAATGAATCAGAACAAATAATCATTCACATAAATGTAAAACCATTTGAAAATAGATTATGTTAAAACAAAAAGTGTTTTTCAAGTGTTCTTAGAGAAAATAATTCATAATTTCTTCAGATTTCCTTCAATGATAATCTTACTCTTCTTGAAATCCTACTCATATTTCACTAAATCAGACAAGGTTGATTTCAAAATTACAATATGTTCATCAATAATTTTTATCTTTTTATTTTAATACAACCAATCTAAGATATCATATTCAAAGGATTTCACTATAGAACTATCATCTTGAGTCACATAGAGAAAATCAAACTTTTTATTTAGACATTTAACTTTTACTTCTAATGAACAAAATTTATAAATTTAAATTTGATCAACTTCTTGAATTGTAGCCTGTTCTTCCAAATTTTTAACTTCATTTTAAATAGAATCAAACTTCATTGAGGATACACAAATTCTTCATCTTGATTAATTAGAAATATTTTAAGATAGTCAATATATTAGTGGGATCATGAAACTTCCCCATGATTACTTCTTGTTAATTTTTGAACTAAATTTGTAGTTCCAAGAACATTATCAATGACATCATCATAACATTTCTTATATTTATCATAAAATCTCATACACATGATAATTTAATTCTAATTTCACTAGTCAGCTTGAACTCTCCCCGAATATCCTTGAATTATTCCACATTTTCAATAACTATATGAGTAGTATTTTTGATAGAATTTCAATTTTATAAAACATAAAACCTACTTTGAAAATATTTACATCTTTCTTAGATGGCTTGAAATTTTTACTTAATTGAATTTAAAATTTTATTTAATTAATTGAACTAATTAATTTTCATCTCTAATTGATTCAAAATAAATTTGGAAGGGAATTCATTGAGTTAGATGGAATTAATTGAATTTGATATCTTGGAGGCCTAGAAGATTCTTTTCTTATAGAAAATTCTTTACGAGTATCATCATTATGAAATTCCATGACTTATTTTTCACCATTATCATCACCTTTATCATTTTCAATACCATTGTTGTCATCACCGACTTCTTCACCATGATCAACATCCTCAAAAAAAGAAGAACCAATGTTAGGGTCGTAAAGATAATACTAAGGAGTATTTGAAATTTTTTCATTATATTGTTGATGAAGTTCTTCAGAACCTCATCTGTCCAGAGAAAACTCTTTATATTTTAGATGATTTTCTCTAGAACCATTACTAGATATAATATTCTAAGAAGGAATCTCTAGCGACTTCAAGAAAATGAAACTAATTCTGATTATAATAAATCATCAAGATTCATATGTTCTTTTAATTCCTAAACATTCTAAGATTTCCATATTTAATAATTAGATATTATTTTAATTCTTGGAAAAATAGAATTTTTTTTATTTAATCACTTTTTTACTAAAAATGATTTTAAAAAAATACATCTTTTTTCTTTTACATCTTTGTTAGCCTAATATTATGGAACTACCACAATAAATTACTTATATTTATCTATATCTAATGGATGAATATATAAATCTATAGATTGAGATTTTAAATTTTGGATTGATGTTCTTTCAAAAAATTAGACATGGGGTCTTTACCACTTATAAATTCATTCAATATTATTTTAAATTTTTCGGTTTGTCTTAGAAATCAAAGAGAAATATTCTCTTGTTTTTTTCTTTTCTTATATGCACTTCTTATTTTCTTCTTTTCTATGAATTTTATAAACCGTTCCTTTCATATCCATATCTTCTTCTTTATCTAATCCAAAAGTTCGATCTCCAATATTCTTATCCTTCTGATTTTAATATAAAAGTTAGAGAGGATTAATCTGATATTTTCATGGATTACTTTCACAAAATAGGAGGATACCTATCTATCTATTTCCATTTACAAACCTTTCATTTATTTTATTATTCCCTTTTTCTAAAAAATATTTTGATTTATTTTATATAAAATTCTTCTTATAATAATCACAATTCAGCCTGATTTTTGAAATTTTTTCATATCCAATAAAAGTCATCTGATTTATCATAACAATTGATTTTTTATTTTCATAAAATTAATAAAATTTATGAACATATTATTGACAAAAAAGGGTACAAAAGCAACATTACTTTCAATGAGAATATCTTAGCAGCTTTAATCATATCCAACACATACTTCACCAAATTAAATTTCATATTATTTCAGACAAATAAAGAGAATATATGTCCTTATGATTCAATGTATCCATATCTCCATTCATATAGATCAAGATAGTTTGAATCCAAATTGAAACTATTTGATTTTTTGTTTCGTGTTGAAATACCTTCAAGACTTTTTTCTTAGAATAAAACATGTATAATTCAACCCTTTCTTTCTCAAATGTTCATAACTTGTTAGGTAATTTGTATGTCACTTTATTTTCTTCACCAAGAAAAGAAATTTTAATTAACTTATTTATCACTTCCATATTTAATTTTAACCTAATACCAAACAGGTTGAAAAATATTACCATTAAACTACCTTCTTTTGAAAATAAAATAGATGAATAAGAAATCTATACGATGTCTAGATTATGTAGATCAAAGTCTTATTTCCCAACACATATGTATTCCTAGGTATGAGAAATTAATACCCTTTTGAAAATTTATTCATACATATCAAAAAACCATTTTCAAATACCCGTTATTTTACTAGATGATGAGTAGAAATATCACTAGTAGAAGCCATAAAATCTGATTGAAATCTGGACAATTTAATAAAATATATACAATTGAAAAAACAATTATGAAAGAGTTTTTTGTTGGACAAATTGGCGAGGAATGAGAGATGACACCAACCTGATATATATATAGTATGGGGAGATTAATTGTTCATCTTTTTGGATCTAGTAGTTAAGGTAAAAAATATTTATTCTGATAAACATCACAATAAATTTGATGAAAAAAATTACTTGAACTCCCATTTTTATTTTTTTATAGAGGATACATATGTTATTTTATTTGATATAATAGATAAATTGGGAAATTGTTAATGAAATATAAACAATTGAAAATTAAAAATAGATAGATAAATGTTAGATTATTTTGAAATTTACCTGCTGAAGATGAAATCATTTTCATTTATATGGAAAGCTTATGCATGAATAATTTTTTTTGGTTTTTAGAAATTTTATGAACTATGGAAAAAATTTAGAAATCAAAGAATATTAGATTTTTTTGTTACTAAAACATTTCTCACAATAGTATTTTAAAAGAAATTCTAGAAGAATTTTTTAAACTATATTTTTATAAGAAAAAGTTTTTAATTTTAATTTTATAACAAACCGTTTTATAAGAAAAAATTTGTAAAGAAAATTTTTTATTGAAAATTTTTTAAATAAAAAATTATATTGAAAAGTTTGTAACAATTTAAAAAAACTGTAACATAAATTTTATAATTATGATTTTAAAAGGAAGATTTTATAATGATAATTTATAATGAAACATTTTACAACAAACATTTTTGAATGAAAATTTTATAAAAAAAATTTGAAATAAAAATTGGTATGTAATTTGTAATTAAAAAATTTAATGAAAAATTGTCTCCGAATAATTTCTTTACCACTTGTTTTTCTGGAACATTTTATTAAGAAAATTTTGCATCAAAATTATAATTTATATAGAAAATATATACACCCAATTTTTAAGGGGTTTATTACTATAATTATATGATTTTATCAATAATTTTGTATGAATTATTATTTTATATTGACCATTCATATATTCTCTTTAATGTATTCAAATCTATTAAAATTTAGGTATTTTGTAAATATATCAACAATTTGTTTTACCATTCCGATTAAATATAAAATTATATCTTATTTATGTTTGTGTTATTAAAGTAAATGTTCTCTGATGTCAATTTTATTAGATTATGCGTGGTGTTTAAGGTTTTTTCTTAATGAAATGGAACTTATGTTGTCACAAAAAATTGGAGTTTTACTAAAAATCAAGAAAAAGCAAGTGAGTGGGTGTTGCATCCACAACACTGGAGTATAAAAACATCCATTTACCACATATTTTTCTTTAGAAATAGAAGGATCAAAATAAATTTGTCTCGTATAAGACTAGGAAAATAAACCTTCTCCTTACAAAATACATGTTCCATATGATGTTTTTATGTCAAATTACATCCACCAAAATCAATATCTAAAAATCTTTTATGATCCCAATCATTTCTGAATGATTAAAATAAACCATGATCCATAGTTACCAGAAGATAATGAAAATTTGATTTTATATATTTAAGATGGTAAAAATTAAGATTTTTATTTTATCTTGCACATAAGTATATTAAAAATATTAATTCTGGATGACTTGCTGTTATTTTTAGTAAAATAACAATCCTTCCAATAAGAAATATTTTGATCAACTGGTTTCCTAAATTTTTCATCATCTAATGTATTTGAGGTTCCAATTGGATTAATTATAATTTTATTATTTCCATATCTAAATTTCTTATGAATATATTTAATATAACACTTTTTTGATATACAATTTCCTTCTGGTTTCAGTGGAATTTAACAACCAAGAATGAAAGTGAGTTCTCCCATTATGATCATCTCAAATTCTGATCTCAATAGATCTATAAAAGAATTTTTTAATGAGTTTTTATTTAATACAATAATTATTTTATTAAGATAATTTTTTATAATAATGGTGTCTTTAAAATGTTATTTAATAAAATGTTTTTTATCCACAATTTCTTTAACAAAATTTTCTTGTAACAAAACTCTAGTTAAACTATTATAAAATGATCTTGGGGGTGGTTTTAGTCCCTATATATCCTTACTAATTTTAAAAAATTTATCAGATAATTTTTTGTTTTTGAAAACAGGTGTTTATTCCACATAAACTTCCTCATTTACAAATCTGTTAATAAAATCTCACTTTAAATAAATTTGAAAATGTTTAATATTTAAGAATGTTTTAGTTTCTATAATTATACGAATAGATTCAAGCATTTCAACCAATGGATACATTTCCAAATATTATATTATTTATTATTGATTATAAACCATTGTAATAAGTCTAGATTTATTTATAACTATGATTCCATTTTCATTACACTTATTTTGAAAATCCCATTTTACAAAAAATTATAGAAATACCATTAGGAAATTCAACCAAGTAAAAAAACTTGATTCATATCATATTAAATGAGTTCATATGGCTTGTATTTTATCAAATATTCATCTCATAAAAATACGTTCTTCAACTATATGATGACTTGATTCTTGAGGTAGAACATCAGAGTTAATTTTTTTTTGTTCTCTCATAAAAAAAGTTTTCCAACATCAGCTAAATATTAGTTTTTAAAATAACATATGAATATGTGAGTTGAGGTTATTTAAAATATAAAGGATCAATTTAATTAAATTTAATATGTATTATTTCCTTTATAACACTCATTTATTTTTTAAAAACTATATAAGCCTTAGTAGTGGTGGAATACCAAATAAAAACCCCTCAACATATTTTGGAAACAATTTATATAAATTTCATTTTTTATTCAAAATGAATACTTTAAATCCAAAATCTATGAAGTAATAATGGTTTGGTTTTCTTCTCGTTCATAGTGGATATAGAGTTTTATTAATAAAATTTCTTTGTAAAACATAGTTTATAGTATAGCTGGAAAAACTATGACCATCAGAATAAAAATGTTGAGAAATTGAGTATTCACCAAACATGGTTCTTGTAATTTCATGATGAATTATAATTCTTCTTTAAAATACACCATTTTTATGAGGAGTTATAAGAGGTGATAAGTTATGCATGATACCCTTTTTGGTAAAAGATGTTTTAAATTTTTTTTACAAAATCTCAGTCATGATCACTATGAATAGATATAAAAGTTTTATTTCTATCATTTTTAATATGGGATACAAATGTTTTAAAAAATAAAAAGGAATCTATCCTTTTTATTCGAACATATACCAATGTATATCTAGTATAGTCATCAACTAAAACATATACATAAAATCTTCCACCAATATTTCTAGTTTTTGTCGGACAAAATAATTCAATGTGCACTAATTGTAAATTATGAAATTTTGAAACCACGATAGTAGATTTAAAACATGACCTATGTTACATTTCATATTGATAATGACCATTAACATTAAAATAATTACAACTTAAACTCTGATAGATATCTAACTAGTCATTTCATAGAACGTTTTAATAATTTTATAACTACGTAGTTTCTTATACTTCTATTACAAAACCATTACTAGACTTCCATAGAATTGAGTCAAGTTAAATATTAGATCTCAAGGTCTTCAATGTTATGTGTATATACATTCCAATACCTGTTAGAAAAATGTGCAGACTTACCTTTAGAACTTTGAATTTTAAATTTATCATTACTAATGTTCACAAGATAATACACATCACATAAATAAATTATGTTAATAATATTTTTCTGAAGTCCTAAAAAAATAAAAGACTATAAATTAAGGTTTTTTGGAGATTAAATATATTACCTATACTATATATTTATCCTTGAGAATTGACACCAAAGGTAACATTTCCACCTTTTATCATAATAATTTTCTGAAAAAAATATTTTCTAACATATATATGGCAGTAATATCCACAATCCCTATTGTAATTCCCCGACCCCAATTACCCAAAGTCAGTGCATTACTTTAATACATTGGCTGATTACAAGGAATCATGTCCCTAAGGACCTATCAGTTTAGCAATAATCTAAAATATATTACATACATAATCGTAACATTACACATTCAAACATACAAAACTACATAAATAATCCTTTGAGAATTCCATTTTCGACTTATCTTATCCCTTCATGTTAGTCATAAAACACTTCTTGGGATCCTGGAAAAAATAAAAAATAAGAAAGGGGTGAACTCATTTGCTCTGTATGGGTAAATAATTTAGTGGATGCTATAAACTTTTAATTCAAGATGTGTAATGAAAACCACATCCTTTTAAACATAAAATTGAACACAATATAAAAATAATAAATCAAACATTACAATATAAACATGCACATGGATATTCTAAAAGTCAAGTAATCACATGTAATAACTAATTTCATAATGAAGGAATTCATAATGTCGGAAAACATAATTACATAGTCATGGCCTCCTTCCAAGACTAAAAATAATTTTTTTTCCAAGGCCTTGTTCCAAGACACTATTTTTCCTCATGAGACCTACTGATACATCAAAGATATATATAGAGATCCACACATCATTTACTAAGTCTAATTCATTCCACATATGAAAATGTTGAAACATAACATAAAAATTAATATTAACACTAGCATATGAAATGTCAATACTTTAATTATAAACCATGAATTGTATAAAAATAGCACACCCATAGTTAATCATATCACAAAACCTTAAATAAAATATGGAAGATTTTATTATAATAAATCAACCTCAATGAAGAAAAATATCCATTAATGGATGTAGAGATAGTTGAAAACGATCAGTAAAACGTTTTGGGAGAAATATCTTTTTTTGTGAAATCATTTAAAAGTCACACATTTATAAAGGAAGTCATTTAAAAGAGATTTTTAAATCAAAGTTTCCCATACCACTTTCAAACATTTGAAAGGAATTAATATCTTAAAACAATCATGTCTATATAAAAAAATCCTTAAAACCATTTTGAAAAGATGGACATTAATGAGAAGGATTTAGAAGAATAAATATTTAAAACATTGAAAATGTTGTTTTAGTTAAAGGGTAATTTAAAAATAATCATTTTGAATACTATTTTATGAATCATGGACATGGATAATAAATATATCCCAATGAATACTTACACATTGACAATCTCAGATAATAATGAGATTGAGGAATTAACCCATACATTTCACTTTCCTTTGGTCAAGGGTACGTTTAGAATCTTGTATAATGACCATAGTATATTATTAAATTATACCAGAAAAATATTCAGATTTATTATATCATTCAATATTCATTTATGACATTATACTACCCATTTAATAATTATTTCCATTTTAAATAAACATTTCAGATAATAATCGCTTTCTTTATCGTACATGTTTTATCTTATTATTCTTGATCATATCATTTAGATCATGATTTAAATACTTACAGAATACAAAAAATGATTTATATATAATATATATTGATAATATAAATATGTATAATAGATAGATAAATAAAATGGAAACACTGTTTATTGAGACGGTAGGTCGTACGTACGCATAAACCACGATTCTGTTTTCATGTCGTATTGAACGAAAATTAGTGAATAAGATTAATGTAGATACATAAATGCAAACATGTATATATATATATCTCTCTCTAATAGAATAATTATGTCATATATTATATACTTATTAATAATATATTTTATTATAATCATTAATGAATGGGGAACGTGGAAATGAATCTCATCGCGTCGTGGAGACAGTAATCCGTACATACACAAGAGTAATAATATCATTTCCTTAATGATTAAAAAAATGTGGAATTGGATGGTATATTAATTTTATAGAGACATTATAATGTTATTTTCATTATTTATATACATATTAATCATCATTGTATCCATCCAAATAACACACTGTTGAATAACAAATTACACCACGACGTTGAGATGGTAAGCTGTACGTACATATGCACAGTGACATTATCATTCATAGGGTGGATAGAATGATGAATATGGTTGTTCAATATTTATAATAACATCATAGTATGTATAAGGTACTTTAGTTTTTATTTTGGTATGGTAATAACAAATAATGAGAATGTGGAAGAAGAAAAGAAGTTTGAGAAAGGGAGGTGAAATTATTACCTCTTCTTCGGGTGGTTCCTTTTGACATGAACAAAAGGGCTCCTTAATTAGGATTTCTGATCAAGGGATGGCCTCTAGGATAAATTTAGAGAATTTTTTAGGATATTTGGGAAGGTTTTGGCCAAGACAAATGGCTTTGGTGGTTTGATATTAAGAGAAGGGGGATTACACTTTTATAAGAGAGGTGAGGGGCACCTTAAGAAAATATTGAAATTTTATTTTATAATAAAATCATTATTAGTTTATAATGGCAAAAAATTGGTTTATTTTTTAGATAAGGTGGTTATGGGTTTAAATAATCTCAAACAATAGGTTTTAGAAATGTTTAGGTCACCATATTAACCTTATTTTTTAGATCTAACTCTCAGTTAAATAATTAAACTTTTACGTTGTCGTTTAATATTCTTACACTATATTGTCAATAAATATTCTATAAACTTCCAAGGGAACCTCATGTGGTTAATTAATTAAATATATAATATTATTTAAGCCTTTTTTCCGAACCATATATTTTATAGGAATATTATTTCAACAAATAATTTAGTATTTGTTTAAAAAATTAATTTATGTAAATTTTGACACTATTTGGTATTTTGTTTTTGTGAAAGTCATAATAACCTTATAACTTCGAAAAAAATTTGTCTAATCAAATATAAAATTTCATATTAACCAATAAAATTATTGAAATTCTTCAAAAGTCTCAAATTAAATTTATTTTTATATTTATAACATCATTTATTTTAACCTTTCATTAAAAAGGTAATTACAGCATCAACATTGTGTCATAAATAAATTTAATTATTTAATGTATAAAAATTAAAATAAAATACTATTATGTAGGAAATATTTTTATATTTATAAATAATATTTATTTTCTAATTTATCTTATGTATAATCTAATATTAAAAATTTTTTAGTTAATAAACATTGAATTTAACACTTTTAACTATTCATTAAATAAATTAATAATAAATGTCCTAATCTAATCCAACTGGACATAAAGGACCATATTTTATTCATAAGGTTATTTTTTGGTCTAATTAAACTTATAAAATATAATTAGTACATGTGTTAGGGTAATTATAATATAATTTTTACATTTAATTACCCTATTTACTTTTAACCGTGGTAAATAATAGTTAAAAGTTACTATTCACCAAAAAATATTTTCATCTTATTGAACCACATTTTAATTATTGATAACAACCGTGTCCCTCGGATTTTTTAAATTAATATCACAGAAGTGGTAAAATTATGTTTTATGAAAATTTTCAAATGATCTTTGAAGGTGGGCATAAGGCGGTAAGAAGTTCAATAAAATTTTATATATCTAAATTATTAAAAAATGAGTCCAATGAATTACAATAAACTTATATATGTATTATTTATCTATTTTTACCTAAGATAAATTTTAATAAAATAAATAATTGTTTAAATAAAAACTCGGTTTTAAACAATAACACATTTTTTACTATTCATCAAAAATTGAAGGTTCTCATAAAAACATCAAACATTAACCCCAAGCTAAATTTTTATGTATTAATTCTAATGAAGATATTTATTTTGTAAAATTAAATATATAAAAGTTTCAAATATTGTATTTAAAAAGGTTTCACCACTATGATGTGGAAAATTTTCATTTTTTGAAAAATACTTCTTTTATCTGATATAATGAATATATTCATAAATTATATCTAAGAAACTCATAATATGGATTATAAAATTACAAGGAGTATATAAAATTCAAAATTTAGTTAATACTATTCATAACCGCCTTTGAATGGCTATTTTGGTATGTCGTGGTGTGCTTGAAGTCAGTGTTGCAAGTACTTAAAGTTATTGAATTAATTTGAAGAAAAAACGTACTATGAAATCATAGGGTGTTACACATGTACCAAATGTTGTTATTGTTTGTAAAATTCTTAGTTTCCTAAAAATAATAAACATAGAACTTTGGTTGACAAACTTTTTTGGATTTTTCATTATTAAAATTAATTATTTTTTGAATCCATATCTATCCAACTATTTTATATTCTAAATTTTATAATTTATTAGAAATATAAGATTTATGAAAACCAAGGGATTAAACTTTGTTTAATGAACATTTATTTTTCCAATGATAACCAGTACAAAATGCCAGAATTTTAGGAACAAAATAATCTTTTCGAAAATCTGGTTAAGAATTAATAAAGTAAATTCTAAAAACATTTCTATTTTTTATCAATCAATAACTATTTTTAGAATTTTTCATACCATAAATACATTTTTATAAAAATTTAATTAGAATAAATATAAAAAATCAACTAATTAAATAATTATTTATTTTCATAGGGTGTAGTGGATTAAAATTTTTCTAATTCATTTCAAAGATGTGTTTTTTCAAGAGTATATTTTTCTAGTTCTTAATAGAGGATTTCAATTTTAGTTTTATTTTCAGAAATTTTAATTTTTTCTTTAACAAAATATGCCTTATAATTTTTATTTTTTCTTGAAATTTTACAATTTTATTTTTCTAGAAGTTCAGAAATTTGTGATACTTATTTAAAACGTGGAAAAGAAACATCTTGATATTATGAAGTAATTTATACTTTTGAAGATATAGAATTATAATATTTTTCAAAAAAAATGACATTTAGTATTTAAAGTAAGAATAATTATGGTTTTAACAAATACTACATCCGTGAATAAATTATTAACCTTCTGAATTAATGAAAAGAATTAATATTAATTTGATCATAAATATTACTATTAAACAAATCATGACATGTACTATCTCAACAAATCAAACTCCAAGTGTTAATAAATTGTAGAATTTTTAGTTTTTAAGATTGTAGATAATCTTTTGAATTTATGTATGAATTTCTACCCATAGTATATTTTTATTTTCAATCATGAAAAACTATCCCTATAAATCTAGGTTTCTTTCATTATTAACAGATCATCACTGAAGTATCATTCTTCTCATTCCTATCTCTGAAATTATTCATATAATTATTTCTCAAATCATTCCTTCTTACAATATTTTATATTCTCTATGCTAATTGAGAAATTTAATTATGATTTTTTTCAGAATAAATTCTTTATGTTCCAACTCTAACTATCTTCATCTTATAAGAATTTTTAAGCTTTTTTAGTAGATTTTACATTTGTATAAATATCAGGTAATAGAGAAAAAGAAACTCTACCATTTTTATTTTTCATCTCCTTATCATATATCTTTAATCAACCCTCATGTTCAATTATATTTCTAATTAAATCATCTAAACTCAGCTTTGTAATCTATTTTGTATCATTAAGAGATGTTCTTTTGGATTTCCATTCTCTAAGAATAATTTTAATAATCTTCTCAACCAAAATTTAATCTATAATATAATTATCTCACAAATATTTTAAGTTATTTACAATAGTCATATATCTATAATAAATCTTTGAAATATATTCTAGAGGTTATAAATCAAAAGATTGATAATCATCTCTCAGCAATGCTATTATAATTTCAATAACATTGGTTGTTCCAAAATGTGTAACTTATTGTTTTTTCCATATGATATTTAAATATTCCTAAGAAGACATTTGAGTATATATATTTTTTGTCATTGAAAAATTTAATGTATTTATAATTATAGAATCCAACTAATATTCTAACTTTTATTAACGGGAAAAAGTAGAAACATATTTTTATGGAATTATATTGTTACCAGTATGCATAAAAATTAACAACTTTTATGTTTATAAAAAAGGTCTTCATTATATACCTATAATACTCATAGTACTCACCATCAAAAATTGGTTGTCTATTTGGAATAATATTTGAAATATTTAAAAAATACACATCTAAAATATTTATAAAACAAATATTATTTTTCTATAGACACAAAATTGTGTAAAAAAATTTATTATATAATGTGTAATTATAATATTTTGACACTGAGAAACTTGTTCAAATTTAATTTTAGATAAAAAAACATGAAAATATTGTTCTAGAACCTCCTCTAATACCAAATGTAGGATCAAATAGAACATAAATGACTATAAGAGGGGGGTTGTAACACCCCACCCATACCTCATTTCCTTGAGGAGGTGGTGAGGGATACTTGGCCTTAAGCTTAGTTCCCAAGACACCAATGGATGGATGTAAATGCTGAGGGCTTCAATATCAAGTTGGGGAAAGACTTTCCCTTAGTACAAAACCAACCAATCCATCCACAAACAGAAACTATATGATGCATGTCAAATAAATTACCCAACCATGCATTCCCAAAAGACAACCAAGTTGTTCCACAACACAACTCAAAACCGATGCCACCAGACATGTCCACACAACATCAGAGTAAACTGCAGAAACAAATCAACCAAATACCACAAGCCATGACACCACCACAACTCCACACCAAGATCCAAGCTCCAAGATCCACCCAGGTGTCACAATGATCCACTAAAGGAGAGTGATTACTTACCTTTTCCCACGTCATGGTATATGAAATCTACAAAGACACCAACATTGAAAAGCAGGGGGTGAGTACTAAAACTCATTAGGATTTCCCCAAATGACTTCCATACACACTCCACCAGGATAAAACCGTTAGCACATTTATATAAAATATTTTATATAAAATAAATCACAAGTGAAACCATTTTCATAAGCCCTACATGCCCTTACCATGCCATCACACCCATACCAAGAAAACAAGGGAAAACCAACCAAGCATTCCACAAGTCATTTCATCATTTCATATTAGCACCATAATTTCAATCTTTCCAATAAATACACAAAAAAACAACCAATAACAAACAACCAAATGGTGGAGGATCCGTCCAACCTGTTAACCCATTCACACTTTAGTGGCACTTCCCATCCACTTATAACTGATGGTGGGCCTTCCATACACTATACATTCCCTTTTATAGTGGTACTTCTCACCACTTCCACAAAACATTCAAAAAATCCAAAGCCAAGAATATAACCCACCAAGGTCACAGCCACATGCAATCAACCAATTCCATTGCATATCAGTCCACTTCAAATAATCACCCAATTATTGAAAATAATTTCCATGAAAAACAAAATTTCAATAAAATAACCCTTTATTGAAAACCATTCCATCAATCATTTTCACAAATCAATAATAGAATCCCATTTTAAAATATCCATTTTAAAATCCACAACAATAGCATTTCACCGTAAAACCCCCTTTTCCCCTAAAATCCCCAAATGTAATTTTAACCAACATTTCACATCAAAAAACAATTCATTTAAAGCCAACCGAATCAAATGTGACCAAAAACCACTAGCTCTAACCAAGTGGAGTTGAGAGAGAAGCCAACTACCTTTAGGGTTCTCGAGAAATCAACCCAAAAGTAACCACACCTCAAATATGACGAACACACCACTGAAAGCTCTCTAGATCCCTTTCCCTAACATTCAGAAGCCTTAAAAACATCATCCAAGGCAACCACAACGCTATATCAACACACAATAAGTGTATATCTAGAAAACCAATAATGATAGGGATGTAGATCTAGAGGAAAACACAACGAAACCAAGAGGAGAGACTTACCCGGGAGAAAACACATTCAAACCGCTACGAAACCTCTTCAAAATGCTTCCAAATCGAGTGGGAGAGACACTCCAACCCTA
Organism: Viscum album; assembly: GCA_963277665.1. Taxonomy (NCBI): domain Eukaryota; kingdom Viridiplantae; phylum Streptophyta; class Magnoliopsida; order Santalales; family Viscaceae; genus Viscum; species Viscum album. Next base: position 1,427,629,285 of record OY728141.1, read on the forward strand.
GAGAACACAGAATCCCGAGTGAGTCATGAGTGGGAGGACGTTTTTGGTGAAATAGGATAAGACTGAGGGAGAACGAATCTTATAACCCTATTTTTAAGTGGCCACATGGTTAGCCCACACGGTTTTGAAAACTGTGCGCTAACCGTGCACACACTACAACCTCAAGAGCTAGGGTCCACACAGTTTCCTTGCATGGTTTCGAAAACCATGTATAGGTAGTGCGAAGCCTACTGTCTCCCTTGCACAGTTTTCTGTATAATCCATATGGTTTTCACTAACCATGCTCAAACTGTGAACCCCTTTAAAAGCCTCCAAACTCATCCAAAATCATTCCAATATCTCCCAACCTCTTCCCAACTCATCCCATTCACATTAAACACATAAAAAGCATAAAAAATGACACATAACTCAAATTAGGGGTACTATATTCTCTACACCATTGGACTTTCCATCCTCAGAAAGTAGTGAACCCACCATTTTCCAAAAGAGCTCGGGCCACTGCTCGACCATTTCTTTCTCCTGCCCCCATGTTTCCTATTAAATCTAACCACACTGCCACAAAACATGAACTAAACCGATTCTTTTACCATGAAAGACTTTCTCTTGCCTATCCACAACCTGCACTGACACGTGCACCAATGAAGAATCTTGTTCTAGCTCAATATGATCCCATAGAATCACATGGTCATGATCCGGATGAGACTTTTTCAACTGAAACACATGAAACACATTGTGCACCACACAAAACCTAGGTGGAAAAGAAAAAAAATAAGCCACCTCACCAACCTGCTCAAGAATCTCAAAAGGCCCAATATACCATTGAGATAACATTCCATGCTTTCCAAACTGATGATGTCCCAACCTAGGAGAGATCCTCAAGAAAACATGATCACTCACCTCTAATAATAATGACCGTCGACGATGATCCACATACAATTTCTGATGACCCTGAGCCGTCTCCACTCTCTTCCTAATCAACTTGATCTTCTCCATAGTCTCATGGACAAGGCTCTGTCGAACCATCGAGGACTCACCCATTTCTACCCAACATGGTGGAGAATGACACGACTGTACATACAACGCTTCAAATAGAGCAATATATATGGATTCCTGATAACTTTTATTGTACAAAAACTCAACCAACGACATGTGCTCCTCCCACAATCCACCAAAACCCATAACAAAAGCCCTCAACATATCCTCCAGTGTTTGTATCATCCTCTTGGATTGACCATCCATCTGAGGGTGATACGCCGTACTCATGGTCAACTTAGTTCCAAGGGATTGCTATAAGGATTTCCATAAACGAGATGTAAACCTCAGTTCTCTATCTGATAAAATTGAAACTAGAACACCATGCATCTTTACCACCTCCTAGATATAGATTCTGGACAGATCCTCTATCGTATGAGATTCACGAATGGGGATAAAATGGGTCGAATTTGTTAGCCGATCCACTATCACCCAAATGGCAGCATGCTTTCTGACCTATTCTTGGGAGACCTCTGACAAAATCCATCGCAATCTATTCCCTCTTCCAAACAGGGATTAGTAAAGACTGCAACATTCATGCTGGCCTCTGATGCTCTTCCTTGGCCTACTGACAAGTCAAGCATCTCGAAACAAAGTCATCCACGCATCGTTTCATACCATCCCACCAGAACTGCGCCTTCAGTGCTTTATAAATTTTATGAATTCTAGGATGAATGACCCACCTGGAATGATGATACGCACTGAGAAGATCCTCCTGAAAATCAACTGGTAAATCCATTTGATTACGAAAACACAAAACTGAATCTCCCTTTAGTTGTCATCCCTCAATGGTCTCCCCACCACTGAGTCACGAACCCACGGTCACACACTCAGAATCTGATATATGTTCCTTTCTAACCAGGACAACCATGTTGGGAATCTACAAAACCGGAAAGAAGACCTCTCTATCATCATGGTCCTCACATTCCAACAGCATATCAGCTATAACCGATATCAACTGCCCCTAGTCTAATCCCTCTTTTACCACCTAAGCATATGATATTCTACTTAATGAATTCACCACTAAATTTCCCTTACCCAGTTTTTACATCAAGTCAAAGTCAAACATCGGGAGATATTCCACCCATCTCCTTTGACTCAAGTTCAAATCCTTTTGTGAGAAAATGTGCTTCAAGCTCTTACGATCTGTATATACAGTGAATTTATCACCAAATAGATGATGATGCCATACTTTCAATGTATGGACCACTGCTGAAAAATACAAATCATGAGTTGGGTAGTTATTCTCATGCACTCTCAACTGCCATGAGACATAATCAACCACATGATTCCCTTTCATGAGAACGCACCCCATCCCTGATTCCGATGCATCATAATACACCATGTACCCTTTTCCTGGTTCTCGCAAAACCAATATTGGTGCTGATGTAAGGCGACCCTTTAGCTCTTCAAAACATTACTGAAACTCTTCATTCCACTGGAATGGAACATTATTTATTGTCAAAGATATCATTGGCGAAGCCAAACGTGAAAAATCACAAAAAAAAACCTGATAATACCCAAATAAACTAAGAAAACATCATATCTCAAACACATTCTTTGGAATTTTCTAGGTGATAACAACCTATATCTTTTCCGGATCCACTGAAACACCTCTTTCAAAAATCACATGGCCATGAAAAAGAACTTATTGTATCCAAAAGGCACACTTTGACAATTTAGCATACAACCGTTGATCCCTAAAAATCCCTAGAACTGTCTCCAAGTTCTGATCATGCTCCACCCTTGTCTTTGAATACACCAGAATATCATCTACAAACACCACCCCAAATGAATCCCGATATCTATGAAATATCTGATTCCTCAATTCTATAAACACCGTTGGCACATTCGTTAGACCAAAGGGCATAACCACATATTCATAATGGCCATATCTACTTCTGAAAGATGTTTTAGTAAAATCGTCCTTTCTTACCAGCAATTTATGATATCCCAACCTCACTTCGATCTTGGATAACCACTCGGCTCCCCTCAACTGGTCGAAAAAATCATCAATTCATGGGAGTGGATATCTATTCTTTATCATAACTTGGTTAAGTCTACGATAATCAACACATATCCTCAAAGTTTCATTATCCTTTATCACAAAAAACACCAGTGATGCCCATGAAGATGTTCTATACTGGATAAACCCTTTGTTCTCTAACTCTTCCAACTAGACATTAAATTCCCGCAATTCAGCTGGTGCCATCCGATAAGATGGAAGTGAGATAGGACTGGTCCCCAGAAGGAGATCAATCATAAACTCCACTTCTCTTACGGGATGTAACCCAAATAATTATTCTGGAAAAACATCCATAAACTGATCTACCACTGTCGGAAGAACACTCTTCTCAACACCCATTACCGATTCTAACGACAACACCGCCAACTAATATGATAAAGTGCCCACTGCTGGTGCTAACAAACCCATTGCACTCTGCCTTTCATACCTCTCTCCTCCAAATAGATGACTAACACCATTGTGTGTTGTAAAAGCCACTCTCCGTGCATCGCAGTTGATGTGTGCCTTAAAAGACAACAAACAATCCATTCCCAGGATTACATCATACCCATCCATCTCAAGCATTGAGAAATTCCACATTAGCTCAACCTCGCCCAGAATGATACAACAATCGCTACACAAGAAGGCACAACACTCTCTTCTATCTAGAGGAGTTTGATGTTTTAAAACCGAGGGAAAAATTTCTACCCTTAAAGCCATCAAATCAACCACACATGCAGTAATAAAAGAGTGTGAAGCACCCAAATCAAATAGCACGTGCATCAAGTTAGAATTTAAAATAATAGTACCTCGTACCATGGATGGTCCCGACAGATCATCCACCACAACCTGCTCAACTCTAAACACATGTTTGCTTTCCACACTCTTCTCTTTATTTCCCTACTAAGGCATCATGGTATTCTGAGAATCACCAGGATCCACTTTACTCAGCTGATGAGGGGTGTGCTGCTGTCCCCGTCCAGTCGAAACATACGACGTCTGCGATCCCTGAGGAGTTTCACGTGCACCCGAGCTTGGAGCATTCCGAAAATAACACTGCAGATGCCCCATCTTCTTACAATTATAACATGCTCGAGGTTGTGTCGTACAATCTCACTTGATGTGGATCATAGAACCACACTGAAAACATCCCGGCTTGGTCTGGGGCTTCGGAGGAAGATTTACCGATCCTACCATCAGATTATATGCCATATTCCCACTTTGGGAATAAGTGTCCCTCCTTCGGTTGAACCCAGCATTAGGGTTCCCACTATTACCCATGGGTACCACCATGCTTCCTCCACCCGAAGCACCCAAAAAACCCCACTGAGCCACTGAGGCTCTATTCACCATCTCTGTGTTATCATCTATACACAGCACCACTATCTTTGAATGGATTTCTTGCCTTAATCCCACTTCAAAGATCCTTACCTTCAATGACATGCTACCCGCTACCTCAGGTACAAACCACACTATGTTTATAAACATAGCTACATACTCTGTCACCGACATAAGCACTTTCTTCAAACTGAACAAATCAGTGATACGCTGAATTATGAACGTATGTGGGTAGAATTGTTTATTAAACAATTCTTCAAAGCCATGCCACATTATACCCTAGTCCATCCCCGCTTGGACTACCAAGTGTCACCACTGATGGGCATGGTCTTACAACATATATGTGGCCATCTTCACTTTTAAATCTACCAATGTTCCCAAGATCATGAAGATCTTGTTCATTCTATTCAACTATGATTCTACCCTCTCTACCTCTGAATCACACCTGAAGATGGGTGGATTATAATTTTGAAACATAAACGCATGATCTACATGCCTTGGTTCATCCTCTTTGTTTCCACTTTCCACAGCTTGGAAATCTTGCACTATGATTTGCACTAGCTGGTGGTTCACCTGTGGATCAGGTGCTACCAAATATCCAGCAGCCTCCTCCGGTTGGTCTCTTCGACGCCTACCCAGTGCCATTTCTATAAACAGAAAACAAACAACCATGAGTCTCACTTCCATATACATCAGAAAATCACATTTCAAGTCACATTACACAACACCATCGCACAAGTCATTCAACAAGTTCACATTTTCCACATTGGCCATGTTTCCACATTTTTGAAAACCAAACCATTTTTAAAATACCACAAGTATTCACATAAACATTTGCAAAACCATTTCTCAATTAATCCCATATATCATTATTCCCAATGAAATATTCATCCTAGTGGGAAGTCACTTCTACCATGCATGTCATGCTCATCTCATTGGCTACACCCATGACAATGAGATATCAAAGGCTTATAAGTGTCTCCAAAACACTAATGTACCCAACTCCCTGGTAACTTGAATTTCAGAATAAAAGGATTAACTATGTCCTTTTACGATATACATTCCATGTTCTGATATTCCAACCCCTTGCTACCATCCCAACTCAAGGAATGCACCCCAACGAATTTCAACACCAAATATGAGAATCAACTCCAAAGGACCATACAAACTGATACTAACTGTAACACCCTGCCCCTACCTCATTGGCATGAGGAGGTGGTGAAGGCTACTTGGAATTAAGGGACATTCCCAAGATGCCAAAGGATGGCAGTATATGCCGAGGGATTCAAGATCAAGTTGGGGAACGATTATCCCTTACTAAAAAACCAACCAATCCATCCACTAACAGCCACTGTATGATGCATGTCAAATAAATTACCCATCCATGCATTCCCAAAATACAACCAAGTTGTTCCACAACACAACTCAAAACTAATAAAACCAGACATGTCCACACAACATCAGAGTACATTGCGGAAACTAATAATCCAAATACCACAGGCGATGACACCACCACCGCTCCACACCAAGCTCCAATCTCCAAGCTCCACCAAGGGATCACAATGCTCCACTAAAGGAGAGTGATGACTTACCTTTTCCAATGTAACGGTACATGACATCTGCAAAGACATGAACGTGGAAAAGCAGGGGGAGAGTACTAAAACTCAGTAGCATTTCCCCAAATGACTTCCCTACACACGCTAATAGGATAAAATAGTAAGCACATTTATATAAAACAGTTTAAAAAAAATAAATCACAAGTGATACCATTTTAGTAATCCCAACATGCCCTTACCAATCCATCACACCCAAAACATGTAAACATGGGAAATACAACCAAAAAATCCACAATTAAATTCATCATTTCACATTAGCACCATAATTTCAATCTTGCAAAGAAATTCACAACAAAACAACCAACAACCAACAACCAAACAGTGGAGCTTCTGTCCTACCCATTCACCCATTCAAACTTTAGTGGAACTTCCCATCCACTTACCACGGATGGTGGCCCTTCTGTCCACTATCCATCCCCTTTTATTGTGGAACTTCTCACCACTTCCACAGAATAGTCAAAACAAGACAAAGCCAAGCATATAACTCACCAAGGTCACAACCACATGCAATCAACCAATTCCATTGCATATCAATACCCTTCAAATAATCACCCATTTATTAAAAATCATTTCCATGCCAAAACAACATTTCAATAAAAAAACCCTTTTTTGAAAACCATTCCATCAGTTATTTTCACAAATCAACAATATCATCCCATTTTAAAATCCACAACAAAGACATTTCACCCCAAAACCATATTTTTCCCCAAAATCCCCAAATGGATTTTCAACCAACTATTCACATAAAAATACAATTAATTTCAAGCCAACCAAATTAATTGTAACAAAAAACCACTATCTCTAACCAAGTGGAGTCGAGAGAAAATCCACCTACCTTTAGGGTTCACGAGAAATTGACCCACAAGCAACAACACCTCATATCTGTTGAATGCACCACCAAAACCTCTCTAGATCCCTTTCCCTAACATTCATAATCCATAAAAACATCATCCAAGGAAACCACAACCTTATATCTACACACAAAAAGTGTAGATCTAGAAAACCAAGAAAGATAGTGATGTAGATCTTGGAAAAAACACAAGGAAACCGAGAGGAAAGACTTACCTTAGAGAAAGCACCTTCAAATCGCCAAGAAACCTCTTCAAAATGCTTCCATACTGAGTGGGAGAGCCCCTCCAACCCCTGAGAACCTGAAATCCCGAGTGAGTCCTGAATGGGTGGATGTTTGGGGTAAAATAAGTTAATCCTGGGGGATCTCGGAACTTATAACCCTATTTTTAAGTCGCCACATGGTTAACCCGCACGGTTTGGAAAACTGTGCGCTAACCATGCGCACGCTACTGCCTCGAGAGAAAGGGTCTGCATGGTTATCTCACACATTTGGGAAAACCGGGCATAGTCCTTGTGAGGCCTACTGTCTCCATTGCACATTTTCCTGGAGAATCCACACAGTTTCCATTAACCATTCTCGAACCATGCACCCCTTTAGAATCCTAAAAACTCATCTAAAACCATTCCAAACTCTCCCAACCACTTCCAAACTCATCCCATGCACTTTGAACACATAAAAAAAGAATAAACAAAGGTCACATACATCAAACCTGTGGTACTATAGTGGAAAATTTTAATTTATTAAATAAAATGTACAATATTGAAAAACTCATTAATATAGGATATTGGAAATAAATTTCATCTAATGTTTTGAGTTTATAAATCAGGAAAACAGTTTCTCAAAATACCATAGTGTATAAAAAATTATAGAGATTAAAATTTTAATATAAAATTACACAATAGAAAATATAACATGTAAAACAAGTAAAATAAGTCTTTAATTTTTTTTAACGAAATACATAAAAAACATTATAATAGAAGGATTAATGATTTTAACTATATCATTAATGAATTCTATCTCTAATACATACAATATACATCGTTTTAACCAAAATATCTAGTATTAATTCCTTAAGAAAGGAAGTCCTCGATACAAATATCTAAAGGACTCTGTTTCCCTAGCCATGAGAACCCTCAATTAAAAGATTAGATTAAACTATTTCTTCATATCCATGGAATCCCCTAATCACACCATATCAGATAGAAAATAAAAATTAATAAATTTTTTAATGAATTTACAAAATACCCCCTAATTAATTCCTTAAGAGGAAAACTCACTAAAAATAAAAATGAACCAATCACTCAAAGCAACAAGTTGTTACAAAAATCTTCATTAAAAATTCGTAGATTCTCAAAAAAGAAAAAATATTGACTACCCCACATTATCATTAATTCTATCCACATGGTAATTTCCAATATTTATATACTATAATAGTCAAAGGAATTTATAGTGACCTTGTAATAAATCCTTCCGTGATAGTATAACACATCTATACAAGGCTCATAAGAGTATACACCATCACAGTGTAACAAATTCATTCACACAATGAAATTAATATGTTCATAAAATAATTAAATATATCTATCTGAATGATTTAATGAAAATTCCATCTGAAAAACAAGTTGGCTTCCATCCATAAATTGTTTTTTTAAATTATAAATATAAAGTCATTAGATTAAACTTAGTTATTTTATGACTTCTGTACTTTTTTAAAACTTTATCCAAAAATATCTACCCAAATATTTTAGAATAATTTAATATAAACATGATAATATATTACAAATTGTATATTATTTTTTTGGTCCGGATAAATATATTTTTTATAAAAACATTCATAAAACTAGGGAAGTATAAAATTATTAAACATTACACTTTATGGAAATGTATTGTGATTTTAAAAATCATGTTATAAATTATTGAAATAAATTTCAACACAAAAAATCCATCACAACTAGGAAACTCAATCAAACCATTTATCTCAAATCTGAACCCATGGAAATGACTCATTGTGCTAAATATCAATCATAAAACAATAAATTTCCATGTATTTTTTGAATCACCATTCAAAGGAAATACCGATGATTTTCATGTGTATAATGGGGGAACAAAACTATAAAACATAATTGTGATGGATTAACCATGACCATTATATGGGTTCTCCCCAATTCACTAACATATTAAGGATGAAATAATAGGAATAAAATAAGTAATTATCAAAATTTATTAATCAAAATATCATCCATCGAATCATGAATCAAAATATTTGAATAACTGATTCATGTTCGATATGGGATAATCAAAATGGGATTAATAAACATAAAAAACCATCCTACATTGAATTTTTATTTATCACTAATGAAGAATGATTCCATGTCATTTTTTGTGAGATCCATGAAATCCTTGGCACAATGATATTCGATCTATGATCTAGTTATCATTCTTCCAAGAGCTCTCCTCCAAAAACTCTTCTCAATTCCTAGGGATTATGTAGAAAACAAAAGGGATTTTCCATAAGTTTGATTAAATAGAGGAGATACAATGTATTTCTAATTAATAACATATAAATAAATTTTTTATTTAATTAAATATCTTTATGCATAATATTACTTTTAATAATAAACCCAACAACATCAATGATTATGTCTCACCGAGGATAAAAATAATATTCAAGTTCCAAATGTTGTCTTGGATTTTAAATATAATTCAACATTCATGAGTTATCTCATTAATTTAGGTAATCACATTTGGATGTGATTTAATGTATTTAATGTTTTTATTATATCAACATCAAGGCTCTCCAGGCCTTGGAATCTCATGCCTATTTAGTGTTAGGCTCCAAAATATTCTTTAATATATTCCAAATTATTAATTGGATAAAAAATAGAGATGATACAAGGGGTGATCAATACAAATTTTAATTAGGATAATTTCCTAAAAAATGATAATTTCAAAGTTAAAATAACCTACTAAATAAAATTATGTGTGGATATATAATTTAGAGTTGATAGTCATTTAGTATCCCAAAACCAATTTACTTAGCATTCAATAAGAAACCACATTATCACCTTAATCTAAAACCTCACCATTAAAATAAATTACAAACCTCAAATATCACATCAACTGATATTTTTTCATAAATAAAAATCCCTATCAAACACCCTAATAATTACAAGGTTATAAAAATATCTATAATTTATAAAATATCACATACATCAAGAATATAAAAAAATAATTGGATAAAAATATCATCATTATAGTTACCTATCATCTAAGGGACTCTCCACTTAACCATGCTTCAAAACTCAAAGGATGGTAAAAATAATATATAAAAAATATTAAAAAAAAATTTAAATAATTATTAATTATAAAATAATATGATTGATAATTATTTAGAATTACCATTAATAAATAAATTAATTAATTTTCATTAATTTCTTATAATGAAAAAACCATCCACCAACCCATTAATGATTCACATTTAAAACATATATCAATATTTAATATCAAAATCACTCCATTTGACATCACCCCTTATTCATGATGACATTATCATCAACAACATATCATTGATGATGAAACATTATTCTCATTACATTTTTTTCATAAATGTCCTTTATAAAACATCATATTTATGTGTATTTCTTATCATTCATATCCCATATCAACACAATATAACACAACGAGTATTTATACAATATTATAAATTATTGGTTAAATTTTTTTTAAAATTTAGCTACGTTAAACCATTACAATAAAAGAACTACATGATACAGAATATATATTAATGTGATGAATGTTATAATTTTTGAACATTATTGTGCGGACTTAGACGGAAATTATAAAAACTGGAACCAACCCATGTATGACCTTGTGTATTTCTTAGGGTCATTCTAGAATTTTTTTATAGAATGCGAAATGTTATCGATATCATTTTCGTATATCACCATAAAAAATTTCAAACAACTAAAAGGATACACTATATAGGAAAACACATTTATATAACATTTATGACAACCTTAAATGATCAAAATAAACATAATATAATTAGAGAATTGAGTTTAAATGAAAACGAAGATAATATATTTATGAAAAAATTTGAACTAAATAATTCTCCCAGGATAAATCCGAATTAGGGGGAAGAGGATTGAGATTAAACATATGTTAATTATAAAAAATATTTTAGTTTCCACTATGAATGAATAGTTATAATAATTCTTAACCACAATTTAGTTACTTATTACACTATCACAACTCAATTCCTTGATTGATGAAGCTATTAACGCATAAAGCTGAACCACTAGGACAAATTCTTAATGGAAGAAGAGGTGAGGGAAACTGATTTGAGATGAATAGAGTCTCATGCCCAATATTTTTTGTAAACTTAATTCCAATTTCAACATTCACATCCCTAAGCATAACTAAAACACATCAATTCACAAAATTTAAAATATACTTTACTTCTTAATTAAATGATCATTAAACCTCCATCCTAAAAATATTTTGTATAATATGTTGAATTCATTTGACCAAAGGAGGGCACATAATTCCATAATCAACAAAAATAACATAATATTCTAAAAATAATATAGTAATTATACCCATTATATAATGACTTCAATCTTCCTTGAACATTAATTTGTGTTTTAGGATATTGGAGATGTTAGGAGAAGGTTTGTGGAACAAAATGGTGGGAATTATGATATTATTTCAGCTGAGGGATGGATTTTTGGAATAGTGGAATCTGTTGTGCCATGAGAGGTTGGTTGGGAGGATTGGTTGTGGCATGGTTGGTTCACCCACAATATAGATATTAGATATTTCGATAACATGGTCCTCTACCACTTTATAATTCCTATAGTTTTGGTCATTCAGTTGCATCATGGTTTTGTTCTAGGAGTTTATTGTTGAAAATGGAAGGAGAATGGTTTTTTTCATGGCCATTATAGTTATTCCTTGTATCCTAGATTAGTTAATTTTGTAGTTATACCCTTTTCTGTTTCGCTACACCATGGTACTCTTGCATTTTCATGGTCTAGTTTATGGACATTAATATAAATTTAAGGATTAAAATTTTATTGTGTGGTGATATTATTTTAATCACGTGTATTCCAATGTTTTACCAAATATGATGATTGGTTATGGTATAATTTCTGGTATTTGTTTAACTTAAACTCTCTATTTCATGGCCCATACCCCAGTGTTGTGGTCTCACAGTTTTTAAGGCTAGGTATATATTACGAATCCCCTACAAATTTGATTGTTATCCAATTGTTTCCATGGACCCTTAGTTGACACTAATGTGTTTTTGGGAGACCATTCATCATATTTTCTCTTAACTTTAAACATCATATTTGGGAAAGTTATTTTTGGTTTTCCAAGGTGAATTCTCTATACTCTTCATCAAGAGAAGGTTGTGGTGGTGGATATGGTCAGTTTGGGATATGTTATGGTGATTAGTTGATGGGTATTATTTTTTTCTCGGATTTTGGGGTTCCTATTCACTATTCAGTATTTGTGATCATTTTTTTCTTCTTATCATTGCATAGAATTTGATAAATATTCAATTAATTTCAGTGATTTAGGGACTCCTTATTTTTACTATAATGCGGTAGTAACATGATTTTTCTTACATTGGGAAAATGGAAATTATTTAAATAACAATGGTAATGAATTAAACTAAAAAAATGAGTTGATGGGAAGGGGTATCATTTATGCTTACATGTTTCAATGATTTTTCTTATGTGTTCAATGCATGATTATATATCATTTAGAAAAATATTGTTTTTGTGGAGACATATGTGTCTTTTCTATGATATTATTTTTTGAATCATATATATATAAAATATTTTTCAATTAATGTAGGTAATGAAATAGTTGTGTGAATTTAGAAGAAAACATGATGATGTTCATGCCATCTCTGAAAGAGATAAATGGGATGTGTGACATAAATTTGGATGGTTATTATATTATTAGAATTTTTTATATTTAAAAAATATGGTTATGTTATATTTCTACTGGTCATTTGGGAACTGTTGGGAGTTACCTTATATGGTTTTTCGACTAGTGTGTGTTGGGAAATAGGTTTATGGATGCCTTTCGTTGATGGAATGAGTATGAATGGTTGTTGATGTGGTTCTTCAGGGCTTTAATGGTTATATGAGATTGGAAGAGGTATACAATGACTATGGGGGCCTATAGATTCTATGTGACATGATATTTTTGTGGTTATTAACTAGTTATAGTGGGATTTATAACAAATGATCATTATTATGTAACCCTATGTTTGTAATAATGAAGCTAATGCGGGATATAGGATAGTGTTAAATTAGTATTGAGATGTTAATGAAATACTAATTACTAAAATGAATGAGTAAAGGGTTCGAATAAAAAATGGGTGATAATTTTGAAGTAGTTTTCATAAAATATGGGGAATGAATGACATAATGAAAATGTCAAGGCTGGTAAATGGAAAATTAATAATTTCTAGTTGAAAAATTTTAATGGGAAATTATATGGGGTGTGGTGGATTTTTTTATAGATAAGTTGACTGGTTTGTATTCTAGAAGTGGATGTTGTCGATAGTTGAAGGGTTTCGTGATGTACTATTGTTATGCGATGTGTTATTGTGGTTTAAGTGAAAATATACAAGGTTGTGATATTGTGTAACATATTATACTTATATTTACATATGATTTCATACACACCTCACCGAAATCAGATTAACTCATTGACACCAAAAGGTTTTGGGTTATGTGTGTTTCCCCATCATCTAGGATAGAGTGTGAATAGATGTAGTACTCCCTCTTCCCTACTACCTCGTCTAGATAAATAATTGATTATAAAGATTATATAATGGGATGATGTGTGGTTTTTGTATTATTATATGGTGTGGGTCATTTGTAGAAGAGGTGGGTATGGGGTTGATGTATTTGATGTTCATGACACCCTATTGTAAGGGATATGGATATGTTGTGGTGGATATAAATCGATTCAGACAAGAATTTTGAGACATGTGAGAGGTTGAGATTGGTAGGGATGAAGTCTGCCCCACATTATTTATGGTACGATCATTCACTTCAATTCAAATGAGAACATATCACCCTTGGAAAGGTTGGGATAGGTAGGATAGTAGTCTGGCCCACATCGATTGAGATATTATATACATATTAGGTGACTATGATGGATTTAGAAGGGATAAAATCATAATAAATTGTATAATGGAGAATGAGAGTGACAACCCAGTAATTCTAAATAAAAATTAATTTTTAAAAATCGTAACTTATTTGAAAATATAATTATGTTTTTTGTGTTTTTAATCAATCATATAATTACATAAATCATAAATATTTCTGTAAATATTTTTATCATATTCCAAATTAACAACTTCCACTAAGAAAATATATTCATAATTTAGGGATATATCATAGGAAATATCATTTATAATAAATTAATTTAGTATTTATAGTAATACCAGATAAATTATTAATAAATTAATATTTAAAAAATTATCTCAAATATGTAATTTAAGAACCAAAAATTTTGCATAATTTATAAGATATTTATTCAATTAATTTCTAAGAATATATTTATATTTTATTTAATATATTTTAATAAGGAACCATAAAATACTATACCATGTCTTTTAGTTGTAATGGAAATGTATGTCATCATAAATAATAACTGAAAAGTTAACCACACATCAGTTATAATTCATATGAATTTATTTTACCATAATACTAATCCGTAAACATGGTCACAAATTAAATGTTCACATACATATATATTAAAAATGATATTAAAATTTTTACTGATGATTAATCATTCCAAATATGTAAAAACCCCTTATTTTCCATTATATTCAAATAATTATGTATTTTAATACTTGAAATACATGAATAACATGTCAAATAACTATAATTAAAATTTGTAACATGAATATTATTAGAAAGACCCAGACCCTAGTAGTCTGGATTTGGTTCCCAACATTATTACGTTGGCATAAAATATAAGAAAATACATCCCAAAGGAAGGAATAGTTTAGTATTCTTGGTAAACTAGATATATATTCAAAAATAAAATATAATTTTAGATATAAAATAAAAAAATTATTTCAGATTACTAATACTCACAATAGAATAAACCAGCATATCAATCAAAATAACCATCTTAGAAACCTGGGAAAATAAACATAATATTAAGGTGAGATCAAATTCATAGTAAGGATTATATACAATGAAAAATCATTTTAATCAATGATAATAATAAATATGGAATGGTAAATAACTAATCACACATTCCATTTAATCAATAAAAATATAATAAAATGCGTCCATATATTTTTTCATAGTGAATATCCTTTGGATAATATTTTCTAAATTCTAAATGTTGGAAATACATAATTAGTATATATCATTTATCTAGAAAATGAACCACTATCTTCAAGACCTTTCACAAGATGATTTAATCTTTATGGATAAAAACCCATTAAATGCATGCTTAACTGATTCATACAATGAGACTGCAGATGCATTGAACGGATTTTCTATATAAGGTCGCCACCAGTTTATTCATGTAAAAATAATTCCTCATATATTTAAATGATAAATTTATTTCATGAATCAACATGTATTATAATAAAATATTCATTTTTTGTAAAAGATATGGATTTAACATTATTTCCTCAATTATTTAAATAACATTAGAAGTAAACATAGTATATAAAAATGGAATACAATTTAAAAAATAATCAAAAAAATATATTATATGTGTCAACTATAATTCAACATTAAAATTTTTAAGAGATACATAAAATAATCACAATTAATTTCAAACATAATCACAACCTAACATAATCAATGAAGTATATGTTAAACACAATGAATGAAAATTGAGTTATGAAATATTGTACCACTTTGTAATCCATGAAATCACATTACCCATGAATGAATAACATTTATCAAAATTTTAAATACCATTAAAATAAATTTATTCATGATATAAAATTGAAAATATGTTTTTACATACATCACACAAATTAAATAAGTGGTGAATATGATATATTTCCAACATGAATAAAAGATAGTTAAAAATGCACTGTCATGCAATTTCTTGTAGTTGAAAATGGTTTATCATATTTTATAATAGTTTAAATAATGATATTAATTTATACTAGGACTGTATCCATATTTAGGATATCATATAATATCCTATTATATGATATTATCAACAATTTGTTAATAATATTTTATATTAACATTGTTTTGGTTGTTTACTGCTTCAATTTTTAATCCATGTTTTGTCCTGTTAGTGTATTCTATTTTGAATATTATATAGTTACATAATGTTGAAAATAATAGTATTTTAATAGGTATAATATTTATTCATTATATATATTTTTATAATCATTATTAAATGGTGAACATGTGAAAGAAACAACATCACGTCGTGGAGATGGTAGGTTGCACGTACACATGAGTGACGATATCATTCCCTTATTGGTGAAAGGGTAAGGAAGAAATTTGAATATTAATTTTCTATATAATAAATATCATGTCATAATTATCATATATTTCTTTTATTCCCATTATTATACCCTTAAAATTAATGTGGCGATGAAAAACAAATTACACCATAGCGTGGAGATACAAAGTCGTACGTACGCATGAACGATGATTTCACTTATAATAGGTTGAAAAAAGGTGGAATGTGGTATTAAAAAAATTATAATATAATATAATAACATTTAATATATATTATTTATAATTTTTTTCTAGAATCAAAAAATTATGAAGAATCAATATAATAAATAAAATTGATAGATTCGGTAAAGACGGTTTCATTTTCTTCGATGAACTTCCTTTATAACTTATCATAAGGGAGCTAGGGTATGACTTTTGGAAGAAACAAAAGATCTAGAACTTGGATAATTATTTTTATAAGAGATATGGATAGGTTTTGGAGAATCTATAAGTCTCAATGTGTTGTGAACAAGTGATGGAGGAGGTGCGTTTTTATAATTTAGGTGAGGGGCACTATTGAAAATCCTCAAAATATTAAAAAAATATTAATGCAATTCTAGATCCAAAGACGTAAAAATGGAAAATAAATTAATATGGTCTTAAATTTTAAACCATATGTTACTCCATTTTGGATTATTTAATATTTTATGTTTTTTCATAATTTCATAATTTAATAATTTAATAAATTAACCTTATTGTCAAATTTGGTACAATTCTTTTAATATGACTTCAAATACATCAATATAAAGTGGGGATTACAATATAATGATTTAAAAAACTACAATATATCTTATATATCTATGAAATTAATTAAACCCATTAAAAAAATAAAATAAATCAAAATTAATAATTTTAAACTAAATTATTATATTTTTCTATTAATTATATAAATATATTATTAGAAATGCATATTCATTTAAGGTAATTATATAATTTATAAAAATTTCATATAAAGATATATAATGAAAATAATTTCATTATGATAAAAACATTAATTTAGGTTCATTTATATCTTTATTTTTCTTTGCCTATGTGGACATATAAAAGATATTAAATAAAGAGAGAGACATTCTGTAACTATCATTGATTTAAATAATATGTTTTTTATTTTCATAGAAAAGTGTCCATTAAATAACTCAAACTAGATATTAAGGTTATAGGGGTTGAATAATATTCATAAAATAATTTTTGGACATGTTTAGTTCATGGATATACAATTATCTTTTTGTTCTAACCCTTATTTAACCCTTGTAACTCTTACTAGGAAAACACATATTGTTACTCTTTGAGGGTTAATAGAGTTATTATAAAATTTACAAATACACATAAATGTATGATCGATGATATTTTTAACCATATACAAATCCCTTGGATGAAATTAGTATTTTAATGAATTTCATATAATTTAATAAAATATTCTTTATTCTAAAATATCCTGAATGTCAATTTCAACACTATTCATTACTTTGACTTTTAAAAATATCAATACAATAAGATAAATTCAATCAAAAAAAATTATTAAATCAATACCATTTAAATGAAATGTATAAAATTCATGTATTTCATTAATTAATTCAAATTTTATAAAGTTTTATATTTTTAATATCAGTTATTTGATATTTTCATTTATTGAAAAATTAATGGATCATCATTGTGTAACTATTTAAGTTACATATGTCTTCAAAAAAAATTAAAAATAAAATTATATGATGAATACAATTATTTTATAATTCAATGTTTTATTTATAGTCAAATAATAATTTTGTATAACTCCACATTAAAAATGTTATGTTCTTTAAAAATATGATTATGAAATCTTTGAATTTTCATTAAATAAAATATTATAAATATCATAACCTCGTCCAAATGTCCATAAATGGTCATATAACCAAACTTTAATTTATTGTGGACGAAATTTAATCATCCAATATTATTTTGGCAACTATTATTGTCATTTTATAGACATATTATATTATTTTAAAGCTAAACTGCATTGTTTACCCTTTACAGTGGTAATAAAAACTACCAAGGTTACTATTTATATAGGTGAAAAATAAAAATGAAATATATAATAAATTTAGACATCTTGAATCCAAATATGAATCCTTCTTTCAAAAATCAATTCACAAAATTCGTCGAATTTAAATTTAAATTAATATCGTAAAACACAATGAAAAACAATTTTTATTAAAAATGTATTTTTAAACCCAAAATGTACTTCTACCAAAATAAGGTATAACAATTAATAAAATGAAATTAATTAGATTATTTAAAACAAAATATTAATTATGTTACATTGATATCAAATTAAAAAACATAAATCAAATTTTTTTTATTAATAAATTGAGAGTTTTACAAAAATTGTTATTTTTCACTATTCCCAAGAAAATCAACCTTTTCAGAAAAATGTAAAAAATTCACCATAATATAATTTTTTAATTAATATTTTAATAACTAAGTTCATTTTTTCAAATATAATTTATAAAATTTTCAACAGTTAGTTTTTAATCATGTGTGCCATTAAAAGGATAAAAACTTCCTTTAGAAAAGAATATATCTTTTATGCATAAAATTGGATATATTTTTATCTTATGCCTATAAAATATATTCATTTAATTTTAATTTTTTTATAGAATATATAATATATATATATTACATAATTTGGTTAATACTATTTTTCCCACCAATTTAATGGCTAGGTTATAATGATCACATAATAATATTTCATTGTTCATTTAAGTTGGGTGTTTAGTGAAACATAATATATAAAAGAAATTGAATTTAAAAAGATACATGACATAAAATCATTGGGTGTTACATTCTCCCATCCATAAAAAAATTGCATCCTAACAATATTGAAATTTCAATTTGAAAATAAAAGGTTGATATTTGAAAATTTGTTTGTGGGAAACTGATGTTATAAAAAGGGTTAACAAAACATCCTCATAATAAGTGGGAACTGGAAATGTGAAGCTAACAAAAAATTAAGATTTATAATTGGATAAAATATGGTTCAAGTGAATATATATACAAATAAATATATACAAATAAATATAAATAATTATAGTGTTCATTTATCCGAAGAAATTAAATGATTAATAGAATGTCAAGGGCCTCGAAACCATAAATCTAAGATGATTTAGAAGATAGTATGATTCATCTTACACAAAGGTAATAAGATAAATTTTTTTTCTTTGACTAGAATCAGACTCTATGGTGGCTGTGCATCTTCTCAAAAACCAATACAGGAATGTTACTTTGGTTGTAATGCACTATTGGATTGAATGTCTTTGTCTTCTTGACATCCTTGTAATTGACATGGCTCATCCCTATAGGAAGGCCATTCAGGTTGCTGATTCTTTATCAAAGAAGGCTATTGGGGATTCAAGATTGGAATGGTCTTTTGTGGCTCCTGATTGTTTTGTACAATTTTTTGTAGCTGATGCATGTGGCATGTTGTTTTCTCGTCTTTGTAAACCTCCCTTTTGATGATTTATCTTTGTACTTTATTTTTTAATAAAATTTGGTAGGGGTGGATCTTTTACTCACTCATGGGCCTTTTGATGATAAATATTTATCGAAATAAAAATGGATGTCTCAGGTTATCCAATATGATAATTTATACTTTAACCTAAAATAATAATATCCTTAGTCCATTCTATAAGTAGTTAACCATAAGACTCATCCAAAATGCATCTATCCAAATATTTTAAAAGGGACCTCCCTAAATTTTAAAAATCAACATAACTTTAGATTTTTCAAAACAACATAATTTGGATCTTATAAGTATATACCAAATATAGAAATACCTTAATCACCTGAAAACCATAATGAAATAAATATTGCTTCAGAAAATACGATCTCAAGTTGTTGAATATATTCCTCAAGTAAAAAAATTTGATAAACCCTATAATGATAACCAAATCCATAAATTCACTATCCAATTTCATGGTCACCCATAATATCCCATAAAAATACATTTATCATTATTATACCATCATAAAGTACTTAATTATGGTTTTCTTCACCAAATCATAATTTTTCCTAAACTTCAACCTTCCATAACATCACATATATTGATTACTCATATTATTCACCACATTCTTCCACATCCTTAAAGAAACTGAAATTTATTGCAATACTTATATACCACATTATTGTTATTAATAAAATATTTTCTTACAATAAAATTTGTGATCCCAAGTACACAAGAACCTCAACCATTCAACTTAATTCATAATCCATTAACTAAGATTCATCGTCTTATCCCTCCTTCATTTTATATATCATTTGTTGTCTCGTCATCATTAATAGTAAAATAGTTTCTCATAGTTCCTTTTTGATCAACTTCATAGGATTTTACCCAGGGACATTTATATTCATTATTGTTATAATTTCTATATTTAAAACATTAAACCATTAATGATTACGTAGGGAGGCCGGTATTCTCATCCTTTTCTTTACCAAACATTGCATTTTTCCTTGGAAATGACTTTTTTATATCCTTTCTCCCCCATTTTGTTTTCCCATTCCTCTAAGAAATTAATTTGGGTGTTAATTCTCACATTATTGGCATATAAAAATAAGAATATTCTTTCCTATATGGTCTCCACCACCAGATCTCTCAATGAGCTCTATCCTTATCTTCTTTAGTGAGTTGTGGAGTTGGTTATGGTTCCATTTAATAATCATGATAACTTATTTGGAAGGAACAAAATATCCATCACTCTACTCATTATCAATACATTGTTTACCACATCCGTCATTAACCATGTTTATTCAGGTTCCATTCAATTCCAAAAAAAATTATAATGTGAGCAACAATAATCATAGTGGTAAATCACATAGTCATGAAGAATCATTTATTGAATGTCTAAATCAAGAGATATTATCAATATATGAGTCCTTAGGTTTGACTGTGTCTATAAATTATCATAAAAAAATATATATAATGATATCCCATACATAGAAATATATCAAAATCAGTCATAGGATTTTGTTCTGTAGTATATGTTTTCCCAAATCTACTTTCCAAGGTTTTTACTAAATTTTCTCTGAAACCAACTATAAATACTGAGACTTAGGAAGCGCGAATTTGGTACCTTACGTTATTACATTGTCATGTTATTTAGGAAATTTCATACTAAGGGACTAAATATTTCAGTATTCTAGGTAAAATAGATACATTTTTTAAATTCAAAATATATTCTACATAAAAAAAATATTTTCTTTCAGAATACCATTTTACCCATAGTGTCACCCTACATATCAAACATAATACACATCTTGGAATCCTAAGAAAAAAATAAACATATGAAAGGAGTGAGATAAATTCTCAATAACTATTAAGTATAGTAGAAATGAAGTTTCATTAATATGCATAATCAATATAGAAAGGTAAATAATTGAAAAAATTACCCCTTTCATCAATAAATTGAAATTGAAATGCATACATAGATTTTTTTTCATAGTTATAATACTCTTGATAATGATAAATAAATTATTAATACAAAAGATGATTAATTATTTTATTTCATCTATCTGGATAAAGAAACACTATTGTCAACACCTTTCACAAGAAAGGTTAATATTTATGGGTAAAAATCCATTTAATGATAGCTTCATTGATTTGTCCAATGAGACTATTGATGCATTGAGGGGATTATCTATATACGATCTGCACCCATTCCTTAATTTTATAATCATTACACATATATTGAAATGATTTCATTTATTAATGAACCAATAAGCCTTATCAAAAAATTATTTGTATTGACTAAAAGATATGTTTTTAAAATTATTTTCCAGTTATTTAAAAAACATTCAATGTAAAAACCATATAGAGGAATTGTATATAGTTTATGAAATAATAAAATTAATTGATTGTGTTCATAAACTCTAAATCCACATAAATAGGTGGGAATAGAACACAAGTCAACCAAAAGTAATTTCACACATAATCTTAGTATAATATAATCAAGGATGTATAAGTTTAACCCAGTGAATGGAAATTTATTTAAGAAATACCTTGGCAATTTCTAATTAGTGGAAAACTATACCCCAAGAAAGGTTAAAAATTTAAAAAAAAAATACTATGATTATAAATAGATTCATGATAAAAAAAATGCATAAGTACATACATAACTAAATTTAATAAGTGGTGAATATGACATATGTTCCAGAGAAATAAAAGTAAGACAAAAATATCCTACAAGCCGATTTCCTTTAGCATAACATGCTCTAACATCATGTATAATGGTTTAAAGAAATTTATTAACTTATACAAGATCCAATGCACATTTATGATATCATATATTAGTCTCTTATATCGTATTATCACCAATTTATTAATCATCATCATTGTTATATATTTATTAGGAAAGAAAGAAACACAAAAAAACATGACCGAAGACAAGTCCAGAAATAAAAAATCCTTAGGAGAACAAAAGTTATGAAGTCCTAGATGAAGCAATATAATAAAGTTTACCCCCTCCGGTCCTAGTTGAAGGGAATTCAAGAATCAGGTGACATTGGAACACTGGTATTCAACCACCATTTAGGCTAGATGGTCAACAATATTATTGCCCTCACGATATGTGTGGACCACCTAGACATTGTTGTTCATGAGGATGGATTTACGTTTCCTAATGATATATGCTATCGACAATGGAGTGGAGGCTTTACCGTGCATGGAATCATGGATAATAATGGAGCTAGTTTCCACCTAATTTATATAGATATCCTTCTGTATACATAAACTCATCCCCATGTTAATTGATTTGGAATCTTCTGTGATGGAGATCCCCATCCCATAGTAAGTAGTAAAGGCTAGAAGGAAACCTCCCTTGTAATCCCATACTACCCCTCTAAATTGCACGATTTCCGCAGTAAAAGTCCTATCAAAATTAACATTGAAGCCCATAAATGGCTGTTTTCACCACACCTAATGTCCCCTTGGCCATGAATTATAATTCTTCACCATAGTCACACTCCCCTACATAGCTCTCACAGAAGGAGTTAGCACCATTTGTTGACCCCATGGACCATGAAAATAAGGAAATATCTTGTTCATTCAATAATGAATATTCCTGATGAAATAACACCTTAAAACTTGGTCTTTTTTCTATCTTTCCATATACACCAACATCTTGCACTAATAATCACCAATCTGGCCATTTTTTCTTCCCAAAACATTAAAACGATGGAACCATCTTTCTTCAAAATAGGCCCCAAGATTATCTGGGGAAAGAAGTCCAGTAAAACATCCAAATTACTTTCAAACATCCATGGTCCATTCACCATTAAAAAATAGGTGATCATTGATCTCCTCTATATGTGTCACACAATAGTTGCATCTAGAGACCAGGTTGACACCCATCTTCCTTACAGTGTCATCCATGGGGACTTCATGATTCCTAACACTCTAGGTAAGAAATTTGAAATTTTTGGACTTATCTCACACCATACCACATTGTTCCAAGTATCTCACTACTCTTGAGGTAGTGATATCTGATAAAAATCCAACAAAGAGAAGGTCTGTGTGTTGGAATAAGTGAACGTACATTAATCTAGTTAATAATTTATCATAATGAGATCAAATTCCCCTTGTTGTTCATCATTCAGCATGACATTGGTAAAATAATGATATAAAATATCCCCCCAAAAAGAGATCATTGGTTCCTAGAAGCCCGATAAACTTATGATTGAGTCAGCCCCGTTGTGGTTCTAGAATGAGATGTACCCTTCCCTATGATACATTGGGAGTGTTGAGATATGGTTGGAATGATATTGTGAATCATATACTAGAAAGGTGAAGCATGGACACCTTCATCTGCATGAAATCCAACTTTATGGGACATAATTATCCACTATAGAGTGTGCTCTTGCAAACCTCCCATGAAAGAATTGCATACAAGAAATGAACTATAACCTCCAGGATCTACATGTGGATCCCAATTTCTTGTATGGGTCTTCAAACCATACCAATGAAGTCCAATGATGATTCCCCTCAGATTGGGCATCCAAGAAGAAACTAGCCAAAAATATTTCAATGGATGTGACAAACCCCTTGCACACTTTTGTTACCAAAAGGGAATTGGTAGGAATTGCCGAAATCATACTATTGACAAGAGTTATCTGACCTCCGAAAGATAAGTAGTGGTTTTTCCAGTTAAGCACTCCACTGGTGATCATATTCACAATGTGACTATAGTTCCGAACATAGATTCAGCTCGGGGAGATAGAAGATCCATGGTAGTCTCAAAAAATTAACCACTCTACATTTCCATCATATTGCACAGGGATATGGCACGTTGACTACCACATTTTTTTTGAAATTTAGGGACTGATCATGGTTTTTTTGATCACCTAGAATCTAATAGAAATATTTATATAGGATTTTATTCATACCACCAACCAATCATATGTTGTTAATAATAATTTTAAGGGAATCATCTGTAAATATTAGTTGAGAAATAGAAGGTAAACTCCTTCATTTGTGAAATTGTTGAAGACCCCCCACGGTCATCCTTCTGTTAATAAGATGGATAAGGGTGTCTTGTATAAGAAAGACAATTATTAGTGATATGGGATCCCCTTGCCCGAGTCCACATGATTCATTGAAAGAACCATGGGTCTTTCCTAGGAAGGATGCAACCATAAATGAATAACTAAAACATCTAATGACTAAATCCATAAAAAATGGAGAATGAACCATACCTGAAAACACCATGTTGATGAAGCCCCAATCTATTATATTTTAGTCCTTTTTCATATTCAGATTAAGATCAAAGTTTTATCCATTTTTTATGATGTTTATATCTTGAATCATTTATTGATCCAAGGAAACATCTCCCTATATTGATCAACCCATAAAAAATCCTTGTTCCTCAAAAGATATCCACTAAGGAACATGTATGGACTACCTAGAATTGTTGATTCTTTAGAAAATCGTATAGGAGAAGTTACACATGCTTACTGGCCTGTAGTCATGGATAGAAGACGAGTCTTTGATCATTAGAAAAAGTACTAGAGAAGTTGAACCATCCACAGTAAGAGTTGAGTTTCCCCGAAAGATGTCCTAGATGGCTAAAATAACAGCAACGTTAATCTCCTCCAAATAGCCCCTATAGAAAGAACCTAAAAGGCCATCAGGACCATAGAACTCTCTAGTTTAAGATTCATCATCACATCAAAAACCTCCTTCTCGTCAGGAATTACTTCCAGCATGACCTTGGCTTGGATGTTCATTATTTTGTCGATCCCATCTAACAGCTCTGTATTCCCACACGGGTACCCATCATTCATGTTTTGGTAAGAAACTATAAGAAAATTTTTGATGAAAGAAAAATATATGCCCCCAACCACATCTGTGTCATCTAAAAACAAACAATCATCCAACATGATATTGGGTTTCACTAAAAAACTTCTTTTTTTAATGCATTCACGGATATAGGCTAATTTTCTATCCCCTTCTTGAAGCCATTTCACCCTCACATTCTCCTAGGAAATTCATTCATACTTCCGTACCATCTCAACTAGGATATTCTTCTTGTTGGAAATATCATCAAATTCTATGTCATCCCATGCATCTTCTAGACATCATTCTAGGAACTCAACATCTTTTTCATGGTTGTGAAGGTCCTTATTGAAAGGAGGAATACCCTTTTCCCAGGATTATAATATATTTTTGAGCCGTGTCAACTTATTTTGGATGGAAACTAAAGAGTAGCAATGAGTTGGATCCCTCTAATAATCATTGACAAGTTGGTGATAACCATGGGATCCAACCTAGTGTGTATGATAATGAAAATTCTCACAACCATCATTCTTGGGAGATAATGAGACCAACCAAGGAGAGTGATCAGAGATTCCCTGGACAGGATTCTCCACCTCAGAATAAGGAAATTGAAAAAAGGTATGTAAGTTATCCAAACACCTATCCCACTGAATCCAACATCTTCAACATCCATCTTGATTCAACGCACCAACTGAACATGTCCCCTAAATTTATCATGTTAATGAGGCCCTTTCATACCATAAACTGCACAAACCTCATAATAGATTCAAAAGGAAATGTTCCTTTTCTTTTCATCTCTTCTGGATCCATAATTACATTGAAATTTCGACCAAAAATATACGGGGATTCTTCTATATCAAATCCATTAAGATCCTACCAAAACAATTCTCTTGATAACCATCGCAACTCCCATACAATAAAAAAATATTGTCTTTGAACCCATTTTCACTTTCACAGTGATATACTAATCTATATCCTTGACCATATCCACTAACACCCCATTCATCTAAAATATCCATATATGTTGATTGGATGGGTCTGCATGCATGACCACATGCATAACAGTTTTACAAGTAAACTCAGTAATCTTTTACAAGTTTTGTTTATGCTCCATAACAACAACAATGAATGCCTCATGATTTTTAAATTCTATTTCTAAGATGTACATCTTCACCCAATACCCTATACCATAGGTGTTTCATATGATTACTAGATTCATTGAACTAGGAATGGATCAATTTCGGTGCATCAGTCTTATTTAGAGGGGAGGATTCACACTCCTAGAAGAATATATTTGTAGCCCATGTACATACCCCAGTATCCAGAGATGAGCATATACTTATTGGAGAGGCCGAGAGTGAAAGACTCCTCATGAAATTCCTTCACACCTAACATGGAGGGGAATCATGGTCATGGGATTTAAACTATGAGGTATCCAGGACCCCGTTTATAGGGATTTTTGAATCCTCTTGATGATGAGAAGGTAGGAGGGGAACATTCCATAGAAGACCCCCTTTATTAACTTCCAATAGTTGCACACTGGTTGATCTGGAGTATCCTAGAGGGGACCCATCATTACTGATGCCAACCAGGAATGAATATGGGGATATAGAGAGATATTTTCATAGAGAAAACCATTCCATTGACCCAGGCATCATAGAAAAAAATTTCTAGGACATCCCCGCACAAGTGATCGTGAGATCATGGTGGGAATCAATGCCAAATCCAAATAAGGTATTGATGGGAAGAAGGGGGTAGGGGTGGGGAAACCCTCACCAAGGTTGATCATATAGATTCCCCCTCTGCTTACAGAGGATTTCTCGAGTCTAGAGGATAAGGTTAATTATCTCTTGAGAAGGTACCCCTAGGGGGATAATCAGGTTCATGGAGATCATCATCAGACTAGGAACATACCTATCTGGGGGAAGAGGAGTTACCATTTAAGGATTGGGCCATGACCCCCTCAGATGATTTTATAGGATTTGTATTTCACACCTAATTTCCTCCTCAATTGCGCTTCCTAAACATGTGTATAGATATCCCATGAAGATAGCAGTGTGAGCAGAACCTGGGTAGCACGGGGAATAGAAGATCAAGGATCTAGAATAATGAATCTTTCACATTCAAAGAGGTTTTTTCCAAGAGAAGAAGGGTCAGATAAAGATCAACATAAATGTACACTACCGATGCCTCTTCACAACACTATTTACTTTCATCATCGCATAATAAACCTCTAAGAGAGTCCCCAATATCATTAATAAGTGATCCATTATAGAACAATAGTGAAATCTCAAAAAGAAAGATCCACATGAATGCCAGAGAGATTTCATTACCTATGTGAACCTCTAGAGACCATCTAGACATATTAAAACCCCAACTGACCCATGAGACATGGGGAATTGCACCATGCATGCATTAATTCCATCTCAGATGAAAGAATTAGGCAGAAGAAATTTTGATGGACGGCCAAAACTTGGGCTGGATCAGCAAGACCCCATGAATTCAAAAACTGTCTGAACACCAAGAGAGGTGGCTTCGCTGATCCAAACAGATCAATGAGGGCACATCTAAAGTAGCCAACTACTTCATCATAGGTATCCTATGAGATATCCACAACCAAACCTAAGCCATCCCTACAAGCCGATGATACCACTGGGGAAAAATCTGAAAATACGGAATTCAAAGACCCCCTTGACGAGCCACAAAGCGCATCCTTAAAGCATGGAGGTAAAAAACGACCCCCAAGGTATTTCCATAGGTATGGGAGAGGTGAATGTGATTCCATGGAGGTATATGAGGTTCTCGGATCAGAGAGAAAAATTACCAGAACCCTAGCCCAGGAGAAAACAGCGTATAGAGTATTGGTGAGAATATTTGGAAAAATAA
The DNA here is from genome assembly GCA_963277665.1 of Viscum album. Classification (NCBI taxonomy): domain Eukaryota; kingdom Viridiplantae; phylum Streptophyta; class Magnoliopsida; order Santalales; family Viscaceae; genus Viscum; species Viscum album. The sequence continues at coordinate 1,427,657,831 of OY728141.1, forward strand.
CGGTCTCAGGGGGATGTTCACCATCTCAATCAACTCACCCGCCAAACTCACATTTTTATTAAGAATATTTCATTATTAACCCTATTTTGGATTTTAAATTCTTCATTTTCATATTAATGATTAGTCGTGTTGGTCCTAGTTCTTGTTCATAGGATATACCTCTGTAATCTCTAGAATTATATTACGGTCATAGGTAAAATATTTAATCATTATATAAAATTTTTAATCATTCTTGAATGGTAAAAATGGAAAATTAATTGCATCTCAAAGTTGTGATGGTTGACCATACACACAAATGAGCGACAATAATATTATCTTATCGGTGAAAGGGAAAGGAAGTGGATTTCATATTAATTTTCCTAGAATCAATATGATGTCAAAATTATCAAATATATCTATTATTTCCAAAAATATAAACTTCCAAGTGAAGTGGTGAAGAAAATAAAATTACACCATGCTGTGGAGATAGTATGTTGTATATATGCCTGTATGATGATTTTGTTTTTCATAGGATGAATAAAATGTGGAATATGGTTGGTCCAATAATCATAATAATATATAATAATATATAATATACAATATTTATTATTTGAACATGTAAAAGACACATGAATAGAAGCTAGAAGATGAAATAAACTTGTAAGAGTCAGTAAAGATGATTACCTAATTTCTTGATGAATTCCTCTATAACTTCTCTTATAGGAGCTATGTCAAGTCTTTTGGAAGGAAAAGAGAATCTATAACTCATATAAATATTTTTAGAACAGAAATGTTAGGGTTTTATGAGTTATAACACTCTATGTGTTGTGAACAAGTGAGGGAGGAAGTTCCTTTTTATAATTGAAGTGGCGGGCACTTTCATAAATACTCAAAATATTAAAATATTATAATGTTATTGTAGAGGAAAAGACCAAAAAATGGAATCTTAATGATTTTCTTATGAACTTTTAAACCAATTGTTATCCAATTTGGTGTTATTTATTATTTTTATGATTGATAAATAATTTAATAAAATATCATTTCAATAAAATACCATTATTTTTAAATTTCATAATATTTAATTAATTTGACTTCAAATACATCTTAAAAAACTAGGAATTAGAATATAATACTTTAAAAACCCTCTAATTTATCATATATATCTTGATTATTTGTTATTCATATTAACTCATTCCAAATATATCAAAATTATTAATTTTAAGATCACATAAATTTTTTTCAATTATTTAAATAAATATTATATTATCATTACAGATGTATTTAATGTAATTATATAATTTTTAAAAATAAAATATAAATTTATATAGTTAATATAAATTAAATTAGATCAAAATATAAATTTATGTTCGTTCATATCTTGATTTTTTCCCAATGTTGTCATATAAAATATTTTAAATACAAAGCGAGTGACATTTTGTAACAATCCATGTTTTTAATAATATATAAGTTGTCATCTAGAAAAAGAGTCCATTTTAAAAATAAAAATAGATTTTATAGTGATATGGGTCTAATCATATTCATCCTATGTTTCATAAATGTTCAGGTCATGGTTATACCCTTATTTATTTGTTTTATCCCTTATTTGACCTCTTTAACTCTTATGAGGACAACATGGATTTTTACTCTTCGAGGGTTAAAATAGTTATGATAAAATTCCAAATGACCAAAACATGGATCATTGAATAAATTTTCAGCCTTATCATAATTATTTGTATGAATGAAATATTTTTATGAGTTTCAAATCATTTAATAAAATATTATTTATTTTGAAATATCACTAATTACAATTACGACACTATTTATTTCATTGAATTTTAAAAATACCAATAAAACTAGATAAAACTAATATTTTATTAAATCCCTAATAGGTAAATTTATTCTATAAATTATATGGATGACATTAATTCATTTTAATTATTTGTATTTTAATATTGTTAAATTAATTTATTTTATATTTTCATTAATTGAATAATTATTTGACCATCGTTGTGTAATTATTTAAGGTACCTATATCTTCACAAAAAATTAAAAATAAAATAATATAATGAAAAAATTAATTATGATTTAAATATGTTATTTATAGTCGAATATACCTTCCTGATAACACCACATTAAAAACTGTTTTTTATTAAAACTATAAGTATGACATATATGACTTTTTTAAAATAAAATATTATAAATATCATAACATCATTAAAATAATCATAAATGATCATGTAACCAAAAATTAATTTATTATGGATGAAATTTAATCATCCAATAATATTTTTGCAAGTGTTAGGGTCATTTTCTAGTCCTTATCATATCATTTTTACCTTAATTACCTAGTTTACCATTTACCATTGTGAAACAAATTAAAAAGGATACAAGTCATATTGGTAAAATGTGAATGGGATATATTTACTAAATTTAGACCTTATAAATACAGACATTGAAATTATTTTTTGAAATTAAAAAACAAAAAGTTTCATAATTTAATTTAAAATTAATCTCACAAAATTATATGAAAGACTGTTTTCATGATAATTGATTTTTACACCAAAAAATGTACTTATACAAAAATATTTTATAATAATGAATAAAAAATAAATTAATTAGATTATTTATAAAAAATATTATTCATGTTACATTTATAAAAAAATTAAAACACAAGGGCATTTACAAAATAATGAAATTGTGAGTTTTATAAAAATCAATATTTTTCACTATTCACATGAAAAACATCCTTTCCAGTAAACAAAAAATCCACCATAAGATAATTTTTACATTGCTTCATTAAAATTGAATTTTATTTTGGAAAATATAATTCATGAAAGTTTCACAATTTATTTTAAAAACAAGTGTACCATTAAAATGTGAGAAAATAGCCTTTAGAAAATAAATAACTTTTATGAGTAAAATTTAATTTATTTGTATCTTATGCCTATAAAATATATTTGATAAATTTAAAAAAATTCATTCAAATGTATAATATATAAATTTTATAAAGTGTTTAATACTATTCCTTCTCAACAATTTAACCAGGTTATAATGACCACATAACAATATTTCATTGATTGGTTTAGCCTTGTGTTGCGTGCATCACAATATATTGAAGAGATTAAATTTAAAAAGAGACATAAAATTAAATAATGGGTTTTTAAAATTATTTATTAATACAAATTTTGACTAATATTCATTCAAAACATTCATGAAGAAAATATTTATATTTTAATTCTATTTAATACATCATAGATAATATCACACATTTCTTTAACAAATTATATTACATTAAAATTCGATTCTCCATCAAAACCTAGTTATATTTATATAAAAAAAGTGTTCTTTATTTTACACATCATGAAATTTAAACATAAAATTCATTAAATCCTTTATATATAATTAATTAACATGAAACTTTATAAATTTGATTGAGGAACTATTTCTCTGACATTATTGGATTATTTTCCATTTCATAAAAAATACGCAATAATTTAACAAAATCAACCCAAAATATCTATTTTTCTAAATATATATTTCACTAATCCATGATTATTTATCTTATAAAATTCTATGTTAAAATTTTTCAACAATAAAATAATTATTTATTACTTTAAATTTTCATCAAAATGCTTTATCATCTCATTAAATTCAAATTACCAATTTTCCCATTGAATATTTTAATAACTAAAAACAGAATGAATTTTATTATATCTATAATACCCACACCATTAGAAATTTACATCCTTAAAAGTATTTAACTATATCATAATAATATAAGGATTAATTAGGGATAATAATTAATGGAAAATAGGATGTGTTTTTATATAATATCAAAGGATTCTCTATCGAAGAAGCCTCATTATGAAGAAAAGGAAGAAAGATTTCATGTAAATGAAAATTAAATTCATGAAAAGAAAATTAACAAGTAAAAAAAATTGATGATAAAAAATGTAACAATACATTACCAACAACATTATTAATACACTATTTATTATCAATGTTACCTAGTGAAATGATAATGAAATGACGAGTTTCTACTTCCCATCAAGAAAAAAAATATATAATATAAATATTCAAGCATTTCAATAAAAGGTAAAACTATATCAAGATAGTATATAGGAAAAAATCTTATCAATTATAATTGAAGATAAATTTTAGTACATCCACCAGCTAATCCATTATATGTTAAGGTAAAAAAATACAACCAATATCCCATTCCATTAAAAAAGAAAAATTCCATGACACGCCCGAACCATTGATTTTATTATTATTTTATTATATTTATTTATTATTATCCAAAATACTCCCCTAGTCACCTCCCCTTTAATTTTTTCATCTTTTCACATGAATTTTATCATTCAATATTAAGGAAAACTCTATTTTTGTAAGGCTTTCTATTCCCCTACTTCCACATTGTCTCATATTCCTTAATAGTTCATTACCTCCTTACTATTTTATTCCCTAGCTGATCCTTGGGTGGTATTTCGTATTATTAAATCATGTTGATCTTGTTACTAGGGTGTGTAATGGGTCCTCTAATCCATCCTTTAATTATTTTTGAATGAATCACATCAAATATGCTATACCTATGTAGGTGTTTCCTTGATTTTTATTTTATTTGGAATATCGTTCAACCCAAGGTATTTAAATTTAAATTTTTATTCTAAATTATAGAAAATATATAGCTTTAATGATTTAAATATACATTCTAATCATGTATTTTATTCTTTAAAGGTTCAATTCTAATGGGTTCTTATATATTATTCCAATTTTTAGTATTTTCATAAATAGAATGGTTCTTCTTTTTATTTGTAATATTTATATTGTATTTTTTAAATGAGATACTAATAATTCATAGTTTTTTGAGATTTTATTTTCTATTATATGGTTGGAGGTTTAAGTTGGTCAATTGGGTATTATTTTTATGTTTGAGTATACTTTTTATGAATTTATGATTCTCTATGTTTCTCCATGTATTTCATGGTTATAGACATATTAATATGACTACATATATGTAGATATATGTATATATTCACATGATAACATATGGATATGTGAATTGACTGATGTATATATATATATATATGAAGAATTATACCTATAACCTGAAATGGATGTTTTAAAATAAAATTAAATTCTTTAAATTTCTTTTTTAAATATGTTTTCAATGGTTTTTATACAATTAATTGAAAAGGCCTAATTTTCATATTCTAATTTGGTTTTCTAAAACATTCCACACCTATAGTGGAATCCCCACTATTTTTTCATGTATGTGAGCTTGTGAATGGATATTTTTTATATTTCATTCTATAAATAACATGGAGGTTCTCCACACCATTAGGGGGAGGGAAGTGAGATAATTTATTCATTATAAGATTTATTTTCAAACATGATGTGGATGATATAAGATTTAATTATATTAAAAATGTCCCATCACCATCCATATTTAGTGAATATGGAAAATAGGACACCTTAGGTGCTTGGGTATGATATCCTAGAGCGAATAAGGCCCTTTCCACTTGATCTGGTGGGGTCTTAGCTTGTGATGTTATTAGTGTGTCACTCTATTTGTCCAGAATATTCAATATAGGTCCACTCATTGGGAGTGAACTTAGACATCTATGAATCCACGTCTATGCAACCTTAAGGTAGTTCTCATATTTATCCTTATACTATAAATTATTTTACCATAATTTTTTTAATATTATAATTTATCAGTAGTTATATATTCGAATGTATATATTCTCAGACCTTTAGGTTCCATGAATATCTTGATATTGTATAATAGTTTTATTTTTTTTATTCCTTAATGGTTTTAGTAAAATTTTCCATTTTTATTTATCTTTTCTTTAGTTGGTGGTGTTTAAGCTTGAGAGGTTATGTATACTAAATAGAGTGGTTATTGTGTGTGAGGTAATTTTAGGTGAATTGAGGGCTTACTAATTTCATATTAAATTTCTTATTTAATTATATTATAACATAATTTTGATCTATAATTTTGACCTATAATCGATGTAGTTATCATTGTGGAATTTAGGTAGATTATACAGCTTAATTTGCTGTATTTATTGGGTGCATATTTTCCCAACTGAGTTCATTTCGATGAAAAACACTAATGTCATGCCCACGAAGATTGGAAATTCACCTTGTTATCTTTAATGGAAAGAATCAAGCTTTCAACAGAGGAAAAAAATATTCTATTTCATGAAAAATGGAATCAGAGGTGTCTTTTGTATTTAGTTGAGTCATGTAGATATATATGATTTTTAGAACTCCGATAGAAAGTGTGAAATTGATTTTAATGACTCTTAAATATTCTATACACATGGGTTTACTTTTTATGTTGTTTTTTATTCTTATATTATGGGTTTTTGTGGGTTTTGAGTTATGTTAAAGGTCTTATTATGTTTTGTGATAGAATTAGATTTTAGATGGTGGTGTACGATGAGATTATAAGACTCAATAACATATAGAGAGCTAATGTATATTATTAGATGTATCTATCAATGATAATTTTATGTTTTTCACATGGTCCTATAAACCATGAGACAAAATCATGCACAACCACTACTCTCATTCAAGGTAGTATTATGTTTTCTAATGATAATCCCTTGGATTTTTGTTCTTGTTTGAATGGAAATTATTTTATGTTTTAAATTTATTCTTATGTAAATCATCATTATTTTCAATTATTGTGTTCTTTCTAATTTTTTTTAAAAGGAAGTAATAGTTTTTAATTTTTGAATGATAGAGAATCGTACACTATGGGAATATCAAGATAACCATGAAATAATATTCCAAAAATGTTAAAAAGAAAAGGATGACCATAGAGCCTGTATAGAAATATATTGAATGGGTAAAAGTCTCTTACCATGTGGTATGTTTTTTTCCCACATGGTGGGATGTATGTTTTTTTTATAATGAGGAAGAATTTATTGAATGAATAAGTGATGAATATTTCTATTATTTTAATTTTTTCCTTCATTCGTGGGTGGGAGAATCATGTGGTTCTGTCTATTGTTTTATATATTTTATTCATACCAACCTCTTCTTCCTCCATCTTATGTAATTTTTTTTCTGATTCGCTATAGTATATACAAATCAATTTCTCCTAGAAGTTAGTTAGTCTAAAGTTATATAATTGTTATAACAGATCATATTCATAACTAGAGGAGGATATCACTTCCAACCACTCTATAGGGGGGAGAGAACTCCAGACTAAATATCATAGGAGAAGAGCTTCTAGAAATATTTTTTACCCATAGGAGTGAATCATTATCCAAAACAATTCAAAGAGTTTTGGATTTATTTATAGTTATTTGATACCTGACTTATATTATGATGCTTAGTTTGAGGGATTGGAATAGTATTTGGGGGTATATTGAGGAAATGCATTTCAATTTGGATGTAATGGTATGAAACATCACACAAAACCAATAATGATGGGAAAACAACCGAAAAAAATAATATCTAGAAATTTAATCCATCTTATAATTCTCTAATTAATTTTTTAGAGTTATACATCACTTAGAGAATCAACCATAGTGGAGGAAATTATTATTTTATCCCTCCATATCTTAGGTTGTTTTAAATGATCACAAACACAAATTATTTATTCCAACAATTTTTTTGATGGTTCTCAATGTTTATATTATTTTAATTTTATCAGGGAATTCCCAAAAAAAGAATTATTAAATAGTACCATGAAGGGAATTCTTAGATCTCCACACATGATGGTGCTAGAAACTAGCTGGTGAAACCCTCCAGTTACCCAGTGGAAACAAGAAATACATAAAATTAGTTCCAATGGAATGATCTCACTCATCATAATTTATCCTCTAACTACACTCTATGACCCCCAACACCTATAGAACATTATTAATTCCATGAGAGTTTATAAATACACCCTTAGGGTTTCTATAAACATCACATTACCTTCAAGATCATTTCAAGATCCAAATTATGTCTAATAGATCCTATTTTTTTCCTCTCTGACAATTTTCTACCCTTACATCATTATTTTCTTATTGTATAATACTTTAGAAGTGTGATTTTGATTCATTAGTATTTTAAATAGAAAGGATCCTTTTTTCTATTCTTTTTTGTTTATTAAATTAAGGGGTTTGGTTCTTTCTTGGTCCTTAAACATGATTTTGTGTTATTTTTTGTCCCATGAATAAATAGGACTGGTTCTTAGTTAGTCCTTAAATAGAGGGATATTGGGTCCCTATCCCTTATAATTATATGGATTTTAATGTTGGTGTGTTATTAATAAAAAAGGTAGTTACATATTATAATGAGTTTCTTACTATATCAAATAAAAATTAAGGATGAGTTTACTTGATAAAAATATTCAAAAGAATGGTTTAACCAAAAAAATATCATGTTTACTAAAGGGGTTGATTCATAGAGATCCCTTAGAGGATTATTTATTAAATTGATTATAAATTGTTCCATGTATTTATTATTTATTTATACATAAATAAATTATTTATTTAATTAATTCCACTTATAATTCTTTTACATACGATTAAAAATTATTTTCACCTCAACTTTTTATATTCCATAAAAATTATTTTTTAATTATAAAATGGTTTTAAAATGAAAATTCATCCCCTATTTTCATATTTAATTGAATAATAAATAGATATAAGATTGAACCATTTTATTTTGAAAGTCCTTTTATGGTAATGGAAAAAATCAATTAAGGATTACATCAATTTATTTTAACCAACGTTTTCTAAAGGGGCACTCAATGGGTAAACCCCATTTCTTTGATAGAGCCAATTAATATTATTGGAAAAATACAATCATAGTTTTCTTAAAATCATAGGTTATCATGTTTGAGATATTTTAATGAATTCATATACATTTATAACCAATTATAGGAAAAATATACTCCTATTGATATAACCTCTTTAGAAATATATGTAAAATCTATGAATGGTGTTTATTGTACATTAGATCATAATAAATTTTATCATGTTTCCAATCTAAAAAATAATCATGAAATATTGATTTACAATTAAGATATATATGAGGAAAATATCAATCCATAGTTCCCCATAAATAAGGTAATGAACGCCTCAAAATTATGTTAATGTGATGACTCCCTCTCTTATAAAAAATCAGAAATAAAAGCCCCAAATGTCTCATGAACGAAACAATGGTTAATATTTTTGTTTTTTATTCTTGCAATTATTATTGATTAATTAATTTAAATTTTTAATATTTAAATATTCTAGTGATAGATTATATGACTTATTTTTAAAACTTGCCACAAAATTCTAGCATATTAAAAATAAAAACAGTCATCTTGTGAGTGAGAGAGATTCTATTTGATAGTAAAATGAAAATACTAAAGATAAAAATCAAAAAACCAATTATTTTCTTTCTAAAAATAATCACTTTCAAGAGAAAATGTTTAATTTGGTTTTGAATGAAATGTATAATGTTGAGAAAAAATTTCAAGTGATTAAAAAATAAAAAATAAAATTGAGATTTGAATTAGTTAGGAATCCTTTTTCAAGTCAATTAAATGTTGAGAATCTAAAATCCACTATAATGTATCATATGCAGTCTCTTTACAAGTTCAAACAAGGTGAATAGAATTTAGATGGGATATTTGGTTCCCAATAGAGTGTGATGAACTTAGTCTTTGTTATTCGAATCAAGATATCACTTCAATGAATATATATTTTATAAAGGGTTTTTCATAAAACAAATTGTTACATTATTGTTCTAGGTCAAATAAAATGATCTATAAGTGTAATTATAAAAATTACTTGGTTGGTAGGCTAATGTCATTCCACCACTCCTCAAATATCTTACATAAAAAATCTCATATTTCATATGGGAACTCATATCACAAGAAAATATAAGTTCCAAAATCCTTATTGGATTACATTTAACGAACCATGTTTTGGGCCCCAAAACAACTAGTTGTTTTTAATATTTTATAGTATGTATTAATCATACATTCAATCTCTTTGAATTTTAATTAGTGTACTCTATTTTATGAAACATGTTTGAATAAATGCGATATTTATTATATGGGATATTTTTATTTATTTCATTAAAGTTAATTTTTACTTGAGTCATCTGTGATATTTGTTTTATAATTAAATTATTCTATTTATAATACTCTAGTGTCCCCCAGCTTTCCTAGGGTTCTTTACTGAACTTGAGCCCAGAATTCTTAAACCATCCAGACGGTGGACATCACTTTCTTATGGGTGGTGTCGAACTATGCCCATTACGATTCATTAAGGTATGGTCTTTAAAAATAAAACATCCTCCTTCCAATAATCTACCACATAATAATTTATCATCTCTATCTTTTTCAAGTGAGAAATTTTCCTCTCTATTGAATCCTTATTCCTTAGTAATTTTATTGAAATTTTATTGTCTTTTTCACTCATCCCTCCTTCATTTATTTTATTCTTAGCCTTGTTCCTCCCCCATAAATTTTTTTCTCTAAATTATTAAAACATTCTATTATTTTCAGTTTTGGAACATAGTCCTTCTCTTCAAAATGAAAAGGCATGAGAATAAAATAATCAACCCCTCCTCCGATCGAGAAGCATGATCGAGTTAGTAATGAAAAAAATATTACGTTTGGTGGGACCATTGATTCTCTCTAGTTAAAAAATGTCTTCCATGAATTGATATGAAATCTACCTTTATAAATGGTGAGCTAAAAGAACATTTCAAATGTAAAAGAATAAATGATTCATTAATTAAAATTATTGTTGTATGGTGTTAAAATTGAATAAGTTCTTATATGGATATAATCTATCATCTATGGACTAGTACTCAAAGATAGATAAATTATTAAAAATATAAAATTCATAAAGGTAAATGTGTACTGTTATATATACATTATTTATTTGATAAAAATGAACTATTATTATTTTATATGTTAATGGAAATATTTTAAGGTGACCTAGATAGTGATTGTGTTGAATTCTCATATAAAATGAAGAAATTGTTTGAGATTTCCATAAAGAAGAACATTCTGTATTTTTTGGATTATAAGTCGATCAGAAAGATGAATTTATTTTTATATCATTAGAAAACTATAAAAATTCATCTATGAAAAAATTGGGTTTTTTGAACATACTTCAAGTTCACCGGAGAGAGTATGATAGAAAGAAATGATGAGACACATTTTATCAGGTAGACCAAATAGATGATTCCACACATTGATGTTTCAAAGATCATGGTAGAAGTTTTTTTTAACCATAATTATCTTCAAATGGATAGTTTCAATTAGATAGTGTTTAGTAGATACGAATTCATCGAATAGAGGGAAATTATGTGATAAGGCATTGATGACAAAATAGTGGCCATCAAACCAAACATTTATAGATGTTGTTTATAGGTTACCCTTATGTTAGTATGGGATTTTTTCTTAGATACCAATATTAAGAACTAGGAATACCATCCCATAGGTACTATCTATTGTCATGGTGACTGAAAAATGGCAGTTTCATCAGGTGTTTCTATACAGTACTGGTAGTTTCTCAAGTGTATGTGAGGTTGACCACAAAACATGGAGGTTGTTGAAATTTTATGACTATATCAAGACCTTGATAAATAGGTTTAGTGTCCTAAATATTAGGTGTCAACAACATTATGAACATTTATTGTTTTTGAATTCATTTTTAAAGACCTAAAGTGGAGAGTAGGTGAGAAAGTGTATTTTATATTCATGTATCTCATAAAATGAAAAATGGTTGTAGTGTTCTCTCATGGATGAAATACTTTTTAAGAACCATTTAATTTATATTTTCCATCATTTCGGTTTTGTGAACTAAAATCCATGATTTAAATGTGGTTATTAGTTTGGATCTACCTAGTTATTGTTCTCACAACTCAAGATGTGAAGATTACGAGATGATCACCCTATCAGGAAACTTTGTGGATAATTTTCACTATGGAGAATGTATCGATCATACATACATCTCTATCCAGTAAATAATTATCTCACCAAATCTTTCCATAGATTTAAATGGATGGATTGATACTCATCGAAGAGGTTTCTCCAAGTCAGGTGGCCAGTAGAGTATTTCAACCGGTGGTATAAAAGGGATATCAGATACATCACTCACAACATTCAGATTATTTAACCCCTTGGATTGAATGTTATTTGATTTAAGATACTATATTTTTACCAAAAATAGTGACATTAAAAGAAATAATTTTTCATCTAAATATGTTTGATGGACTGTAATTTTCCTTTAAGAGAATTTAGTTGAAATATCTTTTGAAACAAAAGGATATTGATGCTCATTTATCTTGAAATTTTCTTAAAATAAATAACAATGAGGCATGATGATGGTTGCATCAGAAATATTTTGCCTTAATCAGGATTTCCCATATGAGTAATGTCGTATTATTAATTAGAGAGAAGAAAAGTATTGCATACTTTATGAATGAATTCACTAAAATGTATGAAAATCCAATAGAAATTAATAATAATTTCAGGTTGTGAATATTTATTTACATAAGGTTGTTGTTTGGAAAGCCTATCTCCAATCATGTGAATGAATTCAACATGATCCAAGGGAATCTTGAATATGTGTAGGTTATATTCAAAGGAGATGTTTGGGATTTTATTATTCTTTCCTCACTTCTAGAAAGCTGGGATTCCATGTTGATAATAGTGATAACATCCAGTGGGAGGTAGATATATTGTTTGATGATAATCATAATTTGATCATAAATGAGTATTTGGGGGGAAATGAATTTCAAAATCCATTTTTAAATGCTCTCAATGCTACTATATGGGGATAGTAAATTCATCAGGAATACTATTATAAGAATAAATATTTAGAGGATAACTCCCGGAGAATAATTTTACATAGATCAATATGTTTGGACATATATGTTTTATTTGTGGGAAAAAGTAACAAATTAAGGAATATTACATAAATCAGATGCATATTTCCACTTCCAAATAGAAAAACTCATCCAATACAATAAAAAAATGTTAAATTTGTTAATGATCATGGACATTCTAGAATATTCTTTGGTTTTTGACTCAGGGTAATCATTTCATTCAACTAGTGAGTGAGAGTTCATGGTTTATTATGTACTAGGAAGCTTGTGGAGAGTATATTTATAAGATGATGATGCTCAAGATATTGTTGGAAAATTTTATGTTATTATTTGAATGAAAAGTGTAATATCTTCAATCTTAATGATGTTAGATACATTCCTAGTCTCTAAAAGGAAATCATATCAGTGAAAAAGCATGATGATGCAGGTTTCATAACAAACTTTTTGAATGGAGTTTTGAAGACCAGTAAAGGATTCTTGGTGATTCTCCAATATGTAAAAAATATTACCTTGAATCTCACCATATGAACTGATGATTTTGAAACCATCAAACTTCTTCAACGGATGGTCCAAAAAATGGAATTGTAGGATATGTTACCTCAGTTAGAAAAATCACAATGTTCATGTCATGAAAGAATACTCAAAATTTATTATATGGACATTTTATTATTTTATAGTTATATTATACAAAAATATAAACGATATTCCTTCAACTTGGAAGCAAGAAATCTATGGAGCGAGATGATAGAAATTTTTTATTTCATTTATTGGGGTTCATCCCCTATTAAAATGTATGTGGGGACACTATAATTTGTAACCTTCATTGATGATGATAATTTAAAGGTATTGGTTTACATCCTAATGAATAAATTTGATGTGTTTCATGAATTTATTTCATGGATATCAATGTTTGAGAAAGTGTGTGAATGAAATATAAAATTTGTTTAGATAGACAATGGTAAAGAATACACCTTACCAATCATTAGAAACTTCAATAAAAATAAGGGAATTAGGAATGATAAGAATGTCATAAAGACTCAAAAATATAATAGAGTATATGAAATATGTATTTGGACACTAATATAGATTGTATGGAGTACTACAAAACACTTTGGAATGCCTAAGGGAATTTGGGTAAAGGTTGTGAATACAAAAGATTACATGGTGAATGCGACTCCAACTTCTATTGTTGGATAGTAAATTCCAAATAAACTTTGTTCTAGTCATATACTAGAGGATAAAAATCTAAAAATATTTAAGAGATTCACAAATGTTCATATCAATTATAAAGATAGAGATAATTTGTATGTGAAGTCTAATGTTTATTTTCTTACCAGTTTTGGAGATGAGAAATTTGGTAACATCCTCTTTGATGCTCACACGAAACATATCATCTGAATCTGATATGTTTTCTTCATTGAGGAAATTCTATGGAAACGCTGGATCCTGGATAATAAAGAACCTAAGGAAAATTTAACAGTCAATGTTCAGGATGCTTAGATAGAAATTTTTAGACAAATATTCATACCATAATGTTTATTATAAATATTAGAGGTTACTGCAATGAAATCCAAAATAATACATTGAGTAAGATCATGAAAACCATTTTTAGATGGATTATGTTTGGATAGATATGTACTAGACATAGAATGATCAATAATACTTTTACTGGATAGAAGAAAATTAGGTATAGAGGTTTGTACGGGTGAACCAGAGGTTGTGCTGAGAGGATCCACTCATATAAGGAAATGAATAAAATGGTTTGGATCTAATATGAAATTATTAATTATAACATAAATATGGGATCTAGACAATACCATGAAGAATATACACTATATGAATCAAAATAATTGGCGACATCGAAGGAAGAGTAAATGGGTTCTATAAATCATAACAACACTTTAAGGTTTTTAAGCTTCCAGAAGGGAATAGGGATCTGTAAAACAAATGGGGGTTTCATTTAAAAGATTAATATAATAGAAGTAAGAGATATAAATCAAGTACTGGGGTTAAAGAATTTCAATAAAAGGAGGGAATTTACTTTTCATAAAATTTCTCACCAGTGGTGAAGCACAAAAAATTTGTAATGTTCTCAACCTTATTGCATCCGATGACCCACAAATGGATGTAAAGTTAGCATATCCTCATGGATATTTGGAGGAAGAAATTTAAATATATCTACCAAAGGGTTTTTATGTTTTTTATAAGAATTATTTGGATTGTAAAATGAAACTATGTATTTACGGATCGATGCAAGATCAATGATAGTGAAATAGAAAGTTATATACATTCATGTTTGATGATATTTTTTGTTGATGTGATTCCAAACATTAGTTTTATAAAAAGAAATGGTAGGATGGAAAAAATATCATATTATTATTGTATGTGGATGATATATTTATTATGGGTTTAAAATTAAAATATATTGAGGGACTAGGGAGCTAAAAATCATTGATATTCACGATGATGAAACTTAAGGACGATAATAAAATCATGGGGATGAGAATTGAGAGGGATATAAAATACATTTTTTTAGATATACCCTATAAATATTACATCATAAAAGTAATAAAATGATTTGGAATGACACTTTATAAACCTATCTCAACCCCCCTCACATAACACTTCAAACATTATAAAAATTAGGTACCATCAATTGAAGAAGAAGTTTGTGGCAAGGAGAATGTTTCTTATATATAGGATGTAGGATGTTTTATGTATGTATTGGTTTATACATGAATGAATATTTATTTTCTAGTGGTAATTGTGAGACATTTCATGTCAAATACTATAATAAATAATATGAATCTCAAATATGGATCTTATGATACTTAAAAGGGTCATAGGATTTTACATTATGTTTTGGGAATGATGATCGTGTGAAAGGTTGAATAGATGAATTTTTTACTAGAGACATTAATTAATGTAAAATCACTATAGGTATTTTTTTTACTATATGTTGAATAGTGTTAATTTGGATATCATAGTTGAAACTAGTGGTTACTTTATCTAAAATAAAAGTATAGTACGTTGCTACTATAAAAGTGGGAAGGAGAAGATACAGTTCGAGATCGTGATGAAAGAACTTGTAAAGGGAATATAATAGTAGATGATAATAAATGAAATTTAGCTTTTAGTTCATATTTTTTCACAACGTAGGGTTTCATATGATAATGAAACACATTGAAAAAATTATCACATTAGATGAAGTCTGCTAAAGGACAATGTGTTGGAACTTCAAAATGTTTTTGGGAAGAAAACCATATGGATTTGTTTACAAATGTGATAGTATATGAATTTATAATTAAACATTTTATCTCATTCAGACATGATTGATCATACAGAGAGGATATAACTGTATACATCATACAAAAGAAGAGTTTTGGAGAATGAATATATAAGATGCCTAAAATCCTGATGAAATTTTCATATTGCATATTGTTGGTTTTGGGTAACATACTTTAGGTTCACTAGATATAGTTTTCTAGATGAAGATAATTGGAAAAAGTATGTCATAATGTTCATATGCATGTTTCCCTAGAGTGATGATTTAGAGTTCATGTGAAGAATATTTTTTCACTGGACAAAACACCCAATACATGGAGTTTAGAAGATACAACTTTATCAGACTGATGGAAATTATATGATAAGGCATTGATGATTGGGAAGAGTTCATTGGATGAAGAATTCCAAGTTGTTTTTATAGGTTTAACTTAGGCTAATAATGGTTTTTTTCTATAATACATTTATATAATTGTAGGGATACCCTCACATGGTCATTGGTGGTATTCATGGGGGATAGAAATTGGAGGATTCATCGGGTGTTGTTACAATGTATTGGCATTTTCTCAAGATAATGGGCGGTTGAATGTGAATCTTAGAGGTATTTGAAACTCGTTGAAAGGACAGATACAACCATAAAGAGTTGTGGTGGAAACAATTTGATGCATTTAACAATAGTATTAATAGTGCGTGTTTCTGAATAAATTTTCTCATGTAATGTACTAAAAATCTAAAGAACATTGTATTCCATAGTTTGCATGACATGAAACAACAAGCTTGTAATGGAATATAATATCCCAAGACATTATAAAACATTTAAAATTTAATGAAAATTTATAATATTTGAATACCTTCCATAGACGTAACATTGCCTTAGCTTGTCTCACACACAACAACAAATTTATCTGAAATCATACATTACATGTTGAACCATGTTTTACCAAACAATAATATATTGTTTAAATATTATTATTTATTATAATAAGACATAACCTAGTAGTTAAATGAGATTTTAAGATAATTATTAACTAAATTATTAAAATCAATAGTATTCAACATTAGAAAATCGAATCATTTGTTATAAATTTAGTATAAGTGAATTTAAAAACAAATTGAATATAAAGGGAATGATTTTATAAAAAAGCACTTTTATGCTCATAAAGCAGTTTTTTCCAAATAAAATAATTTATTTAAAATTAGAGACTGATATAAATAAAATATATATTTTATATATTAAACAATATATATATTAATCTAATATATTTTTTAAGCATATTATATTATCAAATCTAATATTTCGCATAAAAACGAATATTTTTATAAAGCCACTTTTACGTCCTTTAGTAGAGAACCTACTTTAAATCCAATTTTTGGTGATTTTACTGATTTTATATGTCAAAAATATGTATATATGAATGAGAAACATAAAAATTATGATATTGTTAATTTTTATTATTTTAATGTGATGTTTTATTTTATGATGAATAGTGAAAAATACTGATGTTTAATTAAAAATAGCTATTTCATTTAATTTATTTGTAAGGTTAGAAATATTTTTATTGGTTTTGAAGTGTAGCTAGATCAATTTAATATCAATTAATCCAATTTATGTCATTATAATTAATTTTACTTTGATATTGGATATCAAAACGTAGTAATATTTTTTTCTCTTTTACTTAAAACCCCCACATTGTCATCAAGTTCGTGGGATTACATTTAAATTAATTTCTATGGATTATGGGATTGGAATCTAAAAAAATGAATTCTATATTTTGAATTAGTATAATTTTTAATTTTAAATACGTTCAATATAGTTTTTTACCAAAAATACTAGTGTATGTAATTAAAATTAATTATAATGATTATGGTAAAATTAACATTAATTAGGGAGTAAACCTTAATCATAAGGCCAAATATTTCCTAGAAACCTATTCAGAAGCCATTATATAGACATATTTAGAACTTATACCCTACATCGCTAATTGGGACCTCTATTAGTTCTTCCTTCCAATGTAAAAACGTTGATGGAATTCATTTTCAAAAATTCACTACAATGCCACTCATCCTCCACTATCGAAAGGCACTCACCCATCACCCTTATTCACACATCTCAATCCACATTGTATTGAACAATATATAAAAAATAGATTCTAAAATTACCTACCCTCGTCCTAGAAGCCTCAATTTTGGTAGATATCTATCAATGGAATCCCATGGGTGCTAACCAAAAGGAGTTTCCCAAAGAAGAGGTAACTTCTTTCCTCGCGCAGTTAGATTAATTACTATTATCCACACCCTAAACTCTCCTTATTATATGATTATATAAAAAACTAGTATCATAAATATATTTATATGTTTTTATTTTAATTTTTAGACCTAAACATATGAACAAATCCATCTAATGGGTAATGAACTTACCATTTCTCTATATGATGAACTATCACCTCACAAAATGATGATTTTTCATTCTTCTTTGAATAGATCTCATGGTATGAATTATGACTAAAATTTTGTATATTATATATATATATATATATGTTACTTACAATGTATTTATGATCTACAGTTATTATATAGAACATGACTTTACGATTTATATTTTTAATATATACGGTAACATCGTTTGTGGAAGTGTGGACAACTGCCTCCAAAAAGCTATGTGATTCATTCACATGATAAATAGAATGTATAAAGATTTTTTAATTAAATATACATGACATAAATATATATATATTATATTGATTAGGTAATTAACTTCCTTGAAATATAATATATCAATTTCTTTATTTCCTTTTTTATACACTAATAAGTGATAACATTGGTCATGGACCTGTGGATTACTGCCTCTTCGACACGGTGTGATTCCTTTTACATCACAAAAATTATATACATAAGAATATATGATTAAATAATATTTTATTTATTATATAATTATAATTCTTTAAATATTAATGTCATATACATTCTTTCCATAACGATCATTGAAAAATGGGAACACTACTCATGCGTACATACAACCTACCTTCTCCATGATTGTAATGTTGGTTCGTTATTCATAACCATGTATAATAATTGGTTTTAAAAGTATAATTTATGTATAAATATGATAATTATGAAATTAATATTATTCTTTAGATGTTATATAATGACCAATTTGACCATAGTTAACCTACCAAAGTTGATTTTGACGCATAAACCAAATTCCGTCAAAACACATGATGTAAACGTAATTATTTAAGTAGTTGTATATGACATGGTAATAAGTGAAATTACTGTAATTATAAAAATTAAAAAGGATATTAATAATGTAAATAATTAACATATGTTTATTAATCATGTATATAAAGACACATGAAATGAGTCGGACTCAGGGTAATGGATTTTCATCTTACTTTATACATCTGTGAGATAAATTTCATAACCACAACTAACTTATTTTATGTGGTGTGTTTGCTAACCCATTGAATATATTATACAATTAAATATTTTATATAAATTGCATTTATAAAATTCAATTAATTTAATTCTTTCTTGAGGCATATTATTTAAAATGATTCACAATTATATAAGAAACTTTGGAATGTTTAAAGATTATTTTCATTAAAAAATTTTTAATGATCATACTACGGTATTTAAATTAAATGAATTTACATGAAAATGGTTAAATAAAACATTTAATTTTTCAATATTATATTTATTAATTCCCTCTTCAAGTATTAGTTCTATTTTTCCGCACTTTTTTACTCCAAATGTTTCAGAAAATGCTTTTAATAAAACCCAACTTCATTTACCTCTTTAGTCATAGAACCTATTTTATTATAAAAGACATGTTTTGTAAAAAGGTTTTTTAGAAAATATTTTTGGCATTTTCATAATGAATTTATTAAATAATTTTTCATCCTTTTCTTCTTTTACCAATTTTTTCAATGGAAACTTTTTGTTGTTTTCAAAACATGGCATTTTTCTATCCTTTTTTTCATGGAAAAGGCATGTTTTTTTACCTCATATGGTATGTGTAGATTTAAGTGAAATAATTTCATTAGACCTTCCTTTTAATTTTTAAAAGGTTACTTTAAAAAAAAAAGTAAAAGTCATTTTCAATTATTTTTTTTCAAAAGGTTTTAGAAAAAATTATATTTCCTCGTGAATGTTTTTAAACGATATTTTATAGTATTTATATTCATAAAAAACAAATACACTTTATTTTTACTATACATGGGATATTATGTATTGTCATCGTCCTTATTCATACTTTGGATGGTGTATGATTGTTTTTTCCAAGGATAGAATTGGCATTCACATCCATTATTCCTTTTAGTTCCCATGTAATATTCAATTTCATATGATCATTTGACATTGAATTTCCCCAGAATATTCATATCATTTTTGTGGATTTAACTATTTACAAAAACATATACAATTATTCCAAAGGTAATTACTTTTAAGGTTATTTAATTATTCGAGAAATATTGATAAATCATTCTCCTTTATTCAATACGGATATTTTATATGTAATATTGTTTATTAATTAAATTTATTACTCAATATGAATAATTCATTGGAAATGTTGTGATCGTTGAGGCCTAGACATTATATAGACCCTCAATGTGTTGATAGGTTCACATTATATAAATCAGTTGTGAAAAATAAAGAGGTTTTCAGCTGTAGGTTTAAACACTATAAAAGATGGGCCTTGAAATAGAGGTTTTCAAGTGCCTATATCATGACATCCAATAATTAATCATTGACTTCATTTTGGTTCAGTTATTAGTTACCCAAGATTTTTTTCATCGAAATATATATGGATTCATTTCATTATAATTTCTTTAAATAAATGGCGTGTGTTTTAGATTCTTAATTTTTCATATTGATTTTCTTTATCTAGTTATTTGAGTGGAATGTGTTTCTAGATTATTATGTTGCCATATTATTTATACACTTCCTTCTCATTTCTTAATACATTGTATATGTGTTCAGTTATTTATCATTCTATATTTATTTTTCCCATTGTTTCATCATTTCTTACGCTATACATTACCCTTACTAAGAACTTGAGCTCAACATTATTATTTTTCATTTCCTAAAGAATCCACAATGTGTACTATGAAATATATTAAAGGATATACTAGATGGAATAATTTTACTTCCCTAATAATAAAAAAACCATGTTTAATTAGTGTATTAATCTATAATAATACACACACATGTATGTATGTGGTTTACCAAGAGTACTAAACTCGTTGGTCCTTCATGATTGGATTCCCTGTAATTATTCCAATTTAATGGTAGTAGACACCGACTGAAGGCACTGTAGGGTTGAATCACTATACATGGAATAAAAGGATGTTTTGTAACATTCATGGGAACTAGATTTAGAAAACATAGATTATATAACATGACACTAATGTAGAATTTGAGGATAATTATATAACAATGCCATAGAATTTTCGTGACATAGATATGATGTGGCTCTTCATAGCGGACATCCCTATCTGGATACTATATATGGGAGTGGTTCTAAAACATATGTTCCTAGGTTTAACAAATCTAACTAGGTGCATCAAGCTACACTCATCAAACCAGGTAAATAACAATAGGCCTTAATGCGCACCTGGTTTGATACTCCTAGGGAATATTTTTTTGGATAATTCATATTTTATTTAAAAATAAATTACTAAGTATTTTAATAGATAATGAATGACCTATGATAAAATTTAGACCATGGATGTAAATAAGTATAAATAAATGGATGAAGTGTTTTTGTGTTGAGTTTGTATTTAAAACATTGGTTAAAAGTCTACTTAGTGATTAAACTTATGTCAAGGATGTCCATCATATTTATTTTGGAATTCATATTAATATGTTTTTAGAAAATGAAATATTGTATTCCTGGTGACTACCCATCAACTCTGTAGAGGTCATGGGGCTTAAACCCATAATCTAAGGTTGATAAGGATTTCATTTCCACCACAAAGCTATGTAATGTTATGGTTAATATGTCATTGTTTTTAATTTAACAATTCAATGAATAAGTATTATTGATGAATTAGTAGTGTAAATATTTAGTTTTAGAGATTAATGTCAAAAATGTATTGTCTTTGGGAATAGTTAGGGACAAATTTAATGACTTTTTACTCTTTAATGGGACATATGATCTGATAAATGTTTATTTTAGTACTTTCGGAGTCAATGATAATTTTTTATAACTATTTTTTGAAGTATGGTATGAATTATAATTTGATTGAAACGAAACAAAAAGCTGGAATTTTTAATATTAAATTAAAATGTATCATGTCAGTAACATTCCTTATATTCTTATGTAGTAAAAAAATTTATGAAAATGAGGAAAAGAATAGAAAAAATGCTATCCTAATCCATTATTTTTTGTTAAACCAATGGTCTTCTAAATTATCACATGTTTATAGATTTGAAACCCTTTACTTACCATTGATCAATTAATTTTTTTATTGATTAACTCAATCACTCCATATAAATATTTATTCTTTTCCTCCATATATGTATCTCTACTTTCCATTAATGTTCTTTTAATCAGATACTTAGTTATGAGTTAGTCTATGTGACCTTTTTACACCACATTCACTCATTTCAAGTGGATATATTACAAACCCTTATCACTATATGGGATTTCAATCATAAGAAATATCAAAAAATATATCACCAAGATTGAGTTAAAATTGTGAGGATGCAGTTTAACTTATGTGGGGATAATGTAACACCCATAAAATCTAAATAATGAAAATTTTATTCAATATTGTGTATGACACACAACACCAATCATGTAAGTGAATATAATATCATGAGGAATTATAAAATAATTACTATTTTAAACAAATTTATTTTATTTGATAATATTAAATGCCTAAAAAATTGAGTTAACTTTCATAACACACTAAAAATACATTATTTGAAATCATACATTACACACAAGACAATGTTCAACAGAACAACAATATATTATTATAATATTATTATTTAATATAATAAGAATTATCTTAGACATTAAATTAGAGGTTATGAATAATATCAACTAACTTATTAAAATATACGGTTTAATAAAATATAAAATGGATTCATTGGTTAAAAATTTGTTATATATTAATATAATATCCAATTGAATACAAATGGGATGTTTTTATAAAAAAACATTTTTATGTTCACAATTCTATTTTATCCTAATACATTAAATTAATTGAAATTAGTGAGTGATATTAATGATATATATATATTATAAATAAAATAAAATATTTTTTTATATTCATCCAGACGATTTGATAATAATATGTCAAGGAAAAACACAATATTTCGCATAAAACCCAATATTTTTATAAAGGCACTTTTACCACATTTAAATAGAGAACATATTTTAAATCCAATTTTTGGTACTTTTATTGATTTTATAAGTAAAAATTAACAAAAATTTTTAATTAAGAACATAAAAAATTAGGTTATGGATAATGTTTCATATTTTCCTTTGATGTTTCCTTTTTTTATGAATAGTGAAAAATACTGAATTTTAATTCAAAACTGTATTTTCATTTAACTAATTTATAAGGTTAAATTATATTTTTATTGGTTTTAATGTTCAATTAGATCAATTTTATATAAATTAATACAATTTAGGTAATTTTAATCAATTTATCTTTCAAATTTAATATAAAATCATAGAAAATATTTTTCTTTATTTTTACTTTAAAAACCCACATTGTTGTCCTGTTTGTGGGGTTAAATTTAAATAAATTTATGCCACTTATGTAATTTTAATTTTTAATTATTGATTCAATATTTGGAATAATAATAATTTATAATTTCTAATAAGGTAAAATTAGTATTTTTATAAATATATTAATTAATGTAATTAAAATTAATTCCAATGTATATAGTAAAATTAAGCATAATAAGGGACTAATCCTTAAACAAAATTCCCAAAATGACATATAAACTTTTTCAAGTGACATTGTATGGCCAAATTTATATCTTATAGTCCCTTTTATTTAATTTTTACTTTTATTGGATCCACCTTTCATGTAAAAAACATGGGTGGAATTCCCTTTCTAAAATTTACAAGAGTGTCACAAATCCTTCAATATAAAATAGAACTCATCCCTCCTGCTTATAAACTCATATCAAGACAATTTATCTTGAATTAGAACTTCCCAAATAGCTAATAAAAATACCTACCTTCATCCTATAAGCATCCCTTTTGGAATAAATCCATCAAAGGAATCCCTTTGCTGTAAACCAAAGGGAGCTACCCAAAAAAGTGGGAACAACTTTCCTCAAGATCATTATTTAAATTTCCATTCGCCACCAACTAAAATATAAGTATTATATTAATATATATATATATATATAATATACTGAGATGTTTTTATGTTATGGTTTTGACATTTACTAAGGCACACTTCCATATAATTGGTAATGAACATACTATTCGTGTGTACGGAGAACAGTCGCCACACGAAATAATGATTATTCATTCATACTTTACCACCCCTCATGATGGAAATTATGATGGATACACTATTTTTATATGATATTTATGATATTTATAATATCTTTATTATTAATTAATTTATATATAGAACATAACTTTATTCTTTCCATTTCGTATAAAAATGATAACATCATTTGTGGAATTGTGGACTACAACCTCTTAAAAGAGATGTCATTCATTCACACAGAACATGGAATGTATAAAGGATGGTTTTAATTAAAAATACATGACATAATAAATATATATATAAAATTAATCAGATGATTAGTTTTTTATAAATTTATCAAATCATTTTCTACCCTTTTTCCACAGTAAAATTTGATAACATCAGTCTTCAACGTGTATACTACAATCTCTTAGACACGTTGCAATACTTTTTAAATCAAATGAATTAAATATTAAAGTATATATGGTTAAATAATATGGTATTTTTTATATAATTATTATTCAGTAAATATTAATGTTAAGTACAACATTTCCATAATGATCACTGAAAAACGGTAATGTTACTCATGCGTAAGTATGGCCCACCATCTTTATGAGTGTAATGTTCATTAATTTTCTCACAACAATATTTATTTATTGGTTTTAAAAGTATAATTTTAACATAAATATGATAATTCATTCATTATTATTTTTCTATTTATGCTATATAATGACCCTGTTGACCATAGTTGACATACTAAAGTTATTTTGACACATAAATCGAATTTGGTTGAAACACCTGATGTAAACATGATTGTTTATGTAGATGTAGAAAACATTGTAATAAGTAAAATTAAAGTAATTTTAAACATTAAAAAGGTTCTTGTGAATGTAAATAATTAACATAAGTTTATTATTCTACAATATAAATAGACACGAGACAAGTGAGGCTCAAGTTAAGGTGTATTCATCTCATATTTTTGTATCGATAAGATAAATGTCATGTCCACCACTAAATTATTTTTTGTGGAGTATAAAATTCCTATTTTGATATATTATATCATTAATAATTTTATATTCATGGTATTTAAAACATTAATTTATTCCTATTCATTCATGAATATTATGATTTAAAATGTTTTAATGTGGTATGAGACACTTTGTAATGTTTAATGATTATTTTCCTTAAGAATAATTTTGATGATCTTTAAAGGGTATTTCCATTTGCGGAAATTACATGAACATTTTTCAGTAAAACATTTAATTTTCCTCTCATATGGTTATTCACGACCATTTTCAAGTATTAGTACCATTTTCCCCTCTTTTGTACTCAAAATGTTTTATAAAATTCATTTAAGAATATCGAACATCATTTATCTCTTTTGATAGAGAACATGTTTCCCATTAAAAACCATGTTTTCTAAAAAGATTAAAAAAACAATTTTAACCGTTAGAAAATGATATCTAAAATCTTTTTATCCTTTTTTCTTTTACCAAAATTTTCAAAGGAATCTTTATATCTTTTTCAAAACAAGAAATTTTTCTAACCTTTATACCATAAAATGGGAGTACATTTTAGCTCATACGACATGTAAAAATTTACATATCATCATTTCTTTGAATCTTTCATTTCATGTTTAAATGTTTATTTTTTATAGAAAAATGTTTTCAAAATATTTTTTCAATGAAAAGTTTTTTAAAAAGTTTTTACATAATAAAATGATATTTTACTAAAGACTGTTTCTAAAATATATTTTATAGTATTTCTATTTTTCAGCATCAAAAAACCATTATTTTTTACTCCACTAGGGATATGTATTTTTTATACCATCATCAGTATTCCTCTGGATGGTTTATGATTGATTTGGTTAGGAATGTATGGTCATTCACTTCCTTGATTCCTTTTATCGCCCTTGAAATATTTAATTTCATATAATCAGTTGACATTGAATTTTTCTTAAATATCAATATCATTTTCATGGATATTATTATCCTTTAAAATGTATAACATTTTCATATGGTTTTTAGTTTGATAGTTATTTTATTATTTTTAGAAATATAGCTAAATATATATCCTTTATTCTATACATGTATTTGATGAAAAATAATTTTTATTAATTAAATTTAATACTGTAGAAGAAGAATTATTTGGATATGTAGTGATGGATGGGGCCATGAATTTATATATCCCCTTAATGAATTGATAGGTTTTAATGAGAAAAGTTAGTTGCAAAAATTAAACAAGATTCATCCAGTAGATTTAAACTATTTAGATGAAGGGTCTTTATAGTAAAGGATTTTATGAACATGAGGCATGGATTCCTATAATTAATCATTGCCTTAATTTTGATTCATTTATTTTTTAAACATGACAGTTTCCGTTGACATATATATAGATGCATTTTATTCTCATTTCATTTCGTAAATGACATGTGTTTCAGTTTATTTCCTTCCCATATTGATTTAATATTCTTTATTTATTTTAATGGAATGTGTTTCTAATTTATTACATTTCCATATTATTTGATCAATTCCTTCTTAGTTGGACGATTTCATTGTATGTGTGTTCTATTTCTTACCATTTCATAATTAATATTCTCATTGATTCACTCTCTATTTTCCCCAGGAATCTAATAATCCTACTACAAAACATTTTCAAGGATATAATAGTTGAAATAAAGTTATTACCCTCGATAGAAATAAATATGTTTCAATTAGTGTATTAATTTGTAATACATGTATCAAGAATGTATCTAGTTTATTAAGACTAATAAATTCTTCCATCCTTTTGGATTTGAATCCTAGTAATAATGAAAATTTAATGGCAGTGGACCCTAGATCCGGTCCCTCTAGGGTCAGGTCTCTACATATGAGACATAATGTAAAGAAAAAGTGATTGAGTTTATTGTATTCACTTGAATATCCTAAAATGTAAAATGTTTTTATTATTCTCCCATGGATGTTAGGATTCTTACAAACCACACTATTTTTTTTCCATTTAATTTTCATTTTTTAGTTGTGATTTAAAATTTTTGTGTGGTGATTTAGTTATCTCTACCTAGTTCCAATGCACAATACTTGATGGGGAAGACTATTAGACAATAATAACTTCTTATAGCATTATAGGCTGTTTGTTTTGTGGAATTTTGAGTGATCAGTTGGATGTCTCGGTCTAGTAAATAATTGTCCCACCATGTTCTTAAATTGGTTTTAATAGATATATTGTAACTTCTCATAGAGGTTTATCTAGGGTAGTGGGCTGGTGTATTGTCCAGATAATATTTTCGTATAGAACACTATAAACCAATATCTACTCCTATAATAGTTTGAAGGAAACAATCCAAGGATGATAATGAAGAAAGTGTAAATCAAATAAAGTTCAAAAATTGATTGGTATCCTAGTTTATATCACTTCATCATGGTATGACGTTGATTATATAGTGACCTTGTGTGATAGATATCGAAATTATCCAATAGAATAATATATAATTCTTTCCAAGAGAATATTTAATCATATTAAAGGGAAATTGAGTTTTTTTACTATTGTAAAGTAATTTTAAGAACCTAAATATTCCTAGAAACTTTGATTTAGATAAAGAATGTGACAAAAATGATATAAATTCCTCTTTATATGGGATATTCCCTTGATTAGAAACTTTTTCGAGGTGGAACTATAAGAAATGAAATCCAATTACAATAAGTACCATTAAAGCTGAATAGGTGTACATTACAAGTGCTTATTCTAAAATTATTTGAATGAGAGTGAACCATTAATATTTCAAGGTGAATATTGAAAGCCCACTTAGAATTTAATTTGATAATAAATGATTTATTTATTTCTCTAAAATACAAGTAAACCATTCAATATATAAGAAAATTGATATTAGGTTTCACATCATCTAGGAAAAGAAATTTAATGGTGATAAAAATATTGACCCAAATACAACATGATATACCCATGTTAATATTTTCACTACGAAAATAAAAAATAATGGATTTGGTATGTTGAGGAATAACATGAATTTTAAGTCATTTCCTATCAATTATGGAACTTTGGGAAATATCCTTATTTATCCTTAGATCTCTTTTGTTAAATGGGTAGAATATATTTACAAACCTTTGTAAAATTGTGTGGAATGACCCATTATTTATCTATAA
Organism: Viscum album; assembly: GCA_963277665.1. Taxonomy (NCBI): domain Eukaryota; kingdom Viridiplantae; phylum Streptophyta; class Magnoliopsida; order Santalales; family Viscaceae; genus Viscum; species Viscum album. Next base: position 1,427,686,536 of record OY728141.1, read on the forward strand.
TAAGTCTAAAAGTATATTTATATTTGGAAAAGGGGGTGAATATTAATATGTGTGGGAATGAATTTAAGGTGAGGGAATTTAATTCACATGGACAAAATATTATTACCACTAATGGATGTAATTATATCAAAATAACAACATAATAATGTGGGGTGGTGTGAATAAATTTTACAATAGAGATAATCAATTATTTGGAATCTCTAGAGTGAATTGGAGTTTTTAGAAATTATTTGAGTGATGCTTAAAACAAATCTATAGGGTTGATTAAGGTTCATAATGGAATTTTATAAGGGATGTTGTATTTTTTCCAACTGTTATTTTGAGTGTGTAAGTGATGTTTTATAATGTGTCTCAAGAATTTTTTATATGGTTTACGATTTTTTGTATATAATTAAATAGTTATAATTTTAATTAAATTATTTTATTAATTCTCAATTGGAAGTGGAAAATGGAAAATTCCGTAACTTCACAAGGTCATGTCCTATATTCATAAGGTTGACTCAAATCATAATTTTAGGGAATATAGAATAGTAATGGAAATAATAAGGTTCATACTAGATTTCATCAGGTTGAGATAAAATATTATATGGTTCATATTCACCATTATATGGTAAATAAATACCTTCATAATGTGCTAACACATTATAATGATGGATCCTGACCTCATAAGGATGATTCCTAACATAGTCAGGTTGATGTATGAATTCTTGTGGATTAGTATTGAATTTATATAGATGATTCTCGAAATATTAAAGGTTATTCATAACATTGTAAGGATAACTATTAAATGTGTATGTATGATTACCTACATTCTATATATATCTCTTAAATTTGTATGAATAATTCATAACATCATAAGAATGATTCCTAACTTCATAATGGTAAATCATTTCTTGTAAAAAAACATCCTGAATTTGGTTAGGGTAGTTCTAAAGTGTTTAAGGTTCATTATTAATTATGAGTAATTTTTTAGTGGAATCCTAAAAACATATGGTTCATTTATCCTAACGAACCATCATATTGACAAAGTTAGAGTTTTATAGTGTGGAAGGTGAGGTCCGTTTTGAGGAAAAAGTACATTTGATGGGTAACATAGCTAATAATATATCTAGGAATCATGGACTGGATATCAACATTTAGTATTCATATTAGGACATAAAATTGTAAATATCAAAGATTATTGGTCAAATCAATGATAACTTCCATGATTTTTTGATATTTTAATTGTGGCAGAAAGAGATGAAAATGGATAGAGATTCATTATCATTTTGAATTCCAATAGTCAATATCCTTTACATCCAAAAAATGGGATGAATTATAAATACTATTTACTAGGTATTAATGAAAATTTATTGTAATGTTATTATTTCCACAATCCATGTAGTAATTTCTGTTAAAACTTATGGGAATATTGTTCACATTTATTGGGTCAATCCAAAAATAAGAAAATTAAGAGAAATGAAGATCACCAGGAATTGAGTATAGAGGAACAAATACAAGTACACAATGAGAAAAAATTGTATTCAAGAAAGATAAAATAAAGGATTACATCGATATTTATAGAAATTTTGATTTCCATGCCTTCTGAGGCATGTCATTGGATTTTTGATCTTATGTGTTCTTTCTATTGTGTTTTAAGAATAACATCATGTGAATTCATTTGATCTTTTAAAGGGTGATCATTTTTTTAAAAACCATGGAGGAAGTTCTAAATTCATGTTACTCTATTTATTGTGTTATAGATGTCAAAGTCCTATCAAGAAGAATAAATTGTGTTTTATATAGAGTTTTATAGTATATTTATGTATATTTGTTTCATATTTTAGATAATAGATATAATATTGAGTGCAATTAGTTCCTCTTTAAACAGTACCTATATTGTTGTTTTCATTGTGAAAAAATTTAGGATGCATACATCCCTTTTTTATACTATCATGTATAACCTTTACAGATTCATGGAGTAACAACACCCATATCAGGTAATCACTTTTTATATTATAGTGATAATCTATGTCTATAATCATGACATAAAAATAATAATGAGTAGGATATCACATGAAATCCAAACCTCATAAAAAATATCCAGGGTTATTTTTATTATTTTAATATTATTACATAAAGGTGGGAGTGATTTTAATGTAACCAGATTATGAACTCAACAAATCAAAAGGGATTATTTAAAAAATATTTATAAAAATTATGACTTTGATTCATCCCAGGTTGGTATTACATCAATAGATTTCATCTTTATAAAAAAACATGAAATAAATCACTTTTTTAAAAAATCACATCAAATAAACATTACACCTTATACTTGAACAACATCACATAAATTAAAATTTCATACAACTGATTCATTACGCTCTTTCACATTTTGGTCATTTAGGAAAGGAGATTAAAATAGTATAGTTACAATAATAGTAAATATATCAAATTAGAAAACAAATATAAATAGAAAATTAAATAACTATTATCACGTGTAATAATATATAACCAAAATTAAATCATGTGATTCACCTCTACTTTTTAGATTAATTTAGTCTTTTTCATTATCTTTATTATAAAAATTCTATCCATCCACCAACAGAAAAAAAATTCATGATAATTTAAAACATTATATAGAGACCGAGATTTTTTTTATATAGTTGTTACAAAATTTTAAAGCTAAAAGGCATAAAATTATTACACAACCAGGATTCAAAGGTTTGTTGTCATGGTAAACATAGTCCCATACACAAAATTTCATAATAAAACATGACCAATTATATAATTTCTTTTTCTGTAGATTCTTATTGTCCCTTGTTTTCTCCTTAGTACAAATATTCACATGGGGAAATACATCAAAAAAGGGGTGGGCTGAAAGAAAAATAACAGGATGGATAAGATACATGATACATGGATGAGAATAATAATAATAATGATAATAAAATAATATGATCATTATTATAATAATTTGAGGAATCCTAAGATAAAATCAGGGAATTTTTCAATGAATAGAAATAATACATCTTGTCATATTGGCCAAATACCAAACATAGTTGTGAAAAAGATATTACCATTTCCATACATATTTTACTTTATCACATTAGATTCATCAAATTAACCAATGAATTAAAGAGCTATATAATTCCAAGAACACCATTCACATCATAACATTTACATGCACTGTATAATTTAGAGTGCACATGTTTCATTATAAATTTTTTATAATCATGCATTCCTCATGGAACATATATCAATTCTAGACATAATGTTACCCATGGAATTGAATGGGTTTTATTTCAATAAGAAAAAATTCATGAAAATTATTTGGTGTTCCCAAATGAAATAGATAATTATATATTTGGTCTAAGAATCATCAATCATGATTGAATAAAATACAATCTAATGATAAGTAAAAGATGTAATTTTGGAAAGAAGAGTTCATCTGTAAAAATCATTACATTTTTCATAAAACCAGACTCGAAACATGTATATCCCAAATATAAAAAGGGGTGAAAAAATAAATGATATTTAAGGAGATTTAAAGGAATATACCTACTAAAATTGAAGTGAAAGAGGGAACACCCAATGAAAGAGAGTTTGGTTTGTGAATTCCTGTTATGTAAAGTATGAATTCCTTCTTCACATTAATATCCTGGATAAAAAAAATTAAATTCATTAATTTAAAAACATAGAACCTATTATACAAACATTTTATTCATTATTATATTATTTTGTTCTTTTTTGGTATTTTAAATGATTTATTGAGTTTTATTTCATCATTTGGGAGTGTTTGTTTTCCTAGTTTTCATGACCAATTTCCTTGTACAAAAGTATTAAAGTTCATGTATAATGGGAATGATTCTCCAAAATTGATATTAAATTCTAAAAATGAACATAAATAAGTGTAATCAATATTATATTTAATTGGTTATATTTTATGTGGATGAATCATTAAATAATTATTTAATTTATTTGTCGTATATTGTTTAGCATTATGACCTTATATGACTTTATATGACATCATTATTATATATTGGTTCCAGGACATTATAGGGCTAATAATATTTATAATATTAAATTATTTGACCATAGTTATGATTTTATAACCATCCTTGAATGTAGTAGCGATAAATGAAAATACATCATCCATTCTAGTGGTAAATCGACACACCACGATCGATATTTTCAGTTTTAGAATAAAGAAAAAAGGAACGAGATTAAAAGATGAATTCTTCCATTAAAATAAGAAAATTTTAATATATATCTAAGAAACTGAAGTTATAATTCATATTTTATAAGTGGAGGTGAGTAGAGAAAACTAAAATAAATGAAATTTAAAATAATAGAAATGAAAAATATTGATGATTTTATCTCTTGAATTTCTCTACAATGAGTACCCCTATAGAGAAATAGGTTTGATCTTTTGATGAGACCAATAGATAATTTATGTGTAGGAAGGGATTGGGAATAATATTTGGTAAAACATTGAAAAAGATCAATGATTTAAAGGTATGAGGACAAGTGGTGTTTGCAGTGTAAGAGAGTGGTGTATTCTCATTATTTAATTGATTAGTTAATTTTTTTTGTCTCATGAATATGGATAGTTTGAGCATTATCACTAAATAAATTTAAATAATGAAGTTTATTTTGAGATTTTGGGATTACATATCCCTCACATCATCCATGAGTCAATAATTCAGATATTTTTTAAATACCATATAGTATCATATTTTACTATAATCCAAAATTCAATTATTTTTGAAAAAAATACCAAAAATTAACCCTAAATATTTTTTAACACATATAATTCAAAAAAGATCTCTATTTTAATAAAATAATTTTCTAAGCATGAGAAATATAATTTTTAATTTAAATCATCATTTACTAGGAAAATATTAATTTTATAATTATAACTGATTTTATTACAATTTGAAAAATTATTTAAGGTCTCATACAATTATCTTACAATCATAGGGAAAAAATGTTAATTTATGAATCTATTTTATAGAAAAAAATTCCTTTAAATCATTATATTAATTATGAAATTAAAATTAAATATTTAGGAATTACAAAAATACCAAAACATAATTAATAATGTTTCAAACATTTATTTACTTATACTATTATGTAATACTATCATATTATCATTTCTAAGATGCCTAAATTTTATCCAAACTTTCAAAGGTGAGTTTACAATTCTATTTTTCATTTTACTTTTCTTAATGGTCATAGTACTATTCCAAAGGATATGTTACTATTCCATCATGATAGGTTCCCTAATTTCTAGAAATACATCTTATTTAATTTGTAGTACATTTGAATTTTTTGTATTGTGTAATTAAATTGATTTTATGTGGTTTATAATAGATAATAATTATATGATGAAAATTTCCATTTATAAAAATCTGGGTCGTTACATTCTTCTCCCTTTAGAAATTTCACTCTTAAAATGTCATTTTACATACTATAAAGAAAACGAGTGAGGTTACTTCTCCTTCATCTCTTCATCATGTTCCCATGTTTCCTCTTCATAGTAAAAGTTATACTATAGTATTTTGACCTAATGAGTAGTCTTGTTGCGTATAACATTATCTCTGTATTCAAAGATGTTCACTGGATTCTCATTGTAAGAGAGATAATTTTCCAACTTTACAACCTATGGATTTAGTAAATGTTAGTTATTTTACATTTAAAATATATTTAGGGATACTAAGAAAAAATCATATACTTGAGACATGGTTGGTAGATGTTCCAGTCGATAGGCTACATCTCCCACTCGATCAAGAATCTCAAAGGGGGCGATGTATTTGGAAATACAGTTTCCTTTCCTCTAAAATCTCATGATCATATTCTATGGAGATATGTGGAGGAATAACCTATCACTCAACTTAAATTCTAGGTCTCATAGACCACTATCTTCACATCTTCTTTTTCAACATTGGGATGCCTTGATTATATGTTTAATGGTTTTGACCTTTTCTACAATTTCATTGACCATTATAGGTCCTGGTTGCTTATGCTCACCGACTTCATCCCAGAATTTTTGTGTTAAAAATCATTTCCCATAAACTACATAACATGGATACATTTGGATGCCCAAAAAATATGCACTCAACATTTATTCATGTTTATGAATAGTTCATTATTATTGGCCATAAATTTGAAGATGATAAGCCATAATGAAGTTTAAATCTGTTATTAGATCATGTTGGAGACAATTCTAAATCTTATTGGTGAATCTCAGATCTTGATCATATATAATCAATAGTGTTATGCCATGAAGCCTTACAACTTCTCTGATGTATATCCATGAATGTTGATCCAGGGATACATCCTCATGAATTGTGATCAATTAAGATATATCTGTAAGATTATCCACAACAACCCATTTAACATTTTTTTCCACTAGATTTATTCGAATGTTTTTTTGAAAAAGTCCATGATAATGTTTTCCAATTTCCATGTTGGTATGGTTAATGGTTACATCAACCCATTGGAATTTTTTCTTTTAGATTTCACTTGCTAACTTACCCGAAACATTGAGGCATATTCAGTGATCTCCTTATTAAAATTTTCGCAACAATAGTTCTCTCAAAGATCTCGATATATCTTTGTGCTCATCAGGTGAATATGGAAGGATGAGTTATGTGAATAATTCGTAATCTCCTTACTTATCTATGGATTAGATGGTACACATAGTCTTAGCCCAAATAAAACAGCCCCTTCTATATCAATTTTATACTCTAAAGATTTCCCTTTCTCATAGATTCCATTTTCTACTGAATTTCCACATCATTTCTTGAAGCATCCCTTATTTTCTACATAAGGGATGGTTTAGAAATCATTTGAGAGAATATTGGTGTTTTTCTGTAATGGCCTAGACCTCTCTGGTCTATTACATTATAAAATTTGATGTGTTCAAACACGACACATGTTATAATAATAATTTTTGATAATAATAATTGATAATGGTGGAATGAAAATTTTTGGTGTTAATTAGATTAAATGATTTTAATTTTTTAATTATGAAATAAAATAAAAAAATTGAATGTTTTTAATTCAATAAGGGGAGGTTCATGGTTTCTTTTTGATTTATTTAAATTTTAATAAATAATAAATTATGTCTGTAATGGGATGTTGCTCGGCGTTGATGTAATGGTGGTCAGACATGGTCAATACGGCGAACGTCAATAATAATAATTATTATTAATAATAATTGGTGACGAGTTATGAATTTTTAATTGGGGATTTGTAATTATTATTATACTAAATAATTATAATAATAATGTTGGCTTAAATTTTGAATGATCCATTAATAAAGATTTAATGAGATTTAAATTTTGAATTCAATGTAATGAGATTTTAGATATGAGAATAGATGAGAGATGTTATTATTTATGATAATTGTGATAAAAAATTAATGATAAAGGTTTAAAATGAAGGTTTGGGCGTGTTGGGTATGGAATACAAGGGGAGGCGCCACTTCGGTTGGGGCGTGATAAAAATTGTGGAAGAAAGGAAGAAGATTAGAGAGAGAAACATTTTAAAAGGAAATAAAATTTATAGAAAAATGAATATAAGAGAGGGGATCCATGTGTACCCCACCTAAACAAATGGGATGCCTTTGTACGTGAATGTCAACGTATATTGGAGAGAGAATGTGAGAATTTAAGGAAATAAATTAATTAAATAATATAATAATGTAATTATTAATTTTGTTGGGAAAACCATGTTTAGTCCATAATTCCTTCCTATGACCTCGGTTTTATAAACCATAAGCACAAGTGAAACCCTAAATTCAAGATAGAAATTATGAATCTAATATTGGATTTCTTTTTCGGGTTTTCGGATTGGGTACCCGAAATGATCGTGAATTAATATATTTAATATTATTATTAAATCTTCGACCCGTCATAACTCCCATGTCCGATGTCCGATTGACTTCTTGTCAGTGGTGATGTGATCCTGTCATTAATACGATCATTTCAAGTCTAATGTTGGATATTAAATTATGGTTCATGGCTTGGGTCCATGAGAAACCCAATAATAATATTGTTATTATTATTACGGGATATTGTATCCAACGTATCTTCCTCATACGGTATCGGATTGACGATCCATCAGCGGCAGCGTAACCCTGAAATTATGATGGTCATTTTATGAAAAATAATGAATACCATTTTATGACTCATGTCTCAGGTCAATAAAACACATATTATTAATTGAATTTTTTATTATAATTAAACGCATTGACATAACATGACTTGTCATGTGTTGACCAGTCAAAGAGCATAACAGTTGTACGGTCACGTCGTGTATTCCTTAATACACGCTGGGTAATGTTTTACCTTTTCGTTGCCTATATAAGAGAGGGACATGTGTTATTTACGGACCCTTCTTCTCCACATGACGAAACTCATGGATGACTGAGAAGTCAATCCTCCTAACTTCTTCATCCGGACTCCGATCGTATTTCCGTCAGTGACCGCGGGATCGTGTCAGCGAGGAAAACTTTTTACACCTTGTTCTATTCCCTATTCATCGAATTCCACTCCACTGTTTCCAACTGAATAGACTGCTAATAATTGACTGGAATGACGGTCTTTGATGAATGACTCTAAAAAGGTATGTTAAACCTCTGTTCTTATATTCTCTTTCTGATCCTACTTCTCTCGTTTTTTTTCTATGCTACGACATGTGATATCTGTGTTGAGGGAGTTTCTTGTGTTGTTGATTTTGTGGTGTCATGACGTCCTTGGTGGGTGCAGTCATTCTGGGGGAAGCCTTGTGATCATGGTGGTCGTGTTAATAGGAGGACATTGGAACCTGTTGAGGTAGGTATCTTACCTCCGTCTCTCTAAATTATGCATCATGCGGGGTGTGTGTCCTCTTATTTAAGTGAAAAACATTTGAACCGGTTTAATAAAGATAATAAATATCTTGTATAATGGGGATGGGAAGTTTGTGAATGCAGTTACATTATTTATATCCTGTGATATTATGTTGTGAATTGAATGAGCTTCTGCCTACTAAAAATCATGGTTGTTGGGGGCCATTGCTTACGAAATTAAATGTTTCCCTCTCCTTCTGAATTTTTTTATGGATGGAAATTTTATTGAATGTGGAAATTGGTTAATCACGTCATGTTGGATGATTAAATACATTGGACCCTTGTTTGATCACCCCATTTGAACAAACTGAAATAATAAACATGTGGGTGCTAGTTAGGTTTTATTTATGTGAAGGGGGTGTTTTGTGGGTTGTTGTGGATCGAGTGAGCAGCGGGGCTGTGGTTGTCTTGGCTGTGGGATGGTGTGAATGCTATGTTAGTGATGGGCAGTGGGGCTGCGATAAATGGAATCAAAGGGATGATGATGTTCGGGTTTATGTGTGATTGTGGTTATGGTGGTTGGAAGCGGGGCTGCAGGGATGGGTTTGAATGTGAACGAACTATTTGTTGTGAATAATAAATAAAAGTAGAAGATTTAATGAATGGTGGGGCATGGTAATAGAACGATAATAATAATCAATGGGTTTTGTTGGTTAATAAGAAGGGACTTGTTTGTGTTGAATGTGTTTTCCTAACTTGATTTGTTGATGGAAGGGATATGTTTTATGAATTCCTGATCCAGTTTGGTTGTTGATAGTTTCCCGGTAGTTAAGAAACTGATAACTAAAGCTGTTGAAACATGAATACATTAAAAGGGGTTTTGGGATTGATTTTTGTTTGCATACACTCGAAGTAGCAGTGCCGAGGCACTTGCTCAGATCATTGTGTACAAGACTTAGGATGAACTGAGTGGTTGTTATACTTATATAAATATGTACATTTTATGTTTCTTTACCCAACCAGCCATGTTGAGCACTACGTGTCGAACACCTATGGGATGGGGGGGTGAGATTCTCAAACATCCAAAGGATGGCTGGTTACTGTTCTTCTCTGTGATCCCTCTTCCAGGTTCTATAGCCCAAGTTTCATCGGGCAGGTTACGACAGATGCTTCCCAAGAATCTTCGGGATGAGGTGTGATATGATCCCATGTGTCTTCGGTATGAGATGTGGTTATGGCTGAGGATTGTGTGCCAGCAGGTTACTATGAGCTTCGTATGCCCAGGTTACGACACTAGCCCGAGCTTTGTATGGCCAAGTTACGAAACTAGCTCAGGAAGAGAGGGAAGCATCAGAGCGTTAGGCATGAGGGCTTGAGTAGGATCTAGTGGGAAGGTGGTGCGGGGTACCAATACTTTGATAACATGAATACTATACTATATTTAATTGTGTTACTTGGTGAGTGTGACTGGTGAGGCTGGGTGGATAGATTCCTTTCTAGGTTTTGGTTCTTCTATTTTCTCACGGGCCATTAGGATGTCTCCCCACTTGTTCACGAGATCTTTAGGTTTCCCTACTGAGTATACTTGTATGCTCACCCTACGTTTGATTTCAGGTTTTCAGGAGGACTACAGAGACTATGTGGGACCTTACTAGTTAGGCAGGGGGAGTTGTTGTTGTTTGTTGTTGTTGTTTTCCTTTACATTTTGGTACAGTACTTTGGAGCTTTTCTGTACTTGTACATTTGTTTCAGTATTGTATAAAAACATGCATATGGGTATAGTTTTGAGTGTATTTTCAGTTACTTGTTCTTTTTTTCTTTTGGTGTATGACTCATCCTATTTCCCGATCTTAAATAATAAAAGGGGTAATGCCTCCCATATTTTTGAAAACTCATACCCTTGGTGCTAGTCGCAACTCTAGGGCCTACTAGAGGTGGGACTCGGGGGGTCATTATCTCTTTTCACCATTTCCAGTTCAGGTGGGGCATCTTTGGTGGGAGGGGGTCATGACAGAATGTTATCAGAGCCTGATGGTTGAGAGATAGGATGAAGTCTGTAGTTAGGCACAATGATGATTGCATGGAATGCTAGGGCAACAGTATTGGATGATCTTGGTGCTTGACATAGATCAGGGAAGGCCGGCTAGGACACGGGATTTTAGGGCCCTCCGTGATCCGATGCAAGGACTCTGAGATTACCGAATGACCAAGTAAGAGTACATTGATTGAAGTGTAGAGACCATAGGAAAGGTACATGCATCATCATGATTTGATTTTTTTACATGATTTGGGTGTTTTGGGAAACAAATCGAAATGAAATGATAAAATGAAACCTTGAGAAAATATCCTTATTACATGGGCATATGTGTTCTTTGTTTACTGTACAACTATGGCACATGGAGGTCAACAGAGAGGCAGAGGAGTGGGATGTGGACCGTTGCACGCAACAGAAGCGGCAACCCTAGAAAGGCCAGAGATTGAGAGAGATGCTTTTAGTTTTACTTCAACGCTCTCATTTATGTATTGTTTAAATACAGGAGCATCACACTCCTTTGTTGAAACTCATTCTCTCCCATTCTTGGGCATGGAACTTTTTTTTGATGAGTCTATAACGAATTTTTTTCCCTCGTTCCTTTAAATGTGTGTGAAGAGTCCTATCAACTGGGGAGAGGAGGACATAATTCGTAATTGAGATGCATTAATGTGGATGTGATTAAACCCGTGTAGGCAAGTCAGTGCCACCTAAAGTGGATAATATCTCGACATGGGGGAAGGAATGACCTGACTCATATAATTAGCAAAGTGGTTGGATTCCTATTATGACGAGAGTCCTAAGAGGTATCTTACGGGGTGGTTGTTCGGACCTTTCCCCTTTTTATGGGATGGTTTTTAATTATCGAGGATGAGAATGTTTTGAGAGGTATCTAATGTAATGGCCCAGACCTCTCTGGTCTATTACTTTATAAAATTTGATGTGGTCAGACATGACGCGTTTTATAAAACTAATTTTTGATAATAATAATTGATAATGGTGGCGTGAAAATTTTTGTTGTTAATTAGATTAAATGCTTTTATTTTAATCATTATGAAATAAAAGAAATAAAATTGAATGTATTTATTTCAATAAGGGGAGGTGCATGGTTTCTTTTTGAATTATTTAAATTTTAATAAATAATAAATTAAGTGTGTAATGGGAGGATGCTCGGCATTGACATAATGGTGGTCAGACATGGTCAACGCAGCAAACGTAAATAATAATAATAATTATTATTATTAATTGGCGACGAGTTAAGAATTTTTAATTGGGTAATTTTTATTATTATTATACTAAATAATTATAATAATAATGTTGGATTACATTTTGAAAGATCTGTTAATAAAGATTTAATGCGATTTAAATTTTGAATTCAATGCAATGAGATTTGAGATATGAGAATAGATTAGAGATGTTATTATTTATGATAATTGTGATAAAAAAATAATGATAATGGTTTAAAATGAAGGTTGGGGCATGATGGGAATGAAATACAAGGGGAGGCGCCACTTTGGTTAGAGCATGATAAAAATTGTGGAAGAAAGGAAGAAGATTGGAGAGAGAAACATGTTAAAAGGAAATAAAATTTATAAAAAATGAATATAAGAGAGAGGATCCATGTGTAACCCACCTAAACAAATGGAATGTATTTGTGCGTGAATCTCAAAGGATGTCGGAGAGAGAATGTGAGAATTTAGGGAATTAAATTAATTAAATAATATAATAATGTAATTGTTAATATTGTTGGGAAAACCATGTTTAGTCCATTAATCCATCATGCAACCTCGATTTTATGAACCGTCAGCACCAGTGCGACCCTAACTTCAAGAAAGAAATTATAGGTCCAGTATTGGATGCATTTTTCAGGTTTTCTGATCGGGTACCCGAAACGCTCGTGAATTAATATATTTAATATTATTATTAAATATTCGACCTATCATAACTCCTGCGTGCGACGTCCGATTGATTTCTCGTCAGTTTTGATGTGATCCTATCATTAATATGATAGTTTCAAGTCTAATTTTGGATATTAAATTATGGTTCATGGCTCGGGTTCATGATACACCCAATAATAATACTATCATTATTATTATGAGTTCTTTTCTCCAACGTATCTCCCTCATACGGTATCAGTTTGAAGATCCGTCAGTGACAACATAACCCTGAAATTATGATGGTCTTTTTAAGACCAATGATGAATACCATTTTATGACTCATGTCTTGGGTCAATAAAACACCTATTATTAATTGAAGTTATTATTATCATTAAACGCATGGAAACCGCATGACTTGTCGTGTGTTAACTAGTCAAAGAGCGTAACAGTTGTATGGTCGTGTCGTGTATTCATTAATACACACTGGGTACCATTTTACCTTTTTTGTTCCTATATAATAGAGGGCCATGTGTTATTTTCAACCCTTCTTCTCCACATGACAAAACTCTTGGATGACTGAGAAGTCATCCTCCTAAATTCTTCATCCGGACTCTGATCGTCGATCCGTCAGTGACTCTGTGATTGTGTCTGCGAGGAGAACAACGTACAACTTGTTCTATTCCATCTTCTTCGAATTCCCCTCCACAGTTTCCAACTGAGGAGACAGATGATAATTGAACGGAATGATGGTCTTTGACGAACGACTCTAAAAAGGTATGTTAAACCTCTGTTCTTGTATTATCTTTCCGATCCTACTTCTTCCGTTTTCTTTCCATGATACAACATGTGATCTCCGTGTTGAGGGAGTTTTTGTGTTGTTGATTCGGTGGTGTCGCGATGTCCTTGGTGGGTGCTGTCATTCTGGGAGAAGCCTTGAGATCATTGTGGTCGTGTTCGTAGAAGGACATCAGAACCCGTTGAGGTAGGGATCTTTCCTTCGTCTCTCTAAATTGTGCATCATGCAGGGTGGGTGTCCTATTGTTTACATGAAACACATTTGAACCAGTTTAATAAAGATAATTACTGGATTTTATAACAGGGATGAGATGTTTGTGAATGCAGTTAAATTATTTATATCTTGTAATATTATGTTGGGAATTGAATGAGCTTCTACCTATTAAAAATCATGGTCGTTGGGGTCTTTGCTTACGCAATTAAATGTTTCCCTATTCTTATGTATTTTATTATAGGTGAAAATTATATTGAATGTGGAAATTGGTTAATCATGTAATGTTGGCTGATTAAATACGTGGAACCCTTGTGTGATCACCCCGGTTAAAAAAACTGAAATATTAAACATGTGGCTACTGGTTATGGTTTATTTATGTGAAGGGGGTGTTTTGTTGGTTGTTTTGGATCGGGGGAGCAGTGGGGCTGCGGCTAGCTTGGTTGTGGGTTGGTGTGAATTCTATGTTTGTGATGGACGGCATGGCTGCGATAAATGGTATCAAAGGGATGATGATGTACGAGTTTCGGTGGGATTGTAGTTATGGTGGTTGGCAGCTGGGCTGTAGGGATGTGTTTGAATGTGAACGAACTATGGGTTGTGAATAATAAATAAAAGTAGAAGAGTTAATGAATGGTGGGGAATGGTAATGGAATGAGAATAATAATAAATGGGGTTGGTTGGTTAATAATAAGGGACTTGTTTGTGTTTCTTGTGTTCTCCTAACTTGATTTGTGGATGACGGGGATATGTTTTATGAACGCTTGATCCACTTTGGTTGTTGATAGTTGCCCTGTTGGTAGGAAACTGAAAACTAAAGCTGTTAAAACATGAAAACATTAAATGGGGTTTTGGGATTGATTGTTGTGTGCATACTCTCAAAGTAGCAGTGCCAAGAAGCGTTTTTATTATATCAATGTGTTGTATTGATATCTTGTGACGGAAATGTGGAAATGTTATGTTTCCTTTATTCATGTTTTATGTGATACGATTATGTTATGGTTTATGATATGTTTAAACCTATTCATATGAGGAATGCATTGGACTTTATAAGTGACGGGTGGAGCCCACTATAGATCCTCGATGCATCGGTAGGTCTCATGAGACAAACTAGTGTCTTGGCACGAGGCCTTGACAAAATCTTATTTGTGGTCTTTACACGAGAGCTTGTCTACGTGGTTATGATAGTCTGGCATTATGCATTAAATCACTATGAAAGTGGTTATTGATATTGCATGTGATTATTCGACCAATAGAATATCCATGTGAAGAAGTAAATGGCATTATCTCATTTTACTTTTGCCATATTATGTTGATGTTCAAGTATAAAAGGCTTTTGTTTTAGTTTTACATTGCCTTAAATGTTTATGTTTATTTATGAAAGCTTCCGCAATATTGTTATCCATACTGAGCATCTGAGCTCACCCCTTTCAATGTTTTAATATTTTCCAGGATGTGAAGAAGTATTTTATGAATGACATGTAGGGATAGTCAGAAGAGGATATGATTGTGGGCTATGAAGACTTTGTTATTAGTTTTTCACTTTATGATGTAATGAAACATTTATGAATGTATCTAGTGTTTCCAAGGGTACTAAACTAATCGGTCTTTCGAGACTTGATATTTTGTGATCATGCCAATGTTACGAATTAATGCACCGACTCTGGGTAGCTGGGATCGGGGCGTTACAGTTGGTATCAGAGGCAGTTTAGTACTAACCTTGGAAGCCAGATTTAGATAAACTCTGATTAGAGAACATAGCCCGAAGATAGACTTTAAGGATTAGTATAGAAGAACTTCTTAGAATTTTGGTATTATAGGGATTTTGTGAGTTTTCCGAGCAATACATCCCTGTCTGGAAACGAGCAGGTAGAGGCGGATCTAGCACAGATGTACCTAGGTGTAAAACCCGAAAACACCGCTTTGAGCTAGACTCGAACGGGAACTAGTGCACAACAACGGGCCTTGCTGCCCTCTTGGTTACGACACTCCCAGGGATATCCTTAGGATAATTCTCATTTTCGTTACAAACCACTATGAAGGGTTATGAGTATATACTTTATCAAAGAAAACATTTCTTTTTATGATTATGGATTATATCCATAAATAGTTCAATTTATGTAATGTGTTTTAAAAATATGGAATTATGTATTTTAATTCATAAACTAATATAGTTTATGCCATTGTTTAGAAATGGTGCCTAGTGGAAGGAATGGAAACCGTATCAATGCACGCACTCTATGTAGGGATTGCCCTCCTGCTCAAGATAATTATTATGGATCTGGAGATACAACTGGTGCTGATCAACTTATTACCATACTGGGACAACTCACTCAGGTTATGAATAATAACCTTACTCGTATGGAGCACCCTGATCCGCAACGTGGAGGATCAATGTTAGACCGCTTCATGAGGCAAAAACCACCAACATTTAATGGGGGTACAAATCCATTAGTAGCTGAGCAATGGATAAACTCCTTAGAAAAAATATTCCACGCCTTGGGGAGTAGTGAAAGAGAAAAGGTTATCATGGCAGTTTACCGCCTCACTGGAGATGCTGATCAATGGTGGTCATTGATTCAAAACACAAAGAAAGATGATGAGGTATAAAATATGGAATGGAGGGAGTTCAAAGATATTTTCTTAGAAAAATACATTCCACATGACTATCGAGCAGATATGGAAAGGCAAATTCTGAGTCTGAAACAAAAGGAGGATGAGAATGTCGCAAAGTATGAGGCCAACTTTACAAGGTTAGCGAGGTATGCTGCAGATTATATACGTAACCCAAGAGGTAAGATTGATCGTTTCTTTGATGGGTTAAAACCATTTCTCCATCGAGCTTTAGTATCAGAGGTGGTGCGGGGTACCCATACTTTGATAGGCGCCATTTATAAACAATGGTAAAAATAATGTGGAACATCCTCCTACAACAACGAGGGAGAAACTTGCTATCGATACTTTTATATAGAAATGAACACAGACATTTAGTGGATATTCTGAACATCGGGTCTTGGAATAGTGGACAGGTGGTGCGGGGTACCCATACTTTAATAACCTTACTACTATACTCTATTGACTTGTGTTACTTTGTGAGTGTGACTGGTGAGGCTGGGTGGATAGATACCCTGCTATGTTTTGGTTCTTCTGTTTTCTCACGGGGCATTAGGATGTCTCCCCACTTGTGCATGAGAGCTTTAGGTTTCCCTGCTGAGTATACTTGTATGCTCACCATACGTTTGCTTTCAGGTTTTGAAGAGGACTACAAGGACTGTACAAGATTTTACTAGTCAGGCAGGGGGAGTTGATTCTATTTGATGTTGTTGTTTTACATTACATTTTGGTACAACACTTTGGAGCTTTTCTGTACTTGTACTTTTTTTTCAGTGTTGTATAAAACTTGCAAATGGGTATGGTTTTGGGTTTATTTTCACTTACTTGTTTTTTTCCTTTTGTTGTTTGACTCATCCTATTTACCGATCTTAAATAATAAAGAGGGTAATGCCTCCCATATTTGTGAAAACCCATACCCTTGGTGTTAGTCGCCACTCCGGGGCCTACTGGATGCAGGACTCTGGGGTCATTATATTCTTTTCACTATTTCCAGCTCAGGTGGGGAATCTTTTGTGGGAGGGGTTCGTGACATGTTCCATTCTTAATGATTCAAATGTCCATCGTTTGAAATACAAGATTATTGTATCCTTTTCAATTCGCATCAATGATAAATTTTCAAGATTTTTTGTACATAGTGCATCCACCACATTATTTTCCATAATAGGATTGTAGTAAATTGAGCAGTCATAATGCTTGATGAGCTCTAACGATCATCACTATCAAATATTAAGCCCCTTCTATGTGAATATATATTTGAGTCTGTCATGATAAATTTATATTTCACACATCTCCCCAAAGAGATAATGTCACCATATTTTCAATGAAAAGATCACAACTATCAACTATAGACCATGCATTAGATATTTTTCTCATGATCTTTCAAGTACCTTTAGGTGTATTCTATCACTTTATCATCTTACATTAGTAAATATCCCAAGTCCATATTTGTATCATCACTGCATTCCACAATGATTTCCCCACTTTCAAAAGTGTGAGTACTACCACAGTGATAAGAATATTGTATCACCCCGAGCTTCTATGATACACTTCTCATTCAATAATGCAATGGCTTGCATTGTACGCAACTTCGAGTTCTAACACACCGCGACTAATCAATGTAGCTGGTATGAATAGTAATACCCACTTTTTAAAATTATAGAAATTTTATATTTCAAAATGGAATTCATTTTTGGATTCGGAATATCGAAATTAGCCTATGTTGAATTTTTGGTATTTTTCTGAGAACTTCTAATTTTTTATGAATAGTGAAAAATACTTAAAAACAACTTTTTAAATAAAAATAATTTATAGTGATAAATTATACTACTTAGTGGTTTTAAAGTATAATTAGAATATATTATTACCATTTTATCCAATGGTGGTCATTATAATTAATTTATCATTGAAATTGGACATAAACAATTGCCAATCTTTTGATATAAATTGTTTCTTAAAAACACGCTATTTGTTGTGACAGCGGGAATTAATTATAAAATTAATTAATGCAACTTATATATTTGGAATTTTTTAAAATAGACATCGTTTTTGAATTCGGAATATCAATTATATCTTAGGGTGAAATTTTGGCATTGTTCTGAAAAACTTCAATTTTTGATGAATAGTGAAACCACTAAGTGGTAGTTAAATAACTGATTTTTCGTTTAAATGAAATATTACCACTTCTGTGTTTTGATTTTCAAAAATACGACATACATGGTTTTCATTAAGAAGTAAAATGTGGTTCAATGAGATTAAAATAATTTTTGGTGAATAGTAACTTTTAAGTTCTTAATCTCGATTAGAGGTAATTAGTGTAGTTTAAGGTAAAAATAATGTTTTAATAATATGAGATGAGCTTGACACATGTCCTACCCTCATTGGATGTTCCATGCCCAACCAAGACAATCCATGGGTCAACTTGGGGACCCCATGTAGCCACTTTAGTTGGAAAATGACATAAATACCTTTTATTTAATGTTAAAGTAAAAAATGACACAAACATAAAATGTTTTACTAAAACAATTTTTACATTGGGTTATACAAGTCATATTTTTGACTATAAATAGTCATTGGAACGCTAAAAAGATTTCCTATAACATAGTATTTTTTTTATAATTTTTATAAATTAAATATATTAAATTATTTATGACATCATTATGATTCAGCGATGACCTCATTATTTAACGATTTTAATAAAATGAAAAGATATTGTACAATCCAAGGCTTACACTTGTCTAAAGACTATTGGATGGGTATTTTCGAACCCTTATCACCTTAGCCACGAATTATATAAGTTTGGTACCTTTAGAATCCGAAAATCATTGTATAATAATGTAAAATTTCCTTACATTCCAAGAGTGCCCCTCCTCTCCTCTTATAAAAGGCCCCCACCTCTACCACCACATTCACAATTTGAAACCATTTGGCTCGGCCAAACTCTGACCAAATACTCTCCCAACTTCCCCCTCTTACTCCTAGAAGCCTCACATTGGGCAGAACTCTTCCCAAGGAAGCCTTTGGCTCAAATCAAAAAGAGTTACCCGATTTTGAGGAGGTTAAAGAACGGTCGAGTCAAGACAAGACGCAAGGTAAGGGAATTTCTTAACCCAACTTCCATTATTGAGGTTAATCTCCTACTTTAAAATTATGTAATGATATTATTATTTCCTATTTTGTATTTTTAGTTTCTTTATGTGTACCTATAGTGAATACACATAATAGATCTATTTTATTTTAAAAATGATCTTTTAAGGACTTCGTCTCAATCTCCTTTCATTGAGGCATATTTGGTTTTATACACAACTTTATTTTATACGGTGTATAAATCCCTTTGACTTTTACATTTATTCAGAAATAATCTTGTTTATACAAAGCGTTTTACTAAATGACAAAAAGGAAATGTTTTTCTTTCCGTACATATGTGGCGACAATGACTTCTCCGCCGCCAGGACCATTATTTGAGTTTCAGCTTCCTCTATAAGCCATCACTTCTTTTAATGAAAAATAAATACAAAGTTTTAACTTTCTTTTATTTTGGTATTGAAAATGGTTTTGAAAGCGTTTTTATTGTATCAATGTGTTGTATTGATATCTTGTGACGGAAATGTGGAAATGTTATGTTTCCTTTATTCATGTTTTATGTGATACGATTATGTTATGGTTTATGATATGTTTAAACCTATTCATATGAGGAATGCATTGGACTTAATAAGTGACGGGTGGAGCCCGCTATAGATCCTCGATGCATCGGTAGGTCTCATGAGACAAACTAGTGTCTTGGCACGAGGCCTTGACAAAATCTTATTTGTGGTCTTGGCACGAGGCCTTGACTACGTGGTTATGATAGTCTGGCATTATGCATTCCATCACTATGAAAGTGGTTATTGATATTTCACATGATTATTCGACTAGTAGAATATCCATGTGAAGAAGTAAATGGAATTATCTCATTTTACTTTTGCCTTATTATGTTGATGTTCAAGTTTAAAAGGCTTTTGTTTTAGTTATACATTGCCTTAAATGTTTATGTTTATTTATGAAAGATTCCGCAATATTGTTATCCATACTGAGCATCTGAGCTCACCCCTTTCAATGTTTTAATATTTTCCAGGATGTGAAGAAGTATTTTATGAATGACCTACAGGGATAGTCAGAAGTGGATATGAGTGTGGACTATGAAGACTTTGTTTTTAGTTTTTCACTTTATGATTTAATGAAACATTTATGAATGTATCTAGTGTTTCCAAGGCTACTAAACTAATCGGTCTTTCGAGACTTGATCTTTTGTGATCATGCCAATGTTACGAAGTAATGCAACGACTCTGGGTAGCTGGGGTCGGGGCATTATAGTTGGTATCAGAGGTAGTTTAGTACTAACCTTGGAAGATAGATTTAGATAAACTCTGATTAGAGCACATACCCCGAAGATAGACTTTAAGGATTAGTATAGAAGAACTTCCTAGAATTTTGGTATTATAGAGATTTTGTGAGTTTTCCGAGAAATACATCCCTGTCTGGATACGAGCAGGTAGAGGCGGCTCTGGCACAGATGTACCTAGGGGTAAAACCCGAAAACACCGCTTTGAGCTAGACTCGAACAGGAACTGGTGCAGGACAACGGGCCTTGCTGCACTCTTGGTTACGACACTCTCGGGGGATATTCTTAGGATAATTCTCATTTTCGTTATAAACCACCATGAAGGGTTTTGAGTATATACTTTATCAAATAAAACATTTCTTTTTATGATTATGGATTATATCCATAAATAGTTCAATTTATGTAAAGTGTTTTACAAATATGGAATTTTGTATTTTAATTCATAAACTAATATAGTTTATGCCATTGTTTAGAAATGGTTCCTAGTGGAAGGAATGGAAACTGTATCAATGCACGCACTCCATGTAGGGATTGCCCTCCTGCTCAAGATAATGATTGCGGATCTGGAGACACAACTGGTGCTGATCAACTTATTACCATACCGGGACAACTCACTCAGGTTATGAATAATAACCTTACTCGTATGGAGCACCCTGATCCGCAACGTGGAGGATCAATGTTAGACCGCTTCATGAGGAAAAAACCACCAACATTTAATGGGGGTACAAATCCATTAGTAGATGAGCAATGGATAAACTCCTTAGAGAAATTATATTCCACGCCTTGGGGAGTAGTGAAAGGGAAAAGGTTATCATGGCAGTTTACCGCCTCACTGGAGATGCTGATAAATGGTGGTCATTGATTCCAAACACAAAGGAATATGATGAGGTATCAAATATGAAATGGAGGGAGTTCAAAGAGATTTTCTTAGAAAAATACTTTCCACATGACCATCGAGCAGATACGGAAAGGCAAATTCTGAGTCTAAAACAAAAGGAGGATGAGAATGTCGAAAAGTATGAGGCCAACTTTACAAGGTTAGCGAGGTATGCTGTAGATTATATACGTAACCCAAGAGATAAGATTGATCGTTTCTTTGATGGGTTAAAACCATTTCTCCATCGAGCTTTAGTATCACAATCGTTCTCAACATAAAAAGATATTGTCTCGTGTTCTATCAAGACAGAAAAGGAATTATCTAAGTCTTATGACAACAAAGTAAAGCAAGAGAAGAAGAGAACGGTGGAACAAGAGACAGATAAAGGGAAAAAGGGAAAGAAGGATTTTCCATTATGTGATAATTGTGGGAAGAATCACCCTGGTACTTTCCTAAAAGGAATGGGAGTTTGTTATAAATGTGGTGAAAAAGGTCACCAGGCTCATGATTGCAAGGGAAAGAAAGAGGCTATCAAAGTTGAATGCTACAATTTTAGAGAAATGGGTCATTATGCAAATGAATGTCCTAAGCGTCAGGGAAAATTACCTTAGAAAAGGCCAAGGGATCAAGGAAAATCTTATGTTGTTACTACAGTTGAAGCAGAATAATTAATATATTGGTGCTTTTGGACTCATGGATTATATTCTGGATATTAGAATAAGGTGATATATATATATATAAGGATTGTACTGCAGTACTTGTTGATTTCAGTAAGGTTTTAATATGATGAAGGTAATCATATTTTTAGTAAGTGACAAAAATAGAATCTTTAATTTGTTTGGGGAATCTGATAAATTGATTTTGGAATTAAGAGACCTTTTAGAGAAAGTCTGGACAGAGGTATTTTGGATAACTATAAAGGTCGGAGTGGATTAAGTTGATCTTTGGATAGTATTGTTTAAGGTTAAAAAATTTACGAAGATTATTTTTGGAATATTATAATACTATAGTTTTAGGAAATGGACAACCTGCAGGGTGGGGCATAACCCGTCGCGTCGGACAAAGCTGCAGGAATCGAACCCACAATCATAGTGCGACATGACTTTTTTTCCTACCACTAGCCTACAGGAAGTCCCTGGTTATTACAAAATAATTTTACTAATCTAAATGGTATGTGTTAACATTTGGAACCATATACAATTAGGATAAATAGAATATTTTTGAGTTATATTACCTTTTAGAGTGAAAGATGGGTTTTTGGTAAAAATTTATTAAAGAATGAAAGTCTACATGAAAAGTATGTATATTCCCTTACGTTCTTATTAAATCTCCTAAATAAATTCTTTAACTTTATAAAAGGTAACTTAAAACAAAAACGTTTCCGGTTAACTTTTCCAACTGGGGATTCAATGACCGTTTAACCAATCACAAGTTTGTGATTTTCTTATTGTTAACATTCTCCTAATCCAGTTTTCTACAACTCTCCATCAGACCTTGATGGTTTTTTTTCTTCCATATCCATATTTTCATAGAATCCTAATATGGGCTATCTCGGGTGACCTTTGTACTTTTCTTTCTTTCTTTTAATGTTATATTTTTATTAACCTTATTTCCGATGTGGGTTTTCTACAAAGGTATTTTCTATTTTCAACCTTTTATTTTCCAAGAAAAATTTCAAATTGTGAGGACGCAATTTATTGAAAGAGGGGAGAATGTAACACCTCAAGCTTCTATGATACGCTTCTCATTCAATAATACAATAGCTTGCATTGTACACAACTTCGAGTTCTAACACACCGCGACTAATCAAAGTAGCCAGTATGAATAGTAATACCCACTTTTTAAAATTATAGAAATTTTATATTTCAAAATGGACTTCATTTTTGGATTCGGAATATCGAAATTAGCCTATGTTGAATTTTTGGTATTTTTCTGAGAACTTCTAATTTTTTATGAATAGTGAAAAATACTTAAAAACAACTTTTTTATTCAAAATAAGTTATAGTGATAAATTATAATATTTAGTGGTTTTAAAGTATAATTATAATATATTTTTACCATTTTATCCAATGGTGGTCATTATAATTAATTTAACATTGAAATTGGACATAAACAATTGCCAATCTTTTGATATAAATTGTTTCTTAAAAACACGCTATTTGTTGTGACAGCGGGAATTAATTATAAAATTAATTAATGAAACATATATGTTTGGAATTTTTTAAAATAGACATCATTTTTGAATTAGTAATATCAATTATAGATTATGGTGAAATTTTGGCATTGTTCTGAAAAACTTCAATTTTTTATGAATAGTGAAACCACTAAGTGGTAGTTAAATAACTGATTTTTCGTTTAAATGAAATATTACAACTTCTGTGTTTTGATTTTCAAAAATCCGACATACATGGTTGTCATTAAAAGTAAAATGTGGTTCAATGAGATTAAAATAATTTTTGGTGAATAGTAACTTTTAAGTTCTTAATCGTGATTAGAGGTAATTAGTGTAGTTTAAGTTAAAAATAATGTTTTAATAATATGAGATGAGCTTGACACATTTCCTACCCTCATTGGATGTGCCATGGCCGACCAAGACAATCCATGGGTCAACTTGGGGACCCCATGGAGCCACTTTAGTTGGAAAATGACATAAATGCCTTTTATTTAATGTTAAAGTAAAAAATGACACAAACATGAAATGTTTTACTAAAACAATTTTTACATGGGGTTATACAAGACATATTTTTTACTATAAATAATCATTGGAAAACTAAAAATATTTCCTACAACATAGTATTTTTTTATAATTTTTATACATTAAATAAATTAAATTATTTATGACATCATTATGATGCAGCGATGACCTCATTATTTAACGATTTTAATAAAATGAAAAGATAATGTACAATACAAGGCCTAAAATTGTCCAAAGACTATTAGATGGGTATATTTCGAACCCTTATCACCTTATCCACGAATTATATAAGTTTGGGACCTTTAAAATCCGAAAAGCATTGTATAATAATGTAAAATTTCCTTACTTTCCAAGAGTGCCCCTCCTATCCTCTTATAAAAGGCCCCCCACCTCTACCACCACATTAACACTTTCAAACCATTTGGCTCGGCAAACCTCTGCCCAAATACTCTCCCAACTTCCCCCTATTACTCCTAGAAGCCTCACATTGGGCAGAACTGTTCCCAAGGAAGCCTTTGGCTCAAATCAAAAAGAGTTACACGATTTTGTGGAGGTTAAAGAACGGTCGAGTCAGGACAAGACGCAAGGTAAGGGAACTTCTTAACCCAACTTCCATTCATTGGGTTAATCTCCTACTTTCAAATTATGTCATGATATTATTATGTCCTATTTCTTATTTTTACTTTTTTTATGTGTACCTATAGTGAATACACATAATAGATCTATTTTATTTAAAAAATGATCTTTTAAGGACTTCTTCTCAATCTCCTTTCATTGAGGCATATTTGGTTTTATACAAAAATTTCTTTTATATGGTGTATAAACCCCTTTTACATTTAC
This sequence comes from Viscum album, assembly GCA_963277665.1. Taxonomy (NCBI): domain Eukaryota; kingdom Viridiplantae; phylum Streptophyta; class Magnoliopsida; order Santalales; family Viscaceae; genus Viscum; species Viscum album. The sequence goes on from OY728141.1 coordinate 1,427,711,669, forward strand.
TTTTATTCAAAACAAATCTTGTTTATACGAAGCGTTTTACTAAACGAAAAAAAGGGAATGTTTTTCTTTCCGTACATATGCGGCGACAATGACTTCTCTGCCGCCGTGACCATTATTTGAGTTTCGGCTTCCTCTACAAGCCATCACTTTTTTAATGAAAAATAAATACAAAGTTTTAACTTTATTTTATTTTGGTATTGAAAATGGTTTTGAAAGCATTTTCATTATATCAATGTGTTGTATTGATATCTTGTGACTGAAATGTGGAAATGTTATGTTTCCTTTATTCATGTTTTATGTGATACGATTATGTTATGGTTTATGATATGTTTAAACCTATTCATATGAGGAATGAATTGGACTTAATAAGTGACGGGTGGGGCCCGATATAGCTCCTCGATGCATCGGTAGGTCTCATGAGACAAACTAGTGTCTTGGCACGAGGACTTGACAAAATCTTCTTTGTGGTCTTGGCACGAGGCCTTGACTACGTGGTTATGATAGTCTGGCATTATGCATTCCATCACGATGAAAATGGTTATTGATATTGCATGTGATTATTTGACCAGTAGAATATCCATGTGAAGAAGTAAATGGAATTATCTCATTTTACTTTTTCCATATTATGTTGATGTTCAAGTTTAAAAGGCTTTTGTTTTAGTTATACATTGCCTTAAATGTTTATGTTTATTTATGAAAGCTTCCGCAATATTTTTATCCTTACTGAGCATCTGAGCTCACCCCTTTCAATGTTTTAATATTTTCCAGGATGTGAAGAAGTATTTTATGAATGACCTGTAGGGATAGTCAGAAGAGGATATGAGTGTGGACTATGAAGACTTTGTTATTAGTTTTTCACTTTATGATGTAATGAAACATTTATGAATGTATCTAGTGTTTCCAAGGATACTAAACTAACCAGTCTTTCGAGACTCGATCTTTTGTGATCATGCCAATGTTACTAAGTAATACACCGACTCTGGGTAGCTGGGGTCGGGGCGTTACAAATATTTTTTAACTTTTTGAAATGATCTTCACATTAATTAGTCTAGGAAAAGTTTTCTCCATTCCAAGTAATATTGTTGATTGGGTTTGACAATCATCATAAGTTCCTCCCAAATCATCAGTAATACCCAGATATACTAAGAAAACTATGGATCTCTATTACAGATGTTTCTATGGGACACACATTGATTTCCTTTGTCTTATAAGGGTCCACATATATTCCATTTCTGGTGATAACATAACCCAAGAATGATACTTTTCCTATTAATAACTCTCATTAACTATAATTTTCATAAATTTTATCAATTCTCAAGGTTTTTTTAATTGTATTGAAATTATCCTGATGTTATTCCTTTCTCATGGAGAATATCATAATGTGATCAATAAGTACTACCACAAATTTTTTGAGGTAATCTCTGGACTCTCTATTCATTAAGTACATAAATATTTAGGGAGAATTTGTGAGTCTGAAGGGAATCACTATGAATTCATAGTGTCTATACCTCATTAAAAATGTAATATCAAGAATATATCAAACATCTGCAACATTAATTGGTGATATCTATAATAAAGTAACACCTTAGATAAATACATGGAACCACATAGTTATACTAACAATTCATCTATCTGTGGAAGAGGATATATGTACTTTATCATGTTTTTTTTGAGGTCACAGTAATAAATGAAGATGTGAATTGATCCATCCTTCTACTTGATAAAGAGTACTAGTAAACTTCATGGTGAATCACTTGGGTGTATAAAACTCTTGACCATATTCAGTTGTTACTTCTTTAGTTCCTAAAATTCAATGGTGGACATTAAATAATTTGTCATTGATATAGGTAGAGATCCATGAATAATATTCCTTCTAGAGGATGACCATAAAATTATTCAGAGAATACATTTGTGTAGTCCCTCACAATAAGAATGTCATTGATCATGATTCTATCCTATGTATTAATCATTTAAGCTAGATATACATTCTCATAAGGAAATAATATCCACACAAGAGGTGACTGATCCGAATATGATTCTTCCTCTTCGATACATTTGTATTGAATTGGAGGATGGATTGTGAAGTGAAGAGTTATATCCCTTTACCGATAATTTATGTTTGATTTCTATATATACAACAAATACATGCCAAAAATAGCATCAAACTCCACCAAAGGAAGTAAGATAATATTTTCTACGGGGTTTAGTCCACAAACATTAACTAAGGGGAGTTATATACTTTTGATTCAATAATTTTCCCATATTTTTGTTATAGATAAATCAATATCCATATTTTGAGGTGGTGTTTGAATACTTTTACTAAACTTTCAAGATATGAATGAATGTGTAGAATCAGAATAAAATAGTACATTTACTATTCATGAATGAATAACCAACATACCTATCACTACATAATTGTTAGGCTCCACCTCATTAGTAGTGATAGAATATTCCTTACCTTTCTCTTTTTTCTTTGGTGGTTGATAATGATGATTACCCTAAAGGACTCGGGGTTTAGTGCACTATCTTGCATAGTTCCCCAACTCCCAATATTTGGAGCATTGAACCATGGGTGGTACAATCCATTCCTTAAACACATTTTCCGACTTCCTCATGTATTTTCATCATTCTTGAGCATAGTTTATTCATCTAACACACATATAGACATTCCCTATAACTTTAGGGTAATTCCCTCGATGATTCATCCCACATTTCTAACATGTGGGTGGTTGAGTTTTATTTCCACCCTTTTCATTAGATCTTCCAACTTGAAACTCCTTATTTTTTTCTTATAACCACGGTCATGGGAAAATTTACCAAACTTCATAACCACTATGAGAGAATAAAAAAATTCATAACTCTCAAAGTCATAAATTTATAGAGAATTTTGAATGTTTGGTTTTAATCCACTAATGAATCTATCAATATTTCCATCATTTTTTTAACAAAACCTGAAGAGTTCCTTGAATTCCTTGTAAAGGTTTCTTCTTAGTCCATGAAAAATTAACTCTCATTTTGAATCAGCTCTAGGAATGTTCCCTCATTATTTTTATGAGGATTATGAGGCAAATAATTTTTTTGAAACATTATATTAATGCCATCCCACTAAATGTATTTATTTTTTCCTTTAGTTTGATTGTTTTTAATCAATTCCCACCACTGATCGTCCTCTCCTTTTAGATGAAAAATGGCTGGATTCACCTTCCCCATCTTAGAATAGTGAATAATAGAATAGAACTTATCTATTGAGTTTAACCACTATTCCAAGACCCGATGTTCAGAATATCCACTAAATGTCTGTGTTCATTTCTATATAAAAGTATCGATAGAAAGTTTCTACCTCTTTGTTGAAGGAGGATGTTCCACATTATTCATATTATTATTCATAGACTTAGATAGCTGGGAAAGAATCACCATGAAATTTTGAACTCCCCTCCCAAGGAATTTGGGATATCATTCAAGAAATCATTGCATTGTCCCTTACATGGGTTGTTGGCCTGGTTTCTCTAAGTTCCAACTATTTTCTAAAATTTAAAAGGATTGATCAAAATGGAAGTCAACAAATCTTTAAAAAATAATATAGTACATTTTGAAATTTACTCTATGGAATATCTTATAGGATCCATATGTTTCTAATTTTTTAAAACAATGATTCTAGGGTGATTTCATATACATACTCTCATACTAAGTGTTTTCATAAAGGTTTATTAATCTAAATTCCAAAATTAACTAAACTATAATCTGATACAAACTATAGAGACCATTGTTTTTATTACATAGTTATAACATCATTTTAATGATAGACAATATAATATCATTACACAACTAGTATCAAATGGTTTCATGTCTTTGAAAATTAGATCAATGTATAAGTTTTTCATAATAAAATATAAAAATTAATTTAATTCCATCATCACTAGATTCTTATTTTCCATCATGTTCTCCTTGGTACAAGTATTCACCTGACGATATACATCCAAAAAAGGGCTGAGCTAAAATACCATTTAATGGATGAATATGAGACATCAAATATGGGTGAGAAAATTCCACATCAACAAAATATAATAAAAGAATCATACACATACTCTTGAGAAGAGTCCTTAGATAAATTCATGGGAGGTGGAAATTCAAAAAAAATTAAACATTATGTATTAGTTGTCAAATACCACACATAGTTGTGAAAATGATATCATCATGCAAAAAACTATTTTAGTTTATCTTATGAGATTAATTAAATGTCCAAATTAATTGTAATTCAATATAATTCCAAGAAAACTCCACACATCATAACATTTACATTCACTATATAATTCTGAGTGCACTCGTCACATCATATCATTTCCATTATCATGCATGCCACAAAAAACATATATCAATATTGGAAAAAAAATAACCTATGGAAAGGAATGGGTTTAATTTATAAATTCATACATGAATGAATAAAACTTGGGGTTCTCAAATGAAAGATGAAATACCATAAATGGTAAAAGAATCATCAATCTTGAGTGAAGAAGAAACAACCTCACAAAAAGTAAAATATTTCATTTTGGAAAGAAGAGTTCTTTTGGATTTTATTAATTTTTAATAAAACATGATTTGAATAATATATATAATATAAAATTAATGGAGTGTGTAATAAATGATATTTAAGGAACATTACTGAAATATAAATACTGAAAATGGATTAAAAGAGGGAAAACCCAATAAAATAGAGTTGGGTTTGAGAATTCCCCTTACATTATTTATGAATGATTTATTCAGTTTAATATACTATATAATTGAATTAAATCATTTAATTAACAAAACCATGACATTTTATATATAAATTTTGTTCATAATTGTTTTATTATGTTCATTTATGGTCTTTTCAACGAGTTATAATGTTTAATTTTATCATTCGAGAGTGTTCGTTTTCTTAGTTTTCATGATTTGTTCGCTTGTATATGAGTATAGAAGTAAATGTAAAATAGGAGTGATTATATTGGACTGAGATTATATGTTATTTGTGATCATAAAGATTTTAATTGATAGTATATGTCATTTTTTATATGGTATGAGGATGAATCATTAGATAATGATATATTTTATTTGGCGGATTTTTTTACCATTATGAGCTTGTATCAAATTATTTAACAACATTATTATTTTTTGGTTTTTAATCATTAAGTAAATTATAATATGTATAATTAAATAATATTTAACCATATTAATACTTTATAACCATCCTAAAAAGTGGTATTGATTAATGAAAATGTATCGTCCACGGTGGTGGTAAATCGACACACCGAAGATGATATTTCTATTTTTAGAATAAGTAGAAAAGGGAAGAGAATTGAAGATGAGTTATTCCATTAAAATAATAACATTATAGTATAAAATATATATTGGGGTTATCATTCCTATTGTATGGGTGGAGGTGAATAGAGGAAAATAAAATAAATGAAATTAAAAAGAAAATAATATAAAAAGAAATAAGATTTTACCACTTGAATATCTTCTCTTTGAAGAACCTCATTAGGGAAATGGGTTAGGTATTTTGATAAAAAATATCTCTTTTATGTAGGGGAAGGTCTTGGAAAGAGTATTGGGAATAAATTTTACAAGGCTCAATGTTTGAAAGGTGTTAGGAGAAGAGGTGGTGAGTGTGATATTTATAGTGGATGAGAGGGGTGTTTTGTCATTATTTTATTCATTTGTTTATTATTCTGGCTAATGACTATGAATATTTTTATCCATATCACTAAATATATTAAAATAATTATTTATAGTTCAATATTGTAGGGATTAAATAATCCTCTCATCATATATGACTCAATAACTCATGCATTTGTTAGATAACATAAATTGTAAAATTTGTCTATTCAAAAAAAGTTACAGTATTTTAGAAAAATCCCAAAAATTACCCATAACCATTTTTGGACTTCTAGAATGAAAAAATGAACAAAATATTATGAAAATAATTTTTAAAATATGGATGATTAGATTTTCAATTAAGATAATCATTTTCATGGAAAATATTTATTTTAAAATTAGTAATTATTTTATAAAACTTAGAAAAATTAGGTATCACAAAAATATCATACAATAATAATAAAACAAAATTATAATTTAGGAATATATCTTATGAAAATAAATTTTCTTTAAAATAATAATATTAATTATAAAAATTTACTTAAATAATTATTACATACCAAAATACCAATAGTTAATTAAAAATTTCTAAAACATTAATTTACTTATACTGTGATATAATTGTATCATATTATTATTATTTATATTATGATTAAATATTATTTGTACTTTCATAGGATAGGATACTATTATATTGGACAATTTACTATTTCCAACGGTCATAATTTAATCCTGGTGGTTATTTTCCTATTCCATCATGACTGGTTCCTTAATTTAATTTATGAAAAAACCTCTAATTTCATTAAGTGTTCATTTAAATAGTTATTATTGTGATAGAAAAGTAATTTTATGTTATTTAAAATATGAAATAATTATAATAAGGGAACTTCAATTGATAAAATTTTTGGGTCATTACAGATTACTCCAGTTAAGAAGGAGGAGTCTTTAATCCCATAACTCAACTAGAGCATGACCTATCAACGTGCATGAAAATGGACTGGTAGGTGATCAGAAGACCAAGATCATGTAAGGAAAACATAACAATCATTGATAACAACATCCAACCTAAAATATATGACCCCATTATATCCAAATTGGTATGAAATTTATGTAATATATTGAGTTGATGGTATTTTTTGAATTAATGGTTCTATTCCAAATGAAATAATAGATAATAATGTAAATTTCATGTGGTGTTAAGAGGGGATATCGATGAATTAAAGGACCATGATATATTACCATGTATTTATAGAACAAATGGGAAAAATATCACTTATAAAATCCCAATTATATTCTCTTACATCCATGGAATGTGGATAATTTAATTTGGTAGCCTAGACCACGTGAAGAATCTAAAAATTTGTGATAGATAGTAATAATGAAAAAGGAAAAATCATGGTAAATGATGAAATCAAAATAAAATAAACAATTAAAAAAATATATTCATTCAAAGGAATAATCAATAATAAAAAGTCTACCATCAATAGGAATCAATCGAGGGTCAGTAGCCATATGTCAATGGTCAATATTCCACTATCCGTGGTAAATATTCAGTTGTCAACATTGAAATCCACACCCTTTGATATGGATAAAATTTCATAGGAATGTATATTTTGACCATTATCCATTGTATCTCTATATAAATATCTGATTTCTTGTATCTTTTATGTTATTCAAGATTTCATTAGTGAAATTCTATGAGATTATTTTCTCTCCACGGTGTTAGGAATAATGTTCCCTTCCCTTAATCTTATATATTATTTCCATGTCAATATATATGTTAAATTAGTTATCTAATATATTAATGTCCCCTAATTCATGACTCAATATAATTGTGTGATTTTCTTGGATTGGATTCACACCATTTTAGGTTTTTTTCTAAATAGTTGGTCATAGTTCGGAGCATGGGTTGGCTATTTATTTCACCAAACCCTCTCTTTATCCTTTATCGGTAAAACTATAGTATGAGAGATTAGTCACCTTGTGTATCTCACATATGTTGTAATCAAATATCTTATTATAATTATATACACATATCCTTTCATTTACATTAATTTTATCTATTACCTTTCTTCTCATTCCATAATATCCACCCATTAAAAAAACTCAGAAAATAAATTTTCTTGAAAGCCTATAGAAATTTACCCACATTATAGAAGATTTAAATATTTATATTGAGACAAAATTATTTAATCCATATTTTCCATGGTCATTTTCTATATTTTATGTTCATTCTGAAATAAATATTATACTAATCCTAAATATTTTTCTTTACTTCATTGGCACAATTATTTTGTGAGGGACTATGTATAAAGAACAATGAAACCAAAAAAATATCATGTAAACATTTTCATCACATTTTCATTTACATTATGAGCATAATATGTTTCCATATGTTTCATTATCCATAAATTCTACCTCATTACCATTTTATTTTTGGCTATTATTTTCCATTAATTTTTATCTTGTTCAAAAATTGTGAAAACCCCCAATTATTTCACCCAACCATCCATTTTACACCTTTTACTCATCCCTTTTTACCCTTAATTTCATTCCTTAAAATATTTTACCACTTTTCTACTCAAATTATATTTTTTAATCAATTACCCAATATAGTAATTATTAGGGATATATTAGTGGAACATGATCTCAGAAAATGGTATTATATTTCTAATGTGACTGGGATTTGAATTGAGAAATGAGACTGGAGAGTGATAAACAAGAAACTATTTTATGGGTACCTTTTAGTGCCAGTGTGTTTGTGACTATATATCACTATGTGTGTGTCTCTTCATAAGAGTGAGTGTGTGTGTCCTTTCAGGGTTGAGTGTGTATCTTTGTGTTTGTGAGAGTATACATCTTTTGTATGTGAGTGTGTATCCTTTTGTGCCTAAGTGTGTATCCTTGAATGCATGAGTGTGTATTATTATATGTATATGTTTGTACATCATGTATGGGTGAGTATATTTCTTCAAACATTTGATTGTGTTCAGCTTTGGGTCCGTGCTTCACCCTATGTCTGTATGTTCTCATAGTACTTATCATAGAAGATAATTATAGAAAGAGAATTATCCATGGTAGAAATAAATAAAGATAAATTAATCTCCAACACCAGAATCATTTTTAATACAATTTAAAACATGGTGGAGCCATTCCTATAATGACGCAGACTAGAACAACTTTCCCTAGTGCTAAATTCAGTTTCACTAAAAAATAATTTTTTATAAAAATTGAATTGAATCTATCATTATTTTGTATTATTTACATAATTTAAACATTTTATCTACTAATAAAAACAAATTTCTGATAATGTATGTTTTAGTGTCTTTATGGGTTAATAGAATATTTTATAATACTTATGAAAATTTCTCCATAATCAAATCACACTCACCATCCTTCTATACTTCTCATATGTTGTTTTCATTATCATAACCTGGGGAATGGAAACATAATAAATGGGCGAAATCAATTTCTCAATAATAGAAAACATATCAACATGTCATTAATGGTTTAATCATTTTAAAACCGGATAAGGGGATATGTATCTTATTAAAAGAATAAGGAAAAATAACTTTTTCTTATAATTATTTATATAAGGATATATAAACTCAAATTATAGAACATATACCATGGAATAAAAATAATAAATAAAGAGAAAATAATAATAATCCATGAACTATAACTAAGGAATATAGAATAATCCCATGAAATAAACATATTAGAAGAAAACCCAATCATGATAAACCTTCCTGTGGTTAAAAATTCCAAGTATGTCCATGCTTTATGTTCAAGAAAATATCCAGGCATGTCCATGATTCTTTATCTCATGATCTATAAAACATTACCTAATGAAATGGGGTAATTTAAGAGACCCAAACATCCATAGGGATTTATCATACCCAAACCATCTTAGGTATTGTTTAGACCCAAACCATTTTAGGGATTCATCTTACAGAAACTATCTTAGGGGTATATCAGACCAAAACTATTTTTGGGATCTTACATTCCCAAACCACCTCAGGTATTTGTCTGAACCAAACCATACAAGGGAATTATTATACCCAAAAGATATCGAGGTTTAATTGGACCAAAAATATCTCATAATTATAATATATACCCAAGTTTTTTATACAAAAAATCAGTCCAATATCAAAACATGAATAACCCAATGAAATAAAATGGTTTTCATCTCATTTCAAAATAACATCACTCAAATTGACCGTAGGAATGTAAATAGTGGATAACAAAAATTAAATCACCCCAAAAGATTATTTTAAAATAGAATATAGCTATCATTCAAAAAATATAATTTTTATGGAAATAATTCCATTACATATAATTTTTAAATAGTAGAGAAATCATTAATGATTTTTCCAGAATACACTGTTATTATTACTGTAAAATATAAAATTATAGTCACCTCAAAAATTCATTTCTGGAAAGTTAAATTTGGAGAAATTTAAATTAAATAATTTTAAAAATAAATTTTTGGAATTAGATATCAAAATTCATTCCTTGAAAATACATATAAGTTTCAAAAAAGTGAACTGAAATAATGTGAACACTTTTACTTTTGAAATGAATATTCAATAATGGATACTTGAAAAAGAAATAAAGTTATAAAAATGTGATGTTAAAACATGATAAAAATTTAATTTTAAAAAACAAAGGTCAATAATATAAGCTTTAAATTTTATAAATGTTGTATAAAAGGCAGATTGAAAGATAAATCATTGGATTTTGAAAGGATTAAAAATATTTTTAATATTTTGAAATACCTTTGTTAGAAAATATTATAAAAAGAGTCAAAAATATTATTTTTTAAAAAGGGGAAGTGAAATATAAAGGAAATGTGAGATAACAGATAATTTATATTCCAAATACAATGGAAAACTTTGGTTGGAAAGGAAAATATGAAATAATTGGGGAAACTATCATTAAGGAAGATTAGAATTAGTCTCGACAATGTAATATTTTTTATGTCAAAAAAATTTATCAAGGAAAGAAATTTGAATAAATCGTACCATTTTACTTAGAAAAAAATTGAATGTAACATGAAATAAAATCATAGGGATGAAGGAACCAATATTAGAAGATTTTTTTTTTCATAATATGCATTATAACCCTTTAAGGGGATTTGAGTTAACAAAAATCCTTACAACTTCTTTATCTCTTGAATCGATATCCATTTAAAATAACATTATATTTCTCTTAAAACCCCATAAATTTTTTAATATAAAATAAATAAATTCCAGATGGATTAATTACACCATATCAAATATATCATGTTGTATAATATGAACTATGCCTTATGTACTAAAATTTGAGACAAAGAACCCCTACCATTTATTCCTGATTACTCGAACACTATATAACCTCATATATATTGAACATAAATTTCATATTCACATACTATATAAAATTATTATTATTAAAACCATTTCTAAAATTGAATTATAATAATTATATATATTCATATTTTCTTGATATTATCTATTTTTATTCTGATATGAGTAATCTTGATTGTTTTGAACGAGTTTCATAATAGTGGTGTTATTATTCATTCTTCCCCCAGTATTCATCATCCCTAGATTATTCAAGATATAATAATCATTTTTTCAATTATTAAGTAATTATAATTTCTTTAGGATAAATACAAGGATATGGTTAAAAAGGGATGTTGCGATGAACCTGATTCGGTATGTTTAATGATCGAAAGGTGTCATATTAATAAATATATTAAATTTTAATAATATAATCCAAGTGTAATTAAATGTTATTAAATAAATTATTATTTATTTATATTGTCATTATATTATTTTCAATAAGTAATTCAATTTTTAAATATTTTAATATTGTTCACACAGGAGGTAAAAACTGGACAAAACGAGAGTGTGTTATAATGATTTTATGAGTAGGGATATTTTTTTTATAATATTAACATAACATATTAAAAATATAAAAAATTTAATAATTATAATTTTACTTCATGAAAATAATTTTCATAACTAAACATGTATTTTGGTGATGATTAATGAAATTCATCATTCGTGGTAGTAGTAGTCAAAACATACACAAAATTAACGATTTCATTTAGCAATGAATGTGATTGAATGAAGGTATATGATAAATTATAATTCAAGAAATATAACTGGGACATGTTTAAAATATAATTCCATAAATATATCCTTAAAACCATCCAACATATAAGGTGATGAAAAATGAACTACATCACTTCATGGCAGTGGTAGTTTGAACATATGCACGATTAATGTTGTTTTATTTTTATAAGAGGATGGAAAAAATTGAACAATTGATGATACATTAATATAATAACATAATAATATATTAATAATACTATTTTAATTATATTAGTTTATATATAATAATTTTATAATAGTATTATTAAGAATAAAATATTAAGGAGTAATAAATACCCACATTCAGAACATGAGATTTATCATGGAAATATCCTTAGAAAAAGAGTGATTAGGCTATATAATTGTTACTAGAGGATTATGAACATGATATAGGACAATTATATGATAAAAATGAAAATTTTAATTAAAAAATTTAATTTTAATGGTGTATCATGAAGTGGTGGAGGTGATCCCATATTATAAGTGACGGAAAGGGAACTTTTGTGAATACTGATTATTTTTTCAGTAAGGACAATAAACTATTCAAGGGTAAATTTCACAAAAAGAGAGATATAATGGCTTATTGTTTAAATAATTTCAATAGATCATAAACTACTAATTTTCAAATATTTTTGAAACATGTTTCAAGCCTTTTACCCCTTGAATTTTATTTTTTTCCATTTTTGTTTTTACCATAGTAAATAGTTTATAAAATTGCAGTTTATAATTTATTAAAAATATAAAAAATAGTATCATCAATATTTTTGTGTTATAAAAAAATATTATTCTCAATATAGTTTAATTAAAATTTTAACTAAAATAAAATTATATTTTAAAATAAAACTCTTAATATATTTGTAATGGCCCAGACCCTCCTAAACCATCCCTTTGTAAAATTTCTGGTGTTTGGCTCCCCCTGGACCCATCAGGTCTAGATACTAAGGGTAGCATCTCTGTGGAAGGATTTCATCACGGTGTAAACCATTGGTGACACGGATCGGAGAGTCACCGATCGGTGCCACGGGGGGTTTGTTGGGTTTTTCTTCCATAATTGTTTCCAGTAACGACACATTTAAGTTTTTTTAACATTATAAAAGTGGTTCAAGGCATTTTTTAGCCCCACAAGAAATGTTTTAAATTGGTATGTATGGGGAGATCCTCAATAGACCCATATTGTGTGTCTATGTTACACATTTCCTCAGTTTAAATAAAATCATTTAACTCGAAATTGTTATGACCACCTCCCTAATAAAAATTATTAAATAATAATTCATCCCATCATGTGTAACCACCCAACTGTATGGTGAAACCAAGATGCACCTTTAATTATGACCAAGGACTTGATATCCCAAAATGCTAGTATCTCACTGTTTATATCGCACTCGAATTACTTTCTTCTTCTTCATGAATACCTTTATTCTTCCCCTTGGTGTGTTTGGAGTCCCCCTTCCTGAGGCTAGTGGTGCGCCTGTGCCAGTGCCTTTCTTTCTCACCCTAGGAGTCCCCGATGTTCCACCCCTACAAGTAGAACATCCTCCATTCGTGGATCATAGAGAATAGCGTCAATATTTTATCATCAAAGTAGGGGTCTTCCATCATCTCTCTTTACTTTGTATCATGCGGGGTGGGTATAAAAATTTTTCCTATGGGGATGGATGAAAACAGACCTTAATGAAGATATTAAATGGACCTTTAAGGAATGAAGTGGTTTGTTTTATGTTTCTTGTGTACTCTTTTACCCCTATTTATATTTTGTGGATTTGATGGGATTATTCCACTGAAAATCATGGTCGTTGGTGGTCATTTATTGCGGAGTAATGATCCTATGTTTTTATTGCTAATTCTATGATTGAATGGTTGTAACATTGAATCCACTTAATCACATAAACTCGGTTGATTAAATGGATACCAAATAAATAAGAGTACTTGTGTTGTCATACCGGTTAACCAAAAGGAAAGAAATAACTAAATAAATGGAATATTTAATATTTGAATACTACCTTTCTCTACCTTAGTGATGTTTACTATTGATGCTTGGGAAGTGACGTGGATGGGGATGGGGTCCTACATTGTGGTGTAGTTGTTGATCTTGGAATCAAAGGTCATGTGGGTTCATATAGTGGGGCTTGGTTGGGTTCCAGTACATTAAGGGATCTCACAAATCCATTTGTTTGTTGTGACTTTACATGAGTACGGGGTGTGAATGATTAAATTTTTGTTTAGCTGTTTTCCTTTCCTTACCTTGTATCTGTTATAGTTAATTTCCCAGTAGTAAAGAATTAATTTAAATGGAATCACTTGTATATGAAAATGAGTATGGGATCAATGGGGAATTGATTTTCGGAAATGAGTTGTGACATGGTTGTGGGTGTGATGTTTCATATAAATGAATAGTAACGAAGGTGTTTGTGCTTGGGAAAGATTCTGAACCCTAGGTTTGGAAGATTTATTTTATACCTATACATATAATTGTAGTTCTTATGTTTCTTTTTCGTGCCCCACCCATGTTGAGTACTTTGTACCAAACACCCACATACATGGGGGAGGGTGTTTATACCAACACTCCTATGAGTGACTGGTTATTAGCTCCTTTTGTGTTCTATTTCCCCAGTATCCCAAGATCCATAGGGTAGGATGTGAGGGATTAAGGTCTATTATATCCCTAGATTATTTAGGCAAGGTACGTTGTGGTGGTTGGCCAAGGTGTGTGCAAGAAGGTTGTTTCCCATGTGTATTCAGGATAAGGCCCAGGTGTCTTCAGGCATGGTAGTAGTTATTTGGACCAAGGTGTGTGAGGTTGTGCTTAAGTTTGGTTGTTTTGGCCTAGGTTTTTACGGGAAGGATGTGTGGTAGTGATAGCCCTTTTGTTTGTGGGTGGGATGCATGGTTGTTGTAACCTAGGGGTGTCCGGGTAGGGGATGGTAGTGAGATTGTGGTGAGAATGGCGGGAGAGGTACGATTCATTGGATGTCTTCAATAACCAATGGGAATGTGGCACGGGGTATTGAAACATTCACGTGTTATTACTATTACACTACCTGAATTGTGTTATTTTGGGATTGCACCATGGTGAGGTTGGGCTGGATAATTTCCTTGTTAGGTGCTCTGGTTATCTCAATTTCTCATGGGGCATTAGAATACCTCCCCACATGTGCATGAGAGATTTTTTTTTCCCTGAGTATACACGTATACTCACCATATGTATATAATATGTTTTCAGGTTTCCCATAGGACATTGAGGATCGTACAAGACCGTACTAGTTCGAACTATACGACAGTAGTTATTGCAGTTTTCTTTTATTTTGTAACTTAATTTTAATGTTTTCTTGTAATTTTTCAGCATTTACATTTGGACATGCATATGGGAATGTTTTTCTTTTGGAATTACTTTTACCTCCAGTTTTTGTTGTTGTTGGGATTTACTATCTTATATCCTATTCCTAATAAATAAAAAGGGTAATGCCTTCCATTTTGTGTGTGATTCTATACTCTTGGATCAATTATCCACTCCAAGACCTATTGAAGGTGGGTCTCAGGGGTCATTATATATCCTTAAACATGAAGAATGAAGGGTCTGGAAATCTTCTATCCCTTCTCCCATCTTGGTGAAGGCGGGTCGTCATAGAATGGTATTATAGGAGAATTTAAGAGATAGGATAGAGCTTGGGGTTAGCCAAAGTGAGGATTTCATGGGATGGTAGGGCAACCATATTAGGGAATCTTGGTGTGTGAAATAGGCTAGAGAAGAATAACTAGGACAAGGGATTTTAGGGCCCCCTGTGATACGATTCAAGGACTAAGGACATAACAATGACCAAGTGAGGCTACACTGATTGCAGGGTAGAGAACCTATGAAGGTACATGCATCATAATGACTTGGTTTTTCATGTGTTTTGTGTGGTCTGGGAATTCAAATGAATAATAAGTCTATGAAAAATTTAAAAGCAATCTTCTACACTACTCGGGCTTAGGAATTCCTTATTTACCTTACAGCTTTGGCACCCAGACGACGGCCACGAGTAGTACTGTTGATCGAGGCCCAGGAGGCTATTTTGGTTAATCAGTAGAGGGATGATCGAGAGGAGAAGGACGATTAGTGTCATATGACGATTCGTGCCTTTTAGCGAGAGACCCTCGAGAAGTACAAGGGTTGTATCTCAGAAATGCAGATAGGGAGCTATCTCAAGGAGACGATGATAGCTTTTAGCTTGATTTGGGCTGCGATGGAGTACTGGGTTATTCTTGTTGTAAGCCAGATGCGAGGAAAATCATATTAGTGGTGGACTCTTTATCTTCGAGAGTATATTGAGGATGAGGATGCGCGGTTTGAATTTGAGAAGGAGTTCCGGCCAGAATTCCTCTCTTCCACGATGAAGGACGAGAAGAGGAAAGAGCTGTTATCTCTCCGGTAGGGGAGCATTTCAGTGATGGAGTTGGCGATCAAGTTCAACGATCTCCTTCATTTTGTTCTAGACATTTTTCTGGATGAGGAGTCTCGGGTGAGACGTTTATAGGAGGCACTCCGACCATCTCTTCAATATGATGTTAGTCCCTTAACTTTCCTAACATAATAAGAGGTCCAAAAGATGTTTTATGTGGTGGAGAGAATGAACAGGTTGGGAGTTGTGCCACAAGAAGGAAGCTGGTTGGGATCGTCAAAGGGTAAGGTTGTTAGCACCAGGCCTCCAGTGTCTGGGCCTTCTAGGTTTCAACCAGTGGGGAGCAGGCCCCAACAATTCCAGTTTTGATGTCCTGGTTCTCACCATTTACTTGTAGGCCTATAACCAAGGTGCTTCATCTGTGGAAAGCATGGGAACATTTGGAATCAATTCCTGGATCGAGCGCAATATTTTGGGGTGCAAAGGTTCAGTTCCCACCTCAGTAGCATCAACTTCCAGCTAAGCCCTTTCAGTGGTAGCAGTAGTAGGGACAGCGAGCTCCCACTCTTCTGATGGTACATATTATAGGAGGAGGCCAGCCTCAGGGAACTCCTCAGGGACCTCAAACATGGCATGGTCGGGGAGGCATCCAACAACAGAGGGGCAGGGGAGCTGGGTGAGGAAAGTTGCACATCGTAGAGGCAGCACTTCCAGAAGGGCTGGAAATTATTCGAGGTATGATCAGCTTGTTTAGCGCTATTTCTTATGCCTTGTTTGATACTGGAGCCCCACACTCATTTGTTTCACCTAGTATAAATCGTGCCTTGGGTTTGGATGCTGAGATACTTCCACTTCCCCTGGTGTTGAGTATGCTAATGAGAGGTTAGACCGAATTGTTTTATGTTTTTTGAGGATGTAGACTTATAATAGGGCCACATCAGTCTAGCAGGGATCTTCTACTATTACAGATACAACCATATGATGTCATCCCAGGCATCGACATGCGATTTTCTGTTCACGATGTTATCAAATGTTTCTGAAGAAGACCAATATTCTCTTATGTGTATGGCTAGAATTTGGCATTTGTTTGCAAGAAGATTTTTCAGGTGGGGAGACAGAGTGTGGAGACTCTTCTTTCTATGTTGGCCGATCTTTCAGAATAATTTTTCCATGATGAGATGATGGATGTTACTTGAGTTTTTAGAGAGTTCATGGACTTTTTCCCTAGGAGGTTGTGACCATACCCCCTCGACATGATGTTGAGTTCAGGATGGACATACAACCAGGTGTCCATTTGATTTCCATGGCTCCTTATTAGATGGAACCTTCTGAGTTGTGGGAGTTGTGAATTCAAATTGAATAATTGATGAAGAAGGGTTTTGTCTGACATAACGTGTCACCATGGGGTGCTCCGGTCTTGTTCACAAAGAAGGGAAATGGTGGTCTTAGGCAATGCATAGACTACCAGAGACTGAATCAGGTAACAGTCGAGAACCATTACCCTCTCGAAGGATAGACGATCTCTTTGACCAGTTAAGGGGAGTAGGTTGGTTTTCTAATATCGATCTACGGTATGGGTATCACCAGTTAAGGGTGAAAAATAGTGATATCCCAAAGACTTCATTCAGGATTAGGTATAGGGACTTTGAGATCATAGTCATGGCGTTAGATGTTACGAACACACCTGTTGTGTTCATGGGGCTCATGAACTCTATCTTAAGTGAGTTTCTGGACTGGTTCCTCATAGTGTTCATTGATTACATTTTGATCTTCTCAAGATCAGAGGAGGATAATACTAATCACCCTAGGATGGTCTTGTAAATCCATCAACACCACCAGATCTATGGGTAATTGTCCAAGTTCATGTTCATGACATGAGAAGTGCATTTCATAGGACACATGGTGTCCCTGCAAGGGGTAGCAGTTGATCCGTCAAAGGATGAATATGTTGTTTATTGGGAGGCTCCAAAAAAGGTGACGAAGGTTCGTAGTTTTATAGGTCTGGAAGGCTATTGCTAGAGGTTTGTACCCGACTTCTCTCAAGTTGCAGCTCCCATGGAAACATTGACCAGAAAGGACCAGGCCTTCTTATGGAGTGAACAATGCCAGGATGCCTTCAATTATCTAAAGGGGGATTTGGTTAGTGCCCCAGTGCTCAGGATACCATAATAAGGGATGTTGTTTGAGGTGTTTTTTGATTTATCTGGGCTTGGCCGGGGGTGCGTGCTGATGCAGTATCACATAGTGATATCTTATGGGTCTAGTTAGTTATATCCTCATGAGCGTAACTATGACACCCATGACCTAGATCATGTAGCATTAGTGTTCGTGTTGATGTTGTGGCAGCATAACCTCATCGTGGAGAAATTTGTGGCCTTCACGGATCACAAGAGTTTGAGTCATATCTTTACCCAGCGGGACCTGAACATGCTACAATGAAGGTTGATGGTGTTTCTTCAGGACTAGAACATCGAGATCTCTTACACTGATGGTAAGGGGGACATTGTGGATGATTCCTTTATTAGGAAGACATAGAGGGAAGCAATTCAGGAATATGTGGATGATTGGAAGGAAATGGAAGAGTTTCCTTCCATACACCGAGATGCAAGGGTAGATGGTGGTAGAGGTTTCCTTTTTCATATGATAGTGTGGTACTCTCTATTACAGCAGGTGGAGGAGTCTCAGTGGGGATACATAGAGAGTGAAGTGATGTGAGATCAGGTTAACCAAGGCAATGCTTTGGAAGGGTGGTTGAAGGATGGTCAGAATCAGATGTTTTTTCGAAGGAAGTGGTTTGTACTAGAGGTGATCCGTGAGGGGTTTTCTGTGAGTTCCATAACTCACCAGCAGCGGTACACCCTAGAGTTTCCAAGATGTACTGAGGCCTGGGAGAACATTTTTTGTGGCTCAGGGTGAAACAAGCAGTGGAGGAGTTCTTGGCAAGGTGACTGGTGTGTCAGTAGGTGAAGGATGAACACTGTGTCCTATGAGGTTTTTGCAGTCCTTAGATTTTCCTGTGTGGAAGTGGGATGAAATATTGCTGGATTTTGTCACAGGACTACCTAGGGTTCATGGAGTCTACGATGCTATCTAGGTAGTTGTAGAACGACTGACGAAATCAGCTCACTTTCTGGTGATCAAGGAGTCGATTGCAGTGGATGCATTAGCAAAAAAAATGTGGATGAGGTGGTGCAGTTTCATGGAGTTATGAGGTCCATAGTCTCGAATAGGGATTCATAGTTTACTTCATGAATCTGAAGGGTATTTCGGTATGATTTTGGCACCCAACTACGTCTTAGCATCGCTTTCCACCCCAAGAAAGATGAGAAAATAGAGAGGACCATCTAGACATTAGAGGATATTCTATGAGCATGTTTTTTGGACTTCAGTGGATCTTGGGAACACCATTTTCCTTTAGTAGAGTATTCCTTAAATAATAACTATCACTCTACTAATGGAATGGAACCAATTGAAGCATGGTACGAAAGGTCGTGTCTTTTGCCAACGTGCTGGATCAAGGTTGGGGAGGTAGGTGTTCTTGGCCCAGAGGTAGTGCAGAGCACAATAGAGAAGGTCCAACTTGTGCATGAGAGGATGAAGGCGGCCCGAGACTAGAAGAATCGGTATGACGGTCGTAGGAGTAGTCCCTTGGAGTTTGAGGATGGAGACCATGTGTTCTTTAAGGATTCCCCACGATGTGGGCAGTGAATGTTCGACATGGGGAGCATGCTCTCTCATAGGTTTATCAGGCCTTTAGATGTTTTGGAGCAAGTCAGAGAGGTTTCATAACATTTGGCATTTCCACCTCAGTTGGAAAGGATCCATGGCGTTTACCACATCTACCATCTTCGTCGATATCTAAACGATGAATCCCAGTTCCTTAACTGAGGATAGTTGGAAATTGGGGACGATGCTACGTTTGTGGAGAGAAAAGTGAGGATTATGGATCAGAAGGAGAAAACACTTCATGGAGGAAACATCTGTTTGGTTTGTGTGGGGTGGAGGCATGGTGGCCTCGAGGAGAGTTCTTGGGAAAGGGAGGCATAGATGCATTCCCAATACCCAGAGTTGTTTTGAATTTTTTCTGTTTTGTTTTGTACTTGATGTTGATGTAATGCAGACCTTCTTGGTTTATGGGATGTTTTCTTTCTTTAACTTTTGAATGTTTTTAAAAATACCTGATATAGTGAGAAGGTATGACCTGATCCCTAATCAATATACATTAAGGTGGATGCGATTAAACTGGTGCATGTGAGTCAATGCCACCCAAAGTGGATAGTATCTTGACATAGAGTAAAGGACTCCCTAACCCTTATGACTGGATTGGGTAGTGTGACATTTCTGTGTTGTTATGGCTATTTGGAGTGGTTTTTCCCTGAGAGGTATCTTTCAAGGTGGTTTTTCAGCCTATTCTATTCTCTTTGGGTCCAGCTATGATTCTCGAGGATGAGAAAAGTTCAAGAGGTATCTAATGTAATGGACCAGACCCTCTTGGTCAATCTATTTTCCAAATTACTGGTGTTTGCCATGACTTGGAACCATCAGGTCCGGATCTTAAGGGAGGCATATCAGTGGAATGATGTCATCGCTGTGTAAACCATCGGTGACACCAATCAGTGTGTCACGGATCAGTGTGACACCGATCAGTGTGTCACCGATCTGTGCCACAGTGCATGTCGGGTTTTTATCCCCAATATTTTCCAGTAACACCACTTTTAAGTATTTATAAACTTTTAAAAGTGGTTCGTGGTTGTTTTTAGTCCCATAAACAATGTTTTAAATTCCTAAGGGTGGAGAGACCTCAACATACCCATACTGTGTGTTCGTGTTATGAGTTTCCTCTGTTTAAATAAAATATTTTAACTCATACATGTTACATTTACCTCCCCAATAAGAATTATTAAATAACAATTAATCCAATTGTGTGTAACAACCCAACCATGTGGTGAAACCACGACCCACCTTTAATGCCTCTCAAGATCTTGATATCCTAGAACACCAGGATCTCACTCTTTATATCGCACTAGAATTCAATTATTCTTATTCTTGACTTGGATCGTTTTTTCCCTTGGTGTGTTTGGAGTCCCCCTTCTTGGGGATAGTGGTGCGCCTATGCCAGAGCCTTTCCTGATCACCCTAGGAGTCCCCGAAGCTCCTCCCCTACAAGTCGCACATCCCCTGTTCTTGGTGTGTGGAGAAGAAAATTGATCATTGATCATACAAGGAGGGTATTCCTTCGCCTCTCTTTACATAGTATCATGAGGGGGTGGGTAAGAAAATATTTTCTATGGGGATGGATGAAACCATTCCTTAATAAAGATAATTAATGGACTTTTATGGAATGTAGGGGTGTGTTTGATGTTTCTAGTGTACTATTTTACCCCTCTTCAGATGTTGTGGATTTTATGTGCTTATGTCCACTAAAAATCATGGTTGTGGGTGGTATTTTCTTACACACAAATGATCATTTATTTCTCTAGTAAATTTTATGATTGAATGTCTATTAAAGGGAATCTGGTTAATCACATAAATTGGGTTGATTAAATGGATGCCCATTGAATAAAAATCCTTCTTTGGTCACCCTGGTTAACCAAAAGGAATGAAAAAACTAAATTAATGTCATATTTAAAATTTTAAAACTCCCTTTCTCTGTTCTGGTGATGTTTATGGTTGATTATTGGGAAGTGAAGTGGATGGGGATTGGAATCTCTATTATGGTGCATTTGATGGTTTTTGGATCTAAGGCCGTGTGGGGCTATATGGTGGGACTTGGTTTGGTTTTAGTACTTTGAGGGATCTCACAGATCCCTTTTTTTGTTATAAATTTACAAGAGAACCATATTTGAATGCTTAAATTGTTTTTTGGCTGTTTTCCATTCTTTGGCTTGTGGTTATGCCTGTTAATTTCCCAGTAGTGAAGAATGAATTTAAATTGAATCACTTGAATATGAAAATGAGAATGTGTGTAATGGGGAATTGTTTTCCAAAAATGAGTTGCGACAACGTTGTGGGTGTGATGCTTCTTATGAATGAATTGTAACAAAGGTGTTTGTGCTTGGGATAGTTTTGAAACCCTAGGTTGGGAAGAGTGCTTGCCTACCTATATATATAATTGTAGTTCTTATGTTTCTTAGTCACGCCCCACCCAGGTTGAGTACATTGTACCGAACTCCCCCATTCATGGGGGAGGGTGTTTTTCCCAACACTCATATAAGTGGCTAGTAATTAGCTCCTTTTCTACTCCCTTTCTTATACATCCCATGATCCTTTAGGCTGGTTGTGATGGATTGAGGTCCTTTATAGCCTTATATTCTTCGGTCAGGGTACGTGGTGGCGGTTGGCCTAGGTGTGTGTGGGAAGGTTGTTTCCCAAGTGTCTTCGGGATGAGTCCCTCGTGTCTTCGGGCGTGGCAGTATTTATTCAGACCTAGGTATGTGCGAGTGTGGTTATATTTGGTTTTTGTGGAGCAGGTGTTTGCGGGATGTGTGCTAGTGATTTCTAAGGTGTTTGCGGGCGGGATGCGTTGTTGTGGTAACCCAGGTGTGTGCAGGTGGGGGATGGCAGTGTGACTGTAGTGAGAATGGAGGGAGGGGTATTATGCATAGGATTTATTAAATAACCAGTGGGAAAGTGGATCAAGTTACTGAATCATTGATGTGTTATTACTATTACATTGCTTGACTGGCGTTATTTGGGGTACGTTTCTTAGTGAGGTTGGGGTGTATTGTTTCTTTTTTTGGTGCTCTGTTTATCTCCTTTTCTCACAGGGCATTAGAATGCCTCCCCACATGCGAATGAGATCTTTTGGTTTTCCCTACTATGTATACATGTATACTCACCCTATGTATATAAATTATTTTTAGTTTTCTAGGAGGAATTCGAGGATCATGCAAGACTATACTTGTTCGGACCTTACGACAGTAGTTGGTGTTTTTTTCTTTTATATGGTACTTTATTTTGGGGGTTTTCTCACACTTTTGTAGAATTTACTTTTGGACATGCATATGGGAACAATTTTTTTTTTGTCTTTACTTTTACCACCAGTTTGGTGTTGTTGAGATTTGTTATCTTATCTCCCGATCCTACTAAATAAAAAGGGTAATGCCTTCCATTTTGTGATTGATTCTATACTCTTGGTGCTAGTCGCCACTCTGGGAACTATTGATGGCGAGTCCCGGGGGTCATTATCTATCCTTCAACTTGAAGAAGGAAGGGTCTGTCAATCTGTTGTCCCTTCACTCATCATGGTGAAGGCGGGTCGTGACAATATTGAAAAACTGTTTTTTCGAAAATTGATTTTACCAATAAAAATTCTGAATCTTAATTAGTATTTATGACCAATTATATTAATGTTAATTTATTTATATATATGTTTATAAATTATAATAGATTAAATTTTGAGTATCAATTTATTTATTTTATTAGATTAAAATAACACAGTGTTAATAAAACCATTCCTTAAAATAACAATTTTACCATTATCACATTAATTAACATAAATATCAATGATCATATTTTTATTCATAAAATTGAAATTGAATTTATTTTATTATATGAATATTTTGATCTAAATATAAAATACATTTTTTTATATTTAATTTCTATAAGTTTTAAAAATTACTTTTTATTCAATGAATATAAAAGTTGATTTTTGTGAAAAATGTAACTTACTTTTCCAGAAAATTAAAAATAGATTTTATAAATTCAATATAGTATTTTTAAATTATTTATTATAATATTTTGATAGTATTTTTTTAAAGAAATATTATTTCAAAAAAATAAGTAATTCTAGTATAATGATATTGTCATAAAAGTAACCATATTATCAATATTGGTGTTTTTTTACTGTTAACCAAATAGATTTATTTTAGAAAAATATAAAATATTATTATTAAAAAATATTGAATGAATTAATTTTAAAATGGAATTAATTTTTTCAAATAATATTTCTAAAATTTATAAATTTATATTTTCAATAAATGTTTAGTGTGTGTAGAAAATTTGTTTTTTTGGAAAAATTCCTTTTAAAAAATTAAGTGTTGTTCACCAAATTTCATGAGCATATTGAATATACTGAAATATTTTTATTTACTATTGGATTTATTATTTTAAAATTTTATTAATACTATTCATCTAATATTCCACAGATTGTTTTAGTTTTGTCTTTCATAGGAAATAAGCTATCAATTATTGTATCAGTTTAGAGAAAAAAATATATTCCAAAATCTCGAGGTGTTACATCCGCCCTTAAATAAATTTAATTCTCATCTTTTTAACTGTCACATAATAATGAATAAAAATGAGGGTATCAAAAAGGTATCTGTTAATCATCAAGGGATAATTTTAAAATAAATATCAACTTAGAAAAATTAGATAATATATCTTTTTATTCAAAATTAGATTATTCAGGATATTGAGTTTTTCTCTAACCATTTGAGCTAAAAATCACTCATGATTAGTTATTATGAATCCTATATTAGAATTTATTATTGAATAAGCATCATAACAATACATTCACTGATGATTGATCATAGGATAATTTGAAATTTGATTTCATTATTTTAGTAATTAATATAACATGTATTTGAAGATGAAAAATCAATTTCCCAAAAGTCGTACTCATCTTCATAACATAGGGAGTAGAAATAAACTAATGGGATTAGATCAAATGATATGTATTGGAAAACATCGAATATTTCCTCATGTATTATATCTACATTAAACATGATAATGTGGAAAATATCTTATTAATGGAAAATAGAAAAATAATATTTTCCTTTAAGGATTGATAGATGACTTTAAATTTGTTTTACCAAATATATTATAGGGATTTAATAAACCCAAACTATGTTGATGATATATCAGACCAAATGAATATCATGGATTTATCAGACCCAAACCATCTTAGCTTTTTATTGGAATGACTTGTATTAGGTCTTAATCAGACCCAAAACCATCTTAGGGATTTATCAGACCCAACCCATCTCAAGGATTTATCTGACCCAAATTGTCTCAAGGAACTATCAAACCCAAAACTTATCAGGGTTTTATATGACACAAACCATCTCATAATGATAATATATACATATTTTTTCTATACACAAAGTCAAAAAAATATATTCACCAGAGGATCCCATGTAAATAAAATATATTTTATATTATTTCTAAATGGTTTCACAAAATTCTTTCTCCACAATATTTATTGATTATACCTCAAATTTAATCTCCAAAAAAGTATTTTATAATATCATTTAGAGTCTGATTCATTAAATATAATTTCCAATGAAATATAACCTTTATAGATAAATATAAAATTATTGAAAAATTGGAAAATAGTTTTTTAGAAAATTATTTTATCTTTGGCATAAATGATGATGTCAGAGACACTTTGAAAAGTCATTATCGTAAATGAATCATTTGAGAAATTGAAAATAATTAATTTTAAAAATCATTATTTGGAAATATTTATCAATTAGAAACTGTTAAAAAGTCATAAATATTTTAAAATGTTCAAGTGGAAATAGTTTAAATTTTTTCCCTTTATAAAGAATCTTAGGTAACAATGCCTTATAAAAGACATATAGGTTTCAATAGGTAATGTGAACAATTTATGAAAAAATAAGTCTTAAATTAAAAAATTTATATTAAATCCATGAAATATGATAAAAGTTATATAGAAATTGGAATGGAAGATAAGGAATTTTATATTGATTGGATTGAAAACCTTTTTAATATTTTGAAATACCATTGTTGGAAACCAACATCTTAAAATGAGAAACAAATGAAAATTTTAAATATAGGAGAAGGGAAATAGTTAGGTATCATGTGATTATATATAACTATTTTATTAAATATTTATGATAATATTTAATAGAATGGAAAATATTTACAAGGAATGGAAACCATAGTTAAAGATGATGATAATTATTATTAATAATGATATACCTTTTATGGGGAGTAAATTTATTGAGGAGGTATATTTGAATCAAATGTTTCATTTGAACAGATAAAAAGATAAGGTAACATGAAATAAAATCATAGGGTGGAAAAAACTAATATTGGAAGAAATAAGTTCAGTAGGATGCCTTATGAATAAATGAAGGAAGTTGTGTTAACAAAAGCCCTTTCAAATTTGGTATCTTCTCAATTTTTTTTTAAAGTACAAAATATGGCTCATAAATCCCCATTAATTTGATTAATATGGAATTATATTTTCATTAGTAATTAATATAACCATATGAAATATATCCTGGTGTATAATAAGAAATATATCCCAAGGAATTAAATATGAGACAAAGAACCCCATTCATTGTATTCTCGCTTACTCAGATTCACTCTAACCTCCTATATAATAAACACAAATATGTTAATAACATATTGTAGAACCTTTTTCACATATATATATATATCCGTTTATAAAAATAATTTATAATTATTACCTATGTTTATATTAGTATGTTATTATCAATTTTTGATATCAGGTGTGAGTAATCCTGATAATTTTGAATTAGTTTCATGAAAATGTTTTATTCTTGAATATTCTCCCAATTTTTCAAATTCATAAATTATTTAATATTGAATAATAGTTTTTTTCAATACTTCCTTAAGAATTTTTTAATTAGGTGAAGCACATCGATATGGTTCACAAAAACTGCAATTGTGATGACTAGTTCTTGCATGTTTAATGATCAAATGGTGATATATTAATAAATATATTAAATAATAAGAAAAACATTGAATAATCATTAAAATAGATTAAATAAATTAATATTAAATTATAATACCATTATATTACACTCATTAATCATTCATGGTTTAGACATTATAACATCATTCATGTAGGTGGTAAAAATTGATACAAACAAGAGTGTGTCATAATTTTTTTATGAGTAATTACATGTTTTTTTATATTGTTAATATGAATTGTACATAATATTTAACATTTTAAAAATATAATTTTCCTACAATAAATTAATTCATATAAATGTCCTTGTATATTGGTGATGAAAAAATTAATTCTCCATTCATGGTGGTGATAGATAGAACGTCTTCAAAATGAATGATTTCAATTATCAACGAACATGATAGAGTGAATATATTTGATAAAATATCAATTAAGAATTATAATTTTTATATTTAATAAAGATTTATTCCTAAAATATTTACATCTATCCAACCATGAGATAATGTGATCGAAAATAAACTACATCACTTCGTTGCGACGATAGACCGCACATATGCATGATTGATATTGTTTTATTTTCCAAAGAGGATGGAATGGATTGAATAATGGTTGATACATTAATATAATAAAATCATAGTACATTAGTAATACTAATGTTACTATATTAGGTATTCTATAATAAATCTATAAGTGTATGATAAAGAACAAAATATCAAGGAATAATAAATACCCACATTGAGAACTTGATATTTCTCTTGTAAATATTCTTAGAAATAGAGGCCCTAAGTTATATAATTGATGTGAGAGGATTATGAAATTTAAGGGGTATTATAGGATGATAAAAATAGGATTTATTAATAATAAATTTATTAGATAATGGTTTATCATGATGTGGTTGATGTGATCTATTTTTATAAGTGATTGAAAGGGATCTTTGGGGAATACCCAATATTTTTTCAATAATTACATGAAACTATTTATGGGTTAATGGATAAAAAATAGAGATAAAATTAATAATTTGGTGAGGAAAGTTTTATAAACCCTCGATCATTAATTTTCAAAGAAAATTAATATGTTTCAAGCCTTTAAACCCTTGATATTCACATTTTACCATTTGGTTTTAACCATAGTTGGTAGTTTTTACAATTATAGTTTATATTTTATTAAAAATATATGGTAACCCTTATGACCAAACACTATTGTTCTAAAACCATTTTTATGATCCATATAGTTTATTTAAATTTTTATGTAATATAAAATTAACCTCTAAATTAAAACATTTAATATATAGATAATTTATTTTACAGTAATTTATTGTTTTAACAATAAATATTTTAAATTTTCATTAGTATTGATTAACAATTAAATGAGATCTTATTTATTTATATATAGTTTTATACATTATATTGTATTATTTTTTGGGTATTTATTAATTTATTTTATTACTTAAAAATTACCCAATGTTAACAAAAACAATTCTTTAAAAATAAAAGTTTTACACTTATCACGGTAATTAACAGAAATCTTAGTAATCATATTTTTAATCCATAAGTAAAAGTTTCATCATTTAGTTATATTATACTTTTTCTAAAATATTAATTCCATTTTTTATGATTTATTTTCTACATGTGATAAAAATTTCTTTTTAATATAATCAAATAATAATAGTTTTCATGGAAAATTATTACTTATGTTTCTATAATGTTTAACATTTATTTCATAAAATAATAATTATATTTTTAATTGTATATTTTAGTTTATAAATATATATATATTATGTAAATATGGTTTCAAAGACTTATAATTAATTATTTTATAATGATAAAGTCATAAAAGTGACCATATTATCAAAATTAGTTTTTTCACTATACACCTAATTTTTTTTAAAAAAAAATCTACGAAATTCATCCTATAAAATATTGCAATCACTAATATAAAAATAAATTTAATTATTTCAAATTTGAATTATTAAATATATAAATTTATATTTTAAATTTGAATATAGTATAGAAAAAAATTTGTTTTTATTGAAAAATGCATTTTAAAATATTATTTGTTCTTAACAAAATTTTATGAGAATTTTTAATAGGGTGAAATTATTTTACTTACTATAGGTTTTAATATTTTTAAATTTTATAAATATTATTCTTCTAATATGAGGCTGATTTTTTATGTTCTGTTTTTTGTGTCAAATAAGCTATCAAATTTTGTATTAATTTAGAGATAAAAATATATTCCAAAATCATAAGGTGTTACATTCCCCCCTTAAATACATATATTCATGAATGTTGTAACAATCACAAAATAACAGAAATATCCAAGGGTGTTAAAAAGGAATTAATGACTCATTGTATAATTTCTATAGAAATATCATCCTAACAAACATAGAGAATGTATATTTATCATAAAAATTGGATTATTCATGATGTTGAGTTTTATCTATCCATTTGATTAAAAATAACCCATGAATAGGTAATATAACTCCTATAATAGAATTATATTTTCAATAAGTATTATAATCATAATTTCTTTGATTTTTTTAAAATAGGTTTATTGAAAATATGATTTCATTATTTTGGTAACTAATATATTGTCTATGTGAAGATAGAAAATCCATTTCCAAAATTCATCCTCATCTTCATAATATGGGTAGGAGAAATATAAGAATGGGGTGTGATCAAATAATATTTAAGGGAAAACTTATCATGATGTTATGAAGGGTCATATCAGGATAAAACGTGATTAGGGAGAAAATATATTATTAAAATAATGTAAGATAATAGGATTTTTATATAATGAATGATATAAGGCCATAAATAATAAAATTAACCAACATATACAATGATATAATAGGGTAAAACCAATATAAAAAAATAAAAATCTATAGACTATAAAAAATAGACTCTACATAAGCACACAAAAACATTATATTCTGAGAAAACCCAATCATGATAATGCACCATGTGGTGAAAAACTCCACGTATGTCCACCCTTTAATTTTTCAGACAAATCCAAGCATGTTCATGCTTTTTTGACTCATGATATATAAAAATTACCCAATTCATTAGAATAATTTAACAGATCCAAAATTCCTCAGGGCTATATCAACCCCAAAACATCGGATGGATTTAATAGACCCAACCTATCATCGGGATATATTCTACCTAAACTATCTTAGGGATTTATGGTACCCAAAAACATATCAGAGATCTATCAGACCCAAACCATCACATGGATTTATTTGACCCAAAATATCTTAGGGATTTATCGAAAACAATCTTTCTCAGGGATTTATCGAACCCAATCCATACCATAATGATTATAAAAACACATGTGTTCAATAAAAAAATTAATCCAATATCATTACTTGAAGAAACTATGTAAAGGGAATGGGGTTTATATTATTTCCAATTGGTTTCAACCAAATTCAACAAATGAATACAAATGGCTGATAACCAAAATTTAACCACCCAAATATTATCATAAAAGAATATTTAGAGGGTGATTCATGAAAAATAATTTCCAATGAAATATATCATATATATATATAAACATGAAATGGTAGTGAATTTTTAAAATAATTGTTTAGAAAAGTATTTTATATTTTCTGTAAATGATAATGTTACAAACACTTTGAAAATTTATTCACGAAAATGAAACATTTGAGGAATTTTCAAAAATAAATTTCAAAAATACATATTTTTAAAGAATGATAGATAATGAAACCTTGAAATTTCATTAAGTTTTCATTTATTTCAATTTAATACTCTTTGAAAAAATATACATTTAAAAAAATCTTAAATAATGGAGACATAAAAAACAAATAAAATATTCAAAATGTGAAGTGAAAACATCATAAAACATATCAATCTTAAAATCAAACACCATCAATAGATCCTTGAAATGAATTAATGTTTAAAAAAATTTCTAATGGAAGATAAATGATATGATTTTTAATGGATGTAATATATTTTGAAATACCTTTTTTGGAAACCCACATCATAAAAATAATAACACCACTTCCTTTTTAAAAGAGAAGAATGGAAATATGAGGGTTGTATGTGATAATATATAGTTGTGTTTTAAAATATATATGAGTACACAGGTAGGAAAGAAAAATATAGACAAGTATGGGAACCCATCATTTAATAGTATGAGAATTATCCTCAACAATGATATACCTTTATTGGGAAGAAATTCATTGAGGAAGAAGAATTGAATAAAATATTTGATTTCCCATAGATCAATAGAGAAGGTGACATGAAATAAATATTTAGGTGAAAGAAAGAAAAGTTTGAGGAAGTAATTTCAACAGGATGATTTACAACTCAACTAAAGGAGTTGACTTAACAAAAAACCTTATAACATTGGTATCATTTGAATCAAAAGTCATTTAAGGAAAGAATACTTTGTATTTAACAACCCAAACCCGAGTATCCCAAATTCGATGATGAATTTATTACAATGGATTATATTTAATATATCACATCACCAATTATTTTTCATTGTAGTATTAGTAAATAAATTATATTCATACATGGTTCGTTTATTACATTGGAAAAATAAACATAGAACAAAATAAGGAAAGTAAACTACTTCCTTGTAAATTATTTAAGGATTTCATCTTCAAAACCTAGGGAATGAAAAAAATGGTGAGATAAAATGATAAGTAAGGGTTTCGAATAGTAGAAACTTGAATTAATAATAATATAATCATAATAAATTAGTTATAATAAATATGGTATGTTGAATAACTGAAAGACACATGCCATCAATTCACTGAGATTGAAATTGCATCGATAGATTTTTTCATAGTGAAAATACTATGGATAATTATGGATAATTTCTAAATGAAATAAATTATTAATTATTTAATGTAATTTATCTATTATATGACCTATCAAAATATCAGGATGATTTATTTCTATGGGTATATACCTATTTCAAAATGTTTGGGAAACAAATAGGATGGGTTTGTCGCAAACTGTTTTGTCTCATGAAAATTTTCAATGCATCAAGGGACCATAATGTATGGACACACCTTTCACTACAATTCCATAATATTATTCATACATATATTACGTTCAAGAACAATATTCCTTAACAAAATATCCATTGTTATTAAGAAATATGAATTTATCAACATTTCAAAATTCAAAGTAAACATTGTTTGAAAAAAATGGTATATGATTTTGAGAATAATTATATAAATGATATAAGAAAATATGGATATTTAAATATAATATAATTTTAAATTAAAAATGATCTCAAAATGTTATTATATTAACCAAATTAAAATTATTATCCACACAATACGAAGAAATGTTTAATGAAATAGAAATTGATACGATGTCCCTTACCTTATATCCGAATGTGTTGTAAACTTGATCGTAATTTATGAGATAATTAGATTAAATATATTAATTAATTTATTATGATACTTTAATACATTTATTTGATTTATTTTAATTTTATGATGTTCATTTATGGATTCTTTTGATTAGTTATAAGGTAAATTTTATCATTCAGGATCATTCGTTTCCTTGGTTTTCATGATCAGTTTACTTGTATATATGTATAAAACATCATGAAAATGGGAATAGATTCCCATAATTGAAGTTATATTCTATTTATTAAAGTCCATAATTTTAAATTTTTATATATGTCAATCATTTATATGGTTTGAGGTTGAATCATTATATAAAATGTTAGTAATAATTGTTTATATTATGTTTTCATTTTTCTGATCATTATGAAGTAGTTTTGTTATATTAATTAATATTATGAATATATACGGGTTAAAAACATTAAATAATATATTATAAATATATTATAATATTTTTTAACCATAAAAATGGATTTATTTCGAGCTGTGAATGTGGAATTGAAAAATTAATGTATATCGTCCATGAAGGTAGTAAATCGGCACCATACAGACGATGTTTTCATTTTTCGAATTGAAGGAAGAGGAGAAGACACTTGATTATATATTTTCAACTAAAATAATAAAATTGATATATATATATATATATATATGATACAAGATTTATCATTCATGTTTGTATAGTGATTTTAGTTAAGGATAGTAATGAAATGAAAATAAATGAAATTGAGTATGAAGGATTAAAGGTTTTCCTCTTAAATTATTCCCCTTGAGAACATCCATAAGAGACTTCATTTTTTACTTTTATTGAGACCAAATGATCCTGGATAGGGTGGAGTGACTTGGAAAGAGTATTGTGTAGAAATTGGACAAACCTCAAGGCATCAGCGGTGTGAGGAGAAGAGGTGGTGAGGGGTGGTATTTATATTGGAGGAGAGGGTTATTTTTGGTTATTCTATTCATTATTTTATTATTTTGGATCCAGACAAGAAACATTGTTTATTATTGATACTAAATATAGAAATTGTTTCATTTGAGTTATGACTAATGGTTCTCACAATATTCATACATCATATATGACTCAATAATTTATGTATTTAGCTAATTTTGAAGATTAACACATTTCACTATTCACAAAAAATAAACTGTTCTAGAAAAATAAAAAAATAATCCAAAATTAACCCTAACTATTTATTGATTATTATAATTAAAACATAGTATCAATGTTATGAAATTAATTTTATAAATCTGATAAATTTAATTTTTAAGTAAATTTATCATTCACTCAAAAAATACCAATTTTAAAATGATAACTGATTTTATAACACATTTAAAAATTAATTAAGGTCTTATAAAATTATCTTATAATCATAATACAAAAAGATATTAATTCATGATTCTATTTTATTAAAATAAATTTTATTTTAAATAATGATATTCATTATAAAATTTTAAATAATCTTTTATGTTTTATAAAAATAGAAACACTAATTTATAAATTTCAGATTATATATATACTTATACTATGATATAATTAGATACAATTCTCATTTATAGGATGGATAAATATTATTTATAATTTATTAAGTGGGGTTACTATTTTATTGGCCGAATTACTATTCTTAGGGGTCACATTACTATTCTATAGGCCAAGCCACTATTTCATTCGTATATGTTCCTTAATTTCTATTAAGATCCTCTTATTTCATTAATTCTTTATTTTATATTTAATTGAGTTCTCTATGTGATATTATATTATGTATACTATATGAAATATTTTTTTTGCAATATAAGCTCTAGAATGAATTTAATTTATTCAATAGGATACATATTGTAAAATGTTGGGGTGATAAAATCTTCCTTCCTTCAAAAATTTTGTCCTTGAAATTTTTCGCGTATATTTCTCTATAAACATATAAGGGAGGTTCTTCTTCATAAAATCCTTTGGTTCCCACTTTGCTTCTTCAATTTTATGGCTTCTCCAAATAATATTTACTAGTATAGATGTCTGATTTCACAATAATTACTCTCTTGTGTAACAAATATCGATAGGATCCTCACATTAAGGCAAATCAGGTTCCTATTAACTTCTTATTTGGTGAGTACATGTTTTGGGTTTGTGAGGTACTTACTTAATAATGATATATAGAACACATCGAGAACTTTAGTGATACGTGGTAGTATTTGTAATCATTAAGATACAAATCTAATTGATTTCATGGAATCAAATGATTTGATATACCTGGGGATTAGATTTGAAATCTTACTAAACCTTAAGTCACCCTCTATGGAGATACTTTCATAAAGACAGGATCTCCCTCATGGAATTTGAAATCCTCTCTCTAATTTTCTGCATAATATTTTTCCTACTTTAGGAATCTTTAATGTGATCATGAACTTCCTTTACTGTTATCATTTACCCTTCAATAAGTTCTTGTCCTATAAGTTTTCCTCTCACCAACATCAGCTCAAAAAGTTGGAGTTCAACATCTCTTCCCTTATAATGATTAATAAGGTTCAATTTGAATACTAGAATGGAAACTATTATTATAAGAAAACTATAAAAAATGTAAAAACTGAAACAACATTCCATTAATGTCAAGTGAGAAAGAATCACCACATATCTTCCAATGTTTGAATAGTCCTATCAGACAGTTCAATAGTTTGATGGTGATAAGAAGAACATTTATGAAGCTCAGTATCGAAAGACTTCTGAAGAATATTCCAAAATTTTGATGTGAAATGAAGACCTCAATTAGACATAATCGATATAGGTTCACCATTAAGTCTCACGACATAATTAATATATAGTCTTTCTAGGATCTCCAATGGAAAATCTTCCCTTAAAGTGAGGAAATGTGTATATTTGGTAAGTTGATCAATAATAACCCATATTACATCACTCCTTCTAAGCGTCCTTGGTAGTCCTATGAAATCTTCCATCATAATTTCATCCCATTTACACATTTGAATAGTTATATGGTGCATGAATCTTCTAGGATTCTATCTCTCAAACATCACTTGTTGAAAAACTAGAAACCTTGACACATAGTGAGAAATTTCCCACTTCATGTTATCCCAAAGAAAATTCCTTCAGATCTCTATACATATTTGTACTACCAGGGTGTATATAGAAGTTTTATCTATGGGAATTATCTAATAGTTCCCTTTTTATCATAAGATTATATGGAACACAAAACATCAATCCAAATTTCAAAACGTAATACTCATACACTATGTCTTCCAATAATCCATCCTTAACAATGTTAATTTTCTTTTAAAAATTATCATCATTAGATTGAGATATTTTTTACATCTTCAGTAAATATTGATTTACAATAATTTGAAAATGGAGGGGGTTTTCTTCTTCCTTACTAATTACCATATCCACCATTACTATATCCATGATCATAGGATCCTTTTCAATCCTCAATTGGTTTAGAAGTCCATGAAATTTCATACTTAATGCATTTTATACCATATATTCCATTACTGGGCGGTATTATATTGATCGATAATAATATTTGTGTCATAGGAGCCATCATATTTTCCTCATGTTGGTCACTTTTTATATAAATATATATTTTGAACTCTTTTGATCCGTATATATCTCACATATTTCACTATAGAGATAGTGTCTCCATATCAAAAGAGAAAACATTATGGCTGCTTTCTCAAGATCATGAGTTGGATAATCTTATTTAATGAGTCTTCAACTTCATTGCTGAATATAAAAAAAATTGTTGTTTTGATTTAGGACGCAACCTAGTCTTTTCTTATATGCATCACTGTATAGCCGAAACCCATCATTTCCTAATGGAAGTGTCAAAATTGGAGCATTGACCAATATTATCATCAAATATTCAAATATTAATGTAAACTCTTTTTTTCTGTAGAAACTTAACCCCATTATGTGTGATCTTGGTTAACAGGTTAGCCAATCAAGAAATATTTTGAAAAAAATGCCAATAATATCGTTCTAAAAAAATCATAACTCTAACCTCATTTATGTTCATTGGAATAGGAAATTCACGGATTACCTCTGTATTTGTAGGGCCAACTAAGATTCCATCTTTAAAGAAAATATGGCTACGGAAAAAATTATTTGAAGATAGAATTCATAGTTACTAAAATTATTATATAACTCTTTTCATCTAAGAGTCTTCATAACACTATGCAATTGATTCACATAGTCCTCTATGATTTCGGAATATATAAAGTGATCGTCCATAAATACCACAAATAAATTTAAGATATTCCTTGAAAACTATGTTCATTAGATCCATAAAAATAGAGTGTGCATTAGCCAGTCCAAATAGCATTACAGTAAATACGTAATGGCCATACCTGTTTAAGAATGTTGTCTTTGGAATATATTTCTTCGTTACATGAAATTGATGATATCCAAAATGAAGGTCAATATTAGAGAGATAATGTGCTCCATGGATTAAATCAAATAAATCATCCTCACAATGTAGATGGTACTTTTTCTTTGTTTTAATGTCATTAGTTTCTCAATAGTCATTGCATAGCCTCAAGGATCCATCTTTCTTCTTAACAAAATGAACATGGGCTACCCAGGAAAAAACACTCTGGTGAATAAATCTCTTATTTCTCAAATATTATATTTTTTCTTTAGCTTCACTAATTCCATAATTTGTATTCTATAAAAATCATTTTATAATGGTCATGCATCTATGATTAAATCAATAGAAAACTCAAATTCAATCTTTGGGCAGTGCCCCAATTTATCCTTAAGAAATACATCAATGTAATCCAACATAATTGGTACATCATCAATTCAATTATTTCTTTACTCATCTATTTCCCTTCATCCCTATGAATTTCATTTATTATAGATAATTGTAGTGGAAGTAGTTTAGAATATGCTGATGAATTTTATAACCTGAATATAATAGATTCTGCATCATCCTCACAGATCATAATTTCCTTTCAATAAATTATTGCATCTTATTTTGAAAGATAGTACATACCAATGATTATATCAAAGTAAGGTATGGGTATGATGATAATTTTAGCAACAAAATCATGTTTATGTTTCATAAAATGGATTGACATAAACAATTTTTTTAATGAGACTTCCCTTAGAAGTTTTGACTGATAACTCATTTGTTAAATAAAAAGGTAAATGTCTACTTTTCATGGGAAATTGGGTGGTTATAAAATAGTGTGATGATCTAGAATAAAATAAAGAATTTTATAAATTTGAAGATATGAATAATATACCTACCACCCCATAATTGGGTACTTTTACATCAACTGTGGTGATTGAATAATCTTGTTCATCCTCTCTTGGCCTCTTCTATGGGATATTTCCATGATGCTTGGGAGTTTGATTTGAATAATTTCACCATTTAATTTTAGTTGAATATTTAGGAATTATCGATTTGTTTATTTCCGTTGGATTCATTAGCTCTATGATCCTTTTCATATAACTTATAATAAACTCCCAGGACTTTCAAGCATTTACAACGATGATTAATTCCACAATTTTTGAATAACAGAAATTGCTTTATTCGCATCTTCTACTTTGATGGTTCAATTTTTTCATCCCTATCAGAAGTCAGTTTTTTCTCTTAATTTTTCTTGAACACATAGGATCTAGAAAATTACTTATCTGTTTTGGTGGAATGTGATTTGGTTTCATCATATGATGTATTGTTTTACAAAGTTAGTTTCTTTTATATAATTAGACTAAGATCTAAAAATAAATTATCAGTCTTGTTTTCTGAGTCATGAATATAATCTATATCATACCTAACTAGTCTTGAGAAGGTAGACTCATACTCTATAATATTATCTTATTCCCTTTTCTTTCTAAAATGGAATGTTTTCTTCATTTTAGTTCATTTCTTATGTGGGAAGTATTTGTTGAAAAATTTGTCTTTAAATGTTCTTCATAAAATGTCTTCTATTTCACCTTACTCCTTAGTATTATGGACCAATGACCACCACAAATCAGCATCACCCATGAGCTATTATTCTTCTGGTACTACCATTTCATTTTCATTGCATCTCAATGATTATAATATATATTCAAGGGACATGATCCACTACCAGAAAACACTGGAATAGTAGTCCCACTAATATATTGGGGCTACTACCTCATGAAACCATCCAACATAGGTATATTATGGTTATACTTCATAACCTGGGTAAGATGTCCTAACATGGGAATGATCTGATCATCTCCCACATTAACTATATTGACATTCTTAGTGCGGAAACCTTTAAATTTTATATGGGTATTGATTCATTTCATTAAATTATTCTCCATTTTTAAAATAATGGAATACAATAAATTAAATTATTAATAATAATACATAATTTCTAACTAGAAAAACACTTCACATAAATTGAAACTATATGGATAACTAATATCATAAACATAAACATGGTTTATTTTGGGTTATATTTTCTTATAAATCATTATTAATGTTTTTCAATGAGAATGTGAATTATCATAAAAGCATCACCCCGAAATGTCAAACCAGGTTCATTGTAAGAACTGTTGTCCAGTACGAGGTTATGCCAAGTCAGGCCCAACACAACTTTTCAGAGTTGTTAACCCTAGGTACATCTATGCAAGAATGATGTCTACCTGTAGTATGTAGACGGTGATGTTTCTCTAGGAAGACCCACATAGCCTCTACCTTAAAATAAATTTTAGGATGTTGTTCTATTACTATTCAATATTTCTATATTAGGAATATGTTCCCTAGATAATGCATTCAAATTCTATTTCTAATGGTTTCTACTCAACATTGTCTGATACCAACACTAATAACCCCAAACCCAGTAGCCCAGAGTCGATGGTAATTTTAATAGAATAGAATAGATACAAGAGATCACATCACCAAGGTTCGGTCTGTTTAGTAGTCTTATAGAAAATACATACGTATATGGTTCCATTATTAAATTTGAAAAATAAACATAGAACATATTAAGGAAAATAAAATGATCCATTATCACTAATTCTAATATTTCATCATCAAAACCATGGGAAGGAAAAAATGATGAGCTCAAATAATAAATAAGGGTTATGTCACGACCCACCCTCGGGGTCCGTGCCGTGACTACCCCAAGCCCGCCTTCCATAGGCCAGGGGCTGGCCACTAGCACCAAGGCGTAAATACCGGTAAAAAGGGAAGGCATTGCCTTTGTAAAGTAAACAAACACCACAGTGTAAGCAAGCGGAAAGTAAACACTAAACAAAAGCAGAGTACAACTGAAAGTTCGGAAAAGTAAATGGGCCAATATACAAACCCAAACTGAAAGTAAAGTACAACTCGAAAGGGAAAACAGCAACTGAAAAGTAAAAGACGCTACACCAAGCTGTCCACTGGAAATCCCACCTGAAGGGTGGGTACAGATAGCTCCACTGCTCCACGGGTCCCGTCGTCCACTCCGAGCACGTCCCGCCCAGTGGTCCACCTCCGGGTACCGTCCCGCTCTGCAACCCTCAGCCAAGATCAACGCTGTCCGTCGTCTGCAACCAACACATCGTAGTGCGGGAAAAGCCCGTGCAGGGGTGAGTATAAGCTACTCAATAGGGACCCCGAGACCCCTGAAGGTCTCTCAAAATCCACAAAGGATAAACCACAAAGAAAGGTACAATCACGAAGTAACAACCGACACTGCTTAGGTATATTCCCATACATATACCTAAGTCATCAATTCAAATACGCTCCAACCTCCGAGCCCAAGTATAACTCAGTCCACACAGGAAAGTAAACGTATTCCACACAGGAAAGCAAAACGTAATCCACACAGGATAGCACAACACAATCCACACAAGAAAGTAACAGGATTCAGCTCACACAGGATTTTCATTATAAAAAACGTAACTACTGAAGAGCCCCATCTCTGAAGTGTACAGTGTCCTGTCATGGCTCTGAGATACTTCTCACTAACCTAAGACTGCTGAGGTACTCCTCCTGTCGAGTACCGCGGGTCTGCCTCCAACTACCGGGCGCTCCGTCCGCTGAGGGTCTGCTTCCAAATACAGGGCGCTCACCCAAATAGCCTATAGAGGTACTCCTCCAGTCGAGTACAGCGGGTCTGCTGCCAACTACCAGGCGCTCCGTCCGCCGTGGGTCTGCCGCCAAATACCGGGCGCTCCGTCCACTGGGATAGTCGACTCACTCCAAATCGAGTCGGTCGAGCAGTCTGCAGGTCTCAGCCGGCTACACGGTCTCCGTACTCCGTACGCTCGTCTCCAGTATCGCGGGTCTGCCGCTACAACCAAGCGCACCACCTCTATCGAGTAAAACAGAAGATTCAGCTCACACAGGTATACTTCTTCGGATGACGATAAAGATGATCACTGAACCATCTAAGTCGTCGGACCCACGACGGATCGATAGGTACTAACCCCCGCAGTGACCTACACAGGATCGGACCCACACAGGATCGGGCCCACGCAGGACCTGTAGCACTGATCCACGTGGGATCGTTGAGTGCAGTAGTCGTCGCAGTCCACTGTGGATCTCTGCACAGTCGTCGTCGCAGTCCACTGAGGATCTCTGCATGGTCGTCGTCGGAGTCCACGGAGGATCTCTGCACAATCGTCGTTGTCGGAGAAGCAGTCGCAGCCAGCACTAGGGTTCCCGCACATAGCAAGCTCGTTCGGAGGGTCCGCTCCAAGAGCCGAGAGGCTGATACATCAACTGTCACAAAGTCCAGAGTTGATGTATCCAAAAGTTCCGTATCGTCAACAG
This sequence comes from Viscum album, assembly GCA_963277665.1. Taxonomy (NCBI): domain Eukaryota; kingdom Viridiplantae; phylum Streptophyta; class Magnoliopsida; order Santalales; family Viscaceae; genus Viscum; species Viscum album. The sequence goes on from OY728141.1 coordinate 1,427,752,627, forward strand.
GAACTCAACGCAACAGACGGCGCGTCGATCGGACGCCCGGTCTGAGAGTTAATGGCATTTTCGTCCCCGGGGCCCGGTTGGTTTTTAAGGCAAAACCAACACGACCGTACTCCACCTGTGTCCAAACCTCGGGCGGAGTATGCCAAAAGATGCTTCTCACTATGAGGAACACAACAAAACTTACGGAACGTCAATCGGACGTCCGAAGCTCAAGATATGAGCGTTTCCGCTCCGAGGGCCCGGTTGGTTTCGTGAACGAACCAACCCGGCCGAACTCAAAGTATTCCGAAACCCTGAGTGCGATATACCGAAACGACCGTCTCGATCCAAGGATCGCGTTTCCGCAGACGTTTCGTCATTCGGTGGTCCGTGGCTCAAGTTATGGCCAAAATACCGAATCCGTCTCGAAACGGGGGGGGTCCGGGTCCGGGCCGACCCGGCCCGGCCGGCCGGCCGGTGGCGCGGCGGCGCGGCGGCGCGGAGGCCTGGCGCCGCATGGAGGCAGCGCGAGGGGGGGAAAAGCCCCCCGCTTCTTGGAAAGGCGGCGCGGCATTATGCCGCGCCCTTGTGTCAACAATGGCCCCCCTCCTAGGGGCCTGCTTCGTGGAAAAACCGGGGGGCCGCCTGCCCCCCCCCCCCCCCAAGGAAACCGCCCCCCTCATAAATGAGGGGGGTTTTTTAAGCTGGAAGGGGGAATTTATTTCCCCCTCCTTTTGACCTTCCGGCCGGCCAACTGCCGTCCGGTTTCCTCCAACGGGACCGGAAAATCAGGTCCCCTTTCCGGCTTCCGACGCCGGCGGCCCGGCCGCCGGTCTTCTCGTCCCGCCGCGGCCCGGAACCGGCCGCGGTGTTCGTTGTCCAGTGTGGTGCGACGGCACCACACCCCTCCGTCGCGCCTTTGATTCACTTCGACGTGGCGCGACGGCGTCGCGTTCTTGATGATTCTTCCATGGCGCGGCGCGACGGCGTCGCGTAATAAAATTCGGGCGAATATCCGCGTGGTGCGACGACACCACGCCACCTTGATTCTTCCTTAATATAAAACATCAAGAATGAAGGAGGGGGTTCGGCCGTGTTCATCCGGTCCGGACCCCTCACGTTAAACAATAACACTTATTTAAAATCCTTACGTTAGTCATGCAAGAACCACGAACAAGGATAAATAAATAAACAAATAACAACAACCCCTACTTTGAAAAATGACGTCGCACGTCGGTTATCGCGGAGAAAGGAGTCGCGGCTTCGGACGTAGATTTCGTGGACATCGGGGTGCGTCCGAGGAGAAAACGACATCTCTTCACTTGTCGCTAAGACAAAGAAGGGAGGTACGTTGTCGTTGGCGATGATCACCACGGTCGGCGACTTCTCCCTTGTCGAGGAGAAAGATGAAGACGGAAGAATCCGGGACGCCGAGTCTCGAAGGTCGTGGGATCGATGTTCTTTGTCGGAGAAGAACCGTTCTTCACGTTCTTCGTCGAAGACGAAGAAGATCTTCGAGTCCCTCAACGATTCTCCCAATCCTCTCAAGTAACAAAGGAACTAACCCAAAAATAAATTAAGATTACACTTAATTTATTAACACAACCCAACCTTTGAAATTCAAGAGTTTGAATTTCAAAAACTCAAAATTAAACTCACTTATTAATTATACATGAGTTGTATAATTAATTAAAAGTCATGTTGACAAGCCTTTAAGAGAGAGAGAGAGGGGAGTTACGGAATTTGAAAAGGTGGGGCTAGGGTGGGCCCCTCCTCACCTTAATCCTCTCTTAGGTGGTTAAACCACCCAACTTCCAACAAAAGATTATAACCACATTAAAGATATAAAATAAATATTGTATAACAAATTTATTTTACTCTTCATTTCATCCAGAAAATTAAACATCTCCTTCTAGGAAAACGCAACTTCGGAAAAGGTCTCCTTAAGAGAATATTGGCGCTGCGAGTTCATCGGTGCCCTCAGATTTCAATTCCAAGCACCGGATCAAATGTTAGGAAAACCCGCTCGTTCGTTCACTGAACGTACCCGAGCCAAACTTCGGAAATTGATTCCAGGCACACCGGGCCTCGGAATCAGGTTCCGTTAGAAACCGCGCTCTTGTAAAATTCCAAAGAAAATTAAGAAAAAAATTCCCTTGAATTTTACGGGTCTTTACATTACTCCCACCTCAGGGATTTTAGTCCCCGTAAAGATAAATCAAAAACTAGGCAAACAAATGAGGGTACTGAGCACGCATCTGAGCCTCCCGCTCCCATGTGCTCTCCTGGAGATTTTCGTGCTGCCATCTGATGCGTACAAGAGGAATCGATCTCTCACACAGGACCCGCTCCTGTCGATCCTCTATCTCCACCGGGACCTCCGTAAAAGTCGCCCCATCGTCAACGTCAAGCTCCCCATGGTCAATGATGTGCGTCGGGTCGTGCACGTATCTCCTCAGCTGAGACACATGGAAGACGTCGTGCACCCGGTGCAACTGAGGTGGTAGAGCCAGGCGATAAGCCACCTCACCAATCCTGCTGAGGACCTGGAAGGGTCCGATGAAGCGCGGAGATAACTTGCCGCCTCGGCCAAATCTCCGAATACCACGTCGAGGTGAGACCCGCAAGAAGACGTGGTCGCCATCCTCGAACTCTAGTGGCCTCCGCCTCCTGTCAGCGTATGACTTCTGCCGGCTCTGTGCTGTCCTCATCCGCTCCTGGATAACCTGGACCTTCTCTGTCATGGCCTGGACCATCTCCGATTCCACCAGAGCTGCAAAATTTCTTCTTTGCCGATAAGAGAAATCTGGTCCCATCCCCTGGATGAACCATATTCTTTTCCTAATACAGTGAATCCTAACATGGATGATACTAATCCATACCAAGGATGACGTCGTAAGGCCTCGACGCTACTACTAAGAGATTCAACCGTTACTCTCGCCTCCAAGGGTTGAGTCACACTGTCGGCATCAGTGTGTGGTAACTGGGTATCCTCTAGTAGATGTCTCACAAGTGAGGGTAAAGTCAACAGCCAAAACTGGAACCTCTTAGTAACATCACGAAAGAGGACATGAATAAAAATATCACAAAGGTATATGTTTTTTTATTATTGCAGCTCATAATACAAGATGCTACACAAAAGCAACAAGGAACCAGAAGTACAAAGGACGTATCCACTAGTTCTGCTCCTGTCCATCGGCTCCCAGAGCTCCATGATCGAAGGCCTCGGCTGCCTGAAGCTGAGCTCTTGCATGTTCACCTACTCCCTGTGGTCGGGGTGGACCTCCTAGTGGTGGTGGTGGCAGAGCCTCAAAGCGTCGCCCACAACCGGCTGCTCGTCCAGCTCCTCTGCGTCGTCCGCCTCCTCCCTGTGGACCGCCACGGTCGAACCTCTGCCTCTGCCTGGAAGGTTCTTCACTTAACTGCTGATCATCAGCATGGCGGGTCGGACAGTCACGAGCCATGTGACCAATCCCGCCACAGGAGTAACACTGCCCACTCTCGGCACGCCGGGCTCTGACTCCACCCCGGCTTCCCCGCACAACTGAGCCTGAGTCGTGCAGTCGGCCACTGGTTGGTCTGGTCTGCCTGGAACCCTGAGTCATCCATCGGCTACCTGTTGCCGAAGACTCCGCTATCTGCCGCCCTGCGGTTGGTCTCGCTGTGGACTTAGCCAGGAAACTCTCGATCAGGAGGGCTCGCTCTAGTACTCCTGCCTGGGTCGGGATACTGAGGGAGATCATTGATGCCCTGATCTCGTGTCTCAATCCCTGCTCAAAGGTCCGGTCCCGGAAGAAGGGGTCCCATACCATGTCTGTCGAGTACCGAGAAAGGTCGGTGAACCTCGCCGCGTACTGGGCGACCGTCAAGCTGCCCTGCCGCAGCTGAAGAAGCTCCTGGATGCGCACCGCACGGAGGGTGGCCGGGACGAACTCTGAGCGGAAGAGGCTTTCGAAGTCCGTCCAGATGAGGGTGGCCTCATCGTGTACCTGGAGCATCAGGCTCCACCATCGCCCTGTTGCTGCGTGCAGTAGGCTCACATCGAGGATCACCATGAGGTTTGCTGGTGTCCTCACTAGCCTGAAAAACTCGGACGACCGCCTCCAGCCAGTCCTCTGCTGCCTGGGGATCCGTCTCCCCGCGAAACCTGGGCGGTCACTGGCGCTGAAACTCATGCAGTGCGCTGAGGCGATGTGCATCGTCAGCGGCTGGTGCTGGAAGTATCGGGGGCTCGGCGGGTAGTGCTACCGCCGGTGCCACAGCTGACAAAGGGCCCTGCACCGAGGCCTCGTCGCTCGGTGGGCTGTCATCACACTTGACTCTCGGAACCCTAGCTGGCTGCCGTCGTGGGGCCATCCTTGAAAAGGAAACAGGTGCGCCACGGTCAGAACAGTATACCTGGTGAGCTAATATAAGTAATCACAATGAAAACTTTGAAACACACACGCAATCAATGTTTTTGTGCATTAAGTCGGAAATCAGAAGTCAGGGTCCTGGTGTATGGATACGTCGGCCGTCGCACCAACACTGGACTCCCTGGACTGATAACCACACTCAATACGTAAAACATTATTGCTTCACATAGAAAAGACCATAGTTCGCGTTAGAACCGAACTCCTCTGATACCAATTTGTCATGACCCACCCTCGGGGTCCGTGCCGTGACTACCCCATGCCCGCCTTCCATAGGCCAGGGGCTGGCGACTATCACCAAGGCGTAAATCCCGGGAAAAAGGGAAGGCATTGCCTTTGTAAAGTAAACAAACACCACAGAGTAAGTAAGTGGAAAGTAAACACTAAACAAAAGCAGAGTACAACTGAAAGTGCGGAAAAGTAAATGGGCCAATATACAAACCCAAACTGAATGTAAAGTACAACTCGAAAGGGAAAACAGCAACTGAAAAGTAAAAGCCGCTACACCGAGCTGTCCACTGGAAATCCCACCTGAAGGGTGGGTACAGAGAGCTCCACTGCTCCACGGGGTCCCGTCGTCCACTCCGAGCACGTCCCGCCCAGTGGTCCACCTCCGGGTACCGCGGGTCTGCCGCCAACTACCGGGCGCTCCGTCCGCTAAGGGTCTGCTGCCAAATACCGGGCGCTCACCCAAATAGCCTACAGAGGTACTCCTCCAGTCGAGTACCGTGGGTCTGCTGCCATCTACCAGGCGCTCCGTCCGCCGTGGGTCTGCCGCAAAATACCGGGCGCTCCGTCCACTGGGCTAGTCGACTCACTCCAAGTCGAGTCGGTCGAGCAGTCTTCAGGTCTCAGCCGGCTACACGGTCTCCGTACTCCGTACGCTCGTCTCCAGTATCGCGGGTCTGCCGCTACAACCAAGCGCACCACCTCTATCGAGTAAAACAGAAGATTCAGCTCACACAGGTATACTTCTTCGGATGACGATAAAGATGATCACTGAACCATCTAAGTCGTCGGACCCACGAATGATCGATAGGTACTAACCCCCGCAGTGACCTACACAGGATCGGACCCACACAGGATCGGGCCCACGCAGGACCTGTAGCACTGATCCACGTAGGATCGTTGAGTGCAGTAGTCGTCGCAGTCCACTGTGGATCTCTGCACAGTCGTCGCCGCAGTCCACTGAGGATCTCTGCATGGTCGTCGTCGGAGTCCACGGAGGATCTCTGCACAATCGTCGCTGTCGGAGAAGCAGTCGCAGCCAGCACTAGGGTTCCCGCACATAGCAAGCTCGTTCGGAGGGTCCGCTCCAAGAGCCGAGAGGCTGATACATCAACTGTCACAAAGTCCAGAGTTGATGTATCCAAAAGTTTCGTATCGTCAACAGGAACTCAACGCAACAGACGGTGCGTCGATCGGACGCCCGGTCTGAGAGTTGATGGCATTTTCGTCCCCGGGGCCCGGTTGGTTTTTAAGGCAAAACCAACCCCACCATACTCCACCTGCGTCCAAACCTCGGGCAGAGTATGCCAAATGATCTTTCTCACTAAGAGGAACACAACAAAACTGATGGCACGTCAATCGGACGTCCGAAGCTCAAGATATGAGTGTTTCCGCTCCGAGGGCCCGGGTGGTTTCGTGAACGAACCAACCCGGCCGAACTCAAAGTATTCTGAAACCCTAAGTGCGATATACCGAAACGACCATCTCGATCCAAGGATCGCGTTTCCGCAGATGGTTCGTCATTCGGAGGTCCGTGCCTCAAGTTATGGCCAAAAGACTGAATCTGTCTCGAAACGGGGGGGGTCCGGGTCCGGGCCGACCCGGCCCGACCCCCCATGGGTCGGCCCGAACCGGGTCGACCCGACCCGGGTCCGTCCTGGCCCGGCCGGCCGGCCGGTGGCGAGGCAGCGCGGCGGCCTGGCGCCACATGGAGGCAGCGCGCGGGGGGGCAAAGCCCCCCGCTTCTTGGAAAGGCGGCGCGGCATTATGCCGCGCCCTTGTGTCAACAACGGCCCCCCTCCTGGGGGCCTGCTTCGTGGAAAAACCGGGGGGCCGCCTGCCCCCCCCCCCCCTCAAGGAAACCGCCCCCTCATAAATGAGGGGGGGTTTTTAAGCTGGCAGGGGGAATTTATTTCCCCCACCTTTTGACCTTCCGGCCGGCCAACTGCCGACCGGTTTCCTCCAACGGGACCGGAAAATCCCGTCCCCTTTCCGGCTTCCGACGCCGGCGGCCCGGCCGCCGGTCTTCTCGTCCCGCCGCAGCCTGGAACCGGCCGTGGTGTTCGTTGTCCGGCGCGGTGCGACGGCACCGCGCCCCTCCGCCTCGCCTTTGATTCCCTTCGACGTGGCGCGACGTCGTCGCGTAATAAAATTCGGGCGAATATCTGTGTGGTGCGACGGCACCACGCCACCTTGATTCTTCCCCAATATAAAACATCAAGAACGAAGGAGGGGGTTCGGCCGTGTTCATGCGGTCCGGCCCCCTCACGTTAAACAATAACACTTATTTAAAATCCTTACGTTAGTCATGCCAGAACCACGAACAAGGATAAATAAATAAACAAATAACAACAACCCCTACCTTAAAAAATGACGTCGCACGTCGGATATCGCGGAGAAAGGCGTCGCGGCTTCGGACGTAGATTTCGTGGACGTCGGGGTGCGTCGGAGGAGAAAACGACGTCTCTTCACTTGTCGCTATGACAAAGAAGGGAGGTACGTTGTCGTTGGCGATGATCACCACGGTCGGCCACTTCTCCCTTGTCGAGGAGAAAGATGAAGACGGAAGAATCCGGGACGCCGAGTCTCGAAGGTCGTGGGATCGATGTTCTTTGTCGGAGAAGAACCGTTCTTCACGTTCTTCGTCGAAGACGAAGAAGATCTTCAAGTCCCTCAACGATTCTCCCAATCCTCTCAAGTAACAAAGGAACTAACCCAAAAATAAATTAAGCTTACACTTAATTTATTAACACAACCCAACCTTTGAAATTCAAGAGTTTGAATTTGAAAAACTCAAAATTAAACTCACTTATTAATTATACATGAGTTTTATAATTAATTAAAAGTCAAGTTGACAAACCTTTAAGAGACAGAGAGGGGAGTTAGGGAATTTGAAAAGGTGGGGCTCGGGTGGGCCCCTCCTCACCTTAATCCTCTCTTAGGTGGTTAAACCACCCAACTTCCAACAAAAGATTATAACCACATTAAGGAAATAAAATAAATATTGTATAACAAATTTATTTTACTCTTCATTTCATCCAGAAAATTAAATATCTCCTCCTAGGAAAACGCAACTTCAGAAAAGGTCTCCTTAAGCGAATATTGGCGTTGCGAGTTCATCGGTGCCCTCGTATTTCAATTCCGAGCACCGGATCAAAAGTTAGGAAAACCCACTCGTTCGTTCACTGAACGTACCCGAGCCAAACTTTGGAAATTGATTCCAGGCACACTGGGCCTCGGAATCAGGTGCCGTCAGAAACCGCACTCTTGTAAAATTCCAAAGAAAATTAAGAAAAAATTTCCCTTGAATTTTACGGGTCTTTACAGGTTACATATATTGGAAACATGATTTCATAATAAATAAATCATAATCAATTAGTCATAATCAATATATCATGGTCAATAACTGAAAACCACATGTCATCAATACAATGAGAACGAAAATGTATACATAGATTTTTTTCATAGTGAAAATTATATCGATAATGATAATTGAATGTTGAATGAAGAAAATTCTTAATTATTTGATGTTATGTATTTGGAACATGAACCACCACACCATCAAGTGGGTTTAAGTCTGTGGGTAGATACCCATCTGATTATATTTTAGAATTAAACATGAAGGATTTGTCACCAACTATTTTTGTCTCATGTGACTTGTCGATACATCGGGGGGATATAAATATAGACCCCAAAAGTCACTTAAAGTACAAATCATTATTCACTGATAGGTTTAGTTTAATTATAATATGACATAACAATATATCCATATTGAGTATGAAATACTGATTTATGAACATTTCATCATTCAAAGTAAACACCGTATATAAAAATGTTATATGACTTAGTAAATAATATAATCCATGATACAAGAAAATATGGATATTTAAGAGGAATATATTGTAAATTAAAAATTATCTTCATGTTTCAGTAGATATACTACATTAAAATGATTAGTTTCACAATAAAAAGAAATTCTCAATGAAATTAAATTTGAGATAAAGTCTCTTCACTTATGTAGGAATGTGATCTCTAATTTGTCTTAATGCCCAGGATAATTAAATAAAATACAATAGTTAATTTATTCAAAACCATATATAAATGTGTTTATTTGTTATAAAATTTTTATGTTAATTTATGTCCTTTTTTGTGAGTTATAAAGTACAATTTTATTGTTTAGGATCATTCGTTTATTTGGTTTTAATGATCAGTTTACTTGTATATACGAATGGAAATTCATGTAAAATAATAATAGTTGTATAGAATTGAAATTATATGTGATTAATAAACTTCTAGAATATGGGATGCTTATATATTTCTTTCGGTAATATTTTATGATTATGAATCCATAGATTAAATTTTAGTGATAACCGTTTAGATTATTTTGGTGTTTTTTCAATCATCACAAACTAGTTTTGTTTTATTAATTAATATTACGTATAAATAATGGTACGAAAAAAATTAAATAATATATTATAGATATATTATAATCTCATTTAACCATTAAATGTTTTTATGACCATCATTTAATGAATAATTATAAAACAAAAACATGTCATCCACGAAGGCAGTAAATCAGCACCTCTTGGTTGATGTTTTAATTTTTAGAATAAAAGGAAGAGGGGAAGAGGCTTTATGGTGGATTATACGTTAACATAATAAAATTATAGTATATATAAGATAATGGGGTTATCATGAATGGTTTGATATAGGAGTTTAGGGATTTATAAAAAATAAAATAAAATAAAACAAAATGAAAGGTAAGGATTAAGTGTTTAACCTGTTGAATTCTTCTCCTTGAGAACCTCCTTAAGTTACTTGGGATTTATATTTAATTGAAATAAAAGGCTCTTCTTTGTGGGGGATAGAAATGGTAAGAGAATTTTTCCATAAATATACTATATTCAAGGCTTTGGTGATGCGAGGAGAAGAGGTGTGAGGGGTAGTTTTTATAGTGGAGTGAGGTGTTTTTTGATTATTATATTCCTTATTTTATTATTTTGGATCTAGATAAGAAATAATTATGATTAATGTGCCTAAATATAGTAACAAGTTCATGTTATTTTAGAAAATGTTTCATAAATCATCCATAAATCATTTATCACTCAATAATTCATGTACTCAGCTTATATAATAAATTATCATATTTCAATATTCAAAAAAAAAATCATCTAATTTAGAAAAATTCTAGAAGTTAAACCAAACCATTTTTTGATGTTTAGAATTCAAAAATGAACTCCATTTTATGTAAATTTTTGTATATATATTTTAAATTTATTTTTTAATTAAAATATATATTTTTTTTCTAAAATTACCTATTTTTAATTTATATCTGATTTTATAACACTTTGAAAAAGTAATTAAAGATTAATAAAATTATATTATTATATCTAAGTAATAAAATATTATGGTATGATTCTATTTTATGATAAAAAAATTTCTTCTAAATCATTATAATAATTATAAAATTATAAATGAACATTTATGTTTAATAAAAATACCAATACTTAAATTATCATTTTATAAATATGTAATTACTTATACTATGATATAATTACATCATATTTTCATTTATAATATTCCTATGTTTTATATATACATTCATAGGTGAGGATACAATTCTATTGGATAGACTACTAATTCTATGAGTCACATTACTATTCCAATCATGAAGTAGTGATTTCATTGGTTTATATTCCTTAATTTATAGAAAAATACACTTATTTCATTCAATAATCTTTATAATGTTTTTTAATGATATCTATGTTATTTTATAATATTTATACTATATTCAATAATTTTTTATATAATGTAACCTATAAAATTAATTGAATTTATATAAGAGGATACATACCCAAAAAAATATTGGGGGTGTCATAATGTGCCTCTTAAAACCCTATAAATTTCATGAATATGGACAAATAAATTATATAATAATTAAGCAAACCATGTAAAATATATCATTATGTATAACAACAAATATGTCTAAATAAATTAAACTTGAGACAAAGGAACCCATTCCTTGTATTCCCTCTTACATAGATGCGTTCAAACCTCTTATATAATAAACACAAATTTCATAATGATTTATTTGAGAACCTTATTCGCATAAATATACTTGTATAAAAATAATTCATAATTATTCTCTACATGAATATTATTTAGTTATTATATATTATTGATATCGGGTGTGGGTAATCTTGATCATCTTGCATTAGTTTTTTAATTGTGGTGTTATTATTAATTCGTCTACCACAGTTCACCATTCCCAAATTATTCAATATGGAATAATAATTTTTTCAACAGTTCCACATTTACTATTTCAATAGGTTAAATACATTGATATGGTATTTGAAATATTAAATTACGGTGAAGTAGTTTCAGTAATTTTAATGATTAAATGTTGTGATATTAATAAATATATTAAATATTTATAAAACCATTATAAAATCATTAAAAAATATTAAATATATTATAATAGATTTTTATTACCATTATATTTCAATTATTAATCATTACTTTTTTAAACATTATAACATGCTTTATGTGGGTGGTAAAAACTAACACAAACAAGAGCACATTATAATGATTTTATCTTTAAGGGAATATTTTTATATAATGTAAGTATAAATTTTATAGAATCTAAAAAATATCATAAATATCTTTTGATATCATTAAATTAATTCTTATAACCATCCATTTAGGGTGGTGATAAAAAATAAAATTCTTCATTTGTTAATGTAGTAGTCTACACATATAAACAATTAAAGATTTCATTTCTAAAAAAAATGGATGTAATGAATATATATGATAGATATAGCTTCATAATTATAATTGTGAAATAAGAAATATATTAATTTATTGAATCTAACCATGTTACCAACCATTAGAGGTAGTGATGGTTAATGAAATGGATAACATCATGATAGATGTAGTCCATGCATACGCATGATCGATGTTGTCTTGTTTTTTTAATGGATGAAAAGGATTTAATAATGGATTATACATTAAAATAATAACATAATAAAATATTAATAATATTATTTTCATTATATTAGGGTGGATATAATAATTTAATAATATGAATGTTAAGGTGAAAATAATAAGGAGTAAAAAATACTCATGTTGAGAACTTGTGATTTCACATGGAATTCTCATTGGAAATAGGGGCCTTAGGCAATATAATTGATGTCATTGGCTTGTTAACATGGGTTATGATTATAGTAGGATATATATTTTATAGAATCAATATTAAATAAGAAGGTATAGGTGTAACATGAAGTGGTTTAAGTGATCCCCTATTAGAAGTGAAATAAAGTTAGCTTTTTGGATACCCATTATTTTCATTAATTGAAGATACTACTCGTGGTTCAATGAATTCCAAAGAGAAAAATAATGGAGTTTAAGGTGATATAAGGTTCAATAAATACTCTACCACAAATAGTAACACATTTTTAAGCATGTTTCAATCCATATAACCCTTTATTTTTACATTTTATAGTTTTTGTTATCACGTTGGTAACTAGTTTTTACTTTAGTAGTTTATATTTTATTTTAAATTTAATTTAACAATTATAACTAAATATTTATTATCTAATCCCAATTTAATTCCAAATATATTCTTATTCAATTTCTATGTATTATAAAATTCAATATAAAATTAAAATATCTACCATATTGAAAAATTGCTTGGTAGAAAAATATTATTTTTACCATTAAGTGTTCTTAATCATATTTAGTAATCATTTCCAATTTCATGATTGATAGTATATTTATATATGGGTTGAAAATTTATTTTTTATACATTGTGGAAAATGGATGGATTTATTTATTAAATAAAAATTACCCAATGTTAATAAAATAATTTATTTTAAATAATAGTTTTACCATTAATTTTGAAAAACACCTTAGTCAGAGTAATCATATTTTTATGCCTAAAAATAAAATTGTACATAGTAAATAATAGAAACATGTTGATATAAAATATTAAATCATTTTTTAGATTTAATTTTAATAATTAATGAAAAATAAATTTTAATATAATTGAATACTATTAGATTATAGAGTAAAATATTTTATGAGTTTCCAAAATGTTAAACATTGGTTTCCTAAATTCATCAAGGTATTATTAAATGATTTTTTGATTTAAATTTATTTTTTGAAAAAGTGATTTTCAAACCATTAAAGTCATTCGTGCATTATGATAATGACATAAAAGTGATGATATTATAAAAATTAGTGTTTTTCGTTATTTTCCGAAAATTAAATTATTTTATAAAATTATAAAAAAATACATAAATAATATTGAAATTATTAATTTTGAAATTATTTTTTTCAAATTAATATTTTGAATTTATAAATTAATATTTTATTTGAAAATATATTATAGAAAAAAACTAGATTAATTGAAAAAATATCCTTCTAAAACACTAAGTTTTTTTAATGAAATAATGTATTCCATTCATACTAATTATAATATTTTTATTTACTATAGTTTTTATTATCATTCAATTTTATTAATAATATTCATTTAATATTTATTGAATCATTTTATTTTAGTATTTCTTGAAAAATAAGCTAATGAACGTAGCATTAATTTAGTGAAAAGTTTGTCTTATAAAATCTAGGGGTGTTATAATTTTGATAAACTTCATGATAAAAATTTTAATGTGTTTCATGAAATAATATACATCCTATAATATTATATAAAGATCATGATGATGAATGACAACCCATGGTGTCCATCGATGCCACACCCTCCTCACATTTTGGAGGACGAAATGGATGATGTGTTTGAAGACTTATCTCACTAATTTAAGTTGTTCCAAATACATGTAATGTCCTAATGGATAGAAAATGATGATGAATTATTGGGGGAATCAAGGTTAATATCCCATCTTTTCACGGAAAAAGTGATCTTGAAACATACTTAGAGTGGGAGATATAGATCATTCATGTCTCTTCATGTCATGCATATTATGAGGATAAAAATGTACAACTTTATTCCCTTAAATTATTTTATTATTATATAATTTTGTGGTATAGAATAAAAAGGTAAGGGGATATATATATATGTCTGATTTCCAATAAAAATATAGGTTGACATGAATTTTATAATGGGGAATTGATTTGTTCCACATACTTTAAATGGGATCTCCACAAAAAGCTACAAATTCTTACTTAAAGAAGTAAAATTATGGAGGAATACTACAAGGATAAGCATATTGTGATGATTTGAGACAATTTAAAAAGTATATATATAGGAAACCATGATATTTTTTATACATGGGATCAATTTATATATAGGAGATCATGTGGAGATATAATATAATGAACAAAAATATTATATAATCTGCCAAGAAGTAAATATTGACCAAGCAATAATGATAAATAGGTACTTGTAGAAACATAAAACACCTCTATTAGATGGATAAATATGAAGGATCTTAAAAGAACATCAAATACAAAGGGGATGTTGATCATAAGAGTGATAAGGTATTTATTTATTCTATGAAACCTCTATTTGGTATCTATTTCATCAAATATCAAGGAATAGGTTGTGGAACATAATAATATACAAAATAATATAACATCAAAAATCAACATGTTTAGATAATCGGAAATAATTTTTTTTAGAATTTTAAAAAAGAATAAGAGAATCCCAAAACATTAAAAAAAATTAATTTATATATAAGGTGATATCACTATTACAAGAAGAGTAATTATTGCACAAATGATGACTGAAAATACATATAGTTTCATAATTGATGGTGGATGTTGTAGAAAGATAGATGAAATAGATGTTGTATAGAAGTTGAGAATACTAACCTTAAATAACCAACTTCAATATCATCTTCAATGGTTGAATAAAGGAATAGATATGAATGTCACGAATAAGGTGAAGGTTTGGTTTAGATATGGTAAGTCAAAAACATGAGTTCTTATGTGATGTTGTACCAATGAAATAATGTCAATTACATAATAGTCAATAATGGTAGTATAATGGACGTTTTACTCATGATGGTTTATTGAACCATGACTCCTTTGAATTATATAGGTATCCTATTGTAAGAACCCAGACATTCTTTCAGGTATGTTTTTCCTTTTATGGTGTTTTTGAGGAAAAAGTGGAGTTTCTCAATATTTCATGAATACACAATGTGTACTTTAGAATTACATGTCATTTACTCAGTTACCGTGGGTAACTGTGTGCTGGTTGTGTGGAGGCCTTGCACATGGTCGTGTGGGGTGACTTGGAGGTGACCTAAAGCGGAGTACAGAAAATGCAGGTACACATATTGTACTTAAAATGTACATGCTGTGTATTTTCTTTTTTTAATTAAATGCAATGTGGTCACATCTAATCACCAGAAGCATCTTCATTAAGGACTCATTCAGCCGAGAGCTTCCATAAAGCCATGACCTTCCTTCATGAACCCGAGCCTCCGTCCGACCTCCGATTCGACTATCGTCGACTGCATTGGGATCAGCTCGGTAAGCTCTACCTTCTACTTGGGTTTTGTTTCATTATTTATCTTATTTTTCAAGCTATCCTATGTTGAAAATTTTAGGTATTTTTGTATATCATCAGAATTCTAAGATGATTCAAGCCCTGAGACTCGAGGATATTAATCTCCCAACACCGAGGTATGTGGTTTGTGCTTTTCTGTTGAATATCGTTGAGTATATTGTGAAATTGTGCCCAATGACCTTGAACGCGTTTTTGCATGTTTACCATTTTATCCCTATTGTTTTCCTTCTTTTATTGTATTCATGAGTAGAGGTTAATTGAATGTGATTAGGGCTGTTTTCTAATCTATGTATGTGTTTTCCCATGACTGTACTGTTTATGGCAGTTTGTTCTGGCTTTTCCTATTAGGCTATTTCATGTTTTCCATGCCTAGTACCTATAGGATTTTTTCATTGTTATTATGATATGATGATATTAGGTAGACTGTTAGACAAGTAGTTCTTAAGGTTTACTTTGGCCGCTACTCTTGGCGTTACATGCTGAATTACGCAGTGCCGTGAGAACCTTGTATAGTAGACCATAGGGAGAATGAACGTATGGGCTTCACCAAAGTGTCTTATAATTATACAATGTGAGACCATACAAGGAATTTACGTTGAGTGCTTCCTAGGAGTGTATGTAGTTACTCAATGTGGGCCACAGGGGGAACAAGATGTTGAGTGCTTCCCCAGAGCGCCTTTAGTACTGATTTGAGACTATAGGGGGAATTCACGGTGAGTGTTTCCTCTGAGAGTTTATACTTAAGCTAAAATAGAGGGGTGAGACTGTGTGTGCTTCCCATAGGTTTCCTTGTTTTTTTGGTTGAACCAGAGTGGTAGGTTGTGATTACTCCTAGAGGGTTACCCCATTTGATTAGCTACTTACTTTATTGTGATTGGAATGTTTGAAACAATGGATTGTGAATGCTGAGTACTTATTTGTTTACTTCTTATTGTTTATTATTACAATATATAAAGTCACAGACTGTTAGGCACTAATCTTTTGGTGTTTTACAATTGGGATCTAGTCTCACACCGTGTTTGGGTCATTCTTTTGGGCCTAAAAAGATTATATTATTGCATGTATAGATAAGGGAAAGCTCCCTTCTACATTAGGTACATGATTGCTATGGAGCTGGGGAGTGTGTTTCTAAGCTATAGATTGCGATGCTGATGAGTTATCTGTTATATTTTGTACATTGGTTTAGTACTGTATTTCATAATCGTGAAATGTTTTTATTCTTTCTTAGACATATGTATCAGACATCATTTGTATATATATGTGCTATAGTTGACATTTCCTTTAGTCTTCCGCTTCATACCATTGTTTGGATTATTCCTTCGTCCGTTGTTGTATATATTGTTTACTTCTGCTGTGTACTCAGGCAATGAGGGAATAGTTTCCCTACTATCACACCCAAGGCCCTCACTCCTAGTCGACAGCCTATGGAATTAGGGGAAATGTGCTTGAGGCCATGTGACCAACAGGGTACAGGGTGCCTATGGGTGGCTTCCAGAACAGAGTCATTACAAAGTGGTATCAAAGGAACTCTTTTCTTTTGACTTACTGTTCGGAGCCTATAGCTAAGGATAGGACGGAATAGGTAATTAGTAATAAACTGTTCCCTGGAGTAGCCAACCCATGTAACGGGAAAAGCTAATTTACCACAATTATTGAATTTTTCTGATTTTCCAATTTTACAGTTGATTTGATTTCACCATTGAGTGATTCACATGTTTTGTGCTATTATTTTTTATTCTATTGAGGTTATATTTCTGTTGAAACCCGATGAGATGAGGTTATTCCATCTTATGCATCATATTTGAACTTGTTAGAAATCACATGTCATGCATTTTTTCTATGCCATTTAGGGTGCATTAGCAATTTCATGATGGTGTGATAGATTTTTTGGTAGATATGCATGCTGTTGTGATAGATGCCTTGAGAGAATACCTAATATTGGATAGGGTATTGATTTTTGAAGAGTTTTGTTGGAATGAATGCCAATATTTTGTTCTTGAGGTGTTATGGGCCCTCATGGAATGGAATTTAGTGGATCATTGACTTGTTTCCCTATATATAGAATTTATAAGATTCCAAGCTTTGATTCGTGGGAAGTATGGGCCCTCAGCAATCGGAATTTGAAATCTTATTGTTTGTTTTCAGTGTTTTCTGGGCTCCATAATAGTTTCTGAGGCATACTATCTGAAAAAACCTATAATACATGATGTGTATATTATGAACACACAATGTGTGTCCTTCTATTCCGGATGGAACAATTTTTCTTAAGTATACACAGTGTAATGTATGTACATACCATGTAGTCTCTAACCATGTCGCTAAATATGTGGGAAGAGACACACAGTTGTAAAAATATTGTTGGAACATGCCATGTACTGTCTGTATATGCCGTGTTGTGGAGACCATGTGTCTACCCATGAGACTAATGACACGGATGGATGAAAACTTAAGTTAAAAATTCCATGTCACTATTGTGCATGCCATGTAGTGTGAACCATGCAGCCGATTGTATAGTTAACAACAAGGGTCGGTAGAGTCTCTTCTTAAACACACTGTTTCCAGCTGGTAAATGCCATTTACTGTGAGCCTTGTAGTTGGCTGTGTAACTAAAAACACAGGTCATCAAGACTCATCTTGTATATGCTGTGTCTGGCACAAACATGCAGTGTAGTTTTTTCTTAAGAGAACTGTGTAGGGTATCCATGTAAGGGTACATGGGAAAGGGAAAAGGATTCATGTATATGACTTGTGTTAGGGTAACATGTCGTGTGTTTGGGGTGTTAAACCACTAGTTGTGGTAGGAGTACATTCCCATGTGAATGGCTTAAGGGAACACACTGTGTAGGGGAAATACACGTTTTGTAGTCATGTTTTGAAAAACATGAATGTTTTATTTCTTTTTTTCCCTTCTCATCCATCCTATTTTCAGTAATTGATAATATTGATCTAAGGTGTTCATTTGACCTTGAAGATTCATTCCACTGAGATGTCCTTTGGTTGTATGTCGGTTACAGGGTGACGATCAGATGCCGGATATTGCTGATCAGGGACTTCCTGTAGATCCTCTTGTTGTGCCAGTATTGGAAGCAGCATTTAAACCAGCTGCAGGTACTGATGCTCAGTTCAGTGAAGGCTTCATGAGGATGATACACACCATCCAGGGAGCACTGCCTCCTGCCACGTCTATGGATGATCAGATGTGGGTTTTCCAGCAGCAGCATTCTCCCACCTTCTCAGGGGAAGAAGGACCTCAGGCTACAGAGTCATGGATGGAAGCCATGATGACCATCATTGAGCATCTCAAGACACCTCCAGAAAGGCGGGTCAAGCATGAAACTTAAATGCTACCAGATTCCTCCATGAGGTGGTGGGACATGATCTCCCAGGTGGTTCATCATCAGGTTATGGATTGGGAGGTGTTCCAGTGCATCTTTTATGATTACTTCTAACAGGAGACCATAGGAGCCGACCAAGCCCGGGAGTTCATGGCCTTGTAGTAGGGTACCCTATCAGTTATAGAGTATTCCTATAATTTCACCAAGCTTCATCATTTCAAACCCTTCCTAGGAGGATATGGTTTGTATCTGGGAAGGAAGTTAGAGGATGGTCTCAGACAGGACATCCATTCATAGGTGAATATTTTCGGTTGACTTCTATCGCTTCCATCATCAACCGGGAACTGGTCATGGAGCTGAATATGAGGGAATCCAGAGTTGTGAGCAAGGGAGGCTTGAAATCCAATGATAGTTATTCTCCAGCAAATAGAAGGAATTTCCAGAGAGAGACTACACGGGGAGATCCGAGTAGGATGGGTGAATCTTTTGGTAGCCAGGTGGTGTGATACCAGTGTGAGAGAAGTAGAAATACGAGGCTACTATGCTAGAGATACATAATGGAGTGCCGATCTAATGGCATGATGGGTCACCTTCAGTGATTATGTCAGGTCTTATCACTAGAACCTGGTGACCAGGGTTCATCTATGACTCCTCATGTAAGAGAAGCTCCACCAGTTTTTCACTGGTCTATGAACTAGAGTTCTTTCAGCCGTTCAGGCCGGGGTGGAGGTCACAGACATGATGGTCAGTTTCTAGGGTATCAGCGATAGAAGGGTGGATCATCTCAGAGTGGTAAGGTAGGGTCACAAGGACGTGGAGTAGGATATACTTTTGCAGTAGAGCAGACCCAACAGGAGCAGGATCTTGGACCCTCTAAAGTTCGAGGTACGTTTCTAGGTTCCTCAGTTTTATAATCTTCTCTTTTTGACACAGGGGATTCCCAAAGCTTTATATATGATGCTTTTGTAGAGACACTTGGGCTCTTTATCCTTTCCTCATCTGATATATTGACACTAGACACTTCGTTGGGGATGAGAACATCTAGTGTATGTCAGTGTATGGAATACCCTCTTGAGGTTGGTGGGTGTCACATCATTTAGGATCTCTATGTCCTAGAGATGACATGTTATGATGTCATTATTGGAATGGACTGGTTTGTTCCCATTCATGTTTTTGTCGATTTCCATCACCACAGGGTGAGTTTAATATCACCAGAGGGAGAATTTTTTCGTCATAAGGGTGAATGGGATGTCATGCCAAGAAAAGCTGGACTAGAGCATCATGGGATAAGAGGAGTTACAAACTAGATTACTATTATATATATAGATGACTATGGGACTTCACAAATGGAAATTCCCCCAATGCTGGATCATTTTATGGACGTCTTTCCAGAAGACATTATAGATTTTCCTTTAGAGAAATAGGTATAATTTTCCACTGAGCTTCTTCCAGGAGAAGCACCAGTGTCCAATCCTACTTATAAGATAGATACAATAGAGTTAATGGAGCTCAAAATTAGTTGGAGGAGTAGCAGGAAAAGGGTTTCATCTAACCTAGTACTTCTCCTTGGGGTTCGTATATCCTGTTTGTGAAGAAGGCAAATGGTAATATCAGGCTCTGTGTGGATTATTGGAAGTTTAACCAGATGACGGTTAAGACCCGATACCCCGTACTGAGAATTGATGAACACTTTGTTAAGCTTGGAGGAGCCCAAGTTTTCTCAAAGATTTCCCAGAGATCCAGTTATCATTTCTTGTGCATTATACCATCTGATATAACTCTTAAAGCTTTACAAAGCAGGTATGGTCTATACGAGTGCATGGTTATGCCGTTCCGTCTCACAAACTCGCCTGCAGTTTTCATAGTACTGATGAACTGAGTGTTCCTTCCATATATAGATTCATTCATGGTTTTCTATGTGGGAGATATCTTTGTGTACTCTCACACTCGACATGACCATGCCATACTTCTTGATATTGTTCTGAGTACACTGAGAGGGCATCAGTTATATACTAAGCTCTCAAATTTCCACTTTTGGATGGTTTAGATTCAATTCTTGGGTCATATTATCTCAGATACAGAAGTATCAGTAGAACTAAAGAAATTGATAGTAATATTTTTATGGGAGCATCCGAAGAACTTCATTGAGGTGTGGAGTTTTCTAGGGCTGGCTGGATACTACAGATGTTTCATACAAGACTTTTAATTCTTAGTATCACCACTGATGGTGCTGACTAAGAAGGGTGTGAAGTTCTCATGGTCAGATTCTTGTGAGTCAGCCTTTCAGGAGATGAATGAGAGGTTGACTTCAGCACCGATACTAGTACATCTAGATCTAGATAAGAGATATATTTTGTACTACGATGCATCAGTTATTAGGATGAGAGAAGTGCTTATTCATGTGGAAGGAGTCATTGTGTATGAGTCTCGGTAGTTGAGGACACATGAGAGGAATTAACCAACTCATGATCTCGAGTTGGCAGCAGTTGTTCATGCCTTACGCTTTTGAAGACATTATCTTCTGGGAGATCATTTTGTGGTCTTCAAAGACTACAAATGTATCAATTATATTTTCACTCAGTGTGACGTGAATTTGAGGCTGTGAAGGTGGGTTGAGTATCTTTAGTCCTTTGACATTGATCTTTCCTTCAAGCCTGGGAAGGGAAACAAAGTATTAGATTCATCGAGTATTAGGACTCAGTTATAGGCAGTTCAGGAGGCCAGTAGTGAGTGGAAGCTTATGACTCTATTATCTGAGATGCATATGGATGTTCACGATAGACAGGGGAAAATGTTTCTTTCTTCTTTACCTATTACCTCTAATCTTCTTGATCAAGTGCGAATTAGGCAGCTATCTGATTATGAAGGCCTAGTCCTATGGGAAAGTGTGTCTGAAGAGAACCCTATGCTCGGATAGACCATAGGCAAGGATGAGATCATGTGTTTCTAAGGGAACGTATGGGTGTCAATACACATACTCGAGGAGTTTATGTGAGACTATCATTCCTTAGTTTGGGAAGTTCATCCTGGAGTCACCAAGATGTATCGTGATCTACACAACCAGTATTGGTGGCCAGGAATGAAGAGAGATGTTGCTACATTTTTTATGAGGTGTTCCACCTGTCAGTAGGTGAAGGAGGAGCATCAGCAACCAGTGGGGATTTTTCAGTAGTTTCCCATTCCTAAGTGGAAGTGGAATGATGTTGTGATTGATTTCATGACAGTTTTTTGAAGGTCGCCTCGAGAGAATGATGCAGTATGGGATGTCATTGATAGACTCACAAAGGTTTCTCACTTCTTTCCAATCGAGGAGACCATCAGTGATGATCAGTTGTGACCGTTTTGCATCTGAGAGATTGTACACCTACATGGGCTTCAATAATCCATTTTCTCAGAAAAGGATTCAAGTTTTACTTCTCAGGCTTGATAGGGGCTTTAGAAGGCTCGGGGTACACATGTACTTTTTAGTACAACTTACCATCCCCCAGATAGATGACCAGTCGGAGCATATGATTCATGTTCTTGAGGACATATTCCGGGCATGAATTTTTAATTTTGGATGTTATTGGGAGAAGCATATACCTCTAGTTTAGATTTCCTAGAACAATAGTTATCAATAAAAAATTCAGATGTCACTTTATGAGTATTTGTGTGGTAGGTCATGCCGATCACCCTTGTGTTGGCTAGAGGCAGGAGAGGAGGCTATGCTGGGACCTCGTCCTGTCAAGGAGTCCACAGAGCAGATAGATTTTATTCGGAAGAGGATGGATAATACGCAGACTCGTCAGAAATCTTATGCTGATCATTGGAGATGACCTCTAGAGTTTGAGGATGGGGATCATGTTTTCCTGTGTGTCACACCGAGGATGGGACACAAGTGAATTAAGATATCATGTATGCATTCGCTGAGGTCTGTCAGACCATTTTGAGGTGTTGGAGAGAGATGCACTGGTTTCCTATAGGTTTCAGTTACCTCAGAGGTACTGGGCTATGCACGATGTCTTCCATGTTTCTCAGCATCAGCTTTACTTCTCAGACCCGTCTCATGTCTGTCAACATGAGGAGGGTGATTTAGAGGTGGATTCCTCATTCAAGAAGCTTCTTATTCAGATTTTCTATTACAGTATGAAGGTTCTCTATGGCTGGTCTGTACTCTGGTACAGGTCCTATGGCAGCACGGATGAGTACAAGATGAGACTTGGGAAAAGGCGACTGATGTATGATCATAGTGGCCAGAGATATTCAGGGTTTCTTCTTCGGAGCTACCTTGCTATGGAAATTCGAGGAAATTTTTTAATGGGTGAGTTTATAAGAAACCAGAACATCTTTTAGGTATGTTTTTCCTTTTTTTATGTTTTTGATGAAAAAGAAGAGTTTCAGGAATTTTGTTTGATTAAACGCCGTGTACTCGGTTACCGCATGTAGCTATAGGATGGTCGTGTGGCGGCCTTGCACATCGCCGTATTGGGTGACTTGGATGCCACCTAAAACTGAGTACAGAAAATACAAGTACACATCGTGTACTTATAGAGTACACACTGTGTATTTTATTTTTTTCATTAAACTCCCTGGGGTCGCGTCTAACCACCATGAGCGTCTTCTTCTAGGTCTCATTCAGCCAAGAGCTTCTAAACGTCCATGGTATTCCTCTGAGCCCCCGAGACTCCATCCAACCTCAGACTAATCCACTATCGATTGCATTAGGATCACCGTGGTATGATCATTCTTCTTCATGGGTTTCATTTCACGATTCCTCTTCTTTCTCATGTAATCATCTGTTGAACATTTTAGTTGTTTTCGTAGATCATCAGAGTTCAAAGGTGATTCATGCCCTGAGACTCACGTTTATTGATCACCCAACACTGAGGTAGAAGGTTTTGTGCTTTTTTGTTGAATGTGTTTGAGTATATTGTGCAATTATTTCTAATACCATTGAAAGAGGTATTGCACATTTACTGTTTTAGCCCTATTGTTTTCCATCTTTGCCTTTATGCATGATTAGAGGTTAATTGAAGGTGATTAGGGCTATTTTCAATGATATGGATGTGTTTACCTATGATTTTACTGTTTATGACCATTTGGTCTAGCTTTTCCTGTTAGGTAATTGGCAGTTTTCCATTCCTAGTACCTATATGATGGGGTGATTGTTCTTATGATATGATGATATATTGTAGACAGTTATCCATGTAGTTCTTAAGGTTTAATTTGACCGCTACGCTTTGTGATACTTGTTGAATTACGTAGGGCCATGAGAACCTGATGTAGTATACCATAGGGAGAATGTACATAAGGTCTTATCAATAGTTTCTTATAATTATATGATGTGAGACCACAAGGGGAATTGACGTTGAGTGATTCCTCATAGTGTCTGTAGTTCCTCGACGCGGGCCATAGGTGGAATGAGATATTAAGTGCTTCCCTAGAGAGCATTTAGTACCGATATGAGACTATATGGCGAATTTAAATTGAGTGCTTTCTCAGAGAGTCTATACATAAGCTGAACTGGAGGGGTGAGACTATGTGTGCTTCCCATAATGTTTCTTCTTTTTTTGGTTGAAATGAAGGGGTAGGCTGTGAGTACTCCCAGAGGGTTACCTGCTTTGATTATCTACTTACTTGTTTGTGATTGGAATGTTTTAAACCATGGATTGTGACTGCTGAGTACTCCCTTGTTTACTGATTCTTATTTATTATTACCTGCTATATACTCACTGACTATGAGGCAGAAATCTTCTGGTGGTTTTCTAATGGGATTTAGTCTCACACCCGGTTTGGGTCATGCTTTTGGGCCAAGTAGATTATATTCCTATTGGTATAGATATGGGAAATCACCCTTCTATATCAGGTACTTGATTGCTGTGCAGCTTCGGAGAAGGGGACGAAGTTATATCTTGCGATGCTCAGGAGTTATCTATTTGATATTGTACTTTTGTTTAGTACTGTATTTCATTATTGTGATTTTTTGGATGCTTTCCTATATATATGTATCATGCATCTTTTATATATATAAGTGTGATCCAGTTGTTATTACATTTAGTCTTCCACTACATACCGTTGTTTGGATTATTACTGATTCCGCTATTGTATATATTGTTTACTACTACTGTGTACTCTCCCAATGGGGGCATTGTTTCCCCACTATCACACCCAATGCTCTCGCTTCTAGTCAGTAGCCTCTGGCATTAGGGAAAATGCACTTGAGTCCATGTGACCAACCGAGTATAGGGCACCTCTGGGTGGCTTTCAGAACCGGTACGTTACACTCATAACTCTCATCATAATCTTCCGTAATCAAATCATGGAAAATAAGATTATGAGATAAAATATAAGAACGAGTGATTAATAAAAGGTGATAGAATAATGAATATGATAGAATGTTTGGACATTTAGGCATAAAAATAAATTTTTCATAATTAAAAATAAAAAGTTGAAAATTGTGGTTGACTATAAAAATTTGATGATGATTTAGAATAGAGAGGTCAAGGTTGATTTGATTTCATAGAAAACATAAAAATATTATTGTAAAAAGAGGTGGTGTTAAACACTACCCACATAACATCATCTTTTTCAAATGTGGTTACATAGTATTCATAGGTTCATTATGGTATTTTTATTGATGTGATACCAAATTTTCAACTTATTATAGAGGTAAGATAAATTCAATTATGCATGGACAACATCATGGGAGTAATGGCTTAGGAGGAGTGGTCGATGCATATTGAGTTTGGTTACAAAAGAGAATATTCATGGAGAGGATCCCTCCCACATTAATTATTTTATGTTATTATAATTTTAATATAATATATTTTATAATTTCATATTATTATTTTAATAATTGAAAATAATATTTTTTTCTTTATAATAATATCTTATTTTAATGTTTTTTGGATATTATTCATTTATTATTTTATTCAATATAATGTTTTAAATATTTATTGTGAAAAATTATTTTTTTAAATTTTTTATTACGCCTTATATATCCTTTGTTTGTTTTTATTTAACTTTACAAATGTTTTAGAACCTTGTTTCTACATTTAAGTAAGCCTTATTTCAACATACCCTTATATGTGTTTAATTTTACCCTTACATGAGAAATTTAAATTCTATCTCACCCTTATTTAGCTTTCTATATACCCTTATGAAACCATTAAATGTTTACTTTTACCTTTAAACATGTATTTATGTACCCTTACATGAGATTTATAAATTCTTCTTTACCCTGAAACATGTAATATTCTACCTTAACATAGCATAAAAACTCTATTGTTTACCCTTACGCATAGATGCATACATTTTCAAAAGGTACAAAAAATTTATATTTCCCTTTATAAATAGAATATGAAATGAAATTTTCCCTTACATATGACTTATTATATCTTTACACATGGATCAAGATTACCTATACAAATATTTGAAATCATAGAATATTAGGTTTCCTAAATTTTATGATTTTCTTCAAATTAAGATTTTTTCATACAAATCAAAACAATCAAATTGGATTATTATTTATATAAATTAATATTAATGATATAGACCCTTTATGATGTTTTTTTATAATGTGCTGAACAAATTTATGAAAATATTATTTTATTTCTTTATTGAGACATGATTTTTTAATAAATGCTTCAAATATTTTGTTTTTTGATTGATTTTATTATTACTAAATTAATTTTCAAACAAAAAATGTTACTCTAAATTGTTTTATAGTTTAATGTGAAGATAAATTTAATTTTTATATCATCTCCCATTTAAAATGGAATGAAATTTAAATTTAAAATTTTAAATATTATAGTTTTTAATTATGAGAAATTCTTGAATATCTTTGACTTATTATTATGGATGTATTCTAAAGAGTGTTTTAGATTAGTTTAAATTGACTAAAATTGTATTAATTTAAAATGATAATCTCTATCTCCCCAATATTTCTAGATTATTATGTTTATTATCTTGAATATAAATTTATTAATAAGACACTTTTCTATGTATAGTTATTATTTTTTTAAAGGCTCAATGAATGTATGAAAAAATTGAGATGGTGGAAATACATTTAAATTGATCATTAATTACTTCAGGACACCGGAAGAATTCAGGAACATTACTGAAAGAATTTAAGGATATAAATAGAGTCTTATGGATGCCTTAAAAATCTATACTACATCAGTGTACTTTTTCATCTTCCAACCCGGTTTATTACTCAATTAGTCTAAAAGAACTCTTCATTCTAAATATTTTTCTTATTCTAGAGTATGAACTAAATAGTAATATCCAATAAATCTTTCTTATATTTCTCATTATCACCTAGTGTTTACTTTTTTCATTGGTTAAATAAGAGTAAGACTTAAAGATATCATTCCTCCTCTTTATTCTATTTTATGGTGATTACTACCATTAATGTAAATGGACAGAGGATTACGTATATTTTTTCCTCTAAAAGGAAAAGGGCCTATTCATCATAAGGTTTCTGTATTGGACATTAAATATCTAGAATCTAATGTATATGGTTTATTTTTATAAACAATAAAGAAATTAATATCTTTTTAGTATCTATTTTACCAATAAAGGACAAGAGACTGATAAATAAATCATCAAATAATTAAGGTGGTACACATCAGGGTGACTTAGGGTAATATTAAAGGGATTCATTAGGAAATATCTTGTGTCATTATATTTACGTTTAGTTATATATTAATTTATTTAAATAATTCTTTCATTATTTTGTTAATACAACAAACATGCATAATCACTTTTTTAAATCATTTATTTATTTATTCTTTCTCATTTGTTAATATATTTATTGATAGTATTATTCTTTCAATACATGGATTCTTTAAATATTTTATAAATATGTTTTTCTAAATTGGATTTTTATCCATTATTTTTTTAAATGGATATTAAACCACCACACAATTTTTTATCCTATCTCTGACCAAAAATTACTATAAAAGGGTAACCTTTTACCTTATTTTGAAAACTCTTTTGAAAGTATATTTTACCTATATATCATCCTTTAGTATCAAATGTGTTTTTATTTTTTTTAATTGTTTTTAAAATTTATTTTAAGGTGGTTATTTTCAAAATATTGGACCAACTTTTAAAAGAAGAATTTCTTAAATATCCTTTACAAAACCCCATGGTGATATTGAAAGAAAATCATTGGGTAATACTTCATTCTTTTATGGTAAAAATTATTATTTTCAGAAATCTATAATTTTAAGGGTTTTAGATATATTGGATATCCATTTTCTAATTTTTTTTCATGGTAAAAATCTATCAACAGAAAAAGGAGAAAAATGAACCCCTGATGATATTTCTATATTTTAATTAGTTGGTAAATTTATGAATGCTTTTTATTTTTTAGATATTAATGATTTTAATAGAGTTCCTTCATGTAAAAAGCTCATGAAATTTGGAAATTATTCTATGATTTTTAGGAAGGTACAAATAAAGATAAGGATATAATTTTTGACATGTATATGTAATAATTTGAGAGTTTATCTATACATGTTAATGAGTATATCACTAGTATTTTTACAGTATTTACTAAAAAAATTTACAAAATAAAATCTCTTAGTGAAAGGATTTTATAGAGTCTTTGGCCAATAAAATTTTTTGGGTTTTACAAAGATTTTTAGTATCAAAAGACAGTGTGGTTAAAGAAGATAAATATT
Source organism: Viscum album (assembly GCA_963277665.1). Lineage (NCBI taxonomy): Eukaryota > Viridiplantae > Streptophyta > Magnoliopsida > Santalales > Viscaceae > Viscum > Viscum album. Next base: position 1,427,780,780 of record OY728141.1, read on the forward strand.
TTAATAATATCTCAGTCAAATAACATATAGGTTTTATCAAGGAATATTAGAAAACAATGAAGGGACAAGTTTAAAAGTAGGCTAAGGTTGTCAAAGAAATTAAAACAACAATTTTTTTTTCAATGAAAAAATGGATAATCTTATAAAAATTAAATCAGTTAAATAATGTTAAATTAAACACTTGATGAGAATATTCATAAAATTCATCTTGTAAAAAATTAAGAAATCCTACTAATGTGTTAAAAATAAATATCAATTGACATTGTCAGAGTGTATTTCTTTAGTCTCAAAATAAATGGCCACATTCAAGCAAGATTATCCCATGAAAAATATACATTATACAAGAAGCAAGGTAAGAAGGCTCTAAAAGTCTCAAAAAAGAGTTCTAGAAAAGATTCAATGTCAACTAATGAAACTACAAACTAATATAATAAATGACTCATTAATCAACTTGAGTTGTGTTCAGAGTTTTCCTTCCATTCCCCTTTCCATTACTCCTCCACCTCTCAATATTACTGTCCATCTTGCTTTTCTTTTTTTGATAATAAAACTAGAAAAAAAATTCAAGAATATATTTAAATGTATGTAACAATTTCAATAAATATAAAAGTATTCTTAATGAGAAAAAATTTCATTCTCATTAAAATGACATTATTTTAACGGGAAAAAGATTTTTGTATTTTGAAATTAAAAAATAAACTCAATATTGATCTTTTCATAAATAATGGTGGGGATATAAAATGTTGTAATTCAAATTTCACCCAATGTGAACAATATCTTAACATGATTCATGGTTATCAATGTATAGAAACAAATAACCATTGTTTCATATTTTGAAAAGAAAATGAAACTTTTCCAAAAACAACTTATTTTGTAAAATTATTTTCTCAAAATATGTTTTTCAATTATTTTCATATAACTAGACATTTAATTTATGAATATGATTATAAAATTTCTAGGCATGTTAGACGAAAATGAATTTTTATTTCTTTACGAATTCCTAAAAAAAATTTATTCTAAACAAGTTATCATTCCCAAACCCTTTTTATATAATATTATTATACCAAAAATAGTTTCACCTTCTCAATATTAGTTAGTTCATATTATCGAACTTATAATTTGGATAACCAAAGGAACTTGTTTTGGATATCATGTTGGGAGATTCTGGTAAAGCTCATTTATCTTTCCCGTGATGGTTTCTAAAAGAAAGTTGTGTTCACCTTTTAAAATTAATGATGAACTATTTCCCACCATGATCTTATCTTTTATACATCATATGAAGGGGATTATAGCTTATTCATTTCCCAAGAAGCGTTATAAATCAATCATGTTCTTCATGGTAATATGGTTCTTCATTTTTTAATCCTACTCATGATTTTTTAGAAAATCAGTATCCAAAATGTATTTCAATTTTAATTTTATAGAAAAAAAACATTTCATAATATTGGAAAAAAATAATTGTGGTACTTTAATGAAAATGATTTTTGTCAAGATAGTAACTAGTGGATATCCCTATAGCTCAGATGATCTGAAAGATTTATCTTCAATAGAGTTGATTGTATTTTTTAACCCTTTCATTGACCTAGGCATATAGAGTTTTTCTTTAATGGAAACCTGGTTGGACACTCCTGGGGATTTTTTAGGGTTAATAATACAATCTGTATTGATTTTAATAGCGTAAATAATTTATCAAATAATTTATTTTTGTGGTCTTATTTATTTATTTTTTTTTTCATTTTAAAAAATTATATTTATTATTATTTTTCAAAAAAAATATTTTCTAAATTTATCTCTTTTTTCTTCAACTTTTTTTAATTGTTTTCATATCTTTTTAAAATAACTTTAATATCAGTTTCTCGCATAACCTTTTAGAATTTTTAAGAGAAGAATTAGTTTAAGAAGAGGTGTTTTTTAATATATATTTTTTTCTTCTTTGTTTCATAATCAAGTAGGATTTTTTTTATAATTTTAACTCTTTTTTATCAATTACAAAAGGGGTGATAAATTATAAATTTAAATTTTTTTTATGTGTCACAAAAGGGGATAATCATTGTGTTTCACCTTACCAGAATAATTATATATTTTTTGATTATTATATTATACTATATTTCATAATTTAATATTATTATGTTAATAATTACAAGTATTTTTTTCTTTATTTATAGTAATAATTTTTTATTTTGTTGTTATTTTGTTATTAATTATTAATTATTATTATTCTATATAATTATTTTTAATTATTTATTGTGAAAAAAATTATTTTATAATGTCTTTATTTACCATTATGCATCCTTTGTTATATTATCCTTATGTTTAATCATGTTTTAGAACCTATTTTATTTCTTTAAGTATGCCTTACATATTTCTACTCACCCTTACGTGAGTTTAGCTTTTCCTTAATGTAAGTAATACTAATTCTGGGTTTCCCTTATGTAGCTTTCTATGTACCCTTATGTTGCCTTCATAATCATTGTTTTAACTTTATATATGGTTGAATGTACCATTATGTGAGATTTATAAATTCTTCTTTACACTTACACATATAAGCTTCTACCATTACAAAGCGTATAAACTCCATTTTTGACCCTTATGCATTAAGCCCAATCTCTATGAATGGTATGTAAAATTATGTTTACCTTTACATAAAATTATGAAATGAATGATACCATTAAAAAATTGTTATTATACATTTACACAGGTATAAATAATAACTATAGGTTGATTTGGAAATATTTAAAATAATTTTTTCACTGCTTTATCGTTTTTTTATATTATGATTTTCTACATGAAAATAGGATGTGTTTTAATTTTTTTAATGTTTATATACATTCATATTAATGATATACATCTCGTGGAATGTGTTTCTATAATGTTTTATACAAATGTATGAAAATATTATTTTTTTTGTTCATTTACACATAAACATATAGTAAACTAGTACCCAACCCATTCATTTAAACAACATAATGATTTAATTTGAGATTTAATTGCACATAATTTGAAACTTTCCCAATATTTATTCCAAGAAAATAAATTCATACAAGAAACACAATAAGATAATACAAAATTTTTAAATAATACTATAAAATAAGAAACTCATAAATCATGAGTTCAATTCCCGTGTTTCCAAATACCATGATAACATGGATGTCAGAATCATAATTTCTCAACTGTAAGATTTTGTGAAGCCTAGTTAGTGGTGCGACTTTATCAGGCGTTGGGAGGTCATCAACCTTCCTCCCATAGAAAACCCCAAAGCTACTTCACTTGCATGTATATACACTGAAAAATATATTTAACACCCAAAAATATTTTTATTTAATTCAAATGATCGTAAGAAACAGATCCTCCACACTCACCCCTCATAGGAAACACACGCACAATGGTTCTGAAATATGTTTCAGAAACAAAAAACCCACTGATTTTTTCAGATTGTTTAACATAACTGAGAAACATGGTAAGTAATTTTCTAAATGTGATGTCAAATGGACCTTAATACTAATAATTCTAAAATGTTATAAATAGCATCACACATCGTTATGATGTTCTCATGTATGACATAAATGTCGAACAAAAAAACTATATCAATTAACTCTCCAAATTGAGAAAACATATACTACTCAAGTAATTAAAAACATAACATGAACAGAAACCTTTAATACTAAATATGTTGAGTATGATAAAATTTTCAAGACAAGGTTAAGGAGTATGACAAAACCTGAGGAAATTTATATCTAATGAAATTGTAATACACTAAGAGAAGATATGACATAAGACAAACCTGGAATAAAAATATGAATCTAGAAGGTCAATTTAGAAGACATGTACTACTCATGGGTTGAAAAACACAACTAGAACATACACGTCAAATACTAAATATGTTAATGAGTACGATAACATAAAAAATTCATAGTCAAGTAGTATGATAAAACATGATGACACTAAGAAATTATACAACAGGATTCACATGCATATAATTAGAAATGTTTCCAACATGTATTCATAGAAAATAAGTGCATACAAGAATCACCCTTGGAGAATATATGATGTTTAAATGACACCATAAAATGTAAACTCCTGAATCATGAGTTCAATTAATTTGTTTCTAAAGGCCTTGATAACATAGTTTTTAGAATCATAAATACTCAAATATTTGATTTTGTAAATCCGAGCTAGTTGTGAAACATTATCAGGCATTAGGAGGTCATTAGTGTTCCTCTCATAGAAGACACTAATGTTGCATCCCTTTAATGCATCTAAACTGAAAAATATATTTAGTATAGAAAACATATTTCCATGTGATACAAATGATCATAAGAAATAGATCCTCCCCACACACCCCTCCTAGGAAACACACACACAAACGTTCTGAAATTTTTTTTCTTATAACAAAAGAAAAGCTTCTTATTTTTAAAGAATTTTTAACAAATATGATAAACATTATAATATGTTTTATGAAATTGAGGTCAAATGGACCTTAATAAGTGCATACAAGAAACATAGTAAGAGATTACATGATGATTAAATGATACTGTAAAATAAAAACTCCTAAATCATGAGTTCAATTCCTATGTTTCCAAATGCCTTGATAACCTTGATGTTAATATCGTAAATTCTAAAATGTGTGATTTTGTGATACCTAGATAGTTGTGTGACACATTCAAGGAGTATGATAAAACATGAGGTCATCGATAACCCATGTAAAGCTAACCCACTAAGAGAATATAGAAAAAGATTCACTTATATATAATTTGAAAATTTTTCAATATGAATTCCTAGAAAACAAGTGCATATATGAAACACATTATGAGGTCCATTACATTTTATTTTTAAATATTATTACTTTCTATCTATGTAACATCCTCCAAAACACCCCTTTATAAGCCATCACATAATATAAATAAAACATACCATTGGGAAGCAACATTGACACATTCCGTGTAAATAAGACCATTCCCTTGAAAGCATCTAAAATCCAAATCTTGTCATCTATAATCATGTAAAATGTTGTATAATTCATGATACGTTGATATGATACAATTTGGGAAAAATTACATAAAAAATGTTATATAATTTAAATTATTGATCCCAATGAATTTCAAGGGAATCATTAATATACGTTTTCAAAATCATTGAATAAAATGTTTTGTAACCACAGAATAATTCAATCATCTAAATACATATTGAGTTGGGAAGTATATCTATACATTTACAATATTTTGGAAACACCTAAAAACATAATGTAGCTTGTATATAAGTTTATTCATATTAATTCATTTAATAAAAAAAGATCACGAATAGCTGATGGGTCATGGATTTCAAAATTTTATACAAAATATCTTATTGTAATTAACCATAAATATTTCAACAATAATAGAATTTGAATGGGAAAAAATTTATACCTCAATTGCAGGATCCCCGGTGAAGTAATTATAAGAACATGGAAAAAGACCTACTAAAACATACATGTCATTCTCACATGTACATGAAATAGGGTTTCAAAAAACGTATGGATCACATGCCTAAATTTATTTAGTACGTGTATATCATGACTAAAATAGTAGTAGTATGAATTCATGAAGAATATTGAGTAAAAAATTCACAATATTGAATAACAAACTAGAATGTAAATAACAATCATCTCACAACAAATAAATAAATAACCAATTAAAATAGAGCAGTTTAAAATCAATATTATATTTGAGACAAAATTGAAGACCTTATAACAGCAAGATAACATGATAAAAAAGGGGATTCAAATAAAGAGTAAATATACCACACGGTAAGACATACATATTCCACAAAATCAGTAACATACCGTCGCATCAGAAAATTTATTTGATAACTTTTTTACCACATGGTAAACTCATCTAGATTAATACCACATGGTAAATGCATAAATATTTAAGGTAAACACATATAGATTATTCCAACATGGTAAATGTAAATATCTTTCTGAACGAAATCCACAAATCAGTATAGAAAACAAATATGGACCTCTACAAAAAAATATATAAAAATGTTCAGAAAAATTATAACCCTTTTATTCATATTATAATAAAAATACATAATAAAACAGTGAAATACCTTAATCTAGGGATGTTACATCCTCACTCACCTACTGGTGACATGATTAATACCAACTCCTTATATTCATATTTTAACATTAATTCAGAAAAATATATATTGGTAAGTCTATATAAAATAGATTGAATTTAAATATAATATGAATTCATATAATTGAATAAAAAGAATCATATTATATATGAATAGAAATTAGTTTAAAAGTTATAATTTTGAAAAAAACATGTATTAGAAATTTGTAAACATACCGAAACATTATTCTTCTTGATGAATGAAATAATGTAAAATTAAACTTGTAAAGTTGATTTTTTCCCTAATGTATCCATGTGCACAACGCCAAGAAATTAAAACCGTAACTCAGTTGGATAAAGAAAATAAAAATTTATTATGAACATAGAGCATGTGTGATGAGAAAAATATATAATAATTTCTAAAAATACCTATGAAGATTTATAGTAAAACAATAATAACAATAAATGTTCAATCAAGTCCACAATCAAAGAAAAATTATCTAATAGATAATTTAAATAACATTGAAATATTTTCAATCTGCATAGGTGGATTGAGAGTAATGTCTTGTCTAAGATATTAAAATGTGTAAAATGACGATAAATATTATAGGATAGGTAACCCCAAAACAATACATCATTTTCTTCTTCTTCATGAATGAACTTAGAAAAAATTAACTTGTAAAGTAGATTTTCTTCCCTTCTACATCCCTTTATACAACACCAAAGCAATGAAAACAAAAACTGAATTGGACTAAAAAGAACCATATCAAATTCAGATCCTAGGGAATTTATGGGCAGTAAAATATTAAAAAAAATTCAAACAGGTCTATGAAGATTCAGATTAAAACAAAAAATAATCCATGGTCGAAGAAATCTATGATCAATGAGCATTTATGTTGTAGTAAATTCAATGAAAATTGAAATCCTTTAAAGATTCATGGGTGGCTAGGAAGAAATGTATTTTCCATTAGTATAAACAACTGGAAATTGATGATTACATTGTAGGATTGGTAATAATCAGAAGTGTAAGCCAAGTACATCATAAATATCAATCTCATAGAAATGGTTATTTATAGAAGACCCAGAAAATAAATGTCAAGAGGCAAACTTGGAATGAAATGTTTAATCCATTAGGTAAAAAACTCAATTGTAATAATAGACCCTTACCCCATCTTGAGAGATACGAGATGAAGATACTGAGGGAGAGGTAACATGAATTTTGACCAAGAATAGGGTTAAAAGAGAGACTATTTAATCAATAACAAAGTTTACACTAAATTGGGAAGGGAATGAAAAATATTAGATCAGTAAGGCCGAGTCGGGTATCTAGAATGCAGTGACAAAAGTAGATCCGAGTAGTCTGGGGGTCGAGACTTAGGCAGAGTCGGGAACCCTTAGGTGAGGTAGAGGAAGGCTTCTTCGATGGTGGGTAGAGATTCAGGGAAGAAGTGGATGGGATGGATAATGATTTTCCAGAAGTAGAAAAACTATAGGGAGATGGAGCGTGGGGGAGAGCAGTAGCAGCCATGGAGATATGGTGGGATCTTGAAATGCCGGAGAGGGAGACGATGTCGAATCAGATGGTGCGTAGGGTTTCAGGGAAGTGAATGAATAGATGGAGACTGAAATTGAAGTAGTGGTGAAATTAGAGGGTGATGAACTGTTGGGAGAGTGACATGTGGAAGAGGAGCTACACAAATTAGTATAGTTATAGATGTTTCAAGTATTTTTAATTTACTTTTTAGGTTTATATTTTTGATTTTATTGTTTCAAAATTATTTTTTACGATAAATGACGTTATTCAAACTTTTTTTTAGTTTTCAATTAAGTGTTTTATATGTTTGATATTATCAAATATTTAAAATTAAATTTTCTCATCTTCTTCATTAGGGGAGTTAAAAAAAGATACAATGGTCTTCTTCCTCTTCAACATCCATTTATTTGGTTCTTACAACCATTAAAGTAATGGATATATATTTAATTATCTTTTTTCATTTAAAATGGGATGAGACGATTCTTCTTTAATGTTGTACATTCACTATCAAAGAGCTAGTTTCAATGGTATATGGTTTTTTCTATAATATAAAAATAAATGTTATACATGTGGTATCATGTATAATAGTAAGGAAAATAGACTAATACATTAATTTCTTAAGTGATTTTTGTTGTATACATAGGGGTTACTTTGGGCACTATTCCCAAACTTCTTTACCAAATATCTTTTCTAATTAAATTTATACATTTTTATTTATTTATCACATTAAATCATTCTATCATAATTTATTTTATACATCAAACACACTTAATCACTTTAATAAATAACTCTTCATTTTATTATATCGATTTTGTGATTATATTTAATTATATTAGTTTTCATTCAATACTTTTATTCATTTGTTCATAAATAAATATTTTTTTACAAATTGGATTTTTTGTTTATTTTTATAAAATATTAATTCACTCCCCTTACTTACATTTTATCTCATGTATCCTACCTATAGATATCACTCTTACACATAATACTCTCCATTTAGAACTTTTTTTTGGATTTAACCTCTTTAACACTATTGATTGAGTATCATTGATTTTATAAGAATGGGAAAACATATAAGGAAAATGATATATATAATTTATTAAACAATTCCATTATATGGAAAGGAATCTAATGATCATGGAACACACTACTCAATTTCATAGGATTCATAATGAAGTTATATTGGATCCACCAAAATTAGTGTGTTTTCACTCTATGAAATAGACGTTTCTGAAGAAATAAAAAATCAATGATCAGGATACATGGAGATTGAACATACTTAACACTTGATAAGATTGATTATAAGATCTATTTTCAATGTTAGTATGATATTATTTCTAATGTAAATTTATCTAATATTTCCTTATATATGGATGAGGTAGATAAATAATCAAGGAAAAGTACTTTTTTGAAGGGAGAGGATGATATGAAACTAGTATAATACATTATTGTTATTGAATTTAATGAGTTAGTGTTTTAATTTCAAATGAAATTAGAGAAAATAAAAATAATTACATGCCATGAAAATAGGGAAACTCAATGGATTAAAGGCCAAATTCATCCCAACATGCATGGTTGGATAAAAAGGGCCCATAAAATCACATTTCCATGAAAAAATATGTTATTTCGTGTCCATGTTACCTTGGTGAATAAATATCAAAGAAATTTCCATGTGAAAAATCTCTAAATTTTTTATAGATGGATGAAAAGATAATGTTAACGTCACGTTCAAAGGTTAAGTAAAATTCAATGACCTAATCAATGAAAAATGATCATTCTAAGGAAAAATCAGTGGTAATCCATTAATATTCCCCAGTCATCTATCAATATTCATTGATTGACAATTAATATTCAATGAATAATAGTTGATAGTAAATGGGAAACAATCAATATTAGCAGTCACCTTCTAAGGGAGAAGTCACTTTTTCACGTGGACCAAATTTTATGTGAAGGTCTCTTTTGACCATTATCAATGGTATATCTATATAAATAGACATTTACATGGATATTTTATGTAAATAATGATTACATTAGTGCAAATCTGGGAGTTTGTTTTCTATTTGTTTTGTGGGGAATTGTCTTTTCTTCTTTTTTCTCTTGTTCATTATTACCGTGTTAATATAACAGTTAGATTTGTTATCCAAGATTATAAAATATCTAGATTCATGTCATGACCCAATTGAATAATGTTTTGTATTTTATTCACTTCTTTTTAGGTTTTTGTTCAATTAATAGGTCATACTACGTAGTGTCGGATGCTTAGTTACTTTGACATAGCCCACTCATTATGCTTAATTTTTCATTTTATTACATGGATATCAAGAGATCCTGTGAATCTTATAACAAAAACTGTTGTTACTACCTCCCTTAGAATGTCGAAATTAATATAATCCAAAAATAATAAAATATAAATGTTCTAGGGATCATAAAGAGGTCTATCTCTTCAAACTAAGGGTTGAAGAAAATCACAGTGCTATAAATGGCCTTCAAAGATGCACCTCTAGTATTATGGGGCTTAGAAAAAATGACTTATTTAATAATAATTTAAATGGGATTATTATTTTATAGTGAAAAATTAATTTTTTGTAATCATTGTATGAAAGGACATGGTCTTTCCATGATGAGTCTATATTCAGCACACATATGGATGTTTTGTCCTAATATCCCTTATATCCCTACAAAATATTTTTACAAAAACTATTTTAACCCCATTAATGCAATGAAGATCATGGACTAAGAATAGTATCCATGATATAATATGTGAGCTTCTAAAAAATGAAACATATCCAAAGAATGCCACTGTGAAATTTCACAACCATGTTACAACAATGCTCGAAAAATAAGAATAAAAAATGACCTCCTGGCATTTCACTCCACGATAGATGTAACCAAGACACTATGTCCACTAATGGAAAATTAAATAATATCCCCTAAAACCTTTATACAATGACCAAATACTCCCACACCATTCGAAACATTAATGTAAGGATGACCAAAAAACACAAAATCCATCATATCATCTTCTAAATCTTATATAATAAAGGTTTCTGATGTTCCATTCCATGGCCAACACATCTCACAAATTTACCAAAAGTCCTCTTTAAAATAGTGTACCACCTAAACCTCCTGGATTTTCCCCAATACATTATACAACATTACACTATGACATAACCTCTCAAACATCAAGTCGTGTCATAACACATAAAACCACAGTGAAACACACTTACCATTAGAGAAATATCATTTATTAAAATAAATACATTCTTATAAACATCTCCTAAGTCCTTCAACATGAAAATTAGACAACATGTCAATCTAAAAAAGTTAATTTTTTTATAAAAATATATATATTTTTTATAATTTAAAAAATTATATTTCTCACCTCTTACAAAAAACACACTACTTGAACCCAATGGTTTATTAAAATTGGTAATTAGATACATATACATCAGTATATATCATATAGAACACATTTATTCTATAATATTTTATTTGAATTATTCCTTGAATGATATATCATATTCAATTTTATTTTGTATTACCATGTGAAAAAGGAAACATATGGAAAAATTGAGATCAAATGATTGATAAGGAGAAAACATATGAGATATCAAACTTATCAAAAAAGGTGGTAAAAATAATGTTGATAAAAGATTGAAAATAAAAAAAACAACATGTTTAGAAACATAATCATGGTACCTTACCATAATATAAGGAAACCACACCCACTTTAATATAAACCATTGAAACAGGAACATAAATCATAAAACAATGATATGAAACAGTGAAATAATGTTTCATATACATAATCCTTGGATATGCATAACTTTGGTCAAGGATAACCACAAATACCATCATAATATAGTCTAGTAGGTTAACCAATCGTGTCTCATAACATAATAAACTAAGTCTACTTCCCATGTTCCATAAATTTTTTTTACCATGATATGTAAAGGATGTCCCAATTCATTAGAGGTCCATATAATATCTGAAAAACCTATCACTTAGTTGTATTCATCAAAATTTGTTCCATATTAATTGTAAAAAAATGATAAATACATCAAAAGACATTATATAATTAACCTTTTAAAAAAATCGTTAATCCAAAATATCTATGAGGTAAAAAAAGTTATATAGAGAAATAAAGTGGATCATTCCTAGATTCAATATACCTAGTTAAAAATTTGAAGTATAAAATAGTTATAACATTTATGGTTATTTCTATATATAAAAAATTCTTTCATAGAAGATTTTTTTAATAAAATCAAATATAAATTTGTTTATGTTATATTTTTTACAAATAATCAATGTTTGAAAAAATTATTTCAAAAAGAAATAAATATATAATAAATATGAATGTATTAAATAAGAATACTTGTAATGGAATCCATATAAAGAATATATAATAAATAAGTGGGATCATTTAACCAATTGGGAAATAAATAAAAAGGAGATAGAAAATGTCTCCCCTGCAACATTTATATGTAATTCAAAAAATTGGAAAAAAACATTATATTGTAGTAAAAATAAAATTTATAAAATTTATAACATCTCATTACCTTCTTTCTTGTACTCTGTAGACCTTATTTTGACCATTTTTTGGTTGGGCTTTATAATGGGGTTTCATGTGAAATTTTGATAATTTTAGAGGACTTTGGGACTATGTGTGGTTAGATCCTGGTTAGTGAAAACCATGTGGTTTTGACCAAATAACCATAAGCCCTTTTAGGGTGCACAAGAGGGAGGTGTAGGGGTTTTCCAAACCATATGGCCAAACCATTTACACCATGTAGCCTTATGCAGTGGTAATATAAAAAGTTGGTAGAAGGTTAATATGACTGTGCACCAACTATGGAGATACTATTCATTCCAAATAGTAGGGGTGAATAGTTTTTTTTAGACACACAGTTCTACCCATATAACCAAAATTGTATGATTTAATTCCTCTGAAATTTATTCTAAAATCTCAATACCCCTACATAACCCTTAACCATCCCTATTTCACCCCTAAATTGAATCTATAATGATTTAATTCTCTGAAGATGTGGTTTTGGGTCCGCAAACCCTTTAAAATCACAGATTAATATGTGGTTGATCAAATTTGATATCCTTTAGGTAATTAGATATCTCATCATGTGTTTTCCATGGAACTCCTCTTCAAACCTCCTTATATATTTATTTATCGTCATCTTAATGATGTATCTAATCTTCGTTTTGATGGATCGTGATTCTATGATCTGTTTAATGGTCTGTGATTCCTTTGTTCTTCAATGGTGGATCATGTCATAGGTGTTGGTTCCTGATCATTTATTTATGATAGGTGGTTCCATAAGTAATTGACATTCAATTATAAACCTATATTTCTTGATTAATTTCAAAATAGTTTTTAAATGTTTATATTCATGGATTTGATATGATTTTTTCTTTGATTTTAAATGGGCACGAAAATTCAAGAAAACCCCTATTCCAATTCCAATGTAATTGTGGGTTGGATTTCAAAAAAAATTATCTTTGTATTTAGACATATTTTTTATGAAACTATTTGATGTTGATTTTGAGAAAATGGATTAAATTAAATAGTGATTTTAAATAAAATGAAATGAGTAAAACCTATGATTTGGATTTGGAATGATCAAGGCATGCTGGAAAATGAAATTCGAATATAAAATTTTTAAATTATTGATTTCCAATTAAATTGATTGAGTAATTAAATAACATATAATACTGGGTAGTTAATAGGTATCATGGAAAATAATTCTAGTACCTAGATCCTATAACACTTTATTTATGATAACAACACTAACTACACCATGTTCATGATGGGATGGTTATTGTGGCTTCACCAACACGGTGTAGATTGATTTCTTATTGTGGCTCCCCAAATGGAATGTAGATTTGAGTGTGAAAAAATATCTTGAGGAATGTTTATGATGATTATGTGTGAGGATATTATTAACAAAGAAACTAATGTATCACATGGCTCTATATCATGGTTCTTTCATTAAATTATTTTATTTAACATACTATTGATTACTTGATTTTTTTTATTCATTCCAACTGATTTATAAAAGTTATTTTTATATAAAACATTCATTTTATTGTATTTTGATTTACCTGACATATTTTTATGAAAATCATATTATTTTAAAATATGTAAATTCTATAAGATGGCATTTTTTATTTAAATTGATAGAATAATTAGTTTATTTTTATGGTACTACCGATGGATCCCTTGGTGAGGCCATACTAGTATATATGGTCACACCCTGACTTTTCCTTCAATCATTTTTAGATTATCACTTTCCAGGTCTGAGTAATGGGGAAGCACTCCTTAGAGGTTGTTGATATATTCTATGTGATTGGGGTGATAGAGGAGACCAATGGAGATGTGATCCACTTGTTACATGGGATACTAGTCTTTTTTCATGGTATTTTTTGATTAATTGATGAAGTACTACTTTGGTTTTGTTTATCAATTTTAATTTGGTTAATTCTCGTAGGGAAATGTTTATATACCGACCTATATATTTAGTCCTCCAAAGTTTTTTGGGGAAATAATTTCCTTGTGATTCTTGAATGATGAAAGGTGATAGTCCACCACACATGGGGACAAGGAACACCCTTCAAGATATGTTGTGATAGGATTTAGTAATAGAGGATCAGAGCAGGTGGGATGGTTTATGAAAATGTCATATTAGAGTATGATGTGCAACATTCTTTCAAGTTGGTTTGGATTCTAGGTTATCTTAGTAGATAAGAGTTTGGATTAATGGGACTTTGGAGGTATCTATTATTGATTTATGGATCTACTCTCATCACAACGAGACTTAAGTCACCATGGGTGTTTGGGAAACAGTCTTTGAGGACTTTTTTATTAGGTTCTTATCATTTTCCAAAAAATTGTTATAATTTTGTTGAAATCCCAGAACATGATTTTTATTTGATGGAATTGATTGTTAATGTTACTCTTGTTTATATTTTTTATATTACTATCATTTCTGAATTTTTAAGTTTTGTTTACTGATGATTTGTAGCATCATGCCATTGAGAAGGAATTTGAATAGTCCCTAAGAGGAAGGTCCTCATGAAACAATGTGAATGAATCCTCTTGTGGACTAGATTATTTTAGATATTACTGTTCAATATATCGATGATTTGTGATAGTAAATTATACTCCTTCCCATTTAATATCCAATTGTTGAACTTCAGATGTATGTATCTCTAATTCTAGGTGAAGAGTTTCTTCTACAAAATCTAGAAGCATCCCATGGCTTTAATGATCCTAAAGAATCATAGGATCAGCTGATAAAGATAGATATTCTCTTTCATTTTTGAAAAATCATGATTCAATTAAGATAATGTATGTTACCTTCATGTTGTATGGTCCTAGAAGGAGATGGGGGGATTCAATGGTGACATATAAGAAGCAGGAAGTATTACAGTGGAAGGTATTAAGAGTTATATTCCCTTATTATTTATTACCAATGTCGATGGTCATGGAAAAATTTATAGAGTTTCTTAACCATTGTTAGAGTGACTCATCCAAGAAGTAGTATATAAATCACTTCACTGAGCTAGTTCAGCTTTCTCCTAAGGTGGTTTCCAACTAAATATTGAAAACCCATATATTTGATATAGTTATTCAACATGAAATATATTCATTTGTTTTCATACTGAAATTGACTTCTTATAGTGGGGCGTTGGATAAATAATTGATGGTTGATCTTGATATAGAAGGTATGTCAGGGTTGATGTTAGTTCCTTCTTTCCATTATTTGTTCTATGAGTTATTTTAAAAGGAATATAAAGAAAAATGAGACATGTAGTGGATCAAGGAAACATACATCCTAAAAACCACCTAAAGAATCTTGAATATTTACATTAACATTATACTATTGAGTAATGACTGGTAATTCAAAATAGGCTTTCACAAAGTCCCCCAATATCTGGATTTAATGCGGTCTATTAGGCCACCAACAAAAGTTCATGCTTATATACTTTGATCTATGTAATTGTATGAGTTTATCTGCACGAATAAGTACTACAATGAAATCATATGATTCATGAATAAAGAGGATTTGACCATATACATCTAGATTGTAGCTTATTCATGCAATGGAAGAGTCTCCAGAGGTGGCTGATGTGGGTTCATCGATTGTGAGTGGTGCCATCACTATATATTTGTCTTTAGTGATTTCATTATTTTCTACCATTGCATCTCACTCATTCATGTCAACGGTTATTTTGAACCTATTAAATCTTCTCATAATTATTTTTCCCTATATGATGGATATTACTAAGCCCCTCAAAAAAGGAAAGAGCAGGGTCATCAATGTCCAGCTTGTGTTTTATCCTTGGTAAAGATTGAGCTTACCTATAATTTTATTTTTCTCAACATGAAACCCATTGGTTTCATTTTGATGATGTATTTATTTATTTATAATAATGCTCTCATTGATTTTTATCATCGATGGTTCTCTTATAATATGTGCAATGGGGTATCACATGTATTTAAAGGAGACTGATACCCAAGGGTAAGTAGATTTGGAACTTCTTATCTGTAGTAGGGTAGGGTAATATTGGAGTTCTCCTTTGACATAGATTGGGAATCATTATTTAATTATATCCCCCTATTTGTCGTTGGGTTTCCCAACATGTTTTCTTGTGATATCTCTTGTTTTCTACTAGTAATATAAGAATAGTTTTATATTTATTTATTAGTTGGTACTAAGATGGTGTTAATTCACTCTTAACATATAACACCAGGAAAACTAAAATAGTTGAAGACATGGTTGGATGACCTCTTAGAGAAATTTTTCATCACACAAGTTTGTCCCCTTGGGTAGCTCATGTTATCTTTGATAAGAATGATGATAGAACACTTTTTCTATGTGTTGATTACCAAAAACACCATCGAGTTATTGTAAAGAACATGTAATTGTTTCCATGGATTGAATGTCCATTAACTCATTGAAAGGGGTGAATTAGTTCTTGATGATTGATCTTTTATATGGTTATCACTAGTTAGTGAACAAAAGAATCTGGCATTTATAAGACCACCTTCTGGAGTATAAATGGCTAACATGACACCTTATTTTTTCATTTCATCTAACCAATGCTCCTATAGTATTTATAGCATTTATTAAAATAATTCCCATGAGTATCTAGGTACATACATGGTGTTATGTGTAGAAGACATCTTGGTTTACTATATATCTATATAAGATCATGTGTGTAATCTAGGAATTATTTTTGAAATGTTGAGAAATCTAAGACTCTATTCCATGCTATAAAAATTTTATTTTTTTATATAGGAAGTGAATTTCTTGGGTCACAAGGTATCTAAACCTGGTATTTCAAATGATAATGATAATGTGAAAGAAGTTATGACATGAGAGAAACCATTTAAGGCTTATTAGATTCATAGTATTTTGGATTTAATAGGCTATTATAACCTATTTGTAAAGGATTTATCCATGTTTACATCTCTAATAAATGATCTCACTTAAAAGGTAGTGAAGTTTTTTTGGGATGATTATTTTTCGAGTTATTTGGTTGATCTCAAACATATTTTTACTTCTACACCAATGTTGAATCCTCCAGAGGTCGGGTAAGGCTATGTGGTCTTTTATGATTCATTATGTTCAAGTTTAAGCTATGTTACTACGTAGAGAGATCAAGTGGTATCCAATCACTCATGGAAGCCTAATCCGCACAAGAAGGACTATCTAAATCATGATCATAAACTTCAAACAATGATGAATATTCTTAAGAGATTGTGGAATTAATCTTTTGTAGAAAGGTTTACTGTATATTTTGATGATAAGAGAATGATATATGTCTTCTCTCAAAAATATTTTATCCTCCTTCAGAGGTGTTTGGTGGAGTATCTGTATTCTTTTTATTTTGAAATTTCATATAACCATTATTAGGGTAATGTTTTAATTCATGATTTTAGTAGAAATACATCAACACTATCCGTGAAAGAATCATTAGAAGAGTGACATCTAATGTCTATCTTTGCTCAGTTGCATTTGGGAGTCTGAGAGAATGTTACCAAGGTTTTTCCTCCAAGTGTTTAGTTCAAACACTCTCTTTTTTGAAATAATATTTCAATAGTATGATCTTCATGATGAATATTTGTGGAAATAGGGACTCTATTTATGGTGGGGAGTCCATTAGAGAATTAAAAATTTCTTATGAGGGTATTAGATGATTCCAGAACCAATACATTGTACCTTATCCAGTGAGAAATGTTGTGATTTTGGATTTCTATTACTCCTAGTAGTTTATGAACATAGTAACCAAACATATGTTTTATGATATGCTATGATGATTCTTGTTTCCATGTATGAGATTTGACATTTCTGACCATGTTTCACATTATTATACACACTGAAAGTTCAATACTGAGCACCAGAGACCTTCAGGTTTTTCTTCAACCACTTCAAGTGATGACTTTGAAGTGGTTTGAAATATTTTTGACCTTATGGTCTGGTTTCCATGTACCATCGTAAATAAGAATGTGATACGGTCTATGATCGATTGGTTGACAAAATCGACTCACATTATACCCATTCATAATATATCCAATGTTAATGTGTTTCGAAATATCAATGTTAAAGAGATTATTCATTTGTTTGTAATTTCATATACTATAGTCTATCATATAGATCCTCATTTTAACACCCATTTTTTTGTGAGCGTTACAGGAGTCGATGTAATATCAAGTTTAGTTGACTACCACATACCATACAAAGAGACATGGATAGATAGATAGAGTTATACAAATTCATAAGGTTATGCTATATGATTGTGTGTCTTTAGCATGCTAGATATTGATATGAACACTTTGGACATGTTGCGTTTTATTGTAACAATAGTTACCTGTCTGCAATTAGAATGGATCCTTATGAGGAATTGTATTAAAGGCCATGTAAATATTAGGTTTTTTGTCCGAAATTGTTGAAACATCCTTGGATTGATAATGTTTATACCAATATACAATTTAAAAGATTCAATTGAATCAGTAATTATTTTTGACAATATAGTGTAGTTATAAACAATATTATGATCATCATTGTAGACCATTTTAATTTTATGTTGGTGAGAATGTTCTTTTTAGAGTTTTGTCATGGTTGGGTCACTAATGTCTTGGGAGGAAGGGAAGATAACTCCTCAATTTGTGGTTTTTATAGATTTTTGAGTGGGTGGGGAAGGTTAATTACCATTTAGCACTTCCACCATAGTTGAATCTGATCCAAAACAATTTAATGTAACATAGATTCAAATATACATTTCTAACTCATATCATTTTTTGAGATTGTATGTTGTTCATGTCCAGAAAAATTTATGCATGATTGAGAATCCATTCAAGATTGTAGATTCTAAGAGAAATATACATTATCAAAGGATGATACCTTTAATCCATGTGCCATGGAAGAATGGTTCTAATTCTAATAAGACATGAGAGTATGAGACACTGATGAGAGATAAATTTCCTCATCTCTTTGAAATATATTTTTAATTGGTTATTTTACGAATAGAATGTTTTTTTGGTGGAGAGGTTGTAATGTAAAATTAAATTATTTGATGAAAAAATTGACCATTATTTTTATCATGATTCGGTTATAGATTATTATGATATGTGTCATGTGAATTTTGGTGAAATTTATAGGCCTTTGATACTCTTCATAGTCGGAATACTACTATGGACAACCATTCAGTTTGGCCTAGCTAATCATGCAAAAATAGATTATACACTGGAGGGAGGAACAAGGTTTTTCCAAACCATGTTGTTATACCCTCTAATATATGTGGCCTCAAGTAGTTGTAATTTACAAAGGTAGGGCATGGTTAATGTAACCGTGTTCCCACCAAGGAGAAACTGTGCACCCATGATAGAAGGGGCTCAGGGTTAGGGAACACAGTTTTTCTAACCACATGGTCCTACACAATAAAATGTGTTCATGGTATTAAATTCATCTGAAATTTAATTTAAAATAACAATACCCACCAGTTTAATCCATAATCATCCTATTTAGACAATAATTTGAATCCTTGGTTCTTAAAGGCTCTCAATAGGTGGTTTTGGTTCCTTATACCCGTTTTGGTGGATCGATGTTTGGTTGATCTAATGTGCTCTCATTCAGGTATGTTGATATCTCATTATGTTTTTTCCTTTGATATCCTCTTACATCCTACTTATATATTGGGATATCATCATGCAATTAACTGGTAAAATCTTATTTTTGTGGAATTAGGATTCTATGTTGTGTTTATTAGCTTATGGTGAATTTATTCTTCATTGAAATATCTTTTTGTTGGTGTTAATTCTTGGTCATTTATTTATGGTGGGTGATTCCATAAGGATTTGTTTTTCAATTGAAACCCTATATTTATTAATTTATTTGAAAACAGTTTTTAATGAAATAAAAATAAGGATTTTAGTTAATTTTATCTTTTATTTTAAATGGACGAGGAAATTGAGAAAAATCCCAAATCAAATAGAAATGTAATTAAGGGGTCTATATGTTAAAAACGATGGATTTATTGGTAGTTTTTTTAATAAATGAATTTATTTTGATCCTAATAAAATGGATTATATAAAAAGATGATTTGAAATGGTATGAAATTATAAATCATATGATTTGTTTTTAAAATTATAAAGTAATGTTGAAAACTAAAATTGGGAAATTATATTTTCAATTGTTTCACATGATTGATTGAAAATTTGATTGATTTATTGATTAAATCACATTCAATAAAAGTCAAGTAGTAGGTTACAAGGATAATAATTATAGGATCTTGAACCCCTAACACTTGATTTATGATGAAAACACTAACCAATCCTTGTTTGGATTTATACCCCATAATGGATCCCGTAATGGGGTGTAGATCGATTGCCCATGTGGATACCCAAACGGGGTATTGATTTGATTGTACACCCAAATAATGATACATTTTGATATATGTGATCAGTTAAGATCCTATTACCTAACAAACTAACATATTGTGGGGCTATTTAGCATGGTATTTTTTTTACTTTATTTGATTGTACATACCACTAATTAATGAACTATTTTATTCAATGCAATTGATTTATATAAACTCTTTTACATAAAATTTTATTTTAATCCTACTCGAATATATCTACCATCTTTTTATTGAAAAGTCTATTTTTTAAATATAAAAATTCCATCACATGAATTCTATGAATAAATTTGTTAAAACGATTGGTTTATTGTTATGTTACTACTTATGGAACACTTTGTGAGACCCTTCTAGTCCATATAACTGACACCCTACCCTTTCCATTAGGAAGTTATAGATTATCTTTTTCTAGTTATGATCATAGTAAAATTACCACATAAGGTGGTTTATGTTCTTAATCGATTGGGATTAGAGTGATGGAGGTGAATGATGGAGATGTTCCCCATATGTTACAAGATATATTTGAGTTTTATCTTTGAAATTTTTGACTATATGATGTTATAGTTCTTTGAGTTTTCTTTTACTATTTGAATCCAGAAATTTATCCTTGTGGAGTGTTGATATAATAACTTGTATCTCTTGTCTTCCACTTTTTAGTGGAAAAATCATTCTCTTGTGATTCTTGTGTAATGTAAGGTGTTAGTCGCCAACCCATTGGGGATCAAGAACACCCTTTGGGATATGTCAAGATCATCTCACGTATCAGGGTACCAGGGTTTTCAAGTTAGTTCAGGACTATATTGAAAAAACTCCTGAAAATATATAATAAATATAAAAATGGATGAGAATGATCCATATGAAATTACAATTGAAGAAAATTCCCATTACCTTTACCAACAATTTTACTGAGTGTATAAAAATTTTCTCTGTAATAAAGAATAACATCATTGTTCTCAAATTTAAAAGCATATTTATAATTTTCATCATTAATATTAATAAATTATAATCATTTATTTCATAATATATAGTCATATTCTATTTTCATTATTGTATCTTAGTAGTTTTTATCTTTTAATTCTTATTTTGGTAAGATGTCATCGATGATCATTTCATGTTCATAAGAAAAAAATATCTATATTATAATTTTGTTTAAATGATTTATAAATTAGAACGTCGATTTTATGGATATTGAGGTTATTATTTGAAAATAAATGAAAATGATTCCCTTGTATTAAATTATTTCTACAGCTATAAACTATTGTTTTTAAAATGATTTTAATTTATTATTACCATTAAAATATCATAAACATAATATAACTAATTAATTAATTAATACCACATAATGATATAATTTATGTTTTGATAATCATCCCTGATTAAAATGAATAAAATCATATAATATTATTCAAATAGGCAGTTAAACATTCCAAAATTAAAACATACTATAAAAAATGAATTAGTAAGAATATATATTTATTTTTTATCAATATATATTTTATTTATTTATAAGGATATTAAAAATATGATATTATTTTGTTAAATTGATTTAGGTAGTGGTAGATGTATAGGATACATGAAACAAAAAATGAATAAGATGATAATTCTATTAGAGAGTCGAATATTTCCTCAATCACCTTTTTTGAATGAAAGAATTTGGGTCTCCATAATGTGTCTTGACACCTAAAAATTTAAGACTGTCTTATTTGAGAGATGATTTGGGTTAATATTTGAGAGGAAATATAAAAATATTCGTGGGGTTGAATTGGTAATGGAGGGTTCATTTTATAGATTTTTTTATTTATATATTTTAGAATAATCACTCCTTAATGGTTATATAATTTATTTTTATTTACAAAGTAGACCATAAGTGGAAAAAACAATAGAGGATTGGGATTCTTCCTATCTAGACTAATATGGATTTTTTATATTTTTATACATAATATATACCATATTCGGTATTTCAAAAAAATTAATTTTTTCCATTCTATTTCACTATTGACCCTATAATTTTCTTTTATTTATAAAAAACGATATTAAAAATATTATTTTTTATTGAGAGATATATTCAGTTTATATGTTTTTTATAAAAAAATAATTTGAAACTCGTATTTATGTGGTGTCAAACAAAAAAATTATTTATACATTGAATTTTAATTCCCCCATTAATATCCCTAAACATAACAAACAACTCTTAAATCACCCCATTAAAAATAAATTTAACATGTCAGTTATATAAAGAAGAAATCCTTTTTAAAAAAATTTAAAATATATTACATTTAATTCAATTTACTAAGGAGGTTCCCCTAATTCCATGACTAAAAAATATTATGATAGTATGAAAATAATAATATAATCCCAACCATTACAATTCACCTCATTTATGCTTATATCGTAACTATATAGATATTGTCCTTGAAAAATAAAGTGGACTATGAAAACCCCCATAACATATTCAGTCATATAAATATGATTTATTTTATTTATTAATTAATTATGTAATAATTATAACTCATAAATATTTAAAAATACATTTTATTTAATAATCCAAACTATCATTTTACCATAATTAAAAGATATTCATCATTCAGTAACATATCATATCAAATTGGATTTATTATGCTTTAAAAAATATATATAATCATAAAACATAAATGAATAATTAATTTCCAATTTAAAAATGATATTTTATATACATAATTCCATAACATAATGTGTAAGATATTTTTTAAAAATGTTCCTCAATATATATTAATATTTACACTTATTACTTCCATAATGTATATTTTAAGGAGAAAAAAATAAATAAAACCAGATATAGATTATATATGATAAATAAAATAAAACCACCTTAAAATACCATTAGATTGGGCCACGATATCTATCATACAAGATCTAGACACAGTGAACAAATTTTAACAAAATTAGAAAATCAAAAAATAATCAAACTGAAGGGGTTTGACATGCCTCATATAGAAACAAAAAATATATAGAATGGACACTTTTCAAGTGTATTGATATAAATGTGGTATTTTTCAACCATTTCTATGATTCTATCAACTGTGTTATATTTCATCTTCATTGTTATAAGATCAATTCCTCCAATCCCATGTGATAGAAAAAAATAGGCCAGGTTTTGAGGATCCCATTGTAGATACATTACCTTATAAATCAATGAAGCAATATTGAGTTATTAATTCTTCATCAAAATTACCAATAGTATAAATATGTGAATCAATTTCTTAAACACACAGATCATATGTCGTAGTGTTTGATTTCTTACAATTTCAAAAAAAAGGCATCCAAAAAACAATATATCAATGCCACTGGAGTAATCAGTTGATCCCAAAAACACTTCTGATGGTTGGTAATAGAGTGTGATGAAATTATAATAGTATATTTTAATAGTCCATATGAGGGGGAGATGTGTAATCTTGTGGATTCCCATTACCTTTTCTATAAGATGATATTTTAGTTTAGCATTAACATATAGGTAATCATATCTATTGACGTGGAAAATTCCATTAGTGAACATGTAAATAAAACATTGGTTGATTTTAGGGGGACTCAGTGTGAGAGTAAATGAATTTATTGAGATTTTTGTTAATATACTTGATTACCATGTACAAAATAGCTTATCGATTAATATTAATATGTTATGTGAAATGAAGGAGGTAGATATATGAGGAGTGGGAGAAAATTTGAAAGAGTGAAACATCCTTCATCTGTAGCCTCCTCTTCTTTAGCACCACCAATTTCATTATATCAATGTTTATGTTCTTGTAAATCTCACCCTGGTATTCTCTAGATTATCATACTTTTCAATTATTCCATTACTGAGTATTTTTATCCATGGTTTTCATTCTATGCGAATATTATTTAAGGAGCTCATATCATTAATCCCAAAAATTACTATAAATTCTAAATATCTTTGGAATGAGTAATCTCTAATATATATAATTCAATATCCACCACTAATGAAATTATATTACCACCATATTAAATTCTAAATATTTAAAATATTTAAATATCTATATTAATACATAATAAAATAATTAAAAAAATTCTAATGAATATGTCTTCCAAATATTAAAAAAACTAGTATTTTTTATGAATTTCAAATACTTATATTTTATTATATAAAATACACAAATAAAAAGACAATAATTAATGATAAATTTTAGAACACATATATTCACCATTAATTTCCATGATAACATATAATCATTTTCAATATTCTGGAATAAAATTATTTAATTTTTACTCTAGCGAATACATCATAAATAGTATCACATGTTAAAACATTTATTAATAAATTATATTCCACTATAAATAAATTCAATTTTCAATCCAAGTTATATATATTCTATAATAATGAATGCTACCATGTATAAACTATCAATGTGTAATACAATACCTTTATCATTATATCACCAATCAGGTAAGCTTTATTTTTAATATCATCAACCTATATGTTCGATTACTCATGCCATGACTATATAAAATTAAATCATTGAACAATGCGGTCGTAGAATTTATCAGGTAGTTAAATTTCAATCAGAGTGTCTAAGATAATAACATTTATTAAGGTGCATATGGGAAAAATAATTTTTTTACATATTCCATAATAACATATCATTCTTGCAACACTCAATGTATCCTACGTCATCAAATTGCAGGTTTTCACGATTGTGGGATATATAACAAAATAAAAAACTCATGATATTTACTAATAATAATCATAATGTCAAAGATAATTCTAGATTCCATTATATATGAATAAAAATGACACCCAAAGATGTGAAATTCATGTATGTGGGTTATTCCTCATAATCTCTCTTTTAGAGATTACATTGAACTAAATTTTTGAGATGTATTCCTATCACTTTACTAGTACTTATGCCTAATATTCAATATAGTATATTCCCCATCACATAATGTTATACCAAATGTGGGACTTATATTAATGGAATTTGTCAAATCAATTCAAGGATCTCAACATAGTTGGGAACTACTATATCCTTCCCATGAAGCCAATATACTGAGGACATTATCATTAAAACATCAAGACATTTTTTGGGATATTTATTTGGTTCATGCTATTTTATTCTAGTTTCAAAAGTGTTGTATGTTCTTTGTAACATATTTATTTTTTAAACACTGATTAAAAATTCTTTTGATTTAAATTTATAAGTCCTTTAAATTGTAAATAATTAATTTTTAATTATATTTATACCCTCACATAGAGCATGGGGTCTACATAATTGTAAATGAATTATAACTATATGTAGGTTTATTTATTGGTGTATTGTAAAGGTAAACATTATTTTTCAAAGGATTAAGGTAACTTAGCCACTGCATAAGGGTGTGTTTGAGTTTCATAAGGGTAAATCCTAAAATATATAGTATTCATAAGTGTAATCTAGATCTATATGAGTGAATTTATTAGATCATAACATTTGTAAGCGTAAATATCCTTACTCTCACATTATAGAAATGAGTTTCATAAGATTAAAACCATGTTACCCATACAAAGTTCTTTTTTTGGGTATATAGGTCGTTTCTCTCATATATTTACATTTTATTCTTCACAACATGAGCCTATAACACTTTTGGAAGATTTAAAAATACTTATATCATTAAATTATAATTCATATAATATCTTAAAAGTTGTAACTACCATTTCAAAATATTTTAAACTTACCACACTAAATATTAAATTAAAAAGGAAAATTAAATTTTGATTTTAAATTTGAGGTATTTAATGATGTGGACCAAAAAACATCTTATGTTTTTAAATCTCCCAAATCCTTGCTTCAAGAAATATCTGATATCCTCTTGAGGAGTGTTATAAGAATCTAGCTACTATAGAATGAGAAATTTTTCCTTTGGCTCATTTTCTATTCCTTCTTACTTCAAAATTAATGGAAGGGTGTAGGAGGGTTTTTCCCTTGGATGTTGTGAGTTTACCTTCTCTTGTTACTCTCGGTTCCTCTTCCTCACAAGTTAGTGTATCCCCTATGGGTATTTTTTATCTGGATTCCATGGTAGGATTCCATATAATCTCTCTTTAGAAATGATTCATTGAATTCTTGTTCGTTAAACTAGGGTTTTTTACATATTCGATTGTTTTCTCGTATATCATATATCGATATCAATAATTTATGATTTGAAGATATTTCGAAAAAAGTGTAAAAGGGTATTTTAACATGATTTGATGTGAAATATTATATAAGGGATTACTCTCTTGTTTTTGAAAATTGATTTTCCTAGTTTTATTCTGATAATTTTTTTCAAATGTTTATGATAATGATTTTTCTAAAATAATGAGGAATGCATTCTTCGTTAAATTTGGTGTGTTTGATGATTTGGTAATGAATGATTTTCAAACTAATTTTTATCAAAATTGCAATGGTGTATAAATGATTTTATAAATGGACTCTAATTGTTTTAATTTATCAGTTATCTGAGAGAAATGTTTAATGTCTTGGTTGGATCTTCAAATGATTTATTAGAAAATCTAAAAATCATAGGTAATTTCCATTTATGTGTAATAGAAATGATGGATGATTGAAATTGAATCTCAATTATTAATGTAATTAATTGAATTTATTTAATTTAATTTAAATTCTTAAAAAATGGGAATGTTTGTATGTGGCTATTAGAGGTGCGAGAATGGATTTTGATTAATTTTTAAAATATGATAATATGTCATGATATTTCTTTTGGAATTCTTACCTCTATTTTAATTTCATATGGTGACCTAGGTTGCATGGTGGTATGTATAGGTACAGATGTATACAAGTTTATTATTATGATCTAGGTAGAAGTGTAATATGGTACAAAGGTCAACAATAGGGATTACCACTTGGTTAGGATAGGATAGGGTTAGACCCAACATGTAACATCCAAATTCGGTTTCTCCCTCATCTGATCAATATGGGTAGCTACATGACCTCAAGTGCACCTCCTCATATGTCATAGGAGGCCGACTAGTAGTGAGGGTGAAATCAATATATTAGTGAGACTATATCATGTTGTACATAGTTTCAATAATAGTGGAAATTAAATAAATAATGAACAATAAATATAAAGTATAATAAAATGATAATGCTGAAATATTTGAAAAATAAATAATACCCATTTCATTATGTGTGTAATTTAACTAAATGGTGCATTCAGAGGAATTCAAGAAAAACCTAGTAGAATTGATGACATACTCTAAAATCCAGATTCTTGAACCCCATGTTGAATCTATATCTATCCTCCAATACCATCTAGGATGAAAAAATCAATCATGGGGTCCTTTTCCCATGTCCATACCCACATCCATAGAGTATTCTTAGGTACCAAAAAGGCCCCTGAATTGGGAGTTAGTACAACTCAATAGGCGAACACACATGATGTCTAAAAAATATATTATAAATATATAGTGTATTAAAGAGTTTGATAAATAGGGGTATTAGTTTGAAAATTAATTTAGGACATGAAATAAACCTTCTAACCATTAAGCTCTAGGTTTATACATGAGGTCATCTAAACTTGATTTTCCACCATTCCAGATAACTTTTTTAGGTGGTGGATCGATTATCATATGATATATCACCTATACCATGGTTTATTCTCTTGTATAGGATGAATTGTTCTATCACATCACAAGTAACCAAACAAAAATGGGATCTATGTGTATATACCCATATTGGAGTAATTTATGTGTTCCAATTGTATAGCATCATTCTAATAAAAATATTACCGATCACACTGGGATCTGTGTGAATTTCCCATGATGGAGTCTCATATTTCTTCCTTGGGAGAAAGATTGTACCAAGGGGAAAGTTACCATATCACACTACGCTCTATGATAATGTACTGTGTTGGAGGAACTTATGTCTTTCCAGGGAGAAATACTAGACTAGAGGAAAATTAGCCATATTAATTGGTGGATTCTCCAAAATTGGATAAATCGGCTGTATCACTTCTCACAACACAGTGAAGAAATGCACCCTTAGGAATCACTTCAGAAAACATAAACTAAAATAAATCCCAGGAATACAATTCATAAAAAATTACAAGCATATTTTTATAATCCAAATTTATCAATTCTTCAAATTACCAAATAATAATATATGTATTTTCAATTAGTGGATTCTCATACCTTGGAAAAATTACTAAATCACATCATAGAAAGTTAATAATTATTATAATTCAAATATTATTCAATTTCATATTATAAATCCAACTATACAAATAAATTCCATTTCATGACGGGTGTTCGAACACCTCATAGGTGGGTGAATTTCCATGTATAAACACCATCGAACTCGGCATGATCCATGGGTGAATAAAGAATATGAATTTCATCAAAAGTCAACGAAACCACATATTTATGTTTTTACACAGTTTCTAGTGGGACTTATCTTATTTCACATAATATAGAAATTAAATAGATATAAGGGAATTGATTTTGACCACCCACCTTAAAAGCAAGGTAGACATATAAATTCCTCAATGCACAAGGTATAGTCGGGTTCCTCCTTCCTTCCTTTAAACAAATACTAAGAGTTTTTTCAACATGTCTTGATTGTCAAAGACTAGGGTTCCCCTTGGGAAATAATGGAATAATAGGAGGAGGAGAAAAATCTAAGGGCTTATATTCTATTTCCATGTTCAAAATAAAAAGATCCAATGATTCTTTCTTCATGTTCGAATGGGGGGGGGGGGGTCTCGAGATCACTAATGGAATGGATGATGAATGAGAGAAGGGATGCATGATATATGAATCTCATAGAAGTTGAGGCTAAAAAGAGAATAGTGTGAACCATATACAAGATGATAATATGGGATTCATGTTGTGTATTTCTCAGTTTTCCACTTATTTCATCGATCTACAAGAGCGTAACATCCCCCTGAAACACAACCCTAACCTAATGATATGTGACATATCTCACATTGAATAATTCTATCTCCTTATACATCCATGAAAACTAGTATGGTCTATAATGAAATTGATACATCATTGTAAGACATGAATGTAAGTCCCATCAAGAAGCATGAAACCTCTCCATCATCACTTCATGTAATCTCATTGGATCCCATACATGGTCAAGGATTACAAGTATATTTTCACTACCAAGAGATCATCCTGATGGTGGATCCCCACAATATAAGCTATCCTTAAAACATAAAAACTTTTGATTATATTGCTAATATCTCTTGATTCACACTACTGGAAATAGAGGATATACCAATGGTTATAACCCGTTGGTATAGGCTGGAAAACTGTTGGTATATTCTATACCAACAGTTGTCCAAACCGTAGGGAAGTAAGGCATGGGGAAAGATCTATACCAATGGTTTGAAGTACACCGTTGGGATAGCCCAATCTACGTATTGATTTCCCAATGGTTCAACAAGAACCGTTGGTATAGGTTTACCCAATGGTTAAGAACCGTTGGGAATTCTATAATTCTGATCTTATACCAACGGTGGGAATTCTATAATTCTGATCTTATACCAAAGGTTCACAACCGTTTGTATATTTTTTTACCAACGGTTATAATAAAACCGTTGGGAATTCAATGATTCTGATCTTATACCAAAAGTTGTAAAATGTTGGTATAGCTTTTTTCCCAACAGAGTTTTTTACCAACGGTTTATTGAACCGTTGGTATAATTCTTTCTCAAAGTATACCAACGGTTTTCAACCGTTGGTATTATGTATTTTTAGAATTGTTGCACAACAGCCCCTCCAGCATCCCCTCCAGTGCATACACATGTATAAAAAACACCACTAAAAAACACTAACAGGCTTAAAAAAAGAACACCACCTATGTGATTAGATACATGGTGAATAATTCCCTATTTGAATTTTCATATGACAACAATCATCCAGTATAGTTGAATCAGAGTTTCAATAAATCAAATATTATTTACACCAATTTCAATCTTCATATGACAACCACTTTTATAATATATGGTGAAAAGGTATTTTCATAGGAGACTCATCACGTTTGACTCCATAAGTTCCACACTGGGCCTCGAATTGAGGCTGGTTTGACTGGTACACATCACATATAATCCGTGGATCATTGTCTTAAAGTTTCAACACAATCAGAATCTGTTTGATCGGTTTGGCATATGTATGTAAAATATTATCCATTTTGAATAAAAGATAGGTAGTTTCGGTGGTCCTCTCCCCACGGTGACTCAGATTGAGTCGGGGTTGACTCTTACATGTCACATATGACCTATGGATCGTTTTCCTAAAGTTTCAACAGAATCCAAAGGCATTTGGTCTGTTTCTCGTATGTCAGTTGTTGGTATCACTTACAATTTAGTCCATTTTGAAGAAAAGAGGGACAGTTTGAGTGGTCCTGGCCACAATGTGACTCGGATTGAGGCGGGGTTTACTCATACACGTCAAATTTGATACATGGATCTTTTTCCTAAAGTTTCAACAGAATCTGAAGGCGTTTGGTTGGTTTGGCGTATGTCAACTTTTTTTTCACTTAAAATTAAGTCCATTTTAAACAAAGGAGAGACACTTTGAGTGGTGTCGGCCACACCAGGCCTCGTATTGAGGCGGGGTTGACTCGTACATGTCACATATGAGACATGGATCATTGTCCTAATGTTTCAACACAATCAGAATCTGTTTGATCAGTTTGGCGTGTGTATGTAAAATATTGTCCATTTTTAACATAAGATAGACAGTTTGGGTGGTGTAATCCTCACCACGCCTCGGATTGAGGTGGTATTGACTCTTAAACATCACATATGACCCTTGGATAGTTTTCCTAACGTTTCAA
Source organism: Viscum album (assembly GCA_963277665.1). Taxonomy (NCBI): domain Eukaryota; kingdom Viridiplantae; phylum Streptophyta; class Magnoliopsida; order Santalales; family Viscaceae; genus Viscum; species Viscum album. Next base: position 1,427,812,147 of record OY728141.1, read on the forward strand.
CAGAATCTGAAGGCGTTTGGTCAGTTTCCCGTATGACAGTTGTTGATTTCACTTACAATTTAGTCCATTTTCAAAAAAAGAGAGACAGTTTCAGTGGTCCCAACCACACCACAGCTCGGATTGAGGCGGGGTTGACTCGTACACATCACATATGACCCATGGATTGTTGTACTAATGTTTCAATAGAATCCGTAGGTGTTTGGTCAGTTTTCCGTATGTCAGTTTTTGTTTTCACTTAAAATTAAGTACATTTTAAAAAAAAGAGGCACTTTCAGTGGTGTCGGCCACAACGGGCCTCGGATTGAGGCGGGTATGACTCATACATGTCACATATGAGTCATGAATCATTTTAATAAAGTTTCAACAAAATTAGAATCCGTTTTATCGGTTTGGCGTATGTATATAAAATATTGTCAATTTGGAACAAAAGAGAGGCAGTTTGGGTGGTCCTAGCCCCACTGTGCCTCGGATTGAGGCGAAGTTGACTCATACACGTCACATATTACCCATGGATCGTTTTCCAAAAGTTTTAATAGAATCTGAAGGTGTTTGTTCAATTTCCCGTATGTCAGTTGTTGATATCACTTACAATTTTGTCCATTTTGACCAAAAGAGAGACAGTTTGAGTGGTCCCGGTCACACCGCAGCTCGGATTGAGGAGGGGTTGACTTTTACATGTCACATATGACCCATGGATCATTTTCCTAACGTTTCAACAGAATCAGAAGTCGTTTGGTAGGTTTGGCATATGTCAGTTGTTGTTTTCACTTAAAATTATGTCCATTTTAAACAAAAGAGAGATAATTTGAGTGGTTCCAGCCACACCGCGGATCGGATTGAGGCAGGATTGACTCGTACACATCACATATGACCCAAGTATCGTTGTACTAAAGTGTAAATAGAATCATAAGGTGTTTGGTCGGTTTCCCGTATGACAGTTGTTGATTTCACTTACAATTTAGTCCATTTTGAACAAAAGGGAGACAGTTTCAGTGGTCCCGGTCACAACACAGCTCAGATTGAGGCAGGGTTGACTTTTACATGTCACATATGACCCATGGATCATTTTACTAACGTTTCAATAGAATCAGATGTCATTTGGTAGGTTTGGTGTATGTCAGTTGTTGTTTTCACTTAAAATTATGTCCATTTTAAACAAAAGAGAGATAATTTGAGTGGTTCCGACTACACCGCGGCTCGGATTGCGGCAGGATTGACTCTTACACATCACATTTTACCCAAGGATCATTGTCCTAAAGTGTCAATATAATCCTAAGGCGTTTGGTTAGTTGCCCGTATGATAGTTGTTGATTTCACTTACAATTTAGTTCATTTTGAATAAAAGGGAGACAGTTTTAGTGGTCCCGGTCACACCGTGGCTCGGATTGAGGCAGGGTTGACTCATACACGTCACATATGACCCATGGATTGTTTTCCTAAAGTTTCAATAGAATCAGAATACTCTTGGTTGGCTTGGCGTATGTCAGTTGTTTTCACTTAAAATTATACCCATTTTAAACAAAAGGGAGATAGTTTGTGTGGTCTCGGCCACACTGCAGCTCGGAGTGAGGCGGGTTTGACTCGTACACCTCACATATGACCCATGTATCGTTTTCCTAAAGTTTCAATAGAATCCGAAAGCATTTGGTTGGTTTGGTGTATGTGAGTTGTTGTTTTCACTTAAAATTAAGTCCATTTTAAACAAAAGAGAGTCACTTTGAGTGGTGTCGGCCACACCGGGCCTCGGATTGAGGAGTTGTTGACTTGTACACGTCACATATGAGCAATGTATCGTTGTCCTAATGTTTCAACACAATCAGAATCTGTTTGATCGGTTTGGCGTATGTACGTAAAATATTGTCCATTTTTAACATAAGAGAGACAGTTCGGGTGGTGTCGGCCACACCGCGCCTCGTATTGAGGTAGTATTTACTCTTACACATCACATATGACCCATGGATCGTTTTTTTAATGTTTCAACATAATTCAAAGGCGTTTGGTCGGTTTCCCGTATGACAGTTGTTAATTTCACTTACAATTTAGTACATTTTTAATAAAAGAGAGATAGTTTCAGTGGTCCCAGCCACACCACGGCTCGGATTCAGTCGGGGTTGACTAGTACACGTCACATATGACCCATGGATAGTTTTACTAATGTTTCAATAGAATCTGAAGGCGTTTGGTCAGTTAGGATTATGTTAGTTGTTGTTTTCACTTAAAATTAAGTCCATTTTAAACAAAAGAGAGGCACTTTGAGTGGTGTCGGCCACACTGGGCCTTGTATTGAGTCGAGGTTGACTCGTACACGTCACATATTGGACATGGAATATTTTACAAAAGTTTCAACACAATCAGAATCCGTTTGATTGGTTTGGCGTATGTACGTAATATATTGTCGATTTTGAACAAAAGAGAGATAGTTTGAGTGGTTTCGGCCAAACCGAGTCTCGGATTGAAGCAAGGTTGACTCGTACATATGACATATGAGCCATGGATCATTTTCCTAAAGTTTCAACACAATCAGAATCCGTTTGATCGGTTTGGCGTATGTACGTAAAATATTGTCCATTTGGAACAAAAGAGAGGCAGTTTGAGTGTTCCCGGCCACACCGCGCCTCGGATTGAGGCGGGGTTGACTTGTAAACGTGACAGATGACCCTTGGATCATTTTCATAATGTTTCAATAGAATTCGAAGGCATTTGGTCAGTTTCCTGTATGACAGTTGTTGATTTCACTTACAATTTTGTCCATTTTGAACAAAACAGAGATAGTTTGAGTTGTCCCAGACACACCACGGCTCGGATTGATGTGGGGTTGACTCGTACACGTCACATATGACCCAAGGATCTTTTTCCTAAAGTTTCAATAGAATATTAATGTGTTTGGTCGGTTTGGCGTATGTCAGTTGTTGTTTTCACTTAAAATTAAGTCCATTTTAAACAAAAGAGAGACACTTTGAGTGGTGTCACCCACAAAAGGCCTCTGATTGAGGTGGGGTTGACTCGTACATGTAAAATATGATTCATGGATCATTTTCATAAAGTTTAAACACAATCAGAATCCGTTTGATCGGTTTGGCGTATGTACGTAAAATATTTTCCATTTTGAACAAAAGAGAGGCAGTTTGGGTGGTTCTGGCCACACAGGGCCTCAGATTAAAGAAGAGTTGATTCATACACATCACATATGCCCCATGGATCATTTTCCTAACGTTTTAATATATTCCGAAGGTGATTGGTCCATTTCTCGTATGTAAGTTGTTGATTTCACTTAAAAATTAGTCCATTTTGAACAAAAGAGATATAGTTAGAGTAGTCCTGGCCACACCGTGGCTCAGTTTTTGGCGAGGTTGACTCGTACATGTCATGTATGACTCATGGATTGTTTTCCTAATGTTTCAACATAATTCGTAGGTGTTTGGTCGGTTTCCCGTATGTCAGTTGTTGTTTTCACTTAAAATTAAATACATTTTAAAAAAGAGAGGCACTTTGAGTGGTGTCGGCCACACCGGGCCTCAGATTGAGGTAGGGTTGACTTGTACATGTCACATATGAGCCATGTATCATTGTCATAAATTTTAAACACAATCAGAATCCGTTTGATCGGTTTGGAATATGTACATAAAATATTGTCCATATTTAACAAAAGAGAGGCGGTTTGGGTGGTCCCAGCCCCACGATGCCTCGGATTGAGGTGAAGTTGACTCATACACGTCACATATGACCAATGGATTGTTATCCTAACGTTTCAACAGAATCTGAAGGTGTTTGGTCCGTTTCCCGTATGTCAGTTGTTGATTTCAGTTACAATTTAGTCCATTTTGAACAAAAGAGAGAGAGTTTGAGTGGTCTCGGCCACACCGTGGCTCGGTTGGTGGTGGGGTTGACTCATACACGTCACATATGACCCATGGATCTTTTTCCTAATGTTTCAACAGAATCCGTAGGCGTTTGGTCAGTTTTCTATATGCCACGTGTTGTTTTCCCTTAAAATGATGTCCTTTTGAAACAAAAGAGAGACACTTTGAGTGGTTTCGACCACACAACGCCATGGATTGAGGCAGATTTGACTCGTCCACGTCACATATGAACTATGTATTTTTGTGATAAAGTATCAACACAATCAGAATCTGTTTGGTTGGTTTTCTGTATGTACTTTAAATGTTGTCCATTTTAAACAAAAGAGAGACACTTTGAGTGATCCCGACCACACCGCAGCTTGGATTTAGGTGAGGATTACTTCTATATATCACATATTACCCATGGATCGTTTTCTAAAGTTTCAATAGAATCCGAATGTATTTGGTCAGTTTTCCATATGTCAACTGTTGTATTCACTTAAAATGAAATCCATTTTAAACAAATGAGAGACACTTTGAGGGGTGTCGGCCACACCGCGCTTTGGATTGAGGCGGGGTTGACTCGTACACATCACATATGACTCATTTATCATTCTTCCTAAGAATGAATAGTTCATCCACGAGTCCTTAACTTGTTACCCATGTCTTATCCTAACAATTAACAAGTAAACCAAATCAAACAAGGCATAATTCACATAACATGGAGAATTTACAACAAGGATTTGTATTCAAGTTAAAGAATATCTTCACATGCATTTGATGAGCATGAGATAATAATCTTACCAAGAAATTCATATAGTTCAAGGAATAAAAAAATGGAATAATCCTAAATAACATTGCATGATCATAGAAATAAAAAAAGGCATGTGAAATCAACATGCCTACAATTACATATCATCCATGAGGTATAACTTTTAATCATCTTGTAATAGAATTATACATAAGGAATATGAGTCTCATTTACTTGCATATACATTGGTACAAAAGGAAAATGTTATTCATGTCTGGGGGGCTGTCCAGGGTCCAAAGAGGAGGGTGGGGGCTATCCGGGGAGCTATCCGGGTTCCAGGGAGGGTGGGGGCTGTCCAAGGGGCTGTCTAGGGTCCAAGGAGGGGGTGGGGGCGGTCTGGGGGGTTATTCGGTGTCCAGGGAGGAGGGTGGGGGTTGTCTGGGGTCCAGGGAGGAGGGTGGGGGGGGGGGGGGCTATCTGGGGGGTTGTCCGAGGGGCTGTCCGAGGACCAAGGAGGATGGGGGGATCTATCTGGGGGGCTATTCGGGGACCAAGGAGGATGGGGCTGTCCGGGGGGCTGTCCCGGGACCAAGGAGGATGGGGATGGGGGCTATCCGGGGGGCTATTTGGGGACTAAGGAGGAGGGTGGGGGGGGTATTTCGGGGGCTGTTTGGGGGGATATCCGGCGACCAAGGAGGAGGGTGGGGGATGTCCAGGGGCAGTCCAGTGGGCTATTCGGGGGGTGTCTGAGGCGTTGTCCGGGGTCCATGGAGGAGGGTGGGGTGGATGTACAGGGGCTGTTTGGGGGACTATTCGGGGACCGAGGAACAGCATGGGGGGATGTCCAGGGGGGCTGTTTGGGGTCCAAGGAAGAGGGTGGGGGCTATCTGGGGGCTGTCTGGGGGGATGTCCGGGGACTATGGAGGAGGGTGGAGGGGTTATACAAGGTCCTGGGTGGAGGGTGGAGGAGGAAATATACAAGGTATTGGGTGGAGGGTGTAGGGGGGTTGTCCAGGGTCTAGGAGGGGGGTGTCTAGGGTCCAAGGGGGGGTGTCCATGGTCCAGGAGGAGGGGGGATTTATTAAGGAGAGGAAATCCCCATACAATTCTTTGAAAATTATCTAAACCCAATCCAAACAACATCACAATTCCAATCCATCACCCAACCAACATCCAATTCATCCTCAATATCAGTAACCTTCCCTTTATTCCATGAAATAAAACTACAAATACATAACACATATACATTTTTCGAACTAAACTAAAGTCCATAGAAACTACCATATCACCCCACTAAAAAAATGGAAAACCACCTACGCCACTAGCCCAACCGTCCGCAATCACTTCACATTGAACATCCTTATATCCATTACCTACCTCCAGAAAATATGACTAAACAAACACTTTATCATCATTGAGTGGGGATACATCTCACCAGCACCTCCATTGGTTCATATGGTTCAATAAATACATGGAAGGATTGGCTATGTAGAATTCAAATAATGTTGATCCATACAATCATGAAACATAAGTATTGAAGAAAAACAAAAAACAAATCAAAGTGAACTTGTTGGGTATTCCATGCCATAAACATCACAAAATGGTTTATACCAAATTAAAACAGAAAAAATAATAATAGATGAAAAACATTTAAAAAAAGGTAGTACTTATAGAATTATAGTGTTGAACTACAAAATTATTTGATTTAATATTGATATATCAAGTGGAACGAGTTTCTCAATCTTGGTATAGAGATATCCCTCACATTTAGGTCAAATAAAAATATAAAAAAAATAGATGAAGAACATTAGAACTGAGGTAGGACTTACATATTTGAAGTCTAGAACAGAAAATTTTTTTGATCGAAGAGGATGGATGGAGTTTCCAATAATGGTAAAAAGAGAGCATCGGGAAAGAATCAATTTTAAGGCTGCAGTCGCGCAAAGATGGAATTGGGGGCTCTCTGTATTTGGAGGGAATTTTTCCCAATGGTTTTTAAAAACCATTGGGAAAACTTTTCTTTACCAACGGTTCATTGAAACCGTTGGTAAAGGTGATTGAATATGAAGTTTTCCCAACGGTTTCATTGAACCGTTGGGAAAATGTGGTTGAATCTCAAGTTTTGCCAACAGTTTCATTGAACCGTTGGGAAAAGTGTATGTTTTACCAACGGTTTATGTAAACCATTAGTAAAAGAGGTCCAATTGTTAGATATCCCAACGGTCTAATGAAACCGTTGGGAAAGAGGTCTATAATCCACATATGCCAACGGTTTTCTAAAACCGTTGGAACCAAAGTGTTGGTATAGCTTTCCATTCCAGTAGTGTCAGTACATAAAAATTTCTATAATATATGTCGAATTCAGATTCACTCACCCTAGGTGTATTTAACATATAGAAGCATTTCTATAAGAAGCACCATCAAATGCCACTCATCACAAAACATATGTAATTACTCTATTTTCATATTTAGACTAAAGGAATCGGCAATAATATATCCCTTTCCTAGTTGGTAAGAAAACAGGAAATTGTAGGACTGTAGATACTCAACCCAAGTCATCTACTGAAAGATTTGGTATTTCTTATGAAATATGTAATTGAGGATATTTTGACCCATGTAAACCAAAAAACTCTCACCAAAAATATAGTGCATCCAACATCTTAGGGAATGTACCAAAACATCTAAATCTAGATCATGTGTAGTATAAATCCACTCATGTGGCCTAAAAAATATAGATTCATAATCAACTACTAAATGCTAATGAATAAAAAATTCTCTATGTATAAATTTATATGCGTCATAATAGACAATATACTAATTACATAGATCATATAATATTAGGATCAATGATGAGTTCCACTAGCTCTTTATCTCTTGGAAAAACTCTCACAAGTATTTAACCAAATAAAACTCACCCCTTTCTCAGTTAGTCCGAACATCAGTGCTTCTAGATGGTAGAAGTCCAAGATGTAACAATGGTAATATCATTTTAAAAAACTCCGGATCTCAATGAAATTTACGGGTCATTACCAATGTAAAACAATTAAAATTTTCACTCTGCCCACTAACACACCAACCTCTGAGATAATATGACCCAAGAAGTTCACTTTTTCAAAATAGAAGGGAAATTTGGATATATTGGAGTAAAATAAATTCATTCTTTGTCTGATCAAAGAATTTTAATGATGATGAGAATGATAATAAGTTTATTTTGAGTACACCATAATACTTTTGATGAAAAATACCATAAACTTATCCAAAATGGATGGAAAATATGATTCGTCATGGTCCAGAACACCGCATGTGATTTTTTAAATCCAAATGACATCACTATTTACTCATTTCATACATACATTACCCTAAAAAATGTTAGGGTATATCATATGGTATCATCCTATAAGGTGGTATAATAAATTTTTTTTACTCCCAACACCAACTCAATCATGAACTCAATTTCCTTCTCTAGTGGTATCCTGAATAAATCTTCTCGGAAGACATATTGGAATCATTCTACCACTCAAGAATTTTCACTCTATGGAAAATTTACATCATCCTTAACATGTCTCACATTATATACCATGATACATTATAAGATGAAAAAATTGGTCTTGAATGACTAGCCTAAATATCACATTCCCCATAATGGAAAAAGTTTCCCCATTCAGGTGATAGAAAAGTAACTCTAATCCAATAAGAGTAGAAATTATCCCAGTATATAACTAATATATATATATATATACATAATCAAATCATATTTTATCATTTAAAGTAAAAAAAACCCATATAAAACGATATCTACCAATTTCAAAAGAACACTCCTTAAATGATTGATACCCACTAATCGTATCCCTAACGACATTTCAATAGACATAACATCATAAAATTGTTCAATAATAAATCCAAAACCAATCAGAAATTGAGTAGATAAAAAAGTATGTGAAACTGTATTATAAAAAAACATCGACAAGGGTAGATGATACAAGAATCATACTTATGACGGTAGAAGTTCCTTCATCCAAACTAGTCCTCTTAGTTTGTATTGGATGGATTTGATTCCCCCCTCTACCCTAGTCTCAAGTGTGACTTTGTGCCGCCCCTCTTCATTGTATTTTTTCTCAATATATTAGGTATCACATATGCTACCATGGACTAAATGTCTAGTGGAACTCCAAAAACCATTATTCTAAGGGGTAACTGAGTCCTTCTTAAACTCTGATGCTAGTCCAGATCCTGTTCTAGAAATCTACTTTAGTGTGATCCTATAGAATCTATGTAGGTGATCCATCCTTCTACGATAATGGAACATAATTGAGGGGTCATGATATTAGATGTTCCCATGTAAAGATTTTCTACACTAATATAGGTACACTAGTACATGATCCTAATAAAACTATCCCCTCCTCTGGTTTCTCTTCATGTTACGAGCCTGGAGGGGGCCATCATAGTGGTGATTCCTCATACCAGAAGAAGTTCTACCCAATCATCTTTTAGAAACTATATTTATACCACTAAAAAACTATATTAGGATAAAATATATGGGAAGAACCTAATTCATCATTTCTTTGAAGTTTCAAAGTATAAAGACATTCAAATGGGAGATTATCTCATAGTGAATACCATCATGGAAATGGTTCACCTGAGCTACTTTATCTACAACCAAATATGGACAAACACTTTTAGGTCATTGAATAATATAGTGTAGTCCATCACTAGAATTCCCTCCCAAATAAAGATTATGAACTTATCATCCATCTCATTCATCAAAATCTATGCATATAATTCTCTTAGGAACATCACCTCGATGTTCATCCAAGATAGCTCCTCTTACTGACTACATTTCTCCAGAATATCCCACAAAAACTAAACCGGTTTTTGAAACATGTGGTCAAAAAAGATTTACCCTCCTAGGTATGGATGTCTTAATGTTTTTAAAGTTAATATAGATAGACTCAATCTAGTAATATGCTCCCTGGGGGCCTCCCTCCAATGTGAACATAGGTGGGCTCTACCACTAGAACTCTTCGGTTAATTTGTGGGGTTTGATTACAACGAACTCATTTTTCTTTATAACATAACACCATTTGAACAAAGGAATTACAGAATATTAAATAGGTTATATTATATATAATAATATGGTTCATCCATAACATGAATGGTTTCATGACCAGAATTTAGAATGATAAATGTAATAGAATGCCCATCGTCCTTGAATGTGTAAATTTGACACATCACGGATGGTGTTCTTCCTACTAGTATAAAATATGGTAAAAAGGGGAAGATGATGATAACTGAATACACTATCATGAAAACATAACATTACATATAAGGAACTGGAGTCATCATAAAATTTGGATGAGGAGAGGAAATAGAAAATGAAAACAAATAAACTTGAAAGTAAAGACAAAGAATTGAAAAGAGGAATTTACCTCTTGAACCAAACTTCCTTGAGAGCCTCGTTAAGGGAGAGGTTTTGGTCTTTTTAGGAGAAAAATTCTTTTTGGACGTGGGAGAGGAGTCATGGAGGGTATTTGGACAGAATTTGGATATGACACAAGGCTTGATAGGAGTGAATGGAAGGGGGTGAGAGGGGGTTTTATAGTGGAGGAGAGAGGGAATTTCTTAATATAAAACTCATTAATTTATTATTTCTCTTCAAGACAAATAATATTGAGTCTTCCATGAAAAATAATAGTAATTTTATCATGTGATCCCGAACCAAGTGGGATTATAACAGCAGAACATCATACATGAGTATCTAATTAGTGTATTTATCTTAATTTATCAATTTATGGCATGTCACTATTCATAAAAAATTCAAGTATTTTTGAAAAATCCCAAAAATTTACCCCATCCATTATTCAATGTGTAGAATCCAAAAATGAAGTCTATTTTTTAAAAATAATTTTCTAAATATTATTAATTTAATATTTAATTAAATAATAATTTATTCTAAAAATAAGAGTTTTAAAGCATTTGTTCACTTATATTAAAGCATAGATATATCATACATACACCTGAATATTATTTATAAACTATCATAAGTAAGGTTACTATTCATTATGGTATATCACTATTCATAAGGATATGTTACAATTCATAAGGGTAGGTTACTATTCACCAAAAATTATTTTTTTCTTATTGGACTCTAAATAACTTATTGATCACAACTATGTATGTCAGATTATTGAAATTCACATCACAAAAATGAAAAACTTATGTTTTATGGGTCACATAAAAATTACTAGTTAATTATGTTGTGATTTCATGTGATTATGACAGATAAGAAAGGAAATTCCTTTAAAAAATATTGGGTCTTTACAATTCAAAGAATAGGAAATCAAATGGTTTCATGGTGAATAAAACATGGGTGGAAATATCATGTTTAAATAGTGAAAATGGAACTGGATCCCATAGAACCATTTCACATAGTTATCACATGGTTTATCAAATCATGAACCTAGCCTATTTTTTCTTGAAAAAAAAATTTGCAACCCTTGACTCCTGAAATACTCTAGAAAATACAAATAAATATTCAAATATCAAGATTTAATATATATTTTATCAAGAAGGGATATCAATTCTACACAGCTTGAAATATTTATGTCCCTAGAATGACTTGGGATCATGAACCTGAAAAGATATAATGTAACAACTGTATAATTAAGGTTTCATGCTCCCATGTCTCATGGATATTCCGTCCATGTATCACAAAAATAAATGGTTCATCATTCTATTAAACAACTTATCATGTAGATTCACTACTCAAATAGGCCTTCCAAACACTAATGTGTTGGGTTTAATCACATAATCCTCCCAATCAACAATGTGGGATGGATCCCACTAATAATTTTTCATTTTGGAAATGTGGAACACATTATGTATAATAGTGAATGAAGAAGGTAAGTCTAATTTACAATACACCATCTCATTTCATTACACAAACTCAAATAGGTAGACATAATAGGTTTATAAATTTTCTTTTACATCCCAAAAATCTATGTCCCAGATATGGTGAAACATTAAAAAACCCATTCACCTACCTCAAACTCTAATAGGTGATAACACAAATTGGGATATGATTTCTAGTGACTTCGGGATATCAATACACATTTCTTGATCAAATTCATAATATCTATTATCTCTTGGATGATACTCAACTTAACCAAATAATATTCTTTAACCTCTACACAATAATGAAGTGATATAAATGGCCTCATATACAACACCTCAAATGGCTACATCCTGATCAATGTTTGATGGCTATTATTATAGTAAATATTTACTAAGGGTAAATATTTCCCCCAATATACAATTAAGTCATGAAAACATGCCTGAAGCTTGTCTTTAAGAATCCAGATAGTTGTATTATACTATCCATATATCTAGGAATGATAAGATGTTCATAGAAAATGATTAAAATGTGTCATGGGAAAGGATTAGGAAGCCATGTTCAGTTCGATCCAATTCGAGTAAACAAATGGACTTTAAAACACTTAAGGTTATGGTTCATGATGTTTATAACCTTCATGAATGATTCTGGTTTGTGGAATTCATTGTTCACATGGATTCTAAGGTAGTACCCACTCTACAATGTAAATCATGTTCATTGAAGTATGGTTTATCGAAGTCATCGGTTGCATGAAGCTTGATGCAGTTACCACTGCAATACATATATATGTTTAAGGAACACCCATCCATTAATATAACTAATAATTTTTCATGAAATCCTATAAATTTTAAAAAATTATTCTCATACCTATTCAGGGCCTATAAATACACCCATATATCATTTAAGGGGAAATGCCCTTTCAGGATTAAAAAAATTATGAATTTATGAATCTCCATCCTTCATGAGAATGAGCAGAAATTGATTCATCAATGTATCCATATTTAATAAAACCAAATCCCATGTGTTTTTCAGATCCTCTACCCATAGTGGAGATTCATTTTGTGAAGGTCCAAGTCCTTCATGTAATAAGAAATCCATTTTTTAGAACATGGGTTTTCACGACATAATTATCTTTCATGAAACCTACCCCATGAGAACCAATAATTTACTCTAATGTGGGGTCAACTAGTGTCACTAGACATACTAATTCATGATACCAATTCTCTTTTTGAATTACTCAACATTTTAGAATCGCTAACCTTCAGGAAACCCATAAAATGGGCCTCTCTGTGGTTCATCCATTCATCCAATACCCTTTTACAAAATTTGAGTGCCCATGGACCCTTTACCAACCCCAAACCAATTCAGATTCACCCTAAATTCCCAAGGAACCAGAATCATCAACTTTTTTGGCTTCCTCTATTTCATCAAGAACAACCTAGTCAACCACTTACCATTTAATTCTATGTATATGTACCATAATTCCTCTTTCTTCTAAGAATATGTACCCTAACATCAAGACATATCATTTACAAACCTCCATGGTAGTGTTTACACCATTCCCATCCCAAAGGCCCATGAGTGGTAGAAATGTAAGAATTAATGGGGTCATAAACAATGGAAACATCATTCATTTCCTAGTAGGAAAATATTATGAATGATATTTTTCTCTTACATCAAAATGGCTTTCTTGATTGTAGGTTTATCTGATATCTATGTTGTAATACATAAACATTAATATCTCTATATCCTATGTTTGTAACATTAAACATTGAGACAACATCCTCAACAGATGAAATTAAATTGTAGACTTACCTCATGATATAAACTAATGATTACCCATGTATGTTCATTATGGGATTCCACCTTCTTCAACACAGAGGGATGATCAACTTACATTAGATATCATTCACCCATAAGCCTCACACCATCCCTCGAGGTAACTCCTTCCATAACATGAGAATCCATACCACATGATGCTAAAATAAATAGAATATCCCTATCATAAGACCTAGAACTATGATATCAAAATTTGTGGGGTTTGATCCCAATTTCCTAACAGGGTTCATAAGAATCCTACAAAAGGTTCAATCCAAATATTGAAATGTTTTTTTCTACAGGATGTAAAATACATGGCATATCTATCTCCATAGGATGTTAAATTTTTGAAACATATATCTATACATGATATTAAATATTTGACTCGTCTATCTCCATAAGGTGTTAAATATGTTACCCATCTATCCCTATAGGATGTTAAATCGATAACCCATCTATCTCCATATAAAGATAAATCATTGACCCATCTGTCATCATGGGATGCTAAATCTACAACCCATATGTCTCTAAAAGATGTTTAATATTTGACCCATATATCTCTATAGGATGTTAAATCATTTAACCATCTGTCTCTATAGGATGTTAATTCTATGACCTAGATGTTCGCATAAGATATTAAACCTATTAAGCACATGTGTCCATATGATGCAAAATTTATGACTACTTGATCTTCGCAAGGCATTAAACATGTGAAGAATATGTCTCCATAAGGCTCTAAACCTATGACCCCACCAAATAAATTCTTAATGTGTGGAACATGGGATGCATATGGTTAATAACTTTGTACTTCATGTGCCTCTAGCTAAAAATCACCCTACGACGAACTTAGTATTCCATAGGTCCAATAAACAAAATACCTCATAAATGAGACGCCCAATAATTTGAAAGAGGAATACTTTAACAATATATGACATGCCCAATGTCCAATGATGTCCAGAGATGTCAAATTTCACCACATAATCAACCATAGGATTCTTTATTACTTCAACAAAATCCATATAATTAACTGACTTCCACCTTGATATAGATGTGAGAATGAGTGTCACGAACATGACTCAAATTTATAAGGGAGACCCAGAGTAGGTGAAGATATCCATGGAGGAATCCATGTAATGAGTGTAACACATCCTATCATCTCATTTTGATCATGGAGTTGATGTCATCAAGAAGTGTGATATGATCCAACATCATTCAGACAGTGAGAATGTGGGAAAACAATGAGCGCATCACATGTGACCTTTACAAAACAACATTAGAATAATAAATAGTGAACCCAAAATGAATTTATTATACTTTAATTGATAGTAGGTTAGTGATGTTTGACATCACACATTTTTGGACACCATCATACCCAAGATTCTTGTTTCAGGCTCAACACATTAGCATTGTGGTCTGAGACGACATTGATCTCCTATAACCAATGATTAATGAGAAATGTTGGGCATCTCCAGTCTGACAAATCATCAAGATAGATCCTTCCTCCATCAAGGGTTCAATTTGGATGTATTGAATTGTTTCTTGAATAATGGGAATCTCATTTATTTTTATTGTACTGATGGTTAGAATCATGCACGACATTGGATTCAAGATTCTGAAAATAGACAAAACCCCCGACTAGTATGCATGGTGGAAGGAGAATGGACAGTATGAAAATACAACATGAATAAACTCTTTCAATGATGTATACCACTTCAAAATCTATTTATAATAATCACCATATCTCAAACTAAAAAATATTTCAAAATAGGGTCATCAATGTCATGGTTCATCACAAATAATTGAAAGGGTCATCCCAATAAAGCATATAGTATGATAGGATCTTGATGCATCGACACCTTGTTTAGGCCACCACCCTCCACCAAGGGCATTATAGGGAAAAATCCTCCAACCCCAATGTAAAAAAATTTAGGATAAATTCCCTTGAATAATATGAATACTCACTCCCCTACTCTTAGAATATTTGGGATGTGTAGGTCACACCTAGAATTACATCATCCAGAGAGATTCCTAGGAGTGCTCCAACTCATCCAATTCGAAGACACCAACTGGTACCTCAGACTAATGGCAGATCAACTTATTCTATACCATGCTATTACAATTCCTAATAACCAAGATCCAATGCTAGTAATGTTCATGAATCATCCCCATAAATAGGCAGCTACATCATCTTCAGTGGCCCTTGTGACAACTAGCACATCTCACCTTCAATCATAATCAATGTGAGAGAGACTATATTCACCTTATTGGATTCAAGAACTAAATTTCCGATGATTAAAGTTGGTTTGAATCTTCCTATAAGGGGCGATTCTGTAAACTATCATGGGGAATCCCAAGATGATGAATTCCATCACAGAGGTCCACATAGAATCACTAAAAACTACCATAGAGGTACTCTAAATAATGGAGGAACTCCCTGCACTGAAGATGTATCCTAGGGATGAAGGGTAGTAAACATCAGTGGGATACGTTCCCATAAAACTCACCACATCATGTAGGGAAATAACTCTCATGATCCTCTGGGGCTCCCTCTTGGGGAGCTCCCACACGATTTGAGGCTGGGAAAATAAAAAATCGCAACAATATCGAACTCTCAGAATATGAGGTGACTGATGACTCGACGATGCACATCTTCACCCACCATCAGAACTGAGTGAAAAAACCCATGTGTTAAGGATCAAAATCTATCATTCCAAGTTCCATAAGGTCCCCAAATACCTCTATAGCTACCTATAAGTGTATAATTTTTGGACCTCCATCCATAGGATCACAATGCATCCACCTCCATCTACATCAACTTCCCACTAATCTGATTCCACATTATAGGTTTGAGATATTTTAGGGTCATGATTGATGCCCCAGGCTGATCGTATGGAAAATAATGAGTCTTAAATAGACTCTTGTTTTCTTGAACATGAGGTGGCTGTAGGAACCCCATCCTATATGGAAATGGTCATGAAGTTGGTCTTTCTTTAGAGAGACATTCCAACGTACAATAGACTATTGAACTCGGTAGTTCCATATGCCATAGAATTAGTATAACAGTAGGTCCACATAATTTTCGAACCTAGACTACAAAGTATTGATGATCGAGGTATAAGGAGATTGGGAATCAAATTATCCCATTGACAATGAACACATAGGAGATTTTTGGGAAATCTTGGCCACCGACCAACTAATGTTTGTGTTTTGTCCATTAGTGGCCAAAACATTAGTGTCCATGTGACCATAAATGACGGAAAGGACTCATATCTCTAATCGATCATTTGGGTGACACTCAAATACATCATGAGACTCAAGAGTGTTTATCCATGGAGACCCAATCACCATGAGAGTATCAATAAATTATTTCAGAGTATTGAACTCACAGTGATTCTAGTAGCTCAGTGTTCTAAGATCAACTTGTCTTTATTGTTGTTTCATTAGAAATTTATCAGGATACTCAATGTTCTTTGATGAATCAAGTGAGAGGAATCATCCCATGTACTGATCATGGGATAGGGGAAGTATTCTTCCCACCACATTTTTCCCATTCAATGAAATAACAAGGCTAACAGTATGATCAACATATCAATAGTGAGAAATCATCACTATCCACCATAATTGAAATTATTTTCCCAAATCACACTAAAATTTATCAGATGAACTGGAAATACAATGCATTCCATGGTGGGGGAAATATTCACTAATTTGAGACTCAGTGTCAGACAAACTCATAAACCAAGGTTACACTCACCAATAGAGGAATAAATTGGGTTTTAAGAGTCCCCCTAATGAGTTATGGATACCCTGTGATCGGAATCATGACAATGGTAATGGTTTTTCCAATCCTAGCCAAACATTAGAGTAAATTCTATAATCTGAGTCAAATGACATGACCTACCAATGTGGCATGATGTTGGGAACTAAAGAGAAACAGAAGGTTATCATGCTCTGGTGATTTATTCAGATCCTAAAATGACCTTCCATCAACTAGTATAGTCATCTTGCCTAAGTATTTGTTTTTAGTTGAGATGATAATCATAGGATTTTTCTTGATTAGTTCACCACCAATGTATTCAATTCAATAACCACTGACCTCCCTAAATGTAATAACGGACCTTGTGATCAGGTTGCTGACTTCATTTCTTAGTGTAAGGGACTTTACTTTTTCCTCAATATGTATCTTCCCAATGAAAATTTGCTAAAAATATGAATGGACAATGTTTGGGTTGAGAGTACACCCACCATATTTATCCTCACATATTTGGGTGAATTACATAAGTTCTCCAAAAGGCTATAGCGCTTGGAAGAGACTTTGTTGAATTGTAATAAATAACCACACACATTACCACTTTCAGATCTTACAAGAAGGTGAGTGAATGTAGAGATATATTATACTATTCAGATTGAGGCCCCATAAGATTTCAACCATTAGGCACACAATAGGACATGATTTTTAACATGACATGCCCCATCAATCAGAAAGAACCTGTCAACTGAACATTCCTAGCCAAGAAAAACCTTTCCCTGAAATTTTTGCAGAAGATCCTTGTTAGGACCAAGAACCCTGTGTTCCCTTTGTTTAATGGAATAATAATTAAATCACTATCAGGGGTTTACATTTCCCATTTTATTTCATGTGTTGCATATAATAAGGGATGATAGATATTCTATAATATCAAAGGTCTAAGTAGGATAACCTTTATGGTCTCCCCAACATCTATCTATATCATAGAATCCAAGGTAACACCATCATGGAGTGTTACATATTCAATGATTTCTTACATGATTAGATTGATTTTGGTTTTGTCACACAAGGTGATGTTTTGGCATAGGCAGTTATTTTCTCTAAAAGTCTCTGTAAAAGAAATGAGTACTATAATTAATCACAATAGGCATTGATCCAGGATATGATGAAATATGATTATTCGTTATCCCATAAATTGATTTTTCATTCCCATGGTATTATTCATGATTTTAGAGAAAACCAAGGCCCCCTATAGTCGATATGCCTCCTTTTACACTACATTAGTATCAGAACCATTGAAATCTCAAAATAGAATTTTGTAATGAAAAAATAGTGAAAGGGGTAGAATGAATAGAGTCATCCTATTGTGCTAAAACATATCCTCAAACTCAGTGATTTCATAACTCAAGAATAGAGAGATTTAGTCATTGTTTTCCTAGACTTGGGGTCTCCAACGGATGAAGAAAATGAATATTTATACATGAATTTCATCATACTAGTGTATATTTACATGGTATCCTTTATTGAAGATCACTTTTTCCCTCCACTAGGAACCTATGGATGATGCCACCAGAGGAGAGGCTGGAATTATACTAATAGGCAGGACATCTTAGTATCGTATTCGAGATAGATTGTTCGGGAATCCAAATATAGATGACAAGTCGTGGACATGTCTTAACAGGCATGACCATCTTAGGATACATTGATTCTGGTGCCCCTGTAACCAACTATTCTAATAAATCACGTGACTCATCTTCAACAATATAAGGCTACCCTATGACAGTCCAAACCCTAATCCCAGCTATATGGGTCTGAGTTACCAACATCTAGTCAGACGTAGAGTATGACCAGTATGATCTTGGTTCCAACAACACAACTGACAATGCCAATTGTTCTCCCTACTTATGATAACCCCTTTCAAAATAGAAGTTTGAATCTAGTATAAATATATGATGGTTTTATTCACTTTTTTGGAATTCAAGCAAGTCTCTCAATTCTTGATGCAGACCTACTATTCAAGGAAATGTGTGAATCTCTTATTGAGGCCATGGAATCCGCCTCTTGTTCTAAAGTGAGGAACCCACTTCTATGGCCTACAATGAATAAGAGGCCAATTAGAAATAATGAAAATATTCCATATCCTTATTGGAAATAGATGAGGGTTATACCATTAAGGGACACATACATCTGTTCTATATCACAAGTCAGTTCAACGATGTTGAAGAATGACACTACCAAGTGGATAATATCTCTATGATTAATTTCATCCCCACATAGATTCATTATATGTTGGGGTTATATAAATTGATCTTAATCCCTCATAGATGATGATTCAGTGATATGAAAAGTTTTATTAGAAAATGCATGGTAAGATTCTGTTGAAGAACCAATCCAGTTGCCTAGTAATGAGAACCAGTTTAATGGTTGACTCCCTGGATATTGATTATAATTCACTTCTATGGAGGCATTGTCTTCATATACTTTCCATAGTCCCTTATTCCAACCATTAGTGCCTCAATTACACCATTGATGGGTACGTAGGGGTAATACTTTCTTATTATTCCGCCATTCAATATTTTGATACATACTTCCTAGATCACCCACATTGATCTGGAAACTACCCCTATAAATCATTGGGAAGA
The DNA here is from genome assembly GCA_963277665.1 of Viscum album. Lineage (NCBI taxonomy): Eukaryota > Viridiplantae > Streptophyta > Magnoliopsida > Santalales > Viscaceae > Viscum > Viscum album. The sequence goes on from OY728141.1 coordinate 1,427,831,834, forward strand.
TCTAAAGGACGTCGTCATATTGTTTATCCACTAATTAGATCCCACAACCCTATATTTGGGATGTTACTTCATTGTATCCAAAAATAAAGAGTTCCCACATATCTCTTTATTAAGAAAGCAAGATTAAGGCCATAAATACCCCCTCCCATTGTATAATGGGACATCCTCTCTTTGGATACAAACTCATAACAGAACCACATGTTCCAAGGAGCAGTGATGTCTCATTATAAGTACACTCATCATCATTTTATCAATATTAAAGTAAGATATCATGGAAATTTTTTTGTGGTATAGTATCAGTAGCACCTATTTAAAATATCGCTTTTAAGAAATAACTACTCAGAATGGGTGAAGCTATTGGAAACACCATTTCTGGTCCTATTAATCTAGAATAGATACCTCACTACTCAATTTTGTGCGTTTCAAAAAATGAAATGCATTTGGATGACACCCCTCTTGTAATAAAAGATGATGTCACCACCATGGTTTATGAGATGACCTAGGTAAATCTTAGTACTAAATATGATCCAAGGCCAAAACCAATTAGTTAAATCATGTCCCTGGAGGTGTAGAAAAAGTATGTGTACTTCGTGAAGCATCACAATAATGTGTTCACTCAAGGCTATAAAAATAATCCATGGATTGATCCCCATGAAATCATCCACCTCTATAGCCTACATTCCAGACATAGTGGTTTTAAATATCTTCATGTGAATATTCATATTTCCCATAGTTCCATGGTTATATATTATGTTGATAATATAATAAAGGAAATAATTTTTAGGTGGTTCAGTAACAGAAGTGTCTACCAATATTTTCCTAGTCCGAAACAAGAATGGCTAGATCAGAGTCTGTATCGAATTTATTGACATCAAACCCCATTGTCAAAAGAATTATTTTCCCATTATAGTAATGGAAATTCTGATCGATGTGACTAATAGATTCCAATACCTCTCATTCATTGATGGGTATTCTGAGTATAACCATATTTTAATGTCCCCTAAGGCAGAAGAGTCCACCACTTCCTGGGAACCCTAGGAGTTCATCATCTAATAGGTTATGACGTTTTTTTATGAATGATGGGGCTACTTATCTACGTTTCATGTACCATATTTTCAAGACACTCCTCTAGAAATTGATAATGTTCTATGTGGATGATTTGGTAGTCAAATATTTCCCATGGAAGGACCATATCATGGACCTTGATATAGCGTTTCAATTCCTTCTCTCACATTACTTGAAAATGAAACCCCCATGTTGTGCATTTGGGGTCACATCCATAAAAATTTAATGGAATCATTATCAGATATATGGGCACTCAAATTGATCCAAAAAATATCATGGATATCAGATATATAAACCCTCACTGTAATCTTTGGGGGTTGTGAGGCCTTCATGGTCACATGGAATATATATCAATTTATTACAAATATGGCCAAAAAGTATAATCCATTTTTAAGGATCATGAAAAAATACATAGTATACTATTGGGATGAGGTTTTTTATGTCTCTTTTGATGACATTAAATAATATTTTATATACCCTCCAATGTTAATTTCATCCTCCTAGGGAATACTTTGGTCCCCTTTGTTATTTCCCTATAATATTTCCTCAGAATAATCTTGGAAAAGAAGAACACTTAAGGTGTATATAATATCCCATGATATCATAACCATATGATTCTCAATGTCGAGTCTAGATATTTATCTTTTGAGAAGAGTTTCTTACCCTGTGTTTTCATAGTTCAGAAGTTACAACATTATTTATAGCACAATAAGATATAACAGGTATCCTATTATTATCTTATGGAATAAATTCTCTGAGACCCTATATTGAAAGACCCATTAATTCATAATCTAGTTATCCTATAGTAGTTTGATATTAGTTTTATCCCTCCAAAAGGACTTTAAGGTATATGCGTTAACAGATTTCGACAATGTGCATCTGATCGTTGAGGAACTTCCTCCAGATATTGATTTCCCCGAGGGAGACATTTTCTCCATGGATAAAATTTAACCCTACCAATAGATATATTTGTATAGTGCCTCTTGCATCCTTACTAGTATAAGGCTCAACAATACAATACTAAATAGAGTCATCTATGAGATTGTTTTCATCAATCCTATGTAGGACATCTTTTCATACTCTTTCGAATTATCATAAGGTTTACTAACAATGAGTCTGAGGCCCATAATCACATAATTTTCCTATAACTCTACCTAGAGATTTATGCCCCCACTTGAATGTGAAGGGAGACTTCGAGTATGTAATTAGATAGGTTATGGGATACTACATCATCATAAAATTGGAACTTCTTCCCCTATTGGAACAAGATAATGAGTTTATGATCCATTTACATTCATAAATATAGTTGACTCATATTCCTTAATGATATAATGACCTATCATATGCATTAGGAGGTCTACCATCATCCCTTGTAGAACCCTACCATGATGACCTACTTATCCATGCAGCGCACTAGAGGGTCATTTATATTATTTTTTATGACATTGATAAAGGACATGTAAACCATTTTTCAGATAAACCCTCGATGCTAGGGCCTTCAAGTTCCCAACTAGTTGAAGAAGATCCCAATTTGAGGATCTCCTTTATTGAGTATCTCCAACATGAAACACTTCTTCTTGGATGAGTAGAGAATGAGAGAATCCACTGATGCACAATGTATTTTGTCCTCATAGAAGGTCCCATTCATTGGAAGATCCTATTCCTGGGTGGATTTGATAGATTCCTCTTTCATGTGCGGATCCCACAAGGAAAAATCAAAGCTCTCCCATAGGATATAATGATTTTGTTATTTTTCACCCACTAAGGATTGTGACAGTATCAAAATTATAAAAAGGAATCGTATGTGTATGATGCATTCAAACATCATGCATAATCCAAAAAATCTTTTCCAAACCATCAAATATTGTTTTCCGTTTTTTTATAGTTACATGATGTCATTGGACCATATCTTTTTAGTAATAACTCGACAGTATTGGTTTGTCCTCAATGCCACTAGCTTCCTCTCTAAGAGGGTAGAGGTCATCCCCTAATGGATCTCAAGACATGATCTGTGATTGAGTTCATGAAATATCATATCATACATTGATTTGGGATCCCTAACACTATTCTATTAGGTAACAGTACCAACTTTCGAGATACAAAGTTGAAAAAGTTGTACACCAACTACAACATTCTACCCAAGCATACGTATCACTATCATGTGCTGGAAATGGAGAGATTTAATCAGAAACATATTTAACATTCTATAGTTGTTGGTGGTACAAAAATAGAATACTTGGCTCAATAATGTCCCAAATTCTCTTTGGGATTACCAAACAAAAATATGTAACTCCACTCAAGAAACCCCAAATTCCATGTTCTATTGAATATAGGAGGTTTTATCTATAAAATTAAAAATACGATTTCTCTGAATAGTTTTTATGATCAACAGATGCCAAATAAGGGTGCATAATTCCTCTTAGAAGAGATATAATCCCTTGGAGAAAACAAGATTTTGGAATTACCTAACATTGAAAGCTATCAAAGCAAGATAAAATGAGATTTCAAAATGAAATTCCTCCGCCACCCCTTTTTTCTTAGAGATAAGGTACTGGCATTGAACATGCTTATGATACCTTGGAAGAAGCCACTCAAACTTGAACCCAAGTGGGGAGATCCCTACATTATCTATAATTTCTATCATAATACCATGTACTCTTTGATCCCCATTGATGGTGAGTGTATAAAACCGCTCACCAATTCCATGTTTCTCAGGTAGTACTTCTCATAACATATCATAGTATGAACTATATGACCATAAACTAAGAGCTCCTAGTCCAAAATCTATGAACACAAACTGAGGACCATTGGTCTGAACTCCATGACCGTAAACTAAGAGCCTATGGGTCGAAATATATTATGAAAAACTAAGAGCCTCGAGTCCGAAAAGTATGACCATAAACTAAGAGCCCCTAGTCAAAACTCAATGACCATAAACTAACAGGCCTTGGTATGAAATCTATGACCATAAACTAAGATCCCATGATATAGTTTCTATGACCATACACTAAGATCCCCTATTGTAAACTCTATGACCATAAAATAAGTTCCCCTAGTCTGAAATCCATGACTATAAACTATGATCCCTCAGTCCAAGCTCTTTGACTATAAACTATGATCGACTAGTCATAGATATTTGACCATAAAAAAATCCCAAGATCCTAACTCTATGACCCCAATCCAAGGACAACTAGTCCCAACTATATGACCTTAAACATATAGTCCTTGGACAATGTTACATAATATTAATCTATAGTAAACACATTTCAAGAATTGTAACCCTGAACATTTTTTGACACACCACAGTCCAAGCAATATGACAATAAAATTAAATTCCCAACATCATCATCACACGACAATAACTTGTTGCCTTACCCTACGGTAAACCTGGGTTTCCCCATATGAATAATACGAGTAGAACCAAACCCACCATCCTCAACCCATGGAGTTAAACTCTATCCTTAACAAATGCTAAAACTGGGATAGCCATATGAAAAAATATGGAATAATCAATCCTAAAATTTTTATAACATGATGATATACTATAGGATTACCCCATTATAAACTTGAGATGACTCATATGATGAGTATGAGATGAACCCTCCTTGATTAATGACATTAAATTACATGGTCCATGTCCCTATTGCATGATGTTAAACGGTATAACATATTTAGATCTCACTTTATAGAGAACCCCATATCTAGCATGATTCATCTACCATGTCAGGTAAGAAAAATATGAATGGATTTATTCCCATGTTTTTTAGGATAGGTAGGGAAATTTGGATCTGTGTCCTAGTTCTACCCTCATATTCAACCTATTTTTAAATCCACCCCTAGTCTAAGAATTGTGACATTGAATGGCCATTAATATATATGAATATTTCTTTTTGTGTGGAATGGTAACCTTGTCCCCTTATTCACAATGGGATTTAACATAATTGCATCACCCAAACATCCTTGGAATACCAAAACCACATAAAGACTAATCATTATGAATTTAAAATACATGCACCCATTCCCATGTGGCATCTTATTCATACATCCAAAACAACATTCATCTTGATTCCAATACCAATTGGATATGTAGTGATTCTAATATCTCCTATCCCAGGTCCAACCCCACTACCCACTCTTTTGAGGGGTTCCCTATGATAACCCTCATCTTTATTATAAATTAATTCATGATTTATTTTATAAATGTACACACAAGAAAACTTTTCATATTGAGTAGTATATTATATTTGGTAAATTGGTTTCATTACATAACAAAATAAAACAAATTGTGCATCACCATTATTTAAATATTTTTAACATGATCATAATAATTTATTGTATATAAAACTGTATGGGATAACCTAGGGACACACATAAGAAAGGGAAGAGCTGTAAATCCTAGTAAGGGATTGAATATTTCATAACATGAATAAATTATTTAATATTAGATAATATACATTTAAATTCAAATAAAATTTTAGATAATAATGATCATGAATAAAGAGTCATGATATAACAAGATAACATAAAGACAACGTGGGATGGTGGCAACAACTCTAATCATGCCATCATAAAAATAAGTCAACGAGAATCATTAAGTCATCATAAAATGGTGGAAAATTTTCCATAATGGATTATGTTCACTTATAATTCCCTTGAATGATGTTTCTGGAGGTGAAAAAATTACATATATCCATTGGATCACTATATATCTCCAGGTGCACCTGACATTTTCATATCATCTAAATACATATGTGTGCCACATTGAAAGTTCGATATTTGTTAATATTTATTCATTTTTAATTTAATGATAATGAAATGTGTAATACATACAAAGAAGTCCCCAGTAAAAGTAGTATAGTTTTTTCTATGTGAATACCATTGAGTTAAATAGTGATGGTAATAAAAATAAAAATGATTTAGAATGGAAAATTGCAGTGAAATTTCAGTACCATAACAGCGGTACGTATATATTCATAAAAAGGATTAATAGGGAATAAAAAGTTTTATACTCATTTTTAAGTTAAATATAATTTAATTACGATGTATGAAAATAGATCCCACCATTAGTAATTGGAAATATAAGGCATAAAAGAAGAATATTCTTGAATAAAGAGGAGAAGTAAAGGATCCGTTACTCTGAGAGGGTGATCTAAAATTCATTAGAGTGCACTCTTCAGAGCTTTTGAGAACCTTGGGAGGACTCTAGAGTGGGTATGTTATAGTAGGGACGTGATACAAGGCTTCTGAGTGAAGTGTAATGGGTGATTAGGTGGGTTTATATAGGAAAAGAGAGAGGAGTTCCTTTTTTGTCTCCCAAACATAGGTATTGGATTCTATATAATAATGTAATCAACCCCAAAAACCATCACATGTTTTATCCCCATGGTTTATGAAATATAAGGGTTTTTTAATTATTGTATAATTCTGAGGTCCCATCTCATTAAAATAATACTTTTGGATATGTGGAAGTGAGTTATGCTCTTCAAAAAATAATTTGAAAACCATAAAACATAACTTAGGTTTTGTAGGAATCATATAGGCATTATAAAATAAATAGAATATTCTACGGAAAAGATTTATATAAAGTAAAAATATAATTTTGATCATGGATACCATGTATAGCGTGTGTTATATCACTTTTTGGCTTTTTGTGGTCATAATACACAATATACATATATACTATATTTAATTTTTACTCAAAAATTTAACCTCCTAATAAAATAATGAAAAATTAACCACTGTATAATATTAAATTTTTTAATGAAAAAAATTATATTATCAAAAATATTTTCTAAACATGTGCATTTTTCATTTTTAAAAAATAATCGTACTTTATTGAGAAAGGACACTTTTTTTACAAAATCAGCTTTCGACCCCTTATAAAAATTTCAACTAACTTAATGAAATATATAATATAATTTATATTTAATAAAAATTATTTAATATTAACTATATATTAAAATAAAATTTATTCGAAACGTCGATTATTTCTACGAACAAAATCACTTAATTGAAATCAAATATTACCCAAAAATAAAACATGTGTTTTATTATATCTAAATCAAAATCTTTTATGAGGTAACAATAATAAAACTAAATAAAACCATTATTATATTAAAATTTAAAGAAAACTATTTTTATTATTATTTTATTGATATAAATATCTTTATTGAACCAAGAAACTCCCTAAGCAAAAGGTATACTATGGTAAGATTTAAATGGGGTTGTTCATCATACAAGGTTTTGGTCATGATCTCGATGAGTTAGAACATCTCTCAAAAATAGTTTCTATCATGATTTAGTTATTATATGTCATCTTCATCATGGTAATGGGAAATTCCTCAAAATGTTATATTTCATATAATCTCTACTAAATTGGATTAATAGGTTATGATCATTCTCGTCCAGGCCATCAGTTCCTTTCTTTGTTTAAATTAGATTTATCAAAACCCTATATTTATACTAATCATATGATTTCTAGTGATTGGATATATTATCAAACGTTATGATTCATTATTATGTTTTAAATATGATAGGATATAATAAAACTAAATAAGTTCATGAGTTTTCTATAAACTGAATACATAATAATGAAGTTAATTCAATCACAAAGGGAATTTTATTTATAATGTTTCGAGTCATTACGTTATTCCCTTTTTAGAAATTTTACCCTAAATTTTTTAATTTTATTCATCAAATTAGATGAGGGTAGTTCTATTTCATCACCACCTCTTATTAACACATCACTTATTCAAAATTTTGGTTCCTCTATTGCACTTTGACTAGGTTGTGTTATCTTATTTTGTAGAACCTTGTCTCTATGGTCTATGATATTAACTATAATTTCCTCATATGAAATATAATTCTCCAACGGTACCACCTCTAGAATAATTACATTGGAGGGGTATATTTTTTATTTCATCAAGATGTATAAATAGAACACATCAACTAATTGAGATAGGATAGGTGGGAGTGCAATTCAATTGGCAGCTGCTCTAATGAGATGAAGGATCTCAATGGGACCAATTTATAATGGACTAATCTTTCCCTTCATCCCTAATCTCATGAAATTATTCTATGGAGATATGAGATGAATTACTTACCTCTAATATTAAACTCTAGATATCATTGGATATTTTCAGAATAGCACTTCTATTAAACATGGGAAGTCCTGATGTGTTTTTTTGGTCATTGGCCTTTTCCACCATTTCCTTGGCTGTTTTAGGACATAGTTATTTGTGTTCCCTAACTTCATCCTTGTATTTATGTATTCTTCCCATCATCCCATAAATTTATTCATAATGATCCATTTGGATTCTTGTGTAGAAAATATTATTGTATGAGAACAAGATCATAGAAAAAAATTTATCCCATTTTCCTTTGAAGTCCATTGAGCATGCTCTAGACATGTCCGTGAGTTTTTAGATAGTCCGATAAAATTTTCTTATAGTTTGAAGGTGATAATACGTGCTGAAGTTCAACACAATATTTAAATAATGTTAGATACTCTTCCATAACATGGTGTTAATCTTGGATGTTGATTAGGTACAATTGATAGTATTGTTCCATGTATCCTCACACTTCTCTAATTTATATCCTTGAATGTTGATTTAGTGATAATCCCTATAGAATTTTAATGAATTGAGTAGTCTTTATTAGATGATCAACCAAAACCCATATAGAATTATTTCTTATTGATGTATTTATAGGACTAAGGAAAATGTCCATGGTAATTTTTTCTCATTTTCTTATATGTAAGGGTAATGGTTTCATCATACCCTATGATTATTTCCTTTTATAATTCACGTTTTAACATACAAGATACCTTGATGTATATTATAGAATTTACTTCTTCATATTTTCCATCCAATAGTGTTATTGAAGATCTTAATACGTCTTTTTGTTTCCTGGATGGATGTAGAAGGTTGATCATTGTGCATCGTCCAATATCTCATTATTTAACTCATGTCTTTTTGGTACACATTGTCATGGTACAAATCATGTAACTCATTATTCATTAATTTTGAAATCTAAGGACTTCCCTTTTCATACAACTTGCACCTTCTTATGGGTTTCTACATAATATCTTTCATCGTCCTTTATCTTCAACAAAAGGGATAGTTGATGAATCATTTCTGAATGGATTGATGACATTTCTCCCTTTATTATTCCCATTTACTTCTTATTCTTGTCTAGGAATATAAAATCCTCTTAAAATAACATCAATGTTATAATTTTGGGATCCTTTCATCTTTGAGAATATGATACATTATTTTATTCTCTAGGATGATAGCTGATTCAGAAGTCACATTTCTTAATCATCTCAAACCATCTTCACTAATGTATATTAATATCTTTCAATGTAAATATATATTTTAATCACTTATGATATTTATATAATTCACACTACTCCACAAAGATAAAATTTCACTAGATTTTCATTGATAGGATTACTACAACCAACTATAGATCATGATTTAGATTTTTCCATTCATGAACATTTAATTTCCATGAATCATAGGAATTCACTTTTCAATTCTGCATTAGTACACATCCAAATATCTTCTTCGAAGAATCTTTTTTTACCATGAAAAGTGCAACACTTGTGGGTAATGTAAACAGAGGTGTAGTGATAAGACTCTTTTTCAACATCATGATGATCTCTTCAGATTAATTATTCTGGAAAAACTCCATTTTGAATTAGCATGGATAGAAGGGTTGAGAATCATGAGAAACTTATCAAAAATAATTTGTAATACCATTCCAGTACAAGTAAACTAGGGATATCTATCATAGATGTTGGCCTCAACCATCCTCAAAATTTCTTCTGTCTTTGAAGGATCCACAAATATTTAATTTCTTGAGATAATACACACTAATAATGAGACATCATTCAAATATAACTCACATTTTTTGTATGTCACATAAATATTATCCTTTTGTATTGTCTTTTACACAACACTCTGATTATTCTCATACTCTTACTTTCTTTTGGAGTATATTAAAATCACAACTATAAAGACTACCATAAATTTGTTTAGGTAATGTTTGAAGAACATATTTATAAAATACATTAAGATTTATAATGAATGTGTGAGTCTTAGTGGCATAATATTATCCTATACTTCCTATATCTTTCTAGGAAAGTAGTTTTTTAGATATCTTCCTTCATCACCCTTACATGATAATACATTGACTGAAGATCCACCTTTGAGATTTATTGGACTGCATATAGCTGATATAATAATCCATAAATCCATAGAAGAGGATACATGTTCTTTATCATGACCTTTTTTAGATCATGATAATTAAGGAAAAGGAAAATTGAGGCATCCTTATTCTTGATTAAGAGGACTGATACATCCCATTTTGAATTACATGAGAAAATGAACCCTTTGTCTAGATTCTCCTATAGCTAATTCATTAGATCCTTAAGGTCTACCGTATACTTTCTATATGAAGTCTTGAATATTGATGAATCCCTATGTATAATCTTCATTACATACGAATATTCCCACTAAATGGGAATTTCTTCAAGGATTATATTTTCCATAGAATCAATAATTTGAGTTGGATACACATGATCATAGGTAAAAAATATTCATGAATGAGATATTGGAACTAAAGAATAATTATCCCCCTCCTTGAACTTGTATTTAATTGCATAATGATTCATGATACAGAGAGTGATTTCCTTTTTGTGAAATTTTTTGATGGATATGTATAAGGAAAAAAAATCAATAACCAAAATTGCATCAAATTTTAATAATGGGAGAATCGAGAGGCTTTCATAAAATTGAAACACATAAATTTCGATGTGGTATGAATTATATACTTGGGATGCAATAATTTGTCCATTTTTTCATCGATAGGTCTTCTTCCATGATTTGTGGCCGTGTTTGAATATTTCAACTAAACTTGTTTTATTTTAAAGAATTAATAAAACAAGAAACAAGAAGTATGTTCATTATTCCATAATAAGTATCTAGAATATCTATCACCTCTTCTTTTTCATGATCCACCTTAGTGGTTGTCATGTTATAATATTTCCCTTTCTTACTTTGAGGTTGGTTATTATCTCCCACAACCATTGTCTTAGTGAATTTGATTGTAATGTGACCTTGTTATTTTCAATTGAAATAATGAACAATATGATGAGGAATTACTGGAGAAATCCTTTCCACCATCACATTAGTGGGTTTCTCCTATCTATAATTACTAGCTAGGTTCTCTCCTTTTCAAAATCTAAATATTTTTGCTTAACCACATTAGTAAATTTATTGTGTGATTCTTTCTAAAATTTTGATAAGTAGGATATTGAAATTTCATACAACCATTATATTTCTGTATCATAACACTATAATTAAAATAATCTTTCCTATTAATATCCTTGTGAGTCCCTTTAGATTCATTGATATCCATTTCATCTTGGAGAGCACATCAAACATTTTCCTCAATGATATCAATGTCTCAGATCACTGTGGATTTTTTTAGACTCTATGTTATCCCGTCGAAGAGGTGACTAACTTTTCATTCAAGGGTAATGAAAAATCTAGCGGTATATTATAAAATTCTTATAATGTTTACCACATACTATTTTATAGATTCATCATTTGTTTTCTTGAGGGAAATGAAATCCATTTCCATTTTATGTCTGAGAGTGTGAGGTAATTTGTTATTAAAAAAACATTTTTCAGAATTCCTTCCACACCATCAATTTGATCTCTTCCTCATGATTTACATTCCTAATCAATTTACACTACTAATAAATTTCTCCCTCCATATTATATAAAACCATTATAACCATCACCTACTCATAACATTGATGGACGAAGAATATTTTCTCAGTCAATATAATCCATTATTCTGTGATTAAGGGATCGAATGATCCTTCAAAAGTTGATGGCCTTGGTGGAATAAATGACTCAATTGAATTTTTTTACATTCTTAAGGGGATTTGGGATTTCCACCTTGATTGGGGAATCTATTTAGAACTTGATTCAAAAAAGAGAGTATAATAAAAAATTTGTGATTCTTTATCCCATCGGGTTGGGCATCACATTTTGACAGTCAACACATTACCCTTCACATTGATTGTTTACTCAGTTCCACTTATTTAAGACCATTGTATATATTATATTTATAATTAAGGATGAGTAATTTTGTACTATTAAAAACATAAATGGTAATATAATAAAATTAAATTGTTATCATATAAATGGCATATATTTCATTAAATTATTGATTTATAGGCTTTAATATAAGTTATCCATGATCTATTTTCTTACATAGACTCTTTAGAGATTTGTTTACACATAATAATGGTTTGTAATGAGATTTTAAATTTCATAATATATATCCCTAGGTAGATTCAAACCAAGTGTTCAACAATTCCTGTTAGTGTCAACCACTTCCCGATTGATTCTGGCTTAATATGATTTTTTGGGTTTTACCCCTATTTACATCTATGCCAGATCAACCTCCACCTGTGGTATCTAAACCGGGATGTATTTTATTGGAAACCACATACCCTATAATTTAACCAAATTTAAGGATGTTTTCCTCTCTTTAGTCTTATCCCTGATTCTTTTGAAATAATTTAATAATCTTAATCAAAAAACAACTAAACTCTCAATTGATACCAACTATGAAAACCCTTTTTATTGGACATTAATTCATTATATATTATATGTTGGAACAAAAAACAACCCATAATATATACAATTATAGTTCCTTTGGTAACATAGGTAGATTTAATAACCACTTAAAATTGGGGGTATATCTACAATATTTAAATCTTCCTTCATGTGCTCATAATATTCCATCATACTTAAAACTATATGGGCTATCATTGGGACATAAATAAGAAATTGATGACATACATGGACTAGTGACGAACTAAAAATGGAATAAACTTATGAAAGTATTACACTTTAGAGAATAGGAATTTCAAATGGACATAATATGGGTGAGAATCATGAACATGAACAAATAGGAATGATATGGAATGATGACATAAAGGAAACATGGGAAAGTGGAATCAAATTTAAACATGACAACACAAAAATAGGTTAAGGATAACCAAAAAGACAACATAAGATGGTGGAAAATGTTTCATGATGTATTATATCCACTCCCTAATCCCTTTCATGAAATATCATGAGAATAAAAAAATTACCAAATTCATTGGAGCACTATATATTTATGGGTGCACCTGTCGCTTTCATATCATGTACATTCATATGTGTTTGACATATAATTATAAAAATATGATTAAATTTAATAATATATAATTCAAGTATAAAAGATTTTGAAATAAATACATTGAATTACCCTATCATAGGATTATAATTATGTCTAGGTGAATACCCACGAGGGGAATTGCAATGTTATTCAGAGCTAAAAGATTTGGAATGGAAAAATTATAGTGAAATTTTAGCATTATAACAGCGATACCTAAAGATTATTGAAATTGATTAAATATTACCAAATGGGTCGCTCATATTTTTTACATAAATTGAAATTAATATGTCTATGAAAAAACATTTCCCAACATTAGTGATGAGAAATGAAAGGAATAAAATGAAGAAGACGGTTGAATAATGATGGGAAGGAAATGATCCCTTACCATGAGAGGGTGATTCCAAATGATTTGGAGGAACTATTAAAATCATGGGGAAAACTTGTTAGGACACTAGATATTATAGGGTAGATTAATTATGTGATCTACTTTTTTTAGGAAAATGGAATGGTATATTCGGTGGGTTTATATAGGAAAAAGGGAGAGGAGTTATTTATTATTTCGTAAACATAGGTGTTAGACTCTATATAGTAATGTAATAAAAACCACAAATAATAATATGGGTTCATCCCATGGTTTTTTTAAAATAGGGGGGGTGTTATTCATTGTTTTATAAGTCTACAGGCCTAACTCTTTAAAATATTACCCATGGTGAAGTGTATGTGAGTCATTCTCTTAAAGATATGATTTTAAAACCACAAAATATAATGATGGTTTTGGAGGATTTATTAAGGCATTAAAAACTATAAAAATATATTAAAACTCATTATTTTATAATATAAACTTATATTAGGTAATGTATACAATTGATAGAATTTATTATATCACTTTTGGGCTTTTATGATGTCATAATACACATAATATAATTATCTAGTATTTAATTTTTACCTGAAAATTTGATTTTCTCATAAAATTATGAAATATTAACCATTGAATAATTTTTATGTTACTATTCAATAATTAATATCTATTTTATGGAAATAAATTTTTTAATATGTTAATTTTTTTTAAAATAAAAATTTACATTTTTATAGAGGTGATGGTTTTTTTGACAATAACAATTGTCAATACCTTATAAAAATTACATTATAATTAATACAAATAATATAATTATTTATAATTAATAAACACAAGTTGATAACAATAATTTATTAAAATATCATTTATTTAAAAAAACATGAATTTATCAAATGTATTCTCTTAATTTAAATCGCATATTACCCAAAAATTCAATTTGTGATTTATCGTATATAAATAAAAATAACATATAAAGTAAATAAAATATAAAGTAATTATAAAAATTATTCAATTGAAAACAAAATATACATATTTATATTAGTATATTCTACAAACATAACCTTTCGTTACACAGTCAAAGTATCTAAGGGTAAGGTGGATGATGGAAATATTTTCATGGGGTTTTTCAGCGTACATGGTTCTATTCATGATCTTTATTTGATTAATCATATCCTATAAATGGTTTCAATTGTTCTTTAGTAGTTGGATATCAACAATGGATCGGTCAATGAAATAACTGTGTGAGGTTATCTACCTCAATTACTCTGATAAATCGGCTTCCGAGGGTATGATCCGACTGGTTGAGGCCATTGCTTATTTTGTCTATATAAATTAGATTTATCAAACCAAATTATTTATACTAAGAATATTATCACTATTGAATGGATAAAGTTAAAATGGTTATGATTATTAATATTATTTTAAATATGATATGAAATTATAAAACCAATTAACTTTTTGAGTTTTCTATAACCGTAATACGTAATATGGTATTTAATTTAATCAAAAAGGGAATTTTATTTATTAATTGTTAGGTCATTAAATTACACCCCCCATCAGAACCATAAACATTCATCCTTTCATGGTAGTATTCATTGTTTGTTTGGAAACATGAACTCCATATACCTCTATTAATGTCGGCTTATAACTCTATTGGGCCACATGACATCCTTGTGATACAAACCCCATGTCCTAGCTCTATGGACTTAAACTGGGTGTCACATATCAATACTACATGGTCTTAAATAGTATAAACCCTCAATCCATGCATTACGACCATAAAATATTTGAACCCATAGTCTAAGATCGTTGAATTTCAACTTAATGAAACTCTAGTCCATTATGTACAACTTTAAACTACAAAATTCAACATCCATAACACATGATGTTAAACTCTAGCATTACACCATGGTAAAATTAGGATTCCCCTTGGGAAAAATATTTGAATAATTGAAAACTAAAGTACTCGTCACATGGTAATAATTTGTAGTTTTACCCTATGATAAACCCAATATGCCTCATATGAACAGTATGGAATACCAAAAATCAACTTACTCAGAACATGATGATAAATTATAGCCCTACCCCATATATATGCAAGACTCCTTATATAATATATATAATATGAGAACCTAAAACCCAACATCCACATCACATGACATTAAACTATATCCATACCCTGTGGTGAACAAGGGATGCCTCATATGGATGGTATGGGAGGAATGACAAATAAATCCTTCCAAACCCCCACCAACCTGTGCACTCAACTAGAAAACTTGTGTGTAAAGGGATAACTCCCAAGGTGATTGACTCCCCTAGAAGCACCTGCCATTTCCATCATCCATCACCTCATGAATTCTTTGGTTTGGACCTTAATAACATTCACTATATAATCATTCACCTAACAAAAATGGTTCTGGACATCTTGGATCACCTAACACTTGCTAATAACCATGGATTGATCCCGAAAAATGGATGTGGTACATTTTTTCAATATTTTTCAATGGTTTTCTCCCATTGTTTCCCTATCTCTAACTTGTGTGGTTATGGGACCTATTTTTTATAACATGTTCAATAGTTTTACCCATTATAAGGTCACGCCATTATATCATCCATATGATGTATTTCATTATTTCTCTTCTTCTACATACCTTTATACTAGATTAATTTTGATAATTATGGTGCTTCCCTCCCCATATGTATGAGCTTGATGGCCACATGGTTTGACATCATTGGGATCATCTTGGACCGACTACTCCTATCCCTGTCATTCATACCCATGTAATATGGAATTCCATTCACCACTACTTATTTACCACAATGATAATAACTCATTTGGGATTAGGAAACTATGGAAGGATCTTCAATTATGGGGTTGAGATGGGACAAATCCCCTCATGTCCAACCATCACAACTATAAGCTATGTGGAACTTCCCCTTTATGTTTCGCATGGAGTAAGGCCTCCCTTGGCCTTATATTCATTTCATGTTACAACTATTTCATGGGTTTCCAAACACTGTAGCTCACTCATAGTCTATTAATTATGCTCATAAAAAATTTATAACACCACGTTCTGATTTATATGACCTTAAACTAGGAGCCATGACCCAAGCATCGTGTCCTTAAACTATTGGAAACTTGTTTGATGAATGTATCATGAGAACCCATGCCTCCTTGTCCCCCATTATTTACATAGGGTCATAAATATGTTGGGTCACATAACTTATTTGTGAAAAAAACCTTCTAATAAAATATACGGGACCTCAAACTGTAGCAACCATATGTCTAAACATTACAGCCTTTAATTATGTTCATGTTCTATCGGAGTTGTTATGTATGGAATTGGGAGGCCACCTTAACCTCCAATTCACATCGAGTAACCATTACTCAATACACCACCTATTGCTACAAAGAAAAAAACCTCTTGGACTGACTAGTATGACCTTAAACAACCAAATTCAAGGGGAACAAATGTCTACCAAGTTAAAAACAATAGTGGAAACTAGAGAAAAAGTGAGACTCTCACATTCTGGGAAACTCTCAAGACTTTGGTAATAGTGAGAGAATTAATATAAAGAGTTAAATATCCAAAGGGGTAAACCATGATTCTCTAGAATAAACATGGCTATGATCTTTAGACACTCCTAGTTCAGAAAAAATTTAGACCCAAATCATTCCCCCTTTTCCCCATGCGCTCCTTGACAGGGCACCACCCATTGTTTTTCTAATTCCTGAATACAACTTCCCTTGTCAAAAAGGATTTATTCATTTTGGATAACACATCCTTGAAACATGATAAAAAAATGGATACCATGGATAAATATATATAACCCTAAACCAAAGCAATCACATCATTCTCACTGTACGACGTTAAACTACACGTTCAACTTCCTCACAGTAATATGTCAAGCTTTATTCTCCAAATCCTCCTAGAACGATAATAAAATAAAAAATGTCTTAGAACCTTACCTATGAATCCCCATTCTCCCCATTGGTTCTGTTCACCTACCACATCATTCATGTTCCTTAACCGTCACTCGGCATCTGAGACGATTATCCCATTAGAAGACATGTATAACATTTTTTCATACGGAATTTCCTACCCAAAGTGCTCAATGCCATAGTAGATAATTCCATGAGTATTGAAATCCATTTGAACATTACATTGGTCTATCCCCAAGCTTCATGTATCCTTGTACATGGATTGCCATCATTTTCATGTCTAAAAAAGTTCCCATAACGACAAGGTGTCTGGACACACTTGGTGACCTACAATCTGAGGAACTCTCCCTTAATGACATCTTATGACATTATGAGACAGTTCCCCTATTTAAATTTTTTTTTGTAGATGATCCTCACTTCCTTTTCCCCATCCATGGAAAATTTATAATGCCCATCATTGGAAAAAAGATAATGGATTTTATGTTTGAACATGGTTGGATGTTATCCTCCATTTTCACACCACCCCTTTATGTTCCAAATTCGAAGTGTCTCAATTCATGATCATCATCACTCCCCCTTTGTTTGGGTCGAATTATACACTCCTAGAATTAAACCATTTGTGAACTAGTAAAAATTGAGAAATAAAGTTGGATATGTGGAGGGTTTCTTGATCTATATTAAACATTCTCAGTTAAGACACTCCTAGTGGTCAATAAATGATTCCAAACCAAAAATATTAGATCCTTGTCTAGTTCTCTCATGTAAATTGTCAATATTTTGTTTGTACCTTATATCTAAAACTGAGCAGGGATCACATGGGATTAGGGATTAATAATTTATTTCCTGGTTAATGTGATCAGAGATGTAGAAAAATGAATGATTTTTAAAGAACACTGATAATTTAAAACATACCATCAAATGTTTTGGAGGGTCATCCACATGTTGGATCCTCTATTTTAATTCCATATAAGATAGGATTTTTTATGTATCAGATCTAATGATGGATTTCTTGAGCTCAAATAGTCTTTAATGAGTATCCCACAAAGTCTAATGCTTCTTCACTAGATCTTACAGAACCTTTTCTAAAAAAGGTAAAACTTCTTTAGCCATTATTCACACAAAATCCTACTCGGCATGGAAACTGACACCTAAGATACTACATCTTCTTTCTTATCCTTAAATACTACCATCTAATCCCTCATTGGGCTCATAACCTTGGATTGAGCACTCATGATGGCTGTATTCACTTTCACATGCTCATATAGACTAGGAATCTCTTAATTAGCTGCCTAAGTGCTAGGGTTCCCACAAACATCTTCTTATTCAATAAGACCTCAAAATCATTCCACATTAAATTTTCCCACTCATTGAGAATGTCCTGAGAGAGTTCATGGAGTTCACTTGAATCCACCCCACCTATCCATACGATAACTAGCCAATAGAGGATAGATCCTACCTAGTTTGGAAGGATATATAGTGGAGTGTGAGTAATGAAATTACATACACTCTTCCATGCTCCACGTCGAATGAATCTAATATCCATGGAATAATCAGAGCCGAAATCCCAAAATTCCACATATGATATTGTCTCATAGTGAGGGAATACCTCGAATAAATCAATTTAATGTTATCTAAATGTAGATCCAGGGAAAGGATGAAACTATGTATAAGGAAAAATCATCTTCACTATCTCCTCCATTAACATTGAAAGAAGAAAATAACTCATATGTAACTTCTGGGGCAGTCTCAACCACCCCAACCCCCTTTATCACCACTATCGATGAGACGATAACAACCTCTATCATTGATACCTTAGCTTCAATGGCCATCACTGGTACCATTTCCATTGTAGGCATAGTTTTCATATCCCCCTTATCTATTCCTATATTCAGAATGGTTATGACCCCATCCATAGTGCCCTTCTCCCCCGAAGCACCCTCTTTTGGAACATCCATGGTTGGCCTAACCATCACAGTCTCCCTAATTTTCTCTTTTATTAATGCAGTGCCCAAAACATTTTCATTAACTTTACACCCCTCTGACTCAGTCATTGGATCTTGCGGCTATGCCCCCAACCTTGTTTGGCCATACATTTAAATAATGGTTTCAGCTGAGTATGACTTATGGAGAGAGATAATAAAAATGGAAAGGGGTTGAAATGGAGAGGATTATAGGAGTGGTACTACCCATCCAAAAACATAGAGAGGTTTAAGGGAAACCCCTTTAGAAATTGAATTCCACTACTAGTCATCACCCTAGTTATAGGTACCCCTTAAACCAATTATTTCCATCAATGACCACAACATCGTGGAAGGGTCCCACACCCACCCCCTCATGTGTGTGGGATCCACCATCCCAAACCGAAGGCTAGTAACATAACTCCCTTTTCTTTGGATTCAATTCCAACAAAAATGTGAAATGAGTTACAAAGAAATCTTTAAAGCTTTAGGATTTTGCCAATGTTTTTGGAATGTAGGAGTGTACATCATCACCAATGAAAACATATCCATTAAGGGAGCCATGATATGTTTCACTTCACGATGAATAATTCTATTCTAAATCTTCACCCATGGATTCATAAAAAATTAGTCAACACAATAAAATACCCGGATTAGATGGCATTCTTAGCATCACCGTTACCTGGCCGGTTAAGGGGTACGTGATGCCACTAGAAAGGTCATGTCTTCCAAATCCACCATGTATTGAATCGTCATAGCTTAAGATTTTTTGAAACGATCACTTGAATGAGCTGGTAGGTGTGGAATATTCCCTTAGAGATGAGTCGATGGAATATCCCTCAATGAGAGGTGATTTGTTTGTGAATCTCCAACATCTCCCAAGAATACAAGAAGATAACATTACTGGTAATGTCTGAGTGATGTAGTCACTTCCTGGGTCTATAGACATGTTCCATTAGAACTTTTCTATAAGGCCCTACTTCCTCCCATTGAAGCATTCCTATGAGTGTTGATCAGGTTGCTTCTCCCCTGCCTATGGGTCCTTCTAATCTATAAATAGGAATTACTATCTATGGGGCTACTATTAATAACTATGGTATGACTCTACCTCTGCGGTGTGCTCTACCTTCCATTGTCCATTGACCACATTACTGGGGGACACCACCATCCTTGTTAGACGCAGTGGTTATCCAAGTCAGTATATCCCTTGGAAATGTGCTCCCCCAACACATCACATAATAATGGGTGATCCCATAATAGATGTAGGCCATGTCGAATCACTTCCCTCAACCATCTTCATGCAAAAAAAATGATATGTCTACCTGAGGACTAATGGTATGAATTTAGTATGTATCCCTATATACATCTTTTGGGTTATCTTCTTGAGACACCACATCTATTTTGCAAAGCGGTCTGGTTTATATAGACTGAAAATCATGATGAAGTCCATCATAACCTCCAATAACACTTCTAAAAGTCTAGGAGGTGTGACTATTTACCAATGTTCCTTGTACCATCATCAGAAACCATCCATATAAGATGGGGAAATGGATGGAAAATGAATTGATCTATCCACCTAAACCTCACCAGCACATCGACTGATATCAGGTTAAGTGGCTGAATCCCTGTGATTTTAAGGATTATCTGTCAGAGGTTTGTATCGAGAGGGGATGTGGTGTTCAAATACTAATATCTCCCATGAGTTTAGATACCCAACCATATAAAAAATGTAAGGGTGCACACACCTGGAGGGGGATTTCCATTGGCTAATGTGATGTAGCACCTTATACATCTTTTATAAAATGAGGACTACAAGGGTGAATCATTTCCCCATCACCAGCATCCATACCATGATGAGGTTTCGTGGTTGTTCCCCCATTTTCACATCCCATACTAAGATCATCCAGCCAAACATCAGTGTTAAAATAAATCCCACCATCCTGACCACATGATCCATGAGCTTCACATTAAATCACCAAAATTTCTATCTGATTACCTCCATATTCCTCTAGTACAAGTGCTCCTTTCCTCAAAATTACACCTTTGGGAATATATATAGCCTACCAAATAGTTGAATTGTGTTCTTTTTTAGGATGAATTTTAACCACTACTTGGATAAGATATCCATCATCCCAGACTTGTTCACACTTATACGCTAAATCAGGTGTAGAAGAACCATTGCAATTGTATGAATATAATATCAGTCCTCCCAAACATCCTCTATGGGGAGGAATTCATCATACATGGCCACTTGGATGAAGATCCTTTCTACATGGTAAAGATCTGATAAACCTATTCCATCCTCCCCAAAATCCAGATAGAACATGTTGTTCTTGGGTGACCACGTACTCAATAACATTGGCATAATGTAATGATGATGATAGACATGATACTATGAGGACCATGCGACCTCATAAATCCTAGACCACTTCAGCTAAACCTCATACTCATGTATATACTGGCATACCCAGTCCACAACGACGCATTACACTATAATGTGGCCAACCTAGCTTTGGTCCCATTCTTCTATCCACTATTAGAGATAGTCTATCATGTTGACCACGACAATATTATCATATTTAAGGGGATACACCTCTAAATCCAATTCATTCACATTGAATTTGTTATGATCTTCAATAGGGTAATACTTGAAATATATGTATTGTCCTTCATGATGTGGCCTCCAACATCCCTATACCACTTGTGCTGCCTAGGTGTGCTCATAAACCAATAGGTGGGATCATCGTTATCACCACTAGGGATAAAACTACATCCCTTATCCCAAAACAATAATGCAATAACCATTACATAAGGGGTAGTCCTTTTAGGCCTTTGTCAACAATGCAACGAGTGTATCATGGTCAAACACCATGTGGGCACTCTCCCCAATCATAAGGTTTCTATCTATCTCACTTCACCGATCATAAAAATATTAAACACATGTAGCATACATTGTTTGAGACATTAATATTTTCTAGAAAATATTTCACATAATAGATTTTAAATTTTTTTCATGATTTTTTGGTTCATAAATATTGTATGTTCACATAAGTCTAGTCATGGGACTTTGGATCAAAGAAGTGGGGTTTTTACGAGTGGGGAGGACCAATATAACAAAACACTAATAAAATTATTGATTTTAGTGAAAATATATAATTGTACAATCTTCTAAATAAATCTTGTCATCCCCGTAGGGACCCTCAACCCAATTTATTAGCACATGGTTAGACCATGTTTCACATATAGGGATTGAAAAAAAAACCAATTTTTTTATAAACAATTCCACAGAGTTTGACCCTCCTCTCACTCAACAAATCTAATTACAAGGGAATCATTTTTGACACTGAAATCTATATTTCATGGGAAATATTTAGGATTGAATGGTTGGTTATAAGATAATTTTGGAAAAAATGGCTCAAATTGAAATAAGGGTTTTGTTAATGAAGTTCATCACCTTGAAGAATGACAGTAGTACATGGAAGTTTGTATCCATGTATAGACTGATATAGTAACCTATGCATAGTGAAAGTCTATATTATGTAATTTTTTCCTTGTAGTTTGATTTGTAGAATCACTGTCTTTATAGAGATTGAGGCAGTATCCTATGTGATGCATATGTATGTTCACTAAACACACCTCTATTAGAAAAAATCATAAATATTTTATGAATGTCTCTATATTTTATTAAAATTATTCCCCCACCTATACTGGGCCTATAAATATAACCCCATATATTTAATTAATGGGTAAACTACCTTTTCGAATCTGAAAAACACTTCAAATTCATTAAATTCTATCCTTCATGAGAAGGAGAGAAAATGGGGTTTTAATGGTACCCATTTTTTAAGAAACCACCTCCCCTTGTTTTATGAAGCCCACAACCCTTGATGGATACACCTATAATGATGGTCAAAGAAGATATAATTATATGAATTTTCTTTTCATTTCTTGTGGTTTTGTAGATGAGTTTCCTTTGTTAAAAAACCCTATGATAACCAAGACATTACTCCAAGGAGGGGTCACCTAGTTTTATGAAATATAATATTTAGTGAGACCCCTACCCATTTGAAGACCTGAATATTCCTGAATCCCCAATCAGTGTGAAACCCAAATATTAGGCCGCTCCACGGTGCCTCCTTTTAGAAAAACACCTTTCGAGAATGTTGAGTTCTCCGGGACCCTATACCTATCCTGATCTAGTTCATCTATACCGAAAATTACAATTCATTCGATATCATAAACCCCTACATCCACATTTTTTGTTTCTTGAACATCTTGGATCACTAACATACCACATAATTCAAATCATAGGTTCCATAATGCCTCTTTTTTATAAGAATAGGCACCCAAAAAACATGACATATTGACTCCACTCCTCAATATAGGTGTTTATTCCATGATCCTCACAAAGGGGAATTAGCATTCGAAACATAAGGCCAAATTGAAGAATCGTCAAGGGAAACTCACCACCATTCTTAATAAACAGATCTTATACCAGATCTTTCTATCCTATATCGATTTGTCCTTCCTGGGTGTAGGTCTTCCATAATTTTGATCTGTATGATTTAAAGTTTCATTTATCAAAGTCCTTATCATATGAAATTAAACTACACCACTGTATCCTCAGCACACAACATTAAACTATCACCTTAACCCATGTGATAAAAACAGGATTCCCCTTGTAAAATAATGATGGTATTCCACCTTATTCCCCTTCGTGGTATGATCCTATTACTTTGGGATGATTTCACAAGTAATATCCACACCATCCCTTGAGGTCACTCCTCCCATGACATGAGAATCATTATAACATGATGATAAAATGCATACATTAGTCCAATCATAAGACCTCAAACAGTGACACAGAACTATGTGTGTTTTGATTACTATTTCCTAAGAGTGTATGTTGGATGACTCCATGAGGTTCAATCACAATATCCAAACATATGTCTCTATAGGACACTAAAGCGGTGAACCATGTATCTCTACATGACTTTAAATTAGTGACACATCTATCTTAATAAGATGTTAAATCTTTGAACCATATGTCTCTACATGAAGTTAAATTTGTGACCCATCTGGGTGTAAATTACATTATATCGAAGACATATATTTCTCCACAAGATATTATATATGTGACCAATTTTCCTATATATGACATTATATCTATTACTCATCTATCACCACATCATGTTAAATCTGTGACACATTTGACTCTACCAGATATTTAATTTTTGACCCATGTATTTTCATAGAACATTAAATCTATGAAACACATGTCTCTATAAGATGTTAAATATTTGAGATACCTTCCAAAAAAAACATTAAACTTGAGACACACATGTGTACATAGTAATTTAAATTTATGTGCAACATGCCTTGACAAGATGTTAAACCTGTGATTAATCTATCTTAACCAGACACTAAACCTATGACCCCACCAAATAACTACCTCATGTATCATACATGGCATTCCATTTATAAAATTACCTTGATTCCTTATTCCTCCTATAAAAAATGACCTTGTTATGGGAATGGGATTCATTGGATCCAATACCCAAGAATCCTTGTATTTGAGATTCCATAAACATCAAAAGAGTAATACTTTATATATTCCAAACACACCCAACATCCAAGGATTTCTAAACATGTCCAATTTCCGCACCTGACCTAATCATAGATTACATACCTATTTAGGTATAATCATTGTAATAAACTTGTGTCAACCACAATATGGAGTCGAGAATGAGTTTCATGAACATGACTGAATTCTATGAGTGAGACCCTAACAAGGTGAAAACACAAAATATGAGTCCATGTATGAATAAACTAATATAAATTCATCTTTTTTCAATTATGGAGTTAATATCACCCACAAGAGATATAGAATACCTCCCTTCCTTTGGAAAATAGGAATTTAGGGAAAATTTTTTGTGGTGTGCATAGATCCGGTGAAAATGCATTGGAAAAAAACTTTCCTAACTTCAATTGGGAAGCCATCAATGCTCTAAATCCATTCCAAAAAAAAGATTTGAATTAATTTTCCCTATCTAAAACGATATTCAATGAACACAATTGAGCATGACAATATCCCTTTAATATATTAAACCAATATCATTTACAATAACTGTAGAGGCCCGAAGCTTGATGTACATGGACATTACATTACTTTTGAGGAATACTTAATACATAATAAAACATACACACAAGGACCGTAATAATTTAATGTCTTTGGAATCTCGGAATAAAAACATCTAATCATGTTAAAACATCTTCAACATCTCCCATAACGATCTTCCCCTTTTTGTTTCCTTACCTAAAACCATTCCGTATTTCCTGGGGAAAATAAAACATAAAAAGGGTGATCTCAAATGCTCAGTAAGGGAAAACATAGAGAAAATAAAACAATCAATAAACATTTGAAATAAAAATCTTGAACATGAAATCTAAACATTAAAACCTTGAGCAAAGACCTAAATATTGGAATTACGTAAGGCATATATCATAAAGGAATATCAATCACAAGAAAATAGAATGGGAATAAAACATGTAATTGTGGGAACCATTTATCACTTGTTATTATTTCCATAGTAGCCAAGGCATTGTTGCCAAGACCATCTTAGTGGAAAAAGTCCCTTTCTGAATCGAGTTCACTCCTCGTTTCAGTCCTGTAACACTGAACCGGATTAACTTACCATTCCATCCATGTCTATCTCATTAGATATAAATCTTTACCCAATGTATTGGAGGGAGATATAGGTCCCACCCATATCACAATGAAATCATTCTTACTTGTTCCATATAATAAACATACATCATTCATAATAACCCAATAAATAAAATGGGTTTCATAATCATCATCTCATCATCACATAATCCATATAAAAAGAAATGGATATCATTTAATAATAAGAAAAGTGAAACCATTTAAATCATAGAGAAATGATACTTGAAACATACACATATGAAATAATTTCATCTTAGGTGAATATTTTTTTGATAAAACACTTGAAATGAATTCTTGAGGAAAATATCCTTTCTTCTTCAAAATCAATATCTTTCCAGAAAATGTCATGAAATTTTAAAAGAAAAGGATTTTGTTGAAAATAGTCATGAAATATTTTGGAGGAATCTTCATGAAAATAAGGCTTTATAAAAATTGTAAAAATTCTTTCATTCCGTATAGGTTTTAAAAAAACATTCTTCTCGTACTTTTTCCAGAAAAGTCAAAAAAAGTACCTCGTAACGTAAACAAAAGAAAGATTCCTTACATACCTTGTAGTAAAAGTAAAAATGCGTAAACAAGACTTTAAAAATACATTAAAAAACTTTTATAGATCATGGACATTGATGATTACAATAACCCCAGTAAATACTTAAGTATAAGCAATCTCAGATAAATATGAGATTTGCAAAATTATCCCTTAACTTTGATCGGATATGCTTCGTATTTTTTCAAACATCCTGTATAATGATTTAAATAATGTCATTGACTCATTACATAATCATATTCATTGTTATGATATCATATATGTTTCACTTATGACTTTATATTACCCGTTCTTTCGTAAATTCCATGTAAAAGCAGCGTTTTGGGTAAAATCATTTCATTTATCGTATATGTTTCGACTTGTTGTTCTTGATATTATTACTTATATCATGATTTAAGTAATTCCATAATGTAAAACATGATTTATATATATTATATATTCATCATATACATATATATTATAGATCGATAAAAGGAATGAAATACACCGTTCATGGAGACGGTAGGCCATACGTACCTATGAACTCTGTTTTTGTTTCCTTATTGAATTGAATGAAATTAAATAGATGACATACATAAATCCAGTAACATTATTCTGCCATATATTTCATTATTATTCATTATATATACTTTATAATCATTCTTGGAATGGTTAATCATGGAAAATGAATCTCATCGCGTTCGTGGAGACGGTAGTCCGTACGTACGCACGAGCGATGATATCATTCCCATGATCCTGGAATTGTATTGAAGTGTATGTATACTATTTAAGAATAAATATCACTTTACAATAATCATATATATTCATTATTTACACCATTATACCCAACCAAGTAAGGTGATGGTGGAAAATAGATTACACTATGGCGTAGAGACGGTATTCCTTACGTACGCACGTGCGGTGATTTCTTTTTCCATAGGATGGATAGATGGTGAAATGGGGTTGTTTCATACTTGTAATAACATATCAGTATTTGAGTGATACTTATGTTATTAATTCATAATGGAAAAACTAATGAAGAAGAAGTAGAATAAGAAATAAAGTTGAAAGAATCGGTAACGGATATTACATCTTCTTTCGACACGCCTTTTTTAAAACCTCCTCTTCAGGCACTATGATTGGTCTTTGAAGAATAACAGAACCTCTAAGATGTTTCTAGGGAAGTGTAGAAGTGAAATGTGTAGGGGTTGGCCGAGCAGTAAGGCTCAATGTGGTGTGATGAAGAGAGGGAGGAGGTGCCCTTTTATATGGGAGGAGAGGGGCACCTTTGGAAATCTTAAAAATATTAATTTATAATAAATTTAAACCCACTTAAAAACCACCAAAAATGACTCATATTCGAATATTAGATGAGATAAGATTTTAATATCATCAACCAGTAAAATTTAGACATGTCAGTAAATTATTTTAAACATTATCAACTTGATTTGTCATTATTTAATCAATTTAATTTTATTTGTGGTAATACCATTCTAAATTTTAAATTATAACAAATAATCACTTATTTGTTTTGAATTTTCCTTAATTGGTTAATTTATAACATTATAGACAATATAAAATTAAATTTATAATTTGTATAAAATTTGTTATTTTTAAACAATTTTATAATATGTTATTTTTATAAAATAACAATAGTGTCAATTTTGACACTATTCATTTATCTGAATTTAAATAAAATATATACAGGAGATATGTTAGAAAAAAAATCATTAATAGATTCATAAAAGGTCATATGTATCTAGAAAATTAGTGGAGAACATTAAATAGTTCATATAATATTTATTTTATTATTTTTAAAACGATTTATTTGGTTTATCTCTTAATAAAATAATTACTACAACATTTTTGTATAATTATTTAATATACTTATTTGATTCATAAAAATTAAAAATAAAATCATATTATGAAGATAAATCTATTACCTTTCACAATAATACATTAACTCGAATTTATCATCTTAAAATCACAATATTTAAATTGTTATATTTATTAAATTATGAAGGTGACAACTTTGGCATCATTTAAAATAAAATAATATAAGTATCATAATTGCTCATATAAGGCTCCAAATGGTCCAATATAAGACCACTGGATGATTATGGTTTATATTGACTTGACCAATAACTTTTGGTCAGCGTTTCGTGCCTTTTATGGTCACTATTAGTTTAATAAAAACTATATTTTTGATTTTTCACTAGAAAACCAATTTCTGCATCACTATTGTGTCACAATTAATGAAAATTATTTAATCCATAAAAATTATAAATAAATTCATATGATGTATATATTTTCATTAGCTTTCTGGAGAATATTCATGTTTGAAGTTTCATGAATTTTATTAGTAAATTAAAATTAATATACTTATAAGATTTAAGAGAGTGACATGTTGTCACTTTCTTGGGATTTAATAATAATTAAGTTATTTTCATGGTAAAAAGTCCATTAAATTATTCTAATCCGACCCTTAGGTGATATGGGTATACGTTTAGACATCCAATAGAATTTTTCCATGTGTTAGGGTAATTTTATAAGATTATATTTACCCTTAATTACCCGATTTACCTTTAACTATGGTAAATAAAATTTACCGTAGTTACTATTCATAATTCCTAAAAATAAAAAGTAGCCTATTAACATAATTTGGACCCCCATATTTCAAATATGGAATCCATTTTTTCAAATTCAATACATATAAGATGCAGAAATTAAATTAAAATTAATCTCGTTGTTGAATGAAAACAGGTTTTTGATTAAAACATTGCAAAATATTGAATTGATTTATCCTACGAATTCAATGTAAAATCAATGCTAATGACCTACATATATTAAATGGTAAAAAAAATATTCTACTTATACATTAAAACCATTCAATATTATAATTTAATCACATAAGTTATTACGATGTAAAAAGTTATTTTTAATTAAAATATAGCGTGCTTTTACTATTCATTAAAATATGAAAGTTATCAGAAAAATATCAAAACATTATCCAATGTAAATTTTTATATCCTGATTCAAAATAAGAATTTTATTTTGTCAAATTAAACTTATAAATATGTCAACAACTAGATTTAAAGTGGGTGCGCCATCAAAAGGCGGAAAAACTCCATTTTTTTAAAAATACTTATTTTACACAAAAATTTTATTTTGTTCACATAAAATATTTTAGAAAATTTATAAGATGAATAATAATGTTATAAAATTCAAAATTTGGTTAATTATATTCATAACGGCTAGTTAGTGATAATATTATAAGCATATATATTTGTTTAGTTAAACCCGGTATTGCGTACAACACACGTATAGAGGAAGGTCGCGATTGCGGGTAATGGAAGCGAAGTCAGGGTTGCGTGTTGTGAAAGACTCCTTTGTTGTTTTATATAAATGAATCCAACCATATTTCATTTATACATTGAATATATATATATATATACACTCAATGTTGCGTAGAATGACTATTATCAAACGAACTTGAAATTGTGTGTAACACAATCTAAGAATAGTGTTGCATATACTACAAGCTAATACGGCGTTGCGTATAGCACAAGATAATATTTTTGTAGCATAAAACACATGACATCAAATAAATTAAAAAGAATACTTATCATAAAATATCAGGTTTTTACATTCTACCCCCCTTAAAATGAATTTCGCCCTCGAAATTCATTGGGGTTATAAATGGTTTGTTACTTGAGAATTTCTTTCATAGAAACCCACATCGTAAAAAAAGGAATTATAAAACAGAAGTTCAAAAAGTGAAGTTTGAAACATAACGATTACCCAAATTAACTCATCATTGGGTTTCCATGTAGGAGAACATAGGTGAAAATATGGATAAGGAAGAGAAATCTAACCATCATGTTCTGATGGAGAGTGGTAGAGAACATGGCTATGAGAAAGCCAACAATCACAAATACATATATTTGTGATGATCTATGGTACCATATGATTCATCGGATATAAGGGCACTAGGAAATAATTTTTGGTTTTCAAGATCATTTCCCAAAAGTTGAAGAATTTGAATTAGAAGAAATACTTTCTTGATTTCGGTACAATATCACTATTGTTCGTTCTTTGAACAATTTCCACTTTATCTCCTAAAGAAATGAAGTTGAATTTGTTATTCGTGAAATGTTATCAGATCATGTGATAGAATGATGGGTCATTCCATTAGTTTCAAACAAATGGTTAGCAAAAGTTATAAGTCCATATTATGGTTAGATTAATCGTATATGGTTCCAAAAATGGACTTATACTTTATTTATCATAATACTTAATAAAATAAAACTACATTCCAATAACTAGGGACTTCATGTAGGCCATTGGTAGGTGATAAAGGCATGTCGCACTTCGGTTGTGGGTTTGTTTTCCACAGCCTTGTCTGATAGGATGGGTTGTTTCCCGTCCTACAGGTTGTCCTTTTTCTAAAACTAAATTACTATATCATCCCATCAATAATATTGAAAAAGGTTTCATCCTTAAACTATACTAACTTATTTCCAACATAATCCATTCCAATATTTACGCTTATCTATAATATTGCAGTCCATTGTCATATTATAGTGAAAACAATTACCAGAGATTTCATATAACAAGCATGTTAATACCATCGTTGATCCCCATATATCATAAGATATGTCGTGTTGGTCATATTCCAAATGTTCGAAGGCATTAATCATGTATTCTCATGAAAAATGAATACCCATTGAATCTTAGTGACAACATGAGTGCTGTCAAAAGTTAACTCTTTCCACATACCAAAACCCCAAAATTATATATACTCAACCCATGATATAACTATTTCCTTATATCAGTCATGAGCTCATTAATACTATCAAACATTTCATTTTCCCCTTATCCCTTCATTATGTGCATATCATCTTCTTTCCAAAAATATCTCAATCAATTTCCATGGTTACAGGTACCATAAAAATATTGAAAACAATAATAGACTAATACATAAATATTCCAATATTCCATGATACTATATAAATCATTATTTTGGAATCCCATGACATAAACACTTAATCATTACACAACATCATTTTCATACTCCAAATCAGAAATAGTGATCGCATGTGACTTCCCTTTATCCTTTACCTTAATAGGTTTCTCACGTTGATCATCATTAACCCGTGGATTAGGGAATTTATTAGCATAATTCCCCATTTCCTTGCACTTGCATTAATGTGTTAGTGGTGCGCTCTCTGCAGTCTTTTCTTTATTCACATCATTAGAAACCCTTTTTCCATTACTTCGACACTCAGGTGCTCGATGACCTTATTTTGCACACATAAAAAATTTTCTAGTACCTTTTAGGAAAACTCCACCATGATTCTTTCCACACTTTGTTCATAAGGAAACATTCATGTTCTTTTCACCATTATTCTGAGATTTCTACTTAAACTCCATCTTTCATTTCTTGTCAAAACCATGAGATGGATATGTTACACCAACTTCCAGTTCTACCTTGATAGCACAAGACACAATGTCTTCATAGCTACAGAAGTCTCTTATAGCTAATGCCCTTTGAAGACTAGGTTTTAAGCCACTGAAAAATTGATCTACTTCACTTTTAGGTTGGAAGATAAATCCAGATTCATACCTTGCAAGTCTTGTAAAATTCGCTTCGTATATACCAACAGATTCATCATCCTTCTACTTAATCTCAAGAAACTCCTTCTCCATATTTGTTAGTAGAATAAGAGGGATGTAGTTATTGACAAATAGGTTCTTGAACTCGTACCCTTCCATGGACTCAATTTCATCTCAAGGCCTTGTATTCTTAATTAGAGTCCACAATTGGTCTGCTTCACCTTCTAAACGGTAAACAGCTAGAATGAATTTATCATCTTCTGAACAGCGTTGTATGGAAAATATCTTTTCAATGGTACTGATCCATTTTTCATCAACAAGTGGATTAGAAGACCCATTGAAAGAAGGTGTACGTTTCCTCATGAAGGACTCAATAGAATATTGTTCCCTCCTCTGCTCATTTGGAAGTACAGAATGATTCATAGCTTGTGTAAGTATAGAAATAATATTTTGCACTCCATCTCCCATATTGTTGGTTTGTTCAGGAGGACAATCATTTCATCATTCATTACATTGATCAATGTGGTTCCTTCGGGTTCCAGCCATCGTCTAAAACCCAAAAATAATAGTGTGAGAGGCGAAATTCATGCTAGGAAAACAACATAATAAAGGGGTAGTACATTCAATATCTGACATCTTAGGTTTAATTCTAAGATCATTAGCGCAATTCGAGGAATATAACCTATAAATATACTTAACGTTAGGGGCATCCTTAGACATACCTTAGAAATATCTCTAGGGATCTCACTAAAGTTCTCGCATCCAAGTTTCCAATGGTTGACTAAAACTTTCCTCTAATACCAACTGTAGGGGCCCACAACATGACGTACATGGAAATTACATTACTTTTTCGGAATACTTAATACATTACAAAAACATACACACAAGTACCGTAATTGTTTAGTGTCTTTGGAAAATCGGAATATAAACATCTAATCATGTTGAAAGATCTTCAACATCTCTCATAACGATCATCCCCTTTTTGTTTCCTTACCAAAAACCTTTCTTTATTTTCTGGGGAAAATAATACATAAAAAGGGTGAGCTCAAATGTTCAGTAAGGGTAAACATAGTGAACATAAAACAATCCATTAGTATTTGAATGAAAAAACTAGAACATGAAATCTAAACATTAAAACTTTGAGTAAAGACATAAATCTTGGAAGTACGTAAGGGATATATCATAAAGGAATATCAATCACGATAAAATAGAATGGGAATAAAACATGTAATTGTGGAAACCATTCAGCACATGTTATGATTTCCATAGTAGCCAAGGAATTGCTACCAAGACCATCTTAGTGGACAAAGTCCTTTTCTGAATCGAGTTCACTCCTCGTTTCAGTCCTATAACACTGAACCGAATTAACTTACTGTTCCATCCATGTCTATATCATGAGATAAAAATCTTTACCCAATGCATTGGAGGGAGATATTGGTCCCACCCATCTCATAATTAAACAATTCTTACTTGTGCCACAAAATATACATACATCATTCATAATAACCCAATAAATAAAATGGGTTTCATAAACATCATCACATCATCACATAATCCATATAAAAAGAAACAGATATCATTTCATAATAAGAAAAGTGAAACCACTTAAATCATAGAGACATGATACATGGAACATACACATATGTAATGATGTCATCTTATATGAAAAATGGTTTTGATAAAACACTTGAAATGAATTTTTGAGGAAAATATCCTTTCTTCTTCAAAATCAATATCTTTCCCCAAAATGTCATGAAATTTTAAAAGGAAGGGATTTTTTTGAAAATAGTTATGAAATATTTTGGTGGAATATTCATGAAAATAAGGATTTATAAAAGCTGTAAAAATTCTTTCATGCCATATAAGTTTAAAAAAAACATTCTTCTCGTAATTTTTCCAGAAAAGCCAAAAAAGTACCTCGTAACGTAAACAAAAGAAAGATTCCTTACATACCTTGTAGAAAATTTCAAAATGGGTAAAAAGGTCGTTAAACATACATAAAAACAATTTTAGAGGTCATGGAGATGGATGATAACAATAATCCCACTAAATACTTAAGTATAAGCAATCTCGGATAAAAATGAGATTTGCAAAATTATCCCTTACCTTAGATATGATATGCTTCATACGTTTCCGAACCTCCTATATAATTATTTGAATAATGTCATTTACAAATTAAATAATCATGTTCATTGTTATTATATCATATATGTTTCACTTATGACATTATATTACCCGTTCTTTCGTAAATTCCATG
This sequence comes from Viscum album, assembly GCA_963277665.1. Lineage (NCBI taxonomy): Eukaryota > Viridiplantae > Streptophyta > Magnoliopsida > Santalales > Viscaceae > Viscum > Viscum album. The sequence goes on from OY728141.1 coordinate 1,427,866,521, forward strand.
TAAAAGCAGCATTTGGGTAAAATCATTTCATTTATCGTATATGTTTCGACTTGTCTTTCTTGATATTATTACTTATATTCTGATTTATATAATTACTTAATTTAAAACATTATTTATATATATTATATATTCATCAAATTCATATATATTATATATCGATAAAAGGAATGAAATACACCGTTCATGGAGACGATAGGTCATACGTACGCATGAACGCTGTTTTTGTTTCCTTATTGGGTTGAATGAAATTAAAAAGATGACATACATAAATCCAATATCATTATTCGTCCATATATTTCATTATTATTAATTATATATTCTTTATAATCATTCTTGAATGGTTAATCATGGAAAATGAACCGCATCGCGTTCATGGAGACGGTAGTCCGTACGTACGCACGAGCGATGATATCATTCCCATGATCATGGAATTGTATTGGAGTGTATGTATACTATTTAAGAATAAATATCACTTTACAATAATCATATATAGTCATTATTTACACCATTATACCCATCCAAGTAAGGATATGGTGGAAAATAGATTACACCACAGCGTGGAGACAGTATTCCTTACGTACGCACGCGTGGTGATTTCTTTTTCGGTAGGATGGATAGATGGTGAAATAGGTTTGTTTCATAATTATAATAACATATCGGTATATGAGTGATACTGATGTTATTACTTAATAATGAAACAACTAATGAAGAAGAAGTAGAAGAAGAAATAAAGTTGAAAGACTCGGTAACAGATATTACCTCTTCTTTCGACATGCCTTTTTTGAAACCTCCTCTTAGGGCAGTATTATTGGTCTTTGAAGAAGACAAGAACCTCTAGGATGTTTCTAAGGAAGTGTAGAAGTGAAATGGTCAGGTTTTTGACGATATTGAAGGCTCAAAGTGGTGTGAAGAAGAGATGGAGGAGGTGCCCTTTTATAAGGGAAGAGAGGGTCACCTTTGGAAATCTTAAAAATATGAATTTATAATAAATCTAACCCCACATAAAAACCTCCAAAAATGACTCATATTCGAAAATTAGATGAGATAGTATTGTAATATCATCATAAAATAAAATTTAGTCATGTTAGGAAATTATTTTAAACATTATCAACTTGATTTATCATTATTTATTCAATTTTATTTTATTTGTGGTAATAACATTGTAAATTTTATATTATAACAAATAATTACTTATTTGTTGTGAATTTTCCATAATTGGTTACTTTATGACATTCTAGACCATATAAAATTAAATTTATAATTTGTAAATTTTTTTGTGATTTTTAAAAAAATTTATAATATGTTATTTTTATAAAATAAAAATAGTGTCAATTTTGACACTATTCATTTATTTGAATTTAAATAAAATATATACCAGAGATATGTTTAAACTAAAAGCTTTAATATATTAATAAAAGGTCATTTGTATCTATAAAATTAGTGTAGAACATTTAATAGTTCATATAATATTTATTTTATTATTTTTAAAACCATTTATTTGGTTTATCTTTTAATAAAAAAATTACTACAACATTTTTGTATAATTATTTAACATACTTATTTGTTTCATAAAAATTAAAAATAAAATAATATGATGAAGATAAATATATTACTTTTCACAATAATAATTTTACTCGAATTTATCTTCTTAAAATCATAATATTTAAATTGTTATATTTATTAAATTATGAATGTGACAACTTTGGCATCATTTAAAATAAAATAATATAAGTGTCATATTCGCTTTAATAAGGATTAAAATGGTCAAATATTATACTATTGGATTATTATGGTTTATATTTACATGACCAATAAGTTTTGGTCAGGGTTTTGTGCCTTTTATGGTAACTATTAGTTTAATAAAAACTATATTCTTGATTTTTCACTAGATAAACAATTTATGCATCACTATTGTGTCACAATTAATGATAATTATTTAATCCCTAAAAATTATAAATAAATTCATATGATTTAGATAATTTCATTAGATTTCTGGAGATTATTCATGTTCGATGTTTTATGAGGTTTATTACTAAATTAAAATTAATATACTTATAATATTTAAGAGAGTGACATGTTGTCACTTTGGTTTTAATAATAATTAAGTTATTTTCATGGAAAAAAGTCCATTAAATGATTCTAATCCGACCCTTAGGTGATATGGGTATACTTTTATCCATTCCATAGAATTTTTTCATGTGTTAGGGAAATTTTATAATATTATATTTACCCTTAATTACCCGATTTACCTTTAACTATGGCAAATAAAATTTACCGTAGTTACTATTCATAATTCCCAAAAATAAAAAGTAGCCTATTAAAATAATTTGGACCCACTGATTGAAAATATAGAATCCATTTTTCCAAATTCAAAACACAGAAGTTACAGAAATTAAATTAAAATTAATCTCGTTGTGGATTGAAAACAGGTTTTTGATTAAAACATTGCAAAAGATTGAATTGATTTAATCTACGAATTCAATGTAAAATCAATTATAATGACATAAATTGTATAAAATGGTAAAAATATATTCTATTTATACTTTAAAACCATTCAATATTATAATTTATCCACATAAGTTATTACAATGAAAAAAGTTGTTTTTAATTAAAATATAGTGTGTTTTTACTATTAATAAAAATATGAAAGTTATCAGAAAAATATCAAAACTTTATCCAATGTAAATTTTTATATCCTGATTCAAAATACAAATTTTATTTTTTCAAATTGAACTTAAAAACATGTCAACAACTATATTTAAAGTGGGTGTGCCATCAAAAGGCGGCAAAACTACATTTTTTGAAAAATACTTATTTTACCCGAAAATTTTATTTTGTTCACATAAAATGTTTTAGAAAATTTATAAGATGAATGATAATGTTATAAAATTAAAAATGTGGTTAATTATATTCATAACGGCTAGTTTTTGATATATATCATTGTTTAGTGAAACCCGGTATTGCGTACAACACATGCTATCGAGGAAGGTTGCGATTGCGTGTAATGAAAGCCAAGTCAGGGTTGCGTGTTTTGCAAGACTCCTTTGTTGTTCCATATAACAGAATCCAACCATATCTCATTTATACATTTAATATATATATTTATATACACTAAATTTTTCGTAGAATGACTATTATCAAACGAACTTGAAATTGTGTATAACACAATCTAAGAATAATGTTGCGTATATTGCAAGACAATACAGTGTTGTGTATAGCACGAGATAATCTTGTTGTATCATAAAACAAATGACATCAAATAAATTAAAAAGAATAATTATCATAAAATAACAGGTTGTTATAATAACTATCTTCCTAATAGGTAGGAAATGCACCAATTTCATGATTCAATCATTAATCACCCATATTACATCACTACTACAAGGAGTAAATGTATCCCAATCATAATTCCCATAGCTATATCATACCATTAAATCATTATAATTAGTAAAGGTCGCATAAAATTGGCATTAATATGGTATTTTTCCTCGATTCTTTAATAAGGAAGGCATAATGACACAAAACCTATAATCAATTATCTCATTCTCATCCATTAACAAATGACATATCATGTTATAATAGATCATGGTATCTCTATGTTGCATGGAACAACTATATCAGTGTCAATTGTCTATAAGCTCTTACCTCATGTCTATCAAAACAACATTCATATCCCATTAGAGAAAAACTCTATCAGGATATTGAGACCACTCACCCAAAGTCTCCCCAAGATAAAGATTCTTGATAATGTTCTATAATTATATTTACTCATCCTGTATAATTTTAATATGATCATCCATAGATGACACATCACAAGTATAAGGCAATAATATATGTATTTAAACTCTCCCTCCATCGAAGTGCTTATTATAAAACAATCTCCTCTAGCACCACTATTCCACTAATTCATTCACTTCCAGTGTCAGAAAATTTCCCCTTCAGGCATCTCTGACAACGTTTCCTTTTCCAAGGGTGCACAAAATTAAAAAATCAAAGGTATTAAGGTACCATAAATAGTATCTCTATATGAAGTTTTAACCCTCTATGTGTGATATACATCAGAATCATATTGTCTAGATACACTATAAATTTCTCCCTAGAGAGTTAGTGGCATCAGGTCTTATGAGTGTTTATCACTACGGAAAAATCAAGATCATGGGTGGAGAAGTTCTTATCCTAAGGTAATAATTAATGATATCTATGGACTATAACATGTCTTCCTTATAGAATAATATAACCCAAACCCATACCCAAATCATCACAGTAAATGTCAAAACTCAAACTTCGCTTCAGAATAATTAAAAATGGAGTTAATGTTAATCTCATTTTCTATTTGTCAAAATATCTCTGGATCTGATTTCTCCAAAAAAAACATCATACCCTTTTTTTTAACTCTATCATGGGATATCCATTCATAGAGGAGTCCGAAACAAAAAACCCAAAATAACCAGTTAATCTAAATAAAAACTAGATCACAAACACATTTAGTAGTCATTCCCAATTAAAAAAATCATGGAATATTTTCAAGGACCACTCAGAAACCTTTCTCAGAAATCAAATGCCCCATAAACTTTACCCCTTGAATATTGAATTGAAATTTGGATATGTTACCATGTAGATTATGCTATTTCAATATTCGATGGATGATATTTAAATAATTATCATAAAACTACTTTGATCTGGAATAAATAATGATATCTTCCGCACAAAAAAACTATAACTGAATGAATATTCAAATTATCAATTCCATAAGAAACAAGATTATGTTATAAAGAAATCATCAAATAACAAAATTCACATAATTCACATACCTTCTAATGAAAATATTTTTAGGGATATTTTTCTATTAGAAACATGGTTGTGGGTACCCCAATATTAGATTAATTTTTGGGAACCACGGGCTCCCTTGAGCTGATCAAAATTGTAGAGACCCGAAGCCTGACGTACATGGACATTACATTACATTTGCGGAATACTTAGTACATAACAAAAAAACACACACACAAGGATCGTAATAGTTTAGTGTCTTTGGAAACTCGGAATATAATCTTCTAATCGTGGTGGAAGATCTTCAAAATCTCCCTTAAAGATCTTCCTTTTTTTTACCTAAAACCTTTCTTTATATCCTGGGGAAAAGAAAACATAAAAGGGTGATCTCAAATGCTCAGTAAGGGTAAACAAAATAAATATCAATCACATCATATTCATAAGAACATAACATTTTGGAAATCATAACCTGAAAAAGAGAGCATAATTTCATAATCATGGGATAAATCATGGCAGTGAAAAAGTAATCCCAATAATCATAACTTAAAACATGAAACTTTGTGGCATACACACATAATCATAGAGAATCATTTCTTGTTATTCAAGACTAATTGCCAAGACTATCTTAGTGGACAAAGTCCCTTTCTGAATCGAGTAACCCTCGTTTCAGTCCTGTTTCACTGAACCGGTATAACCTACCATTTCAGCCATGTCTATCTCATGAGATATAAAATCTTTACCCAATGCATTGGAGGGAGATATAGGTCCCAACCATCTCATAATGATACCATTCTTATGTGTGCCACAAAATCATAAATCATACATCATTGCATAACCTATGTAATAAAAATGGGATTCTTAAACAACATGACATCATAAAACAATTCATATAAGATAAAGGAATTCATAAAAATATTTCCATCACAACATAATCAAACCAATTTAAAAATAGGGATAAAAACAGAACCCTTTTATTATCTTATATGGAAAATAATTTTGATAAAATATTTGAACTCCATTCTTGAGGAAAATATCCTTTTCTTCTTCAAAAACATTTTTCCTTTCATAACATGTCATACGAATTTAAAATAAAAGAAGTTGATTAAAAATAAACATGAAAACTTGTAAAGGAAGTTTCTTGGATATAATGTTTTAAAAATCCATTCAGGCCGTATAAGTTAAAAAAACATTCTTCGTACTTTTGTCGGAAAAGCCAAAAAGTACCTCGTACGGAAAACGACAAAAGATTCATTTCACTTCTTTTACTAAAAACTCACCGAAGGGTAAAAATGGATTTAAACAATTGTAGGTGGATGGAAATAATATTAAATATTTATGAAACATGTATGTGGATGATAAAATACACCCCAGTAAATACTTACGAATAAACAATCTCGGATAAAAATGAGATTGTGATATTTCCCTTACCTTAGGTCCGATTTGCTTTGTTCGTGTCCGAAGCTCCTGTATAATGGTTTAAATAATGTTATTGACTTATTCCAGAATCATACATATTGATATGATATCATATATGGTCATATTATTAGCTTCTTGTTAGTAATATTTCATTGTTACTTGTTACTCGGGTATTTATAACTTTTTGTTCTTATGCGTGTTTTGTCGAATAAATTCTTATTCTTATCTTTAGGTTATAGATAATTCATTTCCAGAATGGTATTAGTGTATTATATACCATATTCATTCATTCAATTCATTTATATAATCATTATGAAATGAAGATCATGTAGAACGAGTCGCATCACATCGTGGAGACGGTATTCCGTACGTACGCACGAGTGATGATATCGTTCCTATGATCGTGGAATTGTATTGAAGTATATATATATTATTTCAGTATCAATATTACTTCATAATAATCATATATAGTTACTCATTACACCATTATACCCATCCTTGTAAGGTGATGGTGGAAAATAGATTACACCACGGCGTGGACACGGTATTCCGTACGTACGCACGCGCGGTGATTTCATTTTTCCGTAGGATGGATAGAAGGTGAATTAGGGTTGTTTCATATTTATAATAACATATCAGTATGTATGTAATACTGATGTTATTACTTTATCATGAAACAACTAAAGAAGAAGAAGTTGAAGAAGAAAGAAATTGAAAAGATCGGTAATGGATATTACCTCTTCTTTGGAACGCCTCTTTGAATCCTCCACTTAAGGAACTATGATTGGTCTTTGGAGAAGACCAGGACCTCTAGGATTATTCTAGGGAAGTGGAGAGGAGAAAATGGAAGGGTTTGGCCGAGCTTGAGTGCTCAATTTGGTGTGAGGAGGAGGGGCAGGAGGTGAACTTTTATAAGGGAGGAGAGGGGCACCTTAGGAATATCTCAAAATATTATTTTATATTAAAGTAGAAATCGGTATATAATGGTTCCAAAGGGTCTTATTTCGAAGCTAAAGTGGGGATGGGTCGAACTCCTATCAACCAATAGGATTTAGACAAGTTTAGGTTCTTATTTTAACCTTATCAATTAGATTTAACTCTAAGTTAAATAATTTAACTTTTACCGTGTCTTTTTGTTTTCTTTCACTATATGGTTAATACACATACTATAACATGCCAAACGAACCCCAAATTGTTTATTATTAATATATATATACTTATCTAAGTCATTTGGCCGAACCTTAGATTTTTAGGAATAAAATAACAATTAATAATATTTTATTTTATTTAAAAACTATTTTGTGCCAATTTTGACACTATTTGATATATGATTTTTTGTGAAAGTCATAACAGAATTATATGTTCGAACCAAGTTGATTAAATAAACTATAATATACCATAGTAACCTAGAAAATTAGTGGAATTCATAAAAAGTCTCAAATTACATTTATTTTTGTGTTTATAACATCAATTATATCAATATTTCCTTAAAAGGGTAATTACTGCATCATCGTTGTGTCATAAATAAATTAATTTATTTAAAGTCTAAAAATTATAAATAAAATATCATTATATAGGAAATCTTTTTATCTTTCTAATGAATATTTATAGTCGAATTTATCTTATTTATAACCCCATATTAAAAATGTTTTAGTGAATAAACTTTGATTTTAACTCTTTTAACTCTTCTTTGAATTAAATAATAATAATTGCCCTAATCTAATCCAAGTGGGCCTAAATGATAATATGTTACACATAAGGTTGTTTTTGGTCGAGATACACTTGTCAAATAGAATTAGGACATGTGTTAGGGTAATATTAATATCATTCTTACCCTTAATTACCCTATTTACTTTTAACCGTGGTAAATAAAAGTAAAAAGTTACTATTCACCAAAAATTATTTTCATCTCATTGAACCACATTTTACTTACTGACATCAACCGTGTCTCTCGGATTTTTGAAATTCCATTCACAGAACCGGTAAAATTAAGTTTTATGAAAAATTCAGTTTTTTAACTACCACTTAGTAGTTTCACTATTCATCAAAAATTGAAGGTTTTCAGAAAAATGCCAAAATTTCATCCTAAGCTATATTTCATATTCCGAATTCAAAAATGAAGTCTATTTTACAAAATTCATAACATAGAAGTTGCATTAATTAATTTTATAATTAAGTCCCGCTGTTAAAACAAATAGCGTGTTTTTAAGAAACAATATCTATCAAAAGATTGACACTTGTTTATGTCTGGTTTAAATGTGCAATTACATCCAATGACCAACATTGTATTAAATTGTAAAAATATATTCTAAATATACTTTAAAACTACTCAAATTAATAATTTATCACTATTAATTATTTCGATTAAAAAAGTTGTTTTTTAATTATAATTTAGTAATTTTCACTATTCATCAGAATATGAAAGTTATCCGAAATGTACCAAAATTTCACCTTAGGCTAAATTCGATACTCCGAATCCAAAAATGAAGTTCATTTTGAAAAATAAGATTTACAGAATTTCAAAAGGTGGTTATTACTATTCATAACGACTATTTTTAATAGAATATCGTTGTTTAGTGAAACTCGGTATTGCGTATTACACACGCTATCGAGGAAGGTCGCGATTGCGTGTAATGCAAGGCAAGTCAAGGATGCATGTTGTGCAAGCTCCTTTTGGTGTAGCGTACAACACAAGACATTAATTAAAAAGAATATTTTTTATAAAATCTTGGGCTGTTACATTCTACCCCCCTCAAAATGAATTTCGCCCTCGAAATTCGTCGAGGTTATAAATGGTTTGCTATTTGAAAGTTTCTTTAATAGAAACCCACATCGTAAAAAGGAATATCAAAACCAATCTTTAAAAACAAAAGTATGAAACGTAACGGTTACCCAAATAAACTAATCATTGGGTTTCCACATAGGTGAAAATATGGATATGGAAGAGAAATCTAACTATCATGTTCTGATGGAGAGTGGTATAGAACATGGCTATGGAAAAGCCAATAATCACAAATCCATAAATTTGTGATGATCTAAGGTACCATCCGATTCATCAGGTATAAGATCACTAGGACAACATTTTTGGTTTTCAAGATCATTTCCCTAAAGTTGAAAATTTGAATTAGAATAAATACTTTCTTTATTTTGGTACAATCTTACTGTTGTTCATGCCTTGAACAATTTCCACTTCATATCTTAAATAAATGAAGTTGAATTTGTTATTCGTGAAGTGTTAGCAGATCATGTGATAGAATGACAGGTCATTCCATCTGTCTCAAACAAAAGGTTAGCAAAAATTATATACATAAGTCGATCTATAGTGAGATAAAGCATATATGGTTCCTAAAATGGACTTATACTTCATATATCATACTGCTTAATATAATAAAACTAGTTTCTACTAAACAGGGACTTCTTGTAGGCCAGTGGTAGGCGATAAAGTCCAGTCGCACTTCGGTTGTGGGTTTGATTCCCACAGCCTTGTCCGAAGCGATGGGCTGTCGCTCGTCCTGCAGTTTGTCCTTTTTCTAAAAATAAATTACTATAACATCCCATCAATAATATCGAAAAAAAAACTCACTTATGTCCAACATAATCCATTTCAATCATTAGGCTTATCCATAATACTGCAGTCCACTCTCATAACATAATGAAAACGATTACCAGAGATTTAATACCATCGTTGATCCCCATATATCATAAGATATGTTTTGTTGGTCACAATCCAAACATTCAAAGGCCTTAATCTTGTACTCTCTTGAATACCCATTGAACCTTAGTGAAAACTTGAATGCAGTTAAAAGTTAACACTTTCCACATACCAAAATCCTCAAAATTCTATATACTCAAACCATGATATCACTTAGTCCTTATATCAATCATGAGCTCATGAATACTGTTAAACATTTCATTTTCTCGTTTTCCCTTCACTATGCGCATAATATCTCAATCACATTGAATACCACATTAGACCAATACATAAATATTCCAATATTCCATGATACAACATTATTTTGGAATCCCATTACATAAAAACTTAATCATTCCACCACATCGTTGTCATATTCAACATTGCCAATAGTGATCGCATGTGACTTCCCTTTGTCCTTTGCCTTAAGCGGTTTCTCATGTCGATCATCACTAACCCTTGGATTAGGGCATTTATTGGCATAATGTCCCATCTCCTTGCACTTGAAGCATTGAAGTGTTGGTTGTGAGTTCTCTGCAGTGTTTTCTTTATTCACTTCATTAGAATCCCTTTTTCCATTACTTCGACACTCAGCTACTCGATGACCTTCTTTTCCACACTTAAAACATTTTCTAGTCCCTTTTAGACAATCTCCACCATGCTTCTTTCCACACTTTGTGCATAAGGAAACATTCATCTTCTTTTCACCATTATTATGAGATTTCTCCTTGAACTCCATCTTTCGTTTCTTGTCAAAACCATGAGATGGATATGTAACACCAACTTCCATTTCTACCTTGATAGCACAACGAACAATTTCTTCATAGCTACTTAAGTCTCTTATAGCTAATGCCCTTCGAAGACTTGGTTTTAAGCCACTGAAAAATCGATCAACTTTACTTTCAGGTTGGATGATAATGCCAGATGCATACCTTGCAAGTCTTGTAAAATTCGCTTCGTATATACCAACAGATTCATCATCCTTTTGCTTTAGTTCAAGAAACTCCTTCTCCATCTTCGTTCGAAGAATACGAGGGAAGTACTTACTGAAAAACAAGTTCTTGAACTCATCCCATTCCATGGAATCAATTTCATCTCTCTGCCTCGTATTCTTGATAAGATTCCACCATTGATCAGCTTCACCTTCCAAACGATATACTGCTAAGATGACTTTATCATGTTCAGAACATTGAAGAACTGAAAATATCTTTTCAGTAGTACAAATCCATTGTTCAGCAACTAATGGATCAGTAGACCCACTGAAAGAAGGCGGACGCTGCCTCATGAAGGATTCAACAGAATGTTGCTCCTTCCTTTGCTCGTTTGGAAGTCATGTATGATTCATAGCTTGAGAAAGTTGTGTGAGCATGGCTACAAGATTTTGCATTCCAGCTCCCATATCGTTTGGTTGCTCAGGGGGACAATCATTGCATTGTCCATTGCATTGATCAACACGGTTCCTTCGGGTTCCAGCCATCGTCTAAAACCCCAAAAGAATAGTGTGAGAGGCAAAAATCATGCTAGGGAAAACAATATAATAAAGGGGTAGTACCCTCAATATCTAACATCTTAGGTTTAATTCTATGATCGTTAGCATAGTTCTAGTACTATAACCTATACGTATACTTAACCTTAGGGACATCCCTAGACATACCTTAGAAATATCTCTAGGGTTCTTACTAAAGTTCTCGCATCCTAGTTTCCAAAGGTTGACTAAACCTTTCCTCTGATACCAACTATAGAGACCCGAAGCCTGACGTACATGGACATTACATTACATTTGCGGAATACTTAGTACATAACAAAAAAACACACACACAAGGATCGTAATAGTTTAGTGTCTTTGGAAACTCGGAATATAATCTTCTAATCGTGGTGGAAGATCTTCAAAATCTCCCTTAAAGATCTTCCTTTTTTTTAACCTAAAACCTTTCTTTATATCCTGGGGAAAAGAAAACATAAAAGGGTGAGCTCAAATGCTCAGTAAGGGTAAACAAAATAAATATCAATCACATCATATTCATAAGAACATAACATTTTGGAAATCATAACTTGCAAAAGAGAGCATAATTTCATAATCATGGGATAAATCATGGCAGTGAAAAAGTAATCCCAATAATCATAACTTAAAACATGACACTTTGTGGCATACACACATAATCATAGAGAATCATTTCTTGTTAGTCAAGACTAATTGCCAAGACTATCTTAGTGGACAAAGTCCCTTTCTGAATCGAGTAACCCTCGTTTCAGTCCTGTTTCACTGAACCGGTATAACCTACCATTTCAGCCATGACTATCTCATGAGATATAAAATCTTTACCCAATGCATTGGAGGGAGATATAGGTCCCAACCATCTCATAATAATACTATTCTTATGTGTGCCACAAAATCATAAATCATACATCATTGCATAACCTATGTAATAAAAATGGGATTCTTAAACAACATGACATCATAAAACAATTCATATAAGATAAAGGAATTCATAAAAATATTTCCATCACAACATAATCAAACCAATGTAATAATAGGGATAAAAACAGAACCCTTTTATTATCTTAGATGGAAAATAATTTTGATAAAATACTTGAACTCCATTCTTGAGGAAAATATCATTTCTTCTTCAAAAACATTTTTCCTTTCATAACATGTCATACGAATTTAAAATAAAAGAAGTTGATTAAAAATAAACATGAAAACTTGTAAAGGAAGTTTCTTGGAAATAATGTTTTAAAAATCCATTCAGGCCGTATAAGTTAAAAAAACATTCTTCGTACTTTTGTCGGAAAATTCAAAAAGTACCTCGTACGGAAAACGACAAAAGATTCCTTTCACTTCTTTTACTAAAAACTCACTGAAGGGTAAAAATGGATTTAAAAAATTGTAGTTGGATGGAAATAATATTAAATATTTATGAAACATGTATGTGGATGATAAAATACACCCCAGTAAATACTTACGAATAAACAATCTCGGATAAAAATGAGATTGTGATATTTCCCTTACCTTAGGTCCGATTTGCTTTGTTCGTGTCCAAAGCTCTTGTATAATGGTTTAAATAATGTTATTGACTTATTCCAGAATCATACATATTGATATGATATCATATATGGTCATATTATTAGCTTCTTGTTAGTAATATTTCATTGTTACTTGTTACTCGGGTATTTATAACTTTTTGTTCTTATGCGTGTTTTGTCAAATAAATTCTTATTCTTATCTTTAGGTTATAGATAATTCATTTCCAGAATGGTATTAGTGTAGTATATACCATATTCATTCATTCAATTCATTTATATAATCATTATGAAATGAAGATCATGTAGAACGAGTCGCATCACATCGTGGAGACGGTATTCCGTACGTACGCACGAGTGATGATATCATTCCTATGATCGTGGAATTGTATTGGAGTATATATATATTATTTCAGTATCAATATTACTTCATAATAATCATATATAGTTACTCATTACACCATTATACCCATCCTTGTAAGGTGATGGTGGAAAATAGATTACACCACGGCGTGGAGACGGTATTCCGTACGTACGCACGCGCGGTGATTTCATTTTTCCGTAGGATGGATAGAAGGTGAATTAGGGTTGTTTCATATTTATAATAACATATAAGTATGTAATTAATACTGATTTTATTACTTTATCATGAAACAACTAAAGAAGAAGAAGTTGAAGAAGAAAGAAATTGAAAAGATCGGTAATGGATATTACCTCTTCTTTGGAACGCCTCTTTGAATCCTCCACTTAAGGAACTAAGATTGGTCTTTGGAGAAGACCAGGACCTCTAGGATTATTCTAGGGAAGTGGAGAAGAGAAAATGGAAGGGGTTGGCCGAGCTTGAGTGCTCAATTTGGTGTGAGGAGGAGGGGGAGGAGGTGCCCTTTTATAAGGGGGGAGAGGGGCACCTTAGGAATATCTCAAAATATTATTTTATATTAAAGTAAAAATCGGTTTATAATGGTTCCAATGGGTCTTATTTCGAAGCTAAAGTGGGGATGGGTCGAAATCCTATCAACCAATACGATTTAGACAAGTTTAGGTTCTTATTTTAACCTTATCAATTAGATTTAACTCTAAGTTAAATAATTTAACTTTTACCGTGTCTTTTTGTTTTCTTTCACTATATGGTTAATACACTTACTATAACATGCCAAAAGAACCCCAAATTGTTTATTATTAATATATATATCCTTATCTAAGTCATTTGGCCTAACCTTAGATTTTTAGGAATAAAATAACAATTAATAATATAATATTTGATTTAAAAACTATTTTGTGTCAATTTTGACACTATTTGATATATGATTTTTTGTGAAAGTCATAACAGAATTATATGTTCGAACCAAGTTGATTAAATCAACAATAATATATCATAGTAACCTAGAAAATTAGTGTAAGTCATAAAAAGTCTCAAATTACATTTATTTTTGTGTTTATAACATCAATTATGTCAATATTTCCTTAAAAGGGTAATTACTACATCATCGTTGTGTCATAAATAAATTAATTTATTTAAATTCTAAAAATTATAAATAAAATATCATTATATAGGAAATCTTTTTAGCTTTCTAATGAATATTTATAGTCGAATTTATATTATGTATAACCCCATATTAAAAATGTTTTAGTGAATAAACTTTGATTTTAACTCTTTTAACTCTTCTTTGAATTAAATAATAATAATTGTCCTAATCTAATTCAAGTGGGCCTAAATGATAATATGTTACACTTAAGGTTGTTTTTGGTCGAGATACACTTGTCAAATAGAATTAGGACATGTGTTAGGGTAATATTAATATCATTTTACCCTTAATTACCCTATTTACTTTTAACCGTGTTAAATAAAAGTAAAAAGTTACTATTCACCAAAAATAATTTTCATCTCATTGAACCACATTTTACTTACTGACATCAACCGTGTCTCTCGGATTTTTGAAATTCCATTCACAGAAGCGGTAAAATTAAGTTTTATGAAAAATTCAGTTTTTTAACTACCACTTAGTAGTTTCACTATTCATCAAAAATTGAAGGTTTTCAGAAAAATGCCAAAATTTCATCCTAAGCTATATTTCATATTCCAAATTCAAAAATGAAGTCTATTTTACCAAATTCATACCATAGAAGTTGCATTAATTAATTTTATAATTAAGTCCCGCTGTTAAAACAAATAGCGTGTTTTTAAGAAACAATATCTATCAAAAGATTGACACTTGTTTATGTCTGGTTTAAATGTGCAATTACATCCAATGACCAACATTGTATTAAATTGTAAAAATATATTCTAAATATACTTTAAAACTACTCAAATTAATAATTTATCACTATTAATTAGTTCGATTAAAAAAGTTGTTTTTTAATTATAATTTAGTAATTTTCACTATTCATCAGAATATGAAAGTTATCCGAAATGTACCAAAATTTCACCTTAGGCTAAATTCGATACTCCGAATCCAAAAATGAAGTTCATTTTGAAAAATAAGATTTACAGAATTTCAAAAAGTGGTTATTACTATTCATAACGACTATTTTTAATAGAATATCGTTGTTTAGTGAAACTCGGTATTGCGTATTACACACGCTATCGAGGAAGGTCGCGATTGCGTGTAATGCAAGGCAAGTCAAGGATGCATGTTGTGCAAGCTCCTTTTGGTGTAGCGTACAACACAAGACATTAATTAAAAAGAATATTTTTTATAAAATCTTGGGCTGTTACAAAAATGATCATCCATACTAGGATATAATTATTTTTTTAATCATTTCTAATTTGAGTTTTGAGTAATCAATATGTAGTTAGAGAATCCCACCCACAATCTTTACCAAGAGAACTAGTGATGCCAAAGGTGAAATTTGTGGACAAATAAATCCTTTATCCTTAACCTCTCAAATATAGAACTTCAATTCATTTAATTCATAGGGTTTTAGATATTATAATTGTAAGGAAATGGGTCTCATACCTAGAAAAAAAGTATATGGATAAATAAAATTCTCTATAGGGTGATAACATTGAGAAATACACTAAAGAATGATGTAATACTCACTAACCACCAATAAAAGTGGGTTAGTATAATGAAAAACAATTGCATCAAGAAAAATATCTGACAACTAGAATGAGACCATCTCTACACTTGGGTAAATGAGACTTGTACACATCAATCTAGGATCTCACTCACCCTGAAATACCTGAGTGACTCCAATGAAGAAATTAAATTAAACATGAAGTGATATAATTAGATCTGAGATTTATATATAATCATATATTCGGTAATGACAATGAAAACAAATATTTCATGATAAATATCTAGAAAATCCCATATAGTTTTTTCATCAGTGATCATTACCCAACACTCAGAACATTTAAAACCCTTTTCTGACTTCTTTCCCAAAGGAGTGGAAATATTAATTATGAAAGGCATAAGCTTCGATCATAAATCCATCATATCAGTAATCTTAAAAAATAAAAAATAATGAGTTTCGTCATTATCAAAAAAATAAACAACCATAGAAGATTCAGTAAATTTTATAACTCGTATGGTAGTCACTCCTATATCTGAATCCTCTATAGAACAGTCCTCTATATATAGATGTCAATCCTCATACCGGCCTTTATTAATAACCTAATCAACACCCATTTTCCTGAGGTTTATATACCAACCCTTTTGATATGTCAAATATAATCTGAGAGACCTTGGGGATATTGGATCTAGATCTACATCCATATAATTACCCCTCACAAAAGCACTGAAGATGTCTTTATTTCCCACATACATGATACACCTTGGTTTCTATATTACAATCAGTTCTAAGTTGTCACTTCTTCCCACACTATTAAAATACAACCTAACACTTCCCTAGCATATATTTCACACTCCTACCACTACTTCAGTTTTGCACATCTCACTTCCTCTTATAGATATAAAAGGAACATTGATTTCCTCATACTTTCACTGGTCCTCTGAAGAGGCCTCTATTCCTATCTATATCTACCTAAGTAAGTGTTTCCTTGTCCAAAATCATCCCTATGGTGGGTTGGAACCTAATAATCAACATAGAGTGATTATATTCCCTCTAACCCATACTGAACCTCCATAACGTGAGACAATTATTGGGAAAAAGCTGTAGATATAGGATCACCAACACAGAAAACTGTGTGGCATGCTCAATTATAGAAGGATCTCCCTAATCCAAGTTAATTTACTCATGATCCTTATTCTCTCTCAAAGTATTATGATAGAACTATTTATTTATGTACTTATATAATGTATTCTAGGTGATATCATCATGTAACTTTTATTTCATAATACATTCCCACCACTTCATTCAAATCCCATCAATCATATAATTCAAGAAATAAATATTTGATTATTCTAGTATAAGGGTATATATTTTCATAAGAAAACATCATTTATAGTTTTCTTGTGTCTGATGGTTCAGGAGTGGTTTCTTAAATATTATAAGTTTTATTAAAATAGTTTTTAATGTATAAGTTAGTTTTGAAAATGGTTTTCAATTTATAAAAATAATTTCAAAGGAATAAAATTTTATTTGTAAATTAATTTAGAAGTCTTTAAAATGATTCCATTTTTTTGAATTGGTTTAATGTTTTAAAAATGATAATAAAACCTTTTATTAATTATTTATAAGTTATCCTTGTTGAAATTATATTATTTTCATGAAATACTTACAGTTACACGTGAAATTGGAGATGTGTAAGGGTAAAGGAATGTTTTTAAATCTTATATAAGGGAAAACATTGAGATGGGTAAGGGCTATATTTTCACACATGCACTATATAAGGGTCTTTAATAACATCTATAAGGGTAATATTCTGGATGTTAATGAGTAAGAATGTGATTTCCCTTTTCATGTTTGAGTATGATGGATTTTAAACTGGAAGTGTAAGGGTAGTCACATAAGGGTGGAGTCATATCAGGGTACCTACATAATGGCATCCCACTAGTTATAAATCTCACATAAGGGTAGGAATACATTTTTAAATGTTTTATAATGGTAATATTTTTTATTTTAGACTTTCTAAATAAATTATTTAGGATAAAACAAGTTAACATTTTGCAGAACCCCAAATATGCATAAGGGTAATATTTTAACCCTATTTTCTCTCATTTTCTTCATCATATTCAACCTATAACCACCCAGGCTCCATTATAACATTATTAAATTCATAAAATAATGAAATTTATTTCTTTTAACTATTTTAATTATTTGAAACATAAATTTTTAAGGTTTTATTGATCAATAGTTATGTTCCAAATTGTAATCTATTGGGAAAATTTAATGGGGGATTCAACGTTAATTTTATAATTTACATATTGTTAGTATTTAAAAATATATAAACCATTCTCCCTTTATCCATTTTTTACCTCACATATGGATGACCCAAAAATATCTATTTAATTAAACTATCATAATCTATTTTTGGGAAGTCTTCCTTTGTAATTTCTAGGATAGGAAGAACCCAATCTCTTCTTTATTCCTTGGCAGTATAGAAAAAATACTAGGTATGTGATCTTTAATATTTCTTCTAGTTGTATATAAAGGAGGGATTATTCTTTTTTCAAATCCATTTATAAGAGAGTATGCACATGATTTATTAATATGATTAATTTTTTAATCAAAATTGAAGGTTTATGAAATAAATTGCAGGTGGTTAATAGTTCTTATGTTCATCCAATATGCTGAGCATGCTTATTTTTGTTCCAGACATGCCTTATGTTAAATTATTAAAACTTTTATTATTATATCATAAACTCACCACCCATAAACATTTCGAAGAACATATATCATACTAATTAATTGGTTGCTCATAGATCCCCATACTGTGTGAGAATTCCCTTAAGAATATTCAATTAAATTAAAATACCCTTGATTAATATGATATATGATATATGAAACGTGTGGTGTAGTCAATATAATGTGTATTGCTTACCATGGGATATGGTTTTGTTGATTTGTTTTGATATGTGGTGATGGTGTTGTGGTAGCAGTTATGATGTGAAATAGTCGAAATATGGGGTTGGTTATCATGAAACAAATGGGTTTTTTTTGGTTGTGAAGAGTTGTGATAGTTTCCTTGTACTAATGGAAATAAATTTTATTTATTATACTAGAATGGATAATGAGTTGAACTGGATAATGGGTTGGAACAATTAATGAATTCTTAAATTGAAATGGGGAGGTTGGATTTATTAATTTTTGTTAAATATTAAATGAATGGGATTTTTAAATAAATATTTTTGATAATAGGAAGAAATGTGAAATACCATAACTTGTAATTAAAGAAGGAATTTTTCTTATTGTTTGTGGAATTATTGTGTGGTTTAATAAATTTAGGGGAGGAAATGAATGTGGTGGAGGGTGAAGGGACTTATGAGGTCTGGGGAGTTAGTATGAGACTCTTTTTGGGTACACATAGGTCGGTATTTATGGTATGACATATATATATAGTGTATTTTAATTGTAATTTTTATACACACCCCACCTGGATAGAGAAATTTGTTCCAACACCCAAATGTTTGAGGGTGTGTTTTTTTTCAATATTCAAATTGTGAGGACAGATGGCTAGCTACCCCCTCTCCCCCTATATTCCAGGAGAGGTTTATATGAATAGGTTTTTTTTGGATTTCAGATTTTCGGGAACTAGCGGAAATGTTTTTTTAAGGAAGTTGTTGTTCACTATGGGGTTCATTCATCGTAAGAGGGAGCATGAAGTTTTTTCCCTTTAGGTTCATGATACGCAACTATTGTAGTTATGGATAAGTTTATGATGTGATATGTTGGGCCAAATGTCTTCAAACAAGATGTGATTTCGTGGACCGTGTGTTAATAAGTGAGATGTGGTGTGACTACCAAGGTGCATTTGAGAAGGAGTATTTAAAAGAGATGACAGTGTTAGGACATATGACATATGGATGTGGCCAATGTACCTTAGTGGGAATTTGGTGTGGGGTGCCATTTTTTATTTTATTATTATTATGTTATTAATAGTGGGTGACTTATTTGATGAGTGTGTCATAGTTGGGATGGGATTAGATAGTTGACCTTATTATGTGATGTTGGTTCTGTTATTTTCTCACATGTGAAAACGTATTTCCTTTTCAAATTTCTATAAGAAACAATGAGTATGATCCTACTAATTTTATGTGTTAAAATCACCCCAAGTATATATAAAATGTTTTTTCGTTATTCAAGGGAGACTTCAGGGACCATTTTAGACATTACTTTCTCGAACATTGAGGTCTTTTATAAATCATTGCCTTAGGAAATTCTTATCATTATTTTATTATGATAATCCAACATTAGTTTACCTAAGATATTCATTATGGTTTTTTTTCATTTACATTTATATTGTATCATAGAGTTAATTAGTGGTTGTTTATCCTATATCCTAATACTATAATACTATAGAGGGTTATTCCTTCCTTATGTGAGTTTTTTACAACGTAAATAATCATCACCATTTTGGGTTATAGTGATGGTAGGACTCGAAGATTATGATCTCCCATTCTCTTTCAATGAACAATGAAGGATACCATTAGAGGGAGGAGTTATGAATCTTGAGTTTTTAAGAAGTGTAAAACAATATCAATCCCTGCAATCTATTTTTTTGATTCCTAGGGTCTCCAATCACAATTAACATATATTGAAGAATTAATTCTGAAATGGGAAGCACTTCATATCCTTATTTCTTGTTCAGAATTGGATACATGGAAAATAGACCAGATTATATGTACTATTGTTTCCACCAAAACTGATTCAAGTTAATGAATCATCTATTGGGATTGTTCTATAGCTTTTCATCTAGAAGTATAAGATATTATTCATGGATGATCCATAATAAATAAAATAAATAGGATGTAAATTATTTTGATCAAAATTTGATTCCTTTTTGATAAGAAAAATTTAGAAAGTGAAGCCCAAAAAGGATAGAAATACAAACAAAGATGGTAGATAACAACAAAAATCCTACGTTAACATTTCGATTTTAATGAAATGGGAAGGCAAGGTACACTACCATAATACCTCATTAGGATTGGACTATTCTACATTTAATATATTAAATAACCCCAAACACAGGGGGTTCATGCACAAGTATAATCAAATTCTTTATCGGTAACAAGAACCATTGATACCAATTTTTAACAAAACAATCTATGTCAAACTATAATTTCACTCTAGTCATGCAGTCACATGGCCCAAAGAACATTCCAGATCACCATGGTCTATATAAAAGAACATGGAATAATTGAAACACAAGGGAATGATTTTAACCTCTATAAAAATGTGATAAAATTTAACCAATTATTAAAAATTATTAGATATCCATGATATATCATATGTAAAAAACAACCAAAAAAATGTCACATCTAAAAATTGGACAACAAGTACTAAACGAGAAAAAACTATCAATTAAGGACCCATGAAACTCATGGGTCAATCACTATGTGACCATATTTCACCATCATCTGATCCCATTAAAAAATAATCACAATCTTGGAGAGTTTTACACTATATAGCACTCTTCCATTTTCATGTATCCTATAAAACCAATGCAATATACAACCAAAGGAAAAAATATCATGTGATCACTATGAATCAAAAGGAAACCACAAAGAATATATAAAATGTTGACCTACATGCATCCCTCAGTTCATGTATAAAATATATTTCCAAAATACTTTAAAATAATTCACTTTCTATGTAAAAATATTGTTTGGTATTTCTTTAAAAAACATTCCATTTTCTCATAAACAAATCAACATGTCGTAAGATATATCCATGATACATAAGAATATAAATAAAATATGTTTCAATCAAAAATATCCATATCAAGTTGGAAATTGACCACATCAAATTAATCATGTCAGAAACATAACCACAAAGAACTAAATGCAATATAATAAATGTGGGTATGTACAACTAAACCACTAGTGCACACAAAGATACCCTATCCACCATAATTAAATACTTTTGTCTTGGAACCTTGATCCCTTAGAAAGGATACCCACTAGAAATAGTGGAATCATGGAAATATCTCCAAGTGATAAACTACTCCACTAGGGATAATCTACATTTACTTTTTCATCATCACCCAAAGTATCTCAATGTGCTAAATCATTTTATATTCATGAAATGAAATTCATGTTTAAAAACAATTAACCCCAAATCCATTTAATTCCATTTCCTAAATATATAAAACATTACTATAGAGATACCACACCAATGACATGTTTTAAAACCCATTTTGTTTTCAAATTCTTCATTGAGGCATTATCTCTAAACACATAACATAAATAAAAATACAATTTTCAAAGAAATACCATTCTGAAAACCCAATACATTTTAAATAAATATAAAATCCAATTTTAATATTAAATTTATCCTTTAAAAATAATGGAAATCCTTATATGAATCTAAGCATCACCATGGGATAGAATATGGGATAGAGACGCCCACGTCATGATTGAAGAAAACCCCATTCCCCTTTAAATTGATGGTAGGAAATGAATTGATTAGGTCCATACAAGTTTAGATACAATAAGAACACCATAAATTCCACATAATACCATCCACGTATGACAATAAAAATTGAATAGGTTCCAATAATACTACGGAAAAAGAGATCAAGGCATGATTAGAGAAATGAGTTAAAACATAGAGAAAAACTAAAATTCCATGATGAAATCCATACAAAATGATCAAGGATCATTAATTAATAAAAGGGAGAAACCTATTGTGTGTCTAATGGGGTATAGTTCAAGTAAAAGAAGTATTAATAGGAAATTATTATCAAAAAATTGAAGGAATCATGCTAATTTTTCATTTTAATAGGTTCTGATATTGGTGCATTGCTTGGCTACACAGAGAAACAAATCGTGTGTTAACCATGTGGTAGGCCTTTTCCATCGAAAAAAAGTCACAATGTTTCTTGGATAATCTCTCATATATTTAAAAACAATGATAAAAAAATGAAAAACTCCATTGTATCTTTCAAATCCATTTTCCATGGTTTCCACATGGTTTGAATAACAATGCACCTAAATAGTGTTCCTATCAAGTTTTTTTCATGAAACTATAAATTTTTAACCACAAACTCAAAAAATAATCAACAATGTCACAAGAGATAAAACAATATAATAATTAATCATTCTATTACATATAGGGAATCACATGTTTGTCCTACCACATATGCTAATGGAAAATACACTTATTATGACCTCACTCGTAAGAAAATCCCTCAAGAAGTGATATAACATAGAATTTACCTTTTTCATTGTTAAAATATAGAAGCATCACTAAAATTAACGTCAAGGTTTTTTTAATGATAATACATTACTATTTGTGGATATACAAAAGTAAAAAATTGATAAACAAATTATTATGGAACACTAATAGTCACAAAAAATCAATTATTGTAGATATGGAAAATAATGGCTTTAATAATTTTTCCGCACATATTTACTTTAACCCTACGTCATTATCATATTAATATATCTAAAGAAAAGCCATATTTAAATCTTATTTATGAATAGAATTATTATTTCTCAGTCTATGAAGAAAATATCTAGTTCTACACTCTCATATATTGTCAGATAGTTCTAGTTGCAGGTCTATGTAGTTCTCTTGGTATTTTTTTCAAATTTATCATATATGCTCTATACATAAGTAATATCAAACATAGAATATATCATGGAATGAGAAATTATATTTTAAACCAAAATTAGGAATATAAGATTCTATTTATAATAATCGCCTTCATTCATGGAGAGATTACATTCCATGTTACATGAAATCAATTTGGTATTTTAATGTTTTAACAGGAAGAGATTTATATTTTAATGAAATTTTGATTAACCTTGGTGTTGTTTGCAGTTGATTTGTTTGAGTTATTATTTTCAAATGGGAAATGGTTTTTAATGTGGGTGATTAATTTTTAGGAATTTTATTAATGGCATGTTGTGTGCTCTCAATTACATAGATTTATCCACATAAGAAAGGCCTTGAGAATTGCCGAGTATGGAGAATATTCTCTTTTGGGGGTTTTAGATGATCAAGTCTTTTAGGTAATTTATTTTTTACTGTGAATAATTGAGTTATTTGTTATTTTCTTCCATGTGAAATTGCATTATTTTGGGTTTCTCTTGGGTATTGTTGGAGTGGAAACGTCTCCAAGGAGTCTTGTGTGTGGTCATTTTTGGGAAGGATTGATTTTATTTCTTTGTACAAGGGGAACTCTTTGGACGTGTGCTTGGTGTAACTATGAAAAAGATGAAATAGTCAAGTATACGAATCAATTTCTGTATGATTGACTTGATGGGATCACAATGATTTTTCTTCTTGTTTTGAGGTCCTAGGCTAACATTTCAGTGGCATGCTAATTGTTTCTTCCTGGCTAGTGGATGTTTGTGTGTGACATAGTAGTCTATATTGTGAGATTCTAATCTTGTATTGAGGTTGTGTATTCTTTTGGGATTCTTGATTATTTACTTTCACATGGAAACCATTTCTATGTACTTATGAATTAATTTGTACAAAATTGAGTGAGTCCATCATTTCAATCTATTGGTGAGAGGATCGGGTTATGGTTCATGGTTGTTATTAGATAATTCATTCATTTTATCTTCTTTAACAATAATGTTAGCTGAGTACTTAAATATTCGAGAGACCCACTATGGATATCCATCTACTTATATTTCCATTATTATTTTTTGTGATTTTCTATTCAAGGATCTATAGATTATATGATTTCAAGGAGACATATTGGTTTCTGAATTTTTAGAGACCAGGTTGTGATCACCCCCTTTTTTATTTAACATATACATGAGTCTTATTCCTAGTCTCTGGATTTTAGGGGGAGAAATAATTACGGCAGGTATAATTGGCACTCCTAGGCCATCAATTTCTTTAATATTTTATTTATTTATTTATAATATACCTCCCCACCTAGTTTTAGGCTGGATATCCCAAAAAATTTCAAATTTTTTTTAGGTTTTTAGGTTCTTGATGTTTATCCCACACTGTTATATAAAATTGTGTGGTGCTTGCATAACTATGTTGTAGTTTTTGACAATACATTTTTATGCTATTATTACACAATTGATGAAAACTTGAATTTTTATAGGGGAAAATGTGTTGGGTTCCCAAGTGCCTCTAGTGAGAGGCACAAAGTTTAGCTAACTGTGCGGTCAAACCTTTCACTTTTCCTAGGCCTTAATTTTTTGAATATTCATAAAATATCATACCTCTTATTTTTTCACCAATTTAATCCTTCCCCACTTTCTCGACTTGGAAAAAGGATTCCCCCAATGTTCCTCTTCATTTGGTTTCCCATAATGTTTTTGGTGCTTCCACTTGTGATTTTAAGTGAATCTTTATTCGATTAATGCTCTATTTTCTTATCATTCCTCTTCCTATAATTTCCTCTTAATTTTTCTTTCCCCTTCATTGCATCATGACCCATTTGAACCCCATGTGGGATTTTGAGTTGTAAAATCGTTTTAATCTTATTAATAGGGGGTTTCATGGGTATTCCAATCCCGCCATTCACCATTATTGATGGAACCACATCATCACAATATTCTACATTTATGTGTTTCTATATTTTTTTCTTTTATTTGGTATATTGTACATTCTTAGGTATTTAAAATTTATTTTTCATTGAAAATTATAAATTTTATTGAGTTATATGTATATATATATGTATATTGATCCAAGTTTTAATGAGAAAAATCATGAATTATAATACGTTTTTACGTATTATCCCTCTTTTTTATATTTTAACCTAAAGAATGGTTCATCTCTGGATGGGGAAAATATTTATGGTAGTTTGATGTGAAATAAAAATATTTTATAGCATTTTGAGATTCATATTGGAATTTTATGGATTTGATGGTATGTTTTAGTGGGTTAATTGGGTTTTATTTCACTAATTGAGAATCATTTTTAATTATTTCCACTTATTTGTGATTCCTTATATATTTTTTGGTTATACACAAATAAACTGGTGTCTGTTTGTGTCTAGATATACTCACAAGTAAACATGTGAAAATGTTCACTTATATATATGTTTATATATATATATATATTTATATATTTGAATGTGTATGGACTCAAATGAAAATTTTGAAAATAAATTAAATGATTCACATTCAGTTTTCAATTATGTTTTCAATGAATTTTTTTAAAAAGAAAATAAATAGGTCTAGTAGGATTCTTCTAAATGGTTTTTATAAAACTGTGCAAGACCCATAGTAGACTCCCCATTATTTTATCATGTATGTGAGATTATTAATTGAAATGGTTTATATTTCTTATTACATATAATATAGATGGTCTTCACACCATTGGGGTTAGTGATTTTAGATGTGGTATTAATTGTATGATTTATGATCTCAAACAATGTGATTGATATGTGATTGAATTCTGTTAAAAATGTTGACACACATCCAATATTAAGTTAATATGGAACATGAGAAACCATAGGAACATGGGTACAACATTCGGCCAGAACAGGTCCTTTCTACATGATTAGGTGACATCCTGACTTAGGAAGCGATTATTGTGGTTCCCCAATTGGCATGCGAATTTGTTCTAGGTCCACTCATTGGTGGTGAAGCTATAATAATATGTATTCTAGACTAGGTTACCTAAAGGTATATCTCATTTTTATCATTTTTTATTTTAGTTTATTAATTAAAACATCAAGTTTTCTTCTTCATTATTAATAAATAAGGATGGGATGGTCTTGTAGGATGAATGGGGTGGATGTCATAGCTCACAATATCGTGAGCAAGGGGGGGATTTCAATACTCTAGAAAGGATGTAATTACTAGTTGTCGATGAATCAGAAAGAACACATGGTGTGATGTAACTATCAAACATGAAAAAATATATTCTAAGAAGGATGTAATCATGATAATGTTGCACAAGATGACACAAAAGGAAAAATGGGGAGACACAATCTAATGGCAGTGAATAAGGAACATCATTGCTTTACTTCCAACTTATTCAATATAGTGGATAGATTATCGTTACATACATGAGGAAATTAGGAGGAAGACAATGATAATACCCATAATAGAGAGAAAACTCTCTATAATTTAATATCATGAAAAAATATGAATATAATTGACTGTAAGAGACTTATCTTTTGACCAAACCATAAAAATTATAAATTTCCCATATTATATGAAATGTTATAAAACAAATTTAATGTAGTTTTAAAAATAATATTAATAGGACATAAGTATATTGGAGGGGCCCCTGAAATAATGATTCATCAAAAAGTCTCTCTACCCTAGGATACTTTACTTAGTAGAGTCCACAACTCCATCACAACTCTTACAACTTAAATGTATTAACTATAATGAATCCCTTAATTAAAACCCATAATCTAGTATTAGTAAAAGTGACTGTAGAAGAAAACTAAATCCATTATCATATTTGGAATGTAACTCATTATATGCATATATGGAAATTTGTAGAGGTAGTCTATCATAAAATCTTAATATAATAGTTGTATTCATGAAAAAGAATGGGTTAAATTAAATAAATGAATCATTTATATATTTAAATAGCGATAAAATATTTGTAAAAATTTATAGAAAAGTAATTAAAGATAATAAAATAATTCATACACTATGGAAATTTAATAATTTAATAAAAATAAACATTATATTTATTACCAATATAAACTCCTTCACATTTTCCTTTATATGGATTTTTAATTAATTATATGATATTAAATCAAATAAATCATTTTATAATCCCATATTATTATGTTATAATTTTACATAATCTAAATATCACATATTTAATTTAGTTAAACTTTGATTAGAAATATTACTAAAAAACATTTTGATTTATTTTAAATAATTCTCTTAAATAAGTGCCTTTAATTTGAAAAATTCAAAATAGATATTATGATCAATTGATAATAATAATATAAACTCTTATATTTTGACCTTACTCTATAATTTAGAAACTTTTTATGGATTACTCATATATTTTTTCTATAAACATTTAATATCCATATCATAAGACATAAAATATAAATATTGAAAGTGTTATTTAATATTAATAACTAATATTAATGAATATTTATTTATTAAATGTTCTAAAAAATCATAGTAATTAATTATAGAAATTAAAAATTAATTAATAATGAATCAATTTAAAAATTATTTTAAGGGCATGGGTGATCACCGACAGTTCAGGGTATGATGAAATTTCAATGGCCATGAGGATGGTGGAATCGGCAGGGAATGTGAAAGAAATGTTCTAGGTGGCCCTATGGGTCAAAATATTATGCTTGTGGGCCTTCAAGTCAGGGTCTTGGGTGTAATATATATATAATAAATATAGGGAAATAAATGCAGACAATTCCTTATGGGATTGGTGCTAGGTTATACCCATGGTTGTGTGTGTGGTTGTGGTGGTAATTATTCCCCCAACATCTAATTTATCTAAAAAATATATATATATATTAATATCCCAATGTAACATTTCCAATAATATATAATGAAATTTTAAATTATTAAAAATAAATTAATAATTGAATATTTAGGAAAAAAAAAATTATACATGTCATTTTTATTGATATACCTTTAACGGTATCCTATGGCTGATAAACATCACAGTGTACAATCAATCATATTTTACAATTAATAATGTGGCCTATTATATGTCATTGAGCACTTTGACAAGACTAGCAGCACAACAACAATCATCACCTGTAATAAGATTATACGTATGAGTAACCCGGCATTTGAAATCATATTTTAGGACATATCGAATACTGTATTTATGATGATACACAATATTTCTAATGAGTAATAACACCATCATAGGAAATGATCCACTATATAATCTTCTCTACGATGATGGATGCAATGAAATTCAACCATGTAATATGTTTTGATATCACATATCTCATTTTAAAAATCATTCAGTGTTTAAAATATCACATTTCATGAAACAATCCACAGTTCAAATTTTAAAATGAATTTTATGAAAACTTATATTGATTCAATACCATATTCACTATTCATCAATTTAAAAAGGATTTCAATAATATTGAAACATAGTGAATCTGTGGCACCACTGAATGGTCTCTAAGGATTAATTAAAACCTATTAAACACAACGTAGCCAATTTTAAACTGCATTCCAAATATCTAAATTGCATGAAATTGAAACCATGCTAAAAAAATAAATGATACATTGATATGCTTCACTAAATGAGCCATAGTTATAGGATTATTAAGTAATCGTACCTCTATTGTGTATCCACAAGGTAGTATGAATCACCCATTTTATTGAAAACTCTCTTCTTCAATATATTACATTTTAGAACCAGAAAAAGGAATTTGGAAAGGGGAATAAAACTATTGAGTATGGAAGGGTAATCCTAGGCTTAGGAAATTCCGAATCACCCCATCTCTGTCTTCTAGTATAGGATTTATGGATGGTCCCTGAGTCTTGATGTAATAACTCATACATTATAAATTAAATTTGTTCCATTATTTCGTTTAGTATTTAGGTAAAACACATGATTACAAATATGATTCATATTATTAAAATATTAATTATAGCTTAATTTGGAAGAAAATATGTACATTATCCATTTAACAATCGAATGCCTTATCTATCATAGGCAGTGGCATGATATCATATACCATGAATTTTGATATCCCTATACAAATTCATACAAAATACCACTTTTCAAGAAATTTTTACTCAAAATAGTACATATATCATATAATATGATATGGATCAATTTTTCTCATATTTTCATGAAAATTATGATATTTCTCTAACATGAATTATTTAATAGGCTAGGTTTTTTTCATTATAGAACCTTCGAGGTACAATGTCTTCAACTGTAGGAAAGGTGATTTAAGTTTTTATAATTCGATGTTGTAGATTCCACCTCCACCTCAACCAACTTAGGGAAGTCGATCAATAAATTTTGATGGCACTTCTCACCATGGTATAGTAGTTTTAGTGATGTGGGTAGAACATGTAGAAATATAGAAAGATGTATCTTCATTATTGGGGTTGTTGAAGGAAATTCACTTACAAATGTGAATAGGGAGATTTTTGTAGAGGGTATCCTCTATACAATTGAGTATTCTATCATCAAAAGAGGAGAGGTTTCTAATTATGAATTTTCAGCTCTTGTGTTAGTTAAATCCTACTATATGCATGATATTTAAGGAATATGTCCAACATGACTTCTCTAATGTGATTGGTTTTTGTTTTTTATGCCACCTTTAGGGTGATAATGTCTCGAATTATAGGAATGGTGATTCAGATTTTTCTAATTTGATGTTGTGGATTCCACATCCACCTTCACCTCCACCTCCACACATATGTTTATCAAATAAGTATAGGTGGTCCTTCAAAACATGGTACATATACATTAGTGATTTTGGAAGAGCATATTTTCATATTTCAATGAGCTTCATCTTAAATATTTTTTGAAGGCTGGACTTATAATTCAATTCCAAATGATCTTATTCAAATTTTATTAGAGGTCTGAATCATGTATATTGAGTGTTCTCTTATTGAAATGGAGAAGTTTCTAATTCTGAGTTTGGTGGTGCTGCATCAGTTGAATCCTCTAAGGCTCCCACTTAAACGAATATATTTTTTTATGACTCTTGAAAGTGATTCGAGACATTCCATTAGATGATGTTTTTGTATAGGTGGTTTAGTTAGGTACAGGGATAATATTAATTGTAAGGGGATTTAGATGGTTTGGTTACTGTATATCCTGAATTCATTCAATTCTACTATGATAGTGAGTGGGATATTTCAGTGAGTGCTAAGGGCATTCTTTTGAAGAGAGAAGGTGATCCCCCATGTGTTTTTAGTTAAATACAAGTAGAAATGGATTTTTTCTACATATATCCATAGTAATAAATAATTTTTTACTTTATTAAAATTTTTATTATTGATTTGATCAATAAAGTAATCATTATTTAGTGGAAATTTTCATCAATACAATTTATTATCACATAATAATCAGATTTCAATTATTCCCACAAAAATTTTAACAGAGCATTAAATATGATTTTTAGGTTTCTACAATACATATAACCATACATACTTAGTTAATAATCATTCATCTTATTATTAAATTTATTTTTAAAAATTGATATCATATATCTTATATTTTCCATTTTATTTAATATTATACTCAACAATGTAATTTTTATTAGAGGCTACAAGGAATAATACTATAATCATGTAGTGTTTAAATTTATATTTGTTTACTTTTTTTATATTTTATAATAATTATGTTTTGTATAGAATTATTATAATTTTAAGGTGCATTTCATGTTATATTTTAGTATTTTAGATTTATTAAATGAATAATTATTTTTGTACTATCTTGTTTCATGTAAAACAGATTATTCAAAACATAAAATTTAATAATTAAAAAATGTGCTTAAATATGGGGTATTTCTATAAGAAATTTGGTCCTCGTATTTTTAGTGAATGAGAGACATGGGACTATAAAATATTTTAAAGGGTCTAGGGGGTTGTATTTTCTATGTATTAGGGTGGGAGTAGTAGTAATTTTTCAGGGGAAGATGTGTAATAACCCAAGGTGGTTGTTATTGGGGATGTTAGTTATCAGTAACTAGGTTTCCAGTTTTTGATATAGGGTTTCTATAGAAGGTTCTATATGATTAAGTAAATAATTGGAGTTGGGAGCTATGTAGGAGACAATAGAGGCAGTTACAATTACTTCATACATAGTTGGATGGTTGTTTAGTCCATAAACTCTGGGTTGTAGTGTCTCTAAGAGGATCTAATTATACATAAATTTTTCCCCTTCTTATCCTCTATATTTCCCATCCTTTATTTGTAATTTTACTTTGGTTAATTAATGTTCATATTGTTCTCTATGTCATAACGATTGATATCTACCAATTGGAATGTTCATTGAGAGATAAGCCTATAGAGAGGCAAGAGAAAACCCTTTCAATGTAAGAATTTATTGGTAGCGTAGTAGGCGTATAAACTAAAGGTAAAATAGGAATAAAAAAATGGTGGTATGCTGTGGAAATAATTGAATTTCGGATGTGAAAAACAACTCACTATTGGTCATGAGGCACATGATTAGCTGAGATTAAAAATATATCAAGAAAACATGTATGTAAGAACACGTTCTTTTCTAGAAGAAGTTTGGAAAAATGGTTACCCACACTGTAGGGAGGGAAAACAATTTACATAGTCACTACCAATGTAGGAGAATTTGACACAACATAAAATGACTCACACAAGGAAAACACATCCTTTAGAGCAGCTCTTGTTTATGTAACACAGTTTATGCGAACATAGTGGATTCATGTTTGATAGTTATATAGGATGTACAAGTGGATATTCATGGAGACAACACACAACCATATTCTAAAACAACCATATAGTATGATGCAAAGAAGTCGATATTCATAGAGTCATGAGAATAATTTATGGAATCATTTAGGGTTGGAGTCAAACATATGGCTCTAGAAATCACAGAGAATAAGAAGTTGAACCCCATGTCCCTAATTGAAATAAAATTTTTCTCTGACCATGTATGATAATGAGATAAGAAATCAAAATAGAATATGCAAAAATATCATCCATATCCTGAGATACTACATATGTTTTCTAACATACCTTTGGGCATCACTAACTCCCAAAGGGTTAGGAAATTTATAATATTAGACACTTACAAATAAGATCACTATACTTGAAGGTAGTATAAGATATGAATGTTTGAGGATGAACCCATAGCGATCGGGTCATAGAGAATATTAATTTTAATATATAATTCGTATGATAATTATGATTTTTTTGAAATTTAAACTAAACTATTATGCATTTGATTGTCGTAGAACATTAGATAAGAAAATATAAAATGGGTGTTGGGTGTAACACCCGAGATTTTTATGTGAAATATTTTATTTTTTATGTAATATAAATCATCAAAAAAATATTTCACTACACACAACACTAGCTTGGATTTCTTTACATGCAACTGTGGCCTTCCTCGATATCTTGCATCGTACGCAATACCGAGTTTCACTAAACAACGATATGCTATTAAAATATTATTTAAACTAGCCATTATTAATAGTAATAACCACTTTTTGAAATTTTATAAATTTTATTTTTCAAAATGGACTTCATTTTTGGATTCGTAATATCAAAATTAACCTAGGGTGAAATTTTGGTATTTTTCTGAAAACTTTCAATTTTTGATGAATAGTGAAACCATTAAGTGGTAGTTAAAAAAACTGAATTTTTCATAAAACTTAATTTTACCGCTTCTGTGAGTGGAATTTCGAAAATCCGAGAAACATGGTTGATGTCAGTAAGTAAAATGTGGTTCAATGAGATGAAAATAATTTTTGGTGAATAGTAACTTTTTACATTTTTTTTACCACGGTTAAAAGTAAATAGGATAATTAAGGGTACAAATGATATTATTATTACCCTAACACATGTCCTAATTCTATTGGACAAGTGTAATTCGACCAAAAAAACCTTAGGAATAAAATATGACCATTTAGGCCCACTTGGATTAGATTAGGACATTTATTATTAATTAATTTAAAGAAGGGTTGAAATAGTTAAAATCAAAGTTTAATAAGTAAATCATTTTTAATATGGGGTTATACATAAGCTAAATTCGACTATAAATATTCATTAGAAAGATAAAAAGATTTCCTACATAATGGTATTTTATTTTTAATTTTTAGATGTTATATAATAGAATTTATTTATGACACAAAGATGATGTAGTAATTATCTTATTAATGAAATATTGACATAATTGATGTTATAAACACCAAAATAAATGTAATTTGAGACTTTTTATAAATTACACTAATTTTCTAGATTAATATGAAATTTTAGTATTGATGTATTTAACTTTGTTCAAGCTAATCATTCTGTTATTATTTTCACAAAAATTAATTACTAAATAGTGTCAAAATTGACATAAAATAGTTTTTAAACAAATTTTATATTAATAATTGTTATTTTATTCCTAAAAATCTAAGGTTAGGCAAAATGAATTAGATAAGGTTATATATATATTAATAATAAACAACTTGGGATTCTTTTGGCTGCTTATAGTAAGTTTATTAACCTTATAGTATAAGAACACAAGAAGACACGGTAAAAGTAAAATTATTTAACTTAATGTTAAATCTAAATGATAAGGTTAAAATAGGAACGTAAAACTTGTCTAAATTCTATTGTATGAGATTATTTCGACCCATCCCCACCTTATCTTCTATATAAATAAATTTGGAGCTATTTAAAACCGAACATGAATTTATAATAAAATAATATTTTTTGTATTTCCAAAGGAGCCCCTCTCCTCCCTTATAAAAGGGCACCTCCTCTCCCTCTTCCTCACACCACTTTGAGCCTTCAAGCTTGGCCAACCCCTGCCAATTTCTCCTCTCCACATCCCTAGAAACATCCTAGAGGTTCTGGTGTTCCTCAAAGACCAATTTTAGTTCCCTAAGAGGAGGTCTCAAAGAGGCACTTCAAAGAAGAGGTAATTCCCGTTACCGATTATTTCATCTTTATTTCTTCTTCCACTTATTCTTCTTTAGTTGTTTAATTATGAAGTAATAACATCAGTATCACTCATATACATATATGCTATTATAATTATTAAACAACCCTATTTGACCATCTATCCATCCTACAGAAAAATAAATCACTGCGCGTGCGTACGTACGGAATACCGTCTCCACGCCGTGGTGTAATCTATTTTCCACCACCACCTTACTTGGATGGGTATAACGGTTTAAATAATGACTATATATGACTATTATAAAGTGATGATAATTCTGAAATAGTATACATACACTCCAATAAAATTCCACGATCATAGGAACGATATCATCACTCGTGCGTACGTACGGAATACCGTCTCCACGATGTGATGCGACTCGTTCTACATGATCTTCATTTCATAATGATTATATAAATGAATTTAATGAATGAATATGATATATATTACACTAATAACATTCTGGTAATGAGATATATATAACCTAAATTGATGAATAAGAATTTATTCGACAAAACACGCATAAGAACAAAAAGTTATAAACACCCGAATAACAAGTAGCAATGAAATATTACTACTAAGAAGCTAAGAGTATGACCATATATGATATCATAAAAATATGAATGAATCTGTAATAAGTCAATAACATAATTTAAATCATTATACAGGAGGTTCGGACACGTACAAATCATATTCGACCTATGGTAAGGGAAATATCACAATCTCATTTTTATTCGAGATTGTTTATACTTCATAATTTACTGGGGTGTATTTTATCATCCACATCCATGTTTCCTCAATATGTAATAATATTTCCATCCTCCTACAATTTTTTAAATCCAATTTTACCATTCGGTGAGTTTTTAGTAAGAGATATGAAAGTAATCTTTTGTCGTTTTTCGTACGAGGTACTTTTTGACTTTTCCGACAAAAGTATGAAGAATGTTTTTTTTAACTTATACGGCATGAATGGGTTTTTAAAAAATTATTTCTCAGAAGCTTCCTTTACAAGTTTTCAAGTTTATTTTTAATCAACTTCTTTTAGTTTAAAATTGTAATACATGTTAAGAAAGGAAAATGTTTTTGAAGTAGAAAGGATATTTTCCTCAAGAATGGAGTTCAAGTGTTTTATCAAAATTATTTTCCATCTAAGATAATAAAGGGTTCTGTTTCTATCCCTATTATTACATGGA
Source organism: Viscum album (assembly GCA_963277665.1). Taxonomy (NCBI): domain Eukaryota; kingdom Viridiplantae; phylum Streptophyta; class Magnoliopsida; order Santalales; family Viscaceae; genus Viscum; species Viscum album. The sequence continues at coordinate 1,427,902,215 of OY728141.1, forward strand.
TTTGATTATGTTGTGATGGAAATATTTTTATGAATTCCTTTATCATATATGAATTGTTTTATGATGTCATGTTAAGAATCCCATTTTTATTACATGGGTTATGATATGATGTATGGTTTATGATTTTGTGGCACACATAAGAATGGTATCATTATGAGATGGGCGGGACCTATATCTCCCTCCAATGCATTGGGTAAAGATTTTATATCTCATGAGATAGACATGGCTGGAACGGTAGGTTATACCGGTTCAGTGAAACATGACTAAAACGAGGAGTGAACTCGGTTCAGAAAGGGACTTTGTCCACTAAGATAGTCTTGGAAATGAGTCTTGACTAATAAGAAATGATTCTCTATAATTATGTGTGTATTCCACAAAGTTTCATGTTTTAATTTATGATTATTGGTATTACATTTCACTACTATGATTTATCCCATGATATGAAATTATGATCTCTTTTGTAGGTTACGATTTCCAAAAGTTATGTGCTTATGTATATGATGTTATTGAATTTTTTTACCCTTACTGAGCATTTGAGATCACCCTTTTGTATGTTTTATTTCCCCAGGTCAGGAACGAGGTTATTAAGTAGAATATGCCAAAAAGGGACTCTAGATATGAAGAAATAAATGGGAGGCAAAGTAGATGCTTTATGAACCAGTTGTTTATGTTTCCCAGTTTCAAAAGACACTATACCTATACAGTCCTTTCTTGGTTTTGTTATATTTTGTAATAAGTGTGCTTCAATTATGAAGTAATAACAATGTATGTAAAGTATGGGTCGTTATAGTTGGTATCAGAGGAAAGGTATAGTCAACCTTTGGAAACTAGGATGTGAAAGCCTTAGTAAGAACCCTAAGGATAATTTTAAGCATAGAACACAATCTTAGTGTTTTAGGAATGGCCATGAATAACCTAGGATAAGACCTTAAGTGTGAAATTTTATTCTTGATTATGTGGTTTTCCTATTATAATTAGTGTTGCTCAAACTATTTTTCTTGGTTTTAGTCAATGGCTGGTACCCGAAGGAACCGTGTTAATGCGGAATGTGACGGGCAATGCAATAATTGTCCCCCTGAGCAACCAAACGTTATGGGAGCTGGAATGTAAAATCTTGTAGCCATGCTCACACAACTTTCTCAAGCTATGAATCATGCAGGACTTCCAAACGAGCAAAGGAAGGAGAAGCATTCTGTTGAATACTTCATGAGACAGCGTCCACCTTCATTCAACTAGTCTACTGATCCATTAGTTGCTGAACAATGGATTAGTACTACTGAAAAGATAATTTCAGTTCTTCAATGTTCTGAGCATGATAAAGTCATCTTAGCAGTGTATCGTTTGGAAGGTGATGCTGATCAGTGGTGGAATCTTATTAAGAATACGAGGCAAAGGGATGAAATTGAGTCCATGGAATGCGACGAGTTCAAGAACTTATTTTTCAATAAGTACTTCCCTCGTATTCTCCAAACAAAGATGGAGAAAGATTTTCTTGAACTGAAGCAAAAGGATGATGAATCTGTTGGTACCTATGAAGAAAATTTTACAAGACTTGCAAGGTACGCTTTTGGTATTATTATCCAACCTGAGAGTAATATTGATCGATTATTTAGTGGCTTAAAACCAAGTATTTGAAGGGCCTTAGCCATAAGGGACATCAATAACTATGAGGAAATCGTTCTATGTGCTCTCAAAGTTGAGATGGAGATTGGAGTAACCCATCTGTCATATGGGTTCGATAAGAAGAGGAAAATGGAATTCAAAGGAAAATCTAAAGAGCACACAGAAAAGAAGATGAGCTTTCCCTTATTCTAAATGTGTGGAAAGAAACATGGAGGGAGTTTTCTTAAAGGGACAAGTAAATGTTTCCAATGTGGAAAGGAAAGTCATCACGCATTGGAATGCCATGATGATGGGAAGAAGATGTCTAATGATGCAAACAAAGGAAGCGATACACAGAATGAACCTAATACACTTCAATGTTTCAAGTGCAAGGAGATGGTACATTATGCCAATAAATGCCCTAATCTAAGGGTTGATGATGATTGTCGATGTCAACAAACTCTTAAGGCTAAAGACAAAGGAAAGTCACATGAAATTTTTATCAGTAATGTGGAGTACGATAACGATGTGGTGAAAGGTACACTTACCATCCACTCTAAAGTTGAAAATGTTTTATTTGATTCTGGATCCACCCTCTCCTTTATTTCTGAAGAATTTTCTAAGGGGATCACCGTATTACCTCAACAATTAGATGTTGATTTAGCTGTGACAACACCTAATGGCACAACAATCGCATCAAAAATTTATAATTCTTCTCCGATTGAAGTTTGTGGGAAAGTGCTTCCTACAAATCTTGTGATCCTTCATATAGTGGAATTTGATGTGATTCTTGGCATGGATTGGCTTTCTTTACATGGAGCTCATATCAATTTCCAAAGAAGGGAAGTCACATTTCATATTCCAGATCAATCTATGATCGTCTATCGATGCAAGGATGAAAATAACCTTCCAGTGGAAACTTCTTCCATTATATGGGTATTGATTCCACTAAATGAAGGTTATTTATCTCAAATGGTTGGTGAGAAACTAACGATTAAGAATATGCCCATTGTACGAGAGTTTGATGATGTCTTTCCAGAGGAATTACCAGGTCTTCCACCAAATTTTGATGTTGAGTTTTCAATAGAACTCATACTGGGTGCTTTGCCTATTTCAAAGACACCTTATAGAATGTCCCCAATTGAGTTGCAGGAATTGAAGAAGCAACTCCAAGAGAATCATGATAAGGGTTTCATACGCCCTAGTGTGTCACCTTGGGGAGCACCTGTTCTATTTGTTAAGAAGAAATATGTATCAATGAGACTCTGCATTGATTATCGAGAACTTAACAAGATCACTATTAAGAAAAAATATCCTCTCCCGCGCATTGATGACCTATTTGACCAACTACGCGTAGCTCAATACTTTTCCAAGATTTATCTTCGTTTAGGGTATCATCAATTAAGGGTCAAAAGGGAGGATATTCCAAATACAACTTTCCGTACAAGGTATGGACACTATGAATTTATAGTGATGCCATTTCATCTTACTAATTCCCCTGCTATCTTCATGGATCTAATGAATAGAGTGTTTAGAGACTATCTTGATCAATTTTTGGTAGTCTTTATAGACGATATTCTTGTCTATTCGAAGAGCAAGTAAGAACATGAAGATCACTTGAGAATTATATTGAAGACCGTGATAAAGGAGAAGCATTATGCCAAATTTACCAAGTGTGAATTTTGGCTTCAAAAAGTTGCATTTTTGGGTCACATAATCTCAAAAGAGGGGATATCTGTGGATCTTGCAAAAACAGAGGTTATCGAAAGATGGTCGAGACCAACAACTGTAACCGAGATCCGAAGTTTTCATGGTTTGGCTGGATATTATCGACGTTTTGTGAATGATTTTTCACGATTATCTAATCAACTCACCAAGTTGACTAGGAAAGGAGTTAAGTTTGTTTGGACGGAGGAATGTGAAGATAATTTCAAGGAGTTGAAAAGAAGGTTATCCAATGCACTTGTGCTCACGCTGCCTTGTAGTGGAGAAAGGTTTGTGATCTACAGTGATGCATACAAGAAGGGATTGGGGTGTGTTCTTATGCAAAATGATATGGTGATAGCTTATGCCTCATGATAGTTGAAAATCCATGAGAAAAATTACCCAACACATGATTTGGAGTTAGCTGCGGTAATCTTAGCATTAAAGATTTAGAGGCATTACCTTTATGGTGAAAGCTGTGACATTTATACTGATTATAAAAGTTTAAAGTATATTTTCACACAAAAGGAGCTGAATATGAGCCAAATAAGATGGTTGGAGCTGATTAAGGATTACGACTGCTCAATCCATTACCACCCTGGGAAAGCAAACAAGGTGGCAGATGAATTAAGTCAACAAGACCATGCTAGTTTATCCATGATGAGGATCACAAAAGATCCAATATTTATGGATTTACAAAGGATGGATCTTGGAATTATAATAGAAGGGGGAAAATCTTATCTTTCTCAAATGAATGTTCAACCATATATTCATGTGAAGATTAAAGAGGCATAGAAATAAGATGTTGAGTTACAAAAGAAGGTGAAAATGGTTCCTAAATTCAACCTTGATTGTGATGGGATAATAATGTTCAGGAATCAGGTTTGTGTTCCTCCCATCCCGGAATTAAAGGAGCTGCTGGATGAGGCTCACAGTTCTTCATTCTCATTTCATCCTGGAAGCACGAAGATGTATAGGGACCTAAAAGAGTACTTCTGGTGGGATGGCATGAAAAGAGATGTTGCTGAATATGTCTCTTGATGCTTGGTTTGTCAACAAGTTAAAGATGAGAGACAGAAGTCTAAGTGGATGTTACAACCATTACCCATACCCGAATGGAAATGGGAAAACATCACTATGGACTTTGTCAAAGGAATTCCTAAAACATCCAAAGGCAATAATGCTATCTGGGTCATTGTTGATCGTCTTACAAAGTCTGCACACTTCATTGCTATTAGAGAGGATTTCTCTCTGGATCAGCTTGCCAGGATATATGTAAAGGAAGAGGTAAGATTTCATGGAGTACCACTTTCTAATATATCTTATCGGGATCTGAGATTTACCTCGAAGTTCTGGAGAAGTCTTCAGAATACTCTGGATACAGAGTTGAGTTTCAGCACTGCTTATCATCCTCAGACAGATGGTCAGTCTGAGAGAAGAATTCAAACTCTAGAAGATATGTTCAAGGCTTTCTCTATGGATTTCAAAGGTGGTTGGGATCAACACCTACCTTTGGTGGAATTTTTACTATAATAATAGCTTTCACTCCAGTATTCAGATGGCTCCTTATGGAGCTCTCTATGGAAAGAAATGCAGGACTCCAACTTGCTGGGATGAAGTTGGGGAAAGAAAGCTATTAGGACCTGATCTCGTTGATGAAATGACAGAAAAGGTCAGATCTATTCAACAACACATAAGAGCAGCTCAGAGTCGACAGAAAAGATATGCCTACAACCGAAGAAAAGACCTAGAGTTTGAAGTGGGTGATAAAGTGTTCTTACGAATATCTCCCTGGAAGAGAGTCATGAGATTTGGAAAGAAGGGGAAGTTGAGCCCTAGATATATCGGTCCTTTAGAAGTAATGGATCGTGTTGGGAAGGTATCTTACCGATTGGCGCTTCCACAAAATCTCTCTCAAGTACACGATGTGTTCCATGTATCTCTCCTGAGAAAGTACATACCTGATCCTTCACATGTACTCAGCTCAGAAGTTGTACCGCTGGAGCAATATCTTTCTTATGAATAACATCCGATAGAGATTCTGGATCGTAGTGAAAAAGTCCTATGAAACAATACCACTCGCTTGGTGAAAGTTTTATGGAGGAACCACAAATTAGAAGAAGCTACATGGGAGCTTGAGGATATTATGAGGGAGAGGTATCCTCATCTGTTTGTTAAAAGTGACGAATTTCGTGGGCGAAATTCATTTTAAGGGGGGTAGAATGTAACACTCGAGAATTTTATGTGAAATATTTTGTTTTTTATGTTATAAAAATCATCAAAAAAATCTTTCACTACACACAACACTAGCTTGGCTTTATTTACACGCAACCGCGACCTTCCTTGATAGCTTGCGTCGTACGCAATACCAAGTTTCACTAAACAACGATATTTTATTAAAATATTATTAAAACTAGCCGTTATGAATAGTAATAACCACTTTTTGAAATTTTATAAATTTTATTTTTCGAAATGTACTTCATTTTTGGATTCGGAATATCGAAACTAGCCTAGGGTGAAATTTTGGTATTTTTCTGAAAACTTTCAATTTTTGATGAATAGTGAAACCACTAAGTGGTAGTTAAAAAACTGAATTTTTCATAAAAATTAATTTTACCGCTTCTGTGAGTTGAATTTCAAAAATACGAGAGACACGGTTGATGTCAGTAAGTAAAATGTGGTTCAATGAGATGAAAATAATTTTTGGTGAATAGTAACTTTTTTCTTTATTTTACCACGGTTAAAAGTAAATAGGATAATTAAGGGTACAAATGATATTATTATTACCCTAACACATGTTCTAATTCTATTGGACAAATGTAATTCGAACAAAAATTACCTTAGGAATAAAATATGACCATTTAGGCCCACTTGGATTAGATTAGGACATTTATTATTAATTTATTTAAAGAAGGGTTAAAATAGTTAAAATCAAAGTTTCATAAGTAAATATTTTTTAATATGGGGTTATACATACGATAAATTAGACTATAAATATTCATTAGAAAGATAAATATATTTCCTACATAATGGTATTTAATTTTTAATTTTTAGACATTATATAATATAATTTATTTATGACACAATGATGATGCAGTAATTATCTTATTAATGAAATATTGACATAATTGCTGTTATAAACAACAAAATAAATGTAATTTGACACTTTTTATGAATTAAACTAATTTTATAGATTAATATAGCATGTTAGTATTGATTTAATTAACTTTTTTTGAACTAATCGTTCTGTTATTATTTTCACAAAAATTAATTACTAAATTGTGTCAAAATTGACATAAAATAGTTTTTAAAACAAATATTATATTAGTAATTTTTATTTTATTCTTAAAAATATAAGGTTCTGCCAAATGACTTAGATAAGGTTATATATATTAATAATAAACAACTTGGGGTTCGTTTGTCTGCTTATAGTAAGTTTAGTAACCTTATTGTATAAGAACACAAGAAGACGCGGTAAAAATAAAATTATTTAACTTAATGTTAAATATAAATGATAAGGTTAAAATAGGAACTTAAACTTGTCTAAATTCTATTTTGTGAGAGTAGTTCGACCCATCCCCACCACAGCTTCGAAATAAATCAATTTGGAGCTATTTAAAACTGAACATGACTTTATAATAAACTAATATTTTTAGTTTTTCCAAAGTAGCCCCTCTCCTCCCTTATAAAAGGGAACCTCCTCTCCCTCTTCCTCACACCACTTTTAACCTTCAAGCTCGGCCAAACCCTACCAATTTCTCCTCTCCACTTCCCTAGCAACAACCTAGAGGTTCTGGTCTTCCTCAAAGACCAATTTTAGTGCCCTAAGAGGAGGTCTCAAAGAGGCGCTTCAAAGAAGAGGTAATTTCCGTTACCGATTCTTTCATATTTATTTCTTCTTCCACTTCTTATTATTTAGTTGTTTCATTATAACGTAATAACATCAGTATCAATAATATACTGATATGTTATTATAAGTATGAAACAATCCTATTTCACCATCTATCTATCCTACGGAAAAAGAAATCATTGCGCGTGCGTACGTACGGAATACCGTCTCCACGCTGTGGTGTAATCTATTTTCCACCACCACCTTACTTGGATGGGTATAATGGTGTAAATAATGACTATATATGACTATAATAAAGTGATACTGATTCTTAAATAGTATACATACACTCCAATACAATTCCACGATCATAGAAACGATATCATCACTCGTGCATACGTACAGAATACCGTCTCCACGATGTGATGTGACTCGTTCTACATGATCTTCATTTTATAATGATTATATAAATGAATTTAATGAATGAATGTGATATATATTACACTAATACGATTCTGGTAATGAGGTATCTATAACCTAAAGAGATGAATAAGAATTTATTCGACAAAACACGCATAAGAACAAAAAGTTATAAACACCCGAATAACAAGTAGCAATGAAATATTACTACTAAGAAGCTAAGAATATGACCATATATGATATCATAAAAATACGTATGATTCTGTAATAAGTCAATAACATCATTTAAATCATTACACATGAGGTTCGGACATGTACAAAGCATATCGGACCTAAGGTAAGGGAAATATCACAATCTCATTTTTATTTGAGATTGTTTATACTTCAGAATTTACTGGGGTGTATTTTATCATCCACATCCATGTTTCCTCAATATGTAATAATATTTACATCCACCTACAATTGTTTAAATCCAATTTTACCCTTCGTTGAGTTTTTAGTAAGAGATATGAAAGCAATCTTTTATCGTTTTTCGTACGAGGTACTTTTTGACTTTTCTGACAAAAGTATGAAGAATGTTTTTTTTAACTTATACGGCATGAATGGATTTTTAAAACATTATTTCCAAGAAGCTTCCTTTAAAAGTTTTCATGTTTATTTTTAATCAACATCTTTTAGTTTAAAATTGTAAGACATGTTAAGAAAGGAAAATGTTTTTGAAGTAGAAAGGATATTTTCCTCAAGAATGGAGTTCAAGTGTCTTGTCAAAATTATTTTCCATCTAAGATAATAAAGTGTTCTGTTTCTATCCCTATTATTACATGGATTTGATTATGTTGTGATGGAAATATTTTTATGAATTCCTTTATCTTATATGAATTTCTTTATGATGCCATGTTAAGAATCCCATTTTTATTACATGGGTTATGCTATAATGTATGGTTTAGGATTTTGTGGCACACATAAGAATGGTATCATTATGAGATGGGTGGGACCTATATCTCCCTCAAATGCATTGGGTAACGATTTTATATCTCATCAGATAGACATGGCTGGAACGGTCGGTTATACCGGTTCAGTGAAATAGGACTGAAACGAGGAGTGAAATCAGTTCAGAAAGGGACTTTTTCCACTAAGATAGTCTTGGAAATGAGTCTTGACTAATAAGAAATGATTCTCTCTGATTATGTGTGTATGCCACAAAGTTTCATGTTTTATGTTATGATTATTGGAATTACATTTCACTACAATGAATTATCCCATGATATGAAATTATGATCTCTTTTGCAGGTTATGATTTCCAAAAGTTATGTGCTTATGTATATGATGTGATTGATATTTCTTTTGTTTACCCTTACTGAGCATTTGAGCTCACCCTTTTGTATGTTTTATTTCCCCAGGTCAGGAAGAAGGTTATTAAGTAGAATATGCCAAAAAGGGACTCTAGATATGATGAAATAAATGGGAGGCAAAGTAGATGCTTTATGAACTAGTTGTTTATGTTTCCCAGTTTCTAAAGACACTATACCTATACGGTCCTTTCATGGTTTTGTTATATGTTGTAATAAGTGTGCTTTAATTCTAAAGTAGTAACAATGTATGTAAAGTATGGGTCGTTATATTGGGTACCAAAGAATCATGGTTCATGGGATCGAAAGGTATGAAATAATAACATGACAATCACTCAATATTTGGAATCAGGTCCTATCTAGTATAAAGGTCATGTCAAGTTATCCCCATCCTAGGATTTCATTTTCTCATGGTCAGGTACGTCGTATTATAAATAAAAATTAACTCAATACCTAATTTAAACATATGCCATAGGAATTCCCAATGGTTATGGTGGAAATCTAAACTGTAAACCTCATCATAATCCATGGTATTCAATAATCTTAAGAAATGACTATTCTAAAATTATAAAATAAATTAAACCAAATTTATAACCTGTCTCACAATAGTTATTTTAGAAGAATCATGAAAGATATAGAAGTGAATAGTAGATGTGAAATCACCATAGTAATTGAAATAAAAAAAATAAAATAACTTATATAATTAATCTTCTTTCATCATGAACACAAACCCAAAAAGAAATAACCATCTCATTATATCTTTGATATGGTTCAGAAAAATAATGATGTAATATCCTACAGAATGTGAGAACCGCTGGGCTCCACATATGTGTGTGCATCCTCTAGATAACATCTCTCTTTGAGGTGTTCATCTAGAAATTCCTCCAAAGAATTTTCATGGGTGTAAGTTATAAGGTTTCTAGTTAAACCCTCAGCCACGTAGTAGATCTAATGAATCTTAATTTATACTGTTTGCTAAAACATTCATGATATGTAATTTTTTACATGATGTGTAATCCTGATCAGCAGTAGGATTTTAATATATGTCATACCAAAAAAATTCACCATGTGTATTCATGTACATGACATGTAACTTATTTTCATATAATGTAATATTAACAAATTTCATTGGGTGGGGATAAATTCTTTTGAAAAACATATATCCTATAATCAGATACATGGTGTGTGAATAGTTATCTCTAGTTTCACAGCTCTGATTTGGCTTCAAAAAACTAGTGTTGCGCAATGAGATAAGTGAAGTAGTTTGAGGTAATATTTATATCCAAAATTTTAAATTTTTCTCTCCTTTTATAAATACATGTTTTATACATCCATAAAACAAAAATAAACAAGTGAATTCATTCAAAAAATTTCACAATTAATCATTTAAATATAGAAATTAATTTATTAAAACACTCTAAAATGTATGCATGAAATACAGTTATAAGTTACCACAGACATGAATTCATGCTTACCCTAAATGATTGAATATCAACATACTAAAAATTACATTAACCTTACCATTATTTAAATTTTATTTCTATAAAAACCACCGATCAAATATAAAATTAAATGATCAACCATCATAGGTATAAAATTCATCAAACACACATATTTGAAAATAAATAATAATTCAGTCAAGTATTTTAATTTTTCTCCTCTGAAATAGTTAGGCCTTTTAAATCACCCATTTTCATTTTTCAATTCATTATTAATATGAATTTTAGTTATAGTTTACCTCACATTAATTTTTCTACTCATTGTCAAGGTACAATTTTATATATAATTCAGAAAATGCCTCAAAACACATCATTTACCATAGGGTTGCAAAGCATCAAACATCTCCATCATGAAAAAATAGATCACCATTAATCATGTGGGAATCTATCTATAGCATAAATTGGCTCTATGGATTATGAAAAATATCACATCCACCACCTAACCACATATGATCAAAATATCATTGGTCTGGATAATGGTCATTTTTTATCTTCCCAAGACACAAACCATTTTCTCATTTTTTTCAAATATTGTTTAAATTAATTTTTTTATAAAAAGAGATGAATAATGAATTAAAATGAAAAATACATGGCCTCTCCCTATATTACAATATAAAATTACCTAGCAACATATCCTCATGGATGTATATCATATTACACCTAGAGAAAAACATACCCCATAATTTTAAATTTTAATATCATGTAATATATTTAAAATAATGGTAGGAATAGATAAATTAGGATTGTAACATGCACCACTTCCTAAAAAATATATTCATGGATTCTACATGTTTAAAAGGATTAATTTAAGGTTGATTTATGGACAAAGAGATAAAAAAGATGCCTCAATCATAATAAAATTGATAATGTTCTATCAGATATTTGATAACATGAAAATCTTTTTCTAAAAGAATTCATGCCTGAGATTTACAAAAAAAATTACACAATAAATAATGAGAAATATTGGGATGAGTGGATGTCTTGAGAATGAGATGAATGGTTAGGACAACTACTCATGTAAATTAATATAAATAATTAAATCAATAATTAAAAATATATGAGATTAAAATCATTTTAGATCTCTTAAAATATCATTTACAACGTTCAACATACTCCCCTAAATCATGATTTTTCAAATTCTAATCCATATATTTATATCTACTAATTGATTTACTCCAATTTTATCATTTAAATTTATTTATAAATAAATCTAAATTCATTTTATAATGATTATCCATGTTTTTTATGCCTCCTAGTTAAGTTGGGTAAATTATGAATCGAGTGAGGGCATGAAATTGGAAGTTACAAATTCGAATTAATTGTGGGGAATTCAATATTTGTTTCTATAATTTCAAATACATACTCCCCTTTCATTTTTTTCTTTAGTCATGAGTGTTCAGGTTCAACCTACTACAGATTCATGATATGTAATGTTGTTTCAACCTAATTTTTTCTTCCCACTACTACTTTGGGTTCCATTGATGGACCTTAGAAAATAAATTAAATAAGGGAAAGAACATTTAATTTTATTAATAATCAAAAACAAAATGAGGATTGAAATTAAATCTAACCATTAGATTAAATTTTTGAAAAAAAATAAATATAAATTCTTATAATGTGATAAAAATTGGGCTACTTCCATAAATATTTTCTTTTTTTTTATAGTCGTTTAGCTCAACTATAGATTATTTAGTTGATTGGATTGTGTTGTAGGGATAACCATCTCATGTTTACTTAATTATGACATTAAAATCTACCCATCTCAGATTTATTTATACTCATTGGATATGGAATTGAACTCAGAGGTGGGGACCATAGTATAAATAGTATGTGTATCACTCACAAGATATTTTCATCAGTTTAGACTTAGAAATTTTTTTATTTTCCATCTTTTGTTGTTGCTATTTTTTCTGCTATGTAGTCAACGCATGCTGAAATTGGTTCTTATTACTCTTACTTTGGCACACATAGATTTAAATAAAAAATTTGGCAATTGTGGAAACTATATTCTCCTCCTCCACTCCCCTCCCTCTTCTTCATTTCCATTTAACTGTGGTCCCAATTTTGAAAGAAGCATTTGTAGCATATTAGTAGCTAAAGTTTATTCATTATCTTTTTTTCTCTTCTTCTTAATCATACATATTTTTTCTGAATTGGTCTTCATCCCAATCATGTTTTATAGAAATTCTACCTTATTTATTATCAACCAAAATATGAAAATCAAGGGCATAATGATTATCATAAATATAAGCATCGGATGTGATACTTACATTTTCTTCATTTCCCAAGCTTCATTGATTGTGATTCTCCACCTAGAATTCTAGCTCCATACTATGATGTGTGGTGTATTGAAAACATGTGTATGGTTAACAGTTCTCGTTGGATTGAATATTAATTTCTTTATCATTAATGAGTAGTTGTGCCATATCAATTAGTAGGAAGTTGAACCTATACTTGGTAGTCATCATACATTGTGACTCTATCATCAAAACAAAAAATATCTAGTTTCATAAAAATGATAATAATAAATAAATAAATAAAAAACTATGAAAAAAACTGAATAGATGAGAAATTCACATTCCTAAATTAATAAAAAAATATAATATCGGCTCATATACCTGGAAAAGGCATCAAATTCTTAATAGTCCTGCATGCATCGTTAATTACCAAAGGTTTACATAACATAGATATTTAGATACACGTAACCAATAGAACACTATACTACATGGTAGTAAAGGATATTCAATAATGAGGTTTAACCCGTAGAGATAGGGTTTAATAAAAAATTAATTGAAATAAAAAATAAATACACTAATTATGATTTAAATAAATTTAATCATAAAATATTAAGAATTTGATTGGTGTAGAACATGGGAGTGGAAAGTTGAAACTGGGTTTTAGGTAGAAATTAATCTAGGTTCATGGGATGTTATGAAATATTTAAATAACAATCATGTAGTTCTTAGAATCAGGTCCGAGCGATTACAATGGGCATGTAAAATTTTATCCATAAAAAATCTCATTTTATCAAAGTCCGGTACTTCATATTAGAAAGAATGTGAAAAGAAAAATCTAATTTAAACAAATGGAAGAGTCAAACCCAATGTTCATGTTGGAATTATAAACCCTATACCTCACATTAAACAATGGAATTCAATCAACATAAGTAGATTTCATGCACAAATAAATAATGAATTTAAACCCAATTCTTATCCGCAGTCACAATGGTCATGTAGGAAGAATTAAAAAAAGATAAAAATGCTGAACAATTTACAAATCCCAACATGAATTTAAATAAAAAATTAAACACCTCATACAATCAATCCACATTCATCATGCATTCCATGGCACAAAGGAATCACCCCCTCTTTCTAGACATTAGAGGGTGAATAAAAAATAATAAATGAACATCCAATATAAATAGGTAGTAGAAGGTCTTTGGGGTGGTACACGCATTCTCCTATAGGAGTCCCTCATCAAGGCGTGCATCAAGAATGTCATCAGAGGTAATGTAGAGGGATTCTTTTATATAGGTTTTGGTTAAACCATCATCCACTGAGTAGATCTCTTGAATCACTATTTTTTTTATTTCCTAAATCTTTCATGATGTGTAATGTTTTACATGACATGTATTCCTTATCAATAGAAACAAATTTATTATCTATCCTAATATGAACATTCTTGATGTTCATTATTATACATGATGTGTATCATCTTTTCACAATGGGTAATCTTCATGGATTTCCTTGGGATGAAAAAAAATTATTTTGAAAAAATCATGTCATGTATTTAGAAACACAATGTGTAAATGGGTAGCTCTAGTTTCTCTACTCTACTTTTCATTCAAAAATATAGTGTCACACCGTGAGTAATGTTTAGTGTTGTGAAGTGTCTTTTAACTTCAATAAATTCCGATTTTCTCTCTTTTTCCAAATATAAGCTGCATCCTTCCATAAAACACAGTATTGTTTAAACTATTCCAAAATATGTACAATTAATCATTTAAATTAAGAAATAAATTTTATTAAACATAGTAAAATGTATGCATGAAATACTGTTTTCCTATGTCGATGTAATCTCATTCTCTAGTAGAGCTACATGATCAGATATAGTGTGAATATTCAAATGGTAGATCATTTTCACTCTATCAGTTTTCATTGAAGAAGAATATAGTTGATTCTCATAAATAAATGTTTTAATGCATACTGGTGGATAGAAACAGAGGTTATGGGCTAGTCAATGTGCAATAAAGATCCAAATCTTATGGATTATATACCACAACTGTAAGGAAGATAAGATAATAGTTTTGGTCGACATATTGTCAATTATACGTTAGTGACTGTGGTTGAAGGTGGAGGAAGCTCCAAAAATAGCTAGAGCTGATGACTAGATGATGGCTATAACAACAGATGAAAGGGTAATTCCTAAAATAGAGTGAGGGGCAGTGTGGTATCCAAACAAAGGAGTAGTTTGTTTCTATAATGGTCGGGGATTCAATCAGGTTGGGTAGTAGATCTAAATGGGTACATTTGATGTTGAGTGTTCTTTTCATAGAAGTTGAGTTGCTCAAATAACTATAAGAGGGAGCCAAAATCTGATGCTAGAAGTGTCTTCTAAATATGGGGGTTGAATTCTAGAACCACCTCAATAGATGGAGATTTCATGACGGTGGATTTTTAGTGTAGTGTATAAACCTAAGGATGAATACCATTGAAAAACATCCAAGCTACATTCATATATTTCATTCATCAATCATGCCGAATGAATTCCCATGACACTGCCAAATCCCCTTGATAATCACCTTGAGGAAAATGTGTCTTTTAAGGGGTGGAATTGATAGGAATTAGGGCAATAGATTTGTTGTGAATTGTATACCTATGACTAGTTTATGTTGTGATGGTCCTAGGGGATAATTATTTCTATGCATAAGGGTATGTGTAATAATAAATTTTCGAAGGAAAAATTGTAAATATCTTAGGTGGTTGTTAGTGGGGCTCTTATATTTCAACTGTTAGGTAGTTATCTCTTTGAAGGGGTTATCTCTAGATGGTCCCATTTGAGTCATTAAATAAGTGGAGTCTTGGGCTACGTGGGGTGACTAAGGATGTAATATGAATTATTTTATCATTTGGATGGAGGGTTAGGCCACAACCATGGGATTTCTGTGTCTACCAAATGATCTTATGAAAATATTTTTTTCACATTGTATCATCTAAATAACTATTTTTTCTTATATAGTTATTATATTTTTAATTGAAATTCCTCCTATATTCTTTATTATGTCGATTGATACCTACCAATGACATTTTTAATTTATAGAGGTCGAGGTAGGCATAATGGGGTAAGGAATTTTAGGTTTAGTCGAACAATAATGTTTTTTTAATTTTTAATAATTTTATGATTTTATACTTTAAAATATCACTATATATATTTATTTGAAATAATTTTGAAATACATACTATTAATTGAAATATATATATAATGATAGGTCATATTCCATTTCATATCCTTTATTTTGAAGAAAATACACTTAGTATGAATATTTATTTACTATATGTTTGTTTTTAGTGTTTTTTATCATATTTATTAGAAGTTTCGATTGTTTGTGTTCCAGTAAACCAAATAGATCAAGTAAATTACAAAAGAATAATTAAGAAACATTGAAGTAAATATATCATCTCATGGAGAATTGTGATGCCACTATATTACATTTATTGTAATATAGTATTTTTACTTACGATGTTGTTGACACTGAATGTGAAGATCATGTATAAATATGTTCGTAATAAAATCATTTGGGGTTATTTGGATTGTTATCTGATACCTCTCATACTATTTACTTACTATTAATTTATTCAATTTAAATTGATACTATGATCTTGTTATAAATTGTATCTTCTGATCATTTGAATACTTATGCGTGAAAAAATATTTTTACTTCTCTATTATAATTCACCACCTCTTATTATTGTCATTCCTCTATTTAGTGGAACAATATTTTCTATATAACCTATCTTTATATTGTATGATTAATTTAGTATTGGATATTTTCTCTATGTTTAATATAGTTCTTATTTTTATCTTCCATTTATTCATCAATGTTTATCTAAATTTCCTTACACTAACCATGTATAAGAGAAAAGATCATTATTTAATAATCATAGGTATACTAGTAGGATCCATTGGTAACATAAATATAAATAAATCACCAATATTTGATTGTGAATGTTATACATATTTTCATTTTTATATCGAGACATATGTTATTAATTCTACTACATATAATTCTCTTCTGATTACAGTAACTTATAATTTTAGATAAATAATTTTCTACTATTATTAATTTAGGAATTTCAACTTAAATTCCCTATGTGTAATACATTACTATGTGTTATTTAATGGAAAATATAAAATCATTTTTCATATTTTAAAAAAAATTAATCTAAAGGAAACTTAATATTACATATTTTGAAATGTATAAAGGTATTAAAACTAAGGGATCTATGATCTGTGCCAATTCTCATTTTTTTAATTTCTTACCTGGTGAATTAGTAGCCCAAATACATCACAGATTCATTAAAATTCTATTCATTATTCAATAACATACATATAAATAAATTTAAGAATAAAATTCGTAAAAAAATTCTTGATATATTACAAAAAATAGTGGGAATCCAAGAGAACATCAATTGATGACACAAATAATTCCCAATGCTATGTTAAGATGATCCTATAAGAACTTAATTGTAAAATGAGAATGATTTAATGTGATATGCTGAAACAATATAAAGAAAAATGGATTAAAATGTGAATCTTCGTTTATAGAATTAACATCTAGAGTTCAAACATCATATCCAAGTATAATGAGAATGAATTCTAAAAAAATTTATAATCATATTTATTAAAAACATTCTGAAGAAGAATTTGGATGATTGTTTAAATTGATATTTGGTAAATATTATTTATATAGAGGTTATAAGATTAATTTTAATTATAGAAAGAGTATTAGTTAAATGAATGAATCATCAAATATAATCTTTTATGTGTGTAAGAAATATGTACATATTTGATTTGGAATTCCAAAGTTGAAAAAGAATTTCATGGAATACTTGAATCATTCAAAGTGGAAAGGAAGGGAAAATTGTATTGCTTCTAATATGTATTAAGGTTCTATTGGGGAATATTTTACTTTTGATAGTTCATTTTAAGATAGTGATTTTTTCATAATTTCTACATAATTACATCTCTTTATGAAACAATTCACAAGGAATGGATATGATTGATGGATAAAGCAACTTAGAGTATATTAGAGAAAATTTTATTTTATTTTGAAAGATATTAAAACTTGTATAGATGATGAGAGAATTGAATGTGAGGAACCATCATATCATGATTAAAAGGACTATATTTAGTAATAATATGGAACATAACAAATACTCAGTAGAGAGTTTCGGAAGACATAAAACTATTGTTTTTAAGAAGAAATATTGTTTATTTATGTATATGAATAAAAATTTTTAGTTGAATTCCAATATAATAAATAGGGTTGATCAAGTATCTGAGTAAAATAAAGTTAATGATAATCTTATTTTTGAGTATAGAATCAGATAAAACATTTCTAAAATATCATCCAAAAAATTAAAAATAATTGTAAATTCATTGAAATATTGGAATGAGTAAATTAAATTGAATTAATACATGGAATGAGAAATAAATTTCATTTAAATTTAAATAAAAAGGAATTGTTTTAAAAAATTATATATTCATTTTAGGACCAAAAGGATAGCTTGTGGACTCCATAGTGAAACCATAAAAATGAATAATTATCAGTCAAATTAATTTCCTCCAAGTAGTGTACCTTTTTGAATTAAGGATTATTTATACAAAGGAAAAAAATTTCTGTTTAAAATAATTCAATCATTTGGATAAATCAAGGAATTCATCTAAGAATATCTTCTATAAAATGAGAACTAGTTAGTAGGAATGATTTCGGTTCCCAAGGTGTTGTTCACAAATAAATATACAGAGATTCCATGTAGTTAATTTTCATATATATAAAGTTGTTGTGTACTAGTAGATTAAATATAATATTATGTATATAGCATTTTTATTTGATTTTTAGTACTTTTCTGTTAATTTATTTTAAGGTATTCTTTATTATTAAAATCTATTATAGGGGTTTTTTTCTATCATTCTTGTAAATAATTTTTTATCTACTTTTCTATTCTTTTGATGTTAGGAACATGATTCTAAATAACTTATGAAATCATCTTATATTAGGAATATAAATTATGGTAGAATCAATTCCATTAAATTTTACCATGAAAAAGATTTCATACTAGCCGGTTACATTACATACGATGATTATTTTTAGTTTTTATTTATTTATTTTAGAATTTACTAAATTTTAAGGTAATAAGTTAAAATTTCATGAAGTTCAAAATTCAAAAATTTAACAAGATTCTACATCATAATTTTTTCAAGATGCATTGAGATCTATTGGATCAGAATTAGATCTATTGTGCGGGTATCACCTATAAAAATGGATGTGGACCTAGAGGTTTGTGTCTTCATTAAAAGAATATCTCTTCAATTTTTTAATCTCTTCTTCCTATATTCTATACATAATTTTAAAAATATATATGGAATTTACCAGATATTTTTCAATATGCGAGAAAATTCCTGAAAGATTAGTAGGTCCTTTTTAGTACAAAAATCTTGAATCCTTTTTAAAGGTGGTTATTAGATTCTAGGGATGGGTGGATATTACTCATCCATATAAATATTATCCACTGTTTTATCCTAGAAATGAATATCAATTTTATTAGATATTAGTATTTGATTATTTTCTTGGAGATAAAAAAGTGATGTTTATTATAAATGATCATAATATTGTACTAAAGTACATTGTGGAGCCTGGGGGACTTTCATAAAAAAGTGTGCATCTTTTTATTTTATAAAAACATATAGAGACATCATACACCTTTTATTTCATATTTATTTTAAATAAAAATATTATGAAGTAATCTATCAGTGATTGGATGCAAAAATAGTTTTTCTATCAGTTTAAAGATTCTATCCACCAAAAAATTAATAATATTTGTTTGTCCTTATGATGAATTTCATAATAGTATCCTAAAAACATACGGGTCACAAATCCTTATGAACCAAAAAAACAACAAAGATAGAATCATATAATGATGAAGGTGATGGTCATTTATCCTTACTGTATTCAGTTTCCATTCATTGTGTTTCATATAGGTCGATGTAGTCATCCTTATATAACTATGAATATATAAATCGTAGAATGGACTTCAAAATACATAATTCTAAGCATCACTTAAATATTTAAATATGGCATGTTATTTTTCAAATTAATTATGCTTTCCATGATTTGTAGATATTATAATGGTGATAGATGGAGATGATATTGGAGACAGAGTCATTGGTATTTTGAATTCAAATATTTGAAAAAATTTACATCCAGTCAAAATTGAAAAATTCTCATTACAATTGATTAGTATTTATGACTAGTTATTATAAATATATTATTTACATGATTCAAGAAATAATTTCCATTAAAACTTATTTTAATATTGTTCACAATTATAGCGTGAATTTAAAAAAACATTAAAATAAATGAAAAGAACCAATAATTGAGTATTGAAAAAATGATACATTTCTATATTGAGAATCAACTATATTGAAGAATGAAAAACTCGATAAGTAGATTGATCAGTGTTGTAATTGGGATTTACAAGTGTTTTTTGGAAAGTCATTAAATTTTTGATCTTTTTGTTATTTCTATTGAGGTTGAAGAAGATCAACATGTGCATGTCTATTATTTTGAAGAACCGTGGAAGGTCGATGTGCATGTACAAATATTTTTTTAATGAAGTAAAATACCTAACCAAAAGAACATATTAATGTTGTAGAATCATATAGTATAGTGATGATGTTCTTTTTCACATTCATGATAAAGGGTATGATCTTGAGGTCCAGTGGTTCCCCTATAAACAATCCCTTCATTATTGTTTTCACTTTACAAAATTTAAGAATATATACTTACCTTATATAAAACATGTATGGATAGACTTATAAAATTAAATGATGAACACTCCCCTATATTATAACTAGTTTGATATTTAAGTGATAAAAATGGTCTAAAATATTGATCTGATCCCCGAAATGAATAGGACTTCACATTAAGGCTAAACCTTGTAAAAACTTCATTATGTTCTTTTTATTCTTTTATTAATATTACATATAGGTGAGTGTGATTTTAACATGAGTGGATCATGAATTAATCAGTTATAATGGATTAATTAGACCATAACTTGTAAAACTTTTACCATTGCTACACCCATGCTTGAGTTACATCAAAAGATCTATTCACAAAAACGGGTATAATACTATATTTCTAAAACATTCTTTCAAATTAATTTCACACTTTATACTTGGGAAACATCTCAATAATTAAAATTTTCAAAAAAACTATTTCATTTCTCTCTTTTATGTGTTTGAACATTTATAAAAGGTGATTAAAATACTATAATGACATTAATAGTAAATATATTACAATGTTAAACAAACATTATCAGGAATATAACATCTTCATGTATCACATGAAATAATCTATAATAATATAAAACTCATAAGATTCACCCTATACCATTAGATTCATATAATATTGTACATCATAATCATTAGGTTAATACTTACAATCCTATAAAAAAATAAAAAGCATGATTGTTCAAAAAATTACATAAAAAAGGATTTATGAACCTCCTAAATCAAACATATCATCAAAAATCACTATCCATGAACATTGAAAGGAAGATGAACAGATGAAATAGATCATGTAAAGAGTCCCCCAAAAACATAAAGCATATAATCCTCCATCAAATATATGAACCAAATATAGAAAATAGATACTATACTATTTTCACTACCTCCCTGAGAAGTATAATAAGAAAACCCAAAATAATAGGATAGAAAATAACCCCACACCATAAAGTGGTTTATCCCATCAAACTAAGGTTCAGAGAAAACAAAATATCTCTCAATTGTCTTTAATGATTCACCTCTAGTTTTTTGGGGACTAGGAAAAATGATGGATTTAATTATAATTCTATTGGGATTCTAAATTTATACAAAAACATTTAATTTAGGGAATCATGGTATGAAATTAATTTGTCTTTCCATGATAAGGATATGTTAATGAAACTTATAGAAGACATGTTGTGATCTACCTTATATTCCCTCTATTTATCATGATAAAAACCACATTAAATCCATGAATCCATTGATGAAAATGGACTACAAAATTGTTCATTCATTGATATAGAATCTTCCAAAATGGATTTCACAACCCTAAAAAAAGTTTTTGTGACCCCTTATGGAATCAAAAAATCATTCCCATATCATTATGTTGTAATAGATACAACTAAGTCAAAATGGACCACTCATGTAAAATTAAACAACATCCTATAGAAGCTTCACACAATAATGAAATAGATCAATAATAAGAAATAAAAAAATTTAAGGATAATGTAAAAGCACAAAATCATTACATATCATCTCATAATTCTTACATAATAAGGTCCTAGGATCTTCCATGACATGGAAAACACACATCAAACTATGACTTTAATTCCTCTATGAAACATCGTGGTGTAAAAATCTCATGGATTATTCCCAAATCCATGATCCTACTTCGAACCATGACACAACCTCCCAACATTCTACTCCTGACATAATAAATATAGACACAATGTGACACATGTATCTTTGATGAAATACTATCTCTATAAATACCTTCATCCATCCAAACTTCTCTCGAATCCTCCATCATAAAAAATAAACAATGTATCTATCTAAAAAACATTCCTTCACAAGAATGAATATATTTTACATCATTTTATACAATTATATATCACACATAATAATTTAAACAAACTCTTAAATCCCAAAGGGTGTTTATCATTTATGATTAGATGCATATCCATCATAATACGATCATACATTACACAATTATTCTATAATATTTTGTACACATGTTTCCCTTAATGAAATATCATACATAATATTGTCCTTCATATCCATGTGAAAGGGAATAAATGAAAAGGCTAAGATCAGTTGATTGAATAAGAGAAAACATATGAGATGTTAATAGGAGTAACATTGGTGATCATATGGACGATCATAAAATAGTGAAGATAAATTTGAATTATAGGTTTCAAAATATAATCATGGTACATTTAAATAATGTAAAGAAATCACAAGCACTTGGATATAAACTATGGAAACAGAAACCTGAATCATAACTTAATTATATGGAATAATGTACAAATGCTTCAATTACATAATATAAGGATATCATTAACATATGTAAATGATAATCTCTAAGACCATCATAGAATGGCTAGTCACTTGTGTCTCATAACATATTTTACTATATTTATGACCTTTTCCACATCATAACTTTCCAAAGAGATTTAATAGATTAAACCATGAATTTGAGGACTATATATTTTTTGTACCAACTATCCCATTAATATATTCTTACAAATGTGATATAGAATAACAAGTAAATAATAATAAATCCATCAAAATATAAAATATAATTAACCCTTGTAAATAAAATGTGGTATAAAAAAATTATCCTTAGGTATAGAATAATTATTTTGAGAAATAAATTTATGATACTAAAAAATAATATCCCCTATTAAATATAATAAACATGCAATTATTATAACTTATATGGTTATTTTTAGAGTTAAAATATTTTATGAAAGAATAAAAAATTGAATAAAAATAATGTATAAATAAATTTTATATTTTGGTATATTTTTTAAAATAAATACTGTGAAAATAAATTATTTAGAAAGGATAGAGAAATAAAAAATATAGTACTGAGTAATAATAAATATAATAGAATACATAATTTGAATACTTAAGAAAGATGTTAGAGAAGTAGACCAAGTGAGAAATATAAAAAAGAAGATGGAAAATCATTCCACTCCCCACATCATATGTAGGTAATTATAAATAAAAATAAAATATATAATTTACCGTAAATAAAATATAGTATATGTAATATATCCATGAAAAAATATAATCAATATAGACATGTATGAGAATGATCCATATAAAACTATATATAATGAAAATTATTCTTAGCTTTACTGGATACATTATTGAGTGCATAATAATATCTTATAAAATAACCATTAACATCATTTTACTGACATTTAAAACAATTTTTAATTTTTAATTTTATATTAAAAAATTATATAAATTTATTTCATATTATCCAGTCATAAGGTATTTCTATTATTTAATGTTAATATATTTTATTGATGCATTCGTATTTTGGTAAGACAACATCAATTATAATTCCATGTTCATAAGAAAAAAAATATCTAGAATATCATACATTTAAATGATTTATAAAACTAAATGTTGATTTAATGGATGTTATGATGATTATGGTTCACAGGAGATACACAGTACACAGTAATATTAGTGTTGTATCAATGATATGGTAAATCTTGGTTTAACATATTATGGGGATCTATTTTCTTATATAAGGAGCATTAATCCCTTAATTATAAAGTGAAAATCAGATTAAAAATTTTGGTGGGAATTCAGTAATGTCCATAGTGGTTTGTGAGAAGATAACCCTACAATGGAAATTTTGATCTGAAATTCGGAAGGAATTCAGTGAAGTCGAGAACAGTTTGTGGATGGTGGTTTTTTAAAAAAGGTATGTGGAATTTGGTTTGCGGAAGACAGTTTGTAGAGGATTTGTTTTTCATTAGAGAAGGAGCGGTATGTGGAAGAGATAAACGAGAGATGTATGCCAATTTAGTTTTTAGAATCAGTTTGTAGAAGTAATATTCAGACACATTTTACTGGGGATGGTTCGTATAGGTGGTATGCAGAGAAACGTAGTTTGTGGAGGAATAAGTCTAGTTCGTAGAGGAATAGTTCACAAACTATCAGTGCACCGAAAATTAAATTATGTATATAGGTAGAAATGTGAATTCAACATGAAAAATTATCTACAATTGAGGATGCATGATTTAATACTAACCCGTTGAAGCGACCTTCATTTCGATAAACTATGTTAAGATTCTTCCCAACAGAGTGAGAATGGGGGAGCCAAAAGATGTGATCTAATAGATGCAATGTGTTATTCTTAAAACCCTGTAAATGCTCTATCTTATAGAGTGATTGAGATAAACTATTATAATCCAATAATAGTGAATAATAGTGGAATTTGGTGTGACATACATCGTATAGGTGTATTCTCCATGGATGTATCCCTTAGTGGTGAACCATGAAATTTTTTTGGTCTTTGTTTTCCATGTGATTGTCTGTTTTTGGAAAATTTTCATTAAATAGGTTTAACAGGTTCATACCAATATGGGAAAAATATCCATGAGTTTAAAATAAAAGGTCAACACCCTAATTCACCCCTCCCCTATCAGGGTGTTCCAGGTTCCATTTAGTGGTATCAGAGGATAAAGGTTGATAGTGTTAAGTATTTTATTCATTTTTAAAATTGATAATACAAAAAATGTATAGGGATTACGCCTATTTGATAGAAGTTACTTTCAGATCAGGAAGAATAGGATGAGATCTCATCTAATATATCTTTGAATGGATGTACTTTTTACCACTACATAATGAATACCGGTCACTGATCGAACTAGGATGTCTATGAATGATACATAAAATAAAATTCTTGATACAGATACTAAATTATAGAATGCATTAACTGCAGCTCTTTCTTATCAGATATTTCTAATAGTGATGAACTGTATGTTAGCAAAACTCATGCGGGAAAAACTGGTGAATATTTTTAAAAGTGAAATCAAAGTAATTTATGTAAAACTTCATGTTTTTAAAATTTAGTATAATGACATGCAGACACATTTTGAAAAAAATACAAATACATTTTTCAAACTAATTTCAAATTTTGTTAGAGGAATAGAAGGAGTTGGTGATGAAAATGAAGACATTGATATTGTAAAGAAAATAATGAGAATACTTCCACATATTTTCAATGAAAATGTGTCAGTCCATGAGGAAAGGTATCATTCCAAAAATTATCTGGATTATCTACTATGTAACATGGTGGAATATGAGATGAGAGTTAAACTAAAAGATGAAACAACTCGAGTAAAAAATGAAATGGAATTCAAAGCCATTGAAAAAAAATTAAATTCTTGAATATAGTAATGATAATGATTATGAGGGAAAAAATTTATTTCTCTCTTTTCTAGGAAATTCAATAAAGGAAAATGGAAATATGAAGGTGAGTTAGCTATGGATTATTTTCAATGTGGCAGAGTTGGGAACACTGCCTCTCGGTGCACAATAAAGATTGATGACAATGAAAGTGAATTTGGAGACATCAGAAGGACTTGGAAAATGTTTTTAAAAAAGGGAGATTTAATGTCTAGTAATAAACTACAACAAAATGTTTTTTTGTGAAGAATAAAATCATGATAGTTAATTATTTGAATAAAAAGAGCAGGAATATAAATATTGAATCGATGCATCAATAAAGAATTCCATTGAAAAATCAAAACCATAGAGAGATAAAACTAGAGACAATAAATTGAACAATGATATCAATATGATGTTTTAACATAAGTATTATTTTGGTAAGATTTAGAATAAATTAATTAAATGAAAAAAGTTAGAAAAAAATTGTGGAAGAGTCATCAGAATATGTTGATATAATGGATGCTGAAATTGATTGAATTGAGGAAGTAGTTATGGAAAATTCAAAAACATTTGAATGTATAGAACATATTGCTGAACTATAGTTTATAAATGAATAATAGAAAAAAATCATTAATGAATATACATTGAGACAAGATAAGAAGTCCAAAACTATTGAGGATATTAAATAATAATTGTTTACTCATTGGAGTAAACTTGTAGGTGAATCAATTCCAAAATAAATAAAGAAGAAAATTCTATTTGTAAAATTCTTAGATGTTGAGCTGCTTGAGAGAGCTAAGAGAGGTTATAATGGAGTTGAATATGATATGAACAATAAAATACCATCATGAATATGAAAAATAAAATTTTTTTGTGATGATATAACAACAAATGTTGGAATTAAAATGATACCAAATAAATTAAAGTTGACAGTTAAACATATCATAAAGACTCCTGATGTCTAGAAAAAGATAGACTCAAACCATACTAAAAGGTGGATGGAAATCCATTCTTGAGTTTTCTGAGATGATAGACTGTCAAACAATCCTCCTACGAATGAATACATGAGGAGGAATAGAAGTGAAAATATATTTCCACTTATGAAATGTCAATCTTGTGGCTATCTAGGCCACGCCATGTTATAATGTTAAGAGGAAAGGAGATATTTGTATGGTGGAAGAGCAAGGAAGTCAAAAAAGGAGAAATAAGTCATGTCTTAATTATTATAGAAGAGAAAGTATCTATGGATTTTTTTTCACTGCTCTAACTTTGTTCATAAATCTATTAATTTTAGGTAGAGGAATAGAAGAAATATTTTTCATAAAACCCACAGATAATTCAATACTCACCAACCTGATGGTTTTCCTCCTACAAATAGGTTTTATCTACAAGAAGATGAATATTACTATGATGAACCTTCTTAAATGGAAGAGATATTTTAATGTTCATCATTATCCTTGACTCAGTCTAACATTTCATGGAATGAAAAGAATAAAATTAAAAAATAAAACCTTTTAGAAGTATCTATCAAAGATACTATTAAAATTAGTACATGTATTCTAAAGATTGGATGATCATACCATATTATTGGAAATGTAGACCTATTAATGAATATCAATAAATATATAAATAGAACAACGTGATTTGTTAATGATGGTTTTTTGAACATCAAAGGCTGTGGAAGCACTGAACTGGACAATGGTCGGATGAAGAAGACCGAAGTTCTTTATGTGGATGGGTTACATCACAATCTCATTTAGTGTGATCCAAATCTATGATTCGGAAATTATGGTGACATTCAATCGAAAGGGGTGCACTATAAACAGACAAACATTTATTTTTCCAATGAAGGGATGAAATAAATGGAATCTTATATTAGGTTGATTGTAAGGAGAACATTTTTTTCATGACAGTTGATGAATTAAAGTGCTTTTTTACACTAGATATTAGGTCAAATCAATCAAAACAACATGGAAAATATTTTTAAACTAAATATTATCATGGATATCTAAAATATAAAGCATGAACAAGATAATACTTGTGATACCTAAATGTGAGGAATGTTGATGTGCAATTCAGATCATCTAATGAAGAAGATAAAATCAAATATTATTGATCAAATTCATAAAAATTTATGTGGTCCAATAAATGTTGCTAGAAAATATGGAGAAATGTAATTCATCCTTTTCAATGATGATTTTAGTAGAATGGCTCATGTGATTGTTATACATAGAAAATTATAAGTGATTAATTGCATGAAAACATATCACTGAATAGTTGAGAGTCATACTGGATGTAAAATCGAAAAACTATAGTCTGACAGTGGAGGGGAAAACACTTCCATTTTATTTGAATATTACGTAGAGAATCATGGAATACAACATGAGGTGGATGATTGGACAACGCCACATCAAAATGGATTTGTTGAGCACCGAAATAGATAGTTGAATAATATGGCAAAAACTATGCTGAATGGGAGTTGAATATATTTCCATTACCGAAAAGAGCATGTTCAGGCTACAGTTTTTATTCAAAACCAGACAAGGATTTCTACGGGGGATACCAAGATAGCCTATGTGTTCTGGCATGGAATAAATCAATCAATGACGTAATTTTTATGTTTTTAGAAGTTAAATAATTATCCAAAAATGAAAGAAATCAATGAATGTATGGTGATGCTACAAATAATGAAATATTCTGTATATATTCAATGAATTTGAAATCCTAAAAATTATTTCATAAGCATATTAGAAATTTTTTGGAAAGCAAGTATGTGGTGATCATTAAAAGATAAAACTAGAAATGCCTCACGAAATTCAATTGTTGATGCGATAGAAGATGAGGAAGAATGTAGACATGAAATCGATAAAGATTAAAAAGTAGAGGAATGTATGGAAAAAACATAAGAACCACACCATGATTTTGAATTAGAAGATTAATAAAAAGAAAAAACCATGGTGGAATAAAATTCATCTGGTCCTTACAAGAGAAATTGAAGTGAATAAATTGATCAATCCAATATCATTAGGAATTGGACAGCACCAATGCAGAAATAGAGAATGTTGAATATTACAGAATATGAATTCCTATTAGTTTAGGAACCATCCCCATTTGAAGAAGATGAAATGGATGAATCATGGGTTAAATCCATGAATGATGAGTTGGATCATATTGATAAGAATCAAACATGAGATCTAGTTAAGATATCTAAAAGCCACAATATGATTGGTTTGAAGTGGATTTTTAAAAATAAATTGGATGAGCATGGAAATGTGATCAGAAATAAGAAAGAGTTAGTGTTTAAAGGCTATTCATCGATTGGATGTATTGATGTTTATGAAAATGTTTCTCTATTGGCTAGGCCAAAGTCAATCAGATAGTATATTTCCATGAAAATTCAATTAGGAAACAAAGTGCATCAAATGGATTTAAAGACATCTTTCTTAAATTATGTTCTGCAAGAATAGTCTACATTGAACATCCAGTGGGATTTATTCTTGGTAATGATGAAGTGAATGTTTTTAGATTAATTAAGGAATTATACGGTTTGAAACAGGAACCATGAGCATGGTAATATCAGCTAGATTCTTATCTAGAGAAGATTGATTTTAAAAGTGGAGGAGCTGATCAAAATCATTATGGGAATAAATCTCATAAACATCAGTTCATGGTTAAGGTGTATATATAAATATGATATAATATTTATAGAAAGAAGGCATGGGTCAGTTGATACATTTTACAATCACATGAAATTAGAAATCAAAATGTCTATGATTGGTGAACTCACATACTTCTTGGGGCTATAAGTGGTTCAAAGGAATGTCTAAACTTTCATTTATCATGAAAAATATGCTACAGTGATTCTGAATAAATTCAATATGCATGAATCCAAAAAAATGTCGAATCCGATTTTGGTTGGCACTAAACCTTGAAAGCCCTGAGGATGTGACTTCATTAAATCCCAAACTATATAGAATAATAATTGGAATCTTATTGTACTTAAATGAAATACGGCTAGATATTGTCTCTGCAACATGCTTAGCATACCACATTCAATGTAATCCGAAAGATGAACATATGGAAGTATTGAAAAGAATCAAGAGGTATATTCAAGGAACTCACAATTGTGGTTTATACATTATTTAAGGAAGATATAGTGAACTATAATAATTATTTAATGTTTAATGGGATGGATATATTATTGATAAAAATTCCTCAATTGGTGGAAAATTATTTATTGGATAGAAATGTTTTGGCCAGTTGAGTAAGAAACAGAAAAAGAATTCTCTTAGTACTGTTAACTCTAAATATATATCTAATACAACGTATTTCACTCAACTTCTTTGTATGGACCAGTAACTAACTAGAATTTGTGATAAGGTGAACCATTCAATGGCCCTTACCTATGATAAAAAGAGTGAAATTGATCTTACAATGAATCGTGTTCAGCATTCTCATATGAAAGACATTGAACTCAGATATTACATCATCAAGGAAAAACTCGAACAAGGAATGATTAAAATGTTTCATGTTAGAACATATTATCATGTGGTTGACAAACTAACCAAGACATTTTCAATACATTTTTTTATGATAGATCGATTGAACCTCTGTGTTCATCCACCTCCTCGTGCATGAGGAAGTTACAAAGTCCCAAATCCCAAGTTGTGCTATCTATTTTAATATTTTTATGATGTTTTGAATGTTTATGGGGGAGATAAGATCTAGGGGTAATGTGATAAAAGAATTAAAAGTAAAAATATGATTATTTGGGTTTACTACCAATTGTGGATAATGGATAAATTCAATGGTAATGCAATGTTTTTCTGGTTGGTTGTATGAAGATAAAGAATAGATAAATTAAAAAAACCGCAATGGGGGATAATGATGAGTGGGTGAATGGTGAGTTATAAAAGGTTTAAAATGATAATGGAGAAAACAATTTAGTGTTTCGAGGAAACAATCAAATCCGATATTGGATATCTTTAAGCTTTATAAGAAATGAGAACCTAATTCATTCTCTCTTGTTTTCTATACTGAGCATTACTCGCATAGACATAGAGTGTTGGATGATTTTTTTTCTCGCATATCATGTTTTGATTACATCTAGTGTTTCATAAAATTTATTTTAATATTGGAAACAATCCCATAGGGAGAGATTTTTTGAACCAAGTATTTTATTTTAAAAAAATAGAGTATGGTTTGTGCTTGTTTACAATCCACATTGGCTTGGTAAAGGATTTTGAATAGAATGTGGTCTTCTGATTGAGTATGAAAGTATCGCTTTAGGTGGTGTAGTTTCCAATTGTATTCTAAATTATTGGGCTGCCAAATCTGGATATTTTTTACAATGGAAGGTTTTCCACAAAGGAAGTACATGGAATGGGATTTTCTGGAAAAGTTCACAGATCATGAAATATGGTACGTGGAATGGAGAACCATGAAAAACATAGTGGGAATGGTTCGGGGAGCAGAAAATGGTACAATGACAACATAAGAGGAATGGTATGCATAAAGAAGGAGGTTTTAAGGAAGGACTATAGTTTGTGGAAGGAAAATAGTTTGTGGGAGGGCATGCCATTTGCAAAAATGTGGTGGAGTTTTGAGAATCAGCAAAGGGTGTCTTTTTCATAAAAATGGTGGTGATTTTAGGCATCGATTATGGATAAAGGTGGTATGCATACCACATAGGGAATATGGTTTACAGGAGAATCGTGATAAAATATTAAGGTGGATCCATATCGATAATTTGATAAATCTAAAAATGGTGGTTTATACTGATCTATTTTCCTATATTTGGAATATTAATCCATTCATTTCAAAGTTAGACTAAGACTATAAAATATAGGATTAGGAAGACAATCCTGTATAGGTGACATTAATTAAAAATTCATAAGGAATTCGGTGATGTCCATAATGGTTCGTAGAAGACGGTTTAGAGAACACAATTCATGGAACATGGTTTGTGGAAGACAGTTCACGGAGGAGGAGATGGTCCGAAGAGAAGGAGTTGTATACAGAAGAGGTACTCAAGAATGGTACACCGAAGTTATGTGCGGAAGCCCGGTGCGAAAGCAGTATATAGATGTGTTTTGATGGGGATGGTTTGTGGAGGTGGTTTGCTGAGTAGCATGGTTCATAGAGGAATTAGGACAGATCGCGGAGGAACAATTTGCGAAATATCAGTGCACAGAAAAGGGGATTACATCTATAGGTAAAAACAAAAATTCAATAGAGAATATATCTATAACTGAGGATTCATAATTTAATTCCAACCCATTGAAGTGAACAACATGTCGATAAACCAAGTTCAGATGCTTCCCAACACAATGATCAAGGTTGGAGTCAATGTTAGTGATCCAAGGGACGTAGTGTGCTATCCCTAAAACCTTATAGAGGTAGTGAATTGGGAACATAGTGGTTGTTATAAACTTTTATACTCTATAACTAGAGAGTATTTTTTGGATTTGGGTACGGCCGACTACCTATTGACATATGCTCCTTGGATGTAGTCCTTAGTTTTTATCCAAGTAAAATTATTGTTTCTTTTTTTGGCATGTTATTCTTTGTTTTATGAACTTTCTTATCATATAGGTTTAACATGTTCCTAAAAATGGGGGAAAATGATCTGTTAGTAAAAGAGAAAAATTTAACACCCTAATTCACCCCTCCCATCTTTGGGTGTTTTGGGTCCTATAAACAAATTAAAGAGCTCTCAGCATACAATAAAAATTCATGTTTCCAAATATTTTACTAGTGTATTGCGCTATCCTTTTATAGGATCCCCCAGAATGATAAAGTTGGGGAACAAATTTTACATCCCACTCAATGAAATTCATAAATTTTGAATTTCACGTTATGTCTTCATCTTTTAATTCTTCAACTCTTTTCAAATTTTATCATTTGTTCTCAAACCTTTTCTATCTTCCAATTCCATGAGACTTTCTAAAAAATTATCATTTCTAATACAATTGTGATTTTTTTTCCTCATTATGATTTGGATATATGGTCACTTCAATTTTCTTAACCCGCATTAAAATAGATTGGAATTGGAGACTTTTCATTACTATGACCACATGAAAAAACTGTCCACTAACAAAAATTTCAGATCAACTATTCAAACAAACATTCAAGATCCTATTGAAAATTATTTTGTAGATTTATGAAACTTTTTATATTTTATTATATTCTTCAGACTAATGATCCTAGGTCTGATTACCCTATCAATGTCAGTCTAATGGATTAAGGTCTTCTTTATTCCTTCATATAGTGTCAACACCATTCAAATGACTCTTACCTAATTGTTAAATAAATTCTTTTTTTTTCTTGATCCACTTGAAAAGAAACCAACTTCTCATCTAGATGAAAAATGGCCAACCAAATTATTTATTGATCTCAAATCCAATTTTTCAATAGTCCATTCAAATTTACATCATCTGATTTCAGTTGGTCCCAAAACCTCCCATGAGAAACAATCTATTTCAACACACTTTTCTTACTCTGATGATATGTGGAACATACCATCCAATGAACCAGTTCCAATTGCTTCGATGATAATAAATTCTTTCATTTTTTTCTAATTATGATGCAATATTTCGTCATTATCTAATGATATTTTTAATGTGGCTTATTAGTTTGACAGAAAACTAACACATTCAGTTTCTTATGTTACAATCAACCATACCAACCTTCAATGAAATTTATGTCTACTGACATCACAATGATGGACTAAGTCAAAAAATCAGCAGTTTCACACAAATTTTTCTTTCACAAATTTCATCTTGTAATCATGTTTTTATCATGACTTTGAATACATTTAGTATCATCATAGCATCATCAGGATTAAATTGGTATGTATCATAACATCCCATTCATTCTAGCATTTTGTTTCTTTCCAAACCTCAAAACGATTGGATACACACCTCCTTTCGTTCATATGGATTGTGTCACAAGTTTCACAAACAATTTATGAATTTTATGAAATATAAAATTGAAAACAAACAATTGGTTTGAAAATGGAGCCATTCATAATTCAGAATACTTCCTCATTGTGATAATCACTTTCATTCCAGACTCAATATGATTTACACAATCTTCTAACTTTATATCAAAATCCCTATATGATGGATCATATTTAATGACACACACCGATGGGATTATTCTTATTACATACTCTAATGTCCTGAGTTTGAAACCAAAAACTTTTTATTTTTCCAATATCATACATATAACATATATTAAAAAAATTACAACAACAACTCATCTTTGGTCTTGAAAATATCACCCTTTATGTTTTTCATCAAAAACCACTTCGTCTAATTCAATGATAATATAACATATTTTTTTATTTTCTCAATTTTCATCTCTCTATTCCTTTCATTCTACCCATATTTCCTTTATATCATATCTTTTCATAACTCTCACAATTACTGAAAATCAAATTCAATGGGGGCATTATGATAATTTTCCTCCCAAATTATCTCCTTTCAGAAGGGTGAAACTTTTCATCTCAAAATCCTGAATCTCATAATCTTGGGAACATAGATATAACACGAGTTTATTAAAAAAATATCATTTCAATGTTCAAGTCTGTGTCTGTTTGGGTGAGCCTCATGTAGAAAGAAAAGTGTGTATAATCAATCTTATCAATGTTTTCCGTAACACAACATTCATGTAATATCTTTTCATTTTTCATTCAACATTATCATTTCTAGGGAAATTTTGAAAAGATTTATATAGAATAAAAGTAACTTTAAACCATCCCAAAAAAATATCATAAAGTTCAATTGAGTAAATACTACTATACAAAAAATCACATTTTTAAACCTCATTACGTTCTTTTTCATGAATATTATGATACTTAAGCATCAACATTCTTATTTTTAAATCCTTTAATTTTCATTATATTTGTAAAAATAAAAATATTTTGGGAATAATGAGGAACCATTGTTGTTTCTTATATGAATACTTTAGTACAAGGGACCTATCTCATCCTTGACTTTTTTTCTTTTTCTTTTATTTTTCATTGGATGTTTTTTCTTCTTTCTGTTTATCCTTCTCAGATTTTTTTTAACATGTTTATTTTCATCTGTAGACTCTTCTGATAAGGATTTCAATTTTATATTCCCTTTTAGAACCTTTTTGTTTTAGTGATTTTGTGAGTACAATTTCATTCTTTGGTCTTGTTTTGGATGGATATTGAATTTTTTTAGTAACAAGACATTCTTTCTCACCTCTTCTACATCTTTTCTAAATTGAAAAACCATAATACGAGGATATCCTTTTATCAAATTTGATCACATATTCAGAAAAAAAATTCTTCCCCTTTTCTTTAGCTGATTTTTGTACTTCTTTTAACTTTAACGAATTTCAACTTGTTCTATCCAAATAACTAAGAACTCCTTTTTTGGACATACATGTTTGTTTTTTATAGTTTCATAAAATGATCATTTTTTGTTATCTTCTGAGTTTCCCTTTTGGGTTAAAAATAATTTTTAGTAACATCCAATATTCTCTTCTCATCATAGCTTACCATTTATTAATAATGGTTTCTTGGTACATACATGTTATACAAGCATGAATAAGAACTATGTCTGAAAAATCGACAACACCAACAATGGCCTCTGAATCTATATTTTTCTAGATGATAGTGAAATTTTTTAGAACGTTGTTTATGTTGTTTATTTACATATCATGGACCATTTTTCTTAGGAGGAATATTTACTAAATATTTTCTATATTTATTGGTAAATGATTAATTTCTCTCATACCTTATTTTATAATCATTTCCCCTTATTTATTAGTTTCACCCTTAACATCTACTGCCATGGTGAAGTTTTCTCTCATCTTTCTTATATCAATTTTCGTTGTAAGAAGTATTGATTGTGTTTTATACAATTCCACTTCTTTCTCAGAAAACATCTATTAGAGAACATTTATCAATTCTCCATATTCAAAAATATTCAACCTATTCATCTTACTTTCTTTAACAAGTGTATATTCTTTCATGTTGAAATTCTTATTTCTAGCTGACTTTTTATTATACATTTTTTGTTTTATTTCAAGATCATAAAAATATATATTCTATTATATGATAACATTGGGACGTGTCTCTTATTTCTTCATCTAGTCCTTATTCTTATAATTTATTCTTTCATCATCTTTCTTCAGCTTATTTCTTTATTTATTGAGTTAATTATTCCAATGATTTTTTTTCTAAATTATATTTTATAATCAATTTCTTTTTTGTAATTTATTCATCATCATAACTTTCAAAATAATTACATTGATTTCTGACTTGTAGAATGATGTTGAATTTATGATCATGTTCATCACTAGATTAGGAATCATCATTCCGCCTTCTTCTCAAATAACACTTATTATTATTTTCATAAGGAAATATTACATTATGTATCATCAACTTTTTTGATCTTTATCATCATATTCCTTAGAATCATAATCTTAAACAATCACCCAAGGAAAATTTTGTGTAAAATATTATTTCCCTTCAAAATTCCAAATTTTTAATGTTGTACTTTTCCATTTTCTCTTATTGTATTTCATATAATGAAGGGAAAAAGTTTTATTTAAATATTCAAATTCTTCTTCTACTTATAAATCAATTTATTCTTCATTAAATTCATTATATTTGTATTTCCCTTTTAACAATGAAAATATGGAACTTTATTGAGAAACAATTACATTAATTTTCATAATCAATTATCATATCATTTCATATGTAACCAGAATACTATAAAGATCAACTAAAGATAACGTTTTACAATCTATAAATTCCCAAGATGAATCACTGGAATCAAATTTTTCCAGATGAATTCTTAAGAACATTTCAACAAAATTTTAGTCTTCCAACTTATCACCAAGACATCTTATGTTAATAACAATTTCTCTCGTCCTTATAATATTACATCAACAGATTCATGCTCAAAAAAATTTAGATCATTATTCATTAGCACACAATATAGTAACTTTTACTTCTTCACCATTGTATTGCCTTTATACATGATTTTAACTTATCATAAATACCATTGGTAGTTCCAACACACTTTACTCTAAGAATGAAAATTTAAATGAGATATGATAGTAAATAATTTTTAACTCTTTCATCATTCTCAATATTTCTCTTATCAGCGATAGTAAGAGGAGGTTTCTCAATACGAGGAGAAAATCCTTATGTTGTAGCTTCCAAGACATCATACCCAAGGGATATAAGATCCCAAATTTCATATAAGTATGTTAGTATTTCAATTTTTTGAAGTACTTAATTCTTTTAAAAGATTTTTTTATAGATTCATGAGGATTTTTGTGGGTGTGCTGGGGATTTAGGACATGAAATAAAGGAGATATTTCCATTCAATGTATGTTACACGGTTGGCACATGATTATTGTAAACTGTGCTCCCAAACTATGCTAAACGGTAGGAGGAGGTTCATGGTCAAGTAAACTGGTGAATAGGGAGGTCCAAACTATTTTTCCTTGTACAGTGGCATCGCACATGGTTGGTGCATGGTTTCTCTAACTGTGAAAACCCACCTAGGTAACTGTGTGACCTTTCTACCCAATTATAGTGTCTAGCACATTATTTTCACTTGGTTTGGAAAGTCGTACTACCAAGATCTATTCCCCATTAAAAAGAAGAAAATTACAAAACTTCCCCATCATGATTTTATGTTATCCATCCAATTTCTTCCTCATTTCTTCTCCTCTCAACCGTAGGGAAGAACTAAGGTTCCCAAATCTTCCAAGGGATTATTACTCACATATTTAGGCCTTTTTTAGCATAGTTGGTTCCAAATCGAAGCTACGTGTAGGTCTAACACTTCCCTTATTAATATTTTTCTTATTTAGGCTTGTAGATTTGGATATCCCGTTTATGATGCTATAAATACCTCTATTTATGGTCTATTATAGGTAATTTATTCTTGGGATTCTTCAATCCAAATTCCGGTATATAGTTAATACTATGTTCATCTTCAAATTCTTGGTAGGTGGTCTACAAGTTATATCCCATAGTTTTTTAGTATATTTCTGCACATGTAGTAGTGATATTTCATTCTTCTTGATGTGATTTTGATACCTTTAAAAATATGAGGTAAAATGGTATGATATGTGATTATATAAACCTCTCGCGATCCCCTTGGTATGTATTTTGGATTTTGAGTCCAATTTAGGGCCACCAATGGGGTGCACAAACATTCCTGAACAAAAAAAATTATAGTGGTGATAATATTGCTGAATCGTATTAAAATAGATCCCAGGATAGGTTTGTTGACATGTTATTTTAAACCATAGAGGAACCGTTGGATATTGGGTCTAGTTGTTGGAATGTGAATACATGATTATTTGGAATTATGTGAAAAAGGGGACTAAATGGATTAATGTGAATGTTTGGATTGGAAAAACAATTTGTAACATAAATATGAAAATTGATTAAGAAATAAGAATTTATGAATGGGATAACTGGGTTAATGTATGTGAATTTTTTAATACATAAAATGGGTTATGGATTGATGTTGGGTTATACGCAAATGGATATGAATTTTAGATGTGATGTGTATTGATTACATTTGTTATTATATGGTATATGTGGTAAATGTATTAATAAGAAAGTGCAAATGGATTGGTGGTGTGGTATAAAAGACTAAGGCTACTCCCATAACTTTCATTGGAATAATTCTCTAAACCCCACAATATATTTCATTGGTTTGAGAGTTGGACTAATGCTATAGTCCCCAAAAGGTGGCATGGGATGAGACTACCTGGACTAATGATCCAAGGTATGTCTGTTATGATTATTTATGAAATTCATATCCATATTGAGATATGGATATCTTCTTATAACATTGTGCATGATAATTGGCTGGATTAGTCCATTCTATAGATAATTTAAAGGCCTAAACCATGAAACTTGTGATGAAATGATTTCAAAAATGAATATGTCATAAGTGATCAAAATAGAACATTTTATAGAAAAGGTTAAAGTGAATGTATCTAATCAAATGAATGAATTTTTTTATTTACCTTTTCAATTATTTCAAGCATTCATGCACTATCTATTTAGTCTTGATATTTTGCATTCATCATTGGTGGTGTCCTATTGAGTTATACTTACACCCTTCTTGGGCCGCTATTGGGTACCTAATCAGACTTCATTATTGCAGTACATGACAAGGATAAGATCCCTATGCTAGGAAGTAGAGTTGGGCTTGGTATGTTAACAGAGGTGGATCTATTCTTAGAGTGTGGACCTGTTTTTGGGATTTGGGTTTTGTCTTTATTTTGGGTTTTGTTCACTTTGACACTAGTATCATAACAAAAAATATTTATTTTCTGGTTGTTGTTTATACCCGGTTTGTGAAATGGTTTATAATGCATGTTGTGGTTATTTTCTTATAATTTTACTTTAATTTATATGTTTATACTGTGGAATACTCTATTAAAGAGGGTACAGTCTCCCCTTGTGTTTTATCAGCCCCTTGATGCGATTTGGAAAACGCTGGCATATGGGGAACCACACTAGAAGTCATGTGGTGGCTCGGGGAAGCAGTTTAGTGGTTCCTAGGCTAGGAATTTTATAAAGTTCTATCAAAGAAGATATTTTCTGTTCTATACGATTTGGGATGGTATAAAATAAATTAGAATGTGCCGATTCCTGGTAATTAACTCGTGCTTGGTTATTGCTAAACCATGTATGAGGGAAATCAAAGTACATTGGGTGTGAATTGTTGTTCGTGATATGTATCATTACAGATGAATGATATTTCACCATTGGATGATGCAACTGTTGTTTGATATCACTATTTTAAGATATTTTTCTCATGGATGATATGGAACATGGTTGTGAATTCAGGCGTCATTATAGAAAGCTAGGGATATAGGTCCCATAAATCATTATAAGAACACATGGTATGGGTGTGTGGGGAATATAGAGTAAAATTCATTTCACTTCCATGAAAATTCAATGAAACAGTATCTAATAAAGTTGATGTTATTTGTTAAATAAAAATAATCTTAAAGAATTATGCTTGATGAAGTGTTTTGAATGAGGTGAAATGTTGATTGTAAAATGGGTAATGTGAATAAAAGGAAGGGTTTAGGCTGTGAGTGTGGAAATGATTTTAGATATGGGGTTTCTAATTAAATACTTTTGACTATGTAAGTTGGTTTAACTCTGGTATCCATAACCCAAGACAAGTATGCTTGTGGGTAAAATTCTTGATGTAGTGATGTATGATGAGAAAGTGTTTGTGTAATTTGTTTTTTATGGCTATTGGAAAGCCTTCTTTTGCATAATCTAGTCAATTTCCTTGTTATGATTTTCAATATGTGTGCTTGGAATTGTAGGAATATTACACCACGATGTCACATACAAATTTATATATATGAAGATGTTTTTGATAATTCTCCTCAAGCAATTGAGTAACGAAACATGGTGATTCAGGTAATAGTGGTGAAGAGTATTTTCATTATAAAATCACTCGTTTTATACACTTTATGTAACGGGACATGGGGGGGGGGGGGTCGTTACAAGTATATTTGAGATGACTATAGAGTTTTATCTGATGAACCATCCAACCTTTTCTAGATAGTGTGGATCTCATGAATCAAAAATTTATATAGAGTCCACTAAGATAATTCTTTATCACATCGAGACTCCACTAGAACAATAGTCATGTTGATAGTATTCGGGTTGTGGGGTATAGAAAAGAATTTGTAGGGTGTATTATTCCAAACTCAACAGGTTGATGTATAGCATGGAAGGAATTATAGGAAATGTTTTGGAACATTTCAATATGGATACCTTGATGCAGGATATGGCTGCAAAATTTATAACATTAACTAAAGAAAATACGTTAGAGATGGAGTATACTAGATGCTCTACCGATTTTAAACACTTATCTTTGAAATTGGTGGGTGATGCAGATGATACAATAATACATTTCCAGGATATACTATGACATGAAATCTAGTCACAGGTGAATATTTTCCATTTGAATAGGTTTTCTGAGGTAGTCAAGCAAGCCCTCAGTTCAGAAGGAATCCTCAAAGAGTATTTTGGTGGTGGGAGTGGAGTTCCATTTGGGAAATCTAGTGGTGCAGCTTCTAATAGTTGGAAGCTCTGTTTTAAGATTTTACAATAGGGTAGTGGTGGATAGGGTAGTCAAAATAGGGAATTAGTTTCTCAGTTAAGTTGTTTAGTGTTCTGCTATTAGTGTTGTAGGATAGTACATGTGTGTAGTTAGTAATCCTAGCCACCAGTTGTGTTTCGATGTGTAACAAGATAGGGAATGTGCATAGGATCGACAGAAACACACGATAGGTGGTTAATGAGTGATGCCACTTTCCAATGTAAAGTATAGGTAGGGGTTTAGTTACCCTATATCAGGTAGGCAGTTGAGCTCTAATGGTCGTACTGGAAGAGGTGGAGGATGTGGTAATCTGATGTGATATAATTCATATCAGTAGGGTAGTGTAACCCCAATAACATAGACTAAATTCTAGGATAAAGGGGCATTCCAGCTACATGAATTTCAGTATATACTAGGATTTGGTGATGATAGACCATCAATAGTTAGAATTACGATCCATGTAGCTTCTTCTATTGGTAGTTCTTAATTTGAAACTATTGTTGTGAATTTAATTATTTATGCTCATTTAGTGGTTTTTTCTGCCTACCAATTGAACATATTTGTTGATTAACTTGGTCGACAAATTGTTAGGGGTGATAATATAAAATATTAGGCAAGGTAAGGGGAATTCTGTTGATGTTTAAGGGTACAATTTCATTTAGAACTTGTATGTTCTTGAGATGTTGAGTTTTAATCTAATTTTGGGTATGGATTGGCTGGTGTTGTACCATGCCCATACAGACTATTACCGATGTAGGGTAACATTCACATCTCTTGAGGGAGACGCTTATGACGATTGGGGTGAGTGAGATTCTTGGTTAGGTTGGGCAGGTCCATTTTATTATGATATAGGTGAACTCATAGACCTAGTGGATTCTCTTATGTTGGATGACGGGGGAGTGGAGAATATTACATTTCCTCATGTGGTGGATCATTTTTTATGATTTTTTTCTAGAGTACTTCTCAGTACTTCCACATAAGAGCGATACTAATATCATAATTGAGATTCTAACAAGCGCAGAATCAGTTTCCATTCCTCCAAATAGAATGAATCAAGTAGAACTTTAGGATATAAAAACCCAATTAGAGGATTTGAAGAATAAATGGACTATTCACACTAGAACGTCACCTAGGGGATCTCTAATAATTTTTCTATGAAAGATAATGAGTACCTATAACTATGTATCAATTATAGGAAGATCAATCAGATGGTATTTAAGAACTAAAAACCTATTCTGAGAATTGATTACCTATTTTAATAGGTGAGAAATGATTAATTGTAATTAAAATTTGACAAAATATCGGTGTATCACCAGGTGAGGAAGATGCCTTATAATTTGTTACCGACATCCTTTAGGATAAGTTATGGGTTATATGATTTTTTTACATTCT
Source organism: Viscum album (assembly GCA_963277665.1). NCBI lineage: Eukaryota > Viridiplantae > Streptophyta > Magnoliopsida > Santalales > Viscaceae > Viscum > Viscum album. The sequence continues at coordinate 1,427,944,396 of OY728141.1, forward strand.
TTTCTGGTTAACCAATGCATCAGTAGTGTTCATGTCCCTAATAAAAAAATCATAGACCCTTACCAAGATTAGTTTGTAGTTGTTAATGTTGATGAAATCTTGGTCTACTCTATGACTCATGTTTATAATGAAAAACATCTTAACATCATCCTGAGTACATTAAATAATCCTAGGATATATTCCAATCTATAATAATTTCACTTTTGTATCAATAAGGTGCATTTATTATCTCACATAATTTTTAAGGAAGGCATGTCAGTAGATCCAGAGAATGTACAACCAATTTTGACATGGGAGCATCCCATGAATTTTTCTAATTTCTATGGTATTTTGAATTTTGAAGGCTATTATTGAAGGCTCATTACATATTTTTCTCAATTTGAAGCACCAATTTTTTGATTGACTAAGATATTCATTAGGTTTTAATGGTTGGGAACATGTGGGGATACTTTCCAAGAGTTAAATAAGTGGTTGACTCCCACACTGATTCAGAATTTACATTAGCGAGGTACGAGGTATACATTATTTTTTGATGTATCTGGTGTTGTTCTTTGGGATGTATTGATGCAGGATGATCAAGTGGTTGTGTGAAATTTATGTTAGTTGAGGCCCTATAAAAAAATTTACCCTACACGTGATCATATATTTTACGTAGTGGTCTTTGCCTTAAAATAAGAGTGGAACTACTTATTTGGGGAATAGTTTGTGGTGTATACCTATCATTAAATCATGAACTATATATTCTATTATTGTGATTTGAATCTCTTTTAGTGAATATGGGTTGAATACATTCAATCATTTGACATTGAGATTATGTACATGACAGGAAAGGGAAATAGTGTAGAGAATTCCTTGAGGAATATGAATAGAAAATATATAGTTCATGAATCATGTTGCATGTTGATAATGATGGGATTTTATTCTTAAATGCATCTCGAGGTGTGGGATGGAAAAAGGAAGAATTCATTTACATCGTTTGAAGTTTAGTTCGTTCTTTTGCTCTAAATCATGGAGAAGCAAGTTAATAATTTAGAATGTTTTTATATTAGGAAAATTAATAAAGGGGGAGTAATCTTATATTTGGGTCGTTGGAGAGGATGAGATTGTCTATTTTCATGGTTATGTTGTTGTTCCAACCTATTTGAAAGAAGATTTTATGCATGCATTTCATGCATTAATGTTGGCTATACATCCCGGTTAGACCAAAATGTATTGTGATCTTTGTGGTGTGTATTGGGGGCCAGGGATGAAGAAAGTGGTTTTATGTTTCCTGATGTGATGAACTACTTATCAGAAGGTTAAGGATGAGAATCAGCATCCTGATAGATTGTTTAAACCATTTTCCATTTTATAATCAAATTAGAAGGAAGTGGACATGGATTTTGATGAAGGAATTCCATGGATTCCAAAGATGAATGACACTATTTGGGTAGTAGTAGATCAATTGACTAAAGTGGATCATTTCTTAATAGTTTTATAGATTTTCCCCATGGATTAGTGAGGCGAGTCGTATGTTCGATATGTTGTAATGTTTCATGGGGTACAACAAACTATATTTTCAGATCATGGACAGGGTTTCACAACACACTTCTTGTAGTTATTGAGGAAGACACTTGGTACCCAGATTCTCTTGAGTCCAAATTTTCACCAGAGATGGATGAGAAATCAGTGTGTACCATTCGGATACTACTTGACTTGTTGAGAGCTTGTGTTCTTGATTTTTTTTGAATATAGGAAAAGCATTTGAACCTTATTGATTATGCTTACCAAAATTGTTACCCAGAAACAATTCTAATGGAACCGTTTGGAGAATATTATGGTAGACTATATATATCTTTATTATGTTGGTTAGAGGCTAGATAATCTGTCTTGTCCAAACAAAGTCTCATGAAGGAAACATCAGAACATATTAATTTGAATAGAAAATGTATGGAAACAGTTCATGGTATGAAGAATTCATATGAAGATAAACTTCATCAAACTCGTATGTTTGATGTGGGAGATTGTGTGTTTCTTCTGGTTTCACCATGGTTAGGTCACCATTGAATGTGGAAATAGGGTAAGTTAGTACCTATATATGTTTGGTTGTTTGAGATTGTGAAGAGGATTAGATTGGTGGCATACCGATTAGCTCTTCCACAGTGGTATAGTGGTATGCATGATGTCTTTAATATGTGATAGATTTGGAAGTATCACCCTGGCTAATAACATGTTATTACTATTTTATATGTTGAGTTTGAGGCTGATGCATCCTTTAAATATTATCCAGTTCATATTCTAGATCATAGTCAGAATGTATTACAGGGAAAAACATTGCCTTTGGTTAAGGTGTTATGGATTCATAGTAATGTTCAAGAATAAACATGGGAAAGAGAATCATATGTAAATGCCTATTGTCCCAATCTATTTTCATTGGATGCACTGTGATTAATGGGTGTGCTTCTCAAGGATGAACCAATATTAGGTGGGGAGGTTCTAAGATCTTGGATATCTTGGAGGTATGTTCATATTTATATTTTGGTTTGTATCAAATAGTTTTTTAATGGAGTTTTTATCCGGTGTGTGAGGAGGATTTGGGATTTTTTGGGGGTTAGGACACTAAATAATGTATAAATGGAGATTTTTTGCATGTTTCAATGTTTCCACGTGATTAGTGTAACGTCTGCTCCCAAACCATGCAAACCAGGAGGAGTAGTTGCATGGTAAGGAAAACCATGCATGGGGGGGGGGCATGTTTCCTAGGAAAGTGAAATTATGAATGGTGGTGCATAGTTTTTAAAACTATGTGGAGATCCTTAGGTATCCATTTGACCTCACTCCCCTTACACATTGTTGGGTTCATGGTTTATGCATGGTTTGTAAAACCATGCTGCAAAACCATGCACCCAATTAAAAAGTAGACAATTACTAACCATCCCCTAGGGATTTTATGTTATCTACCCGATTTCATCCCCATTTCATCTCCTCTAAACCCTTGGGATGAAAAAATTCTTCAAAATATTTTATAGTATCATTCTCCATCGATTCAGGCTATTTGGTGAGCTTTTGGTTGTAAATTAAAGCGCAGGGTATGTCTAACGCTTCTCTTGATTCTCTTTTATAGATTATGGATTGTAACATTGCTTATCCTTTTATGAAATACTAGAACCCTATTTTTAAAATTTATTCTAGGTTATGTATTGAAGGGATTCTTGAATTTGTGTCTAAAGTTGTGGTTATGTGTGTGTTAATCTTGAAATTTGAGTTAGGTGGTCTACATATATATATTCCACAGTTTTATTGTAGATTTTTGCAAGTGTGATTGTGATATTTCTTCCATTTTATTGATATTTTGATAACATTATAATTATTGGGTATCATTGTTGGCTATGTGATGACTTAAACCCTTTATGATCTTTGTGGGATGCATTGCATATGATTTGACCAATATAGGGACACTCATGTGGTGCACCATCATTCCAGAACACATAATATTGCAGTGGTATGAATATAGTTGAATTGTTTTGAAATTGATCCCATGATAAGTATGTTGACATGTTAGTATAAACCATATAGTAACCATTGGTAGTTGTGTCTAGTTGTGAAATGGGAATAAGGGTTTGTCTGGTATGATGTGAAAAAGGGTATTAAATGGATTAATGTGACTATGTGAATTAGATTATGAATTTTTAATGTAAATGTGTAAATGGATTAGTGCATAATAATTGATGAATTTGATAATTTGGTTAATTTATTGGAATTGATGAGAATTTAAAATTGTTTATGGCTTGATGTTGGGGTATATAAAAATGGTCTGGAATTTTTGATGTTATATGTATTGATAACGTTGGTTTTGATATGGTATATGTGGTTAAGAGATGAATAATCACGTGTGCATGGCTTGGTGGTGTAGGATAAGGGGAATAGGATCCTCAAACTCATCAGGTGGAATGATGCTCTAAACCCCACCTTATATTGCATGTGTTAGGGATTTGGACTGATTCCCTAGGCGCCTAGTGGTTTCCTTCGATGAGACTACCTGGACTGATGCTCCAAGGTATGTGTGTTATGATTATTTACAAAATTCATATCCATAGTGAGGTTGGGACCCTAAATAAAATCCAATCCATTAAAATTGACAAAATTATGGTGTTTTGTAGATAATAAAAATTCCCAAACTATGTAACTTGTGATTAAATGAATTTATAAATGACGATAGTATAAGTGATGAAAATGGAACATTTGATGGAAATGGTTAAAAGCAATGTTGTGAATCAAAGGTGCATGAGTTTATATTTTATTTAACTTTTTATTTATTTCATACTCACATTCACTATCTATTTAGACATGATGTTTTGTAGACACCATTGATAGTGGATAAGTGAGTTATACTCACATTCTTCTCAAGCCTCTTTTTGGTTCTTGAGTAGACTTCATTATTGCATGATAGGATAGGGGAAAGGTCCCTATATTAGGGAGTTTATTTGGGATTGGGATGTGCATGTAGGATGATCCATAAATGGTTCAAGGACCCATTTTGGGATTTCTTTGTATATTTTGGGTTTTGTTCACTTAGGCACTTTTAGCATGACACAACATATTTATTGTTTGGTTGTGGTTTGAACCCTATTTAGAAAATGGTTGGTAATGCAAGTGTTAGTTATTTTGTTTTCATTTTCCATTATATAATATGTTATCTACTGTGGAATAATATGGTAATGATGGTATATTCTCCCCACATTATTTATCATATCCTTTCTACTAGTCGGTAACCTCTGACGTATGTGGTGGTGTGCTAGAGGTCATGTGGTGACTCAACATGGGTCACTAATTTAGTGGCTCCCAATTCCGGATCTTACATTAGGCATTTTAATATTTTGTGTATTCCAAAAATTCAATGTTTTATTAAATTTTTTACTCTCATGGTTATTTATCTTTGATTATCTTATGATTTATTTCATATGAACCTTCAATATTTAATCCCATGATTCATGATTATGATCTTTTATATGTACTGTATGATTTTCCAATGTTATGATCAAATTTTCATACCTATATGATCATGTTTTTATTTTGTATCTTCTGTGATTATGTTTACTATGAATCTGCGCTCACCATTTATTAATTTTCCATTCCTCAAGTTATAGAGAATGGTTTTTAGTAGAAGTAATAAAGGGGAAGATCTTTATGGGAGATGTTCAATACAATACCCCAAATTAGAGTAATGTGTTCCATTTTCCCAAAGGCACTAAAATATTATAGTCCTTGAGAATGTTTTTTAAAATGTAATGAATAATATATTTAATGAAATATTAACCATTTTTGAAAAACTTGGGACATTATAGTTGGCATCAGAGGAAACGTTTAGTCAACCATTGCAAACTCGGAAGAGAACTCCTCTGTGAGATCCTTGGGGAAATATCTAAGTATATGTCTAGGGATGTCTCCAAGGATAATCATAAGGTCTCATATATTAAATAAATTGTTATAATTTGGACATATTAAAAGTAATTTATCATAGTTATTTGGTTTTAAATAATGATTTGTGTTTCTCACATTATCCATTACAGACTTAGTCGATCGAGAGAACCATAATGAACTAGATTAACATTAAATGTGATGAACTATTTGATGATGATAAGTAAAATGGTATCATAACTAGAGTGAATTGTTTTTTGATCATGAATAGTAATATTTCTTTGAATATGATTAACAATGTGTACCTTAACCAAGTTTTAGAATCACCATGGATGAGAAAGAAAGAGTTTCGTGTAATTTATGGAAATGGTAATCCTAGAGAAAAAAAAGATTCAGTTTTTGTGTGTCAAGAATGTGGGAAAAAAACACCCATGTGAATGTCTTATACGAACAAGAAGATGTTTTCACTATGGAACGTAATGACAAAAATAAAGTTACAACAATTGAAAAATTAAATGTCCAGTTAATCCAATGGATGTGAATATTGGATCCCTATGATAATATCAATTAATGAATTCTACAATTGTGGATTGAATGTGGATTATGAAAATAAATGTCTTATGTGGAAAGATCATGACTATTATCAAGAGCTATTATAACTAATATTTATATTTCTACTGATGATAGGACTACATTTGAAATTTGAAAAAATAGGTATTATGTAATATCATGAGGTAGCCTTGTTAATGTCTTAAGTATGACATCAAATAATCGAAGTGTTTATGTATATGGATTAAATATTTTTGTTATATGAATTTTAAAATATATAAGGATAGTTTAATTTTTATTTTCACCTCTAATTTACAATATTATGTTCATATGTACCGTTGGACCTGAAAATTGATTTAACAGATAGGTGATATTTTTGGAAAACACTTGATTAAGGGATTTATAATCATTAATATGTGTTTGATGTTGAGATAATGAAATAAAATAGATATATTTTTATGAACCATTGTGACATGTTTTTCATTTCTGTATTACATGGATGATAATAAGGATATTTAAAATGAATATATTTTATTAATATATATATATGATATATATATATATATATATTCCATTATCATTATTCTCTATGGTGATATATTATTTTCCTCAATTATGTTGAGAAATGGAAAGAGTGCTCATGGTTACGAAGGACCTACCATCCCAATGAATAGTGTATTTCATTTTATCATATATGAAATGATGAATGAATATAACTCCATCTAAAATGAATATATATGAAATTTTTGACAATATATATATATATATATATATTGGATATCATTGATCTATGTATTATGGTAAAGAAGCAGAATATTCATGAAAAAACATGCACAAAACAACTAAGAAATCTTGAGATAAACTAGTAGTAATGATAAAATATTATTAATGAATAGGTTATAGGATTTTAAAAAAGGATATTTAATGTTAGTATAAGTATGTGTATTATTATTATATATAAATATAATTCATTCATATTTATTATAATTTCGTTTCGAATGTGTGTAATGAAAATCCGGGCAAAAGGTAATGGGATTTATTGTCTCACATATAATTATTTGATACTTTTTCCATAATCTCCACTCATTCCTTATGCATGGTGTATCTACTGAACATATGAAATGACATATCATGAATAAAATTTAATTCATTATATTTTAATGATTCATTTTTTTCATCCATTCTATCAGGTCACGATTCAATGTACTCAACAAGTAATGGATTTCCATACACTACGGAAAATAATTTTGATACCAATGGTTTCGAGAAAACTGATGGTATAGTTCACTTATATAGAACTATACCAAAGGATTGGAAAAATCCATTTTTATAGGTTACTAATTTGGACCTATAACAATGGTTTTGGAAAAACAGTTGGTTTAGGGGGGACCTATACGAACAGTTTGGGGAAACCGTAGCTATAGGTCCATAATTAAGACCCTATACAAACGGTTTCCCCAAACCGTTGGTATAAGCCCCCCTATACCAAAGGTTTGTCCAAAACCATTGGTATATGTCCCAAAATCAAATAATCTATTCCAATTGTTCTCAAAAACGTTGGTATAGGTCTATACCAATGGTTTTGAGAACCGTTTGTATAGTTACATATATTTTATATCGAATCTTATTACCAATAACATTAAATAAATCAAAATTTAAAATATTTATGATAATACACACACATATATATATATTTATGAAATTATGTTCACAATAGTCAAGTTAGGTTAGTGGTTAGGTCATTCAATCATAAACTGCAGGTACTGGGATCAAAACCAACTGAATGCTTATTTTTTGAAATACATATACCAATAGTTATATGGAACCGTTGGTATAGATTTTTCATATTACATATACCAACAGTTTTCAAAACCATTGGTATAGAACTATCCCCACGGCTTACTTGGACATAGTTTGGAGGCCCATACCAATGGTTTCAAACTGTTGGTATAGGGTATTTTTGTACTAGTGATATAACTTTTATTTTGGTTGTGAGACATGTATAATTGACCATATATTTATTTGATGAGGTGTATATAATTCCTATAAATGTATATTATGAATATCAATGAAAAATTTATAGTGATTTACTTATCCTTTTTAGGATACCTATTCATTTGGTTTATGATTCAAAGCAGAACACATCGATAAGTGATATTCATCTCATTTTTTCTTCTTTCATACATCTGGTATTTTATACAGAATTTTTTTGTGAGGTGTATATAAAACACAATTGACATTCAATATCAATGGTTAATTAATTATACTTATATTTTAGGTATCATTAACAGATTATTCCTTATTAGGGCTTATAATCCAAAGTTACCAAGTAATAATGATTGCATGTTACAATCTTATATATTGTAGAGATTGTTAATGATTATGATTCCAATGAAAAATATTATGATTGATCACTGAAGAAACTCATGAAAATTAATACCCAGTAGTTATTAATGATATTTTCAATTAACATTTCTATTTACCCACTCATTGGTACATAAGATAATTTAAAAATTTGGTAATAAAATTTAAAATTATTTCCCTCATTGGTTGTAAATCAATATTCTCACAAAATCTAATTGTACCAAAATGTATTCAATTGTTTTTAAAAAATTTCAATGTGATATTTAATGAATAATTTAATATAAAGTGTGTATTTAAAAAATATTTTAAAACAAATTTCAATGTGAAAACTATTTTCAAATGTTTATTGGTTTTTAAAAGTGTTTTTAGAGAATGGTTATAGTCCTCATGAAATGTTGCATGTTATATTTCAAAATAATTTTCCATAAAAGATAACATCATATATTATTACCCAATTTTTTTGAGGATATAATCCAACAATACTATTATTATTATTTAACTAGATGATTTATGTTCTTTTTTATGATGAATGGTGTTCCTGAATACAATTTGATTCATAGAGTTCAGTTTATGTTGATGTGGACATGATTAAAAAACCATTTAAATTTCCATAGATTACTATATGTTGATATTTTTCTTAAAACCGTTTATTTTTATGGGTTATTATACACACCTATGTATGAATTTCATTACTTGATTATGATAACATCATAACCAATACATATGGGTAATATATATCCCTCCAATGAATTGGGTAAGGATTAATGTCTTATGAGTTCAATGATATATGAGATATTATCCCATGTCCAAAAAACAAGGGTACATTAGAGATTTTTTTAAAGATTGAAATAATATGGTACATAGGTGGCCAACCCAAGACTGAAATAAAAGGTTACATGGGAGGTTATACTATGTCCAAAAAAAGAGGCTACAAATGAGGATATCCTAAACCTGAAACAAGTGGTTACATGAGTGGTTATCTAAATCTAGAAACAAGAGTGTACATGGATGATTATTTGATGCCTGAAATAAAAGGGTACATGGTCTGTTACCCTAAGATTAAAAATATTGGGTGGTTATACCATTCATATAGAATGTATATGGTTGGTTATCCCAAGCATAAAATGTTATGAGTGTAATGACCTAATATATTTTATGACTTTGTTTTTCAAAAAATTTCATGTTATATGCCAATTTTATCCTCTCAAATATTTTGCAAGATGAATTATTTAAGATTAATCTCTTATGAACTACCATTATATTTTTCATTACTCAATATTATCTTATTTCATATACAAGGTATTATTTTAAATGGTTATGATCATGTTATCATACAGTTATATTCATGTTACGATTATGTGATCATTGATAGCATCCACTACATGTATAACTTACTAAGAATATGAGCATAACTGTTAATATATTTACTTTCTCTATGATTCCATGATGTTTTTATGATAGATAAGAGTGTTTTGTGAATTAAATAATTGTTTTGTCAATGATAATTCTATATTGTGTTACAGGCTTTAAAATGTGTGTGAAATTCATGTATGTGTCTATTTTACCGATACAAGTTCACTATTCAGTCTTCTGGGATATGATACATTGTATCTAGTGTCAATTTAATAATGAAACCACAAATTAATTGTTGTTAGAGTTGTGTTCTATATAATTGGTATCAGATAAATATTAGTAGAATACATGGGAACTAGATTTAGGAAAAAATTAAGGAACACTACCCTATGCTAAACATTGAGGATATTTCTAAGTATATGATATGATACTATTGTTTTTAAGTATGAAATTACGTGGTTCATATAGAAATATAACCAAGAAAGGATATTAAAAGTGAATGTGGTTCTGGAAAATATGTGCTTGATGGTAATGACCCTGAAAAAACCATATTGTTCTAGACTTTATTGCATACTGGTGCATGAAAATAGACCATTCTCCATATCCAGTCTCACACTCCCTGGGGATATAATTTTGTTAATATAATTTTCATTTTAATCCATCATGGTAGATTTAAATAGATTAAGAAAATAGATAAAAATGGTTAAATATAGGTTCCAATATATCTAAAAGAATGTATCATTATTTATACATCCAATAATCTATTTTCATGATCATGTGGTTTTACATAATGACTAGTGTTACATAGATATTCATTATGGTTTTAGTCAATGATGGGAACCATAAATAATATTTTTAATTTAAAATTTCAATGAAAATTTATTGATGAGAAACCAACTTGGATGATAAATAGTGTGGAGGATATTTAAATTTTTATCTAATATATTATCATAATATATGAATAATAGATTACATGTAAACCAACTATCAGACTCTATAATAAATAGATTGGTGTATTTCACTGAGTTTTCAAGTGGTGAGGACTATATAGGAATGGACATTTAGTTTCATATATGTCAATAACATGGGATGATGTAATAATGGGTTTGTCTCGATGGACTGTAAATATTTATTATGTTTGGAGGATAAGGCCACATAATAAGTAATTGATAAGTAAAAATGAAGAGTTTAGTTAACTCAATGGATATAAATAATGAATTCATTATGGCATCAAAAATAGTTTAATTTTTTAAATTTGGAATTTATTTACATTATGTGATCTGATGTCATCAGGGAAAAGATCATGAATAGGAATAGAAAGGTTTTATGAGTAATAATTTTTTATATTTATAATTAATAGACTATAAATGAAACATTAATGGAAGGTACTATTATGGAAATTGTTAATGAATCGTATTTAATATCTTAAGGGTGAGGAGGAAAACTATTTAATATATAATTATTTTTCAGTTCATGTTTTCCATTCGCTTTTAAATGTGTATGTTTAATGTTGTTGGTGGTCTACAAAAGTGATTTAATAGCATGGTGATATTCATGGATACCCCAAGACTATGGAATAGATAACCTTAAATACTTTCTAGATGAAGATATAGTGAATTTAGGATAATGTGATGATTGATATGGATAAAGAATTTTTTTTATATACTAGTTAATGTGGAGGTAGTTAATGATTTTTGATCAATGTCGTATATGTTCTCATTAATAGAGTTTAAAACATTTTTGGAATTGATGATTGTATCGTTAAATATATGTTTAATGTATAGAATAAAAAATCATGCATTTTTTAATTATTGTTTTCTGTTATGTAAGCATATTACCATGTTTTATGATAAAGTATTATCAAGGTATTATAATTTTTTGTTTATGAACATTAAGAGATACTTTATTTAATTTTGGGGAATAATGGTTAGCATAATATGGAAATTTAGTGACCTTCATTCAATTTAATATGATTTTAATATTTTATATGGGACACATGTTCCAGAATTTATGAAATGGTTTATGTTGAATATTGGATGATGTATTAGAGTTTAATGCATCACCTCACCATATGAATATTTATATATATTGGATAAAATATTCTATCAATTTTGTTCTGAAGATAACTATAGATAGAAGGAATGACTTATCATTCTATTATGGATGATATGATTCATTATTCATTCCAAAATAATAATGTCATCTTCATTTCTTGGAGTAACTGATGAAGTAGAAACTTATATAGTGAAAAAAATATGAGATAGTTTTTATTAAATGGAATTAAATCAGGTAAGTATATCTTCTATTTAAAATTATTCAACATTATGAAATGAATCATGAATAAAAAATGAAATCCATGTACATTTATTTCTGATTAATCAAATGGTCACTTAAATCATCATATATTAATGGTTTTTTGGTCTTTTAAATTCTCTAGATCACCCACATACATGTGATAAAAAATTTCAGTCACTCTGCATAATTATTTGGACATTATATTCCTTCCATGTCCATATATTCATTTCTCATTTATGTTATCCGTTTATGGACACCAAGTTATGTATTAATTATTCTAAACATTATGTTTTGAACATTCATTTTTAGGTGATGTTTTATTATTAATTCATATGATGTGTGATCCCATGAAAGAATTTTCAATTTTTAAACCATTAAGTAAATAGACTAATTGGGAGAGAAAATTCATTTTATGGGGAGGGGTGGAATGTAACATGGCCTAATTGATTGAAATATTTTTTTCATGTTATTATATATTTTTATCGATTTCATTACATGTAATGAAAATTATCACAGATAGCATGAATGGAATTCAAAAATATATTATCCATGCGTAACATGAATGTCTATGTTTCTCTTATGTTACACCCAACATCACGTTTCTTCAATATCTCATGGCACATGAAAGGCCGAGTTTTAAATAACAAAAGTACACTATTAAGATTAAAATTTAATTTAGTTTATCATCTTGACATTATAATGGAAAAGATAAATTTTATTAATTAAATTATGAAAATATATGGTTTAAATGTTTATAAAACTAATTCATTTATTTTTAATTTAATATAAATGAATGTAAAAAAAGAAATATTATTATAAAAAACAACTTTTATTAGTATCACTGAATTATAACATGATAAATTAAAATAATCAATATTATTAAATTATTTTGTTGAAATATATATATTATATATTCAATGATTTTTTTTCACAATCATTCAATTGGTTTGATTGGAATATTATAAGAAGAAATCAAATTTTATGTCTAAAAACATTATTTTTTTCCAAAAAAAATTAGATCACAATTTTACTCACTTATATAAGAATTAAATTATTTTGATATTTGGAAATTTTATATTAGAATATAATCCTAATTTTTTAAATACTAAAATCATTATTATATTAGTTAGAACATTTTAATGTTTTATGAAATGATATATTTTTCAATGAATGTTGAAAAATAGTTGATTTTGTTATGAATTTTTATTTATTTAAAATATTTTAAATATAAAATACATTTAGATTATTTAAAAATATAATTATTATATATAAATATATATATATTATTAAAAATTATTTAATTTTAACTAGTTTAAAATTAATTTTTGATATAAAAACCTTTTAATCATTTCAACAGTTTCACTTGGAACCCCCCATTGTCATTGTGTCTGCAAGTATAGATTTAAATTGATATTTTACTCTTTTATTAATATAATTTCGAAAAAATTATTCCATATTATGAATTAGAATAATTTATATTATTGAATAATGTAAATTGGGTTTTTGAATAAAATTATTAGTGAAAAAAGTAAAAAGTAATTACAACAATTATGAAAAAAAAAAGTTTATCGGTTTATTAAACATTATTCTTAACGGTATAATGACTGGGAAAAGATTAAAAATACCATTTTATAGCAATATTTTTACATTATAACCTCTATGATATATTTTAGTTCATAATTTCATCTCGTTGTTTTAAAAAAAACTTGTCTACACCTATCTTATTTCAAAATATTACAGGTATTCCACCCACCACATTTATGAATGGAAACCACTCTCCTCCCATCATCACTTTTTTTAAAAAAAATTGGTTTATAAAATACCAACCAAAATTACATCCCAAAATTCTTATAATCATCCTACAATCCTTTTTTCTAATATATTCAACCCAGGATGTATTTTGGTGAAAACCAAAAGAAGGCATGTGAAGGAAGGTTACATTCATCAACGAGAAAATATATATTATATATTCCTCCACCTCCCCCAATTTTTATTCTAACATGATAATACAACAACCTCATTATCATTAATATAATTTTATTTTGTAATGTATTGGTCATGACCAATATAAATCTCATATTCCATAAAATAGAGAACAATTAAGTCTCTTAAGTGTACGAAGGACTACCGCCTCGTGTAACTGTAGTGGATCATCTTCCGTCAAAATATTTCATGACTGGGTATAATTATGGATATGAGGTATATATATGATATTTGTAACATAATAATATATTTTTAATTATTATGATACAAAATAATTTTTATTTTCCTTTCTTGTGGGAGTTATAATAACATTGTTTGTGTGTACATCGCACTATAACCTCGTGAAATGATGTGATTTGTTGATCACTAAAATTTTATCATGGAAGGTAATAAGAGTAAAAAAAAAATATATGACATGTTTATCCCATAAAATACAATATAAATATAATATCACACACACATATATATATTCATTCCTTCCAATCATATATAAAACAATAACATCACTCGTGTATACTATGGACAACTTTCCTACGAACCTATATATGGTCTATTTCATTTATATTTTACATGGATTGATATAAATATATATTAAATGAAAATATATGTTATATATATGTTTAATATATGATATAGATGAAATAATAATTATTTTTTAAGGTGATATATTATTTACCTTTCTAACTTCGAGAATGTTGAAAAGGTCTTCATGCGTACATATGGCCCACCATCTATATTAAAGTTTTATTTCATTTTTTCATCAATAAATTATTGAATCATACTTATTATGCATATAATAAATGTATATATATATATATGATATTTTTAACATGATATAAAATTTTTATATGTTCATTATATGTATTATGATCAAGACTTCGAACATTCTCGATAAAAGACGTGTGAGAAAACCATGAAATTAACAATAAAAAAAAGTAAAAATAAAAAATTATTAATGAATGAGTGATGGAGAATTATAAAAGGACAATGTTTGATATTATAATATTTTTTATAATGGATTTATAGATATATAATAAATTTATTTTTATTATACTGTTGTACAAATCATGTGCGATGAATGGAAAAATGCAATGTAAGGATATTTTTGTCTCACATTTATTTATACAAGACTTTTTCTATATTCTGAACTCATTTCATCTATCTCATTTATATAATGATCATATAAAAATTTATATCATAATTTTAATTTATATAATTATATTTAAATGTTAAATTTATGTTAAACATTCACACAGATCAGGATTGAAATGTCACTCATGTAGTATGGAATTTATGTGTCAATTTCACTTTTTTTTGTGATACATTCTATATTCACCATGTATTTCATTGATTTCATGTTTATAATTGACATTAATTTATTTTTTATGTTTCGTAAAAAAATTATGGTTGTTTAAAAATCCATTTGACGATCACTCTTTCATGGGTTTGACAATTCAAAAGTTATCAATGTGGCAAGTTATCATTGTCTCAATTTTAATTTATTGATACTTTTGTTATTTTATAATAATGTTTTTATTTATGTGGTTTATATAAAGACTCATTTACATGTATTACAATAGATTATCAAATCTATTTATATTTTATATTTAATATAATTATTATCCATTAATGGGGATTATGATTGATCATTACTATGTGGTAATGATTCTATGTTAAAATGTATTCATTTTAAGAGATTGATTATAAATATGCTTCAAAAATATAACTCTGATATTACAACTCACTAGAAAATGAGGAATTTTATTTTGCTAAATTTTTTTATAATATTCTCATTTAATGGAATTATTTATCCACTATTAGAGACTTATGATAATTAGGAAAATTAATTTTATAAAAACTCACATTATTTCCCTCATTGAATGAAAATCCATTTTCTTCAAAAATAATATTTCTCAAAAATTTAATGAAAATGTGATTATATATTTTCAAAATTATATTCATCGATTAATTTCAAACAATGGTAATTTTAAAATATATTTTCCAAAAAACATTCCTCTTGAAATGGGTTTTGAAATGGTTTTATGTTTTTAGAAGTAATTTTCCATGAAATTTTATTTTCTTATTATTTGTTCCATGTGAAATTTTAAACTAATTATCCTTCTAAGATTACATCCTTTAGTGTTATTCATGACTAATCAAGGATATCATCCGTGATAACATCCTTATTCAATCTATAAATGATTTATGTTCAAGATTATTATAACATATATTCTTGAAACCCATTCTATTCCCATGGGGTATGTCATGATGAAATGTGTAAAGGATTATGAAAAATATAATATTTCAAAAAGATATTATTTAGTGATACTTTTTAAAGTAGATATCTTCTTTGGGTTATAATATGATGAATTATTTATGATATTATGGATCACCTATGTATGATTTTCATATGTGAAGTTGATTACACTATAACAAATATTGGAGTGACCTATATCTCCCTCAAACACATTACATATGTATTAATGTTTTATGAGAACAACATTACATGGGAGATTATCCCATGACTAAATTAAGAGTGTACAAGAGATATTCTTCCAAACATGAATAAATAAACCACACATGATCTTATCCATGGTCCAGGAAACATGTGTACATGGGAGGTTATCCCAATCTCGAAACATGGTGGTACACTATAGGTAATCCCAAGCTCAAAACCATAGGATACCTAGGTTGTTATACTATCATGGTTTATTCCATAGGGGCCCATGCCATGACTACCCCATTCCTTTCACAAACAGGTAGGGGCTGGCGACTAGAACTAAGTAAGAATATCCCATAAATGAGTGTTATTTTCTTATACACCTACACACACACACATATCTAAGATGAAAATGATGAAAAATAAAAACACTAAGTAATCAAATTCATGCATTTAACTATATCCAAAAAAATGGTGTGCTCCAAGATAGTAAAGTGAAGTAATGTGGAACTGGGCCAAAATACAATCCCACTAAAAAGAAATTGTATGAAGAACAAGGTCCAAAATCTCATCAATAAAAACCATACCTGAAGTGTGTGTATAGGAAGATTTGTCTGAAGCCATTGGATCACCGCTCAAATGTCTGGTCTCTCTCTAAGAACCACCTAGTCATAGTATTCCTAGTAAACTATCAAAGCATTGATGCTATGAATAAGACTAGAAACGTTCAGGAAAATCCCATGTATGGGTGAGTAAACAATACTATGTAGGACAACTCAAAACAAAAATTAAAAGACAACAGAGGAAAATCATGAAAAAGATATCTTTGAGAAATACCACAAATGGAAAAAAAACACTAAAATTATATAGTAATATCAATATAGATATGTATCTACATCACATATAATTAGAAAATCATGGTATACTCATAAAGTATTCATATACTTAAGGTCTCATCCATTGCAAGATACACAGTTCCATTCGCAGCACACATGTTCTGGGAGATCTCAATACTCATGCTATCTCATAGAAGCATGTACAAAAGGTATATAAAAAGAACCCAAGAGAACACTAGGGTCTAGAAAAGTTATATAGATTCTATGAGGCATCAAATATCACTATTAATGAGAGATTCACTAACACATGGAGTTTAGGTAACACATGGAGTGTCTGTTACTCACAGAGTATCGGTAACACATGAAGTGTCGGGAATACATGGAGTGTAGATAAGTCATGAAGCCCCCATGTCATGTAGTCACTAATTCACAAGAGAAAATAAACCATTGAAAACTTCCCAAAGAAAAATCTTTGGGTCTATTCACATAAAATGGAAATAATATAATCTTGATAAACATATAGGGGTTCTCTACGATAAGGTCTCACTGGGGGGGCTCATCACCGTACCGAAAACATCATCCTAGATTGGGGATAGGTGACCATGTAAATGTTTGTCACTCCATGTCAAAAAACATTATCTATGGTACCACTAATAGAAGTGATGACCAACCAGGCCACTAGGTGCAATACATTCTCAAACCTGCTAAGTCAACTATTAAAGCCAGGATGAGATAACTCACTTCAGAATAGAGGTAATCTTCAACGATGGAAACAAGATCCTACATCTAACCCTCATAGGAAAATTTAATGGTTACACAAAGAAACTATTATAAACCAACTGGAAAACCAATAATCCCTATCAAAAGGACCGCTCTGTCATAAGGGTCCTAATGATGCAGACAACTCCTCAATCAGACCCTTAGATGGAAATATAACACAGTTATTATGAGAAGGACCAACCTAGCGCATACTTCCCAACCCAACCTGGTTTGTATGACCCAACCCATCCTGGTTTGACCTGCATGGCCCATCCTAGTTCTACTAGGCTCAAACTAGCTATGTCCGGCCTGAACCGACTTGGCTCGCTAGGCTAAGCCCGTTGGGCTAGATCATCAGGTTGGCATGATCCAACCTGTTTGACTACTGGGTCCATCCCTCTAGGTCACTGGACCAGCCTGACGTATTTGTTCCGACATGAAATGTGGGCTGGTTTACTCTATAGATGTGTCCTCCCCTAATTGTGTGGATTTTATGTCATCCCCCACTGGCCTGCGACCCCCATGCGCCCGTTGCACCCACTCTACATGGATCCGAGTCTCATCACTATATCACCTTCGCGATCTCCTATCATGACCCATGGTCACCACCCATGACCTCCATCACCATAGGGTCCCTCTGACATAGCCCCATTTGGACTATATTCGGCTACCACCGTTGGCACCAGCCACCCCACCGGTAGCCCGACCTCCCTTACTGGTCCAGTGCTGCCTCCACCGTCAGCCACCCCACTAGCAGCCTTGCCATAACACACTCTGCCTTAACCGTTCAGAGCTGCAACCTCCATCCGGCACTACCTTACAATATCGTTGCACCTCCATGATGCTGTCATAGAATTAGTCCCTGATTTGGATATCTCACATAGGGTTTCAAGGGCGTAGGGAGAAGGTGAAAAACATGATAAGAACGTGTGAATAATGGGTAAATAATTCTCAAAGAACATGAGAGGAACCTGAGTGGTTGGGGAGCGAGAAAAGTGCAAAAAGAATTCCTGATGAATAAATCATGGCCTTGTTCATGTTGACCTTGATCCGTCAATGTTATAAGTTTTAACAAATAATAATAACATATAATAACAATGATTTATCTCAATTCTTAAACCCCACAATAATTAAATCCCATCCCACAACAAAGATCGATATGTGGGCCTATATATTTTATTATTGGTCTGAATTCATCATTGAATTCCTGAATAGGGAAAATAAATAAAATCACAAATTCCATAACCCGATTACTTTCTATCATTGATGATGAACGGTCTTCGCATTGTTGTCATGGGTGAAGATACTTTGAGTGTGAAGTTTGTCATTGATCTTCAATCCATGATCCACCATTGTTTGTTGAGAGAGCTTTTTCTCCTTCCCTTAGTTGAATTATAGGGATATGGTGATAACCCTGAATCCCTTGGAAAACAAGTATTAATAGAAGTTGTTTCATTATGTTATGAATAAAATATTTTTAATAGAATATTTTAGGGACACTTATGTCTAAAAACTATCTTTCATAGACAACCCATGCCGACCAATGTTAGGTCTCACCTAAGGAAAACATCCCCTTGTGAACTCAACGGTGGTATCAGATTTCTATAGTTGGTAACCATTTATATGTTAATTGGATTTAAAAATAAGATAAAATAATATAATTATTTTATTTACACTTAAGTCCTTTTAAGTTTTTTCTACAGAAGACCAGTACTGACTAATGTTAAGAAGAACCTAGGGTAAAACCACTCATGTAATATTAATGGATCCCTTAGATTTTTGATCGATGAAACTCTTTATGATTTATTCCCCTTTTTATAAAAGTTCATGTGTGCATTCATTTATAAACATTAAATTTTTCTGGGAATTGTTCTGGTTATACCGATCCTCAGAATCGCACAACATCCGAGCACCTAGTCTTAGAATATTCCCAATTAATTTCTAAAAAATGAAACAAAAAATAATCCATTATATATCTAAATCCTAAAACAATAGGATACATTTTTGGTTATCCTAAAACTAAAATAAGATGGTAGATGAGTGGTTAGACCACACCCAGAACAAGAGTCTACAAGAGTGGTTAGCACAAGCCTGATACAGGTACACAGGTTGAGAGCCTAATCCTAAGATTTTATGAATGTTTAACTTATGATTTTATGCGGATTTGTATTTTCCACATCTTAGTGTCCTATGATTATGTTATAATATCATCGCTTATTTAATGTGATTATTTTACTATTTATGTATAATTAAATGCAATCATCATTCCACGAATCAATATAATGATCATTGATATGTGGTGTATAATTTAAAAATCTTATAATAATGTTCTCACACACTTATTCTCATGTTATGAATTTTTTATCATATATATCTTGTTCTGTATGCACATCCTTTCGAAGAATTAAGAATCAAAATTTCTTAGGTTTTCTATTCCGAAGATTGAAAGAATTTATTTTTGGTTTATTTGTTTGGATATGATAAAGGAAATAATGGTCCTCATAAAAATAAAACTATATTATATTTTATGTTTTCATATGTATGTGAAATTCAATTATGTATTTGTTTTTCCTATTATACTAAACTATTTCCTCCTTTGAGATACAATGCCTTGTATCTATTACAAATTTAAAATTTTGACGACCAATTCCAACTGTTTGGAGTCTATACCTTTATAAAGACCAATTATACAATGCAATATTCATAAATGAATCAAATCACATTGGGGAGGTGGTATACTACATTTATTAATGAGTGAAATCATCAATTTTCAATTGGACATAGTGGTTAAAAAGGTAACTAATATCACATTTTTAATGAATAATAAAAATTTCATATAAATATAATATATTTAGTGATTTATTTTTAAATAAAAATTTTGTATGGTAAAGGAAAACAAAACATTTCTCTTCACGGAGGTGGTAGTCCACACATATTCATAAGTGATGTTTCAATTTCCCATAGAACAAAAAGGATATGGAAGAGGGATTTACCATCCACATAATTTCATTTTATTATATGTAATACATAAATTAAATTATGTTAATGTTATCATAATACGATTGAAGGATGTATTAAAATAAATAAAGATGAAGCCAGTCAGTTAGGTCATATACCACCTCATTTCACATTTCCATTCACTTTAAGCAATATTACGATGGTATTTCAACATTACATAGAACTATAAGAAGTTGGAAATATATTTTCAAATTGGTTGGTCATGATATCATTCTCAATGTATGAAAATAATCATTGATGGGATATTATATTGTATATGTGAGGAATGGGGTGCACTTGTAATGTTTCAATGTATTAAAATAATATAAAGTCTTAATTTTTAGAAAGTGACACTAAAATTATATAATCTCGATGATAATTTGATTTGTGTGGAAATATCATCATATAATTGAAATTATATTAATTAATTTTTTCATAAATAATTTTTTTTCCAAAACTAACATATTTTAACCTTTTTACCTTTAACTGGGCTATATTATATTAGCAATATTACTATTCATAGTGACTAAAAAATGAATAAGTTAGAAAATATGAAAAAACATATTCAAAATATAAAATCTATATTTTAGTATTCATTTTTTTGAAGTGGTTGATGAAAATTTAGATATAAATATATAGACCATAGTAAAAAATGTTTTTTATAAATTTTATCTTAAAAAATAAATCTTAGTTTAAACAAAATAAATTATAATTTAAATAAGAAGGAATATAATTGATATTTTTTAAGGGAACATATTTTAATTTAAACTAATCAAAAATAAAAATGAACCATCCATGAACATTAAATGAAATTAATTATTAAATAAAAATAGTTATTTCTCACTAGTTAGTAATTTTTTTTTTGATAAAATATCATAAATTCATTCAAATATAAATTTGAAATACTAATATTAAAAAAGAAATAAATTTTATGATACAATATTTCATAAATAATGAAATTTACCATGTAATTACATCCATGTGATACATAGAAAATGATTTAAATAAAAAAATATTTCTTAGTTGGTTGATAAATCATATATATTTAATTATAAAATAATTATTAATATAAACCCATAAAATGGATACATTTAAATCAGTAAATTGAATCATTTCAATTATTAAAAATGTTTTAAATAATTAAGTGGATGAAATGTGAATACTTAAAATCAATAATAAATCATGAAGTTAGAAAAAATAAATCAAGAGATATTAAAAAAAGTCAAATGAAACAGCTCAATATAAATAATCAATACAAAAAGATCATAATTGATCAACATTAAGAAATTGTTAATTCAATATAATATTATTAGATTAAAATGAATTTTTTATTTATGTAACAATTTTATTAGTTCTATTATAAAGAAAAAAATAAAAATATTATTATTAGATATAATAGAGTAAATATGTTTATATAAAAATGATAAATGATCATCATAAATATATTAAAACCTCAAATAAAACAATTGTTTTTATATATTTATGTTTAAAAAATACAAAACAATAAATTAATACCTTAATATTTATAATGAAAATTGAGTGGTTTCTAATAACCCTTACGAAATATCATTTGTAATAGATTGCACTATGTATTGACAATTATTTGAATAATTAGTAGGTAAATTGACCACATTACCATAAACCATCTACATGATCATCAAGTACATCATGGACAAGGTATATAATATAATCATATTTATCACTCAGTAATTAGTTTATAGGTGTTGAAAACTCATAATTTCCATAGTATCATCCACAACCTCATCACCAAGATTAATATTCTTTATTTTAAAATAAATGAAAATTGATCAATTGATGGTTAAAAAATATATTATATCAATATCATAAATACATATATGACTAAGGGATCTTATTTTAAAGTAAATCATTTAAAATCAACAAGTACAAATCTATAATTATATTATTTGAGATAAATATTAAAATAAATAAATATACATTAAATCATTATTATAAAAAATTTAGTATAATTAATTTCCTATAGATCATCAAAAACCCCAAAATTTGTTTTTGATTTTGAAATTTGGTTATCATTTTCATAATTTAAATTCATTTCATCTGCAATGATAATAATTTCAATTTTCGTTAAATTTACAATTTCATTCCTAATATTTTATAAAAATACCATTAATTTCAAAATATTACCATATGATCACATTTAAGCATTTGTCCCCAAGTTATCATTTCTTGTATTTATAGGAAGTTAAATCCTTATTTTCTTTCCGTATAAATTTTGGATTTTTTAATTCCCATTTCTCAATTACTATTAATTTATCCTTAGATATTGTATCATTAATTATTCTATATATAATGAAATATATGGTTGCAAATTATATTTGATGGTCAAACTATATAAATTGTCTTCCATAACCACATCAAGTGTAAATAACATTTCATTTAATCATTTCCTCCCTATAAATTCATTATTTTACTAAAAATACCAAGATATATGTAAAAATATTTTCCAAATTATATAAGAATATAATGTTGAACTCATCCACTTAATTAAATATATAATTTTTAAAACATAGGCCTCTTGTTTGTGTTAATATTTAATAAATCCCTTCATACTTTTCATATACTATTCTAAACGATACACATACCACCTAATAATTCAATACTATATATGCATATATATATATATCATGAAACTAGTCGATATATGAGATTTTATAGAAAAAATAATGGAAATAGATCTATAATTACATTTTTACTATTTATTTGACATAAAACATGAAATTTTTTGTACATGACCGTCCGATTAATAAATTTGAAAATATAGAACTCCATGATGATATAATTTGAAACTTCCATTAAAAATATATCATATAGTGAAAGTTGGTATTAATTATTTCATCAATTTTTATTAGTAATGAGATTCCATTCCAATTAACAAAAAATTGTTAAATATAATTCAACTTTTAACATATTAAGAATACCTACGTGGTATATTAATACCATAAATACAATTAAATAGATAGAATATGTAACATCCCGGTTCCGGAACCCACTCAGAGGTTCCCCATTCCTAGTTGGTCACATGGCCACAAGCGCATTTCCCCGAACGCCAGAGGCTGCTGAGTAGCAGTGAGGTCCTTGGTTGTCATAGTGGGGAAACTATACCCTCAGTAAGTTTATCGATCCATCGAGATTGGATTATAGTTTATCGTTTCAATGTAATTAGATAAGGAAGCAGCTCTGAGATTCCTAGGTCGGTGGGTTACAAAAGTGATGGTTGCTATGGAATTATTGGGATTATATTTATTAAATGGGTACTAATGTAGCATTAAAACCAATCCAAAAGAAAATATATTTTGTTAAATACATAAATAAAAATTTGTTTTTAATATAAATATCTATTCTTCACTTTTCATCAAAAAAAACTAATTTGTTAGAAAAATAATAATAATTCAAAAAAACTCATATTTGATATAATTATATAAAAAAAATTCTATTTAATCAATACAAAATTATTAAATAGTTAAATTTGAAATTAAAATAAAACCATCTAAAAAATGGATATATAATTTATTGAAAAAAAATATTTTCTTTTATTATTGAAAAAATAAATAAAATAATTATAAAAATAATGATGGATAAGAATCCATTAAATAAACACATTCTAATTGTAAAATAAAATTATTTTTAGAATTACCCATGTATTGAAATTATTCCCCCTCGAAAAATCGCATCCCATAAATTTTATTCAACACATAAATAATTGAGTGTAAATTTCATTCAATTTTATTGATTCCAATGTTAATTCATTAATAATATGAATATTAAAAAAATTATATAACTAAGAGAATAATCTTATTTCATCATGAAAATTTTAAATGGTTCAAAATATGAAATTTTTTTTATTAGAAAAATATATTCTCATCAAAATGCAGTTTATCAAGGATCCAGACATTAGCTACATTAGGTACATAATTATTAACAATGAAACATGGAAAACATTACGAACCTAAGATAAACTAGGAAGTAAGGATACATAGTAGAAAATATATACCAAAATATCTAGAATTTCCTTTCGTCTAATTAATATCTAGATCAACATTAATTTTTAAACAAAATACATCACACATTCGAATGATATTTTTTATAAAGTGGATGATCACCTTCCAAAATTAAATTGATTTCCTTCTTATTACTAACATAACTATTTTTAATACATTATGATTATCATAATGTCATAATGAAGAAAATTACCTTTACCAACCATATCTTATAATAATTATTATCCCAAAAACATCCTATCATAATTTTTATCTCGAGATGAGGGAGTCTTACACCATATTGAATATAAAACATTAGAAGGATCCATATGTACACTAGAATAAAAACTAAAATGATAACAAAATTCTACTATAGAAATATTTTGATCACAATTTATTTTGATTGTTTAACATAAAATATCACTGAATTTAACATATATGTAATTGCGTGATTACACTAGCTATATTTCTGGGATAGAAATGATATAAAAATATTTTATTCAATACCCATAAACTATGGAAGTCCATTCAAAAAATTTAATGTAAACAAGATTCAATGAAAAGATAAATTTAAATTTGGAACCCCTGGTAACATGACTATATCCCTAAGACAATGTCATTTTGGATAATTAAAATACTTATTTTCCAGAATATTTAAAAAATGTGCATATTTCTTTAACAAGAAGGAATAATCTATATTACATTATTAATATTAGATTTCATTTATAATGCGACTATCAAATACAATGTTATTTTTTGAAATCTTTTTTCAATCAGCCAAAATGGTCAATGTATCTGTATTAATAGTTTATGTTCATTTATAAACTACTAATGAATCGAAATATTTATGATAAAATATATTCGATACTTATTCCTTCCATTGGTATCAAAATATTCATGATGGTCATTATATATTTTATTTCTCCAACCATGAGCACAAAAAATTATTGTTGGGAGATTCTTATAACAATTCCTTCTTAAAAAAGGAATCATCTGGAATGCATATCAAATTTCACTGTCTAATTACATGTTCTTTATCTATATTTATCACTAGAAACATACCATTTTTACCAATTGAACTCATTATTATGCACAATGATCTTCTTTGCGAGGTTTCTAATTCATTCTGATTAATATGATTACAACATCAAATGTTTCTATAGAGAATAGTTTTCTAAAATAAAAAATATAACCCAAAAATTATTAAATCATTAAAAAATTATTATATAATAAAAATAAAATTTTTATCACCACATTATATTTTTAAATTATGATATCTGCTACATTATTTAAATTACTTGGATGAAATTGAATATCACCATCATAATCATGTACCAGTTTGGTCCATTATATTTATTTTGTTTTTAACACTATTTGGGTTAATCTATAATTTATTCATTTATGGCCTGTATATTTTTCTATTTTTACCCCATGGAAAACATGGATCCAAATTTTACATTCCTAAACCAATACAATAAATAAAGATAATATGTAGGTTAATTCTCCCCATGGATTTCAAATAAATATGAGGAATATAGAATTACTTGATTATCTATAATCAATAAACAACCACGCCCCTTCAACGAATAATCATTATAAGTAAAATTTCAAAATTTATTATTTTCAAGGGTAGTTATAAATAATTAGCTAATGATATTTTCAATTCCATGATTCATTCATCACATCCCTTTAGACTAATTAAATTTCCTACTTTTCTTGTTAACATTTTTAGTGTGCTAGATAACCGAGGATTGTTATTAATAAAAAATTAAAATAAACAGGATAAATAATTAATATATCAAATATATACGAAATTTTTAGCCTCTGGAAACTCTTCCCCCATAAAAGTTTTAATAGGATCCATATTTATTTCATATTTTTAAAAAAATAACAAGGAATAATACGAGTTGTAGTTATAATTCAAATTTTCCTAGTATTAAATATTATATATTTTTATTAATATTTGTATTACTATATAAATATGATTCTCATTATAAAAATTGGTTTTAGTGTATTATAGAATATTATTTATAAATTAGATTAAAATTTATAAAAATACTCATGGATCACATTGTTCATTAAAACCATAAGTACAATTGTTTTTTTCTCAAATAAATTCTCATAACCAGAAATACTTAAATGTCATAACATGTTCACAATGTAGTCTTACAAATTCCATATTTCCTCACATTTTTATAATGGTACGTACACATTAGATTAATATTTTTAATAAAATATACTATATAGAGGTGATTAATCAATTCATCAAATTAAGTGAAAGGATGCATACTATTAATAGTGTTGATATTGAGTGCTCTATTATAAATGAAAATAATAATTTAAATTTCATAATTTTTAATTAAAAAAAATTAGACTACCCCAAGGGGATGTGATCGAATGTATGGTAACCATATCTAGCACTTCAATGACTACTTTATCAGTTATAACTAATCAAACAAAGAGATTTTATCTGGTGGTTTTGAAAATATCATAGAATCTTGAACTAAGTAATTATAAAAATCAACTTACGTATCAAAAACAACAGCATGTACATAATCTATAAATAAATTAAGATATTCATTTCGAATTTCTACTTCAAAAATTTGAATAGATCAATTCATTTCATCAATATTGGAAAGATAATTTTCACATATTTATTTAATGAGTTTCTCAGCTTCCTGATATTTTATCAAAGGTCTGAATTAATTATTATATATAAACTACAAAATCATTCTGATAAATAACTTCTTTATCTCTATAATCTATCTTATAATGACATACTGAGAGCTAATCCATAACATGAATAACATGATACTCTATAATGTTAAATAAAATAAGTAAATTCAGAAAAACCCATTCCACAAATGATTATAAGAATATTTTCATAAATTCTAATATCCTTTATTCTACCCCATGAGTTTTTACGAATTGTTATGACATCATTTAGTGATATTTTTTATTTATTTTTCATAAAAATGTCCCTCATATAAAATAAATATTTTATCCTATATTTAAAAAATTGAATTGAATAATGCGAATAAACAGCTAATATAAATTTCAATATTTCATTTTAGGTTCCATAATCCTCCATAGTAGTAGAATATTTCGTTACTACAACACTCTATTTATTACCATGATGTTTCCTGCAGTGAATAATTAACAGTATACAATATTAGAATAATTTCACAACTTAATATAATTAAATAATTTCACATAAACATTTCTATTATATTTTTAACAATTATACAATATCTTTTCATTGTATCCATAATAAACGTGTCATGGATTCCAAAAGAGATATCACATTCTATTTCTCATAATACGTTCTCCAAAATGATTATTTCTACACTTATCAAAATAGGGTAACCATATTCAATGAAATTTATGGTTCTTAAATGAATGATTTCCTTTTACCTTCCACATAGATGTATTTTTTATCATTAATAATTTATTAAATCTAATAAATTCATCTCAATTTTTCAAAACACTACACCACTTTCTCAAAAAATCCAAACCCGTGGGTATTTGGGGCCCTTCATAATACCGAATTAAATGTGGACTAATATATATCAATTTTCTTATTCTGTTATGCAATAAAATTTATTTCATACCTATCCAATTTTAGAAAATTGTTATCAAATGATACAATAATGTTCTGCTAATTTTTATTCAACCTTTTGAACTTCCGTTCCATTATATTTAGAATAACACTGTGAAAATAATATTTAATGATGATATCTCAAAATTACATGAATGATAAGGGATTGATTTATTTCTATTACATGGTGATCATATCAAAATACCACAATTTTTAACAATCATGTTAAAATTTATAAATAATTTGGGTTATATATTGGTGTTCCAATTGTCTTGTTTCAGAAAATATTTTCAGCAACGTGTTTATCCATTTGCAGATTTTAATTGGTTTTGGGATCCACCAAAGTCCGAGGGATCTAGTTCATTAAATGATCTAATATTAACATTATCCTCTAGTAATAATTATTTTTCTCTATTATATTGATAGAAACTACTAACTAAATTTATCAAATAAATTAAAAATATAACAAAATACTATGTCATAACCATTCTATGTTACTGTAATAAAGGGATTTGGCCTTCTTGATACTATTCTATATTTTCACCAATGTGTCCTATGCGGAAAATATTTCTAAACATACATGGAATTGGTAATGCAACAAGGAAATATTCATGATTTATCTCATTATAAAATTAACATAACAATGAATATATGATTAGGATATTTTAACATCATCATATACTGTAATGATATATAAACACTTTCTTTGATAACAATTTTATTGAACAACACCTTATTGAACTAGTAAATACATTACTTATAGAAAAAATTGTACAATAAATTTTTTCTAGAAACTTATGTGTTAATATTTATTTTGTATTAGATAAAACATTACATAATAATTTAATTTATCAACTAATTGTCAATTTTTTGACAATATATGATCATTATAGTGGGATAGTTGATTAAATCATGGAAAAAGAAATGAATGTAATTATAACCTTATTGAAATTTAAACTAAATGATATTCTCTGTAGGAAATAATTTTAAAACATTGAATGATAGAAAAAATATTTTTAAGTGAAATAAAATAATTTAAACCCACTAGTTCATTTATACAACCAAAAAATCTATGAGTATTAATTTTCTAATTAAACATTTTACCTCAAAAATATATTTTTTTATGTGAAAAAATAATTTAAAATTAAAATTCAAAAACTATATTATTTTCAATGAAATAGGGTTGAAAATAATAATATCGGTATTTTTTGAATCCTGAAAACCAATGAATTCATTTCCATGATGAAAATTCCTATCACAATTATTTTTAAAACATTTACTAAACATTACTTAAAAACATGAGCTTATATTATTATATTTTGAAATCAAAAGATATCCATTATAATCCTAAAAATAATATAATTTATATATATTGAGTAATTATCTTAAATTTACCATAACATGAATCCTTAAAATGGAATCATTTAACAAGAAAATTCCCACATTTCAAAGGAGTAACATATCACTCGTATCTATGTCACTTTACATACTACATTGAAGATCTATATAATCCTAACCCTTCATGAAATAAATTTTAGGGTCACCCATAATTAATGAAAATTGTAAAACAACAATAGAATAAATAAAAAAAATTAAATTATAAATTCCCTTTTTTTTAAAATTCTATCAACAAGAACTATCAGATTTCGTTTTCTCATAATGACCTGAAAAAATTTATGTTTACCTAGAATATTATAAAATGAAATGTTTTGAATATTGATTAAATGATATCATCGAAAATTACCAAGTAATTTTTTGTATTATTTTTTATAATAGATTATGTTCTTGATATTGGGAATAATATTTTAATATATATACTATAAAAACATTTAGTTTTAAATTTCTGTAAAAATCGTAAAACATACATGTACAATAAAAGTTTAAAAAATTATATTAAAAACATTTATAAATAATGTAAAATGCATTTTAAAACTTCTATTACCATTTTCTAAAATAAAAATATGAAAATTAAGGATACATTTTGATGAACATGAATATGGTGGAGAGATAAAGAAAAACAATTGAAACTATATTTTAAATTAATATCCATTACATTAAGTCGTGTCAATATTCATAATTTTGATAATTAATTAATAATTAAATTAAATTAGTTTTCACCATTATTAATAACACTATTATATTAATTTTATTATCTCAATTCATTTTAAATCATTCATTACAATGACTTATTAGGTTACTGATATGAAAAATTTAACATTGGTCGTTTTATGGTTGTTTGGAATATAACCACAATAAAACATCTATGTGCTTATAGTGTTCAACTGTCTTATCATTAAATTTTATCTAGATTAATAAAAAATTGAATATTTACCATAGATTATATTTAATTATTCTTTTACATACAACTATATAGGGTGGTCATGAAATGAGAATTATGTCATTTCATAGAGATGATACTCCATACGTACACATGAATGAAATTTTTATTTTTTTATTATGTGAGAAAAAATAATGTAGTCAATATTTTAAGATTCATAACTAGTAAATATTTTATATATTTCATATTTATTCATTATCTACACCCTTAGGACTATAAAATCCCGTGAATTTGTTAAATATTATTTATGTAAAATGAATTTAATTTTTTTATATCTTTAATTACATGTACTAAAAACATTATTTGTTATTGGGTGTGAAATTCAATAGAAATTTATTTTTTATTACATTTAATACTATCTTTAAATAACATTACATGCAATATCAAGTTTCATTAGTAACTTATGTAACGCAAAAGATCGGGATTTAACATAAAAAATATACATTTAATATTATTAATTAATAATTCAATCACATACCCATTTAAAGGGAGGATATGAGTTGGATTCAATAAATTATGAATATTTGTGGTTTAAGACATCATAAAATGAATCCACCTATTTTTAATTTATTATGAATTAAAATTAAAAAAGTAAATATTTTATGAAAATATATTTTCATGTACCCAAAAACATTTTATCATAATAAATTAAATTAATCACTATTATTTAATTATTTTAATGATATATAAATAAAATGATTTTACTATCATTTAATTGGTTTGATACGAATAAGATAAGATCAAATCCAATTTTTTTCACAAATAATTTATTTTATCTTAAAAAAAAGATCAGTTGTATTTGGGAGTACTTATTTGAAATATTTTTGTCACATTAAGAAAATTAATTTCCAGAAATAAAATTAATTTATGATATAATCATGTGTAAGTTAAATTATTGTGAATTTTTTATAAATATATGAAAAGATAAATTTTTCAGTTAATAAGGAAACAGAATGGTTTTTATTATGAATTTTCCTTTCTTTTCAAACATAATAAATAAATAAATAAAAAATTAAAAGTAAAATTATTTAAATTATATATGTATCCAATTTAGGTCACTGTAAAATATTTCATTTTTATTTTTTTATTTAAAAACCAATCTAAATTCCGAATAGTTTCATTTTGAAAATCCTCCTTCACATCACAAATACGGTATTAGTTTTAAATTATAATGCACCAGTTATATATATTAAATTTAGGAAAATAGATTACATATTTGTATTCATAATAATTAATATTATTCAATAATTCATATGTTATTTTTCACATAAATGAATCGAAAAAACTATAAATACTCATTTTGATAATTATGATAGTACCATGTTTATTGGGTGATTAAACATTACAATTAAATAGTTTAATGAAATACAAACTTGTCAAGAATACATTTTATGGACATATTTATAACTTATTTATAAGTACCCAACTTTAAAAAATTCATAATATTGAGTTTTAGTCATGAATTTTATTTCTTTCTCATCAATGATATTTTCAAATTTAGAGTTTTTGACAATTAGGTCTTAATTCACATATAACATCCTCAATTCACATAATGTGGATAATACAAAAACAGTATCTATTTCTTCAAAAATATAAAAAATTCAAAATAAAACATGATTCTTTTTTTAGGAAAAATATTCATAAATATGAACATGAATTCCTCTTTTCTCTTACCCATACTTATATCCTCTAATTTTTTTTGAAAATATGGGATGAGAAAAAAAGGCACAATAAGGGTAATAAAGAATGAAATATTTAGTCCAATGAAAATATGAAAACAATTAGATCAAATTTCTTAAAAAATCATTATCATCTGTAGAAAAATCATGCAGGAGTCTTGGGAAATCATTACCATATTACTATTAAAATCACCCTTAGAAATAGAATAACCATATGACCTCCTTACATTGTTGGAGCACCTAATACATTGGGGTTCTATATTGGGGATCAACCATCATATCGTGAGCCATAGTAAGGATCAACCCAACAGTAATTGATCTATAATGGGATGAAATGATAATAAAAAAATGTCCCAGAATCATATCGTGAATCAAACCCTAGAAAACAATATTAAATTCATAAGAAAAACACATTCGGATAAAAATTTCACTTTTCAAGTAAAAATAACTTTTAAGATATACAAACCTCGCTCCTAGAGAAGTAAACCATTTTACATGAAAATAAATGATTAAAAATATATATAAAAAATAAAATAATAATGAGTCATGAAATATAGAGAAACCTCACAGGCCGTATATGGTAAAAAAACATTCCCTTTGACTTTTGTAAAAAGGAACTGCTAATGATGGATATTAAAAGAATGTATTTTATCCTGAGTCCAACTCATCACATAAAATCATTATCATCCTTAATAATAAAAATAATTTATTTATTAACATTATTCATAATTTTTTTAATTTTTATTATAAATTATTATCATGTTCTAATAATTACTTAATTATGTAAGTCCATGGATGATGTTTTCACCATAATCGTTATCTGACTCCAAAATCATTTCGGTATGTTGTCAATAATGAATTTGGAATTAGTAAATCATCTATATAAAAATATTTATAACATAATATTACCTTTTATACATCAAATTAGATTTAAATTAAACAATTTATGAATGATTATGAAAAATGAATAGTGTTATAATCCTAGAGATGGTAGGTCATACATACGCATGGGAAACGTTTCCATTTTTCCAGTGATCATTATGAAAAGAAGGAAATTATTATTTTATATCTAAAAAATAATTTTAATATGTTCAATATCACATTAATTAATTATAAATAATTAGATATATATTATTCATATCATCCATTTTATATGGTGATGATAATTGAATCCAACGGGTTTGTGGAAGTGATAGTTCATATATATGCATATTTTTTTCAATTTTATATGCATTGAATGGAAATAATTTACATAATATATTAATATTACATAGTGATATTTATGTCATTAATATAATATATAATAAATAATTATATCATTATAACCAATACTGAGAGACATTGATGGATGATGAATTATATTCATTCATGAGGTCGTAGTCTGTTGTACACATGAATGCTTAATACAACTCCCATTTCATGGAATGAGAGATGAATATAGGTGTTGATATTAACATAATAATATCTCATTATATTTGGGATATTATATTAAATATTTCTTTATGGATGAATAATATTTAATGGAGTTGAAAAAGAAATAAAAATGAAATAGTTAATTAAAAATGATACTTTTTCTTCAAATGACCTCCTTTGATTAAAACCTTAAGTCCTATAAGGTGAGTGTTAATCATAATATAAGACCTATAGAATGTGTTTATGTATTATATTAATAGATATTGGTTGATATTGGTTAAAAAAATAGTTATTTAGTAGTGAGGAATAACGAATAATGGGATTGCTTTTATAGGAGATGGGAGGGGCAATATTGGAATTATTGAAAATATTAAATTAATATAAATTAAATTTATTTTCCATATAGAAACAAAGTGAATTATTTTGTTAAATATTAAGGATTAGTCAAAATAGATTTATCTGATAAAAAATAGTTATATTTTCATTATTTTAATCTATTTCCTTTTATTTCAACCCTTATTTTACCATTTCAATTCTTAATGTGATATCATGAAATTTACACATTGTGGGTTTATATAATTAAAAAAATAAAATAAAAATAAAAAAATGATTCATTAATGAAATATTTGAGACTTATCAAAAATAGTTGTTTATTTTTTATATTTTTATAATTTTCAAATACTTTCATAAAATATTCTTTCTTTCAAAATATCAATAATTTCAATTTTGACACTATTCATTACTTAATAATATAAAAATATCATAAAAATGTTATAAATTCGAACCAATACATATTAAACATAACTAACATGAGAAATTAAACTAAAAAGTTCATGGATGACAATAAACATTTTAAATTTTATTTTTTTAATTATTTTAAAAAAAATTATTTTTAATTTATTTTTATTAAACAATTAATGCATAGTCATTGTATAAGTCTTTAATATTATTATTTATTTCCTAAAAAATAAAAATATATTATCTTGATAAATATAAGCATTTTATATTTTAATATAATATTTATAGTTGAAGGGATCCCATATATAAAATCTTCTTAAAAATATTTCACTTGTTAAAAACAATAGTGTGACATAGTTGACTTTTCATTGAATTTTATAAAATAATTGTCATAATCACACCCATGTGACTTATAAAGTTTATAATCATGGTCAAAGGATGGTTACTGCTGAAAAACAATCATTCGATAAATTATTACAACTTTTAAAGTGATTTGATATTATTCACACTATTATATTTACCTTTAACTAGTTGATCAACCCTTAACCGAGCTAATAACAATATTACTAAAGTTACTGTCCATTATGTTTGAAAAAAATTAAAGGGTCCTATTTAATAAATTTGGATCATCCAATTATTAGTATTACATCACATTTTCAAAATTAGAGTGAATAAAGTTTCTGAAATTAATTAAAAAATAATCCCCTTGACATAATGATAAAATGAGATTTTAAAGAAAAAATGTTTTAAAGTTAACAAAAATTTTATAACTGATTTCAACATGAAATTGATTCCATTGACTTAAATTTTTTAAACTGCTGAATTATTCTATAATTATACTTTAAAACAATTCAAATATATATTTTGATAGTATAAATAAATTTGATGAAAATTTAGTTTTGAATAAAAAAGCATTATTTTTAACTATTCATCCAAATATGAATCTTATCAGAAAAATTCCAAAAAAATCAAACAAGGTGAATTTTGATATTATGAATTAAATTGAGATATTTATTTTGTAATATTTAATTTAAAAAAAATTAAATCATGTGCACCATCAAAAGATGGTAAATTTAAATTTTAGAGAATATATATTTTTTGACTAAAAAACTAGAATTATCATAGAGGATATTTAACATATTTCCTATTTTAATTACTATATAATTCCATAATATTAATAAAATTGAAAATAAATTATTCAATAATTTATTGTGTCTTCACATTATCACTTATAATAATGAGTCTATTTCCTTACGGGTTCATCGAGGTTCACAAATTCATTAGTACAACTAACTATTTTTTTAAAAAAATTACATGTACTCCAGTCACATCAATTATAAAAGGCCACCCCTATCGTCCCAAATTTACTTTTTAAAAATCCATTAATTCAACTAAAACCTTCTCAAATAAATTCCAAAAATCCCTATCCTCATAATTTTTTCCATGGATTGGTTAGAAATCCAAACATGGATGTATTTTGGTTAAAAAAAGAAGATGACTGAAGGATGGTGATGCTCATCAATGATCTTTTTTATTTAATATGTTTTTATAACTTGAAAAATTATTATTAAAAAAAGGTAATATTATATCCTCAGTATTATAAATATAATTAGTTGTGTTTATGCTAGAGGATTTTCAAATATCCATATCATCTTCGCTCAAATTGGGAATGATTACACTACTTGTGTGTATGAATGACTATCACACCATAAAACTAAGGTGACTCAGTTTCCAATAACACCTTCTACAGTTGGGTAATTTGAGGGTTCTAAAGTATAAATATATATATAATATTATTAACCTAATTAGGTTATTGTAATTATTAGTCAATAAATTCATTTTTAATTTCAATTATACTGGATATATGATTACATATTTCTTGTTTACGGTGGACTATGGCCTCACGAGGTGATGTGTTTTGCTTTTAACATACTAATCAAATTGAATGGATGATGGATAAAAGTTAATATATATTTTTTATATTTACCTACAGACCCAAATTATGTAAATATATTACAATATCAATATTATTTCATTCCAATATGACCCTAATTAATAAAATCAGTTTTCTTTATGGCCGACAACCTCTTTGCGAACCGTTGTGACATGTTTTTCATTTCTGTTTTACCTGGATGATGATAAGGATATTTTAAATGAATATATTTCATTACTAATATATATATATATATGATATATATATTCCATTATAATTATTCTCTATGGTGATATATTATTTACCTCAATTATGTTGATAAATGGAACGAGAGCTCATGCATATGTATGACCTACCATCACAATGAATAGTGTATTTCATTTTATCATATATGAAATATTGAATGAATATATCTCCATATATAATGAATATAAATGATATTTTTTACAATATATATATATATATATTATTTATGTCATTGATCAAAGTGTTATGGTAAAGAAACATAATATTCATGAAAAAGACATGCACGAAACAACTAGGAAATCAACATCTAAAATAGTAGTAATAATAAAATATTATTAATGAATGGGTTATAGGATATTACAAAATGATATTTAAAGTTAGTATAAGTATGTGTGTTATTCATATATATATATATAATTAGTTTATATTTATTATAATTTAGTTTCGAATGTGTGTGCTGAAAATCAAGGCACAAGGTAATGAGATTTATTGTCTCACATATATTTATGTGATACTTTATCAATATTCTCCACTCATTCCTTATGTTTGGTGTATCTAATAAAAATATAAAATGATATATCCTGAATTTAATATAATTCATGATATTTTAATGTTTCATTTTTTTCATCCATTCCATCAGGAGGTGATTCAAATGTACTCAAGAAGTAATAGATTTCCATATATATCTTTAATTTTGGTTGTGACACATGAATTATTGACCATGTATTTATTTTATGAGGTGTATATAATTCCTATAAATGTATATTTTTAATTTATACCACAAAATTATAGTGATTTACATATCCATTTTAGGATATATTTTTATTTTATTTTTTATTCAAAGCAGAACAAAGCGATATGTGATATTCATCTCAGTTTTTTTCTTTCAAACATCTAGAATTTTATACACAAATTTTTTCAATGAGGTGTAAATAAAACACCATTGACGTGTAATATCAGGGATTAATTCATTTGACATATATTTTATGTTTTGTTTGATGATTATTTCTTATAGGGGCTTATAATCCAATGTTACAAATTAGTAATGAATCCGTGAGTGAAATTATTTCACTCATTAGTCGTAAATCAATTTTCTCGCCAAATCAATTTTTACCAAAATATATTCAAATGTTTTTAAACATTTTCAATGTGCTATTAAATAAATAATTTAAAATAGAAAGTTTTTTAAAAAATATTTTATATCAAATTTCAATATGAAAAGTGTTTTTAAATTTTTTTTATGTTTCAAAAAGTGTTTTTTTAGAGAATGGTTACATTCTTCATGAAATGTTTCAAGTAATATATCAAAATAATATTCCATAAATGATAACATCATATATTATTACCCAATTTTTTTGAGGATATAATCCAACATTACTATTTTTGTTATTTACCAATATGTTTTATGTTCATTTTTATGATGAGGGATGTTCTTGAAAACTATTTCATTCATACAAGTCATTTTATGTTGATGTTTACATGATTAACAAACCTTTAACCTTTCCATTGATTAGGATATGATGATATGTTTTTTAAAGACATCTATTTTTATGGGTTATTATATTATGAATGATTTATGATAATGTGTAACACCTATATATGAATTTAATTATTTTATTATGATAATGACATAACTAATAGGGGTGGGTTATATATACCCCTCTACTGAATTGAGTAAGGATTAATATCTTATGAGTTAAATGATGTATGAGACATTATCCCATGACCAAAAAAGAGGGTACATTAGAGATTATCCCAAGATTGAAATAATATGGTACATAGGAGCGCAACCCAAGACCAAATCAAAAGGTTACATAGGAGTTTATACTAAGCACAAAACAAGAGGGTACACATGAGGTTATCCTAAACCTAAAACAAGTGGGTAAATGAATGGTTATATGAATCCAAAAAATAGTGTACATGGGTGATTATTTGATGCTTGAAATAAAAGGGTACATGGGTGGTTACCCTAAGCCTAAAAAATGTTGGTAAATGGGTGGTTATCATATTCATAAAAAAGGTATATGGTTGTTATCCCAAGACTAACATGTTATGAATGTATTGACCTAATATATTTTATGATTGTGTTTTTTCAAAAATTCCATGTTATATACCTATGTTATCCTCTCAAAGATTTTTCAAGATGAATTATTTAGGATTTATCTCTAATGAACTACCATTATTTTTTTTCATTACTCAATATTTTCTTATGTAATATACAAGGTATTGTTTTAAAAGGTTATGATCAATTTATAATAAATTTATAATCATGTTACAATTATGTGATCATTGATTGCTTCCACTACATGCATACCCTTACTAAGTATATGAGCATAATTTTTATTTTGTTTCCTTTCTCTAGGATTCCATTAATTTTTTTATGATTGATATGAATGTTTTTGTAAAGTTGATAATGGTTTTATCAATGATAATTCTATATTGTGTTT
This sequence comes from Viscum album, assembly GCA_963277665.1. Lineage (NCBI taxonomy): Eukaryota > Viridiplantae > Streptophyta > Magnoliopsida > Santalales > Viscaceae > Viscum > Viscum album. The sequence goes on from OY728141.1 coordinate 1,427,983,777, forward strand.
CAGGTTTTAAAATGTATGTGAAATTCATGTATGTGTCTATTTTACCTATAAAAGTTCACTATTATGTCCTTTGGGATATGATACATTGTATCTAGTGTTAATTTAATAATGAAACCACAAATTCATTGTTAATAGATTTGGGGTCTGTATAATTGGTATCAGGGGATGTTTAGTAGAATACGTGGGAACTAGATTTAGGGAAAAAAATAAGGAACATGACCTTATGCTAGATATTAAGGATATTCTTAAGTATATGATATGATACAATTGTTTTGGTATGTAAGATATTATGTGGTTCATATATATATACAACCATGTATGGATATTACAAGTGAATGTGGTTTTGGAAAATATGTAATTAATGGTAATGACCCTGAGAGAACCATATTGTGCTAGAATTTATTGCATACTAGTGCATGAAAATAGACCATACTCCGTAGCCAGTTTTTCACTCCATTGGGAAATATTTTTGTTAATTTAATTTTTATTTTTAACCATAAATATGGATTTAAATAGATGATGAAAATAAATAAAAAGAATAAATATAAGGTCTTATATATTTAAAAGAATGAATATTTATTTATACATACAATACTTTATTTTCATGATCATTTGGTTTTACATAATGAATATTATTACATAGAATATGCATTATGGTTTTATTCAATGATGGGAACCATAAATAATATTTTTATTATTATGTGTGATAGAAAATGTATTAATGTGTAACCAACTAGGATGATAACTATTGTGGATGTTATTGAAATTTCTTCTAATCTGTTATCATAATATATGATAAATAGAATACATGTAAACCTAATATAATACTATATAATAAATAATGTATGTATTTCAATGAGTGTACAGGTGGTGAGGACTATGGATGAATAGACAATTAGTTTCATATATATTAATAAAATTGGATAAAGTAATAATGGGTACGTCTCGATGGACTGAAAAAAAATTTATATTTGAAGGATAAGGCCACATAATAAGTCATTGATAAGTAAAAATGAAAAGTTTAGTTAAATAAATGGATAGAAATAATAATTTCATTATGGCATAAAAAAAGTTGGATTTTTTAAATTTGGAATGTATTTAAATTATGTGAACTAATGTCTTCAGGGGAAAGATCATGAATATGAATAGAAAGGTTTTATGGGTAATAATTTTTCAATATATAATGAAGAGAATATAAATGAAACATTAATGGAAGGAACTGTTAAGGAAATTGTTTATAGAGCCTATTTAATTTCTGAAGGGTGAGGAGGAAAAACTATTTAATATATAAGTATTTTTCAGTTCATGTTTTCTATACGTTTTTAAATGTATTTGTTAAATGTTTTTGGTGATCTAAAAAGAGATTTAATGGCATGGTGATATTCATGGAAACACCGTGACTATGGAATGGATAACCCTAAATATTTTCTATATGTCGATATAATGAAGTTATGATAATGTGATGATTGATATGGATAAGGATATTTTTTTATGTACTAGTTATTGTCGAGTTAGTTAATGATTTTTGATCAATGTGGTCTATGTTATCATTAATAGAGTTTAAAACTTTTTTGGATTTTATGATTATATACATTAATCTATATAATAATCAATCATCTATTTTTTAATTATGGTTTTTTTAAAGTAAAAATATTACCATGTTTGAGGATAAAATATTATCAAGGTATAAAAATGTTTGGTTTATGACAATTAAGAGATAATTCATTTCATTTTGGGGATTAATGGTTTGCATGTTATGGAAATTTAGAGTCCTTCATTAAAAAGAATAAGATTTTAATATTTTATATGGGACATATGTTAAAAAATTTATGAAATGGTTTATGTTGAATATTGAATGATGTATTAGAGTTTAATGTGTCACCTCTCCATATGAATATTTATGTATATTGGATAACATATTCTATCAATTTTGTTATGATGATAATTAGAGATATAAGGAATGAACTATAATTCTATTATGGATGATATGATTCATTAGTACTTCCAAAATAAAAAAGTCATCTTCATTTATTAGAGTAAGTGATTAAGTATAAATCTATATAGGGAAAAAAATTTGAGATTGTTCTTAATAAATAGAATTAAATCTGGTAAGTATATCTTCTCATTAAAATTCTTCAACATTTTGAAATGAATCATAAAAAAAAAGTAAATCCATGTACATTTAATTCCGATTAATCATTTGGTCACTTAAATCATCATAGATTAATGGGTTTTTGGCCTTTATCATTCCCTAGATCACCCAAATAAATTTGATAAAAAATTTGAGTCACTCTGCATACTTATTTGGACATTAGTTTCCTTCCTTGTCCATAAATTAACTTCTCATTTATGTTCTCCATTTATGGAAACAAAGTTATGTATTGATTATTATAACCATTATGTTTTAAACATTACATTTTTATGTGATGTTTTATTATTAATTAATATTATGTGGGTTCTCATGAATGAATTTTCAATTGATAAACCATTATGTACAAAGACTAATTGTGAGAGAAAATTCATTTTAAGGGGAGGGGTAGAATGTAACAACCTCTAAATTTTTGAAATATTTTTTTCAAGGTAATTTATATTTTTATAGATTTCATTACTGTAATAAAAATAATCATAGGAAAATAGAATGGAAGTCAATAATATGTTAACCATGTGTCACATGAATGTCTATGTTTATATTATGATACACCCAACATCATGTTTCTTCGATATCTCATGGTACACAAAAGACCGAGTTTTACTGAACAAAGATACAATATTAAGATTAAACAGTAATTTATGTTATTATCTTGACATTATTATGGATCATAGAAATTTTATTAAGTAAATTATGAAAATATATGGTTTAAATTCTTATAAAATTAATTTATTTATTATTAATTTAATATGAATTAACGCAAAAAAATAAATATTATTATGAAAAACAATATTTATATGTATCACTAAATTATAACTTGATAAATTAAATTAATCAATATTATTAAATTATTTTACTGAAATATAATTATATTATATATTCAATGATTTTTTTCATAATCATTCAATTAGATTGATTTTAATATTATAAAAAGAAATAACATTGCATGCCTAAAAACATTATTTTTTCCAAAAAAAATGATAGATCGCATTTTTACTCACCTAATTTAAGATTAAATTATTTCGATATTTGGAAATATTATTTTAGAAAATAAACATAATTTTCTAATTACTAAAATCATAATTATCTTAGTTAGAACATTTTAGAGTATTATGAAATGATATATTTTACAATAAATGTTGAAAAATTGTTGTTTTTATTATGAATTTTTTTTATTTAAATTATTTTAAATAAAAAATAAATTTATATTATTTAAAAAAAATAATTATTTATTATATATATTATTCAAAATTATGTAATTTTAACTATTTTAAAATTAAATTTTGATATATAAACTATTAAATCATTTGAAAATTTTTACTTGGAATCCCCAATTGTCATTGTGTCTGCAAGTAAAGATTTAAATTGATACTTTACTCTTAAATTAAATGAATTTAGAGAAAATGATTCCATATTATGAATTAGAATAATTTATATTATTTAATAATTTAAATTGGGTTTTTGAATAAAATCATTAGTGAAAACAGTAAAATGTAATTACAACGATTATGAAAAAAAAGTTTATCGGGTTATTGAACATTATTATTAATGGTATAATGACTGGGAATTGATTAAAAAACCCTTTTATAGCCATATTTTTACATTATAACCACTATAATATATTGGAGTTTAATATTTAATTTCATGTTTTTGGTAAAAACTTGTTTACACATAACTGATTTCAAAATATTATAGGTATTCCACCCACCACATTTATAAATGGCAACCACTCTCCTCCCATCACCACATTTTAAAAATGATTTGGATTTTAAAATGCTGACCAAAATTGAATCACATGTTTCCTATAATCATCATTTAATCCTTTTTTTCTCATATATTCATCCCATGATGAATTTTGGTGAAAAAAAGAAGGCATGCAAAGTAAGGTAACATTCTTCAACGATCATATATATATATATTTTATATTCCTTCACCTCCCCCAATTTTTCTTCAAACATTATATTATAACAAACTCATTGTCATTAATAAAATTTTATATTGTAATTTATTGGTCATGATTGATATCAACATTATATTCCATAAAATAGGGAACAATTAAGTCTGTCAAGTGTATGACGGACTACCCCCTCGTGTAACCATAGTGGATCATATTTCATCTTAAGATTTCATGACTGGGTATAATTATGGATATATGGTATATATATGATATTAATAACATAATTATATATTTTTAATTATTATGCTACAAAATAATTTTTATTTTCCATTCTCTGGGAGTTATAACAACATTGTTTGTTTGTACAGCAGACTATCACCTCGTGAAACGATGTGATTCGTTGTTCACTAAAATTTTAGCATTGAAGGTAATAAGGATAAGAATAATGAATATATGACATATTTACCACCAAAAATATTTTATAAATATAATATTACATATATATTCTTACCTTTAAATCATATATAAAACAATAACGTCACTCTTGTATTTAATGGACAACTGCCCTGCAATCCTATTAATGGTGTTTTTCGTTTCTATTTTACATGGATGGATATAAGGATATATTAACTGAAAATATATGTTATATATATGAATAATATATGATATAAATGAAATAATAATGATTTTTTAAGGTGATATATTATTTGCCTTTCTAACTTCGAGAATGTTGAAAAAGCCTTCATGCATAAATATGACCCACCATATCTATTAATGTTGTATTTCATTTTGTCAGCTATAAATTATTAAATGATTATAAATATGTATATAATGAATATATATATATAACATATTTTTAACATGATATAAATTTTTTATATGTTCAATCTATGTCTTATGATCAAGACTGAGAACATTCAAGATAAAACATGCGTGAGAAAACAATGAAATTAACAAACAAAACAAAACTAAAAATAAAAAATTATTAAAGAATGGCTGATGGAGCATTAAAAAAGGATAATGATTGACATTATAATGTTTTTATTATAATTTTTTAGATATATAGTAAATTTATATTTATTATAATGTTGGAAAAATCATGTGCGATGAATGGCAAGATGCAATGTAAGGGTATTTTAGTCTCACATTTATTTATGAAAGACTCTTTCTACATTCCCATCTCATTTCATCTATCTTGTTTATATAAAGATCATATGACAAGTTATATCATCAGTTTAATTTATATTATTATATTTAAATGTTACATTTATGCTAAACATTCACATTGATCATGTTTTAAATTTCACTCATTTAGTATGGAATTTCTGTCTCTATTTCACTTTTTTGGTCACACATTCATTATTCAGCATATATTTCCTTGATCTGGTTTATATAGTTACCATTAATTTATTCTTAGATGTTTCTTAAAAAATTATGGTTGTTTAAAAATCCATTTTATGATCACTCTTTCATTGGTTTGAAAACTCAAAAGTTACCAATGTGGCATGTTATCTTTGACTCAATTTTTATTTTTTGACACTTATGTTATTTTATAATCATGTTTTCATCTATGTGGTTTATATAAAGAACCATTTACATGTAATACAATAAATTATCAATTATATTTATATTTTATATGTAATTTAATTATAATCTATTAATGGGGATTATGATTGAACATTACAAAGTGGTAATTATTCTATGTTAAAATGGAATCATTTGTAGAGATTGATTATAAATGTTCTTCCAAAGTATAAATATGATGTTAAAACTCACTAGAAAATGAGGAATTTTATTCTCCTAAAATTTGAAATCATATTCTCATTTAATAGTATTATTTATCACCTATCAGGTTCTTATGATAATTAGGAAAATTAATTTTAGAAAACCCAACTTTATTTCTCTCATTGAACGATAATTTGTTTTATTCCAAATTAATTATTTTCAAAATTTTAATGAAAAATTGATTTTATATTTTTTAAATTATATTCATCGATTAATTTCAATTAATGGTATTTTTAAAATATATTTTCCAAAAATAATACCTAGTGAAATGGGTTTTGAAAAGGTTTTATGTTTTCAAAAAAATCAATGAAATTGTATTTTCCTATTATTTGATCCATGTGAAATTTTAAAATAATTATCCATATAAAATTACATCCTTTTGTGGTAATCAAGTTTAATCAAGTATATATTCCCTGATAACATCCATATTCATTCTATAGATGATTTATGGTCAAGATTATTATAATAGATATTCTTGAAACCCATTATATTCCCATTGGCTTTGTTATGATGAAATGGTTAAAGGATTATGAAACATATCATCATTCAACAAGACATTAAATATTGTGAATGTTTTTAAAAATACATATCTTCTTTGGGTTATAATATGATGAATTATTTATGATATTGTGGCTCACCTATGTATTATTTTCATTATGTGATGTTGATTACACTATATCAAATATGGGAGTGACCTATATCTCCCTTAGACACATTAAGTAAGTATTAATGTTTTATGATAACAACGGTACATGGGAGATTATCACATGACATAATTAAGACTGTACATGAGATATTCATCTAAACGCGAATAAATAGGGTTCAAATGATTTTATCCATGGCCCAAGAAACATGTGTACATGGATGATTATCCCAATCTCAAAACATGGTGGTACAATATAAGTAATCCCAATCTCAAAACAATGGGATACCCGGGTTGTAAGACTGTAATGATTTATACTAGATGGGCCCATGCGATGACTACCCCATGAATTTAACTAATTAGTAGGGACTGGAGACTAGCACTAAGTTGTAATATCCTGCAAATGAGTGGAATTTTAATAAGTACCTATACACACACACAGACACACACACACATTTCCATGCCCAAAATGATGTAATGTAAAAACACTAAGTAATCAAATTCATGCATACAACTATATCGAAAACAATATAGTATACTAGGAAGGTATAGTGATGTAAATTAGAAATGGGCCAAAATACAATCCCACCAATAAAAAAGTGTATGTAGCACAAGGTCCTAAATCTCATCAGCAGAAAACCATACCTGCAAGGTATGTATAGGAACAGTTGTCTGATGCCACTAGATCTCCCCTAAAATGTCTGGTCTCTCTCTATGAATAACCTAGTTATGCTCTACCTAGTAATCTACCAAAGCACCGATGCAATAAATATTACAAGACACGTTTAGGAAAATCCTGTGTATGGGTGAGTAAAACAACACTCATTAAGAAACCTTAAAACAAAAAGTAAAAGACCATAGAAGAAAATCATAAAGAAGATACCATGCAGAAATACCACAATTGAAAAACACCACTAAAATGATATCGTTATCTCAAAATTGTTATATATCTACATCACATATAATAAAAACATCTTGGTATACTCATAATGTATTCCAAGACTTAAGGTCTCTTCTATTGCAAGATACACAGTTCTGTTCGCCGCACGCTCGTTCTGGTAGATCTCAATACACAATCTATCTCATAGAATCATATAGAAAAGGTCTATATAAAGAACCCAAGAGAATAATAGGTTCTCGAAAAGATACATAGATTCTATGAGGCATCCAATATTGATATGAAATAGATATTCACTAACACATGGAGTTTCAGTAACACATGGAGTATCGGTAACTCATGGAGTGTCGGTAACACATGAAGTGTCGATAATACATGGATAGTTGATAAGTCATGAGGCCCCCATGTCATGTAGTCACTAAGTCACAAGAAAAAATAAACCATTGAAAGCTTCCCAAAGAACATTTTTTTGGTCTGGACACATAGAATGGATATAAATTGATCTTGACACACATATGGGGTGTTCTCTACACTAAGGGATCACTTGGGGGACTCTTCACCCTACCTATAAAATAAACCAAGATTGGTAATAGGTGCCCATGTAAATTTTGGTCACACCATGTCAAAAAAAACACTATATATGTTACCACAAAGAGAAGTGATGACCAACTGGGCCACTAGGTGCGATACATTATCAAACCTTCTAAGTCAACTATTGATGCCGAGATGAGATAACTCACTTCAGAATAAAGGTCATTGTCAATGATGGAAAAAAGATCCTAAATCAATCCCTCATAAGAAAATTTAAAGGTTACAAAATGAACCTCTTATAAACCAACTAAAAAACCACTAATCCATTTTTGAAGGACTGCTCTATCACAAGGGTCCCAATGATGAAGACAACTCCTCAATCAGACCCTCAGTTTGAACGATATTGCAGTTTTTATGAGAAGGCATGTCTTATCCCAACCTTCCCAACCCGACCCGGTTTGTATGACCCAACCCATCCTGGTTTGACTGAAATAACCCATCCTAGTTCTACTAGGCTCGAACTAGCTATGCCCGACCTGAACCGACATGGCCCGCTACAACCAGCCCGTTGGGCTAGCTCGCCGGGTTGGCATGACCCAACCTGTTTGACGACTGTGTCCAACCCACCGGGTCAATGGAGCAGACTGACGTATCTTGTCCGGTATTCAATCTGGGCAAGTTTACTGTATGAATTTGGCCTCCCCTAACTGTGTGGATTTTATGTCGTCGCCCACTACCCTGTGACCCCCATGCGATTGTCTCTCCCACTCTACGTGGATCTAAGTCTCATCACGTTATCACCACCACGGTCTCCTATCACGACCCCTGTTCACCACCCCTGACCTCCATCAACACTCGATCCCTCTAACATATCCCCATTTGGACTGCGTCCCGCTACCACCGTTGGAACCTGCCATCCCACCGGTAGCTCGACCTACCTTATCAGGCCGGTGCATCCTCCGCCATTGGCCGCCCCACCAGCAGCCTTGCCATAACAGAATTTGCCTTAACCATTCGGAGCTTCCACCTCCAGCCGTCACTTCCTTACAGTATCATTGCACCTCCACGATGTTGTCATAGAATAATTCCTTGATTTGTATATCTCACATAGGGTTTCAAGGGCTTAGGGAGAACGTGATGAATGTGTGAAGAACATGCGATGAATGCATGAAGAATGTGTGAAGAAAATGAGAGGAAACCGAGTTGTTGAGGAGAGAGAAAAGTGATAATGAATTTCTGATGAATGGATCTTGGCCTTGTTCATGTTGACCATGATCCGTCAATGTTATAAGTTTTAACATTCAATGATAACATATTATCACAAATATTTATCTCCATTCTTAAACCCCAAAAAATTTTAATCTCATTCCACAACTACGATCGATCTGTGAGCCAATATATTTGATTATTGGTATGAATTCATCATGGAATTCATGAATAGGAAAAATAAATAAAATCAAAAATTCCCTAACCCAATTAGGTTCTATCAGTGATAAATAATGGTCTCCGTGTTGTTTTCGTGGGTGAAGATACTTCGAATTCAATGTTTGTCATTAATCGTCAATCCATGATCCACCATCGTTTGTTGAGAGAGATTTTTCTTCTTCCCTCAGTGGAATTATAAGGTTATGCCGATAACCCCGAATCCTATGAAAAACATGTATTAAAAGAAAATGAAACATTTTATTAAGAATAAAATATTTTTAATAGAATATTTTAGGGACGCTTATGTCCAAAAACTATCATTCATAGCTGACCTGTGCTGACCAATGTTAGGTCTCGCCTGAGGAAAACATCCCCTTATGAATTAAATGGTGGTCAAAGTTTTTGAAATAGAGTTACCATTTAAATGTTATTTCAATTTTAAAATAAAATAAAATAAAACAATTATTTTATTTACAGTTACGACCATTTCAGTTTTTTCAACATAAGACCCACACTGACTATTGTAAAGAAGCACCTAGTGTAAAACCACGACTCTAAGATCAATGGTGCGCTTATATTTTTGATATAGGAAACTTTTTAAGATTAATTTTAATTTTTTTGAAAATTCATTTGGGCATGCTTTTAAAAACATTAAATTTTTCTGGGAATTATTCCGGGTAAACCGGGCCATAGAATCGCACACCGTCTCAGCACCTAGTCTCATAATATTCCCAAATAATTTCTAAAAAATGCAAGAAAATCAGATCCATAAAATATCTAAATCCTAAAACAATAGGATACATTTTTTGTTATCATAAATCTGAATCAAGATGGTATTTGGGTGGATAGAACACACCCAGAACAAGAGGCTACATGAGTGGTTAGCACAAGCCTGTTGTAGGTACACAGTTGGAGAGCGTAATCCTAAGATGTTATGAATGTCTTAACTTATGATCTTATATGGTTGTGTGTTTTCCACGTCTCAGTGTCCTGTGACTATGTTATGATATCATGGATAATTCAATGTGATTATTTTAGGATTTATCTATAATTAAATGAAATCATCATTCCATGAATGAATATAATGTCATTGATATGTGGTGTATAATTTTAAAATATTATTATCATGTTCTCTTACACGTATTCTCATGTTCTGATTTTTTATCATTGATTTCTTCTTCTATACCCACATACTTACTAAGAATTAGGGATCAAAATTTCATATGTTTTCTATTCCAAAGATTCAATGTTTTTATTTTTGGTTAATTTGTTGGGGTATGATAAAGGAAATAATGGTCATCTCAAATATAACACTATATAATATTTTATGTTATAATATGTATGTTAAATTCAATTATGTATATGGTTTACCAATTATTATAAATTGTTTCATCCTTTGAGATACAATGACCTGTATCTGTTAATAATTAAAAAATTTAACCACCAATACCATGTTCATGGACTCTATACCTTTATAAGGACCAATTATACAATCCAATATTCAGAAATGAATCAAATCACTTAGGGGAGGTGGTATACTACATGTATGCATGATTGAAATCGTCAATATTCAATTGGACTTAGTGGTTAAAAAGGATACTAATATCCAATATTAATGAATAATAATATTTTCATATAAATAAAATATATTCAGTCATAAAATTTTAAATCAAAATTTTTTATAGGTAAGGAAAACAAAACATTTCTCTTCACAGAGGTGGTAGTCCACACATATTCATAAGTGATGTTTTCATTTCCTATAGGAAAAAATGATATGGAAGATAGGTTTACCATTCATATAATTTCATTTCATTATAGATAAGATATAAATTAAATTATGTTAATGTTATCATAATATGTTTCAAGGATGTATTAAAATAAATAAACATGAAACCAGTCAGTTAGTTTATATACCACCTCATTTCCCATTGCCATTAAATTTAAGAAATATTAGGATGGTATTTGAACATTACCTGGACCTATAAAAAGTTGGAATTATATTTTCAAATTGATTAGTCATGATATATTCCTCAATGTATAAAAATAGTCTTAGAGGGGGTATTCTATTGTATATGTTAGGTTTGTGGGTAACTTGTAATAATTCAATGTATTCCAATAATATAAAGGCTTAATTTTTAGAAAGTGACCATAAAAGTATAAATTTTCAATGATAATGTGATTAGTGTGGAAATACCATCATATAATTGGAATTATATTAAATAATTTCTGCATTCATATAAATATTTTCCAAAATTATTTTATTTTAACCATTTTACCTTTAACTGGGCTATAGTATATTAGCCAAATTACTATTTATATTGACTAAAACTAAAAATGAATAAATTAGAAAATATGAATAATCTTATTCAAAATATAAAATCCATATTTGAGTATTCATTTTTTATAAATTGGTTGATGATAAATTAAATAATTATATAGAAAATAGTAATAAAATTCAAAAAAAGTCGCTTTAAAAATAAATCATAATTTAAACAAAATAAAATATAATTTAAATTAGAAGGTATATAATTTATATATTTAATGTAACTTATTTAAATTTAAAATAATCAAAAATATAATGGAACCGTCCAAACAAATTTAATGAAAATCATTAATTAATAAAAATATTTATTTATTATTATTCAATAATTTATTTTTTGGTAAAAGAACATAAATTCATTCAAATATATATTTTAAATACTAATATTAAAAATGAAATCCATTTTATGTTTTTATATTTCATAAATAATGAAATTTATCATCTAATTACATCCATGTAATACATAGAAAATTATATACTTAAGAAACTATTCCTTAGTTGATAGATAAATCATAAATATTTATTTATTAAATAATTATTAATATAAAATCATAAAATGGATACTTTGAAATTAGTAAATTGATTCATTTATATGATTAAATTTTTTTTAAATAATTATGGGGATGAAATGTGAATACATAAAATCAATAATAAATCATGATGTTAGAAAAAATGAATCTAGAGTTATTCAAATAAAAAAACAAATGAAACTTCTCAATATAAATAACCAATACAAAAAGCTCATAATTGATAAACATTGAGAAATTGTTAATTCAATGTACTATTATTAGATTAGAATGAATTTGTTATCAATGTAAAAATTTCATTATTTCTATTATAAAGAACAAAAAAATATTATTATCAGATATAACCGAGTAAATATATTTATATGAAAATGATTAATTATCAACATAAATATATTAAAAAATCAATGAAAACAATTATTTTTATATATTTATGTTTAAAAAAATAATAAATAATAAATGATTACCTGAATATTTAGAATTAAAATTCAGTGGTTTCTAATTACCCTTATACAATATCATTTGTAATAGATTGCACTCTGTATTGTCAATTATATGAATAATTAGTAGGTTAATTGACCACATACCCATAAACCATCTACATGATCATCATGTACATCACAGACAATGTATACAATACAATCATTTTTATCACTCGGTAATCATTTTATAGGTGATGAAAACTCATAATTTTCATAGTATCATCCACAACCTCATCACCATGATTAATATTATATATTTTAAAATAAATGATAATTGATCAATTTATGGTTCAAAAATATAAAATATCAATATCATAAATACATATATGACTCAGCGATCTTTTTTTAAAATAAATCCTTTTAAATCAACATGTACAAATTTATAATTATATTATATGAAATAAATATTACAATCAATCAATATAGATTTAATCAGTATTATAAAAAATTAATTATAATTAATTTCCCATAGATCATAAACAACCACTTAATTTGTTTTTGATTTTGAAATGGGGTTATTTTTTTTAATTTAAATTCATTTCATCGGCGATGATAACAAGCCCATTTTTCTTGAAATTAACAATTACATTCCTAATATTTTAAAAAAATACCATTAATTTCAAAATAATACCATATGATCACATTTAAACAATGGTCCCCAAGTTTTCATTTCATGGATTTCTATGAAGATAAATACTTATTTTATTTCCCTATAAATTTTTTATTTTTTTTCATTCCTCAAACACTATTAATTTATCATACGATATTGTACCATTAATTATTATATATATAATTAAATATATTGTTGCAAATTATATTTGAAGGTAAAACTATATAAATGGCCCTCCATCACCACATCATGTCCAAATAAAATTTCATTTAATCATTTCTTCAACATAAATTCATTGTTTCTGTAAAAATACCAAGATATATGTAAAGAAATATGTGCCACATTATATAAGAAGATAACGTTGAACTCATCAACCTAATTAAATGTAGAATTTTTAAAACATATGCCTCTAGTTAGTGTTAATATAAAAAAAATGCCTTCATAGTTTTTATATACAATTCTCAACAATACACATACAAGATAATAATTCAATTTTATATACCCATATATATATATATATCATAAAACTAGTCAATATGTGATATTTTATAGAAAAAATTGAAAATAGATCTATAAGAACTTTTTTACTACTTATTTAATATAACAGACATCTATGTTTTTTATACATGGCCATTCTATTAGTCAAATTGAAAATATAGAACAACATGATGTTATAATTTGAAACTATCATTAAAAATATATCATATAGTGAAATTTGGTAGTAATTATTACATCAATTTCTATTAGTAAAGAGATCCCTTTCCAATTAACAAAAAATGGTTCAATATAAAACAACTTTTAACATTTTAAGAATACCTACATGGTGTATTAATAGCATAAATATAATGAAATAGATAGAATATGTAACATCCCGGTTCTGAAATCCACCCAGAGATGCCTCATACCTAGTTGGTCAAATGGCCTCATGCGCATATCTTCGATTGGAAGAGGCTTCAGACTAGAATAGAGGTCCTAGGGTGTCATAGTGGGGAATATATTCCCTCATTAGCATAGTAACACAGTGGAAGTAAATCAAATAGCAATAACAGAAACAATAATAATCCATATAATAGCGAACAATGGAAGTCTGATAAATAAAACAACTGGAGAACATATGTAAATGATTCCTGATACATATGTCTATGAAAGAAGCCAAACAAACCAAAATGTTGGGATACAAAAAATACTACAACAAATTAAAAAAGAAAACATATAGACTCCATAGCACCACAAGCCTCAGCTTTGTCCCGTGCACTCCAGCTCCACAGCATCAAGTACCTAAAGTAGAAGGGAGCTTGCCCTTATCTATACATACAACAATATAATTTTTTTGGGCCCAAAAACATGACCCAAAAAGGGAGTGAGACTAAATCTCTGTAAGAAACATCCCAAATATTTGTGTCTAATATTTAGTGAGTATATATGGCATGCATGAAGTAAACAACAGTAATAACAAGGAAGTACTCAACCGTAATTAATTGGAAGTACTCAATAGTAACCAATATTACAGTCAAGAAATAAATATCACATATCAAGTAAACAACTAATCAAATAAGGTAACCCTCTGGGTAGTACTCAAAGCCTAACCCCTATGGTTCAACCTGAACAAGACAATCATGTTTCCAACACAACGATAATTCTCTGGGATGTACACACAACATACCCCCTCTGGTTCAGTCAAAAGGATATAAAAAATATTCTATGAGGAAGCACTCTCAGTCAATTCCCTGTATAGTATTGAGTGATAAATACTCTTTGAGGAAGCTCACACGGTCAATACCCCTTAAACTTCTAAAGTGATTTTGGACACTCTAAGGAATCTCAAAAAGTTAATTCCCCTTATAGTATATAGTAACAAAGACTCTCAAAGGAAGCTCGCATGGTCAATTCCCTTTATAGTCTACTACACCAGGATCTCACAACCCTATGTAAGTCAAATGGGCATAGAAATGAAATATAAAAAAACTAAACCTCAAGAACTACTTGGATGAACAATCTAATGCATGACAGCATGTCCAAAAAATAAGCACTCTATACTATAAGCACTAGGCAGGGGAAACAGGCAAGGCGGCCTAATAGGCTAAGTAGAACAAACAGAAATAAACAAAAAATGCATGGGAAAACACATCCAAAGTATGGAAATTAACCCTATTCAGAATAAAATACTCTCTACTCAAGTATAAAAGCCTAGTAGAATAATTTAAAGGCTAAAACTGTAAATTTTCAACACCTCGTTCAAGGGTATTGGGAACAATTTCACGTATAACTCAAAGGAATTCAATAAAAAGGCACAAAACACCTACCTCAGCATTATGAGATCAATATAATTGAATCATAGGCCTTGAATTTCGGAAGAACGTCGTATTAAAAAAATGTCAAAAATGTTCAACTGGATATATCTCACGAGAGAGGAGAAATCAAGGGATGGTGTTCTAGGAGAAGATATAACTCACCGATGTGATTACAATGCAACCAAAGGTGTTTGATTCAGTGTATAGAGGATCAGTCAGGGGTTCATGAAAGATTCGCAGTGTACAGATGCACTCAGGTGAACCAGACTAGGAAGAAGGTGTTTTTTCCCATCATACGTGAACCTGATATGATTAATGAAAAAAAGAAAGTACACAGTGTGTACTTTATAAGTACAGGCCGTGTAATTTCCCTTACCCGACCCCACTTTAGGTTGCCTATAGTTTACCCCACAAGGCCATGTGCACGGCCATTACATGGCCAGCACCCGGATACCTGTGGTAACCGAGTACATAGCGTGTACTCATAATGTACAAGAAATGTACTTAGAAATTTCCAGAAACTCCTCTTTTTCCACAAAAACAACATAAATAGAAAAACATACCTAAAAAAGAACACTCGAGTTCATACAAACATCCCCACTTAAAGAAATTCGTCCCCGAATTTCCCTAACAAGGCAAGGAAGCAGAATCCTTGAACAACTCCAGCAACTATGATTGTATATCGGCCTCCCTCTCCCATGTATCATCCTATACTCACCTATAAATCCATAGCACTCGTACCAGAGGAAAAGGCCAGCCATGGAGAACCTTCGCACTGCAATCAACAATCCTGATAGGATGCTCCTCAAATGAGGCATCCACCTCTAACTCATCCTCCTCTAGTTAAAAAACATGATACAATTTAGAGAAGTAACGTCGAAGATGAGAAACGTGGAAAATGTCATGCATAGCCCGGTACCATAGAGGTAACTGTAACTGATTGGAAACCGGCCCAACTCTATCAAACACCTCAAAGGACGCAAAGTAACTTGGAAAAAGAATACCCTGTCTCTAAATCCTCTTGTGTCCCAACCTCTGTGTGACATGTAGAAAAATCTGATCCCCAACCAAAAACTCTAGAGGTCATCTCCATCGATCAACAAAAGACTTCTATCGAGACTATGTAGTATCATTCCTCTTCTGAATCAACTCTATCTAGGATGTGGTCTCCTGGACAAGACGAGGTCCCAGCATAGCTAACTCTCCTACCTCTAGCCAACATAAGGGTGATCGAAATGGCCAACCATACAATGCCTCATAATGTTCCATCTGAAGATTTTCATGAAACCTATTGTTGTAGGAAAACTCCACAAGAGGTATGTGTCTCTCCCAAGAACATTAAAAATATAGAATGCATGCTTAGAGAATTTCCTCAAGCACTTGAATTGTACACTCAGACTGCCAATCTGTCTAGGGGTGGTAAGCTTTACTCTTAAGTACCTATGTACCCCAAGCCTTCTAATGCCCTTACCAAACCCGAGATGTAAAACATGTATCTCTGTCTGAATAAATGGAGTGTGAATCTCGATGTAAACGTACAATATCCTAGATGTACCACCTTCCAAGATCATCAACACTGAATGTATCCTTGACTATCAATAAATGAGATACCTTCACGAGTCTATCAATGACAAACCAAAATTCACCATTCCCTTGAGGAAACCAATGCAAACTGGTCACAAAATTGATCGCGACATCATTCCACTTCCACTCAACAATGTGTAATTGGTTAAAAATCTATACTAGTCGCTGATGTTCTGCCTTCACCCACTGACAGGTGAAACACCTCATGTCAAAACCTACAACATCTCTCTTCATTCCTCACCATGAATACTGAAAGTGTAGATCACGATACATCTTGGTGATGCCAAAATGAACTGCCCAAACAAAAGAATTAATGTCATGCATCAACTCTTCATGTATGTCTGCTAACACCCATACACATCCAATGAAATGCAAGACATCATCATCACCTATGGTCCATCTAGGAAAAAGGTCCCCTCTTGACAAAATTTCATGTAGGAATAGTCCTTCTGAATCTGATTTTTACCTCACCTGCACTCGATCATGCTGAGTAGAGGTAACATCTAAAGTGGATAGAAACCTCTTCCCCTGTCTGTCGTACACCTCCAAATGCATCTCAGAGAACAGGTCTATAAGCTTCCACCCATTTCTGGCCACCTGAACTTCATGTATTTTAGTCCTCCTACTTAGTGCATCAGCCACTACAATACCTTTCTCAGGCGTATAGGAAAGATCAATTTCAATGTACTGAAGTTACTCTACCCACCTTCACTATCTCAATTTTAGATCACTCTAAGTGAAAATGTACTTGAGACTTTTTTGGTCGGTGAATACATAAAATTATATCCCAGAAGATATTGTTTCCAACTTAGTATGGCATGAACAACAGCTACCAACTCGAGATTGTGCGTCGGGTAGTTCCTCTCATGTGGCCTCAACTATCGAGACCCGTATAGAATGACTCATTCACCCTGCATAAGCACAGATCCTAGCTTGATACCTGAAACATCAAAGTAAACAATATAGATCTTGCATGGATCTATAAAAACATGTTTCGGTGCTGAAGTCATCCTCCCTTTCACCTCCTGAAAGGATGATTCACAAATGTCTGACCACAAGAACATTTCACCCTTCTTAGTCAGGCCCGTTAGTGGCGTGGATGAGCATGGAACGTTATGTATGAAATGTCTGTAGTATCCATCCAACCCTAGAAAACTTTGTACCTCAAAGACGTTCTTTGGTTTCTCCCAGGAAACTATGACTCTAAGTTTTTCTGGGTCTACTGATACTCCTGTCTCTATGATAACCTGAAACAAATGGTTAATCAGGTCCATCCAGAAGTGGAATTTTGAGAGCATAACATTTAACTGATGCTCTCTCAGTGTACACACAATGATCTCATGATATGTGGTATGGTCATGTCAAGTGTGAGATTACACTACGATATTTTCCATGAAGACAACCATGAAATAATCCATGTATGAATGGAACACTCAGTTCATAAGTTCCATGAAGACTGCAAGCGCATTCATGAGACCTAATTACATAAGCACATTCTCGTATAGACCATACCTGCTCAGGAAGGCAGTAAGAGGTATATTTTATGGTCTAACATGCAACTGATAGTAACAAGAACTCATGTCAATCTTCAAAAACACCCGGGCTCCTCGAAGTTGATCAAAGAGATCATCAATCCTCGAGAAGGGATATCAGTTCTTGAATGTCAACTAGTTCAACTTCTGATAATCAACAAAAAGTCTGAGGGTACTGTATGCCTTCTTTGAAAATAGGATAACCAAACCCCACGAAGAAGTACTGGGTCAGATGAAACCCTTTTCCTCCAACTCCTCCAACTGATTATTGAGCTCCTATAACTCTAGTGTAGCCATCCTATAAAGAGGAATGGATACTATTTCCACTCTTGGCCAATCTCAATCAAAGAATCTATCTCTCCCTCTATAGATAAACCCTAAAAGGCCTCGAAATATATGTCTCTGAAATGATCCACCACTAGAGGAATGTCTATTTGTGAAGTCCCCTGGTCATCTAGATATAGACTCACCATCTGGGATATAAATAATCTTATCCCATGATGCTCTTGTCCTTCTATACTCACTTGGAAATCCCATTCACCATTATTAATAAATTATCCATCATCTAGTGACATGAAACTCACCTTATGGTGAAATCAATTGACAATTTCATGGAAGGGAACTGACCAAACCATTCCAAGAATGACACCATAGCCTATCATCTCTATGACATAGAGGTCCCATATGAACTGACACCCACTGATCTCAAGATGTCACTCCTTGCAATGACATACACTATCCGTACTAGTCCCCAATGAAGTGTCTAATGTAAATATATTAGCATAAGAAAAGATTAAGAGCACAAGGATCTCCATAAAAAAACAGATATAAATCTATGAGAAGCCTCAGTATCGAAAAGTGATGAAGATAAAACTGTGGCAACAAGGATCATACCTTGAATTGTAGAGGGTTTGGGATCATGGTCATGATGGGTCTGCTCCACTACAAAAGTATGGCCTATACCACGACCTTGTGACCCTGCTTGAGCACTCTGGTCTGATCCACCCTCCTATCACTGCAACCCTGGTGACTGACTACCACGGAGGCGACCTCCACCTCTGCATGAGCGGCCAGAATAACTCAAGTTCCCATACTGGTGAAAAACATGTAGCACTACTCCTAAACACAGATTCATAGAAGAACCCCTATCACCAACTACTGGTGAGATGATCTGATTGAAGCACTGAATATTCCCCATCTTGTCGAAGGATTGTCACTCCACTATATCTCTTGTGTAATGTGGCCTCATATGCCCGCTTCTCCGGCATATGTAACACCCCACCTGGATACCAGAAGATGCATCCTGCCTACATGGTTCTCCTTGTGCAGCCTCTTTGTGGAACTTTGTACTATCAGTCGGCGAAGCACTAAACATGGATGTTGAACTGCCCTGGATCACAACTCTAGAATCCCTCAGATTATGCTCTGTGATCACCGCCTGGTTGACTATAGAGGATATTGATGTCAACCTAAGGATGTTAACCTGGGATCAGATATACTATCTAAGACCATCCTCAAACATCAGTTCAAGGAAAAACTCATCTCCCCTTATAAATATTGTAAAGTGCTAAAGCTCGGTGAAGCGAGAAGAATACTCCATAACAGAAAAAGTACCGTACTCTAGACTCATGAACACTCGGGCTCGGTCGGCCCTCAAGGTCTCTAGATAGAAGTAATCATAGAAGGTGTTCTAGAACTCGTCCCAAGATTTATTCTACTGGAATCCTGCCTGTGAGATCACATCCCACCACCTCTTGGTGGAGTCTCGAAGCATGTAGGTAGCAAGCTTGACCCTCCACTAAAGAGGCATCTCCAGATTCTCAATGATCATCAATATGGATTATAGCCATGAATTTGTTTCTTGGTGTCCTCCATCCCCTGAAAAAGTGGGAGGATGTTGCTGTTGAAAGACCCGCATCAATTCTACCATTGACGGGGCAGGAGGTAGTGCCCCCTGGGATGTTAGTATCATTTTAATAAATCCCTCCCTAAACTGTTCATTGGCACCTATGTCCGGTGTAACTGTTGTTGCCAAGATTGGCCCAACTGGAAGATCTACAGGATGTCCCTTATCAGCCATATCTGGTGTCTGATCACTACCCTATAACTGGCGAACAATCGAAGGATGTCTCGGTGGCATGACTCAGCATGGTCAAGCACACACATTAGATCAAGTTTATCAAAGACTGAAAACATTGAAGCAAAATAAGGGAACATGGAAAATAAAACACTTATGTTTTTAAAAACATGACTATACAACATGTATAAAGACTAAAAGGCATGTTCCCTTAAGACTTTCACCTAGGAATGTAATCTTATCACAATTGGTCATGTAACAATCAAAACACACATTGTGTTATCTTAACACACGTTGTGCACTAAACTTCTCTTCCCCTACCATTTTTCTCTTACACATTTAAGACACATGGTTCTCTTAAACCCCGACTAAAGGGTGTGATCATGCAAGAAATGATGTTTAATAGACCCTCATCAATGAACCGTGTTGTTAGTTACATGGTTAGGTGCATGGCTCGCTCTACACGGTGTGTTCCATGTGGACATGGTGTGTAATTAAAGGATGTCATCAACCTGTGTTGTTCGTTACATTACCGGATACTCATGTTACACTACATGACCTGTTAAAGACTTGAACGACGTGTATATCTTATGTTTCAGCCATCTGTGTCGTTAGTCACACAGGTAGACACATGGAATCCACAACACGGCATGTACATACTATACACGGCATGTTCCATCAAGATTTTCTAAACCCCATGTATCTGGCCACAAAGTCAGTGACATGGTTATATCCAACATGGAGTTCTAATATAGTACACAGTGTGATCATATAGTACATGGAATGTACTTTATAAAAATTTTTCCTTCCCGAACAGAAGGACACACGACATGTGTTTCAAAATTACACGCTGTGTATTTTGGGTTTTTTCGGACAGTAATCTGTAGAAACTACACCATAAGCCCAGAAATCACCGAAAACTAACATTAAGGTGCGAAATTCCAATCCGTGAGTGCCCATACTCCCAAAGAATATAATATTGACATCTTATACATGTTATAAATAGGGGAAATAGTGCAATAATCCACCAAATGTTGATCCATGAGGGTCCATAACACCTCAAGAACAAAAGTTTGGCGTTCATTCAAACAAAACCTTACAAAAAGAAATACCTTATCAAATTATTGGTATTATATCAAGGAATCTATCAAAAAAGCATACATATCGAGTACAAAATCTATCACAACAACATGCAATTTCTAATTTTCCCTAAAGGACAACAGAAGAATTCAAGACATGTGATTTATAACCTATGCCTATATGATGCATGATATGGAACACCCACGTATAATCAGGTTCAAATAGAAATAGATCCTCAACAACATCAACATTAATAACACAAAACAAGTGATTCAACCAAAACTGAAATCAAATAAACTATAAAATAGAAAAATTAGAAAAATTACAATAATCGAGGTAAATTAGATTTTCCCTGTACATGGGTTAGCTACAACTGGGTACAGATTATTAAAAATTACATATTCCTTCCTATCCCTGACTATAGGCTCCATATAGTAAGTCAAAAAGAAAATAATTCCTTTGATACCACTTTGTATCATCCTGTTTCCAAAAGCCACATAGAAGCTCCCGATACTTGGTTGGTCACATGGCCTCAAGCGCATTTCCCCAAATTACAGAGGCGGCCAACTAGCAGTGAGGGCCTTGTGTGTGATATTGGGGAAACTATTCCCTAATTGACAATGTAACACAATGGAAGTAAATAAAATAGTAATAGAAGAAACAAAAATAATCCATAAAACAGTGAACATTGGAAGTCTGATAAAGAAAACAACTGGAGAACATATATAAATGATGCATGATACATCTATCTAGGAAAGAATCTAAACAAACCACAGTGCTGGGATAAAAATAGGATTATAACAATGTAAAGAATAAAAAAAATAAACTCCACAACAACACAAGCCTCATATTGGTCTCATGCTCTCCATCTCCACAACATCTTTTACCAAAAGTAGAAGGGCCCTTGCCCATATCTATACCTACAACAATATAATCTGTTTGGGCCCAAAAACATGACCCAAACATGGTGTGAGGCTAAATCATAGTAGTAAACCATCCAAGGATCTGTGCCTAATATTCAGTGAATATAAATGGCAGGCAAGAAGTAAACAATATTAATAATAAGGAAGTACTCAACAACAATAACAAGGACGTACTCAGTAGATACCATTCCTACAATCAAGTAATCAATATCACATTGCAAGTAAACATCTAATCAAATAAGGTAACCCTCTTGGCAGTACTATGAGCCTAACCTCTCTGGTTCAACCTAAACAATACAAGCATGAAGCTAACACAATGAAAACCCTTTGGAAAGTACACACATCCTATCCACTCTGGTTCAATCATAAAGATATACCAAAGAATTTATAAGGAAGCACTCTCAGTCAATTCACCGTATAGTCACGAGTGATAAAGACTCTCTAAGGAAGCTCTCTTGTTCAATCCCTCTTATAGTCAAAAGAGATTTAAGTCTCTATTAGGAAGCTCACATGGTTAATTCCTATTATATTCTATGGTGAGAATGACTCTCTGAGGATGCTCACGCGATCAATTGCCCTTATAGTCTTCTACACTAGGTTCTCACGACCCTGTGTATGTCAAAAGAGCATAGCAATGCAACAAGGCCAAAGTAAACATCATGAAATACTTGGCTAATCAATCTACAACATAACAACATGTTAGAAAAACAAACACACCATCCTATAAGCACTAGGCATGGGAAACATGCAAGGTAGCCTAACAGGAAAAGCAGACCAAACAGACATAAACAGAAAATGCATGGGAAAATTATTCCAAAGTATACCAGTTGATCCTATTCACAATCAAATACCCTATACTCAAGCATACAAGCATTGTAAG
This sequence comes from Viscum album, assembly GCA_963277665.1. Lineage (NCBI taxonomy): Eukaryota > Viridiplantae > Streptophyta > Magnoliopsida > Santalales > Viscaceae > Viscum > Viscum album. Next base: position 1,428,007,408 of record OY728141.1, read on the forward strand.
AAAATATCTGGTCTAAAACGAAAAATTCCCAACACCCTGTTCAAGGGTATTGGGAACAATTACACATATAACTCAAATAATTTCAATGGAAAGGCACAAACCACCTACCTCTGTGTGATGAGATCGATATACTTTAATTTTTAGTCCTTGAATTTCTATAGAATTCCATAGATGTACAAAAATGTCTAAAAATTTCAACTAAATTTATTTCATGAGAGAGTAGAATTCAAGGGATAGAGTTCTAGGATAAGAGTGAACTCATCGATACGATTCCAACGCGACCAATGGTGTTTGATTCAGAGGAAAAAGTCACGGTCAGGGGCTCGACAAAGATTAGCAGCTTGCGAATGCTCTTAGATGAACCAAACCTTAAAGAAGGAGTTTCTATATTTCTGAAGCAACCCCGTTACATTTAATGAAATAAGTACACGGTGTGTACTTTGTATGTACGTGGCATATACTTTCCCTTATCTGACCCCACTTTATGTGGCCACCGGGTTTCCCCACATGGCCGTGTGCATGGCCATTACACGTACAACACCCGGTTACCCTTGTTAACCAAGTACACAACATGTACTCATAAAGTACATGGTGTGTAATTATTAAATTTCAAGAAACTCTTTTAATCCCTCAAAAACACCAGAAAAAGTAAAATATACATGGAATAATGATCTGGGTTCTTATAGAATATGTCACTATTTCTTAATTCGTCAAAATATTGAGGTGAATATGATCTCCCAACATTCATTGTAGAAAATAACTATAAACATATTCCAAAAGATATTTGTTATAATCCATAATTGAGTCTATATTTTAACATTCCTTTACTTTTTTCAAATTTCATAAAAAAAATTCTTGAATATGTTAATAATAATTCATAATAATATGTTTTTCTGATATCCAAAAAACTCTAAAATGGTAGATAAAATATTTTTATTATTTCTTTTATGAATTTACACATCCATGAAAACATTATGTCTTCCCAAAAGGGCATCAATGTCTTTAAACTTTTTTATTCATCTTTTTTGAAAATATTTTTTGTGGAAAATTGTAAACGTATAATACATTAAATTAATTTTTTAATAGTTGATACAGTTTACCAATTTTAAATGAACATTAATTACGCCTATTAACTTTCTCCCCCCATTTAAATTTATTTATTGAAGTCTCTTTATAAAAAAAATCATTATTCATTTACGATAACAATGTATATATATAATTATCTATATCTATGATAGTTAGTTATAATGATAATTATTATAACACATAATAAAAAATAAAGTAATTTCTATTCGTAAAAATAACACATGATATCCATCAATATTATTCATTAATAAATTGGTGGAAAAAATAAATATCAATATGAGTTTAAGGATATTTTGGTCAAGAAATCATCTGTATTGTCAAATAATTTTTCATCGATCATATGTAGGTGTATAGGTTGTAAACAACCAACATAAAACATGATAAACTATATTGTATATTTGGGCTATGTAATTGAGTTATTCCGCCTATATGTATTCCTATTATATGTCTTTTAGATTCATTTATAAAATTTGCTAATTGGTAATCAAATATATTTTATTTTCCTGAATCTAAAGGGTGAAATATGTTAAAAAAGAATTTATTAGATGATGTCAAATTTCAATTTCAATTTGTTTTGTGTCTATCATTGAGAAAGAAATTTTGTTGGATCTGTCATCCATTTTATATAATGATGTCATCTATTTTAGAAATCCTGATAATCATTCATATTAATTTATATATAGAATGTAATTATTAGGACATGAGTTCCTTTGCTATTACCCCAGTACCACCATATAGAATATTTTATATTATCATAATTTTAGTAGGGAATACCATTTCAATATAGAAGTCACACATTAGAAAAATTAACCAATTCCATGGATCATTCATTACTCCAACCATTTCCTGGGTTAATGTTTTCTAATCCCATCACTTCCCATAAGAATATAAATTTAATAAAACATTGGAAGAGTGATATTTTAGAATTTTATACATTAACTATTACAATAAAACATGAATTTCCTACTTAAATGTAACATGAATCAGTCATAACATTTCCTAAAATATATTCTTCATCCCAACAGGATAGAACTAGTGCTTAGGGATCAATAAAATAATGAGGGAATTATTTCAAAATAATATTTTCATAACATGAAAAAGTTATGGAAAAAAAATATTAATTATTTAAACTAAAAAATATAAATTGAAAACAATAAGATGAAATATATTAGTATCCATGAAATATGTTAACCAATTAACATTAGATGAACCATGAATGATTTAACTGAAAAACAATATGTAATTAGTGGATCAAATGCCCAATGTGTCACTGCCAACTAACAAGGTCCCTTCAGTATAGTAAACCATGTATCTCTATGTTTTTCTTTCACTATACTGATACCTAGAAAAATAAAATATACACAAGATAAAAGGAAATGTTGAGATGTGAGAAAAAATTTCGTGTAGGATCTCATCAAGCATACCATATGACATATATAACAAATAAAATTACTTTCCATGATTTAAAATAAAAAATGGAATGGAAATAATTTAATAATTCAAATCAAAACACAAATTTTTAATACATTTCAATGGTTATAGTTGATAGGCTTAAAAAGTTAATTTCCTTAAAATCCATGTGATATAAAAATCTTTTTACAAAAAATACATTATTAAATCATTTTTATCAAAGAAAAACAATGAATTATTTTACTAATGATCATCAACCTATTATATATTTTTCAATCACAACACTATTATAAAGAGAGAAAGGGTTATATTAAAAAAATCTCACCTATCTCATTGAATATAATGATGAAAGCATGGACACAATATTCAAATCCATAGACTCAGAGGAATGTGGTAAAGTCCCAAATAATAGACTCCCTTATTGAAAAATTGTTCAGTTATCATTGTAATCATCAATTCACTACCATGTATAAATTATTCATGCTACTATTTTTTCTTCCCACATAACTACACGTGATCCAAAATACTTCATGTTAGATTGAAAATACATTTTTCCACAACTAAATTCAATAAGTCTAGATAATTTCAAATAATAACATTAACTTCCAAATTTTTATGTTTTTAAGACAGGAATTTATTTCAATAAATAATCATGAAATTGAGTTCATCAAAAAAATCATGAATTTCATTTCAATTCATCTCATTTCAAATCATAACACATTCCATGCCGTTCATCTCATTAAAATCAATATTTATTTCATTAATTTCATAGAAAGATCATTTTTTCATAAATCTAATTTTAATTTCAAAATCATTTTTCATAGGAATTGAATCACACAGCCACACCCATGCCATAGAATTTAAAATATTTTGATAAGAAAATCAATTGAACAATTATAAATCAATCAAAACATATTTAATTAGAACAAAATAGAAGGTTAAAATTGTTAGATATTTTCTAACAATCCACCCTCCTCAATTCTTGGAATGAGTGATTGTAGAGACACAAAGCCTAATGTACATGGAAAATACATTACTTTTGCAGAATTCTTAGTACATAACAAACACACACACAAGGACCGTTATAGTTTAGTGTCTTTGGAAACTCGGAATATAATCTTCTAATCGTGGTGAAAGATCTTCAACATATCCCATAAAGATCATCCTTTTTTTACCTAAAACCTTTCTTTATATCCTGGGGAAAAGAAAACATAAAAGGGTGAGCTCAAATGCTCAGTAAGGGTAAACAAAATAAATATCAATCGCATCATATTCATAAGAACATAACATTTTTGAAATATTAACCTGCAAAAGAGATCATAATATCATAACCTGGGATAAATCATAGTAGTGAAATGTAATCCCAATAATCCTAACTTAAAACATGAACCTTTGTGGAATACACACATAATCATAGAGAATCATTTCTTATTAGTCAAGACTCATTGCCAAGACTATCTTAGTGGACAAATTCCATTTCTGAACCGAGTTCACTCCCCGTTTCAGTCATGTTTCACTGAACCGGTATAACCTACCGTTACAACCATGTCTATCTCATGAGATATAAAATCTTTACCCAATGCATTGGAGGGAGATATAGGTCCCACCCATCTCATAATGATACCATTATTATGTGTGCCACAAAATCATAAACCATACATCATAGCATAACCCATGTAATAAAAATGGGAATCTTAAACATCATGCCAGAATCCATATAAGATAAAAGGACATCATAACATAATCAATTCAATGTAAAAATAGTGATAGAAACAGAACCTTATATTATCTTAGATGGAAAATAGTTTTGATAAAACACTTGAACTCCATTCTTGAAGAAAAATATCCTTTCTACTTCAAAAACACTTTTCCTTTCAAAACATGTCATAAAATTCTAAACTAAAAGAAGTTGATTAAAAATAATCATGAAAACTTTTAAAGGATTCTTCTTGGAAATAATGTTTTAAAAATCCATTCATGCCGTATAAGTTAAAAAACAATCTTCTCGTACTTTTGTCGGAAAATTCAAAAAGTACCTCGTATGAAAAACGACAAAATATTCCTTTCATATCATTTACTAAAAACTCACCGAAGGGTAAAATTGGATTCAAACAATTTTAGGTGGATGGAAACAATATTACATATTGAGGAAACATGGATGTGGATGATAAAATACACCCCAGTAAATACCAAAGTATAAACAATCTCGGATAAAATGAGATTGTGATATTTTCCCTTACCTTAGGTCTGATTTTCTTCGTAAGTGTCTGAACCTCCGGTATAATGATTTAAATAATGTTATTGACTTATTCCAGAATCATACTTATAGTTATTATATAATATATGGTCATATTCTTAGCTTCTTATTAGTAATATATCATTACTACTTGTTATTCGGGTGTTTATTACTTTTTGTTGTTATGCGTGTTTTGTCGAATAAATTCTTATTCTTATCTTTAGGTTATAGATACCGCATTTACAGAATGGTATTAGTGTAATATATATAAAATTCATTCATTCAATTCATTTATATAATCATTATTCAATGAAGATCATGTAGAACGAGTCGTATCACATCGTGGAGACGGTATTCCATACGTACGCACGAGTGATGATATCGTCCCTATGATCGTGGAATTTTATTGGAGTGTATGTATACTATTTCAGATTTAATATCACTTTATAATAGTCATATATAGTCATTATTTACACCATTATACCCATCCAAGTAAGGTGGTGGTGGAAAATAGATTACACCACGACATGGAGACGGTATTCCGTACGTACGCACGCGCGGTGATTTATTTTTCCGTAGGATGGATAGATGTTGAAATAAGGTTGTTTCATACTTATAATAACATATCAGTATATGAGTGATACTGATGTTATTACTTCATAATGAAACAACTAAAAAAGAAGAACTGGAAGAAGAAATAAAGATGAAAGAATCGGTAACAGACATTACCTCTTCTTTGATGTACTTCTTTGAGACCTCCTTTTAGGGCACTAAAATTGGTCTTTTAAGAAGACCAGGACCTCTAGGATGTCTCTAGGGAAGTGGACAGAAGAAATTGGCAGGTTTTGGCCGAGATTGGAGGCTCAATGTGGTGTGAGGAAGAGGGGGAGGAGGTTCCCTTTTATAAGGGAGGAGAGGGGTACCTTTGGAAAAACTAAACATATTATTTTATTATAAAGTCATGTTCGGTTTTAAATAGCTCTAAATTTATTTATTTCGAAGATAAGGTGGGGATGGGTCGAAATCCTCTCATCCAATATAATTTAGGCAAGTTTAGGTTCCTATTGTAACCTTATCATTTAGATTTAACATTAAGTTAAATAATTTTACTTTTACCGTGTCTTCTTGTGTTCTTATATTATAAGGTTAATAAACTTACTATAAGCACCCAAACGAACCCCAAGTTGTTTATTATTAATATATATAACCTTATCTAAGTCATTTGGCCGAACCTTAGATTTTTAGGAATAAAATAACAATTACTAATATAATATTTGTTTTAAAAACTATTTTATATCAATTTTGACACTATTTAGTAATTGATTTTTGTGGAAATCATAACAGAATGATTAGTTCGAAAAAAGTTAATTAAATAAATACTAACATGTCATATTAACATAGAAAATTAGTTTAATTCATAAAAAGTCTCAAATTATATTTATTTGGGTATTTATAATATCAATAATTCTAATTTTTCACTATTATGGTAATTACTGCATCATCATTGTGTCATAAATAAATAAAATTATTTGCTGTCTAAAAAATATAAATAAACTACCATTAGGTATGAAATATTTTTATCTTTCTAATGAGTATTTATAGTCGAATTTATCTTATGTAAAACCATATATTAAAAATGATTTACTTAATAAACTTTGATTTTAACTATTTTAACCCTTCTTTAAATAAATTAATAATAAATGTCCTAATCTAATCCAAGTGGGCCTAAATGGTCATATTTTATTCCTAAGGTTGTTTTTGGTCGAATTACACTTATCCAATAGAATTAGGACTTGTGTTAGGGTAATAATGATAACATTTTTACCCTTAATTACCCTATTTACTTTTAACCGTGGTAAAAAAAAGTAAAAAGTTACTATTCACCAAAAAATTATTTTCATCTCATTGAACCACATTTTACTTACTGGAATCAACCATGTCTCTCGGATTTTCGAACTTCCACTCACAGAAGCGGAAAAAATAATTTTATGAAAAATTCAGTTTTTTAAACTACCACTTAGTGGTTTCACTATTCATCAAAAATTGAAAGTTTCCAGAAAAATACCAAAAATTAGGCCTAATCTATATTTGATATTATGAATTCAAAAATGATTTCTATTTTACCAAATTCAAAACATATCAATTTCCTTAATTAATTTAAAAATTAAATCCCGTCGTCAAAACAAATAGCGTGTTTTTAAGAGATAATAACTATCAAAAGATTGACACTTGTTTATGTCTGGTTTAAATGTGAAATTACATCCAATGACCAGCGTTGTATTAAATTGTAAAAATATATTCTAAATATACATTAAAACCACTCAAATTAATAATTTATCACAATTAATTATTTCGATTAAAAAGGTTGTTTTTAATTAAAATTTAGTAATTTTCACTATTCATCAGAAAATGAAAGTTATCCGAAAAGTACCAAAATTTCACCCTAAGCTAATTTCGATATTCCGAATCCAAAAATGAAGTCCATTTTGAAAAAAATAATTTACAAAATTTCAAAATGCGGTTATTACTATTCATAACGGCTAGTTTTAATAATATTTTAATAGCATATCGTTGTTTAGTGAAACTTGTTATTGCGTACTACACACGCTATAAAGGAAGGTCGCGATTACGTGTAATGAAAGGAAAGTCAAGGATGCGTGTTGTGAAAGCTCCTTTTGGTGTAGCGTACAACACAAGACATTAATGAAATTAAAAAGAATATTTTTCATAAAATCTCAGGGTGTTACATTCTACCCCCCCTTAAAATGAATTTCGCCCTTGAAATTCGTCGGGGTTATAAATGGTTTACTATTCGAAAGTTTCATTGATAGAAACCCACATCGTAAAAAGGAATACCAAAACCAATCTTTAAAAACAAAAGTATGAAACATAACGGTTACCCAAATAAACTAATCACTAGGTTTCCACATAGGTGAAAATATGGATATAGAAGAGAAATCTAACCTTCATGTTCTGATAGAGAATGGTAGAGAACATGGCTATGGAAAAGCCAGCAATCACATATCCATAAATTTGTGATGATCTAAGGTACCATCTGATTCATCAGATATAAGAGCACTAGGACAACATTTTTGGTTTTCAAGATCATTTCCCTAAAGTTGATGAAATTGGAATTAGAAGAAATACTTTCGTGATTTTGGTATAGTCTCACCGTTGGTCGTTCTTTGGACAATTTCCACTTAATATCATAAATAAATGAAGTTGAATTTGTCATTCGTGATGTGTTAGTAGATCATGTGATAGAATGATGGTTCATTCCATCTGTCTCAAACTAAAGGTTAGAAAAGTTATCAAAAAATACGTAAGTCCATATATAGTGATATTAATCATATATGATTCCTAAAATGGACTTATACTTCTTATATTATACTGTTTAATATAATAAAACTAGTTTATACTAAACATGGACTTCCTGTAGGCCAGTGGTAGGTGATAATGGCCAGTCGCACTTCGGTTGTGGGTTCGATTCCCACAGCCTTGTCTGATGCGATGGGTTGTCGCCCGTCCTATAGGTTGTCCTTTTTCGAAAGCTATATTACTATAACATCCCATCAAAAATATCGAAAAAAGTTCTATCCTTAAACAATACTAACTTCTGTCCAACATAATCCATTCCAATCTTTAGGCTTATCTAAAATACTTCGATCCAAGCTCATAGTATAAAGAAAAAGATTACTTGAAATGTCATCAACCAAGCATGTGAATACCATCATTTATCCCCCATATATATTGTTGGTCACATTCCAATCATGTGAATACCTTAATCATGTATTCTCTTAAAAAATGAACCCCCATTAAACCTTAATGAAAAAATGAATTCTGTAAAAAGATAACTCTTTCCACATACCAAAATCCAAAAATTCTATATACTCAAACCATGATATAACCTTCACCTTATATCAGTCATGAGGTCATGAATACTATCAAACATTTAATTTTATCCTTATCCCTTCATTATGAGCATATCATCTACATTCCAAAAATATCTGAATAACCTTTCATGGATACTGGTACCATTAATCATACACTTTCAAAACTCAAGGAAAGACAACATTGTAACAATCTTTAGATGTCTCTTTATTCCATAGTACCATGAGATTACTTATACAACATTACACATGATAAACATGTAATCATTACACTACATTCTTAAACCATTGACCGAGCTTCAACAATTCTTTCATCTCACATATCATTTGTATTCTCTTCATCATCAACAACATAAATACAACCCATACGACCATAATCATTCTCTTCGTGAGACTTTCCCTTAGGGAATTAGTTTGAATAATGCCTGTACATTCCACATTTAAAACATTTAACCATTGTTGATGTCATAGCAATACCATTATCCACATCCCTGGTGTTAACTGAACCTTTTCCTTTGCACTTAGTGGCTTTGTGTCCTTCTTTTCCACACCCAAAGCATCTTCCAGTTCCTTTTAAACATTCTCCTTTATGCCTCTTCCCATATGATTTACATATGGGAAATTGAACTTTCTTTCCTCTATGATCATCATGAAACTCCATCTTTCTCTTATTAGATGAGTCAGGAAACTTACCAAATTTTATTTTATTGATCATATTATGAGATGGCTGATTCGGAATAATAATGATGTTTGGACCTCCAAATCCCATTTCAATTGTTTGCTCATGAAGAATATCATTCCATTGTCCATCATATCCTCTATTATTGTGAATCATCTTGTTTCCAGCCATTTTCTAAAACCCAAAAAGAAGAGTGTGAGGGGAAAAATCATTATAAAGGGGGAGTAACTTCAATATCTAACATCTTTGGTTTAATCTAATATCGTTACCACAGTTCTAGGACTATATCCTATACGTATACTTATCCTTTGGGACATCCCTAGACATACCTTAGAAATATCTCTAGAGATCTCACAAACGTTTTCACATCCTAGTTTCCAAAGGTTGACTAAACCTCTGCACTGATACCAACTGTAGAGACCCGAAGCCTGATGTACATGGACATTACATTACTTTTGCGAAATTCATAGTATATAACAAACACACACCCAAGGACCATAATAGTTTAGTGTCTTTGGAAACTCAGAATATAATCTTCTAATCGTGGTGAAATATCTTCAACATCTCCCATAATGATATTCCTTTTTTTTACCTAAAACCTTTCTTTATATCCTGGGGAAAAGAAAACATAAAAGGGTGAGCTCAAATGCTCAGTAAGGGTAAACAAAATATATATCAATCACACCATATTCATAAGAACATAACATTTTGGAAATCATAACCTGCAAAAGAGATCATAATATCATAACATGGGATAAATCATTGTAGTGAAATGTAATCCAAATAATCATAACTTAAAACACGAACCTTTGTGGTATACACACATAATCATTAGAATTATTTCTTATTAGTCAAGACTCATTGCCAAGACTATCTTAGTGGACAAAGTCCATTTTTGAACCGAGTTCACTCCCTGTTTCAGTTCTGTTTCACTGAACCGGTATAACCTACCGTTCTATCCATGTCTATATCATGATATATAAAATCTTTACCCAATTAATTGGAGGGAGATATAGGTCCCACCCATCTCATAATGATACCATTCTTATGTGTGCCACAAAATCATAAACCATACATCATAGAATAACCCATGTAATAAAAATGGGAATCTTAAACATCATGCCATAATCCATATAAGATAAATGGACATCATAACATAATAAATTCAATGTAAAAATAGGGATAGAAACAGAACCTTATATTATCTTAGATGGAAAATAATTTTGATAAAACACTTGAACTCCATTCTTGAGGAAAATGTCCTTTCTACTTCAAAAACACATTTCATTTCTTAACATGTCATAAAATTCTAAACTAAAAGAAGTTGATTAAAAATAAAGTTGAAAATTTTTAAAGTAACCTTCTTGGTAATAATGTTTTAAAAATCCATTCATTCCGTATAAGTTAAAAAAAACATTCTTCTCGTACTTTTGTTTGAAAATTCAAAAAGTACCGCATACGAAAAACGACAAAAGATTCCTTTCATATCTTTTACTAAAAACTCACCGAAGGGTAAAATTGGATTTAAAAAAATTTAGGTGGATGGAAACAATATTACATATTGAGTAAACATGGATGTGGATGATAAAATACACCCCAGTAAATACCAAAGTATAAACAATCTCGGATAAAATGAGATTGTGATATGTTCCCTTACCTTAGGTCTGATTTGCTTCGTAAGTGTCCGAACCTACTGTATAATGATTTAAATAATGTTATTGACTTATTCCAGAATCATACTTATTGTTATGATATCATATATGGTCATATTCTTAACTTCTTATTAGTAATATTTCATTACTACTTGTTATTCGGGTGTTTATTACTTTTTGTTCTTATGTGTGTTTTGTCGAATAAATTCTTATTATTCTCTTTAGGTCATACATACCTCATTTCCAGAATGGTATTAGTGTAATATATATCATATTAATTCATTAAATTCATTTATATAATCATTATGCAATGAATATCATGTAGAACGAGTCACATCACATCGTGGAGACTGTATTCGGTACGTACGCATGAGTTATGATATTGTTCCTACGATCATGGAATTTTATTGGAGTGTATGTATAATACTTCAGATTCAATATGATTTTATAATAGTCATATATAGTCATTATTTACACCATTATACCCATCCAAGTAATGTGGTGGTGGAAAATAGATTACACCACGGCGTGGAGACGGTATTCCGAACGTACGCACGCGCGGTGATTTCGTTTTCCGTAGGATGGAAAGATGGTGAAATAGGGTTGTTTCATACTTATAATAACATATAAGTATATGAGTGATACTTATTTTATTACTTCATAATGAAACAACTAAAGAAGAAGAAGTGGAAGAAGAAATAAAGATGAAAGAATCGGTAACGGACATTACCTCTTCTTTGAAGTGCTTCGTTGAGACCTCCTTTTAGGGAACTAAAATTGGTCTTTGAAGAAGACCAGAACCTCTAAGATGTCTCTAGGGAAGTGGAGAGAAGAAATTGGAATGGTTTGGCCTTGCATGAAGTCTCAAAGTGGTGTGAGGAAGAGGGGGAGGAGGTGCCATTTTATAAGAGAGGAGAGGGGTACCTTTGGAAAAACCAAAAATATTATTTTATTATAAAGTCATGTTCGGTTTTAAATAGCTCCAAATTAATTTATTTCAAATCTAAGGTAGGGATGGGTCTAAATCCCCTCATCCATTAGAATTTAGACAAGTTTAGGTTCCTATTTTAACCTTATCATTTAGATTTAACATTAAGTTAAATAATTTTACTTTTACCGTGTCTTCTTGTGTTCTTATACTATAAGGTTAATAAACTTACTATAAGCAGCCAAACGAACCCCAAGTTGTTTATTATTAATATATATAACCTTATCTAAGTCATTTGGACGAACCTTATTTTTTTAGGATTAAAATAACACTTACTAATATAATATTTGTTTCAAAAACTATTTTATATCAATTTTGACACTATTTAGTAATTGATTTTTGTGAAAATCATAACAGAATGATTAGTTCAAAAAAAGTTAATTAAATCAATACTAAAATGTCATATTAACCTATAAAATTAGTTTAATTCATAAATAGTCTCAAATTATATTTATTTGTGTATTTATAATATCAATAATTCTAATTTTCACTGTTATGGTAATTACTGCATCATCATTGTGTCATAAATAAATTAAATTATTTTCTGTCTAAAAATTATAAATCAAATTCCATTATTTAGGAAATCTTTTTATCTTTCTAATTAGTATTTATAGTCGAATTTATCTTACATATATCCCTATATTAAAAATTATTTACTTAATAAACGTTGATTTTAACTATTTTAACCCTTCTTTAAATAAATTAATAATAAATGTCCTAATCTAATCCATGTGGGCCTAAATGGTCATATTTTATTCTTAAGTTTGTGTTTGGTAGAATTACACTTATCCAATAGAATTAAGACATTTGTTAGGGTAATAATAATAACATTTTACCCTTAATTACCCTATTTACTTTTAACCGTGGTAAAAAAAAGTAAAAAGTTACTATTCACCAAAAAATTATTTTCATCTCATTGAACCACATTTTACTTACTGACATCAACCATGCCTCTCGGATTTTCGAAATTCCACTCATAGAAGTGGTAAAATTATGTTTTATGAAAAATTCAGTTTTTTTAACTACCACTTAGTGGTTTCACTATTCGTCAAAAATTGAAAGTTTCCAGAAAAATACCAAAAATTATGCCTAAGCTATATTTGATATTATGAATTCAAAAATGATGTCTATTTTACCAAATTCAAAACATATCAGTTGTATTAATTAATTTAAAAATTAAATCATGTCATCAAAACAACTAGCGTGTTTTAAGAGATAATAACTATCAAAAGATTGACACTTGTTTATGTCTGGTTTAAATGTGAAATTACATTCAATGACCAAAATTGTATTAAATTGTAAAAATATATTCTAAATATACTTTAAAACCACTCAAATTAATAATTTATCACTATTAATTATTTCGATTAAAAATGTTGTTTTTAATTAAAATTTAGTAATTTTCACAATTAATCAGAAAATGAAATTTATCCGAAAAGTACCAAAATTTCACCCTAAGCTAATTTCGATATTCCGAATCCAAAAATGAAGTCCATTTGGAAAAATAAAATTTAAAAAATTTAAAAAAGTGGTTAGTACTATTCATAATGGCTATTTTAATAATATTTTAATTGCATATCGTTGTTTAGTGAAACTCGTTATTGCGTACTACACACGCTATCGAGGAAGGTCGTGATTGCATGTAATGCAAGGCAAGTCAAGGATGCATGTTGTGCAAGATCCTTTTGGTGTAGCGTACAACACAAGACATTAATGAAATTAAAAAGAATATTTTTCATAAAATCTCGGGGTGTTACAGTGATAACCCAAATGAAATCGGAACACGAAGAGACATATAATGATAATATCGGTCAAAGGATAATACTATAAAAAAAATAGAAAAATCAATATCGTGATCCATAAATGAAATTGGCATCCAATAATCGTTTAGAGTGAATGATATGGAAGAGGAAAACCCTAAACCAAAATGATGTTATACCAAACAAGATATCTATGACAACAACAGAAATATCAATTCATGATGATAAATGGATAGGATTTCCAAGTTCAACTCTATAGTGCCCCCTAGACCAAGGGATCATGATTGGTTGGAATCAAAAAAATGGATTTATAATGGGTATATTATGAATTATATTAACAAACCTTGAGAAATAAATTAATGTGATAAGATTTGGGCAAAAATATTATCAAACTGTGTGTCGACCATGTTCCATCTTATGGGATACGATATGGGAATAATTGTTTGGTCACATGGTTTTATAAAAAACCCAATATGTATGAATAACCCCTTTATATGAAGTTAAATTTTTTTAGGGTTACTTCATATTGTTTGAACTAACAATTCAATAAACTATGATCCCTCTGTGGAAAAAAGGACATGGTTTATTTAGAAATGATTCACGATGTGTACATTCAAATTGATAACATTACATAGGCCCCAAAATTACTAAAAGGTTGAATGTTTCACTTAAAATATGTGACAAATGAATAAAATATTATATTATTAAAGACAATGATTTTAATGTATATAACAGACGGTGTAGAGTATTACAATTATACCAGCATAAAATGCATTGTACCCACAACCAATATTATCAATGAGAATCCAATTTTCTAAGGAGATGACGCATCCCTATCATCAATGACTGCATCTCCCATGACTCATATGAATCAAAACCATGTTTATGAAATACCCAAATGTAAGGGGTTGATTTTCTATGAAGAACTACCAACTGAATAAAAAAATTATGAAACCTCATCATGGTCATAGAGAAATTAGGTTCCATATAAATGTCCTTATATCTATTGATATTATATGAGTATGATAGATAAATTTTATTCTGTGAAACATGAAACATATTTTGGATTAATTATAACTGGGATAGATATTTTAAATAGTAATCCACATTCAAAATCTAGAGAAAAAAATAAAACGGATTAATATATAATCATGATAACATCTATTTTTTAATTTTTTATTGACCTTACTAAGAGGAAATATATCTAATTTTTGGAATTTATATTTCCTTATAAATCAATTGATTCCTTGTTATAGTATTTTGGAAGATACTTTTTTCCAACTAGGTAATCTTTACGAATCAATGATGAAAACAACATATATTTACATGGATGGCTATATAAGGCATCAAAGGATTTCATATTCCTAGATATTTAGTAAATATTAGTGCATGTAAAGTAGACTATCCCATTGTGACAATCTGCACAATATTATGTTCTCTAGATCACACTTACATATCATGTCCTAAACATTGGTCATATCACAAATGGGAACAAGGTGAGGAAATTTGGTACATTGATTAATCACTACACAAATCATATTTTCCATGATGTTTATATATAATCCTACTAATAATTTCCATAAATATCTCATCCCACATCCATGTTAGAACAATAAGTGGACGAAGAACTCAAATCTTATCTGATTCCTCACCCAAATCCTCATAGAAGTATACTTTTTAGATGAAAATAAAAAATGTCTCATTTCATAAATAGCCACAAGAACTGTCTCCATATAACATAAACATCATCATGGTTCCTAAGTTTACCTTCCACCATGAATAATGAAATCACCCATAATAAACTTCTATATAGTCCAGGGGATGATATAAAGACTCTAAAATAACTTGAAACCCTTATAATAATAAGGCCATTCACTAAAGGTATCCTCATCATTTAAACAATCACTAATTCCTTAGAATTCTTAAAAAATCTATTATTCGTATATAATCAAATAAATAATTGATGAATTCAATTAGAAAAGAAATAAAAAAATATAGTCTCATCTTCCCAAAGTTCTATGTGCATACATGAAAAGAGATAAAATAGAATCCACTCTTTAAAATATTCATTCAAGGCCTATGATGGAGGTTACATCTCAATTAATTAACATTGATATTTCCATTTTTATGATTTTTGGAAGGGTTGAAATCAATGTATTGAGGTTTCATTAACAACTACCTATTTTAAATATTAATATATTTTTATGAGAATATATAACCAATACTTTTAAAATAGGAGTAGAAATTAAAACATTCACCAAAAAGGTAATTAAATAAAATCATTAGAGTGTTCATCACATATACATGTTTAGTAACATTTGATGGATAGTTCTTCTCATGAGAATGATGTTGAAGATAACTATAATAAACTATGTGATTTTCCTATATATAAAATCATAAAAACCTGAACCTAATTTATCATAGAATACCAAATTTCCATGTCCTACTTTTGCAAGAGTCATCATAGGATCTGATGTCAAATGATTCATTAACACAATAGAAGATGTTGAACATTTCAAATCTCCGTCAAAAATTACCTGTATCATAGTGAGAGTGCTTAATGATGAAGAAAAATTGGAAAAATCATTCAAAAACATGTGTTAATACCCTTTAAATCCCAAGAAGATTTGAATATAAAATAAATTTTATGGTTACTCCCATTTCCTAACAACATTTACATGAGTATGTCTATAAAAACAGATAAAACCCGAATCACTTTCCTAAAAAATGAGTTGCCTCAAAGAACGTTAGTAGCCCACCTAATGTCTTTCAATAGAGGGACACAATAATCAAGAAAAAAAATCATATCAACTCTAACGTATAATATGAAAACCAATATTTAACAACTAAATTAAATCTAATATATTCAAATCAAAACTAAGGTAACAATAGATGAGAAAATAAATTCATCATACAATCATTCCTTGAATGAAAATTGACACCTCTATCCTCGAATAATTATTTCATATAAAAATTGGAATTCATAAATTCATAATACAATCAATATAAAGATTTGAAAATAATAGGGAATCACATTTAAATAAATTAGGTGTTCAAATATATAAACACAAGATAAAAATTTAAAAATTGTTCATAAATAATATATATTTTTAAATCCATTTATAATTCCACCGCTAACATTATGAAAATTAATTAAATTTAAATTGATGAATTTAAATTCAAATCAATATATTGAAAACAAAAAATTTATTTTCATTAAAATATGATATTTTTCATATTTATCATTATATAGAATTATTTATTTTAAATACTTGATAATAAGTATTATAAAATTTTTTAAATTAAATTTATTTTATGTAGAAATTTTTAAAAATCTATATCCTGCATAACTAAATATTATTTCAAATATTTTCATACCAATAATTGAAAAACACTTGTTGTTTCACATATAATATCCAAATAAATCAACTTCTTTTTATTCAATTAGAAAAACATTAATTACGAATAATACATTACTGAAACATTTTAGGTTTGGATGGTAACTCCTTGACCCTAGAATCCTAAAGTTGGTATATTATTACATTAAATTAGCATTATTTCTACGAAACAAATCCTAAAGGAACATTTAGTTTAGATGTCTTGGAAATCCAGATTTCATACATGAACCCAAAATACATTTGGAAAAATATAAAACATACCACACAATAACAGAAGTAAACTACATCCTTTAAAGATTAATAAAATTTATATTCCTCATAACATGATGGAGAGAATGATAATAAGGGTGAGAAAAAAATGATTAGTACGGGTAAGTGAAATTCAAGCAATAAGGAATCAAAATATATGGAAAGGTAAATAACTAGGGACACTTTCCATTTACAAAAATACAAAAGGAACAAATATTATGGAATGTAATAAACTGAAACACTTTCTATAAATTAATTAACTAAGAATGTACTACATCCATAGATATGTCAAAGAAAAATATAATGGATAAATAATAATTGAAACTAAATAAGGGAAATATCATTCATATCGGACGTCATGTCTCAAACATATAAAAACCTATTAATGTCAAGACCATTCATAAGATGGTTTAAAACACAGTTAAAAACCCGTTTAATTTGGCCAACATATTTATCTCATGAAAACATGTCGATGCATCAATGAGGTATATTAAGTATGGTATCCACCCTTAATTACCTATCCAAACCATTCCCCATATTGAATGATCAAAATTACCAACACGCCTTATGAAATAACCATATTGAATGAGAAATATGGATCTATCAATAATTACCAAATAATCAAGAAATTGCTGAATTAATAACTATTTGAAAAATGGTATATGGATTAGGAACAACTATTATCCATTGTATGATAATATGGTTATTCAATTGAATTTCTAATGAAAAATTATTAAAATTATGGTATTATTTAAAGTATCTTTATAATCACAAAAGGATGCGAGATTAAAACTTTTGAGGAGAGTAATATTTTAACATTCTAAAGTGTCCCATACCACTTTCATACATTTAAATCACAATCACAAGAATGATATAAAATTAAAAATATATTATAATATCATGATAATAATAGGCTTCGTGATATAATATATAAAAATGGGTAGTAGGTATGGAACAAAATATAATTAAGTAGTGAATATGACATTAATTCTACATATCTAAAATGTGACATGAATATCCCTTACCTTATCCTTTTTTTTGTGTGTGGTATTTATCCTCCTATATATTAGTTTATAATATGTTACAAACTAATAAAATAACCATTCTAATTTTAATAATATCACATATTACCTTCTTACAATATTTTATGATCCATTTGTTAATACTCTTTCCTTATTTTATCTGTTTTGTGTACTAATTGACTAATTTTTTCAAGTATGGTTTGGATTTTTTTTGTTCTTCTTAAATATATAATGGATTCATTATATCCTGATTATAAACCATTGAAAATTATTTTATATATTTAGTACATAGGTAATTTGAATAGTCCACAATATATCATGATTAAAAATGAAGCACATCGTTCATGGAGATGGTAGATTGTACGGACACATGAACGCTGCATTCATTAGTTTATTGTATTAAAAAAATTAAAACTAAATGATATAAATATATAATAAAATTTCTATTATCTTATATATGTTATTAAAACTACATATTTTTATTATAACCATCCTTTATACAATCCATGTATGGCATGAACGGGTCCTATCACTTTGTGGGGGCGGTAGTCCACATTTCCTCAAATGAAATTATTATATTTACAAATGAAAGAAGGTGTAATAGTATTTTATAAATATAAATTAAAGTAGAATAAATATATTATATATTAAATATATATTATATATAAATATATTGTCCATCATAGTGGCCACCATGAGAGGCGGTAATGGAAAATTGAACAATCATCATTTCGTGAGGTAGTAATTCACTTAACATAGAAACATTATGTTCATTATCCATTATATGGAGCTGTGTTTAAGTTTTGGTCGAACCCATATCATAAAAACATCCTAGTATATTTATAATAATGGTGTTGTTATTTAATCATAGAATTTGAATTGTATATGGAGTGGATAATGGAAATGAAATTAAAAAGCATGAGAGAAGGTTTTACCTATTAATCAGGTAACCTCTTTTGGATTGTACCAAAATCATACTTGGATTGATTTATTCCCATGGGAATTATTATAGGTATAGGTTCTGGATTTAGGGAGACTAATTTGATAGTTATTTGATAATACAATGTTTATTGAGAGGTGTGGGGAAAGGTAGAGTTCTTGCCTTTTTATTGCAGAGGGGGAGTGGCTCTTTTGTAAATACCAAAAGGTATTCACTATTGGAAAGTCTATATTTGCTAAAGTAACACAATAATGTACATATAATTTAGTAAATTAGATTAATGGTCTATAAAAATCTAATCCAAAAATATATTTCCATTTAAATAATTTGGTTCCTTAACAACGATGACTTCCAAATTTTAAAATTTTTATTTTTATTAAAGCATCTAGTTTTATAATCTAATAATTATAACCATTAAAATAGATTAAATTTAAATTTAATATAAAATATATAGAAACATAATTATTAATATTATATATAATTTATAATGTTAAAATACCATTATTTTTAAAATAATTTTATAACAAGCGCATGTGACACGCTAAAAAGCATGCTGAACCCAGACCGTGTGAACAACATATTTATATAATATGGGTCATTATGATAATTTTAAAAGATTAATTGTTTCATTAATATACCATATTTAATATATAATAACTCAGACACGTCACGTGGTAGAATATAAGAATTTCATCAATTTTAAATCATTTTATATGTTTCATTTATATTAAATTAACAATAATGTCAATTTTGACATTATTAATTTAATATAATTTTAATAATAAATATAATGTTTGAATTAAAATATAATAGTTTTAAAATTCTTTAACATAATATATTAATATTCAAAAATAAATACTGGAAATAATTCATTCAATTAACTTCAATTTTAGTATTTATAGTATCATTTATTTTAGTTGACTAAGAAATCACAATATGGATGTTTCTTAAGAATTTTATGTTCTTAAACCATATATAAGAATTATTTATTATTTATTATTATAAAAATAACACATATATATTTAATATGAATATCTATAATAAAAAATAGGTTTTTTTTAAATATATCAATGTTTTATAAATGATAAAATAGGGAAAAGTTCCCTTTCTGTATTTTCTATACTTAACCTATAATATAGAAAACTTCCATTTTATAATATCCCAATAATCGATAAAATTAGAACCAAGTGAATTCATGGTAAAATTATTGGAATCTAATGTCTTTTGGACAAGTTTCAAGGTCATTTTGGCCATTAATATTATGGTTTAGTCTCTTATTGAGCTTAATCATACATTAATCACTATAATTAATTTTAATTACATTTACTAACAATTTTGGTTAAAAAATTAAGTAGATATTATTTAACAAAAATATTAAACTAAATGCATCAGTGCATGTCATATTTTAAAAATTAATAACACATATATTGGAAAATTATGATTATCGTTAATCCCATAGATGGGGCGAAATAACGGGTGTTTAAAGTATAAATTTGTTGAAAAGCTTATTATGTTTTTAATATTAAAATTGAAAATAAATGGATTCTAATGAAATTAATTGTATAAATATATATATAATTGATATAATGTGACTCTAAAACAGGTCTATAATATAATTTATCATTAATATTTAATTAAAAATAAGCCTCTTTTATTTAAATTGTAAATATTTTCACTCTTCATCCGAAAATGTCATTTTGCTGAAAATACCAAAAATTCACCCTAATATAATTTTGAAATTATTAATTCAATAATGTTTTTTATTTTTAAAAATAAAATTCATTAATGTATACAATTTTAGTTTTAAAATAGGTTCTCTATTGAAAGGCTGTAAAATCGGGAACTGCGTGTAACACAAGAAAAATCAGTGATGTATGTAGCGTTTGTTTAAAATTCGGTTTAAAGCATGAAAAAATAAAATTTATATGATTTTAACGAAAATATATTGTAAATTCATAGGGTATCACTATCTACCCACATTAATTAAATTGTCTCCTCATAATCTAAACATGACCACAGTAATCTAGGGATTGAAAAAAACTATTTTTGAAAGACCCAAATCCTAAAAAGAGTTAATATCAAAAATTAATAACAGGATATAGGTAATGTACAATGGTCATATAAATAGGATCCCTAGTATGAGAACATATGTTCGAAATATAAACATTCATACATTGGAAAAATCTAACAATCACTTTCTGATGATGATTTCTAGAGGACATGTTCAGATAAAAGTTGTAGCCCATGAGACTATAAACCATTGGTGTGAGTAAACTTCATTACTAAAATAAAAATTTGGGATAATAGGATAATGTTTTTTTTTTCAAAACCATTTATTTCTATTGTTATGGAATTATTTCACTCCATAAGAATATAAGTATATTTACATTTCTATAAAAATAATCTTTTCCTTTGATTACACCTTGTAATATTTTTACTTAGTCTCTTCGAACATGATATCTCATATAGTGAATTAATACATTACCAACTAATATATCATCCAATTTTTATCTTAAACCATTTTTAAATGGCTAAATTTTCCTATATATTATGATCTAATCAGTCATGGGACAATGATTCTCATTATGTCCCATCAACATTCAGTGGAATCATTGATCATTAAAAAGATTTTTATTACCCTTGAAATCATGAACTTTGTGTCATTTTACTTTAAACATATAAAAAAATCACATTCCCTTCAAACTTTTACCAGGCTGAATCTTTCCATAGTTATCACATGTGGGAAAATCCTTCTTTAGATTCTTCCATTTATCCAACATTTCCTATTCCATAATCTTCATCCATTGATTTCCATAGGACAAGGACAATTATTCATATATATTATTAACATATTATACTATTTCCTCATATGATTATAATACATGGGAGGCTATTTACTTCTTAAATTCTAGCTTAAGTCCATAAAATACATGATCATTATCACTGTTTTTTTCAAGTGCATTGATTGTGTTCTCATTTTTCTAATAGGAAACATTTTAAACATTTATATTTACTATATTAGCTCATAATAATATAAACATACAATATTTGTGAATATGGTATAGCACATAAACTATATTTATGCATCAAAAATCCCAAAACTATAAATTTGGATACTTTAGGGTAATAATTTATCTAAATCCTAAATAATAGAAGGTAATGAAAATATGATCCTTCCTATGTGTACCCCTTAGGAGTGTCAAAATATGTGAATAGTAGGCCCTTTTTTGTGTTCCATTTCACCCAGAGTCAGGTGCAGAACACCTTGTCGTGGTAGTTACTCTTAGGTAAATCTATGCGAGAACCATGTCCACTAGTTGTATCTAGATTGGGATGTATCTCTGGGTATACCCACATAATCTCTACCTAACCAAAATTCTAGGATGTCATTCTACTCTTCTCCTAAATTCCTATCTTTGGTTTGTGCTCCATTTTATATGGTTTCTAAATCTAGTTTCCATGATTGTTGAAAAACATCCTCTTATACAAACTATAATTCCTTGACCCCAGAAGCCTGGAGCTTGTGCATTATTACTTTACATTGGCATTATCCCAGGGAAGAAAATCCCAAAATACTATTCAGTTTAGAAATATTGGAAATCCATATTACATACATGATATCAAAAATATATTTAGAAAACAAAAAAAAACATGCTCTATAAAAAACTAAAATAAACTGCATCCTTTAAAGATTAATCATAGTTCTCTTCATCATATCAAGGGGGAGAAACATAAAAAGGGTGATATTAAATGCTCATAAAGGGTATGTAAACTTGAAGAAATAATGAATCAATCTATATGGAAATTTAAATTACTTATCACAATTTCCATTTGAAAAACAAGATAAGGAAAAAATAACATTGGAAGTATGTAACTGAAACACATACAAGAAATCAATTATCTGGGAATAGACAACATCCATTGGTATTTCGACAAAAAATCTTATTTATAAATATTAACTGAATCTAAACGAGGGAAATTTATTTCTTATTGGATGTCATGTCCTTGGAGCATCAAAACCTATTACCATCAAGACCTTTCATAAGATGGATTAAAACACGGATTGAAATGTTTTTTATTTTGGCAAACTTATTTATTTCTTAAGAACCAATCGATGCATCGATGAGCTCTATAATTTCAAGGATCCACTAATCATTTCCAGTCAAAATAATTACACATATTTAATAATTTAAATAACTAATATTCCCTATCAAATATCTGTATTGAATGAGAAATATGGATATGTCAATAATTCACCAATAATCAAATATTTTTTAACCTAATCAGCGTATGAAATACCGTTTAAAAAATTATAATATCTATTGTATAATAATATGGATATTCAATTAAAATTACAATAAAAATTATTAAAATAATTTTATTTATTCAATGTATGTTAACAATCAATATAGAAACTGAGATTAAGAACATTTTAGGAGAATAATTATTAAACATTCCAAAGTCTCCACACCACATCAAAACATTTAAATCATAATAAAAAATGTTTGACATTAAATTAATCTTATAAAATAATGATAATAATAGTATAAATGATATAATATATCATAACGGGTTGTTGTTATGTCACATAAAAGAAGCAAGTAAGGAATATGTCATTAATCTCATAGATTTCAAAACTTAGACAAAAATCTATTACGTTATCCTTATTTTTTATTTCGTGGTCCTTATATTCATTTATAGTGGTTTATAATATGTTACTAACTAACACTGAAACCGTATTCATATTTATAATATCATATATTAACTTCTTACATTATTTGATTATCCTTTTGTTAATGCTCTTTCAGTATTTCAACTATTTTGGGTGTTAATTTCCTAATTTTCTAAAGTAGTTTTTTGACTTGTTTTTTGTTGTTCTTATTAAATATTTAATTGTTAAATCATATATATAATGAAAACAATGACTAATTATCATTTAAATTCTGTACATAAGTAATTATAATTTTCCATAATATTTTGAAACTAGAAATGAAGTTCATCATTCATGGAGACAGTAGGTCGTACGTATGCCTGAACGCTACTTTCATAACTTTGATGTATTAAAATAATTACATATAAAAAAAATACATATATTATAATTTATATTATCTTATATACTTTATACATGTTACATAGGTTTATTAAAACCATCCTTTATAAGTTCTATGTATGGCATGAATGAGTCTTATCGCTTTGAGGGGGTGGTAGTCCACACTTCCTTAAAAAAATTATCATATTTAAAAATGATAGAACAAATAAAGGCGTGTTATAAATAAAATATAATTAAGAATAAAGTCATTATAAATGACATATATATTATATGTAAATATATTTTCCATCACAATGGTCACCATGAGAGGAGGTAAAGGATAATTGAACACTCATCATTTCATGACGTAGTAATTTTTTGTACACAGAAAAATTGTGATCATTACCCATTAGATGGAGGTGTGTGTAAGTTTAGGTCGAACAACTATCCTAAAAAAATCATAGTGCATTAAGGATAATTTTTTTTTATTTAATCACATAATAAGAAGAGTATAGGGAGTGGATAATGGAAATTATATTAGAAAGAATGAGAGAATGCGTTACCTATTAATTGGGTAAACTATTTTGATTTGTACCAAAAGAATACTTTAATTTAATTTTTTCCTAGGGAAGGATTATTTTACTTTATAAGGGATTTTATGAGACTATTTGGATAGATATTTGATGGGGTAATGTGTATTGAGAGGTTTTAGGATGGGGTAGAGTGCTTTCCTTTTTATAGCAGAGGGGGAGTGGCTCTTTTGTAAATACAAAACGGTATTCACTATTGGGAGGGTCAAGGTTACCTAATGTTCTCCAAAAATGGAAACAGAATGGGGAAATGGATAATAATGGTCTATAAAAACCACATCCACAAAAAAATATTCTCATTTAAATAATTTGGTTTCTTAAATTCTAATATTCCCCAATTTTATCGTTTTGGTTTTTATTAAAGCAACTAGTTTTCGAAACTTATTAATTTAACATTTAGGAATAATTATTTAAAATTTATTAGAAAATATATTGCCTCTTAATTATTAATATTACATTTAATTTATAAAATTTAAATCCATATTTTTTGTTAATTAATTTTAAAACAAGGGCGTGTGACGCACTAAAATGCTACATGAACCTAGAACGTGTTAAAAACGTATTTACATAAATGGGTCAATATGTTAATTATAAAATATTAAATATTAAAATAATATACAATATTTAATATATATTAATTCTTACATGTCACATGGCAGAATATCTGATTTTTATTAATTGTATATCAACATATATGTTTTATTTATATTAAAAAAATAATAACATCAATTTTGACATTATTTATTTAATTTAATGTTAAAATACCAATCATATAATGGAATTAAAATATAATCGTATTACAGGTGTGTATCATGGTATATTAGTTTACACAAATAAATTAATACAATACTTCAATCAATTAAATTCACTTTTAATATATATAGTATCATTTATTTTAGATAACTGAATAATAACTATATTCATGTTTCTTAATCATTTTATGTACCTAAACCTCCTCAAAAAATTATTGATAATTAATTATGGTAAAAATAACCCATATATATTTCTAAAGGATTTATATAACTCAATATATGAGTTTTTTTCCATATCTCAATGATTTATAAATGTTAAAAGTAAGGAATGATCCTTATTTTCTTTTTTCCTTACCCTTTTATATAAGGAAAGTCCATTTAATAATATCAACGTAACCTATAAATTTCGAAAAAAGTGGGTTCATGGTCTAATTATAGGAATCCAATGGATTTTGGACAACTTTAAAGTTAATTTTGGTCCTTAATATTAAGGTTTAGTCCTTTATTAACATTGATCATCGTAATTAATTTTATTTATGTTTAGTAATCATTTGGGTCAAAAAATTAATTTATTATTATTAGACCAAAAATATCATACTAATTACATCCATATATATCATATTTTCAAAATTCAAATAATATAAGTGAGAAAATTATGATTAAGGCCAATCTCATCGATGGGTTGAAATAACGGGGTTATAGTGTAGAAAATCATTCAAAACATTGTTACGTTTTTATATTAAATTTGAACGTAATATTATTTATAATGAACATAATTTTATATTTATTTTTATAATTGATATAATGTGACTCTATAATATTATAAAATATATGTTTTAATTAATATTTATTTAAATGATAAGGTTTTTTTTAATTAAATTGCAGTAATTTTCATTATTCATCAAAAATGATGTTTCTCTGGAAAATACCAAAAATTCATTCTAAGATAATTTCGACATTATGAATTCCAAATTGATATTTATTTTTAAAAATGAAATTCATAAAATTTTCGAATTTTACTTTTAAAATAGGGTTTCTATTGAAAGACAGTAAAACTCGGTCTTAAATGTAACACAAGCTAATTCAGTTTCATATGTAGCGTATGTTTAATGTTGTGTATAAAACATGACAAAAAAAGTATTTATTCTAAAAAATTTATTATAAATTATTTGGGTGTCACATTGGAATTATTTATAAAAAATTTATAACCCATTAAAACCATAAAAAATCATATAATTTTTTGAAAACAAATTTCAATAACATTTCTTTTGACCCTTATGTAGAATCCATATTATGTATTTGGTTTTCATTACTTTACCCTTTTACAAATAATCTATAGAATAGTAAATATTCTCTAACATCACATAGATGTGTGAGAAATTGTAAAACCATTACATATTACCCACAAGTTGTTCTTATGTTAAGGTATGTCACCACAAAAAAATTAAACACCTCAAAAATGAATTGAGAAAATATAATCATAATATAACATTTACAAGCATGTTTTGCATAAGGATCATTATAAATATACCATTATGTATAAGGGTAAAAATGATGACTTTTATATAGTCCCCAACATTAATGTATGGGTAATTAGTTGTTGGATTCCGTCCTTTTACCAAATATGTTTTACTTCAAGTTAATTACTTTTTATAGATTACAAATACATTATGTGGAAAGAAAAAATATTTTATTGTTGAAACAATGTAATAAATGTTTACAAGATTTCATGAGAAATAATTCCCAGTCAAGAAATTTTAATTTTCTTATTGGAACATTTTCAGAGTCAAACATTTGATAGTGTTAGATTCTAAGACACGTAAAGCCTCGGCGAAGGGGAAATAAAAATATTAATTATATTATACTATGTGCGGTCAATTTATTCAAAAAAATTCAATAAATCTAAAACTGTTCGTCGTATAAAATATATGAGACCACAATTAGATCTGAAATGTGGTGTTTAACCTAGGCAGAGTATGACATGTGTTGGAGTTAAACGTTTGGATGCCTCTCTCATAAGATAATGTTATTAAATAATATCTAACAGATTATTTTATTAAAAATAATTAAATATCTCACAAACGGTACACCCTATGGGAAATCAAAGAACACCAATGAGTCCGGAATGAGGGGTTTATCCTAGAATTGTTATACCATTTGTAAGCATCGAGCATTTTGATGTCTCTCCCACAAGAAATACTTCATTTATTTTAATTAATTATATATTCCATTTTTTAAAGATTAAGTCATTAATAACTCACAAACCATATATCGTACGTGAAATCTAAGACCACCTATGTGTCTAAAACGGGATTTTTACCCTAGATGAGGTATAATGTCAGTATGTTATGGGTGGTTTGATGTCTCTCTCGCAACAATATTGTTTTTATTTTTATAAATCATTTATTCTGTTTTTAATTATTAAATCATCTATATCTCTCAAATGGTTCATCGGTTGAGAAATCCAAGACCATCATTGGGTATAGAATGATGTCTTTACCCTATTCGTTTATAATTGTTTTTCTTAACAGTAGTTTGAGAATATTTTATTTTCATGTTAAATAAATAAATTATCTATTTAATTAAAAAAAAACATTTCATCTTCTACATTTAACGGGTTTCCACAATTTTTAAAACCAGATTAATTCTAAACCATGAAATTTCAATCATTTTTGATGTTTTAAAAACAGAAATGACTTAATAAGATGAAATTAAACATTCCTATTTAATTGATTCATTTTAAGGAGTTGATTAATACGGTTTTCGGTTCTTGAGCGGAGGCATGTGCGTGGGGTTTATAAATAGGCATGACCTTCATTGTTTCTTGCAGGATTAGTCCTTTAGAATTTAGTTAAACCCAAAACTCTCGTCATTAAACCTTACTTTGGTAGGTCGGGACTTCTTCTTTTCCTTCGTGTAAACCCGGTTCGCTAACCCCTTGATGCACCTATTTATTGTGAGTCAAAACCTAGTGCAACAACCAGGTCTGTCTTATTTTGATTTTGTTTTATTTTTAATTTCTTTTAATCAAGTTGTTTTTAATTCCTATTATAATAATCATTTTTAAAAAAATGAATGGATGAAGAAGGGGAATAGAGGATTTTTTTTATAAATAATAATTTTATTTTTCAAATAGAGATTTAATGGATTTTTTTAAAAGAAAATATCAATGAATGATTTGATAAAATAATCATTACAAAATTATCATTTTGTTGTCTTAGCATAATAATATAAAATATATTTATAATAAAATAATATGGAATTATTACCAGATAACTAAATATGATATTATTATAAGATATTTATCAGGGAATTACTATGGTTTTTAGGGAGTTTTTCCACTCTTTGTTTCCGCTCGAACCAAACTTCAATAACCAATACCATTTTTGATATTGATCTTATTTATGTGTCATTAGTTGCATTGGATTTATTTTGATAAATGTATTGTGTGTATCAATTTTTCATTCATATAAAATGAGGTATTTTGAGCATATTTTTATTAAACTGTATATGATTATTTGTTTCATTTGTTACATGATATTCGTCGGAATAATGCACCATTAATGATGTTAGATTCATATCGCGTGTTAATCATATTTGAGGTAGGTGGTCTAAATTTGAATCTCATAGCCTTGATTCATTTGTGTTTATTTCATTTTATAAATTATATGATATAATTAACAATTGATTTGTTCCTATAATCAATTAATAAATTGGTAAATTAATTACTTTTGGTGAATTGTGAAATTTTTAATTGAGTTGATTTTTTTAAATAATTATATTGGTAGACTAATTATGAGGATTTTATGATGGTGGATTTGGTTAATTAATTTTGGAATTTATTAATGGTCATGATGTGATTAATTAATTTGGTTGGTTTAAATAACTAATAAATAGATTAATTATGAGGATTTTATGATGGTGGATTTGGTTAAATAATTTTTAAATTAATTAACAGAGATTATGTGATTAATTAATTTTGTTGGATTAAATAATTAATTGATAGATTAATTATAAGGATTTTGTGATGGTATATTTGTTTAATTAATTTTGGAATGAATTAATTTTTATGATATGATTATCAAATTTGGTTGGTTTAAATATTTAATTGGTGAATTAATTAATTGAAGTATCATAATTATATAATTATAGAACTAAATAGTGGAATTTATAGAAACAATTAATTGTTGGATTAATTGAATAGTGGGTTGAATGTGAAATAATTAATTATGAATTAATTAAATGACATGGACATTTAATTTGTGAATTGATTGAAGGATTCTGTTAGATTAAATAAATGTGGAGTTATTTAATGGGAATAATTTGATTTGATTAATTGGTAAATTTATTAATTTATTTCATTATATGATTTATAAGTCACATTAATTAATTAAAGATTTAATTAAGGGGAATTGTTGGGCTGATACAATTAAATGAGCGAGGTTAATTAATTGGAAAATAAATTAATGAGGGTTGTTGTGTTATAGAAATTGGATGAGTGAGATTAGTTAATTGAAGAATTAATTAATAGAGATTTTTGTGTTGAAACAATTTAATGAGTTAGGTTAATTAATTTGTCAATTAATTAATGAGAATTCTTGTAAAGACGAAATTGAATAATCTAGGTTAATTAATTGATAAATTAATTAATGTGGATGGTTGAGATATTTAATTGATAAGGTCAAATAATTAATTGTTGAATTAATTATGAGGCAATGATATTTGTAAGTTTAATAATTATTTGTTGAATTAATTATGTGATTTTTAAATAGATGATTCGAGATAATTAATTATAGAATTAATTATAAGATATGGATATTATGAATGTGATAATAAATTGTAGAATTAATTATGAGATTTTGAGTTCAGAATATTAATTAATTGTAAAAATTAATTAATGTTATGATTTTATTAATTAACTGTTGAACTAATTAATGTGATGATGTGATTAATTAACAGTCAAATTAATTAATGGGACAATGTAATTAATTAATTATTGAATAAATTAATGAGGTATTGTGATTAATAAATTGTAGAATTAATTAATGGAACTATGTAATTAATTATGTGTTGAATTAATTAATGTGATGTTGTGATTAATTAGTTATTGAACTAATTGTAGTGATGTTGTGATACCTATGACATGTTATTTTGTGATAAAAGATTTATGCCGATTAATCTTGAATAATGTGATATATAATATATATGTTCTTGATTGAGATAAGGGTTGTGAGATAACGACTGATGCTCCAAATACTCAAAGGGTGATACACATGTCATTCTACACCTGACATGCATGAAAATATTATTTTATAGGATAGGTACTGATGCTCTAAATACACATGGGTTGTGAGACATGGACTGATTCTCCAAATACTCACGAGGGTGGTAGACATGGGGTTCTACACCCATTAATTAGCATTGGACTACAGTTCCAATTATATTTGATATTAATTGAATTGAAATGGAAAATGAAAGCACATTGGTTTAAATGAATTGTGAATTCATAATTTAAAATGGTTCAGACTCCGGCATGGGTGGAGCAGGTATTGAGATGCGGGTGTCCATGGGAAACTGGAGGATTATGCTGTCAAATAAGGGATAATTGAATAAATGTAAATTGTTTCCTTTTGAATTTGTTTTTATTCATTATAAAACAACATACACAATTATTGATTGGATTTGTTTTAGATGTCATTGGTGGTGTCCTTGTGAGTTTTACTCACACCCTACTCATGCAACCTGATCGGTACCCGAGTAGACTATTTGTTTTGTTTTTATGGACAGGTTTAGGGAAAAGTCCATGAGTTAGATGGTTCCATTGGGATGGAGCTTGGTTAGGTTACCAGACATGGTTCAAGACCGGCTTGGGAGTCATCAGTTTCATTACTTTTAAATTTTCATTTTAGGCACCTTGCACGTACTCTAACATGACATGTTTTCTGTTTCAGTTTGATATTTTATTTTCCAAGTTCATAATTTTCAAATATTGGTTTTGATTGTCTTTATAAATTCTTCCACTATTTTTTATTATTTATGTGGGAGTTTACTCTGATAAAAGAGGGTATAGTCTCCCCACAGATGACTTACCAAATCCTGGCTGCTAGTCGTGAGCCTCTGATGTTTGGGGAGGCGTGCCTAGGGTCATGTGGCAGACCTAATTGGGGCACTGGTGCGTGGAACCCTGGTCCCGACATTACAAAGTGGTATCAAAGGAGGTTTTATTTCTTCTTCTTTTGTATTACTATTTGTGAAATGTAGATAGAAGACTAAGAAGAGTTGGGGATTGGTTATGATCTCATGCATTGGAGTAGCTACCCCATGTATGGGGGAGAACCCATGTACCGTGTGTGGGATTGTTGTTATTTTTATTTTCAGTTATAGTGTAATTTTATTTCACCTTAGGTTTGACACCTGTTGTGTGATGTGATTACTATTTTTTTGATTCATTGAGATGAACTTGTGGCTCGGTATTGGACGAGGGTTGAGTATGAATGCATCATTCTATGCACTCAGGATTATTTTTTTGATACACATCCTTGTAGGCACACATGGGAAAATGGGTTTAGGGTATGTTGTTGATCTTAAACTATTTTTCCTTTCTTGTTTATTAGAGATAAATATAGTTCCCATTGTTAAATTGATAGTGCTTATGAAATGATTCTAAATTATATTAAATCAGTATCTAAATGATATGATTGAAAAATGATAATGTATATACCCTTTTTAACTACGACCTAGCTATAGGATGGTTAATGGTAGAGATTGTGCATGAGTTTTGACTGTGTGGAATGATATAGGGGATATACTTGATATGGTTTTGTGTAAATCCATCTTGTTTACTATGCTAATTTTTGTGAAAAAAACCCTTCATTTTGTTTGTTTGAGAATGGATGTGGATATTTTTGGTTGAAAGGATTCCCAAGTTTTATAACCCAGTTATGGGTTGTGTAAAAGATCATATAGTTTTGAATCAGTGTGGTGGGATGTTGGCAAAAAGGGTGCCATGAATTTCTAATATGTTAAGGTGATTCCATAATGGGAGATAACATTGATAAGGAAAGATTTCTGGTGGTATTTATAGACTACATATTAGTGTACTTTTAATTAGATTTGATCATGTCCCCTATCTTGACATCATCCAATGAACACTGAGAATGCTCTGGCTTTACACTTAGCTAAATGAATGTATTTGGTAGGATATGCAGCCCCTTTAAGGTTGTGCTTATGAAGCAATATTTATTTGGAGCATGATAGTGTGAGGTACATCATCGTCAATTTACAAATGAGGTTCACAGGATTTATTGGAGGTTGATAAAAACAATTGTATTGATATACATAATAAGAGAGGTTAACGAAGCTTCAAAGGTGGGTTGATTGTAAGAAGTTGTTTTTTTATAAAGGCATTTGGGAGTACAACTCGAGGAAGAGCTGTTATAAGGTTGGACATTGTAAGATTTCATCCTCTTACCAAATTTTTTTCTATTAAGTAAATATTTTTTATATATTACATATACATTATGTGGATGAAAAAATATTTTATTGGTGAAATAACTTAATAAATGTTTAAATGCTGAGAAGATAAATATTGAGCAGTTAAGACACTGTAATTTTTTTATTATTGGAACATTTTTTGAGTTATTCATTGGATAGTGTGAGATTATGAAACGCGTAATGTCACGACCTGTCCTCAGGGACCGTGCTGTGACTACCCCAAGCCCGCCTTCAATAGGTCAGGGGCTGGCGACTAGAACCAAAGGCATAAATCCTGATAAAAGGGAAGGCATTGCCTTTATAAAGTAATCAATCACCAAAGAGTACACAAGCTGAAGTAAACACTAATAAACCGAGTACAAAAGTAAGTGTTGGAAAGTAAATGGCCCAGAATTCATTCCCAACTGAAGGTAAAGTACAACTGAAAGAATGTAAAGCAACAGAAAAGTAAAGCAACAACACTGATCCGTCCACTGGGAATCCCACCTAAAGGGTGGGTACAAATAGTCTCCTCAGCTCCTCGGGTCCATCCGTCCGCTCCGTCTACGTCCCATTCAGTGATCCACTTCTAGGTACCATCAAGCTCCATGAGCCTCCACCTCGATCAGTGTTGTCCATCATCTGCATCCAACACAACGTAGTGCGGGCATAGCCCGTGCAGGGGTGAGTATACGATACTCGGTAAGGATCCTGAGACCCCTATAGGTCTCAAAGAATCTATGAAGGATAAACCACAAAGGAGTGACACAAACATGAGATAACAATAATCCCTATTTAGGTATATGCCCATAAATATACCTAAGTAATTAAACCCAGTTCAGCTCCAACATCTGAGCCCATGTTTATCCCAGTCCATAGAGGAAATCACAACTCAATCCACACAGGAAATCAAGTGAATCATATCGAAGATAATGATTGAAAGTCAAGACTCAAATCACACAGGTATTCTACTCACGTAGAGGGGTGGAGATAATTGATTTAGCCTCTAAATCATATCTTCTACCGAACCCACATAGTATCCAAGTACATATGTCGTCGTTGCCGGACCCACGTAGGATCCAGGTATAGTAACCATCACTACCGAACCCACGTAGGATTCAAGTACAGTCGTCATCCTAGCCGAACCAATGTAGGATCCAATTATAGTCGTCCACGCTGCCGAACCCACGTAGGATCCAATTACAGTCATCCTCTCTGTCGAACCCATGTAGGATCCAAGTACAGTCGTCCTCGCTGCCGAACCCACGTAGGATCCAAGTATAGTCGTCACAGTCGTAGCCATCTCTAGGGTTCCCGCACACAGCACGCTCGATTCTGGGAGGTTCCGCTCCAGGAGCCAAGGGGTCGATACATCAACTTTCACGAAGTCCATAGTTGATGTATCACAATGTTCTGTCTCGTCAATAGGAACTCAACGTTACAGACGGCGTGTCAATCGGACACCCAGTCTGAGAGATATTGACTTTTCCGTCACAGGGGCACGGTTGGTTTTTATGTAAAAACCAACCTGACCATACTCCATCATCATCCAAACCTTGAGCGGAGTAATTCAAAAGAACCGTCTCTTTAATAGGAAACCAACAAAGTCGACGACACGTCAATCGGACTACCGGAGCTCGAGTTATAAGTGATTCTGCTCCAAGGGCCTGATTGGTTTTGTGTTCAAACCAACCCGGCCATACCAAAAGTTCTCCGAAACCTTGAGTTTAATATAGAATAATGACCTTCTCGATCCAAGGATCCCAACTCAACTGACGGTGCGTCGATCAGAGGTCCGTAGTCCAAGATATGGGCGTTTGAACGAATCTGTCCGAAATTAGGGGGTTTGGGCCCGGACCGACACGGTCCAATACCCCCTGGGTCGGCCCGAACTTGGCCGACACGACCCGGGTCCGGGTCTGGCACAATTGGGAGCAGCCTAGCCCTGCACGGCTGGCCCAGCCGGCGTTGCCGGCGGCTCTTCTCTCGGTCGAGCGGGATGCGAAGGGGGGTGCTGCCCCCCCCCCCCCCCCCCCTTGATTGGAGAAACAACCGTCCATTAAGTCCGGAATTTATTTTAACCTCGGGACCCGAGGTGCTGCCGCCTCCAACTTGTGTCTGCGGCCGGCTCAGCCAACCGCTCCTCTGAACCTCCGCGGCCAAAGGCCACCGCTCCTGACCGTCCGGTACGGCGTGACGACGCAGCTGCCCGCACTTGGTCGTGGCCTCCTTCGGCCTCACGAGTACGGCGCGACGATGTCGCACACCTTCACCATGGCCCACCATAGCCGCAACCCCTTTTCGTTCCCCACACGGTGCAACGGCACCACTCCGCCGTTGTCTCATGCTTCAACGATAATCAACATGAAAAGGGGAGGAGATTCGGCCGTGTTTGTGTGGTCCGACCTCCTCCCATTATGTTGATATCAAGTGGCCAAAATAACGAGAATTCTCAACGACAAACAAAGTGCAATCTTAATTAAATAAAATTGAACCTAACCCCTACCTCAATACAAGTTTTTGAACGATGAGCATCGCGGAATAATGACGTCGCGGGGTGGGGTTTCTTAAACATCAATGGAGAGCGTTCGAGGAGGAAGCAGTGTCTCCCTTCCTTTGACGCGGAGAGAAGATTGAATGGCGTGACATTGTTGGTGAGTTCCTGTATCAGTGACTCCTCATTCATCGTGGAGGAAGAGGAAGACGGAAAAAACCGGGCCGCCGAGTCGACGATCCTTGATGAAGTGTTGTTCTTCTTGGTTGAGGAAGAATTTCTTCAAGAGAACATAGATCTCTCTTCCGAATAACCTCACACAACATGCCAGACTACTAAAATAAGGCCTCCCCTTATTTTATTCTTTTTCCATGATTTTCAAAAACTCAAAAATTCAAAATTGATTTCATTTAATTAATTAATCACGAGTTGTCAAAATTAAATGGGGTGTTATGTTGGAAATATTAATGTAGAAGAGGAGAATCCACATAATTAAAAATAGGGGAGGTTTAAAGGGAGTTTAAGGGGTTAGGGGGAAAGTCAAAAGATGGGGGCGCGTGTGGGTCCCTCCTCTCCTTTAACCTCTTAAGAGAAGTTAGAAACCTAGTGGGTCCCACCCCAACTTCCACACATAGGTTATAACCACATAGAAAAGAAATAAAATTGTAACACAATTTTATTTTACTCTTTATTTATTCCACATTTTTTTTTACAAATCCTCCCAAGCAAACACAACTCCAGTAAAGGTCATCTTAAGCAATTACTGGTGCTACAGTTTCATTAGTGCCCTTGGATTTTGATTTTGAGCAATGGTTAAAAAGTTACAAAAACCCGCTCATTCGTTCACTGGATGTACCCGAGCTAAACTTCGGAAATTGATTCCAGGCACACCTGGCCTCGGAATCCTGTGCCGTCATAAACTGCGTACTCGTAAAATCCCAAATAATTTAAGAAAAAAAATCCCATTAAATTTACGGGTCTTTACATGACTCCCACATCATGGCTATATGTCCCCGTAAAGATATATCACAAACTAGGAAAAAAATGAGGGTACTGTGCACACATCTGATCCTCCCGCTCCCATATGCTCTCCTGGAGGTTCTCGTGCTGCCACCAGATGCTCACTAGAGGAATCGACCGTCCACGTAGGACCCGCTCCTATCGATCCTTGATCTCCATCAAGACCTCCGCAAATGTAGCCATGTCATCGTTGTCTATCTCCCCATGGTTGATGATATGCGTCGGGTCGTGGACATATCTCCTCAACTAAGATACATGGAATACGTCATGCACCCGGTGCAACTGAGGTGGAAGGGTCAGGCGATAATCCACCTCTCCTATCATGCTGAGAACCTGAAATGGTCTGATGAAGCATAGAGTTAACTTGCCGCCCCATCTGAATCACCGTAATCCACGTCGAGGTGAGACCCTTATGAAAATGTGGTTGTCATCCTTGAACTATAGTGGTCTCCGCCTTCTATCAGCATAGGACTTCTGTCGGCTCTAGGCAGTCCTCATCTGCTCCTGGATGATCTGTACCTTCTCCATCATAGCTTGGACCATCTATGGTCCTACAAGTGTTGACTCCCAAGGGTCTGTCCAGCACAGAGGTGATATGAAAGGACATTGGTACAATTCCTCATATGGTGTCATCCCGATGGTGGAGTGGTAGCTGTTGTTCTATGAAAACTCTACCAAAGGAATATGATCTTCCTAGATGCGACCAAAGTCAAGGACACATGCACGGAGCATGTCCCCGATAGTCTTAATGGTCCTCTCCATCTGACCATCCGTCTGTGGGTGAAAGGCGGCACTCAGGCATAGCTGCATCCCAAATGCCTCTTACAACCCCTTATAAAGCTGGGAAGTAAAGTGAGCATATCGATCAGAGACGATAGTCGATGGAACACCATGAAGGTGTAGGGTCTCCTAAACGTAGAGACTCCCCAAGCTCTCTACTAAGCCCTGCTCTCTGATGGGTAAGAAGTGGGATGACTTGGTGAGCCAGTCGACAATCACCCAAATGGAGTCAGGACCTCTGGAAGTACTTGGAATACCTATCATGAAATCCATAGATATTATGTCCCACTTCCACTCCGGGACCTCCAAGGGTTGTACCAAGCCTGTTGGTACCTGGTGCTCTGCCTTCACCTTCTGGCAGGTGAGGCATCATGAAACGAACTCTTCCACATCCTTCTTCATACCCGACCACCAGTGCTATCACCTGAGATCCTGGTACATCTTCGCCACTCCTGAATGTACCGCTAACGGGGAAGTGTGAAACTCTCTCAGCACCTCCTCCTATAATGAAACGAGTACCATGGTACGTCCATTGAAAAGGATGACGTTCTCTCCTACTACATATAATCCATCAGGTCCTTGTTCTGAGGATATATATGCACGTCGCGTCTCACAGTCAACATCTCCACGTTAGCCTCTCAGACCCGCTGAATTATTGGAGGAGTGACTATAAGCGACTGTAGAAAGGTTTCCCCATCTCTATCCACGTAGGATATCTGCAAAGCAGCTAACTGCTCTGTCGCCTCTCCAAGTATTTGACTACCCGTCATCCTGCTGAGAGCATCGGCTACTACCTTCCCCTTTCCAGGATTATAGACTATCTCAAAGTAATAGTCCTGGAGAAACTCGATTCATCACCACTATC
The DNA here is from genome assembly GCA_963277665.1 of Viscum album. Lineage (NCBI taxonomy): Eukaryota > Viridiplantae > Streptophyta > Magnoliopsida > Santalales > Viscaceae > Viscum > Viscum album. Next base: position 1,428,045,721 of record OY728141.1, read on the forward strand.
TCAGGTTAAGGTCCTTCTGCGAGAAGATATACCTGAGACTCTAGTGGTAAAAATAGACTGTAAATCACTCAGCCATCATATAGTGCTTCCACATCTTCAAGGAGAAGACCACTGCTAGTAAATCCAGGTCATGGGTGGCATAGTTCTGCTTGTGCTGCCTAAACTATCCTGATCCATCGGCGATCACCGCCAACTCCTGCATCAGAACAAGCCCAAGTCCGGTCCTTAATACATCGTAGTAAACTACATACCCTAAGCCCTCCTCTGGTAGCCACAAGATGGGTGAACTGGTCAATCACTGTCTCACCTCCTGGATGCTCTGCTGACATTTTTCTGACCGCACGAAGGGTTCCCCCTTCTTCATTAACATTCTGCAAAGCTGCAAAGATTTCTCCTTTGTTGAAAAGAGAAATCTGGTCTCATCCCCTGGATGAACCACGTTCCATGCCTAATATAGTCAATCCTGACATGAACAGTTGCAATTCATGAATTGGATGACGTCGTAAGGCCTCGACACTGCTACCAAGAGATCCAGCCATTACTCTCGCCTCCAAGGGTTGAGTCACACTGTCAGCATCAGTGTGTGGTCAATGGGTCTCCTCTAGTAGGAATCACATACGTGGGGGATAAGTCAACGGTTTTTTAACCAGAACCTCATCGTATTATCATACAAAAGACAAGAAATAAAATGTCACTTTTGCAAGTGTCTTTTATTACTGCAACTAAAAGTACAAAGTCACAAAGCAACACAAACAATGATGTAAACGAAGCTAGAAGCATTATGGAAAAAAGCCTTCATGCCTGGAGCTTGTACCTCTCTTTTCTACCTGCTTCTGAAGCTCCATGATCATAAGCTTCAGGTGCATGAAGTTTTGATCTCCCCTATCAACCTGTTTCCTATGGTCGGGGTGGACCTCCTGGTGGTGGTGGTGGTAGAGCCTCGAAACGTCATCCACCACCCGCTGCTCAGCCATCTCCTCTTCCACGTCCTCCTTCTCCTGGATGACCACCATGCTCGAACATATGCCACTACCTGATAGGTACCTCTACAGTCTCTTGCACATCTACAGGGCAGGTCAGGCAGTCACGAGCCATGTGGCCCTGCCTGCCGCATACATAGCACTGCCTGCCTCTCATATGACTGGCTCTACTGCGTGTTCCCCACACCTCCAAACCAGTATCCTGAGCTCGCCCACCTGATTTCCTGGTCCACCTGATCCTCTACGACATCTGTCTACTGTCGGGTGCAGAAGACTCCACTACATACCGCCCTGCTGTAGGTCTCACTGCTAGTAGAGGCTAAGCTAGAAAGCTCTCCACAAGAAGGGCTCGTTCTAGTACTCCTGCCTACGTCGGAATACTGAGGTAGATCATCGATGCCCTGATCTCATGCCTCAGTCCCTGCTCGAAGGTTTGTGCCCGTATGAATGGGTCATGTACCATGTCCATGGAGTAGCGTGAGAGATCAGTAAATCTCACAGAGTACTGGGCTACTAACATTCTGCCCTGCCGCAGCTGTAGTAACTCCTGGATGTGCACCGCACGGATGGTGGCTGGAATGAACTCTGAGAAAAAGAGGTTATCGAAGATCGTCCAAAGGAGAGATTCATTTTCATGCACCTGGAGAATCAGGCTCCACCATCTACTTGTTGTCGCGTGTAGGAGACTCGCCGCAAGGATCACCATAAGATCCGCTGGTGTCCCTACCAATCTGAAGACTCAAACAACAGCCTCCATCCAATGCTCGGTTGCCTGAGGGTCCATCTCTCCACGAAACTAGGACGATCTCTGATGCTGAAAATCATGTAGTGCACTTAGGCGACATGTATTCTCAGCTACTGGGGCTGGTGGCATTGGTGGCTCGGTGGGTAGAGGTATCATCGGTTCCTCCGATGTAATGGGGCCCTGCACCGAGGCCTTGTCACTTGGTGGGTTGTCGTCTCACACAATGCTCGGAACCCTAGCTGGCTGCCATCATGGGGCCATCCTAAAAGGAAACATGTGCGCCATAGTTAATACAGTATACCTGGTGAGCTGACACAAAGAAATCACAAAGAAAACATTGAAACACACATGAAATCAATGTTTTCATGCATTGAGTCAGAAATCAGAAGTCAGAGTCCTGGTGTATGGATAAATCAGCTAAAGCACCAACACTGGACTCCCTGGACTGATAACCACACTCAATACACTAAACAATATTGCTTCACACAGAAGAAATTATTAGAGTCCTGAGTTCTTCGTTAGAACCGACACCTTTGATACCAATTTGTCACGGCTCGTCCTCGGGGCCCGTTCCGTGACTACCCCAAGCCTGCCTTTTATAGGATAGGGGATGGAGACTAGCACCAAAGGCATAAATCCCGATAAAAGGGATGTCATTTCCTTTAAAAAGTAATCAAACACCACAGTGTACGCAAGCTGAAGTAAACACTAAGTAAACTGAGTACAAAAGTAAGTTCTGGAAAGTAAATGGGCCAGAATACAAACCCTACTGAAGGTAAAGTACAACTGAAAGAAAGTACAGCAACTGAAATGTAAAGTAGCAACACCGAATCATCCACTGGGATCCCCACCTGATGGATGGGTAAAGATAGTCTCCTCAGCTCCTCGGGTCCAGCCGTCTTCTCCATGTATGTCTCGTCCAGTGATCCACCTCCAAGTACCTTCCAACTCCACAAGCCTCCAACTCAATCATCGTTGTCCATAATCTCCATCCAACACAACGTAGTGCGGGCATAGCCCGTGCAGGGGTGAGTATACGATACTCAGTAGGGATCCCGACACTCCCGTAGGTCTCCCAAAATCTACGAAGGATAAACCACAAAGGAGAGATACAAACATGAATTAAAAATCATCCCTACTTAAGTATATGCCCAAACATATACCTAAGTCATCAAACCCAGTTCGGCTCCAACTTTCGAGCCTATGTTCAACCCAGTCCACACAGGAAAGTACAACCCAATCCACACAGGAAAGCGCAACCCAATCCACATAGGAAAGCAAGTCAATAATATCGAAGATAATGATTGAAATTCAAGACTCAGCTCACATAGGTATACTACTCATGTAGAGGGGTGGAGATGATTGATGTAGCCTCTGAGTCATCTCCTTTGCCGAACCCATGTAGGATCAATGTACAGATGTCATCGTTGCCGGACCCACATTGGATCCAAGTATAGTAAATATCGCTGCCGAACCCACGTAGGATCCATGTACAATCATCATCGCTGCCGAACCCACGTAGGATCCAAGTACAGTCGTCCTAGATGCCAAACCCACGTAGGATCCAAGTACAATACTCTTTGCTTCCGAACCCACGCAGGATCCATGTACATTCATCCTCGCTGCCGAACCCACATAGGATCCAAGTACAATCGTCACAATCACAGCCAGCTCTAGGGTTCCTGCACATAGCACGCTTGATTCCGGGAGGGTCCGCTCTACGAGCCAAGGGGTCGATACATCAATTTTCACGAAGTCCAGAGTTGATGTATCACAATGTTCTGTCTCATCAATAGGAACTCAACGCGACAGATGGCGCGTCAATCGGATGCCCGGTCTGAGAGATATTGGCTTTTCCTTCCCAGGGGACCGGTTGGTTTTTAAGTTAAAACCAACCTAACTGTACTCCAACTGTGTCCAAACATCGAGCTTGTTAATCCAAAAGAACCCTCTCACTTAGATTAAACTAATAAAGTCAACAACATGTCAATCGGACATCCGGAGCTCGAGTTATAAGCGTTTCCGCTCCGAGGGCCCGGTTGGTTTCATGTTCGAACCAACCCAGTCATAACCGAATTTCGCCGAAACCTTCAGTTTAACATACTAAAATGACCATCTCAATCCAAGGATCCCAATGCAACTGACAGTGCATTGATCGGAAGTCTGTAGCCCATGATATGTGCATTTGAATGAATCTGTATGAAATTAGGGGGTTTGGGCCCGGACCAACCCGACCCAATACCCCATGGGTCGACCCGAACTGGGTCGACCCGAACCGGGTCCGGGTCCGGCCCAATTGGGCGTGGCTGGCCCAGCCTGACGCGGGCGGTGCTGCCAGCGTGGCTGGCGGCTCTGCTCTTGGCAGAGCGGGATGCGAAGGGCGGTGCTTCCGCCTTGATTGAGGAAATGGTCGGCCATTAAGGCCAGCCTTTATTGTTACCACGGGACCCGAGGGGGTCCCGCCACCAGCTTGTGCTCGCGGCCGGCTCAGCCGACCGCTCCTCTGAACCACCACAGCCATAGGTCACGGCTCATGCCCGTCCAGCGCCGCGCGATGGCGCCGCGCCCTTCCGCCGCTGCCCGCCCCGATCGCGGACCACCTCGGTCGCGGTCCTTTTTCATTCCTACGCTATGCAACGACACCGCGCCGCCGTTGTCTCAAGCTTCAATGATAATTATCAAGAGAAAGTGAGGATATTCGGCTATGTTTGTGCGGTCTGACCTCCTCCCGTTATGTTGATATCAAACGGCCAAAAGAAAAATAATTCTTAATGAAAAACAAAGTTCAATCTTAATTAAATAAAATTGATCTTAACCCCTACCTCAACACAAGTTATCAAACAATGAGCGTCGCGGAATAATGGCATCATGGGGTGGGGTTCCCTAAACATCGATGGAGAGCATCCGAGGAGGAAGAGGCGCCTCCCTTCATTTGATGTGGAGATAAGATTGAATGGCGTGACATCGTTGGCGAGTTCCCACGTTGGTGTCTCCTCCTTTATCATGGAGGAAGAAGAAGACGGAAGAAACCGGGTCGCCGAGTCGACGATCCTTGACGAAGTTTTGTCATTCTTCATTGAGGATGAAGTTCTTCAAGAGAACTTAGAGCTCTCTTCCCAATATCCTCACACAACAATCCAACCTAATAAAATAAGGCCTCCCCTAATTTTATTCTTTTTCCATGCTTTTCAAAAACTCAAAAATTCAAAATTGAATTCACTTAATTAATTAATCTTCAGTTTTCAAAATTAAATGAGGTTATATGTTGGAAATATTAATGTGGAAGAGGAGAAGCAACATAATTAAAAACAAGGGTGGTTTAATGGGAGTTTAAGGGGTTATGGGGAAATTGAAAAGATGGGCTCTCGTGTGGGCCCCTCCTCTCCCTTATCTTCTCAAGAGAAGTTAGGAAGCTAGTGGGTCCCACCCCAACTTCGACAGATATGTTATAACCACTTAGAAAAGAAATAAAATTGTAATACAATTTTATTTTACTCTTCATTTAATCCACCTTTTTTTACAACTCCTCCCATGAAAATGCAACTCCAGTAAAGGTATTCATAAGCAATTAACGGCGATGCGGTTTCTTCGGTTCCCTCATAATTTGATTCCGAGCACCGGTTTGAAAGTTAGAAAAACCCGTTCGTTCGTTCACTGAACATACCAGAGATAATCTTCGGAAATTGATTCCGGGCACACCGGGCCTCGGAATCATGTGCGGTCAGAAACTGCGCACTCGTAAAATCTCATAGAATTTAAGAAGAAAAGAATTTCCATGAAATTTACGAGTATTTAAACGTAAATCCTCGATGAAGTGGAAATAAAAATATTAATTATTTTTTTAGTAAGTGTAGAAAATTCATTAAAATAATTGAATAACTATAAAATGGTTCGTCGTATCAAAATCTTGAGACTACTGTTAGATATGAAACATGTTTTTTACCCTAGTAATATTATGATATTTGTTGGCATCATATGTATGGATTCCTCCCTCATAAGTTATAGTTATTATATAATATTTTCCAAAAAGTAAATAAATATCTCTCAAACTGTACATCCTATGAAAACCTGAGACCACCAATGTGTTTGGAATGAGGTGTTCACCCTAGAAAAGGTATAATATTTATAAGCATCTAACGTTTGGATGTCTCTCCCACAAGAAATTCACCTTTTATTTTAATTATTTATTTATTCGGTTTTTTAAAGAATACATCATTAATAAATCACATATTGTACATTGTACGAGAAATTTGAGACCAAATATGTGTCTGTAATGAGGGTTTACCCTAGATGAGGTATTACATTGGTAAGGGATGAGCGTTTTGATGCATCTCTCACAAGAATATTGTTTTTATTTCTATTAATTATTTATTCTGTTTTTTATGTATTAAATCATCAATATCTCCCAAACGGTTTATTGCATGAGAAATTCGAGAGCACTGTTGGGTCCAGAATGAGGTGTTTACTATATTTTGGGTATAATTTTTATACTTAATAAACATTTGATATTATTTTATTTTCGTTTTTAATAATTAAATTATCTATTTGTTTAAAAATTGACATAAACATTTCAACTTCTACATTTAATGGGTTTCCACTATTTTTAACCCTAGATGAATTCTAAAACATGCTAATTTCAACTATTTTTTGATGTTTTAATAATGGAAATGACTTAATGAGATGAAATTAAATACTCATTATTATTTTCATCAATTTAAAGAGAGGATTAATGAGGTTGTCATTTCTTGAGCGGAGGCATGTGCATTGGGTTTATTAATAGGCATGACCTCCATTTGTTCTTGTGATATTAGTCCTTTAGAATCTTTTTAAACTGAAACTCTCTTCATGAAACCTTACATGGGTTGGTCGGGACATACCCTCTTCCTCCACGGAAACCCGATGCGCTACACCATTGAAGCACCTCCCTTAGTGTGTGCCAAAACCAGGTGCGCCTTACCAGGTGTCTCTTATATTAATTTTATTTTCCTAATTTTTTATATTCACTCTATATTTCTATCCTTTATTAATAATCCTATTTTTAATGTAGATTTAAAAAAGGGAAAAGGATGATTTTTTTATAAATAATAATTTTGTTTTTCAAATAGTGATTTCATGGAATTGTTTTTAAAAAAAAAATCAACGTATTATTTGATAAAATAATACTTCAGAAATTATCATTTTGTTATCATTCTGTAATAATTTCATATATACATATAACCAATTAATATAGAATTATAACCTGACAAATAAATATGATATTATTATAAGAAATTTATCAGTGAATAACTTGCGTTTTTTTGGAGTTTGTTTGTTCATTGTTTCTGATCGAACCAAACTTTAATAACCAATATCTTTTTTGATATTGATCAGATTAACTTGTCATCAGTTGCATTGGATTCATATTGATAAGAGGATGGTGAGTATTAATTTTTAATTCATAGAAAATGATGTATTTTGAGCGTATTTTTATTAAACCGAATATGGTTATTTATTTCATTACTTATAAATTAGTCGTCAGAAATACACGATGTCAGTGACGTTAGATTCACACATCGTGTTCATCATATTTAAAGTAGGTGGTCTAAATATCAATCCCATAGACTTGATTCATCTGTGCATATGAAATTGTTTAAATCTTATGATATAATTAACTATTGATTTTTTCCTATATTCTCTTAATTAATTGTGTAATTTAATTAATTTGGGTGAATTGTGATATTTGGAATTGAATTGGTTGGATTAAATAATTAAATGATAGATGAATTATATGGATATTTATGATGGTGTATCTGGATAATTAATTTGGAATGAATTAATAGTCATAATGTGATTAATTAATTTGGTCAGTTTAATTAACTGATTAATAGATTAATTATGAGGATTTTGTGATGGGGAATATGTTAAATAAATTTGGAATTAATTATGAGGCATGATGCGATTAATTAATTTGGTTGGATTAAATAATTAATTCATAGATTAATTACGAGGATTTTCTGCTGGTGGAATTGTTTAATTAATTTTGGAATTAATTAATGGTCATGATATGATTAATTAATTTTGTTTGTTTTAATAATTAATTGATAAATTATTTAATTGATGTAACATAATTATTTAATTGTTGAACTCAATAACGAAATTGACGAGAATAATAAATTGGTGGAATAATTGGAGAGGGGGTTGATTGTGAATTAATTAATTGTTGATTAATTAATTGTGAATTAATTAAATGACAAGGATAATTAAATGGAGAATTAATTGATAGATTGAGTTTGATTAATTAATTGAGGAATTAGTTAATGTGAATAATTTGAATTGATTATTTTCTAAATTAATTAATGGATGTAATGTTATGATTTTTAGTTAATCTAATTAATTGGAGAATTAATTAATGCACATTGTTGGGTTGATAAAATAGAATGAGAGAGGTTAATTAATTGGAAAATTAATAAATGAATATTGTTGTGTTATAATAATTGGATGATTGATATTAATTAATTGAAGTATTAATTAATGTATATTTTTATGTTGAAACAATTTAATGAGTTATGTTAATTAAATGGTAAATTAATTAATGAGAATTGTTGGGGAGGTTCATTTGAATGAATTGGGTTAATTAATTGATAAACTAATTAATGTGGATGGTTGAGATATTGAATTGATAAAGTTGAATAATTAATGGTGGAATTATTTTTTAGGAAATGAGAATTTAATGTTTAATAATAATTTGTTGAATTATTTATGTGATTTTTAAATAGATGGTTCAATATAATTAATTATTGAATTAATTATAAGATATTAATATTATGAATGTGATAATTAATTGTTGAATTAATTGAGAGATTTGGAGTGGTGGATATTAATTAAATAATTTTTAAATTAATTAATTTAATGATGTCATTAATTAAATGTAGAAATAATTAATGTGATGATGTGATTAATTAATTTTCAAATTAATTAATGGGATTATGTAATTAATTAATTATTGAATTAATTAATTTTGAATTATGATAAATTAATTATCCAACTAATTAATGGTACTATGTAATTAATTAAGTGTTGAAATAATTAATGTTATGTGGTTATTAATTAGTTATAGAAATAATTATTGTGATGTTCTGATACTTATGACATGTGATTTTTTGATAAAAGATTAATTATGATTAATCAGGAATAATGTGATATATGTGATATGTGTTCTAGATTGATATACGGGTTGTGAGACTACGAATGATGCTCCAAATACTCACATGGTGATAGAAATTGTGTTCTACAACTAACATGAATGCAAATATTATTTTATGGTACAAAGATTGATGCTCCAAGTACCCTTGGGTGTGAGACATGGACTAATGCTCCAAATACTCACGAGTGTGCAAGACAAGGTGTTCTACACCCATTAATTGACATTGGACTATGATCCCAATTAGAGGCGATATTAATTGAATTGAAATGGAAAATGAAATCACATTGGTTTAAATGATTTGTGAATTGATAATTTGAAATGGATTAGACTCCAGCATGGGTTGAAGAAGGTATTGAGATGCGGGTATCTATGGGAACCCGGAGGTTTATGTGGTTAAATAGGGGATAATTGAATAAATGTAAACTATTTACTTTTTTATTTGTTTTTACACTTTATAAAACTGCATGCACTATTATTGACAAGATTTGTTTTAGACTCTGTTCGTGGTGGCCTACTGAGTTGTACAGACACCCTACTCAGGATGCTTGATCCATACCCATGTAAACTTTTTGTTTTGTTTTTCTGGATAGGTTAAGGGTAAATTCCCGGAGTTATATGGTTGAATTGGGATGGATAATGGTGAGGGGAGAAGACATGGTTCGAGACCTGCTTGGGTGTCATCATTGTCTTCACTTTTTAGTTTTAATTTTAGGCTCCTTATATGTACATTAATAGGACATGTTTTCTGTTTCAGTTTGATATTGTATTTTCCTACTTCATAATATTCAAATATTGGTTTTTTTCATTATATATGCTTCAACTATTGTTTATCATTTATGCTGGTGTTTACTCTGATAAAATATGGTATAGTCTCCCCGCGACTGACTTACCAGACCCTTTCTACTTGTCAGTAGCCTCTGGTGTACGGGGAGGCACACCTGATGTCATGTGGCAGACCGGCTCAGGGCACTGGTTTATAGCACCGGGGCCAGGATGTTTCAATGGTCAACTACCTTAACATTTGAGAAATTACATGATCTGGCACACTCTCACTTGGCCAAAAGTGTTGCTTATAAGTCCTCAAGTGCTCTTCCCTTTATACCAGAGGTTGTAGACAATATGTAAGGGTGATATATATATATATATATATATATATTAGAAAGACTATTCCCTCCAGAAATAGAGCATATAGGACAACAAAAAATATCCAAATAACTATGTATTAGATTGTGGAAATTAAGGAAACACTATAATACCTCAGAAACCCAGCATTGAAAACTAAGTGAAAATTCAAATAAATAGTAAAGGAATAATGTATTGAAATGATGTAATATAAAAAAAATTAATCATTAAAAAAATAAAAGTAAAATACTAGGACACACACCAAAATATTAAAAATTCATCGAACATAAACCCCATATCCTTCCTGTAGAGACCCGTATCTTGACGTACATTGACATTACATTACTTTTGCGGAATACTTAGTACATTACAAAAACACACACACAAGGACCGTAATAGTTTAGTGTCTTTGGAAACTCGGAATATAATCTTCTGATCGTGGTGAAAGATCTTCAAAATCACCCATAAAGATCTTCCTCCCTTTTTTTTACCTAAAACCTTTCTTTATATCCTGGGGAAATGAAAACATAAAAGGGTGAGCTCAAATGCTCAGTAAGGGTAAACAAAATAAATATCAATCACATCATATTCATAAGAACATAGCATTTTGGAAATCATAACCTGCAAAAGAGAGCATAATTTCATAATCATGGGATAAATCATGGAAGTGAAAAAAAATAATCCCAATAATCATAACTTAAAACATGCAACTTTGTGGCATACACAAATAATCATAGAGAATCATTTCTTGTTAGTCAAGACTAATTGCCAAGACTATCTTAGTGGACAAAGTCCCTTTCTGAATCGAGTAACCCTCGTTTCAGTCCTGTTTCACTGAACCAGTATAACCTACCGTTCCAGACCTGTCTATCTCATGAGATATAAAATCTTTACGCAATGCATTGGAGGGAGATATAGGTCCCACCCATCTCATAATGATACCATTCTTATGTGTGCCACAAAATCATAAATCATACATCATTGCATAACCCATGAAGTAAAAATGGGATTCTTAAATAACATGACATCATAAAACAATTCATATAAGATAATGGAATAAAAATATTTTCATCACAACATAATCAAATCCATGTAATAATAGGGATAGAAACAGAACCCTATATCATCTTAGATAGAAAATAATTTTGATAAAACACTTGAACTCCATTCTTAAGGAAAATATCCTTTCTTCTTCAAAAACATTTTTCCTTTCATAACATGTCATACGACTTTAAAATAAAAGAAGTTGATTAAAAATAAACTTGAAAACTTGTAAAGGAATCTTCTTGGATTTAATGTTTTAAAAATCCATTCATGCCGTATAAGTTAAAAAAAACATTCTTCTCGTACTTTTGTCGGAAAAGTCAAAAAGTACCTCGTACGAAAAACGACAAAAGATTCCTTTCATACGTATTACTAAAAACTCACCGAAGGGTAAAAATGGAATTAAACAATTTTAGGTGGATGGAAATAATATTACATATTGAGTAAACATGGATGTGGATGATAAAATACACCCCAGTAAATACTTACGAATAAACAATCTCGGATAAAAATGAGATTGTGATATTTCCCTTACCTCAGGTCCGATTTGCTTCGTAAGTGTCCGAACCTCCTGTATAATGATTTAAATAATGTCATTTACTTATTACAGAATCATATTCATTGTTATGATATCATATATGGTTCACTTATGACATTATATTACCCGTTCTTTTGTAAATTCCATGTTAAAGAAGCGTTTTGGGTAAAATCGTTTCATTTATCGTAGGTGTTCTGACTTGTTGTTCTTGACATTATTATTACTTATATCATGATTTACTTACTTCCAGAATATAAAATATGATTTATATATCATATATATTCAGTATATATATATATATATATAATAGATAGATAAATGAAATGAAAAACACCGTTCATGGAGACAGTAGTCCGTACGTACGCATGAACGCTGTTTTCCTTTCCTTATTGTCTTGAACGGAAGTAAGTAGATGACATTCATATATATACATAAATCCAGTAGCTTTATAATGTCATATATTTCATTATTATTTCTTATATATACTTTATAATCATTCTTTAATGGTTAACATGGAGAATGAATCTCATCGCGTCGTGGAGACGGTAGTCCGTACGTACGCATGAGCGATGATATCATTTCCATAAATATTGAATTGAATTGGAGTGGATTATAAAATATATCATAATCAATATGATGTTGTAATAACTATTTATAGTTATTCTTTACACCATTATACCCATCCATGTAAGGTGGTGGTGGAAAAATAGATTACACCACGGCGTGGAGACGGTATTCCGTACGTACGCACGCGCGGTGATTTCTTTTTCCGTAGGATGGATAGATAGTGAAATAGGGTTGTTTCATACATATAATAAAATATCAGTATATGAGTGATACTGATGTTATTACTTCATAATGAAACAACCTAAGAAGAAGAAGTGGAAGAAGAAATAAAGATGAAAGAATTGGTAACGGTAATTACCTCTTCTTTGAAGCGCCTTTTGGAGACCTCCTCTTAGGGAACTAAAATTGGTCTTTGAGGAAGACCAGAACCTCTAGTATGTTTCTAGGGAAGTGAAGAAGATATTTTGGCAGAGGGTGGCCGAGCTTGAGTGCTCAAATTGGTGTGAGGAGGAAGGGGAGGAGGTTTCCTCTTATAAGGGAGGAGAGGGGCACCTTAGGAATATCTCAAAATATTATTTTATATTAAAGTCAAAATCGGTTTATAATGGTTCTAAAGGGTCTTATTTCGAAGCTAAAGTGGGGATGGGTCGAAATCCTATCAACCAATAAGATTTAGACAAGTTTAGGGTATTATTTTAACCTTATCAATTAGATTTAACTCTAAGTTAAATAATTTAACTTTTACCTTGTCTTTTTGTTTTCTTTCACTATATGGTTAATACACTTACTATAACATGCCAAACGAACCCCAAATTGTTTATTATTAATATATATATCCTTATCTAAGTCATTTGGCCGAACCTTAGATTTTTAGGAATAAAATAACAATTAATAATATAATATTTGATTTAAAAACTATTTTGTGTCAATTTTGACACTATTTGATATATGATTTTTGTGAAAGTCATAACAGAATTATATGTTCGAACCAAGTTGATTAAATCAACACTAATATATCATAGTAACCTAGAAAATTAGTGGAATTCATAAAAAGTCTCAAATTATATTTAGTTTGGTGTTTATAACATCAATTATGTCAATATTTCATTAATAAGATTATTACTGCATCATCTTTGTGCCATAAATATATTGACTTATATGATGTCTAAAAATTACAAATAAAATACCATTATGTGGGAAATATTTTTAGATTTCTAATGAATATTTATAGTCTAATTTATCTTATGTATAACCCTGTATTAAAAATGTTTTAGTAAATAAACTTTGATTTTAACTCTTTTAACTCTTCTTTGAATTAAATAATAATAAATGTCCTAATCTAATCCAAGTGGGCCTAAATGGTCATATTTTATTCATAAGGTTGTTTGTGGTCGAATTACACTTATCCAATAGAATTAGGACATGTTTTAGGGTAATATTAATATCATTCTTACCCTTAATTACCCTATTTACTTTTAACCGTGGTAAATAAAAGTAAAATGTTACTATTCACCAAAAATTATTTTCATCTCATTGAACCACATTTTACTTACTGACATCAACCGTGTGTCTCAGATTTTTGAAATTCCATTCACAGATGCGGTAAAATTAAGTTTTATGAAAAATTCAGTTTTTTTAACTACCACTTAGTAGTTTCACTATTCATCAAAAATTGATGTTTTTCAGAACAATGCCAAAATTTTATCCTAAGCTATATTTCATATTCCGAACTCAAAAATGAAGTCTATTTTTCCAAATTCATAACATATAGGTTGCATTAATTAATTTTATAATTAAATCCCGCTGTTAAAACAAATAGCGTGTTTTTTAAGAAACAATATCTATCAAAAGATTGACACTAGTTTATAACTGGTTTAAATGTGAAATTACATCCAATGACCAACATTGTATTAAATTGTAAAAATATATTCTAAATACACTTTAAAACCACTCAAATTAATAATTTATCAATATTAATTATTTCGATTAAAAAAGTTGTTTTTAATTAAAATTTAGTAATTTTCACTATTCATCAGAATATGAAAGTTATCCGAAATGTACCAAAATTTCACCTTAGTCTAAATTCGATATTCCGAATCCAAAAATGAAATCCATTTTGAAAAATAAAATTTTCAAAATTTCAAAAAGTGGTTATTACTATTCATAACGGCTAGTTTTAATAACATTTTAATAGCATATCGCTGTTTAGTGAAACTCGTTATTGCGTACTACACACGCTATCGAGGAAGGTCGCGATTGCGTGTAATGCAAGGCAAGTCAAGGATGCGTTTTGTGCATGATCCTTTTTGTGTTGCGTACAACAGAAGACATTAGTGAAATTAAAAAGAATATTTTTCATAAATTCTTGGGCTGTTACATTCTACCCCCCTTAAAATGAATTTCGCCCTCGAAATTCGTCGGGGTTATAAATGGTTTACTATTCGAAAGTTTATTTAATAGAAACCCACATCGTAAAATGGAATACCAAAACCAATATTTTAAAACAAAAGTATGAAACTTAACGGTTACCCAAATAAACTAATCACTGGGTTTCCACATAGGTGAAAATATGGATATGGAAGAAAAATCTAACCATCATGTTCTGATGGAGAGTGGTAGAGAACATGGCTATGGAAAATCCAGTAATCACAAAGCCATAAATTTGTGACGATCTAAGGTACCATTTGATTCATCAGATATAAGATCACTAGGACAACATTTTTGGTTTTCAAGATCGTTTCCCTAAAGTTAAAGAATTTGAATTAGAATAAATACTTACTTTATGTTGGTACAACCTCATTGTTGTTCGTTCCTTTAACAATTTCAACATCATCTCTTAAATAAATGAAGTTGAATTTGTTATTTGTGAAGTGTTAGCAGATCATGTGATAGAATGACGAGTCATTCCATCTGTCTCAAACAAAAGGTTAGCAAAAATTATATACATAAGTCGATCTATAGTGAGATTAATCATATATTGTTCCTAAAATGGACTTATACTTTATATATCATACGGCTTAATATAATAAAACTAGTTTCTACTAAACAGGGACTTCCTGTAGGCCAGTGGTAGGCGATAAAGGCCAGTCGCACTTCGGTTGTGGGTTCGATTCCTACGACCTTGTCCGACGCGATGGGCTGTCGCCCGTCCTGCAGGTTGTCCCTTTTTCTAAAACTATATTACTATAACATCCCATCAATAATATCGAAAAAACTTCTATCCTTAAACAATACTAACTTATGTCCAACATAATCCATTCTAATCTTTAGGCTTATCCATAATACTGCAGTCCACTCTCATAATATAGTGAAAACGATTACCAGAGATTTAATACTATCGTTAATCCCCATATATATGTCTTGTTGGTCACATTCCAAACATTCAAAGGCCTTAATCACGTATTCTCTTGAATACCTTAGTGAAAACATGAATGCAGTTTAAAGTTAACACTTTCCACATACCAAAATCCTCAAAATTCTATATACTCAAACCATGATATCACTAAGTCCTTATATCAATCATGAGCTCATGAATACTGTTAAACATTTCATTTTATCGTTTTCCCCTCATTATGCGCATAATATCTCAATCACTTTGAATACCACATTAGACCAATACATAAATATTCCAATATTCCATGATACAACATTATTTTGGAATCCCATTACATAAAATCTTAATCATTCCACCACATCGTTGTCATATTCAACATTTCCAATAGTGATCGCATGTGACTTCCCTTTGTCCTTTTACTTAAGCGGTTGCTCATGACGATCATCACTAACCCTTGGATTAGGGCATTTATTGGCATAATGTCCCATCTCCTTGTACTTGAAGCATTGAAGTGTTGGTTGTGCGTTCTCTGCAGTGTTTGCTTTACTCACTTCATTAGAATCCCTTTTTCCATTACTTTGACACTCAGCTGCTCGATGAACTTCTTTTCCACACTTAAAATATTTTCTAGTCCCTTTAAGGCAATCTCCACCATGCTTATTTCCACACTTTGTGCATAAGGAAACATTCATCTTCTTTTCACCATTATTCTGAGATTTCTCCTTGAACTCCATCTTTCGTTTCCTGTCAAAACCATGAGATGGATATGTAACACCAACTTCCATTTCTACCTTGATAGCACAACGCACAATTTCTTCATAGCTACTGAAGTCTCTTATAGCTAATGCCCTTCGAAGACTTGGTTTTAAGCCACTGAAAAATCGATCAACTTTACTTTCAGGTTGGATGATAATGCCAGATGCATACCTTGCAAGTCTTGTAAAATTCGCTTCGTATATACCAACAGATTCATCATCCTTTTGCTTTAGTTCAATAAACTCCTTCTCCATCTTCATTCGAATAATACGAGGGAAGTACTTACTGAAAAACAAGTTCTTGAACTCGTCCCATTCCATGGAATCAATTTCATCTCTTTGCCTCCTATTCTTGATAAGATTCCACCATTGATCAGCTTCACCTTCCAAACGATATATTGCTAAGATAACTTTATCATGTTCAGAACATTGAAGAACTGAAAATATCTTTTCAGTAGTACTAATCCATTGTTCAGCAACTAATGGATCATTAGACCCACTGAAAGAAGGCGGACGCTGCCTCATGAAGGATTCAACAGAATGTTGCTCCTTCCTTTGCTCGTTTGGAAGTCCTGCATGATTCATAGCTTGAGAAAGTTGTGTGAGCATGGCTACAAGATTTTGCATTCCAGCTCCCATATCGTTTGGTTGCTCAGGGGGACAATCATTGCATTGTCCATTGCATTGATCAACACGGTTCCTTCGGGTTCCATCCATCGTCTAAAATCCCAAAAGAATAGTGTGAGAGGCAAAAATCATGCTAGGGAAAACAACATAATAAAGGTGTAGTACCCTCAATATCTAACATCTTAGGTTAAATTCTAAGATCGTTAGAGCAATTCTAGGACTATAACATATACGTATACTTAACCTTAGAGACATCCCTAGACATACCTTGGAAATATCTCTAGGGATCTCACTAACGTTTTCGCATCCTAGTTTCCAAAGGTTGACTAAACCTTTCCTCTGATACCAACTGTAGAGACACGTATCTTGACGTACATTGACATTACATTACTTTTGTGGAATACTTAGTACATTACAAAAACACACACACAAGGACCGTAATAGTTTAGTGTCTTTGGAAACTCGGACTATAATCTTCTAATCGTGGTGAAAGATCTTCAAAATCTCCCATAAAGATCTTCCTCCCTTTTTTTTACCTAAAACCTTTCTTTATATCCTGGGGAAAAGAAAACATAAAAGGGTGAGCTCAAATGCTCAGTAAGGGTAAACAAAATAAATATCAATCACATCATATTCATAAGAACATAGCATTTTGGAAATCATAACCTGCAAAAGAGAGCATAATTTCATAATCATGGGATAAATCATGGAAGTGAAAAAAAAATCCCAATAATCATAACTTAAAACATGAAACTTTGTGGCATACACACATAATCATAGAGAATCATTTCTTGTTAGTCAAGACTAATTGCCAAGACTATCTTAGTGGACAAAGTCCCTTTCTGAATCGAGTAACCCTCGTTTCAGTCCTGTTTCACTGAACCGGTATAACCTACCGTTCCATCCCTGTCTATCTCATGAGATATAAAATCTTTACCCAATGCATTGGAGGGAGATATAGGTCCCACCCATCTCATAATGATACCATTCTTATGTGTGCCACAAAATCATAAATCATACATCATTGCATAACCCATGAAGTAAAAATGGGATTCTTAAATAACATGACATCATAAAACAATTCATATAAGATAAAGGAATAAAAATATTTTCATCACAACATAATCAAATCCATGTAATAATAGGGATAGAAACAGAACCCTATATTATCTTAGATAAAAAATAATTTTGATAAAACACTTGAACTCCATTCTTGAGGAAAATATCCTTTCTTCTTCAAAAACATTTTTCCTTTCATAACATGTCATACGAATTTAAAATAAAAGAAGTTGATTAAAAATAAACTTGAAAACTTGTAAAGGAGGCTTCTTGGATTTAATGTTTTAAAAATCCATTCATGCCGTATAAGTTAAAAAAACATTCTTCTCGTACTTTTGTCGGAAAAGTCAAAAAGTACCTCGTACGAAAAACGACAAAAGATTCCTTTCATACGTATTACTATAAACTCACCGAAGGGTAAAAATGGATTTAAACAATTTTAGGTGGATGGAAATAATATTACATATTGAGTAAACATGGATGTGGATGATAAAATACACCCCAGTAAATACTTACGAATAAACAATTTCGGATAAAAATGAGATTGTGATATTTCCCTTACCTTAGGTCCGATTTGCTTCGTAAGTGTCCGAACCTCCTGTATAATGATTTAAATAATGTCATTTACTTATTACAGAATCATATTCATTGTTATGATATCATATATGGTTCACTTATGACATTATATTACCCGTTCTTTTGTAAATTCCATGTTAAAGAAGCGTTTTGGGTAAAATCGTTTCATTTATCGTAGGTGTTCTGACTTGTTGTTCTTGACATTATTATTACTTATATCATGATTTACTTACCTCAAGAATATAAAATATGATTTATATATCATATATATTCAGTATATATATATATATATAATAGATAGATAAATGAAATGAAAAACACCGTTCATGGAGACGGTAGTCCGTACGTACGCATGAACGCTGTTTTCCTTTCCTTATTGTCTTGAATGGAAGTAAGTAGATGACATTCATATATATAAATAAATCCAGTAGCTTTATAATGTCATATATTTGATTATTATTTCTTATATATATTTTATAATCATTCTTTAATGGTTAACATGGAGAATGAATCTCATCGCGTCGTGGAGACGGTAGTCCGTACGTACGCACGAGCGATGATATCATTTCCATAAATATTGAATTGGAGTGGAGTGGATTATACAATATATCAGAATCAATATGATGTAGTAATAACTATTTATAGTTATTCTTTACACCATTATACCCATCCATGTAAGGTGGTGGTGGAAAAATAGATTACACCACGGCGTGGAGACGGTATTCCGTACGTACGCACGCGCGGTGATTTCTTTTTCCGTAGGATGGATAGATAGTGAAATAGGGTTGTTTCATACTTATAATAACATATCAGTATATGAGTGATACTGATGTTATTACTTCATAATGAAACAACCTAAGAAGAAGAAGTGGAATAAGAAATAAAGATGAAAGAATTGGTAACGGTAATTACCTCTTCTTTGAAGCGCCTTTTGGAGACCTCCTCTTAGGGAACTAAAATTGGTCTTTGAGGAAGATCAGAACCTCTAGGATGTTTCTAGGGAAGTGAAGAAGAGATTTTGGCAGAGTTTGGCCGAGCTTGAGTGCTCAAATTGGTGTGAGGAGGAAGGGGAGGAGGTGTCCTTTTATAAGGGAGGAGAGGGGCACCTTAGGAATATCTCAAAATATTATTTTATATTAAAGTCAAAATCGGTTTATAATGGTTCAAAAGGGTCTTATTTCGAAGCTAAAGTGGGGATGGGTCGAAATCCTATCAACCAATAAGATTTAGACAAGTTTAGGGTATTATTTTATCCTTATCAATTAGATTTAACTCTAAGTTAAATAATTTAACTTTTACCGTGTCTTTTTGTTTTCTTTCACTATATGGTTAATACACTTACTATAACATGCCAAAAGAACCCCAAATTGTTTATTATTAATATATATATCCTTATCTAAGTCATTTGGCCGAACCTTAGATTTTTAGGAATAAAATAACAATTAATAATATAATATTTGATTTAAAAACTATTTTGTGTCAATTTTGACACTATTTGATATATGATTTTTGTGAAAGTCATAACAGAATTATATGTTCGAACCAAGTTGATTAAATCAACACTAATATATCATAGTAACCTATAAAATTAGTTTAATTCATAAAAAGTCTCAAATTATATTTAGTTTGGTGTTTATAACATCAATTATGTCAATATTTCATTAATAAGATTATTACTGCATCATCTTTGTGTCACAAATAAATTAACTTATTTGATGTCTAAAAATTACAAATAAAATACCATTATGTGGGAAATCTTTTTATCTTTCTAATGAATATTTATAGTCTAATTTATCTTATGTATAACCCTATATTAAAAATGTTTTAGTAAATAAACTTTGATTTTAACTCTTTTAACTCTTCTTTGAATTAAATAATAATAAATGTCCTAATCTAATCCAAGTGGGCCTAAATGGTCATATTTTATTCATAAGGTTGTTTTTGGTCGAATTAAACTTATCCAATAGAATTAGGACATGTTTTAGGGTAATATTAATATCATTCTTACCCTTAATTACCCTATTTACTTTTAACCGTGGTAAATAAAAGTAAAAAGTTACTATTCCCCAAAAATTATTTTCATCTCATTGAACCACATTTTACTTACTGACATCAACCATGTCTCTCGGATTTTTGAAATTCCATTCACAGAAGCGGTAAAATTAAGTTTTATGAAAAATTCAGTTTTTTTAACTACCACTTAGTAGTTTCACTATTCATCAAAAATTGATGTTTTTCAGAACAATGCCAAAATTTCATCCTAAGCTATATTTCATATTCCGAACTCAAAAATGTAGTCTATTTTTCCAAATTCATAACATAGAGGTTGAATTAATTAATTTTATAATTAAATCCCGCTGTTAAAACAAATAGCGTGTTTTTTAAGAAACAATATCTATCAAAAGATTGACACTAGTTTATAACTGGTTTAAATGTGAAATTACATCCAATGACCAACATTGTATTAAATTGTAAAAATATATTCTAAATACACTTTAAAACCACTCAAATTAATAATTTATCAATATTAATTATTTCGATTAAAAAAGTTGTTTTTAATTAAAATTTAGTAATTTTCACTATTCATCAGAATATGAAAGTTATCCGAAATGTACCAAAATTTCACCTTAGGCTAAATTCGATATTCCGAATCAAAAAATGAAATCCATTTTGAAAAATAAAATTTACAAAATTTCAAAAAGTGGTTATTACTATTCATAACGGCTAGTTTTAATAACATTTTAATAGCATATCGCTGTTTAGTGAAACTCGTTATTGCGTACTACACACGCTATCGAGGAAGGTCGCGATTGCGTGTAATGCAAGGCAAGTCAAGGATGCGTGTTGTGCAAGCTCCTTTTTGTGTTGTGTACAACACAAGACATTAGTGAAATTAAAAAGAATATTTTTCATAAAATCTTGGGCTGTTACACTTCCTATCATGAAAATTCATCCCATCTAGTAAAGAAAACAGTTAACAACAAGGTAATTTTCACTTTCCCAAAAATGAATCCACATAACTTTCTTTGGAGCAACATGGAAACCCAAATAGGAAGTGAGTATAATTCAGTTTGAAGACAACCCCATTTCTAAATATTACCAATCTTATAATATGTGTATGAAACAACACAATAAATAAATTTATTAATTAATTAAACAATTAACTTAATACCACATCAACCTTATTCGGAACCATGATGGAATGTCTTTTTGTGTGACTAAAAATCATGTCAACAATAACTTTATAACAATGGTGTAACATAACCTACATCAAAGACAATCCAAAATTTCTTTGATCATGTCTTACAACTACACCAAGATTAACCATACAAATAAAGTCTAAATCACAGTAATTTGGGTCAAACCTAGTATACAATAACTTTTATAATTAATCTTGCCCTTCCCCACTACATAATTATTTTAGCATGTGTCATTGGGCCTATCTAACTATATAGGGATTTCAGAATTTCCACCATCTCAAGTCCACTAAATCATCATTTCAACATGTGTCACTAGGTATAACCCACTATATAACAATTTCACTGTGTATCACTATTAAAAAACCTTATATAAGAATATTAGTATTCAACCATAATATAAGTAATATATATAATCATGTCACAATATCAAATCAATATGTTCAATGGTTTATTATGTAAATTACCATTTAAATTTCATTTACACATTTCATATATTAGTTCTTCATAACTAAAAACATTCCATTTATATCCATAAACATTCCATGAGAAGGTGAGTCTTTATCTGGAAAATAACCAAAATATGTTTTATGTTATGCACACATAAATCCATTAAACAATTCATTAATATTAAAGTGCTATATCACTTTAATGATATCCACAAGATAGTTCAATCTCTAGTCTAATCCAAATATACTCCAAGGGATATTTCCATTTATCATTTAATTTACCCTGCACATGATATGTGGGCATAATTGAAATATTTTTCATACTCGAAAATTATGAAACCATAGAGTAATGGTTTTGAACCCCCACCATTTATAGATGGCCAAACAAACCTTCTAATAAAAACCACCCCTGATGAGGAGGGTGCATATTGTTTAAATAGTGATTATAGATGAATACTGATCATTATCAAATCCAGAAATTCAAATTTTAAAGGAATTACACTGAAATTTTTGGAGAAAAAAGGGAGTGAATGGGAAACAAGAAAAACCCCACAAAACAGGAATTGATAACACAACTGTGATGTGAAGAGGGGATGTTGGAACCAAAAATTCAATGTGCAGGATCCCTATGGTGAAAGGGAAGACATTTCATTTTATATGAAATAAAACTAAAATGAAAGATATATTTTCATATTTTAGGTCGGGGAATTACACGGCATGTAATATAGTTACATTTAGAGTAATTGGGAGTCTCACATGAGTTCATGTAGTCATCCGGCTTAGAGAACCAATATGTTCCACCTAGGTTAGGTCATTAAATATATACCTGAAATTATTTTTATAATTAAATAGATTTTATATTTTAAATAAAAAAAGTGTAATAAAAAATAAACATTATAAATTTATTTTACTATGTTTCTTGTTTCCTAATTTATTTGCTTGATGTGATAACATTTACACCAAAAAATATTCATTCCTCGCATAAATAAATTAATAGTCATACTCCCAATAAAATAAGTGAGTTGATCACGAAATTTTATATTAGTTATTTTATCATGCAGATGATGAAAAAACCTATGATAGTAATATGAATAAATCATAGATCCAAATATGTGGATAATTGAAATAAATTTCAATAAATAATGGTTACATAATTTAATGATATAAAACATAATAGTGATACATTATATGATAGAAAAGATTATTATTTTTGGAAAATTAATCTTATATTGAACAATTTCATATTAAAACTGAAAAAACATTAAATTCCATCTTCTATATCCTCTTAGTTTCTCACACATTCTTATTTTTATAAATAATCCATTGAGGATAAACATCAAATAATATGGTGAGCTAAAATCCAATTAATGGGGGATAAAGGATATGAAACAATTGAACAAGGGTGATTATAATTAATATCATCATATCATAATAATCGAACCATCATCATAATAATGAAGGAAATATTTGACAAATTCATGGAATGTTGCATATGTATAAAATAAAAAAATCATGACATAGTGGTCAAATACCACACATTGTTACAAGAAATTATAGAATATTTTCCATTAAATAGATATGTCCAAAAAACATAACCATATCATACTGAACAAAGATAAATTGTGTTCATGAATATTTCAAATAATCTCATGAGATACATCACATTTCCTATTGAATTTTATTGATATATAATTATAGACCCTCCCATTACACCATAAATGATCATAATCATGCATGGAACATAAAACATATTAAAATCCTAGTCACGGAATAACTAATGGAATGGAATGGATTTCACCAGAATTCATGATCTCATACATTCATGAATACACTCTAGGGGTCCTGATTGAATAAGGGAAATCATACAAGGGAATAAACCAAAATTATTCTTTTGTGAAGAATAAGAAATTTCAAGATTAGTAAAATATAATGTTTTAGAAAATCATGTATCCTTTAAAAATAAATTATTAAACAATATATTTTCATGATAATAACATGTATATCATCATATGAAATATAAATGTACATTTTATTGATATAGATGAAAATTCATACATTGAAAGGGGAGATAAACCAAAGGAAGGAGTTGGGTTTTAGAACCACCTTACCTGAATTACATTATTATTTCATTGATGTAGAACCTCTTAAATAATCAAAATGGAATCATTAAAACATTATCCTATAATGGAATTTTGTTCAATTTTTCATCTTTTATACCATTATAATAACTGGAACCTATTTTATAAAACACTTTGTTAAAAGACAATTTTTTGATATCGTGTTGTCTGTAGAACTTATCATTTTTCACTGGTTTTTCTATTTCGATTGTGGTCACTTATAAATATGTATAATTTATTTTAGTATCTTAAAAACATATATTTATACATTTACATATCATAAATAATTCATTATAACCATCTATAGGATTATTGATATGAAAATTATTGGCAATGTCCTCATTGGTTGTTAACAAACCGTTGGGGGGACATTGTCGAAAGTGTAGTAAAGAGAAGTATGATATTTAAATATGTTGTAAATAAAATAATTATAGATGGTAAAAATTATTAGTATAATGATAAAATATTATATAATTATGTTTATATGATATTGTTTTGAAAGGGGTTGTGAAAAAAATGATAAAAACAAAAAAGAGTAGAGTTGATGGAAACATACACTTTCTTCAATGTAACTTCACATTTGTGAAAATAAAAATTCTTTAATTATTTGATTTTTAATTATCATGATATTTTTTAAGGATTATTTTTATTTTTAGGATATATTTTTGTATAGGATTGAATATGGTCAGTGAGGGATGAGTGTTTCTCCAATGCTTGGGGAAATGGTTATTTATTCCTGAGAAAAGGGTGTATTTTTAGTAAAAAATATTTAATAAAATACTATATAAAAGGTAAAACATTTTGAAGTGAAATTTTGAAAATTTAAATCATTTATAAATATTATTGTATGGTTTTATGAATTTAAATCTCATTAAAATTACAATTAAATAATTTCATAAAAAGGAATTATGAAAAATTTGATTTTTTTGTGGAAAAACATTAGAATTTTGACGTTGGAATATTATTTTTGGGTTTGAAAATAAAGCTTAATTTATTTTAAAGACTAATTTATGAAATTACATATGTTTTGGAAGAACTAAAATTTCTATAAAATATTATTTCACAATTACATAATGAATTTTTTAAATGAAGAAATCCCAATTACAAAAAAAACAATGCTTTTACATTTCAACTGGAAATTGTATTATTTCATAAAAATAAATAAAAAGTACCATTCAAAAAAATTGTCTTCTTGATTCTAAAAAGTTAATTAATTTTATCAAAATATTTTTCTTATATTGGTCATTTTAATTTTCAATCTAAATATTAGTATTTGAATGAAATACATTAAAATATATTTTATTAATAATGTGAATATAGTTTCCCTCACTTTTCATATTGATATTTTTAGAGTATTATAATATTAATATTTTATTTAATTAATGATGAATAATTATATTTAGGTGAATTTTTTGTGCTTTGGAGTCTAATTTATATTCAATATGATACATTTCTATTCCCAGCTGTGAGGTTAATATTCCAAACATTCATGTAACTATTTCAAAGATCAAATTAATATTCCAATGGTCACATAAACTCCATTGAATAACACTTAATTACTTCATTCCAAATTCAACTCAATTTTTCTAAAGGTTCTATATTTTATTTTTTTATAAATTTTGACTGGTTTCCTAATATTCTGTTATTTTGTATTGTTTTTTTTTGTTGGGGAAATTATGTCAGTAGACAGAGGTTATCCATATTTTCCCATTATAATATTTCTATTATATATATTTTTTCCCATTTTAATAATTTCTATTTTTATAGATTAAATTATTGAGTAGTTCAAAAAATTCATCAAGTATTGTTTTTGTGTTCTTCTGTGTTTTTTGTTTGTAATTCAATAAAATATATAATAACACTCATTTTTTTCGAAAGAAAATATCATTTATAAAATCTGGGCCCTGAAATTCTTCCCCCATTTATTTATATCATTACTAATGTTCCCCAAATATTTTCAATTGATAATAGGTAAGGTTACTTATTTTTAAATGTTTCTCATGGTCTTTATGGTTCCTATTCATATTTATGGGTACTCAACATCACTTTTACATGATATGATTCATTATTTCAAAGAACATTCGCCTAAATCCATTATCTTCACTATATACTCCACATAAGAGATATAATTCTAATATTATACCACATTAGGATTCAGTACAGGTTAGGGATAGTGTACATACTTCATCCAAAGTGATACAAGGAAAATATCATCAACATTATTTATATTTAATGGATGTTCTCGCCGATATGCACCTAAACATATGTGATCAAGGATCTCAAGGGTGTGAAGGTACTTTGGGCTATGATGCACCTTATTTCCAAAAATCATGAAGATCTTTTGTGGTGATATCAATAGATATGTTTTTTATCTGAAATCAAACTCAATGTCCCTTTGACGGTTGTCATAATAACTCTCTATCTGACTCAGAATAACATTTATATGTTGTTAAATAACATTAACCATTTTGATCATCTATTGCACAAGATCAGGTCTATGTATATTCCATTCACCATCTTCATCCATACAAGTAGGATTTCTGCCTCACATCCCATATAGATCATTATTTGGATACAATTGAATACATCATTAGAATACTTTTTTGTATGAGAAATCAATTAATAGGAGATGTTGATAACATCGGTATTTTAATTCCACTGGTAAAGCCCTATGTTTTTTCTCGGGTGTATGATAGTCCTTTCAGATTATATGATAGTTTTGCGGAAATATTCTATACAAAAATTCAATTCAACATTCATGTTATGTTAAATAATTCTCTATAATTTTGATCTGAAACTTGGATCATGGTCAATGATGATCAAATTTGGTGACACATGGAGCCTCACCACAAAAATTACAGAAATCATAACAAGTTGTTGATGCATGAAATATTCCCAAATAGCATTTAAGTAGGTTGTCATGGGGATTCCATCCACCACAACCCATATCATATTATTGTTGGAACCACTTTGTGTATAAGTTTGTATTTTTTGTCAATAGTTGACAATGAAGATCAAAATGAAGTAGATCAAGAAGTACTCCAATGAAATGGAGGATTGGAAGATCAAAATTAAGGAGATCACGAAGTAATCCACTGAAGTCGAGGAATGGTGATTCAGACGATTGTTGTACTGATCGTAAGTTCCAAGAACATGTGTCAAAGGTGATACATTGTTTACAATAATGAAGAATGTAAGGTGTAATCCATCTGATGATGATTAAAGAATAATGGGGTTGTTTTGATGAAGTCCATGCAATTCCTCATTATTTCATGAGAACCATGGGTTTTGATGAAGACCATGCAATTACTCATGATTGAATGAGAACCATGCAATAGACTTATTGATGAATAGAATCACATGGTTTTCATGAAGTTGATCATGAAAGATGATGAAGAAGACAATGTTCCAATGATTGGAATTCTAAGAAGGCCGTGCAATGATTGAAATTCTACGATAGCCATGCACATCACATTGTCCTAGAAGATGATGATGATGATGTTATGCCTTAAAAGAATACATATCACAATAGTAGAGTTTGTGATAAAAGCAGAAGAGTTGTTGAAGGATACATATCTCCAAGAAGAATTTCTGTTGAGGTGATCATGCTTGTTGACAAAGAAAACAGATGACATACATGGAATGGATTTCGAAAAGACCAGAAGAATGGGGGTGGTGATTCTTCTCGATTATGTCAAGCTTTGTGAACGACAGAGGCTGGGGAGCTTCACGGCGATGAAGGGCTCTACAAGAGAGCTTCACGACGATGAAGGGATTTGCGAGGGATTTTTGCGGCGAAGGTGAAAAGGAATTGATGGGATGCTCCGCGATTACGACGAGCTCCATGAATAGAAAATTTTTGTAGTGCTTCGCGATTTTGAGAGAATTCCGGCAAGAACTACGGAGCTTCGCGATTTGAGCTGACGTGGCATTGACTTCACGCAGAAAGTTCGAGGGTCAGTGGAATTGCCTATAAATAGAGGCTGACCCCCTCAAGAGATAAGAGAGAGCTCTCAACGAAAATCCTTTGCTCTCGGTTCACAAAGGTCACTTGCGAAGGCAGAGTGCTTCGCAAAAGAGGAGCTTCGCGGCGGCTATTCTAGCTCTGTGAAAGTCGTGCGCCCCGCGTTGGCTCAGTGAGCTTTGTGAAGAGGCAGGAGCTCCGCGACAGCCAAGCATTGCGAAGGCTAGAGCATTGCGAGAGTGCTTCACGATTGAGCTTCGCGAAAAGGCAGGGACTACGCGAAGGCTTGTTTGAGCTTTGCAAAATTGGGAGACTTGCGAAGTAGGGTACTTTGTGAAGGCCCTTTCCAAATTTTGTTCGCCCAGTGGACAGGGGAAAAGGTGTATTCATCAGTGGATGAAATTTGGACTTTAACACAGAATCATTTATTGAGAAATCACACAAGTGATTATGATTCATGAAAACGAAAACAAGGGGGTTTATTTCATTCAGTCATTGCACTAAAGAAGAAGGATTGAACTAAAAAGTGCATCAACTCTGATCCCTGATGCACGCAAAGTCTCATGTTGAACAGGAGACAAAGAAATTCATGTCTATCTACTGAAGAGACATTCACATCTATAAACTGAGTGTGACTTCACCAACGGCAGTGAGCTAGGGGGAGTCAACGGGAGTGACCCGAGTGACGCAGTGAGTTATCCCTGAACTTTTGTAAAGGCAGGGAGCCAGGGACAGAGTGATTGTACCTGAACATTTGTAATCTACAGCTAGTGAAGCATAGTGAATTTAGGTACGACCGACAACCTATCGGCGTATGCTCCTTGGACGTAGCCCTTAGTGGTGAACCAAGTAAAAATAGATATGTCATCTCTCTGCATGTGAATGTTTCATTGATGGTCATATCCATCATACAGATTTAATTAGTTCATACCAATTTGGGAACAAGATCCACAACTTTAAGAAGAAAAAGTTGACACCCTAATTCACCCCTCCCCTCTCAGGGTGTTCCGGGGTCCTACAAGTTTTATCAGAGGGAGGTTAACTTATGTTGGATATTCTCTAGTAATTCTATAGAGAAGAGTATTTGAGTCTCTTTCCTAAAGTCAACAATGAAGAGTAGTCATGATGAAGATTCAGTCATTTCTGAGCAGAAGTCTACATCTAGCAAGACCATGAAAAACAGGAAAAAGAAAGAGAAGAAGCAGCTAAAGAAGTCCCACATATCCAAAGAAGATTCTGTGACTTGTTCCCTATGCCATTCCAATAATGAAGAAACATCAGGCTTGGAAAGTATCAAGCAGGTGGCTCAGGATTCTTCCAGAGGAAAGGATGACACCCCTAATTCAAGCTTTCGGGAAAAACTCAAAACATATCTATGTGATATTTCTAAAGAAAGGGTTGCTATTATTTTTAGCATATTCCAATCTATGCAGGTTAAGATCACTAGATTAGAAAAGGAAGTATACAAAATAAAAAAGGGGTTGGAAAGAAAAGTTATGGAAAGTATGAAGCTCACCAAACAGGTGAAAGTATTTGAAGAAAAAGAGGAAGTCAATAAGACTCTAAAAGAAAAGATCCATGCACTTGAAGCTGAGATGAAGAAGAGAAATGAAGTCAAGAGTTTTTGTTTGGAAAAAAATTATAGTAAATTAATGGAACTTGACTCTTTGTTACAAAACAAAGTTAAGGTGCATGAAGATAAGGTTGAAAGATTGATGAAGACTTGTGAAGAGATGATGATCAAGATTGAAGATCAGAAGATCATCCTCAATATTGAGGGTCAAAAATTAGAATCCCAGTTAACCAAGATTGAGAATACACATATTGAGACTTCACAAAAGAATGAAATGAGTGATTCTTGTACTCAATGTTTGTTGGAGGAATCAAAAGCTGAAATACCTCTAACATGTGACAAGAATATTATAACAACTCTTGATTATCCACATCAAGAATCAGTGGCTGCTAGTACTCAATGCTCACTGGAGGATTCTATTGTTGAAATACCTCTAAAATTTGATAAGAAGATCATGACCTCACTCATTGATCTATCACAAGCAACTGAGAAATTAAAGGTACTATCCAAACCATCTTGTACTCATATTTCTAGATACATTCCCACAATCAGTGCAGTTTGGAAGAAAAATTCAAAACAAGTATGAATGAGGAAAGGTGAGGAGAAGAAACCTACCATCATGGATAGGGTGGATAGGAAGAAAAAATTGGAAGATGGTTCCCCATATAGAGCAAAACACATCTGGAAGAAGACCCAACTACCTTTTACAGAAGATAAAAAGAAGGCAAGGTTTGTGGGTCAATGTTGGTGCTACAACAGATTTGGGCATTGTGCACTGGATTGTTTTTATAATCCCTTACATGGAAAAGCACACGGAAAGCCCATATCAATGGGAAGGAAGCCAAAGAAGAAGAAGCAACATCCGTAGGTCCAGAAGCATCTGTTTACCGCAAACAGATTTGGAATTCTTGATAACATCTGTGATGTATGAAACGGAAGCTGTCACAAGGCATGCACATGTCCATATCAACATTATCTCACTGTTGATAAGAAAAGAAGACCTTTGATTCCATTTAAGCATAAATAATGTACCTTGGGAAGAAATCAGAAGAATTTTGTGAACACACATTTTTGCAAGAAGATCTCAAGTAGGGGAGCTGGAAGCCCCAGGATTTTAGATCCATGAAATTGATGGTTCATTAATCCAAAAGAAAAAAAAGTGGGATAAAACTCATATGAACCCATGTAGAATATCCAAACCAGCTGCAACAGTTCCAAATGACATATTGGACATCTGGCCTGAAGATTTGAAAAGAACGAGGAAACTTGAAGATGAAAAGGCCAAGGATGGTGACAAAGGAAAAGAAAAACTTTCACATGATGAAGACACAGTGCATGAGAGATTGCAAACCAAGATAAACACACGTGTCAAAAAAGTTCTGTGTGAGAGGTGCAAGAAATCTGGTCACATTGCAAAATTTTGTCTAACCTTAATACCAGAACAACAAGAATTCTATAAGAGGAGTAAGAATGTATCATTCATGATGGATGTTAAGCAAAACAATTCTTCCCACAATGCAGAAGAGTATGTGAACAGAGCCATGCCACACCAAAAAAGTGTCAGAACATATGTTTAAATGTGCAGTCATGAAGACTGGAGTGAACAGAGGAACATGGAAGAGAAAAGAACCTAAACCATGCAGGTCTTATTGATGAATTAAGGAGGAACCACCTTATTCCCTTATTCATTTTTGTATTGTATTTGTGCTAATAATGCAGGGAATTGAAGGTGAAGCATGCTCTCAGGGGGAGAACCTGAGAATTACTAAATGCTGTCAACTCTTGATAGCTAAGTAGAAGTAGTTTCCTTCCTTGGATGGTTCGTCAATGGATATTCAATGATTAAGATGACGAAGGACCACTCTTGATGAATATGATGAGGAGTGTTTCCCCTGAGGGGGAGAAAAATGAAGAAGCTTCCAAAATCACTATGTCAATCAATATCAACTCCAGCTGGACTCAAAAGTAGTTACTCTGTGAATTTCATGAAGAACGTGTTAATGGAGAAGGTATGCCATTTCTCAATCTCTTTCCCTTGGTTACTCAGATCAAATATCATTATACAAAGGGGGAGTAACTGAATTTATCAGTGACATAAGAAGAATGGATGTCCCCCATGGTCAATTATCCTACAAATAGCACTTGAATGTTTTGATCAGTTTGTTGATGTATGTGCTGGAATTTTAGGTTGATCATTCCCTATAACATTTTATTTCTTATGCCTGAAATAAAAGTGGTAAACCCTTGAAGACAAAACACATGAGTTCTCATCTCATGTTGGTATCATGATATGTGAATAATGGACAGCCTTGTTGACTTAATCAAATCCTCTTGTTTTCTACATCGAGCATTTCTCAAGTAGACTTAGATTGAAAGGATTAATGAAACATTGCTTAAGTATGGATTGATACCCTCCCTACCATGTGTTTTGTATTTATTGTCAATAAGGGGGAGAGAATGTGAAATGAATGTGTGAAAAGAAAAGTTCATTGAAGAGAAGATTCTCATTTTGATGTTGACAAATTGATTTCATAAGATGTAAAAGGTATTGAAAATAAAATACAAACTGGGAGATTGATGGAACCACATTGTGTATAAGTTTGTATTTGTTGTCAATAGTTGTCAATGAAGATCAAAATGAAGGATATCAAGAAGTACTCCAATGAAATGGATGATTGGAAGATCAAAATTAAGGATATCATGAAGTACTCCGCTGAAGTCGAGGAATGGTGATTCAGACGATTGTTGTACTGATCGTAAGTTCAATGAACATGTGTCAAAGGTGATACATTGTTTAAAACAATGAAAAATGTGAGGTGTAATCCATATGAAGATGATTAAAGAAGAATGGGGTTGTTTTGATAAAGTCCATGCAATTCCTCATTATTGCATGAGAACCAGGGGTTTTGATGAAGACCATGCAATTACTCATGATTGCATGAGAACCATGAAAGAGACTTCTTGATGAATAGAATCACATTGTTTTCATGAAGTTAATCATGAGGTTGATGAAGAAGACAATGTTCCAATGATTGGAATTCTACGAAGGTTGTGCTATGATTGGATTTCTGCGATAGCCATGCACATCACATTGTCATAGAAGATGATGACGATGAAGCTATGCCTTCAAAGAATACATATCACAATAGTGGAGTTTGTGATAAAAGTAGAAGAGTTTTTGAAGGATGCATATCACCAAGAAGAAGTGTTGTTGAGGTGATCGTGCCTGTTGACAAAGCAAACAGACGACATACAAATTTGTTGACAAAGGAGATTCCATGGTGGAATTTCGAGTTCGAGGACTGTGGATAATGATCCATGTTTTATTCAAGGAACAGCGACAAAGGAATGTATGATATAGAGGCGAAAAAAAGAGCAGATTAAAGGCGGCGCCGTTTTCCAGTGTTTGCCAAATTTTTGGGGTCCAAAATTTGGAGGTTGGTGAGCATCGTGAAAAGTGGATTTCCATGAAGATCATAATTTAATAAGGCAAAGGCATGAGTTTTGTGAAGATGGGATGCATGGATTGGATTTCGCGAAGACCAAAAGAATGGAGGAGGTGATTCTTCGCGATTACATCAAGCTTCACGAACGGCAGAGGCTGGAGAGCTTCGCGGTGATGAAGGGCTCTGCAAGAGAGTTTCGCGGCGATGAAGGGATTTGCGAGGGATTTTCGCAGCGAATGTGAAAAGGAATTGACGGGATGATCCGCGATTATGACGAGCTCCGCAAATGGAAAATTTCCGTAGTGCTTTGCGAAGTTGAGAGAATTCCGGCGGGAGCTTCGGAACTTTTTGATTTGAGCTGACATGGCATTGACTTCGCAAAAAGGCAGGTCACTCGCAAAGGTAGAGTGCTTCGCGAAAGAGGAGCATCGTGGCGGCTATTCTAGCTCTGTGAAAGTCGTGCACCCCACGTTGGCTTAGTGAGCTTCACAAAGAGGCAGGAGCTCCGCGACAGCCAAGCATTGCGAAGGCTGGAGCATCGTGAGAGTGCTTCGCGATTGAGCTTCGTGAAAAGGTAGGGACTCCGCGAAGGCTTGTTTGAGATTTGCAAAATTGGGAGCCTTGCAAAGTAGGGTACTTTGTGAAGGCTCGTTCCAAAGGTTGTTCACCCAGTGGACAGGGGAAAAAGGGGTATTTATCAGTGGATGAAATTTGGACTTCAACACAGAATCATTTATTGAGAAATCACACAAGTGATTGTGATTCAGGCAAACAAAGACAAGGGGGTCTAGTGCTTTCAGTCATTGTACTAAAGAAGAAGGATTGAACTAAAAAGAGCATCAACTCTGATCCCTGATGCAAGCAAAGTCGCATGCTGAACAAGGGACAAAGAAATTCATTTCTATATATTGAAGATATCTTCACATCTATAAACTGAGTGTGACTTCACCAATGGCAGTGAGCCAGGGGGAGTCAACGGGAGTGACCCGAGGGACACAGTGAGTTATCCCTGAACTTTTGTAAAGGCAGTGAGCCTGGTACAGAGTGACTGTACACGAACCATTGTAATCTACAGAAAGTGAAGCATATTGGATTTAGGTATGACCAAAAATCTATCGGCATATGCTCCTTGGACATAGCCCTTAGTGATGAACCATGTAAAAATAGTTGTGTCATCTCTCTGCATGTGAATGTTTCATTGATGATCATATCCATCATACAGATTTAAGTAGTTCCTACCAATGTGGGAACAAGATCCACAACTTTAAGAAGAAAAATTTGACACACTGATTCACCCCTCCCCTCTCAGGGTGTCCCGGCGTCCTACAATTATTTTTCATATATATCTATGGGAGATCATTGAAATAGTCAATGGTGACATTTTCCCATTTCTATGTGGGTATGAGAAATATATTCCTCATCACCTTGCATATATATTGATCCATTTTAATTTTTTATCATGCCAAGAACATTGAGGTTTACTATATGACATCATTTTTCATGTGATCTCATGAGAAATGATCCTGAATATCACAGTACATCTTTGTCCTTTTGAAGTGGATGGAGAAAATCAGATATGTGAATTAATCAATATCTACTTATTTATCTATGGTGATGTAGGAATAGAATGTCTTCATTAAAATTGGATTCCACCCTCCTCATTGTTGTTTCACACATTATTCATCGCTTACATTAATTCTTTCACCATATTTTGATGCACCATATCATCTATTTATGCCTCTTTGATCATAACTTCTATAAATAGTCAAGAAATCATTTGGAAAAAGTAAGATTCTATCCCTAACATTATGGTTTTTATATGCATCCTTTTCATAACCATGATTATAGAGTCTTTCTCAATCCACTTCATGGATAGAGTAGTAGGTTCTTTTGTACCGAGAGCATCATATAATTTATTCTCGACTCTGGAATTATAGTGAATGGAGAAATTGATTTCATTGATCATATCTAACCACATTCAATCATTTATGTCTATCTTCTCTAGTGAAAATATACATTTTAGAATATTTTGATTAATATATATGTAAATATTTTCACCATAGATGTAGTTTCAAATAATATTTAGATCAATGAACTTATATGATGACTCTAGATCATGCAGCGGTTAGTTCTTCTCATATATGATCAACATTCGATTATAATAGAAAATTCCTTTATCATTTTTCATGATTACACACACAATACTTTTTTGAAGAATCATTTTATATCACAAAACCTTCTCCACATTCTAATAGTGTGAGTACTTGTGTAGTTGTTGTCCCCATAAAGAGCACATTGAACAATTCATCACATTCTTCCATTTAAAAATTCATTAACCATTATTTTATTAACTTGTTTATATGTATTTAAAATCATGAGAAATTCCTTACAAAATGTCATTATTACCAATATATGATAATAAAATTATGAATTTATTTTAAAATAGTTGGACTAATCCATTTCACAATTTCCTTTTATACGAGTCCATATATATTCATTCACATGTTAGCATGTACACCATGAAAGTGAATTTCCACATCAAATAGTACCACATTATTAACTTATAATACATTTTCTCCTTCAATAATGTCACTAGAAAGATCCATATATGGCTTTCATGATCATACTTTTTCATTGAGAATATGAGAATATCTTCTTTAAAGACTATAAAAAAATTGATGAGGGAGCCTCTAAAGACCATTAATAAAATAAATTGAAATTTTAGGGTAATTATTAAGTCCAACATGAATAAATAGGAAGTAATAGTTTCCATACCATTTATGGAAGGCTATCTTCTGAAAATAATCCCTCTTCTCTATCAGTTGATCATACCCAGAAAGGAGATCCATCATTGAGAAAATATTAGATCCATGAAGTCAGTAAAAAAGTCATCATCCATAGGTAGGGACATATTTTTCTTTATGGTGATCTGTTTGAGGACTGTTTAATTGAGACACATCCACATTGATATATTGTTCTATTATAAAAAGTGCCCATCCTCACCCCATGGTGATGTACTATGACGTATGAACCCTTTGTCAAACTTTTCTTGAAACTTCTTCTTTAATAACTCCCATTTAATCGGGGTCATCCTATAGTAGAATGGTGATATATTAGTGGCATAAGTTTTATATTTATAAATCTTCCTCATGATTTGGGAAATCTGGAGTAACTATTGACGAAATACATCAATGTATTCTCTCACAATGGGTTTTTCCTTATGGTTATTATTTTGATTTGAATCAATCATTTGGAAAACCTATGATTCCTCATAGGGTATCATCACCAAAAATATTGAGGATTTTTACCAAGGGGATATATTATAATACATGAATTTATAGAGGGGAATGGGATGGTTCAGAATGTAGAAACGTATTCATTTTCCATACTATTTTTGTTTTCTCTGTATAGTGACAGAAAATACATTCCCAATATAGTGTCAAATTCATCCAATGGAATGATTATGATATTAAATTTAATAATCATACAATATACACTAATAAAAGAAGAGTTCATCAATTGGGTTGCATTTATCACACCAATATGATATTGTATCGACATCTCTACTTCAATGTATCAAGGTTTGAATTCAACAGTTCCAAAAAATTGTAGTGTATAAATAATTTCATAGAACCAAAATCAGATAATCACTTTACATTCTTTAGAAAAAAGGTAGTTTACCATATAAGTCTTTATATTCTCATACATCTTTAATATTGGTTATGTAATAATATTTCCCTTTATTTGTTGAATTTTGTGGTTCTATTTCAAATTACACTCAATGACCCATTGTTTAGTGTACATTATTCCACAGTTACCTTGATCCATATATTTGTATAATTGAACCATGGGTGGGGTCTTCTTTTCTTCTATCATGTTTAAAGTCTTATTCATATAACATTTACATTGATGGTCATGGCTTCTTTCTCCCCTACAGTTGTATTATTTCACCATCCCTTTGAGGATGTTCCCATGATGGTTCTTCCGACATTTCAGACATGTGGGTGTTTTGGGCCCATTTAGAACATTATTAATAGATCCCCCTTCTCAAAAATCTATATTTAATATATGAACTCTATAGATTTGATACAATTCTCTAAAATAAATCAACAGTTTGAGTGCACATTGAACTATATCCTCATAACTTCTAATTTAATTGATTTTTATATCCTTTTAGTGCTTTATTTTAATCCACTAAAGAATATATCAATTTTTATATCAATCATGATAATAATACATGATGTGTATCTCTCTATACATGTAATATATTCCTCATATGAATTGAAAAAAATTTCTATCCTTGTTATTATTATCTAAGAATTCAACATCCATGTTTGTTCAAAGAGATAGAGGGAAATTCTTATTAAGAAATAATTTCTTTTTTATTTTCCGACTACATGGATTAGATTTCATAATTTGGATTTTTATTCATTAATGGGGAAAATAATTTATTTTCCATCCCATATAAATAATATATGGTTGGAGTTACCATCTCTTTATCCTAAAATTGGGGGAAAACCTCTATTATATGAATAAAAAATCAAAATATCAACATAAAATCATGAGTCATTGAAAAAAAATTGTTTTCATTATCAGTGTACCCTCCATAGGTGATGTGAAATTGTACATATTTATTTGGTTATTTTCCAAATCATAAGATAGCTATGTAAAAATATCTATGATGTTTCCATCTCCATGTCAAATTTCATTGGGATTTCCTTTCTAGAAATCAGTTCATTATCCCTGTCATAGGTCGTTGGTATGGTTTCTCCTAGTTCCTACCATTATCTAAAATAGAACTGCTTTTAAGAAATAAATTTCAACATGTAATGAATAATAAAATAATTTTTATGTTAATATTAATATTTAAGTAACATCTTATGAGACACCTAAGATTATAATTTTCCATAAATGATACTTATATGATCATTTATATTAATATTTATCTATCTTAAAAATAAATAATTGAATTATCTATATATCCTGTAAAATGGTTTGTATTATAGATTTTTATTAACAAAATAAAATACCCCCTGAGTGTCATGTTAGACATGCTGTAAGGCACATTATTGATCACCAGCTCCTGATAAACTCTATCTTAATATGATTTTTTCACTATTGTTACCACTAGTTATATCTATTCTAGATCTAGACCACCTTGTAGTATCTAGAACAAAATTTCATTTCTTGGAAGCCAATCCCTCTTATACATTACCAATACATTGCACATTTATCTAAACATAAACATATCCTTATGGTTTTCACTAATATCTTATAATACAATTTCCAAAGCTAACTAAACTATAACAACCCATAAATTACATACATTGTTATTAGTTAAAAATTGATGTGCACTCATTAAAACATATAACAAAACCATGTAACGACCGTATAGGTATAGTGTCTTTAGAAACTGGGAAACATAAACAACTGATTCATAAAGCATCTACATTGTCTCCCATTTATTTCATCATATTTAGAGTTCCTTTTTGGAATATCATACTTAATAACCTTCTTCCTGACCTGGGGAAATGTAAACATACAAAAATGGTGTGCTCAACAGCTCAGTAAGGGTAAACAAAAGAATTATCAATCATATCATATTCATAAGAACATACCATTTTTAAAATCATAACCTACAAAAGAGATCATAATATCATAACATGGGATAAAACATGTAATCCCAATAATCATAAAATAAAACATGAAACTCTATGTCATACACACATTATCATAGATAATAAATTCTTAGTAGTCAAGAATCATTTCCAAAACTATCCTAACAGAAAAAGTCCATTTCTGAACCGTGTTCACTCCTCGTTTCAGTCCTCTATCACTGAACCGGATTAACATGTCGTTCCAGCCATGTCTATATCATGAGATATAAATCATTACCCAATGCATTGGAGAGAGATATAGGTCCCACCAATCTCATAATGATACCATTCCTATGGGTGCCACAAGATCATAAATCATAAATAATTGCATAACCCATGTAATAAAATGGGATTCTTAAACATCATTCCATAATAACATAATCCATATAAGATAAAAGAACATTATAAAAATAATTCCATCATAACATAATCAAATCAATGTAAAAACAGGGATAGAAACAGATCCCTATATTATCTTAGATGGAAAATAATTTTGATAAAATGCTTGAACTCCAATCTTGAGGAAAATAACCTTTTCTAATTCAAAATCATTTTTCTTTTCTAAACATGTCATACTATTTTAAACTAAAATAAGTTGATTTAAAATAAATTTGAATAATTGTAAAGGAAGATTCATGGAAATAATGTTCAATGAAATCATGAAAATCTATTCACGCTATGTAAGTTAAAAAAACATTCTTCTCGTACTTTGGCCGAAAAAGTCAAAAAGTTCCTTATACTAAAAACAACAAAAGATTCCTTTCATATCTTTTACTAAAAACTCAAAAATGGGTAAAATTAGATTTAAATGATTTTAGGAGGATATAAATATTATTACATACTAAGGAAACATGGATGTGGATGATAAATTTTCCACAGTAAAATCTGAAGTATAAACAATCTCAGATAAAAATGAGATTGCGAGACTTTCCCTTACCTTAGGTCCGATTGGCTTTGTACATGTCCGAACCTCTTGTATAATGATTTAAATAATGTCATTGAATTATTCCAGAATCATTATCGTTGTTAGGATATCATATATGGTCATATTCTTAGCTTCTTATTAGTAATATTTCATTGATACTTGTTATTTGGGTGTTTATTGCTTTTTCTTCTTATGCGTGTTTTGTCAAATAAATTCTTATTTTTATTTTTAGGATATAGAAACCTCATTTACAGAACGTTATTAGTGTAATATATATCATATTTATTCATTCAATTCATATATATAATCATTATTCAATGAAGATCACGTAGAATGAGTCGCATCACATCGTGGAGACGGTAGGCCGTACGTACGCACGAGCGATGATATCGTACCCATGATAATGGAATTGTATTGGAGTGTATGTATACTATTTAAGAATCGATATAACTTTACAATAATCATATATAGTTATTATTTACACAATTATACCTGTCCATGTAAGGTGGTGATGGAAAACAGATTACAACACGACGTGGAGACGGTATTCCGTACTTACACACGCGCGGTGATTTCATTTTCTGTAGGATGGATGGAAGGTGAAATAGAGTTGTTTCATATTTATAATAATATATCAGTATACTATTGATACATATGTTATTACTTCATAATTAAAAAACTAAATAAGAGGAAGTAGAAGATGAAATAAATTTCAATGAATCAGTACTGGATATTACCTCTTCTTCGACATGCCTTTTTGAAACCACCTCTTAGGGCACTATGATTGATATTTGAAGAATACCAAGACCTTTAGAATATTAATAGGGAAGTGTAGAAGAGTAATTGGCAGGGTTTGTCCGAGCTTTAAGTCTCAATGTGATGTTAGGAGAAGAGGGAGGAGGTGCCCTTTTACTGGGTGTCGAGGGTCGCCATAGGAAAAACTTAAAATATTATTTTATAAAAAAGTCATATTCGGTTTTTAATAGCTCCAAACTGATTTATTTAAAAGATAAGTTAGGTATGGTTCTAAATAATCTCATCTAATATGTTTTAGACATGTTTAGGTTACTATTTTAACCTTATCATTTAGATTTAACTCTATGTTAATTAATTTAACTTTTATCGTGTCTTTTTGTTTCCTTACACTATAAGGTTAATAAAATTTCTATAACCAGCCAAACTAACCCCTAGTGGTTCATTATTATTATATTTAACCTTTTCTAAGTAATTTGGCTAAACTGTATATATTTAGAAATAATATAACAATTAATAATATAATATATTTTTTAAAATCTATTTTATGTCAATTTTGACACTATTTGGTAATTGATTTTTTTAAAACTCATAAAATCATCATTAGTTCTAAAAAAGTTAATTTAATAAATAATAATATGTCTTATTGACCTAAAAAATTAGTGTAATATTTAAAAGGTCTCAAATTACATTAATTTGGGTATTTATGACATCATTTATGTTAATATTTCATTAATAATGTAATTACTTCATCATCATTGTGTCATATATAAATTAAATTATTTATTGTCTAAAAATTAAAAATAAAATACCATTATGTAGGAAATCTTTTTATATTTCTAATGAATATTTATAGTCGAATTTATCTTATTTATAACCCTATATTATAAATGTTTTAGTTATTAAACTTTGATTTTAACTATTTTATCTCTTCTTTAAATAAAATAACATTAAATGAACCAATCTAATACAAGTGGTCCTAAAGGGTCATATTTAATTACTAGGGTTTTTTTTTGTCTAATTAAACTTATACAATTGTATTAGGACATGTGTTTTGGTAATAATTAAATCATTTTTACCTATAATTACCCTATTTACTTTTAACCGTGGTAAAAAAGAGTAAAAAGTTACTATTAACCAAAAATTATTTTTATCTTGTTGAACCAAATTTTACTCAATGATATTATCTGTGTCTCTCGGATTTTCAAAATTCATCTCAAAGAAGCGGTAAAATTATGTTGTATGTACAATTTCAAATGCTTTAGGAGGTGGGTAAAAGACAGCGAAAAAATCAATAAATTTTTATATATCTATTTTTTTTAAATGACTCTAATGAAGTACATTGAACTTATATAAGTATTATGTATCAATTTTGACATAAAATAAATTTAAATTAAATAAATAATTATTTAAATAAAAAGTCAGTTTTTAAATAGTAACCTAGTGTTTTCACTATTCATCAAAAATTGAATGTTTTCAAAAATATACCAAAATTTCACCCTAGGCTAATTTCGATATTCCGAATCTAAAAATGAAGTCCATTTTGAAAGATAAAATTTATAAAATTTCAAAAAGTTGGTATTAATATTCATAATAGATATTTTATATAATATTTCAATAACATATCATTGTTTAGTGAAACACGATATTGTGTACAACAGACGCTATCAAGGAAGGATGCTCTTGCGTATAATTCAACCCAATATTGAGTTGTGTGAAATAAAAGATTCCTTTGATGTTGCGTATAACATAAGACATAAAAAATATACTTCTCATAAAATATCAGGGTGTTACATTCTACCCCCTTTAAAATGAAATTTTCCCTCAAAATTTGTCACTTCGTAACAAATAGATGAGGATACCTCTCTCCAATCATATTCTAAATCTCACATGAAGCTTATTCTAATTGGTGGTTCCACCCTAAAACATTAACCAAGCGAGTGGTCTTGTTCCTTAGGACTTTTTCACTACGATCCAGAATCTCTATCGGTTGTTCTTCATAAGAAAGATCTTGTTGCAGCGGTACAACTTCTGAGCTGAGTACATTTGAAGGATCTAGTATGTACTTTCTCAGGAGAGATACATGGAACACATCTTGAACTTGAGAGAGATTTGGTGGAAGCGCCAATCGGTAAGCTACCTTCCCAACATGATCCATTATTTCAAAAGGACTGATATACCTAGGGCTCAGCTTTCCCTTCTTTCCAAGTCTCATTACTCTCTTCCAAGGAGATATTCACAAGAAAACATTATCACCCACTTTGAAATCTGTGTCTTTTCATTGGTTGTCGGCATAAATTTTTTGTCGACTCTGAAAAGCTCTTATGTGTTGTTGAATAGATCTGACCTTTTCTGTCATCACATCAACAAGATCAGGTCCTAATATCTTTCTTTCCCCAAATTTATCCCAGCAAGTTGGAGTTCTGCATTTCTTTCCATAGATAGCATCATAAGAAGCCATCTAAATACTAGAGTGAAAGCTACTATAATAAGAAAATTGTAGAAAAGGTATGTGTTGAACCCAACCACCTTTGAAATCCATAGAACAATCTCTTAAAATATCTTCTAGAGATTGAATTGTTCTCTCAGACTGACCATCTATCTAAGGATGGTAACCTGTGCTGAAACTAAGCTCTGTATATAAATTATGCTGAATACTTCTCCAGAACTTCGAGGTAAACCTCGTATCCTGATCAGATATAATGGAAAGTGGTACTCCATGAAATCATACCAATTCCTTTACATATATCCTGGCAATATGATCTAGAGGGAAATCGTGACCTTGTAATGGCATTCTGAACCATAGGAAGTGGGGCCTTTGAGCGGCATCGCCTCTCCCCTTTCGATGCGAATAGGGTTTCTTTCGATATCTTGATTCATCCCTCTCCATCCTCTTCCTCTTGAGTTTACTTCATCGGATTGTCTCGGCGGATCGTCTCTGTGGATGG
Source organism: Viscum album (assembly GCA_963277665.1). Taxonomy (NCBI): domain Eukaryota; kingdom Viridiplantae; phylum Streptophyta; class Magnoliopsida; order Santalales; family Viscaceae; genus Viscum; species Viscum album. The sequence continues at coordinate 1,428,089,280 of OY728141.1, forward strand.
GTCATCTCGGGTGTCATTGCGACTCGGTCGACAGGTGGATGAGATTCATTTCCTTCAAAGGATTATGATGGATCTGGAGCGGAACGGGGAGGGGAGGTCTTTGTCTTCTATTTCCTTGTGATGTTTTTCAGTGGTGAAGGCTGTCTCTTGGGGTTTTCATTTGTGATTGAAGGACTTCTGGGCTTGGGTTCATCCTATCATTGTTCCCTCCCTATGACGGATGATATTCAGAGGCCTCTGGTGCCCTCCGCAGCGGTGTTGCGATTCTCCCTGTGGCGATGCACTACAGGCTTCTATGGCACTCCTGGTTCGGACCTACGGGCGTAAGACCTTTTATTCAGCATACTCTCCAGAGAGTTCTGGGGCCCTTCTCGGTAGCACGGGGAAGTCTTGTGGTGAGTCCCATGGGGGTCGTTTCCTGCGGCGAGTGTGCCATGAATTGGCTTGAAGATTTCTGTGAATCTTTGACCCTACTATGTTAAAGTCTAAGGAGTTATTTCTGACGATGAAAAACATGGTTTTTTTATGGTCCAGCTGTTTGATTTTGTGTTTGGTGGTGTTTTTGGAGATGAAGATGACGGACGATCCCATCGTCAGTGAAGGGTGGCGCGTGACAGTGGTCGTTGATGGTGAAGATGAAGACGGACGCCGGTGAAGTTCTCTAGTGGGCCAATGGATGCAGGTTTGTCTGATTGATGTGATGTGTCTGTCGAGGTAGGTTGTGGATCGAGGCGGCGTAGGTCAGGCATGCGTGGTTCAATGCTCGAGGCGTGATGCGGGGTGTGCGGCTCGAGGCGTGACTAGTAGTATAGATTGTGGATTTGGTTTTTTGACATTTAAAATTATATGGTAGTTTGTCTATTTGGTTGCGAGGTAATGGGTATGGTGATATTCTGTAATGGGTCCCAGAAACCCTTAAACCGGCTTTTTGAAAATATAAAAAATGATTTGCGGATTTAGAGGGAAATCTTCTCTAATAGCAATGAAGGGTGACGACTTCGTAAGATGATCAACTATGACCCAGATAGCATTATTGCCTTTAGATTTTTTAGGATGTCCGGTTACAAATTCCATAGTGATGTTTTACCATTTCCATTCGGGTATGGGTAATGGTTGTAACATCCCCTTAGACTTATGTCTCTCAGCTTTAACTTGCTGACAAACCAAGCATCGAGAGACATATTCAGCAACATCTCTTTTCATGCCATCCCACCAGAAGTACTATTTCTGTTCCCTATACATCTTCGTACTTCTAGGATGAAAAGAGAATGAAAAACTATGAGCCTCATACGTAATATCCTTCTTTAATTCTGGGATGGGAGGAACACAAACCCGATTCATGAACATTATTATCCCATCATAATCAAGGCTGAATTCAGGAACATTTCTCACCTTCTTTTGTAACTCTGCATCTTCTTTTTGTGCCTCTTTAATCATCACATGTATAGATGGTTGAACATTCATTTGAGAAAGATAATATTTTCCCCTTCCATTATAATTCCAAGACCTATCCTTTGTAAATCCATAAATATTGGATCTTTTGTGATCCTCATCATGGATAAGCTATCATGGTCTTGTCAACTTAATGCATCTTCCACCTTGTTTTCTTTCCGAGGGTGGTAATGAATTGAGCAGTGATAGTCGTTAATGAACTCCAACCATCTTCTTTGGTGCATATTAAGCTCCTTTTGTGTGAAAATATACTTGAAAATTTTATGGTCAGTATAAATATCACGCCATTCCCCATATAGATAATGCCTCCATATTTTTAATGAAAAGATTACCGTTGCTAACTCCAAATCAGGAGTTGGGCAATTTTTCTCATGGATTTTCAACTGTCGTGAGGCATAAGCTATCACCATATCATTTTTCATGAGAACACACCCCAATACCTTCATGGATGCATCACTGTAGATCACAAACCTTTCTCGACTACAAGGGAGTGTGAGCACAAGTGCACTGGATAACCTTCTTTTTAACTCCTTGAAATTCTCTTCACAATCCTCCGTCCACATGAACATAACTTCTTTTCGAGTTAACCTGGTGATTGTATTAGATAATCATGGAAAATATTTCAAAAAACATCGATAATATCCATCCAGACCAATAAAACATCAAATCTCAGTTACTGTTATTGATCTCGACCATCTTTCAATATCCTCTGTTTTTTCTAGATCCATAGATATCCCCTCATTTGAGATTATGTGATGCAAAAATGATACTTTTTGAAGCCAAAATTCACAGTTGGTAAATTTGGCATAAATCATATACTTTCTTAGGGTCTTTAATACAATTCTCATGTGATCTTCATGTTCTTCATTGATCTTTGAGTAGACAATAATATTGTCTATAAAGACTACCAAAAACTGATCAAGATAGTCGCTAAAGATTCTATTCATCATATCCATGAAGGAAGTAGGGGAATTATTAAGACAAAATAGAATCACTATAAATTCATAGTTTCCATACCTTGTATGGAAAGCCGTCTTGGGTATATCCTCCTTTTTGACCCTTAATTGATGATACCCTAAACGAAGATCAATCTTGGAAAAGTATTGATCTCCGCATAGTTGGTCAAATAAGTCATCAATGCATGGGAGAGGATATTTGTTCTTGATAGTGATCTTGTTAAGTTCTCGATATTCAATGCAGAGTCTAATTGATCCATCTTTATTCATAAAAAACAAAAATGGTTCTCCCCATGGTGACACAATAGGGATTATGAATCCCTTATCAAGATTCTCTTGGAGTTTCTTCTTCAATTCCTACAACTCAATTGGGGTCATTCTATAAGGTGTATTTGAAATAGGCATAGCATCTAGTATGAGATCTGTTGAAATCTCAACTTCACGATTTGGTGGAAGACCTGGCAATTCCTCCCAAAATACATCATCAAACTCCCATACAATGGGATTATTCTTAATCTTCAGTTTCTCTCCAACCATTTGAGATAAATAACCTTCATTTAGTGGAATCAAGACCCTTATGATGGAAGAAATTTCCAATGGATGGTTATGTTCATCCTTGCATCGATAGACGATCATAGATTGATCTGGAATATAAAATTTTACTTCCCTTCTTTGTAAATTGATATGAGAACCATATAAATAAATCCAATCAATTCCAAGAATCACATCAAATTCCACTATAGGAAGTATCACAGGATTTTCAGGAAGCACATTCTCACAAACTTCAATCGGAGAATAATTGTACACTTTTGATGCGACTGTTGTGTCATTAGGGGTTGTCACAACTATCTCAACATCTAATTGTTGAGTTAATATGGGGATACCCTTAGAAAATTTGTCATAAATAAAAGAGTGGGTGGATCCAGAATCAAATAAAACATTTTCTACGTTAGAGTGGATGGTAAGTGTACCTTTCATCAATTCGTTATCATACTCTACATCGCCGATAGAAATTGCATGTGACATTCCTTTGTCTTTGGCCTTAAGGTTTTTTGATGTCGATCATCCTAAAAAACCCTTGGATTAGGTCATTCATTGGAATAATGCCCCATTTCCTTGCACTTATAACATTGATCTGTAGGATGTTCACTCTATGTAGCCTTTTCTTTGTTCGCATCATTAGACACCTTCTTCCCATCATTGCGGCATTCAAATTCCCGATGACCTTCTTTTCCACATTTGAAACATTTACATGTCCCTTTAACACAACTCACTCCATTTTTCTTTCCACATTTTGAGCATAAGGGGAATCTCATCTTCTTTTCAGTGTGCTCTTTATATTTTCCATTAAATTCCATTTTTCTCTTCTTATCAAATGCATATGACTGATGGGTTATTCCAATATCCATCTCAACCTTGAGAGCACATCGAACATTTTCCTCATAGTTATTGAAGTCCCTTATTGCTAACACCCATTGAAGGATTGGTTTTAAGACACTAAAGAATCGATCGATCTTAATCTGAGGTTGGATAATAATCCCAGAAGCGTACCTTGCAAGTCTTGTAAAATTTTCTTCGTAGGTACCAACAGATTCATCATCCTTTTTCTTTAGTTCAAGAAACTCCTTCTCCGTCTTTTTTCGAAGAATACGAGGGAAGTACTTATTGAAAAATAAGTTCTTGAACTCATCCCATTCCATGGAGTCAATTTCGTCTATTTGATTCGTATTCTTGATAAGATTCCACCATTGATCATCTCCTTCCAAATAATATACTGCTAAGATGACATTATCATGTTCAGAACATTGAAAAAACTGAAAATATCTTTCCAGTGGTATTGATCCATTGTTTAGCAAGTAATGGATCAGTAGACCCACTTAATTAAGGTGGAAGCTACCTCATGAAGGATTCAACAAAATATTGCAATTTCCTTTGCTCGTTTGGAAGTCCTGCATTATTCATAGCTTGGGAAGTTGTGTGAGAATGGCTACAATATTTTTCATTCCAGCTCCCATAACGTTTGGTTGCTCAGAGGGACAATCATTGCATTACCCATCACATTTATCATTAACACAGTTCCTTCGTGTTCCATCCATTGACTAAAACCAATAAGCATAGTGTGAGAAACACTAATCGTAATAGTAAAAACACATAATCAATAATAAAATTTCACGCTTTAGGTCTTATCATAGGTTATTCAGGGCCATTTAAAAATCACTACGATTTTGTCCAATGCTTAGACATATCCTTAGGGTTATTACTAAGCCTTTCACATCCTAGATTCAAAAGGATGACTATACCTTTCCTCTGAAACCAAATACAATGACCCATACTTTACATACATTTTTATTATTTCAAAATTGAAGCACACTAATTACAACATATAACAAAACCATTAAAGGAACATATAGTTATAATGTCTTTAGAAAATGGGAAACATAATAAACTGGTTCATAAAGCATCTACATTGTCTCCTGTTTATTTCATCATATTTAGAGTTCCTTTTTGGAATATCCTACTTAATACCCTTCTTCCTGACCTGGGTAAAAGAAAAAATACAAAAAGGGTGAGTTCAAATGCTCAGTAAGGGTAAACAAAAGAAATATTAATCATATCATATTCATAAGAGCATAACATTTTTAAAATCATAACCTGCAAACGAGATCATAATATCATAACATGGGATAAAAAATGTAATCCCAATAATCATAACATAAAACATGAAACTTTGTGGAATACACACATAATCATAGAGAATCATTTCTTAGTAATCAAGACTCATTTCCAAGGCTATCCTAGTGGACAAAGTCCATTTCTGAACTGAGTTCACTCCTCGTTTCAATCTTGTATCAGTGAACCGGATTAACCTGCCGTTCTAGCCTTGTCTATCTCATGAGATATAAATCATTAACCAATGAATTGAAGGGAGACATGGGTCCCACCCATCTCATAATGATACCATTCTTATGTGTGCCACAAGATCATAAATCATACATCAGAGCATAACCCATGTAATAAAATTGGATTCTTAAACATCATGCCATCATAACAGAATCCATATAAGATAAAAGGACATTATAAAAATAATTCCATCATAACATAAACAAATCAATGTAAAAATAGGTATAGAAATATAATGCTATATTATCTTAGATGGAAAATAATTTTTATAAAACACTTGAACTCCATTCTTGAGGAAAATATCCTTTCTACTTAAAAGCCATTTTTCCTTTCTAAACATGTCACGCTATTTTAAACTAAAAGAAGTTGAATAAAAATAAATTTGAAAACATGTAAAGGAATCTTCATGGAAATAATGTTATATGAAATCATAAAAATCTATTCATTCCATATAAGTTAAAAAAACATTCTTCTTGTACTTTGGCCAGAAAATTAAAAAATTAGCTCGTACTAAAAACGACAAAAGATTCTATTCATATCTTTTACAAAAAATGCACTAATGGGTAAAATTAGATTTAAATAATTGTATGAGGATAGAAATATATTTACATATTGAGGAAAAATGGATGTGGATGATAAATATTCCCCAGTAAATTCTAAAGTATAAACGATCTTGGATAAAACTGAGATTGTGAGATTTTCCCTTACCTTAGGTCTGATTTGCTTCGTACATGTTTGAACCTCCTGTATAATGATTTAAATAATGTCATTTAGTTATTCCATAATAATGGTGATTTTTTATGATATCATATATGGTCATATTCTTAGCTTCTTGTTTGTAATATTTCATTGGTACTTGTTATTCGGGTGTTTATTTCTTTTTCTTCTTATGCGTGTTTTGTCGAATAAATTCTTATTCTACTTTTTAGGTTATAGAAAACTCATTTATAGAATTTTATTAGTGTAATATATATCATATTTATTCATTCAATTCATTTATATAATCATTATGAAAGGAATATCATGTAGACCGAGTCACATCACATCGTGGAGATGGTAGGCCGTACGTACACACGAGCAATGATATCGTTCCCATGATAATGGAATTGTATTGGAGTTTATGTATACTATTTCAGAATCAATATCAATTTGCAATAATCATATATAGTTATTATTTAAACCATTATACACATCCAAGTATGGTGGTGATGTAAAATAGATTACACCGCGGTGTGGAGACGTTATTCCGTACGTACGCACACGCGGTGATTTCATTTTCCATATGATGGATAGAAGGTGAAATAGGGTTGTTTTATATTTATAATAACATATCAGTATAGGAGTGATACTTATTTTATTACTTCACAATGAAACAACTAAATAATAGTAAGTAGAAGAAGCAATAAATTTCAATGAATCAGTAACGGATATTACCACTTCTTCGACACACCTCTTTGTAACCTCCTCTTATGGCACTAAAATTGATCATTGTAGAAGACCAGGACCTCTAGAATATTACTAGGGATGTGTAGAAGAGAAATTGTCAGGGTTTGTCCATTCTTGAAGGATAAATGTGGTGTGAGGAGAAGAGGGAGGAGGTTCCCTTTTATAAGAAAGGATAGGGGCACCTTAGGAAAAACTTAAAATATTATTTTATAATAAAGTCATATTCGGTTTTTTATAGCTCAAAACTGATTTATTCGGAAGCTAAGGTGGGTATGGGTAGAAATACTCTAAAAAAGGGGTTTTAGACAAGTTTAGGTTACTATTTTAAACTTATCATTTATATTTAACTCTAAGTTAAATAATTTAACTTTTACCGTGTCTTTACACTATAAGGTTAATAAACTTACTATAACAAGTCAAAAGAACCTCAAGTGGTTCAGCATTAATATATATATAACCTTATCTAAGTAATTGGTTCAAACCTTAGATTTTTAGGAATAAAATAACAATTAATAATATAATATTTTTTTAAAAAATTATTTTTTTTCAATTTTGACACTATTTGGTAATTGATTTTTGTAAAAATAATAACATCATGATTAGTTTGAAAAAAGTTAATTTAATCAATAATATCACATCATATTAACCTAAAAAATTATTGGAATATTTAAAAAGTATCAAATTATATTTATTTGGGTACTTATAACATCAATTATGTTAATATTTCATTAATAAGGTAATTACTGCATCATCATTGTGTCATAAATAAATTTACTTATTTAACACCTAAAAATTACAAATAAAATACCATTATGTGGGAAATATTTTTATATTTCAAATGAATATTTATTGAAGAATTTATCTTATTTATAACCCTATATTAAATTTTTTTAGTTATTAAACATTGATTTTTAATATTTTAACTCTTCTTTAAATAAAATAACATTAAATGTCCTAATCTAATCCAACTTGCCCTAAAGGGTAATATTTTATTCTTATGGTTGTTTCTAGTCGAATTAGGATTATCCAATAGAATTAGGACATGTTTTAGGGTAACAATAATATCATTTTTTCCTTTAATTACCCTATTTACTTTTAACCGTTGTAAATAAAAGTAAAAAGATACTATTCACGAAAAATTATTTTTATCTTATTAAACCACATTTTACTCCTTGATATGAACTGTTTCTCTTGAATTTTTGAAATTCAACTCACAGAAGTGGTAAAATTAAGTTTTATGTACAATTGCAAATGCTCCGAAGAGGTGAGTAAAAGACTGTGAAAATTTCATAAAAAATATTATATATCTAAAATTATTATAAAATGACTCCAATTAATTACATTGAACTAAAATAAGTATTATGTATCAATTTTTATCTAAAATAAATTTAAATAAAATAAATAATTATTTAAATAAAAAGTTGATTTTTAAATAGTAACCCAGTGTTTTCACTATTCATCAAAAATTGAATGTTTTCTGAAAAATATCAAAATTTCACCCTAAGCTAATTTAGATATTTCAAAACACACAATGAAGTCCATTTTGAATGATAAAATTTATAAAATTTCAAAAAGTGGGTATTATTATTCATAACGGCTAGTTTATATAATATTTTAATAACATGTCTTTGTTTAGTGAAACTCGATATTGCGTACAACACACGCTATGAAGGAAGGTTGCTCTCGCGTATAACGCAAGCCAAGATAGTTTTGTATGTAATGAAAGATCCCTTTGATGTTGCGTATAACATAAGACATATAAAATATATATCTCATAGAATATCAGGGTGTTACATATACCATCCATTGATATAAACTATAACACCATGGATTTTCATTACATAAATATTGCATCATTTCAAAGACAAAAAATAGAATACTGATAATTTGTATGATTTAAAGGTTCACTATCAAAGGAAAATTTTGTTTATACAAAACATTAGAATTGTAAAAGAAAAAAATAATTTAGTTCCTTCTTCTACTTTCTCTTTGTTTCTCTTACATTTTCTTTAATAAATGTGATCACATGAGGATATACATCAATTACATGGGTCAGATAAAATTCTTGTAAGGGGAGGGATAAAGGACATGAAAAAATAGAACATGGGAGAAAATAATCAACATCGTTGTATCATAATCATATGATCATCATCATAATCCAGAGGGAAATTTTTTATAAAGGCATGGACTGTGTCATATGAATAAAATGAAACATCATGTCATAGAGGTCAAATTACACACTTAGTTCTGAACAATGATAGCATCATGTCCATGCATAACGTAAGTTCATAAATCTGGAATTCATCATTTTGATGAAATCAATATTCATGTTCATCCATATTGAATTCAATATCATGAAATAAATCATCATACATAATGAATTTAAGGGATATATAATTTCTATCCCACATGTCACATCATAAATCAAAATAATCATACTTGCTACATAGAATGTATAACAATCATAGTCATGGAATAACCCATGGAAATGAATGGGTATCATAATGATTTCATAAATCTTACATTCCTGAACAGACTTTCGGGTTCATGAATGAATAAGGTATATCATATATTGGCATAAAAAACCAATATTTATTAGTGAAGTAGATAATATTTCAAGAGAGGTAAAATATATTGTTTTGGAAATTGAACCCTCTTTTAAAAAGATTTTATTAGAAAACATTTTGACATGAAATGAACATTTATAAACTTAAAATGAAATGGAATGGTTCATTTCATTGATATTATAAGCGCATTTATACTTTGAAATGGGAGATAAACTAGTGTAATTAATTGCGTTATAGAATCAAGTTACCTTAATTCCCACATTATTTAATTTATTTTATGCACACTGAATTATAAAATTAGTATTTTTTAAACATAGTTCTTGAAGTGAATTATGTTATCTTGTAACACTATTTATCTGTTAATATTATTGGATATGTTTTTATAACATTTTTTTCAAATGTTATTTGTTTTGATAGACTGTTTTCATTAAAATTTGTAGTTCTTCATCGATTTAATGATTTTATTTGGGTTCATTTATAAATATATAAGATTAAATATATAATATTAAATTAGATATATTTATATAATAATATAACATGAATAATTTATTATAGATCTTATTAACTTTTTTGATAAGAAATGTATTGGATATATCTTCATTGGTGGTTAAACAACCATTGATAGTACATTCCCAAGAGGGATGGAATAATAAGTAATAAATTTATATATGTTTCAAATATGAATGATATTGTTGATAAACATCATTAATATGATGTTAAAATACTTATTAATTAATATTATATGATTTTTCAGAATGGGGTTTTATGAAAATAAATAGAAGAATAAAAATATATGTTTTGATAAAAAAATACTCTTTCCTCTGTGTAGATTCTCCTATACGACACTAAAAATAAATTGATTATTGGATATTAATTACTCTAGAAAATTCCTATGAATTCTAATGGGATTATTTAAGAAGGTTATTTCTTGTGGTTTGGATTCTTTAATTAGGGGATGAGTGTTTTCTAAGGGGTAGTATAGGGGTTATTTTTACACGAGGAGATGTGTAATTCTTAAACTAAAATATTAAATAACATTATATATGAAACGTAATCATTATAACATTTAAAATATGAAATTACTAATCATATATCAATTTAATATAACGGTTTTAGGACATTAAAAACATTTTATAATTTGAATTCAATAATTTATACAAATGGAATGGGGAAAAAGGAGAAAATGTGTTATTTTATAGAAACACTTGACAATAAACTTTGTAAAATTATATTTAGGTCTAGAAAAAATGATTATTTTATTTTAATGAATCGTTTCTGAAATTTGATATTTTTTTATGAACATAAATTTGTTGAAATTATTAGTTCACTAATACAATATGAACAATGTAATAGAATATACACTTCTTACAAAATAACCATATATTTACTATTCTACTAAAAGGTTAAGTACTTCAGAAAATTAAAAACATGTTACCCTATGAATAAATTCACATGATGATCCAAAAAGTTAAATTATTTTAATAAAAATAATTTTCAAACATTGGTTATTTTAATTTAAAATTTTAATTTTATGATTTGTATAAAATATATCAAAATAGATATGATTAAAATTGTTCTTATAGTTTCATTGAGTTTTTATTATTGATATTTATATATTAAAATTATAATATAAATACGATAATAATTTAATCATGATAAATGTAATTTATAATATCTGTTATTATTTTAAGTTCAAATTACAATTCCAACAGTCAGGTTACAATTCAAAAATATCATGTTACAATTCCTAATTGTCTGAACACTATTCCAATTGTAATATTCTAATCCCAAAAGATACATGATCTCATTTAAATATTTATTAATTAACATATTAAACATTCACCTTAATTCCCCCTCTTTCAACATTCTCATTTTCTAAAAATGTCAACGGGTTTACTAAGATTCTGTTTATTTTGTATAGTAGTTTTCATTGGCAAAATGATTCTAGTAGATTGGGATGACTTTTATTTTCCCATGATTGTTTTTCTATTATGTATATTTGTTACCATAGTAATATTTTCAATTTTAATAGGTTTAATCATAGACTAATGTAATGATTTTAATTAATGAAATAAAATTTTCTTTTTCATTATATGTGATGATTCTCTATAATTCTATATAATATAATATAACAAACATTTAATCATGAAACAATATAATTAATAGAATATCGATATTTACATTGTTTCTTGAATTATATTATCCCAACATTTTTGTTATTATTTTATATAATTTGAAATGTTTTTTGTTCCCTACAGGGCTAACCAGAATCCAAAATTTATAAAACTCAAACAACTAATAATAATAAATTAAAATATAGTAAATGATTGTCTTAATTAGAACCCATAAAATGGTTAAATAATTTATTTTTGGTCTCTAAAAATAAAATATTTTATTTTATATGATGAAATACAATGAAAAATATACATTTTCTATGAGTGGTATGAAGAATGATCAAGAAGAAGGAAGAACATATTTTGTTGCCAGAAAATAAGTTGAAAGTGCATTTTAGGGTTTCGTAAATTTTTTGTTCAATTGAATTGAATTTAAAAAATACCTTTGATAAAATTTTTTTTTAAGAATTAGTACAAGTATAATTTAGTGGTCTAGGTATCCCCTCTTTAGTAAAAAATACCCTATTTCTCAACTTTTAGTAATTTAGGGTTTTAATGTAGTATATTTATCATAACAACTCATTTAAGATATGTTAACTATAATTAAACAATGGTCATCATGTAGTGTAAGGAATCTAGTTTCACATTTATGTAAAATACATTTCATTAATTCAAAAAAATTAATGGTTATAAATTCATGATATAGAAAAATATTAGTAAAGGAATTAAAATATGAAACAATAAAAAAAGTGAAATAAAAAAACCAAATAAATACAACACTCCTTACCCCTTCAACTAAATTATCCTACCACATAGATTAAAATAACCCATCATCCAAATAATGAGTTATTATGGGGAATGGAAGATTGAATAGAAATAATAATAAATGTGGAGAAAAAGACTAGTATAGGAAATTTATAAAGCATAGATTCTTGTGTGATGATATGGTCTTTAGATCAATTCCGTAAAGCCACAGCTTCTTCTACAATTTATAGATATTCAAGGGTGATCTAGTTGAATTAACTTTCTATAAATTTACCTAAAAGAACTAATTTTATTTTTACTGGATGTTTAGAGATATCTTCGGTCATGATGTATGTTTCCCATTGAAATTCTTGTTTAACTTCTCATCAATGGGTCTATTAGAAAAAATATATAGTGTATAAAATGTATTTACCTGATGAATTTTATGGTAAAAAAATATCATTTCATGGAAAACATATTATATGAATAAAATTTATTTTATGATTTATTTCCATGAATCTTATTAAAAAGACATGATTCCTCCTTTTATCTCCTGAATATGATATTTTCCTGATTCTTTAACTCTATTCATCACCATTCCAACTTCAATTTCCTAATGTCACTACTCAATAGTAATATGAATCTATTATTTCGTTGAAATATCATTCTATTTTTCTACATTTAATCATCTTCATAAAAAATTAATATGATTCAAAATATGACGAGTTTCATTCAACATTCCATCATGATTTAATAATTTAAACATTGTATATATGTATTCAATATACAAAAATATCTGAATGAAAAGTGAATATGAGTATCTTGATGGTTTCTTTTTACCTTTATTTTTGTCAACAACTATCTCCTCAATCTAGGAGATCTAACATTTTGAAATTAATACATACCCTTAGGTTTTTGTTATTAGGTATATAATGTTTTCAAAATACTCCATATACACAAAAGATTCCATATAATAAAAAAAGGAAATATGATTCACAGATAATAATAATTAGTTTCGTAAAAAAATATGTTATCATATACCCAATGAAGTAATTAAATTAGTTAAATAAAATCATAATCAATAAATAGGTCAACCATTTTATTGATCAATCACAATCATTCACTGAATACCCATTTCAAAATCAATTTACTTGTTTCAAATTGAATTATTATTATTAAATTTTTTATCAATTAAGAATTAATAAAATTTGTTATTTTATATTTAAACAAATTTAAAATTATAAAAACCCATGAGATATAGATGAATCCCATCCGTAATAATAAAAAAATTAATTAGTTAATCTTTGTTAAAAAACTTATAATGAAAATATTGTGTGTTGATTTGGATCACAATGTGTACCCTTCTTGTTTAGATTAAATTTTGTTTTGGAAATTAATATAAACATGTCCTTAATTACATATGTCAAAACATGCATCATTATATTCCTATTTGAAAATAGTTTTGGGTATTAACACTAAGAATGTGGCTATTATCAGATGACATGGAGGATAAAAAACATTATGTGTGGTCATCACCATGTTATGTGTAATTGAATGAAATGTATGCCTAAACAGTGTGTAGTTCCATCGCCCAAATCAAGTAATATGAATTGTTTTCATATTCTAATGAAAATATATTAATTGATTTGGCATATACCACTATTGAATATCATGATGTGTGTTATGCGATCATAAACTATACACAACATGCATTTTTATACTAGATAATAATAATAAAAGTAATTCTACTGGAAATATTGGGAGTCTATATGAATGTACTTGGGGTGGAAATAAACTTTTTAGATGAAGCATATTAATAACTACATGTTTTGTATAATGTATTTTCACATAATTATATAAATGTAAATGAAATAAAATAAATGTTCTAGTGTTCCCATATGCTATTTTAGAAGTGTTTCATAGTATGTAGACCTGGCTACATGTAGTATTAATATTCCTAACCATTCAACCATGATGAATATTGAATAATTCATATTCTATAGGTGAAATATAACAAATAAATACTTTTAAAACTAGATATATACCATATAATAATTCTTTTTTAATGTCCCGGAACAAAAAATCAATATGCAACATATAATAAATATATTCCCTTTTTATTTTCAACATGGTATCCATAATTTTTATGGTGACCAGTCATGGGGGGTTACGTGGTGTGTATACTAGCTACAAGATGTGTAATGCTTGTTAAACATCATTATATATGACTAAAAATTTGATTACTATAATTAAATGTCATAATAACTCACTACATTATCAGTTATGATGGTCACTACGTCTCTGTTTGAGGGAACGCACTAGGAAAATTTCATTTATATGTAATGTAATTTTGTCAAGAAGAAAAAATCATATAAAACATTTAATGGGTTATTATATGATTCATCACCTATTCAATGAATTATTTTTTATATGTTGTGACTAAAATCATTTTTTATTAAATTCTTAAAAAAAATGAAAATGTAAAAAGAGAAAATAAGAAAAAAATGCATAAATAATCAAATAAGATGAAGTAATAATGAATTTAGCTAAAACACCATTGATACTAATTGATGGTTATAAGGAACAATATAAGTAATTATTGACTTTAAAAATAAATTTTCTGATTGGTTCCCATATCATATATATGATGAATTAAAAAAACAAAAACCTTATTCTTCAAATAATATATACTCTCAAATTAAATTTATAACTTATTAAAAATGACAATTAACAAGGATTCATATTCATTTATTAATTTTATTTTTTGAAAAACGCATCCTCAAATCATGCTTTACAATTATTTCAAGGATGGATCTAAGATAATATGTTAACTAAAATATACAGACGTGATATCCAGATAAGAAAATGTTACTCATTAATTTATATGAATTTTTACAGATAAACTAAATATTCTATGTCATTAACCAATGATCCCATCATATTATTTTCCCTTTTATCTAAATCTTTATAGGATAGAGGAAGATGAAGAATATATTTTTTTTGTAGAATTCCATAGATTTTCTCTCATGGGACAAAGATAATTCTATTAAGATAATTCCACAATGTATTATAACTAAAACACAAATGAAAATTATATAATCATATATATATATTTATATATTTATTTATTTAGTAATAGATCATAAACCATTTAAATGTTTTTCAATTTAAAGCCTATTATTTGAAATAAAAAAATTTGATCAAATAAATAAATATTTTAAATGAAGAAGTAAATAAATGAAATTATATTCTCTAAACTCATCAGCATATATTTGTTTTAATATTCATGTAACTAATAAAATATTTATGTATTATAATATTAAATAAATTTAAAAATAAATAATCAATGATTTAATATATAATAAAGAGTGAATAGGATATAAATCAATATTATATTTAGTATAACTATATTGAAACATATATTTTATATTTTACTACCATATTCAAATCTAGAATATTTTTTGTGATTGAATTTATATGATCAAACTAACATGAATACTAATTGTCCTAAAATATTAAAATAATATTTATTAATGAATATTATTGAACTATAATTTACCATTTATATATACATATGGTCTTACCCATGGGTATTCATTGATAGTGACATTTGATGATATCATATAAATTTCATGATTCGTTTATACAAATATTACACAGCACCCTTAGAGAAAGAAGTAATTTCCATGTTTAAAAAATTCTCTTATAAACACTACTATGTTATTTAATCACATTTTCCTTATATTTAATCAATATTGATGCATTAATTGGGTCCTCAAACTATATTCTAAACAAATTATTCACTGAACCTAGAAATTGAAATTTTGGATGAATAATTATAGAAAAATTATATTGTGCTGGTGTGTTATGAGTTATTGTTGACCATTATTTATGAATATATAATTTTAATTTATAGGGCAGAATTAAATTAGTTTTATTGTTTTATAGGAGATTAGTGTCCTTTATGGGTGTATGGTTGGAGCATAATATTCTAAAACTATGTTTCTAATTGTAGAGGAAGTTGGGGTAGAGAAAATTTAAGGAACATAATTTTTAAAACCATGAAACCTCACCTAAAAACCTAAAAAACTTATTCTAGTAAAAATATTATAATTTTAGAATGGTTTGAGACACTATCTGACAAGGACATGTAGGTGTGATAAAAAGGAAATGGCCTTACATAGTTGGATCAATGCTTTTCTAACCGTAAAACCAAGCCATGTGTGCATGAAATTAATGACCTAAAAATCCTCTTAAAAGGATATAAATTAGAATAATTTCCCTTTTATTATTTCAAATTATTTCTATCACTATCTTAGAGTCTCCATTATCCTTCCCCATTGATTTTCATCCCTTTCGATATCATTTCCATTGCATCCATGTATGTTGGTTTTTAGGGAATTATGGTATCTGATCCAAAAAACTATCATTATTTTAGTTAATTATATATCGACCATTCATCTATTTTTATGAATAATAGATCATAAATAATGTTGAACGATATTTGGATTCTAATATAATTTAATATTTAATTTTTATTGACTTATTGATTTGTTATGGATCTAGTGTGTTGGTATACATCCTCATAAAGATCTACGATCTAGCGATGTTAGTGGATTTCGTGATGTATATAGTTTTAAATTTAACATAATGGACATAGAATCATTTTTAATGCAATATTATGATGGTATATATCATTCAAATTCAATAAATATTTTGGGTCCTTGGCACATGTGGTTGATCCAATTGGCGCCCATGCCTGGCTCGAGTATCATCTCTCAATGAGTCTCAAATAACGATCACAATGATCTAAATATATGAAGTATATTCCATATAGGTCCATGAAAATTAGTTTTTTTGAATGATATGTTGTATTATAGTGAATATATGTAGTTCCATTTTGTTTCATAACTTGTTTCCCATGTGTAGATACAAAATAGAGAACCAATTTCTGGTACGGTATGTCAGTGATTTATTGTACAACTCATGTGACACATGTATATTTTTCAATGCATCTATATATATGTGTTTGGTATAATGTAAGTGTCTTTTTATTATTTATTTGTAATATGTAATATTGTTTTTTTATTATTCATGGTTCTAAAAAGATTAATGGACACATTATGGATCGAAAACCATATATAGATGTTTGTTCGGACACAAAATGTGACTTGATGAAAGGACATAGTTACATGATAGGGAATGATGGACATGTTTATCCTCACATAGGGGTATGATGATTTGGTGACCTAACCTGCTAGGTGATAGTGGAGGAATGATGGCCATATGTGATCTAATTAGAGAGATATCATCGGGGAATGATGTCCAAATGTTTCTTAAATTTGTGGATAAGGTACTATACTAATAATGATAAACATTTTGATTGGATTAACAATATATGATGTTCCCAATAATATTCGACATTCCTTTAGTATAAATCCTATGTAACTATATGTTTGGATTATGATGTCTTGCCTATCACACAAATATTAAGTATTTATTACAATTCTCACGTATTTATTGACTTTATTTTCATTGAATAAACCTATATATTCATGTGATCATATGTTATAGATGAATTAGTTTAGTACTATAAGGTTATACACATACCCAAAATTGGAATCTCAATGCACGTCATGATTTTAGTACCTCTAATCTATTGAAGGGATATGGATATCTCGTAAGGACCAAAGGAAATATTGGACTATAGTTATAGATGATGCTGAGAAATTGTCTATATTATTTCTATTGAATTTTTTTTCATGTTCCTTTTCTAGATACATTGTTTGACACCCCTCATTGGTTATCTATCTGAATATCATTATATTACATATAATTCCATTTTTTATAACATTTCTCTGTTTCCTTTTAATATAATTTTTATTTGAATTATACTTATGCTGGTAGTTATTAATGAATGATGAAATTATAAATGGTTTATTCCCCCCACATTAAATTAATACCTATCATCTTGTTGATATCTTTTATTATGAGGATGTGTACATGAGGTCTTGAATAATCTCCAAATGGGTAATATTTTCTAAATTCGCATTGGGTAATTGCAAAATGGTATAAAAGGAATGAGGTTTCCCTTTTTCTTTTTCTTATGGTGTTATTATAGAATGATGATAGGATGTGTAAAACATAGGTAAGAGAGTCTCCATTTTTTAGGCAAGGTCATGTACAACTGGTTATTGAGTGAATGTTGATGTGATTTCTTTTATAGTATTATTGTATTTTGGTGAAATCATACATCGCATGTAGGTACATAGGATAACATGTCTTATGTATACCATATTAGTACTGCATATTAGTTATTTAATTAAATAAATTTAATTGGTCTTTTTTCTATGATATATATATATTATATGCTACTATTATATATATTTCATGTCATTACATTGTTTTTATTGTTAATGATGTTGTTATATATTTTTTGTAATGGTACTAAAATATAGGCACATATAAATAATCATGAGTATTGGGTAGAACTAAGAGGGTTACTCCTTAAGTGTATAGGTATCTCATAGGATATGTCTTGGTCTATTATATATTTCTATTCCATAAATATTCAAATGGTGTTCTCTTAGGTGACTTGTTATAGTAATTATAATGTTTTGATTGGAATTTAAAAAATACCACTTCAAAGATGTATGATGGGATAACCTGTTGTAGTGTAAAAAATTTCTTCTATAATAGAGAACACCACAATTTTACCACCATATGTATATGAGTTTACAACAAAGAATTATCCTTCACCTGGTGCAATGATTCATCTAGAGAATTTTAACTGTGTATTGTTTTTTAATTTCCCATGAATAATGTGGGGTCATAGAGATGTCTGATAATGATTCTGATCAGGACAATAAATTTGAGCACCGTCTATATTTATAAGTCTTTGATGACCCATAGAATTTGGAGTTCATGATTAATTTTATTTTTGGAATATTATACATGGTATAGAATCATGATTACTAGAAGGTTATGATGGAAGACTTTAAGTTTATGGATTCCCTATGAGTCATTAGGGTATCATGAAAAAGACCACCATACAGGATGGTATGGAATAGTCTTTGTAAATTGATTTATTCTTTAAGGATTTATTTCATGACTCAATGAACCAATATGATTGTTAGAGTCCAACGATATTCATCTCGGGATGACTTATTCAACATCATATTCAGAACATTTACAAAATTTTCTCTTTTTTTCATATTTATTTTATAGAAATGAATCATACAAGGTGAAAAAGTATGAGATATGACTTCATTTAGACCACATATTCTAGGTTAGGAACAATGATATGAAGACTTACCTTGAAGAATTATGAAACTTTCTCACCATTGAAAAGGGATCAGAATATGAATAGATAAAATTTATTATTCTAATTTATAGTTGGTCTATGGGTTGATTACTATGTGGTGTTATAATTACTTATTATTGTGGTCAATAATAGAGGAATGAGGATCTGCATTAGAAAAATGATAGTAATATTGTGTGTGGTAGGTATTCATTGGTTCCCTATATAGGATATAGTCTTTCAGAACATTACAAAAATGGGTAGAGTGGACATTAAAACATCTATTAATCAATATACTATAGGAAGTGACCTTTATATAGAAGAAATTTATTCTACATCGTTTCATCTCAATGAATAGCAGTATAGGTCTAGTAGGTTTTCTAGTCAGAGATAGTAATTGAGCCATGGGACTGATTGGGATCCTTAGTTGGAGGTTAAAGCACAGTATAAAAATGGTTACTCAGGTTAATTCATGTCAATTATGTATAATATAGTGGATATGGAGAATATGGGTGTATATATTAGACCAAATTCTAGATGATGGTAGAGTGGGTCCATCGGCCGTTCAAGGAATGGTCATGATAACCACTACTCTTTCTACAACACGTTTTGACACTGCTTTATCCCATTCTATTATATCTTCTAAAATTGTATTTGACCTTTAAATACTTATTATTTTTTCTTATTAGTGTTATACACTAATTATATGAAATAGTTTCATTGAGAAAAGAATATTCATGAATTCGATTATGCGATGAAATATTTTATGACAACATTTAATGTTATTATTGATTCACTTATTAGAAAAATTCAAGAGATTTAGGGCTATAAAAAAAGATTTCCTAGGATGGAAGCGATTTGAGGAGTTTGAGGGATGGGTAGATGTTGAATGAATATGGATATCAATGTGTGATGACATGTTCAACTTTGGTTACTCTGTATTTATTTTTGGACAATGTATATGTGATCAAAGAGATATATATCATGTTTTTTGTTTTATGAGAAATCATGTTTGAAGAATATTATGTGTCATGGTAATACATAGTTGACAATGTGATTAGGTTTCTTGATGTTGTGACATGTGAACCTTTGGTTTGTGAATTATTCTCATTTCATGCATCCAACTGATCCCATAACCTAAATGTGTTTAGGGATATTTATTTACATTAGATAATATTACTCTATGGAGAACCTATAAGCATTGTATATGATAGTGACATGCACTTTATATAGAAGTTTTAGTAGGAATTATAGATGGCTTTGTTTGGACTACTGAAACTATGTACATTTTATCATATACAAGTAAATGGATATTTAGAAAGGAAAGTATTTATTTTCGAGGGTATACTAAAATAATGAATTTTTTATTTATGTATATATTTAATAGATTACCTAAAATATATTTAATTCACGAACAACCACATATTTTGTCTATTGATTTCGATGGTGCCTTTTGTAGATCATTATGTTTTTTCATACCGTTCACCTATATGTTGGAATGATGTGGGCTTGAGAGTAGTTATTGGGTTGAGTACGGTTTGAAGACCTCATTAAGAGTGAATTTGATCTATATAACATTCTTCCGGTCACCAATTGGTATATGAAGAGACAATGGTTCTACAAGGCCTTAAGTGACATCCCCAAGACACCAATGGCTAGAAATATATGCATAGGGAATCATAAATATTTGTGAAAGATTTTCCCTTTTATTGATAAAAAACCATACCATAAATTAATAACCCAAAAAACACTATTTGGTTCCTATGAAAAATGTAATAATTATAAAAAATAACCATATCATCGAAAATATTAGAGTGCAAAGCAGAAACCAAAACAAAAAAACTGAAAGAATCCCAAGACACCTACTCAGAATCTATGAACCTTCTCCAAGATCAAACTCCATAATAAATTTCATTGAATCAAAACACAACAATAAAATAATTAGCTACATTCCCTATACTTGTGTCACTACAGCAAAATCACGATTTCGTGGCGGTTTAAACCGCCGCGAAATTGTGCGTCGGGAAACTATTTGCGGTGGTTTTCAAAACCGTCGCAGAATGTTTCATGGCGGTTTAAATCGCCTCTAAATGATTTAGCGGCGGTTTTTTAATTTTTTTTTGATTTTTTTTGAATTTTTTTATTTATTTATTATTTAATTATTTTATTATCTTATTATTTTATTAATTTATTTTATTTTATTTATTTATTTTATTTTATTTATTTTATTTTATTTATTTATTTATTTATTTATTTATTTATTTATTTTGATTATTTATTTTATTTCATATTTATTTTATTTATTTTATTTATTTCGTATATATTTTATTTATTTCTTATTTAATTTATTTATTTCTTATTTATTTTCTTTATTTCGTAATGCAATATAAAGAAATACGGCGTTTGGTGAGATTTGAACCCCTAACCTCTTGCATATATTTCAAAGACTTTACCACTCCACGAAGCTCGTCATGTGGTTAATAAACAGAATTTAATATACTGATGTATATTAATTGGAAAACCAAATAAAACATAAATAATAGATATAAACTCAATAATAATAAACAATAAACAATAAATAATAAATAATAAATAATAAATAATAAATAATAAATAATAAATAAGAAATAAGAAATAATAAATAAATATAAATAATAAATAATACATAATACATAATAAATAATAAATAAATAATAAAAAACAAATAAAAAAATATAAATAATAAATAATAAATAATAAAAAAATACAAATAAAAAATAAAAAATAATATATAAATAAATAAATGTAAATAATAAATAAATATATATAATAAATAATAAAAAATAAATAATAAACATTAAATATAAATAATAAATAATAAACAATAAATAATAAATAATAAATAAATATAAATATAAATAATAAATAAATATAAATAAAAAATAATAAATAATAAATAATAAATAATAACTAATAACTAATAAATAATAAATAATAAATAATAAATAAATAATAGATATAAACAATAAATAATAAATAATAAATGATAAATGATAAATAGTAAATAATATATAATATATAATATATAATATATAATAAATAAATATAAATAATAAATAATAAATAATAAATAATAAATAAATAGGAATAATAATTAATAAATAAATATGAATAATATATAATAAATAATAAATAATAAATAATAAATAACGAATAATAAATAATAAATAATAAATAATAAATAAATATAAATATAAATAATAAATAAATATAAATAATAAATAAATATAAATAATAAATAATAAATAATAAATAAATATAATTAATAAATAATAAATAATAAATAATAAATAATAAATAACAAATAAATATATCTAATAAATAATAAATAATAAATAATAGATAATAAATATATATAAATAATAAATAAATAATAAATAATAAATATATAAATATAAATAATAAATAAATATAAATAATAAATAATAAATAATAAATAATAAATAATAAATAATAAATAATAAATAATAAATAATAAATAATAAATAATAAATAATAAAAAATAAAAAATAAATAATAAATAATAAATAATGAATAAGAAATAAGAAATAACAAATAACAAATAATAAATAATAAATAAATATAAATAATAAATAATAAATAAATAATAAATAACAAATAACAAATAATAAATAAATATAAATAATAAATAATAAATAATAAATAAATATAAATAATAAATAATAAATAAATAACAAATAAATAAATATAAATAATAATTAATAATTAATAAATAATAATTAATAAATAATAAATAATATATAATATATAATATATAATAAATAATAATAATAAAAAATAAAAAATAAATAATAAATAATAAATAATAAATAATAAATAATAAATAATAAATATAAATAATATATATTATATATTATATAATAAATAAAAAAATAAATATAAATAACAAATATATATAAATAATATATAATAAATAATATATAATAAATAATAAATAATAAATAATAAATAATAAATAATAAATAATAAATAATAAATAATAAATAATAAACAATGAATAATAAATAAGAACTAAGAAATAAGAAATAATAAATAAGAAATAAATATAAATAATAAATAATAAATAAATAATAAATAATAAATAATAAATAATAAATACTAAATACTAAATAATAAATAAATATAAATAATAAATAATAAGTAAATATAAATAATAAATAATAAATAAATATAAATAATAAATAATAACTAAATATAAATAATAAATAATAAATAATAAATAATAAATAATAGATAATAAATAATAAATAAAAAATAAAAAATAAAAAATAATAAATAAATAATAAATAAAAATATTAAATAATAAATAAATATAAATATTAAATATTAAATAAATATAAATATTAAATAATCAATAATCAATAATCAATAATAAATAAATATAAATAATAAATAATAAATAAATATAAATAATAAATAATAAATACTAAGTAAATATAAATAATAAATAATAAATAATAAATAATAAGTAAATATAAGTAATAAATAAATATAAATAGAAAATAATAATTAATAAATAATAAATAATACATAATAAATAATAAATAATAAATAATAAATAACAAATAATAAATAATAAATACAAATAATAAATAATAAATAAATACGAATAATAAATAATAAATAAATATAAATAATAAATAAATATAAATAATAAATAACAAATAAATATAAATAATAAATAAATATAAATAATAAATAATAAATATAAATAAAAAATAAAAAATAAATATAAATAAGAAATATAAATAATAAATAATAAATAACAAATAACAAATAATAAATAATAAATAACCAGTAACAAATATTATTAATAATAATAATAGTTTATTATTAGTAATAATAAATAACAAATAATAAATAACAGATAATAAATAATACATAATAAATAAAATATAAAAAATAAAAAATGAAAAATTAATAATTAATAATTAATAATAAATAAAAAATAATAAATAAATATAAATATTAAATATTAAATAAATATAAATAATCAATAATCAATAATCAATAATCAATAATAAGTAAATATAAATAATAAATAATAAATAAATATAAATAATAAATAATAAATACTAAGTAAATATAAATAATAAATAATAAATAATAAATAATAAGTAAATATAAGTAATAGATAAATATAAATAGTAAATAATAATTAATAAATAATATATAATACATAATAAATAATAAATAATAAATAATAAATAACAAATAATACATAATACATAATAAATAATAAATAATAAATAAATATGAATAATAAATAATAAATAAATATAAATAATAAATAAATATAAATAATAAATAAATATAAATAATAAATAACAAATAAATATAAATAATAAATAAATATAAATAATAAATAATAAATAATAAATAATAAATAAATAATAAATATAAATAAGAAATATAAATAATAAATAATAAATAATAAATAACAAATAATAAATAATAAATAACCAGTAACAAATATTAATAATAATAATAATATTTTATTATTAGTAATAATAAATAACAAATAATAAATAATAGATAATAAATAATACATAATAAATAATAAATAATAAATAATAAATAATAAATAATAAATAATAAATAATAAATAATAAATAATAAATAATAAATAATAAAGAATAAATAATGAATAATAAATAATAAATAATAAATAATAAATAAATATAAATATAAAAAATAAATAAATATAAAAAATAAATAAATATAAAAAATAAATAAATATAATAATAAAAAATAAATAATAAATAATAAGTAATAAATAATAAATAATAAATAATAAATAATAAATAATAAATAATAAATAATATATAATATATAATATATAAATATAAATAATATATAATATATTATATATAAATATAAACAATAAATAATAAATAATAAATAAATATAAATAATAAATAAATATAAATAATAAATAAATATAAATAATTAATAAATTTAAATAATTAATAATTAATAATAAGTAATACATAATAAATAATAAAAAATAAAAAATAAAAAATAAATAAATAATAGATATAAATATTAAATAATAAATAATATATAATATATAATAAATAATAAATAATAAATAATATATAATATATAATATATAATAAATAAATATAAATAATAATAAATAAATAATAAATAATAAATAAATTGATATAATAATTCATAAATAAATATGAATAATAAATAATAAATAATAAAAAATAAAAAATAAATAATGAATAATAAATAATAAATAATAAATAATAAATAAATATAAATATAAATAATAAATAAATATAAAAAATAAATAAATATAAATAATAATTAGTAAATAATGAATAATAAATAATAAATAATAAATAAATATAAATAATAAATAATAAATAGTAAATAATAAATAATAAATAAATATAAATAATAAATAATAAATACTAGATAATACATACTAAATAATACATACTAAATAATAAATAGAAAATAAATATAAATAATAAATAATAAATAATAAATAAATATAATTAATAATTAAATAAAAATAATAAATAATAAATAATAAATAATAAATAAATATAAATAATAAATAATAAATAAATATAAATAATAAATAATAACTAAATATAAATAATAAATAATAAATAATAAATAATAAATAATAAATAATAAATAATAAAAAAAATAAAAAAAATAAAAAATAAATAATAAATAATAAATAAATATAATTAAATAATAATAAGTAAATATAAATATTAAATATTAAATAAATAGAAATAATCAATAATAAATAATCAATAATCAATAATAAATAAATATAAATAATAAATAGTAAATAAATGTAAATAATAAATAATAAATACTAAGTAAATATAAATAATAAATAATAAATAATAAGTAAATATAAGTAATAAATAAATATAAATAGTAAATAATAATTAATAAATAATAAATAATACATAATAAATAATAAATAATAAATAATAAATAACAAATAATAAATAATAAATATAAATAATAAATAATAAATAAATATGAATAATAAATAATGAATAAATATAAATAATAAATAAATATAAATAATATATAACAAATAAATATAAATAATAAATAAATATAAATAATAAATAATAAATAATAAATAATAAATAAATAATAAATATAAATAAGAAATATAAATAATAAATAATAAATAACAAATAAAAAATAATAAATAATAAATAACCAGTAACAAATATTAATAATAATAATAATATTTTATTATTAGTGATAATAAATAACAAATAATAAATAATAAATAATAAATACTAAGTAAATATAAATAAATAATAAATAATAAATAATAAATAATAAATAATACAGAAATATTAATAATAAATAATAATAAATTATAAATTATAAATAAAAAATAATAATATATAATAAATAATAAATATATATAAATAATAATTAAATATAAAAATAAAAAATAAATAACAAATAAATAATAAATATAAAGAGTAAATATAAAAAATAAATAATAAAAAATAAATAATAAATAACCAGTAACAAATATTAATAATAATATTTTATTATTAGTAATAACAAATAATTAATAATAAATATTAAATAATAAATAAATATAAATAATAAATAAATATAAATATAAATAATAAATATAAATAATAAATAATAAATAATAAATAACCAGTTACAAATAATAGATAATAAATAAATTAGAGTATATTATAAATAATAAATAATAAATAATAAATAATAAAGGAAACACATGAAAAAGTATGAAAGGACGTGACAGAGATGAAAAATCATGAAAACGCATGAAAATGCATGAAAACGGATGGAGAAGCATATGAGGAACGAGGCATTTGAAAGAATAAGAACGCATGAAAACTCATGACAACTCTGAAAAACCCTTAATAATTCAACATAATCATCATAATAACCCACAAAAAACCATTGATAAAGATAACAAGCCATTGAAACCCAAATAAACAGTAATAAATGGAGCAACCATTAAAACCCGTCAAAACGGTCATAAAGAGACAAAAACATTGGACTCGCATTAACGGAGATAACTTATGATCCAAGAGTCCGTTTTAGATCCGCGACCTGTCAAATCAAAGATCCTGAAATGATCATCAACCTGAAAGGTGAAAGAGTCTGAATGGACATGTGGATCGGATGTTACGACCATTTAAAAAAAATATGATGGGGAACGGGTGCTAAAAACGAGGCATCGAAAAGCATAACAAAATGATACCCACTAAAAAGGCCATAACATATGATCCAGGAGTGGATGTGGGTGCCGCGACTAGTCAAACCGAAGCTCATGGAAAGAGCTATGATCTGGCAGGTGGAGGAGTCCAAACTGACACACGGATCGAAAGTTAGGTCCATTTGAAGACAAGTTCGACAGGACACCGGTGATGGAAAAAGGGTTTTTGAGGCCTTCAGAGGAGTTTTTTGGGTCAAAAAACATGAACGAATGTTGTTTTTGTTCAACTTCAGTGAAGATCTCTTTGCTGTCTTCGATTTGATATGTGGCAGAGACCAAATGGACACCCGGAACGAAAGTTATGGTCGTTTGAAGTTGGAGAACTTTTTTCATCTTTTTTATAACTCTAATATATTCCGCACCTTAGACCGTCTCACAATTTTTATTATATGTGCCTCTATATCTCTTAATGAACTTCTATTTAACTTGTCGTGGCACTCCAACAGATGCCCGGATCAAATGTTATGGTCATTTTAGTGATTTCGGGGTTTCTCGTGTTATTTTTATTTTTTCCTTTCATTTCGCGGCGGTTTTACCGAAACCGCTGCTATTTCACGGCGGTTTTTTAAAAAACCGCCGCTAATCCTCGAAATAAATATAAAAAATTTAAAAAAAAATTATGGCATTTCGCGGCGGTTTTTTCGCGGTGGTTTCAAAACCGCCGTGAAATGGTGGCCCGAAACACGTTTAGCGGCGGTTTTTAAAACCGCCGCGAAAAAACCGATGCTAAACGGTAGTTTTATTGTAGTGTGTCTTGATATACAACATATAAAATTGCACCAAAATACCCAATTATGGGGTGAGATTAAAACCCAGTATTAATAACCCTAATGAAATACTAACTCATGCCAGAAGGACAAATAATGTTTAAACATTTATATAAAAAAATTTAAATAACATATTGTAGCTTTTATAAAAAAACCATTTGTATGGAAAGATGTTTCACCAGAAAGGAAAAAAAATCATTAAACCATTTCAGATTCACATTTTTAATACACAATACATGATCCACATTAAAACAAAATATGCATTCAATGGTGATATTTCCACACTCATGATGAGTATCTCATTGATCTACTATGTCATCCCAAGGTAAAAATATCACATATTCCCCAATGGGACAAACCCCTTCTATAGAGTCACATCAGTATAACCCAATAGTACAATTCTCATATCAAGGGCCATGTCAAAGAAATGAACTCACACACAACATGTATTAAAAACAACCATAATAACCCAAAAATGGTAATCCATTGCTATAAAACCATTCTTTTATTAAAAGCATTTTCCATCAATTTTTCCACGAATCAATATCAAACACAATTTTAAAATTATCATATTAAAACCATGAAAACAATTACAATTTTCACAAAACACTAATTTATATAGTTTCTCAAGACATCACTAAATAAGGAATCCATCAAAAATTACTCATCAACATCACAATTTAAATTAAGAAATTAAATTAATTTTAAATAAATATTAATGTTCTATCAAATAGGATTAGTGAGTGAAACCACTAACCTAACAATCATTGGCAGGAATAAATAAAAATTGAAAACAATAAAATCACAACATAGTCCTTCAATATTCAACCGTAGATCATGTTACATTTCACCAAACCCACCATATATCACCCGAATTATCCTTATAAAACATGAATCTATCCCCAATAGATTATTTTCATTTATCCATGTGGTTAAAGAAGATGAAAACTAAGGAAAACAATTAAGAATGAGCAATTACCATGGAATTTGGATTCCAATGAACAATGATTCACTAACGAATCACTCCATGATCAGGAGGAAGGGTATTGACATCATTATAAGGGATATAAATTCTGGTTATGGTATACTTATTGAAAAAATTATTTATTTAGGAAGTAATTTTTTTAGATCAACATAATATGGCTCTTCTTTTTAATGACGTATGGTTAGGGAGAACATTTTGGAAAACCTTGCACAAAGCATAAACCATACATTACCTCCAAAAAAATCCATTACATATTTGGATCACCTGGTTAGTTAACATATGAGCCAAACATGGTAATCCCATCTTCCAAACATCACATTGTTTTTCCTTGGTCGAAAAACTATTTGTAAAAACATTCACCTAACTGTGTTCCTACACAATGACCATTGTTTTAGTTTTACGATTTACTAGATCTATTTTCAAAGTTTCTATTAGCCATTATCAAGCCACATTATTCTATAAAATTCATATGAACATTTCAAAACTCCACCACACATCTTTAATATTAACCCAATTATATAATATACATAAAAGACATAAACAGAGGCTAAATTACTTAGAAAATCAGTGGTGCTAAAATGTCCAAACCATTTTTTATAAATCTCTGGAATGTTGAAAACCAAATTTGAATTGAAGAGGTTGTGGCCATTAATCATCCATTTCCATTTCCATTACCAATTTTTCTTCCATTCAATAATCATGATTCAATAAAAGTTGCACTAGAATAATTCCTTTACAATAAATTAAATTATCCTTCCCATCCACAATCCACATTGTCACATAATCGAATGTAGCACTTTCCATTAGTTAGATGCGATCCACTTGAATCATAAGTTTAATAACTAGTTGTTACATCTTCAATTAAGATACATGAAACAAATTGTGCATTTAATTTAACCTTGGTTGTGAATTATACAAATATTCATCATCACCAAACCATTAAAGTATCTTAAAAGGGAATATGTATCGAGGAGGTAAACTTCTCTACCTCAAAAGAGACACTATAAATGCCATGGTTACAATGTCAAGATAACACGATAACTAAACTCATGGGAAAACAACATTCAATGATAATACAAATGAAATTTATGATGATTTTGACTTGTCTTAGTCATATTCCAAATAAACTAAATCATATATGTTTTCTATTGCACATGGAATTTTCTTACTAGTGAAGTCTCACATGTTTCCACCCAACTAATTGAATGATGACATTGAAACCCATAAAATGCTCCAAAATGAGCCATATATGTTAGGTAATGATTACTGTTGTTATTAATTAACTCCACTAATGATATGCTCTCCCCCCATGAACCAAAAAAATCTGTTATGCAAGACTTGACCATGCCTTACAATGTTTGAATTATTCTTTCGTATTGTCTATTAATATATGGATGATACAATGTACTAATTGTCAACTAATTCCTAAGGGAATTCAATAAGGACCTTACTAAATGATATGTAACCCTTAAATATAATTTTGATACAAAAAAATTGGTACACCATGCCTCTTTACCATTCCCTAATAAATAATTTTGACATGTCTTTTACAAATTAAGATTCACTGATGGGGATGAAATGGGATAACGTTGTGAACTGATCTACTATCAGACATATCTAATCATGATTCAAAACCCTCCTTGGTTGTATTACGTTAATATCCATGTCTATATACTCCCATTTACCCATGGTATTGGTAAATAATGAAATATAACCATTGGCCACTGGTTCTCTTTCCTAACCTGATTATAGGTGAGGTATCTCAAAAAAAACATATACATTTCATTTCATTCCTTCCAACCAATATTTTTTAGTGCCTTATACATAATTTGTATTCCTAGATGAAAAAACCATCTATAATGGTGATAATAATGAGTGGTGGTTCACGATAAGCCAATGGTACAATCATCCAATATCTAAACTAGAATAATGATTTCTCATTTAGATTATATCCCTAAATGTTCCCATCACCATTTAAATTTTACCTCATAACTACAAATAAAAAATCTAAATTATATGATAATTTAATTATCTCCATCAAATCATGAACAAAATAATCCAGAACGGAAACTAAAACAGTATCTCAAATGGTTATATGCTTGTGGAGTTGTTCCTAAAAATCCAATGGTATAACTATCCAATATATAAACAAAAAAAGTAATTTTCCATCCAAATTCCATCCCATAATGGTCTCCCCACTATTTAATATTTACCTCATATCAACACATTCAAAATAATATATCAATGAATTTTTACCTTCTCAATAAAATAATAAAGAAAGTAAAACAAAATAAAACAACAATATAACCTCGATCTTCAAAATCTATGTTCATGTTAGATATAATTGATATCAATATCCATAGATCAAAAGACTCTATTTCCAATAGACTATATTAATTTTTACTTAATTCATCCTCCACCGAATTTTTATTACCCAGTGTATACATTATGTAAATGGTAAACAGTTACAAATAATTCACCCATTTATTTTCTATGATTGAAATATATTTGTGACAAAATGTTTTTAAAATCTTATGAACCATAAAATCTATTATTTTTTACCATGTATATAATGATTCCACATCTAAAATGCATAGACTACAACAACTAATTCCAAATCAGGTTTTAGTTAATTTTTATCACGCACCCATAACTTCTATGATCCATAAGAAACAACAAGATGTACATACATGAGAAATCTCCCAAACACCGATCCTGATTCACCACTATACACTACATGACCTCTTATTATTATGGTAATATAAATATGTGTGATGATTTAATGTGAACATAACGATAATGAAAATATCATTCACATTCACTATTCTATTGGAATGGATCAATTTTCCATTTCAAATATTTTTATTAGTGAACCTTTTCAAGAAAAATCATTAATAACATTAGCAATAACCGAAAATTCCCAAGAAAAATTATATTTTATAATTATGTTTTGTGGAATACAAAATATCATACAGTTGATATATTTTTGTTAAATTGAAACACATTTATGAGAGAACCATTTCAGAATAAATATAACTATTTTATATAAAAATCAAACATTGAGAATTTGGAATAATGATAATGGTCCCTCAAAATTCACATCATTATCACTAAGTGTTGTTCATGATCAAAACTTTTACATGAGTAAAATTTTATTTCATCCACAAATACCTCCATAAATTAATCAAAATACCACTAATATTTTGGATTCAACAACTCCATAAAGAAGTATTGTGAATTCATAAGACCAAAGGACACTTTCATATACCTGTAATGTTCATATCAACTCCTAAAAGTTTTCCTTTAAATATCCTCCCTTTGAATATGTATTTATGATATCCTTAATGAAATATAGGATTTCAAAAACTCTAGAATCCCTTCAATTGAAATAATAGTTAATCAATTATTGGATTTGGATTCAAATTCATTATCATATGTTGGTTAAACATATAGTAATATACAAAAAATTACAGAGTTACATCTACCATTTTCACTAACACGACTAGTGATTCTCTTAGAGACATAATCTTTTAAATGAAATTTTTTATATCATACTCTTATAATTATACATTCAATTTAAATTAATTTATTTTTTTCATTTGATATGATAGAAGTTATATTTTACCTATTTCTATTATAAGATCAATTTTATAATCCATGTATTTTGTGGGTTTCATCCCTTATAAATTATAGGGAAACCATCAAGAAATTGATCAAAAAATGCTTGAAACCCACTTTTCTAAAACTCTTCAAGTGATTATAATTTCAAATCTTCTAATTGGTATGATATAGTTTTAACTTCTAGTGCCTACAAGCTGGCATCGCTAGCCTTTACATTATGATCTCCTCTGAAGAGATTCATGATGACATCCCTGGAAATAAAACTAACCATTTATATATAACATTAAATGTGATATTTAATAATTGTTAACCAATACATGATCAGGAATATGTTTCTTTCTGACAATTTCCACTAAGTCAGGCCACATGTGCAGGTACGCATGTCGATGTCACTGATGGTTGCATTGTACACTGCATTCACACATTCCAAAGGCAGTCAACATTCTTCACTTATTCATTGATGAATTATCCATGATCAAAATGGGATGATGGGATGTCTGTCACTCCTTCTATGGATTCCACTACTTAATTCATCACCTTGTCCGAGATTCCCTTAGGGATTAAGATGTTGTCTATGAATCTATCTCAGTTCTATATCTTTGTGGATTCTAGTTAATTACACATCTTATGTCTATACATTCTGAAGGTTCAAGTCAGGGCAGTGACCATTAGTCAATAGAGTAGTAACATCAGACATCAATGTCAATTATAGATGTTTGATCATTAGTACACCTAAATTCTCCCTTATTAGAGGGCTTCTCTAGGGTGTGGATGCCCGAAGCATCCCACATCAATTGTGGGGTACTTATGTCAGAGGAATATCTCTATGGATTACATTAGATTTCCTTTTTTTAAATATGGTATTTTTTTATTTTAATGTCTATAGGATATGGATCATACTGATCAAAACACTGATGAGTGTGTATGAGATAGGTACATACCTAGGATAGGGGACAAGGAAGGTTTACAGGATGAATGGATCAAAACTCCCAAAAACGATAGACCCTGGATGGCATGTCCCAAAATGGGATGGTTTGACACCATGAAGGATGATCTGTACATCATAAAAGATGGATTAGGGAAACACACCCCATAAAGGGGAATACTATATGGATGGATCAGAACACCCAATGAGAGTGGTCCCAATGTGGTGTGTCTTATGAAGAGAAGGTATCACCCCATGAAGGATGTTCTGGACATCAAAAAGGATGGATCATGGAGGTGCATTCCGAAACGGGGATGCCAAGTCGTACCATTGACTTGGATTAAACCTCGTTGAGGATTGATATGTACATTTCTTAGAATATAAGGATCAAAACTCACATAGTTAGATGAAGTGAAGAGACTCATAAGGATGAGGCCCATTGGAAACGGACCACATGGATAGGTACCAGATTGAAGTAGAACTTTTAGGTTAGGGAATGATCATACAGAAACAAAAAGTCTAAAAGGATCTCTCATGACAGTCAATGAGTTACAAACCTCATCCTTAGGGAGTCTTCTTACTTATCCTAGTTACTGGGAATCAATGTCCATTTTTTTTGGATGGGGGCTTAGAATC
This sequence comes from Viscum album, assembly GCA_963277665.1. Classification (NCBI taxonomy): domain Eukaryota; kingdom Viridiplantae; phylum Streptophyta; class Magnoliopsida; order Santalales; family Viscaceae; genus Viscum; species Viscum album. The sequence continues at coordinate 1,428,124,014 of OY728141.1, forward strand.
GGGCCATACAAAAAAGACAGTGACCTAGAGACATATCAGAGGATTATTCATGGTTAGTGGACTTTTTCCAGAGGTGAACTATAGGTTTGATGAGTATGGTAATGTATAGGGAATATTCATGGTTATCTTCCCATGTGAATAATAACACCGTAGAGATATGGATCTGGAATATACATCCTAAAAAGGGAATATTTCACATCAAAGGGTACATCCCTAGGAGTTAGCACTAGAGTTTACCATTGGTTGGTTATAAACCTCAAATAGGCCTCCTACATAACATAATGGGATCAAAACCCATGTAGTTTAGAGCATGTAGTCTAACATAATGTGGGACGAAGGTGATGAAACATGAAGTAGTCAGAATAGACAAATTGTAAAAATGAGGCGCTTGAACCACGGAGTGTATTCCTATGTATCCCAGTGGCTGGGAATCAATGTCCACGTTGGATGGTGGAGAGGGACACATGGATTATGCATGGCTAGTGTCTCATAGAGGATGTCATGGTCCCTATTTTCTATATGCCAACTTGATTCGTGTTCAGTGTGTGAAACAAGAGGGAAAAGTAGAATAAAAATTCATGTCGAGAAGGATATGCCCACGAGGGATGGTGTGGGGATTACACATCGTTAGTGGCCCAGGGAGATGAATAATGAAAATTACTCTAGGAGGAAAACCCAAGGAAGAGGTTCAGGGATTGAATGATGAGTACATGAGGATAACATGGAAATAGATCCCAAAGGGATAGAGAGAGAAATAGAGGGAGGGTGATAGTTCCATGCCAATTTTTGGTCCTCTGAGACATGCAACAGATGTGGCTATCATAGTTTAACTTCATGTGTTTAGGACCAGGGTTCTTGGATGTTTAATGTCATGTAGATCTGATGATGAAGCCTCACTCAACATCCGTTGGACTTATATAACTTGTACATACCCACACACGAGGAAGGGAATGCAAAATAAATGACTAATTATAGTGAGGTGGAAGAGGGGTCAATCTAGGGGTCTATGTTACCATAATAATGAAAACAGGTAATATTTATTAGTGTATCTATCTGAATACTCTTTAGATAGGGGAACACAACATGAAACGCCACTTGAGGAACCATGAAATCAATTTGTTCAAGCCTGGAGTGATTCATATAAGAGGTGTTTACAAAACTGGAGGGCTCGGTAAGAGGGTCTTCATGAATTAAAGGAACATTTGTAAAGGAAGGGTGCATCACGAATGATAGACATCATTCAAGAAAATATTTTCAATAAGAAACATCTCATTTTTGTAGAGTCTTCCACAAATGAATAATGCTTCCCAGATCCTTGAGCGTCCTGAAGGGGCTCCATCCATCATGAGGGAAAAATTCCAATGTAATTGGAATCCCTATATGTTGGGGCCATGATGAACATACAAGAGCATAGTTTTCAATGATCAATTACATGGGGAAATCCATTTTTCTTTCTATTTAAGATTTATCAGGAGCATTGTGAAAATGGGATGTTGAAAGGATAAAGGATAGAATAACAATATTTTGGGGGATCCTTCTATTTATATGTATGGGGGGGTTTATGGAACTCCCTGGTCTCGACACAAAGAACAAAAGAGATTCATAGAAAAGGGTATTCCACAAATCAATGAGGCATTGCATGACTCGGTTGGACATTCCATGGGAAAATCAAAGAGGTGATCAGAGGGATCAACATGGATAAAAATAGATGCCACTAACCTACTGAGATCTGTCAAACACCATCATACTTGCAAATACACTATAACTAGTGCTCGCGAACATGGAATCCAAGCACCTGTGTTGCTTGTCTCACAAAAGAGGAATGATACGAACACTGATAGGTACCATGGAACTCAGTCAGACTCATGAATCCACCATCAATCATCGTATTGGTTGCATTATAGATCAGTCTCCATAGAGGAGCTTCACAAAAAAGACTTATTTGATGATTCTGAGGAGTTATGAAGCCATTTGTGTCTAAAAAGCTTTGAACTGGCCATGAATATCTTCATGAATTAAATTGAATAGTTTTTTAGGAAAAAAATTCCCTCACCCTCAGAATGGGAGATGAGATAAAAGTTGATTGAGTTCTATAGTTATGTCTCTGAAAACATTTATCAGATCTCCAATGTTTCTTGGGAAGCATACAGGTGTGGCGATCCACGATGTTCCAATAGCCGAAAGGTCACTATGAAGCTCTAGAAAAGGGATTCAAGATTCTCAGTTGATAATAACCTATAAATAGGGAAAGAGAAGAAAATTAATCATATTGGGTCACTATGAATGAATGGTTATAAGATATCGTTTTGCTAACCAATTCTCTCGGTGAAGGTGAATTTACAAACTCAGTTCTGCGATTTGGTTCTCCGCAAACGCTTTCTAATGAATCAGTGAATCATGATCTTCTACTCTTTTATGAGGTAGGCTGAACCTAAGGATTCTATATGGGATTCTATTTCGTGATCTTTCTCCATGTATTTTCATTGCGAATGAGCATTGAGGATGATATTTTCCAATATACTCAGTAACATTCCTACTAGACTAATGGCTCCTCAGAAGGCTTCTCTGGAGTTTCTTGTTGATTCCATTGAGAGGAAAGATATAGAGACACCATCATTATAGGTGAGTATGTTTGGTGATACTCTAATCGTGAAACGTTGATTATGATGCTGTCATATTATCATAAGGATTCTCTTTTATACAAGAGGTTACTACTATAGGGGCTTGGATAGAGAGATGATGTCTTTTTTTCTAGAGGCTAGCAGAGATGAGCTGCCCTACTGGATTAGGAGCACACAAGGAAATCATGAGTGGTATAGGGATAAAAATGGCCATATTAGGATGGACTATATCATTGTGATAGTTCATTGCATCTACAAACACCTCAACAACATCAATGGGTATGTGCTGGAGAAAGATACATCCCCACCTCAATACAAGATGATCATCAAGTTGGGGCATGGGAACCCAGGGAATGGGGGGTAAAAGCATATATCTGTTCTCAGGAGGGAACATTGGGGATGTGTGGGACTGAGCCTACTGGGTGTGCACAACATGGACTAAGGTTGATTCTATGACGATGAGAGTAGGCATATATGACGTATCATGGTATTCAAAATTCCATGTCTCCCATCCAATGGAAATAATACTTGATACAATGAGATTGTTGTAATATCTCAGATTTTTCCGTTTATTATTTTTAAATATTATATGGAATTATTTCGAGACCGGGCGTGAAGACGGCACATCATTACGAGGTCCAGTGAGCCCGGAATGGTGGTTTGAACTTTTTTAGTCAAGTGAGTCAGCGCTTGTGCGTGGTTGTGGCAGTTTCCAAACGAATGCCCAGATTAAAAATCTGAGTGCACCGTTGCGTCCGGGATGACGACTTTAACTATTAATGAGGCTAACCTCGACCGGCGCGAGTTGAGGGAAAAAGTTAATTTTCAGACATTTTAATAATAAAATAAAATAAAATAAAAATCTAAATGTTTATTTGATTTAATGGAAAAAACCGCTCAGCGTGTTAAAAGGGAAGCTATTCCCTTAATTAAATGTTGTGTCATAATGGAAAATAAATGGAATGTTGGACTCTTTAATACACAGTGACGGGACGTCTGTTTCCTTAACTAATGGCGTGTCATAATTACTCAAGTTTTGGAAAGTAGGGGTCATTAATATCGCCGCATAATTAAGTTCCAATCTTGTTTCCCTTTTTAAATGGGTGAACAATTACTGATCGTTGGAAACGCTTGAGAAGAACCTCTACCGAATCCGCGAGGCAATGGAGCAATTCTCAACGACGAACGACAACGGATCGAAACCAAGGATCGTTGTGCCAGCGTTGAAGGATCACAATGACAACAGAAGCACGACGCCTTCGTCAACGATCGATCATTTCAAAAGGTAGGGGTTGTTGTTTTGATTTTCTTTTCCCCGTATTTGAATTTAAACGACAAACGTGGATCAACCACAAACAAGTTGATCCGCGGATTCGTACATTTTTGTGGGAGGGTTTTCTTTGGGATGATTTTGTTGAATTAATCCATGCTTTATATTCGTGTTGATCTCTTCTCTTTTTAAACCCTAACGGGAGATGATCAACGCCGTGACGAATGACGGCGGAGGTTCACTCCTCATTTTTTTATTTGGTTTTCTTCCTCATTTTTCCCCGTGCGTTCTTCGCGTTCTTCGTGGGATGACGAACAAAGGATTGTTGTGCATCCTTTCTATGATGCAACGATCCCATATCAAAGGTTCTACAATGCAACGTCCTTATGGAGGTGCGGCGATGTTGGCGGGCGACAAATCAGACCATATCATAAAGGGAGTTCTTCGAGAATTCTTCGCGCGTGGAGACCGATCATGTTTTCGGAGCCGATCGGAGGCCCGAAAATGACGGAAACAGCTTCATGGTGTCGGGGCGACTAAAACCTGAAGGTTTTGTGGCGATCGGATGACAGGATCAATGATCAGAGCACCACGGGTGGTGCAATGGCGGAGGTCCGCGTTCCTGGAAATTTTCCAGAATACACGGCGTGTACTTCCGAAGAACACGCCGTGTAGTTATGATGGTGGCGGCTAGGGATTCGGGGTCAGAGAAGGACCACACGACGTGTGAACTTGGACACATGGCATGTTGGAACTTCCCCGAAGCTCGGCGTGTACTTCGGGTGGTACACAGACATGGGATGCTCAACACGGCTTCAGGCGGCACAACGTGTACAGCTCGGCAGAGGCGGCTACGCGGAGCTCGGTGTGTATCCCGGGGATACACAGACACGGGATGGAGTACACGACCGTGTACTCCCTCACTCGGCCAGGCGAGGTCACCAGCGCAGGTCACCCTGTGTGCATATCGCACGGGTTGGAGTGCACGGGTTGGTGACCGTGTACGGGCACATGGCCAGAGTACAAGGAGCCAGCCCCAGTGACCCAGACACGGTGTGTACTCTGTACTACACGCCGTGTATAATGTTTTCTACACGACCAGCCTCATGACACGGGCCATTTCACACGGGCAGTACCCAGGGTCAGACAACACGGCGTGTGTCATTTCTTCACGCCGTGTACTTTTTGGAGAATGGCTTGGTCCTTTTGTTCACCGTGCGTTGAACATCCTTCGTTTGGGTTAGTGCCCCTTCTTATTTTCCACTGAAGGTCAAGCATCATTCCCTCACACCGGTTTATGATCCCTTTAGCATGAATTTTCTGTGATAGAGTCAGGCATCCATCCGAGAGGCCCGGATCGGGATCCTCTATCCACTCCAGACCCTAGGTAGAGTCAGGAATCGGCGTGACCAACATTACCGGGCTTTGATCACCTACCTAGAAGGTGATTTCTGGATGAGTCTTGGTGTCCGCCATGGCCCTGGTAGTGATCCTCATCTGTGTATCGAGATCTTTCCCACTCAAGAGTGTGTCTCTCGTAATGAGTGCTTCTATCAATCATAACCCTTCCACTCAAGAGTGTGTCTCCCGCAATGAGTGTAGCTATATCTCGTGACAGTTCCCGAAGAACATCACTTCTTGGACAGACGTCATCAGAACTATATGACTCATGGATTGTGTTCTCCCGGAACGAGTGCATCATGGAATCCTCAAACTGAATCCTTATTGGAGTATGCGGTTGCGTGACTTGTCTCTAGACCACGAGCCTCGGTTTTGAGTATATCTAGTTTGTTTTATATGTTCTGTAGACATATATTTTTCTTATCTGACTGTACCTTTTCTTTGTGAACAGCTTTGTGGTTTTTGGGGTCCTCTACTTAGTATTGTTATACTCACCCCTGCATGGGCTTTTCCCGCACGACTGATGTCTTGTGTAGATAAGCATCATTTTGATAGAGTCCAGGGTGGACCAGTACATGACCGAGATTTCTGAGTTTCCTACAGGCCGAGGTGTTCCTACGGCTATGAGCAGCAGTCCCAGTACCTTTGTGCTTACAGGTTGGACTTTGCAGTGTTTGTTTTTTCAGACTCTTGTTTTTTTTGTGGGCTTGTATTTTGGCCCAGTTTACTTTTACAATATTCTACCTTTCAACATGCTCTGTTGGTTGGGTTTAGTCGTAATCATGCATTTTTGTTCCTTAGTGTTTTACATTTCAGCATTTGTGGGCTTGGAGATGTGTGTGTGTGTGTTTGTACAGGTACATAGGCAATGCCTCCCATGTTAGTGACACGCCTACTCGGTGCTAGTCACCAGCCCCTGGCCTATTGGAGGCGGGCTTGGGGAGTCACGACGTAGGCCCCAATGAGAAGGGCCGTGAAAGAGTGGTATCAGAGGTGGTCGGTTCTACCTTAGGACCAAAAGTCTGTGAGTTTGGTTGGGGAAACCGGGGTTGAGTGTCTCAGGTTCGGCTTTCCGGCTAGAGACTCCAGTGTTGGTGCGACGGCCGACGTATCCATACACCAGGATCCTGATAACCAGCTTTTCAACCCGGTTCACGAAAATACTGGTTGCGGGGAAATAAATGGTACATGCATCATATAGGAATGGGTTGTGTCTTCCATATCCTTGGTGTCAGCTATCCAGATATACTCATTGACTGTGACACGTCTTTTTTCTTTACAGGATGCCTCCGCGACATGTACCCGCTAGGATTCAGCAGCATGATCACAAGGATGACCCCCTCAGGGATGAGGCTTTGATACAGGGACCAGTTCCCCAGGCGTTGCCACCAGGTGGTGCACCTACTATACCGCCACCAGTGGAGCAGAAAGTGGTACCACTGGTACTGACCGGTGAGGAGCGCAGGCTCAGCGTGCTCCATGAGTTCCAGAGATAGAGACCCCTCAGGTTCCGAGGCGAGCCCGACCCTCAGGCGGCTGAGGACTGGCTTGAGGCGGTTATCAGAGTTTTCCTTCTAGTGAGGACACCAGCAGACCAGATGATGATTCTAGGAGCGAGCCTTCTTAAGGGTTCGCCCAGACGATGGTGGAGTCTGACCACGCAGACTCATGACGAGGAGAATCTTTCATGGACGGAGTTTGAGTGACTCTTCAGGGAGGAGTTCTCTCTGGTTACACTGAGAGTTGTGCGCATCCAGGAGCTTCTTCAGCTCCAGCAGGGTAGTATGACAGTGGCTGACTATTCATCAAGGTTCACCAACTTTGCCAGGTACTCGATGGATATGGTTAGGGATCAGTACATCAGGGCTCAAACCATTGAGAGAGGTTTACGGAGACACATCCGAGCTAGTGTCGTGCCTCTGTGCATATCGACTTATGATGGAGTGCTCGAGTGGGCCTTGGTGATCGAAAGCTTATTGGCGGAGTAGAGACAGCAGTCGGTAGTCAGCAGTAGGCAGACAGGTGCGGAGACATCGGCAGCCGGGAGCCGACATCAGACGCAGGGATCTGGACATGTGGGACGTCATAGGAGGACCCAGGACAGGGGATCGATAGTCTAGGACTCTCAGGATGGATCCAGTCAGCCTAGGGAGAAGTAATGCAACACATGAGACGGTAGGGGGAATCTCGCTAGAGACTGCCCGACAGGTCGGGCTGCTGAGAGGGAAGTGGTGGAAGGGCCAACGAGGTAGAGGCAGAGAATGGAGCCGGCAGATCCGCCAGTCGTCGGACGTGGCAGAGGTGCAGGGAGAGCTACAGGTGGTGGTTGGAGCTTCGACTTACTTCCACCACCACCCCCAGGAGGTCCGCACTAGGCCCAGGGAGCTGGGAGACATGATGGGGACAGCTGCATGCAGTCGAGGCATACGACCCAGGGGCTCCAGGGATGGTTCGAGGTATGATCTGTGTCTTTTCTACCTTAGCTTCCGTACTCATAGACACAGGTGCCAGTCATTCTCTTATAGCCACATGTCTTGTACAAAACCTCGAGATTCCGGTAGAACCGTTGACTTGATCCTTACGCTTGGAGACACCTATGGGATGAGAGTCGATGATCACACACCTTTGTAGACAGTGTGATATTACCCTTGGAGGTGAGAGTTTCGGTTAGAACCTCTTGGTGGTAGCGTCGAGGCCTTACGACTCCATTATCGGTATGGATTGGTTATCTTCGGTCCATTCCCATATTGACTGTTTTAGGAGAATAGTGCAGTGTGTCCGCCGTGATGGAACAAGGTCTTCCTTTGACAGAGAAAAGGAAACCCAGGTAGCACAAAGTGGGCCCATACATAGGAGGGGGAAACCGATCACTCAGGAGTTGGCTAGCCTTACCCTCAGAGCAAGAGATGTTGTGATATCTCAGTTCCCAGCAGGGGTGGTGGAGTATGAGGACGTAATTCTAGAAGATGTCCCAGGGTTACCTCCCCGCCGGGAAATTGACTTCTGCATCGACTTACACCCCGGGACGACACTAATTTCCTCATCGGATTATCGGATGTTTCTCGCAGGGCTTCGTGTGCTGAGGGTGCAGTTGGAGGATTTGCAGAGCAAGGGTTTCTTGAGACACAGCGTTTCACCCTGGGCGGCCCCGGTCTTGTTTGCTAAGAAGGCAGACGGGAGTCTGAGGTTGTGCGTGGATTACCGGTGCCTAAACTAGGTAACGGTGAGGAACAAGTATCCATTACAGAGAATTGATGACCTCTTCGATCTCTTAAGAGGGTCTCAGTGGTTCTCAAAGGTTAGTCTTCGATCCGGCTATCACCAGCTACGAGTGGGGGATGAGGATATACTGAAGACTGCTTTCCGATGTCGCTACGATCATTATTAGTACTTGGTGATTCCCTTTGGCGTGCCGAACGCCCCCGCAGTGTTCGTGGGGTTGATGAATCGGATCATCCAGCCGTGCTTGGACCGGTTCGTAGTGGTTTTCATCGACGACATCCTTGTGTACTCGGAGTTAGAGGAGGAGCACATGAGACACTTGTGGATGGTTCTGTACGTAGTCCAAGAGCACCAGCTTTATGGAAAGCTCTCGAAGTGTCAGTTCTGGATTCAGGAGGTCCACATTCTGGGACATGTCATCTCAGCAGATGGAGTAGCTTTGGACCCAGCCAAGGTGGAGGCTGTGTTAGCATGGGATCCACCTCGGAGCGTGACAGAGGTGCGAAGCTTCCTTGGGTTGGCAGGATATTACCGGAGATTCATCCATGATTTCTCACGGATATCAACACCGATGACGACCTTGACCAGGAAGGGGCAACCCTTCGTATGGACAGAAAAGTGCCAGCAGGCCTTGGAGAAGCTGAGGAAGAGTTTGATGAGTGCCCCAGTCATGAGATTGCCGGAGGAGGGTGTCGGGTACGTACTTTTCTGCGACGCATCAGGGACCGGGCTTGGTTGTGTCTTGATGCAGCGGCATGCAGTGATTTCTTATGGTTCATGCTAGCTTAGGCCACATGACCATAACTACGTGACCCATGATCTCGAGTTGGCATCGGTAGTCTTCACATTGAAGATGTGTAGAAACAACCTTATGGGCGAGCGGTTCATTGTCTACTATGACCACAAGAGCCTCAAGTACATCTTCTCACAGAAGGATCTGAATCTGAGGTAGAGATGTTGGCTAGAGTTCCTCCAAGACTATGATTTCGAGATCATCTATACTCTTGGGAAGGAGAACAAGGTGGAAGACTCTATTATCAGAAGGTCGAGCTCACAGCTGTTGAGTGAGGCGAGACAACAATTAGCCGCGTTACAGTTATCCTTCGTGGATGGTGAGGACACATCTTACCTATAGTCAATGATTGTCACCCCTACACTCTTACAGCAAGTTAGGGAGGCAAAACTTGGGGATGTCGACTGTGTGGCTTTACGTGCTCAGTTAACCACATGACATGCTCCTGATGGTTTTTCGAAAGGTGGGGAGAAGGTACTTCTCTTTAGAGGATGCACTATTGTACCAGTGGCGTTCCAGGAGGAGGTCCTGAGGGATTTTCATACATCCCCTTTGGAGGTACATCCCGGAGTTGCAATGACGTACCATGATCTCCGACGACAGTTCTGGTTGTCAGGCATGAAGAAGGCAGTGGCAGAGTTCGTTTCTCTATGCCTCACATACCGGCAGGTGAAGGCTAAGAACCAGGTTACAGCAGGGTTAGATCACCCATTGGAAGTTCCAAAGTGGAAGTGGGATGGAATATCAATGGAATTTGTGACAGGCTTACCACAGACATCCAAGGGGCACGATTCCATTTGGGTGATCGTTGACCGACTCACCAAGTCGGCCCACTTCCTAGCTATCAGAGAGCAGAGTTCCGTAGAGAGCTTGGGAAGCCTCTACGTACAGGAGATAGTTCGTCTTCTATGCGTCCCCTCGACTATAGTCTCAGACCGAGATTCCCTCTTCACATCCCGGTTGTGGAAGGGATTGCAGGAGGCTTTTGGGACTCAGCTACGCTTGGGCACAATGTTACATCCCCAGACAGATGGTCAGACAGAGAGGACCATTCTGGTTCTGGAGGATATGTTGCGGGCATGTATCTTGGACTTTGGTTGTATCTGGGAGGACCACCTACCACTGGTGGAGTTTTCGTACAAAAACAGCCACCACTCCACCATTGGTATGGCACCGTTTGATGCTTTGTATGGGAGACCCTACCGGTCATCAGTTTGCTGGACCGACCCTAGAGAGTCAGCACTCATGGGTACAGAGTTAGTGCGAGCTACCACAGAGAAGGTGAAGATCATCTGGGAGTGGATGAAGATTGCACAGAGCCAGCAGAAGTCTTATGTTGACAGACGACAGAGGCCTATGGAGTTCGGGGAGGGAGACCATGTTTTCTATCGGGTCTCACCTCGATGTGGGTTGCAGAGATTTGGCCGAGGCAGCAAGCTATCTCCGAGGTTCATCGGACCATTCCAGATCCTGGGAAGAGTTGGCGAGGTGGCGTACCGCCTGGTTCTACCGCCACAGTTGCATCGGGTACATGATGTCTTCCACGTGTCGCAATTGAGGAGGTACGCGCATGACCCATCGCACGTCATCGACTGGGGTGAGATGGATATTGAGGATGGAGTGACCTTTGCGGAGTACCCAGTGGAGATCGAGGATCGGTAGGAGAGGATCCTTTGTGGGTGATCGATTCCCTTAGTGCGCATCTGGTGGCAACACATGAATCTTCAGGAATACACGTGGGAGAGGGAGGCCCAGATCCGTGCCCAGTACCCTCATCTTTCTGAGTAGCCTTTGTTTTGGCTTTTCGGGGACGTAAAACCCCAAGGTGGGGAGAATGTAATGTCTCAGATTTTTCTGTTTATTATTTTTAAATATTATATGGAATTATTTCTAGACCGGGCGTGAAGACGACACATCATTCCGAGGTCCAGTGAGCCCGGAATGGTGGTTTGAACTTCTTATGTCAAGTAAGTCGGCGCTTGTGCGCGGTTGTGGCAGTTTCCAAACAAATGCACGGATTAAAAATCTGAGCGCACCGTTGTGTCAAGGATGACGACTTTACCTAAGAATGAGGCTAACCTCGACCGGCGTGGGTCGAGGGAAAAAGTTATGTTTTGGACGTTTTAATAATAAAATAAAATAAAATAAAAATCTAAATGTTAATTTTATTTTATGGAAACAACCGTTGCAGTGTGTTAAAAGGGTAGTTGTTCCCTTAATTAAATGTTGTGTCATAATGGAAAATAAATGGAAAGTTGGACTCTTTAATACGCAGCGACGGGACTTCTGTTTCCTTAACGAATGGAGCGTCATAATGACTCAAGTTTCGGAAAGTAGTGGTCATTAATATCACCACGTAATTAAGTGTCAATCTTGCTTCCCTTTTTAAATGGGTGAACAATTTCTGATCGTTGGCAATGCTTGAGAAGAACCTCTGCCGAATCCGCGAGGCGTTGGAGCAATTCTCGACGACGAACGACAACGGATGGAAACCAAGGATCATTGTGCCGGCGTTGAAGGATCACGACTCCAATGGAAGAACGACGCCTTTGTCAATGATCGATCCTTTCAAAAGGTAGGGGTTGTTTTTTTGATTTTCTTTTACCCATATTTGAATTTAAATGATGAATGCAGATCAACCACGAAAAAGTTGATATGCGGATTCGTATGTTCTTGCGGGAGGGTTTTCTTTGGGATTATTTTGGAGAATTAATCCATGCTTTATATTCGTGTTGATCTCAGCTCCGTTTAAACCCTAACGGGAGCGGATCAAAGCCATGACGAACGACGACGGAGGTTCACTCCTCATTTTTTTTATTTGGATTTCTTCCTCCATTTCCCCATGCGTTCTTCGCGTTCTTCGCGGGGCGCCGAACAACGGATCGTTGCACATCCGTTCTGCGACGCAACGATCCCAAATAAATGGTTCGACATCGCAACATACTTATGGAGGTGCGACGACATTGGCGGGCGACAAATCGGACCAGATTGGAAAGGGCGTTCTTCGAGCGTTCTTCGTGCGGGAAGACCGATCATGTTTTCAGAGCCGATCAGAGGCCAAAAAATGATGGAAACAACTTCGTGGTGTCGGGGAGACCAAAACCTGAAGGTTTCGTGGCGATCAGATGGCAGGATCAATGATCGGATCACCACGGGAGGCGCGACGATGGAGGTCCGCGTTCCTAGAAATTTTTCAGAATACACGGCGTGTACTTCCGAAGAACACGCCGTGTTGTTCTGATGGTGGCGGATAGGGTTTCGGGGTCAGAGAAGGACCACACGGTGTGTGACCTCGGTCACACGGCATGTTGGACCTTCCCTGAAGCTCGGCGTGTACTTCAGGTGGTACACGGACACGGGATTCTCTACATGGCTTCAGGCGGCACGACGTATATAGCTCGGCAGGGGCGGTTATGCGGAGCTCGGCGTGTATACCTGAGATACACGGACACGGGATGGAGTACACGACCGTGTACTCCCTCACCGGGCCAGGTGAGGTCACCAGTGCAGGTCACCCCGTGTGCATATCGCACGGGTTGGAGTACACGGGGTGGTGACCAAGTATGGGCACATGGCCAGCGTACACGGAGCCAGCCCCAGTGACCCAGACACGGCGTGTACTCCGTACTACACGCCGTGTATAATGTTTTCTATACGACCAGCCTCATGACACATGTCGTTGCACACGGGCAGTACCCGGGGTTGGACAACACGGCGTGTGTCATTTCAACACGCCGTGTACTTTTTGGAGAACGGCTTGGTCCTTTTGTTCACCGGGCCTTGAACATCCTTCGTTTGGGTTAGTTCCCCTTCTTCTTTTCCCCTGAAGGTCAGGCATCATTCACTCACACTGGTTTATGATCCCTTCAGCTTGACTTTTCTGTGATAGAGTCAGGCATCCATCCGAGAGGCCCGGATCGAGATCCTCTATCCATTCCAGGCCCTAGGTAGAGTCAGGCATCGACATGACCAACATTACCGGGCGTTGATCCTCTACCAAACTGGTGAATTCCGGATGAGTCGCGGTATCCGCCATAGCTTTGGAAGTGATCCTCATCTGTGTATCGTGATCTTTCCCACTCAGGAGTGTGTCTCCCGTAATGAGTGCTTCTATCTATCCTAACCCTTCCACTCAAGAGTGTGTCTCCCGTAATGATTGTAGATATATCTCGTGACGGTTACCAACGAATATCACTCCTCGTATGGACATCATCAGAACTATAAGACTCATGGAGTGTGTTTTCCCGGAAAATGTGAATCATGGAATCCTCAAATAGAATCCCTATTGGGGGATGCGGTTGCGTGAAATGTCTCTAGACCACGGGCCTGGGTTTTGAGTATATATGGTTTGTTTTATATGTTCTGTAAACATATATTTTGCATAGCTGACTGTACCTTTGCTTTGTGTACTGCTTTGTGGTTTTCAGGGTCCTCTACTGAGTATTGTTATACTCACCCCTGCATGGGCTTTGCCTGCACGTCTGGTGTCTTGTGCAGACGAGCAACCTTTTGACAGAGTCCAGGGCGGACCAGGACATGACCGAGCTTTCTGAGTTTCCTACAGGCCGAGGCATTCCTACGGCTATGAGCAGTAGTCCCAGTACCTTTGTGCTTACAGGTTGGACTTTGCAGTGTTTTTTTTTCGGACTCTTTTTTTTGGTGGGCTTATATTCTGGCCCAGTTTACTTTTACAGTACCCTACCTTTCGTCGTGCTCTATTGGTTGGGTTTAGTTGTATGCATGCATTTTTTATCCTTATTGTTTCACATTTCAACATTTATGGGCTTGAGATGTGTGTCTGTGTGTGTACAGGTACATAGTCAATGCCTCCCATGTTAGTGACACGCCTACTCGGTGCTAGTCACCAGCCCCTGGCCTATTGGAGGTGGGCTTGGGGAGTCACGACGCGGGCCCCACTGTGACGGGTCGTGTCAATTGGGGTTTTCGGATACCATGATATTTCACCATCATCACAGGGAGGCTAGCATCAGCCTCTAGGATCTTTATTAGATATTGGGCATCCCGATTATTAGAGGCATGTATGATGAGTTCTTTTATGTCGAGAAAGCATGGAAGGATGCAAAATATATTATACCTTTGGAAAAGGCATTTTAAATCATATTGATGGGAATAAACAACAGTAAATAGAACACATGGGATGTCCACTTCAAATAGTGGTTCAGTTACTTTCCAAAAATTACGGTGGAGAAACTACCAGTGAGACCCCCCACCTATCCAAGGGGAGATCAGTGAAGTAGGGACGGTTCTAACAAACAGATCCTAGAGGGTATCCAGTGGAAAATATATGGATTCAACATCAAGGATGAGTAGCGTCGAATAGTCAGGATGGCCTGATTCATATCAACACTCATCAGTGGAAGAATAATGCTATTGATGGATATTCATCTGAGAGAATGCATGGACATATTCAACATGGTAGTGATGTAGGACTTGGAACAAATCATATAACTAGGAATATTTGTTCTAGATAAGTGGTATCACCTACTTCAGCACATTAGTGAGGGGTAGAGGCCATTCTGCATGTGCGGGCCATTCCATTTCTTATATGTAGAGGTTGTAGTATGAAAAGGAGTATTACAATACCTCAATCCCATCTCTCTACCTGGTCCAAGATTATGATTGAAAATCCTAATCATTTCAGGGACCTTCCCACTCCAGATAAGACCAATAGTTATGCTGAGAAAGATTGCATGAGAAGACAAATTCATCTATGAGAAGATCGGGATCATTGAATGACTGATGAAGCAACTAGTGGAATCCCAAGAGTAACTAGCACAGGTGAACCATAATGTGGATGTACTCTAAGATGAATGTGGATGAATGCAAATCAGGGCTACCAGCCTTTATTCCATGATTGTCGATGTGGAGGAGAAAGATCGGAAGTGGTTGGAAATCGTTGAAGCTACACACTAATGAGAGGCATAATTGAACCATAATATTATTGGATTAGATCTATAGGGGTCGTGTTTTGGCCAAACAAAAATATAATTTCCTTATATATCCACTTGTATAAACTACCTACATGGAAATATTATTAATTTATTCAATTACTACATCTCGATCATATCATTGAATAAACTAATGATAAATCCCTAAGCTTACTTGGGTTATGTCTGGTGTGAGAAAAAAGGGACTATCACATAATCTTTCTCATTGGATACGAGTGTTCCAGCCACCATCGAACACTCAAGGTTTTCTATTTTTTGATGGACCATCCAGAGTGATTGGGATGAGGGAGTGGGGATGCGATTAAAAAACAGTGTTCTTGGAGCATCCATCATTACGTTCCCAATTTGTTTTAGTACATGAGTGGGAAAACTCTAGGGGAATTGGAATCAATACAAATAGAGTGGAATGAGAAATATGAATCAAGATACCCAAAATCCAGAACATAGTAATGGTGTATTCAGGTTGGAGGATAGAAGTTGACCATATTCAAAGCACAATATCCACATCGTTTTAGCCGGAAATGGGTATAAAAAATGAGGTCCAACCACTAAACGAATACTAAAACATGGGGCCAAACTTGATGTGTCATCCAATATCTTCAAGGACATTGTTCTACCATGGTATTTGAGCCATATGGTTCAGCATCCATACAATTAGGTGGGGGTTGTCCCTTTATAGGTGAAAGAGTATGAGGATCCAAATAAAGGGCATTCAAAGCATATAGATGGAGTGATGTAATGTTTTAAAGGATTAGAAAACTCGTGAAATTACACAACCATGAAAAAAGAACAGTGGGTGAGCATATCGGTCCTAACCATGATCAAACCTGCTTTAATGCAGGACCTCCCTAATGAGGACCTAGAATTTATTATAGTTTTACATCATGCTAATGAGGTAGAAAAATTCAATGATATAGTAAGGAAAATGAATGGAATAGCTAAATGTTGTTTTTCATCGATGTTACAAATATTTTAATGTCATACTGCTTGGACCCTAGTTAATAGTTTAATGTCATGATTCATGGACTATGGTTTCAATTCCTATAATTTTTAAACGATACAAAGGAGATGAACCTATGTGAATGAGAACCAATGGTGGCTTGTGAACCATGAAAACATCAACTGACAGTTAGAAAGTAGGAATATGTGATTAAGTGATAGAAAAAACTCGACCTGAATAAAGGCTAAGGTGACCCATTTTTACACCACATATCCATGTGAGGCACCTACTTTATTTTCATAGAGTTCAGACTGTGATGAGGGTAAAATGGAAAGAATGGATAGTGAACCTATGGTTGGGCCAAGGGTGAGATTATTGGATGTCGCTAAGTATCATATTGGGGAAGGAATCAAGCCTCATGTATTTCATTAATTCCATATTGATTAATGTAATGAGGTCAGGAAAATAATGATTTTCCATTAAAAGGGTAAATAATGTTTCAATTGAAACTGATATCGATCATATGGGCATCACCATGTATACCATAATAATGGGTATAAAGCCACACATAGTTGTTTAATTTCATGCAGTTTAGTGTAATTTGTTAAGGAAGTGTGCAATGAGAAGTTCCCCAAATAGAGGCAAATGGTGTGGCTACTATAAAACCGATGTGAATGAGGACCAAGGAGGTCCTAATCACACAACGTAATGCTAGACCATCCTAGATCAAGAGGGGGGAGACAGATTTCATGACATTGCAGTCAGACCTGGGGAATTCAAGCATCACTAAATATCCCAAACGGATGGTAATTAAGACACACATTGTCTTTAAATATCATGTATTTTAAGTTCATGTGAAAATGAAGATGATAATGACACAGTTTATCATCATGTGACAATAATGTCGAAGATCTTATATTATCGTCATAGAGAACATACCATAAGATGATACCTCAATAATGGGAACACATAGTGAGGAACCATAGGGAAACCCAATGTGAAAGAGAAGAAATTAGATACACACCACACCATGTATTCCAAAGAGGAACATAGGATAATATACAGAAGTGGTTATTCCATCTCAAATGAGTACATCAGAGTGTTTTATAGTTAATTGTCATACAACCTCGATGAATAAGAAATTTAATGTCATGTGGGATGTGGTAGTTTAACATTATGCATGACAAAGGGGAATTTCTTTTTATTTACATGTAAAAAAAACCATACACACTATGCAGTTTAATGTCTTTTCAGAAGGGAAAAACTTTATATCGTCATGTGGTATGGGAGATATCTTTGTTTAAGGTCCTAGAACTATGACTAGAAGAAATAAGTTAATACTGAGGGCACTAAAAAATAACCTGAAAAGAATGAGGATGAATAAGTCCTGTGAAATAGAATACACCCCTAAGGGAAAACCTATAGACAATTTATGGTCAAAATTCTTGGAACATATGATGGAGAGATTATTACATGTAGGAAAAAAACCATATAATGATTCCTAAGACAATGTGAGACAATCTTGGTTTGGTAAAAAAGAGGCGGAGGGGATCATTAAAACTCACAGTAGAACAAGGAAGCTAAGGTATACATTCATGGATGACCCCATGATGTTGGTCTTCCCTATCAGCGTGGAAAGTTGCATGGAGGGATAACACAAAGGGTGTTGAAGTTCCACTAGGAGATAATGATGTGAAAAAGGGATTTGAATCATTTTTTCCAGTATTTGGGACACAACGTTGGTGTCACAATGAGGGAGGACAAACACTGACCATATTTTAAACACAACATCCATATCATGTTTTCTAGGATAGAAACAAACAAATGAGGGTCGACCACTGATCAATTTTCAAAACATGGGGCCAAACTCGAAATATTGTCTGAGGCCCTATTGGATGTTATCCTAGAATGGAAGGTGATCCATGAGGCTAAGCATCAATTCCATTTTGGGGTCTTTTAGGATGTGAAATATGATGGATACCCAAATAATGTGTCATGTGAGGCATGGAGATGGAATGACATAAGTTCCAAGAAGAATCCAACACTCTAGGATCAACACCACTACACATATGAGCATGGTAATGAGACATAACAGAGGATGATGGATTAAATTAAGGGTAGGTTACTTGGGAAGACTAGTGGAGGGGTGAACAAAAATTGGTTGTTAAACCTAGGGATGGACCTGAGAAAAAATGTTTGGGAATTCTGGAATATCTAATAAAGATGGGAATAAATCCATACATAGTTCTTGTTGTTATGTCTAGTTTAACATCATGCGATAAAGATGATGGGTGGGGGGGGTTAATGGTACCCCAAAGGGGATGTGTTTGTCACTATAAAAATAAAACTGACGTGAATGAGTATATAAGAGATTCACACAACACCACACACTCATAGGAGAGAACATGTGCCTTAGGGGACAAATGATGGGAGAACATGATAAACCTAGTGGATGGACACAAAGACAACTTCTTGAATGTTATGCAGTATAAAGTCATGCGGTAAGGATGAATAAAGATGGAAATCTCTGAGGGAGTCCCATTGTTTGATTGTTGTAAGCCCAATGTGAATAGGTCAAAAGATATATCACATGAAACCATGTGCTCCCAAGACTGAAGTCAAGCCAAAAGGCCGAACAGATGGTGGGAACCTAGGGAACCTATGTGCTGGACCCAAAGACAACATCTCCAAGTGTTCCTAGATAACCCATAAGGATGGGAATCATGCCACACATTGTTCTTTAATGTCGTGTTGTTTATCATCCTATAGTAAGGACGAAATAAAGGAAGAATACTATAATTTGGGGTACATGGGGCAGTTGTTATAAACCGAAAGTGAATGATAACAAAAGATGTCCCAACCACACCATGTTCAATCCCAAAAGGGAACTAATGCTATAGATCCAAAAGGATGAAATGATTTGTGGAACCTGGGGATAGACCTAATGACAAAATGTATGGGAGTTCTTACATATCCAATATGAATGAGAATCATGAAACATGTAGTTCATGAATTACATGTTGTTTAATGTCATATGGTACAGATGAAACAATAGTTTAATAACATGTAGGATGGGGATTCATGTACTTTAACATCATGCATGATGATGATGTGGGGAAGTTTTACGTATTGTAGCCCAGATGAGGTTGAGCAGTTTAACATCATCTAGGAAAATAATTTCCTAGTTTATGGAAATAGATATCATACCATAAGGACTATGTTTACAATTTTCATTTTATCATCTTGGATGATGAATACTCACTTACATGGAGTATTTCATGAGGAAATTGGAATTGGTTGGAGGAGTGAATCAGCCAGCATCAATGGTGATCAAAGAGTGTGCACCGTTGGGGTAAACATTATGAATGATGTAAGTTCCCTCCCATTTGGGATTTAACTTTGGTGTCTTCCTAATAGGTATCATTAGCTTCCTAATATCCAATAACACATCACCCTGGAGGATGGAGTAGATATGAACTATCTTGTTGAAAGCCAGGTCCATCTTGTTCTGGAGGATCTCCAAATTGTGCAAGGATCAGATCCTATTCTCATTTGAGGGCTTTCAGCTCAGCCAGAAGAACTTCTACTAAATTTTTTGGCATATGCTGATCATAGACAACTGTATGTAGTGATGGAAACTGAGCCTTGATGGATAAGACATATTATATTCTATAAACCAGGGAGAATGGGGTCACCTAATTTTAATTATGAGTAATTGTTCAATAATCCATGAGAGCATTGGGAGCTTGTCTGGAAATTTTTTTCTCATCAGGACCAACAATATTATACAAAATTTATTAGAGGGTCTTAGTGAATGCCTCAATCTTTACATTTTCTTATGTATGATAGTGATATGTATGATAAGGACAGATGATGTACATGAATAATAATTTATTCAATTCAACTACTCAAAAATTGGTGTTTTTATCATGGAGGATAGCATGTGGGACTCTGAATCGATGGATAATGTTAGAGCTCTAAAAATCATTGATATAATAGGATTACACTTCCTTGAGTGGAATAACTTCTTCCCACATGGAGAGAAATCTGTGGCAATCAGAATGAACCTTTACTAGCGAACTATTTCTTGTAGATCTAGACACACAACATTGAGAACTCAGACTGTAAAGGGCCATGGAAAAATGTTATTATGGAAGGGATCATATGGAAGACACATAAAATTGGAATTGATATGACACACATGGCACCACTTTGAAAAATATATATTTATATAGAACATGGTGGGCCAAAAATAGACCAACCATCATATATGGTGAGAGATTTTCGACCCAACCAAATGAGCTCCATATGAACTATCATAAGCATCCCTCATGACCTAGGTAACCTCATATCCATTAATGAAATATAGGATAACTCCATCATAACCATGTTTCTATAGGATATTCAGAAGACTAGAAACACTCAAGAGGGTGAACTATATTGCACGCCAATGAATTCACTCACATTTGGATCTGTCTGCAAGAACATTTACATGTTAGATGTGCTCAAAAAAAGAGTTTCCCAACCAATGGTCTATTATAATACTGAAAGGGGACCTGGGGTTCATGATGTGGAGGAATCTTAAGAATTATGTTTTACCTACTGGATATCATCATCATTCAGAGTGACGAGAGTGATGAACCTTCAATGTGCCACATGGATGATCATATTTTCCTAGTCAGGATATGAGGGATATGAGGAAAGGCTGGACAAGGAATAACCTCGAACATTTTGTGACCAATGAACATGTGTCATTTCTTATTTAGAAGGGAACAATGCGATCAAATAATTATTTCATGCTAATAGAGGAACATCGTCCATATTTCAAATGTCAAAGTCAACATTCATTTGCTTGATAACTAGATAAGATTCCCCATTAACTTGTAGGTGGGGAATATCAATCTCATGGGAAATAATTAGAATACTGATTAGATACTAATACACATCTTCATTGTTGGTGAAACCCTCAGAAAACAAGATCAAATTGGGAAAAAACCTATGTAGTCATGATGAAGATGATGCCCAAACCCACCCATTTGAGTTTGAGATAATTTATTATCCTATATATGGGCCTACATGAGGCACTGTCTAAGTTCATATTTAAACATGGAATGTCATGTTCCACTGAGAGAATGGTCTCATTGGATATTCAATATCCAATGAATGATCTGTGGGGGCCAGATGGGTGTTTAGAAAATATTTTGGCACACAAAACATAATATCTTTCTGTGGAATGAACCTATTGTTGAATTGATGAAGGAACACTACCCATTGAACTATAAGGATTTATCATCATGGGGATGTTCATAATTTAATTTAGAATATCCACATGGGACACAAGATGTATCTCTCTGTGCTACAAGTAATAACATAATTTTTATTCTATGAAAACAAGTGTGAGGCAGCTCTTCTCGATGAAATAATATCTAGTATCTGTATCGAGGATAATGTGGCTGACATAGTAAAAACTATTCTCAATACCCTTTCTTTTCTTCTGGGTGTGAATAGAACCAAGGGATCATCCCAAAGAGATACCATAAAGAAACAATGGTTCACTATAGATGGGTGGCATCAGAACCGATGGTTGTAGCACATACTACTTGATTCCATCAAAAGTGGTCTAGCACACTTCATCCCAATTATAAACATAACCTTCCATCATGATTTGGGAAAAGAGCATACAATTTTAACTCATACATGTAATGAATCATAATTTTTAGTCTATGTGACCTTGAATTCATGAGACTTATCAAAGCTTTATTAGAGGATGCACCTGACCGATGGACTTGATTTTCTAGAGATTTATCTTGATGCCTCTGTTTATAAAGTTGAATCCATGGAACTTCATAGAGGTAACCCTGATTGGACACTTAAAAGGATTCATCTTCAAATTCCAGGAGTAGTGGAAGCCAAAAAAATTCTCATGATCTCTGAGATGGTCTTGAAACTGGTGGGATTTAACCACCAAATCATCCATGCATCATTCCATCAATGTCATGAGGATCGCCTTAAAAGTGATGTGAATAGGATGCTGATATGTAGGTCTAACATTCTTCAAACTGAGAGGAATTAACTAATAAAATATGGTTCCGTGAGGTTCCCTGAATGTGGTGGGATCTTTATTCTCTAGGGCTATCTAGATATGATTATACCTAAAATATCCATCCATAAAAGAGATGGATTGAAATCTAGAAGTGGTGTCATTCAATAGCTTTGTAAACCGAAGGGGAAATTCAACCCTTTGATAGTGATGGATGATATAACAGAAGTTGATACAGACTCTGACATTTTTTTTCTTCTTCATATTGGGAATGATGTTAGCTGACCATATTGGCTACAGGACTTATTTGATGATGTTGGATTTGATGAGCTTATCATCTTTGACCTCAACCATGGCACCTGAGAAGGGTGAATCTTTTCTAGGAGCCAGCTTAAAACCATGATGAATTTTCAGGGGACTAAGGAGGAGGAATAAGACATGTAGATAGAGTTCTAAATTCATCTCATATCTCTAATCAAACATTTCATGATTATTCTTCAGGTAATCAAAATACAATTGTTGTTCGTTAGCAGGCATAACTGCACAGATTAGCATCGGACTCAGGTCTGCCTTGGTATTTACATTCACCTATACCAACTCAGCAACGGTTGTAGTGAAACCCTCTTTGAATGAGGGTGGATAATTTTCAAATTCCCCCTATCATCTGAGGTGACATGATCATCATTATGAGGAAACACTTCTGAGATAGTTGAAATTGGAGGAATGTTGTTATCGTCAAGAGTGGAGGTGGAATCTTCCCCAGGAGACCCACGCACTACATATATCATTGAAATTATAATTTTTAACCCCATCCAATCCGTACATCGACCCAAGGGACCATAATTGATAATATAAAATTTTTTGTGGCATGTCAGTTTGAGTCGGTTCAATCCATCATGGTGGAACAATATGTATGGCGTATTAATGTTTCCATGGGAGACACCTGAACTTTGAGATTTCATACTCAACCATTAATAGAGTAATTAAGGCATTGGTGATTTGAGGATGGAACAAATGCATGTAGGTGGAGCCATGGTCTATATAGTATGATGTGGTTGGTGGTGTCATAAGATATGACCAGGAATTTGGTTCTGGAAATCAGGCCTCTGATCTAGGTATTTAGACAAATCATTCAACATGATATTTTCTCTATCCAATCGTAACATTGAATTTTCATGTTAGAGGGAATCAAATCTACTTCAGTCAGTCCTAGCTTATAGAGTGTTTGGGTCAGGATGAGATTGATCCCATAACATGTGTTAATAATACAACTGATGTAAAATGGATGGATGTTTCCCTATCCAGGATATCATTCATCTTATCTTGAGAAGGAGATGATGTATTGGCACACTACTCTCTCAAAATCATCAACATGGAAGGAATCCGCAGTCACTACCCCTTCCTCGAATTAGAGGAGGATTTCCCGATACTCTTTGAATTCACGACACATATCTTCAAATATGTGGAGTGCTTTGAGGATTGATATAATTTTATGAATGTCAGAAAGGTGATTAATAACGTCATACATCCATGATAGGTTGACATTATTTTTACAAATTTGATGCTCAATAGAAGATGGTATGATATGTTTTGCTAGCCACACTAGTGTATTTTGGTGGATCCAAGGGATATCCCGTATCTACATGGCTAAATAATGAAAGATGAATTCTATTTGAAGGTAGAAATACTAATATCTGACCATAATTGAATGTAGTAGAGAATACCATTGTCAAAACAGCTCAACCAAATCGGGTAACATCAACATTGGTGGAAGTATTCTGCCTGAGTCGGTATGAGAGGAATGCACATGTTGATATCTACAAGGACCATGTTTTCTGGTCACAGTATCATGTACGAATTTTCTAGAAGCACTGTCCGGAGCATTCTAATGGTTTACAAAACCACAATGATGTTATTGATCACACTGACTGTGAACATTAGGAGGATGAGTATGTCATTCATAATCACTAGGAACCATGAAAGGGTCGACTAGTTCAAAAGTATTCACTATGGTATACTCGAGATCATTAAATTAGGAATCCTCCAATATTGTGTGGATCGTGAGGGAGACTCCCATCTCTATAGGTAAGCATTCACTAAGGACACGAGACATCTTTGGCACCAATCGGGGCTTTGATTTCCCTTGTGGTGACAATTCCATCTCCTCTAAGAAGAAGAATGATAAAATGTAGATATAGAATTGGTAGCAGTTGAACGAACAAAATATTTAGAAGGCATAGACTAATTCCAATGGGCATGATGGATACTATGGGAATGACGGACTGCCCTGTGGGCCAACTATTTTTCATACATCTAAGATCCGTGACTGGAGACCTAGTTCTATTCCCCATCGCTATGGTTCTCCCGCTGTAAAGAGATACACGCCACCTATATCAGGGAAAGATCCAAACCAGCTATATTTTTTCCAAGCTCGTCCTAGATTCCTTGTACGCATAGTACTACTTGAGAGTATGTACCCAAAATCGGTGATGCGGGTAGTAGTTGGGGAGATTGGTGAGATCATCCACTTCAGACCTCCTACAATCTGGTAACCTCAAGAATCCTTGATTTAGAGAAATCAGGAAATAATCAGGGGCCTAATATTCTTCAAACGAGTAGGTCTAGTTTTTTCAGTTAGGGAAAGGAGATCTAGGAGCCTGTCCTTGATGAGGGATGGAGGATTTTGAGGAGATGGAACCTAATTATCCCTCCTAGGAGACGGTGGGGCACTAGGTGATGACATCAGTTGATTCAGAGGATGTTGATGCTGAGCTCGAGGTTGGACTTGAGGATGTGGACGCTTCTCTACCCGCAATAGTTCTAGAAGTCTAGCATGAAACTATGCGAGGAAAGAAGTCTCAGAATTGGTGTATCATCTTACTGGGGATGTGGGAGGCAAGAGGCATGCCTTTTTGATTGTACTGTGAGGCATCCTCTAGTTGCTGATCATTGTAATAGAAATCCCAAAATCCACCTAAGAAATTATGATTGATGAGTGATGGTAATAGTTTATTCTTTACATTCCCCACAAAAATTTTCACCAGCATCACTTAAGTCAGTGAAATATAAAATGAATATGTGAGGCCTTTTCACCTAGCTATAGTGTCTGCAACGTGCTCCTTTATCCATTGTCTGAACTTGAAGAGGTTGTAAATATTGTATTTCTTAGTGGTGTAACAAAAATGATAATTAAATTTAGAGTGAAGTTATTCCTAATCAGATATAGACCCAATGGGTAACTGGTTGTAACAGACAAACAAGGGCCCTTTTATTGTCTTTATGAAGCAACAGAGCATGGCAGCCTCCTACTATGCTGGATTTCCCAACATGGTTTCACATCCAAATGTGAAGTGGTCCAGATGCTGGAGCAGGTTCATCCATCCTTTTTATGAGGAAGAATGTGTGGTTCCCCAAATTTGGGAGGTTGGTATATCATCAATCCATGTGAGATACTAATTTCTGATAGCAAATATCACCACCTTCCATGTTTCGAGATCCTTAAGTTGTTAATGAGACTGGCCATCGGATCCACCTTGTGGGGATTCCTGTCTTGGAGAGGATCCCCGACCACTATTGTGTTTTCAGGTTCTTCATCATGGTAATATAGTTCATTGACATATGGGGAGTCATGAGTAAAAACCCAAGGAACTACTAGAGGAATAGACTATGAAGAAGTTGGGGGAGTAACCTGTAGAGTGACCTGAAGCGCTGTTAGAGATGAGACTTATGGATCAGGGTCTCAGAGAATATTTTAACATCGTTCAAGAATATTTAGTGGTGTATACCTCAATAATTTTCCATTAAATCTAGAATCTGACCTATCAGGATGCACACAGTTGACAGGATTAACGGGAGATGAGTCACCGATGAGATCTTATGGTTTGCACTACTACCTCTGTGGAGGGTGGATGGGATAATAACGAGGATCTTCATAATATGGTTGCTGAGTGAGGAGCTTTTCAATGAAATTATTCTATATTGCAAGCTATTAAACTAGCACATCAATTTTAGGATCATCTTCTATCATCTATGTCAATCCATATGTGTAAGAAGTTTTAATGGTCCCATCATTTCCTTTTCCACTATTGGGGTCCCAAATGAGAGCCATTGACTCGGCAGGATCAACAAGGCTAAGGATGTGTCATTACGGGTGATTGACAACACCAGGGAGATCTAGTAGATGATGAACTATTCATTTATTATTTTTCTCTAAAACGAATCCTATCTTAGTGTCATTCTCCTTATGCATATTGAGTTCATCCTTATTTACTGTGACTACACATTATGGAATATCTTCAATATAACATAAAAAATCAGACCGACAAAGGATTGGACAGAAAAGGAGATCTGCATACTATCTCCAACCACATATCTAAACATGTGGGGAGGCATCAAAAAACATTTTTTTTGGATAAAATTAATTCTATTAATTCATTATCACTAGAGGTTTCGATGATAAATGGGTTATATATAGTGATGAGTGATGGGAATCACAACATGGACTACCGGGTGATAGTACTGGAAAATGCCTTAATTAATATCCTTCAAATTCAGATAAACCATCCGATGATGCTTGGGGTAGAAATACATCACCCATAGGTCTTGTGAAACCACATGACCTCATTCTGGGCGAGGGACTTAGGGATCTTGATGTATTGATGCACGACCAACCATATCATCTCGGGGAACTGGTCCTCCGTGAGAATGTTCCACATGATTCTCCATTCATATTCATGATCTGGTGCATGTATTCCCCATTCATAAATTTGGGAAGGATGAGGGGTTGGTAACAACACTGAAGTAGACCATTACTGTAGTGGAATAGTTGATGGAGAGAATGGTGTGCATGCTGACAGACCACTGCACACTTGGTCGACCCTCGAGGATAGGATGGACTGCATCATCACATCCTTGTAGGATGGAGTGACGAAAATTACATCCTATGCGACATAAATGAACATTTTAGGTATATCAAGATAGTGATCATCAACTACCAGTCCAATGAACACCCCTACATGATCTATTTTTGAGATAGAGAATGGTCCTAGTGATGACAGAGAGGAATGCAGGGTAATACCCTAGAAAAGAGAAAAATCTTTCTCCTCATGTATGTGCCTGCGGAGGTTATCAGGGTTCTGGTGAATTTGACATTACAGAAGGAAAAATATCACACAATAAGTTCCTACATTAGACCATGATACAGAGTATCAGGGTAAAGGCTCCATCACATAGTTGATATCCCCTTCAAATTCTGAAAATCATACGTTATTGACATTGATCTAGTGCTCCGCATGATTCGTCCCTTGGTGGTAATGGTTCTCCAACCTAGCTCAAGACAGTCCAGTAGGGAAAGGTAGATATTTGTCATGAGGAGCGACTCTATTCATCTTTATGCTAGATATCGGAGGACCATCCCTTTGGTGGTCCAATGTGCGAGGAGAACCTGAGTATATATTGAAGAGAAAATGGGGAGGACCTCAGTGATTGTTTCATAACACACATAGATGTCCTCCTTAGTAGAGAGTGATGGAGTAGGGAGGGACTATGAAATAGCTATAAAAAACATGGGGATGACCTTCATATTGGAAATAAATGGCATAAGGAGGTACTCCATGCTTTCTGGTAGTGATATCATGAGGCGGACTGCTGTTCTAATTGAACTGAACATGGGGAGTACCTCCATGTTTTCCATAACTGAAGTGTATAAGGCCTCCACATGGATGATTTTTTGAGTAGAGATCACCTCTAATGGAGTTTGTGATTATTCGATGAGGGGATTTTCATTTATAACCTATGACATGGGGGAAATCACCATAACTGGGATCAATGGAACACGGTAAACCTTATTGTGAGTTGATGTTGGAGGAGGGAGGACCTCCACTCTGGCTGACCCATGAGAATTGGAGCACATGGAAAGGGACCCAAAGGAAGTAGAACCTCAGAGTTGGGGTATGAGATTCTAGAAACATAAAGGCTCAAGGGGGATATTAGGTTGGAAATTGAGTGATGGTCTTGAACCTTTGGGATGCTTCCTACAAATACCAGTGTTTAGGAATCAAAGTCCACATTTTTCTTGATGCATGGATAAAATCGGGGGGGGGGGGGTATAAAAATAACAACATCCCAATGGGGTCCCAAGGGCTTATGCGTGGGTAGATTCCCTTCAAAAGAGGAGAACTCTTAGTTGGATGATTATGGTGAAGTGTGTGGATTATGAATGGTGAGCTTCCCATGTGGATCATAACACCTTAGAGAGGAAGATTCAAAGGATACATCACAAAAGGGGAGATTTCATATTAGGAGGGTACATCCCTATGTGGGAGAACTTGAGTTTACCATTGGTTCATAGGGGACCCCATAGAGGCATCTGAAATAATCAAAAGGGATCAAATCCCACATAGTTCATAGGATAAAGTTAAATTTTAGGAGGCATGAATGTTGACCGACATGAATTAGTCAAAATAGATGGGTTATAGGGAATTAGGGGCTTGATCCCTGGAGAGGAAACATATAGGTCCCAGGGACTGGGAATTAATGTCCACATTTTTTGGTAGAGACAATAATGTGGATTATGAATGGACAGAATCCTATTGTGGATGTCAGTGTCACAGTTTTCTCAATACCCACTTGAGTAATGATTTGCATGTGGAAAAAAGATATAAATGTTGACAAGACAGTTGTGTCATGAATGGTGTGGCCCCGATGGATGGTGTACATAATAAACATGGTTAGATGAATATGGATATATAGAACACAACATAATCAATGGGGGAATCCAGAGGTTGCGGTATTGGGATTACGTGGAGACTTCCCGTGGAGCACATAGAGGCAAAGCCCATTGGGAGAGAGATATAAGGAATGCGCTAGTACCAATCCCCTTTCTAGTACTCTAGGACTTTACATGAATGTGGTGACCATTGTTTAATGTAATATGTTTTGGAAATGGGTGTCTGACAGTTTAATGTCTTACAGATCAGACGAAGAAGACTCAATCATCATACCCTGGGCATAGATATCTTTTACTAACCCACACATGGGGATGGGAAGGCACACGAAATGTCCGAAGGGAGTGAGGTGAAGGAGTGTTCAATAAAGGGGTCCACAATAGCGTAGTGATGTGAAGAATAAATAGATATTAGTATACATATGAGAATAAGAAATAGGTAGTGAAACACAACATGTAGCATTGCTGAAGGAAATATGAAATCTGTTCATACGAGCCTAGAAGGCCGCATGAGAGAGGGGTTTATGATGATAGAGGGCTCTGTAAGAGGGTCTTCATAAATTAATAGATCCTTTTGAATGAAGAGTGATTCATGAATGATATACATCATCAAATAAAATATTTTCCTTCTTAATTATATCTTTATCTGGAGTGCATTCTGATAAGGATTAATGCTTCGTTGAGCCTCGAGCGACCCGAAGGGGCTCCCTCCTTCACGGTGGAAGAATGCCTATATAACGGAATCCCAACAAGTAGGGGCCATTAAGAATATAGAAAATAATGGTTTGTAATTCTCAAGTACCTATGGAGATCAATTTTTCTCTTAGTTTCAAAACAATCACGAGATTTGAAAAATGGGGGGTCAGAGGGAGAAAAGATAGAGTAACATTGGTTTATATGGGAATGAGAATTCTATAAATAGGAAAAATGGGTTTGCGGTGCTCACGAGGCTTGATGTGAAGAAATAAAAATGAACTAAGAAGAAAATATAACATCCATAAGTGACATGCATCATCATAAATAGTCGGACACACCAATGGACCAACAAAGAAGCGATGTTGAGGCTCATCATGGAGAAAAAGTAAAATCACGAAGCAGTAAAGATATGTCGAACTTCATTAGACTTGTGAATACACCATCATCAACAATCAAGATCATAGAGACCAGGCACTCACATTGCATTCCACACCAAAAAGAGGAATCATAGAGATAGAGGGCACCATTAGACTCAGTTAGACTCTTGTTGTCACCATCAACCTTCTTCATTGTTTCATTAGTGAGGGTTTTCCATAGAGGATCAAAACATTCACTATTGATGATTATGATGTATTATGGTGATATTCGGGTCTA
This sequence comes from Viscum album, assembly GCA_963277665.1. Classification (NCBI taxonomy): domain Eukaryota; kingdom Viridiplantae; phylum Streptophyta; class Magnoliopsida; order Santalales; family Viscaceae; genus Viscum; species Viscum album. Next base: position 1,428,154,344 of record OY728141.1, read on the forward strand.
GCCTAGTATTGACCAAACCATGACATTTTTCATTCTTTAAATAGAATGATTTTGGGTGACAACAATGTCATATAAATAAATCTCATGCACATACAAATCACTAATTAATTCAACAACATCAATTTTTATAGAAAATTATTTTTACATAATTTTCTCACAATATCATGGGCCAAAGGTGTTTGATGTTATAAAAAAAGTATCATCTTCTCATTGAAAACTAGTCGATCAATAAATATGGAATAAATAAACAAATGGGATAAAACAATATAAAAATAAATCATAGGGGAACAATTCAAAATAATCATACCTCTCAACAATGATGGTCTAGATTAATCATCCATGATTACTTTCTTAGCTCAATACAATGGCCTAACTGATACACTATTCTCTTTATTATTATGCTCATACGACCCATAATGAGGGGTCATTATATTCCTAGAATCACTATATATATAACAATTATACTAATGTGAATTACACTTTTTTTATCATCTAATTGAAGAATATTGTAGATGGAAGATATGTGATTTGTCCTTAGAACATAACCGTGGAGAAATGTGACAATAACACTAAATATGTGGAACAAAATTTAAATTATGGGATGATCTAGGTTGTCTTATACAAGATATATTAATTTGAATAATTGAAACACATTAAAATAATATCTTCTTATATTTGGGATTTGGAGGAAGATTCACCAATCATACTATCTGATTTTCATTAATACCACTACCTTGGAATTATTTGTCCCTATGTTTCCTATTCCTAGAATTTTAGTTCCCACCATTACCCTTAGTTATCGATATGGATCCTCCACCCATATTAGATGAAAATTTCAATTTCATTCACTATCACTCTATAGATCATCTATGTATATTCTGTTTTAAAAGCATGAAACGTTCCAATATAATCTATCACCTAAACCCTAATTAAAAAAATATCTGTTAAGGAAGAACAAGAAGTAACATCTTGTGAAAAGAAGACTGAATTCAGAAATTTATCAGTATACTACCTCACTAAGAGTTCCTATTGATTAATGATGAAAAAGTTCATTGTTCAAGAAATTTCATAGTTATGAGGATAATATTATTTGATTAGAAATTATTAAAAATAATCCCTTGCAATTACTTTTTTTAATTTTACAGGAACCACTAAATTTGACCACTGGAATGCTAGATCCTCTAGCTCATATTTTTCCAAATTGATTGTTTTCTTAGCTGGTGTACCTTATAAATAGAATATTGAAATCAACATATTTATCCAGAATGATTCTTTTTTTATTTCCAAATCACCCAGAATGATGGTTGGATTATTTTTCTTGAACTGAAAAGAAATATTTACATTTCTTATTTCAGAACTCATGTTCTCTTTATCCAGGGCACAAGAAATTCTAGAAAATACCCTATAATAGTTTTTGGTTCACGTATGGATAAGGTGAAATAACATTCTCAGTAGATGCTTCCAGTTGGTTTCTTCTAGACATATCTCTTGTCATTTCTATATTGAAAATAAAATTCCATTTAGTAACAATTTTTAGTTAATAAAGGATTAATTTTTTTTAATTTTTTATATCACACATATCAAAAAAAATTCATTCCCAAATTTAATATTTCTTTCAATTTCAGAGCATTATTCAGAAATCCACAATTAATTTATAAAAATAGAACCATTATCAACCATTTCCCAAAGTCAACACTTTTTCACAAAATCAGGAATCATTTATCAAAATGAATTATGAATTCATTGTGTTAGTACATTTTCATCAATTCATGTCATTGAATTCTCATAATCCATTCCCGTGAAAATGAGTTTACTACTCTAATAAGTGCCTTAGAACTATTATGTTTCGAACTCTCTGGTAACGTGATATTTGTCTTAAATAGGTTTGAAACACTAGTTTATATAATATATTTGATGTTACAAAAATCATGCATCATTACTACCATCCCAAATACAGGAACAACAAGGATGATTGTCCTACTCCATGACCTTTCAAACACAAAACATTTCTTCCAAAATGAAAGAACAATCTACCACGTTTTGAAACAAATATTAACATCTCACCACTCACCCATTTGCAAGGTAAGAGGAAAATATTATACTATGACATATTTAACATTCCCCAGACACCATTGTATGGATATACATGTTGAGGGAATCATAAATATTGGGGAAAATTTTCCAATTATAAAAAATAAACAAACATACCAAATTATCATAAACAAACATCCACTATATGATACATGAAAACAAAGTCATATAGCACAAAAGTAACAAAAACAAAAACACTATAATAGTATAATGTGGAAACAAAAAATAACTCAATGAATCCAATGAAACTAACTCATAAACTCCAAAAAAGAATCAAGATCCATATCAACGATCCATGAAATGGTTTCAAGAATAATCACAAAAAAGTTAATAATTTTCCACTACGATTTTATTGATATAAAAAATATGAAAATGGTCCATATTTCCCATGTAAGGGGTGGTATAAAATTCATTATGATTTTACCTAGAGTTCCAAACTCACACAACTAGGATAGAAAAAGTTAAAAAATTAATATAAACTAGTTTAAAATGTTATATTATTTATAACAAAAACCAAAAAAATCAACTAAATAAAGTTTTCCATTCAGTAAACAAAAAAAGTATTTAAAAAAAATTATATTCTCATTTGGCATACCCAAAAAATAATCCACACACACACACAAATGCATTATCTAGTGATAGTTCCATAATCAAGGGAATTATATATTCTATCTACCAAGTCAACATAATGTAACCATATCTCATGATCCATAGGCGAATACACACCTTCTATATGGTCACATTATTGAACCCCAATGGTACACACCCCTTTATCTAGGGTCATGTCAATGAAATGAAATCATAATAAGAATGAATGCTAGAATACGATGGAAACTAAACAGTCCCAATATATTTCAATAATAACGTTCTTTTATTGAATACATTTTCTAAATAATTTTCCATTTATCAAAATGAAACTCAATATTAGAATCGTCATTTAATTTTATGGAAACAATTTCACATTCTACTGATAATTAATTCCTACAATTTCACAAACAATCTAAAAATATGGATTTAATAAAATATAACATAAATTTTAAAAACAAAATGATGTAATTAAGAATATTTGAAATATGTTCCTCACGTTCTAAATAAGTGGATTCAAGTGTTAATCCAACTACTTAAAAATTGCAAGTGACAATGAAGAACAAAACAAAACTCTAAAAAATCACCATATATCTTCAAGATTCATCATTAGATCATATGAAAATCAACCAAAAAAACCATATATCAACATTATTTTTATCACATATCATGAAACTATCCCTAAATGATTAGATTCGTGCATCCTAGTGAGAGAAATAGAAGAAAACTAAGGAAATCAACTAAGAACTAAGACATACCAAGGAATCCAACATCTGAAACACCATAATTCACAAACAGATTGATCCTAAATCAAGAGGATGAGTCTCCCCAAAATTGTAAGGGATAATAAATATGGTTATTTTAATATTAAGGGAAAAAAAATCCTTTTATGGGGTAATATTATTTTGTTCCAAAAAATATGTATCTGGTTTTCAATGATGCATAGATAAAGCACGCTGTTAGGAAAACCATTCAATAAATATGAACTATCTACTACCTCTAAACAACCCTCATATAGTTAGTTTATAAGGTTATAAAAATATTTCCCCATCCATGATAAACCCTTAAATCCAACATCACATGTTTTCACTTAGGAGGTCTCATGGTTTGGTCAACCTTATGCCAAACTGAGCACATTCCCATTGCCCACTATTTAAGTTTCATGTTTTTTGTGATGGAGTTTGACAGATTCTACTAACTATGTTCAAACCATGAACCTCAATAAAATCCTATAAAAATCCCAAAATCCATAAAAACTCTATATAATTTCTCTAGTAATATAATGTACATAAAATTCATAAATAATGGGTTACTTACCAGAAACTGGTTGTCATACAATCTTGAAGCTGTTAGTTATCACTCGTTGCAAGAAATAATCATATGATAATAAGAGTATGTGGCACATGTATTTCACTATAGGAGACCTAGTTTCCTTTTGGGTTACTCCATGATATGTGAACCAATGGTTTCATAAGCATTGATAGAGAAAACGAATATTTTTTTTCCTATTCTAGATTATTGATCGTGTCTGTATAATTTCTAGCCATTTACACAAAACGTTTTTTTAATGAATTATAGATGATGTGTTTTAACTATCTCATCAATAGAATTACTTTAATAATCTAAAAAATTTGATTCATTTTGAAGATGTTGAGATGGAGACTCATGCACCTTACACGAGAAACAAACTATATATTAAGGTCTAGAGAGAAAGTTTCATTGGGTGGGGGAAGTGTAATATGGTATGTTTTTATGGATTCATATATGAATCCCATATAAAATTTTTGGAGTGTTAAATAGATATTATGGCTTATTTTCCTATTTTGTTCATGCATGAATCTAAGGGATGTTACATGAATATTATATGCAATTAAAGGAGGGGAATAAAACAACATCATATTTTTAAGTGTTCCATTATTAATTTCAGAATTTATTCATGATTTATTGTATTATATAATTATTCTTTTGAGATTAATGGGATTATAGTTTTTTATTTATTTATATGAATATTATAGGTTATTAATTTGATTACGGTTTTCTAATTTTTTATTTAATCTTCCAAAAATATTGATTGTTTTTTCAAATGTATATGGAGTGCAGTAGAATCAAGGATAATGAATTTTCATACACTACTTCCCCTCCATAGAAACCATGATACATATTAATTTTAGAAATCATGGTTGGAACATCAATTAAAAAACATTGCAAACCAAACCTGGCAGGTGTATTGAAAATATGGTATCCATTCATGATTGGTCTTTTTCTTGCCTAATCATACAAAATAACCCATTCTTTCAAGGAATTAATGATACATACTCCACAATATTGGAAATAACTTATATTCGTTAAAAAAATACCCAAAATAATTATATCCCTCTCCAAACTATAGAATATACATGCATCCCAAAGTGTTTTTTTATTTTTACCTTATTCTCATTAGATCCAAGCATTTCAGTGGTCATTGAATTATGATACAATATCAAAAAACCTCAATTATCATGATTCATCTAGATATACATTTCATTAAATGAGAATAATAATAGATCCATAATTTCATTTCAAGATAAATATTTTTCAAAACTATATAATGATGAATTCATGAATAATTGATATATTAGTGATGAATCTAGAAAATTTGTGGCCTTCCTCTGATCCATCGAAAATCATGAAATGTTAGTGGATCCTAAGATGAATATTTTCTTAAATAAAATTAATTTTATTTAGAGTATTCTTGAGTCTCATTTTGATAATAGAATTGTGAATAAGTTTGAGTAGGATATAGGGGTCAATGTCATGTATGATCAATCTGATTTTTTTTCAATGGAATGTTTCTTCTTTTTTCTCTCGACATGTTTCAAAAACTATCAAGAACAATCTAATGGTATGATTTACATTTCTTATTGGGTCATAATAATTATGTGGAATCCATTCTATCTTGTATATCCATGTATTGATATATTATCATCACTTGACATTTCATGTTGGTCATGTGTAGACATCACATAAAAACCCATTATTATATAAGGCATTCTTGTGTGTGTTTGTGTAACCAATGCGACAATGTTTTTTTCCTGTTATTCCCAAGGATATAGGTAACAAAGAATATTAAACTTTTTTTACATTTTTTTGGAATATGATATATTTTTGTTGTTCTATGCATGGTACTAATGTTTTAGTTAGTCTAGAAATTTAATGATAGCTCTAGAGGGGGAGTGTATTCAAATTCTACCCATTACCTAATGATAAAACTAATTTATATTATGGAGAATTGTGCGACATGAACTAGTGGCATGATAGTAATTAGTGATAGGACTTGAGTGGAGATTGTGGGAATGATATTTTCACACAATCTGACCTGAAAGATAATATTGGTGAATGGTGACCTTATGTTTCATAACATATAATAAAATTTTCTATTTTGATAATAATAATCCTTGTTGATTTGTACTTAACTTATTATTTCCCCTGACCATTGTTATATTATTTCAACATGGATTTAAAAGAATTACAATAAAGTTTCTGTTCTCCTTGGGCAGTGTACTGATGTTTGTAATTGTATTGTAATGTCACGTGGTCATTGAATTTAGTATCATTAAATATTTCATTACATTCCTATTGGTATATGTTATAGATGTACTGGGGTGTCATAATATGTTTTCATCACACCCTATGTGAGAATGTTGACACACATGAAAATTTCATGAATATATATATAGTGAATGGAAAGATCCCTTTGACAAGGAGATAAAGTGACTTCATCTTGTAGTTGGAGGTGATATGTGAACAAACTATAGATTATTACAATATAATTTCATTAATTTTCTATTTTTTGATAACTAGATTGACCCACCACATTGTGGGTCTATCTGATTAACCATGTATAATGTGGAATGCAATGTAGTTTAGAATAGGCCACCAACATATTATTGAGATGTCAACATATTTATAATATAGTTTTGATAAATTCATTATATAAATGATTGAAAATTTCTTAGTCCACCCATGTTACATTAGACTCCATTACTATTAAACATATTCTTGCATACAGAGAAGTGTACGTGTGGCCATACAATATCTCCACATAGGTTCCATCCCATAAATCCATGATGGGGAGTTTGAAATCCATGGAAGTTGATGTAATTATATTTCTTTACAATAATAAGTGCAATAGAATCCACATCCATTTAATTATATGGTACACATATTTAATTAATTTAAAATCATCTATCACATTCCAAATTAATGTAATTTTCTATGTGTATTTTTAATAATGAGTTCGATCTAAACATCATTGTACATGGTTCATTATATAATACAACAATTATATTAGTTATATGGAACAATATACATGTTGTTATATCTGAATATATGACATCTCATGTTATAATCAAGATGGAATTTCAAATGAATTTTTAGTTTTTTCTTAGGTGGATTGGTTATTTTGGAATTTTGGGTTTTGAGTGTTGTTACAACGGATTATTACATTTTCATGATTACAAGTAATCAAATCCCAAAGGCACTATCAGATTAGAATAATTGAATATATTGATTATAAACATGAGACCAATAATACAATGGGAAATAGAAAATTCTAACATGAGACATAACAAGATGAAATAAAATGCACCATAGAATGCTTATATAATTATTTAATATTCATAAATTGGGGAAAGGAAACATAATAAGGGTGATCTCAAATGACCAGAAAGGGTAAGTAATGTTGAGTAAATAATAAATTGTTGAAATAAACCAACATTTCAAGATAAATAGCTTATATCACATGGCATTGAAATTACCAGACAAGGAAAATTCAATATTGGAAGGTATGAAAATGAAACACATGAAATTTAATCAATAAACTAAAAGTTAAATGTTTCTATAGATTGGTTGAAGAAAAATCTCATTGATGAATATTAAATGACATATCTATGAAGTAAATGAATAACTATTGATATATATATCATACCACCAAGGTTTTATGACAATGATCTTGTACTTTAAAGGATTCATGGGAAGAATCTAATACATTCAAAGTTTCATTCCAAAAAATCTAATATTACCAAGGCCTTGTTACATGAATCTAACATCTTCAATGCTTAATTCCATGAATCTAATTCATTCAAGCCTTCAGGAAAATTATCTACATTTGTCCAGAATTCATTCCTTGAATCTAATACTATAAAAGTGTACACCGAATGAAAAATAGTATACATTTTAGGCAATACTAATATCCATTGTATAAGAATATAGATAATCATTTAAATTTCAAATGATGAATGATTACAATAATGTGATTATTTCAAGATATAGAAAATGATCATAAAATTAAGTGATTTTGCTAGGATAGTCACTAATAACATTCATTAGGTGAATAATCATTAATCATTCTAAAGTGTCTCGTACCACATTGAAACATTTAAATTATAATCCATAAGAAGAAATGATATTAAACAAAACATAAAATATCATGAGAATGAAAAGATTCATGATATTATTTATTAATGAGATGTATATAATCTATATAAATGTCACTTGGTTCCTAATAAAAAATAAGTGTTAATGGATTGTATATTAAGGCGAAATTCCAATACCTTAACCTCCCTTTTGATGTCTGGCCTTTATCCTCCTCTAAATCGTGTAACTCCATTTGGTATCAACCAATGAGATTACATAGATTACCTTCAAACCAAGGGGTGGATTCTAGGATGAGGGTAGGTGTTTGAGGGAACTATGTTTTTTTGTTTGGTTGATCCAATGTACCATTAGGGGTGTGAGTAAGTGGTATAGTGCTTTCATTTTTATAGTGGAGGGGAAGTGACACCCTTATAAATACCAAAATGTATTTATTATGGGGAGGTATATGTTACCCAATGTTCCACCAAAATGGAAAAATAATGGATTAAAAGAGTAAAATGGTAAATTAAAACGTACACCGCAAAAAAAAATTATTTTCATTTTAATAATTTGGTTTATTAACATATAAGATTCCAAAATTATACCATTTTGGTTTTTATTGAAGCATATAGTTTTCCAACCTACGTAATTTACCCAGTATGAATAAAATGATGTGAGATATTTTATAAAATATAGATCCAATTAATAAATAATTTGATATATAATTTATAAAATAAGAATCAAATTATTTTTTAAATGAATTTAAAAATATGCACTTGTGACATGCTGAAATACTAGTTAAACAGAGACCATGTTAACTACGTTTTTAAAATATATAGTTCAACATGATAGTTATACAAGAATAATTGGTACATTAATAACACATATTTGATATTTATTAACAGTTATTAATAAATTTTAATAATATAATTTTTATTAATTTTTAATTATTTAATAATATAGTGTTTATTGTAAAATAACAATAATTTCAATTTTTACATTATTCAATAAAATATAATTTTAAAATATCAAAAGAATATTAATAATCAAATATTTTAAGATTAAATTACTTTGACAGTATATATTCATCTAAAAAATATTTAAATTTAATTATTCAATTAGTATAATTTACTTTTAAAATTTATAATATCATTCAGTTTAGTGAATTGTTTAATAAATAATCACTATATTGGCATTTATTGTGAATTTTATGTACCTAAACCATAAATAAAAATTATTGATAAATTTTTATGTTAAAAACAACCAATTTATCTTTAAAAATGACATTTATAACAAAAAATATGATGTTTTTTTCATTTCATAATTTTTTATAAATGTTAAATTTAATGAAAGGTACCACTTTGTCTTTTTCAACACTTAGCCATTTATATAGTGAACTTCCATTTAAAAATATACCAATAACAAATAAAATTAAAAGAAACTAAGGATATGGTTGAATTATTGGAATCCAATATATTTTCGACATGTTTTTGGTTAATTTTGGTTCTTAAGATTAAGTTTTAGTCCATTATTAATCTTAATATTACCTTAATCACCATAATTAATTTTTGTCACTTTCACTAACATATTTGGTCAAAAATTAAGTTCAACTTATTAGAAAAAAAGAGTGTACTAATTACAAATATGTATTTACGTGTTTCAAAATTCAAGTCACATTAGTGTGAAAATTAATATCAATGCTAATCCAAAACATGTATGGAGAAATCAAGTTTTTAAAGTAGAAATATTCAAAAGTTAAATTAGTTTTTATATCTAATTTCAATAAAAATGATTACAATGAACTAAATTGTATTATCATATTTTATATTTATATATTTTTTACTTAAAAAAACTATTTAAGATAAAATTTAACATTAATAATTATTTAAAAGTAATGAAATATTTTTACTAAAAGTATTATTTTTTACTATTTATAAAAAATGCTAATTCTCATAAAAACTAAAAAAATTTACTAAGATAATTTTGAGATTCCAAATTTAGTATTGATGTTCATTTTGAAAAAAAATTTATAAAAGTAAAAAAATTAGTTTCAAATTAGGTGCACTATTAAAAGTTTGTATAATACAGTCTTATGTGTAATGCAAGATATTTCAGTGTGGTGTCTATTGTAATATTAATATGTTTTTTCAAAAAAAATATAAAAAATAATATTCATTCTAACCAGAAAATATTTTAATTTCATGGGGTGATACATTATCCCCACCTTAATTAAATTTTAACCTATAAATTTAATATTGATCTTAATAATCAAGGTATTGATAATTAAAAAACTATTATTGAAAACCAACATCATGAATAGGGTTAATAACACGTATACTTAATTATAGATAACAGAAAGTACAATGGTCACAAAACTAGTTTCCCCAGTATGAGAATGTATGTGGTAAATGCAAACGTGAATACAAAGGAAAAATATTATTCAATCAGTTTTTGATGGAGAGTGACAGAGAACATGGTTAATATAATTTTAAGAATCAAATTCTATAAATCCGTGATGATCTAAGAGGTTGTTTTATACATCAGAAATGAAGGTACATGGAATTGTTTTTTGGTTTCAAGTGATTTTTTCGATGGAGTTGAGGAATTAATTCTCTCTGTATGAATATATGTAAATATATTTACTTAGTAAATTTATATGAAAACATTTTTATACTCATGTCGTTCCTTGAACTATTTATAATTAATCTCATAGAATAATATTCATCATACAGTTATGTAATATAACAATATAGAAAACCATATTAATGGTTCAACATAATCCATTAGATAAATTGATTACCATTTAAAATATTATAATCAAATAATATGAAAATATGGTCACCATATTTCTAAAATAAACTTATCATTATCCTTTAATCGACACCATGAACCTCTAAATTTTTTACATGCCAAACATGTGAATAAAATCACCATGTATCCTCTTGAAATATGGTAACAAATCAAATCAGCACAAAACATTATTAGGAATAGTAAATTTTCCATATTACATATGTTATACACATGTTATTATATATCTTACTTAAATACAAAAGTGTTGTAAACTATATCAATGATAGAATAGACCACATGAAGAAAAGTCATTAATCACTTCAAGGTATTCAACACTTATCTATGTCAATCATTTCATAATGATTACCTCAATATTAGGATAATTTTAAGGTTTGATCATCCCTCAATCATGTTTTTTATGAAATTTATATCTTTATACTGAATAAATATTCTTTCTACCATTTCTCATATGATATCAAATCATTATTGAAAAAGTACTTTTGTACAATTCTTATATATTTCATAAATCATATGATGATAATATCATCAACAAAATACCCATGCACCATTTTTCTTAGATCAAAATACAAAATTACATTAATAGTTCCACTCTAGTAATGTTAAAAATAGATTCATGACATTGATCACTTATATTATTTGGGGTTATATTCTCTTGGAGCATGGGGAATTTATTTACATAATGACCAATATCATTGTAGTTAAATAATTGAAAACTAGAAGAATTTTCAGGCCCTTTCAATCAGGATAATGGTAGTATTTTTCTCCACACATGAAGCAAACTATTTTACCTTTTAAGAATTTTAAAAGTTTTTTCCTTCCATAAGTATCCCATGTTAAAAGATACATCTTTCCCTTTTACCATTATCCACATCTTTCTCTTCTGTCCTCTAATTATATTGATTCCCTTTGAATAAATAAGACCTAGAAAATTGTTTATTCATATTGATACAATAGAAAACAATATCATTGCGTGATGATAATATTTGAGACAATAGTGTAATTTGAAGACTTGGCTTATGAGCCTCAATGAAGAGATAAATCTTGTTTTAATTGTTTCTTATGAAATCAGTACTATACCTTGATAACCTTATAAATGTAGCTTCATAATTTGTGATACTTTCTTCTTCATATTTTAAATAAAATGATCTTTCTATTTATCTCAATTTATTTCTCATTAGGGAAGTATTTATTAGAGAATTTCTATATAAAATATTTCCATTCCATTGGTTCTATCTTCTCTTCATCCATAGTATTTCAGATCAATGGAACCCACTAATAGACATTATCTATCCGACAATATACCGAAAGTGATGTCTTTTTCCATTTCACCACATCCCAATGCTGATAATATCCTCACCAAATACATAATCCATTTCTCAACAATAATTGGATCAGTAGTCCTATAAAAGGACATGGGCCTCTATTTAATATAGTGATCCAAAATAGGATAGTCTCATTATGGAATATGTTACCCCATCCAAGAATGGTTACATGTCATAATATTATTAAGATGTCCTAATATTTCATTAAAATTCATAGTTCCAATATCTCTTGTATCAGTTTCTTCATCATGGAAATCTCTTCATTTTCTATGAGTACTGATACCATTGTTCCTTCTTGGTTCCACTTCTAAACAAGAAAATAGAGAATATTATCTCATAAAATTATGATATTATTATAATATTAAATATTCCATAACATATATTAATTAATTTATACATCTCTAATATCATAATCATAAAAATGGATTCATTTTGCATATATTTAATTCAAAATACTTCATAATGCTAGATATTGAAAATGTGAACTTTCATAAACATACCCCCTGGAGTGTCAAACTAGTTTTTTAGAATGGACCATTGTCATGTACCAGGTTACCCCGAGTTGGGATCGATGAATCTTGTGGGTTTCTTTAAAACTATATACACCTAATCTAGAGACACATCTACTTGTAACTTCAAGATAGGGATGTATTTTTATTAATACCCCCATAATAACTACCTTACCAAAATTCTTGAATGTACTTGTATACTTATCTTAAATGTACATCTTAGAGTTGTTCTTATTAATATATGTTTTCCAAATAAAATTTTCATGGTTACTAATACACGTCCTTCAATACCTATTGTAAAACCCCAACCATAGAATCCCATTCTAGAGAAATATTTTATTACATTGGCAGGATTACAAGGAATCAATTTTTAAAGGACCGATTTTTTTAACAGTCTTGGAATGAAAAATTACATACATGATACCAATAATAATTTGGGAATGAGAAAATAAAAACATGATACAAAATAAAATGAAATAAATTTCATACTTGATTTCATATTCAAAGATATATTCTTCATAACCTAGGGAAAGGAAACATAATAAGGGTGAGCTCAAATTATATGTAAGTGTAATTAATTTATATGAAATAATGAATCAATGTAAATAAAATTACATGTAAAATTAAAAAACCTATAACACATTCCATTAAAATAACTTTATAAGGCATATTCATTATGGAATGTTATAAATCTAAAACACATGTTATTTAATCAATGAACTAAAATTTAAATATAGCCATAGATATGATGATAGTAAATCTCATGCATGAATAATAGCTTGCATATCTATTAAAGAAATGAATTATAATGGAAATATATAACATACCATCGAGGATTCATTAATGGATCTATAACTTTCAAGGTTTAATTGAAAGAATCAAACTCCTTCAAGGATCATGCAATGAATCTAATACATTCAAGGCCACGTAAAAATAATCTAATATTGTCAAGGAATAATTCAATTAATATAATACTATCAATGTGAACACTATATGTTAAATTCTATTTGGTATAGGAAATACTAACTACCATAGTATAAGATTATATATATTCAAGTAAATTTCCAATAAAGATTGATTACAATTAAGAGATTGATTAAAGATAAAGTTAGCAATCACAATGGGAAGTTATATTTCAAGAATAATAATTAAGAACATTTTTTAGTTTAATAATCATCAAACATTATGATGTGTCCCATACCACCTCGAATCAATTAAATCATTACCCCATAAAGTAATAATATTTAATGAAACATAGAATGTCGTGAGAATAAATAGATTCTTGATAGTATGTGTCAAAAGGATGTACATACACCATATAAAATTGAGTCGGTGCCTAACAAAATGTCTCAATTGAATGTAAATTGATATTCAATTCCCTTACATTAACCTTCCTTTTTCTGTGTAGTCTTTGTCCTACACTAAATTGGGTAACTCTTTTTGGATTTCACAAAAGGGATACCCAGGATTTCATTATGACCAAGGGAATTCTCCGTTGTTGAGGTGATGGATTTTTGTGAACTATTTGGAAAGATATTTGTTGAACCAAAGTTGAATGAGGGGTGTCATTAAGGGGTAGTGTGCTTACCTTTTTATGGAGGAGGGGAGTGGAACTCTTATAAATACCAAAACCTATTATGTAATGAGAGATCTAGAATACCTAAAGTGCCCCAAAAATGGAAAAATAATAAATAAAAAATGAATCATGGTCGATGAAAGCCTTCACTGCACAAAAATATGTGCATTTTTATAATTTGGTTCCTTAACTTCTAAGATTCCCAGATATTATCATTTTGGTTTTTATTAAAGCATAGAGTTTAACAACCAATTTAACATAACCATTAAGAATAAAATAAAGTGATATTTTTTGACAATATAGATCCTCTAATTTATTAATATTATATCTAATTTATAAAATAACAATCCCATGTTTTGTTATAATTAATTTTAATATAAGAATGTGTGACGCACTAAAGCACTACTTCGAACGAACCCGTGTTAACATGATTTTTACAATATATGAGTCAATATGTTAATTATAATTGAATAATTGGTCCATTAATAGACCCTAATTAATGTTTCATAACACTGAATAATCACTTGGTAGAATAAGTGATTTTTAAAATTTTAAATCATTTAATAAAATATCTTTCATTATAAAATAACAATAATGTCAATTTTGAAATTATTTATTTAGTTTAAATTTTAAAATATCAAAACACAATTTTAATTCAATTATATGAAGTTTAAATCATTATTACAAGATATAATAATATACAATATTATTAAAAACATAATTCAATCAATATACGTTACCTTTAATATTTATAATATCATTTATTTTAGTAAATTATGGACTAAAAAATCACTAAATTTGTGTTTCATATGAATTTAATGTAAATAAAAAATAACTAAAAATTAATGACAAATTATCGTGATAAAAATAATCCACATATACTTTAAAAGGATTTTTATAATCGATGATATGATGTCTTTTAAATATCTACTATTTTAATAAATTTTAAATGTAAGGAATGTTCCCTTTTTGTCATTTTCCTTACACAGGATTTTATATAGGGAATTTCAATTTAATAATATCCCCATAACTCTTAAAATTTTACCCATGTAGAGATATTATCATATTAGTGGCATCCAATGGAATATGTATAGGTTACCAGGCCATTTTCGTCCTTACGATTAAGGTTTGGTCCCTTATTAAACTTAATCATACGTTAATCACTGTAACTGATTTTAATCACCTTCACAAATCATTTTGGTCAAAAATTAAGTTTATCATATTAGAAAATGAAAATTGTACTGATTAAAACCATTTATATCTGTTTTTAAAAATTCTAATCGTATAAGTGGGATAATTACGATTAATGCAAAGTCGTATATGTGGTGAGAATGCAGGGTTTTAATGTATAAATGATTACAAATTAAATATGTTTATATATCTACTTTTAATATAAAAATTATTCCAATGACTTAATTTGGATTAATATATCATAATTTACATATTATGACTTTTAAAAAACTACTTTAGATATTATTTAACAATAAAAATTATTTAAATGAAAATAGTGTTTTTTACTAAAATATATAATTTTTTACTGTTTATAAACAAATGAAAATTCTCAAAAAATATGTCAAAATGACCGTATTCTGTGTATGAAATTAGAAATTAAAAAATTAAATTCAGTTTAACAAATTCAATTTAAAATATTTTAAAATTTTAGTTTAGAAATAGTTCCGTTATTAAAACGTAGTATAACTCAGTCTTGTGTTTAACACAAGCTAACATAATATACTGTCTAGCATAAGCTTAACAAGGTGTTGCATACAAAGAAAAAAAATACTATTTATTATAACATGAAAATATTATATTTCTTTTGGTTGTTACATTCAATCATTTTTTGTGGTATCACTAGTGGTTCTAGTGAATTATAGAGGACTAACAGACATCTTGGCGACTAAAAAATGTTGTAGCTAGAAATTCACATCGCAAAACTTTTACAGGATGTTAATGTCTTTTCTGATGTATAGAAGGTAATTAAAGCTCATGGTAGTTCCCCATAAAATACATGATGTAAATCTGGTTATCACATCAGAAATTCTGATCATTATGTGGAAAATTTACACATCACAAATCTAAAGGGTAGGTTTTTTAAATTGATACAAAGGCCCATACCACTTCATTTTTCATCAAATAAACGGGGGATTATATAGGGTCTCGGAAGATTACCCTACCCCTCTACTAGATTCCCATTTATCTCCACCATCTAGTGCACTTTCTTATCACTATTCATCATCCTGGTTATCTATCGGTTAGCACTGGACTCTAATTCTGTATTTTCATCTTATGTCTCGCCATAGTTGGTAATATTAGGAGTGAGTTAATACGTCCTATTTTTGGGATTTTTTCAATTCAAAAATTTCATATAGAATTTGATTCATTTATGTCATGATGTTATATGGTTGAAGCATCCTTGGTATAAGAAATTTGGTCCATATATTTTCCCTTAATGTCACAGTGTTTTTTAAATTACATTGCTGTGTTTCAAAACAGATTTTCCATTTGTTTCCAATAAAATTTGATGTACATAATATTGAACCTAATTAATTAATTTTAGTATCACTAGGTTATATAATTATATTTGTTATGTTTACAAAGATCTAGTTTTGACCAGAACATAAGGGTTTATTCCATTAATTCCTTTAATTATTCAATTATTTTCAAATAAAACCACTTGTGGAGGTGAGATGTCTTTTAGAATAAAAAAGAGATGAGTAATTGAATGTGGAAAGAAGGTAAAATATAATATACTATTCCCTAGTGTCCAATTCAACTATTAAGTGGGTTTTTACTACTTTCTTATTGATGTAACCTAACGAATTGTAGTGGCATGCATGCTTGCATTTCCTACCTTATACCAATTTCAAGCATGGTGTTTATTATTTATGAATATTTCAAATGGCCACTTATACTTATAGTTTTACAAATAACATATTGTTGAGTGGAATGATATAGTAATTGACTTCCCTATAACCTTCTATATCATTATTAATCTAATTGATATGAATGGAATGCTGAAGTAAACAACCATTATATTTAAACATGAAATGATAATTTTGCATAGAACTCTATTAGTGTTATTATATTATGTTATGACATGTTTATTGAAATTGAAAATAGTTTCATTCATTTATGATTTATTATAAATGGGTATGGAATCCTATAAATTATGTTATAGGGCATGACATCACTTGTGACAGAGTCCCTTACTTTACAATAGTAGGAACAATGTCCCTTAAATATTTTGATAATCAGACACGTAGTTCCTTAGGAAGGCTATCCATTATACATTAAAATTATTAGTCATGAATTACCATATATATGTATACAACAATTCGCATTCATGGAATCCCTTACAGTGTGATACATGGGTATTACATCTTGGGTACGACATCCCTTATCTGATATGTGATCGCCTTATGTGGATACCATGGTATTAAAAAGCATATCCTCTCTAGTGATAGTATAGCCATGAACAATATTGTATGATTTATTCATATGTATATATATAATGGTAGTTCTTCCATGGTATTATACCATAGGTCGATGAAGGTATGGATGGATAGGTATTAATTAGGAATATGATCCCAACATTGTTATTTTAATTTTTTATTGATTTATTTACTTCTTTATTACTTATAAATAGAAAAAATTATTTTTTATATTTTGTAACATGCCAAGATTACATGGTAATATTCTCTTTGAATAATGCAATAGCTTGGGCTATATGCCACGTCGAGTTCTATCACACCACGACCAATCAAAATAGCCGTTTAAAAAAGTATTATTGAATGGTAATACCCACATTTTAAAATTTTATAAATTTTATTTTTAAATTTTGAAATCATTTTTTAATTCATAATATCAAAATTATCTTAGGGTGAATTTGTTTTATTTTTTTGAAAACATTAAATATTTAATTAATAGTGAAAAACACTGTGTTATTGTTTAAAATCGACTTTATATTTAAATAGATATTTATCAATTTATATTTAGTTTAATGTAAAAATAGATACTAGACTAATGTAATTCATTGAAGTAATTCTATAATATGATTAGATATATAAAATTTTGTTTTACTTTTTATTGTCTTTTTCCCGCCATCTAGAACATTGTCAAATATTCATAAAACATATTTTTACCGCTACAGTGAATTGATGTTCAAAAATACAAGAGAGATGGCTGATATCAATATGTAAAATGTGGTTCATTAGGATGAAAATAATTTTTGGTCAATAATAACTTTTAAATTTTATTTACAATGGTTAAAAGTCAATAGGGTAATTAGAGGTAAAAATGAAATTATAATTACCCCAACACATGTCCTAATTATATTGTATAAGTGTACTTTGACCAAACCCAACTGTAAGACAAAAACACGATATTTTTTGATCCACATGTATTAGATTAGGACATTTATTTTATTTTATTTAAATAAGTGTAAAAATTGTTAAATTCAAATTTTATTAACAATACCATTTTTAATATTAGGTTATACGTAAGAGAAATTCAACTATAATAATTCATTATAAATCTAAAAATATTTCATATATCATGGTATTTTATTTATAATTTGTATACATTATGTAATAAAATATATTTATGAGACAACGATGATGTATTAATTACCTTACTAATGAAACATTAAAATAATTTATGATATAAATAAATGTAAATGGAATCTTTTGTTGACAATAATTAATTTTATAGTTAAATATGAAATGTTTGGGTTGATTTAATGTAATTTTTTCTAACAAATAATGTTTTTATGACTTTATAAAAAAACAATTACTAAATAATGTGAAAATTGACATAAATGAGTTTTTAAAACAAATTATTTTATTAAATGATATAATATTCGAAAAAATTTATGATTTGACCAAAAGACTTAGATAAGGTAAGATATGTCATTAATGAATCACTTGTGGTTATGTTGGAATTTTATAGTATGTTTATTATCCATGTAATATAAAAATACAAGAAGACATGGTAAATGTTAAACTATTTAACTAAGAGTTAAATCTAAAACATAAGGTCAATATGTTGACCTAACCTTGTATAAAACCTATTGGCTAAGGGTATTTAAATCCATATCCACCTTATCCTAGAAATAAATCAAAATGTAACTATTAGAAAATGAAAATGATTTTATTATAAATTATTATTTCAATATTTTCCTACCGTGCCCCTAAACTCACTTATAAAAGGGAACTTCACCTTATCTCAATTTCAGACCTCTAAATCCATTTTTCCTGCCAAACCCTACTCAAATATCCTACAAAATACCCTAAATTCAACAAAGAGTCCATAATTTGATCCAAAATCCATCCTACAGAGCCCTTTTGTCGAAATCAAATGGGATCACTCGAAGAATAGGTAATTATTTCATCACCTCTTTTAAAGTTCTTTTCTTCTTCCACTCTCTATTTCTTTGATGATTATATATAAAAAAATAACTCCAGTACCTTATAGATATTTATATTTTATTATAAATATGGAACAACAATGTTCTTTATTCTATCCATCCTATGCATGACAAAGTCACCATACGTGCGTACGTATAGTTTACCATCTCCATGTCGTGGTGTAGTTTTTTATTCATCACGTCATTATTTGGATTTGAATAATAATGTCTATAATTGATGTAAATAATAAATATAACATTTCAAAGATTCTATATATATAATATACCGTCCAATTACATACGATTTTACCATCAAAAGAATGATATTTTCTCTCATGCATATGTACAACTTTCCGCCTCCACGATGAGATGAGATTTCATTCCCCATTGTAAAAATTTAATAATAATTGTTTTTTGTTGAAATAAAAATAATTTCAATGAACTTAATATTTTTTTGGATATGAATCAAATTAATCCCATCCATAACAATCAATTCTTACATAAAAAACATATAAAGGAAAACAAATCAATAAAAACCCAAAACCATGATAAATATATAATATTATTAACAAAGTAATATTAAGAGATCATATATTATATCATATTTATGTATGAGGTTCATTTATAATTTAATAAGAATTATATAACCATTATATAGGTGGTTAACCTGCCACTGTCAAAGGAAAAGTAAAAGGTAAGGGTTAATTTTACAATCTTGTTATTTTTTGTGGTTGTTTATACATAAGTATCTACTGGGACCTCTTTATCATCTACATCCATGTTTCATAAAAATGTATTTCAAAACATTTTTATTATTTCCTAGAATATGGGTTAAATTCATTTATACCCCTTTTTAACTTTCTATAATATGTTTCGAAATGAATCTTTTCATCAATTTTCAAAAAAAAGTACTTTATTACCTTGTCAACAAATTAAAAAAAAAGAATTTTTTTAGCTTATAGAGATAGTGCATCAATTTTCAACTGTTATAATACCTTATAATATTAACTTAAAAAATAATAAGAGTATTTTTAATAATAAAAGTTTTCTTTTATAATTACGCTTCTTTTAAATTATTTCAATGTTAGAAGAGATATTTCTCCAAGATAGTTTTTCGATTGATTTCAAACATGTCAACATCCTTTTTTGGATTTTACACTTGTTGAAGCTAATTATTTATGATACAATCATCTATTTTATATTTATGGTTTTGTCATATGTTTTACTTTATATGTTCTATTTTTATACCATTCATTGTTTATGGTTAATGTGTAAACATTTTTATTCTAGTTTTAAAATGAATTTTTATGTTATGTTTCATCATTTTCTTATGAGGAATGCATTGGACTAAATATGTGTCAGGAGGGGCTCACTATATCCCCTCGATACATCGGTACGTCTCCTGAGACAAATTTGTGTCTTGGCACAAGGCCTTTAAAGAATACTTTTCTGTAGTCATGGAATGTGGCATTGACTATGGGGTTTTGATGTTTGACATTATGCATTCGATAATTATGAAATTAGCTATTGAAATTTCACATGATTATTTGACTTGTAGAATATCAATGTGAATTAGTAAATGGAATCATTTTATTTATCATTTCCATATTATACTGAAGTTTAAGTTTAAAAGGCTTGGGTTTTAGTCTTATACGTCGCCTTAAATGTTTATGCTTATTTATGATAGTTTCCACTATATTGTTATCCTTACTGAGCATTTTAACTCAACCCATTCTTATGTTTTATTTTTCCCAGGATGTGAAGAAGAATATTACGATTAACATGAAGGAATATGGTAAGGGATATTAGTGTGTTAAAAGGGGCACAATGTTGTTGTTTTTCTATTTTTTATAGAAATTTAAAACTTATGTACGTATCTAGTACTTCCAATGCTGCTAAACTGATCAGTCCTTGGGACATTGATGTCTTGTGATTATTCCAATATTTTTTAATAATTCAAAAAGTCTAGGTAATTAAGGTTAGGGTGTT
The DNA here is from genome assembly GCA_963277665.1 of Viscum album. NCBI lineage: Eukaryota > Viridiplantae > Streptophyta > Magnoliopsida > Santalales > Viscaceae > Viscum > Viscum album. The sequence continues at coordinate 1,428,176,025 of OY728141.1, forward strand.
ACTTTTGGTATCACATGATTTTTTGTACAATCATTGTAAAATAGATTTAGAAAATCTCTAATTTGAGAATACTACCATAAGATAGAATTTGTGGATAAGTATAGTAGAACATCCAAAATTTTTGGTAATGTAACTAATATGTCGGTTTTCGAAGCAATTAATCAATTTATGGATACAAAAACTATACATAATTCTGGAACAGAAGTACCTAGGAGTGAAAACTCTTATAAGGAGTTTTGGGCTTGAACTGGGGTATCCTAGTACATAACAACGAGCCTTACTGTGCACTTGGTTTGACACTCTAGGGTGATATTCTTAGGAAAAATCAAATTTTATGTACAAAACATTAAGAATGATTTATGAGTAAATACTTCCCCAAAGAATTTTTTTATGATTATGGATTATATGCATAAACTTTTCAATTTATGCTATGTATTTTACAAGTTTGGAATTATGCATTGTGATTCATAAACTATCCTAATGTATGTCATTGTTTAGGAATGTCGATTAGTGGACACAATGGAAATTGAATCAATGCACATATTCCATGTAGGTATTGACCTCCTACTAAAGATAATTATAGTGGAGTTGGTGATGCAACTGGTGCTGATAAGCTTATAACCATACTAGGAAAACTCACTTAGGTTACGAAAAATAACCTTAACCGTATGAAGAACCCTAATCGACAACGTGGAGGATCAATGTTAGAATGATTAATGAGGAAAAAACCACCAACATTCAATGGGACTATAAATCCATTTTTAGATGAGCAATGGATATGTTCCTTAAAGAAAATATTTCATGCTTTGGGGAGTAGTGAAAGATAAAAAGTTTTCATGGAAGTTTATCATCTCATAGGAGATGAAGATAAATAGTGGTGATTAATTCAAAACACAATAGATGATGAAGAAGTATCAAATATGGAATAGAGGGAGTTTAAAGGGATTTTCTAAGAAAAATAAATTCCTCGTGAACATCTAGAGTATATAGAAAGTATATTTATGAGATTTAGGAAAAAAAGGATGAGAATGTCTCAAAGTATGAGGTTAACATTAATAGGTTAGCAAGGAATGCAGCCGATTATATATGTAACCCAAGAAGTATGATTGATCGATTCATTGATGGGTTAAATCCATTTCATCATCGAGAATTAGTCTCACAATACTTATAATAATATGAAGATATAGTATCATGTGCAATCAAGACAGAAAATAAATTCTCTCTAAGTCTTATGAATTTAAAGAGAAGTAAGGGAAGAAGAGATCTATTGAAAACTCGAGATGAGGAAACAAGGGGGAAAACGAAAAAGTTGACTTTTCATCTTATAGTAATTGTGGAAAACAACATTCTTGTACATGCCTAAATGAGATGTGAGTTTGTTACAAGTGTAGAGAAAAAGTCTATAAAACTCATGATTCCAAGGAGAAAAATAGGCTATCAATGTTGAATGCTAATGTTGTAAAAAAATCATTGTATTCAGAAAATGAATGTCCTAAGAGTCAAGGAAACTTACCTCAGAAAAGTCCAAGAGGGCAAGACCAAGCATATGTGATCACTACTTCTGAGGTTGAATCTTCTAATGACGTGGTCAAAAGTACTTTAATCATTTTCCCAAAATGATCCCATGCATTATTTGATTTTGGATCATCACAATATTTCATAACTTCCATGTTTTCCCTGAAAATTAGTAATTTCAAATTTGACTTAACAATGGAGTTGTTCATCAAAACTCCTAAGTGAAGTATCATTGAAACAATTTTTTGTCAATCAGTTATAATTATTGGAAATAAACATGCTTTATCTACTGATCATATAGTCATACCCAGGACCGAATTTGATATAATCCTCAGTATTGAATGAATTTCGTACCATGATTTGAGAATTTATTGTAAGAAGAAGGATGTTACATATTAATATGATGATAGGGAATCCATTATCTTTAGAGAAAAACATCACCATATACTTCTCATCTAGATCAACCCCATGTAGATCTACGAAATTCAATTATTGGGGATAAATGGAGTGAAATAACTATGGGTGAGTAATATAAGGTTCAACTTGAGGTTGTACAAATTGTTCAAGAATTTGTTGATCAGTTTCTTGTGGATTTATCTAGACATAATCCAAAATGTGAAATTGATTTTTCTATTGATTTAATTCGGAGTTCAGGGCCCATATCGATGACCCCTTATAGAACAGAAACAATGGAATTAATGGATCTAGAGAAATGACTATTGTAATTCACTAATAAAGGATTTATTATCCATAATGTTTCTCCGTGGGGATCCCCTGTTCTTTTTGTTATGAATAATGATTGATCTATGAGGATTTACATTGACTAAATAGGGATCAATGTTAAACAATAATGAATATATATCCAGTACCTCACATTGATGATTAATTTGATCAACTTTCTGGTGCTCAATATTTTTCAAATATTGACCATCGGTCTAGAGACAATCAGTAATGTGTGAAAAAGGAAGACATTCCAAATACAACATTTTGATCCATGTATATGAATTATGAGTTTACAGTAATTCCTTTTGGACGAACTAATGCACCCTCTATTTTTGTGGATCTAATGAATAATGTTTTCAAGGAATGTCTTGATGAATTTGTAGTGGTATTTATTGATGACATATTAGTATTGTAAAAAATCTATGAAGATCATGAAAATCACTTATGCACTATTATAAGGACTCTAAGATGTAGTGAATTATATGGGGAGTTTAGAAAGTGTGAATTCTATATTTAGGATATTTCTTTTCTTGATCATATTGTCTATAAGGATAGAATATCCATTGATCCTTCAATGACATGGGAAATACAGGAATGGATTGCACCGATGATTATAACTGATGTATGCATTTTTATATGTTTAGTAGGTTAGTATCAGTGTTTCATCCATAATTTTTCCCGATTGGATAACCCATTAACCATGATCACACGTAACAGGGATAAATTTGTTTGGAAGAAAGAGTGTGAAGAATGTCTTCAAGAATTTAATAGAAGATTAGTCAATATACAAATATTGACTCTACCATCGATGAATGATGGGTTGGTTATTAATAGTGATTCACCAAAGAACATGGTTGTGCCCTTATGAATAATGAAATATTTATTGCCTATGCATAATGATAGAAAAAAATTAATGAACAATGCTGTCACACACATGATCTATAGTTATCAACTGTAAAATAATCTCTAAATATATGGAGAATGTCACACCTGTTTTTATTTATTTATTTTATTTATTTTATTTATCATAGCATCGGGTGATTTTTCATGTGTGCGGGTGAGTCCCGCTATAAAATTATAATGTTTGGATGAGTTTAGGGTTTGGAATAGTGCGTGAACACCATACGGTTGTGACGCCCAGCCCGTTTGGATTCCTCTTGGGTACCGTGCAGTGCGCGCGTACCCTGCGGTCATTTAGTTTTAACGTTACTAAATTCGCTCGTTGAGTGGATTAATATATATATACATATATATATGATTGTATATGTGTATGCACATGGGTATATATGTTTATACATTATTATTATTATTATTGATATATTTTTTAATGTAATGTGCATATATGTATGTTTATATGTGTATATATACACGTATGCTGATAAATATATATTTCTTAACATTATATGTTTATGCTTAAATGTGTTTATGCATACGAGTATATATATGCATACATGTTTATAATATGTCTTGTATGTTCATATATGTATGTTTATAAATTTTTTCAGGTGGGTTTATATATATATGTTTATATATATATATATATGTATATATGTTTGTAATTATAATAATAATAATTATTATTTATATTATTATTATCAATATGTTTATATATGTTTATATATATATATAGGTTTATATAGGTTTATATATACGTTCACATGTTTTATATATGTTTAGATATATGTAAATATGTGTATGTATATTTATAATAACTATTTCTATTATAATTAATTAAAAAATTTATTATTAGTATTATTATTAAGTTAAATTATTTTGTTTTGTTTTGTTTTAATTTTATTTTTCCTTTTCTTTTATTCTCCTTTTTCTTTTTCTTTTTTTTTATTTTCTTTTTTTTCTCCTCCTTTTCCTTCCCCTCTTTTCCTCTCCTCTAACCCTACGCTCTCCCCCTCCCTTGTCGCGCGCAGGCCGCCCCTTCCCTCGCTGTGCGCGACCCGGCCCCCTGCACTCCCCATCACCGGCCTGCCACCTCCCTCCTTTCCCAACCGTCGGCCGCCGCACCTCCTCCCTCCTCCGGCAGCATTCCCCCACAGCCTCACCCGCGCGGCTGCCTCCCTAACGAGCCCCAGCCGGCGTCCCCGCCTCCCGTCCAGCCTCCCTCCTCCGGCCTCCTCCAGTGTCCCAGCCTCCACCTGTCGACCGCCATCCGTCCTCCACCTCCCTGTCCGCACTCCATCCTGTGTGTCCCCGCATCGCGCGCCCCGGCCAGCCATCAATTGGCGCAGCAACCTCCCCCACCCCTTTCTAGCCGCGTGGACCCCTCCGACACACACCTTTGTCCGACCGAGTCCCTCGTCGGTGCTATCCGGCCACCGCGTGCAAACCCAGCTGGGTCGCGCCCTTCGCCAGTGAACCTCTTAACCTTTGTGTCTGGTTTCGCCTCATCTGCGGCCTTCCTAGTTGGTAATTTTTTTCCCTCCTCTTTTGATTCTTAGTTCTTCCGTGGTTAGGGTTCAATTTTCATGGTCAAATCCTTGTTCGTCGGGTCCATTTTCAATTGCGTCGGGTTGGATGCACCCTTTTGCTGATTTCTTGCCTTTTCCAGCTTTATTGACAATTGATTAATGAATTAATAGGTTTAGAAAAATTTGTTTCATGTGAATGATAGTATTTTGTTTGGTCATTCTTAATCTGCACTGTATGTGTACTAAATTTATGCAAGCTATTTATTTTAAAAATTGCCCAGTTGGCTTTTTCAGGTGGTTTGTGATTTTCAGAAGCATGTGATGGTCTTTAAAATTTATCTGGGTTGTTTAAGATGGTGATTTGGTTATTCTCAAATGGATTTTTCAAATTATTTTAGGGGTAAAGTCTTATGGAATTCTCTGTAAGGATTTGATAAGTGGATTAAATAATTTATTAATTTTCTTTTCATAAATTTTAATGTGGTTTTGTAAATAATAAAGATGGTGAGAGTTGTGTTTTGAAAACTTGTCGAAGTGTTTATTTTTTGTGTTGGTTATTTGTTTGGGTTGTTTTAGGTCCATATTTATATATTTTAGTTATCTTTCCAGTTGCAACGCGTTGGAAAGTTTTTTTTCCACCGTCCTGTGGTTGTCAGCTTGCACGTGATTGCGCGCCCGCTCGAGACGTGTCGCGTCATCGTTTTTGGATTGAAAATTGAGGTAGGTTCCCACTGCACTTGCCTTTGAATTTAGAATTTACTTATTTCTTGTCAATTATTAAATTTTCATCAAATTGGAAGTAGTATTAAGAAATTTTATTTAGAGTACATATTTGCTAGAATTGGAACTGCTTCTTTCCATGCATTGTAACGAAAGCTTTTTCTTGATTAGTTGTTGCGCAATAGTGAAAATGCCCCTTTGTCCCTAATGTTTGTGCTTCATAATTAAAATGGTGATTTGGTTTACCTAAATGAAATTTTAAAAGTGTTTTCTGATTTTAAATGTGACGACGTCTGATCCTTCTTTTGGAATTGAATTGGTATTGAATAAGCACATGAGGCCCGTTTGGTACTTTTAATGAAATTAATGTTTTGAAAAGTCTCTTTGGTGTGATATTTTGTGTTTGTTGATTTGGTGAGCTGAGTTTGTGATGCTTGTGCATCGTGACTAGTTTTACATTTTTGACTCAACCCTGATGATTATACGTGTTGACATGGGAACCTGGCATAGTGAGTGAATTATCCGAGAATGATTGCAGCACTAGTATAGATTACGCACTAGCTAGTGGCCCATAGTGTGGTTGGAGCCGTTAGGGGATTGGGCCCCTCGGTTAGGCTAGGTAGGGCTATACAGAGCGTTTGGGTGTTATGACGTCATCGAGTTAGGGCATGCCTTCAGGATGAGTCACATGTATAGTATGTTCTGGTTTGTTCACGATCTCCTAGGTTTGACCCATGTCTCTTTTAGAGTCTACTTTATGTGTCAGGCGATTAAGAGGTCGAGTTTGGATGTCGCCCCTTGTGTGTCACTTTTTCCCATTTCCCTTAGGGTGTGATGTGTGTGATTCTCCTTTTGACTAACAAGTAAAGTTTGGATTTTTTTAAATTGTTCACAAAATGATTAAAAATGCAATTTACATGTTTCTTTCAACATTAAACTCGTTCTAAATTAAAAAGGGAAACAGACTGTTACTTTTTTTTCGAAATGGAAAGTGTGTGTGTGTGAAAACCCATATTTTCTATAATGTAGTTCAAACGTGAAGTTGGTAAATTCTTCTTTTATTGGTTGTGCTCTGGGAATAGATTTATCGGGCTAGCCTACTGAGTTTTAATACTCACGCCTATAGTGTTTTCTTGTTTTCAGTTTCTGTTGCAGGATTGACTCGAGCTTGCTCGCCGTGGACGAGAGTTGGTTGTAGTTTGACGATCGACTCTTGGGGTCATGAGAAGTTTGATTCGTGGTCAGGTTAGTTATGTTTTTTTGGATGTTTTATTTTATTATCGTTTATTTATTTCTGATTCTTAGTAAATTTTTATTGGGCGAAATCGTTCCCATGTGTACTCTGTGATGCGCTGGTGCTTGTCGCCAGCCTGGGAGGATCGGGAACGCCTCTTGGGTCATGTTGAAGATTGGCTCGGGTGACCGGTTCAGGGTGGATCCGGGTTGGTTCGTGACAAAATGGTATCAGAGGTGGTTTTCTCCTGAGCAGACCTTGTTTTTCAGAGCGCCCATTGTTATTTGGAGTTGGCATGGTAAATGGAGTAAAGTTGATCGGACATGAGGCGTAGGAACGGGAAGGACGTCATGAACCCTTGCTCGTTCTGAACCTCAAGTTACCATGAGATGTTCGGGTTGTCAGTGTCTTTTGGGTATTTTGGATCGTTTTATGTTGGCAAATGAAAAGGGAGTTGGGAAAGTAGCTCCGTGAGCTCGCAGGGCCTGGAAAGCCTTGTGGAGCCGGAGACTTTACCCTACAATGCTCTCAGTGAAGATGGTATGGATGACGTATAACCGCCAACCATATGGTCGAGTCACCAATCATTACTAGTTTCCCCCTTCTGTGAATGGGTTTTTCCTTCATTTTTTAAAGGTCATTGATCAATGTTGAATTTAAAATGGTATGGATTATGTTTTGATCATGTTCATCGTTTATTTGTTCTGTAGTGTTCTCCCCCACGAAGGATCGATGGACGCTCAAGGTGAAACTTTAAATGGTGCATCCTCAGCTAATCCTCAAGTTGATCATCCCATAAATTATGTTCTGGAGTTCCGGAAGTTGAACCCTTCTCTCTTTTATGGACAAGCAGAGCCTCTTGAGGCAGAGGAGTGGTTGCAGAAGATTGAGAGGAAGTTCAGTTTCATTGGGATGCCTAAGTCATTAAAGGTGAAGATGGATACCATTATGCTTGAAGGCCCAACCTGGAAATGGTGGAAGTCCATGTCTCGGAAGAAGCCTCGGGAAGATCTGACATGGGAGTTTTTCAAGTTCTCAATCATCCAACAACACTTCTCTGAGTTGACGAAGCTGAGGAAGAGGATGGAGTTGTGTTGTCTTCAGCAGGGTGTTTAATCAATACTGGAGTTCTATCGACATTTCGTAGACCTAGTTCCATACTATCAATGGTTCGTTGCAAATGATCCCGGGAAGGCTCGACAATTTGATTCGGGGATTCGACCAGAACTATGATCGAAAGTGGAAGAGCTCAACCTAACCACATTCTCGGATGTTGTGGAGCAAGACTTTCTGGCTGAATCTGAGTTACCAGGAGGACATGAGGTTGCAAATCCTTCCTCGCCCTTGGGTGACAGTGTAGAGGATGACGATGGGAATAATGGGAAGGGACCTGACCTTGGTGTCTCTAATAGAGGAATCAAGAGGCCCTTAGGTCTTCAATCAACTTCTTTGCAGCGTAATGTCGTGACCTGTCACCATTGTGGTAAGAAGGGTCACAAGAAGCCGGTGTGCCCGAGTGATCCAAGACCCTACCACACCTGTGGACGTATAGGTCACTTGAATCCATTCTGTAGAGGTGTTTCCAAGAATCGTGCTGATGCCAGACATGGCTCGTCGAAGGTCACATCATCTCATCAGCAGGAGTAGGGAGATGTTGGTGGATGATCTCGATGTTTTCTTCTTGTGATGCTTCTTGGATGTAGTAGTCATTACCTGTACTGTTTTGTGGTGTTCTTTTCTTTCAGTTGAAAGAATAGTTGTCGCTGAACTCTTTTAAACCTTTGATCTTATGGATGTGTGATTGTTAAAACTATGGTTCTTGTGTCATGCTTTTGGGTTTTCATAAACCTGACTGTGAAGCCGGAAGATGCTTCATTCATCAGAGCTCTAGCCACAGGCCTCAGAGAGAAGCTAGCGCGTAGTCGGGGGAACTCCAACGAAAGGTGAAGTCTTGCGATAGGGTGTTGTTCTCAGTAAGAGGATGTAGTCAGAATCATTTTCCTCATTATTCCTAGTTTATGTGTAATAACTGCCTGGTCATGTCGTTGCTCTCATTTATTAAGAGCTGCTCGCTTTATGCTTTCCGGGTGGGGGTGGTGTGTTGGACAGGGCCTCCCCTCCCACCCGTGGGTAGTGATAGATGGTGATAACGCTGAGAGGTCCTCCTATTCTTCTCTTCTCGAAATCTTTATGGTGGGGAGTCCATTCGACCTCCCCATGTTGAAAATTCTTGTGATCATGAATTTTGTCTCAAGTGATGGCATTCTGGTGCTATTCCGGGAACTGACTTGACACTTTTGGTGGAAATAACTGTCACAGGTCTTGCCAAATTCAATTTAGCTTGTCTCTTATGGTGGGGAGTCTGTTCGGACTTCCCGTGTCAATCTCCCAGTTTTGTTCTATGTTTTGGTTGGGTTGTGGTTGGTCTTATATGGAACCACAAAACCCTATTTTATTCTTTTGGTAAGGAGTTGGGGTGTGAGAGTTCCAGTTTCATATTGGAGTAAGGTTTTAAGAGATACACATTGGATGTGGTTTTGACCCGTTTGTTGGTTTCAAAAGAGTCGTCGTGTTTTTATTTGCGTTGTTCTGGATGTTGTGTTTTATGGTTGAATTGAAGATGGAGAATTGGTTGAGTTCTGTTGAATAGTGTTAAGGTGGGTGTATGTTGGGCCTGGATCTACTATTGATAATGTTCTTTGTCCTTTGAAGCGATCAACTGGAGGTGGTCACACTTTTGGGGGCGGGTGAAACTTAGCGGGTAATTCCTTCATATTATATGAGTTTTTTTGGTTTATCGCTCCCCTTTTTGGGAGTGTTTCAGAATCGCTTTGTTGTCGTTCTTTAGATATTTCTTTAAATTGTAAAGTAATTTCAGTTTTCATTTGGGGTTTTGATCTTGTTATGGCTTTCTGGGGGCGGAAATCTTTATGGTGGGGAGAATTGTCACACCTGTTTTTATTTATTTATTTTATTTATTTTATTTATCTTAGCGTCGGTTGATTTTGCATGTGTGCGGGTGAGTCCCGGTCTAAAATTTTAATGTTTGGATGAGTTTATGTTTTGGAATAGTGCGTGAAAACCATATAGTTGTGACGCGCAGCCCGTTTGCAGTCCTCTTGGGTACCGTGCAGTGCGCGCGTACCCCACGATCATTTAGTTTTAACGTTACTAAATTCGTTCGTTGAGTGGATTAATATATATATATATATGATTATATATGTGTATGTACATGGGTATATATGTTTATACATTATTATTATTTTTTATTATTTTTTTTTCATGTAATGTTGATATATGTATGTTTATATGTGTATATATACACATATGCTGATAAATATATATTTCTTAACATTATATGTTTATGCGTAAATGTGTTTATGCATATGAGTATATATATGCATACATGTTTATAATATGTCATGTATGTTCATATATGTATGTTTATAAATTAGTTCATGTGGGTTTATATATATATGTTTATATATATATGTTTATATATATATATGTATATATGTTTGTAATTATAATAATAATAATTATTATTAATATTATTATTATCAATATGTTTATGTATGTTTATATATATTTATTTATATAGGTTTATATATATGTTCACATTTTTTATATATGTTTAGATATATGTAAATATGTGTATGTATATTTATAATAACTATTGCCATTATAATTAGTTAACAAATTTATTATTAGTATTATTATTAAGTTAAATTAAATTATTTTGTTTTGTTTTAATTTTATATTTCCTTTTCTTTTATTCTCATTTTTCCTATTCATTTTTTTTTCTTTTATTTTTTTCTCCTCCTTTTCCTTCCCCTCTTTTCCTCTCCTCTAACCCTACGCTCTCCCCCTCCCTTGTCGCGCGCAGGCCGCCCCTTCCCTCACTGTGCGCGACCCGGCCCCCTTCTCTCCCCGTCGCCGGCCTGGCACCGCCCTCCTATCCCAGCCGCCAGCTACTGCACCTCCTCCCTCCTCCGGCAGCGTTCCCCCCGGCCTCCCCCGCGCGGCTGCCTCCCTGACGAGCCCTAGCCGGCGTCCCCGCCTCCCGTCTAGCCTCCCTCCTCCGGGGTCCCGGCCTCCACCCGTCGACCGCTAGCCGGCCTCCACCTCCCTGTCTGTGCACCCTCCTGCGTCTCCCCACACCGCGCGCCCCGACCGGCCATCCAGCAGCGCAGCAACCTCCCCCACCCCTTTCTAGCCGCGTGGACCCCTCCAACACACACCTTTGTCCGGCCGAGTCCCTCGTTGGTGGTGTCCGACCACCGCGCGCCCACCCAGCCGGGCCGCGCCCTTCGCCAGTGAACCTCTTAACCTTTGTGGTGGGTTTCGCCTCATCTGCGGCCTTCCTAGTTGGTAATTTTTTTCCATCCTTGTTTGATGCTTAGTTCTTCCGTGGATAGGGTTCAATTTTCATGGTCAAATCCTTGTTCGTCGGGTCTATTTTCGATTGTGTCGGGTTGGATGCACCATTTTGCTGACTTCATGCCTTTTGCAGCTTTATTGACAATTTATTAATGAATTAATACGTTTAGAAAATTTTGTTTCATGTGAATGATGGTGTTTTGTTTGGTCATTCTTAATCTGCAATGTATGTGTACTGAATTTTTGCACGCTATTTATTTAATAAATATCCTAGTTCGCTTTTTCAGGTGGTTTTTGATTTTCAGAAGAATGTGATGGTCTTTAAAATTTATCTGGGTTGTTTAAGATGGTTATTGGTTATTCTCAAATTGATTTTTCAAATTATTTTAGGGGCAAAGTCTTATGGCGTTCTCTGTAAGGATTTGATAAGTGGTTTAAATAATTTATTAATTTTTTTTAATAATTTTTAATGTGGTTTAGTAAATAATAATGATGGTGCGAGTTGTGTTTTGAAAACTTGTCGCAGTGTTTTTTTGTGCTGGTGGTTTGTTTGGGTTGTTTTAGGTCCATCTTTATATATTTTAGTTATCTTTCCAGTTGCAGCGCGTTGGCAAGTTTTTTTTCCACCGTCCTGTGGTCGTCAGCTTGCGCGTGATTGCGCGCCCGCTCGAGGCGTTTCACGTCATCGTTTTTGGATTGCAACTTGAGGTAGGTTCCCACTGCACTTGCCTTTGAATTTAGAATTTACTTATTTGTTGTCATTTATTAAATTTTCATCAAATTGGAAGTAGTATTAAAATATTATATTTTTTGTAGATATTTGCTGGAATTGGAACTGCTTCTTTCCTTGCATTGTACCGAAAGCTTTTTCTTGATTAGTTGTTGCGCAATAGTGAAAATACCCCTTTGGCCCTTATGTTTGCGATTCAGAATTAAAATAGTGATTTGGTTTAACTAAATGAAATTTTAAAAGTGTTTTCTAATTTTAAATTTGACAACGTCTGATCCTTCTTTTGGAATTGATTTGATATTGAATAAGCACATGAGTCCCGTTTGGTACTTTTAATGAATTTAATTTTTTGAAAAGTCTCTTTGGAGTGATCTTTTGTGTTTGTTGATTAGGTGAGTTGAGTATGTGATGCTTGTGCATCGTGACTAGTTTTACATTGTTGACTCAACCCTGATGATTATAAGTGTTGACATGGGAACCTGGCATAGTGAGTGAATTCTCTGAGAATGATTGCTGCAATAGTTTAGATTACGCACTGGCTAGTGGCCCTTAGTGTGGTTGGAGCCGCTAGGGGATTGGGCCCCTCGATTTGGCCTGGTAGGGCTATACCGAGCATTTGGGCATTATGACGTCATCGAGTTAGGGCATGCCTTCAGGACGAGTCGCATGTATAGTACATTCTGGTTTGTTCACGATCTCCTAGGTTCGACCCATGTCTCTTTTTGTGTCTATTTTATGTGGCATGCGATTAAGAGGTCGAGTTTCGATGCCGCCCCTTGTGTGCCACTTTTTTCCATTGCCCTTAGGGTGTGTTGTGGGATATTCTCCTTTTGACTAACAACTAATGTTTTGATTTTTTAAAATTGTTCAAAAAATGTTTAAAAATGAAATTTACATGTTTCATTCAACATTAAACTTATTCTAAATTAAAAAGGGCAATGGACTATTACTTGTTTTCGAAATGGAAAGTGTGTGTCTGTGAAAAACCATATTTCCTATAATGTAGTTCAAACTTGAAGTTGGTAAATTCATCTTTTATTGGTAGTGCTTTGGGAATAGATTTATCGGGCTAGCCTAATGAGTTTTAATACTCACGCCTATAGTGTTTTCTTGTTTTTAGTTTCTGTTGCAGGATTGAATTGAGCTTGCTCGCCGTGGATGAGAGTTGGTTGTAGTTTGACGATCGACTCTCGGGGTCACGAGAAGTTTGATTCGTGGTCAGGTTAGTTATGTTTTTTTGGATGTTTTATATTTTTATCATTTTTTTATTTCTGCTTCTTAGTAAATTTTTATTGGGAGAAATCATTCCCATGTGTACTCTGTGATGCCCCGACGCTTGTCACCAGCCAGGGAGGATCGGGAACACCTCTCGGGTCATGTCGCGGATTGGCTCAGGTGACCGGTTCGGGGTCGACGCGGGTTGGTTCATGACAGAGACTCTATCTCTATAGTGAATATTTGTGAGATATATACTGATCATAAGAGTTTGAAGTATATATTCTCATATAAATAACTCATCATGAGGCAAAGGATTGCTTGAAATACTCATGGATTATGACTCTACAATATACTACCACCTAGGGAAGGAAAATAGAGTGGCAGATTCCTTAAGCAAAAAAGATCATGGAGTTCTGAAAAAGATGAGATTTGAAAGGGATCCCATGTTCAAGAATCTTATAACGATGGTTATAGGAATAATCACGTAAGGAGAAACATCAATACTTTTTCAAATGGTTTCCAAAACATCTCTACTATAAAGGATAAAAAGGTCTCAGACTGATGATAAGGAGTTTTAAAAGAAAATTAGAGTTGTGAATGATGGGAGATTGATTAACATCATATATGAAGATAGAATTTTGAAATTTAGGAAGATAATTTGTGTACTTGAAATACCAGATCTGAAAATGGAATTATTTGATTATGCTCATAGCTACAATTTCTCTATACACCCTGGTACAACTAGAATGTATAGTGATTTGAAGGAACATTTTTTGTGGGACAACATGAAGAGAAAGATTGCTGATTATGTGTCAATGTTTATTGTTTTTCAACAGGCGAGGGCTGGAAGACAACATCCTAGAGGAGTCAAGCAACTTATTCCCATACTTGAGTGGAAATTGGATGATATTATGATGGATGTTTTCATGGGGTTACCAAAGACTCAAAGAAGGAATGATACAATTTGGGTCATTGTTGATCGTCTTACCAAGTCAGCACATTTTTCTTGCTATAAGATAAAATTTACCACTTTAACGTACAAAAATAATATATATTAATGATGTTTTTAGAATTAATGGTTTACCCCTATCGATTGTTTCTGATCGTGATCCCCATTCTACATCAAAATTATCAAAAAGTATCTTGAAATCCCTAGATACTAAACTTCATTTGGGTACTACCTTCCACCCTCAAACTGATGTAAAATTATAAAAAACTATTAAAACCATAGAAGGTGGGTTCTGATATTTCTCACACGACCTTCAAGGTATGTGGTATCAGTATTTACCTATAGTAGTATTTTCATATAACAATATATTCCACTCAAGTATTCAGATGGCACCATATAAAGCATTATATAGAAAGAGGTGTCAGACACCAACTTGTTGGGATGATGTTTGTGAATGAAAACAAACAGGTTTAGAACTTGTGGAGGAACCAATGGAAAAGGTGAAGATTATCCAAACCTACATCAAAGCAGCTCAAAGTATGAAAAAGGGCTATGCTGATAACTGAAGGAAGGATTTAAAATTTCAAGTCTGGGATCATGTTTTATTGAAGGTATCTATGTTTAATTGTGTTATATGATTCAATAAGAAGGTAAAATTAAGTCACATTAACATGAGACCTTTTTACATTATAGAACGAATTGGATTTGTAGAATACCATTCACCAATGCCACCATGTCTCTCAAATGTTCATGATTTGTTCCACGAGTCACTTTTGAGAAAATACATGCCCATCCCAAAGCGTATACTCACCTATAAAGAAATATAACAGGAACCTGATCTGTCTTATCGTGAAGATCCTATCGATATTCTTGATACCTGAGATCATGTGTTGAGAAAACAAAAGACTCGGTAAATGTTCTTTGGAGAAACAATAAATTTGGAGAGGTAATTTGGTAAACTGGGGAACTTATGATCAATAACCCCCAAAATATTTTATTGAAGTAATATTCCTAAAATTTCGAGGAAGAAATAATTTTATGTACGAATGAATGTAACACCCCAAGCTTCCACAGTACACTTCTCTTTGAATAATTCAATAGCTTGCATAGTATGCTACATTGAGTTCTAGAACACGACGACCAATAAAACAAGCCACTTAAAAAGAAAATATGAATAGTAATAACCACTTTTCAAAATTTTATTTTAATTTTTTTCAAATTGGAATTCATTTTTGGATTCAGATAATCAAATTTTACTTAGGGTTAAATTTTGGAATTTTTCGGAAAAATTTCAATTTTTGATGAATAGTGAAAACACTGTGCTCTTGTTTAAAGTTGAATTTACATTTAAAAAATAATTTTGTAATTTTAATTTATTTTAAAGAAAAAATATATGGATAATATCTATGTTAGTCCAATGTAATTAATTTAGGTCATTTTATAATAATATTAGATATACAAAATTTTATTGAACATTTTATCGTCTTTTACCCACCTTCTAGGCACCATTGAAAATTTCCATAAAATGTAATTTTAACACCTCTATGAATTTAATTTCAAAAATCCAAGAGATATGGATGACATCAGTAAGTAAAATGTGGTTCAATAGAATGAAAATAGTTTTGTGAATAGTAAATTTGGAATTTTATTACCATGGTTACAATTAAATAGGGTAATTAAAGGTAAAAAACTGAAAATAAAATTACCCCAACACGTGTAATAATTCTATTTGACAAAATTATTTCGACCAAAATAAACCTTAGGAAAAAAATATGATCATATTTGATTCTCCTGGATTATATTAGGAAAATTATTATATTTTATTTAAAGAATTTCTAAAAGTGTTAAATTCAAATTTTATTATCTAAACCATTTTTAATATAGGGTTAGACATAAGATAAAATAAACTGTAAATATTAATTATAAAGGTAAAAATATTTTCTACATCAATGTATTTTAATTATAATTGTTAGACATTAAATAATTAAATTTATTTATGACACAATGATGATGCAATAATTACCTTATTAATGAAACATTAAAATAATTGATGTTATAAATAAATATAAATTGAAACTTTTGAGGCCATCCTAGAATTTATATTTTAATATGACATGTTAGATATAATTCATTGTTTTTTTTTCGAATTAATAAATTTTTTACGACTTTAACATAAATCAATTACTAAATAGTGTCAAAATTGACATAAAATAATTTTTAAAACAAATAGTATTTTATTAAATATTATAACATTCATAAAAATGTAAGATGCAAAAAAAGAACATAGATAATGTTATATACATAATTAATGAACATCTTTATGTTTTAATGGCATTCTATAGATATTTTATTAACCATGTAATAAATAAATACAGAAAGACATGGTCAATGTTATACTATTTAACTAAGAGTTAAATCTAAAAGATAAGGTTAATATGGTTACCTAAACTAGTCTAAAACATATTGGCTGAGAGTATTTCGACCCATCCCCAACATAGACTCAATATAAATCCCTATGAAGTTATTAATAATAGAAAATAATTTAATAATGAGATATTATTTCAAGCTTTTTTAAAAGTCCCCTCACCTCTCTTATAAAAGGGTACATCCCCTTATCTCAAATTCGCACCTCTAAAGCCATTTGGATCATCCATACCCAACTAAAATATCCTCCCAACTACAATAAATTAAACCTATAGGCCATAATTTGATCAGAAATCAACCCTAATGATCCATTTTGTTCAAATCAAAAGGAATCACCTAGAAAATAGGTACAAATTTCATCACCTCTTTAAAAGTTTGTTTCGTCTTCCACTCCCTCTTGCATTTTTGTTTCCATAATAAAATAATATATCCAGTACCTTATATATACTTAGATGTTATTATAAATATTTTACAATCATATTCATTATTGCATCCATCCTATGAATTACAAATTCACCACACATGTGTATGTACGACTTACCATCTCCGCATCATGGTGTTATTTGTTATTCAACATGTCATTAATTAGTTGGGTATAATAATGAGAATAATTTATTTAAATAATAAATATAACATATTAATGATTCTGTATATATAATACACCATCCAATTATATATTATTTCACCATCATAAGATTGATATTGTCACCCATACGTACGTACGACTTACCATCTCCACGACGCGATGAGATTTCATTCCCTATTATAACAATTCAAGAATAATTTTTTTGTTGAATTGAAAATAATGTTTAAGAACATAATATCATTCTGGATATGAATCAAATACATCTCATCCATAACAATCATGACTAATGCAAAAAATTATATAAAGGAAAATGAATAAGTTAACACCCGAAATAATGATAATACTGTAATATTATTTACAAAGAAAAATTGGAGGATCAAATATGATATTATATTAATGTATGTGGTTCTAGTATAATTTAATAAAAATTATTTAATAATTATATAGGAGGTTAATGTACACTTAACTATGGAAAAGTACAAGGTAAGGGTTAATTTTACAATATTTTTATTCTCCGAGGTTTATATAAAAGTATATACTGGGACCTCTTTATCATCTACATCCGTGTTTCATGAAAATGTATTTCAGAACATTTTTTACTATTTCCTAGAATATAGGTTAAAGTAATTTATACACCTTTTTCAGTTTTTTATTATTTTTTTCTACAGTACTGTTTTCGTCGTTTTACAAATAAGGTACTTTCATACCTTTTCAAAAAATTAATTAATGAATGTTTTTTTAACTTATATGGTAGGTGCGGCTATTTTCCATCATTTTGCCACCTTATAAGCTTCACATAAAAACATAAAATTATTTTCAAAATATATATTTTCTTTTATAATTACACTTCTTTTAATTTATTTCAATGTAGGAAGATTCATTTTCTCAAATAGCTTTTCGTTTGATTTCATCTATGTCAACATCCTTTGTTGGATTTTATGTTTGTTGAAGTTGAGTTATATGATAAAATATTCTATATTGTATTGAATGTTTTGGGATATTTTTTATTGTGGATGTGCTATTTTTATACCATTCATGGTTTATGGTTAACGTATTATTATTTTTGTATGCTAGTTTCAATGTAAGTGTTTAGGATATTTTTCAACATTTTCATATGCGAAATGCATTGGGATTATTAACTGATGGTAGGGGCCCACTATTACTTCATGATGAATCAGTATGTATCATTATAAAAATTTGTGTCTTTGGATAAGTCCTTGAAAATAATTAATATTTGTAGTTTTGTCACTAGGCCTTGACAATGTGGTTATGATGTCCGGAATTAAGCATTCCATCATTATGAAATTAGATATTGATATTACATATGATTATTTGACTAGTAGATTATCCATGTGAATCAGTAAATGAAATTATTTGATTTATATTTTTCATATTATGCGAATGTTAATGTTAAAAAGTCTTATTCTTTAATCTTATACATTTCATTAAATGTTTATGCTTATTTATGATAGTTTCCGCTATATTGTTATCTTTACTCAGTATCTGAGCTCACCCCTTTATTATGTATTATTTTTTTCATAATGTGAATACGTATAATAGTATTGACCGACATGAATATGATAAAGGATATGATTGTGTTCATAGGGGACACAATTTTTTGTTTTACCATTTCATAATGTAATGAAAAACCTATGTATGTAACTAGTACTTCCAAACCTATTAAACTGATAAGTCCTTCGGGAAATGATCTTTTTTGATCATGCAAGTGTTATGTAATAGTGCACAGACTCTGGGTAACTGGGGTGTGGGCATTACATATTCACATACTAGTTTTCTATATACAACATTGGTGGTGGGTTAAATAATATATATCAAACCCTATTCATGCCATCATTAACTATGAGTACCAAATCATAACTAATTGTTGCATGATCAATTTTTTTGGACTATGTATGTCATGTAAAGTAGTACCAAGGTGTTTAGAGCATAAGACTCTACCAGGGCTCAAGATTATTTTTAATATGGCCTTAGGGATTTTAATCATTCTTTGTACATGTCAAATATTTTATTGTATGCTGTTTTTTATATCATTAATTACATGTAATCATTTGGAAAAGAATTAATGTTTTGTCCTTTTTAGTGTTGTATAGTTTATTATGTTTTTAGTTATTATTATTAACTTCCAATTCATATTCATTTATCTACATCTAATGTAGGCTATTGTTTTTTTTGAATTTGATATAACAATATGATACTATGATCTCAGGGTTATAGACTCCCCATAATACCATCATTTGACCCTAACCATTTTTTGGCATCCTCTGGCTTACGATGATGCATTTACGAATTCATGAGGCATACTGGTTAGTCTACAGTTTTTAGAGTAATATGGGTCATGACGTTATAATGGGGCATTCGATCATATTTTCTATTATCATACTATATTTCACTAGTTTATATGGCAGATAGAATTTGTGGGTTCTTTGTATATAGCCATGTCTTCGAGTGATCAAACCACATATGGGGAAAACCATGAGGAAGAGGATGGGACTAGTATTCATGCTTTTCACTGTTATAATTGATTATGATTATACCATGATTGAATGGTATATTTTTTTCTAATGTTTTATATATTTATTTATGAAAATTTCCCCATGGCCTGATATGGTAAATAAATATCATAACATGAATCATTATAGTAATATTGAAATTCACATTCCATAAATTTGTCTTGATTGGTAGTTGCATTTTTTAGGTATTATGACGATTATGGTACATGATTTCATTGATTTATTTAGCATTATTTCATGTTTAACATTGTGATCTGTATGCCTTGATTATATGATTTGGTAGTATAGTTGTTGTTAAAAGATTATGTGAGGTTTATTATCACAAATTCTTGGATGGCATGTTCATTTGATTATTTTGACATGGTTATAATGATTACATGTATAACATACATGGGTGTTTCCTAGTTATGTAGTATCTTTTCGTGCTTATCTATCATGATTCATCATTTATATAGTATTTTCCTCAATATCTACTTGTAGTGATATCATGGTTGTGAAAGATGGGTTGATAATTAAAATAGATACATAAAACTAGTTAGTGTTTTCTTGTATATAATGATGGTGGAATTCTATTTCACAAGTTGATTATGACATGTCCGGTCGTTGAACCCTTAGTTCAAGGGGCCCATAACTGTTATATGAAATTAAATAGGAGAGAATATGAAATCAATAAGGTGTATGAGAGTATGGTAAATTATATAATGGTAACCCATATAATCGAACCATCATATATGAGATCAATATTCATTGATTCCATAGAATAAATAAAAAATATGTTAAATTTAATCTTTTAAATGATTAGGATTATTATGATTCTAATGAATGGCTAGTCTCAAGTAGGTTATCATTGGATTGGAATTAATAATATATATATATATATATCCTTTGATATCATTTTAAAATTTTCTATCGACTTAATTTATGGTACACTTATAGTATTCTTTTATCATTTCGCAATTGGGACCCTTGATAGTCCCATTGTTTATTATGAATTATTGTTCATCCCCATGGGGGTATATTCTTGTTATACAGGGATGATTATTTATTGAACATGAAACTAACTATATGGGATCACACATAGAATTATATTGGAATATTACATGACCAATCCCATCCTTAATTTATATTAGTGCTATATTTTTTAAATTTACTTATATGATGCATTAGGTAATTAAGAAGAAATTTAAAACCTAATGTTTATTTTCCAATATATCATGAAATTTAGGGTTCCTCTAACTAAGAAATTTTTGAAAAATTATATATAAATAATTGAATGGTTAAAATGAATTTTATGAAATATATTCTTTAATTTGGCAGGATAATGGTCAAATAAACACTTTTTAAAAGGAATTTTTTTATAACATTCGTCTATTCACGTTTCTGTCAGCTAAATAATTTTCTTGAAAATAGTTTTCCTATAACATATACATGATGTTTTAAAAACATTGAATTCAAATGTATAATGATCTTTATTTTAATAAATTAATTTCTTAAATTGAATGTTTATAGGTGTGTTTAGCTTTAATCCTCAAGTAAGGTTTGATGAAATGTTTTCCTATGTTTCTATATTGAATGAAATCAGGATCATTTCTCCATGGCTTTTGTAAATTTGAATAGGTTGTGTTGAACCTAATGGATAGTTAGTAGGGCCAAGTTAATCTTCATGGTGTTACCTAGTTATAAGGTAGAAATTTTATTCTTTTTTATTGGGATAGAATATTATAGGTATCACCCAATGTGTTTTATGAAATGATAAAATTCCTATGAGTAGATTAAGATTTTAGGTGTATTAATGTGTGATTTTTGAGTGTAGGAATCATAGATTATAAAATGACAGTTAGTTTTGAGGGGTTGTTGTGTGATTCTTAGACACTTTTTACATGTGTGATCATAATGTAATTTTTTATTTTCTATGTTTTAGACATTATTACTTCATAGTTGACTACTCAGTAGGCCATATAACGATTTTTCCTCTCCAATGATAGATGAAATGGAAGATCTTTATATATGTTAATAGTCATATTAGATAATATTACAATTTGTTATTTATTTTAATGGTAAATCAAATACAAGGATATGTATGATTGAGAAACCTATAAATAGTATCAAGGATATTCTATTTTATACTAAAACCTTGAGGCACAATGCATTGACAAACGTGGTTCCTGTCGAGTAGTTAAAAATATAAAGAAAACCATATGAGTTTGGTGGTACTCAATTAATCCTTTATTTATTCTTCTGCATCCACATATCACTTCCTAGGGAGAGCGACTAGTAATAGAGATGTGGAGTTATCCCAGTTCTAGGAGATGACATTTTAAAAAGAATCTTGTGTTTTGGCACTATTGGTCAGTTTGGTTTGGATTCTTTTCTTGATTTTATATCACATATGGATATAAATTAAGAGGATTATCACAAGTATATATAAATTTGAATTCATTATATTGTTCCTCCAAGATGAAATATGTTTCCCTTTTTTTCTATTTTTTACTTGAAAAAACATATTTTCCACATACAGGACCATCTATTAGTGGTCAATGGAGAGTGTTCCATTGGATGAGTTATATTTTTCATTTAATCTAATGAATAATCAAATCAAAAGTGTTCTAGAATCATGTAAAATAGGATTAGCATGTTATTCCATGTAGAAGTAGTGTAACATTTAATGGAGAATTTTGGAAATAATCAACTTTAATATCATGCCTTAGTGGATGGTGTGTTTAGAAATATGTCTATACATGTAAGGTAGCACTTTGTTCATATGGTTGGATATGTATGAAACCTTTGAAAAAATCATTAACCATGGATGGATAGAGGTTTTTTTTGTATTAGTAATCAAAAGATGATTCTATAGTAAGGGAATCATGATCAGTTTGGAATGTTGTGTTGTTAGGTACAGTGAAGCACTTCTAAGGATGTCTTACCAAGGTGGATAGACTGTACATTTAATTGCATTTTTATGAATGGTTGGATGGAAACCATGCTGAGATATTTATTTATTATATGATGTAATTTTCTTGGTTCTACTTTATAATTCGTACTATCTCTTTAGTGTACACTTTCCATATTGAGGATCATGTTCCCTATCATGAAATCATTCTTGGTAATCTAAGAGAGTGTCAGTTATAAACTAAGATAAAAGTTTAAAAATTCCATTTTGACATTTATTGATAGACTATATCATAGTTTCATTTAGGAAACGAGAATGTTTATAGAGTCATGATTGGTATAGAGTGATACATCTATTATCACGTATAATTTCCTTTGATAGCCATATGGATACCAAGTTTTTCATTTTTATTTAACTACTTGGAGGATGCCTCTTTTGGATTGGTATGTGGATTTGAGACGATTGCGTAAGTTTTTTTAATAATTCCCCACATATAAAAATTTAGTATAGACTATATTGGATCTTCTACTTGAAATAATGTTTATTAATCTATGGTTACCCCATTTTCAATTAAGAGATATGATATTATGTTTTAAGGGAGTCAATATAAACGTGTTGAATATGCAATGTTTTATTAATCATGATAATGAATGATAACAGAGATGAACAAGACAATGGTTAATCTAGGAGATGTAAAAGGTCGTTGGTAAGAGGCTTAGATATAGATGCATTAGATGGAATATAGGCTCATTGGGAGAAGGAATATTGGTTCAGTTCTTCATGGATGAGTTTTCTGAGGTTTGTGTTTTGAAAATTAACTACCAGATGGATTAAAAAAATATAACCTCTTGTTTTACCCCATGTATTTTTTTAAACATTTCTATCATATCATTACAGTGAATTGAGAGTAATTCATTTCATCTGATTACTTTCATAAAAATCTAGCTAGGTTAGGCTAAATCATGTCTATTAGGAGTATATCATTTGATAAATCTAATGATTATAATCAGAACCTAATTTAAATTCTAGGGAGATGGTTAATTATAAATCTCTAACGTTGGAGTACCATGTCTTAGAATTTTCCATTGAATGATATAACCCATGGCGTTATGTTCTATGGGATTTTTAGTGAAAGAGACACTGATGTGTTTGTGTATCGGGTCAGATGGTATTGGGTATGCACTAAAATGATATAACAATTTTGTACATGATAGAATGATCAATTTTTATAATCTTTTGTACGAAATGATAAAATATGATTCATACAGGGGTGTAAGATGTATGGAAATAAAACGTGACTATTTGGATTACCATAAATGACTTAATTAGATCTGGTAAACTATTCATAATTTCCCTAAGTCTTCTCTATAATAAAAAGTTTCCAGGATAATAGATTGTGATATTTCATGGTTTGAAACAGATGTAATTATCTTGGTAAATATAGTTTTTCTAGTATTGGGTTGTTTATTTTCAAATTACTCTTTTTCAGTGAGTTTATGAGGGATTATAAATCTATAAATGATATATTTAGACATGGTTTATGTTTCACATGAATCCCTTGATATTTATGAAAACATTAGATGATGAACAAACTACTAGGATGATGAAAATTATTATAGCTAGAAATTCAAATCATGTAATGTTTACAGGACATGAATCTATTTCACGACATAAACAATTTCATGAAATTTTAGGGGCATAAAAAATGAATTCATGAGATGTAAATGGTTTTCACATCATGAATTTAGTTCACAACGTGAAAGAACTAAACTATGTTAATCATAGAAACTTTTTTATTAAAATGGAATTGAGTGCTAAACCCATTTAATTTTTTTCAAATAGAGGAGTGGGAAACCAAGGGGTCCTGGTAATATCTCATCACCCTCTTATAGGGTCACCTATATATCCTATATCTGATGACTATTTCAATAATTATATTTCACTTTGTTTATCTCAAGGTAGGATCTCAAATCTCCATCCTACTTTCCCTCGTTTGTCTCACCATATTCAGTGACTTTATAATGTGAGCTAGTCCACCCTATTTTAATGGTGGTTTTATATTTATTCATTTTAACTAGAACCTTGTCCATTTTACATCTCTATGATAGATGAAATAATCCCCTTTTTTATAAGGTAGGTGTTATACAAATCATACATTAAAATTCTGGTGTTTTATAAATTATGTTGTCATGCCACATGCCATATTTTTCATGCATTTTCTGGACAATGTGAAAGTCATTATATAGTACATAATTACCTAATTATATTAGCCCTTTTATAATAAACTAGAATAATTTATGGTCATACACCTTTATTTTTAACCACCGCCTATAGGGCATGTTCCATGAATTCCTTAAGTTATGCAATTTATTTCTAATAAAATCACATTTTGTGCTACACTATCATATAAAATATAAAAACTTACATTAATTTGAATGTGGAAGGATGTAAAACTATACTCTATCATTATATACTAACCAAAATATATCCTAGGTGGCTATGTAAAAAATTACTATTTAAAAAACATATTAGATTATAATTTTATTCTTGCATGCATGTACTACATTACACCGTTTGAATTTATGGTGTTTACTATTTATAAATACTTCACATGGCCCCTAATAAATTTATATTAACTTTTCTATTCTAGATTATTGTAATGATATTTTCATGGAATTCTCCATGGAATTTACTGTTATTATTAGGTGAATTTTGATTAATTAAATGATTATGTACCTAAACATTATTTTGATACATTAATTATAAATTAGAATGACCCCCTTTTAGTGTTATTGTATTATGTTATGAGATGATTTGGTACATGTCCCAAAATTTATTAAATTTATTATTTATGATACTTAATAATGGTTCCCTATGCATTTTGATACTAGGTATGACATCCCTGGACATGGTGTCCCTTACTTTACGATACGGGGATTGGACACCGTTATATATTGTGATACTCAGACATAAAATCCCTTGGACAAGGAATCCCTTATATATTATGAATATAAGGTATGATGTCTCTTATAATTATACATTGGGATGATATTTCATGTAATTACTTGCATTTTCATACATGGGTAGGACACCCTGGGCCTGACACCCTGGGCAAGCCATCCCTTATCTAATTGGTGATCTCCTTACGTGGATGCATTGGTGAAAAAACATATATCCTCACCAGTTAATGTATATCTATTAAAATGACAATAATAAGTATTAATATATATATATATATATATAATGGGAGGTGTGTAGATATATTTCTTATTTGGTTGAAGCGGGTATGGTCATCCAGTTGTCCTTGGGGAACATGAATAAAATATTATTATTTTTATTTATTTATTTCATTAAAAGTTACACGTGAGGATTGTTAAAATTTAAATTGGTGGGTTAGATAGACATTAAATTAGTGTGTGGTATCTTAATGATTATATCTCACACAATGTTGTATCCACAATTGCGTTGGGTTAGTCAACCTAACCACATGGTTGTAGGATCATGTTCGTTGAACTGTGCATGTGTTATAAATATGTACCTAGGAGTTAAGTGAACAAGAATATGCTAGTGCTCAGGATGCTCATTCATTTATACATATATATTTTATTACATTCATTGTATAAATCCAATATCATATTTCACATTCTCGGTTTTTTATGCCTAATATAACATCATCTTAATAAACATGCATGATTTTTACTACTCGTTGTTGGCCATTTTATTATGTATTCAGTTATTATTAATATCATTGACATGTAATTAATTTATCTTCTTACAATGTTGTCAAATGATTTTTCTATATATTATACTCACATGTGATACTCTTTTAGTGAGGGTTAGTCTCCCGACTATACTATCTTTAGACCCTCACTGATAGTGAGATTTCTCTTGCTTACATGGAGGCCTGATTCTGGTCATTTGAGTAATTAGTCATACTACGATTTATAGAGTGATCTGAATCAGATGTGACAAAATATCCAATGAAACTTATATAATTTTTAATTCTAATTGGAGGTTCTTTCACCAGCATATCCCATTTTTTAAAATGACACATGAGAACTATATTATACAAAATCCAAATGTATTATGTTCCCCAAAACCTAAAATTCATATATCAGCTTTCTTACTATAGAAATATTTGATAAGGGAAATATGACATATGTAAATAAAATTTTTCATAAAATTTTAAGGTAATCATTTAAGTATTTAACTACTATATCATTTCAATGAAACATGTAAAGATGTTAGTATACAATAATCTTCTTATGATGATTAACACTAATCATGTGATAAAATATATATTAATATGAGTAATGATATATTTCAAAGATAGAATATAGATTATTACATTGTTCTTTGGAATTATCAATGAGGAATCTGTTACAACCCAATATTTTAATATATAACTCTTTTAATAGTGATAATTTCATTGATACCTTGAATTACATGAAATACTATGTCTAAACGGACAACTATATATGATTAGAATATTTTAATTTTAATGTGGCCATTATAACATAGTTTTTAAAATATTTCATATCAATAAGTCTAAATAAATTTTGAAAATTAAAATTTTGACATGTGTGTAAATAATTTCTTCGGTAATAAGTTTATTTTAAATGAACATAAAAACCAATTCTTACTAAAGGATATCATAATTCTAAAAAATATATTTTGCACTATGTATATCTTTATCATAATAAATTAAATTAATAATTATGGGTGAGTTCTGTTAATGATATATATATATATACATATATTTTATTGGATTTAATGTTTTAACATTAATTTAACATCATATTTACGCATAAAATTTAAATAAATATAGTTTTATGCATAAAAATTGTATTTTAATAAAAACTGTAATTTTTTTCTTTCCTCACATATTTTAAAATGAAAATTTTATAGTTATAGGATATGTATTTCAAATTAAAAAACACATTTTTTTGAAATAAAAATGGTAAAATTGTCTTATATTTAAATTTTGGGATTTTTATGAAGGTATTTTTTCAGGAATAGTGAAACATAGAATTTTTTATTGAAAACAACATTTTTAACGAATTTAAAATATATAATTTGTTATAAAAAATTTTAAAATTAATATTAGTTCAAATAAAATATATTTAATTCAATTCCATCGATTGGAATCAATTATATGTTAAATTTTCATAAAAAGTCACACTATACTTTGAATGCAATTCATTTCCAAACACAAATTTAAGTCGAGTCAATGAGTTTATTATTAAACTAAATTCTCAATAGATTATAAACTGAATTTGAAGACATATATTTAATATTGGGAGTAACCATAATTAATATTTTTTATTATGGTTATCATAATTTTTTTCGATAATGAATATTGTAAAAATAAAATAGTAATTAATTTGGTTAAGGATAAAACGGGTTTTCTGAGAGATCAAACTAAAACTATAAGGGTTTTATACAACCGAAAACATCTAAAATTATATAAAGATTGAAATAATTATACCTCATTTAATTAATTTTTTATGAATATTCATTTTATTTACATTTTTCTGGTGAATTTTTTTTAAATATTTATTCTATTTAAAAAACAGAGGTTTGTCTTCTCCCCCACATATAAAAGGATACCCCACTCCTTTCCTACCCACATTTATAATTAAATTTTTATTATTTAGTAATTTCAAAAATACCTTCCTTAAATATAGAAAAACTCCCCAGAGGACTTTTTTTCATCATAAATATATCCTAGTAAGGATTCTAGAAGAAAGCTAATGGCATTTTTTTTGAAAAATAGCTAACACTCCATACCGACTATTTTATTTTATTTTGAATCCACCTCATTAACTTATTATTAAACAATGATGAAATAATAACCATTTTATATTATATATATTGATAGTTTTTTAATGTTTTTTTGATGAACTACATCCATATCATATTCCCCCAAATGGTTAATAAATCCACTTATCATGTGTATGGTGGACTATGACCTTGTCAATTAACATAATACATTTTATATCACCATCTCGAATGGATGGGTATAATGATGGATTAAATATATTACTGTGATATCTATATCATTATTTTAATTATTTCTTTATAAATGCACATATTCCCTCTAAAATTTCATTATGTGTGTGATTTGATAACATCACTCATTTGTACACCGAACTTCCTCCTCATGAAGAGATGTGATACAATTGTCATATATTCATTACATGGAAGGTAGAAAAGACAAATTTAATTAATATATTTAATATAAATGATATCATAATGATTATGTAGTAGTGATATATTATTTATGATTCTTTCATTTGTTTTGAAAAAAATGAAAACAAGGTGCATTCGTAGATGTAACCTACTGTATCCATGAATGGTGTAACACATTTTCCTATCACCAACATCTATGAATTAGTCTAAATAGTAAAATATTTTAAAAATATGAACTTAATATCGCACATAATAGATTTTATATAATGTAACCATTATCATTGTTAAAGGACTCAGACTACTGAACCAAAACTTATTTTAAAAATGAATCATTTCCACACAAAATAGCTATTTTAACAAAGAATTGTTAATAATATGTGATAAAATAATATATGTAACACATATATTGAATTATATACATGATAATTATTTATTAATTTATATATAATAAAACTATATTTTTTATATAGGAGGTTTGAACATGTATTAAGTAATTTGGACCTTTAGTATGGGTTTCTCATCTAAATTTTACATTTTCGAGACATATTCTATATTAATCACTTATTTATTTTTTGTGGTTTATATACAGCCCCATTTATATGTTTTATAATTACTATATTTATCTTAAGGATATTCAACATTTTATTGTTAGTAATTTGATTCATTAATCATGGGATTATAAATTTACCAAATTGGTAAGGTTTTATTTAGGAATCTTACAATTATTTGGGAATGCTGATGTTTTTGTCTCCCATGAGGGAATTACATGATTAATTATAATAATCCCACAATATTATATTTTCCTATATTTATTTATAGTATTCCCATTCTGTTGTATAATAATTCACAATTTTGTAAATAAAATGATTTATAAGATCTTTTAAAGAAAATATGACATTATTTAACCCTTCGATTGAATATAATATTTCTTCT
Source organism: Viscum album (assembly GCA_963277665.1). Taxonomy (NCBI): domain Eukaryota; kingdom Viridiplantae; phylum Streptophyta; class Magnoliopsida; order Santalales; family Viscaceae; genus Viscum; species Viscum album. Next base: position 1,428,205,473 of record OY728141.1, read on the forward strand.
ATATCCAAATTTTGTCAAAAATGATTTAATTTATTTATAATAATATCCTATGATAATAAAATGTAATTTTTTTCCACGTTATATGTTTTATCAAATGGATTAATTAGAATATTCTTATCATTTCTTGAATATGGTAACCGTCACATCAGTTTGAAAGGAATATTTTATTTAAAACTATATGAAAAGAATGGATGCATACCCATATTGAAAAATCATTTCATATAATCTTAATAAAAATGAATTAATTTTATTTTAAAGGAAAATTTTTCCATTATATTTTGGAAATATATTTCATTCTAAATAACCATTCAAAATGGGAGGGTTATTTTTATCAATGATGTCTAATGAAATTGTTATGGTATTTCAATAAATCAATGATATCAATAATTATTACGATTACTCTCTATGGGGGATACATTATAATTATTTTTATCCATATTTTTTAGGATTATTTTAACTGGGGATACACTATTTTGATAAAATTTTCTTTATTAACCTAAATTAGTCATGATTACATTTATTTATTTGGGAAATTAATAAACATTAGTGTGAGATATTTGTAATATAAATATTTATATTGATTTTTTTCTCCCCTTTCATAGAATGAATTTATTTTAGGTATTTTTTGAAGCCTGTGTCCTACTATATCCCCATGATGCATCAGTTTGTTTCACCAGAAAAACAATTTTGTGTTTATGGTTAAGAAATTTCCAATTTATATTAAATTTCATACACTAGGGAATTGAACATATTTTTATGATGTCTAAAATTATTTATTTACTCATTGTGAAACTTTTTACTTATTTACATCTGATTATGTGATTATTTATTATATAGATATACAATTTTAAAGCTCATGTGATTATTTATATAACATTATTTTATAATAATTAATTCTTTGCATAATATTATCATGATATTTCTAATATAGAAAATTATTTGATGTATTTACCTATCAAAATTGATTATTCCTTATCCACATGTGATATTTTCCACTATAAAAAATCATTATTGTGCATTCGAGCTTACCCCATTCATTTTATTCCATTAACTAGGATATCAGAAGGTATATAATGATTGAAATGAATGGGTATTCTAATGTTAATATATTGTTATCATTGAGATTATTATGTTGTATTTCATCACTTAAAATGTAAATTTTGTTTTAATTATATATCATGATTTACAATACTACTATTCAATTTGATATTTTTTTATGTCGTTTTGTGTACCATTCCGAAATATAAAAATGGAAACATGAACTATGGAATACTATGGTTTTGGTCATTACCATTTGTATCAAAAGAAGTTTAGAAGAATGATTTGGAAATAGATTTATAAAATCATATATTTTGGAATATTTCTCAGGGAAAAAAGTTTGGGGAAAGTCATGGTATAAGATAACATATAAATGTTGTGATAAGGCATCTATTATGTAGTTTTCGTAAAAATTTAACCATTTATGTTGTTACAAGTGGTATTTATTTTGGAACTGAATCATTTACTGGTAATAATTGAAAAATTAGTCGGTCTGAGTATATATATGCATCATTATGGTGCATAGTGACTATTCCCTTACATTTCCCCAGGCATGACACTCACAGAAGTTATTATTTGGTTAATTTACATTTTAAATTTTTTACCATTAATAAGTATTTTAAAATATTTTTTGAATTAGATACATTCCCAATGAATCCTTGTTTATGATTATGATATTAAATTATTATAATGTATTCCAATTACGTAACATGATTCTAATGTATTTTGATCATATATTATGTTTCATATGTTTATTATCTAAAATATTAAGTTGAATTTTATAGAATATTTTCATGGAGGAAGGAACGAGAACCATATAAATGCACATAATACAAGTTGGGACTCTCATATTAGAAAAGATAATGAAGATGCATCAAGAATAAAGGATAAAGATAAAAAATTAACCATATTGGGGTAGATTAATCATCTTATGTTTGACAATAATGTCCATATAGATAATCCTAATGATCCATGAAAATGAGTAACATTGATATTAAACAGTATGTATTATACATCTCCAATGATTTATAGGAGAATATATCCATTTTTATTATAAATTGGATAGGATACTTAGACAATATGTTTAGTACATTGTAAAATAATGAAAGGTAGATAATTTTCATGAATATTTATTATATATCATTAGATTATAACTATATCTCCCCAATCATTTTTCACGTAACATTAAATGATTTTATGTATCATTATACATTGTAAAAAAACCAAGGACTGTTAATCATGTTGTCAATGAAGACTATGTACATATAACTTAAAACATAAAACATCTCATTATTTAATCTTCATATTGGGATCCAAACATCCACTGTGATCATACATCAGTAAAGGATAACATGGGTATAACATGGAAAAATGGGAGAGCTAAAAAATCCATGTGAGGTAATAATCATAAGAATAAAACTTTATCACATCGGTTATGAAGAATTACATAATGATATAAAATGGTACATAACATAATTGAACATATGGAACCATAACATGTATAATGTGGGATCATATAAGGATAGAATCATAGTAATGTGGAAGAAACATAAATCATGAATTTAGAACGAGTCAAGGATCATTTCAAATAGAAGAGAACAAGTCAAGGTAAACTACCAAGACCGTTGCACCTGGTAGCACAACTCGAGGCTAAGTGCCAAGACCATTGCACACGATAGCACATGTGAAGGCTAGCCACCAAGACTGTTGCACATAACGTTTCATGAGACTAAAATTTACCCAATGCATTGGAGAACTATCTAGTTTCAACCATCTTATAATGTTAATTAATATTTTTTCCAGATAAATAATCATACATAATCAATCATACATAAACATAAGGGTAACCAATGAAATGATATGGGTATCATAATCATGTCATAATACATAATATATGGTTGTATCATAAAAGTGTGCATGAAAGTAATGAATTAAATCATACAAGAGAATTCAAATGTGAAAAAGGAATATATCATGATAAATTATTTTAAATACAAGTGGAAACTTAGAAAATGGTATTAAAGAAACATTATAATTAAAACATTTTAGTGCGGTTTTGAGGAAAATACCAAATAGAATTTAAAATAGGAAAGGGGATAATATTTTATATAAAACCAAATGTGAAAAAATAGTGTTTTTATAATAAATATATTGATTTTATAAAAAAAATGGGGGATAAAATAGATGATATTTCACACTTAAAATTGTAACAAAATTTGGGATGTTCCTTTAAAACGGGTTTGCTTATCAGGATGTATTGAAGAGGGAACTATTTAAAAAATGTATATCCCCAAAATAGAATGATCAATTAATCATGAAATATGAGTTTAGACATATATACATAAATTATATTATGTACATAAATAGAATATAGGATTTCATATGGGTAAAAAGGCAGTAAGAAAAACCCAAAGGAATAATGGAGGATCATGTAGAATCCCTTACATTAAATATGTTGACATTCTCCACTTGATATTTATGACCCGAATAATAAAATTAGGTTCATTAATTAATACATCCTAAACATATTTTAAATTTAATTGTTTTATTATAAACATTTTTAGATCATTCATATCATTTTTGATATTTTAAGAGGTTCAATTTAATTGTTCGGATCCGATTGTTTCATGTTTGGTTTAATTATAAACATGAATAGATGATCATGTAAAATGAATATGGTTGTGAAGAATTGAAGTTATATTATTTAATATCCAACATTTTATGTGGTTTTAAATTTTATTTGGTTACTTGGAGTGAAGATGATTCCTTATATAAAACATTAGTGATAACCTTTAGGGTTAATAGGATGTTTTTGATCACAATGAACACATTTTGTTTTATAAATCAAAACCATGTGTAAGAAAAGATTCTAGAACCATTGTTTAGAAATAATACATATATTATAGTTTGGTTCAACCATAATAATGGTTTTGTGACCTGAATTCTATAAACTAATTGAAATTAAAGACCCATGTTCATTGATTGTGGTAAATTAACACATCTCAGATGGTGTTTTTTAGTACTCGTATAAAAGAAGAGTAAAAGTGAAATGAAAATAAATTATTAAATTATTATAACAAAATTACAGTAAATATATGATAATAGAGTTTTGATAATTTTTGAATGAATATAGGTATGGATAGAAAATAAAACCAAGGAACATGAATGAAAGGTAAAATATTTTAAAAGATAATTTTACCTCTTAAACATTCCTTCCTTAAGAGCGTCTTAAGGGGATAGGATTTGGTATTTTGAAGAGACCAAGGGATTATGGACATGGGGTTCGAGCCTGTGGAGATATTTGAGCATAATTTAGGTAAGGAACATGTTTATAGAAGAGTGAAGAGAATATGGGAGTGTGGGTTGTTTTTATAGTAGAGGGGAGGAGGGTTATCTTAATATTTTAATCATTAGTTTAGTATTTCTCCAGAAGAAAAGAAATATTGACGAATCCATGAAAAAAAGAGTAATATGTGCATGCGAGTTTGATACAATAGTTCTTACATTAGTATAACATCACCGATGGATCAATAATCAATGTATTTATCATTTTTTTGTAAATTATCATATTACACTATTTATCCAAAATTCCAGTATTTTAGAAAAATCCTGAAAATTAACCATAACCATTAATCAATGTATAGATTCCAAAAATGAAATATTTTTTTAAAATAATTTTCTATATATGATTAATTCAATTTTTAATTAAACACATAAATTACTTGAAAAATACTGATTTTAAAAATATAGTTGACTTTATAATGCTTTCAAACATTACATTAGGTCATATAATTTTTTTTAAAACCCAAATATATAAAATTATTAATTTATGAAATGATTTTAGGGAAATATATTTTATTTCAAAATAATTTATTAATTGTAAATAATTAATTATGACATACAAAAATACCAATACAATTACTATGGTCATATTATAACTTATAAGATGCCTAAATTTTATTTATACATTCAAGGGTGAGGTTACTACTATTTTTGATGATTTACTATTAATAAGGATCAGGTACTATTAATAAAGGAAGATTTCTATTCACCAAATATTATTTTTGTTTTATCTGACCACAAAATTCACCCAGAATGCAACCGTGTATGTCAGATTTTTGAAATTATAGACACATAAGATGAAATTTTTTATTTCATGGTCATATAGTATTTAATATCATGATATCCCATTATGTTACCTAATGTGATTATATTATAAGGAATATTTATAATAATGGAATTCCATTGATAAAACATCGGGACATTACATTTTTCCATCCTTATGAAATTTTACCATAGAAAGTTTGTTTTACATTGTAATCCATAAACAGGTGCAGTTAATGTTTCTTCCTATCTTCCTCCAGTTCCCATGTTGCCTGTTTATACTTATGGTTCCTCCATAGTACATTAACTAGGTCAGTAGAATTTTTGTGTAGACCATTATCTCTATGATCTAAGATCATTACTAGATTGACCTCATAAGAAAGATCACTCTCCAACTGTACCACCTATGAAGTTAGTACATGTGAAGTATCTGGTTTCTTCATTATTAAGAGGGATACTTGGAAGAGATTGTTCATTTTAGACATTGAAGGTAGATGTTCTGATCGATAGGCCATTGTTCCGAAATTATAATGTCTCTTAAAGGGGCTTATAAACTTGGGACATGGAGTTCCTTTCTTTCTAAACCTCATGACCTTCTTCCATGGAGATATGTGAAGAAATACCATGACTCAAACATTGAAATCAAGGTCTCGTCGATGATTTTATACATAACTCTCTTTTCAACATTGGGTTTCTTTGATGTGCTACTATATGGTTATCACATTCTCTACCAATTATACAACTATTTCAGGTTCAAGAAGCTTATGATCACCAACTTCATCATAACAAATTTGTGATTTTATCCTTTTATGATAAAGGGATTTTCAAGGTGCCATTCAGATGCTCGATTTGAAAGTATTGTTGTTGGATAATTTGACCAGTGGATGATTTTGGTCCCATCATCCTTTGTTGTCTGTAGAACGTGAACTTAACATATCTTCCATTATATAAATATTTCATTTAGATTAGAAATGATTTTGGGGATTATTGTCTATAGTTAAGTTCATTTTATTGCATAGATCATGTTGGTGATTTTTCCAAAACATTGAGGTGAATCTCGAATCTATATTTGATACAATATATACTGTAACTACAAGATGACTTACCACCTCGTTTATATATATCAATTATATTTGATAAAATTAACAGTCCTCTTGAATTTTGATAATGTGAGATGCCTTTATAATATGATCTAATATTACCCATATAGATTTTTTTTCCTCTGGATGTCCTTGGAAGTCCAGTGTGAAAGTTCATGATGATGTTCTCACACTTCCATGTTGGAATGGGGAGTGATTTAATCATCGCCTTATAATTCTGTCTTTTAGACTTCACTTTTTGATATACTTTCCAATTTGATGTATACTCAATAATCTCCTTCATCATATTGTCCTACTAAAATTTCATTTGGAGAACTCAATACATATTTATTATCCATGGAAGAATAGATATGGTATAGATATTTGCGTCATTAAAAATCTCTTAGTTTATCTATGCATTGTATGGTACACATAATCGTGTCCCAAATATTAAAACTCATTCCCGATCAATCCTAATCACAGAGGATTTTCTTTTTCTGACAACTTCAACCCTTTTCTGAATTCACACAACTTTTCAAGAGAATCATTTATTTTCTCCACCATGGATGGTTGAGAAATAATTTGAGAAAGGATTGATTATGTGCATACCTTAATGATTCCCATTTCTATCCTCTGAAAATATAAGAATATTGGACCATTTTCAATTATCATCATTGATAAAGATGCATGATCCTTTCTACTTAGAGCTCTCCCACCTTACTTTCCATACTAGGATGGTAATGGATTGAGAGGTCATAATCCCTAATGAGCTCTAACCATATTATATGGTGTATATTAATCTCCTTCTATATGAATATATATTTGAGACTATTTTGATTAGTATCTATGTCACAATTCTCCCCATTAAGATAATGCTTTCAGATTTTTAATACAATGATCATAGTATCCAACTCTAGATCTGGCATAGAATAGTTTTTCTCATGGATTATCAGCTACCTTTTAACATAGGCTATCACTTTATCATTTCGGATCAACACATATCCTAATCCCTTATCTGATGTATCATTGTAAACCACAAAGGGTACTCTACTTGTATGGAGTGTGAGTACTAGGGTAGTGATAAGACTCTTTTTGTGCTCCTTAAAGATGTCCTCACATTCATGTGTCCATAAAAACATCTTCCCCATCCATGGTATCTTGGTCATTGGGTTTAAAAATCATGAAAAGTTCTCCAAAAATCATCGGTAATACCTAGCTAGACCAGGGATGATATGGATCTCTGTTACACATATTGTTTTGGGACACTCTTCAATTGCATTTGTCTATGAATTATCTATAGATATCACTTTTCTAGTGATAAAATTCCCCATGAACGATACTTGCTTCATCCAGAACACACATTTACTATACATTTCATATAACTTCTCCCTTCAGAAGGTCTTTATCACACTATTCAAATTTCACACATGTTCCTCTTTTCTCTTAAAGAATATTAGAATATCATTGATAAAGACGACCAAATATTTTTTTAGTGAATCTATACATACTATATTAATTAAATCCATAAAAATTTATGTATTAATAGTGAGTTTTAAGGGAATCACTATGAATTCATAGTGTCCATACCTCATTTTAAAGGAAGTATTGGGAATATCTTCCTTCCACACCATTGATTAGTGATATATCGATCGAAGGTCCATAATAGATAAATAACTGCCCCCAAATATGATAGAACAAGACATCTATCAGTGGAATGGAATAATTGTTCCCTATCATTGTTTTAATGATCTGTTGATAGTCAATGGAAAAGCTCATTGATCTATCCATATTCTTATTGAAGATGATTGGATCTCACCATAGTAAAGCACTCTAGAATATAAAACCCTTTTCTAGATCCTCTTGTAACTTATTAATCAACTCTTCTAGCTCTATATTAGAAATTCTATATGGTTTCTTTGATATAGGCAAAGATCAAAAAATATGTTCAATTGAAAACTCAACCACTCAATCTGGAGGAAGAACAAGAAACTCCTCAAGGAATACAACAGTGTAATCCCACATAATTGTAATTTATTCGAGAAGTATTATCTCCTTAATCTCAATCATTTGATCCAACCATGATTTATCATGGGGAAGTAATATCCAAACTTGAGACACTTATTCTAAAGAAGATTCATCTTCATCCTTACACTGATATGGAATAAGAGGATTCTTTGAGATATGAAGAGTTATTTGCCTTTAAATATAGATTATTTTAGAAATTTATAAATAGAGTTAATCCATGGACAAGAGAACATCAAACTCCAGTAAAGGAAGTATGAAGATATTGACTGGGAGGTTCAGTCCCCAAATGTTAACTGGGGAGGAGTTATAAATCCTAGATGAAATAATTCTTCCATTCACTATTCTCACAGATAACTTATCCTACAAATTTTGAGGTAATGTTTCAACAGTTATATGAATCATGAAAGATATGAAAGAATGTGTAAAAGAAGAATCCAATAGTACATTCGCTATTATTGAATGAATAACTAGTGTACCTTCCATGACATCATTATCTGGATCCATCTTAATAGTAGTGATAACATAATCCCTTTCTTTTTTCCTTGGAGGTTGTTGTTGGTTGCCTCTGACAAACCTCGTCTTAGTGAAATTGTTCACATAATGCCTATATTCCATGAAGATGTAACACTACTCCACTGTCTGAGTGTTTATCTAAAACATACATTAATCTTCCCCATTAGAAAGATTATTAATACGATATTGGTAGGTTTTAGCTAGATATCTTATTATTCTACATTTGAAGCAATTCTGTGTTCCCTTAAAGAGTTCCCATGATCCTTCTTCCCTCAACTTTGACACATCGGATGTTCGATCCTCTTTACATCATTGAAGATATTTTCTGAACATCCCATATGAGAATCCATTTTCCACTTCTTTTCATGGGTCCCAAGAGACCTTTTCAAGTCTCCAATCTCCATTTCATACTTGAGGGAACAACATACAATATCATCATAACTGTCAAAGCCTCGAATCGCCATCACATTTCGTATACTTGGATTTAGTCTTCTAATGAAGTGATCTACCTTTCTTTCAGTGTTCATGAAAATGTCAGAGGAAATCCTTTCAATCTTTGCAATGTGTTATTTATACACCCCGATTCAATCATATTCCTTTTGTTTGATTATGAGGAACTCACTTTTCATCATGAGATTGATGGTATTGGAAAAATACTAATTAAAAAATATTCTCTTGAATTCCTCCCAATCCATGGACTCAGTTTCCTCCTTGGTTGTCATATTTCTGATTAGTTCCCACCACTGATCATCTTACTCATTAAATTGATAGACTACCAATATGAATTTCTCTTCTTCCGAGCACTGAAGGACAAACAATATTTTTATGATGGAGTTAGTCCACTATTCTATGAGTAGGGGATCAAATGATCCACTAAAAATTGGAGTCCTTTTTCACATAAAGGATTCAATAGAAACATTCTATTTCCTTGGAGGAGGATATCTTTTCACATGCTTCATGTTATTATTCAAAAATGATCCAGTTGAGCAATTAATTTCATGAATTTTATACCACCAGTTCCGATTATATTTGGAAAATCACTAGGAAAATCATCATATTACATATCACATTGATTTTTGGAAAATGTTATTCTTTTTCCCACCATTAATTATGATTAATAATATACAATAAAGGGTCTTCAATACATAGATAATAATCATAAAATGTAAACATTAAACATAAAAGGATAAAATTTTAATGGGAATGTATATCCTAAAATATTATTCGTTAGGTTTCAATATTGTTTTTCCATGACTCATTTCATAACATATATTCATATGTGATTATTTCCTCCCTTAATAATGGTTCATACAAAGATCGTTGATTTAAAAAAGCATATCCCCGGGGATTGTCAATCCATGAGGGAAAAAAGGCCTATTTTCATGCTCCAATTCTCATTTGTGTCTAGCTCAAAGTGGTATTTTGATGTTTTATCAATAGATACATCTATGCCAGAGCCACATGTACCTGTTTGTATCCAGATAGGGATGTATTTTGTTTATAATCTACTTAATCTATACTTAAAAAAATGTAGGTATGTTTTCATATACTGAGTCTCATCCTTAAGGTTCTTACTAATGATATATATGAATAATCTATAAAAATAACTAGAGAATCCTCTGATACCGACTATAGAGACCCCATCATTTTTCTCAAAATATTTTATAATTTTTTAAATAATTATTCATCATAAAACAATCCAAGCGTCATGAAGTCTAGTGTCTTTGATGAAATGGTACATAAAACAATAAACATAAAACATTTATTTTTATAATCTTCATATTTAGCACTTATCTTCCATTGTGCTCATAAATCGACATAGGATAACATGGGGATAACATGAAAAAATGGGTGATCTAAAAAATCTATCTAAGGGAATAAGAATAAGAGTAACAATTTATCGCATTGGTTAGGAAGAATGACATAATGATAAAAAATGTAACATAACGTAATTGAACATATTAAACAATAATATGTATAACATGGGATCATATAAACATGGAATCATAGTAATTTAGGAGGAACAAAAAACATGGATTTAGCATGAGTCAAGGATCATTTCACTAAGAGAAGCAGAAGTCTAGGTGAATCAACCTGACCGTTGCACATGGGAGCACAATTCAAGGCTAACCACATAGATTGTTTCACATGATAGCACAATTATATACTAACCACCATGACCACTACACATAACAGATAATGAGGCTCAACATTACCCAAATAATTAGATCACTATCTGGGTTCACCCATCTTATCATGTTCATGAAAATGTTTACCACATAAAGAATCATACATAATCCATCATACATAAAATAAGGGTTACCCTTAGAAAGAAACGTGTATCATAATCATGTGAACACACACAATAAAAGGACGTATCATAAAATTTTCCATGAATGTAAGGAATTTAATCATACAATAAAATTCATAAGTGAAAAACTTATATATATTAATAATTGATATCAAATAGAAGTGAAAACCTTAAAAAATGTATTATAGAGTCATTATAATTAAAACACATTAGTGTAGTTTTTAGGAAAATACCAAGGAGAATTTAAAATATAAATGGGAAATATATTTTATATAAAACAATATGTTAACAAATAGGGATTTGCTAATAAATATATTGATTTTATAAAAAAATTCTTGAAACAGATAATATTTTGCACTTAAATTTGGAATGGAATTTAGGATGTTCATTTAAAATGGGTTTTCTTATTAGGGAGTATTGAAGGAACTATTTAAAAACATGTATATCCCTAATATAGAATGATTAATAGATCTTGATATTTTATGTTTAACATATAAACTGAAATTATTATATGTACATAAAATAAATATAGGATTTCTTTTGGGTCAAAATGGAGTAAGAATAACATGACAGAATAATTGAGGTTCGGTTAGAATCCCTTACCTTAAGTCTGATGTTGTTCTCCACTTAATAATATTGAATTTAATAATGAAATTATTTCATTAATTAACAATTCACGAACCTATTTTACATGTAATTTATTTATTATTGCATTTTTTAGTTTATTCAAAACATTTTTGATTGGTTATGAGGTTATGTTTCATTATTCTACTCCATTTGTTTCATGATTGGTTTACTTATTTAAATGAAGGGATAATCATGTAAAATAAAGATGGTTTTCCAAAATTGGAGTGATTTTATTGAAAATAAATATGGTTTCATGGTTTTAAATATCATGTTTTTTATTTGGAGTGAATATGATTCATTATATAATTGATTAGTGATATCTGTTTGGGTAAATTGGCGGTTTTTTATCACAACAAACACAGTTTGGTTTATAAATCAAAAACATGTGTAAAAAAGATTCCATAACCATAGATGAGAATTAATACATATAATATATCCTAGATCAACCATAATAATGGTTTCTTGACTATAATTGAAGACAATAATGGAAATTGAAAACCATCATCTTTGAATGCGGTAAATTAACCCATGTATGATGTTGTTTTTTACTACTAGTATTAATGTAAGGTAAAGGTGAGATGATAATAACTTATTACATTATCATAACAAAATTGAAATACATATAAGGTACTATATATTTCATAATTTTTGAATGAGGATAAGTATTGTATGAAAATAAAATGATGGAACTTGAACAGAAAGTAAAAAAATTGAAACGGGGAATTTACATCTTCATTTAACCTTCCTTGATAACCTATTAAGGGGATAATATTTGTACTATTAAATAGAGAAATGGATGATGGACGTGTGGGAGAATATTTGGGATAATTTTAGTACAATTTAAGGGAGGCACAAGTTATGAGTGGATTGTAGAGAAGAGGGGAGTGTGGTTGGTTTTTATAGTGGTGGGGAGGAGTGTTCCATGAGCCTTAGCCCAGTTGGTAAGGACTCCGTAAGTGCATCCAAGAGACCAGGGATCAAATCGAGGCGGAGGCTGAATTTCCGGGTACTGTAGCGGCACTGTAGTAGTACTGTAGCAGTAATGTAGAAGGTACTGTATTGGGAACAATGTAGTATTGTAGAAGGTGCTGTAGCGAGATCTATAGCAAGCACTGTTTGGCACTGTAGCAGCCAGGAATATGCCCTCGTTTGGGCCTTCAGTCCACCGATTTGGTCCGAAAGTCCTTTAAGGCCTTTGGGCCACCCAGGCCTTTGGGTCAGTAAGGCCTTTGGGAAACCTCAAGGCCTTCGGGCCACCTTAAGTGCAGATGTAAACCAGACATCCTACAAGCAACAAGCTCTACATGAGGATGAGCAAAGATCTTTCACCACAGAAGAAGCTAAATAGATTACAAGAACAAGAGGGTATGACACCTGCAATCGGGATAAGCCTGTGCATGCATGGGAATGTCTAGCCGAACATCCATGTGAAGGTGGAGAGCTGATTTAACGATGAAGATGCGGGGGAGGAGGAGTTCCAAGTAGTTAGTGTGGGTTGTATGTAATGTCTGAAGCCTACGGGAAAATGAATTCCTCTAAGGCCTAGGGGCCATGTAATACTTACGCCTACATGCCTTGTAAGGGTTCCAACTCACCCCTTGAAATTTGGATTATCAAAATCAATAAAAAATGAAGGGTTTTGGCACATTGGAGGAGGGAGGAGTGTTTTTATAATATTTCAATTGGTTTTTATTATTTCTACATAATACCAGAAACAGTGATGAATCCATGAAAAAAATAGTAATATGGTCATGTGAGTTAGAAACAATGGTACTTATATCATAAGAACATCACCCCTGACACAATAATTATTTTATTAAGCTTATTTTGTAAATTATAATATTTCACTATTCATACAAAATTCAAGTATTTTAGAATATCCAAAATATTAACCCTAAACATTTTTCAAAGTGTTAAATCCGAAAATGAGATCCAATTTTCAAAAATAATTTTCAATATATGATAAATTTTATTTTTTAATTAAAATCATAATTTGCTTCCAACAAACAGATTTTAAAACTACAACTGATTTTATAATGATTTTAAATATTACAACAGGTCTTCTAATATTATCTTAAAACCATAAGGAATAAAATTTTTAATTTATGAACACCATTTAGGGAAATAATTTTTCTTTTTAATTATTTAATAAATAGTAAATATTTATTTATGACTTACAAAATTATGAATACTTTTACTATGGTCATATTATAACTTATAAGATGTCTAAATTTTATTTATACATTCGAGGGTGATCATACTATTAATTTTGACGATTAAAAATTCATAAGGTTCATATTAATATTCATAAGTGTAGGTCATTATTCACCAAAAACTATGTTTGTTTCATCAGACCATAAAAATCTCCCTAAATGTGCCCTCGCATGTCAGATTATTGAAATTCAAGACACAGAAGTGGAAAAATGATATTTAATGGTCACATAGTATTTGGTATCACATTATTTCATTTCTTACATAATGTGATTATACTATAAGGCATAATTATAAGAAGGTAATTCAATTGATAAAACATGGGGTCGTTATGAGAAAAATGGTTGTTATTGATTCAAAAGACTATGGATGGATAGGAAAGATCAATCCTAGATTTGATGTATTATAGTGCACTCAAAATGAATAAATATTTTCTCCATAATCAATGTGATGATATGGAGTGAAAATTCTCTAGTCAATCATGAAAGTAAGATGAAATTATTTCAAAGTATAAATTCAACATGAAAAGGTTATAATGAAATGAAAAAATAATTGATTATAATCCAATGATAATGATTGACCATTTAGTTAATGGGATTAATTAATTCCATAATTGGTCACTCATATATGATTACTTGTCACCATATGAGGAAATGGTATCATGTTATATCACGATTGATTAATAATTTCAAACATACACTAGACTATAATGAAAGTACGATAAGAAGATGGACACTAAGAACATTGGAAAAGGAAATATAGTAATAGTGAACAAGAGAAATAAGGAATCTCCCACTAGTGATCATTGTGAAAAGAAATTCATTAGTAATTGTTTTGTTGCGAATGAGAGATTCCTTCAACTGTGTAGTGAAATATTATTTGGCATGTGAATAAAATGGCATGGAATAAGTATTTAATGTTTATATTTTTTTAACAATTTAGAGATGGAGAACTATTAAAAATAATCTCTAAATAATAACATTAATATACATTGGATGAAGATAAGGGATCACAGTCAATCACATGATAATACAATATCAGAAATTGAATTATTAAGTTGATAGTTTATTTGGAAAAAATTATTTGGTTGAGGAAGTATTTTATCAATGATACTACTATTAAATGGATCATAAAATGTATATTGAATATACTATATTAATATTTCGTGAGTATTTTAAATATGATGTTTTGTGGAACTGATAATCATGAAAATTGATTTAGTGGTATGGTAGTAATCACGAAGAATATATTATAATGCGAATCCAATAACATAAAATATTTTTGATATTAATATAATAATGAGATAATGAGATGTTTGATTATGTTAATATAAAGAGGATAGTATTTATTAATTTAGAAAAATATAATATATGATGTGAACTTATTTTATAATGGAGTATACTACCTTTTTGGTTTTATAAAATATATTGAATATGGTTAATGTGATGTTTTGGAAGAATTATTTTATTCATGAAGGGTTTTTCCGTATTTTAGGTTTTTAGCATGATTCATTATAACATATTATCAATAAATTAACTGGTTTTATATGTGACATTATTAGATACATTATGGTTTATAGGGAAAAATATGTGAGCAAATATTTCTCATTTCTGGGATTTGAGTTTGGTGAGAAATATTTTAGAAAATCGTTATGGTTAACTGTTTATGGAATATTTTATGTTTAACATTTGATTTTGTATTATAATATTTTTAATGGATAATGGTTTTGGTAAATATTTAGATTTATAAATAATGTATTAAGAGTTAAATGATTTATTTTATGTTAATATTAGTGTAATAGGGTTGAAATATTCATCTTCATTTCTCGAAGTAAGAGATGAATTAGAAATTTATTAAAGAACAAACAAAAAAAAATAAAATAACTACATTTCCTTATTATCTATATCATGAAATTAATATAATAACTCGTCTTTAAAAAAATGGGTTTGATTTAAAATTTTACACTTTCACATGCTTTTCTGATGAACTGATGGGGTTTTCCCTCATCATAGATTTATTATTTTGTGGTAATTGATATTTTATGACCATGTTCTCTATAACTCTCTATTTAACATTGAATGTTATTATTTTTAACCATGTACATATTTATTTCCCTAAAAATGTTATTTTTATATACAAACTTTATCATCTATTATTTCATGTAACCATTATGTTTCCCATATTCACATTTTACAAGATATTTTATTATCCCTCTATACGATATGGGTTTCAAAAATGTTTGAACCTTTGATGATTATGATTAAATTGTAAGAGAATAATTTATTTATGTGGTTATAATATAGAACCATGAGGTTTTAGAATATATATTACAAGTATTAAACTTAATTTCATTTATGTCTCCCACTACACACAACATCGAGTGTAAATGAACCTCGATATAATATTAAAATATTATTATATAAATGTAATTATTATAACAAAGAAATTAAATTTATATGTATAAATTTATGTAACTATATTAAGAAAAGTATATGTTTGACACATATATAAATAAATTAATTTGTAGTAAAGTAATTATAAATGAAAATAATAAAAAAATTAAAATAAAGAAAATGTTTTTCTAAAAAATTGTTTTTATGTGCGAATTATATTTTATATTAATAAATTTAATAAATTAATAAAGGTGAATTATTTTAATGGAATTTATATATAAATTAATAATTAAAATGTTTTAATATTAATCTAATATCTTTTCTAGAAAAGGCATGAATATAAATTTTGTTTTATTATGAAAAACTCCATTTTTATAAAAAGTGTTTTCATCATTCATTGCAAATTTATTTTATAAATATGTTTTCTTACAATTTTGTTAAATTATTTAATGAAATTATCTACATTTTTAAAATTAATATTTCATAATTATCCAAAATAAAATTATTGATAACTTTCAATAAAGATAAAATTTTCAAAGAGTTGTGAAAAATAATCTGTAAAAATGAATTTTTATTTTTAAAATTGAAAAGATCCGTTTAAAAATAATAATGTAAAATTCGATAAATAATATTATAAATTATAAAATTTAGGAAAACTTGATAAATTATATGTTCATTTAGGATATAAAAACATTTTATATGTTTGAAAACATTTTTTTACAAAACTATTTTTTCATTGCATCTATATGTTTATTTTTAAATTGAATTCTTCATTTCATATGAATTTAATAATATTAAATGAGTACCATATTTTTAATTATAATAATAAATAATATCTAATAAGGCCACCATCTTTATTTTATTTATAAGGGAAACAATAAAAATTAATTAACAAGGTTAAGGTGATGATTGTTAAAAAAATACCCAAAACATGTCTAATTCATTTTTTTATATATATAGACCTTTAGACAAACATTTTATAGTATTAAAAATGTTAGATCCTTTTTTAATGTAAATTATTTTAACTAATTTTTATTTTCAGAAATATCAATTTTGTTCCCTCCCCCAATTATAAAAGACCTCCTCAATCCTCTCCACCCCACAGTTACTATGCCCGTTGGTTCATCCATTACATTCAAAAATTCCTTCCTTATTACCCTAATATATTAATAGGACATGGTTTTATCAGAAATGTAACTAAGGAATATTTTTTCCTAAACCAAATGGGGCTGCCTAATTAAGTGGTAAAGATCTTAACTGAGTACTTTTTATTATTTCTTCTTCAACCTCATTCAATTATTATTAAACAATTCTGATATAAAAACCAAATTATCTTTCATAAACTAAGATGTTGTTATATTAATGGAATGAAGTATATAAATACCATCTTCCTCTAAACAAGCACTGAAAACATTGATTGGGTATATGGGGGAGTACTGCATTGCCAACCGATATAATTCATTTTCCATTACCTCCTCCAATAGTTGGGTATAATGATCAATATAATATAATTAAATGATATTATTATCATGATTTAACTTTTGTAATTATAACATCACTTATACATTATTACATTTCATTCCATGGGGGATAAAATAATGCCCCTCATGTGTACAATGGAATACCACATCGTGACGGGATGTGATCCATTTTTCAAATACACAATACATGGAAGGTTAAAAGGATAAATTTAATTAATATATTTGGAATACATGAAATGATGAAATTAATATAAAAGTGTTGTATTACATACCTTTAATTCATTTCATCTATTTAAAATGAATACAAAGTTCATACGTATACCGGACCAAGCAACTCCATCAAAGTTATATCCCATTTCAATTTCTATCACTGTAATGAATGATTATAAATATATATATATATATAATTAAATTATATCAAATTTACGTCATAGTTAAAATTATTGATATCATGTATCAAATGATAGAATAACATAGAATAAAATTACTAATCCAAAACATACTTGAAATAGGAAGAAGTTTCTAATCAGAACACTGATTTTACCAATGAACTATTAATAAATAAATCCTAATATACTATAAATAAACTATATATATTAGGATATATTTTAGAATGGTTTTTTAATTTATATTTAATAAATATATATGTATTATAATTTTTGTTCTGTCGTATATGAATTATGTCATACTAGTGGTAAAGATTTCTCTTCTCACTTTTATATCAATGGGAATTCCATATTAATCAATTATTTAATTTTTGTGGTTTATGTAATTCCATTTGTGGTGTTATATCATGAATATTTTTATCATCCTTATATTTAATGTTTAATTTCATGTTATTTATTTCATGTGTCTCATGATTTGAATATTACCAATGTGCTATGGGTTTATTTCATGATATAATTATTATTTTAGATTGTTTATATTTAAGTCTTACTTTTGGGAATTAATTGATTTTTTTTCTAAAAATAAGTTTGTTTTCATATTTTATGATTAGTCATGAAAATTTATTGTAATCATGTCATTTTACATACTTGGGTACATAAAATGATTTATAAGATGTATTTTATATAAAATATTAATTTCATTATCAAATCAGTTGACAATTATTTTTCTTTCATTTATATATTTTCTGAAAAATAAAAAAATGTTTTTATTTTAATTTATGATTTTGTAATTTCATTTTACTAATTTTTCACTTTTTTTATATTGTTTAAAATGAAACTTCCAATCATTTTATGAATGATGTAAATTTGAAATTAGATTAAAATTTATTTTTATTTTACATTATATTACATGTATAGAATTTCATACCACCACGAGCAATCATTTTATTGAATCTTCCATTGCACGGTTAGAAGTAATTTATTAACATTTTGACCAAAAATATTTTGGGAATTTTTTAATTTTAAAATAATTTAAAAAATAGATGGATTATTTTCCTCAAGAATAATGTCACTAAATTATTATGGTATTTACATTCATCAATTAAACCCTTATTCTACTAATTCTCCATTAGGGATACGTTGTAATGATGCACTACATATTATTTCTTCTAAATTTTTATGATCATTTTGACCGAGGATTTACTATTTTGATACTGCTCACCATATGACTATAAATATTTTGTGATTATCTTTATTTGAGTGGGTATATTGTTTACCATTATAATTAATATTTTATCCATATAAATGATTATGTTAATTATTATTATACCCTTTTATATTATTAATTCATTCCACTTAGTATGTGATGGGAAGCGACCATTATAGCCCTTGTTTTCAACAGTAGGACTCACAGGACAGAGAATTTTGGGTATTTTATTGATTCATTTCCCATTTATGTATGATTTCTTAACATGGGTCCTTGATTATATGTTTATATAGTTTGGAATTATGAATCCCATTATTATGATATTAGTTAATGATGTCCTTGTGAATATGTTATTTTTTATAATATTCTTTAATAAGTTTCAAGATCATGTTATTATTTATATATAATTATTTGATCATCCATTATTTGTAACACCCCAAGATTCGACGATATGCTTCTCTTTGAATAATACAATAGCTTGAGCCGTACACATCATTGAGTTCTATCACACCACGACCAATCAAAATAGCTATTTAAAAAGTCGTTATGAATAGTAATTACCATGTTTAGAAATATTATAATTCTTTTAAATTTGAATTCATTTTTGTATTCGGAAAATCAAAATTAGCTTAGGGTGAATTTTTGTTATTTTATTAAAAACATTTAATTTTTTATGAAAAGTAATGGCATTGTGTGATTGATTAAAACTCAATTTTTATTTAAATAATTATATTTTAATTTAAATATATTATAAAGAAAAAACAGATACATAATACCAATATTATTACAATGTAATTAATTGAAGTCATTTTATAATAAAATTAGATATATAAAATTTTTTTGAACTTTTTAACGTGTTTTACCCACATTCTAGGAACATTAGAAAATTTGAAGAAAACATAATTTTACTGCTTCAATGAATTGAATTTCAAAAATATAAGAGACACAGTTGGAATAAGGAAGTAAAATGTGGTTAAATGGGATGAAAATAATTTTTGGTGAATAGTAACTTTTGAAATTTATTTACCACGGTTAAAAGAAAATTGGGAAACTAAAGATAAACATGATATTACAATTATTCTAACACATGTCATAATTCTATTGGATATTGTTATTTCGAACAAAATCAACATTAGGAAAAAAATAATTTACTTGTTTATCCATTTGGATTAGATTAGGAAATTTATTATATTTTATTTAAAGAAGAGTTAAAAGTGTTAAATTAAAAGTTTAATAACTAAACGATTTTTAATATAAGGTTAAAAATAAAATAAATTCGAATTTAAATATTAATTAGAAACATAAAATGATTACCTACATCATGGTAATTTATATATAATTTTTAGACATTAAATAATTAAATTTATTTATGTAGCAATGATGATGGATGAATTATGTTATTAATGAAATATTATAATAATTGATAATTTAAAACATTAAAATAAATGTAAATTTAATCCTTTGATGCAATCCACGAATTTTCTAGGTTAATATGACATGTTAGAGTTGATTCAGTGAATTTATTTTCGAATTTATAAATTTTTTATGACTTAAAAAAATCAATTTCTAAATAGTGTAAAAATTTTCATAAATAATTTTTTTTAAAACTAATAGTATATTATTAAATGATATAATATTCCTAAAATTATTTGATTCGGCCAAAAGACTTATATAATTGTACATATGTCATTAATGAACGTCTTGAGGTTCTATAGGAATTTTATTGTATGTTTATTAACCATATAGTGTAAGAATACAAGAAGACATGATAAGAGTTAAACTATTTAACTAAGGGTTAATTCTAACATATAAGGTTAATATGGTGACCTAAACATGTATAAATCCTATTGGATTATAGGATTTAGACCCATGCCCACCTAATCCTGGAAATAAATCCATTTAGAGATTTTAGAAACTGAAACTGATTTTAAAATAAGATAATATTTTAAGCTTTCTCTGAAGTGCCCCTCACCTGTCTTATAAAAGGGTAATTACCTTCATTTCAAATTCACACCACCAAATCAATTTTGATTGGACAAACCCTACTCATAAATCCTCCCAACTACCCTCACATAATAATAGAGGCCTTAATTTTACCGGAAGGACAACCCAATGAGCCCTTTTGTTCAAATGAAAAGGTAGCACCGGAAAAAGAGGTAATTATTTTATCACCTCATTCAATGTTCTTTTCTTCGTCCTCTTACTCTTTATTTGTTGTTTCCAGAATAAAATAATAAACCTAGTACCTTCTACATACTTATATGTCATTATAAATATGTTACACCCATATTCATTATTCTATTCGTCCTATGAATGACAGTCACCATACATGCATACATATGACTTACCATATCCACGTCATGGTGTGGTTTATTATTCAAAACATCATTATTTGGATGGGTATAATAATGAGTTTAATTGATTTAAATAAAAAATATAACATGGAAATTAATCTATATATATATAATATACCATCCAACTACATATTATTTTTCCGTCAAAAGTATGATATCGTCACTCGAGCGAACATACGGCTTACCGTCTCGATGACATGATGAGATTCCATTCCCCATTGTAACCATTAAAGAATAATTTTGATTTGTTGAATTCAAAATAATATTTTTAACTTAATATAATTTTGGATATGAATTAAATACATCCCATCAATAAAAATCTTGACTTACGTAACAAATCACATAAAGGATAACGAATCAATTTAAACCTGAAACAAATATAAAATTGTAATATTATTAACAATGAAATATTAAATGATCATATATGATATCATATTTATGTATGTGGTCATTTAATAACAAAATAACAATGACTTAACAATTATACTAGAGGTTAACATACCATTGTCTAAGGAAAATTATGATTTAAATGTTAATTTTACAATCTCTTTATTATCCGAGGTTGTTTAAACATGTGTATCAACTGGGACCTCTTTATCATACACATCCTTGTTTCATAAAAATTTATTTCATAACATTTTTCTATTTCCTAGAATATTGGTTAGATTCATTTATAAATTTGTTTATAAAATTGTTTTAAAGGAATCATTCTGTCGTTTTCCAAACAAGGCACTTTATTTCCTTTTTGAAAAATTAAAAAATGTTTTTTATATTATTCGGCAGGTGCGGTTATTTTCCGCTATTATAAAACCATAAAAGATTCCATTAAAATCATATAAGAATGTTTTAGAAATAAAATTTTTCCTTACTTTTAAATGATTTCTAATTAGAAATAGATATTTCACTAATATTGTTTTTTGATTTTTTTCCACTATGTCAACATACATTGTTGGATTTTATGTTTTTTTGAAGTTGATTTATTATGATACAATATTCTATATTTTATTGAAGGTTTTGTGATATGTTTTACTGTACATGTGCTATTTTTATACCATTCATGGTTTATGGTGATATTATTAGCATTTCGTATGCTAGTTTTAATATGAATTTTTATATCATGTTTGAGCCTTTTCATATGAGGAATGCATTGGATGTAGTAAGTGATAGGTGAGTCCCGCTATAGCCCCTCGATCCATCAGTACGTTACAGGAGAAAAATTACTTTCTTGGCACAAGGACTAGAAAAGAAAAATATTTGTAGTTTTGGCACATGACCTTGGATATGTAGTTATGCTACCCGACATTATGCATTCCATCATTATGAATTTAGCTATTGATATTACATGTGATTATTCAACAAGAAGAATATCTATGTGAATATGTGAATGAAATTATTTGATTTATATTTTCCATATGATGATGAATTTTCTATTTAAAATGATTTTGTTTTAGTCTTACACATTTCCATAATTGTTTATGTTTATTTTTGATAGTTTCCTCTATGTTGTTATTCATATTGTGCATCTGAGATCACCCATTTCATATGTTTTATTTTTCCCAGTATGGGAAGAATTATATTATGAATAACATTTTGGAATATGATAAGGGGTGTGAGTGTGTTCAAAGTGGATATAATGTTGTTGTTTTTTCTTTCCATAATGTAATGTAAACTTATGTATGTATCTAGTACTTCAAAGGCTACTAAACTGGTCAGTCTTTCAGACATGATGTCTTGTGATCATGCCAATGTTATGAAATAATTAAATGACATTAGGTAATTAGGGTCGAGGAATTGCAGTGGGTATAAGAGCATGATTAGTACAATCCATAGAAACTAGATTTAGCAATACACTTATTAGAGAACATTACCCTAAGATAGATTTTGAGGATTAGTAATGAAGAACATCCAAAATTTTTGGTAATGTAAATATTATGTGTGGTTTCTAATAAATACATCCCTCTCGGAATAATACAAGTGGAAGTGGTTCTATCACAGATTTACCGAGGAGTAAAAACTCCGGTAAAGAGTTTCTAGCTTGACCTGAGGTATCCTAGTACACGACAACGAGCCTTACTACGCACCTAGATTGATAATATTGGGATATATGTTTAGGAAAATATACATTTTCATTAAAACCAATTATTAGAGATTTTTTAGTAAATAATTCCTCAAAGAAATCATTTTTATGCTTATGTATTATATGCATAAATGGTTCAATTTATGTTAACTATTTTATGTGTTTGGATTTATGCATTAGGGTTCATATACGAATCTAGTTAATGCCATTGTTTAGAAATGTAACCTAGTGGAAGGAATCGAAACTATATCAACACACATAATCAATGTAGGTATTTCCATCCTACTAAAGATAATTATAGTGGGGCTAGTGATGCAACTGGTTCCGATCAGCTTATAACCATACTAGGACAACTCACTCAAATTATAAATAATAACCTCACCCATTTGTATCTCCCTGATCCACAATGTAGATAATCAATGTTATACCTATTAATTAGGCAAAATCCTGCAACATTAAATGGGGCTAAAAATCCATTTTTATCTGACCAATGGTCATGTTCTGTAGAAAAAATATTTCATGCTTTAGAGAGTAGTGAAAGTGAAAAATTTATAATGGCAGTTTATCACCTCATAGGAGATGCAGATCAATGGTGGTCATTAATTAAAAAGACAAATGATGATGATGAAGTTTTGAATATGAAATAGAGGGTGTTTAATGATATTTTATTATAAAAATAACTTACTTGTGACCATTGAGCGGATATAGAAATGAAATTTATGACTCTGTGGGAAAAAGAGGATGAGAATGTCAAAAAGTATGAGGCAGTCTTTACAAGGTTATCAAGGCATACTGTAGATTATATTTGTAACCCAAGAAGTAAGATTTATCGATTCATTGATGGGTAAAAACCATTTATTCCTCGAGCATTAGTCTCACAATCCTTCTCATCGTACAAATATATAGTCTAATGTGATATTGAGACAGAAAATAAATTTTTTTAGTCTTATGTCTTTAATGAAAGTAAATAAAAGAAGAGATCTGTTGAACACTCTAAAAAAAGATATAAGCGGAAGTAGGGAAATGTTAACATTCCACCATGTAGTAAATTTGGAAAGAAACACCCTAGTACTTTCCCAAAAGGGATGAGAGTTTGTTACAAATGTAAATAAAAAGGCCACCAAGATCATCATTTCAATGATGGATCTAGTAAATATGGATATGGGAAAAAACATTGAAGATGAAACATCGATAATTTTTCAAATGGTTACCAAACCATCTTTACTCGAAAGTTAAAAATGTTCTCAAACTGGTGATGAGGAGTTTCAAAATAAAACTAATGTTGTGAATGATGGGAGATTTATTGAATTCATATATTACGATGGAATTTTGAAATTTTGGAAAAGGATTTGTGTTTCTGATATACCTGATCTAAAAATGGAATTTTTGGATGATGATCACAGTACTAAATTATTTATAGACCCTGGTAGCACTATGATGTATAGAGATTTGAAGGAACACATTTGGTGGGACAAAATGAACAGAGAGATTGTTGATTATGTGTCATGATATATGGTTTGTAAATAGGTTCAGGCTGGAAGACCACCCCTTCGATGAGTCCTGAAACCTATTCGCATACATGAGTGTAAATGGGTTGATATTACAACAGACATTGGAATGGGGCTACCAATGACTCCTATAAGGATTGATGCAATATGGGTCATTATTGATTATCTTACCAATTCAAAAAACTTTATTTCTATAAGAGAAGATTTACCACTTGAATATTTATCAGGAATATATATTAATGATGTTATAAGACTTCATGGTGTACCCCAATAAATTGTTTGTAATCGTGATCCCATTTCACATCAAGATTCTGGAAAAGTCATTAGAAATCCCTAGATACAAAACTACGTTTGAGCACTGCCTACCACCCTCAAACTGCTGTACAATCAGAATGGAATATTAAAACCTTATAATACATGTTCATATCTTTCCCACATGTCTTTCAAGGTATGTTGGATTAGTATTTACCTCTGGTAGAATTTTCAATTAAAAATAGCTTCCATTAATGTATTCATATGGAACCATATAAAGCATTATATGGAAAGTGATGTCACACACAAACATGTTGTGATGATGTTGGTGAAAGAAAAATTGTAGGATGAGAACTAGTTGATGAAATAATGGAAAAGGTGAATATTATCCAAACCCACATCAAAGCATCTCAAATTAGGCAAAAGAGCTATATCGATAATAGACGGAAGGATTTGGAATTTCAATTAAGAGATCATGTTTTCTTGAAGGTACCTTTATGGATGGGTGTTAACCAATTCAGTAAAAAGGGTAAACTAAGTCCTAGGTACATCGGACCTTGCGAAATTCTATAACTAATAGGAGTTGTAGCTTACCATTTGGAAATGCTTCCAATTCTCTCCAAAGATCACGATGTGTTCCACATATCACTATTGGGAACATAGTTTCCTGACTCAACACATGTACTCACCTCTAATGAAATAGAACTAGAGCCCGATCTATCTTATTGTGAACAGCCTCTCTGAATTCGTTATACAAAAAAACAAATGTTGATAAACTAGACAACTCGTCTGGTAAATGTTCTATGGGGAAACCATTATATGGAAGAGGCAATGTGGGAACAAGGGGACCTTATGATGAAGAACCACCCTAATACTTTTATGTAGTAATGTAATAGAAATTTTGAAGAAAATATTATTTGAATGTGGGAAGCATTTAATACCCCAAGCATCCACGGTATGCTTCTCATTGAATAATGCAATATCTTGCGATGTACGTAACTTCGAATTCTAGCACACAACTTCCAATCATACCAGTCATTTTAAAAGTAGTTATGAAAAGTAATTCCCACTTTTTGAGATTTTATAAATTTTATTTATCAAATAGAACTTCATTTTTGGATTCTGACTATCAAAATTATCTTAGGGTGAATTTATGGTATTTTTCTGAAATCATTCAATTTTTGATGAATAGTGAAAAACACTGCATCAATTTTTAAGACCGAATTTTTATTTAATGAATTATTTTTTAATATAAATTTATTTTAAAGTCAAAATCATTACATAATACCTATATTAGTCCAATATTATTCATTGAATTATTTTTACAATAACATAAGATAAATAAGATTATATTGAAATTTTTAATGTCTTTTACCCACATTCTAGCCACATTAGAAAATTTACAGAAAACATAATTTTACTACTTCTGTGAATTGAATATCAAAAATCATAGAGAAATGGTTGTAATCAGTTTGATTTTATTGAATTGAAAATTTCATTTACCCATATTCTATCATCATTAAAAAATTTGCAGAAAAAGTAATTTTATCGATTTTGTGAATTTAATTTCAAAAATCATGGAGACATCGTTGTAATCAGTAGGTAAAATGTTGTTCAATGGGATGAAAATAATTTTTGGTGAATAATGAATTTTGAGTTTTTTTACCACGGTTAAAATTAAATTGGGTAATTAAATGTGAAAATGATAATATAATTACCCTAACACATGTCCTAATTCTATTGGATAAGTGTATTCCGACCGAAATAAACATTAGGAATAAAATATGATATTTTTTGATCCACTTGGATTAGATTAGGACATTTATTATATTTTATTTTAAGAAGAGTTAAAAGTGTTAAATTAAATGTTAAATATATAAATAGTTTTTAATATAGTGTTAAGCATAAGATAAATTTGAATATAAATATTAATTAGAAAGACAAAAGGATATACAACATCATGGTATTTTATTTATAACTTTTAGACATTATAAAATTAAATTTATTTATGACATAATGATGATTTAGTAATTATCTTTTTAATGAATGATTAAAATAAATGATATTATAAATATTAATATAAAATAAATTGAGCATTTTTATACGCTCAATGAATTTTATATGTTAATATGAAATTTTAGAGTTGATGCAATGAATTTTTTTTCCATGTAATAATGTTTTTATGACTATAACAAAAATTAATTACAATATATTGTCAAAATTGATATAATTTTTTTTTAAAAAAATAGTATAATAATAAATGATATAATATTCCTAAAAATTTATGATTTAGAAAAAAATACTTGTTTACTTTTAGATATATCATTAGTGAACCACTTGAGGTTCTCTTGACATATTTTAGTATGTTTATTAACCATATAGTTTAAGAGTACAAGAAGACATGGTAAGAGTAAAACTAATTAACTAAAGGTTAAATCTAAAATATCATGTGAATATGGTTTCTTAAACATGTATAAAACCTATTGGTTGAGAGTATTTCGATCCAGACCCACCTTATCCTCGAAATAAATCCATTTGGAGATTTTAGAAACCTAAAATTATTTTATAATAAAATTATATTTAAAGCATTCTCTAATGTTCTCCACATGTCTCTTATAAAAGGATACACCCCCTTCTCTCAAATTCACACCTCGAAACCATTTGGCTCAGACACACCAACTCAAAAATACTACCAAATTCCCAAAAAAATACTGGAGGCCTTACTTTTACTAGAAAGACAAACTATGGATCCCATTTGTTCAAATCAAAAGGAAGCACCCAAAGAAGAGGTAATTATTTAATCTCATATTTCAAAGTTCTTTTCTTCATCCACTTCATCTTTCTTTATTGTTTAAATAAAAAAATAATAAAAACAGTATCTTCTACATAATGAGATGTTATTATAAATATGGTACAACCATATTATTTATTCTATCAATCCTATGATTGAAAAAGTCACCATACGTGCATACGTACAACTTACCATCTCCATGTCGTTGTATAGTTATTTATTTAACACATCATTATTTGAATGGGTATAATAATGAGTATAATTGATTTTAATAATAAATATAACCCATTAATGATTCTGTATATATAATATAACATCCAATTACAAACTATTTTACCATCAAAAAAATGATATTGTCCCTCGTGCATATGAATGACTTACTGTCTCCACGGCATGATGAGATTTCATTCCCCATTGTAACCATTAAAAAATATATTTCATTTTTTGAATTAGAAATAATGTTTAAGAATGTAATATCATTCTAGATATGAACCAAATACATCTCCCCCATAAAAAACATAACTTACATAACAAAACATATAAACGAAAACAAATCAACTAACACCCAAAATAATGATAATACTGTAATATTATTGACAAAGAAATATTAAAGGATCATATATGATATAATATTTATGTATTTGGTTATTTTTTTAATTTAATAACAATTATTTAACCATTATACAGGAGGTTAACATACCCCCGTCTATGGAAATAATCATGGTATGGTTTAATATTTCTTTATCTTTATTATCTGAGGTTTTTTATATGTGAGCATCTACTAGGACCTCATTATCATCCACATCCATATTTCATAAAAATTTATTTTGAAACATTTCTACTATTTCCTAGACTGTGGGTTAAATCCATTTATACCCTTCTTTATAAATTATTTTGAATGGAATATTTCTGTCATTTTCCAAAAAAGTTAATTTATTACCTTTTCGTCAAATTAAGGAACATATGTTTTTTAAACTTATATGGTAGGTGCGACTATTTTCCGCCATTATAAATCCTTCAAAGCTTCTCTTACTAGATTATAAAAATATTTTTGAAAGAAATTGTTTCTTTACATTTATATTATTTTAAATTAGAAAGATATATTTCACTCAAATAGTTTTTGGATTGATTTCATCTATGTCAAAATCCATTGTTAGATTTTATTCTTGTTTTCAGCTAATTTATTAAGATAAAATCTTCCATATTATAGTGAAGGATTTATGATATGTTTGACTTTAGATGTGTTATTTTTATACCATTCATGGTTTATGGTTAAAGGATTAACATTTCATATGGATGATTTAATATAAATGTTTATGTCAATTTTCACCCTTTTCATATGAAGAATGCATTGGACGTAGTATGTGAAGTGCATGGCCTGTTATAGCGCCTCGATGCATCTGTAGGTCTCACGAGACAAATTAGTGTCTTGGCACAGAGCCTGGAAAAAATTTATTTGTAGTCTTGGAACGAGGCCTTGAATATGTGGTCATGATGTCTATCATTATGCATTCCATCATTAATAAATTAGCTAATTATATTACATGTGATTATTTGAAAAGAGGAATATCCATGTGAATATGTATGTTGAATTGTTTGATTTATCATTTCTATATTATAATGACGTTTATGTTTAAAATCTTGTGTTTTAGTCTTATACATTGTCTTAAATGTTTATACTTATTTATTATAGTTTCCACTATGTTTTATTCCTTACTGAGCAACTATACTCACCCCTTTCTTATATTTTATTTTTCTGAATATGCGAATAAGTATTCTACGATTATCTTATTGGAATAGGATAAAGGATATGATTGCGTCCAAAGGGGACACAATATTTTTGTTTTTTCCATTTCATAATGTAATGTGAACTTATTTATGTATCTAGTATTTCTAGGGAAACTAAACTAATTGGGTTTTCAGACATGATCTCTTATGATCATACCGGTGTTATGTAATAATGCATCGACTCCAGGTAACTGGGGTAAGGTTGTTACCTAATTTGAGTTATATTAACCTATATTTATTGATAAAATTGCATGTATTTTTAGATAATTTTATTTATATATTGATTATTCTTTATCAAATCATGATAGAATCCACTATATGAAACATTTATTGATCATTTGATCTCACAAATTTCTTATGTTTCCATTCCCCATGATGCGAGTATGTGTTTTATGATTTGATATATAGGGATATACTAAAGGGTATATTGGATTTATCAAAGATAATATTATGCTATCTTTTATACATTAAAATTTAATGTCAGTTTCAGGTATGTATCTAGTTTTTTTGGATTAATAAACAATTTGATCCTTTGGGATGTGATCACTTTTATCGATCCCTAAAGTGATAATATAACCACTAATTCAATACTACTAGGGTCATGATACTTAAAACATCACACACAAAAAATAAAATAGACCATGATCTCATTGATATGATAAATAATAATGTATATTATTTTTTTAATCTGTTATGCATATTTTTATATGTTATGTTTAAATTTTATTTTATATTCTATATAATATTTATTTAGAATATTTTACTATTTCGTATTTTTGGATTTTTTTAATATCTAGAAATAAACTTATTTTAGGATCATAATGGTTTTGACAAAAATTAATTTAATATTTACTAATTAGTTTAATTAGATCATTATTTAACTTCATATCATTTACATAAAATTCAATAATGAATAGTGATATATTATTTTACTTATTTCAATTTATAACTAATATAATATTATTTTTGACGATATGTTATATGGTAAAGAATCATTCACCTTATAAGAAGTCCAATATATCACAGTATATAAATAATTAAATAAAAGTAATTAAATTATAGTTTGGAAATGATTTTTCATTTTCAGAGTAGGATAGAATTTATAGGGAAGTCCAAAGGAAATGAAATAAAATTTTAAATGCACCAAAACTATTCTAGTAATTGTTATCCTAATATTAAATCCAATGAGTTTCAAATATTTATTTATCATTACATGGACATATAATATCACACAATACAAAGGAGGTCAAATTAAAATTCTAATGCGTATATTAAACCTTCACTTTTTGAGGATGTAGAAAATTTTAGTGAAGTGGTCATCATTACATAGAAAGATACATTACATGATAAGTTTTACCATGATTCATTTAATTTTAATTATATGTTCCATAATCATAATTTCATTTTATATGTTTATCTATGTGTGGAATATGTGATGTTATTTAATGATAATATCGAGTCACTACATTCTTTATCTCTATGTCTATATATTTATTGGTTATCGACCATTCTGATATCACATTGTTGTATTTTAGATGTACAACTATCATTAATTGAATATAGATTTCCATTTGTATCATTGATTAAAAATTATTTATTTTACACTTTAATTAATGTTACCTTATGATTTATAATGAAACCTATAAATCCCTTATGGGGTACATCATTAATTATTATTATGTTTTATAAGGGAACATCCATTGTTGGAAAATGGGTAGCATCTATGTCACTAATATTGAAAAATTTATACCTAAAGAAGTTGTATTATTAATACTAGTGAACAAGGTTCAAAAAAATTGTGTAAAAATGTAATTCCAACCCATTATACAAATATAATTCAACAGTTTTTAACAAAATATCCTCATTATATTATGTTGATTTAGTTATAGTCGATCTAATTTTAATTCAATCCACAAAGTATAATATATAGACGATGTTCTTTTTGATTATTCAAGTGAGTCTTATTATGGTGGTGTATTATCCCTTATGACATTTATATATGGAATATGTAAGAATTACGTAGTTAACAAGTAAAGAATTTTTTTCGGTTATGTTACTCAATTTTTTTAACTCATATATATATATATATTGGTTAAATTTAAGGACATAACAATTGATAATGGATTAGAATAAAAATTGAATGATTTTATAGTGTTATTTGAGGTTGAGTGTTTGAATTATTGATAACAATTTGTTAAATCTCCACCAAAATTTGATTTATATGTAAAAAAAACCATGATACTTATCCTAAAATTTTATTTATTATTTCCTTATAGGGGTTACCCATATCCTTTTGGACTAAGGATTCCAACCATAAAGTCTATCTTATTAATAATGTCTAGTGAACTTATTATTAATATAATACACTAAAGGAACACTTGAACTATAAAACTGAATTATTTAAAGAATTTAGGGTCCCTTGATGCACAATATTTTTACTGACTAATATATATAATTGTAATTTTTTCATATTAATTATATATTAATATTTAATACATATGTGGTGAAGGGATATAAACACATTTCTCATAATAATTGGATATACAAGTGAACAATTCTTCTATTTTTTTTGTATTCCATGTGTTTGTTTCTCAAAAGATCAATCCTACAAAGGAAAATAGTTGTTATAATCCCAATGAATATATTATTATGGTTGAAAATGATATTAATATTAGGTTTCATAATTATAAAACTCTATATGAAATGAATATGGTCGATAATTATTAGTTTCAGTTAGAAATATCTCTATAAATTCATCTTCCGAATGATTTTAGTTATCATAATCTAATTAGTGATTGAGTCATGATACATATCAGAACATCATTCTGATTATTTCATGCTGATATTGAAATAATTACACTATATATTCACTAGAATAAATTTTTTTAGTATTCCAAGACCTATAAACAATTAATTAATTATAACAACCTTAATGTATTTGTTATATTCCATGAATGATGATATATATTCCTTGATAAAGTAATAGACTTATTGAATTTGTAATAGGCATAATAGGTTCCAATATATTAGTTGTTAACTGAATTATATAAATAATTCAAGAACATATCAATGATAGTAAAAATATTAAAATTTTATGATTGAAGGATATTTTTTTAACTGATATGGTAATGATTATTTTGAAATATTCACTTATCTGGTTAAAAACACAAAAATTATATTATCGATTTCTTCTAATTTATACATTCATAGTTAAATTTTGAAATGTAATGTTAAAATATATTTCATACACATTTATCTTCAGGTGAAAATAAAGATGATTCTGCAGGATGATTTTTCCATTGATTTCCATAAAAAATCATTTTCACTCAAAAAATAAATATACAGTTATGTTAGTTTGACATTGAATGTATTAACTATCAATTATATGTTAAGGAAAGATTTGGGGGTGACATTGTGAATTACCAACTATAAATATATAATATCAATTACCTTTTAAAAAAATTCTGATCCCTGATCCCCATTTTTATACAATTAATTCAAAATAAAATTCCTTCATCAATGAATACATTGATTGTTAAAAAAATAAAATATTTAGTGTTAACATGAACAATATGATTTTACTAGTTTCATTAAAAGGATGTATTCATATAATTCTCATCGTGTTTTTATTTCAAAAGTCAATTATAATCATTTTTATGTATACATGTTCGATCATTGATAGTTTGTTCCATAAAACACTAAATTTACAATTCAATATAAATTTAACATTATCTCTCAATTAGAATCCCACTTCATCCACTAAACACACAATTATTGTGATGTATTTATCATTTTAAATGATATATATCCTCTTCAAATGACTATGTATATATTGGTATCCTCATTATTTATATATTCTAATTTAACAACACGAATCATAATGCAAAAAGTTTATATTCTAACGATGTATACAATACTACCTCATTTCTCAATTTACTAAATGTTATAATATATTACATAAGAGAGATGGAAAATTCCTTCAAGAAAAACTTCATAAGACTATTGACATCATTTTGTAGGAATTCAGAGGAATTGAATTCATTATATATCGAATTTTCTATATCATGATATATCTTCTTTTCACTATCTCAGTTGACCAAAATTATCAATGATGTAAGATTAATGAGCCTCATAATAAAAAATTTAATGTTATGAATGTATTAGGATATGTCATCATCTATTATATTTCCCATATAAAGTGATATACAATTGAGGACCCTTATATTTCTCAGTATATACTTCTTAAATAAATAATTTAAATCCTTAACCATCTTAATCAAAACCTTATATCATGTGATATCATTTTACCTAGTTGTACTTCAAAGTTCCATTTACATAATGTAGTATATTTTTTATTTATATAAAATTTATAATGTCAAAATCTATTTACCAAAATAAACCCCTATGTTTTATTGGATAACATATTATTATCTCTAAAGATATCATTTCATATAAACTGTGATGAGTAAATATCAAATATCATTTTCTATAATCAAATAAAAAAATTCCCCTCAGTTAAATATTTATTTAAATCTAATTAATTGTCATTAATGATTAAAATTTCAAAAAATTAATCATACTAAAATATTCATATAAAAAGAAATCTATATTTTTACATTTAGCTAACATGATGTAAAATATCCTTAATTCTTAATGTACAACAATAATCAAATATCAAAAAATATCCCTTAATATTAATTGAATTCCAAAAATAATATAAAAATTAATTCCATTTAAATTTTATATTATAATTCCACAAAAAATATATATTATTTTCACTAAAATGAAATATTTATTTAATCAAAGTTAAAATAAAAATACTCAAACAAAATGTGTCTTCAAAATTCTCAAAACATTTCATTTAAAACTACCACAACATCAACAAAATAGTCTTCATATTATTTATAGTAAAAATCTACCCAATATATGGAATTTATGATTCCATGGTGAATAATGAGATAATTTTATGTGTTATATATAAGGAATAATCAGTTTTTGTTACATAATTTATTTTAAACATAGATAAGAAGTTATTTATTATGACTGTTTATATGGGGAGGGTAATCATCTCAATGAAAACACCCATTTCATTCAAAGTAAGAAAATTATTTAAAAATATATTTACATATAACCAAAAAACTGTGGAATTAAACTCTAACTATATTTTTAACTAATTCTCTTTTTTTTTTCATAATTCCCATTGTTCCCTTTCATTTTTCATCCATTGATGAATGAAAAATTTTCCCCGAATTTTTGATGATTATCACATGTGATATGATGGAATCAATGTGGTTGTAATCTTATCCTCTAATGGTGAACATACAATTCCATTATTGTATTATAATTTTATTTTTTCATACTCCACATTTTGATAATATTATTAATGGGTACATCATTGGCCTACATCGTATTAGGAACCAACGAAACTTATTCCCATTCTGGAATATATGTAATAATATTATATATATATATATATATTTGTTTTTGGACTTTTTATATATTTATTATGGCCAATGATACATTTCACAATTAATTTATGTTACTGGAATGGTTCACCAAATATAATAAAATAACAAAACAAAAATGATTTGTTACACTTTAATTTTATGTGATATATTATCTTATTGTAAAACCACATTTCATTTAATTTATTGGGAATCCAAATCCTTATAATGAAACTATAATATAATAGTGGGGCTATTTATTAGTGCTACCCTATACTAGAATAATTATTACATGGAATTTAAAATATTATTATCCTAGATTTCCTCATAGTGTTACATTACATCGATAATGATTTTGTTGTATTTGGAGAAGGTTAGGAGAAATAAGATGTAGTTGGAAATAAAATATATGTTTGATGGATACATTACAATGTTGAACATAGTGAAACACAAAAATGTGTTTACTAGTTGTATCTATTTTCTAAACTCCATAACACTTATCTGTAATGTATTGAACTATAGAATAATGATGTATACTATAGTATCAGTTTTTCATTATGATGTTCCAATTAAATAATATATTAGATTATAAAGAATGTTCTAGTATAATTTGATTCAATTTATCATTGATCATTTGTTTGTCAATCTTATACAAAGAATCAAAACAGTAAATCATTCTTAATTACCCTTTATTCACTCTTATGTGGGGGTGGTTCTATGATGGAGGTAGTCATAATTTAGTTGTTTTATTTAACAAAGGACAATGCTAAGAGGATTAGAACACAGATAGTGTAATGTTCCATAGAAGTTAATTAGTTATAAAATGCATATACTTTTTATGGAATGGGAATTAAAAATTAAAATATTTTTAAGGATGTTTTAGGTGGAGTATTAAGGTCTATTAGGCTATGTATTCTATATAAGACTTTAATTTCTATATGTACACTACTATAATTTTTTGAATCCCAATGTTTCATGAATAATGAGAAATCAAAAAATATATTATGATCAATTTTTCAACATTTTATAAATTTATAAATAAATGATTCCATTAGTTTATTTATAGATATATTTATTCATGCATTGGGTTTTTTGCATCTGTTTCAATAGATACCCACTTCGAGATTCATGGTTCTTTACTCTCTATTTTACATCCACTATCGCCATATTTCATTATTCTGGGATGATTATGGTAAAATGTTATACTAAATTTATATAATTTTTCGTTACTCATTTTAATTGGTATTTTGAGTATTGGTTTTATCAGTTTAAAAGGGATTCATCGTGGGTTAATCATCAAATTCATATCATTTTTCACTAGGGATGTTGAAACATTATAGTGGCATTTGATTCATGGAAACATCAGGTTTATTTATTTTTACATACAATATTTTCATTAATTTTATTTACTTTATTTCAAATAATTATTTGATCTAGATAATAATTAACAATATAAATTTACTAATGAGGAAATTATTGACTCAAATGCTCTTTATAAGATTATAAAGAATTTTTGGGGATATTTTCAATATAAAAATTTAATATTATATAAAACCATGATTATAAAATAATATAATTTATTATTAGATTAAAAAGTAATTTAACAAAATAATTTAAATAATAATTTTAATGTTCAGAAATCAAGAAATGTGATGTTTATATTTGAAAATGATGTTCAATTTTCATATTTAAATAAAAATAATTATAGTTTCTTAACTATTAACATTTTTTGTGTTTTTGTTGTTTAAAGTAAATATATTGCTTTTTTCTTTTGTTTGAGTGGTAACATGGAGTATTAATAGATAATTAGGATGATAAGTTTTTTTGTATTTTTTAGTTCTATAAGATTGGTTTTTACATTGTTATTTTAGTTGTTGTATGGATACTAGTACAAACATGTAGTGTTTATATGGTTATTTTGGTGAATGTTTACATAGGATACGTAATAATATTTTTTTTGATTTGAATGTATTTTATGGAGCTATTTGTTAGTTTTTTCAAGAGGAACATGGATGAATTACTAAATTTTTCAGTTGAATTTTCTTTATATACTAATAAATTAGGGTTTTTTATATTGTCAAGGATAATAATTATTGTAATTTTTAATAATAAACTATGAAGGTTTGAATAAAAAAAATGAATAATTAAATTAATGAAGAAAAATGTGATTTGATGAATTTGTTAAAATTAAATATTTTTATGTAATGGTTACATTCCAAGTGTATTTATTTTCTTTAATTGTTATAGTAAATTATATTTAATTTATTTTAAATGTTATAATGTGGGGTTATTTGAATACATGGATATTTTTTTTCGTATAGAGATGGAAGGGGTTGTTAGTCTGCTATAGAAATAATCGTGTTGATGTTGTGGGATATAGAGATTTTGATTTATAATAAACTTTTATATATATATTTTCCTTTTTATTTATTATATAGTATGATGGATTTTAAGAAAACATACCAGTTCTAATATAATCTTGTGTTTTGGTTAATTTTACTAACATATAGGTTATATAATGAACATATTACTTGTTTCTCATTATACCTCAGTTTCTATTTAGTTCCTTTATAGTATATAATTGACATAGTTATTGATGGATGAGTCAAATCAATAAATATTTGGAGTACCACTGATGATATGTGTTAATGATTAAATGATGGAGATTACAATATATTATTTGGGACATGTTTGGTAAAAGGAGGTGTTGAGGTTGATGATGTTTATGTTAAAGGTACCCTATTATGGTGTGAATGTGACATGTTCATTAGACATGGTTATGTTTTTATTTGTTTTGATTTATATATATTCATTAATATTGAAGTAACTAAAGATGATGATACATGCTATAGTATGAGAGAATATTGATTAATGGGACTATTATTTGAAGGAACCTTCATCAAATATAGTCATTTGATATTATTGTTAAATACATGGATGTGATTATTGTTGAGTTATCTATGTTGAGGGTGTATATTATAGGATTGGGAATTGTTGTATTTTGGTTCTACTATTTTACATTGATGGATCAATATGCTTCTTTGAAATTTACATGAGATTTTTTTTACAATCATAAACAATATAGTTTTCTTATCACCAATATGAAATTATTTATATATATATATATATATGAATATGTGTGTGTTTTATAGGTTTATAGGAGGATGTTTAGGGTTAAGAAACATAATAATATCTTTTTGAGAATGAGATTTGTGTTGTTGTTACGACCATAATGGTTCAATTTTTGTATTTATAAATGGAAATATTTTTTATATTGGACATTTTAAAAATTTAATGTTTTATAATGATTTATAATGACAGATAGCTGGTTCAATTATACATTCTAGAGGTTATGGGGGTATTGATTCCATATAAAATTTTATTTTTCCTTTATTTCTAGTAAGAGTGGTCCATAACCATTTCATATCAGTGATATGAGTTTGAGTTATGATGGAGATACAGTTCTATACACTAGCATGGTTTTAACAATTTATATGGTAAAGATGATAGAAAAATTATAATGTTATCATAAAAGGGATAACTTATTATACACATGTTTATAGGTCTCCATGGTATATGATGCAATGAACATGATCTTAATGAACATACTAGGAAATATAATTTTTTTCCTGAAATAGAAACCTAGTTGAGGTATGTGAATCATAAATTATTGAACACATGACTAATTTTTTTTGATAATAGGTAGAATAGTATATATTTATTAAAATGATAAAAAATAAATTCAATGGTCATTGGAATAAAATATAACTTTTCTATTTATAGAGTTTTTTTGGTGTTCCTAGTTGATGTGTGATTTAGGATGGAAAGGTAAAAATATATATATTAGTTGAATACAAATGGTTATACCTAATATTGAGAATGTGTCTTGAATAATTATGATATAATACATTAGATGATTTTGTTAGGGATGTTTGATGATATTGTCCCTCATCATGATATGATGTTACATTTGAATGTTTTGGAGATAACCATTAATATATTACATAATATATATGTGCATTGGATCCTTTGTATAATTTTAAATTGAATGTTTTTAAAAATAAGTGGTATAATATTTTATATATTAAGCATAAGGATTAAATAAATTTATGATAGGATTTCCATAATTATGTCTATATCTACTGTCATTCATTAATTATTTATTCCATGATGTGAAATGTTTTTATTTCATATTAGATTAGGATACATTGAATATAAGATCTTTATAATCAATTCATGTACACTCTCTATTTCCTCATGATCGTTTCCTCGATGAGGAGGTCAGAGTGAAACATTTTAAAGTGGGGTTTCATCCTATTATCCAACATCACCTTATGAAATTAATTTTTTATTTTTTATTGAACATAAAACTAGTTAATTTTTTCTTGATAGGAATCATTCATGGGTTGTGTTGTGTCATGAAAATATTTATTAGAATAAAAGGATACACATGAATATATATAGGATATCAGATGATAGGGTTGGTGGGATTTAGTTTAGTGTAGAGTTGGAATCGCCAATTTTTATTATTTTTCTCTAGAGATTTTAGTTCTAATACATCTAAAATGTTAATTGTTATTAAGATATTTTATACTAGAATTAATCCTTATGATTTTTTGTATTCATGATTTTTTTAGTATCTATTGTGGAAAAATATGATAGATTTTGGTTTACCCATAAAGGATGTATATCTGATGTTATTATCAAAAATATAGTTAGAGTGATTCTAACTAGTTGATGGGTAATAGAGTAATAGGAATATTATCTTATTATATCCATCGCATACTAGGACACAATAATTAGAATAGTGATTGATTCATCAATCTATTGGGATATCATGGAATTGGATCTCAATGTCATGTTATTCAATGGAATTGATGATTCCAGGTATCCCATAGATATTTTATGGTGTCAATATTTTCTATACAATAAATTTCAAAATGCTTTCTTATAATGATGTAAATATTTTATTCTCAGTACCTAGGTCCATTCCATGGGACTCGATGTTGAGAGACTTCTAGTACTCATGGCATTGAAAATAAAATTTGAACAACTATTTAGGTCTTGTGTAATGTGATATGATAATGATATTCTGATCGGAATTGATGTATCCCTTATATATCAAATTAAATTCGAGTCCTGATGTCTTTTCCCCATGTGAGGATAAATATTTATTATGGTTTTTTTGGAAACAACTCATTTTTAATGATTGATTAGTGGATAGGATAATATTTGATGATAATGAAGGAGGAGAATATCCTAGAAAATTATTTCTAGTATAATTGAGGGAACATTTATTTTTTACAATGTTTATACTTAGAAAAATCACAGTTTTTTATAGTAGCTCAATAAATCAATATTTCAGGATTTTTCATATCATTTCAAATTTATGTAAATTAATGACATCAATGTTCACTCAAAGTCAAAGAAGAATCATTCTGAGTATCTAATGACCATTCTATGGGTCCATTATCACCACTATATCATTGTAAAGCTATCCAAATATGAATATTTTTAATGTGTGTGGTTTAATTTCATGGTCAGGTGGTCTCTCATTAGGTAGTGCCTATTAATTCATTAATTCTATAATTTATTGATTCAAGGGAATAAGAATTTAATTTCAATTAGTTTGGTTGTTTCTTAATTATGTGTTCATATTATTGATGGTATAAAGGTAGTTTATCATAAATTGGGGTCCCTTTTATATCCATGAGCATGAAGCACCCCTCCTATCTTTTGATTGTTCAGTATTAGTTATTATTTAGCTTCCTGAAGGAGATTGTGATCTATGTTCCAATCAGTCATTTCTTGATGGAGGGATTCATGTGTTGGGTTTTATAAAAAGATTCTATTCTCTATATAGGTTATATTTTTTTAATAATGTTTGAATTTGATCTTTTTTCTCCTTAGTAATATGTAATTGTTGATACCTACATTATTGGTAAGAAAATTTGGAAACTTGTTTGGAATAATGGATGTTCCAAGATTTTTATGAAAATAATAAAATTCATGAATAAATCATAAAAACGTGAAATGATTGGTATTTTAAAACCATTAGTGTGAAAACATAAGACAATTTATTTATATATCATTAAAGAAAAAGTCATACCTAATGACACCTCACTGTGTGACCTAACTTAACTTTTTATGTGAATCCCATGTGGGATAATCACACTGTTGTGAAATTCCATAAGCATGTCTATTTAGTATCTTGGATATGGGAGATGTGATTACTTTTATTTTAATGATGACAAGTTAC
This sequence comes from Viscum album, assembly GCA_963277665.1. Taxonomy (NCBI): domain Eukaryota; kingdom Viridiplantae; phylum Streptophyta; class Magnoliopsida; order Santalales; family Viscaceae; genus Viscum; species Viscum album. The sequence continues at coordinate 1,428,247,321 of OY728141.1, forward strand.
CACAATTTATGATAAATCTCTTCCAGTTTCAAAAGAAGGTTATCTTTGGAAGCTGCATTATTTATTGTTTATTGAATTTCAATGTGACTACCACATCTACAAAAATATACCAGATATGGTTCACTAAGTTTCACATATAAAAACCGAAGGACCAAATTTTAAATTAGTGGTGGGGAGGACACAACAACACTAATAGAGAAATGGAGAGAAAGATATGGACAATGTTTATAAATTCTGTAGGTAAAATGTGGATTGTAAAATAAATGATATCCATATTCAATGAAATTTCCCACATATACCCACCTTATAGTTCATGTACATGATATTCAATTTGTGGGAGCTGGTCCACACGATTTGAGTTTTATTTAAAGGATGACAGATGAATTCATCAGAAGATTGTGTGATCATGCCCGATTTTTTTGGTAATACTTATATAGTTTCCCTTTCATAGTAATCCTATTACAAAGCCTCTTAAATAGATTGATTTTTATAGGCTCTTCATTTTAAATGATACATATTCCCCATATTGGGGAAATCTAAATTTCTGGGTCTCTCTTCTATTGGGCTATTCATCGGACAATAATGGCTATCATTTTCCATTTTACAAACCAAACCCATGTAAAATGTTTTCTACAATAACATCACCATATATGCATGATTTGGGTATAGGTAACACCTTCATGACCCAAATTTGATCATTCATTCCATTTCTATGGTTATCCCTCTTTTCTCATCCATAACCACTGAGGTCCTCATGATTTATATATTCGCATATTTATGTGGTAGTGAGTTCCCCAATCCCAGCAAAAGTGGTAGGAATATTCCATGTTCCAGCATTGACATTTTCTTCATTCCAATTTAAGGAAACATGAAGTACCTCACACATTATCCACAACTTATTTATTGAATTATTTGAAGTATATAAATATCGTTGTGAATTAAAAATAAAAAAGTATATGAAAATGAGATCACTCTTGGATTAATATCCTATTTTCTTATGTTGAATATCCTAAATTAGCCTTTACCTCATCCATTAGTGGGTGGTGAGTAGATTCTAATTGTGTATCCCTTATGACGTTAACACAATACTTTCAAGATGAGTTCTATATATTTTCCATCATTCATCTTTAGAATATGTGTAACTACTTCCTAAATGGTTAGTATATATGTATAATTCCCATTTTAATAGAATAATGTACTCCCATGTAATTTATATGGATCCCCATTATTACATGTTTCTTACACAAGGCATGTATATCATATTATTAATGTTTTTAGTTGGTCATGTATCTCATACCACAAAATTTTGAAATTGGGATTCCATTATTGGCATACGCTACCACCAAACGTCCCATTCATTTAATGGTACATATTATAAATAAATAATTAGCAAAATGAAGAAATTTATTCTTTATATAATCATGATATGTGGAATCCATTAATAAGAACATGATCCATATCAAATAGATTACCATATCCGATCCCCATGTGGTCATCTTCCCCATGTATATAATTTCATTATGGTATTATATCCAAAAAAGTTTTGCATCATATGTTTCAGGAATCATTCTTATGTTTATTCCTTCGAACCATCTATAATTTAATATTTAGTGTATAATACCAACTCTACACATTGACGTTGCATCGTGGATGATGAAAAAAATATGAAAAGATCGACACTAACATGTGTAGAGTATGTCCTAGTCAAAAGACGTTAAAAATCATGATAATTTATATACATCATTATGGTAATATTCATGGTGTGGTCCAGTAAAAAATAGTAAATGTAACAATTAAACTGTGTGGGAATTGATTTCTATCTCTATACGATATGTAGGAAACATCCTTGAGGTTCAAATCCAATATCATCATTATTTTAAAACACTTTTTAAGCCATATTCTTGATATAATATGACACCCCATCTAAGGTCCATAATATTTCCATGTACCATTATCTCATTCCTTTCAATCCAAAATATCAATTGGAAGAATCTACTTATGTCCTTATTACACATGATAACAACTAAACCACCTTGGGCCATATTCTCTATGAGGTTAACTAATTAGTAATGCTAATTCATATGTCCCTTCAAACATTTTTAATCACCTTTTGTATAATCTTTATAAATATATGGAATTATACTACACATATATTTTATTTTCATATAAAATTAAATGAACTAACATATCCCTATAAGTGGTATTGAACTTTCTGCGACCAGATTTCGATAACAACCATATGTGGGAAACACAATTAACAATACCAATCCAAACAATATATACAGTCTCCATGGGTGAATCTAAATTCCAATGTGCCCGGATATTGTTTCTGAAACTATAGAAAAGTCCCACAAACAATCTAATAACATTCACGAGGGTATCCTACAGTTTTACTCTCATTAAATGGTATGTTTCACAAACACATATTAAATCTGTAATAAAGTCCCCAATTATGAACTAATCCATCTTAAATGATCTCGGTGAGACTAGCATCACATTATATTTCCCAATGTCAGTTCCTAAGAATCATTGGTATAGAAATCTAATTACCATAATTGTTTGTAGGTTTTACTAGTTTATGTTTTAAAATATTAGATCCATTCAGTGTTTTTGGTTCCACAAATAAACAGTATCAGAAATTGTCAAAGATAGGAGTTGAAACACAACATAACGAGTCTCCCCATCCTGGGTAGAAACAATAATGGAAAAAAATAAATGAATCCTATAATTATGAATATTGATGAATAATTTAATTAATTTTATCATCATCCATGATGTTATACAAAAGAGTACTCTGATTTGTGGTTATTTTATTATTTTTGCAGATGAAGGTATTTGGATTCCCCTTCATTCTAAACAATGAAATCATCATCTAACACCCGTTTCATTTATATAATTGTTTGAATATGCATATAATCTTCTACGAAGTAAGAATTCTTACCTACTTAGTGTCTGATGTATTTTATTTAATTTCATTTTTATAAAATACTTACAAAACAATTTCTGCAGAATCTAAAGGCCACATTGGAATGAAATTTCAACAATAAATATGAAAACATGCGTCATTGAAAGATGTCCATGAACGGACATTTGTATCCCCATTACAAATTCATCAATATTTAGAGACACTCACTAGAATATATTAATACATAACTTCCACATATGAGGGGGATGGAGGAATACCTCAATTAGATCACTCGTAAAGAGGTGAAAATTATGGACCTCATTTTAATAGACACCACTAATTCCATAAAAAATAACACAATCCTACATCATACATCAATTGTTGTCTACTATCCCTTATTCATATTTACTCATGGTAATAAATATTATAGGTATCTCTTTGAGAAGTGTTATTTAGACTAGTGTGGTGGTGATGGTATAATATTATTCTAATGTAGTCTGGTCAAAATATCAAAAATGTAAACATGTTAGTGGTCATACTTCATTCCCCACATATAGTGTCCTCACATATATCATGGTATCACCACAATATGAGGCTCTTAATTTAATTCAATATGAAATATATCACCCATATTTGCAAATAAATCTAGGGAAAACAAATATTCTTTTATCCCAATTTCAATGTATTTTTAATACTCTAGTATCTAATGGACGACATAAGTGAGAACATCTATCCTATTCAATCTAAGATATCATCCATTATATTATAACAATACATGAAGATATGTCCTCTATTATAGCTCAAATTATTAAAAACTTCCCCATATTATAGAACCACATTTCACATAATTTTATATAAACTAATGATTATAAAGGGACATTCATATATATTCTATCACTTCCATGGAGTACATCATTTAAACATAAGGTATCTAATTTTTAGAAATATTATATTCAATATATCTTTGATTATTTTCATCCCCCTATTCTGGACAAGAATGAGGCACATGATTAGTCTTATATCATTTTTCAAAATGTGGTTCATCCAAATAATCTCACAGTCACCATGGGATAGGCATGTATCCCTATCATAATTATACTAAAGATCGACTGGCATAATCCAAAGGGGATTGAAGGTAAATCCTATATCTCTTCACAAATAAGATTAATTTCCTTGTATATTATGGATATATTTTTTGGAAGATACCACATGGATACCTTAATAGCCAACATGTTTCATGCCCCTATTATTAATCATATCAGCAAATGCGCACATAAACACACTTCAATGTTAATATATGGGGGGAAATATAAAAATATCTTCTTCTGGATGGTCTCTACTATATAATGGAGACTGACAATAATCATGTCCATTTGAATTTTCCCGTTCAAATAGGGGTGAATTAGTACATTAAATATGTTATAATGGGAATGACATGTACCGCTAAAAATGAAAAAGGAATATCCTAGCATATTTAGATAGTCACCCAATAATTAGTGTATATCTTAAAAAATATCAGAGAATGCCTTTAATATTTTATAATGGAGATTAGAGAAAAACAAGGAGGTTTCAATATATATGGGTTCCCACAATCCATATACAATATAAAAAGACCAGTGTGATTATTTTAAATAAAATAATCATCAGAAAACATTATTAAATCCAGGGAAGGTTGATATGACTATGTTGATCAAGTTCGATTGTTTAAGTGACCCTATGGAACTTGTAAAGGAATTCCCTAGGATCCACCAAGTCCTCATCAGATAGAGAGTGTGATATCTACAATGTTTTTACAACATATGAAACTATAGCAAATTATCTTGGAGAAAAATCCCCTTGAATGTTATCATGGAAATCATCCCAATAACGATATATTACTCAAAGAAGGATATCCTCCCATTATAAAAGTACCTTTTTATAGAGAGGTATATGGAAAATCATGATCAAATACTTATGGTTCCCTGAACATAGCCAATAATATTACAGCATGATCAAGGGATGATTTAGTAAAAAAACAATGAATTTTCCTTCCCATATATCATGTTCTGTATTATTAAAAAAATACCTTTTGGTCTGAGACATTTGAGGAATACACCCCTTTGAATGAGGATAATAATATAAATATATTGATATATCTATATAAGGGTAATAAATCCTTCATTTTATTCCCCACATCCACTTCACAATGTGAATTTACTTAATATATAAGTTTTGAGTCTGTGTCTTATCAGCACGATAGGTTTTAGACATATTACCAATACATAAGGGTGAAACATTTCCCCCCTAAGATATATGTTGAGAACCTTATGAATTTAGATTAAATTTTACAATATATTGAGTCTGGTACATAGTCTGTGGAATAATAACAATAATTTGAAACATATCATAAAAATATTTTTTTTGATAGTTTGAAGAATCATCGATATGTTATTATGAGTTCTTCGTCCAAATAATCTCATTCCATGATGGGGGAAAGTGAAGTGCTCAATTTTACACCACTCTTGATATAGAAGTTTCCTACAAGAGTATCCTATTGAAATTTAATTTCCTTAATCTAGGTAATAATACTAGGAGGTGAATATGAGGAAAATTCAGTTCAATATAATCATGCCACATCAAAATCCCAAATACGGAAGACTCGTCAAGACAATACCATCAACTAATTAATTCATCACAACCATAAAATAGTAAAAATGTCTTAAAATTAGTGAAAATTAGGGTCCCAAGATAGTCAATACACCTGTATGTAAATATTTTAAAGCATGATTTTCACACAATTCATACATATATATAATTAAAAAAATCTGAGAAGTACCCATAATATAATCATCAAAGACAGTCATGGAAAAATACCATCTAATAGTGAGGGTATAATTATCATTATATTTTCCTCCTATAATATTTTTGGGATCATAAAATCCTAAATGAATCATTAATGTTATATTGGCAGGTAAAACTCATCCATGTCTCATCGATTTGGTGATTTTTATACAATTTCAACATTAATAATAATGAATTGATGTCTTTACATGGCTGGGAGTGACATAACTTGAAGCATCTTCATGTTTATACCAATGAATGATATTTAAATATAACTAGGGAAACATTTTAGTAGTGTATTTGAATTATCAGTAAAAATTTTACTGTATAAGACCCCTATTGGAATGTGTATTTGAGGATATCTCAAACTTTGAAGGGGTTTCTAGCACAAGTGGGTTTAAAATAAAGAGAATCCTATTATTGAATTTTTATAAATTCGTGGAAAATACATTTAGGGGTGGTGTATCCCTATATAATTATGCTGTAGAAAATTATATTTTTCCAACCATAATATATGATTTAGTTAATGTCACAAATTCAAATACGATATAGGGTCATACCAAACAAGATTAACAATATATCATGATGAAATTTCATTAGTGGGACACACATGTATCCGAAATAATATAGCGGGTTACCTACGTCAAATAAGATAAATCCCAAAACATTTATTCCACATTATCTGAATTTCCACCCATATAGCATGAATCTGTGTGGGATAATTTAAAATTGGAGGCATCATCCTAAGCTCATCTCAAAGGTTATAAAATTCATTCCAATTAAGTTAGTTTTATACAATTTGAGGTCATGATAGAATATTATTGTATTCTAAACAATATTCTTCTCAGGAGTAATATTTCTATAGAATAGAATATAATGAATAAAACAACAGTATTTCTTCCTATGGGATACTTATAACAATAAATTAACAGTACTTCACTTGAAGAGGGATCTGGTCTCCATTTCAAATTACTACCCTATCCACTAGTGTTTCTTGCTCTTTATATAACAGATTATATGAATTTTCTTCTTATTAAATCTTAGGAATATTCCTTTAATCATTCTAAAGACACATATACTAGCATAGAAAGGGAGATAAGATAATTTAGGCCATTTTAGGCATCTCCTAGAGTGAATAATCACATATCTCATTAGTCATTTAAACCAGTTGATTAATTAAAATCAATTTGTCCCCTTATCACATAGATTGAAGGAAAAACAGATAAGTGATCTTATTGTAGTAGTGATAATTTTCAACCCTTAATGAGAGTATGGGACACTTCCTCCATGAAACATTATGTGTCCCACTTTAACATATTCATTGTAATCAATGATATAGAAAAACGATTACACATTTTGTTTCACATTTTTAAATTATGACAATAATATTTTAGAAGAAAAAATAATCCAAAATCAGGTGTTCCATGTAATTTTTGGGGATCCTGAAAATTATTTTTATAGTAACATCTACACTATTCATTTCCAAATTGGGATGATATGTATCTTCAATTTTTATTTTAATGTATCTCACTATTAAAGAAGATAAAAATCTCTATCCATTAAAACAATAGAAAAACATGATAATGAAATTGTATTAGTTTTTACTATATAGTGGAAGGGGCTTACATATTATCATGATATGGATCTGATGTTTTCACATATAGTATAGTTATTCATATAGAATTTCTATGGAAATTGTCAAGCACCCATAATCCTGTAGAATTTTTCTTGGTGATTAATAAAAATATCTATTATAGATCAATGATTTGATGATAATATATATTTTACTATGGAAAATGTAAATCCCATTCATACATGCTAGACATGAAATGATGTTATTATAGAAAGTAGAATTGTCATACTCAAACCATGTTTGGAGATGCCCAAAGTCTCTGAACCAACACAATATCACATAGTTAATATCCTTTAGTTACCACATTAATAATGAAAAATTCAACCGAATTTTATAAATAAAGGACTCATTTGATTTTTTTAGATATAAAATATAATAAATAATAAATCATGGTGGATCATATCACGCAATATTTTTAACATCATAGTAAAAAAATATCCCCTGATATTTAATAATAAAGAATCTTGTTGTGGATTATCAAAATGGTCTTCCATATTACATAAAATACCATTCGATTATAGAGAATATAATAAAAGGATATTATGACTTCATGAAAATAGAAGTGAAGATGGTTTACTCTAGAGAAGTATTATTTGAAAAATCTCATGAACATGTGGATTCTGTCTCCACTATTCCACTAATATTTGAATGATAATCATACCATATTCGTGGATATATATCATATATGACTAGCGATTGGATGGTATGAAAAAATATCCATATTTAAAGCATCATATTCATTGTGAATTCAATTTAGAAAATTTTCCCCCAATTCCCTCAATATAATTAAATAATTGGGCTCAACACCATAGACTCACAAAATTAAACATAAATAGAAATGTATTAATATGGATAGGGAAGGGAAGGAGGAACATTAATTAAGTACTATTTCAGTTCCAATCAAACAATATTCTGAGCCATCTATATTGATTAAATGAGAAAGGTCCCATAAAATGGGCCATCGAGATCCACCCTTCCAATCAGAACCCTAAATAGATGGTGAATAAATATATGATTTAGTCATCATAATTTAATTTTTCAACCCCTTTACCGAAGTATAAAATTAACATTAAATAATATATCTAATTAAGATCCGTAAAAAATACGAGGATCAATATGTAGAGTCTGTAGTGGTTGATGGGATTTTGGATGGAGAGTCACAGATAGAAAATATCATATAGATTTTGTTTTGGATGAGACCATATATTGAACAAAGACAAAAATACATGAACTCTATAAATATAAAAAAATAAATCAATTGACTCATAAATCATATAGATATCAATAAAACTGCTTGACATTCAATATCTAATTGGTTGGTCACCGTAACGAAGGTCATCGTCGTTACGATCCATAATGTTTAGCACAATTTGTCCCATGAATAGAGGTTTTTTCTAGTATTGGAAAATATTCATTGGGGGAAACATGCGTTAGAAAATGACACTCATCTCAAAGAAAAGCATCCCAGATAGAAGTGAATTCTCTTATATTCAATATATTATGTCCTAAAATAATTTTTAGTGGCCCCAACTATGCCCTCGAACGACGAAAAATATTTCCTCGTAATGGACATTTCAGACGAATTGTCAAGGAAATTCCATTCATTATGAATTCGAAGAGGGTTTTACCAATGTAGAGGAATTACTATCAAATAATATTTTTATATTTGTAAAAAATCATCTTTTCTACAGTACATTCTTGTGAAATGACAAAATTTGTTCATATTAGACCCTATACATGTCTTTCCCGATTATGAAATCAATTTTCTCCATGAACTCATAGAAAATGTATCTAGAAGTATTCATATTATACTATGAATCATCTAATGTCTCATATTTTGGGGTATGTTTTAATAGAAAAATTATGTTTACCATATAGTGGTATGAAAAAGTAAAGAAAATACCCATAAAAGAAAAATTTTGAATACCATGTTTATAGGCCTTTTCTACAAGAATGAATTCATGCCCACCATACATGATATGAAATTCATTTTCTTTTAGGAAGACCTCATATTCTCACAAATACTATGATGAAATCATTATATAATAAACGATTTAAACATATATTTAATTGTAATTTTGGAGATTTATATTGAGACAGTTTCCCATTTTTCACTTTTGTAGCTTATTATATTGTATTATATTATTATAAAAGGGTGTGAAAGAATATAGTGTTTGGAAATACTCACTAATTTATAACTAAAAATTGTTTAATAAACACTCCTCCTAATGCATGGATAAATTTCAAAAACAATTATTTGTTTACCAACAACTAGCATGAGTCACTATGTCTGTGTCCGGAATAATATAATTATAATGAAGAACAAGATAGATAGAATATATATATACTCCATTTTTAATGAGATCAGTCATCTCTAACATTGAATATGATGTTTCCCATCCATCTATGAAATCACATGAGATATCCTCATATATCAACCATGAAAGAGATCAATATTCTAATATTAATGATATAATGTATTTTCATTACTATTTAGAAACCATCTTACAATACCATATTGTAATGAAAAAAATTAAAAATAAATTAATATGTTCCACCTCTTCATAATCCCAATAGAAATTTGGACATAAGTAGAATTGAATATTTATTATGCCCATCCAGTATTTGACGAAGTTATATCCAACATGTAATATGATTGATTGTTCTACCATGACTGCCAATGAATTGGAAAAAAATATATTTCACTTTTATAAAATCATTGGGATGATTCCACAAAGGGTTATACACAGATTCCATGTATGGATGATGATTTTTTCATTGATAAACTTGGGATTATAGGGGATGAATATAAATACATGAAAAAATAATGAAAAATGATTATATACCTCACAAAAAGTACATAATATGTGGTTTTCATGGTGGCTAGGGATAATTTAATCTGGGATGTTTAGTACCTGAGGTGGCTATAAAATATTTTGCTAGTTTAGAAAAAGAATTCGAGTATTTGGGTCTAAAATGATGTCAATGAACTAAATTATAATTATCCTAAAGATGATCTACATGTATCAATAATAGAATTTTTTTTATTCAGATCACTAATAGCTTTAATGCCATTTCCATCAAGGATGTATACTGTTATTTCAAACTATTCTTGATGACCCATAAAGATGAGTAATATATTATTTTTAAAGATCCTCAAGGGGAAAAAACGTGTTTGTATTTTCCTTTTGTGTAAAAAAATATGGGATCCAAATACCAATGGTTCAAGAACCATATATTTATTCCTCAGTTTGTGAATAACATGGAGATTTATGTGGATTCTCAGAGGACGTGTCTCATAGTTATTATGATCATCTAAGTGGTCTTGAAAGGGGGATTGAAAAAACATTCAACACAATTTGAAATTGATCCCATTGAAATGTATCTTATAGATTTATTTTTCAAAATTACTTGTATTTGTGGTATAACATCATGGTATCATGGTTGATCTATTGAAAATATAGGTAATACTAAATATTTTCTAACATAAAATCCTTAATGTGTTGATATAATTATATGTAAATATATCTTATATTAGTCAATTCACTAAAAAATTCATGGAAATTTTTTCTAATAATAAGAATGATAAAAAATGGAATCCTATATAAGTAGGATGAAGAATGTCACCCAGACATTGAAATCCTAATGTTGTTGGTTTTTCACCCTCTTTTTTTGATGTATCCCATTAAATGGAATCAATATCTCCTCTAAAATGTATCTTAAAATAATCTCTTAGCGCACTCCAAACTCAATAGAATGATATAGGAATGGAAAAAATATATAATATTTTATGAGGAGAAGGCTCTTTGTAGACAGTTGATATTCCGAAATCATGAAGAACTATTTTCATTAGATATTTTTATGAAAAATTAGGCATTATTTACAATGTCACAATGTTTCTCTTGTGCCTCGCATATACCATATCAAATATTTCCTCAGTAAAAAAATTAAAATAATATTATTGGATCATTCTATGGTAATATTAAAATAGTTTAATGTACACTTCATATCATAACATGTATTCAATTTTCTTTTCATGTTTCTACTTTTTTTCAACACATATTCAATGTGTGAGGATTCTAATAGATATATATCTCCCTGATTAATATTCATTTAAAAAATATCACAACCCAAAAATTTGTGTGATTCACTTTTTGGGGGGAATCTAGGACCCCTAGCTGGAAGACACTGGATAACCCTAAATAAAACCGAGTCATCTTATCTATAATTTTTTTTTCATTAATGGATTCCTAGTCATATTATTTTATTCATCCATAAGGACTAAGAAATAACGATGTAGAATTCCAAGCCCTCATTATCATCCTAAAGTTATATATTAGTTTCCTATAGAACACATTCACATTAAATAATAAATAGATTTCATGATTAATAATGTTATTGGTGTATATTTTTTTAATATTGGTGTGTTAATTCCCCAATTTCATCATGCATGTAAACATTTTATGAAATTCACCATGCATCCGACTCTAACCCATTCCCCATGATCACAGAATGAACAGGTTAATTTTTAAGCATTGAATTTTTCAGTCTGTAAAGGCACCTAGTCCAATGAAAACATTTTTCATATCATGTTTTTTAGGGTTATCTCTAATGACACTAGATATATAAAGGTGGAAATCAATGATATTATCAATGTTTAGGAGAATCCAGAGTAAAAAATTTCATCAAGTGATTATGACTCTCGATTTATTTCCCCCATAAAAGATTGTATCATAACATAGAACTTTCCATAAAATTGAGATAATAATGATTATATAAAATGTTGGGAAAAAATATCATTCTCTTAGAAAGAAACAATATACACATATTCCACAATAATTGAGGCATTGATAGAATTATCCTCATATGCATTGATAGAGGTGGCATCCTTCCAATCATGAATGTGGACAATGTTGGAACTCAAAACACCAAAAAACTTGAAACAAAACATTACAATTAAATCTTGATACATGGGTTTTTGTATAATATAATGGCACAATATTGTGTTTCATAAATTATAAAATGCTATACATGTCCTGTACACACCATCGTGATCCAAAATCTCCATGATTTGCATCATACAACCACAAAATAGTTCCAAATTCAAAAGTGGAATGTCTATAATTTGTCTATATCCCATAACATAAACTAGTTAGTTTATCTAAATAATTTTTATGCCATATTCTACACCATCGTTTTCAAGGAAATACCCCTCAATGTTGTCCATACAAAACAAAATTATCAGCTTTAGGAGGATAAATATCTTCATATAATATTGTGTCCCTCATGTGATATTTATGGAAAATGGAAATTTTTTTGTTATTATGTGTTGAAGGGATTTTATCAACAATATAACATCCAGTCAACCCATTCCCATACTACCATGAAAAAGATTGATAGATGGATTAAATCAATAAGACTCTACCAATCACACATCAAAACATGGTGGATATAAATAAGAATCTTTATCCCAAAAGATTCGTAATTTTTTATGTTCTTATTGCATCATGTTCTAAATTGATATGAATGTAAACCCATATTTTATTTTTCATAAGATATATAACGTACTTAATATTGAGCTCCCTCTTCTATCCCAATTAACTACCATATACTACTTGTGAAGTGGTGATGATTAGTTTGGAAATAATTAGATTAATTTGAATAACATGATGAGAATATGATCAATATAGTGAAAAATCTTAAAGAAATTATAAACTAAGTCACATGAACCTTAAATTTGATGGTTTTAATACATTTATTTGTACACATGTATCTCATGTTATCACTTTTAATCCTATATAACAAGGGAATAATCCTAAAAAATTGGAGTCAAATTGGGAAAGGCATTACATCATTCTTAATGTTAACTCCAATGGGGAATAGACCCATATCTCCATGAATAGACACCATATAATAGTCCCATTAAAAATTTTGTGTATCACAATGTACTTCATGTTATGCATCATACTAAAAAAGAATTAGAATAATGTCTTTAAATTTCCCATCACCCTAGTCCTGGTCACATAGTATTAAAATACTTGGTCAATGCCCCTGTCTCATGATATTGAACAATAGAATATTTTTTGGATCCGAAAATATCACAAATATAATATATTTCTCAATAACATGGGCTACATTAACTAAATATTATATAGATCTATGTATGGTTATATAACAGACAATCCCATGTCAAACCGGTCAAGCAACGAATGTAATCCAATTCTAGGGAGAGGTAAAACATATAAAACCAAATCAGTGCCATATATAAGTACAACAAGAAATAAAATAAGATTACAATGTTGATAAAATTGAGATACAAATTATCCAAAGAGGATAAAAACAAAATTATTACTAAACAAGACAATATAGTCTCCACATGAACAATATCCACCTCTAAACCAAAACAACGATATAAAGAGTAGCTAGCATGATAGGGAATTCCCATACCTTTACCATAATACTACAAAAAAGGTTTACTAAGGAACAAATTTCTGAATTATGGAGGGATAAATATAACACATTAGGATACCATCAAAAAATATAAAAAAGTTATAAAAAATATAATTCACCAATTGATTTATTAAAACAATTTTTTTTAAAATAATATATATATAAATAAATTTGAAAATCATTTTTAAATGATCCTTTGGTTTTCTAAAATTTTCTTGTCATATTTTCCCAAGATAGAAACAAAATAAATAAAGATAATAAGTATAAATATATATGTTATCTGACATCCATTAAATAATATATTATTCAACAATCAACAAGAATCAACAATGAACCTGCCATTGAGTCTATAGACTATAGGAAACTACATACTAGACTCTCAAAAGAAAAAAATTCCCAATAGTGGATCTAAAAAGCATTTATAACTTCCATAGACCATCTAAATATATTATTATACCTCCTAGTGGTGTCACGCACACCAACACAACATGTTTCTTTTTCTTTTTTCACCTAATGTTTCAGGTGTTCAATGATTTTAATTTTTTCTTCAAAAACCATTATAAATTTATAAATATCCATTTCAATGATACATAAATATACTACATGGTTTTAAAATCTATTTTATTTTTCAAATCAATTCAACTTTACTTTTTACAGTATAAAACCCCATTTTCAAAAGTAAACCCATTCCCTTTTAAATTTCAACAAATGAAATTCAATTTCAACATGTGAAATTCAACTTCAAATATTAAGGAATCACTAATAATAACATGAAATTCCAGAGATTTAAACACTTTGATAGTTAAACATATCTCATGGATGTAGAAATATGATTTTACATTTGCAATGGGGATTCAAAACAAAAACATATTCCTTTAGAAAACCTAGAATGATAATGGACTGAAGAGATTAAGTTTGTAGACTTGATAATCAATCCCAGAACTATGAATCCTAGAGAGAAGGGATTCACCAAAAAATTCCTAGGGTAAGTGAAAAGTATAATAGGATAGGGATACAAAATGGAATAAATCCTCAAACACACTTATAGAAACCTAAAAGATCTTATTTGGGGTATTAAAAGGTGTGTAATATTTTAAAAATCATGAAACACATTCATTTTATGTTAGGTAGAAATATTTGTTGAATTTTTAATAAATATCAGGTTTTCACATTACATGCCATGTAACTCTCCTACAACATGTAAAACAATCATGGAATACATTCAGTTTATAAGATGTGTATGTTGTCCATGAAACCATGAGAACCTCATTACGAATCATATAACTACCCAGAAAGATGTAGAAACTATTGTTTTTTTCTAAATATGACTAAAAATCCCTCACATAACCAATATAGGTAACATCCCAATTCAAATTAAAAAGTACAATCTCAGTGATAAATGATGAAAAAATTAAAACACTCTTGATAGAAATGTAATAGGGAATTACAATCCATAATCTGAACTAGATTATCAACCATTGTGGTATCAAGCACAATATCAATATCCTCCCTTCTAATCACATGGGAATGGTCTTTTATATTCCTCCTGAACTAAAAGTCATGAAAAAACAGGTATTAAAATCAAGAAACATGGTAAAACAAACTAATACAGAACCCTACCATGTTGATTAATTACTTAAAAGGGATCCAGAAAACTCAATTCCAACTTACCATGATTACCCAACAATGATTTCCAATGTGATGTGAAACTCTCAGAAATATGCAATCACCTACCTCAAAATCCATCATCCAAAGGGGGATGTTTCCATATAATGTTGGAAGACTAAACTCCATTATCAAATTCATATAGATCAACTAAACCATGTATATCATATCTTGAATAACACTCTGTCCATCTAAGGACCACTCTCCCTACAATACCTAAAATTGTAGATATAGACGTGATCTCTTATATAAATCCTCAATTGGAACTATTATAATCAATGTATGATAAATATTATTAATGGAAAAATAATCCAAATGAAAATGTAAATCCATCATTCCTTTAAATAAAGAAAACAAGCCCAAATAATATCCTAAAAACATGGATATCCCTCTCAATAAAACCATCCATAGGTGGATGATAAGGAATGAACAATTTCAACTCAGAGCCTATTGATTTATGAAAACCATACCATAATAGATATTTGAATCTCAAGTCCCCATAAAAAACAACCACCTAGGGAACCCCATAATTTATCACAATCGTTTATACATTCAATTCCCCAAGTTATTCCTCATTCATTGTTTAGATTATTTATATGAAATTCACTAATTCAGTGATTTTATCAATAATAACCATAATAAAATCCTTCTTATTATGAGATTGTGTGGATCCAATGAAAAATACATGGAGATATAATCCCACATACTTTCTAGAATTATTTGAGGCTAAAACAAAAATATAGGTCTCTTGTGTTCTACCTTAACTCTTCGACAAGTGAGACACCATAATACAAAATATTCAACTAATGGACTCATACCCAATAACCAATACCAATGTCTACAAAAAGGGTAAATCATGGAGCACCATGGTGCATATTCTAATATTACTTGTGTCCACTAAATAGAAAATATTGTATCATGGAATATGGAACAACCAAGACCACCCACATGAGGTCTCCCAACTGTCAATGATTTCTCCTAAGCATTGGATTTTAGTGTATGTTATCTGCTCAAGTTGAACATTCTAAATAATAGAAGATTTTGACTTTGGCGATTCCAAGAACACATGTATAGAAACCTTATTTACTCTTAAGCTCATATCAATAAACAAACTCATTAGAGACAACTGCTAAACCGATTCATTTTTTTCCAATGTATGTAATTTTATGCTCAATGTATCAACTACAACATTTCCATTCTGAAGGGTATATATGATACCAGAATCTAGTTTTGAATATACTATACTTTGCATATATGTCTCATGTAAATACCGTAATGAGTAAAAATATACTCTAAGATTTTATGATGATAGTATAAAATATATTTCTCAACTAAAAGATATTGATCCCATATTTTGAGTGCATGCATAATAACTTCCAACTCAAGATCATGGGTAATTTAGTTCTTCTTGTTAGTTCCTAATAGGTGGGAGTTAAAATACACATCATGTTCCCCTATATAAAGAAACACCTATAACTAATTCCAGAATAAAAATATATATTAACAAAACTGTAGTTCTAGAAGAATAAAAACGTGTTCCAAATTCAACCTCATCCTCATCTACTCGAGATATATTTGGAACTTGTCATTATAATTAATCACTACACCCTTATGAGTTAATGTAGTCATAGATGATACAATCATAGAGGTGTCCCTACCAAACCATCTATAGTAACCTTTTAGACACAATAAGATATATATCTCAAATTTGTTTCTTGGATTATTCCAAGAAATAAATTAATGTACCTTTACAGGGTCAACTGAGAGGCACATCTCATATATCACATGCCCCAAACACAAAACATACTAGATAAAAAATTCACACTTGGAAAGAATACCATAGAGAAGATATTTCCTCATGGTTTAAATAGTAATATATGAATAGTCATTGTGCAAATTTTAAGACCTACATTACACCGTGATATAATCTAAAACAAAACAACCATAGATTACAAGAACAGTTTAATGTCTTAGTTCATCAAATCCATAAATCCAGCATGAGAATTTGTTATACGGAATGTAATAACCAAATATTCAAAATTTCCATATCATCTATTTAATATTTACTCTATAATACCCTCATCTCGAAATCACAAATGGTGGTACCCTGACCTCATGTAAATATATGAAACCCAATGATCCCCACAATTTTGATAAAAGTGATAATCAATCTTGGGTAAAGGATACATCGTCACGAACCATCCCAGTTACCCTAGTGACACTATAACTAACTACCACTAACATATAGATAAAGGGAATTCTAGATCCCCAATAGTTTACCACTAGCACCTATAATCACACAATATGAAAGTGGCGCCTAATTTTCTATAAACACAATGGAATCAAGATAATCAAGTAACTATTCATACAAGAGAACTCAATTGGGAGAATTCTACCAGTAGTAAAATAGTTATAGACAACCCAACGAACTACAAAAATGTTATATAAAAAAGGATAACAACCAAAATCCCAACAAAAATAACTCAACAAGTTCATAGATCAACAGTTAGAACACCCCTATGTGTTGCTTTACCATGGCTCAAACCTAGACAAAGATAATCTACAAACACATAAAGGCACAAATAGGGTGGGATCTAAAATCCCAGTAGGGCCACACTAAGAATTCCATAAGAGTTTCTACATTTAATTAAATATAAAAAGATATCTATTTTTTTAAATAGAATTTTAATTTCAATATAATATTTAAAAAAATAATGATTTTCATTTTAAATGAAAAAAATCATTAAAAAAGGCGTCACATTTCAACTGATGCAATATTTATTAAAAAATACTGAATAAATTTTTTTATATAAATTCACAAGTCATATAAATATTATACAGTAACAGATATATATATATTTGATTTAAAATAAAAAAACATATCACCATGGTCATGTGCCAAATGGTACGATAGCTTCAGGCCATGAGAATCCCTCACACTAAATGTGACTCAAAAAGATGTGTATACAAAATACCCTTTGACTCTGGTCAAAAGGACTTAAATACCATCCTATTAGAGATGTGGCATGGTGCATTTATGTAACACCCCATGCTTCCACAGTATGATTCTCTTTGAATAATACAGTAGCATGTGTTGTAGGGAACTTCGAGATTCTAACACATCGCGACCAATCAAGGTATCCGTTATGAAAAGTAATACCCACTTTTTGAAATTTTATTAATTTTAACATTCGAAATGGACTTAATTTTTGGATTTGGAATTTCGAAATTATCCTAGGGTGAAATTTTGGAACTTTTTGGATAACTTTTATATTTTAATGAATAGTGAAAATTTCTAAATTTTAATTAAAAACAATTTTTTTAATCAAAATAATTAATAGTGATAAATTATGATATTGAGTGGTTTTAAACTATATTTGGAATATATTTTTACCATTTAATAAAATTCTGGTCATTGGACATAATTTTACATTTAAATCAGACATAAAAAAGTGTCAATCTTTTGATAGTTGTTATCTCTTAAAAACAATTTTTATTTTAACAATGGGAATTAATTTTAAATTAATTTCTGCCACTTCTATGTTTTAAATTAAGAAAAATGGATTCCATATTTAGAATCAGGAGGTCCAAATTGTGTAAATAGGTAACTTTTATTTTTATACATTTTGAATAATTACTTCGGTAAATATTTTATTTACAATGGTTAAAGGGTAAATATGTTAAATAAGGGTAAAACAATAATATTATAATAATAATAAATTACCATAAAATGTGTCCTAACCCGATTGGTTGATACAGGTCCGACCATGAGAATCTTTGGGTCGATTTTGGGACCCCATGGATCCACATTTAATTGATAATGCCACCTTATATTAATTAAGTTAAAGTATATACAAAAATTATATAAGTATATATCTTTTAGTAAACAATTTTTTAACTTGAGTTATATATGTTATATTTTAGAATATAAATATTAATTAGAAAGCTAAAAATATTTC
Source organism: Viscum album (assembly GCA_963277665.1). NCBI lineage: Eukaryota > Viridiplantae > Streptophyta > Magnoliopsida > Santalales > Viscaceae > Viscum > Viscum album. The sequence continues at coordinate 1,428,266,753 of OY728141.1, forward strand.
CTACATAATGGTATTTTATTTATAATTTTTAGACATTATATAATTTAATTTATTTATGACACAATGGTGATGTAGTAATTACTTAATTAATTAAATATTAAGATAATTGATATTATAAATACGCAAAGATATGTAATTTGAAACTTTTTATGAATTAAAATAACATTATAGGCTAATATGACATATTATGATTTTTTATATGAATTTTTTTCGAAGTAATAATGCTGTTATGAATTTATAAAAAACAAAATACCCAATAGTGTCAAAATTGACATAAAAGTGTTTTTAAGATAAATATTATATTATTGATTGATATTATATTCTTAAAAATCTATGTATCTACCAAAAGACTTATATCATGGTAGGTGTATCATTAATGGAAAACTGGAGGGTCGATTTGAAGTTTATAGTATGTTTATTAACTATATAATATCAAAATACAAAGTGACATGGTAAGTGTCAAATTAATTATCTAAGAGTTAAAACTAAAATATATGGTTAATATAATGACCCAATCTTGTCTAAAATATATTGGTTGAGAGGATTTAGACCCATACCCACCTTATACTTTGAATAATCCACTTTGGAGCAATTATAAACTGAATATTAATTTATTATAATATAATACTTTAAGTTTTTTCAAAAGAGCCCCTCCTCCCCCTTATAAAAGGACACCACTTCTAACCAATTAATCACACCTTCAAAACCATTTGGCTCAGCAAAACCCTTCGAAAATATTCTCTCAACTTACCTCAATTCAACTTAGAGTCAATAGTTTGATCAGAAAGCCAACCTATGGAGCCCTTTTGATCAAATCAAAATTAAGAACCCGAAGAAGATGTAATTATTCAACCATCCTTTTTCAAGTTCCTTTCTTCTTCAACTTCTTATTTATTTGTAATTTCTTTCCTAAAATAATAACTCCAGTATCTTCTATATACTGTGATGTTATTATAAATATAGTACAACCATATTCATTATTCTATCCATCCTTTGAATGACTTGTCACCATATGTGCGTACGTACGGCTTACCATCACCACGTCATGATGTAATTATTATTCATAATTTTTTTATTTGGATGGGTATAATAATGATATTTAATTGATGTAAATAATAAATATATCATGATAATGATCATATATATGTTATATAACATAGAATCATATATTATTTTAATATCAGAATAATGATATTGTCGCTCGTACGTATGTAAGGACTACCGTCTCCACAAACGCGATAAGATTCATTCCCCATCATATATATGCAATTATAATTATCATTTGATTATTAAAAATAACGTTTAAGGACATGATATCATTCTGGATATGAATAAGATACAACCTATCAATAACAAACATGGCTTATGTATCAAAATATATAAAAGCAAATGAGTGAGTTAACATCCGAAATGATAATACTAAGATATTATTAACAAATAAATGTTAACAGATAATATATGATCCCATATTAATGTATATGATTCTTTTATAATTTAATAACAATTATTTCACCATTCTACTGGAGGTTAACCTATCCTCAACCAAGTAAAAGTACAAGGTAAGGGTTTGTTTCAAAATCTCTTCATTATCCGAGGTTGTTTATACATAATTCTCTACAGGGCCTCTCTATCATCCATATCCATTTTTCTTAAAAAATTATTTCAAAACATTCTCACTATTTTTCAAAATATGGGTTAAAGTCATTTATACCCTTTTTTGACTTTTTATATGACGTTTATAAAGGAATGATTCCGTCATTTTCCAAACAAGGTCCTTTTTAACCTTTTCGACAGAATGAAGTTAAGAATGTCTTTTTAACTTATACGGTGGGTGCAGCTATTCTTCGCCATTATAAAATCGCCGAATCTTCCCTTACAATCTTATAAGAATATTTTTAAAGTAAATGTTTTCTTTTATAATTATTTTACTTTTAAATTATTTCAAAAAGATATATTTCTCTCAAATAGTTTTGATTTCATCTATGTCAACATCCTTTGATGGATTTTATGTTTATTTGATGTTAATTAATTATAATACAAAACTTCCATATTTTATTGAATGTTTTTTGATATGTTTGACTGTGGATGTGTTATTTTTGTACCATTCATGGTTTATGGAGAAAGTATTGACACTTCGTAAGCTAGTTTTAATACAAATGTTTATGTTATTTTTAAACCTATTCATATGAGGATTCATTGGAATTAATAAGTGATGGGTGGAGCCCGCTATAGATCCTTGATGCATCGGTAGGTCTCATGAGACAAACTAGGGTCTTGGCATGAGGCCTTGACAAAATCTTATTTTTAGTCTTGGCACGAGGCCTTGGCTATGTGGTTATGATAGTTTGGCATTATAAATTCCTTCATTATGAAAGTGGTTATTGATATTGCATGTGATTATTTTATTATTAGAATATCCATGTGAATAAGTAAATGGTATTATTTCATTTTATTTTTTTACATATTATGCTAATGTTCACGGTTAAAAGGATTTTGTTTTAGTTATACAATGCGTTAAATGTTTATGCTTATTTATGAAAGTTTCTGCTATATTGTTATCCTTACTGGGCATTTGTTCTCACCCCTTTCTATGTTTTATTTTTCCCAGGATGTGAAGAAGTATTTTATGAATGACTTGAAGGGATAGTATAAGGGGATATGAGTGTGGAGACAAGATTTTGTTGAAGTTTTCACTTTATGATGTAATGTAACATTAATGAATTTATCTAGTGTTTACAAGACTACTAAAGTAATCGGTCATTTGAGACTTGATCTTTTGTGATCATGCCAACGTAATGTAATAATTCACTGACTCTAGGTAACTAGGGTCAGGGTGTTAAGTTGGTATCAGAGGATGTTTAGTACAAACCGTGGAAACTATATTTAGATAAACTCTGATTAGATCACATACCCTAAGATAGACTTTGAGGATTAGTATAGAAGAACATCCTAGAATTTTGGTATTGTAGAGATTTTTTGAGTTTTCCGAGCAATACATTCCTGTCTAGATACGAGCAGATAGAGGAGACTCTGGAACAGATTTACCTAGCGGTAAAATCTGAAAATGCTGCTTTGAGCTAGACTCGAACGGGAAGTGGTACACAACAATGGCCCTTGCTGCACTCTTGGTCACGACACTCCCAGGGGATATGCTTAGAATAATTATAATTTTCTGTACAAACCATTACAACGAGTTTATGAGTATGTACTTCCTCAATGAAATCATTTTTATGATTATGGATTATATCCATAAACTGTTCAATTTATGTTAAGTGTTTTACATGGTTGGAATTATGTATTTTGATTCATAAACTGATCTACTTTATGCCATTATTTAGAAATGGCACCTAGTAGAAGGAATGGAAACCGTATTAATGCACACACTCCATGTAGGGATTTCCCTCCTGCTCAAGATAATTATAGTGGAGCTGGTGATGCAACTGGTGCTGATAAGCTAATCACCATTCTGGGACAACTCACTCAGGTTATGAATAATAACCTTCCTTGTATATAGCGCCCTGATCCACAAAGTGGAGGATCAATGTTAGATCGATTCATGAGGCAACAACCACTAACATTAAATGGGAGTAAAAATCCATTGGTAGCTGAGCAATGGATAAGTTCTTTAGAGAAAATATTTTCCGCCTTGTGGGGTAGTGAAAGGGAAAACGATGTCAAGGTAGTTTACTACCTCACTGGAGATACTGATCAATGGTGGTAATTGATTCAAAACAAGAAGGAAGATGACTAAGTATCAAATATGTAATGGAGGGAGTTCAAAGAACTTTTAATGGAAAAATAAATTCCTCGTGACCATCGAGCAGATATGGAAAGGCAATTTATGGGTATGATAAAAAAGGATGATGAGAATGTCGCAATCTTTAAGGCTAACATTACAAGGTCAAAATGGTATGATGGAGATTATAAACGTAACCCAAGAAGTAATATTGATCATTTCTTTTATGGGTTAAAACCATTTCTTCGAGGAGAATTAGTCTCACTATCATGCTCTTCGTATGAAGACATTGTCTCATGTGATATCAAGACATAAAAGGAATTCTCTAAGTCTTATGACTTTAAAGCAATGCAAGTGAAGAATAGATCTACTGATCAGTCTCGAAATGGAAATAAGGGGAATATGGGAAAATTTGAATATCCATCCTGCAGTAAATGTGGGATGAAACAAACCGGTACTAGCTGAAAAGAAATGGGAGTATGTTACAAGTGTGTTGAAAATGGCCACCAAGCTCATGATTGTAGAGGAAAGAGAGTTTCTATCAGTGTGGAATGTTATAATTGAAGAGTGATGGGAAATTATGCAAATTAATTTCCTAATCGTCAGGGGAACTTACCTTAGAAAAGGTCATGGGATCAAGGCCAAGCTTATGCTATCACTACTGCTGAGGTAGAACCTCCGAAAGACGTGGTTCCAGGTAATTTAAAGGTTTCCTCATGTTTATCCAAAGCATTATTTGATTCTATGTCATCACATTGTTTCATATCTTCCAAGTTTTCTACAAAAATTAGATATTTCCAATTTGATTTAACCAAGGAGTTGTCATTTAAAACTCCTATGGTAAGTATCATTGCAAAAATTTTTTGTGAATCAATCCCCATTAGAGCACATAAATGTTCTTTATCTGCTGATCTCATTTTCATACCTATGACTGAGTTAGATATAATCCTCGGTATGGATTGGATTTTGGACCATTATGCAAAGATTTTCTGTAAGAAGAAGGAGGTTACCATTTTTAAGGATGATGATAATGAACACCTTATCTTTATAGTAGAATCATCACCAGCTAATTCTTATCTAGATCCACCCCCATTAGCTCAAATAAATTCAATTATCAGGGAGGAAGAGGATGAAATAACTATGGGTGGGGAAAATAATGTTCAAATGGGGGATGTACCTATTGTGAGGGAATATGTTTATGTGTTTCTAGAAGATTTACCTAGAAAACCTCCAGAATGAGAAGTTGAGTTTTCCATTGATTTAATTCCTTGATCATGGGCCATATCGAAGACCCCTTATAGAATGGCCACTATGGAATTAGTTTAACTAAAGAAACAACTAGAGGAATTGAGTAATAACGGATTTATTCTCCCTAGTGTTTCTCCATGGGGTGCCCCTATACTTATTGTTAAAAAAAATATGGATCTATGAGATTATGTATTGACTACAGGGAGATCAATTATATAACAATAAAGAACAAGTATCCCCTACCCTGTATTGATGATTTATTTGACCAACTGTATGGAGCTCAATATTTTTCAAAGATTGACCTTCAATACGGAATTCATCAGTTTTGTGTGATGATGGAATACATTCTGAAGCCATAATTTCGAACCAGGTACGGGCATTACGAGTTTACAGTAATGCCTTTTGGGATAACTAATGCACCCTCTATTTTCATGGATCTATGAAACAGAGTTTTCAAAGAATATCTCGATGATTTTGTAGTGGTATTTATTGATTATTTCTGGGTATACTGCAAAAGTATCAAAGATCATGAAAATCACCAGCATATTATCCTAAAGACTCTAAGAAGACATGAATTATATGGGAAGTTTAGCAAGAGTGAATTATGGCATCAAGAGATTTATTTTCTTGTCCATATTGTCCCAAAGAATGTAATCTATATTAATCCTGTTAATAAAAGAGCGATCCATGATTGGCCAACACCAATGAGTATAATCGAGGTATATAGTTTTATTGGTTTAGCAGGTTATTATCGACGTTTCACCCAGAATTTTTCCCAGTTTTTTAACCCATTAACAAAGCTAACACGCAAAGGGGATATATTTGTTTGGAAACAAGAGTGTGATTAATGATTCAAAGAACTGAAGAGAAGATTATTCAATGCTCCTATATTGACACTACCATAGGGGAATGATGGGTTCATTATTTATAGTGATGCATCGAGGAAAGGACGTGGTTGTGTCCTTATGCAGAATGATATACTTTTTTCCTATGCATCACGATAGCTGAAAATTCATGAGAAAAACTATCCTACTCATGATCTTGAGTTAGCTGTTGTAATATTGGATTTGAAGATATGAAGACACTATCTCTATGGTGAAAAGTGTGAGATTTATACTGATCACAAGAGTTTGAAGTATATTCTCTCACAGAAAGAACTTAACATGAAGCAAATGAGATGTCTTGAACAACTCAAGGACTATGATTGCATGACACACTACCACCTGGGGAAGGAAAATAAGGTGGTAGATGATTTGAGCCAAAAGGATCATGGAGTTTTGAAAAATATAAGAGTTGAGAGGGATCATATTTTCATGGATCTAGTAAAGATGGATATGGGAATCACCATAGAACGTGAAACATCAATACTTTTTCAAATGGTTTCCAAACCATATTTACTAGAAAGGATTAAGAGTTCTCATAACGATGATAATGAATTTAAAAAGATGATTAAAGCTGTAAATGATGGGAAACTGAGAGAATTTGTGTATGAAGAAGGAATTTTGAAATTTGGGAAGATAATTTGTGTTCCCGATATACCTGATCTGAAAATGGAGTTGTTAGATGATGCTCAAAGCTCCAATTTCTCTATACACCCTCAGAGCATAAAAATGTATAGAGATTTGAAGGAATGTTTTTGGTGGGACAACATGAAGATGGAGACTTCTAATTTTTTGTCAAGATATATGGGTTTTCAACAAGTGAATGCTAGAAGACAACAACCTAGAGGAGTCATGCAACCTCTTCCCATACCGAAGTGGAAATGAGACAATATTACGATGGACCTTGTCATGGGGCTACCAAAGACTCCTAGAAGAAATGATGACATATGGGTTATTGTTGATCATCTTACCATGTCAGCACATTTTCTTGCTATAAGAGAAGATCTACCACTGGAACGTCTATCAAGACTATATATTAATGATGTTGTAAGACTTCATGGAGTACCCCTATCGATTGATTCTGATCGTGATCCCCGTTTTACTTCAAGGTTCAGGAAGAGTTTTCAGAAGGCCTTGTATACTGAACTTCATTTGAGCACTGCCTACCACCATCAAACAGATGGACAATCAAAATGGTCTATTAAAACATTTGAAGACATGTTGAGATCATTTTCACTTGACTTTCAGGGTATGTTGGATAAGTATTTACCTCTGGTAGAATTTTCCTATAACAATAGCTTCCATTCAAGTATTCAGATGACACCATATGAAGCATTATACGGAAAGAGATGTCGCACACAAACCTATTGGAATGATGTTGGTGAGAGAAAACTTGTAGGCCCAGAACTGGGGGAGGAAATAATGGAAAAGGTAAAGGTAATCAAAACCACATCAAATTAGCTCAATGTAGGCAGAAGAGCTATGCTGATTACCGAAAGAAGAATTTGAAATTTCTGGTAGGAGATCATGTTTTGTTCAAGGTATCTCCATGGAAGGGAGATATACGTTTCAGTAAGAATGCTAAATTGAGTACCAGATACATCAGACCTTTCGATATTCTAGAACTAATTTGGACTGTAGCATTTTGTTTTCCAATGTCGCCAAATCTCTCCAAAGTTCACGATGTGTTCCACGTATCACTGTTGAGAAAATACATGCCGGACCCAACTCATGTACTCAACAATGAGGAATTAGAATTGGAACCTGATCCATCTTATTGTGAAGATATCATCATGCTTCTTGATACAAGAGAACATTTATGAAGAAACCAGACGGCTCGTCTGGTAAAAGTATTATGGAGAAACCCTAAGATGGAAGAGGAAATATGGGAACCTTAGGAAATTATGATAAAGAACCACCTGAGTCTTTTTATGTTGCAGTATTATAGAAATTTCGAGGATGAAATTATATGAAGGAGGGTAGAATGTAACAACACAAGCTTATACGATATGATTCTCTTTGAATAATACAGTAGCGTGTGTTGTACGCAACTTCGAGATTCTAACACACTGCGACCAATCAAAGTAGCCATTATGAATAGTAATACCCACCTTTTGAAATTTTATAAATTTATCTCTAAAAATGGACTTCATTTTTTGATTCAAAATATCGAAATTTTCCTAGGGTGAAATTTTGGTACTTCTCGGATAACTTTTATATTTTGATGAATAGTGAAAATTACTAAATTTTAATTAAAAACATCATTTTTAAACAAAATAATTAGTAGGGATAAATTTTGAATTTGAGTGGTTTTAAAGTATATTTATAATAGATTTTTACCATTTAATTCAATGTTGGTCATTGGACATTGTTTCACAATTAAACCAGACATAAACAAGTGTCAATCTTTTGATAGTTATTATCTCTTAAAAACACGCTTTTTGTTTTAACAATGGAAATTAATTTTAAATTAATTTCTGCCACTTCTATGTTTAGAATATAGAAAAATGGATTTTATATTTAGAATCAGGAGGTCCAAATTGTGTAAATTGGTAACTTTTATTTTTAGTCATTTTGAATAATTACTTCGGTAAATGTTTTATTTACCAGGGTTAAAGGGTAAATCCGGAAAATAAGGGTAAAAATAATATTTTTATTATAAGAAATTACCCTAAAACGTGTCCTAACCCTATTGGTTGATACATTTTCAATCATGGGCATATTTGGGTTGATTTTGGGACCCCATGTATCCACTTGTAAGTGATAATGATACTTTATATTAATTAAGTTAAAGTAAATACAAAAATGACATAAGTATATATCTTTTAACAAAACAATTTTTACATAGAGTTATATATGTTATATTTTCAACTATAAATATTAATTAGAAATATAAAACGATTTCCTACATAATTTTATTTTATTTATTATTTTTAGACATTAAATAATTTAATTTATTTATGACACAATGGTGATGTAGTAATTACCTAATTAATGAAATATTAATATAATTGATATTATAAATACCCAAATAAATGTAATTTGAAACTTTTTATGAATTAAAATAATTTTATTGGATAATATGACATATTAATATTGGTTATATGAATTTTTTAAAATGTAAAAATGCTGTTATAAATTTATCAAAAACAAAATACCGAATAGTGTCAAAATTGACATAAAAGAGTTTTTAAAACAAATATTATATTATTTATGGATATTATATTCCTAAAAATATAAGGTTCTTCCAAAAGACTTATATCCTGATAGGTGTATCATTAATCGACCACTTGGGGGTTTATTGGAAGTTAATAGAATGTTTATTAACTATATAATATAAAAATACAATGTGACATGGTAAGTGTCAAACTAATTAACTAACAATTAAAACTAATAGATAATGATAATATAATGACCCAAAGGTGTGTAAAATCTATTTGTTGAAAGGATTTAGACCCATAACCACCTTATACTTTGAATTATCCACTTTATAGCCATTAGAAACCAAATATGAATTTATTATACAATAATACTTTAAGTATTTTCTAAAGAGCGCCTCCTCCCCCTTATAAAAGGACACCACTTATAACCAATTCTTTACATGTTGAGATCCATTTGGCTCAGCCAACTCCTACCCAAATATTCTCTCAACATCCATCTCTTCAATCTAGATGCCTTATTTTGATCAAAAAGCCAACCTATAGAGCCATTTTGATCAAATCAAAAGGAAGAACCCGATGAAGAGGTAATGTTTTCACCACCCCTTTTCAAGATCCTTTCATTTCAACTTCTTCTATCTTTGTTATTTCTTTCCTAAAAAAATAAGTCCAGTATCTTATATATACTGTGATGTTATTTTAAATATGGTAGAACCATATATAGTATTCTATCCATCCTTTGAATGACAATTCATCATACGTGCGTACGTACGACATACCGTCTCCACGTTGTGATGTAATTGTTATTCAAAAACATTTTTATTTGGATGGGTATGATAATGATATGTAATTGATGTAAATAATAAATATCACACGATAATGATTTTTTATGTATGATATACCATCCAATTATATATTATTATAACATCAAAAGAATGATATTGTCGCTTGTGCGTACGTATAGCCTACCGTCTCCACGAACACGATGAGATTCATTCCCCACAGTATCCATGCAATTATAATTCTCATTTGATGATTAAAAATAATATTTAAGGACTTTATATCATTATGGATATTAATAATATACAACCTATCCATAATAAACACGGCTTATGTTACAAAATATATAAAAGAAAATGAGTGAGTTAACACACAAATCGATGATATTACTAAGATATTATTGAAAAATAAATGTTAAAAGATCATATATGATATCATATTAATGTATATGATTCTTGAATAATTTAATAACTATTATTTCACCATTATACTGGTGTTTAACCATACCTAAACCAAGTAAAAGTACAAGGTAAGGGTTTATTTCACAATCTCTTCATTATCCGAGGTTGTTTATACATAATAATCTACTGGGACCTCCTTATCTTCCACATCCATGTTTCTTAAAAATTTATTTCAAAACATATTTAATATTTTACAGAATATGGGTTAATTTCATTTATACCATTGTTTGACTTATTATAATAAGTTTATAAAGGAATGTTTCCGTTGTTTTTCGAACAAGGTCTTTTTTAACCTTTTCGACAGAATTAAGGTAAGAATGTCTTTTAACTTATACAGAGGGTGAATCTATTTTCCATCATTATAAAATCGCCAAAGATTCCCTTACAAGATTTTCAGAATATTTTTTAATGTAAGTGTATTCTTTTATAATTATGTGACTTTTAAATGATTTAAAAAAGAGATATTTCTCTCAAATAGTTTTGATTTCATCTATGTCAACATCCATTGATTGATTTTAGGTTTATTTGAAGTTAATTTATTATGATAAAAAACTTCCATATTGTATTAAAGGGTTTGGGATATGATTTACTAAAGAGGTGTTATTTTTATACCATTCATGGTTTAGGTAGAAAGTATTGACATTTCGTAAGCTAGTTTTAATATAAATGTTTTTCTTATGTTTAAACCTGTTCATATGAGGAAGGCATTGGACTTAATAAGTGATGGGTGGAGCCCGCTATAGCTCCTCAATGCATCAGTAGGTCTCATGAGACAAACTAGTGTCTTGGCCTGAGGCCTTGACAAAATCTTATTTGTAGTCTAGGCACAAGGCCTTGGCTACCTGGTTATGATTGTCTGGCATTATGCATTCCTTCATTATGAATGTGGTTATTGGTATTGCATGTGATTATTCGATTAGTAGAATATCAATGTTAATAAGTAAATGGCCTTATATCATTTTATTTGTTCCATATTATGCTGAATTTCAATTTGAAAAGACTTTTTTTGGTTATACATTTCCTTAAATGTTTATGATTATTTAGGAAAGTTTCCGCCAAATTGTTATCCTTACTGGGCATTTGAGCTCACCCCTTTCGATGTTTTATTTTTCTAAGGATGTGAAAAAGTATTTTATGAATGACCTGCAGGGATAGTATAAGGGGATATGAGTGTGGAGACAAGATGTTGATGTAGTTTTCACTGTATGATGTTTTGTAACATTTATGAATGTATCTAGTGCTTCCAAGGATACTAAACTAATCGGTCTATCGAGACTTGATCTTTTGTGATCATGCCAATGTTATGTAATAATGCACCGACTCTGGGTAACTGGGGTCAGGGAGTTACAATTTAGGTTTTGGGACATTGTAAATAATAAAAAATTATCCCTGTAACTCACTAACTACCTAAGGTTTTCAAGTTCTCTAGTACAAAAATAATGTTGTGAAATTTATTTGAAATCTTTTTAAAATACAATAAATCTGATTATCCCTTAAAAATATTCCAATTTCAATTTTAAAAAATACATTGTTTTTAAATCGAATCCATGCATTTTTTCAAGATTAATCTCTACGATTTTTATCAAACCCATATTAAGCCATTTTAATCAAAAAAAATTGAAATAATTTTAATCTAATTAATTTACAGAATTGAATTCAACAATTTTTCATTAAAACATATTCAAATTTTAAATTAAACAATTAAAATTTCACCAATTTCCTAACGCATCCTAATTCAATGGAATTCAAGGTTTTCTTAATTTTATTTAAAACTCCAATTTCACAAAATAATTTCCTCCAATTTAATGGAATTGGTTTTTAATAAAACAATTTAATGAAATATTAATCAATTAGAAGAAATAAAAACAAATCAAAATTTAATTACTAATTTAGGCTAATCAAAGAGGCTGCTCAAAATAGAACCACATACCTCATGATCTTGGTATCTCAAATCATAATTTAAAAAAATGGTGTTCACCAAGGATGAATTTCATAAATAGAAAAACAATAGTCAACCCTACATTTAAGATTGAAGATTGTGGGTATAAGATCTTCCAACTAATATAGAGATCTACAAAAACCTAGGGAGAAAATGAGATATCCCCACAGATAGAGAACAAGAAGTGGAATCCTACTTGGTAGAGATCGAATGACATTCATCAAGCTTCAATATTCATTTTGGAGGGTTATGAGGGGACACAATTGCTTTTGGGACCTCCTAGGGTATAATAAATCAACCATGGGTCGTAAATGTCTGTTAGGGGACTAAAAATTGATTTCAATATTATTGAAATTAATTTTTCAAAATAAAAATAATGTTATCAAAGTTAGCCTAGAAGATCCTAGTGGTAAGACAAATCCTTTTTCCCGTGTCATGAGCCCCCTAGTTGGGTGCAGAATTTGAAAAATAATGTATCAATAATGACTAACCCCATAACAATCAAAAATCACAAAATTTTCACTTGAATTAACCCCAAAAAATTCCAACCAAATATTTATAAAAAGAAGGGTTTATGAATACCATAAAATAGTAATATTATGTTACAACCTCCCCACTGTAGAACCATTATATCCCATGAAATTCCACTTAGAAATTCCTTGAAAAAATAGGAGGCCACTACTCTTTCATTAGTGCCTTCATATCCCACCTATCTTGATTATCATAACTATTTTTCCTTAGCACTGAAACCAAAGTTATCATCCTCTCAGGATGTATCTTTTTTCAGATTCAACTATCCAAATAGGTTGTTCATCCATAGATAAATTAGATTTATCCACAAGATAACACCAAATCAAAACATGATATTGATCAGATTGGTACTTTTGTAGCTGAGAATGGAGGAACACATTATGTATCAACTTCTAATATGGTGAATGTGATAACTAATAATCCAATTTTACCACATGGTCAACAAAATCAAAGGATCCCACAAAAAAGGACCATGTATTAATTTCATACAAAGAGGTCAATGACCCAACATAGAGGAATCTTTAAAGAAAACTTGGTTACTAACTGAAAACCCCAACAATTAGGGATGATAATTATCATAAGACTTATACAGGATCTGATAAAAAAACTCTATATCGAATCCACTAAATCACTATTCTCATCTCTTGAACCATCCTTTAGCCAAAAAAATATCATTCACCAAAATCTAACTAACACAATATATATATATATATATATCCAGCTATACATGGCCTCAAAATGAGCCATTATGATCAACGACTAAAAAAAATTCTTATGTAAAACTCAATCATCACCAGATGGTAAACCCAGGCTCCTACAATGTTGAGAATGAATGAATGTTATGAAACAAACTGACCCTAGTTACATAGTGTTGGTTCATTATTACATAACATTTTCATGATCACAAGAGATATAGTCCTAAAAAATCGCTCATTTTAGTATCCTTGGAAGTACTACATAAATTCATAAGTTTTACATTACATTTTTAAAAGGAAAAAACAACATGGTGTCTTCTTTGAAACACACTCATATCCCATATCCAAATCCTACATGTCAATCATAATATACTTCTTCACATCTTGTGAAAAATAAAACATAATAAAGGGGTGATCTTAGATTCTCAGTAAGGATAAAAATATTTCCAAAACTATAATAAATATGAATAAACATTTAAGGAAATTCATTAGATTAAAACATAATCCTTTTAAACATAAACTTCAGAATAATATAAAAATGATAATTCAAATAATTTCATTTACTTATTTAAATGGAAATTATACTAGTCAAATAACCACATGTAATATCAATATCTAATTTCATAATGATTGAATGCATAATTCAGGACATCATAACCACAATGTCACGGCCTCGTTCTAAGACTACAAAGAATTATTGTGTCAAGGACTTCTGCCAAGACACTAATTTGTCTCCGGACATCTACTGATGCATCGATAGGCTATAGCGGGCCCCACGTATTGATAAGTAAGTCCAAATTATTTCTCATATTAAAAGGGTGAAACATAATCTTATCATTCATAATAAAACAAGAATACAAAATGTCAATACATTAACTAAAAATCATGAATGATATAAAAATAGCGCTTACACAATAAAACATAACCCATTTAATACAACATGGAAGGATTTATAATAATAAATCAACCTCGATAAAGAATAAAATACAATTATGGATATTGAAATAGATGAAAATAATCAGTAAAACATTTTGAGAGAAATATCTTCTTTTTCTTGAAAACATTTAAAAGTTTCACTATTTATCAAAGAAGTAGTTCAAATGAGATTTTTGAATCAAAGTGTACCATACAACATTGAAACTTTTGAAATGAATTTTAATTTCAATGGTTCATTTCCATATAAATAAATCATTCAAACCATTATTAAATAATGGAAATTAATGAGAAATAATGAGAGGAATAAATCATTAAAACTATATTTTAGTTTAAGAGTTCATAACAAAATGAGAGACACATGAATAAAAATAAGGGAGGAATAACAGTAATAATAAAATTTTAATTTCATGATAATAAATGGATTCATGATATAATATGTCAAAGGATAATATATACCCCAAATAAAAGTCAATTAGAGCATTACAACAAATAAGTCTCAATGGAATTTAAATTGAGACGAAATCCCATATAAAGACTATATCTTTAGATTAATGAAAAATAAATGAAATAATTATGTATGAAAAATATAAATACACTAAATATGATTTTATATTACGCTTAAATCAATCTGAGTATAATCACTCATATAATTGTAAAAACAAAACCAATGACTTTGATGTTTAACTCAATTAATTAAAATTGAGTTAAGATTACACTTAACAAGTTCATATCAATGACTTGAGAATTTTTAAATAAAGTGATTATATGCATAAAAAGTATATCCGATCAAAGTGAAGTTTAAATTATAAAATAAATATATAAATAGTTACTCCACACATAACCTTGAAGTAAAATAGTTAATGAAGTAAGCACAAAACCCAATGAGTGGAAATTGAAATTTTAAATTCCCTTACCGATTTAGTAACATATGAAACACACAACCCCTGAAAGAAGGATCATAAAATGAAGAAGAAAATTACCATAAATTAATGTATATTAAAAAATAATACATTAAAGAGAAGTACATACACAAAAAAAAGGAAATAGTGGAAAATATAGCATGAATCTCACGAGAATATAAAGTGAGATGAAAACCCATTACCCTGTACATTCCCATAGTCGAGGGTATGTTAACCTCCAATATAATAGTAAAATTATTGATATTAAATTATAAAATAACCAAATACATAAATATAAAAACATATATGATCCTATAGTATTTCTTTATTAAAAATATTTCTGCAGTATCATTGTTTTCAGTGTTAACTGATTCGTTTTTCTTTATATGGTTTATTACGTAAGTTGTGATTATTATGGATAGGATGTATTTGATTGATATCCATAATGATATTATGATTATAAACATTATTATTATTCATCAAATGAAAATTATTCTTGAATGTTTATGATGGGAAAGGACTTCTCATCACGTCGTGGAGACGGTAAGCTTTATGTACTGATGAGCGAAAATATCATTCTATTGATGGTTAAATCATATGTAATTGGATCGTATATTATATAAAAAAAATAATTAAAATGTTATAAATATTATTTACATCACTATTTTTAATTAATATTTCCATCCAAATAATGAAGGCTTGAACAAAAAACTACACCACAATGTGGAGACGGTAAGCCGTACGTATGCACGTATGGTGACTTTGTCATTCATAGGATGGATAGAATATTGAAAATGGTTGTAAAATATTTATAATAATATAGAATTATATATAAGGTACTAGCGTTTTACTTATGGTATGGAAACAATAAATAATGAGGAAGTGGAATAAGAAAAGAACATTGAAAGAGGTGATGAAATAATTACCTCTTCTTCATGTTCTTCTTTTTTATATGAATAAAAGATCTCATTTGGTTGTAATTATGATTAAATTAAGGACTATAGTTTTGATTTAGTGTTGTTGGAAGGATATTGGATCCGGGTTTGGATGAGAAAAATGGCTTTTTGGGTGTGAAATTAAGAGAATGGAAATCACCCTTTTTAAGAGAGGTGAGGGTCACATTAGGAAAATCATTAAATATTATTTTCTTATAAAATAATATTCGGTTTCTAATTGATAAAAATAAATATATTGTGAGTCTAAGGTGGGTATGGGTCTAAATTTTTTAAACTAATAGGTTTTAGACACGTTTAGGTCACCATATTAACCTTGTATTTTTTATTTAACCCTTAGTTAAATAGTTTAACATTTACCATGTCTTCTTGTATTTTTATATTACATGGTTAATAAACATACAAAAAAATACAAGAAAGCATCAAGTGGGTCATTAATAATATATCTAACCTTATATAAGTCCATTGGGTGAATATTATATTTTTATGAATATTATATAATTTAATAATGTAGTATTTGTTTTAAAAACTTCATTATGTCAATTTTGACACTATTTAGTAATAGGTCTTTGTTAAAGTCATAATAATATGATTAAATAGAAAAAAAATCATTTAATCAACCCTATAATGTTATAATAACCTAAAAAACATGGAATTCATCAATAGTCTAAATTTATATTTATTTTACTATTTATTACATCATTTATTTTAGTCTTTCATTAATAAGGTAATTACTACATCATCATTGTGTCATAAATAAAACTAATTATATAATGTATAAAAATAAAAAAAATACCATGATTTAGTAAATATTTTTATATTTCAAATGAATATTTGTAGTTGAACTTATCTTTTGTATAACCCCATATTAAAAATGGTTTAGTGATTACAATTATAATTTAACACTTTTAACTCTTCTTAATTTTTTTTAATAAATGTCCTAATATAATAAAAGTGGATAAGAAAGGATAATATTTGTGTTATAAGGATGGTTTTGGCCAAAATAAACACATAAAATAGAATTATTACCTGTTTTAGGGTAATTATAATTTTTTTTACCTTTAATTACCATATTTACTTTTAACCGTTGTAAATAAAATTCAAAAGATAATATTAAGAAAAAATTATTTTCATTCTATAGAACCACAGTTTACATAATTATTTCAACAGTGTCTCTCAATTTTTTGAAATTAAATTCACAGAAGCGGTAAAATTATGTTTTATGAAAATTTGCTAATGTGCATATAAGGTGGGAAAAAGACGTTAAAAAGTTAAATAAAATTTTATACATATAATATTTTTATAAAATGACCTCAATGAATTACAATGGAAAAATATAGGTATTATGTATCTATTTTTACATTAAACTAAATTAAAAATTTTAAAAAAATTATTAAAATAAAAAGTTAGTTTTAAACAATAACGAAATTTTTTCACTATTCATCATAAATTGAAGGTTTTCAAAAAAATAGAAAAAATCATCCATAGCTAATTTTTATATTAAAAATTCAAAAATTATGTCTATTTTACCAAATTGAAAACATATAAGTTTAATTAATTAATTTTAATTTAATTCCCATTGTCAAAACTAGAGAGTGAGTTTTTGAGAAGTAAAAACTATCAAAATATGGACATGTATTTATGTCCAATTTAAATGTAAAATTACTTCCAATGACCAAAATTGGATTAAATGATAAAAATATAATCTAATTATACTTCAAAAACATTCAAATGTATAATTTAACACTATAAAATATTTGAATTAATTTTTTTTCAATTAAAATTAGTATTTTTGACTATTCATCAAAATATGAATGTTATCAGAAAAACACCAAAAATTTATCATAACTAATTTTTTTGTCACTATTCTAAATAATAAGTTTATTTTGTCAAATTAAATATATAAAAGTATCAAATATTGGAATTAAATAGAGTTTTCAATTAAATGGCAGTAAAATTGTATTTTTGAAAAATACTTCCTTTATATGAAAAATTGAATTCATTCTTATATGATGTATAAGAAACAAATAATATGGAAGTGAAAAAAATATGGAATATAACAAAATCAAAATTCAGTTAATACTATTCATACCCTCTTTTTTAATGTCTATTTTGGTAATTCATGGGGTAGTGAAAATCGGTGTTGCCTATAGTGCAAGCTATTAAATTACGTTCAAGAGGTATTGTAATATGAAATCTTGGGGTGTTACATTATCTTATCCTCAAATAAATGGAATTCATGAAATTTATTCTCGAGATTGAAAACTAGGGGTTTGAAATTTCAAAATATATTAGATGAAAACCCACAGTAAAAAATGGATTAATAGGCCTATATTTTAAAATAATGAAAGGTATGTATAAAGGTTACCAGAAATAACACATACTAGGGTGACATGTAAGAAAACATGGATATGGAAGAGAAAACTGGCATTCATGTTCGGATTGAGAGTGATATAGAATATTTTTTGGTGAACGTTAACAGTTTGAAAGTCATTATCTTGTAATGGGATAAATGGTCTTTGATTAAATAGTAAGAAGAGTAAACAATTTTTTTTTGTTTTGTCTTCCTTTTCATAATGTTGAGGAATTAATTTATAATATTGACTAAGAAAATAAGGAAACATACTTACTTTACAATTAGAGTTTCATCCTTTAATAAATTTCTACCACAAACTCATATTTTCTCCAAATGATTAGTATTCATGATGACTTGGTCACACCTGAAACACTATAATCAAATTATAGAGAATCACATAATCCAAAACTGATGAACAATATATTTCCCTTGCCTTTAGAAATCAATGAAAACAAAAATGTTTAGAACAATATCCGAAAATCCCCAAAAAATGATAATACTTTATAGAAATAAATACTACTCTTAATCTCCAAAATTAAAAAAATATTACCCAAAGTTAAAAAAATACCATTCAATAAATAATTGTCCTTAAAATAATTCAAAATAATCCAAACTATTTTTGAAACCCAAAATTTAGAAGGATTTGATCACATAGTTCTTCATGATAAATCGTAACATTTAACTCAAAAAAAATCAATTACTCTTAAAGTCACATACTTATAAGTAATTAAACTAATCACATATTCTTTATAATAGGTCATTCATTTACATAAATAACCCAAATCACCATATATCCATAATATAAATATACATTCTTCAAAAATGAAAATCTATTATTACTCCTTATATGAAATCCCATAGTATTCTATTTTCCGTAGGCATATAGTGTTCCCAAAAGAGTGAAAATAATCCAAAATACCATTTATCCCTTAATCACCAATTAATTTTCCTATACTAAGGATATCCATTTGATAAATCATATGTTCCCAAAATCAACATATTCTTGATCCATAAAATCATTTAACTAAAAATAATTCTTCATACTATCCCGAGACTTCATGTATTCTGGGGGTAGGCAATAAATCCTAGCCACACTTCGGTTGTGGGTTCGATTCACTTCGGTTTGTCCAACACGATGGGTTGTCACATGGTCTATGTGTTGTCCTTTTTCCAAAACTATATAATATTTTAACATTCCCAAAAATGAGATAAATTCCTCAAAAATCACCATAATGAATTTTAACCACAAATGTTATCTCATACCTCACATTTTCATCCCAAGAGGTAATAACCTGTAATTATTTCAAATTCAAGGATCATATAAACCTATATGGTTCTTTTTAAATATATTCAGAAAAGAAAAGATAATTCTTCCTCAAATATCATTTTCATATAACAAACTATAGTGATACACATACAAGAGAAAAGTCTTCCAATGTAATCCCATCTACAAAGACCAATAATACTTTTAAACATTTATCCATCCATTTATTTCCACATAGGTTGTTCATTGACATAGAGGATATCCTATAGAATATATAATTGACTCAGGTAATTAACAGGTCCACTAAATTTAAGTCTAATTACTCTAAATGGATTCCTTGGATCATTTTTTTCTTCCATAGTACTATTCATTTTCTTCACAAATTCTTATTTGTTATGTCCTTATTTCTCACACATAAAACATTTCTTTGTTCTATTGAGACACTTTACTAGGTGTCTCATTCCACATTTCCTCCTTGATGAAATTTGATATTTCTTTTCTCCGTGGTATCTAATGTAGGAGCTCTTATCATTCTACGCCTTTCTCTTCTTCGTTGAGTTTGGGATTTATTTAACTTATATGTTTTTGTTCATATTTTTTGACACCTGATTCGGCATGAACATGATATATTATATGCCTATTAACATTTCTTTTCATTTCTAATTTCCATTACACTTCCCACCTTTTACATCATGTTAAATGTTACTATGAATTCTTTTTAATCCAGCCAATGACTATAACCAGAAAGCATAGTGTGAGTAACAATAGTTATAAAATCATTTAATGAATATCATGACACATTATTTTCAATATAAAACACCTTAGGATTAATCAAGTTTATTTATTATCATCTTATACTAAAATCCTTAAAATCAATTTGTAATGAAAATGTGAATTATCTTAAGAATAACCCTCGTGATTGTTGTAACCAAGAGTGATTCAATCCCCATTGTCATGAACTAGTTCTCATTTGAGTCTAGCTAAAAGTGGTGTTTTCTAGTTATACCACTAGTAAGATCTGTGCTAGAACCGACTCTACCTACTCGTATCCAGACAAGGATGTATTTAATGGAAACCCTACATAATATCTGCATTACCAAATTTTTGGATGTTCTTCTATACCAATCCTCAAATTCTATCTTAGGTTTGTGTTCTATAATAAGAGTTTTTAAAAATATAGATTCCATGGTTATTACTAAACATTCTCTAATACCAACTACAACTCTCAGTTACCCAGAGTTAATGCATTATTACATAACATTTCCATGATCACAAGAGATCGTGTCCCGAAAGAACAATAAGTTTTATATCCTTGGATGTACTAGATATATTCATAAGTTTTACATTACATTATCAAATGTAAAAATGACAACATAGTGTCTTATTTGAAACACACTCATATCCCATATCCTAATCATGCCGGTCAATCCAGAAAATACTTCTTCACGTCCATGGAAAAATAAAACAAAATAAAGGGGTGAGATCAGATGTTCTTTAAGGAGTAAAATATAGAGGAATGTATCATAAATAATCATAAACATTTAAGGAAATGTATAATATTAAAACATAATCCTTTTAAAATTAAACATTAGCATAATATGTAAATGATAAATCAAATAATTAAATTTACATATTCACATGGATATTGTACTAGTCGAATAATCACATGTAATATCAATCTCTAATTTCATAATGATGGAATGCATAATGCCAGACATCATAACCACATAGTCAAGGCCTCATTACAAGACAACAAATAATAATTTCATCAAGGCCTTCTTCCAAGACACTAATTTGTCTCATTAGACCTACTGAAGCATCGAGGGGATATAGAGGGTCCTGTTCATCGCATACTAAGTACAATGCATTCCTCATATGATAAGGGTGGAACATAATAAGAACATTCATATTAAAACTAGCATAGGAAATGTCAATACATTAACCATAAACCATGAATGGTAAAAAAATTGAATATCCACAGTCAAGCATAACTCATTCAATATAATTTGAAAGACTGTATTATAATAAATTAACCTCAATCAAGAATAAAATAATGTGAAATATATTGAAATATATGAAAATAATCAATAAAATATTTTGGAGAGAAATATCCCCTTTTTGTTGAAAATATTTAAATGACGAACGATTTATCAAAGAAGTAGTTCAAAAGATATTTATTTACCAAAGTGTAAGATACCAAATTGAATTTTATTAAGGAATTTCAGTTTCAAAACATTCATGTCCATATAAATAAGTCCATATAACCATTTTTAAAACATTAAAATTAATGAGAATGAATTAGAAGAATAAATCTATAAAACTATATTTTGGTTAAAGAGATCCAAAAAAATTGAAAAACACTTGAATAGAAATTTGAAATTCTCTAACCGATTTCGTAACATACGAAACATACACCCCATTAAATAAGGATCATAAAAATATGATTTAAATAACAATAATTTATTTTATATTACACAAAAAATACAATCATGGGTAGCACATACCCCACATAAAAAGAAATAGTGGAAAATATTAAATGAATCACACGAGAATACAACGTCAAATGGAAACCCATTACCTTGTACTTATACTTAGAAGAAGGTGTAGGTTCTGGGCGCAGTGGAGGTGCGTTGGTGGGTTTTCCCAACTTTAATTTTACCATTAAATAATGTTCAATATGAGATCCGTCACGACATAAAACACTAAATATTTGGAATAGAACGAAGAACGAAACGAAAAGAACAGTCCTGGAACCCTTGAGGAGGATCATCATATGTTGATTATAATTAATTTAATTAATGCATAAGAATTACCTCATTGGAATTCTTTCTTCGTTGATGTGTACGGTCACGATTCGGTGAACCATCGTTGCGTCGTAGAATCCAAGTGTGGGATTCCTCTAGCGGTGATCCACACGTGTGTCACGTATCTCCGGACGTCGCCAAAGGGATCTCCGGGTGCTAGCGTGGAAGAACCTTCACTTGCGATGTCCGCCTTCGACCGCCTTCATCCGGTGGAGGATCTTTCTCTTGTAACGTGAGGGCGTTCTTGGTGGAAAGGGAATTCTCTCTTGGCTTGAGAGTATTTCCAAATCCGTTGTGCACAAAAATGGCTCTACAAAATATTGGGGTTGTGAGGATATTTATAATCGGGTTTGAGGTTAATAGAGTTATGACAATAAATAAACGTGTTACGTGTTTTATTTATTTCATTAACTATTATTGAAAACCCCCATGTCTAATTATTAATTCCTTGACATGCGCCCACGCTGATTATAATAAATATCATTTAATAAAACAACATTAAATCCTCAAAATCCCAACTGGAAAAGCTACACGACATGTAATAATTAATAAACGACGTGTACTTGTTTTCAATAAAACTACATGGAGTTTATATTTAATATAAAAATCGTGTACTTTTATTCTCAATTTTTCTCCACCACATTTATTAGAACTTGCGTAATGACTATTTATTTCTTAAATAAATGTAACTACATTAATCCATAATAAATATATTATTTCATCCACAATATATTCTCTCGAATAACTAGTGTCAAAATAAAAGTGATCACACATCCTTAAATAATTATTAAACCACAGCCGGGAATGATATTTATTTAATTTTTTAAATTAATATTTAACTGAGATACATGGACACACTTAGTGTGTGACCCTCTAGGCCTCTTTCTTAGTGGCATTAGGCTGAGCCTGCATAATGTCCAAGGTTAGCATCTAACAACATGCCAAGGAATCCATATAGAAAGAAGTTAACGCCGCAATGAAGTGTCACCTCCTACGAACGCTTACCATGTAATATAATCCCTTTGTATCAATATCTCCAATCAAGCGGGTTGCATGCTAGTTCCATCAACCCATGTGCTTGATTATTCGTTCTTTGACTTCCTAGAATTGAACTTCCCCATACCGTACCATGGCCATGGATTTATTTAGGCTATATAAATTCCATCAAAGGGCCTGAGATATCTACTTCCGTTATGGAACGAAATGGACAAATCCTTTATCGCATTATCTATTAATGCAGTATTACTCATGACGCACCCAACGTATCCTACCTCGATGCGAACAGTTTGTCGTCACAGTTTTCGTCGATACATCTAAGTGCGTGAGTTGTAATACCCATTAATAATAATCTTAAATTCTAAGGACCAGTACACACGCCCGCAGATTGGAACATCCAATGACACTATGAAATGTGGATTTCCTACTGGCGGGTCTCGCTCTCATAATATCCTCATGGATATTACCAAGGGGGCACACCATGCGAAGGTGCCTCAAAGTTTTATGAGTCCTCACCCCTAATGACCTGTATTATTTGTGTCCCTCAAATAATATCATCCGACCATAGAACATACATTCAAGAACAGTGTTATGGCACTTCCAGGTTCTCATCATAGTAGGGATCCTCTACGACCCTTTATTGCAACAGCTGTCCTTAGGACATTATCACATGACATGTCACGCAGATGAACAATCAAGATGTGATAAGGATTTTATTTAAGGAATAAAGTAAAAATTAATTGGTTCTAGACCACCAACTCCAACAGACTCCCACTTAGACTAGAGCCAACTTCTAACAACCTTTAACCCGCTAGCTCTCACATGATATTCATGTTACTTTTGAGATAGGCCTTTAGTCATGGGGTTTTCAACGTTCGCTTCCGTGGACACTCTACTCACTGCAACTTCACCCCTTTGATAGAAATCCCTCAAGAGGTGATACTTCTAGAGTATGTGCTTTGTCCTTTGATGTGACCTTCGTTCTTTGGCAAGAGCCACCGCTTCAGTATTATCACAATACAATGTAATGAGATATTTACTACTAGGCACCACATCAAGCTCCTGGACAAAGTTCCGAATCCATACGGCTTCTTTGGCTGCATCAGAAGCCGCTATATACTCATACTCCGCTGTAGAATCGGTGACAACTGGATGCTTTGTAATCTTCCAGCTCACAACTCCTCCATTGAGACTGAAAACATATCCAGATTGCGACTTCAGATCATTCTAATCT
Source organism: Viscum album (assembly GCA_963277665.1). Lineage (NCBI taxonomy): Eukaryota > Viridiplantae > Streptophyta > Magnoliopsida > Santalales > Viscaceae > Viscum > Viscum album. The sequence continues at coordinate 1,428,291,624 of OY728141.1, forward strand.
ATTTGAAAACCAGAATCATCATACCCTCTGATGATAAGCTCCTCGTCTCCTCCATACACCAGGAACATATCCTTAGTTCTTCTCAGATACTTAAGGATAGTCTTAACAGCAGTCCAATGTTGTTCTCCTGGATCTTCTTGATATCTGCCAACCATGCTCAGTGCATAGGAAACAACAAGCCTTGTACATAACATGGCATACATGATGGATCCTGTAGCCGATCTGTATGGGATCTTGCTCATCCTATCTTTCTCCTATTGTGTCTGGGGACATATTTTCTTAGAAAGATGTAAGCCATGTGACACTAGAACCAATCCCCTCTTGGATTTTTCCATACTAAATTTCATTAGTATCTGGTCAATGTATGTACCCTAACTTAGTCCAAAAAGCCTCTTGGATCTGTCACGAATGATCTTGATCCGTAGAATGTAGGCTACTTCTCCTAAGTCCTTCATAGAGAAACACTTGTTCAACCAGTCCTTAACTGACTGTAAGGATGGTACATCGTTTCCAATAAGAAATATGTCATCAACATATACCACTAGGATAACGACCTCATTCCCATTAAACCGCTTATAAACACATGGATCACATTCATTCTGCAACTTGAAAACCCATTTGGATTCACCTTGTGTCACAAACCCTTATGGTTGTGTCATAAAGACATCTTCCTGAAGGTTCCCGTTAAGGAATACTGTTTTGACATCCATCTGCTAAATCTCGTAGTCATGTTAAGCTGCTATGGAAAGTATGATTCTTATGGATTTAAACATGGAAACTGGCGAGAAGGTTTCATCATAGTCAATTCCTTGACGCTATCTGAATCTTTTAGCCACTAGCCTTGCTTTGTAGGTGCTAACCTTACCATCCATGTCCAGCTATCTTTTGAATACCCATTTGCATCCAACATGCTTTACATCAACTGGCTCATCGACCAGAACCCAAACATGGTTCTGATACATGGAATCCATCTCAGAATTCCTAACTTCTATCAATCTTACAATTTTTTATCTTTCTAATTCTTCCTTGTTGGAAAGAGGTTCATCATTGTCCAACAATAATGATTCACCATCCTCGGTGACTAGGAAACAAAATCTCTCTGGTTCCCTTACCTCTCTTGAGCTCCTACGCAGTACATGTGTTTCTGGAACCTCTTCCAAGGGGAAATGTGAAACTTTTTCCTGTACCAACTCCTATGTATCTTGAGCATCAACTTCGTTGAAGTCAATCTTGCTCCCAATATCCTTCTTGGGGATGTGTTCCCTCTCAAGAAAGACGGATTGTCTGGCGACAGTCACTTTCTTGTCTTGAGGGTTATATAGGTAATATCCTTTCGTTTCCTTGGGATATCCAAGAAAGATACACTTCGTGGCCCGGGGTGCTAGTTTGTTACCCGATAAGGCCTTAACAAATGCCTCGCATCCCCATACACATGTGTGCGAAAAAGTGGGTTTCCTTCCATTCTATAACTAGGATGGAATTCTATTTGCCGCCTTAGTTGGTACTCGGTTTAATGTGTATGTTGTAGTTTGTAATGCATATCCCCAAAATGATAATGGAAGATCCGCATGACTCATCATCGAACTCACTATTTCCAACAAGGTGCGGCTCCTCCTTTCACTAACACCATTCCACTGTGGTGTATAAGGAGGAGTGAGCTGAGATAGAATCCCAGAATCCCAGAGAAGATCGTTGAACTCTTGGTTCAAATATTCTCCACCTCGATCCGATCGAAGCTTCTTTATCTTCTTACAAATCTGATTCTCTACTTCATTCTTGAATTCCTTATGTTTCTCTATGGACTCTGACTTATACCTCATTAATTAGACATAGCCATATCTACTCAAATCATCAATAAAAGTAATGAAGTAAGAATATCCACCTCTATCTTCTACTGGAAATGATCCACACACATCCGTGTGTCCCAATCCTAGAAGCTCTGTGGCCCTTTCACCTTGTCCACCAAAAGGCGTATCGGTCATTTTTCCTTGTAAACAATTGTGACATCTATCAAGTGGTTTTAGATCAGTAGAGTCTAAATAGCCATCATTCCAATGTTTTGTCAAACTATTCTCGTTCACATGACTAAGGCGGTGATGCCATAACTAGGTGATGTATGAGTCATGTGAGTTTGTTTCGTTCTCGATTTCCAACACTTGGTTTCTCTAATTCAATACATAAAAACCATTATTTAAATGTTCCATACCATAACATATGTTGTTCTAATAAAAGAGACAACCATTATTTCCAAATTTGAAAACAAATCCATCCATATCCAAAAAAGATATAAAAATTATGTTTTTGGTAACACTAGGCACATAATAATAGTTATATAAAACCAAAATCATCCCAGTTGGCAATGAGAGGTGGTAGTCTTCAATAGCCAACGCAACCATCCTTGTACCATTGGCAGCTCGAAGATCCACCTCTCCTCTGGAGATCTTTCTAAATCTACTTGGTTCCTGCATTTGAATACAGGTGTGAGCCCGACAAGCTGTATTTAATACCCAATGTGTAGAAATAGAAAGATTTCATTTGATAACAAACACACCATTAGTGTCCCCATGCTTCTAGGTGCAGTTCCTCTTCTAGTGGCCCTGCTTCCCACATGCAAAACACACTGTCTCCCGTTCCTTAACCTGCCTCTAGATCTTCCCCTTCTTGGAGGGACGGTGCTCGGGGGCTTCAGACCATTTATAAGTCTTTGGCCCCTTTGCATTGTCCTTCCTTTTCTTGTTCACCATAAGGACCACAGGTTTGTCATGCCCCATGTCTTTATCTACCAGGAAATCAAGGTCAGAAGCTCCAATAGACTCTTCTCATTTCCGCTCATGTTATAGTTGACAATGAATCTAGAGAAGGTCTTGGGAAGTGATGATAGGATGAGATCTATACGCAACTCATCCAGGAATTTAATCACTAAGATGTCCAGGCATTCACTGTAGCCAATATGCTTGACTACATGAGGCCCAGCTGGCGCATAATCTCCAAGATTCGTGGTAAAAAAGCATTGGAGATCTCATACCTCTCCCGTCTCTCCTTCTCTTGGTAGAGATCTTTAAGGTGAGACATCATGCTTTGCACGTCCATGTTCACATGTTGTTTCAAGAGCTCATTAGACATGGATGATAGCATGAAACACTGGACATTTGTGGCATCATCCATGTGTTTCTTGTATAGAGATAATTCCTCATCACTAACCTCTTTCCCAGTTGCAACTGGAATAGGCTCTTCTGGCACATATAATTTCCTTTCGTGGAGAAGGACGACGCGTAAACGCCTCTGGCACTCTTGGAAATTGGTGCCAGTGAGAAGGTCTTCTTTTTCGAGTATGGTGCACAATGATATGTTTGAAGCCATTTTATTTCCGTTTCTACAAGTTAAGATGTGCAAAGGATTAGTACATTATTACAAAAATTGAGACAAATAAATAAATTAATACTTATTAGTCACCCACTATTTTATCGAAATCCAATAGTCCTCACCATTGACTTTGGAATATTCTGTTTCTTGAATATTATAGTGGCAAGGATCCATATTTCCTTTCGCATTACCCCAAATAGGGTTGGTCAAGATACTTGAAGGGTTTTAGGTAGGCATTCCAAATGCCAACTGCATTAACTCGCAGCTCCTTGATCCGCTGAGTGGACTCCCCAATCCTGATTCCTTTTTGGATTTCCTCAACCATTCCCTCTTGGTCACACCATGTCTTGCTGTGGCAGTCAACCCTTGATGCGAACCAAGTCAAGTCAACCCAAAACCTTGAATTAGAATTCCCCGATAATTGAAAGCACCCAACTAGGGTTGGTTAAGCACTTTGCACTATGGTTCGATTCTAACCAAGATTATGGAAGGCTATGCAGACTTAATATTTATAATGAGGGATTTTATCCTTATACGTAAATTTCCATTTTATTATCTTTGATTACATGCTTGTTAATATTAAGTGGGACATACTTAAGTGATTAACCATGTCTAAGATAATATTTACGTATAAGCCGGTTTTATTTTTGTTCCATCTTGCATGCTTGTTTAATTCATTAATTATGTGATCGTGACAACAAACCCACAATATATAAAACATGCAACTGACAGAAATAAAATTAATGGTATGATCATGAGCATTTCTATTGGTTAGATTATCTAGCGGTTGATAACCTAACTCAAGACCTAGGAGAGAAACACCTTGAAGCTTTCGGGTTCATGTTTACAGCTTTCCACCTGTCCACCTTTGTATCTCCTTGGATTGATTTCACCATGGCTCCTGACTTGAGCCGCCTCCACTAGATTGGGAGCTCCATCCATTACATATGCATTTATCTCCCACGCAGGTGAGGGGTAAAAGGGGTTTTTACATAAAAGAATCCTTGGGCGCGCAAGCCCTACATATTAATGAGGAGATGGCTCCCAGGCGAACACATTTAATTTAAATAAATAAATTTAAATAAACCATTAACATACAAATGTCTCGGTCTATCTCATGATCATCCATACATGCAACGATATTTATCCATAAATAAAAAACTAGCATTCAATTCTTTAATCGTTCTTGTTTAAGATAAATCACGCTCGAATCAATTAATTGTCTTTAATTAATCAATCCTTTTATCTTAAATCCCTTTTCTAAATTTCCTTGAGATTCTCATCCATCATAATTTTAAACAAATGAATTTATTTAAAATTATCCTTTTACGTAACATGTACCTTGGAGGCAACCTGGTAAATTCCCATTTATTACGCAGATGTTAAATTAAACACGTATATATAAAACACCTATCACGTGTTATGCCTCAGCTTTACGCCTTCACCATGGTACACATCTCAATTTTTTATATAATATAATAATAAATTTTAATAAATCTGTGTAATTTGGGTGAGTACACAACGTGTAGTTACGACTACATGACGTGTACTTTTCTTCATCGTCCATCTGAAGTACATGCCCGAGGACAGGGCGTCTTAATGTACTTCGGAAATTTTCGAAGGACACGATGTGTACAGTGGGACACACACCGTGTAGTTTCCGTATTACACAGTTTCCAGCCGGGTAGGCCGTGTTCGGAGTACACGACCCAACCCTAACCCAAAGGGAATACACGCCATGTTCATTGGACCACACATCGTGTATTACGGAAACTGTGTGCCACCTATTTCTGGTCAACACACGGTGTCTTAAATTCTTAGAAAGAATCCAATACACGGCCTGATTTGGCAGATCAGTCAATGTATTGAACCTAGACTACACGACATGTACTTCCAAATACACGCCATGTATTCTGGTGTTATACGGCCAGAAAGGTTTGGCTCCTCCAGATGAGTTCCTCTATTTTATTTTAATCAAAATTAAAATCAAAATTTGTTTTTTTGAGGTGAATGAGAAACGAGGGAGGATGAATAGATCTCGATATTCAGATTTCCAGAACGATTAAACATTAATTGAAATAACTAAATTATTAAATGCGTAAAGTACCAACGAAAAACTAAATAATTATAATCAATGATATAACCTTCCTCTGATACCACTTGTAGGTTCCGGACGTAGTGGAAGCGCGTTGGTGGGTTTGCCCAACTTTAATTTTAACATTAAACAATGTTCAATCTGAGATCCGCCACGATATAAAACACCGAATCTTCGGAATAGAACAAAGAACAAAAAGAAAAGAAGAGTCCTAGAACCCTTGAGGAGGATCATCATATGTTGATTATAATTAATTTAATTAATGCATAATAATTTCCTCATTGGAATTATTTCGTCGTTGATGTTCCTGGTAACGATTTGGTGAACCGTCATTGCATCGTAGAATCCAAGTGTGGTATTCCTCTAGCAGTGATCCACACATGTGTCACGTATCTATAGACATCGCCGAAGGGATCTCCGGGTGCTAGCGTGGAAGAACCTTCACATGCAATGTCCGCCTTCGACCGCCTTGATCTGGTGGAGGATCTTGCTCTTGTAACATGAGGGCGTTCGTGGTGGAAAGGGAATTCTATCTTGGCTTGATAGTATTTCCAAATCCATTGTGCACAACAATGGATCTACAAAATGTTGGGGATGCGAGGATATTTATAATCGCGTTTGAGGTTAATAGAGTTATGAAAATAAATAAACGTGTTACGCTTTTTATTTATTTCATTAACTCTTATTGAAAACCCCCATGTCTAATTATTAATTCCTTGACATGCGCCCACGCTGATTATAATAAATATCATTTATTAAAACAATATTAAATCCTTAAAATCCCAACTGGAAAAACTACACGGCGTGTAATAATTAATACACGGCGTGTACTTGTTTTCCATAAAACTACACGGCGTGTATAATTAATATACACGGTGTGTACTTTTATTTTCCAATTTTCTCGACCACATTTATTAGACCTTGAGTAATGACTATTTATTTCTTAAATAAATGTAACTGCATTACTCGCTAATAAATATATTATTTATTCCACAATATATTCTCTTGAATAATTGGTGTCAAAATAAATGCGATCACACATCCTTAAATAATTATTAAACCAAAGTCAGGAATAATATTTATTTAATTTGTTAAATTAATATTTAACTGAGATACATGGACACACATAGTGTGTGACCATCTAGGCCTCTTTCTACGTGGAATTAGGCCGAGCCTGCCTAAAGTCAATGGTTAGCGTCTAGAAACACGCTAAGGCACCCATAGAGAAAGAAGTTAACACCGCAATGACGTGTCATCTACTACGAACTCTTACCGTGTAATATAATCTCTTTGTCTCGATATCTCAAATCAAGCGGGTTGCATGCTAGTTCCATCAACCCATGTGCTTGATTGTTCATTCTTTGACTTCCCGGAATTGAACTTTCCCATACCGTACCATGGTCATGGATTTATTTAGGCTATATCAATTCCATCAAAGGGCCTGAGATGTCTACTTCCATTATGAAACGAAAGGGACGAATCTTTTCTCGCATTATCTATTAATGTGGTATTACTCGTGACGCACCCAACGTATCCTACCTCACTGCAAACAGTGTGTCGTCACAGTTTTCGTCAATACATCTAAGTGTGCGGGTGGTAATACCCATTAATAATAATAATCTTCAAGTCTAAGGACCAATACACACGTCCGCAGATAGGAACATCCAATGACACTATGAAATGTGGATTTACTACTGGCAGGTCTCTTTCTCATAATATCCTCCTGGATATTACCAAGGGCTCACACCATGAGAAGGTGCCTCAAAGTTTTATGAGACCTCACCCTTAATGACCTGTATTATTTGTGTCCCTCAAATAATATCACCCAACCATAGAACATACATTCAAGAACAGTGTTATGGAACTTCTTGGTTCTCATCATAGCAGGGATCCGCTATAACCCTTTAATGCAATAGCTATCCTTAGGACATTATCACATTACATGTCACACATAAGAACAATCATGATGTGATAAGGCTTTTATTTAATGAATAAAGTACAAAGTAGTTGGTTCTAGACAACCAACTCCAACAGAAGGTACGTTAAAGTCATGAATAATAGATAAATAATTGTTAGTATATTATAAAATAGGCACATAAAAAAAATATGATATCATATATGATCCTCTAATATTGCTTTGTTAATAATATTTCAGTAGTATCCTTGTTTTGGGTCTTAACTGATTCGTTTTCCTTTATATGGTTTGTTACGTAAGTCATGCTTGTTATGGGATGAATTTGATTCATTTATATAATTATATTAAGATAAAATTCATCATATTTTATAATAAAATGAAAATTATTTTTGATGGTTATGATGGGGAATGTCATCTCATCGAGTCGTGGAGACGGTATGAAGTACATACAGATGAGTGAAAATTTCATTCTATTGATGGTGAAATAATATGTAATTGGATGGTATATTATATATACAGAATCCTTAACATGATATATTTATTATTTACATCAATTCTACTAATTATTATTCCCATCCAAATAATGTAGCGTTGAACAACAATCAACACCACGAAGTGGATACTGTAAGCCATACAAATGCACGCATGGAGATTTTTCTCATTCATAGGATGGATAGAATAATGAATATAGATGTACCGTATTTATAATAACATCACAGTATAAATAAGGTATTGAAGTTATTTTTTTTATGGAAACAACAAAGAAATATGAAGTGGATGAAGAAAATAACTTTGAAAGAGGTGATGAAATAATTACATCTTCTTCAGGTTCTTACTTTTTATTTGAACATAAGAGCTCCTTAAGATGGATTTATGATCAACGTAATGACACTAAATTTAATTGAGGGTAGTTTAGAGAATATTTTAGTAGTTTTTGACCAATAAAAATAGCTTTGGGGTTGTGAAATTAAGAGAATAGAAAGTACCCTTTCATAAGAAGGGAGAGGGTCACATAAAAAATGCTTGGAATATTATTTTATTATAAAATAATTTTATATTTATAATGTCTCCAAATGGATTTATTTAGAGGTTAGTGTGGGGATGGGTATAAATATATTCAACTAATAGGTTTTAGACAAGTTCAGGTCACCATATTAACCTTATATTTTTTATTTAACCCTTGGTAAAATAGTTTGTCTTTTACCATGTCTTCTGGAATTTTTATAATACATGGTTAATAAACATACTATAAAATGCCATGATCACCTCAACTAGTTCAATAATTACATATTTAACCTTATCTATGTTCTTTTTATAAATCATAGATTTTTAGGAATATAATATCATTTAATAATATTGTATTTGTTTTATAAACATATTTATATAAATTTATACACTATTTAGTCATTGATTTTATTAAATCATGATAAAATGATTATTTATAAAAAAATTATATCAACCCTAACATGTTATATAAAAAAAATAAAATTCATGGAATTTATCAATACTTTCAATTTATATTTATTTTACTATTTATAACATCATCTATTTTAGTCTTTCATTAATAAGTTAAATAATGAATCATCATTGTGTCCGAAATACATTTAAATATTTAATGTATAACAATTATAAATAAAATAAAATGATGTATGAAATCATTTTATATTTCTAATGAATATTTATAGTCTAATTTATCTTTATTATAATGACATATTAAATATGGTTTAGTTATTAAAAATAGAATTCCACACTTTTAACACTTCTTTAAATTAAATATAATTAATGCCCTAATGTAATCGAAGTGGATAAATAAGGTTTTTTTTTCATATGGTTTATTTTTTCTGAAATACACTTATCCAATATAATTAGTACATGTGTTAGTGTAATTATAATATCATTTTTACCATTAATTACCCTATTTACTTTTAACCATGTTAATTAAAATTTAAAAGTTACTATTCAAGAAAAATTATTTTCATCCTATTGAAAAAAAATTTACTCATTAATGTCAACCAAGTCTCTATGATTTTTGCAATTCAATTCACAGAATGGTAAAATTTCATTTTATGAAAATTTTCTAGTGTTCCTAGAAGGTTGGTAAAAGACGTTAAGAAGTTCAATAAAATTTTATATATCTAATATTATTATAAAATGCCCCCAATGAATTAAATTTTAATAATATAGGTATTATTTATATATTTTTACATGAAAAAAAATTTAAATTTAAATACAATTATTTAAATAAAAAAGTCGGTTTTAAACAATAACAATGTGTTTTTCAATATTCATCATAAATTTATTGTTTTCAGAATTATTACAAAAAATAATTCTAAGATAATTTTAATATTACAAATTGAAAAATGATATCTATTTTACGAAATTCAAAACATATAAGTACAATTAATTTAGTTGAAATTAATTCCAGTTGTCAAAACTAGAAATCTGGTTTATGATAAGTAAAAACTATCAAAAGATTGATATGTGTTTTTGTCTAATTTAAATGTAAAATTACTTACAATAACCATAAATGGATTAAATGATAAAAATATAATCCAATTATACATCAAAACCATTCGAATTTATATTTTAACACCTTAAATTATTTTAAATAAAATAGTTGTTTTCAATTAAAATTTAGTATTTTCCACTATTCATCAAAATATATAAGTTATCATAAAAACACCAAACATTTATTGTAACTACATTTTAATATCCTAATTTTATATAATAAGTTTATTTTGTCAAATTTTACATATAAAATTGTCAATATTGGATTTAATAAGGTTTCTCCAATAAGAGGCAGTAAAATTGTATTTTGATAAAATTATTCCTTTATTTGAAAATTTGAATTTGTTGTTATATAATGTATTAGAAACAAAAAATATGGATGAAAAAATTATATGGTGTATATAAAATTCAAAATGTAGTTAATACTATTGATAACAACTTTTTTAATGTCTATTTTGGTATGTTGTGGTGGGCTTGAACTTAGTGTTGTGTGTAGTGCATCTATTAAATTACTTTAAATAGACAATGTACTATGAAATATTGGGGTGTTACATGTTACATATCCTCATTAGTCTGTATAGATATTTTTTTCAAGACACTAGAATGGGGATGGTATGACATACTCAAATTGTCCTGGGATCATACTAACTCTTGAAGGCCTCTCCAAAAGATAGAATTAATGCAAAGATCATGATCATATCGAATATTTTGTATGGAACTCCATGAAAAAAAAATATATTTCACATATATATTTCTCAATACCTTAAATTTTGTTATTTCACAAATGGGTGTAAAGTGAGTCAATTTTTTCATCCAATTGATAACAACCCATATCACATTCGTCTTTATTTTGGAATACAAAAACTAACCCAAAAATTAAAATGATATGTCATCCAACCTATATATTGGAACTATATGTGGATGAATCAGTCGTGATGGTTTCTTTTGATCAAACGTGGCCTATTAGCATGTATAATAAAGAGAGAAAACTTCAGTAATTCCACTTCTCATACTAGGACACCAAAATTTGTGTCGCCTATCATAGAAAATCTATATAGTTTCTAGGTTTAATGACTATAAGAAATTATCTAAATTTGCAATCACAACATTACTAGCATCAAATTAGACAACAAATAGATTATGATAGCCTAGTATGCCCTTAGAGGACAATGACTAGTTAGGAAACGTCTCCCCACTATAAAGAGAGTCTCCAATGCTACCAAAACTATCATCATGCTACTGATCATGAGGAATCGTCATGGGAAAATTGGGTGAAAACTGAACAATGTCCAAGGAAACCTTATTAATTGATTCTTGAACTCTATTATGAAATAGTCACGAAAGACACATCATGTTGTGCTCTTCTACAAATTCATTCATAGTCATTGTCATATGTTTTCTACTCAAATAATCTTCAATGAAATTACATTTTCCTAGGTTATAGGTGATGTTGAAATCAAATGACTATAGGTATTCTACTAAACTCAAATGGAAGAGATTCAAATATTTAGGGGACATGATATAATTCAACGTATTATGATCTAAAAACATGGTAATTCAATATTTTTAATGGTAGTCCCATAAAATTTTAAGTGATCAGGTCACAGGTTCATGTTCACTGTCATGGGTTAGATAATTCTCCATGATTAGCCTAAGATGATCAGATCCATAAGCAACATCATGATCACCTTGAATCAAAACAGAAGGAAAACATTATCCTGATGCATCATAGAAGACCACATATCCCTGCACCGCCTATGGGAGGTTCAACACCTGAGAATTATTCATAATAAATTTCAAATCAATAATTTAGTTCTGAAATTTCTCATCAAAAGCATATATTACTCCCTTTTGAGTTATAGTGGTTATCATAAAATCCATGTTTAAAATGTCCATTACAAACCTATGATAAACGCTTGTTAATCCCAGGAATCTATAAATCTAGAAAAAAATACTTTGTTTTTCCCATGTCATAATATATGTAAACTTCTTAGGATCAACTAATATACCCTATAAAGACATCACTTGTCCCAAGAACATCACTTATCATATCCGAAAAATCGCATTTTGAATGCCTGTCATAATGTTAGTGATTTCTCAACAATTCCAAAAATGATCGTAGAAAACTAACATTATCCTCATTCTTCATTGAGAAAATGAGGATATCAACCACAAATACTACTTTGAAGGTATCATGATACATGGGGGAAATCATATTCATCAAATCCATAAATAATCCAGGAGAATTAATTATACCAAATGGAAATACAAGTCACTCATAATAACTATACCTACAGTAAAAGGTGTTTTTATTAGTTGAAGAATCATTTGTCCTCAATAGATTGTAACCGTAATGAAGATAATACATCGAGATGCACTTCTAATATTTTATGTGATCACATAGGTTATTATCCCGTGGAAACAAATACTTGTTCCATGTCATAACTCGATTGAGTTTTTAAATATAAACATAGAGGTCTAGTGATCCAATAGCCTTATAAGATAAGTGAACTGGTACAACCCATGGTGAAAAACTTGGTCATATAAATACAATCAAAAAATTATCATACAAATCATTCTTCAACTCATTCATTTCAGCTGGGGCCATGCCGAAAGATGGAATAGACACTAGTTGAGTATGAGTCACTAAATTGATTGAAAAATATAGTTCTATTACCAGTGGAAAACCATAGAATCCAAAAGGGAAAACATCGACAAACTTGAAAATAACTGGAGGGAGATAACTACACAATGATTCTCACTCCAGATAAAAAGTGAACATAGAAATCACTTTCCCCAACATTGGATAATAATTACAGAATACAATCAACATCAAGTCCCATTCTCGATTAATGATTCTGGAACCCATGTTAGGTGCACTAAAGGTGACCCATCAAAGATTAAAATCAATATGGGATTCACTAATAATGATAAAATTCATCCTCAATAAGACATTAATAATGATCATAGTGATAACTAGAAATCATTTTGAAAGAACAACATATGATATAGATAAAACATTTGGGAGATATGGATACCTTTCCCTCCCATCATAAAAGTGGGGTATGATAATATCCATGAAATAAGACAAAATTTCCATAGAAATATTTAAAATATAACAACATGTGTTGAAATAAATAAATGTGATTCACCAATAACAAATATATTAGTCACTAATTACAAAGCTATATTAATGGTACCTATCATATTTATTAGACCCCTACCATATTCATCTAGAGACTATGCCACTATTCAAAGAAGGGTTGTTCTATATTTATATGGATAGAACCCCTTTTACCAATAATTATCTGATTATATCAAATATTGGTAGGAATTTATGATATTTTGCAACTATGTGGATTGTAATAAACATAGGGTAACTTATGAAAATGATCTGATCATCTGCAGTAACCACATATATTGGGTGCCTCATGGTAGAACTACTTTGAATTCCCTATAATTTCATAGTATTAACAATGCATATACCATGTTACAGGAACTGTAGGAGGTATATAATGACTATATTGTTGGGAATAACCATGAGATTAATCACAGAACATCTTTCCTATAGAATAATTCATCTAGTAATGGGGGAAAATGAACTGCTGAAAACCCTAACTTTCTAGCTAGATAAATTTCATCCATCAACACTCTATACATCACATCATCATAATAATGTAGTTTCATCAAACACACCTAAGAAATAATATCTTGTTAATGTCCTAGATCGAACCATAAAACCAATATCTTTTCATTCAATACCATCTCAGGTGTAAAGTGAACATGCTAAGAAAATAGTTTTGGTATTATGTCATGGTCTTGTCAGACATCTTATGTTTGAAAAACACAATGGACAAGGAAAAAACTAATCTATATAGAACTAGTTAGTGAAATGAAATTATAATTACATCCAATCTATTCCCTTTTGTTTCATCATATACACAATTATTTCCCACCATCTCCTACTCAGTCTTTCCATCATGAAGGTGGCACACATCGCATTGATTTCATTGCGTGCCTTTATGAACCCAAAAAATTCTCCATCATCTTCAACCATTGCTCAAACTCATAAGGATCATTTTATCCATTTAACTATGATGGTTTCTATTGAAGGAAATCGTGAGAACTAATCTGGATAACATACCTATAAGGTTCACCAAATGGATCCAAAATAGGATCTAGTGGTTGTATATGTCCTAGATATGGACAAAACACATTATCACCTCAACCAGACTTAGGTCCACGCGGGGATTCGCTCGCTAAGGTTTATCATTAAGTTTTTCCTAGATAAAAATTTAATGTCTTATTGAATTCATGAAGATACCGAACATTGGAAAAAACAATGAAGAAATTATATTTAACACTCAAACTGAGAAACAAGGAAAATTAATATTAATTGACAAAAAAAATGATTTGAATTTCAATATACCTAAATCACATGAAGATAAAAGTCTATAATTCTTCCTCAAGACACCATTCCCATACCTCCCCTGGGGAATTAAGGATCATTATGGTGAGATTTATTAAGCAAATCAATAGAAACAGCCTCCTAACTCATGGGAAGACTACACAACTGCATACTAATATCAATCGAATATTCAAAACAATATCTTTCAATACCACATTGTCATGAACCATCATTGAAACCCTGGTGACCTGATTACAGAGTTAGTTGTCACATGGCCTAATGTGAATTACCAACTACCATGGTTTTGAACTACAACCTATCCTCATTCAATATGAATGTGGAAATGAATGTTCCACAATCACAATGGAATAAAAAAACAATTAAGTATGTATACAAGAAAAATCAGTAGGGAAAAGTGTACAAGATTTCACATATGTATAAAAAACCCAATGAGAAACAAAAAAGTTACTGAAAAATAGGATGACTACCCATATCCTAATAGATGAAACTAACCATGTCCAGGGATCAATAAATATAACCACCTCCAAGTATTGATTTACCCATGCTCAAACTAAGAAGGAGATAATCTAAAAACACCTAAAGGCATCTGTAGGGTGTGAGCTAAAATCCTAGCATTGCCTGACTAGGTATTACATAATATATTCCACATTTAATTAAAACAATAAAGAACATTAAATTTTAAATAATGGGATTTCATTTTTTTAATGCATATTTAAAAAATAATGCTTTACATTTCAAATTATGAAAATAATTTAAAAAAATGTTTCACATTTCAATTAATATTATATTTATAAAAAATTTGAATAATAATGTTTTATATAATATAGATTATATAAATTCAAAAATAATGTAAAATAGTTTAAAATAATGGTATATATATATATATATTCATTTCAATTAACAATAAATGAGAAATAGGTTCATGTTCCAAACTGTATAATAGTTTCAGGCTATGTGAAATCCCTCCCAACAAATATAACTCGAAAATATGTATATACTGATTCCCCATTGAAACTGTTCAAAAGTACATCATCACCATCTTATTAGGGTTGTGGTGTGCTGCTTTTATTTTCTGGAATTTTGTAAATCACCGAGTGATATACCGGAAATCCCCCCAAAACCCAATGAATGCATGTGCGCTAGTATGAAAAAATGATGCGAAATCCATTTTAAAACCGATTAAAATACAATTCATCACATTCTCCATATAAAATATTCCAATTTCCAAAAAAAAACACATGGGTTTTAGTAAGAAATATGACTTTTCCAATATAAAACCTAATAGTTTCTATCACAAATATTATAAGACATTATCTTAAAATATAATTTAAAATAAATTTCATTAAATAAATTTCCACTAATTTTTTTTACTATTTTTCATAAAAAATACACAATTTAAATTAAACAGTATAAATTTCAACAATTTCTATCAAACTATCAAACACAAACCAATTCAACGAAATATGGGGGGTATTCCGAATTTCATTCAAAAAATACAATTTCAAAAACTCAAAATCCCAAATTCAATGTAATTGGGTTTTTAATCAAATAGTTAAATTCAATTTTTATGCAGTTGGAATCAAATATAAACAGTGAAATATAATCATGAAATTCAGGATTATTAAATTTTGCCAATAAATATAGAATGAACATGCTAGGGTTTACAGGATATAGAATCTAAAATCCAAAAACATGATTCACCAATGTAAAACATAACAAAATGAATAAGAAGAATCAAACCTTGTTTTTGTAATTTAATACAATGGGTATTTGTTCCTCCAACAAACACGGAGATCTAAAAATACATAGGAGGGAAAAGAGAGAGAGGGGAGGAAGATAACAAGAAGATATAACCTACCAAGTGGAGATCAAACGGTGTTCATCAAGCATCAATTCTCTTCTTGGATGGTTTTGAGAGGCAAAAAACTGCTTTTGGGAGCTCTTAGGGAATAAGATATAAAATATGGGGTTTACAGGTCAATCAGTGGTCTAAAAAAGTGTTTATAGAAATTTAATATCAATTTCATGGATTAAAAATCTAAAAAATGTTCCATAGTCATGTTCCCCTTTTTCCAAGGTTCATGGTTTCTTCCATTTGGGAAAACAATTCAAACCATTCACCAAACATGTAATATCACACAGCCTTGGTTTACATGGTTTTCGCTAGTAGGGAGTGCCTATTGTGATAACTATGTGCTAACCATAGACAACCCAAGAACACGAAAAAATCACCAATTATTCTCTCGAAACAACCAAAAATTTGACCCAACCAAATATTGATAAAATAGGTTATTAAGAATACCTGAAAACATAAAATGATGTTACATTATTATAATTGATGGTCACCTGATTCAACATTTGATAATTATCAAAAATTATAATGATCCCTTTTGCGATCCTAGTATATAGAACTTTTTATTCCCATAATGAAAGGCTTGGATAAATAAATCATTTCAACTCTATGACATAAATCTAGACATTAATATCCACCAACCTAGAAGGATCCCTTCAACATGATTCCTTAGAAACAAGCATCATTCTAGGGAGCATTTTAGTAGTAAATAAGACCTATGGTTATGTTGGTAGACCATTGAAATCATCAGGAAATACCACATGGTACTCATAAAAAATAGAATGCATGTAACCACTGATGAACATTTTAAATTCATAAGGAATCATTTCTAAAAACTAGCATGATATTGTACTTATATAAGGGAGAAAATGCTCTTACCGTCCTGATCTAGATTCCTAATCATCCTGGGAAGCATGAAAGATTGCATCCGTAAATAAAAATTCTACTCTATAATGATAACTATATTTTTATTCTGTCACCATGATCATCCCATCCTTGTCGATAATCCTATGAAAGAAGTCTGATCAATCACTGAGAAGACCCAACACACCTCAAAGTCACCTATCACTATCGGACACGTGGGAAAATGATGAATTGTTAAGACCTCTTTACTGAAGGCATAGAAAGATACAATAGAATTGAATAATAGATGAATGTAATCTTAAAAAATAATCCTACCTTTACAATATAATATAATAACTGGTATGAGTATCAAACAGTGCCTACACTAAAGAAGAAAATATAAACATCATTCCTCAATCAGGATCTATCCCTGCTCTAGATTCCACTAGCATACTCTCTAACACCTAAATATATCTGATATTATCCACATGGAACTCCCCATTGGAATGATAATGAAAACAAACACTATTGGTAACATAAACATCAACCTGCATCCCCTTAGTGGAAGTGGGTCTGGCCTTAGTTCCAATTGACATCTTATC
This sequence comes from Viscum album, assembly GCA_963277665.1. Lineage (NCBI taxonomy): Eukaryota > Viridiplantae > Streptophyta > Magnoliopsida > Santalales > Viscaceae > Viscum > Viscum album. Next base: position 1,428,309,231 of record OY728141.1, read on the forward strand.
ACAGAAACATTTTAGATATCTAGATCACTAAAAAATATGACATGTGAAAAAATAGTCCTTATAATGAGGCATAGAATGGCCACTCATCCCACAGTAGTAGTAAATAAACTATTGTTTCCATAAAAATTCTAATGAACCTTGTCTTCTATAAAACTAACCACTATCAAACTTCTTTTTCTGACTAAAATAAGCACCCTGGATAACCGCTGCACACACTGAAGCTTCACTAAAATCTGTTCTTATAGATATATCTTCCTTATCGAAAAATTATTTATCTAATACCTCCAAAAATGTTGGATGAAAAAATTTAACTACAAATAATTTAATATCATACCTTATACCCATTGAGAACCTCCAAGCCAATATGTAGTCAATGCTGACAAGCCTTGTATCCAAATTCATCAACTCGAAAAAGAGGGTGGAGTACCCCATGATGGTACACTTCCATTTATACAACATTAAGAAATAATTGGGTTTTCCTCAAATGAGATATGTAAAGACACCTAAATATGAAGGAAATTTTTTTCTTAAATTATTTGGAATATTATGAGTATGCAGTTTCTGACGGCACCTGATTCTGAGGCCCGGTGTGCCCAGAATCATTTTCCGAAGTTTAGCTCGGGTACGTTTAGTGAACGAACAAGCATTTTTTTCTATCATTTGAACCAGTGCTCCAAATCGAAATCTGACGGCACCGATGAAACCGCAGTAACAGTTTTTTGTTGAAGAGGACCTTTTCCAAAGGTGTGTTTTATCTCGAGATGAGTTGTTAAAAATTGAGGATCAAATGGGAAGTAAATAAAATTTCTGGAACAAATTTCACTTCTAACCTAAGTGGTGTTATCCTAAGTATGAGACTTGGGGTGGGACCCACTAGATAATAACTCCTCTTGTTAGGATATTTGGGTGTTGGGGCCCACACGAGACCCACCCCTTCAAATTCCTTTAACTCCTCTAACCCCTCCTAAAGCTGGAAACTCCCCATTAATTTGTAACTCTACCCTCTCTCCTCTTTAATCATGCCAACACACTTAATAAATTAAGTGAGTTATGTGTTTGAATTTTAAAATTGAAATAGTAGGAATGTTATAATAAAATAATAGTAAGTCTTCTTTAATTTGGGGTTTTAGGATTGTTGTGTGGATACATTGGGGGAGAGAGCTCTTTTCTTTGGAAGAACTTCTTCTTCCTCATCGAAGAACGCGAAGAACGTCGGTGCCGACCTCGACTTCTTTCTTCTTGACTTTGAAAAAATGATGTCGTCTTTCCGCGAAAACATCAACGTAACAACGAAATAATCTCCTTCCTCCCTCAGGTGATCGACCTTCTTGAATTGAGGTAGGGGTGTGTATATGAATGAGAAATGTTGTTTTCTCTTCTATGTTATTGGTTCTCTCTAAACATTTTTCTATCAAACTAATGCGGAAGGAACCAGAACAAACTAACACGATCTGATTCCTCTGCCGTTATTATTGTATGGTGCTCTCCAACTGTTTTTGAGCAGTGAATCAAGGAAAGTTTTTGGAGTCGAACGGAGGCTCGAAAACATCGGAAACGACCTCAGAACATCGGGATGACCTAGGAATGGGAGTTTTGTAGCAAACGGATCATCAGAACATAGGACGAACGCCTCGGGAGGAATCGTTTCTGGAAAATTCTAGAATACACGTGTGTCCTTCAAAATCACACGCCGTGTAGTACAAGCGTTCAATGGAAGGAGTAACTGACATCAGAAGAAATGACACACATCATGTGACACCGGTCACACGGCGTGTACTGTCCACACATTTTGACAGAGGAGACTTTGGTGGACATGGCGTATATTCAAGGGAAATACATGGACATAGACATAAATACACATCCATGTGGCATGATGTGTATTATCTTCATCAAAAGGTAGAAGCGGCTTCACGAGGCTCATCATGTAATCCGGGAGATACACAGACATGGGTAGAACCACACGACCATGAGGCATGGCGTGTACTACCACCACCATGTAAAATGCGTCATCGTGAGGCTCGGTGTGTAATCCGAGAGATACACTTACACGGGCAGAACCACACGGCCATGAGGAACAACATGTACAACCAACACCACGGCAGAAGCGGCTTCGTGAGGCTCGACGTGTAATCTGGGTGATACACGGACATGGGCAGAACCATACGGCCAAGAGGCACGACATGTATTACGAAAACACACGGGAACGTGGTGGAGTACACGGGCATGTACTCCACCACAAGGTCAGACTTGACCAGCACACATGGAACCGAACCTAGAGGTTTGGACACACTGTGTAACCATAGGACACGCCGTTTCTTTACTTTTTACACGACCAGCCCCATGACACGGGCCTTTTCCCATGGGCAGTACCCGGCGTCTCATGACACAGTGTGTATAGCTTACCTACATGCTGTATATTTTTGGAAAATGTCTTGGTCGTCTTGTTCTATGGGACTCGGACACATTTTTCTTGGTTTTCCCCTATGCCATGGGACAAAACATTCGGATACATCATCTATGGTCTTCGTGATGGTTGATGTATCCAACCCTTTGTCTCGAGGAGCGGACCCTCCTGGAATTGAGTGTGCTGTGTGTAGAAACCCTAGAGATGGTTGCGACTACGATGACGATGATGACTGTACTTGGATCCTACGTGGGTTTAGTAGTGAGGAAAACTGTACTTGGATTCTCCGTTGGTTCGGTAGCGATGATGACTGTACTTGGATCCTACGTGGGTTTGGCAGCGATGGATACTGTACTAGGATCCTACGTGGGTTCGGCAGTGATGACTTCTGTACTTGGATCCTACATGGATTCGACATGGGAGATGATTCATAGGCTACATCTATCATCTCCATCCGTCTTCGTGAGTAGTATACCTGTGTGAGTTGAGTCTTGATTTTCAGTCATTATCATCGATATTATTGACTTTCTTCCCTGTGTGGATTGGGTTATGCTTTCCTATGTGGATTGGGTTGTGATTTCCTTTGTGGACTGGGTTTACCTGGAATCGTGAGTTGGAGACAAACATGAATTGATGACTTAGGTATATGTATGGGCATATACCTAAGTAGAGTTGGTTGATACGTTGTGTTTGTATCCTTCCTTTGTGGTTTATTCATTGTGGATTTTGGGAGAACTTCGGGGGTCTCGGGGTCCCTACTGAGTATCTTATACTCACCCCTGCATGGGCTATGCATGCACTACATTGTGTAGGTTGCAGACGACAGAAAACTCTGATCGTAGTTGAGGCTTGTGGAGCGGGACGATACCCGGAGGTGGACTATCAGGCGGGACGTACACGAAGCGGACGGACGGACCCAAGGAGCCGACAAGACTATATGTACCCACACATCAAGTGAGAATTTAGTAAGACGACCTGGTGGTTGCTGATCTACATTACTTCTAATGTTCTACCTTTCCAGTTGTACTGTACTTTCATTTGGGTTTGTATTCTAGACCATTTACTTTTCAGCACTTACTTTTGTACGCAGTTTACATAGTGTTACTTCATCTTGCATAATCTATGGTGTTTTTTCTTATATAAAGGTAATGTCTTCCCTTTTATCAGGATTTTCGCCTTTGGTTCTTTTCGCTAGCCCGTGGCCTATGGAAGGTGGGTTTGGGGTAGTCACGGCACGGGCCCTAAGGACGGTTCATGGCAAATTGGTATCAAAGGAGTCGGTTCTACCACAGAACATAGGACTATGATAATTATTCCATGAGAATCAATAATGTTAAGGGTATTTAGTGTGGTTATCAGTCTAGCGAGTCCAGTGTTAGTGCGGCGGCCGACGTATCCATACACCAAGACCCTGACTTCTGATTTCCGACTCAGTGCACGAAAACATTGATTGCATGTGTGTTTCAAAAGTTTTCTTCGTGATTACTTTGTGTCAGCTCACCATTTATACTATATTAACTGTGGATCACTGGTTTCTTTTTAGGATGGCCCCACGAAGATAGCCATCTAGGGTTTTGAGCTTTGTGAGAGATGGTATCCCACCGAGCGACGAGGCCTCGGTGTAGGTCCCCATTACAGCGGAGGCACCCACGGTACCTCTACCAGCCGAGCCACCGATGCCACCAGCCCCAGCAGCTAATAGTGCACATCACCTGAGTGAACTGCAAGAGTTTCAGCATCAGAGACCACCTAGGTTCCATAAGGAGATGGACCCGCAGGTAGCCGATGATTTGCTGGAGGGTATCGTTCGAGTCTTCAGGTTGGTAGGGACACCAGTAGATCTCATTGTGATCATAGCAGCAAGTCTCCTGCACACGACAACATGTAGATGGTGGAGCTTGATGCACCAGGTGCACGACGATGCATCACTCATTTGGTCAGACTTTGAGAGAATTTTTTTCTCATAGTTCATTCCAGCCACCCTCCATGCGGTGCGCATCCAGAAGTTACTACAGCTCCGGCAGGGCAGCATGTCAGTAGCCCAGTACTCAGCGAGATTTACCCACCTCTTGCACTACTCCACAGACATGGTACAGGACACATTCTTCTGGGCCTGGACGTTCGAGAAGGTATTGAGGCATGAGATCAGAGCATTGATTATCTCTCTCAACATTCTGACGTAGGAATGAGTACTAGAGGGAGGCCTTCTTGTGGAGAGCTTCCTTGCTGAACCTATGCCAGTAGTGAGGCCTACCGTAGGGAAACATGTGGCGAAGTCTTCTGCATCCGGGAGTAGACAGATGTCGCAGAGGTCCAAGCGGACTAGACTATCAGGTGGACGACCTCAGGATACTGATTCGGAGGTGCGAGGCACACACAGTAGATCCAGCCATTGGAGAGACAGACACTGCTATGCATGCAGTGGGCAGGGCCACATGCCTTGTGACTGCCCGACCCACCATGCAGAGGAGCAGAAGACGGTTGAGGGGCCACTCATGTAGTGGCAGAGGCTCAACCGTGGAGGTCCTCAGGGAGCAGGCGGACGAGATAGAGGAGATGGCCGAGCAGCGGGTGGTGGCTGACGCTTTGAGTCTCTACCACCACCACCACCACCAGGAGGTCCACCCCGACCACAGGGAGCTGGCGGACAGAGGCAGGATAAGCTTCAGGCAGTGGAGGCCTATGACCATGGTGCACCTGCGATGATTTGAGGTACTATCTGTGTCTACTACACCCTTGTTGTAGTTCTTATAGACATAGGAGAGAGTCGTTATATTATTTCCACTGCACTTGTTTGGAGCTCGAAGATTCTAACGATTTTGTTGGCTCGATCCTTACGGGTAGAGACTCCTACGGGAGAAGACTCGATGATTACGCACTGGTGCCGACAGTGTGAGCTTACTCTATGAGGCAAGAGCTTCGGCTGGGATCTTCTCGTAGCGGTGTCGAGGCCTTACGACATCATCTTGGGCATGGATTGGTTATCTATGGTCCATTCTCATATCAACTATATTAGGTGAAAGGTGCAATGTGTTCGCACCGATGGGAGCAGTTTTACCTTCACCGGTGAGAAGGAAGCCTTTGCAGCGTAGGATGGACTCACACAAAGGAGACGAAATCCGATTACCCATCAGTTGGCTAGTCTCATCCTAGGAGCAGTTGACTTGAAAAGTTTGAGTTTTCCTAATGTGGTGGATCCGTATGAAGATGTTTTTTCTTAACGATGTTCTTGGAATACCTCCTCGCAGAGGGGTAGACTTCTATATTGACCTGTACCCGAGGACATCCCTGATATCTACTCCAGCATATCGGATGGCTCCCACTGAGCTTTGAGAGCTACAGGTATAGCTGGAGGACTTGCAGGGCAAGGGATTCATCCAACCCAGTGTTTCACCCTAGGACTCCCTGATTTTGTTCGCCAAGAATGCGGACAGGATCTTGTGACTGTGTTTCAACTACCATCGCCTCATCCTGGTGACCATGAAGAACAAGTATCCACTTCCGATAGTTGACGACCTCTTCGATCTGCTCAAGGGAGATTGATGGTTCTCGAAGATAGACCTCAGTTCAGGCTATCATCAGCTCAGAGTTCGAGATGAGGATGTGCAGAAGATAGATTTTAAGTGTTGGTATGGCCACCATGAGTTCATGGTTATGCCTTTAGGTGTAACCAATGCTCCTGCAGTGTTCATGAGTCTCATGAATAGGATCTTCCATCCTTACCTCAATCAATTTGTCGTAGTCTTCATCAACGACATATTGATTTACTCAACTATTGAGGAGGAGAACGCCTACCACTTGCGGGTTGTACTAGATACACTCTGAGAGCACCATTATTATTGTAATCTCTTAATGTTTCAGTTCCGGATTCAAGAGGTCCACCTCTTGGGACATGTCATCTCTGAGGCGGGAGTTGTAGTGGATCCTGCGAAGATCGAGGCAGTGCTCGCATGGGAGCCACTCAAGAGCCTGGTGGGGGTGCAGAATTTCCTTGGTTTGGCTAGGTAATATCAGATATTTGTGCCAAACTTCTCTAGAGTTTTGGAACCAAATTTAGCTTTGAAGAAGATGGGTAAACCCTTTAATTTGGTCAGATAGATGTCAGCAGAGCTTCTAGGAGATGAGATAGAGATTGACCAGTGCACCCATCTTGAGGCTACCAGAGGAGGGCATAGGTTACGTAGTTTACTACGATGCATCAGGGACCGTACATGGGTGTGTCCTAATGCAAGTGCAGGCATGGATCACTTATGTCTCACAACAATTGAGGAAGAATGAGCAGAACTACGCTACCCATGACCTAGAGTTAGCAGTAGTGGTCTTCGCCTTGAAAATGTGGCGGCACTATCTGATGGGAAATCGCTTTACAATCTATTCTGACCACCAAAGTCTCACGTATATATTCTCATAGAATTACATGAACATGAGACAACGACGATGGCTCTAGTTCCTCCAGGACTATAACTTTGAGATAGTCTATACTCTTGGGAAGGGGAACGTAGTAGCTAATTCTCTCAGCAGGTGGTTGGGCATCCAACAACTTGGAGAGGCGACGAAGCAACTTGCCGCGTTGCAGATATCCTTCGTTGATAGAGATGAGGAAGCCTTTCTACATTCACTCACAGTCACTCCACCACTTCTTTAGTGGGGTTTAAAGGTACAGCGTGGGGATTTTGACTATGAGACGCGACGTGCACAGATATCCTCAGGACAGGAACCTAATGGATTTTTTGCAGGAGGAGAGCACATCATCCTTTTCAGGGGACGTACCATGGTACAAGCTGATTTACGAGAGGAGGTTCTAAGAGAGTTTCATACTTCCCCTTTGGTGGTACATCCATGAGTATTGAAGATGTACCAGTATCTCAGACAACAACACTGGTGGTCGGGTAGGAAGAATGTTGTGGCATATTTCGTTTCACGATGCCTCACATACCAGCAGGTGAAGGCAGAGCACCAGGTACCATCAGGCTTGGTACAACCCTTAGAGGTCCCGGAGTGGATGTGGGATGGGATATACATGTATTTCGTGACAGGGCTTCCACATACTTCCAGAGGACACGACCCCATCTGGGAGATCGTAGACCGAATCACCATGTCGGCCCACTTCTTACCCATCAGAGAGTAGGGCTCAGTGGAGAGCATGGGATGCCTCTATGTTCAGAAGATCATACGGCTTCATTGTGTGCCATCGACTATCATCTCTGATTGAGATGATCTCTTTAATTCCAGGCTTGGGAAGGGGTTGTAGGAGGCATTTTGGATGCGGCTATGCCTAAGCACTTGTTTTCAACCACAGATGGATGGTCAGACAGAGAGGACCATTCAGAATCTCGAGGACATGATACGTGCATGTGTCCTCGACTTTCGTCGCATCTTGGAGGATCACCTACCCTTGGTGAAGTTTGTATACAACAACAACCACCACTCCACCATCGGGATGGCACCATACGAGGCTTTGTACAGCCGACCTTGAAGATCACCTCTGTGCTGGACAGACCCTGGGGAGTCGGCACTCATAGGACCAGAGATGGTCCAGGCCATGATGGAGAAGGTACAGAATATCCAGATGCGGATTAGGACTTCTCAGAGCCAACAGAAGTCCTATGCTGATAAAAGGCGGAGACCACTAGAGTTCGAGGATGGTGACCAAATTTTCTTACGGGTCTCACCTCGACATGGATTACAATGATTTGTCCGGGGCATCAAGTTGTCTCTGCACTTCATCGGACCATTCCAGGTGCTCAGCAGGATTGGAGAGGTGGCTTATCGCATGGATCTTCCACCTCAATTGCATTGGGTGCACGTCTTCTTCCACGTATATCAGATGAGGAGATACATGCTTGACCCGAAACATATCATTGATCATGAGGAGCTGGACATCGATGATGGGGAGACATTTACGGAGGTCTCGGAGGAGATCGAGGATCGACAGCAGTGGTTCCTACATAGATGGTCAATTCCTCTAGGGCGCATCAGGTGGTAGCATGGGAATCTCTTAGAGAGCACATGGGAGCATGAGGCTCAGATTCGTGCACAATACCCTAATTTTTTCCCTAGTTTATGATATAGTTTTATAGGGATGTAAAGCCCTGATGTGGGAGTAATGTAAAGACCCATAAATTTAAAGGAATTTTTTTTCATAAATGCATTTGGATTTTAAGAGTAAGAAGTTTCTGACAGTACCTGATTTAGAGGCCTAGTGTGCCCAGAATCATTTTCTAAAGTTTATCTTGAGTACGTTCAGTGAAAGAACGAGCATGTTTTCTTATCTTTTGAACTGGTGCTCAGAATCGAAATCTGAGGGCACCGATGAAACCGCAACGACATTTTTTTCTTAAGAGGACCTTTTCTAAAGGTGCGTTTTCTCTGGAGGAGTTGTTAAAAATTGAAGATTAAATGTGATGTAAATAAAATTTGTACAACAAATTTTACTTCTAACCAAAGTGGTTTTATCCTAAGTATGGGAGTTGGGGTGGGAACCACTAGATACTAACTTGTATTGTTTGGATATTTGTGATTTGGGGCCCACACAAGCCCCACCCCTTCAAATTCCATTAACTTCTATAACCCCTCCTAAATATGGAAACTATCCATTAATTTGTAACACTCCCCTCTCTCCTCTTTAATCATGCCAACACACTTAATCATTTAAGTGAGTTATGTGTTATAATTTTAAAATTTAAATGCTTGGCATGTTATAAAAAAATAAGAGTAAGTCTTATTTTATTTGGGTTTTTAGGATTGTTGTGTGGAGACATTGGGGGAGAGAGGATTTTTCTATTGAAGAACTTTTTCTTCCTCATCGAAGAACACCAAGAACGCCGGTGCCAACCTCAGATTCTTTCTTCTTGACATTGACGAAGCGGAGCCGTCTCTCTATGGAAACATGAACAGAACAAAAAAAGCATCTCCATCCTCCGTCAAGTTATAAACCTTCTTGAATTAAGGTAGGAGTGTGTTTATGAATGAGTAGCATTGTTTTATCTTCCATTTTATTGGTTATCTCTAACCCTTTTTCTTTCAAACTAATGCGGAAGGAACTGGACCAAACTAACATGGTCTGATTCCTCCACGGTTCTTGTTGTATGGTGTCCTCCAACCATTTTTGAGCGGTGAATCAAGGAAAGTTTTCAGATCCAAACAGAGGCCTGGAAACATCGGAAACAGACTCAGAACATCGGGACGACATAGAAACTGGAATTTTGTAGTAAACATATCATCGGAACAAAAGGCAGATGCCTCGGCAGTCGTGCTGGCCTGAGGCGTCATTTCTGGAAAAATTCCAGAATACATGGAATGTACTTCCAAAGCACCGTCCATGTTGTATAAGCGTTTAGAGGAAGAAGTAACGGACATTAGAGGAAGTGACACATGGCATGTGACACCAGTCACACGGCATGTGCTGTCCAATCAGTTTGACATAGGAGACTTCAGTGGACATGGCATGTATTCAAGGGAAATACACAGACACAGACAGAAATACACGGCCACATGGCACACCATGTATTATCTCCATCGAAAGGTAGAAGCGGCTTCGTGAGGATCAGCATGTAATCGGGGAGATACATGAAAACGGGAAGAACTGCACTACCACGAGGCACGGGGTGTACTACCACCGCCATGGAAGAAGTGGCTTCGTGAGGTTCAGCGTGTAATCCGGGTGATACACAAACACGGGCAGAACCACATGACCATGAGGCACTGTGTGTACTACCACCACCATGGCAGAAGCGCCTTTGCGAGTCTCAATGTGTAATCTGGGTGATACACGGACATAGGCAGAACTATACGGCCAAGAAGCATGGCATGTATTCCAGAAATACACAGGCACGTGGTGGAGTACACGGGCATGTACTCCACCACATAGCCATACTTGTCCAGCTCATATGGAACCGACCCTGTAGGTTTGGACACGACGTGTAACCATAGTACACGCCGTGTATTTAATTTTTACACGACCAGCCCGATGACATGGGCTGTTTCACAAGGGAAGTACCTGGTCCCGAATGACACGTCGTGTATCGCTTACCTACACGCTGTGTACTTTTGAAAAATGGCTTGCTCGTCTTGTTCTCCGAGACTTGGTCACGTTTTTCTTGGTTTTCTCCAATTTCATGTTACGGTACGTTGGGATACATCATCTATGGTCTTCATGACGGTTGATGTATCCTCCCCTTCGACCTGAGGAGCGGACCCTCCCGGAATTGAGTGTTCTCTTTGCGGGAACCCTAGAGCTGGCTGCGACTGCGATGACGATGACGAATGTTCTTGGATCCTACATGGGTTTGACAGTGAGGACGACTGTAATAGGATCCTCCATGGGTTTGGCAGTGAGGGTTACTATACTAGGATCCTACGTGGGTTTGGCAGTGATGACTTCTATACTTGGATCATACATTGGTTCGACAGTGACGACTTCTGTACTTGGATCCTACATGGGTTCAGTAGGGGAGATGATTCAGAGGCTACATCTATCATCTACAACCCTCTTCGTGAGTAATATACCTGTGTGAGCTGAGTTTTGATTTTCATTCATTATCATAGATATGATTGACTTGCTTTCCTGTGTGGATTGGGTTGTGCTTTCCTGTGTGGATTGGGTTTTGGTTTCCTGTGTGGATTGGGTTGTACTTGGACTCGTGAGTCGGATCCGAACTGGAATTGATGACTTAAGTATACGTATGGACATATATCTATGTAGAGTTGGTTGATACTTTGTGTTTGTATCCTTCCTTTGTGGTTTATCCTTTGTGGATTCTGGGAGACCTTTGGGGGTCTCGGGTTCCCTACTGAGTATCGTATACTCAACCCTGCACAGGCTATGCCCGTACTACATTGTGTTGGTTGCAGATGACAGACAATGCTGATCGTGGGTGAGGCTTGTGGAGTGGGACGGTACCCGTAGGTGGACTATCAAGAGGGACGTATACAGAGCAGACGGACGGACCCAAGGAGCCGATGAGACTATCTGTACCCACCTTTCAGGTGGGAATTCCCGAAGACGACTTGGTGGTTTCTGATATACTTTACAGCTTTTGTTCTTCATGTCTAGTTGTATTGTACATTCAGTTGGGTTTTTATTATGGCCCATTTACTTTTCAGCACATACTTTTGTATTCAGTTTACAAAGTGTTTACTTCAGCTTGCATACTCTGTGGTGTTTGTTTTCTTATATAAAGGCAATACCTTCCCTTTTATTGGGATTTTCGCCTTTGGTGCTAGTTTCCTGCCCCTGGCCTATGGAAGGCGGTCTTGGGGTAGTCACAGCATGGGCCCTGAGGATGGTTTGTGATGAGGTATCCATATAAATATGTTTACTAATTAACATATTGAAAGAATCCATGGTCGGGCCTTCACACAATATAGCATTTACTATAGTGTCCCACCATCTTCAAGTACCTCATTAATATACATAGAGAACCCAAAGGAGAATATTACTGAGTCTGTGACACGTTAAAAGTAATATCAATTCATTCATTCACTCATCTGACTATTCTAGCCTTTTATCATCACGAATGAATGGTTCATGATAATTCGTAATTTCCGAGCTACGATCAACTACTGGTCTCAGGTACACTGCTCCCACTATCCATGGAGTCTGATTAGTACATATCAATGATTTAACCAGAGAAGTGTCCACTGGAGGATCCATATATAAAAAATCCTCATGGCTTCCCCTCTTGTATTGGTAAGTGAAGTTCTATGTTTAATTCTCTTTTAAATAGAAGAAAATGACAAATTATTCCGAATTAACTGTAGAACCACATAACCAAAAAATTAAAACCCAAATTAATGTATCAAAATAATAAAACTTTAAATCATTTATAAAATCTAACCAAAATGTATAACAACATTATAATATATTATAAAAATATAAATAATTTCCCAAATAATTTCATTCAAATGTACATTCACAAAAAAATTCCACAAACATTATTTATATGATAATATAAAGAATCTTTCCATATAATATATCGAAATTAACCAATGTAAAACATATTGGGAATCATAATTTTTTTTCGAACATACATGGAAACACATATTTAGTAATTTGTGTGAGATGGACATTCCCATTTTCTACAACTACTATCAAAATTCTAATGATCACACTCTTGTATACCCAAGAGGCAAAACTGTGTAAGGAGGTTTTAACAAATATCTAGTTGAGTAACAACAATGATAGAAAATTGAAATTAACCAACCCAAATTGACAAAAACAATCACGAAATTCCATCCATTACATGGGAATATAAATAAAATAAAAAAGAACAAGTATTTAAAATAAGGATTACAATACATAAAATCTGAGTAAAACTGGTAATTAAAGGAAGATAATACTATAAAAAGTAGGGAAAACAAAATTGCACCAAAAAATCAAACAAAATTGTCTCCACACGACGAATCACCACCTCCAAACTAGAACAATAATGTAATGGGAAGTAAACATGCTACAAAATTACCTACCCATTACATGAATCTTATAAAATAAGGTCTACAACTACCCCAAGAGAGGAATTAGTGTGTGAGGAACAAATATTAATGGGATATAACTGAATATTCAACAAATGTTCTTATAATGAGAATTAACATGTTCAATTTTTATATCATATTTCTTTTCCAGAATTTATATATATATATATATATATAATAAATTGAAAATAATTTTCAAATGATCCATGAGTTTTTAAGAAATTTTTGTCATCTTTTCCAAATCCAAAAAAACCTATGTAATGATATCCTATATAAATATATATATGTGCGTCAACATCCAGGAAATTTTCAATCGTGCAACAAATAAACATAAAGAATAATGCACATACCGTATGGGCTCTATACTACTGAAGAATATATACTAGAAAACCATAAAATAATATTTCATAAGTTCGTATCCAACTAACATCATGTAATGCTATAGACCATCAATATTCAAGAGGTTACCCAGTAGTGTCATTACACACTATGTCTACCTATGTTTCTGTCTCAATACAAAAAATCATTTTTATGACATGTTTTTAAATTTTCATTTTAAAAACAAAACGTATTTTATAACAAAATCATTTCAAAGCAATGGAATTATGATTCGTTTTTTGAAAAATAATTTTCCATTTGAAATCAATTTAATTAAATTTTCAATGGAAAGCCCTATTTTGAAAACATAAAACCATTACCTTTTCAATTTTTATCAAATGATATTCAATTTAAAATATCACACAAAAAAGAACAACATGAAATTCGTGATATTTTACCACATGGATAGATCCACCTACATCAATGAAGTAGAAAACCTATCTTTCTATGACAACATGGATTAGAAAACATGAGTTAAAAATTTTATAGAAAAGGAATGAAAAAAATATTAAATAGAAGAAGTCCTTAGCCCTGCTGATCAATTGTTGAACAGATTGATCCATAGCGGTGGGAGGCATGCAAAGCCACGTAGTGTATGATTTCTAGCCAAGATGAGAAGGGCAAAATAGGTAATGATAAAAAAACACCTATACAAAACCTTAAAACCTATAACGTACGGTATTATATGCTTTGTAATCATTTACACATCATAATAATCATTCATTTTTTGTAACACCAATAAATGAATCACCTTTTTAATTAAAAACTAGTTTTTCATTTTCAATGATGTGTAACCGTCACTTGAAGTGTAATATTATCCTACTATTTATTAAGTTCCTAGGATGTGTCTGGTGGATATTTCACAAAATTAAATTTCACTACATATAATATAACAACCCAAAAAGTAGTATGAACTATAAAAGTATGATACAAATTCAAACAAATTCCATATTTCATCATTATACTTATCCTCCCAATTCATGGACAAAAATAAAATCTCCATGAGAATGGGAAAAAATGAAAAAATTGAACGTACCTGAAATAAAGATAATTATTTTTTACTAGTTATGTGATCCATGAACCCTATCCATGCTTTTGCAAAAGCTTGAATGCTCTATACCAGGATAATATATGAAAATTTCGCTCCCCTATTTTGTATTCGATATACTAGAGAACTCATTGAATTTTTTCAGTGAAATTGATTTATCAATAGTATTTATCCACAATTTAATGGTTTATCATAAAATGAATAAAATTACAACCTCTATACATTCGATTAAGACATATATAGGGTTTATATTCAAGAACTATTTGTGGCTGGATTTATGTCATCACAAAATACATATTGATTTCCTAGATCACTTATCATGGGGATTTATTTTATACTATCCATTTATATATGGATTAATATCTTAGTGAACCTACCTCATGTAATTAATGAAATTGGAAAATTCACATACAATTCAATTTCTCCTCAACCATGAATCATTAACCAACATATGTAATTTCCCTGAATATTTACTTTATCACACTAAGAATTTCACATGTTAGGTTATAGATCCTTGTGAATCACTCTAGAAAGCATATCTATAGTGTACCATATATAGAATATAGTGAGTTTTCTCAAAACAACATGTTGTTGACCTCTAGGGTTTTGGTCTATTTTAATAATATGAGGGAGATCAATCTAAATTTATATTTTTGAAACCCAATACATTTATATTAATGAGTATTAATGCCCCAAATATTTTTATGTGATCTATTTTAGTAAATATTATCATCATGTAATAAAACAATATTTATCTTTATTTTTTTTATTACATGATACAATGTGACACATGGATATCATATCCTAAACCTATCCAAATCATAAAAATAAATAAATCCCATTACCATACCCATAATACATTTTTAGTGTTTACATGTTTATGAACTACATGTGTCATGGTTCATGATTTATGGATGATATGTAGTTCCATCTACACCATAAATTATAAAACCAGTCACAAACATTAATTTAATTCCACCTCCACATATATGATGAATATAATTTTTATATGATTGGTTTGAATTAAGAATATCTTTAATGTATATATTAATATTTATTCATGATTATCAAATTTTCATAACCTTATGTGACCCTTAATAAAAAATATACCCATTACTAAAGGAAAATTTTTATTTACTATGAATTTATTACGTAATATATAATTGTAAATGATCTCCCATTTCAACTTGTCTTCAATAAGAATCTCTTCATAAGGTATGGGACCTCTATCCTCCATATAGAAAATTATCATGTTAGCGGTTCTCAACCTCTAAATGGGATTGGATTAATCACCTCATTTACCTATAAAATTTTACCACATTCTATCTAAGAACAACTATTTATGAAATACATTTTCATCATCATCCCTCATCTAAGAGATATCGGGGGATACTTTCTTCTTGAGACCCACTATATAAATGATGAATTATCACTCTTTAAATTGATGGTCCAAATAAAATTACATTATTTTACAATTGAATGAGACATAAATCATGCTAGGATGAAGGTCCCAAAATATAAACATTAACAAAATTCATGTCTCCACTCTTAATCTTTTCTTTTTAATAATGTGGGGAAATGTTTAGTTGAAGATGAAAGAGTTTCATTGGTCATAGGGTTTACTATAAGACAATAGAGAAAATCTAGTTGTGATCATTAGATCAAATTATCTTAGAATAATTCAATGATATTATTTTTCATATTTCATACACATTGATGATGTGTCCAGTGCATGATGATGAAACATTTTAGGTACATAAACCCTTCCTAATAACCCTTTATCGATAACCAACTACTTTTCATGGGTCTTTGAGTTTTCATGACCTTCCATAGATATTATTAATTTTAATTTCTCTTTGTATATGGTCAGATACGACCTTACACACTAGAGGCATCCTATCCATAGGGGAGGGACTTGCAATCATCATTTCCCATGACATAATAATAGTAGAACCTATCATAATAATATTATTAGATGATTTCTTTTGTATACAAATATCATTTCATTATATATGGCTCAAACTCCTTATAATATGGTTTACACCCCCCCCCCCAATCCAATTTTTCAAATGGATTTTATATCTTAGATGTTTCATCTCTATGAACATTTCTAATCCTTGGGACAGATATATGATATTTCATTATAAAACCTTCTTAAAAAAATTCAAGATATAAGAAAATATAATACTCTTGTTCATGCATCAGGACCCCTAAGGTGTATTCTCCATCGCCTGTGAGACAACTCATCCACGCAATGTTCCTAATGGGCCTCTTATAACTCAATAAAAGTTGGGTTTAGTCTTCTTAAATCAGAAAAACTATTTGATATCAATTGTAAAAATTATAGGACCTAAAAAATAAGTAAATTATGAATAAGGCATGTATATCCATAAAAGGGAAAATATAGATACATTCTTATTCTTTCTCCCTAGGATCCCCCCATTTGAGTCATAGGATAAATTAATGGTGAAAAAATAAAAACATTGGGTCATCAATATAACATAAATTACAACTAGATACATATAAAATTATAATTAAATTGGAAAAAACAGATGATGTCATATATAGTGGCCCACAAAATAGGTTCTAAGCATTCCATCATAGTACTAGTAATGTCTATATAATAACATATCGCTATGTACAGAAAATCAAGCTATAAAATTTCATCCATATATTTTTTTACTTTGTGAATTTATTTTTAGGCTTCAACATCTTCATTCCAATGCATGAGTTACACCACAACGTAATGTGCATGGAAAAAGTGAATATTCCCTATTATAGCATCAACTACACTCTTTCTTCTAGAATGGGAGAACTCAAGAAACAAGTTATTTTTTACCATATTTTATTCAGCTACATCAAGACATTCTTGGAGAGAAACAACCTAGAGGAATAAATTATCAATTTTATGTTTATGTTCCACCACCTACATAGTATAATGAGACTCTACCTCAGATATAAAATTTTGATGATTTTAAAATTACATAGATAATACATCCCTAATGAGGAGTTACTGTGATTTTTTCTATTGTTCTCACTATCAAATTTTTTCAATTACAATATATGGATAGTGTGGAATTAAAATCTATCATATCCAATAATTATGAATATGATACACAATTTATGGATTTTTAATGGAAACTCATTACAATTTTTCATTGAGACAATCATCCACCTGTCCTTCCAAATGGAATGACGAGTGACATAGAATGAACTATGCTCCTCATGTTTAGATTCAGAGCCCATAAATAGGGAAGGGATGTACCCAAGAAAAAGCTTATATATTGAAACATAACATGTGTTCGTTAATTTATTGAATACATCTCTTATTTAAAAAACTAGAGGATCCACTTCTTTATGTTTTTGATGTTTTACAAAAATTTCTCAAAAAGATATCATGATAGTGTTAATGGTAGAAATATGAGAGAAGATGTATGGATTATGAAATCATACTCTCACTAATTTAAAAATTGAATACTATAGATGTATGTTTTAATTTTGGGACGCCTTATGGTAATCCTTATTCTATTACCTAGGGATACACCACTATTTTTATAGGAACTGTACCTTCCAATATCTGTGAAGGAAAAAAATTCCATGTTGGAGTATCAAACATAATTTGTACTACCAATTCCTGCACATATATCCCACCACCAACGATTTCTGTATGATAAGTTTTTTATGATACATTAATGGAAATTAAAAAATAAAATATGATAATGTAATTTATATTCATCAAGGCATATGAACATTTTAGCATATATTATTCAGTTGGAACAAGATAATTTACAAATTAATCAATTCGGTCATCATCTCCCATGATATGGTCTAACATCAAGTTATGAGGGGAAATAATTTTTAAGGGATTTAGATATTAGGTAAATAATTATCCCTACATTATCATCCCTTTATCTTATAGAGAATCTTTGAAAACCCCATCATCATGAAGTAGAGATTCCATTTAATCATGATGGGGTCACAAAATAACTACATGAGTGCAAAAAGTGTGAATAAATAATGAAATGTCATGTAGTGTTGTTGTTAGAAAATCATGTATGACCTCTGCCTAGATTCCATAATTATCCCCCTTAGTGATGTTTTTCGTTAAAAGGTATTGAGCAAGGAAGATGATTCTTCATTATTCCCCTACCTCCTTTGCAGTTTGACGACCAAATCCAAAGGCACTTGAGTGGAATATTATTTAATCATGAATTACCTCATAAACAAAATACATGGTACATTTTCGGGAAAACATAATTATTCAATAATAATTCATTTTGATAATCCATGAAACTGCAGAAAATTATAATACATACTTATATCCCTTGAATATAGATATATTTTCAGCTTCATTACCTATTTGTTCAAGGAACATTTTCACATGGATAATATCATTTATATAATATATGGTCGTTTGGGTGGAGATAAATATATCAATGGATCAACCATCAAATCATGTATATCCTCAACTGCATTGGGGGAACCTTAATACATGATTTCAGTGTCAATAGAATCCACCCCAATCATTTTTCCACCAGTAGAATTCTTGTGGATTTGGAAATGAGTTTTCCATTATTTATAATTTTATAAACGATTAACTAAAATTATTTTCACCAAAATGGTGATGGAAATTTTCAATATATTAATTTATTTTAACTCTTCCATAAAATTTCCCCCCATTATCTATTAACCTCAATATCATGATTGGACGGCATGAGGAATAATCCCCCCCTTGTAAGAGTTAATTTATTTATCAATCTCTTACTAATAAAGCCCAAAAGCATAAATAATATAATGGGGGTAAATATTTATAGTAGTGGTTAAATTATTTAACTATAGTATGTTAATCTACTCTACATAGAGTATCCTTCTTGATTCTTCTACCAAGCGGGTCCTCCCCTAGAATCCTACTACATTGAGGCATCTGAGATGATTGTTGTGATGGGAACATATCATGATAATGGTACTATAATATTGGTTTGTAACATGTGAAAACATGTTATATATTTTCACAAAATCTATGAGGATGGAGTTATCTACATAATGATTATCAAGTGGGGTCTCATTACCTTTATTGGGGTCCATAATGAGGATCCAACCTATTAATCTTTCACCAATTCATCCAGCAGCCCATAAGAATATGAATTAATCTATATATCAACATATTACCATTTAAATCTTGTGAAATAATATGGTTTTGGGAAGCTCAATTGAATACCAATATTCTACCATTGTATCATTAACATTAATTTCCATATTATCATTTGGTTTCTCCTGATATGTACACCTGTGGGAGAAAAAATGTATTTATTCTAGAATCAGTTGAACAATCTCAGAAATATTCATGGTTCATAGGCATTAAATATAAATATACAATTTTTCCTAGTATACAACATTCCTTATTAATAAGATATCACTTATCACTTTACCTTATTATCCCTTATTTCTTAATAAACTATGTTAATGGGTGTATACTCATAAGTTGTAAAGATGAACGAATCATGCCAAGTCATCTATCACTTATGTTCTATTTATCATAGAGTTCTTAGAAAAACTACACTAATAATCTCATAAAATTGAATAAACCATGAACAATTAATCTTATAGATATTTGTGAAACCATATCCTCCCATATGTTTGTCCATGCACAACCTTAGAACATTGGAGTTCCCAAAAAGTCAAAATTGAGAATATCCATTGAAAACATATTTGAGATGATAATACAACATGGAAAACATTGGGATAACCAAACTAATATTTCATTAAATATATATTTGTAATATAGTCACAAAAATACACACATGCACCCTTGATATAAAATTTATCAATTTGACAATATATCTACTCTAATCATCATATGAATATTTCTTTGTAGACCGTACCATCATTAATGGAAGTTACCGTCTACATATATAAGTTATTTTGTTCTTATTCTATATTGGGACAATATAATCCTTGGATCGATAGGTCCATTTAGGAGAACACTCTCTAGTACTTTAAACAAGTGGTTCATGTTTTTTCTTCTTGAAGAAATAATAATCCAACGATTCAATATGGAAATTAACCCTTGGAAAGGAATCATGTCCTAGGAAAAAAATATACATAGCTCAAAAAACTTCATAGTGATTATAGGGGCTCATTGGTCATCATCCAATTTAGAAACAATTGGTCTGAATTTTTCAAACATGACCTGTAATGTCATATCTTTTCTTCTCATTCAAAAATACCATAATATCACACCTTAAACTTTTTAAATAAAATATAAAGTTTTGGTGTAATTAAGACTTATAGAAATATATTATGGTAAATGTTATATGTTTTGGTGGAAAAAATAAGTGACCAATTGAATGTTTCATAGAGATACTCTACCTAAATCTATGCATGAAGTTTATAGTAGGTCTATTTCACCTAGAAATGACATACCAAGTACATAAAATTGGAAGCACTAACATAAAGGCAATGATTATTTCCCAAAAAAACATTTTATTAGGTGAAGTCTTCCTGATAATACTAGGGGATGATTGGTTTTCTTTCTATGGTTAAGTGACTCAAGAGAGGAGTGTATGATTGAAAAAGAATATAAACCACCAATACATTGCAATACCCTATTGGATTATTAGACACAAAGATGTTATTCTGATAATCATATCCATGAGAGTGATTCATCCCATTATAATTATCCATGTATACCCAAGTAGTTTTGTTTTTTATGAAATTTATGCATATTTTTTTGAAACTCCATCTCATATGGATCAACAGAAATGTCATTTGGAGGAGACACATTTATATGGGGGACCAACGTCACTATTTTTGTGGGTCTAAGGTGAGGAGATCATGTGGCCAGAAGATATTATCATCATATGTAGGATTTTTATATAGACACAGAATTATATTCTCATTTTCGTACTTTATGATGTTCCTCCTATACAACGAATCAAAGTTATTCTGCTGTATAAGTTTGCTCTCTTACCTGAAAACATGATTTATCTATCATATATTATCTTGGAAAACACCACGTGAATGAAAAAATTCATAATACCTATCAGTATGATATGAAATAAAATTCCTAATGAAAACATAAGAAATAAACCGGGTAGGAAATTGACTAAGAAAGGGTGAATTGTTTTTGCATGAAATAGGAGAAATCCATAGGTCAAATTGTGATTTTAAATTACATGATAACCCATGAAAATAAAAAAACATTCAAAAAACATCTATGTGATACATATCCAATAAAATATATTTTTTAGAGATGGTATAAATGATTCATGATAATTTTTTTGATGATATATGGATTCCTAAAATTATCATGTGATGACACCTTCCATCAAATTCATCCTTTAGAGGTGCTTCTATCAATGTTTTCTAGAAGTGGTTAATATCATGGGTATTCAATGTGTAGGACCAAAAAATCATGTGTTATGTCCTCCCCTATATAGGGTTTTTATAAAATAATGTGTCTATTATCCATTTCATCTATTAACATGACTCTCATTTCCTTGAATCTGTTGGGTGAAAACCCAAAACACTCAAAATTAAGGCCTACCCTAGACCAATGAATTATGATGAATAGAGTACAGGGTAAAATATCATTCAAATTTTAATATATTTTATTAAATTGTTCATAGATTTATTATAAAATTCCTCTCTTATTGATGGGGTCCTTATATTGTCTAAAATCATCTTTTCCCTTGGTATAGGGGGCCCATGTACTTGGGACAATGATGAGACTATTCCATGTTCCAGAAATTTAATTTACTACCAACATACTACATGAATCATGAAGTGGTTAAAGAAGTATCTATAACTTTTTTTCAATAATTTAATGATTAATCTCATGTACTGGAATTTGAAATTTATAGGATGATAAAAAATAGATTCCATCATAGAGTAAACCTATCATATTTCTTTCTGGATTTCACTTCGTATCTCCTATGTCAACCAACACTGTGTAGGGAGTGGATTTATAAGGCAATAACTCTTGGAATAAGGCCATATAGTTTGATTTCAAGAGTTATATCCCCTACCATGTCCATATATGGGTGTGTAATAACTCATTCTTAAACTAAAATTCATAGTGTATATGACATGTTCAAATCAAATATCAAGCTCCTATGATAATACAACTATCTCTTGATTCTCACACTGACCGTGACCCATAAAGGATTAGATATTAGAGTTTATCACGTCATTCAAGAAACACATCTTTAGAAATTTGTATTACTTTAAAGTTATAATCCCCAAACATACATAATTTTATTTTAGTGGACTATATTCTTATTTAATCATAAGACTTATGCCGAAAATTATTTCTATTATATACAACACATGAGGGAATCCATTTCCCGGAACAAGGACTATATGAAATATATTGAAATAGCATGACTCCATGTGTCCATATTTATTTATGAGGACTATAATAACCTCATGGTATTATAAAAATATATATGTCAAATTTGTTTCATTCCAACATCTTATGTGTAATCCCTGACTCCTTTTAAAAGGGTAACATTTTTTATAAGAATAGATTTTCCTTTTCATGTCAATATTTTGAAGATAGATACATCCCTACCAAATGAGATTAAATAATGTTGCATATGTACTATTAATAAAATATTATACATATTGAAAATATCCATGCCACAAGACATTAAAATGGAAATAATGGTCCCATAATGAGACCCTAATCATTAACACATTATCTATGATGACTTTATTTCTTCCTAGATGGGATACATATGATGCTTCACTATATTTCAAACCCAAATTCATCATCCAAATACCATATTAATTAAGACATTCTTTAAATTGATGATTCAATAACTATCCCTTGTGTGTATATCCCATATCAACCATTTCTAAGAAAATTTCTATTGGTCGCTACTTACTGAAAAATGGTATACTAAATTGATAGAAAATTTTCATTGGACATTAAAAGATATTATGTTTCCTATAATTGGAACAAAATAATAAGGTCTATTATTCCCTTAAAAATATATTATAGGAATCCCATATAATGTGATATATCATAGAATTTATTCTATTTTCATGAATGAAACCAAATTCCAATGTTCTCTGATAACAATAGTTGAAACTAATGAATCATTTTGGAAACGATCAACAATAATTCATAGTGGTAACCATTAATATTACTAGAAATATTATGTATATTTCACAAAAATGTCTTAAATGAATATTAGAGTGATAGAGTATGTATTAATATGCCTCAAAAGGGTATTGTGATCCTTGCATTCCATCCTCTAGTCAAATGAGAGTTATTAGTAATCATTTTAATGTAACCCTCATGATTATATACATTTGGAATGTAGTCATGAAGATCATAAAAGATATGGGAACTATTGGTTCTATCTAATACAATGACTATAACCGTTTGAAAAAATATGAGATAAGAGTACTAGAAGCAATTATTGAAAAACCCAGTCCCATGAAAAAAATAGTGAAACCACCATGTGATCTATGTTTGTGAGAATCAATATGAAAGAGTAATTTCATTTTATTCGAGTTTCGTTTCATGGATTTTAGATTGATGAATAATGTTATTGCATGAGCACACACTATTTCTGTTCTCATTATATTCTTCACCATTTGTCATCATGATTCCGTAATTCATTTTTCATGGTTTAATTATTGTGGGGTCCTCCCTTCATGGAATAGATCTACCACCTATTTATGTTCATTCAAAAATTATTCCACTATCATATTTTCAAAATGATCAATGAACACTTCTCCACGGTCAAAACCCTAAATAGAATAAATTAAGTCATCGTATATGACCACTAGATCGTCATGATCAAGAAATATGGTGTGACCACTAATCCCCCCTGATAACATAGACTACCCTCCATAACATGGCCATGATGTCTTAGCCCTCAAAGTAGCAGCAGCTGCCCTGCAGACATGTTGTCCCCAATATGGGGCCACCGACATGCCCAAATGGGTAACATCACTAATTAATATCCCAATAGGATAACATATGTTTTTATAGTGTGTGTTTCATCACTCAAGTAGACTCAAGGAAACATCGATGAAGATCACCAATCATGATCACAACCCCATGCCAGTCATTCATGACTGTGGAGTTCTAATTAGGCAGGATATCAAAAATAAAGGTGTACGATGTTTCCATAAGTCATATAATTTAATCATTTAATAGTTTATAATTATACTGTGTTATATTCACACAAAAATTAAAGAATAATATGCTCATTGTGGACTTTAAATTTTAACCTAGGTACGAACTCCACTTATGTTCTGGTTCCTCCTCCAATAACAATGTAACAACTAGGCCCCGATGATAGTATAGACACCCCAACATAACGTGGCCATTAGATCCTAGCCCAACAGGTACCACACATTTCCCTATAGATACATGGTCCCTTAAATAGGGCCCACCCATGTTCGCAAATGTGTCATATGACTAATGGATTACACCATAGGAAAACACATGTTCTTTCCACTATGTTATTTCCTCACTCACCCACACCATGTGAAACATCAATGAAGGTCATCCATCTAGCTTACTCTTCCAAGAAAAGAATAAATAATTGTGAAGTTATAATTAGATAGGCTCACAAAAATAATTTTCCCCTCATTGGCACGAGTCATATCAGTTAGTCTTTTAACAATTTACAATTCTAGGTTGTTACATATGGTACAAAATGGTACCCCATTTTGATTATTAATTCCATTAGTAATCGACTTCTCTTGATATTTTTTCCTATCCTATGGTGGCATTAGGATATGTCCAAAAAAAAATTCCCTTGGTAGAAAGAGATGGAATATTGGGGATATTGGTGGGAATATTTATTGTTCAATAAGTTGAAATTAATTCCTAAATGATACATGAACCATTAAATAACATAGGCATCATGTATTCCTTTTTCATTCAAATATTTGGATGCATTGTCCCAATGTATATATATAGTATCATGATGTATGCTGTAAAATGATATACCTTTGGGATACTCACCATAATAATTTCATTTTGGATCACCATCAATAGCTCTTTACTCCTCTATCTGTAGGTGATGAGTGTATTTCTAAAGGGAAACCTTCATAGGGTAAACCACTATCCTTTATTAATGGTTTCCATATTTCCTTCCCTATCTAGCAATAGGTGTGGGGAATCTCCATACAAAAAGTAAAGTATCAGTGTGTATACTCCATTCCAACAAAATATCATGTTCCTGTGAATTGTTTCTGAGCCTCGATTCACTATTTTATCTCACAAAAAAAATATGAAATTAGTGGGATTACATATTTTGGTTGATTAAATCATGTAGAAAAAAAATCATTCATATGGGGAAAATTTTCTACGTATATGAACTACCTATAACATTTCATCATTTAAATGTAACGATACCCAATAAATACAAATTTATGATAGAACACTAGTTCTAATTGTTAAAATGATATATAGGACTCATTATCATGATTCAAGATCCATATCAAATATATTTTAATGTTCTATATCCATATTGACATATTTCCCATGATGAAAATATTTCATGGTTGATATTATAACAATATTGTCCATCATATATATTACAATGAACCCCATTAAATTTAATCCCTGGAACATTCAAAGTATTGATGAATTAGTGCATAATCCCATATCCTAGATTTTATTCACACATTTTAAGACAGATACATCCTCACATCATGATGTTAAAATCCATGGCCATTGTTGTGCTCACACAAATTTAACATAGATTACAATGTCATTATCACAAGATGTTAAACCCATATTTTATGGTCTGATTACATTGACATAAAATATACCAGTTTATTTATGTGGAAATTGATTCCTATCAAAATAGGAAATATTTGATTCCACCTTGAGGCTAAAATCTAACATTATTATCATATTTATGGCATTATTGATACTTATTATTGATTTAATCCAACCCCTACCTAGAGTTCCATATTACTTATAGGTCCCAATATCATTATTCACATTAAGAAACACAACTGATGTGATCTATATTAACGAGGAAAAACCCATGTGATACCAACTCAACATAATTGAGAAATATTCTCTACAACCACAACTAGTATGCATTTCTGATGCTTTAGTCCCACACGAACCATTTCAAGACACATTTGTCTATACATTATGTAATGAATGAAATTAAACATTTTGAATCTATACATTTTATACAACATTAAAATATTTAACATGTCTCATTATGTGGAGTTAAAATTCAAGGCCTCTAATTCATTTCAAGGGGACACATAATAAACCATTATAATGGGATCTACATTAAAATTAATTATTGTATCCTTAGTTGAAACTATATTACATAGTTCTCCTCTATTGTGGATTTAAACTAATTATCAATCAAAAACCGATCAAATTTAATTTCTGGGGAATACATGTATTGTTAGTAACATTATTTGGTATGTATCTTGAATATTTTATAATGATATAATAGATGTATGTATTATGAAATAAGTATCCTCAAATTGGAGTGGTGAGCCTGGTCTCAGTTCATCATAACCATTATAGGATTCTATATATCATTGAAATGGAACCCCATTGAATTTATACCTTTGTAAAGAAGGCCCATTGATAATTGTAGTTATGGGAACCATTATTTTTTGTTAAAAAACACAATAGAAATCACCTAGAAGAGGAGTATCATCCCCAAAAATCAAGGAACAGTTTTCCATGTCAAAACAACCACATTGAGCATAAATATTATACAAATGATCTATAGTTGGTTACGACGGTGTTTTTCTATGTAAGGGGCATTGTAAACCCATAAAATATTATCTTGAACTTCCTAGTCAGAAAATCCAAAGGAATTTCTTCATTATATTCAAATAATAATTTTATCTATTGTGGTGGTGGAAGATATTATATGACTATGAAATTGAGATCTTATCTACCTTAAGGAATGGAATGTAGTTACAAATACACCATGAATAATTTTATAAGGATAATTTTTAAAAAATGTATTATATGTGTGGAGAGTCTTATAGGAGTGATTATATAGGTATCTTATTAGGGGAAGAGGATAATTGTATATATTACCTATAAATGATTATTTGGAATAAATTATTTCTACAATAGTTGTAGTCATATAATTAGGTAGACAATATTTTAGGGGTTTTGTCATATCATATTTTCAATTGTTATACTCACAAGTGATAATTAGAAGATATTCATCATCATGTTTTGTTTCAGGGGAAAATAATTTTTATTTATTTATTTTTACATGTTATTTTTACATAACATTATTGGCCTTACAATGTAGGGAATAATAATATTTGTATGATTTGTCATTATTTGGTACTTGAGTAAAAAATGAACTCCGTATAATTACAAGATATTCATGTGTTCAATAGTCCATTATATCTATAATGACATTAATTTTTTATATATCATATATATATAATATATATATAGTATATAAATGTATTTACATAACATTTAGAGGTAAGAAATGAAATGCCCTGTTCATGGAGATGGTAAGCCATATGTACACATGAACACAACTTTCATTTCTATTTATTATTTTAATGGAATTAAAACATAATGATACATAGATATATAATAATTCCAGTATAATATCATATAAAATATAATTAACTCCATCCTTTTTATATCCCACATAAGGCATTAACGAATCACAACACTTTGAGGGGGCGGTAGTCCGCACTTGCTCAAACAAGATTATCGTATTTACCCACTATGGAAACCATAATGTTTTGATATAATTGGAATGTACATATGCATAAGGTAATAATAAACCTAATATATGTCATATATAAATAGAGTTCCATCATAATGTCCACCATGAGAGGCGGTATGATTTAATTAAACAAGCATTGTTTCGTGAGGCCTTAGTTTTCCATCCACAGAAACATTATGTTTTTCATATATTAGATGGAGGTGTCTATATGTGTAGTTAAAATACTTCTCATAACAACATCATAGTATATTGAGGATAATTATATTGTTACAAATCAAAGGAATAAATATAGTTTTGGGGTTTCAGAAGTAAAATAAATGAAAATAACTTAAGAGAAACCATCAGCTATATTTTTGGGCAACTCTCTTTGATTTGAACCAAAAGGACTTCTTGGAGTGCCTTCTGTCCTAAGGTAAAGCTTCTAGGATGAGGAGTGGTATGTAGGGAGCCTAATTGGGCTATGTTTGGACAAGCCAAATGGCTTTAGAGGTGTGAGGAATTTGATTGAAATGGTCTACTTTTATATGGGAGTGGAGGGGCTCTTTAGGAAGGTGTGATAAAATAATTTTATTATATAATGATATTATGTTTCTAAGGGTCCAAAAATAATTATATTTGAAGATCAGATGACTCATATACAAAATAAAACCATAAAATCATAATTGGACATGTTTTGGATAATATGTTAATCATTATAATATTATTTATTTATATCATTTATTAATGTTGTAAATACTACATCATTATTGTGTCATAAATAATTTAATATACTCAATGTATTAAAATTATAAAAATTAATATAATGTAAGAAATATTTTTAGCTTTCCAAAGGTAATTTATAGTTAAAAATAGGAATTATATGACACCATATAAAAATTAATTACTAAACGATTTTTGTTAATTTCAATTTAGTCTTCACATTAAATTAATTAATTTAAATTGTCATCATCACTCCCATGTGGCTCAACGGTGTCCCAAAATAGACCCAAAGATGCCCATGGTCGTAAATGACTCAACCAATAATGTTAGGACAATTGTTAAGGTAATTTTGAATTATTATAATATTCTTTTAACTTTGAATTACCCTATTTACCTTCAACTGCGGTAAATAAAAGTCAACTGTTACTATTCACCAAAAAATTATTTGCATCTTACTGAACCACATTTAACTTCTTAAAAACAACCATGTATGTTGGATTTTCGAAATTCATTTCATAGAAGTGTAAAATTTTCATTTAAATGAAATAGTCAGTTTTTTTAACTACCACTAAGTGGTTTCACTATTCATAAAAAATAGATGTTTTCCAGAAAATTACCAAAAATTCAGCCTAAGATATATTTGATATTCCAAATTGAAAAATGATGTCTATTTTTTGAAATTAAAAACATATAAGTGACCATAATTAATTTTAAAATTAATTTCCGTTATCAAAACAAATAGCATGTTTTTAAGAAACAATAATTATCAGAAGATTGATAGTTGTTTATGTCCAATTTCAATGTGAAATTACTTCAAATGACCAACATTAGATTTAATGGTAAAAATATATTTTAATTTCACTTTAAAACCAATTAAAAAGGTAATCTAACCATGTAAATACATTAGATTAAAAGGCACATTTGAATTAAAATACAATATTTTTCACTATTCATTAAAAAAATGAACTTTATCAGAGAAATACCAAAAAATTACCTAAAGTAAAATTTAATGTCCCAATTCTAAATGAGGATTTTATTTGGTCAATTAGAATTTATTAATGTTAACAAAACTATATTTATAGAGGGTTCTCCATTAAAAGGTGGTAAATCGGCCTTTTAATGTAAATTATGCTTAAAGTTAGATTTATTCACATTTTAAGATGCTAAATTTTATTGAATAAATGTAAATACATTTAACAAACATGTATAATAATATTGTTGTTAGTTTCATTTATTTCCTCCAATATAACGGCTAGGAGTTAACTAAAATTTAATATAATAATATTATATTATTAGTGTGCAACGTATGATTCCAAAGAAACCTGTTGTTGCGTATCGGATATGCTATTGAACATAGAAACCCCTTTAAAGTAAAATTAATATTTAATTCATAGATATTAATAAATATGAAATATGTCTTATTCTTCATTTACCTGGAATGATACATCCTTCCCCCATTTTGGGAATTCTGTCCTCAAAATTTTTATTCACTTATCAAAATAAGTGGTGGTATTTATCACTCATAGAATTTTCAGATTCCCACATTGCCTCTTCAACCATATGGTTTTTTCACAAAACCATTACCTTATGAATCACCTTATTCCACAACACTTGCTCTCTACGGTCAACAATATGGACTGGTTGTTCTTCCTAAGTGATATTCTATTCTAACTGAACTACCTCTGGGCTAAAAACATGAGATGGATCTGGCATATACTTTCTCAACATCGAATCATGAAAAAACAATGTGTACCTGGGATAAACATGGAGGTAAATCCACTTTGTACGCAAAAGATCCAACTTTCTCCATAATTTCATAAGGTCCAATGAACCTCGGACTCAACTTTCCCTTCTTACCAAAATGCATCACACTTTTCAATGGAGAAACATTGAGAAAGACATGATCACCTACCACAAAAGAAATGTCCTTCCTCTGGTTATCTGCATAACTTCTCTATCTACTCTGAGCTGTTCTCAGGTGCTTCTAAATCAACTGAACTTTCTCTGCCATCTCTTATTCCAATTTTGGTTCCATCATCTTCCTTTCAACTACTTCTTCCCAAAAATTTAGAGTTCGACAATGCTTTCCATATAATGCCTCAAATGGATCCATCTGTATACTGGAATGAAAGCTGTTATTATACGAAAATTCATCCAAATAAAGATTTTAGTCCCAAATTCACTGATAATCCAGTGAACAAGCACATAGCATATCCTCTAAGGTATGAATTGTTTGTTTTGATTTCCCAACAAATTGAGGATGAAAAGTTGTACTAAAATTGAATTCAGTACTCAATGAATTCTGAAGTCCTTTGAAAAAGTTAGAAGTGAACCTGGGATCACGATTATATACAATAGAGAGGGGAACTACATGCAACCTGAATATCTCTTTAACATACAACCGAGCAAGTAAATATAGAGACAAAGTATCTCTAATAGGAAGAAAATGATCAGATTTAGTCAATCGGTCAACTATAACCCATATTTCATTATTACCTCGAGATGTCTTTGGTAATCCCACAACAAAGTACATGGATATATTTTCCCATTTCCACTATGGCACTAGTAAAGGCTGAAGCATTAATTTCGGTAACTGTCACTCTGCTTTAACCCACTGACAATTGAAACAATTCATTGTAAAATCAGTAATATCTCTTTTCATTCCATCCCACCGTTAATACTGTCGAAAATCACTGTACATCTCAGTACTGCCAGGATGAACTGAATACAAAGAACTATGAGATTCACATAACAACTCATTTTTCAACTGTAAATCACAAGGCACACATAATCTCTTTCCAAATCTCAAAAAATGATCATTATCATGATTAAAATCAGACAACATACCCTTCTGAACCAAAAAAACCATTTTTTTAACTCACCATCTTCCTTCTATGTTTTCTAAATACTGTCTGATAGAGATGATTTCACTGACACATGAAACAAAACAGAATAATTTCCAACGACAACAACTTCTATGAAAAAGTTCATCAAATAAAAAACAAAAGGATCTCATTCCAAACGTAACATGGTTAAGGAAGTATTTATTTTTTGACTCAAAGCATCAACAACTTTATTTTCTTTTCCCAGATGATAAAGGATCATGCAATAAAAATCCTTGATTAATTCTAACCATCTCATCTGTCTAATGTTCACTTATTTTTTAATGAATATATACTTCAACCATTTATGATCAGTATATATTTCACACTTCACTCCATACAAATGATGCCTCCAAAGTTTTAATGCAAAAAAAACATCAGCTTATTCAAAATAATGTGTAGGGTAATTTAACTCATCTGTTTTAAACTGATGTGAAGAATAAGAAATTACCTGATCATTCCAAATTAGGACCCAACCCAGTCCTTTCCACGAAGCATCACTGTAGATAACATACTCACCATTTCTGAAAGGCAGTGCCCAAATTGGAGCATTCACCAATCTTATTTTCAATTCCTGAAAACAGTCATCACATTATTTTGTCTAGATGAACTTAACACCTTTTCGAGTTAACTTAGTCATTGGACAAGATAACCGTATGAAATTTTCAACAAACATTCAGTAATAACCTTCCTAACTAAGAAAACTACGAATCTCAGTTTATTTTGTGGGTCTTGGACATTCTTCAACCAAATTAGTTTTAGTAGGATCAACAGTTATGCCATTTTATTAAACAATGAGATCAAGGAAAGAAATTTGTTGTAACCAAAACTCACACTTGGTGAATTTCCCAAACAATTTATTTTCTTTTAAGGTTTTAAATACAAACCTTTAATCACCTTCATGTTACTCCTTACTTTTGGAATAAACCAAAATATCATCAATATACACAACCACCATTAATCACCTGATTCAACTGATCCATCACTGTAGTAAACTGATCAATTCTGATTCTGACCATCTCTGGATGCTGATTCAGATGGCCATTCTCCTTCGTATGCCTTCCCAGAAAATCTGCTCTGTTTCCTTTATGAAAAATCATTCTTAAAAAATACATATCTTAGACGAAGCAACACATTAATATGTAAATGCTATGTGATTTCAATATTAACATAAATTACTTTATAGATATTAATTTAACAATACCATAACTTCTAAAGTTATCTAAACCAAACTTTGATACCAACTATAAGGACCCGACATGAAACCTTAATTAATATTGAATTCAATTAATAATTAACATTGAGTATATTTTCAGGTTTAGTGTTTTACAGACTTAGGACATAACTATTACATTTCAATAGATTACAATGTAGAAATTTCATCAAAGTTTCCATTTTTTTCATAAAATAAAAACTCTTGAAAAAAAGTATCATTTCTACTTCAATGTTTTAGATAACATGAATTTTCCTTGATCAAATCATTGACCCTATTCATCTTTATGTACTGTGAAAAACATTTCAAAACATGGGATGAGAATAAAAAGCTTAGTAAGGGTTATAAAAAAAAGAA
Source organism: Viscum album (assembly GCA_963277665.1). NCBI lineage: Eukaryota > Viridiplantae > Streptophyta > Magnoliopsida > Santalales > Viscaceae > Viscum > Viscum album. The sequence continues at coordinate 1,428,342,403 of OY728141.1, forward strand.
TGAAAAAATTTGTTCATAAATACAAACAAAACATGAAATATTGTACTATCCTCATGAAATCATAAGATTTATGAAAGAAAAATAGAAATCATAAATCATAATGGTACCTTGTGGCATCCATACCATACTTTGTAGCTATCACAACAACATAGGGAGATACCTTGGAATACCCATCATAGTATATTCCCTAAATATATTAGGAGAAACATTCACGTTTACCTCCATCACATTACCAAATGCATTGGAGAGCTATCATGGGCTCACCCGCCCTAGGTTTATCACAGAACCACCTGTATACATAAATAATGCCCAAGAACCATAACATGATCATAACACATAACATAACCATAAAAGAAAGATACAATTTTCACATTGCAATAATAAAATATCATTTCAAGATATTGAAATAATAAATCAATTCTCAAAATCATTTTCAATACCAAAATACATAAAAATAGTATATGGTATTTATTTTTCCTTTTAAAAACATTTTGTCTTGTTAAGGAAGGCAAAGATCAAATAATACTCACGGCGGCGGAAAGGTCATTCTCAACGTTTAAATAAAAAAACATTCCTTTTTTTTCGTTTAGTAATATGCTTCATATAAAAAGATTCTCTTTTAAATAAATGGAAACTCAATGTTGTCTATACATCATATAAAAGAAAATCGTGTTTTCAAATACAATATGCATCAATTAAAGTAGTTTGAGATGAAGTCCCTTACCTCGTGTCCCACTTGACTCGATCATTCTTTAATCTCTAGAATAATAAACTAAAGTTAATTTCTACTTGCTTAAGAACCTTTTTCATGTTTATTATTCCAGTTACATCAATTATTAACATGTTATATGTTTTATTCAATCATTTAAGTTAATAACATTCGTTTTGTCGATATTTGGTACATGGGTCAAAAAATGAACACCTTATATTTACATGTTGTTCATGTGGTCAATAGTCATTTATATCCAGAATGACATTCATTGTTTAGATATCATATATATATCATATATATCCAGTATATACATGTATTTACGTAACATTTGGAGGTAAGAAATGAAATGCACCGTTCATGGAGACGGCATGCCGTACATACGCATGAACGCTACATTCATTTCTATTTCATTTTTAATGGAATTAAAACATAATGATACATAGATATATTATAATTCTAGTATAATATCATATATAATATCATTAACTCCATTCTTATACATCCCACATATGACATTAACGAATCATATCACTTTGAGGGGGCGGTAGTTCGCACTTCCTCAAATGAGATTATCGTATTTACCAACTATGGAAACCATAAAGGATTGATATAATTGGGAATTACATAAGCATAAAGAAATAATTAAAATAATATATATCATATATAAATACAGTTCCATAATAATGGACACCATGAGAGGTGTTAAGATGTAATTGATCAATCATCCTTTCGTGAGGCCTTAGTTTGCGATCAACAGAAACATTATGTTCTTAATCAATTAGATGGAGGTGTGTGTAAGTGTAGTTAAAATACTTTTTATAACAACATACTAGTATATTGAGGATAATGTTGTTGTTACAAAAGCATGGAATAAAAAAAGTTTAGGGAATGGAGAAGTAAAATAAAAGAAAACATATTAAGAGAAACTCTTACCATTAATTTGGGTAACTCCCTTTGGATTGAACCAAAAGGACTTCTTGAAGATCCTTCTGCCTATGGTAATGCTTCTAGGAGGAGCAGAGGGATGTTAGGAGAGGAGGGGATCCAAAGGAATGTGTAAAAACATTATTTTATTATATAATGATATTCGGTTTCTAAGGGTCCAAAAATCATTATAGTTGAAGATAAGATGACTCATATTTGAAACAATATCATCCAATCAAAACTGGACATGTTTTGGATAATATTTTAATCATTTTAATCTTATTTATTTAAATCATTTATTAATAAGGTAAATACTACATCATCATTGCGTCATAAATAATTTAATTTATTCAATCTCTAAATATTATTAAAAATCCTACCATGAAGGAAATATTTTTTGATTTCCAATGAATATTTATTGTTGAAACTAGGACTTATATAACACCATATAAAAATTAATTACTAAACAATTTTTGTTAATGTCGATTTTGTCTTCACAATAAATAAATTAATCTAAATTGTCATTATCACTCCCAACTGGCTAAAAGGGGTCCCAAAATCGACCCAAAGATAATAATGGTCGTAAATGACTCAACCAATAATGTTAGGACAAGTGTTAAGTTAATTTTGAATTATTATAATATTTTTTTAACCTGGAATTATACTATTTACCTTTAACCGCGGTAAATAAAAGTCAAAAGTTACTATTCACCAAAAAATATTTTCTTCATAATGAACCACATTTTACTTCTTGATAACACCAATGTATGTCTGATTTTAAAAAATAAATTCACAGAAGTGGTAAAATTTCATTTAAATGAAAAATTGAGTTTTTTTAACTATCACTAAGTGGTTTCACTTTTCATAAAAAATTGTCGTTTTCAGAAAATTACCAAAAATTCGGCCTAATCTATATTTGATATTCTGAATTCAAAAATGAAGACTATTTTTTCAAATTAAAAACATAGAAGTGGAGTTAATTTATTTTAAAATTAATTCATGTTATCAAAAGAAATAGCGTGTTTTTAAGAAATAATAACTATCAAAAGATTGATACTTGTTTATGCTCAATTTCAAAGTGAAATTACATCAAATGACCAAAATTGGATTAAATGATAAAAATATATCATAATTTCACTTTAAAACCAATTAATAAGATAATATAACCATATAAATAAAATAGATTAAACGTCACTTTTGAATTAAAATACAATAGTTTCACTATTCATTAAAAATGATCTTTATCAGAAAAATACAAACAAATTACCCAAAGTAAAATTTTATGTCCCCATTCTAAAGAAAGATTTTATTTGGTCAATTAGAATGTATTAAACTGACCAAATTTATATTTAAATAGGGTTCTCCATTAAAAGGCGGTAAATCTGCCTTTTATTGTAAATTATGCTTAAAAATGGATGCATTCACATTTTAGGAATCTAAATTTTATTGGATAAATGTATATACATTTAACGAACATGTATAATCATATTGTAGTTAGTTTCATTCATTCCCACCAATACAACGGCTAGGAGTCAACTACCATTTAAAATAATAATAATATATTATTAATATCGAACGTAAGACTTCAATGAAACCCGTTCTTGCATATCGGGTACGCTATTGAACATAGAAATACCATAAAAGTAAAATTAATATTTAATTCAAAAATATTAATAAATATGAAATATGTATTATTATTCATTTACCTAGGATGTTCATCATTTTATTCCCTAGAGATGTTATTTAGTATACCAGGGACTAAGATTCATAGATATATTATTTGTATACTTAATTATTAATATTTATTTTCCCTTAACTGTGTTTTTTCAAAAGGAATTTATGTTTTGTTATATTTAATTATTTTTGATTATTTTATTTTCAATTTTTTGATATGAGGGAATCAATTTCATTTTGCGTGTTTCCAATTGAGATGATTATGTTTTATGGAAATTACTTTCATACTAGGTTTAATTTTGATTATAGAGAATTAGATTCATTTTATATGTATTTAATTCAATTTTAGGGATTTAAATAAATTGAATCTTTTTTCATTATATTGTTTGAGGTGTCATGTGAATTTTAGAGTATAAAATATAGATTTTATGATGATATTTTTTATAGATATTTTTTTTGATATGTTTCTTTGAAAAATTTCACGAGGATATGGATGGATGAAAAGTTTTGGTATTATTTTTCTCCAAAACACTACGATAGATGAGATTTGGGTGTGATGACATGCATTGTGACACGTTTCACCGGATGTGATATTTTTATATCTTTATATTTTAGAGTATAAATATTGTTAAATCATGTTGTGTTTTGATTAAAATGTGATGGGCTTACGATCATTATTATATTTAGGTTTGTTATAGATAATATTACATGAATGGATTCCTATTACTCTTAGATGAGTTAGGATAAATCATTGATGTAATAATAATAGTGTGTATTTACTTTAGATGCATCCAGTCTAATGAAGGAAGGCTTGGGATTGCAACATAATCCTTAAGTGTATTGAAACATTTCCATGATAATGTTTTCATACCATGAAATTAATTAATTGATTATTTTTAAATCTAATCGACCAAATTATTTCATGGATTTCATTCCAAAAAATTATGATTTATCATTAATTATTTAATGAACTAAATTATATTTTTTTCATTTCTTATAATTGATTAATGATAACATATTGAATTGAAAATTTAGTTTATTTATAAAAAACTTATCTTGACTCAAAAATTTCTCAACGTGTTCTGAATATCTGGATATCATTAGACATCCTATTTTTTGTTTAAACTATTGAAATAAAGGTATTACCTCACAGTGAAAAAAGGGTATTTCCTCTTATTTCCTTTTTTTCACTAATTTTTTATCATCTATGAGACTTATAAAAAGTAGGATATAATGATTTTAGCATTGTTAATTTGAATTTTGTACATTTGATGTGATATCTTTAATTTGATCTCATTATGGGTTCATGGAATTTCAATCATCTAATTTTTCTTGAAATATAATAGTATTTGTTAACTATTCATTGATTGATTTTTTGTGGAATTTTTTATTATACTAATGAAAAATTACAATATTTTTATGTTGTTTTACTCATTGAGTGTATAATATGATATAAAAAATTGGATAAAATCAAACTTGGCAAGATAGAAAATATGGATAGGTATGCATTGTATATGATTACTAATTTATATTATATTTATTAAAATGTGTTGTTCAAATATGGTATTTTCTATAATAACACAATATTAAATATAATAATAAATATATTTTGTGACATTTTATTATTGCATTACCACTTAATGTTAGTAAAATATTTCATCGTGGGAAATATATTAGTATGATGTTGATTTATAAATATGAAATTTATATTTAATGTTAAATTAATTAATGGATGGGTAATCTAATGTGTAATACTAAAAAATTTCATTATTTTTAGATATAAAAGGTGTTTTCCCCACAACGGTTTGAGGAGAAAAATATTTTTTTTTCTTTTCTGGATGATGGGGTTTTTATAAAATTAAAGTACTAGTCAAAGTATATATGCATGGTAATGAATGTTGTGGTATGGTTGGATGTGTTGAAATGTGGATGTTCCGTAGATATTATAGTCCATGATTTCATGGGTTGCGTGGGGGTGCATTTAATGATATGTGTAGTTTTTTGGGGATTTTCTTTGATTACTAGTTGTATGTAACAATGAAACAATTAATTAATATGGAACTTGATGATGTTCATGAATTAACAAAAAAAATTATTGATAAATAAATAATCATATAGAATATAATAATTTGGAGAAAATATTCTTCACTGATTTAATAATTTCAATAAAATGTGGTACAATGATATGTTGACATTAAATATGGATAAATGAGGGTAATGTCCTATTTAGTGGAATTTTTTAAAATAGAAGTGATAAGTAGAATGGGTTTTCGGTAATATTTATATGATTATACTATATAAATATTCTTATCTGGATATGGTAAATTATGGTTGAAAATGAAATATAGTGGTCGAAATGATGATGTACATTATATGTGAGATATTTTTATTTGATAAGATTGAAACACTTGATTGGGATTTATGTCTGAATATACACAATTTTTTTCTTATGAACCACAACTCTAGTTAATAAACTATTTTGACACCCCTTTATGTTTTGGAATCATAGAGTTTTCTAACAATTAATTTTTAGATGAAAGTGATAGCTTAATTCTCCATCATCAATATTGTCCGTTCAAACATGATATATAAGTAATGGAATATAGTAATGATGTGTATGAAATTATGGATAATTATTAGAGTACCCAAGATATGATAAACAGATAATGTTGTGATTGAGGATATCATAAAGGGTTGGTGATATAGTAGGTATGATGTGTGAATGATGTTGATATCCTATGAATTCATGTAACCCTAAAACGATCTTGGTGAGAGTTTTTGTCAAGTGGTAATAAAATATATGCTATATTTTTTTTATGACTCCTTATACATTAAAAAGGAATATAGCATATACATATATTATTTTTATATGATAGAAAATTGATTAGTGGGGAATCTAGTTTGACTAATCGTTGGACTCCTCATGTGTTAATCATGTTTTAATGATCACAAATATTATTACTGTTCATTAATCTCAATCTTCATTACACATCTTTCTAATTATCTTCAATCTCAATAATAGCTACACATCTTGTTTTAATGATAAAAAATCTTATGGATGTTAATTACTATTTTTATTCTTTACAAGTGTCATGCATGATCACAATTCTCACATATATTATCACACCTTTATATTTATGATTCAAGCTCTTTTACTCTCTTGTGATTAAACTTAATCCATGTTCTGCATATTACTGTCTAAGTCCAAATAAAGATATTTTTCTATGTATGCAGACACCGTGAAGGACTCACCGTGACCAGACACCGTGAAGGACTCACCGTGACCAGACACCGTGAAGGACTCACCGTGACCAGACACCGTGAAGGACTCACCGTGACCAGACACCGTGAAGGACTAACCGTGACCAGACACCGTGAAGGACTCACTGTGACCCGGATAATGTGAAGGACACGCCGTGAAGGAAAAACCATGAACCACACACCGTGAAGAATACACCATTTACTTAATCATTGTGACACCATTTCTTAAGTTTTTGTCAATATTATTAAAATAATTCTAACGATCATATTTGTTGTTTTCAATGAAATTAATGTTATTTAATGATAGTTGTTGGCATTTCAGGTAACCGTATCTCAAACCTATGAAAAGGGAATCATTCCTACTGCCAGAACTCGTGGAATATAAGAAAGATTGAAATGCAGTACACGTGCAATGCAACAAGTAGAAGAAGCGGTGTGAAAGTGTGAATTTAAAAACACTAAGAACTTACATACACCTGAGTGAACTGGGTTGAACAAGAAGAACAATCCTGAATAAGAATGATTTTGCAAGACCTTCTGGGAACACTCATGAGTGCAATCCAATACTGATGAAGAATACACGACGAATCAAGAGACCTTTCTCACTCCTGAAGAAGACAAGCTGAACTACGACACTCTGTTTTTCAACATAATAACCAGAGAAGGACTCAGAAGAATTTTTGCTGAATCCAACGAGTCCAGAGCTACATTGATAATCACTAGAGCTTTCTAAACTCTCATCTATATTCTCTACATGATTTATTTATTAACATTCGAGCAGTGTGGTGTACTCTGTATATCTTTTACACACACTATATCCTTCACAAAACTGGAGGATATCAAAATCCTCACTCAAATTATCTTAACTCATGTTTACCCACGTCAACTGTGGAAGAGGTCCTTGTGTGATATGGTCTTTGCTTTGTTTCCCACGTAGAACAGTGGTAGAGGACCCTACGTGGCCTGGGTAGTTTTGTAAACTGTTTTTATCCCCGATCCAAGGTGTGGATCAAATTTATATATATTTGAGAGGACTAAGTCTCGGATTGAGACTGAACCTCTTGTTTTACATGTTGTGCATCATTAATTAAAGTTTAAAGTATACTACATATATCATATTTATTCTGCTGCTATTACATTGAAATACAAAACTATTTTGAAGCTACATTGATAGTTAAATTATCAAGTGATTACACTTATTGTAAATTAATAGATTAGATTCAAAAGTTAGTTTGATCATTTGGTTAATCTAACTGAGACCTAATCAATCATTGAGAGGCTAAGTGAACATTTACAATCTATATAAATTCACTAATGTTTAACTTGTTTTATAAATCATGGGATTTTAACTAGAAAATATTTTAACAGAAATTTTAATTAGAACTCAATTCACCCCCCTCTTGAGTGACCACTCTGACCAACATTTGGTATCAGAGGATTAGTTTTTGTTCAAAGATTTTTGAAATATTCTGTTTTTCAACATTGATTTTAGTTGCATCTTTAATGATCTTAAATTTCTGTTAGTTGTAAATTTTTATCTCGTTAATTTAACATTCTAAAATCTCATTATGGATAATAGACTAGAGGGTGTTGCTACTAACAAGACACCTTTCTTCAATGGTACAAACTATGCTCAATGGAAACTGAAAATGAGAATTCATTTAGAGGGAATGGGTTTTGATATTTGGTTTGCCATATAATCAGAATATAAGCTTCCCACTACTGTTAGATCCACTTGGGATGAACTTACAAAGACTGCTTACAATAATAACTGTAAATCTATGAATGCCTTGTACTGTGCTTTAGGATATAAAGAGTTTAATAGAATTTCTGCTTGTAAAACTGCTTTTGAAATTTGGGATACATTAGATGTTTCTCATGAAAGAACCACAAATGTTAAGGAAATGAGATTAAATACTTATACTATTAAATATGATAATTTTAAAATGAAAATTGATGAACCTATTTCTGACATGTATCTTAGTTTTAATGAGATAGTCAATACAATGAATTCACTTAGAAAGGCTGTTCCATTAGAGGATAAAATTATGAGGATTCTGAGATGTATACCATAACGATGGAGAGGAACCTCTATCTCAATCAGAGAGTCATGTGACATTAATGCTCTACCTGTCAAAGAACTCATTGGTAATCTTATGATGTATGAGGAAGAACTCAAGGTGAATAGAGAGGAAGATGATGAACCTAAGAGAAAATCAGTGGCTTTCAAGACTACTACTTCAAAGAGCAAGGAAAAAGATAAAGCTTAACTACCTACTGACAGTTCAACCAGTGAAAATTCAGACTCTGATAGTGATGCTGAAATGGCTCAGATAGCCAGAAGGTTTATGAAATTTTATAGGAAAAAGAAATTTTTCAGAAAATCAAATTACAAAGGAATGTATGACAATAAGGGACATTGGAAGAAGGAATGGAAAATCCAGATAAAAGTGATTAATTTGTCTATTATGAGTGAAAAAGAAAATGACATATTAAAGCAGACTTCCCAATTCTCAAACTCAAGAATAAATATGATTACAAGGACAGTAAGTACAGAAAGGCTCTGAAGGTTACTTGCAGTGCTTCTGAGGATAGCTCCAAAGAATCGGAAGCTTCTAATACTGAAACCAAAAATAAGGAAATAATGTGTTTTATGAAAACCACATCTGAGGTAACCCTAGATACGCCTGCTTTAAATTCTTTTTATTATGAAGATAGTGTAGAATCTGAATCTGATTCTGAAAACATGACTAGTGAGGAATTGTTTAAATATTGTAATATGCTGGAAGAGACATGCAATGAACTTAAGGATAAATAAAAATCATTAACGAAACAACATGATCTCACCACTTTTAAAACCGAACTTACTATTGAAAAAAACAAAAATTATCAACTGTTAATGGAGAACATTGAACTGAAAATGTGTAATGAGCAACTTATAAAGGATTTAGAGAAATCCACAAATGGAAAGGATGCACTAACTCAAATGATAGGAAAGAATTTTGCACCAAAATACACTACTGGAATAGGCTACAAACCTGGACAGAGAGAGATTACTAAGAATAGATTTATTCCTAAATCTGGACAGAATACTGCTAGTTCTAGTTCTGGACATTTATATGCTTCAACTAGTTATATTCATATTTACGGAACTAATATGGTTTATCTTTCAAAATCTGTTGATTCTCAAATTTTATGAGACCCATAAGACAAATTTGGTTACCTAAAGTTTTGTTAGCTAACCTGTCTGGACCCAAGAAAATCTGGGTACCAAAATCATTTCCTATCTAAATCTATTTTGAAGGGAACCTTCTTAAAGAGCTCATCTAGTAAGACTTGGTACTTGGACAATGGATGTTCCAGACATATGTCAGGATACTTCTCATGCTTTAAAAGCTTAGTCAGAATTGATGGAGGTTTTTTCACCTTTGGTGATAATTCTAAAGGGAAAATCATCGGCTTAGGCCAGATTGGTAACACTAACTCAGTATTAGTTTCTAATGTTTATTTTGTTGATGGAATTAAATATAATCTATTAAGTATTTCTCCTTTATGTGATGATGTTTTTAATGTTAAATTTGAAAATGATTTTTGCAATGTTTTTTAATTCTAAAAATCCATTAGTATTTTCTGCCCTGCGAAATGAAAATGTTTATGCTGTTAATTTAAACTCTTTAGCCATGAAAAATATTACTTGTTTAAATGCTTTTAATAAAGAGTCTTTGCTTTCGAACATAATATTTGGACACGAAAATATACATTCACTTAGAAAACTTACTAGGAAGAACTTAGTGAGAGACCTACCCAATCTTGAGTTTCCAAATGAAAAATTTTGTAATCCCTATCAAAAGGGAAAGCAATAGAAAATCACTTTCAATCCAAAGAAAGAAGTCTCAACATCTCAACCTCTCGAGTTGGTTCACATGGATTAGTTTGAAACATCTAGAGTTTCTAGATTAATTGGGATGTACTATGTCTATGTCTTAGTAGATTACTTTTCTAGATATACTTGGGTATACTTATTAGCTCACAAAAGTGATGCTTGTTCTTACTTTGTTAAATACTCCAAATATGTAGAGAACCATAGTGGAGTTAAGATTAAAACTATAAGATGTGATCATGGCTGTGAGTTTGAGAATCATGAATTTGAATCCTATTGCTCACACAATGGCTATAGTCATAACTTTTCTTCCCCCAGGACACCTCAGCAAAATGGTGTAGTAGAAAGGAGGAATAGAACCCTGCTAGAAATTGCCAAAACCATGCTAAATGAGTATAACCTTACTATTTACTTTTGGGCTGATGCTATGAATAAATCTTGTTATATTATCAATAGAGTCTTGATCAGACCAGTTCTCAAGAAGACCCCTTATGAGTTGTGTAACCATATGAAACCTAAGGTTAACTATTTTAGAGTCTTTGGCTGCAAAGTCTTTATTATTAATACCAAAGATAATCATGACAAGTTTGCATCCGAGAGTGATGAAGGAATTTTCCTAGGTTATTCTATTTCTAGTAACTCTTATAGTGTATTTAATAAGAGAATCAAGTGTGTGGAAGAATCTGTTCACATCAAGTTTGATGAAACTGGTCCAGATGAGCCTAAAATCCCTCTTGAAAATCTTGAAGAAGATGTATCTGTTCTGGACCTTAATGACAAATAAAATGAACCTGCTATAAATTCAACCATTTCTGGAAATTTTCCAGAAATTTATTCTGTTTATTCCCAACCAGTTGATGAACCTGAAGTTTTTAGTCCTACCTTTACTAGATCAACTAGAATTATAAAGAATCGTCCTTTAGATGCTGTTGTAGGAAATCTTGATAGTGGGACACAGAATAGAGCTTCTCTTAGAAATTAGGTTGAACATCAAGATTTCTTGTCACAGCTTGAACCTAAAAACATTGATGATGCTATTAATGATGAATTTTGGGTGATTACTATGCAAGAAGAACTCAATCAGTTTGAATGAAATAATGTTTGGAATCTTGTTGAAAGACCTAAGGACACTTTCACAATAGGCACTAAATGTGTGTTTAGAAATAAAGTATATGAATCCGGAAACATAGTTAGAAATAAAGCTAGGATAGTTGCACAAGGCTATAGTCAAGAAGAAGGTATTGACTATGAGGAGACTTTTTCTCCGGTAGCCAGATTAGAAGCTATTAGGATTTTACTTGCTTATGCTTCACATCTAAATTTCAAACTATATAAAATGGATGTCAAGAGTGAATTATTAAATGGATATATTGCTGAGGATGTTTTTTTTGAACAACCACCTAGATTTTCAATCCCACATTTTCCAAATCATATTTTCAAACTTTCAAAAGCTTTATATGGTTTAAAGCAAGATCCAAGAGCTTGGTATGATAGATTAAGTACTTTTATAATTTCTAAAGGTTTTACAAAAGGAATAGATGATCCTACTCTATTTATAAAACGAATTTCTACAGATGTTTTAGTTGTAAAAATATATATAGATGATATTATTTTTGGATCTTCAAAAACTACATTATCTAGTGATTTTTCTAAAATAATGCAAAAAGAATTTGAAATGAGTTTAATTGGTGATTTTAAATTCGTTCTTGGTTTTCAAATCTTTCAAAATGATGATGGAATTATTTTAACTCAAAGTAAATATACTAGAGATGTTTTAAAACGTTTTGGATTGGATAGCACAAAAAGTAGTGACACTCCCATGAGTACCACCTGTAAGATGGATCTTGATGAAAATGGTAAATCTATTGATCAATCCACTTATAGAGGAAGGATTGGAAGTCTACTCTACCCGAATGCTAGTCGTCCTGATATTATGTTTAGTGTGTGTATGTGTGCTCATTTTCAAGAAAACTCTAAAGACTCACATTTAAATGATGTAAAGAGAATTTTCAAATACCTCAAGCATACTCCCAATTTAGGACTGTTCTATCCCAAAGGACAATCATTTGAATTAGTTAGTTATTCTGATGCTGATTTTTCTGGATGTAGGTTAGATAGAAAAAGCACCTCTGGAACATGTCATCTTTTAGGCAAGTCACTAGTATCATGATGTATTAAGAAACAAAATTTTGTTGCATTATCAACTGCAGAAGCTGAATACATAGCTGCTGGAAGTTGTTGTGCACAAATTTTGTGGATGAAACACACATTACAAGACTATGGATATCAATTAAAACATGTCCCAATAAATTGTGACAACACAAGTGCTATTAATATTTCTAAAAATCATGTTTCTCATTATAGGAAAAAACATATTTATGTAAGACATCACTTTTTGAGGGATCATTATCAAAAAGGTTATATCACTTTAGAATTCATTGGTACTGAATATCAACATGCTGATATATTCACTAAACCATTAAATTTTGAAAGATTAGACTACATCATACATGATCTTGGTATGATTATCCATAAGTAAATATCCTATTTCTCTTAACGTTCAATAATTTACTGTACTTTACATTACGGTTTCATACTTACGGTTTCTAAGTTACTGTTTTATGCTCACGGTCTGTTAGCTCACTGTCTCACTGTGACTGCACATGATGGTCACTGTCTCACTGTGATGACTATAAACAGTCTCACCGTGATGACTAGTTTTCTGTCTCACTGTAATGCCTACTCACGGTCTCACCGTGAAAACCATTTTTTATTTTTATTCTTATTTTAACAAGTATTGTGTAAATTTTTATTTCACCGCTACTTTATTTCCCGTGTTTTTGTTTTTATGATGTTTGACATTCCCAAATGATAAAACATAAGGGTTCCATTCAATTCCTTACATGAACTCTCTCCTGAACTTTATCTTCCCTCTCGCCCGAACCTTCAGTGAATGGAAAGGATGAAGCATCCATCTCCACCCTCGTCTGAGAAGAGTTTCTCTAAGAAACAAAAGAGGATACCGAGGATAGCTCCCGAAGGACCTCTAATCTCAAATCTGGTAAGCCGTACAGTTGTACCTAAAAAAGAGGTTTTCCCTGAATGTTTGCTGTCTATAAGATCTTTAGTTATGAATGTTTTAAGAGAAAAAGGATGTATTGAATGGTCCACTAGACAGAATATACTGATTTACCCAAGGCTTGTATCTCAATTTTATCAGCATGTGAAGTTCTCCTATGAGTTTGGAGAATGATTTACGGTGACCAGCTAGATCGATGGTCAGAAGTTCTCTTTCTCTTCAAGGCTGTGGGCTGCATGCCTAAGAATTCCACATGAATGATTTTGTGAAGATTACCAGAGAGACCCTCCTCTAAAAACCGACATCTTTTACCTGGAGACTTCTTTGGAAAGTCTAACAAGAAATGGCACCAAGAAAAGGGCCATAAATGCTGAACTAGATGGGGAGACAAGACTTCCGTTAAAGTTTTTTTATAATTTGGTTAGTCCAATAAAAGGGGATTTTGATGTGATGAAGTATCAGGATGTTTTCCTGATTCACCTGTTGAAGAATGGCCATATGATCATGCTGTGTAAGTATGTTATCAACCATATCTGTGATCTGATCAAAGTAACATCCAAATCCACCTCCTTGTTTTATTCAAGAATGATTTCAGATATGTTAGTTGCAAAATGGATGGTTGGACCGAATGAAGAAAAATTAGAGGACCTTGATTGCTGCCTATCCATGCCTATCATCAGAAGGATGATGATTGGATAGAATCCCTGAAAAAAGCAGTGGGTTGAGGATAGTGATCAAATGTATAAAAAGTATTATCATGTTGACTATCCAAGAAGGCCTAGAAACCTAGCTTATCCGAGTTTGGAACCAGATGAAGTGTTTCAGTATTCAGAAGAATAAGATCAAGAAGATGTAACAGCTGAAGTACCACCTAGAGAATAACATGAAATATCTCAAGGAGAGGAAGTTTGTTTTGATAAGGAAAGGACTATGAATCCTTCAATTATTCTTCATAAGGAAGAAGCTCATCCTAATGCTACAAGTAAATTGGTTTTTCCTGTTTCAGAATAGCAAGAAACCTTAGAGGCAGATCTTGTTGAAGAGAATCTATCTGTTGAGAAAGAAGCAAGTCCGGAAGCTCATCCAGTGGAACAATCGATTCCTGAGATTATTCCATCTTCTGAAGAAAGGATGGAAATTTCCTTTCAGCTAGCAAGGCAAGAGTTTGCTAAAGAGATTAGGGATGATCCTGTGGATCTTTTCCATGTTCAGGAACCTCATGAATCTGGAAGGGAAGCAAAAGTTGAGGGTGAGCAACCTCAAAACCATGATATTGTGGAAGCTAGATCTGCTGATGCTTCTCAACCTTCTATCACTTTTTCTATGTACTCTCAGTATGAGTTCCCAAGCGTTTATGATGTGAATGAGTCATAGAAGGTAACTGAAACTGGAATGGATCTTTCTTATCCATTTCAACTAATGTCATTAGCTCATCTAGAACCAGAACCAGAGCCCCAACCTCAATCTGAATCAGAATCTGAATCTAATGATGACACTGAACCTCACCCAGAATCTGAACCTCTACCTTTACCTGCATCCTTACCTGAGCATCACTCCTTTGTGACCAAAGATGATCTGAATGTTTTTTGAGAGACTTTGTTAGCAGGAATTGAGAAAATTTTCTCCACTCAACCTTGCCCAGTGACTCAGTTAAGTCAAGAAGATACATCAATTCTCTTAGAGAATATTATCTTGCATATTCAACTAAGGATGATCCGAGAAATTCAAGAAGTCAGTGTAGAGAATAAGCTACTGAGTGATGATGTTGAAAATCTAAAAAGTATGGTAGCAAGTATGCAGAATGAGTTATCCTTGAAATCAGAGCCTGCTCCTGTTTCTGCCCCTGCACCAGTTGGTGTTTCTCTTGAGTCTTCTGATTCCCTCCTTGCTAGGGATATTGTCTCTAAAGTTCATACATACCTACTATCTTTTGATGAAAATATTGGAAAAAGACACACCAAGATACTGGAACACATGAGAGAGCTTGTGGAAAATCTGAATTAGCTTACAGATGAATACACTGGATGCCTGCAAAATGTTCTGAAACAGCTCAAGGTTTTAACTGAAACTGTCAAGGCTTCACCTACTTCTGGTCAGATCTCCACACCTTCTTTGGATGATTCTATGATGAGATCCATAATAATGAAAGAATTTCAAAATGCTTTTAGTGGCTTGGATCTATCTTCTTTTTCATAAGTGATTAAGAATAGTGATAGAGCATTGCACTTGGTTAGGATTTAATCTAATATAGCCAATGAAGCTCAACAAGAGATCACCAAGAAAATATATTTGTATCTCTCCCGGTGTTTCTCTAAAAGTGATATGACAGATCACATTAGATATCTTGTGGAAAGTTTTAGAATCCCTCCGGCGACTCAGGCTTTTAAAGCTCAACTTCAGAAACATATTGAGTTTACTAGATTGTTGGACAGATTTCTGCAGAAGAAGGATGATTTTGAAAAGGCTATGCAATTTGGTAGTGAAATCATTACTGATTTCATCAATATTTTCATGTTGTATCTTTATGTGCAGAGTACTGCTATAGTTTCTCCAGCTACTGCACCCCTTAGACCTGGTCTACCTACCTTAGCATCAACTGCCAAGACAGTTAGCCAAGCTCTTTATCATATCCGGCCAGTCATTCTTGACCAACCACAACCTAGATCTTCTACTGCTCCTACTTTGGCTCCATCTGTTTTTTTGAAGGTCTACACTTACCCTCGTTGCCTACCACATCTATGCCTTCTTCTAATTCAGCACCAGCTCCTGCTGCTGATAAAGGAAAAGTCAATGTGGATCGATGAAGAGTCTGAGGACTGTTTTTCTTTTTGATGGGATGTCTTTTTTTGTTTCATGTTTTATTTTATTCTGAACCCTTTGTTTAATGCCAAATGCAGTGTTTCATTTCATTTTCTATACTTTTTGATAATCCCAAAAGGGGGAGAACAACTACAAGTGTCAGTTGTTTAATAGTATAAATGGGGGAGAAAAACTACAAGTGTTTGTTCTATAATGTTTTCCCTATGTTAGTATCTTTAATATTACATGTCATTTATATTCTGCCATTATCTGATTTGTGATCATCAAAAAGGGGGAGATTATTAGCCTCCTTATGTGTTAATCTTGTCTTAATGATCACAAATCTTATTACTGTTAATTAATCTCAATCTTCATTGCACATCTTGCTAATGCTCTTAAATCTCAATAATAGCTACACATCATGTTTTAATGATAAAAAATCTTATGGATGTTAATTAATCTTTTTATTCTTTACAAGTCTCATGCATGATCACAATTCTCACATATATTATCACACCTTTATCTTTATGATTCAAGCTCTTTTACTCTCCTGTGATTAAAATTAATCCATGTTCTGCATATTACTATCTAAGTCCAAATACAAATATTTAGCAAAGTATGAAGAAACCGTGAAGGACTCACCGTGACCAGACACAGTGAAGGACTCACTGTGACCAGACCTCGTGAAGGACTCACCGTGACCAGACACCGTGAAGGACTCACCGTGACCAGACACCGTGAAGGACTCACCCTGACCAGACAGCGTGAAGGACTCACCATGATGAGACACCGTGAAGGACTCACCGTGACCTAGATACCGTGAAGGACACACCATGAAGGACAAAATGTGAACCACACACCATGAATAAGACACTGTTTACTTAATCGTTGTGACACCATTTCTTATGTTTTTGTCAATATTATTTAAATAATGTTAACGGTCATATTTGTCGTTTTCAATGCAATTAATGTTATTTAATGATAGTTGTTGGCATGTCAGGAAACTGTATCTCGATCCTATGAAAAGAGAATCATTCCAACTTCCAGAACTCATGAAATATAAGAAAGATTGAAATGCAGTAGACATGCAATGCAACAAGAAGAAGAAGCGGTGTGCAAGTGTGAATATAAAAACACGATGAAATTACTTACACTCAAGAGCACTGTACGGAATAAGAAGAACAATCCTGAACAAGAATGATATTGCAAGACCTTCAGAGAACTCTCATGAGTGAAATCCGATACTGCTGAAGAACACACGACGAATCAACAGACATTTCTCACCCAGGAAGAAGACAAGCTGAACTACGACACTCTGTTTTCCAACAGAAAAAACAAGGAAGGACTTAGAAGAATTCCTACTGAATCCAATGAGTCTAGAGCTACATTGATAATCACTAGATCTTTCTAAACTCTCATCTATCTTCTCTACGTGATTTATTTATTAACTTTCGAGCAGTGTGGTGTACTCTGTATATCTTTTACACAAAATGTCTCCTGCACTAAACTGGAGGATATCAAAATCCTCACTCAAATTCTCTTAACTCATGTTTACCCACATAATATATGGAAGAGGTCTGTGTGTGATCTGTTCATTGCTTCGTTTCCCATGTAGAATAGTGGTAGAGGTCCATGCGTGGCTTGGACAGTTTTGTAAACTGTTGTTAACCACTATCCTGGGTGTGGATCAAATTTATATATATTTGAGAGGACTAAGTCTCGTATTGAGACTAAACCTCTTGTTTTACATGCTGTGAATATTTAATTTAAGTTTAATGTATACTACAAATATCTTTTTTATTCCGCTTTTATTACTTTGAAATAAAAAACTATTTTGAATCTACTTTGATAGTTAAATTAGCAAGTGCTTACACTTATTGAAAATCAGTAGATTAGTTTCAAAAGTTAGTTTGATCTTATGGTTAAACTAACCGAGACCTAATAAATATTTGACAATCTATGTGAACATTTACAATCTATATAAATTCACTATAGTTTAACTTGTTTTATAAATTGGGGGATTTTAACTAGACAATATTTTAACAGAAATTTTAATTGGAACTCAATTCACCCCCTATTGAGTGTCCACTCCGACCAACAGTTATGTTATATATTATTTTGATGTTATGTTGAATTACATTGACATAATAATTGGTGAGTTATCTTTAGTATGGAATGCTATTATTTCACAAGGAATATGAGTATGTTGGTTAATCTTTATTTTGGCTACGTAAATAGCATATTTATTCCATATTTGAATAAGGTGATTTTGTGTTGACAATATATAATGTACAATTTTTCTATACCCAATATATAGAAATTGGTTTTTAAGGATACTATGAGGGTCAATGTTATCATACAAGTCAATAATAGTTTATTTAGGATGTTATCAGTATTTATATCTATACCTTGAGTGTTAAAGTATTATATTTATTATGGAGACCATACTTATAGGTGTTATTTAAATGTGATATATATTGGTTTGATTTTATGTTAATTTTGTTTAGTGAAGGATTGTTTATATTTTCTATGGTTTTGATGTCAATTCCACCTATTATTTTTGGAGTGCAACCCACATTATATTTTATTGATTATTGATGGAATGAGGTGATGTTGAATCTCATTTTAAAAAATCCTATTAGAAATAAAGAAAATAAAATATATAATGAAAATTTAAATATTTAATGTTGAATAAATTTGAATCAATACACAAAAGGAACATGATTTTATAATGGAGTCCTTCATTATTCACCTTAGAGATCCCTATGCCTCATATCATCATGATAAATGAATGGATATTTATTACACCATTTTTTTCGTGTTTTCAAATAAGGAACCCAAAATAACTTACCTTTTAGTAGTTTAATTATGATAACCATTTTAAAATATAAAACCCATGGTTTTAAGATTATTTACAATGATACCCCATCTTAGTTGATTTTTAGCTATTGTAAAAATAAAATTTCTAGAATTTTAGTTGTTGTGTCTAAAACCCCAATCCCTACACATTTATTATAGAGTGAACTAAACAATCACACTAAATTGTTAGTGATCACATAGTCTCATCCACTAAATTGTAGTGAGATCCTAAGAAAATGGAAAATATATGAAATTCATTTTGAAATCCATTTTAAATGAACTCTAAAACAGTTAGTAATAATACAATAAAAAATAAGGGGAGGATAAGAGAAAATCATAAGATATAATAATAATTATATTAAAAATATTTTTCATATTGAGTTAATATTCAAGGTATAAATAAATAAAAAATGATGATTGGAGTTGTATTTATATCTTATATTTAATTTAATAAAATTATGGACATGTTGAGATACATGGGGAGCCAGAAATGGTCGAATTAAATCTTAATGGACCATATAAAAAGAGATCGTTTTATTGTAAATAGAGAAAACATGAGAGTTCAAATTAGTGTAACATACCATTATTTGGATCCTAAGATAAAAAAGATTTAGTATCAATATATTATTGGCATTTCATTATGGTCCACATTCATGCTAGTGCATCTAGAAAATAGTTTCAATTTTTCATGCACCTACTAATTATATTGTGCCAACCTTCCAGCCACCAATTAGTTCAATCCTTCTTATGATGTAACGGGAAGCCTTCTAATTCCTCTTGACCCCATTTTATTCAAGATAATTCCTGAACAATAACATCATAAGAAAAAAAAATTAAAACCATGAAATGAATATATTATAAAATTTCATTATGTTAAATATCAATAAATCCACCTAATAAATGTCGGTAAAAAATATCTACCATTTATTCATCATAAAAACATATTAATTTAATCAATTTAAAGGATGAAATTATAAATATTTTACGATTATACCCAACATTTATTTATTTATTTCATAATTAAATTTTATTTTTTTTCGAGAAAAACATTTCATTAACAGAAAATTGATTTTTGTTAAAAAACACTCCATCAAAATTCTGAAAATTTTATCCTAGATACTTATTATAAATAAAGTATACTTAATTTAGTCACTAAAATAATATCCTCTATTATGATTAAAAACAATCCTTAGACACAATATCTTTTATATATATATTAATGAAAAACTAAAACTCTTTAATCTCAAAGTGAATTTTGGAACCCTGAAAAATATACACCGCTAAAAAAACACTTACCTTATATACCAATTATTTACATTCAAATAAAAATATTCCTTTTAATACCGTTACATTGATGACCTTCTATCACTTACGGTTTTATCTAATGTATCATACATAAGTGTTAGGGAAATAATCTTAAATGCATTATACAAAACATATTTTTTGTTATTTTAAAAAAATAATTAAAACAAGTTTTTGTGAGATTAAAATATAATAATTTTAAGAACATGAATATATGTTTAACATAACATATTATTACAAAAAAATAATTAAAATGAAGTAATATTTAATTATTTTAAATAATGTTTGGAAAATTAAAAAAATCAAATTACATAAGAGAATGTATAAGGATTTAAATTTAATTTACAAATAGAGTGTTTCCCCTAAAGTGTATATCATAATCATTGATAAAATAATTAATAATATTTCCCAATTTTATTTTATTTAATTTTTAAAAATATATTTCAAATTTTAAAATGCACACACATTAATAGAATTTGTAACCATATGTCAAATATATCATTATTGAAAAAAAGGGAACAAAAAGTCACTTAATATAGCGAACAAAATATATAAATTACTTGATGGTTTAATAATATATCAATCCAATTGAATATTTAAAAGAAATAAATAGATTTATTTACATAATAATAGATTTATTGATGATTTCACAATAAAAAAATATAAGTAATAAATTATAAATATGAATAAAA
Source organism: Viscum album (assembly GCA_963277665.1). NCBI lineage: Eukaryota > Viridiplantae > Streptophyta > Magnoliopsida > Santalales > Viscaceae > Viscum > Viscum album. The sequence continues at coordinate 1,428,363,585 of OY728141.1, forward strand.
TTTTATAATTCTTTATTTTAATGATTTGAAGCTAGTGGAAAATGTTATTTAATTTCAATGTTAAATAAAAAATCCCATTAAATAATGTTGTAACACCTTCTTAATAAAATAATAATTTTATCAACAATGAATTTTTATATATGTGATTAATTTAATTAATGGGATTTAAAATAATTTTGTGATAATGCAAACAAGATAATTTGAACACAATTTCCTAGTGATAAAAAATAAATAATATTGAATTATATTTTTGAAATGATGTCACAAAAAAATTAATTCTAAATGATTAAAATATTAATACATTAACGATTCAATGAGTTAAAATTACATAAACATTGATATCATATCCATCATTGAAATTTTCTAAACAATTCATAATCAAGGGTGAGATGAAATATGAAAATTGCCTATATAAAATGAAACATCCATTTACTAAATAATTATAAAAATCAACTACATGATTTACAAAAATTTCAAATTCCATGACTGATTAGCCTAGTCACTCTCATAAGGATGGTAATGATGACCACATTGATAAACATGTCACTGAATAGAGAAACTCAAATCTTGAGCCTCCTCCACCATTTGATCCATCTACGGGGTCTATGAAGAAGCAACATGCTACATCTTTCTGAGATTCCTATCAGTGGTCATCCCAATAAAATTGATATAATTAAAAATACTATTATGTTAATTTCTCATATATAAGTGAAAGATATAAGACTATGTTGTAGCTCCCTGCTTGCAATATACTCATCTCAAAGAGGATAGTCATTAGTTATTCCATCCAAATCAACATTTCCATCCCAATAGGCCTAATATTTTTCCTTGTAAAATTCATCATCCAATTATTCTTATTGGTACTAATATTCTATATCTCCATCATCCTATTCATGTGGATGTGAATCAGTTATTTTATAGGTAATATAAACATTATGTTCTTCCATATAATTTTATAGAAAAATAATTCTTATGAATCCTAAGATTATCCTAAATAGACTCCCAATTCAAAGGATTCCGAAATCCAAACATATTTCAAACCACTATATGGTTAAAAATACTATAATTAACAGTATGTAAATATAAAATTTTAATAATCATAGTTCCAACATAGGATAAAATCAACATTAAGAGAAATCCATAGGGTAGAACCTTGGATCATCATGGGTGAGAAAAAATGTATAAAATGTCTCAAATATATATATATATATATATATATATATGAATAAAATTTCTCTCTATATTAATGAAATAATGAATATTGTTTTAAATATAATTGGTGTTATAATGATTTCTGAGGCTTGTGAATATGGATGTTTGGATGTGTCTATAAATAATTAGATTATAATGTGATAGATATGATAGTTTCACTATATAGGTGATAGTTTTTATTTTGAGAAATTAAAGATAGTATTGGATATTAAATTATGTATAAGGTAGAAGTTTTGTATGGGTAAAATAAAACTGAACAATGTGAGAAAGAAACATGTTATCCACAATCTATTGTTATGTCAATAAAAGGGATTATAAATTTATTTTAGTTATAATATTAATGAAATCAAATTCATGTTCAAATATAATATAATAATTATATTTTTTTCAAATAATGGTTGAAGTCATCATTGATTTGTTGTTTGATGAATAACTGTAACCATTGAATTTTTCTACTCCAAACTATATCAATATTGAGTTATTGTTCGGACTAAATACAATAATTCACCTTGGAAAATTGCTTTTTTTCATCCAAAATTTAGTACATTTATTTACCAAATTAGGGATTGAGGGTTATTTGGCTATGCTTGTTCCATTAGAGGAAGAGGCACAAGCCCATCCAGTGGCTATGTATGGATATGAGGATTGAAAAGGAAAAAAATCACAAAGAAATTTGGTAAGAGGGTAACATTAAAATAAATGGAATATGATAGAATTTTTTAAGTATAGTTGAAATGAATTTATGAAAAAATAGTATTTTGAAATATTGGTGATTCAGAGGAAATAATTACATAGGTATTAATGGATGTGTAGAGATATGGTGGGAAGAAAAATGTATATGGAACTCTAGTGGAATGAAGGGGTTTTATATTAAAATTTTCCCCCTAACCAATCATAAATGAGCATGTACTAACACCACTAGAAACTTGTTTAGGGTAATCATCTAGGACATTGATGAATTAAATATCCCGTATTAGATAATTCACCCATAGACACCATGTGAGGTAATATAGGCTAGCCTGTGTTAACCGACTAATATAAAAAATATATAATTAAGAAATATTGATAAAAGAAAATATTCATTGGAAAATTTACATTACAATAACAAAACAATATATAATATTAAATAAAAAAAATGATGTTCCTATATTTATTATTATTATGGTTTGTAAAATATCACAAAAGGAAAAATTATATAATATTTAATGTACTATTCAAGTTAATTTTAATTTATTGATATTTAATAAATGAGTGAAAAAAACTATAAGATATTTATATTAAAGGATGGAACATAAGTTATAGATGTAATTAAAATATTGTACCATAAAGGGATTAAAAATAATAACAAATAATTGGGATTATAATATTGATATTTATTAGATTTAATGGTCACTATAAAATGTTACTGAGTATCTACTATTAATGCTCAATATAGGTCCTTTGATTTTCTTCTTATGAAACTATTTCTACAAAAAAATATTGGGAATAAATATTTTGGTACCCAATATATGAGTCTATAAACAATATCGAAAATAGATTTTGGAATATATAATTTCATTGAAAATATTTCTTATGGGATAGCCATTTGAAGAAATATGAATGGAATTAGGCTATAAATTCTATTAATTGTATTCATAAATCAAGTGAATAGTTTTTATATTATAATTAGAACTATTTTTATTAAGATATACCTTCAATAGCCAAGGTATTTTATGAAATTATAGAAGTTAATTGTACATTATTATAAATAAGATGGTATATATATTTCCTATACGCTTGGGAGAGCCAAATTATATTAAAATATTCATCACCATGGGTGAACATGGAATGTTATTCCTTAAGTTCAAAAAATAATTTTTCATATAGTTTTTCATTATAAATATTTTCCATTAAAAAATCCATTTTATTTATAATGTCATTTAACTCAATTTTCAATCCTTAATTTTATACCAATATATATTTGAATATTTTTTCCTGGTCATCATTTTTTAATGAAGAACATTTGTATTTTATTAATAATTATTTAGCTTCCCCTTTTCAATGATTGGTACATATTTTTTAAAATATGATTTTATTAATTGTTATTCTATTTAATTTTTTTTAATATAAAAAAAATATATCTTTTAAGAGAACTCAATAATATCTATGATCGTCAATATTTAAATAGATTTAAAAACATAATGATATAATAGAACTAGGTGAAGTGAGGCAATTAATATAATTGTTTAACTCTTTGAAGGTCATGACTCTTCTTTTGAATTAAAATCTAGAGTCTATTGAGGAGAAGGAATCATCACATGCTATCCACTTTAACACATTGAAACCCTCTTGTGTATATGATTTATTACATTTGAATGTTTCTCTCCTGCATGGAATCTAGAAATTTTTTATTTTATCATTGTATTTAACAATAATAAATTAAATAAAATTCATTACAACCTATCCCATATTGAATACCATTCATTTTCTTACCATCATGAAAAAAAGATCCTATATACATGGGAGTCCATTTCTCATCTTAATCTTACATGAAGTTTAGCCCCAAATGAATATCTTATAAACTGGATAACTAATACTTTTATCAAATGTTTTAATTCCAGTGTTATAATTACAATATTTTGATAAATCATTGTACAAATCACTTCCCATTGAGTTTAATTCCGGAGTACATCAAGTATTTGATGTAATTTCCATCCATAATTGGTAGTTCCTTGAAACTGATTATGAATTTGAAATCAAATATGGATCTTATCACTATTATTGGTCATTGAACATATAAAAATATGCGGTTGGGGTGAATGTAATTTTAAGAAAACATATTATAAATTGAAACAAAATTAGTTGAAATTGAAATATTAATATAATTAATAAAATTAATAGATCTACATATATTTTAATATGAATATAAAATATAATGAAAAATTTTTTTTGACAGAATTTTGAAATAATACATAGAATGATCCGTTTTTATCCCCGTATAGATCCTTTTTTGGATTTGGATTAAATTTTTACATTATAATGATTTTTGAAGGAAACTCAATATCCCTTACTTTTAAGTGGTGGTAGAAAGAAACACATTTTAAAATGTAATACCCATAGTTTTTTTTGGTCATGTATGGAAACATAATACCTAATTATTTTTATAGGTTGTATCAAGTTACCTTATTTGATTTTACCGGTCTTTGATAGAAACTCAATTATTTTACAATAGTAGTAGTGCAGAACAACTCTTCAACCTATAATGATATTGAGAACCCAATCCCTCACAATTGACGATAGAGAGCACTAGAAAATTGGTAAATAAGAAACACATAATACGTAATAACTTTTATGAAATATACATCCTCTAACAAGATTAAAACATGAAATATTTATAGGAAGAGAGATAATTCAAAGAGAGAACAACAATAAAAGAAATGTGGCATAATTTTTCTGTAGAACAATTCATCAATTTACCTGAAACCATCTATGGACCCTTGGAATGTAATTATAATCTTTAATAATTTTTCGAATATTCAGGATCCATTTATAGTCATGGAGAGATATTTTTTTAATTATTTTTTAGAATCCATTTTTTTCTATTTTAAAATGACAATTTTAAAGGTTATGTGTGAACCCTAACAAATTCAGCCAGTAAAACCCATTAAAAGGAATGTCATCCTAGATAAAGACTACAAGAAATGCCCCAACCTAGAAACTACATCATTATGTCAATCCTCTACCATCAAGTGACCGCTCAGTTAGTTGTCCCATGAAGGGTTTCACGGGCCTGGTACCGATGACAAAAGTCATACCCTCTTATTCGTCCAAATTCAGATGGCCAAACATTGATAAATGATTCCTGATCTGAAACCACATCTGAATTAGTTTATTGTAGAATTTATATAATCTTTCAAATTCCAAAATCAAAATATAACTAAAGATCAATTGTGCACTACATGAAATATCCACATTGTCATTCTATACAGAGAACACAGAGGTTAGCTTGCATTATATGAAACAATGACCTTCCTTGATGACTTTCATAAAATACACAAACAGGTTTATTGAGAAATAATATATTACTAAAATGTGATTATATAATATATTGATATAAAAGCATTACATTAAATCGTTTTTTAATAGTATGAACTATCTTATTAAAATATATGTTGTATACAGTATAATCCGAATTAATAGGTTACCAAATAATTATAAATGAATATGAAAGATGATTGAATATAAAAGGAAAAAATATTGTGGTTGTAAAGATTTTTTACTCAAAAAAATTAAATTTTCATTTAATTAATTAATTTTTCTAAGTCAAACATTCCTTTTACAAGGAATATCAACTTGACATATGTCAGACGCAATATGGAGATTCTAGAAAAACTACATTTTATTGTTATAATTATTTATATGAGTTAGTTATGACCTAGATATTAAAACATAGTAACATGAATTATAATAACAATATATAAAAACATTTATAATGATTTTATATAAATAGAACATATTTATATTGAAAAATATAATTTTTAGTAAATCCTTTATATGTTGAAAAAATACTATATTTTGAAATGAACTACTTATCATGTCCATAATTGAAAAACAAATATTAATTTTCGAAAATTATAGAAATTGAATTTGATAAAATAAACTTCATTATTGATTTCATATCAGTGAAATTATCTTAGGGTAAATTTTGGCGAGTTTAATGAAAATGTTCCTTTTTGATGAATAGTGAAAACAACTGTGTTTTTGTTAAAAATGAATTTTTTTAATTATTATTAATGTTAAAATATTCTTTAAACTTGTTTTAAGGTCACAATAGATCAATTATATATCTAATTATATAATTATTTTCATTATAAAAATATTTAATATAAAATATAAAATATAAACATAGAAAACTTTTGATCTATTTTCTATTTAAAAAACACATACTTTCATCCTGTCTGTGGGATTAACACTAATATTAATTTTCCCACTTTTGTGAATTGAATTTGGAAAAACTGATATACACCATTATAATTAGTATAGTATTTATAGTCTAATAATATCAACATAATTTTTTTTAGTAAAAATAGTTATAAATGATATTAAAATTAATCAAAATGATTACGGTCAAATTAAGTTTAATTAGGGACTAAACCCTATAATTAAGAGCTCGATTGACCTATACACTTGAAGAAAACCCATTTTATTTCCAAATTTTGGCCACAATCCATCCATTCTTGATTCAGGTTTTTATGGTTTGTCTTTTGTTTGGAACATAAATGTATACACCTAACATGTTATAAAAAATTCCAGATGAGTCATTTCCATTCCCTATAAAATCCACAACCTCTCTATCGTCATCACACCTATCAAACCACTTTGTTTTGGAAAATACCTTCCCAATACACTTCCCAAAATCCCAATATTTTTCTTATAAGCCTTACCTTGGGTAGAAGGAAACACAAGACATCCTTTTGGAACAAACCAAAAAGTTGGTACCTGATTAAGAGGTAACGTCTTATCTTAAGTCCTTTCTTTTATTTTACTATTCCACACCCTAATTCTCTCTTCATTATGTGATTATATAAAAATCCCAGCATCTAAAATATACTAGGATTTTTTTATATAAATGGTTCAACCTTCACAAACACACACCTCCATCTAATGGATAACAAATATACTTTTCATTTGTATGGAGAACTACTACCTCACGAAATAATAAATGTTAATTTTTCCATTACCACCTACCATTGTGGCCATTATAATTGAAACTATATTTATAATTGTAATATACAAAATTTATTACTTCTTTAAGATTCATTATTCTATTTTTAAAACAAATATCTTTTTAATTTCATTATTTTGTTAATATGATAATTTCATTTGAGGAAAGGTGGACTATATCCCCCTAAAAGAGATATGAATCATTCATACACAAATTGGATTGAATAAACGATGGTTTTAGTGAATACATATGATATATATTATATAAAAAGTATTCTTTAATAATTATATAAATATACATATATATATATATACTTATCTTTTTAATAATTTATTATATCAACACGACAATTAAACAGAAATAACATTAATGTATATGTACGATCTACTCTCTCCCTGAATGGTGTATTCAATTTCATACTTATATAATCAGTAGATTATTATAATACACATATAATGTTTATAAAATATATTTATATACCATTTTACATTATTTAAATCATTATATAATGTATAAATACAAAATATATTACAAATTAAGAAACATGCGAATAATAAAGCGAGTATTACACAAAGTGAAATATCATGATACGATTGTCATCAAAAATATAATATAAGGTCTTAATAAAACAATATATAGTATAATATAAAATTATATTCCAATTTAAAATATTAATAATAAATTTATATTTATTAGATATTTGTTTTGAATATATATAACGAGAGTAAATAAACAAGGAAATTAGATTTCATCTCACTTTTTTATTCTCGTGAGACACATGATATGTTCACCACTCTTTCCCTTTGTGAAATGTAAGTACTAAAAAATATTGTTTTCTAGGTATCTCAAATCTAAATATAAATTTATTAACATATCATTTTTATGTACATTCATTCATGGGGTTTATGTTTCAAAAGTTACCAAATCGAAAAAAAAATTTGTCTCACTTTTCATTCTTTGAGACTCATGTATTATTATTCACATAAAATTTGTTTCGAGGTGAATATAATTCCATTTTACATTTTTTTAATGAATATAATTATTTTCATGATATTTTATACTTTATGTAATTTTATTTTCTTATATTGAGATTATGACCCTAGGTTACCTAGTTATAAGAGTTTATTAAGGCAATCTCATTACTTTTCTAGATTATTTATGTTATACTTCCATTGATAAATTTTTTATTTCAACATTTTAGGATATTAATGAATTTTATTATCCTATTTATATTCATTCTATATTAATGTAGTGTTTCCACTTTCTACTATTTGGTATATAAGATAGTTAAGCATGTTTTCTTAAGAAATCATGACATTACCCAATGATATGTCAAAAATTGATATTCCATAAAAACCATATTATCTAGAAATTATTTACCCAAATATTATACTAGACTCCTATGATTATTAAAATAATTTTTAAACTTTTGGGGTATTACAAATGTTTTCAAAAGAATTATCTTTTTTTCTTTCTGAACGAGGCAATTTTCAATACTTCTGACCATGCAAAAAGAATGTTCATTTTACCTTTTATGACATTTAAGAATTTATGTTCCATTAATCCTTTGAATCTTTCATTTCTTTTTCATAACTAATTTTTTATGAAAAGTTTTTAAAATATATTTTCAAGGAAAATTAATTTAATTAAAATTTTGAAATTTTTTAATATGTTTTCATGTAAAATGTGTTTTAAAATGTTTTCAATAATATTTCTAATTTTTTTCAAGGAAAATGGGTTTCAAAATGTTTTATAGGTTCTTTTATACTTATTTATGGAAAATGGATTCCAATATTTTTTAAAGATTTATTTAATATATTTCAAAATATTTTCAACGAAAAGGGTTTTCAAAATTGTTTCAAGATATAATTATATTTTTTAAATGTATTTTTTTTGGAAATTATTATGTAAGACATTTTGAAGAACTATTTATATGTTTTCGAAAAAAAATTAATGAAATTATTTTGAAAACATTTTAAATATTTCATTATTGGTTTTCAATAATAGTTTTGAAAAATATTGTTTTAAAATTATTTGAAGAATAGTTTCTAAATTTTCCTTGAAAGAAATTTTCAAATTATTTAACGACTTAATTTTATATTTATTGGTATTTTCTAGGAAAAATATATTCAATGGTTTTATGTAATACAAATTATTTTCCAAATTATAATGGATAGTTTCCTCAAGAACTTGTTTTGAATGATGTTTCAAAATTATTTTCTATCTATGATGACATCTGTTGACGTTACTCCTCACCTTCATGGAAATTATCTAATGATTATATTAATATCCTTCCTATGAATGTGGTATTCTTAATTTCATGTTATATATGAATCTTGTTTCTCTTTAAGGAGTTTTATGATTATGAAATATTTTTCTCTTAAATGGGTAATATGGTTATGAAATATATTTCTATTTCGGGAGTTAAGATTTTGATGAAATGATTTTGAAACTTGTGTCATTTTCAATGGTTATGACAAGGTTTCATGTTTATGATACCCATTTATTTTCATGGGATATGTTATGATTGTATATAAATTTTCAGAACATGTATGTATGATTTCATTATAAGAGTGGTGGGACCTATATCTCCCTCCAACGAATTGGGTAAAGATATATATCTCATTAGATAGACTAAGATGGTATTCAGAGTAAACCGTGATTATTGAGGTGTCCATGGGAGTGAACCCTGACTACCGAGATGGTATAAAGTGTGAAATCATGATACTAAGATGGCCATGGGAGTGAACTATGACTGTCAAGATTGTATGGGGAGTGAATCCACACTACCAACATGTTCTTGGCAGTAATTCACTAGATACCATGGAAATCATATTATAGGATTTTGTGTATTCCACAATCCCATATCTTATTCCTATGTTATTCATTCATGGATTATGTTCTTTATTTCTAAATGATTCATATCTTATGAACATCAATGATTTATTCCATTATTTATGTATATGATCATTGATATCAAAGGTATGATCTTCTATTTTTTTTATCATGTGTTGATACCCATATTCTAATAATTATGCTTACAAATCTCCCTTATTTACCCATACGGAAAATTTGAGCTCACCCATTTCTTATGTTTCCTTTACCTTGGTTATGAAGAATGGTTATAGGTCAAATTAAAAAAGTTAGATGTCATTATGGAAGATAATGAATATATTACACCCAGATAGATGATTTTGATTCTAGGATTCCAAATACAATATTCTTTGATAGCCCTGAGGCTTGTATTTTTTTAATGTTGAGAATATTCAAATAAAATGATGAAAATCCATTTATGTTAAGCCTGGGTCACTATATTTGGTATCAAACAAATGTTTTAGTCAAGATTTGGAATCTTGGATAAGAAATATTTAGTGATATCCCTTGGAATATTTCTAAGAATATATCTAGTCATGTTTTTAAATATAAGTATAAGGATGAGTCAACATTTTTTGAAATGTCCAAGAATTCTTGTAAATGATAGTGTCAGTGGTTTCCTAGAAATACATCCCTATCTGGATACTATATTTGGATGTGGATCGGGAAAATATGTACCTTGTTGTAAGAAATCTTACAAGATGTATCGTGTGTGACATGAGGTAATATGATACCTAAAAATGGTCCTTACTTCACACTTGGTTTGACTCACCAAGGGGATATACATTTGGAATTTTCTAAATATTCATTAACCATTATAAAGGATTTTGATAAATGATGGCTATGAAAACACAAATACGAACCTATGGAGTCATAGAATAAGGAATGTTTCATGATTTAGATATCCTATAAGAAATTAATTTCATGGATATATGTGTTTCTATTATGATAATTAATGATCACACTATGCTTATAGTTTTAGTCAATGGATGGAAAAAAAGAGGATTAATGTTTAATGTAATGGATGATTTTATGATTAGTAGTCATGTGGGATGATAACTAGAGTGGGAGATGTTGTGATCATTCCACATCAGTTTTTGTAGAACTAGATCAACAATAAGTACCATAACAAACTCTCAGACACACCAAGGAAGAGAAAGAAGGTGTTCTCTAAGAGATCGGGTAATGGAGATCATAGAGGAAAGAAGAGTCAGTTTCTATTGTGTCAAGAATGTTGAAAGAATAACTTAATTTAATGTACTAGAGGAAAAATATGATTTGTTAACTATGAAAATGTGGGACACAATGGGAGTGACTGGAAGGGAAAAATTAAGTGTTTGATTACTAAACTGTATTAGAATATTGGCCCCCCTAAGTCACCATCTATGGTTATGTGTTTTAAGTGTGGAGTAAACGGTCATTATGGAACTCAATTTTCCACGATGAATTATCCTAAAGGGAACTAAAAAGGTTTGGTGAATTATGTTAACATTGAGGGTGATGACGAGACTACAAATGAAATTTTAATGGAATGAGATATTGTCTGATTGGATGAGGAAGCATTGTTAATGGAATATAGATTAATTCAGATAATCAATGTTTTAATGTATTTGGATTCATGTATTATGAAATATGAATGGTGAAATATATAAAGATTATTCAGTTTATGTTCCTTTCTATGGATTTACAAGAGAACATTGAATTCTTCTGCTGGAATAGAAAAGTGATTTAATTTAAAGGTGATGTATAAGAAAAAATATGATTTAGTGAAATGTAACCATAAATATATTTCTTTATGTTAAGATAATGATGTTGGAATTATGATATGTTGAATATGAATACATAAATTGTATTATAATAATTACCATGGATCTGACTAAGGATTTTTTTGAAAAAGTAGTCAATATTATCAAGGATGAAGTTTAAAACATCTGAGATTTAATGAATATATCCAGTAAATTTTGAATAAGTATGCGTGAATGTTTTCAATAAGTATATATGGTTATTATGTTTAATATAATGTTTCAAGAGAATATGCGATGGTGGTATTCACATGTTTCCAATCTGGAAACCATGTGCAACATTATGATTTATGGGGTATCAATGTTAATACGATTTCATGAAATTATTTCCAATGAATTGAATTTTTATCTCTCAGAATGATTATAAGGTTTAAAATTAATGCAAAGTTTATGTTAATCATCAGACTATGTTAGTATGATTAATGGGTTATATCTCATATGAGTATTTTTGAATATTTTATAGCCTGGTCAAACAAATTTGTGTTGAAGAAAACTAATGACAAATGGGATGGCATATCATGGATCTAATGATCTATTAGTACTTGAGGAATGAAAAATTCACCATCATTTTTATAGAATGATGTGAACTGTATAAAGGAACAACTATGTGTATGTTTGTCCTGAAATCATGCAATCATGTCTTTTAATGACAAATTATCAACTTTAAGAAAATTTACCTTGAAACCGTAAATATTGTCTTAGTACTTTCATTTCAAATGAATCAGAAGGTCCCTTAGGTAAATGAATATTTTTGGATTTCTGATTGTTAACATTCTCTCAACCATTATATATATCACCCTCTATTAAAACATGATGGTAATATTTGTCTTCCATTTCTATGTTTTCATTTCAAACCTATGTTATCATATATGGCAACCTATTTTTATGTTTCATTGGGTAACCGTTATGGTTCCATCTTTCCCATTTTAAAGGATGATTTAGTATTAATTTTTACTATATGGGAGTCTATGAATGATGATTTAAAGTATTAATCCTTTAATAACCAAGAATAATTTTGAGGGAGAATTTAATTTTCCGGGGGTAGAAAGTAACAACATGATATTTTGTGAATTTATTTCGAATTAATTAAACAGTTTATAAATTTTTGAATTCCTAAAACACTAAAGATCATTGATTTTTTATTAATTAACTGTGTTTGGATTTCATTATATGAAACACCATGTTAATTGTGAACTACATTCAATATAAATGATGACCTTCCCAATATGAAACAATGATGTTAACTTACATTATACACAATAATGAAATTTCTTAATGACTTGGGTAACACGTAAGAATGAGGTTTACTGAATAACAATATAAGTTTAAAACATAATTATTCAATATTATTAGATAAAATCTTAATTTCAGATTATATTTTATTAATAGTATGGTCAAATTTCGGAAAATATATGGTTAATTAAATTTAATATGAATTCATAGTGTACTAATTAATTATATATGAATATGGAAACCAATTGAATATAAAATGAAATATTATTATGATCAATTTGTTTTTTTACCCTGATGAATTATTTTTTTATGTATTTCAATTAACTATGTCAAGAATTCCATTCACACGGACCATCGTCTTTGTGTACAATACATGCAATACCAATTTTCTATGAGATATCATTTTATTATAATAATTATTTAAATGAGATAGTTATAAAATAGACATTAAAACATAACAATATGAAGAATAATAACTATCTACAAAATATTTTAATAATGGTTTTAAAAAAATAAAACATATTTATCATAATAATAATAATTTTTATTAAATACATTATATGTTTAAAAAAATACTATTCTCTCAAATGAATTACTGTTCATTACCATCTATGAATAATATAAAATTAATTTTATAAATATTAAAATTTCACCAGATAAAATATGTTCCTTTTTTTAATTCAGAAATAAATAATTATCATATGGATTTTTTTTGGATTTATCTAAGAATCTTCTTTTTTTGATGAATAGTGAAAACTATTGCGTCTTAGTTAAAATCTGCCTTTTTTTTAATAATTATTAATGTAACATTATTATATATATTTTTTTAAGGTCACATTAGATCAATTAAAAATTTATTAATATTATTATCTCATTATAAACAATTTCACTCTGAAAATGAGTACAAAAAATTAACAAACATTTGTACATTTTTTTACTTTAAAACCATATAATTTCACCCCATTTACGAGATTAACATTAATTTAATTTTACCACGTATGTGAATTGAATTTTGAAATATAGGAATAAACCATTATAACTAGTAAAATATTTATATTATAATAATATAATCTGAATTGTTGAAAAAAATTATTTCTAATAGTTATTAAAAATAATAATTTTGATTAAGGTAAAATTAATCATAATTTGGGACTAAACAATAAAATTGAGGGCCCAAGTGACCTATCCACTTGTTCAAAGTCCATTTCTATCCATATTTCGTCTAATAACGTTCCATTATTTATTTATGTTGGTTTTGTAAGTCTTCATTTATGTATGTACATGTGTACGTCAAACATTTTTTGAAAACATCCAAGTTATTACTTTTCTTTCCATAATTGGCCACCAACTCTCCCTCTTATTAATACCTCTCTAACCCCATATTATCACCTAATCCCTACCAAATATACTTCCCAACATCCCTATATTACATTAAAATCCTTCCCTTGGGAATATGGAAACCCAATGAATTCTTTTGGAACACACCAAAAGGGGTTACCCAATTAAGAGGCAATGTATTCTCTCAAGTTGTTTCTTTTATTTTACGTATCAACCGCCTAAAATATACATATTATGTGATTATATAAAAACAAAGTATAAAATATATTCTATTATTTTTAATTTAAATGGTTCTACATAAACATACAAACACCCCCTATCTAATGGGAAATGAACATACTATTTCTTTGTTCAGTGACCTACAACCTCAAAAAATAATGATTGTAAATTTTCCATTACCACAAAACATGGTGGAAATCATGATGGACACCATATTTATAAATGTAATATATTATCATTATTATATTTTTAATTTTATATATATCTTTTTAAAATAAAGTTATCTTTACATTCCAATTTGTGTTAATATTATAATTAAGTTTGAGGAACTGTGGACTACTACCACCTCAAGGTGATATTGTTTGTTCATACATCTCATAGATTGTATGAAGGATGGTTTTAGTGAATATATAAGATTTATATGATATAATAATTCTAATTTAATAAATATATGCATATAAATATATATAAATATATTTCTTCTTGCTTTATTTTATCCACATGATAATTAAACGGAAATAACATTCATGTGTGTGTATGGGCTACCGTCTCCATGAATGTTGTATTCCATTTCATACATATATATTATATAGATTATTATTATACACATATAATGTATATATATATTATATTTTTGTAAATTTTTAAAATATTTAACTCATTATATAAATTTTAAATACAAAATATATAATAAATTAAGACACATGTGAATAATAAAGTGAATAATACCCTAAATGAAACCTTATCATAGGATTGTTAAAAAATGGTAAATATTTGATCATTATAAAACCATATATGATATTATATATAATAATATGTTTCTATAAATTATTTATAATAAATTTATATTTATTATATATGTGTTTCAGATGCATACGACAAGATTGAAGACACATGTTAAGGAGATTTTGTCTCATATTTTTACTCCTGTGAGATACATTTTTGTTCTCCACTATTTACATTTTTTGGTGTAATTACATATAATTATTTTATTCAATGTATCATATAAATTATTTTTGTGGTATTAACATATCCTTTTTGGACTTTCATTCATGGGGTTTATGTTTCAATACTTACCAAATATATACAAATGTTTTTTCGTAAATTGACTTCTTTGAGACTAATGTTTTGATATGCACCTAAAATCATTTTCAAGGTGTATATACATACATTTCAGATATTCTATAATTAAAATACTTACTCTCATGATATTTTAGGAAAAATATAATTTCATTTTCTTACAGGGAGAGTATGATCCTATGTTACCATTTTCATAGAGTTTATTTAGACAATCTCATCGCTGTTCGAGATTTTTATGTTATGATTCAATTGATGAATTAATGTGTTACATCTCTCAATACAATCATGAATTTTATTCTACTTTGTTTATTGATTATATACACATGTACATGTACCATTTTATAATCTTTGGTACATAATCTATTTAAGAATGTGATTTTCATAAATCCTTACTTTACCCTCCCTTTAGTCGGAAATTTGGGTTCTCTAAAAATCATGTTTTCTAAAACTGGATCCCATATACAGGTATCTCATGACTATTGGTGATGGTGTACTGTGAAATGGTTTTAAGACTATTCCGTTGTATTAGATTAAAATATAATGGACCTAATTGTTTTTTTTCATCTGAATACTATTTGAAAAAAATAAGGTATTAAAGAAGTTATATATATATATATGATTTCATGGGGGTGAAAAACTAATTTCAAACAAGTGATGAAAGTATTCATACAATGAGTACTATGTTAAAAAATAATAAATGATTAAAAACATCATTGTTACAAGAAAACCGCAAGTCCCACCTCTGTCATATACTTTAATTCTACCATGATAAAACCTAATCAAACAACTACTATATTGCCTTTTTCATTTTCATTTCCAACATCAATTAATTCTTCATATATACCAAGTTATGGATTAAATAAGGTGTCAATACAACATTATACAATGCAACCAATGATGAAAAATCAATGTACATTGTTTGAATACAAAACATTATGGAGTGAAAATATGATAATTTTTGTATGTAACATGATAGAAAATTGTAAAGATCCCATTCAGTATGGGATACATGGTCACCCCTTATTTCTTTGTCCTTTTTAAATTTTCTCTAATCATGTGATTGACTAATTTTAAAGGGGTACATGATTAATGTATATAATGAATTTAAAAATAATATAATACAATGAATTCACGAAACTGGTCCATTTTTTTACACATCGCACCAATATTTAATATATAGAGGACTTTTGGTATGAAATAATTTTTTATGAAAACATATGTTGACCTCTACATGATATTTTTCGCTTTTATATTTTGATTAAAATACATGGGATGAACCATTTTGATTATACTCCTAGGAGTTTCTAGCTGAACACAGCAAGGATATAATTATATAATAGGGAAGGCCATGATTAGAATTTGAGGTTCCAAGAAAGGGTATTCCGTGTCAACAAATATCTATTCACATAGGAATTAAAAGTCAACAATATCGTTTTTAAAAAATGATAACATATTCTTCATCAAAATTAAATTCCATCATGTTACTCATATCAATGAAATATACCTTTTATATTAAAACATGATCCTAATTATGAGAAATATTAATTCATTATGAAATGTTTACCTCATAAAATCCTAAATTAAATAACATGATATCATATAAGATATATCCTTTGGCCAAAATTCATTAAATCAATAACCAATGAATCATGATCCTAATGTAACATAGATAATAAATCATTTTTTCCATAGAAAAAACATCTGAAATTTTCTTCTCCATTCTATGATAATAATGAATTATTTAGTCTTAATATATAATTTGATCTATACATATTATCTGTCTCATTTTTAATTAATTATATGTGAATATAAACTTTAAAATTTAGTGATAAATATATATTTCAAAATTGAATCCATATAAATGATGAATTCAAGTTTTTATTAAAAAATCTACATAATAATATTCTGGAACATGTTTAGTGTAATTGAACTCATATTTATTCAATATAAATATAGCATAATTAATTACACGTTCATTTTACATTAGCATGCAACCCTGTCCTAAAAATAAAGCATGAATATTTATGAAAAATTATCCATTTCTGGAATGCATGCCCAAAGTATAGTATTCAATGATCTCCATTTTATCTTATGAAAATTAAAAACACATTGTCTTGTCCATATGTACTTTTCTAATTTTTCTGTTAACATTTATTGACACCTCTTAAAACGATCAATGCATTAAACAATCATTTAGTAGTAACACCATAATCCAAAAAAAACCACAAATCATTGATATATTTGTGGTTCTAATCTATTCGACAAATTTTTTAGTAGGATCATCAATTATGACCCTTTAGAATCTATATATACAGGGAAAAAATTCTGCAATGAAATTTATGCATACTCAATTTTCAGTATATTTGTTATCATTCATTTAAAAAAATAATTATGTTTCTATAAGGTAGCTACTTTCTTTTTGAATATAACCAAATACTATTTTTACTGTAAAAATAATATGTATTCAAAAATTAATTTATTTCATGATTCATATGAACCTAAAATATAACTAGTACATTATATATCACAAATAGAATATCTATAAACTCATTTTTACCACTATGTACTCTGAAATTATTTACATGGAATGTATTCCCCCATCATCTTCATGTAATGGTACATAGACCTCATATCAATTTTTGTAAATTACAAAGCTTTTGGGAGGTGATCAAACAAAACATCAATATGATTATGTATGAATAACTCTCCACCCTATTCATTTTCATTAAATATATATGTAATGATTGAAGTATGAATATTTTCATGAACTAATGGTACAAATATGTATGGATGATTATTATGTGATCAGTAGGGTCCTTTATCATCTTCCATTTCATTTGTTAAATATTTCTATCTCTTGATATGACTATAAGACTAGATTAAATATGCTCGTTATCCTATGAGAATTTGGATGTAATATCAACCTCACTATATTTGTGAGAATTATGTACGAATAAATCTCCACCCTATTTATTGGAATCAAGTAGTGTAGTCTAAAGCATTATGTTTATGGGAATCATGTATTGTTTTCTTATATACATGGATTATGTGATTCAGAAAGTATATCCCTCTCCACTAGGTTTATGGGAATTATAACGTATATTCTTCTACAATATGATTAATGGATTTTTTTTTTGAAACCCTTTCAAGTATTTTATTATATATCTACATATAGTTATTTCATAGTTATATCCCATTTATCTAATATTCAATATATTTACTACAATAATTTTTTTCAATGGAAAATGGTTATTTTCTCATGTCCCCACATTCATAATAAATGGTTAATGTTTTATATTGATATTACATGTATTTATAGTATGAAATATAAGTAAATCATAGTATTCCATGTTACTTTTAATAAATAATTCTCTAATATTCATGTTTTACAATATGCATATTTTTGATACATTATTGAAATAGTGATAGGGTTTTCATATACATATCTTTCAATGATTCAAATTTTATATTTAAATTACATAATATATATATGTGTGTGTATCATATAACATGTATAAAATGGAAACTTCTGTGTTTTGATTATGTTAAAATGATGAAATATTTTATTAAATAATATTACTATGTAATTACTCCTCATATAAACTAAACAATCCATTAATAGGATTTCGAAATGGACTATGATTTTTAATTTTTAACACAGTCTAATGATGTAAAAAATAGATAGGTTTAGGTAACACCATATGAATGATTGTGTATAATGAAAGGTGTATTTTTACTAGGACCCAAATTGTGGGTTTGTTTTACATAATGGGTGGCTTGATACCTAATAAATATAGGATTATCAATGATAAAAAATATAATTTCCTTTCTTGCGATTAGATTAGATTTTAAATTAAATTTATTTATCATGTTTCATGCTCAAACATGCGATATTTGTTTTTAATTCACCATCATTAGGATGATATCTTCTCTATATTGGAGGGAAAATATTAACTTGTGAGAAAAATTACCCTAAAATATGATGGTAAACATTATGAACATTATAATTATCATATGAAGATAAAATTTATGGATCTATAATGATTTTGGATAGTTAGAATCCATCTATAACCCCATACAGAAAGGAAAAGAAACAAAAATGACACCAAAAATCTTGTACACAAACACTATTCTTTCAGATGAACTAGATGTATTCCTAAAAACTTTTAATATATATATTTTTTCTCAATTATAACATAATAGGTTAATTAATGATTTTTAGTTCATCTACTTTGGTATAAACCACAAATAATTATCAACCATAATTTAGTTCAATGTCCCTTGAATGTCTATATATTTTCCACTACAGATTAGATTATACCATTGGTCTCATACAAACCCTATCCCTCTCAAACCCCAAATCATACATTTTGTGTGTTAAATACCAAAAAAACTATTATGATTGTTGATAATGAGTTTCTTTAACTACAAAATACACTTATTCATTGTGATATTCTATAAAATAATTATATAGTATTGTGAGAAATCCTAAATACAGTAACCTTCCTGAATCATCTATTCTCATGAAAAGATGTCATCCAATACTTATGTATATTTTAAAAAATTCATGGACCCATCCCATTGAAATTATTATGAACTATTCCTTTGAAAAAAATTTCCATCACAAATTTTCATTGATTCCAGATCTTCAATTAATTTTTTTACACAATTATTAGACCTTCGTTCAAACAAGATTAGTCTAATCACATGCGTCCAATATCAGTTGTCCTCCAAAATATAATAAAAAATTGTTTTAGTATCTATAACATATAAATATTTCCACATTTTTTGTATGATTTGTGATCCAAATAATTGGACAATATTTTCTAAACCCCCATTATAAAAAAATATATTTAGTAAAAATGACCCACAGATAATGATTATTTTTTAAATTTTAATTCCTTCCACTTTGAGTCAAGGATAAAATGAATTCTTATTTATGAATCAATAATAGTGATAATAAAATATCTGATTCTATATTATTCTTAAAAAATAAATTATTTCAATTTTTCCATGATTACATTGATTATACCATTGATTCGAGATACTACTCTTTTACACTGTCAACCATTAGAATATACTCATATAGTTTTCCCACCATAGAAAATGGAAGCAATGATATACAATGATATAAATAGAGAAATTATTAAATGGTTAACAACATCATATAACATATCTAAACAAATAATAATATCATTTTCTAGTGGGATAATTACCCTCTAACCGTATATGTTAAATCATAATGTTAAAGTACTAGTGTTATCATTAATAATTTTCAACCTGCCCTAAAAAGTATAATATCCCTAATGCTTCTGATATTCTTATGTTAAGAACTTGACAATCTATAATAAAATACTCTAGATATTATAATTATAATGATTATTAGATATCAATGAAATGTATCAATTATCAATGAAATATTATGACATATAAATCATATATGAATTAATTTATTTGAAATTTATGAGACTTATACCATTTAATAATGAGTATCCCCCAATGAGACTATTATTAGTAGAAGTTTTATTATATAATTTATGTATTTTTTCATCACATATATTGTTATTAGTATTATCTCCCCACTTTTTTCTATTGAAAATCCTTAACAACCCGAAACATGAATCCCATGTTTTTGAGGAATATAAAAAACATGAAATATAAAATCCACGTTATCTAAATAAAAATCACATCAAAATAAATCTATATATGTATATAAATAAACATCATTAAATCAATGTTGAATACATTTAACATAAACACCATCCCTGTTTGTAAATTTTCATGATATCAATATATAATAATAAGAAAAATTGAAATCGTAAGGGTGGAAACATGCAAAGGGAGTGCTACTAAAGAGTTGCGTCTCAGTTATCTATTCATGGGCCTTAGGTGATTAATGAAAAAATAGGTATAAATTAAATAAAACATAAATATATCCTTTATGAAAACATGTAATTGAAACCATTAGAAATATAGAAGAAACATATTTTCTAGACCTCCATAATCATATGTATAAGAAATATAAATGTTGAAAATTTTGAGGTATAAATTTTGATGGACTGTTATATGACCCTAGTAAAACAATTTTTATGACCTCTAGGATAATTTTTATAGGAAACAATTAATGAATTTTTATATACCTATAGTATTTTATTGTATTTATGTTACCAATATCTCAATCTTATCCACTTAGATTTAATAAATTACTCAATCATTAAATTACTATGAGGAAATACCTTGTTTTCAAATAGAATATCTATTTAATAGTATATAAACAACCATGATCATCATAGAATATATGTCTTAGGAGATTCCACAACTCAAAAAAGACCCTTCATGTCTCATGGTGTTGGAATGTAAGAAAATATATTGATATTTAGGAATTTATTCATTTATAAAGGTCTGAGATAGAGCTTGCCTCTGATATTTCTATGATTACCATGATACAATAGATAAGAACTCGTAATGTTTAGTATTCAAACATTTATTGAAATATATATATTTTTGAATAATGTATTAAAATTTGTGAAGCATGTATTAGAGAACTATGGATATATTATTACATCATTATCAAATATAAAAATTGATAAATATTTCACTAGATTATCTTTTATGGGATTCATTAAATTTTAGAGGAATGTTATTTAGAATAAAAGAATAAAGGTAATAAGGCTCAAGAAGAATATGAAAATAACTAATTTCGATAATTGAGTGTTCAAATTCATGTAGTGGGTCATCCAATTCATTGGTGTTTCCCATTATTCATGATAATGTTTAATAATTCTCTCAAAATAGTGTCAATGTTTATTAAATTACATTTGAGCATTATGAATATAATTTTAGAGATTGGTAAAACCTACTTCAATAATGTCTAAATATAGTAAATGTTAATTAGCTTAAATAGTAACATTCTACTACCCAATATTTGTCACATTGAGTAAATTTAACACTCAGAAAACATTATATAATTAACAGAATGTTCCCAAAATAGGTGTTCTACATCAAAATGTACTATATCATATGGTTAACATTATGTGAATGAAAATTTATAATTACTAAAAAATTTATAGGGAACTATTTTTACAGGATAATAAAAATTAATTATATTGTTTTCCATTGGTCAATGGAATTATAATTGTTTTTTTCACCTATATATCTTATGAATTGTCAATAAAACATGATGGATTTCATTTTGGTTAAACACATAGTATCCCTAAATCAAAATAATATGATGGAAATTTTGTGGTTTCATTGGTAAATCCTCTATCATAGTTCATGTAACCATCCTTTATATGTCCCTCATGATATATTTCATAATGATTTGATGTGAATTGAGAAAACATATGAAAGATTCATGATCAAATTTATATTTTGAAATCTACTCTGGAACCTACCCACTAAAAAATAGTGTGTTATATCATCGATTCAAATTACATAAGGTAATGCTTTCTGACTATTTGTATATTCCAATAACAATGATATAATGACATAATCTACTTCTATATGATTTTATTCTATCGATAATAATACTATATGATAAAAGGGTGAATATATTAATCAGAAACTAAAATATATAAATTCAGTTAATATATGATTAAGGAATATACAAACTCTAGGTGATTTAGTTCCCATTTTCTGGTACCATATTTAGTGAAACATAATTTTCCCAACCGAGGGATCCCATGAAGATTCCAAAGAGGAATCCCAAATTCAATGAGGTAGGTGAACATTTATAAGGATATTAATGAAATCATACAAGAATGAAATTTTACAAAATAACATATTCAAATACAAGGGATTCCAGCTGAAATCCCAATTTAACCATTCTATAGCATGGTTGATAGCAACATGAAATAAGTAGAAAAAAATGATTTTAAAAAATAAAATATACAACAAAATAAATACATTTCCATGCATAACATAAACAAATGAATAACAATTCCATGACTAGAAAAATAGATCACATAATATAACTAAATATTCCAATAGAACTAGTTACAAAAAATAAATAATTAAAAAGGGGTAATACCGTACCACTATCTCCACATGATATGTGATGCTCAATCACTAGTCACTATCCACACCCAAACTATAAAGTTGACACCAAACAGCCATGTCTATACAAAACTAGTAAAACCTAATGAACGAGAAACAAAAAACATAAACAACCATAATCACCAAGTTGGTCACCCCCACAAATACATGAATGTAAATAATAATTGAAACTATTACATTTTAATTTCAAAGTTGGAATAGGTGTATAAATATTTCATTATTAAATAAGTAAGAATAAATAATAATATATCCATTTCAAAAAATGATGTCTAAAGGAAGGTATTCTATGAATCATTTATAAACCCAAACCAATATATATATGTATGGAATACCCAAATAGGAATATTCCTCTAAACATGAATATGTGTGAATAATACCAAACCAATATATATATATATTAATTCACTCATTATTAATGAGATTTATAGGTTCTAATAAATATAAACTCATTCTTTTCATAAGATGATGAAGAAAACAAAAATGCAAAAAAAAATAATAATCCAATAACATTTTTGTTACAAAAAAATTTAGAACAAAGATAATCGATAAAAATTAAAACATGGAAACCTCGATTCTATTTTTTTAATGGTATAGGATCAATAAATGTGATTAAAAAATAATTTTAAGCATCATATAACATTAAACTTATGCCTACACATGGTATTCATAATAGTGTTCCCATAGTGGGTCATATCCGAAAATCAAACTGAAATAAATCCCTGATCCACTAGTTAGAGTGTGATCAAGAACTACTGCAACATGTTTAACATGGAAGTAATCCCAAAACACCATTCCTTCCACTAGTCAAAATTTTTGGAGATAAAAACTATTATAACATAAAAATTCATTTAATATATATCATGAAAAGATCCATCCCAATCACAAACATCAGCATATGATTCCACACCAATATCCATTAAATGTTTAAATTAAATTCAGGACTCCTTATCAGTGTTTAATATCCATTATTAGGAAATAATTACATATAACAAAAAAATTAATAAGATCATTTTTGTAATGGTTTTTTAATTTTTCAAAAAAATATTAATGTTCCATGAATTCCACTATAAAAATCATAGAAAATATGGACATTGAAAAATGTTTTAAAAATATAAACACATTCATTTATATAATGTGATTAACTTTAAATTAAAATATTCCCAAGACATCAATTAAAATATATCATTCAATTTAGAATTGGGAACATGGTCTTTATACAAACACAATAAATGATATAATTTCAAAAATTGAATTTAAGTATTTAATATAATATAAATTTCAGGAAAAATTTTTGAGTACCGATTCAATAAAATTATTTACAACAAATATTACTATATATTATTTATTTATTTTTTAAAAAATAAAATATCATGCATATAATATAAATTTAAATCATATTTCTTAAATGAAACATCTCTATAATGGTCCAAATTCATAAAAATTTATTTTATACAAAAGAGAATTTGACGGGAAAACTCAATATTACCCAAGATGATATATAGATTTATTGGATAACTAAATGAAAAGAATACCTAATTGAAAACATTCAAAGTGGAAAACTATGTCAATGGGTAATATTCTGTTTCATGAAAATTAGTGGAAATTTATAGAAAATGAATACCGAAGAGACAAGTGTCAATGCCTTGAAAAATTACACTTTAAAAAATTATGGGATCAAAAATTATACCGTGGAATATAGAGGGATCCAAATTGTTGATTCCTAGGGGTTGATTAAGATAAAAAACTATTGGAGTGTGTTTACATAGGGAAAAAAATTTATTTAGGGTAAATTGAAATAACAAATTTTAATAAGTCTTGGAACATCATATGGTTTAACTAGAATGATTAGAAAATCATGGGCCAAATTTATTCCCTCTCTGGGCAATAATGTTCAAAACATATACTTATAATTCTTATTTTTGGATTGATTTTTTTGGATCTGTTATTTAGATGTGTTAACATTTGAGAGTTGATGATGCAGTCACAAAACAGTATTCTGAACTGTACAAAATGAATTCATGATAAAATTAAATACAAAACAAAATCCAAAAAAATGAAAACTCACATAGGAAGAGGATGATATAAATTATACTGAAGTATATCAAAAAAATTATTCCAAAAAAAATATCTGTGACATTTCTCCAAATCACATGTGTTTCTACCCTTAGAACATTCCCTGACATTTTTTGATCGTGAAATTTTCTCGAAATCCATTATTCCCCAAGGAACAAATAAAAGTATTAAATGTGAATATTAAATTTAAACAACCAAGGAATAACAGATAATAAGTTATTGATTTGACTAATATAAAATTGACACAAATCAGGTTATTTCCCCATAAAACTAGTCTGTTAAATTATATAAAGATAGAGACAAAAACATTAATCGTTAATAAAAATATTAAAAAAATAATATCCCTACACATAAAATATTCATAATATTAGAAAATCATCATTCCCTATTCCGGATCATGATGAACTTCCATCACACAACCCAAAACCATAATATTACTATTCCATTATGAACGATTTTAGGCTTGTTTGGGATAATATATTACCCCTATATATTGAATCTGTTACACCAAAAGGAAGAGATAATGGTGTATGATGACTAATCACACAAAAGAGATCCATTAATTTTATTCTACTTACTATATTTTGACTCTCGTTGAACAGAAATATTTCTTGAATTAATAATAACATGAGTACCTATAAAACACAAAAACATGGAAAACATGACATGATATGGTAAACCCCATAGAAAAACACCAATATTTTTAATTTATTAAATGATATATCAAATGAAATAGGTTCCTTATGGATATTCGGGTTCCATGATCCCAAAAGGGTAAACCATCAAAGAAAAAACTGATTAGAAATCATATATAGGAATACAAAATAAATAAAGGTAAAATTATTCAGGATGATGATAAAAAACACATGTTTCTTCACCACAAATTTTTGTGGGTAGCAACTAATGATACTTCAAAGGGGTATATATAGTTCTTTCCCTATTTCTACAAAATCATTTAAATAACCTTTTTAGATTTCTAATATTGTCAAAATTATTTCATATCATTAAAGAACCTGACTAGTAAGGGTTCTTATAATATACCATCATGCACTGATACGACACCCAAAACATCATTCAAGATGTTTATTTCATTAAATATAATGATGAACTCTCAATACCCCTAAAATTATTTCTTCAACATTGATTGATTAACCATTTATTATTTGAGATTCCTCCATCGATGTAACATCCAATTATTTTATCTTATGTGCCTTTTCAAATAAATTTAATCTCATTGTTTGATTTCTCTGTATAGAACTCCAAATATTAATGAAATTCCAAATTTTATTATTTTAAAAATACCATTATAACATAGTCATTAAATTACATTGAATGAATAGTAATTAAAATTTATGGAATGCATAATTTTTCATCTCATTGTAAATAAATTAATTATGAATACGCACATAATTTTTAGTAATTTCATTTTATTCAACAAATATATGTTTTCTTAGAAAATTTTATAATATTACTTTATAAGTGAAAATAATTATAATTAATTTTACAAACAGTTAAAATATTTATTTTATAAAATTAATGTCAATTTTTGTTTCATTATGTAAGAATCAATGTATTTTTTTATTTATAATTTTACGAAAACGTTAATTTTTTAGTGAATAGTAAAACAATAACAGTTCTATATAAATTCCTTGTTTAATTATATTTAAAAGTAATTATTGAATTAAAACTCACATCCTTGTAAAATAAGAAATTTTTAGTTAAATATTAAATATATAATTACATTGAAATAATATATATTTATATATATATATTATTTTGTTATTAGAAAATTTTTATCATTAAAAACACATTTTTCCCAGAAACAAGTTTTGCAGTGTGTTTTAAACCTTAAATTTTAAATGTATGAATGTTAATTATGTGTTTTAAATATTTAAAATTGTATTGAGTATTTAGAATCAGGATTTAAAAATAATTTTAAATGGTTATTTTCATTTTTTATTATAACAATGTAACCTTGGTATAAAAATAATTAATGTAGTATTTGTAAAATAATGTTGAGTGATAATGTTAAACGGTTAATGAATAAGATAACTAAAAAATGTAAAATTAAAAGGGTTTTTGATGTTTTTATCAACCATGATGAGCCTTTATAAAATAAATTTTCCCCCAAATTTATTTAAATTAATTCCACCCAAATGTGGTTTCCTATAAATATAAAATAATCAATATTTAATCACTTAAAACATCCCCTCCGCGAGTATAAATACCATACTCACCATCCCCTTCCAACTAAAAGATCTTGAAACTATTAATATATCTAGCACAAAATGAATTCCACAATATACCTTTGACCATGTGATTTGGTTCACAACTAAAGAACAATTCCACATTTTTAAGGGATCCTTCAAATTAGTGATATTCTTGAGGTATGTTTATCCAAAATACCTCTCTTTATTTATTTTTTATTATAACCTTATCTTGACCTCCTCCATAAATAAAAGTATTATAACTCCAAAATCATCTATATACTATAATTATTTATTCATAATTTTAAATTTTATATCAATCAATTTTCCCATCTCCACTTATTCATAGAAATGAAACCATTGTCAAAATTCTGGGTGTTATCCTTTTCAGTGTATATATATTTTATTATTTCATTAATTCCTTTAAGATTTTTCATAAACTATTATTCTAGTTTACTAAGATTTTAAAATTTTTATTACATCCAATTTCACAATGATGATTTATTACATACACATAATGTTAAAAAAATTAAACTAGTGAGTGATGGCCATGAAAACCTCCAAATCAATCCAATTATTTACCATTAACATTAAATCAATAGAACCATCATTATGTTAGAAAGGAAAACTCTATATGGGGATATATAAAAATAAGGATGTAAATTATTACCATTTTATTTTACTTCATTATTTTTATTAAATTTCAAAACAAAACAATAATTATACACTAATGAAATGATCATTAAACCAAGAAATGAACACCACCCAATACAATGAAAACGATGTAATATTATAAAATCAAACCAATTAATATATTATAAAAGTATAATATAATTTATTATAATTATTAATATAGATTTTTTTTAAATAATAACAACATTTTAACCATTATACAAGAGGTTAATGTACACAGAAAACTAAATAGATGTTTTAGGTAAGGGTTTCCCATATCACATTTACTTGGGTAAAATAAATACCTTATTCAATATTCATTTTTTGTGGTGTATAAATAATAAATATTGATATATAATATCACTAATATTTTTATCTTCACGTTATTTAATGATTATTGGTATTATTATTTTTTTGGAGCCTACGATTTGACTAATTACAAAGTGTTAAGGTATTTCTTCACTCATCCTCCAGTAATTGGGTGAAACTTTTACTCAATTGATTATGAAATGTTATGATTATGTCTGGGATTATATATCATTATATTATGTTGTATGTCCACTTTTTGATTTTGATTTACAACTTATACACATAATCTATTCTTTTTATTAATTCTATCTTCTATGATATAGGGGACATTCACTTTTTTTTAAACTTTTCTAAAAAATATAGAATTCATTCATGTATAAATTTTATAAAATTAATTCAAAATATGTTTCTACTATTTTATTATGAATTGTTATATCTAATTTTTACTTCAATGTGCCTTTTAACAATGGAGTATTAACAGATTCTTTGATCAGTTTTTAACCGACATTCTTAGTCAATTTCATTACAAAAATAATTAAGGAATGTTTTTGATCTTATATAAAAATAAAATATTTTCCCTCTACTATGATTCCTTAATGATTTTATGTTTTTGTTAAAATACTACATGTTTATTTTCAATGAAAATATTTTCATTTATAATTTTTTATCTCATTAAAAACAAATTATTTGAAAATAGAAATAATATTTTCCATGATTTATATCAATTAGTCATTCAAATGTAATTTCAATTTATGATTACATTAACTAATTCTACTTATGCGTTTCTGGGGATATTATTTAGGGATACTATCCTTATCTATATATATTTGGTTTTCATTTCTATGTTTTATGTTATAATTAAATGTTAATGGAATATATTTATTTTCATGGTATTTGATATGATGAATAATTTTGGTTCTTCTAGAACACATATATATAGTTTTTATTAGGTGAAGGGTGGGACCACAGTTTTCATCTAATGAATTGGGTCAATATTGATAACTCTTTAGGTATATATGTATTGTGTGCACTTGTTTTGAAGATCACGATTTGATGCTTGGACCTATTTTCCAAGTATATATGTATTTGAGTTGACCGTGTTTCCATATTCATACGTTTTTGCATGGAACAAGTTTTTGTGTCCATGAGTTTATGTAGTTGTCTATATTCCCATCTTTAACATAAATAGTGAAATTATTTCTATTTTTATATGATCACAATGTATTATGTTTATGTTTTAGAAAAAAATTCATGTTTCATGTCAATGATACTCTCTCATGGAATATGTTCTTTGAATATTTAGGAATCTTCTCTTAGAAACTAATAATATTTATTCCATGTCACAAGATTTTGAAAATATTATTTACAATATATAGATTTTAAAATGTTATGTTCATGTTATACTACCTTTATTCCCTTGTTATTCTCATGTGAATATTTTTATCTCTCCTATTTATGGTTATAGGGAATCTAATTTCACCATATTGCTATGTTTTTTTCACAATGAGATAAATGATAATTTTATGTATGACATGTTAAAATGGATATATCTATGCTTGAATAAGTGGGAGATGATGTAAATTTTTAATGAAATAATTTTTATACTTCCAGGTTTTCAAATAGTCATATCCTAATCGGGCCTAGGTTTTTTATGTTATGTAATGAATATTCATCTATTCAGAAGAAATATATATGTAAGAAAATTATGAGACATAATAGTTGGTATAAAGGTAATGTTTATTTATATGTTGGAATATAGGATGAGAAAACCAAAGTGGTAACCATAATGTTATGATTATGTTATAGTCCTATAGTTTTAGAAACAATCGTTAATAACCTAAGATAAACATAGGGAATCATATATTGTAATTTTATACATATTTTCCATTGATTACATAGTTTTCAAATTATTATTAGGGATCCATACAATATTATTGTTGGTTTTAGTCAATGGATGGAAATAGGGTGTTCATTTAAATGGTTAATGTTATGGAAAATATAATGATAATACTGCTGAGGAACCAAAATAAATGGGAGTCTATGGATATACCATATAATTAAAACAAAAAAGAAATATCCAAATATAATTAATAATTTCAACATTGGTGAGTTTTCTCGTTTCATACAAGAAGAGAAATATGGGTTTTAATAGTGACCCCATATGATGTAAAGATATTTTTAACTTATTTAATGAACATGGAAAGAGGTATGAAGGATAAAATTTTCATGGAACTGTAAGATTATTTGGGTGTGGTGAAGAAGGATCCAATAAATTTTATTGGAAATAAACATTGAAAGGTTTAGTTAATTCAGTGGATGACAATAATTATATTCATATGTAATCATTGATATGTAAATTTATTAAATTGGAATTTATGGTCATTATACAAATCCATTCTAATGGGATAAACTTTGTGAATATAATTACCAAGGATATATGAGTAATTGTCATATTTCTGGTTATGAAGAGACTATGAATGAAATATTATATGGAATTAGTGTTATGCAATAACGTGATGAATCCTTGTTAATGGTTTAATATCATATTGAGATGATTGATTGTTTTTATATTTGATGTAAATAATAATGTTTTAGATGTTATTTTATGTTATTTTGGATTATTGAATCATCAAATGATTACTCTAATATAGTTTTTATTATGTATTTGAATGTATATGTTGAATGGTACAGTTAACCATGAAAAGTGACTAAAGTGGGAAGGTGATATTTTTTGAGAACACATGATTAAGGAAAATATAACCCTTAATATGTGCATGATGATTAGAATATAATGAGATAAATTGATGTCTACATTTGGTAAAATAAATTGGATAATATTGATAACCTTGGAAAACAAAAGTTAAATGTGGAAAAGGCAGTTTATGGATTGTGTTTACAGATTTTTTGGATATATTGAATGATAAATGTGTTAATATTTAAAAGAATTCATGTTTTCACTAGTTTTTTGTTTTAATTCAAATTATTACCATGTTCAATGAGAATACATGATAATGGTATTAATGCGATTTCTATGTGATAAATATTAGATACATCAATGTGTTTGGGGGTTTAATGATATGCTGATTTGGAAAATTTAGTGACCTTCATTCCAAATTTTTGGACTCTAACTTTTTTGTATGGTTCATAAGGGTGAGAATTTATGAAATTGATTGTGTTGAATATTGAATGAGTCTTCTATGGTTAATGTATTATATAACCATGTTAAGATTTATGTGTACTGAAAAACCTATTCAATCTATTTTTTTATGATACACAAATACCAAATGAATAACATTTCATCCCATTATGTATCTAATGATCCACTATTTCTTCATAAATTACAATTTCAAATTCATTTATTGTTGTAATAATCAATGTAGAAATTGATCAAGCCATAAATAATTAATTATATTTTTATAATAAATTGAAATTATGTAAATATATATTCTTCTAGGATTTTTTAAAAAATATATCTGATTAATGTAATTTTAAATGATATTATTGAACTTCAAGACTATTTTTATCTATGGTTATCAGCTCATTATCCTTAAAATTCTATGTGATCGAGCATTTTCCACCGTAGAATTAAATGTTGAATTATCTTACATGTAAATATTTTCATATTTAACTAATGTTACCCTAATGGGGATCATATATTAATGTCTCTCTTTAATATTTACTTTCCCTCTTTTTAACAAGATGTTTTATTCAACTTTTTTAGACTGTGGGTTTCCAAAAAATAAATTTTAAAACAAGTAACATCCTGTTACATTTTCAGGTACTTTTGATGTCTCTATGTGCCTCTGTTTTGGGGTAGTGATTTGGGGGTGTGTTTGGGTGAAATTTTACGTAAAACATAAATGAAATGGCTTGTGCACGGTTAGCACACGATTTGATAAACTGTGCGATAAAACCATGCCAACCTAGCAGGACTGGACAGTGGGGTCCGCACGGTGTGCGCAATGTTTGGTAAACCGTGCGAAAAAACCGTGCGGACCAGCAACCCTGGATAGTGAGATCCGCACGGGGTGCGCACAGTTTGAAAAACCGTGCGGAAAAACCACAAGGTCACTTAAAATTAGATCCTTAAATTGTGGATCATGGCCATTTTTCCTCAAAATGATTCATTTTTTCTCTTAAGTGGCTCTAACTCGGGATTTGTCTTCTCCTAGGGTCAAAGAAGGTTCTCCCTTTGTTCTGGAGGTGATCTAAAGGCTCCTCTTGGTGAATCGAATCATGATTCTCAAGGTATGTGATCGTTCATCTTCATTCATGATCGGTTTCTTAGATCTATTTCGATCTACTTCCCCTCTTCCCTTGATTTCTTATATCTATGCCCGTTATTGGGATATATAAGTGTGTAAATGCCAAAATAAAAAGTTTTGGTCTTGGTCTTGCTAGGGGAAGGGATCTAGGATGGGTTTTTGAAGAATCAACCAGGATTCATGAGTGTTCTTCAATCGTTGTGGTTTTGGTCAAAACCTTCGTGGTAGGTGGTTCCATCCCGAATTTCCGAATTGATTTTCTTCATTTCTTTATTTATTTCACTTGTTCATTTTAATTCAATTACTTTGAATTGAGATATTTTAAATTTTTTTTGGCATGAGAATTAGGAAAACCCACATTTCCATTGAATTGGGGTGTGTGTGTGTTTATAGAAATTGGATAATTTAAATTGTGGAATTTATGTTATGTATTATATGGAAATGTTTTCAATTTAATTTATGATTTCATTTGTGGAATTAAATTGTGAAATGATGGAATTGGTTTTGAATGGATTTCAAACTGTTGAAAAAGGCTTAAAATGTCTTGATAGAAACCCATTGGTTTTATCTTGTAAAAAAGGCATGTTTTTGAATAAAACATGTTGTGGTTTGAAATGGAATGGAATTGGAATTTGAAATGGATGAATGGGATTTAACATATTTTAAGCATTCTTAAAATAGTTCACCAATCATGTAAGAGAGCATGCAAGCTATAGATAGTTAGTGAGTTATTTGGATACACACTACGATATGACAACTTTCCAAAACATAAATGTGGTGGGTCACATCCCTGATGGGTAGGTGAAGAGTCTCTTTTGGCCATTGTCATAGGTATGTGTGTATACACATTTTGCTGAGTTCACATAGAGAGTGTAGAATCCCATAACTGATTAATACTACCATACCTTTTTGAAGAAGACCATGTTTCTCGCCTAAATATTTATATGTGATGTAAAAATGTTTTCTAATGCTTTTGAACTACTTTACATGAATACTGATTTTACAAAAACTGTTTTATGTAACTAATTTCATTTATTCCATTGTCTTAAAAAGTATTTCATCATTTTAAAAAATGTATTGGTGAACATTCCATTACTTGAAAATGTATAGCATGATTTGTTAAAATATGTTTTCTTGTTGCCAAGCCTGTTTACTTTAAAATTGAATGTTTTCTTTGGATAATCATTATTTGGAATATAATATGGAATATTTGGTGGTATCCTATTGGGCTTAGGCTCACACCCTACATTTTACCTTCAGGTGTTTGTAGACCTTCTTCTTACAGGTTCGTGCAAGGGGAAGGGATCACTTGGATTTGGATCCACCTGTTGAGTTTTCAACATGGTGATTTGTGTCCTAGGGGACTTTGTGGTGGTTTTCTTGTTTTGTGTAATTGGTTTATAGTACATTGGTCTTTCTGTGTCTCTTTGATTTCTGGTATAATGCTCTCAGTGGAGTTTCATTGTTATGTATACTGTTTGTTTTACTCTTGCTTCTACGTCCTTATGGAAAATTTGTTCCCACTTGTATGTTATACAATGCCAGGTGCTAATCACCGACCCTTGGGGATCAGGAATGCCCTTCAGGCAATGTCATGGCCGGCTCAGTTATCGGGTTACCAGGGTACCTAGGCTGGTTCATGACAATTTGGTATCAGAGGAAGGTTTGTTGAATATCTTGCCTTGATGACAGTATGAATTTGAGTTTTCTTATTGGGACATAGGAGGTAGTTGTGATTGAGTGCCTAGCCAGCTCTCACTGCAATAAACCTTAAGTCTCCAGGGGTAGTTGGGGAAATATGACTTGTGGATTAGTACTAGTATTTTCCATGATTTTATTTGAATAGAGTAGAATCCAAATATTTTTTATTCCTTCTTTTATGAGCAGTTTTCCTTGTTACTCTATTGGTGTCTTAATCTCTGACTTTTCTGGTGTTGTGAAGCATCATGCCTCCGAAAAGACGTGGGAATCAGATCCAAAAAGAGGCTGCTGCTGAACCTCAGCATGCGAGACCTATTGTGGATCTGAGACTGGTTTAGGTGATCGTTTTCACTGTCCATGCTCTAGGACTGGCACCACCTTCAGTCCTTGTTCAGACTCCAGCTTTAGATCCTCAAAGTGATATTCTCCAAAGTCGTTCTCAAGAGTTCCTACACTAGAAGCCACCAGTTTTCAAATGCTCTACTGACCCCCAACATGATGAGGCATGGTTGAGTAAGATTAAATGTCTGTTTGGGTTCTTGGAGACACCTGAAGTGATCAAGGTGAAGTGTTCCACCTTCGTGCTGGAGGGACCAAGTAGGAGATGGTGGGACATGATGGTGACAATAGGGAAAAATGAGGGTTTGGAGTGGAATGACTATAGGGTTCTATTCACTAATCAGTTCTATCCAGAATCAATGGTGTTGGCCAAGGCTGTGGAGTTTTTCAAGCATGATCAGGCCAACAAAACCATGATAGATTACTCAAATCTCATTTCTGAATTGGTACATTTTTCTACTTAACTAATATCTAATTAGAGGATTAAGGCTCTACGATTTTATTTGGGTCTTCGATCAGATCTTTTTTCTTAAGTTTTTTTATTGATATTTCCCACTTATACCGATGTGTTGGATAGGGGGATGATGGTTTAGATGGACATGGCAGGAAAGTCAGGGTTGAAGGGAGTTTCTTTTCTTTCTTGGGGCAGTGTTGGTCCCTTTAGAGGTAAACAGAAGCGCGAAGTCTCATATTGTAGTTATCGACATCAGAGTCATTCTAGACCTCTGGTAGTACCAGGAGGGACTTATTTGACTTGCTATCTGTGTGGAATGTTGGGGCATTCTAAGAGGATTTTCACTAAGGCACCCAAGAACTGTAGCTCCTGCGGACATTTGGGGAACTTACAGAGATTCTTCCATCACATCTCTACTCCACATAGTGGAACAGGATCATCAGAATCTCTAGAGAATACGGAGCAATCAAATGTTTCACATGATAAAAGGTTCTAGCCAAAGGCATCAGGAACAAACCTTCTTCACGTAGAGGAAGAGTTTCCAGAGGTAGCTGAAGTAGGTCCTGTGACTATGAGAGGTAACATTACTATACCTTCATCCTTAGTGAAATCACTTTTCGATACTGGTGCATCTCACTCTTTTATTTCAAATCATATTGTTAATCTACTTAATCTACCCATGGAAATTTTGGCTAGTGTGATGGATATTACTACACCTCTTGGTACGGCGAGAGAGAAGGGTCTCCGTAGTACTACTTGTGTCTTCTTTCTATCTGATGTCGATATGGTTCTGGACTTTTTGGTTCTTGACATGAAATCTTTTGACGTCATATTTGGGATGAATTGGCTCATCGCCAATAAAGCCTGGATTGATTTTCACCTCCGACTGGTCTACCATACTACACCCAGTGGGGCCCCTCTTGCTTTTCAAGGAGAATGGGACCCCAGGTCAGGCATAGCTAGAACTTCTTATCCTGAGCTGCCGAAAACTATATTAGTGATTGCTTTTGATCTATATTAAGATTCAATGAGAGGTGATCTTCCTCCAGTCATCGCGGAGTTTCCAGACGTGTTTCCTTCTGACTTCTCTGGTATGCCACCAGTAAGGGAGATCTATTTTTCAATTGAGTTAATTCCTGGTACTCAACCGGTTTCTTTCCCTTCTTATTTAATGGATCCAACCGAATTGAAAGAACTGAATTCTTAGTTAGACGATCTTCTTGAGAAAGGTTTTATATGCCCGAGTGTGTCAAATTGGGTGGCACTAGTTCTCTTTGCCAAGAAGGCCAATGGTTCTCTACACTTATGTGTTGATTACCGAAATCTCAATCAAGTTACGATAAAGAACAAGTATCCGTTACAACTAATTTATGATTTTTTGACCAATTGAAAGTGTAAAAGTGGTTTTCAAAAATTGATCTTCAGTCTGGTTACCATCAGTTGAGGATAAAGTAAATATAACATTTAGAAAACTGTCTTTCGAAGTAGGTATGGCCATTATGAGTACCTTGTCATGCCCTTCATCCTAACAAGCCCTCCTACAGTTTTCATGGCTTGATGAATCATGTTTTCCATGAGTATCTATATATTTTTGTGTTAGTCTTTGTGGATGACATTATTTTCTACTCCAAGTCTGGGGAGGATCATGTGCATCATCTGAGAACAGTTCTGAGTCTTATAAGGAATCCTCGACTTTATGTCGAGCTTTCAATGTGTGATTTCTAGATACGAGAAGTGAAATTCATGGGACATGTGGTGTCAGAGCAGGGAATATCAGTTGATCCTGATAAGGTGAAGGGTGTTATGAATTGGGAACAACCACGAAATGTTTTTGAGACTCAAAGCATCTTTGGCTTAGCAGGATATTATCATCATTTTGTAAAAGATTTTTCAATGTTAGCTTCTCCAATGACTGCTCTAACACAAAATGGAGTGATGTTTTCCTGGAATGACAAATGTCAGAGTTCTTTTGTTGAGTTAAAGAGTCTTCTAACTACTGTACCACTGTTAACTCTTCCTGAGGCGGGGGCAGGTTATGTGGTATTCTGTGATGCATCGGGTTCAGGTTTGGGATATGTCCTTATGCAAGGTAATCATGTTGTTGCTTATGGATCTCATCAAATTAAGACTAATGATAAGAACTACCCTACCCATGACCATGAACTTGAAACTATAATGCACACACTCAAGTGTTAGATACATTAGCTTTATGGAGAATGTTTTACTACGAATTCTGACCATAAGAGCATAATTATATATTCTCACAAAAAGATTTTAATCTCCACCAAAGGAATTGGGTGGATTACCTGAATTCTTTTGACTTTGACAGTGACTACACCCCGGGGAAAGGGAATGTAGTTGCAGATGCGTTAAGCATGAAACCTTCATCTCAGGCTATGAAAGAATCTTCAAAAGAGTGGAGTTTGATGGATCTTTTGGCTCAGTTTCATATTGGAGTTCAGTGGAAGGGGAATGAAGTTTCTTTAGCCATTGTCCAGTTGACATCTACTCTTCTCGAGTTAGTTCTTCAGGAACAACAACTGAATGAAGAATTCCATAGCATTAGGGACTCTCATTATTGTGGGTAGACCGACGCCTTGTGGTCCTTCTCCAAAGATGGTGTTCTGTGTTATCAAAGCCATTACATTGTACCATTATCGACGAGGAAGGATGTGATGAGGGATTTCCATAACTCTCAGTGGGTTGTGTACTCGGGGACCATGAAGATGTTCTATGATATGTGACAATAGTTCTGGTGGCCAGGTATGAGACAAGACATTGCTGAGTTTGTATCTCGATGCTATACATGCCAGCAGGTGAAAGCCGAGCACCAAAAACCATCGGGTTTGCTTCAACCACTTCCATTCCCTACATGGAAGTGGGATTAAATCTCTATGGACTTTTTGGTTGGGATACCTCAAACCTAGAGGAAGAAGAATGTGATATGGGTTTTGATCGACATACTGACCATGTCGGCTCACTTTATATCTATTCAAGATACAACCAATGTAGAGGACTTGGGAAATATCTATGTGAATGAAATTGTTCATTTGCACGGAGTTCCATCTACAATAGTCTCTGATAGGGATCCTTGGTTTACATCTCGCTTTTGGAGAGGCCTTCAGGAGGCACTAGGATATCAGGTCCGTTTGAGAACATCCTACCATCCATAGTCAGATGTCCAGACAAAGAGAGCTATTCAGATCCTTTAGGACATGCTCCACACTTCTGTTCTCGACTTTGGTGGATCTTGGGATGATCATCTGGGGTTATCTGTGTTTTCATATAACAACAGTTATCAATATGCTATTTAAATGGATCCTTTTGAGGCATTGTATGGACGTCCGTGTAAATATCCCTTATTTTGATTGGAGATTGGTGAAAGTTCTTTGGTAGGTCCGTTTTTGGTCCAAGAGACGACAACTAAGATCCTGATGATTCGTTAGAGAATGTTTACAGTGTAATGTTAGTGCAAGTCTTATGCTGACTGTCATCGTAGACCTTTAGAGTTCTCAGTTGGTGACCTAGTGTTCTTGAACGTTTCACCTCGTTTAGGTCATCGGTGTCTTAGGAGTCATTGGAAGTTTTCTCCTTGTTTTGTGGGACCTTTTTGAGGTTGTTGGTCTTGTGGGAAAAGTTGCTTACCATCTAGCTCTACCACCATAGCTGACGTCAATACATAACTTGTTCCATGTATCGC
Source organism: Viscum album (assembly GCA_963277665.1). Classification (NCBI taxonomy): domain Eukaryota; kingdom Viridiplantae; phylum Streptophyta; class Magnoliopsida; order Santalales; family Viscaceae; genus Viscum; species Viscum album. The sequence continues at coordinate 1,428,402,822 of OY728141.1, forward strand.
AGCTGCAGAAGTTCATCTATGATCCATATCTGTTGTGAACTGGAGTGATATTGAAATTGAACCACATTTATCTATGAATGAATGAACAGTCAGGATTGTTGATTGTGAGACTAATGTACTTTGTGGGAGAACAATACCTCTGGTCCGTATACTTTGGCAGCATGGTTCAGATTCTCATGAGACCTGGTAAAGGGAGGCACTAATGAGAGAGCAGTGGCCTCATAATTTTGACATGGAGGATTATTCATAGGCTTTCTAGGGACAACATGGTATTATGGTTGGAAGGTTGTAACATCCCGTTACGTTTTCAGGTACATTTGATGTCTTTAAGTGCCTATGTTTTGGGGTAGTTACATGGGGGTGTGTTTGGGTGAAATTTTAATTAAAACAAAAAAGGCAATGGATTGTGCAGGATTAGCGCACGGTTTGATAAACAGTGTGATCAAACCATGCTAACCTAGTAGCACTGGACCCTGGGGTACACACAGTGTGCAAACGATTTGGTAAACCGTGCGATTAAACCATGCGGACTAGGAACCCTGGATAGTGAGACCTGCACGGTGTGCACACGGTTTGATAAACAGTGCGGACAAACCATGAGGTCACTTAAAATTAGATCCTTAAATTGTTGATCTCAGCTGTTTTGCCTCTAAATACTTTTTTTTTCTCTTAAGTGGCCCTAACTCCAGAATTGTCTTCACTTGGGGTCAGCAAAGGTTCTCCCTTTATTTCAGTTGCGATCTAAAGGCTCCTCTTGGTGAATCGAAGTGGGATTCTCAAGGTATGTGATCGTTCTTCTTTTTTTTTGATCATTTTCTTAGATCTACTTAGATCTACTTCCCCTCTTTCATTTATTTCTTATATCAACACCCGTTATGGGTAGATCTAAGTGTGTAAATGCCAAAATGATGAGTTTGGGTCTTGGTCTTGCTAGGGGAAGGGATCTTGGATGGGTTTTTGGATAATCAATCGGGATTCTGGAGTGTTCTTCAACTGTTGTGGTTTTGGTCAAAACCTTCGAGGTAGGTTTTTCCGTCCCAACTTGCCAAATTGATTATCTTCACTGCTTGATTTATTTCACTTGTTGATTTTTATTCAATTCTTTTGAATTGTGGTTTTTGATTTGGTTTTGGCATGATAATTTGGAAAAACCCCCAAATCTATTAAATTGGGGTGTGTGTGTTTTTATGGAAATTGGATAATTTAAATTGTATAATTTAAGTTATGTATTTGATAGAAATGTTTTCAATTGAATTGTTGATTTCAATTGTGGAAATAAATTGTGAAATGATGTAATTGATTTTGAATGGATTTCAAACTGGTGAAATTGGCTTAAAATGTTTTGATAGAATCCCATTAGTGTTATCTTGCGAAAAAGGAATTTTTTTTGAATAAAATCTGTAGTGGTTTTAAATGGAATGGAATTGGCACATGAAATAGAAGAATGTGATTGATCGTATTTTAAGAATTATTAAAATAGTTCACCTATCATGTAAGAATTCATGCAAGCCTTAGGTAGTTAGTTAGTTTTTTGGTTACACTCTACGATACGACAACGTTCTAAAACATATTTGCGGCAGGTCACATCCTCGATGGGTTGGTGACGAGTCTCCTTTGGCCAGTGTCATAGGGACATGTGTATACACATTTTTCTGAGTTCACATAGAGAGTGTGAAATCCCATAACTGATTAATACTATCGTACCTTTTGGCAGATGACCATGTTACTCGCCTAAATATTTATATGTGATGTATAAATGTTTTCCAATGTATTTGAACTTCTTTACATGCCTGCTGATTTTACATAAACTATTATATGTAACTATTTTTATGTAAGACATTATTTTAAAATTATTTCATCATTGTAAAACCAGGATTAGTTAACTTTCATTTACTTGAAAATGTATAGAATTGTTTGTTAAAATATTATTTCTATTGAAAAACCTGTTTACTTTAAAATTTAAAGTTTCTCTTTAGATAATCTTCATTTGGCATCTGTTACGGAATATCTGGTGGTATCCTACTGGGCTTAGGCTGACACCATAGTTTTTCCTTCAGGTGTTTGTAGACCTCCATCTTCGAGGTTCGTGCAAGGGTAAGGGATCACTTGGTGGTGGATCCAACTGTTGAGTTTTCAACATGGTGATTTGTGTCCTTGGGGACTTTGGGGTGGTTTTACTATTTTTGTACTTGGATTGTATTACTTTGGGATTTCTTTGCCTCTTTGTTTTATGGTACAATGCTCCCAGTGGAGTTTCCTTATTATGCATACTGTTTTTTTTCTCTTGCTTCCACATCCTTGTGGAAAATTCCTTCCCACTTGTATGTTGTACGATTCTAGGTGCTAGTCGCAGACCCGTGGGGATCGGGAATGCCATTCGTACTACGTCAGGGCTGGCTCAGTTATCCGGATACCAGGGTACCTGGGCTGGTTCGTGACAAAACATCTAAAATTTATTTTAAATCTGAAATTTCATATTTTAAGGATATGTTTCTATTTAAATTTATGATCCTATCATGATGGTATCTTATCGATTAGTTCTTTAACAGAATCTCTCTCTAATTCATGAGTTTTCCATCTATCACTCATGAGGAAGTACATACATAATACTTCACATGTACTAAACATAGGGGTCATCTCTCTAAATGTAGATCATATTTATGAGGATCAACTAGTAGATATTCTTGATCGTAGATATAATTTTCTACGAATCATTTCCACTCACATGGATATAGTTTAATTATGAAACCCCTAATTTGAGGAGGCTTTGTAGAAAACTTATGATTTGATGAGGAATATGTTTCCCCATCGATTTATATCCTAGTAATGAATTACACTAGACAAATTAATTTTAATGGTGGCATAATGCAACACCCCATGCTATTATTGTACGTATCATTTTAAATAAATGTAATCTCTTTGATTGATTACTTTTTATAGAACACCATGAATAAATGAACTCAAACTTATTATTATTTTATCATGAAAATTATAACATATCAGTTAAAATGGTGAGATAAAATAGTATTAACCAAATTATTTAATAAAAAATTATCCAAATCATAGTAAATTTATTAATTAAATCAATGAGAGTGGGCACATAATTTTTTTTGATGTCATTTTATTCATTGAATATATGTTTTCTTCAAAAGGCCTTTTTTTCATTCAATAAGAAAATAAATATTGTTAATTTTTAAGACATCGTTAAATATCTTTTGATAAGATTATTTATTATTTTTGGATTCAGTAAAACAAAATTATCTTTGAATTATTTTTTGATAATTTTTTTGAAATGTTAAATATCTCAGTTAATAGAAAAAATTAAAAATTTATATTATAAATTTATTTGTAATTATATATTAAATTAATTACTTTTTTTTAAATTAATCACCATGTATCATAATTGATTTTATGTTATATATAATTTAATTTGTTAAATTTATGAACTATTTATATCTTATTTTTCATTAGTTCATATTTTCGATTAAAAATACATATTTCCATAAAATAATTATTTTTTTTCATTTTGACGGTTTAATTTTAAATGAGAATTTTCAACATTTGTGTTCTTAATTATTAACAAATGATTGCATCTTTTTATTTTGGCTATAGGAATTGGGATATAATTTCATTTTCATTTACATGCATAAAAAAGTAACCATGGTAAAAAAAATATTACATACAATATAGAAAAATAATTCAGTTGGTTAATGCTAAAAGGTAAAAGCATTCTATAGCAAAAAAATAAAATATTAATTGTTCATTTCATGTGTTTATTGACCATATATAGCCTTATATACATTAATTATCATCAAAATTAGTTGGAATTAATGTCACCTAATTTTTGTAGTTTTTAAATATAAAATAATCATTATTTAATAACTAACAGCCATCATGAATAAATACCTCCCTCATGTTCCACTTTCTCTTCAAAATACAACAACCTTTTCAAATCATTGAAAAAACCTCTCCTCCCAACTCCCCACATATTAATTTTCTACTAGTATCACCCAATTTCCAATTCTATGTTCCATAAAGGATTCTTTAATGAGGTGTTATTAAAGAGGTAACATTCTCTAGTAACCTCTATTAAGTAATTTATTATTTCAACCATATATCCACCTCCTCCATCCATTAATTCCTAAAACCCCTTATGAAATATGTATACTTTGAATTTATTTTTTTAAATTAATATCTTATATCCACCCCTTTTCTCATATCCTCTGAATCAAAAAAAATTAAACCATTGTCCCAATTATGATGGTCAACAATTTATGTGAATAATGATTATTTTGGATTCCATTAATATCTTATATGATTTTCATAAAAGTATTATTAATGTTAAAAAAATTAATATTTATTTTATAATCTATTTCATGTTCCGAAATGAATATATGGATATAATTTTAAATAAAATGAAATTATTTCATGACGGTCGAAAAAACATCCAAGTTGAAATAGACCTTTATCAGTAAAATTTTTGCAAATTAATATTCATGATTTTTTAAATAAAAATAACATTTTTGAAATTTTAAAAATTCTTGTAGTGCATCAATAAAATTTTGTTTTATTTTTATGTATTAATTTAATTTGATAAGAAAATACATAATTATACAAAAATAAACCATGAAAAAATCTATGAAACAAACATAACTGAAACTATAAAATCAATGAAATATTATTAATGAATTGGTGGAAAGATTTTATAAAATTATAATATAAGTTATTATAAAAAATAATTAGCTCTATAAGGAATTAAAATTTTTATTCCATTATACAAGAGGATAAGGTATGTAAATCTAATGGAATTCATTAGTCAAGGGCTTCTTATATCACTTTTACATCAATGAGATAATTGATTTATTCAACACTTATTTATTTTCTATTGTGTGTATATACATACATTTGTAATATCATATCATTAATCTCATTATCATCTGGTTATTTATGGATTTATTTTATAATTTTTATGTGGCATATGATTCGATTGATTTTAACATGGTAAGGTATTTATTTCATCAATTTCTACTCATTTGGTTTAAATTATACTTTTTTTATTTCTGCAGGGTATTATTATGTTTGAGATGAAATTTTACTATCTTATTTTGTATATCCTTTTTTATCTCTATTTTTACATCTAATAAATTTAATAGATTCTTTTTATTCATGCTCACTTCAATGATGTACGTGGACTTAATTTAAGAATTTATATTTTTAAAACATACCATACAAATCATTTTAATCCATAACCAGGTTTTTTAAAATTGTTTCCAAAAACATTTTTACTATTCCATTATTGTTATATTTAAATACATTTTTACAAATTTTTTACTTTTTTTAAAATAATTTAAATGTATTTTGTATTTAATTTTATAACGAATTCTCATTATGACTTTTACAAAAAAATACATATGGAATTATTATTTTTACATATACGTTATAAGGGGATTTTTCCACCATCATAATACATTAATTCATTTCTGTTCACAATACATTATTATAATGTTTTTTTCAAAGAAAATTTTCCTTTATAATCACATATCTCATTAAAAATAAATTATTTGAAAATTGATTTATAATTATATAAATATTATTTCACCTGTTCATTTAATATTATTTCCATATAAAATAAATTATTTAATTATACATATGATTTAATGATTACATAGTTTAAGTATACTATAGTTAATCTTTTTGTGGTTGGATAATGTTGATGATTGACTAAGATTTATTAATCCTATTTCATTTACATCGGTTATGTTGTGATGAAATATCAATGCATACCATTTCCTTTCATGGGTACTAATATGTTGAGTGATTTTTCTTCTTATGGATAACAAATTTATTGTTTTCATTATTTTATGGTGGAACCAATATCTATATCAAATTAACAGGGTAAAGATGATTAAATAATGTGGTAAATATGTTATTTGGGAACATAACATCATGTTCACATTAAATGTATGGACATTCTTTTCATGTCCATTATATTATGCATGTACCGTGCTTCTATTTCGATATTTTTATGGGTTTACCAATAATTTATGTCCAAAATCTTTTTAAGGGATGTGTTTCATTTCAAAAACATAATTATTGAACCTTATTCTATTTATTCATGTTCAGAATGTTATAATTTAATGGGTATTTTATAATTTAATGTTTCAAGTCATTGTAACCCTCTCATGGATTGTTTTCTTTGATTCATTTATGACTCATTTTTTATGAACGACAAATATTAATTCAATGAATCATGATTATAAATCTATTATATTAACAATATAGATTTTGAGATATTATTTTCATATTATATGATGATATTATGCTCAGGTGATTATTGATATATCTTTTTTTACATTGTTTATGAATTTGATCTCACCATAATCTAATTCTTCATTTATATAGAATATGATGGAAGGAATGAAGTATGATATGTCGAAAACGGTTTTAGTTATGATGTAATAAGTGGGAGATTTTGTAAATGTATTTTGAACCAGTTGTTTAGGATTTTTATTTCCAAATCCACTAAAACTATTGGGTTTTGGTTTGGTTTTGTAATATCATGTAATGAATATTCATATATTTAGAATTAATAGATATGTTAGAAACTTTTGGGTCCTTATAAATCATCCTATTAATAGGTGAATGAGTAATGGTCCCTATAAATCATAGAAAGTTGTCTATAAATATCATGTACTATTTTACTACAACATCATAAGCATTATGACCAAGAGAGATAACATCTAGTTGAAGACCTTTTTCAAAATATAATTATTTCACAGATGGATTCATGATGATTTCATCAAAGTAGACCACCAAATCAGAATATAGACTAGCATATAGTAACACTAACCTGTCTACATGCTGATGATTACCCAAATCCATTCCCATTGGTATTTTATGGTCTATATGGAAAACCCATAGTATGAACAGTCCCATGAACATTCTCATGAATTATAGAAATTTTTTTTGGAGTGGATATTGTACATACAACATTCCATTCTTGACATTCTAATGTGGTTCATGAAAATGTAAGATTCAGAGGTTCATTAATCCCATGATATATGAATATCCCCTTGTTACTTTGTAACAATTTCTCTTAAACCTAAAAATTTGATTTCCCAAGTAACTAAGGATTTTTGAAACCCAATAATTTTTCAAAAGAATCACGAATCTAGAAAAGGAAAAATAGATCATCAGGTCTGATTACTAGATAAGTGAATGAAACATACATTGATGCAGTATGATCAATCAAAGGGTCTATATGTGTTAGAAATCCCACAACTCAGTTAATCTCAATTGAAACATTGCATTGGAGTAATCTACAAACTAAAAATCAATTTCAAAATAAAATCTCCATGTTCTCAATATCAACAAATCCACATATAAATTATTAACTAAACAAAATATAATTTGAAATAAACTATAAACCTCACCATTCCTCAAATTATTTTTTTTGAAAAATTTCAAAACATGAAAATAGATTAAAAATCCAATGCACAACACTCATAATTCCAAACTACAATAATAACATTCTAGAGGATTTGTTGGAAATCATTTTAAAAATCTGTTTTAGAAAGCTGTTTAAAAGATAAAAACATGATTAAGAAACTACACATTTAACAGTGTAATTCTTTGAAACATCCATATATATATATATCTATATGAAAACATAATTCACACAAAAATATACATATATGAATGTACTTTCCCCATACACGCACACACACACACACACAAACACACATATATATCCATAAATAATGTCAAGGGTCAAATAAAGGATTTCATTTCAAATCATTCATTAAAAGAAATTAACATATTTTAAATCCCATATTTTAATCAAATTAAAATATTTATTATTCAAAAAATTCACAATGAATCTATATTTTAATGAAATTTACTAAAATCTAGGAAATTCTGTTACATTTTAAAATTTATCATGTATTTTTTTATAAAATAATGTCTGGATAAATAAACAAATTACATTAAATAAAAATGTATCATTAAAAATATTATCATAACAATAAGAAATAATATAAACTATATCAAAACATAATGAACCAAAAAATTAAAATTTCATTGATGTAATATATATTCATGGTTTGGCCCCATGGTTCTAAAAATCCAATGACATGAGTATTATGCTCATTGGATGCCATCCAGAAGATTCTTCACACACATTGAATATTTTTTTATTCATTCAAAGAAACTATGTACCCTATTATTTCCCACTAAAATAAAATTATAAAAATTATACTCTTTAATAAAAATCATAATTTCTCAAATCCATTATAAAACATTAAAAAAAATATTCCTCAAAAGAATTGATGATCCATGATCCAAGTCATATCACCAGAATCCTAAAATACCCTTGAAACTCATTTGTTGTCTCAAAAAGTTATTGATATATCAAAAACTTGTGACCTTACACCGAAATTATGTGGGTCCTACCTCTAATCTACTTAATAACTATAAAAATAATAAGTTCTATAATATCAAATATGGATTTAATAGAGCCTTGAACTTTGATAACATTTATCATGCACCAGCTATTGTAAACCCCAAACTATGATCAAAATCATACCAATATTTATTTCCTAGTGGTGTTCTTTTATTATTGTGCTATAAAATATAATAAAGGGATTCATTGAGAACCAATGTGAATGGTTTCACCCAAAGATAAAATCTAAAAAAATTAAATATACTTCGAATCCAATAATTATAATTCCCTTCATTGGATTTCTACAAACTAAAAATAAGTATAAATTGTGTATAAATTAAACTAAACATTCCATAAACGACATACTATTCTATGAAAATCATAAATTGATAACAAAAAAATAATGATCATATAAAGGGAAACAATTTTAATCCATTATGTTTAATAAAAATGATATTATAAATTTCAATTAATAATAATGTAGGAGATACCCAACAAATATCCCCATGCTCTATGAGATGCACCTTCTATAGTCACCATCGACATGAGAGAAAATAATATGATACCAAACCACTATTTTAACATGGTCCTAACTAAACATGAGGAACTTCAAAAGATAATATACATGAGAAAAATCACTCAATAGGTCATCCAGCACCATTCAATGCATATAAATTTAAAGTAAAACTATGAATGAATAATTTTTATATTTATATAAGTGTAAAAATTGGTTTCCAATTTCTATTATAAAATATATAATTATCCATAAGTTTCATAAATTGGGGATTAAGGGATCAAATTTAATGAATCATATATTCAAAAATGTATAAAAAAATATGTATGTACCTAGGAACGTTCATATGTATACATAATTAATATTCATTATATATATATATATTAATGAATTCATTCATGGATATTTACATTAGGAAATCTAATGGAAAGACATATATTAAAATGTAATATGAGTAAACCCAATGTTACCATTTCCAAACAATTTAATTTTAAACATTTAAGATTAATAAATGTTAATAATTTCAAAACAACACATGTTGGGAACCTAAGAGATAAAGGGTGAGATGTTTGAAAAATCCAGATGAAAAATAAGTATGACTGGAAAAAACAACAAAATTTCATCCCACACACCAAATATACCACCACCTGTCTAACCAATGTTAATATTTCATAACAAGAGTATAATATATGTCATGAAAACTGGATAGATCTTGGACATTAACTAATTTAGTATGTTTTATAGACCCCACACCAAGAAACACAAGGATCTATAGAAATAAAATGTTTTGAAGAGATAAAAACATTTCATAACAACATATATAATTCATTTCATAAGCTTGTAATACACGTTACTATGAAATATATAAATGATATGTAACACGATATAAAATTTTTTCACATAAATTATTACCCTTATTTGATCATGCATTCATTGGAGTCTTTCCATTGTTTTTTGGGAAAAATTGTCAATATTTTGAGGTTTTATGGGTAGTACACGGATGAGGAAAAGTTTTTCGGAACCATGCAATTATTCTACAAAAACCATGAAACCTAGTAGTGTGGCAATTTTCATGGTTGGAACAATATATGAAATTAAATGTTCCCACTTGGTAGAATGTGTGATCCATTGATAGTGAGTCTATATTGGGGACATGGTCAGGGATCCTGGTTTTTTTAACCATGCAGAAGTACCCAAAAAACTGTGTGAATAGGATAAATTAATTGCAAGTATTTATTTTAAATTATCTAAGAAACCATTTTAATGCCTTATCAACCCCCAATAGACTTATGTTTTAGTACATTTACTTCAATGCTCTTATTATGTTATTCTAGAACCTCCAAACCATTCTGTTGTCAGATCTAATCATAATGGATCTCAATCGATCTTCTCTCAGTAAATTAATCTCCTCTCATGAATCTATCACAATATATCCTTCCTTCCTCCTCTAACATTGATATATCACATTGTATTTTATGGATCTAATATCCATTTAAATTTTTCTAGAATATCACGAGTATTCAATTTTATAGGATCTCAGTGCAATTTGTTATTATTGGTTCAGTGATTAAACGATGTGGGATTTGTTTGAGATTATAGTATAATTAAACCCTTTATTTTCAAACTTTTATGATATTTATTTCTTTTGGTTTATGAGAAATCAAATTTATTTTATTTGGAATGGATTTTAATATGGCATTGATATTTGGAAAAACCATCATATATAATGGTTTTGGATTTTTGTGTGTATTTTTATATTGAATATATTGATAAAATTATTTGAGAATTTTTTTAGTAAATATGGATAATATTTAATTAATGAATTATATAGATGGGTTTTGTATTCAAAAGTCATGAAATTATGAAAACACATTTTTTGGATTTAAAATTCAATTTGGATGTTAAAACTGAAAAGTGGAAAATTGATTTGTGAATGATGATTCATTTGTAATGATATAATATTAATTTTTTCTGTTAATTAATATAGAAAATATGAGCCTTGTTGGTTAGTGGGTTATTTGAGAAAACATAAATTAGATATTAATTATTTAGAAATATATTGTTGATGACCAATCTTAATAACATAAAACAATAGATATTATCCCTAATGGGATATTGATGAGTCATATTCGTCCTGATCTTAAGGGATGTGTGTACACATATTATACATGATAACTTATATGTGATGTGTAAGGATCATATAGCCATAAATTATCATACCTTAGGGAAGATGATGATGGTTATTATTGTGAATATTTTTTACATATATTTTATTCATTATAAAAATATTTTTTCCATTCCAGGTTAATTATATAAATAATTTTATAAAAAAAATATTAAATTTTTGAAATGTTTTCCTTATATTCAAAAGAATCTTGTTTTCTTATAAATGAATAAAATTATATTGTTCCATTCCCTTTCAGTTTTAAATTGAATATGGAATCTATTATCGAACAGAGGGTGAGACTCCACTAGTCATTATCGATCAATACATACAATTTCTCTACAACATTTGTATATTTTCTTATTCCAAGTCAGGGCATAGGTAAATCGCATATTGTAGGTGTAGGATGTTTATTAACCATTGGAATTTGATTCATGTTTATTTTGGATGATTTTATTTATAACGATTACAATGATTCATTATTATTTTTTATTTTGTTCCACCTATTTTATTTTTTTAACTTTCTCCATTTAGATTTTTAAAAATACAAAAATTTAATATAAATCTTGTATTGTTTTTTAGAAAATTCATTCCCTATTATTTTATTTATGATTCTAGGTTCTAGTTAGTAACCCATGGGGAATGGGAGAACCCTTCTGGATATGTTAGTGGTCACTGAAGAATAGTGGTACTAATGTATCAAGGACGGTTCATGAAAATTTACTATTAAAAAATCCTGGGATTATAGTATTGGTATCTTTACTTCATTTTAGTATTTAGGTTAGAGTGTTCAATATAGACATGAGAAGAAGTTACGAGTTATTTTTTGCCTATATCTCATCGTAATGAGCCTTAAGTCACTATGGGTATTATGGGAAATGACTAATGGAGAATAATTTGATCTAATTATCATACATTCGATGTTATTTATTTGGATAAGTAAAATAAACAACATTTTATCATATATAATGGGGTTTATTTTCACATTTATTTTATCTGAGTTGTTGATATGAGTAACCATCTTATATTTTAAATATTTTTCATCGTTGTTGGGTATAACATTAAACAAAGAAGACATGTAAATTGGAATTAGGAGGAAGATTCTGGGGAACCAAATAGAGTGAATCCTTCCATGGACAAGATTATCAATTCTATTATTGTACATGTTGTCAATGCTCAGGGAAAGGCACCCTAACATATTCCCTTTCATCATCCAGTCATGAAACCCCAGAAGGATGATTTTTTAATTTTTCATAAGATAATCCTTTTCTAGATGAAACTAGAATTTAAAGGGTATACAAATCGTCATTAGGATGCAGATTGGATGAGAAAGATATATGTTCTATTTTATGTCTTGGAAATGACAAATTTGATTAAGGTGAAATGTGGAACCTCTATAATAGAGGGGCCTACAAGGAGTTATTGGTAATTAATGGGTACTATGATGATATATGAAGGATTATAGGGGAAGGAAATTAATGTTATTATCATTTATAAATTATATCAATAATCTGCAGTGATGGTTATGAATATGGTGTTTTTAAAACACGAGTTAGCTAATAGGACCATGAACGATTATGAAAACCACATTATCGAGTTTGTGTGGTAATCACCAAGGATTGTATCAAATTAAATGGTAAAAATAGATAGATAAATATGGGATTTTTACCTCATATTAAATCTCATGTTTTCTTTTTGATGCTCACTTTTTATAAAGATGTGATGGAAGGGGTGTTAATGGTAGATATTGACATCGCATGTATGTCAAGGAAAATGTAAATTCCTTTTTCTCATAGTTGAATTTTTATATGTTCCATTAAACTGAATGAGTAATTTTGATGAGACTCATGGTGGAAGATGATAGGATGGTATTATAGAACACTTTCAGTTTATAGAATATGTTCATTTTCTTCCTTCCAGTATGGAAATATTTGGCATGAAAAATAGGGATTCACCAAGGAACTGTATAATTATTTATCCCATAGATGCTATGGTCACTAGTATATATTCTATTATTTCATTTATTCCCCATGTTATGCTATGATATCACCATAACCTGAAGGTACCATTATTTAAATAGATGATTCCTTGACAAAAGTGTTTGATACATAGGTATCTAGAATGAACCATTTTTATACAGTGGAAGACTATCTAGAGGATAGTGATAAATGTGAAGAAACCATGATAGATACCATAACAATAGATTCATCAATATGGAATTAATTATTTTATATTGTTGAATTTTATAACATTATATCAAATAAAATTTTCATCCTTCTAAATATTTGTATAGATAATTTCACTTATATACTGGAAATTACTATGCCCCTCAGAACAAATAATGATAAGGGTCATCGTTGTCCAGTTTCTATTTTAACATTGGTAGATATCAATCATACCTATAATTTTAGGGTTTTCACAATGAACCCACCAAATGTAATTTTTTATTTTTTTTATAATTTATAAAATGTCCCTAATTGAATACTATCATTGGGTGGTATCATTTACTACACCTGATAGGGTATTCCTTATCTTTCAGGGAGAATTTGATCTAATGCTGAGTATATCTGGAACAAATTTTTTAATATTGGGAAATTTTATATCAAGATTCACTTTTTATATGGAGCAATAATCTTAGAGTGATCATCTCACTTTTTTTTGTTTCCATGATTCATAATGTGTTTCTTTATGATCTATCTTCATTGAAACTTTTCAGAGATGTAGTATTTTATATTGATTTAGTGTATAGTACTCAATTTTTAACAATACCTTATTACTATATGAATACATTAGAGAAAAAGGAGTTGAGTAATTATTTGGATGATCTGTTTGAGAATGGATTTATATGCCTAATCATGTCACCTTTCCTGATGTCGGTACTCCTTAATATGAATGTTGATGGAACACTGCACCATTTTGTTCATTACCAAAAACACATTAATTTTATGATAATTACCAAATATACATTACCATGTATATAATATATTTTTGATGATTTGAAAGGGGTTAAGTAGTTCTAAATGATTTATATTGAGTCTGGTTATCACCAACTAATAATAAAAGAATTTTAAACTCCGAAAGCCACATTCTATAGATGGTGTGAGAATTATGAGTATCTTGTTTTGCAATTAGGTCTAACCAATTATCCTAAATTAATTATTTTTTTGATGTACATGAACTTCCATGTGTACCTTAATATGTTTATGGTGTAATTTATGGATGGAATACTACATTACACTCAGTCCAAGGAGGATAATCTATATCATCTAATTGTTTTTATAGAGGTATTGATAAATCACCAGCTCAATGCAACGGTATAAAAAAGTAATTTATGGATATAGGATTTTATTTTCTTATGACATATGGTTTTAGAACATAGAAATTAAATTAATATGGACTAGGTGAATGATGTTATTACATGGTATAAATTGTGAAATGTTTTCAAGTTTTAGACATTCTAGGGTTCAGCTAGATACTATAACAGATTTGTAAATAATTTTATAAGGATGGATTCTCAAATTGTTCTTCTCGCTCCAAAAAGGGATAATATATGATTGGGATGAATAATATCTGAATTTTTTTTGAGATGAAAAATATTTTGACTTATGTATTGGTTTTTACACTTCCAGATAATATGCATGTCTACATGGTATTTTGTGATACATTTGGATCGGGGTTGGGAATTTTTTTTATTTAGGGTAACCATGTGGTAGCCTATGTATCTTATAATCTTAATGAAAATAAGGTTAATTATTTGATCCATGAACTTTTACTTATATCCATGATGAATATTCTAAAGATATCTATGCATTACATTCTCAGGGAATGTGTAACTGTTCATTATGTTAAAAAATTGGGAGAAATATCTTATCTCACCATTATTTGAATGTTATCCAAATTAATTCTTTAGATTAATTGGAATCTATATATTTTTAAATTTTTATATATTGGGGAAATTTATTTATATTGAGGATGGTTTGATCCAGAAACTTCTAAACTATACTGTGAAGGGATCATCAGAAGAGTGGAACTTGATGGCTCTTTTGGCATAGATTCCTTTATGGGTATGAGAGGAGGAAGTAAAGGTTTTCCTTTATATATTTCTGTTGAAAAATTATTTTCTTGATATAATTATTTAAGATTAGAATATTGATGATAAATTACACATCATTAGTAACTCTATTTAGGGAGGGGAGAATCTTGTGATTGGTCATTCTCTATGGAGGGTGTCCTATCTTTCATGAACATTTACGTCATATATTTTCCTATGTGAAAGGTAATTATATGGGATATTATTAATTCTAAAGGGTTTTTACACCATGGTTCCACAAATATGTTCTATGGAATAAAAATAGATAATAATTAATGTTTATGAGGAAAGACATCGTAGACATTTTTTACACATCAATATCTTCCAACAAGCAAAAGACGAGATCCAAAGACCTTTGGTTTTCTTCTTCCACATCCAGTGCCAACATGAAACTGGGATGTGACCCCTCTAGAAAATGTGGTTGGGTTTACATGATCCCATGTAATGAAGATTGTGATATTTGTTTTGATTAATAGGATGGCCAAAATGGATAACATTATACCAAATAATGATATAACTAATGTTTAGGAGCTATTAAATAAATAATTTGTAGTGGTTGATCAATTTCATAGAGTTCCACCTAGTTTTCTCTTCGATAAAGATCCCTATTTTACCTCTTGTTTATGTTGATGTGTTTAGGAGGCAATGGGATATTAGTTCTATGATAGTACATTGTACCATCCTTATAAGGATTTCAAGATAGAGAGAACTATATATATTCATTAGGAAATTATACATAGAAGTATTTTTGAATATACATGATCTTGAGAAGTCAATTTGCTAATTGTTATTTTTTATTAAAACAATGGTCACCATACATATTCATTATGGACCCTTTGGAGGAAATTTATTGATATACATATAAATCTTTGTTATTTTGGTTGGAGTTTGGAAAAATATCCTATATTGTAATGATCATTTTCTAGGATATGACAATAAGGATTTAGTTGATTATTTAGAATGAATTTTGGAAAAAATATGTAATAAATCATATTATTATTTCCTTTATATACCATTGGAGTTCCCAATTACTGGCCATGTGTTCTTGATATTGTAACCACATTTGGTTCAATGACAATTTGAGAGGAAATAGAATATTTCTCCCCATTTTGTGGGTTGTTTGATTTTTTTGAGATTGTGTGGAACATGTATTACTGATTGCAACTTCATATATAGTTGACATTTATATATAATGTGTTCAATGTATTGTATATTCAATCATTTCTTCTTGATCCATCTCATGTATTGGTTGGAGAGGATCTTCTTGTTAGTCATAATTTATCCATGATTGAGAATCAATTTTAGATTATAAATTCTTATATAAAAATATTTCACGGGTGCATTATACATTTGACTATTGTGATATAGAATCGTTGTTCGGATTCTCCTGGGACATGGGAGAATGAAGCATTGATTTGACATCAGTGGACTTATTTATTTGATATAGATAAATATTGATAGTCTTTATGGGAGTGGAATGTTTTCATGGTTGGGGTTTTGTAACACTCAGTTAGTTGTTATCAAATACTACTCATCCATTTTTTTGATAATGTTATGGTTGGGGCCTACCCTAGGTTGTATCAGGTAAACAGTTGAATTTTATGAGGATTTTGGGGTTTTGCATGGTTGGTTCATGGTTTTTAAAAACTGTTCACCCCTATAGTGAAAAATGTTAATCCTTGGACAGTGTGGCTTTTCACAGTTGTGGAACGATGTGAAAGACCAATTAAAAACTAAGTAGAAACCATGTTCTAGGGACAATTATTCTAGATGGGGTTCACAATAACAGTGAATAGTTTGTTAAATTATGCCGGCCTACCTTAAAAAATACTTATGCAATATAAGTTAAAATCCAAAATTTATTTTAAATTAATAATCCCCGTATTTTAACCATATCTTGACCCCAACATGACCAAAATCATTTTTTATTTCTTCTAAGCTTCTTAATAAGTAATTATTTTGCCTCCAAAACCTTATCTTGGTAAATCATATCATGGTGGATCTCATTTGATCTCCTCTGAGTAAGTGATTGTACTCCCATATGTATCTCTTGATTGATACTTCTTTCCTCCATCATGTTTGTTAATCATCACATATGCAATGGATATAAAATCTATATAAATGGATCTTGATTCCATGATTGGTTTCCTGATCTACATCATCTTCGTTCTTCTTTGGGATATCCTATTGTGGGTGTGTATTTTTTTGTTTTTTGATTAATGGTATGGGGTTATGTATGGTATTCCAAATTAATGATACCCCATAGTTTATTGATTACTTTGAAATCATTATCAATTTAGTTATGAAATGAAAAATAATTATTATTTTTAATTTTAATTTTATATGTTTTGGATATTGAGAAAACCACTAAATCCATAGTTATTGGATTTTGGGACCTATTTTGAGATTGAATTAATTTTTAGAATATTTTTAGAATTGTTTTTAAAAAAATAAAATAAATTGAAATGATGAAAACCTTCTATTGGGTTTCTATTGAAATTGAATGAAAGGATGAAAATACCATGGTTTGGTCTTGAAAATGAATCGGCATGTTGAAACTGAAAATTATGAAATTCTATTAGGAATTATGATTGATTTAAAATGAGATAATTTTACATTTTTCTATTTATTGATATTAGATATGTGAGTATAGTTAGTGAGTGAGGTATTTTGGATAAGAACCTGATGATTATGATTCCATAGAAATGGATTGTTGATGGTAACTCAATAAAAATCCTTTTCAATAGATGATATATTTGATGGGATATTGAAGTGACCTTTTAGACCTGATCCCAATGGATGCATGTAAAAATATTCACTATGATCACTAAGAATAAAATGGTAAGGATCCTATAGGAAAAAACTATCGTACCTCTGGGTAGATGAACATTTTTATTTTTATGATTATTTTGAAAAATATTCCATTTAATATTAAACTATTTAATTCATTAAATGTGATATTAAAAAAATTATATGAAAATACTATCTAATATATTTTTAGTATTATTTAATCCTTTAAAAATAAGCATGTTTTCTTTAAATAAAAAATGATATTACTACATTTAATGTTTTGTTTTAAATATAAATAATTATTATTTTATTATTAATGTAACACCCCGAGCTTCTATTATCCGCTTTTCATTCAATAATGCAATTGCTTGCATTGTACGCAACTTCGAGTTCTAACACACCACAACTAATCAAAGTAGTTGTTATGAATAGTAATAACCACTTTTTAAAATTATAGAAATTTTATATTTCAAAATTGACTTCATTTTTGTATTTGTAATATCGAAATTATCCTAAGTTGAATTTTTTGTAACTTTCTCAGAACTTTCGATTTTTTTATGAATAGTGAAAAATACTTAAAACAACTTTTTTAATAAAAATAATTTATTGTGATAAATTAAACTATTTAGTGGTTTTAAAGTATAATTAGAATATATTTTTACTATTTTATCCAATGGTGGTCATTAGAATTAATTTAACATTGAAATTGGGCATGAACAATTGTCAATCTTTTGATATAAATTGTTTCATAAAAACACGCTATTTGTTGTGACAGTGGGAATTAATTATAAAATTAATTAATGCAAAATATACATTTGGAATTTTGTAAAATAGAGATCATTTTTGAATTCGGGATATCAATTATAGCTTAGGGTGAAATTTTGGCCTTATTATGAAAAACTTCAATTTTTGATGAATAGTGAAACCACTAAGTGGTTGTTAAAAAACTAATTTTTCGTTAAAATGAATCATTACCACTTCTGTGTTTTGAATTTCAAAAATCCAACATACATGGTTGTCATTAAGAAGTAAATTGTGGTTCAATGAGATTAAAATAATTTTTTGGTGAATAGTAACTTTTAAGTTCTTAATCGCGATTAGAGGTAATTAGTGTAGTTTAAGGTAAAAATAATGTTTTAATAATATGAGATGAGATTGACACATGTCCTACCCTCATTGGATATGCCATGGACGACCAAGACAATCCATGGGTCAACTTGGGGACCCCATGGAGCCACTTTAGTTGGAAAATGACATAAATACCTTTTATTTAATGTTAAAGTAAAAAATGACACAAACATGAAATGTTTTACTAAAACAATTTTTAGATGCGGTTATACAGGTCATATTTTTGATTATAAATTCTCATTGGAAAGCTAAAATAATTTCCTACATCATAGTATTTTTTTATAATTTTTAGACATTAAATAAATTAAATTATTTGTGACATCATGATGATGCAGCGATGACCTCATTATTTAACGATTTAAATAAAATAAAATAATAATGTAAAATCTAAGGTTTAAACTTGTTAAAAACCTATTGTATGAGTATATTTCGAACCCTTATCACCTTATCCTCGAATTATATAAGTGTAGGACCTCTAAAATCCGAAACTCATTTTATAATAAAGTGACTTTTCATTACTTTCCAAGAGTGCCCCTCCTCTCCTCTTATAAAAGGCCCCCACCTCTACCTCCTAATTCACACTTTCAAGCCATTTGGCTCGGCCAAACTCTGACCAAATACTCTCCCAACTTCCCTCTCTTACTCTTAGAAGCCTCACATTGGGCAGAACGCTTCCCAAGGAAGCCTTTGGCTCAAATCAAAAAGAGTTACCCGATTTTGAGGTAATGTCTTCTCTAATGTTGTTTTTTTTCTTCTCCAACCCCCTAAACACTTTTTATTCATTTATTTTGTAAAAAAACCAGTATCCTAAACATACAAGGATGTTTCTATGAGAAGGATTAGAGCTACACTTACATACACCTATATCTAATGGTTAAAGAACATACTGTTTCTGTGGATGGCGAATTTCTGCCTCACGAAATGATGATTGTTCAACACTCATATAACACCTTCAAAGGTGGCCATTAAGATGTCACTATATTTATATATGATATATAATATTTTTATGTTTTCCTTATGCTTCTGTATTTATCATTTATGGCATACATTATGATTTCCATTATGGTTAAACACGATAATTTCATTTTAGGAAGTGCGGACTACCGCCCCCTCAAAGTGATGTGAATCGTTAATGCTATATGTGGAATGTATAAAAGATGGAGTAAATGATATTATATATGATATTATTCTGGAACTATATTATACCTTTATATAATTATGATTTCATTCCATTAAAATACGAAATAGAAATGAAAGTAGTGTTCATGCGTACGTACGGCTTACCGTCTCCATGAACGGTGCATTTCATTTCTTACCCCAAAATGTTAAGTAATATTATGAATGAATGTATATACTGGATATATATGATATATATGACATCTAAATCATGAATAAAATTCTGGATATAATGGATATTCTACCACATAAACAACTTGTAATTATAAGAAGTTTATTGTTGACTCAAGTACCAAAGATCGACAAAACGACCGTTATTAACATAAATAATTATATAATGTTCATAACATTGTAATAAGTGATATAAAAAGGGAAAATGAAATTGAAAATGGTTCTTAATAAAGTATATATTAACTCTAGTTTATTATTCAGGAGGTTAAACAATGGTCGAATCATGCCGGACACAATGTAAGGGAATTTCTTAACCCAATTTCTATTCTTTGGGTTAATCTCCTACTTTCAAATTATTTCATGATATTATTATGTCCTATATTGTAATTGTACTTTCTTTATGTGTACATATAGTGAATACACAAAATAGATCTATTTTATTTTAAAAATGATCTTTGTAAGGACTTCGTCTCAATCTCCTTTCATTGAGGCATATTTTGTTTTATACACAAATTTATTTTATACGGTGTATAAACCCCTTTGACTTTTACGTTTATTCAAATAGTTTTCTTTTATAATTATGTTATTTTAAAATGATTTCATAAAAGAGATATTTCTCTCCAATATATGAAAATCCAGTGCAAATGTATACATATTTAATGCAAGCTTAAAAATGTATTCATAAAACCCGACTCTCGAGTGTGGTAGACAGGAAGGGATTGGGCGTAGACCCATCATGACCTGTAATTAGTCGAGCAGTCACAGAATTAGTTATTTTGTTTTAAGAATCTTGCATAATGTTTTCAGAAAAACACTGGGGTATATTTGAGAAATTTTAAATGTATATATCTTCTAAAAAAATTGCATCGGTAGGTCTCATGAGACAACTAGACGTGCAATTGGCCGAGGCCCTTTCCCAATTTGATTTATGGTTTTGGTCGAGGCATTAATCATTTTAGACGTCTTGGCTGAGGCCTTGACAAAATGTTTCAGAATGTCTGGAATTATACCTTCCCTCATTATGAAAGTGGTTAATGATATTTAATGTGATTATTCGACCAGTAGAATATCCATGTGAAGAAATAATGACATTATCTCATTTTACTTTTTCCATACTATGCTGATGTTCAAGTTTAAAAAGGATTTTGTTTTAGTTATACATTTCCTTAAATGTTAATGTTTATTTATGAAAGCTTCCGCAATATTGTTATCCTTACTGAGCATATGAGCTCACCCCTTTCAATGTTGTAATATTTTACAGGATGTGAAGAAGTATTTTATGAATGACCTACAGGGATAGTCAGAAGAGGATATGAGTGTGGACTATGAAGACTTTGTTATTAGTTTTTCACTTTATGATGTAATGTAACATTTATGAATGTATCTAGTGTTTTTAAGGCTACTAAACTAATCGATATTTCGAGACTTGATCTTTTGTGATCATGCCAATGTTACGAAGTAATGCACCGACTCTAGGTAGCTGGGGTCGGGGTGTTACAGTTGGTATCAGAGGCAGTTTAGTACTAACCTTGGAAGCTATATTTAGATAAACTCTGATTAGAGCACATAGCTCGAAGATAGACTTTGAGGATTAGTATAGAAGATCTTCCTAGAATTTTGGTAATATAGAGATTTTGTGAGTTTTATGAGCAGTATATCCCTGTCTGGATACGAGCAGGTAGAGACGGCTCTGGCAGAGATGTACCTAGGGGTAAACCCCGAAAACACCGCTTTGAGTTAGACTCAAACAAGAACTGGTGTACGACAACGGTCTTGCTGCACTCTTGGTTACGACACTCCCGGGGGATATGCTTAGGATAATTCTTATTTTCTTTACAAACCACTATGAAGGGTTATGAGATTATACTTCCTCAAAGAAAACATTTTTATGATTATGGATTATATCCATAAATAGTTCAATTTATGTTAAGTATTTTACAAGTATGGAATTATGTATTTTGATTCATAAACTAATCTAGTTTATGACATTTTTTAGAAATGGCGCCTAGTGGAGGGAATGGAAACCGTATCAATGCACGCACTTTGTGAAGTGATTTCCCTCCTACTCTAGATAATTATTGTGGATCTGGAGATACAACTGGTGCTGAACAACTTATTACCATACTGGGACAACTCACTCATGTTATGAATAATAACCTTACTCGTATGGATCACCCTGATCCACAACGTGGAGGATCAATGTTAGACCGCTTCATGAGGAAACAACCACCAAAATTTAATGGGGGTACAAATCCATTAGTAGCTGAGCAATGGATAAACTCCTTAGAGAAAATATTCCATGCCTTGGGGAGTAGCGAAAGGGAGAAGGTTATCATGGCAGTTTACCGCCTCACTGGAGATGCCGATCAATGGTGGTCATTGATTCAAAATACAAAGGAAGATGAAGAAGTATCAATTATGGAATGGATAGAGTTCAATGATATTTTCGTAGAAAAATACTTTCCTCATAACCATCGAGCAAATATGGAAAGGAAATTTTTGAGTCTGAGACAAAAGGAGAATCAGAATGTCGCAAAGTATGAGGCTAACTTTACAAGGTTAAGCGAGGCATGCTGCAGATTATATACATAACCCAAGAAGTTAGATTGATCGTTTCTTTGATGGTTTAAAACCATTTCTTTGTCGAGCTTTAGTATCACAATCCTTCTCATCATATGAAGATATTGTCTTGTGTGCTATCAAGACAGAAAAGAAATTCTCTAAGTCTTATGACAATAAAGTAAAGCAAGAGAAGAAGATAACGGTGGAACAAGAGATAGATAAAGGGAAAAAGGGAAAGAAGGATTTTCTAGTATGTGATAATTGTGGGAAGAATCACCCTGGTACTTGCCTTAAAGGAATTAGAGTTTGTTATAAATGTGGAGAAAAAGGTCACCAGGCGCGTTATTGCAAGGGGAAAAAAGAGGCTATCAATGTTGAATGCTACAATTGTAGGGAAATGGGGCATTATGCAAATGAATGTACTAAGCGTCAGGAAAACATAACTCCGAAAATGCCAAGGGATCAAGGCCAAGATTATGCTGTTACTAGAGATGAAGTTGAATAATTATTGTATTTGTGTTTTTGGACTCAAGAACTAGATTATGGTTATATGAATAATGTGATATATATAAGGATTGTACTACAGTACATGTTTTTTTTCAGTAAGGTTTTCATATGATGAAGGTAATCAAATTTTTAGTATGTGACAAAAAGAGAATCTTTAATTTTTTTGGGGAATCTGATAAATTGATTTTGGAATTAAGAGACCTTTTAGAGAAAGTCTGGACAGAGGTATTTTGGATAACTATAAAGGTCGGAGTCGATTAAGTTGATCTTTGGATAGTATTGTTTAAGGTTAAAAAATTTACGAAGATTATTTTTGGAATATTATAATACTATAGTTTGAGGAAAAGGACAACCTGCAGGGTGGGGCATAACCCGTCGCGTCGGACAAAGCTGCAGGAATCGAACACACAACCATAGTGCGACATGCCTTTATTTCCTACCACTAGCATACATGAAGTCCCTGGTAATTACAAAATAGTTTTACTAATCTAAATGGTATTTGGAACCTTGTACAAATAGGATAAATAGAAAATTTTTGAGTTCTTTTATCTTTTTGGGTGAACGACAAGTATGTGGTAGAAATTAGTTGAAGGTTGGAATTCTACTTGTCAAGCATAAATATATATATACCTATATCTTATTCTATGAATAAATTAATTCTTAAACTTTATTAAAGGGGTATTAAGACAAAAAAATGTGTTATCCTAATACCTTATGTCGTGTTGAACTGATGATATTTTAAATCAACATAGATTAAAGGCTTTGAGGCCCTCAATTTGACACTTGTTTGTGATTGATGACCTCAATCACTCCCTACAAATATTTACGTTTTTCCTCCAATTATATGTCTCTAATTGCCACCAATGTTCTCTTTATCGAGATCATAATTTGGTGGTGACTTTATCATTTCCCTTTCCATCTTATTAAGGGTAAATTTTATTAACCTTATTTCCGATGTGGTTTTTCCACAAAGGTATTTTCTATTTTCAACCTTTTATTTTCCAAGAAAAATATGATATTTCTAGGATGCAATTTATTGAAGGAGGGGAGAATGTAACACCCCGAGCTTCTATGATACGCTTCTCATTCAATAATGCAATAGCTTGTATTGCACGCAACTTCGAGTTCTAACACACCGCAACTAATCAAAGTAGCTGTTATGAATAGTAATAACCACTTTTTAAAGTTATTGAAATTTTATATTTCAAAATGGAATTCATTTTTGTTTTCATAATATCGAAATTATCCTAAGTTGATTTTTTTGTAACATTCTCAGAACTTCCGATTTTTTTATGAATAGTGAAAAATACTTAAAACAAATTTTTTAATCAAAATAATTTATTGTGATAAATTATACTATTTAGTGGTTTTAAAGTATAATTATAATATATTTTTACCATTTTATCCAATGGTGGTCATTAGAATTAATTTAACATTGAAATTGGGCATGAACAATTGTCAATCTTTTGATATAAATTGTTTCTTAAAAACACGCTATTTGTTGTGACAACGGGAATTAATTATAAAATTAATTAATGAAACTTATATGTTTGGAATTTTGTAAAATAGACATAATATTTGAATTCAGAATATCAATTATAGCTTAGGGTGAAATTTTGGCCTTATTCTGAAAAACATCATTTTTTGCTGAATAGTGAAACCACTAAGTGGTTGTTAAAAAACTGATTTGTCTTTAAAATGAAACATTACCACTTATGTGTTTTGAATTTCAAAAATCCGACATACATGGTTTTCATTAAGAAGTAAAATGTGGTTCAATGAGATTAAAATAATTTTTTGGTGAATAGTAACTTTTAAGTTCTTAATCGCGATTAGAGGTAATTAGTGTAGTTTAAGGTAAAAATAATGTTTTAATAATATGAGATGAGCTTGAAAAATGTCCTACCCTCATTGGATGTGCCATGGCCGACCAAGACAATCCATGGGTCAACATGGGGACCCCATGGAGCCACTTTAGTTGGAAAATGACATAAATATCTTTTATTTAATGTTAAAGTAAAAAATGACACAAACATGAAATGTTTTACTAAAACAATTTTTAAATGGGGTTATACAAGTCATATTTTTTACTATAAATAGTCATTGGAAAGATAAAAAGATTTCCTACATCATAGTAGTTTTTTTATAATTTTTAGACATTAAATAAATTCAATTATTTATGACATCATGATGATGCCGCGATTACCTCATTATTTAACGATTTAAATAAAATAAAAAGATAATGTACAATCCAAGGATTAAACTTGTCAAAAACCTATTGGATGAGTATATTTCTAACCCTTATCACCTTATCCTAGAATTATATAAGTGTGGGACCTCTAAAATCCGAAACGCATTTTATAATAAAGTGACATTTCTTTACTTTCCAAGAGTGCCCCACCTCTTCTCTTATAAAAGGCCCCCACCTCTACCACCTCATTCACACTTTCAAGCCATTTGGCTCGGCCAAAATCTGCCCAAATACTCTCCCAACTTCCTTATCTTACTCCAAGAAGCCTCAATTTGGGCATAACTCTTCCCAAGGTAGCCTTTGGCTCAAATCAAAAAGAGTTACCCGATTTTGAGGTAATGTCTTCTCTAATGTTGTTTTGTTTTATTTTTCTTCTCCAACCCCCTAAACACTTTTTATTCATTTATTTTGTTACAACACCAGTATCCTAAACATACTAGGATGTTTTTATAAGAAGGATTCGAGCTAAACTTACACACACCTACATCTAATGGTTAATGAACATACTGTTTCTGTGGATGGCGAATTTCTGCCTCATGAAACGATGATTGTTCAACACTCATATAACACCTTAAAAGGTGGACATTAAGATGTCACTATATTTATATATGATATATAATATGTTTATGTATACCTTATTCTTCTATATTTCTAATTTATGGCATACTTTATGACTTCCATTATGGGTAAACGCGATAATTTCATTTTAGTAAGTGCGGACTATTGCCCCCTCAAAGTGATGTGAATCGTTAATTCTATATGTGGAATGTATAAAGGATGGAGTAAATTATATTATATATGATATTATAATGGAACTATATTATACCTTTATATAATTATTATTTCATTCCATTAAAATACGAAATAGAAATGAAAGTAGCGTTCATGCGTACGTACGGCTTACCGTCTCCATGAACGGTGCATTTCATTTCTTACCCCTAAATGTTACGTAATATTATGAATGAATGTATATACTGGATATATATGATATATATGACATCTAAATCATGAATATAATTCTGTAGATAATAGATATTCTACCACATAAACAACTTGTAATTATAAGAAGTTTAATGTTGACTCAAGTACCAAAGATCGACAAAACGACCGTTATTAACTTAAATAATTATATAATGGTCATAACATAGTAATAAGTGATATAAAAAGGGATAATGAAATTGAAAATGGTTCTTAATAAAGTATATATTAACTCTAGTTTATTATTCAGGAGGTTAAAGAACGGTCGAATCAAGTCGGACACAAGGTAAGGGAATTTCTTA
Source organism: Viscum album (assembly GCA_963277665.1). NCBI lineage: Eukaryota > Viridiplantae > Streptophyta > Magnoliopsida > Santalales > Viscaceae > Viscum > Viscum album. The sequence continues at coordinate 1,428,429,895 of OY728141.1, forward strand.
ACCCACTTTCTATTCTTTGGGTTAATCTCCTACTTTCAAATTATTTCATGATATTATTATGTCCTAAAATTTAATTGTACTTTCTTTATGTGTACATATAGTGAATACACATAATAGTTATATTTTATTTTAAAAATGATCTTTGTAAGGACGTCGTCTCAATCTCCTTTCATTGAGGCATATTTTGTTTTATACACAAATTTCATTTATACGGTGTATAAACCCCTTTGACTTTTATGTTTATTCAAATGGTTTTATTTTATAATTATGTGATTTTTAAATGATTTCAAAAAAGAGATATTTCTCTCCAATATATGAAAATCCAGTGCAAATGTATACGTATTTAACGCAAGCTTAAAAATATATTCATAAAACCCGACTCTCGAGTGTGGTAGATAGGAAGGGATTGGGCGTAGACCCATCATGGCCTGTAATTAGTCGAGCAGTCACAGAATTAGTTATTTTGTTTTAAGAATCTTGCATAATGTTTTCAGAAAAACACTGGGGTATATTTGAGAAATTTTAAATGTAAGTATCTTCTAAAAAAATTACATCGGTAGGTCTCATGAGACAACTAGATGTGGAATTGGCTGAGGCCCTTTCCCAATTTGATTTATGGTTTTGGCCGAGGCCTTAATCATTTTATACGTCTTGGCTGAGGCCTTGACAAAATGTTTCAGAATGTCTGGCATTATAAATTCCATCATTATGAAAGTGGTTAATGATATTTCATGTGATTATTCGACCAGTAGAATATCCATGCGAAGAAGTAAATGGCATTATCTCATTTTACTTTTTCCATATTATGCTGAATTTCATGTTTAAAAAGGCTTTTGTTTTAGTTATACACTGCCTTAAATGTTAATGTTTATTTATGAAAGCTTCCGCAATATTTTTACCCTTACTGAGCATCTGAGCTCACCCCTTTCAATGTTTTAATATTTTCCAGGATGTGAAGAAGTATTTTATGAATGACCTGCAGGGATAGTCAGAAGAGGATATGAGTGTGGACTATGACGAATTTGTTATTAGTTTTTCACTTTATGATGTAATTTAACATTTATGAATGTATCTAGTGTTTCCAAGGCAACTAAACTAATCGGTTTTTCGAGAATTGATCTTTTGTGATCACGCCAATGTTACGATGTAATGCACCGACTCTGGGTAGCTGGGGTCGGGGCGTTACAATGAATGAATTTTTTATAGAACACTTAGGGACACTATAATGGGATTTACGTCTCCCACCCTACCTTTCCCTTCGAGCCTTTGTATATTTCATTATTTTAGGTCTTATCAAATTGAATACACCACACAAATGTGGTAGATGTTACCGATCCGTTGGGATTGGGGTGATGATTCCATTAGGATGTTTGTATTTATAATAATTACAATGATGATATATGGTTTTGGGATTTTATATAACTATTTTTTTTTGGTAATCGCTCCCTTTGGATTGTTGATTATACTAACATTTAATTTCTATCTTCCAATATTTTTTAGTAAATTCTATTCCATCTATATTTATGTATGATGAGATTAGGTAGTCTCCAACACTTGGGTATCAAAAACATCAATCAGGATATATCAGTCTCATCTTGTATATCTGGGTACCAGGGAATCTAGGTTGGTTCGTGACATGAAACCCCCTTAATTTCCTTCAAATGTGTTTAGGAAATGCATGGGACCCTTTCTTCGGGAACCCCTGAATTCAGGGAAACAATTGAATATATTTTAAAAATACTTTGGGGATCATTCAGTAGTGTTTTTAATTTATGAATAATTATTTCAAATGAAAAATTGATGTCGTATAGCACTTATTTATAAGGAATTCGATTATATAAACATCCAAAAAGATGAACATAGTAATTTCGATAAAATGATTCATATTATATAAGTCTACTTCAAAACAAATTTCTAATTATAATCATTCACTTAAAAGAGAAAATTATGTGTTGATAAAAAAACATGTATTTCCCTAAATAGATTATAAATATTTATAATAAATGTAAATATATGAGTATTTGATGAACACAAAGGTAACCATCTTAGTTGGAACATATCTATTTCATATACCTTTGATAATTCCAAAAAAATAAATAATTTTAAACTAAAAAAATATTCAACAATGAAGCAGTTATGCGAAGGGCCAATTATAATGAATTATTATTACTACAAGTGCACTGATGATAAACAACCTCGATATGACCCTAGAATCCACATAGTGTAGCATTTTGAGTTATCCAAAAAATACCTTCTAGAATGAATATATTTCTTATAAAGAAATTTTGTTATTGAGAAAACATACATTATATTTGTTATATTGGACTATTACAACGAGTCAAATTTAATAGAATGTTTATCATAATAACCATTGATAATATAATAATTTTTTCAGAAAAATTAATATTATTATTTATTAAGGGGTATAATAATGTCTAATTTTCATAGAGAAACAATTGATGGCCTCAAACTATATGATCATACCTTATAAGGCTCATTTATCAATGATTCCATGGGAGATAGAATTCCCTGTATTCTCCTTTTACCAAGACCATGAATATCATAAATAACTAAATCATGTGTGAAAAATGTTACTCTATAAGGGCCAACACAACATGAACATCACAGAAACCATGTTTGCTAAACCAACCCAGGGGAATCACACCATCACATATAATACTTATAGGGAATTTTCCTGGTGTAATAATCGACTATGTGTGTACAAAATAATAGTATGATTTTTTTTATTTTGTTATATAAATTAATTATTATATGATTATTTTTACTACTAATTTATAATGTTTAAATAATATATTTAATGAAATTATATTTTTATATGGTGACAAGCAATTTTTTTGGAAATATATGGTTTCATTTATTAACAATATTTGGGTGAATTAAATTAACTATAAAATAAATTATATTTCAATGAAATATTGTTAACATAAATTATTTATTAAAATCTTAATGATAACATAATTATATGAAGTCATATGTAGTTTTTATAGGGGACAAAAAAATTAATATAATAAACTAGAATTTTTTAATAAATTTGGACTTTGAATTAAACTATTAAGTTATATTATATAGTGACCTGTTTGGGTTAAATGAATTTTATTTTATGAATCACCATGTTGAAATTATTAAATGATTTTTTTTTGTAATTTCGAGAGAAATTTAAACTTTTAGGTAAAAAATAATTACGATATATATAAAATCATAATGAATTATGATATCATAATTAACCAAAAATTAGGAAATAGTGTACAGAAAAGTTATCATTAATAAATTTTTTTCCATATTAAAGTAATTTATTTTTAGTTACATTGATTTATTTTATAAATCCAGATTGAATCCCTCAAAAAATATTTTATATTTTATTTTATTAAAATTATGTCACCATCATCATATCTCACTTCGACATCACCATGGGTATTATTTTAATGAGTTTTGTTTGTAGACATATAATGTAATGAAACTGATCAAACAATTGGTTGAAACCATTTTGATTAAAATGGATGGTTTTTTGTTCTAATAAAATCATTATATTGAGTCTGATGAATATATTACAAAATAAATAATGATATCAAATATATTTATCTATAAAACCGAAACCCAACAGCCCATTACAAATTATTAAAATCCAATAGAGTACAAATTTTACTCTACCCTTCTATCTCTAATGTCCTCAAAATGTTTCCCCATGATCATATAATGAACCTAAAATGCATTTAGAAAATTACTTTTATGGAGATTGATCAACTCCTAGGAATTTTTATTTGAATTACTTTCATTTAACATGGATTTTTTTCCTATTTTAGATATTTATTGTTTTTAACACAAACCACCACGATCCTAATGATTACATATTATGATTTTTCCCCATTCTGTAACATTAAACCCCACTTACATGCATTTATGCGAACCCATTATGCTGTTGAAATTATTTTGTGATATTCCATAACAAAATATTGAGTTGAAAATAATAATTATTATTTCCACTAAAAGGGATTCAAAATAATTTAATTATCCTTAACTAATTTGGGACATGCATGTCAATATCCTAACATCATTAATCATGGTTTTTTTTATAAAATCTATCTTTGTATGTTATGATCTATTTTACACACCTATGTATGTACCTGATATGAATGTGGGGGGTTCAACATGATAGATAAATATTGAATTGGGTAATTATATTATCTAATGTGATTTCATGTATGAGGAAAGTGATGTTATCCAAAGAACATTTTTCAATTTTGTCTTAGTGTAATACTTTAATTTTGTTTATTATACAATGTTTTATATTATTTCTGAATATCGATGTTTAATTTATGTTATCAGGTTATATCATTCCAATTTTATAGATATTATATATATCTCACCACGTTATTATATGTTGATTTTACAATTTATTTGCTTATATTATTTTACCATATTTTACTCCATTTTTATTCCATTATTTAGATTTATTTCTCACCCCTTTCTAATGATCACCCCACGGTTATCTCATTAAGTTTTAGAAGATACATCGAATATATCCCCATGTCACAGAGTCTATAAATATTGTCACTATTTTTAATACGATTTTGTTATGCTATGAACTTGATTTAACCTATAAACTCATCCTCATGATCTCTTAGGATATATTAATTTATGATTAATGTAATAAATCATTAATTTATGTGAATATATTAAAAAGGTAACAGTAGTCGGTATTATAGAAATTTCTAGTTATTTATGGTATTATATTAGAATCCTTAGTGAAAGATTATGGATAGTAATAAACATTAGAAATCACCACTAAATTTTGGTAATGAAATGAGTAAATGGTTTACATGAAAATAAATACTTTTTAGGATACTACAGGTGGATGTGGCTCTGGTATTATTGTCTGTAGTGGAAAAAACAACGAAAAGGGAACATTGTGGTTTCAATCGATCGTCAACACATTCATGAAAAATTGGACTTCTTAAACACCCTGATTGACACTCCCAAGAGAATTGATTAGGCATATTCAAATACAACTTTTGAACCATTATGATTGGAAATATTCCAATATGATTTTATATTATATAAAATCATAAATAACAAATATTGAATCCCATAAAATTCATATTATTAGGAATATGTATCATTTTTAAGTTGCATATTTTATATTCATTGTTTTATCATTGTGTTTCTAATAATTTGAAAATTATCATCCTCAATTTTCCCTATATTCTAGTGATTGGATGTGAATAGGATAAAAAATATAAACAACCATTGTGATTAAGAATTTAATGACTTCTAAAATATGATTTCAAACATAGTAGAAGATAATGTAATATGTCATGTTATAATTCCATAACAACTATAAAGAATAACCATTAAAAATTTAAAAAAATTTGATTTTCTAATAATGTTACAGTAAAGGAGGATGGTGTCACAGTGATTTAATATAAAATAATGGTGATAATGGAAAGAATTTTAATTTTTATTCATTTCAAAAATATTGAATGTCGAACCACCATAAATATCTTAAATGAAATAATAGATGTTTTAATAATGAAAAATTTTCTCTTAATGTAGCCACTTGAATAAAAAATATGAATAGTTTAAATAACATAATTTGTTTAAATAAATATATATATAAGATACCATTAATCGTAGGATGTCGTATGTGCATAGATGACAGTAATTATAAAATATAATTATATATATCATGTGATAACATGTATATTGATCGACAATAATCTTCAAAACAAAGGGAACATGAAATTACATATGCATATATAGACCATTATGACAAAATTAGAAGTAACCTCCTACCCAATGTTCTATATGTATTATTTTAATTAAATTCATTCCAAATTATTAAATATTGTATGTTTTCATAGAAAATCGATTCACTACCACAAATGATATGATATCATTAGGGAAAAAATCAATGATTATTTCATCAAAAGCCAATGTTTTTAAGAATGTTCATGAAAAATATTATCATTCTCCCATTATTATAATTCAATAATTTTCTAGGTATGGAATGTAATTCCATGTATATATACAATATAAATATCTTGAATAAGGAATTCACCATCTATATCATAAATCCCCATTGGATTTGATGAATGTGGAATAAGGGGGAAGAATCAATGTTGGTATCATTATCCCAATCACTATTATTGTTTCAGTACGAGTAATTATATGATTCTGAAATGATTATAAGTCCAAAAAAGATCATTCGTGACCACATTCCCATTATAAGGGAGTATTCTGATGTATTTTATGATTAATTTATTGTTCTTGTTTTTAAATTATTGGATGAGTTCTATATAAAAATTATACCTCGATAATGTAACATTCCAAGGGAATTCTATCACCCTGAAATGGATATATGTGGGAGTTTAAAAATACCGGATATTAACGTATGGACTCAGACTACAACATTGATGAAAATATTATGTTTCCTTGGCCTTACGAGGAACCATTGCTGATTTGTGATTGTAAGAACCCAGACCTTCTTTTTAGGTATGTTTTTCTTTTCTGGTGTTTTTGAGGAAAAAGGGATGTTTCTGGAAATTTCATAAGTACACGCTGTGTACTTTACGAGTACACTCCGTGTACCCGGTTACCACGAGTAGCTGTGTGCGGGCCATGTTGCAACCTTGCACACGGCCCGTGTGGGGTGATATGGAGGCCGCCTAAAGCGGAGTATGAAAAAGGAAATTATATGACACGTACTTATAAAGTACACACCAGGTATTTTTATTTTTTTTCAATTAAATGCACTGGGGTTGTGTTTGACAGATAGAACGCCCTAATTCTAGGTCTCATTCGTCCGAGAGATCTAGTACGGTGCCAAGATTTTCATGAGCCCCTGATCGCTCGTCTGTTCTCTGAATTGACCACCATTAATTGCGTTGGAACTATAATGTAAAGATCTTAATTATTCTTGAGATTCATTTCAATATTCCTCCTCTTTCTCATGTCATCCATGGTTGAGTTATTTTAGAGTTTTTGTAGATCTATGGTGTTATTGGGTGATTCCAGGCTCGAGGTTCACGTATAGTGATCCTACGACGCTAAAGTAGGTGTTTTGTGCCTTTCCATTGAATTTCATTGAGTATTTTGAGAAATTTTCACAATACCCTTGAACAAGGAATTGAAAATATTCCATTTTATCCCTAATGATTTCATACTATGATTGAATTCCTGATTGGATGATATTTGAATGTGAATAGGGTTAACAGTTATTCTTTTGAAGTGTTTTCCCATGAATGTTCTATTAATGGCCTTTTGGTCTGCATAGCCGGTTAGGATGCCCTTCCTATTTCCCATGCCTAGGATGTAGGATGGAGTAAGTTGTATTCAGACATGCTGTTATGATGTGTATTGTTTATCCAAGTAGTTCATGAGGTTTACTTTCTCTGTGTTGCATTGCTTTTCTCGTTTAACATAAACAGCTCCATGAGACCATTGTGTAGTAGACTATAAGGGGATTGACTGAGTGAGATTCCACAAAGAGTCATGAATTTCTATGACTATAAGGGGATTTAAAGAGTGAACATCCTTATAGAGTCTTTAATTACATATACAATAAAGGGATTGTCCGAGTGAGCTTCTTCATAGAGTCTTAAATCGCTTAAACTATAAGGGGAATTGACTGAGTAAGCTTCCTCAGAGAGTCTGGTATAACCTATGAATATAGGGGGATTGATCATGTGAGTGTCCCCAATGATTCTATGACCACATGGGGATATAAGAGGAATTGACTGTTTGATCTCCTCAGAGAGTCATTTACTACATTAGACTATAATTGGAATTGATCGTGTGATCTTCCTCAGAGAGTCTTAAAACAATTTTGACTATAATGAGAATTGAATGTGAGTACTTACTTATAGATTCTCTACATATTCTTTTGAATGAACAAGAGGGTATAGGCTGCATGTACTTCCTAGTGGTTTTCTTTTCTTGATTAACTTTCATGTTTAAATTTGGAATTGTTAACTTGAGTACGTTCTTGTTTACTGCTTCTGTAATTTTACCAGCCATATATATTCACTGACAATTAGGCACAGATCTTTTGGTGGGTATATACAGGGATTTAGCCTCACACCCTGTATGGGTCATGCTTTTGGGCCCAAACAGATTATATTGGTGGAGGTATAGATAGGGGAAACACCATTCTACTTCAGGTACATGATTTTCAATGGAGAAAGAGGTATTGAGACCAAGCTGAGGATTGCGATGCGGAGGAGTTTATCTATTTCTTTTTTGTACTTTGGTTTAGTATTGTATTCAACATTTTGAATTGTTTGGATTCTTTCCTAGACAAATGTATCATGCATTATTTTATATATTTATGTGCTCTAGGTGTTATTGCTTTTAGTCTTCCGTTGTATAATTGTTGTATGTATGTTTACTACTTCCACTATTGTGTATTGTTTACATCTGTTGTGATAATCTGCCAATGAGGGAATAGTTTACCCACTATCATGACCATGGCCCTCGTTTCTAGTCAGTAGCCTCTGGCGTTTGGGGAAATGTGCATGAGTGTATGTGACCAACAAGGTATGGGGTGCCTCTAGGTGGAATCCAGAACTAGGATGTTAGAAAGTGGAATCTGAGAAGATTTTTTTCTTCAGGACTTAATGTTTGGAGCCTAAAGCCTGGGATAAGATAGAATAGGTAATTAGTAATATGCTCTACCCTGGCATAGCTAACCTGTGTATAGGGAAAAGATGATTTACCTTCATTACTGCATTTTTATGATTTTTCAAATTTATAGATGATTTGATTTCACTATTGGGTGACTCACATGATTTCAGCTGTTATTGTTGATGGTATTTTGGTTTATTTACCTTGAAAGCCGATGAGATGATGGTATGCCACCTCAACCATCATATATGAACTTTCTTGAAATCACATGTCACACATTATTGCTATTCCATATAGGGTGCATTAACTATTGCATGTTGTTGTGATAGATGTTGTGCCAGATATGCAATCTGTTCTCATAGTTCCCTTGGTATAATACTTTCTTTTGATAGGTGTTTCTTTGTGTAAGGTCTTGTTTGAATGAATACCAAATTTTGGTTCTTGAGGTGTTATGGGCCCTCATAAATAGGATCTTGGAGGATCATTGACCTTTTTCTTTAATATGACATGTGTAAGATTCCAATCATTGAATCGTGGGGAGTATGGGCCCTCACAGATCATAATTTGGCACCTTAATGTTCATTTTTTTGTGTTTTCAGGGCTCCAAAGTAGTTTCTGAGTCATACTGTCAAGAAAAAACTATAATACAAGGCGTGTAATGATGAAACGCACACCGTGTGTCCTTCTGTTCGAGGAGGAATTGTTTTTCTTATTTACAGACCATGTAGTCCCTAAACTATGTCCTTGACTGTGTGGGCAGAGCCACGGGGTTGTGAAAATCATGCTGGAACACGCCACGTATTGTCTGTATGCTCTGTGGTATGGAGACCATGTGTCTACCCAGGTGACTAACAACACAGATGGATGAAGCTTCAGATATACATGTCGTGTGCAGACTGAACACACCATGTACTGTAACCTGAGTATTCGGCCGTGTAACGAATAACACAGGTCAGAGAAAACCTTCAACTACACGTCGTGTCTACCTAGATAACACTGTGTAGAGTGAGCCATGTAGCCAATCGTGTAACTAACAACATGGGTCATTGAATCTTGTTTTATACATGCTATGACAAGAGTGAAAATGCCATGTATTCTATTTTTAAGAGAACCATGTGGGTTTGTTGTGAAGAAGAAATCGGGTTGGAGAAATGAATTTGAGCACACGCCATGTGTTAGGACAACACACTGTGTGTTTTGGGTGTTTCACGACCAGTTCTGGCAAGAATAAATGCCCAGGTTAAAGGAAAAAGGGAACACGTTGTGTAGACTTTATACACGCCGCATAGTCATGTTTTGTTAAACTTGAATGCCTTCATACTCTTGTTCCCTTCTTGAACAACATAGTTTTAGTTTCTGTTAACATTGATCTATGGTGTTCATTTGACCGTGAAGATTTAGGCCACCGAGACATCCTCCGGTTATACGCCAGTTACGGGGCGATGATCAAAAACCGAATATGGCTGATCATGGACTTCCTATAGATCCTCTAATTGTGATAGTCTTGGAACCAACAGTTATACCTGACACAGGTGCAGATGCACAGTTCCAGGAGGGTTTTATGAGGATGATGCATACTTTCCAGGGAGTACCACACCCTACCCCATCTATGGCATAGTTGACACAGGTCTTTTAGTTGCACCATCCTCCTACATTCTTAGGGGATGGAGTAACCCAGGCAATAGATTCATTGCTATAATCCATGTTAATGATCTTCAAGCATCTTGATACACCTACAGAATGGACGGTAAACCTTTATACCTATATGCCTTGAGACTCCTCCAAGAAGTGGTGGGATGCGATCTCATAGGTGTAATGCTAGAAGAATTTTGCTTGGGATGAGATCCATCATATTTCTATAACTACATCTATTCAAAGAACCTGAGGGACGATCGAGCGTGAGATTTTATGAGTCTAGACTAGGTTACTCTTTCTGTTCAAGAGTATTTTACTCGTTTCTCTGAGTTATAGTTCTTTACACCATATCTAGGGGGAGATGAGTTATTCCTTTCATGGAAGCTTAAATATTGCCTCGGGCAGGATATTCGATCCCATGTGAACGTATTCATGTTGACTTTGATTTCTTCTTTAGTCAACCAGGTGCTAATCACAGTGTGTAACATTAGATATTTTTTGAGTTTTGAGGTAGGGAGGTTCAACATCCAAGTTTAGTGCTCCACCAGCTGATAGTAGGAAGCGCTGCATGGAGGCTGCTTTAGGAGATCAGAGTAGGCGGGATACGTCTTCTGGTAGCCAGGTGGTGTACGACTAGTGTGGGATAAGTGGTCATACGAGGCCGTAGTGCCAGAGAGACCCATTGGAGTGCCGATCTGGCAGAAAGATGGGTCACCATCAGTGCTTCTGTCCTGTCATCTCACATGCAGTTGGTGAAGGGTGTTCTTCTATGACTCCTCACACAAGAGAAGTGCCACCAGTTTCTAACCAGTCTGAGAACTAGTATTCTTCCATCTGTTCAGGCCAATGTGGAGGTCTCTTCCCTGGTGTTCAGTCACCAGGATATCAACGATAGTATGGTGGATCATCTGAGAGTGGTCAGGTTGGGTGAAAGGGTCATGGGGTAGGTAGGGCCTTTTTAGTGGAGCAGACTCAGCAGGAGCAGGATCATAGAATTTCTACAGTTCGATGTATGATTCTAGTCACCTCAATTTTATCTTATGCTCTTTTGGAAAGGGGGCTTCCCATAGCTTTATATTTGTTGATTTTTGGAAAATCCTTAGGCTCTGCATCTTTTCTTATTCTGATATCTTTTCACTAGACAATCCATTGGGTAAAAAGACATATAGTGTACGTCATTACAAGGAGTGCCCCATTGAGGTTGGTTGGTGTCATTTCGTTTGAGATATTTATGTCTTAGAGATGACAGGTTATGATGTCATTCTTGGAATGGACTGGTTAGTTCTTTTCCCGGTAGTTGGTGATTTCTATCACTGTATGGGGAGTTTCATATCACTAGAGGGTGGATTGTTTCTTCATAAGGGTGAATTGGATGTCCAGGCGAGAAGAGTAGGACCATAACATCATGGGTTATGAGGAGTTACAACCCAAATTGCTAGCCTGCATCTAGATGACCAGGGGAATTCATAAATGGACTTTCCCCCTATGGTGGGTCATTTCAAAGATGTATTTCCAGAGGAATTTTCAGGTCTACCGCTAGTGCGAGAGGTAGAATTTTTTATTTAGATAGTTCCATGAGAGGAACCGATGTCCATTCCTCATTATAGGATGGATACATCAGAGTTACAGGAGCTCAAGAAGCATTTGGAGGAGTCGTAATAAAAGGGTTTTATATGACACAGTACATCTCCTTGGGGTTCCCCTATCCTATTTGCAAAGAAGGTGGATGGTACCCTCGGACTTTATATGGATTATTGGATGATGAAACAGCTGACGGTCAAGAACTGATACCCTGTACCAAGGATTGATGATATATTTGATCAGTTTCGAGGAGACCGAGAGTTCTCAAATATTTAATTGAGGTCTAGTTACCATCAGTTTCACGTTAGACCATCAGATATACCTCTTACATTTTTCTAAAGTAGTTATAATCTATATGAGTATGTAGTTATGTCATTTAGTATCAGGACCACACCTGTTATTTTCATGGAACTGATGAACCGATTGTTCCAACAGTACTTGGATTCTTTTGTTGTAGTCTTCGTGGACGATATCTTGGTGTAATCTCAAACACCAAATAACCATGCAACACTTCTTGAGATCGTTCTGAGTACACTGATAGGGAATCCATTATATGTTATGCTATCAAAATTCCAAATTTTGTTGGACCAGTTTCAATTCGTGGGTCTTGTTATCTCAGAGACTAGAGTTCCAATAGACCAAGAGAATGTGAGAGTAGTAGCTTCATGGGAGCATCTGAAGAACTTCTTTGAGGTGCATAGTTTTTAGGGCTGGATGGATACTACAAACACTTCATATTTGACTTTTCACACTTTGTAGCGCTACTGACGGACCTAACTAAGAAGGGTGTAATGTTCTTGTGGTCATATTCTTGTTAGTCATGCATTTAGGAGATGAATGGGAGGTAGAATTCAGCACCGGTACTATTATTTCCAGATCCAATCAAGATATATATATCATATACTATGATGGATCATGTATCGCTTTGGGAGCTCTGCTTATGTAGGTATATGAAGTCATTTCATACGAGTCTCGGTAGTTGAGGGAATATTAGAGAAAGTACCCGATGCAAGATCTCAAGTTGGCAGCAGTCATTCATGGCTTCTACTGTTGGAGACATTATCTCCTAGGAGAGAATTTTGTGGTTTTCACTGACCACACAAGCCTCAAGTACATGTTCACTCTGAGTGACATGAATTTAAGACATTGAAGGTGGGTTGAGTACCTTCAGCCTTTTGACATTAACCTTTCCCATTTTCCTGGGAAAGACAACATAGTGGCTAATGCGTTGAGAATGAGGACTAAGTTACAGGACGTTCAGGAGACCAACAGTGAGTGACAGCTTATGGCACTATTCTATGAGATGCATTTGGAGGTGGAAAATAGACAGGGGACAATGTTTCTATCTTCTATAACTGTTACCTCTACCCTTTTTGATCGAATACATATGAGGTAGCTATCAGATTCTAAAGGCCTGGTCCTATTGAAAATTGTGTGATGAGAGAACCCTATTCTTGGGTGGACCATAGACGAGGATGAGATGATGAATTTCTAGGGGCGCGTATGGGTGTTAGCAGACACAGAGGAGGAGTTAATGTGGGACTTTCATTCCTCTCTTTGGGAAATTCAACCTGATGTCACCAAGATGTACTGTGATCTACACTTCTAGTTTTTGTGGCCAGGTATGAAGAGAGATGTTGCTGCTTTTGTTATGAGATGTTCCACCAGTCGGCAGGTGAAGTCGGAGCATCAGAGACCAGCGGGGCATTTACAGCAGTTACCCATTCCCGAGTGGAAGTGAAATGATGTACCAATGGATTTCTTAACACCATTTCCAAGGTCTACTTGAGGGAATGATGTGGTATGGTTTTTCATTAACAGACTCGTGATGGTTGCTCACTTATTACCGATCAAGGAGACATTCAATTTTGACGAACTGGGACAGTTGTACATGCATGATATTGTACATCTACATGGGGTTCCACACTCCATTGTATCATAAAGGGATGCATGATTTACATATCAGGTCTATTAGTGGCTTCAGAAGACTTTGGGTGCACATGTACTTTTGAGTACAATTTACCATCACAAGATAGATGGAAAGTCCAAGCGTATGATTCAGGTGATTGAAGACATGCTTTGAGAATAAATTCTATATTTTGGAGGTTATTGGTAGAAGCACATTTCACTTGAGGTTTTTTCCAATAATAATAGTTTTCAAGAAACTATTCAGATGGAACCTAATGAGGCTTTGTACGGTAGGCCATATCAATCACCATTGTGTTGGATGGAGGCAAGAGAGGCCGTTATGCTGGGACCTCATCTTATCCAAGAGACCACATAACAGATTGAGTTTTTTCAGAAGAGGATGTCTACTACAAAGAGTCAATAGAATTCTTTGGATAATCAGCAGAGATGAACTCTATAGTTCATGTTCAGGATCAGGTTTTCCTGCTTATCACCCCAAGGATGGGACACAAGAGGATTAGGAAACAGGTTAAGCATTTTCCGAGGTACGTCGGGCCATTTGAGGTGTTGGAGAGAGTTGGTTCGGTTGCCTATCGGTTACAGTTACCTCAGAGGTACCGGGCTATGCACGACGTATTCAATGTTACTCAGCTTCGACCTTAATTCTCAAACCCATCTAACGACATTCAACTCGAGGAGGTTGAGTTAGAAGTTGATGAATCGTTCGAGTTGAATCCCATCCAGATTATTTATCGCTATGCGAAGGTTCTCCGTAGCCAGTCTTTTCCTCTTGGATGAGTGATACGGCAGCACGGGCGAGTACAAGATGAGACTTAGGAGAGAGAGTCTGATGTATGATCACAATGTCCGGATCTGTTCGAGGATTCTTCTTCTACACCTTACTATGGAAATTTGGGGACAAATTTCTTTAAGGGGGGATGTTTCTGAGAACCCATACCTTCTTTTCAGGTTTTTTTTCTTTTCTGGTGTTTTTGAAGAAAATGGGAGATTATTGAAATTTTATAAGTACACGCCATGTACTTTATGAGTACACACCATGTACCTGGTTACCACGGGTAGCTGTGTGCTGGTCGGGCAGCGGCCTTTCATAAGGTCGTGTTGGGTGACTTGGAGGATACCTAATGCAGAGTACAGAAAAGTAAAGTAAAAACCGTGTACATATAAATTACACGATGCATATTTCTGTTTTTTTTATTAAAATCATAGGGGTTGCGTCTGATGGAAAGAACACCCTACTTCTAGGTCTCATTTGTCCAAAAACAGTGTCGAAATTTCACCGAGCCCCCGATCGCATGTACCTCCTATGAATCGACCGTCGTAGATGGAATTGGAACCAAAACGGTATGATATTCCTTCTTCTTGAGCATAGTTTAATTATACCACCTCTTTATCAAGTTATCATTGGTTGAGTGTTTTTAGAATTTTTTAGATCTATGGTGTTCATGGGTGATTCATTGCTCGAGTTCAACATAGAGGGATCCTACAATTCTAAGTTGGGTGGATTTCACCTTTCCATATAAAGTCATTGAGAATTATGTGAAATTTTTTCCAATACCCTTGAAAGGCATATTGCGCCATATCCGTTTTATCCTGGATAACTTCCTACTATGCTTGTATGCCTGAGTAGAGGATATTTGAATGTGAATAAGGTTAAAAATAATGATTTGGAAGTGTTTTCCCATGCATGTTCTATTAATGTCTGTTTGGTATACTTAGACAGTTAGGATTCCTTTCCTGTTTCCCATGGCTAGGATGTAGGATGGAGTGAGTTGTATTCTGAAAAGTTATTATGTTGTATTATGTTTATCCAAGTAGTTCATGAGGATTAGTTTGGTCCTATTGCATTGTTATTCTTGATTGACTTACATAGGTCCGTGAGAACTTCATATAGTAGACTATAAGGGGATTGACCGAGTGAGCTTCTTCAGAGAGTCATGAATTTCTTATACTATAAGTGGAATGACCGAGTGAGCTTCCTCAGAGAGTCTTGAAATACTATGACTATAAGTGGATTGATAAAGTGAGATTCCCCAGAGAGTCTTAAATCACTTAGATTATAAGGGGAATTAATCGAGTGAGATTTCTCAAAGAGTCTGGTATTACACTTGACTATAGTGGGATTTACCGTGTGAGCTTCCAAAGAAAGTCTATGACCACTTGGGGCTATAAGAGGAAATGAATTTGAGAGCTCCTCAAAAAGTCCATGACTACTTTAGACAGTAAGGGGAATTGAGCGTGTGAGCTTCCTCAGAGAGTCTTGAAATAGTTTTGACTATAAGGGGAATTGACTGTGAGTACTTCCTCCGGGAGTCATTAAATATTATTATGGTTGAACAAGAGGGGATATGCTATGTGTATTTACCAGAGGGTTTCCTTGATTGATTAACTTCTTATGTTGAAATGTGGAACAATTTACTTTTGTACCTTCCTATTTACTGCTTATGTACTTTTACCTGCCATATATATTCACTGACTATTAGACACAAATATTTGGGTGGTTGCCTACTAGGATTTAGTCTCAATCAGAGTTTGGGTCATTATTTTGGTCCCAAATAGATTCTATTGATTCAGGTATAGTTAAGGGAATGTTACCTACTACTTCTTGTACTCGATTTTTTGTGCAGCCAAAGAGCATGGGACCAAGCTGTGGATTGAGATGTTGAGGATTTCACCTATTTCATTTTGTACTTTGGTTTAGTACTGTATTCAGCATTGTGACTTGTTTGGATGCCTTCCTAGACATATGTATCATGCATCATTTTATATATGTATGTTCTACAGTTGTTATTACTTATAGTCATCAGAAGTATTATTTTTGTATGTATGTTTACTACTTCCTCTATTGTGTATTGTTTACTTCCACTGTGTTACTCAGCCAATAAGGGCATAGATTCCCCACTATCACAACAAAGGCCCTCACTACTAGTCACCAACCTCTAGCGTTAAATGGAAATGTGTTTGAGGCTATGTGACCAACTGGGTATGGGGCGCCTCCGGGTGGCTTCCGGAACTGGGATGTTACAGTGATAAATTAAACTCAATTTTCATACCCATGAAAAAATATTAATGGAATGTGAGTGGGGTTTTTCAAGACTATTGAATATGATTAGATAATTAAGGATTTAAAAATGTTTATATCCATATTCATGTTCGAAAATTACCCATCCATTGGTATTTATTTGGGATATATAGGGATGTCTATAAAAATTTATCGGGTTGTGCTCCCATTAAAGATAAAAAAGTGATTCGTTATTCCTTATACTAAGGAAATATCCCAGAGTAGAAAAATCATGCCCATGTTATGGATTTGGATGAATTTATCAAAATGTTGATGATTTTGTTAAATTATCTCCACATAGAAATGTATTAAATATATAAGGGCCATAAAATCCTCCAGTATATATTCACAAAATAGTAGATCAATATGCACCAAAAGTGGTGGTTAGATATAATCATGTGTTATGTATTTTTATTCCATTACCATCTTGGTTAGGTGAAAATAGTGGTGAAATCTATGAGTAGAAATGATCATACAATAAATTATAAAATGAGTATTATTTGGGATCAAATAGCCATGGAAATAGAAAGGATGTACATTGGAAAATATAAAATGTTATTCATCGTACCATGATAAAATTACTTCTCCACCATATATTCTTAAAGGAATCAAGGATGCCAAAAAGTAGATTAGTTTCTATTGAAAATGTATTCAAATGTAAAGATTGAAACGTTGAAAAAATAGTTTTATATTTATTAGAAGCTAAATATATATCCCATAAAAAACATATCTAAGGTTTGAATTTTTGGACGATGAACATTGTTCACCCTTCTCTATTAATCTAGGAAGAACTATGTTATATAGGGATAAAAACTAGTTAGAAAACATGATGAATGAATTTTTAGAATTTTATTCATAATGCTCGGTAAGGAAACATGCCAATGAGGAATGACATAAGTATAAGGATATGATGAAAACATTTCCTATACTAGTATGAAAATGGGAAAACATAACCATATATTTCATTATAAGACTCCATAAGACATCTCATGAAGAAAAATCTTCAAGGTGGTAGTTTATCACCTTCCTATATATACATATTTCTTTAATATGAAATAAATTTTCTCTACTAAAAAAGAATCAATCATATACATAAGGGAACTTGTATTACAATAGGGAGTTCCATTCTCTATTATATCTAATTTATATCTGATGATTAACTCAACGTTATGGGAAATTATTCATTAGGCATTGGATATAGTGTAATGTTTTAGTAATTCACATCTTTCTATAATGGATGGAATGTATGAACGAATCCTAAAAACTCTAGAATATATGTTTAGATCTTGATCAATCTATTTCTAATGATTCTTGGATTACGACATTCTAGTAACAAAGTTATCATATAACAAGAATTTTATTTATATCATTAAATTGGTTTCATTGAAGGCTATTCATTGGAAGAGGTGTCTTATATTGTCATGCAAGGATGATATTGGAGAGAGGAATCTTATGGAACATAATCTAGTCCATGAGATGATAGATAAGGCTCAAAACATTCATATCCATATGAAAGATGCACAATGTTAAAAAAATATGTAGACAATAATTATTGTGATCTACAGTTTTTGGTCGAAGATAAATTCATCCTTCAAATATCACAATAGAAGAATGACATCTGATTTTAGAATAAGGTTAATACTAGTCAATGATACATCAATCCCTTTTATGTCTTTGATCGCATCCAGGATTTGGCTAATCTACAAGGACTCTATCAAAATTTATCCCACATACAAGATGTGTTCCATGTATCGCTCTTGAGGAAGATCATAATAGGCCCCTCATATGTGTTGAATCGAGATGTGGTACCCCATGATACTGATCATTAATAAGTGGATCCATAGGTTATGATATTATATCATGGATAAATATACAATGAAATAGTAAAACTCCCCTGGTCAAAGTGTTGTTGTCGTACCAGAAGCTTGTGGATGCAATGTGGGAACCTAGAGAGATGATGAAAAAAGTTTCCCTAATCTGTTTTGATCTATGAAATAAAAAAATTTAGTATGAAATTTTAAATTGGGGGATGTATGTAATAACCAAAACATTCAAATATAACAATTCCTATTCTGAATGAATACATTTTTTATTATACAATGTTGTTATAGAAAACAAAACACTATTTTGGTTATTTTTTAATTTTTTAGCCTATTAAATTTTAATGAATGTTAAACATAATAAATGTTGATTATATAGCCATTGTAAAATTTCCATTATGATTACAATATATTAACGGTTATGATAAGTGTTAGTATACATAGATATAGGAAGTGGTGACCTAAAACATTTTAATTTTACAATATTAGTCCATTTTATCAAAGCTTTTGAGTGAGATTGAATCATAGGACTACTGCCTTTTCCAATCCCAATACAATATTTAACTTCAAAAGAATGAGTGATACATTTATGTTAGAAGGTAAACCTCATCCTGATCACACCCCCAATCATGTTCTCCAATGTACGGAAATAAAATATCACAAACATGTTCCTTACCATTAAAGAACTCACTCATGAGGTAAATGATTATGTTTCTATACCCTAAAGGTGTTTTTTTCTAATTCTTTTTATGAATTGAAAATTATATTCATATTTTTATTATTAAATTATAATGAATCAATAACATGTTTGATAAAAAAATAAATTTGGAAATTATGAATCACAAATTCTACTATTAGTAAATATATAGTTTCAACCACGAAACTCATTTGGATGAATTAAATAATGTCTTAAATTAAATATATCCTCAAATTTAAAAAAAAACAAATTTATAAAATATAAATTTTAATAAAATTTCAGGAAGATATTGTACATTTTAAAAGGATCAAGAAAAATAATATTTTCAAAATAGGGTATTTTCTAAAAAGGGAATACTAATTTTAATGTATAAATTATAATACATAGAGAAATATAATTATAATATAAACATTATATTTGAAATGAGAAAGAAAATATTAAAAAATAGTTATTCAGTCATAATTTTCGAAGACAACTGAATTTTTAGGCAAAATTTAAATGCGATATCAAAATAATGTATGAACTATTATCTCAAAATGAACTAAATATAATGTAATATATTACATAAAAGTTATATGTTGACAAATATTTTTTCCCCATCAAAATAATGTGTTTTTTTATAAATCTTTAATGAATCCTCCAAATCTGTTATTATGCCTTAAGGTTTTATAATTAATTATTTATGAATATGAATCACTTAACCATCACCAAGGGTTTTATTTTAATTTGAATAGATCATGGTGATATATAATATTTAATCCCTCCGAAAATTTACATTAACTATTTGAAAAAACATCAGATGGATTTTGGTTTGATTAACATTTATATATTTCCCAAAACCAATGTTTTGATGTTAATAATAAATACCCCTACCATTTTCATTAAAAACAAAAATAACCAATTGTTAAAATTCACTAAAATTACATATATCATTAAGTTAAACTTACATTAAATATCTATATCCATCCAAAAATTTCCCCATGATTTTATGAATATCCTCTTAATTATTAAAAAGTTACCTCTCGTGTTAGGGGATCCTCCCCTATTCTTTTTATATTTCATTTACAATTTTTACGGGGTAATTTATATTTGAGTTTTCATACGGTGATGTGTTTTTACACACCCACTTACATTACTAATGATTTGATGTAATGATAGATAACTGTTTGATTTTTTTAAACACCTCCCATAAACCTTTTGGTACACCCGATATGATACTAAAATTATTCCATGACTTCATATGAATATCATTTATGTTGGGAATACCCATCCTTATATCCAATAAAATGTATTCATTGATATTTTTATATCCTTAATTTGTTGTATAATTACTCATATGTGACCCACAATACTTTACTATAGTACTAAAATTAATAATAGGTGTCTTTATGTTATATGATCTATGTGGAAAACATATACATATTCATGATTTCAAATATATAGGTTCAACAATATAGTGCCCATATTTCCTGTGAAATGTTTTTTCCTAGTTAGATTCCATTTTTGGTTTAGTGTATATTATTATAATAAAATTATGTTATTTTTCTTATTATTTATCTTCGATTTATGATTATGATGTAGTATTTTATGTTGTTTCTACATTCCCATGTTACAATTTTACATCATGCCTCATGGGTTGATATTATATTTCTAACCACCATGTGATAAAATTATTTTTATCTTGGAATATATTTAAAACTATACATTATTCTATAATTTTTTTATTCTCCTAATGGTTGTTATATGTCCCTAATTTCTTGTCTATGTATTCATGTATAATGGTGTAGTTCTAGAACATTAATTTGATATTAGTGCATTTCATTGAGTTTTTAAATAATATTATTGATTTTATATTCAACGTTTTATTCTATATATATATAATCCAAAGGTAACTATTATATATGATCCTTTAGGATTTATTATGTGTGACTTTAGGTAAAAAATTATGATGTAATGTGTGTTAAATGTATTGGTTTTCAATATAGTGACATGTGAATTTGAAAAGAAAAGGAATAATGAATTAAATTCAATCTAACGTAATTTCAATATCACATAAACTTTTCTTGGTAAGATAAAATGTTTTTAAAGGGATAGATAATCAAATTGATAGAGTTAATGAGTTATTATCATGGATAATCACACCAAAAACATGATAATCAGACAAGATTGTACCATGGATTAGAGTGGGAAGTAAGGGGTATATTCCTAGGGGTCACATATGTAAAAAATACATATCATCCTATGATTTTATGAAATATTTAATAATAAATAAATTTAATAAGTTTATTAACATGAAAAAATGAGTTTTAAAATAATTTCAATATACTACCTAAATTTTATTATTTAAATGTTACTGTTATAACATAGTCATTCAATTTAGAGTTATAAATATGTGTCAAAAAATTATGAAATATATCAATAAAAGTCCCACTAAATATAAATTTATAGGTTAAAAATTAGTATATATTCACTCAATTTTTAGTAATAACCTTTTACTCTTAAATAATACATTATCTACAGATTTTTTTCTTTTCATGAGAAAATTTTTAAATTAACGTCATCCAATTATAGATATAAAAAATGATTTTATATTTTTTATTCTTATGTTCAAAATTGCTAAATAGTTCAATTTGTTATATTTAATTATAACCATGGTAAATATTTTTGATATTAGTATGGATAAAATGTGTAAAACATGGTCAAAACAATTAGATATAAAATATAAATACCAAATCACAATTCATTATCTTATTAGATGAGTAGATTTATTTCATTATAATGTGATATTTGAAAATATGTAAACATTTTGCCTTTTTTCTTACATAATGTCCATTATATTATTTTTTGTAAATAACGATTCTAAAATGTCACTCTCTTATTTTTAATTTCACTTATATGTACATTTATGGATAAGAATAGGTTATTAACGAATATAAATGTATATATATAAAATAATTTTTTATATTTATGATGGTGATATATTTTTAATTTTCAGTGTTGGTTTTATTGTCATTAATTTTTATACAATATCAACTAAGTACATGTTGAGGTAACAGAAAATAAAATAATTAATTTTAATATTATTATTATTAGTATAATTTGAAAGAATAATAATGTTACATGAATTTAAAATATAAATATAACATAACAATTATGTGTTATAATTTTGGACTCCATTTCAATTTTTATATTGTTCTCTATATTTAAAAATAATTAATAAATCATAAAAGAACATTAATGGAATTTTATGTTAAATATTATATTTCTAAAAAAATAAAAAAATATTGAAATTGGAATGTGTGGATGGGATATGGTTATAAAGTTCATCCATTTACTATTAATGTCTTAATATTTACCTTAAAAATAAATTCATGCCTTTTTACTATTGAAGATGTTGTTCCCACGGTTATGTCTAAGATTATTTAACAAAAGAGTGAAAACAAATGAAAAAGATTACAATTTTCCAAGAACTCCGAAATTTATTTGTTGAAAGAATTTAAACCATATACTATGTTTGATTTTATACTCTTCTACTTGGCTACAAATTCACATTGAAAAAGTATTTATTATGTTTAATTCATTTTTGTATTTCCAAGTATTCCTATTCTTTTACAATGAATGGAAACCACCATTCCTCTATTATTCACACCACCGTGATCTACCTAGATTTACCGTACCCTAAAAAATTATATTTCCAATAACAATATATAACATCTATAAGTTATTTTAATCTTAAATGACCATTCTATGGGTCTTTAAGGAATGGTATAAAACAGATTTAGTAATGATGTATTTATGATCCAAATCAAAAACATTCAATTTATTTCTAATTTAACGTCCTTTAAATAAATGTTATTAATTTAAAATTATTTAATTAATTCTCCTCAATATCCTAAAATGTAATTATTATTATGGAACCATCACTATATTTAATTCATTCCATCATATGATTTTATGTATTAATGGACTACTGCTTCTAGATCATGATATAATCATTTCCCAACACCATCATTCAAGAATTATTATGATTATTTATATAATTTTCTATATGATATTTGTGAAATATTTATTATGATATTATGAAAAAGTTTATTTACCCTTCCTTTCTCCTATTCATTTTAAATGAAGACAACATTAATGAATACATACTACCTACCGTCTCCACGAATAGTGCAATTCATTTTTTAATATAAAAAATCCATCAATGATTTTAAATATATTTATAATTTTAATATAATATATTAATATCATAATTATAATTCTATTGATGATAGTATAAGGACCCAACCTTAAAAAATTAAATAATATTGAATTAAATGAATAATTCACATTGAGGATTTTTTCAGGTTTAGTGTTTTAGAGAATTAGGACATAACTATTACATCTGGAAAGATTATAGAGAAGACACTTCTACTCAGCTTCAATTTCTCCATAGTATAAAAATTATTAAAAAAATGAGTTATATCCAGTTTCATCTTTTGGACAACATGCCTTTCCATTGATCCCATACATGACTACATTCACTTTAAGTCATGTGAAAAACACATCAAGACATTGGATGAGCATAAAATTCTTAGTAAGGATAATAAAAAATGAAATAAAACATTAGTTAATAAATACATACATAAAATTATATCTATAAAATACATCATTAAAATAATAAGATTTACATAGTAACCACAATTAATAAAGGTATCTTGTGGCATCTATAACATACATACGTTGTAGATTTCACAGCTACGTTGGGAGTTACATTTGGAATACCCATCACTGTACATTTACTAAATCTCTTAGGAGAAACATTCATGATTAAGTATGTCATGATACCTAATGCATTGGAGAGCTATCTTGGGCTCACCCGCCTTTGGTTTATTACAGAACCACCCGTATAAGTAACAATGCCCAAGAAACATAACATAATCATAACACATAACATAATAATTAAGGAAATATAACATTCCCACATTACAATAACAATATAACAATTTTAGACATTGAAAAAATAAATCCATTCTAAAAACCATTTTCAATACCAAAATACGTAAAAAGAGTATATGGTATTTATTTTTCTTTTGACAAAATTACGGATTGTTAAGGAATCCATAGATCTAATAATACTTGTGGTGGAGGAAAAGATGATTGTCACTGATTACGTTAAAAAAGAAACATTCCTTTTTTTTATTTAGTGAAAAACTTTATAGAGAATATATTCCCTTTGAAATAAACTAAATTCAAAAAATGTTTATACACCGTATAATATAATGTCATGTAGAAAACAAAAGATTCCTCAGTGAAATGAGATTGAGACGAAGTCCCTTACCTCGTGTCTGACTTGACCCGTTCTTTCTTTAATATCCTGAATAATAAAAAAAGTTAATTTATAATTGAATAATAACATTTTTATTGTTTATTAATCCATTTATATTACTTATTACCATGTTATAGGCATTATGTAATCATTTAAGTTAATAATTGTCATTTTGTCGATATTTGGTACGTGACTCAAAAATGAACTTCTTATACTTACCATTCTTCTATGTGGTCAAAATTACATTATCTACGAAATGGTATTCATGATTTAGATATCATATATATCTTATATATCTAGTATATATATGTATTTATAACATTATTTGACATTTAGTGGTAGGAAATGAAATTCACCGTTCATGGAGACGAAAAGTCGTACGTACCCATGAACCCTACATTCATATCTATTTCTTTATTTAATGAAATTAAAACATAATGATACATAGATATATTATAATTATTGTATTATATCATATATTATATCATTAACTCCATCCTTTATATGTTCCACGTAAGGCTTGAATGAGTCATATCACATTGAGGGGGAGGTAGTCCGCACTTCCTCAAATGGAATTATCGTATTTACCCCCTATGGAATCCATAAATGTATTCTATAAATTCAAATTACAAAAGCATTGAGAAAACATAAACATAATATATATCATATATAAATACTATTCCATCATAATGGACACCATGAGAGGCGGTGGGAGATAATCGAACAATCATCGTTTCGTGAGGCGTTAGTTTTCCATCCAAATAAACAGTATGTTTTTTCACCCATTAGATGGGGGTGTGTATAATTGTAGTTAGAATATTTCTCATAACAACATCCTAGTACATTTAGGATACTGGTGATGTTATAAATGAAATGAATAAAAAGAGTTTATGGGTTGGAGAAGTAAAATAATTGGAAATAATTTAAGAGAAACTATTACCTTTAATTCGGGTAACTCCCTTTGGTTTGAACCAAAAGAACCTCTTGAAATCCCTTATGCCTAATGTAAGGCTTCTAGGAGGAGGTTAGGTATTTAGGGAGATTAATTGATCATTTTTTGGATGATACAAGGGTGTTTTGAGGTGTGAGGAATTGGTTAGAAGTAAGGGCTTTTTAAACGGGAGAGGAGGGGCTTTTTAGGAAAGTGTGAAAATATTATTTTATTATATAATGATATTCGGTTTCTAAAGTTCCTAATCTAATTAAAGTAGAATATAAGATTCCTCATGGTTTAAATAAAATAATCCAATAAAAATATAAATGTTTTTGAAATATTATTTTAACATTTATAATCTTATTTGTTTAAATCATTTTTTAATGAGATAAATACTACATCATTATGGTGTCACAAATAATTTAATTTATTTGATGTCTAAAAGTTATAAAAAAAATAATGTAATAAATCAGTTTATCTTTAAAAATAATATTTATAGTTGAAAGGATAACATATATAACAGTATGAAAAAATTAATTTATTAGAAGATATCTGTTTATGTCATTTTTTACTTTACAGTAAATTAATTAATCTAAATTGTCATTATCAGTCCCAAGTGGCTCTATAATGTTCCTAAAGCAACCCAAGGATTCCCATGGTCAGACATTACTCATAAAATATGGTTAAGAGATGTTTTATGTAAATTTTGTTCTATGATATTATTTTTATCTTGATTTTCCCTATTTACCTTTAACCATAGTAAGTAAAAGTCCAAAGTTTCTATTCCCCAAAAATTATTTTCATATTATTTAACCAAATTTTACTTACCAATAAAAACCATGTATGTCAGATTTTTGAAATTCAATTCATATAAGGAGTAAAATTTCTTTAAAATGAAAAATTCAGTTTTTTTAACTACTACTTAGTGGTTTCACTATTCATCAAAAATTGATGTTTTTCAGAAAAAACACAAAAAATTCAATCTAAGCTATATTTGATATTCTAAATTTAAAAATGATGTCTATTTTACCAAATTCAAAACATAGATGTTGGATTAATAAATTTAAAATTAATGCATGTAGTCAAAACAAAAAAAACATGTTTTTAAGAAATAATAACTTTCAAAATATTGAGAGTTGATTATGTCCAATTTCAAAGTGAAATTACATCCAATTACCAAAATTGGATTAAATGGTTAAACTATAATCTATTAACACATTAAAAAAATATAAAAGGATAATATAACTATACAAATAAATTATATTAAATGTCTGTTTTCAATTAAAATATAATTTCTTCACTATTCATCAAAAAAATGACCTTTATCATAAAAACACCAAAAATTTACTCAAAGTAAATTTTAATGTCATTATTATAAAAAAGAATTTTATTTTTTCAGATAGAACATATAAAATTGAAAAAAAATGATTTAAAAAGGGTTCTATATTAAAAGGCGGTAAATTGATCTTTTAATGAATATTGCAGTATTTATGCGTAAACTTTAATTCCTTCACATTTAAGGCCTCTAAAATTTATTTGATAAATGTATTAAAATTTAACAAACATGTGTAATAGTATATTAGATAGTTATATTCATTCATACCAATACAACGGCTAGGCATTATCTTCAATTTAAAATAATATTATTATACTATTTGTTTGCAACGTAAGATTTCAACGAAACCCGTTGTTGCATATCGGGTACACCATAAAACATAGAGTCCCCTTTAAAGTAAAATTAATATTTAATATACAAATAAAAATAAATAAGAAAATGTAATATTTCCCTATTTATCTGGGTTGTCTCTTCCTTCCCCCCTCCCCCTTTTGGAATTGCATCCTCTCAATTTTATTCACTTAAATAAATGAGGGTATTTATCCCTCATAGCATTTTCAGATTCCCACATTGCCTCTTCAACCATATGATTTTCCCTAAAACTTTTACCTGGTGATTTACCTTATTTTTCAACACTTTCTCTCTATGGTCAAGAACATGGACTATTAGTTCTTCATAAGAGAGATTATCTTTCAACTGAACTACATTTGGACATAAAACAAGATGTGTATCTGACATATACTATCACATCATTTAAAAAGGAAAAACATTGTTTACCTGGGATAGACATGGTGGTAAAGCCACTGTGTATACAACTGATCTAACATTCATCAGGATTTCATAGAGTCTAATGATCCTCGGATTCAACATTCTCTTTTTACCAATACGCATCACACGTTTCCATGGAGAATCATTGAGAAAAACATGACCACATACCTCAAAAGAAAGATCATTTCTCTGAATATCCACATAACTTTTCTGCCTGCTATGAGATGTTATCATGTGATTCTGAATCAACTGATCTTTTACTGCCATCTCTTCTACCAATTCAAGTTCCATCAGCCTCATTTCTACTACTTCATCCCATAAAGATGGAGTTCAACACTGCTTCACATTTAATGCCTCAAATAGAGCCATCTGTATGATGGAATAAAAACTGTTATTATACGAAAATTCAACCAAAGAAAGTTGTCAGTCCCACACTACCTAGTAATCCATCAAGAAAGAACATATCATATCATTAGAGGTCTGAATTGTTCATTCTGACTGTCCATCTTATTGAGGATGAAAAGTAATACTAAAATTTGAATCAGTACCGAACGAATTCTGAAGGCCTTTTCAGTTGTTTGAAGTAAACATGGGATCACGATCTGATACAATGGAGAGATGAACACCATGCAACCAGACTATCTCCTTAACATACAACCTAGAACATTTATCTAGAGACAAAAAATATTTAATAGGATGTAAATGAGTATATTTAGTCAACTAATCGACAATAACCAAGATTTCATTATTACCTCCATATGACTTTGGTAATCCCACAACAATGTCCATGGACATATTTTCCCATTTCCACTTTGGCATTGGTAAAGACAGATGCATACCTTTCAGAAACTATTTACCCTCTTTAACCTGCTAACAAGTCAAACACATCACAAAAAAATTAGCAATATCTATTTTCCTTCAATCCCAACAGAAATACTCCAGAAGATCTTTGTACATATTATTACTGCCAGGATGAACAGAAAACAAAGAATTATGAACTTCACATAACAACTGAATATTCATCTATGAATCTCACGGTACACATAATCTCTTCAAAAACCTTAAAACACAATCATTATCAATATTAAAATCAGGCAATATACAATTATGAACCATCTATACCTTTTTTCTGGAAATCACTATCTTCCTTTTGTGCTTGCTTAATTATGTCTTATAAGGAAGATCTCAAAGACACCTAAAACAAAACAAAAGAATTTCCTACACCAACAAATTCTATTTCAATGGTCATCAAATAAAAAACCAAAGGATCTCATTCTAAACATATCATTGTTAATGAAGCATTATTTTTTTCAACTAAAATCATCAACCACTTTATTTACTTTTCCGGGACGGTAAATGATTGTGCAATCATAATATTTTATTAATTAAAACCATCTCCACTATCTCATGTCAAATTCTACTTGAGTGGATATATACATTAAATTTTTTTGGTCATTATATATTACACATTTTACTCCATACATATGATGCTTCCAAATTTTTAAAACAAAAACAACATGCAGCTAATTCCAAATCATGTGTAGGGTAATTTTACTCTTGATGTTTCAACAGATGTGAAGAATTAGCAATTAACTAATCATTCTGTATTTGGACACAACCAAGACCCTTCAACGAAGCATCAATGCAGATAAATAACTAACCATTTATGTAAGGAAATTCCAAAACAGGAGCATTCACCAATAATCTATTCAATTCATGAAAACAATCATCACATTCTCTTGTCCAAATGAAATTAACAAATTTTCAAGTTAACTTAGACATTGGAATACATAAATGTGAAAAATTCTCAAAAAAACCTCTGGTAATGACCTTCCAAACCAAGGAAACTATAGATATCGGTTATATTTGTGGGTCTTGGCCATTCTTCAACTACATTTGATTTATCAGGATCAACATTTATGCCATTTTTTAATCAATGTGACCATGGAAAGAAATTTTCTATAAACAAAACTCAGACTTTCTGAATTTACCAAACAGTTTGTTTTCTTTTATGTTTTGCAAGGAAACCATTAAATAACTTTCATGATTCATTATACTATTAAAATAATTCAAAATATCATTAATGAACACAACCACAATATTATCCAAGAACTCATTGAAAATTCTATTCATAGGATCCATGAATACATCAGGTGAACTCTTTAACCCAAAAAGCACAACTACAAATTCATAATGCACATATCTAGTACAAAATATAGTCTTTTGAATTTCTGCTTCGATTACTTTCATCTAATGGTACCCTGACCTCAAATAAGTGTTTGAAAAATACTAAGCTTCCTAGATCTGATCAAATAAATCATCGATATGAGGAAAATGATTCTTATTCTTAATAGTGATGTTTTTATATTCTCTATAATCAATGAAAAGACACATTGAACCATCTCTATTTTTAATAATCAAGACAGAAGCACCCTATGGTGATGTGCTAGGTCGAATGAAACTTTTATCAAATAACACCTACAATTGCTTCTTTAACTCAAAAATTTCAATTTCAGCAATTTGATAAGAGGGTTTTGAAATTGGCTTAGCATCAAGAACTAAGTCAACAATAAATTCAACTTCTCGACCATGTATAATACCAGAAAACTCATCAGGAAAAACATCAAGGTACTCATTTAAAATTTCCACATAATTAATCTCAATAGTTACTTTGTTTTCAAAAATATGTGAAAGGTAACATTCATTTCAAACTTTTACTAGTTTCTCAGCTTCCTGATATGTTATAAAAAGAAATGGTTTGTTCTTGTACACAAACTGAAAATATTGCTGAAAAGAAACCTCTTTAGCTCTATAGTCAATCTTAGAAAGATAAATAGACAGTCAATCCATGCCCAAAATAAAGTCAAACTCTACTACTGGAAAAACAACAAGGTTTTCAGGTATATTCTTTCCACACACAATGAAAGGAAGGTTCTTAAAATTTCTTTTTGTCTAAATATTTTCTCCAAGTGTTTTTACCATATCATACGAGATGTACTGGTTTACCTGTTCAAAAAATCTATAAATTATATTGGAAATATCATTTAAACTAGAAATGAATTCATAGAGTATGATACTAGAAATATATACTTCATTACTCAATTGATTCCTTAATAAAAATTTATTAGTTTTTAATAATTTTCAAAAAATAATGTTGTAGTGAATCATTTTTATTTATAGGAATTTATACCTATATAATTTTAATAACTAAATAATAGGATATAAAACATGTTATATCATATCTATAAATTTTTTTTGTAGTTCATGTTGAAATAAGTCTACTATGTAAAGCATTTAATACCTTCAAAATCTATTATTCAATGAAAAAATTTCTATGCTCCATAGCATGCTTAATGTAAAACACTTAGCATTATGTGAACATTAATCTAATATGATATTATTAAAATATAAATATAATAAATATAATATATCTATAAAATAGAATGTATAAATATGATAAACAAAAAAATGTGAAATATTTAAATAGGTTTAATATATAAAAAATTTATTTATTAAATCATAATAAATAAGTACACAATTTTTAATAAAGTAAATTCAAGAATAAATAATATATTCACATTCAAAAATGTATTTTATTCAATATTATATATGATAATTATAACCGGTTTCTACCCATTTTTATTAAATATTTTTGAGACAAAATATATCATTTCATAAAATTAGTATATTCATATTATCATATTTTGAATTTGTGTGACTTTTACAAAAATATTTACTTTTCAATGAAATGTGAAAAATAATAATTTAATTAAAACTATATTTCTATTCAAAATAATCAAGTCATATAAATTTCCTCTTATTTTTTGATTTTTACCATAATATTAGATTAGTATACATTAATTAAGTATAATTTAATTTATTATATAAGAATCATCATTATAAATGATATGTAATTAGTTTTTTGTAACAATAGTAATACATTTTTAAAAAAATAGTTTTGATTCAATTTAAGAAAATATATGAAAATTGTTTTCCTTTCATTATAGGAAACAATTCATGAAATATTGGTTTTTTATTTAGATTAATGATGTTAAGATTTTTCAAATATGATACCATTATGTTATTTATTACTAGTTGAAGTCGAGATATGTATTTGTCACAACATTATGTTTAATATTTTTAAAAAGTGATTAAAACACTAAGATAATACTTCTAAATATCAAAAATAGTTTCCTTTATTACATATAACATATTCATTGCAACCATAATCTTCTTATCTTCTATATTTTGTAATTTTTTCAAATCTCATATGATAATGGACATAATGTTATTTTATGTAAAGAGTAAATATAAACAGGTTCATTCTTTGTTTAATTATTTATATTTATTTTTTAGGGTTAAAAATAGATTATGTTACGAACTAAATGGTTATTTAAAATTATAACTAAGTTCATTATCCTTGCCCATTATTTTAAATATTTTGTAATGAATTTATTACTATCAATTTTTTTGGAACACCTAAACAGTTCTTATCTATGTAGTATAGTTATGTAATTAAATATTCTAAAAATTTAATATGTAATAAAAAATTTATGAATTAATATTTTCCAATAATTTTTAAGATAAATAAAAAATATTTTATTTCAGTCATTATTTAATATTGAAATAACATTTGTATTGTTTAGTATTGAATGTAAAACTATGTGAATAGACCAAAAATTACATCAATCAAAATTAATGATATAATATTTTAATTGAATAAAAAATAATAAAAATCATAAATTTTTTTATTTTCAAAAGTTTATGATCTAAAATATCATCCATTTCCCACTTATGGTTCACGTTACCTTTAATTATAACAGTAATATCTTATAAAGAATAACCAAAATTAAATGTCATGATAATTTTCAATACAGATAATCAGGTGTTAAAAATAAAATATATATGTTAAAAAATAACCTAATAATTTCTATATATTTATTTAATAGGTTATTCAAACCCATTCCCATCATACATTAAAAATATATATATTTGGTAAAACATGAAATGAATATTATATTATTTTTACATAATATGTTATGTAATTCTCTGGGTTACCCTCCCCTCACTTCTAAACAGAATTCACCTTTACTCCCATATTGATAATGTTACATCAATACTTAAAAAAAATGATTTCATATATCATAATCATTACACATATCCAATAGAACTATTTCTTCACAAAATATCATCATTTAGAGTATTAATGTGTAATCTCAGGGAGACTTCTAAAAAATGTTTTATAACACTAAACCGTGTTTTTGGAATTAAATTTTATTCTTACACCTCATAAAAATATAAATTATATGTTATAAAATAATTAAATTATAATCATTTATATGATGATTTTTATGGTTATATAACAACCATTATCCACTTCTTTTATATAATATATGAAAATGAAACATCCCTTGTGCCTATTGGTATAATACCACCTCCACGTTGTGATGTGTTTCATTAACCATCACTACATTACATTTTTGGATATTATGAATGTTTTATAAAATATAATTAATATTTATTATAATGTTATAGATCTATTATGTGGAATTACTATTTAATTTTCTTCAATTCCATTAATTAAAATTTAGAAACATCACCCATTCATACGTACTGACAACCTTAACATATAAATAATGTAATTCATTTTTCTTCATCACTATATATTAATAGATATAAATTTGTATATAATAATATATTATGATAGTAATGACATGTTATAAATTATAATTTTTTTATTATTAACCAATGTATAGGGATCGATAGTGCCAAACTGAGACACACATAAAATACCAAACTCTTATCACATGGAAAAATAATTTTTATAAACAATTGTTTATAAACTGGAGGAAAGTTATTATAATTGTTGCATATTTTATATGATATATATGAATATGGGTTTTTAATATATGTATAATAAATAAATAGTTTCTATACAAGTGGTTTGAATATATACATATCAAAACTAGATATTAGATGTGGGTTTCACATTTCAATTTTGTTTCAACTTAAAATATTCTATATTTAATACTTTTTCTTGAATGTGTTGTATATTTTCATAAACCAACCATGTTCAACCAGAAACATTCACCTGATATGATCTAAAATAAGGATTGAGATGCATTCATAGTCATCCCAGGTCGGAAACTATTGTTGGGGGATCATTAGAGTAACCATGGGGATGATTCCTCCTTATATTATTAAATTTAACAATAAAAAAATAGTGTATCCTAAAATAATTACAATAATATAATTTTGAAATCATTTACACAAATTAGGAAATAGAAAAAGGATATACAACAAAACCCAAACTGAACCTGATGACCCCAATGTCCCCTTGTGACACCAATGGTCTGTCTTTGTTAATTAATCAAAAAATAACCCATGATGATCTAAATGAAGCTGAAACCTACACCAAAATCTAAAAAAAATATAGAACCATGTGTATTAGTATTAAAAAATAGTTGGGGTTCCTAAACATATCTATTCCCAATGAATCTTTTTTAAATAAAAGATAAAACATTTTTTTGTTTGAAAAAAAATTTATAAGACTAGGCATTTAACCTTATTTTCCTCTTTATATAAAATCATTTATTATTTGGTTTTTTATTTTTAAAAAAACATACATTTTCATTATTTATTATACAAAAATTTGGAAGAGAAAGATGGTTTTTTATTAAAAAAAGAGATGTATAATAAATTTACAAAAAAATATTACATATTCCCTTCTAAAACAACTCATGACGTTTCAAAAGTATTTCACCACACATGAGATCATCAACATCAATCACATAATACGGGAAACAAGAAAATAAGCAAGAATAAGTATCCAACAAATTATACATCTCATTCATTAGTCTTCAACAACTAAATGCCAACTAACAATAGAGAACCTAGTATTTCAGTGAAATAATAAAGAACAGACCATACACAATGAATCATATATAAGGCATGCCTCACATGATTAAATAAATTATCATCAACATGCTAAATCTCACTCTTTTGTTTATGACTGAGGGGCTCTATACCATTTACACAAAAAAACAAATCCCCTACAATGTGTCACTAGTTATAGAAAATCCTACTATAGTGCATCAATTGTTCACTGAATATATGATAGCTATGATTGGTTACAATGATAAAAGTAAAATAGGGGTGATCTGAAAATATGAAACATGTATCAAATCTAATTAATATATATCACACACAAGAAACTCACACAACAATTCACCCTCAATCCATCCCAAGTAACAACCTATTTCCATTCAAAAAATCAATCACAATTAAGCCTCTCAGTTTGGGCCTCCCATAAAAATTAAAAATAAATTATGGAATTGAATTATCGAAATATAGTTTTCAGGTTTACAAAATTTCACAAAAATTCCAAACATGCCTCAAACACCCGTTGAGTAACAAACATTTTCATAGAATCAAATTCATCATTACAAAAAGGTTAAAACACGATAATTTTCATTTCATATACATTTAACTAATTTTATTTAGGCACAAAAAGGACATTTAAAGAAAATCCACTTCTATCATAATTCCAAACATTCCACACACTAATAAGAAATCACTCATTCACAAAAGGAAACAAACATATTTCCTTAACAAGTCAACCCATTATCATAATCCAAACACAAATATTCATTATATCCAAAACCACTTCGGAAAAAAATTCATGAAACTCAAAACATCATTTAAATTTTCATAAGTAAATTTAAAAATATAATCAATTATTTAGAAATAAAAAATTACTTTCAAAAGAAAACATACCATTTTAACAAAAACATGGGGTGAAACATCTCAAAAAACATTGAAATTTTTTTCAAAACAATTATGAAAAGCCCCTTATTTTATAATAAAAATTATTCTAAATATCACAAATAATTTTTTAAAATATAAGTATGGATATAAATTAATCAAAATAATAATTTTAATGTTAAATGTAATGTAATAAAGGTAATCCTATCTCAAATCACATGCACATCAACAACAAAAAACTGAAACAACGCCACAGGGGTTATAAGAAGTTTGAGAAACCAATAGAAACCATAACAAAGAAAAAACCTAAATTAATTCCTAAAAAACCTAAATCATAGATCCGCACAACCAAGGGAGTTGAATAACCCGAGAGAAAATAGAGGAAGGAGGAAGATAAAGAATAATGGAGGAAAAACCATCAAGGTCTAGAATTATCTATTCATGAAATACCATTAATATGTCCATGTATGGAACTGATAGGTTTATGGAAGCATATGAGATCACCATAGGGTCATACAAACTGAATGAGGGAAGAATATAGAGATTTGGGGTAAAATTACTAAGAGGATATAAGGTTAAAAACACAATTTTAATGACCTGGGAACTAATAATATTTTGTCCATATAGTTTCCCAAATCATGCAGTAATTGTGTGCCCCTTGTGGGATTACTAGTAAACTCAAACGATTTTCCCCATGGATTGGTAAAAAGTGCTCCAACTGTGTGATATGGTTTATTCCAAAATGGAAAACCATTCATATGCCTTCAGTATGGGTTTCCTATTCGTACATGTTTTGTTCTCCCCTGACCAAAGGAAACCCATGGCTCAAACTATTTCTTGGAGTATGATGCACGTTCTCCTCTAACCATATGCAAACTGTGCATCAACTACTATTAAGACCAAAATCACTAATTTTCACCAAAACCTCCAATTAAATTATGTAATAGACACAAGATAAAATATAATCAAATGATCACCTAAAAAATCATTGTACAACCATAATTTGAGTGGGAAAAAAATTCCAAATGATGATCCAGATTAATCTATGGGAATAAAAATCCATTTGTGTAATTTCTCCCCACCAGAATGCATTCTGTCATAAAAAAAGAATTTTTTTATTTTATCAATAAATATTAATTAATTCCCACAAATATATGATCCAACCTCTTAAACCATGAATCCCTCAACCCCTACCAAATGATACTCATATGTCTTACTTAAAAAGAACCAATAGGGCCAAACCACATCTCGATAAATTACATAAATCCTAAAAAATAACACGTCTAGCCTAGAAAAAAATAAAATATTTGGGTGTTCCATAAAATACCAACATTCACCCAAATGGAGAGGATATATAAATTATATAACACCAAATGAAACCACCCATTTCAAATAAAACACTAGAAACTATACAATATTATCAACAGAGGAGTACCAAATGGACTCCACCCCATTAAGAATTAACTTCCACCAAACAACACTAGAATAACCCATATAATGATCCATTGTGGGTATCCCCACCAATAATTAACTAACATGTTTAAATCATCATGCACTTTATAACTTCGAAACCCAACATGGAATATATTGTCGATCCATCACATTGACCAACCATTTCTACCACAATGGGGTCCCAAATTAAAAAACCCTAACTAAAATTTGTATCCCAAAACAAGATTCCACATCTCTGAAAGATGAATCCTTCTCCATAAGACACAAAATGAAACCAAAATAGATCAACAAGGAAGAATATAAAACTATTAGGAGAATTATAGTGTTAAAAAAAGTTCCATACTCCACAACATTGGAGGCAAGAGCAGTGAAACTTTTCTCCAAACCCCTAGTGAATTCTAAACTATGTGAAGATCTTCATTCTAACACCTATGGATGGATCACTGATTTCTTGAAAAATCATCTTCCCATATTTAGAAGCTGACAATCCCTAATCAAATCTCCATAAACTTGTGTTATGAGAGACCACCCAACACCCCAGGAAGAACTAAAAGACCACAATGCACCATGAGACTCATATTGATTTGATAAGGAAGTTCTACCATGAAATTGATTTTGATGATGCACTTGTATAATCTCTTTTCTCATAGAATGATAAAAATCATGAACAAGATATGAATTGAACACACATCCAACAAAAATGAAAAATATCACAATTTAATAAATAAAAACATGATTCTATTGAAATAGAAGTTCATATATTGTTCATAACATCCATTATCTTATATTAAAGAAAAAAACACCATAAAACACCATCGATTAAAACCTCTATATCAAAAGAAACATTACATAGAGAGTGGCCTTAAATTGATCCCAAAACGCCACCCTACTCCAATACATGGGATGGGGTGTTATTTTAGGGGGTGGATATGGATC
The DNA here is from genome assembly GCA_963277665.1 of Viscum album. Taxonomy (NCBI): domain Eukaryota; kingdom Viridiplantae; phylum Streptophyta; class Magnoliopsida; order Santalales; family Viscaceae; genus Viscum; species Viscum album. The sequence continues at coordinate 1,428,467,753 of OY728141.1, forward strand.
CATGTAACATCCAATATAAACCTGTCCAAAACCTTTATAAGTGGCCTAGGCGTGCATAGGTGCGACGAGTCTTTAGAAAACCCAATCATGAAGGATAATTATGATCTGCCTCTCAATACTATTGACACACAAAGATCCTATGCTTAGAAGAAGATGAAGAAAGATCAAGAGGCCTTTGCGACTAAAACAACTAGATTCAGGACACATCCTGATCCCATTGTTGGAATCCACTTAACCACTTATAGATACTATAGGATGGTGGAATTTTTCAAGCACACCAACTAGCACATACTCAAACCAAACAACATGCCTCACCACATCAGCAATGGTGGTCACCCCAAACATTGACACCTTAAATCAAAATTCATTACATATCACCCTCTCAAAATTTCAATCCTTAATGGAATCTTATTAATCGAACTCTATAAAGTAATTACCCAAGCCCATGATATAATAAATTAACTTTAACCCTAAATCATCACCTAGTTGTAGACATCACATTTCCATCACCTTCCCTAACTGCACTACCTATGAAAAAAATACCAGATGAATAATGACATAAAGATCTCCCAACCAAGATCTACCCAAGTATTTGTTTAAGAGACCACCATCCAACACATGCATGTTAGACCTCCAAGAATAAAGGTATAAATGTTCACCATTAACTGTATCAGAAAATCATGGAGACTGATATTTTTCCTCGACTTTCACTATCCACTATTTTTCATTAATAAGATCCTCATGACCATAAAAGAGAAGAAGATTAAAATTAAAATACTCCATAAGGAATTTGACAGGATGATAATCTCAAGAGTCTTCCAATTGTGAACCACTCATGGATACACATCCAATATTAACTATTCATTAGTAAGGTAATACTCTAATCAATAAGAAATCCAAGAACCCAATAAAAACTAACTCATAAAAACAAATTATAAAACATTAATTAGAGCATAAATAATATTTTTCAATCAAAAGAGAAATCACCATAAAACATTTGATTATAAAGACATCCCAATATTCCTATTAAAAAAATTCAAAAAGGGAATCAAAAATGGAGGATTTCTTACTCACAAATTACATTTCATAGATCCTCATTCAAATGTACATTTTCATTAAAATATAATCTCCCATACACTCATCCAAATCCAATCACACATCCAATAAATCTATCAATAATCCAAATCATCAAACAAATCCATGAATGTGAGAACACACAATAACACCAATGAATAGTAAAAAACATTCTCATTTTTTGGAAAAATGACATCCCCCAAATTCATATTCTCAATTCACAATCCAATTAAAAATTAATGAAAAATTTCAAAATACAATTAAACACCATGTCCAAACAGATTTAAAAATATGACACATTAATCTATTCTATCATTCTAAAAATAAAATATCATCAATTCCATCCAATTATCCAATTAATCCCATATAATAGATTTTCTGTAGACAAAAAAAATCCAACTCCATAAAAATGATTTCATTATAAACTCGTTTCCCAAAAAATAAATAATGTTTCCTAAACCATCATTAAAAAATTAATTCTCTTCTAAAAAACTCTTTCTAAAAAACCCAATCCTTTTTTATAATAAAAATTCAATCAACATACAAACAACTCATTTTACCCAAAAATCAATTTCTAAAAATCCATTAGGTAAGGATTTCATAAAAATTAATATGAAAAATAAAATTTCAATCACCTAAAAGAAATCCATTACATCATAATATGAGTTCTTTACAATTCAAATAAAAGGGGTTTGAAAACAAATTTTTATAATCAATGTATTCCCAACATAACTCACAATAGAAAAATAATGTCAATTGTTGACTTGGTGAGATGGTTGATGGCCACATTACAATCACGCCACCATAATGGCGATTCTACATGGACCATATACCTTGATATAAATGTATTACCAAACCCTACGATATCACTAACACTCTTATCTTATTTCCCTATTCATTTACTAATAAATATGTATCCCATAGGAAGAAAAAAAAACCAAACCAAAGAAACATTCCCAAGGAAACTCAAGGTTCGGTCTTGAATGTGTTTGAAAGAAACTTCAATATACCTACACCCCATACCCTGACAGTCATATTTTATATTCCTTGATATCCCATAGAAATATGTTTCCCTGGAATAAGGGTCCTCAAAATATCCATCCTCCTTTGATACCATATTGTTATAAACCATCCTAGGTTAACCCCAAACTAGTGACATGAGTCGATATTCAACAAGGTCCGAGAAGCATTCCTTTTCCTCCTAGGTAGGAAACTAGTATTGTGGAATCAATAAAGAAACCATGGGAAATATTTTTACCAATAAAAATAATGATAACAATAGAAACAAATAGATAATCCAAATATAATTACAATAATAAAATTTCAGCATCATATACACAGAGATGAAAATACAACGAGGTTGTAAAAAACCAAACTAAACATGAAAACCAAAATATATCCATATGACCCCAAAGATCACTCTCTGTAACAAAAACCTACTATATCCCACAATCGTCAAAGATAATCCCAAACCATCACCAACAGATAAACCCATGATGGAAATATAGTCATGGGTATTAAAACCCAATAGGCATCTGTTAAAAATATATTACCAATGCACTTCCTTTTAACAAAATATAAACTAATTTAATGATTGAAATGAAATATGTAAATATAGTTTTTCAACACATTATCCTTTTTAAAGGCAATGTCAAACAATTTCCATTTTCCCATTTCAAACCACGTTCCTTTCTAAAAATCATACATTATCATGGTCTAGGAGAATGAAGATGTTTTCATTAAATGGGATGAAGGGATGTATAAACATTATCGTAATTATTTCCGTAATCCTTATTAAATTAACACATCACTTTTCAAAAAGACTAAAATACATAATTTAGAAATAATAATGATCACATAATAAGGGAAAAGGAAAAATAAACATGCTAAATTAGACTAAAAACCATGAATCTGAATCATCCATTATAGATATCTAAGTACCAATGAACCTGGGAGAAACTATGAGTTTAGTGGAATAATATTCATCATAATATTTATCTTGAATCATTCTGAAGGAATTTTTCACCTGATGAAATCAATTCTATCCGAGGTACTCGATCACACCCTACCTAATCTGATTGTTGTAAAAAACCCATAGAATGAAAGCAAAACAAAAAATATCCCCTACAATGGGCCCCTATCAATAATGAAATCCTATGTTAGTGCATTAAATATTCCCTAATAATCAACTTGTGGTTACACAATACCATTTTATGAATTAGTGGGGGTGGTCTAACAATGAAATCGAAGAATCAAATCACATGAAGATATATCAAACAGAAGAAACTCACAAAAAATGTAACCACCAAGAAACTCCAAGGAAAAATCTCTTAACTTTTATCCAATCAATACCAAGGGAGAATGTCTATTTGGGCCTCCCCCAACAATCAAAAAATACAATGGAAGATAATTATCCAAGGATATTATTCAGGATTTCCCTATATCATAAAATTATAAATGGGGCTCAAACAACCTTTGAGAATGAACATATTTTCAGTTAACCAAATCCACATTGCTTAAAAGGAAAAAAATTCACTTTTTAATTTACTATAAATTGAGATAATAAAAATTAGTATCTTATAGTTAATCTTAAAAATAAATCAATTTCCATAAAAATTAAAAAATGGGGCACGACCCGTCAATAAATCACTGATTTCTTAAATGAAACTAATACATTTCATTCACTGTCAAAATATTTTTATAATCAAAACACTCACTTATTTTAAATCCAAATCCAGTTGGGAATCCCATTCATGATTCCCAAACCACAATTTAAAACTCCTGAAATACAATTAAAAATACAATCCATAATTTCGAAATGACAAATTACTTTCAAAAGAATACATGACATGATATCTAACAGTTGGTGTGCAAAATTTAACAAAAAATTGATATATACATTAAAAAAATATGAAAAACCACTCATTTCATATCAAAATAATTGTTATATACATCACACATCACAATTTAACATATAAGGAAGGTGTAAAAGTAAGAAACTAATTATTCTTAAATTAAAAAGGGATGTGAAATGGGAAACCTATCTAATATAACATGTGGTTCAACAACAAAAACCTGAAAAAACCATGTGGTTTAGAAGATTCAATATCAACAAAGAGAATCATCAACGTATCACAAAACTAAATTTAATAAAAATAAATCCCTAACCCTAGAGCCACATAACCTAGGGATTAGATGGCCTCAATAAAAAATAGAGGAAGGAGGAAGAGGAAGAAGAAAGAAGGACAATACCTTGATTTAATATCCTAAACTCTTGAATAAATTACCTTAGGATCCCTATGTAAGGTTGTGTGATTTGTGAGGAAGATGGATAGAGCCTTCTAGGGTCTTATTTAGTGAATGAGTGAATAATAGGGTGATTTAGGATTAAATCATGAATATGATAGAAGGATATAATCATATTTTTAATTACTTGGTCATTGTTCAAGGTTAAGCCACACAGTTTTCACAACCACGCACCAACCATGCGACATGGTTCTTTCATAAATGAAATATCCATGTGCAGTCATTAGGTATTGTTTTCCTAACAGTTAATGGTTTATTTTTCCCTGATTAAAAGCATCCCATGCTCATATGGTTTCCAAGATCATGTCTCACATGTTCCCCTAATCATGCTAAATTGTGTGTCACCTACTGCTGAACCTAAAATCTCCACATTTCAACAAAAAATATTGTGAAAACGAATGAAACCCCATGGGAAAAAAAATAAAAAAATGAATACCTAAAAAAATCATAGTACACTCGATAAATGAGAAGAAAAACTTGAACCAAAAGGTTATACAAATGAAAGGATACAAATAAAAATATTATTTCTCTACATATAATACCTCACTGATATTATAAATTGATAATATTATAAAATTTAATTTATATAAATTTTCACATATGTTATTTCATTCATGTAGGTTATGATTCTGATACAGAGAAAGTGGTAATGGTTTATGCTTCAATATAATTTCATATCGTATTATATATGATAAATTTGAATTATTGAATATTTTATGTATTTTATTCTTTATAAACTATATAATTTTTTCCCTCTAGTTAGTCATCTAATTTTGATGTAATTTTTACATTTCCTCTCAATTCTAAAAAATTGAATTTGGGAATTATTATAATGTAAATTTGACATTATTTTATTTTTTGTTCAATGAAATTATTCTTCCTTGTATATAATATAAAAAATTACATTATTATTGTTATTTCATTTTCATGAAATTGTTTAAAATTTACATTGTCACTACCCTTGAATTAATTTAAATAAAAAATAGAACAAATTAATTCAAAACATTATATGATCATGTCTTCAATTAATTTTTAAAAAAGTGTGAATGAAATGTTTTATTTTAACTATTATAGGATGAATGGATTATTACACTATCATATAAATTCCTTAAACTAAGACATCCTTGACGGGTTTCATGTGTAATGTCCTTTAAAATATTTTTCTCAATATATAATGATTTTCAATGAAAATTTCATCAAATTAAAAATACAATTTTCATATTTTATATATAATTATAACATAGATTTATTTTCAACTATAAAATCATCATTTAAACATTTTTATGCATTATTGGGGATATGATATTGTCATACCATTATCATTACTCCTATTTATGAATTAAAATGATTAAAATTTATGGATATCACAATGATAATCAGTTACTTATATTAGGTTAACAATAATGTGATTAAATTTTTACAAAAACATGTTTCCATTATTTTTGATATGTTGAAATGAATAAAAAATTATGATTCATTTTTCTTTTCCATATTTTATTATTAAAAGAAATTTTGAATGATTTATGATCTTATGAAAAATTTAATTTTTTTCATTATGTGATGGGTGAGTCTATTAAATCCATTCTATTTGTTGGATAAATACTTATACCTCATTAAATAACTATGGGAAATGAGTTTATGTGATAAATATAATTTGTTAAAAATTTTGTACTTCCCCGACCCCATAATTTTGATGATCATGCCTTACATTATATTACTTGTAAAATTTCAAAGAATCATATCCCAAAGGATATATTATATAATGTTTTTTTTTGAAAAAATATATTATATACATGATATCTATATTATTTTAGGAAAAATATACCAAGCATGATTCATAATAAAATGGGATGAATGAAATCATTAAAAAATTATTAAAAAATTCATCCTTATACCCTAGGGAATGTAAACAAAATAAGGATGAGATCAAAGGATAATTAAGGGTAAAATACAATGGAAGAAATAATGAATTATTGGATTCCATGATTCCTATGTACACATAAACATTACCATTAAGACCACACTAAAATATTTAAAAAATATTTGTTAGAAAATGATTTGGTTTATTCACACTTAAATATATATTCATAAGCATTTAGAAATTTTTTTTAAATCATAATTCTCTCAAAGACAACAGTCTTTTCCAACTGAATTCATCACCTGAGAATATATATACCTCGAGGTGATTGCATTGAAAAGTACCCAACCCATGTATCAAATTTAAAAGTCATTCCTCATATATTTAATAAAATATTGAAATCAAAAACCAATGTGCATTATTAAATATTGGTATTCAGTAAAGGATACAGATTTATAAATATTTACCTTGTAAACCAAACATATTTCATGGTAAAATCCATATGTTATTGTGGTAGAAATTTATTAAAAAATCCTATATACAAAACAAAAATATGGATATTAAAAATAAATATATGTTTTAATGAAAAATGATTAGGAGAAAGTTATTTTTATAAGAAAATCATCCTAATTAAAAAAGTTAGAGAGATGGAAAGATAACTTTTACCATCTGGTAATTTACATGTTAAACCCCCTTAGATGAGATTATTTAAATAAAATATTAAATACCATAATGATAAAAGTATTAATTATATAATATATGAATATTTACTATATATATGTCAAAAATATAATTAATTGGTTAATATTGCATTAAAATCATAGATATAAAAAGTAAGATAAAAATCCCATAAATTGAGTCCTACATATCATGATTAAATTTATAAACATATTATAATTATTTACTATAATGAGAGACTTTTTCTATTATATTTTTAATTTTTTTTCACTTATTAATTTTTTTTAAAAGCTATATAATCATTGAAGATTACTTTTGGTGTTTTGACCAAATTCAGTTCATATATCAAAAACATAAATTTTTAGTCGACTATGGCCAGTGGTATCATTATCTAAACATATATATAATAATACTTATGACATAATTATCATATTTATTCATATATGATACTTTTATAACTAGTCATTAAATATGATTATGAAAAATGATCCATCATTACAATCAAGGAAACGGTAGGCCATCTGTAAGCATGACTAATGTTCCTTTTTTAACATCATTATGGAATATTGTTGAGTAACATATTATATTTTCATAAATATACTTTTATTATTAATATATTTATATATTATTGTATATAATTATAAATATAATTCATGTGTTGTAAAATAAATCACATTGGGTCAAGTTGGAGGTACAGCTCAGGTCCATGATTAATGATATAACATTTATAGTTTGTGAAAAGGGTAATAAAAAATGGATATATTATATCATAAGAATTTAAATCATGTATTTAATACCATAAATATTTTTTTTTATTTCAAATAATTTTAATTAAACTCATCCAAATTGTTTTCTATGGAATTTTTTGATATATCACATAACTTTGAGGAGGTATTTGTCCACACATAGACAAATGATGTTATTTTTTTCGCAAAATAGAAAGCATGAGGTTATGTGTTAAATAAAAAATAAATATGTAATATGATATAATATATAATATATATATATATATAATAAAATATAGTTTCAATCATAATTCCCACACATGATATGCAGTAATGGGAAAAATGAACGACATTATTTCGCGAGGTGGTAGCCTATCGTATAAATGAAAGGTAATTTCAATATCCATTTGATGGAAGTTTGAATAGGTGTGGGTCAAACCATAATACAAAAAAATATCAGTATATTTAGGAAAATTATGAAATTACATATTAATGGAATAACTATTATTTGGTTGTTTGATAAATAATTAAAACAAAATTTATCATTGAAGAGTGTTACCTCTTTATCGGGTAACACCTTTTGGTTTTTACAAATGTAATTACATGTATTTCATTCACCCCAATGTGAGGAATATTGGATGATGTGAGGTCTATTGGGATGTTAATATTCTAGTTTTCTTTGGATCAAAAGTGATTTACAGGTCTGAATATTTATGGGGATTTGATGAGTTTTTGTAGTGGAGTCGGAGTAGTATTCTTCAATCTATAAAAAGGTAAATACAATTACGAAGCCTCTCTTACATAATATGTCCCCAAAATTAAAAAATATTATATTTAATTGACTTTAAGGGTGATATATACCTCCAAAACACATAAACACAAAATATTTATAATTTTTCTCCCTAACTATTACATTTCACTACTTTTAGAATTTTGATATTTATTAAGGTAAATAGTTTTCTATCCTATGTAATTTTACGATCACGACTAAATGAAAGTGATATTTTTTAGAAAATTTAGACTCAATAAATTATAAATATGATAAATAATTTAATAAATAAAAATTACTATTTTATGGTAATTAATTTTAACAGAATAAAAAAAATGGAAAAAAATTATGTTTTAATGTGAAATGTGGTAATAATGTTTTCACTATTTTTGGTTCATGTTCATTATAAAATATTAATTGGACCATAAATAGAATATATATATATATATATGTGATATTTTTTAAAATTTATCAATATATTTTTTATAATATACGATTTTCATTGATTTTAATTATCTTTAAAATATCATTTATTATAAAATAACATTTATGCCAGTTTGGACATTATTTACATTATATAATTTTATAAATCTCCTAAAAATAATGGAATTAAATTATATTCAGTTAAAATATATATAACATGAATTAGTAATGTATAACAATATAGAAACATAATAATTCATTCAAATTACTTAAATTTTTATTTTTTTAATATTATTTAAATTGTATAATTATTAACTAAATAATCACTATGTTGGTGTTTAAAAAGATGAATAAGTATATAATTAATTGATAAAAATTAATAATAAATTATTATTCCGAAAATAACTTATTTATATTTCACTAGGAAAAGTATAATATAAATATTTATTTTTTCTATATCTCAAGGGGTTTTAAATGTTAAATGTTGGGGAGGTTCATTTTTTTATTTTTCCATACAAAAATATTATATGGGTTATATTCAGGGAAAAGTGTGTGAACGAGTAATAAGATTAAATCCAAGAGGGGATATGGTCTAGATATAGGCATCCAATAGCTTTTGGGAAAGTGTTTATGTCAGTTTTCTCCGTAATATTAATGTTTAACCAATATGTAATTTTTTTTACTGTAATCACTATAAATAATTATAATTACTTTCACTGATTTCCTTGGTCAAGACATCATTATATATTATTACATAAGAATTAATATATAGATTCAAAATATTTATAACAATTTTTTCAAATTCAATTCCTAGAAGTGAAATATTTATAAATAAATTTAATCATTCAGATGTGGCGTGAGTTTTGGTTTTTAATTTGAAAATATTCTAAATATCATTCTATTTTTAAATTTATATTCAATATAAAAATGATTACAGTGACCTAGATTGGATTATTTGATGTATCATCCGTCTATTTTTAGTTAAAACCAACTTAAAATATATTTAATAATTACCATTTATTTAAATTAAAAATGATGTATTCAAATAAAATGTATTATATTTCACTATTAAAAAAAGAAATTTTCCATAAAAATACAAAAAATGATAATAAGGAAATTTTGAAAATATAAATTAAAATTTGAATATTATTTTACAAAAAAAATTATACATGTTTCATAATTTATCTATATATTATGTGTTTCATTAATTGGAAGTAAAACTCGGTCTGGCATGTAACACAAGCTAATTAATTGTTATGTGTAAAATAATATTAAAATGGTTTTTTCATAAAATTAATGTCTGCCAAATAATAAATTTTATTCAAAAAAAAAAATATTTTAACATCTACTAGTGTTACATTACACCAACCAAAATTAAATTTCATTCAAACAATTTAAATTTGATATCGATAATCAATGGTTTGATATTTTATAATACAGTTTTTATCAAACCCTAAACAAAAATAGGGTAAATAAAAAATCATAATAATATGAAATAAAGTGAAATGTGATGGTCACCACAGAACTATGATTTCAAATAAGACAATATTAGTAAATACATGGAAATTTAAGTGAAATGTGACTATAAACATCTGATAGAGATTGATGTAGAACATGTTCATGAGAATGTTGTTGACCACAAATCCTGAAACCATAGGTTTTGATAAAGGTCACTGATGTCATAAAAATTATGGTAATTAGAGATATTTTCGGATTCAATACCCTTATCATTGAGTTAATGAATTATTTAACTCTCTTTGAATAATATTAAATATACACCTATGTATCCTAAAACCAATTTATACATTGGTTGATCCTTGAACAATTTATACATCATTTTTAATGTATGTTTCATCATATTGTTATGTAATACATTAATATCTACACAGAAATTTAATAATAAACATAAACTATTATATAAATTCTTACCCTTAAAACCCTTCCATGTATAATGATCCAAAACAGTTGAATATGTTCCAAGGTTGTAAATAGAATCTATTTTACTCTATCTATATCAATTAACACATTACCCAGAAATAATTATCTATGAAATTAGGATCTTATCATGGGATATCATTCAACCGACCATGGGTTTTCCAAATAGTTTAACATACTAATGAATCAAATTTCATGGTACCACCCAACATATGATCTGAAATTCAAAATAGAATAGTACTGCATTTCAATCCTTATATATTTCATATTTTGAATAACTATGACATAATTGAAAAATTAATTTGAAATCATTACATAAGGATCAAATAAACATACACATTAACAATTTCACTCCATCTGTGGTAATAAAATCAGTTTCACCTTGATCACATGGATACTTCTGAGGTATATTCCATTGACGTTTGGGGAATTTTTTTCATAGTTCCCAATATACTTATAGTGGAATCATTGCACATCGGACTTTTCTTTCTCTCCCTTGGAATAACAAACATGGTGGATCTTTTAAACATATATATAAAAACTCCCGTACACTTCAAGAATGTACTATGTTGTTTCATTGAAAAATTATATCAAGTTGGAAAATCCGTCATTCCCTTCATTCCATTATTCATTTTTTGATCCACCATCCACTTCTTCAATGGATTTCTTTCAAACCCAAAATATATTATTAATTTTTTCACTATTTTGATAACACATAATGTTATTTCATCAGATAAATATAATTTTTGAGAAACCAGTGACCTTTGAAGACTTAGTTAAATCTCTTCAATGAAACATTAAATCATGGATTCTATTTTCAAAATGTAATAAATAACATAATTATATAAAATTGTAAAGCTATCTTAACACACTACAATTATTTATTCATCCTTTTATTTAATAAACATTACTTCATCTTTATAAAAACATTGTTTCATAAGAAGGAAATATATTTCAAAAAATGTCTCATTAAAATAATTCCATTCCAAGTGTCCAATTTTATAATGCTCCCTAGTATTTTAGATCAACAACCACTATTTATCAGCATAACCTTTGAGACAATACACCAAAATTGTATCGAATTTATTTTTACTACATCCCAAATCCATGAATATCTTCTCCAAATCCATAATCCATTACTCGGCTATAGTATGATTATTATTCCCACTAAACGATAAGGTATTTTTCTCACAAAGTGATATAGTATAGTAAAATATTATTGTTGACTAGGGTTTTCTATCTAAGGAATATTAATTTTCATATCCTTATTATGATACCCTAATATATTCTCATCATGATCACTTCTAAAACTATTTATATTGGATTTCATAGAAATAAAATCTTACCATTGTTCGTGAGTATTGAAACCCTACTTCAATGTACGTTAAATTTGTAAACAATGTCATTCCCTATATTAAATAATAAAATTATATAAGATAAGTTTTAATACCAAAATTAGTTAAATAATTATCATAAATTTAAATAACTTGGATAATATTTATTCATAATTCTAAACATGGTGTCTTTAGACTGTTCTTCTATATATATCCTCCAATTATAACACAGTGTTTAGTCCCATTATCTATTTTATAGTAAATATAGTTTTCAATGGGTCCTAAATAACCTAATATGAAACCAACTATAACACACTTAACCCAAAATCAGAGAACATATTCCTTGCCTTAGTACATTAACATGATTTCACGGAATCATGTCTCGATGTATAGACTATTTTAGTAGTTATTGATAAATAAATTACATATATGATACACATATTACATTTGTAAATAGAAAATAAAAGAAGATACATAATAAAATGATTTATAAAAAGTCTTTGATATATTATTCAAAGACATTACCATTATACCCCGGGGAAAAGGAGTGAAATTAATTGTTAAAATTTTTTTAGTAAGGGTAAAAAATTAATGAAACAATGAATCGATTTGAATATAAAATAAAGAATGTTACGTAACTAATAACATATTCCATTAAAAAAATAATTGATAAAGGTGATAGTAAACAATATTGACATAAATATATCTTAAACAACATGCATTTTAATCAATAAATCTATAATGGAGTGAATCTATAGATCATATCATTGTAAAAACCCTCGAGGTAATACTGTATAAAATTAATTAAATTCATAATTATTGGATACCATCTTTCATAGGTACATGGAACCATTACCATTATGAAATTTTAAAATATGGTTTAAAACATTCAGGATACAAACTGATTTGGTTTGGCCAACCTTAACTCTAATTTTAACACATCTCACAAGACATTTTAAAACATATTTGTCCACAAAATATTGATTTCATGTCCAAATAATTCTTTTTATATAAAATAATCAATTTAAATTCACAAAAAAAATCTCTATATCAAATATATATTTTGATTAAACTATATATATTTGTTAATATTTCACTAGTAAATCGAATAATATAAAAAGTAAAACTCATATGTAAATATGTTATATAGTTTAGGAAATAATCTTTTCACTCATACCAAAATATGAATATCACTATGATATATATTTTTCATTGAAAAGTGATTACAATAAAGTTATTGTTTTAAGATAATGTTAAAATTCACGAAAGAATTTGAGATGGAAAGATAACATTAAAAAAATTAATTTCTAGGATAAAATTCCATGGGTGATATAATTAAAAGTTAAACATAAAATTCCATGAATATAAAATAATTAGTTGTATAACATATCAAATGGGGAAGTATATACACAAGAAAAATATGTAAGTGGTGAATATTGAATTTGACTCACAAATGTAAAAAAGTGAGATGAAAATCATGTACCTTTAGTCTAACATATCATGACTGTCATTATAAAATTTTATAAATTATTTAATTTCCTTAAAAAAATTTCATGTTTATTATAAATTTTATGTATCTAAATAAAAAATTTATACAACTGCTTAAAAAATTAATCTTATGTCGACTGTTTTGAAAAAAATATGTTCTTGATTCAAAAAAACATTGGTAGGTCTACTATGTTTGAAAGGGTCATTATATAAACTTCACCACAATGATAATCATCACATAATTATGATATTTATACATAAATATTTAGTTCAAAACCAATAATGAATGATTCTTAAGAAAAATGGACAAATGTTACAATCATGGAGATGTTAGTCTGCACGTACGCATGATTAATGTTCTCAATGTGAAACTATTAATATTAAAATAATGAATGTAACATTTAACCAATACATAATTATCATTTTATAATAAATAAAATTTCATTTATTCATATATTGTTATATATGTAAATAATTTCTTGTAAAAAAGAATTCCATCATGTCAAGGATCTGGTAGTCCTCTCATCCATGAATGATGTTATCATATTTTTAATATGTGACAGGGGTAATAAAGAAATGATATATTATATTTACATATTGGAAATTATGTAATTAATATCCTATATAATTTTTTTATTTCACATATTTTTAATTAAACCAATTATTGATACATTCAATTGAATGTTCCAATGTGTCACATAACATTGAGGTTGTGGTAGTCCACAAATCCATAAATGATGTTACAATATTTACACAATATGTAAAGAAGGTTTTTATGTGTTACATAAAAAATAAAAAAGTATGATTAATAAATAAATATCATAAATATCATATAATATCAGTTTTTTACATCATAAATCAATACTATTAGAAGTGGTAAATAGAAAAAAATTCATCATTTCACGAGGTTGTAGTCTTCCATTCACAGAAATGATAATTTTGTTACCCATTTGGTTGATGGTGTGTCGGTTTAGGTCTATCACATAACAGAAAAAATTATCAGTTTATTTAGGGTACTTATTTTATTATATAATCTTCTAATAAAATAATTTTATGTTTTGAGAAACCAATAACACATACATGATTTTTGACGAATTCTAACTATTTTGAAGTAACTATTATTGGATTTTAAAAATATAATTATTTGTAATGAATGAAGGAAAATGTTAGGCTTCTAGAACGAGGGAGGAATTTTTGGGAGTTTATTTGGGGAGGTTTTTGTTGATGTAAAAATAATAATATTTCCAAATAAATGGGGGGATTGTATGAGATTTTATTGTGGAAGGGGAATGTAATTCTTGTAAATTTAAAAAGAGAAATACTATTGGGATGTATCTATTTCCTCACATGCCCCCAGTATTGAAAAAAATGGATAAAAATTAATTAATTGTAATGTTAAACCTCTACCAAAAAAGGATATTTTATAATTTTCTCCTTAACTCCTATGTTTCCCCACTTTTACAATTATTTTTTTATTAAGGTAACAATTTTTATAATTTATGTAAATTAAAAAATGAATAAATTAATGTGATATTACATTTTAAATACATACCCACAGATTTATAAATATGATATCTAATTTACAAAATAAAATTTACATTTGTGATGGATATTCATTTTAACAGAGGTGCATGTAATAAAAAACCCACTCTTTTAATCTAAACTGTGATAATAATATTTTAACTACTTAGTGGTCAATATGTTCATTATTTAAGATAAAATAGTCCAAAACATAGAAAATATAAATTAACCTTTAACATATATAAATTTTTTCGGTGAATATAATTTTATTTATTAATTTAATCTCTTTTTATGAAATGTTATTTGTTATAAAACAAATTTAGTTTCAAATTTGAGAATATTTTCTAAATTGAAAATATAAATTATAAGAACAATGTTTAAAAAAATATTTTATGTTCAATGGATTTCAATATGACCTATTCATATAAATAAATATAGTAACGCAATAATTGATTTCATTTTCTTCAAACTTAATATTTTTAGTACGATTAATTTTATTTATTTATTAAGTAAATCATCACTATGTTATAGTTTCAAGGAGTTATAAATTTTTATGGTAACAAAGGTTTTATTATAGACTTTTCCATTACATAAATTATTATAAAGGTAAATTACCATGAAAAGTATCCAAATAACAAATATAATTAGAAAAATATGGGATACGAACTTATTATGGATAGTCAAATGTCTTTTTGAGAAGTTTCTAGGCCATTTTACATTTACGAATAATTATTAACCACTAAGTAAACTAATTTCCACCTTAATCAATGTAATTAATTTTAATTACATACAATAATATTTTGTGTAAAAAATTATGTTGATAACAGAAGACTATAAATTTTATAATTATTCCAACTATGTATATCTATTTTTTGAATTTCAATTCTTAAAATTTTCCACATAAAATTTAAAACTAAACCCACACATGTGGCCGGAAATTGGGTTTCTAACATAAAAAATGATCAAAATATAAATTGGTTTTTATATATAAATTCAACAAAAAATTATCCCAATGGAATAAATTTGATTAATAGATTAATTATTGATCTATTTTGACAACTCAAACAAAAAAATATGTAATTTAATAATAATTGTTATTAAAATTAAAAAGAATTTTTCAAATAAAATGAAGTTTTTTCAAAATTAATCAAACAATGAAACTTATAATAAATATATAAAAAAACCTTAAGATAATTTTGATATTCCACATTCATAATGTAAATTTATTTTGACTAATAAAATTTATAAATGATTCAACATTTAGGATTAAAATAATTTCCCTATTAAAAGAATTTAAAACATAGTCTTGCGAGTAACACAAGATAACTTAGTGTTGTCTGTATTGTATTCTTAACATGGTGATGAAAATACATATTTATATGTAAAATATTATTTTATTATAAAATGAAAATATTTTAATGTCTTGGGTTGTTAAAAAAAGATATTTCTGATCCACTATTACATAAGAAGTAGGTTGTGGTTAATAATCCATTATGACATGGGGAATAAATAGTGATTGATGATCCTATATGATCTAATGGATATAATAGTTATCTTTGAAATATGATAAGGTTTATTTTCCATTTTTTTTCAAACATATAAATGTATAATATACTCAGAAATTTAAATGATTAATTATGATTAATTTTTTGATGAGTCCCTAATCATGTGAACTACTACTATTTTATTCAATGATTAATGATTATCATATATGAATAGTTCAAAATGATTTTGTATATATAATCACATTATAGTATACCCTATTTCTCATTATATGATAAAAAGTGATTGTTTATTTATATTTACCTTATTTACCCCTATTTAACAACATTGCTCACCCATATATATTTATACACTCTTTACATAGGTTATGAAGAAGGGTATTGAATATAATTAGTATAAAATGATACTATATGTGATGAAAAGGTTTGAAGTGTTGTACATTGTTAATAAATAGTATATTTATGTATTTAGTCTACATGTATAGTGTACTATAAGGGTACATAGGAATGCTTATTTTGTGAGAGATAGTAAATTTTCATAAAAATTATATAGAGAATCTTTCTATGTTATAATTGAATCAATATAGTAATTGTTAAGGATTGGGTTAGTTATTTTAGATTATAGGATTTAAAAATTTCATTGTAACCCATTGGGGGAAATGAAATTTATAATATAAATTCATAATGGTTCGTTAATGTAGAAATCGTTTTGTTTTCCTAGAAATAAATCCATATTCATGTACTGTAAGTGGATATCATTTATATAGACATTGTTCTATGGGTAATAACCTTGAAGAGTTTTGTTCAAGTATATCTCAACAATCGTTTAGTACTTAGTGAATGGTCCCTTCCTGTGCCCATTTTTTTATAATCCATGGAGATATTCCTAGTATATTTTTTATTTTCATTATAAACATTTATTAAATATTTAAATATATGGTGACCATTTATGATGATAGTTTATCATATGGTATCATATAAAGAAAATAAGCTGTTGTGATTTTTATATCCTATAAATTATTTTCAAGATGATATGTCCTTTACGTATGATTATTGTTTCACATATTTTATTTTTTATAGTGTAGATTGATCTTTGAGGAATAATGTTATGTTTATTTTTCTTGATGTTGTACTGATTTTCCTCCAATGAAAAAATGAAATAGTAATCAATATTTTATAACGTATTATAATGAATAAAAATTTATCATGTTATATGATTAAAAACCTAAAATTCGGCGAGTTTTGATTTATACCTAATAAGATAAAAGTACGATTCATTAGTAGTTTAGTTGATCAAAAATCTATTGAGAATAAGATTCAACATCTAGAATGTCTTATATATTAGAATAAACGTCATGAAAAATATATAATAGGAAATAGAATATATTATTTGAGATGAATATATGATCATTGAGAATGTAATTTACAATGATAATTAGATAGTTATATGGAAGGAAATGCAGATCATATAGAGGTACAATTTACCATTAAATTCCATCTATGTTGGGAACCTACCAATTATTTATTTTAATAATATAATACTAGTGTTAAATCATAGTCCAAGGAAGATAAATTGATATAAAAATAATTTCAGTCGAATTACCAATGTTTTAATGTATTTATATTTGATAATTGTTTTATAAAAGTGATTTTACAATGATATTATAGTTACAGGAATAATAAAACATTTAAGAATTTCTCTAATGTTGTTTTTAATTGTGGATTTTCTAATCATTAATTGAATGGTACCAACAATATAGAGATTTTATTTAGTAGTATTTTAATATTTTTTTAAGAAACGTGATTTATTGATACAAAACCTTACTATATTCTTAATTATGAGAGAATAATTTTTTTGGATAAAAATATGATGTTTATTGAGAATGTAAGTTGGATACATATGATTTTTTTTAAATTGATTATTAATTTTATAACATGGTTATTGATGTTGATGTATATTACTTATTTCCAAAATTGAATTTGTTGGATTGTTTGTGTTTGGTTATTGTTATTATCATATGGAATTTTATTTTTTATTTAATGATATCAATGATATTTATGGAAACAATTATCATTTTATTTTAGTTGATAATTTTGATATATAAATTTTTTGAATATGACCAGATGAGTTATTCCTATTATAAAAAGAAAACTATTATGTTTTTTATTTAGGAATATGTGATAAAATGTTCCCAAAAATTGAATATTCATAAATTTCAATATTTTGGAGTAATTGATTTTCATTTTTCTATTAATAATATTATCAATTAAATTATAATTTTTAGGTATCAAGTATAAAAATAATTTTTAGTAATCATTCTATGGATTAAGAGATGTGAAATTTTTTTAAATTGATCGAATCCATCTAAATGATAGAATTTTGATTATGAAATGGACTGTAATCAAGAAATTATATTTTTCTCATATACACTACAATGATAGTAAAAAATTCCTTCAACTATTGGAAAATGATCCAGAAATAAATATTTTATCCTTTTACAACTATATAAGACGAATCGATAGACTTATTTTATGAAAAAGTATTTATTGAATTGTGTTCTTGAATTTCATGACACCCTCCCACCAAAGATGACCCTCCTGAGCGGGCAATGGTGGAAGGGAGATAATGACCCCTGAGTCCCACCTCCAGTAGGCCCCTAGGTAGTGACTAACAGCAAGGGTAGGAGTTTTCACAAATATGGGAGGCATTACCCATTTTTATATTTAATATCGGGAAATAGGATGAGTCAAACACTAAAATAAATAGAAATTAAAGGAAAGTAAATAATCCCAAACCAATCCAACATGAAGGTTTAAATAGTTACGAAACAAGGTATAAGTACAAGATGCTCAAAAGTACAATACCAAATGAAACAAGAGTACATCAACTAAAAAAATCCAACTGTCCTGACTAGTAGGGTCCCACATGGCCCTGGTAGTCCTCCTGAAAACCTGAAAGTAAACGTAGGGTGAGCATACAAGTATACTTAGTAGAGAAACCTAAAGCTCTCGTGCACAAGTGGGGAGACATCCTAATGTCCCGTGAGAACAATAGAAGAAACCAAAACCTATCAAGGAATTCTATCCACCCAACCTCACCATCCACACTCACCAAAACAAAAAAACAAATAGGTAGTAGTAGTATATAAGAACAAGAGTATTGGGTACCCCACACCATTTTCCATTAGTTATCTGCTCTTCCTAATAGACAACGTCTTGACTCTACCACACTCTTCCCGCCTGCAGACACCTGGGCCTCAAGAACCACATATCCCGCCCGCACACACCTGGGCCTCACAACCACACATCCCACCCGCACACACCTGGGCCTCACAACCACGTATCCCGCCCCCCACACCTGTACCACACTATGACGTATCACGCCCGCACAGACCTAGGCCTCATCCCGAAGATTCATTGGAAATTAGTAAAACCTGCCCCAAGAGTCTTGGGTTAAAACCACACCAATCGAAACCTACCCAAAGAGTCGTGGGTGTAAGGTCGCCTCAAGCCATCACAACCAATTTAGGAAGGAGCATGAAGGAGCTAATAACTATGAGGAATACACACTCACCCATGAAATGGGAGTGTTCGGTACTAAGTACTCAACATGGGTGGGGTGGGACAAAACAAAATGAAACAGATATATATATACCAAACACTCAGCCCAACCTATGGATTCTAAACAGAGAACTGATCACGTGCCTCGACACTACTACTACGAAGCATGCATACCACAAACAACCCCAACCACATTTAGGTTTTCATGTTTCAACAGAATCAGTTTATTAGTTCCTTAACTACTGGACAATCAACTATAACCAACCATATCAATCATTCTTAAAACATATCCCTTCCATCCACAAATCAAGTTAGGATAACACAAGAAACACAACAAGTACCTTCTTATTGACCAACCATCCCCATTGATTATTATTTTGTTCCATTAACAAGCACCACCATTCATTAACTCTTCCATATTTTATTTATTATTCACAACCCATAGTTCGTTCACATTCAAACCCAACCCTACAGCCCTGTTACCAACCACCATAACCACAACCACACCGTACATCATTATCCCTTTAATACCAGTTATCACATCCCTTCTGCCCATCACCAACATAGTATTCACACCAACCCATAACCAAGACAACTACAACCCCGCTGCTCACCCGATCCACAAAAACACACAAAACACCCCCATCACATACATTAACCCAAAATAGCACCCACATGTTTATTATTTCAGTTTTCTTCAACCGGGGAGATCACACAAGGGTTCTCTAATTTCATTTAACCAGGAAATTTTACGTGATTAACCAATTTCCACATTCCATGAAGTTTCCATCAATAAACTGTCTAGAAAGATAGGGCAGCATTTAATTGTGAAAGCAAAGGCCCCCAACTACTGTGATTTTCAGTATTTATAATCCTATTCAATTCACAACATAATATAACAGGATAAAAAATAATGTAACAGTAATAAAAAACATCCCAACCCCGTTATATAAGCCAGTTATTATCTTTATTAAACCGGTTCAAAAGTGTTTCACTTAAAAAAGAGGACACCCACCCCACATGTTGCACAAATTAGAGAGACCAAGGTAATATCCCTACATCAATATTTCTTGATAACAACAATCCCCTAGATAATCTTTATAAGTCATCCATCAACATTCATCGCTTCTAGAAAAACCCGGAAAAACCTCCTTGAGTGGAATCTAGGAAGGATAGGCCGAAAGAAATGAAACAAATCCAAGCTCAAATGTTATGCATCATCGTTATGATCCTGTGGTCGCTGACGGATCGTAAATCAGATCTCGGACGAAGAGGTTATAGATGAAAGGAGCCTTCGAGTCTCTTGGGAGAGCTCTACTCGAGGGAATGGGGAGGAGATGAGTCAGTTGAAAAGGAGGAGGGGACTCCTCATTTTATAGCCAATAAAAACAAAATTATAGAGTGTGTACTTTATGGTACACGACATGTACTCGACCATTTCACATGGTCACCATGCGTCTTCCCACACGGCCTTCAACGCGGCATGCGACCATTGACAGGTCAACACCCGGTTTGAGGGTAACACATACACGGGGAGGGACTACACGGCGTGTAGTATGGGGTACATGGCATGTTCCCATTTATTTCACATGACAAGAACACAAATTCAACATGACACACAACCATTAACTGGTCAACACGCAGTTTGAGGGTAACACCTACGCAGGGAGGGACTACACAGCATGTAGTATGGGGTACACGACATGTACCCATTTATTTCACATGGAAAAGACACGACCTTCAACACGGGGTATACCCAGAGAGGGGGTACACATCGTGTACTCACACTACATGGCTTGTAGTTTCAAAATTCTGAAAAGTGTGGGAAAAGTCCATTTTACCCTCCAGAACATTTCATGACCCTCTTTTTGACAAAGGAATGGGCCGAAGAGGTCTGGGCCATTACATCATATACCTAGTAAAACATTATCATCCCCATGAATTCAAAATCCAACCCATAGGAACCCAACACGATACCTCTTAAGGCCCTCGTTATAACAGGAACCCATCCAACAACCCTAATCATATGTGTAAGGAATTCCATCTCCTATGTCGAGATATTATCCGCTTTAGGCAGCACTGACTTGCCTGCACGGGTTTAATCACATCCTCATTAATGCGTCTCGATTACGAATTGGTTATTCCCACTTTCATACATTAGGATTTTTCAACTTGCACTACCCCCAACACCACACAACCAACACACTTCCCGAACATGTGGTTTTCTGAAATTCCTTCTCCTATGTCGATATATTATCCGCATTAGGCGGCACTGACTCGCCCGCACAGGTTCAACCGCATCCGCATTAATGCGTCTTGATTAAGGATCGGGTTTTTCCATTTTTCCCACACATCCAGACATGCTACAGACTTCCAAAGAACAAGGAAACAAAAGGTACCATAACTAACAATCCAAGCATTCCATATATCAATAGTACATCGTATAAAATCAAAAAAAATCTCATAAGAACAAAGTAAACACAAGTCAAAACAACTCCAGGTACTGAGGGTGCATATGAGACTCTCGCTCCCACGTGTTCTCCTCGAGGCTACCATGCCTCCAAAACACACAAACCAAGGGAATGTTCATCCATGGAGCACCTTCTCTTTAAAATCCCCGATTCTAACTGGTAGTTCCTCGAAGGTCCCGTAGTCTACCATATCTAACTCTCCCCAGTCGATAACGTGAGAGTCTTCATGTAATTATCGACGTAGCTGGGAGACATGGAAGATTTCATGAACCTTCCCCAACTGAGGTGGAAGGGCTAGCTGATATGCCACCTAGCTGACTCGCCTCAACACCTCAAAAGGTCTGATGAACTTAGGTGAGAGCCTTCTCCATTTCCAAACCTCCACTGCCCTCGTTGAGGGGAAACCATTAAGAACACATGAACTCCCACCTCTAACTCCAAGGGCCTCCTCCGATGATCATCATAAGTCTTCTGTCAGTCCTAAGCCACTTTCATCCTCTCACGTAGAAGCTGGACTTTCTATGTGGTTCTCTACACTACCTTTGGCCCAAGAGAACCAGTCTCACGAACCTCTACCCAGCAAATGGTTGAACGACATGGTCTTCCATACAAAGCCTCAAATGGTTCCATGCCAATAGTAGAGTTTAAGCAGTTGTTGTAGGAAAACTATACTAATGGCAAGTGTCGCACCCAAGATCCTCCGAAATCCAGAACGCATGCCCGCATCATGTCCTCAATCGTCTGGATAGTCCACTCTGTCTACCCATCGGTCTGGGGGTGGAAAGCAGTGCAAAGGCCTAGCTGGGTACCAAAAGCATACTGTAACCCCCTCCAGACTCATGAGGTAAACCGAGTATCCCGGTATGAGATGATATTCTTCAAAACTCCAAGAAAACGCCCCACCTCGTATACGTACCTCTGTGCTAAGGTATTCATCGGGCCCGACTCATTAACTGATAAGAAGTGAGACGATTTCTTCAAATGATCCACCACCACCCAGATAGCATGATAACCTCCATGAGCTCTAGGTAGTCCTGTGACGAAGACCATCGAGATGTCATCCCACTTCCACTCTGGGACATCTAATGGATGCAACAAACCACTGGGAACACAGTGTTCAACCATTATTTGCTGACACACTAGGTACTTATCCAGAAACTCCGCCACTTACCGTTTCACCCAGGGCCACCAAAACTGTTCCCTCAGGCCTCAGTTCATTTTTGAAACTCCCGGATGTACCACCAAGGCTGAGCTATGGGACTCACAGGGAACTCCCTCACACATCTACTCCGGAACAAACAACTTTCCATGGAAAAGCATCCAATGTCGACTGTCCTCTGACCATCCTTCTAGAGTGTTTCCCTAATCGACATGATCCCACATTACATTCGCCTCGAAGTCCCCCCCCCCACTAAGACTCTTCCAACTGCTGCAACAAGGAGGACTGCACCGTCATCTAAAACAAACAGCCTCAAACACCTTCTACCCTTGCATCCAAGTGCAAGGCGACCATCTCTCCCATCTCTTTCCAAGCATCAGTGGATTCCCAAACCATTTCATTATGTGACTTCCTGCTCAGAGCATCATCCAAAACGTTTCACTTACCTTCAGTGTTAAAGATCTCAATGTCATAGTATTGGAGAAACTCATCACATATCCACTGCCGCAAGTTCATGTCACGTTGGGAGAATACATAACATAAGATTTTTTGATCTGAGAAGACCACAAAGCGCTCCCCAAAGAGGTAATTTCGCCACAACTTCAGTGCGAACACTACGGCTGCAAGCTCCAGGTCATGGGTGGCATAGTTACGCTCGTGGGGGCACAACTTCCTAGAACCATAACAGATCACACCCTTCTTCTGCATCAGTACGCACCCAAAACCAAGGCCAGAAGCATCACAAAACACCTCATACAACAACCCTTCCTCTGGAAACCTGAGTACTGGATCACTGACCAACTTATCCTTTAGGTAGTCGAAAGCTTTCTAGCACTACTCAATCCATTGGGATACCTGGTTCTTCCTAGTCAAAGCTGTCAATGGAGCAGAAACTCGTGAGAAGTCTAAAAAGAAACTCCGATAGTAACCTGATAACCCCAGGAAACTATGAAATTCTACCACGCTCTTGGGGGATGCCCAAGAAAAAACATCTTCCACCTTCGACGGGTCTACTGACACTCCATGCTGAGACACTACATGCCCAAGGAGGTGTACTTCTTGTGTCAAGAACTTACACTTGGATAATTTCCCATAAAGATGGTGGTGTCAATGGACTTATAAGACTGCCCTGAGATGCTCAACATTCTACTCCTATGATCTTGATTAGATCAAGATGTCATCGATAAATACAATGACGAACCGGTCCAGAAACTCTCGGAATACAAAGTTCATAAGTCCCATCATCATAGCTGGTGTATTCATAACTCCAAACGGCATCACTAAAACTCGAAGTGCCCATACCTGCACATGAATGTCGTCTTCGAGATGTCACTGTCCTTCACCCTCAGCTGATGATATCCAGATCGTAGATCAATCTTAGAAAACAAACCTCCTCCCCCCATCTGGTCGAAGAGATGATCGATCCTTGGAAGGGGGTAACGGTTCTTGACTGTTACCAGATTCAACCTTCGGTAGTATATGCATAACATGAGACCACCATCTTTCTTTTTCACGAACAAAACTGGAGCACCCCATAGTGACACGCTGGGTCGAACAAAAACCTTCTCCATCATATTGTCAATCTGAAACCGCAAAACCCGCAACTCTGAAGGTTCCATCCGATAAGGGGCCATCAAAATCAGACGGGCACAAGGCTGTAAGTCTATCCCGAACTCAACGTCACGTCGGGGGGGGGGGTGTGGGGGGTGGGGGGGGGGGGGGTAGAGTCACAACCTCCTCGGAAAAAACATCAAGGAATTCCCCAACAACCTCTGGGACATCCATCACCTCTACACCATCTGAAACCACTGATAACAAGCCTAATAAGGAAAG
Organism: Viscum album; assembly: GCA_963277665.1. Classification (NCBI taxonomy): domain Eukaryota; kingdom Viridiplantae; phylum Streptophyta; class Magnoliopsida; order Santalales; family Viscaceae; genus Viscum; species Viscum album. The sequence goes on from OY728141.1 coordinate 1,428,493,390, forward strand.
GATAGGCTTCACATGCCGACTTCCCACATGATAGCTCCTCTCGCCAACAAAAGATACACGCTGCCCATCCACATCGGAGAACACGACACTTCTTCAAAAGCAGTCGATAATGGTACTAACTGAAAACAACCAGTCGATGCCTATGATGTCATCGTACGGGTGCATATATATCAAAAGAAGATCCCCACTAGACCGATGCGGTCCCAACGCCAGCCCACATCCCCGACAGACACAAGATACGCTGGTATAGCCTCCAACTGGTGTAATCATCACCAGGGGTACGGAAAGTCTCTCTACGTCTGGTCCCAAAGAATGGGCTGGACCAGGTGAAACAAAGGAGTGAGAAGCTCCCGAATCGAACAACGAATAAATGAGAGTGCTGAACAAACAAATTGTACCTCGCACCACCTCTGGTCCTGCTGGAGCTGCCAACTCTGTTGCATGAAACTATCCTCGCTTAACTCCTCTGCCTCTCTGATGTCGTCCACCTCCCCGACCATGCACTGGTCGAGGTCCCTGAGGAGCACCCTGAGGTCGGCCTCCTCCCGCAAAGTCTTCCCTCAAAGGAGCATGGTCCTGATGCTGCTGTAAGGGCGTCGCTGGAAACTGGTGCTGCTGAGGTGGGCGATGAACCTGCCCACCTCCACTGTACTATGCTCGGGTCGGGCACTGACTCTGAATGTGCCTGAAACCTCCACAAGAAAAATACTTCGGTCCCAGGCTCATGAAAAAGGGACGACGACCTGAATAATGGAACTGGAACTGTTGGGGGCTACTCCCCATTAGCCTAAACCTGGAAGGTCCCGTCACAAGATAATTGCTACTGAATTCCTTCCCCTTCGACGAACCTAACAGGATCCCCTCATGTGGTGAACCTCCCTGCGAGTGCATCCTCTCTACAACCTTAGCCTTCTTCAATACTACCAAGTACGTCGGAAGGGTGAAGGGGGTGACAACATACTGGAGCGAAGGACATAGCACCTCCTACAAAAATCTCGCTCGAGACTCCTCATCCGGAAAGAGATCCAGAGAAAAGCGTAGGAGATCTTTGAACTTGATCCCCAACTCTCGTACCGACATACTTCCCTGCTGGAGGGAGAGTAACTCCTGCCACTTCTTCTCCTTGATCATGGAAGAAAAGAATTCCTCTCAGAATTCCTTCTCAATGTTAGCCCACAGAACCTCTGCCTCTATCCTCTCTCCGAGGTAGAGCATCCACCACTGTCGCGCCGCACCTCTCAGCTGACTGACTCCTAGGGGAACCCAGTACTCCTTCAGAGCACGAATCAAGGTAAAAGTGATCCCTAGCTCCTCAAGCTGATGTTTCATTGTCCAATAGAGGGTCTCTCATAAATAATTATCTATCAAACCAATAACATTGATATAAAATATTCAATATCCCCCTTATTTTTTTCCCAACTTAAGTACTCATACTAATCCTACTTAATTATCAAACATTAATGGTGAATAAATATTTAAGAACTATGATCCTCAATTAATAGATCACTTATAAATATTATTTTGATGTATTGCACACATTTTAACAGACCATGTAATTTTTTCACAATCATGGTTGAACTAATGGACAATTATCACATTCTTTTTCACCACTATGTCTTACTTTTATTCCTCCTTAATCCACAGATGGATAGATGGGTAATCAATTATTTGATACAGACGAGATATCTCACATTAAGGATTTATTTAAATTTCCATAGTCTCAAAATAATGAAATATTAGATCATTTATTTATCATCATATTGGATAAGATGTCATTATCCTTTTGGTTAAACGAAACAAAAACATTGTTTTCCTTTCAATGGTATTCATGTATTGAGTATTCATAATAATTATCATGCTCTAACCATCTTCATTTTAATATATTAATCTATTTAAAATTGAATATATACATTTTTATTTTATGATTAGTATATATTTATAATTTTCCCTATAAATATGATGCTAGATTTCCTTATCATAAAAATGAACTCTCAAAATTCAAAAATCATGAGTTTGTAATTTTTATCATCATCCGACAATTGTCTTTAATAATAAACTATAAAAATATAATCTTTATTTATAATTCAACCCGAAACATTTTCAATGGATCACTATATATCACATCCCATTTATCATAAAATCAATGAATTGTAATTAAATATAATTACATCTATATGAGACACACAATAAAATTAATCAACTCCTCAAACATATAATTTTCAATTAAATATCATCGTAATATTAAATCACTAGTCTTGTTCAATAGAACTTGTAAAAATAATATTGACATTCCTAAAATAAAAGCATCAGTCAAACAACCCAAATATGTTTCATCATTTTGATATGATGAATATCATTGATAAAAATAATTCAACAAATTGATAATTTAGTTTTATCAAATTAATAATTTAATCACACCCATTAAATTTTTTTAAACAAGGGACATTATGAATTAGTCCATGTATTTGGGAAGTGACTTAGATAAAACCCAAATTCTAAACACCTAAGACACGAAACTCTAAATAAATTAAATTCAATTTAACATTCATTTAAACATAGATAACTTCTCCATGATCTGTTAGGACATTACATTGATGATTCTTCCCACACACATGACATATTGGAAACTATATTTTCATTTCACAATGGTTTATACCACTCAAGATCACATTGAACTCTATCCTTCTCTGCGTAAGTGAGACTGAATGTTGGTTAAGGTTCATGATTGTAATCATATATCATTATAACTAATTAGGAATAATAATAATATATTTCACAATTGTTATCATCACATTATATTTATTATCAACACATTTTCTATCACATTAAATATTTACATGATCCCTCTTCATTATAACCATCTACATAAACCAAAAAATATAGCAAGAGAAACACTAATCATACTATGGAATCATATAATAATAATAAAATATTTATTGTTTTTATAGAATATTAAAAATTCTATCTAATAAGTTTCCCATTCAGTTTAACACAGGTAATACAAGTTTTCAATATATTTAAATAAAATAGGTTCATTCATAATGAAAGTTGTAATTGGATGAAGAATATTCGCGGGGATTGTTAAATTCAGTGGTAAATAGGCTCGTTATCATAATCATTATGACAATAGAGTCAATTTTTTATGATTCATTTTATATGTATTTAGAAATAGGTAAAACTATTCCCATTCCACATCCACTTATATAATCCTGACAATTATTTAACATTCTGGAAAACAAGATTCATCTATTTTAAAAACATTCTGATGTTCTTATCAAATTATTATTATCCTAAGGTTTCTCACAAATTCTTTACAATCCTAGTTTCGAATTATTAAATATACCATTTTAAGATACCATATATATCACCCCATACATTTCCTACGTACATAAAAAATCATTTTTTAATAATAATTATTACAATAACATTAATATATATTCCAAAATCATAAATTCCATGTATATTTGGAAACATTTATACATAAAAAACTTATTCATAAGATATGTACATTCCATGTATCATTGTAAACCAGATTACATAAAATACTTATTCATAAGATATATTCAAAATCACCCACTTATTTCCTCATAAATTTCATTATCCACTATAATATCATATCTAAAATATTACATTATGACCTAGGAAATGGAAACATAAGAAATGGATAGATCCCATGTTTAGTAATTGCAAACAAGGAACATAATAATGATCAAAACAATTATAACATTACAATAATTGTACAATAACATGAGAATAATACATGAAAAACATAAAATGCATATCAAGGATCATAATATTGGATCATTTCATAAATCATATAATCTCATAAGGCATGAATCCTGAATTAATTATTGAAAATGGGTAACAAGATCATATCATTATAACATAAGAAAATTTTTTCTTCTTCGCAAAACTATAGAGGAAACAATTATTTTTTACTATAGAATAACTTAATATGTTATAAACATGTTTGGGTTCACTTTCCAAACCATTGTAGTATTAATTTTTTACAACCAAAACTATCATATTGGATAATTTTCTTTAATAGATATAGTTCACAACCCATTCCAGTCCAATTTATCTTAATATATATCCGTTTATACGAAATGAACTATAAGGAAATGTTATTTCAGGACCACACATCACATACTGAATATGATATATTTTTATGAAATAAGATCATATAACTGTACTTATCTCACGAACCATGAAATGTATGTAATTTTTGTAAACAATTCATCATATCATAACTTGTGGAATAGATATGAGTTTTATATAAAACTTATAAACATAATCATAAAAATAAACGATTGAAATAAAGAATAATGATGGTATTATTAGATAATATCCCCATTATAATATAATCTAAAATATTTTTTTCAATTATAGAAATATATATAACATAAAAGTATCATAAAAAATACCAATTCGGAAATTAACCATTCCATTCAGAAATCACTTACACAAATACCATTATTTCAAAAATATTATTGAAAATATTTTCTCTAAAAATAACCTTAGTTATTTTTAACTGTAGAATCAAATAATGAAGAGGTCATGATATTGGAAATTCCAAATATTATGTGTGTCATTAAATAAATAATACTTTCACATTTTCTGTAAAAATTAAAAAATAGTTCATTTTGAATAGCCCATTAATATTCCCATTTTAAACATTTTTTTGAAAAGTTAATCATTGGAGAAAATAAATTTAAAACAACACATGATAATATTAATACATTAATTAATATTTTTTATGAAGAATATTCTTGGAAGAAAATGATTTTTTTAAACCAGGAGTGAAATATATTTGATTTTATTTGAACACGTTATTTTGGTACCTTCAGTTATTAAAGGGAGAAAAATGAATATAGAAACATTTTTACAAATATGAAAATATATTCAGAGAAGTTTTTTTCATTTATTTATTATTAGACAATGAAAATACCTCACACAAAACATAATCATAGAAAATCCTAACAAACAATGACATAATAAAATAATGACCTTATCTCTACAATAATTTTATTTTATAATTAAACCCTTGAAAGATATATCATAAAATGTATTTTTAAATATAGATAATTTTAAAGTAAATAATATTATATTAATTCCAATTTTACTATATAAATTATATAAAATAAATAAGTGATGAATATGGAATGTGTCTCAAAAAAATAAAAGTGAGAGGAAAATTACATAACTTCTATCTGACTTCCATTATATGTGATTGAACCATAGATATGATAAATATAAATTTATTAATTATCAATTAAATAAGAATAATCATTAATATCATACTATATATGACTCACTAATAATAAATAATTACCCATTTATAAGTATATTTTTTTATTAAAATCCCTATTTTTTGTGATGACAACTTAGTTTTTCATGTATGTTTTTGTTTAGATGTTCTAGTACTTGTAATTTGATAATTTATTTATATCCACTAGTATATTATTAATATTATTAATATCATATATATTCCTTATAACCATATTTATATTCACTAATAATGGTTAGATATAAAAAATATATTACACTGTAAATTGAGATGATATGTCTTACATAAAAATTAATAATGTTTTCATTTTTCAATGGATGCAATGAATTAGTTGTAAATATTTATTAAACAATTGAAAATAATAAATATATCATATATATATTTATCATTTATTCATTAAATGTATCCTTATTACCTTATATCTGTACATTATGAATGAAATCACATCACTTCACGATGTAGTAGTCTATTATACACAAGAGTGATGTCACCTTATTCCCACATAATGGAAAGTAATAACGTAAATGAGTTATTTAAATTAAATAAGATTAATTATATACAAAATATAATATATAAAAATTAATTCAATATATATATTTAATATTGAGAGTCCCAAATATAAAAATATTTAGATAGGTTAATATAGTAGTAGATTATCGTTCACTAGATCGAATAGATTATTTCCAAGTTGAAGGAATTGGAAATTGATATAGGCCATTAAAAATATCTTAATATATGGAATATAAATAGGTTTTTATGTCATCATTTTATCAGCATTATATTTTATAAAATATATTTTTTTGAAATAATTTAATATTTTCAATATTTTTTTTACACAACCGTAATTATTGGTTTTGGAATAAGAAAGAACTAAATTTGGATTCTGTTATTGGCAACACTAATTTAGTAATTCAATACACTCAAAACATATATTAGCTTTTGGTATACATAAAACTGTGTTTGACTTTTGTTGTAGACAACATCGAGTCCCTTCAATAGAATGTGTTACAAACATGATCGAGTTTGTCCAAACTATAATATAATTATAATATTTTTATTAAAATATTATTATAATTATAACCTACATATTAGGGAGGGATATATGATTCAAATTTACTAAATTATGAAACTATTCTATAAAAATATTTATAAAATGAATCCTTTGGTTATAAATTAGTTAAATATGAAAGTAATAAAAATTAAAAAATATTAAAATTGTTCTTCTATGAGAACTATTTTTCTTTGTTCAAATATATTTTAACATAATAAATAAATATAAAACACGTGAATACTATTTTTTAAACAAATATATTTTATATATTCAATATTATTATTTACACTAATCGAATAGATTTTTTAGTTAGAGGATATTAAAAATAATTTTTTTACCAAATAGTTATATATTTCTGAAAGTTAATTTTACCATATATTAATGATGCACCTATTTTAATTCTAATTTTTTAAATTAATATAATTTCTATAAATAGATAAAATTTATTTTTTCAATATAGACATATAATTTTACATTCGTTAAATAATCTTAATTTTTTAGAATGTTATTTTTTAGATGAATAATAAAAAACACTAATGTTTAATTGGGATCATTTTTTCATATAATGTTTAGGTAGTTTATTTGTATTTAAATTTGGCTGTAATGTTTATTTATATATATTTTAGAAAATTTAATCCAATTTAGTAGATTGTAACTAATATCACTTTGAAATTAGATATAAAAACACCTCAATCTGTTCAACTTTTTAATTTTAAAATCAATAGGTTCTGTCTCATGTAAAGGATTAATTTAAAAGTAATTTTTTATCAACTTTGATTAAAATATTGATAGTTAATTATATATTAAAATTCATGCTTCGATAAAATTTATATTATTTTGGACTATTTTTTTGATTAAAATTATTATTAAAATTAATTATAATTAATTGTATTGAATAAGGGTAATAATATTTTTACATAGTAGTTAATATTTAATATTAAAAACATATATTAACTAAAAACTCGTCCAAAGGAAATTTTATAGCCATATGAGTACCATATACTCACTTTTATAAAAATTAGTTCATAATTCAGGGAAAATATGTATTGAATACATATAAATAGTGATTACCTTTTTATAATTACAAAAATTTCACTTCTCCTCCACTATAAAAGGAAACTCGCCACATCAATTTATCAAACTTATCAATCCATTCACGTAGATAGAAAACATACCAAATATCATTTAAATATCCCCAAAATCATCTTATTTTCTATAATTTTGGTATCAATCCATCCAATGTATCCCTATGGTGAAAACCAACTGGAGTTTCCCAAAGAAGTTGTAACATCCATCTATAAGATCTTTTGTATTATGTACTTCTCCATCCATTAGTAATTATTATTTCATGATCATATAACATCCCCAGTATAATAAATATATTGATATTTTTTATTTTAATGATTTAGATTAATCTCATAAACACTTCCATCAAATGGGATACACGACCATCATGCATGTGTATGGCGGACTCCCGCCTCACAAAATAATGTCGTTCATTATTCCATTGCCATCTCTCAAGATTTCAAATAGTAGTGGAATTAAAATTTTATATTATAAATATTATTTTAGTTATCTATTTGTGATTAATCTATTATTATATTACAAATTACATCTTACTTTTTATCTTTTGTTAATATGATTACATTGTATGTGGATGTGTGGACTACCACCACCTTAGAATGATGTGATTTTTCCCCACATAACATCGATTCAATGAAAAATCGATTTAGTAATATATATGATATATTTGAAATAAAAATGTTACTTTATTAAAATAATAATTTATATATTAATATATTTAAGATAGTTTTTTTTCAACATGACTAGAAAATAGAAACAATATTTATGTGTATGTACATCCTACCATATCCAAAAACATTGAATTCAATTTAATGTTTATATCTTTTGTATATTTTTATTAATACTAATATATTTCATATATATGATATTTATATCATTTTTCAAATTCTGGAAATATGTAAATAATGATATCATTAATAGATTCATAATTTAAATTCAAATCATATATAAAAAACCAAGTGTTTATTACGAGAAACATAACTCTAATAATAAATTTTTAATAAATGGGTAATATAATATAATAAAAAAATTAATATATTTTATGATATATCTTAATATGGTTCGATGGAATATGTATAGTAAACTTATATTTTTTAAGGAGGTTATAATGTGTATGAATAAATTCAAGGATTAAGTTAAGGGTTTTCTCGTCTCACATTTATTTCTCTGAGATATATCATATATTCACCACTTATTATTATTTTTTGATGATTATAAAACCATTAAAATTTGAGATCATGAATTACCTTTATTTATTTTTATTATATGTTCAAACTGATTTTATTATTCATGGATCACATGATTAAAATGTTTCTCAAGTAGTTGGGGGATTTATAGTCTCACTAATATTTCAGTATGACTATTTCATTATTGAACAGTCATTTATTTTGTGTGTTGTATATACATCCCATTAATTTATTATATTATTAATATTAATAAATTTATTTATATTAACTTTTACATATCATGATCTCTCTTTTATTGGGTTTTAAGTATAAAAAGTAACAGAATCAAAAATGTGATTTTTTCTCAATATTCCTTCTATGAGAAAAATATAATTTTAGGCATCGTTATACATTTATGAGTTGTATATACAACTATTTGAGAATTTATATCATGAATATCACTATAATAGTTTTATTTAAACATTCATATAAAGTTATTATTTCATGGGGATTAGGATTATGTGTTACCAAAATGGTATGAGTTTATTGCTACAATGTCGTCATTTATCATGTTATTTTATGATTATTCTTTAATTTATTAAATATTATGATCCATATATCAATAATTATAAGTAATTTAAAACTCCAATTATTATTAATGATATATCAAATTAATTTTACCATTTATCAACAGACAATTAATTACAATAACAAAGAAAATAGTTTTAATAAAATAATTCTCTATTTATGTCTCCTATCCAAAATCTATTTTTTTCAAATACAAGTTATCCATAAAATGTCTTTAAAAAATGTTTTCAAATGATATTTTAAAACTATTTTAAAGTAAGAGAAATTGAAATTATATTTTATGTTTAATTTTTTTCAGTATTTTTTAAGCATCCCTTATATTTTTTCAAATACATTTTCAAAAAATAGGGTTTAAAATGATTTCATTATTCAATTATTTATTTTAAATATATAATTTCATAGAAAATGAAAAAGTTTTATAGATTAAATTTTTTTTAATAATATTTTCAAATAATTATGTTTCAAAAAAAAAGCAATCGTCATTTATATGTTTTAAATTGTCTTTTGAATGATTTTTTAAAAAAATTGTGGCTAGCATCCTTTATGTGATTTCAAAGATATTTTCAAATAAATTGGTCTCAAAATGTTTTATAATTTAATTTTTTGGTTTTAAAATATATTTTCAAATAAAATTATTTCAAAATTTTTTCAATCTTCAGTTATATGTTTTCAAAAAATAATTTTCAAATAAAAGTGGATTTAAGGTTTTTTCAATGAAATTTTAATTATCTCAATAAATTTTATTATAAGATATATCAAAATTATTTCTATTTATATGATTACATTAATTGGTGTTGCTCATTCCTTTTGGGGATATTATCCAAGGTTATATGTCTTATTCAATCTAAGAATGGTTTATGTTTTTATGTCATGAACTTTATAAAACCAATTTCTCTTTCATGGGTTATACTTTTAGGAAACTCATTTCCATATCATGTGTTATATGGTTATAAAACACAAATCACATTCATGGGATATTATATAATTATGAATCTTTTCTCTTTTCAATATATTATGATTTGATTAAGGGTTTATGATACCCATTTCATATCATTTTTTATGATATGATGTTTTTTATGTCGATCTATTTTTATGGGATATGATATTGTGAATGATTTATTATCAGGTGGACAATATTGTGTTGGGTAAGCCCATTATAGCTTTTAAGATGGTGTATACTTTATAACACCAAGTAATCTTGTTATATATTATACAATTGGAGTCCCAAACAGTTAGGGGTAGGTCCGTTATATATTATATGATGAGGTTTCCCAGATAGCATTGAGTGTCCTATGAAATCATATACGATGGGGCAACATAGATAGTTTGTGTTGTTCCTGTTGTATCACTCTCATGCATAGGATAAATATTTATATACAATGAGATATAAATTTATTGGATGGATAGTGTAATCAGCTCAATAAATGCATTTTTCTACTAAGATGGTCTTATTAGTAAACCATGACAACTATGATGGACTTGAGTGTGAACCATAAAATATAATATGGCCATGGTTGTAAAAATTATCTACCATGATAGTCTTTTTAGTGACCCTTAACTGGTTATATGGTTTGTTGAGTGAACCCATTCCACAATATAGATTGGGATATGACTAGGGATGGTGGTGTTACCCTCTCAATAGGTGAATACCCAATGACGTTCTCTGATATGTTTTGGAAATGATCCTTAACTGAAAGGGAATGATTTTATTTTCTTATATTTCTATATAAAAATAAATATCTTATTACTATAATATTATTTATCACGGATTATTCCCTTGAATTCCGTGTGATTCATGTTTTTTGAACTATCAATATGGATGATGTGAATTATGCATATGATCAATGATATGCATGGATTGATATTAAAAGGTTATTATCATGTCCTCATACCCATATTCTCATGAAATTCTTTAGTATCTCCTTTATTTACCCATAATGAGCATCTAAAACAACAATTTATTATGTTCCAAATCCCTATATAATTAATAAATGGTTTAAATAGGATTATAAAAGGGGAATATCATTATCAGAATCACTGAAGATATTTCAATATAATAAAATAATGTGTCCTATGTTTCCAATGACACTAATCTATTAAATTACTTTGGTATTTAATTCTATAATATTCCAAATATTCAAAAAATGATGTCATATCCATGTCTGTCAAGAATGTTTCACTATTGTTGGTATAAAATAGAATGTTTTTTCAACATTATAATATAGGATGTGATAAATTTAGTGAGATTCCTACAGATATTTAATGACATATGACTAGGGATGTCTCTAAGGATAATCCTAATGTATAATAGATTTAATATGGTGTCATAATTTTGCTTTTGTACATGTGATTTTTTAGGATTATATTCTTTCCTACTATTAATAGTGTTTCTCACATTATTATTTTAGATTTAGTGAATGGATATAAAAATATGGATTCATATTAACATGGAATCTGATGGAAAATTTAGTGACTTTTAGAAACCAATGTGGATAAAGACTAGAGGTAATGATATTTCGTTTATTCCCAATCAACTATCTTGTTATATGATTAAAATTGTGATCATCAGTGAGATTCCTAATACATAGAATAAGAATAAGATTGGATTTTATGAAAGTTAATGATGAAATAATAATTATAGAATGAGTGTTTGGATTCCTCAGTGTCAACTATAATTGAATAATAACCTTTAAGAACACCTCAAATGAAGGGGAATATGTTATCGTTGTTGAAAAACATTGTTATATAGTGAAAAAATTGCATGTGGTTTAATGAATTATCTTTAAATAACATTTAAAATAACCATCTCAATGACCCGACATTAGAATTTACTTCTAATATAAGGAACTAACTATTTGCTATCAATAATCGAGGAAGATAGATTGATGTATTTATATATTTGGAATAATGATTTATGAAACATATAAGTATTGTTCAATTTATGTTTTTAAATAAGGAGTAAAAATAATATATTGGGGGATTCCTAGGGAATAGAGATATGATTTAATTGGAATGATATAGATTCATTGAAAACACATTATTAAGGTAAATATAACCACTAATATTTTCTTTTTGTTGAGATAATTATGATTGGATAAAGATATTTAGGATATGAATATGTAAATCGGATGGCACTAAATACCTCATAAATTATAAATGATTTTTTAATAGGAGTTCAATACTATTGTTGATAAATTTTATAAATTTTTTGAATTTAACAAATATATCCATCGATCATTGGAATAATAAAAAATGAATTTTTCAATAAGGATTTATGTAAAATCATCTTATTACCATATTTTGTGAGAATACATGAAGATGATATTCACAAGTTTAATATGTCACAAATAATAGATATTTTATAACATATGAGGGATGAATTTTATGTTTATTTTTACAAATATTCTTCTTTGTTCCTATAGTTTTGGAAATTCATCGTTTTGAAGGGTCATATGGTTAACCATTTATAGAATGGTTTTATATAAAATTGTATATGAGGATCTAAAAATTAAATAATTATCTCCCCATATGTAGATTTATTCATATTAGATAAATTTTTATAATTTTTTTATATAATGATAGATGGAGTGACATATCATTCTATTTATGGATGTCACGGTCTTCAAGTACTTCCTGAATGAATAATTCAACTTCATACTTGGAATTATAGATTATGTGAAAATAGATGAAGGAACCACAATGGTTGAGGTTTTCCTCAAATCATGTATCTATATATTCTAATGAAATTTTTTTAAGAGTAATAGAATGATGCTCTAAATAAAAATATTCCCCTTTATCATAATTTTTTATAATATTAATTACCCATTTAAACACACTATGGGTTACGATTGTCTTATCATTATCATTTTATGGATCACACACTTCATTTGATTCACATTCTCTATCAACCTATATCAAAACCTGATAGTCAGATTTACCATCCATGTCTATGTTTTAAGATTCCACATATTTTATCCTATGTAGAAACCTGTTTATAATTTACTTTTGGTAACCACTATGTTTCCAGCATTCCCCTTTTACGTGGAGTTTAACTATTCATATTTATGATGTGGGTTTTTGTTAATGTATCATTCATGTATTAATCATTTGATAACCCAATTGAATTTTGATGATGAAATTCATTTCAATGGGGGTTAAATTTATCACCCCATGGTTTTGTGCATTATATTTTTAATTATTTAAATGTATTTTTTATTTTTCATTACCCATAACACTTAATATATATTTTTTTTACACGAAACCGCTATCTTTCGAAATTGTAATAAAAAGAACCATTTTATATTGAGTTTAAATAAAAAATTACATCATCTTCTAGTATATGAAACACTATATATTTCTTGTGTTACAAATAATAAAATGTCGTTTTGATAGCTTGTGTTATATGTAAAATGTGTTCTAGTAGACAACAATATACTATTAATATAACTATTAAAATGTTATTGTAATTACCTACCTAGATATTATAATTGTTTATATGAATCAGATAAACTAAATTTTGAAATGATAATTTTAAAATTTCAATAAAATTAATCATTTTTTATCAATTAGTATTAAATTAATTTAATAACTATTTGAAAATAATGAAATTCATTTTCTTAGAAAACTATTGTTCTATTTTAAAACATGTTTTATCTAAATAAATAAAACAAAAAATTTATAATTTTTCAAATTAAAAATTAATTTTTTTTATTTAATAATATTTTATTGATACTCATATAATATATTATATACGTATAAGATATGAATGAATCAAATTTTTTATTACAAAGTGTTATTTTTTTAAATGATATTTTTTCACCATTTCATGGTGTACCTATTTTCTATATATCTTATTCACTTTCATTATGTTTATTTGAACATATAAACATAATTTTTTATATAATGATATCAAAATTTACATTCGTCATGGTTTTGGTAATTTTCAGAGTTGTTTCATTTTTTGTTTAATAGTGAAAACAAAAATAATTTAAAATGAGAAATGATTTTTCATTTAATTTATTTTTAAAATTAAACTATATATTAATTTTCTTGAAAATTTTTATTTTATCATTAATAATAAATGTAGTCAAATTTATGTAATTTGAAAAAAAAATTAACAGTGAATATATATATAAAATCACTTCAATCATTTATATATTCTCAATATAAATACTCAATATTTCATTACATCTCATAGATGAATTGTAAATTAATATCTGCCATTTGTATGATTAAAATCTAAAAAAAATTGATTAAAAGTTTGAATAATATTAATTTATAATATCAATTAAGTTATTCATTGTTTTGCACCAAAATTGTTAGTGAAATTCATTAATATAAATTATAGTGATTAAGGATAAAATGTTTATACTTAGTGTTTAATCATTAATAGTTAAAGGTTAAATTCAAAAATCAATTTTCCTAAATCTATTTAATGTCAATAAATCTAATCTATAGTACCTTTTCATAAATATGATCCTTTATTTTTAAATCATTATTTAAGGAATACCACTCAATAGTGTCTACCATTTTATATTGAAATGAATTTCTTAACAAATCCTTATAGAAGTGAACTCAACCCCCTCAATTATTAATACATGTCAATAGAATTGGATCTACCAAAAACATCCTAAATGTTATTAAAACATCAATATAAAATTCATAGAGTCCTTACATTGGGAATAATTCTATCCAAGGAATCCCTTTAGTGAAAAAAATAGTTACCCAAAGAAGAGGAAATATCATTCTAAAAGCATTTTTGTTCAATGTCCTTATCCAGCACAAAAATAATTATTATTCCATGATTATATAATAAAATAAGGGTAATTAGTATGGGTATGTGTTCATATTCTATTATTTATTCCTAAAATACCACACACTTCTATCAAATGGGATACACAGTCATCCTTTGTGTGCAAGACAGACTACCACATTGCATACTGAGGTTTTTAGTTATTCTATTACATCATTTTATGAATGAGAAAAATTATGTATTTAGTATTATTAAATGATGTATGTTATTTTTAAAATGTATATATTCTTTTGTAATTATTTTATAATTGATAATTTCATGAATTCCAATTTGGGGAAATTTGAAAACATCATTTGTAGACGAGTGGACTGCTGCCTCTTCAATGAAAGGTGATTTGTTCACACGTTATAAGAAATGTTTTAAGGATTGGTTTAGTACTAACATATGATATATAACACATAATATTTATTGTTTTATGATAACATATATATATATATATATATTTAAATTAAATTATTTTATTTAATTTGAAAAAAACAGAAACAATGTTTATGCATATGCAGGTCATACCGTTTCCAAGAAAGACGTATTCAATTCCATATGTATATCATTCATATAATTTTTTAAATAATATTATAGTGAATATATGTGATATTTAATTAATTGGTTACATAAAATAAATATTTAAATCATGATATAAGTATGATGATCAAGAATAGAAATTCAAAACACATACAAAAAGCAGTATTGTTACAACCTGAAACAAAAAATTAACAAGAAATAGATAATTAAATAATAATATAATGTCATAAAAATCATTATGTTATTATAGATAATAATATGGCTCCAAGGTATATATATAATCTGGTAATATTTATTACATATGATAATTCAATGTGTGCGAATAAATTCAAGACTTATGATAATGGTTTTTTCGTCTCACTATTATTTATGAGTGATAAGTGATTTATTCACAACATATTCTTCATTTATGATGTATATACATCCCAATGAAATGTTATATCATAAATATAATTTATATAAATATATTTATGTTTAAATTCACGTTATTATTTAATGGATCTCATGATTCAAATCCAACTCATGTTGTAAGGGGATTTTTATTATTGCTTTTATTTCTGCAATAGTTATGATATTTTACTACCATTTTATTTTCTGAAGTGTATATACATCCCCAAAATTCATTCTATGATTATATTAAAAAGATTATTTGTATTTTCAAATACTTTTTATGACTACTATTTCTTGGGTCTTATTGTACAGAAGTTACCAAATCTTTATGGTTATTTTATCTCAATTTTTTTATTTGAAACATCTGTTATGTCATGAACTTGTATTCTTTTATGGGGTCTATATTCAAAAATTTGTAAATTTATATCAGTACTATCATTCATATAAACATATGTTATTACTTTGGTAATTTTAATATTTTAGGGGGATTATTATTCAATGTTTCCAAAATGATATGATTTTATTGTTATAATCTCATCACTTATCATGATTGCTTATGATTATGCTTTAATTGATAAAATTAAATGATCAATATCTCAAAAAAATTCAATAATATAATTTTCATGTGGTAATTAATGTGATCTTAATGTAATGGTACTATTTTTTAACAATCTATTAGTTAAGATAAATAAGGATAAATATTAAAAGAATATGAATTTTTCCTTCTCCTGAGTCATAAAATTAATTAATTCAAAAACCATTTAACCTATTTTTTCCGGATTCTATTAAATGATATTAGAACCTCATATTACAGTAATAGGATTTTTAATATTGTATTATGTTTTAAAATGGGTTTCAAACATTTTCAATATTCAATTACAATTTTTGGACACATTTCAAAAATATATGGTTTTAGAATTGTTTTGAAGATTATGTTATTTTTTCATATATATTTTAAATGATTTTTTTTTCAGGATTATATTAAAAGTATTAAAATATATTTAAAAACTAATGGTTTTATATAATATTTCAACATTTCTTTATATGTTTTACAATAAATTTTCAATGAAAAGTTTCCAATAAAAAATTCATTATTATAATATATTTTTTAAAAAAATTCAATGAAAAGGTTTTCATAATGTTTTCAAAAATATTTTATATTTTTTAAAAATTTTATTTGAAATGGAGAATATTTTTATTTTATTTTTAAATGATATACTATTTTTCTAAAAATAGAATTTTATATTACTCTAAAAGATTGTTTTTACTATAAAATTATATTTTCCGGTGATACACCTGCCCTACTTGGGTTATGATCCATGAGTACTATACTTATTCATAATCTGAATGGTTATATTTTTGATGGAATCATGGTTTTGAATCATGATTCTCATTCATGAGTTATAGTATTATGAAACCTATTTCTCATTCACTAGTCATATGTTTACGAAACTTGTTTCTCATTCGAGGGTTATTCTATGAATATGAAACCTATATATTTTACATTGGTTATGATATGATAAAATGTATATGATACCCCCATATTTTTTTTTGTGTCATCATATAAGAATTATGTAATATCATGTGTCCCTGATTCTTCTAGATAACCAAATTATATCTTCTATAATGGATTGTCCAAGATTTCATTTGGTAAGCCCATTATAGAATATATGACTGGAAACCCAAATAATATCTCTTTAGCCTGTTATAACATATATGATGGGGTGGTCCAGATTTCCCTAGGTAATATCATTATATCATATATTATGGGGTGGCCTAGATAACACCGGGTGAGCCCATTATAGATATTAAATGAATTGGAAAAATATTTCAATATTAAGATATATAAATTGCAAAAATTTAGAGTGGATATTGTTATGAAATGAACTTTTTCAATTTAGATGTTAATGATAGTGTTCCATGACTACCAGGATTCTCTTGGAAGTTATTGTTTACATCTTTGATGGTATTGGGTGTGAACCTTGACTAAAAATAAGGTCTTGGTATTGTTACAGGACTAATAATATTGTTTGGGTAGTAAATTCATTCCACATTAATGAATGGGATATGAAATTGGATGGTGGTGTTTCCCACACAATAGGTTAATCCCCCATTAATTACCCAAACATGTTTTTGGAAATGTTCCTAGACTTAAGGAGAGTGATTTTATATGGTTATGTGTATTCTAGAAATTATATGTATTATTACCATGTTATGATCTCATGGATTATTCCATTGAATATATAATGGTTCCTGTCTTTTCAAATACTTATCTATTTTCCATATTTTTAATATATGATCCTTGTTATGAAGGGTATGATCATTAAATGCTATTTTTCATGTTCTTATATCCTTATGTTGATGTTATACATACACATCTCCTTTTATTACCCTTTATGATCATCTGAATTCACCATTTCTTATTTAATCATTCCCAACATCTGTGGAAATGTTTTAATTAGGTGTAATGAATGATAATATCATTGTGGGAAATATTTGAGATCTATCTGCGTAATAAAATATTGTGTTAAATGGTTCCATAGACAATAAAATATTACAGTCCTTAGTCGTATACATTTGTAATATTCTTAATATTAATCTTAAATGATATAATATCCATGTATTCTAATCCATATCCTCTATAACAATGGCTCAATATGATCTCATGTAGGTGTAATAATAAAAAAATCATTTAGTAATGGAACCTCTTCCTCTGTCATCCATTTAATGGACTCACCAAACACTTTATTTTTATGGATTTATAATAAAAACTAGGATACATTTTTCTTTGAAGGGAATTAGGTAATTAATTTGGGATGTGATTCTCTAGAGAAATTGGATTTAGACCTATTGGGGGATAAAATGTATAGGTTCCCTTTTTATAATTTAGGTAAGTTGAAAATTATCAAATTTGCATTGTTTTATGATATTACCATGTAACATTTAACGAAAAACATATCTAAATTGATCATGGAGGTACTTATTCTATGAAATGGTCCAAATACATCATGAAAATTGATATTATATATTTTTTATGTTACTTAATACAATTTTTGTTTTCATTTGAACCCCTGATAAACAAAATATCACCTTAACCACGGTAAAATTTTTATATTATTTTTATCAATCCTTATGAAAAAAATTATTCGACCCTACTAATTAATAATAATTATTATGATTCCGAATAATGAATCAATTTTTTTTAAAATTCAACTAATTGATACAAAATAATATATTTAAAATAAAAAATGAATATTTGATGAAAATACAGTATTCATTAGAATAAATTTTCATAATAATGAAAAAAAATTAAAATAAAAAATACGATTTATTAAAACTAATTAAATTTTGTGATTAATAATATAATTGAAGTAGAATTACATAAAAAATTATTTTAAAATAAATGAGATCATTATATAAAAATAAAAATTAAATAAAATTGTTAATAATGAATCTTAGTTCTCACATCTCACATAAAATAATTCCATTAATAAAATAATTAATAATTAACATGAACAGAATTGTTTTGTAATTTTTGTTAAAAATATTGTAATTTCTTATAGTCAATTATTTGAATGGAAAAAAATTTAATTTTAAAATAATCATGAAAATGTGATGGAACTGGTTGTTGGATTAATATTGTATTATGCATAAGACATGATTTACTGTAATTAATTATTAATAAAAAATATATGATTAAAGTAAAAAACATTTATCTAGATAAATCATGTTAAAATAGTTTAAGAATTTTGAAAATTTTAATTTTTTATGATAAAATCAATTGGACATAGAAAATGATATCTTTTCAGAGAAATGTTTCTTATACTTTCAAATTATCCTAGTTTTAATTTTTACTAAATTGATACCATATGAATTTAATTTATTCCTATATTAAAAATATTTTTTCATAAATTAGTTAATCATATTAAGAAACACTATTCTATTGTCTTAGTGAAAATTGTCACACTAAATAATAATATTTTAACTTTATATCACAGTTCATTTACACTTAATGATCTGTGTAACACATTCTATAACATAAATTATATTTATATGATATAAAATTTCAGAAAATATCATGTAATTAATAACATATTTCATATAAATATCCCCTCATCTGAATAATTCACCATCATCATCCCTAGATAAACTTAAATTCACCACATTTTCATTTATTAATACCTAAAGCACACCATAATCAACTATGAACCCCATCCTATCCGATAAAATTCATTCCACACCTACTAGAACAATATTAAAGCGACCTTTAGATACCCAATATTATAATACGCACCATCTAAAAAGACATGACCATTAAACTTTTCTAATGATAACCATAGGAATTTTAACCACATTCTAATTACACTTGAATAAATTAGATAACACAAATACATGTTGTTGAGATATAATCATTCAAAATACATTTTCATTGTCTTTCAGGTGAATGTTATCATCAGCTAGGTTGTAATCACTCGTTTCCACGTCAGTTTTTCTAGTAGTGATACATTTTTTTAATGTCGAGTCATATTATTTGTTTTAAATAATTCATAAAGATTATTAAAATTCATAATGGTCATATTTTAAAATTTTAGATCATTAGAAATGTTGTCTTAAACTGACATGGAATTCTTTAATAAACGGAATAAATTTTTCATAATTTATTATTTTCTATATCATATATATTTAATCATGATGTCAGGTAAAATAATTTTTCTATATATATGTTATCAATGTTGTTAATGTTATTATATATTTCTGAATGTTAATGTTTTCTATGATTAATTTCTTTAAGAATGTATGTTATATTTATTCTCACATTTGATAAGTATATTTTATATGATATTAAATGTTTTTTTAAAATATCTCCACGGAAATAATTTATTATTAATGTAATATAGACATGGATGATGTTATTATCCAGTAGGAGGAAAAATTTGTGACATAACATTATGAGAAAAAATACATGTCAGAATTTATAATAAAATTACAATTTATTCAATATCCTATTATTTTAACATCATAAAATGATACAGTAAATAAATTTTGTGATATATATGAACGTATATAAAAGTATTTTAACATTGGAACTATATAAATTGGTATATAATAATTAATAAATACTAGAAAAATATATTTATTGTGTAAATAGTAGATTACATTTGACATTAAAACATTGGACTAATTTTTTACTGAAATTTGCAACATAATTTTTGGAGTTGAATTCTGTCTATATTTTTTAGTTTTCTAATAAAATTGTTTTTAAATAAGTTTTCTTGAAAATATTTCATGTTAGACATCACAATTGATCATTGAAAAAATAGATCATTTTTTGATATTGGAGACATTTTTTATGTGGCTTTACTATACTTCAAACATATGTAGAAACAATAAGGTTAATCTTATTAAAATTGCATACAACATGATAACATGTACAATGATTCAAGGAATAAATTCATATTTATTTTTAAAATAAAATATGATGATTATTTTATTGAGATGTCTAACATGGCAATTCAAGGCTAATGAAAACTCCGGCTATTATCATGTTCATATTATTAAGATATATTTATTTTGATGAAATAAAAATAGTTTATTATATATAAATATATATATTAGTTTTATTTTTTGGTTTCAGTCATCCACATGCATGAATACATTCATTTTTACATGTCATGATTCTGTATATCAACACTGTCAATAAGAGTGAAAGAATCATATAAAGAAGATTATAATACAATATAAAAATGATAAAATAAATCATGGGATATTTTAACTTATATTATCATAGTAAATAATATTATTCATTATAATTGATAAATAAGATTAATCATTTCATTTTATAAGGAAATTATCTAGTAGTTATTTATATTTTAGGATTCATTACATTACAGTGATGAGTAAGATGAAAGAAAATAATTCGTTAATCAACCAATATGATTAAAATGAATTAGTTACTCAATGTGTTAATCAATTTCAATTGATGATGTTAAATAATAATTATATTTTTGTACATTTAATTTATACGTTTTCCATCATCTATTATATAATAGTTCTATTAATCCTAATAAACTCTATATCTCTTTTTCTAAAATGAAAATTTTCATGATCAAATATAGTTTATTCATGGAAGATTCATAGCTAGGTATTGCGAATATTGTCTAAATATCTTCTGAAACATAATTCAATAATATTTTAATAAACAAAGTATGCATGATTGATCGTAAAATGCATGGGATGGATCTTGGAGTCGAACAGACTCCCCAACTATAATTACTAGATTTTAGTCCCCCATTCCACTATGGATGTTTCTATGAGTTATAACTTTTTTATTATATCATAAATATTATATATATATTTGAAAATAATATATTTTGACATTAAGAGTTAATCACATTGGATTTATTAACACATGGGGTAAAGGTGTTTATGATAGGGGTATAAGGTATTATTGGAATATTAACTATTTTTTAAATTTGGGTAGAAATTTTTTATTTGTAAGGGTTTATTTCAGGAATAAATAAAAATAGGGATGGATAATTGAAATTTTTTGAAGTGATTAAAGACCAAACAAATTATTTAATGATTATACATTCATTTAACTTCAACACTATATAATGAGATTGGGAAATGTGTGGTAATTGATTGATTCAATAAATAAAGGAAATAATACAAAAAATTTTACTATAAGATATAGTAATTTATAATTCAATTCATGAAAATATGTTATCATTTTATTTTGATTCTCATTATAAAATAAAATGGGTGATCTTTAATGAAATAACCTTAGTTAAATTTTTAGGTCATGTTTATTAAAAATAATATAGAATAAATCTTCAATGAAACATTTATATTTCATTTTGAATACATATACTGATGTTTATAAGTGTTTTACCATAGTTCGTGGGTGTTATGATTGATTTTATGTATTGTTTTATGAAACCATTTGTAACTATAAACCATAATCCACATTTTTGTTTATATAATGATGATGAATTTTACTTATATAAACAATTATAAATAATGAACATTGATATATGGAACTTGAAATATGAAGTGATTGAGGATATTTTAGAGGATTAAGTATTTTCTATGAATTAAATAATTGATGTTTTATTGATTTATAGGTATTTTTATAAAGTGTAACACCCCAAAATCAAAAAATAAATACATTTTATTTGATATCTTGTATAACATGAAATAGAAATTGTGTATGAGAATTTAATAACCCGGAATGTTAATATATAATAACTATTTTAAATAAAATTAATATATATTATTTCAATAATTGAATGATAACAATAATTTATCTTTCCTTTGCAGCACAAATGACCTTGTTTGATAGCATAAATTACACAAAACACAATGTTTTAATCAAAAAAAATATATTATTAAAATATTGTTATTTAATACAATAAGACATAAAAAAGACATTAAATTAGAGGTTATGAATATTAGTAATTAACATATAATAATATATGGTTTTCAAAAATATGAATTGAATTCATTGGATACAAATTTTTCAGAATTGAATATAGGAAAATGTTTAATAGAATGATTTTTTTTATAAAGACATATTTTTATTCACCAAAAGGTGTATTACATTAATAAATTAAATTAATCATTACATATAAAGACCCAACCCCAGAATAAAAGGAGTTTGTGGATGAGAACATGATGTGTTTCTTTTAGAAAAACATGCACTAATAAAATACACATCATGTCTTGTATAGAGGATCGAATTCGGTTTAGGCTTTGGGAAACTAGCTGCTACTGACAAGCTTCTTTAGCTAAAACTGATACCTGAAAATTTTCATTTAAAAACGAGAGGTGAGAATACGAATTACCTATAAGGTGTTTTTAAATAAACCAATATAACATTTGAAAACATTCTTTAAAACATCCCATTAAACATTTTTCTTAAATAAATGTTGTAACACATGTAACATATCAAAAATGTGCTCAATTAAAAACTTGCTAACAGAATTCCAAGGATTCATGATTCAATTATAGGTTTCCTCATTCGGAGTAATAAATACAAAATGTTCCAAACATGTATGAAATTTAATCATGCAAGCACAAATTGAAATGGTAAGAGTATTGGGTAATCAAAGATGCATGTAAGGGAAAGAACTTTGATTTCATACACTAAATACTAACACACTGAATGTTAAACATATGTCATGCCATAATATTTTACATTTCTGATACTCATAAGTAATGGATCACCACCATGGATATTATACAAGTAGAATATCCATTTGGTTAATTAATTATCATACACATTAATGTGGGAATGTATAATGTTGCACTTTAATTTCATTGTTAAGTCATCATGCCAAGACCTAGGGATAACTATAACTGAACCCCAACCCGGAGAGCATCTGTAACCGAACTCCATCTCAGAGAGCTTATTTAACCAGGCTACAACCCCAATGGCTTACTTTTATCAATACCCAACCCATAACATACTTTTCCAATACATTCCTCAAATGCAAAATAAGGTCGTATTTTTAAAGTGTAATATACAACTTGAATAATTACATTAACATTTCATGTTATTAGAGGTGTCTCATACAACTTTGTATAATAAATTTTATTTCATATTACTCAAGGTGTCCCATAACACATTGAATAATTTTATTTCTTATCTCATTAATATGATATTCCACATGCATGCATCATTGAGTGAAACTATAAATAAAATGGAAAATGGAACCACTTAATCAAAAAATACATAACACATCAGATAACATAAAAAATAGTGCAGTGAAAGTTCATCGAAGGAATTCATGGCTTATTAAACATCCATTTCACAAGAGATAATTGTTATAACACAACAAATAATGGATGATAAGTGGTTTTCCATATGAGATATTAAAATGATAACTCATTAATTTAATGTCCTTATTCCTTGAATGAAAAAATGTGTTATTTAATATGCCGCTAAAAAGTGTCAGTGATCAAACCACTATATTACATCACTACTCAACTAACATCAATCACCACAATTGATAAAATATCAAGTGAGAATAAATTTATTTCATTGTTTAACACACCCTTTTGGTCCATTAATATATTCTTGTCAAATCAATAGTTTATATTCTTTTTATTCACAAACACAACAAGTTCATTCATATAATACCTTTGAGACAGGAAATAATAACAAGGATAATATCATTAAATGTTCTTTAACCAAAACAAGTTTGACATAAGTTATAGATTAGGAAATACACATTAATATAATAACTATTGGGTTTTCTTACAAAGAGACTGATATTCATAAATGTATTGGAAGTATTAATTACATCAATTATAATAATTGATACATGAAATTAGGGTTTTGGAAACTATAATGGTATATACACAATATATAAATATATATGAATTTTCATAATTGAACTAGGTTTAATTATCCATTATATGTATATCTAGTACACCATTTTCATTTGATTAAAACCAAAAAATGATATGTTTATAACATGTGTGACTGTTATATATATATATGCATATATAATTGGGTAAAAAGTATTATAAAATATATAATTCATCATTAAGATTGATCTCAAAGTATTTAGTAAATCTTTTATCCTGTCATAAGGGCTTTAAGAAAAACTGTATGGTTGATTATATGCGTATATATATATATATATATATATGATATGCATATTTGGAATGTAAATAAGTTTATTGAGGTAACTATGCTTCAGATCCATTAACACACTATAAACTCGAAATTCCAGAAGCCCCGAACTGTGTATAGAAGAGATTAATTCCAAACAAAAAGATGTATATACATATATATATATATATATGAGTATGTACATAAATATAAAACTTCAACTCAATGTAAAAGTCAATATAAATCCCATAAAAACCATAAAAATAGATATTATGAATTGATAGAAATTAAAAAAGGACAGTGTGAAATACAAAAAATTAATTTATAAATAGAATGGAATAAACAAAAATTCATTACAATAATAAGAAATTAAAATAAATAAATATTTTAATTTAATATGTTACCCTTACCATAGTTCATGAAGGAAGAGATCCATAGCAAGACTCGGTGGTTCTTGATGGAGGTGTTGGAGGTAGAAGAGAAACCGAGGGTTTCATGGGGTGAAACATGCTAACTTATAACTATATAAAATACAAAATGTGTTTAATGATATCATTGAGAAACTGATGTCCAACTGGTTCATTAAATGGCTGGGGAAGACTTGTGGAAAAGGGAGAACAAGGAAGGTCCACCCGGCTGACATGGTTGAAGAAACAATGGTGAAATGTAGGTTGTAGGGTACTTGTGCAGTACACGTCGTGGGGAAGAAGAATAAGACAATTATCTGTGAAGAAACTAGAAGAAAAAATGATGGTTAGGATCATGTCTAACCTTGATCCAAGGGATGGGGCGTGTCTGCAGTTCTAAAAACAATTAAGAGATTCAGATTTAATCTGAGGTTGATCGGATGACCCTAGATCATCAGGGCATTTTAAACCTCTCGGATGGATAAGAGTAGATCTATGGTTGATTGTACGGTGCACAAAAATTGTGTGGTGTTCCATGGTTGTTGCAGGTCGAACATGGGATCAGGATCGACAGTCCAGATCGCGCGCGATGCAATCCAATGACTTAGATCTCATTTCGCTCGAAAAAACTCACCCCACATCGAATCATCAAGGTGTTTTATTCAACTTTATAAGCCTGATCCTCCAAACGATATATCATAAAAACAAACAGCATGCACCTATGGAGACTCATACATGGGCTCCCACCCCTACAGGCCATGGCCTACCTATGCCTCGTCCTGTCCTTAGGCCCATGGTGGCGCTCTCATGCTCTCATGTGCTCTTACGCCTATCAGAACTTCAGGTAACCTATGCCCATGCTCGGGTTGACCTTGGCTTGGGCTGAGGGCTAGGCTCAGCCACCTAGCGTGAGGTGCCTCCCCCAGACCAGACATAAATGG
The DNA here is from genome assembly GCA_963277665.1 of Viscum album. Classification (NCBI taxonomy): domain Eukaryota; kingdom Viridiplantae; phylum Streptophyta; class Magnoliopsida; order Santalales; family Viscaceae; genus Viscum; species Viscum album. Next base: position 1,428,520,256 of record OY728141.1, read on the forward strand.
TTGGACCTAGTGGGCCTATTTTTTATAAAATACAACTTTTCAAAGTCATAAAGTCTCAAATAAAATTGTCACAATATAGAAATTATCTTTTTAAACATCACTTATTTTAATCATTAGAAGGATAAAGAATACAAATTAGACATTGTTTTAGATGAATGTATTTCTAAAATTATTTATAAAAACTAAACCTTTAACATAAAAAGTTGTAAATTTATAACTAGAAATTCTTATGCTGGAATTATTGAAGTCAAAACATAGTTTAATCAAAAACATATTTTAATTAAAAAAAATTAAACATAGTTTATAACACTATATAAGAAATGAAAAACTATAAAATGTATTTGAGATATTTTCAATGTTTTTTGAATTTCTTTAATAGATTTGAAAATCACATATGTGTAATTCAAAATGTTTCACCATAATTAGAAGTTATCTTATAATTTCCAATTCATATAGTTTTGAAAAATAAGTTGTACTTAAATATTTTTGGTTAATTCACCACAAGTCTAAAGTCTATAATTATAGCCGTCGGGATTCAACGTTCACCCAAGGTAATGGTCGAGTTAATGACTTATAAAACCTTATATTAGGGTACCCCAAACTGCAGAAAAAAGAAGAAGATCATTCTTGTTATACCTCAGATTCTCAGTATAGTTTTCATGATTAAGGTGGTAATGTTCTTCATTTCATCTAACCTGAGGGATCTCCTTTACTTACAGGGCCTCATTGTTGTATTTTGGGGGTTTCTTCGTGGAATTGATAGGGTTTTTTAGTTAGTATATTTGGTTATCCTGATTATCTTTCTAATCGTAGTGTTCTGTAAACACTACGGTGTTCTTATTTAAATGAAAAGCCTTGTTTAAATTTTATGTGTTTCTATCAAATGCATAATAAATTACATTAAAAAATATTATCAATTTTTCATGAGAAACATGTTTTCTTCATTTATTATGAAAGTCAAACAAAATGAACTCGTAAAATTATCAAAATATGAGGTTCATGTTTTAGGGTGTTAAATTATTTCCCATACAATGAATTGTGTCATTATATTTATTTTCTCATAACCTTGTTAAAATACTCCCTTAAAAACTTTACCACATCCTCCATTGTTGATGATCATTAGGTAATGCCGGATGAATTCCCAGGTTGATGTTAAACTCTTCAGCTTTCATGGCCTAGATAGATTTTGAGAAGAAAGGGTTGATCCTTTACATAGTGAATTCGGGCTTCCAAAGAGATGTACAAATAGTGGAATGTTTGGAGATGTCCAAATGGACCAAATTTCGAAGAATTCGTTGGAATGACTCTTGATTGAGAATATCTATGTCATAAGAATTGTCTTATAAACTAAAACTGAGGAGTTAGTACATTTAGGTTACACAAAGTTTTCCCCCCAAAACATCCTCCTGAAATATCTCTCTAGCAGTGATGTTCCTGCCAAGAGTAATGTATAGAAATATTCCTTAGTGGTATTTTCCCCACTGCATGTACTCAGCCAGTTGGATCATGGCAATTCGGTGGTATATGTAAGAGTTATCTTTATAGGAATAAAGAATTTCCAGACTGTTTGACACTTCGTAACATTCCTTGCATTTTTTGTTGGGTTTATAAAATGTATGTAATCTGCCTCACATGTTTGACCAAGATTGTATCTAGTATCTTTGCAGGGAGTGATAAGATGTGAGTCTGTCCACCCAACTGAAAATTAAATTATGAAATATCAATCAGTGAACCCAATCCAAAAGTGTAAAAATTAAAATATTGTAGAACAGAAGAAGAGATAACAAGTTGTATTCTCATATTACCACTCGTACATAAATAGAGAAATGCTAATGGTTTCTCTAATTCTTTAATAGGAGAATCACCACAAAAAGATCAAAACTCTAAATCTCCCTGAACCATATACAACCCAAGAAATCTAGTTCGATCTCGTGGGTGCACCTATGATGTCTCCAGAGTCTGTCATGTGGGGTGCACAACTGAGAGACATCCTTATGTACTTGTTGACATTACACAGAATGAGAGGCCTCAAATTCACAAATTTTGATGTCCATTAATTGACCAAAATGGCCATAGGAAAGGATTTGACACATATATGTGGCGTAGAGGTCACCCACTACTACATCTTCCTGGAATGAAATGAGGTATGAGGCGCCTTCTGCCACGATAAAGCATCTAAAGAGACCATATTATTAAATTCCATGTCATACGTAGGATGGAAATTGGGTTTACATCAGAAGGAGGAATTTCAAACCTGATCCTTGGTGTTGCTGAAGTACTCGGGAAGAGTTGGATACGTCATAGAGGTGTGTACATGTCATTTGGATACGAGCATAGTTTATAAAATATTCATGACTCGCTATGGAAATTATGGTTTCTATTTCCTTAGTGGAATGTCACAGAAGACTAGTACCTTTGTTTTCCATTTATAAATTAGGAAAATCCCGATATTTAGTAATACCTAAGTGAATTGTTTTTCTTTGTTTATGTTCTGTTTTCTAGACTTATCTAAACCGAATCCTTTGATACCAACTATAAGGACCCGACCCCAAAATACCAGGATTAAGTTCTTGAGAACATGATGTGTTAATTTTAACAAAACATGCACTGATAAAATACACATCATGTCCTGTAGAGAGGATCGAATTCGGTTCAGGTTCTGGGAAACCAGTTGCTACTGAAATTCTTCATCAGCTAAAACTAATTCATAAAAAATTTCATTTTAAAATGAGTGGTGAGCATATGAATGCCCAGTAATTTTTTTAAAATAAACCAATATAAATTTAAAAAATAGTCTTTCAAATCTTCCATAAATCATTTTTCTTAAACAAAGGTTGTGACACATGTTACATATCATAAAAGTGCTAAATTAAAATCATGCTAACCGAATTGCAAGGATTCATGATTAAATTACTGACATGCTCATTTGGAGTAATCAATAAAAAATGTTCTAAACATATTTCAAATATGGATATATAAGAAAAAATTTAACAACTATGAGTAATGAATAATCTGAGTTTCACGTAAAGGAAACAAATTCAATTTCATACACTGAATACTAACTCATTGAGTGCGAAACATATGTCATGCCACAAGATTTTACTTTTCTGAAACTCATAAATATTTTCTTTTAGCAATGGATATTATTCTACTAAAATATCAATTTGGATAATTAATTATCATAAAAAATTATGAGGGAATGTAAAATGCCGTAAATTAATATATGTGTCAAGGCCTCATGCCAAGACATGGGTCTAACTATAACCATACCCCAACCTGGAGAGCATCTGAAACTGGATTCAATCTCGAAGAGAATCTATAACTAGACTCTAGCAAATATGTCTTACTTTTACTGGTACCCAACCCAGAACATAGTAGACCAATAAATTCGTCATATTCCAAACCAGGTCATGTTTTAAAAATTTGATATACCACATGAATAATTACATACACATTTCATATTATTCATGGTGTCCTATATCACCTTGAATAATTAAATTTTATTACATATTTGTAAATGTGTCCCATACCACTTTGAGTAATTTGATTTCATATCTGATTATTATAATATGACACATGGATAAATCATTAAGTGCAACTATAAATAAAATGGAAAATGGTAACATATAATCCAAAAATTCATAACACGTCAGATAACATTGAAAATTGGGTAGAGACAGTTCGTTGATGGAATTCATGGCTTATTACACATCCATTTCCCATGAGATAATTATTATAGCACATCATATAATAGATGAAAAGGGGTTTTCCATATGAGATGTAAAAAACATAACTCTTTAATTTATAATCCTTATTCGTTTAATGAAAATACATTCTATTTAACATGATGCTAAAATGTGTCAGCTATTAGAAAATTAGATTACATCATGACTCAAATAACAACAATCCCCACAGTTGATAAAACATCATCCGTGAATAAAATGATCGCATAGTTTAACACACCATTTAGTCCTTTAATATATTTTGGTCAAATCAATAGTTTATATTGTTTTTAATCATAATCACAACAATGTCATTCATATAACACAATTGAGATAAGAAATTTTAACAATGATAATATCATTAAATGTTCTTTAACCAAAACAATTTTGATATGATTTATTGGTTAGGACATACTCATTTACATAAATTGCAATTGGGATGGATTACATAGTGACTGATTTTCATTAAAGTTGTGAAAATATTAGTTACATCATTTATAATAATCCATACAAGAAATAAGGGTTTTGAATACTATAACAATATATACAAAATATTTAAATATATATGCATTTCTATAATTAAAATAGGTTTACTGATTCTTTATAAGTAATAAATACTTTATAACATATCTAGTCCACTATTATCACATGATTAAAACCTCACCTTGATAGGTTTATAAAATTTGTAATCATTATGTATTTATACATATACAAGAACATGTATAATTGTGTAAAACGTTTTATACAATATATAATTCTTCATTATCGTTAAACTCAATGTTTTTTGTAAAACTTAAATCTGGTCATAAGGGTTTTAAGAAAACCAGTTGGGTTGTATATATTTTTGTGTGTATATATTTATATATATGGTAGGTATATGTGGCATGGAAATAAGTTACATGATGTAATTATGCTTTAGATCCATTAATACTCTATTAAATGAAAAATCCAGAAGCCCTAAATTGTGTATAGAAGAGTTAAAGTCCAAACCGCAATATGTATATAAATATATATATATACACAAGTATGTACATAAATATAAAACATCAACTCAATGTAAAAGGAAATATAAATCCCCTAAAACCCATAAAAATAGATATTATTACTTTTGATAAATAAAAAATGGTTCATATAGAAAACTATAAAATAGAATTTATAAATTTAAAGGAATGGACAAAATTCACTTAAAAAATCATATCATAAAATAAAAAAAATATTTGAAATTAATATGTATCTTTTACCTTAGTTCAAGGAAGAAGATATTCTCAGGAAGACTCGGTAGTTCATGAAGGTGGTTTTTCTAGTAGAAGAGAAACAGTGGGTTGCTTGGGGTGATATCAGGTAACTTATAACTATATAAAATTTAGAAAGAATTTAATGATATTTTTGAGAAACCGATGTCCAACCGGTTCATTAAATGGTCGGGGATGACTTGTGGAAATGGGAGAACATGGAGGGTCCACCTGACTATCATGGTTGGTGAAAAAATGGCACAATATAGGGTGTAGGGTACAGCTCCCATGAACGCCATATGGAAGAAGAATAGGACGGTGCTATGGGAAGAAACTAGAAGAAAAACATAAGGTTAGGATCGAGTCCAACCTTGATCCATGGGCTGGTGCACGTTCGTGTTTTTAAAATGAATTGGGCGACTTAGATAAAATCTGAGGTTGATGAGATGACCATGGATCGACGTGGAATTTTAAAACTCTCAGATAGATGATATTAGATAATTGTTGATCATAAGGTGCACAAAAATGTGGTGATGTTCAGTCATTTATGTGGGTCAAACGTGGGATCAGGATCGATGACCCATATCTTACACGATGCGATCCAAGGACCCAGATGTAGTTTCTCCCTAAAAAACTCATCCCACATCAAATCAAGGAGATGTTTTCATCCCCTTTATAAGACTAATCATCCGAATGATAGCTCAGAAAAACACACAGCACACACCTAGGGAGCCTTATTGCCGGGCTCCCGCCCCCGCAAGCCACGACCTACGAATTCCTCCACACGACCTCCCGTCCATGGTGGCGTGCTTCTACGCTCATACTCTCCTGCTCTTGTGGGACCATTGGGGAACCTATGCCGACGTTCGGGCCGACCATGGGATGAGATGAGGTCTAGGCTCATCCACCTAGTATGAGTTACCTCCCTCAGGCCATCCCTAATGGGCTAGCCTTATTTAGCCTATTTTTTTTATAAAATCCCACTTTCAAAGAAATAAAGTCTCAAAGAAAATAATCACTATATAGAAATTATCTTTTTAATAATGACTTTTTTAAACATTATAAGTTTAAATAATACAAAATAGACTTTTACTTAGTTAGAAGTATATTTAAATTTATTTATAAAAACTATACCTTTAACATACAATGTTGTACATTGATAACTGTAACATATTATACTGGTATTATAGATTTAAAAACATAGTTTAAACTGAACATTTTTTAATTAAATGAAATTAAATCATAGTTTAAAACACTATTTACAAAATAAAATTCTTTAAAATGTATTTGAAATATTTGAAAATATTTTTGAAGTACATAATATATTTCAAAATCACTTAAGTGTAATTCAAAATATTTCACCATAATCAGAAGTTATCCTATATTTTCGAATTTGTAAATTCTGGAAAACTATGTTTTACTTAAATGTTTTTAGTTAATTCACCAAAAGTCCAAGGAATATATTTATAACCATTTGTATTCAATGAAAAACAAAGGAAATGGTCAGGATAATGCATTATAAAACATTGTCTTAGTGTATCCCAAACTCCATACAAAAGAATAAGATGGTTCTTGATATACCTATGATGCTCAGTGTGGTTTTCATAATTACTGTGTTGATGTTCTTCATTTTGACTAACCCAAGGGGTATCCTTCATTTACCAAGCCACATTGTTGTATTTGGGGGCCTTCTTGTGCTATTGATAGGGGTTTTAGTCGGTATATGTGGTCAGCATGATTATCTTTCTAATCTCATTGTTTTGTAAACACTAATGAGTTTTTATTTAAATGAAAAACCTTATGTCCAATTTGTTTGATTTAGTCGGTTCCATAATAAATTAAATTAAACTATATTATTATATTTTATTGAGAAACATGTTTTGTTCTTTTATTATGATATTCATACAAAATTAACTCAAAAAAATTATCAAAACATGAGCTTCATGTTTTGGGGTGTTACACAACATATGGATAGTTTTAATAAAATAAAATAATATATATTTTTCAATTATTTTTAACATTGATAAAATTGATTTTATAGGTAGAACTTAAGAACAAAACAAATTTTAGGCAAAAAATAATTTTTTTATAATGGTACTATTATCGCCTTCTAATGGATAACCCATTTTAAATCCAGATTTTGGAGAATTGATATATTATATATTTCAAAATAATGATCGTATTTAAATTATAAACATAAAATTTATCCTAGGGAATTTTTTGTTCATTTATTGATGTTTCATTTTTAAATAGTTTCTAAAAAATAATGATTTTTATTTCCAAATAAATTTTTTGTTTAAATTCAAAGAAAACTGTTGAACATTTTTACTTTTAAAACATGAATTGGTGTCTTCACTGTAGGATTAAATATAAATTAGTTTCTAATAATGATTTGAAAGAAAATTTGAAAAATTAATTCTATATTTCATAAAATCCTTAATTATATTTCATAATATGTTAAACTGAGTTTTCGATTAATTTTTTTAGTAAATGTAAATCAAATTAATAACAATGATTAAGATGATATTAATTTTGACAAGACACTAAAACATAATCTTAGGGAACCAAATGATCTATAAACGTATCAAAACGATTTTTTCTTCACATATTTGGACCCAATATTCCATTATAATAATTTTGTAACATTATTTGATCCTCTTTCAATGAGAAGAACGTGTGTAGAATTTATTTACCAAAATTTAAATGAGTGCCATTGCTCCTTCAATATTAAATGTCCTCCACCCCCATTTCCTCACACCTCTCATGACACATTGGTTCGATAATGATATACCCAAATAGATCCTAGATATACCTCCGCAAATAATAAAATTATACCCACATGAATAAATACATCCAAGGAATCCCATTGGTGAAAACAAAATGGAGTTTCCCAAATAAGAGGTAACGTCTTTCTTTAAGATCATATGTTTAATATTCATTCAAAAGCTAATAAAAAATTCATATTCCATGAATATATAATGAAAAAAAGATGAAAAAATATACTAATTTTTTTAAATTCTAATGTAATGAACCACACTCACAAACACTTCCATCTAATGGGTAACAATCATATAGTTACTGTATACATTGAACTATAACCTCAAGAAATGATGACTGATCTTTTTTCCCTTAACACCTTTAATGGTTTGGTATTATGATGTAAAATCTATTTATTTATGTTATAAATGATATTTATTATGTATTTGTTATTCTATAATTATTTTATAACACATAAACTTATACATTCCATTTTTTGTAAATATGATAACATTGTTTGTGGAAATGTGGACTACAACCTCCTCAAAGAGACATTATTTGTTTACACTACAAATTGAATGTATAAAATATTTTTTAAACAAAAACTATGTAATATAACATTATTAAATTTATGTAATTATAAGAAATAATTTTCATTATTTCCCTTTCAACACTCTTGAATGTGATAACGTTTGTCATGGATGTGTGGACTACCTCCATCTTGAAAGGAGGTGAATCCTTTTATATACCTAGTGTAATATGAATATATATATATATATATATTTAAATAAATTATAAATAATGAAATAATTATAATTATATAATAATATAATCTTACTTATCTTCATTCTATAATGATCACTTCAAAATGGGAACGTTACTCTTTGTAGATACTAGGTTCCCTCTCCATTATTTTACAATTGGTTCATTTTTCAGGATCCTCAGAAATGAATGGTTTTAAATGTAAGATCGATGAATAAATACGATATATAGTTATTTATTATTAATATGGATAATTTTATATAAGAACTCCTTTTTTATCAATCTACAAAAGTAGGTTTTGAAACATAAACTAAATATTGTCAACACACATGATGTAAACATAGATATTTAAGCAGATATTTACAAAATTGTAATTAGTTAATAAAATTAATAGTAAAAATGAAAATGGTTATAATGAATTTAAATTAGTAAAATGTTTTTATTATTTTGGAATATGATGACACATGTGACAAGCTAGACGTAATGTAGGGGAGTGAAACTTAATTTACATTCCATTGACACTTTTTTGTTATTATTCACAAATTTTCTTTTATATGGTATATGTACCACCCTTTGATATGTTATATAATGAATATAATTATTCCCATGATAATATAAATATTATTTAATGTTATTACATCATAGGGATTATTATTAAATGGGTTTAAGGTGATATGGGAAACATTAGTATTTTTAATTATTATTTTTCTCAAGAATTCGTTAATGATATTTCTATAGTATTTCCACTTATCAAAATAAACATCACTTACTGTTAATTATACTCTAATGTGGAATTAGTGATAAATTAGTATCCCTTATTCAGTATATATATTCCTTGTTAAAGAACTATATTTTTTAATTAAATATATTATTTGAAATATATTAAAATCATTAGACTGGAAAATAAAAATGAGGACCATTTTTAGATTGACCCTTGGTGCCTTGGAAGACTTCTGAAATGAATTTTTTTAGTAAAATCAGAATCGTATAAACTATTTTGAGAATCGATTTTGGTAGTATATTGTTTCTTTTCCAAAATAAATGATATATAATATTAAATCATTTCCATCATTTCAGTTATCATTTTTTTTCTGGAGATTTTGTGTTGACATATAAATGGGTGCATTTAATTCATTGTTTATCGATTAAATTAAATTTATTTCAATTTTTTACCTTGTGATATTTATTTTTCCTTATATTTCAATCTCAATTTCACGAGTTATCATTTATTTACATTTCCCTATTTATTATTCTCATAGGTTAGTTTTTTCTGCTACTTCACATACCCTTACAGAGAATTTTAGATCACAATTATTACATATATTTTCCTAATGTTATAAGGAATAACTAATTGAATAATATTTAAATGTTCAATTTAATTTTATTTAATTATGTCTATTTTTTTATTTTTTTATTACAAATATAATATGGGCATGGTGTATGTAATTTTGTTTTCAAAAAATTCTTAATCTTTGTTTCCCTTGGGATTTGAATCATTTATCTATAACAATGTAATTCTGTAATACACCGACTCTGGGATTATGAGGTGGGGAAATTATCATTGGTATTAGAGATAATTTAGGAAAAAACATTATAAACTTCATTTAGAAAACATATATTAGAGATAAAATAATTTGGTAGAAATTTAAGATATGTATATAAGTTTGTCCGGTAAATTTGTTATGGTTTATATTATGTGGTTCTTCGTTGAAATACAACCCATTATTGAAAATAAATTTGGTCATGGTTCTTGAATATATTCACCTACGAGTGACAACTCTAACTTGGTCGGTCGAACCTGAATCCATTAACTAGGTACATGACTATAGGCATTACTACACACATTATTTTAAACTCATAGGGGGTTCACTTTCGATAATTCACTTATTTCGTATAAACTATTATGTTAGATTTAAAAATAAATATATCCCTAAATAAATCATTATTATGATTATGATATTATATTTGAATAAATATTTCATCATATGTTATATATTTCACTAGTATTGCTAATATATTTTATATTATGATTTAATCGATTATATGTTATTGTTGAAAATAGAACCTGGAAGAGGGAGTGTAAACTCCACCAATACAACTGATCGAACGAGTAAGAAGGGTCATATCATTTTTCACCTTAATCGAACATTTGAAATGAAAAATTTACCATTTTATTCTGATCATATGAAGAAATAGTATCATGGTCTAATGAGATAGGTATAGAATTGTCCATGTATTATGTCTTTTAATGTAGGAATGAGAAAAAGTGTATGTAGAGAAAAATAAGGATGAATTGATGAAGGGAATGAATTACTTTCCCATATGTGATATATATAAAAATATACACCCTACTACATTATTAAAAGTAATGGGGGTTTACTACAAGTATGGAAAGAAAGGCCACCATTATTGTTATTTCATGGGTAAAAAAAGGTTTCCAGTGTCCAATATTTTAACAACAAGGAGATGATACATTGTGCATAAAAATGTCTCATACATCAATGGAATATACCCCAACTGATGTTATTCTATAATGTTCATCTTATTATACTTCCTTAGATGATGAGTAAATATTAATATTCTTATTAAAAAGTTATTTCAATTTTATATTTTAACGTTGAACTTATGGTTATAAGTATTATAGAATATATGAGTTTTGTATTATATTATATTTTCGTTAAGGATTTGAGATGATATGATGAATGGTACACAGAAAATTTATACTCTAAAAATAAAATATTTTTTATAATAAATTGTTAGGGTAATGATAAGTATTAATATATTCATTAAGTTGAGACAATGTTGTTTGGTTAATGAAAAATTGGATTTTAATATGTCCTACCCACCTTAGAAATCATTAATGATTGTCAAAAAAATCGATTATTCTATGATTAATGTAGATTTTTTTTGTTTTTATTGAATATATCTAATAAAATTTATTACTTATGGAACAAAAAGGAATCCAAGTTCCCATAAATTTATTACAGTAATTCGTTATATTACTATATTTCAAAAGAATTCATGATGCAAGTGTTCATATATTTCGAGTGTGTTGATAATGAGATAATTCATGGAGATTGAAGGGTAATGATGAGTTAATTTTTTAAATTTAGAGACCTTCCTTCTAATGTGTTGGATAAAAATATTTTATAATACTTAACCATTTATGAAATGGTTTATGTTCATATTTGGCCAAGGTATTATAGATTTATTTATTACATCACCATATATGAAAAAAAAAATAGTTCAATGCTCATTAGAAGGATAACATTGTGTTTAAGGAAATGTATATATAATTATATTCTCATAGAGTGAAATAATTACTCAACTATTAGAAAAAAGTGGTTGGAATCAAAAATCTTGTACTTTTATTATAAATTTTGATGATATCAAAAACTATTAATCACACCAATAGTTTATGATTTTGTGGTCAATAACAGTCATTTAAAAAAGTTGTATACCACTCTATATCAGAAATTTTTTCTTACCTTTTTCTTCGATATCCATGATTCCATTACTCACCTTTGTTATCTTATTGGGGAACCTTGTTACATGACCAATTTAATTCCTTTTCTATCATTTTTTTGAAGATATTCTATTAAATATATTTATGATATTTGTTTTTCAACAATATTGTTTTTCAAATATCAATCCCTTGATTATCGAGATCATGTTTAATGTTAATGTACATAATTTAATTTTGTGAGGGTTTAATGTAACACATTGAAATTATAAAAAAAGATCATTATATTTGAAAACATTTATATCATACAACACCAAGCCCATTCGGTAATGTAATATCCTAGTAAATTATATTATAATTACTATTTTAAATATATATTTAATATATTCAATATATTTCAATGCACCAGAAATAATATTTTATGTTTCCTTATACTAAAGAATGAAATTGTTCGATAATTTGTTCTACACATAAGAATATGTTTTAACCGAAAAATATATATTATTAAAAAATTATAATATACATGAACAATACATAACATAGATGATAAATTATATAATTTTAATAATATTAATTTTATTACAAAAATATATGTTTTTAAAAATTATAAAAATAAACAATTGGATAAAATTTATTTGAAATGAATATAAGAACCAATTGAATGTTTTTCATAAATATATAATTTTACGAACACAGTATTGTTTTAAATTAATAAATACAATTTGTTTTTATTATTTTATTATTATAATGAATAATACATTTTATATATTCAATAAAATATTTCAGATGTTAATCCAATACATTTTATTGTAATAAGAAAAGAACAGTCAAAATTTAATGCATAAAAACAATAATTTTTATAAAGGCATTTTTCTTCCTTTTAATGGATTACAATGATTAAATATAATATTTTGAAAATTTATAGACCATATATATCAAAATAAAAGTCATAATAGATATATAAACACAATAATTTTAAAATATTTAATATTTCATTTTTTTCAGTGAAGTTTCATTTTTTAATGTATTCTGAAAATATTGAATTTTAATTCAAAATGTTTTTTTTATCTTATTTGTTTGTATTGATAAATTTTTATTTCAAATTTTTTTAATGTTTAATTCAAATATATTTTTATCAATTAATTCAATTTAATTAATTGGAATATATTTAACAGTTAAATTGAATGTAAGAACAATGAAAAAATTGGGACATTTTTACTTCAAAAACCTATATCGTCGTCTCATCTACGAGACTAAATTTAAATTAATTTTCACTGATTATATGAATGAAATTTGGAATAATTTATTGAAAATTTTATTTCTGATTAATTTATAATGTCTAAAAATTTATACAATCATTTTTACCAAAACTATTAGTGATTTTAATTAAAATTAAATTCAACGATTATGGTGAAAGTAATATTGATATTAGAATAAACAATAATCTTTTTGGCAAAATTACCTAGAAAATAGTAAAAAATAAATGAGATATCAATATTTCATCCCAATACAACAATATATATATATATATTAAATTTACTGTATCTGCTTTTATAGGTAAAAACATGTGTGAAATTCCTTTTAAAAAATGTAGAAGTGTGTCACTCCTCCTCCACTATTAAAATCCCTCATATTCTCTCACATCATCACACCTCTCAATAAACATTTTATCCACCATGATATTCCAAAATATATCATAATGATGCATCACTACATCCTAGTAGGATCCCCTTTTGATTAAATCAATCCAAGGTATCCCTTTCGTGAAAACTAATTTGAGTTACCCATGGTAGAGGTAACATCTTTCTTTATGATCTTTAGTTTCATATCAATTTTCCAAAATATCATCTATTATTATTTCCTAGTTATATAAAATCACCAATTTCATTAATATAATTTTGTTTTCTAATGATAATGTTTCAACCAACACTCACACACACTTCCATATAACGGATAACAAACTTAGTGTTTATGAATAGTGAAAATGGTGCCTCACAATATGATGATTATTCATTTTTCATTTACCACGTTTAGTGGATAAGAATTATGATTAAAAATATATATATATATTTTATACTTATTTATAATTATTTAATTATTTAATAACTCATACCATTCTTCTTTTCATTTTGGTTCAAATATGATAAAATCATTAATGTAACCATGGACTACCGCCTACTAAAAATGACGAGATTAATTTTCCAAATACAAGGAATGTATAAAGTGTTCTTAAAATTTAACACATAAAACATAATGGAAATATATAATATATAAATTAAAAATTTTATTGTCAATATATATATAATAAATATTTCTTTTATTACCCTTTTTACACACTAAGATGTGATAATGTTTGTCGTGGAACTGTGAACTACTGTCTCATTGAAACAATGTAATTACTGTTACATCAAAAGAATCATATTTTTAAGTATATATGATTAAATAAAATTATATTTAGTATATGATTATCATTATTTTATGATATAGTGATACATAACTTCTTTCCATAAAGATCTATAAAAATTGGGAATGTTACTCAAGTGTTCTTACGGCCTACCATGTCTAAGATTGTAATGTTGATTCATTTCTCGTAAACATATATAATTATTGGTTTTAAAATAATAGTTTTTCATAAATATTATAATTATTCCATTACTAGTATTGTTGATATATTTATATAAGGACCCGGTTGACCATAGTCGATATACCAATGTTGTTTTTGACACATAAACCAAATATCGCCAAAAACCTAATGTAAACATACTTGTTTATGTAGTTTTATACATCATTTTAATAAGTTAATTAAACATAATAATAAATTTGAAAACTATTTTCAAGAATTTAAATAATTCACATATGTTCATTATTTATTAATATTAATACACATTTGACAAATATGACTCATGGTACGAGATTTCAACTAAATTTACCCTTAATTGAGAGTTATATTTTTATGTTCCAATTTGATTTTACATGGTCTATATAGTACCCCGTGATATTTAATATATAGAATATATATTATTATGATATAATAAGTTTCATTTAATTTTATTCCATAATGTGGATTTTGTTTCAAATGATTCAATGTCGTATTGTACGCTTTCGAATGTTTTAAATATTATTTTCCTCAAGAATGTTTTAATGATCATTCATTGATATTTACATTAATAAACATAAAACGACCATGAAGTTACATATCCATGTCTGGGTAATTATTGATAAATCCATATACCTTATTCAATATGGATATCTGATTTTCCGAAATTCGTTTTATTAATTAAATCAATTATTTGTTATATGGGTAGTGCTTTGAATTAATAGTTACGGGTGGGGGTTGATTATAGATATCCCCTCAATGCATCGTTAGGCTCGTGATAAAAATAATTTTTTCAAATAAAAATATAGTTCAATATATTAATAAGTGATCATGATTCTATAGTTCATGATTTTCGAGTTACATGACATCTAATCTTAAAGAATTTACTTCATTTTAGTTATCATTTTTATCAATGAGTTTTTTAGTGGAATATCTATAGATGAATTTCATTCATAGATTATTGATTAAAATAAATTTGTTTCAATTTCATAGACTTCATTATTAAGTTTTAAATATATTAATATTTTAATGGAATTCATTTTCATTTATTTTTTATTACATGATGATTATTCCCATCAGTTCATTTTTACTTATACATTACATAACACAACAAAGAATTCGAGATCATCCTTATTTTTATACGTTTTTCCATGTTATAAAAAATATATATTTAAAAAAATCATTAAAGGATATTTTTCCTTTTATTTAATTATGTATCATGTTTTATTTTCTATTAACCAATTTAATTTACTTTTGGTGTATGAAATCTAGTTTTCCAATTTTCTAAAGTGTTCTATTTCATGGGATTTAATGCTTGTATCTATACCAATATAAAATAGTAAGGCACTAGATATTAGTTTTTTGGGTTGTTTTGTTACATAATTGTTATTATACTCTTTAATATAATTATCAAATTCTCTATAGTGATTATTCTAGTTTTTTAATCGACAATCCATATTCTTATGAAGGATTATTTTTCACAGGCATGATCCAAGATAATTATAAGGATGATCATATGCATTTGGATAAATAAAGTGTTATTTAATTATCAAAAATTTGTTATTCTTCCTTGAAATTAATCTACATGTATACACTATATATTTAGTTATTAAAAAAATATAAATACAAAAAATTATAACTGAATGAAAATATTCATGTCAATATTCAATAAAATAACATCATGGTTTTTTTGAATTTTTTAAGAGAATATTAATTAAAACAATGTTGTTTTAATATTTTCCACCGAAACCACATATTGGAAATGATAAGGTCATAGTGTTGAGTGTGATTCCATGATGTGATGACTATATATTGAAAAATGTTATTTGATATATTTTGCGGGATCTAATTTTAGTTGTTTGTTCATATAATTTTTAGGATTAATATATCAAATTTTGATTTTTTTTTTCTAGAATAGAACATATTTGGTTTCATTTTCCAATTTTAAAATACATTTTATGTAAAATTAAATGTGATGATATTATATATGTATGAATTTGGAAAATTATCCAAAAAAGTGATGTATATTATTTTTAAAATGTATTGTATACATTTCATACTGTGATTAATGAATTGAGAATTTTTTATGATGGTTTTTTAAATAAAGTCATAAAAAATATGGAAAATAGTTCATACAATATAAGGCTACAATGATGAATTAAATGAGAATGATGGTGTTTTTGGATACCTTTCAGTATACATCTATGTGATTATCATAAAATTGAATGAGCTTGAAAACTTAGATTGACAACAATTATATTAACTTTTCTCCTACTATTATTAGGATAATATGTACTTACTAGGGGAGGAATGTGTTTCCCATGTGCACTAAAGTATATTTCCTTCATTTTTTCTTATTTATAAACATGAAATGATAGCGCAACTACTTTAAAAAATTTCAAACTGTTGTGTTTCAGGTACATGGGATAATTTCAAGGAATGATATGGGCCTTATCCAGAGTCATTGAACTGTGTAAATTCGAAAACATCGCTCTTTTACATATTTCATAACATCATATGAACTATGAGAGGATAAAATTATTTCCAATTATTAGGTAACATGATTATTTATTAGTGAAAATTTAATTGTATTCATACCATATCTCATCCCATATCCTTTCAATGTATTTTTCATAGTTGATAAAAAATTATTATCTCATGAATCACTGATGTGACAAACATATGTTTTTTAAATTATTTACTTATATAAGTAATTTTTCATTTACATGGAAACATTGACTTGATATCATAAATCATCATTATCATTGAAAGGAAATATTTTGGCATATACAAGGAGATGTTTACATAAGATAACTATTTATTAATTTGATTATAATTTTAACAGAGGAGGTCATGGTGAAGAAAAGAATGTCCATGTTAATTTTATTAAAAATAAATTATTCTCAATCCGAACTATTAAAATAATAAATAAATTTTTTGGATAAAATATTATAATATATCAAATAAATTAAAAAATAATTCATATATTATAATATAAAATACTTCTTCGTAGATAATCAAATAATGAACCGATGTGAAAAATTTATTTCCTCCACCATCATAACTCAAGAACTGTTGTGGTTGGATTATAATGGAAAAAATAGATATTCCATGATATACAGTAGAAGAAGACAATGTATAATTTTTTTACTAATGAAATTGTACTTTTACTATATAATTAATGAATTATTGGTGAGGTGTTTTATGTTACTAAAAAATCCAAATGTGGTGATATTTATGAAAAATGTGAAATTGATGAGGATTTTTTGTTATTAAATAACATTTCATAATTAATCATTAGAAACTAAAATGATTTAATCTAAATTAATTATGATTTGTTTGTATTTATGTCATATATTATAGGAATATGCTCTTTGATTATTCAATGTACCATGTAAATATAATTGAAAAGAATAACATAAGCTATATAAGAATCATGAATACAAGTATAAGAACCATACAATGATGTGAATTAAAATTGAATAATTTATTTCATCATAATTTTTATATAAGTAATTTAAGAAAGCATTTATAATTATTTTCTATTTATTTATTAATTCTTCAGCATCATCAAGGAATATATAAAGATTATTTATTAGTGAAGATATTAATGACATAATTTATTTTTTATAAATCTATAGACAAAAAATATATGTCTCAATAATTCAATTTTAATGAAAAATTTGAAACATGATGAATCTAGAAATGAACTTCAATTGTAGAAATTTCATATTTTTATTATGCATAAATCTATATATTATAATTTCTATCTTAATTTCATAAGTAATAAACTATTCAAATAGGATTATCTTATTCAGAAAATTTAATCTCGGATGCTACTTTTTATGAGAGACACCAAATAATAAATCAATATTATTATTGGAATAATGTTATGATAATACTAAATTATTTTAACTAATTTCAAATCGATGTGTACTTATTAAAGTTATATTGTCGAGCATATATATCATTAAATAATCAAATGCTATTTATGTTGTATAATTATATTGTTCTTCCTAGTAAAAGTGGAAAAAATTATATACTAATTTTTTGAGAGTTAAAATTCAATTTTGTTATTTTCATAATAAAAAATATATACATAAGAATGTTTTCATTTAATTTTTGAAATTTAATTTAAATTTATTAGTTCTTGGAAATAAATAATGATATGTTTTTCTAGGTATATAAGTAGATAATAAAAGTTAATTTAAAGGATTATAGTTCAACAGATCAATTTTAAAGTTTGTGAGACTAATATAATATGATAAATTAGATGATTTTATGGTGCAATTATATTTATTTTGTATCTTATAAAGATAATATAGATTAATATTTTTTTAATTATTTTAATTCTAGAAATAAATTTACCTATATTTATTTTGTAATCTAATAATAATATTTTTTTGAGAACTCAATATTTAAAACATATAGAATAGAATTGTGTATGAGATCAAATTTGAGAAGAAATATATTATATCATATTGAACATGAAAATTCACTGATTTAGATATAATTTATAGAATCAATAAATAAATATTCAAAATATAAATCATATTATCATCAATGTATTTTTTTAATATTTCAAAAATATCAATGATGAATCCAATTATATGTGGTTTTTTATGAAAATGATTCAATTGAGGAGAAAATAATAATTTAAAATTTGGTGTTTTTTCATTATAAAAAATATGTGAATATGCTTATAAATAATTGAATATTGAAATATATATTGAGATTGATTAATAATTATTGTAACATTTAATTAGCTTTATGATTATATTAAACATTAAATTATTTGGACAACCTATTAATAACTACTTGATGTAGGCTTTCAAATTAGCATCTTAACCATTAAAATGTTTTATATCCCCTTATATTTATTTTTATTTATTTTTGAAGTGGAGCTATGATTATTTTTATACAAATGTGTTTTACAAATTTTCATTTCAAATGACAAATGGAACTATAAAAGAAATCATTCATTAAATTATCACAAGTACGTGATTATAGTGGATAAACATGATTCAATAAAAATAAACAAGTATCAGCACCAGGATTCTCCACAAAACCCAAGAATGTGTTATGAATTTACATCTATAATTGTACTACTTTAATAATATAAAAATTATTTGATTATATGGATAATCACTGATGGGGGAATTTTATGTTTAAATGTATTAAATATATTTTCCTTAAATATTAAGATGCTAATTTTTTTTTGGATTTATCATTTTGTGTGGGATTATAAAATATATATTTATTAGGAATGAATTATGGATTATCATTTTTTTTATTGAAATATAATTAAGATTCAATTTTCGGAGTAATTGAATATAATGTGATGTTATTTTTGAATAAATAGGACGTATACTGGAATTTTGAAATATTTTGTGATGTTAATATTAATTTAATATTTGGTAAAGTAATAATTAGATTATATATATATATATGGATGTGTAATGAAGAAAATTCACATCATTATATAATAAAGATTTACGAAATTATATAACATTTCATAGGGTTTGGTGAGAACTATAATTAATATACTATTGTAAGGGATCTTATAAAAAATATTTGGATTTCTCATATCAAAATATACCTTCTCTCAAAAATATAGAGGTGAACTATCTTTATGAACTCTATAACGGCCAAATAATAAATTATATGATAAATTTTTTTACCATTATGATGAAATATAATGATGAAGTATATTTTTGGTCAAAGGAAAAGAATAAAATTCTGGAGGATATTTATGTTGGTGTAACAAGTTAATATGAAATTCATATATAAGGTGAATTTGTTTTGTTAATTATTTGTGATATTTAAATTAAATTTAAGATTGGAAATGATTTTTTTTTAAATTCCAACAATATTATAAATATTGAATGGCACTAGAGACATTAAACTTTTCATAGATTAATTTATCAAAATTTTGATCTAAATATGATTTGAATCCGTGATTAAATAATTGGGAAAAATATATATACAAATTTGTGATTATTATTGGAATGAAATATCTCAATCATGATTCTTATAACACCCTCATCATGTGACAATAATCCACACATTGTAGGGTCCAAAAATACTAGCCATAAATTAATCTACCATAGGGTTCTATAATCCATCTTGGATATCACATTTCTTTCCATATCCAACATTATAGTCTGAAAAATTAAATCATTGAAAATAAATTATGGACCTTGGAAAGTAGTGACAACACATCTACATGACCAATAACATATGATATATGGTATCATTAATAATGTACTTTGACACATCAGCTAGATGTGTCTCCTCCATGTAATAAAGGACCTCATATCCTCCAAATCCCCATTAACATTGAGTTAGAACTCAATACCTTTGGGTATTTTTATTTCATTACTGACATGTATTACATATTTCATATTCACTAGTTCAAACTAATGGATTCATGATTTACAAAAACCATATAAGAACTATTGAGGTATATTTTGAATTTCAAATACTGTTTCTCCATTTATCAGAACAAATCACATTATGGATTTTGGATTTCAAAAACCAATATGAATACCCATATTTAATAATTTTTGTAGGAATTCATGTTGTCATAAAACGTAATTATAATTCATTCTTCCTAATTCATGCATTGATGAAGTGTTCTATTACCCTTCATGGATACATAGCCTTCACAGACAACAATAGATAGTGTAAACTAAAAGACCCTAAATTAAACTAACTAACAATATAATATTAACTAAATTAAACTAAATATATATATTTTATTATTTAGAAGACCCTAAACAACAGAAATTGATTTTACAAGACAATATAAATTATGTAACAACAATAGATGGTCAAAGCTAAAAAATGTAAGCACCAACAATAGATATTCTATCCTAAAAGACCCCAAATTGAAGAATTATATGGTATAACATAAAATTAATTAAAATAACGAAATGGTATGGATTTTAAGACCTTATATTAGACAACTAAAACTGATACAAAAATATCTTTGTGGAATGACTCTATAAGGATTTTTTTTAAATCATCCAAATAGAATGTTGAACCCACAGTGCACATACCACTCAAAAAGAACGTTACAATAAAATATTATGTAAATGAAACCATAAGGGATTGATATCATATAATATAACTCATTAGGGATTCCCTTAATATTTTGCATTATACTACCATTGGGAATCCTATATGGTTTGTAAGAGAAGTGGTCGTAATAGCTCATGAATGCCCTAATTTCCATGTTCTTTCAAGTGATTGGACTCACCCCACTAATTTAATGCAATGAAGTCTTAAAATGAACATTTTGGATATTGTTATCAAATGTATTTTTTTACACACACTGAAGGATCCATCCAATCTAATAATACATTGAATGGGCCCAATATTCTATAATAGGCACTTCCACAGAAAATATAGTGCAAGAGATGGTACATTCTGGACAACCTAGGGACGACCAACATAATGTTACATCCTCTTATAATGGATTACACCTTCAAAATAATGAAAATTATGAATCCACCAATATATTGGGTGAGGATATAGTAACGAAATAGAAAAATATAGTGAAATCTAACAAACTAATTGGCTCGTTTCCAATCAAGAAAAATCTCCCACACCCAATTGTTTAACAACCCCTATTCATCTATAGGCCAATATAAACTCTTTAATATAATGGAATCCATAGATGAGAAATCCTTAGATATCATGGAAACTGTTTTTTTTGGAATTTATTTATCAATATGTCATCCAACTTCTTAAACAGAATGTCTAACTTCAAAATAGGGCATTTTCATAGGACCTCATCAACCGGCATGATCAAAACCGTGGAAATGTCAGAGAACCTCTCAATATAATCACATAATGATGATATTGGGATAAAATAATCATAAATATCTCAAAATCTATTGTTTAATATATTTTCCAAATATCCTGTAGACTGATATCATCCTTTCTATACGTAAGAATAAATGTATTCATATCTAGACTCCTACGATTAAAGAAGTATACCACTGAGACATTATTATAGTAATAAAGGGTTTAGAATATCCTAAAATCATCATTCATACCAATATATTATAAACCAATAGAATATTTTATAGTAGTATGCTACACCTAGTTGGGTCACTGCCAGCCTATCCCAAATCACCCTCCTAACCGATGGTCCAAATTAGAGACTATCCTAAAATCTATATCATAAAATGATTATGATTTAAAAGTGGATATATATTTATTTCAAAATCATATATATAATTATTGCCTCCAAATTTAGTGTGGATAATCACCATAATATACAAATCTATGAATTTTTTATAGAAATGATGGGGTGTATCATAGATATATTTACTATAAAAGTATTAATGTTCATTAAGATCCATGATTATTCTATTATAATAGAATATCGTTTGAGGATAAGATATCATATGTAATTACAAACCATGAATGTGTTAGATTTATGTTGGAGATATTTCATAAGATTTATCCCAATAAAATTTATTGTGTTACTTTTGGATTAATGGAAAATGGAATAATCGACAGCATTCACACTTTCATCCATGGAATTCTATTTATCCACATATGCCACAACCACTTTAATACTAGGATTTTTTTAATTAGGATTCATCTA
Source organism: Viscum album (assembly GCA_963277665.1). NCBI lineage: Eukaryota > Viridiplantae > Streptophyta > Magnoliopsida > Santalales > Viscaceae > Viscum > Viscum album. The sequence goes on from OY728141.1 coordinate 1,428,543,408, forward strand.
AAAAATAAATAAAACATGTAATATGGGAAATTAGATATTAAAAAAATATAAATATTAGTGAATCCTTCAGTAAACCTCATATAATTGACACGATCTCTTCAAGGAATCCATAATCATATAACCCACAAAAAATCCCATGATTGTGTGACCCAAATAATTTTTTCTGATCAGATGACTCATTATTCTTCTTTTGAATCGTATGACCACTGAGATTTCATGAAACTAAAAAAATATACTATTATATGGGGAATCTGTAATGGAATAAACAAATTATTGTATGGATTGTTTTAAAAAATTCCAATAAAAGGTGATAATGTGAAGGAATAAGTCAAATAGATTACATGATTAGATTAAATATATATAATTCTTGAAGTGGTTACATGAAATGATCTTCTAAAGTAGTTATGTTAGAAATGAGATCCTGAGAGATTTTTTGGTCTAAGTCACAGGTGAAATTATGGTATCATCACTCTATTATCTATAAGGAGCTCCACAAACTGTTAATGGTTTTCCTAAATACAACACGATTTTCTTTATTTTTACCATCATAATCCCAATATTCTCTTATTGGAATTTACATCACAAAAATTTAGACAGTCTACTCTTTTATCTCAATTCTAAGGGAGGAATTTGTTGATTCTCTACAAAGGGTCATCATTAAATTTAGAACCTAAGAAGTACACAAGAAACATATATAATATTTTCTAATAAGTAAATAAGGTAGAAGTATGGATAAATTAAGAATAAAATTATAGGACATAAGAATCACATAATGCATGGAAAATCACATGATCTACTTTTTCATTGTATGAGATGTATTGATAACCACACTATTCTCCTACAATAATAAATCCGAATACAGTGAAGGATCCCCATTATGTTATACTACTTGATAAAATACTTATAAGATACCCCACATGGTCATGATAATTCTTTCATATGATCCATTTTATACATGTCACATTAATGTAGAAGAGAACATAAAAATATCTTAATAATCTAATTAAATAAATGTTGGAAAAGGTGAAATTTTATTTCAAAATGTAATTACACCAATTAACAGTAGAATTAATGATATCATCAATTTGATCATTCCCTTTATCACATAAAATTACTTGATACATGCTGACCTCATTATATGATGTGTGTTAGTCATATCAACATCAATATTAAAAGGATATATAAAATGTCAATTTGTACATGTGATAAACCAAAAACAATTATAGTGACTAACGATTTGAATTATAGTATATATTCATGAGATCCACATTGATAAAAAAGGGAACATATAAAAATTGATTTGATAAATCAATGGAAATATTAAGTAAAATATTAAAATATTGTACTTATATGAAATGAGGATTTATGATTTTTCATGTGAAGGGGAAATTTTATTGTCAGGATTATTTTTCTGACCATGCATTTCCCTTTGAACGGCTATATAAATCTTATGAAGGACCTGGAAAAATCCTCCTTAGTCATTTTACAAACTATTGGAAAACTTCCTTAACATCTTTAAAACATTTAGACATGTCAGTATGATATTAGGAAGGCCACGTGGCATGATTCCCTAAATATGTGAAATAATTTTAATTAGTGTTTTTTCATTCATTATGGTAATTAAATAGAGTTCATGCAATCTTGTATTATTTGGAGATGAATGGGTGACATAATTCAGGACATGTTATATCCTCATGCATAGTGCATCATATGTTACCAACAAATGATTGTTGATTAAGTTAATATAATGATTATTCCTATAACATATGATGATAAACTCCACAACCCCTTAAAAATTTCATATGAAATTGGGAAGATTCCGTATAATCCTCCCCTGATATATTTTAAGAGATTTTATTTTAGGATTCATTGGATAATAATAGGAGGATTCCCTAGTGGTGGAAACATAGTGGTGAGGGGGGAGTTTTTAAGGAATAGAATCACGAAATAACTGGAGTAATCCTCTCTGTATGCCCATGGAATGACCGATGGGATTTCACTACATGGTTATAAATTTTATCTAATCATCTTACATTTAACACCTTGACCCTAGAAGCTCAAATCCAGTGAATCAACTTTTTACATTGGCATGATTACAAGGAATCTAATATAGAAGGACCGATTTGTTTAACAGTCTATGAAGACTAGATTACATATATAATACCCATAATCCATTGTTAAATATAAATTGCATGCATGGAATATAATAAATAAAATTAAACTCAATCCTATAAATAATAATCCATTATTTCTCCTTCATAACCTAGATAAATGAGAAATAATAATAGTGAGCACAAATTATCATTAAGGATTAGTAGAGAAATAGTTTTACTTTATAAAATTGAATATATTAACTTGAAAAGTTATATAACCTATAAAAAATTCCACTAAAATAAACAAATAGGGAAATATAAATATGGAAATGTTATAATCTCATAATCATGTAATCTAAATCAAGAAGTTGGGAAAATAATTAACCCTAGATATGTCGAATAAAAATATCATGGATTAGTAATTTCTAAATCTACATGAGAGAAATTATTAATTATTGGATTCCATGTTTCCTAGGTACATGGAACTAATATCTTCATGACCTTTCCCATGATGGTTTTAATACGGGGAAAACCCCATATAATCTATCTAACTATTTCATCTCATGAGACTACTGATGCATTGAGGCCTATATATAACCGAGAACCATCTATGTTATACCAGTACAAAGAAATCATCATATATCAAATAAATTACTCACCTTATAAATTGAAAATAAATAATATGAATTTTTCAATAATATCTCGGAGGGGGATATGTAACATCAAGTGTCGTTGACATTAAAATATTCTCAAGGAAAATTAATATTTAAACAATACAATGTGTCTAATACCACATAGAAATAATTAAATCATAATTCAAAATGAATGAAATTGAAAATAAAATGTAATGAGAATAATAATATTCATGATATAACATCTCAAATTGTTGTATATACACCTATTAAATGTGAACTAGTTCATAAAAAATTAAGTCTCAACAGAATGTAAATTGATACAAAATTCATTACCTTAACCTTCCATTTTGTTGAGTGGTATTTATCCTTCTATATAATGGTTTCAAATAAGTTAATAACTAATACCAGAACAATGATTATGTGAATATTATCACATATTATATTCTTACAATCATTTATTATCTTTTTGTTAAAAGACGTTCATTATTTTAATCATTTTGGGTGTTAATTACCGATTTTCACATGTATGTTTCACTTGTGATTAGTTGTTTCGATTATTTATATCATGATTTCACCATATCTATAATCTAAAAAATGATTAGTTATCATATATATTATTTACATTATTATTTATATTATTCAATTATATTTGGATATTATAAATGATGTTCATCATTCATGGAGATGGTAGGTAGTACGCACGCATGGACACTACATCCATTTAATTTGTGTATTAAAAGAAATAAAACTAAATGATAAATATGTAAATTATAATTCCATATTCATATATATTTTATATATGGTACATAGGTTTATTAAAACCATACATTATACATTCCTTGTATGGAATGAATACATCATATAGATTTGAGGGGGCAGTAGACCATACTTCTCAAACAAAATATTTATAATTACACATGCTAGAATGCATAAATGAATGTTATAAATAATTATTTATGAAGTATAAAGACATTATAAATATCATATACATCATATATAAACATATTTTCCATCATAATAGCCACCATGATAGGTAGTAAGGGGAAAATGAGCAATCTTTATTTCGTGAGGTAGTAGTTCACCATACAGAAAAATAATATGTCAGTTACCCTTTAGATGGTGGCGTGTGTAAGTGTAGGTTGAAATCATTACATAAATATATCATAGTATATTGAGTATTATATTTTTTTTATTTAATAAATTAATAATAAGTGTGTAGGTAGGGGACAATGGAATTGAAATTAAAATGATTTATAGAAGATGTTATATCTTAATCGGGTAAATTCATTATATTTATTCCAATAGAATTATTTGGAAGTATTTAATCCAAAATAGAAGAATCAAATTCTAGGTTAGGTATCTAGGTAATATATTTTGGTATATATTGACCAAAACTAATAGTTTTTTTGTTGTGAATAAGAGGTAGAGTCTGTTTTCATTTATAGGTAATGAAAAGTGATCACTTGGTATTTTATGAAACATGTTAGGTGTACAAATTTTATTACCTAAAAAAGTACTACCAAACCAATAAAACTAAATAATGGAAGTCTTATGGTCAATATATTTCCATTCAATAATTTTATACATGTTTCTGGGTTATTTGGGCTCTTATGATAATGGTTTAGTCAGTTATTATATTTAATATTATCCTTAATAAATGTAAATAATTTTTATTACATCCACTAATAATTCTGATCAAAAACAAATATGACCTTGTTATAATTTTTTAATTTTTATTATTCCATATAATGAATCCATTTTTCCAAATTCCAATCATATATGTGGAATAAAATTAATTTAAATTGCATCCTGTAAATGGGATGACACCACATGTTTTTTAAAGAAAAAATATTTAAAAGATAGTTTTATTATTAGAGTAAATTTCAAAGTGAAATTGATTTTAACAAACTAAATTGTAGTCATTTATAATAATATTATAAATTTATTTTTAAATGAAATATAAAATGGAATTTAACCTTATATTTCAATTAGAAAAAAATTAGTTTTGAACTAAAACACAATATTTTTAATTAATCATTAATGAATGAAATTTTTGAAAAAAATATAAAAACTTCAACATGACATAATAATTATGTTTCTATTTCAGATAATAATTTTTTTAACATATTAATAAAAATTAAGGTGTCAAAATTCATCTTTTAATTGTTTTTTCCATTAAAAGTTGGTGAAATTTACTTATAAAAATACATGTTTTTATTTGTAAAATCAGTGTTGTCCTTATCATATGGATATAAAACCTAATGGATGAATAAAATAATATTTGATTGAGTATATAATATATATATATCATTAAAATAATTTAATAATTGTAATTAACTATTTCGTTAAGGAAAAAATCCTTTAGAAACATATATATAATAAGATCTCTTTTTATATCCAATTGGTTATTATTTTTTATTATCATTAGTTGTTAACCAATAATTTCTTTTTATATTTATATAAACAATATATTTTAAAATTTTATTTAATAATATTCATAACCTCTAACATAATATCTGGGTTGTGTAATATTTTATTGAATAATAATATTTTAAAATAAATCGTTGTTTGGTGAAACTTGGTCTCTTGTGTAACGCAAGCCATCACGTAAGGTCACTTTTGAGTGTAACACACACTAACATAATGTTAAAATAATTGAAAAATATAAAATATATAAAATATATATTAAATAGTAAAAACATTTGAATGTATCACGGTATAATATCCCCTTATGTGATTGGTGTCTCATGTCATGATGATATCAAATATAAGGTTATTACATTAGAATTTTAGGGTGTTATAATCTCCACTCTTTAATTAAATTATGTCATTTGAATATAAAACTGATCTATGTGAAAAAGGGATTGAAGATAAACTATTTTTTCAAAGACACACATAGTATAAAGGGTTATTATCACTTATTCTTAATAAGATATAAAGGAAAGTACAACTATCTTGTAACTATATTCCCTAATAGGTGAACATATGTGTGAAATGAAAACATGGATACAAATGGAAAATTCCAACTATCATGTTCTGATGGAGAGTACCAGAGGCCTTGTTTAGATGAAATTTGTTTACCACAAAATCATAAACCATACGTGTGAATAAAATTCATTGATATCAACCAAATCAACTATCATATGACATCATTTTTTGCCCAATAATATTTTAATTATAAATATGAAAAATTAATTAATAGAATATACATAAATATACATATCTATTAATATAATATTTTACTTTTATTACACCATGATCTATATCTACATCATCGATTATCATATGATGCATTATATGGTGATGGAATAAGCTGAACACCAAACTAAAATCCATTTTTGAATTTAAACGACTTTATAAATAGTCAAATTTTCTAAAATATTGTAATAAAATATTTTTTTAAGAACATAACTATATTTAAATAATGAACTTATCATTTTTCATTAATCAACATGAAGAAGATCTAAATATTTTTCCTTCAAGACATGCGAATAACTTCAACATGTATCTTCTTGAAATATTGTAATTACTCAAATTTCTATAAAACTATATTGGGAGCAAGAATTATTCATCATTAATTAAGTAAGACACATATTATTATATATATTTCATATATACAATAGTGTTGTAAACTCTGTTAGTGATAAAATAGACCACTGATCGAAAAATAATTATTATTTAAAAATGTTGTCATCATTAATCCAAATAAATTATTTCTCTATCATTATCTCAACATAAAGAATTTATTAAGTTTTTTTCCTTTCTTCAATCAATTTTTTTATGAAATGATTAACTTTATGCGGATTAACATTTCTTTTTAGAATTTAGTATATGATGTAAAATACTAAATGGGAAGGTATTAGATTACAATACTTTAATTTCTCTTAAATAATATTATGAGAACATCTTAAAAAATACATTTACAATATAATTCATTGATATATATATTTATATGTACAGTAATCATTCTACTATGATTTTTTTAATAACATTTTGTTATCCTTGATTCCTTAGCATCATCATATGTATATTCTATCAAGGTTTGGGGAATTACGTTACATAGTGACTCATCTCCTTGCAGTTGTAACACAAAATGGTTTCCTTTTTATTCTTACCATTTCAATTATTTTTTTACTGATCATTTTATCCTCACATATAAAAAACACATATTCATTTCATGCATTTCCCAGGGTTATTCATTCCACAGTTCCCACACAATAGAAATGGCTCAAACTTCTTCTTCTTATTAGATTCATTACCTTTTTCTTGGGGTTCACACGACCTATTCATCTCATGGATTTAGTTGAATGCAAGGGTTCATTATATTTCCTTCTCCATCTTAATGGAACAGAAAACTATTTCTCCATATAATGGAAAATTCTATGAAACTAGTGGCAATTGGATTTCTAGATAATTCCTTTTAGAGTAGTGGTCGATCTTTCACTCCTTATTGAATATATAATCAGTAGCATACCTAGATAACCTAATAATGGAATATTTATAATCCATAACACTCACCAATTTCTTTTTCATTAATTTAATAAATTTTCTCTTCATCTCAATTTTTTTATTATAAGGGAAGTATTTTCCATATAATTTATCCATAAAAGATATTTATTCCATTTGATCAATTTATTCATCCTCATTATTATTCTTGATCAAATACCACCATTGGTCAGCTTCACCTTTGACACAATAGACCACAACTGTAACCATTTCATTTGTATTGCATTCCATGGTAGTAAATATCTTTTTTAGAGATTTAATCCATTTCTCAACTGTAATTAGATAAGTATAACCAGTAAACATTGGTGGATTCTACCACATAATAATAACCAGTATAATAGATTATCTTAATGGAATAGGTTTCTCCATCAAGGTAAGGTTATTTTTCATAACCTAACTATGTTTCCCTAACATGTTCGTAGGTTTCTCACTCCCAGAACAACATTTTGAATATAGAAACACATGTATTTCTATTAATACCATCATAATCATTAAAATAACAAAATTATAGGATATATTTTATACTTATCTTCAATGTCTATATTTGGGTTTTCCCCACAATATAAGTTTTTAAAATATAGTTTCCAAGGTTTCTTCTAAACATCCTTCAATACCAACTGTAATTCATTGGCCCGGGATTCTCGTATCTGGTGGATTAACTTATAACATTTTCTTGATTACAAGGAATCAAATTACAGATGACCAATTAATTTAGCAGTCTTGGAATGGATGATTTCATTCATGAAACCCATAACACATTGGGAAATTTAAATTTCAAATATGTTACATATTAAAATGAAATAAAATGCATCCATCAAATTTTATTAAAATATTTCTTCTTCATAACCTAGAGAAATGAAACATCATAAGCGTGAGATTAACTATTATGTAAGGGTAAATAATTTGGATGTAATAATTATTGAATAGGAATTAGTGAACATGGGAATGAAAATAACTAGTAACACATTCTATTCTAATAACTAGATACAGAAATATCAATATGACAAGGTATGGAACTTAATTTCCTTTCATATGAATCAATAAATTGAGAATAAGAGATACTCATAGATATATCGATGCAATATTTATTGGATAAAAAATAACTGAATCTAAATGAGGTAAATTATTAGGTATTGGATTCAATGTTTCATAGTTACATGGGACTAGAATCATCTAGAAATTTGACAGGACGGTATAGCTAATGGGTAAAAACCCATCTACTTTAGCCACCTATTTCATATCATTAGACAACTGACGCATCAAGTGGGTTTATATAACTGGACCCCACCCATGTCGTACCACAAAAAAGAATTCCTCATATACCAATTAAATAATTTTTCTCATAAAATATCCAAAAAATCATATAGATTTATCGTATAATACCTCAAAGGATGACAAGTAACAACAAGGTATGTTTATATTAAATCATACCAGACTGGAATTCGCTTAAGGGGACCTTTACCGCAATTGTTTTTTATGCGGGTTGAAAGTAAATTTTTAGGGCTTAATAAAAATGTTAAATAAATTTTCTGCGAAAAATGTTATTTATCATGGGTAGATAAATCCTTCATGGGGAAGTTATTTGTGGGTCCCACATCCAAATAACCAATCATGAAAGGATATTTGTGAGTTGGGGCCCATACTATCCCTAACCATTCATCTTCCCATATCTCCCATAAACTCTCTTAATCCCCTCTTGATTAAGATTTGACAACTCCCCCTTATTTAATGAGATCTCTTCACCTTCCTCCTTGTCTCTTTAATATTTTCCAAAACATATTAATTAATGAATTCAAACTATTAAATTAATTAAGTAAAGAGTTTTAATTTTGAATTAAATGTGTGTATAAAAATAATAGCCAAAGATATTATTTTATTTTAGGGAATTTTTTATGTTGAGAGGATTTTGGGAGAGCTCATGAGATTTTGAAGAACACCGTCCTAAAAATAAGAACCACCAATGAATGATGATCACTTCCTTCGATCGTCGACCAAGCCAAAGGACAAGGAGCCACCCAAAAGGAACTCCGACGATGCGCCAAGAATCTTAATTCGATGTAGGGGTTTGTTTCAATTTTTCAAGAATAAAATTGTTCTTCGTCACTCGTTGAAACCATGTTTTAGCTTTGGAAATTTGATACCACCTAACACAGAGGGAGTGGGCCTAACTAACACGGCCCGACGACCCTTTGATTGTTCTTGGATACTTTGGCGGCGACAACGAGAGGAGGTGGCGACGAATGGAAGCGGCATCCATACACCGACTGTGGCCCGCAACCGCGGTCCACACAACCAAAGAAGAATCAGACAGTTAATGTCGGCCGGGATGAAGGACGATCGTGGCGCCAAAGGTGCGCCACGCTGAGGTGGACTGCTGACCGCCTTCTGTGGGCCATTTTGGCAAAAAACCGGATGGATTGATGGCTGGCCAGGTGAAGAAGCCGCGACACCCGACGGTGCCAGACATCAGGACCGCGACTAACCCAAGCGGGCCGCTTGCGCCGAGAAGGCCGGCCGGCGTCGGGTGGCCGGTCGGGAGGGAGGTGCCGCTCGGCGCCGCCAGTTCGGGAAAGCGGGGGGCCGCCCTGCCCCCCTTAGACCACTCAGCTCTCGAGGCCAAGCCGCTCGGCCAGCCGGCAGAGCCGCGGCCAGCCAGGCCGCGCCCCGCCATGCTGGGCTGCGCCCCTTGTCCCGGGCAGTGTGAATCATTAGGCAGGTCCGACCCTCTACTGGGTCGGACCCACCAAAACTGGGTTGACCCGACCCGTCGACACACTAGGCTTAACGGTCCGGGCCCGTTTTCTCTTAAATGTGAATAACAATTAAACCGTGACTCCGATCAATTAGCTGTCAGCGGAACTGGGACCCTCGTGATGAATTGGTCCTTTTTTGATACACGATGTGAGTTTTGGACAACATTGGAAAATGGCCGGGATTTGAATGAGCATATTTCCAACCAGGCCCCCAAAGAAAAATGCTAATAACTCTCAGACCGGGGGTCCGATTCACACACCGTCTGTCACGTTGGGTTCCTTTTGATGAGACAGAACATCAGGATACATCAACTATAGAAATATGATAGTTGATTTATCGCCCCCTTTTCTCGAGGAGCGGACCCTCCCGGAATCGAGCCTGTTGTGTTTGGAAACCCTAGAGCTGGCTGCGACTGCAATGACTACCATACTGGATTCTTTTGTGTGTTCGGCAACAATGACTACTGTACTGGAGTCATCTGTGGGTTCAGTGACGATGAAAAATGTACTGGAATACCTCCATGGGATCGACATCGATGACTACTGTACTTGTATCCTACTTGGGTCTGACAGTTTGACTTATATACTAGAATACTACATGGGTCCGACAGAGTAGCAGGTCTAGTATCCTACATGGGTCTGAAATTTTAGCTGGACTAGTATCCTACATGGGCCTGATAGCTTAGATTAATCAGTGAGTGCATCTGATCATACTTATCACTTTACGAAGGATGTATACCGGTGAGAGCTTAGTCTTGAATTTCAATCGTTATCATCGATGTGATTGACTTCTTTCCGGTGTGCAATGTGTTGTAATTGGGCTCGAGAGTTGGAGCTGAACTGGGATTGATGGCTTAGGTATATGTATGGGCATATATCTAAGTAGATATGGTTAATACATCATTATTGTATCTTTTCTTTGTGTTTTATACTTCGTGGATTCTGGGAGATCTTTGGGGGTCCCGGGGTCCCTACTGAGTATCGTTATACTCACCCCTACACGGGAAATTCCCCCACTACGTTTTTTTGGATGCAGACGAAAGACATCACTGAGTGTGGTAGAGGCTTGTAGTGCTGCACGGTACCCAGAGGTGGACCACTAAGTGAGACGTACATGGAGCAGATGGAAGGACCCGTGGTGCTGGGGAGACTATCTGTACCCACCCTTCAGGTGGGATTCACAGAGGACGACTCAGTGGTTGTTGTTTTACATTATTGCATTTGTAATAGTTTTTCAGTTGTATTGTACTTTATGTTGGGTTTGTATTCTGGCCCATTTACCTTTCAACACTTACTTTTGTATTCAGTATCACTTTGTGCTTACATCTGTGGCATACTCTGTTTTGTTGTTGACCATTATAAAGGAAATGGCTTCCCTTTTATTGGGATTTACGCCTTTGGTTCTAGTCGCTAGCCCATGGCCTATGGAAGGCGGGCTTGGTGTAGTTACGAAACGGGCCCTGAGGATAGGTCATGAAAAATTGGTATCAAAGGAGTCAGTTCTACAGTAGAAATCAGGACTCTGATCATTCCTTTCTGTGAATCAATATTGTTAAGAGTATTGAGTGTGGTTGTCTGTCTAGGGAGTCCAGTGTTGGTGCAGTGGGTGACATATCCATACACTAGGACTCTGACCTCTGATTTCCGACACAGTGCATGAAAACAATGATTGCATGTGGGCTTAAAATGTTTTCTTTGTGATTGCTTTGTGTTAGCTCACCATGTATATTTTTTTGACCATGGAGCGCCTGTTTTTTTTTCAGTATGGCCCCATGAAGGCAGTCAACTATGGTTCGGAGTCGCGTACGAGATGGTAACCGACCGAGCGACGAGTCCTCAGTGCAGGACCCCATCACAGTGGAGGCACAAGCGGTACTAGTACCCGCCGATCCACTAATACTACATGCCCAAGTAGTAGAGAGTGAAATCTACCTGAGTGTGTTGCTCGAGATTCAGCGACAGAGGCCGCCCAAGATCTGCGGAGAGAAAGACCCTCATGCAGTTGAGGATTGGCTGTATGCTATTGTCAACGTCTTCAGATTGGTAGGGACACCATCCGACCTAATGGTGATCCTTATTTCAAGTCTCTTTCATGTAGCAACATGTAGATGGTGGAGCTTGATGCTCCAGGTGCATGAAAAGGAATCCTTACTCTGGAAGGACCTTGAAAGTCTCTTCCACTAGGAGTTTGTTCAAGTCACCCTTCGTGCAGTGTGGATTGAGGGGTTACTTCATCTGCGGCAGGGCAGCATGACAATAGCTCAGTACTCAGTGAGGTTTACTGACCACTCGCACTACTCATCATACATGGTAAGAGACCCAATATTCAAGGCCCAGACCTATGAAATGGGACTCATACATGAGATCAGGGATTCAATAATCTCCGTTAGCATTCTGATGCAGGTAGGAGTGGTGGAGAGAGCCCTTATTTTGGAGAGATTTTTCGCTGTTCCGAAACCAGCATCGAGACCCACTATAGGGCGACACGTAGAGGAGTCTTCTACAATCGGCAAAAGAAAAATGTCACAGAGGTCCAAGTGGACCAGGCCATCAGGAGAGCGACCTCAGGATACAGGTTCGGTTGTGCGGGGAACCCAAAACAGATCCAACTATACGAGGAGCATGCAGTGCTATGCATGCGGCAGGCTGGGTCACATGGCTCGAGACTGCCCGTCTTGATGTGCAGATGAAAAGAAGACAGTTGAGGGACCACCCAGGAAGAGGCATAGGTTCGATCATGGAGTTTTGTATGGAGAAGACGGACGAGGAAGAGGATCTGGCCGAGCAGCGGGTGGTGGACGACGTTTTGAGGCTCTACCACCACCACCACCAGGAGGTACACCCCGACCATAGGGGTCTAGCGAACATATGCAGGCTCAACTTCAAGCAGTGGAGGCTTACGACCACGGAACACTTGAGATGATTTGAGGTACTATCTATTTCTAATCCACCCTTTCTGCAGTTCTTATAGAGACAAGTTCGAGTCATTCTTTTATTACTACTTCTCTTGTTCGGAGCTCGGAGATTCTGACGGATCCGTTGGGTCGATACTTACGGCTAGAGACTCCTATAGGAGTAGAATCGATGATTACACACTCATGGCCGCAGTGTGATATTACTATAGGAGGCGAGATCTTCGTCAGGGATCTTCTTGTAGTGGCTTTGAGGCCTTATGATGTCATCTTGGGTATGGACTGGTTTTCTACATTCCATGATCAGATCGACTGCATTAGGAACAATGTGCGGTGTATCCGCATGTATGGTAGCAAGTTCAACTTCACCAGTGAGAAGGGAGCCTTAGTAGTGCATGATGGACTTATAAAGAGGAGAGGGTAGCCGATCACACATCATTTGGCTAGTCTCATCCTCAGTGCAGTTGATGTGCGATGTCCGGGTTTTCTTGTTGGGGTGGATCAATATGCAGATGTTTTTCATGACGACGTTCCAGGACAACCTCCTCGTAGAGAGGTATATTTCAACATTAACTTATACCCTGGGGCATCACCGATATCAACTCCAGCATATTGGATGTCTCCTGCTGAGCTTCGTGAGTTGTGGTTACAGCTAGAGGACTTGTAGGGGAAAGGATTTATCCGACGTAGTGTTTCACCATAGGCCTCTCTGATTTGGTTCGCCAAGAAGGAGGATGGGAGCTTGTGACTGTGTGTCGACTACCGTCACCTGAATCAGCTGACCATCAAGAACATATACCCACTCTTGATTATTGATGACCTCTTTGATCAGATCAAGGGATAACGATGGTTCTCAAGGATAGACCTCAGGTCAAGCTATCATCAGCTCAGAGTTCGAGATAAGGATGTGTAGAATACGACCTTCAGGTGTCGTTATGGCCACAATGTGTTCTTGGTTATTCCCTTAGGAGTATCCAATGAACCAGCAGTGTTCGTGAGTCTCATGAATATAATCTTCTTGCTTTACCTCGATATTTTTGTCATAGTATTCATCAACGACATACTGATTTACTCGACTACTAAGGAGGATCAATACTACCACTTGTGGGATGTACTCGACACACTTTGAGAGCACCAGATTTAAGCTAAGATCATGATGTTCCAGTTCTGGATTTGAGATTCTCACTTCATGGTACACGTCATCTCAGAGGCGGTAGTTGGAGTGGATCCAGCAAAGATCGAGGTAGTCCTTGCTTGGGAGCCACCCTGGAGCGTGACAGAGGTGCCGAGTTTCCTAGGTCTGGATGGATACTATTGGATTTTTGTTCTAGAATTCTCAATAGTTGAATCAATGCTTTCATCATTAATGAATAAGGGTAAACCCTTTGTGTGGTCAGATAGATGTCAACAGAGCTTTCAGGAGAAGAGACAGAGGTTGACCAGTGCACCCATCTTGATGCTACCGGAGGAGGGAATTCGGTACGTATTAAACTACAACGCATCAGGGGCTGAACTCGGGTGTGTATTGAAGCAGGAGTGAGCAGTGATCACTTATGGTTCACAACAGTTGAGACCGCATGAGCAGAAATACACTACCCATGACCTGGAATTAGTAGAAGTGTTATTCACCTTGATGATGTGGAAACAATATCTTATGGGAGAGAGTTTTATAGTCTACTCTGACCACCAAAGTCTCAGGTAGATATTCTGGTAGAAGGACCTGAACCGGAGACAGCTGTTATGGCATGAGTTCCTCTAGGACTATAAATTTGATATAGTCTATACTCCTGGGAAGGGAACGTTGTAGCTGATGCACTCAGTAGGAGATCATCATTAAGCTACTAGGAGAGGCAACGACGCAGGTAGTCGCGTTGATGAAATAATTTGTGGATAGAGATGGAGCAGCCTTTCTAGAATCTCTCACTTTCACTCCTCTATTCCTTCAACGATTCAGAGAGTCACAACATGGGGAAATTGACTGTGAGATGCGAAGTGCTCAAATATCCACAGGGCAGGCTCCTGATGTATTTTTTGAAGGAGGGGAGCACGTCATCCTCTTCCAAGGATGTACTATGGATGAAGTTGCACTGCATGGGGAACTATTGAGGTATATTCACAGTTCTCCTCTAGATGTACATCATGGAGTAGAGAAGATGTACCAGGACCTCAGAAGACAGCACTGAAGGCTGGGTATGAAGAAGGCTGTAACAGAGTTCGTTTCACAGTGCCTCACTTTTCAGAAAATGAAGGCGGATAAACAGGCACCTACAGGCTTGGTAAAACCCTTAGTGGCCCCAGAGTGGATGTGGGATGAGATATCCATGGATTTTGTGACAAGGCTTCTGCATACATCCAGAGGACTTGACTCTATCTGGGTGATCGTAGATCGACTCACCAAGTTGGACCACTTCCTATCGATTAGAGAACATGGCTAAATAGAGAGCTTGGGACGCCTCTACATTCAGTAGATCATACGGCTTTACGGTGTTCCATCGACTATCGTTACCGATCGGGATGCTTGATTCACTTCCCAGATTTGGAAGGGGTTGCAGGAGGCATTTGGGACATAGCATCGCTTGAGCACCGCCTTCCATCCTCAGACGGACGGTCAGACTGAGAGGACAATTCAGGCTCTCAAGGACATGCTCCGTTCATGTGTCCTCGACATAGGTCATAGTTGGGAGGATCAACTACCATTGGTGGAGTTTGCGTACAACAACATCTACCACTCCACCATCGGGATGGAACCCTATGAGGCACTGTACAACCGACCTTGCAGATCACATCTGTGCTAGACTGACCCTGGGGAGTCAGCATTTGATGGACCAGAGATGGTTCAGGCTACGACGGAGAAGGTGTAGATCCTCTAGGAGTAGATGAAGACTACACAGAGCAGACAAAGGTCTTATGCTGATAGGAGACAGAGACCACTGGAGTCCGAGGATGGCGACCACGTTTTCCTAGGCGTCTCACCTCGATGAAGTCTATAGAGATTTGGTCGGGGTGGAAAGTTATCTCTGCATTTCATCGAACATTTACATGTCTTGAGTAGAGTAGGCAAGGTGGCTTACAACATGTCCCATTAACCACAGTTGCATCGCATGCATGACTTCTTTCATGTATCTCTGCTGAAGAGCTATGTGTACGACTTGAACCACATCATCAACCATGTGGAGCTGGACATTGATGACAAGGTGGCATTCACGGAGGTTGTGGTGGAGATTGAGTATCGACAGGAGTAGGTCCAATTGGATGGTCGATTCCTCTGATGTGCATTCGCTGGAAGCACTGGAACTTCTAGAAGAGAACTTTGGAGCAGAAGGCTCTGATGTGAGCTCAGTACCCACATTTTTTTCACCTAGTGCGTGCTGTAGCTTTACGAGGACATAAAGCCCTGATTTGAGAGTAAGGTAAAGACCCAGAAATTTAAAGGAAAATTTTTTCATAAGTACTTTGGAATTTTATGAGCCTGTCGTTTCTGACAGCACTTGATTCCGAGGCCCGGTGTGCCCGGAATCAATTTCTGATGTTTTTTTGGGTACGTTCAGTAGACGTACATATGTGATTTTCTATCGATTGAACTGGTGCTCAGAATTGAAATCGGACAACACCGATGAACTCGCGGCGCCAGTATATTCTTAAGGGTACCTTTACCACAGTTGCGTTTTATATGGGTTGAATGTTAATTTTTGGGGTTTACTAAGAAAGCTAAATAAAATTGTTCCGAACAATTTTATTTATCATGGGTAATTAAATCCTACATGGGGAAGTTATTGGTGGAACCCACACCCAAATACCCTCTTATGTGAGGATATTTGTGAGGTGGGGCCAACAAAATCCCTAACTATTCTTCTTCCCATAACTACCCTCAACTCCCCTAAACCCCCTTGTTTAATTTTTGACAACTCCCCCTTATTAAATGAGATCTCTTCACCTCGCTCTCTCTCTCTTTAATATTTTACAACACATTTTAATTAATGAATTCAAACTCTTCACTTAATTAATTAATGAGTTTGAATTTTGAATTACATGTGTGAATAAAAATTATAGCCTTAGGTATTATTTTATTTTGGGGAATTTGTTGTGTTGAGAGGATTTCGGGAGAGTACATGAGATTTGGATAAACACCATCTTCCAACAAAGAACTGTCAATGAATGATGAACACATTCTTCGATCTTTTTCCAAGCCAAATGAGAAGGATCCACCCACAAGGAACACCGAAGATGCGCCATCCTCGGCTCCTTCTACCCCAACGTTACTGAGTTGACGTCGTCTCCCCGTGACTCTGTCTTCAGTGACGCCCAACTACCGTGAATCATATTTCGAGGTAGGGGTTTGTTTCAATTTTAATTGAATAAAATTGTTCTTCTTACCTTGTTGAAACCATGTTTTACCTTTGGACATTTGATACTACCTAACGCGGAGGGAACGGGCCGAACGTACACGGCCCGACGACCCTCATATTTTTCTAGGATACTTTGGTTGCAGAAATGAGAGGTAGTGGCGATGAACGGAAGCGGTGGCCATACACCGTCCATGTGCGAATGAACCGCGACCCTCAACTGCAGGCCGCTCAAATGAAGAAGAACCGGCTGGATGAATCTAGCCTGGCTGAAGTAAGACCATGATAGCACAAGGGGTGCTGCACTGTAGTGAATCACGACCCACATTCCACGAGTCGTTTCTGTGGCAAACTGGCCGGCTCGTCGTCTGGCTGGGTGAAGGATCTGCGGCACCCAAAGGTGCAGCGCAACATGACTGGGGCCCATCCAAGCGGGCTGCTTGTGCTAGGAAGGCTGGTCGGTTGGGAGGGTGGCACCACCAGATCGGGAAAGCGGGCCCCACCCCCATCAGACCGATCAGCCCTCCGTGCCGAGCCGCAACAATACGGGTCGCACCATGCCGGGCCGCGCCCCACCCCGTCGTTCCAGGATGTGTGACCAGTCGGCCCACAATTCTTAATGGACTGGGCTCGTTTTCACTTAAACTTGAATAACAATAAGAACACAGGTCTGATCAACGCGCTATCAGTAGCACTGGGACCCTTGAAAAGAATTAGTCCTATTGAGATACTATAAGTGAGTTTTGGACAACATTCGAAAATGGTCGGGTTTGAAATTAGCGTATTTCCAACAGGGCCCTCAGAGCAAAAATGGCAATAACTCTCAGACCGGGTGTCTGATTGATGCACCGTTTGTCGCGTTGGGTTCCTTTTGACGAGACAGAACATTAGGATACATCATGTCTGGACTTCATGATAGTTGATTTATCACCCCCTTTTCTCGAGGAGTGGACCCTCCCAGAAATGAGTGTGCTTTGTGAGGATACCCTAGAGCTGGTTGCAATTCAATGAATATCGTACTGGAATCCTCTGTGGGTTCAGCAACGATGACTACCATACTGGAATCCTCCGTGGGTTCAGCGATGATGAAAACTGTCTGGAATCCTTTGTGGGTTCGACAACGATGACTAATGTACTTGTATCCTACATGGGTCTGACAGTTTTACTTCTGTACTAGTATACTACGTGGGTCCGACAGAGTACCTAGTCTAGTATCTGACATGGGTCTGATAGCTTAGATGGACTAGTATCCTACGTGGGTCTGATAGCTTAGGTGAATCAGTGACTGAATCTGACCATCCATATCACTTTATGAAGGATGTATACCTATGTGAGATGATTCTTGACTTTCAATCGTTATCATCAATGGGATTGACTTCTTTCCTGTGTGGACTGGGTTTTACTTGGGCTGGTTAGTTGGACCCGAACTGGGATTGATGACTTAGGTATATGTATGGGCATATATCTATGTAGAGATAGTTGATACTTCTTGATTGTATCTTTTCTTTTTGGTTATTCCTTTATGCATTCTGGGAGACCTTTGGGGGTCTGAGGGTCCCTAATGTGTATCTTTATACTCACCCCTGCAAGGGAAATTCCCGCACTACATTGTGTTGGATGCAGACGACGAAAATCACTGATCGTGGTAGAGGCTTTTAGAGCTGGAAAATAGTCGGAGGTGCATCACTTGGTGATACGTACATAGAGCAGACAGACAGACCTGTGGTGCTGGGGAGACTCTCTGTACCCACCATTCCGGTGGGATTCACGGACGGTGACTTGATGGTTGTTGTTTTACATTACTGTAGTTATACTAGTTTTTCAGTTGTATTGTACTTTCAGTTGGGTTTTTATTCTGGTCCATTTACCTTTCATCACTTATTTTTGTATTCAGTATCACATTGTGCTTACATCGGTTGTGTAATAGGTTGTGTTGTTTACTATTATAAAGGCAATGCCTTCCATTTTATTGGGATTTACGCATTTGGTGCTAGTCACCGGGCCCGGGCCTATGGAAGGCGGGCTTGGGGTAGTCATAGCACCATCCCCAAGGATGGGTTGTGACATTGTTAGTATTAATTATTATTCCTCACCCATGAATATGTTATAAAGAACACATGAAAAATGATAACTCTCATTCCTGTTATATATTAGATATTGGGATGCCTTCCTAATGCCAATTATCCCTACCATATTCTCCATAAGACCCGTAATAATGTATATTTTAATCATTATTTTCTATGAACCATAATAATGATCCCTTATCCATTGTGTCCATAATTCAATAACATCGTTTTCTCACACCATGAATGGTTTTTATGGGCTAAGATAATAGTGGTGATTGATACATAGTCATAATGAATATTCCTTGAATATGTTCCTCCTTTTAGATGTATGTACGATTACATACAATCTTCTTTGGGGGGCATATTCTTAATTATGTATAAATGGGACTCACTATATGAATATTTCATGTCTGAACAATTGTTTTCATATCTACTAAGATATAGATTCATGAGAAACAACTATAATGACTCTGATTCCTATTCTATGATGGAAACATGGGACTCATTCCTAATATTTTACCTCCATTACAATTCCTATGTGCCCTCATATACATACATTCGTTATTATATTAAAATTCATGGCTCTAACCAAAACAAACATCATGGTTTATTATTGTTACTATAATATGATATGTTTGACTATTATTAGAGATTTATTCTTAGAATCAAAATAACAATCGCAATTGAGAAAAATGGTAAACCCTTGAACCAGAAAGGAAAATTTTATTACATATCCCTAACATATAGAACATGTGTTATACTTGAGAAAAATAAATAGTTGTAGACTTGTTACTTTATTTCATTATGATTTTAGACACTAATCTTTCTAAAAACACGTTAACAGGAGATCATTTTTTCATTTACATGATATTATGGTACCTCAGATACAATGGAATCCTTCAATAGTCATGAAAAAAACATCACCAACCCAACTCTTTGAAATTTGATTTACTAAAAAATTATTTTTAGAATTTCATGGAAATGGTATGATCCAGAACCATAAGGAATCCCATATATGTCTCCAAACATTTAGTCATACAAGTTCTTTATGTTCAAGGAACACTGATATGAAATTGGTGGAACTAGTATCCTTTGCCACATGCATTTGGGATCTAATCATGTCTGCATGAAAAATTTAAAATTCCTCACATTTAAAAGGTGGATCAAGTATTATTAAAATGATTTATTAAAGTTATAGAGACTCCTTGTGGGGATCCAATAATTTATTGGCCTAATTAACATCCCACTGGTGTCCCTCATTCACATACTAAGGGTACCACTTGACCGGATACCACGTTGGAAACTAGTGTACGAGTACCAAGGTTGTATCACCAGGAGTGGAAAGACATATATAATGGGAAGTAGGATCATACCCCCACATCCATTGATGAATTTCATCTATATATTATGATGGTTTCCATCGATTATAATCATATACCTTCTCACTATGATTTGGTTTGCATGCATATACATGCAACAATCATGGGGGATTCACATATCCCTTCCCTCGTAAAGGAAGCCCATCAGAAAAATCAATTGAAATAGAGATGATATGATTGGGATAATATCCCATATTAAATGGAAGTCATAATCAAGTATATATTAGAGACCAGTAATGGATAAGCCAACATCTATGCACAAACCTTTCTAAAATGTTACTACATCCTAGGAATAATAGAGTAACTCCACCAGAATATTCTTATAAATTTATAGATATAGGGATGATGACATGTCACAAACCAAGTTTTTAGATAATCATCTCACCATGATGATTATGAAAATGTTTTTAACCAAGGTAAAGAAGATATTAATTCATTTAAAAGTTAGTATTGTCTGTATAATTTGATAAAGGATGTGGAACATTACCAATCTCTTGAATCTAATTAAAATGGGGCTCAAATAACTAGTAAGAACATGGAATCAAATACTAGAACATTCCACTTTTATATAATGAGTATAATACTCTTAATCCATGTTCCAGGGTCTTATCGATGTGTCATTCTAGTCTCACCAAACTAGCATTATCATTCCTTGGGATATGAACACATGTATTTCCAAAAAGACTAGAGTCTCTTACCAATGGCCGAGGTCTAGTCTTATTAACATGAACCAAACAATTTGTTTATTAAAATATGGATAACCCCTTAGAGTTGGCTCATATACTTAGCGATGGGGATACGTGGAATATTCTAGATGCATTCATTATTATATATTATACTCTTATTTCCTTTAATTAAAGTGTACACATGCATCAATTAAAGGCTATATGGGATGATGTTCCTATTCATTATCCCATTAGAGGGGTATATGGACATATTACAATAATGAATTGATATATGAATTATCAATAAATCCCTTATTTAACTAGGGTTTACTAGAATATATAAATAACAACACACATGATGAATTAGATTCCTAAAAATATATTGAAGCTCAATAGAATATTCTAGCAGCTTCTTAGAAGCATGCTCGTATCCCCAAAATAAAATATGGTAATTATAATATTCTATAAACCATAACATAGTATCCATATATCCCTAATAAAATCCAATATGTAGGTAATAATATTCCAAACATGACATAGGATGATAATGATATCCATGAACTCCTTAATGACAATTTCCATTTGGTTGTGAGATGTTATATAAAAAACATCAAGGGTTTTTTGACTCTTCACCTGAATTATAAGGTGACCACTCCATTGATTATCCTCCTCAAAGTAGTGTAGATACAGATTTCAGGGACTACACTCATGGATTCCACTATATTCAACCATTATACAATGATATATCTCTTAGATAAGGTACCACATCACTTTCCCAAAAATATTACAGAGTGATTCCCATAACACTATGGTAAACATCATATTTTTCAATATCACCTATTGAAAAACCTTAAATATGATCAATATGCATCAAAAACAGATATCCTATGTGGTATTACCAAGTGTATTCATGTAATCCTATTAAATAAGGGGAAATTTTGATTTTTTTGATCGAGTAAGACAAAAACATCCTCCCAAATATGTTGTAACACATTTCCTCTTCTAACTGAGAGATCCCATATGAGCTATAGATGGATTTCATGACTATCTTATTCTTGGATATATGAGTGAATCATCAATATTTAATTTATATAAACCACCCTTAAATAGGATATGAGGGTCACCACCATATAATAAAAAACTCTATTGTCAATAGTATATGAATACAGTATCCATTACATGAGACCCAAGATCAGAATAGAATAATAATGTTTTATGGAATTCCGAAACGACATCATGACTATTCTCTTGAAATTCATCCTCAAATACATTCCATTAGTTCATATTCAAGGGTGGGGGATTATATGTAATTTTTCTTTACTATGTACACAAAATAGTAAATATCACCATATATAAAATAATTCAATATTGTATCCATAAGAGGGATCATGGTACCAAGTAACACACATTCTATTTTCTCGATACAATGAATATCCCCCTCATTGATAATGAAAATATGTATACAATAGAGAGAGGTACATAATAATATTCCTTCATTTAACTTATCCATGAAATTCTACACACCTCGAGCACTAAATTCAACATTGTGGAATACCTAATTGCTTCCCGTAGAAATTGACTACCATCACTATTTACTATTGTGTTTTTCCCGTGAATGATTTCAATTATTATAAATAAAATTGATTACAATATAACCCACCATAAATAGAGACAAGTTGTGATTATATCCCACAAGTATAGGAAGGTTTTATCAACTAGATCCACCCATCATGTAATCCAATCATGAGTTTTCTTGAGAATAATAATGATTGTTATAAAATAAATGCATCCAGTATGGCAATGGAATTAATAAATGAATCACTATCACATGATCCATTATATTTCAGACTAGATTACATAGATCCTCATTTATAGTTGCAAAATGTTCCCACAACAACAATAAATTTTTCCCATCACATTAGACTATGATGTTGTGTCATTATCATCACTAAAACAAAATAATTATTTTCTGGGATATGAGGTAAATTCAAATGATCAGAATTCTAGTATCTCCCCCAAACCCTAACCCATATTTAGTTTATTACCTTCATAGAGAAATTACTAGAAAGACATTAAATTTCACATTACAATGAAAATGATATGAATGAAATTAGTCAAAGATAGGGAAACCCCACAATTGTTACAGAATAATAGGGTCTAATAATACCATTTTTTAAGTAAACTAACCTGATACAACCTTTAAAGTGTATAAAATGTTACAAAACATCACTATTATTGTAACGCCCCGACCCCAGTTACCTAGATTTGGTGCATTATTACATAACATTTGCACGATCACAAGAAAGATCAAATCTTGAAAGACCGATTAGTTTAGTATCCTTGGAAACACTAGATATATTTATAAAGTTTTACATTACATTATAAAAATGAAAACTACAACAACATATTTCCTTCATAGTACACACTCATATCCCAAAATATTATCCCTGCAGGTTATTCATAAACTACTTCTTCACATCCTGGGAAAAATAAAACATTGAAATGGGTGAGCTCAAATGCCCAGTAAGGATAACAATATAGCGAAAACTTTCATAAATAAGAATAATCATTTAAAGCAATGTATAACTAAAACAAAAGACTTTTAAACTTGAACTTCAACATAGTATGGGAAAAATAAAATGAAATAATGTCATTTACTTATTCACATGGATATTCTACTAATCTAATAATCACATGCAATATTAATAACCACTTTTATAATTATTGAATTCATAATGCCAGACTATCATAACCAAATAGCCAAGGCCTCGTGCCAACACTACAAATAAAATTTTGTCAAGGCCATGTGCCAAGACACTAGTTTGTCTCATGAGACATACCAATGCATCGAGGAGCTATAGCGGGCTCCACCCATCACTTACTAAGTCCAATTCATTCCCATAAGAAAATGTTTAAACATAACATAATCATTCGTTTTAAAACTAGCATACGAAATGTCAATACTTTCGCCATAAACCATGAATGGTATAAAAATAACACATCCAAAGTAAAACATATCACAAAGACTTCAATACAACACAAAAGTTTTGTATCATAATAAATCAACTTCAAATAAACATAAAATCCATCAAAGGATTTGTACATATATGAAATCAGAACTATTTGAGAGAAATATATCTTTCGTCGAAATCATTGAAAAGTCACACATTTATAAAGGAGGTAAGTTAAAAGAGATTTTCGAATCTAAGTGTCCCATACTAATTTGAATCTTTTGAAAAGAAATATCATTTCAAAACATTCACGTCCATATAAATAAATCGTTAAAATCATTTTGAAAACATGGAAATTAATTAAAAATATTTAGAAAAATAAATCTTTAAAACATTTAAAATTATGATCTTGATAAAGAGTGCCTTTCACAAATTCTCAAAATATTCATTTTGAAATCATTTAAAATCACATAATTATAAAATAAAACATTTACTTTGAAAATATTCTTATATGATTGTAATGGAATCTTCAACGATTTCATAACGGCGGAGAATAGCCGCACCCGCCGTATAAGTTAAAAAAACATTCTTACCTTAATTTGGTCGAAAAGGTTAAAAGCACCTTGTTGGGAAAACGACAGAAATAATACTTTATAATCCTATTATAAAAAGTCAAATAAGGGTATAAATGAATTTAACCCATATTCTTTGAAAATACAAAAAATTTTTTGAAATACATTTCAGAAAAAACATGGATGTGGATGATAAAGAAATCCCAGTAGATTATTATGTATAAAAACCTCGGATAATGAAGAGATTGCGAAATAAACCCTTACAATGTACATTTCCTAGGTTGGGGTAGGTTAAACTCCTGTATAATGGTTAAATAATTGTTATTAAATTATACATGAATCATATACATTAATATGATATCATATATGATCTTTTAACATTGATTTGTTAATAATATCTTAGTATTATCGTTGTTTCAGGTGTTAACCTACTCATTTTCCATTATATGTTTTGTTACGTAAGTCATGTTTGTCATCGATAGGTTGTATCTTAATCATATCCAGAACGATATAAAGTCCTTAGTGACTATTATTAATCATAAAATGAGAATTAGACTTAAATGGATACGATGGAGAATGAATCTCATCGCGTTCGTGGAGACGGTAGTCTGTACGTATGCACGAGCGACAATATCATTCTTGTGATATTAAAATAATATATAATTGGATGGTATATCATATATATAGAATAATTATCATGTTATATTTTTTATTTACATGAATTACACATCATTATTATACCCATCCAAATAATAATGTTTTGGATAACAATTACACCACGACGGGGAGACGGTAAGCCGTACGTACGCATGTATGGTGACATGTAATTAAAAGGATGGATAGAATAATGAAATATGGTTGTACCATGTTTATAATAACATATAAGTATATATAATATACTAGAGTTATTATTTTAGAATGGTAATAACAAAGAAGGAAGAAGTGGAAGAAGAAAGGAACTTGAAAAGGGTGGTGAAATCATTACCTCTTCTTCTGGTTCTTCATTTTGATTTGATCAAAAGGCCTCCATAAGTTGGATTTCTGACTAATGTAAGGCCTCTATGATGATGAGAGTGTAGTTTATAGAGTACTTGGGCATGGGTTGGCCAGTCCAAAAGGCTTTGAATGTGTGAATTAGGGAGAAGGGGGAGTGCCCTTTTATAAGAGGGGTGAGGGGAACCTTTGAAAAAACATGAAATATTATTTTATAATAAATTCATATTCGGTTTCTAATGGCTCAATAGTCGATTATTTAATTGTTAAGGTGGGTATGGGTCTAAAATAACTCAACCAATAGAATTTAGATAGGTTTGGGTCACTATATTAACCTTATCTATAAGTATTAATTCTTAGTTAATTAGTTTCACTTTTACAATGTCTCTTTGTATTTTTATATTATATGGTTAATAAAATTACAATATAAATCCAATAGACCACAAAGTTTTCCATTAATGATACACCTCTCATGATATAATACTCTTGGACAATCCTTAGATGTTTAGGAATTTAATATCAATTAATAATATAATATTTGTTATAAAACCGCTTTTATGTCAATTTTGACACTATTCAATAATTGATTTTTGTAGAACTAATAAAATTATTATTACCTCGAAAAAAGTTAATTAAATCAGTAATAACATTCCATATTAACCTATAAAATTATTTTTATTTATAAAAAGTATAAAATTAAATTTATTTGGGTATTTATAATATCAATTATTCTAATTTTTCACTATTATGGTAATTACTGAATCGCCATTGTGTCATAAATAAATTAAATTATGTAATGTATAAAAATTATAAATAAAATACCATTATGTAAGAAATATGTATATATTTCTAATGAATATTTATAGTCTAAAATCCAACATATATTACCCTACGTAAAAATTGTTTTTCTAAGAGATATATGCTTGTGTCATTTTTGTATTCATTTTAACTTAATTAAAATAAAGTGTCCCTATCACTTACAAGTGGCACCATGGGGTCCCAAAATCAACACAAAGATGCCCATGGTCATACATGTAACAACCAATAAGGTTAGGACACGTTTTAGAGTAATTTTTTTATTATTATAATATTATTTTTTAACCCTTATTTACCAGAATTACCCTTTAACCATGGTAAATAAAATATTTACCGAAGTAATTATTAAAAATATCTAAAAATAAAAGTTACTTATTTACAAAATTTGAACATCCTGATTCCAAACATGGAATACATTTTTCCAAATTCAAAACACAGAAGTGGTAGAAATTAATTTAGAATTAATTGCCGCTATCAAAACAAAAAGTGTGTTTTTAAGATATAATAACAATCAAAAGATTGATACTTATTTCTGTTCGATTTAATTGTGAAATTATGTCCAATGACCAACATTGTATTAAATGGTAAAAATATATTATAAATATACTTTAAAACCACTCAAATTCATAAATTATCACTATTAATTATTTTGATTAAAAAAATTTGTTTATAATTAAAATTTAGTAATTTTCAGTATTCATCAAAATATTAAAGTTATCCAAAAAGTACAAAAATTTCACCTTAGGCTAAATTCGATATTCTGAATCAAAAATTGAAGTCCATTTTGAGAGATAAAATTTATAAAATTTCAAAAAGTAGGTATTACTATTCATAACGGCTAGTTTGATCAGTTGTGGTGTGTGTTAGAACTCGATGTTGCGTACAATACATGCTATTGCATTAGTTAAAGAGAAGTGTACTGTAGAATATTAGGGTGTTACATTTTCCCCTCCTTCAAATAATATCATCCCTGAAATTTCCTGAATACTACCGCATGAAAAGACTCGGGTGGTTCTTCATCATAAGTTCCTCAGGTTCCCATGTTGCCTCTTCCATCTTATGGTTTGTCCACAAGACTTTTATCAGACGAGTCGTCCGGTTTCTCAGTACTTGTTCTCTTTTATCAAGAATCTTGACGGGCTCTTCGCAATAAGACATATCGGGTTCCAGTTTTAATTCCTCATTGGTGAGTACATGAATTGGGTCCGGCATGTATTTCCTCAATATAGATACGTGGTACACATCGTGAACTTCCGTTAGACTTGGCGGCATTTCCAATCATAAGCTATAGCCCAAATTCATTCTAGAATTTCGAAATGTCCGATGTACCTAGGACTCAATTTACCTTTCTTACCAAAACGTATGACTCCCTTCCATGGAGATACCATCAAGAAAACATGATCACCGACTTGAAATTCCAAATCCTTCCATCGA
Organism: Viscum album; assembly: GCA_963277665.1. Lineage (NCBI taxonomy): Eukaryota > Viridiplantae > Streptophyta > Magnoliopsida > Santalales > Viscaceae > Viscum > Viscum album. The sequence continues at coordinate 1,428,571,526 of OY728141.1, forward strand.
TTATCGGCATAGGTCTTCTGTCTACTTTGAGCTGCTTTGATATGGTTTTGGATTACCTTCACCTTTTCCATCATTTCCTTCACCAGTTCTGGGCCTAAAAGTTTTCATTCACCAACGTCATCCCAATAGGTTGGTGTGAGACATCTCTTTCCGTATAACGCTTCATTTGGGGCCATCTGAATACTCCAATGGAAGATATTGTTATAGGAAAATTCTACCAGAGGTAAATATTGAGCCCACATACACTGAATGTCAAGTGAGTAGGATATCAACATGTCTTCTAAGGATTGAATAGTTCATTTTGATTGTCCATCTTTTTTATGGTGGTAGGCAGTGCTCAACTGAAGTTCAGTATCCAAGGCTTTCTGAAGACTTTTCTAGAATCTTGAAGTAAAACGAAGATCACGATCAGAAACAATCAATAGGGGTACTCCATGATGTCTCACAACTTCATCAGTATATAGTCTTTCTAGACGTTCCAGTGGTAGATCTTCTATTATAGCAAGAAAATTTGCTGACTTCGTAAGATGATCAACAATGACCCATATTGCATCATTCCTTCTAGGAGTCTTTGGTTGCCCCATTAAAAAGTCCATCGTAATATTATCCCATTTCCACTCTGGTATAAGAAGAGGTTGCATGACACTTCAAGGTTGTTGCCTTCCAGTTTTCACTTGTTGAAAAACCATACATCTTACCACAAAATCATCACTCTCCCTCTTCATGTTGTCCCACCAAAAATGTTCCTTCAAATCATTATACATTTTTGTGCTCCCAGGGTGTATAGAGAAATTGGAACTATGAACATCATCCAACAATCCCCTTTTTAGATCAGGTATATCGGGAACACAAAGTCTTTTCCCGAATTTCAAAATTCCATCTTCATACACAGAGTCTCTCAATCTCCCAACATTTATAGCTTTAATCTTCTTTAGAAATTCTCCATCATCGGTCTGAGAACTCTTAATCCTTTCTAGTAAAGATGGTTTGGCAACCATTTGAAAAATCATTGATGTTTCACCTTCCCTGGTTATTCCCATTTCCATATTCACTAGATCCATGAAAATTGGATCCCTTTCAATTCTCATATTGTTCAAAACTCCATGGTGTTTTCTGCTCAAAGCATCTTCCACCATGTTTGCCTTCCTCAGGAGGTAGTGTATTGTGCAATCATAATCCTTGAGTAATTGAATCCATCTACTTTTCCTCATGTTGAGTTCTTTTTGTGATAAAAAATACTTCAAACTCTTGTGATCAGTATAAATCTCAAAATTTTCACCATAGAGGTAGTGCCTCCATATCTTCAAAGAAAATATCATAGCTACTAACTCAAGATCATGAGTAGGATAGTTTTTCTCATTAATTTTCAACTGTCGTGTTGCATAGGCAAAAACCCTATCTTTTTGCATAAGGACCCAACCAAGTCCTTTCATTGATGCATCACTATAAATAACGAACCCATAATTCCCCGATGGTAGAGTCAATATAGGAGCATTGACTAATATTTTCTTCAGTTCTTCAAAAAATTCTTCACACTCTTTTGTCCAAACAAATTTAACCCCTTTACGCGTGAGCTTCGTTAATGGGTTATCCAATCGGGCAAAATTCTGGACGAAACGTCAATAATAACATGCGAAAACAATAAAACTGCGTACCTCAGTTATACTCGTGGGATCTATCCATTCATGGATTAGCTTGGTCGTAGAAGGATCAATAGGGATCCATCTTTAGTGACAATATGGCCAAGAAAAGAAATCTCCTGAAGCCAGAATTCACAGTTGCTAGACTTCCCATATAATTTGTATCTTCTCAGAGTCTTCAGGATAATGCGCAAGTGATTTTCATGATCTTCATAGCTTTTGGAGTATTCCAAGATATCAACAATAAATACCACCCCAAATTCATCGAGATATTCCTTGAAAACTCTATTCATCAGATCCATTAATACAGAGGGTGCATTAGTCAATCCAAAAGGAATTATTGTAAACTCGTAATGCCCGTACATGGTTCGAAATGATGTCTTCCGAATGTCTTCCTTCTTCACACACAACTTATGGTATCCAGATCGAATGTCAATATTTGGAAAGTATTGAGCTCCATGCAGTTGGTCAAATAAATCATCAATGTGAGGTTGGGGATACTTATTCATTATTGTTATAGCATTGATCTCCCTGTAGTCGATACATAACCTCATAGATCGGTCTTTATTTTTAACAAAATGAACAGGGGATTCCCATGGAGAAACTCTAGGGAGAATAAATCCCTTATTAATAAATTCCTCTAGTTGTTTCTTTAGTTCAACTAATTCTACAGTGGCCATTCTATAAGGGGTATTCGATATAGTACTTGATCCAGGAATTAAATCAATGGAAAAATCTACTTCTCGCTGTGGAGGATGTCCAGGTAAATCTTCCGGAAACACATCTACATATTCTTTCACAACCGGTACATCCTCTATTTGAACATTCCTTTCCTCACCCACCATAATTTCATCCTCTTCCTCCCCAATAATTGAATTTAGTTGTGCTACTGGGGGGGGATCTAGATAAGAATTTGGTGGTGACGATTCTGCCCTAAAGATAAGGTGTTCCTTATCATCATCATCAAAAATTGAAACCTCCTTCTTCATATAATAAATCTTCGCATCATAGTCTAAAAGAACATCCATATCGAGGATTATATAAAACTCAATCATAAGTATGGCGATGAGATCAGTGGATAAAGAACATTTATGTTCTCTAATGGGGACTTATTCACAAAATATTGTTGCAATGATACATCCCTTAAGAGTTTTAACCGACAACTCCCTTGTTAAATCATATTGAAAATATCTAAATTTCTTAGCAAACCAGGAAGATATGAAACAATGCGATGATCTAAAATCAAATAATGCATTTGCTAAACTTGAGGAAACCATTAAATTACCTGACACCACGTATTTCGGTGCTTCTACCTCAGAAGTAGTGATAACATAAGCTTCGAATTGATCCCTTGGCCTTTTCTAAGTTCAGTTCCCATGACGTTTAGGAAATTCATTTGCATAATTTCCCATCTCCCTGCAATTGCAGCACTGAACATTGGGAGATTCCTTATTCCCTTTGAAATCACGAGCTTAGTGGCATTTTACACCACATTTGTAACAAACGCACATTCCCTTCAAGCAAGTGCAGTGGTGTTTCTTCCCACATTTACCACAGGATGGATATTCATCCTTTCCCTTCTTCTCCTTATTTCCATTCCCAGATTGATCAGCAGATATCTTCTTCTCTTGCTTTTCTTTAAATTAATAAGATGTAAAGAATTACATTTCTGTCTTGATAGCACATGAGACAGTGTCTTCGTATGAGGAGAAGGATTGCGAGACTAATGCTCGATGGAGAAATGGTTTAAACCCATTAAATAAATGATCAATCTTACTTCTTGGGTTACGTATATAATCTCCATCATACCTTTCTAACCTTGTAAAGTTATGCTCATACTTTGCGACATTCTCATCCTCCTTTTGTCTCAGACACAAAAATTGCCTTTCCATATCTAATCAATGGTCACGAGGAAAGTATTTTTCTAAAAATAGATCTTTGAACTCCCTACATTCCATATTTGATACATCATCATCTTCCTTCATGTTTTGAATCAATGACCACCATTGATCAGCATCTCCAGTGATGCGGTAAACTGTCATGATAACTTTTTCCCTTTCACTACTCCCCAAAGCCTGAAATATTTTCCATAGGGAATTTATCCATTGCTCAGCTAAAAAGGTATTTTTACTCCCGTTGAACGTTGGTGGTTGTTTCCTCATGAATCGATCTAACATTGATCCTCCACGCTGCATATCAGCGTGCTCCATATGGGTAAGCTTATTATTCATAACCTGAGTGAGGTGTCCTAGTATAGTGATTAGTTGATCAGCACCAGTTGCATCACCGGCTCCACTATAATTATCTTGATCAGGAGGGAAATCCCTACATAGAGTGCGTGAATTGATACGGTTTCCATTTCTTCCACTAGGCGCCATTTCTAAACAATGGCATAAAAATATCAGTTTATGAATCAAAATACATAATTCCATACTTATAAAACACTTAACATAAATTGAACTATTTATGGTTATAATCCATAATCATAAAAATGTTTTCTTTGAGGAAGTATATACTCCTAAACCCTTCATAATGATTTTTAATGAAAATAAGAGTTATCCTAAGAATATCCCCCGAGAGTGTCGTTTCCAATAGTGTAACAAGTCCCGTTGTCGTGCACCAGTTCCCGTTCGAGTCTAGCTCAAAGCGGTGTTTTTGGTTTTTAACCCTAGGTATATCTGTGCCAGAGCTGCCTCTACCTACTCGTATCCAGACAGGGATGTATTTCTCGGAAAACCCACAAAATCTCTACAATACCAAAATTCTATGAAGTTCTTCTATACTAATCCTCAAAGTCCATCTTAGGTCAATGTTCTCTAATCAGAGTTTATCTAAATCTAGCTTCCAAGGTTTGTACTATACATACTCTGATACCAACTGTAATGCCCCGACCCTAGTTACCTAGAGTCGGTGCATTATTACATAACATGGCCCTGATCACAAGAAAGATCAAATATCGAAAGACCGATTAGTTTAGTAGCCTTGGAAACACTAGATATATTCATTAAGTTTTACATTACATTATAAAAATGAAATATACAACAACATATTTTCATCATAGTCTACACTCATATCCCAACATACTATCCCTTCAGGTCATTCATAAATACCTTCTTCACATCCTGAGAAAAATAAAACATTGAAAGGGGTGAGCTCAAATTCCTAGTAAGGATTACAATATAGCATAACCTTTCATAAATAAGAATAAACATTTAAGGCAGCGTATAACTAAAACAAATGCCTTTTAAACTTGAACTTCAACATAGTATGGCAAAAATAAAATGAAATAATGCCATTTAATTATTCACATGGATATTCTACTAATCGAATAATCACATTAAATATCAATAACCACTTTCATAATGATGTAATTTATAATGCCATACTATCATAACTACATAGCCAAGGCCTCATGCCAAGTCTACAAATAAGATTTTGTCAAGGACCTATGCCAAGACACTAGTTTGTCTCATGATACCTACTGATGCATCGAGGAGCTATAGAGGGCTCCACCCGTCACTTACTAAGTCCAATGAATTCCCATATGAAAATGTTTAAACATAACATAATCATTCTTAATAAAACTAGCATACAAAATGTCAATACTTTTTCCATAAACCATGAATGGTATAAAAATAACACATCCACAGAAAAACATATCACAAAACCTTCAATACAATAAAAAAGTTTTTTATCATAATAAATCAACTTCGAATAAGCTTAAAATCCATCAAATGATGTTGACATAGATGAAATCAAAACTATTTGGGAGAAATATCTCTTTTCTCGAAATCATTGTAAAGTCACACATTTATAAAGGAAGTAATTTAAAAGATATTTTTGAATCAAAGTGTACCCTACCACTTTGAAACTTTTCAAAAGAAATATCATTTAAAAAAATTCATGTCCATATAAATAAATCCTTAAAATCATTTTGAAAACAAGGAAATTAATTAAAAAGATTTAGAATGATAAATCTTTAAAAAATTTAAAATTATGATCTAGATAAAGAATACCTTTCACAAATTCTTAAAATATTGATTTTGAAATCATTTAAAGTCACATAATTATAAAATATAACATTTACATTGAAAATATTCTTATATTCTTGTATGGGAAGCTTCAATGATTTTAATACGGAAGAGAAGAGGCGCACCCACCGTATAAGATAAAGAAAACATTCTTACCTTAATTTTCTCTAAAAGGTTAAAATTACCTTGTTTGGAAAACGATGGAAAGAATCCTTTATAATCCTCTTATAAAAAGTCAAACAAGGTAATAAATGACATTAACCCCTATTCTTTGTAAATAGTAAAAATGTTTTGAAATACATTTAGAAGAAACATGGATGTGGATGACAAAGAAATCCTAGTAGATTATTACATATAAACAACTTTGGATAATGAAGAGATTGTGAAATAAACCCTTACCTGGTACTTTTCCTTTGTTGGGGGTAGGTTAACCTCCTGTATAATGGTTAAATAATTGTTATTAAATTATACAAGAATAATATACATTAATATGATATCATATATGATTTTTTAACATTGATTTGTTAATAATATCTTAGTATTATCGTTGTTTCGGGTGTTAACTTACTCGTTTTCCATTATATGTTTTGTTACGTAAGTCGTGTTTTTCATGGATAGGTTGTATCATAATCATATCCAGAATTATATAAGGTCCTCAGATACTATTATTAATCATAAAATGAGAATTAGACCTGAATGGATACGATGGAGAATGAATATCATCGCGTTCATGGAGACAGTAGTCCGTACGTACGCACGAGCGACAATATCGTTCTTTTGATATTAAAATAATATATAATTGGATGTTATATCATATATACAGAATAATTCTCATGTTATATTTATTATTTACATGAATTACCCATCATTATTATACCCATCCAAATAATAATGTTTTGAATAACAATTCCACCACGACGTGGAGACGGTAAGCCGTACATACGCACGTATGGTGACATGTCATTAAAAGGATGGATATAATACTGAAATATGGTTGTACCATGATTATAATAACATAAACGTATATATAATATACTGGAATTATTATTTTAGAATGGTAATAAAAAAGAATGAAGAAGTGGAAGAAGAAAGGAACATGAAAAAGGGTGGTGAATTCATTACCTCTTCTTCGGGTTATTCCTTTTGATTTAATCAAAAGAGCTCAATAGGATGGATTTATGACTAAAGTAATACCTCTATGATGAATTTAGGAAAATTTAGATAGTATTTGGGTAGCTTTTGGCCGAACCAAAAGGCTTTGAATGTCTGAATTAATGTGAAGGGGGAGTGCACTTTTATAAGAGGGGTGATGGGCACCTTTGAAAAAGCTATATATATTATTTTATAATAAATTCATATTCGGTTTATAATGGCTCCAAAGTAGATTATTTAACGATTAAGGTGGTTATGGGTCAAAAATCACTCAAACAATAGAATTTAGACCGGTTTGGGTCACTATATTAACCTTATCTTTAAATATTAACTCTTAGTTAATTAGTTTAACTTTTACAATGTCTCTTTGTATATTTATATTATATGGTTAATAAACATAATATATACATCCAAGCGACCCAATAGTGGTCCATTAATGATACGCCTATCATGATATAAGTCTCTTGGCCGAACCATAGATTTTTAGGAATTTAATATCAATTATTAATATAATATTTGTTTTAAAAACTTTTTTATGTCAATTTTGACACTATTCTTTAATTGATTTTTTGTAAAACTCATAACAGAAATATTACTTCAAAAAAAGTTAATTATATAAACCCTAACATTATATATTAAACTATAATATTATTGGTATTTATAAAAAGTCTCAAATTAAATTTATTTGGGTATTTATAATATCAAGTATTCTAATTTTTCACTATTATGGTAATTAATGCATCATCATTGTGTCATAAATAAATTTACTTATATAATGTCTAAAAATTATAAATAAACTACCATTATGTAGGAAATATTTTTAGCTTTATAATTAATATTTATAGTTGAAAATCCAACATATATTACCTGATTTAAAAATTCTTTTTCTAAAAGATATATGCTTGTTTCATTTTTGTATTCATTTTAACTTAATTAAGATAAAGTGTCCCTATCACATAAAAGTGGAACCATGGGGACCCAAAATAGACCCAAAGATTCACATGGTCGTACATGTATCAACCAATACGGTTAGGACATGTTTTAGGGTAATTGTTTATTATTATAATATTATTTTTTAACCCTTATTTACCGGATTTACTCTTTAACCATGGTAAATAAAATATTTACCGAATTAATTATTCAAAATGTCTAAAAATAAAAGTTACCTATTTACAAAATTTGAAAATCATGATTCCAAATATGGAATTCTTTTTTCCAAATTCAAAACATAGAAGTGGCAGAAATTAATTTAAAATTATTTCTCGCTATCAAAACAAAAAGCGTTAATAACTATCAAAAGATAGATACTTGTTTATGTTCGGTTTAATTGTGAAATTATGTCCAATGACCAACATTGTATTAAATGATAAAAATATATTCTAAATAAACTTTAAAACGACTCAAATTCATAATTTATCTCTATTAATTATTTTGATTAAAAAAAGTTATTTTTAATTAAAATTTAGTACTTTTCACTTTTCATCAAAATATTAAAGTTATCCAAAAAGTACCAAAATTTCACCTTAGGATAAATTCAATAATCCGAATCCAAAAATGAAGTCCATTTTGAGTGATAAAATTTATAAAATCTAAAAAAGTAGGTATTACTATTCATAACGACTAGTTTGATCGGTTGTGGTGTGTGTTAGAACTCGATGTTGCATACAACACATGCTATTTCATTATTCAAAGAAAAGAGTACTGTGGAATCTTAGGGTGTTACAATTATTTGGGGACTTATGGGATAACTATAATTTACCAATTGAAATTCAGGAATTTCATCATCTTCTATCTAGATAATATTTGGATCAAGTTGTAAATATGAAAGGATTAAATATATAAACAAGCGATTGAGAAGTAGGTGATTGGGATGGATAAACTGAGACTATACATACATAGAATCAAATAGGTGAATAAAAAATAGATCCAAAAAATAATTATTTTCTTCCTACACATTAAAACTATATTGTGGATAATGTGAAATGACTGGGTTCATCAACCTCAACATGAGAAGACTGAAAAAACCAATCGTAGTAGAATGATTAGTGAAATATAATTATTATATATATAATATTTTACAACAAAATGAGAAGATACTCAGATAAAAAATTATAACTAGGTAACAACTTCATTTATAAGAATAAATTCGTCTTAATTCATATCAAGAGATATTTATTCCTCCAGTGATAATGGTATAAATGCTTTAGGTTGACTCTGGATCTAAAAAAAATCCATGTAAATGAGGAATTTGAATAATATAAAAAAAATCCCTAATAATTGAAACAACATATTATCCATCTAGGTGATCATTCAATCCTAGAATTGATAGAGAATTAGATGGACAAGAAAATATGTCAACTAAATCTAGCCTCACCCTCCCTCTATGGATATTGTGTGTTCTAAACATCAATTACATCTAGAACTCCTCCAAAAAATTAAATCCCTAGCTACTAAAATTGAATTCATTAATTGATAGAGTGATCCCATATTTCCTAAAAAAAGAAATATAATGATATGGAGGATAAAACCATACCTCCACCTAATTTAGTTGGAAATATATTCTCAACCATTTCCAGTTTGGTTGGTCTGAAACAAATTCACAAGAATTTCGTGTCCCGATGAATCACAAGGATGGGCCTTTGAATCCAACATGATGTGGTATAGATGATAAAATTCATGAATACTCTGTTAGAACCATCCTTTGTATAGTGTTGTAATATTACACAAGAAATATAATGGGATTTGGAGATCATCATCATCAAGTCATTTATAAATTATTCTCTCTCATGGGAAAGACAATAATCAATTACATCAAATGTTATAGGAATCACTAAAAGGAAAGGTTAATAATTCATCTCTAGCAAAATGTTTTATTAGATTCACTCAATATTCAATTCTCAGAAGATAAATTGTTGGATCATTATGTGGAGAATCCCAAAGTTGATATGAAAACAAATTTGATCATGAGTAAATATCATGATGGATCTGATAGTTCTCCAAGATAGAAAATTCCAAGAATATTCCTTTGAGTGAGCCCATCTCAAATATCGTCCCAGGATAATGAAAAAGTGATAAAAGACGTTGTAACATATAAACTGCTATTGTTTCCCATCTGACAACTATCACTAACCAATAAAGAACCCACATAGGCCCCATGTCAGCTAATGTCTCCTATTATGAAACATCAATCATAAAATCCTCGTCGACTAGAAGAAAAAATAAACCATGGGAGAATTTGATTTTAAGAACAAACGAACAATGTGTATTCCAACTGAAAGAAAATGATCCCTTTTTATTTTTATAAAAAAATTAAAAAATACTTTTTAATATAACTTATCATAGAAAGACTAATGCGGTCACCCTCACTAACCATCATTATTACATCCATTTTTATAAGAGCCTGGGTCACTTCTATCAAGGACTGCCACATTATCAATGATTTCCTCCAGATCATGCATGATTTTAGATATGTGGTATTTGTATAGGACCAAAAAAATGTAAAATTTTTGAATTTCAACCAACTTGAATATTAATATTACTAAAATTAGTTATGGATAGATGTGAATATGTGTATGCTAATTTGATTACATAAAAAATTGATCGAGCTCCTCCCACACTAATAGTGAATCTTCACCGACTAGTATCTATCTGACCAAAAAATGTGTATTTACTAAAAAATCTAGTGAAACCATTATTAAATTATAAAAAATATGAAACTTAACAATATAAATAGTCGTATCCAAACATCAAACCAACCATGAATCCTATAGATTTATTTCATACAATATCATTATACCTAGAACCACCCAACCTAATGGAACCCTCATCAAATAATGTTAAAATATTTGGTTCGGTTAACATAGTATACTTAGTATATTCCCTCCATGATGATGATTAATTCCCTAGATGCGAGTTCCCCTACCTGGTCGGGGGTGGCCAATGACACATGGGGAATGTACATAATATGACACGATTTTGTATTAAAACATTATTTTGATAATATCACTATGTAAGCCATATAAATGGATGATACCCATGGGTGGGATATTCATCCTTCCAAAAAAAACATAGACGATCCGCAAATCCCACTAGAATCCTACTAAATCCAATTGTTATTAATATCTAACTGGCTGGGGAGTGATTTCCAAATTATGTCAATCAAAGGGTTAGGCTAAACTTATCCACTCCACATGTAGACAATGTTTTATTAACATATTCCCATGAACATGGATCATCTACCTCATGATCATCTTGTCCAATGAAACATGATATTATGAATCCCCACCCTATGAATCATAGACGACTAGCATTGAAATACAACATTTTGAAAGAATTCATAGTATTGAAATCCATTATCTCAATCCAGAATGTTATTTAAAATTTCAAAAAACTATGGGAGGCACTCATTAAATCCCTCCTGGGCCCCAAGGACTTTGAGATAAATGATTTTTCAATCATGTTTTACTAAGTGTAGAAAAATATATTAGAATATCATCACATCATCTTATTCAATTTTAATAACTAGGAATCAGTTATACAAGGTAATATGTAGATAATGTTTATTCTGTACAACATAGAAAACAATTAATGTGCATGTTAATAGAGAGAAATAACCTCTTTGAACGATAATGAATAAAGACTAGTTCATGGGATTAAAATAAATTGATGTGTTTATGGTTATCCAAGAAGACCCATCATATAATGCCCTTCTCAAAATTCATTTAAATGACAATCATGTTGAAATACCTTAAAAAATACATCAATTCATGGAATACCAATAAATTATACACTCATCATAATACATGAAGACAACAATCCCTTCAATGTGTTTGAATACATATACAATGTGGGGGTTTTTCTACAATAGGGATTGTAGACAACAAATTTTTTGTGACGAAATTTGTGTTTCCACCAAGAATTATTTGGGAACCACCGCATTTAATGCATAGATTATGCTCGATAGTTACTATATTTTGGTTATAAATTGGATTGAGAAAAAAACCAACCGAGGAGAACACTCATGTACTACAAAATTCATTATCTCATGTTCAATTCATTGTTTTTAGGAAAATAGATATGGATTTATCAAAGGGAAAAAATGAAATTTATTTAATGGTATCTGATAACCCCCCTATTCTGTTAAATAAAATTGAATATCGTCACAACGCATTCTCTGAAACATAGGATTTCCATATATCTCCTACACCAAGATGCAACGTAATGGAATATGATAATCCTAAGAACCTCCTGATAATGATTCTGGTAGTTCATGATTTCAATGTCCCCACACATGGAGTCTATTATATCAAGGGTATTTAATATGCCTTGAAATTACCCACTATGAATATGAATTCCCTCATGAATAAAGAGATAAAATATTTTGAGGATTTCCTCACGAAAAATACTCATGTATTTGAGGAAGGACATTCCACCATAATTCATGGTCTTAAAATTTTGAATTTTTAAATAGAAGAATCCCCATGATATACATTGATTAATTTTACAATACCTATATTTAAGTAATATATACACATCATTTATAAAGGATTATCAATAAATGATTTCTTGTATGATATTGAAATCCCTAAGAAAAACCTATATGCGAACACTCGTCACCTTTGGTTTCCCAATGACCATCTTGGATCCAAACTAGAATATTTGAAAAGAAACTATTCCATGATACTAATGATGAATTAGAAGTTATAAATTGATAAATGCGAAAATTTTAGTAAAATTAATAGACCTAAATTGTATTTCCATAAACACCCCCATCATGTAGAAGAATTATTATATTGGAGTTTGTATTGAAATTAGAGACCATAACATACAATTCCCAAATAATGATTTCAAATTTCAGTACATAGAAATATTGATCAATGACATCGGTATCTTCCAATACATCTTTTTTTTATGATTATTTAAGTTATAATTTTATAGTTATGCTATCGGAAAAGGATGAATATTCTACATTTAGAGCACCTGAGGGAATAATTTTCAACCATTTTATGCCCATTGGAATAAAACAATACCAAAACATAGCATAACATTAAATAGTATATAATTAAAACATTTTTTGGAATGAATAAAAAAATGTTATTTAGATGAAATAGTTGTTGAAGCTCAATCATGAGATGATCATCTCACAAATATGAAGACAATATTTTTCAAATTAAAAATGAATATTTTGTAAATGAACCCTCAAATGTTTAATTTCATAGTATTTTCTTGGAAAATATATAAATTTATTGTATGTCATTATGGAATCATGCTTGATTTGGTTTTTTTGGGAATTCATATAAATTCAAACCAATAGGAACCTTGATGAACTAAGGGGGATCAATTGTATGTTAAATTATAATAAAATTATCATATATAATATAGTGATATAATATCTCCCCTTTGATAAGTGAATGATAAATAGACTGACCTACGAATTGGATGAGTACATATAGTAAGATTTTTTGAATCACGACCAATTCCTATAATATCCACCAATCCTAATGAAGACTATATGATAAAATATATTTATGAAATATGTGGCCTCCATGGAATAATAGCTTAGTGTTTTCAATATTGAGAAAAATTATGTGGCTGATGAAAACACTTTATACCCAATTAGTCAAAAAAAATATGTAATGACAAATCATAATCTGACATTCAAAAAAAAACTCAATTTAACTCAACATTTTTGTGCAATAGAATTGGAATTAATTGCAGCATCATGATTCCCTTGTGGTATCTCAAATTTTCCATCTCATGTAAATCCTTATACAACCTATGTTATCTAGTCATATGGACCAATATGTAGTAATCCTCCAATAGTTTGAAATCCAATTTTCATTAAATATGGTAGTTAAAGGGAAATACCTTGGGTATTTCCTTGTTGAACACCCCACCCTATAGAGGATGATGGTTGACACCAAAATTACATAAGAATATGATTTGAATGAACATGAAACAACCCTGGCATGGGAAATGTATTTTAATAGTACCTCATGAATTAATATTGAGAGGAGGTTGTTTTAATTCATGCTCAACCATGTTTTTCTAATGAATATTTTATCCCATCATACAAAGTAATAATTATTTACCCTTTCTCACATTTCAAATGATATATTAATAATGAGGTAATATTATAATCTCTCAATAATTTCATGGATATTTCTTTATAGCTATAGATAGAATAACTGAATATAAAAGGGATTCATAGAAAGTGATAAAAGTGATCAATGGTTAGTATGTTGTCAAGATTGAAAAATAATCCACTCTCATCACATATTTCAAAGGATGGATGGCCTAATTCCATTTCAAACCATCATGTCATCACATCCATCGATAAAGAAATGCTTATGTCGACACAGCAGGCAAGACATGAATAGTCTAATTTAATCTAAATTTAAATGTAGTGGTTTTCTATATCATTCACTATCATGTATTCTCCCCAATATTTTTTTCAAATAAGGGGGAAATAAATCAGGTCAAAATTTTTCTTATGTCTGATGAGGTGATATCCAACATTGAATGGATGGATCCCATATTTTATTACATTAATAATGGGACCCTGCCATATGATTATTCAAAATGGGAATATATTAGGAGGGGATAAGTGAGCATTACCCTTTATGATATGTAGGACACTCATAAATCTTATTATAAATGAGGCATCAATATAATCCTTATTTTATACATCCTAGAAAAAGAGATTCCTTCTATTATGAGAGAATTCCATATAGTCACCTATAGTTCTATACACTTTGGAAGTAAACACTCACACTAGATTATGACATATGATTACCACATGGAAACAATAATGCATTACATTTTCTATTTCACCAAAAAGTGTCACAAGTGTCGTATTCAGGAAGACATCATCCATCAATGTCTAGTGTTTCATTATACACCTATGTATTCAGGGTAAATTATTTTAGGGGGAATGGACATTATGTGGCCATATCCCCCATATATAGAAAAGTAGTTCATGTAAATCCTTATATATGTTAAATTCATTTCCAAATCCACTTTGGACAAATCTCTCAATGATGTTAGAATACAAAATGTCATCAACATCATGATGTCTATAATCATCACCATATTTAATGTACATTAGATGATATTGGTGGATAATCGCATGAACTAATATTATTATGAGTTTATGAAGATTCATTAGGATTACAACTAAAATTCCAAAAATTCACCACAATATGTTATAGTATTAAATGGACATATAGATGCCTCTAAGGAGACTTTGTAAACATACGGTATGTAATGTTGAACACGGATAAGAAGTATAATCCATAAAATCTCCTTCACACATTATGGGTATACATTACAACCAAACCAATAACCATGAAAACAACCTCGTGTTCATTATGTTATGGAATAGAGGTCGGGACTCCCATCGATGTCCATATTATCGCAGTTGGAATAGGTATATACATACTACTATTAGATGATGAAAAATAAAATAATTAGAAATATGAATTAGAATTACTCAGTGATAAAATCATGGGTACAATTCACCTCTTCAGGGTTCATCAGCATCATAATGTGTGTGACTTTAATTGAAATGATTAACTCCAATCATTCATTTCAGAAGAACTGGTATGGGTTCTAAAACCCTTAATGATACCATGAATGAATCCTAAAATTATAGAACCAATGTAGAAAGTACCTAACATTCTACATGAGGTATTCTCAAATTTATTATACTCTTTGGCCGCTATATATGGGTAACCCAATACACCACCCACCAATGTCAGTTTTATGAAAATGCACATTTATTTTCATTGAAAAATTACAATTCCTTGAAGTAATAATTTATACATCACATAATTAAATGTAAAAGAACCATGTATTATAATGGAATGAAATTATATGTCCTCTAATAAATTTTTTAAACAATACAAAATTCCTTTTCCAGGACACATAAATTTAAAATGGATTTCATTACAGGGAATAAAAGTATTAATTTATACAGAACCACTTTTGAAGTCGTTATCAAATGATGTATAACAGAATAGAAGTCATTATATTACATTATGTTAAATTGAATAGAGGTTATTACATCATGAAAGATTCAATTCACAAGATATAGACTCTAGATGAGGCAATAATTATGTATTTTATCACTATGTGAGAATCATAATGACATATATATCATCAATAAATATGTGTAGCCTAATTATAATTACTATTGGATATATTGAGTTTCCATGATATCAATCACTGGATGAATCATAGCATAAATGTAAATAAATACACCCTATATTTATGGGTACGAAATATGAGAGAATTTTCTACGAAAGAACATAATCACCCTTGATTCCTATAACCACATGATACATATTGATACTTGGATCTCAATCCTAGGTCTGTCCAAAATATAGATGGAAAAAATGCCACATCTTTGTATAGGTGATCCCAAAAGTGGGAATTTTCCATCTACGAACTATGTATGTCTACATATTTATTGATATAGGATATGTTGTGATTCCAATATCTCATCCCTAGTTCCCCTATCAATATAACAGAAAACTCCCCCACCCTGCATATGGGTCAGACCTCTATAGGGAATTTTCCATTAAATAAAAAAATGTTTCTTGATTCCTCTTACCATAGGATATGTAGTGAAACTCGACCCTCCATTTCTAGATAAGACTAAAATATAAATGAATAATTACCCTCTCTAAATATGGTTCAGAAATGAATATAATGTTTTCCATTCCATAAGTATGATTGATTCAATTCCATTTTCTAAAATATCCGAACTATGTATAGAACATTATTAATAAGTATGTGTTCCTTGGATCCTTTTACTTATGAATATGTATTGTTATTTATATCTTCCATTCCATGAAATACAATTAGATTCCATCACTAAAAAAAATTCTAACTATTATGTTCAGATATGTGTAAAGGATCTAACACACATTAAATTATGAACAAGCCGTGTATTCCCTATTAAGAAATCTCGCACGACTCAATCGAAGGCTCGATTGTCAATTGATTATCACAATGAAAATAAATAATTCATTTTTAGGGTTCAAATAAAGTCACTCTAATAATTTGATCAAGGATAATTATATCTAGATATAGGGAACAATGTCTTAGTCCCTTGATGTTAAACTACATGAAGACATCCTCGTCAATAGACATTAATCAACTTGATGAAGTCATTTTTTCATGATGTAAAATTTAATGAAAATATTCAACAAAAATAATTTATCTTCCCTTATATTGAATTTTTATTTAATTATAGCTTATTTAATCCCATCACCAATAAAACGTTTCAATAAGAATTTTTATAACCATTATATTTCTTGAACCGTTATTGAATTTTTCATCTCTAAAAACCAACTTTATACCCTCCATATTTGAGTTGATTCACCCCTGTCCTATAGTTGAAACCCATCTTTTGAAACCCCCAATATTATGTGATACCTTTCATCAAGAGATACCTATTAGGAAACTGAATATAGGAAAATTTTAATCTTTCATGACACCACTATGATTTTATTGAGAATAACACGACTCCTCCTATATTATTTATAATATGACTTTCGGTCCAGGATGATAGGAAACCATTAAATATAAATGTAAATGTCTAAATATTGATTAATATATTATTCCTCCTACTGGAATTCTCTTGTATTAATCGTTTTTTAATGATCACAAATCTTATTCAACCTAGTTAACTCCTATAAATTATATCCAATCATTTGTATTTATGTTTCATGTTCTATCTTGATTTATAATGGTTAAGCTCAGTCCATTTCATGCATATCAAATCTGAATATAGTTATTTTCCTATGTACAAGACACCGTAAACCAGACACCCTAAACATGTCACTGAAAACTAGACACCGTGAAGCAAGACACCGTGAAGCAAGATAACGTGAAGTGAGAAATTGTAAACCAGACACCGTGAGCAAGACACAGTGAAGTAAGACACCATGAAGCAAGACACCATGAAGAAAGACACTATGAATCCAGAAACTGTAAACCAGACACTGTAAACAAGACACCGTGATGCAAGAAACCATGAACAAGACACCGTGACACTCATACACCATGATCTGTCTAGACACCATGTGAAGGAGACACCGTTTTCATAACATACTATGACACTATTTCTTAATCTATTTTTTCATCATTCAATTTAATTTCTAACGGTCATATTTGAGGCATTTAATGCACATACATAATTAATATTTCTTTTTAGACATATCATCAGATAGTACGAGGTATGAGGTGTCGAACATGTGGAACATGTCGTAAAAAACTCATGCATTCGAAGATAAAGAGCGATGTGTGCCCAAGAACAATAGAGTGTGATAATGAATGAAAAAAAGCCTATGAGCATGACTAAGAAGAACATATTGAAATACATTCAAAAGGAAGCATTGTCACATGCATGCAATCCGACTCTTCTAAAGATGATACGATGTACACTGAAATCTAGAGAACATCTTCGCATTATCAAAACTCGTGAAGAACACAAGCTAAATTGTGACACTCTATTTTTCACACAACTTCCAAAGAAGGACTGAAATCTTCATCTTCTTTAATACAAAGAAGTCCAGAGCTACATTGACATCACACAAGAAAATTCTTACCTCATCTCTATATTATTACTCGACTACGATCATCTTTTAATTTACATTATGAGCAGTGTGTGCCCCTTTCTATTTTGACACACACTGAATCTTGAGCTAAATTAGAGGATGCTGACATCCTTACACCCAACTCTTTATACTATTGTTTACACATGAAAACTGTGTAAGAGGTCCCTGTGTGACCTAGGAAGTCGGTGTACTATTTTTAACCCCGATCCAGGTTGTGGATCAATGTTTATTTATATAAATTTCTTAGTGGCAGGTGATCACTAAGTGAAGTGGATTAGGTCTCGGCTCGAAACTGAACCACTTGTTTCATATCCGTTGTGATGTTTAAATTTAGTCTTCTCTGTTTTAATACTCTATTGAATTATCCATAAATCACCAATTTAATTTTGATAGTTAGTATTGGAAAGAAGTTATAACGGGTTTCTCTTAGTATGATAACTTCAAAAGTAATATTAATAATACAAATTAAGATTACGGAGAGTTAATCAATCTTATATGAAGCTGTTTAAAATGTACAACTCTTTTAACAGTATAAACATGATTAACTGGGTTGTATCTATTTTTGGGGATACCATTTCTTTTGGAAATAATATTCTTTTAACATAAATTTTTATAGTTACTCAATTCAACCCTCCCCTCTTGAGTAAACTATTCCGACAAACATTTGGTATCAGTGGTTTCTTTATTAGGAATATCTGTAATATTACTCAACTGTGATTGTAGTTTTACTTTAAAGATCTATTAATTTCTATTAATTCTAAATTTCTATCTATTTTAATGTAATGCATTAGTATGGATAATAGATTGGAAGGTGATGCAACCAACAGACCACCATTCTTTAAGTGAACCAACTATCCTCAATGGAAAGTTAAAATGAAAATGCATCTAGAGAGTATGAGTTTTGAAATATGGTCATCCATTATATATGAATACAAAATTCCTAGGATTGATAGAATTACATGGGATCAACCTACAAGACATGCCTACAATAACAATTTCAAAGTGATGAATGCTTTGTATTTTCCTCAGGAGATGAATAATTTAATATGATTTATTCTTGTAAAACTGCCCATAAAATTTGGGATACCTTGACTGTATCACATAAAGACACATCTCGTGTAAAGGAAATGAGAATTAACACTTATACTATAAAATATGATAATATTAAAATGAAACATGATGACCCTATTTCTGACATGTATCTCAGGTTCAATGATATTTTCAACACAATGATTTCTCTTGGAAGAGAAGTCACTGCTAAAAAACAAATCATGGGAATCCTTAGATGTCTACCAGACAGATGGAGGGGAACCTCTGTCTCTATTAGAGAATCATGCGACATCAGAAAGATACCTCTAAAAGAACTAATTTGGGAAACTAATGATGTATGAAGAAGATATGAAAGTCATCAAAGAAGAGGAGGATGAACCAAAGCAACAATCTTTAGCATTAAATACCACCTCCTCGAAGCACAAAGACAAAGGGAAATTTGAAGCTTCTGTAGAAAGTACCACCACATAACAATCATCACCCAATAGTGATGAGGAGATGGATCAACTAGACAGAAGATTCAAATTATTTCACAAAAATAATAAGTTTTTCAGAAAGCGTAACTTCACAAGAAAGTATGATCTAAAAGAAAACAAGAAAAAGGACTAGAAAGGAAGTGACAAAAAATGATGCAATTGTATTCTATGAATATAAGTGCGAATGACATATAAAGGAAGACTTTCTAAAGCTCAAGTATAAGAAGAAATATTAGGACAATGAAAAGAAGTACACAAAGTCAATGAAAGCAACCGGGAGTGCCTCAGAGGATTGTTCAAGTGACTCAGAGACATCACATGATGAACAAGCTAACAAAGACAATATGTGTTTTATGACAAATGCATCATAGGTAAAACTGAACTCTTCTATACATAATTCATAAATTATGAAGAGGAAAGTTACTATGACAATATGACTAATGAAGAAATGTTTGAATAAAATAACATGATTTAATAGACATGTAATTAATTAAAAGTTAAATATAACTCGTTGAATAAACAAAATTCTCTCACTGTAATTGTTAAATATGAACTTCCTAATAAAAAGGAGAAAAATTATCAACTTCTCAAAGAAATAATATAATTAAAAATGTCTAATAATAAATTAAAAAGTGACTTAGAAATGTTTATTAATGGGAAAATACCCTTATCCAAATCCTAGGAAATTTTTTTTTTGCCAATATAAATTACTGGCATTGGTTATCAATGTGGTAAAAGAATCCTTGGTAGAACGAATTTTGTTTCAAAATCTAGGACATATCGTTTTGTTCCGTGTTCTGGAAAAAACTCATCTAGCTCAAGTCATGATACATATTCTATCTTTTCATGTCTTTGTTGACCAAATACAGTTTATTTTTCAAATAATTTACATAATTATTATAGGAAACCTATGAGACAAATATGGGTCCCATAATTATTTATTACTAATGTTACTGGATCCAAACGAGTATGGGTACCAAAATCTGTCTTTGCTTGGCCATGTTATATGAAAGCTTGTTAAATAGATACTGCAAAAATCTATGGTACTGGGATAGTGGATGTTCAAGTCACATGCCAGGAGACTACTCATGCTTCATGAACCTGATAAATGTAGATGGAGGACATGTCACATTTGGTGAAAATTCCAAAAGGAAAATCATTGTCTTCTGCCAGATTGGTAACACTGACATTTTGATTTCTAGAGTACTGTTTCTTATTGGATTAAAATACAATCATCTTAGTATCTCACAATAATGTGATGATGGATATCATGTTAAATTTGAAAATGAATCATGTAATTTCTTTAATTATAAAGATGAATTAGTATTTTCTGCATCAAGGAATGAAAATGCTTATTCTAATAATTTAGATCCCTTATCTTCTCAAAATAATTCCGGATTAAGTGTATTTCATAAAGAATCTTTCCTTTAATATAGGATACTAGGAAATTTTAATGTTCACTCTTTTATAAAGATAACTAGAAAAGGACTATTTAAAGACATACCCAAACTTGAGTTTCCACATGACAAAGTATGTAATATGTGTCAAAAGAGAAAACAACACAAAATATATTTCAAAACAAAGAAAGAAGTTTCTTCTTATCAACCTCTCTAATTGGTTCACATGGATTTGTTTGGACCATCTATAGTTTCTAATTTAAATGGGAAGCACTATGTTTATGTTCTCCTAGATAAATTTTCATGATATAAGTGGACCTTCTTCATGGCTCCAAGAAGTAAAGCCTAGTCTTATTTTACATAGTATACCAAGTCTATAGAAAATCATAGTAGCCTTAAATTTAAATATTTAAGAAGTGATCATGGCCGAGAGTTTGAAAATCAAGAGTTTGAATCCGTTTTCCCACAAAATGGTTATAGTCACAATTTCTATGCCCCTTGAACACATCACCAGAATGGTGTTGTTGAACAAAGAAATAGAAACCTATAAGAAATCGAAAGAACAATGCTTAGTGAATATTACTTACATATTTACTAAGGGGATAATGTTGTTAACACAGCATGATACATAATAAATATAGTCATGATTAGACCAATTCTCAAAATGATCTCATATGAACTCTAGAACAATAGGAAGCCTATGGTTAATTACAATAGTGTTTTTGGTTGCAAAGTCTTTATTCTCAATACAAAGGATAATCTTGACAAATTTGAATCCAAAAGTGATGAAAGAATTTTCCTAGGATACTCTATATTAATTAAATCTTAGACAGTATTCAATAAGAGAACTAAATGTGTGGATGAATATATTCATATAAATTTTGATGAAATAGATTATCATGAGCCTAGAACCATCCGACAAAATCTAGAGGATGATGTATCGAATCTGAACATCAACTCAAAATCCTTAAATTCCTCTGTGAAAGAATCTTTGAAAACACCCAATTCTGGAAATTCCCTATAATCAAGTCAGAATGAACCCGAATCTATTGATGAACCTAAAATCAGTAGTCCCTCTTTTTCTATAATGGTTAGAACTCTTAAAAACCATCCCTTAGATGTTGTTGTAATTGACTTAGAGAAGGGAACACAATGTTGACCTTCTCTTAGAAATCATGTTTAACATCAAGCCTTTTTGTCACAACTTGAACCTAAAAACATTGATGATTCCATCAATGATGAATTTTGGTTAATGGAAATGCAAGAAGAACATAATCAGTTTGAATGAAACAATGTTTGGAAACTTGGTGAACGACCCAAAAACACATTCATCATAGGCACTAAATGTGTGATTAGAAATAATATAGATGAAGCTGGTAATATAGTTAGGAACAAGGATAGATTAGTTGCACAAGGCTATAGTCCAGAAGAAGGAATTGACTATGAGGAGAACTTTTCTCCAGTAGCCAGACTTAAAGCCATCAGAATATTACATGCCAATGCTGCACATATGAATTTCAAACTAAATAAAATGGTTGTTAAGAGTGCAGTCTTAAATGGGTATATAACTGAGGAATATTTGTTGAAAAACCCCCTAGATTTACAAGTCCTCAATTTCCCAATCACATTTTCAAACTATCAGAATATTTATATGGTTTAAAACAAGCTCCAAGACCATGGTATGACAGATTGAGTACTTTTCTCATTTCCAAAGGTTTTACAAACGGAATAGCAGATCTTGTACTCTTTATAAAATGAATTTCTAATGATTTTTTAATTGTTAAAATCTATGTAGATGATATTATTTTTGGATCTTGAAAAAATTCATTATGTATTGATTTTTCTAAAATGATGCAAAAAGGATTTGAATTGAGTTTAATGGGTGTAGTAAAATTATTTCATGGATTTCAAATAATTCAAAATATTGATGGAATTGTTTTAACTCAAAATAAATACACAAGAGATCATCTAAAACGTTTTGGATTGGATAACACTAATGGTATTGACACATTCATGAGTATCGCCTGTATGTTGGATCTTGATGAAGATGGAAAATTTCTTGATCAAACCACTTATAGAGGAATGATTGGAATTTTACTCTACTTAACAGCTATCCTTCAGACATTATGTTTAGTGTGTGTATGTTGGCTCGTTTTCAAGAAAATCCTAAAGAATCTCATTTAAAGTTTTTAAAAAGAATTTTCATATATTTCAAGCATACACCCAATTTAGGACTGTTTTATCCTAAAGGAAAATCATTTGAGCTAGTAAGTTATTCTGATGCTGACTTCGGTGGAAGTAAGTTAGAAATAAAGAGAACCTCTAGAACATGTCACCTTTTAGGAAAGTGACTTGTATCATGGTTTAGTAAGAAACGAAATT
Source organism: Viscum album (assembly GCA_963277665.1). NCBI lineage: Eukaryota > Viridiplantae > Streptophyta > Magnoliopsida > Santalales > Viscaceae > Viscum > Viscum album. Next base: position 1,428,595,278 of record OY728141.1, read on the forward strand.
ATATTGAATTATATACTACATTATCTAAATACAAAGCTTCTGGAAGTTTTTGTGTACAAATTTTGTTGATGAAACACACATTAAAAGATTATGGATATCAATTCAGACATGTACCAATAAATTGTTACAACACAAGTGCTATTAACATCTCAAAAAAACCTATTTCACATTCTAGGATAAAACTTATTGAGGTAAGACATCAATTTATGAGAGATCATTATCAATAATGTGATATCACCTTGGAATTAATTGGTACTGAATATCAACTTGCCGGTATATTCATTAACCATTAAATTATGAGAGAATAGACTACATTGTATAGGATATTGGAATGATAAATATCAAATAGATATCTTACTTGTCTTACAGTTTGACATTATACTATGTTATACATTATTGTTTCATGATTATGGTTTCACATTTACTGTCGCTTTTGTTTATGGTCTCACCATTAGTAATTTGTACTTACGGTCTGACATTTACTGTCTCAACGTAACACGCACTGAAAAGTTCACTCACTGTCTCACTGTGACGACCACTCACTGTCTCACCGTAACGACCACTCACAGTCTCACCATGAAAATTATTTATGTTTTACATTAATTTTGTATTGTGGTAATTATTATTTCACCTCTTTTATTTTCCCATGTTTTTATTTTTGTGACATATGGCATTCTTAAATGATAAAACAAAAAGTTTCACTTAGTTCTTCTCTCGGGATTTATCATATTCACTTGTTTCAAAATCATTAAACCTTGAAAACCTCTCTTTCTCTCTCTATAAAACCTTCAGTGGATTATATGAATGAAACGTCTATCATCATCCACACTTGAGAATCACATCCCGAAGAAGAAGAAGATTACACCTAAGATGACACCCAAAGGACCTTTAAATTAGAATCTAGTAAATCGTAGTATTTTACATGATAAATTTTTTTCCCCAAATGGATTCTTTCTAGAAAATATCTGGTCTTGAATGTGTTAAAAGAAAAAGGCTGGTTAGAGTGATTCTCAATATAGAATAGACCCATATATCATATATTAGTGGCTCAGTTATTCCATTATGTGGAGTTATATTTTGATTCTGGTGAATGTTATGTTGTGATGAGCTTGGTTAATGGCCAAAGATGCTCCTTTCTTTCGAGGTAATGGGCAGCATGCCTTAGGATACATCATGAAGGTATATGTGAGCATTATCAGAGAGGACCTCCACCTTCAACTGATTTCATTGATCAAGAAGATGCTCTAAAAACCCTAATCGTCAATGGCACCAAGAGAAGGACCATCACAACTAAACTACATGTAGAAACAAGACATCTATTTAAGTTTGTTCAAACTCTGGTTAGTCCACTAAATGGAGATTTTTTTGTTTTAAAATATCATGATGTGTTTTTGATTCACCTTATGATAAATGGACATAAGATCAACCTGTGCCAGTACATCATTCACCATATGTGTGAGTTGATCAAAGCTACATCCTAGTATACTTCTCTGTTCTACTCTCAGATGATATGAGCCATGATTTTTTCAAAACCCATGGTTGGGCCTAATGAAGAAGTGTTTATGGACTGTGATTACACTCTCTCTAAAGACACCATTAATAGAATAAAGATAAAATAGAATCCATAGAAAAAGGAATGGGTAGAAGACTATAATAATGTTTATGAGAAGTTTAATCTTGTGGATTATCCATCAAGGACGAAATTCATTTTTGATCCTATTTTGGAACCAGAAGAACTTGTTGAGTATTCAGAATAAGAAGAAGATGAGGCAGATGTACTACATAGGGAAGTAGTCATTGTTGAGGAATAAAGGACTATTTTTCCTCATGCTGTTATTGAAGAAGAAGTTACTACCCATAGAGATGATGTCAATCTATAAATCCTACCCGAGGCTAAAAAAGAAATAGTAGTGACAGAATCTAAAAATCAAGCCAAAGAGGAGCCTATAGTAGAAGAACTCTCTGTTGTGTTAGAAGAAAACGTAGAAGAACTCCAAGTTGTGCGTGAAGAGAATCTGTAGGAACTCCCTGTGGAACATTCTATTCTTGAAATCATACCCTATGTTGGAAACTAGATGGTTCATTCCTTACAGTAGGCTAGACAAGAAATTAATGAGGAACTTTGAGTTGAGTCTGTGGATTTATACCAAGCCCCTTAGCCTCTCAATCCAAAGAGGGAAGCACCTGTTGATGGGGATCAAACCCCAAATTTTGACTCTGATGAAGCTACACATCCAACTAAGTCAAGTCCTATGGACACTCAGTACATATTTCCTAGTTTCTATGATGTGAATGTGTCTCAGCAGGTTAATGCAACCAGGTTTGACCTTTTTCCCTATTTCAGTTGAAACCATTCACAAACATTTCACCTGAGAATGAACCTGACCCTCTACCAATTCCTTCACCTAAAAATTTATCTGAACAGTCGTCCTTTGTCAGTAAGGATGATCTAATGGAATTTGGAGATACTCTCTTATCTAGAATTGAGAAAATTATGAACTCCCAACCTCGTCCTATGACAAATTTTAGTGAGAGATATTCCTCACTATTAATGGAAAATATTATATGTAAAAAACAACCTAAGATGATCCATGAGATTAAAAAAGTACAAGTTGAAAATAAACTGCTCATTAATGAAGTCACCACCCTGATAAGCATGGTTGAAGACATGCAGAAGGAGCTGCATTTGAGATCAGAGACTCTTACCGCTCCTCTAGCACCCACAGTTTCTCAAATCCCTCGATATGTTTTGTCTCATATTTAGTCTTATTTGTCATCCTTCGAAGTAAAGGTTGTGGAATGGAACAAAATGATTTTGAAGGAGATGAGAGTGCTTATGGTTAACCTTAATAAACTCACTGATGAGTACACTGGTTGTCTTCAAAAGGTACTAAATCAGGTCAAATCACTTACAGTAGCTATCAAAACTTATAATACCTCCGGTTAATCCTCTACAACGTCTTTGGAAAGTACTTTGCTCAGATATATAGTCAATGAAGAGATTCAGAATATTTTCGGTGACTTTAATGTGGCTTCATTATCAGAAGTTATCAAGAATAGTGATAGAGTTCTTGACCTTGTACAAATTCACTCCAAGATTGAAAATGTTGTCCAACAAGAGATTTATAAGAAAGTCGATATCTATTTCAACTCAATTTTCTCCAAGACTGATATGACCAACCACTTCAAATATCTTGTAGTGATTCTGTTATTTCCTCCTTTGACGCAAGCCTTCAAAACCCAAGCCCAAAAGCTGAGCGAGTTTACCCAATTGTTGGACAAGTTTATGGAAAATGAATATGACTTTGAAAAATACAAGCAGTATGGTGGAGAGACTATTGCAGACTTTATAAAACTATTGAGACCTTATCTTCATGTCCATAGTACAACAATTGTTGCTCCAGTGGCTGCACCTCTCATACTTCGGATGCCTACCTTCACCTATGCATTATCCTCTATGACCATGTCTATTGGCCAAGATCTCAGTCAGATCAGGACTGTGATTCTTGACCAGCAACATCCTAGATCTTCTACTGCTTCTACCTTGGCTCCGTCAGTCATTAAAGGTTTTCCTTTATAGTCTTTATCTTCCACGTCTCTTCCTTCTTCTACCTCAACTACTGCCCCTATGGCTTCCTCTTCTGCTAATGAGTAAGAAAAAGAGAAGTCCAGTCCCTGAAGAAGATCAGTTCTAACTCATTTTTTATGGGAATGCCATTTTATTATATTTATCCATTATTTTTTTACTAAACTATGTTTAATCATAATGGAATGTGCACTTTTTCCCTTTCTTCCTTCAAATTTTTGATAATCCCAAAAGTGGGAGAAGTTTCTGCATAAAGTTTCTATATGTTATTTTCTATATAGATGCATCCAATTTAAAAATTAACTGTACATGATTTGTGATCATCAAAAGGGGGAGATTATTGGAATCCTTATGTGTTAATCATGTTATAATGATCACAAATTTTATTCAACCTAGTTAACTCCTATAAATAATATACAATCATGAGTACTTATGTTTCAAGTTCTCTCTTTCTTTATAATGGTTAAGCTCAATCCAATTCATGCATATCAAGTCTGAATACAGTTATTTGCCTAAGTAAAAGAAACAAAAAACAAAAAACCTTAATCATGACCCTGTAAACCAGACACCGTGATGTAAGACACCATGAAGGAAGACACTGTGAATCCAGACACCGTAAACCAGACATCGTGAAGTAAGACATCGTGAAGCAAGACACCGTGAAGCAAGACACTGTAAAGAAAGACACCGTGAAGCCAAACACCATAAACCAAACACAGTAAAGAAGACACTGACAAGAAAGACACCGTGAACAAGACACTGTAAATGAGACACCATGACACTCAGACACCTTGATCGGTCTAGACACCATGTGAAGGAGACACTATTTTCATAACATACTGTGACACCGTATCTGAAACTATTTTTCATCTTTAAATTTAATTTCTAACGGTCATATTTGATTCCTTTAATGCACTGAAATAATTAATGTTTCATTGTAGACATATCATCATTAATTACGTGGTTAGAGGTGCCATACACATGTAACCTGTCATCTAAAACTCATGCATTCAAAGTTAAATAAATAAGTGTGCCCAAGAACAATAGAGAGTGAAACTGAACGACAAAAATCCTGTGAGAATGACCTCGAAGAAAATATTGCAATATTTTAAAAAGGAGGCATTGTCAAATGCATGCAATATGACTCTTCTAAAGAAAATATGAAGTACACTGAAATCCAGAGAACATATTTTCATTATCAAAATATGTGAAAAACACAAGCTGAATCGCGACAATCTATTTTTCACAAAACATCCAATGAAGGACTCAATGCTTCATTTGCTTCAATCCAAAGATGTCCAAAGATATATTGACATCACAAAAGATCATTATAACATCTTCTATATATTATCACTCAATTGTGATCATATTTTTATTTACATTATGAGCAGTTTGTGCCCCTGTCTGTATTGACACACACTGACTCTGGAGAATAACTAGAGGATACTGAAATCCTTACACCAAACACATTATACTTATGTTTACCTAAAAAAACTGTGATGAGGTCCCTATGTGTCCTGGTTATTATTTTTTTTACCCATGAAAACTATGGAAGAGGTCCCTGTGTGACCTGGATAGTCGATGTACTTTTGTTAACCCCGATCCAGGGTGTGGATCAATGATTATTTATATAAACTTCTTGGTGGCATATGATCACCAAGTGGAGTGGATTAGGTCTTGGTTTAAGACTAAACCATTTGTTTCATATACACTATACTGTTTAAATTTAGTATTCTCTGTTTTACTGCTCTATTGCATAATTCACAAATCACCAATTTCACTTTGATAGTTAGTCTTGGATTGAAGTTCTAAATGGTTTGTCTTAGTATGATAACTTCAAAAGTAATATTAATAATAAAAATTATGTTACAGAGAATTAATCAATATTCTAATAATCTATTTAAGAATTCAAACTCTTTAATATTATAACCTTGATTAACTGGGATGTATATATTTTTGGGGAAACCATTTCTTTTTGAAATAATATTCTTTTAACAGAACTTTTTATTGTTACTCAATTCACCCCTCCCCTCTTGAGTAAACGACTTCGACCAACACCTCCATTGTTAATGTTGAAAAATACCAACATGTTCCTATAGTTAGTTGACTAATATCATATTATTAATAATTTTCACATCCCATAGCTAATCTCTTCATGAAAATTTTGATACACAATATGATAAATATAACTATATCATAACATTTGACAAAGAAATATTATAATATAATATTACTATACCCATCCATCCTAGGGTATATATCTAATATGATGACATAATTTCCCAGTGTCAATTATTCATCTTAGTGGTACATCCAAGATGCGTTACATTAATCTACTTGACAATTCCCATGTAGTTTGATGCTAAAATACCTGAAAACATCATTGCCGCATGATTCTAAAATAAATCACATGAGGCCCATATTCCGTGACAACAAAATAATCATAATAGGTTCTCATGTCCATATTACAATGTTATAGATGAATTTATCATCTAAATTATAGAGGGTAATGTGGAAATTAACACTCCCTATATATGAGCCCGAACATCGTAGAGGACCCCATAGCCCACAGTTTGTTCACAACTCACTATGTAAAGTATAAAAATTTCCTCTCATTATATATGAGTTAGATCAAGACATGTAATCTCAAAATAACAAAATTTTGGTCAATCCCAACTCATATAGGATATATAGTAACACACATATCACTTTTCACTAATCACAATAATAATTTTTTTTAAAAATTGCATCCATTATTACCATCGCTTATATTCCTTTTCATTGATTCATAACATCCGAGATATCCATACCCAATGGTAGTTTTTAGTTATCATTTCATATATATTAGTTAGATCAATACTGAGGAAGCCTCACAAATTTTGTGTATGGACTAATGAAAATCCACCCTCTTCCCATGTGGGATTGACCTATTTGTGAAACCATGTGTTAACGAAGAGTGTGGATTGATCCATTATTTAAAAAAAGGAATAGGGAACCCAAATGATTCTCATCTATGGATGATTCGTATTCCCTTAACCTATAGTCTACATTTAGTAAACATATACAACTAAAGGATGGTCTAGTCACACAATCTCGCTTCACTTCTATATGAATCAAATCAATCAATGTTATAATTTCACATGGGATAAATATGTTGAATATGAGTTCCATCACATGGATTACCACAATATGAATGTGCAACAATAAATGATGTATCCATCATATAATCACCATTAACTAGTTAATATTGTCATCAATTATAACTTTAACAATGTTGATATTGGTTAACATGTCCTTATAACATGACGTTAGACTATAAGGAAAAGTATTATGCCCCATGATATTAAATTGAAAGTAAAATTACCATATCACATGATGTCATATTTCACATTAAACATGTCGCCACTATATAAAAGTAAAATATATAGACCATAATTCATAATAAATCCTTATTAACAGACCACAATAGATTCAATCATGATAAATAATCTTCGGCATTCTCCTACTATCATTATATGAACTGGAATCCATAGACCACACTTTTGTACTTGAGTGTATCCGTTTTCTACAAATCATCCATAACAACTATAACGTAGAAATGATATAACTATTTATCCATGTATGGGAGGAATAGATATATGAACCTTAGATATATTAAACAAATGTTAGTTTGGCCCTATATGAATGGCCATACAATACCTGTGAGCATGAATCATCATAGTGGATATTTTCACAATTAAATGATTCTTGATCATCCTCATCATGGTTTTCTCATTCCATTACTCATGAACTGTGAACCTTGATCCTTGATTAACAATATTATATTTACCTCCTCAAAATGACATTATAATACTATCAACATTAGGAATACTAAGGATGAGATTTTTTATCACCACACTGAGACTAGGTCCATGTGCATCATGGCATTAAATTTGGTGAACCTTTATCAGTGTTTTAGGACAATTTACATTATCCGTCAATGTTAAATATCTAAATAACATAAATTACTATTGGAATTTACCTAATTATTGTAAAAATAATATCCCTAAAATGGAATTATAAGAAATTTTAAATTCGCGTCGCACAAAATCTTTCATAACAATGGTTTATTAAAATTAATATCATAATTAATAATCGAATTTTAATCACGAGTCTTATCCTTTAGGACAAATAATATCCATAAAATCCTCTCTATACCCTATAGTATAATAAGAATATCGATTAACAATTTTAAATATCACATCACCTTGATAACATTTTAACTATGTGGTGACAAAACATTTAGGGTGTTCGAACCCTTCTAGAATATTACATTCTCCACAAGTCACATTCATGTCTTTAATTTTTTTTACATCACCAATACCACCATTTTATACACTATTGTTGTATCAATAAATACTTGTGTAATTTTTCATTGTTATCTCTTGTAATTCATTAGTAAAAGTGAATTTCTTCTCTAAAGGGGTCCCGCTACAAATCACTACTGAATATGGAAACACCTAAGAGTCTTCTCAAAATTGGAGTTTTTACCATTGGGGAATGGTCCCCCTTAAAAAAATGAGATATTATCATGGATAAGAAAGATATTATTTTTCACTATATTTAACGGTAGATGTGTATTCTATAACTCACATTTTAATTTATCTCATATATTTAATGACCATGATGTACAATCCCCATAACTGGACTATTCGAGAAAATTTGGGCTCCTTGATGCTACTTCACCATGTATTATTCAAATTCTCAATGATGTAATTCAATATTTGTATCTAAAAAATATTTATGGACTATATCATATGACTAGAAACAAAATAATATAATTCCCTAACTACCCAACCATAAAATTAACATCCATAGGATGTCATAACTGATCATGGATAATTATAATCTATCCATTCCCAACATCATCATTAAAACATTTCAATCATCATAAATTCATTTATGGAACATGAATGATTTTTTGTACCCTTCAACATGACAATACAAAAATAATATATTCATTATTATATGAGGGCCTTTAATCCATCAACTACGATTTCATTTTTATTTCATGAAATGACCTCCAATCCTCACACGACACCACAACATTGTGGTGATACTCATCAATTTTTATAGTTTTATGACCCTTCATACTATGTATTCAAATTCAATATTCACTGTATAAAATTTTAGTATGTATAATATATAGAATATATAATCCAAATATGCATTTGAAATCTATATTTCTAATAATACAACATCATTTATGAAAATAGCTGTTAGTAGGGAATCAAATAGTCCAAACCCATCATGGATACTCATACATAATAATTTATATAAAAATACAGGGTTTTAAAATCCATTAATAATAATCATTATTTAGAATTCCATTAATGGTGAAGGGTTCTCTAACCCTTCATGAATACCCATCCTTTACCCCCAATAACAGATGGTGTAAACTGAATGATATTAATATAAAACAACATAATGTCAATGAATAAAATAAAATATTGAAATAGATAGTCTAATATAAAAGACACTAAACTAAAAAAATATATTATCTGAGCTAATAAAAATTAATATATAGAAATAGACATTCCAATATTAAATATCGTAATCTATTGAAAAAATGGATGGAGTTAAACATACATAAATTGCTTAAATAGATGTTCTGAGCTAAATGACATTAAACATTAGCGATGGTATTTTTTACCACACCTTAAAATGGAGAACATAATGAGTTAGAGTACACAACTAGTTTAAAACACCATAAAATTAAATTTTTTTTAATAATTTGAAATTATGAAAAAAAGAAGAATTGAAATTGAGATAACTACTCAAAGAGAATGATACCACAAATTTATATATAATGAAAACCCTCAAAGGCTGATATTATATATGTCCTAGAAATAAGAATATACCCTCCATTTTTAGTGAATGAAATATTGTGAAATCTATATAGATTCAATATAGAGGGGACATAATGTAACCTCATGGCCTTGATTTCTTAGTTCATTAATGTAATGAGACTCACCCCCAAAATGCACAAAAATAAGGGCTTGAAATAAATTTTGGTGATGTTTAGGTTGATCAGTTATTATTATTGACCTATGAGAGAACCTATAATAACTTATAATACTTAAAAGGTGTCGATATTTCATTTTGGATATCTTACCATATAAGTACAGTGCATGAGGTGATATTTCACGTCTAATAGATTGATGGCCATCCCAATGTGATTTCCTCCTTGAATGGATTCCACCTTCATAAATGTGGAAAATTTGACTCCACCCATTTCGTGATCCTGGATTAGGTAGCCTCATTAGTACAATATTATAATGAAAACCATAAAAATTGCTCATTAAATGTCTAGAAAAATATTCCTCCCTCAGTTTCGGAATAAACCCTCCTCAATTATCATGAAGTAGGTTCCTTAAGCACTACATGAATACATTGATGTGAAAGGAAACCTATTATAGAATGTAGATTAATAATGTAACTCCATAATAAATAAGTAATCCCACTTGTTATATGAAATTTCCACCCCCATATTAGTGTTTTATGAAGGTCCTCCTCATGAATCATAATCACCACCATGTAAATGGAGGGGTCCTTTCTAAATCATCCTAAATAGAAGATTGAGGGATAAATTTTTCAGTAATATCTCCTAAAATCAGTGCATCATAGTTTTTATCAACATAAAAAAACATATACTAAAATTTCAATTCATTTCATGAATTTTTTTATTATACAGACTCCATTGACTCACAAAATCATCCTACAAGACCAAATTTTAGTGAATGATATTTTGAGTGATCCAAAAAACACCATACATGCAAATATGTTTCAAATTCTAGGATCATATGGTAGTAAAATGATACAACCAATAGGGATATCCCCAATCCATCCCAAATCACTCTCATAACTGAATGTACCAACTATGAAATAATCAAAAAATATTATTCATTATTTATTTCAGCAATACTTATCAATTTATATGGATTTTAAAATAATAATTTCGATTACACCTTCAAAAATATTTTTTTCATAAACACAGTTATGTACTTGTTAGAACAATTTTATGGACCCCTGAGGTGTCAAATATTAGAGATATTATATATTAATGTGTTTTGGGACTTCAAGACCCAATAAGGTGGAATGATTGAAAATATAGGTTGGAGGATAAGAGATTCATTTATTTGGTTAAACCGAAAACGAGGTATCGAATTTGATATGGTATATTCCAAAATATTTATTCTCGTAATTTATATAATTGTTAATCGGGGATGAATAGATGAAAAATGATGGCCGGGGTCCACACATGAATCCATGGAATCCCGATGACCCACCACAACTACGTCCTCATTTTATGAAGAATTTTGTGAAATGTAATCCATATTAATATAGGTAAATTAATATTCCATATGGTCAACAGGCATGAAAAAAAGGATTTATATCAGTTCATAGCTTGGAAAACATCTTTGGAATATCATGAAAATTTTTAGGCCATCATAATCATGTGACCCAAAATGTATCTAATGATTTCATGACATACATAAAATTTCACAATCACATGATCTCATATAGGTCTCATTGAATGTGTGACCCAACATAGACACATAAGCAATGTAAGACAACCAGGGATCCAGGACCCTGTTTCACTGATCCAAAATATTGACCACATGGATTTTTGAACATGGTGGTTAGATAATTTGAATTCATGAATAATGATGGAAGTAATATAATGTGGAATGATATCATGAATGGTTTTCATTATATTTTATTATGAATTAATGATTCCAGGTAGTTATATGAGTGAAAATATCCTGATTGCATTAGAGGTGTGGACCATTGATGAAATAATTAATGCCTAACTACCATATTTCTATAGAAACCCAAGGTATGCAGGTAGTATTTTGAGATATGAATAGCCAACCTAAACTCCAACCATAAAAATACCAAGAGAATCATGTGGGAATTTAAATCTTTATAAATAATTCCATGGCCCATTAGTTGTATCTCCTATGGGGTCCATTTACTGATGATCTCTAGGGAAGCATTATCATTTTTAGAATTTAAGAAATACCAAAATCACCAGTATTATTTTATCTTCAATGGTAAGAAGGTTGTAGCACGTCTTCATGAAGACTAAGAATCTAGTTGATATGAATCGGATGATGTGAGGAAGAGAATTAGATCAGGTAATGTTCTCCATGGGATCTGTTATTGACCATGGGATACCACTAAGATAATCACTCCTAATCTAACAATGGAATCCAAAAAATCATCATGGTATGGTTAATATCAATGAGACATCCCCCATGATTATAGAGAATCAATAAAAGGTGTTCATTTTATTAGGTGACATGAAATATTACAAATAATTAATAATCCCCAAGGATATTTGTAACATAAAAGAATTATAACGTTGATGCTTCCCGTGAATTGTAGTTACAATATTTTTTCACTACATGGCCTTATGTGTTCTACATGATCCATATAATAATTACAATAATTTTTTGAGGGAAATGTCAGCCTTTATGATAACTAATCCCAGGTTCAACTAAAATGTGAACCAACCTAGTTAGCCACATGGAAACAAGCATGCCTCCTCATACTCTAGTAGAAACTAAGTAGCATCAATGCCATTGGTTGGGAGTATGGGGAGATTGTGAATTCACATCGTAGTGGAGAATGATTTTATAATATGTGGATAAAATAACATATGCATAATAATGAATAAAAAGATGACATAGGATTCTAATGATAAATATCCATCTTCATAATAAACAACTAAAACTATTGAAAGTGAATCAAATGAAAATTATAATTTCATGTATTGTCTCTAAAAAATTGGAAAACTAGTACCCATTTAAGAAGGAAATATATACAGTAAAAATTAAAAAAAGATAAGAAAACTATCCAAGAATATCAATAATTTACTCAGTCATCTCTTATCGACATCGATTATAATAATGAAATCAACTCAGGTGTCTAAAGTGGGATGCTTCCACTCATCCAAACATGTTATCATATATTCTATCAGGGTACCAATGAACACACAAATATAATTTGAGATAAATCATATTAGGCGACCCCCAATGGTGTCAATATATTTCATATGTGAATATAAAATGAAGAGTGTGATAGTATTTATAAATGTAATGTAATGAAAAAATAACTCATGAATGCATCTTACTAGTCTCGAAATGTTGATAAATATTGGATCATTTAACAAATTCAACTAACATTAATATATATTGTAATTTATGATGAGTTTTAAACAACAGATAAATAATAATAATAATAATAATAATAATAGAGGATTGACAGCGGATCCAAGAGTCAATAACCTTAGGGGCTGGCCAACTCATAGTAATAACTAATGTTGTTTGCAAAATAAAAGGGGAAATAAATGTAATATGAGATGAAATTCCCTATAAAATCCACAATAATAGATTCTAATAGAGGTAAGTAACTTATCCAATATAATCATGTGATTATCATGAGTGGGCATAATGGGGTGAATCCATGTTTCCACATATGTAAGGAAATCAATACCGATCCAAGGACTGTATCAAATGCATCAACTATACATATAGATATTAGGGGATCTGGTAGCATCATATCTTGCATCCACTAATAGATAAGTACCATTTCCAATGTATGGTATCTCCCTTGGAAACTGACTCCAGAAATCAATAATTTATGAGACTCAATATTGTGTCATATGTTCAGCCTAAATCTATACCAAATGTGTACACCTCACTGCCTCAATAGGTAACCCCATTGGTTTTGGCATATAATATAAGAAAACATACTCTAAACATGCTATTTTCTCTCATAAATATTTATAACCATCTACACAATCAGACAACAATGATCACACAATCTGGGCATGTTGTGCACCCTAGTTTTCCCAAATAGATGCCTTGAATAGTTAGGATAAAATGTGTGGGCTAGGCAACACATTTTCATCTAATTATGTAGCCCGATAACCTCATCCATTGGTTAGGGTTAATATATATGAACAAACCCCATACACTCTAATGAAATATGTGACCTCATTAGGCATAAATAACAGTTCCATGGTAATGAATTATAATGATATTGAAATGATATGACTGTCATAGAAAAAATGTGTTCTTACTATCTCCCCCCTTCAATGAACACGTCTTCAAGATCCATTCCATTGGTGAAAAATCAATTTCGATGAATAATTTTGTCCACTAGTCATGTAAATCATCATCCCTTCCCATGTATCATTTTTTACACGGTCCGACTTCTATATAATCCATAAAAAAGGGAAAGACTACATTGGAATATCTATTGTACTTATTTCAATTAAGCATATGTGAACCCCCAAAAAAAGAAATATTTTAATCTAGTTCATATACCTCAGGATCAATATAATGGAAAATTTTGGAAAGATAACGACATTGATGTGAAACATTGAAGTCATTTTTATTGTCATGGTACAACTGAGGTAATAGAAGCAAGATAGGATACTATCCCGACTCTATCATGATTCACAAACGGATCGGCATAATGGAGAAAAAATAATTTCCTCTATATCAACCAAATCCAATGACTGAGGGATACAATCATAAAAAAAAATACTCAAAATCAAATTCATGTGGTAAAAAATGATCGACAAAAGATTGTTTTCTAAACTGTGGAGTAAAAATAACCTTCATGATAAGCTATTCCTACTCTTATGTGTCGTTCATGACGGAAAGACGTAGTAGTGCCACCTCTCCTGTCATTAACCCGGACATGGGAAAACAATATGACCTATTATGGATGGCCTCATATGGTTCCATCTAAATCATCTCTAGAATACTATTATTGTAGGAGAATACATGAATATGAATATGCTTCTCCCAAGAACTCTTGAAATATAGGATATATCCATAGAGCATATCCTCTAACACAGGTATTATCTGTTTCAATTTTCCATCAGTCTATGGGTGAAAGGATTTTTTCATAGGCACCTGAGTACCCATATCCGTTTAAAATAGCTTAAAGAACCACAATGTTAAAGGATAATCTCTATTTCAAATGATAGTATGAAGGACCCCATGTAGCTATACGATCATATGGACATAGTCTTTCAATTTCATTAACTACAAATTTCAATTGGATAGAAATGAAGTAGTATACATTATGGAGCTCATCCATGACTGTCCAAACCACATTACTAGCTCAATGAGACCTAATTAATCCAACCAGAAAATCTATTACAACGTCATCCCATAACCATTTGGGGACACTTAATGGATCTAACAACCTAGCATTCCACTGGTTTAGTATATTATGAGTTGATAGGTGGTGAACCTAGTGATAAACCTACTATCTATCGTGTCATCCCAGGATACCTATAATGTATAATTATATTATAAAACATCTAGAATATTCCAAGATGAAACTAGCACTATGCAGCACGAGACTCATACAAGATCCTCTCTCATATCTGTAGTAACCCAGTCATTGAAATGTATATGTAAGATGTATCATCTTCCAAAAAAACAATGTGGAGTTAGTTACCCACACGAAATAAACTTTTATAAAACCAAATTCTCTGGATATGATATGTACATTCTCATAAACATATTCAGTAGTGAAATGGTTAATGATATGGCTATACGATTACATATTTTGTGTCCCTCACGATAGTCCAAATACTGCTCAGAATAGAGTACCATAAATTTCATTTCATTACTAGATTCATATAAGATCAATGAATGAGTCATCCGACTATGTTCATTAGATACATTACTTCCCTTTCCAGGAATATTGTCATGAAAAAAGCAGCACTAATGATATTTCACCAATTTTCATATTACAAGGTTAATTTTATATGGTGTTAATATATAAATGAGGATCTTGTGGTCTATATACACAACACAACACTCCCCGATCAGATAGTGCCTCTAGTAGTGTAATGCTTGGGAAACTACAGCTATATCATGGCCATGTGTTAGTTAGTTACACTCATGAGTTCTCAACACCTGAAACTTGTATGAAACCGATCCATCATCATACATCATCACTACTACCATCAGGATACCTGGTCCATTAGAAAACACTATGTTTCCTCTAATAGGATTTGTATGAATCAGAATTGATGCTGATGTAAACCTTCCATTCTACTCCTAACAGCTTCCACATATGCTTCAGATCATAATAGAATCACACCGTTCATTATAAAACCAGTAAAAGGTCTATGAAGGATTGATATTTACTTCATAATATTCCATTAATATCCATCCAATCCCATGAAACTCCATATATTAAAAATTTTATGGGGTTACTCCCAGGATAACACAACACTGACATTATATTTTTTAATAGGTATAATTGATTTTCTGAAAATATGACACTATAAGTGAGCTCTTTTGATCCACAGGTTTCTCATATCATGGTTTTCTTATAGTTTATACTCAATCAAAATATTCAAAAATGAACTAAAGATTTATATAATTTTTTCTATGAGTATGGAAAATCACTATGATGTTATAAAGAAAAACTAAAAACATTAATCTTGATAGGTAAGGGAAACCATATTCTTAAATTTATGAAAATGGTGGGACTATTAGAAAGGCCAACGAGCATAATAATGAACTCATATAAAATCTACCGACTTTGGAAATCCATATTCGGTATATATGAATGTCTAAATCTTGCATGTTGATACCATGTTCATAGGTTGATATTCTATAATACCCTATATCCATAGATCTAGATAATGATTTTATCAATATAAGGTAATAAATAAGGGTTTTTAACCCTAGGATTATTAAACCATTGTTAATACACACTTATCCTAAAGGCTCAATCCACCATATATTAAAATTAATATTATACCATAATAATAACTATTGGGTAAAATAGAGCACATAGAATCTATGCCATCCAACTATTTCATGATATCTAAGAGAATAATAGTACTCATCTTGTATGGAGTAATTGACACTGGAGATCCAAATAGATCAAGCTCAATCTTAAACTCTTACTCTATCTTAGGTGATACCAGAGAAAATAGTTAAGAAAGACATAACTGAAATGATCCACCATAGGATGAAAATATGTCAGATATATTCCCTTATACTATATTAAGAGACTAGATATTTTGATGGTCTCTCCACTTTGAACATGATACTATGATCAATATCCATCATAATATACATTCCAATCACACTAGTAAATAAAATTATCTTTTTCTACTGATGAAATTGATACATTGTGGTGACAAATTTCCACATATGTGTTTTAATTAACCAACCAATATATCCCAATAATGACATTGAAAGTTACCATTTGATGGAAAAATCGGTCATATAAATGTGATAACTACTAACCTGAAGGAGGAAGTCACTTCATTGGAGTATTCACTCAGAAAAAACTCTGAATGGTTTGTCCAGTGTCATCACACCAAAATAGAACAAAATTTCCTGATTGAGGAATTATTTGGTTTATATGGAGAAAATGGATTATGAATATCCAATATTGAAAAAGGTAGAAACAATAGTAGAGACCAGTAGAATAGTAACTCAAATATTTGATGGTCTTACACTCTAATAATAAGCTATTAGATATAAATAATTAAACTTTCTTGGTCTATAGAAACATGCTATCGCTATACTAAAATAACTAATTATTCATTACAATCGTGGATAGTCAAAAGTGGGGATACCATGATTTCAACCACATTATCTGCTTATGTTATTGGTTCTATTACAACTACCTTAATATCATTGAATAATTGAACATGATCCTAATGTTGGAGATAGTGAAGATCCTATTCTACTATAAGAAGGTTGAAAGGTGGAAAATTATATAAAGATAAACCCTAGAAATTAAATAATGACACTAAATATGATATATATCCTACCACGGCTTCATATTCCCATACTTCTCATACTGATGAAATAGAATAGCACCTCCAGTGTAGATAATTGGTTCTCTAATACTCTGAAAAAAAACATGTCTAGACTTCTTACTACTAAAATAACTCCCTCACTACATTTACTGTGAACGTTTTATCCTGGTCGTATCATCTTATCTATAGTTTCACATAATGATAAAATCCTCATTTACGATATTAAAAATATTAGTTAGGCAGAATACAGTCACTAGTGATCGAATGACATACTAGAGAACAACATTGAAAAGTTTCTCTTGTGATATCTCATCACAATATTGAACTAGTAAAAAGAATTGAAACTCAGTATAACGTGATGAGTGATCCAGGAAGGACATAGATCCCAACTATATGTGCATAAAACCTCTCTCTCTAGTTTATTTTTTTAGCATCTTAGCAATGATATAATCACATAAGGAATTATTGAAGACGTATCAAATGATTTCTTGGTGAATACCAGTCTAAGTCATCACATCCCACTAGAATATAATAGAATTGTGAAACAATTTTAATAAAATCTTTACCCACCTCTTGAGAGGAATCTATATATGCTTGATGGTAGAATGAATGGCCTATATCTAAATCACAACATCCTTTTAGACTACCATTCCCCTAAAATATAGGATGACGCAGTTGCATGCACTAGTGCAGAAAACGTTATTTACGTCACCATTTATGACGTCAGTTATATATAACCGACGTGAGAATCTGTGAAACGTGGTTTTTTACGTCGGTTATTTTATAACCGACGTAAAAAATGTGGTGAGTATCTTTTTAACATCGGTTATTTGAATAACTGACGTTAAAAATCGCGCGTGTTCAGTTTTTACGTCGGTTATAAATTAACCGAAGTAAAAAACAAAAGGGCATGGGTTTTTTACGTCAGTTATAAAATAACCGACGTAACAAACCAAAGTGCGGGGGTATTCTACATTGGTTATTTTATAACCGACGTAAAAAAAAAGTTATCTACGCGTTTTTTAGGTCGGTTATAAAATAACAGACGTAAAAAACTCGGCTTTTGAGGGCTTTTTGACGTCGGTTATTTTATATCCGACATTACAAAACAACCCACAGAACATTTTTTACGTCGTTTATACAATACCCGACGTAAAAAACTTTGATTTTTGATGTCTTTTTTTTACGTCGGTTATAGAATAACCGACGTAAAATACAAACAAGCGGATTTTGTTACGTCGGTTATTTTATAACCGACGTAAAAAAAGCTGTATCTGATGCATTTATAACATCGGTTATTATAATAACCGATGTTATAAATGTAAAAAAACAGTTTATAATGTCGGTTATTAAATAACCGACATTATAAAACATTTAAAAAATTAACACGCCCAGTGGATTGTCATTTATGTTTTTTCGATCGATAGTTCGGTGACTCATCTCTCTCGCGCGGTAAACCCTTATCAACTCATCGATCTCGCTGTGTTAAACTTGTTTTTCCTTCATCGTTTATCATATTTACTCTCCTTGGATATATCATCTAAACTCGCATCACAAAAGTAATCCTTCCATGAATTTATTTCATTTATTTTTTTCCCGGATAGTCTATATTTATGTTTTGCGATTATAGGGTTTAAACTAGGTAAGATTCTTCGATTTCAAACCCTCTTACCTCTTTTTTCCATCATCATCTTATTTATCATCCCTAGATCTATTAGATCGACTCGCAATATTCATGTAAGTCTGAAATAATTTTATTTAGTTTGTTTTTGTTTCGCGAATGCCCGACATTGATGGTAATTTTTTTTGTCATTGACAACTAATGATCTCATTAACCTATATTACTCCATAGAATGGTTATTGATTAAATGTACGAATTCAGAAATGATATTTCATGTGTTGTTGCTGCTTATGTTTATCCTATTTTATATGACATTCTATTAGACATATAATGTAATGGATTTTTTCCTCTATGGCCTTTCGATGCATTGCTATGTGTCATGATTCAAAATAAAAATGGGTTCTGCTGAGGGATTACCCTAGTATATTTTGAGGCCTTGGCCATGGCCTCGACAATATGTTTAAGATTTCTAGAATTATCCATTACCTTATTATGATATTACTTATCGAGAAAACATGTGATCATTTGACTAGTTGAATATCAGTGGTTATTTTTAATTATCATATGATCATTTAAGTATCCATATTTAATAATATTTAATTCCATCTATTTCATGTTGATGTATATATTAAATTCATGTGTTTTTAGTTGTTCACCATGACTAGTTTTTATAAGTAAACCATTCTTTGGGGGGTTTTCTGGGGGGTGGGGGTTGTCCAGAGGGTTGGGGTGTCCAGGGGGGGGTGTCCAAGGGGGTGGGTTGGTGTGGGGGGCTATCCAAGGGGGTGGAGGCCTGTCCAGAGGGATTTGGGGATTGTCCGGGGGGTGGGGGGATTTCCAGAGGTTAGGGGTGTCCAGGGGGTGTCCAAGGGGGTCGGGGATGGGGGTTCTATCTAGGAGGGGTGGGGGGTGCTGTCTGGAGGGGTGCGGTGCTGTCTAGGGGTGGGGGGGGGGGCTGTCCAAAAGGTTGGGGGTGTCCAGCGGGGTGTCCAAGGGGGTAGGGGGTGGGGGTGTTG
The DNA here is from genome assembly GCA_963277665.1 of Viscum album. Taxonomy (NCBI): domain Eukaryota; kingdom Viridiplantae; phylum Streptophyta; class Magnoliopsida; order Santalales; family Viscaceae; genus Viscum; species Viscum album. Next base: position 1,428,615,362 of record OY728141.1, read on the forward strand.
TCCAGGAGGGGTGGGGGGGATGTCCAGGGTGTGGGGGGGGCTGTCCAGATGGTTGGGGGTGTCTAGTGGGGTGTCCAAGGGGGTGGGTGGGTGTGGGGGGCTGTCCAAGGGGGTGGGGGCCTGTCCAGAGGGTTTTGGGGGTTGGCCGGGGGGTGGGGGGTTGTCCAGAGGGTTGGTGGGTGTCCAGGGGGGTGTCCAAGGGGGTGGGTGTGTGGGGGGGGGGGGGGGGGGGGGAATTGTCCAATGGGGTGTGGGCCTGTCCAGATGGTTTTGGGGGCTGTCCGGGGGGTGGGGGCTGTCCAGAGGGTTGAGGGGTGTCCAGGGGAGTTTTCTAATGGGGTAGGGGGTTGGGGCGGTGTCTAAGAGGGGTGATTTTCTCCATCTGAGTTTTTATTTTAAATATGGTTTGATTCTTAGGTTTACTCCATTCTCTCTAATTTTCTATCAACCATATAGGTACCATGGTTTTCTTTTATTCAATGGAATTTAAAACAGTTATATCTAACTATATTTTCTGTTAATAATAATATTCAAGCATATTTTTTTAAATATGCATAGATTTGTTTTATATTTCAAAATTGTTTTACATTCAAATTATTATTTTTTTCATATAAACATATATTTGACTTATCTAAAAAATATATATAATTTTGATGTTTGTTATAGGTAATAATGAGTCGAAGTTGGATTATGGCACATCGAAAGAGCAATGAATATGAGGAAGGTGTTGATGCCTTTTTTGAATTTGCTAAACGAAATGTTCCATGTAGTGTCATTTTATTCTTTCCATGTCCGAAATGTTTTAATATGAAGAAGCTGAAAAGTAGAGAGATAAAAGATCATTTGATATGTCATGGTTTAAATCCGAGTTACAGCCCTTGGATTTGGCATGGTGAAACTGGACAAAATGTCACTGATGATGATGATTCACAAGATGGTAACTCCGATGGAATTGAAGTAATCATTCACTATATTGTAGAAGAACAAATTGAGATAGAACCAAAAGTTGAACGTCAATATGTTGATGCTGAAAACCCATTATATCCTAGTTGTACATATTTTACGGTTTTGTCGGCGGTGTTAGGATTAATTAACCTGAAGGTGAAACATGGATGGTGTGACAAAAGTTTTACAAAGCTGCTACAATTGATGAAAGACATTCTTCAAAAAGATAACGATCTTCTAGATTCACATTACAAGGCCAAGAAAATATTATGCCCGATGGGATTGGGATACAAGAAAATGCGTGCCTATCCAAATGACTGCATTATATATAGTAAGGAATACGATTTTCTGTCAGAGTGTCCTAAATGTGGGACATCACGGTATAAGGTGAACGAGAAATCACAGGCTGATGTAGAGATTACAAAGCTCCCTTCAAAGGTATTTTGGTATCTTCCTATAATTCACCATTTCAAATGTTTATTTGCTAATTCACGTGATGAAAAAAGGTTTAGATGGCATTTTGATGAGCGGGTATGTGATGGAAAAATATGTCATCCAGCTAATTTTCCACAACGGACGAAAATTGATGCACATTATTCTACATTTGGAAATGAAATAAGAAATCACATATTAGGGTAGTGCACAGATGGAATGAATCCATACTAAACCATCATTAGAACACATAGATCATGGAATGTTTTTTTTGGAAATTTACAAGCTCTCTCCTGATGTTTTTATAAAGCCCAAATATGTCATGTTGAGTATAACGATCTCTAGTCCAAATGAACCCAACAATGATATTGATATTTACTTGTCACCATTGATTGATTATTTGAAACTGTTATGGGATGATTGTATTAGGGAGTATGATTCTTATAAAATGGAATATTTTCAACAGCATGCAGTGCTTCATGTTCACTATAAATGACTTCCCATCGTATGGAAATTTGTATGGATATAGTGTTAAAGGGCATAAAACATGTCTAATTGGCGAGCAACATATGTCATATTTTCAATTGCATCATGGGAGGAAAACAGTTTACATGGGTCATAGAAAGTTTTTTCCTATGGATCACCCTTATAGAAGACTAAAAAAGTCATTAAATGGCTCACAAGAATTTGATACTGCTACAAAACCTTTATCCCTGGATCTGTATTTTGAGAGGGTGAAAAACCAGGATGTGACATTGGGAAAGACACAGAATTCTAGTAATGATAGACATATTTGGAAGAAAAGGTCAATATTTTTTGAGCTACCATATTGGAGGTATCATGAAGTTAAACATAATATTGACGTCATGCACGTGGATAAGAATAGATGTGATTGTTTGATTGGAACATTGTTAGATATTAAAGGAATGACTAATGATGGGATGAATGCAATATTAGACTTACTATCAATGGGAATACGTTTGGAGTTAGCTCCCACTCCTAAAGGAAGATGTACATTTCTTCCCCCGACTTGTCATACATTGTTGAAGAGGGAGAAAATTAGTTTTTGTCAGTGTCTTCATGATATCAATGTGCCTCATGGTTATTCTTCAAATGTAAAAAAAATTCTCATTGAAGGACTTGAAGTTGATAGATATGAAATCACATGATTGTCAAGTCATGATGCAACAAATTCTACCAGTTTCATTGCATGGAATATTACCCATTCATGTCAGAAAGACTATGATAAATTTGTGTTATTTTTTTCAATTCAATTTGTAATAAGGCGATTGATGTGAATGCTTTGAACACTTTGAAAAATTATGCAATTTTTATACTTTTTCAATTGGAAATGTATTTTCCTCCAACTTTTTTTGATATAATGGTGCATTTAATGATTCATCTGGTTCGAGAAATAAAGCTTTGTGGACCTGTATATCATTGTTGGATGTATCCTTTTGAACGGTATATGAAAATATTAAAGGGGTATGTTAAAAATCCATATCAACCAGAAGCCTCCATTATTGAAAAGTATATTTCTGAGGATGTAGCAGAGTTTTGTATGAGCTACTTGGCTGCGGCACAACACATAGGTTTTCCTCCATATCACTATGAATGAGTTAATAATGAGGGAAATGGGATTTATGGCTTGAAAGTAAAATCATTGTCAGCTGAATAGATGAAGATGTTAGAATCATACATCTTGAATAACATAGATGATGCTCAACTGTATATCACATTGAATATTAATGAGTTGAAACAATGTCATCCAAAGAAGAAACAAATGTGGATTTTGAATGAGAACAACAAAACTTTTTTGTCATGGATTTAATAGACTTTTCTTGGTAGATCAGATGTATCAGAGACATTAAAATGGATAGTGGGTGGTCCATTTTTAAATGTGATAACATGGTCCGGTAATGACATTAATGGCTATACATTTCATACGAAAGCTCAGGATAAAAGTAGTGCAGTTCAAAATAGTTGTGTATTGGTGTTTGTAGAAGCAATGAATTTTTCGAGTGCTAAGGACAGAAACCCAATTTCTACATCAAGTGCATATAATGGAGTGATTGAAGACATATGAGAGGTTGATTACCTTAAAATTAAAGTTCCAATTTTTAACTATAAATGGTCTATCGGTAACAACAGTGTCAGACACAATGAATTTGGATAAACACTTGTTAATCTGAATGGATTGGAAGACACAACTGATTCTTTTATAATGGAAGCACATGCAAAACATATTCTCTATTTAGTAGATCAATTTGATATGCAATGGGTTGTTGTTTTTACAAGGGAAAAAACAATATGTTGGTGAGGATGAAGTTGATGAAGATGCTGATTTATGTGAGATCCCTAATTCCATGGAAAGATTAACAGAACATAATGATGACCATGTTGAAGACATGGTTTGTTCCATAAGGAACGATCACGACGAAGGAATTTGGGAAAACAATCCATTTGTACATTCCTAAAATTATAGGTAACATATGTTTATTTCTTGTTTACATTTATTTTCTTCATAAATGTCAGATGTTATATGTTTTTTATTTATTAAAACATGATTTAAAACAAAATTAGTATAAGTTTTTGTTTGTTTTAAGTTTTTTTAGTTTACTTTATCATGTTTACCATTACATGAATTATATATTTATTATTTTTGTTCAATGAAAATTACCTCACCATGATTACTAGGTTTACCATGTTTACCATGTTTACCATCTTGATCATCTTTACCATCTTTACCATCATTACCATTTTTTAACATGCTTACCATAGTTACCAATGTTTACTATTACGTAACTTAGTACACTTTTCTATTTTCTGATTACAGTAGTATTAAAATATTTGAATTTTTATATTTTTGAACTAACATTTGTCTTTTTGATTTGAAGGATAATGGCAGATCTTTCAGTTGATCAACCACATGATTTTGGAGATGAGCATATTGGTCATACCTCTGGGGAGGAACATTCAGATGCTCCTATTAGAACAACGAGTTCAATGGTTGGTAAACGTGGGTGCACACGTTTACCAAAATTACTAGTTGACCGTACGCAGGATCAGAGGATAGTCGTTGAGTGTGATGATGATGATATTCCTAGAGGTCCAAATGCAAAATATTTTACGAGTTTTGGAGAAACTCAGGCTAAGAGAAAAGTAAGCATTATATAGGATGACTGGAGAAGTGTGGATACTGCGATAATCTCTCAGTTATGGGAGACAATTTTGGTAAGATCTTTTGCAATTGTTTGAATATTATTTAATTTTTCTAGTATATATAATAAGTTTAACCTCTTCTTTATCAGATGATATTTGATATTCCTGACACTGGAGGAGTCAGGAAGAAATTCTTATCGTTGGATTCCAAGAGATGGAGGGATTTCAAATCAACCCTCTCATCTGATTTCATTTATGGTCATAGGAGTCATCAAAATCCATGTCATATATATACTTTTATAGATGAAGACACATGGAGACAGTTTCTTTAAAATTACAAGAAAAGTGTCATTTTTGGTATGGGCAGTGTAAACTTTTATATGATTTCTTATATAAATGATCTTATTATTATTTTGTTAATGATTTCTTATTCTTAATTTATAGCAGACAAGGAACGCTCATCAGGAGATCCAATCTAAAAATGTATACCCTCATAGTTTATCTTGGGGAGGGTATGCATTATTGGAAGAACAAATTATGGTGGAAAAAATTTCAATAACTAAGAGCTGTGTATTCAAGCTCTAGAGAGGTGGCCCCTCCATCCCCTCCATCTAGACATGAAAAATGGAAGAGAGCTCGAAAGGGAAAAAAGGGAAATATATTTCTGATGAATCGAGAATCGTAGCTAAGAGGATTGTAAGATATATATTTTATTTATTAAGTTAACCCATTTTATTCATATAATTTCAATCATTACAGAATTGTTCAATTAATTAATACATGACTCTATTGAGGAGAAGAGTTCACAGCGGACATTACAGCTACTGGGAGGGAAGATATTTTATCTGTAGCATTGGGAAGGCCCCGAACATCCTGGTCGTGTAAAGAGGACATCCGACAGGTGTATTGGTAAGAAAACTGTTTCTACGTTCTTCAACTTCAAACGTTGAGGGGGTTTATTGAAAAAAATGAATCCTTGGAGGCAGAAATTCATAATATTAATGCGACAATGAAGGACAAGATTAGAGAATCGGTGTAGTCTATGTTTGCAGACATGCAAAAACAATTTCAGACTGCAGCTCCCACTCCTCCACCTCCCCCTGCAGACCCCATTATTTATCCACCACCTCCGCCAGTAGCTCCATATCCCCCACCTCAGCCTGCTGACCCCATTTTTATCATACTCCTCCGCCGTAGCTTCCTACTTATTGCGAGTAGTATGTTGTGATTCTCAACAGCATATAGTAGAATATGGGTTGGTATATTGTATAGGAGATACAGTTCATCATCAAAAATTAGAGGTATTGAATCATAGGGTCACTGTATAGGATATTATAGATAGATCAGCTCGAGTACCATTACCTACAGATGAGGTGGCGACAGTTGGACATAATATCGGCCATTTTTTAATTTGGCCATCCAGACTTCTTCGACTCATTACCATAGAGGTATGAATGTTATATCTTTTATTTTATTTTTTGTATTAATGTTGTTTAATCATTTGAATACTAATATATTTTTTAATTTATTTTTACTGGAATGCTTCAAAGGTAAAAAAATACTGTATAGACAACAACAAAGACAAATAGCTATGACATTAGATACAGAATCTAGTAGTCTTGATAGATTGCCAAGATATTCAAATTTTTTGGTAGATCATTATGAGTTTCCAATGGAATCTCATGTTTGTGGACGTGAAATAAATGTGGGGATTATGAAAACTGATATCACAGAGCTTGTTACTAGAGATAAGTTGGGCATCAACGTGGTGCAAATTTTTTCCATGTAAGTCTTAACTCCTTTACCCTGCGTTATATTTATTAAAAATGTATAATTATGTCTATTTTGTATTGGGTATCTTTATAAAATTTGTAAGAGTAATGAGATGACAGATGTATATGGATTCATGGACCCGCAATTGATTTCCCCTGAAGCATGTGCATTGGATGAGGAATAGAGAATGCTTTATATTTCTGAAGGACTTGAAAATAATATAGTCACACAATGTTGGATGATGCCTATTTGTGATAGGTATGAAAAACATCTCTCTCAAAGAGTTAATTATCTTTTAACATAAAAACCACTAATGTTAAATTTCTTTTTACCAGTTATCGTTGGATGTTAGGGGTTTTTTTCCCAAGGGAGAAAGCACTTTATTGGATTTTCTCTATCCATGATGTTGTGCGGCAAGGTTTTAAGAATATATTGGAAAAGTAAGTTTCAATTTCTCAACAGTTTTATATATTATATCGAATTTTAAATTTACCCCATTAGTATTATTTTCTAAGAGGGAATGGGTCTAATTTCAAAAAAACACAAAGAAAAGGAATGCAAAGATCAAATATTTAAATGAGAAGGTAAATATCCATTTATAATTTGTAATTTTTGATTTATTACATTAAAATATTATATTGAATTTAAAATCAATCAAACAGAATTGTCATGAACAAAAAGGCATCATCCAATGCAGATATTATATGTTAATAATTATGTATGAAATAATAACAACTAGGACAGTTGTGAATTTTGACTTAGAATGATTTCCTCTTAAACATTCCCATTATATTTCAATTTGATTTACTCATTATACATGTTAACTACTATCATTTTCATTTTTAGATTTTTGATGACCCTCACCCCTATAATGTTGAAGACATAAAACACTTACAAGTGGAGTGGTCAAATTATTTTACAGGTTTGATTATATTTTAGTTGTTTGTAATGTAAAATTTAATTTTGAATATTTCGTTGTAAATATGTATTTGGTAGTCGTTTAGGTTGGATTTAGTTTTTTTGAAGTTGACAGTGTAAGTTTTGAATGTTATATATGTGAATGTTTAATTTTTCTCTACTTATTGTTTTGGTCTACTTATGATGGTTTTTCTAGTATGGATTCTGTTCTGGGGGGGGAGGGGTTTAAAGGGTATGGGGGTTGTTCAGTGGGGTTGGGGGTGTCCAAGGGTACGAGAGGGCTGTCCGGTGGGGTGGGGGGGGGGGGGGTTGTCAAGGGGTGTTTTGGGTTGTCCAGGGGGTTGGGGGGATGTCCAGGGGTGTGGTGGGGGCTCCAATGGGGTGGGGGAGGGTTGTATAAGGAGTGGGGGTATACATGATGGTGGGGGGGGGGGGGTTGTCCCGGGGTGTTTGGAACTATCAGGGGGGTTGGGGCAGTCAAGGGGGGTGGTGGGGGCTCTCAATTGGGGTGAGGGGGTGCTGTTCTTGAGGGGGGGGGGGGGGGGTTGTAGAGGGGTGTTTGGGGCTGTCCAGGGGGTCGGGGGAAGCCCTGGGGTGTGGTGGGGGCTCCAATGTGGTGGGGGATCTCAAGTGGGGTGAGGGGGTGAGGGGGTGCTGTTCAGGAGGGTTGGGGTGGGGGCAGTCCATGGGTATGGTGGGGGCTCCAATGGTGTGGGGGAGGTATTTCTAGGGTATGGGGGGTATACATGAGGGTTGGGGAGTTGTCCCGCGGTGTTTGGTGCTATCCAGGGGGTCGGGGGGCAGTCCAGGGGTGTGGTGGGGTCTATCAAGTGGGGTGAGGGGGTGATATTCAGGAGGGTGGGGGGGGGGTGTCGAGGGGTGTTTATGGCTATACAGGGGGTCGGGGGCAGTCCAGGGGTGTGGGGGGGGGGGGGGGGCTGTCAAGTGGGGTGAGGGGTGAGGGGGTGCTGTTTAGGAGGGTGGGGGGGGGGGGTTGTCGAGGGGTGTTTGGGGCTGTCCAGGGGGGGTTGTCTAGGGGTGTGGTGGGAGATCCAATGGGGTGGGAAAGGGATGTATAGGGGGTATACATGAGGGTGGGGGCTATCAAGTGGGTATGTTTTATCTGTTATCAATGTAAATGCTTAAATTTTCTTTAGTTCATGTTTTGATCTTCCGTTTTTGTGGTACAAATTATTGATTTGGTTTCTGGTTGATTTTTGGGGAGAGTAGAGGACTGCAGTTGATTTTTTTAAAAAAAATATGTCTTTCACGTCAGTTATATTATAACCGACGTGATAACCCATTTCCTAGGCCTTTTATCACACGAGTTATTTATTAACCGACTTGATAAACCCCTCCTGGGAAATGCTTTATCAGATCCGTTAATCAATAACCGACGTCATAAACAGCCTGGGAAATGTTTTATCCCGTCGGTTATTTAATAACCTACGTGATAAACCATTTCCCAGGCCTTTTATCACGTCCGTTATTGATTAACAGACGTGATAAACCCCTCCCGGGACTGGTATAGCACATTGGTTATTTAATAACTAACGTGATAAACCATAGCCCAGGAGTTTATCACATCGGTTATTAAATAACCGACGTGATAAACACCTTCGCACGTGTTTATGATGTCGGTTATTTTATAACCGACATGATAAATCCCCCCAGCTTTATCACGGCGGTTATAGAGGAACCAACATTATAAACCTCTCCCCCCAGGTTTTTTCACGTCGGTTATTAATTATTCGACGTGATAAAAATCGCGATGTTATGTCATATTTTAAATAACCGACGTAAAAAACATTATTTATAACGTCTTCCGTACTAACGTCGGCTAAAAACAACATAAAAAATGAAAAATAATCGACGTAAATAACTTTTTCTGCACTAGTGATGATCTCAAGAGTCATATCATCTATTGTAGGCGTAGGTCTTGGAACACCCTACATGGACTACATCATATATAAATAACACTATCAAATATGAGTGTTAATGCCCAATTCAGAAAAAAATAGGTGGTTTTATTAGTGTAACTATTAGATAGATCAATAGTGGCTTAGTTCCCACCTCCTATAGAGAATGGTATTCGCCAACAATATGGGACACTACTAGTTGAATTTATGGTAGAATATCTCTAAATATCCTAGGTACATGACTCATGAAATATTAAAATAAGTTAAAGATAATATTAGAAATAGATGTTAAGTAAAATTTTCAATACTCGAAGAATATTACCCCAACTATCTTCTTAGATGGATAGGGTATTAATATGTTTATGAAGTTTTATTTACAGTGCATTCAGTACATGAAGGTTTAAATAAAACATGCCTCCTCATTAAATGGAATTTTTTTTGTTTTATTATGTTAGTATAAAAATATAAAGATTTGGATTTTATTTATACATATAACAATGTTTAATTAAATTATTCATCATTCCCAGCTAATAAAAAAATATTTATTATATACTTATAGAGACAACTATTTCATATTAATTATTCCCCTTAAAATTTGGTCTAAGAATGTTGTGGGTAAAAAATAATGGCTTGACGAGGTTAATTACCAATTCCAATTCCCATGTGTGTATAAACCACATTTATTTAAAATTTTACTCACCAAATCATAACCATATACAAGCTCCTATAAAAATATGAATTTAGGAGTTATGGGTTTAATCATTCTATTATAGATATGACCATAAACTTATACATTTAATAACTATATTTATTGATTCTAAATCATTATATAACCAATACTCTACGGGGGAGAAAATGATTGTTGCACACATTTAAATATAACAACTGTAGATCACTCTACATTCACATAAAACACAAGAAATTAACGAATTGAAATTCACCTATATGGCCTGGAATTTCCATGGAATAAAAATTCTAGGTGCTTATTGAGATGCATATAACAAAACCCCTTTCCAAAACAAGAAAATATAATATTCAAACAATCATATAAAACAAAAAAAATCTTGTGAATCTTGTAAAAGTTATATTGTTATAATGGATATTGCTGAAATATCAAACAAAAATATTAACTTTCCTTTTCATTTTGGTAATTACCCAGAACATAGGTTATCTATAACCAGAAATTGATCATTCTGGTGTATCTACCATATTTTTAAACTGATATATATTTTCACAAAAAATTATGAAAATGAAAAAAAGTCATCAGATACAATTTTTTGATTTCCCAGCCGTGGTTCCACTGAATTGGTCCCCAAGACAATGGGCCACATGGAATCATGTTCACCTCAATATATATAAGTGTCTAATAACAATAATTAATGTCATAATTTTTGCAAATGGGGAAACTATTCATTCATCTAATACTGGATTAGAGTGGTTTGAATTGTAGATTAAATATAGAAATTATAATAATTATTAAAGAACAGTAGATGTGGATGATAATAATAAACAACCATCAAAATAATAACCGACAACTGATTTGGAAACTAAATCATATCAAAAATGAAAATTTAATTCTCTATCTCTATAAAACCAGAAATTAGGTAGACATGGGAAAAATAAATACATGTGATACAAAATAAGAAAAATGAAAAATTACTATACAAGCATTTTATGCACTATCCCAATCATCTGGTATTGAGTTCCATCGTAATAATGAAATCATGTCCGGTGTACAAAGGGGGACACTTCCAGTTGTCTGTACACATGATCATATATTCTTCTAATGTACCAATAGTAGCCATATTGGGTGTGAGATAAATTTTAACATTCCATCAAAAATGAAATATAAACAATCATGTCATTCACCATAACTTGGTATTATATATATACATATAATATTAAGAAAACAGAAAAAAATTATGCATAGATTTATTGTTCTAAACTAGTAATTTCTCCGAAAATGAGATCAATTAATTAATTAATTATTGTTAATTTTATTCTTTAGGATATATGAGATTTAAATGGAACTGAAAATATGTCATAATAATAATAAATATGGATCCATAGAAGATCCAACTAATCGATGAAATTAGGGGTGACCAAATCAGAGTAATTTCTCATGAAATCAATAAAATTAATGGATGTTTGACTGTAATATATTGGGGAAATACTAAGGAATTCACTTTGAAAATATTCCAATTGAGTCCATAAATATTTTTCAATGTATTCATGATCTTATCAAGGATGTGGCCAATTGGGGTGAATCTATGGAGCTCTGTTTCTGAAAACATCATTCTAAATAAAAGGAGTGTAATGAATGTATCCGATTATACATATAGATAGTAAGGGAACACTCAACATCATGTCGGGAATCCAATTATAGAAAAGTAAAATATTCCAGGTTGTGTATATCCCTTGTAAATATTCTCCATTAATTATAATGGTGTCCTATAATTTATCACAAAATTCCCATAGGAATACAACTATTGCTAATGTTTGACCAATTAAATGAAGATATAATGTTACATATGAAATAAGATCCTTATATTTATATCATTAGAAAATTTTAGCCATATAGTACTCAAGTCATTCAGTAAATAATTTTGGCACATTCTATTACCTTTCATATAAGTGACAAGGACTATTATGGCCATGACACCACTTATAGATTTAATAACATAATCATTTATTAGGTTAATTGAAATACATTTCTATACCAGTTATTACTCGGTATATAGATATGAAACCAATTACCATTCAATTATAATTAATAATTTCATGTTATATATGTTGTGTACTACACATTTAATATGTTGTGAATCATTATATTAACTAATAATCATACAGTATAATGGTCATGTGGGACAATACATGTGATATCCATTAACAATTCACAGTTCATTAATTATATAATAACACTTTCTTTATCAAATATCTATCCATGTTCAGAAGACTAGTGTAGTAGATAGTCATTAATGGGTCACCAAGGAATAAACAAGAAAACACCCTACTAGGGGGTCATATTTGAAGTGATAACATCAAATGACTTGATGAAAATGAATTTAAATAGATCTTAAAAACAATAACCCTGATTATATTCATGGAATATGAATTTAATAACAATTTATCGGCGATACATGATTTGAAAGAAAGGCAAAAATTTATAAATAATGATACTTTTAGCGAAATTTCATAGACCACCTACCGTTTTCATATATCAGTCTCCTTATACGATATAAACACTTAGATTTCCATGGATTGGTGAAAAAATGAAGAAGATATTAATTCCCAATATATAGAGTATATGAGACTATATAAAAATACCATCATCAAGAGGAATATGAACAACAAAATAACCCTAACGATTGAAGATATTACCTCGACGAATCAAATAAGACCAACTATTGTCCAATATGAACTCGAAAGATGAAACAACATCAAAAAAATTGATGAGTTAATTGTGAGATCATCTAGGTGAAAATCATATATATATATATTCACTAGAAAAGATGAATGGATATGGTGGCATCAAGATATTTGGTTTGAATGAAAAATTGTTCTTTTTCCTAAAATTAATGTGATGCATAGTTTGACCACATTGTTTTCCAAACAATGGGAACGTCATGCATACCTCACTACCTAATTAGGGAAGCTACAGTGATTGGACACATTTTTTATGAAATAATGGTCCAAAATTTACCATTTAGATATTATAATTATTATATACCATCAATATGGTCAGGAAGACATTGATACATGGTTAGGGAAATATTTTCACCTTACTTTCTCATATGAAATTACCATGCATAGTTAGATTTAACTATGTGGGAAGAGTCGCATGGTTACTTCTAATAGTGTGACCTATTTATTTCTTCCACCAAATTGGATTTGGATATCCAAAATAAGTATATACACCCAAGAAACTAATGTCACCTCCTTATGAATTCATAATAGGTCCATGATAATAACATGTAATAAATTTAGAGAATCCATTCCTTGTAGAAAAAATAAGTCTTTATAACTATGTTATATCATGGCCACATGAAATTTCACCTTTATCAATCTAATGATACAATACATGTATATTTGAGTATACGATAGAACATAAACTAGAAGAGAGATTTTCCATGAAAACTCTCACATGATTTCATGTGATGAAATATTGATCATGTGATGTATTGATAAAAAACTATGAGATAACTCAACATATGTTATATATAAATGAAAAATATGAGTTCCCTTGTACGAAGGATATATACATTTTTTCATTATAGGTGATTTATTATTAACATGATAATCTTATCAATCATAATATAGTCCTCTGATTGGCCATCATAATATCATAAATGACCGGGGAAATTTTTCCAAGATCATGCAACAACTTCCTTGTGAATTTTTCTGATATTATGTAGACATCAAGAAATTCCAATCGAGTATTGTGAATGTCGCTTTAAATTATCACAAGAATATGTTAAATAACATTAACATGTAGAGGATTCAATAAATCTGTAAATGATTGAGTGAACTCGTGGTAGTTTTCTATCACATGATGATGTGCTGACATCATTATTGATATCTATCTAAATCATGTCCGGAACATGGTATATTACAAAAATGGGTGGATATACCCTTATAAAGAGATGTGATATATATGGTAGTTCTACTTATATAATACCCCTTACTATAAAAGATGTCTATTTATATCAGGATTCAAGAGATTATCAATGGATGATTCCACAGTATTGGTAGTACAAAGATGGGGTGAATTTATAGATATGAGAATATCACAATTTATAGAGTCCCCGTACTATAAATCCTATGGAATAACTAAAGGTAAAATATGGTATTCCTATAATATTTTTTTATAATCTTAATGATCATGTTAAATGATTCCATCCTATCATATATTGCATGAAAAAGGTTTTATGGGTGTATTATCGATAAAACTATTTCATGGTAGGGAAACACTTCAAAAATGTTGAGGATTTTGGGAAATAATTGGTGAAAATGATGGATACTTCAAGTAAAGATGAATTCACTTTGAAATTATCTTCATATATTGTAATCACTAATATTTCAATGATCTATGTACATGTTAACTAGATGATGTGAAATCCTCCAAACATACCAGCTTTATACATGGGATTTACTCTATTCATACCATCTTCATTCATGTGATGTCCAACAGACAGATAAGCATATATTATGTGATGTCATCTTGATATACCAAAAAAATTACAATTAGATTAAAAATATAAAATTCAATCATGTGATGTCCTCCTAGAATAATAACATCAATCTCGTCATGTCTAATGAATATTATATCATTGATCATGTGACTTCCTTCTAGACATGCCATTTTTGATCATGAAATGTCCCATAGATTAACCATCTTCATCTATTTCAATTCATGTGGACAAGATAACATTTATTATGAGAAGTCTACTAGGAAATTGAACATTATTCGTGTGATTTACGTCAGAAATGATTTCTTGTGGTTATAGACAGTCCCCCATACAAGTCTGCTTTATTGTTGTGAATTCACCCAGATAACCTTCTTCAATCATGTGAATCCCTTTGTATATTTCATATTCTATCATGAGAATCAATCCACGCAATCAGCTTCAATAATATGATGTCCTCCAATTTATATGAGGTCCTCTAGACATGTAATCCATATCATGAACTCAGGTTTACAGGCCTTTTTTCGAGTAATACCCCATTTTATATGGGTTGTTTTGATGACTCACTATGCCCAGAAACACATATTACCTTATTAGTATTACAATATCTTTATTCTATCCAATCATTCTAAATCAACTACATATAGTCCCTATTATTTATCCTTCAGAGTATTTTTTATGTATATCCTTCCTAAGATATCATCCTCAGTGTATGTCCATAATATGTTCCAATATATATTAAAATATAATGAAAAAAATACATCCGAGTATTATTTACCTTTCCTCACCTTTAAAAATGTTAGATAAAAACTCTGAGAACACTAATTCCCATTGTACATGGCATACAATGGATACATTGTTATGGTTGGTGCTCAATTTCATACTCATCCTGATAATTGTAATAATGTATCTAGGAATCCACATTGCTTAAGCTAATTATGAATAAAACATCATGAAATGTGTACAATCTTATAAAAACTTTGGTTTCTCAACAAAATAATATCTTAGCTGGTCGTATAGAAGTTTTATGATTTTTACATCAGTTTGATACCAATTCTCCAAATGTGAACCTCTGTTTATGTGTAAATTAAATAAAATCCCATGATACCTTAGAGGTCCATATTATCTATGGCGTAGCCAAGGTATTCCTCAGACGCATATGTCATCTCTGAAAAACTATTGTCATATCTCCAATGATAAGGATTCTTGATATGAAAATATAAAAACTCTAATTCATATTATATGTATGTATATCAGATGCATTCGAATGGATCAATATCAATAATTGAATCTAATGTGGTAACATATATTCCCATTCATGTGATGTTAAACATAAAAAATTAGAACTAAAGAAACTATGTGGGCATTGATTCGTATTCTTATAAGTTATTTAGGATACATATTATAGGTTATGTCTTAGTATCCAAACAAAAACCATATTAATGATTGAGTGTAAGATATATAGTGTCTAATTAGATGGATTCAAAACACAATTATTTACCCATTTCTATGTAGTAATAAGAAGATGATTGAGAACTCTATGAGATTCAGATGGTGTCATTAATTTATTGCCCTTCACATATAGAATAGTTCAACAACTAATCATTTTGTTGGTGTAACTAATATTTTATCAGGTTATGTAATATATTCAGGAATATATATTAAATCTATAATAGTGTGCCTGGGTAGACAATAATTCAACAAAAAAGGTCTAATGAGTTTGACCTCGCATACTCTTGAGCAATGTGAGTTCGACCACTAATTTTCAATAAAAACAAAAATCATATTCATTGGAAATTTAGTCTTGAAGATATTCATGGATGTTGTAGCCATTGTTTTTTAAGTAAAAATTGTGGTCCTAGGTTGAATCAGATAAAAATATTAGTCAATAAACATATTAATCTACATATTGATGGAAAAAATAATAAATATCTTAAAATGTTATTAAGTAAAATGAAAAATATATCGGCACAATATATACCTAATGAAAATCATGCTGCGAAAATATATTTAGTTACATATGTATTATTTTCACGACTTGTACCCCAGGGCCCGTGATGTGACTATCCCAAGCCCGCCTTCCATAGGCCTCGGGCTGGAGTCTATCACCAAAGGCGTATTCCCTAAATCTTTTATGGTGTTTCCATTATAACCTATAACATACATAACCAACCACATAACAATATATGAACTGAAGGAAACTGAATAGTAAACAAAGAGAGTGTAGTATGTAAAATGTTTCCAAAATACAAGCCCAACTGAAACGTATAAGTACAACTGTGATAGAATACAATGGAAAAAAATGGAAATTCAGCTACTGGGTCTACCTCTAGGGTTTCTACCTAATGCTAGGTACAACTAGCCTCCTCATCACAACACATTCATCCATCTCCTCCATGTACCGACACACCATATGGTCCACCTCCGGGCATCGTCCAGTCCTGGTACTCTCGGCCTCAGTCAGTATTATCCGTTGTCTACATCCAACACAACAAGGTGCGGGCATAGCCCGTGTAGGGTTGAGTATAACGATACTTAGTAGGGACCCTGAAACCCTCATGGTCTCCCAAAATCCACCAAGGATAAAACAAAAAGTATGAAATCTAAAAATAACCCTACATAGGTATATGCCCATTCATATACCTATGTTATCAAGTATCCCATCCCAATCATAAGAAAAACACAGAGGTACTAACTCTACTCACAAAAGGATTTATTCTAGGAAAAGTATCAAGTAACATCTCTAGTCACATCTTCGAACACCTCGACTATAGTAGAACTGCAACTTGATCAAGTATTGAGGGACTATCGCGTAACCAATGTGCTTCCCACTAACCTTGGACTACTGAGATACACCTCCTATCGAGTACCATGGGTCAACCGTGTCCCTAAGGCACTCCCAACCATAGGTCTGCCGCATCACCAAGGTGCTCTCTATTGGGCCTACTGAGGTACTCCTCATTTTGAGTACCATGGGTCTATCAAGTCACCAAGGCGCTCCCTACTGGGCCTATCGAGTCACTACGAGTTGAAATGATCAGCAATCATCAAGTCTCAGCCTGCCACTGGGTTCCCGCACAATGCATGCTCATCTCTGAGAGGATCCGCTCCATGATTTATGGGTCGATACTTCAACTGTCACGAAATCCACAGAGAAGTATCTCAATGCACTGCTATGTCATAGGGGTCTCAATGCAACAGGCGACGCGTCAATCAGTTGCCAGATCTATGAGTTATTATCCTTTTAGTCCTAGGGGCTAGGTTGGATTCATGCTCGATCCATCATTATCTTTCCCCAACTATACCCAAAACACCAGAGTGGTTTTCCCAAAGGGGACATCTTGCTCCATGATTTCCTGCACCACTGATGGTTTTTAAAACCGATGTATGGTGTCAAAGTTATGGCCAATAGAGAGTAAATGGGTTGTAGCGGGCCCTGGTCTAGTCTAACTGGGCTACAGACGACCGGTTGGGTCTTGCCCGGCCCGTAGGGTGGCCCGAACCGTAGGGTACCATGAGGGCGTTGACCGGCCATGGGTAACACGAGGGTGTTTTTGGCCACGAGGACGGCGGACCGGTAGTGAAGGTGGTGGAAAGGCCGCATGGGCGCAGACCAGCCGCGAGGGCACGAAACGGAATAGGGGGTGCGGTAGACCAGCCGCGAGGGCACAGAACGACCATGTTGGTGCAGAAGACTGTTCAAGATGACACAGATCTGTTCGGATTAGTGGGCCATAGTGAAGGCCGATTCGGCCAACGGGTGGCCCAGCCAGGGCCGATTCGGCCAACGGGTAGCGTAGCTAGGGTGGCCCGGCTATTAGACCCCACAGCCAGGGCGACACAGTCTGGCCTGGGGTGGCCCAGCCAGAAGGGGTGGAGACTGTGGGGGAGGATCGACGGGGGTGGTGCGGGTTGCGAAGGCTGGTTCGGCTGGGAAGTCGGAGCGCCGCTGGGTGGTGTTGTTGCCTTTGTCGCCTTCGTCGCCTTCCTCCACTTCAAAGAACAACACAAAATTTGTGGAAGGGTCGGGCCATGTTGGTTTGGCATGTACCCTCCACGTTATGGTGGTAGCATATGGATCAATAATAACGAATAACGTCAGTTTCACAACTTCCCACAACGTTTCATTCCAAAACTATAAAAGTAACGAAGGAATGAAAATGGTATAATGTATTATCATGAAAATAAACCCCCTACCTCATGATTTTTGTCGACAGAGTCACGAGGAAGATGACGTATCGTTGATAATAGGCGGAAATCAATTCATCATAAGCAAAGACGTCCTATATTGGAGGATGTCCAGAGGAAGAAGGTAGAAGGAGTTTGACATTCTTCATTGGCATATCGTTCTTCGTGTAAGAACACGTTCTTCATTGGAGATATTTTCTCCAATGTTCCCCCAATCCTCCTTTCCCATCCCTTTTCCAACAAATGAATATCCAACGAAATAAAATATTTATATCAATTTAATTTGTTGGCAATCAATATTGGATTAATTAATTGCCAACAATAAATTTTTTGTGTTGGCATAAAATTCAAACTTGGTTGATACCACGGGTTGGCACAATTAATTTGGAGGACGCTCAATAGGCTCCTCCACATTAAAGAGGGGGGTCGAGAGGTTTCCTCTCCCCCCATTATATGGAATAAACCTCAAGTGGTCCCCACCACCATAACCTCTCATGGTAGGTTTGGCTCGGGTGGTCCCCACTATCTTAACCAATCATGGCAGGTTAAGGTTTGACGGTCCCTACTAGCAACATTCACATGGAGGGTAGTTATAACAAAATAAAATAAAACATAAGTTTATTTTATTTTATTATGTCCATGAAAAACCCAAAAAACAAATTTCCACCCTCGATAAACTACCATCGAGGTGAAAGTCTCTTTATGAGAATACTTGCACATTGAGTTCAATGGTGCCCTCATATTTCAATTTCAATCACCAGTTCAAAAGATATAAAAACCCACTCATATGTTTACTGAACGTACCTAATGAAAAGTTCATAAATTTATTTCGGGAACTCTGGGCCTCAGAATCACACGGCGCCAATTTTCACGGACTCGTAAAATTACTATTTAATTAAAAAATAATTACATGGAAAATCTTTGTCTTTAAATTCTTCCCAACTCATGGTTTTATGTCCCAGTAAGCAATAACTCATACTAAGGGAACATTTAGGGGTACTGAGCATGCATCTAAGCCTCCCGCTCCCATGTGCTCTCCATGAAGTTCCTGTGCTTCCATGGAACACCCATCAGTGGTATCAACCATCCATGAAGGATCCACAACTGTAAATACTCAATATCTACTGGAAACTTCGTAAAAGTATCACTGTCGTCAATTTATATGTCTCCATGGTCGATGGCACTTGAATGGTCATGCACGTATCTCCTCAGCTGCGATATGTGGAAGACGTCATGCACCCAGTGAAACTGAGGTGGAAGAGAAAAGTGGTAAGCCACCTAGCTAACTATGCTGAGGACCTGGAACAGTCCAATGAATCACGGAGATGACTTTCTACCTTGGAAAAATCTTATCAATGTTCATCGAGATGAGACCCGTAGAAAGATGTGGGCACATTCCTTGAATTCAAGAGGTCTTCATCTCTTGTTGGCATACGACTTATGCCTGCTCTGTGAAATCTCAATCCACTCCTAGATGATATGAACCTTCTTTGTGGTAGCTCGTACCATCTCTGGTCGCACTACTGCTGACTCCCCTAGGTCAGTCTAGGAAAAGGGTGATTTGCAAGGTCGCCCGTAAAAATCCGCAAAATATGCCATCCCAATGGTGGAGTAATAGCTGTTATTTTTTTAGAACACCCACCAAAGGCAAGTGATCCTCCTAAATATGATCGTAGTTGAGGAAGCAAGAATGCAACATTTCCTCATGGGTCTGAATGGTTCGCTCTGTCTGACCATCCGTTTAAGGATGAAAGCGGTGGTCAAATGAAGCTGCTTCCCAGAAGCCTCATACAAGCCATTCATAGCCGAGAAGTAAAAAGCGTACCATGATTGGAGACAATCGTCGAAGTTACACCATGTAGACACACAATATTATTCCCATAGAGGCGTCCCAAGCTCTCTTCTGAACCCTGCTTTTTGATCGGTAGGATGTGGTCCGACTTGGTGAGTCAGTCAATGATCACCCAAATGAAATCATGACTCTTAGAGGTACTGGGAAGACCCATCACGATGTCCATGGATATCCCATCACAGTTCTTCTATGCGACCTCAAAAGGCTGAAGCAAGCCTCCAAGTACCTGATGCTCTGCCTTCGCTTGCTGATAAGTGAGGCATCAAGAGACATACTCAGCTACAACTTTCTTCATTCCCGTCCACCTGTGCTGTCTTCTGAGATCATGGTACATCTTCTCCCCTCGTGGATGTACCACCAGTGGGGATGTGTGGAACTCCTTTAACACTTCCTCCTGAAGTGGCACTGATACCATGGGATTTCCACTGAAGTTGATGACATGCTCCCACCTTATGAAAATCCATCAGGTGCCAAACCTGTGGATATAGGAGCATGTCGAGCCTTGCAGTCAATGTCCTGACTATGTGACTCCCTAACTTGATGAAGAAGTGGGGGAGTGACTGTAAGAGACTGTAGAAAGGCTGCTCCATCTCTATCCATAAATGATATCTATAATGTGCTAGCAGCTCCGTCACCTCACCTAGAAGATGTATACCAAAACTTCTTCTGATTGCATCTGTTACAATGTTCGCCTTCCCAAGAGTATATACTATCTCAAAGTCATAGTCCTGGAGGAACTCATTCCAACGTCGTTGTCTAAAGTTTAGGTCCTTATGATAGAATATATACCTGAGGCCCTTGTGATAGGAATACATTATAAAGCACTATCCCATCATGTAATGTCACTACATCTTCAAGGAAAAGAACAATACAACAAAATCCAGGTCATGCATAGCGTAGTTCTACTCATTCTGCCTCAGCGGTCGAGAACCACAAGTGATCCCTACATTCTCCTGCATCAGGACACATCGGAGTCTGGTCCCTGTTGCGTCACAGTATACTACGTACCCTATTCCCTCCTCTATAAGCCTCAAGATGGTGGCACTAGTCAGCCTCTTCCTCTGCTCCTGAAAGCTCTGGTGTCATCTCTCCAACCACACGAAGGGTTTCCTCTTATTTTTCAACTCTGAATGTGGTGCTGAAACTCTGGAGAAATATGGAAATAACCTCCTGTATTAACCGTCCATACCTAGGAAAAGATGTACCTCCATCACACTCCCCGGTGGATCCTAAGAAAGTACTGCCTCAATAATTTTCGAATCCACTGAAACCCCATCCTCTTATATGACATGTCCAAGAATGTGAACCTATCGGATCCAGAACTGACACTTAGAGAGCTTACCATAAATCTGGTGTTCTTGGAGTATATCCATTACTAGTCATAAATGGAAGGAATTCTCCTCCTCAGTAGTCGAGTAGATTATAATTTCGTCAACAAAGACTACGACAAAGAGATCAAGGTATGGATAGAGGATCATGTTCATGATTCCCATGAACACTGCTGGAGCGTTGCTTACGCCGAATGGCATAACCAAGAACTCATAATGGCCATACCGACATATGAATGTCATTTTATGCACATCATTGTCTCGCACGTTAAGCTGGTGATAGTATGATCTGAGGTCTATCTTTGAGAACCATCTTGCTCTCTTCAGCTGATCAAAGAGATCGTCAATCATCGAGAGTGGGTACTTGTTCTTAACGGTAACCTGGTTGAGGTGCCTAAAGTCGACACATAGTCTCAAGCTCCCATCTTCCTTCTTGGAAAGTAGAATCGGGGTTACCCAGGGATAAACAATGGCCCTTATTAATCCCTTCTCATGTAAGTCCTCTAGTTATACCTACAGCTCACGACGCTCCGAGGGAGCCATCTGATATGCTGGTGTAGATATCTATGCCATCCAAGGGTATAAGTCAATGTAAAATTCCACCCCTCTGTGAGGAGGAAGTCCTGGGACATCATCATAGAAAACATCTGTGTACTGGTACACCACTTGAGGATAATTCCGACTCTCTAAATCAACAGCTCTGAGGGTAAGGCTAGACAAACAATTAGTGATCAGCTGCACCCTCCCACTGGTAAGTCCAAGCTTCACTACAAAGGCTACCTTCTTGCTAGTTATGGTAAACCTGGACTCATCCATGCGGACAGACTACACTTTTATCCTAAAACAGACTATCTAATCATGGACTATCGATAACTATTCCATATCCATGATGATGTTGTAAGGCCTTGATGTCGTTACAAAGAAATCCCAGCCAAATTCCTCTCTTCATAGGGTAAGCTCGCACTGTTGGCACTATCCGTAATTGTCGAATCTTCACCCGTAAGAGTCTATAGCCGTAAGGATCGAGCCAATGGATCGGTAAAAATCTCTGAGCTCTGAACGAGGGTAGTTTCAATAATATAATGACTGGTACATGTGTCTATAAGTGCTGCAACTATGGTGGAATGTACACATACCATATATTGTATCATCTCCAGATTTTGGTGATCATAGGCCTCAGCTGCCTTGAGCTGAGCTAGCCCCTGTACACTTGCTCCATGCGGTCGAGGTGGTCATTTTTTTGGTGGTGGCAGTAATATGTCGAATTTTCACCCACCGCCAGCAGCACGACTAGTTCCTCTCCCACGTCTGCCTACTCCCTGCAGACTACCTAGATCGATCCTCTTTCTCTACATGGGAGGTACCTCGACTGTCTGATGATAATACATAAGAGGGGTCTGAGAGTTATGAGAAATGTGACCCTACCCACAACATGTTAAACACTACCCATTCCAGGCATGGCTGTAACTACATTGGGTTCCCAACATAACAGATCCTAATTCTTTCGGTTGTCCACCTGTAGGTCTAGTCCTCTTCGACCTCTAAGAAATGAGTCTTCTACCAGCTGTAGAAACTCCACTACGTGATTACTGGTAGTGGGTCTCACTGCTGGTGTCTTCTCAGCAAGATAAATCTCCTCCATGAGGGCTATCTATAACACCCCTGCCTACATTAGGATGATGAGTGAGATCATCGAAGCCCTGATCTGATGTATGATCCCCTTCTTGATTGTCTGGGCCTAGAATAATGGATCTTGTAACATATATATGCATTAACATGAGAGGAAAATAAATCTCGCTGAGTATTGAGCAACAATAATATTTCCCTTCTTGAAATGAAGCAGCACATGTATGCATACTGTGCGAAGAGTCGCTGGAAACAACACTACCCGAAACATGCTCTCAAAGTCTGCCGAGAGATGCATCACCTCGTTGTGGACTTGGAGCATCAGACTCCACTATTTGGAATCTACTTCCATTTGATGTTTAACAACAATGATCACCATGAGTTTTTCTACTGTCCCTACCAGTCGAAAGACTCTAACAACAACCTCCAGTGAATCCTCAACTTCATGTGGGTCCATCTCTACCCTAAACCTTGGTGGCCAATGGTGCTGGAACTCGATCAACGCGCCCCAAGTGGAATGCACTCTCTGCTGTTGGGGCTGGTGGCATCGGTGTCCCATCGGTTAATGGTATCACTGATTTCTCTATCGGAGATGGGCACTGCACCGAGGCCTCATCGCTCGTTGGGATATCAGTGCGTAAAACACTTAGAATAGTTGCTGGCTGTCTACATGGAGGCATCCTGAAATGAAATAGGTGTGCCACAGTTAATAAGGTATATTTGGGGAGATAACCTATGGAGTTGACTCAAAGAGTTCACATAGAAGACTCCTGAAAACCCACACGCAATCAGTGTTTTCATGAACTGAGTCAGTTATTAGAACTCAGGGTCCCGGTGTATGGATAAGTCGGCCTCCGTACCAACACTGGACTCCCTTAACTAAAATCTACACTCACTACACTTAACACTATTACTTCATAGAAAATATCAGAGTCTTATGTTGTATGGTAGAACCGACTCCTCTGATACCAATTTTTCACGACCCGTCCCACGAGGCCTGTTCCGTGACTACCCAAGCACAGATTCCATAGGCCAGGGGCTGGTGACTAGCACTAAATGTGTATTCCCTAAAACTAGGAAGGAATTTCCTTTATAACCTATAACACACAAAACATAGAACATCATAAGATATGAACTCAAGTAAGCTAAATAGTAAACAAAGAGACTGCAGTAAGTAAAAAGGGGCCAGAATACAAGCCCATCTGGAAAGTACATGTACAACTATGATAAAATACAACTGAGGAAAAGGGATACTCAGCTACTGGGTCATCATTTGGGGCTCCTACCTGAAGGGTCGTTACAGATAGAATCCTCATCACACCACGTCCTTCTGTCTTCTCCACGTACCGACACGCCATCTGCTCCACCTTCGGGCACTGTCTAGTCCTCGTACACTATGCCTCGGTCAGTGTTGTCCTTCATCTGCATCCAACACAACAAGGTGTGGCCCCTTCCCATGTAGGGGTGAGTATAACGATACTTAGTAGGGACCCCATGACCATCAAGGTATCACAAAATCGACCAAGGATAAAACAAAAATTATAAAATCGACAGATAAAACTACTTTTTTATATGCCCATACATATACCAAAGTTATCAAGTAACTCAAATAAATCATGAGGAAAACACATAGGTACTGAATCAGCTCACCCCAGGATTTATTATAAGTGTAGTATCAAGTAACATCCCCAGTCACATCATATAACACCTTTTCTACTGGAGAACTCCTCTATCGAGTATAGTGGGCCTTCCATGTCACCAATGAGCTTCCCACTAACTTTGGACTGGTGAGTTACATATCTTATCGAGTACCGAAGGTCTGTCACGTCACCATGGTGCTCCCCATAGTAGGTCTGTCGCGTCACCAAGGCGCTCCCTATAGGGCCTGCTGAGGTACTCCACCTATCGAGTATTGTGGGTCTTCTGCGTCACCAAGGCGCTCCCCACCGTGGGTCTGCAGCATAATTATGGTGCTCTTCACAGGGAATTTCGAGTTACTCCGAGTCTAAATGGTCAGCAGTCATCAAGTCTCAGCCAACCACTGTGTTCTCGCACTCTGCATGCTCATCTCTAGGAGGATCTGCTCCACCAGCTACTAGTTTATACTCCCAATGTCATGAAGTACCACAGTGAAGTATCTGAAAGGGCCATCATGTCATAGGGGTCTCAAAGCAATATACGACACGTCAATTGGATGCCCAGTCTATGAGTTATTAGCTTATTAGTCTCGGGGACACTGTTTGATTGTTCTCGATCCAACCTGAATATTCGTCAATAATACCCAAAACTCTAGAGGGTTACACTCAATTGGACTATCTTGCTCCAAGATTCACATAACCACTAATGGTTCGTCAAAAAGGTGTATGGTGCCAAAATTATGGCCAATAGTACGTAATTGGGTCTTAGCGGGCCAGAATCCAGTCCGACCCGGCCGAGGCCGCCCCATTGGGTCCGGCCCAGCCCGGTCTATAGGGTACTACAAGGGCACATACCGGTAGTAGGTACCACGAGGGCGTTTTCGGCTGCATGGAAGGCGGGCCAGCCAAGACAGTGACGAACCAGCTACATGGAAAAAAACTGGCCACGAAGGCACATACAAGCCATGAGGGTACGACGGACCGGACGTGAGGGAGGCAGACCAACCGTGAGGGCGCGAACTAGCCACTAGGGCGCAGACCGGTCGCGGGGTTGTAGCAGACCGACCACAAGGGCACAAAACAGTTCTTCATGGAGGGCCACGACGAGGTCTGCTCGGCTGGGTGCATGGGGTAGGTTTGGGTCAGAGGCCGTGATGAGGGAAGCTTGTCCTGGGTGGTGGGGATTGTATTGCTCGGAGGCTACGGCGAGGGCTGTTTTGGCAAGAATGTGGTGCTGTCGGGGCTGGTTCGACCAGTGAGTGACACGACCGGGGCGGCCGGCCGGCAGACTTCTTGGCCAAGGCGGGTTGGCCTGGCCTGGGGCAACTCGACCTGAATGGGCGGAGACCACGAGGGCAGTTCAACCGGGGCACCGCGGGCTGCGGAGGCCGGTGCAGCTGGGAAGCTAGACTGCCATGGTTGTTGTGCCATTTCCTTCATCACCTTCTTCTTTTTCGAAGAACGGCACAAAATTTGTAGAGGGGTCAAGCCATTTTGGTTTTTCCCGTACCCTCCGCATTAGGGTGGTAGCATATGGCTCAACAATAAAGAAGAACGTCAAGCATATAACTTCCCATAATGTTTCATTCCCAAACCGCAAATGAATCCAATGTATGCAAATGGGAAAAAGTATTATCACACAAATAAACCCCCTACCTCTGGTTATTAGTCGATTAAGTCATGTGGAAGAAGATGGATCATTGGAAAAATATGGATGTTGATTTGTTGAATGTGAAGTTGTCCTACGTCAGAGGAAGTCTCGAGGAAGAAGATCAAAGGAGGTCAACGTTCTTTGTTGGTGGAGCTTTCTTAGTGGAAGAACACATTCTTCGTTGGTGATCTTTTCTGCCACGTTCTCCCAATCCTCATTTTCCAACCCTTTTACAACAAATGAATATCCAACCAAATAAAATATAATAATCAATTTACTTTTTTGAAAATCATTGTTGGCTTAATTAATTGGAAATAATAAATTTGTTTCATTACTATAAAATTCAAATTTGGAGGATTCCAATGGTTGGCACAATTAATGTGGAGGATTCTCAAGAGGCTCCACCACATTAAAGAGGGGGTTTGAGAGGTTCCCCTACCACCATTATGAAGGATAAACATTAGGTTTTCCCCACCACTACAACCTATTGTGAGAGGTTAGGCTCGAGTAGTCCCCACCACCTTAACATCTCATGGGAGGTTAAGGTTTGGTGGTCCCCACTCCTAACTTCCACATGGAGGATTTTTTTTTAAAAAAATAATACCTGTGTTAATTTTATTTTATTATTTCCACAAAAAACCCAAAATCTATTTTCCACCCTCAACCAGCTGTCGTTGAGGTGAATGTCTCTTAAAATGAATACGGGCACTATGAGTTCAATGGTGCCCTCATTTTTCAATTCTGAGAACCTTTTCAAATGTTATAAAAACTCTCTCGTATGATTACTGAACGTACCCAACGAAAGGTTGAGAAATTTATTCTGGCACTCTGGGCCTCAAAATCACGCATCGTCAATTTTCGCAGACTCTTAAAATTCCTATTTTATTAAAAAAATTACATTGAAATTCCTGGTCTTTCAACATATGATTGTTTGAAAGACAGCTGGATTTGATTATTATGACTATGAATCCATTGAGGATAAAATGTGACAATAGTATTTCTAACATTCTGTAAAAAAACAAATGCATCACTAAATATCTATGAATGTGAACATAAATTGAAATTTTTTTAATCGACAAATATCCAACTTATATATTAGAAATGGATATGTTTAAATAATATGTTATATCACTAAAATAATCATAAAATTTATACTCTTATAGTTATTTATAGTATTGTGGTTGTAACATCATGTAAATGATTCCCATATTATCTAATATGAAAAGATCTTATAACCCAACATGGAATTAGAATATTTTTCCAATTAGCAATGGATATTACTCCACATTATTTTTCATTTATTTTAAATTTTTAATACGCATCATTATATGAAATTATTAGTCATATATCTATGATTGTACCCAATAATGATTAATAATGATAAATATAATTGAAATAAATTTATAATGTGATGTGAAGATGGACTGTATCACTTATCAATAATTGGTAATCTCAATGGGACGAAATTCAATCACAAATATTACATTATTCAGTATGGCAGTGTCATGATAAATAATGTATGATAATGACTATGATTAAATGACTGTGATGAACATGGAAGATGGTTGATTGATGTGAGTGATATTGGAAAAAATCCAAAAAATGCGAGGGTTGAAGGGAACATCAAAATTATCAAATATTATTTTTGACAACATTGGATAGAGAATCATCGCATACTTCTGAGATGTATTTAAAAAATTTTAAGATGTTTTCATACTTCTATGAAGAATGAATATTTTTTTATTGATTCATGTAATTTTAATATTTTCCATGAATATAAAAATTTCTGATGTACTTGTGTATTTATGGATATTTTCCCCATATAAACACTATACCTAGATCTATAAATATAAATTATCTTTTTATATGCATCATACCATTATGTGTAATTAGCATTTGATATAGGTATTGTTCAGCTTTTTTTTATGAATGAATTATTATAGTATAATCATAATATGTGAATGTTTAAATTTTATTTGATCTATATTTAGTTAAATAACATCGTAAAATTTTGAGTTATCTGATACAAAAAATTCCAATTTATATAATTAAATTCAAATAAAGAATACTAAATAAATTTATAATATAATTGATCAATATTATATACATTATAAAATTTTATTATTGATAATTTTTATATTTATTTTTTATTATAGTATAAATTCCATGAAATATATGATCAATTGATGTTATCCCCATTTTGAGGTGATATCAAATTGGATTTTAAACTATTAGGATCAAACATGCCATAATAAATATGTAATTATATTTAGGTAATTACATAAGTGAAAAAAATATTAGCAAAAACATACAACGTGGCATATAGTGGTTCATGTGGGGATTTCAAGTTCTTGGTTAGTTCAATTAAATAAGATTCATCATTGTTTTTTACAGAGTTGAAATTGAAGTATCATGATGGCTGATGTAGAGACTATAACAAAGATAGTTTAATGAAAATATTTGTATTCGTATAAATTTCAAATACATTTTTTTAAATTATTATTTATAATTTATGGTTAAGAAATTTCTTGGTTGTATAATATTTATTGATTATTTTAGAATAACAATTATACTAAATTCTTCTAATGTTATTGGTAACATTTATTTATTTTATGGAGATAATATTCATCAAAATTAATTTAATGTTTATGACACTAACTGACTGATATAATAGTGTAATATTTTGATATTGGAGTTTATAGAATATATCTCTAAATCCTAATATGTAAAAACAATTTCCATAATTATTACAATTCATGAAATACTAGTTGCAATACATTTTCTGCATTAATTGAAATAGAATATGTTTGAGAAATCTATATTGATTTTACAAAGTCGTAATATGGAATAGAAAGAGAATATATATTGAAATTATACACTGAATCATATTGAACTAGATTATAAAATAATTTGGATTTGAGTTTTAGAATTTAGAAGGAGATATACATCATATTATTCACATGGTCAGAAATATAAATATTCCTATTTTAAAGGCTCATAGAGGAAGATCATTATATAGTTTTATTGGGAAAGAAATCTCATAAAATGACCAAACACGTTTTTATTTATA
This sequence comes from Viscum album, assembly GCA_963277665.1. NCBI lineage: Eukaryota > Viridiplantae > Streptophyta > Magnoliopsida > Santalales > Viscaceae > Viscum > Viscum album. The sequence continues at coordinate 1,428,645,049 of OY728141.1, forward strand.
TGATATATTTAAATTATGGTGTAACTAATCATAATATAGTGTGAATCTAGACCTTCGTGGTTATGTATTTTACACATGTTTTCAATTATTGTTTTACTTGTGTTTATTATAATGATTCGATAATTTTATCCACCAACCCATAGTGAAAAGTAATAGGTTTAATGGTAATATGAAAAAAATTAAAAAAAAAATCTACGTTGATCATTATATTATTTCATGTGAGATGTGTAGAAATGTGACTGTATGGAGAAGATTATTTTCTCTTTGGTTATAAATGTTAAATAATGATGCGAATGAAAATTATAAAAAATTCTTAATATATTCAACTCTCGCTACTTCATAGCACAAGATGATTATATGAAATTAAATATATATATATATATATAAAATTATTAATATATACACATTGGTATAAATTGTTATATATATAATTAGATACATATATGTGTATAAAATCATATTAATTTCTAAAAACATAGACAAACACAAAAAATCCAAAAACATTCGAATTATATGAATTTATATAAAAACTATGGTATATAATTAAATTATATTTAAATTATAGGATTGAGATAGCCATGAAAAATGTATTTGGGATTAATCAAGGTGTGTAAATAGATAGTTCCTCAGATACACAATGAAATAAATTTCCCACATTGGGAAAACAACTAAAATTTTACATGCAACATAAAAATATGTTTCACACTTTAGGAATAACACAATTGATATTATTGAGGAAAAATATAATATAATATGAAATAAATTATCATTATATAGAAATAAAATGTTATATTGAATAGAATAGGTTTGTATTTGCCTCATATTTTCATTTATACACTATATCTTGTAGAATTTATAATAATTTATATATATGAAATAATTATTATTTTATATTATTCTATCTATGATATTAAATTCAAATAAATAAAAAAATCATCCATCCTCTCTTTGAAAAAAATATCATAAATTTTTTTAAAACATGATTCATCTGTCCTCAACAATAATCTATGCAATATTAATGAATTGTATATTCTCGTGTTTTTTTGGAGATTCAACCAAACTATAACAATATATAATCATTATAATTTACATTTTAGATTCATTCTGATAATTAATTTTATTTTTAACTATCCTATTTTCGAAAAAAAACAAAAACTCTAATAGTTTTTCTCCACGAAATTTTTTGTTTTCTTCATGTGGTATCCTGATACATCAAATATATTATAAGTATCAATCGTTTTAGTGGAAAAATATCATATAAATGGGGGGAAATTTAACTATATTAAGTTTTTTTAAAATAATGTGTATTATATTATAAATGAAAAATTTTATTGGAAGATAATATGTATGATAATGTTATTATAAATTCAATAGAGTAAGAAATTTAATTTCTGTGCATGATTGATTTTGCTAGAGACTTTTGAATATATGAGAATAATTTTACATTAAAAGTTTATATAGGGTCTCAATTAATTGTTAGGTTTCAATTCTATATATTCTAAAACTAAATTTCACCATATAATTTGACATAATGAAATAATGATTACATACATTCAATATATGAATCTCCCTTGTTATAGTACAAATAATGTAAATACATGTCATTGATGAACCATAAATATTATTGAACATTTTAATGTTGATATGACAATAATAAAATAATTAATATGTTGTGGTAGATATAATGTATCAAATTAATTATAGATATAGTAGATCCATCGAAAGTAAAACTAAATTGTTTCTCTCCATATAAGTAACAAGAGAATTAAAAATATAAATTTATTGAGGGAGAAATTGAAAATTTATTTATTTCAAAAATCCAAATAGTACTATAATTTATTTATAGATATAATTGATTCTTAATTTTTAGGAAGTCAATCAGATAAATACCTAAGGAATATAGGCTATTAACATAATTTTTTAAAATTACTTAAAATCATACCATAGGTGATACCAAACAAAAAAAAGACATATATTTTGTAATTAATAATTTAATTGAATAATTGCACAATAATAGAAAAATGTATACCAATATTTAATACAAATCAATTATAGGGTATTTATTTAAATATTATATATTAAAAATAATTTGTTTTTGTGTTCGCTGAATAATTAGACTAGGATACATATTATTCTTATTATTTTATATAAATATAAATTTATTATAATAATTATATTTATACTTCTTGAGATCATGTTAGGATTTAAAATTGAAAATAAAAAATTATAGGTAGATAAATCTTATATGACTAAATAGGAATGATTTTTTGAATATATAGATGGTTATGAAAAATAAGTTATAAATTAATAATATTAATTAAATTCATATAAACTAGAGAACTCTAATGTTATAATTTTTTTATTGAAACTCATTTGAGATAAAATCTATATTATACCATTATTATAATATAGGACAAACCAATACAGATGATAAGATCCCAAAATTTGGCTGAGATTCAGGCCCAAGAATTTCATATAATAATTTTAGAATCCAAAAAAACCATTAATGTAACAGTAAACCAAGAACGATCCATCCTCACACAAAACAACGATTGATCAATTTTAACATCTTATTATACATAAAAATTATTCAACTTAAACAATGGTTATATAAGATATAAAATCATTATTCACATGCACAAGACTAATCATAGCCGAATACAAGAAATTATATGAAATCTTATATTGTATTAGTAATAAATTTACTTATGAAACATGTAGGATAATATTATTTTAGTACATTATTACCCCTATGATTTCTCCACTATACCTCCACAAAATAGACCAATGATATTTTTTGGAAAAATAACTATTCTTTTTCATGATAGAAGTCCCAGGAATTACATCATTGAGTCTGTAACTAAAATAATGACAGACAATTTCATAAAAATGTAATAATACTCGTAAAAAATCATAAACTAATGATGGAATTGTAATATAAACGTTTAAAAACTTTTCAAACATGCAATCAAAATACCAAATAATTATTCAATAAATCACCCCACCCTATAGTTTTGGAATCAATTTACTAAAAATAATTTAAAAAGAATCATAAATGTATCCATTATACATCTTGTGGAATATATTTCATCTTTTATTGTTGTATTTTCTTCATATCTATAGTATCCTTGGTGAATTTTAGGTTTTATTTTATTGTTAATTTTATCAATATCGCATATAATATGGATCATCCTATTTTACATTTGTTTGGAAGAATTTTCTAGTATTTGTAATCTTCATCCATTCCATTCCATTCTATTATTTTTTGAATTTTGTCAAAGAGGTGAGGACCACAGCATCCGCACGAAGAGGGAAAAGAAAAAAAAGTGGAAGAATCAAACAATATAAAAGGAAAAGAAAAGGGGAAAAAAACGAAAGCATAGGCTACGGGGGCCTGAAGTAATGGAGGCCGAGAGCATCCCCTCTGATGATGTTAATCCCTGTTGCTTTCAGACTGAGGGAGTTATGAAAGAAAATGTCCTCCAGGCCTGGTGAGACTATAGAAGCTAGGTAGTCCGCAACTTTATTTCCCTCCCGCCAGGTATGAGAAACTCTAGTTATAGTACCCAAGATACCCCGGAACCTCCGGGTAATGTACTCGATAGACCAAGGAACGCTCCCGATTCCCTGAATGGCATTTGAGAGTATCAGGGAATCCGTTTCGACTTCCGTTAGAACCACTCCCCTTTTGATGCATTCCTGGAGGCCAACCATCATACTCTTCGCCTCTGCAAGTAGCGGAGTGCCCGGGCCCAACCGAATGGAGAAAGAAAACAAGACTGAACCATTTTGATCACGAACAAGTCCCCCTCCTCTGGTGTCACCCGCATGACAGGAGCCATCAGTGTTAAGTTTGAAGCCGTGATTCGGGGGAAGCCAACAGACCCAGTGACCAGTACTCGGAGCAGAGGCCGGAGGAGGATGATGACTCGAGGGAAGAAGGCGCTGCAGCGTGGGTGCCTCCCACCAGGAACTGAGCACAACAACCATGTCCAGAAGCAGGTTCCTGATTCGAGAGATGATGGAGCGAGATGAGGAGGATACCCCTTCATGCAGAAAGGATTATAAACGTTCTTCGTAATCATTCATTATCATAATCATTATACAAATTCTTCATGAGGATAATCTTATGGATATAGTTGACGAATTTCTTTCATAATCATTATTCCATTGTGATATATCTGATAATTTCATCAATTAGTAGATATGAAATATTTCACAAATGAATTAATTAAATTATTAAATTATCCACTATTTAATGAAGATCATCAAATTAATATTTAATTGATGATCATTCCTCGGTTTTTTAGTTATTTTAAATCATATTAAATGTTGGTTTTATAGTTGAAACATCAGCCATATCTATAATTCCATATAAAGATAACCTGGGGAAGTAGAGGGAAGAATAGAGATGAGTTATAATTAATTTTAAATATGTGACTTGTTATATTTTAAGAATTTTTTTTGTATTGGTTATCATTAGAAAAATTTCAACCATTCAATAATTGAAAGGATGATAATTCTAGTGAGGAAAATAACAAGATACCATATCTCATTTCAGATATAATATCATAAAAATATTTGTATAATAATTTTAAAAAATATGATGTGATAAATCAATTTAAAATGAGAATAATATTTTCTTGTCATATAGTTTGGGCATTGCTTCATATAAGTAAGAAAACTTATATAGAAATTATGTACATTGTATTTACATTATATGTTCTATAAATTAAGGAACAATTATTTTTCAATTCTAATTCTAGATATAAGCTTAATATAATGAGGGTCTTCTAGGTGGTTTTATATTTGATTTTTAAAAGATGATATTCAAGTATAATAATATTGATAATAATTAAGAAATAATATTTTTAAATTTTTGAAATAAATATTAATGGGATAATATGACAACACTATATAGATCGGTTATCTCTCCGTGTGTGTTAGAGTAATGGATATAAATTTTTTCAGTATACAAAAACCCATAAGGTTATTGTCTAAAATCCAAAAACAATATCCAATTTTTTTATATGTTTGTGGCTAAAGCCTTATTTTAATATTATAGAAAATAAATGTCCTCTTTAAATGGGTATAAGGATACCCATTAGATATCCAGAAGGTCCATGAGGTATTTAGACAATTACACAGCACGAAGGCCCAATGTTTTTCCACAAGGCCCATTCTGTTCATATTACTGCTATAGTTGCCCCCTATTACTATCTCCCATAGAACCCATTACTGCTATAGTGCCCTGCTACTGCTATAGTAACCTGCTGCGGCTATTGTGCTCGTCGTTTCTAAAATACCACCATTTCTACAGTAAACAATAGTACCACTACAGAAACCTATTCCCATAGGTTTTGAATCCACATTGTTCATTTTGAATTTCAGGGTGCTTACCACTAAGACAAACCCGAACTACTAAAAAAGTGGTTTTTTGTGTTTCAACTGTATAAACAAATAAACTAGCTTGCAACCAGGATTTTACTAGTATTGTGTACCATTAAAACTATCCTCTCTCTCACAAATATAGTCTTCAAAAATCATAATTAATCTATTATATTGTTAAGATCAAAAAATGTATACTGAAGATCTTAATTTTTATTGAATAATTAAAAAATGTGTGAAAAAATATTAACCTCACCATTCAGGGTATTATCCATTTTTAACAACTACTACAATTATGACTATTGTTTGTGGTGATTTCTATGGAATTTTTTTTCAATCTACATGGATTATTTTTGCATATTAAATATAATCCAAATCTATTAAAACAAAATGTATCATTATATTAGTTCATTTAGTGTAAATTTATAGTGTTAGTAATTAATTGGATCATGGACTACACATAGGGTGGTGAACTATTAGATATGGATTATAAGGTGTTTCTTTCTGATTCCAAGTAGAATATAAAGTTGATGAATGTTATTGAAAATATCATTAACACGTCAATGATGTTATTGAAAATATATCCTGCTATGTTGGAGAAGGTTTAAATATTTTTTATTATGGATATAGAAAACAAAGGAAAAATTATACAATTTTTATGAATAGATATAATTATTTTACATGATGTCAATATTAACTAGTTAATGAGTTTTTTAATCATTTGAAGAACATTTTTAATGATATCCATAGCCCTAGGGAGGAGAGTGATGATTTAAATATTGTTAAATAATATTTAGTGTATTAACAACATGTTACAACTTTTAATAATTAGTGATTGATGGTAGTAATTTGTAATTGGTGACATTGTACAACCATCATAAGAATTTTATTTCAAATGAAATTAAGAACAATGATTATGAGTTGGTGCAAAACAAATATCCAGATATAACAGACAAGGTTATAATAAAACTATCATAAAATGATTATTAGGCTGATACCAATTTTTATTAGATGATTTCATTTCCTTCCACTAATAAAAAATATTGAAATGGAAATTTAAATATTGTATTTGATATTCATTGTATTGATTTGAATATATGGTATATTTAGTGACACAACTCCCATTTTATTTCGGCGATAATTTCTCAAATGAGTTACCAAAATAATGAAAATCAATTTCATTTGAATAAAATTATGACCATTAATGAAATAAATTAAAAACATGAACTTGTTATCTGGTGAAGATAGAATCCCATATGAGGAATATGTTGAGGTTTCAAGGATTGTAGATAACCTAAATTATGTTCTAATGTTTATTATTTTTTGGATCATGTTTTGTAAAATTAGGTTCATGTTTTTGTAAATAGGGTATTAGTAGATGTTAATTGGACTCATATGATGTTAATGTAGTATTTGGAAATCTAATGATGATTTTGAGGCATGTGGACATGTGAAATAGATAGAAGTTAGTTAAAAATTATTAATAGAGAATGATAAAATAATACAGTATTCATAGGTAAGTTAAAATAATATGAACCGACACACTAGATTCATTTTGAGTTTCATGACCCATAAAAGTAAAACTGTAACATCTATTGCATTAGAAAAGAAATAAAATTACACCATTCATTCAATGGAATTTTTCTAAACTATATGTGATGGATAATGTCTATGTTCATCAGAAAAATATATTTATTGGATAAATGGATACAAAAAATAGAGATAAATTTTTTATTCTCAATATAAATTTAGGGGATACTCCATTTCGGTAAATGGTTTTGGAAAAAAGGATATTTTTTGTCAAAATCAATATATTATTTTCTAATGGATAACTGATGAATAATTACAAAGAATATCCTAGCTCCATCAAGAGAGATAAAAACACATAAAATATATCTATCATTTAGAATAGAATAATGGATAATTGAAACAAAGGGTGAATATTAAAATTTTCTGCATTTTTAACTAAATTAATAGACTTAAATCAAACAAGGATGAGTAAATAAGTCCACCATTACAAAAATTAAAATTATGGAACCATAAAGTGATCGAATTTAGATAATAGATATTTTTTTAAATAATACACAAGAGAATATATTAAAAATAGTTTAATATTTTAAAATAATATTAATATGGATGTTTTGGATTTTTAAATGTTGATGTGGTAATTTTCAATGAGTTATAAAAGGGAAATATAGGGGTAAATTTTTGAATAAAAAAATGTGTTTTTTATAGTAGTTATTAATTATGACGAAATATGTTTAAGCATTTTTATGGCATTGGGATTATTGTGAAGTTTAAGAAATAAAATTTCATTATTATGGTATAAGAGGGTACTAATGATATTCAAATAAGGCAATGAATAGGCAACCACATTCTAATCTATGAAAAATATGACTGTTGATTCCAATATGAGGGTGAATATGTTCAATTAATATATTAAGATAATGGATAATTGAGTAAAAAGTATTTAAGGAAATGGTTAAAATTAAGGGATTTTGAGAGATCCAAACATTTTCATGAGTTCACACTCACTTATGTGTCACAATTCAACAAGGAAAGATTGATCAAATGTCCAAAAAGATGAATGTGAAGATGTGGTCAATATTATATATGTCTATTTATATTGATGGTTGTAGGAAGATGAATGTAAAGACCTAATGTTTTTATGAATATTTATTATTAATAATGTTCTACTAATTATTCTGTTTAACATGAAATTCCAAAATTTAAATTAAAATATATAACATGTAAATAAATAAAACATTAAACTATTATTTTTATAATATATTCATTAAACAAGCAGATCAAAATATTTATAACCATGTTTGTGTATAAATAATAAAAATGGAATACTAGAATCATTTCATAAATTTACACTTCATGAAGTCCATTTTTCCTATAATGTGAAGAAGGTAGTTATGATATTTTTTTGCTTGCAATGGTCTCATATTGAACATAGAAACCTGATTCTTGAGTGAAACCATTTATGGGAAATACTAAATAACAATGAAATTATGGTGATGTATATATTTGAAGAATTTCCACACCATGTAACAACTATATAATATCGCATTCAATTTGGTTAAGTGAATATATTTAGGGGATAAACATGTTAATACTAGAATGGTGTGATAATGAAATTAATGATATTTTTCATGCATGTGAATGAAAGCATCTTTATTATTTTACATTACAACTCTTCTCTTTCATTTTTAATATTTTTATATGTATGTGAAATTTTATATTATAATATAAATATTTATATGACACATGATGATGAGAATTATTTATACAGTATTATATGTTTTAATTTCTATTGATGTATATTTACCAAGAAATTTGTTAGTATATAATTTTTCAAAGAACATTTAAAAATTACTGATACTATATATCCATTTTTATATTATTTTTTATTCATATATATATATATATACATTTAATATACCATACATATATATATATCAATATATATTTATTTATAACACACACACACGCACACACAAACATATATATATATATATATATGGAAATTGTTTTATTTTTACTAAAGCAGTAACTCTCCCTCATCATGTGTGTGATAGTAGTGTTCCACATCCTCTAACTTCATGTTCCTTCATGATTACATCCTCTCTTTCCACTATCATCATGTAGTGGTAGTATCACCAATATCTGTGGTTGTACAATCCTAATTGTCATTATAATAGAAGAATCATTGGATATATAGATTTTCTGCCACTAATTATATCAATTCTTAATGGTAGTGGATGAATAATAAGATCTATATAATGTACCATTTGATATACTATTGTTCGCATTATGGAAGCATCTTATATATATAGTATCATTTCAATAAAATATAATAGGTAACAAACACATGATACCACTTGGTATAAATGCGTCTCATCTCTATTCTTTTCATTCAACCACTATGTAAATATTTTAATCTACTAAATGTTATTTTTCCTAATACTATTGGATAAAAATTTCATCTTCCACAATTTTTTATTTTTGTTGATATTATTTACATTCTTCCACCATTTCAAATTTCTATAATTGTTAATTTTATGGTTTTTACTACCATTTTATAATACAATTTTTTATTTCAATATTTTATAGGGTTCTATTTTTTAATTTTTTATATATCAAAATACTAAATGACTAAATTAAATAATTTAATATTTTTCTCTTTTTTAAATTTATTTTCCTGATATTATTTGTAAATTTGACTAATTTTGAATTACTATAAACATGTTTTCAATATTGTTTTCATAATTCCTATTAAAATACAGCAGGTCTGGAATATATTTACTTTTAAAATTATGTTATTATTTAAATGTTTAATAAATTTTTTATTAATATTATTAATTTTTTTAATGAATACTTAGTGAATTAAATTCATTTTAAATTTATTTTACGTTAGATTAATTTATACAGAAATATATTTTGATATTTTTATTTACATTAATGTTTCATCAGGTATCTATTGAAATAATTCACAATGTTTTATGGAGAATGTATGAACTTTTAAATTTGTTTACTCAGTATAAGATATTCAATAATTTGTTATAAATTAGTTTGGATTCCATGATTTTTCCAATGACTATATTATCACCAAAATATTAGAAGATGACTCCATTTTTAATATAGTGAATTATTATATCTATATTCTCAACTGTATAGACAAAAAATTATTCTATTTGATGGACTTAAGGATAATTATAATAGACCAAAATTACATATTATAACTCTCAAATCTATTCAAATACAACATATTCTATGAACCATTATTTTATCTAACATACAATGTCTATATTATTTTTGCAGAACACAGATTCGGGTAACAATCATTCTTCAAATTACATATCATATTAATGTGTTGAAATAAATTTTATTTGGAACAACTATAATACACTTTCTACATAATTTATAAGGTAATTCATAAACTATTGCATCAAATTTTAAATTTTATTCTTCTATCCATTTGTAATTTTGGTTCTATTTTTTCTATCTCGGAAGTGGTCTTAACATAATCGTTCCAAAAATAGGTTATAATACCTCTAAAGGGTATTCTGTGGATATAATTATATGACTAAATGGTATTAATAATATGATTATGTGATCATTATAGAAAATAATACATTATATACCCTCCTACAAAATATTTTTCATGTTATAAGGTGTAAGACTGCTCCATACACATTATTGGCTTAGGAAACATCTTATTATAAAATTATAGGTTTGTATTGATATGATGTACAAGTATATCTCTATTCATCGTCGGTTCCATAATCCAATAGTTGGGTTTTGATGATAACATTATGAATTTTATATTTTAATACTATAAAATTTATGTTGTCTAGTTCAGTTTTATATATTCCGCATTGTCAAAATTAAATTTAATATATTAAATAATTTTAATAGAGGTCTCTTAAACCAACTATAAACCTTATTATATCAACATATCTGACCTAACACTCAGTTTTAGTGAATGTATTTCATATGGATAAATAACATATTTTATTCATTTTCTTGATGTCAATAATTTGTTACTAAGGACTACCCTTTCAAGGGTACTCAATGAGGGTTTTTTTCTAATTTTATTTATACAATAATCTAGCATTACATTTTATCATTATAATTATGGCTTATATAATTTTTTTATATTATCTATTTGAGCTAGCATATATACTAGTACATAATATGAAAATGGAATGATATTTTTCAGTAATGTCAACTCAGATGATTTAATAAAAAGAATCATTAAGAATACATCAATTTAATGGAATTGAATATAGATAGATGAATGATATAATAGAGGTAATTTTATAAAATATATCTATTGAATATTGGAATATCATGAATAGTGAATATAAAACACATAATGTTAATATTGAATCGTTAACTGGAAATGATACTATAATATATGTTTTAAAATAAAATTTAATTAATTTCCTTTAATTCTCCCCAAGTAGAACTATGTAATGTAACATATATTATTGTTATAATAATTTTAAAATAAATTGTAATTTAAAATTAAATCCATAGAGAACACAAGGATTTCATTGAAATAAATGTGTTATTCATCGTGGATAATTTTAGGAATTTAGAATGTATGTCCAAGACAATGTTAATCAATGTACCAAATAAATTTATTAATTTTTATATTGGTGTTTGTGATTATGAATCATATTATAGTTCTAAAATTTATTATTATAAAATTAATGAATTATGATGACTAATTTATGATTTCAAAGTATAAATAGAAGTCTTTTCTAAAAATAACAAAATATTGACTAACTATCAAACAAGGTTTCAGTGGAAAAGGAAAAATTGGAAAATTATTGTTTGAAAATGAAAACCATCTGGATTGAAAAACATAAAGATAAAATATAAAATAAGATAAAAATTACTTTTTAAATCAAACATTAAAATAATTGGGTGTGAAATAATTCTTCATACACTGAAGGTAATGTTTGTGATGGAATATATAAATTTGGGGAAAAATTAATTTTTAATGAAATAATATCAAACATTGTTCAATGAAAACAAAAATAATATAATTTAATAGCTATTATGAAACCAATGATATAGAAATAATTTTTTGGTAATAATCATAATATTATTAACATATAAAATACCAAAATTGATAAATGTTCTATTTGGAGGGTCTCAACACATATAATTTACAAATTTTCATGAAAAATATAATGATGAAGGCTACCTCATGATATGTCACTCACTAGGTAATATGAGAATATCGATCTTTAAGAACTTATATTTTGTTGTACCATAAAATAAATATAATAAATCATCTTTTGTACAAAAAAATTTGGTTAGAAACCGTATTAGACCAAAAATAGAATGGATACCAAAAAACTATTTATGATTCATTTTTTAGGACCCTACCACATGTGACTAATTTTTTAATCAAATGTTTAATTATTTATAATTAAATATTTATTTCAATAAATTATAGTACATATTTGAAATTTTATTGTATATAGGTGGAGATCTTTTTCCAATTAATTTAGTGGGTATTTACCTATTGTATTAATTATTTCAAGTATAAGATTAATATTTTTTTTCATAGAATGTGTTTAGTGGGAGAAATGTTTGAAATATCAATATACATAGAGGTCATATTTCCGTAAATGATTTCAAAATTTTAAAGTAGAAAATGGTGAAATTTAGTTTTTAAATATATATTTCAAAAAAATTAATAGTTATCCATTTTTCTTTTTATAATGCTATAATTTTATGTTTTACATGTTTGTTTTTTAATCATACAATTATGAAGAAATTATTTGAGCATGTTCCTATATGTATCATTTTTTATTACAAATCTTCCCTTAAATGTTTTATATTATCATAGGTACTTGTTATTTTACAATATTATATAAATATTTATATCACATGTGTAAAATTAATTTTTTATATTATAACATATGATTAAATATTAAAAATTTTATATTTAACAACACATGTGTTTTTATAAGATTTTGTTCAGTATATTTAATAAAATTTAATGTTTTTAATCCAAACTTATATTAATATGTCATAACTCACATAATATAAATATATTTACATTAATAATATTAAATATATTATGAATATATATATTTATATATACATATATATCACACACACACACACATATATATACACACTATTTCATCATCATAGAATCAGTACCTCTCCCTCATTGTTTGGTGTGATGGTAGGACACAACATCCTATTCCTTCATGGGCCTTTAAGATAGCACCATAAAATTACCACCATCATCAAGTAAAAATAAAATGGTCTCCTATATCAATGTTATACTTTTTTTCTTGGTATAAGGATATCTTAACTAATGTTGGCAGATTATTTACTCCTCTAGTGGTACCATCTCTTAGCCGAAGTAATAGTAGAATAAATACTATAGAACATAGTTGCAGATCCCATATTTTTATGAACCAGTATCAACATCCATCGGTATCATCATTTCCATTCAGCTATAGTGTTAGGCGACACATCCTTCGACTAGGTAATTTTTTTCCTACTTGAATATAATTTTTATTCTTCTACAATGTTAATATTTTATGATACCAGAAGTATGTTTTTATTCAACATCTAGAAAAAAATTAATTTTTCTACTTATTATATAATTTATTACTTTATTTATATTTTCATTCTTCCATGAGTTCCAATTTTTTTGATGGTTAGTTTTATATTTATATATCATTACAATAGATTAAAATATTTTATTTCAATATTTTAGGATTCCCTACTTTTTTATGCATTTAAAATTTTAAAATACATATTTAATTTATTAATTTATTAATATTTTTTATTGTATAATTATTATATAATAATATTTCATTATTTTGAATTGTTTTTATGTTCTCTAATAATGTTGAAAAAAATTAATTTTTTTGAAAATAAATATTTTTTGAAAATATTCATTTTTTCGTAGATGAATATTTTAGTTGTGTCAAAATAATTCATTAATATTGTAAAATATTTTCATTATTTTTTAATATACTAAATGTATGATATCCTTGATTTAAATTATCTGGATTTATACATAATGTAATTATGTTATTTTTATCTATTGTAAATTTTCATGATATATTTATGGGATTAGTCGATAATGTTTTACTAAAATAATATGGACTATTTAATCCTTTTTACTAAATAAAACTTATTAATAATTTTTACTTAAATTTTCCTTAATTTTTTATAATTTCTGGAATTTAATTATCTCTTATATATTACATTAAAACACTTTATATTAAATTTAATTACAATATGAGTATTCGTGTATGTATTTCCCAAATAGAAATATATTTAGAAGAAAATATTTTCATTGAAAATACTAAAATTAAAATTTATAATTCTTAATGAATATTAAGTCATACATATTCTATGATCCTTTATGTTAGATTGAATGCACTTTTTACATCTTTTATGATGAACTGTAAATAGTGGAAATATTCTTCATCGAATTCCATATCATCATGAGGGGTTTATTTTACCATTAGTGAAACCACTAAAGTACACTTTATAAATCATTCTTATGAGGTTACATCAATAGTTTCCACACCAATATTTTTTGTTTCCTATATCATTTTGTAATATATATTTTCTATATTCTATCTAGGTAGATGTATGAAAATCACCATTTTCTCAATTATATTATGCTACCCCTAATTTTTTTTGTTATCATTACATAATCATATTGATGTACACATGGGTTGGGGGTGTTCAATGTATAAAACAAGGGTTATATATCCTCTTGAATGTGGATGTGTCTATTATTTGGTTTGGGGATTCATCTCACAATGTACTATTTCAGGATTCTTCCCAATGTTATTATATTGGTTCATAATAATCCAATTTACAAACCTATCTGCCTTTTATTATATATTTTATATTCCAACGATTGGGATGAAAATTGTAGACAATATCGATTTGATTGAACCACTAAAAATTTGTATGTATTCACTTTTATTTTATTTTCCAATATATTTCCATGATTCCTATTAATAATATTGATGATTTTAGTAAATGCATGTTCACCAACTTATAGGCCTTATCCTATCGACTTATCGAGCATTCCAATTATGTCATTATTTTTTAATGAGAATTAGAGGTCATATATAACAATTTTGAATAGGTAAAATTCAAACTGATAATGAAAAAAATTAGTTCATAATTAAAATTTAGATTTACTTGGAATTTTATATTTGTTAAGGTAATAATTCAAAAATATATTCATATATAATGGAACCAATTTATTATTAGGTTGGCAATTCATTTCATGTTAAAAGTTTCCATTTTAATTAAGAATACTTTATGAAATATTATATAAAAATTGATTTATCGCCATTATAATTTAAATATAAAAAAAATTATTATTAGAAATAAATATGATAGAATAATCTTCTAAGGATAAATCTATTTCTAATCTTGATTATACTATGATTTTTTTAAAATATTATGATAATGATTAAATGAGAGTTTCTAATGACCTTTTCACAATATATATGTTACACATAGTAAATTTATATATTATATTTTTCTAAATGAATTAAATATCATTTTTTAATTAAAATATAAATATATTAACACTAATTTAATTTTTAAATAATGATATGTATGATTTTAGACATATAGTAGCTAGAAATATAATTTTATAAACATTATTAATAAATAAATTATACATATGTTATATTAAATATTTATTTTAATATATTTATAATTTTTTTTTGGAAAACAAATGTGTAAAATACTGATTAATAACACCAATTTTTTTTTAGTGGGGGTCCTTTTATATTCATTAAAAACATATATTCCTAATTAAAAAGTAGTTTCCCAAGTAAAAATAAAATATGAAAATACCAAAATCCTAATGTAAATTAGACAATGGATGTTTTAAACATGTCTACAATTGAAATAAATAACATTACTCAACCAAATAACACTCTATAACCAATTCTTGATCACTCTTAGATGTGTTGAAACATGAAAATGACTTTTCTAGATTTGACACAAAAGTACAGATCTTATTCATTTTAAAAGGAACCCTTAACCAACTCACATAACAACTCATTCCAAATTCATAGGTTTATTTAAAAATCTACTCTTGTCACTCCTAAAAAAAATCCCCTTGATCTAGATGTATTTACCTAAAAACGACATGATATATAGAGATAGTGTGTTACCCATGTGAGAATATTTATATTAGAGACATAATTTTTTATATCGATATCTAATAAATATTTATTATCATCATTGAATGCAATACGTACATTATCTCCAATATATAATAATAACATTTTTATTTTTAAATTCCCAAAAATTTTCTATTTTTTATAATATTCATCAAAAAAGCATTCCCATTTATTATGAAAATAAAAAAAAATTATCGAAATTTTTTGGCAATAATATCCATGAGAAACAAGATTAATTTTTCAAAACCACCTCCAATTGATTGTTTAAAATAATATTTTAATTGACCAAATTTTTTTATAATATAATCATTAGGAAACAAGAATCCTATCACTATATCCATGTTTTCTATAATTTTATGCAAAACCCACATGTTTTTTGTGCATTCATATGACTTACCTCTTCTATGAGATACTATAAATAATATTCCATACTCAATTCACATAGGTAATAATAATTTTTTTAAAGGGACATAAATTTAATTATTATCCTATTAATATAACAAATGTTAATATTATTCATTATGTATGTGATAAAAATTGTAGGTCTTAATCATAATTTTAATCGTTGAAGACAAACATATAAACATACCATTTATAAACTGATTTAATTTTATAAAACACATTATATATGTATATTTTTTTCTTTTTGTTTATTTAAATAAATAAATAAATATATACATATCCATAAAATTATTTTTTTTATTATATAACACCACTAATAAGGTTCACTAAAAAATTTACGTTGATGTTTTTAGAGAAATCAAAAGTAACTAAAATACACAAAAATAAATATTAAATGGTGATAAATTCTCCTTTTAAACTGAAATTTATATGGAATATTTTCTTAGGAAATTATTTAAAAATAATTTTTTTTAATTCAATATGTTAGGAATGTTCATAGAGAAAATGACGGACCCAAGTTAAGGGTTTCATCGATGTGAAAATATTATTATATTAATTCCATTTATTATTTACCACTCCAAGTTTATTGTCTTAATAGTTATTTATTTTAATGGATACATTATTTTTTACTATATATTGCTAATTTTTTAAATTTATTCTATTTCCATACTCAAATATTTTATGAGTGTAATTTCCTCGTCATTATTACAAGTTAATGATTAAAAGTTATTCTAAAAAATCATGTATTTCCATATCAATTTTTCCTTCAATATTATATTTTATAATGTAATGTTTATATCACACTCTATATTTTTTTTATGATATTATTGCTGGTGAGAAATAATATAATTTGGGGTTCCCTTTCCCTTTTCAAAAAATAATGCGATAAAAATTATGTTTTAAAAGTTATAGTGATGTAATGGATTTGAGTGAAATAATAAATGTATTGAGTAAAGAACATTATAATTTATAAATATCAGTTCAAGAGTATGGGAAAATTAATTTTGAAATGTGAATCGACTTTACAAGATATTATAATGGTGTTTGTAATAGCATACAAGGTGCCAATTCATTCTTCCCCACGTAAAGGACTAAGAGTGTTATATAACACCTTGGTGTAAAAAATAAAAAAGATAAAAATAGAGGAATTATCATGCTTTAATCAAAAACTAATAACTTGAGAAACGAACGATATCTTTTGAAAATAGAAGAAATAACACACAATAACCATTTCATTTATATAGAAAAATAATTTATCCAATGATGAAAATGTGGGATAAAAGTTATAGTTTGTTTTGGTTAAAACCCATAAATTTGATAACTAATATCTCAATAAATGATAAAAAAGAAAAATATTGGGATTGAAATATAGAACCGAGTTGGTTTATAAGAAAGGTACAAATTATAATGAGTTTCAAGAGGTTGAAAAAGAAACTCCAATGATATACTGAAAATAATGATGTTTAATGTATCTTGAATTAAATTATTGAAGCTTATTACACTATTGGATATGTACAATTGATGATATTGATTCCAATGAATTATATTCTCGTTCATAATCTTTGGTAAATGATATCGAAAATTTGGGCATTGAATCTTATTGGAAATGAAGGATTATTCCATGATCATTAGAGATCATAGAGAAAAACAATTTATGGGTACTTCAATCAGATTACAATTTATTCCACCCAACCCATTTATTTTGGGAATATAATGGTTCTAGAGATTTGTGGTTCTAAGCCATTAAATTAGTTAGTATAACCAAATAATTTTCACTGACAATTAATGCAAATTATATTCATCTATAATTCCCCCACCAACACGAAAGTTGGAGAAACAATGTTATTATTTGTAAATGGAGAAGTTGATTCAGAAATGGATCCATTATCATCAACCTAATGAATCTCAAAATGACATTATATTTCCAAAAAATAATGTAATTATAAGCCTATTATTTGTATCATTTTCTTTGGTACTTGTCTCAAGAGGTTTCAAGAGTTCATACAAAACTTTTTGGCACTATTTAAGTGTTTCAGAAATTTGGCGTGGTTAGGGAAACTATGTTTTTTAACATAGGAAACCATGAAACATGTAATATTTCATAGGAATGGGGATAATAATTTTCCGAATACATTTGGACACCTTCCAATCCATTGATCTATGATCAAATGGGAATGCATGGTTAGTGTATTTTTTCAAAATCATGTAGAAAAAATCTACAGAAAATAAATAATCCAAATAACTGTTCACAGAATTGTGATTAGTTACTAAAAAAATATATCCTCAACTATCATACAGTGTGACCATATGTCACCACAGTTGTTTGGGATTCATTTCCATAGGGGATAAATTTATCTGATTCTTATCTTATAGGAAAATATTATATGATGAAATGTGTATTCTTTAATAACTTGACAGACGTGATTTCCATGTATTGTTATTGATGTTTTCTTGTTTTCAATTAATGATGTTTAACTTCAGGACAATAAGAAGAAGATCAAATATTCCACAGAACAATGATACTAGTGAACCATAGTAATTGAACCCAGTTACATTCCAAAATAATGAAGAAATAGTGGTGTGTGTTTTCTGTTCTCAAACAATGGTAGCCACCCCCATTCCCATTCATAATATCACAGTGAAACATAAACACAATGAAACTAGTGATCATGGTTATGTGTTTCATTACTAGTATCCACCAAATTAAATAATAATAAATTATCCTAAATTGGTTATATGATTGGATTAAAAATTTTGAAATTATTATTGAGTTATTGGAAATGCCATGTCTTTTTAAAGTGAATTGTTCTACCATCATGATTTATAGTACTAGAAAGAGATGGTTGAATTCGATGGGTAAAATGAAGAATCATAATGGTGTATGGGGTAAATATGTGTGTTGCCTTATTATAGTGTAATTTTATTCTGAAGTCATGGTTTTATCAAATTTAATATTGTTTTCATCGTGAATCAATTTTATAGGACAATTACACAGTATCTGAATCATTATGAAATGAATATTCATTTGTATACTATGGTTTTGGAAAATGAAAAATGAAGGGTATTTGATATGAGATGGTTCTTCGACCTATTATACTCTATTATAGGTTATTATTTTGAATTACACTTCTTATAAGATTGTGTAAGATTGTTAATTGATTTATGTGATTGGCCTAGTTTCTATGATATGTATTATGGGAGTACCCTTTTCTCACATTGGATGTTCTGTTTGTTTTCTATAAAGGAATTATAATTTCTTAATAATGATATAGTTGATATCAAAATCATAATTCATACAGACCAATTGAAGTTCCTATTATATTTAATTTTACTTGCTTCTGAGGTTTCATGGATAGGAATTTGAAACAGGTTTTCTCTGAGGAAATATAGATATTATATTCATATAGATTCAAATAGAGTAGATGATGTTTTATAATGTATTTTATACCATTTGTAGTTTAATGATCTCATTAATTCTTAAAATATATTAATTGAATAAATATAAATCTTTAATTAATGGTTTACTTCAGTAGACATATTTAAATATGCTTCTTTTATGCAGTCGAGGGGTCTCTAGTGTAAGCTGATGTGGGTCCAACACCAATGAGAGGTATCATCACTATAGAATTATCACTAGTGTATGACTGTTTTATACTACTTAATATCATTATTTTATTTATAATCATTATTCATACCCATAATTGTGTATTGGGAACTATTTCTATTGAGGATTTGAGAAGTACGAATCCCATGAAAAAATATACCGATTTATTTTTCATGGCCAATTAAGCAATATGATTGAGAATAATTGATTTTTTCTCAAAATATAAATGAAAATATTCATATAGAAAATTAATTGATATTGGTTTTAGGTACATTTGGGAGGTACATATATCGAAAAATGTAAATACCATCAACCATAGCTAACCAAGGTTGATAGATCAACCGTGATCATGTTGGAGTCTCACCAACCACAAAAATGATCTGACCTACTAAATTACATAGGTTGAAAGTGTTGGTGTACTATTATGAATTCACTATAGATGAGTATAGTTTTTCATATGTTTAGTAGAAAATTATAGAAAATGAATTGCATGGTTCATTAAAGGTGAAGAACATGGGTGGACCTTAGTACTCAATTCTAGTGGGTCTAGGGTTCCCTATTACATACCAATCACAATAAATCCATCAAAAAGCACAATATAGAATGGGATATTCAGAACATTGGTCACATGAAAAGAGTTACATACAAAAAAACGATATACGATGAGAATTATGAAATACATATGATCGAGAATGTGATTATATTATTCATCTTGTAGACTAAGTACTATATGAAAGGAGGGTTTTCATAGTAGTGAAATGTGTATGAGGTCCACTACCATGTGAGTCCATCCAGTGCTCATTGAATATGTGAAAATCATCAAAGTATGAATTTACATAGAGAGTATAAATTCTTTTACGATGATTTCTAATATTATGAAGTACATATGGGAAAAAATCGATAAGAGAAGAAATAATTTAATGAGGATGTGTGACTTGTGGAAGAATATGTGAGTACACCAATGCTGACTCATTGGTGTAATTCTTTTCTAGTTGAGTACACATATGCAATGAACTATACAGAAGTTGAGTTCGGGTTCTGTTATATTATAACTAATAATTCCTAATAGAACATCAAATTCCATTTTGTAATCGATGTGATCCATATTCATTGAATGATATTCTATGTGTGAACATATAAATTATTAGGGTGTCATGTGGAAAATTAGTCTGAGAAATGAAAATACATATTTTTAGATGGGATTTATGTGGATGATCATAATAAAATGAGTAGATTCACATTACATGATATTCTACATAGTAATGATAATCGATCTCATGCGATGAATCATCCTACTAATTATAGAATAAATCGTACATTCAAGATTTAGATTATAGAATAATGTGATACAAGGACTAAAATTCTACATCGATATTTGTGTTATTGAGATTATGAGTGTAGATTGTGAAAAAAAACACATTCCAATGAACATGTTTTTAGAGTTACTATTTATGGAGAAAATAATTATTTAGGGACATGAAACATTCATTTCAGTGTTTTCATGTAGAATGACCACGTTAAATATTAATTTTATTTCAATAATGTATGATGTGTTTTCAAATTAAAATGTTATGTGATCCATTATAATTTATGAAGTGAATCAACATTTTCATGGATTAGTTTCTAAATGTGGTCTAATATAATATATTTCAGCCTCTTGAAAATGGAATTCATTCCAGGCCTAAAGTGAAACATTTTATCCTCCCACAAATGAATTACATTTTGTGTTTGAGGCACTTTTTTTATGACCCTCATATAGTGACTTAATTTATTCATTAATCCCATTATTTTTGCTCTTTTCAGCGAACCTATGTGATCACCCTCCAATGCTAAACACCATCTAACCTCAAATTTTAATGTTTATAGTTGTTTTGTAAAATTATTTATTTACCACTATTTATAATTACACACGCAATAAATTATGGTGAAGGATGATTATATAATTAAAGAGCAAAGATGGGGAAGACACAGAAGATACTACACACCCTCTCCTAGAATTATTCTTGTAGATTTTTTTATTTTGAAACTATGAATGTCTTTCTGATGTAATTCCATTGAATTACCTATACCACGTAATACTTCTACAAGGCATTAATTTATAATTAAGTCTCTATAAAATTAATATTAATTGAAACAATATGTGGATGTAGCTAGGAAAAAGTAAATATGTCTATCTTCTTTGTGACGCCCAATGTGGATTCCTCTTTGCAAAGACCCTTTGAGTATCCCCGATTGAAAAGACCCTATATGGATTCTCTTTGGTAATTCTTCTATGTGGATTCACCTTCATGAAGCCCATTGTGGATGAATGTATGTTAAGGTACTCTTTATAGAAATGATCATCACACACTATAAATTATCTCTTATGAAAGAGAGAGATTCTCTATGATCATTAATTTTAGGCCTCCTCCATTGGTTTCAACCCTAATCAAATCAAATATTGTCATTATATTAGGTTTAAAACATGAAAAATACAAGCTCCACTCCATATCCTAATTCTCGTAGATGAGTGGGAGAAACAGTTTAGCGAAATACAATTTTGTTTAATCCCAATCAAAATCATGAATTATACCTGATTTGAGAAACACCTCATGGTTCTAAAAAACATAACAATACTCCATGGTTTAATCCCCAATAAAAGCATCAATTACAGGTAAATAAATATAAACTTCATGGTTTCAGAAACAATGGAATCCCCGGTAGAGTAATGACCACCGAAAACCTAAATTATCTATTTGTTGAGATATACTTAATGATTTGAAATATGAGGTAATCTTCCTTAGTTTATTAGGATAAATATAAACAAAAAAGACCCTCATTTTTGGCATGTTTATTATGGATGATCTTATGTAAGCCCTCACCATTTTACCAATATTCCTCCCATTCCAAACAAAGAAATATTTTAAATTAGTCTCAATATGTAAACCCTCTAATTAATATATAATGGTATGATCTCCTATAGTGTGGTTGAAGTTATACTGTCTCTTATTTATTATATTGGGAATTATTCATGTGGGATTAGAGATTTGAGATGATTATCCATTTTTCATGACCAATGTTTCACAAATATGGGCCTCCTTTTCAGTTTTCATACACAACCATTCAATCATACTATGTGGGAATATTTTCTAGATCACTACATGATACATAATATTAATATTTTAGGTCCAAATAAACCACAATTTCCCCTTTTCTCATTCTATCACACTACACGAGTTTTGATTCATGTATTTAGAGGATACTTAGGACGCCTCAAAGTGGTTCACTCAAAACTCATATACAAAAACCAAATAACTAAAGGATGATAATTTTTATAGAGAAAAGTCATTCATCTAGGAAATAATTAAATTCAAATGAAAATTAAAATGATTGGGGATGTTAAATGAAACGAGGTATTTACATGCTGAAATTATATCAATTAGATAACTACTAATGTTGTAACTAAACACAAATTAGGATTTCAATATGATTTAAAAATACACCACAAATATATAAGATTATCCTAGAGTTGGAAATTGTTTTCCTCAACAATGGTTTGTTTCTATCGACCTCCCCTTTTATTGGAAAACTCATTTTCTAATATGTCATTTGAAATGTTCTAGTGACTTTATACCTTTGAAATGTAGGACTATGATAAAAAAATGAATTTCGGTGTTAAATGAATTATATTTTCCATTAGAATAATTAATGGTAAACCTTATGTATTATTTCAAAAAATGATATAAATTCATATTTATATTTCCTTACATTCTGTTGATAATAAAAAAATTTTAATCATGATTCCTTTAACTATGAATGTGATTGATAGACCAAACACTCATACTTGTTATTATACCCTAACTATTTTCATGATTTTGTTTTCTAATTTGAAAATCAAATATTTGTAAAATCAATTATGTATCTCTAAATAGTCCTATTAATTCCAAAATCCCTACACATAAAAAAAATACCGATAAAATATTTATTGCTTGTGCTCAAAACTCCCTCAAATTCAAAAAACATGCCTTGAATATCAGGAATTCTAAGTATCTATGGCCTCGAAGGAAGATTTAATCAAAAAAAACACCTTCAGTTCTAGTCATTTAATTACATGGTGCATATTTAGAATTACAATGGATCATTCCCATCACTAGTAGCATAGCATCAATGACTCTAAATGTGGAATCACCATAGTTCAACTTATCAATGATGACTAGTAGGGAATAATGTATAATTCATCACAATATTAAATAATATTGAGATCTTATACCAATTTGATAAATATCCATTAATTTATATCATTTGGAGGTAGACTATTTCATCCAACACATCATGGAACCACCCATAAACTACCTAGAAGGTACCCACCCTACTGCTCTATTCATCAACAAAATGTGACTGTAACACTGCATAAAATATAAAATTATGCAATGACTATACCAAACAACCGTACTCATGAACCCTTAATGAAACCCCACCTAGGGTTCCATACACTATAACAACAGAGTAGGTCTATGTGCCTATTACTACAAACACCTATGGGGCCCATCAGTGCCTCTTGATCATGAGTCGAGGCCAAATGAGGATTATCAATACCATGAATCTAAAGGTATATAAGAATCTAGACATGGTGAATGATGAATCCCATAGAGGACCCCATCCTATGTAGATGGAATCATTTTTTCCATTTGTAACCATGAAATCAACTCCACTGGAATCAAGTGATTAGGTATTGAATATGACACCTAATTATCCGCCAATGGAATTTTTACTTTATGTAATGCATTATACATTAGTAAATTCAATCGAAATTAAAAAAATTGATGATGAAAACAACAAGATAGTTGAAATAGTGTTTCTTATGCTCACATTCATAATACAACCATCAACCAGCTGTGGTGAAGTATAATTAATAGAATATATGCTTTCACAGGTATAATATAGAATATTAGAGATTTGGAACATCATATTCCTATTTCACAAGAGAATATATTTGTTTAAGCACTGAAATAATATTAAAAATGATATACCACCTTTATTAAAATCACTTGAACACGAAATGGTTTCTCAATACATAATTGAAAATTCAACCCACCACATTAATATGTGAATACATCAATCATGCCATTCCATTATAATGAAAATTAATTTTTATGTTGTCCTATCAATGGTGAAATGTCATCTATTGGTTCAAGTAACTCAAATTGGGATATCATATGAATTAAATTATTCTCTAATTTATGGGACAAACTATTTTGATGGTAGATGTACATTAGTGATAATGGAGATAAATTTTTATCTTGTTTTGGTGTATTAGAATCACCCCCTCAATATGTAGACAACAAAAAATTATCTATAAATGATGAAATAGGTGATGTAAAATTGAACCTCTACCATTTATCTTCCAAATAGGGGCCAATTCTAGAAAAATCGTTATAATAAATTAATGTTTTGATATGACTCTTTGTGAATCCCTTAAAATACACATGCATTGGTTTGAATAATTACCCTGTTGTTGGGTATATCTAAATAACATATGCTCATATCAGTAATATCCCTATAAATTTAGCTATATCATGTAAAAAAAAATCCAATATCACTACAATTCCAAGAATCATGAAAATGATAGATTCTTGTATTTCATCTCCAAACAAAAAGATCTAATGTAGCCCATGGAAAAAAATCATCCTAAGGAATTGTTACTAGAGAACAGTTTGGAAGACCAACAAGATGATATAACAAAAAAAATTATTCATTTCATATACTTGAGTGGTTTTTGATATTTTTACATGAATACAACAATTTCTATAGGGTGTTATTCACTAACCCATGAATGGTTATAATAAAGTAACAAATGAATATATATATATATATATGGAATCAGTGGAAATATGAAGAATATATTATCACCCTCATGTTAAATAGGATTTGAGATTAGGCCACGAATATACGACAGATCCAATTTACTCATACCTTATTGATTTAGAATTAGGGTACTCCACTATTTTTATGGATGAAATCTCGATCATGTATCATGAATTTATGAATTAGGACGAAGTTGTATGGTTGATCATAAAAATTACTCCACTTATGATAGAATAATAAGTCACACTATATGGGAATGATTAATCATCAATCAGATACTACCAAAATTATATATGAGGGTCAAATACCAATCAAAAATACTATTCCACATGATGCACAAGTGTCAGCAATCATCTTAAATAATGAATTTGAATTCTCATGGGTACCAAAATACCATATTAGAAAATGGACACCATCACACCAAACATGTTAATGAAAAATAGCTATCAAAATGGGACAATTATCTAAAGTAAAATAATGTTCAACCATTCCTCAATAAATAGGGTATCTAACATGTCAAGAAAACATTATACATTGTTCTCAGGAGACTAACCTCGAGGGGGTTTATTATAAATTCATATAATCATTGAATCCCCAACTATTTGTCTCATCTTCAAGATCATTAATATTGGAGGAAAGGATTTGAGATTCCCATTATACCACGAAACAAGAAATTATAATCAATCTTCATTCATCTTATTGCATTGTCCATAGATCATGAGTACCATGTCAACATTTTCATGAGGAATACAAAAAAATATCTGATTAGAAACATAACACCCACTAAAATCAGAAATATGTTGGACTCCATAAATTAATTACAATTTTTCTTCAAGGATATTTTTTCAATGGTAATATTACATCATCCCTTTATAAAGGAAAACATTATAGAGAAATTCCCCATCCCATCAGGTTGGGAATATTTTATAAATTTTCACCCCCTCATCGGCTTCATTAATGACCTCATTACACCTAACCCTAGTCTATAGTGAAGGCTTAATTTTTATATTTCCCACCTCAGATTCAGGTGGATCATTATTATTTTCACCAAAAAAGTATCCATTGAGCTTCTGAGAGAGTCCGAATTCTCCATATTATGGGATGCATCATTAAAATTTAGAACCTCTGATTTTTTAGTTTCTATCCTAGAATTTATCAAAATTAGAGAATTTAATTATAAATCCCAAATTTAGAATATGTACCATACCATGTGAGGAATATTATATATAGTTTTGAAGTAGTTTTCTTTTCCTTCTTGTGGAGACAGGAAAAGGAATGTGTGTTCATTCCAACAAGATAAATTCCAAATGTTCATTCCCTATATAATGCGATATTATTTATTCCATCTCACATGTATTAAGAGACCTGAAGAGGAAAATTTGGGAGGAAATCAAAAATAAATCCCCTAGCATCACATTTTATGACATATAATTTTAATGTTCTTTTTCATCAATGATAAGAATTAGAATAAGATAGATAAAAAGATACTAGATCTAGGAACACCTATATTTCCACATTAGCTATGCATATATCTTGATTAGGACACACAATGTAAACTGATGCCTCGAGGAATCTAATATCTCATATTAAAAATTTTAAGGTTAATATATTTATCAATGAAGATATGGTCACATACATCACATGTTCACAAGAGTGTAATATACTTGGTCCTCTAAAAATACAGATACTGACAAAAGTTTTCATGAAAGATAAACATAATTATTTTCACATACAATGAATTTTGATTCAAATAATAGAATAATTCATCATAATTATTGATTGGATTTAATATGTAAATGAATTCCTCGTAGAGTTATAGAACCATTATACTCATTCCAAATTCATGTGAGGTATTTTCACTCAAAAAATTATCACGTTTCAATATGATTTATACCATAGGTACTATTCATATGAACCTAAACTAAATGTAACACTAGTCAAATTAGAATGATTATAAACATCCTATAATTCATACTTATTTTATAATGTATAGTTTCACAACAATGGTCTTGGACACAGGATAATTAAATTTTTATTTGGTTGGTCCAACATGAATGAACATAAACACCCCAATGATTCATATCAAAACTAACATAAATAAACAACCAAGATTCCCCAATTACATATTATGATATATCTACATTTATTTGAGATGTTAAAAGGATCCTTTCATTATGTCTGGATTCATTCTTCCCAATTAAAATTTTTTCTCTAGAATATGATTGTATTGTGATGGAATTTTGATGGACCATTTTGAAAAAAATTATTCTTCTCAACCTACATCATGAATTTGGATCTCTATATAAAATAATTCCATTCATAAATTCCTCCTATTAGAATCCTTGAAACATGACCCAATTAATCATATTTTTTCAATATATTTAAATATTGGTAATAGGGACTCACTAGTATAATATGACTCCACTTTGATATGATGGTGAATGGACCAGTTCTCCCATGAGACCCTAACGTCACCCCAACTGAATGTTTTGGTCTTTAATGAAAAATTCCACATGAACCCCATTCAATTTCCCTACACTGAGTGTGGCATTAGTTTTCAGCTTTGCAAATTGTAATTATACACTCAACTATATCAAATATATACATCAAATGATAACAAAGATGATTTAATTCATTGATTTACCAACATTCAAATAGAGAAATAAATTTTCTGTATTTTATGACATCATACAATGAATATAACATTAAGTAAACATGATGTATAATATAAAAAAATTATATAATAAAAAATTCTATGATGTGTGACTTTAATCTACCTAGTTATATTTGTATTCATATGACCCTGATCTATATGACACCATAATTTGAGATGCATGATATCAATCTTCCTCGAATTCATCTAAGTCATATAATGTAAAATATTAAGACCACATCCTACTCAAAATATGTAAAAATTCATGGGCATGTGATCATTACATAACCTTAAACAGAAGAAACACATGTCCAAGACATGGGACAATAACGTGCATGACCCCTTATCCAAGAAAAATAATGTCAATCATTGGTGTTCTAAGGTATTTTCCTTTGGGGATAATTTACATAGGATGCTGGTCTTCTAACATATCACTCATAAATAACTATCTATTGATTAATTATCATTCTAATAAGATACATAGTTATTCTTGGATTCCACAATATTGGCCAACATGGAATAAACAAAATGTACCCACTCAATGTGTGGGATAAAATTGTATAAGGAATTTTCAATCTGAGAACTACATGACTTGATTATCAACCCAAATAGATAAATAAAAATTATTATATCCATCCAATAGGATTTATCCATTAAATTATGTACAGAAACTTTTCCTTTTATAATTCCTAGGAACACATTGGAAGGTTACTAAATGGTCCATTTAACATTTGCCCAAAACATTTTAATGTAATTATATTTATTAAATAATGAGGAAGGTATGATAAAATACTTCATTCATATTCCTTAGAAAATATTTTTCATGATCCAGGGATAAATAATTTATAAATATGGATCTTAGTAATAACTAACATCAATTGTTGATAAAAATAATTTATTCTATGTGAAAAAATTGTTTTGACAATGCATAATATTCCCAGTTTCAAAATACATAAAAACCCCTTAATGTTGTATGTTAACCAACGGAACAATTTTCTTCATTATAAACATATTATGTAACAGATTTCCTAGAAGTCATCATAATAGAAACACAATTTCCAAACAAGGCTTCAGTTCATCGATTATATTCATCTCCAATGACTTACTCAGACAAGAAAAATCCAAATACCATTATTTAATACTCATAATTAAACATCAAAGTTTTCCTAAGATGTATCTATCTTGAAGTCAATATTTTATACATTGTTCTAAGATGTGGTGTCATTGATTTGTAACATTGAATTATAAAATAACATGTTGGGACTACATGATGGTGAATTAAGAAGTTGTGGCTTCACCAAGAGATCACAAATCATATACCACTCACTAATGAAATTCTATAATCGACATTTATGGAATATATGCGTAACCTATGATTTCATCATTTCTTTCACCCTGAGAATGACTCATGCTAGTTTACATAAATTGTGTAATTACTCAGATTCATAATGTTATGTCATGTAACATATCAGGTTCAGAAATTATAGTTCTAAAAAAGACTTTAAAAGGAATAACATTTTTCAGATATGTGTGACCTTAATAACAATGAACACATCATTCTAAGTATCATGAAATTTAACTGAGTACATACTTTTGTGGGATATTCCATATTACAATTTGTGATATATACTCCCATATTGTCTTCAAAATTCACCTAATATATAGACAAAATCACCTACAAATATAGTAAATATTAGGTGACATTAACCTCCGACCACATATATATTGAAACACTATGACATCGAACAATGTGTATAAATGTGTTAGATCTTATATAACATCATCATGATCATAATTAACAGTAGGTACCTTCTCACATTATTTATGTATTGAAAGTCTCACTATCCTTTAGATTAGTCAATGTCATAAGACCATAAATTACATCCCCCAAACATCCTAGTCACACAATTTTTAAATTTCATAATATATTCAACAATGTAAGACATAAAAATGAATGGTCCATGTCCTTACCATATGTCAAAAAATAGTTTGGTACTTTGGTTCTCATAGGGTTGACCCCAATTCAAGTTTACAGTCTCCCACTACACCAACCTAGATTAAAAGAACTATTTATGGATTGATTCTTGTACCATTAGATATCTAGTCACACACATAACTTCTAATACATGCGTTTCCTTAAATTTTCATTCCCATTAATCATTTTCTTTTTTGAGATACATATCCATATATAGATTCTACATATCACAAAAAATGAAAGGCACCACATATTACCTATCATGGACCCTCATGTGGTACAATTATAATTCCAAGTAATCTATTGTTTCTCACATCACAGAAGAATCATGTGAGCATAAAAGACATGTAATGTCACTATAAAAGCTATGATTGATATTCATTTATTCATAAATCGGGAACATAGTATATAATTTTTAATATTAATATTCCTAGTGCATTTTTTGGCAGAATGGCATCAATTTTCATAGAATCACATCCTCATCATATATGCCTCTAAACTACATAGAGTGGCCTTTTAATGTGTCCCCTTTCTCTCCAAAATTTGGTATTGATCCTTGTAAGTTAATTTTAAATTCTTACCATATATATCGTAGAGTAACAAATCCCTCATCCACATACAAACATGTTTTATGCAAGAGCTTTTGAAGAATGTTATCTCATTTATAAACCCATGTTCAAAGTAAAATTCCACATAAATTTTATATGTGTATGATCTCATAAGGGTACATTTTATTTGAAATAAATTATCATGGGTTTAATATCATTCTAATTATATATAAAGGGATTCCACGGTTCTCTGTCCCATGCCCAGCTACAATCATCCGGTCCAATTTGTGTGACCTTAACCATAAATAATATTTCATTTTAATTGTTTGACCAAAAAACACATAAATAGTAGTTTAAAGAAGTAATATGTGTTTTTATATATTAATTTTTTTAATCTAATGAACGTTAACTAAAAATCAAATAATTCATGCCTTACCATTCTATGGTACTCTATTTTGTGGTATAAGAAAATTGTATAAAACATTTTCCTCACCAATGACATGTGAACTAAATTTATGTAACTGGTACCTTGACATATTCATCAGGATTAACTATTTATAATGAGTATACTATCCGTTTAAATGATTTTATGCTATGGCATATGAGGTTGTATCCCTTAGTTATGATAATGTGTTCAATATACAATGGGTTATCCATTTCTATGATTCAATCCATAATTAATATTCCTCCATATCCAAGAAATAACTTTATATTTTTTCATGATTAATCGCTATCTAATTCTTTCAATAGAGTGAGTCTTATTGGATCTCATAACCATGGGTTTTTCCCTCTTGTTTCTATCCTACATGGAAATTTATAATTTAGGTATTTATTTATTATAGGGACCCCTGAATGATTTGAAGGTTAACAGAATATATTTCCCCTATGATTTTGGACTCTCCCTAAGTGGATGTTTCGGTCATGGTATAAAATATTCCACCTAAACCCTAAACATCAATCTAGGACTAAGATTTGTATTAGTTTTTTCAACTAATAATGTCCACTATATTCTCAAAATTTTACATTCCTTACTAATGATGACATTAATTCATTATGATTTTCAATTTTTTTTATCTAAACTATTCATGAAGATTTGAATACCGTCAAAGATACGCATTTATGAAATATTATCATTTTCAAATCCATATTTTGACATTTTATTCATGGTAACATAAAATATACTTATTCCTATCAAATAAAAACCATAGAGACATAATAATATATTCTAATTTTAGGAAATCCTTAAATATATTTGGTCATTATAACATGGTACAATGGTCTACGATTCATGACTGTAATATTATTTCCAAATATTTTATGTCTAAGAACTATATCATTAAACTATATATAGATAACAATAATATTTTCTGAAATAATATTAACCACTCCAATAACACTACTTTTTTCCTCACTTGTGTTATATAGACTATCTCCACCACCTTTTAGTTCAAATAAATGTGACCCTATACTATATCACTACATGGTGAATGATATTTAAACATAAAAAAATATTCTTTTGTCCAGCATTCAAAACCCTACTCTACCAATGGTATGATAAATATTACTCCCAATGATGAAAAAATGAAATGGGATCCTAGTTCAATAGTCTAGTATCTACTCTCTAAGTGTGCACCCTATATGTTACAGGAAAAACATCAACATTTTGAATAGTATGTGTGGTTATAAAACAAGATATGTTGGGAAGTTAAGACATACTTACTGGGTAAAATACATTTTTAAACCCTATAATACACCAATATAATTTCATAGTTAAAATTCAGTGGTAAAATTATAAAAAATAGAAAGCTCATAGGGGACACCATTTGTACCCAGAAAAAAATGATTTATCTATTCTAGGTCTAATATAAAATAACAAAATTAAATAATATAAATATTTCCCGATTTTCTTTTAATGTTACAAGTCTTACAATTCCATTAAACAAAACAAGACTGATTTTATCCTTTATGAAAATATTCATCATATATCTTTGTACCCCATCTGTACTGAAAATGTGTCTCATTAGAGTAATATCCATGAAATATCCACACTAAAATATGGGTCCCTACACATGTTTCAGGGAAAAAATGGTGACAATACAAATCCTCCCCACCATATTTATTATTTTAGGATCATTCATTATAGATTTATTCGTCCATGAACCTATATACCCTATCCCTGATCATGGACAACATAGGATAATTCCCTATCTTAACTATGTATGGATTGATTTACATAACATGGGATTTATAGATACCTCTATCTCCATAATTTTGACCTAGATATGAATTCAATTCCATCCAATCCCCTTTCAATCATAAAATTTGTGAACATTTTGATTTCAAGGAATCCATACCCTGAGAAAAGATCATTTTTTTGAGAAATTTGATACCTTCATAAGATTATTCATATTGTAAATTTGAATGTTATCTATCATGCAATCCCAAACACATTGAGTTGAGGTTCATGTATTGGTAGTGAAAATTATTTCCTATTAAATGAAATACCTTTTATAAAATACACTCAAAAAGAAAAATATCCAAACCATTCAGATATATATGTATGTGAAAAAATAGTATATAATTACCTTAGAACAAAATTTATTTCACTCGGAATAAATCCAACATTGAGGTGATAATTCTTTCAGGACCCATATTTGTGTACCAAGAACTTTACCACCATGTATTAGAGTAAATTTAATCCCATGATGAATATATATATATTTTTTTATGGTGGATTATGCTATATTATTGTGAATAAGTGACAAGGTTTCATAATTTAAAATAACATTTTCACATAAAATTTTTTGCAGAATTTCTCTAGGTACTTTTTAGTGTCTGTTTTATTAAAAATTAATATATCCAACCATAGCTAACCAAGGTGAAGATCTAAACAAGGAACATGGTGGAGTCTCCTCAATTTTAATCAGGACCCATCTGGATGGCTATCACTTGAGGCATATTGGGGATAGAGCATGATAATTAAAAATGGATGAGTAGAGTCACACTAAATGTCAGTTATGTTGAAATGAATTGGGAAAATGTGCGATGGTTATAGATAAGATCGGGCTCATACCCTAGTAATCACTTATGGAAGGTCTATGGACTTTGTTAACATAATTTGAAATATGAATCCTTTTGAAATTACTATTTGGGATGAGGGGACCGTGAAAAATGTCAGACATTAAATGTTTCAAAAATAATGATACATGTATAATCAATTTTATGGAATCTCTTTGATTGGTCCCAATATAATCTTCTTCCTTCGTTAGAATGACTACTATTCAGTTTGAGGTTTTTAGACTACTGATCCATGCAAGAGATCTACAACCATCCATTTTCATCCTAATATCTAATATTTTAATTAATCATCACAATATGATAATTAGTAAAGCATAAATATTATTTGATTTGCAGTGTAGTATAAAAAACACTCAATGAGAATAAATTTATAAGAAAAGGAATAACACATTGTGAATTAATTCTTCGGGTAAAAAGATATCAACTTTCAAATAATGATGATATGCGGTACCCTTTCTCTATTTGAGTACAAAGATGCATTGCTCTATTTGAATGTTAATTTTTTGGTGAGTTTATGAATATCATTCATGTCCACATATCATATAAAATTCCATGATGGAAATAATGTGGTGTTCATGCATTGAAAAGTATTCTACATAAGGAAATCCACATACTGAGGGAACTATGTGTAAGATGATTTTTAAAAATGGGAATATTACATTGAAGAAATGAACTTCATGTGAGTGATCATAATAGTGTATGAAGGTGTATAGAACAATAAATTCAATGCAGGAATTAAAGTGAATCGTACATAATAAGGAATCATTCCATGTAAAAAACATCACATACTATGAATATTGATATTGCATTTGTAAGTGTAATGTTTACATAAATGCAAGATGATTGATTATTTCTTTGTGGATGGTGATTATTTCTTGTGAATCAAAATTATTTTCGGTGAATATAGTAAACAATTTATATTTCATTGAAGAAAATTATTGTATTTGTGAATCCTAATTTCATTTGCGGAATTCATGTAGATCATCAAAAATCATAATAAATTCATTGAACTAATGAAATAATAGATCATCAATGAAATGATAATGTGATTTTAAAGGTAGTATGTAGTGAATCTCACATAATGTGGCTCATTATGTGGATTCATTGTCTTATTCGGTTAGAAGAGATACAAGTGATCATTCAAAAAATGATAGTAATTTATGGTCTGAGGAATTAATTTTCTATGGAACACTCTTAATGAAGCAATTACTTTGGGAAGCCCTATAGGATCCTTTTATGTGGAGATTATACACTACCAACCTCCTATGAAAAATTGCATCTGACCACCAAAGGAAAACTGGCCAGAAACATAAAAATGTATGTTTTTAAAACATTATATAATTAAAAAAATCCTTTTTATATAGGGGATATATGATTATTTAAATATGGAGGATAGAGTGAGAGAACACGAGTCAGACTAAACTCTTTCTCCCAGAATCATTCAGCTAAAATTCTTATGTTTCAAAATATATGTTCCTTAGTGATGTAATTGAATGGAAGTCCCTGTACATGGGAATCCCTCGGAATGGTAATCACATTGTATGGAAATATATCAACACGTCATGTTATTGTAAATAATATGAATCTATCCCTATGAAAAATGATATAAGGCCAACATCTATTTTATTCCCCTTTAAGGATTCTTCTATTTTAAGCCCTTTGCAGATTCTGCTGTGAAAATATCATATTGTGAATCACATTTACGATTCTACTATGTAGACCCTCCTACCTGAAGACCTATGCGGAGTACTCTATGTAATGGTCCTATGAGGAAACCAAATAAAGATGAACTATGAGGTCATACCTATGAGGTTATTCAATACTCAATGCTATTACATTATAGACCTCCTCCATAGGTGTAATCCTCAATTATATCCAATATATACCTCAAACTAGTTGTAAACCCAACCTATTATAATGTCCATTCTGCATCTTAATTCTTGAAGATGAGTGGTGAGAAATTATTTAAGGGCATAATATTTATTATAATATCCAACCAAACTATAATTTATCCATTAGATAAGATACACTATCTGATAAAATAAATATTGGAATCCCCATTGGTAAAAGTACCAA
Organism: Viscum album; assembly: GCA_963277665.1. Lineage (NCBI taxonomy): Eukaryota > Viridiplantae > Streptophyta > Magnoliopsida > Santalales > Viscaceae > Viscum > Viscum album. The sequence continues at coordinate 1,428,681,335 of OY728141.1, forward strand.
CAAATCCTTCAATTATCGAGGTGTTGAGATATTTATCATAGATCAAGATTAATTTGTCTCTCCATAGATATAATAAACAATAAACCCATCAATTATCCATGAGTTGATATACATTACATGGTTTCAAATTCACGTGAACCCTCAATGTTTTATGAACTATAATTGAACCATGAATTAGTTCATGTATCATATGGATGATGATGCATAAACCCCAACATACAACATATAATACCCTCCTTCATTAAAGAGGAATATTATAATAGTATTATTTGTAGTAAACCCTTTAATATTAATTCACTATTATATTCTCATGAATTTTTTCTAATATTATAGTTTCTATAATGTTTTACATTAAGCAGGATTCTTGTCAACTTTGTGATTTGTGACGATCTTCCAGCATCATAGTGAAAATTCATCCATTATGGGCCACCATTTGAGGGGTAATTACAAACCATTCAATCAAATAGTGTGGTACAAAATTATTTTTCATATAATGTTACAGAGAACACCTCATTGTGGTCTAAACCAAACATCATTTCCCCTTTACTCATTCTATCAAACTATGTGTGTTTTGATCCTCCTTTTCACAAAATAATTAGGACACATCATTGAAGAAAAAACACAATACCATCCCCCTTAACTCATTATATCATACTACGTTGGTTCTGATCATATTTTTCATATAATATGTAGGAAACATCTACGAGGTTCAATAAAAATTCTAAATCATAAAACACTTACCTAGATGACAATAAACTCTAGAGAGCCCTACTGGTCATCTTTGAAATAATGAATAATAATTTAATAAATTAAAGAAATAGGTTTTTTAGTGTGTTGAGTTGTTAAAATATCCCCAAGGTCTCGATCAGATCACTAGAACATGTTTAATTAGTTCCATACTATAATTCTATAAACATTAATTCAGAGATCCTAAATTGTTAAGATAGTCATGTACTAGGAAATTTTTCCCCTCAAAAGAGTGTGGCGAGAAAAAACTCGTATCCTCTCGACCAATGTTATTTCTAATATTTCACTAGTAAACATACAATGAATTCATACCTATGGAAATAAGTAATGAATTAACTCAAAATGAATGTCAGAGTGAAATCAATAGAAGTATCCATCAGAAATTCTCATAATTTGAATATTGTAAACCATTCTAAATATATTTTTTACTATCTGGTATATTGATATACACCCAAAATAAAAAAAGAGAAGGATATCTAATTAACCTATTATAATTATAATTTAAAATATTCTAATCATTGGAATAATTTTTTCCTTCTATTCAATAATTTTTTTTATATTTTTCAGGATGAATTGTATGATTTCATATAAATCCCATATTAATATTTCTATTCATCATGTATTATTTATTCATTTGATGGGATTTGTTCAGTATTAAAAGAAGAAATGTAGCCATTATTTAGTGGAATTGGATTATATTTTCTAGATATAAGAATGATGATAACTATAATTCCTTTTTTTTCTTTGAGAGTGATTCATTGAGTGGTTATTTCACTCTTATTTTTTCCATGAACTATCTCTATCAAATTCTATAGTATACAATCAGTAAGAGAGGTGGATATTTATATTGATTTTAGAACTGGTCCATAGCTAGAATTGATTCCCTCTAACAACATAGATCTAGTTAAAAATGATTTACTGAATTTTATTTGATGAATTTATAAATATTGGATTTATTCAGCAGAGTGTGTCTCTTTTGGATTAGATTGTTATTTTATTAATGAAATCTAATAGAACAATATTCCTTTCTATTGATTAATGATAATTGAATCGTTTTACTATAAAAAAATATTCATTTACATTGACTGATTATTAGTATGAACATGTGAATTGGATAATGTTTTCTTGAATATTGAACTTTTATGGAGTTGTCGCGTGTATGGAAATAATGAAAATTCTAATATAAATATTATTGTAAAAATAATGTAATATCATTATAAGTGTCGTAATATTCCATTTATCCATACCCAAATTCATACTGTCTTCAAATATTAGAAAAATATAATACTTTCTATCAATATTAATTTGTTCAAACATGTATTTGGGGATGAAATCTTGGATTACTCAAAATTTGAGGAGGAAAATGTTCATCATTTGAGAGAAATTCGTGTAATTATATTAAATCATTAACTCTTTCAAAAATATTGAAATTTATTATTAATACATGAAAAATGATTTTATTAGTACCCATTATCCCCAAACAAGAAGTCTACATTGATTAGAAAATGGTGAATACCATTAGGAAAAGAGGAGAGTGGCATAATTTCTTCAAGAATGCTATATTATTGGGATCTGTGGTGAATTACCATTGATTAATTTTATATTTCACAATATTGGATTCTTTAATGATCTTTATTAATGCTATGTGATTAAATTTCGTATAATATTCTAGATTTCAAGGTTTTTTTGGAATTGATATAACTTAACACTCTTCACCAGATTTGACTCTCCCAACTATTGGGTACGTCAATTTGGTCTTTTTTTAGTCATTTATTGTCTTTAAATGTATTTATATGTAGGGTTATGATATGTTGGAATATGGTTCAAGGAAATGTCAACAAAATTAGAATTATTATCTAACCATTCCTATTTAACATGAATATCTAATTCATGAAATTAATATATGGAAACATTATCTTATCATTGAATGGATTTACATTTATTCTGATCATGAAATCATAATATATATATTCACTCAAAAAATAACCATTAGTATAGTTGAAGTGTTGAAGACTAGTAATCCTTCAACATCATAATTACATACACCATTGGTAAGGGTAATTTAATTATTGATTTCTTGAGTAGTATATTTTTGAAATGTGAAGTGATTGAATTTTCAGTAGAGTATAATTTGATCGACGTAATTTTTCATATACATTTAAGATTCGTAGAGATGGAAACCATAATTTTTTTCAGTGAGTGATATATTGGAATTTTATATTATTTACATGTTTCTAAAATATTTTAATATCATTGATAAATTTCAATGCATAAACATCTTTCTTTATGATGGTGGGACAATTAGTGATATTTTTTATCTTTTAATGGTATCAAATAATTTACAAATTTGAATGTTGTAAATTTTCCCATTAGAATATTTATGATAGGGGTCTGTAATAATTACTATGTTATGATTCATCCTTGTACAAAGAATATATTCTATTATAAGAATCATTTATTCTGATTTCAGTGTATGAGAAGACACATCTTTTCCCTTGTATATTAGGATAATGTTGAGCACCATATAAATTTGGGATTACCTCATAAAATTATGGTGATAAAAAGGATGTGGTATGATATTTCAATATATATTAGTTTGGATTCTAGATACTCCTTTTGGAAAAAATGATATGTGATTATATATTTATTGGAATAGTTTACTCACATTTTTTATACAACAAATTTTAAGGATTTTGGAAGACGACATGTGATAAAGGTCAACATGATCTATTGAGTAAAATTGGGATGACTATTTAGGACTAGTTGTGTTTTTATATAATAATATTTACAGGTTTGGATATTATAATTTCTTCTGTTGATTCCTTTTATGACCAATCTAATTAATCTTCTCTTTGAGGCACTGATTTTGGTAATGCTCCTCGGTTATGACTAGATTGATCTAAATAATGATATTAATGATTCAATTGATTATTTTGAAAATGGAAATGGTGTTGAGACACCATTAAAATATTTATAATCAATAACATATAAATTTAATTTATTTAAGTGGTAACCGTGTTTTTTTGATAGTTTCACCATATTTGTGTAATTGATGGCTTCAAATATAGTAAATGATTAATCATGATTTTCTATGTCCAATTGATAATTTTTAAAATGATGTAAATATATATTATCAATTATAGAATCTTAATAAATTTCATAGTGAACTAAAATGTGATTCATGTATCATGTCACACAATGTATATTTCCAACCCTTCTAATTTAATGAGTTGGTAAGACCTTGTTGTGGAACCTAATTTATCAATTAATGAGCATATATTTCAAATTGATAATTTTGAGATAATTGTTTTTATTGGAAATTATATAATTTTGGATTTTTTACTATGGATTAATGGTTCTGATGCACTTGATACATAAAATCATAAGGAATATATGAGATTGAACTAGCCACATATGTTTTATAAGATACCTCATTGACAGGCTCTGTAGGGAAAAAATGTGATAATGGTATGTATGTTATAAATATTGTTTCATAATTTAATGTACTTCTTAAACATTGTCTTAATATCATTCTATTTCAGACTTCTTAATGGTTTCATCTGTTATGTTCAAAATCAATATATATCCATTGGTGTTGATCAAGATAGGTTCATAGTAAGAGAAACATGTGTAGTTAAGCGTAAGAAATTGTACAACATGTCATACTTCCATGGAAGGGGGAACATTTTTTATAAACATTGTGACCACCCTCAACTATAAGAAAACTTGACTGTATTGGAATAAATTTTTGGGAAACAGTTTTATAAATTGTTTTTCCTAACTATGAACTCTTTATAGAATCCCAATAAAGAAACATAGTAAGGATAAATATTATGAATACTCATGATAATCAAACCATAAAACCATGCTCATAGTATTTTAATTGATAAAAAATTTAATTTAAAATTTTGGGTATAATTTTTAATATAATAAATCATCTCATTTTACCCTAATACAAATCATTAACATTTTGGGGAATATTCTGGTATTACCTTTCCCCTATAACCTATTCTCATAGGAATCTATTATTTTATTAATGATTTGATCCGCCGCTAGTATTTAATTATCAAATTGTTTTGGATATAAATAGGATTTTTATATCCATTTTGAGAGTAGTATATCATAATACAATTAATAGTTTATATAATCAATTTGAACGTTATTTATTTTATGTTTTATTCATAGATCTAATTCACCATCATTTTCTAATGGTGGTTCCCAATGAAGGTGATGATTTGATACATGATTAAATATATGTGGTTTCGTAAGGTGTTACCCTATAATTAGAACCACAAAAGTGCATAATTGATTTGATATAATTTTAAAATTTATTTAAAACCCATTATCCAAGATGATTTTATGTTTAATTTAATATGTGTATGGAAATTATAAACATCAATAATGTAATTGATTTTTTTTATTTTAGATTAATTATTTCTTGAACTGAATGATGAATCGAGGAAATTATTATGATGTTGATTGTTGTTAAAAGTTATTTAAATTAAATATTTTTTTGAATTGAAATAAATTATTAATACCAGTAATATAGTTTTGATAAATAAAGTCATGTTGATCCAAAATGATGTCAATTGAATTGTGATAGATAAATTGATTTCTAAATATATAATTTCCATGAATTTTATATTGATTTGATTTATTGAATCACATGTCATCTAGAGTAGTTAGTTTGTGGGTAGGATAAGAACTTTGTATTATAACACCCAATCAATGGATTGACTATGGATAATATAACAAATATTTTTTAGCATGATTTTACACAAGGGGATATTGAAAAATTTATCCTTAAGGCATAATCATTGAGATGTTTGTAAACATACATGAGCTATATTTTATAAAAGGGTATTGTTCGGATCTTATCTCTCAAATGATTGAACTTATAGAAATATAACCATGGATCATTGTTTTTATTGATAGTAGTATACATAGAATTGTTTATTGAACTATTTTATCCATTTTAACAATTTTATATAAATGGACAGTTAAATACACTATTTTTCACATGTTTTTGAAATAGATTCCATATTCTTCAATTAAAATCTTATCTTGTTGAAAATATAAAAATGAAATTCCATTATTTATATTTTTTGTATTGAAATAATAAATAGTTTATTTTTATAAAATTTCTTAAGGAATATTTAATGGAATCCTTCTTAGCACTGTTTCCCACAACATAATTTTTTCTTTTAGGAAATAATATATTATGTCATACCCAGTAATGGTAAAGAGAAACCCCCACATAGAGGGGGTAGGTGTTATTTATTCATTGTAAATGGAATAATTCTAGTCAATCAAGGAAATTGATCAACATATTACATTGTTTTCCTAATACATTTTTTAAATATGTTGTGTCTTTTAATGAGGTACAATTTTTTTAATATTTATTTATCTTCTAGTTGTACATTAATACTAGATGAATTTTTTGGGAATACTATACATCTATTATTTTTTCTTCCATTAATTTTTTATTCTTGTGTTAAATATATTCCCATTTACAATTTTCAATTTTTGGTACTAGTCACTAACCCATAGGGATCTAGAATTCCCTTTTGGATATGTAAGATTCACTGTTGGTATCAGGGTACTATAGTGTTAGTATTTGTTTTTGACACTCAACTATATAGTTTTTGGAGAACATCTATAGATATTTTATATGATTTGATTTACTTACAAGATAGTTCATTCCAATTTTAAATCCAACATTTCACTATTATAGATGAAAAGGATAAGATTATTTTGGAATTCGTGGAATATTTATTTTGGAAATATTCCTTTCCACTAATAAAATTCCACAAAAATAGAAGAATATAACTTTTATCAAATTAATGGAAGATAAAAATATATAACTATAATTTTGTTAATTAAAATAATAAAAATTTGGTTTTAAATAATATCTTGTTTTCATGATCAAAAATAATTAATACAAATAATAATATTGGAGGGAAAGATAATATGGAAGAAAATACCCAAAAATATTTGAGAGGCATATCTTCCAAATTATTACAATTCAAAGTATATTTCAACCCCTTATTATGAAATAATATTATAAACCAATAGTATTTTATATTCTTCAATTATCTGAAAAACATCACCCCCATAATATTTTGAAAAATAAATTTACCAATAATCAATTTTATAGATATAACTTGTGATAATAAAAGTTAGGATAATTTCAACGAAACTGTTACAAAATTTTCATAATAATATCTAACCCACCATTAGGAAAAAGAAGATATATTTATGAAATCGTATTCTCTAAAAATGATGAATCAACCAATAAAGAGAAAAGTAAATAAATAATAGAATCCCTGATTATTTTTTAAATTATTTTTATCCTCAAGTAAACACATGAACAAGGAGATAATGAACAATATATTACAAATAATTTTTTTTGAAAAAATAGATTATTAAAAAATGTATACTAATATTAATATAGAGAAAAATTATCTAAAAAATATAGAAAAAGTATATTAAGATATATATATACATACAAATAGATTGTTTGAAGGACGTATTTTCCAATTTCACGATTTGAATCATTGAAAATATGATGGGATAAGATAGTGTCTTAATAATCTAAATCATTACAATTAATCCAAAATAATTTAACAAATAGAACTTATAAAAACCATATTCTTCTTGTATTGTGTTAATATTTCCAACTAAATGGATTTTTATTTATTATAAATCCACAATTACATATTCCACTGAGGATGTGTGGTTTATGCATCCAAAATCTAAAGAAAATCAAATTTCATCATTTTGGGTGATATAATTTGTGCTAATGAATCCTGATAAGAAAAATTATTATATTTTGAACACTAAAATATATTAAATTTTAATTTGGATCCCATATATGGTATTATTTTTTATTATTATTATATAAAATATTGATAAACATTGTTCTTCTATTTCCATAATTTTTACAATCACATTAATAAATTAATTTTCAATATTATCAATAGTAGTTATTTTTTTAAGAAACATATTTCACAATAATGTTATTGTTCAGAGATTTTCAATATCTGAAGAACAAAGACACACATTTTTTCTTTTTAAACATTTAAATAAAAGGATCCTATTATTATTTTTTTCTCCATTAGGGAATTATGAAATAGATATTGTGTGATACATGATTTCATATTCGAAATTATAAACATGAAATTTACTATTTAATTGTAATTAAAAACTAAAATTTTTAATTTATAATTGATATTTGGGATTTGAAATAAGATTTTTAACATTATTAACATTTATTAATTCATTTCATGATCTTATTATAATGACTAAATTAATGGAAAACGCTTTTTTAATTTGTCACATGAAAAATCGAGTTCTTCATTGCATATGGAGATTGATGAATATGAAGTGAATGAATTATATTTGGTTGTAGTTTCAGAATTTATATTTTCACATACATCAACCATCATAATGAGGAATTTTATACATGAGTGTCTTAAGAAGGATGAGTCACTCAGATTGAGTCTTTCAGAAATTTATTACCATTATTTTTGTATTTTAACAAATTTGGGTAGATTAAGAATTATGTGAATATATAAAAAATTTCCATTCATATCACGACTCTTATAAAACATCAATTGGATCATTATTTTATGAATATCGATTTTATTTAACTTTATTTACAATTGTGTACACTATATCCACAAGTCATTCATCATATAATTTTTCATCATTTTCCCTTAACAAAGAATCATCATATATAACTTCAAAATAAATGTACTTTTTTTTCTATGACATCTATACCTTGTTATATGAGATGAAATTTCATAGTTATTATATATTTCCTTATGGTTATAATTAGTTCCTTAACAACCATATTATTTTCATCTACCTATTCATGGTTCCCCATCACACTAATTTCGTACAAGCAAGGTAATAACCATAAAATTTTCCTCATGCATCATTCAATGGAAAAACAATAACAATAAGATTTTCCACCATTGTATATATCAACAAATCCCATAGAAGTTCATTTGATTAGTTACTTATAATTCATACAAAACCCATAATATTCATCTCTAAATATATGAAGGCTTGTGTCGTTAAAATTATTCATACCTTCATGTGGGATTTCATAAGCTTACTATATTTCATTATTCTTATTTCTTGTAGATATTTTATTAATACCATATTAAATTAAATAAAATACCAAGTCTACATAATAATTCACTTTAATTTAAGAGATCCACTATCATGTAATTTACATATTTCATCAGGTATAGTTTTTATGGTATAACCATTCATAAAAAATTAATAAAGATAATGTTCAATGTTTATATGGAAAATATACATGTGAGTTTTCTAATAAGAATAATTTGATATAAAAATAAAAATATCATTGGTATCAATTATTTATTCTATTTGAAAATCATAACTAAAAATTGGTTAATATCTAAAAAAATATATTTGAATTCAATTTGAAAATGAAAAATAAATCATGAAACCCACAAAGAACCCATTTGATACCCATCTTAAATATTCTGTAAAATTGATCTTCAAAATATGAAAATAAAAATAACACAATAATGAAATATTTAAATTTATATAATGTTATATAAATTTTTGGTTGACGATGATGGAAATATATATAGTCAAATGAAACTTTTAAAAAATATATCGTCAAAATTAAATGATATTATAATGATATAGTGATATGTTTCATTAATTTTATTTCAGAAAAGTAAATCATTTTCAAAATTAAAACAAATAAAATGAATCAAATGAATATGATAAATTTAAATATTTAAGGTAAACCAAAATGACATACTTTGATAATAGAGTTTTTTCATAACAAAAAAGGATACTCAACATCTCCTCCCCTCCTGAAGAATTGAGATGGTTGTATAACCACAATGTTTTTATTGGAACCAAAAACCCAAAAGAGAAGTTACATATAATATAAAAGGAATCACAATCCCCATTGGTGGTGGGGTGGAAAGGGCATGGGGGTGAGGGGCAGGTCACGGGGTCATTTCCTCTGGCTTGCGATTTAAATATTATTTTCTTACTTACGTGTTTGCTACTTTTGCAGTTGTACCCAATTTTTAAAAGGAACCACAATCCAAGAAATATTAAATTTTTTGATTGGAGAATCAAAAACCAAGATAATATATTCAATTTGATTAATAAATCTATAAGGAAATGATGGTAAAGAGTGGTAAAAGCGATGGTGAACTTTTTGGAAGGCCCATTACAAAATCATCACTACTCTCACTAAATAAACAAAAAATTAAGAATGTGTTAGAGAGATAACAATACAATGAGATAAAATAAAATCATTAAAATGATCAAGATAAGAATGTGATTGAATAATTAATCGATATGAAATAATACAATTTGTTTTGATGGGTTTGATGATAGTGGTTGATGCTTACGACACCTTTTATATTTTTCCATTGGTGATCCTGATTCCAATGGATGGAATCCTCCAGGTTCATCAATTTGGAAGGATGAAAGTTACTTGAACATTATAATTATTTATAGATAGAGGGTCAATTATTGAGTATTGAAGAATAAATAGAGATTCCTTTAGTGTGAATATAAATTGGATGAGAATCAAAAAAACCCAAATCTTCTATATATAGCATCCATAGGGCGTTGGGGTCAATGTAGTTGACCTAATATTTGCTGTTAAAAACTAGATATTTTTTACCACTCATTAACACATTATAGAATGTTTTATAGAAATTCAACAATAAGTTGTCGGATTCCCCTAAAAAATATTATGTGAGGTAGTAGTTATTCCAAGTGTGGATCCTCCAACTGCAACCTAAGGAACCTACATCCCCAAGAAAATTGGGAGATAATATATATAGTTGAAATGTTTTAAATTTATGGAAATAAAGTTCATAAATATCAATTATTTGGTGCTGCACTATTTCACATCACTTAGAAATGGTCATATATGCCTTCCACAAAGTATTCATTTGGCCTGTTACCATACATCGTCTAAATTTTGTATGTTTTGTAATATCAGATGATTATGCAGCTAATAACTATGATAAAAAATCATTTGGTCATTGTGATAAGAGACTATTTGGGAAATGAAATATTTAAATCCTAAATTTATTGGATTAGATTAGGACATCATAGTTTTAATTAATGTTCAGTTTCATAATAGTTAAGGATTATTTTATATAATTTTATGGATGGTTATTCTAAAATAATTGTGATAATTCAATGGATATGACTACATATTGGATAACATCTTAAATATATGGTAAATAATAGATTATGTGGTTCCCCAAAACATCACATCCCTATTTAGATAATATATGTGGATACATGGTCTACAGATTATTCTAACAGGTTTAATAACCCACAAAATAATAGTTGATAATAAATTGATCATCAAGTCATACAATGAAAATTAATAAAATGATAACAAGGTTGAAAACTCCCAATAGATATACATTTGATAATTCATGTTCTATTAATGAAATATTATAATGGTTTTTAATATATTATTAAACCATATATATATTTAACAATATATTTCCATGATTTAATTATATGGATTTATAAGATTTTATATACATAAATTTTATTCATTAAATATTATTATATACTATTTACCTATAGTAAATTAGGTAATTTAATTTCATAAACTATATTTTATTTGTATTAAAAATTGAGGAATGTTCTTGTTATTAATAGATCTGAAAGAAACTTTTTTGATGGTTATAATGAACTAAAAAAATATGATGTCCCAAACCATTTGATCCTTCATAAAAAATATCATAAAAAATTTCAAAAAAAATAATTATTATGCTAATAATTAATAGATCCCAAAAACCTCTTTGAATGTGAAACATTGTTTTGAGCCTTTGAGGTTAAAAAATCTACCCACCATTAGTGCATTGTTAAATAAACATATTTCTGAGAAATAAATCATTCTTGTTGAAAATATATTTTCAATTATCTAATTCTAAAATCATCAAATTGTTACACATATAATTTATTTTTATGAGGGGGTGGTTGAACATTAGGGAAATATTGTATAAATATAATATAAAATATAAATTTTCACTAATTTGATTATTAATAGCTCAATAAATTTCCCATCATTAATAACATTCGACATACTCTTAGTATGATAATGGATTATGAAATCCTTTATCTAATACAATTTGGTGATGAATACAATGGATTATATGAATCAATTTTCAATTGACATAAGAGGTATGCATCAAGTTACATCTCTAAAACTGAGGGGAAAAATAATTTTTTATTTGGTGGTGTTTACCAAATTCATTGATTTTCAACAACTATAATAAGAATTCAATGTTATTAATTGATTTCCCAATGTTGGTTATGATGATGAAGGATTTTTCAGCATCTCATCATTTTGTGAATAAGAAAACAGATGTGGAGGATCATGGAATATTTTATTATAATACATATAGGGGATAAATTCCTATCCTATATGTGAAAAATGATTTATAAGGAAAGTAGGTAATTAAAAAATATATTAAAAAAGTGTTTCATGTTATTTAATGTATTAAAAATTATAAAGAATAATAAAATTTCACTTTAGAAGCTGAATAACCAAAATAAATTGAATAACGACCAAAATAATGTGTCACACAAAAATAATTGAATAATGTAAAATTATTTTTCATAATTATGAAAGTCATGGATATAACCCAAAATATCCTGAATAAAATAGAGTTCAGTAACCCCCTAAAAAATAAAAAAGCATAGGTGATGTTTGATACCCACTATTGAGGAGGAACTTCATATTGATATATTGAAAGGTAACCTTATTCTATGATATATATCTATAAATGATTTATTTATGTTTGGTTAAATAGTATCCCTTATATCACGCATGATTTCTAAGAATGGTCATTTATCACCTCAGACATTGGATATTGATATATCAAGGAGAACACCATGTTGTATGATCATTGATTCTAATATATTTAAATCATATTAAATCAAAAAAAATTGTAATTTATTTCCATTAAATCTAGTTCCTCTTAACATAGATGGAATTTTGGTAATATTATGTATTCTATCCATTTCCAAAATAGACAACATATTAATTCATGTTATAAGGATATCTCATTTCATTTTGAAAATTACCATGTTATAAAAACTCAATTCAATAATTTTCATATATTCACTTTGAAATAAAATTTTATAATATGGGTCATGATAGAAAACAATGTGGTTGTTCTGGATCAAATAATTTGGAATTAAGTCAACATTGATGATTAGCCTATTCTATGAGTATATGATAATTTATTACTAGATGGATTACATAGTCTCACCTATATATTGAAAATGATTATTGAGTCTAACTAATACCCAGGTCATTTCTAAGCTTGGCAAGACACATTAAATTAGCCGCATTGAATTGGAGGAATTAATTACTTTTCTAAAGTAGAATATATAAAATGTTTTTATATAACATCATGGGTCGAACATGTCATATTAATCAAAAATAATGATGCATTGATGCATCGTTGCATTGATTTCCATGAACATAATGAAATCTCAATCAAGAAATAGTATCATATACCCCCAATTGATGATGTTATTGGTCATCTTAGAGATACCATAAAAATAATTATGAATTGAAATTCTATATGGAAACAATTAGTAAATTATAAAATGGGATGATATTTTCATCAAATCATTCTCTATGAGATATTGACACATTCATATTACAATAATACAATATAGATTGACTAATACCCCCTCTATCTCCATACACATAATTTATAATGTCCATTTAAGATGACATAATCAATTATTGGTTGAATTCATATAAAATATTGCATCATATTCTAATATATGGTGTGAAATTGAATATAATTTTATAATTTTGTTAAGGACTATGAAATAAAGGATTATGTATGTGTCATGACCACATCCCAAAAATAGAACCCCACTTATGTTGATAATTAAACAATTGATATAATTACCCCTCAGTCCCACCTCATGTTGGTACAAGGTTTGTGACAATTACAATGGGTACATAAAACTGACAAATTGAAGGAATAATCCCCATTAATAATATAGTGTTGGGATGAAAGATAATAAACCAAATAGTAATTCAATCATATAACATAAATGTGAACCCATGAATATCCTACGATTCTTGAAAAATGTCAATAAAATATAGATGGAATCCTTTATATTTCAAAATAATACAAATCTTATAGTAGTGACAGAACAATAACACCAAATCCAGGATTCAAATGTCTAGTTTAGTCTCCAATATCCTACTGGAAACATGATTACAAATTTATAAATATATATATATATATAATATGTACTATGTATGATCATAACCATGGACTCTAGTGCACTTATGAAGAGGTAATACTAATGAATTAGTGAAAAAAATAGTTGACCTGACATAGAAATGTATTTCTGAACTAACCAATACCAATATCACTTTCAAGTTATCACCAAATCACATATCAAATATAGTAGCATAGTATCTAAAGTGAATAGGAAAATGAAGCCATGCATAAGCTGTCGTCTATAATTTTCACTCTCACACACAAATGTAAGACATAATGTTTAATCATCCCTTTCATATATATCACATTACATATCCAACTATAAATAATGTGTGTTGATATTCATTCATACATATCGAAACATCATGTAGAATATATTTTGTTACAACATGTTACCCTTACATTACAACCACATCATGTCAAAATGGACATACAATATCTTGATTTTGAAAGAAATAAACATACATTCAATACTCCTTCATTCACAACCCCCATAATATATTAGTTTATCAACATCAATGATTAATATCCAATGTCGACCTGTATCATCACTCTGTAATATCGAACATCCACCGTTATCATCACATGGGATCATCAACACTAACATGTATTATCACTACTAACGAAGGGTGAGCAGTGAGGTGGGGATAGAAAACTGTATGAATCCCCACCAGCGTGGATGTTAAATAATGCCCTAATAAGTAGGATCATTTTTTTAGTTGTATGGATGTCTAACATAGGTGGGAAACACATTGAAATGACATGAAAATAAATAAGGTATATATAACAGAAAATACCCTCCTATAGGTTAACATCATTTTCACTAGTGTAATACATAACAACAAAACCAAACTACATAACATATACTACAAAAAAACAACATATAATTGTATCTAACCAAACATGGACCATACAAATACTCACAATTCCACTTAATTAAATGTCTCCTGATTTTTTGAGTTTAGGAATTTTTTAAAACTCCCATTTAATAATTAATTTAATTAAAATAAAAATAATACATTAATTTCATATTCATTTCATTTAATCAAATAACCTATTATCATTTCTAGACCAGTATCATTTTTAAATTAGTATTATTTATTTTAACTCATGAAACTGTGTGATTAATGTTTTCATTTTTTAAATACATTATATAGATTATTTGGAAACTAACATTTCAATTCCAGATAATAGTTAACAAATCAAACATCCAAAACTACTACCAAAAAACAAAAATGACACCCTCACAACATAACTAAACCATTTTATCACGACATCCACACATCACAACCACTACACACCAAGCCACATCCCATCCCATTACAACCAAACATTGAGTCACAACCCAGAACATGCCACAACTATGTTGATATCCACATTCACTAAAAAATCCCCAAAAGGGTTCACACACTGATTATATATTTATAAAAATCATAATTACACATTACAAAACAATTGAGATCCCACAATTAAAATAATTTCCTTTTTAGATATGTTAATTAATTTTACTAACTTTTTATCAACGAAATTAACTCACAAATCCTCCATAACATTTTAAACTTATTCAATATCCATAGTTATGAGATTATCCATTTCATTCATCATGAGTAATATTATCAACAATACCTGGTACCCACAATTATAACAACTAAATTAAAATAATGGGTCCTAACATGTATGTTTTTTAGAGAAGTAAGAAAGTATACATATTTGAAATAAATACCATCAAATGTTATAAAACATGAAATTTAACCCTATTAAAACCAATTATATATTTTTAAAATTAATTAACATATTATGTCAACACATATTAACCCCATATTTGATGGAACAATTAGTAAATCCAGACACATTTCCAAGAATATGGAGATAAAAATTATCCACTACCACAAATATGGTATCTAAAAATTTCATTGACTATAAGTAGAATGAGATTCAATTAGGATACCATAATATCATGAGAAATCCCCAAAACCAAATGATTCACATCAATTCTATTTATAATCAAATACCAATATAGTACATGAAAATAATATCACTACTGATAATTATTAATGTTGAATATGATAAATCAATTGAGATAAGAGGATTTATTTACAGGTAATTTCCATGGATAAAAATATTGAGGAAAAAGACCAAATATGGTGGAATGGGTAGGAAGTTTATTTTAACATTGCACAGTATTCACCCATGGTTTGATGGAAATTAGTGAGAAATGAAAATATTTATGAGATCATCAAATTTTATAAATATGATTGGCCAAAATAAATTAACAATATGAATGTAAGATTCACATATTGAGTTTTTGTGATACCATCCAATTCAGTATTTAAAATAAATTTATTAAATGAATCCCTATAACTAAAAACCCAATGAAAACCCACTGATTTTCTTGAAACCATAGTCATGAATTAATTCACACCCTGAATTATTCTTCAACGACAAGATTTAAATTATTAAATAACTCAAATGTAATTACTCATGTTGTTAGGTTTTTTTTCCTCCAACAAGTGAATAAAATCTCACAACAAGAAGAGATATTTTTGTCATGAACATCCTACTGTGAGGCCATTTTATCTCAAAACAATGTTGAACCATCATTGGTTATCCTTTGAACACCACAAACTTCTAAATCAACATTGTAATTGGATGAGAAGAGTTGGAATATTTCATTAGATAAATATCAAAAAATTACCATCCTCAATATTCAAAACCATACATGAAAAGGGAAGGGTGTGGTCTTAATAACCATATTGGGAGATACATCAATGGATTTTTTTACAACCAAAACCATAGCACTAGACAAGCACAACATTTTTTGAAAAAATATCCGAAAAAGACCCTATAGAAAAAATCACAATCCCCCATAAAAATAAAAATAAAGACATTGTCCCAATAGTAATCTTAACTGACTCTCATTCACAAACCCATTAATATAACAACTTGTTCCTCTACAAAACCCGATCCAAAAACCACTAAACAGTCAAAAATCATTTCCTTATGTAAAAAATTAAAAAATAAACACCATATTGGAAATAAAGTATGATTGTTAACTCACCTTGTATATAATAGTATAGTCTTCATTGGGTGGAAACAACACACATTAGTAGTTATGAGATGTTTAGTAAATATAAAAATTATGAATTTTTAAGGTTTTATTATCCTCTTCATCTAAAATATTCTAGAACACACACCACAGGAAGGAAAAAGGAACATATTAAATATAAAAATTCGTCAAACATAACATTATCAATGAAAATTTTACAATGAAAAATATAACTCATGTTTTCATTATGAAACTATTTCAGCTAGTCCCATGTTCTCTAATCAATGCCAAATTTCCTCCACGTCACATTAATCAAGGATATGGTCCATCAACATAGTAATTTATATCAGTGATCATGAAAATCTATTGTTCACTTCTTGAATTATGTGTCTTCCTTGATAAAAATCGTCAACATATCAATGATTTGAGAGATAGTGTGAAGAGACCGAGGAAGGTGATACACATGGAAGATAATGCGGATGTAATTCAGATATTGTAAAAGCAAAAACTAATAATACACCTCTTCGATGTGTTCTATGAACTTATAAGTACTTATTAACATTGTATAAAGCACACATCATTTTCTAAGCATCGATTTCCCCCATTGAGGGGAGAATCCCAAGAACATATGGCATCCAAAGTCAATGTCTAGGGGACTTTAACTAAATTCATAACTGCATTTTGATAATATTGGGATTCTTGCATATTTTCTAAAACCATTAAGATCTTCTCAGTCTTACTCTTTACAACATTAGGACTCATACCATCTGAATCCTCAACATCTATCAAGTAAAATGATGAATATAATAGATTCACATACAATGATAAAAATAAATATTTTTTATGGATAAGGTAATAATGTTATTTTAGGTGAACTGAATAGAAGATAGGTTCATTAACCATGATCTACCGAAGTCTAAATTAGATGCTTGAAACATATCATTTAGTGTCAATAAGTACTCCTCCATATTTCCATCTATCAAAGTGTGAATTATTGTATTAATACACATCATAGACCAAGATAAATACATTAACCCCTTATATATGCATGGTGAAACATCAGGATCCCAATCAGAGAAGATGATTTCTTGTACCCTGTAAATCAAAAAAAAATCATCCATATGATTCGTGAGAAAAATATTCATGACACACAATTCATGGATTAAAAAAAAGTTATCCAACATTTTTATTTTGTCTATAATTATAAAAAATACATCACATCCTCTATGATACAGGTGTTAATATAAGATTAAATTCATCAAGATGGCATCCCATATCAACTCAGAAACATCCAATGGTAGAAATAAACATACAAGAAATTGGCGTTCAGATTTATCCTTCTATAAAACTATCAAATCAACTAAAAAATAATCTAATAGTTGATTTATCTAAGGACATGAATAACATATTATAAATCCATAATAAATTTTATTCGCACTATTATGTAGAAATACGTGTGGTCTGTGGTGGTTATGGATACCTCCCTCATGTATAACAAATAATAGAAATATCCTCCCCTGAATCAATATCTATTTCTGACCATCCTTTAACTATTCTTCTAGAGTTCCACCTTGGAAAACATGGATAGAAATCACATTTACCATTGAACCTCCCCACTGATATTGATACATCTTCTATTAAAAGGTTGAAATTATGTTATTCTGTTAATGATTACCAGACCCACTACTTTTCCACATATAATGTGAACTACTATAGTTTCCTTGATGCATTTCCAAACATCTATAAACTATAAGACTGCATCTACATTGGACATCCAGATTAGTGAATTAGAAACAACATTCCACGTACATAGAGTGTATTTGATTTTAAAATAGTAATCATAGAGAAGATCCACTAAACTCTCCTGATGTATATTTAGATATAGGTGAAAAATGTTTTAGGATCCTAGGACCAGTGAAAACCATGAATTGTTTTTTAATGAGGCAATTATAATGTAACTTTATCACATATCCTAATTCCATAAACTATATATCATGGGAGGAATAATTATTCATATATAGATATAAAATCCTAGTATAACTATAGATCAAAATTCTATAGTATACCAACATTAATCCCAATAAAAATTGGTATGGGTCATATATAACCTAAAACATCACATATTATTTAATAAAATGAAACATTTTGGCTCTTGGCTACTTCTCTCTCTCAGAAATAATTGATTACTGGAACACAACAGCCCATATGAAATACTAGAAATTTTTTTCCAATATTGTTTGTAGAGATACAACCTAATATAAATTAGACAGAATAAAATGAGAATATCAGGTAATACTAGGAATAATGAGATCTCCTTCCATGTTAATGGGTTCCAAATATTAAAAAAGACCTTATCATTTGATGGGTCCATTAACACACCATAATGAACCACCACATGTTCTATTAATTGTCCATATCACATCATAAACTATCACATTGATTGTTTTCCAATCATATTATGGTGTCTAAGAACCTAAAAAGAATTATTGAGATGATCAATGTTCTCCTCCAAGGAATTATAGTAAATCAAGATGTCATTGATCAAAACATTGTAAAACTAGTCTATTAACTAATAGAATATATAATTATTGATCCCTATATAAATAAAATGCGAGTTTATTGTAATGAATAACCTAACTAAAAACAAGATGCTCCCATAACTAATCCTGAACACAATTATTGGGATAAACACATATTTGACCCCCATCAGTTAATATCATGAATACGTCTAGATCATTAAAAAATAGCTAGTATCCTTTAGATGGTAAATTAATTCTATAATATTTATAAAAGATTAATTGATCTTCCTTACAATAAAAATAAAAAAACTAGTAGTCCACACACAATATCAGATAGATTTCTTCTATCCAGAACAATAGTAATTGTGAACCATATTCTATAATATTGTTCTTGATGAATCTCCCTTTATATTTATCGTCAATATGTCACCTCAACTCTAGAGGATCTATAGGAAAGATATGATATGTATCAATCGAAATCAATGATGCAATTATTTACAACAATATCACAAACTCAATATCATATGAATGGGGTTGTTTTACAACCAAAAATACAAAAA
Source organism: Viscum album (assembly GCA_963277665.1). Taxonomy (NCBI): domain Eukaryota; kingdom Viridiplantae; phylum Streptophyta; class Magnoliopsida; order Santalales; family Viscaceae; genus Viscum; species Viscum album. The sequence continues at coordinate 1,428,701,502 of OY728141.1, forward strand.
TAATAAAGGAAAAACTCTATGACACATATAATATTCCTTCTATGGGAATCCACTTTCAACACTACCAACTGAGACAAATGACGATTTGTATTCCCACCACCCATTTTACAACCCTAAGGACCAAGGAACACAACCTATTTGTCCTCTATATTGAAAAATTAAACAATTATATATAAATAGTAAATGGTTACATGCATATTACATACCCATCATATTACATGTATGACATAATATGATTATATCTAAATTTTTAATAAATTTCAGATTTCTTTTGTTTTCTGAATTTGTATTCTACATGTCTGGGAAAAAGAAAATAATTAGCATTACCTAAAATTAGGATGGATAAGACAATAGAAAATAAAAATCAATACAAATAAAATATAAAATTATGGACCAATGTAGGAGGAAAAAATGAGTTTGAGGCTCTAAAATAAAATAACGAATAAATATGAGTAGGTTATAAAAGAAACACAATCTATGAATATAAAAGTCAGAACTAGAACCTACATCACATTAATCTACCTATTAAATGGTTCTCTACCTCAATAACATTGTATTACAGTACCAATTTAAACTAATTTCATATTTATTGGGTTTAAAATGAGGATACCCTCATCAAATTTCATCTACCATTTTCGAAAAAAATTCATTGATGGCCCATTAGATGGGAATTTCCTCAGAGGTAACTACTAATGCTAACAAAAATTCCCATAAATTTCAATCAGAAATTATCCTCCCTTTATTTTTATAAAATGAAATGACAAGTTGAAATTAACCCCACATATGTATCCTAAAAATTAAAATCTCCTAGTAGATTTTTACTAGCCACCAACATGATTTAAGTATGTTAATTTCTTTCATGTTCATATCCAAGTATATCAAAAACATATACTGCTAGAAATATTCTATCTACTTCTTTTTGCCCCTCTTCTCAAAATAAATGGTTGGAAAAATTGATGTGGATCACCTAACAAGTAAATCATCTTCATTATATATTCTAATAAAATTTTAACTAGTTAATATGTAGGAAACCAAAATGGGGTGACCAAATACAAAATCATTGAGAATAGAACATCCCTTATACCCCCTTCTCTAGCCTCATCATGTTGAAATAAATTAGGGAAAAAATCCATTATAACATTGAACATGATACTATAATATTGAACTCTCATGACTTCCTAATAAATTGAAATAAATAACTTCCTACTTATTTCATTTATCAATTATGTAATGAGATCCCAACAAAACACCATTTGAAACTCAACCCTAGATAAATCTCTCTCCTTATACTACATAAATTACAACATATTGTACAAATGTAATACTCTACACATGTTAATAACAACATATGATATAAAAAATTCACATCATTTTTATTTAGACTAATTATGATCTCAATAAGTCTAAAAAATGTATATCTATCGTTAATTCATTGATTCTCCCCTCTTACATCCCTATTATCTTTCGCTAATGTGTACAAAATGTTCCCTTTTATGCCTCATCCTCATATATCAGTTAACTCCTTTAAAATATAGTAGATTAGAATAATTCTCCTCTAATGGAGAACATACTAATGGATATTGACTTGGTAAATTTTTTAAATAGATAGGAAAAATCCAACACATGATATGGTGACATTGTATAAAAGATCATTTAATTAATTTCATTTTATCTTCCAAAATTCACCCAACTAAAACCTGAATTCCATTAATCATGAAGTACGAACCACTCCTTAGAATCTAACATAAAATTTAGTCCACCTCACTTAGTCACTCTATAATCTCAGAGTACCTACATCAATAATGGTTAACCTAAAAATAAAAAATTATAGCGGGTCTCACAAGCACATGTCATATGACAAGAAAAACATTAACTATTTACCTTTCAAGAAATAAAATCCTCATAGTAACTAACTGAAAAAAATATTCTATCACTAATCTAAATCCATTTATACCCCTATATCATGACCTCATTCGTCTAAATTTATCCTTCTTAAGCTTGTAATGAATGAAGAAATATAATGTCCCTAGAGTACGTCCATTAGTAGACCCCATGATAGTGACTAGAATAAAGGGTATACAAAAACCACATATAGAAGGAATTTACCCAGTAATAATATTTCATTAGGGCCTATGATAATCACATAGTAATAAAATCTATGTATTTAGATGTAATCCCAAACTATCAAACAATACATGAACAGTGAATTTTTTTTGGAAGAAGTACTCTTGGAAAATAATAGACATTTCTTATGGCAGTAACTGAACAAAATCCACAAATCCAAGATAGTAATATCTAGATATATCCCCATAATTATCCTAGAAACAAAAAAAATAGAATATAAATATGTTTATTGATCATATCATGCATACATTGTATGATCATAACCATGGCCTCGAGTCCACATAAAAATTGGATTATTAATGCTCGTATGAATCAATATTAAAACCAACAAGCAACAAAATAAATTGACTAACAAATAAATGATTATCTTGGATCAAAAAACATATCCTGAATCTATTATAGTGAAGTTATATCAACAATTTTCCTGAAAACGGATCCCTTCCAATGAGCTCACACTTATTTTATTGTCCCATACCCCATTATCAAATATCATGTTTTCCAATCCCTTTTTTATAAATCATATAACATTTCCCTCCATATCTAATGTGGTTTGGTATTTATCAATACCTATTAGAGTCACCCAAATAGCCTAGAATCATTTAATTTCATCAAATATGATACCATCATAACCTCATCACGTCCTAAGGGAAGTAGGATATCAATAAATTTAAGGATATAATCCTCTTTCTCTCTTTTAGTCATGCATGGCCCCTAACCAAATAACATGTTCTCAGAATCATTGTGTAATCATAATGAATGAATAATATTATGACGAAGAAATCTACAAAACCAGTGAATATTATCAATGGATAATCTCCAAAACTAAATTTTATCATCAATACAAAAAAATCGAGAGTGGGGAAGAGGTGTAGTCAGATATATAAAATGCTTTCATCCATGATGTTTGAAAAAACACCCAAAATCCAAAAAATTTGTGTTTTATTATGTTTACCAATATAAGATGGGTTGTGTAAATATATTACATGAAATGTATATATTGAATGATAGAACTCAAAACCCAACTTATGGGTTAATAGTAATTGCACAAGCATACACCGCAACACCACCACCACACTGTGATACATCATCCATAACTGATGCAACCTATAGTTTCATCACTCATCAAAACATGAATAAAATTAAACAGTCAATTTCAGGTTCCAAAATTTCATGAATTTATTGTTTTATAATAACTCAATTTTACTAACAAATTTAACCTACATTAATAGATCCCATTAATTTATTATTCAATCCTTTTTCTCTAATTTCTACAAATATATTACACAATAATCGCATTTTAAAATTAACATAATTGATATTTATTTACAATCTTTTATCATTTCAATTTCTTAAATACCAATTCATTCCTTGTATAATTTGTAAAATAACTAAACCACACATCATAATTTCACATGTATCTCACATCTACTACTTGAAAAACACAAGAAAATTTCATCCATATATTAACATCCAAAGCATTATTTAGAACAACCACATATCATAACCCATAAACACTATCACACATCACATCCCATATAAACTAACTATCGCATCACTAAAAAACATATTCAATACGCATGTCATTCACCAACATTATCAAAAATTCCCCAGTAGATTTCACACTAACTATAAATATTCACAACCATCACAATCACACATTATAGCTGATCTGCTATTCCTAATTTTTTACAATTTAATTTCATGTTATTCTATTTTACAAAACATCATATTTATCTTGGTATTTATCATAAAAATTGATCAATATATGAAATATTAATTTATTATCAACCTATATGTAATTATACATTTCTATCAAAGTCGTGTCAAACTAATAATATGAAATGTTTTTTATAGTATTATAAACTGTAAAATAAGAATGGATCCGAATAGTTGTGATTTTTTAAAATCAAAATAAGCCTGTATATTATCAACCATAATATCGCTAAAATGTAGTAAAATATATAATTCCAAAAACTTCTGATCAATTTATGGTTTAGAGATTGAATTATTTTCTAATCTTTCTCGATAGTATCAACAAAAAAAATAGATAAACATGTAATTCCCTCTGGTGAATAGAAATTGTGAAATAATTGTGAATTATTATTTCAAAAATGATTTCAAAATAACTTCTCAAAAAGTAGTTAAGGACAAACAATAAATAGACCATAACTGCACAAGGAAACCTTGAATAAACTTCAATCACATATAGTATCATTAATATCATATTGCTGAATATTTCATAAATAAAAAATATTCAGCCCTGAGATTTACCAAGGTGGAAAACGGGTTATCGGGGAAGAAAGGGATATGTTCAAAAATATATTCACAATAATCAAACTCTAGAGGAAAATGATCAAAATGAAATGAAATTAGATGAATGGTACTTTATAATCTCATAATTTCCACTATTACATTAATGGAGATTTGAGTGGAATGAAATAATTCTAGAGATCATTGGAATTTATAATCATGTTATACCTAATCACCATAATGATTTGAATATTAGGTTCAAATAATAAGTTTTTTAGGCTCCCAAATTTAGGGAATGAAATAAATTTATTCCTTAAATCCCTATAACAGTATCCCTGATTAACATGCATTGATTTTTATATCACTTCATACATTAATAAGTTTACATGGTGAATTATTTGTTATAAAAATGATTCAATTTACCATAAAAAATATTATAGAACATCATGATACGAATCAATAGCCTCCAGGAAATTAAAAAATATCATATAAGGAAAAATGTTTATTTCAAGAAATACTATTTTAATAATTATTTTATCTTTAAAATACTTCCAATTATAATTAAATCATATCAAAACACCTCAAACACCCAAATAATTGCAAGGGGTTGATAAGAGAAGTATTGTTATTGTATTTCATATTTATCATGAGTGAATTATAGTTATAGAATCTGTTTTATAACATTCATGTATTATTAAGAATGAGAATATGTTGGATATATCAATGACAAATATAATGGAATGATATCCCATATCGACAAATGTGACCAAAATAAATAGTTTTCATTGGTTATATTGATACCATCAATACTTTTTGGACAACTCATTATGTGTATCAAATACACTACAAATATTAACATGAAAGTTAGGGATGTTACTTTTGATAAAGTATTGTTATGAAGGTTTCATGGTATGAGATTAGAGTTTTATTAAAAAACCTACACATACCAAAAAATATTGCAGGGTTGTTTTTAACGTATAATATTTTTATTCAATGAATGGATTTGGATTCTTTCTCATGAAAATTTATATGCTAATGTAACATTCTCAAATAAATTAATGATTAATGATTAAAACTACCCAACACAAGATATATGGTTGGATAGAGTGATCATTACACCATTTATTCAGAGCTACTATCACATATTCAGAAGTATTTAATATATATGTATATTAAAAGTATATGAAAATCATATTTACATTGAGGTAATTGGAAAACAACATAGGTTTTACATCATTGTTTTCTCAAGAACATATAATTTACTTTATAAAATTGTCATTTTTATAGATATCCTTATAATGATAACATATTTTATTTCAATCAAGGTGGATTTATCACAAGACCAGAATACCAAAATATATAAAAAAGTAGTTTCAAGGCTTAAGGTAGTACACAAATTATTGTATTTATTTTTGATTCATGTATTATCTTAACAATAATGATAATTCATCAGCATGCATTAGAGATAGAGAAGAACAAAAATACTACTAATCACCCTGGGAAGAAGATTTAGTCTAAAAGGAACAATTAAAATCAATAAGAAAATCTATGATATTTGAACACTGAATTGGAAATACATGAGATCTACAATTCCCATGATTAGTTTTTAGTAATAAAAATATTTCCCTCATAGAAATAAAATTTCAACATATGAGGTTATGTCTAGGAAGGGATATTGAAATCAAACATAAAAAGATGAAACCATGGATTGGAAGATGAATGTAATATATTTATTCTAGAAAATGATATACTAGGTTTAAATAATTTATATATTTCTCAATGAATCAATGTGTCAATTTACAAGATAAATGGATGATAATCAATGAGGTGTAGAGTTTTAAATATATGATAAGGTGTTTCTTTAACATGCCTGATTTTTATGGGAGATTTTTTTAAATGAATTTATATTCATTAATTTATTTACATTCACTTGGTCAAACATTCCATTCACATGTACCTGACATGTCTTACACCATAGGCAACATCGAATAAAATTTGTTTTACTTGAAATAATATTTCTACAAAACATGATTTAATTGATATAATTTTAAAATTTATATGGTTATAAACCATGCATTTAAATAATTAATATTTATTTTAATAACTATTTTTCTATTATATATATAAATTTTTACATAAATAATACATATTTATAAATAAATAAATAAAATATAGTATGGTCATGGTCACTTTTAATGTAATATTTTCATAAAGGAACTGGTTTTTATGTTTCTCAATGAAAAGTAGTTAATTTAATTATATACTCTAATAGAAAAATAATTTGGAAAAATGAAATTACTTTTTAAATTAATATTTTTTTATTAACATATCGTGTGTTTTTTGGATATTTTTTAGAAACATTATTTTTCTGTGAATATAAAAAATTACTACTAAATAAAAACAATATTTCCATTTAAATATTGGTTTTTAACTAATTCTATTTAAAATTGTATTTAAAATTCAAAATAGACCAATTATGTGTATATGAATCCAATTTAGGACATTAGAGTCATTTTTATTATTGAAATTATATTTTAAAACTTATTGGTCTTTTTAATGTTTTTACATAAAATCCCAATTTTTGGATACATCTCTAAGATTACCTTTAAATTTACATTTCCCACTTATTTGATTTTGAATTTTCAAAATTTGAAAATAGGTTTTAATCCGTGTGATATTTCTAGTCTAATTTGGTCATCCTCAATTTTGACTACAAATAAAAGCGTAAGTGATTAAAATTAATGAAAATTATTAAGCCAAGAATAAGCTTAATAAAGTAATAAATCGTGATCTTATTGAACAAATGTACATGAATGATTGTCGAAAATCTATTTGATGAAAAATATCCTACCATATCCCCTATTTTTTCAAATTTTATTTATTATTGGGATTTTATTAAATGGATGTTACCTATTTAATAAGTTTAGAAAGGAAAAAAGAAAAAATTGGAACTTTCCCTACATTTAACATTTATAAAAAATTTAGATTAAAAAAAATATATTGTGGTTGGAAATATATATTTTAAATAAAAGTGGGTTACTATGATCATAATGAATTATCAAAAAAAATTTAAACGATTTATTTACATAAAATGCTTATGAAACTCCACCCTAGACATTATTTAGTTAATAAATAACAAATATAAATAATACTATAAATGTTAAAATTCAGGTGAATTGATTTAATTATTGAAATTGATTAGTTGTGATGATTAATATATCATTTTAAAATTATATAAACTTAATTTAGTGATTTAGAAAATTATTTTTATAATTAAAAATTTATTTTCAATATATAATGTTCGAATTGACATTATTGTTATTTTAGAACAATTGATATTTTATTAAATGATTTAAAATTAATAAAATATATATTTTTTGAAAATTTATTTATAATGGTTAATAAATAATAACTATAGTCTATTAATGGACAAATTTATCTTTTATAATTAATATATTCACTCATAGATTATAAAATCATTGTTAGCATAATCCGAGTTTATGTAGTGTTTTGTGCATCACATACTCGTGTTTCTAAAAATAATTTCCAACAGAAAATATATTTTTTTTATTTGTAAATTATATATAATATTTCTAAATCTATTTATAAATAATAAATCTCATTATATTTTATTATTAATGGTTAAATAACTTATGATTGAAAACCAGATTCTTAAATCAAAACCAGCGTAATAAAATTCATGATTATTAGATGTTAAGGATCGAAATTATTATAATGAAGATATTTTAATGATATGTATACGTGGATCGACAATAATTTCACATTACTATATTATTAATCCATTTAGGAGTAACATTAGGTAATTGATACCCCCCCCCCATTACTGAATACCATTTGGTATTTAGAGGAATACCACTCCCCCTCCAATATAAAATGGCATGCACTGTTCAGCTTATTCACACATCTCAAACAACATAGGTTCGGAAAATATATAAAAAATATACTTAACAACACACCCACATTATTTATTTTTTCCTACCCTATTTAATAATTCAATAAAAATAAGCCTTTTGGAAAAAACCAAAAAGAGTTTCCAAATTAAGATGTAACATCTTTTCTCAAGTACTAATCATTTATTTTATTTCTCCAGACTATCAAATCTCTTTATTCCATAATTTTATAACAAAAAAGAGTCTGAAATATACTAGAATGTTTTCATGATTAGGGTTACACATAAACTTACAAAAACCTCCATCAAATTGGTAACAAACATACTTTTTATTAGTCTTGAAAACAACCGCCTCAATAAATAATGATTGTTAATTTTAACATCTATCACCTCTTCTAGTTGATATTGCGATGGAAATATATCTCTAAATAAAATATATTATTTTTAATTTGACATTAATATTATATATTCCTTTTATAAAACAAACTGCTTTACTTTCTATTAGGTTTAAATATGCTAATTTTACTTGAGGATGTGTGGACTACTACACCCACAATGCGATGTGATTATTTTATACACTACAAGGAATGTATTAAGGTTGTGTTTAGTAGATATATATGATATATATGAAATCATTAAACTTAATTAATAATTATATAGGAGGATATATGTATATATATACATATATATATATATATATATATATATATATGGCTTTTACATTCTTTATTTCCACATGGTAAATAATCAGAAATAACATTATTGCGTACGTACAACTTATAATCTCCAGAAACTCTATATTTTGTTTCATAATAATATATTCTATAGATTATTATATTAAATATATACTGATAATAAATTACATTTAAATCATGGTTTAAATTTTACAAGCCATTATATAAGTATAATTATCAAATATATAAAAAATTTAGACTTATACAAAAACCAATGTGGAGTTAGCTGATGTGGGACCACAACATAGAATTATTATCAACCCGGTAATATAAATACATAATAAATCCCAATATGGAATTATAATTAAGAATATGGTTCTATGATATATTTATTTAAAATTTATATTTATTAAATAATGATTTTGGATAATTTATGAATAGAGTCAATACACGTGATAAGGGGAGTTTATTAAACTTTTATTTCCATGAGATTCAAGCTTTATTCCCCACCCATTCCACTTGTGTTGTGTGTATACATAAAATATATATAATACATTATTCCTATATTTAATTTTATGGATATTTAAGTATATATTATATGAAGAATATTTCATGAGTTTTATGTTTCAAAATTAATCATATTTGTAACATAATTTTGTCTCAATTTCCCTTATATGAAACTCTTGTTTTGTTATGCACCAAAATATATTTTGTAGGATATATAATTCGATTTTACATTATATATCATGACTTTCATTCTTATAATTATATTTGATGCTTAATTTAATTTATTTTTCTTACACTGACAGTATTATCACATGTAAGAAAATGATAAGAGCTTTTTAAAAAATCTCATCACTTGTGGATTTTCTTTATGTTTATTCATTACTTGATGAAATATTATATTCTATATCTCAATAAAATTAATTAATTTTATTATCCTCTATTTATTCATTATATGATAATTTCTTAGTAACATTTTTCTACTCTTTGGTTGATATGATTGATAAAAATTTGTTTTTTAAAAATCGTAACATTACACTCATTTCGGTCAAAAATTTGTGTTCCTTCAAAACAATTTTTTATAAAAATGGTTTCTCATAACATCGAACCATTATATCATAATAATTAAAATAAATATTTACCAATTCTTTTTCACCAATCTATTCAATGTATTATTTTTTTTCCAAACAATTAATTTTTTAACGTTTTTACAATGAAAAAGGAATCATCTTTTAACCTTAGACGACATATATGGATTTACCCACTATCATTTCATCAAAGCTTCCTTTTAATTATTCAATGGATGATTTTTAAGAATTTTTTTTAAATATTAAATTTCAATAAAAATAATTTTCAAATAATTTTCGATCTTATTTTATATTTTTATCAATGAATGTTGTTTTAAAAATGTTTTCAAGACTTATGTATATGATTTCAAATAATTTTCAAAGAAATTGATTTCAAAATATTTTCATGATATCTAAATATGTTTTTAAATTGTATTCGAATAAATAAATTTCTAAATTGTTTTAAATATTACTTTGGTTGAAGAAAATATTTGTTAAATGATTTCAATAATTAATAATATATTTTCATTGAATTTTATATTAAAACTATTTTAATGTTCTTATATGAATTAAAAATACATTTTCCAAGAAGAATATATATTTAGCAGCTGAAACTTTTTTTAATGATATTTCATAAATATTTTCTGACATTGATGTCATATGTTAATGTTACTCATCCCTTCTAGGATATAATATAATTGTTCTATTCATATTATTTATTTAAATATTTTAAGCTTAATTTAATTATCTTTAAAAAATTCATTTTCTTTTAATAGGTTATATTTTTATGAATTCATTTTCCCATTCACGGGTTTTATGTTGGTGAAATCTATTTCTATTTAATGATTTAGTATTTTTATTACATTATTATAAAACATGTATATTTTCATCAAGTTTATTATATTATTACATGTTTATGATACCCAAATCATTTCATGGGTTATGATATTATTTTTTATGATTTTTATGGAACATGTATATATGATTTTATTGTGATATGGGTGGGACCTACATCCCGATAAAATGAATTGGGTAAATATATATGTCTCATGATATAGACATGGACAAAATGGGAAATGAACTCAGTTTAGTAATACAACGCTATAACAAGGGGTGAACATTTTTTAGTAATACAGGGATGTAATGAGGAGCGAACTCGGTTCGGTCATACATAGAGAGAAGGGGGTGTGAGTTAAGTTTAGTAAATGACATCTTAAACTAATATTCCCTTGGAATTGTTTCCTTTAATACTATGGTAATTATTATATATTCATATGTTTATAAAAAATTGAGGTGTTTTATTCCTCTATTATGATTTCATGTCCTATGTTCTATATTTCAATATGATTCAGGTCTTATTAACATACATAATTAATTAAATGAACCATGTATATGATCTTAGTGATAAAGGATATGATATTATATTTTTAAGATCATGTTATCGACCCCTTATGATCATAATTATTCTTAAATATGTCTCTTATTTCCACTTATTGAGCATTTTTTCTCACCAATTTTTACGTTCCTTCTCCAGGTTATGAATATATGTATTATGTTTGATGTGTTTAAGAGTTAATCTTTTCAAGATGAATACTGTGGGAAATAATGTAGATAATTTAGGTACTAATATTTGTGATTCCATGTTTCCAAAGGTAATACATTAATATGGTCTTTTGGTATCTATTTGTATAATTTTTTATGTATTATACAATTATTTTTAAAGTATATGAATGAAAAGTGAGGGTCACAACAGTTGGAATCAGAGTAATGTTTTTTGTCCTTTGGAATCTATGATGATAATACATGAGTGATATCCCAAGGAATATATCTAATTAAATTTCTACGTATGTCTCTAGGGATAAGTATATCAATGAGTTAACATTTACAAAAATGCCCTATAATTTTTGTAAATGATATAAGGAGTGGTTTACTAGGAATACATCCATATCTGAAAACTAAAAGTGGATGTCCCAATGTCATTGATGTACTTATGGGTAACAACATTGACATGATACCTTACGATTTCCATGGGGTAATCTGGAACATAATAATGGGCCTTGTTGTCCACTTAGTTTGACAATATCAAGAGATATGCTTTTGGAAATTTACAAACTCTATACAAACCATGCAGAAGGATTAAAATAAAAGATGACAATGAATAAACTAGGATAGAACTATGTTTCCATATATTTACGAAGTATTATCATCAATATAATAATCCTGTAATTAATATTTCCTGATTATATGGTATCCAATATATGATAAATGTTTCTCATAGTACGATTTCATGTTTTAGTGAATGGATAAGATTAAAAGTAACGTGGTTGACATTTAATATTTCAGATGTGGAATGTTTGATAATTTTGGAAATCAATTTACAATATGTTAATATCATAAAAACATTAAAGAAGTTGGTATGATTGATTTTTATGCTTCTGAAGATAAGGAGACTGCAAACGAAATGTGAAAGGTATGTGATGTTCTTCTAGTATTAATTATATTAAACACAAGAAGAATGATTAGATTGTGGTAGATAAATATTAATACATGATTCATTTTACATATTATAGGAAATATTTATTATGGAATATGTTTCTTAATCTTCATCAATGGTTTAAGAATAAAAATGATTGAATGAAGTATTTATGTTTTTCAAATTCTGTGATTTTGGTAAAAGAATCCTGAAATATTTATAAGTTTTCTCAAAACCTATTTTCAGATATGTATTGAAATGGTCTTTTTGATTGGTGATGAGCAAATATAAAATTAATTTTCATGGAAATTTTATGTTTAAATTTTGGGAAGGTAACCCATAGTTAACTCATGACATTGTGATGATGATGCTTGGATGAATATATGATATATATTAATATGTAAATTGGATGGCATGGATTACCCTGGAACTGATTGTTGAAAAAGTGTTATATGTGATCATGGATAGAATTTATAACATATTGGGTATAATTAATATTTCTAATAATAATTTTAATAAGGAATCATGCATTATTTCCAAAAGAATTAATGGTAATTAAGGGAATATACAACGAGGGTATTCACATGATTGGAATGTGACAACCATGTTTTAATTTGAGGTATTTGGGGAATAATGATAAAAATATTTCTTGAAAATATTTCTATATCATTGAATTTTTAACATTCATAATATTTCTATGTATAAAAATTTATATAATGTTTATGTTAAACTTTATATGAATCCAGTTTGATTAGATTTATCTTTCTTCATATGAGGATTTATGCATATTAGATAGCCTGTTTAAACCACATTATGTTAATAATAAATTATGGGATGTCATATCATGTGTCTCATGATATGTTAGATCATTATTAATGAAAAATTTACCATACATTCTATATAAAGAGGTTATGTGGGTCAACAAACAAAAAAGGGTGACATTGTCCTAATATCATGCAAGTTTATATTTTCATGTATATTATTCTAGTTTGGTCAAAAAGATCATCAAAACATTTATGATGTCATTTTACCATTATTTCCAATGAGTTAGAAGGCCCCATAGATCATCTTAGATTTATTTCATAGTGATTTTTAACTTTTTCTTGTCCATAATATCTATCACTCTCTCCCAGATCATGATAGTACGATATCCATTTAATACCCATGTTTTTACTTCCCACATGTTATCTCCTACATGGATAGTCACCTATGTGTTACTCTGGGGAACAATTATGGTTCTAATTTTATAAGATAAAGTCTTAGTGTTCATTTTTATGATGTTGGTTTGTTATAATGGAACATAAAGCATTAATCCAATGATAAGGAAAAAACATTTTGCGGGAAAAATCCTCTTAAGGTCCGTTGAATATAACTCCCCCAATTTTTTAGACGTTATTGAAGGGAATTTATTTTAATTTATTTATTGCATTTCAATTAGTTAAATATTTCTTTCACATTGAACTGAATTGACTTTCTCTACTCACAACACCAACTTGGAGTGTAAAATATGTAACAATGAGTTTATTAGAAATATCATTTTATTATTATAAATAAAAAATTAGATAATTATAACCTACACATTTACCATGTTAATATAAATAGTAATAACTAATTTTCATAAGTTATATATATGTTTTCACATAAATAAAAAATATTTATAATGAAATATTAAATTTCTGGTAATGTATTTGTATGTTTTTTTAAAAAATATTTTTTTCAAGGAACTACTTTTTATGTCCTTTTTTGAAAAATAGTACAATTAATTTCAGACAATATTATAAATATATTTTTCAAAAATGAATTTCTATTTTTAATTCATAATTTTGAAATTATATGACACTGAATTTGTGGGATTTTTTTGAGAAACATCACTTTTGGGTGAATAGAAAAAATTACAACAATTTTTTTTACAAAATCCTATTCACATAAGTTAATATTAGTTTCAAATAATATATTAAATTTTTTACAAGTAAAAATATATAAATTATGTATATATTAATCTAATTTTAGTCATTTGAGTCATTTTTTATATTAAAATTAGATATAAAAACTTATTGAACATTTGAATAGATTAATTTCAAAAAGTAACATTCTTTCCAACTTTTTAGGATTAGTGTTAAACATAATTTTCCCACTTATGTTATTTGAGTTTTGAAAAATGTAAATAAAAAGTTATTATATGTATTATATATTTATTTTAATATTATCATATTAAATTTTGACCAAAAATATTATTGATAGTTGTTAAAATAAATTACTGTGATTGAGGTGAGATTAACATTAATTACGGAATAAACCTAAATATTATGGACCAAAATAACATGGAATATAGTCCAATATTCATTGAATGAAAATAATTAGATCATATCAACTATTTTCTCAAATTTTATGTGTTATTTTGATTTCTTTAATTTAAATGTTCTTATATAAAATGAGAAAAATAGAAAAAGAAAAAAATTTATCATTCCTTTCTATTAACATCTATAAAACATTATGTTATTTTGATGACATAAAATTTTAAATTATAGATAATATTTTGAAATATAAATTTTGTTACTATTTTTATTATAAATTGATAATAGTTTTTAGATGTGTTTTATTTACATAAAAATCTTACCAAACACCAAATAGTGATTATTTAGTAAACAATTTTCTATAATAGATTATAATATAAATGTTAAACGTGAGGTAATTAGATTGAATTATTTCATTTATTTTTTTAGATGATTAATATACTATTTTACAAATATTAAAACTTAATTTATTTTAATTCCAAATTTATTTTGTTATTTAAAAATTAAATTTATATAAATAATGTCCAAATTAACATTATTGTTATTTTAAAACAAATGATATATTATTAAATGATATATAATTAATGAAAATAATATATTATACCAATTTTATTTTTAGGGATATAAAATATTGGATATTAAATATTACTAGATCGATTGATTTTTTATAATTAATATATTAACCCATAATTTATAAAATCATTATTAGCACAGTTTGGGTTTAAGTAGTGTTTTGTGTGTCACATGCGATTGTTTTAAGAATTAAAATAAAAAATGATGGATATTATTAATTTTTAAAATATGTATTATATTAATAATTCAATGGATCTATATTATAGAATAAATCTCACATAATTTTAATCTTAATGGTTAAATTACGTAGGATAATAAAATAAATTCTTTAATAAAAATGAAAACGAATTGGGGCTTTTTGGATGTTTAGGATCCAAATTATTAAAAGGAAGATATTTTTGTGTAGTATAGATACGGTTAGACCCTAATTCCTAATTACACCTTTATTTTAAAATTATTAGGAACATTAGTTAAATGATACCTCTCATTAATTAATACCTTTTGGTATTTACAAGAGTGATAATCCCCCACCACTATGAAAAGAAAAGAACTCTCCCTCTTCTTCACACATCTCAAACCAAATATGTTCATCCATGATATTCCCAATAGTGCTCCCAAAATCCATAACTTCTTAATAGAATCCTATATTTCGGTAGATATAAATCCAACCAATCATTTTGGAAAAAACGAAAATAAGTAACTTGATTAACAGTTATCATCTTTTCATAAGTTCATTTATTTTATTTTTTTCTCAACCTAATACACTATCTTTAATCCATGATTGTATAAAAATGGTATATCAAATATAATATTCTTTTCTATTCTATGGTTTACACCATAACATACACACACCTCTATCCAATATTTAATAAACATATTGTTTATGATTACGGAAAACAATCACCTCACTAAACAACGATTGTTCAGTTATCCTTTACCCCCTATCATGGTAGATATTATGATGAAAAATATATTTATATATGTTTTATATTATATTTATTATGACTTTATGTTCTTTAAATTCATTTAAAATACATATATTTTTACTTTCCAGTGTCTGTAAATACAATAATTTCATTTGAGGAAGGGTGGACTACGACCGACTCAAAGCATTATTATTTGTTAATACACTACATGGAATATATTAAGGATGTTTTTAGGGAATATATATGATAAATTTGATATAATAAATCTATTTTAACATTAATATATACATATATATATATATATATTTCTTTAAACATGATAATTAAATGCAAATATCATCCATGCATACATATGACATACCATCTCTATGAACAGTGTATCATATTTTATACTAATATATTTTACAGTTTATTATAATAATTAAATACTGAATATAATTATATTTAAATTAAGTTTTACATTCAGGAAATAAATATATATTTTGAAGTACCAATGATATGAAAAATTAAAACACATCTCAAAAACAAATCAGATATTACCTGATGTGAACCCTTAACATAGAATCATTGATAATTGGGTAATAAAAAGGCATTATAAGATCCTATATGGTTTTAGAAGTAACAATAAGGTAATTTTATTTATTAATAATAAATATTTATATACTATCCATGTGGTTGGAATGAGTATAATGATAGTAAATACATAGTGTAAGGGCATTGCATCTCATTTTTTATTTCCATGAGATACAAGATTTATTAAACAACCACTCCTTTTTGTAGTGTGTTTACCTCCACAGATGTTATCAATGATTCTTATTGTTAAATTTATTAGTATTTAAATATCAATACTATGATATTAACTTCACATGGTGTCTTTTTCAAAAGATAACAATGCGGTATAATAGTTTTGTTTCAATTTTCCATCTTTGATTCTCATTTTTTGTTATGCACCTAAATTCATTTGAAGAAATATATATTTCAATTTTACTTAATATTTCATGAAGATCCTTATTTATACGATATTTTAATATTATTTTAATAACATTTTCATACATAGATTAATGGTCCCATGTTACTATGTTATAAGAGGATAATTAAATAATCTCATTGCTTATCGAGATTGTTTTTGTTTATTCTTTAGTTTATGAAATCGTATAATCAATATATCATGAAAATTCATGATTTTTATTATCCACTATTTATTAATAATATAATCCCGTTTCAGTATCATTTTTATAATATTTGGTACATAATATATTTTAGAATTTTTTTTAAGAAATCCTAACACTACCCTCTCATTGGTCAAAAATCAGTGTGCCTTCAAAAGCATTTTCCCTAAAAATAGTTTCCATGAATATTATACCTTTACAATATAATTTATAAAATAAAATTTTAACATTATTTCATTTACCATTATCTTCAAAGGTTTCTGCTTTATTTCGTTCCTAATAATAAATTTTTATAAATATTTTACCATCACAATTGAATTTTCTTTTTACCTCATATGACATTAAAAATTCACCCATAGTCATTTCTTTGAAGCTTCTTTTTTCATTTATAAATTGTTAATTCTTATGAAGATATTTTTAATAAAATTTTGTAAGAATATTCTTTTTCTTATTGTATTAAAGTTTATTATATATATTTCTAAGGAGATTTAGTTTTTAAAAAAAATTTAGGCTTTAATTATTATTTTTACTATTAATCTAAAAGAATATTTTTTGGAAACATTATCATGATTTATTTATTTTTTTTCATTGTGTTTCTTATAAATAAAATTTTACAAATATTTAGAATTTTTTTATAAAATTATTTTAAAATTACTTCAATTTTTTAATATTTTTTCGAGGTATTTCCTATGGAATTTATTTTAAAATGGTTTTATGTATTAAAACCCCATTTTCGATGAACAAAGTATATTTTCATCAATATTTTTTTTGAAAGATATTTTAAAATTATTTTCCCTATATGAGGACATTTATTGATGTAACTTGTTACCTTATAGGAAATGATCTAATGGTTCACATCATATTCTATATATTAAAGAGATATTCTAAATTTCATGGTATTTATGTTACATATTTCTCATTCATTGGTTATATATTTAAGAAATTTGTTTCCCTTTAACATGTTATATGTTTATAAAATCCATTTATGATTCATTGTTTATAATTTTGATGAAATTATTCTGAATCCTATATCTTTTTTCACAATATATGATATAATTACATGTTTATGATACCCATATATTTTCATGGTTCATAAAATTATTATTTGTTAGTTTGTGGAACATGTATGTATAATTTCATTATGGGATTGTTTCGACCAATATATCCCTCCAATGTAGTGGGAAAAAATTTAAAACTTATGATATAGACATGGATGGAACATGAAATAGACTCATTTCAGTATTACAACGATGTAACAATAAATGAACATGGTTCAGAAATACAGGGCTAGAAAGTGGAGTTAACTCATTTTAGTAATTCATGTCTAGAATGATGACTGAAATAGGTTCTGTAATATAGGTCTGGAACGGGGTGTGAACCTCGTTCAGTAATGGAAATTATCCACTATGATGGCCTTTGAAGAAATTCTTTTATTATAATAGGAATAATTATTTATTCATATGTTTCTACCAAAATTAAATGTTTTATTCATATATTATTCTTTAATATCATGTGATCTTTATTTTCTTATGATTCATTTATAATGAACATCTATAATATATTCAATGAGTTTTTTATATTATCATTGATATTTTGGGTGTTATGTTTTATTTTCATTATATTGTTATCAAACTATTATTACTATAATAATACATAAATATATATTCATTATTTACCCTTATTTAGAATTTAATATATCCCCTTTTATGTTTACATCCATAGTTTATGAATATATGTATTATTTTTGATGTGTCTAAGAATGGTTCTAGTCGAGAATAAAATTGTGCGGTATAATGTTTCTCATTTATGTGACAGTGTTAATGTTTCCATGTTTCGAAATGTATTAGACTACTATGGTCTTGAGAATCGATTTTTATAATGTTTTAAGAATTCCAAAAAATTTATGTAGTATTTATTTATTAAAATTGTGGATCTCTATATTCCTGTCTGATATTTCCTCAGATACAGGTTAAGATATATAGGGATAAATTATTATTTAGACATATCAAAATCAATCCCTTCAATCTCCCTGATGATGTTGGGTATTAATTATATTACATGAACTCCTTCAAGATTTAATTTTGATAAATGATGTGTTCCACGTGTTTTATATGAGGATGTAAATATCAGAACCATCATATGTATATATCATAGAGGTAGTGGAACTAGATCATGATATTTGTAATGATGTATAACTATTGACGATCTTAAATTTGATTATTAATCTTCTACAAATCCAGACTACCCAATTTTTAAATGATTAATGGTGGAAAAATGGATTAAATGAACCAATATGTGAACATAATAATATAGTGATATAGATTTTACCACGCATGTATTCATCCATGTAATAAATTTTCCTGGCTGAAATTTTTATGAACAATGTTTGAATATATTGACCTATAATTTTATAGAAAATATTTTTTTGATAAAGAATTTTTTTGACATCTATTCTCACACACACACAAAAACTAAATGGGAAAACCAATATCATGTTATAATATATTTCTATAAAATTTGAAGATTATAATATTCTCAACAAACTACCATGCATAAATATTGATAAAATAATTTGATATAAATAATGGTAGAGTTTTTTATTGAATCATATTGTAAAATTATTATATATGAATCAATATTTTAAATATTGGGAATGAGGTGGAATCTCGATGGTTTGTCATAGACCTGGAAAAAAGTATAATTTCATCCATTGAAGCATGAGAGATTCCATTTATAAATTAATTTCAATATCAATGTAATTTCTTCTAGGTCCATGTTAAAGAAATCCCAAACATAATAACTGCTACAACATATCATAAACATATGGATTATAAATAGATATTATGGTGTTCTGTAATGAGATATTATGATTATAAAAATATGTAATTTGAAATATAGTTTGTTTCATATTGTCAAATAAATTTATAATTTTATACATAGTCAATTATTATAACATACTGAGTTTTAAAGTAAATACATTGTAAGATAGTGTACATTGTATTCACCATTGAGCTTATATGAACAACTAAATATTATTATTTAATATTGTAGTTACCGTAGATCCATTATAATGACAAGGATGAACATGAATATATGAAGTTTGAAAATATGGTATACAAATGTACATATAATTAATACATTTACCAATTAATTATAAATGAACATAAAATCCTTTTTAAAAAAAGTAATTGTATTTCTGGAAAAATATTTAAATTCCTAAAATAGTTTTTTATACAAATAAAATAAAAAAATAAAAAATTTAATATTAGATTAAAAAAGTATATATTTAATATATTAAATCTAATGATTAAGATTTATCCTCTTTATTTTGTAGATATGATATAATAATGATTCTAGTTTTACACTTAAATAATTTGTTTTTCTGAAAAGAAAATTTTCCCTCCTTTTGGTGGTGTACTTGTTTTGAATAAATTATTTACACTTTAGTAAATTCAATTTTATTATCAAATTTCATCTTTGAAAAAATAATATCATCATTTACTTTTGTTGAATTTTTTGTAATTTTATCATAAGATTCAGGTTTGGATGATTATTAAAATATTGAATTTTAATTCAAAATAGCATTTCAATATAAATAAATTTTAGTTTTAAATTATATTTGTAATGGTATTATGGTATACTTATATAAAATATTATATCATTTTATCCAATATATATCATTAGTATCAAATTCATAATGAATCTTGATATGATCAACTTTTCATTAATTAGAATGTTTTCACATTCAAATTTTTTTCTTTATATCAATGATATTAATTTTTCATTAGTTTTAGAAAATTATATCATTAAGTAGACCAGCTACCCTAGTAATTTAATACCCGAGCTGTCCATAACTCATCCTAAAAGGTTCCCTGATCCCCACCGGTTAGTGAGAAGCACCTTGAAGCATCCAAAATGAAGTGGTAATGATTTCTCCACAAATAATTCGAATAAAAGAGAAACAAGAAAGTATAAATATAAATATAAAATACAATGAATGTTATATACCAAAAGTAAAAGAGGAATAAAATGGGAAATGTACTACAACCAATTCCCCAAAAATCAGAAATACTACCCAAGTCATAACTCAAACATAACTTACCATGTCCATGGAGAGTCACCGAAAAAATCTATCAATAACTAGCCATGTTACCCTCGAAACCCAATAAATAGACTAGAAAAAACATAACCCAAAGGTATTTCTTGATCCCCATGGGTTGGTGACATGAACCTGGCATCATAAAAAATGAAATAGGAAATGATTTTTCCAAAATTCATTGTGAATCTGCTAAACCGATCATCATTGAAACAAAAGAAGTGTTTGAGAAACAAACAACTATAAAAATAAACGAAATATAAAAAAGAACCAGTAATACAGGTAAACATTCCAAAACATAATATAAATACTCACTGTGTTCTCAAATCAACATGTATATACATCACCAAAAGATCATTTTTCCTGGTTTGATCTTGAAAGATAACAGTCTAAAAACACTTCAAGTAACATGTAGGGTTTAATACAAATACCACTAGTTTTTCCCAATGGTTCTACAAAATATGCCAAAATAATTAAATAATGGATTTATTTTTGTTTTAAAAAAAAATATGTTTGTTATTTCGAATAATATTTACCGAAATCAGGTTATTTAATTTCAAAGGATTGAAAATACTTTTTGCTGAGGCATTAAATTTGATGGATTATTTATAAAAAAATGGATTATATAAAGCATTTTATATAAAATAGATTATATAAATTTAGAAATCGTGTAATTCTATTTAACAACATTGGCATATATATAAATATATCTCTCTCTCTCTCTAATATAATCCAGAACCCTACATGTTCATCTACCAAATAAAAATGAAAGTTATAACATATAGTACTATGCACTCTCTTAGTAATGATGACAATATGCGTACACACATGTCCTCTAGACACTGGTTATTGGGGACTCATCATTATCACCCAAGGGATATGACACATTTTATTTTTGTATTAGAACATTGCATAATTTTAGTGTGAGTCAAAAAAACTCACAATATAACTATTTATTTCATGATGTCTTACACAGTAAATGATGAGAGATTTTTTTGACCTATTAAAATTGAATTAAATAACATTCCCCCATTGCAAATTCCAATTATCCATTTCAAAAATTAGGCTTTATTCAAAAAAATGTCTTTTTAACAAGATAAAACCACTATGATTATAAAAAATATTTTAAATCCATTGTCACCATAATAAAAAATTCAATCAATTCCATTTAAAAATCTAAATTAAGAAATTCAATTTAAACGATTTTCATCCATTTTAAAAAATTTCCCAACACAACGAAATTGTGGGTATTCTCAGTTTCATTCCAAAATCATTTCAAACCAACAAATTCACTGGAATTTTGTTTTAATCAAAACCAATTTAATTTAATGAAATGAAATGAATTTAAATAATAATATAAAATAAATAAATAAATTTAAGGTTATTTGATTTTGATAATAGGAACAGAATCACCTAACATTTCACGAAAACTAAATTCCACAACAAAACCCACTAATAAACACAAGGGTGTAGAAGACCATGAAAATCAAATAGAAATTATATTTGGTGATACTATGTTTAGATCCATCAACATCAAGAGGATATATCAAACCCCAAGGAATAAAAAATAGAAAGATATGATGAGTTGGGGAGAATGCATACCCTATAAATCACACCATCACTGGAATAATAATCAAATGTCTTACAAAATGGCCCAAGAGGTTTGTGGTGAACCAAAATTACCAAGGAAGGGATCTTGGGTTGAGAACAATGAAAGACATAGTGAATTAAAATAAAAACCATTTATAATTCCTATTTAAAATCATTTAAAAATCCATTACATGATGTTTATCCCAATTAATAATATTTTAATTAAAAAATCAAAATAAAAATCTTCCAAAAACCCATATTCACTTGAATTAAAATGGATTTAGTTTTATATAAGTGTTACACATCATTTAACACAATTAAATTTTGTCATACTGTCCATATGTCTTTAAAATAAGAATAGTTTTTATTCAAAATTTGAAAAAAATATGGGACTTCACCTTTACAGAAATCCTACCAACACCATATTTACCCTACCAAGTCAATGTATATAAAAAACACAACACGGATTAGAACACACCTTATTAAAATTAACGGGATGTTACAAGCTCCCCACAATAAAAACATTATTTCCCAAGAACACATATGAAGAATCCTCCTTGCTTAAAATATGAGTACATTCTCTTCCATCTGTGACTCCCTCTCCCTGTTATCATGAGAATCAAAATCGTAATGTCATTTTATTAGAACCAAAGGCATCATCCTCCACCAAATAACATCAGATTCAGAATCAATAATCATGATGGGTTGTTTAGTCATGGATAAATCAGGTTCAATCTCATTATCACCCTAGATCAGAACATGAGATTAATCATATAGATATTTTCATCACTATGATAAATGAAACACGGTATGTATTGACATCAGTTGTACTGGTATTTATAAATGGTAAGAAACATTACCCAACTTTTTTATAACCTCAAAGTGGTCCATAAATGTGGATCACGCATCCCATTCATCCCAAGCCTTTGAGGACCCAACTACAGCAAAACCTTCAAGAACACATGGCTACCAACTAACAAACCCAAATGTCGATGGTGAATATCAGCATATGACTTATAACATATCTGTTTCATAATCATATTATAATGAATTAGCGGAATCATTATTTTAATCTTTTTTACCATGCTCAGTTGAACCAATGAACTTTCAACGATCTCTGACTGACAAAACGACGATTTTCAAGGCCAAGAAATACATATCATAAATATTTTTTATGTCATATGTAAATGTAAAATTATTTATAATTACCAAAATTATACTAAATGATATAAATATAATCTAATTATTCTTCCAAACTATTCAAATGTATAATTGAACACTATAAATAATATTAATTAAAAAAGCAGTTTTCAGTTAAAATTTATCATTTTTCATTATTCACCAAAATATAAATGTTATTAGAAAAACACAAAAAAAAATTACAAACTAAATTTTTAGGTCACGATTCTAAAGAAGAAGTGTATTTTGTCCAATTTAATATATAAAAGTGTCAAATACCTGATTTAAAAAGCATTCTCCATTAAAAGTTGACAAAATTTCTTTTTAAAAAAAAAATTCTTGTATTTGAAAAAATGAATTTGTTCTTATATTATGACTAGGAATAACATAATATGGATACTAAAATATTATAGAGTATATAAAATTCAAAATTCAGTGAACACTGTTAATATCCTCTTTTTGAACTGCTAGTTTGGTTTGTTTTGGTGTGCTCATACTCGGTGTTATGTCTAGCACGCGTTATTGAATTAATTTGAAGAGAAAAAATATTACGAAATATTTGGGTGTTACAATATATTAAATATAAAAAATAATTAACATGTTATATATATTATTTACATAAATTATACTCATTATTATACCCATAAAAATAAGGAAGTGTTGAATAACAAACTATCCCATGATGTGAAAATAGAAAGTCATACATACATAGGTATGGTGACATTCTTATTAGTATAATAGATATAGTAATGAATATGGTTGAAATTTTTTTGTAATAACATCGATTTATATAGAGGTTACTGGAGATATTAATTTCATATGGAGGAAATGAATGTGGAAGTGTAAGAAGAAAAAATATTGAAAGGGGTGATGAAATAATTACATTTTCTCCAGGTGCTTCCTTTTGATTTGAACAAAAGGGATACCTAGGATGGATTTATCATCATTGTAAGAAAATTTGGCAGATGTTAGGGTAGTTGGAAGGATATTTGAGTCCGGGTTGGACAATCTGAATGGCATTAGAGGTGTGAATTATAGAGAAGGGGAGGAACCCTTTTATAATAGAGGTGTGGGGCACTTTAAAAGAGCATTTAATATAAATTTATTATAAAATTATTATCAGTTAATAATAGATCCAAATGGATTTATATCGATTCTATGCTAGCGATGGGTGGAAATACATTCAACCAATAGGTTATTGGAATGTTTATGTAACCATATTAACCATATTTTTATATTTAACTTTTAGTTAAATAGTTTAAATTTTACCATGTCTTCTTGTATATTTATATTACATTGTTAATATAGTAAAAAAAATTCCATAGAATCTAATGTAGTTCATTAATGACCTATATAACATTATATATGTCATATGGATAAAAATTAAATTTTAGGACTATTATATAATTTAATTAAATTGAATTTGTTTTAAAAACTCAATTATGACAATTTAGACACAATTTAGTTATTGAATTTTATTAAAGTCTTGAAAACTTAATTACCACACAGAAAAATACATCTAATCAACCCTAACATGTAATATTCACCTAGAAAATTTGTGTATAGAATCAAAAAAATCAATTTAAATTTATTTTAATTTTTATAACATCAAATATTTTAATATTTCACTAATAAGGTAATTATTTTATCATCATTATGTCACAAATAAATTTAATTATAAAATTTATAAAATTATAAATAAAATACCATGACAAAGGAAGTCATTTTATATTTGTAATTAATATTTATAGTCAATTCTACCTTTTTTATAACTCTATATTTAAAATGTTCTATTTAATAAAATTGGAATTTAACACTTTTAACACTTCATTAAAAAAATATAATAAATTTCCAAAACTATTTCTTGTGTATAAAAAAGGATCATATTTTTTCCAAATGTTTATTTTGGTCAAAATAGACTTATCCTATAGAATAAAGAAATGTGTTGGGGTAATTTTATATTATTAGGATATTATTTTTGTCTCTAATTACTATATTTAATTTTAACCATGGTAAATAAAATTCAAATGATTCTATTCGCCAAAAAATATTTTCATCCCATTTAACAACATTTTACATAATAATTATAACTTTGTGTATGAAATAATTGAAATTAAATTCACCAATGTTGTAAAATTAAATTTTATGCAATATTTCAATTGTGCTTAGAAGGTGGATAAAAAACCTTAAAAAGTTCAATAAAATTTTATATATCTAATATTATAATAAAAAGACTTCAATGAATTATATCAGATTAATATAGGTATTATTTATATATTTTGACGTTAAAATAAATTTAAATTTAAAATTAATTATTTAATTAAAACATCAGTTATAAACAATAACATAGTGTTTTCGCTATTCATGAGAAATTGAATGTTTTCAAAAAAATACAAAAAATCTCACCTAAGCTAATTTTTATATTCTTAATTCAAAATAGATGTCTATTTTAACTAATTATATTAATATTATTGCCTAAAATTAATTTAATTATTTTTAACAAAAGGACATAAAAATTAGTTATTTTTTAAAAAATAGTTCTTCTAAAAATTTAAATATATTAACAAAAATTATACATTTCATTAAAAATATGTTTCATTTTTGTGAAAACAATATAATAAACAATTAAAATTTATTTTTTATTATTCATATTTAAATATTTAATTAATAAATAAATATTTCATTTGTGTAATTATAATACTAATGTGTTGTTTCACAGAAAATCAATCTTGCGTATAACGCAAGACATGATGATGTTGCGTGAAATATAAGATATTAAAATAATTTAATGTGATAATATACTATGAAATCCTGGGGTGTTACACATTCAAAACATTTAAATGGAATTATCCGAATATATTATCATGTACATCATTTCAGATTTTTAGAAAAAAATATGTAAAAATTCATCAATATTTCTACATACATCCTTGTCAAAATCATTATCTCTAGCTTCATGTTCATCAAGAATCTTCTTAGGAATTTTTTTCTTGGTATCCTTGAAATAAATTTCACTCATATTTTTTTTTTACATTTCATGAAATTTTCCCTTATCATTTCATAATTAATTAGACTACTATAAAAATCATCTAGATATAATGTATTAAGATATTTATCTTCTAAAGAGTAATATTTGGAATAAAACATATCAGGAAGATTTATCAATTTATTTTCACTAACGGTTGAGTCTTCCAACATTTCACCAAGTCATTTTATGGTGCTAAAAATGTCATTTACCTTGGAAAAAATTCACCAACTAATTCATACTCACCCATCATGAGATCATCATAAATCAATCTCTATATTTTTAACTTTTCCTCTTATACATTTGTATTACATTTGTAAATTTTCATCATATTATACCAGATACATTAGTCAGTGGAAACACTCTACACTCATAAAAACTCACTTTTAAGAGATTATAGTAAATAATTATAATAACATCTATCATTCTCATTATTTTTCTTGTAAGTATATCGTAGAGGTACTTATTAATCAATATGTGGAAATCCATCTATTTTAGCTTCAATAATGTCATACCCAAGAGTCAAAATATAATGAAATATTCAATATTTTTAGATATGATATTTCATTACATCAAGGAATAGAATCCCCTCAATGTTCCTAGTTATCGACCTTGTCTTATTTTTTTATCAAAAATAAATTCAATTATTATTATTTGGTTATTAGAGTCAACATCATAATCAAAATATCATACACATATTTCATATGAATGTCCATCGGTTTGTTATTAGGTTTTTCTGGAGAAAAGGTTCATCAAAATCACATTTGGTTTTGAATCAAAGTTTCGATTATAATGAGAAACTATATTAGAGTATTTATGGATCTGATGAAATGGGGAGAATTCTTTTTAGATCATGGTGTTCTCATAAATTATAATTTTTATGAGAAACTAGTGATTGTGCCTAAAAAAGTAAATGAGGAACATGTGATTCTAATCGGTTTGAGGTTTGGTAGGAATGAATGAATATGATGGAATGAAGAGAACTTATAATACTATATAATATAATTCAGAATATGATATACTGATCCTAAATGTTCTTATAGTCATTAAGATATCATGAAGATAAAAATTATTTTGTGGAATAATTAATTTTTTAATTATTTGATATTACGATATAAGTTCATTGGAGTAAGATCATCATATAATGAATTGTCTAACAGATGGGAATTATTGTTCAAAACAAGATAAGACAAATATAATTGTATTTATTTATACCAATAAACTACAAGTAAAATGTCATTGATGATTGTTCAGCTACAGGAATCGGTAAATCAGACTCATCGTTCCACAGATACATTAGAAGAAGATAATTTTTATTAGGAGTTGTTAGGACTAATGAAAAAAAATTGAAATTTTCTTGGACCATTTCATATAAGGAAGTAGGAGACCAATCTACTATATGAACACAAACAATGTATTCAAAAATATTCATCATGTTGAATTGTTTTTTTTTGTTGTAGATTGGGTCAAGAGAGAATAAAGAACTATTTTTTTCGTCATAGGGGTCAAGAGTAGTAAAAAAATATGGTGTGCTGGCTATTGAACTTAAGTTGAAACAGATCTATTAGAGGAATACATAGACTAATAATTAGATACAATCTTACACAAAAACATTCTTCAAATATATGATCATTAGTCTGAAGAAAAATAGAAATGATGAATTTTTTTATGTAGTAAAAAATTCTAGAAGCACCATCAAAAATCATTTCCCATGTTTTGGAATTATCATGAATAGAGAAGACCACATCATTTAGGATGTTAAGTATTTAATGATGTATATTTAATAGGTGGATTCTTATCCAGGATGTCGGATAGTGCTTGGCATTTTATTGAATTTTTAAGAAGAAAATGGATATCAAATTGTTGCAAAAAAAAACTTCCCACTGTGCCAGATACCGTGTAATAATAGGACGAATGAGGATAAATTTCAGCTGGTTGTTGCGAGATAACAATTAGATCTCATGATGTTGCAGGTAGTGTCTCAATTTATGAACTGTAATGATTAATTCCATGTAGCACTTTTCAATATTTGAATATCGAGTTTCCACATCATGTATAGTTTGACAGAGATAATAAAGGCTTTTTTCATTCCCATCAACATTCTTTTGGGTGAGAAAGGCACCTAGTGATCGATTTAAAGAAGTCATGTAGAGAATATGTGGTTTTCCTTCAATAGGTGGCATCAATACTTGTGGAAAGAATAGATATTTCATGAGGGTATCAAATTATTCTTAGCAATCGTCAGTCCATTGGTATGTCACTCCCTTATTCATTAATCTACTGAAAGGAAAACACTTTCCTTCCAAATTGGCAATAAAGCGCCGAATATAGTCTAAATGACCTTGGTGTGGTCTTAATTCATTAAAATTTCCATGAGGTAATATACGAATTATTTTTGTCATAGTATCAATTTCTATACCACGATGGTGTACAATGGATCTATGAAACATTCCTAAGGTTACCCCGAAAGCACATTTCTAGAGGTTCGTCATCAAAATTTGATAAAGAAGATTATGGAATATGGTTTCAAAAACATCTAGGTGATTGGAACATTGTCTGGATTTGACCACCAAATCATGCACATAACAATCAAAAAACCTTCCTAAGAAGGGTTTAACGATATGGTGCATGGCACATTGTAATGTTGCACCTACAATCTTTAAGCCAAAGAGAAATACCCAATAACACAACACACCTTGAGGGGATTTGATGTCTATGGATTCGTCATCTTCTAGGGCCATTCAGATTTGATTAAACCCAGAATAGACATCCATGATGGAAAGAGATTCATAGCCAACCTTTTCATCAATTTGAAGCTCTATAATCGGAACCATAAAATCATCAATAGTACAATGTCAGCCAAGATCTCTGAAATCAGTACAAACTCTAATTTTCCCATTCTCCTGCTTCAATGGGACAATATTGGACAGACATTTGGGATATTGAACTTTCATGAAAAATATAGAATTTATAAGCTTTTTAAATTTAGGTTCAATTTTAAAAGCATGAGATAGGTTTGTTCTTCTTGATTCATGCTTTAATCCACGATGTTCTTCTAGAAAACCCAAATGATGTTTGGATACATCAGGATTAAGACCTGGAATTTCTCTTTAATTCCAAGAAATATTTAAATTTTTGTATATATTCATATTTTTATGTTTATTTATGTATATTTATACATATTTATCATTATTTGTATATAATAAAAACATCTATTAAAGAATCGAGATGGTTCATTAAAATCTTCTCTAAATGATTCTTAATCCCAGAATACTCATGTTTTTCTGCAAAACCATCATGAATTATTTCATGGTGGTTAAAAAAACCATTGAATGGATTTATTGTACATAGAATAATTAAAAAGGTGAAAAAGGGACAATTTAGAAAAAACATTATATTTAAGGTAGTAAACACGTTCAATGATTTATATTTTTAATATGTGAGACACATTTAAAAAAAGAACATAGTATGATATATTTATTTTGAAAATAAATAACTATCAAGTATAATACCCCCTAATTTTTAAAGTTTATTGGCTACCTTAATATAACTACTATCATATGACTAGTAGCATTGAAATAATCACTTAATAGTTAAATAAATAATTTATTTTCAAATTAATTTATTTAGTTAATAGATCGTAATAAATATGTATAAATTCAAAGAAATACTAACTATATAAATCTATGGAATCAGATCATATAAATCACTAGTGTACCTTTATTACCTTGAACCGATAGTGAGCTGTTTTTGGAAAGATGTAAATAACATCCAATATGGATGTGGTTGATTGTTTACATGGTCCACATATTTATCACATATATTCATCAGTTATCAATTGATTTTAAGTGAAATTCAAAAAAACATATGAAGGTAAACTAAATGCTTTTCGAAAAAAGTATTTATATGTGAAAAATTTGTTTTTATCCTAATAAATTAAGTTAATATCTATTGATTAGTTATTATAAAGAAATTTAGATATTATTAATTCAATAAAATTTTCTAACATCATCTAATATATTTTTTATGCAATGGATAATAATAAATTTAGTTTTATGCTAATAAACTATGTTATTATAAATTATTGTTTCATCATGTTTTGTGCAGTTCTCTAAAAATTTATATTTTACCAGTTTTAGAAAAATAAATTCCCATTTAAAACATCATTTTTGAAATCATCATGTCAAAATTGCCTTTGAGTAATGTTTTTTATTTTTTAACAACATAATTTTTCGACGAATGGGGAAAATTTATTATTATTATTTCAAATAGTCATTTCAAATAAATAATTTAAAATATAAAATCTGTTAAAGATATATAAAACTATTATTAGGGTAATAATAACATTATTAACACAATTTGGGTCCTTTTAATCAGTTTAATGTAGAATATTTAAATTATAACTTTTTATACTTATGATCACTTGTTCATTGAAAACCCATTTTTATCGAGTTTTCAGTTTTAATAATAATAAAAATTACTACACATCAGTGATTTGAGTATGATAAAATGGGTTTCATTTTTTTAATAGAATAATTAATATTATATAATAAGTAAAAATTATATATTTGTCAAAATAAATAGTAAAAACTATAAATTTTTTTCCATGTGTTAAAAGTGGTTTACTGGGGGATAAACTAAAAATATATGGGTTAAAATGACCAAAAAAATGTATAATTTTTTTGGATGGAAATATTGTAACCTAATAAAATAAATGTTTCTATATGATCCATTTTGACCCATTTTCCATGAATGTGTTGTGGAATTATTGAACAAATTTGAAAAAATAAAATTGTGCCACTCACCTAAATTATAAAAGGGAACATTATCTTCTATTCACTCCACAAATAAAAAGGTGTATTGAATAAAAAAATCACTATGAAAACACCCAATTAATGTTATAACTAATAAATAGATGAAATATTTGGGTATAAATGCAATCTAATAAGTTCATAGGTATTATCATAAAGTGATTATTAGAAGAAGGGATAAAATTCTTAATCATGCATTTCTATTTTATTTCTTATTCCACCAATGTTAAATATTATTCAAACATGATGAAAAAATAAAAATAGTATATTATATATAATAAGTTGACATTATATCAAATTCATGACTTACATCCATATCTTCTTCAGTCACATGTGAAATTAAATCATTGATCAGGTGTATGGTGGACAAACTCCTCAGAAACCAATGTACCTCATTTTCCATCAACACCTCTCATGACATGATATATTGATGGATTAAATATATATATAATTATATGATCTTCTTGACATAATTTTACT
Organism: Viscum album; assembly: GCA_963277665.1. Classification (NCBI taxonomy): domain Eukaryota; kingdom Viridiplantae; phylum Streptophyta; class Magnoliopsida; order Santalales; family Viscaceae; genus Viscum; species Viscum album. Next base: position 1,428,734,146 of record OY728141.1, read on the forward strand.
TATGGAGTTATCATAACTGATATACATTATTACATTCCATTTCATTTTCATAAAATATCATCGCTCGTGTGTACCATAGACTACAGCCTCACGAAGCGATCCGATTAACTTTTCAGTAACACTTTAAATTGTAGTTTACAATAATATATTTAAATAATATATATGATATATATATATATATATTATGTCATATATATTATGTAATTTTGAATTATTATTTATCTATTTTTCATTACAAACATCAAAAAATGAAACATCATTCATGCGTATATACAACATATCATCTCCATAAACGTTGTAATTCATTAATTCATCTGTAAAAAATGTGGAGGACTATAAATATTTATCTAATAAATCTATATGATATTTATTACATGGATAACATTCATAAGGTGATGAAACCATAATTAGAGTACATGGACTGCAACAACCAAACCAAATCATACATAATGAATGAAGTAGTTACAACCATGAATATTGATTTTAACAATGAATTGTTAACTAACGGGTGATGATGACTATAAGTTAATCATATATGTTATAATATATATGGACTATGGTTATGGTATATATGTACAATAAATAGGTAATTTTTATACATGTGTTTTGAACATGTACAAAGGAAGTCAGACCTAAGGTACGAGTTTATTTAACAGTATCATTATTTTTCAAAATTATTTATGATTAAGTCAATGCTGGGGAAATTATTTAAAATATCTAATGGAAAAACTATCTATCATAATACTGAAAAATTATTTATTTAAAGAAATAAATTCCATTTAATTTTCCTCTCTTAGGTACACCAGAGACCGAAATAATTTTTTAATCTAAAACTTATTTTATATCTCTCTTCGATTGAAAATACTTTTTCTTCTATATCCATAATTTCTAAATAGTTTTGAAGAAAATTTTTAATATATCCTTATGATTGAATAAATTAATTTTTACCCCTGGTTGTATTTTCACACAATGGATTAAAATGAATTTGTTTTTCAAAATAAGTCACTTGTTGAATTTTTTTAAATAATGGGAAAGGACTGTTATTTTTTAACTTATATGACATGTACAGAATAATACACCATAATAAACACACATTTAATTGATCATACGTTATATGTTTTTAGGGTTCCTATGAAATAAATTGATTCCTTAAAAATATGTATATATTTTAGACATTTATTTAATTATTTTAATGTGAAAATTTTATTTTCCACAAGAAATTTTATAGGGTGGTTTTTTAAAGTACATTAATCTATATAAACATGATTGTGTTAAAAAGTATGATTTATTTAGTATATAATATAATGATACCATTAATCAATTTTCTATTGATGATTTGTGATTAGTATAGAAATCTCATGTTTTATTTCTTCCAATATAGGTTTAAATTGATTTTTTTTTGTAATGGATGATTGAATTGTATTATTTATTCGTATGATTAATGCGTTGGAAATTTAATTTGATGGATGGGGACCATATTTACAGATACCCTCAATTGATTGGTAGTTCTTATGATATAAATTAATTTGTGAATTTAGATGAGTCCATAAAATTTTATTGTAGAAGTCTTGGAACAAGGCCTGGTTGATATGTTTATGATGTATGGAATTATGCATTCCATAATTACGAAAATAGCTAGTCATCTCCATGTTATATTTGAATAGTTATGTCTTTAATGGATAATAATTATGATCTTGTGATAATTTATATGGATTTTATTATTATCATTTGTTATTTTGATATTATTCCTGCCTTATTTTACATCTTCTATACTTATTCCCTTACTAATAATTTAATCTCAATACATTTTTATGATGGCCTTCCATAGGATTATAGGAAGTATATTTTTATTGATATTAAATGATATAAATGGGTAAATAAAAATGATATCTAATAATAATATGTATTATTTTTATCTTTCAATATAATTGGGTGTTTTAGTATATATCAATTTTATAATGATAGATAATCTACATGGTCTCCTGGGATTAAATCACTTGTAGCTTATTCCAGGGTAATAATATGACCATCAAAACTTGGCTACTAGGGTTGGGGTCTTTACAAACAATACAAAAAAACCTTTATTTATAACTATTATCAAATGAAATATTGATGGACTCACACACATGGTGAATGAACTACTCTGTCTAGTACTATTTTATTCCCATATGAATAGTATATGAAAATTTAAAAAATATGGTTTTGTGTGAATATGCTCCAAAAAATATTAATGGAAGAGAATGTGATAATATTTCGGCAAAAGGAAATCGGGAAGACCCAAAATATCATCATCTTTATCATTATAGAGTTGGTCTGGATGAACTATTGTTCCCATTTTTTAGCATTTATCATGTACAAAACATCATACACGAATCAATTTTAAAACATATACATTACAATCAAAACACCACATTCTAAAAATTGTATTCTACAAAAAAAATTTTGAATATTTTCCATCATCTTTATTTAAGAAACCTTACCAATAGTTTTTAGTGAAATCATTTTCAAAATTTTAGAGGATAACTCTATGTATTGATTTCATTCTAATAATTATTCAAATTCCATAAAAATAATCCATTTCATCAATTTACAGACCTTCTAAAATAGGATCATGAAAAATTTTCAAATTATGAGTTTTAAGATAAACTAACCTTATCACTAATGAAACCAAAAAATTATCACATACCATTTCTACAATATTATGCATGTGCTTAGAGTTATACCCACATATCATTCCATAATATTAGACTAGAATGATTGGGACACCATGACATGATTCAAAATTTAATCTCATCTTGATCCACTTCATTCAGTATAAAAAATTTATTAATTATATATTATGATTAATAATATATATAATGTATGACGGTAGATAATTTTTTTTAAAAAATCAAAATAAAATTATTATTACATATATATATCATAGTCTTTACACAAATCATAATCCTTACATAGAAAAAAAATCATGTTTACACAAAATATAACTTAAAACCTATAAATTCCTTATTTAAAACTAGCATATTCATTACATATAATTTTATGGTTGTTACATAGAGTCATGTGATGCTTGTACAGAACCTTGATCATTATATAAATTTGGATTCAATTAATATAGATAAAATTTAACCAAGCATAGATCCTTCATCCTTACAACAATTTGGATTCATACATACACTAACATGAATAATGCTGACAAAAATTAGTATGATGGTTTATCCATATAGTGAGTAGAATAATCTATATGGATTTAGATATAACCAATATATAGAATCTTGTACAATAAAAAATTCCACCATAACACTGCTGAACTAATTAAAAAAAATTAGTTAATTTTTTATATCAATTGAGAAACACATAAACAATATGAATTAAATATTTATTCTACTATCATATCATTAAAAAAACACGAATATCAGACATAGGGTATTTGTTTTAAAAATACCAACATTGGGTTTTATTAAAAACCTAAAAATATATTTATGTCTTATTTTGTTGAAAACAACAAAAATAAAATAATGTAATCATAATCACAATCTGACCACATTCCATAAAATTTATATAAATTATTCACTTAACATATACTCAAGCCCCACTTGATAAAATATTTGTGTGAGACGAAATACATAAATAAAACAATCTTCCTGAAACCACTTTGGGGATATTAATGATATTCATGACCATTCCTTACCTCAATAGTCATAAAGAAACCCGAGTCGACCCTAAACTGGTCACCAGAGCTGATCCATGGCACAACCCAAATAGCATTATAGATCCCCATGAGGGTGAAAAATAGTTGGATCACTAATAGAGTACTCAACAGAATGATATCTACAAATAAATAATAATAATTATAGACAAAAGAAATATAAAAGGTGTAGTCCAATAAAAAGAAACAAAATAAAATATCTGTTATAAAAAATCTAAAAATTACTACCAAGGTACTCATCACGGTCAACTGAGCTAGAATTACACACGATCTCTATGTGACACCATCGATCACTTTCCAATACATAAACAACTCATCACTCAAGGCTATCAAACTCAATTAAACATTCACAAGGACAAAAAACAGAAAATAATTATAGGCAAAAGTATTAAAACACAGTAGGATAGCCCAATAATCTATTTCCAAGGGATATTCCTTTAAAATAATAGAATGAGAAACTTCAATTTTGATATAATGTATAATAGTATTCTTTTCTTCATATTAAGCTGAAAAAACAAACAATGGCCCATTTATCTTCTTTATTTCAAAAACATGTTCGATACCAATATTAAAACATTAACATTTCAAGGGGAATTAATGATTACATTTTTAACATTCCAAAAAGTGGATAAAACAAATCTATTTAAAAAAACATCACAAGCCCTTTTAAACCAAATAATCACATTTTATGAAAAATAACACAATTGTAGGAACCATAATGATCATATGACAAGTGAAATGTAATTATACATGCTTGTATCTCAAACATTACTACAAGCAGCTAAATTCGAACAAACAAGGTTGAACCTTGGATATCATGAATAATCCAAAACATACTAATATCTATGGTCCGTCACTAGTAGTATGACACACATGATGAAATTAAAAACACCCTAACACTCCCGACAAACCAAACTCAAGAAATATAGAGGGTCACATCCCTTAACAATAATCCAAAATATATACATATACTACTGGCCCCTATCCTATGCATAATGTAGAATGTTTTATAATATTTCTAAAAAATATCTCTAACTATGACAGATTCCCAAGTCTCACATAGAATGTGGGTGATCCAACCGATTCTATTTGAGATTTCAATCACCATCATATAATGATAGTAGTCCAACAAGTGGCCTCTCCTCGAGTCACCCCAAGGACTGATGTCATTCCTTATAATAAATACAACACCAAGAGACCCATTGAAAGAGATATGATAATAGACCATGTGAATTATACAATTAATAAAGTCCATTAATTATATATAGATAATTCATGAGAAACATCTAACAATGTTTTTAAATATAAACACATTCATCGTTTCCACAATGTTACTAAACATGTCCTTAAGAAGTTCATAAAACAAACATTTATTGATGATAGATAATCCACTCTTTCTACAGGTCTGTAAACACACAACATTATATTGCAATATTAATTACAAAATCCTCTTAAAACATTCATAATACATTTTCATGGATAATCATTTATTTAAATAGTGCCAAACGGGCCATTCTTCGGCACAAATACCAAACCACCCAAAAATCCATTCCTTATTTCATTATAAAACCAAAAAAAGGCTTTGGAAGCCCACAAAATCCACCCAATTAAAAATTTCTCTTAACACGAACGTACTAAAAATAATAAAACATGCTTCTTAAATCACAAATTTCTCATAAAATCTAATCTGGGATTTAATCGTGCACTTGCGCGGCGTGGTTTTTTAAAAAAAATTTCCATTTATCATAAACCAATTCACAAAAAAACATTTTTCACAACAAAATATTTAAAACAGGGATAATATATCAATATTTATAAATATAAAAATGTGAAAAAAAAAATTAAACTAACAATTTTAATTTTAAATTTCTAGTGCCTGGGGACAGCCACCTTGGATCATTGTTGTGAGGACAACACCCCATCAAAAACACTTCACAGGGGTTCATAACCCCTCTATCTATAATGTGAAACCCATTAAGGGTAAAAAACCTAAAATAATCGAAGTTAAATCAAAACCCTTTGTCAAAATTACTAAGGGAGAAGAGAAAACCAAAAATGAATTAGAGGATATGGAAGAGGGAGATGAGAGGAGGGATTAAACATGGGAAATCTAAACAAACCCTTAAATATTTAAACATGAAATCACCCTAGATGAATGTGAGAGGATTCAGGAAGGTTGGATATACCTATAATTTTTTAATGATCCACATGGGAGATAAGGAGAGTAATTTGGGTTAAAAACCCAAAATGGGTATACTTGGAATACCATACAATTTTCAGCACAGTAAAGGCACATTGTTGGGTGGCACTTTTTATCATACCATGTTCCAACCATGTAGTAGCCACTACACACAGATGGATCAACCACATGATTAAATGGGATCAACTCTACAACCGGGCACAAAATTTATGGAAGGTTCTGTACTAGCCGCATACTTACCTATGTTTGGATTCATGGATTATAAGACCCTGTTCAGGGTAGTACCAGGCCAAAAGCAATTTCCAATATTTCTCCAAACACTCCCAAATGAACTGGGGGTCAGACATGTTTCAAAAACATGGAAATGGAACACATCAAAAATAAACACTCATCACACCAATTACCCATGAAATAGTCAGGGATTCCCATCAAATTGCATCATTTTACGAACCATGAAAAATAGGCTATGAAAATTCCCCCACCATTAATAATTACGACACTCAGAATGACACAAAAATTACGAGTTAATTGATGAATCCCTACAGATTCCACATCAGCATGATCCCACCTCTTAACATATGAAAATTTGACCCAACATTAATCGAACTCTATCCCATTTCTTGGAATGAATCAAAAACCCAAAACTATTTTCCGAGAACTAGAGAAAGATCAAGCCACCTCATCCACAATAAATCCAAAAATGAGACTTTTGGGCCTTCTCCCAAGAACCCTAATTCTCACCCAAAATGAGGAAGAAACTAAGAAATAAATTTTTAAAAAAATCCACATCACCTATGTAAAATCGAAATAGTACCAAAAAAATATCACAAACAGAAGAGAGGCCCGAAATGAATCCCCACCATTTTAAATGAAGTAGAACACGATGAATTATTAAGAGATACCTCAATGAAACACAAAAGAAAATTAATCTTTAACCAGAATCGAGTCTTTCCCACATAGGCTAACAAAAACACTTCCACCATTTCCTACCCAACATAAAAATTACACATGTTAAGAAGAACACAACAAGTTCTCATAAACTATCCACTCCTGAATAGAGGGGATAAGAACAGAGCCAAAACATCCCACAGGGACCTAAGGCCCCTACAACATGGGGAAGGGGTGGGACCAATGAATAATCTAATGAAACCATATCCAAAAACCACTCACCACTATTCAAAAATAGATGGATAAAATCCATGATGACATCCTATTCACATTAGTGGTCCATGCAAGAACACTAACCAGATACTCACATGAAAGAATGCATAACAAATCAACACTACTTGAGCGGAAATATTCCTATACTATTTTTGATTAGAGGAAAATTATAGTGATGAGAAACCATACTAAAAACAGTAGAACTAACTCACTACATTTTTAAATTAATAAACGTATCCAGACATCTTAAACCTATAGGATATCTATCTACATGTGAGATTCACTATTAGACCTATGGAAAGTGCCTTGATATATGAAGCATCTATATCCTCGCAGTCATGAGATACTAATCCATAAATAGAACCACTTATTTTAGTGCCACATGAATCCAGAAACTACTTCCTAGAGGAAACAAAGGATTATGAAACCCCATGAAACTCACTTACTCAAACATCACACACTTATCCAAATAGGGAATTAACAATACACAACACGACTCTTTATTACTCCTAATAAATAATAGAATGAACAACGAACACGATGAAACATACCAATAATAACCGAACACCACTACAAAAACTGATAAATTTATTATAACAGTAAATCATCTTATATTGATCCAAAATAAATCACTATTCATATATATGATCTAGGAAATCCTTCACGGCAGTGGATTTAACTATTGAAATCCACAAACAAAATCATTAGGTTGATCAATTTGAATGTTTTCCAATGGAGAACCATCCATAAATAGACCCAAAATTCCATCACATATCTATGGGGGTGGAAAAACGAAATAATGAAACCTAGAGCTATATCGAAACTAACTGGTGCACTGAAAAATTAACATATAACAAAAACCAACTAAGAAGTAAACATGTTAAAATACATTCAATTTTTTTTTCTAAAATCTCACTAAGAAAAAGATTCATGTTAGAGATACCAAAATAATATTAACATTGGAGATAATAGGAGTATCACTTCTAGATCATGAGGAAGATCATAAAAAATAAACAACTATTTGATGACAAAGAAAATTATACTACATAACCATTGGCATTCAAAAACACCATAATATACATCCTAAAACACTTTTCGAAAATAAAGAAACACGGTGGTATTTTCACACCAAGCTATGGTGTTCAATAAAGTCTCACTCACATGCATATTCACATGCCTCCCTATGCATCTATCCTCCCGACCACACCGTTAATCATCCAAATTTTTGAAAAACCACCACACATGTGAGAACCCACGGGAACACGAATGGGAAAAATAATATAACATCATCTTCCTAACAAATTTATTTATCCCATTTCAAAAATCATGAACCTCCCAAATTATCACTAACCACTATATTAAAAAATCAATTTTCTAGTTTCCACAAAATAATCCATTTTTTCATACTTGAAAATGAAATACAATATATTTCAAAAAAAAATATTTTTCCTTTCATTCAAAAGTTTTTTAAAAAAATTCGACAAATCCCATTCCATCTATAACATTTTATCAAATCCCATTCCATTTTAATTAAATAAAAATTTTGAATCAAACATTCCCTTTCAAACAACTATTTTAAATTTTAAAATTTTCACCGAAGCCTTTATTTTATATTCATCATTACAATAAGAATTTATTTACAAAAACACAAAATTTTAAAAAAATTCATAAATTAAATGATAAAAAATGCATTTTCCAACATTCCAAATTCATCAATTCAATTAAAACATTTTTCACACTTCTCAGAGAAGGACTTTAAATTCATTTTTTTAGAACTCAAGAAGATTATTGAAAACCCAAAAGTGGGAACTGGTGTCGGTGGGGAACATAATCATATGGTTGGAAGACATATTCTACACACACCACCAACATAAAGAGCCTTCCAAGACCATGACTCTGGATACACATGGATTTCCAAGGCCTATGAGCTCATGAGGACCATTGGCACAACTATCTTATTGTATCCAAGTCACCAACCAATTGAAAAAGACCCAAAAACTAACAAAACTGAACATCCCATTGAATCATGGTGATCAGAATGATAAAGATATCATGATTCTATTCTTGAACCTACCCATCGAGGCCATATAATCCTACACTCTCTACCTTGAAATACTAAAGGGATAAATGGATCTCTGAAGAGGTAGATCTTTTAATATATGATCTCTTCTAATTCCATTTTTCATGAACCAAATGAGTTCCACCCTGAACCAATCGCCCTTGTAGATTTGGGGCATTGCCCAAAGGAAATTCCTAATCCCCATAGGATTACAACTCGTTCCATGAATGAACAAAATGGAATGATTTTTCAAAATAAAAAAGAATGAAACTTGAAAGTGAAAAAATGATTGGAGAAGTCCAATATAAATAAAACTGAAATAAAGATCACTTATAAAAAATCTTGAATTACAACCAAACTACTCAACATGACCAACAAATACAGATGACCACAAAATCTCATGGTGAACATTCAGCCCACTCTCTAATGAATCAATCAATCATATCTTAAGACTATTGAACTCAGGAAGAACCTGCATAAGCACTAAAAACATAATAGAACTATAAGAGTGAATATGAAAATAATGTAGGATATCTCAATAATGTTTTTTTCGAATGAAAATACATTTAAATAAAACAAATAACAACATTATGTTTGAAATATAATATATAAAATTAATATTTTATTTACAATGTACAAAAAAAAGTATCATATTTCCCTTTTTCACTTCAAACCAGGGTCATTACCAAGAGTGAAACATTATAATTTTCTAAGGGAAATTGATGCTCATATTTTTGACTTGCATAAAATATGATAAAATTATATTCTTGTAATATTTACATAAACCCCTTTTATACTAACAAACCACTTTCCTTGAAAACACCACACAAGAAGGAACCATAAGATCATACTAGAGGGGTAATGGAAATATGCTTCCAAGTATCTCAAAAATCACTACATGAAACTAAGTGAAAAAAACATGGATAAACCAAGTATATAATGAATAATCCAAAATATACAAATACATGAGACCCATTCTTGGTAGCATTCCATGCATGATGAAAATTAAAATTACCAAACACTATCGACCACCTTAACTCAGGATATACTGAGGGTAAATTCCCATAGAAAAAAAAACAAATATATCCACATAATATGGGCCATCATCTAGTGTGTAATCTAGCTAGTGAATCAACTATTGTCTGAAAATTCTCTCACTATGCCAGGTTATCATGTCTCATGTATAAATGATGTGATCAATCCTATTCCATCCAAGTATCCAACAAGAAGTACATAATAATAATATTCCAATAATGTGCATCACTCGGATTCAACGTAAGAAAATATCTCATGCCATTGAATAAATAGAACACAAAGAGACCCAACTAAGGAACTCTGATAATGGATCTCAAGGATTCCACAACGAGGACATCCCATCAATGTTATATTGAAATTATATGATAATCATCAAACTATGTGTTTCAAAATATACACTTTCATAATTTTCACAATGTGTCCATACATGCCATTAAGTATTTCACAGAACCAACATTTATCAATGATACAATAGACCATTTTCATAACAGGGTGTAAACACACTAATTTACAGCTCAGAATAATTTATAAAATCCTCAATAAATTCACACTACAGATTCAGGGAAATCCATTTTTTATAATAGTTCAGAAAATTCCATTCATCTAGACACATTCCGAAACACAATAAAATATAATACCAATTTCATTATAAAATTGAAAAACACTTGTGAAACGCATATAAGTCACCGAATACAATATTCCTCATAATACAAATATATTCAAAAAATTAAAATGAGCTTCCACTATCATAAATTACTCAAAATAGACAACTAATCATTTATTTGAGCACTTGGTGTGAATTAATTTACATTAAAATTACATTTATAAGAAAAAGAGGAATAAGAAACACTTTTCAAAACACAAAATTAAACCAAATATAATACATGAATATTTATAAATCAAAAAACGTGAAAAAATCATGAAACTAATTATTCTTGTGTTAAAATGGAATGCTCATGGGAAAACCTACCATGGATCCATTGAGCAATGAAAATTCTCCACAGAAAACACTCCATGATGCTTCAAAAAAACTATATATAAGAATATTAACCCCTAATAAGAATATAAAAATCATATAATCAAACGAAAATAAAAACCCCAGGTAAACATGACCATGTGAGAGAGATAAAAAAGAGGGCAATGAAAGGAGAAGGAAGAGGGAGATGAGAGGAGGGGTTTACCTTGAGAGATCAAACCATACCCTTGGATATTTCTACTATAAATAAACCTTGAAGAAGCTTTTAGGCATGATAAATAGTGGAGATCTCTCATTGGGTTGAACAAACCCCAGTGGGAGAGTGATTTGGGTTAAATCCCTGAAAGGGTTAAACATAGAAGAGCCTAAAATTTTATGTCTGGGAAAGGGGCACAGTTAGGATTCTTGTTTTACCAAACCATGTTCCAAAAATGTAGTTTACAATTACCATGGATGGATTGACAAGATGGTTACTTGGTATGGACCACATGGCCATACACTAATCGTGTGATAGGTTTTATAACTACCTCATTGTTACCTGGGTTCAACCAAATTGGTTATAAAACTCTGTGACAACCGTGCATAGGGTACATATAGGACAATTTTATTTTGGATATCTCCAAAAAAATCCCAAGGTAACAGAGGTCCAATCACATGAAAAAAATAAAAAATTTAAAAATTCAAAAATCGACACATGTTACACTCGAAACTCATGATAATGACTATGATTCACATCGAACTAAATCATAATGAAAAACTTGATGATCTATTTTTTATATCTACTCCCCATGACTAATCACTCAATTCCACTACACATTTATGTAAAAATATTTTTCCAAATTTGTCAAAATTGAGGAATAATACACTGAAAACTACTCCCCTAAATATAAATACATTCTCTAACAACCCATTCTTGGCATACATGGACATTTCATTTAAATTTTTAGCTGATTACTTAATACATGACACAAAAAGACTCTAAAAGACTATATTAGTTTTGTGTCATTGGAAAATAGGAACACAATTTTCTAACATGATGACTAATCTTCAACCACTCTAATTACGATATTCCCCTTTAGTTTCCCTACCTAAAACATTTCTTTATATCCTTAGGTTTTCTATCCTTTGTGTGTATCTGAACCTATTCTTCCTCAACATGCTTCCAATGAATCTCCTCTCAATGGTACATGAGTTGGTCTTTTGAGAATACCAAAACCTCTATAATGTGAATGAGTATTTTGATAAGGGATAAGGGTACGATATGACCAAACTTAAAGGCTCAAATGGATGTGAATAGGTGATGGAGGTGGTGCCCTTTTACAATTGAGGTGATAGGCACACTTTGAAATTCTATAAATATTAAATTAATATAAATAAATTTTTAAAATAAAAAAACCTTCCAACATGAAATATGTCAAAGATAATATGTGGATAGTTCGAAATCATCTCATCCAATAATTTTTATAAATGTATTGATTTTCATTTAACCCATGTATTTTTGGTTTATATTTATTTATTCTCTTTTAATTTTATTAGGTAATAAAATTTTATGTATTAATAGGTTAAAAATTTTACTTATATGGGGTCAATTTCCCATGAATGGTCACTTAATTAAAATTTTGAACTATTCATAGTTAATTTATAATTTTTCAATTATAATTTATAGATACTTTAATAATATAGTGTTTTTTAAAATATCAATAATGTCAATTTTTACACTATTCAAATCACTGAGTTTTATTAAAATTCATACATAGAGATAAAATCAGAACCAAAATACTTAGTAGTCTTATCTGAAGTCTGAATCCCTTTTTTTCTAATAAAAAACCACTTGAGGATGATTGGGAACCACATAAAAACACAAAATAAGAACAACAAAACACATAACCATCATTCCACCACAGACCATCCAGACAGAGTTCAAAACTCGAAAATACCCTCAATCTCCATTCGAAATTAAAAATTCAAACAGCCATTACCAAGCCTCGAGCCACCACACTCCACAATTTCAGCTTCTGAAATTAAAATCAAATGACAGATATACTAACAGAACGACCGACCGCATCATAAGTTGAGCCGAGAAACTCCACCGCCGAAACTGGATCCAGGATCAGCCTCACAAGGAAATCAATCCACATGAAACACTATGCATCGGAAGCACCAACATATGAAACCTATAGGAAGGGGAGAAACCAACACAGACTATGCCTCCTGGATCATGGGTGCCTGCACGAACTGCACATCCCATAGCCTCTAATAGAACCAACACACCAGGCCGACCTAGGGAGGTTCGTTAGAACAAGAATCCAATGTAGAGGAGGAGGAAGCCAGAATCTTGTGCCACAAGATGGAATTAAGAAAGTCCGGGCGACGAGAAGGACCATCGGTGGAAGAGAAGAACTGAAAAACCAGAGCAAGGGAAACACAAGAGATCCGGACACAAGGAATAGAAGGAATGGTCTTCATATCACCAGAGAAGGCAGTAGAAGAGGGAATTATAGTGGAAAACCCTAAGAGAATGATGTAGATGCCCCTGGGAGAGGAGCCGTAGGGAATAAAAGACATACAACCAACAAATGAATTGTGAAACAAAGAAAAAATGGAAAACCTGTAGGAGCCAGATCGAATCGATGATGGAGTGACACCATGAGGATCCACTGCCACGAAGAAGCCAAGGGAGAAACCCTAGCTCATAGCCGAGGTGAAGGGACCAGGAGATTGTGGGGTCATCCCCAATTTCCCTTAATAATCTTATAATATGTAATATTCAGCTATAATTTTTTTTAATTCATAAATTATATCTTATAATTTTTATTTTTATTTTTATAATATCATTTATTTGACATTTATCTTCATAAAATAATTATTATAACATGGTTGTATTAATATATATGGAAATGATATAATCTCTAAAACAAAAGAATAAATTCACATGATTTAGATAATTTCACTATATTTATATATTTTACTTATTCTTGTAGATTCTGCATGTTTTTCTCTATATTAAAATTTTTATACTTATAATAGATAAGAGAGTGACATGTTGTCACATTCCTTTGTTTAAATAATAATTACATCACTTTTATTGTAAAAAGTACATTAAATGAATCAATTTTGATCCATAGGTGTTAATGCTATAATTTTATTCATACAATAGTTTTTGGAATATTTTAGGGAAATTTTATTATCCTTATGATATTATTTGTTCCCTAATTTAATCGATTTACCAATAACTGTGGGAAATAAAAATTATCCAAGTTACTCTTTATAATGCACAAAAAAATAATAGTGACCGATTTACATAATAAGGACCCAATGATACCAAATATGGAAAACATTTTTTAAAATTAATAACACAAAAATTCATGAAATTAATATAAAATTAATTTCCATAGTCAAAGATCGAAAACATGTTTTTTAAGTAAAATCCATTTAGTAATTGACATTTGTTTATATCAAATTTCAATGTAAAATTACATCTAATGAAAAATATTGATTTAATTTATAAGAACATAATCTAAATGTACTATAATAAAAATTAAAATGATAATACATCAATACATATTTATTTGAAGAAAATGAATATTTGAATTAAAATAAAGTATTTTTTACTATTTATAAAAATATGAATTTTTTCAGAAAAATAAAAAAAATCAACGAAAGTAAAATATGATGTCTTGATTCCAAAAAATAAGTTTATTGTTTCCAAAATAAACATTAAAATAATAAATCTAGATTTAAAATCGGTTCCCTAATAAAAGGAGATAAAACTATATTCTTTTTGAAAAAATAAATCTTTTATCCATAATAACGAATTTGTTTTATATCATCCATAGAAAATATATATGATGAATTTTAAACATTAAACTGAATATATTACATATATATTTTGTCCCGACCCCCTTCCCCAAGATGAGGAATAGGAATGAAAACTACCAGATCCTTCCTTTTCAAGTTGAAGGGGAGATAATGACTCCTAGTCCCGCCATCAATAAGCCACCAAGTGGTGACTAGTACCATGGGTGTAGAATATCACGTAAAATGAAAGTAATTACCCTTTTATTAACAAGATATTTAGATAAGATGGTAAATTACAATAACTAAAAATTTTGAGAGTAAAATTAAATCCAAAAATTCATTTCCATATGCATTTTCAAAATAAAATGAAACAAAGTAGAAGAAAACTATGATGAAAAGTACCACAAGAATGAAAAACAACAATGACAACAATCCTGACAGCAAAGCTAGTAAGATTCGGAAGGGTCATAAATGTCCTCATGGAAAACTGAAATGTGTTTTATATTCGTTGGGTGAGTATACATGTATACTCAGTATGGAAAATCAAAAATCACACTTGCACAAGTGGGGAGGCATTCTAACGCCCTGTGAGAAATAGAGAAAACCAAAGCACATAAAAAGGAATTTGTCCACCCTACCTCAACAATGTGTACTCCCCAAATAATTCAAGTCAGGTAAAGTAATAGTGATAGCGTACTGATGATTGGGTACCCCACACTGCTTTTTGAGTAGTTATTTACAATATCCTATGTGTCATACCTTCCCCACAAGTTCCACTATAGTCCCACTATCGCCCCAATAATAACCTTATGGATATCACAGCAACACATCCCGCCTGCATACCCCTGGGCCACCAAAACCACACACCACCCTTCCTGTGGACACCTAGGACACAACAGCTATTGTATCTCTTGAAGACACGTGGTCCAGAACAACCACTTCCATTCCTGAAGACATCTGGGCCTCATCTTGAAGACACATAGAAAACAAATATGCCCACACACACCTGGGTCAACCACCATAACACACCTTATCTGATGATTCTAGAGATATAATGAACCTCATGCAATCACAGACTACTGTAAGGATCGTGGTATACCTCTTAGCAGGAGACGAAATGAGACATTTACTATACACTAATATGAATGTTGGAAAAAACCTCATGTCGCCCATGAAATGGGTGTGTTTGACAAGCATTCTCAACAAATATGGGGTGCATATAAGAAACACAAGAACTAAATATTATATATATAGGTAATCAAACACTCATCCCAACCTAAGGGTTCCAAAATAGACTACCAGTGCACACACCACCACTATCGTTTCTGTCCCTACATACACAAATACACAACTACCTCAACCAAAGCACAACACATTTCACGAAAACAATCCCCCATTATACCCATTCTCATTATCATATTAATGTGATTCCATTTATATATCCCATCACTAAATAGTATTTAATAGGCATAGACACCTTACAAAACAACAACTAAAGGAAAAATAGCCGATCAGATATTTAATCATTCACACTTGGTTCTCTTATATATTCACAACAATAAAAATGGAATCATGATATCCCTCAAAATACTCGAACCCAACCAAGACCTTGTGTAATGGATCCCTTTGGACTCTGATCCATAAACCATCAAATAAAAAATAGGAGGTCCCATCCCCCTCCAATTCATCCCATAATAATAAAAGCGAGCAACCCCACATATTACCAGAATTTTGTAGGTATGTTTTTAGATTTATCCACACCATTACATAAGTTTATTATTACTATTTGGTTAACTGGGGATATCACACAAGTAATCTTATTCATTGGGAATCAATTTAATCAATGATGTTTACTTTATTAACAAGATTCCATATTACATCCATTCAATCACTGTATTATCTTGAAAGCAGAGGTTTGTTAGTGCACAAGAAATGACAACCAACAACCACTATTTTCAGTTAGAATATTCCCATATAGTTTACAACATTAAAACGAAGATAAACAATACAATAACATGATCATCATTCACACCCCTTCATTGTTTAATATAATTTTTATTATCTCCAGTATGATTTGGGTTCATCTACATCATGGGGGAAACATTATCATACTCTCCCCACATGATAAACTATAAAGAGAGATGAAGGAAACCCCTACCTGGATGATCAATGATCAGTGCTTTTATCCTCATGTCATGAATATATGATTTGTCATTTTTAGGAAATGAAAACATGAGGGATTCATGGATGAGTGGGGTAAACTCCATCATGGGTGCATGATTGGTCTCTGATTTAATTCTCTAGGATGTACATAGAGATCAATAATGAATTATGAAGAGATGATCTCAACATAAAAAGTTTCAATATCCTAAAACCCAGAAGACTATTTCAATATACCTGAAGTCGGATCATGTCTAGCCATGTTGTTGGTCAGTTTCACAAATCATGATTAATTTTTAGATAATAATTATCCACAAATATTGTGTAGATAATAATTATTAGTTAAAATATGTCTTATAAATGGACAAACCACGTAACAAGGATAATTTGAAAAGCACGGGGAAGGGTGTGTCACCAGGGAATAAGGCCACATGACTCTGGTAACTGAAGGTTTGCCAGAATTTTGGGGGTTTAAAACACAATTTACTGACATTAAATGGATGTGTAATGGGTAATAAAACAACTTTTAAATCAAAATATATGATACTAGGATAGAACTAGAAATTCACTGGAAAAATGGAACAAATTGTCATAGGGTGGGACACCATTTGGTGATACACCGTAACAACGCCACCATAACCATGCCACTAATTCGGTGGGACACCTTAAGCGGTACCAATGTTTTAGTTTGCAACTGTTATGGTGAAACTGTGACAGTGCTACCATGATGGTGTGACCGTGAGTGTGATTACGTAACGATACCACCATGACCAGTGTCACTATAATGGTGCCACAGTTTTGGTGTTACCATTTGGTGGAACATAGTTTTTCTAAAAAATCATGGGCAATATGCCACATGACCCCAAATAACACTACCAACCCTATATTTTCATAGAGGAATGGCTTGGGAAAATGAGTTCATTACATCAGATACATCTCAAACAATTCTCATACTCGATAATTTAAAACCAACCGAAAGAAAAGAGGCCCAAACAACCTTCCTTAAGATACCTCTATGTAGTAATCCTCCGTGAGATCAATCTCTTAAACAACTAGGGAAGCAATGAGGCTTCAAAAATACTCCTCCATGACATATAAGAACACATATATCTCATATTAATCAATTGTAGAATCCCTGCTAATCCCCTAACAGAAGTGGCCAAATGAAATTTTAGGGTCTCACTACCCGATCATATTGATTAGGGAGTCCCTTTTCTCATTTCAAGATTCTATCCACTTTGGGCATCACTAACTGTCCCACATGGGTTTAATTGCATCAACCATATTGTTTCTTGATTAGGGATCATTTCACCCCTCCCCACCACTCATACATTTTGACAAATTCATAGAATAGGGAAAACATCCCATCTCATAGTTAACTAGGTAAAGCATTGCATCATAGTAATGTACAAAACAAAAAAACAAAACTCAAAATACATCTATGTACTATGCATACATATGTTCCCCATGTTCCCAAGTACTATCCTCAAGACCACCATGACTTCATAACAAATTAACCGAGGGAATTTATCTTCCACAAATCACCTTCTCCTCAAAGTACTTGATCCTCACTTGATGCTCCACAAACGTTGCATCATCCTTGATATCCATCTCTCCCAAGTTTAGGACTTGAGAATCATTGTTTAAATACCTATAGTGCCAAGAGACATGAAAAAAGTCATAAAACCTCTATAGTGGTGGTGGTAGAACCAGATGATAATCCATTTCGCAGGCTCGGTAAAAAACTTCAATGTGTCCGACGAACCTAGGACATATCCTACTCCCCGTACCGAACGAATGTTGCCCATGCCGAGGGGAGAACATTATGAACACTTGGTCCCCATCTGTGAACTACAAAGTCTTATCATATGATTGAAATATCACTTATGTGGATCCTGAGCCACCTTCATCATCTCGCTCAAAGATGAACCTCCTCTGCTGTCCTCCACACCACATTCGGGAGAAAAACACATGCCTCCAAAACATTTGACCAACACATTGATGAACAAAATTATATTTCGTACAATGCTTAGAATAGATCCATGCCAATGAAAGATTCATATATATTGCTGTAGGAAAACACTACCTGAGTCAACTGTCATACCCATAATCCCCCAAAGCCAAGAACACACTCTCATATAATATCCTCAAAAGTTTGGATGGTCCTCTCTATCTGCCCATCCGTCTAGGGGTATAAATCATTGCTAAGGGATAGTTGTCTTCCAAAGGAACACTATATTCCCTTCCATACCCATGAAGTAAAGGGTATATCCTGATCTGCAACAATGGTTCTCAGAACTCTATGAAGATGCAAAACTTCAACCATGTACTTCTATGCGAAGGTATCTGTGGATCTCAACACCTTATCCACTAATAAGTGAGACAATTTCATCATCTAGTCCACCAATTCATTGTTGGCGTAATAGAATCACTCAACATCAGGTAGTATTAAAATCAATTCCATTAATTTTTCATCCCACTTCCACTAGGGAATGAATAAGTGGGGAAACAGACTACATGAAACACTATGCTCAGCCTTCACCTGCTGACACACAAGGAAATTTTCAACAAACTATACCACTTCCTGCTTTTCCCCTGGCCACAAAAACTAACCCCTAAAGCCCTGATAAATCTTGTCAAAAACTTCTTGGACAACCATGGGTGTGTTATGGAACTCACCAAGAAACATATCACGCATTTCCACCAGGAAAAACATCCTTCCACAAAACATCATCTGATTCTGACCGTCTTCTGACCATCCTTTCGGAGCTTCACCGTGCCTAACATGATCGTGTGTCACTTCATCCTCTAAATCCCCCCACTGAGATTTCTCCACTGTCGTACCAATGAATATTGTACCATCATCTGGAACTAACTCCTGCTACCATCCTTCACTTTCATTCTTTTCTTTAAAGTGGCTAACTCCTCATTTAATTCCATGTATGAGCTAACTTCTCACCAAATCCTCGATGACTTTTTTCTTATGGTATTGACAACCACATTCCCCACTAATGAGGTGTAAGAGATATCAATGCCGTTGTACTAATGAATCTCTATCCACATCCACTTACACGTGTTCAGACCTCACTATGTGATGACATAACTCAAGCTCTTGTGATCCATGAAGATCACAATGTGTTCCCTGATGAGGTAATGTCACCAAAACCTCATCACGAATACAACTACTGCATTATCCTTGTAGTTAGGGGAATGGTTACGTTTTTTATGACATAACTTCCTATAACCATTAAAGATCACTCCATGCAGCTACATCAATACACACCCCAAGACTAGATTGGATGTATCATAGAACACTTTAAATATTACCCCTCCCTCTAGGTTCCTCAGCACTGTGGCACTGATCATCTTCCCCATCAGATAACTAAAAAGCATATAGTACTACTCACTCCGAACGAAATCCTGGTCTTTCTTGATCAAGTCCATAAATGGAGATGAAAATAAGAAGAATTTTGGTACAATACTATGGTAGTAACAAGAAATTCCCATGAAACTATCTACCTATGCCACCTTCTTGGATTCTTCCCATGCAAAAACCACTTCATCCTCTGACAGGTCCACTACTATTCCCTGTTGGGACACTATGAATCCAAGGAAGTGCACCTCTCGTGTCCATAACATTCACATGGAAAACATCCCGTAGAACAAGTGGCGTCAGAGGACCTCGAAAAACAATCCACATAAGGTCAGTATGATCCACCTATGATATTGAGTAGATCATGATGTCATCGATGATGATGACTACAAACCAGTGTAGATACTCACAAAACATAGAGATTGTGACCTCCATGAACCACGATGATGTGTTCATTATGCTGAACAACATGACCACGAACTCAAAGTTCACATACCTACACCTATTTGTAGTCTTTAGGATATCACCATTATTCACCCTCAATTGGTGATACCCAGAATGTAGGTCAATCTTAGAGAGCCAATCACCCCTCTTCAATTGGTCATAAAGGTCGTCTATCACTGGGAGAGGGTAAGAGTTCTTGAACATTACCTATTTTAGTAATTGGTATTCAATGAAAAGCCCAATACCACTATATGCCTTCATTGGGAACAATGCTGTATAATCCCATGGTGATGCGCTCAGTCGGATAAAACCCTTCTTCGTTAGATCACAAATCTGAATTTGTATCTCCCGCAAGTCAGAAGGTTTTATTCGATAGGGAGCTATCGAAATAATATGGGAACCAGGTTGAAGTTCTACCCAAAACTCAACATCATATCGAGGGGGTAGAGTCAGCTCCTTTTTTGAGAAGATGTAAAGGAACTCACTAACAATCCCTGGGACTTCCACCATCCATTTGTCTTTCGACTCCAGTGATAGATATTCTAAAAATGAAAACGGGGGCTCCACTTGTTGGCTGCCCTCCAGGAAACCCCGCTTTCCAATGAAAGTTATATTCTAGACGCACATATCTTTAATCAAGTCCCTTATCTAGAATAAAATCATAACAGCGTGTACAGAAAATAGAAAGTCGATGTGAAATATTACATCGTATAGAGGCATGTGAAGCAGAAAGGGATCCCACTGGACTGATGCAATCCTAACATCATCCTGCATCCCCAACAAATGACTAACAAGATGGACTGATCTTCAACTAGCATAAATACCACCATTGTTATGGACTGTCTCTATACATAGAAGAGCAAGGAATTGAGGATCCTGGGTGCAACAAAAGAGTGTGAAGACATATAACCTAACAGGGCACATAAAAGAGTACTAAAATATTTGAGCGTACCTCGGATGACCTCCCGCCCGACTGGAACTGTTGCCTTTGTGGAATGTAACATTCCACACCCAACTCCCCTTCACACAAGCTATCATCCACCTCCCTGACCATGCCCCAGTCGAGGTCCCCAAAGAGCACCATGTGGTTGGCCTCCTACTGCAATGTATACTATCAGTGGAGAGGGAGTTCACTGCCCTTATCACTACTGCTATAATGTTCTATCTAGAAACTGATTCTCTTGAGGGGGGCACTGAAACTTCCCACATTGACTATACTACACTCGATATAGGAACTAATTCCAAATATTACAATGTAAGACACAGATAAATCACCTTGGTAATAGCCTTGCGGATAAAGGGTTAGGGCTGGAAGATCGAAACTGGAACTGCTGAGGCCTACTCCTCATTGGCTGAAACCTACATGGCACTGATAATAGAGGCATGTGTCTTAGGGACATCCCCTTTGAAGAGCTCAACTTGATCCCCTCTCGTTGAACACCTTCTAGCATGTGTATCCTCTCCACCACCTAATCCTTCGTCTGCGACTCTATCTACGTCGTTATAGTGAAGGGAGTGACAACAAACTAATGGAAGGACTAGAGTTCCTCCACTAAGTGTCTTTCCTATGACTCGGCATCCCAGAAGAGGTATAGACTGAAACAAAGGAGATCCTTGAACATGATCCCCCCAACTCCCTCACTGACACACTCTCTTGCTGAAGGTATAGTAACTCTTGCCTCTTCTCATCAATCATTGTGGAAGAAAGGAATTCTTCCTGGAACTCCCTCTCGAAGTCAGTCCACGAAACCTGAGCCTCCTTTTTCTCCCCAAGACAGAGTTTCCACCCCTGACGTGTCGATCCACACATCTAGATTACATTCATAGGAACCCATTACCCAGCTAAGGCCCAGATTAAGATTAATGATATCAGTATCTCTTTTAGCCAGCTATCTGTTTCCATGTATGAGATATTTCCCTCATAATTTATGAGGGTCATCTGCTGAATGGAACTAATTGTTTTATGCAACTTTTCATCATCATCCTCCTGGTTAGCCCTATTCTGATCATCAAAATCATCCTTATGCACCTCAATCATCTGCACTACATGTGGTCGTCATCTTGGTGCCATAACATTAAGGCAAACAAATAACTTATTGTGACAGAGTAGTGTAGAAGAACTATTTTAATATCTTATTAAACTTGTTATTTATTTTAATCACCCAAAACACCCAGAACACACAATAACAAAAGACATTTTGATGCATGTATAATTCATAGAGTCTCTACCCCACAATCTGTGTAACCTCACTTGGTCATTCTCTAGGTCAATAATCCTTGCATTAGAACACATGGAGCCCAAAAATCAGGTGTCCTAGACCATCTTCCCTATCCTATTTCACACCTGAAGATTACCTAACCCCGTTTCCCTAAAATCCCATGCAATACTCGCTATTCCTAACCTTGAAATCCATATTTTCTCTCAACCAACATCTCTAATACCATTCTGTCATGACTCACCTTCACAAAGATGTGGAAAGTGACTGCAAACTACCATACCCTTCCTTTTTCATGTTAAAGTATAAAAATTAACCCATGATTCCCACCATCAATAGGCCCCAGAGTGGATACTAGCACCATGTGTACAGAATCTCACATAGAATTGAATGAATTAATATTTTAAAATGGTAATATCTTGAAATAAGATGGTAAATCCCAAAAACTTTAAAAAATGAGAGAAAAAGTAAATCCAAAAATTCATTCCCATATGCATGTTCAAAATAAACTGATATAAAGTACATGAAAAATTTGATAAAAATTAACAAAACAAAGAATAAAATCTTTGAAGAGTATCCCAATGTCCAAAATTCTAAGGAACATTATGGTCTTCAATGTCCTATAGGAATCCAAAAATATGTTTTATATACATTGGGCGAGTATAAATGTATACATAGAAGGGAAAACAAAATCTCTCATGCATATGTGGCGAGGCATTCTAATGCCCCGTGATAAATAGAGATAAACAAAGCACCTAACAAGAAAACTATCTACCCAACCTCACTAAGGCACACTCCCAGAATAATGAAAGTTAGGTAATGAAATAGTGATAGTACATCGATGTTTGGGAACCTCGCATTTCTTCCCACTGGTTATTTAGAATATACTCTGGGTCAGACCACCCCTACAAGCTCCACTGCATTCCCACTGACTCCCAAAAACCAACATTATGGGCTATCAAGACCATGTATCCTGCCCATAGACACATGGTCCACCATAACCACACACGTCCTTGCCCGTAAATACCTAGGCCACAATAACCACTACAACACACGATGACACCTCGGCCAGAACAACCACGACCATGCCTAATGACACCTGGGCCTCATCTCGATGAAACATGGGAAACAAACCTACTCGCACACACCTCGTCCGGCCACTATAACACAACCTGCCCGAAGATTCTTGGGCTATAATGAACCTCAGTCCGTCACAGCATGCCTGAATGATCTTGGGAAAATAGGGAGAGGGAGAAAAATGGAGTTAGAAACCAACCACTGATATGAATGTTGGGAAAACACCATACCCCATGAAATGGCGGTGTTCTCCACGAAGATCTCATCATGGGTGGGGTACATATTTGAAACACAAGAACTAAATATTTTAAATATAGGTCTCAAATAATCATAAGATACTAAGGGTTTCGAAATAGGCATCCATCCCATACACCGCCACTCTCACTGTTATCCCTGCATGCACAAATACATTACAGCCAAAACTAGAACACAACCCATTTCTAGAAAATGATTCCCTATTGAATTCATTCTCATTATAATTTTCAATTGATTCCCTTTAAATATAACATCACTAAAAGGAATCTAAACTGCATAGCCACAAGCCAAAACAATTACTCAAGGAAAAATAGCCAACCAGACATTTACACATTCACACCCATTTATATTGTCATGTCAAAACAACCAAAGAGACCCATGAGATCACTCAATGTACTGGAACCAAACCAATACCCGACATAATGGCTCCACACAACCTCCGTTCTAAAAACCAAAAATTGAACATCAATAGATTTTGTCCCCCTCCACATCAACCCACAAGCATCAACAAGATAAACAACCAATATTGTCCGAACATAGAAAGGGAATTTTCAGATTTAACTACACCATTCCTTAAGATCCTTATTTTTTATTTGGTTAACCTAGGTGATCACACAAGGATTATTATTCATCTGGCATCTATTTAATAAACTGATTTTATGTGACTAACCAGTTTCCTTGTTACAACCATTCAATCCCTTGATTATCCAGATAACAGAGGTTGATTAGTGAGAATAAGAGGACCACTAAAGACCATTATTTTCAATGGGCATTATCCCATAAAATTCAAAACATAAAAACTATAATAAAATAGTGAAGCAACATCATCATCATTTACACCCCTTCATTATTTAATAATCAACTTATTATTTTCAGTAATGTTTGGTTTCATCTATGTCCAATGGAAAACATTATCATACCCACCCCAAATGATACATAGTTAATAGAGATGAAGGAAAACCCTAAATGAATGATAAACTATTGTAGTTTTTATCCACAAGTCTAGAAATGAGGACACAAAACCTAAAAGAACAGAATACATGAGGGCTTCATTACTGAGTGGGATGAGCTCTAGAATAGGTGCACAATTAGTCTCTAGAGTAATTATATAGGGGGTACATTGATAATGGATAGGAATTATGAAGAAAGGATCTCGTCTTTAGATGAGTGCAGATCATAAAATTTGGAAGATGATTTTGATGTACTTGAATTCGGATCATGGCATGGCTACGTGCTTGGGCAGTTTTACATGTCATGATTAAATTTTATTTAATAATAGTACTTAGATATGGCAGAGATAAAAACTATGAGTTAATAGATATATTCTAAATAGAAATAACCACCTAATAGGGTGATGTTGGAAAGCACGAGGAAGGGTGCGACACCAAAAAAAATCCACAAGACTTTCGTAGCTGAACGGTAGCCCCACTTATGGTTAAAAATGTAGTTTTATTTGATTTAGATGGCTTTGTGAAGGGTATTAAAACAATTTTTACATCAAAATACATTTTACTAGGGCAGAACATGAAAATATCAGGAATGTGGGAAAAAAATTTCATAGGGTGTAACACTATTTGGTGAGACACTGTAATAGAGCCATTGTAATGGTGCCACCAGTTTGGTGAGACACCTTAAGTAGTCCATCCTTTTTGGTGTATGATCGGGATGGTGCGGCTGTGATGGTACCACTGTAACAGTGCCACTATAATTGGTGGAACCCAATTATTGGACCGATTTTTTGGAAAACTCCCAGGAAAGAAGCCACATGACCCATAAAAACAATACCAACAGCAGATTTTCACAAAGGAAGGGCTCGGGAAAACTGATTCATTTCATATTTCATTATGAAAATCCATAATGGGTGATTTCATTATTTTTTAAACTCACATATTCTCATTAAATTATATTTTCATAAAAAAGTCCCTTTATATTTAAAAATGCATCATTTTCATTTTTAAATAATTGTTTAAAAAAATTAATTAAATTCATTTGTAGAAAATATTTTCATTAGTCACCTAATACTAATCATTAACACTATTTTAATTTATAGGTTATAGGGAACCATAATAATATTTTTTTTGTTCACATATACTTGGTCTTGTATGAAATGAATTATATCAAAATAACATGAACTTGTGTGTAACATAAGCCAAGAATAGTGTTGGGTATAAAGCAAGATAAGCTGATGTCCCAAATTTCAAAAGCTTTTCACTGTGTAGTGTACAACACAGGACATCAAAGAAATAAAAAAACTGTATATCCTAAAAATCATGGGTTGTAAAATTCTACCACACAATAAAATGAATATCACTCATGAAATTAATTTGGGTTATAAAAGGTTTACTACTTCAATGTTTCATTCATAGAATCCCATGTCAGATAAAGGAATACTAAAACATCATTTTAAAAAAGGAAATTCTGAAACATAATAGTCACCCAATGTAACTCATCAATGGGTTTCTGTATATGATATCATATGTGAGAAGAAAAAACATGTATAAAGTCGAAGAAATCATACCATCGAGTTCTGATGGTGAGTGATAGTGGACATGGTTAAGAGAAAGTTAACAATAATAATGCTATAAATTAATGATGATTTAAGTAACCCACTTATTCCTCATATAAGAATGTACTAGGATATCATTATTTATTTTCAATATCATTTTCCTAATTTATAATAATATGAGAAGAAATACATAATTGATTTTAGAATAATCTCATCATTTTGTGTGCCTTGAAAAATTTCACTTCATCTATTATTCAATGAATATATGTTGAATTTGTATTTCCTAAAGTTTTATCAAAACATATTATCCATAACTTGAATAATAGTTAATGCCATTGGTCTTTACTACAAAAAGCACATCACAAGTTATCAAACATGCATAAGACTATATATGGTGAGGTAATAATTTATTCTTATTAACTTCATCTAATGTTTAACATAAACATTCCTTAAATTTGATTACCTTACAAATCCTTATGAAATATGAAAACCCAAAACTATGGAAAAAGGTACACAAACACAACTTCACATTTTTCAAACATTTATCATAATATATCCTAGGTTGGCAACATTCTAAAAATCTGAACACCATCATCATATTTTCTCTTGAGTCATGGAAACATCCTAAATTATCAGATATCCTTATTGAAAACATGTATTTTTCCTTTTTCCAATACTTATTAGATATATTCCTTATTTAAAAAATGGATGTATACTTCATCCCTTATAGAATAACCCTCTTGTAAAAAATCCATAATTAGTACCCAAGAAACTTGATTAATCCGTTTTACGAATTGAAATCCAATATATCCTTCTCCAAAAATAATTGTATTAAAATTAAGGACATGTTAAGGGTTATCATTCCTTTAATCATTTGTTCACAATTTATATACCCTTACCCTTAAATCAGTTTTTTGGATCATTAGAACTATTCCCCATATCTTTTCTAATTCTTAATAAAAACTTATACTGATGAAACATATATATTATATGATTCGTATAACGTAATCATTGAATTCAGAATCTTATACAACTCATTCATCTAACAATATTCTCAAAACATTACTTAGGATCCATTATCATTGGCTTTATTAAAATATGAACCATTTTTCAAGGTTTCTAAACTTCAGGATTCATAGGATTAATGTACAAAAAATACAGGAAGAATGTCATAAACCTTTCAAATTTCATTTACAATCACTTTATCCTCATAAGTGTGACCAATACTCATACAATCTTCATGAATCTCATTTTTATACTTCCACATAGGAAATCAATCGTTATAATTTCCATAATTTCCACATCTGAAACACTCAATTGATAAATATTTTCAATATCGTTTTGGCTACTGACTAAAACCAGAATGAAAATTGTGATAAATACATATCAGAGATTAGAAACATAGATGTAAGGTAAATTACTTATAATATTTCAATAAATGAGATATACAGTTAAACCATAGGATAGTCATGATTATCACAAAAAACCTAGGATTTTTACTTATAAATATAATTATACTTAGGAAATCGCTAGATATATCCTTAAAAACATGACTATGGATATAAATATAGTTTTGGTATCCTATATTCTAATGATTTACTAAACCTTAATTCTGATTCCAACTCTGGAAACCCAAGATTGAATGAAATGGAAATTACATTTTTTCTGCAATAATTAATATATTATTAAAATAGAGTCCAAAATAACATATTAGTTTAGTTTCCCTAGAAACATGGAAAAAATTCTTCTTACAGTGATATAGATATTTAAGAACTCCCATATAGATATCCCCTTTAGTTTTCTTACAAAAAACATTTCATTATATCCTACAGTCTATTATCCTTTGTGTGTATCTGAACCTCCTCTTCCCCCACATACTTCGTCAAAATATCCTCTTAAAGGCACCAGATATGGTCTTTCAATAATAATAGAACCTCTATAATGTGTCTAAGTTATAGAATAATGGGAAAGCGGAGGGTATGTGCATGTTTTAAGGCCCAAATGGAAGTGAATAAGTGAGGGAGGAGGTTTCATTTTATTATTGAGGTGAGGGGCACTGTTGGAAAATTTTAAAATATTATATTAATAAAAATAAATATTTTTAATACAAAATATTCAAAATTGAAATATGTTGAAGATTATATGAGTCGAGTTTTAAATCCTCTCATCTAATAGTTTTTAGAAATAAGTTGATTTTATTTTAAACCTTATCTTTTGGGTTTACCCTTAATTATTCTTTTTTAATTGTAATTATGGTCACAACATTTTAGGTATTGAAAGTTTATAATTTTTTGTCATATGGGGTCAGTTTACCATAAATTGACACTTAATGAAATATTTGGACTTTTCATAGTGATTTCAAGAAGTATTTTTTGATTTTTATATAATTTAATGAAATATTTTTTTTAAAAATTATCAATAGTTCCAATCTGTACACTATTCATTTCATTGAATTCAAATAAAATATATACATAGATATAACTTCTCTAAAAAACATTTAATAGTATTAAAACATGTCATAGTCACCTATAAAATTTGGGGATATCCAAAACTATGTATTATAATATTTATTTTAATATTTATAATGAAGAGTAAAAAGTGTTAAATTCTAGTTTTCATAACTAAAACATTTTTTATATAGGGATACACATAAGATAAAATAGAATATAAATATTTAATAGAAATATATAAATATTTTCCTACATTATTTTATTTTATTTACAATTTTTATACATTAAATAATTAAATTTATTTATAACACAATGATGATGTAGTAATTACCTTCTTGATCAAATATTTAAATAATTTATTTTATAAACATTAAAATAAATTTAATTTCAATGTATTGATGAATTGAAATTATTTTATAGGTTAATATGACATATTATGGTTGATTATATGAATTTTTTATGATTTAATTATTATTTTATGACTTTGACATAAACAAAATACCAAATAGTGTCAAAATTGAGATAAAAGTGTTTTCATTAAAATATTATATTATTAATTTATATAATAATCAGATAAATCTATAGTTCAGAAAAAGGACTTGAATAATGATATTTATACCATTAATTATCCATTGTAGGTTCTCTTGGAATTTTATAGTATGTTTGAAAACCAATTATTATAATAATACTAGAATAAATGGTAAAAGTCAAACATTTTTACTATGTGTTAAATCTAAAAGGTAAGGATAATATGGTGACCTAAACCTGTCTACAAATAAATAGTTGAGTGTTGTGCGTCCCATATACACCTTAGTATCAATAAAAAACCTTTTTGAGCATTATAAAATTAAAAATATTTTATAATAAAAAAATATTTGCAGGT
Organism: Viscum album; assembly: GCA_963277665.1. Classification (NCBI taxonomy): domain Eukaryota; kingdom Viridiplantae; phylum Streptophyta; class Magnoliopsida; order Santalales; family Viscaceae; genus Viscum; species Viscum album. The sequence goes on from OY728141.1 coordinate 1,428,764,445, forward strand.
TTTCATAATGTTACCTCACATCTCTTATAAAAGAATACTTCCCCTTCTATCAAAATCACACCTCCAAATCTGTTTGACTCATACAAACCCTACCAAAATATCCTCTCAAATTCCCTAACATAATCTTAGATTCCTTCATTTGGTATTAAATCCAACCTAAGGATCCCATTTGAGAAAATAAAAAGGAAGGACCCGAAAAATAGGTAATAATTTCACCACCCTCTTTCATGATCGTTTCTTCTTCCACATCCAATTTCATAGGTTTTTCAGTACCAAAATAATAAATCTAGTACTATATAACTACTTTAATGTTATTATAAATATGGTACAACCCAATTCGGTATTGTATCCATCCTATAAATTTCAATGTCACCATAAGTGCGTACGCAGGGACTACCATATCCACGTCGTGGGGTAGTTAGTTATTCAAACACTTCATAATTTGGATAGGTATAATAATGAGTATAACTAATTTTAATAATAAATATAATATGTTAATGATTCTGTATATATGATATGACATCCAATTATATATTATTTTACCATCAAAATAATGATATTATCACTCGTGCATACGTACAGATTACCATCCTCATGAAGCGATGAGATTCACTTCCATGTTCACCATTCAAAGATTATTACAAAAATACATTTTATTAATAATTATGTAATATATGAAATAATAATTATATTATATATATATATATATATTTACATATATCATATTAACTTACTTCCGTTTAATACGATATGAAAACAGAAACAACGTTTATGTGTACGTACGGTCTACCGTCTCCAAAAACAGTGCCTTTCATTTCATATATGTATCTATAATAAATATTTATATTATAAATATATATGATATATAAATAAATTTTTATATTATGGATTTATTTAAATCATGATCAAAATTATACGATCAAGAACATCAAGATAAAACCCGTACAATAAATAAAGCGATTATTACACGAAATGTTAATTTGACATGGAAATCATTATTAAATGGGTATTATAATGTCATAAATGAATAATTTATGATATAATAAATATGAATATGGTTCGGTTATAATTTAATAAGATTCAATGGTCATTATACATGAGGTTTAACGTACCCTTGACCATAGGAATGTGAATTGTAAGGGTTAGTTCTACAATCTCATCATTATCCGAAGTTATTTATATGTAATTATCTACTCGGAACTATTTATCATCCAAATCCATGATTTCATAAAAATGTATTCCAAAACATCTTTATTATTTCCTATAATATGGGTTAATTTAATTTATACCCTTTTTTGACATCTGAAAAAATGTTTTGAAATGAATTTTTCCGTCATTTTCCAAACAAGGTACTTTATATTATTTTCAACAAGTTAAGGTAAGAATGTCTTTTTTAACTTATACTCTGAGTATGGCTATTCATCACTGTTATTACATCATCTAAGCTTACCTTACACGATTATAAGAATATTTTCTAAATAAATGTTTTCTTTTATAATTATTTGACTTTTAAATGATTTAAAAAAAGGGATATTTCTCCAAAATATTTTTGAAATCATCTATGTCAACATCCTTTGATGGATCTTACACTTGTTTTATGTTGATTAATTATGATATAGATATTTCATATTGTATTGAAGGTTTTGTTATATGTTTGACTGTGGAAGTGTTATTTTTATACCATTCATGGGTTATGGTAAATGTATTATCATTTCATATGATCGTTTTAATATGAATATTTATGATATGTCTCAACCTTTTCATATGAGAAATGAATTAGACTTACTATGTTATGGGTGGAGCCCAGTATAGCTCCCCAACGCATCAGTAGGTCTCATGAGTCAAACTTGTGTCTTGGACCAAGGCCTTGATAAAATATTATTTGAATTCTTGGAACGAGGACTTGACTTTGTGGTTATAGTGACCAACATTATAAATTTCATCATAACGAAGCTATTGATATTATATGTGATTATTCGACTAGTAGAATATCCACATGAATAAGTAAATGGAATTATTTGATTTATCATTTCCATATTATTATAACTTTATGTTTTAAAAGATTTTTTTAGTTTTATACGTTACCTTAAATGATTATGCTTATTTGTGAAAGTGTCCACAATATTGGAATCTTTACTGAGAATATAACCTTACCCCTTTCTATGTTTTCTTTTTCCCAGTGTGAAAAGAAGTATATTATGACTGACCAGTAGTGAATTTCTAATAGATATGAATGTGTACAATGGACGAAATTTTGTTGTTTTTTTTATTTTATAATGTAATGTAACTTTAATGATTGTTATATATTTTCCATGACTACTAAAATGATTGGTCCTTAAAGACATGGTTCTTTATAATCATGCCAATGTATTAAAATAATGCACCGACTCTGGGTAATTAGGTTTGGGGAATTACAGTTTGTATCAGAGGAAGTTTAGTAATAACCTTTGACGCTATAGTTAGAAAAACTCTGATTAGGGAAAATTTCACTAAGATTTACATTGAGTATTAGAATAGAAGAACACCCTAGAAATTTGGTAATGTAAAGATTTTGTGACTTTTCCAAGAAATAAACTATTTTTTGGATACAAGTAGGTAGAGGGGGATCTGGAATAGATGTACCTAGGAGTGAAAACTCTGACAAGGAGTTTCCGGATTGACCTAGGGTATCTTAGTACACGACAATGGGACTTGATGCACTCTTGGTTACGACACTCTCAGGGGATATTCTTAGGTTAATTAAATTTTTATTTACAAGACACTATGAAGGATGTAGGAGTAAATAATTTCTCAATGAAATCATTTTTTTATGATTATAGATTATATGCATAATATTTTCAATTTACGTTAGGTATTTTTAAAAGTTTAAAATTATGCATTCTGATTAATAAAACTATACTAGTGTATCCCATTGTTTAGAAATGGTGCCCATTAGATGAGATGAGATCTCCGAAAATACACATGATCTACAGATTAAGAAGGATCATATCTTTCATGGTATTAAGCCAACATTTAGAAAAGAAATAGTCTCCCATGTATTATCTTCATATGAAGAAGTAGTATCATGTGTTAATAAGATATGTAACAAATTTTCTAAGATCTATGACTTTCAAGGGAATACATAGAAGAAAAGTATAATAGAGATAAATATGGATAATGAGAATAAAGGAATAAAGTATTTTCCCATATGTGATAATGATGGAAGGAATCACCTCGGTAAATGTTTGAAGGGAATGGGATTTTATTATATGATTTGAGAAAAAGGACAACATCTACGGGATTACAAAGGCAATAAAAAGGTTTCAAATTTTCGATTCTTCATCTAAAATTAGATGGGACACTACATGAATCAATGTCCAAATCATCAGAGTATTCCCCAAATGATGCAATTGGATAATAATCATGTTAGGATACTATCACATATGGAGAGTAATGACTAGTGTTCTTATATAGTTATTAATGAATTTTTTCATTTTACTGTTGTATCAATGATGTACTAGTTATATGAATTATGGAAATAAATATGTATTTTAATTCATTACAATTTCTTTAATGATTTGAGATTATATGGTTTTAAGAAAAGATACTCAATAGAAAGTTAATGTTTTTGGAAAATACATGGTTTAAGGAATGATAAACCGTAACATGGTTCATATATTGAGTTAGTGATTTTGGAATAAGATATGATTGATTTGGATAAATTATATTCAATATTCATGATTACTTTGAAACTAATTAATTGTTTGTTTATTCAATTATTTTTGGAGTTTAAAACATTTATGGATATAATGAGTATTGCGAGTATTCTATATGGAATAAGGGAGGATGATTGTAATCAATAATGTTTTACGGTAATTTAGGGTGATACCATGTTTTAAAATAATACATGATAAAGGTATTCACATGTTATTATGTAAAAAAATGATCTTTATTGTGTTTAACTTCCTTATAAATTTTGGATTGTGTGTTTGGAGAAAATTATTTTGGATAAGTCTAAAGGTTGGAATGGATTATGTTTGACATTGGATAATATTGTTAATGTCAAGATTTTTCTTATTATTATTTTTGTATTGTTATAAAATGAACAACCCGGAGGTTGGACGACAACCTGTCACGTCATACAAGGTCACGAGGCATGAACCTACAACTGATGGTCGACAAGGGTGAATCACCCACCACTAGCCTATGTGATGTACTGGTTTGTATAATTTATTTAATTTAAATATTTTGAAAATTTAAATGTAAATTTTTTTTATTGTAACCCTATATATTTGTGATAAATACAACATTTTTGAATTATATTATCTTGTGGAGTGAACGATCAGTTTTTTTAGCAATTAGTTTAAAGATGAAAATCTACTAATTATATATTTTTTTCTATTATTACGTGAATAAATTAATTCTTAATCTTTAGAAAAGAGATCCTAAAACCAAAAATTGTTTATCATAATACCTTATGTTTATTTGACCTAGTGATATTTTCAATCATCATAGATTGATGGTTTGGAGGCCCTCAATTATACAGTTGTTTGTGATTGATAACCTCAATCACTCCCTATAAATATTAACATTTTCCTCTAATTATGTGTATTAATTTCCAAATTTTTTATCTATTCTAAAAACTAATTTTCATGTGAATTTTTCATTTCCCTTTCCCTCTTATCAATACTATTTATTATTAACCCTATTTCAGATATCAATTTTCCACAATGGTGTTTTTTTATTTTTAAGCTTTTATTTTTTAAGAACAATTTCATATTGCGAGGACGCAGTAAAATTGATTAAGGAGAGAATGTAACACCCCAAGATCATTGAACGTTGTTTATTAATAGTAATAAAATAACATGCACTACACATAACACTATGTTCGAGCACACCATTACTTACCAAAATAGCCATTCAAAAAGAAGTTATGATTAGTATTAATTGAATTTTGAATTTTATATAGGGTTAAATTCATGTTTTTATAACTAAAACATTTTTAATATAGGTTTATACATAATATAAAATTGAATATAAATATTCATTGGAAATATAAAAATATTTCTTACATAATTTTATTTTATTTTTAATTTTTTTACATTATATAATTAAATTTATTTATTACACAATGATGATGCCGTAATTATCCTCTTGATTAAATATTTTAATAATTTATAATATAAATATTAAAATAAATAAAATTTCAAAGTATTGATGAATTAAAATTATATTATAAGTTAATATGGAAAATTCTGGTTGATTAAAGGAATTTGGTTTGATGTAATCATGTTGTTTTGACTTCACCAAGAAGAAAATACCAAATAATGTCAAAATTGACAAAAAAGTATTTTTAAAACAAATATTATATTATTAATTGATATAATATTCCTATATATATGTTTTAGTAATAGGACTTCTATAATGATATGTACATCGTTAATTAACCACTATAGGTTCTCTGGTAATTTTTATAGTATGTTTGTTAACCAATTATTATAATAATACTAGAATAAATGGAAAAAGTTAACCTATTTAACTACGTGTTAAATCGAAAAGTTAAGGTTAATATAGGGACCTAAACATGTCTAAAACCAATTGGTTGTGTGGTTTGTGACCCATCATCACCTAAGCATCTAAATAATTCATTTTCAAGCTATTAGAAACTGAAAATTATTTTATAATAAAATAATATTTCAAGGTTTTCCTAAAGTTACCTCACATCTCTTATAAAACGGTACTTCACCTTCTCTCAAAATCACACCTCCAAAGACTTTTGGCTCAGACAACCCCTACCGAAATTTCCTATAAACTTCCCTACGATCATCTTAGTGTCCTTAAATTGGTATTAAGGCCATCCTAAGGATCCCATTTCATTAAATAAAAAGGAAAACCCGAAGAAGTGGTAATAATTTCACCACCCAGTTTCATGTTCGTTTCATCTTCAACATCATATTTCCTAGTTTTTTTCATTCAAAAATAATAAATCTAGTACCATATACCTACATTTATTTAATTATATTTATGGTAAAACCATATACATTATTCTATCGATCCTATAAATGTCAATGTCACCATACCTGCGTATATAGGGCTTACTGTCTCCACGTCGTGGTGTAGTTAGTTATTCAAACACTTATTTATTTTGATGGGTATAATAATGAGTATAAATAATGTAAATAATAAATATAAAATGTTAATGATTTTTTATATAAGATATAACATCCAATTATATATTAATTTGCCATCAAAATAATGATATCATCACTCATGCGTACGTACGAATTACCGTCATCAAGACATGATTAGATTCACTTCCACGTTCACCATTCAATGATGATTATAAAAATACATATTATTAATAAGTATATAATATATGACATAATAATTCTATTGGATATATATATATATATATATTTATGTATTTATTTTTATATATCATATTCACTTACTCCCATTCAATACGATATGAAAACAGAAACAACATTTATGCGTACGTACGACCTACCGTCTCCAAAAACCGTGCCTTCCATTTCATATATATATCTATTATAAATACTTATATTCTAAATATATATGATATATAAATTAATTTTTATATAATGGATTTATTTAAATCACCATCAATGTTGTACGATCATGAACAAAAAGATAAAACACATACAATAAAGAAAGCGATTACTACAAGAAATTTTAATTTAACATGGGAATCATTATTAAATGGGTAGTATAATGCAATGAATGAATCAAGTATTGTATAATAAAAATGAATATTGTTATTTTATTATTTAATAACATACTATGGTAATTATACAAGATGTTTAATGTACCCTTTACCATAGGAAAGTTAATGGTAAGGGTTATTTCTACAATCTCTTCATTATCCGAGGTTGTTTTTATGTAATTATCTACGAGGACCTATTCATCATCCACATTCATGATTTCTTAAAAATGTATTTCAAAACATATTTAATATTTTATAGACTATGTGTTAAAGTAATTTATACCCTTTCTGAAATTTTACAATTTTTTTTGAAATTAATCTTTCTGTCATTTTCCAAACAATGTAATTTAGGACCTATTCAATGAATTAAGGTAAGAATTTCTATTTTAACTTATATGTAGAGTATGGATATTCTTCACAATTATAACATCATTGAATATTCCCTTATAAGATTATAGGAATATTTTAAAAATAAATGTTTTCTTTTAACATTATGTCACTTTTAATTGATTTCAAAAAAAGAAAGGGATATTTTTCTCAAGTAGTTCTTTTTTTCATATATGTCAACATCCTTTGATAGTTTTTATACTTGTATGTGTTGGATCGAATATATAGATATGTATGTCTATTAGATGGAACAATAAAAGAGGGGGGGGTAAATTGTAGGTTTAAAAACCATTGAGTTTTAGCAACTAATATATTAGTTTAAATGATCTTGAACTAATACAAATACAAGCACCCACAATTGTATTGAATATAAAAGAGTATGATGTATTGTAATACTAATGTAATGTAAAACAATTGTATTCAAGATGAACACAATAATCAGAGTAATACAATGATGAATTATTCTACCTTAAAGCGTATAGAATCAATCAATACAATATGTAATAGAATGATTGTAATTGAAACAATTACAATTGAATATGTAAAGAAGAAAGGAAACAATACAAATTCATTTCTAATACAAGTAATAATGGAAATGTAAAAGAATTACAATTCTTTTAACCCAAATAGAAGGGTTATCCTTTCACCTAGGATAAAAGGTCTGTCTCACCAACACCTTGGTGAGCCCTCGATACGATGATCAGACTGTCTGTCTGCATATCCCTGCCAGCCCTCGATACGATGATCGGCACGTCTGTCTGCCTATCCCCGGCAGCCCTCGATACGATGATCAGCACGTCTGTCTACCTATCCCCAGCAACCCTCGATTTTGTAGGTAATCGGCACCTCTGTCTTTCAATTGCTTGAAAGCCCTCGATACGATGATCGGACGCACACAACCGATGAGAGAAGTCACATCATCTCTCTCTAGAATCTTGATTGAAGCAAAGTATCACAGTTGTTCCACAACATCTCATTCATTCTATCATTGTTCTCTCAGCTTCAAATGACCTCCTATTTATAGGTCTTTGGTTCCAACGGTGATGTTGCCTCCAACGGTCATATTTCTCCGAAAAACTCGGAGGGACTTGGACACCTGGCATCATAACGGTCATATTGAAATAGAAAGCACGACATGGTTTTGATTAGTTTTTAACTAACTCAACGACATCATATTGGTTAAAACAAGATATATATTGATGATAAGCAATGGTACGATTCATATGAAACAAGTGTGTTTGTCTAAGTACCAAAACAATTAATGAACATATGAATAGCAGAGTCAGTGCAATAGATTTGATAGAGTCAGTATGATACGATTGATATAGTCAGTACGGTATGATTAACAGAGTTAGTACGGTACGACTAACAGAGTCAGTATGGTAGGATTGACATAGTCAGTACAGTATGATTGACAGAGTCAGTATGGTACGATTGAAAGAGTCAGTATGGTACGATTGACAGAGTCAGTACGATACGATTAAAAAGACATTTGTGATTTCCAAAACAAAATATAGAATTCAAAAGATAACATTTGACTCAACAATCTCCCCCTTTTAGGAAAGCACAACACATAATAAATATATAACAAGAAAAACATATCTCCCCTTGAGTTATTGGAAACTCTTCTAAATATGAATTTGAATACAAATAACTCCCCCTTAGGTATAAACTTTCCTAAGGATTGTATTCGTAGATTTTCCTTAAGAGTGTTGTAAAGAATTCTCCTCCTTTATAAAATATTCTCACCCTTTGTAAACATTCTCCCCCTTTGTGATTTACAAAATGAAAGGAGTAATCTTGAATTTTCTGAAGGAGTTAGAAAATAAAAACAGGACAATGGATAAAAGAAATTTCATTACGAAAAAAAACAAGACCAATCTTGAAAACAAATACAACTCACTTGTTTTCTCTTTCCTTATCCTTTTTGATTAATTCATGAAGAACTACCTTCATCTTTTTGATCTCCTTCTTGTCTTCATAAATAGATTCTCCCTGAGTTCTGATAAGCACTTGTAGGTCCGCAAAAATCTGATCTTGATTCTTGATAGTCTTTTCCTGGACTCTGATTACTTCTTCAAGAGTATCAATTCTGTTTTGAAAATTCTTGTTATCTTTGGATAACACAGAATTTTGATTCTTCAACAAAACCATTTCATCCTTGAAAGATGAAACCTTTGTGAATTCAGATTGAAAAACATTCATTCTCTCTTGTAAGTCTTTTACTGAAGGAACATCGGCTCGTTGAGAAGACAAAACATTCAACCTTTTAACTTTTTCTCTGTCAATCTTATTGAAAGCAACTGCAAGTTCATTTGAAAACCTTTTTATATCTTCAATTTCTATCTCATGATCATTGATTGAGCTCTCTGTTTTGTACGACCACTTGGTCATCTTGTTACAGGTCTTCTTATGAGCAACCAAACTTTCTGAAAGAACATTCAAATCGGCTTCAATTGACAAAACTTTCTTCCTCAATTGTTTTAAAGAGCCAAACTTCTTCTTTTGATTGTCAGTAATAAAATCAATTTTCCCTTCCTGCCTCGGGAAATAATGAATGGTCTTCTCAACCCTTCCCAAAACATGAACAATGTAATCACTCTTCTTGAGAGAGATTGTATGTTCTGAATTAGTATCTTCATCGTACGATGCTAGTTCATACGATCGTCTTGAGTCAACAACTGGTTGTTTTCGTTTTTCTTTTTCTTTCTGCTTTCTTTCTTCTTCCACTTTGTCACTAATGACAACAACTTTATCAGTGTGAGAGGATTGAGCACCTTGCTTTTCTTGAGAAGAAGATCTATCTGGTGTTCATGCTTGATCCGCATGAGGAGTTTGTTGACCACCATCACTCAGATTTTGAACCGATTCCTCATTACTCTTCTTCGAACTTTGAACAAATTTTAAAAGAAAATCTCCTTCATCTTCTTCCACTTCTTCTATCTCTTACATCACTTGTTTTTGTTTTCCTTTCTCAGGGAGACTCTGTACGATGGGATCTTGGTGGACTTCTTCTGTCAGTTGAGCACTGGCATCCTCAACAATTTTTAAAACTTTAGAGATATAAAAGTCTTGAGGATTTCTTTTCAAAACATTTTTCTTTTTCTTTTTAGACTTAAGGGTTTGTTCTATACTTGTTATTTCTGAAAAACACTCAGTCGGGTCATGTCAGAATTTTGGATCACCTTCCTTTCTCTGTTACTTATCCTTTCTCCATTTGTCTACAACTTCCTTATTGTACCTTGGCTTCTTCTTAGGGTTTGAACTGGTTTGCGGATCCGACTTTTGATTAACACCAGTGGATTGAATGTCTTTGGCTGGCATAGGTGCCGATTGCTTCTGAGCCAATTCAGCTTCTACATCTCTGACAAAAAGTTCTGAATTCTGATCAAAACAAACATTCAACTTCTTCATAGTACTTTTGCTAATCCAAGAGGGCTTATAATCTATGGCGTTTCCTTTCAAAGTAATGTTACAAAACTTCATACTTTCGAGAATAAACTTTGTAAGGATGGCTGGATACATAATCATTTGGGACTTTCTCCCTCCTGTCTTGACATTCTTAATGGTTTCAAAATCATACCCCATGAAATTTACTTTTCTCATATTCACAAGATAGTCAAGCAAAAATATATCATAATCTTTCAGAGATTCTCTATCCCTTTTCCTTGGGATCAGAAAACCTTTCAGCCATAATGTCACAAACAGATTGTCTGGAGAATGATGAGACACTTTTCTCTATTCTTCATTAAAAACAAACAAAGACTTTTCAACACTTTCTCTATTAAACGTACCAACTTCTTCTGGTAGTTTATGAGATGGACAGAAAAAATCCCCTTCTATTGGGAAATTCAGAAAATGTGCATCTTGTTTCACAGACATGGATAGATTTCTATCGTACATAGTAAAATTGATAGTCATATATTTGTCGAAAGATACGGTTTTATAAAACTGACAAACATCATCAAAGTGAACCGAATCTTGAGAAACAGGTCTTTCAACACACAAAAGTTCCCATCCTTGAAAGAGAATGATTCTTCTGATTGTGGAATCATACGAATCAAAAAAGTCTCGAGAAACTAACCTCTCTCTATTAAAGTCATTCTCTGTAAAAGTCTTTGAAGACATTTCAGCGGGAGTGTTAGCAGAGGATTGAGACATAAAGGTGATGCCGATGAAAGATCGTACGATGATTCAAAACTGGTGGAGCAGAGCTTCTCGTCAAAACCTGAAAAACCAATGTGGGTTTGGGGAGGGGAGGGGGTTATTTATAGGCAAAAAAGGGGTGACCTTTGATCTTTTACGGTCGAAAAATGGGTGAACGTTGATTTTCTACGGTCAAGATTAGAGAAAACCAGATCAATGGTTAGGATTAAAACAAAGAAAAAAATTATTTCTAAAAAAAATTAAAAGTACCTTCTGGAGAACGTAAGGTAATTGTTGGTTTTGGTAGATTTCAAAATAAAATACAAACAATCGAAATAAAATAAAATAGAAGTACCAAATGACATGCCGATGGAAAACAATCTCATTGCCATGAACTGACAATACAATGGAAAACAAACTCGTTACCATGAACTGATAAGCCAATGGAAAACAATATTGTTACCATGAACCGACAATAGGATGGAAAAAAATCTTGTTACCGTGAACTGACAATACGATAGAAAACAATCTTGTTACCATGAACTAACTATACGATGGAAAACAATGTCGTTACCATGAACTGACAATACGATGGAAAACAATCTCGTTACCATGAACTGACAATATGATGGAAAAGAAAATCATTACTATCATCGGTCGATATGATGGAAAAGAAAATCATTACCATCATCGGTCGATACGATGGAAAAGAAAATCATTACCATCATCGGTCGATACGAAGGAAAAAAAAATCATTACCATCATCGGTCGATACGATTGAAAATAAAATCATTACCATCATCGGTCGACACGATTGAAAAGAAAATCATTACCATCATTGGTCGATACGATGGAAAAGAAAATCATTACCATCATCGGTCGATACGATGGAATAGAAAATCAATAAAACTGTCAATATGATAAATAGAAAAAAAAACACAAACCAGAAGAGTAAAAGATAATTTAGATAAAAAGAAACAAACAAAACATAGAAAGAAATGTCCTCCCCCTTTCAAAGGGAGTTTTTTTTAATGTTAGGCGAATTGTAAATCATGAAGTAGATATGAATGATTATTTTAATGTAATCATTCCTAGCTTCTGTTTTATAAACTAAAATCTATCGGAAGGTAATGGTTTTGTAAAAATGTCAGCATGTTGTTCTTGTGTTCCGATAAATTGTAAAATAATATCTCCTTTTTGTGTGTGATCTCAAAGAAAGTGATGCATAACATCTATGTGTTTTGAACGAGTGTGGTGTGCTGGGTTATTACTAAGAGCTATGGCACTTGTATTATCACAAAGAATTTGAGTTTTGGAGAAACTCAATCCATATTCAGTGAGTGTGTGCTGCATCCACAATACTTGAGCACATCAACTTCCAGCTGCTACATATTCAGCTTCAGCAGTGGATAGTGCTACTGAGTGTTGTTTCTTGCAGGAACAAGAAACCAAGGAATCTCCTAAGAAGTGACATGTTCCAGATGTAAATTTTCTATCCACTCTACAACCACCAAAGTCAGCATCTAAATAACATTTTAAAACAAAATAATTCTCAGAAGAGTAAAAAAGACCTAATTCTATAATGCCTTTTAAATATCGAATGATTCTATTTATGGCTTTTAAATGAGACTCTTTTGGATTAGATTGGTATCTTGCGCATAAGAATACAGAAAATATTAAGTCGGGTCAACTAGCTGTCAAGTATAGAAAACTTCCTATCATACCTCTAAAGATTGTTTGATCTAATGGTTTCCCAGTTTCATAAAGATCAAGTGTATTTGAGGTACCAATTGGAGTGGTAATACTTTTAGTTTTGTCAAATCCATACTTTTTGAGAAAGTATTTAATATATTTATGTTGAGATATATATGTTCCTTTTGGTTTTTGAGAAATTTGAAGACCTAAAAAGAATGTTAACTCACCCATTATACTCATTTCAAACTCATATTTCATTAAATTTGCAAAAGAATCAGTTAAGGATTTCTTAGTTGATCCAAATATGATGTCATCAACATAGATTTGAATAATCAAAACATTTTTGTTTTCCATTTTTATAAAAAGGGTTGGATCTTCTGTACCTTTTGTATAATTGTTTTGTAAAAGAAATCATGTAAGTCAATCATACCATGCTCTAGGGGCTTGTTTAAGACCGTATAGAGCCTTTCTAAGTTTGAAAACATGATCAGGATGTTTTGGGTCTTGAAAACCATGAGGTTGTTCGACAAAAACTTCTTCTTGAACAAACCCATTTAGAAAAGCGAATTTGACATCCATTTGAAATATTTTGAAATTGAAATATGCTATAAAGGCTAATAGAATACGAATAGATTCAAGTCTAGATACAGGAGAATATGTTTCTTCATAGTCTATTCCCTCTTGTTTATTATAGCAGTTATCCACAAGTCATGCTTTATTTCTTACAATGATTCCATTTTCATCACATTTTTTTCTAAAAACCCATTTTACACCAATTACAGTTGTTTCTTTATGTCTATCAACTAAAGTCCAGACTTGATTCCTTTCAAATTCATTTAGTTCATCTTGCATTGCTTTGATCCAATCATCATCACCTAAGGCCTCACTTGGACTTTTAGGTTCAAATTGGGAAAGAAAAGCAAGATGTTCTATTTCATTTCTTAAGGAATTTATATTCCTTACAGGTTGATTTATATCACCAATGATGTTATCACTGGGATGATTTCTAAGAAACAATTTATTTGGGTTTTGTAAAGCCTGTTCAACAATGTATGATTGAAAATCTTCTATGGTAAATGTTTCAGGAATAATTTCTTGAACATTTTCCTCCATATAGTGATCTAATAATGGTTGATAAACATTTTTAGAAAACACATCCGAAGATGTAGGATTGGGTTGGTTAAAAACAAAAGGATCAGTTCCATCGAATTTTACATGTACTGTTTCCTCAACAGTACAAGTGTTTTTATTGAAAAATCTATAAGCCTTAGAGGTTGTAGAATAGCCTAGAAAGATTCCCTCATCAGATTTTGGTGCAAATTTGTGTAGATTATATTTTGTATTCAGAATGAATACTTTTCATCCAAAAACTTTGAAGTATGAAACTTTAGGTTTTCAGCCAGTCCATAACTCATAAGGGGTTTTATTAAGAAATGGCCTAGTTAAAACACGATTTATAGTGTAACAGGTAGTACTAATAGCTTCAGCCCAAATGTGCATAGAAATTGAGTATTCACTCAACATGGTTCGAGTCATTTCCTAAAGAATACGATTTCTTCTTTCAACAAAACCATTTTGCGGAGGAGTTCTTGGAGCTAAGAAATTGTGAGTAATACCTTTCTTACTACAAAAAGTTTCAAAATTTGAATTTTGAAATTCACCACCATGATCACTATGAATAGTTAGCAATGGTAGGTTTTTCTCATTTTTAACTTGGGATCTAAAAATTTTGAAATAGGAAAAGGCTTCAGATTTCTTTGTGAAAAAGTAAAGCCATGTAAATCTAGTAAAGTCGTCAACTAAAACAAATACATAGTATTTGCCTCCAATGATTCCAGATTGTGAAGGTCCAAAAAGATCTATATGCACTAGCTGTAATGCATTAGAAGTTAAAACTTCATTTATTGATTTAAAGCTAGTTTTATGTTTCTTGCCAAATTGACAAGGATCACAGACTTTTGAGAAATTATATCTAAGATCTGGTAGTCCTTTCACAAGTCTTTTCTTTGAAAGTTTACTAATCTTTCTCAGATTACAGTGTCCTAGTCTTCTATGCCATAGCCACGATTGGTCTTCTATTACACTTAAGTAGGGTATGTTTTGGCTCCAAAGGTCTTCTAGGTTAATAGTGTAAACATTATCTTGCCTATGGGAAGATAGAATGAATTCATCCTTGGTATTGTGAACAAGACACTTATCATTTCTAAAATTCACAAGGTAACCTTCATCACATAATTGGCTTATGCTGATGAGATTGTGCCTAATACCTTTAACAAACAAAACATTTGAGATAAGAACATTTCCAATAAAAACAATATTACCTATACCAACAATATTTCCTTGAGCATTATCTCTGAAGGTAACTTTTCCACCTTTTGTTTTGATAACTTTTTCAAAGAGATCTTTGTTTCCAGTCATATTTCGAGATTAACCACTATCCATGTACCAAATATTCTTATTGGTAAACTTCTCATTTTCATGAAAAAGAAACAATTAGTTTTTCGGAATCCAAACTTGTTTGGATCCAGAAAGGTTAGATAAAAGAATGTTAGGAATCCACATTTGTTTTGAAAAATGAGCTTTATGAAATCCTAAAGATTGAGTTTTGATAAGAGAGAAATCTCTTCTCCAGTGTCCACCACAATAACACTTATAACAGAAAGTTGTTTTTTGAGGAAAAAATAGTTATTGCCAAAAATAGGTTTGGAATAAGTATAACCAAGACCAGAACAATTTCTCAACGGTCTAATTTGAGAATACATCCTGTCAATGTTTTCTTTTCCATGAGTAAAGTTTGACAAACATTTCTTCAAGGATAAAATCTATGACTTTAGTTTTAAAACAAAATTCTTATTTTCCAAAACATTTGAATTTGAACTAGAGTTAGGATCTAAGATATTTTTCTTTGAAATTACAGTTTCACGATCCTTAGAAAGTTTATCCATATCAGATTTAACTTTCTCAAGGGTTTTTAAAATACTTTAAAAATCAGAAGATTTCATATCAAGATCTTTAGAAATATCTGATACTTCTTTTTTCAAGATTGAAATTCTAGAATTTGCTTTTTCAAGACTCTTCTTGAGTTTAGAAATTTCATTTTCATGTAATTTAGCAAATCTAGATACTTCTTCAAAAGAAGGTAATGTATCATCTTCTGATGATGATGATTCATCATTTGAAGATTCATAATATCTATTATCAGTACAATTTGCATTTAAGGAGACATTTTTAATAGGTTCATCATTATGTACCTTAGCCATGAGACAATGATCTTCAATTGGTAATCTGGCTAAGAGTCCGATATTCCTTTGTCCTGATGTCTCATATTATGAAGAATCATTTGAGGAATCACTACCACTTGCACTCCACGTATCATTTGCCTTCATGACATTATTTGTCTTATAAAACCTTTTCCTGTTTCTTTCAGAGTGTTTCTCCTTTCTATCTTTCCTTTTAAGTAAAGGACAATCAGGCCTTATATGTCCTGCTTTCTTACATTCATAACAAGTTACCTCTGAATCTTTCTTTTCCCTTCTATCTTTCTTTTTGAATATATATTGGAAATCATTCTTTCCCACAATCTTGTTCATCCTTCTAGTAAGATTTTCTTACTCATTATAAAAAAAATTACAATCACTTGAATCATATATAAGAACTTTCTTGGATTTAGATCTTGTAAGCCTTTCAGGTGTATTAACTTTAGATGCAAAGGCTACACATCCATTCCCATTCTTCTTCTTGTTTAAATCAGCATCTCTCTTCATTCTTCTCTCGTGCTGTATAAGTGTTCCAAAGAGTTCATCAAGAGTAATCTATGAAACTTTTCTATTTTCATCAATATCTGTCCTTGTTGACTCCCATTCATTTGGAATTATATCTATAATCTTATCAACAAGAGCTTCATCATCAAGACCTTTTTCTCCCATAGATTGTAAACTGTTGACTATCGTCATAAAACTTTTTTTCACATTACATACTATCTCTTCATAAGGAAAAACAAATCCATGATACTCTGCTCGAAGCATTTCTCTCCTTGTTTCAATAACCATGGATGTACCAAAATGAGTGACTTCTAATTTCTTCCAAATAAAATTTGCTGCTTCACATGAATATATCTGACTGTATATATTCCTGGTCATAGAACATAATAAAGTATTGCGAACCTTGTAATTCAGTTGATATTCTTTCTTTTCTTGGTTGGTGAAATTACTGACTTCTTTGTCAGGAATTTTGTAACATCCAGTAAGCATAATAAAATTGTCTACACCAATATTGATCACGAAGGTCTTCATATGATCTCTCCTATACTCATAATCATTTCCATCAAAGATTGGTGGTCTTGAAAGATTCAGATTGTTTATTGACCCAATATCCATTCCTGCCATCTAATACAAAAAAAAACGTTTCCACTCCACACGTTAGTGTTGTAAGAATTTACGATAGTAATATGAAAGAAATAAAGCTAGTAATACAAAACAGTGGAAAACCTCCTATGATACCAATTTTTGGATCGAATATATAGATATGTATATCTATTAGATGGAACAATACAAGAGGTGGTGAATTGTAGGTTTAAAAACCTTTGACTTTTAACAAATAAGAGATTAGTTTAAATGATCTTAAACTAATACAAATACAAGCACCCACAATTGTATTGAATATAAAAGAGTATGATGTATTGTAATAATAATGTAATGTAAAACAATTGTATTCAAGATGAACACAATAATCAGAATAATACAATGATGAATGATTCTACCTTAAAGCGTATATAATCAATCAATACAATATGTAATAGAATGATGGTAATTGAAACAATTACAATTGAATATGTAAAGAAGAAAAGAAACAATACAAATTCCTTTCTAATACAAGTAACAGTGGGAAATGTAAAATAATTACAATTCTTTTAACCCAAAGAGAAGGGTTATCCTTTCACCTAGGATAAAAGTCCAATCTCACCAACACCATGGTGAGCCCTCGATACGATGATCGGACTGTCTGTCTGCCTATCCCTGGCAGCCCTCGATACGATTATCGGCACGTCTGTCTGCCTATCCCTGGCAGTCCTCGATACGATGATCGGCACGTCTGTCAGCCTATCCCCGGCAGCCCTCGATTTTGTAGGTAATCAGAACCTATGACTTTCAATTTCTTGAAATCCCTCGATACGATGATCGGACGCACAAAGCCGAAGAGAGAAGTCATAACCTCTCTCTCTAGAATCTTGATTGAAGCAAATTATCACAGTTGTTCCACAACATCTCATTCATTCTCTCTATGTTCTATCAGCTTCAAATGACCTCCTATTTATAGGACTCGGGTTCCAACAGTCATGTTTCCTCCAACGGTCATATTTCTCCGAAAAACTCAGAGGGACTTGGACACCTGGCATCATAACAATCATATTGATACAGAAAGAACGACATCGTTTTGATTAGTTTGTAACTAACTCAACAACATCGTATTGGTTAAAACAAGACATATATCGATGATAAGAAATGGTACGATTCATATGAAACAAGTGTTTTTGTCTAAGTACCAAAACATGTAATGAACATATGAATAGTAGAGTCAGTGCAATACATTTGATAGATTCATTATGATACGATTGAGATAGTCAGTACGGTACTATTTACAGAGTCAGTACGGTATGATTGATAGAGTCAGTATGGTACGATTGACATAGTCAGTACGGTACGATTGACAGAGTCAGTACGGTACGATTGACAGAGTCAGTATGGTATGATTTATAGAGTCAGTACGATACGATTAAAAAGTCATTTTTGATTTCCAAAACAAAATATAGAAGTCAAAAGATAACATTTGACTCAACAGTATGATGTTTATTCATTATGATATTGATCTTCCATATTGTATTGAAGGTTTTGTAATATGTTTGAATGTGGAAGTGTTATTTTTATTCCATTCATGGTTTATGGTTAATGTATTATCATTTCGTATGATAGTTTTAATATGAATACTTATGTTATATTTCAACCTTTTCATATAATGAATACATTAAACTTACTAAGTGATTGGTGGAGCACGCTATAGCTTCTCAATATATCGGTAGGTCTCTTGAGTAAAACTAGTGTCTTGGCACAAGGCCTTGAGAAAATATAATTTGTAGTCTTGGAACGAGGGCATGACTATGTGGTTATAATTCGTAGCATTATGAATTCCATCATTATGAAGAAATGTATTGATGTTACATGTGATTATTCGACTAGTAGAATATCAATGTGAATATTTTAATGGAATTATTTGATTTATCATTTTCCATATCATACTAATGTTTATGTTTTAAAGGATTTTGGTTAGTTATATACATTGCCTTAAATGTTTATGATTTTTTGTGAAAATTTCCACTATATTGTTATTATTACTAAGCATCTAAACTTACCCATTTCTATGATTTCTTTTTCACAGGATGCGAAGAAGTATATTATGACTGACCTGTAGGGATTTTCTAACTGATATGAATGTGTCCAACCAATAAAATTTTGTTTTTATTTTTTATTTTATAATGTAATGAAATTTTCGTGATTGTAATATATTTTCCAATACTACTGAAATGATAATTCCTTTAGGACTTTATTCCTTATAATCTTGACAATGTATTAAAATAATGCACTGAATCTGGGTAACTAGGGTCAGGGTGTTACAGTTTGTATTAGAGGCAGTTTAGTAATTACCTTTGTTACTAGATTTAGAAGAAATATGATTAGATAAAATTACCATAATATTGACATTGAGTATTAGAATACAAGAACATAAAAGATATTTGGTAATGTAGAGATTTTGTGACTTTTCCCAGAAATACATTTCTGTCTGGATACAAGTAGGTAGAGGCAGCTCTGGCACAAATTAACCTAGGAGTGAAAACTATGACAAGCTGTTTCCGGCTTCACCCAGGGTATCCAGGTACACGACAACGGGCCTTGTTGCACTCTTGGTTATGACACTTCTGGTGGATATTCTTAGGATAATTCACATTTTATTTACAAGGCACTATGAACGATCTAGAAGTAAATAATTCCTCAAAGAAATCATTTTTTATAATAATATATTATATTCATAATATTTTCAATTTATGTTGGGTATTTTGTACAAGTTTGTAATTATGGATTGCGAGTCATAAAACTAACCTAGTGTATCCGATTGATTAGAAATGGTGCCAATTAGATGGAATGAGAACTCCAGAAGTGCGCATGATCCAATGTTTCATAAATATCATATCTTTCATGTTATTAAGCCAACATTTAGAAAAGAAATTGTCTCCCATG
The DNA here is from genome assembly GCA_963277665.1 of Viscum album. Classification (NCBI taxonomy): domain Eukaryota; kingdom Viridiplantae; phylum Streptophyta; class Magnoliopsida; order Santalales; family Viscaceae; genus Viscum; species Viscum album. The sequence goes on from OY728141.1 coordinate 1,428,784,665, forward strand.
TATTATCATCACATGATGAAATAAGATCATGTTTTAATAAGATATGTAATGAATTTTATGAGATATATTTCGGACAAGGGAATCCATATAAGAAAAGAATAGTAGAGAGAATGATGGATAATGTGAATAAGGGAAAGAAGGATTTTCCCATATGTGATAATTGTGGAAAGAATCACCATGATAAATGCTTGAAGGGAATGGGAGTTTGTTATATGTTTTTTGAAATAGGACACCATATATGGGATTACAAGGGTAATAAAAATGTTTCAAATGTACGAGGATTCATCTACAATGAGTTTGGACACTACATAAATCAATGTCCAAATCTTCAATGTATGCCCCCAATGATGCTATTAGATAATAATCAAGTTAGGATACTATCATAGATGATGAGGAATGACTAGTGTTCTTATATTGTTATTAATGAATTATTTCATTTGAATGTTGTATCAACTATGTACTAGTTATATGAATTATAGAAATAAATAAGGATTGAAATGCATTACTATTTCTTCAAGGATTTGAGATTTTACGGTCCTAAGAAATGTTACTCAATAGCATGTTAAATATTTTGGAAAATAAATGGTTTAAGGAAAGATAAACCGGAATATGGTTCTAATATCGAGGTAGTGATGTTGAAATGAGATATGATTTATTTGGATAAATTATATTCAATATTCATGATTACTTTTAAACTAATTTATTGTTGGTTTATTCTATTATTTTTGGAGTTTAATCATTTATGGATATAAAGAGTATATCGAGATTTGTATATGGAATAAGGGAATATGATTTTAATCAATAAGGTTTTATGGTAATTCCGGGTGTTAGCATGTTTTAAAAGAATACATGATGAAGGTATTCACATGTTATTACGTGGAAAAAAAGATCTTTATTGTGTTTACCTTCCTTATAAATTTCGGACTGTGTGTTTGGAGAAATGTATTTTGGATAAATCTAAAGTTTGGAATGGATTATGTTTGACATTGGATATTATTGTTATGGTTAGACCATTTTATTATATTATTTTTGGATTATTATAAAAAGAACTACCCGGAGGTTGGGAGATAACCTGTCGTCCGACAAGGTCGTGAGGCATGAACCTACAACAGAAGGTCGACAAGGGTGAATCACTTACCACTGTCCCACATGATTTACTGGTTTGTATAATTTAGTTTTTTTAAATATTATGAAAAATGAATTTTAATTTTTTTTGTAACCCTATACGTTTAGGATAAATACAATATTTTTGAATTCTATTATCATTTTGAGTGAAAGATCAGTTTGTGTTATCAATTAGTTGAAAGATGAAAATCTACTAATTATATATTTTTTCCTATTATTACATGAATAAATTAATTCTTAATATTTAATAAGGGGATCTTAAAACCAAAAATGTTTTATCCTAAGACATTATATTTTTTTGAATCGATTATATTTTAAATCATCATATATTGATGGCTTGGAGGACCTCAAATTTACAGTTTTCATTTATTGATGACCTCAATAAATCCCTATAAATATTTACGTTTTCCCTCCAATTATGTGTCTATAATTTCCACCAATGTTATCTATTTGAAACTGTAATTTGCAGGTGACTTTTTCATTTCCCTTTCCCTCTTATCAAGACTAATATTTATTAACCCTATTTCTGATTTGGGTTTTCCACAAAGGTGTTTTTCTAATTTTAACCATTTATTTTTGAAGTTCAATTTCAAATTGTGAGGATGCAATTAATTGAAGGAGGGGAGAATATAACACCCCAAGATCATTGTACATTATTTTTTCAAAGTAATTGAATAACATTCACTACATGTAACACTGAGTTAGATCACACCATTAATTACCAAACTAGCCGTTCAAAAAGCATTTATGATTAGTATTAACGGAATGTTTATTTTTATATAGTGTTAAATTCATGTTTTCATAACTAAAACATTTTTAATATAGGGTTATACATATGACAAAATCAAATATAAATATTCATTAGAAAGATAAAATATTCCCTACATAATGTTATTTTATTTATAATTGTTATACATTAAATAATTAAAATAATTTATGACAGAATGATGATGCGGTAATTACCTTTTTGATGAAAAAATTAAATAATTGATATTATAAATATTAAAATAAATAGAATTTCAATGTTTGGATGATTTAAAATTATTTTATAGGTTAATATGACACATTATAGTAGAATAAATGAATTTTTATTGAAGTAATCATGTTGTTATGACTTCAACAAAAACAAAATACCAAATAGTGTCAAAATGGACATAAAAGAGTTTTTTAACCAAATTTTATATTATTAATAGATATGATATTCCAATAAATCTATGGTTAATTCAAAAGACTTGTATAATGATATGTATGTCATTAGTTAACCAATGCATGATCGCTTGGCATGTTATAGTAAGTTTTTCAACCAATTATTGTTATAATACTAGATTGAATGGTAAAAGTTAAAATATATTACAATGTGTTAAATCTAAAATTTAAGGTTAATATGGTGACCTATACCTGTATAAACCCAATTGGTTTAGTGTTTTGTGACTCATTTCCACCTTATCATCGAATCAAATCATTTTGGAGCAATTATAATCAGAAAATTATTTTATAATAAAATAATATTTCAAGGTTTTCCTAAAGTTGCCTCACTTATCTTATAAAAGGGTACATCCCCTTTTCTCAAAATCACACCTCCAAAGCTGTTTGGCTCAGCCAACCCCTATTGAATCATCCTTGAAACATCCCTAACTTCATACTAGTGGCCTTCATTTTGTATGAAAGACCACCTATGGATCCCATTTGATCAAATAAAAAGGAAGAACCTAAAGAATATGTAATAATTTCACCACCCTCTTTCATGATCGTTTCTTCATCCACATCCTATTTCATAGTTTCTTCCCCATCAAAATAATAAATCTATTATCATATACCTTCATTGATGTTATTATAAATATTTTACAACAATATTACTTTTTCTATCGATCCTATAAATGTAAATGTCACCATACATGCGTACGTAGAGCTTACCGTCTCCACGTCGTGGGGTAGTTAGTTATTCAAACACATAATTATTTAGATGGGTATAATCATGAGTATAACTAATGTAAATAATAAATATAACATGTAAATGATTCTTTATATATGATATAGTATAAAATTATATTATTTTACCATCAAAATAATGATAACATCACTCGTTCATACGTACAGATTATCTTCTTCATGACGCGATGAGATTCACATCCACGTTCAACATTAAATGTTGATTATACAAATAAATATTATTAATAATTATGTAATATATGAAAAAATAATTCTATTAGATACATACATACATATATATATATATATATATTTACATATATCATATTCACTTACTTCTATTCAATAAGATATGAAAATGGAAACAACGTTAATACGTACGCACGACCTACCATCTTAATAAAACATGCCTTCCATTTAATGTATCTATATATTATAAATATTTAAATTCTAAATATATATGATATATAAATCAATTTTTATGTTATGGAAGTATTTAAATCATGATCAAAATTATAGGATCAAAAACCACAAGATAAAACATGTATTATAAAGAAAGTGATTATTACAAGAAATGTTAATTGAACATGGAAATCATTATTAAATGGGTTGTATAATGTCATAAATGAATCCTTTATAATATAATCATTATTAATATGGTTCTGGTATAATTTAATAATATAATATGGTCATTATACAAGAGTTTGAACGTACCCTTGACCATAGGAAGGTGAATGGAAAGGGTTAATTCTACAATCTCTTCATTATCTGAGGTTGATTATATGTAATTATCTTCAGGGACCTATTAATCATCCAAAATTGTGATATCTTAAAAATATATTTCAAAACATCTTTAATATTTCCTGGACTATGGGTTAAAGCAATTTATACCCTTGGTTGACAATTTATAAAATGTTTTGAAATGAATCATTCCTTCATTTTCCAAACAAGGTAAATTATGTCCTTTTCAATGAATTAATGTAAGAATGTCTTTTTTAACATATACAAGGAGAATGGATTTTCTTCGCCATTATAACATCATCGAAGCTTCCATTACACAATTATAAAAATATTTTATAAATAAATTTTTTCTTTTAAAATTATGTGTCTTTTAAATGATTTCAAAAAAAGAAAGGGATATTTCTCTCAGATAGTTTTTATTTTATATATGTCATCATCAATTGATAGATTTTATACTTGTTTGAATATTACCCATTATGATAAATATCGTCCATATTTTATTGAAGGTTTTGTGATATTTTTACTATGGAAGTGTTATTTTTATTCCATTCATGTTTTATGGTTAATGTATTATCATTTCGTATGATAGTTTTAATACAAATATTTATGTTCAATTTCATCCTTTTCATATGAGGAATACATTAGACTTACTACGTTATGTTTAGAGCCTGCTATAGCTCCTCGATACATCGGTAGGTCTCATTAGACAAACTAGTGTCTTGACATAAGGTCTTGATAAAATCTTATTTTTAGTCCTGGAAGGAGGCCTTGACTATGTGGTTATAATTCCCAACATTATGAATTACATCATTATGAAGTCATCTATTGATATTACATGTGATTATTTGACTAGTAGAATATCCATGTGAACAAGTAAATGGTATTATTTTATTTTTCTTTTCTATATTATGCTAAAGTTTATGTTTTAAAGGATTTTTGTTATTTCTATACATTTTTTTAAATGCTTATTCTTATTTTTGAAAGTTTCCTCTATATTTTTATCCTTAATGAGAATCTGACCTTACACCTTTCTATGTTTTCTTTTTCCTAGGATGCGATGAATTATATTATGACTGACCTGCAGGAATTGTCAAACAGATATGAATGTGTCCAATGTAGAAAATTTTGTCGTTGTTTTTTACTTTTTAATGTAATATATCTTTCATGATTGTAATATATTTTCCAAGACTTCTAAAATGATCAATCCTTCGGTATTGGATTACATATAATCATTCCAATGTTTTAAAATAATTCAACGACTCTTGGTAACTAGGGTCGGGGCGTTACAGTTTGTATACGATGATGTATAGTAATAACCTTTGATGCTAGATTTAGAAAAACTCTGATTAGAGAACATTTCCTTAAGATTAACATTGAGTAATAGAATAGAAGAACATCATAGAAATTTTTTAATGTAGTGATTTTTTCACTTTTCTGAGAAATACATTTCTGTATGTATAAGAGAATGTAGAGGTGGCTCTGGAACAGATGTACCTATAAGTGACAACTCCGACAAGGAGTTTTCAGTTTGACACGGGGTATCATGTTACATGAGAATGGGCCTTGCTGCACTCGTGGCTATTACACTCCCGAGTTTTATGCTTAGGTTAATTCACATTTTATTTACAAGACACTACGAAGATGTATGAGTAAATAATTCCTCAATGAAATCATTTTTTATAATTAGATATTATATGAATAATCATTTAAATTTACATTAGGTAATTTTTATAAGTTTGTAATTAGGCATTGAGATTCATAAAACTAAACTAGTGTGTCTTATTATTTTGAAATGACGACTAGTAGATGGAATGAGAACTCCAGTAATACGCTTGATCCAAAGAGTACTAATGATCATATCTTTCATAGTATAAAGTCATCATGTAGAAATGAAATAGTCTCTCATGTATTATCATCATATAAAGAAATTGGATCATGTTTTAATAATATATGTAATGAATTTTATGAGGTATATTCCTTTCAGGGTAATCCATAGAAGAAAAGTACATTGTAGTGAAAGATGGACTATGTGAATAAGGGAAAGAAGGATTTTCCCATATGTGATAACGGTGGAAAGAATCACCTTGGCAAATTCTTAGAGGGAGTGGGAGTTTGTTATAAGTTTTTAGGAAAATAACACCGTCTATTGGATTTCAAGGGTGATAAAAAGGTTTCAAATATAAGAGGCTTCATCTACAATGAGTTCGGAAAATACACGAATCAATGTCCAATTAATCATAATATGCCCCAAATGATGCTATTGGATAATAATCATGTTAGGATACTATCACAGATAAAGAGGAATGACTAGTGTTCATATGATGTTTTTAAATAATTTTTTCTTTTTAGTGTTGTATGAACTATGTAACAGATATATGAAATATGGAAATAAATAAGGATTGTAATGCATTACTATTTCATTAAGGATTTTAGATTATAGGGTTCTAAGAAAAGTTACTCAATAGAAAGTTAAACTTTTTGGAAAATACATGGTTTAAGGAAAGATAAGCTGTAATATGGTTCCGATATTGAGGTAGTGATTTTGGAATAAGATAAGATTGATCTGGAATAATTATATTCGATATTCATGATTACTTTGAAACTAATAAATTTTTTGTTTATTCCATTATTTTTGGATTTTAATACATTTATGGATATAAAAAGTATATCATTTATTCTATATGAAATAAGGGAGGATGATTGTAATCAATAAGTTTTTATGGTCATTTAGGGTGTTACCATGTTTTAATAGATTACATGATGAATGTATTCACATGTTATTACATGGGAAAAAAGATATTTATTATGTTTAACTAAATTAGAAATTTTAGACTGTGTGTTTGGAAAAAAGTATTTTCGATAAGTCTAAAGGTTGGAATTGATTACATTTGGCATTGGATACTATTTTTAAGGTTAAAACATTTCTTAATATTATTTTTGGATTGTTATAAGATGAACAACCCAAAGGTTTGGTGACAACCTGTAGTGTCTGACAAGGTCATGAGGCATGAACCTGAAACAGAAGGTCGACAAGGGTGCATCACCTACCACTGGCCTACGTGATGTACTAGATTATATAATTAATTTTTTAAATAGTCTGACAAGTTAATTGTAAATTTAATTTTTTTATAATCCTATACATTTCAGATAAATACAATATTTTTGAATTCTATTATCTTTAGCAGTGAAAGATCAGTTTCTGTTAGCAATTAGTTGAAAGATGAAAATCTACTAATTATATATTTTTTCCTATTATTACAAGAATAAATTATTTTCTAATCTTTAAGAAAGGGATCTTAAAACCAAAAATGTTTTATCCTAATACCTTATGTTTTGTTGAACCGATGATATTTTAGATCATCGTAGATTGATGGCTTGGAGGCCCTCACTTTTACACTTGTTTGTGATTGATGACCTCAATCACTTCCTATAAATATTTACATTTTCCCTCCAATTATGTGTTTATAATTTCCACCAATGTGAACTATTGGAAACCCTAATTTGCTAGTGACTTTTTTATTTCCCTTTCCCTCTTATCAAGAGTAATATTTATTAACACTATTTCTGATTTGGGTTTTCCACAAAGGTGTTTTTCAATTATTAAATTTTTTTTTGAAGTACAATTTCAAATTGTGAGGTCGAAATTAATTGAAGGAGGGGAGAATTTAACACCCCAAGATCATTGTGCGTTATTTCTTGGAAGTAATTCAACAACATTTACTACACGTAACACCAAGTTCGAGCACACCATTACTAACAAAACTAGCTGTTAAAATGCAGTTGTGATTATTATTAACTGAATTTTTAATTTTATATACTATATAAATTTTTAGAATCCGTATCATGCATTTCTTAGACATAATATAAGAACAAATTCATTTTTTTAGTTAAAAAAAGTTTTTTTCAAAAAATGAAATTTTAACGCCTTTTAATGGAGAATTTTTTTTAAAACCAATATTTGAAACTTTTATATATTAAATTTAAGAAAATTAAATCCTTCTTTAGATGAAGGACATAAAAATTTAGTTTGGATTAATTTTTTGTACTTTTTTGATAACATTTATATATTGATGATTAGCGAAAAATAATAAATTTTAATTGAAAACTACTTTTTAATAAAAATAATTTATAGTGTTAAATTATATATTTGAATGGTTTTGATGTATAATTAGATTATATTTTCATCATTTATTACAGTTATGTCATTATAAGTAATTTGAAATTTAAATTTGATATAAACACATTTCAATCTTTTGATTGTTTTTACTTTTTAAAAAACTTCTCTTTGGTTTTGACATCAATAATTAATTTTAAATTAATTAATGCAACTTTTATTTTTTTAATTTGGTAAAATTTAATTCATTTTTTAATTTTTAATATCAAAATTAGGTTTTGGTAATTTTATGATATTTTTTTGAAAACCATCAACTTTTTATGTATACTGAACAACACTATGTTATTCTTTAAAACTAACTTTTTATTTAAATAATTAATTATTTTATTTAAATTTATTTTAGGTCAAAATATATACATAATACCTATATATGATCAATTTCATTCATCAGATTCATTTTATAATAATATTTTATGTATTTTTTTGTAGAAATTTTTACCATCTTTTACCCAGCTTTTATGAGAATTTGCAAATTTTCATAAAACATAATTTTACCGCTTCTATGAGTTGAATTTAAAAAATCGAAGTGACACGATTGATATCAGTAAGTAAAAAGTGGTCCAATAGGAGGGAAATTATGTTTTGTGAATAATAAATTTTCAATTTTATTTACCACAGTTAAAATTATATAGGGTAATTAAAGGGAATATGATATTATTATTACCCAAACACATTTCCTAATTCTATTAGATAAGTTTATTTCGACCAAAAAAAACATAGGGATAAAATATGATCTTTTAGGTCAACTTGGAATATATTAAAAAATTATTTATTATTTAATTTAAAAAAGATTTTAATGTTTTAAATTCATATTTTCATAAATAATCATTATTAATATTTGGTTATACGTATGAAAAAGTCGACTATAAATATTAATTAGAATGCTAAAAAGATTTCCTACATAATAGTAATTTATTAAAAAAAATTAGACATTATAGAATTAAATTTATTTATGACATAGTGATGATGCATTAATTACCTACTTAATGAAATATTCAAATAGTTGATATTATAAATATTAAAATAAATAATATTTTAATGTTTTGATGAATTCCACTAATTTTATTGGTTAATATGAAAAGTTTGTGTTGATTAAAAGATTTTTTTTGAAGTAATCATAATTTTATGAATTTAACAAAAACAAGATACCAAATAGTGTCAATATTGACATAAATGTGTTTTTAAAACAAATATTATCTTATTAGTTGATATAATATTCCTAAAATACTAAGGTTCAGCCAAAGGACTTATATAATCATATAAATATCATTGATTAAACACTTGAGTTTCTCTTTGAATTTTATAGTAATTTTGTTATCCATTTATATTAATAATACAAGAATACATGGTAAAAGTTAAACTACTTAGCCAACAGTTAAATCCAAATGATAAGGTAAATATGGTGACCAAAACCTATTTAAAACCTATTCGTTGAAAGGTTTTCAACCCATCCTCTCCATAAAATTGAAATAAATAATTTTGGTTTCATTAGAAACTGAAAATAATTTAATAATAAAATAATACTTCTAGGTTTTCTTAAAGTGAACCTCACATCTCTAATAAAATGGGACATCACCATATCTCAAAATCACACCTCCAAAACTATTTGGTTTGGCCAACCCTAACCCAAATATCCTCCCATGTACCCTCAATTAATCCTAGAGGACTTACTTTGGTCAGAAATCCATCCTAAGGATCCCTTCTAAACAAATCAAATGGAAGAACCCAAAGAAGGGTTAATAATTTAACCACCCTATTTAATGATCTTTTCTTCTTCCACATCCTCTTTCATTGTTGTTTCCATAAAAAAATAATAACTCAAGAATCTTCTACATACTATAATGTTATTATAAATATGGTACTACCATATTCTTTATTCTATCTATCCTATAAATAACAATTTCACCATAATGTGTACGTACGGTTTACCGTCTCAATGTCGTGGTTTAGTTTATTATTGGATAAAACTAAGACATGAATTTGACACCCAATTGATGTCCAAATAAATTTATTAAAAATAAAAATGACCATTACAAACACAGGGTGTGGCAAGCTCACACCATCATGGAATTGAAGGAAATACAAACTCCAGATTCATAAAAACCATTGAAAGAAAACCAACATATCTGCAAAAACATCCCATGACATGGAAGAAACCCAACTCTCCATACAAAGTGATACAAAAAGGAATGATCATGTCACTTGATGCAAAATGAAAACCTTGAGATCAGCCTGTTGGAAAGACTTGGATGAGGTTAATGATAGGCCAGACCAGAATCAATAAAGGCGGTAAATGAATAATGTAATCTAAAATGAAATTGGAGGCCTAATGAGATTAATTCATCACCCAATACAAGAAAGTACCTCAAAAATAACATTATACTATTCAAAATAGATAACGAGCACCCATTTCGCAAAGCTGAGTCACCATGTGATTTACACTAAAAAATTCATGATTCCTGATACCAAAAAGAAAAAATAGAGTCCACACAATGAAAAAACCTTCATTTTCCAGTTAGTTGAGGAGGAAAAATAAGCTCACTTCAAAGGAATTTCATTGATATTGAAATTTGGATCTTTATTAAACTATTGTACAACCATGATAAACATTCTCATTCAGATTTCATGATAAGTATCAGCAGTCATGTCAACATTTTGAAACCTTTAGAAAGAATTTGTTCCATTCACTTCCATCCAAGTATCGAGATCCATTGAAAAGACCACTTTCTCTTCTCTTTGGAAATCATATCTATATGTAGGATCTTTCTCATCATCCTCAATGGATGATGTTTTTGAATCAGATGAGTTAGATGAATTATATGATTCATACAACTTTTTGGAAGACACAGACTGTAGAGGTATAAATGATTCTTCATTATTCATGGTAGCTAGGGATATTGTGACAATTGTTCTAGAAATTTTAGACTACTCCATTCTTTTATATGTTTTTCAAGAACATGAAGAAAAAAACCATTTGAGTCAACAATTAGTTTCTTTCCTTTTCTAGCCCATGATTTGATGTATTCTTCATATTGTTGACATGATTTTCTTAGTTCATATTGATCATGATCTTCCAAGTTATATTGAACCTCCTCTGGCTCTCTATGATCACTGTTGTTAGACTCAATTGGAGGATCAGTTATAGTAGTCAGGACATTAACATCCTTAGAGTTCTGTTGATTTTTATCATCCTATTCTAAGGGAAGATGAAAAGGTAAAGCTTCCAAAGCATTAATATTGTCAATTTTTTCTAGAGCATTTTTTACAGTAGGCATGCACATTCTCAAAAACAATGTCTTGGATATTGACACTTAAACCATTTTGATGCCTGAATCGAGGGAGAAACACTTGTGAAATGTCTATATCAGTGTGGACATGTGCTACTGATGGTTGGGATAGGTTGGTAGTGGTAGAGTCATGTTTAATAAGATTAAGAAATAAACTAGCTATGGAGAAGAGAGTTTCTGCATGGAAAAATTCAATGAGAGTCCCTAGAAGACCGACCATAAATGATTAGAAGGCCTTTTTGAATCAAATAAAATTTATAGTGACCATTTCATGAAATTCATGAAACAGACACCAAAGGACCAGGATCCTCTCGCCCAATGTCGATAATATTTATTTTCAGAGGAAAAATGAAACAAAAGTTGTGAAAAAATCATCAGACCAACATGGAAGATCTCAAAAACATTGTTTTCTAGGGTATTACATAGAAAAAAGATAGAGGGTTTCCACTTGTTGAATTTTCCAATCAACACAATGAAAATTTCTGAGGAGAGTAAATTTACCTCTTCATCTGAGAAATAATTCGCTGATAGACCTCGATATCGATATTTCATCAGTTCAACGCACTCTGAGTCCTTCAATTAAAATAGGGAAACTCAACCCATTAATAAATACACGAATGATCTGGTGTTAGAGTTCCCTTTCTATTCATTTGAATCACAATTAGGGATTCTGCTCCGTTCTCCTGATGTCAGAATCTACTACGTAACCCACGTCGGGTTTTTCATGCTTCAAAACTCAATCTAAAAAAGAAATAGTGTGTTGTAGTTTGTTATTCAAACAATTCATTATTTGGATGGGTATAATAATGAGTATAATTTATTTATATAATAAATATAACATGATAATGATTCTATATATATGATATACCATCCAATTATATATGATTTTACCATCAAAAGAATGATATTGTCGCTCGTACATACGTACAGATTACAATTTCCATGACATGATGAGATTCATTTCCACATTCACTATTCAATGACAATTATAAAAATTTATATTCTTAATAAGTATGTAATATATGAAATAATAATTCCACTAGATATATATATATGTGTGTGTATGTACTTACATCAATCTTATTCACTTCTTTCTGTTCAATACAATTTGAAAACAGAAACAACATTTATGGGTACGTATGACCTACCGTGTTCATAAATGGTTCTTTACATTACATATATATATCTATTATAAATATATATTCTAAATATATATGATATAAAAATCAAAATTTATATAATGGAAGTATTTAAATAATTATCTAATTGATATGATTAAGAACAACAACTTAAATCATGTACAATAAAGAAAGCGATTATTACTCGAAATGTTAATTTAACAAGGAAATCATTATCAAATGGGTAGTATAATTTCATAAATGAATCCTGTATGATATAATAAATTTAAATATGGTTATGGTATAATTTAATAACATAAAATGGTCATTTTACCAGAGGTTAAATATACCCTCGACCAAGAGAATGTGAAAGGTAATTGATAATTCTACAATCTCATCCTTATACGAGGATGTTAATGCGTAATTATCTACTAGATGTATTCATCATCCACATCCTTGTTTTCATAAAAATTAATTTCAGAAAATCTGTAATATTTCCTATACTATAGGTTAAAGTCATTTATACCCTTTTTGACTTTCTATTAAATGGTTTAAAGGAATCATTCTGTCGATTTCCAAACAAGGTTCATTATGACCTTTTCATCGAATTAAGGTAAGAATGTATTTTTTAACTTATACAGTGGGTGTGGTTATTTTTCACCATTATAACATCGTAAAATCTTTAGTACCAATCTTATATAAATATTTTCAAAATAAGTGTTTTATTTTATAAATTTGGGAAATTTAAATGATTTCCAAAAAAGAAATAAATATTTCACTCAAATAGATTTGAATTCATCTATGTCAACATCCTTTGATGGATTTTACACTTTTTTGAAGTTGATTTATCAAGGTACAAATCTTAAATATTTTATTGAAGATTTTGTGAAATTTTTGACTGTGGATGTGTTATTTTTATACCATTCATGGTTTATGGATAAAGTATTAACATTTTTTATGTTAAATTTAATACCAATGTTTATTTTTTTGTATCAGCCTTATCATATGTGGAATGCATTGGAATTATTTAGTTATGGGTGAATCCATGTTATAGATCCTCAATGTTCCAGTAGGTCTCATAAAAAAAACTACTGTCTTGGAACAAGGCTATGACAAAATCTTATTTGTAGGCTTGGCAAGAGCCCCTGACTATGTAGTTATGATTTCTGGCATTATGCATTCAATTATTTTGAAGTTAGCAATTGATATTACATTTGATTATTCGACTAGAAGAATATCCATTTGAATAATTTAATGGAATTATATGATTTATCATTTCAATATTATGCTAAATTTCATTTTTAATAGTCTTTTGTTTTAGTTTAATACATTCCCATAAATGTTTATGCTAATTTTTTAATGTTTCCACTATATTGTTATCCTTACTGAGCATCTTAGCTAACCCCTTTCTATGTTTTATTTTTCCCTGGATTTGAAGAAGTATATTATGACTGACAAGTGGGGATAGTCTAAGGGATATGAATATAGTCAATGGAAAAGATTTTGTTTTTGTTTTTCATTTTATTATGTAATGTAACATTCATCTCTGTAATCTATTTTCTAGGACTACTAAATGGAAATGTCCTTTGGGACAAGATTCCTTGTAATCATGAAAATGTTTTAAAATAATGCATCGACTCTGGGTAACTGGGGTCGGGGCGTTACACATGGTCTAAGAGGAATTTTAACAATAACCTTGGAAACTATATTTAGAAAAACTGTAATTATAGAACATTACCCTAAGATTGACATTGATTATTATAATAGAATAACATCCTTTACTTTTGGTAATTTAATTGTTTAGTGAATTTTCCATGAAATTCATCCCTATATGGACATGAGCAGGAAGTGGCAGCTCTGACACATATGTACCTAATAGTGAAAAATCAAAAGAGGAGTTTTAGGCTTGACCAGAGGAATCCTGGTACAGAACAACAGGCCTTGCTGCACTCTTCGTTACGACACTACCAGGGATATGCTTTGGTTAATTCATATTTTCTTTACAATCTGTTATGAAGGATTCATGAATAAATATTTTCACAAGTAATTATTTTTTTAATGTTATAGATTATATGAATAATATTTTCAATTTACATTTGGTATTTTACAAGTCTGGAATTATGCATTGTGATTCATAAAAATAACCAAGTGTATCTCATTGTATAGAAATGGCTCCCAGAAGATGGAATGAGAACTCTTGGAATATGCATGATCCATATAGTAGTAAGGATAATATATTTCATGGTATTAAGCAAATATTTTGAGAGGAAATAGTGTCCCATTTTTTATCAACAGATGAAGAAATTATCTCATGTGTTAATAAGATAAGTAAATAATTTTTTGAGGTCTATGGATTTGAAGGGTATCTAGAGACGAAAAGGATGGTAGAGAGAAATATGGATAGGCAGAATAAGGGAAAGAAGGATTTTCACATATGTGATAACTGTGGAAAGAATCACCTCGGTAAATTCATGAAGGGAATGATATTTTGTTATAGGTGTGGAGAAAAAGGACACTAAGTACGTGATTACAAGTGTATGAAAAAGGATTCAAATGTACAATTCTTCATTTGAATGTGTTGGGAAACTACGCGAATCAATGTCCATATAATCATACTATGCCACAAATGATACTATTGGAGAATAATAAATATAAGATCCCATCACAGATGAAGTTGAATGAATATTGTTCTTTTATTTTTATTAATGAATAATTTCACTTGACTGTTGAATCGATGATGTACTGGTTATAAGAAATACGAAAATAAATAAGGATTGTACTACCATACTATTTAATTAAGGATTTGAGATTATATGGTTCTAAGAAATGTAACTCAATAAAAAGTTAAATGTTTTGGAAAATACATGGTTTACAGAAAGGTAAACCTTAATATGGTTCAGACATTTAGGTAGTTATTTTGGAATAATATATGACTTATTTGGATAATAATATTCGATATTATTGACTACTTTGAAACTAATTAATTATTTGTTTATTCCATTATTGTTGGTTTTTACAAAATTTTTGGATATAGTTAGTATATCTAGTATTATACATGGAATAAGGGTGCATGATTATAATCAATAAGGTTTTTTGGTAATACAGGGTGTTACTGTGTTTTAAAAGAAAACATGCTGAAATTATTTGCATGTTATTACATGGAAAAAAATATCTTAATTATATTTACATTCCTTATAAATTTTGCAACATGAGTTTGGAAGAAATTATTTTGGATTAGTCTAATAGTTGGAATGGATTATGTTTGACAATGGATACTATTGTTAATGTTAAACATGTTCTTAATATTCTTTTTGGATTGTTATTAAAAGAACATCCTGAAGGTTGGGAAACAACATGTCGCATCTGGCAAGGTTGCGAGACATGAACCTGCAACCGATGTCCGACAAGGGTCCATCACCTACCACTGGCCTATGTGATGTCCTAGTTTGTATAATATATATTTTTTAAATATTCTGAAAAATGAATTATAAATTTATTATTTTTCGAACCCTATACAATAGGGATTAATTGAATATTTTGGAATTATATAATCTTTTGGAGTGAAAGATGATTTTATGTTAGGAATTACTTGAAGGATGAAGAACTACTAAGTTAATATATTTCCTATTATTACATGAATTAATTAATTCATAAAATTTATGAAAGGGATCTTAAAACCAAATTTTTTTATCCTAATACCATATGTTTAGTTGAACCGATGATATTTTGAGTCATCATAGATTGATGGCTTCGATGCGCTCAATTTTACAATTTTTTGGGATTGGTTACCTCAATTACATCCTATAAATATTTATGTTTACCTCCAATTATGTGTCTATAATTTCCCCCAATGTTCTCATATTTGAGACACTAATATGGTGTTGACTTTTTCATTTCCCTTTCTGTATTATCAAGACTAAACATTATTAAACTAATTTACAATGTGGGTTTTCAATAAAGATATTTTTCAATTTTTATGCTTTGATTTTCAAAAAACAATTTAAAATTAAGAGGATGCAATTTATTAAATGAGGGAATAATGTAACACTCCATGATTTCATAGTGCATTATTTCTTCAAAGTAATTCAATAACATTCACAACACACAACACCAAGTTCGAGCGCTCCACGACATACCAAAATAGCCATTAATAAAGAGGTTATGAATATTATTAACTGAAATATGAATTTTATATACTCTATAAAATTTTAGAATCCATATTATTTCATTTATAGAAATAATATGAGAACAAATACATTTTTTCAGATAAAAGATGTATTTTAAAAAAATGCAATTTTACTACCTTTTAATGGAGAACCTTTTTGAAACCAATATTTTACACTATTATATATTCAATTTACTGAAATAAAATTATTCTTTAGAATAGGGACATAAAAAATTAGTTTGAATAAATTTTTGGTACTTTTCGGAAAACTTTTATGTTTTGATGAATAGTGTAAAATACTAAATATTTATTGAAAACAAAATTTTTTATCAAAATAATTTATATTTTTAAATACTAAATTTGAATTTTTTTGAAGTATAATTATATTATATTTTTATCATTTAATTCCAGATAAGTCATTATATGTAATTTCAAATTTATATTTGACATAAACACATGTTAATCTTTTGATAGTTTTACTTTTTAAAAACCCACTCATTGGTTTTGACAACTGAAATTAATTTTAAATTAATTAATGCAAATTCTATTATTTGAGATTGTTAAAATAGAATTTATTTTTGAATTCGGGATATCAAAATTATCTTAGGGTGAGTTTTTGGTATTTTCGAAAACATTCAATTTTTTATGAATGGTGAACTGCACTGCGTTATTGTTTAAAACTGGCTTTTTAATTTAATAATATATTATTTATTTTAAATTTATATTAGGTCAAAATAGATACATAATACCTATATATGTTCAATGTAATTAATTTTAGTCATTTTATAATAATATTACAGACATAAAATTTTATTGAACTGTTTACCTTCTTTTACCCACCATCTAAGAGAATTTCCAAATTTGCATAATAAATAATTTCACTACATATATGAGTTGAATTTAGAAAATATAAGAGACACGATTTAAATTAGTATGATAAATTTGGTTCAATAAGTGAAAGTAATTTTTTTGAATCATAACTTTTGTCTTTTATTTACCACAGTTAAAAGTAAATAGGTTAATTGAAGGTAAAATGAATATTATTATTACCATAAAGCATGTCCTAATTCTATTGGATAAATGTATTTAGACCAAAAACAACCTTATTAATCATATATTTTCCTTTATGTACACTTGGATTAGATTAGGGAATTTATAATTATTTAATTTAAAGAAGAGTTAAAAGAGTTAAATTCATGTTTTCATAAATAAAACATTTTTAATATAGGGATATTCATAATATAAATTCGACTATAAATATTTATCAAAAAGATAAAATCATTTCCTACATAATGGTATTTCATTTATAATTTTTATAAATTGAATAATTAAATTTATTTATGACACAATGATGATTTAGTAATTAACTTTTTAATAAAATATAAATAATTGCTATTATAAATATTAAAATAGATGGAATTTGAATGTTTTGATGAGTTCCACTAATTTTATAGGGGAATATATAATGTTCGGGTTGATTACGTGAATTTTTTTCGAAGTAATAATGATGTTATGACATTAACAAAAACAAAATTACAAATAGTGTCAAAATTGACATAAAATAGTTTTTAAAACAAATATTTTATTATGAATTGATATAATATTCCTAAAATCTAAGTATCAGCCAAAGGACTTATATAATTATATGTATATCATTAATTAACAACTTGATAATCTCTAGGAATTTTATAGTACGTTTTTTTAACCAATTATTATAATAATACATGAATACATTCTAAATGTGAAACTATTTTACAAATGTTAAATCTAAAAGATAAGGTTAATATGGTTACCTAAACCGATCTGAAACCTATTGGTATAGTTTTTTTCAACCCATACACACCTTATACTTGAACCAAGTCATTTTTGAGAAATTAGAAACCGAATGTGATTTTATAATAAAATAATATATCTAGGTTTTACTTAACTAACCCTCACCTCTCTTATAAAAGGGTACTTACCCATCTCTAAAAATCACACATCCAATGCCATTTGGCTCGGCCAAGCCTTGATGAAATATCCTCCCAACTACCTTCCAATCAATCTAGATGTATTTTTTTGGTCATAAATCCATCCTATGGAACACTTTTTGTCAAATCAAAAGGAAGAACCCGAAGAAGAGGAAATAATTTCATCACCCACTTTCATGTTCTTTTCTTATTCAACATCCTCTTTCATTGTTGTTTACATTCAAAAATAATAACTCCAATACCTTCTAAAAAATTTTATATTATATAAATATCTTACAACCATATTCTTAACTCTATACATCTTATATATGACAATGTTACCATACGTTTTTACGTACGATTTATCGTCTCTACGTTGGGGTGTAGGTTTTTATTCAAAAACATAATTATTTGAATGTGTATAATAATGAGTATAACTAATTTAAAAAATAAATATAACATGTTAATGATTTTTTATATATGATATTCCATCCAATTATATATGATTTTACTATCAAATGAATGATATTTTCGCTCGTGCGTACGTACAGATTACTGTCTCCATGACACTATGAGATTTATTTCCACATTCACCATTCAATGATGATTATAAAAATATATATTATCAATAAATAAGTATTATATGAAAAAATAATTCTACTAGATATATATATATATATATGTACTAATATATTTCTTATTCACTTAATTTCGTTCAATACGATATGAAAACGGAAACAACGGTTTTCCATACGTACGGACTACCGCCTCCATAAATAGTGCCTTTCATTTCATATATCACTATATTATAAATATTTATATAATAAATATATATGATATATAAATCATCTTTTATTTTCTGTATGTCTTTAAAACATGATCTAAATTATACGATCATGAACAAAAAGTTAAAACATGTAAAATAAAAAAAAGCAATTATTACACAAAAAGTTAATTTAAAATTGAAATAAATATTATATTGGTAGTATAATATCACAAATGAATCATGTATGATATAATAAATATGAATATAGATATTGTATAATTTAATAAAATTCTATGGTAATTATAATGGAGGTTAAACTTAACCTCAACGAATGGAAAGTAAAGGTAATGGATAATTCTACTGTATCTTCATTATCCGAGATTGTTTATACATATTTCACAACTAGGAATTATTCATCATCCACATCCATGTTTTCATAAAATTTTATCTCCAAACATCATTAATAATTCTTATACTATGGTTTACTGTAATTTATATCTTTTTTTTGAGTTTTTATAAAATGATTTTTAATTATTTTTTTCATCGTTTTCCAAACAAGGTATTGTATGACCTTTTTGATGAATTATGGTAAGAATGTCTTTTTTAACATATACGACAGGTGAAACTATTTTTAGACATTATAAAATTTTCAATGCATCCCTTCAATCTTATAATAATATTTTCAAAATAAATTTTATATTTTATAAAATTGTGAAATTTAAATGATTTCAAAAAAAGAAAGAGTTATTTCTCTCAAATAGTTTTGATTTCATCTATCTCAACATCATTTTATTGATTTTACATTTGTTTGATGTTGATTCATTATGATAAAAATCATCTAGATTGTATTTAAGTTTTTTTATATGATTGACAATGGATGTGTTATTTTTGTTACATTCATGGTTTATTGTTAAAGTATTAACATTTTTATGCTAGTTCTAATATGAATGTTTATGTTATGTTTCAGCCTTTTCATATGATGAATGCATTGAACTTACTAATTAAAGGTTGGAGCCCACTATAGATCCTTGATGCCTTGGTAAGTCTCATGAGACCAACAAGTGTCTTGTCACAAGGCCTTGAGAATATCTTATTTGTATTCTTGGAACGAGGCCTTGACTATGTTGTTATGATGTCTGACATTATTCATTCTATCATTATAATGTTAGCTATTAATATTAAATGTGATTATTTGACAAGTATAATGTCCATGTGAATAATTAAATTGAATTATTTGATTTATCATTGCCATATTATACTAAAGTTTATGTTTAAAAGGATTTTGTTATAGTTTTAACCATTGCCTTAAATGGATATTCTAATTTTTGTGAGTTTCCACTATATTGTTATCCTTAATGGGCATCTTTTCCCACCCCATTCATTGTTTTATTTTTTCTAGGAAGTGAAAAAGTATATTATGACTGACCTGCAGGGATAGTATAATGGATATGAATGTGGTCAATGGAGACAATTTTGTTTTTGTTTTTCATTTTATAATGTAATGTAACATTCTTGTATGTAATCTATTTTCCAAGACAGATAAATTGATTGGTCCTTTTTGACTTGATTCCATTTAATAATACCAATGTTATAAAATAATGCCCCGACTCTGGGTTACTAGGGTCGATGCGTGCCACAAACCATCTTTTCAGAGTTGTTACTCCAAGGTACATATGTTCCAGAGCTATATCCACTTATAGTATCCATACATGGATGTATTTCTAGGAAACCACTCACTATTTCCTTCACCAAAATTCCAGGACAATTTCCTATACTTTTCCTTACCCTTAAAATTATTTTTATGCATTCTCTTATGGTTATCACTATGGTTTTTTCATTTTATATTTCAATGGTTCACTATATAATTCCTCTGCAACCAACTGTAATTACTCATGATTAACATACATGTATTTTCTATAATTGTAAATAATTATTTACTGCAATACAATATTACATTATCGTGGACCATAATTGTTTAGTGTCTTTGGAAACATGGAAACAAATTCTTATATCCTGGTGAATGATCATCAACATCTGTTAGAAATATATCCACCTTTATCTCTTCAACCTAAAATAACTTTTCATAACATGGGGATTGGAATCATAAGAATGGCGTGAGTTGAAATTCTTAGTAAGGGTAATCATGGGAGATATGTAAGCATAATCATGAACATAAGGTTATGAAAATGTGATCATAAGGTTATAATAACATGAACTGCATATCCATGGAATACTTGAATAAAAAGGAAATCAAATATCATAATCCATAAGATCATTAAATTGACATAAGTCATGTAATTGAGGCATACACATTAACCTTTATGTTAGTGATCATGAATAAATAACAAAGGTTGATTCGGTAAGGGAATGGAATCAGGCCCTTGCATAAACATATTTACATGAAATCTAGGTCCACATATTGAATTATGGCCCTGAAAACTAGGACCACACATATAATTATGGACATGAAAAATAGTCCCACAACTAGAATTTTGGATATAAAAACAAGGTCCATGCAAAAAATTGCGAGTATAAAATCAGGTTCACACATAACATATATATCTCACGAGTTTTTTATATTTTTCTAATGCATTAGAGGGAGATATAGGTCCCACCCATATCAAAATTAAATCATTCATACACGTTCTACAAGATCATAAACAATCATATCATAAAAAATGTAATGTAATGGCTTTTATAAACACGTCGTCATATCATAACTAGTGACAAGGAGACGAGATTCATAATAATTTCATTAAAATCATATCTTGTTAAATGAAATGGGTTTCTTAAAAATAACTATATCAAAAAAATAAACCATTTAGAAAAATAATATTAATGGTATTCTTGAAAAATAACAATGTATATGATCATAGGTAGGGATGGATTTGGAATGATCACTTGGAAAATGAATTTTCCTTAAAAATAAAATTTCAAAACATAAAAAATTATAAAAACCCATTCTCATTCAAACAACATTTAAACAAATAAAGAAACCATAATAATAATTTGAAAGAGTTCTTGATGAAAACATTCATTCATTGTTGAAATGGTTTTCTTTTATTAAAATGTAACAAATTTTTAAAGAAAACAATTTATTTGAAAATAACATTGTAATGTTTTGGGGGAAAAATCAATGTAATACGGTGTCAGGACATCATAAAAATCCATTCAAGCTGTATAATTTAAATATGTCTTCTTATCGTATTTCATTTTAGAAGAGTTAAAATGTAAAATAATTTAAAAATGAAAGAAATATTACTATTAAACACTGTAATAAATATTAAAAAATATGTAAAAATGAAATAAAAATAAAAATAAAAATAATAAAACCTTTCATGAAAATATTTTAGAAAAAATTGATATAGATTAATATTACCCAATTGAGTCTTAAAATGAAACAATACCAAATATGGAAATGATTGGGATATCATTTTATAATCGATATAATCATATGACACATGTAAAAGGAAAATTATAATAATATAATAATATCATAATATTATGGATAATACTCATAGAACATATTAATGGGTAGTATATACACCATGTATAATAGATATGTAGTCCAGGAGGCATGTATCTCAGATATATAAAGGTGAGACATATGTAATCCATTTACATTTGTCTTGACTCTATTAGTACTCAAAAATTATTCATATATATTTAATATAATTTTATTATAAATATATTAAATAATTATACTATTATATATAATACTAAATATGGGCTTTTATGACGTTATATTATCCACTTCTTGATGATCTTAGGTTAAGGTTTTACTGAGGGTAATATTCTCTTTGTTAATTGAATTTTTCTTAAATTGTCATATATTTTTTCCTTATACTTATATCATCATTCGAGAATGTAAATAATTATATAAATATATTTTATATCCCATATATGTATATTAAAAAATCTATACAATAAATAAGTATGTAATGGAATACACCGTTTATGGAGATAATAAGTCAATCGTATTCATGAACGATGTTTCTATTTTAATTATCCTATTGAAATAATGTATGTAAATGACATATGTATATATATATGTATGTATATATATATAATATTCACATTATCATTATGGTATAATATATATCATATAGGTTCACTGAACTCATTATTAATACAATGTTACGTGTGAGAGAATCATATCGCTTTCAGGGGCAGTATTCCACACATCTTCAAATGAGATTATAACATTAACACAAAATGGAATGAAAAAATTTAGATGTTGTAAAATGGAATTAAAATGATTACCTTCATAATAAAAATTATATATAAAATATATATAAAGAGTTTATATCATAATATCCACCATGATTGGTAGTAATTGAAGGAAATGGACAATCATCATTTCGTGAGATAGTAGTTCACCGCACACATAAACAATTTGTTAGATTTCCATTAGATGGAGGTGTGTCTAAGTGTACGTATAATTATTAGAATATAAAATACTATTATATTGATTATAATTTTGTTTTCATAAAGGGAGAGTAGGCGGTGGAGAAGGAAAATAATGGAAAGGATCTTGAGGGAAGACATTACATCTTAATCGTGTAATTCCTTTCAGTTTGTTCCAAAATAAATAATTCACATTCCTTATTCTGAAAGTAAATCATTTATGAGTAGTGGATGTAAATTGGGAGGAGAATTGTTCTGGGTTTGGCTGATCCAAAATTAATTAGAGGTGTGAATAAAAGAGATGGATATGTGTCCTTTTATAAGGATGAATATGGGTGCTTTTGGAAACTGAAAAACTATTAAATTAATATAGAATGAATTTCAATTTTGTCATGCCTCAACCGAATTTATCCATAGATTGTGCATTATTACATAACATTGCAATGATACAAAGAATAATGTCCCGAAATAATGATCAGTTTAGTAGAATTGTTAGTACTAGATACATATATAGGTTTTACATTACATTATAAAAAAAACAACATTGTATCTCTGTAGAACACAATCATATCCCTTCACCTGTCCCTGCAGGTCAATTTGAATAAAAATTTCACATCCTGTGAATTATAAAATATAATAAATGATTGAGATCAGATTCCCAATGAGGATAACAATATTGAAGAAACATTCATAAAAAATCATAAAAATTTAATGTAATGTATAAAACTAAAACACAATCATTTCAAACATAATCTTCAGAATAATATGGAAATATAAAACAAATATTGACATTTACAAATTTTAATGGATATTATACTAGTCGAATAATCACATGAAATATCAATTGGCAATTTCATAATGATGGAATCCATAATATCGGACATCAAAACCACATAGTCAAGGCCTCATACCAAGACTACAAATAAGATTTTATCAAGGCCTTGTGCAAAGACACTAGTTTGTGTCATGCGACCTACTTATTAATCAAGGAGCTTAAGTGGGCTCCACCCATCACCTACTAAGTCCTATTCATTTCTTATATGAAATGATTTGAAATATAACATAAACATTTGTATTAAAACTAGCAAATGAAATTATAATACTTTAACTATAAACCATGAATGGTATAAAAATATCACATCCAAAGTCAAACATATCACAATGCCTTCAATACAATATTGAATATTGTATCACAATATATCAACTTCAAACAATAGTGGAATACATCAAAGGATGTTGACATAGATGAAATGAAATTTATTTCAGAGAAATTTTGAAATCATTTAAAATTCACGTAATTAAAAAAGAAAGAATTTATATTGAAAATATTCATATAATCATGTAAGGTAATATTTGAATATGTTATAACTTATGAGAAAATCCACACTAACCATATAAGTTAAAAATACATTCTTACCTTAATTTATGGAAAACATCATAAAGTGACTTATTTGGAAAACGATTGAAATATACCTTTCAAATCATTTTATAAAAAGTCAAAAAAGGGTATAAATGACATTAACCCATAGTCTATTAAATATTAATTTTTTTTGAAATACATTTTTATGAAACACATATGTGGATGATGAAGAGTTCCCTGTAGATACTAGCGTATTAACAACATCGGATAAGTAAAGAGATTGTAAAATTAATCATTACCTTGTACTTTTGCATGGTTGAGTCTATTTTATCCTCATGTATAATAGTAAAATCATTTTTATTAAATTATACTGGAATGATATATATATATATATGATATCAAATATGATCTTATAATATTTTTTTGTTAATAATATGGATGTAGTATCATTATTTTTGGTGTTAACTGATACGTTTTCATTTAAATTCTTGGCTACATAAGTCATGTTTTTTATGTATAGGATTCATTTTATTCATATAGAGAATGATATTAATTTTTTAAACATTATTTTTAAACATAAAATGGAAATTATTCTTGAATGGTTATAAGGGGAATGAATTTCATCTTATTCGTGGAGATGTTAATCCGTACGTACACACGAGCGAAAATAGCATTACATTGATGGTGAAATACTATTTAATTGGATGATATATCACATATAAAAAATCATTAAAATTTTATATTTATTATTTATATCTGGTATACTCATTATAATACCCATCCAAATAATGTAGTGTTTGAATAACAAAATACACCACGTCGTGGAGACAGTAAGACGTACGTACGCACATATGGTGACTTGTCGTTCATAAGATGGATAGAATAATGAACATGGTTGTAACATATTTATAATAAAATAATTTTATCTATAAGTTACTAGATTTATTATTTTGGTATGTAAATAACAACAAATGTGGAAGTGGAAGGAGAAATGAACTTTTAAAGAGGTGGTGAAATTATTACCTCTATTTTGGGGTTTCCTTTTGTGTTGATCAAAAGTGATGAATAGGTTTTATTTATGATAAAGGTAAGTCCTGTATGTAATGTTTAGGGTAGTTGGAAGGATATTTGATTAAGGTATGTCTGAGCCAAATGGATTTGGAGGTGTGATTTTAAGGGAAGTGAAGTACCCTTTTATAAGAGATGTGATGGTCACTTTAGGAAAAGCTTGAAATATTAATTTATTATAGAATAGTATTTGGTTTCTAATGTCTCCAAAAGGATTTATTTTAAGGATAAGGTAAGGATGTGTCGAAAAAATCTCATCCAATATGTTTTAGACAGGTTTATGTCACCATATAAACCTTATATTTTATATTTAACACTTAGTTAAATAGTTCAACTTTTATAATGTCTCATTGTATTTTTATATTACATGGTTAATAAATATAATATAAAATTCCAAGAGTACCCCAAGTGGTTAATTAATTAGATATTGATCATTATATATTTCCATTTCCTGATCCTTTGATTATTAAGAGTATTATATCATTTAATAATATAGTATTTGTTTTAAAAACTCGTTTATTTCCATTTTGACACTATTTGGTATTTTGTTTCTGATAAAGTCATAAAAACTATATTACTTCGAAACAATTTATTTAATCCAACCTAACATGTCATATTTACCTATAATGTTCATGGAATACATAAAAATTATAAATTTACATTTATTTTAATATTTATAATATCAATTATATTAACCTTACATTAATAAGGTAAATACTACATCATCATTGTGTCATAAATAAATTTTATTATTTAATGTCTATAAATTATAAATAAAATACCATTACGTATGAAGAATTTTTATATTTATAATGAATATTTCTAGTTGAATATATCTTATGTATATCCCTAAATTAAAAATGTTTTAGTTATTAAACATTTAATTTAACACATTTAACTCTTCCTTAAATAACATACTAATAAATGTCCTAATCTAATCCAAGTGGACCAAAAGGATTAAAAAAATTTCTTATGGTTTTTTAGTCCAAATAAACATATCCAATTGAATTAGGTTATATTTTACTATAATTATAATATCATTTTTACCTTTAATTACCCAATTTAATTTTAACCGTGCAAAATAAAAGTCAATTGTTACTATTCACCAGAAATTATTTTCCTCTTATTGAACCAAATTTTACATACTAGTATCAACTGTGTCTCTCGGATTATTGAATTTAAATTTACATAAGCTGTAATATTATGTTTTATTCAAGTTTGCAAATGTGCCTAGTAGGTCGGTAAAAGACGTTAAAAAGTTCAATAAAATTTTATACATCTAATATTATTAGAAAATGAATAAAATGAAAATCATTGAACTTATATAGGAATTATGTAAATATTTTGACTTCAAATAAATTAAAAAAAATATTTTTTAATTTAAAATTTTATTTTTAAAAAATTCCGCTGTGGTTTTCATTAATCATATAAAAATTAAAGTTTTTAGAAAAATACCCAAAAATCACCCTAAACTAATTTTGATATTCCAAATAAAAAAATGAAGTCCATTTTCAAAAATATAATTTATAAAATTTATAACATTTGTTATTACTATTCATAACAGCTTGTTTTGTAAGCCGTGGTGTGTTAGAACATGATGTTCTGTACAGTGAAACCTATTTTTTATTTAAATAGAAGCATATTGTGGAAGATTCGGGTTATACATTCTCCCCTCCTTCAAATAATTTCATCCCGAAAATATATAGAATTACACTGAAAAAAAATTTGGGTAGTTCTTCATCATATGTTACTCAGGATTACACGTTCCCTCTTCCATCTTACGGTTTCTCTATAGAACTTTTACAAGACGAGTCGTCTAGTTTTTTAGCATTTGTTCTCTGGTATCATGAATATTGACATGCTCTTCACAATAAGGTAGATCTAGTTCCAGTTTTATTTATTCATAGGTGAGTACATGTGATGCGTCATGCGTTTATTTTCTCAATAGTGATACATGGAACACATCATGAACTTTGGAGAGACATTTTGGCATTGCCAAACGGTAAGCAACAACTCCAATTTGTTCTATAATTTCAAAGTCCCCTTGTACCTAGGACATAATTCACCATTCATACCGAAATTTATAACACCCATTGATGGATAAACCTTCAAGAAAACATGATCACCTACTTGAAATTCCAAATCCATCCTTCTGTTATTGGCATATCTCTTTTTAATACGTCAAGATTCATTGATGTGGGTTTTTATAATATTAAACTTTTCCATTGTTTCATCAACATTATCTGTGCTTATTAGATTTCTTTCCCTGAAATCATACAATCATGTTTTTGTGCGAAATCTATTCCAATATAACGCTTCATATGGTGCCATCTATATACATTATTGGAAGCTGTTGTTAGAGAAAAATTTTACCAGAGGTAAATTTTGATACCACATAACTTGAAAGTCAAGTGACCAAGATCTCAACATGTCTTCTATGGGTAGAATAGTTTTTTCTAATTTTAAATCCTTTTGAGGGTGGAAGGAAGTGCTCCAATGATGTTCAGTATATAGGGCCTTCTGAATACTTTTCTAGAATATTGATGTAAAATGGGGATCATGATCAGAATCAATGGATATGTGTACTCCATGAAGTCTTACAATGTCATTAATATATTTTCCTTCTAAAAGCTCAAGTGGTAAATATTTTCTTATATCAAAGAAATGTTCTTACATGGTAAAATGATCAATAATGACACATATTGCATCATTACTTCTACGAGTCTTTTGTATTCCCATGACAATTCCCATCATAATTTCATCCCATTTACACATAGGCATTGGAAAAGGTTGCTTGACTCCTCTAATTTATTTTCATCCACCCTTCACTTGATGATAAACCATACATCTTGATACATAAGCAGGAATCTTCCTCTTCATGTTTTCCCACCGAAAATGTTCCTTCAGATCAATATAAATCTTAGTGATACTAGGGAGTATAGAGAAATTTGAGTTTTGAGGGTCATCCAAAAATTCCCTCTTCATATGATGTATGTCGGGAATACAATGTCTCTTCCCAAATTTCAAAATTCTATCTTCATATATGAAGTCGATCATTCCCCAATTATTCAAAGGATAAATTTTCTTTTGAAACATGTCATCATTAGTCTAAGAGCATTTTTATCCTTCATAGTAAAAATGGATTGGAATCCTTTTTAAAAAGTATCGATATTTCACCTTCCTTGATTATTCCCATATCGATTTTTATAGATACATGTACATAGGATCCCTATAAACTCTCATCATGTTAAGAACACCATGATCCTTTCTCCTCAAAGAATCTGCTACCTTGTTTTCCTTACCCATGTGGTAGTGTATAGTTTAATTATAATCCTTGGGTAGTTTAATCCATCGACATTACCTTATGTTGAGTTTTTATTCTGTGAAAATATACATCAAACTCTTGTGATCTGTATAAATATCCCATTTTTCACAATATAGGTAGTGAATCGATATCTTTAGAGAAAATATTATAGTTGGTAACTCAAGATCATGATTGGGATCATTTTGTTTTAGAATTTTTAGTTGACATGATGCAGAGGAAATAACTCTATAATTTTTCATAAGGACACAACCATATACTTTCATTGAAGCATCACTATAAATAACAAAACCATCATTCCTTGATGGAGGAGTAATGATATGAGAATTGAATAATCTTATATTCAGTTATTCAAAACAGTATTCACACTCTTTTGTCCAAACAAAATTAACCCATTCATGTTTGAGATTGGGTAATGGGTTAGCCAATTGGGAAACAATTGGGACAAAGCACCGGTAATAACATTATAAACCAATAAAACATTGTACCTTTGTTATACACATTGGTGCTGTCCATTTTTGGATTGACATGGTCTTTTAAGGATCAAAAAAATTCCATCCTCAGAGATACTATGTTTAGGAAAAGAAATATCTTGAAGCCAGAATTCACACTTGTTAAACATCCCATATAATTCATTTCTCTTAGGAGTCATTAATATAATGCACATGTGATTTTAATGATCTTCATAGATTTGGAAATATACCAAGATATCATCAAAATATACCACTATAAAGTCATCAATATATTCCTTGAAAACACTATTTTTTAGATCCATGAAAACAGAGGGTCCATTAGTGAGTCTAGAAGGCAATACAATAAACTCATATTGCATGTACCTAGTTTGAAATGATGTATTTAGAATTTATTTTTCCTTCACACACAACTGAGGATATCCAGATCAATGATCAACTTTTAAAAATATTTAGCACCATGAAGTCGGTAAAAATAAATCATCAATGTGAGGTAGAAGATACATGTTATTTTTTGTTATAGAATTGATCTCCCTGTAGTCAATGCACAACCTCATAGATCTATTTTTCATATTATAAAAAAGAACAGGGGATCCCCAGGGAGAAACATTATGAATAATAAATCCATTATTATATTACTCCTCTAATTGTTTCTTTAGTTCTACTAATTCTCGAGTCTCTATTCTATAAGGGGTGTTTAATATGGGCCTTGAATCAGGGATTATTTCAATAGAAAACTCAATATCTCGTTTCGGAGGATTTCCACTTAAATCCTTAAGAAATACATCATGATATAATTCCCCAATATATTCATCCTCTATTTAAACATTCCTTTCCTCACAAATAATTATATTTCTCTCTTCATTCCAAATAATTGAATTTCGTAGAGCTTCGGGGGGTGTATCTATATAAGAACATATGGTGACATATTTTCTCTAAAGATAAGGCACACCTTATCATCATTAAAAAATTTAACCACCTTATTATTACAACAATGTTTCATATCATGGTCTAAAATCCAATCCATACAAAGTATTATATCAAATTCCATCATGGGTATGACGATGAGATCAGCAGATAACACACATTTATATGCCCTAATTAGAACTGATTGACCAAACTTTACTGCAAGGATACATCCCTTGGGAGTTTTGATTGACAACTCACTTGTTAAATAAAATTAGAAATATCTAATTTTCATTTAAATCTGGGATGATATCAAATAATCATATGATCAAGAGTCAAATAAAGCATTGGCTAAATTTAAGGAAGCCAATATATTACCTACCACCACATCATTCAGAGTTTCAAACTTAGATGTAGTGATCACATATGATTGGCCACACTCCCTTGGCATTTTCTTAAGTAATATTCCTTGGAAATAAGGACATTCATTTTCATAAATCCACATTTCTCTATAATGGTAGAATTCAACATTGACATCTTTTATCTTCCCTTTTTAATCACAAGCTTGGTGTCCTTTTTCAACACACTTGTAGCAGACTCCCAATCCCTTCAAGCACGTACCAGGGTGTTTATTCCCACCATTACTATAGGATAGAAATTCAACTTTTACATTATTCCTCTTTTTCCCATTAATAATGTTTTTAGTATATCTCTTCATCTCATTATTTTCATTAAATTCATAATACATAGAGAATTCAGTTTCTGTCATGATAACACATAAGACAATTCCATTGTATGACAAGAAGGATTGTGAGACAAATTCTCGATAGATAGATGGTTTTAATCCTTCAATAAATCGTTCAATCTTACTTATGGGGTTATATATATAATTTGCATTATGCCATTCTATCATTTTTGTATTAACATCATACTTCGCAACATTCTCATCCCCCTTTTTCCTTATATTTATAAATTGAATTTCTATATCTTCTCAATGGTTACAAAAATGTATTTTTCTATAAAAAATTAATTTATACTCCATAAAATCCAAATTATGTACTTCTTTATCTTCTTTTATGTTTTGAATCAATGACCACAATTGATCTGCATCTCTTGTGAGGTGATAAACTGTCATGGCAATTTTCCCCCTTTTCTACTCCCCAAAACAAGAAATACTTTTCAAATGAACATATCCATTACGTAGATACAAATGGATTTATCATCCCATTGAATGTTGGTGGTTGTTGCCTCATGAAGTGGTCTAACATTTATCCTCCAAATTGTGGATAAGGGTGCTCCAAATGGGTAAGGTTATTTTTCATAACCTGAGTGAGTTGTCCCAGTATAGTGATAAGTTGATTAGCACCAGTTGAATTTCTAGCTCCACAATAATTATCTTCAGTACGATTGAAATACATAAATTAATTACTTGCGTAGATATGGTTTCCATTCGTTCCATTATACTCCATTTCTAAACAATGGAATACATTAGATTAATTTATGAATTGAAATACATAATTCCAAATTTGTAAGACACATAATATAAATTTAACTGTTTATGGATATAATACATAATCATAAAAATGTTTTCTTTGAGGTAGTATTAGACCATAAATATTTCATATTGTTTTGTAATGAAAATGTGAATTATCCTAAGTTGTTCCCCCAGGACTATCGTAACCAAGAGTATAGCAAGTCCTATTGTCGTGTACCAAGATATCTCAGATCAAGCCCAAATATCCTTGTAGGCCTTTTCACTCCTAGGTATATCTGTGTTAGAGTAGCCTCTACATACTTGAACCCAGATAGAATTGTATTTCATGGAAAATACACAAAATCCCTTCATTTCAAAAATTCTAGGAAGTTATTTTATACTAATCCTCGATGTCTATCATAGGGTAATGTTCTCTAATTAGAGTTTTTCTAAATCTAGTTTCCATGATTTGTACTAAACATCCTCTGATTCCGACTACAACTCCCCAATACCAGTTATCCAGATTCAGTGCATTATTACATAAAATTTTCATGATACAAAGAATCATGTCCCAAATTATTAATCAGTTTAGTAGCCCTGGATGTAATAAAAACATATAGAAGTTTTACATTACATTATGAATAAAAAACAATGTTTCCCCATTGAACAAACTCATTTCCCTTATCATATCTCTGTAGGATAGTAAAAATATACTTCTTCTCATCCTGGAAAAAAACATAATGTAGGGGTGATCTCATATGCTCAGTAAGGATAATATTATAGTAGAAAACATCATCAAAAAGAATAAAAATTTAAGTAAATGTATAAGAATAAAACACATGCCTTCTAAACATAAACTTCATCATAATATGGAATGATAAAAAAAATATTTCCATTTACATATTCACAGGGAAATACTACTAGTCGAATAATCACATTAAATATCAATAAGAAATTTTATAATGATGTAACACATAATTCCCGACATTATAACCACATGGTCAAGGCCTCGTACCAATAATACCAATAATATTTTCTCAAAGACAATAGTTTCTCTCATTAGACCTACTGATTCATCACGGAGCTATAGAGGGCTCCACCCATCACTTATTGTGTCCAATACATTCCTAATATGAAAATATTT
Source organism: Viscum album (assembly GCA_963277665.1). NCBI lineage: Eukaryota > Viridiplantae > Streptophyta > Magnoliopsida > Santalales > Viscaceae > Viscum > Viscum album. Next base: position 1,428,818,070 of record OY728141.1, read on the forward strand.
GAATCATATCATAAATATTTGTATTAAAACTAGAATAAAAACTTTTAATACATTAACCCAAAACCATGAATAATAATACATCCTCATTTAATCATATCAAAAAAACATCAATACTATATAGACTATTTTATCATAATAAATCAACTTCAAACAAGTGTAAAATCCAAAAAAGGATGTCGACATTGATGAAATCGAAATTAATAGAGAGAAAAAAATTGAAATCATTTAAAGTAATTTAATTATAAAATAAAACATTTATTTTGAAAATATTTATATATTTTTTTAAGGGAAGCTTCAAAGGAGTTATAATGGAATCGAATAGCAAAACCCACCATATAGGTTAAAAAACATTCTGACCATAAATTTGTTGAATATTTCATAATGCACCATGTTTGGAAAACGGTAGAATGATTCCTTTCAAATAATTTTATAAAAAAGTCAAAAAAAGGTATAAATGACCTTAACCCATAATCTAGTAAATAATAAAAATATTTTTAAATACATTTTTATGAAACACGAATGTGGATGATGAAGAGTTCCCAGTAGATACCTATGTATTAACAACCACAAATAAGTAAATAGATTGTAAAATTAACCCTTAACTTGTAATTTTCCTTTGTCGAGGGTACGTTAACCTATTTTATAATAGTTAAATCGTTGTTATTCAATTATATAAAATCCAAATACATAAATATGATATGATATATGATCTTTCAATATTTCTTTGTTAATAATATTTCAATAGTATCATTATTTCAGGTGTTAACTGATTTGTTTTCCTTTATATGATAGGTTACTTAAGCCAAAATTTTTATGGATATGATGTACTTTATTAATATCCAGAATTATATTAATTTATTAAACATAATTATTAATCATAAAATGAAAATTATTCTTGAATGGTTAGCATGGGGAATAAATTTCATCGCATTCATGGATATGGGAATATATACATACACATGAATGACAATATCAATCTATTAATTGTCATGTCATATGTAATTGGATGTTATATCGTATATAAATAATAATTAACATGTTATATTTATTATTTACATCAGTTATACTCATTTTCATACCCATCCAAAAAATGATGTGTTTGAATAATAAACTACACCACATTGTGGAGACGGTATGTCGTACGTACGCATGTATGGTTACTTGTAATACAAAGGATGGATAAAATAAGAAATATTTTTATACCATATTCATAATAACATAAAAATATGTAAAAGGTACTGGAATTATTATTGTGGTTTGGAAACAACACAGAACGAGCAAGTGGATGAATAAAAGAACATTGAATGTGGTGGAGGAATTATTACCTCTTCTTCTGGTGTTTCCTTTTGAGTTGATCAAAAGGGACCCTTAAGTTGGCTTTATAATCAATGTATGGCCTCTAGGACTATGTGTGGGTAGTATGGAGTATATTTGAGCTAGGGTTGGCTGAGACAAATGGCACTGGAGGTGTGATTTTGATTGAAAAAAAGAAACCTTTTATAAGAGAAGTGAGGGTCACTTTAGGAAAAGCATGAAATTTTATTTTATTATACAATCATATTAAGTTTCTAATGAATAAAAAAAAGATTTATTTTTAGGATAAGGTAGGTATGGGTCGAAAAAATCTCAACCAATAGGTTTTATAGAGGTTTCAGCCACCGTATGATCCTTATCCATTAGATTTAACTCTTAGTTAAATAGATTAACTTTTACAATGACTTCTTGTATTTTTATATTACATGGTTAATAAAGATACAATAAAATTACAAGATAACCCCAAGTGGTTAATTAATAATATATTTATCTTTATATATGTTATTTGTCCTAACCTTAGATTTTTATAAGTATTATATCTTTTATTAATATAATATTTGTTTGTAAAAACTAATTTATGTCAATTTTGACAGTATTTGGTATATTGTTTTTGTTAAAGTCATAAAAACATTATTACATAGAAATAAATTTATTTAATAAACCATAAAATATCATGATAACAATGAATGTTCATGTAATTCATCAAAACTATCATGTATAATTTATTTTAATATTTATAAAATCAATTATTTTAACCTTTCATTTATAAGGTAATTATTATAGCGTCATTGTGTCAAAAATAAATATATTTATTTAATGTCTAAAAATTATAAATAAATAAAATTATTTAGGAGATATTATTAGCTTTATAATGAATACGTATAGTCTAATTTATCTTATATATAAAACTATATAAAAAAATTAGTTATTAAACATTGAAATTTACTCTTTTAACTCTTCTTTAAATAAAAAAACCATAAGTGTCCTAATCTATTCCAAGTGGATACAAATGAACATATTTTATTTATAGGTATTATTTTAGTCTAAATTCACTTATTTAATATAATTATGACATGTTTTAGGGTAACAATAATATCATTTTTACTTTTAAGTACCCTATTTACATTTAACCGTTGTAAATAAAAGTCAACAGTTACTATTTACAAAAATTAGTTTCATCTTGTTGAACAAAATTTTACATACTGATATCAAGTGTGTCTCTAGAATTTTTGAAAATCAATTCACAGATGAAGTACAATTACGTTTTACGTAAATTCACAAATGTTCCTAGTATGTGGGTAAAAGACGTTAAAAAGTTAGATAATATTTTTAACATCTAATTTTATTATAAAATATCTAACATGAATTACATTGAACATATATAGGTATAATTTATTTATTTTTACATAAAATAAATTTAGATAAATTATATAATTATTTAAATAAGAAGTTTATTTTAAACAATAGCATAGTGTTTTTCACTATTCATAAAAAATTGAATGTTTTCAGAAAAATACCAAAAAATACACCGTAAGAAAATTTTGATATTCAAAATCAAAAAATGAAGTCAATTTTGTAATATAAAATTTAAAAATTTTAAATAGTGGTTATTACCACTCATAATGGCATTTTTATTGGTTGTGGTGTGTTAGAACTCAAAGTTGCGTACATAACAAGCTATTGTATTGTTTAAAGAGAAGCGTATCATGGGAACATGGGGTGTTACAGATTTCAAATATATCTGAAGTGTGTTACTTCTTGGGTAATATTATGGTGGGTCTAAATCCTATTAACCAATGAATTTTGGACATGATTAGGTCATAAAAGTAACCTTATATCTTGGATTTTAACCTTAGTTAAATAGTTTAATGTTTACCATGACAACTTGTGTTTTTACACAACAGGGGTAATATAGTTACAATAAAATACCAAACGAACCCCATTTAGGTAATTTATGATATATCTGAAACTATACATGTTATTTGTACGAGTCATATTTTATAATGAATCTTATATCATTTTATAAAAAATATTTCTTAACAAATCATTTATTCAAATTATTGATAATATTCACTATTTTTATTTTTAAAAATATCATACCGACATGATAACATAAGTCCGATAATTATAATATGTCACTAAGATGTCTATGGTATTTATAAAGTTATTTTATTTATTTAATTAACTCATATTATATTTAATTTAATATTTCAATTAAATTTATTTGATATCTCAATTAATTAAACAATCACTACTTCATTATTATAGATGACTTTTATCAAGTTATTTCTTCTATAAAAATTAAAAATTAATTATTATGATGAATATAAATTCCTTATATTTCAATTGAATAATTATTTTATAATTTATATTATTTATAACTCTATCTAAAAATGTCTTAGTTAATAAAGTTTTAATATGGCCCTTTTAACTCTTATTTAAATAAAATATAATAAATGTCTTAATCGGACACAAGTTGCTTAAAAAGGGTCATATTTTTCTACCTAAGGTTGATTTGGGTCAAAAAAATATATCCAATGAAATTATGACAACTATTATGGTAATTTTTTATTATTATAATATTATTTTTACCATTTATTTCCCTATTTACCATTAATCGCGATACATAAAATTCAATAGTTACTATTCATCAAAATCATCTCGATCCTATTAGAACACCTTTTTAATACTAATTACGACCATGTAGTTTTGTTTTTTTATACCCAATTTACAGAAGCGATAAAATTATTTTGATAGCTAATCTCGCAAATGTGGCTAGAAGGTGTGTAAAAGATATTTTCAAAAAGTTGTATATTTTTATATCTATTTTTATTATAAAACATATTCCAACAAAAAATAATGTATTAATATAAGAATTATTTATCTATGATCACTTTAATATCAGTTTCAATTAAAAATAATTATTTAAATGAAGAATTCAGTTTTTTATTACTATGCAGTACTTTTCATTATTCATTAAAATTTAGAACTGCTTAGAGAAAGACAATAAATTCACCGTAAAAAAATTTCACAATCCAAATACCACAAAGATGTTTATTTTATCAAAATTAATTTATATGATTGTTTAAAATTATTCAAAAGGAGATCATTTGAGAAAATACTAGTTTCAACCATTTAATGACTTTACCAAATATTATATTTGTCATTATCAAAAAAATTATAAATAATATTTTAAAAATAGTTACTACTATTCCAATTAAAATTTAAATGTATAGGTTATATCTATCTTATGTAAATAATAGTAATAGTGATGTGTTGTTTTGAAAAAACATGGCGTTGTGTGTGATGCATGCAAAGTCAGTGTTGCGTATAGTGCAAACATCCTATGGTGTTGCGTATAACATAATCCAAACATAGTGATATTATATAAGAAAAAATATGTACACATCGTGTTGTGTGAAGTGGAAATATCAAAATAAAAAAATATATACAATATCTCATGGTGTTAAAATACCTTAGTGAATTATCATGGTAATATGCTTTATGAATCATTGGTGATATTCTTATAAATGTCTACTGTTTATGTTGTATATATATTTACTTATTTTTACATTTATACATATAATCATTCTCTCAATTTAAGACCCATCATTTCTCTATGATGGTCACTTACTTAGACATAATTCTTTTATTCTTTTAATAGGTTTTACTCTAACCCCTTTCATTTGATGCATGTACCAAAAAATTATATGCAGTGAAATGACCTTGAGAATAATTTTAATGAATTTTTTCTAGATAAATAATTGAACATGTTGTAATTCATAAATTTTCTACATAGATTACAAGACATTAGAACCCAAAATACTAATTCTAATGTATCCAATAATATTATATAATGGAATTATGATAACATTCATCCATGAAAATAATTCGTCGAGATAACAGGAATCAAGAAACATTTATTTATTTGATGATATTAGTAATATAAAATAATAGTGAAAACACTAGGGATAAGTATTAGTATATGAAAATTTCTAATATTTTGGAAAGTAATAGAGTTAGTGGATATAAATAAAATTAAATACGTTTTTTAATAAAAACAATTTAATATTGATCTAGCATTGATTCACCTAAGGGTAATAACCCTGAAATGGTCTAGTTGGGTATTATCTTAATCATGACTGAGTGAATGAGTAGTGGGCCTTACTGTAAAGATTATTTGATACTCATAGGAGATATGCTTCAGTTAACTATCACGTTAATTACGAACAAATATAAAGGATTTCAATATATTGTTAATGAGTTTGGTTTTGTAGTACATGGATAGTTATGTAAGAGAATGCAATTAAAAATTAACCTAGGATAACCATGATTTAATTCTACATATTAGTAGTTTAGGATATTAATGGAATCTATGAGTACTTATATGTTCATATTACAATTTTTATACATGAATTAAATTAATCATAATAATTCATAATATTCCATTAATTATTAAAATTGATTGAAATACGAGAAATATTATAAAAAAGATATGCAATGGGAAATGTGTTTTTTCCCTAGTTAAATTACAATTATGATGGAAGCGAGATTTGAAAAAAAAACATGTGGGTGCTAGGAATATTTTGAAATAATAACATTAACAATATGGACTTCCATGATTAACAATGGATGGAAAATTTTAGGTATAATAATTTATGTATGATGACATTTGCCTATCGTGGGGTCCGAAGAAAACAAATATAACCTAAGTTATAATTTAGTAAAGTGGTTATGATATGTTATCTCCAAAGAGGAGTGCACACAAAAAAAAATTCACATTCAATTTGAGAAAAAATGGATGTTTTCTGATATTTAAATGGTATTGGAATGAAAATTAAAAATATAATGAAACAGATTAATAGAAGAAAATGTTGAAAACTATGATATAAGAAGTGTGATTAGGTCAGGGTCGTTTTTCTAATTGCAATGGTATCCTTGGTTTATTTATTCTAATCTCTTCTACTAAGTTGTTTAAAGTGAGATTCCATAATCGTTTCCTCTCACTCCATTGGTCTAATGGTGATAGTGAGATAATTCCTATCCAAGGTCTCAGATTTTTCAACCCTCATTCAATGATTAAGTGGGTTGTATTAAATATTTTCAATTGAATTAGGTAATACCCTATCATGTCATGCTTATCACAAGAAATCAAAAACATTCACTACCACCTTCACATGTACTGACGATCACTGAGTACTTCACCACTAAGAATTATTATATTACATCCTATATAAATAAGAACCTAGTGGATTGATATAATGATCATTTACTAAATAAAAAATCAATTATGGAATCAAAAATCAAATACGATCGCACTTGAAAAAAAACTACTATATGAAATTGAAAACAATATTGTAGAATAGAGATTGAGTTTTTTTTAAATAAGTCTATGATCTCAAGAATTAAAAAATAGAAAACCTACCATTACACAATTACTCAAATGTTTTCCTCACCATGTTAAATTTAATATATCTTGATTGGGAATTAGAATTCATTATATAAAAATGAAAAATAAAAGAAAGAAAGAAAAAAAGAGAAATATTTTCTAGAAGATTTGTTCCTACAAATGTTTTTTTCCTATTTAGAACCCCCTTTTCTCAATTCACTCAATGTTTCCTTATAGATTTTCCAAATACAATATCATTTAGTTAATCCAATTCTCAAATTTATTGGATGGTTATAGAGTGAGATATGTAATATTTATTGAGGATGACTTTTCCTTGGAAAGATATCATAAAATGTACATTCAATGTTTCACATCCAATATCTTTCATAAAGAATATTAATCTCCATTACATTCAACATATTTATGAATATATGACTTGGATGACCATTACAATTGGAATCACCTTAATCAGTGATATTATGGATGATTTATTGTCAATTAACTAATGTGGGGTCCACATGGTCGTCTAAAATCGTTCTCCAATATAATTGAGTTTTTAGGGTCTCTTGATGGTCGAATTATATCATGTCCTAGAAGAACAAGTTGTATAACTAACCACTAGGTTTCAAACAAAATAATAATTATCTAAATTAGGATTATATTATAAAATATATGGTCACATTACAAAAATACATATATATTATAAAATATATGGTCACATTACAAAAACACATAAAATTTGTTGGATTCCCTAAATTATGAAACATTCCAATTATAACACGAAACATACCATAAATCCAAAAGTTATGTAATTAAACACAAATTAATGAATTTTGGGGACTTAAATATTTTAAATACATATAAAAATGAATAAAATATCAACTCTATCTATTCCACCACACATATAACTTGGACTCTTGGACATGTAAGCATTAAAATAAAATCACAACAAATTTTACACACATAACAATGAGTTCAACCAAATCCACACCATGAAATGAAAATATATAATAACTCATAAAGAAATTTACTTCTAGTTCTCCATTTATATCATTTATTATATTTCCACTTCATTTCTCATCCCATGCACACAAGACACCTACCTCACATTACTTTTCCCCCAACTCCCAAATGTCAATTATAAAAAAGGTTTATCTTAACCCAAACCATGATTGGGTCACCATAGGTTTGATAAATATACACTTATCCACGTGATGTGAGTCAAGGAAATGTGTTTATCATGAGGAATTATCATGGGTTTTTTGTGGATTCTAGTTGGTAGGATTTTGATGATAAAATTTCTGAGGCAGAAAAAGTAGGGCCTGGCTCGTTTTGATGAAAAATTGCACAATTCTAATTTTCAGTAAAGTATAGTATCCTCCTCAACCCCCGTAGTAGAAATTCATCTCGATCATCATGAAATCTCAAGGAATCTCCAAAAAATCGGCATTTTAGTAGCAATAATTTCAATCTTTTCAAACATTCTTTTTCCTAAAAGCTGCATAAAATGCACATCTTTCTTAATCCATTAGATTTTCTAGAAAAGGCACAACTTCTCTTATCATGAAATCTCCAGAAAAGGAACAACTTTAAACAGAATAATATTTTATTAGTACATAGATCTCTTTAATAATATTTTTTTCCAACAAATGAATCACCATGTGAGTTATCACAACACATGAAAACATCCCCCACACATAAGTTCAAATAGATCATGCAATTTTACTTCAAGAGCATGTTATATTGGGAAAATCAATGTATAATGTGCTAACCTAACTGGTTTTTCATGGCATATAAGGGATAAAAGGATATAATTTACAGCGTGGGCCGTAATGAGAGGGATTATATTGTAAAGGAAACATTCATACCAAATAAATGCCTCAATCATTTAAAACACAAGAACCTCAAACACTCATGTATTGATAGGAATAAATAATATTGTAATTAAAACAATCATGGTACAGTTCTCTCAATAAATGAGGTGAATGTATTGAATATGAAATAAATGGTAAATAAACCTTTTAGGAAAGTCATTTAAAAAATAAATACCATAAGATGTTTGATTGGATTTAAAAATCAGAGTACTTTTCAAGAAATTCCCAAAGAAATGAACATGATAAGATATCATTATCAACATTCATTTAAGATTAGTTTCAATGAATAAGTTGGTTCACTCAATTACAAGGGTTTCAAAAATTTCAATGATAATCTTTTAAACTCTAATATTTAAAAAACACATAGAAACTGAAAAATAAACACACACAAATATGAAAACACAATTTTTTTAAAATTTTGTGAAAAAAAATCCTTAACTAAAAAGGTTCCCTCCCCCTCACATAAATGATGCAGTATCCTAAATGAATTCATATAGATGTAACATGTATGATAAAAAATGAATCACACCAACAAGAATGTTTGATGAAGAGCTATGACCTGATTTATTGGTAGTGCAGCATTGAGTTATGTTCATAAGTGTTTCACACAGAAAACCTATAAGAAAAATAAAAAAACAGAAGAAATTTATTAAAAATAATAATATAGAAATAAGATAAATAATTAATGGTAAATCTTGGTTTAAAACGCCAAGTGGGATGTTTCAATTGGTTATCCCCAATCTCAAGGTGGGATGAGTTTCATTTTTATGAACCAACAAAAATTATTCTTTAAATCATGCTCTTCATTTATTTTGTTGAGGACACCATGGGTATAATACTCCAAATCCACCCCTAAGATAATAAGATACAACATTTATGGTGGGGGTAGGACATATAATTAGTCTTTATATTTCATGTATTCAATCTTAACATCCTTATCTTCTTTCTCTAGCTGTTGATGATGTTATGTTGTATCATTGGAAAAATCAAAGGTAATGGCAGAGTATAATTATATTTTAACAATGTTAAAGCATGCTTTTTAAATATCATATTATTCTATTCCAGAGTATGTATCTTGCATCCATTTTTCCTCAATAAAATCAATGTGGATATCATCTTGAACTCCCTCTCATAAATGATCAACATGTTCAGTAAGATTAAACTATTCCTCTTTAGAAGAATCTCCCCTTTATTCCTCATCCATAATGACAGTACATGAGTTGTCTGAATTTTAAAATTTAATGCAAGGGGAGGTAATACTCAAATAGTTATCAATAATATTAGAAGATAATAAATTCATGAAAAGTTCATCTCCTTGATTTATTGTGACTTCAAATTCATATTCAATGGAAGGTGCCTCATCGAGTAGAGCTTCCCTATATTAAGGCAGGAAATTAGGTTCCTCAATAATCTATTCAAATTACACAACATTGGTGGTGTATTACATGAATGATTCTGGATATTATACATTATAAGGAACTGTGGAATTAATATATTCATCACTCTCATTCCAGAAGTCATCCAGATCTTGATGATCTATCGTGCGTACTTGTTAAAGAAAATATTCATCATTAATCATATTATGCAAGGGTTGAAAAGGGAAAAATAGATGTTCTATTAATTCCATCATGGTTTAACTTGGTTCATCAACATCATGTATGAGAGTGGAACAGACTTATCTGAATGCCTCAATATTAGGTTCATGTATCTCTTGGGATGTGTGAACATATTCAATTATCCATTCCAATTTTCTCTGCATGTCTTGTATTTAATCCCGAAGTCCATGGAATTGATATTTTTTCTAACTTCTTCTCCTTGTATCACCTTTACCATTTCCTAAAAATATTCTGGAATATACTCCTAGACCTTAATTAATACTCTAGCTAATCCATCCAATACCGAGTAATCAAGGGGTTCATTATGGTCCTGAATGAGTTCCTTGAATTCATCCTCTTAGATGATTCAGATTCAACCTCCCCTAATCTGTTTAGAAATGAAAAAAAACACTATCCTCTGTAGGACAAGGTTAGTCAATAATTTGTTATTTAACTTGTTGATAATTGTTCCATTAATTAAATAAATACGCATTTGAGAACATCATGGAAAAACGATTTTTTTTTTATTTTCTAATTTTAAAAGTGTCACATATTGATAATTGGATTATTGGCATAACCTCCCCAGCAAAGGCTCCATGTTTTGACTCTTTCCTTTTGTGGGTTGTGACAAAAACAAATATTAATTAATTTAAAATATAGTAATGTGGGTAACCTAGATTATGTCTAGAGAGTAGTGCACACACAATAGTTTTCGCTATTAATTAGAATAAAGAATGGGTGGTTTCAGAGATTTAATTAGTTTTGTAAAGTAAACTAAAAAATTAATTAAACAAATTAACAGAAGAAAATATTGGGAACTATGATATGAGAAGGGTGATTAGGTCTGGTTCAGTCTTTTAATTGCAATGATATCCATGTTTTATTTTATTCTATCATCTTCTGCTAAGTAGTTTGAAGCGATATTCCATAATCATTTACTCTCACTCCTTTGGTCGAATGGTGATATTTTTAGAATTCCTTAACAAGATCTCATTTTGGACTACACTCCTTACATATTCAATTGAGTTGTAGTAAATATCGTCAATTCAATCGGGAAATACTTGATAAAAACATTTTTATCCTAAGCAATCAATGACATTCACTACCGCTTTCACACATACTGACAATCACTGAGTACGTCACCACAAAGCATTGGTCTATTTCATCATATAAAAAACCAAAAACAGTAGAGGAAAATAATGATCATTGAAAAAAGAAAAAAAATAAATAATGGAATCAAAAATCAAATACGATCACACTTGATAATAAAAACTACTATATGAATTTTAAAACAACATTGCAGAAAAGTGATTGAATTTTTATTCAGTAAACTGGATGAACTCATGAATTACAAAATAGAAAAACTACCCATACCCAATCACTCAAATTTTTACCCCACCATGGTAGAGGTAAAATAGATTTATGGGTAAGGATAATGGATTAAAAAAATATGAAAAAGGAATGAATGAAATAGAAAATAATAAAAATTGTCCAGAAGATTCTATCCTTCTAATGTTTTCTCCAATTTTGGCACCCCTCCTTCTCTAATCACCCACTGTTTCCTTCTCATAGAATTATCAAAATCAAATTTCATTTTGTTCCTCCAAATCAAAAATTAATAGGATTTTTATAGAGAGACACAATATATTTATTGGGGATGACGTTTTCTATGCGAGATTTCCAGAAATCTTCATTCAATGATTCACATCCAATATCTGACTTAATAAATCTCAATCTCCATGATATTATATAGAGATGCGCATATCTGACTTGTCTGCACATTCAAATTTTAATCACATTAATTATCACTATTATAGCTAATTTATAATTGATTAACTTATGTGGGGTCTTCATGGTCGTCTATAATAGTTGTCCAAATTAATGTACTTTTTAGGGTCCCTTGATGGAAGAATTATATCATTTCACACAAGAACATGTTGTAGCCCCAAAATACATGTTTCCTAAAAAAGAATGAATCAAATTGGGATTATATTATAAACAATATGGTGGAATTACGAAAATAAAAAAAATATGTTAAATTCCCAAAATTATGAAACTTTCCAATTTTATAACAAAAACATACCATAAATCAAAAAATGATGTAATTAAACATAAAATAATGAATTTGGGGGATTAAAATATTTTTAATACATATATAAAAGGTTGAAAATATTAAATCCATAAATTCCTCCACACTTATCACTTGGACTCATGGAAAAGTAAGATTTATAATCTTATCACATCAAATTTTGTACACATAGCCACGAGATCCACCAAATCCACACCATGAAACGAAAATATATCATGCCTTATATAAAATGATATTTCCAGTTCTCCATTTACATCATTTATTATATTTCCACTTCATTTCTCATCTCATGCACACAAGACACCTACCTCATGTTAATTTTCCCTCATCTCTCAAATGCCAATTTTTTAAAAGGTCTTTCTTACCCCAAACCATGCAAGGGTCACCATAGGTTTGATAAATTTCTACTTATCCACCCCATTTGAGTCAAAGACATTTTTTTATCATGAGGACTTTTCATGGTTTCCATGTGGCTTCCAGTTGGTAGGATGTTGATGATTAAAATTATGGGGCCGAAAAAGGAGGGATTGGATCTTTTGAAAGATAAATTGCACAATTCTAATTTAAACTCATGTGTGATATCCTCCTCACTCTCCTTTTTATTAATTCAGCTCTATCATTATGAAAACCCTAGGAATATTCAAACAACTGAATATTTAAATAGAAATAATTTCAATATTCTTAAACATTATTTATCTTAAATTCTCCAGAAAAGGCACAAAATGTAACAGAATAATTTATTAGCCACACACACATCTCTCTAAAAATTCATTTTCCACAAAAAATTCACCTAATGTTGTATCACAACAAATGACATCTTCCAACACACTTATGTTCAACTATATCACTCCATTTCACTTCAAGGGGGTGTTGGATTAGGAGCATTGGCTTGTAATGTTTCTAACCAAACAGGCTGTTCGTGACTTTTTGGGGTTATATGGATTAAACATACATGGTAGTACAGAATGAAATGGATTATATTGAAAATGGGGGAATTTAAACCAAATAAATTCCTAAATGATTTAAAACAAAAGTACCTAAAACCCTCTTGTTTGGATATGAATAAATCAAATACTAGTCAAATAAATCGTGGTTTGGTTCTCTAAAGAAATGAGGTGAACATAATGAATATGAACAAATGGTAACGAACCCTCATAAAAAGTGAATTGAAAAATAATCATAGTGATATGTGTCATGAGATTTAAAAATCTGAGTACTTTTCATGAAATTTACAAATAATTAAACTTGAAACAAAATCCTTTGCATCATTCATTTAAGATCAGTTTCATGGAATAAATTGGTTTACTCAATAACATGGTTTTTAAAAATGGAAATGAGAATCATTTCAGCTCAATAGTTTCAAAACACATAAAAAATAGAAATAAACACACAAAAATTTTAAACGACATGTTTTTTTTATTTTTTAGAAAAAAAAACTCATTTATATCATAAACTACAACAGTTACCTTGGTAGAAGATGAATGGATTTTTGTTTATGGAAGGTCTATTTGTAAGATTGTTGGAATAGAAGGTGGTTTTTATATTGTTTCTTATTGTAAGAAGGTTTACTAGGGTGTCGTTTATTATTGAATTATCTCATCTAGTTTTGTTGATTCCCATATCCTTATTGGGCATGGGGTTGATCGGGAATATTTTTTTGAATTTTTTTTGTTGAAAGGCCACAGCATTGTATTCAGTTCCGTGTACCTCCGGGCACTGGTCAGTATAATGAGTGGATGAAAAATATAAACTAAATATCTGAGCTGATGGTTGTTGTCTATTTTCTTCAGTTACAACCATTATATAGACTAACTGTGTAAGATCATCAACATTGGTTTCAGTCAATGTAGATGAATAAGATGTTTTTAAATCATATATCCCCCTGGTTCCCCTTACTCTTATTCCAAATTGTTGTGAGTTTTGAGAAATCTTCTCAATTAGTACTCTGATATTTGAAGGTGACTTGTTAATCAAAGATCCTCTATATAAGGCATCTAGAATATTTCGATCATTTTCCAAAATTCCATGGTTCAAGAACACAAGGAAATGGTGTTCCTCTATTTCATGATGTTTGTAGTTGGATACTAGATTCTTAAAACACTCCAAATACTCGTAGATGGGTTCTCTAGTTGATATTAGTATGATATAAATATCTTTCATGATGGTATTGACTCTCAATATGGGAATGAATATTTTCATGAAACATCTTTTTATGTCCTCATAATAAATAATCTCACATAGCTCTAGATTATACAATCATTCTCTATTATCTCCATCGAGTGATAAGGGGAATGCCCTCCATTGAAAATGGTCTTTAGGTGATACTGTTCACTTGAAGTTTGAGAATGTGTATCTGAATTCTTTCATGTGCCGATTTGGATCTTCTCCTGTAAGACCATGAAACATTGAAAGCATATGAATAATTTTTACATGTAATTCAAAATCGTTTTATTCAGTGGGTGGTAGTAGATGGTTATTTTTAATGGAAAATTGTGGTGTTCATAGATCACACATGATATTGTTGGGATTTCTGGCCATTATTTTAGGTTTAGAGTGAAATTCAATGTTTTTACACGTTATTATTTTGGGGGTGTGACAAAAAAAATATAACCTATGTTAAAATGTAGTAATGTGGGTAACCTAGGTTGTCTCCAGTGAGAAGTGCACACACAACTGTTGTCACTTTCTATTAGAGGATAAATGGGTGGTTTCTGAGATATAATTGGTTTTGGAAGGAAAACTCTAAATTGAATGGAACATATTAACAGAATAAAATATTGAAAAATATGATATGAGAAGGTTTATTAGGTTGTGGTCAGTTTTTTATTTTCAATTTTATCCATGTTTTATTTTATTCTAACCTCTTCTTCTATGTTGTTTAAAATGATATACCATGATCATTTCCTATAACTCCTTGGGTCGAATAGTGATAGTGAGAGATTTTTTTACCATGATATCAGTTTGGTCTACTCTCTTTCCATGATCAATAGAGTTATAGTAAATATACTCTATTGAATGGGGAAATACTCGATCAGGTCTTGTTTATCCCATGAAATCAAAAACATTCACTACCACATTCACATGTATTGGTGATCACCGAGTACATCACCAGTAAGCATTGGTCTATTACATAGTTTATAGAAATACTTACTGAAGGGAGATAATGATCATTGACCAATGCAAAAAAAACCATAACACAATCAAAAAACAAATATGATCGCACTTGATAATAAAAACTGCTATATGAAATTGAAAACAACATTGTATATAAGAGATTGAATTTTTATTCAGTATAGTGTATGACCAGATGCATTAAAAAATAGAAAACATACCCTTCCCAAATATCTAAAATGTTTACCCATCTATGGTAAATGAAATATTTATTTATGGGGAGGGGTATGGAATTACCAAACTATTAAAATTAAATGAAATAAAGAGGAAAGAAAAAGAACTATCTAGCAGAGACTATCATCTGATAGTTTGCTCTTCTTTGGCACCCCTCCTTCTCGAATAACCCAAAGGATCCATCTTATAGAATTCCAAAAATAAAATATCATTAATGTATTCCAAATATCAAATTAATTGGATGGTTATAGAGTGAGATATGTAATATTTATTCAGGTTGAAATTTTTTCAACGAGATTTCTAAAAATATTTATTCAGGGTTACACATCCAATATCTGAATTAATGAATTTCAATATATATGATATTCAATAGAGATATGAATATATGACATGGATTCCTAATACAAATAAAATCATCATAATAGGATCTACTATGACCAATTTATGATTGATTAACTGGAGTGGGGTCCACATGGTCATCCCGAATCGTTCTCCAACTTAATGTTCTTTTTTGGGTCCATTGATGGCAACGTTATATCATATCCCAGAAGAAAATTTTCTCACCCAAAATTACAGGATTCCTAAAAAAATATTCACATTAATTGGAATTATATTGTAGTAGATATGGTCGAATTTCCAAAACACATAAAATCTGCTAAATTCTCAAAAATTAAAAAACATTAACTTTTTAACAAAAAACATAACATAAATCCAAAAATGATGTAATGAAACATAAATTGATTAATTTAGAGGGGTTTAAAATTTTAAAATACATATAATAAATGTATAAAAAATTAACTCTATCAATTCCCCCACACTTATCAACTGTAAACATTGATAAGTAACCATTAAAATCATATCAAAACAATTTTTATACACATAACTATGAGGTCCACCAAATCCACACCATTAAATAAAATGATATCATGCCTCATAAAAAAGTTATCTCAATTTCTCAATTTATATCATTTATTATATTTCCACTTCATTTCTAATCCCATGCATAGATGAAACCTACATCACATTAATTTTCCATCATCTCACTAATGTCAATTTTTAACAAGGGTTTTTTTTTACCCAAACCATGCAATGGTCACCAAATGTTTGATTAATTCCTTCCTCTTCACCCGATGTTATTACAGGAAATTAATTTATCCTGAGTAAATTTCAAGGTTGATCTTAGGATTCTTGTTAGTAACTATTGATGATAAAAATTATATGGTCCAAAAAAGAGGGCATGGCTCTTTTTGAAGCAAAATTGCACAATTACAATTCTCACTCATGTATGTTATCCTCCTCAAACCTCTATGTTTCAATTCAAATCCATCATCATGAAAACTCTAGGAATGTAGTGCAGAATAATTTATTTATGTCACCATTTTTTACATCGGTTATATATAACGGACGTGATAAATTGTGAAATGTGGTTTTTTGGGTTGGTTATAAAATAACCGACGCAAAAAATGTTGTGAGTAAATTTTTTACGTCAGTTATTTTAATATCCGACGTTCAAAATCATTCATGTTCATTTTTTACGTCAGTTATAAATTATCAGACGTAAAAAACCAAAGCATGGTGTTTTTTAGTTCGGTTATTTGATAACCGACGTAAAAAACAAGGTATCTAAGAATTTTTTACGTCAGATATAGAATAACCGACCTAAAAAAAGAAACTTTTGAGACCCTTTTGACATCAGTTATTTGATAACCAACATAACAAAACAACCCGAAGAATTTTTTACGTCGGTTTTTATATAATCGACGTAAAAAACTGTGATTTCTAATGTATTCTTAATGTTGGTTATTCTATCACCGATGTAATAAACCAACATGCGGATCTTTTTTATAGGTTATAAAACAACCGATGTACAAAAAATCCATATCTGATACATTTATAATGTCAGTTTTTATAATAACCAATGTTTTAAATGTAAAAAAACAGTTTATAATGTCGGTTATTAAATAACGGACATTATAAAACATTTAAAAAATTAACACACCATGTGGATTGTCATTTATGATTTTTTGATCGACAGTTCGGCGACTCGTCTCTCTCGCGCGGTAAACCCTAATCGACTAGTCAATCTCATTACGTTGAAATTGTTTTTCCATCATCGTTTATCATCATTACTCTCCTCGGATCTATCATCTCAACTCGCAACACTCAGGTAAGCATCCCACGACTTTAGTTTGTTTTTTTCCCGTATAGTCTATATTTACGTTTTGTGATTTTTTTGATTAAAATAAGTAAGATTCTTCGATTTCGAACCATCTTACCTAATTTTTCCATCATCATCAAATTAATTATCCCCAGATCAATTAGATCAACTCGTAATATTCACGTAAGCCTTTCCTACTTCTATTTCAATTGTTTTTTTTTCACAAATGCCCGACATAGATGGTAATTTTTGTTGTCATTGACAACTATTGATCTAATTCACCTATATTACTACAATTTATATGTAAACCATTGTGATACACCCATTCCGTGTACCAGTGTGATTTATTTTGTAAGTATATATATGGTTTTTCATGGTGGGATATTTGTTTTGGATCCTTGGTTGTTTTTATTTTGGGTATCACTTTTTTTGTTCCATAATCTATTTACATATCTTATTTTCGTGGACTATTATAAGTCTTCATATGCTATTTAAAACCGATTCATTGTACAATAGAATATTTTAGACTAGTAGGAGAGATAATTCATAGTTTTCATTTTGAATAAAGGCATGATACTTAAACAAGTAGCTTGAGGTTAAAATCTCTAGATATTCCAAAAATAATAGCTTGAGGTTAAAATCCCATGGTTTAGGGGGGATTTCAAGAGGTTTGGAGGTTTTCCAGGGGGTTGGGGGCTCTCCAGGGTGTCCATAGAGGTGGGGGAAGTCTAGGGTTTTGTGTGTGTATGTGGGGGGGGGGGAAGGGGTGGGTGGGCTTTCCAAGGGGGTGGGGGGGGGGCTGTCCATGGGGGTGGGGGCCTGTCCATAGGGTTTGGGGGATTTTTCGAGGGGCGGGGTTGTCTAGAGGGTTGGGGTGTGCTGTCTAGTGGGGTGGGGGCTGTGCAGGGGGTGGGGGATTTCTAGAGGGTTGGAGGGTGTCTAGGGGGTGTCCAAGGGGGTACGGGGTGGGGGTGGTGTCCAAGAGGGGTGGGGGTGATGGCTAGAGGGGTGGGGGCTATCTAGGGGGTGTCCAAGGGGGGTAAGGGGTGGTAGTGGGTTCCTGGACGGGTGCGGGGAGCTATCTAGAGGGGTGGGGGTTGTCCAAGGGTGGGGGGCTGTCCAGAGGGTTGGGGGTGTCCAGGGGGCGTCCAAGGGGGTGGGGGCCAGTCCAGAGGGTTGGGGGGTTTGTCCAGGGGGTGGGGGCTGTCCAATGGGGTTGGGGGTGTCCAGGGGGGTGTTGAGGGGGTGGGTGTGGGTATTGTGCGAGGGGGTGGGAGACTGTCTAGAGGGTTTTGGGTATTGTCCGGGTGTGGGGGATGTACAGAGGGTTCTGGGTGTCTAGGAGGTGTCCAAGTGTGTAGGGGGTGGGGGGTGGTGTCCCGGAGGGGTGGGGGTGCATTCTAGAGGGGTGGACGGCTGTCCAGGGAGTGGGGGGTTGTGCAGAGGGTTGGTGGTGTCTGGGGGGGTGTCCAAGGGGTTAGGGGTGGGGATGGTGTCCAGGATGGGTGGGGGTGCTGTCTAGAGGGGTAGGGTGATGTCCAGGGGGTGTCCAAGGGGGTAGGGGGTGGGGGGTGTCCATGAGGGGTGGGGGTGCTATCTAGAGGGATGGGGGCTGTCTAGGGGGTGGGGGGGCTTTCCAGAGGGTTGGGGTGTCCAAGGGGGTAGGGGTGGTGGTGTTGTGCAAGAGGGGTAGAGGGTACTGTCTAGAGGGGTGGGGTGCTGTCCTGTGGGGTTTTCAAGGGGGTAGGGGTGGGGGTGGTGTCTAGGAGGGGTGGGGGTGCTGTTTAGAGGGGTGGGGGCTTCCAGTGGGTGGGGGTGTCCAGGAGGGGTTGGAGGGGGGGTGTCCAAGGGTGTGGTGGTGTCCATGGGGTGTCCAAGGGGGTGGGGGGTGGTGTCCATGGGGTGGGGGGATGTACAAGGGGGTGGTGTTGTCCATGGGGTATCCAAGGGGGTGGGGGATATGTGTCAGTTGGGATTGACTACTGCATCATGGTTTTTGAGATTATGACATGATGATTGTTCCGTGATGATTGACTTTACATTGTCATTTTCTCCATCTGAATTTTTATTTTAAATTTGATATGATTCTTAGGTTTACTCCATTTTCACCAATTTTCTATCAACCACTATAAGCAACATGGATTTCTTTGATTAAATGGAATTTAATACTGTTATATATAACTATATTTTGTTTTTAAAATAATATTGACGAATATTTTTTTAATATTAATAGATTTTTTTATATTTCAAAATTGTTTTACATTCATATTATTATTTTTTTCAAATAAACATATATTTTTCTTATCTTAAATATATATATATATATATATATTTGATATTTTTATAGGTAATAATGAGTTGAAGTTGGATTATGGAACATCAAATGAGAAATGAATATGAGGAAGGTGTTGATGCCTTTTTGAAATTTTCTAAATGAAATGTTCCAAGTAGTGACATTTTTTCTGTTCATGCCTGAAATGTTTGAATATGAAGAAGTTGAAAAGTAGTGAGCTAAAAGATCATCTGATTTTTTATAGTTTTTATCTGAATTACAGCCCTTGGATTTGGCATGGTGAAACTGGATATAATGTCACTGATGATGATGATTCACAATATGGTAAATCTGATGGAATTGGAGAACTGATTCGCGATGTTGTTGCAGAACAAATTGAGATAGAACCGACAGTTGCACGTCTATATGATGATGCTGAAAAACCATTATATCCTAGTTATACAGATTTTATGGTTTTTTCGGTGGTGTTAAGATTGAATAACCTGAAGGAAAAACATGGATGGATTTACATAAGTTTTACAGAGATCCTACAATTGATGAATGAAATTCTTCCAAAACAAAAAGATCTTCCTGATTCACATTATAAGGCCAAGAAAATATTATGCCCGATGGGATCGGGATACAATAAAATACATGCCTGGCTGAATGACTGCATTATATATAGGAAGGAATATGAATTTCTGTCAGAGTGTCTTAAATGTGGTACATCACAATATAAGGTGAATGAAAAATCACAGGCTGATGTAGAGATTACAGAGATCACTTCAAAGGTATTTTGGTATCTTCCTATAATTCATCATTTCAAACATTTATTTACTAATTCACATGATGCAAAGAGGTTAATATGGCATGTTGATGATCGGGTATGTGATGGAAAAATACTTCATCCATCTGATTGTCCATAATGGAAGAAAATTGATGCGCAATATTCTACATTTGGAAATAAAATTAGAAATCTCAGACTAGGGTTGTGCACAGATGGAATGAATCCATACCGATCCCTCAGTAGCACACATAGTTCATGGCCTCTTTTATTGGTAATTTACATCCTCTCTCCTGAATTTTGTATGAAGAGAAAATATTTCATGTTGAGTATAATGATCTATGGTCCAAAGCAACCGGACAATGATATTGATGTTTACTTGTCACCATTGATTGATGATTTGAAACTGTTATGGGATGATGGTATTAGGGTGTATGATTCGTAGAAAATGGAATATTTTAAACTCCATATTGTGCTTCTGTTCACTATAAATGACTTCTCAATGAATGGAAATATGTCCGGATACAGTGTTAAAGGGCATAAAACATGTCTAATTTGCGAACAACCGAATTCATATTTTCAATTGCATCATGGGACGAAAATAGTGTACATGGGTCACTGAATGTTTTTTCCTATGGATCACCCTTATAGAAGACGAAAAAGGAATTCAATGTCTCACAAGAATTTGATATTGCTCAAAAACATTTGTCCCCTGATCTGTATTTTAAGAGGGTGAAAAGCCAAGATGTGACATTGGGAAAGACATAGAAATATGGTAATGATAGACATATTTGGAAGAAAAAGTAAATATTTTTTGAGCATCTTTATTGGAGGTATCATGATGTTAAATAAAATATTGTGGTTATGCATGTGTAGAAGAATATCTGTGATTGTTTGATTGGAGCATTGTTAGATATTAATGGAAAGACAAAAGATGGGTTGAATGCATGATTAGACTTACTATTAATGGGAATATGGTTGGAGTTAGCTCCCACTCCTAAAAGAAGATGAACATTTCTTCCACCTTCTTGTCATACATTATCGAAGTGGGAGAAAAGTTTCTTTTTTACTGTCTTCATGATATCAATGATCATTAAGGTTATTCAAAAAATGTATAAAATGTTTTCTCATTGAAGGACTTGAAGTTGATAGGTATGATATCACAAGATTTCCACGTCATGATGCGACAAATTCTACCAGTTGCATTGCGTGGAATATTGCCCATACATGTTATAAAGACTATAATGATGTTGTGTTATTTTTTCAATTCAATTTGTAACAAGGAACTTGATGTGAATGCTTTGAACATTTTGGAAACTGATGAAATTTTTATACTTTTTCAATTGGAAATGTATTTTCCTCCAACTTTTTCTGATATAATGGTGCATTTAATGATTCATCTGGTTCAAGAAATAAAGCTTTCTGTACATTTATATATTCATTGGATGTATCCTTTTGAAAGGTATATGAAAATATTAAAGGGGTATGTTAAAAATCCATATCGACCTGAAGCCTCCATTATAAAAAGTTTATTTCTCTGGAGCTAGAATATTTTTGTACGAGCTACTTGGCTACGACGCAACACATAGGTTTGCCTTCATCTCGCCATGAACGAGTTAATAATGAGGGAAAGGGGATTCGTGGAATCAAAGTCAAATCATTGTCAGCTGAACAGATGAAGAACTTAGAATCATACATATTGAATAACATAGCTGATGCTCAACTATATATCACATTGCATATTAATGGGTTGAAACAATGCCATCCAAAGAAGAAAGAAATGTGGATTTTTAATGAGCACAAAAAAACTTTTTTGTCATGCTATAAAAAGACCTTGCATGTTAGATGATTTGTATCAGATACATTAAAATGTATTGTGGGTGGTCCATTTTTAAATGTGATAACATGGTCTAGTTATACATTTCATATGAAAGCTCAGGACAACAGAAGTGCAGTTCAGAATATTTGTGTATTGGTGTTTGCAGAAGCAATACATTTTTCGGGTGATAAGTAAAATAACCCAATTTCTGCATCAAGTGCATATTATAGAGTGATAGAAGACATATGGGAGGTTGATTACATTAAAATTAATGTTCATGTTTTTAACTTTAAATTGTTTATCAGTAACAACAGTGTCAGACACGATGAATTTGGAATGACACTTGTTAATATAAATAGATTTGAAGACACATATGATTATTTTATAATGGAAACACATGAAAAACAAATTTTCTATGTAGTAGATCGATCAGATATGTAGTGGGATGTTTTTTCACAAGGGAAAAAGCAATATGTTGGTGAGGATGATCGTGATGAAGATGCTGATTTATGTGAGGTCCCTACATCCATGGAAAGATTAACCGGACATAATGATGAGTATGTTGAAGACATGGTTTGTTCCATAAGAAACGATCATGATGAATGAATTTGGGAAAACAATCCATTTGTACATTCCTAAAATTAAAGGTAACATATGTTTATTTCTTGTTAATATTTATTTTTTTCATAAAATGTTATATATTGTATGTTTTTTCTTTATTAAAACATGTATTAAAACAAAATAAGTATAAGTTATTGTTTGTTTTATGTTTTTTTAGTATACTTTATCATGTTTACCATTACACGAATTATATATCTATTATTATTATTATTCAATAACAATTACTTTACCATGTTTACCACGTTTACCATGTTTACTATGTTTACCATGTTTACCATGTTTACCATCTTGGCCATATTGATCATCTTTACCATTGTTTAATATGCTTACCATTTTACCAATGTTTACTATTATGTATCATAGTACACTTTTCTATTTTCTGATTACAGTAATATTAAAATATTTGAATTTGTATATTTGTGAACTAATGTTTTTTTTTGATTTCAAGGATAAGGACAGATCATTATGTTGATCAACCATAAGATTCCGGAGATGATCATATTGGTCATACCTCTGGAGAGGAACATTCAAATTCTCATATTGATGTTCCCCAATCTTCATCATGTGTTAATATTACGACAAAGAGTTCAAAGGTTGGTAAACGTGGGTGCACAGGTTTACCAAAATTAGCACTTTCTCGTATGCAGGATCAGAGGATACTCGTTGAGTTTGATGATTATGATATTCCTAGAGGTCTAAATGAAAAATATTTTAAGTGTTTTGTAGAAAATTAGGATAATAGAAAAGTAAGCCTTCTGTATGATGACTGGAGAAGTGTGGATAAATCGATAATATCTCAGTTGTGTGAGACGATTTTGGTAAGATCGTTTTCTATTTTTTGACTATTCTTTAAATTTTTTAGTATATATAATATTTTAAACCTCTTCTTCATCAGATGACATTTGATATTCCTGACACTGGAGGAGTCAAGAAGAAATGCTTATCGCTGGCTTCCAGGAGATGGAGGGATTTCAAATCAATCCTACCATCTGATTTCATTTATGGTCATAGGAGTCATGACAATCCATGTTGTAAATATCCTTTTATAGGTGAAGACACATGGAGACAATTTTCTGAAAGTAGAATAAAAGAGATATTTTTGGTAAGGGCAATGTAATATTTTATAATATTTCTTATATAAATGATCTTATTAATGTCTTGTTAATGATTTCTTATTCTTAATTTACAGCAAACAAGGAAATCTCATCAGAAGATCGAATCTAAAAATGTATACCCTCATTGTTTATCTCGGGGAGGGTATGCATTTTTTGAAGAACAAATGATGGTGGAAAAATTTTAACAACTAAGAGATGAGTCATCAAGGTCTGTAGAGGTGGTCCCAACATCCCCTCCATCTAGACATGAAAAATGGAAGAGAGCTCGGAAGGGAAAAAAAGGGAAATATCTTTCAGAAGAATCGAGAATCATAGCTGAAAGGATTGTAAGATATAAATTTTAGTTATTTAAGTTAACTATTTTCTTCATATAATTTCATTCATTACAGAAATGTTCAAATAATTAATACAGGACTCTCTTCATGATTAGAGTTCACATGGGGCATTTACCGCTACTGGGAGGCAAAATATTTTATCTATAGCATTCGAAAAGCCCGAACATCCTAGTCGTGTAAGAAGATATCTGGTAGCTGTATCGGTAAGAAAAGTGTTTCCACGTTCTTCAAATTTTAACATTGGGGGTGTTTATAAAAAAAATAGAATCCTTGGAGGATGAAGTTTGGAATATTAATGCGACGATGGAGGAAATTATTAGATCATAGATATAGTCTATGTTTGCAGACATGAAAAGGCAATTTCAGACTCTAGCTCCCACTATTCCACCTCCCCCTACAGACCCCATTATTTATCCTCCACCTCCGCCAGTATCTCCCACTCCCCCACCTCAGCCTGCGGACCCCATTTTTTATCCCACTCCTCTTCCACAGCTTCCTACTTATTGTAATTATTATGTTGATGATCCTTACCATCATATAGTTTCATATGGGTTGGTATATTGTATAGGAGACACAGTTCATCATAAAAAATTAAAGATAGAGAATCAAAGGGTCACTGTATAAGATATTATAGATTGATTAGCTCGAGTACCATTACCTACATATGAGGTGATGACAGTTGGACATAGTATCGGCCATTTTCTAATTTGGCCATCCAGACATCTTCGACTCATTACCATATAGGTATGAATGATATATCATTTATTTTTTTTATTAAATATGTTTTATCATTTGAAAACTAATATATTTTTCTATTTATTTTTATAGGAATACTTCAAAGGTAATGAAATATTTTATAGACAACAAAAAAAGAAAAATGGTTATGACATCAGATACAGATTCTAGTAGTCTTGACAGATTGTCAACATATTCAAATTTTTTGGTGGGTCATTATGAGTTTCCAATGGAATCTCATGATAGTGGACGTGAAATAAGTGCGGGGATTATGAAAAATGATATCATGGAGCTTGTTACTAGAGATAAGTTCAGAATCAACGTGGTGTAAATTTTTCCACATTAGTCTTAACTCCTTTTACCTGCGTTATATTTATTAAAAATGAATACTTATGTATGTTTTGTATTAGGTGTATTTAAAAAATTTGTGAGAGGAATGAGCTGACAGATGTATATGGATTCATGGACCCGTTATTGATTCCCCCTTAAGCATGTGCATTGAATGAGGAACAAAGAATTCTTTATATTGTTGAAATACTTGAAAATAATATAGTCCCACAATGTTGGATGATGCCTTTTTTTGAGAGGTATGAAACCTATCTTTCTCAAAGAGTTCATTATCTTTTAACATAAAAAACCATTAACCGTAAATATCCTTTTATCAGTAATCATTGGATGTTGGGTGTTTCTTCCTAATGGAGAAAGCACTTTATTGGATATTCTCTATCCATGATGATGTGCGGGAATGTTTTAAGAATATATTGTAAATGTATGTTTCAATTTCTCAATAGTTTTATATATTATAATGAATTAGAAATTTACCCCATTCGTATTATTTTCTAACAAGGAATGGACATACTTTCGAAAAAACACAAAGAAAAGGAGTGGAAAGATCAAATATGTAAATGGGAAGGTAAATATCCATTTATAAATTGTATATTTTGATTTATTACATAAAAATAATATATTGAATTTACACACATTCAATTAGAATTTTCATGAACATCAATGCGTTATTGAATTCATATATTATATGTTAAGATTTATGTATGAAATAATAACAATTGGGAATGTTTTGAATTTTGACCTGGTAAGATTTCCTCATAAAATTCGCCATTATATTTCAATTTGATTTATTCATTATACACATTAGCTTCTATCCATTTCATTAGAATATTTATTATGACCCTCAACCCTATACTACTGAACACATCAGACAATTACAAGTGGATTGGTAAAATGATTTTATAGGTTTGATTTAATTTTAGTTGTTTGTAATGTAAAATGTAATTTTGAATATTGTAGTTGTAATTGTCTATTTGGTAGTCGTTTAGGTTGGATTTATTTCTTTTATGTTGACAGTGTATGTTTTGAGTGTAATATATGTGAATGTTTAATGTTTCTCTACTTTTTGTTTTGTTCTACTTATGATGGTTTTTCTGGTATGGATTCTAGTCTGGGGGGAGGAGTTCCAAGGGTGTGGGAGTGTTATGTGTGGTTGGGGGTGTCTAGGGGTCTGGGAGGGTTGTCTGGTGGGTTGGGGGTCCTGGGTGTCCATTAGAGTGTGGGGGATGTCCAGGGGTGGGACCATTTCTAGGAGGGTGGAAGGGCTGTCTAGGGTCGTGGGAGGCTATCTAGGGGGTGTCTAGGGGTGTGGTGGGGAGTGTCCAGGGGTGTGGTTGGGGAGTGTCTGAGGGTGTGGTGGGGGCAGTCTAGTGGGGTGAGGGGGTTCTGGTTTGTTTTCGGTTACTTTTTGGTCTGTTTCAAGGGTGTGGGAGGGCTGTCCAGGGGTATGGATGTAATGTCCAGGGGGTGGGGGTATACATGAGGGTGGGGGATGTCCATGGGGGTTTGGGGATATCCAGGGGATCATATGCAGTCTACAGGTGTGGTGGGGGCTCTAATGGGGTAGGGGAGGGTTGTCCAGGGTGTGGGGGGGTATACATGAGGGTGGGGGGTTTGTCCCGGGGTGTTTGGGGTGGTCCAGGGGGTCAGGCTGCTGTCCAGGGGTGTGGTGGGGGCTGTCTGGTTGGGTGAGGGGGTGAGGGGGTGCTATTCAGGAGGGTGGGGTGGTTGTCCCGGGGTGTTTGGGGATGTCTGGGGGGTCGGGGGCAGTCCACGGGTGTGGTGGGGGCTGTTAGGTGTGGTGAAGGGGTGCTGTTCAGGGGGTGGTCGGAGTCCATTAGGGGGGGGGGGTTGTCCTGTGGTGTTTGGGTCTGTCCCGGGGTGTTTCGGGCTATCCAAGGGGTTAGGGGGCAGTCCAGGGGTGTGATGGGGGTTGTCAAGTAGGGTAAATTTTATATGTTATCAATGTAAATGCGTAATTTTGTTTTAGTTCTTGTTTTTATCTACTTCTTTTTTTATGGAACGAATTCTTGATTTGGTTTCTTGTTGTTTATAGGGGAGAGTATAGGACTGCATTCGATTTTTTTAAAAAAAATTGTCTTCCACGTCCTTTATTTTATAACCGACGCGATAAAAAATTATGAAGGGTTTTTCAAGTCGGTTTTTTAATAACTGAGGTGATAAACACTTGTTGAATTGTTTATCACGTCATTTATTTAATAACCAATGTGATAAAAGCCCTGGTAAATGGTTTATCACATCAGTTATTTCATAACTGACGTGATAAACCCACCCTCCCCTCCGGACTAGTTTAGCACGTCGGTTATTATATAACTGATGTCATAAACCATATCTCAAGGGTTTATCATGTCAGTTATTTAATAAACGACATGATAGACATCCCCCTCACAGGTTTATAACATCAGTTATTATATAACTGACGTGATATACCCCCCATTTTATCATGGCGGTTATATAATAACCGACGTAATAAACCCCCTGTTTTTTCACGTCGGTTATTAATTAACCGATGTGATAAACACCGTGATGTTATGTTTTTATGTCAGGTTTTAAATAACTGACATCAAAACATTATTTATAATGTCGTCTGTATTAACGTCAGCTAAAAACCAACGTAAAAAATAAAAAATAACTGACGTAAATAATGTTTTCTACACTAGTCCAAATAGATCGGCATTTCAGTAGCAACAATTTCAGTCTTTTGCAACATGATTTTTGTTGAAAGCTTAATAAAAGGCACAACTTTCTTCCTCCTTTAGAAGATCTAGAAAAAGAACAGCTTCTCGTATCATGAAAGCTCTATAAAATTTATAACATTCAACAGAATAAATTTTCAGCAGCACAAAGATCACTTGAACAATTGATTTTCCACCCAAAGATTCATCAAAGGAGGTAGCACAACAAAAGACATCTTCCCCGACACATAAGTCAACTAAATCATGAAATTTCAGTTCACGAGCATGCATGACTTGGATAATTGGGTAGTAATGTGTCTAATCAAATAGGTTGTCTTTGGATTTTAAGGGCTACAATAATTAAATGTACAGGCTGGTCCAGAATGAGAGGGATTATCCTGATAAGAGGGCTTCCAATCCAAAAAAATGCAGCATTCATTTAATTCACAAGTACATCAAACCCTCATGTTTTGACAGGAATAAATAAAATTATATTTAAAGAATGCATGGTCTAGTTATCTCAAGAAATGAGATGAATGTAATGAATATGAAAAAAATTGTAATAATTCCTCATAGAAAAGTGATTTAAAAAAAATAATGATAGATATATGTGGCATGTGATTTAAAAATCGTGGTACCATTAATGAAATTCCCAAATAATTGGACTTGAAACAAAAAAATTTCAGTATTCATTTAATCATAGTTTCAAGGAATAAATTTTTTCACTAAATCATAGGGGTTTCAAAAATGTAAAATATAATCATTTCACCTCAAAAGTTTCAAAAACACACCAAAAACAGAAAAATAAACACAAAAATTTGAAAACACAAATTTTTTTAAATTTTTTGAAATACAAACAACAAATGTAAATCATAAACTACAATGGTCCCCACTCACATAAATTATGTATCATCCTCAATACAATAAAATTGATTTAAAATTTAAGAAAAAATTTAAAATCAATCACAACAATAATAAAGTGCGAAGGAGAGGTGTGTCCAGATTTATTGGTAGATAAAATTGAGATAAGCTCATAAGTGTTGCACACTGAAAACCAGTAAGTAAAAGAACCAAAGTAAATATAATAAATTTATTGAAAAAAATAAAATATAAATAGGATGAAAATTAATGATAAATCATTGTTTAAACCTCCATGTGGGCCATGGGGTTTGACTGCGTCCAGATGGGCAGTTTCAATTGGTTATCCATAGTCTAATGGTTTGCTGAGTTTCATTGTGATGAAACAACATAAATTATTCTTTAAATCATGTGATTCAATCTTTTTGTTGTGGAAAACTTGGTTATAGTGCACCAAATCTACCTCTAGTATAATAAGACACAACTGTCATGTTGGGGGTAGGATAAAAAATGAGTCCTCATCTATCACATATTCCAATTTCACAGCTTCCACTTCATTCTCTAGTTGTGTATGAAGGGATGAATTATAATTGAAAAAATCAAAGGAAAAATGAGAGTATAATTCTATTTGAACAATGTTAAAGCATGACGTTTCAATTTCATATTCTTCCTTTCCAATGAAAGTATATTGTGTCCTTTTTTCCTCAGAAAAAACAATGTAGATCTTCTCTTGGACCCCCTCTTATAAATGATCAACATGTTCTGGAAGATCTAATTTGTCTTCTTTAGGTGAATCTTCATTTTCATTCTCATCTACCATGGAAATGCATGAGATGTCCAAATCTGAAAATTTTAGGCAACTGGAGGTAATACTCAATTTAGTTTCAATAAAATTTGTTGACAATGTGATCATGAAAGGATCATCTCACAGATTTTTCTCGGCTTAAATTACTTCATTAGTGTGTAGCCATTCATGGAGTATAGCTTCTCTAGATTGAGGTAAGTATTCTATTTCCTCAATATTCTCATCAAATTCCACTATATTGGTGGAGTATTCCTTCAATGATGCTGGATCTTCTAAATTATAAGTAATTGTGGAATTATGTAGTTCCTCCCACTCATTGAAGAAATCATTTAGATATTGTTGATCTACCATGCATAAATCATATGGAAAATATTCTTCATTAATCTTCTTCAGTAATGGGTGACAAGGGACAAATGTATCTTATTTTAATTCCATCATTTTCTCCCCAGGTTCTTCATCATCAAGTTTGATAGGGGAATCCATACCCACTAATGGATCATGTTTTGGACCGGGTTTTACTTGGGATGTGTGAACATATTCAATTAGACATTCCTTTTTTCCCTCTAGGCCCTGTATTTCTTCCCGAAGTCCATGTAATTGATCTTTTGTTCAAACATCATCTTCATGTTGCACCATGACCATTTCTTATCAAAATTATAGAAAATCATCTTGGAGTTCAATTAATTATTTGTCTGATCCCCCCAATACTGAGTAATCAAGGTTTTCATTATGTTCTTGAATAAGATCATTGAATTCATACTCCTTGATGATACAGATTTGAGGTCCCCTAATCTATTTAGAAAATAGAGAAACACTACCCACTATCGACCCAAGTGATTCAATAATTGATTTTTTCACTTGAGGATAATTGTTCAACTATTTAATGAAATATTCATTTGATATCATCATGGAAGAAGAATTTTTTTGTTTTTTGTAACTTTAATAGAGTCAAATATTTACAATTGGATTGTTGGAACATCCTCCCCCACAATGGAGCCATGTTTTGACATGTACCTTTCATGGGGTGTTACAAAAAAATTAACATATTTTAAAATGCATTAATGTAGTCAACCAAGGTTTTCTCCATAGATGATTGAACACACAATAGTCGTCAGTTTTAATTAGAGGGAAAGTGGTTGGTTTCTGAGATTTTATTAGTTTTGGAAAGAAAATTAAAAATTAAATGAATAAAATTAACATAAGTAAATATTAAAATCTATGATTTAATAAGGGTGATTAGGTCGGGGTCAGTTTTTTAATTTCAATTCTATCCTTGTTTTATTTTATTCTAACATCTTCTGGTAATATCTTTAAAGTGATATCCCATGATCCTTTCCTATAACTCCATTGGTCAAATGGTGATAGTGATGGAATTACATTCCATGATCTCAATTAGGTGTACTCAAATTACATGTGCAATAATGTAGTAGTAAATACACCCAATTGAATTGGGAAATACCTAATCGGGTCCTGTTTATCCCATGCAATAAAATACACTTACTATCTCTTTCACACATACTGACGTCCACTGAGTACTTCAAAACTATGCATTGGTATATTCTATCATATATATATATATAAACCTAGGGAATGGAGATAATTATAATTGAAAAAATAAAAAATCAAAAATGGAATCAAAAATCAAATAATATCACACTTGATAATAAATACTGCTATATGAAATTGAAAAAATGATGCAGATAAGAGATTAGATTTTTATTCATTAAAGTACATGAAATCAAGAATTTCCAAATAGAAAACCTACCCATCCTCAAACAATTAAATCTGTACCCCATCGTGGTAAAGGTAATATATATTTCTGGGGAAGGAGAATGCATTAGAGAACTAGGAAAAAATACAAAATTGAAAGTGAAAAGTAGAAAAAAATGTACATTAAAGCTTTTCCTCTGAATGTTTGCTCCTCTTTGGCACCACTCCATATTAAATCTCCCAAAGGTTCCTTCTTATAGAATTATGAAAAATAAATTTCATTTTGTTCCTCCAAATCTCTATTTAATAGGACAGTTATAGAGAAAGATATGTAATATTTATTGATGATGACTTTTTTCTCAATGAGACATCCAAAAATCATTATTCAATGTTTCACATCCAATATTTGACTTAATGAATCTCAATATCCTGGATATTCAACAAAGCTTCACATATCTTACATGGATGGTTTTCCAATTACAATCACCATAATAAGAGATATTATGATGGATTTCTGGTTGATTAAATTATGTGGGGACCACATGGTCTACAGAATCGTTCTCCAACTTAATGGAATTTTTAGGGTCCCTTGATGGAAGAATAATATCATGTACTAGAAGAAAAATTTGTAACTCAAAACACTCGGTTTCCAACAAAAAAATAATAAAATAAATTAGGAATATATTATAAAAAGATATAATCGAATTACCAAAGCACATAAAATCAGTTAAATTCCCCAAATTAAAAAACAATCCAATTTTGACAAAAAAACATACCATAAATCCCAAAATAAAGTATTTAAACATAAATTGATAAATTTTGGTGATATAATTATTTTAAATACATATAAAAGATGTAGAAAATATTTACTCTATAATATGTTAAACTAACTTCTTTTAGAGGATTGATAATCCCTTAATTATAAAAAAATGGGAAAACATATATAATTGATATTTTTTGTACACCATTATTTTGAGCTTGATAAAATAACATTAGATTTTCAGCACTTGGAGGATGAATATGATCATTAATGTAAAATGATTAAGAACATGAATCCAGGAGAGTAAATTGATGCAATAGAGTGGGAAGAGTTCAAGAGGTTATTTTTCAATACGTATTTTCTTAAATATTGTGAATAAAAAAGGAAAAGGACTTTATATAGCTAATGAAAAAGTGAATTAATTGTTGGGAATATATAAAATAAATGCAACAAGACATACCGTACACTCATTATAATTTTTCATCAATTATAAAGAAATTATAAATTGATTATTTAGTAGACATTGACCAGATCTATGGAGGAATATAGATATTTAGTTAATTATAAGTTATTGAGAGATAGTATGATGTTTTCTAAAAGTTGAAATAAAGCCTGAAGTTTCTCAATGGTCTCA
The DNA here is from genome assembly GCA_963277665.1 of Viscum album. Lineage (NCBI taxonomy): Eukaryota > Viridiplantae > Streptophyta > Magnoliopsida > Santalales > Viscaceae > Viscum > Viscum album. Next base: position 1,428,851,323 of record OY728141.1, read on the forward strand.
TGGATTAAATTATATGTTTGGAGAGTGTTATCCAAACCATATAAGTTTTGAGAAGAAGATACAGAAACAATCTTCAAATAAAAAATGAAATAAACATTTAGGGAATCAACTATAAGGGAGTATGAGGTGTTTATAGAATTGAACATAACACAAGGTAGAAGAAAATGTACATAATGACATAAATTATAAACCATTGAATACTAATAAAAAGTGAATGATGGTTTAATAACAACCTATGTATCAATGCATCATGTTTGGATATAATGTAAATTTTTACAATTATTATCAATATTAGAATATAATAGAGATAAAACACCATTAAACCCTTTAATTTCCATGTGAGAGAGGTCATTCATTTTCAATCATGATAGCTGAAGTAGATATTTGAAATTATTTTTTAGTAGTTATATTCATAATAATGTCAGAATAGTCAATTAAATTTTATTATTATGGTTTTACAGATTTAATTATTTCATTCCACTTTTCAAATAACATCAAATTAAACCCTAAACTACTAGTTTTAGAGTGGTCATTTGAAACACTAAGAGAAACTGGATAATTTTAAAGGGTATATAGATTTATTTCCCTATTAGAATTAATGTGATCAATCTAATCTCAAAATTAGTGTTCATGCCCAGGTGTAATTCAATATTATACTTCGGATGGATTAACCCCCATAATAAAATTCCATGATGAACTATATGTGAAATGATATTTAAGTATTATTTTGATGGAAGCCCATTATTTATTTTCAAAAGGGAGATATTCTTATCTGTCTATTTAGTTGATTTATTTTCTATTTCATTTATTATAGAAATTATTATCAAGAATGGAGATGAATTTTAATGTATAAATATATGTAAGGAACGAATTGTTTTAGAATACATTGATTCTTTATGAGGTAATTTATGGATTTCCCCTCGAAAGAGAGGTATATTATTTTGTTGATCTCAAATCTAGATAAAAAATTATATCAATGAAACCATATATAATTCTATATACAGATTTATTATAAATAATGAAATGAATGTATGATTAATTTTAGAATGACTTTATTTGACTGAGTTTGTCCCTGTGGGGATCACTTGTTCTTTTTGTGATGAAGAATGATAGATCCAAACTAATATTCAATTAGTATTGTTAAGAATATAAAATCATAGTGAAGAAAAAATAATCTCTCACAAGGGGTGATGAATTATTTGAACATATTTTCATGGATGCATTTTCTCCCAGATCTTCTTCTGATCAGGGAATCATCAACTGATTGAGAAGAAGGGGGATATACAATTGACAACATTCAAAAATATATATAGTCAATAAGAGTTTGTTTTTATTCTATTTTATTATCAAATACACCTAATATATTATGTATTTGAGGAGTATAGTCTGTATGAAATTATTTAATAAATTTTTTGTGATCATTATTAATAATATAATGATGTTTTTAAAATGTTTTGAGGAATATATTGATCACAGAAGGGCCATATCACAAACTCCATCGAAAGAGAATCATTATAGAAAATTTATGACATGATTGTTGGGTCATAAAAACTACCATTCATGGGACACATTGTAACAAGTAATGTAATATAAATTGATCAAAAAAAGAAAAATATTTAGTGTATTTTTCTAATCCTACAACAATGATTGATATTCATAGTTTCTTGGCTCTGTAAAAAATTATAAAATGTTTGAGGAAAACTTTTTAGGATATTCAAATCCACTAAACATGTTATCTCAAAATGGAATTTAGATTACCTGTAAAGGGTAATGTGAAACACGCTTTCAATAATTTAATAATAGGTTCATTAACGCACTGATACTCACTTAAACCACTAACAGTGAATGATTTGTAAACTATAGTGATACATAGTTGAAATGACAAGGGTGATTACTCATTCAAAACAACAAGGTGATTTTATATGCATCTAAACAATTTATACCCAATGGTAAGAATTTTTAAATCCATTATTTGTAGTCAGTTGTATTTTTTTCATTTGATTTATCGTTAAATTATCATTATGATGTGAAGTGGGATATATTCAGAATCCACCAATGTATATCATATATTTTCCTGAAAAATAGTTTGAACATGAGACAGAAAAGATTGATTGTGATTACTAAAGGATATTATTGTTCTATTCACTATTACCGTAGAAGAGAAACCGCTAATTAACAAATACATGACTTTTCTTGCAAAGTTGAGAATCAAAGGAGAACAATTCATCAATTAGTTGGCTATGAGTGAATTGGATGTCCAAAATGATAGGACATCATCATTCATTTCCCAATATATTTTTAAATTCATACTATTAGAAAGGATAATGAAATCACAATGGCTATATCCTATGTTACAGAAGAATATTGAAGATTTAAAAAATGGGATATTTATAGGGTAACATTTTTGTCAATAATATTCAATGACGTTTGGATCATGGTTTTGTATCCCATTTATTCAAGATCTACTGAAAGAGGTAATGGATGGAGGTCACATATCTGAATTATTAATACAACATGAATGAACCATAAAATATATATATTTGTATGATCATCATTAAAGGGATAATATGAAGTAGAAGATAACATATTACACTAAATGATGTTTAGTATTTCAACAAGTGAAGGTAAAACAATAAAATTTCAACTCATACCTATATAGAAGTGGGACATCATCACTATGGATATTGTTTTTTTACATTAAATGAAATCCTTGGAAAACAATTATATATAGGTAATCAATGATATCCTAAAAAATACATACAAATTCATTTCTATAAGAGAGGATTTATACCTTGAAAACCATATTATTCGGTATATTCGTGGTGTAATAAGACTTCATGTCCTTTCATTATAAATTTTCTTTGATCCTAATACAATATTTTCATTTATATTTTTTATGATTCTTCAGAGGTCTAGGAATACAAAATTGATCAAATTCATGACTTATTATCCCAAAACTAACAGGTTTTCTGAGAAAAATATACAAAAATTAAAAGATATGTAAAGGGGTGCATTATATTATTTTCATTGGATATGGGACCAAAATCATCGAAATATTTAATTCCGTTAAAATAGTAGTTTTCACATAACTATTCAAGTGGAAACATATGATTCACATTTTGGGAAAACAATTAGAACTCAAAAAAACTCGAATGAAGTTGGAGATTGTAAAAATATTGGACCAGAAATTATGAGATAGGCCATTGATAAGATATTAGTGATCAAAATAATTTGATGGTTATAAAGAATAAAAAAATGATTATCATGAAAACCAAATAATGGAATTAGATTTTCATATTTGGGATCATGTGTTCCCAAATATATCACCATAAAAATGGATTCATGATATTTTTAAAGAATGAGAAACTTATAAAAATGTTTATTATGATATTTGAGATTCATGAACATGTTGAAGTGGATTCCTATCAGTAACAACCATCCAAAAAACATTCCAATGTCCATGGTGTTTTCCTCATGTCACTATTAAGAATGTATATGTCATAATAAACACATAAACATGACATAAATGATGTATAGTAGGATCATGACCATTATAATGATGAAAAATTACTCTTAATTATAGATAAAATTTAATGAATATTGAAGAACTGTAAAAACAAACTCACAAGAGTGTTATTGAAAAATCAAATGTTCTAAAAAGATAGATACGAGCCTGAAAAAGGGATGAAAAAAATATATATTCAATTGTTTGTGAGACTCAAATTATGAGGAAGTTTTATTTAATATGGGCAGAATTTAACGAAACAAAAATTTATATATAGAATTTCCTTTATGAATATACATATTTCATAACTAGTATTGTACTTTGTAATACAATTCATGAATCACATAAATATGAAAGCACATTATTCATTAATTGAGAATGTTACATTCAAAGAACTATTAAACCAAATAAAATGACTAAAATTTCAATATGACAATAAATAAAAGTTTATTTATCTAAATATAAGAAGAAAAATTGATCATCTCAATCTTATAATATTATTACACTCTTGAATAATACTATAAAAATGTAAATCGAAATTGGTAATAAACTATCCATTTTATAGAAAATAAACCTTTATCCTTTATATAAATTGATTTAAATGATGAATTGATAAACTCATTTGAATTAATTACTAGTTTAAATCTATTATGAGCATTGGGTATATGAATGTTTTGCATATGAATATTGGGAATATGAACATTTTTCATTATGACTACATGACATCATAGAAATTTTTAATATATCAAATATAATGTGACCATTATAATTATTTAATATTAAGGTTTAAAATGAGATCTAATTGTTGTATGGTGGAGGTATGATGGCCTCAACCATTAGAGGCATCCATTATTAATTTCACCTATACATGATCAAAAATGAAATTATATCACATGGGTTCCCCTATTACTAAGATCGTGTAGGGAATCAACAAATGATGTTTGAGCTTAATCAACTACTAGAGATTTTGAAGTTTCTATGGATCACCATCCGATTGATTTTAGTTATACTTCCCCAAGAAATTACATTCATCACACACATTACCTTTAGGGATTATAGTAGTGTTGAAAGGGATTATGAATCTAGATGTTATGTTGTATTGTGGTTTATATTTCATTATAAATTAAATAATGGTGTCTTTGTTCCCACATTCATATTTAGTGTAACAAACCTATATTAAAGATATAATTCTGATTATTAATTAATTAATATGATTAAAAATACTTTTTAAATAATGAAACAAAAAATTTGTTTTCTAGAAAATATATATGTCTAAAATTGATTAAAAGTAATGTTTATATTCATAACAATATTTTAAAAATTATAAGTATTAATTAATAAGTAAAAAAATTATGAAATAATATGTTAGAGAGACCCTAGCCTTTTCAGATAACAACACATGATTTTAAAATTAAATATACATTAGAGTACATTCCATGAATTTTGAATTCTATTGTATTGGAAGACTAGGTTCATAAACTGAAATCGTAGGACCCAAAAAAACATCATTATAAATTATCTATAAAAATCACCTAACATCATATGAGCCCTTATATCTGTATAGGATAAATTCGGGATAAAATGAAAAAAGTTATGATCTATAAATCCCAATAAGGGGATATACATAAGAATAAGGCTTTAGCACATGGTTTAGAAGGCATGACACAATGATAACATAAGCACAGAACATATAGAATCATAACATTTATCAACATGGGATCATATATTCATGGGGTCATATAAATTTGGAAAAAACATAAAACATATCCTTATTACGTGTCTAGTCTAACCTCCATGATCGTGTCACATAGTATCACAAGTCATGGTTAACCTCCAAGACCATTACACATAGTATCACAAGCAAAGGCTTACTACGAAAACTGTCACACATAACATCTCATGAGAATTATCTTTACACAATGATTTGAGGAACTATATGGAAGAAACCATACAATCATGTTCCTGAATATTCTTTCCAAAAAATGAATCATACAAAATCAATCAATGTAAACATAAGAGTTACCCATGGAAAGGATTGGGTACTATAATCCTGACATAATGCATAAAAAATTGGAGTATCATAAAATTGTCCTTGAAAGAAATAACTTAGGACATAAATGAAATTAATAAGGTATAATAAGAACATATCATGGTATGTTATGTGAAATTTAAGTGACAACATGTAATAAATGTATTTGGGATATTTTCGCATTAATTGTTTTTTCCAGTTTTAAGGAAAATACAATATAATTTTTAAAATATAAAAGGGAACAATATTTTATATAAAATCATAAGTGAACCAAGTCTATTTTCATAATAAAAATACTTATTTTATAATGACAATGGTTCCTTCAAATAGTGGATTGAGTTCACTTGATATAGAGTCATAATTTAGTAAATTACCGTAAAACATGTTTGATTATCATAAAGTATTGAAGAGGGAATCACTTAAATGAATGTATATACAAGAAATATAATGATTAAATGATATTGATAAATTATGTTTCTTCAAATAAACATAATTTTTAATATTTACATAAATATATAAGATAACTCTGTTTTAATATAAATAATGATAAGTCAACCTGATAGAATAAAACAAGATTGGGTTGAAATCGTTTCGGATAATCAGCATGGTATCAGATGTACCTATGAAGGCTTGTTGAGAGATAAAGGGGGTTACTATTCACCTATAAATCATATGTAATGTATGGGGGATGTTCTAAATAATACCCTAAAATTTGGTATTACACATAAAAAGGCATAGCATAGAGGAAAACCTTGATTTGGAGTGAAATCGAGAGAATCCTTTACCATAGGTTTGTTGTTGTTATCAACTTGTTATTAATGACCTGAATAAACAAATTAATTTTACTAATTAATAATTCCAGAACCTCTTCTCTATGTAAATTTTTTTTAAAGACTTTTTTTGTTCATTTATAAAAAAAATTATTGGTTATTAGGTTTAATTCCATTGATCGTGTCCATTTTCTTGCTTGGTTTAATGATCAGTTTACTTATGTTCGTGTTCAGATAAACATGTAGGATAAATTTGGATGTCTAAAATTTATGTAAAATTTTATTAGTGAACTTACATGATATTAAATTTTTATAATAATTAATTTTTTATTGGGAGTGATGAGGAATTATTATATAAAACATTAGGGATTTTTGTTGTGGTTAATCGGTGGGTTTTGATTACAAAAAAGAAGTTATTATTTATAATGTAATTCAATTTTTACATAAGGATTACTGGTCCTTAAGTAGAATATATTACATTTAATAATCTGGTTCACCGATTAAACAAATGGTTTCATGACATGAATTAATTATGAAAACAAAAATGGATAAACTATCATCCTTGAATCTCTCAAATTAACACATCTCAAATTATGTTTCGATTTCTTTTAAATAAAATGTGGGGAAATGAGAGATGTTAATGAAATTTACCCTTAGCATAAAAATTTCTAGTACATGTTTTGTAGTGTATTTTTTGTACCATTTGGATGACTAGACGTTCGGAATTATAAGAGAACAATGGAAATTAATAATAAAAGAATAGAAAAGGAGGAATTTTACTTCTTGAATCAACCATCCTTCAATGATTCTTAAGGGGAGTGGTTTATTAATTTTTACGAGACCAAAGTCTATTGGAAGTGGGGTGGGAGATTAGAGAGAGTGTTGGGAAGAATATTGGTAAGACAAAAGGCTTGATAGGAGTGAAGAGCATAGAGAGTGAGGGGGGTTCTATAGTGGAAAATAGTAGGGTTTTCATAATTTTTTAAACATTAGTTTATTAATCACTATCATGACCAACAATAGTGATGATTCCATGAACAAAAATATTAAATGGGTAATTTGAATTCAAATCAATGATGGTGACATAATCCATGATCCTAGGAATAGTCTATTTAGCATATAATGTATATATACAGTAAATTACTAAATTGTACTATTCAGAAGAAATTCACGTATTTTAGATAAATACAATAAATTCACCCTAACCATTTTTGACGTGTAGAATCCAAAAATGAAATCTGTTTTTCAAAAATAATTTTAAAAATATGATAAATTTAATTTTTAATTAAAATCATAATTTACATGAAAAATACATATTTTAAAACATTTATTTTATTATTCCCAAATATAGGTATGTTGTACTTCCAATTGAATCTTATTTATATATTATCATAGGTAGGTTTACTAATCATTAGGGTATGTTAGTATTCATAAGGGTAACATTACAATTCATAAGGGTGTGTTACTATTATCCAAAAATAATGTTGGCCATATTAGACTCCAAATAACATACTGATCACAACTGTGTATGTCATTTTTCTGAAATTCGAAATATAGATGTGAGAAAATTATGTTTAATAGTCACATAATAAATAGTAGTTCATTGTGTTGGGATTTCATGTGATTATATAAAACATATGTAAGCTATGAAATGAAATTGAAAACATTAGTTTGTAACATTCTTCCCCACTAATGAAATTTATCCCTCAGTTTTTTTTACATTCTACACCATAAACAGTTGCAAGTACTTTTCCTTTATTGCCTCCTCCAGTTCCTAGGTTTCTTCTATAAACATGAGGTTCCGCCACATTACTTTGAAAAGGTGAGTAGTCTTGTTGGGGATAACTTTATCTCTATGATCCATAATCATTATTGGCTTCTCATCATAAGAAAGAACATCCTCCAACTATACCACCTCTAAAGAGAGTACATGTGAAGGATTTGGTATGTACTTTATTTAGAGGGATACATGGAAGACATAAACTACTTTGGCCATGATTTGTGGAAGGACAAGTTGATAGGCCATAACCCCTACACGATCAAGAATCTCGATGGGGCCGATATACCAGGGACAGAACATCGCTTTTTTTCCACACCAAATTACCATCTACTAAGAGATATGTGTATAAATACCATGTCTCCAACTTTGAAATCAATGTCTCATTGAAGACTATCTATATAACTCTTCGGTTGAATATGGGATGGCATGATATACAACTAAATGATTTTCACATTTTGTACCATTTCATTGAACATTTCAGGTCCTAATAGCTTATTCTCATCCTCTTCATCCCAAACCATCAGTGTTCCACACCATTTCCAATAATGGTCTTCATATGGTTCCATTCAGATTCTTGATTAGAAATTATAGTTATAGGATAATTTAATATGTCCAAGATGTTGGTCCCATTCTCTTTTGAAATCAATATATAATTATCCGAACATGTCCTCTACTGTCTGAATGGTTCACTCAGATTCACCATCAGTTTTAGGATGGTAGGTTGTACTGATGTTAATTTCACTACATGGAGCAATTTGGATACTTTTTTAGATTATCGAGGTGAATCTCATATATCAATCAAATAAAATACATATTGGACCTCCATTAATCCTTACCGTCACTTTGATATATTTCCATGCATGTTGATCCAATGAGAATACCTCTAGAATTGTGATAAAGTGATTTCTCTTTGTAATGAGATCCACATTAACCCATATAGCACTGTTTCCACTTGATTTCCTTGGAAGTACAGTGAGCATGTCCATGGTGATGTTTTCCCACTTCTAAGTTGGTATGGGTAGTTGTTACATCATCCCCTTAGACTTTTTCCTCTACATTTCACTTATTGACATTCCAGGCACATTGATATATATTCAGTGTAACATCCAGCCTTTTTATAACATAACTTTTCATTAAATTTTACAAAACATAGGATCTTTAAGAATTAGTATCTTGGAATCTAGGAACTTAAAACATGAAAACATAAATCATTCTTCATAAAAACATGAAATCATTCTTCTTATGTTTATCCTATGTTAAAAACTGCATCTCATTACATGGGGACATACATCAAAAGAAAGGGTGAGCAGAAGTCCTAGTAAGGGAAACAAGGGGATACATTTAACATCTGAACTTGAGATAGATCAATAATGTCGTGAAAATGAACATTAAGGCATGAGAAATAAATCTTGAGGCCTACCAAATTAAAAATAACGTATTTCATAACTTTAAGATGTGGCTACAACATTTAACATAGACAATCATGAACATATCACCAAGGTCCATCAGCATGGTGTTATTTGAAAATTACTAAGGTAAACCCCTAGGTATCATTAAAATTGTAATCTCTAGTGGTTACATCATTACACAATGCAATGGGGCGCTATCAGGGCACACCCTTAAATTTGTAATCTCTAGTGGTTACATCATTAACCAACACATTGGAGTGATATTAGGGCGCACCCTTAATTTTGTCTTTATTATCATGTGAGACACATATATCATCATCAAAAATTTCATAAATAACCCATATAGCATAAAATAAATGTGTTTTCTTTTCATAATAATAACATTTTAAAAACTGCTTTAAAGACAAGATCTTTATGTCACTTTAAACCCATGAAAAGGGAAAGCGGATTTCATTTATGTAAATCCTAGAATTTAAAATAGAACATTTTGATATATATGTGAATAGCCATGTAGAAGAAAGTTCATTGAGTATTTACTTAATAACATAAAATTATATGAGAAAAAGAGAGAGGCATTTTGAGACAAAAATTCGGCAGCATAACGGCTATGTTAGAGGGTTATAGAAAATTTTTAAAAGAGAGGGGACATGGGTCACCCACTCATAAATGATCCATAAAATAGTAGGGGGACAGAATAAAAAGGATTTAATAACATGGTAATGAAATTTGAATGATATACCATATGAAATGAAAAACATGGAAGGAAGGAAAAAAATAAGATTTCTCTAATGAAAGTTCGTCAGCCTAATGGCGTCACTTAAATTTCAAACAAAGAATTTATGAGATAAAATAGGGTATCTCATCATATGAACATAAAAAATAAGTATGATAGATATAGATATCATATGCCAAAATAATAAAAAGGAACTTGAAAGGCTTGACAAGAATATAGAACTTGAAAATGAGAACGGTGAAAGAATCTGTTACAAAGTTTTCAGCAGCCTAATGGTGCCACTTAAACATTCATAAAACGAAATGATGAGAGTAAGATGGGATATATAATCATATGAACATTAAAAGGGATGTAAGAGTAATAGAAAAGAACATACTCCATCATAAGAACATGGAGCATAAAATAAATGACATAAAAGAGAGTATTTGAAAAAAAAGAGAGCGGTTGGATTCCTTACCCTAAAATGTAACTCTAGAAACTCAATGGTTGGGACCTTGAGGGCTTCGGGGAACCTTGGGAAGACTCTTTTGGAGGTAATGAGACCATATTTTCGTTAGTGGGGATTTGGGAGTGAAAAATAAAGGAGGAAAGGGTGGGTATTTATAGAGAAAGTGAGGGGACACGACATTAATGGCAAAGGGACACCTCATTGGTGGTATTGGAAAAACCATGGGCTTGCCCCATGGTGTTTTCCCATGGTATTGGACACTTGGGACACCTCATAACTTATCTCACTATCCACAAGTCTACCCTATTGATTATATACTTAATACATCATTTTATGAAGTCATTAAACACCTGTAACATAAAAACTGTATTTTCACTATTCATCGAAAGTTCATCTTTCTCAGAAAAATCCCAAAATTTCACATTAACCAAATATCGATGCTCCGATTTCAAAAATGAACTCCATTTTATAAAAGAAATTTTCAAAATTTTTTATTTAAATTTTAAATAAATACACTATTCACCAAAAATTGATTTTTTTCAGAAAAATACTGAAAAATTACCTTAACATAATATCGATGCTCTGAGTTCAAAAATGAAATCCATTTTATATAAATAATTTTCTAAATATTTTTAAATTAATTTATATTTAAAATAACACTATTCACCTGAAAAACTAATACTTGACTAATAATATCTGAAACAGTTATTTACCTATTTTTTTTGAATCACATTACTTAATCAAGGTGCCGAGATTATATTAATACATTCTTTAAGTGGGATTACGGATCCATTTGGTCGTATTACTAATCCTAACCATAAAATCACTATTCATAATTTACTATTCATCTAAAATTAAGTTGATCTTATTAGACTCTAAATTTCGTACTGAACATAATTGTAAAAGACCATTTTCTGAAAATCATTACACATCATTAATTATTTAAGGTTTACATAAGTATTTTAAAATATCCTTTTTTTAAAAATACATCAATAAAATACATCCTATATTTATTCGAACATTTGAAAACTACCAAACTTCACCATAAGAAGAAAACACAATTTTCTTTATAACCAAGGAGTATGGTCTCCTTACATAGCCCCTTATTAGCCCAGCATAGGTCCTAAGTGTATGGTGTGATAATGTGAGAGAATCTGAAGGCGGCTCAGCCAACATTGCACGAGTAGTAATTTCTATCAGTTTGAACATCTGGTGACGGCGATTCCGTTCTAGCATTACACGATGAAGTTCAGCTTGGTTTTGGTCCATAGAAAATCCCACTGGTGCTACCTCGTTCTCAAGTTCTGTTAGATGGGCATCGATTGGCCTGAGACTACTGGATGAGGCCATCAAATCTTCTTTCTGTATCAATTAACCAATATCACTTGTATTTAGAGACAATAATCGAAATGTTTAGTTTCCCGCGGTCATATTGATCAATATTCATATAAAAGTTGAAACCCAACGGTCATGTTTTAGTTATACTCATGTTATCAAATGAGACAGTTTTTTTTTGTATAAAATAAAATAACACACAAAATTAGGAAACAATAATTATTAAAAATTTCGGGTCGTTAAATTCTTACCCCCTTAAGAAATTGTGTCCTCACAATTATTATAATTGGGTTTGGAAATTTCATTGAAAGTCCCACATCGGAAAATGAGTCAATAAAACTATTACTTTAAAAGAAAAAAAGGAAGTACAAAGGTCAGTTGAGTTAACCCACACTAGGATTCCATGTAAGAAATCATGGACATGGAGGAGAAAACAATGGGTCATGTTCTGAGGGAGAGTTATAGAAAACATGATTACGAGAAATTTAATCATAAGAAAATAACAATCTTATGATGTGTGTAAACGGTATTTGATTACCTAGTAGAAAACGTAAACCAACAACGTTTTTGTTTTACGTTCCATTTCATAATTTTGAGGAATTCATTTACTACATAGAATAAAAACATAAGGAAATATTCTTACCTTCAAGTAGAGTTTCATCCTTTATTAAGTTTCTACCATAACTAATCTTTTCTCCAAATTATGAGCATTCAAAAACACTTTGTCTCATCAAAAGCACAAGAATCATCTTATAGATAATCACATAATCCACAAAAGATTGACTATCTTTTTATCTTTAACTATTATCCCAAAAACAGAAGGGGTATGAAAAAACAACTCTTCAAAATGAAAGAATCCCATAGGAAGGGAAACTTCTTTAAATCTTCAAAATTCCATGGTACTACCCAAAGTTCATCATAGACAATTCCATAAATAATTGTCCTTAAAATTCATCAAAATAAACCAAAATAAGATTGAAACCCAATCATAAGAACAATCTAATAACATAGTCTTCTATGATAAACTTTATTGTTAACCTCCAAACAACATCAACCACTCTTATCATCTTATAAAAAAAGTAACTATCCAAATCACATTTTCCCCCAGATAGGTTAATCATTTCCATAAGTAACCTAAATTACCATAAGTTCACCTTAAATTCATCTATTATTCAAAATATAAGTCAACCTTTACTCCTCAAAGAAAATACTGTAGTAATATATTTACCTAGATCAAATAGGGTTCCCAAAATGTTGAACATCTTCCAAAATAATAATCTTCTTTTAATCCCCTAATCACCCCACACTTAATACATCTCCAGGTTCCTTTGTGACATTCTCTTGGGTGCCACTTTCCACAATTTTTTCATAAAGGAAATTGGGTCTTCTTTCCCATACCAACTTTATCAGATGAATATACATGCGACTTCATCTTCTTCTTCCTTGATGAATTTGGGAATTCAAATAGGTAACAATTATTAATTGTGATTTTTGGTAGCTAGTTTAGCATAATCATAATATGTTCAACTTGATCTCGTATCATCTCTGTCATATTAATAGGGAAATCTTCACATTTCTTATCCCATTGGGTGATGGGACATGTTCTTCAATTTCCTGCCATTAACTAATAAATGAAAGTATAATTAGGGACTTAAATACTTATCCAATAATCATGAAAAGGATTCTTTAAGCATATAAGGATAAAGTTATAGAAGAAAATTATATCCTAACTTGTGATCCCCTATGTTCCAAACTAGGTTAACCATGATCATATATTCTTATGTGAATCCTTATTTTATTTTATCTTTGGCTCTTTAATAATTTTTCATACTAAGCTTATGAATTTACAAATGCATATCCCCTGGGATTGTTGTAACCAAGAGTGCTGCAAGTCCCGTAGTCGTGTACCAGTTCCCGTTCGAGTCTATCTCAAAGCGGTGTTTTCAGGTTTTACCCCTATGTACATCTGTTCTAGAGCCACCTCTCCCTGATCGTATCCAGACAGGGATATATTTTTTTGGAAACCCATTACTAAATACTCACCAAAATACCAGGAAGATTTCATATATTTAATCTTTTCTATAGGCCTCTTTCTAAAGTTTTTATATCATAATTTCCACAAATAACTAAACCATCATTTGATACCAACTATAACATACCCAATTTTTATAACATAACTTTTCCTTATATTTTTCAAAACCAAGGATCTTTAAGGTTTAGTGTCTTGGAAACTATGAACTTAAAACATGAAAACATAAAACATTCAGCTTATACACTTGAAAGGCATCTCTTTATGTTCATCCTAGGTTCAAAACTGCATCTCATAACCTGGGGACATACATCAAATGAAAGGGTGAGTAGAAGGCCCAGTAAGGGAAACAAGGGAAAACATTTAACATTTAAACATGAGATAGATCAATAAATTCATGATAACGAACATTAAGGCATGATAAAAAATCATGAGGCATATCATAATTAAAATAACGTATTTCATAACATGAAGATGTGGCTACAACATTTAACATAGACAATCATGAACGTATCAACAAGGTCCATCCCCAAGTTTTCATTTGAAATTAACCAAGGTATACCCCATGGTATCATTAAAATTGTAATCTCTAGTGGTTACATCATTACCCAATGCAATGGGGCGCTATCAGGGCGCACCCTTAAATTTGTAATCTCTAGTGGTTACATCATTACCCAATGCATTGGAGCACTATCAAGATGAACCCTTAAATTTGTTTTTATTATCATGTGAGCAACATATATCATCATAAAACATTTCATAAATAACCCATATATCAATAAATAAATGGGTTTCCATTCATAATAATAATGTTTTAAAAACTGCTCTAAAGACAAGATCTTTATGTCACCTTAAACCCACGAAAAAGGAAAGTGTGTTTCATATATGTAAATTATAGAATGTAAAATATAAAATTGTGATATATATGTGAATACCATTATAGAAGAATTATCTTTGAGTATTAACTTAATAAAATAAAATAATTTGAGAAAAAGAGATACCCATTTTGAGACAAAAATTCTACAGCATAAGGGCTATGTTACAGGGTTTTAGAAAATTTTGAAAAGAGAGGGGACATGGGTCACCCACTCATAAATGATCTATAAAATAGTAGGGGGACAAAATATAAAGGATTTAAGAACATGGTAAATAAATTTTAAAGATATACCATATGAAATTAAAAACATGGAAGGAAAACAAAAATAAGATTTCTCTTATGAAAGTTCGGCAGCCTAACGTCGTCACGTAAATTTTAGAAAAAATAATTGACGATATCGAATAGGGTATCTCAACATATGGACATAAAAGATCAGTATGATAGATATAGAGATAAATACC
Source organism: Viscum album (assembly GCA_963277665.1). Lineage (NCBI taxonomy): Eukaryota > Viridiplantae > Streptophyta > Magnoliopsida > Santalales > Viscaceae > Viscum > Viscum album. The sequence continues at coordinate 1,428,866,699 of OY728141.1, forward strand.
CAACAAAATAAAATGGAACTTGAAAGACATGACAAGAAAATAGAACTTGAAAATGAGAATGGTGAAAGAATCTGTTACAAAAATTTCAGCAGCCTAACGACGCCACATAAACATTAATAAAAGGAAATGATGAAAGTAATAGGGGATATCTCATCATATGAACATGAAAATGGAAGTAATAGGAATATAAAATAATATCCTCCAACATATGAACAAGGAGCATAAATGAAATAACTTAAATGAGAGTATTTGAAAAGAAAGAGAGAGGTTGGATCCCTTACCCTAAAATGTAACTCTTCAAACTCAAAGGATGGGACATTTAGGGCTTGGGGGAACCTTGGGAGGACTCTTTGTGATTTAATGAGACCATATCATCGTTGGGGGAGAGTTGGGAGTGAAAACTAAACGAGTAAAGGGTGGGTATTTATAGGGAAAGTGAGGGGACAAGGCATTAATGGCTAAGGGACACCTCATTTGTGGTATTGGAAAAACCATGGCCTTGCCCATGGTATTTTCCCATGGTATTGGCCACTTGGGACACCTCAAAACTTATCTCACTATTCAAAAGTCGACCATATTGATTACATACTCAATTCATCATTTTATGATGTCATTAAACACCCGTAACTTAAAAACTGTATTTTCACTATTCATAAAAAATTCAACATTCTAAGAAAAATCCCACAACAATACCTTAACATAATATCGATGATCTGAGTTCAAAAATGAAATCCATTTTATAAAAATAATGTTCTAAATACTTTTAATTTAATTTTTAATTAATAAAACTATTCACCTGGAAAAACTAATACTTGAATAATAATTTCTGAAACAGTTCTTTACATATTTTATTAAATCACATTACTTAATCAAGGAGCCTATATTATATTAATACATTATTTAAATGAGATTACTAATCCATTTGGTTGTATTACTAATCCTAAGCATAAAATCACTATTCATAATTTACTATTCATCAAAAATTAAGTTGATCTTATTAGACACTAAATTTCGTACTGAACAAAATTGTAGAATACCATTATTCGATAATCATTATACATCATTAATTATTTAAGGTTTACTTAAATATTTTAAAATATCATTTTTTTCAAAATACATCAATAGAACACATCCTATATTTATTCAAACATTTGAAAACTCCCAAACATCACCATAAGGAGAAAAAACAATTTTATTTATAACAAATGATTATGGTCTCCTTACATAGCCCCTTATAACCCCAGCATTGGACCTAAGTGTAAGTCGTGCTAATGTGAGAGAATCTGAGGGTCGCTTGGCCAACATTTCACGAGTAGTAATTTCTATCAGTTTGAACATCTCACAAAGGCGATTCCATTCTAGCTTTACAAGATGCATTTAGGCTTGGGTTTAGTCCACAGTAAAGACCAGTGGTGCTACCGCCTTCCCAAGTTCCGTTAGATGTGCTTCGATTAGCCCGAGACTATTGTATGAGGCCATCAAATCTTCGTTCTATATTAATTAACAAAGATCACTTGTACTTAGAGACAATAATCGAAACTTTTAGTTTCCTGCATTCATATTGACCAATGGTCATATAATAGTCAAAAACCAGCAGTCTCATCTTAATTATACTAATGGTATCAAATGAGACAGTTTTTTTGAGTATAAAATAAAATAACACATAAAATTAGGAAACAAGATTTATTCAAAATTTTGTGTCGTTACATTCAACAATCTATCTTTTAATATTTTCCCAACAAAACGTTTCTAGAATATCTCGATACATATTTGTTGTCCCTAGGTGGATTGAGAAGGTTGAGCAATGTGCTTCATTAAAAAGATCCTTCTTTATCTCCAGATCAGATGGTACACATAATCGTGGTCTATATCATATAACTACTTCCTCATCAATCTTGAACTCTGATGATTTACCATATCATATAGCTTCAACCCTATTTAGAACATTCACGTATTTTTTTAATCATTGTTTATTTTCACCAAGAGTGACAGTTTTGAAATCATTTGAGAATGAATTGTAAATTTTCCTAGATTAATGATTCACAATTTAGTCAACATCAAATCTAAAAAGGGAATATCATTTACAATTATCTTCCTTGATAAAGATAAAGCATCCTTTCTACCTAATTCATCCACAACCTTATTTGCCTTACTGGGATGGTAGTGGATTTTGCAGTCATAATCCATGATGAGATCAGTCCATCTTTATTGGTGCATGTGTAGCACTTTTTTGTGAATATATAATTGACATGCTTGTGGTTAGTATATATCTCACAAATCACGCCATATAGATAATGCCTATAGATTTTTAATGATAAGATCACTTCCACCTACTCCAGATCATGTGCCAGATATTTTTTCTTGTGAATTTTCAGCAGCCTTGAGGCATTAGACATCACATTATCATTTTGAATCAGGCAACATCCTATGAACTTATTATAATCATCACTATATACCAAAATGATTTCTCCACTTATAGGGAGTTTGAATACAAGTGTAGTGATTAGCCACTTTTTCAACTCCTTGAAAAAGTCCTCACATTCCTATGTATAGAAAAACTATACTCCTTTTCATGATAGGTTCGTCCTTGGGTTTAAAAATTGATAAAATTTCTTTACAAATGATACTTCCTACATCCAGAACTCAAATTTCATGTACATTGAAAACAAATTCTCCTTTAGGAAATTCTATAATACAGTATTCAAATGCTTACTGTATTCCTCATTTCTCTCATAGAATATCATAAGATCATCAATAAAGGCTTCCAAAAAATTTTCAAGGTAATATCTAAAGATTATCTTCATTAAATCGATTAAAATATTGGGAGAATTTGTGAGTCCAAAGTGAATCACAATGAACACATAGTGTCCATACCTCATTCGAAAGGAAATCATGGGAATATCTTCCTTTATCACCTTCAATTAGTAATATCCTGACCGGATATCCTCCTTATAGAAATAAATGGCCCCACGATGTTGATAAAACAAGCCATATTTCCATGGATGGGGATATTTGTTATTTATCGTGATTTTATTTAGCTCATGATAATCAATGCAGAGGCAATGTGATCCATCCTTCGTTAGGAATAAGAGTACTATTTCACCCCACGGTGAATCACTAGTGCGTATAAAAACCTTCTCTAAATTCTCCTATAACTACTTATACAGCTCATTCATCTCCATAGTTTCCATTCTACAAGATGTCTTTGATATATAAAGAGATATGAGAATAAGATAAATTGAGAACTCAACCTCTCTATTTGGAAGAATTCATGGAAATTATTTAGGGAATACATCAGTGTAATCCCTCACGATGGGCATGTTTTCTACCATGACTCTCTCCTAGGAATAAATCATTTATCCTAGATATGGATGCATATAAAAAAGAAATATTCATACATGAGATGATTATTCTAAAGGAGATTAAATTTTCTCCCTATAGATGTAATGAATTCTAGGATTCTTCAGGACGTGAAGAGTGATCTCCCTATCCCGACAGTTGATATCAGATTTGTATAATGATAACCAATCAATTCACAAGATTGAGTATAACTCCACTAAAATAAGTATGATGGTATATTATAATAGGTTCAGTCCTAAAACAGTAACTAGGGAGGTGTTATAAATCATGGATGAAACAATTTTTCCATTTACTATTTTCACATATAACTTTTACTCCAAATCTTGAGTTGGTGTCTGAATAGTTATACTTACCATGCAAGATATGAAAGAATGCATAAAACCAATATCAAATAGTATGATTAATATTCATGAATGAATAACTAGTGTATCTTTAATCACTTCATTTTCCGAATCCACCTCAGTTGTAGTGATAACATAATCCCATACATGATTCCTTTGTGGTTGTTGTTGATTTCCTATGACAACACTTGGATTATAATTTTTTTTAATAAATTCCCAAGATCTTATTAGTTGTAACAGTATACCACTGGTTTAGCACTGATCTGAATCTTCCTTTATTCATCAACAATATCAGTAGTTCTAATATCCCTTCGATAGTTCTTGGACTAATTTCCCATATTTCCACATTTGAAGAATTCATAGTTCCCTTTAGAAAATTCCCAGCATGCTTCATCCCACAAATTTTACAAATGTGATACTCGAGCATATTTCGAAAATATGTGGATGTTATAAAGGTAAAATAAGAATATATCATGGTAAATGAGGTCAAATAGAAGTTACATCAGGAAATAAAACTATTTTAAATTTTTTTTCATTAGAATACATTTGTGCAGTTTTAATAGAAATACTATAGAGTATTTAAAATTGAAAATGAACAATCTATTATAAAAAACATGATGTAAAAATTGATGGTGTTGTTAATAAAATGACATATTTTATAACATCAATGGTGGATTCAAAAAGAGAACAGAGTGTACTAGAAATTGTGTAAGAATTTAGGATGTTCCATTAAAACAAGTTTGAATATCAGGAAGTATTGAGGAGGGAATCAAATGAAATCTTGAATATCTTCAATAGTGAACAATGAAAGGTCCTTAATAAATTATTTTCTTCAACTATACATAATTTATAATATTAATATAAATATATATTACAACTCCATTTTGATATAAAAATGTCAAGGAAACTCAAAATAACAAAGTAGGTTCGGGTATAATTCGTTGCGGATTATCAACTTGGTATCGGGTCTAACTAAAGGGATTGATGAGAGAGAAATGGGTTTATTCATCAATTATAATTCACGATTTTATTAATGTGGAGGTGTTAAATCATACCCCATCATTTTTGGATTACACGTAAAAAGGAATAACCTAGAGGACATTCTTGAGTAATAGTGAAATTGAGAGGATCCCTTACGTTATGTCTGTAGGTGTTCCCCTAGTGTTATTAAGGACCTGAATAAAAAAATTGGTTTATTAATTAATAATTTCATAACCTATTCTATATTTAAAATATTTATTATACCATTTTATATGTTCAATTATTACCATTTTGATTGTTATGAGGTTCAATTACGTTGTTTGGGACTTCTTGGTTTCTTGGTTTTAGTGATCAGTTTACTTATGTTCTCATTTGGATAAACATATATGATGAAGGTGGATATCCAGAATTGAATTTATACATTAATATTAAACATCCACGAGATTAAATGGTTATAAAAATGTATTCGGTTATTGGTATTGGAGATCAATTCTTATATAAAACATTTGTGAAAATCATTTTTGTTAATTAGTGGGTATTGATTACAATGAACATGTTGTTATTTATAACTTAATTCCTTTTTAAAATAAGGATTAAAAAACCTTAATTATGATATATTACATATAATAATAGGTTTCAACCAAAACAAAAATGGTTTCATGGCCATAATTAAAGATGATACTTGGAATTGATAAATAGTTGTCCTTGAATGTGCGAAAATTAACATATCTCAAACTGTGTTATAATTTCATTAAAATAAATGGTGGGGAAAGGTAAGATGATAATTAAATATCCCATTTACATAACCAAATTAAAGTAATTGTCTGATACTGGAATTTTCAAACCATTTGGATGACAGGAGTTTTGGAAAGAAAAGATAACAAAGTAACATAATAAATAAGGAAAAGAAAATATTAATCTTACATGTTGTATTATCCTACATTGAGATCTATATAATGGGGGAGGTTTTGGTCTCATTAGGATACCAAAGGATGTTGGATGTGGGTAGAGATATTGGGGAGATATTTGGGAAGAATATAGGGAAGGCACAAGGCTTCAGAGGAGTGAAGAGAAGAGGTAGTGAGGGGGGTTTTATAGAGGAAGAATGGAGGGTTTTCAAAAAAAAAAATTAATCATTAGTTTATTAATTTCATTCTAGACCATACATTGTTATGATTCCTTGTCCAAATATAGCAAATGGGACATGTGAATATGAAAAAATAGTAATGAAATCCTCCATGATGCTAGGAATTGTCTATTTATCTTATAATATATATATATATTGTAAATTATCGTATTTTACTATTCTTAAAAAATTAAAGTATTTTAAAAGAATCCCAAATAATCCACAATCATTTTTTCAACATTTAGAATGCAGAGATGTAATAAAAATTTAAAAAAATTATAAATATGAATAATTGAATATATAACTACAATCATAATTTACCTGAAAAATAATGATTAAAAAAATATATTTTTGTATTCCCAGATATAGGTATATTGTACATCCACATGAATCTTATTTATATACTATCACAGCTAAGATTAATATTCATTAGGGTATGAAACTTTTTTTTGGTTAACATTACTATTCATAAGGGTATGTTACTATTAACCAAAAATTATGTCGGTCATATTAGAATCTAAATAACTTACTGATCACAACCATGTTAGTCAGAATTCTGAATTTCAAAACATAGAAAGGACAATATTTTGTTTAAAGGGAACATAGTACTTAGTAGTTAATAATGTTGCGATTTCATTTCATTATTTGACATATTTATATGAATGGAAATATACATTGAAAACATTGGGCCGTTACATATTTAATCTTTCTAAGAGGTAGAAATTTTCTGGTCTTGTAAAAAGTAAATTATTTAAATAATTGGTAATTTTATTTTAAAAATTAAGTATATAATATTTTAAATTTTTTAATAAAATTGATGACTCTTTTGAAATCTACAAGTCAAATTTATCCAAATAGTAATTTTCTCATAATTTTCATAAAATGTTGAACTTTATAAGTAAAAAGTAAAATACAATATTAATATACATTATGTATTACGACATAGTCATAGTTAGAAAAATATTTTACTTATAATATAAAATATATCTTAACCAAAAATTTGTTTTCTCACTAAATTAAGGTTTCTTAATTTATTAAAATTAAATTTATAAACATATAATGTCTTCCAAAACGTAAATAAGTTTTATTTCATAAAAAAAATTTAAACAAGAATTCCACCACAATAAAAATAATGATTTTTGAAACGTTCTCAGTTGGAGGACATTAAAATACCAAAAAATAACTACATGCCAATATTTTAGGCGAAATCTATGGTAAGGATAATGGTTTTGTAGTTATAATAACTTAAGATCTAGAACATATTTTAAAAATTATTTAATGAATCTAACTCATTTTGAATAAGTACCAACCCATTGTCCCATTTTCCTATTTTTTCATTGTATAAATAAATTTGGCACAAAATTCCATTCAAGGGATGTCTCTATAGCCTTTATAAGGACTTCATAGAGGTTCTAAGTGATCTACACATGAATTATGAATCCAATTCAAATGTAATGGATATCCTCTTCTTCCTTTTCATTCAAAAAAATTAATTTTATAATTTCATGTAATCGTAAATTATGTATGTTTTTATACTATTGTGATCATTCTATTACTATCCATAGTCATTTATAATAATTGGAGAGTTCAAATCTATCTCATTATTCTTTTTCAACAATCTACGTATATACCTGTTATGATACATAATTTGTTATTCGATATTCCATGCATTGTTTATACAATTTGAATACCTAAACCAATTTTTATTCAAGAGTATTCATATATATTTAATTATTATTTTATTATTGGGGGTATATAGATATTAGACTCACATTCCCTTCTCATTGGTGTAAAAATGATGAATGATTCATGTTTAAAAATACATATAAACTCGAAGAAATGTTATGAAACCAATTATATAATCTTCTTAGGTTATTGATGGATTGAATTTTTATGGTCTACCATATTATGGTGAAAATGAATTTTGAAAATGAAGGATTCTCACTAATATCACTTAAATTAATTAGATAAATAATTAATCTCTATCGATGACATGCTTCATGATACATTGTTGTATAATACCCTTATAACAATAATGTGAATTGATTTTTCATTCACCCTAAGAAAATTACTGATCTCGATGGGATGATGAATAAATCCCAAGAATCAATAAAAAAATGCCTTAATGATTTAACCCAACTAGAAAAAAGATACGTGGAACATATAAATTATAGAATGAAATAACTTGAGATTATATGTGATAAAAATAAGAAATAAAAGGCAATGATACGTCTTTAAACTGCATAATAAAAACCCAATGTACATGTTCAACAACCAAAGGAAAACAGAACATGAAACCCCAAATCCAGGTGATTTTTAGAGAACCTCCCACAATATCACCTCCAATTACACATAAAAAGTTTATATAAACCATTTCAAATCATTATTTCACCTTTACATTACATGAATCAAAATACAATACAATTTATACACATTGCTAAACAGGTGTTCATGGTGTTAGCTAAATAGGCATAATAGGATCACACAAATGTGTTCCATCCATATCAAGTCATTGTACATTAATACCAATAAAATAAATTTTAAATAAAACAAGGCTTGATAAGTAGAAATGAATTTTTTATTAAAACCATGGTGTGAAGATCTTCATTATCAAATTTTCTAAACAATTATATGTAAAACTACTACAAAATAGAACATTTTTGTTTAAAAAAATTAAATTAAATCTAGGAAACAAATGCATATATATAATCTCAAAGAACATTGTTAAAAATTACAAGAATCATATATGGGTTGGATATATTTATTATTCATGGGGAAATATTACTATAGTATTGTTCACTCATGTCTCGTGATCATTGTGTCTAGGGAATAGAAAATAAAGTCAATCGCGAAACAAATATAAAAGTCTAAAAAGTTCCCAGATCACTAGCCCATGGATCAAAGAAAACCCTAAGATTGAACCCCCAATATGGATAGCAATCTATGAGGCCTGTAACATCAACTTCAAACTAACTACCCAAGGAATCCTATGTTCCACATTTTAAATCATTTATAATAGGGATCTCTGATTTCATAATAAGATCCAAACTACCCAATCCAACTAAACATACTTTGAAAATGCCTATTTTAACTTTTCCAAAATAAGGGGAAACCTATTTTATAAAAAAAAACCATTTATAGACACAACTCAACAGAAAAAATATCATTACATTTCATTTATAAAAATACTTATAAAAAGGAGATAAATTAATGTTTAAAATAAAAAAATCTTCAGAGGGAACAACCTACCTCAAATAGGGTCACACACCACCCAGAATGGGATACTCCAAATAGGGAAGGAACGAATAACGAAAAATGGTCTCTATAGTATTAATCCCTACATCTCAGAATTGAATTACATTAAAAAATGGTAAGCATAGTGGATATATCAAAACAAACCTTGAGAAACATGCTTTCTAAACTACAAGAAAAATGAGGGTAATCCTCTGATACAAAAGACATTATTGGATCAATAAGGGATTAAAATATCATTATAATTTGATCAAAATATCCCATAATAATATCCCAAAACATCTGCCACATCATAGGGAAATAAAGAAGGTGAAAGATCAGTTACCTAAATAGAAGAAATGTAACCAATATGGAAATTGAGAACCAAACTATGGAACTCGAATGGGTGGGATCAAAATAAAATTCCTAAGACAGAAGTTGGGTTTGAGGGAGGATCCTTCACATAGGATGAATTAGAAATTAGGCATATATCATATAAAAACATACACATCGTAATGGATTCACACCCTAAATTAATGGTTCATGGAGTAAACTATCAAAGTTTATTATACACTGAAAATGTTTTCACATATGGTTAAAAATAATTCTTATCAAAAAATTCATGTCTTGAATACTATTCTTGGATTGAAATTGTTACACATCTTAAATTGGTTTCATTTATTCCTGAAAGAAACTGATTCATGTTAGGAAACCTAGTCACAACATGAATTTTTCATGTAGACTGGACCTAAAACAAAACACCCAATAATATTCTAACACAACTGAAACCAATTCAACAACATATTTTATAATAAATTAAACAATCATTTATCATAACTATTATATTCAAGCCGCTATCATAATTTCCATCCATGTGAATTCATTTTGAATAAAGGATCTCCATAAAAATATGATGTCACAACTCCCACACTGATATTCACATTCCCAAGTATAATGAATCCAGATTTTTACATAGAAATATTACATTTTTTATGAATATTAAATGCATTACATCATAACATACCAAGTGTTTTAACAATTTTATGTTTTTCGCTATGATACAGAAAAATTTATTTTGTGAAAAATATTCAACATATCACATAAAGATATACCCATATAGACTTTTTAATGACATACCCAACATAGAACCATTATTTGTATCCTTGAAAAATGTTACATAAGAAAGGGTGAGCTATTGTGCTCACCATGGGTAAATATGAGGGGTATAAACATATGATCATACAAATGCCTAATGTAAGTATAATTGTATGAGGTCTTGTTGTGTAATTTCAAAGGTAAAACATAGTATTTCAAGGACCATATACACGATTCACTGCGCAAATCATGGATGTTAATAAGACATGAATAAAAAAATAAATTAATGAACATGAACAATGAATGTATATCCTTGTAATATAAAGGTGAAAATTAATTATATTATAACCATGTGAACATGTTTAAATAGAAACAGATTCAGTCACTAAATTAAGGACATGAAATCATGCCCCTGAATGAACATATGTGCAGGATATAAGTTACATGGATAACATTGTGAACATTAAATCTAGTCCACTCATAATCTTATGTACATGTGTTAAGATAAACACATAATATTATAGACATGAAAGAAGGTGGAAACATTTCCTTATAGATATTAATTTAGGTTCATTTATAAAATTATGAACATTATATCTGGTTCACACATAAAAAACCAACTGGTGAGTTTTTAAAAATTACCTATTAAATTGGAAGGTGATATAGGAACCATCCATTAAATAATGTAAATCATATGTATGTGTGAAACAAGATCATAAAAAATTCCTCATATCAATAACATTGAAATGAAATGGGGGTCCCAAAAATTACATTTTATCATGTGGAAATGATCATATGTTTGATAAAAATTTAATTATAGTATAATACATGTATAAGAAATAGTTTTCACAATATATTCATCACTTCTTATCAAAACCTGTGAAACACTATATAGGTTTCATAAAAATTTCATCAAATTATAACCCACGTACAAGAAAGGAGTTTTATTATTCTCTTGTCATGAAAAACATTTACCATTCAGATATAGAATAAGATTGTCATCATTGGATCATATCCTCAATAAATCATGAGTGGAATCCAATAATGTCTTATTATATCGTATTTTATTTTAATATCATAATGAACCATTATTGAGGAAAATAAACAATCGTTAAAAACACATTTTTAAAATAATATTTCAAAAAAATTTTATTTGAAAATTATTAAAACAAAAATCATACTAAAATTGTAATGATATAATATTATTTTAAAAGAACCTTGAAAAAATATAAAGTAATAATAAAATAATAAATTGTACAAGACTATGTAAAATTCATTGCATGACGTGTGTGTAAGAGATATAATCCTTCCATAATATCGACATGAAGTCATAAGTTCATTACATGGAAAATGGTTAAAAGATTCCATTTTAATTTTTTTAGAAGTGATACATGTGTGAAAATTTATTTAACCTATCTTAATGAAATATTTAATATTTTTATGAAACATAGATATGGAATAATAGTGTTTTTCGATGAAAGAATGAATGAAAGTCGACTTTTCATGGAAAAAAATTCAACCTATTAAGTACATAAATATGAAACAAAGTAACTGAAAATAAATATTATCATCATATAACCATATTGTAAGTAAATTCATGATAATAATTGGGAATTATATCATATTATTTCATAAGTGGAAACATAATCATAAACAATTCTAATAAACAATGAGATTATGTCATTAAACCCCTATCATGCATGTTACATTTGAATTATCATTGACATGAAAGATATATATCCATATTTATATGTAAATACACATAATATTAAAAAAAATTTAAAAAGATATATTAATTGGAGTTATATAAACTACTTATAATAAAACAATGATGAATATGTTATGCGTCTCACAGAAAATAAAAGTTAGACGATAATCCATTACCTTAAATCTTGACATCCATTGTAGAATTTAAAACCTATTGAATAAAAAAATAATTTAATTAAACATATATTAAAAAACATAATATTATATATAATACCATATATAATTTATTGATGACCTTTTATTACCCATTTTTTAAAAATTCAATGATTAACTAACATTTTGATCAAAAACTACTTTGGTTTAAATGTACATTTTGATTATTTATTTTCTGTCTTATTAAACTTATCATGGTTCCATAATATATATATTTGTAACCATGATATAAATATAATATATATTAAGTTAATATTTATTTACGTTATTCCATTAATGTAAGGGATATAACAGGAATGACATAGTTCATGGTGACTGTAGACCGTATGTTTTCTGGAATAATAATTCCATTATCCGAAAGAATAGAGTAGAGGAAAAATAAATAATTATTTGAATTTATAAAGAAATTATAATTAAATATATATAAATTAGTTTAATTAAAACTATATCTTTTTCAATCTATGAAAATAGTTAGTGTGAACAAATCACAACTAATCGTTAGGTGGTAATCTGCTATACAGACGAGTGACATTAACATATCCACCATGAAATGGAATGTACACAATGTGTATATTGATATTATATTTACTATAGTAAAATAATATTTCAAATATAATATAAATATACTAATTTTATCACTATAAAAATCCATGATAGAAAATGATGGAAAAGTAACTACGTTGGTTCGCAAAGCGATAGTTTGTCGTACACATGAACAACAGTTTTGATTCCAATTTGAGGGAAACATATATGTATATAGGTATTTAAATTAATATAAAAACATCAATGTATATTTAAAATAGTGAGTTTATTATATGATCATTTTTTAATATGCTTTTACGGCTTTATATGAATAAATAATATGAGAAAACATAGATTAGGAATATACCTCTTATTCGGGGAACTCCTTCAGGCATACACCTAAATCCATATGAGGAGAGCATAAAAATAAAACTAAGGTCTCTAGAAAGATATTATGTATGTTAGTAATATGTTTCTATAGTATTTAATGAAATTAAATGATATAGTTGAGTGTATAGATGATTATTGTATATGTCCTTTTATAAGTGGGGAATCGAACCCACTTTGAAAATACGTGGAAATTTCCAAAATGAATCTAAAATATTAATGTATTTACCATTAAAAAGATTTCAAAAGGATCTAATATTCGAAAATAGGAAGTCAAAAAATAAAATATGGCCATAAAATACTATATATACATGTTTTGTGTAATTTTTTACCATTAACATTTTAGTTCAGCCCCCCTCCCCTCATAAACCCATTTTTTTAATTAAGCGCGATAATTTTTTTTTTACTATTTTCACTATTTATTTTTGTAAAAGATTATGATTAACATATTAGTTAATATAATATAATATGAATAAAAATATATAATCCATTTTAAAAAATTAATTTTACAAAACTAAGAAAATTAAATTTAAAACGAAACCTATATATGCAACAAAAAAGAGGCTTTTCGAGAAGTTTATTTTTAATGAAAAAAGATGATTTCATATTAAATATAGTCGTAGTAATAATAATTTTATGAATAAAAATAAAATAAAATTTATATATAATATATAAATTTTATTTAAATCAATCCTAATTATTTTTTATTTTAATTATTTATCATGGGGAAACATTATACACTTTAAAAACGTTTTTAGAAACACCCAATTTTTAACCAAAAAGATTAAATTATACTAAAATACAATAATAGGTTGATTAAAAATTAATAATTTATATTGAATATAACTGAAGAAATATAATTTCACATTTAAACATAATGGTTTATTTAAATTACTTCATTTATTTAAGAATTTATAGTTTAAAAGAATGGTGTTATTTTCTATTCACTGAAAAATATATATATTCAACAAATTTAAAAATTTCATCGTTAGTTAATTTTGATATATTAATTTGAATATTTATATTTATTTTATTGAATATATTTTAAATAATCTCTATTAATTATTAATAATATTTTTTTTGATTAAAATTAATGAAAACAATTTATTGAGGGAACATGATTTTGATGAATATAATTACATTACTAAAATTTGATTGATTATTTTCCAAGGATTTGTAAATAAATTTATATTAAGGAATAAAATTTTTATATATATATTTATTATATTAGTTAAAAATATTCAAACTCGTGTATTTAACTACCACCTGATAATGGGAACATTAATAATAATTTTGTTTCATGGTTCGCGGAAGCTTCGTGTTTTTTGTCATGTACCCTTTCAAAGAAAATTATTGTAGCATTTAATGTAAGAAAAATTCAATGTGGTAAATAAATAATGTTAAAAAAATGTAAAATATTTTGAGAAAATTCTTTATAAAATATTTTTATGTTACTTTTTACCCCCTTAAATTAATTTCCCCCTCAAAATTCGTCTAGGTCATTAATGGTTTATTATTCGAAAATTAAATCAAAGATACCCATATCATACAAATGAATACAATAACATCCATCAATAGGGGAGATAGTTAACCATAAAACACACATGAAAAAACTCATTACAAGAATTCTAAATAAAGATAAGATATGTTGGAAGTGAATATTTAGAATGGAAGGAAAACATAATTATAAAATAATGATGGGGAGTGATAGAAATATTTAATCACCTGAAATTAAATGATCATGTTATAATCAAAAACCAAAAAACAATAGACAAAATTTATGTAATAATGGTAATTGATATCATAAAAAAGTATGGTAATAGGATAATATTTTATTTCAAGATCCTTTTCATAATGTTGGATAACCTTCATGAGAAGATATAACTACTTAATTAAATTTCATTTCATAAGCACAATTTCATTCTATGGTTATGACTTGATAAATTTTAACATAATTTCTTAATGGATGAAATAAATGTGAATTTTTTATGCATAAAGAATTAATTTAATATAAGATCAAATTATAATGATAATTCATTCTTTCTATCTATATTTAACATCATAAAAAAAATGTTAGCACAAATTATTCAATGTGTATATATCATAATATGGGGATGTAATAAATTAATTGTTAATCCTCAACCAAGGTTCAACATAGACCATTTCAGAAATAGATAACCTTATAACCCTTCCAAAATATTAAAAACCAAAACATTTTTATGAGTGTTACTAAATTTATAAAATCAACATATTAGTAATCCCCCCAAAAAATAAGAAGTTGTTATTAATTTTCAAATACAAAAGATTGGAATACAATTATCATGTATATTATTAACATTTTGTAATAATGTAAATTAAAATATTTAAAAAAATCATTGGTCATTATTCCATCAATAAAAATAATTTATTAGACACATTGTTTAAATCAAAATATTATTTATAATCAATCAATGATAACATGAACAAATTTGTTAAGAAATCATCAATTAGTTCAATGATTGTCGGTACTATCAAATTTACATTATATATATAAATCAAACCATTATCCAAATATTATATCTTGATATTTGAAACATATTAAGGGTTATGCTTTCATCAATCATGAATTCTCCATAAATAACACCTTAACACTAAATTTGTTTTATTGGTTATCGATAAAACTCAAGATATACTTTTAAAACCATAATGGAAAACTGTTGAAGAAAACTATATAGATATTTCATGAATGTTATAACAAGAATACAATTGATAAAAATTATTCTTCAGTATAACTATCTGAATTATATTAAATAAACACACAAATCATTGCAAATTATTGGTACACCATTAAATTATATTAGATGTCCCATTCCTTAACACTTATTTCCTTTAAGTTATAATTTGTAGTCTCTTCATCATTAGTAATATAACCATTACTCATATAACCTCGCTGATTCCTACCATGTGGTTTCCAACTGGGACAACTATTTGTATGATTACTGTAATTTTAACTTTAAAAACATTCAATTATCAATGATACTTTAGGGAGAGCATTATTCCCATCAGGTTCATTAAGAAGAATTTTAATTTATTATAATGAATTACATAATATGACTAATAGAAAACCAGATTATAGCAAAGGAATTATAGCCAAAATTTACATGTCGATGTATATAGGTTAATTTAAACACATGGATTAATTAAAACCATGAGTATATATTAATTTAATTTTGGATTCAAATAAAAACTATGGTAATAGTGTAATTTTTTAACCCATCCATGACTCTCCTCTCATACCCGGGACTTATTTCTCGT
This sequence comes from Viscum album, assembly GCA_963277665.1. Taxonomy (NCBI): domain Eukaryota; kingdom Viridiplantae; phylum Streptophyta; class Magnoliopsida; order Santalales; family Viscaceae; genus Viscum; species Viscum album. The sequence continues at coordinate 1,428,882,956 of OY728141.1, forward strand.
GATTACTCCCGTCATGCTGTTATTCATCCAATATTCTTATACTCTGGCACTCATTTTATTTAAAATTCCTCCTACCCTCTCAATCTCCCATATTCTTATAAAAAGTAACAATCAATGAATTTGAACTGTGATGTGATGATGTTGATTCTGATCGAGACCTCTTGAAAACTTTACATGTGGTTTTCCTGCCCAGTTTCCTCACAATTAATGGCTACAATGTAAGCATGTTTGGCCATACCTGTCATTTTATTAAAGATATCCTTAATCATTATTCATCATTTTCACCATTCCATTCATCATAAATTTAGTCTCTATTATGTGGGTAAACCAAATTGTATTAGTTTTACGATTAGGGTGTGCACGATTGTTTAATCTGAGTTATCATATGTTCGAATCATTGGTCGATCCATTTTTCTTAGATCGGGGACCCCAAATCAGTTGCATCTGATACTATCCATGATTGGGACATGTGTGAGCCAACCCCTACCGTTTCTACAAAATAGACGCCTCTCACTCCTCTCAGGGAGCCTTCTTCTTTATTCAATGCTATTGTGTTGCACTATCCTAATTTTTTTATCATATCTTCCATAATAATTCCATGAAAACACAAATTAATTCTCAAATTGATTTATTTATTCTATATATTTTCCTTGTGTTTTATTATTAAATATTGTAATGAAGCAATGTAGGTTGTTTTATTAGATCTCATAATAACATGTTACGTAAATACTCTATATATTTTATTGTTTCTATCTAGAAGGGAATTCGGGAGAAAAAAAATCATGTGCATTATATCATTTATTGTTAGGGTTTGACACACCATTTCGAATTCCATGACATATTATTTTAGAAAATATCATGAATGATTATACACCATTGAAAATAAATTGGTATTTTTACTTTTCAATTACTTTTCAATATACAATATAGGATGGTAAATATTGTTGTTATGATTAATTATGTGAGGTTCACATATATAATTAAGTGTCTTTGTTATTAAATCATCAATGATTAATATTGAAAACATTAAATAAAAATCAACTAGTTTTCCTTGATTCATTAAATATTCTGTTTTCAAACACAATGTGTTTATTCTATGGGATTATTTTATCTATTTATCTATCAATGTTTTCAAATATTTAGAATAGATAATTAATATTAATAAAATACATGATCTAGTTAATAAATCTTAGGATATATAATTATTCTATGGAATATTACACTACATCCCCACCAATAATGAAAAATTTCAAAATTGGATGATTATAACATTGATTTCAAAAATATAAATAGTCTTAAATAATTAATATTGTAACATTTATATTTTACAAGGAGGTTAGAACATTAAATTAATGATTGTAATTATATGTTATGTATATGTATATAATGATCAATCAAGATCCCCTCTCTCAATTCCTAACTCAATTAGTTATGGAAATACTTACTCTAATGTAATCATTAATGAAATGAGAGTTTTAATCCTTTTGTGAATTATATATATAAAATGAGATGAGAGGTAATAGTCCTAGTAATATTCTAATAGCATAACATATTTAATGATTATTAAGACCCATGTAATGGTAGTCAGGGGAAAAAATTATATCAATACATTGGACCTATGTAAGGGTTATTCTCTTGATAGAACATAAAAAGGGATATCAAGATTCAATGTAACAAGTCATGTTAGAATGTATCTTAGTATAAAAATGGATTCGACATCGTTTTTAATGAAATTTTTCTCCTAAAGGGTTTGAAAATGATTTATTTTTATGATTATTAGAAATAATTACATGACAATAAATATAGATTTATGGTGGTTGGATAGTTTATTACTGGTCACCATAAATTTGTAGTCATCATGATATGAATTGAATTTGTATCATTTGTCAGGTGTTCTACTAAATCGATACACTATTAAAATTGTATTCATTATTATTTTTTTCTTTGGAATATTATCAATACTAGTAAATAAACATGTACATTTAATTCCCATTCAATGAAGTATCCAAAATGATCCATGGATTTTGTTCTCAGAAATGTAAATTTATTTGTTCTTATTTGGGATTAGTTAAATCATATCGAAATTCAAAATATGTTTGAAATTTCTAAATGATTTTTAGTAACGATATTGGTCATCACATGTATGTTTACACTAAAACTATCACTGGACATCAAACCTCTATTTCCAACATATATGAAGTTGATGTACCTTATCACATAACAAATTTCATATAGATTGACATTATTAATAAGGTTTTAATCATAATGAAATCATTAATAACCCTTTATCACTATTTGAAATTCCTTATCAAATTGGGGATGTGTGGCATGATGAAATATCTAAATAACATCCATTATTAATACTAAAATTTTTGGGTCACATTCAATATGTCACTCTCTCTGTTACTAGTTTTCACTTCACTTTTCTGTATCCCCTTTAACTATATTTCCATATTATACTCCACTATTCTCATCCATTTCTATATTTTCAGTAACTAACCACCATAAATTATTTTTCATAATTTTAATTTAATAATTAATAATTTTTAAAAATAATTTTCATATTTATTAATACAACATTTCTCATGCATATTCATAAATTTAAACAGCTCTTTCCAGTTTTGTTTATAAAACCACAAATATTTATTAGCTACTCTAGGAACAATTTTATATTATTTTTTACTAATAATCATTTCTCATGTAAATGAATAATAATTAAATACATTCAAATAATTTTAATTTTTTGTTATATATCATGCTAAAGACGATTATGTTCATATTCCATATTGAAGTATATTTTGAAGAAGAAAATAATTTACTGGTCTATTGTTTATTGTTGTATATTTTTTATCATGTAATAATTATCATTAGATCTCCGATGGGGTTGTTAAAATAATTATAAATACATTCAACAGTTTAATTTTGGGATTATCATCAAAATGGGAGACACCACTATGTTAATTATCTATATAAAAAAGGCCCATTGATGAATGAGGCATGAATCATAAGAGAGTTGATGAAAAAATTTAATTAATTCTATCCATACATGGATGAGATGTTGTCTTTTTGAAATAACTTTGATCCTAACTCGTTATAAAAACAAAATAGTGGATTCAGGCTAGCAGAATTAGTGTGGCATTGGATCTCACTATGGCATGACATTAATTATCCCATTTACAACTCATATATGATTATCAATGGGGGGAATAAATTTTTAATGATACAGTTGGTCTAGAAATAATATTTTTTACCTTAAAGTCCAGTGTTTTACATCTTTTATAGATAAGCCCCAACTAAAATAGCTTAATAGCATTTTTTAATGATGAGTGGAAGTCCCTTAATCTCTTTATCCAATTAATCATGTAACTATATTGTTTTGTTTTCATGAATTCCAAAATATTTTTTCTGACATTTGAATATATAAATTTTATTCTTATTCAAAATATTCCTGATGATAGGGACTATTACATATTTTTGAAAATCCATTACAAATAGTTTTAATATTCTCGTGTGGTGTTCTTGAAACAAATACCATCCAATAGACATTGTGGTATAAATTCTTATAATCCTTATCAACTAAAAAATCATGTGTTGTTAGAATTCTATCATGTCGTCAATTTTTCCCATATTTACTCATGTGGAGTGGGTGAGAATTACATGGGTTGACCTATGGGATTTTAATGACTGGGTATCTTTTTTAATTCTATTAACCATTTTACTGATACATGTTATCAAATCAATACACGAGGGTCTTCAGTTTTCGAGACACATATTATTTGATTCAGAATTGGTTATTGGGTTATGTGAGATCACTGAAACAGGTATATAAAAATGTCTTGAGATAAATTATACCATATATAAATACAAATTCATTACCTTTTCCATATCTCTAAATTTGATGTGCAAAAACATTCAAATACTAAAGTGCCTCATTAATTTAGTTCCTAGTCTTATTTAATAAAGGATTCCATCAATATGGAAAGTAATAGTCATTGGGTGACATGGAGATCCCCTATCTGAGGATTCAAACACAACTCATATGGATTCTATTTTCAAGGAATTAAATGTGGTGGAGGTATTACTCATGATTATGAGGGTTAATTCATCATTTCATTCTTTTCAATAAATATAGAAGAAAATAACATATTTTCAAATTGAAGGATTTGTTATATGTTTTAATACATATAAATAGGAAAAATATTTTCCTTTTAGATATCTAATTTGATTCACCTTTAGATTATAGATTCTTAACAAGATCATCTGACATTCATTGGAGCATATCTTAAATAAACGGGGCTTCTAGAAGCACGAGTCAATAATGCGTGATGATCTTACACACCCAGAACATGGGTAAAAATATAGATGATTTTATAAATTCCATACGAAATAAATAGAGGATCTAATTTCTTATAAAAAATAAGGTTCTATTCCTAAAGAATGTAAGGATTTTGATTATGTGGATTCCCTTGATCTTCATCATTTCCTACCTCATTCTAGATTTTATTATCATTCATTATTTTGATTATATAAAATTACAATTTTCAATATATTATTTATAATCATATTTTCAAAAATAATTTTCATAGATCAAACCATACTAATTAGTGTTATAATAACTTTAAATTTAATGAGGTACATCTCATTATTATTAAATCATGTTGAAATAGTTCAGTAATATAATTCTTTAGTTTATTTATCTAAATTGAATGGAACACATTTTGTCAACACGTAGGTTTTATAGTTCCTTCATATACATCCATAACTATTGATAACAAAATTATATCGACATTTGAAATGTATTTCTATAATATTTTCCCCTTAATATATCATTATGTATAGAAACACTATACATTATCATATATTTTGATCCCTTTCTATGTAATTTCTTTTACATTCACATATATGAATATAAAAATTCTCAACCATCAATAACATTCTTGTATAAATAGAAAAATTCTATGCCAAAGTAACACATTTGGTTGATGTAAATCATATCAAATAAGCTAATAATTGTAATATAAATAACATCAATATTTAATAACTTTAAAATTATAAAATATATAAGGACTGTAATAAATAACTAATATATATATATCCTCAAACATATGATTATTCTTATTAAAATAAAAATGTTGATTCCAACATTAATACTATCATACAAACATATTATACATTCTTAAATTCCATATTCTTATAAAAAAATACAAAGTGAATAACACTATAAAACATATATTATATACATCAAAACATATATTTTAAGACATATTTTTACAATTATTTTTTATTTGATTAAATTTTAATATAAAAACATTATAATAATATAATATATATTTCTAAAAACGTACTTATGAATACGATAATCATCATGATTGTAAAAATATTGAATATAAACATGCAAATGATTGCGACCATGCCAACACTAATGCTAATACATATACAATTATAAGAATACACAGATTTTGAAGTTCAAAGTCAATTTTTTATGCTTATTATAACACTCTTGCTGTAATACACTCTCATAAATAACATAACAATGTGAATGCCTATTATTATGTTTATATCCATGCTTATAAAAAACTATAATAAATATTAATATTAAAATACTACAATATTAAAGTAATGAAAAATATAATATAATATATAGAGTATAACAATGTCATTTCATTTTACTTATTCTTCCATAGAATTAGTAATATTTACATGTATATATTTATATGTTTATCATCATTATTACCATAATTTATATAAAAAACATAAATAATCCACATATTCCGGATTTCAATGAATAACATTTCTTATGCTTATAGATATACTGTAATATATAGATATTTTCATGTTTATAATGCTTATTCGAACACTTTAACAAATTAAAAAATTCATACATATTATCATATACTATAAAATATTGTTTTAACAATATTAAAATTTGTTTAATTATATTAACATTATTACCCTGATAATTATAGATAGTTGTATATGAAACATACTCCAGGATATTCCTATGTGCATAATTTATGAAACTGAATCATGTTTTATCTGTTAATGAAATATTTTTTTCCATAAAGAGATATTTATTAATAGTGTTTTATGGGAAAGATTCACTAAAAGTTACCCATTGGAGTAATTTATTTTTAACATGACAACCATCTTCTTCAAATATTGTTACCAATGTCACATCCACGGAATTTTATATTCATCATAACTCGTAATCATTATTGAACTATTATTAAAAAAGGATTCCCTTATCCAATGGAATGAAAATAACTTTTATAGCATTATCCTTCAATTATAAAAACAATTTAATTTATAGTGGCATGAGTTCATCACACTAAATTAGTCAATAATTCATAGATTATATCAGTAAAAAAATCCATTCATATTGTAGATTATCACTGACTATCAATGATGATGAACCATTGGATCATACTGAAGAAAATATTTTACATATTGGTTGATTCATCTTCTATAGCACTTTGTTGTAAAACCACAACAAGAATGTTTTCATACCAGAATTTTGTCCCCACGTTCTTAGTATTCATATATTTTTTCTCATTCTGAATTTTCAATACATATTTTTTTTCACTATATGGATTATTCCTCATCCATTAAATTTATTAAATACAGTACTAATTATTTTATTAATATATGTGTTAAAATTATATACCACTTAAAATATTAATGTGGGAGGGGATAAAAACATTATATTTTTTCATTGTTTCTGAGTGTGTTTAATTTTTCATTAAAATTATAAAAACAAATATGATAAATTTGGATAATGTAAGAAATATGATCATAATGGGATTTTTGTTGTTTTATCAAACTTTTTTTGAGATAATGTGGAAACCTATAATAATATTTTAACTCCATGTTAAGTATGATTAATTTGATCTCATTATTGACCATCAAATGACAAAATGATTATTGAGTGATTTTCCAACTATTTTCATGGAAAACTGGTTTTATAACTAAGGAATGATGTGTGATTGAAAAGGATTATGTGGTATTGAGATTATAACATGAGGAAATAAAAGTCAGTGTTAAAATTAATGGTTTTACTTATTAAAATATTAAATCCACTAAAATCTAATATTTTAATGCATAGAACTAAATTTTTTATAGAATTGATTTTAGGGTAGTATATATAATTCATTTATAAATCATCATTAATGTTTTAGTATAAATTTCCAAGTATGTATTCCATTATTTTTAGATCTATTTAAGATTTAATATGCATATGTTTTCTCATATTCATTGTGTTTTTTCTGAATAATTCTAATTGAATAAAAATTGGAAATTTTTATTTAGAAGATGATTTTTATTTAAATACTAGAATAATATTTTGGTGAGATGTTAAAATATATAAATACATTAATAATGTGTGTTTTTTTTTTGAAATTATAAATACCAATTGAAGTTATTCTTGGATACTTCCACAAATTTATATATCAAACAAAATATTAATTTATTATGGTGGAATAGTTTCATTATTTTATGAAAATAAAAAATGGGAAAATATAATATTTGTTTTGGATTTGTTTTGATATGTTATAAATGTAAATTTTTGAAAAAAAATATTAACTTGTTGTATGGATTTGATGAATGTGAAAATAACATTTGGAAACACATATTTTTGGAAAAATATTTATTCTTATTGAATGGGTTGAAACCGTTGATCCAGAAATGTTTTGGGAATTGCCCTATTTTAATAGTTTTATTTGGACTATAATTTTAAAAACATTTATTGAAAAAATAAGTGCATTTTGGGGAACTAAACTGGTATTTATTTTAAAATTTCATTGGTGTAAAATTGTCCCATTTTCATCATTTTGTTAAAATTTTCAATTATTAGAATGTTTTAAAATAATTTTATAGTGTTTCATGTTGACTAAAGGATTAAATTGGAGGTAATGTCTGAAAACCTTTATATGAATTTTTTATAGAAAATTATATATTTTTTAAGAGTGTTTTTAGATTTGATGGTGAATCTGGAACCATGAAACATAGAATGTTTGAATATATTTGATATCCACTATGAATTATTCTTGGTAAAAGATATGAATAATAAGGATATGTTAAATTAGTATTATGTTACTCTATAATTGTAAAATTTCCATGTATTTTTAAGATGAAATGAATAATGTTTCCTAAATTTTTTATTCATTGTAGAGTAAATCTTCTACATTATTGTACTTGATTTTCAACCTTGTTTTCATAAATTTATTTTTTATAAGGGATGATAGGGGTTTGAACATCATATTCAAGGGAGGGATCTCATTTTTAGGTATTCCAATAGACAATATATTTCCTCATAGTTCACTAGACTATGTTTAGGGGAGTGATAAACTAGAAACTTTATATATCTAAATTTGTAATTCGTTGTTTTATTTCCAAAAATTTCATTAAAATACAATGAATCACTATATTTTTATATTTTGTAAGATTTTATATGAATAAAATAAATCTACTTTGATTATATTATTTTAGTGATAACCTTTGTTTGTTTTCATTAATTAAATGTGTCTTCATTTAACATTTTTTACTTTATCAGGATTCATCTGGTCCTACAAATGAATTAGGATGATATGTCAATGCGGATGTCAATGATGATACTAATGGTTAGAGAAGAGGTGTTAATGTTATTTTTTTCTAATGGATATGATGAGGGTCATGATGGTTCTAGGGATACTGATATTGAGTCACATATAATTCCTTTTTTATAATTATTGTGTTATCATATAATTATTTAATGTTATCATAGATGTTGTGGGGTATACTATTTTTGGGTTTGTGTAACTAATTTGGTAGGTTAATAGAGGATAGTGGTGGTTCCAGTTAATTGTTTTATATTTGATTGTCTATTTGGGGTTTACATGACCAATAAGAAAACGTAACACATGCCTTGAGTAATAATGAATTATCGTTTAAAGAAAAACTACAATGTATCATAAAAATTAACCCATATTAGTGCATTAATCACCTATGAATAATGGATTATGAAAAAGGAAGAAACAAATTGAAACAACACCCTCACTTTTTGAATTCATTCATGGTAGTTTGTGGCTAGCTCCTCATTATTGTAGCACGAACAAAACACATGTAGCACAATCACCCAGTCTAACCCCAGGGCTTCCAGCCATTCAAAGGATTCACGATCCTGTAGACCCAATTCTCTCTCATAGTTTTACATATTTATCTTGGATACCTTGAGTTTTAACCTCCATGTAAATAAAAATATAAGATCTATATTTTAGACACACATATTCTTCAATCTATCAATGATCATATATTTTTGGTGGTGTTATCATTTTATTTTAATCTATAAAATATAAATAAAGGAATCCATTTTTAGAATTACACTTTTTAATTCCTAGATAATTGTTGTATGAGATTCTTCAAGAGAATGTGAATCAAAAAACTAGAATTAACTTTTTTCAATATCACATCTCCGACCAAATAATTCAAGGTAATTAAAAAAAATTATCTTCATCATAGATATTAAAATATTCTTAGGCTCTATTTATTTCTTCTCAAAAATTGGAAATGGGATTCTTCTCTTATCTTTTCACTCCCAAACAGAATATAAATATTTATATTGTTTTTATATTAATACCCATTAGATAAAGTGATGTAATCAATTACTCTTCATCAAATACACCTGGATTATAATATTCTTATTGTAAAAAATTTCTATAGGAATTATATTTAATTTAATATGAATATATTATAAAAATCTATATCCATCATTCAATATTTTAATTTATCCCTAAATATACATGTATGTAGGAAAAAACGACTCTACAATACATATTCCTTCTCGAGGGTGTAGAATTTACTATATCATCCATTTTATTGTGTTCTAATATTCATTACATCATGGGTTGTGTTATCACTCAGATCCATAATTTTATCCAACTATATTCATATTATGTTCATAAAAATTGTATAATTAGTATTTAAGTCATATATTCAGGGAAATCTATTAAAATGTGGTATATTTTCTCAGGGTTAAATGTTTATTAGTTAGAAATTACCTACTCCTTTAGTTCTTCCGAAAATAGACCCTTTAAATTTTAGATAATGTGATGTGGTTAAACATTCATCCATTGGGATTTGGTGTTTTTCAACATGATTATTATAATGCTATCATTAGAAACATTATTTCCATTTTATGTTATGTTACATTAAATAATTTTGACTAGATGAATCAATATATACTACGATGTAGGATATATGTCTCATCATTGAACTATTTATATATACGTATTCACATCAGAAAAAGTGTCTATGTTGTTCATGTCATTTTCTTAATGTCTTAAAAATTCTATGATAATTTTTCTTAATTAAATGAGATAATTTCAAGACCAAGCTCTACTATGGCATGTAATTACAAGGCATGGAGTTGACAAAATGGGATATGGATATTTTTTTAAATGTTTATTAAATAATTGTACAAGAATATTTTTCTATCTATTAATTTGATGCTTGGATCTAAAACATGAGGGCACCATTAAACATAGGGAATCAAGAATCGTCTAAAAATGGTGTAAAAGTTGACAGTGCTGGCCAATAGTGGAAGTTAGTTTTCAGAGGTAAATAAAATAATTAATAAGTATTTTATTTTATTTTTATATCCATATATCTGCTAAATGGTAAACCATATTTGAAATATGAGGGTACCATTGAGATCGTTTCGCCGTGTTTCCCTTAGGAAATGATTAACTTTCATCAGTGTGGGTCAAGGGTGTAAGATATTTTTAGAGGTTTTTTAAATGAATTAAAATGGAACAAATGTGCAGTTTTGGAAATTCTAAACAGGTTCTTCAATTGAAAATATGAGGGAATTGTTTTGTCTGAAATGGTGACATTATTTAATAATATAACAGAAATCAACCCGCGAGGGTCAAACGAAAAGGTTATTTTTTGAACCATTTGGAAGACAAATAAAATAAATTAATAAGTCTTTTTAGTTTATTTTCCTCACCGTTGAGTGGTGGCATTCCAACACTATAGTGCGGAGATGAGGAAGTGACGAACCTCGTTAATGATGAACTTAAATGAGAAGCATGTCGATTCATTAATAAAAACATAACATATATGCAATTTCACTAGTGAAACTTCGTAACGATGTGATGACAGAGCACAACAGAAATATTGCGATGCGTTTCTATTTTAACGATATAGTGGTTTAGCGAATCAAGGAGATAATTTCTCTAACTAATGGTGATTAAGTTTCTCTTCAATGAACAATTTTGGGGATCAGAAAACAGAGAAAATGCCTTAGAGGGAGGATCTGGGACCGTAGGTCGAGGAATACCAATAGCTTCGAACTGATTGACACTAAAGACAAAACATCTCTAGGTATGGGGTTTATATTAACTGAATAACTTATTTCCACCATCACTCTTGTAAATGAAATAAACATGTTAACTCAAAAGAATTTATCATATGGATCGATCGTTCATGCAGCATGGTTAGTGATGTAGGATAAAAAGGGGATATCTTGTCTTATTGATTATTCGTTACCCACAATCATGATTGCATCTAGGCTGACATGAGAAATGACTCGGATAGGTTGTAGGGTTTTCTTTATGACCCCAATATATATGTATATATCTCTATGTTCCTTAGGGTGAAATAGAAGCGATGCATCACCAAGTAAGCACCATGGTAATGAACTGCAACCAGGAGGGCTATGGTAAAAGTAGTATGAGGCTACAATGACCAAAAATTGTGGTAGCACCATGACCCAAAGCCTTAGACATGGTGGAAAGATGAAGGTGGCGCTCACGTAGAACGTTGTGATGAAAGAAAGGGTCGATGACATCGTGGTGGCGGTTTGTGACAATACGTCCATGACAACCTGGCTGTAGAGGAGGAGGAACTAGTAATACCCAGGTTGCATGAGACAGTAGCGGGCCACAATACAATGTCGTGGAAGACCGGGGGAGGCGGACCTACAACAACATCTCTATCCCATAGACTGCCCACGTTGAACGTTGGAAGATCTGGTTCATCCGAGAGGTGAACCCCTGTGACAACCGTCTTCTGGGAGCAGGTCAATGTAGCTCATGCCGCGTTGATCGAGATAAGGGTGGCACAGTAAATGACTAAGTCATCCCACCTGAAAAAATTCAGCCGCTCAAGCAACTAGGTTATTTGACGAGCCATGCCACATGGTGGCCCAGGCTTAAAGGAATCTGGGGGAAGGAATCATGCCATGGGGCAACCCAAGGTTGATTAATCCCTTCCAATATTGCGGTCTGGGCAGGTAAATGAAAATAAATCCACCAAGAGGCTTGGGCTAAGAACATAATGGCTCGCCGATAGGGGGCCGAGCTGGATGCGACTGGGTTGTCGAGAGACTCAATGGGATGGACGCGCAACCGAATTGAGTTGAGTCAAGAAAGGTCAGATGGGCCAGGTATGCATACCAAGCCCAGTCGGGCTAGCCGATAACCGAATCAAGTCTGTTCAGTTCAATCGAATACGGCAAGGTTGTTTAGGGTGGTCCGACTGATTCGGAACAGGACATGACGAAACGGGTACGTATTTACTAAAAAAATTTCTCTCCAATCGAGCATTGGAATGATGACACGTTTATGACATTAGAACACTCGTGGTGAGTCATATATTTTGTTATACTCTAAGGATGATTTTATTGTTGCTGGGATTTGAAGAATTGAATGAGTAGAAGTTTCTCCTGAAAAAAAACACATTATGTGCAATGATCCTACAATTGAATAAGAACCAAAGAATCCTGACTAGAAACACTATGTGGGTCATATATGATAGCATAGTGGGAAGTGGATCTATTTGAACTAGCTGGCCCATGGTGTGGAGTGGCTTAGTTTAACCTGATAGACCCACGATACTCAGTGGGAAGGAGTACCTCAATAAGATGGCCAAAGTGGGAAGTGACTCTGTGTGACCCGACATGCCCAAAGTGGGGAGTGTCTATGTGTGACAACTCATTCACATGGTACTCATCATGGATGAGTACCATTGCAGTTCCATGCTTGTAAGAATCAGCTCAGTGTAACCCAGTAGGCCCACAGGGGGAATCAACTCTATGTGACTCAGTATACCCATTATACTCATTAAGTAGAAGTACCCCAGCAACCCAAGGTGTTTTGAGATTTGACATATTCTTTTTCATTATATACATTGAATTATACCTATGTAGTACTTCCTTGCCGAGTAGGGTGTTGGTCCTCGATATACGAAGTATAACTCCTCTATCATAATAGGGTGTAGGTCCTTCAGGATTAATACGCCTTAGTAGGGACTAGGGCGCATGCCCTCACATACAGAGTAGTACTCCCCCATGTCAGCATAGAAATGAAGAGAGCGTTCTCCATAAGATATGGAGCTCCCTTTACCATCATACATAGCTATGAGGACCAGGACCATGAACATGAATAGATCGATGCCTAATTAGGAGAATGTTCTCCCTCAATGAGACTAAGGTGTTGGACTTGGTTGCCTAGAACCAACTACTTTGTACATTATTCATTAATAAAATCCTTATCACTTCATGATTGTTATTCTGCGTGAAAATTCATGTGATAATTTCCTAAGGACAACTGTTGCATTAAAGGGTCATAGTAGATCCCTACTATGATGAGATCCCAAAACTGTCATAACACTGTTCTTGAATATATATTCTATGGCTAGATGATATTATTTGGGGGACACAAATAATACAGGTCATAAGGGGGGAGGACTCATAAAACGTTGACGCACATTTTCATGTTGTGCGACCTTGGTAATATCCACGAGGATATTATGAGAAGGAGAACCGCCAGTAGGAAATCCACATTTCATAGTGTCATTGAATGTTCCTATTTGTGGACGTGTGTATTGGTCCTTAGACTTTAAGATTATTATTTATGGGTATTAAAACTCGTGCACATAGATGTATTGAAGAAAAATGTGACGACACACTGTTCGCAGCATGGTAGGATACATTGGGTGCGTCACGAGTAATACTGCATTAATAGATAATGCGACAAGGGATTTTCCCCTTATGTTACTTAACGAATGTAGATATCTTAGGCCCTTTGATGGAATTGATATAGCCTAAATAAATCCATGGCCATTATAAGGTATGGGCGAGTTCAATTTTAGGAATTCAAAGAATGAATAATCAAGCACATGGGTTGATGGCACTAGCATGTAACCCACTTGATTAGAGATATCAGGACAAATGGATTATATTACACGGTTAGCATTTGTTGGAGGTGACACGTCATTGCGGTGTTAACTTCTTTCTCTATGTGTTCCTTGGCATGCTGCTAGATGCTAACCTTGGACTTTTGGAAAGATCCCCATAATACAACTGAGAAAGAGTCCTAGAGGGTCACACACTAAGTGTGTCCATGTATCTCAGTGAAATATTAATTTAACAAGGTAAATAAATATTATTCCTGACTGTGGTTTGATAATTATTTATGGATGTATGATCGCATTTATTTCGACACTAGTTATTCGAGAGAATATATTGTGGGAGAAATAATATATTTATTAGCGTGTAATGCAGTTACATTTATTTAAGAAATAAATAGACATTACTCAATGTCTAATAAATGTGGTGGAGAAAAATGGAAAATAAAAGTACTGGCCGTGTATATTAAATATACACGCCGTGTAGTTTTATGGAAATCAAGTACACAACTTGTATTAATTTTTTCATGTCGTGTAGTTTTCCAGTCGGTATTTTGAGGATATAATATTGTATTATTAATGATATTAATTATAATCAGTGTGGGTGCATTTCAAGGAATTAATAATATGACATGGGGTTTCAATAAGAGTTAATGAAATAAAGAAAACTTATAACGCGTTTATTTATTCTCATAACTCTATTAACCACAAACCAGATTATAAATATCCTCACAACCCCAACAGTTTTTCCATAAGAGGCTTTATTGTGCACAACATATTTGGAAATACTCTCAAGCCACTAGTGAATTCCCTTTCCACCAAGAACGCCCTCATGTTACGAGAGCAAGATCCTCCACCAGATCAAGGCGGTCGAAGGTGGACATCGCAAGTGAAGGTTATTCCGCGCTATTATCGGGAGATACCTTCGGCGACGTCTAAAGATACGTGGAGCACGTGTGGATCACCGCTAGATGAATCCCATACTTGGATTCTACAACGCAACAATGGATCTCATGATCGTGACTGGAGATACCAACGAAGAAATAATTCCACCGAGGTAATTCTTGTGAATTAATTAAATTAATTATAACCAACATATGATGATACTATCTCAATGGATCTGGGACTCTTCTTTTATTTTTCATTCTTCATTCCATTCTGAAGATCCGACATTTTATATTTTGGCGGATCGCAGATTGAACATTGTTTAAAGATAAAATTAAAGTTGGGAAAACCAACCAATGCACTTCCGCTATGCCTGGAACCTACAAGTGGTATCAGAGGGAGGTTATATCGTTGATTTTAATTATTTAGTTTTTTGTTGATGTTTTACGCATTTAATAATTTAGTTGTTTCAATTCATTTTTAATCATTCTGGAAATAGGAATCTCGAGATGTGCTCATCCTCCCTCGTTTCTCGTTCACCTCATGCAATCAAATATTTCTATAAATATTGATTAAAATAAAATAGAGGAACTCATCCGGAGGAGCCTAACATTTCTATCCGTACAACACCAGAATACACAGCATGTATTTGGAAGTACACGCCATGTAGTCTAGGTTCATGCATCCTATTAGTCTTCCAAATCAGGCCTTTTATTTATCCTATCTAATCCATTTATGACACTGTGTGTTAACTATGAATAGGTGGAACACAGTTTCCGGATTACATTCCGTGTGGTCCAACATAACACGGCGTGTAGTCCCATTGGTTTAGGGTTGTACCGTGTACCCCGTACATGGCCTGCCCGCATGGAAACCATGTAACGCGGAAACTACACAGTGTGTGTCCCACTATACACATCGTGTACTCTGAAAATTTCCGAAGTACATTAACACGCCATTTCCCCAGGCGTGCACTTCGGATGGACGATGCAGAAAAGTACACACCATGTAGTTGGAACTACACGCCATGTACTCACCCAAATTACGTAGATTTATTAAAATTTATTATTATATTATTCAAAACCTTGAGACGAGTACCATAGTGCAGGCGTAAACTTGAGGCACAACACATGATAGGTGTTTTATATATGGGTGATTAATTTAAAAACTGCGTAATAAATGGAAATTCACTGGGTCGCCTCCAAGGTAAAAGTTACGTACAAGGATAATATTAATTGAATTAATTTGTTTAAAATTATGATGGATGAGAATCTCAAGGATGTTTAGAAAATGTTTTATGATAAAAGGATTGATTAATTAAAGATAAATAATTATTTTGAGAGGGATTTATCATAAACAAGAACGATTAAAGAATTGAATGCTAGTTTTATTAATGTGTAAATAATGTTGCTTGTATGAATGATCATGAGCTAGAATGACACCTTTGTATGTGAATGGTTTCTTTTAATTTATTTAAATTAAATACGTGTCATGTGAGCCATCTCCTCATTAACATGTAGGGCTACGTGGCCAAAGATTCTTTTTTGTGAAAACCCTTTTTACTCCTCCCCCACATTTGAGATAAATGCATATGTAATGGATGGAGATAACAAGCTAGTGGAGGTGGATCAGGTCAGGATCCAAGGTGAAACCTATCCCAGGAGATACAAGGGTGGACATGTGGAAAGCAGTAAACACGTACCCGAAAGGTTCAAGGTGTTTCTCCCCTAGTTCATCGGTTAGTTTATCAACCACTAGATAAACTAACCAATATAAAAAGCTCATGATCATACCATTTATTTTATTTCTGTCAATTGAATGGTTTATTAATTGTGGGTGTGTTGTCACGACCACACAATTAATTAATTAAACGAGCATGTAAGATGGAACTAAAATAAAACTGGCTTATACGTAAATATTATCTTAGACATGATCAATAACATAAGTATATCCCACTTAATATTAACAAGCATGTAATAAAAGATAATAAAATGGAAATTTATGTATAAGTATAAAATCCCTCAAAAGAAATATTAGGTTGGTATAGCCTTCCATAATCTTGGTTAGAATCGAACCATAGTTCAAAGTGCTTGACCAACCCTAGTTGGGGTGCTTTCAATTATCGGAGAATTATAATTCAAGGTTTTGGGTAGAATTGACTTGGTTTGAATCAAGGGTTGACTACCACAACAGGACTTCATGTGACCAAGAGGCAAAGGTTGAGGAAATCCAAAATAAAAGGACTTCAGGATTGGGGATTCCACTCAGTGGATCAAGGAGATGTGAGTTAATGCAGTTGGCATTTGAAATGACCACCTAAAACCCTTTCAAGTTTCTTGACCAACCATATTTGGGGTAATTCAAAGGGCAATATGGATCCTTGACACTGGAATATTCAGGCAACAGAATATTCTAAAATCAATAGTGAGGGCTATTGGATTTCGATAAAATAGTGGGAGAATAATAAGTATTAATTTATTTATTTGTCTAAATTTAGTAATCAATTACTACACCTTTTCTCATCATAATTTGTAGAAACTGCCAGAAAATGACTTCAAACTTATCATTGCAAACCATACTCGAGAAGGAAAACCTTCTTACTGGAACTAATTTCCAAGAATGACAGAGGCGTTTATGCATCATCCTTTTCCACGAAAAGAAATTGCATGTGCTGGATGAGGCTATTCTAGTTGCACCTAGGAAAGAGGCCAGTTATGAGGAAATATCTCTCTATATGAAACACATTGATGATTCCATAGATGTTGAGTGTTTCATGCTATCGGCCAAGTCCAATGAGCTCTTGAAGAAACATGAATACATGGACTCGTAGAGCATGATGTCTCACCTTAAGGATATCTATCAAGAGAAGGCGATAAAGGAGAGGTATGATATCTCTAATACATTGTTTAAAACTATGCTTGGAGAGTGTGTGCCAACTAGTCCTCATGTAGTCAAGCTTATTGGCTATATTTAACGCCTAGACATCTTCGGATTAAATTCCTAGATGACTTGTGTACAGATCTCATCCTATCATCACTCCCCAGGACCTTATCTAGCTTCATTGTGAGTTATAACATGAGTGGCAATGAGAAGAGTCTATCAGAGCTTCTGACTTTGATTCGCCAGATAGACAAGGACTTGGGGCGTGACAAACCCGCAGTCCTTATGGTGAACAAGAAAAGGAAAGACAAGGAAATGGGGCCAAAGACTTATAAACGTTCTGAAGCCCCCAAGCACCGTCCCTCCATTAAGGGGAAGATCCAGAGGCAGGGCAAGGAATGGGAGGTGGTGTGTTTTGCATGTGGCAAGAAGGGCCACTGGAAGAGGAACTGCACCTAGAAGCATGGGGATGATAAAGCTGCGTTCGTTATCAAGTGTACCCTTTCCATTTCTACAAATTGGGTATTAGATACAGCTTGTGGGGCTCACATCTATATTCAAATGCAGTAACCAAGTAGATTTAGAAAGATTTCCAGAGGAGAGATGGATCTTCGAGCTGCTAATGGCGCAAGGCTAGCTGTGTTGTCTATTGGTGAATACCACCTCTCATTACTGACTGGAATGATTTTGGTTTTACATAACTATTTTAATGTTCCTAGTGTTACTAAGATCATAATTTCTATACATTGTTTGGATATGGATGGATTTATTTTCATGTTTCTAAATAAGGGTTGTCTCTTTTATAAGAACATCGTATGTTATGGTATGACACATTTAAATAATGGTTTGTATGTATTAAATTACAAAAACCAAGTGTTGTCAATCGATAATGAAACAAACTAACATGACTCATACATCACCCAGTTGTGGCATCACTGTCTCGGTCATGTAAATGAGAAGCGCTTGACAAATCTCTTCCATGATGGCTATCTAGACTCTATTGAGCTAAAACCACTTGATAGATGTCACGCTTGTTTACAAGGTAAAATGACTATGCCACCTTTCGGTGGACAGGGTGAAAGGGCCACAGAGCCTCTAGGATTGGTAAACACTGATGTATGTGGACCATTTCCAGTAAAAGCTAGAGGTGGATATTCAAACTTCATTTCTTTTACTGATGATTTTAGTAGATACCAATTTGCTACTTAATGAGGTATAAATCAGAAGACTTAGAGAAATTTAAGTAATTTATAAATGAAGTAGAGAATCGGCTTGGTATGATGATAATGAAACTTCGATCAGATTGAGGTGGAGAATATCTGATCCAAGAGTTCATCAATCTTCTATGGGAGTTTAGGATTCTATCTCATCTCACTCCTCCTTATACACCATAGTGGAACAGTGTTAGTGAATGGAAGAACCACACTTAGTTGGACATGGGGAGGTCGATGATGAGTCATGTGGATCTTCCATTATCCTTTTGGGGATATTAATTACAAACTGCAGCATACACATTAAACCGAGTACCAACTAAGGAGACAAATGGAATTCCCTCCGAGTTATGGAATGGAAAGAAAACCATTTTGTCGCATACACGTGTATGGGGATGTAAAGTGTTTTTAAGGCCTTCTCAAGAAACAAACTAGCACCCCGGGTCAAAAATTATATCTTTATAGGATATCTAATGAAATTAAAGAATATTACATATATAACCCCCATGACAAGAAAGTGATTGTCGCCATAAAATCCGTCTTTCTTGATAGGGAGAAAATACTCAAAAAGGATAGTGGGAGTAAGATTGACTTCGACGAAGTTGATGCTCCTGATACACATGAGTTGGTAGAGGAACAAGATCTACATGTCCATGTGGAAGAGGTTCTAGAAACAAAAGTACTGCGTAGGAGATCAAGAGATTTAAGGGAACCAGAGAGATTTGTTTTCCTAGTCACCAAGGATGGTTAATCATTATCGTTGGCCAATGATGAACCTCTATCCTATAAATAAGAAGTATAAAGCTCAGAAGCTATAAGATGAATAGAATCTATGAGTATCATAACCAAGTCGGGGTTCAGGTCGATGAGCTAGTTGATGTAAATCCTGTTGGATGCAAATGGGTATTTAAGAGAAAATTGGACATGGAAGGTCAAGTTAGCACCTCTAAAGTCAGGCTGGTGGCTAATGTATTCAGACAGTGTCATGGAATTGACTATGATGAAAACTTCTTTCCAGTTGCCATGTCTAAATCCATTAGAATCATACATTCCATAAAAGCTTTCCATGACTATGAGATTTGGAAGATGGATGTCAAAATAGAATTCCTTAATGGGAACCTTCAGGAAGATTTCAACATGACAAAACCAGAAGGGTTTGTGACACTAAGTGAAGCCAAACGGGTTTGCATGTTGTAGAAATCCATTTATGGATTGATGCAAGCATCCAGGTCATGAAACATTTGATTTTATGAAGCCATAAAGGAATTTTTTTTTCATTAAGAATGAATGTGATCCACATGTTTATAAGTGGTTTAATGGGAACGAAGTTGTTATCCTAGTAGTATATGTTGATGACATATTTCTTATTGGAAACGACGTACCAGCCTTACAGTCAGTTAAGGACTGGTTGAATAGGTGTTTCTCCATGAAGAACATGGGTGAAGCAGCCTACATTTTAGGGATCAAGATCATTTGTGATAGATCCAAGAGGCTTCTTAGACTATGTCCGGGTACATACATTGACCAGATACTAAATAGATTTATTATGGAACAGTCCAAGAGGGGATTGATTCTAGTGTCACATGGCCAACATCTTTCTATGAAAATGTGTCCTCAGACATAAGAAGAGAAAGATAGAATGCGTAAGATCCCATACGCTTTGGCTATATGATCTATCATTTATTCCATGTTATGTAACATGGTTGATGTTTCCTATGCACTGATCATGGTAGGAAAATATCATCCAGATCTTGGAGAACATAATTGGACTGTCGTAAAGACTATCCTTAAGTATCTGATCAGAACTAAGGATATGTTCCTGGTGAATGGAGGAGACAAGGAGCTTGTCATCAGAGGGTATGCTGATGATGTTTTTCAAACAGATCATAATGATCTAAAGTCAGAATCTGGATATTTTTTATGTCTCAATGGAGGAGCTCTGAGCTGGAAGAGTACAAAGTAGCCAATTGTCGCTGATTCTACAGTGGAGTCTGAATATATAGCAGCTTCTTATGTAGCCAAGGAAGCCGTCTGGATTCGGAACATTGACTAGGAGTTTGATGTGGTTCGTAGTAGTAAAGATCCCATTACATTCTATTGTGGTAATACTGCATCAGTGTCTCCTAAAAAAGAACCAATGTCACACCATTGAACAAAGCACATACTCCGGAAGTATCACTTCTTGAGAGAATTCTACCAAAGGGGTGAAGTTGCAGTGAGAAGAGTTTCCACTAAAGAGAACGTGGTGGACCCCATGTCTAAAGGGATATCTCATTAGAAGCATTAATATCATGTGAGAGATAGTGGGTTAAAGGTTGTTAGCAGTTGGATCTAGTACAAGTGGGAGTCTGTTGGAGTTGGTGGGAAAGAACCAACTAATTTGTACTTTATTCATTAATGAAAGCCTTATCAAATCATGATTTTTCTTCTACGTGACAATGAATGTGATAATGTTCTAAGGACAGTTGTTGCATTAAAGGGTCGTAGCGGATCCCTACTATGACGAGATACCAGAAGTTCCATAACACTGTTCTTGAATATATGTTCTATGGCCAGATGATATAATTTGAGGGACAAAAATAATGCAGGCCATTAGGGGTGAGGACTCATAAAACATTGAGACACCATCTCATGGTGTGCGCGATTGGTAATATCCAGGAGGATATTATGAGAACGAGACCCACTAGTAGGAAATTCACATTTCATAGTGTCATTGGATGATCCGATTTGTGGACGTGTGTATTGGTCCTTATACATTAAGATAATTATTAATAGGTATTATAACTCGCGCACTTAGATGGATTGACAAAAACTGTGACGACACACTGTTCACAACGAGGTAGGATACGTTGGGTGTGTCACGATTAATACTGCATTAATATATAATGCGAGAAAGGATTTGTCCCTTCTGTTCCATAACAGAAGTAGATATCTCAGGCCCTTTGGTGGAATTGATACAGCCTAAATAAATCCATGGCCATTGTAAGGTATGGGTGAGTTCAATTCCATGAATTCAAAGAATGAATAATCGAGCACATGTGTTGATGTCACCAGAATGCAACCCGCTTGATTAGAGATATCGAGACAAAGGGATTATATTACAAGGTAAGTGTTCGTAGGAGGTGAAACGTCATTACGGCGTTAACTTCTTTCTCTATGGGTGACTTTGTGTGTTTTTAGATGTTAACCTTGTACATTAGGAAGGTTCTGTGTAATACCACTGAGAAAGCGTCCAAGAGGGTCACACAATAAGTGTTTCAATGTATCTCAGTTAAATATTAATTTAAAATGTTAAATAAATATTATTCCCGATAGTGGTTTAATAATTATTTAAGGATGCCTGGTCGCATTTATTTCGAAAATAGTTATTCGAGAGAATATATTTTCGGTGAAATAATTTATTTATTAGCGAGTAATTCAGTTAAATTTATTTCAGAAATAAATAGCCATTACTCAAGGTCTAATAAATGTGGTGGAGAAAAATGGAAAATAAATGTACACATTGTGTATATTAAATATACAGGCCGTGTAGTTTCCAGTCGGGATTTTGAGGATATAATAATTTTTATTAAATGATATTAATTGTAATCAGTGTGGGCACATGTCAAGGAATTAATAATTTGACATGGGGTTTCAATAAGAGTTAATGAAATAAATAAAACATGTAATTCTTTTATTTATTGTCATAAATCTATTAACCTCAAACCCGATTACAAATATCCTCACAACCCCATCCATTTTTCCATAAGAGCCACTTGTTGTGCACAATGAATTTGGAAATACTCTCATTCCATGAGAGAATTACCTTTTAACCAAGAAAACCCTCAAGTTACGAGAGCGAGATCCTCCACCAGATCAAGGCGGTCGAAGGCGGACATCATAAACAATGGTTCTTCCGCGCTAGCACCTGGAGATCCCTTCGACGACATCCAAAGATACGTGGAGAACATGTGGATAACCTCTAGAGGAATCCTATACTTGGATTCTATGATGAACAACAGATCATATGATCGTGACCAGAGACATCGACGAAGAAATAATTCCACCGAGGTAATTCTTTTGAATTAATTAAATTAATTATAAACAACATATGATGATACTATCTCAATGGATCTAGGACTCTTCTTTTCTTTTTTTTCTTCGTTCCATTCCGAACATCCATCATTTTATATTGTAAAGGATCTCATATTGAATGTTGTTTAATGCTAAAATTAAAGTTGGGAAAACCCATCAATGCGCTTATGCTGCACCCGAAACCTACATAAGGTGTGGGCCACTCTTTATTGGAGTTAGGAGGTATCACATGTTAGTATAGAGCAGTGCTCCCTCAACTGAGAACATTGGCGAGGAGCATACCACTCAACTTAGGTGTCCTTAGTCTTGAATTGGAACCAATACTATGATGACTAGACCACTAGTGTCGGGATATAGAGTTGGACCTAGTAGAATATTCATTAGGGATTGTATCTCTATAATGGTTTCCACAAGAGATGGTTGATCTCGTGGAATGTGATCTCATAGTTTATGTGTTTCCTCTCAAATCTAAGATGAGAATTCAGATGATTGCAATGATGTTGGAAACTTATAATTCCACGTGTATGAAACAAGTATATTTGGATGTTCATGGTATATGTATGGGCATATACCTGAGTAGAGATGACTGTTCATTCCATTGTGGTTTCCCTCTTATGATATATCTTGTGGTTTTGGGGTCCACTACTGAATATTCGTTTACTCATCCCTGCATGGGCATCAACCGAACATGTTGTGTTTTGTGAAAATGACAAAAAAATTGACAGAGACATTGGTGACCTGGGACCAGGCGGTGCCTAGTGAGATACGATATGCATGACATACTTCCATAGCTTCATACAATAACTCCTTGCGTACCATTTAGGTTGGGTCTTCTGCAATAATCTTACAAATATCATTTTTATATTCTTTTTTTTCAATTTTACTTTTGTTGGGATTTTATTCTTGAACATTTGACATACCTATCGTAACTTTAATAATTGGTTTTTTATTTGGAATGCATGTTTTACTTTATAGGTATTTTGTACATGGTTGTGTGTGTATGCGTGCATACATGTACTCAAGAAATTTCCACCCTCTCGGGGGATAATACCTTTGGTTCTAGTCAGTATCCCCTATCCATTAGGAGGCAGGCTTAGGGTGGTCACAACATGGTCCCCAAGGGAATGGGTCATGAGAAATTGGTATCGGAGGAGGTCAGTTATATCTCGAAGACCGAGAGACTATGGTTTTATTTTGGCGAAATAATTATCAGTGTTTCACATTCTTCTTTCAGGCCAGGGTCTCTAGTGTTAGTGTGGCAGTTGACGTATCCATGCCCAAGGACTCTAGACACCAAATTTGTAACTCAGTGCATGGAAACATTGGTTGTGGGAAAAAATGGTGCGTCCATCATATAAGAATGGTTTATGCTTTCCATGTCCTTCTTGAGTCATCTCTTGTGATATATTCTTTCAATAGTGGTTCATATTGAATCATTTTATGATGCCTCCATGATGATATCCTGATGGAATGCGACATTGTGATCATAATGACGATCCACACTGAGTAGATGATTCATTGTATGATAATGATTGTGAGGTGTTACCTCTGGCAGGTGAACTATAACAACCCATAAAATACATACACAGTTAATATATCATAATTGAAGTATATTGATTACAACATATATCAAAACCATGACGAGACCGTATAGTTATACTGTCTTTAGAAACTAGGAAACAAAAACAACATGTTCATAAATCATCCACGTTGTCTCCAGTTTATTTGATCATATCTAGACTCCTTTTTGGCATATCATATTTAATATCATTCTTCCTGACATGGGGAAAAGAAACATACAAAAGGGTGAGCTCAAATTCTTAGTAAGTTTAAACAAATGAAATGTCAATCATATCATATTCTTAAGAGCATAACGTTTCAAAAAATCTTATACTCCATAAGAGGTCAAAATATCATGTCATGGGATAAATCATAAATCAGAAATGTAATCCCAAAAATTCGAACATAAGACATGAAACATTGTGGCATACACACATAATCATAGAAAATGATTTCTTATTAATCATGTATCATTTCCAAGACCATCATAGTGGAAAAACTCTAGTACTGAACCGAGTTTACTTCTCGTTCCATCCATGTAATACTGAACTAGATTTACTTGTCGTTCCAGGCTTGTATATCTCATGAGATACAAATATTTACCCATTAAATTGGAGGTAAATATGGGTCCCACCCATATAATAATAAAAACAATCTTATGTGTGCCACAAAATCAGATATTATACATCATAACATAACTTATGTAATAAATATGGAATTCTTAAACATCATGCCATCATAACATAATCCATATATGATAAAAAGTCTTTATAAAAATAACTCCATCATAACATAATAAAATAAATTTAATAATTGGGACAGAAATATTACCCTATATCATCGTAGATGGAAAATAATTTTGATAAAACACTTGAACTCCATTCGTGAGGAAAATATCATATCTTCCTCAAATTCATTTTCTTTTCTCAAAATGTCGTGCAATTATAAAAGAAAATAATTTTTTTAAAGTAATCATGAAATATTGTAGAGTAATATTCATGGAAATAATGTGTTATGAAACTATAATAATTTTTTCATTCCGTATAATTTATAAAAACATTCTTCTCTTACAGTTGTTGGAAAAGTCAAAAATGTATCTCGTACGGAAAACAACAAAATATTCATCTCATATCATTTAATAAAAATTCACAAATAAGTGAATTTGGATTTAAACAATTCTTGGAGGATATAAATAATATTATAAATTGAGGAAACATGTATGTGGATGATAAATATTCCCCAGTAAATACAAAAGTATAATCAATCTCGGATACAAAAAATGATATTGCGAGATTTTCCATTACCGTAGGTCCGATATGATTTGTACGTATCTGATCCTCCTGTATAATTATTTAAATAATATTATTGACTTATTATAGAATAATATTCATTATTATGATATCATATATGGTCATATTATTATATTCTTATTAGTAATATTTCATTTCTACTTGTTATTCAGGTAATCTTTGCTTTATGTCCTTTTGAATGTTTTGTCGAATACATTCATATTCCTCATTTTAGGTTATAGCTACATAATTTACATAATGGTATTATTATTAAATATGTCATATTTATTCATTGAATTGGTTTATATAATCATGGTTTAATGAAGATCATGTAGAATGAATCACATCCCACCATGGAGACGGTAATCCGTACGTACAAACGAGCGATGATATCATTCCATTAATTATTGAATTGGAGTGGAGTGGATGATAGAATATCTCATAATTATTATAATGTTATAATAATCATATATAGTTATTTTTTACATCATTATACCCATCCAAGTAAGGTGGTGGTGGAAAATAGATTACACCACGGAATGGAGAGGGTATTCTATAAGTATACACGTGCCGAGATTTCGTTTTTTATTGGATGGATAGAAGGTGAAATAGGGTTATTTAATTTTATAATAATATATCAGTATTTGAGTGATACTGATGTTATTATGTTATAATGAAACAAATCAAGAAGAGTAAGTAGAAGAAGAAATAAATTTGAAACAATCGGTAAAGGATATTACCTCTTCTTCGGCATGCCTCTTCTAAACCTCCCCTTAGGTCACTATAGTTGGAATTTGAAGAATACCAGGACCTCTTGTATGTTTCTATGGAAGGGGAGAAGAGAAATGGACAGGGTTTTTTCATGCTTGAAGGCTCAAAATGTTATATGGAGGAAAGGGATGAGGTTACCTTTTATAAAAGAGGAGAGGGGCCCCTTTGGAAACCTCAAAAATATTAATATATAATTCACTCAAACAGCAAATTAATACATCAAATATGACTCAATATAAATTATTAGATGATATAGGGTTTTAATATCATCAAAAAATAAAATATATACATGTTTAGAATTTATTTTAATCATTATCAACATCTTTTATCCGTATTTAATTTATTTAATTTTATTTGTGGTAACAATATTCTAAATTTTAAATTGTTATAAATAGTTACTTATTTTTTGTTAATTGTCTATAATTTTATACTTTATGACAATTTAAAACATATAAATTTCAAATTATAACTTTTAAATATTATTGTGATTTTTAATCAATTATATAATATGTTATTATTATAAAATAGCAACAGTGTCAATTTTGACACTATTAATTTATTTACATTTAAATAAAATTCACACTGACAATATATTATAACCAAATTATTTAATAGATTACAAACATGTATTTTTCATCTAGAAAATTTTTGGAGTTCATTAATTAGTTCCTATAATATTTATTTTAATATTTTTAAAACCATTTATTTGATATTTCAATCAATAAAATAATTTCTACATCGCTTTTGTGTCATCTTTAAGGATAATTATTTAAACCCTAAATATTCTAAATAAATTTTCATAATGTAGGTAATTTTGTTCGATTTCTGTAGAATATTTATATTCGATGTATCATGAGGTTTATCGCTAAATTAAAATTATTACAATTTTAATATATAATAGAGTGACATGTTGTCAATTTCATTGGTTTTAATAATATTTATATCATTTTCATAGTCAAAGGTACATGATATGAAAATATTAAGACCCTTAGGTTATATGGGTCATCTTTTTATTCATCCAATAGTATTATTTTAGATGTTAGGGTAAATTTATAATCTTATTTTTACCCTTAATTACCCGATTTACCATTAACTGAAGTAAATAAACATTTCTATAGTTACTATTCATAATATCAAATAAATAAATAAAAGTAAACTATTTAAATAATTTGGACACACTGAATACAAATATGGAATCCATTTTTTAATAGTTCAAAACACATAAGTATTAGTAATTAATTTAAAATTAATCACGTTGTTAAGAAAAATGTGTTTTAAAAGTTATAACATTGTCAAAGATTGAAATGTTTTTACCTTTGAATTCAATGTAAAATTAATGGTAATCACATAATTTATATTAAATAGTAAAAATATATTTTATTTATACTTTAAAACCATTAACTTTTATCACTTATCCATATAAAATTTCTTGATGAAAAAAGTTTTTTTTAAAATAAAATTAGCGTATATTTACTATTCATCTAAATATGAAAGTTATCAGAAAAGAATCAAAATTTTATCCAATATAAATTTTTATATCCTGATTCAAAAGAAGATATTTATTTTGAAAATTTTAAATCATAAAATTTTCTAAAATTATATTTAAAATGGTTGCACCATCAAAAGGCAGAAAAACTACAATTTTATAAAAAATAATTCTTTTATCCAAAAAAATTATTTTTTTCTCATATCATATGTAATATGAATTATAATGTTATATAAAATTCAAAATGTGGTTAAAAATATTTAAAATGTCATGTTTATATAATATTTTAATAGCATATCGTAGTTTAGTGAAACTCGGTATTGCATACAACGCATGCTATCGAGGAAGGTCACTCTTCCGTGTAATGAAAGTGAAGCTTCTTTTGTGTGTAGTAAATGATTCCTTTGGTGTTACCTATAAGATAATACATAAAAAAATAATTTCTCATAGAATCTCATTGTGTTAGATTTTACCCTCCCTTAAAATGAATTCTGCCCTCGAAATTCATTACTTCGTAACAAACAGATGAGGATACCTCTACATCATCATATCCACTAGTTTCCATGTAGGTTATTATAAATAGAGGTTCCTCCATAAAAATTTATCTAGAATAGTGGTCTTGTTTTGTAGAACTTTTTTTCTACGATTCAGAATCTCTATCGTATGTTCTTCATAAGAAAGATCATTCTCTAGCGGTACAACGTATAAGCTTAGTACATGTAAATGATCATGATTGTACTTTCTCAGGAGGGATACATGGAACACATCATGAACATGAGAGATATTCTATGGAAGCTCCAATTGGTAAGATACCTTTTTAACATGATCCAGTATTGGAATGAACAATATTCCAAGGGCTCATCTTTCTCTTATTTTCAAATCTCATTACACTCTTTGAATGATATATTCGTAAGAACACTTTAACACCCACTTCGAACTCTATCTCTTTTCTATGATTGTCAGCATAAATTTTTTGTTGACTCTAAGACGCTCTTATCTGATGATGAATAGATCTGACCTCTTCTGCCATTTCATCAACAAGATCAGGTCCTAATAGCTTTCTTTTCCCAACTTCATCCCTGCAAGTTGGAGTTCTGGACTTCATTAGATAGAGGGCTTCATAAGGAGCCATCTGAATACTGGAGTGAAAAATATTGTTCTGAAAAATTCCACAAGTGGTAGTTGTTGATCTCAATAAACTTTTAAATACATAGAGAAAGCATTCAACATGTCTTCTTGAGTTTCAATTATCCTTTTAGACTGACCGTCTGTCTGAGGATGATAAGCAGTGCTGAAACTTAACTCTGTATCTAGATCATGCTAAACACTTCACCAAAACGTTGAGGTAATCCTCGGATACCAATTAGATATAATGGAAAGTGGTACTCCATGCAATATTACCACTTCTTTTACATATATCCTGACAAGCTGATCAAGAGTGAAGTCCTATCTAATAGCTATGATGTGTGATGACTTTGTAAGACAATCAACTATAACCCATATATAATTATTGCATTTGGATGTTTGGGGAAGTCTAGTGACAAATTCCATAGTGATGTTTTCCCATTTACATTATGGTATGGGTAATAGTTGCAACATCCCCGTATAGTTATGTCTTTTAGCATTAACTTTATGAAAATCCAAGAATCGAGAGACATATTCAGCAACATCTCTTTTCATGCCATCCCACCAGAAGTACTCTATCATGTCTCTATAAATCATTATGCCTCCATGGTGAATAGAGAATGATGAACTATGAAACTCTTCCAATATTTCCTTCTTTAATTCTAATATGGAATGAAAAAAAACCCGATTCATAAACATTATTATTTCATCACAATCAATGTGGAATTCAGAAACATTTCTCACATTCAATTGTAACCCTACATCTTCTTTCTATGCAACTTTAATCATCACATGTATATATGGTTTAACATTCATTTGAGAAAGATAAGATTTTTACCCTTCCAATATAATTCCAAGATCCATCCTTTGTAAATACATAAATATTGGATCTTTTGTGATCCTAATCCTAGATAAGATAGCATGTTCTTTTTGACTAAAAGTGTCTTCCACCTTGTTTTCTTTCCCAGGGTGGTATTGAATTGAGAAGTTTTAATCCTTATTCAGCTCTTACCATCATATTTTTCCCATGTTAACCTACTTT
The DNA here is from genome assembly GCA_963277665.1 of Viscum album. NCBI lineage: Eukaryota > Viridiplantae > Streptophyta > Magnoliopsida > Santalales > Viscaceae > Viscum > Viscum album. The sequence continues at coordinate 1,428,913,442 of OY728141.1, forward strand.
TTTTTAAAATATACTTTAAACTGTTATGATTAGTACAAATATCACACCTTTCACCATAAATATAATGCATCAAAATCATTAATGAAAATATTACCACAACTAACTCCAAATCATGAGTTGGGTAATTTTATCTCTTGGATTTTCAACTATCATGTGGCATAAGCTATCAGCATATCATTTTTCATGAGAAAACACCCATCCCTTTCTTGGATGCATCAATGTAGATCACAATCCTTTTTCCACTATAATGCAGTGTGAGAACAGGTGCACTAGCTAAACTTTTTTTTAGCTCTTTGAAATTCTCTTCACATTACTCTGTCCACACAAACATAACTCTTTTCCGAGTCAATTCGGTAAGTGGGTTAGATAATCTTGAAAAATCATTCACAAAATGTTGATAACACCCAGCTAAACCATGAAATATTCGGATCTTAGTTACTATTGTTTGTATCGACCATATTTCAATAACCTCTCTTTTTTCTGGTTCCACAGATATCCCTTATTTTGATATTATGTGACCAAAAAATTAAACATTTTGAAGCCAAAATTCACTCTCATTAAATTTGGCATAAATAATCTCCTTTCTCAGGGTCTATAATACAATTATTAAGTGATCTTTATGTTCTTCCTGGCTCTTCTAATAGACAAGAATATCATCTATAAAGACTACCACAAACTGATCAAGATATTCTCTAAAGACTCTAGTCATTAGATCCATGAAGATAGCAGGGGAATTAGTAAGACCAAATGACATCACTATAAATTCATAGTGTCCATACAATGTACAGAAAGATGTATTTGGTATATCCTCCTTTTTGACCATTAATTGATTATACCTTGAATAAATATCAATCTTGGATATGTATTGAGCTATGTGTAGTTGGTCAAATAAGTCATCAATGCATGGAAGATGATATTTGTTCTTGATAGTGATCTTGTTATGTTCTCGATAATCAATTCAGAGTCTCATTGATCCATCTTTCTTCTTATAAATCAGAACAGGTGCTCCCCACGGTGTCTCACTTGGGAATATAAATCCATTATCAAGATCTTCTTGGAGTTTCTTCTTCAATTCCTGAAACTCAATTGGCTTCATTCTATATGGTGTCTTTGAAAGAGGCATAGAACTGGATATGAGTTCTAATGAAAACCCACCTTCACGATTTGGTGGAAGACCATGCAATTCCTCCAAAAAGTCATCACCAAACTCTTGTACAATGGGTGTATTCTTAATAGTGAGTTTCTCCAAAAACATTTGAGATAAACTAATTTAATTTAAATTAATCATGATCCATAAGGTGGAGGAAATTTCTAATGGACGTTTATATTCATCCTTGCATTGATATATGATCGTAGATTGATCTGGAACAAGAAATGTGGCGTCCCTTCATTGAAAATTTACATGAGTAGTATATAAATAAAACCAATACATTCCAAGAATCACATCAAATTACACTATAGGAAGGATCATAAGATTTTCAAGAATCAAATTACTACAAACATCAATAGAAGAAGATTGGTACACTTTTGATGCGACTATTGTTCCATTAGGGGTTGTCACAACTAACTCAACAGCTAAATGTTGAGGTAGGACAGAAATACCCTTAGAAAATTCATCAAAAAGAAAGTGTGGGTGGATCCAGAATAAAATAAAACATTTTCTACATTAGTGTGGATGGTATGTGTAAGTTTCACCAATTTGTTATCGTTGTCCACATTGCCGAAAGAATATGCATGTGACTTTTCTTTTTTCGATGGCCTTAAGTAGTTTGTTGACATTGATCATCATGAAAAACCCTTAGATTAGGGAATTGATTAGAATAATTCCCCATTTCCTTTCACATGTAACATTAAAGTGTATGAGGTGCATTCAGTGTAGGCTTATCATTGGTCACATCACTATAAATATTTTTCCTATCACTGCGACATTAAATTGCCCGATGACCTTATTTTCAAAATTTAATACATTTACTTGTCCCATTAAGACAATTCCATGTTTCTTTACACACTTTGAGCATAAGGTAAAACACATATTCTTTTTAGTTTGGTCTTTATATTTTCTTATAAATTCCATTTTACTCTTCTTATCAAACCCATATGACTAATGAGTTACTCCAATCTCCATCTCAAACATGAGATCACTTCGAAAAATTTCCTCATAGCTCTTGAAGTCCCTTATGGGTAATGCCCTTCGTAGACCTAGTTTTAAGCCAATAATGAATCGATCAATCTTACTCTTAGGTTGTATAATAATTCTAGAAGAGTATCTTGCAAGTCTTGTAAAATTTTAATTGTTGGTACCAACCTATTCATCATCCTTTTTCTTTAGTTCAAGAAACTCCTTCTACATCTTTGATTTATGAATACGAGGGATGTACTTATTGAAAAATAAGTTCTTTAACTTGTCCCATTCCATGGACTAATTTTTTTCTATTTTCCTCGTATTCTTGATCAGATTCCACCATTGATCAGCTTCAACTTCAACACGATATACTACTAAGATGAATTTATCATGTTCAGAACATTGTAGATCTGAAAATATATTTTCAGTGGTAATGATTCATTGTTCAGCCACTAATGGATCAGAAGACCCGCTGAATGAAGGTGGACGCTGTCTTACGAAGGATTCAACAGAATGTTTCTCCTTCCATTGCACGTTTGGAAGTCATGCATGATTCATAGATTGAGAACTATATATGAGCATTTATACAAGAGTTTTCATTCCAGATCCCATATTGTTTGGTTTCTCATGGGAACAATCATTGCATTTACCATCACATTCAACATTAACACGGTTTCTTAGGGTTCCAGCCTTTGACTAAAACCAAGAATCATATTGTGAGAAACAAAAATTACAACAGTAAAACAACATAATCAAGATTAAAATTTCACACTTTAGGTCATATCATAGGTTATTCTCATCCATTTCAAAAAAACTAGGATTGTGTCCTATGCTTAGACATATCCTTAGGGTACTTACTAAGGCATTCACATCATAGATTCCAAAGGATAACTAAAAATATACCTTGATAACAACTATAAAGACCCATATAGTACAATCATTTTTGATACTATAGAATTGAAGTATATTTATTACAACATATAACAATACCATGAGAGGACGGTATATGTATAGTGTCTTTAGAATCTGGTAAACATAAACAACTAGTTCATAATGCACCTTTTTTGTCTCCCATCTATTTGATCATATCTAGACTCCTTTTTCCATATCATATTTAATACCCTTCTTCGTGAAACGGGGAAAAGAAACATACCAAAGGGTTAGATCAACTTCTTAGTAAGGGTAAATAAATTCAATGTCTGGCATATCAAATTCTTAAGAGCATAATATTAGAAAACATCTAATCCTGCTTAAGAGGTCAAAATATCATGTCTGGGGATAAATCATAAAATTGCAATTTAATCCTAAAAATAATATCATAAGACATGAAACGTTGTATAATACACACATAATCATAGAAAATCGTTTCATATTAATAATGGCTCCTCGCAAAGACCATCATTAAAGAAAAGTCCATTATTGAACTGAGTTTACTCCTTGTTCCAACACTTTAATTCTGAACTAGATTTACTTGTTGTTCCGGCCATGTCTATCTAAGGAGATAAAAATATTTACCCAATGAATTAGAGGGAGATATATGTCCCACCCATCTCATAATTAAATAATTCTTATGTGTTCCAAAAAATCATAAATCATACCTCATAGAATAACTAATGTAATAAAAATGGGATACTTAAACATCATTCCATCATTACTTAAAACATATAATCTAATAGGACTTCATAAAAATGATTACATCATAAAAAAATAAAATCAATATTACAATAGGGATAAAAATATAACCCTATATCATCTTATATGGAAAATTGTTTTGATAAAACACTTGAACTCCATTCCTGAGGAAAATATCCTTTCTTTTTAAAAATATTTTTCTTTTCTCAAAATGACATGAAATTTTAAAATAAAAGAAATTTTTTGAAACTAATCATGAAAAATTCTAGAGTAATCTTCATGGAAATAAAGAGTTATGAAACTGTAAAAATCTGTTCAAGTATTAAAAGTTAAAAAAAATTCTTCTCATATATTGTCCGAAAAAGTCAAATAGTATCTCGTACTGAATATGACAATGGATTCATCTAATATATTTTTATTAAAATTCACCAATAAATGAAATTGTATTTAAAAAATTGTAGGAGGTGATAAATAGTATTAAATATTAATTAAACATGGATTTGGATGATAAATAAGCCCCAGTAAATACCGAAGTATAAACAATCTCCGATAAAGAAAATGAGATTTCGATATTTTCCCTTACCTTTCGTCCGATATTCTTTGAACGTATCTAAAACTCCTATATAATGAATTAAATAATTTCATTGACTTATTAAATAATCATATTCAATGTTATGATATCATATATGGTCATATTCTTATCTTCTTATTAGTAATATTTCATTGCAACTTGTTATTCGGGAGTTCATTGCTTTATGTTCTTATGCATGTTTTGTCGAATAAATTCATATTCCTCTTTTTATGTTATGGATACAACATTTAAATTTTTTTTTAATATAATATATTTAATATTTATTCTTTCAATTCTTTTATATAATAATTTTTTAAGGAATATCATGTAGAACGAATCGCATCACACTGTGGGGACAGTAAGATGGACGTACGCACGAGCGACAATATTGTTCCCATAATTATTGAATGGTATTTTAGTGGATGATAGAATATCACATAACATGTATCATGTTATGATAATCATATATAGTTATTTTTTACACCAATATTCCAACCCATGTAAGGTGGTGGTGGAAAACAGTTTACACCACGACCTAGAGACGGTATTCATTACGTACGTATGCGTTGTGATTTAGTTTTCCATAGGATGGATAGAAGGAGAAATTGGGTTGTTTCATATTTATAAAAACATATTAGTATATTATTTATACTTATGTTATTACATTATAATGAAACAAATAAAGTAGTAGATGTATAAGAATAAATAAAATTGAAGGAATCGGTAAAAGATATTACCTCTTCTTCGACAAGCCACTTCTAAACCACCTCTTAGGGCACTAAAATGGTCATTAAAGAATACCAAGACATATAGTATGTTTATATGGAAGTGGAGAAGAGTAATGGATTTTTTTTTCGCTGATATTTAATGTTCAAATTTTTTTAAAGTGGATAGGGAGGTGGTGCCCTTTTATAAGAGAGTCAAGGGGCATCTTTGGAAACATCAAGAATATTTATTTATAATATACATAAACCCCACATAAATAATTCCAATATGACTCAGAATCAATGATTTGATTTGATAGGTTTTTTATATAATCAACCAATAAAATTTATACTTGTTGGGAATTTATTTTAAACCTTATCAACTTGATTTATCCATATTTAATCTATTTAATTTTCTTTGTTGTAAAAATATTATGAATTTAAAATTGTTTTAAATAATAACTTATGTGTTTTCAATTTTCCATAATTGGATACTTTATGAAATTTTTCACAATATAATTTTTAATTTATAAATTTTAACTATTTTTGTGATTTTTAATCAATTTTATAATATGTTATTTTTATAAAATAACAATAGTGTCAATTTTGAAACTATTTATTTATTTTCCTTTAAATAAAATAGACACAGAGAATATATTAGAAAAAAAATATTTAATATATTCCTAACATGTCATATTATTCTATAATATTTGTGTAGAACATTAATTAGATCCTATAATACTTATGTTAATATTTTAAAAACCATTTATTTGATATTTCAATCAATAACATAATTTCTACATCGCTATTGTTTCATCATAAATTTTAATTATTTAATCCCTAAAAATTATAAATAAATGCTCATGATGGAATTAATTTTATTATATTTCTGGATTATATTTATATTCGATGTTTTATGAATTTTGTCACTAAATTAAAATTTTTACACTTATAAGATATAAGAGAGTTACATGTTGTCACTTTCTTTGGTATTAATAATAATTATATTTTTCATGGGAAAAAGTCCATGAAATGAATCTATTCCGACCCTGAGGTGATATTGGTCATCTTTTATTCATACAATAGAATTTTGGCAGGTGGTAGGGTAATTTTATAATCTTATTTTTAACCTTAATTACAAGATTTAACATTAACTATAGTAAATAAAAATTACCATAGTTACTATTAATAATAACAAAAAAATCATCATATTAACATAATTTGGACCCACTGAAACATAATATGGAATCCATTTTTTTAAAATCAATACACAGTAGTTACAATAATTAATTTGAAATTAATCCCGTCATTAATAAAATGAGTTTAAAAAGTTAAGTCATTGTCAAAGATAGAAATGTTTTTACCTATGAATTCAATGTAAAATAAATTGTAAGGACATACATTATATCAAATTGTAAAAAAATATTTCATTTATAAATTAAAATCATTAAATTTAATCATTTAATAATATAAATTATCTTGATGAAAAAATCTGTTTTTTAGAAAATTTTAACTTATTTTTAATATTCTTCAAAATAAGAATGTTGTCAAAAAAGTATCAAAAATTTATCCATTGTATACTTAAGTATCCTGATTCAAAATAAAGAAGTTTATTTTGTCAAATTGAACTCATAAAATTTTAATATAATTACATTTTAAATCTCTGCACCCTCAAAAGGCAGAAAAACGTCATTTTTGAAAAAAATATTGCTTTTATCAGAAAAATTGATTATTTTCTCATATCAAACGTAAGATGAATTATAATGTAATATAAAAATCAAAATGTGGTTAATACTATTTATAACGACTAGTTTATATAATATTTTAATAGAAAATATTTGTTTAGTGAAACTTGTAATTTCATAAAACACAATCTATCGAGGAAAGTCGATCTTGCGTGCAATGTATGACTAGCTGGTGTTTTGTATAGTAAATGATTCCTTTGGGGTTGTGTATAACATAAGACATAAAAAATATTTCTCAAAAAATCTCAGGGTGTTACATGAAAAAGTTCTGGCACAACAAATGGATTATTAGTATCTACCAGCACTACAAGTATATGATGCCTGAAGACTCTATGCACTACATGAGTTTCAGAGATAGAGTCCTCACAGTTTTCAAGGGGAGATATATCCTCATGTAGAAGAAGATTGACATGATGAGGCTACATGAGTCTTCCACATTGTTAAACGACTCTCAAATAGATAGGGATCTTAGCTAAAATCCTTCTTTAGGAGTCTATGGGGATATAGTGGATATTGATGATGTAGATGCATGATGAGGTGACCCTCACCTGATTAGAATTTTATCGCTTCTTCAGGGAGGAGTTATTTTCAGAGAAATTATTCCCTTTTCATAAGCATTGTATGTTGCACCTATAGTAGGGTATCATAATGGTAGAAAAAGACTCTGCGATATTCAAAGATCATTCTTGCAACTCTATAGATATTGTGAGGGATCATTACATCATGGCCTATAAATTTGAGCAGGGACTACCCTGGGAGATAAGGATGTACTTGAAATCCCTAAGAAATCCCTCATATGTTGTGGTGCTAGAGTGGCCACAGGTGGTTTAGAGTTTCTAACAAAGGAGAAGATGGATGCAACACACAATAGAGGTCACGAGGTAGTGGCGTCTACTAAATCAAGTAGACTACCAGTAATAGGATCGTGACAAATGAGGCATACCCATACCAAACACAGACACTTGGGTCTGTGGTTCAGGAGTAGCACCAAAGAGAAAATCAGTCATACGATAGGTGGTGTTATTCATGTATCATTCAGGGACATTACTCTAGGGATTTTCTGACCTGGCATTCCACTGAGAGGGAACCAGCTGATGAGCCTCCAGGGAAGAGATAGTGCATGGAGCAAGGAGTTATGAAAAATATATGTTGAGGTAGAGGAGCTAGACGATTAGTAAGAGGTGGTCCATGCCAGGATCATAGATTAGGAGGACGGGGATGAGGACAATTGCATGTAGTCATAGATTATGACCAAGAAGCTCCCAGAGATATTCAAGGTATGATCTGTTCGTTTTCCTTTGGATTTCATTTTATATAGACATATGTTCTTATTTTTCTCATTTTCCCATAGTTCATATCGTCCCTTGGTGAATCTGAGTGATAACTTCTCTGATGAACTGTGAATGATTTTCTCCCCAATGAAGAATGTCGGTGGATCAGAAAGCCATGACGATGCCATTGAAAAGGGATCTAGGACCAGAGGTCAATGAATGCTAATGTATTTGAACATGTAAACAAAAAAAATTTACCATTTCTTGGTAGGGGGGATTATTTTATGTGAATATCTTCTTTTTCCAATCTTTCTAATAAACGACATATGGGGGGTTAACTAAATGAAAATTCAACCCGTAGATCTGTCATTCAATTCGGGTGGTTAGTGAAGTGACATAAAAATGGTATATATTTTCTTATTGATTATTCCACCTTTTCCTCATGATCCACTAAAAGGAATGCATCTGTGTCAAAACGATCAATTAAAAAGATCATTCATTTGGTGTTTTTTTTAAAATATATATCTCTTTATCTATTTCACACTATGTTATTTACGGCAGATCATCGATGATCCATCAGCCAAGGAAATTCTAGGTGAAAGTACCATGGTCATATGTGTTATGGAACCTATGGTATGAGGCTACGGTGACCAACCATGGTGGAAAAACCAGGCCGCGGAACCCTAACTATGTTGGCATGAAGGAGGCAGCACATTTGAAGCGCACCGCAATGATATTAAGGGTTTGTCAGCCGCCAGCAGCAGGGCCGAGACACCCATTCTATGGTGGAGGAGGAACTTGTGGCACATAGGTGTGACAGACAAGGGGGGGGGGTAGACCTGTGGTATCTGGGCTAGTCGGTGCTGGTCGCGCGGATCAGTAGCATGAAACGTCGGCTGTACGCATTTGTTTGGTGGGTGAATCCCCACAGAAACTGGCTTCAGGGAGCATGTCAACACAGCTCATGCCATGTTTACCCGGGGAAGGATGGTGTGGTCACTAATCGTGTATGGCTAGATAGAGGACGTTAGTTTCTCTTGCGGCTTGGTGGGGGAACTAGTCGGGCTGTGGGCTGGCATAGGCTGAATGAAAAATGGCCCACAAAGCGGGCCAGGCTAGTGGACGTGAATTAGGCTACGGGGTGTCCTGATCTGGATGATGTCATCCCACCATTGTCGGTCGGGTTGGAAAATTAATATCAGTTCGCCGAGAGGCCTAGTCAAGGAAGAAACCAGAACACCTGTTGCGGGGTGGGCAGGATGGGATGGGGTCATTGTGTGACCCGGTGGGCTGGAACCCTAGTCAAACCGGGCGAGGACCACCAAGGCTGAATAGGCCTAGCCCACTGGCTAGGCTAGACTGGGCTAGCATAAAACTGAATCACTTCAGGTCGAGTCAGTCGAACTGGTCCAGGTTGTTCGGCTCAGTTCGACCGAGTCGGTGCGGGCGCAGACACACTCACCCCCCATTTATTAAAACACAAATATCTCTCAAATAGGGATACTATTGAAGATATGTTTGGGGAATTGGAACCCTCATAGCGTGGTGGATATATTGGAATACTCTCTCAAGGCTTTAAAGGATTCTATGATACAATGAATGGCTTGAGGAGAAGTTTCTCCCAAAATCATCTTCATTATGTGTAGAGATCATATGACTGACTAAGACCTAAAAACTACTAATATGCGACTTTATGAGGATTAGCTATGTTGTCCTAGTGGGATGTTGCTCTTTTTGACCCCACAGGCTCACACTAAGGAGAAGCTCTGTGTGACCCTGAATACCCACGATAGTCATCAGGAATGATTACTTTTGTATGATGGCAAGAGTGAGAAGAAGCTCTATATGAAACAACATGCCCATGGTGGGGATAGTCTCTTTGTGACCTTTTATAACCATGGTACGCATTAGGGATGAGTACGAAAATAGTCTACGACTAGTGGGAATTGGCTCTGTGTGACCCAATAGGAACATGGTGGTTATAAACATTGTGTGACCCAACATACGCACGATACTCAACAAGGAGAAGTACCCTAGATGCTCAAGGTGTTTATTTATATGAATGATGGTCTTACATTATTTACATTAGATTATACATGAGTATTACTCCCCTACTGGGTAGGGTGTTGGTCCTTAATATATGTTGTAGTACTCCCATATCATAACATGGTGCATGTCCTTCATGATTAATAATCCCCTACTAGAAGCAGGGTGTATGCCCTCACTTACAAAGTAATACTAATCCGTCATCAAGTAGAAATGTGTAGCAGGTCTTCCATAAGAGTCGAATCTCCCTTGACTGTCAAACACAACAATGAGGAGCAGCCCCTTACACATGAAGAGATCAATACCTATGTAGGATAAAGTAGTCCCCTATTGAGACTGAGGTGCAGACCACTCCTCCCTAGAGAGATTATGGTATCACTAGTTAGTTTGAGGTAGTGCTCCCCCAACTGAGAACGGTAGAATGCAGCTGAACTCTTCACTTGGATTTCCTTAGTCTTGTGTTGTGTGTGAGACTGTGATGACTAAACCTATATTTTTGGGCCCTTGATATAGACCATGTAGAATTTCCTCGAAGTAAAGTATGTCTCAGACGGGTGTCAACAGATATGGCTGAGCTCAGTGAGTGTGATCTCTTAATTTATGTGTTTCCTCTCAATCCTATGATGAGAATCTTGATGCTGGATATGAGGTTAGAACCTTATGATTCCAAGTGTCTGAAAAGTGTGTATCTGTATGTTCATGGTATATGTATTGGAATATACTTGAGCCGAGTTTATTTTTAAATCATTCGTGTTTTCTCTCTTGGGATATATCGTGTTGTTTCAGTGTCCCCTACAGAGTACTGTTTTACTCACCCATGCACAGGCTTCACCCACACGTGCTTTGTCCGGTAAAGATGACATGCACATTAACAGAGAAATCAGTAGCCCGGTACCAGGCAGTGTCTACTGAGATATGACATGCAGTACATACTTCCACAGCTTCAGATAGACACTCCATGCTTACCCATCAAGTGGGGTCTTCTATGAAAGTCTTATATAGATCTTTTTTTACTATCATATTTCTAGTTTTTATTCTTTTTCGGGTTTGTATTCTGGCCCATTTGACATACAAATTGTACAATTACTCAGTACTTGTTTCGTGGTATGCATGTTTTACTTTCCAACTATTTGGGATGTGGTTTTGTGTGTGTTTGCATACATGTAATCAGGAATATAATTCCCACTCATGGGATAATGACGTCAGTGCTAGTCACCATTCCCTGGCCTTTAAAAGGCGGGTTCATGGTAGTCATGACACGTGACCCAAAGGACGGGTCAAGACAATTTCTATGTGGGTCCCTTCAAGGTCTTCATTGAATTCATCATATTCTTCATGTTTCAGTTTTAGTGGCATTTCATACTTATTATTTCCACTTCCATTGCCACATCTACCGATCGGGACACCACAATCGATTATCTATATTATCCTCAATGATGGTCTCACTTTGGGTGTTTATATGTTTCTTGAAACATTATCTGATTACCAATGCACTTGGGTTCCAACCGTTTTTGTGTTTTGTTGATATCAAAGGGATTTTTTTGTGTTTTTATGTTTTTATGTGTTTTAGCAAGGTGAAACATACAGTAGGGATAGAGTTTTTGAGGAAACTGGATGGTGTATCCACAGCTATAAACTGTGGTTGTTGACTTGGACCACAAATGTTTTTAGGATCATTTTAGGATTGATTCCATATGCTGTACAAAAAATAGTCATATAGACTAATGTTAGATGATATGAACTTTAATGTAGGTTCTTCTTTTAAATCATATAAATTTTTTTCTAATATATTTATTATATTTATATAAAAAATATTGATAGGAAAAATGTTTTGTTATAAGAATTACATTAAGCATGAAACACATATATATCATAAAAAAGAAATATATTTTTTATTATATGGATCATAATCCTCTAGTTATGAATGTTTTCTTCCTTTACATCATTTGAAGTCCTCCTATCAATACAATAAATAAAATATATAACAATGGAAATGGTAAATTTATGCTTCATAGAGTGATATTAGAGATGAATTAATATTTTATGTTCTTTTGTTAGGAGGTATGACGTTTTTAGCTTATTACATTTGAGTTTTCCAAACCTATAAACATCATCTGTATTCTATATGATGTGGCACTTCCTTTGGTATTGTTTTATTTTTTATGTTTTATTATCTACTAAATATTTCCTCTTCAGGAAATTTACAATGGAGACAATTTTTTAGGCCATTATACATTCACGTGAAGTAACACTACTCTTATTTTGTTTCGGGTTTTATATTATAACATCACTTAAAAATTGCATTTCAAAATATCACTTTTTATATTTTATATTCTTATCTTCAATTTTGATATTAGGTTATTCTTAATATATAATTTTAGGTATGAAAACTGGCCTCTCTTTTGTAAGATTATTCTTGATTAAAATTAGACAGGAATATTGGGTTATGTATTACTATAATGAAAGGTACTTTTGGTTATGGGTGTTAAATTTATTGATTAATTTTATACTTGTTATTACCTTCACATTTTATTCGAATAATAAATTTTTTGACACTATAGGAGTTCTTAGGAAGTTTCCAATTAAATAAAAAACTAATATTGTGTTATTTATTCCTTTAATAATATTTTTTTGGGTATGAGTTTTTCACAACTAAATATGTCACCATCAGACAGCTCAGAAAGATGATAAAAATATGCCATTATGCATTCAAAATACATGAAACTACATCTACATGGATCCAGGTATGAACATCATGTTTACCTTAACAACTGTATTTTTAATTTTCTACTACAATTTTACTGATCAGATGATATGAAGATTATATTTACAATGTTATCAATTTTATTATTATTCAGTGTGAATGGTTTAAATTATTCATGAATCATTGATTTTTCCATCACTATTTGATATTATGTGCCTACAATAGGTTCTTTTTTGGTTCTAATTAACTCCCTTTAGTGTTCTTATATCATCAATACATTGAGAGAATCACAATATTATTTATTATTTTTTAAATTTCATGAGTGTCAAATATTAAAAAAAAACTCCATGTATTTCTGTGTTAAATATAGAAACCTAAATGGTGTCATTTGTAGCTCCCTCATTTGTATAGTGGTGATCTCCTTATAAATCCTACAGAGAAGATTATAATTCTTCTATGTATTTATATTCGTTGAATTATAATTCCTAATTATATTCTCATTTAAATGTGTAATATTTTAGACTATGTTAATTGAAGATATTTTATATATTTTTCCACATCTTCTTTGATCACATAGTCAAACAAGGTCATATTTTAGATATTTGAATATTATTTCGAAGGTCTTCTGCACAACATTTTATATGACATTATAATTAATATGATAAAAAATGTTGAAAAACTTAACCACAATTTCAATATCATTTTCAACTATTCTCATGAATTAAGGTCCAATAAAATAACATAATTATTGACACCATAACATTGTTTTAATAATAATCAAGAAAAAACTCATCTCTATGAACACATTACTATATATTCATCCACCTCATAAACTTATTTTATCATATTTAATAACTATAACATGTCCACCCAATGTCCGGTAGAGGGTCCCAAGTTTCACAATGATTATCTTGAAATACAACATGATATTCACTATAGTGTCAGGTCTAATATATTCCTATTTTCAAAGAAGGAATGGTCATCATAATTATTCATTCACAAGAATGACTTCTTCAACACACACTAGTCTGATATCCTTGCTTTATAGTGTAATTCATTACACCAACACATTACATTTTGTATCATATGATTGATATAGATCTTATTATTGTCAAATGATAAATTTTCCACTTGCATATTGAACATAATAAAATGGAAATCCCTATAAAGATTAATGTTTTATAGTTGTGATTTTAATCCATAAATTCTTATTTATTTACATTTTTTAATAACCTCTTAAAATTGGATCTATCTATGTGATTGAAACAGACACAACATGAGCCTCTTGTATTTGAGAGGCTAAGGTTGAGGGAAACTAAATATACATTTTTTCATTATAAGACTGAAATTCATTTTTATATTAAAACTATTTATAGTTTTCACATATTTATGTAAAAAAACTAGAATACATAGTGATTTATTTTAATAATAATCTATTGTAATTTATTTGCATCTTTTTCATGTCTAATGGGATTATTTTCTCTCATGTGACCCAATATGGATACCCAAACACGTGGAATAAAAATATTATTCACCTACCTAAATGAACTAACCCACACATGTACATTAATGTATATTGAATCCCTTAAATTCACCACTAATGGGAACATCCAATATCTTAATATGGTATTGTTATCTTCTAGATCAATTTAATTATCATATGGTTTATATTTTATAGTTTTATCCATTAATTATTCTAAATAAATGTATGAATTTTTTAAATACATTAATTTCATTAAATGTATCTGAAACGTCATGATAAAATGATACTAGAAAATTATTGGATATGAGATCTTCTAGTTGAAGTGCATAATGTTGTCATTGATAATAATATAAAAGGGACCAATATTGTTTTTTGATAATAAAATAAAATAATTTGTTAAAAATAAACGTGGAGTTATGGTAAATATATAATCTATATTGTGAAGGTCTTCTGTTGCACTGGTTTCACCTTATTGTGCTTTGAATGGGAAGGGAAGGGATTATCCAGGTCAGTGGCCAAGGATATGCCACATGGGATTGTAGAAGTTTCACTAAATAAAGATGATTTAAATACCTATATTTTTAATCATGATTTTGAAGATATTTATACATGTACAAGACAACAGAATCATTGGATCTAAAGTTTGACGGTATCATACTCCGGATGACACATCTATATAATGGTGTATCTCTCAATGTATCATTTAGAGGCCATATTACTGTTTAATATATTTATTCAAATTTAATGATATATTTTTATTCATCTTCATGATTTCATAGTGAAACCATGTATATTTAATGTTCAATAAGACTATTTTGAGTCCATTCATCAAGGAAGATGGACATTAATTTTTTGTCAGTTGTTGGGGAGGATATGAGTTTTAGTAAGCTACAAGATATTTATTTCATGAAATCTAAAGGCTATTTCTGTAGTTTAAAATCATGGAAGTTGAACTATTTCTATGTTTTATTCCATGGGTATTATCCAACGTCCACAATTTAAAAATATGACAATAAGACTATGTGGTAGAAGCTAAAGCCACAATTTATAGCCAAGGATATAATTCTTCATGGTGGAGGATATTTATATGTTTCAAAATCATGAATATATGTTTTACCTTATTTCTATGATAATAGGATATGTGGAAAAATTAAACCACAGATTTTATATATAACCATGTTTTTTTTGGGTCTATAGCCATGGTTACAATATGTGGCTATATCCTAGCGTTCTTGTAGAGTTTGGGTTCTTCTTTTCGACACCAAAAAAATCTTATCGTCCCTCTGAAGCAGAAACTTCAGCACCTCCTTGAAAAATATCAACATATAGGAAATTGAATATTCTTCCCTCGATGATCTACACTATTCAATATCAATATGAACTCTATCCATATCTTCTTTGGTGAGTCTGAATGTTTTTATGGGTTTTGTTGTTAATCATGTTTCATGATAAATGTCACTTCATAATCACCATATCCTTCACTACAGCCATCATCCAATTTGTATACTTATAAAAAAAATCATCACATTCAATGTGAACCATGATACATTGAGTTATTCACATTAACTAAAACCAAAAATCATAGTGTGATTAACAATATTTACAGTGGTAAACCACATAGTTTGAAAAATAATTTATAGGATGTATAAAGCAGGACACCTTATTTTAAATATATGGTACCTCAGGTTTAATATATGTCATCCATGAACATTATATATTTAAATACATACTCTGTTTCATAAATAAAATATGATTAATTATATTATTTCCCATAGTAGTTTCAATGTAGGTGCATAGTAAGGCTCATTATCATGTACAAGGTAACCCTCATGTGAATATCAGCATTCCCTTTTCAGCTTATTAACCCTTGGTAAATATGGTCCAAAACAATGTCCAATTATAGTGTCCAAGATGGTAAATATTTCTAAAAAAACCTTCAATCCATTCTTAACAATAACATAGTATGTTATCTTATTTGTACGATTATGTTAAGGTTTCTCACTATGGAATTATAATACTAATACCAATCTATTGACAATAAATTTTTATGGATATAAATTATAATGACCCAAAATTTTCACACATAAATATTAAAGCTTTTTAGATGAATATTTACATATGACACAACACATGCTTGATGATTATATAATAATTGTTTCCTTGGAGACTAGGAAAACAATCTTATTATTTTTTAAAATATCATCAACTTATCCAATAATGATCTATCCAATTAGTAATCCTTAAATTCATAAACAACATAGAAAATTTATTCTTACCCGAGGATAAAAAATAAAATAATGGTGGATATCATATTCTTTTAAAGGTTAACCATGAGAGGTGTCACTATATGATCATATGAAATCATAAGATAAGTGTATATGTATGAGTTTATGAGGCATAATATGCAAAAAACGTAATGATGAAATATAATTTTATTGAATATTTTATTCATAATAAATGATATAATTTCCAAAATTGTGTTTAATATGTTTATTGTTAAATTATATCGGATTATATCATTCATTGGAAAATTGAAAAAAAATTGTAATATTACCCTATAAAGTAATCTATAGTAATTCAGCCATAAATATTTAATTTTAAACTATTTGAACATATATATATTTTTACATTTTCCTCACTCTATGGGATAAAATTTTTATTCAGGAAAATGGTGGTAAATCATGCTTTTCGTTGGTGTAAAATGTCTATGAAGTCAAATATGGGCTGAACAATCAATATTGGACACCATTATACTATTTGAGAAATAAATTCTATATCATGGTGTTTATTAGAACCAAATTTTGAGAAGAGATCGAGGATCCAATTTTTAGAAAATAATCATTATCTATAGAAAGATAATTCACAAATTTTTGTGGTAAAGAGGAAATTCCAATGTGTTTTAAAATATTTGGATGAATACCCCCATTAACATTTGAAACCACTTGTACCAGGCATCCCCTCAATTATATAAATTTGTATTTTTTCATTTCAAGGGGTTATGAAATGAATTGTAATATTTAAGTGACATGATAAATTTTATTACTTCATTTATCTAGGAATTTCAATTGGAAGAGCTCTAGAAACATGGATACCTTCATAGAATCCATCTTCTTCCACTTCACTTTTTAATATTACGGTTCTAGCAATAAAACTACTTGTTTATCTTTCATTTCATCTATTTTTTTTATTTTTTTTCTTTTAATATTCTTATTTGGTATAGAAATCCAAAATATAAATATGATTGGGTTATACCCTTTCCTTATCATTTGGAAATAAAAAACATTTCTACGATGACTACACTGCACATAGAAGAGTAGTTTTTTTGTAATTGATCTACCTATTAAACTATTCATTCATTTTTTTAATAAACGATATACGAAAATTCACATATTATGATTTCTGAATTCAATTTTTAAATAAAAAAATATATAAGAAGTTAATTTAATGATTAACAAAAAACTCACGAGGTAGAGTGATGTGTGAATTGTTTGAGAGTCAAATTAATCCGTGAAACCAAATCACATGGGTTATATTATTAATGATCAAATATAATCCATAATCATAGTTTATCTCAATTTTCCAGAATTTATATGTTCCATATTTTATCACTTAAAATATTCTAGACATAGAAAATCAATCAAAGCACGATGCCATAATTGCACATTTTGAAGCTATCCTAGGGTTAAATTCACATAATCATTATGGGAAACTTATTTCTCATAGGGTTTTGGGATTAAAAAATTAGGGGATACTAATTTAGTTGAATGTTAACATAATGATAATGATGAATAGATAAATTAATAGGTAGATTTATTTCGATTATTCCTTGTAAAAATATTTCCAAAAACAATATTCTTGTTCTGTTGTATTATTCAAATTTAATTTCAAATATAAAAAATTGAAATATTCTTCCAATATACTTATTATTCTTTTATAAATGATAAAAACCCTCGTCCTTTTATGTAGTTTGATTATTCCACTTTATTTTATTTTCATATACCTTTAATATTTTGTTTTATTTACATTGCCTTTTTAGAGACAACCTTGGCCAGCCACTCTTATGCACCTAAATAACCCAATAAAAAACATCATTTACAAGAGGCCACAACATCACCTTTCCAATTGTAATCACATCTTGAAATTCATGTAATTATTTCAACGAATTAGATTTATTCCATTTTTAAATTTTATTATCTTATTATCTTTTTTATTCCTTCATTACCAAATCTGTTTTTTTTTTCTCTTATTTTTTGTTTATTTCTTCTTCATTGTATTTTGGACCATCAAATCAAACTTTTCATTTTTATTTTTGTATGTTAAATATTTCTGCATTTAATTTTTATATGATTTATGACACAAACTCATATAAGAGTTCTTTTAGATCTTATCCATGTGATTGAACATTGACGTCAAGATCGAATCCAACATTTTTAGTCTATGGGATGTTTCAAAATTCATCTAGTTAGTAACTTACGCCATTCTGGTAAAACTAAAATTTGAATCAGTTTTTAATCAAATATTCAAGATGATTCAATAGATGAAAAAATAACAATTATCAAAAAAATACTATTTGATAAATGGTCGCACCAGATATTAATAATCAACAAAAATATTTTCATACCCAAATCAAGAATCAGACATCAAATTGAAATATAATTTAATTAACCATCTTCAAAAATTCAATTGATTATCTAGTAAACATCCAAAGAAACATTTTAATGAATTTAATGTTGGTTTATAAACCCTAAAACCATGCAATGTATCTTAAGATCAAATAAAACTAAGAGTATTACCATTCTCACTTGATGAAACTGCAAAAGAAAAGACATATTATTTACAACCTGAAGACATAATATGTTTGAACCATTTGAAACACCCTATCTTAAATATATTTTATCTATCATCAAGGACCACATCCATTGAAAAAGATATCTTAGAGATCAAGGAATCACAAAGGGAGTCAATGTATGAGTACTGGGAGTGATTCAAGATGTTGTGTGCAACATGCCCATATCACCATATCAGTGAGAAACTACTAATACAGTACTTCTATGAAGGACTAACACCAATGGAGAGGTTATTGGTGGAGTCCATGAGAGGAGGGTTGTTGTTCGATTAGAAAACAGTCATCAAACCTTCATTGACCATCATGGTTGAAAAAAACTCCAATAAATTTGGCGATCGAGGTACACCTCATGTTAGGGGAGAAAATCTGAAACTTCTTGCCTTATCTAGAAATTCATTTAATTGATATCATGTTATAATAATTTACCCCTATGGTGAGGTAGATTTATTTTCCTCCAAAGACAACCCAACTCACTCTTATGATGACTTGTGGGATTTACACTAAAACAGACCACCCAACAGAATGTTTCCCTCAACTACAAGATCTATGGGATTGGATAGAAATATTACCAAGGAGACCATATCAGCAAAAACAAAAACCAAATCCCTAGAAGAATTATGAATCCTTTTCTCCAACATACAACCAAGGGTGTGTGGATTAGATAGGCATGATGTATTGTTTTGAACGATAATAAAGGCCCCATATTCAACAAAACATCCATCATCTTACGCCTTACGAAAAGGGTTTCCAATAACCCTAAGGGATATTGGAATCTCAATCATCAAGATGTTAGAAAAAAGGAAATTCTCAACTAATTGTAGAATCTAATACTGATGATCCTTTGAAATAAATAGTTCTTAATCAGTAGAATATGTTAAAGAGTCATGGTTGAGAATTGAGAGAGTTGTAGACTCAAATGAGCTAAATTTCCAACACCCTTCATGAACTGGTAACAAAGAACTCTGAAAATCATTTTTCCCTACCTACTCCAAAACCCAAGTGGAATGATAGTTCCATCCCATTCACTATATGGAAGAAAACAATGGATACTTCTGTACCAACCATTTTATCAGGATTTACCTCAACTCCATAGAATTCCCAATCATGAACCACCGATGAGCATCCAAATATGATTGAAAAAGGTTAGAAAAATATTGAATATATTCCTAAAAAACCCCTTCCCTTTCCCAATATAGTTGGGAATTCCATGAAGATGGATGAAGAGGCAATGAAAAACGCGTATTTGGATACATTTAAGTGAGTTGACATCAACATCCCTCTACGTGAAACCTTCAAGAATATCCCATGGTATGAAAAATAATTAAATTAAAGTTCTTCCGATCTATGTGGGATCATGGGAAATGAGAGGATCAATCTAGGAAGGATTTTGGAAGAAATCACTACAACATCTCTAGAATTTCCATCAAAGTGAAAGGATCCCGATACATTCAACATATCCTACACCATAGGGGAGTTACACTTTTATGCTGATTTATGTTATTTAGATGCATCCATAAATGTTATGTATCACTCTATATTGTATTATTTATAGGTTAGTGATTTGATGTTGATACGATTAGAGTTGCAGTTAGCGAATAAAGCTACAACATGTTCAGTCAGAGTCCTTGAGGACATACTTGATTGGATAAGAGACATTATCTTTCCAGCAGATTTCTATGTTCTTAACATAGAGGATGATCTGGTATTATCTCATGATTCCATTATCATAGGATAGACCATCCTCAAAATATTAAAAACTAACATAAATGTTCATGAGGGTACACATTCCATTGATTTTGGAGATGAAGTTGTGATATTTATTGTCATGGACTCCATGAAGTACCCCTAATAGGACCATTTTTAATTATTTCTCTAATTTGAACCAACAAGTAAAACCCCCATGTATTTTGATTGTCCAATGATTAGAGTGATTATGAGAATTGGCTCTAGTTTTATGTCTAATAGTACTTCCACTTTAGTTCATAATGAAAAAACTTCACCTAGATTTGATTTTGAAATGGATTCATATTTTGATCATGTTAAATCTTAATATAAAAAGGTTGTAGAGTATGCTGTTGGATTTGAGGCATTATTCTCTGACTTTGATGATGAAGATTATGATACTGATGTTATTTTTGAACATGTTTATATTCCTTTAATTTATTCATCCATATATCATCCCCTTAACTAGAACTCAATACACTGACAAAAAATCAAAAATACTCAAAGTTATTGTGTGTTGAGAAATTACCTATTATCATTGCTAATAATATCCCTTTGGAGAATGAAAAAAAAACATTTGAATATTTTGATGGAAGAACATCAATGAAATTTTGTGGACCTTGGATGACATATTAGGTATTATCCCCAATAATTTCATTCAATAGATTCTTTTGAATGATGGGTATATACCAGCTTGGTAGCCACAAAGGATACTAAATCCAACTCATCTAGAAGTTATTAAAAAAGAAGTTAAAAAATTTCTCAAAGATGGTATAATTTGTCCCATTTTATATTCCTAGTGGGTGAGTCCATTTCGGGTACTTCCTAAGAGAAGTGGTGATACTAATTTTATGAATGATAGAGAGGAGTTTGTTCCAATGAGGAAAAAAATAGTTGGTGTGTGTATTGATTATAGGAATGTAAATAAGTCCACTCGCATGGAAAATTTCTCAACCCATTTATTCATCAAATTCTTGAGAGAAAAACTAGGAAGACACATTATAGAATCTTCGATGGATATTATGGATATTGTAAGGTTCCTATAGCTCTATTCGATTAGGATAATAGAAAATTTACTTGTCCATTTGTTGCATTTTCCTACCGAAGTATGCCATATAGACATTGTAACATCCAATGTACCTTTGAGAGATGCATGTTGAGAATTTCTTATGATTCTCCTGAGACCATCATGGAGGTATTTGTGGATGCTTATAAATTGTATGGGTCTTCATTTGATGATTTTATCTCTAGTTTGGGAAAGGTGTTGAATCGATATATTGAGAAGAATCTAGTCTTGAACTGTGAAAAGTGTGATTTCATGGTAGAACATGGGAATTCCTATGTACATGTAGTATAAAAACGTTGGATAGAGGTTGATAGATATAAGGCCCCAGCATTAAACCTTACTTAATCTTGAGTTATTACAAGATTACACATTGAGGATCTTTTCGCGTTTAGAGTTTTAGAGAATTAGATCATAAAACGTGCATTACATTACACATATTAACAAAGTGGTTACATAATGATAGTATTCTTCTTTCCCATAAATGGAAAGATATTTAAAATAAAACATGGATTCTTTCTTGACACTTCCTTGACACTATCATCATATCATTTACCTTTCCCCTGACCTGTGAAAAACATTTCAAAAACTTGGGATGAGCATAAAAAGCACAGTAAGGGATATAAAAATATGGAAAGGAAACATGGGTACATATATGCATAAGGATGAGATCATACATTACCGATAAAACATAAGCACATTAACATACATCATCAAATCATGAATAAATCATAGAAATCATAAGACATAAAGGTAACTTGAGACATTCATAACATTCTTACGTAGGGAGTAACCCTCTTGGTTACGTTTGGAATACCCATCACAGTATATTCCCTAAATCTCTTCAGATAAACCTTAACGTTTCCCTCCTTCATGTTACCCAATGTATTGGAGAGCTATATCGGGCTCACCCACCCTTAGTTTATCACGGAAACACCCGTCTTCATAATAATGCCCAAGAACCTCAACATAATCGTATCACAAAACAAATTCATAAAGGAAACATAACATTTCCACCTTTCAATCACAATATACCAATACAATACATTGATATAAAAAAATTATGAAAACCCTTTTCAATACCAAAATAAAATAAAATTAAAACATGGTACTTATTTTTCATTTAAAAAGAAGGTATGGCTTGTAGAGGAAGCCGAAACTCAAATAACAGTCACGGCGGCGGAGAAGAAGTTGTCGCCGCATACGTACGACAAAAACATTCCCTTTTTTCATTTAGTAAAATGATTCATATAAAAAATATTCCTTTTGGATAAACATAAAATTCAATGGGGTTTATACACCGTATAAAAGAAGGTTGTGTATAAAACATAATATGCCTCAATGAAAGGAGATTGAGACGAAGTCCCATACCTCGGGTCCGACTTGACTCGATCGTTCTTTAATGTCATGAATAATAAACTTGAGTAAATTTCTACATGATTAAGAACCTTTTTCTAGTTCATTATTTCTTTTATATCACTTATTACCATGTCATGAACACTATGTAATTATTTAAGTTAATAATGGTCATTTTAACGATCATTGGTACTTGAGTCAAAAATAAACACTTTATAATTACAAGTTGTTCATGTATCCATTATATCCAGAATTATAATCATGATGTATATATATCATATATATCCAGTATATATATGCATTTATAATATTACATAATCATTTAGAGGTAAGAAATGAAATGCACCGTTCATGGAGACGGTAAGTCGTACGTACGCATGAACGCTACTTTCATTTCTATATCATATTTTATAGAATGGAATAATAATGATATAAAGGTATATTATAATTTCAGTATAATATCATATATAATATCATAGTTCCGTCCTTTATACATCCCACATATAGTATTTAACGAATCAAATCACTTTGAGGGGGCGGTAGTCCGCACTTCCTTAAATGAAGATATCGTGTTTACCCATAATGGAAACCATAAAGTTATGAACAAAAAGAAAAAACAGAAGCTTAAGGAAAACATAAACATATTATATATCATATATAAATATAGTGACATATTAATGGCCACCTTTTAAGGTGTTAAAATAATGTTGAACAATCATCGTTTCGGGAGGCATAAATTCACCATCCACGGAAACAGTATGTTCATTTACCATTAGATGTAGGTGTGCGTAAGTGTAGCTCGAATACTTATTATAACAACATACTAGTATATTTAGGATACTAGAGTTGTAACAAAAGAAAATAATAAAAAGAGTTTAGGGGGTTGGAGAAAAAAAATAAAACAAAAGGACTCAAAAGAAGACATTACCTTAAAATCGGGTAACTCCCTTTGATTTGAGCTCAAAGGCTTCCTTGGGAAGACTTCGTCCCAAAGTGAGGCTTCAAGAAGTAAGAGAGAGATGTGGAAAGCCAAAATGGGCAGGGGTTGGCCGATCCAAAGTCTTTGGGTGTGTGGGAAAAGAGGTAGAGGTGGGGGGTCTTTTATAAGAGGAAAGGAGGGGCACTCTTGGAACGTAAAGATAAGTACCATTATTTTAAAATGAGTTTCGCATTAAAAAGGTCCCACATTAATAAAATTCAAGGATAAGGTGATAAGGGTTATAAATCCACTCATCCAATAAGTTTTGGACATGTTTAGGTCTTAGATAATACATTATCTTTCCATTTTATTTAAATCATTAAATAATGAGGTCATCGCTGCATCATTATGATGTCATAAATAATTTAATTTATTTAATGTCTTAAAATTATAGCAAAAATACTATGATGTATGAAATGTTTTTATATTTCCAATGAATATTTATAGTCAAAAATCTGACTTGTATAACCCCGTATAAAATTTTTTTTAGTAACATATCTCATGTTTGTGTCATTTTTACTTTAACATTAAATAAAAAGTTATTTATGTCATTTCCCTACCAATGTGGCTCCATGGGGTCCCCAAGTTGACCCATGGATTGTATTGGTCGGCCATGACACATCCAATGAGGGTAGGACATGTGTCAAGCTCATCTCAGACTATTAAAACATTATTTTTACCTTAAACTACACTAATTACCACTTATCGCGATTAAGAACTTAATAAGTTACTATTCACCAAAAAAAATTATTTTAATCCCATTGAATCACATTTCACTTATTAATGAAAACCATTTATGTCTGTTTTTTGAAATTCAAAACAAAATTATGGAATAATTTAATTTAAACGGAAAAAACAGGTTTTGTAAGTACCACTTAGTGGTTTCACTATTCGTCAAAAATTGAAGTTTTTTAGAAAATTACCAAAAATTCACCCTAAGCTATATTTGATATTCCAAATTCAAAAATGATGTCTATTTTACAAAATTCAAAACATATAAGTGACATTAATTAATTTAATTATTAATTCCCGCTGTCATGACAAATAGTGGGTTTTTTTGAAATAATAAGTATCAAAAGATTGATACCAGTTTAAGTCCAATTTTAAAGTGAAATTGATTCCAATGACCACCATTGGATTAAATGGTAAAAATATATTCTAATTTCACTTAAAAACTAATTAAAAAGATAATCTAATCATATAAATAAATTATATTAAAAAGCAGTTTTGATGTCAAATGCAGTATTTTTAACTATTCATTAAAAAATGAACATTGTCAGAAAAATACCAAAAATTTATCCAATGTAAAATTCAATGTCCCAATAATAATGAATATTTTTATTTTGACAAATATAGATTATAAAATTGTCAAACTATTGATATAAAAAGGGTTTTCCATCAAAAGGAAGTAAAACAATCTTTTAAGAATATTAGTGTATTCCATGCTTAAGATTGGATTTATTTTCATTTCAAGCCTCTAAAACACTATCTAATTTATTAACATACATAGATAAAAATATATATTATTCATTACTTACTTGTGATGTTACATCCTTTCCCCCGTTAGAAAATTGTGTCCCCGCAATTTATTTACTCATCGAATAAATGAGGGTACTTATCCCTCATTGCATTTTCAGATTCCCATGTTGCCTCTTCCATCATGTGGTTTTTCCACAAAACCTTTACCTGCTTAATCACCTTATTCCGTAACACATGCTCCCAGTGGTCAAGAATCTGGACCGGTTGTTCCTCACAAGATAGGTTCTCTTCCAGCTGAACTACCTCTGGACTCAAACCCTGATATGGATCTGGCATATACTTTCTCAACATCGAAACATGAAAAACATTGTGTGCCTGAGATAAACTCAGAGGTAAAGCCACTCGGTATGCAACTGATCCAACTCTCTCCAGAATTTCATATGGTCCAATAAGCCTTGGACTCAGCTTTCCTTTCTTACCAAATTTCATCACACTTTTCCAAGGAGAAACCTTGAGAAAAACATGATCACCTACCTCGAAAGATAGATTCTTCCTTCGGTTATCCGCATAACTCTTATGCCTGCTCTGAGCTATTCCCATGTGTTTCTGAATCAACTGAACTTTTTCTGCCATCTCTTCTACCAATTCTGGTCCCATCAACTTCCTTTCACCCACTTCATCCCAGAAAGCTGGAGTTCGACACCGCTTCCCATATAATGCCTGAAATGGTGCCATCTGTATACTGGAATGAAAACTGTTATTATATGAAAATTCAACCAAAGAAAGATGTTGGTCCCAACTTCCTTGATAATCCATAGAGCAAGAACGTAGCATATCCTCCAATGTCTGAATTGTTCGTTCTGACTTCCCATCTGATTGAGGATGAAAAGCTGTACTAAAAATTAATTCAGTACCCAACGACTTCTGAAGGCATTTCCAAAAGTTAGAAGTGAACCTGGGATCATGATCAAATACAATGGAGAGAGGAACTCCATGTAACCTGACTATATCATTAAGATACAAACAGAAAAGTTGATCTAGGGAAAATGTATCTCGTATAGCAAGGAAATGAGAAGATTTAGTCAAGCGATCAACAATAACCCAGATTGCATTATAACCTCAAGATGTCTTCAGTAATCCCACAACAATGTCCATGGATATATATTCTCCCATTTCCACTCTGGCACTGGTAAAGGCTGAAGCATCCCTTTCGGTAACTGCCTCTCTACTTTAACCTGTTGACATGTCAAACATTTCACAATAAAATCAGCAATATCTCTTTTCATTCCATCCCACCAGTAATACTCCCGTAGATCTATGTACATCTTAGTACTGCCAGGATGAACTGAAAACGGAGATCTATGATCTTCACATAACAACTCTCTCTTCAACTGTGAATCACAAGGCACACACAATCTCTTCCCAAATCTCAAAACGCAATCATTATCAATGTTGAATTCAGGAAACTTACCTTTCTGAACCAGCTCTACCTTTTTCTGCAACTCACTGTCTTGCTTCTGTGCTTGCTTGATTCTATCTAATAGAGATGATCTCACGGATACCTGAAACAAAACAGAAGAACTTCCTGCACCCACAACATCTATTCCAAAGTTCCTCAAATCCTTAACCAAAGGATCACGTTCCAAACAGAACATTGCTAATGAATCATTACTTTTTCGACTCAAACCATCAGCCACATTATTTGCTTTTCCCGGATGGTAATTAATTGTACAATCATAATCCTTGATTAATTCCAGCCATCTCCTCTGTCTCATGTTTAACTCTTTTTGAGTGAATATATACTTTAAAATTTTGTGATCTGTATATATTTCACACTTTACTCCATACAAATGATGCCTCCAAATTTTTAAAGCAAAAAAACAGCAGCTAATTCCAAATCATGTGTAGGGTAATTTACCTCATGAGTTTTCAACTGTCGTGAAGCATAAGCAATTATCTGATCATTCTGCATTAGGACGCAACCAAGTCATTTCAAGGAAGCATCACTGTATATAACAAACTCACCATTCCTGGAAGGTAGTGCCAAAACTGGAGCATTCACCAATCTTCTTTTCAATTCCTAAAAACAATCATCACATTATTTTGTCTAGATAAACCTAACACCCTTCTGATTTAGCTTAGTCATTGGACTAGATAATCGTGAAAAACTTCTAACAAACCTTCTGTAATAGCCTGCAAAACCATGGAAGATACGAATCTCGGTTACATTTGTGGGTCTTGGACAGTCTTCCACAACTTTTTTTGCATGATCAACAGTTATCCCATCTTTAGAAACAATGTGACCAAGGAAAGAAATTTGTTGCAACTAAAACTCACACTTGCGGAATTTTCCATACAGTTTATTTTCTTTTAAGGATTTCAAGATAACCCTTAAATGTCTTTCATGCTCCTCTTTACTTTTAGAAAACACCAAAATATCATCAATGAAAACCACTACAAACTTATCCAAGAACTCATGGAAAATTCTATTCATTAAGTCCATGAATACAGCAGGTGCATTAGTTAGCCCAAAAGGCATTACTACAAATCCATAATGGCCATATCTTGTACGGAACGCGGTCTTCGGAATGTCTTCTTCCTTTACCATCAGCTGATGGTACCCCAATCTCAAGTCAATCATTGAAAAATACCGAGCTCCCTAGAGCTGATCAAACAAATCATCGATATGAGGAAAAGGATATTTGTTCTTAACAGTAATATTATTCAAGGCTCTATATTCAATGAGAAGTCTCATTGAACAATCATTCTTTTTAACAATCAAGACAGGAGAACCCCATGGTGATGTTCTATGTCGAATGAAACCTTTCTCTAATAAATCATGCAATTTATCCTTCAACTCTAAAAGTTCAATTTGATCCATTCGATAAGGGGGTTTTGAAATTGTCTTAGCATCAGGAACTATGTCAACAGTAAATTCAACTTCCCGATCTGGTATTATTCCAGGCAACTCACCAAGAAAAACATCAGGATACTCATTTACCACTGGCACATCATTAGTCTGAACAGTTCCTTTATTTTCAACGATGTGTGCAAGGTAACATTCATTTCCATCTTTTACAAGTTTCTCGACCTCTTGATAAGTTATCAACAGTAAGGGTTCATTCTTGTACACAAACTGAAAGTCTTTCTGAAATGAAACTTATTTAGCTCTACAGTCAATCTTAGCATGGTAAATAGAGAGTCAATCCATACCCAGGATAACATCAAAATATACTAGAGGTAGAACAATAAGGTTTGCAAATAGGTTCTTTCCACATATAAGGATAGGAAGATTCATATAAATTCCTTTTTCCTCAACATTTCCCCTAAGAGTTTTTACCAAAAGTTCAGGAGCCATTTCTTGATATGGTATTCCCATTTTACTAGAAAAGGTTTTAGAGATGAAAGAATGTGTAGACCCCGAATCAAACAACACACTGGCATAATATGAAAAAACATTCAAATTACCTGATACAACTTCATTTGATGGCCCGACATCTGCTGAAGTAGTTTCAAAGGATTTCACCACCCCTTCTGCTTGTAGTCTAACTGCTTCCCATCACCCAAGCTCTTTGTTGGACACTCATTTGCATAGTGACCCATCTCATTTGACTTATAACATTTCACTAACTGTAAATCAAATTTGGTCTTACCTTCACCTTGATGCTTTTCATTGAAATCACGAGCCTTATGTCCCATCTTACCACATCAGTAGCACATTCCAGAATTCAGAAGTCATTCCCCAACATGCCTTTTGCCACATTTATCACAAACTGGAAACTTAGTTTTCTTACCTTTCTCCTGCCACCTCGGTCTCTTCTTCTGTTGGTTGTTATAGAACACTTGATCATCGACAAACCCCATTTCCACCTTCTCAGCACATCGAACAAGCTTTTCATAACTTTTAAACTCACGAGAAGCTAATGCCCTTCGATATTTTGGCTTTAATCCTGAGTAAAACGAATGATTTTACTATCAAGGTATCGGATAAAATTTGGAGAATAACTTGCCAATCGAGTGAACCTTTCTTCATAGGCAGCCATTGAGTCTTCCTCTTGCCTCAATTCCAGGAATTTATTTTCCATCTTATGTCGGGCAGCCTTAGGAAAATACTTCTCAAGAAACATACCTTTGAATTCATCCCATTCGAGAGCATCAATCTCATCAACGTCCCTGATATTTTTAACCATCGACCACCACTGATCTGCCTCACCCTCCAAACGGTAAATTGCAAGACTATCCTTCTGATTGTCTGAACACCCCATGACATCAAAAATCTTCTCCAGTGCTTTAATCCACCCTTCATCTAGCACAGGGTCAGATGATACTCTGAATGATGGGGGTTGTTGCATCATGAAATGTTCCACCACTGA
The DNA here is from genome assembly GCA_963277665.1 of Viscum album. NCBI lineage: Eukaryota > Viridiplantae > Streptophyta > Magnoliopsida > Santalales > Viscaceae > Viscum > Viscum album. The sequence continues at coordinate 1,428,943,538 of OY728141.1, forward strand.
TATGTTCCTCTGCGGTTGATCTGGCTGATCTCGTGCATGGATACCACCACCATTTATCACTTAAGTCAACTGCACCATTACTGTAACAAACTTTTCAGTTCCAATTCCTACCATCTCAGGATGCTGATTCGGAAGGTTATTTCCTTCTGCATGCCTTCCTAGCACTGCTTCCATGTTTCCTCTGCGGAAAACCATTCTGAACAAACATGTCTTAGATGATGCAACATGGTAATCTTCAAATGCTATATCATTTCAAAAAATAATAATTTTGGATAATCATTTAATAGAATTATAACTCTTAAAGTTATCTAAACCGACCTCTAATACCAACTATAAGGCCCCAGCATTAAACCTTACTTAATCTTGAGTTTTTACAATATTACACATTGAGTATCTTTTCGGGTTTAGTGTATTAGAGAATTAGATCATAAAACTTGCATTACATTCCACATATAAACAAAGTCGTAACATAAAGATGGTATTTTTCTTTCCCATCAATGGAAACATATTTAAAATAAAACATGGATTCTTTCTTGACACTTCCTTGGCACTATTATCATATCATGTACCTTTCCCTTGACCTTTGAAAAACATTTCAAAAACATGCGATGAGCATAAAAAGCTCAGTAAGGGATATAAAAATATGGAAAGGAAACATGGGTACATATATACATAAGGACGAGATCATACTTTACCCATAAAACATAAGCACTTTAACATACCTCATCAAATCATGAATAAATCATAGAAATCATAAGACATAAAGGTAACTAGAGGCATTCATAACATTCTTACGTAGGGAGTAACCCTCTTGGTTATGTTTGGAATACCCTTCACAGTATATTCCCTAAATCTCTTCGGAGAAACCTTAACGTTTCACTCCTTCATGTTACCCAATGCATTGGATAGCTATATCGGGCTCACCCGCCCTTAGTTTATCACGGAACCACCCGTCTTCATAATAATTCCCAAAAACCTCAACATAATCGTATCACATAAAACATGCATAAAGGAAACATAACATTTCCACCATTCAATCACAAGATATCAATACAACACATTGACATAAAAACATTATGAAAACCATTTTCAATACCAAAATAAAAGAAAATTAAAACATGGTATTTATTTTTTTTAAAAAAGAAGGTATGCCTTGTAGAGGAAGCCGAAACTCAAATAACGGTCACGGCAGCGGAGAAGTCGTTGTCACCGCATACGTACGACAAAATCATTCCCTTTTTCTGTTTAGTAAAACGCTTCGTATAAAAAATATTCCTTTTGAATAAACTTAAAATTCAAAGGGGTTTATAAACCGTATAAAAGAAGGTTGTGTATAAAACAAAATATGACTCAATGAAAGGAGATTGAGATGAAGTCCCATACCTCGGGTCCGACATGACTCAATCGTTATTTAATGTCCTAAATAATAAACTTGAGTTAATTTATACTTGCTTAAGAACCTTTTTCAAGTTAATTATTCCTTTTATATCACTTATTATCATTTCATGAACACTATGTAATTATTTAAGTTAATAATGTTCATTTTAACGATCATTGGTACTTGAGTAAAAAATAAACACTTTATAATTACAAGTTTTTCATGTATCCATTATATACAGAATTATAATCATGATGTATATATCATATATATCCTTTATATACATGCATTTATAATGTTACATAATCATTTATATGTATGAAATGAAATGCACCGTTCATGGAGACGGTAAGCTGTACGTACGCATGAACGCTACTTTCATTTCTATTTCTTATTTTATAGAATGGAATCATAATTAAATAAAGGTATATTATAAATACAGTATAATATCATATATAATATCATAGTTCCATCCTTTATACGTCCCACATATGGTATTTAACGAATCAAATCACTTTGAGGGGGCGGTAGTCCGCACTTCCTTAAATGAAGATATCACGTTTACCCATAATGGAAACCATAAAGGTATGACAAAAAAGAAAAAAAAAGAAGCTTATGGAAAACATAAACATATTATATATCATATATAAATATAGTGTCATCTTAATGGCCACCTTTGAAGGTGTTAAAATAATGTTGAACAATCATCGTTTCAGGAGGCATAAATTCACTATCCACGGAAACAGTTTGTTCGTTAACCATTAGATGTAGGTGTGTGTAAGTGTAGCTATAATACATATTATAAAAACATAGTAGTATATTGAGGATACTGGAGTTGTTAGAAAAGAAAATAATAAAAAGAGTTTAGGGGGTTGGAGAAGCAAAATAAAACAAAAGGACTCAAAAGAAGACATTACCTTAAAATCGGGTAACTCTTATTGATTTGAGCTCAAAGGCTTCCTTGGGAAGCCTTCTGCCCAATGTGAGGCTTCAAGGAGTAAGAGAGGGATGTGGAGATCCAAAATGGGCAGGGTTTGGCCGAGCCAAAGGCTTTGGGAGTGTGGGAAAAGAGGTAGAGGTGGGGGCCTTTTATAAGAGGAGAGGAGGGGCACTCTTGGAAAGTAAAGATAAGTTACTTTATTTTAAAATGAGTTTCGGTTTCAAAAGGGCCCACATTGATATAATACGAGGATAAGGTGATAAGGGTTCGAAATCCACTCATCCAATAGGTTTTGGACATGTGTAGGGCTTAGATATTACATTATCTTTCCATTTTATTTAAATCGTTAAATAATGAGGTCATCGCTGCATCATCATGATGTCATAAATAATTTAATTTATTTAATGTCTAAAAATTATAAAAAAAGTACAATGATGTAGGAAATATTTTTATCTTTCTAATTAATATTTATAGTCAAAAATATGACCTGTATAACCCCATATAAAAATTGTTTTAGTAACATTACTCATGTTTGTGTAATTTTTACTTTTACATTAAATAAAAAGTTATTTATGTCATATCCCAAACAATGTGGCTCCATGGGGTCCCCAAGTTGACCCATGTCTTGTATTGGTCGGCCATGACACATCCAAATAGGGTTGGACATGTGTCAAGCTCATCTAATACTATTAAAACATTATTTTTACCTTAAACTACACTAATTACCACTAATTGCGATTAAGAACATAATTAGTTACTATTCACCAAAAAATTATTTTAATCCCATTGAACCACATTTTACTTCTTAATGACAACCATGTATGTCGGATTTTTTAAATTCAAAATACAATGATGGAAAAAATTCATTTAAATGGAAAAATCAGGTTTTATAAGTACCACTTAGTGGTTTCACTATTCATCAAAAATTGAAGTTTTTCAAAAAATTACCAAACATTCACCCTAAGCTATATTTGATATTCCAAATTAAAAAATTATGTCTATTTTACCAAATTAAAAACATATAAGTCACATTAATTAATTTAATAATTAATTCCCGCAGTCATGACAAATAGCGGGTTTTTTTGAAACAATAAGTATCAAAAGATTGATACCAGTTTAAGTACAATTTTAAAGTGAAATTGATTCCAATGACCACCATTGGACTAAATGGTAAAAATATATTTTAATTTCACTTCAAAACCAATTCAAAAGATAATCTAATCATATAAATAAATTAGATTAAAAAGCAGTTTTGATGTAAAATGCAGTATTTTTCACTATTCATTAAAAAAATGAACATTGTCAGAAAAATACCAAAAATTTATCCAATGTAAAATTCAATGTCCCAATCATAATGAATATGATTATTTTGACAAATATAGATTATAAAATTGTCAAAATATTGATTTAAAATGTGGTTTCCATCAAAAGGCAGTAAAACATTTTTTTAAGAATATTAGTGTATTCTATGCTTAAGATTGGATTTATTTTCATTTTAAGCCTCTAAAACACTATCTAATTCATTAATAGACATAGATAAAAATATCTATTATTAATTACTTACTTGGGATGTTACAATAGATGTATGGTAGATACTATTTCATATTTACCACTTCCATAATGTGTGGGAGATGATAGATCATTATTGTGGAATTCAGGATTTTATCGGTGCTTCATCAAATATTTTAGTAAGATTTTTCTTCCGATGTCTTGATTAATTCAAAATGATTCTGATTTTGTGTTTTATGATTCCTACAAGACATCCTTTGATGAGATAATGTAGTGTCTAACCACTCTACTAATCATATAGCCCCCATAGAGGGATATTCCTTCAATGTTTATGTGTGATGCCTCAACTGTAACAATTGGGGTGTTCTTATCTTAGAGGGTGTAAGGACATTCACATTAGATTTCCAATTGATTGAAGTCATTGTGTGAAGCCTAAAATACTAAAAAATGATTAAAAAGTATTTTTTTTCATTATTATTGGCTTTTGATAAATTCAAGTAATATTTATTGGGATATAAAGTATTTTTTTTTTCAAGAATATTTGAGGTACCTCCTGAAGAAACTAGATGAAAATCACAGAAAAATATGATGAATTATCCTTCATTAGGAATTCAATATTGAGATAATGTATAAGAATTGGTGAGGGAACATGGTTAGAGGTCACATGAGTAGGATTACTCTGAAACTAGAGGCTGACACCCGGGATCTAGTACCACTATAGGACAATTTTTCCAACATGAATTATTAATCACTCCCAGTTATACATCACTGATGTGCTAATTTAGTTAACATTATTGTTTACTTGAAATTTCCTACAAATTTAAAGGAACCGAAATTCTAGAATTTAAAGAGTGAGTCAAGATTTTATTTTTGGGATGATCCCTACCTATATAAAATGTTCAATGACCATCTTATTAGGAGGTGTGTTCTTGATCCTAAGTTTCATTATTTTTAAATGTTTGTTATACACTTTAATGTGGAGGACACTTTGGACCTTCGCTAATATATTGAAATGTTTAGAATCCAGATTATATTGTCATAGATTTTTTCATAATTCTCATTTGTTTTGTACATCTTTCCCACATTTACTACACATTGGGGACATTTCTAGGAAACACGAGATGCCCAATCAACCCATGTTATTTCTTGATATTTATGATTTTTAGGGAATCAATTTTATTGGTTATTTTTTGTGTTCATTTGGGTTTTTTGTATATTTTATTTCTATTGATTATTTGAGTTAATTGGTAGAGGTTAAGACCACCAAGACCTATGATTCTCAGGTTGTAGTTGACTTTTTCGAAGAATTGATTTTTTTTGTTAGGATTGAAGTACCATAGGATATCATCAATGTCCAGGGGACACACTTCAATAATCATAAGTTGGATTCCATCCATAAAAATTATGGGGTGACACAAAAAACATCATCACTATAACACACCAAATTAAACGGCCTGACTGAGGTTTTGAATCGTGAAGAGAGAAAAATTCTAGAGAAAACCATGAAACCAAATAGGGAGGATTGAATAAAGTGCGTGGATGATGCATTTTGGGCTTATATTACATCATATATGGGACCCATCAGTTTTCCTCATTTCATATTGTTTTTGGGAAATCATTTCATCTCCCCACGGATGTTGGGGATCGAAATTATTGGGCTATAAATAAATGAGACATGGATTTGGACAATGATAGAATTCAGAGGAATCTCCAACCTCAAGAGCTAGAGGATATTTGATTTTCTTCATATGATAAATCAAGGAACTATAAGTAATGATAAAAATATTATCATGACATATTTATCTAACAAAAGGGGATTCATGTTAGATTGAAGTTTCTACTATACAGTTCACAACTGAATCTGATTCCTGGTAAGATGCATTGCAGATGGTTATGCACATATTTTTTGCATACTCATTTTCCAAATTGTGCAGTGGAGATCACATATGAAAACACTTTATGGTGAATTAACTACAAATGGAAATTTTTGAATAAATATATTCACGGAATTTCTACTGATGTAGGGGATTTTGTCACATTGTATGAACCTATCATTACATGAGAATATCATGATGTTCCTAACACTTTCACTTTAATATTATTGTTCCTACATAAAAAAAATTCATATCATGTGCACATATCATTTCATGCATTAATATTAGGGATAATTTTATATTTTATGTGTGGGGGAGGGGAAAAAATTGGGGTTGATATTTATAATTTTTATTTTTTGTGTTTTTTGATAGATAAATTTTCAATAAAATAAAGAGAAAAAAACATATCATGTAACATGCTCATTTAGATATGGAATATGTGGAGAATTTATGTTTTCAAAATTCACTTGTTTCATGATAATAATGATCCAGACAACATCATCAAGGGTTGAGCTTTATAAAAATTGAATTCTTCAATGATATGATTCATTCTTTTATAATAAGACCTTTTAGATACTAACAAAATTCTTTTTGTTTTTTGTTCTTGGTAAATTTTTTCATTGATTTCTCTACAAAAATTTTTACCCAATAATTAATTATGATTTTCTATTACCCAATTGATTTTATATTAAGGTCATGTAATTATTCTCACCATATAACATGGTGTTTCTATATGTCATTTTGTCTCTTGATCATTTACATCACCATTCCAGATTGACCGATACATGTGCCCCTACTATCTGACAATTATAGACCACAAAAATGTCAAAAAAATAAAATAAAAAAAAATCAATAAAGTGGTTAGTGAATAAATATATAAATTGTGGGTATATTTATGTTGGGAGAACATGGTTTTCATTCTTGGAATTCTTAAACGATTGGGTTTTGGTGTTTGATTGGAATGGATTCTTAATAGGATTGATGGAATAGAATAATATAACAAGAAAGATTTTTATTGAACTGAAAATAATAGATAGAGGGAAGAGAGAGAAGCATGAAATGATTGGCTCATACATACATGTGGGTAATTAGTGGCATGTCATACCCATTACTTTCTTTCAATCAGATAAGTTCTATTTATCTCATAGGATTTTGTTTGAACACAATTTATGAGATAATGAATTTAAAATTTATTGATATTGACTCTTGATATAATTCTTAATTTTCATACATTACCACAGTGGAATGAGAAATATGAACATGGATATCTTTTCATAATATGTTAGAATACATGATATGAGGGTTTTCATAGGGGTGAAAAGGGTATGTTTAGGGGAGTTGATTAAACATAATTTTATTGAAAATATTATTTATAATAAATGATATAATTTCCTTAAATTGTGAGATATATAAATATTTAAAAAAATATTAGGGATTAGATCCTTAATTTGAAAATTTGATCAAAATTTTTGTTATAACCATTACAATGTACAATAGTAATTAAGACATAAATAATGGAGTTTCAATTATTTAAATTTAACATTTTGTAGGTACGTTTCTCAATCAATAGGATAAAACGTTTATTTAGGACTATAGTGCTAAATCATTTAATTGGTTGGAGTAAAATGGCTATGATATCGAAGATGGGCTGGACCAACCAGAATGGATACCAATTTATTATTTTGGCTATAACATCTCCATCCGAGCATGGATTAGACCAAAATTTGGAGAGGATATCTAGGATACAATTTATAACCACTATTAATTATGTAATGATAGGTAATTTACGTGTTTTGGTGGCTAAGAAGGTGTTGAACTTTGGATAAAAATATTAGGCCAGATTTCTCCACTCACACATGATATCACTTATACCCAATCCTACCCTCCATTCCATAAATATTTATTTATCTCTTTTTCAGAGGTTGGTATTATCATTGGTATATTTAATATTGTGGATAATGGGTTTCACATCATTTATCTAGGCATTTAAATAGGGATATCTCTTGAAGCAATGATCCCTTCATCGAAGCCTTCTTCTTCTTCATCACTTGTTAATGTTTTTGTTATAGAAATAAATCTATTATATTATCATTAATTTATTCTTTTATTCTCATTTTTTTCTTCACATACTTTTCCTATTTGCTCTATAAATATGTAGTATACACCTGATTGGGTCATACACTTTCAAAAGGCCTTTACAAAGGCAAAACGTTTCAATGATGACTAAATCGCCTGTGGACGACTAGTTTTTAAGTAATAAATCTACATATTAAACTTTTCATTCAATAATTTTGAATAAATGAGACAATTAAGTTCACATTATATGATTTATGATTATTTTTAAATTAAAAATTTCTAATAAATCATTTTAAATATAAAATAAATCTCATGAGGTCGTGTGATGTGTGAATTGTGAGAGCGTGATCTTAATCGGTTAAAGAAAATCACAGGTGATAAATTTATAGTGTTCAAATATAATAGCTAATAACAATTAAACCTAATATTCCAGAATGTATATGTGTCTTAATTTACCACTGAACATAATCTAGTCTTAGAACCTCAATCAATTTAGGGTTTTGTGATTTCATGTTATGAAGCTAGCTTAGGGTTTAATTCACTTCATCTTTGTGGTGAAGTTATTTCACGTAGAATTGGGGGATTAATTAATTATGGGATCATAATTATATGGTTGTTAATTATAATTATATGGATGAATAATTAAATATTTATTTATAGTTAGATCGATTACACCTTCTAAAAATATTTACAAAAAAATATCTTCTTTTTGTATCTTATTAATCGAATTTCATATCAAAAATAAAAACAAAAAAAATAAAATATTCATCCAACATACATCTTAATCATTTATAAATTATATAAACCCACAATTTCAAATAGATTATTTCTTCCCTTTTATTTTATTTTAAAAGATTGTTATTATTTTGTAAAATTTACATCCTCCTTTGAGAGACGACCTAGGCCAGCCACTCTAGTTCATCTAAATAACCGAAAATCAAACATCAGTTGAGATAACCCACAATAGCACCATTAAAATTGAAGCCATTATCAGGTAGGTAAGTAATTATTTAATCAAATTATAGGTTTTATATTTATTTTTCATTTTATTCTCTTCCTCTCTTCTTTCATTATTATTTACCCAATATGATTTTCTTCTCTCTCCCCTTCTTTTGGTTTCTTTTTATTCTTCATTTTTTGGACCATCAACTCAATCATCTGATTTTTATTTTATTATGTCACACCAATAATATTTTTATTTTTATATGATTTAAGATAAAAAATAACCCTAATTTTCATTTAGATATTGACCTTGAGTTTGAATAAAGAATTCACGATTGAACCCGACAATCTCAGTCTATGAGAATTTTCAACATTCAACCAATTGGAGAATTCATCCATTATGGTAACAATGAAATTAGAAAAATATATGAATGAAATATAATATAATAACCAACAACTAGAAATAATAACAATGCACTTAATAGATGCATTCAAGTATTGGCAGTAACATATATTAACTATCAAAAAAATTGTATCGAATACCCAAAAATCAAATTCAAAAATGAATTGAAATTTTGGTTAGTTAAACTTATTTCAAAATATCATGGGTTATCTACTGAGGATCCAAGTAAACAACATAATGAATTTAATGTGTCTTCATCAACACTAAAACTGGTAAATTTATCTAAAGATAAAATAAAACTATTTACATTCCCATTCTCACATGATGGAACTACAAAAGGCTAGATGTATTATTTATATCTAAAGATGTAACATGTTGGAATGACTTGAACCATATTTTATTTTAGGGGTTTTCTCTAGCATCAAGGACAACTTCCATTAGAAATGAGATATTATGGATCAATAAATCACAAAGAGAGTCAATGTATGAGTGTTGTGAGAAATTCAAGAAGTTGTGTGAGACACCCCACATCACCAAATCACTAAGGAACCACTAATCCAGTAATTCTATGATGGACTCACACCTATGGTGGGGTCCTGGTGTATTCCACATATAGAGGAGAATTGTTCAAAAAAACACAAGTAGTTGCATGTTCCATGATCCACAAGATTGCACAAACCTCCCAACAATTTCGGTGATCGAGGTACACTACATGATAGGGGAGTACATCAGGTAAATAAATCATCTCTTGAATGTCATTTAATTGATTCCATGTTTGAATAATTGTCCACTATGCTGTGGTAGATTACATTGGTTCTGAAGACATCCCAACACACTCCTACAAGGACTTGTGGCATTTGTGCTAAAAAAGACCACCCAACTAATTGATTCTCCCAACTACGAGAGATGTGGGATTGTAAAATAGTATTCCAAATGATACTATATTGGAAAAAAAATTTGTATCCCCAGAAGAAGTATAGATCTTTTTCTGTAACATAAATCCAATGGTGGAAGGATCAATCTTAGATGATGTATGGCTCTGGGTAACAACAAGGTTATCCTTTTAAATAAAACATCCAGAAAACTATACCGTGCCAACATGGTTTCTAACAACCCCAAAAGATATTTTATACCCAATCACTATCAAGTAAACAAAAAGGGAATTCTCTTACAATTATAGATTCTAATACTGATGATATTTTGAATCAAATTGTTCGTATTCAATAGAATGAGCTGAAGAGTTAGTGATCATTAATGAGGGAGTGGAAGACTCATATAATCCAGATTTCCACCGACCTCTATGAACATGTAATTAAGAACTACAAAAATCCTTCTTACCAACATACTCTAATAATTATGGGGAATTTAACTATAATAACCTTACCATGGTTACCCAGATTCAGTGCATTATTACATAACTTTGTAATGATAAATGTAAATATGTCCCAAAGGATCGATCAATTTAGTATCCATGGAATTACTAGATACATACGTAAGTATTCCATTACATTGAGAAATGAAAATGACAACATTGTGTCCCATTTGAACACACTCATTTCTCTTAGCCTATTCTTATAGGTTAATCGTAATATACTTCTACAGAAATTAGGAAAAATAATACATAAGAATGTGGTGAGATCAAATTCTTAGTAAGGATAATAATATAATAGAATCTCTCATAAATAACAATAAAAATTTACGGAAATGTATAAGAGAATAAAAATAATTTTTAACATAAACTCCATGAGATTATGGAAATGATAAATCAATTAATTCCATTTACTTATTCACATGTATATTCTACTATTAAAATAATCACATTTAATATCAAAAGCTAATTTCATAATGATGTAATGCATATTGTTGGACATCATAACCAAATAGTGAAGGGTCTTGCCAAGACTCCAAAGTAGATTTTGTCAAGGAATTATTCCATGACACTAGTTTTCCTCATGAGTCATACCGATGCATCGAGGATCAATTGAGGGCTCCACCTGTCAATTACTTTGTTCAATTCATTCCTCATAGGAAAAGTATGAAACATAATATAAATATTCATTTTAAAACTAGCATACAAAATGTCAATACATTATCCATAAACCATGGATGGTATAAATATAACACATCTATAGTCAAATATACCACAAAACCATCGATACAATATTGAATATTGTATCATAATAAAACAAATTCAAACAAACATAAAATCAAATGAATGATGTTGACATAGATGAAATAAATCAAAAAACTATTTGAGTTAAATATTTCTTTCAACACTGAAATCTTTTAAAATTAATGAAAACTTTTATTTTGAAAATATTCTTATAAGCTGGTAACGAACACATTAAAGGTGTTATAATGGTGGAAACATAGCTCCACTAGCCAACTAAGATAAAAAACATTCTTACCTAAATTTTTCGAAAAGGTCATAAAGTGCCTTGTATGGAAAAAAAATGGAAAGATTCTTTCAATTTTTTTTTATAAAAACTCAAAAAACCGTATAATTTACCTCAACCAATATTCTAGGAAATAGTAATTTTTTTTGAAATAAATTTTTATAAATCATGGATGAGGATGATAATGAATTCATATTTGATGCTTATGTATAGAAAACTTCAGATAATAAAGAGATTATAAAATTACCCCTTACCATGTAACCTTCCTTAGTAGAGGGTACGTGAACCTCCAATATAACGGTAAAATCATTTTTAATAAATTATTCAATAACAAAATACATAAAACTGATATCATATATGATCTTCTAATGATGATTTATTAAAGATATTTTAGTAGTATCATATTTTCGGGTCTTAACTAATTTGTTTTACATTATTTGTTTTGTTATGTATGTCATGTTTTTACAGATATGATGTATTAGATTAATATCCATAATTATATTAAGTTCTTAAACATTATTTTTAATCATAAAATGAAAATTATTCTGGAATTGATATGGTGGGGAATGAATATCATCGCATTCTTAGAGACGGTAATCCGTACGTACGCACAAACGACAATATCATTCTATTGATTGTAAAATTGTAAGAAATTGGACAATATAATTCATATAGAGAATAATTAACATTTTATATTTATTATTTACATCAATTATACTCTTTATTATACCCATCCAAATAATGAAGTGTTGAATAACAAACTATACAACAGCATGGAGACGGTAAGCCGTACCTACGCACTTATGAAGATATTGTCACTCATAGGATGGATAAAATAAGGAATATGGTTGTAACATATTTATAATAACATTACAGTATGTATAATGTACTAGAGTTATTATTTTGGTATGGAAACAACAATTAAAGCAGATGTTGAATAAGAAAATAGCGTTGAAAGAGGTGATTAAAAAATTACATCTTCTTCATATTCTTACATTTGTTTTGATCAAAATGGTAAATTATGTTTGATTTATTATAAATTAAAGGATGCTAGGTTGATTTTAGGGTAGTTGGGAGGATATTTTATTAGGGTTTGGCCGAATAAAATGGCTTTGGATGTTAGAATAAGACAGAAGGTGAAGTTCAATTTTATAAGATAGGTGAGGGGAACTTTAGGAAAAGTTTGAAATATTAATTTATTATAAAATAATATTTGGTTTCCAATAGTTCCAAATGAATTTTTTTTAGGGAATATGGTGGGGATGGGTCTAAAAATCTCAACCAATAGGTTTTAGACATGTTGTGGTCACCATATTAACCTTATCTTTTAGATTTGACTCATAGTTTAATAGTTTAACATTTACCATGTTCTCTTGTATTTTTATATTACATGGTTAATAAACATACAATAAATAACCAAGAGAACCCCATGTGGTTCATTATTAACATATATTACCTAATCTAAGTAATTTTTCAGAATAATATATTTTTAGTAATACTATATCATTTAATAAAATTTTATTTGTTTAAAAAACTCAATTATGTCAATTTTGACATAATTTAGTAATTGTTTTCTGTTTAAGTCATAAAAACAAGATTACATATAAAATATTTCCTCGAATCAACCCTAACAAGTAATATTAACCGAGAAAATTCATCAAATGCATCAAAGGTCTCAATTTATATTTATTTTAATATTTATAATATCAATTATTTTAATCATTCTTTAAAAAGTTAATTATTGCATCATCATTGTGTCATAAATAAATGTAATTATTTAATGTATAAAAATAATAAATAAAATAAAATGATGTATGTAATCATTTTATATTTCTAATGAATATTTATAATCTAATTTATTTTATGTGTAACCCTATATTAAAAATGGTTTAGTTATTAAACTATGAATTTTACACTTTTAACTCGTATTTATATAAAATATGATAAATGTCCTAATCTAATTAAAGTAGAATAAAAATAATCATATTTTTATCCTATGGATTATTTTGGTTGAAATAAACTTATCTAATTGAAATATAACATGACTAAGTGTAATTATTATATAATTCTTACCATTAATTACCTTATTTACTTTTAGTAGTTGTAAATAAAATTCAAAATTTTCTATTCACCAAAAATTATTATCATCCCAAAGAACAATATTTTATATAAACATGTCAACCGTGTGTCTTTACTTTTTAAATTCAATACACAATAGTGGTGTAATTATGTTTTATGAAAATTTGTTAATATGCCCAGAATGTGGGTAAAAAACGATAAAAAGTTCAATAAAATCTAAAAAATCTAATATATTTATAAATGACTACAATGAATTACATTGGACAAATATAGGTATTATGTATCTATTTTAACTTTAAAATAAATAAAAATTAAAATAATAGTTATTTAAATAAAATTTGGTTTTAAACAACAACAATGCGTTTTCCCTATTCATCCTAAAGTGAATATTTTTAGAAAATTACCAAAAATTCACCCTAACCATATTTTTATATTCTGAATTAAAAAAATGAATTCAATTTTGGAAAATTATGTTTATAAAATTGAAAAAATGTGGCATTACTATTCATGTCTTCTTTTAAAATGGCTAGTTTGATTTGTCGTTGTGTGCTTGAACTTGGTGATGCATAAATAGCATGGAATTTTATTATTCAAAGAGAAACATACTATAAATTCTTGGGGTGTTGCATTTCGTTCCACCATGTTGAGAAGTTGTATGAAATCAATTGATACATATGCACATACCATTACACCGGGAATCACCTTAACTCCAGAGAAGCCCCATTCATGAACCACTGATAAACATCCAATTGATAATGAAAAAGTTTACAAAATGGTGTTGATGTTCATCACACACTAATTCCCTGTCCCAATAGATATTTTCAAACCATGAATATTTATGAAGAGGTTATGAAAAAATGGGTTTTGGATATATTTAAGCATGTTGATATAAACAGCCGACTACTTGAAGACATCAAGAGAAGCCTAAGGTATACCAAATTCTTAAAATAGCATTGTACAAATAGAAAAGGGATAATGGTAAATGAGTGGATCAATCATTGAAGTAATGTGTTAGAAATCATTACACCAACTCTAACAATACCCACAATGTTAAAGGATCCCAAGAAATTCAGCACACAATGCACCATAAGAGAGTTACACAATTATGATGCTTTATGTTATTTAGGTGCTTCCATGAATGTGATGCCTCGCACCACATTGTATTGTTTATATGTGGGTGAGTTGAAGCTGATGATTTTATTGGTAGAGTTAGAAAATAAAGCTACATCATATCAAACCGGAGTTCTTGAGGATGTATTTGTACGGGTAAGAGACACCATATGTCCAACAGATTTCTATGTGATTAACATGGTGGATGATTAGGTAAGTTCTAATTCTACCATTATCATAAGTAGGACCTTCCTAAAAACATAAAAACTATAATAAATTTTGATGAGGATACAATTTCTTTGGAGTTTTGAAATTAATATGAGTTATTTAATGTTATGGACTATATGAAGTACCCCAGAGAAGACCATTTTTCATTTTTATCTCCAATTTTGAACCACCATGTAAAAACCCCATTGATTTTGATTGTCCTGTTCTTAGTGTTATTGTGAGTATTGGTTCTAGTTTGATGTATAAGATCAATTCCACACCTATTAGTAATGCACAAACAAATGATAGATTTGTTTTTGAAATGGATCTATATTCAGATCATGTTCACTCTTATTAAGACATGGATGTGGATTATGCTGATCAATTTGATACATTATTCTCAAATTTTTATGATGTTTATTTTGATACTAATGTCTATTGTGAACAAATTTATATTACATGAATGTCTCTATCCATACTAAACCCCCTTCACCGGATCCTAGGAAATTTCCAAAAAATCTAAAATCCTTATATTTTTTAAGTGGTGATAAATTACCTATTATAATTGCTAAAAATCTACCATTTGAACATGAAGAATTGTTTTTGAATATATTGAGGGAGAACATCATGGAAATCTGGTGGACCTCGAATGGAATATCAGTCATTTTCCCCACTATTTTTAGTCATAAGATTCTATTGGAGGATGGGGCTACACCAGTTAGGTAGCCAAAAAGAGACTGAATCCAACTTTTCTCGAAGTTGCTAAAAAATTGGTTGAAAACTTGCTTGATGTTGGAATAATTTATCCCATATCTGATTCCTAATGGGTGAGTCCTATTTAGGTAGTGCCTATGAAAAGTGGGGTTACTATTTTATGGAATGATATAGAGGAGTTAGTTTAAATGAGGGTGCTGAATAGATTGTGTGTGTATTGATTATAGTAAACTAAATCAGATCACCCGCAAGAACCTTTTTCGCCTCCAATTTATTGACCAGTTTCTTAAGAGACTAGGTGGGAAAAATGTTATTGTTTCTTAGATTGATTTTATTGATATTTTATGGTTCCTATCACTCCCTAAGATCAGAATAAGAAAACATTTACATGTTCATTGGTTACATTTTCCTACTAAATGATGCCATTTGTATTTTGCAACACCCCAGTTACCATCAAGAGATGCATGGTGAGTATTTTTCAGATTTTCTTGAAAACATAATAGGTGTATTTATGGATGATTTTATAGTGTATGTGTATTCATTTGATTAATGTATATCTAATTTGGGGATGGTTTTGAATCGATGTATTGAGAATAATCTGGTCATGTACTTTAAAAAGTGTCACTTCATGGAAGAAAATGGGATTCTGTTAGTGCATGTAGTGTCAAATTATGGGATTGAGGTTTATAGATATATGGTATATATTATTTCATCCTTACCCTATCCATCATTATTGTGTTATGCTAGCTCTTTAGTAGGGAATATAAAATTTTATTAGTGCTACATAAAATATTTTATTATGATTGCTCTTCCAATGCCACAATTACATCAATAGGATTCTGATGTTGTGTTTGATATTTCTGGTAGGTCCTCGTTTGATTAGAAAAAGAAGTGTATGTCCACTCCACCGATCATAAAACTCCCATGGTGGGAGATTCCTCTAAAACTTATGTTTCACACCTACATCATCATGATTGGATCTTTCATATCTCAGAGGGTGGGGGAAATTCACTTGTGACTTTATATGCATCGAGGAAATTAGATTCAGCCCAATCAAACTAAAAGAACACATTATAAGGGTTTCACTCCATAATATTTAAATTAGATAAATTCCATTAATATTTATTAGAATCTAATGTATTTTTTACTAACAATTCAGCATAGAGGTACATCTTAAAGTAGCCAGATGCAAAGGCCATACTTATCACATGGATTCTCCTTCTTTAGGGACTCAATATTTTGATAAAGGAAAATAAGGGGTCGTATAATTTGGTGTCGGATCACATAAATAGGATTACTACCAAACTAAATATATATACCATAGATCAGGTTCTACTTTTGGATAATTTTCTTGATGATCATCTATATGAACTCATAGGTACACACCATTGGTATGATGATTTTGTTAACTATCTTGTTACCCCTAAAATTCATTCGAATTTAATGAAACATAAAATATAAAAGTTAAATAGTAAGTTGTGATTTTATGTTTGGGATAATGCCTACCTATGGAGCATGTGTAGTGGTCATGTTATTAGGTGGTGTGTTCTTGATCATGATTATGATTCTGTAATTCATTTTTATCATACACATTCATGTGGATGAAAGTTTTGACCCCAAAAATAGCTAGGAAAATCTTACAAGCTGAATTATATTATCCTAGCTTATTCCATGATGTTATTTTGTGTTGTAAGTCATGATCAAGTTCCAAAAACATTGGAATCGTTTATAGGAGACATCAGATGCCTCAAAACCCCATATTTGTTTTGTTA
The DNA here is from genome assembly GCA_963277665.1 of Viscum album. NCBI lineage: Eukaryota > Viridiplantae > Streptophyta > Magnoliopsida > Santalales > Viscaceae > Viscum > Viscum album. Next base: position 1,428,960,938 of record OY728141.1, read on the forward strand.
TAATTATGATGTATAGGGCATCGATTTTATTGGCCCTTTTCCTAGTTCTTTTGGTTTATTATATATTTTGTTTTTTTTTTGATTATTTGAGTAAATGTGTAGAGGCCAAGGCCACTAGGATGAAGGAGTTTCATGTTGTAGTGGAATTTTTCAAGGCATTTATTTTTTGTATGTTTAGAGTACAAAAGGATATCATGAGATACCAGTGGATCCATTATTAAATATGAATTTGGAATCCATCCGTAAAAAATATGGGGTGAGACACAAAATATCAACACCATACCAACCCAATAAAATGGCCAAGATGAGCTTTCAAATTGTGAGTTGAAACAAATTCTTGAGAAAACCATGTATCCAAATAGAAAGGATTGGAGAAAGAGTTTAGATGATTCATTGTGGGATTATAGTAAATAAAACAAAAAATCCACAATTATTCATGTATATAAGATTGTTTTGGGGAAATCCTATAATCTCACTATAGAAGTCTAGCATTAGGTTTATTAGGGTATAAAATAATGAAACATGGATTTTTCCTAAGAAGAAATTACATGGAATCAACAAATTCAAGATATTGGAGAGATTAAATTTTCATCACATGAGAACTCTAGGCTCCACAAGGAATGATCAATTGTGTCTCATGACAGAATAATCCATCAAATAAAGATTCATTTAGGAGAGATCGATCTACTCCATAGTTCATCACTGAAGATGATTCCTGGTCGGTTGTGTTTCAGATGGTTAGAACCTTATGTAGTTTCTAATGTATTTCAATATGGAGTCATGGAGATCACACAAGAGGACAATAGATGGATCATTACAGATAATAGGATATTTTTGTAGCAATACATTAAGGGAAATTCTACTAATTCATTAGATTTAACAACACTGTATGACCCAATAATTTTTGAGAATCTCAGGTTGTTCCCAAGCCTTTCACTTTTAAATTATTTTTCATATTTAATAATTTTCATTTCATGTAAACATATTATCTCATCTCTTCACATTGATGACAATAAAATATTTTATGTGTTGGGAGGGGACGTCATTTTGGGGTAGATATTTAGGATTTTTATTTTTGTGTTTTTGAGTGTTTTCTATTAGGTTTTTTGTTATATTTTATATTAAAAAAAGAAAAAGTGTTAAAAAAATAAAATGTAACACGCACATTTATATATGGAATATATGGAAAATTCATATTTTCAATATTCATTGGTTGTATGATAATAATGATCAAGATTCCATCATTAAGGTTACATTTATATAAAAATTGAATTCATCGATGATATGATTGGTTGTGTCATAATAAATCATTTTAGATGATGACACCATTATTTGTGATTTTTGGTCATGGAATATTGTGTCATTGATTTCTGCACACATATTTTCACACAATCATGTACTGTGAGTTTCTCCTACCCAACTGAATTTATATTTAGGGTTAGTAATTATTTTTAGATTATATCATGGTCTTTCCATACTATTGTATCTCTTCCAAAATTCTCCATCACTATTACATATTGACGAATAAATGTTTGCATAATATCTGACTGTTGTACTCCCTCAAAAAAAAACATGAGGCAATAAAAAATAAAAAAACATTCAATAAATATGGAAGTAGATAAAAGTACAACATGTGGGTATATTTAGGATTATAGATCATGGTTTGTACTCTAAAAATGCATAAATAAGTTTGTTTTTAAATTTGATATCAAGGGATGTTGAAAAGGTTTTGTGGAATATAATTCAGTAGTGATAATGGTTTTTATTTATTTAAATATACTAGATAAAGGATGTAGAGTCGAGCATGAAATGTTGTTCCCACACACACATGGGGAATTAGTGGCATAGGTTACCCATGAATAGTTTTCTTTCTGATTAGTGATATTAATATCCCTAGATATTTTTTTCCCATAATTTATGAGATGTTGAATTTAAAATAAGTTTATATTTACTCTTTACATAATTCTTATTTTTCATATATTGCTACTATGGATAGAGTAATTTGAACATGCCAATCTTGTGACAATTTTTTATAATAAATGATATCAGGTTTTACTCAGGAGTGAAAAAGGGTAAGTGTGGGGTAGTTAATATGAAAATTTTATTTAACCATTTTACTGATAATAAATTATATAAGTTCTTCACATTGTGTTAAATATATTTATTTATTAAATAATTGGGATTCTATCAATCATTTGAAAACATGTTGAAAATTCCATTTTTACCCATTAATGTCCACTATTGTAATTCCGTCGTTAATATTTTATATTGAATAATCATATGTTAAATATTTTATATAGATTAATCACTCAATGTAAATAAACTATTATTCAGAAATATGGAGATAAATCCTGAATTTGACTGGAGTAAAAGGACCATGATGTTAATGATGGACTAGACCCCCCCAGATTGGACCCCACTTTAGTATTTGGGCCATAACGTCCTCATCGTGGCATGGATTGGGACTACATTTGGATAGGATATTAAGGAACACATTTTGATCAACTTATACTTATTAAATGATATTTAATTCATATTTTTTGGTGGTCAAGAGGGTGGTGAATTTTTTTTCTAATATTTTTCCAAATTTGACATTCACACATGAATCAACTTGTAAACTAACATCCCCTCCACTCTATAAATATTTTTCCCTAATTTCGATGTTTTGGGATGTGCATTTTGTGATTTAAGGAAAAATTTAATTTCTTTTAATTCAATTATCTAGGAATTTCAATAGGTAGAGCACTTGCATCTAGGATCCCTTCATCAAAGCCTTCTTCATCACCTTCTCCACTTGTTATTATTTTTAGTGTAACAATAAAACTCTTACATTATATTCCATTTCAAATGTTATTTTCAATTTTGTTTATCTCATAATCTTTCTATTTGTTCTATAAATCAAGAGTATAAATATAATTAGGTTATAAATGTTCAGCAGCCATTGAAAACATAAAACATTTCTTCAATGACTACACCTCCCATAGAAGAGTATTTATTTTTAGTAATCGATTTACTTCATACCATCTAGATTCATTAATTTTTATTCATCGAGATAATATAATTCAAATATTATTATTTTTAATTGTTTTTTCTAATTAAAAAAATCTAATAAAGAAATTGAATAATTGACACAATTTTTTCGAGGTCGAGTGATGGTTGAATTTTGAGGGTGTGATCATAATCGGTGAATCAAAATCACATCGGATAAATTTGTAGAGTTTAAATATAATATAAAAACAGAATTTATCCTCATTTTCCAGAATTAATATGTTCCCTAATTTACCACTGACGATACATTAGTCATAGAACATCAGGAAACACAGGGTTCTGCGATTGAATCATCTAAATATTGGACTAGGTTCAAATTCACTTCATCTTTGTGGTAACATTATTTCTCTTAGAGTTCAATAATTAATTTATTAAAGGATAAAAATTACGTGAATGAAGATTTAAATGATAATGATGAATAATAAAATGTAGTTCTATAGTTATATCGATTACGTCTTCTAAAAATATTCTTTTTAAATCTTATCACAATGTCTTATTAATTGATTTTCATGTATAAATAACAAACAAAAAATGGAAATTTTACAATAATATATTTCTTCATTTTTTTAAAGGATATAAATAATCAATAATTTTAATTCGATTTTTCATTCCTTATTGTTTTATATTCAAATACCTTTATTATGTACTTAAATTTTCTTCTTCCTTTGAGATATGACCTTGGTCAGCCACTCTACTGCACCTAAATAACAAAAATACTTTTTTGATTTGAGAGTACCCATGAAAACACCTTTCACATAACTAGTGATTAATAGATCATAATAATGATTCAATGAATAAATAATGGAAACTCAGAAGACATTAATCAAATATAAATTAATGAACATGAACGGTGAGAGTATTACATTGGTCTAGGAATGTGGAAAACATAAGATTATAAAATTGTTAACATGTTTAAATAGATACAATTTAACTCATTTAATTGAGGACCTGAAATTAGGCTCTTTAATAATCTTATGGACAAGAAATAATGTATATTCATGACATTTTTGAACATGAAATCGGGATCAGGAAAAACCTTATGAACATGTAAGTATATCCAGGAATAAAATTAATGACATGAATGCAGGTCCACACATAATGTTATGGACATGAAAAAGGTCTATGTATAACATTATGAACATGAAATCAGGTTTATGCATAACATAATCAACTCAAGAGGTTTCCATATTTACCCCATGAATTGGACAGAGTTATAGGTCCCACAATTCACATAATTAAAATCAAACATATGTGTTCCACATGATTAAGAAACATTCATTATATCATAAACCATTTAAATTAATGGGTTTGAAATAAATTTCATCTAACCTATAATGAAAAAATAGGTTTCATAAAAATTTAATCATAGATTTACCCATTTAAAAGAATACATGTTCATAATACATTCATCATTTCATAAAATCAAAACAAAGGAAAAAAGTAGCGGGGTTTGTAAGAATTTAATCATTATATTATTCATGGAAAAGAAATGGGATTCATAAAAATCCATACATAAAAAAATAATATATCAAATGAAATAATAATAATTGTATCATAGGATCACATCTCCAAAATATCATGATTATCATTGAATGATGTCAAATTTAATGGAAAATGATATTTTAAAGTTCACTCGGACAATTTGTTGGGGATAATAACATTTCCATGAAATGAACCTTTTTTAAAAATATTTTCATAAAATTATTTATCTTGTAAAAAAATTTAAATAAAAATCATTCCAAATTTTTAAATAAAATTTTGTACATGAAAATAACATTGTAATGTTACAATGTAAGCTACCAAGAATGGAGTGGTCATGAAATATGAAAATTCCATATATATTGTAGGATTAAAACAAATATTCCATTACCAATGTCGGTAAAAATTGGAACATTCCGTATTCAAAAAAATGAAATGAAGTGTAATTTTTAAACACTTTATTTAAAGTAATACATATGTAAAAATTAATTTTAGTAATCCAAATAATACATTTAAAACATTTATGAAATAATTTTTAGAAAACATGTAAATTGAAGAAAGGGGATATTAACTGAATAAATAAATAATGTCAAATTTTTTATTAAAATTAGTGCATACAGAGAGGTGAATGATGAGGAAACATGTAATCTCTGGGCATAAAAGAGGAGAAGTAATGTCACGAGAATTATTGAGAGTTGGATCATAATATTTCATCATTTGAAGCATAATCATGAACAATCTTGATAAAAAATGAGATTGTGTCTTAAAAAAATACCACATTGGTATAAATCCTGATAATTTTCTTAAAAATTATAATGAAATATATTATTAGGCATAATATACACAACTTCAAAGAAAAAAATTTGGAAAATGGCATTATATTCACATAAAATAAAATTTAGATGGAAACCCCTTACCTTATTCATTGACACTCTTTGTAAAAATTGAAACCTCCTGTATAATAAATTTGTGTTTATTATAAATATAATACAATACAATACATGTTTATATCATAGTGTATATTAATTTTTTCATTTCCATTTATTAACTATTTATAAATAACTCCATGTCAATGTAACATTTCAGGAAATAAATTTTTTACTTTTCATGTATGTTTTGATTTTTTATTTTTAGCCCTCATTTATTGATCATGATTACATAATCACTATAATTGTATCCATGACATTATTATAAAATATATTTAGTATATTTATATTTATTGTAATCTATTAATTATATAGGTATAAAATAAGTTACACCATTCATGGATATGTTTGGCCATACATACAAATGACCTCTACTTCAATTTTCTCAATGGATTGAATTGAATAAAATTATGTAATTATTAAAATTTAAAGAACCATTATAATTTAAAATATATCACATATTTTCATTAAAATAATATCAATTACCTTCCACAGAATTTGTTAGTGAGAATTAATTATATCACTTTTTGATGAAGTAGTCCACCTTTCACACAAATGAACATAGGATATCCCTCATGAAAAGGAAAGTGGATAGAGTATATGTGATTATTGGAAAAAATCCCTATCAGATGCATTAAAAATTTTTGGGGTTTACAATTTTTTTTTTTTTACAAAGTCTGTTTTTATAGAGTTATTTCATGTTACATAGATATTGTGACTACCCATGTTGAGAAAGAAAGATGAAAATGGAATGGTCTATCTAAAGTCTATAAAAAAAAAGATATATGGTGGAACTATTTTTTGCAATGGAACTTGTGTGCAAGATTGAAGATGGTATGGAAACAACTGCGCAAGGAAATTCTTGGGATCAATATGTTGAAAAATGGGTAATTCCTAAAGTGCACGAATGAATTGAAAATATTCATGAAATATGAGGTTGTGAAAAAGAAAATTGTGCACCAAATGCGACATCAATTTCGGGTTTTCATGCACAATGGGGATCTCTCATGACATGTCAAATCATCCACATAGAGATTGATGATGCCTATAAATAATATTTGACCCACCTCATTTGTAGTAATTCAACATTTAGTGGGAATCTATGATCCGAATCACATAATAATTTTATGCAACAAGTGATGCACAAAATATAATTAATAGCACGGAAGCTAAGGATATTGTTTGCATGATTTTAGTTATGTCTAACATTGATTTTATGAACATGGTGTGTTTCACGACATCTGTTTAATCATGTAAAAAAGGCATTAATATTGTGAACAAGACATAGTAAGGGCTGCATGAATGATTTGTTGTTTCCCATTACATATGTTGTAAAGTGGTTTTCCTCAGAAAAAGAAAGTGGGTCATCAATTGAGCATCTACATATAGTGGAGGATGCATTCATTAGTAAAAATTTAGGGACCTAAATGTTTATAAAATGTGAGTGGATCATTAGAAAGAGTAGTGAAACACATCAATTGAGAGAACAGTGAGATTTAAATTGTAACGCCCCAAACCCAGCTACCCAGAGTCGGTGCATTACATCGTAACATTGGCATGATCACAAAAGATCAAGTCTCGAAAGACCGATTAGTTTAGTAGCCTTGGAAACACTAGATACATTCATAAATGTCACATTAAATCATAAAGTGAAAAACTAATAACAAAGTATTCATAGTCTACACTCATATCTTCTTCTGACTATCCCTGCAAGTCATTCATAAAATACTTCTTCACATCCTGGAATATATTAAAACATTCAAAGGGGTGAGCTCAGATGCTCAGTAAGGATAACAATATCGCAGAAGCTTTCATAAATATACATTAACATTTAAGGCAATGTATAACTAAAACAAAAGCCTTTTTAAACTTGAACATCAACATAATACAGAAAAAGTAAAATGAGATAATTCCATTGACTTATTCACATGGATATTCTACTGGTCGAATAATCACATTCAATATCAATAACAACATTCATAATGATGGAATGCATAATGCCAGACTATCATAACCATGTAGACAAGGCCTCGTGCCAAGACCACAAATAAGATTTTGTCAAGGCCTCGTGCCAAGACACTATTTTGTTTCATGAGACCTGCCGATGCATCGAGGAGCTATAGCGGGCTCCACTCGTCAGTTATTAAGTCCAATGCATTCCTCAAATTAATAGGTGTAAACATTTCATAAACCATAACATAATAGTATCACAATAAACATGCATAATGGAATCATAACATTTCCACATTTCAATCACAAGATAACAATACAAAACATTGATATAATAAAAACGCTTTCAAAACCATTTTCAATACCAAAATAAAAGAAAAGTAAAACATGGTATTTATTTTTCTTTTTTAAAAAAAGTATGGCTTGTAGAGGAAGCCAAAACTCAAATAATAGTCATTGGGGCGGAGAAGTCATTGTCGCCGCATATGTACGGAAAGAAAAACATTCCCTTTTTTTCATTTAGTAAAACAATTCATATAAAAAATATTCCTTTTGAATAAACATAAAAGTCAAAAGGGTTTATGCACTGTATAAAAGAAAGTGGTGTATAAAACCAAATATGCCTCAATGAAAAGAGATTGAGATGAAGTCCTTAAAAAGATAATTTTTAAAATAAAATAGATTTATTATGTGTATTCACTATAGGAACACATAATGGAATTAAAAATAAAAAATACGACATAATAATATCATGACATAATTTGAAAGTAGGAGATTAACCCAAAGAATGGAAATTGGGTTAAGAAGTTCCCTTACCTTGTGTCCGACTTGATTCGACCGTTCATTAACCTCCTGAATAATAAAAAAGAGTTAATATCTACTTTATTAAGAACCATTTTCAATTTCATTATCCCTTTTTATATCACTTATTACAATGTTATGAACATTATATAATTATTTAAGTTAATAACGGTCGTTTTGTCGATCTTTGGTACTTGAGTCAACAATAAACTTCATATAATTACAAGTTTTTTATGTGGTAGAATATCCATTATCTCCAGAATTATATTCATGATTTAGATGTCATATATATCATATATATCCAGTATATACATTCATTCATAATATTACGTAACATTTAGGGGTAAAAAATGAAATGCACCGTTCATGGAGACGGTAAGCCGTACGTACGCATGAACGCTACTTTCATTTATATTTTGTATTTTAATGGAATTAAATCATAATTATATAAAGGTATAATATAGTTCCAGTATAATATCATATATAATATCATATACTCAATCCTTTATACATTCCACATATAGCATTAACGATTAACATCACTTTGAGGGGGCGGTAGTCCGCACTTCCTAAAATGAAATTATCGCGTTTACCCATAATGGAAACATAAAGTATGCCATAAATGAGAAATACATAAGAATAAGGAAAACATAAACATATTATATATTATATATAAATATAGTGTCATCTTAATGGACACCTTTTAATGTGTTATATGAGTTTTGAACAATCATCGTTTCGTGAGGCAGAAATTCGCCATCCACAGAAACAATATGTTCTTTAACCATTAGATGTAGGTGTGTGTAAGTGTAGCTCTAATACTTCTTATAACAAAATCCTAGTATGTTTAGGATACTGGTTATCTTAAAAAATAAATGAATAAAACGTGTTTATGGGGTTGGAGAAGAAAAATAAAACAAAAACAACATTAGAGAAGACATTACCTTAAAATCGGGTAACTCTTTTTGATTTGAGACAAAGGCTTCCTTGGGAAAAGTTCTGCCCAAAGTGAGGATTCTAGGAGTAAGAAAGGGAAGTTGGGAGAGTATTTGGGCAGAGGTTGGCCGAGAAAAATGGCTTGAAAGTGTGAATGAGGTGGTAGATGTGGGGGCCTTTTATAAGAGGAGAGGAGGGGCACTTTTGGAAAGTAAAGAAAAGTCACTTTATTATAAAATGAATTTCGGATTTTAGAGGTCCCAAACGTATATAAATCGAAGCTAATGTGATAAGGGTTTTAAATATACTCATACAATAGGTTTTTGACAAGTGTAAGCCTTGGATTTTACATTATCTTTTTATTTTTTTTAAATCATTAAATAATGAGGTCATCGCTGCATCATCATGATGTCATAAATAATTTAATTTATTTAATGTCTAAAAATTCTAAAAAAATAATATGATGTATGAAATATTTTTATCTTTCCAATGACTTTTTATAGTCAAAAATATGACTTGTATAACCCCATGTAACAATTTTTTAGTAAAACATTTCATGTTTGTGTCATTTTTTACTTTAACATTAAATAAAAGGTATTTATGTCATTTTCGAACTAAAGTGGCTCTATGGGGTCCCCAAGATGACCCATGGATTTTATTGGTCGGTCATGGCACATCCAATGAGGGTAGGACATGTGTCATGCACATATCATATTATTAAAACATTATTTTTACCTTAAACTACACTAATTACCTCTAATCGCGATTAAGAACTTAAAAGTTACTATTCACCAAAAAATTATTTTAATCTCATTGAACCACATTTTACTTATTAATGAAAACCATGTATGTCGTATTTTTGAAATTCAAAACACAGAAGTGGTAATGTTTCATTTTAACGAAAAATCAGTTTTTTAACAACCACTTAGTGGGTTCACTATTCATCAAAAATTGATGTTTTTCAGAATAAGGCCAAAATTTTACCCTAAGCTATAATTCATATTCCAAATTCAAAAATGATGTATATTTTACAAAATTTCAAACATATAAGTTTCATTAATTAATTTTATAATTAATTCCCGCTGTCACAACAAATAGCGTGTTTTTAAGAAACAATTTATATGAAAAGATTGACAATTGTTCATGCCCAATTTCAATGTTAAATTAATTATAATGACCACCATTGGATAAAATGGTAAAAATATATTCTAATTATAATTTAAAACCACAAAATTGTATAATTTATCACAATAAATTATTTTGATTAAAAAAGTTGTTTTAAGTATTTTTCACTATTCATAAAAAAATCGGATGTTCTGAGAAAGTTACAAAAAATTAAACTTAGGATAATTTCGATATTACGAATAAAAAATTGAAGTCCATTTTGAAATATAAAATTTCTATAATTTTAAAAAGTGGTTGTTATTATTCATAACAGTTACTTTGATTAGTTGCGGTGTGTTAGAACTCGATGTTGCGTACAATGCAAGCTATTGCATTATTGAATGAGAAGCGTATCATAGAAGATCAGGGTGTTACATTCTCTCCTCCTTAAATAAATTGTGTCCTTGCAATTTGAAATTTTTCTTGGAAAATAAAAGGTTGAAAATATAAAATACCTTTGTGGAAAACCCACATCGGAAAAAAGGTTAATAAAATTTACCCTTAATAAGAGGGAAAGGGAAATGAAAAAGTCACAACCAAATTATGATCTCGATAAGGAGAACATTGGTGGAAATTAGAGACATATAATTGGAGGAGAAACGTAAATATTTGTAGGGAGTGATTGAGGTCATCAATCACAAACAAGTGTCAAATTGAGGGCCTCAAAGCCTTCAATCTATGTTGATTTAAAATATCATCAGTTCAACAAGACATACGGTATTAGGATAACACATTTTTTTGTCTTAATATCCCTTTAATAATGTTTAAGAATTAATTTATTCATATAATAAGATATAGGTATATATATTTTTATGCTTGACAAGTAGAATTTCAACCTTCAACTAATTTCTACCCCATACTTGTCGTTCACCCAAAAAGATAAAAGAACTCAAAAATATTATATTTATCCTATTTGTACAAGGGTCCACATACCATTCATATTAGTAAAACTATTTTGTAATTACCAGGGACTTCCTGTAGGCTAGTGGTAGGAAATAAAGGTCTGTCTCACCATGGTTGTGGGTTCGATTCCTGCAGCATTGTCCGACGCGACGGGTTATGCCCCACCCTGCAGGTTGTCCTTTTCCTAAAACTATAGTATTATAATATTACAAAAATAATCTTCATAAATGTTTTAACCTTAAACAATACTATCCAAAGATTAACTTAATCCATTCCAACCTTTATAGTTATCCAAAATACCTCCGTCCAGACTACCTCTAAAAGGTATCTAAATTCCAAAATCAATTGTAACCTCAGATTCCCCAAACAAAGTAATGTTTCTCTTATTGTCACATACTAAAAATATGATTACCTTCATCATATTAAATCCTTAATGAAAACAACATGTACTGCAGTACAATCCTTATATATATCACATTACTCTTATTACCATAATCTAGTGCTTGAGTCCAAAAACAAAAATACAATAATTATTCAAATTCATCTATAGTAACAGCATAAGCATGGCCTTGATCCCTTGGCCTTTTCTAAGGTATGTTTTCCTGACACTTAGGAAATTCATTTTCATAATGCCCCATTTCCCTAAAATTTTAGCATTCAACATTGAAAGACTCTTTCTTTCCCTTGCAATCACGCGTCTGGTGACCTTTTTCTCCACATTTATAACAAACTCTCATTCCTTTTAGGCAAGTACCAGGGTGATTTTTCCCACAATTATCACATACTGGAAAATCTTTCTTTCCCTTTTTCCCTTTATCTATCTATTGTTCCATGTTCTCTTCTTCTCTTGCTTTACTTTATTGTCATAAGACTTAGAGAATTCCTTTTCTATCTTGATAGCACATGAGACAATATCTTCATACGATGAGAAGGATTGTGATACTAAAGTTTGACGGAGAAATGGTTTTAACCCATCAAAGAAACGATCAATCTTACTTCTTGGGTTACGTATATAATCTGCAGCATGCCTCGCTAACCTTTTAATGTTGGCCTCATACTTTGCGACATTATCATCCTCCTTTTGTCTCAGACTCAAAAATTGCTTTTCCATATCTGCTCGATGGTTACGAGGAAAGTATTTTTCTAAGATAATATCATTGAACTCGCTCCATTCAATACTTGATACTTCTTCATCATCCTTTGTATTTTGAATCAATGACCACCATTGATCGGCATCTTCAGTGAGGCGGTAAACTACCATGATAACCTTCTCCCTTTCGCTACTCCCCAAGGCATGAAATATTTTTTCTAAGGAGTTTATCCATTGCTCAGCTACTAATGGATTTGTACCCCCATTAAATGTTGGCGGTTGTTGCCTCATGAAGCGGTCTAAAATTGATCCTCCACGTTGTGGATCATGGTGATCCATACGAGTAACGTTATTATTCATAACCTGAGTGAGTTGTCCCAGTATGGTAATAAGTTGATCAGCACCAGTTGTATCTCCAGATCCACAATAATTATCTTGAGCAGGAGGGAAATCCCTACACTGAGTGCTTGCATTGATATGGTTTCCATTCCTTCCACTGGGTGCCATTTCTAAACAATGTCATAAACTAGATTAGTTTATGAATAAAAATACATATTTCCATACTTGTAAAATACTTAACATAAATTGAAATATTTATGGATATAATCCATAATCATAAAAATGTTTTCTTTGAGGAAGTATATACTCTTAACCCTTCATAGTGGTTTGTAAAGAAAATGAGAATTATACTAAGCATATCCCCCAGGAGTGTCGTAACCAAGAGTGCAGCAAGGCCCGTTGTCGTGCACCAGTTCCCGTTCGAGTCTAGCTCAAATCAGTGTTTTCGGGTTTTACCCCTAGGTACATCTATTCCAGAGCCGCCTCTACCTGCTCATATCCAGACAGGGATGTAGTGCTCATAAAAGTCACAAAATATCTATATTCCCAAAATTCTAGGAAGTTATTCTATACTAATACTCAAAGTCTATCTTCGAGTTATGTGCTCTAATCAGAGTTTTTCTAAATCTAGCTTCCAAGGTTAGTAATAAACTGCCTCTGATACCAACTGTAATGCCCTGACCCCAGCTACCTAGAGTCGGTGCATTACTTGGTAACATTGGCATGATCACAAAAGATCAAGCCTCGAAAGACCGATTAGTTTAGTAGCCTTGGAAACACTAGATTATTTCATAAATGTTACATTACATCATAAAGTGAAAAACTAATAACAAAGTCTTCATAGTCCACACTCATATCCTCTTCTGACTATCCCTACATGTCATTCATAAAATACTTCTTCACATCCTAGAAAATATTAAAACATTGAAAGGGGTGAGCTCAGATGCTCAGTAAGGATAACAATATTGCGGAAGCTTTCATAAATAAACATTAACATTTAAGTCAATGTATAACTAAAACAAAATCCTTTTTAAACATGAACTTCAGCATAATATGGAAAAAGTAAAATGAGATAATTCCATTTACTTATTCAGATGGATATTCTACTGGTCGAATAATCACATGCAATATCAATAACCACCTTCATAATGATGGAATGCATAATTCCAGACCATCATAACCACGTAGCCAAGGCCTCGTGCCAAGACCACAAATAAGATTTTGTCAAGGCCTCGTGCCAAGACACTAGTTTGTCTCATGAGACCTGCCGATGCATCGAGAAGCTATAGCGGGCTCCACCCGTCACTTATTAAGTCAAATACATTCCTCATATGAATAGGTTTAAACATTTCATAAACCATAACATAATCGTATCATATAAAACATGCATAAAGGAAGCATAACATTTCCACATTTCAATAACAAGATAACAATACAAAACATTGATATAATAAAAACGCTTTCAAAACCATTTTCAATACCAAAATAAAAGAAAAGTAAAACATGGTATTTATTTTTCTTTTTTAAAAAAAGTATGTCTTGTAGAGGAAGCTGAAACTCAAATAATGGTCACGGCGGCGGAGAAGTCGTTGTCACCGCATATGTACGGAAAGAAAACCATTCCCTTTTTGTCGTTTCGTAAAACACTTCGTATAAAAAATATTCCTTTTGAATAAACATAAATGTCAAAGGGGTTTATACACCGTATAAAATATAGTTGTGTATAAAACAAAATATGCCTCAATGAAAGGAGATTGAGGCGAAGTCCTTAAAAAGAACATTTTTAAAATAAAATAGATCAATTATGTGTATTCACTATAGGTACACATAAAGGAAGTAAAAATAAAAAATAAGACATAATAATATCATTACATAATTTGAAAGTAGGAGATTAACCCAAAGAATGGAAATTGGGTTAAGAAGTTCCCTTACCTTGTGTCCGACTTGATTCGACCGTTGTTTAACCTCTAGAATAATAAACTAGATTTAATGTCTACTTTATTAAGAACCGTTTTCAATTTAATTATCCCTTTTTATATCACTTATTACAATGTTATTAACATTATATAATTATTTATGTTAATAACGGTCGTTTTGTCGATCTTTGGTACTTGAGTCAACAATAGACTTCTTATAATTACATGTTGTTTATGTGGCAGAATATCCATTATCTCCAGAATTATATTCATGATTTAGATTTCTAATATATCATATATATCGAGTATATACATTCATTCATAATATTACGTAGCATTTAGGGGTAAAAAATGAAATGCACCGTTCATGGAGACGGTAAGCCGTACGTACGCATGAATGTTACTTTCATTTCTATTTCGTATTTTAATGGAATGAAATCATAATTATATAAAGGTATAATATAGTTCCAGTATAATATCATATATAATATCATTTACTCCATCCTTTATACATTCCACATATAGCATTAACGATTCACATCACTTTGAGGGGGCGGTAGTCCGCACTTCCTAAAATGAAATTATCGCGTTATCCATAATGGAAATCATAAAGTATGCCATAAATGAGAAATACAAAATCATATAGAAAACATAAACATATTATATATAATATATAAATATAGTGACATATTAATGGACACCTTTGAAGGTGTTATATGAGTGTTGAACAATCATCGTTTCGTGAGGCAGAAATTCTCCATCCACAGAAACAATATGTTCTTTAACCATTAGATGTAGGTGTGTGTAAGTGTAGCTCGAATCCTTCTTATAACAACATCCTAGTATGTTTAGGATACTGTTGTTTTTACAAAAGAAATGAATAAAAAGTGTTTACGGGGTAGGAGATGAAAAATAAAACAAAACAACATTAGAGAAGACATTACCTTAAAATTGGGTAACTCTTTTTGATTTGAGCCAAAGGCTTCCTTGGGAAGAGTTCTGCCCAAAGTGAGGCTTCTAGAAGTAAGAGAGGAAAGTTTGGAGAGTATTTGGTCAGAGTTTGGCCGAGCAAAATGGCTTTAATGTGTGAATGAGGTGGTAGAGGTGGGGGCCTTTTATAAGAGGAGAGGAGGGGCACTCTTGGAAAGTAAAGAAAAGTCACATTATTATAAAATGAGTTTCGGATTTTAGAGGTCCCACACTTATATAATTCGAGGCCATGGTGATAAGAGTTCGAAATATACTCATCCAATAGGTTTTTGACAAGTTTAAGCCTTAGATTTTACATTATCTTTTTATTTTATTTAAATCGTTAAATAATGAGGTCATCGCTGCATCATCATGATGTCATAAATAATTTAATTTATTTAATGTCTAAAAATTATAAAAAAAATACTATGATGTAGGAAATCTTTATAGATTTCCAATGACTATTTATAGTCAAAAATATGACTTCTATAACCCCATGTAAAAATTGTTTTATAAAAACTTTTCATGTTTCTGTCATTTTTTACATTAACATTAAATAAAAGGTATTTATGTAATTTTCCAACTAAAGTGGCTCCATGGGGTCCCCAAGTTGACCCATGGATTTTCTTGGTCGGCCATGGCACATCCAATGAGGGTAGGACATGTTTCAAGCTCATCTCACATTATTAAAACATTATTTTTACCTTAAACTACACTAATTACCTCTAATCGCGATTAAGAACTTAAAAGTTACTATTCACCAAAAAATTATTTTAATCTCAATGAACCACATTTTACTTATTAATGACCACCATGTATGTAGGATTTTTGAAATTCAAAACACAGAAGTGGTAATGTTTGATTTTAATGAAAAATCAGTTTTTTAACAACCACTTAGTGGTTTCACTATTCATCAAAAATTGATGTTTTTCAGAATAAGGCCAAAATTTCACCCTAATATATAATTGATATTCCGAATTCAAAAATGATGTCTATTTTACAAAATTCCAAACATATAAGTTTCATTAATTAATTTTATAATTAATTCCCGCTGTCACAACAAATAGTGTGTTTTTAAGAAACAATTTATATCAAAAGATTGACAATTGTTCATGCCCAATTTCAATGTTAAATTAATTCTAATGACCACCGATGGATAAAATGGTAAAAATATATTCTAATTATAATTTAAAACCACTAAATAGTATAATTTATTACAATAAATTATTTTTATTAAAAAAGTTGTTTTAAGTATTTTTCACTATTCATAAAAAAATCGGAAGTTCTGAGAAAGTTACAAAAAATTCAACTTTGGATAATTTCGATATTACGAATACAAAAATGACGTACATTTTGAAATATAAAATTTCTATAATTTTAAAAAGTGGTTATTACTATTCATAACAGCTACTTTGATTAGTTGCGGTGTGTTAGAACTCGAAGTTGCGTACAATGCAAGCTATTGCATTATTGAATGAGAAGCGTATCATAGAAGCTCAGGGTGTTACATAAATAGTGACTAGAAGTAAACTAGGAAAGATAGTGAGTTCACTCCAAACATGTAAACAACATTGCTCTTATAGTTGATTTTTTACATTGGAACATTTTTTTGTTTCCTCCTTGGATGTAACACAGTGAGGGTGAACCAAAGAAAAATGATGTGTCATTCCATTCTTTAAGAATTGATCATTCTGTGTAATGGCAAGGAGAGATAAGATAGTTTTGTCTAACAATGATACAAGATAAAAATGGGGTAATTTTTTAATTTTTCATACCCTAATTCACCCCCTCTTGGGTTATCTAGCCTAGTGGATCTAACAATTGTTATTAGAGGGTTGTTGATATCAGTTTATCTCTCTCAAATGATGTCACAAATCACAAAATGGATGTCGTTCATATATGGGAATACTTTTCATCTATGGAATAATCAGATGAAACACTTCTTCCAGTCAATGGGAGTGGACATTTTTACAATAGTAATTCATGGTATCTCAACCATAATCAATAGTGGTTATGTATCAGATGATGAGAGAAAATAATTGGATCCTGATACCAAGGGAATCAATGAAATTGGGGAGCCTTATCCAATGTTAAATAAAATAAGGATATGTCATTAAAAACATAACATACCTTTTGGGAAATTATTTTGAATATTCATGAAGTTGACTCTATGATCATAGAGGCAAGTCTGCATGTTCTATGGAACATGTATGATGGTTTTAGAATGAACCCGAAAGAGTCTATTGATTCATTCTTTGACTGGGTAAATATTATTTTGGAATATATTGAGGGCCTTGGGGAAGTCATTATAGACATAAATGTTGTGAAGCGTATCTCGATAAAACTTCCACCTCAGTTAAATCTGAATGTTTTAGTATTGAATGATAAATATATGAAAGAACTGACACTGGATATCTTTCACAATACCCTTATTGCATATGAAATGAGAAATTATGAAAATGATTCTTTGGAAAATTGTAAATATAAATAGGTGGCATTCGAGGTCATGAATAATATCACCATTAATGATTCTCTAGATAAAGAAGACACATATGAATTGATGTCATTCCATTCATAAAATATACAAATAGGAAAGTGAATGTTCATTGGGAAAATTTTGAATTATTTCTTTATATGTTGAAATGGTGGAATTCTTATAGCATAGTGCCCCAAAAGTTCCCATATTATTATTATGTAAATGAAGTTGAAATTCCCATGAAGAAGCCTTCAAGATATGTGAAACCGAAGAAATAGACCAAGGGAAAATTCATTAAGAAGACGAAAATTATTTAACATGAATGTGGTAGTTCAGATAAATATGAGGTTTAATAGGTCTATGATATAGATAGATCCAATGATAGTAGAGAGAATGATATGGTGGCTATTGTTGGCAGTACATAGGAAAATGAAGAATCTGACATTGATGTAGAAAAATATGTTGAATGAAGAATTGATATGCAAGATGAGTTAGAATCTACTCTTTAAGAGATATATTTTTGGGGATAGAAATCAATGAAATATAATAAATTTGATCTTGATTCCAAATGAAACATATAGTAACAAGAATAAGATAAGTTTGATTTAATGGACATAAGTAATAAAATCAACCCATCAGCACCAGAGGACACAAAATCAGTTAGTGATAATAAAATAGATGTTGAAGAATAGAAGTGGAAGATCGAAGGAATGGATAACACGGTGAAGGATAAAGTCAAACGTATCCAACAACATGAAGAGTAATTTTTTGGTCTAAGATGGAAAGTAAAGTAGCATGAAAAACATTGGATTCCCAATACATTATCCGGAATTCAGATCATCCATAAATCTGAAAAGATGAATGGGTAGAATAATCGTCCATCATAAAAGAAGCAAGAATCTTATTTGTATATTATGGATGGTGTGGGGATTGATAAAAATAGAATGTAGTTAGGGTTGTAGTCAATCCAAAAACACACACTATGAGTATGAAGATTGATTTCTGAAAAAAAAATCAAAATATTCAGAGAACCCAAGAGGTAACATGTAGTACAGAAGTGACACATATGAATGTACCCTTCAACAAGTGTTATTTCTGTTTAATGATGGGACATTAACAAAATGTTTGTTCTATAGCTATAAGATATCGAATGGCATAAGAATAGCAGTGGATTACAAACAGATAACGATAATCTAGAACATATGTCAAGGGGAAACTAATTTTGTGAGGATTTCGTCACATGGAATGATACTATATATTGACCATACAGTGGAATGTAAAAAATACGAACCAAAATGTTCAAATGCAGCAGATCAATGAACGTACAGGTGAGTTGAAAATGATATATAGATTTGTAGCCTTGAAAGAAGAATCCAGTCCATTATACTTCAAGAAAGATAAAAAATCTCAATCTATGTTGAGTATGAAGACAAAAACATGGACCAAAAAGGATAGAGCTAAGAAGGTCATGGCCATTGAAATTTCCTTTGAAGCATCAGAATATTCATTTGTATGGATCCTTGATAGTGGTTGAAAATCCCACATGATAGGGAATAAAGATCTCGTTACAGGAATGAAATATGATAAAGAACGAGTTGTCATGTTTGAAAATGATGAATGCCTGATGATTATTGGATCAGGAAAGGCTAGGTTTAGAGAAAAAGAAATAAGACACATAAATTTCATATTATTAGAAGGTCCTCATCACAATTTTCTCAGCATCAGTCAACTTTGTTACTTATAGAAATGTATAAGGTTTATTAATAGGATATGTATCATCAAAGAAGATACTATGCAATGATTCTTCATGGAAAAAGGACAAAGGGAAATAATTACATTGTAAGTGGTGATTAAGATTTGTGTTTTTATCAAGAGATGAGAAAAACAGGTTGTGGAATAAATTACTTGGTCATCTATTCCAACCATCTAAAGAATATCTATTAAAGTGTGATGAAATTAGAGATCTCCCCATGGTATCACATGATCATACACATACATGAAATTCTTGTTAATTGGGATTATCATTAGAATGACTTACCAAGAAAACTGAAAAAAGTCAACAAGAGTAGGAAAATTTATGCATGTCGATGTTTGTCGACCAATATCACCAAGATCCATCAATAGAAAAAGATATTAGGGTATGTTCATTGATGAATTTAGTAGAATTACATGGTTATTCATCATTTCTCATAAGTTTGATGTGATCATTTTAATAAAGAAAATATCATTGGGAATCTGAATGGATGCTTTGACATAAAATTATGATGCTTCATATTGACAATGGTACGTAATTGACAAATAATCATGTGGAATAATTTATCTAGAAACATATGATATGGTGTCATATTTCTATAGTAAAAATACCCTAATAGAATGGAGTTGTTGAATGGAGAAATCGTATTATCATCAACTTGGTCATAATAATGCTTATAGAAAAAACCTACCAGAGTGATTTTGGAAGGAAGCTATATTGACATTGGTCTATATTTCTAAAAGGGATCTGTTATGTCCAAAGGATTGAAAAACTCTATATGAGATGTGAAATGGAATGAATCCATATTGAAATATTTAGAATCATTGTATGTAAGCACTTCATTCTCATTAAAGATTGTCATAGGAAATTTGAGTCATGTGGAGATGATGGGATATTCCTTGGATACACATGAAAATGCAAAGCATACTAATGCTTTAAAAATTGTCTTGGAAATTTAGTTGAGAGAAATGATGTAACTATAGTGGAAAATTATGAGAATACTCAACATCACATTGAAAAATTTCGTGATGACAGTGAAGAATAGGAATGTAACACAATGAGTGAAAAAGTAGTAATTGATGACTCAGAAGAAAATAATGATTAATAACAAGAAGAAGTAATGTCTATATATGTAATAAAGAAAATGAGTTGAGCCAAAAATTGCCAAAAAATATAATTTTTGATCAGACAGTGATAGTTTAGATAATAAGAATGATGTCGCTGCAGTAGACATCTCTTTTATCACATGTTGAACCTAAAGGTTTTTCCGATGTAGCTGAAATTGAAAACTGGGTCCAAGTGATAAATGAAGTGGTAGACCAGATTGAGTAGAATCAGACATCAAAGATTTTTTGGATGCTAGGAGATAATAATCTCTTTTAGAAGATGGAAATTTTACAATTTGATTAATTCATATGGTTTTGTGGTCCTAAAAATCCACATCTCATTTGAAAATGAAACTCCCATATAGCAGGTAATGATATTTATGAGACATTTTTACCTGTGTAAACGATGGAAACAAACTGATTATTCATGGCCATTGCAGTGCAACATAAGATGAATGTGTTCCAGATGGTTGTCAGGCCACGATTTTTGAATGGGGATCAGGATAAAGAATTGTATATTTAACATCCATATGGTTTTATCATTCATTAATATTAGAACAATGTTTTTCGGCTGGATAATGCCTTGTATGTGTTGAAGGAAGCACCAATATCATGGTATTCATGTCTAGATAAATTTTGGAAGAATATCGGTTTCCAATGTAGTGGAGTTGATTAAAATTTATATGTGAATATTGATAGTAATAAATGGATAATAGTGCTACTAAATTTTGATGATATAATATCTTGAGGATCATAAGATTCACATTGCAGAACATTTTCCAAATTCATGAAACATGAGTTTGATATTTCTATGATTGGTGAGATGATGTTTTCTTTTATTTACAGGTAACACAAGGAATGAATGTCACATTTATTACTCAATCCAAATATTCCAAGGAGTTTTTTAAGAGATTTGGGGTTTAAAATTATAAGGAAATTGTTACTATGATTGCTACTCAAATGAAACATTTGAACGATGATGAAGGTAATGTAGTCAATATAACAGAATACAAGAAAATTATTTGAAGTTTAATGTACTTGACTATGACATGGCCTAACATTGTATTCACCAAATGCCAAGTAGCAAGATAAAATTGTAGTCCCAAATAAATTCATATGATTTTATTTAAAAGAATACTTTGTTATATCAAGGGAACAATTGATTTTGACCTGATCTCTAGTAAACAATCCCATCTAGAACTTTTGAAATATACAGATACAGATTGGGATGGTTCAATATACGATAGTAAATCAATGTCAAGAGGTTCCTTAAATCATGATGGATTGTGTATTTATTGGTTGATCAATAAAAAAGATTTAATTTCCTTTAGCACCAAAAGAGATGAGTATATTGCATCCACACAATCATGCCCAGAATAATTGTGGATGAAGAATCAACTAAATGACATAGGCATGACATTGATGTATTTGATCAAAATTCATTGTGATAAATCAAGTGAAATAAATCCAAGAAAAAATAACACCCATCATATGAATAATAATCAAATTGAAATAAATTATGATTTTACTGAGTAGGTGTATCAAGGGAAAGTGATGATATGATATATTCCTACATTACTATATGTTGCTGATATTCTGACAAAGGCCTTATCAAAGGAATAATTCAAGAGGCATTGATGGTTTAGGAGATTTTATTTGACTCCCCTCACTTGAAAGAGTGTGGATATAGAACCCCCTATCCTCAATGTGTGATGTTTTTTTCCTAATGTTCTAGTATATAATAAATACTATGCTCCACACCAAAAAGTAGTGACTGTTGGGATTGTTGATAAAGGGGAGAAAATGAGACTATTCATAGAAGATAAATTTTTTCCCAAGAATGAAGAAAACGACTCTACTGAGGTAGGAGGAGAAGATAATAGGTGGAGCGGTAAGATAGGGGGGCTAGTGATATACAATGAAAATCATGATGATAATTTTTTGTGTTTTAAGAGATCACTTAGATCTTAGTTTATAAAACACAAGAGCACATTTGTTATTTTCCAAAGGAGTTTAAAATCTAAAGATGATAGAATTGATCTATCACTGAATATATATCACGATAGCTGAGGTTCACGATGAATGATTTTTATTGGAATCATTATGGTAATAAGAAATTTTTTTAAGGATGAAGTGATTCATTGATGAACTTTTCATCATACTATTGTTTATCACATCGAGAAATGCTCGTGTGGTCTTAGAGAATGTGTTTTGTGAACCCTTGATCGCTATCTGAATTGCATGAATAAAATGGTCGAAATATATGGAATGATCTATAAAGTGGTATTTTATTAATTAGAGAGTTTTCAACAAAACCAAAGTTGGATAATTTTGGGAAAAAATCACTTTAGGAATCATTTAATCATTTTTGTGATGATTGTGTTTGTGGAAAAAGAATCCTTGTTTGTTGATGAAGAGGGTTTTCATGAAGTGTTTTTGAGTTCCATAGATATGGTTGACAACCTATGTTGAAAAATAACCATGAAAAGGGAATATAGAACGTGAAATAATATGGAAATATGTTCAAAATATAAGGTTGCATGGAAGAAATATCTACAACCAATGCGATGTCGAATTGGTGTTTTCATGCATAGAGGGGATTTTGTGCGACATGATGAATCTTCTATATAGGTTTCGGTGATACCACTATATAAGAGGTTACCCCCTCATTTTTAGTAGCTCAAAAATTATATATAATCTGAGATCTGGATAGAATAATAATTTTTTTCAAACGGAGTTGCATGAAATATTTTGAATTGGGTGAAGGCTAATGAATTTGTGTGTAAGATTTGAGTTTTGTGTAGGGTTGAATTTATGATATTGGTTTGTTTCATGAAAATAGAGTAATCTGTATTCATTAATGGATTAATGTGGGACATCAATAGAGCTTCTACATACAGTGGGGGATTCATTCATTAGTTATAATGAAGGGACCTACATGTCTATAAATAGTTAGTAGATCTCCCAAAGGAGTAGTGAGCAGATTTCAGTTGAGAGGGTAGTGAGTTTTCAAATTTTTATTGGCTGAAATCTTGGAGGGAAAGAGAGTCCGCTCTGATCTTGAAATCAATAGTGTGCTTATAGTGGATTTGGTACATTGTCATATTGCTGGTGTATGTTCAGTAGATGTAGCCCAGTGAGGGTTAACCAAGTAAAATTGTTGTGTCTTATTCATGATTTAACAATATTTCATTTTCTTTAATGGGATGGATATAGAAGATAGCATTGTATTATAATGAAACAAGATCATAAAAGGGCATTCTTTTTAATCTATCATGCCCCGATCTACCCCCTTCATTGTTTATCTAGACTATTAGACCTAACAGTAATATTATATTTCAAAAAGTGACAAAATTTTACAAACATATTATTAATTTAATAAACTCTTCATTATATAAATCCATGTGTAGCAGTGATGGAAAACTAACAATGTCATTTCATGAAGTGGAAGTCTATTATACACACGATCAACAATTTTATATTCAATTTAAGGGAAATGTATATGTATATTAGTCATTAAATTAAAATTACATGTTCTCAGAATATGTATGATAAAATTTTATTATTCTATAATGGTTAAATAATGATTTAAATTTTTATACGAATAAATAATATAAAATGTATAATAAATTAATATACCTCTTCCTAGGAGAACTCATTTATGGTTACACCTAAAGACTTCTATGGAGAGCTTCAAAATAAAAAAATGCCTCTAGGAAGATAGAAGAGAAGTCATTAATATTTTTTGGATTGTATTGGACATTAGAAAAGAATCCTAGGATGTGTAGAAGAGAAAAGAGGAGAGGAAATTATACATGTGGGAAAAATAACCCACTTAAAAACTACATGGAAATTTCCTAAAATAATATGATATGATACAAAATTACCATTATAAATTCTCCAAAGGACACCATATTTGATAGTGGTATAGTTATATTCTGCATACATCCATAAATTAGTATATAAATATGTATTGGGTCATTTATAACCCTTATTTTTTTAGTTTTACCCATAGTAAACCAATTTTTTCCTTTATCGTGGTTAGTAATTTTTTCTATTTTCACAATTCATTATGGTAAACAATTAATTTTACCTTATTATATTGTGTAAATTATTATTATTCCAAATATTTAATCCATTTTTCCAAATTGAACTTATAGATGTCGAAATATTTTATTTAAAACTTTACCCTTAGATTCAATGATGAAGATACTTTTTCAGAAGTATACTATTCTAACATAATATGATTATATATTGACTATATATAATAGTAATAAATGATAGGAATCTTAATAAAATTTACTTATATATAATCGATAAATTTCATATAAATAATTCTTCATTAGAAATTATTTTAATTAATTAAAATTGAGAAACATTATTCAATTTCGAATAGGTTATAGAAAAAAATAGAATTTAAACCCAATATTAACCATATACCAAAATACAGTATAATATTGATTCAAAAGATATTACGTGGATTAAGTATAACTAATTAATTATTATGTAACTTTAAAACATAACATGGAATTTAAATATCTTAATTTATTTCAATAAAATTATGGTTTTCCAAATATTGATATTTTTCACTATTCAAAAAAATCAACATCTTTTGAAAATCAATAATTTACACAATTTGTTAATTTAATTATGATTATTTCAAGATGGTTTATTTTAATAAAATACATTTTTAAAATTCTCTATAAAATAATTATACTATTTTCTCATAAAATGCAATGAAAATTAATTATGATTGAAAAATATTTTTTATGATTATAGTTACATTAGTAAAAATGATTGATTAATTTACATATCATTTATAAATAAATTTATAATGAGGAAACCATTTTTCATTATATTTCATAAAATAGTAAATAGTAATCATACCCACATAGTTATCAGCAAGGTTATGATGGTGAAATTTAAAATAATAATATTTCCCAATTCACTAAATCCTGGTATTCCATGTTATGGATATTTTTGAATAAACTCCTTGTTTCATGTAATAAAATATAAAATTGATCGTATCTATAAGGATAGATATCAAAAAATTTAAATTAATTTGGAAATATGTTTCATAAAATATTGGGATGTCACACGATGTCTAGTGAGAATATGATCAGTGTCCACATATTTCTCAGACTAAAAGAATAGACATCATACATAACAGATTGACCTTGGAATCAGTGATCTCCAGTATTTTATCCACAATAGTGATATATGGATCTTACAAAATCAATCCACAAATCAAATAATAAGAGGGGTCAAGATTGTATTTCCTAATATGAGATATGTGGAAATAATCAGGTATCCTTGTCAACTAATCTTGAAATATGAACATATAAAAACATGTCTAAGATGCTCAGTGACCTAAAATAGTCCAATATAACACAGGGAAAACTTTATATATTTTACATGATGATGGTGGACCAATAATGTATAAAAATTTAATAATAATTTTTCAATAATGGAAAAGTCCAATTGATGATGTTGATAATCATCATACAATTTTTGCCAACATTGAGTTGAAACCAAGAATCGACGTATATCATAAATCCTCGCTAAAATATCTTGAACAAGGCACATTCCCTTAAAATGTGGTCCTACCCACCTATTCCCAAAAAATAGGTGACATTCATGGGTGACTATATTAATCATTATAGTAAACAATTCTAATTTAAAACTGATATCATTTATTAAAAGAAAGCATGGCAAGTCCAAGATGGTTTTCCCATAATACATTGAAATCCAATATATAGGCATAGAAAATATCATATAGAATTTGAATATTATGATCCATTAAACAATATATCATTGGATGATATGTACCCCAAAATTGACATGAGTCAACAATTTCCTCCTAAAGACTATTCAAAATGAGGATGTAAAGCTATGAACACAATCCAAGAAAATATCATTACGAACCCCATGTAACCTCAAAAATATACTGTATGAATATCTTACCTTGATTATTAACATTATATGTTTTTATGATCTGAATAAAATGATTTGAGTTATTCAAATGATCAACCAAAACCTATATAACATTATTAATCAAATAATTTTTTGCAATCTAAAAATGAATTGCCTGGATACCTCATTGGATTTGGAAAATGGCACTATAAGTGGTTGGATAAGGAAAGAAGGATTCAATTACTCTTCCTTTGTATATTGGCTTCCCTTCTATGAGACACATAATTTAAAATGTCATGCTTTATACCCGATTTCTAGAATTACAATCTCATATTATAATACATCATCCATGTTCCAGGATGAGAGACCCATGAATAACTTTGAAAATCATAATAAATCTAGTTTCTTATAGATTATGGAATGAAAAACTAATACCGAAATTAGAGAATTCAGTTATAAGAGAGACACCATTCATAAATGGCCTCCCAACCATATAAGGATTTCCTAATTCCTATGAAATCAACATCTGGTTACTCACCAAAAAGAATAGACTCGTGGTTTGATAATGATAACTGTATTTTGGTCAGTTGCATACATGAATAACCCTTTTTCATGTATGGATCAAAATATGAAATATCCCCATAATATTAAACTCCTCCATCAATTCCATGACAGTATGGGATGGAAAGATATTACTAAGAGCATTAGCGATAGTGCTCTAATTTTATTAGTGTAGTCATTTTCAATGTTTAACTTTTGGGGATATTTTACCAAACACATCTATGTATGATTTAGGTATATGTAAAAAATGATATAGATCAAATTAAAATGACTATAAAAGACCATGAATCTCTCCCCAAAAAGCTAGTACGACTAACACATATGTGAAAGAAAAACTACCACATGATCCAAATAATGTCGAGGTTAATTATTCTATTCTTTCTCAAGCTGATGAGATCTATAATCCACAATGTGATCATCTTATATAGCACACAAAATAGACTAACACCAGAATAATCAAAATATACCATATACCTCTTACTAGGATAAGGCATTTTTAGAAAAACAAATGATGATTGAAGCGATCAAACTCATCTAAAGAAGTCACACATTTAGCATCCCATGTTAATTCCATCGTATTCTAGGAATGATTATTAAATGGTGAGTAAAACTACTATAAATATATGACAAAAATTGATAATATCTATAATGAACAAAAAATACACTTATCATGATGACATTACGTGGTTCTTCTAACGAAAAGACAACCATTACATTCATAGGATCTAATGAATGTCTGTGTTTAGAAATGAAATGTCCCAATATCATCACTTATTGGGTCCAAAAATTTAATTAATATAGATTTCAATTTGAAATTTAACTCCAAAGGACCTCTAAAACTAGTTTCAAAGGGAACATGTTCTTGTATCTTGAATAATATAAAATATCACCCATAAGCAATAATGTAAATGTCTTGAGATACTGATGGAATAGTCGATTTGAAAAATCTATTAAAACTAAGAGAGTGTTTGTTAAACAAAAATATATTACACGATAATAATATTTTCTATACCATATATTTAAAGTGATATTTAAAATATTAGACCAACAAACCATAAGATGATGAAAGCTAGAAAAATGACCAGTTTTTGAAAACCAACTCACCCCCTACAATAGGTCAAACAAGTCATCCAAACAATGAAAAAGGTACGTATTCTTAACATTCAAATAGTTCAACTTCTATTTATCGACACGAACACAAAGTGTACCAATGAACTTCTTGAAAAATATAAAAGGGTATTTTCATGATGAAACTAGAAGGAAAATGAAAACATTATATACTTGATCTTTCAACTGGATCATGAGCCCTTTCAACTCAATGGATTCGATGTGGTAAGAGGTTATCAAGACTGAATGACTACTTAATACCAAATCAGTCCTAAGATTTATTACCCAATTTGGAGAAAGACTAACTAATTCATCTGATAAGACATCAAAAATGTCTTGATCATCCACAAGAAGATCAACGTGATTGAACACATCATCAGGATCAACTGAAATAGTTAAAAAATAACTCTTGATATATTCACAGGAAGGTCCTCAATTGGAATACCATAGATCATGATCTCCTTGAAACATCAAAGATATCCAAAAAGAATAAAATAATTAAACATGTAATCAATAATAACCGATATCATCCTGGTGAGAAAAAATACAATCCATTTCAAGGATGCTGAATAAGATATCCAGAGCAGGAAAAATAAAATACCAAACTAACTCTACATCTGGTATCGACGAAGAACACTCCATACATAAAAACCCCTACTCATTCCACATTCCAATAAGTTTTACCAGATCCATAATAATTGGAATGAGCATTATTTAATGTTTAATCATATAATCAATATTGAGATGATATGAATGAGTGGGTGGAGCCGATATCAAATACAATATTTGTTATAGATGATGCAACAAAAGTGGTACCACTCACTACCAATGGACTAGAATCACCCTCTACTGGAAACTCATCCACTACGTCATGGTTCTTCAATCATGATGTATGTGGATGGATCCCTATATAATTTAATTCTTTATATTGAGTTGCAGAATCATTTTGTGCCAAAGATCCCAAAATATAATTAGTTGTATACACATCCTTGAAGAACCAGTGAAGGTTGACATAGTGGGCACAATCACTGCACACCATTGGGCATGCGAAAAAAGAATGTCATGGGTACACTACTAGAATCTAATATTGGTGTTGAGGAGGAATTCTTCTATGAACCAACTACACCACCTTTACAATGATTGTGAATATTCCCCTTATTTCCTTATAAATTACCGTGACAAACAACGGGTGGAAGAAAAGTGTCGTAAGAGCTAATATTTCCTCATATATCCATTTCATCCATCATATTCTTATATTAAATATTATCCTTGGTGTTGATAAACAAAATATAAACCATAAATCAGATATCTAGTTTTTAACCATAATGGAATTTTTGAGCTATCTACTAATTATTCTTCACCACCTCTATAGAAGAACATACTGATCTACAAAACTATTGATGTATTTTGACACCAAATTCTCATCATTATATAACGAGAGAAACAATAGATACAATATCATTATTGGAGTAACATGAAATAACTACTAAAATAATAGGGTCTAGAAACACTTTCAATCAAATCCCATGTGACTCTCTGTCTATAATAGGGAATCCCACCACTTATTTTTGGGTCCCCCGTGTCATAATGTATTACACTTCATCTTGATATCATTAGTTGTATCCTAATTTAAAATAACTAATCAATCCTTTCTTGTATGTCATGTGACTCTTAGGGATCATTCATGGCCCTAAAGGGAAGGGATGACTCACTAATAATCTCCCATGATTTTTACATGTCTCTTCCTACTCCAAGATGTGCTTCAATAACTATGATCTCATCCTTCAGTAAATTTTAGTAAATGATATGAAATGCACAAAAAAAACTCAATAATATTCTAATCTAAAGGTGGATTCCCTTATGGAGAATACATTTCACCATCAAATGAATCCTGATGATGATATCTGAGAGGCATGTTACGATATAGTAGAAAACAACGAAAAAATTTGTAACAAAAAAATAATATCAGTTTAAACCAGATAAAAAAATGTAGAAAATGTTATTAAGAACAAACACTACACTAGTGACACACATCACGATATACCATGGTAAGATGAGGCTTATCTCGATAATAGAAGGGAAGTAACACACTGTAAACTACATCTCAATTGTAAGAAAAGATTATCTCTTATGTAATTCTTTTTATGATTATGCATAATAATTCATCTATAACATTTTTTAACTATCCAACCACTAATAGCCTCATAACAGACACTCGAACCAATTCACAAGAGACCTGAAATGTGTTACATATATCCACGTGATGGTGAGTAGAACCCGGGTAATAAACACAAACAAGAGGGAACAATTTCTCTAAACCAAAAAACAAGATACATGTAACATATAAAATTGGAAATAAAAACCATGAAATATATACTCCATAAACAGAGTAAAATAGTGGTAGAAATACAAATACAAACTGAAATATAAAAACCCAATGTGCATGTCCAACAAAAAAGGGAAATGTAATTAGAAACCACTACTCCATGAGATATGTTGTGGAAGTCCCACAATCTCACCACCACCTACCCATACCCAATATAAATATATCTCAGAGACTCCTTATATCACCTTTCCATTTTCCTATATCAAAAGATAATAAAAGGTCTACACACCATTTAAGGGTTGTGTAGGGTGTTCAGTAATGTATTATAGTTGGATCCCACCTAGGTGAGTTATATAAAGTATATTTATAACAATCTAAATATGATATATTTTATATATGACATGACATTATGTTGAGTAATTTTTGTATCAAAATCATCATAAATAGATCACCATTTTCCATAGTCAGTTCCTAACATCATAAATTACAAATACATGATTTAAGAATACCTTTTTCATTAAAAAAAAGAAAACCATATTTACTCAAAAAATTATTTTACAATGACAAATCAATCCAAAATATGTCATTTTATATCATTCATAAATTAATTTATATAAATTATCACATTCAATAGTTCAGATAACAGAGGATAGAGATGGAACCACGTACCTCAATCTCGAGCCACACACCGCCCAAAATGTTTTCCTCACAAATTCAATGTAAATAATAATGAAAAAGGAGGCCCTATCATTGATTTATATATACCAAAATCAAATTAATCAAAAAATTTGTATTTATTCATGCAATGAATACAAAATTTATATTTACAAATCATTCAAATCATAAATTGCTAAATCAAGAAATTAACTCTCATAGATACTTATATTTCGAATAAGTGTTTGCATCATGTTAAAATTAATATCAATCATCATATTTGAATCATGAATATAATTAACAACATTAAATATTATCATACATTATACTAGTTTCATGGATTCTTAAAAAAATTGAATTATGACATGAAACCTGTTCACAATGTGAATTTTTCATATAGATTACACCAGAAGAAAACCCCCCCAAAATCATCTAACACAACCTGAAACATTCATAATCCACATAAACATTTAATAGAATATAACATTAATCCATATTATTTATGAAATAAGATAGATTATTAATGTATTCTTTTCAATGGATTTAATAATGTTTCTATACATTAGTAAATATATACATAATTTATATGACACCAAAACTCAAAAATATAATGTAATTTTTAAATATAATATTATGTAATGTAATTATGAAAAAATTCATGTATTAAGAGGAATGAATTCAAGAATTTATTTAACTAAATGTCCTTATATAATAGAGTTTTATTTATAGTATTTTTGTTTAAATAGAAAAAACAGAAAATATATAATAATCGACTAAGTAATGAGTTTATCCCAATGACACATTTTGTTCTAGATAAAATTCCATTATAATCATGTGACAATTGATTTGTATAAGTATGGTAAGAACATTTCTGATTTGGGGATATTTAATTCAATGGAATCCCAAATCATTTTTTAAATGATTACTGGTTTTGAGATCATGGTCTTTGATGTTGTAGAAATGATAGCAGGTGATGCATTTGTAGCTCCGTTAAATAATACCTTATATGATGGAAGTATGGAAGTCCTTCTTGAAGGAGCTACTCAAACAATATGTGTAGAAGTCTTGTTCCATTACTCTTCTCTATGTATAGAATTTGGGTGGTGTGGAGGCATTGTGAGAGAATATTATTGATTGACATGTTTCATAGGGGAGTGGGTGGGACATAACCTCATATATTTCAAACCTTGTACTTATAAATTCTCACAACTACAATAGATCATTGTAAAACTTGTCATATATCACATACCATACATTATCTTATTTCTCATACTTTTCTATATTTTCAAAATAGATGTCAAATTGCTACAACTATCATTATATATGGAAATAATCAATGGAGTGTTGGATCATTCTACATAACAGTGACTGTATCTTCTCAATATCCTTGGAATGATAAACCAATATAATGGGATTTCAATGTGAAAAAAGATGATACTATGTTTACAAAATAACATTATAGTCACTAATTTAATATTATTCATTGTTGAAAAAATATATATCCAAATTAGTTTTTTTAGTTTTTAACATCAGTTTTTAACCTATATTTATTAATACAGCATTATAAAAAAGAATATTATTTTTATTTTTAATAATATTGATTTTGAAATTATATTTTTTTAGGATGAAAAATTCAGTTCAATATTTATTTTTAGTTTTTAATGAAGTTCTAAATTGGAATACTATTTAATGATTTGTTTATGTAAAAAACAATATTGAAAGATGAACTTCATAATCACATATGAATTTCAATGATTGTTTTTCAAAAATAGATACTGAAAATGACTTTCATCAGTAGCTATATAAAAAACTAACGATTAATGTTATATTATTCTGAATGTATTATAATAGATTAAATATATCATTATCTAATTTAAAATAAAACATAAATCAAAATACTATTTCAACATTGTTTATTATAAAATACCTACATTGAAAGCTAAACAAGGTCACTGTCTAAAGATTTCAATGTTAGTTTAAAAAAACCTATGTTAAAAAATTCATTTCAACATTGGTTATTAGTAACAAGTAATATTGAATGTCTTTTCATGTTCAACTTTTAAAAATTGATTCTAATAATAATTAACATCAATTTTTTCCATTTCAATTTATACAAAAATCAAATTTGAATGTAGTTTTTTTTAAAATGAATTTTTTCATTAGATATCCCCAAATAAAATATCCAGTCAACATTTTAGATAGTTAAAAAATGAAATTATATATAAGTTTTCTCAATCATTTTTAATCATCTCCATGATGAATTTCCCTTATACCTCTTTGAATACACAATCTCATGTGTTAATCCTTTTAATTATATACTCTCTTATAACCTCTACCTATGGTGACCATACAAATAAAACAGATGCCCATATCCATAATCAAACAATTATATATCTATCCTAATTTATATTAATGTGCATGAAATTCAATATGTGATACTATATGTCAAATAATATTAACATTAATTGTGTGAGAGTGAAAACACAATAAGAACTATCGAGATACTTTAACTCTCAAAAGTGAATACTCAATTGAATGCAACTGATAATGTTAGAGGGATTTAAATCATATATACCATTATAGACTAAAAAATTGCACATATATAAAAATAAATAAATTTAATAAAACCAACCAGAGAATTATAATTGAAAATCCATTTTCTTATAATTATAAATTTCATATAAACTCAACCATGTAAGTACAAAAGTAATGAAACTTTTTAAACTTAAACCATTTCATTGAAATACATTATTCATTGATATCGAAAAATTTTAAAAATAAATTAATTAGTTTTTAAAACTTTTAACCATGAAAATTTAATATGAAATATTAAAATTATGAATCCAAACTCAAATCCCATTAAGAAAAAATTTAACATTTAAAAGTACATAATACAACAAGATGACGGGTTTATTTATCTTTTTTCTTTTATGATCCAAACATGTAATTATATTCATGCTCTACATAGTGATAATCACATATGGTTAATTTTTATGGTGTATCTGTATATGGAGTTTTTTTTGTGGTATAATTAGTCTTTCATAATAAATTATGGACACATATCTATATATTTTTACTTGTCCATTATTTTATAAAAAATTATGATTTAAAGGGAGGATCTCTATAAAAGGATTTCTATATTTGATTTTGTTCCAATACCCTGGATTTTCAAGGGATATTTTAACATCATAAATAATATTACTAAGATAGAAGGACATGATATTTAATCAAGTATGGTTATAGATGATTTCTTTGTTTTTTATCTATAACTACATTTTAGACTATGGATATAATGGATATATTTTTACTTTGTTCTATAAAAAAAGTAAAAATCATTTCGTTCAGTACATATTTGATATATTATATTAAAACATATAAAATATTTTAAATTTTCATCATTTTAATGTTACACATCTAATTAGTGAACTTTATAATCCTTCTATTTTATTTTTAGAAACTCAGGACTGAACAAGACCCCATACATGACATTTTCTTTTCATGTATTTAAATGATTTAACAAGTGTTTATGAAAATTTTACATACATATTGGGATACTCCTATAAAAAGACAATATTGAGTATAATTTTGGAGAAATATTATATGGATTTATGGGGATGTTCTATCCCAGGATACCAATCATTCAAACAAACGAAGAAACATAGAGGACCTAAAAAAATTATCAATCAACTTAATTTAACTCACCATGAGAATATAACTAATTATAAGATTATACCTTCCTTAATATGTAATGATGATTGGTTGAAAATATAATTTTATTAGAGATTATTTATATATAGATGTAATTTGATCTATGGATCAGGGAGGCAACACATTATTTCGTTCATGTATAAAAGAAAAGAAATTTTTGGGGATGATAAAGAAGTTCCATTAAGACTGTCCCTATACCAGTGTGGTGGAATTAATTACCTATCTTGTTGTTAGATATTTTGAAATCATACTCAAATGACCAAGTTGAAGATTGGAGGATGGATATAATTGGGAGGATCTATGGTTGATTATATTTAATATAATCCAATGTGTAATGAATTTTCAAAACAATGATCTGATGTGGAGATTTTTAGAAGATGTGGAAATTAAGAAGGTTATGTCTTATATCAAACTGAATAATACTAATAACCATGAAGAATTTAAAAGTTATATCTTTGTGGAAACAATAGTAATAATCTAAACGTACTATATTTTAGTGGTATAGTATTTTTTATAAGATTATATAGTCCTAGAGTTGTTTTCACTTCAACACTCTTTCATATTCCTATTTTAGAGTAGGTGAGTTCCTTTTCCTAGTATCCCTGTATCAGAATATAAAATATCTTATCAAATCTTGGGTATTAAATCCACAATAAAAAAATTTCATGTTCATTCACATTAATTATATCAATTTAGCAACATTCATTCATTATGTGTACGAAAATATAAGAATCCAGGGGCATAGGGTAGGAAATAATTGGAGATCCCAGAAATAAATTTGTTATTACAAATATAATGTTGACTGCTAGATATTTTTAATGCTTTTGATATGATGAAATGAAAAATTATCTTATTTACCATGAATCATTTTTGGTTTTCAGAAAGGGGTATTTTCTTCATTGTTATTGGCCTTTTTGTGGGGAAAAAGTTGTTTCTTATAATGAATGTGTGACCTTCATCAAGGTGATCCTTTAAAACCAATTTTCAATATATTGTTCCAATATGTGTTTAATTAGAATTTGAATAATTTTATTTCAAAATAATGAGATATAATGATTCAATGGTAGAACCAACAATATATATTTCTTTCATTACACCTAGTGTGGCTGAGAGGATAATATAAAACCAGTCCATAAATGGAAGTCTAAAAAAACATTCATTTTTTAACTAATATAGATAATTATATGATATAATCTTGTATACTGTCATGAATACTTCACCAATCATCATTCTTTGTATCTATTTTTAAAACCATTCAAATGATTGAAATGGTGGTCATTATTTTTTTGGGATAATTATAACAAAAAATGGAAAGAATATTTAAATCATCTTAGTTGAAACAATTATTGAAAACCCAAATAATAATATATATATCATATAAATGTTTTTATGATGAATCTGTAAATTAATTTGGTTAAGAATTTTAAAATCATACACTATGAAATTATAAAATCATTATATAAAAACTAACAACTAACATTATTTTATTATAAATGAACGATAATACTACAGAGAAAACATTCCCAATCAATGATTATTGCATAATTTATAAAATTATATTTGAACCTATTCTATTAATAATTACATACACATTTAACTCCATGACATGAGAGAGGCATAGGATCAACTATTTTTTACAACTAAGAATCAATTTATATAGGATGTACCATTCACAATGGAGCACTCAGACTACCATGTATGTATGACAACATTGTCATGAAAATCATGATGATTTTTTTACAAAAAATAATTTATTATTATATTAAATATGAATCCATATTATAATGTAAATCAAACAAATTGAAAAAATATGCTTATATAGATTCTACCTATCTTTTGAATAGAATGCAATTTTATTTAATATAAACCATATATCACGTGTCAAAAGTGAGAAAAAATTTTATATTCACATAGTTACTATGTATATTAAAATTAAAATATATTTATGGATATTATGGAGGAATTTTTACGCCAAAAATAACTAACTATAAATTTAAAAATAATTAATAATATGATGAAATAAGAAAATTATTTTTAATTGATATTTATGTAAGAGGTTTGTTGTGTTTGAATGGGTTTTATTTGAATATTGATTTATTTCATGAATTTAAAAGTATTTTTTATATACTTTCAGTGAAATCCTCTATTTAACTAAAGTTATTGAAATGATCTAGAATAATTTTATAGTTAGATAAATATATTATAGAAAGATATTTCTTTTTTTTGGAATGAAAGCTTACACATTAATAAAAAACATTGTAGTTGATAAAATATTTTTGCAATCCATGTGAAGGAAATAAAGATAATGTTAGGTCTATTAACAACCCCTAATGTCCGGATTACTAAAAATGAAAAATGAAATTTTAACAATGCATTTTTCTGGGAGTATTCCAATAAATATAAATAGACAAACCATATATTTTTTTACAATATATGGGAAATAATCAGAATAATAATTACATAGTTTTGGTGATTCATCATCACAAAATCCTTCCATGACCAATAAATTAATTTATCAACTACAAAAAAATGTATACTAAATAATAATTTAAAATAAATAACATTGAAAACCGAATAAAACAAACTTCATAAATAATTTTTAAAAATATTTAAATACTATGCCCAATACATTAACATAAGAAAAATAAAAACCCAATAAAATTAAAAAATATATAACAAATAAAATAATACTAAATTTATAAAAATACATAGTTAATTAAATTTAATTTAAATAGACATATGTAAGACATATTAAACCTTTAAACCCAAACATAATATACAAACGTTAACAAAAAACAAGTGTATAATTATTTGTTTTTGAACACTAATTAATGTAAACATACATTTAAATTTAAAGGGATACGTAGTATGTAATTTTTTATAATTCCATAACCCATTACATAGCATGTAACAACCCTATAAAACTAGTAAAAATATACAAATATAAACAATAAAATGATTACCTATATACTCATTTTTCAGAATTAATTTAACGTGACATACCTAACAATTTAAATTGAAATGATAATTATAAAATATTTTGCAAACATACCATGAATGTGTTTTTGATTATCATAAATATAAAACTAATTATCATTAAAATATATATTAACAATTAATTTATAAGATTAAAACATATAATTTTTTTACATAAAACATAAAATAATTAATATAACTGACCTTATCAAATTCAGTTGCTGACCAAGTTGTGATTATCACATATATCAATCTTCAAACATAATAACTATATCCCAACATTCATTTTTGATGCGGGAATTACGGTTATAAATAATTAAATTAAAAATATGAACCAACATATATATATATATATCAAAATATTATCTAATATAAAATATATTTACCATAACATGCACATTGGAGATTATATTTGGCACATTTTTTGATAAGTTATATTTATTAAACTTCTTCCATAAAAAAATATCATACATTGAAACTAATTTTTTATATTAAAAATTATAACAAAAAATAAAGAACATATTAAAAAATAAAAATAAATTTTTACATCATGTAGAAGAAATTTTTATGAACAAAACATTATAATGAAATATACCAAAAAAACATTCATTCACTTGGGATGAATATTCCTAGCATCCAATGACCTCTACAATATAAAAATTTGACAATTAATATCATTATAATGAATATAAATTCATAATTATCTTTTTTTTTCAAACCCATCATGTAATGAAAAAAACAAGAACACAATTACCCTATTTTATAATCTC
Organism: Viscum album; assembly: GCA_963277665.1. NCBI lineage: Eukaryota > Viridiplantae > Streptophyta > Magnoliopsida > Santalales > Viscaceae > Viscum > Viscum album. The sequence goes on from OY728141.1 coordinate 1,428,999,809, forward strand.
TTAGATTAATATGTAACTCTTGTTTTTGTTTCCACATATTTCATTTCCATAAAAATGAATTATGGATCTACAATAATATAACCACAAGTGGTATCATTTTGATGAAAAATCATGTCATGATATATAATTAAATAATAAATATAGTAAGTCCCATGATATCATATTTATATAAACAAAGGAATAAAAAAACATAAATTTAATTACATAGAAATCAACTACAATATTGGCACACTGAGATCATTTTAAATATCATGATCCATGAAATATTTTTTGAATATTCTCAAATGAATGTCTCTTCCACATATATCATTTTTTATAAAACTCATCAATTTTATCAAAGGAAGACGAAATCTTAGATAATAAGTTGAGACCATTATAAATACCAGAAGTATCTAATGTTGTTGGTTACAAAATCTTTTTTCATTACTAATTAATTTTAATTTAGATTTTCTAATGTAAATTAAATTCCTGAAATCATTATATATAATATTTACTATAATAAAAGAATATTAAATATAAAAAACAACACATACTCGTATGTAAAATATTTAACAAATCCATCCATCCAAATAAAAAATAACCCATACAATCTCCAACTCTGGTAACCTCCTCAATATGAAATGTCGATGGACAAGTTAAATCAATAATATCATGTATCAATATTCATATCTATAAAAAATTCATGAATGGTGATTTATAGAATCCAAAAAAAATATGTACAACTATGTTTGCTACAATACAGATATGGGGATCTCCAACATACAACTCATGGTATATGGTCAGGTCCAAATAAGGAGGTGGATGATCTGAGTTTGCAGTATAGGTATAAAGGGAATTATCTATATGCTATATAGTCTATTCAAGTTGTGGATTTATTTATTCTCTCAAAATTGTACAAACATATCTTGAAAAACTAATTGAATTTTACCATACATAGGACAATTTAGGTCTTTTATCTCATATATTATGGAATCTGTGTTTGGTTCTCTTGATTTCTTATGTAAATGAAATACCTTCCTAATATTAGCAACCACCGAATTTCCTCTAACACAGCCGGGGTGTTTTGGATTTTATAATGTAGTGGTGAGGATGTTTGTCCTTCCCTCAGGGATAAATGTCCCACACAACATATTCTCATGATTTTCATCTTGAAATGAATAATGAAAATAGTATATTATTATTATGAATGTATAAAATTAAAGAATTAATAGAATATAAAAATTAATTTTGTTCAATTTTTTTAGCGACATTGATTCACCGATAAGATAGTCTTACTTTTTTTTTCTTCTATCAATTTTCCATTTTTCATTGTTAGTGGGGAAGATAGAGTAACAAACTATACCACATTTGAATGATTTGAAAATTGAGATCTTAATGCATCTGACTACTATTCATTTATTTTATCCTCAAATAAATGATACCATTTATGTGATTATGTGTGTGGGTATTTGGGAAACAATGAGATCTGTTTATGAGATCTATTATAGGTATATTAAATAAAAAATATATATGTAATAATCTAATATACCAAAAAGTATATAATATAAATTAATTATCATACCATAAATGATTCATCATATTGGCTGAGGTCAAATTCCATCCATGTATATACTTCAAAAACTGAATACACGAGGCATGTATTTTCATTCGGTACCTTCCAAACAACATATGTTTTCCAATTTTATTTGAAAATACCTACATATGACCATATATAAAGATATAAATCATTTCTCAATCTATTTCGTTTATTCAAATTTTAATCTACCTTGTAATTCAATAAATTAAATATTATACATTTAAAATATATAGTATTCAAAAAATGAAAATCAAAATAGAACAATTGAGATATTTTACCATTATAGACTCATGAAATTTATCTCTTTCCATATTTTAACAGAAACCAAATTATGATATAAAATGAATATCATGCAATGACTCAACATACATATATAGATGGTAGATTGTGTTGCATCTGGGATTGTTGGGTAATTATTATCCTCACATGTAATATGTATTCTCTGGTCTCCAAAAGAATGTTATAGTTTTGGTAATCATGTAATCCCATGTATAGGAACTCTATATAATTGGTAGATAAATTATGATTCTTAATAAAAAAACATGTAAGCCCACAATTTCTTTTGTAAATTAAAATGTCTCTTTCATTAAAAAACATTATTTCTGAATTTTTAATGATATTAAAAAAGGTACATACCTCATTAAATGTTCATTTTCTTCCATGTATATAATTTAATTAGAGAAATTAAATGAAATTAAATGTAACAAAATATTATTAAGAAATCCAATATTTAAATATAATCACTTCAAAAATATGTAAGCCAAAATATAGTGTCATACATGTGTAAGTTAAACAAAATGACATCATGATTCTTAATAAACAATATTCATGTTAATTTATTAAATTAAAATGGTAGAGAAATTTATCACTTTCTCTAACCCCATTATCATGATCATTTGAAATATCATGGATTGTGTCCACATTACAGTCATAGTTATCATATGAAAATTGTGCATTAGATGAAGAAGGCTAATATAAATCCTTAATATCTTTATCATTCTATTCCCTCAAATGAAATATTTTCCCTTGTGAAATTACTAACCACTGATCATTCAATGGTTAAATCACCGAATATATTTTCATTTCATTTGTTACCAAGATGAGTGGTCCCTTTGGAAACTAAATATTTTCAAATCAAACATTGTAAAACCATAATGATCATGTTTCACAGTACTCTTACTATCAATCTAGTTACACATAGTCAATGATACTCATAATTTAGTATAATCAATTCAAAAATATCATCATGTAATCAAAAATTAGTTGTTGATGGAGAAGTTGGATTTTTATCTTTCTTCACTTGAAAAATGTAGTGCTTCAATGATTACTATTACTCACCTATTTTGAACAGAAATCTTATCATCCTGATATTTTCTATAAAATTTTTACCCACTAATATTAAAAAAAACAATGTGATCATATTAAGTGAAGGTACCCTTGATAAACATTTCAATGTCTCTAATAAAAATATAGTTATAATGACTTTATCATTAAAACATGTAACAAATGTTGTGTTATGCTCAATCATCAACCCAAATTGTAAAGCCCCAAACCCAGTTTCCCAGAGTCTGTGCACTATTACATAACATTGGCATGTGCAAGGAAATCATGTCCTGAATGACTGATCAGTTTAGTTTCCTTGGAAGTAATTGATACATTCATATGTTTTACATTACATAATAATTTGAAAAACTACAACAAAATTGTCTCCATAGAAAACACACATATCCCTAAGACTATCCTTTTTAGTCAGTCATAATATACTTCATCGCATCCTGGGAAAACTAAAACGTAGAAAGGGGTGATCTCAGATGCTCACTAAGTATAAAAATATAGTGCAATCATTCAAAAATAATAATAAACATTTAAGTCAATTTATAAGACAAAAACAGAAGCTATTTAAACATAAACTCTATCACTGTATGGAAAATATAAATCAAAATAAATCTATTTACTTATTCACATGCATATTCCACTCGTCGAACAAATAAAAAGCAATATCAATAGCCAATATCATAATGATGGAATACGTAATTCTAGACTTCATAAACACCTATTCAAGGACATGTTCCAATACTACAAATAATATTTTGACAAGTCCTTGTTCCATGACACTAGTTTGTCCCATGAGACCTACTGATGCATCGAGAGGTTATAGCTGGATCCACCCTTCACATACTAAATCCAATGCATTCCTCATATGAAAATGTTTAAACATAACGTAAATATTCGTATTAAAACAATCATAAGAAATGTCACAAACTATGAATGGTACAAAATAACGCATCCACAGTCAAACATATTACAAAACCTTCAATACAATATAGAAGATTTGTATCATAATAAATAAAATTCAAACAAGTTTTAAATAAATCCAAGGTTGTAAACATAGATGAAATGAAAATTATTTCAAATAAGTAACTCTTTATATTTTGAAACCATTTAAAAGAAAACATTTATTTTGGAAATATTCTTATAATCTTGTAAGGGAAGATTTGACGACGTTTTCACAACAAGAAATAGGTGCACCATCAATATAAGTTAAAAAAGACATTCTTACATACATTTTTTTCAAAAAGGTCATTAAGTACCTTGTTTGGAAAATGATAGAAATATTCCTTTATAAACATCTTATAAAATGTAAAACAAGGGTATAAATGACTTTAACCCATAGTATAGTAAATATTAAAAATGTTTTGAAATAAAGTTTATGAAACATGGTTGTGGATGATAAAGAGGTCCGAGTAGATAATTACGTATAAAAAACCATAGATGATGAAGATATTGTTGAATTAACCCATACCTTGTAATTATAATTATTTCAGGGTACATTAACCTCCTTTATAATAGTTAAATAAATTTTATTAAATTATACAAGAACCAAATCCATAAATGCGATATCATATATGATCTTTTAATATTTATTTGGTAACAATATTTTAGTATTATTGTCGTTTCAACTATTAACTAAATTGTTTTGAATAATATTCAGATTAATATTATGTTCTTAATAGTAATTTATAATGATCAAAAGAAAATTATTTCTGAGTGGTTACGATAGGAAAATGAATCACATCGCGTTGGTGGAGACGATAATATATACATACACATGAGTGATAATACCATTATTTATATTTAAAATCATATGTAAATAGATGGTATACAATATATAAATAATCATTTACATGTTATATTTATTAATTATATCAATTATATTAATTATTATACCCATCCAAAATAATGTATTGAATAACAACTACACCACAACGTTGAGACGGTATGTCGTACGTACACATGTATGATGACTTTTTCATTTATGTGATGGATATAATAATGAATATTGTTGTACGATTTTTATAAAAACATCAAAGTATATAGAAGATACTGGAGTAATTATTTTATAATGGAAACTACAAATAATCAAGATATGGAAGAAGAAAATAACTTGAAAGAGGTGATGCAATACTTACATCTACTTCGGATTCTTCCTATTGATTTGATTAAAAGAGATCCTTAGGTAGGCTTTATGGTCAAAATAAGGCATCTAGAATGATGTGAGATAAGTTGGTAGGATATTTTGGCAGGGGTTGGCCTAGACAAATGGATTTGGAGGTGTGATTTTGAGAGAAGGGGAAGTGCCCTTTTATAAGAGAGGTGAGAGGCACCTTAGGAAAAGACTGAAATATTATTTTATAATAAACTAATATTCGGTTATTAATGGCTCAAAAATGATTTATTTCGATGATAAGGTGGGGATAGTTAGAAAACCACTCAGCCAATATCTTTTAGACATGTTTGGGTCACCATATTAACATTATCTTTTAGATTTAACTCTTAGTTTAATAGTTTGACATTTACCATGTCTCTTTGTATTTTTATTTTATATGGTTAATAAATTTACTATAAACTGCAAAGTGAACCACAAGAGGCTCATTAATGACATATATAATATTATTAATGCCCTTTTTTCAAAATATATATTTTTTTGAATATTTTATCAAAAAATAATATATAATTTTTTTAAAAACCCAATATGTCAATTTTCACATTATTTAATAAATGATTTTTTAAAGCCCTAACAACTTTATTACTTAGAAATATATTCATATATTCAATACTAACATGTCTTATTAACCTATAAAATTACTTCAATTCATGAAAAGTCTAAAATTATATTTATATGGATATTTATAATATCAAATATTTTAATTTTTCATTAATAATGTAATTACTGCATCATCATTGTGTCATAAATAAATATAAATATATAATTTCAAAAATTTATAAATAAAATACCATTATGTATGAAATAATTTTATATTTCTAATGAATTTTTATAGTTTAATTTATCTTATTTATGACCCTATATTAAAAATTATTTTTTATGAAAACTTTGAATTCTACTCTTTTAACCCTTCTATAAATAAAATAATAATAAATTTCATATTCTAATCCATGTTCACCAAAAGTATAATATTTTATTCCTACAGTGGTTTTTGGTCGAATTACAGTTATCCAAAAGAATTATGGCATGTTTTATGGTAATTTTAATAACATTTTTACTTTTAATTGCACTATTTATATTAAATCATGGTAAATAAATGTCAAAAGATACTATTCACCAATAAATATTTTCATCTTATTGAACCAAATTTTATTTACTGATATCAAATGTGTCTCATTGATTTTTGAAATTCAATTTATAGATGTGGTAAATGTACATTTTATGCAAATTTGCAGAAGCTCCTTGGAGGTGGTTAAAAGATTGTAAATAGTTCAAAAAATTTTTATAAATTTAATTTTATTATAAAAATGACTTCAATTAATTAAACTGAACTAATATAAGTATTAAGTATATATTTTTACTTAATAAAAATTGAAATAAAATAACTAGTTATTTAAATTAAAAGTCTGTTTTAACCAATAACGTTGTGTTTTTCAATATTCATCAAAAATTGAATGTTTTCAGAAATATACCATTAATTCACCCTAAGCTAATTTCGATATTCCGAATTCAAAAATGAAGTCAAATTTGATAGAAAAAAATTATAAGATTTCAAAAAGTGGGTATTACAATTCATATCGGCTAGTTTGATTGGTTATGGAGTGTTAGAATCTCGAAGTGGCGCACGATGCAAGATATTGAAGTATTCATAGAGTTACATATTGTGGATGATTAAAGAGTTATATTTTTCCCTCCATCAAATAATTGCTTCCTCGAAATTTCTAGATTATTACAACATAAAAAGATTCGGTTGGTTCTTCATCATAAGTTCCTCGGGATCCCACGTTGCCTCTTCCAGCTTATGGTTTCCCCATAGTACTTTTACCAGACGAGACTTCTTGTTTCTCAACACTCGTTATCTAGTATCAAGAATCTTGAATGGATCATCACAATTAGACATATCAGGTTTGAGTTCAATTTCTTCATAGGTGAGTACATGCATTGGGTCAGGAATGTATTTTATGAACACTGATACATGGAACACATCATTATCTTTGGAGGGACTTGGAAGCATTGACAAACGGTAAGCTACATCTCTAATTCGTTCTAGAATTTCAAAATGTCTGATGCACCTGGGACTCAATTTACCCCTTTTAACATAACGTATAACACCCTTCCATGGAGATACCTTCAAGAAAACATGATCACTAACTTGAAATTCCAAATCCTTTGATTATTGGCATAGAAATTTTGCCTACATTGAGCAGCATTGATGTTGGTTTGCATAATCTTCACCCTTTCCATTGTTTCCAGGACATGTTCTAGGTATAAGAGTTTTCTTTCACCAACATCAATCCAATTAGTTGGTGTGTGACATCTTTTTCCATATAATGCTTCATATAGTTCCATCTGAATTCTTGAATGAAAGTTGTTGTTAAAGGTAAATTCTACTAGAAGTAAATATTGATCCAACATACCTTGGAAGTGAAGGGAGAAGGATATCAACATGTCTTATAATGTTTTAATAGTCCATTCAGATTGTCCATATGTTTGGGGGTGGTAGGCAATACTCAAATGAAGTTCATTATCTTGGGATTTATGATGAATTTTCCAGAATCATGATATAAAATGGGGATCAGGTTAAGAAAAAATCGATAGTGGTACAACATGAACTCTTAAAACATCATTAATATATATTCCTACTAAACTTTAAATTGATAAATCTTATCTTATATCAGGAAAATGTTCTTACTTGGTATGATAATAAACAATGACCCATATTGGATCATTTCATCTAGGAGTCTTTTGTAGACCCATGCAAAAATACATCATAATATCATCCCATTTCAACTCAGGTATGGGAATAGGTTTTATGACTCCTCTAGGATTTTGTCTTCCAGCATTCACTTTTTGACAAACCATACATCTCGACACAAAATAAGAAATCTCCCTCTTCATGTTGCCACACCAAAAATGGTCTCTCAAATATCTATACATCATAGTGCTACCAGGGTGTATAGATGTATTAGGGATATGAGCATTATACAACAATTTCCTTTTTAGATCAGGTATATCAAAATGACATAGTCGCTTCCCAAATTTGAAAATTCCATCTCCATATAAGAAGTGGATCAATATCCCATCATTCAAACCTTTATATTTTTTTTAAATTCCATATCATTAGTATGAGAACTTTTTATACATTCTAATAATGATGCGTTGGAAAAAATTTGAAAAAGAATTGATGTTTCACCGTCAATGGTTATTCCCATATCAACATTTACTAAATCCATGTATATAGGATCCTTATAAACTCTCATCTGGTTCAGAACTCCATGATCCTTTATGCTCAACACATCATCTGCCTTATTTTCGATCCTCGGGTAGTGGGGTATAGTTCAATCATAATCCCTGACTAGTTCAAGCCATATTATTTTCCACATGTTGAGTTCTTTTTGTGAGAAAATATAATTCAAACTCTTTAGATCGGTATAAATCTCACATTTTTCACCATATATATAGTGTCTCCATATCATCCGAGCAAGGATTATAGCTGATAACTCATCATCATGAGTGGGATAGTTTTGTTCATTAATTTTTTACTGTCATGATGCATATGAAATAACTATGTCATTCTGCAAAAGGACACATCCATTTCCTTTCATTGAAGCATCACTATAAATAACAAATCTATCATTCCCCGATGGTAGAGTTAAGAGAGGACCATTGAATAATATTCCATTTTGTTCTTCAAAACATTTTTTACACTCATTTGTCCATACAAATATAACTCCTTTTTGTGTGAGCTTATATAATGGGTTAGCCGATGAGGCAAAATTCTGGACAAAACACCAATAATAACAAACTAAACCAATAAAACTGTGTACCTTGGTTATACATGTCGGTGATGTCCATTCTTTGATTGACTTAGTCTTTTATGGGTTAATAGTGATTCCATACTTAGAGAAAATAAGAAATGGGAAAGAAATCTCCTAAACCCAGAATTCACACTTTCTAAATTTTCCATATATTTCATTTCATCTTAGAGTCCTTAGGATAATGTTCATGTGATTTTCAAATGATTTGTAGCTTTTTGAGTGTATCCGGATATCATCAATAAATCACACTACAATTTAATCCAGATATTCCATGAAAACTCTGTTCATTATATCCATGAAAACCAAGGGTGAATTAGTTAACCCAAAAGGCCTTACCGTAAACTCGTAATGCTCATTACTGGTTCAAAATGATGTTTTCATAATGTCTTCCTTCTTCAGACACAAGTGATGATATACATATCATAGGTCAATCTTTGAAAAATATTTAGCTCCATGAAGTTGGTAAAATAAATCATCAATGTGAGGTAGGAGATGCATGTTCATTAATGTAATAACATTGATCTTCCTGTAGTCAATGCACAACCTCATGTATTTATCTTTCTTCTTAACAAAAAGAACATGGTATCCCCATGGAGAAACACTTGGGAGAATAAATCCCTTATTACTCAATTTATCTACTTGTTTCTATTGTTCCACTAATTCCATATTGGTCATTCTATATGGGGTCTTTGATATGGGCTTTGAACCTAGAATTAAATCAAATTGAAACAAAATTTCTTGTTCTAGATGTTGTCCAATAAAATCATCTAGAAGCACATCAGCATATTCTTTCACAATAGTTATGTCCTTTTTTGATCATTCCTTTACACACCGTTAGTTATTTCATTATCTTCCTCCTCAATAATTGAATTTAGTTGAGATACATGGGGTGAATCTAGATAAGAATCAGGTGGTGAAATTTCTACTCTAAAGATAAGGTACTCTTTATCATCATCGAGAATTGTATCCTCCTACTTCATAAAATAAATTTTCGAGTCATGGTCCGAAAGCCAATATAAATCGAGGATTATATCATATTCAATCATGGGTATGATGATGAGATCTGTAGATAATGAAAATTTATATGCCCTAATGGGAACTGATTCAAAAAACATTTGTCTCATTGATACTTCCATTAAGAGTTTTGACTGAAAAAACCATTGGTAAATTGAATTGTAAATATCTTATTTTCTTAACAAACAGGGAAGATATGAAACACTACGATGATCAAAAATAAAATAAATCATTGGATTAACTTGAGGAAGCATAAAATTACCTTCCAACATGACTTTTGGAGCTTCCACCTCATTAGTATTGATTGCATGATTTTAGAGATCATCCCTTGGACTTTTATAAGGTATGTTCCCCAGACGCGTAGGACATTCGTTTTTATAATGCCCCGTTTCGTTACAACTATAGAATTCAACATTGAAAACATATTTATTCACCTTTCAATCCCAATCTTGGTGGCCTTTTTCACCACAAATATAACAAACTCCCATTATCTTTCGGCAAGTACCCATGTGTTTCTTCCCACATTTACCACATGATGGATATTCAACTATTCCCTTCTTCCCATTATTACTATTTCTAGAGAATTCAGTTTATCTCTTCTTCTCATTCTTTTCTTTAAGGTCAAAAGACATATAGAATTCCTTTTTTGTATTGATAGCACATGAGACAATATATTCGTATAATGAGAAGGGTTGTGAAACTAATGGTCGATCGACAAATGGATTTAACCCATCAATGAAACGATCAATTATACTTTTTGGGTTACGTATATAACCTCCAGCATGCCTTGCTGAAATTATAATGTTAGCTTCATAATTTGAGACATTCTCATCCTAAATTTGACCTAGACTCATAAATTTTCATTCCATACATGAAAATTCTTTATCCTACTTTGTGGTTTTAATTAATGGCCACCGTTGATCTACATATCTTGTGAGGCGATAAACTGCCATTAAAATTATTTGCCTTTTTCTACTGCCCAAATAATGATATATTTTCTATAATGAACATATCCATTGCTCAGCGACAAATGGATTTGTAGACTCATTGAATTTTGGTGGTTTTTGCATCATGAAACGTTCTAACATTGATCCTCCACATAGTGAATCAGGGTGCTCCATATGGTTAAGGTTATTTTTCATAAGCTGGGTGACTTGTCCTATTATTGTTATAATCTAATCAGCACTAGTTGAATCACAAGTTTCTTTATAATTATCTTGAGTAGGAGGTAAATACGTACATGGATTACGTGCATTGATACAGTTTCCATTCCTTCCACTATGTTGCATTTCTAAACAATGGTATACAGTAGATTAGTTTATGAATCCAAATACATAATTCCAAACATGCAAAACAATTAACATAGATTGAAAAGTTTATGGATATAATAAATAATAATAAAAATGTTTTATTTTATTAAATATATACTCAAAAATCTTTCATAATGGTTTGTAATGAAAATGGGAAGTATCCTAAGAATATCCCCCAGGAGTGTCTTATCAAAGAGTGAAGCATGACCCATTTTCATGAACCAGGATACCCTGGTTCTAGCCCAAAACTCCATACCGATGTTTTCACTCCTAGGTACATCTGTACCAGAGCCGCCTCTACCTGATCGTATCCAAATAGGGATGTATTGATTGGAAAATACACAAAATCTCTACATTTCCAAAATTCTAGGAAGTTATTTTATACTAAACCTCAACGTATATCTATGGGTATTGTTCTCTAATCAGAGTTTTTCTAAATCTAGATTCTAATGTTTGTACAAAAAATCCTCTCATACCAACATTAAAGCCTCAATCCCAGTTACCCCGAGTCCATTCATTATTACATAACATTGGCATAATAAATAGAAATCATCTCCCGAATGACCGATTAGTTTGGTAGCCTTATAAGTACTAGATACATTTATAAGTTTTAAATTACATTATAAAATTAAAAACTATAACAACATTGTCTCCATTGATGACACTCATATCCCATAGTCTATCCAGGCAGGTCAGTAACAATATATACTTCTTCGCATCCTGAAAAAAATAATACATAGAAACTGGTGAGCTCAGATGCTCAGTAAGGATAACAATATAGCTGAAACTTTCATAAATTATAATAATCATTTAAAGTAGTATATAAGACTAAAACAAAATCCTTTTAAACATAAACAACATCATAATATAGAAAATATAAATCATAATAATGCCTTTTACTTATTTACATTGATATTTTACGAGTCAAATAATATCACGCAATATCAATAGAAAATTTCATAACGATGGATTGAATAATGTCATACTTAATAACCACATAGTGAAGGCCTTGTTCCAATACTACAAATAATATTTTGTCAAGGCCTTCTTCCAAGATACTAGTTCGTCCCATGATACCTATCGATTCATCGAGGAGCTATTGCGAGCTCCACCCATCACATACAACGTCCAATGCATTCCTCATATTAAAATGATTAAACATAACGTAAAAATTTGTATTAAAAGTAGCATATGAAATGTCATAAATAATGAATGGTACAAAATAACACATCCATAGTAAAACATATCACAAAACCTTCAACACAATATGGAATATTTTTATCATAATAAATCAACTTCAAACATGTTTAAAATCAATTAAAGGATGTTGACATAGATGAAATGAAAATTATATAAAAAAAATACCTCTTTCTATTTAAAAACCATTTAAAAGATAACATTTATTTTTGAAATATTCATATAATCTTGTGAGTTAATCTTTGACGATGATGTCATAGTGGAAAATAGACGCACCTGCCGTATAAGTTAAAAAATACATTTTAACCTTTATTTTGTTGAATAGGTCATAATGTATATTGTTTGGAAAATAAAAGAACTATTCATTTATAAACATCTCATAAAAATTAAAACAAGGTTATAAATGACATTAACACATAATCAGTGAAATAGTAAAAATGTTTTGAAATACATTTTAAGAAACAAGGATTTGGATGATAAAGAGGTCATAATAAATAATTACATATAAAAAACCATAGATAATAAATACATTGTATAATTAACCCTTACCTTGTACATTTACTTGGTCGAGGATATGGTAAACTCTTGTAAAATAGTTAGATTATTTTTATTAAATTATTCAATAACCATATACAGAAATATGATATCATATATGATATTTTAATATTTCTTTGTTAATAATATTTTACTATTATCATTGTTTCGGGTGTTAAATGATTCTATTTACATTATATGTTTTGTTACATAAGTTGTGACTATTATGTATAAGATTTATTTTATTTATATATATAATGATATTATGTTACTAATCATTGTTTTTAATAATCAAATGGAAATTATTCGTGAATGGTTACGATGGGGAAATGAATCTCAATGCTTTCGTGGAGATGATAATCTGTACGTACGCATGAGCGACAATATCATTCTTTAGATTTTCAATCTTTTGTAAATATATGATATATTATATATAATAAATTATTAACACGTTATATGTTTTATTTACATCGATTACACTCATTATTATACCCATCCAAAATAATTTATTGAATAACAATTACACCATGACGTGGAGACGGTATGCCGTACATACAAACATATTGTGACTTTTTCATTCATGTGTTAGATAGAATAATGAATATGGTTCTACCATTTTTTTAATAATATAACACTATATATAAGATAATAGAGTAATTATTTTTGAATGGATACAAAAAATAATGAGGAAGTGGATGAAGAAATGAACTTGAATGAGGTGATGAAATATTTACCTCTTCTCCGGGTTCTTCTTATTTATTTGACCAATAGGGCTCCTTAGGTTGGCTTTCTGTTCAAAATATGGCATCTAGGATGAAGTGAGTGAAGTTGTGAGGATATTTTGGTTGGCTTTGGCCGAACCAAAATGCTTTGGATCTATGATTTTTAGAGAAGGTGATGATCCCTTTTATAAGAGTGGTGAGGGGAACCGTAGGAAAAGATTGAAATATTATTTTATAATACAGTAATTATCATATTCTAATGGCTCCAAAATGATTTATTTCCAGGATATGGTGGGGATAGGGTGAAAACACTCAACCAGTAGGTTTTAAACTGGTTTGAGTCAACATATTAAACTAATCTTTTAGATTTCACTATTATTTAAATAGTTTGGAATTTACCATGTCTCATTGTATTTTATATTATATGGTTTATAATCGTACAATAAACTTCTAAGAGAACCCCATGAGGATTAATTTTGAAATTATTTAATAATTGATTTTTTTTAATCTCATACCAAATTTATTACTTCGAAAAAAATTTATATATTCAATCCTAAGATGTCATATTAACATATAAAATTAGTGTAAGTCATCAAAAGTCTCAAATTATGTTTATTTGGTTATTTATAATATTAATTATTTTAATACTTCATTAATATAGTAATTAAAGCATCATCATTGTGTCATAATTTGATTAAATTTTTTAATGTCTAAAAATTATAAATAAAATACCATTATGTCGGAAGTCTTCTTATATTTCTCATTAATATTTATAGTATAATATATCTTATGTATTCCCTATATTAAAAATGTTTTAGTTATGAAAACATTGAATTTAAGTCTTTTAAACATTCGTTATATGAAATAATAATAAATGTCCTAATCTAATCCATGTCGACCAAAATGTGATAATTTTATTCTTAAGGTTTTTTGGACGAATTACACTTATCCAATAGAATTAGATCATGTTTTAGGGTAATTATAATATCATTTTTAATTTTTAATTACCCAATTTACTTTTAACCGTGGTAAATTGAAGTCAAAAGTTAATATTCACCAAAAATTATTTTCATCTTATTGAACCAAATTTTACATAATGATATCAACCATGTCTCTCAAATATTTTAAATTCAATTTGCATAATCGGTAATATTAATTTTTATGCAAATTTTCAAATTTTCCTTGGAGGTGAGTAAAAGACGACAAAAAGTAAAAAAAATTAAATCAAATTTTATAATAAATATGACTCCAATGAATTACATTAAAAAATTATAAGAATTATGTATCTATTTAGCCTATTATAAATTTATATAAAATAACTAGTAATTTAAATATAATGTTGGTTTTAACCAATAACGCAGTGTTTTTCACTATTCATAAAAAATATAATGTTTTCAAAAAATAATTATAACATCACCCTCAACTAATTTCGATATTCCAAATCGAAAAATGAAGTCTATTTTGAATGATAAAATTTATAAAATTTCCAAAAAAAATGGGTATTTGTATTCATAACGGGTAGTTTGATTGCCCGATGTGTGTTAGAATCTCGAAGTTGTGTATAAAGAAAGCTATTACATTATTCAAAGTGAAACTTAGTGTGGAAGCTTGGGGTGTAACATTCTTCCCTCCTTAAAATAATTTCATACTTGTAATTTCATGAATATTAATGCATAAAATGATTTGTGTGGTTCTTCATCATATGTTCCTCAGGATCCCACGTTGCCTCTTCCATCTTATATTTTCTCTATAGAACATTTACCAGACGAGTCGTTCTGTTTCTCAACACTTGTTCTCTCGTATAATGAATCTTGACAGTCTCTTTACAATAAGACAAATCATGTTGTAGTTCAATTAATTCATAGCTAAGTGTATCCATTGGGTCCGGCATGTATTTTCTCAACAATGAAATGTGTAACACATCATGAACTTTGAAGAGACTTAGATGCATTTCCAAATGGTAAGCTACAACCCCAATTAATTATAGATTTGTAAAATGGCGGATGTACCTGGGACTCAATTTACCCTTCTTACCGAAACGTTTAACACCCTTCCATGGAGATACCTTCATGAATACATGATAACCTACTAGAAATTATAAATCCTTTCTTCAATTATTGTCATATCACTTTTTCCTACATTGAGCTACTTCAATGTGGGTTTGGATTATCTTCATCTTTTCCATTATGTCCTCAACATGTTCAGCCCCTACAAGTTTTCTTTCACCAACATCATCCCATCAAATTGGTGTGTGACATATATTTCCATATAACTCTTCATATGGTTCCATATGAATACTTGAATGGAAACTGTTGTTATAATAAAATTCTACCATATATAAATATTTATCTCACATACCTTGAATGTCAAGTGACCAAGATCTCAACATGTCTTCTAATGTTTTAATAGTCCATTATGATATTCAACCAGTTTTAGCTTAGTAGGAAGTAATCAAACAAAGTCTAGTATCTAGGGATTTCTGAATACTTTTCTAGAATCATGCTGTAAAATGGGGATCATGATCAGAAACAATCGATATTGGTACTCCATAAAGTCATAAAACTTCATTAATATATATTTTTGATAATCATTAAAGTGGTAAATCATCACTTGTAGCAATAAAATGTGATGACAAGGTAAAAAGATCAGCAATGACCCATATTGCATCAATTCATCTAGGAGTCATTGGTAGCCCCATTACAATGACCAATGTAATATCAACCCATTTCCACTCAAGTATGGGAAGAGGTAGCATGACTCATCTAGGATGTTGTCTTCAAGCATTCAATTGTAGACAAACCATACATCTAGACACAAAATAATCTATCTATCTCTTCATGTTGTCCTACAAAAAATTTTATTTAAAATCTCTATACATCTTAGTGCAACCACAATGTATATACAAATTAGATCTATGAACATCATTCAACAATTATTTTTTTAGATAAGGTATATCGGGAACACATTTTCTATTCACAAATTTCATAATCCCATCTTCATATATGAAGTCAATCAATCTCCCATCATTCATGTATTTAATATTCTTTTGAAATTCCTCATCATCAGTTTCAGAACATTTTATCCATTCTTGTAAATATTGTTTGGAAATAATTTGAAATTTTTTTATGTTTCACCATTCATTGTTATTCCCATATCCATATTTACTATATCAATGCATATATGATCCTTTTTAACTCTAATCTTATTCAAAACTCCATGATCCTTTCTGCTCAAACCATCTGCCACCTTATTTCCCTACCCTGGGTGGTAGTGTATAGTGCAATCGTAATACTTGAGTAGGACAAGCCATCACCTTTGCCTCGTGTTGTGTACTTTTTGTGAGAAAATATACATCAAACTCTTGTGATCAGTATAAATCCCAAATTTTCACCATATAGATAGTTTCTCTATATCTTCAAAGAAATGACTACAACTACAAACTAAAGATCACGAGTGGGATAGTTTTGATCACAAATTTTATTCTATCGTTATGCATAGGCAATAACTCTATAATTATGCATAAGGACACAACCATGTCCATTCTTCAATGCATAACTATAAATAACAAACCCTTCAATCCCTGATGGCAGAGACATGATAGGGTAATCAACTAATATTCTCTTCAGTTCATCAAAATATTATTCACACACTATTGTGCAGAAAAAATTTACTCCCTTACGTGGGATTATAGTTAATGTATTAGCCAATCGGGGATCATTCTCGACAAAACTCTGAAAATAACCTACAAAACCAATAAAACTGCATACCTCATTTTTTCTTGTTAGTACTGGCCATTATTGGAAGTCCATGTTATTTGAAGGATCAACATATATTCCATCTTTAGAGATAATATGGCCAAGAAAAGAAATCTTCTTAAGCCAGAAATCATAGTTGGAAAATTTTCCACATAATTCATTTCTTATAAGAGTACTTAGGATAATGCACAAGTGATTTTAATCATCTTCATATATTTTCTTGTATACCAGGATATAATTAATAAATACCACTACAAAATCATCAAGATATTCCTTTTAAACTATGTTAATTAGATCCATGAAATCAAAGGGTGCATTAGTCATCCCAAAAGGAATTAATGTAAACTCGTAATGCCCGTACCTAGTTTGATATGATGTTTTCATAATGTCTTCCTTCATCACAAAAAACTGCTGATATGTAGATCATATGTCAATATATTAATAATATTGAGCTCCATGATGTTGGTCAAATAAATCATCAATGTGAGGTAGGGGATACTAGTTCTTTATTTTTGTACATTGATCTCCCTGTGGTCAATGAACATCTTCATGGATCCAACATTCTTCTTAACAAAAATTTTTTTTGGCTCCCCAAGGAGAAACAATAGGGAGAAAAAATCCCTTATAAATCAATTCCACTAATTTTTTATTTAGTTACACAAATTCCACAATGTTAATTCTATTACTGGTATTCGATATGGGCCTTGAACCAAGAATTAAATCATTGGAAAACTCAATTTTTCATTCTAGAGGATGTCCTGGTAAATAATCTGGAATAACATCAACATATTCTTGCACAACAGGTATATACTCTATTTGAACATTTTTTTCTCACCCATAGTAATTTCATGATCTTCATCCCCAATAATTAAATTTAGTTAAATTAATAGGGGTGGATCTAGGTAAGAATATGGTGGTGAAATATCTACTCTAAATATATTGTACTCATAATATTCATGAATTTTAACATCTGTGATCTTATAATAAATTTTCGCATCATGGTCCAAAAGCCAATCCATACCGAGGATTACAAAAAATTCAATCAGGGGAATGACATTGAGATCAGCAGATAATGAATATTTATATACCCTATGGGAACATATTTACAGAATATTGTTGCAATGATACTTCACTTATGAGTTGTGACTGAAAACTCCCTTGTTAAATCATATTAGAAAGATCTAATTTTCTTAGATGACTAGGATGATATGAAACACTGTGATGATCCAGAATTAAATTAATAATTGACATAACATGAGGAAACCATTAAATACCCAGCAAACACATATTTCAGAACATCAACCTCATCAGTATTGATAACATGATCTCGGCTTGATCCCATAGTATTTTCTAAGGTATGTTCCCCTCATGCTTAGGAAATTCATTTGTATAATTACCCATTTCATTACAACAATAGCATTAAACATTAACAACCTATTGTGTCCTATTGAAATCCTGATCATGGTTGCATTTTCACCACACATGAACAGACATGCATTCCCTTAACGCATGTACCGGGGTGTTTCATCCCACATTTACCGTATGATGGATATTCAACTTTTCCCTTCCCCCCTTTATTTCCATTTCCACTATTTTTAGTAGATCTCTTATTCTTCTTCTTTGATTCAATGTCGTTAGACTTAGAGAATTTCAATTTCTTTCTTGATAGCATGCGAGACAATATCATTGTATGAAGAGAAGGATTGTGACAGTAATGCTCGACAGAGAAATGGATTTATCCCATAAGAGAAATGATCAACCTAACTCCATGGGTTACACATATAATCGACAGCATGGCTTGCTAACCTCGAAATTCTAGCCTCATACCATGGATCATTCTCATCATCCATTTCATTAGACCTAGAAATTGAAATTCTATATCTGCTCGATGGTCACAAGGAAAGTATTTTTCTAAGAAAATCTCATTAAACTCCCTATATTCCATACTTAAAACTTTTTAATCCTCCTATGTGTTTTGAATTAATCACAACCATTGATCTGTATATCATGTCAGGAGATAAACTGTCATGACAACTTTCTCCCCTCTCTACTCCCCAACTCATGAAATATTATCTCTAAGGAACTTATCCATTTCTCAGCTACAATTCAATTGTAGCCCCATTGAATGTTTGTTGTTTTTTTCCTCGTGAAGCGGTCTAACATTGATCCTCCACATTGTGGATACTGGTGATCCATACAGGTAAGGTTATTTTTCATAACCTAAGCGAGTTTTCCCAGTATGGTGATAACATGATTAGAACTAGATTCATCACACGTTCCACTATAATTATCTTGAGTATGAGGTAAATCCCTACATGGATTATGTTAATTGATATAGTTTCCATTCCTTACACTATGCTCTATTTCTATACAATGGAATACACTAGACTAGTTTTTGAATCGAAATACATTTTTCCAAACTTGTAAAAAACATTTCATAATTTTACATGGTTATGGATATAATTTGTAATCATAAATATGTTTTCATTGATAAGTATATACTCATAAATGATTCATAACAGTTTTGAAATAAAATTTTAATTATTCTAAGCATATCTACCGGGATTGTAATAACCAAGAGTGCAGTAAGGCCCATTGTTGTGTACTAGAATACCCCAGGTCAAGCCTGAAACTCTTTTTCATAGTTTTAACTCCTATTTACATCTATTCCATATCCACATATAACTTCTCATTTCCAGAAAGGTATTTATTTCTTTGAAAATACACTAAATTTCTACATTATAGAAATTCTAGGATGTTTATCTATAATAATCCTCAAAGTCTATCTTAGAGTAATGTTCTCTAATCAATGCCTTTCTAAATCATTCCATGGTTTGTACTAAACATTTTCTGATACCAACTGTAATGCCCCATCTCCAGTTAACTATATTCGATGCATTATTACATATCATTGGCATGAAACAAGGAAATCATGTCCCAAAAGACCAATTTGGTTAGTATCATTGGAAGTAATAGATACATTCATAAGTCTCACATTACATTATAAAATAAAAAACTTCTAAAAAAATTTCTCCATATACCACCCTCATATCCTATAGACTATCCCATAAGGTTAGTCATAATACACTTCTTCGCATCCTGGATAAAAACATAGAATGGGGTGCGCTCAGATGCTCAGTCATGATAACAACATAGCAGCCACATTCATAAATAAGAATAAACATGTAAGGAAATGTATAAAACGAAAAAAATATATATTTAAACATAAACATAATCATAATATATAAAATATAAGTCAGAGTAAATCCATTTACTTATTCACATAGATATTCTACTAGTCGAATAATCACATGCAATGTTAATAGCCAAATTTATAATGAGGGAATGCATAATGCTAGACATCATAAAAACATAGTCAAGGCCTTGTGACAAGACTACAAAAATATTTTTTCAAATCCCGGTAACATATCACTAGTTTGTATCAAGAGACCTACTGATCTATCAAGGAGATATAGTGGGCTCCACCCATCACTTACTAAGTCCAATTCATTCCTCATATGAAAATTTTTAAACATAACAAAAAAATTAGTATTATAACTAGAATTCGAAATGTCATAAACCCTGAATGGTACAAAATAACACATCCACAATCAAACATATATAAAAACCTTCCATACAATACAGAATATTTTTATCTTAATAAATCAACTTAAGATTAGTTTAAAATCCATCAAATTAATTTTGACATTGATGAACTGAAAATTATTTGAAAGAAATACCTCTTTCTATTTTGAGTCCATTTAAATTAAAAAAATTTATTTTGGAAATATTCTTATAAGTTTATAAGGGAATTCTCGATGATGTTTTCATGGAAGAAAATATCTACACCTGCTGTATAATTTAAAAAAAAAGTAATTCTAACATTAATTTTGTTGAAAAGGTCAAAAAGTACGTTATTTGAAAAAAACGTAAAGATTCCTTCATAAACAACGTATAAAAAGTAAAAAAAGGATATAAATGAATTTAACCCATAGTCCAGGAAACAGTAAAAATGTTTTGAATTTTTTTTAAGAAACATGGATGTGAATGATAATGATGCCCCAATATATAATTACATATAAAAAACCTCAGATAATGAAGAGACTATACAATAAACCCTTACTTTTTAATTTTCCATGGTCGATGGTATGTTAAACTCCTGTATAATAGTAAAATAATTGTTATTAATTTATAAATGAAAAATATACAAAAATATGATATCACATATGATCATTTAATATTTCTTTTGTAATAATATTTTAGTACTATCGTCGTTTTGGGTGTTAACTGATTCGTTTTATATTATATGTTATGATACAAAAGCCTTGTTATTTATGGATAGGATGTATATGATTCGTATGTAGAGTGGTTTTATTTTCATAATAATTATTTTTAATGATCAAATGAAAATTATTATTGAATGGTTACAATGGGGAAATGAATATCACCGTATTTGTGGAGATGGTAATCTGTACGTATGCACGAGAAACAATATCATACATTTGATTTAAAATAGTTTGTAAATAGATGGTATATTATATATAAAGAGTAATTTGATTGTTATATTTATTATAAAATCAATTATAATCATTATTTTACCCATCCCAAATAATGTATTGAATAACATCTACACCACGACGTGGAGACGGTATGCTGTACGTATGCACGTATGGTGACATTGTCTTTCATGTGATGGATATAATAATGAATAAGTTTGTAACATTTTTTAATAACATCTCAGTATATAGAATATTCTAGAGTAATTATATTATAATGGAAAAAACAATGAAATAGGAAGTGGAAGAATAAAATAAATTGAAATAGGTGATGAAATATTTACCACATCTTTGGGTTCTTCCAATTAATTTGATCAAAAGGGATATGTAGGTTGGATTTATGAACAATATAAGGCTTATAAATTAAAGTTAGGGTTGTTGGGAGTATATTTGGGTAGGTGTTGGCTGAGACAAATGGCGTTGGAGGTGTGAATTTGAGAGAAGGGGATGACCCCTTTTATATGAGAGGTGAGGGACACCTTAGGAAAAGATTGAAATATTATTTTATAATGAATTACTCTTCAGTTTCTAATGGCTCCAAAATGATTTATTTCAAGGATATGGTGGGGATAGGTCCTAAAACTGTAAACCAACAGGTTGTAGACATGTTTGGGTCAGAAAATTAACCTTATCCTTTAGATTTAACTCTTAGTAAAATAATTTGACATTTACCATGTCTCATTCTATTTTTATATTATATGGTTAATAAATATACAATAAACTACAAAGAGATCCCCCAAAGTTTCATTAATGACATATATAATATTATTTGGGGCCATTTTCCAAAAAGCATATTTTTAGGAATATTATATCAACCAATAATATAGTATTTGTTTTAATAACTCAATTATGTCAATTTTGACATTATTTGATAATTAATTTTTTTTAAACTCCAAAAAACTATATTACTTCGAAATAAATTCATATATTTAATCCTAACATGTCATTTTAACCTATAAATATAGAGGAATTCATCAAAAGTATAAATTATATTTATTTTTATATTTATAATATCAATTATTTTAATCATTAAATTATAAAGTAATTACTTCATCGTCATTGTGTTATAACTAAATTTAATTATTAATATTCTACAAATTATAAATAAAATATAATTATGTAGGAAATATTGTTAGATTTCTATTGAATATTTATAGTTGAATTTATCTCTCGTATAACACTATAATAAAAATTTATTATTTATGAAGACAATGAATTTTACTTTTTTAACCCTTCTTTAAATAAATTAATTATAAATGTCCAAATCTAATCCATGTGGACCAAAAGGATCATATTTTATTCCAAATGTTGTTTTTGGTCGAATTAAAATTATCCAATAGAATTAGGGCATGTGTTAGGGTAATTATTAAACCAAATTATACTTAATGGTATCAACCGTGTCTCTCGGATTTTTGAAATTCAATTCACATAAGCAGTGCAATTATATTTTGTACAAATTTTCAAATGCACCTATTAGGCTGGTAAAAGATGGTAAAAAGTTATACAAAATTTTATAAATATAATTTTGTTATAAAAATGACTCCAATGAATTACACTGAACTAATATTGTTATTATGTATCTATTTTACCTAATAAAAATTTATAAAATAACTAGTTATTTATATAAAAAGTCAGTTTTAACTAATAACGCAATGTTTTTTTACTATTTATCACAATTTGAATGTTTTTAGAAAAATAAAAAAATTCCCCAGAAGCGAATTTTGATATTATGAAACCAAAAATGAAGTCCATTTTGAAGGTTAAATTTTTTAAAATTTCAATGAATTGGTATTACTATTCATAACAGCTAGTTCGATTGGTTGTAGTGAGTTAGAATGTCGAAGTTGCGTACAATGAAAGATATTGTAATATTCAAAGGGAAACGTATCGTGGAAGTTTGGGGTGTTAAATTATTTCGTCATTCAAATAAATTCATCCTCAAAATTTCTAGAATACTACTACATAAAAAGAATCAGGTGGTTCTTCATCAATAGTTACATGGGTTCCCACATTGCTTATTCAATCTTATGTTTTCTCCATAGAAATTTTACCAGATGAGTCGTCCAGTTTGTCAACACTTGTCACCTGGTATCAAGAATCTAGTCATGCTCTTCACAATAATACAGAGCAGGTTCCAGTTCAATTTCCTCATAGGTTAGTACATGTGTTCGGTCAGGCAAGTATTTTATCATCAGTGATATGTGGAATACATCATGAACATGGGAGAAATTTGGCAGCATTTCTAAATAGTAAGCTACAACACCAATTCATTCTAGAATTTCAAAAGGTCTGATGTACCTTGTACTCAATTTATCCTTCATACTGAAATTTATAACACCTTTACTTGGATATAACTTCAAGAAAATATGATCAGCTTCTCAAAATTCCAAATCCTTCCTTTGATTATCAGCATAGCTCTTTTGACTATATTTAGCTACTTTGATTTTGGTTTCGATAATCTTCAACATTTACATTGTCTCCTCAACAAGTTCTTGTCCTTTTTGTTTTCTTTTTCCAACATCATCCAAAAATGATGGTGTGTGACATCTCTATCCACATAATGCTTCATATGGTTCCATCTGAATACTAGAATGGAAGCTATTGTTATAGGAATATTCTACCATAGGTAAATAATGATCCCACATACCTTGAAAGTCATGTGAGAAGTATCACAACATGTCTTCTAAGGTTTGAATAGTCAGTTCTGATTGTCCATCAGTTTTAGGGTGGTATGTGGTACTCAAATGAAGTTCAGTATCTAGATATTTCTAAAGACTTTTCCAAAATCATGATGTAAAATGGGGATCACGATCACAAATAATCGATAAAGGTACTCCATGATGTATTAAGACCTCATTAATATGTATTCATTCTAAACATTCATGTGGTAAATTTTCTCTTATAGAATGATAATGTGTTGAATTGGTAAGATGATCAATATTGACCCATATTGCATCATTCCTTCTAGGAGTCTTTGGTAGCTCAATGACTAGTCCATCATAATATCATCCCATTTACACTCAGGTATGGTAAGTGGTTTCATGACTCCTCTAAAATGTTTTCTTGCACCTTTCACATACTGACAAACAATACATCTCGACACAAAATCATCAATCTCTCTCTTCATGCTGTCAGACCAAAAACGATCTTTCAAATTTTTATATATCATAGTGCTAACAGTGTATATTGAGAAATTAGTGCTATGAGAATCATCCAACAATTCACTTTTTAGATCAAGTATATCAGGAACACAATCTAACTACCCAAATTTCAAAATCCAATCTTCATATAAGAATTCGATCAATCACACATCGTTCACAGTTGTAATTTTCTTTTGAAATTCCACATCATCAGTCTAAGAACGTTTTTTCCTTTCTAGTAAAGATGGTTTGCCAATAATTTGAAAAATAACTAATGTTTCACCATCCAGGGTTATTCTAATATCCATATTTACTAGATTCAGGTATATTAGATCCTTTTAAAATCTCATCTTTTTCAAAACTCTATGATCCTTTTTGATTAAAGAATCTTCCATCTTATTTTTCGTCCCTGGGTGGTAGTGTATAGTGAAATCATAATTCTTATATAGTTCATGACATATCCATTAACTTATGTAGAGTTCTTTTTGTGATATAACATACTTCATACTCTTTAGATCATTATAAATCTTACATTTTTCACCATATACATAGTGTCTTCATATAATTAGTGTAATGATTTTAGCTACTAACTCAAGCTCATGACTTGGATTGTTTTGTTCTGAATTTTTTAGCTGTCATGATGCATATACAACAACTCTATCATTCTGCATACGGAAATAACCAATACCTTTCTTTTAAGAATCACTATAAATAAAAATCCCATTATTCCCCAATGGTAGAGTCAAGATAAGATCATTGACTAATCTAATGTTCCATTCATTAAAACATTCTTCACATTTTTTTGTCCAAACAAAATTATCTTCTTAACGTTTGAGCTTGGTTAATGGGTTATAAAATTGGGAAAAATTATGGAAAAAACAACAATAATAACCTACTAAACAAATAAAATTACATACCTCGATTATACATGTTGATGTTGTACATTCTTGGATTTCCTTGGTCTTTGAAGGATCAACATAGATTCTATTCATAGCGATATTAATGCCAAGAAAAGAAATCTCTTAAATACATAATTCACACTTGCTAAATTTCCCATAGAATTCATTTAATCTAAGAGTCCTTAGGATAATGCTCAAGTGATTTTCATGATCTTTATAGCTTTTAGAGTATACAAGGATATCATCAACAAATACAACTAAAAATTCATCAATATATTACTTGAAAAGTCTTTTCATTATATCAATGAAAAAAAGGGTGCATTAGTCAGAAGAAAATTCATTATTGTAAACTTGTAATGCTCGTACCCGGTTCGAAATGCTATTTTTAGAATGTATTCCTTCTTCACACACAATTGATGATATCCCGATCAAAGGTCAACCATTTAAAAATATTGAGCTATGTGAAGTTGGTCAAATAAATCATCAATGAGTGGTAGGGGATTCTTGTTCTTTATTGTTGTAGTATTGATCTCCCTGTAGTCAACGTACACCCTCATGGATCCATCTTTTTTCTAAACAAAAAGAACAGGGGATCCCCACGGAGAAACACTAGGGTAATTAAATCCCTTATTATCAAATCCTCTATTGATTCATTATTTCCACTAATTTCACAGAGGTCATTCAATAAGGGGTCATCAATATGTGCATTGAACTGGGAATTAAATCAATGGAAAACTCAATATCTCATTCTAGAGGATGTCCAGTAAAATCCTATGGAAACAAATCAAAATATTCTTTCACAATATCTATGTCCAATATTTGAAAATTCCTTTCCCACCCACAGTTATATAATTTTCTCCCTCCCCAATAATTTAATTTAGTTGAGCTACTGGGGTGGATGTAGATAAGAATCTGGTGGTGACGCTTCTGCTCTAACGATAAGGTACTCCTTATCATCATCAAGAATTATTACCTCCTTCTTCTTAAAATAAATTTCTGCATCAGGGTACGTAAGAAAATCCATAATGAGTATTATATCAAATTCAATCATGGGTATGACGATGAGATCAACAGATATTGAAAATTTATACGCCCCAATCAGAATTGATTCACAAAACATTGTTTTAATGATACATGCCTTAGGAGTTTTTAACTAACAACTCCCTTGTTAATACAAATTTTAAATATCTAATTTTCATAGAAATCTTGGAAGATATGAAACAATGCGATGATACAGAATCAAATAAATAATTGGCTTAGCATGAGGAAACCATTAAATTACCTTCCACCATGTCTACCAAATCTTTAACCACATTAGTAGTGATCACATAAGCTTGGCCTAGATCCCTGGGTCTTTTCTGAGGTAAGTTCCCGATGATGCTTAGAACATTCGATATCATATCTCCCCATCTCTTTACAAAAATAGAATTCAACATTGAAAGCCTCTTTCTTACCCTAGCAATCATGATCAAGGTGTCTTTTTTCACCACACTTGTACCAAACTCCCATTCTCTTACCACTAGTACGGGGGTGTTTCATCCTATATTTACCGCATGGTGGATATTCAAATTTTCTATTCTTCCGTTTATTTCATTTTCTAGAGTGTTCAACAGATCTCTTCTTCTCTTGATTTTCTTTAATGTCATATGACTTAGAGAAATTATTTTCTGTCTTGATATCACATGAGACAATATCTTCGTATAATGAAAATGATTGTGAGAATAATGCTTGACGAAGATATTTTTTAACCCATCAAAGAAATGATCAATATTATTCATTGGGTTATGTATATAATCTATATCATGCCTTGATAATGTTGTAATTTTATCCTCATAAATTGTGACATTCTCATTGTCCAATTGCCCCAGACTTTGAAATTGTCTTTCTGTATCCTCTTGATGGTCACGAGTAATTTATTTTTCTTAGAATAGCTCTTTAAACTCCATCTATTCAATTCATGATACTTAACCATCTTCCTTTGTGTTTTAAATTAATGACCACCATTGATCGGCTTATCCTGCAAGGCGATAAAATTCCATGACAACCTTTTCCCCTTCACTACTCCCCATATCATGATATATATTCATTATGGATCCTATCCATTTCTCGGCTAAAAATGGATTTTTAGTCACATTGAATGATGGTGGAAGTTGCCACATGAAGAGGTCTAACATTGATCCTCCATGATGGGGAATAAGGTGCTCCATACGGGTAATGTTATTATTCATAACCTGAGTGAGTTGTGTCAATATAGTGATAAGATGGTCTGCACTAATTAAATAACCGGTTACACTATATTTATCTTGAGCAGGAGGGAAATACCTATATGAATTACGTGCGTTGAAACTGTTTGCATTCCTTCCACTAGGCTCCATTACTAAACAATGGCATACAATAGATTAGATTATGAATCGAAATACATAATTCCAAACATGCAAAACACTTAACATAAATTTAACAGTTTGTAGATATAATATATTTTTAGAAAAACGTTTTCCCTCAGAATGTATATACTCATAAATCCTTCACAATTGTTTGTTAAGAAAATATGAATTATCTTAAGAATATCCCCTAGGAGTTTCATAACCAAGAGTGCAACAAGGCCTGTTATCATATACCAGGATATCTCAAGTAATTCCTGAAACTCCTTATCAGAGTTTTCACTCCTAGGTATATCTGTTCCAGAGCCACCTCTACCTGCTCATATCGATACAAGGATGTATTAATTATAAAATACACAAAACACTACATTAACAAAAATCAAGGATGTTCTTCTAAACTATATCCTCAAATTCTATATTTGGGTAATGTTCTCTAATCAGAGCTTTTATAAATCTAGCTTCCATGTTTTGTAGAAAACATCCTATGATACCAACTATAATGACCCAAACCTAGGTACCCAGATTCAGTGCATTTTTACATATAATTGGCTTGATATATGAAAATCATTACCTGAAAGACTGATATATTTAGTATCCTTGGAAGTACTAGATACATTCATTAGTTTTACATTACATTAAAAAAATGAAAAACTAAAATAACATTATCTCCATAGACCACAATCATATTCCTTAGAGAATCCCTTCAGGTCATTCATAATATACTTCTTCACATCTAGGGAAAAATAAAACATAGAAAGGGGTGATCTCAGATGCTCATTGGGGATAAAAATATAGCATAAACTTTCATAAATAAGAATAAAGACTTATGGAAACATATAAGAATAAAAATAGCGTTTTATTTTTAAACATAATCAAAATATGAAAAATATAAAATCCAAATATTTCCATTTTATGATTCACATGGATTTTCTAATAGTCGAATAATCACAAGAAATATCAATATCCAATTTCATAATGATTGAATGCATAATGCTAGACTTTATAACCACAGAGTCAAGGATTTATGACAAGACTAAAAATAAGATTTTTTTCAAGGCTTTATTCCAAGACACTAGTTTGTCTCATGAGACCTAGTGATCCATCAAGGAGATATAGCGAGATCCACCCATGACTTACTAAGTCCAATGAATTCCTCATATGAAACGGTTTAAAATTGACATAAACATTCATATTAAAACTATCATAAAAATGGCATAAACCATGAATGGTACAAAATTACATATCCACTGCCAAAAAGATCACAAAACATTCACTAAAATATTGACGATTTGTATCATAATAAATCAAATTCAAACAAGTTTAAAATCCATCAATGGTTATTCACATATATGAAATAAATATAATTTTATATAAATATTTCTTTATATTTTGAATCCATTTTATAGAAAACATTTATTTTGGAAATATTCTTATAAGATTGTAAGAGATGATTCGATGTTGTTTTCATGGTGGAAAATAGTGGCACCAACCATATAAGTTAAAAAATACGTTCTTACCTTAATTTTGTTGAAAAGGCCATAAAATTACTTGTTTGGAAAACCATGGAATGATTCCTTTATAATTATTTTATAAAAAGTGTAAAAATTGTATAAATTACTTTAACCCATAGTCCAGAAAATAATAAAAATGTTCTGAAATACATTTTAAGAAACATGGATGTGGATGATAAAGATGTCCCTATAGATAATTAAGGATTAACAACGTCGGATAATGAAGAGATTATAGAATTAAAACTTAACTTATTATTTTCCTTGGATGAGGGAATGTTAACCTCATGTATAATAGTTAAATCATTGTTATTAAATTATAAATGAAATATATAAATTAATATGATATCATTTATGATATTTCAATATTTCTTTGTTAATAATATTTTAGTTTTGTAGTCGTTTTGGGTGTTAACTGATTCATTTTCAATTATATGTTTTATTACATAAGCCATATTTTTTTGGTAGGAGGCATTAAATTTATATGAAAACTGATTTTTTTTTTATCCTTATTTTTAATGTTCAAATGAAAATTATTCTTGAATGGTTATGATGGGAAAATGAATCTCATCACGTTCATGGAGACGGTAATCGGTACGTACGCACGAGTGACAATATCATTCTTTTGATTTATTATAGTGTGTTAAAAGATGATATATTATATATAAATAATCATTAACATGTTATATTTATTATTTACATCAATTATACTCAATATTATACACATCCAAAATAATGTATTGAATAAAAACTACACCACGACGTGGAGACGGTATGTCGTACGTACGCATGTATGGTGACTTTCCCATTCATGTGACAAATTTAATAATGAATATGGTTGTACCATTTTTATAATAACATCAAAATATATAGAATATAGTGGATTAATTGTTTTAGAATGGAAAGAGAACGAAAGAGGAAGTGGAAGAATAAAAGATCATGAAAGAGGTTATGAAATATTTACATCTTCTTTGGGTTCTTACTATTGATTTTACCAAAAGGGCTCCGTAAGTAGAAATATTTATCAGACTAAGGCCTCTAGGATTATGTATGGAAATTTGGTATTATATTTGTGAATGGTATGGTGAATAAAAATGGATTTTTTGGTATGATTTTGAGATAATGGTATGTTCTCTTTTATAAGAGAGTTGAGTGGTACCTTAAGAAAAGATTGAAATTGTATTTTATAATAAAATATTTTTGAGTTTTTAATGGATCATAAATGATTTATTTCAAGGATATGGTAGTAAGGAGTCTAAAACACTTTACCAATAGTTTTTATATAGGTTTGGGTCACCATATTAACCATATCTATTAGATTTAACTCTTAGTTAAATAGTTTGACATTTAGCTCATCTCTTTGTATTTTTATATTATATGGTTAATAAACATTTCTTAAACTACCAAGAGAATCCCAAGCAGTTCATTAATGACATATAAAATATTATTTAGGACATTTGAAAGAATCTTATATTTTTAGAAAAAATATATGAACCAATAATATAGTATTTGTTTTAAGGACTCAATTATGTCAATTTTGACATAATTTAATAATTGATTTTTGTTAAAGACCTCAAAACATTATTACTTATAAATAAATTTAAATATTCAATCATACTATTTAAGTTAACCAAGGAATTTATTTTAAATCATAAATATTCTCAAATTTTATTTATTTCGTTATATATAATATCAATTTATTTAATCATTAATTAATAAATTAATTCATGCATCAGCATTCTCTCCAAAATAAATTTAATTACATAATTTCAAAAAATTATAAATAAAATACCATTACTTAGGAAATATTTTTACCCTTCTAATTATTATTTATAAATGAATTTATCTTATTTATAAATCTATATTGAAAATGTTTTAGCTATGAAAACATTGAATTTATCACTTTTAAAACTTCTTTAAGTAAAATAATAATAAATGTCCTAATCTAATCCATGTAGAAAAAAAGGATCATATTTTATTGATAAGGTTTTATGGTCAAATTACACTAATATAATAGGATTAGGCCACGTGTTTGGGTAATTATAATACCATTTTTACCTTTAATTACCCTATTTATTTTTAATTGTTGTAAATAAAATACCAATGTTACTATTTACAGAAAAATATTTTTCATCTTATAGAACAAAATTTTACTTACTGATATCAAACGTGTCTCTCATATTTTTGAAATTCGATTCACAGATGCGAAAAAATTTAGTTTTATTCAGATTTGCAAATGCTCCAAGGAGGTGGGTAAAAGACAATAAAAAGTTCAACAAAATTTTATAAAACTTATGTTATTATAAATATGACTCCAATGAATTACATTGGAAAAATATAGGTATTATTTGTTTATTTTTAACTAATATAAATTAATATAAATAAACTAGATATTTAAATAAAAATTATTTTTTATCCAAAAAAAGCAGTGTTGTTCACTATTCATCAAAAATTGAATGTTTTCAGAAAAATACCAAAAATTAAACCTAAGCTAATTTTGATATTCTGAATCTAAAAATGAAGTCCATTTTAAAGGAAATATTTATAAAATTTCAAAAGTGGGTATTACTATTCATTACGGCTTGTTTGATTGGTCGCAATGTGTTAGAATCATGAAGTTATGTACAATGCAAGATATTTCATTATTCAAAGAGAAACGTGTCATGGATGCTTGGGGTGGTACATTCTTCCCTCATTCAAATAATTTCTTCCTAAAAAATTCTAAAATGTTACTTCATAAAAAGATTTAGGTGTTTCATCATAACATCCTCAAGTTCCCACGTTAACTCTTCCATCTTATGGTTTCTACAAATAACTTTTACTAGATGATTCGTCCAGTTTCTCAACACTTGTTCTCTGGTATTATGAATCTTGATAGGCTCTTCACAATATGATAGATCGGTTTCCAGTTCAATTTCCTCATAGGTGATTACATGCATTGGGTTATGAATATATTTTATCTACAATGATACGTGGAACACATCATGAACATTGGAGACATGTGTTAGAATTGCCAAACAGTAAGCTAGAACCCCAGTTAATTGTAGAATTTCAAAAGGTCAGATGTACATGGGACTCAATTTAACCATCTCACCAAAACGTATAACACCCTTCCATGGAGATATCTTCATGAAAACATGATCAGCTACTTATAATTCCAAATCATTCTTTTGATTATCAACAATTCTCTTTTGCTTACTTTGAGATGCTTTGATGTGGGTTATGATAATCTTTACGTTTTCCACATTTTATACAACATGTTCTAGGCATATGATATTTCTTTCACCAACATCATCCCAAAAAGTAGGTGTTTGACACCACTTTCCATATAACACTTCATATTGTGCCATCTGAATACTTGAATGGAAACTATTATAATAGGAAAATTCTACCAGAGGTAAATATTGTTCCCACAAACCTTGAAAGTCATGTGAGAAATATCCCATCATTCCTTCTAAGGGTTGAATAGTCCGGTCTGATTTTCCATCGGTTTGAGGGTGGTAGGTAATACTCTATCGACGTTCATTATCTAGGGATTTATAATGACTTTCCTAGAATCTTGAGGTAAAACGGGGATCAGGATCAGAATTAATCGATAGTGGTACTCCATGAAGTCTGAAAACATCATTAATATATAGTCTTTCTAAACATTCAAATTTTAAATCTTGCCTTGAAATAAAAAATGGGTTGACTTGGTAAGACGATCAACAATGACCAATATTGCATAATTACTTCTAGGAGCCTTTGGTATCCCCATACCAATGTCAATCGTAATATTATCCCATTTCCACTTAGGTATGGTAAAAGGTTTCATGACCCCACTAGGATGTTGTCTTCCA
The DNA here is from genome assembly GCA_963277665.1 of Viscum album. Classification (NCBI taxonomy): domain Eukaryota; kingdom Viridiplantae; phylum Streptophyta; class Magnoliopsida; order Santalales; family Viscaceae; genus Viscum; species Viscum album. The sequence goes on from OY728141.1 coordinate 1,429,033,563, forward strand.
GTTTTCACTTCATGTAAAACCATACACCTCGACACAAAATCTGCAATATCTCTCTTTATGTTTTCCCTCCGAAAATATTCTATCAAATCACTGTACATGATAGTGCTACCAGGGTGTATAGAGAATTTAGAGCTTGGAGCATCATCCAACAATTCCCTTTTTAGATCTGTATATCCGGAACACAAAGTCTCATCCCAAATTTAAAAATCTCATCTTCATATATGTAGTCAATCAATCACCCATTGTTCATATCTTTATGTTTCTTTTGAAATTCTTCATCATCATTATGAGAACATTTTATCCTTTCTAGAAATGATTGTTTGGAAATCATTTGAAAAATCATTGATGTTTCACCTTCCATGGTTATTCCCAAATCCATATTTACTAGATCCATGTTTATATGATCCTTTTCAACAGTCATCTTGTTCAAAACTCCATGATCATTTCGGATCAAAGAATCATCCGCCTTATTTTCCTTCCCCAAGATTTATTGTATAGTGCAATCATAATCCATGATCAGCTCAAGCCATCACCTTTGCCTCATGTAGAGTTTTCTTGTCAGAGAAAATATTCTTCAAACTCTTGTAATCAGTATAAATCTCACATTTTTTACCATATTGATAGTTTCTCCATAACTTCATAGCAACGATTATAGCTTCTCACTCATGATAATTATTGGTATAGTTTTTTTCATTAATATTTAGTCATTGTGATGCATATGAAAAAACTATATCATTATTCATAAAGAAAAAACCATGTCCTTTCATTAACGAATCACTATAAATAACAAAACCATCATTCCCTGAAGGTAGAGTCAAGATAAGAGAATTGACTAATATTCTATTCCCTTTATTAAAACATTCTTCACACTCTTTTGTCCAAAAAAATTATCTAATTTATGTGTGTGCTTGGTTAATGTTTTAGCCAATCGGGAAAAATTCCGGACAAAAACTAATAATATCCTACTAAACCAATAAAATCTTGTACCTCAGTTATACATGTCGATGCTGTCTATTCTTGGATTTCCATGGTTATTTTAGGATCAACATATATTCCATACTTATAGGAAATATGGTCAAGAAAAGAAATATTCTGATGCCAAAATTCACACTTTCAAAATTTTCCATTTAATTCATTACTTCTTTGAGTCCTTAGAATAATGCAGATGTGATTATCATGATCTTCGTAGCTTTTGGAGTTTACCAGGATAGCATCAATAAATACCACTAAAATGTTATCAATATATTCCTTGAAAACTATATTCATTAGATCCATGATAACAGAGGGTTCATTAGTCAGCCCAAAATGCATTAATGTAAACTTGTAATGCCCATACTTGGTTCGAAATGATTTTTTCGGAATTTCTTTTTTTCTCCACACAGAACTGATGATATCCAGAAAATAGGTCAATATTTGAAAAATATTGGGCTCTATGATGTTGGTATAATAAATCATCAATGCGAGTTTGGGGATACTTTTTTTATTTTTATAGCATTGAAATCCATGTAGTCAATGGAAAACCTCATGGAGCATCTTTCTTTGTAGAAAAAATAATAGGGGATCCCCATGGAGATACACTTTGGAGAATAAAACCCAAATTACTCAATTCCTATATTTTTTTATTTAGTTACACTAATTCCACAATGGTCGTTCTATAAGTTGTCTTCAATATGGTCATTGAACCAGGAATTAAATCAATGGAAAACTCAATTTCTCATTCTAGAGGATATCCAGTTAAATCTCTTAAAAATACATCAACATGTTTTTGAACAATAGATACATCCTCTATTTGTACATTCCTTTCCTCACCCATAGTTATTTCATTATCATCCTCCCCAATAATTGAATTTAGTTGAGCAAATGGTGGTGGATCCAAGCAAGAATCAGGAGGTCATGCTTCTGCTTTCAAGATAAGGTACTCCTTATAATCATCGAGAATTTTAACCTCCTTATTCTTACAATAAATTTTCGCATCATGGTCTGAAAGCCAATACATACAAATGATTATATAAAATTAAATAATGGGTTTGATGATGAGATCAATATATATAGAAAAATTTATGTTCGGTAATGGTAACTGATTCACAAACATTGTTTCAAAGATACTTCCCTTATGATTTTTTACTGACAACTCCCATTGTTAAATCAAATTGGAAATATCTAAATTTTTTTCTAACTCGGAAGATATGAAACATTGCAATGATCTAGAATCAAATAAAAAATTCACATAACATGAGGAAACCATTAAATTACCTGCCACCACATCTTCTATAGCATCAACCTGATCAATAGTGATTGCATAATAATGGCCTTAATCACTTGGTATTTTCTGAGGTATGTTCCCTGGATGCTTAGGACATTCATTTGCATAATTCCCCATTTCTTTACAAATATAGCATTAATCATTGACAACCTATTTCTTCTCCTTGGAATCACGATCTTGGTGGCCTTTTTCATCACATTTGTAACATACTCTCATTCCCTTCAAGAAAGTACCAGGCTGTTTCTTCCCACATTTACCACATTTTGGATATTTAACTTTTCCCTTATTCCTTTTAATTCTATTTCCAGAGTGTTTAGAAGATCTATTCTTCTCCTATATTTCTTTAAAGCCGAATGACATAGTGAATTCCTTTTTTTATCTTGATAGCACATGAGATAATATCTAAATATGATGAGAAGGATTTTGAGACTAATGCTCGATGGAAAATTAGTTTTAACCGATCAATGAAACAGTTAATCCTACTCCTTGGGATACATATATAATCTGCATCATGCTTTGCTATCCATGTTAAGTTAGCCTCATATTTTGCGGCATTATCATCCACTATTTGCCTCAGACTCAAAAATTTCCTTTCCATATCCACTCGATAGTAACGAGAAAAGTGTTTTTTCTTATAAAATTTCATTAAACTCCCTTTATTCCATACATGATACTTCTTCATCAACCTTTCCATTTTGAATTAAGGACCACTATTGATCTGTAACTCCTTAGTGTTGATAATCTCCATTTACAACCTCATCCATTTCGCTACTCCATAACGTCCCATTACACCATATGAAATGAAATATGGGGTCTAGTAAATCCACTCAATAACATGTTCTAGTACATAAAACCAATGTCCCATGACCCAATGATCCATAATTGGATGCTTAGGGTGTCTGTTATAGCCTATCCTAGTAAAAAAAATTAGGTTATTGAAGTCAATATATGTACCAATTATTTCTTCCAAATCGTATACAAGGATCAATAGATAATAACAATTATATTTATATCAGTCAAATAAATAATAGAAATCCTAGGGAATGAAAACACATTGACCTCCTATATGGAGTATCATATGGATGACATGGGAATTTCTTACAAGGTGCGTAAAATGTTTCATTGTCAATGATTCATTTTCCCTTATCTCATCTAGCTAAGGATAAAAGATAAATATCAATCATATCAATAGAAATATCATAATTCATGTACATCACCCAACAGTGAAAAAAAGTTAATATAATAACAAAAAATAATATAATAATAATTTATATTCGAGGAAACCATTATTTTATATATTCATGGGTTATAAATTTCCAAGAATAATTTATTACAAAAATCCATTATATTAAAATTCTCTTGAATAATTCCTCAAAATAGTAACTCATGAAGAGAAATTATTTGATACCACATTGTGACGTCCTGGACCCTAGAACCACTAATAGGTGCCCTAAGCCCAGTGGGCCATATGGCCTCAAGCACATCTCCCTAGGAACAAATGGCTTCTATCTAGATGTGAGGGCCTTGGTTTTTTTTGCGGGGAGTCTCTTTCCTCATTACTAGGGTATCACATTAGTAAAATCAATTGCTAAATAATAGAAGATATAAAATAATTAATAAGTATCCAAAAAATACATGAATAATGAAGCAATAAGTAATAACAAAATATAGTAAACTTATTCATACACATTAGGATATTACTGTATGTTAACTATCTATAGTGAAGGAAAAAATGAATTACAGTAGAAGGAAGTAATATGATACAAAAAGTAAAAAAGGTTCAAAATTTTACCTAGCTTCTTGAGCTCTAGCCCATTCATTTAGTACCAGCACCATCGTTTATTATTCCATAATTCACACATCCATATGAGGATGCGTCCAATTATTGACACCTTCATGCATGTAGTCTAATTGAGAACCAAGAGGCGACCCTGATAGGGTGTCAGATAAATATCAGTAGGCCACCACCAATGTCATAAATAAATATACAGTTTGTTTATACAATATGAAAGTGTGAAATTATAAAAAATTAAAGTTGTAATAACAAAATTTGAATGAATTGGCTCCATTACCAGAAACAAAACTAGGTTGACATTACATGGTTATACACATGACATATTAACTATAAATTTGTATCAATGGACATAATGCCCAGTATCACATTTATGAGGGACACCATGCCAAAAATAACATTAGTATAGGGGATTCCATGCCTAGTATCACAGAATAGGGAAACCATGAACATTATTACAATTTTATAGGGGATTCCATTCCAAGAATCACAGAATAGGGATACCATGCACATTATCACATAATAGGGAAAATATCCACATTATAACAGAATATAGATTCCATTACCATATAGTTTCAAATTTATATAATGGTCACCATGATTTTTTATTATAATCTATAAGGGTTCTCATTCTTGTTTAGTATAATCATTATTGTCCATCATTCATATTTAATAAAATCATTCTTTGTCATCATGAAAATATTTGCAATCTATGAGAAGTATTCAGGGATTTAGAAAGATCAATTGTTAATTAAAAATTCATTTTCAATTCATATTAATGAGGGAATAACCATTATTCAGTTTAAGAATGTAACATGGTCTCACTTCTAACATCAATTCAATTCATTAAATTACCAGGGCACTAGCCATGTTTACCCACATCATTCATTCCAATAAAAATGGAATTTTGATTTCAAATTAGTGTCAAAAACACCATTAGGAATTTTTGATATTTTCTCACTAAATCCATTTGGGTATATAACAGGTATCAACTACGTGGATGGGTCCATATAAATAATTCACTCTCAATGTGTCTAATACTTTAGTTAGGTTCCAAACATGGAAAACAATTTAAGAAAATTTCAATTTAGGGGTGTGAATGGTGAAACTGAAATAAAATAAAACTTCACATATTATAAAACACCAAAACTTTTAGAAAAATTCATATAGCCCCATCCTCATGCACATACGACTCTTTTTTTCAGGTGAAAACCTTTTTTTCACCATTAATTTGAAGAAATTTTAAAAAAGGAGAAATTCAATAAAAATATGGAAAATGATTCTATATGTAAATAGAATCATTAATAGAATGAATAATGACTAATGGATATAAATTAATAAAGATCATACCAGTATAGATCCAATAAGATGAATACTTCATCTATTGGTCACTAGATTGGATAAAATGATAAAAGATACCAAAATGAAAAATGGAGCTCAAAAAGGGAAGGAGGAGTTACGACCCATTTGAAAAGATAAATAGGAGGAGGGGTTTTGTTAAAACATTTAAATTATGTTAATTTTAGTAATTTCAACAAAAAATTGGGGTCACATATTTTTTCCACGAAGTTTTCTAAACCATGAACCAACCATCTGTTATCTTCTATAGGGAGGGTCACTTCATATGGTTAGGATGCACTATTATTCAAACCATGCGTCCACCTTAAAAACACCACTAAAATAATATCAATAGTTTTTTAATTTTTGTGTGGCCCCTAATTCATTGTTAAGGAAAGATCTACACCTTGAATCACCATAATGTTTATAACTACATTTTTAGGGGTGACTTTGCATCCTAACTGGCATAGTTTCTACTGACATTGCGACCATTTTATTTTCGACATTGGTCTCAGAACATGGCTCCAAACAAGCCTATGAATCCCCCAAATGTTTTTATATACTCAAAGGGCATCCATATTATGTCGATAATAAGTAATTACACCAAAATTAAAAGGATTTATACTTGAGTGAAAAATTGGGTTCTTACAAATCATGTATCTTTTTAAACCATAAATAAATTTAGCATAATATTTTCATTACCTCATAATTGGAATCTAGAATTTTTTTCCTTCTCAAAGTAAGTCTTTTAAAATATAAAGATACTAATTGAAATATTTATCACTCCACCTATTTCATTCATTCATTTTAGCTAAACTACGAAATTCTAATAACTTGGTATATTTATTACAACATGAGAATTATGGTTTCTAAGAATTACTAGTTAACCATTCAAAAGATTCTATTTTTTTTGATTTTTTGAATGATTACCTAATGAATAAATTATTCAATATGCTCTTATGTTTCATTTTTAATATTTTCATCAATATTAAATGTTAAATTTTCGTTTAATGCACTATTCCACATCTAACGTTAATAATTTTGGCTCAATCCACAGAATATGAGATAATCATTAATTTATCTAGTATTTAACATTTTCATATTCAAACATATCAATCATGGAAATAAAATCAAATCTTATATTTTCATATATTATTTAGAAAAATCTAAAAAAAACATCAACTCCTTTTTCATATTCATTACTGGATCTTCATAATTTTTTTCCAATTTTAATATATTAAATATAATAGTTCACAATAGAAATAATGAATTTATTTAAACATATAGACATTTAAAAATTTATAATATATATATAACCTTTAAATATAAAGACATATAATCAATTAAATCAATTATTGATAATCCTTTCATGAAAAATTCGTTATACATATTGATCCAAACATATTTTACATAATTAATCATCACAAATAAAAAACAATTATACCTTCTTTATATTCAAATATTATATATAATTTATCTTTATGTTTTAAAAATAAATAATCTACAATTAATAATTAATAAAAAATTAATGTGATGAAGAATTATTATAACAAATAATAAAAAATGATTTATATTATAATTTTTTATCAAAATAATCAATTATAAATAAGACATTTATAAAAATTATGTAAATTATCTCTTAAATGCCTAAAATTTATATTCAAAATTATAAAAAATATTATACAGAAATTTATACAAAAATAACATTAAAAAATAATCAAAAAATTTATTTGATAAATTATATGAAAAATTATACAATTGTTTAGGCATAAATAACATACAAATAATTATACAAACAATTATAAATAATATTTTACAAACAATTATTATAACAATAATCTACCATAACTAATTTTTAATCATGAAAATATAAAATAACATATAAAAAATTATGATGATAAAAAATTATACATAATTTATTTAAAAAAATATAAAAATAAATTAAACATTTTGGGGGTTGATAATGAAAAATACCATCGTATTTCAAATAAAATTAATCGATATCCATGGTAATAGAGAGAGTGTTTCAAGACTGAAGAAATATAGAGTAAAAGGGATGTAATTAAACCAAGAAAAACATCAAATCATGGTTGTGGTTCAATGTAATTTTGTTCAATATCAACGAATAAGTATGAATAATCGATGGTTGAAGAGAAATAATGTTAAAAGTTGGTAAAAATCAACTTCAATAAAAAATAGAGGGTGTTCATGGTCCCTTAAGCCATCTATGCTATAATCAGTCGATATGTAGTTGAGATCTAGTTGAGAGAAGGTTTCTGTATATAGAATAACATGAAAAGTTGATCAAAACCAATTTGTAATGATAATTTATGGTCTCCATTGTGTTATAAGCCTTCATCGATAGGGAATATTGTGAAAGAGAGGGGGTTTTAAGAGAATGAAAAATTTGGGTTTAAACTATTTACATCATTTGTAGAAGGGTTTCATTGACATTTTTCATAAAAACTGATTTATATTAATTTTCATAATTACTCTTTATCGTCATTTAAAAAAACAATGTTAACAAATATATATTTCAATTGGTTTATAAGGAATACAATGTGAAAGAGTTATCACATTATTTTTTATGTAAGTTTTTATATAAATGGATTTTAAAAAATAATTTATTTTATTTTAATATAGGATAAAAAACAATGTTTAAAGTTGTTGGGATGGATTTTTAACATCGTTTTTTATTAAAACAATTGTTATAAATTCCTTGCTGTAAAATTTATTTCCATATTATAAAAAATTGGGTATAAATCTATAACATTAAACCCTTTAATTAGACTAGATTTTGATAACATAAATATTATATTCAATTGTAAAATTATTAATTTAAAAATTATTATTTATATTCATAAATCATGGATAAGGAATATAATAAATTTTGAAAATTTTGTAAATTAATAACAATTACTATTTTATAATTTTTTAAAATTCCTTATATGATAATGTGTTATTATTTTTTTACTAGAAGAAAAATAAATTATCCATTACTTGTTTCTATTTCCCTAGAACATCAACAAACAACTCTATATTCCCCTTTGTTTTCATAGATCATAACACATTTAAAATAATCCAACCCCCAACATCGATCAATTGTGTTGTCACAGATGCCACTCACACTACCTAACCGAATCAGATTCCATCATTAAATAATATAACAGATGTGAATATACACATATTTGGTTAAGAATCAATGGTGAAACCATAAATGGATCAATCTAACAAAATTATCGGGGTTTCTATAAACCCTCTTTGGGATATGGGATTTTCCTAGAGAAACGCATCATAGGTCATTTTAATGGATAATTATATTAGATAAAATCCAGTTGTTGTTATTATAAACATGGTAGGTGATTTATTCCATCATCACAATGTTAGTTTTCATCACGAACTCAAATGAGACCTCACTTAGTTCCCTTAGAAGGTGGTTAAATTTTAAAATTTATACGATTTTTTTATTATTGTATAAAAATAAGTAATAAGGATATAAAATAAAAATTCATCTTGAATTTCACTAAGAAATATATATTACATGATTTTTCAATGTTTTTTATATTATATTTTTCACTAATATAAATTTATATGTGTTTATATGTAACATTCCCTCTTTTTTGGTTTCGAGATTGTTACCACAATTTTAGATGTGTTTGTAAATTTTATTTGATTGTATGTATAATATTATAATGTTATTGAACTTGAATTTTACAATTTTAATAATAATGATAATTTTTTATGTTTATATGTATTTATAGAAAAAAATTCAATAATGGATGGATTTAAAAAGAATGAACTTTTTAAAATTGAATCATAGAGTAGTAAATGAACAGGAAGAAATGACATTAAGTTGTTGCTCGATTCAATGTTTATAAAGAGGGATTTGATTTGGAATCCCTTAAGTATTTTTCAATAAATTATTCATTAAAAATAATTCTATTATATTTGAGAACATTTTTAGAGTGGTTCTAATAAGAAATGTTCAATTAATCAAACATTACCACTCGGTATTCTAGTGAGTTCATCACCCTATGCTCATGTATATTTCATCTATGAAAAATTAGGTTATATAATTTTGTAATTCTTTTTGGGTAGTTTCCTCAATATTTCAAATAAATAATGATGATTTAAATTATTAAATCCTTCTAAAATATAACAATAATTTATTCTTAAAGTAATTAACAATAAACAAATACCCATATCTGTGCATCTCTTTGATGAATCAATTATTACTATATTTTTTCCAAAATGATGTTATTACCCAAGATGGGGGGGATTATCATGGTTTTTTTACTTTTAAATCATCCTATTCCAATTATTTTGGAGTATAATAATTTGGAACAACAAATAAATTCAAATAATTTACCGGAAAAAATGAAATCTATATATAAGAGAAAATGGTGATTATAATTGGTTCAACCAAATTGGATAATCTGTAGATTGGGCATGGAAATTTTCCTACAGACTTAAGACAGTAGAAATAAATTATTTTGAGATTGTGTTTTGAATATTTCACATTAACCCTATAGACATTTAATCACGAATAAAATAAATCTTACTACTACCAAACCCTAGAAGACTGCTCTACTCAACCCAGTGATACATTTTTATCCCATAGATAGTACATAAAAAATTACACAAATCGTGGTGTATTAATGTGATAAACCATATTCTTATTTAATAACATTAATTTCTTTGATATATGCCTCTTGGTACACTTAATTTATATTATTCTTATCATTATAATCCATCACAATGATAGTCTTGAAGAATATATATTCTCTATTTTTCATCACCTTCTGTTCAAAAAACCTTCACTCCCAGTCCATATTATTTACCTACACTGATAATATTAAAATTTCTTCTAATAAAAATATTCATATTATTAATTTATGATTTATCTACTTATAATTATCTCAAAATATGAACTATAGTTTATAATTGAAATTGAGCTAAAATTGGAATGACAACTCTCTGTTTTCTATCATCTGAAAATAAAAAATCTAAAGCAGAATAAATCCATACATGATGTGACCATACATATAAAATGTGATCAATAAAAATATTAAAAAGAATGTATTTAAAAAATAAATTATACAAACTCTGCTATAATGTTTCTGTTTCGAATGTTTTTTTATATAAGGGGTTTGTTTGGTTAATGATATCCCCACCCAACCAGCTATAACCCTTTATTAAAATAATCCAAACATTATGTCATGATCCTACCTTAAATACAGGATTCTAAATCATGATTTTATTAATTATTATTTATTAAACATATTTTCTAATTAATAAAATTTATCATATCTACTAATGGATGAATTTTACATAAAAATCGTTATTAAGAGATATTTTCATAGATCTGACCAAATACATATAGAAATATTTAACTTAATAATGAATTATGATCCAACATTTCTTAATTCATCTTTATATAGACCTTGTTTGATCCTTACAAAAACATGGAATCATTCTTACATAGGATAAGATAATTCTTAAATAGAAAAAATGATCCATTTTTTTGAGAATTGATCATTACATATGTATCGATTAATTTTATTCACTGCACATTTTTCATCACAAGGGGACTTTATACTTATACAGACATAGATTCATGATTAAAAAATCCAAAATAAATATTATATAAAAAAAACGATCCTTCACCCTAATGTAGAGTTGATGTATCTATACCATTTTGGATATAGAAATAATATAGAATATAATATAATTTGAAATTGAATAATAACCCTATACAATTGTTGTAAAATAATAATAAACATTGATATTTTAATTGTCAAGAAATTTAATTGGTTGGATTAAATAATAAATCCACATTCATGTAAATAAAAACACCAAAAAAGACGACATTGGGTTTTATGTTAACAGAAACACTCTTTAGGTTTTTTTAAGAACTGCCAAATATATTTATCACAAATTTTGTTAAAAAACATAAAAGAAAAGAAGATTTTATTGTAGTCAGAGTATTTTCATGCTTCCTTTATAGAGTCTATCAGTGATTCACTAAATATAAAATTTTATCCCACATTAAATTATATCAATGTGATAAATAAGAGTTTAATTTAAACGTCCTCCAGAAATATATTTATTGAAATTCGTCCACATCACCATCATTTCATTCTTATTGTCCCCTAGATTAATAATTTTAGAACTCCTTTTTTACCTTAATAAATTTATCCATCTTTATAAATTGGAAATAATAATACCTTAACAATTTCCCTTTTACATAAACAATTTATCCCCCATTCTCAATGATGCAAATGATTACTTCTCAAAAATCATATAGATTAAGAAAAGAAATCTAGTCAGTTAATTTATGAGAGAAATAGTACACACGTACAAATATAAACACTAAATGGGGAGTAGGGGTTTCTCCTAAAGTCCATCTTGTTAGAGGATGTTTATTAGAATCTGATATCCAATCATTTCCATTAATAATAAAAATTTGGTTATGCCTATGTAAAAATATAAGTGATATTATTTTTATTGGACACATATAATAGAATCACGAGCTCATGCTAAATAATATTTCGATAAAATAATACCAGACCATAAAATTCATTTTCCTTGAATGATAGACATGGTTTTTACAAGGATTAATATCACCTATATTATCCCCAAAGATCTAAATACAATATTTCAAATTAACGTCATCTTCATTAATCTATTAAACCCTATATAGAAATTTTGTAAAAAATTGACTTGATTTTTTATATATTTATCCTCTAAAGTTATAAATGAAATGAAATATTTCTTCTTATAGTTTAATGAAATGTAATAACCCCCAAGATAAAAAGAACAAAAAATGATTATTACCTTACATTAGCTAAACCTACTGAATATATATATTTAATAAGAAATAACTCATCTTATGATAAGATGTGACGAAATTGAAGAAATCCACTCTATTATAGATGTATTGTCATATCTTATTCATTTAATGGGTATGGATATTTTTGGAATTTATTTATTAATGTGAATCTTATCATATATAAAAGACTTCTTATATTTTTATGGATGTTAGGTAATGAAAAATTCTAATAATATATCAATGTTATGTCAAAAAAACCTCATTATGATCATAGTGTTTTGATAACATAATCATGTATTTATAAAAAGTTTTTATTATCCTTGAATATTGGATATAACACATTTTTGGAATATATTTGGAATATGTATTTGAGAAATAAATTTATCTTCTACTTTCATGAAAAAAATTTATTCGAATAATATTTGTTGCCTACAATATAAAATATATTTTAAATGTCCATCTCATGTAATATAAAAAGAGAATTTAATCTTCATTAATTGATGCTTTAAAAAAATCGCTTCTAATATGATAAGTAACCAAATACTTTGATCTTATTATTTATTGAAATATATTTTTTGATTAATTTTAAAAAAAATGATATAATCTTATGATATAGTTCAATGCATGAATATAAATCCCTTGATTATTTGAGTAGGACATATAATGCCATCAAAAACTAGGACACCGGGATTTTAATTTCATCCACATGAAATATATCTAGTCACCCTATCTATATCTCCTATAAAATGTGTTGTACCTCTCGTATCCCCTCGTGGTTTAATTTTCATGATCACAATCACTCTCTTATTTGTTTAACATTGTTTTAAGTGTTTTTGTTTTATAGGCAAAAGATTGCCAAGGAAATGGGCCATGAAGCACATCAAGTGGACTGAATTTCAGTCCACCGGCCAACCGGTGTGATAGCACCGGCCAGCCGGTGGACCTGGCAGAGGCATTGCCCACTGCCAGGTTCCACCGGTCAGCTGGTGGCTCTGTCACCGGCCAGCCGGTGGCACCCAGACCAATGGGCCAGCTACTGTCTCCCCACCGGCCAGCCGGTGGCTCCTCCACCGGTCAGCCGGTGGAGCCTGGACCAAAACTCTTCCCCTCTGCCAAGGCACCGGCCAGCCGGTGGAGATGTACCGGCCAGCCGGTAGCCAAGTCAAACTAGCCGTTGGCTTTGACCAGTCAACCCTCTTTTGGCCTCCAACGGCTCCGAGGCCTTTTCCAACGGCTCCGAAGACTCCCCAAGGGTTCCATGCCTATAAATAAAGGCCAAGGAAGCCCCGGACACCTTCCCAGATCATATACAAAGCCCACGGACACGTTGTTCATCAATTGGCCAACCTCCGGTGACTTCCTTCAAAGGAACCCACCTTGCTCCAACAACTTCCACATCCAAGGAGCTCCATCAAAGAAGCTTGGAAGCGGCCTTCAACATCTCCAATCAATCAAAGGCGCCCAAGACTTCCTCAAATACGGTTTTTATTGTTTTATTTATTTTGAGCTTTAAATTTGGGTTTGTGCCTACAAACCCCAAACTCTTTCTCATCCCCTCTTTCTTTTGGGTTTCACATCACCATTAAGGTGTGAAGAGGTTGTCAAGCTTTCCTTTAAATAGCTTGAGACATAGGTGAGCTATCCTTCACCTGTAAGAAGGATAGTGGGTTCTTTCTCAACCATCAAAAGCAAGTGGGTTCTTGCTCAACCATTCAAAAGCAAGCTGTAATAGGTCCTAGTGCTACCTCAAAGCCTAGTGGGTTTCTTGCTAAAACCATTGAAAATCAAGCGGTAGGAATCTCTCAACGGTTGAGTTGGGAGCGGAGACGTAGGCCGGGTTTTGGCCGAACTCCGTTATCAATTGCGTGTCTTGCCTCTTTTATTTCCGCTGCACTTTCAATTTTGATTTTAATTTGTTAATCATTTTTTAAAAGGCAATTCACTCCCCCTCTTGCCATCCTTCCCGTTTTTCTCCGCCCAACAAAATGAATCCTCTAAATAATCCCGATTTTATATTTATTTAATAACCATTGAATCCATGTTCGTAACCATAAATAGACATAGTATTTTATTCTCAACCCAAGCCACAGGTGAAAAAATATAATCCATAGAAATTACATATATTTTAGAAAACCCTTTTCACACTAGTTGTGAAAGGTTTATTTTTTACATTTCTATTTTCATTTAACATATTAATGAATTATGGCATAGATCTAATTATATTCATCTTCCCATTCATTAGAATAACATAAAATGTCTTAATCTTTTATATTGATTAATGTTTTTCATGTATTTCCATTACCATATTCTAATACATGGATGATACCAAGAAATGATTATGTATAATTTGATATATTAGATATTTTAATGACAAACCATCATTTTTCTTGTCTGAATGAGGGATACCTGGACACCAAGGACATATCAATAAAAAATTAAACACTAATATTAGATATCATTATTACTACTAAAATAGATTTATTGTCATCAATTTCTATGTATTATTCATAGTATTATATATTCCCACATGATCCCCCTAGGCCACATAATACAACATGACATACATACATAAAATGGTCATTATTTTTCATAGAAATATGTTAACTTTTTTTCAAAATATTATCGTTCCCAAAAACTAATAAATGTTATATTTACATAATTTACGCAAACTTTTTTTATAGAAATTATAGACCATTTTTTGGATGGGTAACCACAAAAAATAACATTTTCCATGTGTTATTTGGACTTAAAATTCCCATCTCTTTTGAAAATAAAACATTTTCTTCTAGAAAATCAAAAAGTAATTTAGTATCCACATCTTACCATATCACAATAGTTATGATATTTTCTGTTTATTATGGTAAAATAAATATAATTTGGTGGTGTTTAATGTTGTGAGAATATCCTCTTTCAAAAAATTATTTGTTAAAATCATTCTATGATCACTATTGCAGGAAGATTATAAATAATACAGTTCATCCTCTCAATATCTCTATTTTGTTAGGGATTCCTCACCAATGACACATGATGTTACATTATAGGTTTTTATATGTATGCTTCCACCTAATTATGGGTAAGTATCATAATGTTTTTGCGAGAATTCTTTAAATTTTATGCCCATTCAATTTCCCTATCAATATATATAACCATATGATATACATGGATATATGATATTTTTGAGTAATGATCAGAAACTATTCCATATTACTAAATTCATTAATGAAACATATATAATATTTTCTTACATCCATCGATTGGGTTTCTAACATCCTATGTTTAAATGAAACATTTTCTTTTAATTCTATCATGAAATCCTTGAATTAACAATAAATCAATTTTAATAAGAAATTTTTTGAATAAAATAAAGTAAATAATTAAATTAAAGTAACACACTAAAAATATACTTATTGTAATAAAATTATAAAATATAATATTATTTATCATTTTTTTGTGTTGATTATTTTAAAATTATTTTGTCTAATAACATTCATATTAATTTCACGGAAAAATATTTTATAGATGAAGTTATGATTCAAGACTATTAATATGATGAATATAAGAAATTAGTAATCAATAATATAACATTTTTATGATTTCAAATTATAAATATAATAATAAATGAATTTAATTACGGATAGTAGTTTCTATTTTTGATGTGTTAAATTTATTTTTTCAAATTGGGTTAAATAAAATAACATGGTAAAAAATATGTCAATCAAATTTACCATAAAGGACCACATCAACCATATGATGGATAAGGGGTCTACCACATGGGAAGTAGGTAAAATTTGTAAGAAATAATATAGTAGGTGAATGAACTAGTTTTAATAGGTAATTCAGGGGCATATAATACCAATAGAGTGCATACATATGTTTGCATAGGGGTGTTAAGTCCACAATCGTGGTTGGTAAGATATCATGATGTCATGATGTGTGAGTCTTGAGGATTTCTGACCCCACTTTTTTCATGAATTATTTAATGAATGCATTATATTATATAGAAGTGTGAGACCAAATAAAATTTTTTGGGGGATAAGTGCATACGAGTACTGTTCACCCATTTGATTATATATTCTTAAATCACCACCATTTGATTTGATAAACATCATCCATAATATAAACTCATGCATTGTCTCTAACCTCATTCTCAAAACAGAAAACATTTTAATATTCTTCATTATATTCATCCTACATGTACAACCTGATGGTGGAACAATATGTTAATCCCCTAACCTCCATTATCCTGTTCCACTAGAGACAAGCCTATAAACCATTGAACTACCAAATGATTGGAATGAACCATATGAAGATCTATCGGCGTAAACATTTGTTGACATATCAATATCACTATTTATCATAGTCTTATATTGATAAAACCTTCAAACAATTCACATTGATATCATTTCATGATTCTATCAATCCACCAAATTATTTTCGATGTAAAAAATAACTGATGGTCATTTTCATGGTCCAAGAAATATTCTTGGGGACTATCAAAAGAATAAATTAAATAAATTATAAAAGAAAATATATAAAAACTATTAGTGGTGATGATTTAAAAATATTTATATATTCTTTACCAGTGTATATATATTGTGTATTAGAACCATAAAGAAGATAATTTTTATCTCAAATTGAACAAAACTCCATGCATGACTCACACACGGCCACGTGAGTCGCACACAGACTCTTCAGTTTCCAAAAATTCAATTAAATGAATTTAATAAAATAAGTACGATATGAGAAAATATAATTTTTTAAATTAAATTAATGAAACTAATGTTTCGTAATTTTAATAATATTATTATTATGGTAGTGGGTCTTGTTATCATTATTATTAATATTTTATTACTATTATAAATGTTACTATAGATAATATAATTCAAATGATTATTAATTAGTGTATCAATTAAAATTATTATTATTATTATTATTATTATGAATTATATTATTATTTTTATTAATTTATTTATGTTGTGGCCACAATATTTATAACATCATTAATACTATTTTTTTTTTATTATTTGTAATTTAAGATTATTTTTGGTTAGTTTATGTTTTATTTTTTTTCTTTTATTTTTTATTTTTTATTCTTTATATCATTCTCAATCATTCATTCTCCCCACATTGGTGTCATTCTATATCCCCCTTCTTCATTGGTTCTCCGTTTTTCATCCTCCTCCTAACTATAGAAGCCGCCCACCCCTTACATTCTTGTCCTTTGGTGAACCAAGCCGGTGCACCTCACCTCGGCCTGCACTCCCCATATGTGCCCAACCTTCCCTCTATGCATTCCTCTACACACACTACATCCTCCAGGTCCCCCCTCCATACTTTTATGAGCTACCACCCGGACCCTTGACCAGACCCCCTTCGGTGATTTCCACTAACGGCATCGCCTCCACCCAGCCTCTCCTCAGAGGCGCAACCACCTGTCTGGCCGCGACCCCTCTTACACGTGCCTCTTATTCTCTGATGACCATCAGGTGACCTCCCCTATCAGGTTGTTCTTTTTCCCCCTCATTTCTTCAATTCTTCCTTTTTTATGCTTTTTTTAGTTTTATCCCTAAAATAATTAGGTCTAAATTTATTTTCAAGGTTTGTTTGAGACTCCTTTAGGTGCGGTGATGTGGTGATTGAAGTTGTGCACCAGTTCTAGGATGTTATTCATCTTTTGATGTAGTCTCATGCATTTATGTTATCATACATATTTGGGATTCTTTTTTGATTATTTACTTGAGTTTATGTATTAATTACATAGTTAAAATCATGATTTGGAAACATCTTGAGGTGAATTTACCTTGTTGTAGTATTTCCCATTCTATGAATTTTATTTTGCAGTGTTTCATTCACCATTTACTGATTTATTGCCTTTTGAAGCTTCATTGACATTTTATTAATGGATTAAAATGTTTTGAAAAATATTTTTCATGTGAATAATGGTGTTTTGTTTGGAAATTCTTAACATGCGATGAATGTTTTCTGAATTTTTGAATGCTGATTTTTTTATAAAAATCCTAGATGGCTTTTTCAGGTGGTTTTTAATTTTTAAAAGCATGTAATGGTCATTTAAATTTATTTGGGAAGTTTATGATGGCTATATGGTTATTCACAAAATTATATCCACTGTATTTCGTTGGGGTATAATATTATAGAGTTCATTGAAATGGTTTGTTAAGTGGATCAAATGATTTATTATTATTATTATTAAATTTCTCATAAATGTTAATGTCTGTTAGGAAAAAATGAAAATGGAGCGATGTATCTTTTGAAAACATGCTGAGGTTGTTTATTTACACCATTTGTTCATTTGGATTGTCTTAAGTTAATGGTTATGAGTTTTTAGTTTTTTTTCATTTGTTGTAGTGCATTGGCGAGGGAAAACATGTGGTACTGCGGTCATCATCTTACACATGCTTGTGCGCCTGGGCAAGGTGTGACGTGCTGTTGTCTTTGGACTGTGAGGTTTGGTCTGTCCACCACTACACTCACCATTAAATATAGAATTTTTTGATTTCTTGATATTTTATTAATTTTTATAAATGGGTCATAATTTAAGATAATTAATTCTTTAATGATTATTTACTGTAAAAATATCTATTTATTTTATACATGACACTTGAAATATTTTCTTGATTAATGGAAACCTAGTAGTTAAAGAATTCCCATTTGGCCTTTAAACATAATTCAAAGATTTTCAAATGTAGTTATTTTATATTGATAAATGATTTCTTTTGAAGTGTGAAAAATTGTTTTGGTTAATTTGAGAAATGAGGATTTTCTTTAAGATTGTGGAAGGCCCATTTGGTACATTAATAAAATAAATTATTTTGGAAAACACGATTTGGGTTGACTGAGGGGCGATATTTGGTGTGCAATGACTGCATGAGTTAGGTGAGATGTTTTTGCTACATAATTGACATTGTTGACTCACTCCTTTCCTTTTTATTATATGTGTTGAAATTGGATCCTGGCATAGTAAGTGAATCATATGAGAATTATTACTACACTAGTTTAGATTCGCACTTACTAGTGGCCCTTAGTACGGATTATACTCTATTATGGGATTTGGCCCCTCAGTTAGGCCATATAGGGATACACCAGTTTTAGGGTATTATGAAATCATCAAGAGTAGTCATGTCTTTAAGATGACTCAAATTTATGGTATGTTATGGATTTTTCACAAGCTCCTAGGTTTGACACATGTTTCCTTTAGTGTTTATTTGTACATGGAAGACAATTGAGTGGTCTAGTTCAGCTGTTGGACCCTGTGCACTAATTGTTTTCCTTATTCCTTAGTGTGTGTTGTGTGTTATGTGTGGTATTCCCTTTTTCTAAAATCAAAACGTTGGGTTTTTAAATTTTTTGAGAAAATGTCTTTTATAATTAAATGCACCTTCTCCTTCCAAGAATTAAACTTGTTCTTTTAATTAAATAGGGAAATGAACTGTTACTTGTGTAAGAAATGGAAGTGTATTTGTGGAAACACATTTTTTATATAATTTAGTTCAAACCAAGAATTAGTGATTTCATTATTTAATGGTATGCTCATTGGGAATAGAATTGGTCCATGCTACCTATTGAGTATTAAAACTCACAACTATCGCGGTTAGTTGTTTTTAGTATCTGTTCTAGGTTTGACTCGAGCATTCTCGTCGTGGGCGAGAGTTGGTTGTTGTTTGTTAAGCGTCTCTCTGATTCGCGATGAGTTTTTGTCATGGTAAAGTTAGTTTTTGTGTGTTGATCGTTCTTTCATTTTCATGTTTTTTATTCACATCATGTTGTTCTATTTTCTTTTCACTGCTTTTCTTGTTTTCATTGGGAAAATTCATTCCCTCTTTCTCTCGTTTGATTCCCTGGCACATTTTTCCATCCCAGGTGGATTAGGAACATCTCTTGGGCCATGTGGAGGACCGACTTGGGTTACAGGCTTAGGGTCTACCCGGGTTGGTTCCGAAAAAATTGTATTAGAGCAGGTTTTGTTATTTGGGGTGTTAGGTAGCTTGGTGATTAGATGTGTCGGGACTCGAGAGGTAGGTGTGGGAAGGGTGTCATGAACCCCTTCCCATTCCGAGACTTGAGTTGTCAGGGGTAGTTCAGTATTGGAATTTTTTTCTATAGATTGGTCTGTGTGGATGAGGGATGACCAAGGATGTGAGCCAGTGTTATGTGATGGACTTACATTGTTTAGAGACACATGTATCACCCGAGCGCACAGTTCAAGATACTTTATATGGTGGATGCTCACTCGGAGCATGGTCTGCTATGCCATTTTACCCAATTTTCATAGCCAGTAGTCCCATATATTTGTAGTTTTGGTGTGATTTATCTTTGGTATTAGTTTTGATTGACTTGAGTGGATTTGAAAAAGAAAAATTTTTCATATGAAAAGGAATTTTCAAAAGGTTAAAGTGGTTTTGAAATGGAAATTTTCTTCTTAAATGGAATGTGTAGTTTAAAAAAATGGGAGCTATTCTGGAAGTTGTTTTGGGATTTCATTAAAACTTTTTGGGATGTGAATTTGAATTTTTTGTGGAATTTAGAAATGTATTTCATTAAGGATAATATAATTTTTGTAATTGGTTGGGAATTTGTGCTTCATGCTGAAGGAACTGTTTTTAAAATGAGATGTGTCTTGAATTGACCTTTGGTATTCTTGTGATGGATCACATATATAGAGGTGCACATGTGGCATATGAATGATTGGTGGTATGTGTGTTTGGGTTCATGAGATATCAGAATAGTGTATGTATATGTGAGACTTCATAGCATACCAATAGAGTAAACTTATGTTTTTTTGGATAAATGGTTTTCAAAATGTTAATTTAAATATTTTGAATGATAAGCAATTGTTTAGTGTTCTCTTATCATTTTTGGCATTCCATTTCATAGGATCTTGGCTTTGACATATTTATTTGTTCTTGGAGTAGTTTTTTGAGTTTGAACTTTAGATTGTGATTGAGGAGTGTAATTTTTATTTATGATTAATTTTGATTCGGATTTGTGCCTCTTGTTTTTGATTATGCTGCCCAGAAAAGTCCCAGAGTTTTCTAGTGAGTATTTTCTAGTAGTTGGTTCTACCAAGACTCTTAGTAGAGAGGTGGAATTGATTTAATTTCAGTTGTTGTCCATATTCTATGACGAAGGTGATATATTGAAGGTAGAGGAATGTCTTGGTTAGATAGTTGGTGTTTTCCTGTCATTGGAAACTCCCAAATCTATAGGATTCTATGCTGGTTCGAGTTCTTTTGAGGGTTCATCTTTGGATTGGTTGGGATGAAAATACCAGCTTCATTTCATGATGGGATGTCTTGTAAGGTGTTTAATACCACTTCTGTCTGATGGTTAATACCTAATGATGTGAAGGTGAGGTAAGTGGGAGAGCTTGTGAGTGTCCCGTGGGGCCAACATATAGTGAAGGCTTGCGTCATACATTTCAAGGGGTTGATTAACTTCTCTCTAGATGCGGCACCATGAAAGCATTTAATATTTCTCTTATGTTAGGTTTTGTGTGGCCAGTTTGGGTACTTTATGTCTCCTTGTCGTTAGCCTTAGAATACTTGTTGTCGGTGTGGCTATTTGGGAAACATAGAGAGGATCCACTAGCGGCACTGTTAGAAGGAGTCTCGACTGGAGGATGTCAGCACCTGACTGTGGGGCAGCAGATGCTTCAACACATTAGAGCTCCAACCACATGTATCAGATTTAATATTTTCACATAGTCAGTAATCATTGGGTGTGGTAATCTTGGTTAAAATTTTGTCTTCAATGCTAAAATAGGGACGATTTGAATCCCTCTGTTTTAGCTTCCATGTATATGAAGGTTCTGTTTCGCTGAATGATGAGAAAAGGTCTCTTTTCCTCATTCTGGTATTTGTCTCTGAATACCCCTCCTTGGTTGTAAAAAGGTGTGGTGATCTTATTTTCTCGTAATTCCAGTAGTCTTGCCTCCTCAAATAGGATCATAAAAGTTTATCACTTTATGGTTGTGATTCTCAAGATGATTAGCTCTCTTGTGTGGTTAGCTCCATTAGTGACCTGTTCTTTCTTTAGGATGTGCTCATTTTGGAGACACATACATCTTGGGAAATAATGAATAGGGGTTTGGTCTTCTATTCAGATTGGGGTATTTCATCGATAACCACATGTGGTGTTGGTCGAATTTATATGGAGAGTTCATGGGTCAGTTTGTGCTTGGTTTCTCATGTCGGTCCATGAAAATCATTTTAATTTGGTCAGTTCATAAATGGTGTGGAGACCGAGCATGAATATTGTCATGTGTTCTTAGAGGTTTGGTATGTGTGGTGATTTCCTTTTGTATCAAGTTATTATTTTCAGATTTATCCCATCCTGAGAGTGTCAATGATGGTTGTGTTGGTCGGGATATTGTTGTGGGGGGAACCCAACTCGTTTCCAGATTGTTCATCTCTATTCAGTTTCTCATAGAGTTGTTCGGGTGTGATAGATGGAGTGAAAAGTCACACTGAGTTCGTGTTTTTATTGGATTCATTCAGTTTCGAACTTCAGTTTGTTTCCTCATTTGGTTGGGTGGCATTTTGGGGACAGAAAGTTATTATTTTGTGAATAATTGTATCAAGAGATATTTTATTTTTCCTTAGTCTCAATTCGGGTCGGGGTTCGGGTGGGACCATGTTTAAATTTATTTGAGCATTGACTTAAAACTTCATGTGTTGGGGCTTGGCAGCATCAGGTGCATGAACAGAGTACAGTCCAGAGATCGTGCGGTTATGAGTAGACACTCACATGATCACCATGGGATTAGATAGAACTCACCTCACGGTTCGCACAAGGCCATGTGAGTAGCAGGAAGACTGTGTGGTTACCCAACATTCAAATAAATGAATTGAATAAAATAATAATTAGATGAGAAAAAAGTATTTTAGAAATTAAATTAATGAAACAGAAGCATCGTAATGTTATTATTAATATTATTATGGATTCAGGTCTTGTTATCACCATTATTAAAATTTTATTAATATTATAAATGTTATTATAGGTAATATAATAAAAATTAATATTAATTAGTGTATCAATTAAGAATTATTATTATTATTATTATTATTAATTCAATTATTATTTTTATTAAGTTATTTATCTTGTGATCAAGTAAGTTTTAACATCATTAATAAAATTATTATTTCTATTATTATTTATCATTAAAGATTATTTTTGGTATGTCTATGTTTTATTTTGTTTACAAAATTTTTTATTTTTTATTTTTTATATCTTTCTCCCTCTTACTTTCTCCCCCATTGGTGCCGTGCTATATCCCCCTTATTCTCTAGTTTTTTGCTTCACAACCTCCTCCTAACCCTATTATATGCCCTCCCCTTGCTTTCCTCTCCTTCAGCGAACCATGCCAGCACACCTCCCCTCATCCTACACTCCGCGGACACACCCTACCTTCCCTCCCTACAGCCCTCCTTACAAGTCATCTCCTCCCTATCTACCCTACTTTCTTCAACTTTCTACCCTTAACCCACAGTCGGACCCCCTCCGGTGATTTCCACTGCCAACATCGCCTCCACCCGGCCTCTCCTTGCCCGCTCAACCACCCATGTCCTGCCGTGACCCCTCTTACCTGCATCGTTTCTTCTCTAACGACCAGCATGTGACCTCCACTATCTGGTTGTTTCTTTTTTCCCCTCATTGCTTTGGTTATTCCATGATTATGGTTTTATTTATGTTTTATCCCTAAAATTTTTATGTCCAATTTGATTTTCAAGGGTAGATTGAGACTCCTTTATGTGCGTTGATGGGGCGATTGAAGTTCCGCACCGGTTCTAGGATAATCATCGTATATTGAGGTAGTTCCATGTTTTTTTGTTATTAAACATGTTTGGGTTTATTGCTTGATTTTTTATATCAGTCTATGGATTAATTATGTGGTGCGAATCATGTTTCCGAAATGTCTTTAGGTGCATTAACCATGTGGCAGTATTTCTAAGTCTCTTATTTTTATTGCATAGGGTTGCATTCAACTTTTGTTGATTTCATGCCATTCCCAGCTTCATTGACATTTGATTAATGGACTAGGTTGTTTAGAAAAAAAAATCATGTGAATTATGGGGTTTTGTTAGGACATTCTTAATTTGCGATGTCTGTTTAATAAATTTTTTCACGCAACTTTTTTGAAAAAAAGCCGAGTTGGATTTTTTGGGTGGTTTGTAATTTTCAGAAGCATGTAATGGTCATTTAAATTTATTTCAGATGTTCATGATTGTGATTTTTTTTCTCAAAAGGATATCCTAGGTATTTATTTTGGGTATAATATTATATTGTTCTTTGAAATTATTGGATAAGTGGCTCAAATGATTTATTATTATTATTATAATTTCTCATAAATTTTAACGTGGGTCAGGAAATAATGTAAATGGTGTAATTTATTTTTTGAAAACAATTCGAGGTGGGTTTTTTACACCATTTTTTTATTTGAATTGTCAAAAGGCAGTGGTTTTACATTTTTAGTTGTTGTACGTTTGTTGCAACGCATTGGCGAGGTAAAACCCGTGATACTGTGGTTGTCATCTTATGCATGCATGTGCTCATGTGCAAGGCGTGATGCACTATTGTGTTTGGACTATGATCCGAGGTAGGTCCCCTACATCACTCTCCTCTAAATTTTGAATTTATTTATTGCTTGAAATTTTATTAATTTTAATAAATGTGAAATAATTTAAAATAATATGTTTTTAAATGATTATTTGGTGTCGAAAGTGCTGTTTATTTTATAAATGACAGTTCAAATATCTTATTGATGAGAATAAACCCAGTTTTGGATGAATTACCATTTTTCCATTAATCATAATTCAAATAATTTCAAATAATGTTCTGGTTTATGATAAATGATTTTTTGAAGCATGAACAAGTGTTTTGGTTCTCTTGAGAAATGACGATTTTCATTAAGATTGGTGAAGGCCCATTTGGCACTTTTATAAAATAAGTTATTCTGGAAAACACTCTTTGGAATGACACAGGGGTGATCATTGGTGTACCTTGACTGCATGAGTTGTGTGTGATGTTTGTGCTACATCATTAACTTTTTTTGACTTACCCCATTCCTTTTTATTATACATGTTGACATGGTAACCTAACATAGTAAGTGAATATTCTGAGAACGACTGCTTCACTAGTTTAGATTACGCACTAGCTAGTGGCCCTTGTTAGGGATTATACTCTTCTAGGGGATTGGGCCCCTCAGTTAGGCCATGTATAGAAACACCGGTGATTAGTTCATTACGATATCATCGAGAGTAGGCATGCCTTCAGGATGAGTCACATGTATGGTATGTTATGGATTTTTCACAAGCTCCTAGGATTGACTCATGTTTCCTTTACTTTTTATTTGTATGTGAACGATGATTGAGAGGTCTAGTTTGGCTTCAGGCCCCCGAGATCCACTTTTCTTCATTCCCCTCAGTGTGTGTTTTGTGTTATGTGTGGTTTTCCCTTTTGCTAATAACTAAAATTTGGGTTTTTAAATTGGGTGTGAAAATTTGTTTTATAATAAAATGTACCATATCCTTTCAATAATTAAACTCATTTTTAAAATTAAGTAGGGAAATTGACCGTCACATGATTTAGAATGAAAGTGTTTGTGTGGAAACACATATTTTATATAATTTAGTTCAAACCTGGAATTAGTGAATTCTTTTTTTAATGTTATGTGCATTGGGAATATAATTAGTCGGGCCTACCTACTGAATTTTAATACTCACACATATAGGGTTTTCTTGTTTTTAGTTTTTGTTGCATGTTTGACTCAAGCTTGCTCACCATGGTTGAGATATGGTTGGGGTTTGGTGAGAGACTCTATGAGTCGTGAAGAGTTTTGGTCGTGGTTAGGTTAGTTTTTTTGTGTTGATTGTTCTTTATTTTTTGTGTTGTTTATTCATATTGCGTTGTTCTATTTTCTTTCCACTACTTTGATTGTTTTCATTATGGGAAATCATTCCCTCTGGCTCTTTTTTGATTCCCTGGCAGTTGTCGCTAACCCATGAGAATCGGGAATGCCTCTCGGGCCATGTTGTAGACTGACTCAGGTGACCTATTTAGGGTTTACCAGGGTTGGTTCGTGACAAAAAAATAATAAAAATTTATGTTAAATACAAAAATTTTTTCTTTATTGACTCAAAATAAATTAATATATTTAAATTTCCCATTTTAATTTATACATGGAAGTTTTTTTATTTAAATTTAAAGAGATAATATTTAGTAATTTTTATTAAATATTCTTTTTATGACATCCATGATTATGCGTATAGACATTAAATATTATTATTAATGAAATTCAAAAAATTTATGAAAAATATATGAATAATATTAATTCACGCATTATAGGAATCATAACCATGATTTGATTATTAATATTAATTTCTCCATATCATTATGAATGTATGTGGGATTGTTCATAAAAAAAATCATTTCTAAAAGATATGAGATAATAAATTATTTTCCTCATTGAAAATAACATATTATGTTTTTGAAAATCAAATTTAATGAACTAATAATTATAATGTATATCATTGAAAACATGTTTTACTAAAAATTCAGCACATCAATGTTGATTTTGATTGGGTGGAATGTTGAGTGAAACCATGAACTCAAAGGGGAATTTTGTTCCAATGATAATAATTTCAATACTGTTTGTGGCATCATCGATTTCATAAATTTTCAAATTATAATGATATTATATTAAGGTATATTATTTTATAATTTCTATTTTTGAATATTCCTGGATAAATTTTATAAACTACAATACTAATAATATATTATTTATGTGAATTTTTATTTATTATATAAATTTGTTATGATTGAAATAATAATAAATTATTTAGAAATAATTTTTAAAGATTATTAAATGAAATATGTTTTTACCCCTTATTTTAAAACCCTTTACTGAAGAATTTTTTTTCTCATCCTTTGTTTTCAAATGTTTCCATAGGTTAGTAATAAATAATAAAACGATGGTGTTTGGTCTGAATTAAATTCATAGATCCAGAAATGATGGAAAATTGATTGTTTAATATTTGTATGACTTTGAAATATTATTAGTCTTTTCTAATTATCCAAAATCAAAAATAATAATACCCTTAGGGTTGTGAAGAACTTTGTATTTACTATTGAATTTTTTTATATAAATAATATAATATTTTTTTACCCTTAGATCAGATAGTTTAGTTCTCAGGTTATCTCATTTGGTACCATTGGAAAAACCTTAGAAAACATTAGAGATTTGGATAATATAGTTTGAGTAAAATATAGATGATAATTTTTTTTTAAAATTGTGATTTTATATTTTAATGTAATTTCCTTTTTTAGGAAATTATTATCATGTAAGATGTTCTATTCGAAAGAAGAAATACTATAGACTATATATGGTTTAATTTTATTAGGTTAAATAGATAGAAGCATGAATTTTATTAGAATTTTTTTTCGTGGAAAAATATATTTAAATATTTATTTTGTGAATTAATTTTGTCAAACCAAATGTTGTAACAGAATTATTATATTTCACATAATTTAAATTGTGATGAAATAATTTCAATGAGGTTGTGGAATATAACATACATGGTTTTAACATAACATTTTCTTTTAATTATACTATGAAATTCATGAATTATACATAACCAAATTTTTATAATTTTTTGGAATAAAAGATGAAAAGTAAATAAATTAATAAATGTCATTAAAAGCAACATTTAAAAATAATATTACAAATAATATAATTAAAGGTGATTTTAAGAAGTTAATTTATTTAATAATATTTTGCAACTAGACTTATAATTATCTGTCAAAAATGTTATAATTATACAATTTTTATTGAAGAACATTAATAAGGATAATATAAGTAATTAATAAATAATTAAGTAATATTTTGATACTGGAATGATAAAGTGAAAATAATACTATTACTATAATTGAAAATAGTTATTATTTTTGATTTTCTAAATACATTTTTTAAAAAAAATTAAATAAAAAAACATCGTATAATTATTTTTGTCCAACCACAAAGCCCATAAGGACCCACCTCAAATGCATGTGGGACTAGATGTCAACCACATGGGAGATTTATTGAATAATAAGGCCATGATGGCATATGGAAAGAGTATACAAGGAATTACTGGGTGGGTGAATATAACAGATGAAGACTATACATAAGAGTGCACGTGTAGCTTCCAGTTCTACATTATGGGTAGACACAATGGTGCGATGGTATCGTATGCGAGTGTTGTGGATCTGAACCCCACATATAGACCATGCAGTGAAAGTTTGTAGTTATAATATATATAAGTGTGGGTAAAAATAAAAATTCAATACTAAATTAGTGTTCAAAGGGACTGTTCTGAAATTTAAAAACATACACTTAAATCATAACCGTTCGATTTGGTCCATATTGGACATCTGATCAATCCATGTATCATCTTCTACCTCATGATAAGAACCTAAATCCATATAATATTATTCCTCATATCCTCTATATAGGTATTAAATAACAGTATACTAGCATGATACTACCTTAACCTCTACCATCATCTTTATTTGTTGACAAACCAATAAACCATTGAATTACAAAACATAAGGACTGAAGCCTAGGAAAATTTCCCATCCTACATGTTTGTCTACGCGACTCTGTCACTATTTAACATTTCTTATAATGGTAAATCCATCAAAACATTCGCATTAATTTAATGTTGGGATTCAATCCTTCCACCAAATGAGTTGGGTTGTCAAAAATAATAGCAGGTATTTTTGTATTCCAAAAAAACATCATTGGAATGTTCGACAACACCGATTAAAATAAGTCATAAAAATATATTTATATATATAATATTTTAAAGATAAATATTTATAAATATTTATATATTCTATATCATTGTATATATATTTCATCTCATAACTTTTAGGAAGATTATTTTCATCTCGATCTGAATTTCCCCAAATTATTGACTTCCATCTAGGGTGATACTAGTTAGAAAAAAGAAGACAAAATATATTATATATCAATATATATTTATACTACACATTGTTCATTTTGAGATATTATGGGATTATAGTTATTTTGAGATCTAAAACCATTAAGATCAATGAATTTATAAAATAATCAACTTACTCCACAAGACGACAAACTCCTAAAATCCTAAATTATGTTTTTTACATTTTTTTAATAAATAATTTATTAAATCAATATTTATAGTTATATTTTATGTAAATGTTATAGTATAAAAAATTCCATCAAATATTTGTTTTTATTTGGTTTTTAACTCTATAATTCACATTAATATTATTTAAGTAAGAATATATATGGAAGGAATAGTAATATAATGAATTTTCCTTTGAGATACTCACAATTTTAATGAAATTTAAAATCCCAGTTATACCTTTCCTAGTTAGGAATTTGAGATAAATATCAATAATATAAAGAGAATGTGTTTTTAGTTTCTTGCCTCTATGAAGAAGATATTCACAAATCTCATAATGTAATGTAAGATTTATTCATATGTTATTGTTAATAAAAAATAGAAGAAAAGGAAATGGATTTAATTTTTTTTATATAAATGGGATTTATCTTTGAGAAAGCCCATGTTTCATGTTCGGAAAACTATATTTTATAAGTGAATAATCAAAATGGTTTCTTATAAATTTAAAAAACATTCTTCTAATTTTTCTAAATTCATTACTATAAAAGGGAAATAAGTCAATATTATCCCATATTTTCATATTTTTTTTAGGAATCCAATTTCATTTCTATCTTTAATATTCACAAATTAAATTATATGAGGGTGTTTTGTCAGAAAATTATAAATTTATATGATTAATTATTTTTTAAAATAATATTTTAATTTCATTAATGATTATGATTATATCCATGAAATAAATTTATCATTGAAATTCCAAAATTTTATGGAAATAATTTGTAAAAGGTTTCTATTTTACATCATATAAATAATTTGTATAATGCATTTAAAAATATAGACTTTTCTTGATCATTATTAAAGAATCATGTATTTAAAAAAATTATCATTTTTTAATCTTATGAAGTATGAAATTATTTTCCACTTTGATAATTATTTATTTTGTTTTCAAAATGATAATTTTAGGAAAAGGGATGACATTATAAAAAAAGTATTATAAGAAATTCAGCACTTAGGTATTGATTATGATGAGGAAGAATCTTGAGTGAACCAATGACATCAATGTGGACATTTGTTCCAAATGTGATATTATCAATACTGCTAGTGGCCATATGTATTTATTATATTTTCCATTTATAATTACATTCCTTAATGTTATGTTATTTTCAACATCGTTATTTGTAATATTTAAAGAGAAATGTGATTTTAATTCCAATGATATTAAAATTTTAATACAGTTTTACATTTTTATGGAATATTTTTAAATCTAATACTTTTATATAAATTACTAAAAGATAATTTTTTATTTAGGGTAATATTTTTTTTATTGTATGAAATCATTTTTGTTTTATATTAATGTTATTTATTTCAGAAGAATAATTTTAATCATTATTAAAAGATAAATGTTATACCAAATTTTTAAAAAACTATTTTGAGAAATTTTTTTGATCACCCTATGTTTTAAAATGTATTATAATTTTTAGTGATAAATATAAGAAGGATTTCATTTTTTCTTGATTAAAGACCTTGTTTGAGTAAGTATGGATTGTTTTTTTGTAAATTTTCTGTAGAATTGTGATATGTGGAATGATTTTCATAATTTTTAAAAATCTAAATGTAAAAGATACTTAGGGTTGGAAAATTTCGTGTATTTTATACAATATTTTTAATTCGAAAATATATACATAATGTTTTAGAAAAAATTATGAAAATTAGGGTCACAAAATATCTCTTTTTATATTAGTGGAAAAGTTTTAAAAAATGTTGGAGATTTGAAAGATATCATTTTCGGAGAATATAGAAGTGAAAAACCATACTACGATTATGAAATTATATTTTCTTGTAACATTAGTTATCTTTGGATAAAAAATTTCTATAAGAGGTTGAGAATTATTGAATGAGTCCTATATATTATATATGATTTCTTTGGTTTAGGGTCAACAGTTAGTTATATTTGTTTTAGAAGAAATGATTTTGAATGAATTGTTTTTTCAAATACGACCTATGAATATTATTTCTATTAATATTTTAGTGATAAAAAGTATTATTATTTAGATAATTTAAATTGAAAGTAAAAAAATTATTACATGGGTTATAATGTAATTTACTAGGTTTAAATAAATCACTTTCTATAAGTTCAATCATGAATTTATTGAATTATGAATAAAATATTTTTAATAAAAAAAATATTTAATAAAAAGAAGTAATTAAATTAATTAATGAAACTCATTTAAATTTTAATTATAATAATAAAATTTTAAATATTAAATTATTGTTGAATTTTATGATTCAATTATTTTTATTATATTTCTGTAACACGTTTTAAATTATAATATTACCAAACTTTTTTATTTTTAAAATAATGATATAAGAATGTTAATAAAATGAATATAATTAATTAATGAAAAATGAATTTTTGTTTTGATGCTAGCTTATTAAAATGATAATAATAAATGATCACAATAATTGAAAATATTTTTATTATATATATTTGAAATTTATATTTTAAAAAAGTTTTAAAAAAATAGCATGGGATAAAAAAATCGGTAACCCACAATGCCTGAAAAGGACACCCCTCTACCACTTTTGGAACTAGGGTTCGACCATGTGGGTGGTAGGTTGACTATGCAGGACATGGTTGAATATGTGAATGAACCCGTAAGGCAAGGCTCAATGGGTCTACATAGAACCTACATAGCATGAACATGTGTACACAAGGGGGTATCAATGCCATAATATGGGTTTTCAAGAAAATTTGAGTGTTTGATGTGTGAGTGTTGTGGGTTTTGAACCAATTAATGGCTCAAGTGGTGTAGGTAAGTGATCATCAGATATAGAATCATGAGACCAAATTAAAATTCTATGTGGGATTAGTGTTTGTGGGTATTGTTCATGTGTATAAAAAAACATGGTTAAATCATCATCATTCAATCTGATCATCATTGGCCATACATTGAACAAAGATATGATTTTATACCACACACTAAAAACATAAACCTTTATTTTGTTATTATTTTTATTATCCCTATCAGTATGACATGAATGTTGCATAAAAAGATACCACCCAAACATCCAATATCTTCTTCCTTCGACAAAAATCATATAGATCTTTGATGTACAAAATGAAGGGGATAACCCCAATGATGATTTCTCATCCTAATCCTTTATAAACAACTCTAAATAATAGTTTATCATTTTCCAACACTAATAAAACCATCACACCATTCATGTCAATATCACAGTGTGATTATGTAAATCCACCAACTAAATTTCAATGTCAAAAAATACATGTGGGTGTTTCCATGCACCAAGAAAGCATATTAGGGACTCAAAATGTAACTATTTAAAATGATCCCTAAATATATATATACACACACACACCTATGGTAATGTGGAGCTACAAGTATATTAATATTCACTGCCAATGTGTATATATTGCTTGTTACAACCTTCAGAAAGATCATTTGTAGTTCAATTTGAGCTGCCAAGAATCATTATCATCCTTCACAATTATGATAGTTTCATCAATGAAATATGAAAATAATTATATATTATTAATCAATATATATTTACAGTTTTTCCTTTATCTCTTTATCATTCCAGTTATAATTTAATTTTAGATCTGTATCTATTAAAATTAATGCATTCTTAAAGTCCTCAACATATTCTGATATCCAATGAACATCTCGATGATTCATGTTTAGATTTTTTATATTTTATTAAATGGATAAAATATTATTACATTCATACGAATTATATTATATGAAAATATAATTGTAAATTTAATTCCATGAGATATCTATTTTTATATGAATGATTAGTCTTCCACTAATATTTGTATTATTTAAATATAAATGAATAATGAATATTGGGATATATAAATTGATTTACATTAGATTACATGATCTCTGTATTCCATTTAGAATTTTAATTATTCCATTATTGTTTAAAATGGGAGGGAAATATAGGTAAAACTGATAGAGAGAGTGTAAGAGAGAGTGTGTCTATTTTTCATTGTCATCCTTCACGATTAATGTACCCTCCAATGTTCTACTATATGTGAACATCTATTCATGTTTTGTGGTCTATAAAAAATAAATGTAAAAGAAGTTTGATTGAAATAAATATTTTTTTCAAATAAATATAAATTATTTTTAATAAAACACCATTTTATTTTTTTAAACTATATTTAATAAGTTAAAAAATAAGATGTAACATCCTATGTTTTTAAATTAAACACTATGTTTTATTCCATAAATGATACACCACATCAATATTAAATGAATAACTAAATATTATTATTTAATATGATTGTTATTACATTTCCATTATAATGAATTGAATGAAAATTTTTAATTGAATTATGAATATATTGTTTTCACATGTAAATATAATTAATTCTCTTACCAATTAATTATAAATTGATGTAAAACCATTTGTAAAAATAAAAGAAATTTTTTTATGAATAATTACTTAATTATGAACAAGTGTGTTTATAAAATAATAAATCCCTATTAATGGTTTATATAAATGATATATATATATATATATAATATTTACACTATTTCTTAAACATATTCTTATATTTTTTATTTAACATGATAAAATAACAAATTCAATTTTACATATAAAAACAGTATTTTTTTTAAAAGGCAGTTTTGTAGCCTTTGGATGGATTAGATTTTTTAAATATAGTTTTTCTCACATTATTATTTCATATTTTATTATATAATCTTCTAATTTGAATTTATAATATCAAAATTTATAGTCGTAGATTTTTTAAATATTTTTGAGAAGTCTCATTTTTTTATGAATAGAAAAAATACTACATTTTTATCATATTTAATTATAATGTTAGATTATCATTTAATTTTGTTTAAAGTATAATTAAAATCATGTAATAATAAGTTAATCTAATTTAGGACATTATAATCAATTTCACATTGCAATTTGATATAAAAATATTGTGAACTTTTGAATGTTTATACTTTAATACCCCATTATCTCAAATTGTCATCGAGATTAATTTTAATGAAATTTTAGCCTGTTATGTGTTTTGAATTTTGAAAAAAATAAATACATAGTTGTAACTAGTATGATATTAATGATAAAATAATATCATATAAATTTTTATAAAATATTATTAGGAAGTGTAGTTATTGTTTTTATTAACATATTTAAGTGTAAATCAATTATTTAAGTGTAAAAATAATATTATAAATATTATATAATTAAACTAAAACATGTAATAATTTAATTAGTTGAGTATTTTTTGACAAAAATCATGCATGGTTCAATTTTGGTACAACATATATCCACTTGTACGACTATAATCTATTATTGTATTTTATTTAAAGAAAGGTCTATTTTTCCACACTCTTGTTTTTAATTAGTAAAATATTTCTAATATGGGGATATAGAGGATATCGTTTTGATAATGATAAATAATTTTAATGTTATTATCTTTATATATTTCATGATAATTTAATTTTAATTTTTAGTAAATTAATATTTTAATTAAAGGATTTTGCACTGATGTAATAGTACATTTTTTAATTAAAGGAAATATCAAATAAATGAAATAAAAAATACTAAAATAAGTATTATTTGATATATTTAATATCATAAAATAATTTTACAGGTTACATTGATATAATATTGGGGTTTTTAAAGAGTCGGATCAAATATATTAAGTTTGTATGATATTATAAAAAAGTCAAGTAATGAATAGTGTCAAAATTGACAAAAAAATTAGTTTTAAAAAGTTAATAATATTTTATAAAATGATATAAAATTAATAGAAAAATACAATTCACAAAAATTATTTCAATAAGTCATAAAATGTCATAAATAGTGAATTTAGTTGTACTTTGACAACTTATAGTAACCATATTAACCGACAATTTGTAAATCTTCATGATATTAATGTAATAGTTAAAAGGATTAAATAATGGTTAAAACAAAATGATAAAGACTAATAAATAGAAACAATTATCAAAAATTAATTATATGAGGGTTATTAAACCAAAATTAATTATATAATTGAAATAAATCACTTTTTATTAGTTGGTAATATAAAATTAAGTAATATTAATTTAGTATTTTGTAGAATTTGAAGAGTACCACTCACTTATCATATAAAAGGGAACCCATTATTATCATTTACTAACATATAAAATCATTTTTTTCATCAATTTCCTTCAAAAATAATTTACTATAATACCTCCCCACATTATAAAGTCATTATCTTAGGTGTAACACCTTTAATAGATTTGTTAAGAAGTTAATAAAAGGAGATCTTTCAAAGAAGAGGTTTTGTTCTTAATTAACTGTTTAAATTTTATTTTTTCATCAACTTCATTCAATATTATTCAACCATTATGAAATAATTACTATTGTATCCTTAATAGACTGAGATGTTATTATAATAATATATTTACCTAAATACACCTCCACATCAATAAAATGCTAAATTAATTGATTGATTGTACATGTGAACTATCACGTCAATGAACCGATATAATTTTCTTGGATAAACATAACTAAACACTTATTATAATGATGGAATTAATGTTTATATTTAATATGAATTGCATATTTATCATTTTATTAGAATAATATGTCGAATATGTTCTTAATTTCTATGCACATAAAAATTATAACGTAGTTCGTGCGTACTTTTGAACTATAAACTCCACGAAGAGATGTGATTCATTTTTCATGACCATATAACATGAATGATATATATTAGTATATTTAATGTATCAATATAGTATTAATTTTATTATTATAATTATAAGAAATATCAAAAAATAATTTCATTTTTTCCATAATGATCAATGAAAATGGAAATGTTATTCAAGATGACGTATGACTTGACATCTCTATGAATAGAACATAGTTAAATTATCAGATAAATATTTAATTAATGGGTTTAAAATATAAATTTATGTATACAATTTATAATTATTTCATAAATATTATTTTGGACAAGATGGACTAATGATCACATTAACTGATGACATCATACATAGTTCATTTTCAACTCAAGTACGAAATATCGATAAAATGTCTGACATGAACTGAAATAATTTTATAATTTTTATAACATGATTATATGTCTTTGAAAAGAAATTGTAAAAATTGAAAATATTTTCAAAAAAAATAAGTAACCTAATATTATAATTTAGGAAGATAAATATTGTTCATTTCAATTTGGACACAAGGTAAGGGATTTCATCTCAATATCCTTTCATATTAAATTTTATTAATGATATAAACTTTCATTATATTATAAGGTGTATATAAAACTACTATGTAATATTATATCTATATTTTATAATTATTCATGTTATTTAATGTTCTAGTAAATTAATTTTTTAATGGAGATTATTATTTAACTGTTCAAAGTGATATGGGAGACAATGAATGTTTTAATATTGTATTATCCATTCTTGTTATCCATGTCAGTATTATTCATATTTTTTAACATATTTAATTTTTTAGATTAAAAATGATTTTAAAAAAAATTTATGTCTATTTTGAATGTCATTAGAAGGTCTTCAAAAATGATAATTTTTATGTGTTTTTGCATGAAACATTTTGACAAATGATAGAAATAATGTTCTAATGTTAAAATATACGATAATAATGACTTCTATACTTATTTCACCATTATTTTATTACAATCATCCTTTGAATGATTTATTATTTTATTAAATGAAATTTTAATTTTTTTTTTTGGAATTTGTTATTGAAAATGGATTTTTAGTGAAAATTATGTTTTGGTATAAAAAATGAATTCCCAAATGAAAATGGTATTATTGTCCAATACTATGTTCACATGTGATTAAAAGTGTTTTTTAAAGGGTTTTATGGTGAATGTGTTTTATTAATTATATATTACTAGAGATGTATATGAAAGATGTTATCCCTAAATAGCTTATACATGGGGGGTCATAGATGGTATCAAGAAATCTAGTTATAACTTAACATCGGTTGTCCTAGATAGGGCTTCGGAAGCCAATGATAACATAATGTGGGGTGGCCGAGACAACACTGGGTAAGCACATAATATCTTAATTAGATTCTTCCCATATGCTTATTCCAATTTAAAGGTTTCTCAATGGGTTTTATGTATGTGATCATAAAAGTCACCTAAAAAGTTTTAGTTGCATGATATAGGTTTTAATTGTTTCCCTAGAGAACAATGTCTGTTTTTTCATGTGTAAATGTTTTATTAAATATTATAAAAGAACTATGAATATAAAGGAAAAATTTATATGATTTTATTTTTTCACTGAACTAATAGTTTCCTTTAATTATTAACGAACCTTACTAATATTTTTGTGCTCATCCCATGTTGAAAAAAAATTCACAGTTCATATGATTTGTAATGGAAAAGAAGATGTGATGAGTAAATAATTTAATATGTGTATTGATAAGAAGTCAGGTTTTTAAAAGGGATTCCTTTTGTGAAAAAACTGATATTGAGTATAATATTACACATGTAATGTATGGGGCTACTTTGTAAGAGATTATTGTGTTTATCTAAAAATATATACTGAAAAGATCCTCAAATGTCAATTCTAGTTCAAAAATACTAGAATGAGTTATGTTCAAGGATTATTACTTACAAAAACATTATTCTTAATTCATTCGAAAATATATTATTTTTGTTTTTCTGAAATTCATACTCCATAATAGAAATATATTTATGTTAAAAGTTCATTTCATTTGTTTTATGGATTCAAAACTCATTTTTATCTTTTAATTTGATGTTTTAAATCATAAAAGGTCATTGATCTAAATTTAATGTGATTATATTTATAGTTTCTGGTCTGAATGTTTCATTTAATTCCATTATTTATTATTTGTATGGGTAGTAACTTTAGTTATCATTAATATTCCATTATTTATGAAATACATTTTTCTATTTTTAATTGATCTTTGACAAGACTCATTTTTATTATTTTTTTTAATATAGATTTATTTAAATCATTAGGAATATATGCACTAGTTCATCAATTATTAATAACTTATAAACTTTCATCTTGTATGAGATTCAAAAACATTTCAATTAATAAAAATTATTATGAATATTATTGTGAAATCATGAGAGGGTAGACAAGTACCTAAAAACAAAATTATTTTACCATTTACTCTAATGATATATGAGTTATAATGAAAATATGTTCATATCAAAATTTATTTTCTTCATCCTTAGATATCAAAAATATATCCTCACCTATATTAATAAGATGTATAATTCCATTGGGGTGTCATTATTACAAAAATTTAGTTACATATTTTCTTTTTATGATCCAATACATCTTACAAAACATCACAATAATCATTGTTCTACACAATTGTTATACAAAATTTAAATTATGATTGTTTCCATCCACTACCTAAGCATGTATCACATTATTTACTTCTATATTTATTTTTATTTTCTAAGGATGATAATCTTATGTAACTTATTGCTGTAAATTCACAAAAAAAAATTCATTTTGTATTTTCTCCCTGTGATGTGTAGTTCATTTACAATCACATTATATGTGAAACTATTGTTTAAAATCATGGTTATATCACTCAATGTTTCTATCAAATAAAATTTAAGTAATTTTGGTCATACCTAATATTTTTTGGATCCATACCTGTTTCTTCCCATCATTAGGGGATAAATTAAATTATTTATCAATTAGTTCTATGGGTTATTTATCATTTTATGTAATATTATCTATTTTGTTTCATTTAAAATTTAAAATTTAAAATTTTATTTTTCTATCATTGGATTTATTGTATTATTTTTAGGGGTATGTTTCATTGTTATAATGTTTTGGATTCAGTTAATTTTCAAACATAGAAACCTAATGTGGGTTTGTAAAATTATAGTAAAATGGATTGTATGGAGCTAATAATAATTTTTATATGTTATTACCAATACCATTAAAATAATAAAAATATCTATTAGAATCATATTGAGATTATGAATTTCTTCTTCTCTATTTCTTCACTTTTAATCCCCATAATATCCTTTTTATATGGGAAATATATATTTTTAATTACAGATCATTACATAAAAACATCAATTAATTCATGGGGAATTTTTGTGTGTCTATATTATAAGAATAAAAGTATATTATAAATTTATTATGAATCATGAAACTAAAAAATCATAGGGGTTTGACATCATGGTGTTTCCTCTCACCCACTAAATATTTATTTTTGTGATATTTTCATATTGTATTTTTAAGTCATCATTATATCATTTTAGTTTTGGATAAAAAAATAATTTAATTAGATTCCCTGAAAAAAAAAATATCATAATCATATTTTGATACAAATGATCTCAAACTCCCTGATGAAATATAATGAGTACACATTTT
The DNA here is from genome assembly GCA_963277665.1 of Viscum album. Taxonomy (NCBI): domain Eukaryota; kingdom Viridiplantae; phylum Streptophyta; class Magnoliopsida; order Santalales; family Viscaceae; genus Viscum; species Viscum album. The sequence goes on from OY728141.1 coordinate 1,429,073,335, forward strand.
TCACTTTTCAGTTCCACCAAAATTTCCTGAATTTAAAATTGAGTTCATTGAAATTATTACCCATTTATTTAAAAAAAATATTTATTTTAACATTGATAAATGATTGTTCATAAATTTTTACTTTTCCAAATATATTTTCCCTTATTTCTTATGATTGATTATTTATGTTTTGACACAAATCTATTAATTTTACACTGAAATGTTCTTACTATTTTATATTATTTTTTGGAGTAATAAAAAATACATTTGTCTTTCTTTCTATTATCTACACAAATATCTATTTCATCAAGAGTATCATCATTTAAATAATAATGTTCAAAATATACCTTAATTGTATAACCATCAACATCAATTTTTTCACGTTTTGGTTTTTTATTTTTAGAATTAATAACGTAATTTTTTGTCATACTAATTATTAGCTTCAAGAAATTCTATCTCTTCTCAGATGCCATATTCACAAGATAACTAGTTCTTAATTTTAGAAAATTTATTTTTAGGTCCACTATTTTTGTTCTATCTTTCAATTACGCTATTCTAATACCATCTTCCACATCATCATCAAAAAATTCTTGGGACACATAGTGGATAAATGTAGAAATTTTCAGTATCAATAGAATTTAAGTGTAAGCTTGATTTTGAATTTTCATTTTCCACTTTTATAATTTATGGAATGAGATGACATCATCTAGAAAAATTCTCCTTCATTGGTATAATTAACCAATAATCAGTTTTTATATATTACTGATTTCAATCTACTGATAGTTTTCATATATATAACTCTCATTATCATTGTTCTTCATTTTGTACACATTAACAGTGTTATTGAGGCTTTCAAATACCACTTTTTTGGTTATTTATATAAACATAATGATACATTCTTATTGAAAAGTGGAGGTAATTATCTAAGTATTCTATTGAAATTTTTTTTCATCACCTGCATCCACAGGAAGACCCATATATTATATAAGTATGTTCAAATTTTCATAAAATTCATCAAATGTTTTTATTTAGATACTTCTCGAATCATCATATTTATTCTATAAAACTTATAATTTTTTTTATGAATTATCAAACATAATCATACATATATTATTTTATTTTTAATCATAGAATAAGAGAGTTTTCACAATAATAAATTCCTATAGATAGGATTTTCTTGCGCTCTACAAGGAGCATTAGTTTTTTTATTGTCTATAAAAAACATGGTATACAGTGTTTTTATAGATACACACTCTTCATTCATAACATGATTCATCTAATATAATACTTGACACTTAAATCCAAGATAATGAAAAATAATTTTAGCTAAAATTTACTATTTATGAATGTTAATGCCTTTGAGAAATATAATTCATTTGTTATTGAAACATGCTGTAAAAATGTAATTTGAAAAAAAACATCCCCAATAACATTGGTTATGGAATAAATTTTTCTACAAAAACATTAATAATTCCCTAATGGTCGAGGGGGAATCCATGTGTGATTATTTTTAAATTATCTACTACCAGTTGTCTTATTCTCTTATAATTGGGAAAACCACCTTCCATATCAAAGTCATTATAAAGAGATGAAATTTATATAATAAACACATAATTGTTTTACCTGGTTCACTAAATAGACTAATGTAAAGATAAATACTAGTAATCTTCCAATTCACCATGAAACTATAGATACCATTCATTTGTTGTACGTGTTTTGGAGTGGATTCATTGTTCTTCCTAGTTTACAGCTATAGAAAAATGAAATCTCACTACACAAACATGCATGGGGAAATCACTGGTCCACCTAGTGTTTCTTTATTCTCCAAACGATAATAGAATATAATTACATAAATGGTGGTGTATAAATAATCTAAAATGTTTTCTTTCTGAAGAACTTTATATAATATTTTATAAATTAGTATCATATAAATTTGTCCATAACTTATTATTATTCATTCCAGATTTAGTTTGGAAGAACTATTCTTCGCTTTATTGAAGATAACTTATGTAATAAACCTCTTCTTTGTTTCTCTATTTCCTTACAAAAATGAAACCTTATCTTCACTAATTTTTCATAAAATATATTTTTCATATTTTTTACGATTTCTGCAATAACAATTTTCAAAAAAATATCTCTATTGATTTTTAATGAGAATCATTCAAAATGGGAAATTACAACGCCAGTGTTTCTATTCCTGACAAATCATCCTATCAAAATACGAAATATAAATCATTTCATGTCATAAATTCAAAAAAAAAATCTTCAAACACATTTTCCAAATCATATATTCAAAAATAAGCATAAAAAAATTTCTGAAACACCTTCTAGGACCCACCAAAATTTTTATGATGTTGTGTGCATGGTCAAATATTATTCCACATCACTAACTTTAATCATGGATTTTAATAATCTAAAAAGAATTGAATGATCAGCCTTTAAATCTAAAATTACATATGTACATTAAATGTTCACTAAATTATTAATGATATACTGAGATTAATAAAATATTTTGTACCTCACGCTGAATAAAATTTTCCAAAAAATAATAAAGGAATTATAAATAAACAACACTTACAATATCCTAATAAATAATGGCATCCTTATAAGAATCCTGTATAAATATCATGTAAAATTATCCTAATGGGGAACCATGAAATCCGTTACAAAAACCTATAATAATTATTACATATACTTATATAATGATTATATGGATCTGAATAATGATTTTATAGAGCCTTTATCATTATGAAGATCCAGATTCCTGATTATTTAGAGAAAATTTATATTTATAAAGATCATTCATCCTTACATATAACTTGATTAATAAAAAATGAAAATAAATTATGATTTCATAAGTTGTATGGTCATTTAACCATATGTATACCAGAATTTTAATTTGGTCATGGACAAAATAAAAATATAGAAACCTATAAAACATTAAATTCAAGAAGAAAACAAAAAAACTGACCTAAAACCCATCCATTTATTATGTTATTAATTAAAAAAATTATATACATAAATGAAAATTCCAAAAATGTTATTATGAATAAATAGAATCTAGAATTATACCATAGTGTTTTTTATTAATAAACACCCCCATATGGTCTTTTGAAAAAATAAAAATATATTTATAAATTGTTTAAAAAACATTAGAAATAACTATGTATGATCATAATCATTGTCTCGGTTTCTTCCATAAATAATTATATAAATGATTCACATAACATCAAATCAAAACCCACTAGAGTCATTCAAGATTAAAGAAATAATATTTAACTGAGAATAACATGATGAAAACATCTCAGTTATATTCATGCAGTTGAAAATATTTTAAAACATTTTATCTACACGATTAAACAATCATGTACTCAACACCTTTTAAATACATCAATTATTGACCTTTTATGATAGGAAGGAAAAATCCATTAATATATTCCAATAATTGTAAAAATATTTTCCCCATTATCTAGGAATCTCATGATTACATAATTGAATATTCACTTACAATTTTTATAAATCCATTCATTTATATTTTTGGAGAATATATATCATGGCCCTCATAGAAATTTTATTTAGAGGGTCTCTTCTCTAGCTCATCTAGTTGGAGAGAGTCAGTTGGAATATATGTTCCAAGTTGTAACAAGTTAAACCCATGTAACCTATATATAGTGTCTATTTTATAATTTAATTATATATGCGAAGGATCTCACCCTGATTTACCGTATAGTTTAGTTTACTTGGAAAACTAGATATATACTTGAAATCCCAAATTATATTTTAAAATCTAAAATACATAATGTTTTTTATCTGAGAAAATCATAATACCCTATATCATAGTACATCAAATCAATAATAATTCATAAATAAATAACCTAGAGAAAGGAAATATAAGAAATGGGTGATATAAAATGTTCATTAAGGGTAATTGTACAATGAAATATATAATGAATAAATAATCATAATAAACATTTAATGGTAAAAAAATGAACAGACATTTCATTCAATCAAAAACATCAATTAACTCGATTAGATAATGAGTAATCAGTATGAAATGTTAAATAATAGATCACACATTATATTTAAATAACTTGACTACCATGAATGGATAAAGAATAACCAATAAGGATATGTAAATAACTAAACAACACGACAAATATTCAATAAAATAATAATAATATGAATCTGGAGATAATATAATTGATAAAATATATTGTATAATAATAGATAATTTATTAATTATGAAAATTATTAATATTGGATTTCATGAACTCAAGATCATCATTCGTCTATTTTCAAGACAATACAAAATGGATCTTAAAACTATAGGTAAAAACATATTTAATTCAATCTTATTGATTCGCCGGATGAGATTATTAATACATTGAGAGGATATTTATACCAAGACCCACTTGTCTCTTCATGATTGAATCACTGCTCTTATGTCGAATAAATCAATTCAATTCATAAGAAAATATGTCTTTTCTTTAAATATCTATCTTGATTTAAGCAAATACATTCCTCAATATTTCCCCAGTTATTTACATAACATTTAAATTAATAAAGAATATATAGAAATAGTATATTATTTAGGTATTAATTATATATATGATATTAATAATATTGATATTTTGGGTAAATAAACATTCAATGATCACATTAATGTGAATGTTTCAATGGAAAGTCGATGAATAAAAATGAATCTGGAAAGTGAATTTCAATACATTCCATAGTAATAATAATTAAAAACTATCTGATGAAAAAGTAAGGATGAAATTAATGAAGTATATTTCTAGTGAACAATAATTAAACTATAAATGTTATTTCATTTCTGTATAGAAAATCTATAAAAATTTCAATAAACACGTTTTTGATGAAACTAAACTTTTCATTTTTATAATATATTTTTCAATAAAAAATAAGAAAACATTTTAAAAATAATTTAGTTTTAAAATTGCCTTTTCAATAATGTAAAATGTGTACTAAAACATTGAGTGGTAAAAATGGAAGAAAATTACATTCATTCCATACCTGTTAATACAATGTTTGTATTCACATTTTTGTTAAATGTGAAAGACGGATTATTTTGAGAAAAAGGTAAAATAATCCTTTGAAAACATTTGTAAAAAGGAAATATGGGTAAAAATAATATAATAAATAATTTTCAAATTTCTTAAAAATTCATTGGAATTTTTTATAAAATAATGTTTTGGAATGAAATAGGTTTTTGAACGGTGAGTGAAATGATGTCGGAATTTCACAAAAAAATGTTTTTTAAAAACTTTTGAGTACCAAAAAGTGGAAAAATTGAAATATTGCTTTATAATTTCATAAATAAATAGATTATAATAAAATATATTTATTTCAATATAGAAATATTCATTAGTTCCCATTAGGTATAAATAATCATAAATAACCCGAAATAATCATGGGAATACGGAATTAACCATTTTCAATTTGGTATATTTGATTAATAATCCCCATAGGTGAAATAAAATAAATTTAAATTTAAATACTATAAAGAAAAATTAATTCATGTAATAACATGCCAATGGTGAAATATATGCAAAATTTTTTTTTACTATGGTTCATGTCTCACTGATGTAAAAGTGAGATGAAAAAATGATTACCACTTTGTCTTGATGTCCTTCGTGTATGTTTGAACATACCATATAGTGATTATTATTATTTATAAATTTATTGAAGAAATATATATATATATATATATATATATTCTACCATATTTGATTTAATTTGGAACATTTATAACACTTTTGTCAATGATATTTCATTATTATCATTGTTTTGGGTGTTAATTGCCTTGTTTTTTAATTATTATATTGTCATAAAAGTAATGAAACATATATATAGGTTATAAATAATGTATATTGAGAAAAATTTAAATTTTAAAAATATCAAATTGAATCATTAAATTCATTTTTAGTGTCATTCATGAAGGTTGGAAATTGAAAATGAATCTCATCGCTTCTCGGAGATAGTAGGACGTATATTTGCACGAGAAACGATATAATTCCCATAAATATTGAAAATATAAGAATGTTGGTGATATATTAATAATAATAAATTTATATAATTTCATTTATATAAAATATATTAATTATATTTTTCCTTATTACCCATCAAGTATATCATTAATGAAAACAGATAACATCGCTTCACGAGGTAGTACTCCATAGTGCACATGAGAAACATTATCATATTCTCCATGGAATGGAAAGTAATAAATTATTATGAGATATAATATTTATATTAATATAATATTTATAAAAATATAATACATATACATTAAATTTATCATTATAACAATTCATTAGATGTGATTAGGGAAAAAACTATGTTTGTTCATCAGGAAATAGTCTACCATACACATGAAAGATTTTCTAGTTTCCCATTTGAGAGAAGATGACATAGATATACATAATTAGAAAAATTAAAAAAATATTATTATATATAAAAAACCAAGTATTCTATATGATAATGGTTGAATAGGAATTAAAATAGGAGGTCAAATAAACAAAATAAAAAAACTCATTGAAGAATGGTACCTCTAATTCAGACAAATTCTTTTAGTTTGTACGAAAATACTTCATTGATAAGATTTATGTAAAAATAAGGCTTATATGATTAGTGTATGTAAGTATAAAAGTTGTCAGGGTATTTCATGGCTGGATAAATAGATTTTTATGTTTTAATAGGGGAAAAATTGGGCGTCCTTTTATATGTTAGATGAGTCAAATACTTCTAATTAATTAAAAGATTAAATTCTATCCATGTTTTATCATGTCACAAGGAATCGATAATTCACCTTTTTCATTAATATAAGTTATAAGGTCTAAATAATTTGATACAATGGTTTTGGAAAGGTTTATATCTCATTTACCCTTTATCATTTATGATTAAACTCCATGTAAAATCGTTTTTACCATAATTGTATTAATTAATTCTAAATTTTTTCACTAATATTCATGGTAAAAATTTAATTTGAACTTATTGGATAAAATAATTTTCACTAATTCTAAATGTTGAATTCATTTTTTCCTATTAAACTAATTGATTTATCATAATTAAATTTAAAATAAATCCCCTATATGTGATGAGGAATTAGGTTCTCAAAGAGAAAATTTTTATTATTTATGAATTTTTTTATTCTAGAAAATGAAAATGTAATTTATTTCAACGAATGAAATTGGATTAATTAATATATAAAATAAATAAATTTACTTTAAAAACAATTTTAGAACAAAATTAACATTATAAATTCATTACGAAATATGTTTTTCAATAAAACAAATTTTTTAACTAATCATTAATAAAATTATTCATAAAAAATTATAGGAAATATACCAAATTATAATTTTGAAATGTATATTTAAAAACATAAGTCTATTTATTCAATAAAATTTTATAAAATTAAGAAAAAATAATTTCTTAATAATTCTTCTAATCCGATGAAACAAACTTTTACTGGAAAATATAGTATTTCATAAAACATTTTTTCTTGAAAATGGTTGTTATATTATTTCTAATAAATATATATGAATTGAATATATTTTATTTAATTGAAGAAATATAATTTTAATAACATATTTATTAATATTTATATGTGCCAAATTAATGTCTAGGATATAACAATAGTCTATATTATATTCACTTTAGACATATGGTTGTGTGTTCTGTAAGCTATCAAAAAGATTGGATTTATTTAATTTTTTTAGTTTCTCTGTGTGATACAGTCTCTCCTAAGATTGGTGTTGTCTATCATATATGCTCTTGATCGTGATCATAATTTTTAAAATATGAAGGGGTTACATTACATCATATTAAATAAAATTCTCCCATGAAATTTCATCATGGACATTAAAGTCTCAATGTTTGTTGAAAACCAACTATATACAGGGATAATAAATCATCCCTTAAAAAAGAAAATATGGAAAAATAAGGGTTTCCTAAATTAAAACATAACTATGATTCCCTACATAGAAAAAATTGTTGACAAATTAAAATATATAAATTTAGTAAAATAAAAAATAATTGTCGATAATGATAAATATCAGAAATCACAAGGAAGTTAGTGATCCATAGAATGTTGATTACCACTAAAAAATAAACCAAATAGGTTTTAAAAAGGTTATTGATATCATTTTGATAGGTGGAAATATGATAAATGTTTATTTTAATATTATTTTAATATATTTCAATATTTTTTACTATCTAAGAATAAATGGAAATATCATTATATTTATGTTTCTATATAATAAACACAGTTTCATATTTTGGTATTTTTTGGATAAATTTCCAATTCATTGCTTAATACATTAAATGAATAAGTCAAAAATGAATTTTTCTGCTGTATTAGGAACTAAAATTAATTTTTAACAGATAGTAAGATCCCTAAAATAGTAATAATTCACATTTTATTTATGTCAAACTATTTTACAAAGACTGCATGGTTATTAGTTGTAAGCTTAATCTATAATCATCATCATTAATACTAATACTTGATAATTAATATTTACTCATCAAATCATTTAAATAGATACAATTATTTACTAATGAAAATTCTTTGTCGGATAGGGGTAGGGAGAAAACCCTTACCATCGTTTTTTGTGGGTTCAATCCCCATTACCTTTCCTGATTTGATGGGTTATCACCTGATATACATGATGTCCATTTTCAAAAAGAATATTTATATAATTCCTATAAGAGTACCAAAGTTTATATAACTGTAATCACCTCAATATAAAATACAAGATAAACATTATTGGTTACGAATATTTTTAATCATATCACTATGAATGTGATGGAATTTTTCCTTAAATATATATTTACTAAAATATATTCTTAACCAATGGGTTGTATTACCATAATTTCATTATAAATATATCCTTAATCTTGTTGTATTTCTACATCATAACTTTTTTTAAAGGAATTAAATAATTTGAACTAATGATCAACCATAAACACATAAACCCAAGATGATTTCAATATAACATAACTTATTTAAGAAATATATTGTTCTAAAATTTAGCATAATCTATATATGTCTCATAATTCTTATCACAAAAATACTATTCATAAAAATACTTCTAAAAAATAATTCTTGAATTCAAATATGTAATTAATTCATCCATTTTATTCGATCACATGTCCTTTATTGGTGTGGATCATATCCTTTAGAAGAGGGAATTATCCGAGAAAATTTTCAGGTTCCAAACATTTAAGATAATGAAATATAAATTGATCCATAAGAGGATAATTATTTCCTTTTGTAATACTCTTAATTTTCCATCGATAATTATTTTCTTTATGACCATATATTCCAACCACAAATAAATTCACCTATCCATGAAGATACTTTCATGGATGTCTCTTTCCACATTTATGATATGACTGAAATCTAGAATTCATTCTTCTTGGTCACCAGCACATCAGTTGTTATAGATATTCATCTGTCCCAATTTTAGTGAGTCTTGGATTTAGTTAAGGATAAAATGTTAATCATATTCTATTATTGTTGATTGGGAATAATCAAGATATCTTTCTCTTCTTCTATCATCCCATTGGGGTATCCATTGACACCATATATTCCTTCTTGTTCAATGTTAACATGATTCATTCACATTCCATCCATTTACTAATACCAAAAATCATAGCATGAGAAAAAAATAATTATAATGGGAAAACCATATAACCATTCATAGGATGTACATATCATGAAATATTATTTTTAATAAAACACACCATATGTCTAACCCATGTTATTAATTTACAGTAACTATTTAAATCATTCGCAATTTTTTTTAATGAAAAAATGGATTAACCAAAGGATATCCCATTTGAGTTTCATACCAGGTGCATCATTGTCATGCACTAGGTAACACTCATATCGGTATTGATACATATTTTTTAGATTTATTACCCCACGTAATATATATTCTATGACCACATCCTCTATTAGTATCCATAAATGGTTGTTTTAAATTGAAAAAATATAATCTCTATCTGTCCAAAACATTAGGATGTTATTCTATACTTATAAACATTTTATATTAAATGGTTATGTCCCCTAATAATTGTTTTTTTATATTTTTTTCTCACAGTTTCCACTAAACGTTTTCTGATACCATCTGTAATGACATCTAATATAGTAACACAGATCGAGTGTCTATTATACTAAAACATCATATATAAACACGATTTTATCCTGATGGACCATGTAGTTTTGTTGTATAGGTAAACTATATATATCTATATATATATATATACTTGAAATAAAAAATTACATTTGAAAATATAAAATAAATAATGTTCTTTATTTTGGAATTCCTTTATCTCATTTGTCATAATCATAAAAGTCAATTGATAAAAAAATGTATAATTGGGAAAGTAATCATAAAAAAGGAGTGAGATAAAATACAAAGTAAGGTTATGTATACAATGCAAGCTATCTTGAATCATTGAGGATAAAAAAATTTAAGGTAAATAACTAAATACATATTACAATTTAATCAAAAACATGGATTATCATTACTAGATAATGAATAATCAATAAGGAATGTTAAATAACAGAGAATCATTCAATTTAATAAATATTTTGTGAATAAAATGAATTCAAATAATATATAATTATGATGATATCATGTATAATAATAACTAAATTCTTAATATATAAAATTTTTTATATTAGATGTCATGAACTCACGAGCATGATTCCTCAAATGTTAAGACCTTTAAAATGAGAGATTAAAACAAATTGGAAAATATAATATAATAATATATTATTGATTCACCTCATGAAACTACCAATGCATCAAAGGTATGTCAATAATAATCCCTATATGAATCTTCTTATTTGAATCATTCTAAATATATAAAATATATCAATTTAATGTATAAAACATATTCCTTTTTATCAAATATCCATATTTAGAAAGGGATATATTTTCATTAATCTTTCCCTAGTCAATCAAATAACATTCAAATTAAAACAATATTTGTAGAAATGGAATACATATAAAGAAATTACTTTATTAATGAAACAATAAATATTGATATTTTGAGTAAATGAAATTTACATTGATAAAAATAATATTGATAAAAGTGTATTGTATTTTGATGTTATTGATTAATAGAAATATCATAAAAATTAAATTAGAAAGATTTTTGTTGAACGAAACATTTTCAATTAGAAAAAACAATAAAAAAATTAAAAATATAAAATTATTTTATTTAAAAATAATATTTTTAAAATTGTAACATAAGTTCTAAACAAATTATTGGTCATGAATATGTGAAATTCTATCCATGTCGTGTATGTTAAAACAACAATTCCTTTTACATTTTAGAAATGGTCAATCAAAAAAAAATTAGATCAACATAACTCTTCATTTGAAATTTTTTTAATAAATATATATTTTTAAAATTTATTTTAATAAATCATTTTATAATTTTAAAAAACTTATTTAAACAATTTTTTGAAAACAATATTTGATAAGGGAATAATGTTCCAATTAATGAGAGAAATGAAGTCAGATTTTCATCAAAACATTTTGGAATATCTTTTAAGTACCTAAGAGATAGAAAATGGTAATATTTATTCAAAAATTCTTGAATAACCATAGTGTAAACAAATATATTTATTAAAAAATATAAATATAAAATAACACCCAATGGTATATGCTGACATAAACAACCCAGAATAATGATTATATCGGGGAATAAACTATTACCACTTTGGTATCTTTTCAATAATAAGGCCAAGTAATGAAATAATGTTAATTGAAACATAAAATACAATGAATATAAATTAATTCATTATGTAACATACAAAAAGGTTATTATATAAGCCTCACAAAATATATAATTTTTGAATATGGCTTCTGTCTCACAGAAGTAATGTTTTTTTGAGAAAAGCCTTACAATTATGTCTCGATGTACATTGTACACATTAAATCCTAATTTATTATAAACATACATTTATTATAAATAAATTAAATAACCCTACATATTTATCATATCATATATGATTTACTTGTCACCATTTATTAACCATTTGTTGATGATATCTCATTATTTGCATTGTTTTTTGTGTTAATTATATTATTTTTAAATGCATATTTTGTCATGAATGTTCAAGTTCATGTAAATATTATATAAATCAGTCATATTTAAACTTTTAATAATGTTATATATAACATATTGACTCAATATATTTATTTTTTAAATATTCTTTATAAGGACATGAACTTATAACATTAAATAATATTGAATTAAATGAATAATTAACATTGACGATCTTTTCAGGTTTAGAGTATTAGATAATTAGTCCATAACTATTACATTACAAAATGAATATTACAAGTAGACACTACTACTGAATATCCATTTTTTCATAAAATAAAAACTCTTAAAAAGAAACATTTCTAGTTCCATGTTTTAGATTGCATGACTTTTCCTTGATCCTATCCTTAACCCTATTCATCTTTATGTCCTATGGAAAAAATTTCAAAAACATGGGATGACCATAAAAATCTCAATGAGGGTTATAAAATAAGGATGGAAAACATTATCCCATCAATAATTACAATTCAATGAGACCATACTTTTCAATCACAATATTCCTTTTGAAATCATAAGATTTATGAATAACACACAGAAATCATAAATCATAATGGTTACTCATGGAATCCATATCAAACATACATTATAGCTATCACAAAAACAGAGGGAGTTACACTTGGAATACCCATCACGGTATATTCCCTAAATCTCTTAGGGGAATCATTAGTGTTTACCTCTGTCTCGTTACCAAATGCATTGGAGAGCAATCTCGGGCTCACCCGCCATAGGATTATCAAGAAACCACCCATATACGTAAACAATGACCAATAACGATAACGTAATTATAATATATAACACATGTATAAATGAAATATAACATTTCCAAATTCCAATGTATCAAATCAAGATATTGAAATAAACATTGTTTTATCAAATCATTTTCAAAACCATTTAAAAATTGATTTTTGAATTAAGGTGTCACATACCACTTTGAATATTTTAAATGAATTATCCTTTTAAAAAATTAATGCCCATATAAATAAATCCTAAAACCCATTTTGAAAACATGTACATTACTGAGAAATATTTTTATGAATAAATCTTTAAGAATTTAAAACGATATTTTAGTTAAAGAGTTTTTTATCAAAAAGTGAGACACTTGAATACAAATAATAGAGGAAAAACTTTTAGTCAAAACTTTATAATATCATGAGAATAAATGTATTCATGATATGATATCTCAAAGTACAGTATATACACCATATAAGATTGAATTGGTTCATAACAATAATGAAGTCTCAATTGAAATGTAAATTGAGATGAAATCCCTTATAAAGATGGTATCCTTAAATTAAGGATAAATCAATAACATAATTACGTGTGAAAAATATAAATAAACCAAATATAAGTTGATATTAAGTGTATAACAATAATAGTACATTCACACATATTCATTGGATGTCATATTCCATGAGTACAAGTTGATCCCAAAGAATTGAAATTTGGTTAAGAAGTTCCCTTGTAAATATTTGACAGCCCAACGATGTCACTTTAAAATTAAGAAAATGGGTTGATAAGATAAAAAATGAATCTCATCAGTTGGAAATAAATTTTAGAACAATGGGGATATAAAATAACATGTCCCAACATAATAATATGTAAATTAAAACACATAATAGAAAGAATTCTTTTAAATAGAAGAGGGTGAAAGGTTCCCTTAACTATTTGGTAACATACAAAACATATGCCACATGAAAGAAGGTTTTGAAAATTAAGATGTAAACAATCATAAATGAAAGTATATTACAAAAAGAGTACAATTGTGGGCAGTACATACACCACACAAAAGGAAATAGTGGCAAATATAGCATGAACCTCACAGGAATAAAAATGAGATGAAACCCTTTACCACATTGTAATCAACTAAGTCATATGAAAAAAAGTTAATAAGAACCAAATTAATCACATACTACCATGAATATAAATAGAATCAGTATAATATATATCAAATTTCATAACACAATAAACCACATTCAATGAATAAGTGGCGAACAATGGAAATCTCACAAAATTAAAAGTGAGATATGAAAATCCCTTACCTCATGTCGGACTTGACTCGATCATTATTTAATCTCTTGAATAATTATAAAAAGTTAATTTCTACTTTCATAAGAACCTTTTTATGTTTATTATTTTTTTATACCACTTATTACCTTATTAGAAACATTATGTAATCATTTATGTTAATAATGTTTGTTTTGTCGATATTTGCAACTTGAGTCAAAAATGGACTTCTTATAATAAATGTTGTTCATGTGGTCAATGGTACATTATATACAGAATGATATTCAAGATTTGGATATCATATATATCATATATATCCATTATATACATGTATTTATAATAGTACATAACATTTAGAGGTAAGAAATGAAATGCACCGTTCATAGAGACGATAAGCCGTACGTTCGCATGAATGCTACTTACATTTATATTTCTTATATTATTGGAATTAAAACATAATGATAAATAGGTATAAAATAATTCCAGTATAATATCATATATAATATCACTAAATCTATCCTTTATAAATCCCACATAGGTCATTAATGATTCCCATCACATTGAGGGAGCGGTAGTCCGCACTTCCTCAAATGACATTATCATAATTACCCACTATAGAAACCGTAAAAGTGTTCTATAAATGGAAAATAAAGAATCATAATGAAAACATAAACATAATATATATCATATATAAATATAGTTCCATCATAATTTCCACCATGAGAGGTGGTAAGATGTAATTGAACAACCATCATTTCGTGAGGCATTAGTTTTCCATCCACAGAAACATTATCTTCTTCATCCATTAGATGGAGGTGTGTGCAAGTGTAGTAAGAATACTTCTCATAAAAACATCATAGTATATTGAGGATACTGGTGTTGCTACAAAATAAAGGAATAATAATAGTTAAGGGGTTGGATAAGTAAAATAAAATAAAAAAATTAAGAGAAACAATTATCTTTAATTTGGGTAACTCCCTTTGGTTTGAACCAAAGGACTTGTTGAAGTTCCTTATGCCTAAGGTAAGGCTTATAAGAGGATGATAGGGATGTAGGGAGCATAATTGGGAAGATTTTGGACGAGCCAAATGTCTTGAGAGGTTTGAGTAATTGGTTAGAAGAGGTCTTATTTTATAAGGGAGATGAGTGGCTCTTTAGGAATGTGTGAAAATATTTTTTTATAATATAATGATATTCAGTTTCTATAAAAAAATCATTATAGTCGAATATAAGATAATTCATGGTCGAAATAAAATCATCCAATCAGAATTTTACATCTTTTGGATAATATTTTAATCATTATATTTTTATTTATTTAAATCATTTATTAATGAGGTAAATACTGCATCATTATTGTGTCATAAATAATTTAATTTATTTGATGTATAAAAATTAAAAAAAATTCCATGATATAGTAAAGTGTTTTATCTTTCAAAAAAATATTTATTGTCAAAAATAAGACTTATAAAACACCATATAAAAATTAATTACTAAAAGATTTTTGTTAATGTCAAATTTGTCTTCAAATTAAATTAATTAATCTAAATTAATTACTAAAAGCTTTTTTTGATTATGTCCAATTAAAAAGTGAAATTACTTCTAATTACCGACTTTGGATTAAATGGTAAAAATATATTTTAATTTAACTTTAAAACCAATTAAAAAGATAATCTAACCATATAAATAAATTAGATTAAAAGGAAAACTTGAATTATAATACAATATTTTTCACTATTAATTAAAAACGAACATTATGAGAAAAATACCAAAAAATTACCCAAAGTAAAATTTGATGTCCCCGTTATAAATAAGAATATTATTTGGTCAATTAGAATGTATTAATGTGACCAAAAATGTATTTAAATAGGTTTCTCCATTAAAAGCCGGTAAATCGGCCTTTTAATGTAAATTATACTTAAAATTATATTCATTCACAATTTAAGCCTCTATCATTTATTGGATAAATGTAATTACATTTAACAAAAACTTATAATCATATTGTATTTTTTTTCATTCCCTCCAATACCACATCTAGGAGTTAACGACCATTTAAAATAATAATATTATATTATTAGTGTGCAAGGTAATATTTCAAAAAACCCATTGTTGTGTATCGGGTACGCTATCGAACATAAAAACCCTTTTAAAGTAAAATTAATATTTAATTCACCAATATTAATAAATATGAAAATTTCATATTCTTTATTTACCAGGGATGTTAAATCCTTCAACCTTTTTGGCAATTACATCCTCGCAATTTTAAAATTGGGCTCGAAAACATCATTGAAAGCCTCACATCGGAAAAGGAGTAAATTAAACTATCACATTAAAAGAAAGAATGTAAAGTACAAAGGTCACCCAAGACCAAAAATACTAGGATTCCATGAAAAAATGGATATGGAAGAAAAAAAAAGTGTCATGTTTTGATTTAGGGTGTTAGAAAACATGTTTAGGATAAATTTAACCACTAAATAATCAAAAACTTGTGATGGGTTGAACAGTATTGGATTCCCCTGTATGAAAAGTTAACAGACAACATTTTTTTGTTTGAAGTTATATTTCATTGAGTAATTTATTAATGAGAATAACTAAATCATAAGGAAACATACTTACTTTTCATGTAGACTTTCATATCTTACTATATTTCTAACAAAAACTCATATTTTCACTAAAAGATGTGTATTAGGAAGACTTGATATAATTAAGAGAACAATAATAAACTTATAGAGAATCAAATAATCCAAAAAAGTATAACTATATATTTCCCATGTCATTTGACCTTAACCAAAAACCATATGGTTATTACAAGTTCAGATAATCCCCAAAAGGATAATCTTTTACAAAAAGAAAAACTAATCTTAATCTCCAAAATTTGTCCAACCAAAACCAAAGTTCCTCAAAGACAATTCAATAAAAATTTATCCTTATAATTATTCAGATTAATCCAAACTAAGATTGAAACCCAAATTTATAAAGGTTTTGATAACATAGTCTTCCAAGATAAATCTTAACATTTATCTCCAAATAACATCAGTAAATTGTAAAGTCTCATATTGAAAAGTAATTAACATAATCACTTATCCTCCATGATAGTTTAATAATTTCCATATATAACCCAAAATATAATTATTCTTGATTCATAAGATAATCAAACAAAAAATAAGAAGTCATACTATCCATGGAATTCACGTAGTCCAGTGGTAGTCAATAAATACGAGTCGCACTTTGGTTGTGGGTTCGATTCACGCAGCTTTGTCCGATGCGATGGGTTGTCACATGGTCTGCGTGTTGTCCTTTTTAAAAAACTATATATTTTAATAAAATTCCCCAAAAAAATATAAAATCATCAAAAATAACCATAATATATTTTTAACAACAAATGTTATCTAATAACTTTCATTTTGCATCCCAATAATTATTACCCGGTAATTGCCTCAAATTCAAGAATCATATAAATCTAAGTTGTTGTTTATAACAATATCCACAAAAGAAAAGATAATTATTCCTTGAATAAAATTTTCATATATCAAAAATAAGCGTTACACATACTATAAAAAGTATTCTAATGTAATCTCACAATCAAAATAGCCTTAATACTTTTATGCATTTCACTATCCTAAACTCTACCATTGCTTTTTAATCCCTTATATGTTGACTTCTTACTCATTAAACATTATTCATGATCCATTAACCATTCCTTTCCACCTTATTCTGAAATACTTATTTCCAACAAACAAAATCATGAACCATATCCTAATATTTCAAAAATAAGAAAACATATGTTATGAAATAATCCATACCTTTCCTCTGTCATTGTCAGTTTCATAATCCTCAATCAGAATGGAATTAGGTATTGGTAAAAGAATATTTGTATGATCATAGTTATCCAATTCCCAAAATATCTTCATAGGACATGTTTTTCCATAATGACCATGTACACCAAAATTAAAATATTCTGTCGATCCCTCGGAAATGACTTCTTACACTTTCCTAGAGTCAACTAGACAATTCCTTTTTCCATGGTAGGTTTATGATTTATGACCTTCTTTTCCACATCTATAGCATCTTTTTGTCCAATTGAAACATTTTCCTAGGAGTTTCTATCTACATCTTTGACACATAGGTTTTTTAACACACTTATCATTATAATTATTAACTGAACTTCCATATGGATTTTTTTTCTCACATATATGATGCATTATAAAGCTCACATAGGTTTAGGGGGTATATCATGACTCCAGATAGTTGGTTGAGAATAACCACAAGTGTTATCATTGCAACTACCATATCATTCAGTTTCTCATTCAGAAAACTGTTATAGTTTTCTTTACATCCACTGTTACTTTGGTGCATACTAGATCCATCAATTTACTATAACAAAACATTTCAGTGTGTGTATATGAGTAAAATCATCATATAATATCTTATGAGGAGGGTAAACACTAATATATACTTATTCATGTTATCTTAAACTCATTCACATTATAAAAATAACTATTACTCTTTATAAAATCCTAACCATTATGGTATTTTCACTTATGATTAAATTGTATCCTAACCTCTAACGTTATCTAAACTGACCTCTGATACCAACTATAAGGACCCACCCTTAAAAAATTACAAAATATTGAATTAAATGAATGTTTCACATTGAGGATATTTTTAGGTTTAATGTTTTAGAGAATTAGGTCATAACTATTAAATTAGAAATTTAATATTACATGTAGACACTACTACTCAGTATCCATTTTTTTCCGAAAATAAAAACTCTTAAAAAGAAACATGTCTAGTTCCATGTTTTAGATAGCATGACTTTTCTTTGATCCCATCCATGGCCCTATTAATCTTTAATTAATATGGAAAACATTTCAAAAAGATGGGATGAGCATAAAAATCTCAGTAAAGGTTATAAAATAAGGAAGGAAAACATTATCCCATCAATAAATACAAATCAATGAAACCATACTTTTCAATCATAACATACCTTATGAAATCATAATATTTATGAATAACACTCAAAAATAATAAATCATAAAGGTTATGTATGGCATCCATATCAAACTTACATTGTAGCTATCACATCTACATAGGGAGTTCCATTTGGAATAACCATCACGGTATATTCCCTAAATCTCTTAGGATAAACATTAATGTTTACCCCCGTCTCGTTACCCAATGAATTGGAGAGCTATCTCTGTCTCACCCACTCTAGGATTATCACAGAACCACCCATAAACGTAAACAATGCCCAATAACCATAACATAATCATGACATATAACACATGTATATATGAAATATAAAATTTCCACATTCCAATGTATGAAATCTAGATATTTAAATAAACAATGTTTTATCAAATCATTTTCAAAACCATTTAAAAATAGATTTTTCAATCAAAGTGTCCCATACCAATTTAAATATTTTAAATGAATTATCATTTGAAAACATTAATTTCAATATCAATAAATTCTAAAACCCATTTTAACCCACATACATTAATGATAAATATTTATAAGAAGAAATCTTTAAAACATTTAAAACGATATTTTAGTTAAAGAGTTTTTAACAATAAGAGAGACACTTGAATACAAATAATTGAGGAATAACTCTTAATCATATCTTTTTAATATCACGAGAATAAATGGATTCATGATATAATATGTAAATTTATAGTATATATACCATATAAGAGTGAATTGGATCAAAATAACAATGATGTCTCAATGGAAATGTAAATTGAGATGAAATCCCATATAAAGATGGTATCCTTAAATTAAGGATAAATAAATCACATAATTATGTGTGAAAAATATAAATACACCCAATATATGTGGATATTAATTGTAAAACAATCAAATGTCATTCACACATATTCATTGGATGACATATTCAATAAGTATAACTTGAACACAAATAATTGATATTCGGTTAAGAAGCTCCCTTGTAAAAATTTGACAGCCCAACGATGTCACATTAAATTTCATAAAATGAGTTGATAAGATAAAATGGGTATATAATCACTTGTACACATTTTTTAAGTATATGGGGATATAAAAGAACATATCCCAACATAATAATATTTAAATTAAAATACATAATAAACATAAGTCTTTTAAATAGAGGAGGGTGAAAGGCTCCCTTATCGATTTGGTAACATACAAAACATATGCCACATGAAAGAAGGTTCATAAAATTAATATGTAAATAATCATAAATGAAATTATATTACACAAATAGTACTGTCTTGGGAAGTGCATACACAACAAAAAATGAAATAGTGTCAAATATAGCATGAATTGCATGGGAATAAAAATGAGATGAAACGCTTTACCACATTGTATTCAACTCAATTGTATCAAAAAAAGTTAATAAGCATCAAATTAATCACATAATTCCATGATTACAAATAGAATCATGATAATATATTTCAAATGGATGTACACAATACACGACATGCAATGAATATGTTGCGAAGAGTGAAAATATCATGGAATTAAAAGTGAGATAAGAAAATCCCTTACCTCGTGTTCGACTTGACTCGATCATTGTTTAATCTCATGAATAATAAACTAAAGTTAATTTATAATTTCATAAGAACCTTTATAATGTTTATTATTTTTTTATATCACTTATTATCATGTTTTAATCATTATGTAATCATTTAAGTTAATGATGTTCATTTTGTCGATATTTGGTACTTGAGTCAAAAATTGACTTCTTATAATTTCATGTTGTTCAAGTTGTCAAAGTTTAGTTATATCCAGAATGATATTCATGATATAGATCTCATATATATCATATATATCCAGTATATAAATGTATTTATAATAGTACATAACATTTTGGGGTAACAAATTAAATGCACCGTTCAGGGAGACGGTAAGCCGTAGGTATGCATGAACTCTACTTTCATTTATATTTCATTTTTTAGTGGAATTAAAACATAATGATAAATAGGTATAATATAATTCAAGTATAATATCATATATAATATCATTATATCTATCATTTATACATCCTACATGAGGCATTAACGAGTCACATCACTTTGAGGGGGCGGTAGTCGGCGCTTCATCAAATGACATTATCGTATTTACCCACTATGGAAACCATAAAGGCATTTTATAAATTGAAAATAAAGAAGAATAAAGACAAAAAAACATTATAGATATCATATTTAAATACATTGTCATCATAATGTCCACCAAGAGAGGCGGTAAGATATAATTGAACAATCATCGTTTCGTGAGGCGTTAGTTTCCATCCACAGAAACATTATGCTCTTTATCCATTAGATGGAGGTGTGTAAAAGTTTAGTTCGATTCCTTCTCATAAAAACATCCTAGTATATTTAGATTACTGGTGAATTTACAAAAGGATGGAATAATAATAGTTTAGGGGTTGGAGAAGTAAAATAAAAGAAAACAATTTGAGAGAAATTGTTACTTTTAATATGGGTAACTCCCTTTGGTTTGAACCAAAAGACTTCCTCAAGTTCCTTATGCCTATGTTAAGGCATAAAGGAGGTGGAGGGGGATGTATAGAGGTTAATTGTGAAGAGATTGGACGAGATAAATGGCTTGAGAGGTGTGAGAAATTGGTAATAAGTGGTCTCTTTTTATAAGGGAGAAGAAGGGCTCTTTAGGAAAGTGTGAAAATATTATTTTATAATATAATGATATTTGGATTATAAGGGTCTAAAAATAATTATAGTTGAAGAGAAGATGATTCATGGTCGGAATAAAATAATTCAATTACAATTGGACATGTTTTGAACAATATTTTAATCATTATAATCTTATTTTGTTAAATGATTTATTAATGAGGTAAATACTGCATCATTATTCTGTCATAAATAATTTAATTTATTTGATGTCTAAAAATTATAAAAAAACTACCATGATTTAGGAAATCGTATTATCTTTCCAAATAATATTTATAGTCGAAAATAGGACATATATAAAACCATATAAAGATTAATTACTAAAACATTTTTGTTAATGTCAATTTTGTCTTCACATTAAATTAATTAATCTAAATTGTCATTATCACTCCCAAGTGGCTCAAAGGGGTCCCCAAATTGACCCAAAGATGCCCATGGTCATAAATGACTCATAAAATAAGGTTTGAAAACTTTTTAAGGTAATTTAAATTTATTATAATATTCTTTTAACCATGATTTGTCTTATTTTCCTTTAATTGATGTAAATAAAAGTCAGAAGTTACTATTCACCAAAAAAAATTTTCATCTTAATGAACCAAATTTTACCTCTTGATAACAACCATTCATGTCAGATTTTTTAAATTAAATTCAAATAAGTGGTAAAATTTCATTTAAATGAAAAAGTCAATTTTTTTAACTACCACTAAGTTGTTTCACTATTCATCAAAAATTGTTGTTTTTCAGAAAAATACAAAAAATTCAGCCGAAGCCTTATTTGATATTCCAAGTTTAAAATTGATGTCCATTTTTCCAAATTTAATAAATAGAAGTGGAATTAATTAATTTAAAAATTAATTCCCGTTATCAAAACAAATAACATGTTTTAATGAAATAATAACTATCAAAAGATTGATACTTGTTTATGTCAAATTTCAAAGGGAAATTACTTTAAATGAACAACATTGGATTAAATGGTAGAAATAAATTATAATTTCACTTTAAACCCAATTAAAAATATAATCTAACAATATAAATAAATTAGATTAAAATTCACTTTTGAATTAAAATAAAATATTTTTCACTATTCATTAAAAAAATGAACTTTATCGGAAAAATACCAAAAAATTACCCAAAGTAAAATTTGATGTCCCCATTATAATGAATGATTTTATTTGGTAAATTATAATTTCTTAAAGTGACCAAAACAATATTTAAAGAGGGTTCTCCATTAAAAGGTGGTAAATCGTCCTTTTAATGTAAATTATGCTTAAAATTATATTCATTCACATTTTAAGCCTCTAAAATTTATTGGATAAATTCCATTACATTTAACAAAAACGTATAATCATATTGTATTTAATTTTTTTCATTCCCACAAATACAATGACTAGGAGTTAATGACCATTTAAAATATTATATTATATTATTAGTGTGTAACGTAAGATTTCAAAGAAACATGTTGTTGCGTATCGGGTACGCTATCGAACATTGAAAACATTTTAAAGTAAAATTAATATATAATTCACAAATATTAATAAATTTGAAACTGTCATATTCTTTATTTACCTAGGATGTTACATTCATTATGGTTGTACATGGAAAATGAAACACATTGCTCCATGGAGACGGTTGGTCTTACGCACACACGATCGATGATATCATTCCATTAAAGTGTTAATCGATAAGGTAGTGGGTGATATATAAGTCATAAAAATTGAAATATTTTCATATATATCACATATATTAATTAGATATATCCATAATAAACTTAATGAAAAGCGTTAGTGAATATGAATAACATTGATTTGTGAGGTGGTAGTGTGGCATACACATCAGGAATGTTATTGTATTCACTAGAGAATCAATAGTAAACTGGTATATGTGATATAAAAATTAGAGGAGTATATTATTTTTATAAATTCAATATATATATATATATATATTAATTTTTCATTATATAAAAATTTTAGAATATGTGATGGAAATCAAACTTCTTCAGTTCACGAGGTGGTAGTATGCCTTACACATAATTGTCAATTTCATTTCCAATATGAAGGAATATGTGCTTTATATAGATCATGATCTATAAATGAATACTTTTAATTACAATTAAATAACTAATGTTATTAAATAATCATTTTAAAATAATAAATGATGGATGTGTATGAAGATACAAAATAAAAATTCTCATTGTAGAACGTTAACTCTTTTTCAGAAAAAATCTTTTGTATTGAAAAGATATCCTACTCTGGTTTGCATTATAAAAAACTAAGGATTATATAATGTGGGTATTTAGGTAAATAAGTGATTTGGGTAGTTCTTGTTTGATTAAATGATGATTTGGATGTGTGAATATGAGAGGAGATGGATGATCTTTTATAAGTGAGGTTAGTGGTATAGTTGTAATTAGTGGAATCAATGAAATATACACATGTTTTGGTTCATCTTACAATGATTAAAATGTGGGAAATTTTCAATAAAACATGGAATAAGTTTAATATAGGTCCATAAAATAGGGGATTTAAAAGGTTATAGTTCATTATACCCTTTATCTTTTACGTTTATCCACATGTTAAACTCATTTTACATTAATCAAAATAATTAATTATAACTATTATTACTAATAATCACGATAAAAAATTTATTTACCATATTATTTATAATAAAATATTCTGATTAAAAAAATTAATCCATTTTTTCTAATTCAATTCATAGTATATTATGTATTTAATTTAAAATTACACCCACTAATTCGACTAGGAAGCATGTTTTCTAATAAAAAATTTCTAATAGTTACGAAAAATTGAATATGACTATTCAATATAGAATTGATTTAAATGAACTCAATTTGATTAATTAATATAAAATTTAACTACTTTTACTTTTAAAATGATTTTAATTTAGAGTAACCTTATATTTTCTTATGAAAATGCAGTTTTTAAAACAAAACACATATATTAACTATTCATCAAAAAAAATTATTTTATCAGAAAAAATTCTAAAAATTTCATCCAAATTTATATTTAGAATGCACATTTAATTTCTTTTATTTTTCCAAATAAATTATATAAAAGTGTTAATTGAGTGTTAATTTTATAATAAATATGCTTATGTGAAAAAATTGATTTTTGTTGTATAGTTTTAAAAAGAATATTCTTATAAAGATTTGTCATTTTATTTATAATTAATATTTAACAATTGAAACGATAATTTACATGTATAAAAATATAATTTTCATAATTTATTTGTTAATATTTATACCTGAAAACATAACAGCTAGGTTATAATGGAAATATATATTTTATTCCATTTTGCATGAGGATTTGTCTTCTATAATTTATCGAAGAGATTGAATTTATTTCAAATGAAATATATCATAATTACATGGGGGTGTAAATTTGACTACTATGATTTCTGTTTCATGTCATATACACTATTGATCATTATGTTCCTTTTATATAATATTATGGTGTTACACAACTAATGGGTTTTAAAATCATCATTGACTATTGTAAAATTATTAGTGGCCTATTTTTGAGTGGGCATATACTACAAATTCATTGGATATTGATCAAAATTATTCTTGAAAAAAGTGATCAATGATCTCAATATTTTTTATCCTTGAAGGATTGACTGGTTTCATTTTATGTTTAATTTCACTCATGTTATCATATATGATAGGAATAAGGATTAAATATCTACTCTATCGTCTTCAATCTATTTAAACATCCATTGACATTGAGTACAAGATTTAGTAGATCATATATATTAAGTCACTGTACCACTCAAATAAAAGAAGTCATCGTTTTTATTTATAATTGGAATAATGGAAATCCTAATAAATAATGATCCAAATGATTTTGAATTACATACACTAGATAATCCTACAAAATATGTCTATATAAATCCAAATTACTCTTGTAGAAATAATCTATAATAAAAAATCCTTAAATCGACTATATTATTTTTGTATCATAGTATACACTTCCATAATTTTATATTTATGTCTTGGGGAATGAATTATTAATGATTTTAATGTAACATAAGAAGTACAATATTTGTTATTATGATGGACTGATATTGACAATTAGAAATAATCAATCAATATTCTCCCACATCAACCTATTTTCCATCACCATCCTTTTATACCAACATCGATGAATAATCTTCAGTTTTCATTGTCATCAAATACACCATTAAAATCCTTTTAAACACATCATTTGAATATATTTTTGATATAAATTTGACTTTCATTTAATTATAGTCATTTGTAAAAAAGCAATAATTTCATATCATAAAAGAATAACGTTACAAATTATCACAACATGTACTCTAAAAAAGCATACTTTTTTCTCACCAAATACAAAACAAAAAATATTTCATAAGAATAGATACGTACCAATATATTATGATCCTTTTACTTTTTTGATATATATGTTATTATCACCTCTACATATTTTTTATTTTTGTTTACTCATATTAAGATCATGGATTCAATAACCCGAACATGGAACATTATTTAGTCCATAAAATGAATTCTTTAATATGAACACCATTTTCAATTGTATCTATATGATATCCCTCAAGTATGTCTATATAAACCTCCACTTTAATGATTCCACAAAACGTTGTTGATTTTACATCCATTTGATGTGATTTGAATCCATTTTTCTATGCCACAGTAAAGAAAAATATTATATATTCAAGATAATCCATCACAGAAAATGTATCATTGATATCATTTTCATTTATTTTAGAATATTCCCTTCACACTAAATAAGATTTCCCTTGTTAACTAATATTATCATTTATGATTATTTCAAACCGCTAATTTGGTTAAGATGATGTTCTTATTCTATGGATATGAAACAACATAACATGTCTACTTCTATTACATGTTTTCATGATCTTATTATATATCTATGACCATATTCACATCCATATAGGAATTTATATAAGTTTAGTCTCAACATAAGATAAGTTTGTGGTTTTTTATCACAATTTAATTTTTTGAGTGTGTATCAAGGTTGTCCAATCAGTATAGAGATTTCTATCAAATAATTCATCCCAACTATTAGTTATCATTACTTATATTAAAATAGTTAAATTTTATTTATTATAACTTTCCTTTTATGAGTATTTTATATCCTTATGTTCTCCCCTTGATCCACTCACATCACTATAGCTCTCCTCCTAGAATACTTCTAAATTTTTTTATTAAAATGATTTTACTTGTTTTTAAATAATACCATTCCCAATTATCATTATTTAATTTCATTCCAAAATATTTATATGTAATTAGTTATATAATTATATACCCTAATTTTTTATGAACAACGGAGGAAAATACCTTCATCCCCATGAGCATTTAATTCATTATATGTTGATTTATTTAGAATAAAAAATTAGTCATTAAAAATAAAAAATACTTGAGTATCAAAAAATTCACATATGATATATCATAGGGGACCTTTTCGTTCTTTAAACATTAAAAATATATATTGAAGATTTATACTAATTTGGGAATATCCTACTTCTAGTAAGGATCTCGTAGATTCTTTTGGATGAGTATTTTCCAATCTATACTTTTATGAAAACAATTCCTCCACATAATGAATAAATTATTATTGGGAGCCCTCATCATTGATGAAAAATATAGTTTCAGATGATTTTAAAAATATTATTACATGTGATTGTTAGTGAAAATAATATCAATTACAATATATAATCATTTACTTCTATACACAATCATTTTGTGCAACAGTAGTCGGTATTAATTGATGCTCTAAAAAACATAATATTGGCTTGAAACATATATCAACTGATCATATTAATCTAACCACTAATTAACAAGACATAATAACTTACTATATCTATATATTTTTGTGTCATCAACCATCACACATACACCTGTACATTCTCATGAAATCTTTTTGATTTCTTTTTTTTCTGGTATGACTTCCATACAACCTTACCTTTTTGAAATGAAACCCATGTGTGATTGAAATTTTATGAGGTTATCACAAGGTCATAAGATCCCTATTTTCTTATAAAAGAGAATATAGAAATTTGAAAAAAATATACAAGTTCAATTTTTTATAAATTATTTCTATCCTCCATGAAAAATAATATTTTATCCTTTTCTCCAGTGATAAGAAAGATGTTTCCTTAGATGGAAAACTATTCTAAAAGAGTAGTTCTATAATCATTCTTATAGAACATTAATGTATACCATATGTCACATTACATGATTTTACTATATAGGGTGTGGATATAACATTCCACTAATAATATAAATATTTTCATCAATGTCATTTCACCTATTTTGACATTCTCAAATATGATAGTATTCAACCCCGCATTATTTCCCAATCACAAAAGATTAAAAATAACATATTGTTTCCCAAAAACATTGTATTTATTTACCATTATATAGTAAGCTTCACTTTTATACCAAGTACAAGTCTCACAAATCATTATTTAACTAAATGATATTTCATAAATGTTGGTATTCTCAACTTTTTCGTTTACGATCCATGATTTTTTCATAACATCATTTAATGGTATACAATATTTTCCCACATTATGTTTCGTGGATTCTTCCTCATTTTTAATGGATTCTTACATGATATAAGTTTTCATCCCTCTTGATAGCGCATTTAGATATTGTTTCTTTCATCAATGAGCCAACTTCAATACAATTCAATATTATTTTAAAATAGAATTCAGTACATTATACCAAAATAAATCATTAATAAATAAATACCAATTCAAATAATGTTAAAATTATTTAATCAAACTGATCTCATTTCCTCTGTTACTCATTGAAATAAATATTTTTTGTATGGATAACATGTATTAGTATCATGAATTTTTTAGGACTCGTAAATCAACATTAATAACGGTTTCTTATTTATAAGGGTTTTTATTGTGATCATTCCACCAAAATAATTCACCATTATTATTTAAAAACTTCAGGTATGTCCCCGATAAAATCCAAAAAATCTTTAGAGATGAATGACCTCAAACAACCCATTTTCATATAGGGAGTGTGATTTATTTCATGATTTTTTATACAATAATTTAATGAATTAATATTCATGTGATTTTATAACTTTAATGATATTTTTATAATTAAAATTAATCCATTAGTCATTTATACATATTTTTTAATTTATAGTATACACTCTTTAACTTTCATAGAGCTCACAACATTTAAAAAAAATTAAATTTACAATCTACACATTTAATTCAAAAATATAAAATTTAATATATATATATATATATATATATTAATTTAGTTTATTGATAAAACTAGAAGGTTTATATATTATATCTCTTTAAATATAAAATTTTCCAATAGATGCCTCATGTTATCATCGAGGTTAACTTTTCCATAAATTTTATCTCATTTATCATAATTATTCTCAAATTATGTTAGGTCAATATTAGTTAAAAGAAATGTAGATGAAATATTTATTATCCTTTTACATTATATGTTTTCACTTATTTGAGAAATTGATTTTTTTGGATATCATGTTCCTCAAATTAATGAATTTATTTTATGTTTACCATTTCCTATTTAATAATTTTAATGTGTTCCTAGCGAGTTTTTATCCCTCATAATGACATGAATATTATTAATCAAATTAAAACCTGAATTTTATTTTTCCACAAAAAAATTATGTTATTTGAATCATGAAATTAAATATAACATTTCCTCTCTAAATATATCAATGATTAAATGAAATTATTACATAAAATTTCTCTTTCATTAGATTATTTACCAATGAGATTATAAAATTACACACACATTGAATATTTATCTTTTCCAATCACTTATTTTTGGTTGAAGAATTGAGGCAGTAATATCATTTTTCCATAATTATTTAATATATATTCTGGTTCTATCTAAAACTACACAAATATTCCACATTGAACATCACCAGTGAAAAAATGAATAAAATAAATAATTCTTTATCAGTCTCAAATCAACATATTGAACACATAAAGGTGACATATTTTCTTAATAAATATATAATAACATCTATAAATACTGATAAGATTATTCTATATATAATGAGAGAATTTTCATGAAATTACAATCATATAAGTGATTTTTTAAGATTATTCCCCTAGAAAATTAATCAATTTGGTATGAACATCCCACTAAATAAAATATTAATCAACTAAAGATCTAATATCCCATCCATCCATGCTTAAATAAATTAATGTTAGGCATAATTCTATCTGATGACCAAAAAAATATCATTTTATCTAGGTTTTCAATAGCTAGATATTTTTTTAATCAAAAATTGAAACCCATTAGTTATTGAAAACTAAAACACTGAAAATAATTAGTAGAACAAAAAATCTCTATCATGAAAATACCTAAAATATCATATTTATCTTAACGAGTTATAATACCATTAGTGGGGATGGAGGTGAATAATTGTATATGTATTTTTAAATTATGCATTACCAATTTTTTTTAGTAATAATTGATAACACCTCTCTCCCTCTTGCAGTTATTTTTTGGTAATGAAGGATATAAAATAGAAACATTGGGAAATAATGTTTTTTACAAAAAAAATCCATAGATCATGAATGGAAAAATTATTATACACCAAAAATTAAATATATCACAATTTCTGAGTGTATATTTTCAAGTTTCCACACTAATCCTCCTAGTTTATAACATTTAATAAATTGAAGCTCTCCATTCTCCCAAACGTAGGGAAACAACATCTATTCAATGTGGATCCTTTATATCCCATGAATAATATAAGAAACATTAAACCAATATTGGTTTATCAATATTATAAAATAAATTTTACATAAATAAAATGAAAATTACTTCTAGAGAGATTCCAACTAGAACACACTCTTTATCTTATTTTACTTATTCATATTTTTATTCAATAAGAACTATTATTAACTTATTTTAAACACATATCTTATAAAACCCTTTTTCCCTTTATCTATTTTTTACTTATATTCTGAAATATACATTCTAATTTTAAAAACTTATATTTCATTAATTTTCTATTAGGTTTCACCACTTATCATCATCTATAAAATATTACCACCTTTTCAAATTAAAATCCATTTAATATTTCAAAGGTTGAAACTATATTTTCTAGGATAGAAAAACCATCCATCAAAATATTGAAAATAATCACTTTCATGAAATATGCCTCTGGAAAAAAAACATAAAAAATATATGACCATTTATGTATATTAAAATATGATCAACACAACAATGATGTAATCACTATGACAACATATTAATTTTAAATGACATGGTGTGTGTGGTCAATGTTTTAGTGATAAAAAATCCTTAATATTGGATTAAAAAACATATCGAATGCATGTAATTACCCCTTTATATCATTGTAAAAAGTCTCCATTCAATGGTAACTAATGCATTAATAATATAGATTGATTAATAAAACATATCATATATACTTGTGTCTCATAATCTCATAATAATTAGAAAATAATGACTAATAGGAAGCTCTATCATGATATATATTCATAGGATTTTCTTAATGATGAACGGGGAATTTTCATATGAAATATATTCATTACACAGGTAGATGATTCTTACACAAATATAGAATGATCATCATGAATACCTATATTATTCTTATGTAGAGTAGAATGTTCTCTATATAGAGGATTGATCCTTATACATGTATTGATTTATTATTATATAGATCTCATTTATCACTACATAGGTTCTTTATAATTATTCTAACCTAGATTAATTTTTACATTTGCCTAAATGATGCTTATACAGAGTATATTGATCTATTATCCTTATGTTGAGTAGAATGAATCTTACAGTTTTAGAATTGCCCAAAATATATTAACATTAACAATATGAAACTCTACCATAATACACATAAAACATCCAAAAACACTTTCATCAAATAATAAAAAAAATAAAAAAAATCATAAATAGGTAACATTTACGAATTGTTCCAATTTCTTTGATATATAAACAACCAAAAAATAATGACAACCTTTTTTCAACTATCTCCCCTTTTTTTTGTTTGTATCATCATAAATAATTTTATAATTATTCTAATAATATACATTTAAAATAACTCGATATGATCATAATCAAAATCAAATACTCTTCCCTTCATAGGGAGTATTAATGATTTAGTTAACACAAAATGTAATCCCACTTTAGATATTCTTAGTGTGAAATAAATGTTTCAAAAAAACCCATTGTGATCATTTTAGTGATCATAACAGACTAAATATAATTTGTACAATTTTATATTCATAATTAATTATTCATGTACTCTTCAATTTTATAATACAACATGTCTCCTCATTATAAAACAGTAAGTAGAAATCAACTTATATATTATCCCCTAAACATAAAATCATTCTCCCCTTTTACTCATTACAAGAATGATAAAACCATTAAATGTTCAAAAAAATTTGTTTAAAATTTATCCATTAATATTGTAGAGAATAAAATACATTATACATATTCCTAAGGATAATCATTACTTTTATAGGATCTAAATCACGTTTTTGTTATTATAAAAATATAAAATTATGAAACTAATACTTACAAATTAGGATAAGTACTTGGTTTTCATGTGTCTTGAACACACTAGGGGGGTTTTAAAACACTAAAAATATAATAATTTTTTAAATCAAAGGTAAAAATGTTTTTAAATCAATTATAGATATCATACCAAGAATTCTAACTTCAATATCATGTGTTAATGGATCAAAATTTTAGATTCACGAGCCATATTTTTACCAAAGTGGAATATAAGATGATCCTTTTTCTAGGTTTCCTTTTTTAACTCCTAGACCCCCCATTTTCATGGTCAACTACTATGGGTCATCATTTAATAATATGATACATTAAAATTTTAATGTATAATCATTTATATCGACACAATGACCATTAAATGATTTAACTATGTAGTTATGAATTTATGGAATAATCCTTGATTCAAATTTTAAAAGTCATGATATAAGAAAGGTAAAAAAATTGAAATATTAAACACATGACCCAATAATAAATAATTGATTAAATATATACTAATACAACCCCACATAATTACACACCTTAGATTAGGAAAGGCTCACCCAAATAGAAATTCATGTGGGGGAAAATAAAAAAGAAGAACCTAAGGAATGAGTACTACACCGCAATAGTAAGAATGAGTTAACATCAATATATTAGGTCAACAGTATTTATATATGTTATCCCTTTATATACAATACAACTAGTATTTACATAAAACCCCTCTTGGGATATCTCCATTGATTGTAAATTTATGTTCACTCGGATTATTTGATATTTAATTACAATTTTTTTAGTTTAAATCGTTATCATGATCATATTTATTCTCTTGTGAACTGAAATAAAATATTCCCTTTAATATATATCTCATAAATTCTCTAATTGTGAGATTGAGTGATCTGTTGAATCTTTTACCCACCATCATATTTTTTATCTCATCTAGTCAAGACTTATCCCATTCCATTAGCAATGAAACTCAATGAATATAGGTTATCACCCTTATGGAAGGCTTATTTACTTATATTAAAATATAAAAAATCACGTGCATGTGTAATAGAGTAATTGGATATATATTCATATCATTATTTATATATCTTCACCATGATATAGGAAGGGAATCCACGGTGTATAAAAACCCTACCTATTCACTTATTATTAATGTTACATGGTACACATAACTTCAATAGATTGAAAAAAACCCTATCCCATGATCATTTTTTCATAATGAAATGAAAAATATTATATGGGAATTACAATTTTGAAAATTATTTAGATATATCCTTCATTCCATCTAAATTCGTGTAACATTTAATAAAACCATATCATGGTCCTAATAAAGTCATGTTTAGTAAATCCCTATCAACAATCATTTATCATTTCATGACATTGATATCCCCCTTTATCATTAGCTCATCATTTTAAACCCCGACCATGTATTGCTGACCACATCATAATGAAATTTTGTATCCATTTCATGGATCATTTTTATTCAATATATTTCCTTTACAACATGGAAACAGTCATTGTAAAATTATTATTTAATTTTTGTTTATTTCATTACTTCAATTAATATAATTTATGTTGTTTAATCCCCATAAATTTTATCTATTGATTATACTTTATTCAAGATCCCTCAATTCACACCAATGTGTTTGCATACTTTCTATGGATAACCTTTAAGTTGATTGATTTTATCGATCCACATCCATGATATACACTTTTGTAAAAATAAATTTCCTTAACATATCCATTAATTAATGTTGACATATCTTCATCTGGCCCATATACCCTTATTTATGTTTGAAGATACAACTTCAATTGCATTTACATGGTTACAAAAAAATATATATTCTTATGTTTTCATTTACTTTAAAAATAAACTCAAACAAATATATATTATATTTTTTAAAATTAATTTAAAATATTAATTATTTATAATATGATAAAATAAATGAATAACATATTCATAATACATTGATAGCTAATAAAGTTATTGAATAGTAATAAATATTTAATCATACATACAATATGGATATAAAAACCCCTCAAACATAAATCCATGATTTCCCTCATGCATAGAATCCTAAAATTAATAATAATTAAACTCAATCACATCATTAATAAAATAATAAGTAATAAAATTAAATGGTTTCCAATATATAATAAGAGGTTCCAGAATTATAAAATTAAAAATATATAACTATCCATCATTTTTTCAAAAAAATTAATAATAACCAATAATTTTAGTCTCACTATTTTTGAAAAATCATAACAAATTCTTCGTTATATATTTTATTTTCAATTCATCATCAATGTGAAATCCTAAAATGAAATACCACACATTAATTATTTTCACACATTCTTTAATGTAATAAATATTTCTATAGGTTATCTCATACCAGCGGTGCATGTATTTTACTATAATTGTGAAAGGAACATACAGTTCCCACCCTATAAAGGTAATGACAAAAATTAATCATCATCGTTTTTAAGGTTCTATTGTGTCTGAGGATTTATGTAAATTGAAGTTATTGTAAAAGAACATTAATTGTAATAAAATAAATTATAAGGAATATTTAATGATAATAAAAATTAAATTAATAAAGATAACCCCTCACAATATATCAATCCCACAATTCAGAATCTCATAGTTTACTCTTGAAACATTGAAATAATAATGAAAAATATTCACCATGATGTGGTTTTATTTTTATTTTTTCAGAATTATTACATAAGAGCAGTTACCAACCTATTCCCACACAATATATAATCAAGATCAAAGGTTATTTAAATTTTATTTTTTATCATCCGATGTTAAAAACCATTTTCTCATTTTAATCTTTTTTTCAAGTGAGAAAACAATGAAGTACAATGATTTATAGATCATAAAACATCCCATACCCATGAAAACACCCCAAACATTTTTTCCTTCAATGAAAAAAACAAAATTTTCATTATTAAAACGGTCACAAAAATATTTAAACTATGGATTATTATCCATAATACCTAAATGTTGTTTAGAAGTGAAAAAAGTTTCACATATCACATCTCTTCCCAAATAATTTCATGAATCGATTATATCATCTTTGTAAGAAAAATTTCATGTTGAGTCTCAAGAATATGGGATTAACTAATATAATGAATAAATTATTTTAAATGTTCCATTATTCAGTCATAACTATAATGATGTGGTAGGAATATTATTGAAAAAATCTTAACATATGTATCTCTAAAAAATTATACATTGAAATAATATGAAATGTGATTTTTGAAAACATTAAGGAATGAGAATATGTGATTGATTAAATCAGCCATAAAAATGAAAAATGATAATAAGTAAATTAATAAAAATTTAGATATCATGGATAATATTGAATATATACTGAATTCCTTTGAAACTAATAAACAGATTCCCCAAATTTATTATTTGTCAACGGCATCAACATATGATTAACTCTGCAAATTAACACCCATTTGAATCATTCAATATTATAAAAAAATGCATGTCAAATCCTTGAATTAGATTAAAGGTATTATTCAAAAAATTTATATTTTTTCTTTGTTTGGTGGGTTATCCTATGTATTTTTTGAGAATGAGGATTTTCATCATTATTTGGGCCAAACCATGAGCCCATTTCTAGATTTAAAAAAAATTTGTTTCTTTTCTAACATTTTATTTTTTTAATATTTTTCACCCATTCCATTTCCCACATGGACTCACATGAACTATTAAAACCCCCATGTCTAATTGTACCTATAATAACTAATTATCATTTTGGATTTTGTTGATTTAGTTAGGCAATGGGGTGACCCATGAGCACATTTCATACATTACTTTTTTTATTCATTATCATATCATTCATTTTTATTTATTTTTAGTGACACCACATCCCAATTGAACCCAAACACCATATTCTCACCCCCATTATTTATGTTTCCACATTGGAGTAAATTTTCATCACAGATTAGGGTGAAATTTATCACGGTTTCTCAAATCATCCATATTGGAGAATGTAATTTATTTCATCCATAAATCATTCAATTTTCACTATTTTCCCCCATTTATGTCCCCACATGACCTCATCGGCCACATGCGATCCTCCCTATCAGTTTTGGTTCCATGGAGATTCAACTTTTAGTGCATTTGGGTTGATTACATTAAGATTTATCATGTAAGTGGGATTCCATCCTTCCTCCTCCCATTTTATTTGGGATCCTCAAATTTGATTTGGGTTTCATCCATTTCATGTTGATGTTACTATTGTGTATCAAGTAGGGATATGATCCTAGTGTTTGATAATGGGTATGATGGTTTAATATTGTGGTGTTATGGTTGATTTAACATCTTTGTGGTGCGCCAGTGGTGCAGGTGAACTTTCGCACAAAGATTTGTTGTGTTGGCACTTGTGTAGGTGATTCCATGTGTACGCACTCTTGGATGATTTAGAAATTATGGATTTAATTTTTTTTCATGTTCATATTCATTGGTAATTTGTGCAGAAACAATATTTTTTTGTGATTTTTATGTGAATGGAGTCAGAATGGCATTTTTGTGTGAAATCGAGTGTTTTTCATGGATATACCATGTTAAATATTTTGGGGTTGTTTTGTAATTGATGTAATTGTTTTATTAAAACGTTTTAGTGATTATAATTCAATTTTGTAAAAATATGTTTATGATTATGGTGTTATAATTGGGGGTTTCAATGGATATTTATGTGAAATTTGTTTTATATTTTGAGATGTTTTTTTGGAAATTAAAAATGTTTTACTGAGTGATATAAGTGGTGAAAATCATGTGTAGCTGATGTTCAAAATAATGGTGACCAGAACTGATGATTTTATGTGGAATTGAATTTTGGTAACCTGTGTAGTATCTTTGTGTACAATGTGGGAAACCCATGTATCTAGGTTGGCGGACGTGTACTAGTACACTAGTTATCTGGAGTTGTTTTGTCCATATTTCACATAGTAAGGTGGACATTGAAAATACTAAAAAATTATATTGATGATGTTTGGGGACCATTATGCTATGTTTATGTTCCCTTCTAGTGTATCATGAATGATAATAGACATTATTATGGTTACTTAACAATGAGATACATGGTACAGGGGGGCCACAACCTACTAGTGTCTAGGGTTGTTCTTGAGATTAGTGCTCAATGGAGATTTTGTATTTATCATTGAATTAGAGTGTGTTTAGATGTAAATATTCAGTACATTAAAGGTTTTAATAAAAATTTTCACTTTTTGATATTTCGCTTTCAAAATAGTTGATCTCTAAAAGTTTTATTCTTTAGAAATTATTGCAACCATTTTATATTTATCTAAAACACGCATGTTTTTCATATTTTATTTCATATTATATGGAATACATTGGGTGGTATACTATTGGTATTAATTTCACTCCCTACTTACACCCCTTGTGTGTAAGTAGACTAGTTCATGTTTGACACAAGTAAAGGCGAGGGCATGGGTGATAGCGGTTCGGGTTGCTCGTTTCTTCCATTGGTGTGGTGTTATGGATACTGATTTTGGGTGACAACCCATTGTCGTGTGGAGTCCCATAGGATGTTTGACTACTACATTTATATATCATTAGACCTATTATGTTAGGGTTAATTATATTTTTTCAATTAGGGATTTTATTTAATGAATGTTCGTAATACATTTTTAGATTTGGTTTATTGATTGTTTTTTGTTGTTAAATGATTATATACTAAGCTATATCTTTATCATACCATAATAAATGATACCTAAAACATTTTAAACACCATAGGGATATGTAATTACCTTTTTTTCTTTTTCATGGGCTGGGTATGGTGACAGTAATGAACGATACCACATTCGGTTTGTGACAATATTTTATTATAGGAAAGATATTGTTTTGGGGTTGTACTATTATTTTCGGATGACTCAGGCATGAAAGGAGCTAGGACTACTTGGGAATAGATTTTTGGTCATGAGATGTTAGCCTTTCCATCCACTCTCATGGAAGACCTCAAGTCACAATGGGGCATTGGAATTGTATGTTTGAGTTCAGATCCAACTGAGACATGTGGGATGCAGACTACACGTGGACATCATGTGGTGGTGGAGTAGTTGACAATTTTATATTTGAAAGGTGTTTGGATTTTTTATATTTTTTGTTATTGATGAAATTTTCATAATTTTTGTACTGACTCTTGTTCTTGTGACTATTTTCTTTTGTAGTAACATGCCTCTCCAAAAATCTCTCATGTACACATGGGAGGAAGACCGAGAGAGTTTTCCCTCACTTCTTGATCAGAGGATGTAATAGGATATGGTTTGGGATTCCCATGCTCTGGGATAGGGACTAGATCCTATTCCAGACCTGGTTAGGGATGATGAGACTATTACACTGGATGAAAAAGCTCATGATTTTCTGAAAAGTAAGCCTCATACTTATTGAGGTAGCGGGGAACCCCAAGATGGGGAGTAGTGGATCAACAATATCGAGAACATGTTTGAGTTCCTAGACACACTTGAGGAGGTCAGGTTGAAGTGTGCCTCTTTCTTATTATTGGTTCCTAGCTGAAGGTGTTTTGAATTAGTGCTTCAATCTAGGAAGGATGTTAAAATTACCTCAATGGATTTCAAGGTTATCTTAATTTACTAGTACTACCCTGATTTTTTTTTTCATATACTTGATCTCTAGAGTTTATGGATATCGATTGGGGGGATCTTTTTATGATGTAGTATTCCATCATTTTTTCAATGTTGGTCCCATATACTCTGGAAAACGTCTCCAATGAGCAGATGAAGGCCCATGAGTTCGAGAGGGGTATACAGCCATAGATATATTCATAGGTCATCCTATTTAAGAAAAAATCATATACATAGGTTGTTGAACAAGAATGTATGGTAGAGATCGACTATAGGGGGATGGAGTGTTGTTCTGGGTTGATATATGGTCTGAGTAGTGGCTGCTCTTCTGAGAATAAAAGAAAGCAGGAGGAGCAGAGAAAGAAGGGGGTGGAAGCTCATTCCATCCTTCCAAGAATTATTCATCAGTGGATTCTTATGAGAGGCTCATTTTGTTTTATGAGTGTGGGATGATAGGGAATATATGACCAGCATGGACGTTTCCAATGAATCGTTATAATCAATGTTGTGGTATGTGACACTTGTAATGCTTTTTCAGGATGGAAAATTTTCTAAAAAGTGTGGCTGGATCAGTGGCTTCCAGGGGAGTGCCAA
The DNA here is from genome assembly GCA_963277665.1 of Viscum album. Classification (NCBI taxonomy): domain Eukaryota; kingdom Viridiplantae; phylum Streptophyta; class Magnoliopsida; order Santalales; family Viscaceae; genus Viscum; species Viscum album. Next base: position 1,429,112,905 of record OY728141.1, read on the forward strand.
CTCAGTTAGAGCCATCAAGGATAGAGGGATCTTGGTTTGGTGGTCAAAGAAGTAGGGATGGATCATCTTCAAGGAAGAGACATTTCAGGATAGGGCTTGATGTGAGTGGTACTTCATAGGAAGAGACTGTAGACAATTTGTGATACCATTATAATTTCCTATTTTATAGTTGTTGATTTTTTTGATATCGGTTCTTCTGTTTCATTCATCTATATCCCTATTCTGAATATGATAAAATTCACAACCGATTTGTTGTCCTTTCTGATGGAGTTAGTGAAGCCACTGGGAAAGTATAAGGAATGGGGTCTCGGGTTCACATGGTGTGCACTTTCTATGTCTGAGGATGGGAGATAGTGGGACATAATAGTCATAGATATTGATCTTTTTAATGTGATACATGTCATGGATTGGCTGGTGCACTTTCTTGTGCACATAGATTGCTAAAGGCGTAGGGTGAATTTCACAGAGCCTAATGTAAGTCATCAGGTTTTACATGGGGAATGGGATCCCTGACTAGGTTTTTTAACACCTCAACTCCTAGAGTTGGGGAATCATATCTTCCATTAATTGTATCATTCACTTGAGGATAATGGTTATACTCTTGAAGGAGGATTACCTGATGTATGGATGATTTTCTTGAGGCATTCCAAGATGATTTTTCATGCTTCCCTCTTGAGTGGTATGTGGAGTTCTTGATTGATTTGGTGCTGGGGAACAAAGATGATATCTCTTCCCTCGTATCATATTCCACCCATCGAATTAATGGAATTAATGATTTAGATAGATGACATAGAATCCAAGTGATTCATTCTCCTGATTATCTCTCCTTGTGAAGATATTATTCTCTTTGTGAAGATGGCTAATGGGTCCCTCCAGTTGTGCATTGAAAACCTGATGCTGAATAAATTAACCATTATGAACAAATATACCTTTCCCTAAATAGATGATATGTTTTTCCAATCCATAAGGAAAATGTTTTTCTTGAAAATGCACTTGAGTTTGGTTACCATAAAATCAGAGTAAAACATGAAGATATCCAAAAGACAGCATTTCGGAGCAGGTATGACCACTTCAAGTATCTTTTCATGACCATCAGATTGACCAATAATCCAGGAGTATTTATAAAACTCTTGACCAGGGTGTTCCACATTAACCTCGATTCCATAATCATGGTTTTTGTGGATGAAATACTTGTTTACTTTCGATCTAAGGAGTAATACAAGCATCATATTCCTATTGTGTTAGGAACTTTTAGGGATCACCACCTCTATGAAAGATGTTCATGTAAACATTATGGATTAGGGAGGAGTCATTTCTGGGGCACATGATCTTCGAGCAGGGAGTATCAGCGGACCTAGAGAAGATCAATGTTATTATTCCATGGGAGCAGCCAATGAACGAGTTTGGGATTAGAAGTTTCCTCATCCTATTTAGTTAATACAGGTAGATTTTTAAGGACTTATCTCAGATTTCATCACCCATGGACGTGCTCACTCGGAATGTGGTGATGATTGTATGGGGCCCAGTGTGTTAGGAATTCTTTGAGGAACTAAACCGTATGTTGAATACCGCCAACATGATGATTTTTAGGGATGTTATAAAGGGGTATGTGGTGTATTGTGACACTTATGGTATGGGTAATATTGTGTTCTTATACTGGGTGATCACATGGTGGCATACGGTTCTTGGAAACCTTGACCATAAGCACAAATGTTTTTGACCCGCAAATTGGAGTTAGTAGCTGCGATGATTGCTTTAAAAACATGGAATCACGACCTATTTTTAGAGAAGTTTATAGTATATTTTGATTAAAAAAATCGTTGTCGATATTATCTCACAGAAGGACCTCAATGTGAAGCAGGTATGATAGAGTAATTGTAGGGGTTTAACATTGACATTTTATGAACCCTCAACATGGGTTATGCTGTGTAAGAGGACTTTACTATAAAATTAACAGTGAAAGCTTTGAGGAAGTCCAATGATAAGTGGGTTTTTATGTGGCTCTTTTCTCAGATTTATGTGAAGACGAAGGATCCATGTGGAGAGGTGTTCATGGTGAGAATTCAGTTGAATAATTATCTCTAGTAGTTGATTCAGTGATAATATCACAATGATTAGTTTTTTCAGTTGACAATGATATTTCTTCATGGTGGGAGATGTATACTTATTGGTCAACATCTCCAGAGGGAATCTTGTGCTTCAAGGTCCGTTCAGTAATGTCGTTGTCTGTGTAGATGGTGGGGAAGTATGATAGCCATCACTCGTAGTGGGATATACATCTAGGTTCCAATAATATGTATTATAATGTGAGATGAATGTTCAGGTGTCCATTAATGAGATGGTACATAGCTGACCTTATGTTGAGTTGCTACCCATGTCAACAGTTGACAATGGAGAACCAAAGGCCCTCCGATTTTTTCAAACCATTATCTAACCATACAGAGAAGTGGTATTTTGTCTATATAGACTTTATTTTTGGATTATCTTATACACATCAAGGTAAAAATTCCATTTGGGCAGTGATTGATCAACTGACCACATCAGATGGAATCATTCTAATCAAATATAATGCTAAAGTGGATGAGTTGTAATGTTTGTATCTCCAGGTGGTGGTAAGGCTCCATGATGTGCAGTTAGTAGTTGTCTCGGATAGATACCCTCATTTCACTTATCAGTATTGGGAAGTAATTTAGATGGAATTGGTGTCTCAGATTAAGATGGGCTTGACATACCATCCTCAAATGGCAGGTATGATAATACGAGAAAATACGATCAAAAAGGGAATGATCTATGCATGTGTTTTTGACATTATAAGTTTATGGGATATGAAGTGCCCAGATCAATGTGAATCACTGAGAGGGGGAGGGGGTGAATCAGTGATCCCTTAAAACTTTTTACTAATTGATTCTTAATCAATTAAACCTCTATGGCTGGTTAAAGCCTCGATCCACTCTTCTTGTATCTCTCAACCTTTCCCGAATGATGCAGTAATGAAAAGGCACAGGACACAAGGATTTTACAAGGTTCGACACCAAAGGCCTACATCCTTGCCATGCTCTCCAAGCATGGATTCTTCCATTATAATCGGTTAGTATTACAATGGTCGATACAGAGTCCCACTGTATCTCTCCTGAGTCCCACAGTGTTACCAGAGTCCCACTGGCCTGCTCCAGAATCCCACTGAAGACTTCTTCTCCCTGAGTCTCACAGGGTCTTCTCCTGGCTCCTCGAGTCACACGAGTAGCTCTTCTTCACTTTAAGTTCTTCAAGTAACTTCAGCAGCCTGGGATAAAGGCTGCTGGCCTTGCTCTTCTCTTCTGATCACTTGTGGTTGATCAGGGCTTCTCGTCTAGCTCAGGCTTTATCTCCTTCTTCTCAGGATGACCTGGCTTGTCTCTCCAACTACTGAATGCTCAGACAACTGTTATCTTTATCTTCGGTCTGGTCCAGTCTCACCTAACTTCAACTTCATGCACTGAATGCATGGCATCACAATATCTTCAAGATCTTCTGGTCTTGGAATTCTCAAATGCACACAAGCTGATTCAGACTTGTTCACGTGTGCACGTGCATGCATGCATGCATGCACTCCTCCTTTCTTCTTCTTGGTGCAGTAGACCCACAAAGGGTGTAATCAATTATAGCACACACCTTCTCACTTGAACTTCACACTTTGTTCAATGTGTTTACACACTTAAAAGTGTGTTATACTTAAGTGTGAGTCTTCCACTTCTCTCTTCTTCTAAGTGTGTTCACTACACTTAGTGCACACACATTAGGTTCGGCCTTCTTGTCTCTATTCACACAAAACTTCTTCACTTTGGCACACACTTTGAGCTTGGCCTTCACACTTCTTGCACACACACAAGGCTACTGCCTTTTCTTGTTTGGTGCACACCCACTACCCTTATTGTAATTGCACACACAACACCCGTATGTCCTTCTTCTTCACTTTGCACTCAAAGGGTGCAAGGGCTCGGGTCCTGCTTGTTTAGCACATAAGCACTAAGGCCCTTGGTCTCTTCTCCACTTTGCACATACACGAGGCAAAGCCTCGGCCTTCACTTGAATTGCACTTTGCACACACAATCTCGTAGGGTCTTCTTGTTTCACACACACCCAAGGTTGCGGTCTTTTTATTTCTTTTGTGCACACACACACAAGCCGTAGGGTGTTCACTTTAACCCTTTCTACAAGGAGGCGCACAAGATGTCTTGGTGCAAGGGGCAGCCGCGCAAGGTGCCACTGGCCATGGGTCGCGCAAGCACCTGGGTGCAAGGCAGCACAGGCTTCAACCGTGGGCGCGCAAGATGCCGCGGCCCCGGGTTCTTCCTGCCGCGCAAGGGGAAGGCGCGCAGGGTTCTTCTCCAACCTCTTTCGCGCAAGGAGTGCGCAAAAGGAACACCGCGGAGCAAGGGATGCTCCTGGCTTCACTGCCGCGCAAGTGTGCGAGGCGCAACACCGCGGGCACACAACCACGGGCGCGCAAGAATGCGGCCTCGGGTCTTCCTGTCGCGCAAAGTGAAGGCGCGCAGGGGACACTTCAAAGCCTCGGGTGGCTTCGGGACAACAGCCGCGCAATTGTGTTGCGCGGGGCTTCAAATTCTTCGCGAGGCAGAGGCTTCTCACGGGACTTAGGATATTCAACAGAACTTCAGCGCATCAGCCACTTCAATGAGGTCTCGGCCTCTCCTTTTATAGGCAGAGATGCCTCAGTTTATCCGCGTGCAATAAATCTTGAATCACCGAAGATTTCGGTTCTTTAAAAATCTTTACGAATCTTGCTTTTACTCTCTGTTTCACTGCGGGCTCTTTCATTTTTATTCCTCCTCGTGCATGCGATTTATAACGCATGCACGGCCTCTCTTTTGGCTCATGCATGCAAAGCACGAACACCCCAATGGCCTGGCAACTTCGTTTGCCTCGGCCTCGACCGAAATTCTCCATACACTACATGCAAGCCCATTTTAAGGCATGGTTGTGTTCGTTATGCTCAGACGATCACAATGGAGGTCTTAGATCGTTCAGAGGTGGCCGGGAACTCAAAAACCGGCTTCAGGTTGCCTCTGGTTCGAGCGGAGCTCGCGGGAATGCTCGGGGAGGCCTCAGCCGAGCTCGGGGAAGAGGACGAGGTGGGAGCCGTCGGATCGGGCATTTGAGATTCATCGGACGGCCGCGATCTGGTTGGGCCGCGGCGGATTAGATGAACGGCGGAGATCTGGCGCGCGATGAATCGAGCGGCCGAGATTTGCTCCCGGTGAAAATCCCGCGTCCCACATCGAATCGGGGCGCGGTTTTTCCGCAGCTTATTAACTAAGCGCTGGGGGAAAGCTCTCAGTTGAATTCTCTCCCCTCCTGGTGCCGCCCCGCACCGGGTTCTCTCTGCGGGCGCGCTCTGCGCCCACTCTTCCTCCTGCGGGCGCGCTTCAAGCGCCCACTATGCTCCCTGCGCTCCTCCGGGCGTGCCCCTGGCGCCCTTGCGGTGTCTGCGGGTGCGCCCCTGCCGCCCTGGCTCGCCCCACGGGGTTCCCCCGGGCGTGGTGCCCTAGCGCCCATGCCTTGGGGTTGAACCCCCCAAGGTGCCTTGGCTGGCCTAATTTTTTGGCAAAGGCAAGTACAAATACTTTGTCAAAAACAAAGTAACCCATGAGTATAAGCCAAATGCCACTTCTCCCTTAATCCATTTCTTTCCTTCTCTACTTCTTAAGAATTCTTTAATCCTCCTCCCATGATCTTTACTTAGGATACGAAATTCAAAAGGTTCCTTCATAATCTTCAACCGAACTCCTGAATCAAAGAATTCTTCAATGTTCTTCATTGATCCAATTACAGATCAAGTTGGATCACTTCCAATTCACATGCACTAAGAGTTAGTACATGGACTTCATTAGTGCACATCATCCACTTAGTAGTTGTGGATGGAACTCTTCAACTCCTCATGCATTGTGAAGACAATGCATGGTTGTCAATCAATGTTGTGACTTTGTATCCAGTTGATACAAGTTCTTGGAACTTTAAAGATCAGCTCAACAATCGTCATATTTTCTTAGAGAATGTTTCAACCATCATCTCCTATGTCACTTAGTGAATCTCCTAAGTGACATGCATCTTAGTACTATGGTCATTCTCTCTTCATCACCAACACCATCACAACCTTTGTCATTCACATATTGACTCCTTGACATCCATTCATTCCAAGACAACTTCATGCCTCATTGACAACAAATGCAACACAATGCACTTCAATCTCCCCCTTTGTATTTGTTGTCAATACACTCCTTTAGCACATATGAATGGGTCAATATGTGTGCCCAATCTTTTCTCCCCCTTATTGGCAATCAAATGCAAAGGTGTGGTGTGGTTCTCTTAAAAAAAATCTCTTCCTCCCTTTCAATAGCATCTTCTTGGAAATCACTAAGAGAGGGATGATGTCACATGTTCTTCTTTAGCAAAGAACCTTTAGTAAATCAGCTCTAAGTCTACTTGGGCTAACCCGGTGTAGAAAACAAGAGTGATATGACCAAGGTACTCAATGCTGTCCAACATTCACTATACATGTGAGATCATGCTTCAGGGGTTTGAAACTTTTTCCAGATATTCAATAAAGTGCTAAATCCTGCACATACTCCACAAAACTCATTAGAAAGTTCAGTGCAATGATAAAGCTCCCCCTTTCATCCATTTTTCTTCAATCCATACCCCCCCTTAATTGACAAGATAAACTCAATTAAGAAACAAGGGATGAAAGTATGATTGGAATACCTTCACTTTTCTCAAGATGGTATTAATCTAAGAATGCCATCTTCTTCATATTGGCTCCCCCTCAAGGGGTGCACTCCATTCCTTCCAAACCATCCTCCACTTGAGAATGATCATCATATTCAATTCCCTGCAATGTCAGCACATGTAAATACCAATAGTATAAGGGAATAAGATGGAACCTCCTTGGTTCATCAATTTGAACAACAAGGTTGAGAAGATTCTCTCAACCGAGATGTCCCATTTTCACCAGTCTTCACACTTGCACATTTGATCTTCATTGATGTCTGTGCTGGTGTGGTTCTCAACCCATCTTCATGTGAAATCTTTTTCTTCCCTTTTGCTTTAGCAAATGCCAGAGCTTCATCTTCAGCTTTTTGTAGTTCTCTGGCAAGTTGCAACTGATGTGGCCATATGACAAGTATATCATTTGGAAGTGTGGCCTCAGTTCTGGATATTCCACATGGTTCTTTTGATACTGTTAAGCTACCTCTCTTGGGAAACTTATTTTCAACCAATCCCTTCTGCTTCTTCTGGATTGATTGTCTGTTTGAGTACAGTCTGCTTCTATTTAGTTTCATGGCTTCTTTACAAAGGTCCATGATGTGTCCTTTCTTTCCACAGTAGAAGCATTTCTTGGTGGTCCTTCTGGATGACTCACCCTTCTTGGATTTAGACTCCAAGGACTTCTCTTCATTCTTCAAACTCTTCTTGGGAGCATCTTCCACTTTCTTCTGCTTGCTTCCCAAGGAATCTCTCTGAGCCAGGTTCAGTGATCTTTTCTTCTTTTGAGCTCTGGATACAGTTGGAGATTGACATGTATCTTTTTGACCACTTTTGCAATCATCCCAGATGTTTTCAAGTAATCCAAATCTATTTGCAGTAAACAGATGTCTCTGGACCTGTGGATGTTGCTTCCTTCCTTCTGGCTTGCTCCCCCTTGGCATGGGCTTCCTCTGTGCTTTGGCATTCAGTGGATTGTACCAACAATCCTTTGCACAATGCCCATACTTATTACAACACCAGCATTGACCCACAAATCTTGACCTCTTGAGTCCTTCTGATTGTAGGGTACTTTTCTTGACTTGTTGTGCTGTTTCAGGAGAGCTCTGCTTCTTTACTGTCTTCATCCATATCTGTTTGGAATTATTCTTCCATCCTGCACTTTTTGTGGAAACACAATTAGAAGCATCAGTACAAGATGGTATGGATGGTACCTTCTTTCTAGAAGATGTTGCACTTTTATTAGAGGATGTCTTTCTCTTAGAATCATCCTTCTCAAAGCTCACTTGAGTAGCAACATTTCTTCTTCCAGCTGTCTGGGAGGCTTCAGCTTTGGGTGATTGCAGATTTTTCAATATCACCTCTAATTCTAAACACTTCATGTTAAGGGAGTTCTTCTCATCCTCAACAGTTCTTAGCTTTCCTTCCCATTTCTCTTCCAGCTGTATCATCTGGTCTTCATGCACCTTATTCATTTCAAGCAATGAGTTGTCAAGCTCCTTCACCATTTTGACTTTGTCTTCAAGTTGAGCATCTCTGACATTCATTGAAACTTTATGCAGCTTCTCCAGTGCATGGAACACTTCTTTGACCATTATCTTAAAGAATTCATTCTCAGAAAGGCTTCTTTGCAAATCTTCAGCAGTGTCTTCATACCTTTCATTGCAAAGAGATACTGTTTCATCTTTGGCATTCACCATCTTTCTGAGAGTGTTGGTTATGCCAACCCTTTTACCCAGCTGATCTTCCATAGCATTGGCTTCTTCTTCTAACTGTGATTTTTCTTCTTGAAGATCAAGGATGCCTGTAGCTATACACATTGCCACTTCCTTGGGAACTGTCTTCTGAAGATATTTGAGTGCACTCTGAAGATCATTCATTGTTTCAACTTCATCACAGCTAGGACAGGCTTCATCAGAAGAATGATAAAAGGAATTGTCATCTGATGTGACTTTCACATTTGTTTCCATAGAAGGAGTTTCTCTGATTGCAGCAACCTTCTTCCTCATCTTCTTTGCATGTTTCTTCTTTCTATTTTTCTGAGTCCTGGCAGATATCTCCATTTGAGGCTGATCACTCATTTCCTCAAATCTGCACTCCATAAAGACTCCCTTGGATCTTTTAGAGGTAACCTCCCTCTGATACCAATTGAAGTGCCCAGATCAATGTGAATCACTGAGAGGGGGAGGGGGTGAATCAGTGATCCCTTAAAACTTTTTACTAATTGATTCTTAATCAATTAAACCTCTATGGCTGGTTAAAGCCTCGATCCACTCTTCTTGTATCTCTCAACCTTTCCCGAATGATGCAGTAATGAAAAGGCACAGGACACAAGGATTTTACAAGGTTCGACACCAAAGGCCTACATCCTTGCCATGCTCTCCAAGCATGGATTCTTCCATTATAATCGGTTAGTATTACAATGGTCGATACAGAGTCCCACTGTATCTCTCCTGAGTCCCACAGTGTTACCAGAGTCCCACTGGCCTGCTCCAGAATCCCACTGAAGACTTCTTCTCCCTGAGTCTCACAGGGTCTTCTCCTGGCTCCTCGAGTCACACGAGTAGCTCTTCTTCACTTTAAGTTCTTCAAGTAACTTCAGCAGCCTGGGATAAAGGCTGCTGGCCTTGCTCTTCTCTTCTGATCACTTGTGGTTGATCAGGGCTTCTCGTCTAGCTCAGGCTTTATCTCCTTCTTCTCAGGATGACCTGGCTTGTCTCTCCAACTACTGAATGCTCAGACAACTGTTATCTTTATCTTCGGTCTGGTCCAGTCTCACCTAACTTCAACTTCATGCACTGAATGCATGGCATCACAATATCTTCAAGATCTTCTGGTCTTGGAATTCTCAAATGCACACAAGCTGATTCAGACTTGTTCACGTGTGCACGTGCATGCATGCATGCATGCACTCCTCCTTTCTTCTTCTTGGTGCAGTAGACCCACAAAGGGTGTAATCAATTATAGCACACACCTTCTCACTTGAACTTCACACTTTGTTCAATGTGTTTACACACTTAAAAGTGTGTTATACTTAAGTGTGAGTCTTCCACTTCTCTCTTCTTCTAAGTGTGTTCACTACACTTAGTGCACACACATTAGGTTCGGCCTTCTTGTCTCTATTCACACAAAACTTCTTCACTTTGGCACACACTTTGAGCTTGGCCTTCACACTTCTTGCACACACACAAGGCTACTGCCTTTTCTTGTTTGGTGCACACCCACTACCCTTATTGTAATTGCACACACAACACCCGTATGTCCTTCTTCTTCACTTTGCACTCAAAGGGTGCAAGGGCTCGGGTCCTGCTTGTTTAGCACATAAGCACTAAGGCCCTTGGTCTCTTCTCCACTTTGCACATACACGAGGCAAAGCCTCGGCCTTCACTTGAATTGCACTTTGCACACACAATCTCGTAGGGTCTTCTTGTTTCACACACACCCAAGGTTGCGGTCTTTTTATTTCTTTTGTGCACACACACACAAGCCGTAGGGTGTTCACTTTAACCCTTTCTACAAGGAGGCGCACAAGATGTCTTGGTGCAAGGGGCAGCCGCGCAAGGTGCCACTGGCCATGGGTCGCGCAAGCACCTGGGTGCAAGGCAGCACAGGCTTCAACCGTGGGCGCGCAAGATGCCGCGGCCCCGGGTTCTTCCTGCCGCGCAAGGGGAAGGCGCGCAGGGTTCTTCTCCAACCTCTTTCGCGCAAGGAGTGCGCAAAAGGAACACCGCGGAGCAAGGGATGCTCCTGGCTTCACTGCCGCGCAAGTGTGCGAGGCGCAACACCGCGGGCACACAACCACGGGCGCGCAAGAATGCGGCCTCGGGTCTTCCTGTCGCGCAAAGTGAAGGCGCGCAGGGGACACTTCAAAGCCTCGGGTGGCTTCGGGACAACAGCCGCGCAATTGTGTTGCGCGGGGCTTCAAATTCTTCGCGAGGCAGAGGCTTCTCACGGGACTTAGGATATTCAACAGAACTTCAGCGCATCAGCCACTTCAATGAGGTCTCGGCCTCTCCTTTTATAGGCAGAGATGCCTCAGTTTATCCGCGTGCAATAAATCTTGAATCACCGAAGATTTCGGTTCTTTAAAAATCTTTACGAATCTTGCTTTTACTCTCTGTTTCACTGCGGGCTCTTTCATTTTTATTCCTCCTCGTGCATGCGATTTATAACGCATGCACGGCCTCTCTTTTGGCTCATGCATGCAAAGCACGAACACCCCAATGGCCTGGCAACTTCGTTTGCCTCGGCCTCGACCGAAATTCTCCATACACTACATGCAAGCCCATTTTAAGGCATGGTTGTGTTCGTTATGCTCAGACGATCACAATGGAGGTCTTAGATCGTTCAGAGGTGGCCGGGAACTCAAAAACCGGCTTCAGGTTGCCTCTGGTTCGAGCGGAGCTCGCGGGAATGCTCGGGGAGGCCTCAGCCGAGCTCGGGGAAGAGGACGAGGTGGGAGCCGTCGGATCGGGCATTTGAGATTCATCGGACGGCCGCGATCTGGTTGGGCCGCGGCGGATTAGATGAACGGCGGAGATCTGGCGCGCGATGAATCGAGCGGCCGAGATTTGCTCCCGGTGAAAATCCCGCGTCCCACATCGAATCGGGGCGCGGTTTTTCCGCAGCTTATTAACTAAGCGCTGGGGGAAAGCTCTCAGTTGAATTCTCTCCCCTCCTGGTGCCGCCCCGCACCGGGTTCTCTCTGCGGGCGCGCTCTGCGCCCACTCTTCCTCCTGCGGGCGCGCTTCAAGCGCCCACTATGCTCCCTGCGCTCCTCCGGGCGTGCCCCTGGCGCCCTTGCGGTGTCTGCGGGTGCGCCCCTGCCGCCCTGGCTCGCCCCACGGGGTTCCCCCGGGCGTGGTGCCCTAGCGCCCATGCCTTGGGGTTGAACCCCCCAAGGTGCCTTGGCTGGCCTAATTTTTTGGCAAAGGCAAGTACAAATACTTTGTCAAAAACAAAGTAACCCATGAGTATAAGCCAAATGCCACTTCTCCCTTAATCCATTTCTTTCCTTCTCTACTTCTTAAGAATTCTTTAATCCTCCTCCCATGATCTTTACTTAGGATACGAAATTCAAAAGGTTCCTTCATAATCTTCAACCGAACTCCTGAATCAAAGAATTCTTCAATGTTCTTCATTGATCCAATTACAGATCAAGTTGGATCACTTCCAATTCACATGCACTAAGAGTTAGTACATGGACTTCATTAGTGCACATCATCCACTTAGTAGTTGTGGATGGAACTCTTCAACTCCTCATGCATTGTGAAGACAATGCATGGTTGTCAATCAATGTTGTGACTTTGTATCCAGTTGATACAAGTTCTTGGAACTTTAAAGATCAGCTCAACAATCGTCATATTTTCTTAGAGAATGTTTCAACCATCATCTCCTATGTCACTTAGTGAATCTCCTAAGTGACATGCATCTTAGTACTATGGTCATTCTCTCTTCATCACCAACACCATCACAACCTTTGTCATTCACATATTGACTCCTTGACATCCATTCATTCCAAGACAACTTCATGCCTCATTGACAACAAATGCAACACAATGCACTTCAGGATATCCATCATGGATTGGTTTAATATTCTTATAACATCAGTTACAAATGCTTGATTTGATTATATCCTTTTCCGGCACTCTATGGATGGCCTTTTTAGTCCCCCCTATGTTGGGATGAGTTAGGTGAGACTTTACTGTTGGGGTCAAGCCTTGTGTTGGATACATCAGAGAATGTCCGAATGATCAATAAATAATTTTTCATAGTTCATAGAATTCATTATTCTTATACTGACCTGAGGTGTCATGAACTACTGTTTTCTGTGGGTGATAGGGTATTCCTGAAAGTCCCCCCCCCATCTGGGCCATCATGGATTGGAAAATAATGGGAAGCAGACATGACAATATTTAGGTCCTTTTGAGATCATATATCATATTTTTAGGGTTGAATACATGTTTTCCTTCCATTCTTAGTTTAATTCCATTGATTAATTCTTCCACGTCTCCCATTTTAAAACGTACAACCTAGATATGTCACATGTACTAAATTGAGAAGAAATAGAGATAGAGCCCAATTTATTGGTTTTTTAGTGGCCAGTTTGAACTGTGGGCTCCCAAAAATAATTTCTTAGAAGGAAGCCTATTCCTCTAGTTTTAGTCCTCCTCTAGCATGGGACTGATGAGCAGGAGACAAGGGATCAGAAGTCTTGGGTTGATGATCAGTTTCCATTTCTCATATTTTGTCAAGCTTCAAGATGATTTTCTAAGGGATGAATGTATTTTTTGTGGGCTAAATTGTCACATAAATGAAATATTTTAATGGTATTTTTCATTTAATTTATATTCATGATTTGTTTTTGGTGGTTTCCATGTATTTTTTGATTAAGGGGAGTTTAACCATCAATTGGGCGAAACAGTGATCCCATTTCCAGTTTTGAAAACTATATTTTCTTTTATAACACCTAAATTTATAAATATTTTTCACACATTCCACTTCCCACATGTCCTCCCCTAACCTATTCAAACCATTGTGTCTATTTGGACCCTTTAGGAACTTATTGTGATTTTGGAGTATGGTGATTTAGTTAGGAATTGGGCCTACCCGTGAGCCCATTTCCTACTATAAATAAAATTTAATTATCTAATATATCATTTATTTTATTATTATTTTTTTGATTCCTCCTCCCACTCTAACAATAAAACACTATACTCTCCCCCATTATCAATTTTTCCTCTTTGATGATCATTTTCATCTTGGATTGGGGATAAAGTTTTTAGGGGGTTTCAAATAATCCAGATTTGGGAATGTAATTTATTTAAAACATAAATCATTCAATTTTCACTCATATCCCCCCATTTCAGCCCCCAATTGACTTCTTAACCCTCATTAAATCGTGCCTTTTTTTCTTGTTTTATGGAGATTAAATATTTGGTGGATTTGGGAAGATTTCTTCCCGGTCACTCAAGTAAGTGGGTTTCCATCCTTCCTCCACCCATTTTCTTGGGATTTCATCCATTTATTCTTGATGTTACTATTTTACACAATGTATGGATTGGAATGTAGGGATTGATATTGGGTTTCTAGGTTTAATCTTGTGCTTTTCGGTTTTATTGAACTCCCTTGTGGTGAGGATGTGGTGCGGGTATATGTTCACACACAGATTTGGTGTTTTGAAACATGTGTAGGTGATTACATGTGTAATAACTCTTGGATGATTTAGTATTTCTGGATTTATATTTTTTTTCATGTTCATATTCGGTGTTCAATGGTGATAAAACTAATTTTCACAGTGTTTGTTAAGAGAATGGTGCTAAAATGGATTTTGTGTGTGAAAATGGGTGTTTTTCATTGATATCACATGTTGGGTCATTTGGGGTTGTTTTATAATTTGTTTAAATTTTTTTATTAAAAATTTTAGTGAGGTAAATTATATTTTGGATAATTATGGGTATTCACAAGGTTTTCGAAGTTGGTGTTTCAATGGATTTTTATGTACAAAAACGTGTTATATTTAATGATGATCTTATTTTTCAAAATTCAAAAAGTCAAATTCACTGATATAAGTGATGAAAAAAATGTTGAGATACTATTTAAGATGTTGGTGAATAAAACTTATTATTTTATATTCCATTTTACTTTGGTAACATGGGGAATTGTTTTACCACAAAGGGGGAATATCGGGTATCTAGGTGGTAAGACGAGTGGGGTTTTCCATATTTCACATAGAATGTTGGACATTGAAAACACAAAAAATAAAATATTGATAATGTATGGGGGACTAAAAGGTAATGGTTATCTTCTATACAAGTGTCTCATGCATGAGAACATGTATTAATATTTTTACTTCACATCGAGATATGAGGTAATGCTCCTCAAAACTAACTAGTGCATAAGGGTGTTACCAAGATTAATGCTATTTGGATCTTCTATATTTATGATTGTCATATGCACTATTTAGAAGAAAAAATTCAGTATCATAAATGTTATAATAAAGTGTGATCACTCTTTGAAATTTCAATTTGAAAATTTTTTACCTATAAAAGATTAATTCTATAGAATTTATTTTCACAATTTATTTTTCATCAAAAACATTTATTCTTCTCAAGTTGTATTTCTAACTATATGGAATCCTTTGTGTGGTATCCTATTGGTCTTAGGATCACACCCTACTTACACCAATTGGGTGTAAGTATAACTCATCATGTTTTATGAACGTAATGTCAAGGCCTTAGGTGTTGGCAGTTCAGGATTCTCGTTTCTTCCCTTGGTGTGGTGTTGTGGAGATGGCTTGTGGGTGATAACCCCTTTTCATGAGGAGAACAGTAGGCTATTTTTTGGATAATTGTATCAATTATTGGTCCCCTTCTGTTATGTTTAATCCTATTTATTCATTTCTATGTTTTATTTAAGGCATGTTTTCAAAATATTTAGATTTGTTTTATTGATTTTTTATTGTTGTTAAATGATTTTAAATTCTTGTAAACCATTCCCAAACCGTAATACATAATACTCAAGCACATGTTTCAGCCCATGGGAATTGGGGACACTACTTGTTTCTTTAAATATTCCAACTTCATTTATGTCAATGATGGAGACCAGATTTGGTATGTGACAATATGTCTACAAATTGGCATAATTGTTAACAAAAATGAATTTTTCTACTCGGTCAAAATGGTTCAATAATATAATACAAGGAATTTAATTTGTAGTTGAAACCCGAAATTATATAAAAAATAAACGGTTGTAGAAGTAAGATTTGAAATTATATTCACCACCCTCTATTCATGATCTCATTATTTTCATCCTTTAATATTTATTTTTGATCATTTTCCATTACATATTTATAACAATAAAACAACTAATGAGTGTATATCGTCCATGGAATTTAATATTTCAAAAAGATAAATTGGGATGGGTGTTTACATCCAAAATCCCAAAATCTCAATGAAAAATAAATATTAAACTAACATGGGTTTCCTCTGAAAATTAATTTATTTACATGCATTATCTTTACCATACACCTTTAAGCTAAGGTGATTGCATTTTTGAGAGAGATTACCATATTCAAATCAATATATGATCATTGTATGATTATCGATAACATGATAGGAAATATTATTTTCACTAAAATTATTTTCACTCTTCTAGTGGGAAACACAATTTCAAATTCTATCATGCCAATCAACCAATGTTCGGTTAGGGAAAAAATGAAAATCTAGATCATGAAAAATCATAACAAATTTTTCTTTTCTAATTTAATTATAACTAATATTCACCAATCATTAGTGAAATTTTTAATCAATAAATTCTTCATTTTATCTATATTTTTTCTTTTTAGTTGAGTTTTTTTAGAATCTATCTACTTTATCTCTTTAATGGATGCCATATCATTAGTATAATGATTTTTTTCCTCGAGTATTTACTCATCTTATACACCACAATCCTTTAGCCTGAGGTGTATATTAATACAAACATGATAAGAAACCACTCTAATGTACAAATAACTTCCTTAGATTTCAAATAATTATATTATGAGAGCAATGAATTATCTCTCGAAGATGAGTTGAATCCTTTTTTTATCAAAATCTATTAAATGTATCCCCACCAAGAATATAACATTATAAATCATTACCAGTAATTCTTTAAAAAGTACTGAGTGATACATCACTATGATATCATATTGTTAGAGTGAATTTATCATGGTAATCGTGTTTTCAAGTCCAAATTTATGAACATAGTTTATCGCATGATATGTATACCGGCTAAGAAATCACCTAAGTAATTTCTATATTTAGTGGATCCAATTTGAATTAGAAGTGAAAAAACATGGTTCTTAGTTATATTTAATCAAATATCTGGATAAAACTACTGATGATTCCCATATGAGTGGAATTGTGTCTATTTATTACAACTTCTTCATATTGAACAATAAGCCATTCATGAATTTCAAATAAATATGCATGTTGGTTAGGTAATATATAATTACGATGTTGATATGGAATTTCTAGAAGTCATTATGAAGCTAACCTCATTATACTTCTATTCACCCTTACTTTAGAATTTCTAGAAATTATATTGTTGAAATGTATGATCGTGGCTGATTTTATCTTTCTTCTTCAACGTCTACTTTATCATAAGAATTTTTCCTTTTTTACTTTTTCATTCCATTCTAAAATTGCCAATCTTACTATTATAAAATTACATCATAACTAACCATTATGGTTTGTTTCTTCAAAATGTTATGTAATTTTATGATTTTGATGGGTTGACGTTCATGTTTTTATGTTATACTCTTGTTATACAGTTATGATTCTTATTTAGTGATTTTATCAACATAAAACTCTTAATTTCACAGTTTATACTTTTATGATTCGATTTATCTTTTAGTTCCTTGATGGTCACACAAATTCTAGTCATGAATGTGGTCACGTTTTCTTCAAATGAATGAATTTGTCTTAGGATGAATGTTGGTTATGTTGTAATACATATTTCATTCTTTGGTACCCATTCACTTGTTTTTTTCCTCTACATCTAAATTGAATTTTTGTGATTGTAATTATTTTAATTGACTAATTTAGTTATTGTAGATTTTTTGTGGTGCACTTTATTCTGAAATCCATCCTCTATAAATTGGATTCCAATATAGATACCATGTGACTATTATCCACCATTTTCACTCCTCATTTATTAAAAATAACTAAAATCAATTAAATTATATTTTTATCCATCTAATCGCTAATTATTTATCTCTCCTTTGGTTACTTGTTCATAAATGATCCCCCAACCACTACATTAAAAAAAGACATATTTATATTGGTTAAAAAATTATAAAGAGATTGAATCAGAAGATAATTTTATTAAAAATTATTTGGGGAACTCTATCATTAAATATTTTATTCTTACCCATTAATTATATACATATTCACCATCCAATAAATTAAAATATAAAATGTTGATGTGAATGTTAATGATTTTTAATAGGGAATGAATAAGGTTATAATTTTTCTTACCAACGCATCCCATATAGTGATTGAATGAGTTGGAAGGATTTTAATGCATTCCCTCAATATATATTTCTATAAAATATTGAAATATCATCATTACCGTGTCCCTAGATACATTATTAAATTTAGAAGCTTCATATTGGTCAATATAACTCTTTATGGGAGAATTCATATTAGTATGCATTAGGACATCAAATTGTGTGTAATTAGATGTAATCTAAATTATGGTGGTCAGTATTACAAATTGGGTTTAAATGATAAATGGAATTAATCTCTTTATTTATTCCCCAAAACATGAGGTTTATTCAAAATATATTAGTTTTATTGTCTCCATATTCTGTAATGGTATCCCTCTAGAAATTTTCTCTCCTTTATGATTATATTTATTGCATATGGTATTCCTTATCACTAGATTCCAATCATGATTATTTTTATCCTTTCTTCTATGTTGAGTATATGTGTTAATTTTTTTAGAAAATAATATAATGGGAAGAAAAGGTGTTAAATTAAGGATAAAAACAAAAACAAAAAATAAAAAATATGAATTATTGTAATCATTCATAAAAATAATCATTGCCAATGATGTATACAAATTAACTAGTGTATGAAGGGTGTCGTTAGATTACCAGGCCTAAATAATATTTTGAAATTTTTATGAGATAAATTAAAAAACTATTACTAACCAAATGGATGTAATATATGGTTAGTTTGAGTTTCAAACCCAATGGGACGAAAATATTAATTGTATAATTCTTTGGTATATGCATCATGTTTATGAATAATGAGTGATATTATATTAGTTGAAAATATTCTTTCTAGAGTTTATATTCTATTGTTTTTCTTGGAATTATTTTTCTATCTATCTATCACACACAATATTATAGTAAACTACTCTGGGTAATCATCGAATAAGACAATTCAATATTATTCTATAAATAAGTATTTTTATTCATAAAATGGCAGTTCAATGATTAAGGTGGATGGTATTTTTATTTAATTAATACATAATAATTTAAATAACAATTAACATGGTATTATAAATAGTAGATAATAATTTAAATTTGAAGCAGATAGCCCATGAAATTATAAAAATTGAACAAATAAGCACTACCATAATCCCCCTTAATTACAAAAAAATGAAACTGAATGTATCACCCCTCATGATATTCATGAGGGGGGATTAAAATAATAACCTATAGAGGAATAATGGTAGAACAGTAGTAGTAGTGATTCATCATCAATCTTATAGGGTGATAGTCTACAGATCTGTCATCCTTTTTTTGTGTTCCAAAACCTTTATTTATCGGAGATCCTCTTAAAAATATCCCATGAACTTCACTTTATCAACCATTATATTTATATACTTTGAATAAATAGAGTTTTACATATTTAAGTCACCCTATAAATTAACTTTTTTACTTATGTGAAATTTATCCAAATCCCACCTTAAAAATATATCTCTCAAATTTTAAATGAGAGAAAGTGGGATATACTAAATAGTGTATTTACCATCATATTCCTTATATTATCTAACCATATCATATCTCTTTTAAAAAATTAAAATATCATATATATATATATAGGTCTTAACCCATGATATATAACCCTTTACATCCATGATGATATACTCGAGCACATTCCTTAGAGAGGGAGTATTCTTCTCAATCATCACACCCATTCGGTGATATTTTTAGAAAAATGTTGGATATGACACCATAGTATAGGAAAACCAAATATCTTTACTTATTTATCGTGAATCACATTTTAAAAAACTAAATCATGTCACAAAAATTACTTTCCATCATGTAAATATTCAATATGGAATTTAATATCTTCTCTAGTCATTTCCTCTTCAACATTTCCTTAGATGTACCATCTTTTCTTTCTTTATGAAAGAAACCACAATGATTATTAGTCTATAAAATAAGGTATTTCATATTTGGGATATCCCTATTCACCATAGGTCATCCTTCCATGACATGGAAGACATCATTTATCTTCACCTCAACTTAATCAAAATATTCCATGCATTGTAAACCATGGTGTAATTAAATTTCATATATTATATGAGGGGCCATTTTCATTTTATCTTCTTCATATATAAAAAAATGCATTATGGTGTGGTAATGAATATTTTAATAACCTTCACAGCCACAAGTCACATATCACTAAATTTTTAATCCTCATGTAGCCTTCCTATTGCTTTAGATTTATTCAAAAATACTCTATTCATGCCTATGAGTACTAGTAGATTCCTTAGATTACCTATATATGGATTTAAATTATACATCCACAACCTCAATATACCCTTATAAAATTAAACATTTCCTTGATTTAGTATTATAAATAACCTGAAACAACTCCCCCCAAATTCTTCTTTTATGGATGTTTTTACATTCAGTCGTAGTTACATTTATATACCCACAAAAATATATACACTTATATGTCAATTAAAATTTCAAATACTCAAATAGAAATATTATTTTCTGAAATTATTTTAAATATTACCTATAAAATATTAAATTAACGATTAAACATACAATATAATTTTAGTAATTATTATAATATTTAATAATAAAAAAATTCCAGTATAAAATTAGAAAATCACAAATATATTAATATAAAATTCAATTGGGGGATTGTGGATCCCTTATCAAACTCATACTATAACTGGGATTTTGTATGATTATGAAAGGAAACTAATACCTTTCAAAATATCCCATGGGTATAACCATTCTAAAAATATTAACTACATAATTTGGATTATATATGATCTCAAAATTCCCCATCCCCTTTTCAATATTCACCTCAATAAAAGGATATTTGATTTCTATATTCATTCTCCATGAATGATATATGAAATGATTTCTCATTATTATAAATTGGTTTATTTCTTGAGATAGAAATGATAGATTTTATATTCATATTTATGTCTTCACACTGTTTATTAAATCATATATATTGAGTACATATTTGATTAGATTCATTATATTCTTCATTAATTGTGCTTAAAAAACATGTTCTTCCTTTTTATACAACTATGAAATTCCAGAAATTTCCTGATAAATAGAACAACATTTTATTGAACTATTATCATATACTAAACCTTCCCAATATATGTCAATAAATACTAATATCTCATGTTAGGATATTATGATTTTAAGCATCCTGTCATATATTGTACTATTGATGTATCAGAGTATCCTTTCTATTGAATTCATATAGACCTAACTGGGAAAAAGATTTACATGAAGATTGACATATATAAAATATGATATCAATAAATGTGTATTTTTAATAATGAAATCTACAAATAATTTTATTATTTTTGTCACATCCTCCCCACTACAAACAATCTTTTCCTACAAGATCATCTAGGTAGCATCCAAATTTTCTACTAGCCTTCAAATATCCATGTCAAACGTTTTGAGTTCTTAGTTTTTATATTTAGTTTGAAAAGTAAATATTAATTTAATTTCATAACCATAATGTAGGGTAATAAAAAATATTTTTCTCTCTAATCAATGGAATTTTGAATTTCCACCATATGTAAAATGTAATTTGCATACATTGTTCAAAAAATGATCCCAAAAAAATGATATCATTTGCGTTAATGAGTAAAAATATGCATTTATCCTTCTCTTTATATATATATATATATATTGATGAACAATACATTATTTTAACCCATTATTAGGTATATATTTATCAAACTCTGAATATCAAATCAATATCAATTTCATTAGGCAATGTAATGCCTTATTAAATAGTTACAACTTTATTTCATCTTTATCCATAATAAATAAAACAATTTGGCCAATATAATCCATTCTTACACAGACTCTATTAATGAATCATATTTTTAAATTCATTTGGTAGAAATTTAATCATTTTACCCAACTATGTCCATAAGAAATATTGTAATATAATGTCATGAAATAGGGAAAAAAGAATCATCCATATAAAATCTTGAAATTAAATAATATCTCTTTCACACTAAACCTGAATTTTTATTTTCTACATTTTTTCATCATTGATATTATTATAGAACACCCATTTGTTTTGGACTAAATTATTATGTATTATCCTTGAATAAATAAAATAGGATTGTTTTCTCTATAAATAGAAATGTTAATTATTTATATCCTTAACCAAATTATCATCTACAACATCCACATTGATTTTTTTTGGCCCAACATGAGATATAAGAGAACACCGTTATTGATCATTAATTCCTCAAATTTTAACAAGTGTTATCTAATCATTATAGAATTTTATTTCAATTATATTATAATGAATTTTATTTCTATTTTCTTCTTCTAATCCACCATATTTTCATTATCATCTATATATTCAATTATGCGTTATAAAACCCTTGGTTCTCCCCATTTTGCACTCACTTCTACTTCAATATTCTTCCAAAACATCAATATTTCCCTCTGAAATATACTCACCAGTTTGCAAAATCGTCTCATTCTAAAAAAATACAACATAAATTATTACCACGTACATATATGATTTTCATTGTGGAATATATAAATAATTATTTTTTTAATGTATAAGGTACATACCTTCATCCCCATGAGCTTCAATTGGGAATAATGTATCTTTTTTATATTAAAAAATTTATACTTTATTGAACTAGAATCCACATGATTGTCAACATTCTCCCATACCACATATAATAGGGTTAATTTATTAACTCTAAAATATTAAAGCCATGTCAATGGTGTATAATTATATGAGCTCATCCCATATCCAATATAGTACCTAATAAAATATTTTCAAGGAATATTGTTTGAGTGATATTATTTATAATTGAATTTCTATTTTTAATCAGTCAATTTTGTTTAAGAGTACTCAATGTTAACACATGATTCTATATTAAATTATTTTTATGTAATTTATGCAACTTTTTTTTTGAAAAAAATATACAACTTCCACTCTGAAAGAATTAATTTTTAACAAAGATTATTTTCATCCTATATCTAGTAACGAGTGATACAATTTAAGATATAATATTTTTGAGAATTAACCAATAATAATTCCATAGATAAATATAAATTAAAAAAAAAGAATAATTAATTCTTATATCTTTTTTTAGTTTCATCAAACTTGACACATCCAAAATTGGATTCCTGATTAATACATTGGCCTTCGTGTCTTTTATCTTGTTTTTATTTGAGAAAATCGTAACATTTATCAGGTATCAAACATGTTAGTGTGATTTTCATGAGTGTTTAGTGATGTAAAACTCTAATATTTTATGATATATATCTATTTAAATAAATTTATTTTCATTGATATTTTTCTTTACATGAAACACTATGTATAAAAAAACCATTATACACTATTGAATTATTAATTTTTTAATTATACTGTTATAACCATGCCATAAAATTTTTAGTGATAAAATGAATAATGAATTTGAAAAGAATATAATAAACGGGTAATAAGATGAATATTTATCCACTAATATATAAAAAATAATTACACATTTTTCTATCTAGTCATTTTAAACTACCAAAACATGTTTTCATAAAAAAAGTTATAATTTATTTTATGAATAAAATTTATAATTAATTTCATTAATTTTTAGAAATTTTATTTTAGGATCTTGTTATCATTTAATAATTCATAATTTAAATATTAATATACGGTTATGTTTTTGATTTTTTTTTAAAAATGTTTTTTTGGTGAATAATATAAAATAGGGATTCTTATGGAAATAAACATTTCCTTTCATGGGATTACAAAGTCAAGTTATATTTTGAGTTAATTTTGAAATCATATTAGTTCTGTAAGATTAAACATAATCCAGTAAATATCATTCCAGTAAATATTATAATTTTTTTTGAATACATAATTTTTAATAATTTAAAAGGAGTTTTTGTAAAAAAAATCATTCATGTCTTGTTTTATTGTTTTTATAATTTTTTTAACTATTATAGAAATTTAATTTTATAAAATTGAATATATATATATATATATATTTTAATGGACATTTAAATTTTTAGAATAATGACACATTCATTTTTGGTCAATTGTGAATAATTGTTTTCAAAACATCAGTCATCACACCAAGAGTTAAAATGAATTTAAAGCGATAAATCATAAATGATAAGTGTTAATATAAGCTTAAGTAATATATATAAATCATATATTATTGTCATTTTTAGACTCTATCTCATATCATATTTGAATATTATTCATTTTGGATAATTTTTTATTGAGTAAGACATTAATAATTTTTAATATATTGAAAAATTACATGTCTGTGCTCTCCCCCACTTATAAATGGACATCCTTCAAAGGAAATCTATGAAATTCAAGATAATATTATTATGATCAAGAAAAATCGAAAAAAATTATTAGATCCTTAGAAATGTTCTCTAATTCCATATGTAATCATAATACAATCCCATCAAGGGTTAAGGACCAAAATTAAGGATGTATCTCAATGAAGAGGTATGAGTCTTAACCAAGTACTTCCAATTTTATTTGTTTTTGTATATTCTCTAATCATATTCTATTAATCATAACTTGATGACTCTGGTATAATAAGTATATTAATATTATTTATGATGACGTAAGAACCATATTCCACCACCATTCTATCAAATATGAAATTAATTTATCTCTCATGTCTACGTGTGAACTACAGTCTCTACATAGTGATATGATTCATTTTATATAACCAAAATTAATGTTTGGTTATTGTGACAGATGTAACATTTATATATTATATTTCTTATATAATTAGTTTTTTTATCTATAAGGTATTATCTAACTTACTACATTACAGTATTTTGGAATAGGATAATGTCAATTGTGCACACGGGTGGACTACCAGATCTACAAAGGGATACGATTCCTTTTCAATTTTGAAAAAACACTATTGGTAACAACGATACATTTAATGAATATATATCATAATTAGGACCAATAATAATACATAAAGGTGAGTTAATATTTAGATTTAATTCATTCCATCAATCAATAAATATTAAAATCAATTGCGTGTATGAATAGATTATCATCTCTACGAAGTGATGTAATTGATTTTCTATCACCTCTTAATATGATTAGTTATAAACATAATAATAATTATTACATATAAAACATATTACTATGTTATAATTGTGGAAACATAGGATCCATGATCCGTTTATATTGAATATAACTGTTAAATAAAAACATGTATGGAAAATGGACCAGTTTTAACACAAATGCTATTTTTAATGATAGAATTATTAATAAAAATAAAAATATGAAATTATAATGGAATGATACATATTATGTTATGTATTAATTTTTGTAACACATATTCCAACCTCACTATCTAGAGTAGTTATGGGGGAGATACATACCTTAGCTGACATCGCCAAAATGACAAAGCCTCCCAATAAATTACACATGCATTAAAGAACAATGGGTGATGATTTTGAATTTAATAATTGAATAAACTAAAAATACCAAAGTTAAAACATCAAAACTATATATTTGAATCAATATTCCAGAATATTTAAAACATTTTCAATTATATGTAAAAAACGAAATCATAGAAATAGTGGAAATAAAATAAAATACCAACATGACTAAGACACAAAAAACACAAGACAATAATGTAGAAACATTCTAGGAAACAACAAAAAATGGCTCATCTCCAACATCCCATGTTATTCCACAGAATCAAGATGCATCTGAAGAGAAATATTCTATGTTTCATTTAAAAATATCCTAATATACGACATATCAAAACACACCTTTGGGGCCCATGTATTGAGTGAGTATAGAAATAGTATTATTTCATCTAAAAACGTCCAAACAATTATCACAGGGAAAAGAACAAGTTATCAAATTTTGTATAAAAGTATTTAAGGTAGTTAAATTATGTATAAAAAACCCATAATTGTTTCCATGAAGTACTATAAATAAATCATTCGAAAGCATTATTAATGATTTTGAATACCCATTTACATATTTCCTCACAAGCACCCATGCATGAACAAGTGACAGTTACATACTCTTGATCAGTCTCTCATTGAACCAACAGATTTTCACAAGGTGACTAATATCTATGTTCCCTATTGGTACACACCCCTTGTTTAGGGTTCTTTCCAAATTGTGAACTCACTCTAAAAATGTATCCCAAATCCCTTTCTAATACATTTCACACAAAATATTTTTTTATGAAAATAATTTCCTAAAACACTTTCCATTAATAAAAAATCTATAATTTTAAAATTAACATTTTGAAATTACAAAAAATAGGAATTTTCAAATATCCAACAAATTTTACAATAAATTAAATTTCATAAACAAAAATATATTTTTATTAAGAACAACAAATTATTATTGAATCAATTTCTTTAGGATAATTTAATCAAAATTACTTCTTCCAATTTTATAAAATTCTGAGATGAAAAAGAATCCAAAAACCTCACAGAAATGGTGAAACATGTAGACTGACTTTATAATCATATATATTTATTATTAGACCAACTCAACTTAAATATTTCAAATAATAACCCATGAAAATTTAAATCATTTAACATAGATATATCCACAAAAAACTAGATCTATTATTAAGATAAAGAGAGTGGAGAAGAGTATATATTAGATGAAACGAAGAAAAAGGAGTACTTACCAATGATTCTATATCTCAAATGAAATTACATTACCCAAAATTTTATTTTAATAATGATCCATAAAATTAGGGTTGAAAACTTTATTTCACATGGTTCGGTGACATTTCATGTCAATACATTCACTAATTTCTCATGTACTAATGAAAACCCCCACCCCATATGATTTACTCACATGGTTCTGAATACCATGTTCCAACCATGTTATTCCCCTACATTTAACCCTATATTGTTTCACCCGTGTACTCACTTGGTTTGGCCAAAATGTGCACCAACTTTTCACCATCCGAGTGATTCTCAAAAATTGTTTCATTGTTATCTAGATGTTATTCATGGTCTATACTAAAAATGATCCTCCAGATACCGTTTAAAATTATTTATAAAATTCCTAAAAACACTCCAAAAATAACTAGTGTCATTTATAATCTAAAAGTACATAAATAATTTTTCTTGTAACTTAATGATAGGGTGCTACATTTTACCCACAATTGAACTTTCAATCCATTAAAATTAGAAAAAATTACTTTCCATAGCATATATTAATCCAATTTTATAACACTTCCATCTCATTAATTTATTTAACTACCAAAAGATGGCCATGATTCCCTAAAAACAATACCATTCTTAATCCTTTTCCCTAAATGAACTTCTTATTATTATACATAATTATTATCTTTAAAAAAATCAATGTATTATCAAGTTCACATTCAAAATTTTCCAATTGAGTCACTAGATCTAGATCAGGATGAAACTTTTTTAATTGAAATACATAAAACAGATGATACATAGAAATGAATTTTGAGGGAATGGAAATCTTATATATCATCTCACCATATCATTCAAGTATCTAAAAAGGGATAAAGTTATAAGGGGAAACTTTCATTGATTCTGAAAATGATGATTCCCAATCCATGGAGATATTGTTATCAAAAAATTATCCCCATCCAAAATTAGAATTTTCTATAATAGTGATCTCCATATGATTTCATAAAAATTTGTGGCATCACCATTCTCATTCCGATCAACTGAATATTCTCTTATTCCTCATGCATAATGAAATGTCAAATGAGCGAAGTCTCACATATTTCAACCCATCAATGTAGGGAACTAAAAGGAATTCCATACAGTTGCTGAAAATTATAAATATGTATAAAAGCATCGTAACTAATATTATGTAAAAACTCTATTAATTGTAGTTTATCTTCTCTTCATCCACCAATATCTGTCACATAATCTATAATCATGTCTTCCATTAATTTAATTATACTTCAATAATTTTAATATTTATTAGGATGGTCGGGTCTTTTAATTGTCAAATGGGTTCAAGTGATTTCAATAAGGAAATTAAAAATGATACAAATATCTTGGATATCATTCATATTCAATTAATGTTGGATTTACATGCCTCTTTTCCACATCTTTAATATATTTTTTAAAAATGTGTTACACCATATTGGATATATTAATAGGGATTAAGTTAGCTAATATAATTGGAGATACCCAATAACCCATATGTAATCACATCTACATACCATTATTTGCATACCAATTATAAGATCCATGGATATCTGCAACCATTTATACATGGGAATTGGTATAGACTGCAACATACAAGATAAAAATTGATGCTCTACCTTGAATTAATGACATTTGAGGCATCTTGTGATAGGCTATGCCACATTCTTTTTCATTCTAACCCCCCCTAAACTATGATTTTAGAAAACCTATACATATTTCATATTCTATGATGAACTTCACATCTCAAATGGTGCTAGGAATTAAGAAGAAGTTTCTCATAGGATAAAGGTTCCACAATCAGATTTAAAAAATGAAATAAAATTTACATCCACTTACAATTCATCAATAGTCTCACCAACAATGATTTTTGATATAATTTATTTACAATTAGAATTAAATGTCAAGTCATATTTATCATTTCTAAAAAATACTGTGAAAAATTAAATCATAAGGAAATGATATCATTACTATATTCTTCCCAATACAGATGTTTTTTGGATATCACTAACAATAGCTACCAGTGATTCGAATTGTCATTGTCTATATAATAGAATTTATTTTTTTAATACATATTATACATATTTCCCTTTTTGATATTTACATTTAAAATTGGTGTCAAAAATATATCGTTATTCCACCAATGTTAGTTTTCTTATATTCAATGAGCTTTGTTAGAAAATGTGTTTTAATATCTAATAATTTCTAAACACCATAAATTTATCTCCAAAAAAAATAATGATGAAAATTCATCAAGGCATTAAATATAGTAGCTATCTCTAAATCATTTACTAGTTATTTCTCCTCATGAATAGAAAACATTCATGATTCATATGGTATGACATGATCTCCCTATATGAGAATAAAAGCAACCAAGATCCCAAAGAAACAAAATACAAAACACAAACATTTACTAATTATGTAAAAATCCGGATATGTGATAATGTATGGAGAACCATTATCCCATGAATATATTTCTACTATTTATCATTCCACTATAATGGAACATTCTTCATTGACCAAGATTTTATTTGTGAATCAATTATTCATAAATAACAAAAAAACATCAATAATAACATGTGAATCCATGAAAAGTGTGTATATAAAACAAATTGTATGGTGGTTTCCAAGATATAACAATGTATATATTATCCTAATCTGTAGAAACTACATTTTCAGAAATTACATGTATAATAAAATGTACATATTATATCCATATGTGACAGTTTGAATGTTAAAAAAAATATGATCATACTATAAGATAACCAATAATATCACTGAGTGTTTATCATGATTGAATTATTCCTAGAATACAATAAAATTTGACCACCAAATTTGATAAAATATCCATATATCTCTAAAATATCCATTTCATTAATGAAATAAATATTGTTGGTTCATAAATAAGAATGAAATGCATGACCATGTACTCGTACTGGCCATATCAACTAGTCAATGTTGTCTTTGTAATATTCTCCTCCTAAATATGTCGTTGTCGATAACTTTAATTTAAATGATTATTTGAGAACTATTAGGATACCATTAATTAATCAAATAATTCACCAATTTGTTTCAATGTGTATCTTTTCTTTATCATATCTTGGATATGATAAAAATAATCCACTAAAATCCCAAGTGTTCAAAACTCTTTCTTATGAAATGTACTATTACTATTAATGGATATTTACTATTATGGATGAAACCATTACTTTTCAAATCTTCCACTTTGACCATTAATTCCTTAAATTCTATAGGTTCTATCCTATAAGATGGATGTGAAAAATGGCTTGTCCCCATTATGAGATTAATTATAAATTAAAAATCAGTTATCGGTGGAAACCCTGAAATATTATCCAGAAAATTATTATTTTATTTTACATTGATGAATGGAAATATATATTTTTATGGTCCCATCCATATTTTCCAAATCTACTACTACCATCTAATAAGAGACATTTCCAACCACTGGTGACCATATTGCTTCCCTACTAGCTTTTATATGAGGATCTAAATTCATGTCCAAAATATAATGATTTAACCTATTATTGTTTATTAATATCCATAATGTTATAAAATTATCCTAAATTCACATTCCTATGTTTATTATATGTTCTCTGGAATCGTGATTAAAAATTTTTAATTCAAAATTATAATTATTTTTTATTTTTTAAATTTCATTGCCTTGTGTGATAGATCGTTATTAATTTTATTCAATTAATTGGTTATGATATTACTTTTCATGATTAGGATATCATAAAATTATAGCATTTATTATCAATTAATTATATCTTCAATGTTGACCCTTACAATGCATATGACCCCACCAATTCTTATTTCCTCCTTGCCTAGGTTATGGATATAAAGTTCAATGTATGATATTTCTATAAGGGTACTAATAATGGAAACTTTTTAAAAGATATTATAGATCCTTTTAGTGATTTTTTTCTTACGTATATATGATCAAAGTAAACTAAACCTTAATCATTTAGATCCATGTGTATCTCTGTTATGTATTTATTATTCATCTAATTGATGAAATATCTATCCATGTTATGATTTATAAAACTTATTTAGTATAAGTGTATAATTAAAATATGAATTAAGATATAAATAGAAAAAATTGGCGAAAATCATGGCGATCATTCTATATAAAAGATAAAATCATAAATTATTGTTATTGTATAAAATTTCTTCCAAGAAAATATTCCCATTATTGAAATTGGAATGTTGAAGTGTCTATTAAATCGATTCCATAGGGATTACCATACTGAATGTAGTGAATTGATTAGTAACTTGATTATCACTGGTTCTCAAGGAGAGGACCTATGAATGCATAGCTAGCTATAAAAACTCAATAGGTATGAATGTTTTAATTCATATTATTTTTATGTACCATTGTGAATTATTAATATTAATTATGACAATAGACAACCATATTCATAGGTTGATCAAAATCCGCACAATTTTAGACATCTCATGATTTAATTTTATAAATATTTAAATTTTCATTATGATTAATTTTGGTTGATACTTATTTTTTTGGTCAATGGATAGAACAAAGAGGAGTCATACATACAATGAATGTGATTAAATATTGAATTACTATCCCTATAATAAATTTAAAGGGTTAAGAGTAGGGGTTTAATATATAGTGACTTTTCACACATAATTATATTCAGTTATGTGTGGTAACATAGAAGATGATGTCATACAAAATACTGGAAGGATAGGGAAACATTCCATTGATTAATTTATGTGACAATGCAATCTCTCCTAATGTGGCTCTTCTAATACACAATTTTCTAAAAAATTGACCAATGTGATGGAAAATGTTTTTTTGTCCTTTTGTTATAAAACAATAAAAATGATTTCTTAGTTGTAAATTTCTTGTAAGGTCAATATTAATAATGGATGGATCTAATAAAGATTAAAACGAATGAATATGAATTCAAATATATGGAATTTGGGGTGTCATAGAGGGTATTTCTCAAAAATTACATATCCCAAACTCTTCATACTAATATAGAGAGGGGAATTATAGATATTATGTTGATGGTTCATGAATCCATTAGTAACTATTAAGAAAAAAATAATTCACTTTTCAGGTGTATTTATGGTTTTATTATACACCTATAAATATTATTTTATTGATTCCTTATTTTTTTAAACTAATCCTTCTAAAGGAATTATCCAAAAGAAGCATTTTTAATATTTAATGATATTGTTTATTGTGATGTCCATAGAGAAATATAGGCTAGAAACCATCATTATAATGATTATATTGATAAGAAAATGAATATTTAGTTTCATTGAAGCTCTAGTGGTATGTCCCATGGAGTGTAAAAGGATATTCAACATACTACATAACTAAAATGTGGGAAGGAGAAATCAAGTAATTTCATGAGTGGAATGAGAATATCTTTCAAGCATAAGAGGCCTAACTATCAAGAAAAAGAATGTATAAGTGATCTGAAGTGAATAGTTAATGAAATAAATATATATAATTATCAAAAAAATACTCCACCAACACATAAATTCATTAAATTAATGGAGATTGTGAATAATGTAAATCAATAACCTAATCAAAATATTAATGAGGATAATAAGCACAAACAACCTCAAAGTCAAACTAAAAAAGGAAATATTATAAAATCTTAAATAAAAATTTGGCTTAAGAGTTTATATGATAAAAGGTAAAATTATCATATAATTTAATGTTCCTAATTTTTTATTAAATTTATTTTCCAACCAACTGTTTTAATATAAATAAATTTTTAAGGGTATCACATCACTACCTAATTGATTATATGTTTAGTTAAAGTAAAAATTTCTAATGGAATGAGGATTTAATATAATGTTTTTAGATCTTATAAGAAAAACTTTTTTGGTAATATTTTTTCAAAATTTACTTTTATTATTCCTCTAGTAGAATTTGATGTTATTTAGGGAATTTATGTGATCTTTTTATATTGATCGAATATTAATTATTAAGGGAGGGAATATACATTTGATAATCTGAATCAACACATGATCATGTATTGTTATAAGGATGAACCTAAAATTCCATTGGAAATTTCATCCATCAGATGTTTTTCACAACAAAAAACTAAAGGATATTTAACTCAAATGCTTGGGGAGAAACACTAAATTTAAAATTTTTCATTTTTTCACGAATATGATGATGTCTTTTCTATGGTCATGCCTAATGTTTCTCTAAATTATAATGTTGAGTTATCAATAGACCTCATAGATGATTCTATAACTATTTCAATAAAACCATATATAATTGACCTGAATGATTTATAAAAATTAAACTTGTATCTCTAAGATTATCTAGAAAGAGGGTTCATTTAACATAAAACACCGCAATGGGGAGAACATGTTCTCAATGTTAATTTGAATGTTTAGTTAATGTGTATTTCAAATAATTATAGGGTACATAACAAGATAACAATTATGACAAATTTTCCTCAACCATATAACAATGATCTACTATATATGTTATGATGAGAACACTATTTTTTTGAAGATTTATGTTTGATCTAGATATCATAAACTAAGAGTCAAAATTAAGTTTATACTCGAGAAATTTTTTGTATTTTCTATGGTTGTTATGAATTTATAATAAATCCATTTGGACTTATTAATTATCACCCTATATTCATGGATTTAATGAATAAAGTCTTTACAGATTACCTTAATCCATTGTTCTTTTTATAGATTTTTTTTAATATTCTTTTGGAAAATAAGAGAATTAATAACATTTGAGGATTATTTTAAAAGACATGAGGATAGATAATCTATATTGAAAATTTAACATTTATAAATTGTTTATTTATATTATCTAAATCTAGGGTCATATAATTTCATGTGAGGTTATATGGGATGATCCTTCAATGATTAATGTTACTGAATAATGGATCAAAAAAATAATGGCGGTTAAGATCCATATTTTTCTTAGTTTTTAAGGATACCACCAAGACATTATGAGATATTTTTCACTACTATCAAATCCACAAACTATGTTGATGTAGAGGGGATAAAAGTTCTTTTTCATAGATAGATGCTTAGATAATTTCATGAAATTAGAGAGAATTTTTATCAACACACCTATGATGACACTAAATTGCAGTAGAGATGTGTTTTTTGATCTATAGTGATACATAAAAAAGGTAATGGAAAGCATCATTATGCATAATGATATGGTGATAAACCTTGAAATTCAACAATTCAAAATTCCTGATAATAATTACATGACTCATGGTGTATATGGAATTTAAACATTTTTCTATTAATGATAAATGAGAATTAAATAAATGGAAAAACATGTGATATATAAACTAATCATAAAAAATATAACTATATATTCACATGGAATGAGTTTAATATATTCGAAAGATGATGGATGGAGTTGATAAAATATTGTTATTGCACAATGTGTTACCATGTTGGGAATGTTAATTAGGTGGAAGATTCTATGAGTTAGAAAGAGCATGCTATTTTGTCCATGATGGGGATAAAAAGAGATAATATATTAAATATTTTAAAAAATATATGATTAAATAAATAGGTAAGATGAAATATATTATCATTCTCAATTCAATTTCTAACCATCCATCTATGAGATTATTAATAAGGTGCATAAAAATGATTTGGAATTTTAGAATATGTTGAGTAATGTTCCTATGTTAAAACATGGTTGTGATGAAATGATATGTTTTTTAAACCAACTCCATGTTCCCCCAATTCCATAAATGATGGATTTTGTAAAGATTTACATAGTTCATTAGTCTATATTCATATGAGAAGTATGATGTTCTATTCTGATCCGAATGTGGATTTTTTGTGGGAGAACAAGAGGTCTGATATTACATAACATTTGTCTTGGTGGTTTTTATATCATGAAGTAAATACAGAGATATATATATATATATTTGGGTATGTTCAAACCATTACCCATACTAGAACAGAAACTAGAAAACAAAACCATGGATTTTCCCATTGAGATCCACAAAACATAAAAGGCCATAATTATATTTGGGATAGAGTAAATTAAAATACAAATTTGTAACATTTAATTTATATAATATAATATTTCTCAATTTATTTACTTACATTGATATACATTATGTATGTTTTTTAATTTCATGTAGTACCACACTAAATAATACTCATCATGACATAAGAATTACCTTGAAGTTAAAGGGATGACTTTTGCATGCTCTTGATATGGATTTGAGGTTCATTACATCATGTCATCCATAGTGATATAATCAATTTTATAGGAACGTTCAAGCTCTAGAATACATGTTTAGGTCTTTCTATTGGGATTTAAAACTTTTTCTAGAACAAAAATTTTCCTTAGTATAATTTTCATAAAATAATAACTTTTTTTCGAGCTAATTAGATCACTCCTTATAAAGACCTATAAGGTAAGTAGTGTAGAACTCCAATGTGATAAGATTGAATTAGAGAAAGAAAAATATTTGGACCTAGTCAAGCTAAGGAAATGTGAGATAATGTTATATCCATTTAATAACATATTAGGATAGCTCATTCTTGATAAAAAAAATTCACTAGAAATCATCAGTGAGAGCTATAGTTCAAACATAGTGTGGAGGTATTCCTATGAATATCTCCATAGAAAAATGTAATGAGATATAGAAATATAGAAATTTTATCGATAGATATATTGGTTCTTTTGATGTTATTAAAAAATTTAAGTATGTTTCATATCTCTTGGCAATTAGATTAATTCTCCCTTATGTTCATAGTGTGGTCCACATACATCACTTAAAGAAGTACATACTTTATCATTTCCATGTAATAAATTTGGAGGTTATAAAACTAGATAGATATCTCTCTTATAAGGAAAAATTGGTGGTGATTCATTATTAAAGGTATAATTTGTTATGAAACAAGACCACATACATAAACAATTTTTTATGGTGATCCCACTAATTTGAGGTAGCTATAAAAGAACTCGAGAATGTGATGAGGTAGAATTGTTCCAAACTATTTGTTCCATAGTGAAATAATTTAATGTAAAAAATTATTTTTAATTGGGGTATAATGTAACACTCTAGTATTTTTTGATATATTTTTATTTAAATAAAAAAAAATTTTGATAGCATTCTTTACAGACACAAACATGTTCAAATAAACCACATTTTATTATTAAATAATTATTATTGAAATGTGGCTAAAATAATATTTCCATCAAATTAATTTTAGGCATAGTAATAACAAAATTAAAAAAAATGAATAAATTTTTTATAAATGGAAATTATATTGGTTAATTCATAATGAATAAGTACACTATTTTTATTTTTTTGTTTAATTCTTCAAATTTTGTTTTGCTATAGAAGGTTTTTTTGCCTTTCATGAATGAAAATGATAATAATTATCGGTAATTTTAATATGTTTTTCAAATTAATATAATTTTCAAATTTAAAATTTAAATAATAACATGGGGTTAATATTTATGATATTTCTAAAAAAATGATTTTTGTGGAAGAGTATAAAATACCGATTTTTTTGAATACCGTCTTTTCATTTCATGTACATAAAATGTTACAATATATTTTTTATTGAATGAAATATATAATTAGGTCCTTTTTATTACAAATAATCCAATAAAATTCATTATGATCCACATCAAACATTATTTCTATATAAAAACATTTTACTACTAAAAATGGTATTTTTTTAAAATGATTCTTCATCATGTTATTGTGGTTTTTAAAATCAATTTATTCCAATTTAAAAAATAATAATTTGATACTATAGAATACGTATATTGATTATAATTTTCAAAATTTTTATTGAGACCACATTAATTTTTGGTCATTTTGAATAGTAACTTTTGTAAAAAAAATTCATTTACCAGGGTAGGAGTCAAAATTTGGATAAGGAGTTAAAAACAGAACTACATGAATTAAAAAAACCTAAAATATAAAAATTCTAATGTATGGTAACATTTTTATCCTATATCAACTCACATTCTAATATTATTCATTTGGGATACATTGGTCTTGAGTAATCCATTATTATATTTTAATCTCTTGAAAATACCTACATGTGTCCTCTCCACCAATTAAATAATGACACCCCTCAACAACTTTATACACACATAAATAGCCTCTTAGAATAGATAATATTTGAAAGAATCCTTTCCTAAAATCTCTCCCCATTTCACTCATGTAATGGTTTCATCTGAATGTTATCCTTCCATGTATTAATATTCAATTTAATAGATATTTCTCAACGAGGAGGTATAACTCTTTTCTGATTACATTCAATTATATATGTTCTAAAACCTTATACAAGCCCATTTCCTTCACCATAAATTATGAATACAATATATAAAATATAATGATATTTTTTATAATTTTTGGATAGTGATTTCCCCCTTCAATTCTATCAAATGATCAATGAATGTATCGCTCAAGTGTGCGTGTGGACAACCAAAACCACATTGAAATATGATTCATTTTCAATACCCATATTTAATGGTTGGTTAATATGATAGATTATATATATATATTATATTTATGAGAAAATTATGATTTGGTAATTATAATATCTTATTAGAATTCCAACATTCCAGTCTATGGAAAAACTGTAACATCGCTAATGCGTATGTGTGGACTACCACCTCTATGAAGCGATCCATTGAATATTTAATTTTCCCTTTACATGAATGTTAATACGGATAAATTTTCCAAATATATATGATATTAATGAAATAAATTTTATTCTTAAAATTATAATTATTTATTACATTTATATCATTCCATCTATTGAAAATTGGATTCATCACCCATGTATACATATATATTACCTTCTCCATGAAGTGATGTACCTCATTTATCAACACCCCATTATATTAATAGTTATAAAATTTATATTAATTATTACATACAATAATTATGAAATTATAAACAATATATGGATGATGGAATAATAATCAATGATCGAGAACCATAACTATTAAACGTGAACATGTATAGATAACATAGCACTTTTCAATCGAAGGATCATTTTAATGAAGAAATTGTTAATAAAAGGATAATTTTATAATTTGTATAAAAGATGAGTTTTATGGTCGGAATTAATAAAGTAATATAATATATTAATAAAAAAACTAAATTTTTTATAAGATATTGGAATGTCTCTATTGAAATATGGGCCTTGATGTATGGGTTTTGTTAAAATATCTATTGATATTTGGATTGCCTATCCTAAATCTTGTTTGAGAGAAAAAATTTAAATATTATCTTTTGAACCCCATTTTTTACCTTTTACTATGGTTATTCAAGTAATTTTCTTGTTATTGTACTATTCTCCACTGTTTGTATAATATATTAATTGAGAAAAAGATTTTATTAAAATAGAATTTATTTCCACAATGGCGATGGATCATTTTCATCCATGTCCATATTTTATTTAAATTTATAACAAGAATGTTTTTTTATTCTCTAATGAGTTATTAATTTTATTTTTCCTTTTTTTAAAATTCTATTCATTTTGAAAAATAATCATCATATCAATTCCTGAACAAGGAACTTTTTACCAAATGTGTGAACATAATCTTTGTTTTATCTTATACTATATAAATGAATTTTCTTATTATCATTAATACTATTATATTCATTGTTTTTATTACAATATTCCATATTTATATTCCAATAAATATTTACCATAATATTTTTGAAATATTCTTATTTGAAATAAATTATTTACAAATTAAGAGGATATCTACCTCAACAAGTATTCCTAGGATATTTTAATATATTTTTTTATATGACAACATCCTTTGAAATTTATAATTCATCAATTGGGATATGATCTAATGATATAATCCACATATTTTTCTCCCTATATTTTTAGATTAATATGTTTCATGGATTGTTCATTAAACCCGATTATTTTTATATGTTTTAAAAAAATTAAGATGATAAAATTATGAAAGACATATTTTTCTCTAGGTTATATGATAATAAAATTATAAATGTTTTTATGATGTTGTGGATATTTTATATGTTAATTTTATCTTAGTGGAGGATCTATGACATCCATCAAATGCATTGGGTAAAAATGAATAGATCATGATATAT
Organism: Viscum album; assembly: GCA_963277665.1. Lineage (NCBI taxonomy): Eukaryota > Viridiplantae > Streptophyta > Magnoliopsida > Santalales > Viscaceae > Viscum > Viscum album. The sequence goes on from OY728141.1 coordinate 1,429,151,461, forward strand.
TACTGGTTCATGTGATCCTAATTTCATGTTCATAACATTACATGTAAACATTGTTTTATGTAGATATAAGTATAAATGGATCTAGTTTCATGTCCATAACAATAGGTGAAGACTTGATTTCCTACCCTTAACATGTTGAGTTAACCTATTACTATTTAAATATTTTTAAAATTTTATAATCATATGCTGATTCCATATTCCATTATTTATATTATTCTCTAAAAGTGCCTGATTAATAATTATTGATTCCACACTGTTATGACTGTTATCTTTTGATGAAAATGAATTATCCTATAGCTCATGATTATAGTTATTTAATTGAGAATTTATAACATTCTATTTTAATGATCTTATTCAAATACAATAATATTCACATATTATCATTTAATCATATCTGTAATGTTTACCCTTACCGAGTATCTAAGATAAATCTTTCTTATGATTTCCCTCCTTGGGTTTTGGTGGACGGTTATAAGTATGATTTTTCTAGAAATTTAGTTATAATAAGATCATTATGGTATATATGGACGATATTTTATAGTATAATATGATTATGTATCTACTCTCAAAAGACACTAATCCTATATTTTTTTTGGAATTTATAATTGTATTATATATTAAATATTCATCTAAATGATGTAATATCAATATATAATATTCGTGGGTCTTTTTAGGTGATGTCGCACTGTTATTTTTTCTCAAAAAAATCATTGAAGGATTTTTTTACTCAAATAGAAAGGTATTTTATTCCACATATATTTTCTCCACCATTGAAATATATAATATATCCAATTCTCTATTTTTGAGAAGGTGTATTTCATCATTTCGAAATCCGTGAAAAAACTATTATACTATCTTTTTTTATTATTGATATAGTATTTATTTGGAAATTAATTACATGCCCAAAATCACATAATTTACTTATGATATTTTTTTGACTGTAAATTCATTAATAAGGAAAATGCGAACCTTGATTTTTTCTACCAATCCTAGCATTATTTGAGTTGATTATATTAAGGAATCATCACTACAAAATAACACATCTCCATTGAAATATATTATTACTATAAAAAACATTATTTATTTTCATTTGGGATATCAAACAATTATCATGAATATTTTATAAAAAACCCTTATTTTTACACAGAAAGATTTTGAAAACATTTTACTTCTTAAATAATCCATTATTGATCCATTATTTTTTCTTCACTTGAATATTTTGTAAATTAGATTGTTTGAAATTTAGTCCCATAGACTCTGCCTCATTTTGAAAGTCCAATTATATATTTTTTTTTAAAACCCATTGATGTTTATTCCTAATATTACTTATTTATTATAAGGGTCTTGTTTAACACATCTATTTTTTTAATAAATCCATTACCTATTTATGCAAAAATAATTTTAGAAAAAGGAAACAACAATCAAAAGCGTATTTAGGGTTTGAAACTATACACATAATTTTATGTCTCTCCAATTTTCTCAAATATCATTTATCTATGGTGAAAATTTTTAATATTCTCTACATATTTCCTTAAACATCACCCCATGAACATGGTTTATTTTGTTTGGTCATTCCTATTCCAATAGAAGTAGTAGCTTGAATAAATTGTAGGTCATGATACTCAAGGATCCTTTGGGTTTTGGGTTCTTATGATTTTCCTCAAAAATTACTGATTGAATTTATTGGCGAATCCCCATAATAGATTTTCTTTTATCTATAAATTTATCCCCCTGTATAAAAGAAACAATATTTTCATGAGATTCCATGAAATATTTTGTTAGTACATATAGACTCATACATAAAAACTACTCAATTTTATTCTGAAGGTATTTAGCTTTTCAAAGGAATAAAAAATTAGATGCAATGTAATGATGTCAAATTTGAGTTATTCAATTCACATTCCCCTTTCATCCACAAAATCAGTTCTTTCACCAATGATATTACCATATCTTTTATTTTTTCATTATTTATCTATTCTCACAATCATTATCGAACTTACCATACTTTGAGGAGTTTAGTTCTCATTAATTTAAATTAATTTTAAATTATCTTCTAGTTATAATTTTATATAATGTATTGAGTCACATTCAACACCATTATAATTACTTCCCATATCTTATCACATATGAATTTTTTTATGGGATCCTTCATGTTCAGTTTTATGATAAAATTATCTTCTAGATCCTACATTATTAATGAAAAAAAATGTCTCTTACCAAAAATATCCACATGTAATGATTTCAATGTATATGTCATCCCCTTTCTTCCCTAATTTTTTCTCCTTAAATCACTTTTCATTCCCAAAGAATAATTTATCATACAATAACAATTTTTTTTGATGTTTCCATTTTCTCTTAAAAATTTTAATGGATTCCTCATGTGTTAATCCTCTTCATCATCATATAAAAATGTATTAGGACACTCAGAAACAAAAATTTCGACATTCCATATCAAAATTATTCATAATAATGATTTTATTTGAATTTTATCGTCCCCATTTTATGAATATATGAATTAAATGACACCAACATATTGAATTATTTATCGATGGGATCATCTCTAAATTAATGTTTCTTCATAGACTTGAATGTTGTCTCATGTGAGTATTATTTTAGTAAATAATAATTATCATTAATCACCATATTTTTATTCCATTCTAGGGCTATGGATGTTTTCCAAAGTCAAATAATTTGGATCATGATGTTAAGAACAAATAAATTTATACTACATCACAAATTTAATCATATCACAATTCATTTATAATTTTTTATTTCATCAACGACCCCCATAAATTCCATCCCTAATTACCAGACTGTTGTAGACAAGATTGAAAAAAATGCATCATCTGATTAATTCATTCCCACTATCAAATAATATTATTTATTTCATAAAATATACATCCATACATATAGGGATTTTGAACAATCTTCATAAATATTGAGAGTAATTTATCACATGGGATGGTTGGATTTTCATGTCACCACCATTGTATATATATGTTTTGTAAAATATCCCCACATATTCTTAGTCTCATTTACATCTAAATCCAACAACTTATTATATATATTTGGAAGAGCTCCACTCTTAAAGAATATTGGGATTCCTTGACTGAAATACATGAATTTATCCATCCCCCTGATAAAAAATAATTATTCATATTATTTTAAGAAGGAAATATGTTATTTCCTAAAAAAATAGAAACCCATTATGATTGAGTACTTCATAATATCATCAAAAGAGATAAAGAGAGATAGATGAACTTCTCTTACAAAAATAACATTGATACAACATGTCGGTCCTATGGAAACAAAGGGCTCTCTCTAGTCTCTGTGTAGAGAGTAATCTCCACACATAATTGTACTTTCCTCTAGGGTTTTTTGGTTTTTGTTCTCCAATTAGATTTTCACAACCCACCTTCACCAAGATGAGGGAAGGGACATCAGATTTCTAGACCCTTCCTTCTTCATGTTTAAGGAGAGATAATGACCCCCCGAGACCCTCTTTCAATAGGTCTTGGAGTGGCGACAAGCACCAAGTGTATATAATCACACACAAGATGGAAGGCATTACCCTTTTTCGTTTATAGGATCGGGATATAAGATAGTAAAACCCAAAAACACCAAAACCGGGGGTAAATGTAAAACCAAAGAAAACCATTACTATATGTATGTTACAAAAGTAAAACCAGAAAGTACAAGGAAACAACAAAGGTAATGTACCCAAATGAAAATAAAAATGGAAACTGCAATGTACCAATGCCTGAGCTAGTACATCCCCGCATAATCCTTGAAATCTTACTGTAAACCTGAAATAGTTTATATATGTGGTGAGCATACAAGTATACTCAGTAGGGAAAACCAAAGGCTCTTGTGCACAAGTGGGGAGCCATCCTAATGCCCCGTGAGAAAGGAGAAAACAAAAGAACATATCAAGGAAAACTATCCACCCAAGCCTCACTAAGACACACTCCCCAAATAACACAAGTCAAGTAATGTATAGTAATAGCACATTGATATTTTGGTACCCCGCGCCATATTCCCACTAGTTATTGAATACAACCTACGCATCGAACCAATCCCACCATTATCACCGTAGTCCCACTACCACACCCCACCCGCACACACCTGGGCCACAACCACCCATCCCTCTCGTAGACACCTGGGCCACAACCACCACGCATAACCACACCCGCAAACACATGGGTCAGAACAACTACTGCCACACCCGAAGACACCTGGGACTCATCCCGAAGACACTTGGGAAACCACCTGCCCACAAACAGCTGGGGCAACCACCACAACTCGCATGCCCAAAGATTCGTGGCCTAATAATGCACTTTATCCCATCACAACATGCTCTAAGAGGCTTGGGTCATTCGGGAAAGGGAGTAGAAAAGAAGCTAATAACCATCCACTCATAGGAGTGTTGGAAAAAACACCCTCCCCCATGGAATGGGGGAGTTCGTCACTATGTGCTCAACATGGGTATGCCGCGAATAAGAAATATATGAACTAAAATTTATATTTTTATGTAACAAGAACACATACCAATATAGGGTTACCAAAGCCATCCTAGGCACAAACACGCTTGTCACTATTCATAGAAAGAACAATACTCACAGCCGAGTCAGAACTCATTCAGAAAACCAATTCCCTATTTAACCCATACTTGTCTTCATGTTCAGGTGATCCCATTTAAGTAATGTCCTGCACGATTGGGAAACTAACAGGCATAACCACAATCCAAGAAAAGAGAAACATCCAAACAACAATTTAAGAATTCACAATTGGTTCTCTTGGGAAGTCACAACAGCAAGGGGTAATTGAGATCCATCAAAGTACATGAACCAAATAAGGCTTCAAGTTGTATCCCCACATCATAAATGAAGTCAATGTGATATCCCTCCAAGTATTGGAACCAATGAAGGCTTACTGATACAGCCCCACATCCCCAAAACCCTGAACCAACGATATGCCAAGAGTAGAGGATTCCACCCCAATTATTTTCACAAGAAGAGCAACCACATAGTTTCAGACTCACACCCAAGAGGATACCATCCTCACCCACATCACCCCATAGACAATCAAAAACAATAACATACCTACTACCAAAATAGAGTAGGGAAACTTCCATGTTCAATCACATCATTCATTATTTTCTTCTTTCTGTTGGTAAGTCGGGGTGACAACATAGAGATTTATATTTACTGGGGATCCATTTAATCCACCGAGTTTATGTGATTAACCAATTTCCAAGTTACAATTATTTAATAATCACATAATTCAAGGGTTAATTAGTGCGCAAGGAAATACCACCAACGACCATGATTTTTAGTGATCGTAGCCCAACATTCCACAATATAAGAATCAAGGAAGATAAGAAAAATAGAATATCAACACATCGTTCACACCCCTTCCCTTCATTCTTTAATGTCCGCCTGTTATCTTCATTATGGTTTGGATTCAGCCACTCCCACAGAAAAAAATCAGACCCACCCCACATGATACACAAAAAGGATATACGAACAAAAATCCCTACTCGGTTGATCAAGGATTGATGTTTTTTTCATGCGCCAAGAACAGGGGATGCACGGCTATCAGGGGAGGAATTCCATGGACTCCAAGAGGTGAAGAAATTCCAAAGAGAGGCGTACCACAAGCCACAGAAAGGGAAGAACTATAGGTGCACCAGGAAGAATTAATATATCCATCCGAGAAGAAAAAAAAGACAAAACACTAGCGGGAGATATAAAGAGGTTATGCTACTATTACAAGATATGGAATATTGAATGCCTAGAAAGTTGGATCGTAGTTTCCTACATGGGTGGGCAGTTACACATGATGATATTAAGGTGTTATTTAATACCTCCCATCGGGGAGGATTCTTGGGATTTTTAAGAATTAGTAATGTTCTTTAAATGGATTTAAAAAGGTTAAAAGAATTAATTTACGTCAAAAACATTATGTTGTGGGAGCAAGACTGGAAAAAGAAAATAGAGGGCTGGGTGAGGACATGGTGGAAACGTCACGGTTCCACCGTAACCTGTGCCATGATCAGGGTTCCACCATGACCGGTGACACCATCATGGTTCCACCATAGCTAGTGCCACTATTTTAGTTGAGCATTATTTTGGTAAAGTCATGTCTAGGGGGATCCGGACCATTACATCAGATACCTCTCAAACTATTCTCGCCATCGAGAATTAAAAACAGACCTGAAGAAAGGAGAGGGGTCCAAACAACCACCTTGAAAGATACCTCTCAGGTGTAGACCTCCTTGTTACCATGGAACTCCCCCTCCCTCATCTATCTCCTAAAAAAACACAAAAATACCGCTCCTCTCCCCCATGAAACCACGCAAAACAAAATATTAAACCATCCGGTCATTTTGTGAGTGGTTTACCTTCCTCCATGTTAAAATACTATCTGCTTTGGGTGACACTGACTCGCCCACAAGAGTTTATGCTCATCTACTCCACTGCATCTTAGATATGGATTACGTCCTCCCCTCCCCAAATTTTAGGAAACTTCACACACATCCACATAAAACGAAGATCGCACATTCCTTAGTTAAAAGTTAAAGGGTTCCATCAACCAAGTATAAACAGAACAGAAAAATACTCAAAAAATAAATGGTTACTAGGAAAGAATCCATGTCTCTTGTTCTGAGTTTCTCTCCTCAAGACCATCATGTCTCCACAACCCAATCTCCAAAGGAATGGTTCATCCATGAAGCAGCTTCTCTTTAAGAACTTTGATCATCACTAGTCGCTCCACAAACGTTGCATCGTCTTCAATATCTATCTCTCCCTAGTCAAGGACGTGTGAATCATCGTGCAGATACCAACGAAGAAATGACACATGGAAGGAATCATGCACCCATGGTAGTTTTTCTGGAAACGCCAGCTGATAAGCCACCCCTCTGACCCACTACAGCACATCGAATCGTCCGAAATCTAGTGGGAAAGCTTACTCCCTCTGCCGAACCTCCACTACCCACGCTAGGGGGATACCTTCAGGAATACGTAGTCCCCGACCCCATACTCCAAGGGCCTCCTTCTATTATCGGAATATGTCTTCTACCGTCCTGGAGACGCCTTCATCCTCTCTTGTATAAGCTGCACCGTCTCTGTCATGTTTTCACCACTTCCGAGCCAAGAACACCTACTTCCCCATCCTCGATCAAGCACAGGGGTGAGCAACATAGCCTCTCGTACAAGGCTTCGAATGGAGCCATGACAATAGTAGAGTGATAGATATTATTATATGACAAACACTCCAGAAGAAAGTGTCACACCCAAGATCCTACGAAGTCCAGGATACATGCTCGTAGCATATATTTAATTTTCTGGATGGTGCGCTCCGTCTTCCCATCTGTCTGGGGTGGAAAGTAGTGTTAAGACGTATCTGGTGCCAAAAGAATGCATCAATCCACTCTAGACATGTGAGGGGAACCATGCATCCATGTCTGAGACTATGGAACTTGGAACTCCATGTAACTGCACCACATCATCCACATACCTCCATTCTAAAGAATCCACTACACCCGACTCCTTGATCGCCAGAAAGTGAACCGATTTTTTCAACCTGTCCACCACTACCCAGATAATGTCGCAGCCTCCTTGAAACTTTGGTAGCCCTCAGATGAAATCCATCAATATTTCATCACACATCCACTCGGGGAAATCTTAAGGATGCAGCAAACCACCTGGAACATGGTTTTTAGCCTCCACCTGCTGACACGCTAGGAATTTGGCCACGAACTCTGCCACCACCCTCTTTACCGCGGGCCACCAGAACTATCTCCTCAGACCCTAGAACGTATTGAAAATTCTCGGGTGCACCACTAGGGGTGAGTTGTGGAACTCACCATGAACCCTCTTGTGCAACTCTTCTGGAACAAACACTTATCCTCAGAAAAGCACCTGATTCTGACCATCCTCCGTTAATCCATCGGGAGCATCACCTTGGTTAACCTAGTCACACATCACTTCACTGTCTAGGTCTCCCCACTAAGACTCTTCTACCTGCCGCAACAGAGAAGACTACACTTTCATCTGATACAGTAAACCTCTACCACCTTCTATCTTTGCATCCAGGTGCAAGGTTGAAAACTCCTCCATTGCCTTCCAAGTACCTACCAACTCTTGAACTACATTCCTCTATGAATTCCTGCTCAAGGAATCAACAACCACATTTCCCTTTCATGAGGTGTAGGAAACCTCATTGCCTTAGTTCTAAAGTAACTCCATCCACCTTCACTGCCGTATGTTCAGGTCCTGCTGGGAGAAGATATACTTCAAGCTTTTGTGATCCGTGAAGACCACAAAGCACTCCCTGATGAGAAAAATCTTCCACAACATTATCATGAAAATGTCCTCCACAAGATCCATATCGTTAGTGGAATAACTACGCTAATGAGGATGTAACTGCCTAATCCCATAGGAGATCACCCATTTCCACTGCATCAAAACACATCGGAGGCCTTGCCCTGAAGCATCACAGAAAACCTCATATGCCACCCCATCTTATGGAAACCTCAACTCTGGGGCACTTGCCAATTTCTCGGTCAGATAACTGAAGGCCGCCTAGCAATGCCCATTCCACATGAATGTATGGTCTTTCTTGTTCATGGTCTTTAAAGGTGCCGCAACATAGGAGAAGTTGGGTAAGAACCTCATGTAGTAAACTGCCAGCCCGAGGAAACTATGAACCTCTGCCACATTCTTGGGTGCCGCCCAAGAAACAACCACCTCGACCTTCGATGGGTCCACTACTATCCCCTACTCGGACACCACATTCCCATAGAAGTGCGCTTATCTATTCTAGAACATTCACTTGGACATACTCCCAATGGTCGGGTTCTATCCGAGGACCTCTAAAACCATTCTCAGATTCTCAACATGATCCTCCTTTGATCTTGAGTAGATCAGGTTTTCTTCAATGAACACGACTATGAACTGATCCAGATATTCCCCGAAAATGGAGTTCATGAGCCCCATGAACACAGCTAGATCATTTGTAAAGCCGAACAACATGACTACAAACTCAAAGTGCCCATACCTACACCTGAAGGTAGTCTTTGACATGTCACGCTCATTCACACTGAACTGGTGATATCCTGACCATAGTTCTATCTGGGAGAAACATGTTTCCCCCTTCCATTGGTCAAAGAGATCGTATATCCTCAGAAGAGGATAACGATTCTTGACTGTTAAATAATTCAGTCTCCTGTAGCCTACGCATAGCCGGAGACCACCATCCTCCTTCTTTGCGAACAAGACTAGGTCACCCCATGGAGATGCACTTGGTCGAACAAAATCCTTTTTCATCAAATCATTAATCTGAATCTGCAACTCCCGTAACTCAGAAGGTGTCATCCGGTAGGGGGCCATCGAAATCGGATGGGCACTAGGTTGCAAGTCTATCCTAAACTCAACATCACATCTAGGGGGAAGATTATTCACATCTTTAGGGATGACATCCATAAACACACTGATGACCCCTAGAACATCCACCATCTCTGCATCCACAAACATAACTTGCAGCTCAACTAAAAAGAAAGGAGTGGTTCCTCTCCCCTTCTGCTCTTCTAGACACCCTTCTTGCCAATAAAATTTACACGTCAGCCACCTAGGTCTGAAAAGATGACCCTTCCTCAGAATAATTCAATGGAAACGCATACAAAGAACATCCAGTAAATGCCTAGGATGACATCGTATGGATGTATCTACAATAGTAGAAGATCCCTGACTGACTGATGTGTCCCTATCATCAGTCTACACACCCGGAAAACATAAAACATGCCGATCTGACCTCCGACTAGTGTACCCAGCACTAGAGGAACTGGAAGTCTCTCAACGTCTAAACCTAGAGCATGGGTCAAAATGTGTGTAAAAAAGGAGTGCGAAGATCCTGTATCAAACAATGAATAAGAAAGGGCACTAAACAAGCTGATATTACCTTGAATGACCTCTGGACCTACTAGAACTACTACCTCCGCAGCATGTAACTTCCGACGCCCAAATCCTATACCTCTTGGCTGTAGGCCACCTTCCCGACCACGTTGGGGTCGAGGTTCCTAAGGAGCACCCAGATGTCGGCCTCATCTTGAAACCCCTACCCATAGAGGTGCAGGAGCTCGCTGACCCTGCTGCTGCTGAGGTGGGCGCTGAGCCTGCCCACCACAGCCGTAATACACTCTGTCCGGGCACTGATTTCGAAGGTGACCATGGCTTCCATAGATGAAGCATCCCGGCCATGGGCCTGAAAGGAAAGGGAGAGGGTAAGGAGATCAGAATTGGATCTACCGTGGCCTGCTCCCTGCTGGTCAGAACCTAGAGGGCCCTGAGGCTGGAGGCCCACTGCTGACAACCTTCCCATTCGATGAGCCCAACTGGATTCCCTCTCGCGATAAACCTCTCAGTGTGTGAATCCTCTCCACCACTTCAGCCTTCTTTTGGACCTCCATGTATGTCGGTAGGGTGAAGGGAGTAATAACATACTGGAGAGAAGTTTGAAGTGCCTCCACTAAACATCTCGCCCGAGAATCCTCACACGAAAAGTGGTCCCATGAAAATCAGAGGAGATACTTGAACTTGGTCCCCAAATCTGTTACTAACATGCTCTACTACTGGATGGAGAGTAGCTCCTACCCTTTCTCAGCCTTCATCGTGGAAGAGAGGAATTCCGCCCGGAACTCCTTCTCAAAATCAGTCTGCGTCACCTAAGCCTCCCTCTTCTCACCAAGGTAAAGCATCCACCATTGACGCACTGCTCTACACATCATACATACATCTAGAGGAACCCATTACTCTGTCGGAGCCCGAATCAAGATAAAGGCAATCACCATCTCCTCTAGCCAGCTCTCTGCCTGTACATCAGAGATGCTTCCCTCATACTTCTCGAGGGTCTGCCGATGAAAGTCACGATGCATCCTCTGCCACTGATCATCCTTCCCTCTTGGTTTTCCCTCTACCGATCAGCCAAGTCAACCTCCTTAGCCTCGATCTCCTGCACTACTCGTGGTCGTCTCCCAGGTGCCACAGCTGCATGGTAAACAAGGAATTCCTAAGCCCGAGTAGTGTAGAATATTGTTCTTAAATTTCCTTAGACTTCTTATTCATTTTAAATCCCCAAAACACCGATGAAACATAGGAGCAAAATTCATTATCATCCATGTACCTTTTCTAGGGTCTCTACCCTAAAATCAGTGTACCCACACTTGGTCATTCGGTAGGTCCAGTGTCCTTTTATCAGATCAAGGGGGCCCTAAAATCTCGTGTCCTAGCCAGTCTTCCCTGGCCTATTTCACGCACCAAGATCACCCAACATTGTTTCCCTACCATACCATTAAATATTAATTGTGCCTAATCTCAAACTTCATCCTAACTCTCAACCTCACTCCTTTGATACCATTCTATCATGACCAGACATCACCAAGATGAGGGAGGGGACAATATATTTCCAGACCATTCCTTCTTCAATTTGAAGGAGAGATAATGACCCCTGAGACCCACCTTCAATAGGTCCCAGAGTGGTGACAAGTACCAAGGGTATATAGTCACACACATATGGAAGGAATTACCCTTTTTCATTTATTGGATATGGAGATAAGATAGTAAAACCAAACAATAACAAAACTGTGGGGGGGGGAGTAAAACCAAATAAAACCATTCCCATATGGATGTTACAAAAGTAAAATACAGAATTTAACATCCCAAGTAAGTATATAATTATGGATTTTAATATCTATGTCTATTTATGAATTAGATATTGTTTTAGAGGCTTAAAATGAGAAAAAAAATCCAATCTTAAGCATATATTTCTCTAATATTTTTAAAAGATTGGTTTATCGTCTTTTGATGGAGAACTATTTTTAAATCTATAATTTGACAATTTTATAATATATATTTGTCAAAATAATCTTATTATTTATGATTGGGACATTGATATTTATTTTGGATAAATTTGTTTTATTTTTCTGACAATGTTCTTTTTTAATGAATAGTGAAAAATAATGCATTTTACTTCAAAACGGCTATTTACTACAATTTAATTATATGGATAGATTATCTTTTTATTTTGTTTTAAATTGTAAATAGAATATATTTTTACCATTTAATCCAATGGTGGTCATTGGAATTAATTTCATTTTGAAATTGGACATAATCATTTGTCAAACTGTTGATAGATATTGATTCTAAAAAACCCGCTATTTGATTCGACAACGAGAATCATTTTTAAATTAATTACTACAATTTCTGTGTTTCAAATTTTTAAAAATGGATTCCATATTTTTAATCATAAGGTCCAAATTATTTAATTAATATTATTGTTTTTGGACATTATGAATAGTAACTACGGTAATCGTCTTTAATTATCGTGATTAATTTGTAATCAGTTAGTTAAGGGTAATAAAATAATAAAATTATAATAAAAAATGACCCCAACAAGTGAATTAATGCTATTGGTTGTGTCATGGCCGACCATTGGAGGCCTTGGGCCAAATTTGGGACTCCATGGAATCGCTATTGTGTGATAGTGACATTTAATCTTTTTATTTTTTAAAGAATGTTAAATATAACAAAAGTATGTATCACCGAAGTAAAAAAAATTTAGTTTTTTCTGTGTATATGATATCATAGACTATAAATAGTCATTGTAAATCTAAAAAGATTTCATATATCAGGATTTCTATTTTTTTAATTTTTTAGTCATTAAATAAATTATTTTATTTATGACACCGTGATGATGCAGCGATTACCTCATTAATGAACGATTTAAATAAAATGAAAAGATAATGTAAAATCTAAGAAATACATTTTCAAAAACCTATTGGATGGGGTTATGTCTAACCCTTATCACCTTATCATCAAAAAAATTCTTTTAGGGACCTTTGAAATCATAAATTCTTTTTAATATAAAGTAACATTTGACGACCTTCCAAGAGTTCCCCTCATCCTTCTTATAAAAGGCCCCCACCTATAACACCTTACCCGCACCTCTCAAGCCATTGTTTCTGCCAAACTCTGCTCATTTTATCTCTCCACATCTCTCTCTTCATCCTAGAAGCCTTACCATAGGTATAAATCTCTCAAAGAAACCCTTTTCTTTCAAACCAAGGGGAGTTACCCGATTTAAAGTTAATGTCTTCTCTAATGTTCTTTTGTTTTATTTTTCTTCTCCAACACCATAAACTCTTTTTATTACTTTCTTTTGTAACATAAAAATTATATTAAATATACTAGGATGTTTTTATGATATGTATTATAGCTACCCTTAGACACACGTCCGTCTAATGGTTAAGGAACATACTGTTTTTGTGGTTGGTAAAATTCTGCCTCACGAAACAATGATTGTTCAAGATTAATTTAACACCTTTCATGGAGGCCATTAAGATTTCAATCTATTTATATATGGTATATATTATGTTTATGTTTTCCTTATGATTCGATATTTATCATTTATGACATACCTTTATGGTTTCCATTAAGGGTAAACGTGATATCTTCAATTTAGGATGTGTGGACTACTGCCCTGTCAAAGTGATTTGAATCGTTAATGCCATATGTGGGAAATATAAAGGATGAAGTTAATGATATTATATATGATATTATACTGGAAATATAATATACCTTTATATAATTATTGTTTCATTCCATTAAATACAAAATAGAAATGAAAGTAGCATTCATGCGTACGTACGGCTTACCATCTCCATGAATGGTGCATTTCATTTCTTACCTCTAAATGTTTTGTAATATTATAAATACATGTATATACTGGATATATATGATATATATGATATCTACATCATGAATAAAATTCTGGATATAATGGATATTTTAGCACATGAACAACTTGTAATTATAAGAAGTTTATTTTTGACTCAAGTACTAAAGATTGACAAAACGACCATTATTAACTTAAATAATAACATAATGTTCATGTCATGGTAATAAGTGATATAAAAGGAATAATTTACTTTAAAAAGGTTCTTAAGCAAGTATAAATTAACTCTATTTTATTATTTCGGATATTAAAGAACGATCAAGTCAAATCGGACACGAGGTAAGGGACTTCGTCTCAATCTCCTTTCATTGAGGCATATTTTGTTTTATACAAAACATTATTTTATACAGTGTATAAAACCATTTGAATTTTATGTATATTTAAAAGTAATATTTTTTATGCAAAGCGTTTTACTAAATGACAAAATGAAATTTTTTTGTCATATGTATGTGGGGACAACGACTTCACTGCCGACATAACCATTATTTGAGTTTCAGCTTCCTCAACAAGCCATAAATTTTTTTAAATGAAAAATATATAACATGTTTTAATTTTATTTTATTTTGTTATTGAGAATGGTTTTAATATTTTTTTAATTATACCAATGTATTGTATTGATATATTGTGATTGAAATGTGGAAATGTTATGGTTCCATTATGCATGTTTTATGTGATACAATTATGTTATGGTTCATGGGAATTGTTTATGAAGACTGGTGGTTCTGTGAAAAACTAAGGGCGGTTGAGCCAGATATAGCTCTCCAATGCATTGTGTAATGCGAAGGGGTTAAACGCTAAGGTTTTTGCAAAGTGATTTAGGGAATATACTGTGATGGGTATTCCAAACGTAACTATGAGGGTTACTCCCTACATAGGAATGTTATGAATGCCTCATGTTACCTTTATGTCTTATGATTTCTAGGAGTTATTTATAAATATTATTATTTCATGAGGAATTTTAAAGTGATTATTTTTTATGAGTAAAGTATGATTTCATTGATTCTTATGAATACATGGACAAATGTTTTCATTCCATATTTTTATATCCTTTACTGTGCATTTTATGCTTATCCCATGCTTTTTAAATGTTTTTCAAAGGTCAAGGAAAAATTACAAGATGTGATGATAGAGTTGAAGGAGTTTCAAGAAAGAATCCATCTTTTATTTTAAATAAGTTTCCTTTGATGGGAAAAGTGAATATTGTCTTTGATGTGACCGCCTTGTTTTAATGTGGAATGTAATGCATGATTTATGATCTAATTCTCTAAAACTCTAAACCTGAAAAGATCCTCAATGTGCATTCATGAAATATATCAAGATTATGCAATGTTTAAGGCTGGTGCATTGTAGTTGGTATCATAGGTCAGTTTAGATAACTTTAGGAGTTATAATTCTATTAAATGATTATCCAAAAATATTTTTTTATGGAAAAATTGAAATGATATAGTATTTGAAGATTACCATGTTGTTTCATCTATGAAATGTTTGTTCCAAATGGTTTTCCATAGAGGAAATAGGGATGCAGTGCTATGAAGGTATATAGAAGGAAATGAACTTCCAAATCGTCATCCTGAGATGGTCGTAATTGGAACTGAACAGTTTGTTTCATTAATGGCGTAGTTGAATCAAGCGATAAATGGTGGTGGTATCCAGGAACAAGATCATCCAGATAAACCGTAGAGGAACATGTCAGTGGTGGAACATTTCAGGAGGCAACATCCCACATCATTAAGAGGATCATCTGACCATGTGCTAGCCGAAGGGTGGATTAAAGCACTAGAGAAGATTTTGGATGTCATGGGGTGTTCAAGAAATCAAAACATTATTCTTTTTGTTTAACGTTTGGAGGGTGAAGCAGATCAGTGGTGGTTGATGGTTAAAATATTAGGGACGCTGACGATATTGATGCTCTTGACTGGGATGAATTCAAAGGTATGTTTCATGAGAAATATTTTCCTAAGTTTGTTCGACTTAGGATGGAAATATAATTCATGGAATTGAGGCAAGAGAATGACTCAGTGGCTGCTTATGAAGAAAAGTTCACTCGATTGGCAAGGTATGCTCCAACTTTTATCCAAGACTTTGATAGTAAAATCAATCATTTTTACTCAAAATTAAATCCAAAATATCAAATGGGTTTATATTCTGTTGAGTTCAAGAGTTGTGAAAATCTTGTTCGATGTGCTGTGAAGGTGGAAAAAGAGTTTTCTGATGATCAAGTGTTTTATATCAACCAACAGAAGAAGATACCGAGGTGGAAGGATAAAGGGAAGAATCCTTCAAAAAGGTCTGATTGTAAGAAAAATAAGTTTTTTTTTTGGGATAAATGTGGTAAAAATCATGTTGGGGAATGACGTTTGAATTCTGGAAAGTGCTACCGATGTGGTAAGATGGGACATAAGGCACGTTATTGAACTGAAAAATATCAGGGTGATTGTAAGAGAATATTTGATTTACAGTTAGTGAAATGTTTCAAGTGCAATGAGATGGGTCATTATGAAAATGTGTATTTGACAAAGAGCTAGAATGATGGGATGTAGTAAGACTACAAGAAGAAAGGTGTGGTGAAATCCATTACAACTACTTCAGCTGATGTTGGGCCATCAAATGAAGTGGTATCCTGTACATTGTTTTTTTTTCAGTTTATGCCAATGTGTTGTTTGATTCGGGGTCTACACATTCTTTCATCTATGGAAAATATTCTAGTAAATTGGGAATTCCATCTCAATAATTGACTCCTAAACTTGTGGTAAAAACACCTTGTGGAAATGTTGAGGCAAAAAGAATTTATAAGAATCTTCCTATCCTTATCTGTGGAAATAACCTACTTGAAAACCTTATTGTTTTATCTCTAGTAGAGTTTGAAGTTATCCTGGGTATGGATTGGCTCTATGTTTACCATGCTAATATTGATTGTAGAGGTAAGGAAGATTCATTTCAGAAAGAATTTTAGTTTGTGTACAAGAATGAACCCTTACTATTGATAACATATCAAGAGGCTGAGAAACTTGTAAAAGATGGAAATTAATGTTACCTGGCACATATTGTTGAAAACAAAGGAACCGTTCCCATTAATGATGTGACCATTGTAAATGAGTATCCTGATGTTTTTCCTGATGAGTTTCATAGAATGAATCCAGATCAAGAAGTTGAATTTACTGTTGACTTAGTTCCTGATGCTAAGCCAATTTCAAAACCCCATTATCAAATGGCTCAAATTGAACTTTTAGAGTTAATGAAGCAATTGCACGATTTATTAGAGAAAGGTTTCATTTGACCTCGCACATCACCATGGGGTGATCTTGTCTTATTTATTAAAAAGAAATATGGTTCAATGAGACTTTTCATTGATTATAGAGCCTTTAATAACATCACTGTTAAGAACAAATATCTTTCTCCTCATATCGATGATTTATTTAATCATCTCCAAGGAGATCAATATTTTTCAAAGATTGACCTGAGATCAGTGTACTGTCATTTGAAGGTAAATGAAACAGATATTCCGAAGCCCTTGTTTTGTACATGATATTGACATTATAAATTTTTAGTAATGCCTTCTGGGTTAACCAATGCACCTGCTGTATTCATGGACCATATGAATTGAATTTTTCATGAGTTCTTGGATATGTTTGTGGTTGTTTTCATTGATGATATTTTGGTGTTTTCTGAAATTAAATAGGTGCATGAAATTCATTTAAGGGTTATTTTGAAAACCTTAAAAGAGAATAAATTATATGGGAAATTCAGCATGTGTGAGTTTTGGTTGCAACAAATTTCCTTGCATGGTCACATTGTTTCTAAAGATGGAATAACAATTGATCCTGCAAAAACAAAAGTTGTTGAAGAATGGAAAAGACCCACAAATGTAACTGAGATTCATAGTTTTCTTGGTTTGGCAGGCTATTACTGAAGGAATGTTAAAAAAAATTCATGGTTATCTGGTCTAATGACTAAGCTAACTCGGAAAGGTGTTATGTTTATCTAGACAAAATAATGTGATGATTGTTTTTAGGAATTGAAATAAATATTGTTGAATGCTCCAGTGTTGGAACTACTTTCTAGGAATGGTCAGTTTATTAGCTATGGTGATGCTTCATTGAAAGGACATGGTTGCGTACTAATGCAGAATGATCAGGAAATTGCTTATGCTTCACGTCAGTTGAAAAATCATGAGGTAAATTAACCTACACATGATTTGGAATTAGCTGGTGTTGTTTTCTCTTGGAAAAATTTGGAGTCATCATTTGTATGGTGTAAAGTGTGATATATATACTGATCACATATGTTTAAAGTATATATTCACTCAGAAAGAATTGAACATGATACAGAGGAGATGGCTATAATTAATCAAGGATTATGATTGTACAATTCATTACCATCTGGGAAAAGAAAATAAAGTGGCTGATGTTATGAGTCTAAAAAGTAATGCTTCATTAACCATGTTAAGTTTGGAACATGATCCTTTGTTTAATTATTTGTTAAAATTTGGCATAGAAGTTTTCGGTGCAGGATGTTCTTCTGTTTTCATTCAGGTATTAGTGAAATATTTTCAATCAGAAAGAATTATGTAATCTCAGAAGCAATATTGTGAGCTACCGAAAAAGGTAGATCTGGTTTTTAAGGGTATGTTACCTGAATTCAAAATTGATAATGATTTTATTTTGAGATTTGGGAAGAGATTTTGTGTGCCTTGTGATTCACAGTTTAAGGGAGAGTTGTTATGTAAAGCTCATAGTTCTCCATTTTCAGTTCATCCAGGAAGTACTAAGATGTATATAGATCTTCTGGAGTATTACTGGTGGGACCGAATGAAAAGTTACATTGCTGATTTTACTGTGAAGTGTTTGACTTGACAATAGATTAAAGCAATGTGGCAGTTACCAAAAGGGATGCTTCAGCCTTTACCAGTGCCAGAGTGTATATGGGAGAATATATCCATGGACTTCGTTGTGTGGTTGCCGAAGACACCTCATGGTAATAGTTCGATCTGGGTTATTGTTAATTTCTTGACTAAATCTGCTCATTTTCTTTCTATATGAGATACTTTATCCCTACATAAACATTCTCATTTTTATCTTAAAGAGAGAGTCAGGTTACATGGATTTCCCCTCTCCATTGTATCTTATCGTAATCACAGGTTTACTTCTAACATTTGGAAACTCCTTCAGAATTCATTGTGTGATGAATTAAATTTTAGTACAGATATTCATCCTCAATCAGATGGGCAGTCAGAAAGAACTATTCACACATTGGAGGATATGCAACGTTCTTGTTCGATGGATTTTCAGGGAAGTTGGGTCAATCATCTTTCTTTGGTAGAGTTTTCTTATAATTATACTTTTCATTCGAGTACACAGTTGTCACCATTTGAGGCATTATATGTGAAGTGGTGTCGAACTCCGACTATTTGGGATGAATTTGGTTAAAGGAAGTTGATGGGACCAGAATTGATAAAAGATTTGGCTAAAAAAGTTTAGTTGATATAGAAACACATGAGAACAACTCAGAGCAGACAGAAAAGTTATGCGGACATCAGGATGAAGGATCTCTTTTTTGAGGTAGGTGATCATGTTTTTCTCAAAGTTTCTTAATGGAAAAGTGTGATTCTATTTGGTAAGAAATTAAAGTTGATTCCAAGGTTCATTTGACCATGTAAAATTCTGGAAAGAATTGGATCAATTTCATACTTAGTGGCTTTACCCACTAGTTTTTCGCAGGTACACAATGTTTTTCATGTTTCAATGTTAAGAAGTACATGCCAGATCTATCTCATGTTTTGAGTCTAGAGGCAGTTTAGCTGGAAGAGAACCTATCTTATGATGATCAACAGGTCCCAATTCTGGACCACAGGGAGCAATTATTGTGGAATAATCTGATTCATCAAGTAATGGTTTTGTGAAAAAACAACATGATTGAAGAGGCAACATGGGAATCTGAAAATGCAATGAGGGATAAATACCCCCACTTATTCGATAAGTAAATAAATTACGGGGACGCAATTCTCTAAAGGGGAGAAGGATATAACATCACATGTAAGTAAATAATTATGGATTTTCATATCTATGTCTATTTAGGAATTTTATATTGCATTAGAGGCTTAAAATGAGAATAAATCCAATCTTAAGCATAGAATTCTCTAATATTTTTAAAAGATTGTTTTACCGCCTTTTGATGGAGAACCAATTTTAAATCTATTTTACGAAAACATAATAAGATAAATTTGTCCAAATAAACTCATTATTTAGGATTGGGACATTGAAATATACTTTGGATAATTTTTTTGTATTTTTCTGACAATGTGCATTTTTTATGAATAGTGAAATTACTGCATTTTACATCAAAACTACTTTTTCATCTTATTTTACTATATGGATAGATTTTATTTTTAATTGGATTTATAGTATAAATATAATAAATTTTTAACATTTAATCCAATGGTGGTCATTGAAATTAATTTCACTTTGAAATTGGACATAAACAATTGTAATACTTTTGATAGATATTTTTTCTAAAAAACCCGCTATTTTTTATGGCAATGGGAATTATTTTTAAATTAATTAGTACAATTTCTGTGTTTGTAATTTGGTAAATTGGATTCCATATTGGGAATCATAATGTTCAAATTATTTAATTAATACTCTTTTGTTTTTTAAAATTATGAAAAGTAATGACGGTAATTATCTTTAATTATCGCGATTAATTAGTAATCGGGTAGTTAAGGGTAATAAAATAATAACATAATATTATAAAATTACCCCATAATGTGTCTTAATTATAGTGTTTATGTCATTTCCGACCATGGGATGCCTTGTTCCAACCTTGGGACCCCATGGAATCACTTTTGTGTGATAGTGACATTTAATCATTATATTTTTTAAAGAATGTTAAATATAACAAAAGTATATATCACCCAAGTAAAAAAAAATTAGTTTTGTATGTGTAAATGATCTCATAGACTATAAATAGTAATTGAAAATATAAAAATATTTCCTATATCATGATGTTTTTATTTATAATTTTTAGTCATTAAATAAATTAATTTATTTATGACACCATGATGATCTAACGATTACCTCATTAATTAACGATTTTAATAAAATGTAACGATAATGTAAAATCTAAGCATTAGACTTGTACATATACTATTGGATGAGAATATTTAGAACCCTTATCACCTTATCCTCGAAATATATCGTTGTGGGGCCATTAAAATCCAAAACACATTTTAAAATAAAGTAACATTTCATGACATTCCAAGAGTGCCCCTCCTCCCTCTAATAAAAGGCCCCCACCTCTACCACCATACTCACACCTCTCAAGCCATTGGCTAGGACAAAATATGATCATTTTATCTCTCCACATCCCTTTTTTAATCTTATAAGCCTTACCTTAAGCAGAATGCTCTTCAAAATACCATTTTGGTTCAAACCAAGAAGAGTTACGTGATTTAAAGGTAATGTCTTTTCTAATGTTCTTTAGTTTTATTTTTCTTCTCCAACACCATAAACTATTTTTATTACATTCTTTTGTAATGAAACCAGTATCTTCAATATACTAGGATGTTGTTTTGAGAATAATTCGAGCTACACTTGCACACACCTCCGTCTAATGGTTAATGAACACATTGTTTCTGTGGTTGGTGAATTTCTACCACACGAAACGATGATTGTTCAATATTTTTTATCACCTTTTATGGTGTCCATTATGATGTAACTATATTTAAATATGATACATATTATGTTTATTTTTTCCTTATTTTTTTTTCATTTATGGAATACCATTAGGGTTTCCATTATGGGTAAACGCGATATAATCATTTTAGGAAGTGTGGACTACCGACCCATCAATGTGATTTGAATCATTAATGCCATAAGTGGGAAATATAAAGGATGGAGTTAATGATATTATATATGATATTATACTGGAAATATAATATACCTTTATTTCATTATTATTTAATTCCATTAAATATGAAATAGAAATTAAATTAGCATTCATGCATACGTACGGCTTACCATCTCCATGAACGGTGCATTTCATTTCTTACCTATAAATGTTATGTAATATTATAAATTAATTTATATACTGGATTTATATGATATATATTATATCTAAATCATGAATATAATTCTGGATATAATAGATATTTTACCACATGAACAACTTGTAATTATAAGAATTATATTTTTGACTCAAGTACCAAAGATCGACAAAAAGACCGTTATTAACTTAAATAATTACATAATGTTCATAAGATACTAATAAGAGATATAAAAGGAATAATGATCTTGAAATGTTTTCTTATTCAAGTATTAATTAACTCAAGTATATTATTCATGATATTAAACAATGATCGAGTCAAATCAGACACGAGGTAAGGGACGTCGTCTCAATCTACTTTCATTGAGGCATATTTTGTTTTATACACAACATTATTTTATACGATGTATAAACCCCTTTTAGTTTTACATTTATTCAAAAGGAATATTTTTTTAAGAAGCGTTTTACTAAACGACTAAAGGGTATGTCTTTTTGTCGTACATATGCGGCGATAATTAATTCTCTACCGCCATGACCATTATTTGAGTTTCGAATTCCTCTACAAGACATAACGTTTTTAAATGAAAAATAAATACTATGTTTTACATTTCTTTTATTTTGGTATTGAAAATGGTTTTGATTATTTTTTTATTATATCTATTTGTTTTAATGATATCTTGTGATTGAAATGTGGAAATGTTATGTTTTCTTTTATGCATGTTTTATGTTATACGATTATGTTGTGGTTCTGACGCATTGTTTATGAAGATGGGTGGATCCGTGATAAAATAAGGGAGGGTGAGCCTGATATAGCTCTCCAATTCATTGGGTAACCTAAAGGGGTTAAATGCTAAGGTTTCTCCAAAGATATTTAGGTAATATACTGTGATGGGTATTCCAAACGTAACCATGAGGGTTACTCCCTACGTAATAATGTTATGAATGCCTCATGTTACCTTTATGCATTATGATTTCTATGAGTTATTCATAAATCTTATGATTTCATGATGTATTTTAATGTGCTTCTATTTTATGAGTAATGTATGATTTTACTGATTCTTATGAATACATGGACTATTTTTTTCATTGAATATTTTTATATCCCTTACTGGGCTTTTTTTGCTCATCCCAAGTTTTTTTAATGTTTTTCATGGGTCAAGGGAAAAGTACATGATGTGGTGTTAGTGTTGAGGAAGTTTCAATATAGAATCCATGTTTTATTTTAAATAAGTTTCCATTTATGGGAATAGTTAATATTGTCTTTGATGTATCCACCTTGTTTAAATGTGGAATGTAATGCATGATTTATGATCTAATTCTATAAAACTATAAACCAGAAAAGATCATCAATGTGTATTCATGAAATATATCTACATTAAGTAATGTTTAAAGCTGGGGCCTTAAACAAAATGTACAAGGAAACTACAAAGGTAAAGTACCCAAAAGAAAAAAAACGCAACTGCAATGCCCCAACGCCGGAGCTAGTACGGCCCTACATGATCCCTAAAATCCTCCGGGAAACCAGAAAACAATTTATATACATAGGGTGAGAATAAAAGTATACTTAGTATGGAAAACCAAAGGCTCTCATGCTCAATTAGGGAGGAATCCTAATGCCCCATGAAAAATTAGAGAACCACTGCACCTAGCAAGGAAAACTATCCACCCATGTCTCACCATGGAAAACTCCACAAATAACACAAGTCAAGTAATGTATAGTAATTGTACATCGATATTTGGGTACCCTGCGCCACTTTCCCACTGGTTATTGAAGACATCCTATTCATCGAACCAATCCCGCCATTCTCATCGCAGTCCCAATGCCACATCCCTCCCGCACACACCTAGGCCAGAACCACAAATATCACCCGCAAAAACTTGGGCCATAACTACCATGAATAACCACACCCAAAAACACCTAGTTCAGAACAACTACTACCACGCCTGAAGACACCTGGGCCTCATCCCGAAGAAACTTGGGAAACAACCTGCCCGCAAAAACCTGGGCCAACCACCACAACTACCCTACCCGATGATTCTTGGGATAATAATGGACTTCAGGCCATCACAGCCTGCACGAAGAGTCTTGGGATATTCGGGAAAGGGAGTAGAAAAGGATCTAAGAACCATCCACTTATAAGATTTTTGGGGAAAACACCCTCCCCCATGGAATGGGGGTGTTCATCACTAAGTGCTCAACTTGGGTAGGGCGTGAATAAGAAATGTAAGAACTAAAATTTATATAAATAGGTAACAAGCACTCATCCCAACCTATGGTACCCAAGGAAAAACTAAGCACAAACACACTTGTCACTATTTATAGAAAGCACACTACCCATAGTCGATTCACAACTCGTTCCCAAAACCAATTCCGCCTTTAACACATTCATGTATTCATGTTCAGGTGATCCCATTTATGTAACGTCCTAAACTACTGGGAAACTGATAGCCATAACCACATGCTAGGAAAAGAGAAAAATCCAAAAAACAATTTAACAATTCACAAACAGTTCTCTTGTGAAGTCACAACAACAAGGGTTAATTGATATCCCTCAAAGTACTTGAACCAAAGTAGGCTTCAAGAGACAACCTCACATCATAAAAGAAATCAATGTGAGATCCCTCTACATATTGGAACCAATGTAATCTTCAATATACATCCCCAAATCCCCAAAACCATGAACTAAAAATAGTCCAATAGTAGAGGATTCCAACCCAATTCGTATCAAAAGCAGAGTAACCACATAGTATCAGACTCACACCCAAGAGGATCTCATCCTCACCGACATCACCCCATAGGGAATCAAAAATAATAACACACCTACTACCAAAACAGAGTAGTGAAACTTCTGGGTTCAAGAACATCATTTTTTATTTTCTTCTTTCTGTTGGTTAGTTGGGGTGACCACACGGGGAAATATGTTTACTGGGTATCCATTTAATCCACCGAGATTACGTGATTAACCAATTTACAATTTACAGTCACTTAATCATCAGAAAAGGAAAGGGTTCATTAGTTCGCAATTAATGACCACCAATGGCCATGATTTTCATTGAGCATATCCCAATAGTTCACAACATAAGAATCTAGGAAGAAAAGTAAAATAGAACAATAATACATCATTCACACCACTTGCCATCATTTTTTAAAGTCTGTTTTTTAACTTCATTAAAGTTTGGTTTCACCCACTCCCATTTAAACAGTAGTGTAGCCACCCCACATGATTCACAGAATGGAGAGACTAAGAAAAATCCCTACTTGGTTGATCATGGATCAATGTTTTTCTCTACGCTCCAAGACAATGGGATCTGATGCTTTCAGGGGAGGGATTCTGTGGACTCCAAGAGGTGTAGAAAGCTCCAATAGAGGCACACCAAAAGCCACAGAAAGAGAGGAACTCCAGGCGCACCAGGAAGAAGAAATAAATTTGGTCGTGAAGAAAAAAATAAGAAACTCTAGTGGTAAATATAAAGAGGAGATCCTAATATTACTGGATTTTGAATTTTGATTGCCTAGAAAGTCAGATTTTGATTTCCTATGCAGGAGGGCAGTTACACATGATGACATTAAGGTGTTATTTAATAACCCTATCAGGGAAGTTTCTCTATAATTTTAGAAATTAGATATGGTATTTAAATGGAATTGAAAACGGTAAAAGAATTAATTTACGTCAAAAAAATTACGTTGCGGGAGCGGGACTGGAAAAAGAAAACGGAGGGCAGGGTGAGGAAACAATACCACTATCAGATCATCACCCTTATGGTAACACCGTGGCCGGTTCCACTGTTTTGGTGGAGCCTTATTTTGGAAAAGTAATGTTCAGGGGGTCTGGGCCATTACATAGATCATGGATCTTCTACTCGACTTCATTCTGAGGAGTTATATTACTCTAGGGTTTCCGCTAATCTAGTGATTCACCCAGTTTCTCCATGGATATTGGGTTATTCTGGTGAAGTTATGTTATTTATATTCACTCCATCACCCTAACCTGCTCTGGTCCTATGTTCCGTCATTCCTCTCTAGGTCAGGGATGGTACGTAGTTAACCGAGAGATTTTGGGATTTTGGTTCTTTAGATGTTGGGTTTCTAGCCACTACCGAAGTCAATATGTCATCCTCAACCCCTCAAACCTACTCTGACCTAGGGCTCCTCTACTACTCTCTAGGTTAGAGTTGGAGTGATGGGTATACAAGGTTTTGGGACAATTGGTTTCCAAACATTTGGGTTTTATTAAGGGATGCATCCCCAATCTTCTCTATGGTATTAATCAAAACCCTCTTTATCATTTTCCCTGGATTTTTGTTTCTATTTTGGTTCTTATTTCTTTGTTGTGGTTTATTTCCATCGGTGGTCACATTTCTATTACTAGATTATTGAGGCGAAGAGGTGTGGTTGGGGCCTCTATAGGTGGTGTTCAATTGTTTAACAACTGGTAATGTTTACACCAATATGGTGAAGGTCGTGATTTTGTGACGACAATGATGATGGCGTGATTCGGCATCAATGATGTTTCATCTAGGTGGTGGCTTCAAATTTTTTCAGTCTACAACTATGTTCTTTTTTTATAGTGGTATGTAATGGCATGGATCATGTTATTGGTGATGATTATGGTTTCTAGCATGTAGATTTATAATGAGCCACTTTGGATTAGGGTTGTTTCGTGTCAGGGTACACAACAAGAGGCAGTGTACTCGACGTCCGATGATGGTCCCTTTTGAAATACTAAATAGGTGATGTGTCAGTGTGTTTATACACAGGGGGTGTTAAAGGCTTTCAGTTGATGCATTTGAATTTTAAAATAGGGTTATATTTTTTGATTGATGGAATGGTGTTGATTGTTTCGTTTGATGTTCGAATTTTGAATTTTCTATTGTGTTTTGTGTGGCTTTTCTGTATATTCCCACTTTCCCTAAAGTTGATTATTTAGTAAAATTCGAAAATGGATTGATGATAACTTTTTGGTCTAAATAATACTAATAAAATAGGTGGGATTTTCTGAAAAATTCATTTTTTTAATTACCAAAAACCCATATTCATATTTCATAATAATATAAAAATATAATAAATTTACAATAAATATTATAATGTGATAAATTTTTTGAAATATATACATAGGACAGGTTACCGAGATTACCCAAATTACATAAATATTGGGATTTCATTCAAATGTTCTCATTCAATTGAAATGAAATAACACCATATTATTGAGTACATTTTCATAGTGGCTACATATATCCCTTTTTTCCCACCATAAAACAAATCTATGATCAATTATATCATAGGCATAGGGAATTACTATTAGTTACTAGTGTTTCTTTATCATGCCAAAAATAGTAGATGAAATGTTACACCAATTTGACAGTATCAATCTATTCAAACTTATTTTCATCACTTTAATTGTGAAAACATCAAATATGATCCATCCTTGATTAATGGAATTACCATTTTCTTTTTCATTATTAAATATATTATTCTAGATGAAAAGACATTTTCTATATTTAATTACCTTTCATGTACAATCATAACCCCTACATTTTTTAGTGACATACATAATGAAATATCAACACTTATTTTTAAAAATATTATTCTACATATTTTTTAATGATTTCTCCCAAAGTAAATATATAAAATCAAATATTTAGATTTTAAATGAAAATTTATTTAACATTGTTTTTTTATATCTTTTTATCGTGAAAAAAATAATTAAACTAGATAAATATGAATAAACGTTTTCACAATGAACAATGTATCCCTGAAAAGATCCCAAATCTTCATCCAAAACATTTTCCAAATAATAATCTCATGTCATTATTTTTCAAGATGATATATATATGGATACCTTTTCAAGGATTTTTTGTGTATGAATACTACTAAATCAACTAAAAAATAATTGATATTGTGTTACAATAGTTTTCAACCGTGCCATTCTCCTCCCTTTAATCTTATCTGGATGAAATTGATTCAAAGAAAACCAGTTTATAAATCAAAATTATTTACCAAAAAAAATAGCATATTTATTTCTGGATGAAATTCTTAGAAAATGTATCAATTAATTTATCCTTATTCAGCCCTATTATAATAAATATGATTATTTGTATCCTTATGAAGAATCAAAATCATAAAATTTGCAGAATAATCCTTAAATAGTTCCTTGATGATCATTATTCATTTATAAAATCATCCAAAAGTCAACCTATATGTTTCTTATGAAGAGTATAACTGTCCATTTATAGAATATCTATAATTTTGTATGTCATAATATGTTCATACATATATAATATTTATCCTTTTAGAGAGAATCCATTTTTATGTAAACCTGAATTCATGATTATATAGGCTTGAATAATGATTTTGTTGAGAATTATGGTCCTCCTTCCTTACATATAATAGGATGATCCTTGTCGTCCTAGAATTTTTATAAAAATAATCACTATATATGACTTAAAATTAAACCACAATAATCAATAAATTTACAAAAAAACATTTATTATTCATGATATGAATTCCAAAAGATGTAAATTGGCTGCATTTATGATTTTATTGCTTTTTCGTATAAAAAAGATAAACTGAATGACAAAACAACATGATTTATCTAAATAATTTCATTAGATTTTAATAGTTTTACTGAAAATTAGAATCACATCACATTTACAACTCCAAAAAATGTTCATTGTTTTCATATGGGGATGATCATCTACATATGAGAGTTACCTCATGAGATTGATTTTCCATGTCCATTAAAGAAGGATTAGGTATTTGAGTCTAGAATAAGTATAATAAAATTTTAATCATTATTGTATTTAATTTTTTTAGGTTTGGAGGAGGAAAACATAAAAAAATATGGTGATATTCTTTGTGGAATATATGAATAATTATTTTATATTTTACACGAGTCTATAGAATGGACTATTGTGTGATTGTTTTAGTATTTTCATTTTGAATAATTTCATGACATATTATTCAGCTAGAATTTATGGCATGGTTCCTTTGTCAACAGTTAGTTGGTAATATAGTTGAATTTGAGTCAAGATAAATTGTGGTTGGAGTTTATACTTCAATGTAATTATGGTTTAATATTACATTTCACATTACTGGTGAAATTTTTGGGAACAATGCATAACTACGACTGTAATGTCCAACTCCCATGCGATAGATGATAGTATTAAAAAAATGAATATATTTATGTTTCTAAAGAATACTAAATCCAATAAAATTGATAAATTTGATGTTATTAAATTTATATTGACATAAAATTCTCTATAATACATATCATTAATTTTTCATCCCTTTTATTCAATATTATATCACCATGACTGACTTCAATGAAATTATGAATCGTGAATTTTCAAACATGAAATGATCTCATCAATTTTCATATGTTCATTGAAAAATTTGATTTGGTCATGAAATATAGGTCACTTATTATTTATTTGGATTAAAATATGCAAACAACTAAAAAATTCATGTGAATTGTATTTAATATCGGTTGAAATATCCTAATTTTGTATCATACTTATTATAATGATCTATGTACATTATAGAATATTAAATATATTTCTTTTATAGTTTTTCTAACACCTTTGATTTGTTTCTTTTTTAATTTATCCCAGCATTTTATTGCCTAGTATTCATCTTATTTTTATCTAATACACCTCATCAAACAAAATAATGTTAGGATTACTTATAACATTAATATAATTTGTTTTTATGCATTATGAAATCAATACTTCAGTAATATATATATATATATATATCTTTAATATTAGTTTTTATATTGTATCTTTTTGGGAACTAAATTTCATTATTAATTAAATCTATACACATTTATATCAACATATTTTCTACTTAAATATTCAACCTAATATGAAATCATTATATGTTTTACATCGATATTCAAATAGTGACCCTTGCATATCATTATTATTTTAACATGTATCTATAATCCAATTCATATAAGATTATTTCAAAATTTCATATATAGAATATAGAAAAATTAATCCTAAAAGTCTTGTATATTTATACAACAAAATAAATCACCAACAAATATAACATAACAAAATTTCTAGGAAAATAAGTTATATCAGTAATGATGAACCTAAAAATTATGCATATGTAGAATAATACCCCTAGAAAATATCATGTTCCTGAATTCAATTTCATAACCTAGTCATAGGTATTATGATATCATCAATTATATCTTTTATCAATACAATATATCATTTTCCATGTTATAAAAAAGACATCTCCTTTTTCAAAAATCTGTCAACATAGATATATTAATGTGATAATATCATATATAATTACTAATGCCCATGTAATTTGTTTGTATAATGAATCCAATTCAAAATTGAAAGTAGTTTATTTTGAGAATAACTTAAAAAATTTTAGATTATCTTTGGTAATCTACCTGGAAAAATATTTTAGATTCATTGAAAATGTTTAAATCTTAATTTAGAATGATTTAATGTGGTGGAACGATGGTTGAATCATCCCAAATATCACTAGTGTGTGACATAATACTTAATTACTTTTTAAATATCATTGAAATTCCAAAGGGTAAATATGATGATATTTGATGTGGTGTTCAAAATGCCAAAGGGTGTCACCTGAAGGTCAATGAATCAACAATAGATCTGGAATGCCATGATTGATACACACACCTCTCAAGCACGGATCTGTTGATATCCATTCATGTGGTGAAACTCTATTATAAACGCCCCTATCCATTTGTCATAAAATTCCTCGATTCTCAGGTATGGATAGTACATCCTATATATCACCCAACCCATGTGATGTTAATCCACACCTATCCTCGTGATCTCCTCTACCCATTAGGAAAAAACAGGGATTACAGGGAAAACACACTACGTATTATTAATCTTCCACTGTACAGACTCATGAACCCTCACCATCATCCCTCGTAGCTAAACATGGTCATCTGATATACTAGTAAAGATATCATGTCATCCATGGTTTATGTCCATGTAGTAAGGTAACTCGAGATGGGGAGGTTAACCTGGAACATCTTCCAAAAGACGACATTCATAATCCTCTCCCATTGGAGGAAATTGGACACTCATAGATTCTATTACTCCATTGGGTAATACTATCCAACTAATAAGGACATGGATGTAACCACTTGTGAACCAGCTCGTCTTTAACAACATGGGGATCTCTCCCTATCAATGGAGGAAACCTCAATCCCATCAATAAAGAGGATATTATACACATAGTGGTTGAAACCATTTAATAATAGATGGTATATGTCAATCCAATACTATGGAAAAATCATAGTAATGCAATGATATTATGGGATGATTTCACATGAGGCTCTCCCTCTATGTATCTTGATTTTATAGAGTTAGGTCTCACTATTGGAAGATATGTTTGATCATTACTGCTCTCTTCTGGATAATCCATCACAAGGGTTGTGTTAAAATTCCTCCAGAAATACCTATAGGTTTCAATCATGAGAAACGTTTGGATAAATGTGGCTTATGACCAGGTGTTATAACTATTGAGAGAGTAGAGGTTAGACATGTAATATTCAGAACCACACATGATTCCCCCAAGCCACAACCTCTTACAGGCTAAACCCATAATTCACATGACTTCCTGTTAAACTCAACTGTGGATCGCTCTAACACCTAAGAACAATAGAAGGGGGAAAACATACATGTTTAAGGAAATCATCCACCACATCTAAACGAATTCATATTTTGGATGACACATACTCGTCCATAATGTTCGGGATCACATTAAAAGAACTTGCTTTAGTGGGGGAAGTGTCCTTCTTAGATTATTATATAAATCTAGTTTGAACATCACCATCATATGGATCTCAAAATTCACCTAATCAACCATGAGAACACTCACAACCAGTACCACCATCAAGAGGGGTCCTACCTAAGAAGAAAATTTACACCACATGATCACACTAGTCTTTTACTAAAGGAGAAGGGGGATCCTAGACCACCATGAATCCTTATAGATATCTGTTGGTAAAAACACATGATGAAAACTAAATATAGTTGTGTGATCTGTTGATACCTATTGACCTTAAATATACTCAAATAAGAATAATTTTTTCCAGCACATCCGTTAAATAATTCAGGGTCCATAAAAGTTGAAATCCCAAAACCACTACCTTGAGTAAAACCTCCACTTTCTGATTGCCTTTTTCTTTATAGAACCTTTTAAATCCCCATCATTGGAAATTGTGTAACTTGAAAATACAATACATACCATTGTACACTCCTACTAGAGCTATCGACTTCTCAACACACATATGGAAATCATAATTATCCACAAAAGGATCTATGTACTTCTTAACAGGTTGTTTCACTACTCATCTCCCCCATGGACAAAATAAACTCAGGTATATTTCCTTTAACTGAGGCCTCATTTTCCATCCAGTCATCTTCATGACACTGTATCAAAATCCATGATAGATATCATCATGGATATATTTCAAATTTAATCAATATATACCATGGTAAAATGAGCATATAGATATGGGGAGTTGAATCAATAATGATCGTCAAAAAACTCAATCATATATGATTTATGTATCATTAATCCATAAAACTGATTTCTAAGTATGGCGAGTTGAATAGTATGTAGTCATTGTGAATGTGTATGGATAAATCTACCACCGCAAAATCACTGGGATTTATATTCTCAAATACAAGCCCAAAAATGATTGAATCTATTCCCCAAATTCTGAACCAAATCCTCATAAGGTGAAAACTGCAATCATTATGTGACGGAATTAACATTCTATGATACCATCCTATAATGACCAATACAATCCGAGATTTCCTTGATTCCAGATTACTAGGCCTCCATAATTTTAATCCATCATCCATAGGCAAGGGGATAGTTAAAATTGATGTGATAGAATAATAAAAATCGAAGGCCATTTACTATGTACCTTTACACATGCACCTATAAATCTCCATGAAGAAGTTTAGATGAATAAAAATAAAAGTGACTAAAATCAAGAGAATGAATTATGCATGAAAAACATATATGTAATAAAAAAGAGTGTGAAATTGTAATATGAAATATAATAGGGAATGATAGACACCAACCTAGAAAATATATACAAACCAGAAAACAACTATGAATGAAAATTACTGAGAGAGATTGACTCTATATCTAAAATCCCTATACACTTCTCATGGTATATTCACTCATGTATCCCTATGCTCCCATGATATCATTGTAACACCCCAATCTTCCATGGTACGCTCCTCTTTGAATAATAGAGCAGCGTGTGTTGTACACAACCTCAAGTTCTAACACACCGCGACCAATAAAAGTAGAAGTTATGAATAGTAATAACCACTTTTTGAAATTATATATATTTTACATCTCAAAATGGACTTCATTTTTGGATTCTTAATATCAAAATTAGCATATTTTTAATTTTTGGTATTTTTCTGAGAACTTCCAATTTTTTATGAATAATGAAAAATTCTTAAAAACATATTTTTTAATCAAAATAATTTATAGTGATAAATTATACTATTGAGTGGTTTTAAAGTATAATTAGATTATATTTTGACTATTTTATCCAACCGTGGTCATTAGATTTAATTTCACTTTGAAATTGGACATAAACAATTGCCAATCTTTTGATATATATTGTTTCTTAAAAACACGCTATATTTTGTGACCGTGGGAATTAATTATAAAATTAATTAATGAAACTTATATGTTTTTAATTTTTTACAATATGCATCATTTTTTAATTCAGAATATCAATTATATCTTAGGGTAAAATTTTGGCACTATTCTGAAAAACTTCAATTTTTCATGAATAGTGAAACCACTAAGTGGTAGTTAAATAACTGATTCTTTCATTTAAATGAAGTATTACCACTTATGTGATTTGATTTTCAAAAATCTGACATACATGGTTGTCATTAGGAAGTAAAATTTGGTTCAATGGGATTAAAATAATTTTTTGGTGAATAGTAAGTTTTAAGTTTAATTAATCGCGATTAAAGGTAATTAGTGAAATTTAAGGTAAAAATGGTATTATAAAAATATGAAATGACCTTTACACTTGTCCTACCTCTATTGTATGAGTCATGGCCGACCATGAAAATACATGTGTCAACTTGGGGACCCCATGGAGCCACTTTGGTAGGAAAATTACATAAATAACTTTTTATTTAATGTTAAAATAAAAATGTCACAAACAAGAGTTATTTTACTAAAAAAAAATTAAATGGGGTTATAAAAGTCATATGTTTGACTATAAATATTAATTAGAAATCTAAAAATATTTCCTACATCATGATAGTTTTTTTATAATTTTTAGACATTAAATAAATTAAATTATCTATGACACCATGATGATGCAACAATTACCTAATTAATTAACGATTTTAATAAAATGTAAGGATAATGTAAAATCTAAGAATTACACTTGACCAAAGACTATTGTATGAGAATATTTATAACTCTTATCACCTTAGACTCGAATTATATAAGTGTAGGACCTTTAAAATCCGAAAATCATTGTATAAAAAAGTAACATTTCATTACTTTCCAAGAGTGCCACTCCTCTCCACTTATAAAAGGCCCCAACCACTACCACCTTATTCACACCTTCAAGCCATTTTGCTCGGCCAACCTCCTCCCATATACTCTCCCAACTTCCCTCCCTTACTCATAGAAGACTCACTTTGGGCAGAATTCTTCCCAAGGAAGCCTTTGGCTCAAATCAAAAGAGTTACCCGATTTTAAGGTAATGTCTTCTCTAATGCTGTTTTGTTTTATTTTGCTTCTACAACCCCTTAAAATCTTTTTATTCTTTTCTTTTGTAACAAAAACAGTATCTAAAATATACTGGTATGTTGTTATGATAAGTATTTGGTTTATACCTACACACACCTTCATCAAATGGTTTAATAACACACTATTTCTGAGGGTGGCGAAATACTGCCTCACGAAACGATGATTGTTCAATATTCTTTTAACACCTCTAATGGTGGCCATTTTGATGACACTATTTTCATATATGATATATATATTATGTTTATGTTTTCCTTATGCTTATGTATTTCTCATTTTTTGAATACTTTATGATTTCCATTATGGGTAAACGCGATAATTTCATTTTAGGAAGTGCGGACTACCGCCCCCACAAAGTGATTTGAATCGTTAATGCCATATGTGGGAGGTATAAAGGATGGAGTAAATGGTATTATACATTATATTATACTGGAATTATATTATACCTTTATATAATTATAACTTCATTCCATTAAATAAAAAATAGAAATGAAAGTAGTGTTCATGCGTACATACGGCTTACCGTCTCCATGAACGGTGCATTTCATTTCTTACCTCTAAATGTTATGGAATATTGTAAATTCATGTATATACTGGATATATATGAGATATATGATATCTATATCATGAATATAATTCTGGATATAATGGATATTTCACCACATGAACAACTTGTAATTATAAGAAGATTATTTTTGACTCAAGTACCAAAGATCGACAAAACGACCGTTATTAAATTAAATAATTACATAGTGTTTATAACAAGGTGATAAGTGATATTACAGGAATAAGAAACATTAAAAGGTTCTTAAGAAACTATAAATTAACTCTAGTTTATTATTCAGGAGGTTAAAGAATGGTCGAGTCAAGACAGGATGCAAGGTAATGGAATTTCTTAACCCAATTTCCAATCTCTAGGTTAATCTCCTAATTTCAAATTATGTCATGATATTATTATGTCCTATATTGTATTTGTACATTATTTATGTGTACATATAGTGAATACACATAATATATCTAATTTATTTTAAAAATGATCTCTGTAAGGACTTTGTCTCAATCTCCTTTCATTGAGGCATATTTTGTTTTATACACAAATTTCTTTTATACGATGTATAAACCCCTTTGACTTTTACGTTTATTCAAAAGGAATCTTTTTATACGAAGTGTGTTTACTAAACGACATAAAGGAACGTTTTTCATGTCGTACGTATGTGGAAACAATGACATCTCCGCCACCGTGACCATTATTTGAGTTTCGGCTTCCTCTACAAGCCATAATTTTTTTTGATGAAAAATAAATACAAAGTTTTAACTTTCTTTTATTTTGGTATTGAAAATGGTTTTGAACGTGTTTTTATTATATCAATGTGTTTTATTGATATCTTATGACTGAAATGTGGAAATGTTATGTTTCCTTTATGCATATTTTATGTGATACGATTATGTTATGGTTTATGATATGTTTAATCCTATTCATATGAGGAATGCATTGGACTTAATAAGTGACGGGTGGAGCCTGCTACAGCTCCTCAATGCATTGGAAGGTCTCATGAGACAAACTAGTGTCTTGTCACATTGCCTTGACAAAATCTAATTTTTGTTCTTGGCACGAGCCATTGGCTACGTGGTTATGATAGTCCGGAATTATGCATTCCATCATTATGAAAGTGGTTATTGATATTTCATGTGATTATTCGACTAGTAGAATATCCATGCGAATAAGTAAATGGAATTATCTCATTTTACTTTTTCCATATTATGCTAAAGTTCAAGTTTTAAAGGCTTTTGTTTTAGTTATAAATTGCCTTAAATGTTAATGTTTGTTTATGAAAGCTTCCTCTATATTGTTATCCTTACTGAGCATCTGAGCTCATCCCTTTCAATGTTTTAATTTTTCCAGGATGTGAAGAAGTATATTATGAATGATCTGTAGGGATAATATAAGGGGATATGAAGAGAAGATGTTGTAGTTTTGTTTTACTTTATGATGTAATGTAAAACATATTAATGTATCTAGTTTTTCCAAGGCTACTAAACTAATCGGTCTTACGAGATGTGATCTTTTATGATCATGCCAATGTTACGAAGTAATGCACCGACTCTGGGTAGCTGGGGTCGGGTTGTTATAGTTGTTATCAGAGGCAGGTTAGTACTAACCTTGGAAGCTAGATTTAGATAAACTCTAATTAGAGCACATATCCCAATGATAGACTTTGAGGATTAGTATAGAAGAACTTCCAAAAATTTTGGTATTATAGAGTCTTTGTGAGTTTTCCAAGCAATACAACCCTGTCTGGATACGAGCAGGTAGAGGCGGCTCTGGAACAGATGTACCTAGGGGTAAAACCCGAAAACACCACTTTGAGATAGACTCGAACGGGAACTGGTGCACGAAAACGGGCCTTGCTGCACTCTTGTTTACAACACTCCCGGGGGATATGCTTAGGATAATTCTCATTTTATATACAAACCACTATGAAGGGTTATGATTATATACTTCCTCAAAGAAAACTTTTTTTATGATTATGGATTATATCCATAAATAGTTCAATTAGTGTTAAGTGTTTTACAATTATGGAATTATGTATTTTGATTCATAAACTAATTTAGTTTATGCCATTGTTTAGAAATGGAGCCTAGTGGAAGGAATGGAAACTGTATCAATGCACACACTCCGTGTAGGGATTGTCCTCCTGCTCAAGATAATTATTGTGCAGCTGGAGATACAACTGGTTCTGATCACCTTATCACCATACTGGGACATCTCACTCAGGTTATGAATAATAACCTTACTCGTACGGAGCACCCTGATCCAAAACGTGGAGGATCAATGTTAGACTGCTTCATGAGGCAACAACCGCCAACATTTAATGGGGGTACAAATCCATTAGTAGTTGGGAAATGGATAAACTCATTAGAGAAAATATTCCACGGCTTGGGAAGTAGCGAAAGGAAGAAGGTTATCATGGCAGTTTATCGCCTCATTGGAGATTCTGATCAATGGTGGTCATTGATTCAAATCAAAAAGGAAGATGATGACGTATCGAATATGGAATGGAGGGAGTTAAAAGAGCTTTTCTTAGAAAAATACTTTCCTCATGACCATCGAGCAGATATGGAAAGTCAATTTCTGAGTCTGAGGCAGAAGGAGGATGAGAATGTAACAAAGTATGAGGCTAACTTTACAAGGTTAGCGAGGCATGCTGCAGATTATATACATAACCCAAGAGGTAATATTTACCATTCCTTTGATGGGTTAAAACCATTTCTCCATCGGGATTTAGTATCACAATCATTCTCAACATACGAGGATATAGTCTCGTGTGCTATCAAGACAGAAAAAAAAATTTCTAAGTCTTATGACAACAAAGTAAATCAAGAGAAGAAGAGAACGGTGGAACAAGAGACGGATAAAGGGAAAAAGGGAAAGAAGGATTTTCCATTATGTGATAATTGTGGGAAGAATCACCCCGGTTCTTTCCTTAAAGGAATGGGAGTTTGTTATAAATGTGGAGAAAAAGGTCACCAGGCGCGTGATTGCAAGGGAAAGAAAGAGGCTATAAATGTTGAATGCTACAATTGTTGGGGAATGGGGCATGATGCAAATGAATTTCCAAAGCGTCAGGGAAACTTACCTAAGAAAATGCAAAGGGATCAAGGACAATATTATGCTGTTACTACAGTTGAAGCGGAATAATTAATGTATTGGTGCTTTTGGACTCATGGATTATAATCTGGTTGTTAGAATAATGTGATATATATATAAGTATTGTACTGCAGAACTTGTTGTTTCAGTAAGGTTTTAATATGATGAAGGTAATCATATTTTTTAGTATGTGATAATAAGAGAAACTTTACTTTGTTTGGGGAATCTGATAAATTGATTTTGGAATTAAGAGACATTTTAGAGAACGTTTGGACAGAGCTATTTTGGATCACTATAAATGTTCGGATGGATTAAGTTGAAATTTGAATAGTATTGTTTAAGGTTAAAACACTTCTGAAGATTATTTTTGGAGTAATATAATACTATATTTTTAGGAAATGGGCAACTTGCAGGGTGGGGCATAACCCGTCGCGTCAGACAAAGTTGCAGGAATTGAACCCACAACCATAGTGTGACTGGCCTTTATTACCTACCACTAGCCTACAGGAAGTCCCTGGTTATTACAAAATAGTTTTACTATTCTAAATGGAATGTGGTAATATTTATAATCTTATACAATTAGGATAAATAGAATATTATTGAGTTATGTTACCATTTAGAGTAAAAGATGGGTTTGTGGTAAAAGTTTATTAAGGAATGAAAGTCTACACGACAAATAAGTATATTTCCATACATTCTTAGAAAATCTATTAAATAAATTTCTCAACTTTATAAAAGGTAACTTAAAACAAAAACATTGTCCGTTAACTTTTCCAACTGGGTATTCAATGACCGTTTAACCAATCACAAGTTTGTGATTTTCTTATGCTTAACATTCTCCTAATACA
The DNA here is from genome assembly GCA_963277665.1 of Viscum album. Taxonomy (NCBI): domain Eukaryota; kingdom Viridiplantae; phylum Streptophyta; class Magnoliopsida; order Santalales; family Viscaceae; genus Viscum; species Viscum album. The sequence continues at coordinate 1,429,190,600 of OY728141.1, forward strand.
GTTCTCTACAACTCTCCATCAGACCTTGATCTTCCATATCCATTTTTTCCTATAATCCTATTATGGTCTATCTCAGGTGACCTTTGTACTTATCTTTCATTCTTTTAAAGTTATATTTTTATTAACCTTATTTCCAAAGTGGGCTTCCACAAAGGTATTTTCTATTTTCAACCTTTTATTTTCAAAGAATAATTTCAAATTGCGAGGATGCAATTTATTGAAGGAGGGGAGAATGTAACACCCCAAGCTTCCATGGTACGCTCCTCTTTGAATAATAGAGCAGCGTGTGTTGTACGCAACCTCGAGTTCTAACACAGCGCGACCAATAAATGTAGCAGTTATGAATATTAATAACCACTTTTTGAAATTATATATATTTTACATTTAAAAATGGATTTCATTTTTGGATTCATAATATAGAAATTAGCATATGTTGAATTTTTGGTATATTTCTAAGAACTTCCAATTTTTTATGAATAGTGAAAAATACTTAAAAACATCTTTTTACATCAAAATAATTTATAGTGATAAATTATACTATTGAGTGGTTTTAAAGTATAATTTGAATATATTTTTACCATTTTATCCAATGGTGGTCATTAGAATTAATATCACTTTGAAATTGGACATAAACAATTGCCAATCTTTTGATATATATTGTTTCTTAAAAACACGCTATTTGTTGTGATAGCGGGAATTAATTATAAAATTGATTAATGAAACTTATATGTTTGGAATTTTGTAAAATAGACATCATTTTTTAATTAAGAATATCAATTATAGCTGAGGGTAAAATTTTTTCACTATTCTGAAAAACTTCAATTTTTGATGAATAGTGAAACCACGAAGTGGTAGTTAAATAACTGATTTTTTCATTTAAATGAAATATTACCACTTCTGTGATTTGATTTTCAAATATCCGACATACATGGTAGTCATTATGAAGTAAAATGTGGTTCAATGGGATTAAAATAATTTTTTGGTGAATAGTAACTTTTAAGTTTAATTAATCGCGATTAAAGGTAATTAGTGAAATTTAAGGTAAAAATGGTATTATAAAAATATTAAATGACCTTTAAACTTGTCCTACCTCAATTTGATGAGTCATGACCGACCACGAAAATACATGGGTCAACTTGGGGACCCCATGAAGCCAGTTTGGTTGGAAAATGACATAAATAACTTTTTATTTAATGTTAAAATAAAAATGTCACAAACAAGAGTTATTTTACTAAATCAATTTATAAATGGGGTTATACAAGTCATATATTTGACTAAAAATATTCATTAGAAATATAAAAAGATTAAATACATCATGATAGTTTTTGTATAATTTTTAGACAGTAAATAAATTAAATTATTTATGACATAATGATGATGCATCGATTACCTCATTAATTAATGATTTTAATAAAATGGAAGGATAATGTAAAATATAAGCATTAAATTTGTCCAAAGACTATTGTATGAGAATATTTCGAACCCTTATCACCTTATCCTCAAATTATATATGTCTGGGACCTTTAGAATCCGAAAAGTAATGTATAATAAAGTAACATTTCATTACATTCCAAGAGTGCCCCTCCTCTCCACTTATAAAAGGCCCCCACCACTACCACCTTATTCACACCATCAAGCCATTTGGCTCGGCCATACTTTGCCCATATACTCTCCCAACTTCCCTCCCTTACTCCTAGAAGCCTCACTTTGGGCAGAATTATTCCCAAGAAAGCCTTTGGCTCAAATCAAAAGAGTTACCCGATTTTAAGGTAATGTCTTCTCTAATGTTGTTTTGTTTTATTTTGATTCTCCAACCCCTTAAACTCTTTTTATTACTTTATTTTGTAAAAAAACCAGTATCTACAATATACTAGGATTTTTTTATGATAATGATTTGGTTTACACGTACACAAACCTTCGTCTAATGGTTAAAGAACATACTGTTTCTGAGGGTGGCGAAATACTGCCTCACGAAACGATGATTGTTCAATATTCTTTTAACACCTATAATGGTGGCCATTTTGATGACACTATTTTTATATATGATATATATATTATTTTTATGTTTTCCTTATGCTTCTGTATTTCTCATTTGTGGCATACTTTATGATTTCCATTATGGGTAAACGTGATAATTTCATTTTAGGAAGTGCGGACTGCCGCCCCTCAAAGTGATTTGAATCGTTAATGCCATATGTGGGATGTATAAAGGATGGGGTAAATGGTATTATACATTATATTATACTGGAATTATATTATAAATTTATATAATTATAACTTCATTCCATTAAATACAAAATATAAATGAGATTACCGTTCATGCGTACGTACGGCTTACCGTCTCCATGAACGGTGCATTTAATTTCTTATCTCTAAATGTTATGGAATATTATAAATGCATGTATATACTGGATATATATGATATATATGATATCTATATAATTAATATAATTCTGGATATAATGGATATTTCAACACATGAACAACTTGTAATTATAAGAAGTTTATTTTTGACTCAAGTACCAAAGATCGACAAAACGACCGTTATTAACTTAAATAATTACATAATGTTCATAACATGGTAGTAAGTGACAATAAAGGAATATTAAACTTGAAAAGTTTCTTAGGAAACTATAAATTAACTCTAGTTTATTATTCATGAGGTTAAAGAACGGTCGAGTCAAGACAGGACGCAAGGTAAGGGAATTTCATAACCCAATTTCCAATCTCTGGGTTAATATCCTACTTTCAAATTATGTCATGATATTATTATGTCCTATATTGTATTTTTACTTTCTTTATGTGTACATATAGTGAATACACATAATAGATCTATTTTATTTTAAAAATGATCTCTGTTAGGACTTTGTCTCAATCTTTTTTCATTGAGGCATATATTGTTTTATACAAAAATTTCTTTTATACGGTGTATAAACATATTTGGATTTTACATTTATTCAAAAGGAATCTTTTTATACAAAGTGTTTTTACTAAACGACAAAAAGGAACGTTTTTCATGTCGTACATATGCGGCGACAATGACATCTCCGCCGCCGTGACCATTTTTTGAGTTTCGGCTTCCTCTACAAGCCTTAACTTTTTATTAATGAAAAATAAATAAAACGTTTTAACTTTCTTTTATTTTGGTAGTGAAAATGGTTTTGAAAGTGTTTTTATTATATCAATGTGTTGTATTGATATCTTATGATTGAAATGTGGAAATGTTATGTTTCCTTTAGGCATGTTTTATGTGATACGATTATGTTATAATTTATGATATGTTTAAACCTATTCATATTAGGAATGCATTGGACTTAATAAGTGACGGGTGGAGCCTGCTACAGCTCCTCGGTGATCGGCAGATCTCATGAGACAAACTAGTGTCTTGGCACGAGGACTTGACAAAATCTTATTTGTGGTCTTGGCACGAAGCCTTGGCTACGTGGTTATGATTGTCTGGCATTATGCATTCCATCATTATGAAAGTGGTTATTGATATTTCATGTGATTATTCGTCTAGTAGAATATCCATGCGAATAAGTAAATGGCATTATCTAATTTTACATTTACCATATTATGCTAATGTTCATGTTTAAAAGGCTTTTGTTTTAGTTATACATTGCCTTAAATGTTAATGTTTGTTTATGAAAGCTTCCACTATATTGTTATCCTTACTCAGCATCTGAGCTCTTCCCTTTCAATGTTTTTATTTTTCCAGGATGTGAAGAAGTATATTATGAATGATCTGTAGGGATAATATATGGGGATATGAAGAGAAGATGTTGTAGTTTTGTTTTAATTTATGATGTAATGTAAAAATTATGAATGTATCTAGTGTTTCCAAGGCTACTAAACTAATCGGTCTTTCGAGACTTGATCTTTTGTGATCATGCCAATGTTATGAAGTAATGAACCGACTCTAGGTAGCTGGGGTTGGGGTATTACAATCATTGTTGATATATTATTCATTTACATAAGACATAACATGTGCAGGAATATCCCATCCATGAATGAGAACATACATACATCACAACATTCCTAGAAAACTGAAGAGGTAAAAATAGAATACATTGTAAATATAGTCATATCCACCCATGTCAAGAGGGAAATGAAACTTGACAACATATATATATATATATATATTTATATTTATATTTATAAAAGAATCACAATAGGGAGAGAAATATGGTCTCTATTTAAAATCCTAGCATGTGTTAATGAGTAAGCATGAAACAATAAAGGTTCTTCATTGATTCCCAGAATATCATGAGTCTGCCTAAAGAATCTATGAGGATGGACCACACCTCAACACTATTCCTCATCCAAATGGTGCATAATTCAATTATAGATCCCAAAACCATGTACAACATGTGGGTATTATCTCCATGCATATGGTACCCATACAATTTTGTTATAGTTAAGCATCATCCCTATCTGGATAAGGTGTGTAGAAGAACTTGATGCTGATATGATAGCATAATACCAACTACTTGGATGGATGACCTGCAAACTATTACAACAATGGATTACCATAATTACCTAGATTAGAAATACAAAGGACCCAAATGATGATACGACAATGTATTATTGTCTCCATGGATAGAGGAAATGTACACAAATATGATATTAGAGTACATCTCTATTTATATATGGAATATGGAGAACCCACATGCTAATACAACAACATATTACAATCTCAAGTGGTGGATGGACAACATTCTAATATTACTATGAGTCACTAAATTATTGTGGCTAAGGAATGTAGAAATACACATGTTGATATGACAATGGAGTACCATCTCCACAGATTTAGGACCCACATAATGATACAATATTGGAGTACCATCCCTATATTAAATGTCTAATGATCCAACCCAATCCCTTCTATTTTCAAGTATCAGCAAAAGAATAACAATTATAGGATTATCTTACATATTCTTTTATAAGAAACATAAAATTATACCATTTCATTCTATAATTAAAAACAATTTGAATGGGCTACTGATTGGACAAAATCTAGGTCCAAATGAATGATAAGAGAGAGATTTTGGTTCATCAAAATGAAAATACATGTTTGTAAAGGGACCATATGGAATTTTCCTCTCTCAGCATCCTTATTTTGATATCCTATTGAAATTTATTTGTTTCTATGTTCCTTTTCATGATGTGTAGAGAAAATTCATGTCATGTACTACCACCCAGGATCTCGCCCGTGTGTTCATGGGCATGCCCACCTCTCCAGGGTGTGTTTTGTTACTTCTGAAGAAGATGGTGTGTATAAAATAAATCAATAAGAAAACACAAGGGTCTTCAAAAATATGTGAATAAAAATATTTATCCACTGATAAATCATTAAATACAACCATAAATGGAAAAATATCACACTATTGTGATCATCATAGAAAAACACTTGGGATACCCTATTTACATTACCAAAATGGGGACCCCATGAGAAACACATGTTTCACTATAAAACATACAAAATGTGCTTCATGAACCCAGGACACAAACCCAAATTACATACCTAATATTGGTCATGAAATTCTCACCTCAATATCATGGTTGAATAGTGTACAAAATTTATCAATATGATACCGTATGAAGAATTTTTTTCAAATATAAGAGTTTAGGTAAATAATATTGTTTTTATTGTTTTTATTTTTTATTAGGCACCTCGTTGACCCAATACTTGTGTCAAAAAATGTAACCGACATTGGTTTTTAAATGACCAGCTCAACATCAGGGTAGATATCCATAAATTGTTTGTCATTATGACATATCATAGAGATGTGACTCTGGAAATATGGTTTAATAATAATTATAATGAAATTAATTATTATAATAATATTATTATTATTATATTTATTATATTATTATTATTATAAAAACTGTATGAACTAAAACCTCCCCCAACACCTCTTCATGCGGTGCACATGGAGACTATAACCCCTCCTTCATTCATTATTTTAGTTTTTTCCCAATAAATTATAATAATATTATTAATAATATAATAATAACAATATTATCATAACACACCTCTATCTCATATCATGCATACTACAGGGGGATGTAATGCCTATAACACTCGTATTTTCTTAGAAGGGATCATCGCCAGCTGATGCTTGTACATGGGGGTAAAGTAGGTCTCCTTTGACAACCCATCTTCAAACATGGAGGGAAACCTAGATCTCGGGTGAACCACGCCCAATCCAGCACTGGTGGATGCATCCATTGATCTGAAATGGACATGTCGCCCAACATTTTAATGCATGCCAAACTGATCTTGAATAATGTTTTTTAGTTTGTGATCAGTCATTTTTATAAATGTTCCTGAATCACATCATTTGATTTTGATCCCAAATATTGATATGAAAAATAGATTTGTTATTGCAACAATCTAATAATATATTATTGGTATTTGGGTAATCATCAAACCACCACTAAAAAATAATTCCAAAAATTAATGAACATATAGATGAGGGAGAAAATAATGAAAAACAATCACGGGGAATGGACCTTGACCAATGTTTTTCCCCTCGATTCGTTGATGTTGGGCAATTATTGAATAAATAAATGATAATCCAAAAGTATCCACTATATTTAGCCATCGATGTTGGAACAAATATTTTTATGAAATTTTTGTTCACATTAGACATGGGATAAAAATCATGAAAAAATTAAATAGAGAAACTCTTACCATGAATTTGTAATGATTCTAGGTGAATAATGCATTATCTAGTGATTAATGTGTTGATGCCACTATGTCCATCATTCATATTATTATTATCCTATATCTGATTGTCATTCGACATTTGATGTCAATCAATCAATGAAGAATACTCTCATCACCCTCTCAGATCTAGTGACAGTTATGATGCTATACCTTGGAAAACCATTAAATGAGGTTATTTATAGAGTATTATAATTATGTCCCTTAATAAATGAATTAAATAAATTAGTTATTTATTTCAATTAAATGCACCAACCAATGGTCACGTAAACCGAATATCTCGTGTTGACTGACCTTATGTCACACCTATGGTGTATCCCATGTTTTGGAATAAATATTTTTCTCAGATTGATTATTTGAGGAACTTTTAATGTGATATTCTACTTTTTAATGAAAAAAACTGTAAAGACCACGAAATCTTGTGGAAGATGTTGTTGAAATACATGGGAATTTTATGAGTCTGCATATTTTTACAGCGCTTGATTCGGAGGCCTAGTGTGCTGGGAATCAATTTCTGATGTTTTGATTGGGTACGTTCAGTAAACTTAAGAGTGATATTTTACAACATTTGAACCGGTTGTCAGAATTGAAATCTATGGGCACCATTGAACTCACGACACCAGTATTAGCTTAAGAAGACTTTCACCTCGATGGCAGTTGGTTGAGAATGAACGTTAGTTTTGGGGTATTACTGAATAATTTAAATAAAAATATAGTGTGTTGATTATTTTTATTTGGTGGTTATAACCTCCATGTGGAGGTTGGGGGTGGTGGACACCACACCTTATCCTCCCATGAGAGGTTATGGTGGTAGGCCAACCAGAAAAAAACCTTTGTTTGGAGGATAAATTTTGGTGGGGACCACCCGAGAATATAACTCCTTTACCTCTTCATTTAAGCAGATAAAACCCTTGACCTTCCCCACTAATTAATTATGCCAACTCTACCCTTTTAATTAAGTTAGTTATCTCATTTAATTAAACACCACATTTTGAATTCATGCCAACAATTAAATTAATAGTCAATATATTATTTCATTTGGTGGGAATCTTTCATTTGTTGGAAGGGAGTGTTGAGGAGCACTTGGAGATTGAACGCCAAGGAAGAAAGAACTCTCTAACGAGGAATGACTACCGAAGAACAACAGACACCTTATTCCTTCATCAATTGGAACAAAGGAGGTAGCACCGTCATTGAAGAACCTCGAGGGCGCCATCATCAGTTTCTTCATTTTCGACGTCAATGAATCAATATCCTCTTTCCTGCAACATCGTTAATGAACAACGATACAAGGTAGGGTATTTGAATTATTTTTTGTCCCTGTTGTATCTTGTTCAAACATGGTTTGTTATTTGCGGATTGATATCACCATAATGTGGAAGGCTCGGGCCACACAAACACGGCCTGAACCTCCCCCTTTTGTTTTTCCCTGCTTGTTGAAAATGGTGGCGGAGCAACCGCGACCGCAAATAAAACTATCCATGAAGGAAACTGGTGGCACATGGCCTCCGGGTTGCGGGAAGGGCGCAACACTGTTGGGTAGCATGGAAGAAAAATCCGTCTCCCTTGGCCACGGTGGTGTACACGGGCGGCCACCAGGCTGCCGGAGGGGCGTGACGCCGTCGCACCACACATAGGAGAAGAAGTCACGACTAGGGAGAGAAGCGACAGAGGGGTGAATCTCCATCTCACTATGTAAAGGTAAAGAGGATGCGGCCAAGGTGTGCCGCAACAGAGGAGCTAGGGTGGCCGGTATCGGGTCGACCACTGGCGGAGCAATCCGGCTGACCGCTCATCCAGCCGGACAAGTCGGCACCCTCCTGTGTCTTGCGGCTTACCGAATCGGCACCTAGCGCCAGTTCCACTCGAGTGATAGGGGGCGCGACACCCCTCTTACATGACCAGGGTGGACCCCGTAAGGTGCCGCCAGCCGATGGCCAGCCGGGCCTCGCGGGTTCCCAGCTAGGCCCCACGGGCCTCCAGGCAAGCCATGCAGGCAACTAGCCAGGCCACGCATGCCACTAGCCAGAACACGAGTGCTGCCAGCCTGACCACGTGTGCCACCAACCGAGACACGCGGGCCACCGGGCCAGACCTGGCGTGGGCCGGACCTAGGGTGGGTTGGACCCAGCAGAGGCTGGACCCTGCGCGGGTCCAGCTTCTCCCTTGGGTCGGGCCGCCCCCGCAGGCCGGGCCACCCCCTCAGGTCGGGCCTCCCCATCGGGCTGGTCTGCCCCCTCGGGCCAGGGCTTCCCCTCAGGCTGGGTTGGACCCGTGGACCTGGTCAGACCCAAGTCCAAACTCATTGACCCGAATACACCTTTTCACCAATAAGGTGGGCTACGAGTTTCTGATTGACGAACCGTCTACGACGATAGAAATATTGGAGCAAGACAGTTCTTTTGAAATACACCACACATGGTTTGGACACAGTTGGGGTATGCTCGGGTTGGTTTGGACCTAAATCTAATCGGGCCCCTGGAACAGAAATACCAATAACTCATAAAATGAGTCTTTGATTAACGCACCATATATTGTGTTAAGACCCCTATAATGTGGAGGATCTTTGAGATACTTCTTCGTATCACTTCACGATAGTTGCAGTGTTGACGAGTACCTTGTGGAGTGGATCCTTCCAGTAACGACCAGACAGAGTGCAGAGACCTAGTAGCTAGCAGACCTAACCACTTCTTGAATGTTTTGAATCAGAGTGATTCAACTAGCCCAGTGGGGAGCACCTAGTTTTTGGCGGCAGTACCATGATTATGAAGCTCCTAGTAGTTGGAAGAAGACCAATGGTGGAGGAGCGCCTGGTAGTTGGCGGCATACCCACGGTGGAGGAGCGCCTGGTAGTTGGCTGTAGACCCATGGTACTCGATAGGAGAAGTACCTTTGTAGGCTATTAGGGGGAGCGACTAGTAGTTGGCGGCAGACCCACAGCGTAGGAGCGCCTGGTAGTTGGCATCAAACCTGCGGTACATGATAGGAGGAGTACCTCAGCAGTCCATGGTTAGTGATAAGCACCTTGGTGTCCTGACAGGCCCACTGTACTTGATAGAGGAGGAGTTCTCCAGCAGCCATGGTTTCGAAAATAAAAATCCTGGTTGAGCTGAGTCAATGTCTTTTTTGTTTTCTTCATGATTGAAATACGTTGCTAGATAACATATGTATATGTATGGGAATATACCTAAGTAATGGTAATTCATTTATTTAATACTTTGTGGTTTATCCATGTTGGATTTTGTGAGACCTTAAGGGTCTCGATGTCCTTACTGAGTATCGTTATACTCACCCCTGCATAGGCTATCCCCGCACCTCATTGTGTTGGTTGCAGATGACTAACAACACTGAAAGAGGAAGAGAGTAGATTGACATGACGGTACCCAGAGGTGGCCCACTCGTTGCGATGGTACACGAAGGAGACAGATGGACAGGGGTTCTGAGGAGGCCATCTGTACCTACCCATCAAGTAGGAACCCCTGAGGATGACCCAATATCTACATTACATTTCTTCAGTCGTACATGTAATTTCCTATTGGTCTTGTATTTCCATCCCCCTATACTTTCTAGTACTTCAATTGTATACAGTTCTACGTAGGTTTTTGCACCTAGTTGTGTACTCTAATGTGTTTGTTTATAGTTATAATGACAATTCCTTCCCAGTTTAGGGCTTTACACCTTTGGTTCTAGTCTCCAGCCCCTGGCATATGGAATGCGGGCCTGGGGTAGTCATGATAAGGGCCTTGGGGGATGAGTCATGACTAATTGGTATCAGAGGTGTCGGTTCTACTATAGAACATAGAACAATAATATTTAACTTCTGTGAAGCAATAGTGTTAATTGTACTAAGTGTGGTTTTTAGTTCAGGGAGTCTAGTGTTGGTGCAGACAGCCGACGTATCCATACACCAGGACCCTGACTTCTGATTTCTAACTCAGTGTATGAAAACTCTGATTGGGTGTGTGTTTTAAATAGTTTTTCATTATGTTCACTCAACCAGGTCATTTCACCAGGTATAATCTTTTGACCATGTCGCAACTGTTTCGATCAGGATGCCTCCCTGCAGACGACCAACCGGAGCCCCTAGAGTTGTACACACTGACAACCCATAGAGTGATGAGGCCTCTGTGTAGGCCCCTCTTCCAGTTGAGGCACCAGCGGTACCACTCCCCATTGGGCCACTGATGCAACTATTCCTAGCTGTAGACGATGAATGCTTCTTGAGGGCATTACACATGTTCCATCTCTAGAGGCCACCCAGGTTCGAGGGAGAGATGGACCCACAGGCATCTGAGGATTGGCTAGAGGCTGTGGTGAGAGTCTTCGGGCTAGTAAGAACACCACCAGACATCATGGCGTTCCTTGCTGCCAGCCTCATTCATGAAGTAGCAGGTAGATGGGGGAGCCTGATACTCCAAGTGCATGATGATGTGACGCTACTATGGACAGACTTCGAGATCCTTTTTTGAGCAGATTTTGTCCTAGCCACCCTTCGAGCAGTGTAGATACATGAGCTACTGCATCTATAGCAGGGTAGCATGACGGTAGCATAGTACTCAACGAGGTTCACCGACCTATCACGCTACTCCACCGATATGGTACGTGACCCATTCTTCAGGGTCCAGACTTCCACCAAGGGAACATGTGAGAGATCAGAGCTCCGTTGATCTCACTAAGCATCCCGACTTAGGTTAGGGTGCTAGAGAGAGCCCTCCTAGTGGAGAGTTTCCTTGCCGAGCAGTTTCCAGCAGCAAGACCCACGACTAGTTGACATGTAGTGGAGTATTCTGTAGCTTGAAATAGACAGATGTCGTAGAGGTCCAAGAGGACCAGACCTATAGGTGGTCGCCCACATGACTAGAGATCTGTTGTTCGAGGCACCCAGAGACGAGACAGAGCCTGTCATGCTAGGAGCATACATTGTTACTCATGCGGTGGGTTTGGTCACATGGCTCATGACTGTCCGACCCACCATTCTGATGATTACTAGATATTTGAGGGACCTCCCAGGCAGAGGCAAAGGTTCGATCGAGGCTGTCCGTAGGGAGGAGGCGGACGTGGCAGAGGAGTTGGATGTAAAGCTGGAGGTGGATGACGTTTCGAGGTGTTTCCACCACCACCAACATGAGGTCTACCCCAACCATAGAGAGCAAGTGGAAAGGGGAGATATCAACTTCAAGCAGGTGAGGATTATGATCACGGGGCTCCAGATATGATTCAAGGTATGATCTGTCTCTAATCCACCTTAGCATCAGTTCTTATAGACATAGGTGGCAGTCACTCTTTCATTGCCACTGCCCTCGTTCGGAGCGCGTAGATTATGATTGAGATGTTGGCTCGATCCTTATGGCTATAGACACCTACATGAATAGAATAGATGATTACACACTAGTTCCGGTAGTGTGAGCTTACTCTAGGAGGCATGAGATATGGATGGGATCTCCTCATAGCAGCATCGAGGCCTTACGACGTCATCTTGTGTATGGACTGGTTATCTACAGTCCATTCTCAGATTGATTGTATTAGGAAAAAAGTGTTGTGTTTTCCCCCGCATTAGGCTAGGATTACCTTCATCGGTTAGAAGGGAGCCCTTGCAACACATGACTGACTTACTCAATAGAAGGTAAAGCTGATCACACACTAGTTGGCCTGTTGGACCCTCAGAGTAGTTAATGGAGAGAGTCTGACTTATCATATAGTGGATGACCAGTAAGTGGATGTTTTCACGGATGATGTTCTAGGACTAACTCCTCATAGAGAGGTGTACTTATTCATTGATCTGTACCAAGGGATGACACTGATATCTACTACAGCATATCGGATGGCTCCCGCTGAGCTTCGTGAGATGCGGGTACAGCTAGAGGACTTGCAGGGGAAGGAATTCATCTGACCTAGTGTTTCTCCATGGCATCTCTGATTCTGTTTTCCAAGAAGGTGGATGGGAGCATGAGGCTCTCTGTCGACTACATTTACCTGAACGAGGTGACCATAAAGAACACGTACCCACTCCCGAGGATTGAAGAACTCTTTGACCCGCTAAAGGGAGCACGGTGGTTTTCGAAGATAGAACTTATATCAGGCTATCCGTAGATTAGAGTTTGAGATGATGATGTGTAGAAGACATGCTTCAGGTGTTGATACGATCACTATGAGTTCTTGGTTATTACCTTTGGAGTAACCAATGCTCCAGCAGTGTTCATGAGTCTCATGAAGAGGATCTCCCTACCATACCTCGATCTCTTTGTCGTAGTCTTCATCGACGATATTCTGATATACTCGACTACTGAGGAGGATCATGCCTATCTTTTTCAGGTAGTACTGGACACAATCTGAGAGCGCCAGCTTTATGGTATGATCTCGATCTTCCTGTTTTGGATTTGAGAGGTTCACTTCTTGGGACACGTTATCTCTAATGATAGATTTGGAGTTGATCCAGTGAATATTGAAGGGGTAATTTATTGGGAGCCACCCAGGAGTGTAATGGAGGTTCGGAGTTTCCAGGGCTTGGCTGGGTACTATTGTAGGTTCATTCAAGACTTCTCCAGATTTTTCGCACCACTATCTGCCTTGAAAGAAGAAGGGGAAACCCTTCGTGTGGTCAGAGAGATTCCAGCAAAGCACTCAATAGCTAAGGCAGAGGCTAACTAGTGCCCCCATATTGAGGCTTCTAAAGGAAGGAATAGGATACATAGTCTATTGATACAAATCAGGGACCAGACTCTGGTGTTTCCTGATGCAGGAGCGAGCTGTGATTGCTTATTGTTCTTGGCTGTTGAGACAACACAAGCAGAACTACGCTACCAATGACATGGAGTTAGCAGTAGTAGTATTCACCTTGAAGATATGGAGAAACTATCTAATGGGTGAGCGTTCTATCATGTACTCAGATTAGAAGAGTCTTAGGTATATCTTCTCTCAGAAGGACATGAATATGAAACAACGACGTTGGATTTAGTTCCTCTAGGAATATGAATTCGAGATATTCTATACTACTGGGAAGGAGAACGTTGTTCCAGTTTCACTCAGCAAGAATACTGGTATACTTCTACAAGGAGATGTGATAGAGGAGATGGTAGCTTCACATATATCTATTGTGGATAGAGATGGAGTATCCTATCTATAGTCTCTTATGGTTACTGCCCCACTTCATCAATGAGTCAGGGAGGCAAAGCATGGGGACACTGACTATGAGATGTGATGTGGTCATATATCAACATGGCAGGCTCTTGATGCAATTTCTGAAGGTGGGGAGCACGTCATTCCCTTAATAGGAAATACCCTGGTACCAGTGTCACTTCAGTAGGAAGTTTTGATGAAGTTCCAAACTTCCCCTCTAGTGGTACATCTAGGAGTGGTGAAGACGTACTAGGACCTCAGATGAAAGCACCGGTGTCCAGGTGTGAAGATGGTGGTAGCATATTTTGTTTCATAATGCCTCACTTTTCAGCAAGTGAAGGTGAAAAACCAGGTACCATCAGGCTTGTTTCAGCCATTAGAGGACCCATAGTTGATGTGAGATGGGATATACATGGACTTCATGATGGGTCTTCCAGTTAAATGCAGAGGTCAAAACTTGATTTTGGTGATCATCGGCTGACTCACCATGTCATCCCACTTACTACGGATTAGAGAGAAAGGTTTAGTAAAGAAATTGGGATATCTCTATATGTAGGAGATTGTGCGACTAAATGGATTAATTTCCTCTCTTGCCTTTGACCATGACACATGTTTTACTTCCCGCCTATGTAAGGGGTTACATGAGGCATTAGGGACACAACTTCGCTTGAGCACCGCCTTCCATCCTCATACAGATGGTCAGACTGAGAGGACCATCCAGACCCTCAAGGAAATGATGTGTGCATGTGTCCTTGACATCAGTCGCAATTGGGAGGATCACTTTACTTTGGTGGAGTTTTCATACAACAACAGTTATCACTCCACCATAGGGGTAGCACCTTTTGAGGCATTGTACGAGCGACCTTGCAGATCAAACTTGTGTTGGACCTGACCCTGGGGAGTCAGTACTAGTGGGACCAGAGATGGTACGAGCATCTACAGAGAAGGTGTAGATCATCTAAGAGCATATGAGGACTGCACAGAGCAGAAAAAAGTCGTATGCTGATAGAGGACGGAGAACTATGGAGTTCGGGGATTGCGACCACAAACTTTATACGGGTCTCACCTTGACGATGTCTACGAAGATTTCACTGAGGTAGAATGTTATCTCCTCAATTCATCAGACCTTTCAAGGACCATAGCTGAGTAGGTGAACTAGCTTACCGCTTAGCTCTTCCACCTCAGTTGCACCGAGTGCATGAAGTATTCCATGTATCCCAGCTGAGGACATACGTGCACATCCCTTCCCACATCATCGACCATGGAGATCTGGGACATCAAAGATATAGAGACCTTCATTGAGGTTCCAGTAGAGATTGCGGATCAATAGAGTGGGTACTACATGGATGGTCGATACCTATGGTGCGTGTACGCTGGTAGCACTGGAACCTCCAAGAGAAAACATGGGAGCGGGATGCTCAGATGCGTGCTCAGTACCTCTATTTGTACCCATAGTTCGAGTTATAGCTTATGGGGACATAAAGCCCTGATGCGGGAGAATGTAAAGACCCTAAATCCCAGGTAGGTTTTTTATAAATACATGGGAGTTTTACGAGTCCATGGATTTTTACGGTGCTTGTTTCCATGGCCCGGTGTGCTCGGAATCAATTTATAAATATTTTGTTCTAGTACATTCAGTAAATGTAGGAGTGGGATTTTATAAATTTGAACCGGTTCTCAAAATTAAAATTTGAGGGCACCATTGAACTTGAAGCGCTGGTATTCACTTATGAAGACATTCACTTGATGACAGGTGTTCGAGAATAAATGATAGTTATAGGGTTTAAAAGAATAATTTAAATAACAATAATGTATAAGCTTATTTTTTATTGGTGGTTAAAAAATCCATGTAAAGGTTGGGGGTGGGGGACACCACACCATAACCTCCCTTGAGAGGTTATGGTGGTGTGTCCCCCCAGAACATAACCACCCATGGTAGGATAAATTTTGGTGGGTACCATCTGAGATTTTAACTCCATTAACTCCTCATTTAAGTGGAGAAAACACATGACCTTCCCCACTAATTAATTGATCCAAATCCAACCATTAATTATGTATTTATCACATTTAATTAAACACCATATTTTGAATTCATGACAACAATTAAAATAATATAAAATCTATTTTTACATTTGTTGGAATGTTTCATAGTTGGAAGGGGGAGTTGAGGAGATCTTGGATATTGAATTCCAAGGAAGAAAGAACTCTCTAAAAGGGAAAGAATTCCAATGAACTACAGAAACCTTCTTCATTCAATAACTAGAACAATGAAGGGAGAACCAGCCTTGAAGAACATTGACTACGACATCCTCGACTTCTTCATTTCAACGTCGACAAATCGACATCAACTTCTCCGCGCCATCGTCAACGAACAACGATACGAGGTAGGGAATTGAATTAATTTTCATCCCATTCTATCTTGTTCAAACACGGTTTGTTATTTTCTAATTGATATCACCAAAACATCGAAGTCATTGGCTATACGGACATGGCCCGACCCTCTCCCTTTGTTTTTACTCACATGTTGACGAAGGTGGCAGAGCAATGACAACCTCGAAGGAAACTGGTTGTGAAAGAAAATGGCGGCTCAAGGCCACCGAGTTTCGAAAATGGTATGAAACCATAGTTCCATGTGGAAGAATAGGTCGCGGCCCTTGGCCCCGGTGGTGTACACGGGCAGCCACCAGGCCGAATGAGGGGTGCGACATTATCCCGCCATGCAGAGGATAAGAAGTCGCTGCTAGGGTGGGCAGCGGCGGAGGGGCGCGGCGCTGTCGCGCCACGCGGAGGTGAAGAAGTCACTGCCAGGGTGGGACGTGGTGGAGGAGTAGTGGCGGTCGATGTCAGGCTGACCACCGGCGGAGCAAACCGGCTGGCTGCTCGGCCATCCGGACAAGGGGGGAGCCTTCCGGGTCCCAAGGGTTACCGAACCGGTTCCTAGAACCCATTCTTCTGGGGAGACAGGGGGAGAGGAACCCCCCCTACGTGGCTAGGGTGGGCTCCACAGGCACCACCACCTGTTGGATAGTTGGGCCACGCAGGCTGCCAACCAGGCCACACAGGCTGCCGGCCAGGCCACGTGGCCCGCCGGAACGTCGGGCCAGACCTCGCGCAGTCCACCAGGATGCTGGGCCAGACCCAGTGTGGGCTGGGCCTACACATCAGGGATGGGCTTCCCCCTCATTCTGGGTTAGATCTGCAAGCCGGGTCAGACCCCAGTCCGAAACCGTTGACTTGAATACACATTTTCGCCAATAACATGGGCTACGGGTGTCTGATTGACAATCTATCTGTGGTGACGGAAATCTTGGAGCGATATGGGATGTTAGGAATACACCACATGAGGTTTGGATGCAGTTGGGGTATAGTTGGGTTGGTTTGGAGATAAATCCAACTAGGCCCCCAGAACAGAAATTCCAATAACTCACAGACCGTGCGTCTGATTGATGTGTTGTATATTGCGTTGAGACCCCTATTACATGGAGGACCTTCGATATATTTCTTTTTATATTTTCACAACCATTGGAGTATTTCCAGTAGCTATAGGAGAGGATCCTTCCACTAACAGGTAGATAGAGTGTAGAGACCTAGAAGCTAGAAGACATGACGACTACTTTGACCGTTTCGACTCAGAGTGATTTGACTTGTCTAGTGCATAACGCCTAGTAGTTCCCTGTCAGAGCCATGGTGGATGAGCACCTGGTAGTTTATGGGAGACGACCACGTTACTCGACAGGAGGAGTCCCTCCACATGCTATTAGGGGGAGTATCTGGTAGATGGTGACAGGCCCACAACGAAGGAGTGCATGGTAGTTGGCAGGTGACCTGTGTTACTCGACAGGAGGGGAACCTCATTAGTCCATGGTTAGAGTGAAGCACCTTGTTTTCACAACAGAACCACTGTACTCGACAAAGGGGGAGTTCTGCAGCTATGTTCTTTTGATAATAAAATTCATGGTTAAGCTAAGTCAATGACTTTTGTGTTTTTTTCATGACTGAGATGGATTACTTGATAACTTAGGTATATGTACTATCTATTAACTAATTAATGGTTATATGTTGATTTTGTACTTTTTGGTTTATTCCATGTTGGATTTTGTGAGACCTTGAGGGTCTCGAGGTCCCTACTGAGTATCATTATACTCACCCCTGCACGAGCTTTGCCTGCACCTCGTTGTGTTGGTTGCATATGATGGACAATGCTGACTGAGGCAGAGAGTATCCAGACTGGAAGATACCCAGAGGTGGACCACTCGGTGTTACGGTACACCGAGTAGAAGGATGGACATGAGTGTTGAGGAAGCCATATGTACATACCCTTCTGGTAGGAACCCCGGAGGATGACCCAATAGCTACTTCACTTTTCATCGGTTGTACTTGTACTTTCCTGTTGGGCTTGTATTTCATCCACTTTTACTTTCTTTTTCTTCTATTGTATATATTTTTACATAGTTTTATGCTTCTTGTTGTGTACTCTGATGTGTTTGTTTACAGTTATAAAGTAAATTACTTCCCATTTTAGAGATTTATGCCTTTGGTGATTGTCGGCACCCCCTAACAAATTTAAGGTGGCCTTGGGGTAGTCACGATATGGGCCTCGGTGGACGGGTCGTGACAAATACACATGCCTTATATTAATACAATTAAAATTTTTATAATATAAACTTTGCGGTAACTAGGCCTCATAATCACATGTTGTCTCATCAGATTGTTTTAAAATATTTTTAAGACTATTTCAAAGTCATACATAGAAAAACCATCGTATCTGCAGATAATAATATTAGACCATAAGTGACATAATATGTGCATATGAGTATATTAATTATACAAAATAAAATGGTACCAAACAAATCATTTATCATAAAACATGAGTCACGACATACAACATGGAATGACATATGAAATGAATCAGGAGAGTATGAAAACATGATTCAATAAAAATGAACCATGGGTACATAAATTATTCAAATTAATTATAATAAATTTCATTAATATACATAATTATAGCGACCTAGGGTGAACACATTCACGTATGACCACCCTTTTTGTTGTGTAAAAATCCAATTGTGTCCACAATTAATTTTATTATCAGAAACAAATACATAACCAATGCATTGGGGAGATATAGATTCCAACCCATCCAAATTTCTACAAATTAGTACAATTTGAAATCAATTCATTCATTATATCATAAAAAACTCATGTATATAAACTTTTTTCACATACATTGAAATTGGAATCACATAAAAAAACATTACAACTATATCAATAATAATAACATGATGTAACCAAGAAATGAAATTAATATCCAATTTTATTCAAACACATTAAAGTTAAATATGCATAAATCATGAAGATAAAGCACTTGATGTTTACAATGTATATAATTTGTGTATACTATTATGAAAATAATTTCCCTAATCAAATGTTGCTCCTTATCACGATGAAAAAACATCAAACAATATAATTAAATATAGGGTGATCTCATAGGAGGTACATTCTGAAAAAAAATCATAAACAAAAATTTACTCGGAAATAAAAATACAATAATGGGTTATAGTTAGTTGAAAACACCAAAATATTATACTAGAATTGAAATGGTATTCTATTTATGTAAATCTCCATCTAAATAAATATTTTTGAGATAAAGAAGAAATATTTGTTACCATGAATAAACAAGTTATTAGATGCTTATTTTGATAGTAAAAATAGAGACTATAGAAACTCGATTGATTGGTTATCAGATTTGAGAGATCACAATTATAAATTTTATTGGGAAAATAATCCTTATGAATTAAGTAAAATTTAAATGAAACCCCTTGAAGAAGAATGAGCAATAAATTGAACATAAAATACCATGAAAAACAATAATTCATGATATTATTTAATAAATATGTATTATATAAACCATTTAAATGTAAATAGGATCTAAAAAAGAATCATGTCTCATGAAATATGAATTGAGACCAATAAAACCAAAAATGTAACAAAATATTTGTGGTAAGAATCATTTGATAATGATTTTATAAGGAATAAATTTTAAAACAAATTAGAGAGAAAAAAAATATAAATTTTTTGTCACTTAAAATTAATATAACATGAAACAATAGATTTCAAAAAAAAATTTGTAACTCAATAGAAGGAAATTGACTTAGAATAAACCCTTAAAACAATTGAACCAATTTAGAAAAAAAAAATACATAAGAAAAATTATATGGTAGTTAAGATTGAATATAATAAAATTTTATTTAATAATGGTATTAGATGTCAATAGGTATGTAGTTGACCCATACAAAGGAAATAATGGTATATAACCTAATCATGCCTAATTGAATTTAAATATGAGACAATAAACCCATTATTACATTGGTATTTTTAAATTGAAACATCATAAATTTGAAATTGTGATATTGATTTTTAAATACAAAAATATTTAACAAATATTATATTAAAATATATACATGACCAATATATACACCACCCAAATGGAAAGAACAGTTTTGTGTGGATTATATCTCGATAATAAAAAAATAGAATTGAAAAAAAACCTAATCTTAATCCAGATTCTCTCTATGCAAGCTCATAAATCCCTAAATAAAAAATGATATTTATTATATTATATATTTGGAACCTTATTTCATTGTATATATTTTAATAATTTCCATATATTATCATATGAAATTTATTTATTATATAGTTTTATCTTATTTTGGTTCATTGTGGTGGTAAAGTAAATTTATATTGAACTTTTTTTGTATGTGGATGGAAAATAAAGGTGTTTTATAATAACATCATAATATCTAGAATTTGGGGCTTTATTTATTTTATTATTATATAATTATAAAATTCATAAAGTTATATATGTATTTATAAAGGGAATATCAATTAGTGTATGTACTCTAATGTGTTCGTATTTGGTGGTTAGGTTTTCCATAACCATGTATTATTATTATCAATTATTGAATGTCCAATAATATCCTTATATGATATTTTTATTGTAATATTAATATTTTTTAAACCAAAAATACATTTATAATTTAATCAATGTAAGGTGTTTTTTGAATAAATAACACAACATTTTTTGAGATGATAGTATATGAAAACACACATTCATAATTTTGTTTCTTTGTTTTAGTGGTTGGAATGAAATAAATAATTATTGTTTCCTTCATATAGTAACTCTTAATAAGAATAATGGTTTTATGGTCACTATATTATTATGTTATAGAGAGGTATGGAAGAGAATTCTTATGAAAAAAAGGATTTGGATTATTTAATAAACATTGTGGGATGATAGACATTCTCTTGAATGTATCCTTAAAATGGAAGGGATTTGGAAGAAATATAGTGGCAAGTGTGTTTAGGTCATTCAAAATAATAATTTGGGATTCAATTTAGGAAGAGATTAGTGAATGTTTTAAGTAGATGTGTAACTCTGAGATGGGGTAAGTGATCCACTTTTCTAAGGGAATATAATTTCAATTTTTGACCAGAAATTACATTTCAATAATGAAATGATAGTATTCAAGGATCAATGGTTCCATAAGAGAGTAATAATTGAATACGGGGTGTGATTCAGTTGATTATGCCTCATCTTTGAGTATACAATTTTATTTAAACAAGTTTCAAGTCATTTATCATTAGGGTATTTCATTTAATTTTTTTTACCTTATTAATAATATTTTTCAATGTAGTAACAATTTTAATTCCTAAAAATAAAATGAATATAATTACATAAATTGGACCCAATGTTGGAAATTTGTGAAATTCATTTTATTAGATAAAATTTATATATGTATGTAAAATATATTTTATCATTATCTTATATAACTAGTAAAATCGCATTTATATAATGTGAATTTTTAAGATAGAATTATATGTGTCAGATAAAATTATCAATGTGTTAGTTTTAAGTGATATAAAATTATTATTTATAAAAAAATAAAATTTCTGTTACTTTTAAAAAATACAAAACCTTTTTTTAAAATAATATTTGATTTAATTCAAAGACAAAAAACTGTTTTGTTTTTTTTTAACGTAATACCAATATTCATAAAATATTAAACATGAGTATTTTAATCTTATAATGGAAATAAGTAATGAAAATTTTATCTTATTAATAAAATATTTTAATAATTTAACAGTTATTTAAACGTATAATAAGTCATCATAAATTAGGAAGTCATAATAGTTTGGATTTTCGAAAAACAGTTATTTTCACTACATTCTAAAAGAATTGGATTCAAAAAATTCTAAATAGTAATACTAAAAAAATTACAAATAATGTGAAGAAATTAAATTCATTTTTCCATAATGTTTTTTATAATTTTTAAATTTATTATTTATATATAATTAATGAACATAATGAAAAACATTTTTATTGGAATAATTCTGGTTATATATATTGAGCATTAGTAATATTATTTCAAATGAATTTATAATTTAACGATTGTTAATAAATCTTTCATGTATATAATAATATTTGAATGACTTCAATTTAATTTATTCGGATAAAATATTTCAATATATACGAAAATTAGTTTTTTGAATAATATTTCTTTTATATTATATAATTTTTTACAAATTGCAGAAATTTTTTACTACTAAAAATTATTACATTACTAATCCTTTGATACTAATATCATTGATTTATTTTTGATAAATAACATATCATCATTAATTATCACAATAATTTTTATATGAAACCCATTAGATATATAGATTTTTATAATATTTTAATATAATATTTTTATATCATTAATTATTATTTTTGAATTATATTGTTTAAAATTTACAAAAAAATATGTCACATTAGTATCCATATAAGATACTTGTATATACAATAACCATATTTCCAAATACCATAAGTATAATGAAAAGATTTTGTTCCTATATATATCCTTATTGAACTCATTCATTAAATTCACACAAATTTTGTCACACATCTCATTTAAAAATATTTTATTTTGAATCCCATAATATTCATTATTCTTTAATGATGTACTGCCTCATCATATGTTTTATTTGATTGTTTGTGATCCTCAAGGGTGATGATCATCTAGAAGATCACCTAGTGAATTATATTTTATTAATTATTATTTATTTTCCCCTTTAAATTTATTCACAATTAATGTATATAATAATCTAAAATGAGTAATAATCCATCATGTATAATACATAGTTTTGTGTTCTTTTGTTGTAATGTATTTTTTTGAATTAATAAATTGTTGTTTATATTGTATTCATTTGATAAAACAATGAAGAAATAGTTTATAATTATAAATATATATATATGGTGGAATGATTATGCTATCAATGAACATAGGGAGTAACATAATATCTCGACCACCTTCCTCTAGAAAATATTATTCCACTATAACCATTGAATTTACAACTAGGAAATCTATTAACCAACTTATTTAAATCATCATATTCTTAATTTATGGCTCTTAATGAATACGAATAAATTCAAAAAAATATTGAAAATTAACAGTAAATAAATTAAAACATATATATCATAAATGATCTCTAATCAGCTTCCTTATACAAATAACATTTTTAAATGTTTTCAATAATTAACTATATATCCATGATGATTTTCTCATTATTTGATATAAAAGATTAAATTTAAACAAAACTATTTTTAAAATTTTCAATTATAACGTTTATTGCGATCATGTTTATGAATGGATTATACAATAATTTTTTTATTGAATGATTTAAATGAAAATGATAAAATTATTAATCAATTAGTATTCTATAATGTTTATTTTATAAGGAAAAAAATATAATGGAACTAAATAAAATTTAAATGTTATTAAAATAACACAACTGTAATGTCCACACTTGGCTCACCAGTACGAAGGTAGCCAAACAAGTTACAACATGACCTCTAGTGCGCTGCCCCCTATGATAGAGGCTACCGACTTATAGCGAGGGTGAAAGCATAGTCAGTGTGGGGACAATACTCTCTTATCAGAGTATAACAATGGTATAACAGAGTAAATAACAATTAATAGTAGAAGAAGTAATATGTAATTGACAATGAACCAGAAGACAGATTTCATATAAATGAACAAAACTGTCCAACACCAGTTTATACAATAAATGAATACATGACATGAAATTGATACATTAAGGAATGTAGTAAAGAGTACAACATTACTTTTCATACAATGCAATGTAGGAATCAAGTAAAGTAAAGAACATAATATCCAAATTCAATCTCCACGAGCATCCCCAACTCTAGATCAGTCCATTTCTCCTACACCAGGTACTAGAAAATAGCAACAAACAAGGTCCAAGGCCCTGTGAATAGTAATGGTTTACTTGGGTACCCCAGTACAATGACGACCCGAGTAGGGTGTGAGATATAAATCAAAATAGGCTAGCACCAACGGTGTTTGACATAATCCTAATAAAATAATATAAATTAAATAGGGTTATGGCATGTATATATAAATAATGAAATAATATGTAACTAAATACCCGTGTACCTTCTTGAGTCCTTGGCTGGTGTGTGGACAAGTAGCCAATTCTTTAATTGTGTATTACCATTTTATTCAGTTTTCATATGTGAGTAAGTCGACTACCGGGTCCAAGGATTTTCCCACAAGGTAATACAAAGCTATGTAATGACCAGACATGATGGGATTTAACAACGACACCTAATTGTCAATGATGAAACAAGGAGTGTATCCAAGTTATCTTATGATAGTATACGTAGTGAAGGTTCCAAGGTGTAATAAGATAATAAAACAATGATATCCAATGAGGGAGTTCCATGGTAAAAAAAGATAATGTAATATCACATAAAGATAACATAGTTGTATCTAATTCTATCTATGGGGTAAGAATGTAATCCAAGGAGCGTAATCAACGACATTCCACAACAAGGTGTATACCGAGTCTAAGGAGTGAATCCAAGGTAAGATGGTGCTATGCAAAGACTGGGTCCATGGACTATATCAAAGGAGACTACATGTCAATGTTGGATCCAAGGAGTGTATCCTCGTATTCCTATAGTACAACATGGGGGTCCCAATGATAGTATACTGGGAATCCAATGATAAGTCAAGGAATGAGATCTTGGAAGGACTCAACATAATCAACTTATAATTCAATTCCAAATGGGGTACATGATTCCCAATGTAATCTCCTATCAGAATCCAAGGCAAGCTCGACTCTAACCATTCCCATATAATATATAATTCATGTAAGAATTCATATGGGAAAATTCTTGCCTTCAATTAGTGTGGATAGGTCATGTAGAGGTAAAATAATTATTTATTGGTTTAAGCCTTGCCTTCCATTAGTGTGGATAGGTCATGTATCATTGAAGCTATTTATTTATTGGTTCACACCTTGCCTTCAATTATTATGGAAATTTCATGTATCATTTCAACCATTTATTAAAATCCATTAAGGCATATTCAATAAATAAGTCCCACTACACTACATTCCATCATCATTGAATTGGGTGCTACGGACATGCAAACTTTATTAAATTACTCTTAAAAATGACAAGTGATATACTTAGTATACTTTAAAATTTACATTTATCATTTAATTGTAAACACAAAACACATACCTTAGGTGAGTGTGGTGATGAGAATACATGGTAATTTCCATGATGAAATTCATAGGATAACTCAACCATTTGATAGAGAAATTATTACCATTATAATGGTCAATCCAAGGCACACCCGAATAGTGTCCCTATTTTGTCAAAACACTAAATGACAACTATGGAAAACATATCACATGGTTAAATCCAATTCAAAACTATCCAAACACGTAGACTGTGCCTTGGACCTTTTCACTATTTCAAAAAGGAAACTCTGTTTATCTAATGCTACTAGGTCCATGTCCTAAACATCCCATATTTCAACTTAACATCAAGGCATAATAATTATAAACTCATTAACTCAATAAATAAAGGTCTAAGCACTAAATTTTAGCTTGAATTAAGCCCAACACTGTTGTAGGGGTTTTATTATCAAAACATGATATTGTTTATCCACAAATCATTTAATACATTTTGCATTGTAATCATGAACATTCTAAATTCACATTTCATAATAATTGGACATAATACCTCATTACATGGGTTAATTTATTACAAATCTGCAATAAAAAATAATTAATGTATTTATAAAGATTGAGGATATGGAAAGGGACCCTACCTCAATGTGGAACCGATTTTTCCACATCGACGATGAATCAAAATGAGACGGATCCACATGATGAGGCTCATCTCACTACAATAAAATCGTCAGGGACATATAAACACAAAAATCTCCAAAATTCATCAATATAATAAGGAGAAAACATATCCCCAAGAGAAAACGGTCGTTTGAAACACACCGAACCGCCTCTCCATCGGTCGTGGTTGCCATAACATGCTCCCACATGATCCTAGACCTCAATCACATGACCTATGATCAATGGAAAACCAAATTCGGGTCATCCCAAAGATTCTAGGGTTTGTCCGAACCATCCCATGTGATGAAAATGATGAATGGCGGTAGGGAAACCAAAGAAGAGGTAAGTAGAAGACTCTCCTTGAACTATCTAATGGGATTATTGATGAAATTCAGCAAAAATTTAAGGAGGAAAAGTATGTCGAGGAGGGTTGTGCACATGGATCAAAGGAGATCCCCCTCATTCGTTGCGTCGAAATTATAGAGGGAAGTTGAGGCTATTTTAGTTTTAGGATTTAATTTTAGTTAAAATTTAAAATTATTAAAAACCCAAAATATGGTGTCATGCACAGTTAAGCCACACGGTCTGGAAAACCATGTGCCAACCATGCAATAACCCACTGCATAAGAAACCTCATCAACACTGTTTGACCGGCATGGCTTTCCAAACCATGTAAAAACCGTGTGGAGTCTAATTCATCCCAGAAACACCCCGCACATGCTAGGTGAACGGTATAGGAAACTGTGTGTAGGACATGCCCAAGCCACTGTCCCTTTTAAAACAAGGCTGCATGGTTACCTCTTTTGGGCCACAAAATTTAGTAGGCCGTGCTCTAACTATGCTCCCTCTCATGTCAATTAAAAACATGACGTTTCTAATGTTCTTCACCCGTAAAAATTCTCGAGCAACTCAAGAAACTTCTTAGGCCTTCACCCATTAAAAAATATAACATAGGAGTGACCAAACTCTCATAATTGAGTTTTGATGCTTGGTTTTAAAACTGAAACTAAAAGCCAAGGAAAAAGGTAATAAAACGTCGTACTATTGTCTATTTCAAAAATACATTATTCTAAATTCTAACAACCATAAAAACTTCTAGTCCCTGAAATTCTTTTGGGGACAACATAAACACTACACATGCTACAAGGGTTGTGAAGGTTCATTCAAATGGAATCATTGTGTAACTGACACCCAATTCTCCTTAGGGATTTACAACACACTCTGCACTTCAGCCTTTACTACCCGAGACAATGCTCCAAGTTCAACATAAACACATAAATAGATCTGACATGTTCTTTTTTAGATAGAGACTAGATAACATTAAAGTCTGGATAAACCCTCGACTGATGGTTCATGTGACCAAAGGTATTAACGTTTGAAAGGGGAAATTACAATCCCAAATACCTATACCTTTGGATTTTTTGTACATGGAACAACACATAGTGTTAGTACAACACTCCTGACATGATTTCATTAAAAAGAATGGTCGAATCTTTATTGACCTAATAGAACTGGTCGTGGAAGTTTTCTCAAAACATAATGTCAACATTGATAACACACATGCCTTCACCTGGACACATGCTTTAAAACGGCCCCTTACATAAATAAAAATATAACTGAAGGAAGCCATAATGAGCCAAGCCACATGGCCTACGTATCTCATAGAGGTCCAGCTTAGACAGTAGGAGAAACTCAAAAGAAACGGCTATAGTACATGAGTCTGAACAAGGGGTTCCTACCGGGAAACCCTTGAATCACTAAGGTCTTACCAAGCCCTGATAAGAACAACGCTTTTGCATGAAACACTAAAAAATATCATTTAAAAATCACATCATCTTTTAAACATTTTTCACTGCATAATACCAATGACCTCTTATTGTATCAAGGATGAAGTCAAGATAGAGGAAATTCTCATATCATAAGGGGAGTACAATAAGAGGATTTATAATGGGGTTTCCATTCAAACACACCCAGGAAAAAAAGTCAAACTAGATCAAAGTCATGTGGCCAAGCATGAACCAAAACAATTTATGGTTTGCAAGCCTCAAGGGTAAAAACAAGAAATAACCAACCATTTACCAATGGTTCTATTAGGATGTGTCCCTTCTACATGGAAGGACACATTTAATAATTTCTAGATGACACTACCCACCATAACAGTGTACACGATGCAGAAGGAAGGAAAATGAACCACTCATATGTGTGTAAGATTATAACAATGAGAACGGTGTGTCAAAACAACTAAGTCATTCGAAAGAAAGTCCATGTATTGGAATGGAATTGTTTCTTTGAAGCTCAAGCCACTCAACTTTGAGAAGTCTTGAGACAGTACCCAACATTATAAGAAGATATATTAATGTGTCTTATTACATCATAAAATCAATTTCCTGGACGACACCATACGAAGTCATCCATTGCTAAGAAGGAGAAAGGGTCAACCGACGCACAAAGCAGCTGACCATGCCTGTGGAATGTATATCTAGCTAACAAAGAGCATTACTCGATGCTCGAGCCCATATCAAGGTCATTAAAGACATGAACTCCCATACAAAAAGGGTGTCACATTAAAAATGAATGCCCTAATTGGGACAAGGACTCCCAAATGACACCAAAAGTTATAAAAGTCACTAAAATAGCAAGGCCTTTCAGTTATGAGGGTGCTGCCTAGCACAGTTTAGCCACTTACGAAGAACAATTTTCAACCCTCACACCGGGCCACATCAAACAAAAAGGTCAGTAGGCTCAAAATCCTATCATAACACCATTGATACATAAAATAAAACCTACATAATGTACTCATTCATCCATTCTGAGGCAACTCAAGGTGAAGTTAAAACTATCCTTAACATGAGAGTTTTAAACAGTGGACACCTCTATAGGTTCCATTTCAAAGCCTCTTACATTTGATAAAATTTAACCTTTAATTATCAACAGATTTAATCAAAACATCAATGTACCATTTTCAAAACAAATCGCAAGGTAATTGATTTTAACTAACACCCCAAGGAAATCATGCCATTTAATTTAATATGGGTTTTCATTTCCCAATTCTTGAAGCACCCATACACTCCATGGATTTAAATTGGATCCCATTAATCGATACCAATGTCAATTTTGAATTTAACAAGGTCAAACATAAAGGTCCAAATTATATGGTTGGCTATATACCAACCTGAAAACCACCCATACACTTTATAGTTTAGAATTTGGATATGTTTAATCATAACCAAATTACTTTACAGATTTAATTTATCACCATTTGACAATGGTTCAATTACACGGGTTACCTTTTCCCATAAATAAGGCACCCATACACCTTAGATCTGAAAACTAGATACTGTCATAATCAAAACCTTAAAAATTACCCCATTCATCCATTTATATATTCAATGTAAGATACCATTCCATGTCACTACAAACAGATAACACAGAACAAAAAACAAAAATCAAATAAGTATGTAAATTTAATCACATTAATATGCTATAAAAAGCAGTAAGCTCAAAAGGCAATATAATTTATTACCTAAGTAGGTATAAATATCTGTATGTAATATCAATATGGCTCTGAATCATTCTTAGTAGTAATCCTACTAATGCAACTACATGTCATGGAATATATGCATGGCATGTAAATTTATAAGATCCTGTTATAAGGCATGTATGTTTCATCCTTACCATAACATACCAACAGTAATATTCATAATTCCATAAATTATAAGCAGAAATATGTACACCAATCACTCTAGGTGAAACCATTTCAATTTTAAGAGAGAACAACATAAACATCCATCCCAGCCTAGGCCACTTAGCCATTCCCAAAACATGGGTTAATCAGTCCCAATAATGACTATTAACCAAGCGTCAACACTTTCCTAATATCCTATCTACCAACCCAAAAAACTAAGACAAAAAGAGAACCCACCACATCTTCCACTATGTAACGTCCATACCTGGCTCACCACTAAGACAGTGGTCGGACTAGTTGCCACATGACTTCAATTGCTCCTCCTCTTATGCCAATGGATACCAACTAGAACCAAGGGTGTAAGGATAGTCATTGGAGAGAATATACCTTCTTATCAGATCTTCCCAGTGGTATAACAGTGTCAATAAAAATCAACAACATAAGCAGTAATACATAATTCTAAATGTAGTAGAATTTAGATTTCATATAAATGACCAGAAGTGTCCAGATCTAGTTTATACAATAAATTAATGCATTACATGGTATTGATACCTTATGGAAAGAAGTAAACAATACATCATGCTTTTAAATACAATGAAATGTAGGACTCAAGTAAAGTAAAGAACAAAAATCCCAAAGGTGATCCCTACAAGCATCCTGAGCTCCAACTCAGTTCTTTTCTCCATCTCCTAGTATAATCCAACAACAAAAACTAAGGTCTAAGGCTCTAGGAACAATAAATTTCTACTCTGGTACCCCAATGCAATGGTAGTATGAGTACGGTGTGAGATATAAATATCCGTATTCCGGAACCACTAGTGTCAAACCATATCCCGAGAAAATAATATTAATTAAATAGGGTGCAAGAATGCATAAATAATGTAACCAGTGCAATGTTAATAAATACCCAATTACCAACTTCCTCCCTCGACTGGTGTCTGGACAGGTAACCAATTCATTAATTGAGTATTACTAGTTTATTCATTTGTCATATGTGAGTAAGTTTCCTACCAATTATAGGGAGTTTCCTCAATGCTATAATTGGGCTATGTAATGAATGGGCCTGATGGGATTTAACCATTTCAACTACTTGACAATGCTGGAACCAAGGTGTGTATCTAGGGAATCATGTGATAGTATAGGTAGTGAAGGTTACAAGATGTAATAAGACAATCAATCAATGATATCTAGTGAGGGAATTCTAGGTTAAAAAAGCAAGGTATAATAATATCATGGAAAGATAACACTGTAGTATCTGAGTCTAACTAATGGGTAAGAGTGTAATCCAAGGAGCCGAATACATGTTATTCCATAATAAGACGATGACCGAGTCCAAGTAGTGCATCCATTGTAAAATGGGTCTATGCAATGGCAGGGTCCAAGGACTGTATCCAAGGAACCTACTTGTCAATGCTGGATCACTTGAGTGTATCCATGGTATCATGTGGTACTACATTGGGGACCCAACAGTAGTATACCAAGAATAAAAATACAATACAAGGAATGACATCTAGTTGGGTCTCACCATTAGTAACCCATCCTTGAATTCATAATGTGGTACACTGGTCCCAATGTATTATCCTTTTAGAATCCAAGGTAAGCTCAAGTCTACCCATTCCTATTTAATATAGAATCCATGTAAAGATTCATCTGTTTTATGTCTTTCCTTCCATTAGTGTGGATAGGTCATGTAGAGTTGAATCCATTATTTATAGGTTCAATCATTTCCTTTTATAAGTTTGGAATGGTCATGTAGCATTGTAACTATTTATTTTTTGGTTCATGTCTTGCCTTCCATTAGTGTGCAATGGTCATGTAGCATTGTAACCATTTATTAAAATCCATTAAGCCATATTAATTAATTAAGGTCCACTCCATGTCCTTCCATCAACATGGCAAGGGGTTCTACGGACATGCAACCTTTATTCAATTACTCATAATAAGGCCAAGTGATATACTTAGTATACCTGCCAATATACATTTCTCATTTAATTTTCAAACAAAAAAACATAACTTAGGTTGGTAAAGTGATGAGCATACATGGTATTTTCCATAATTAAATTCATAGGATAACTCAACCATTTGATATAGAAATTAATACCTATATAACAGTCAAGACAAGTCACACCTGAATGGTGGCCCGAATGTGTCAAAACACTAAAATACAACTATGAAAAACATATTACATGGTAAAATCCAATTCATAAATGGCCATGCATTTAGACGATGCCCTGGAAATTTTAATTATTTCAAAAAGAAAACATTGTTTTTCTAATTCAACAAAGTAAATATCCTAAACATGCCATATTTCAACATAACATCAAGGTGTATGAATTATAAACACAACAAGTCAAGAAAGTAAGGTCTAACTACTATGTTTTAGAATAAAGGTAGTGAAACTATGTTGCATGTGTTTTATTATAAAAACATGATTTTGTTTATCATCCAATCATTAAATACATTTAAAATTCAAACCATGAACCAGATAAATTCACATTTCATAATCATTGGGCAGAATAGCTCATGTCATGGTTTTGTTTATAACAAATGTGCACATAGAATCTTATTTAATGTATTTATAATGTTTGAGGACGTTGAATGGGAGCCCACCTCAAGGTGGAACCAAGCCATCTACATCGGCGAAGAACCAAAACGAGACGAAACCACACAACAAGACTCAACGCACTACAAGAAACATATTGGGGATATATAAACACGAAAATCACAACAATTCATCAACAAAAAATGGAGAAAACATACCCCAAAGGAAAAACCAACAGACCTAAACACACCGAACTGCCTCGCCTTTGGTGGCGGTTGCCGGAACATGCTCCATCATGCATGTAGTGATTAATCACAGGACCTATGATAAATTAAAAACCAAAATTTGGTCATTATAAGGAATCTATGATTTTGAAGAACAATCCTGGTCGATGATAATGATAAACCACATTTGGGAAACATGAGAGATGTTAGGAGATGATTCACCTTGAATGATTAAAGGTGGATTCATAATGAAATCTGGCAGAAATTGAAGGAGGAAGAGGAGGTCGAGGTGGTTAGTGAACACAGCTCAAAGGGGTTCCCCCGGGTGTGTTTGTCGAAATGAGAGATGAGATATGATGGTATTTTGTTTATATCATTTAATTTTAAATAAATTGTAAAATAATTAAAATCCCAAAATAGGGTGTCGTGGATTGTTAAGCCAAATGGTCTGGAAAACTATGCGCCAATAGTAAAGTAACCCACTGCTTATGAAACCCCATCAGCACGGTTTGACATGCATGGATTTCCTAACATGGCACAAACCATGTAGAGTCTACTGCATCCAATACACATCCATCATGGGCTAGATAAATGGATTAGGAAACAGTACTTGAGCCATGTGCAATAAACTATCCCTTTTAATATAGGGCCACATGGTTACCTGCTATGGGCCACACTGTTTAGCAGGTCGTGTGCTAACTGTGCGCCCTCTTCTGTCAATTAAAAACAATAAGTTTCTTGTGTTCATCACCCTAGAAACTTCTCGAACAACTCGAGAAACTAATCAAGACATCACCCATTCCAAAAATATTACTTTGGAGTGATCCAACCCTCAGAATTGAGTTCTGAATCTCGTTTTTAAAACTAACCTGAACAGCAAACAAAAAAGTTAAAAAAACTTCATATTATGGTTCGGTTCAAAAAACCGAGATTCTACACCCAACATGGTAGGATAAAAAGATATATACCAAATATTTTTATGAAACAAGGCATAATAAAATTATCTATAATTGTAAAAACACACGAAACCTTGAAAAGTTGACTAAATGAAAGGTTTATGATACCTCATCGTAGAACAATAAAGATTTAAAACTGAGACTTTTAAAGTGTGAAAAATAAGTATAATATATTACATCATTTGGGGAGATGTTCTCAATAGGAAAGTATTTTAACATAGTAGATAACTGTTTAATTCCTTCCAGAAATTGTGACAAAAAAATAGTAGACATTTTTTTAGTATCCAGGTAATGATACATGTTGCCATAACAAAATAAAACAACATTGGCCCATTGATTCCTAATCATTATAATTAATAATAGATATATGTGAAAAAACATGTTTAATTTAACGACCCTTGGGAATATATCTATATTTGAATCCATTAATAGTAAATTTTATCATGAGGAACCCATATCAGAGGAAATTGAGTAATGAGTTGGTCTGAACCACCCTTATAGTGCCTCTTACTATATCATGCTGATATCATGTGTGTAACTTTTGAGGGTGATAGTAAAATAAATGATGAGGTAAATATCTATAATCATGATGATTCCCTTGACCACATAGATGTGAATATTTAAGGGTGTACTATCATGATAGCAGATTTCATGGATATGGTACTGTGTGATACCTTTATAGAGTAGGTAAGGAAAACACATGATGATAGAAGGTGGTATTTCTTATGAGATTTGATGAATATTTTATGATCCATGTGATGATTAATTAGGACCAAGTAAATAATATTCCATCCATTCCATCCAATATGATCTATTTAAAGATGATTGATGACATTAAGGGAGTGGGAGAGCATATTAATGAGTAAACCCTCTTACAAGGTAGTGGTTGGGCCACCATCCACATTTATCTCACGAAAAATGTTCTTTAAAAGAATTAAATTCCCCACTGAGTCACATATTTACATATAAACCTATATATAATCCCATTCACGTACCATTTCTAGTCTCATATACTTTTCAATCAATACGTGAAAAAAATTGTCACTGTCTATTGTTAATATAGTGGTGACTGACGAATTATTGTATCATTCTCACATCACAATGATTACAACTTCTAAACATCCATATCATAAGAAAACCTATTGAAGAAATATGCAATTGAAAAATAAATAAAATTTGGCCATTTAAATTTTTGTAGAATATTATTAATTAGATTAATGGTAATTTCATTCATAAATTTATTTAGTTAAATATCATTAATGATATTAATGTTGGGTGGACATGTAATAATATAAATTCTATTAGTTTTATATTTTAATTATTGGTAATGATTTCATATTTATTGAAAATTAATTGTTTGAATAGATGTTGCAACAGTATTGGTGGACCACCCAAATATTCATTATGTTTAACAATGACGACATCCCTTAATTATTAATGTACAGCTATAGAGTCCTCCATATATTGGATACTACAAGATACCAATATAAGCTTATATCAAAAACTCTATTCCCTACCTCCAGCCAACATCAATGCCCCACATGTCTCACAATACTACTACCTTTAATAGCCACACAATCATAAAAATAAGATGTATATGACTGAAACACATGAATATTATTGATTAACAGAACACGCATTGCATGAATTAGACTAACCACATCACTATTTTAGGCACCATACTACTTTGGATGACGTCCCAGTTATTATGTGACATTTTATTGGATATGATATAGAATAAATGAAATTGAGAACAAAAAATAGTATTATTAAAAGAAATAGTGAGGTTGTTTTCTATTTTTGAAATTTCATCCAATTTTGATACCATAATTAAGAATAAACATATTACAATTTTGAATTATTTTAAATTGATAATTGACTAAATTTGTTGTTACTACTAAACAAGGAGCGATGGGGGATGTGATATCCCAAACCCACTAGAAACTCGGGCAGGCATTATATGTTTCAACATTTTATTATGTATTTATATATTATATTTAATTATAATTTATATTTTTTTCACTCACAATTTATTTTGGTTAAATGTTTATAACCTAATAGTT
Organism: Viscum album; assembly: GCA_963277665.1. Classification (NCBI taxonomy): domain Eukaryota; kingdom Viridiplantae; phylum Streptophyta; class Magnoliopsida; order Santalales; family Viscaceae; genus Viscum; species Viscum album. Next base: position 1,429,226,120 of record OY728141.1, read on the forward strand.
TTTATGGGTCAGAGATTTTTATTTGATTATGTATTTATAACATTTATATTTTTAGGTGCGGATTTATAATTTTTTTGTAATAACAATTATTTTATCTTGTAATGTGGAGGTTTTACAATTCAAAATGTAATAAAATATTTATGGATTCATTGGAGAGGATTTATTGTAAAATGAAACCCGTGGGTGTAAACATGAAGTAATAGTTAGTGTTCAGTCATTGATTAAGGTAATCATATTATGTGAGGGAATTTATTTGGAATGATGAAAAGGGTATTTTAGTTGATCTATCCTCAAATATTGATTTATCATCTCTATAAAGAAAATTACGAGTAGTAATAGATAATATTTAAATATTCATTCATTGCTTCAAGTTACTCTGGTGTGCTCTTGTACCTGTGATCTTTATTAGTTCATCCATGAAAGAGAAGGTTATCTCACTTCCATATTAGTTAAGGATGTTCATAATAAAATTCTATATTTAACATAATTATTTATAGTAGTTACTCCATGTTTCCATGTCAATTAATCATCTTATATAAGGTAAAAATAATTATTAGCCTTTGTGAGTCTCTTTCAAGAGTTTTCTTAATACTTTATTTTTTGGTCATATAGAATGCTAACACCATAACAAGGGAGGTGAACCTATGTTTATTTATTTATAAATTTTACCTTATAAATAATATTTTTTATACTAAAATTATTTACACTTCGCTCATACTCAACATCATTATGAAAAGATGGATGTTATAAATGAGAAAAATAAAATATTTTACATTGTTTAACCAAATTGGATAATCCCTAGTGTATGAATGAAATTGGGACTAGGGAAATAAAACACTATATCTCATTTATACTAAATAATTTTTTTGGACATTCTACACTAATCCTTCCGAATTACAACATTAATAAAATAAAAATATCACAGAACTGAAATTGTTGAGGAACATAATTATCCTCCTATTGTTTCATTATTATGCCATATATAACAGTTATGTTTTTACAAATGGTTGTGTATAAATTTGACCAAAATAAAAACCATTTACACAATCAAATTTTATTATAATAAAATTAAAACAAATTATATAATTAGAAAAACTAATGTTCTAATGATCTAAATATTTTTCAAAGATTATACGAATTACTAAAACAACTTAAAAAAGTACTTCATAATATTTATTTCAATCAATATTGGTAACCCAAAAATACATTTGATCTAATCATACGATTCTGTATACCCTAGGATAATATATCATGAATGGGGTGTTCTTTTGAGTCAATTAAGGGAATTATTGGGTATAATAATGGTGAAAAAATAGCCAACTGTTGATAAGAAATCGATCATTATTTAAAAAATATTGGGATTAAAAAATAAATAAATTTGAAAAACATAATAATATAAATGTTTCAAAAATTAGTTTAGATATCTTAAAATATTACATCATAAGTATAAGTCATGAAAAATTTCAAATACAACCTATCATAGTGTGTTTTTCTAACTATCCCTTCCCCATATAAAGTATCTCATGAGCTGAAAACAATACCCAATGCATTAAAGGGATATATATTTCTAGGACCAACCAAGACCTCATAACATGCATGTGAATATATATTCTACAAAAGGAAATAAAATATATTATATATTATAATTTGAAACCTATAATATGGAATGGGATTAAATAACTCTGTCTTAATGTATAATAAAATGATATATCATATGGATTAAATTCATCACCTTAACCAAAATGTAATAAATTTTGGATTCCATTCAAGTTAGTCACCGATAATAATTTATTGTAATATCTATAATAATATCGTTGAATGAATATATATATGGGAAATCAAAATATAATATTTTTGCATGGAAAATATATGGGTTATTTTTTAAGATTGATAAGTATACATAACTGATTGTGGAATGAGATTAATAAGAGGGAGTGGTAGTGTCTCATTATGTGTAAATGCATTAAAATTAGTTTAATTATTATAAATTCATGTATATATATAAAATTAATAATCAAATGTATTATTATATAGGAATTACTTTATTGTAGATTAGGAAAGACGAAGAGAACTGTTACCTCAAAAGGTGGCTTTTTAAAGCATTAGAAGAGCTCCATGAAACCATAGAAACTCCATGGAAAGACTATCGAGATGAAATATGTCTTTAATGTCATACACAAAACTTCATAATGCATGAGACTGAGATAATGGTTAGGTGTTGATATAAAAATAGGATGGATTTTTAATTTATTTATAAACATTGGTTTTTTACCCTATGATATATAGAAATTCAACTATTGGCCTTCCAATGGTTATAGCCCATGGTATTAGAAAAGTGGGACAATATGTTTAGTTTTTTAATATTTGTGGCCTAATGCCCTATTTGATAATTTATTTTGGATGTAGAAAAGATACCATTTGTATATAATTTCTTATAAATACATAAAATATGTTTTTTTGGAGGTTTCATTCTATGTTTTTGAAATTAATTTTATAAACATGAAAAAAGTTATAGTTAGAAAAAAAATTATAGTTATACACTAATTTATATTCTTTACTTCATAATATTTAACTCATTATGATGTCATTATAGTTTCCATATTTCTTTAAAGTACGTACTCTTTACCCACAAATTTGACTATGTATAAAAATTATGAAAAAATTAACCATAGGAAAATTTCATCACATTAATTTAAAAACAGAAAAACATTTTGTCAAATTAATTTTCTAAATATTTGACGTTAAATTTTTAATAATATGAATATTTATTTAAATGTAATTTTCGTTGGAAATTATTAAATATATAACCCTTCTAAAAATAATAAATTATCAATAAATATTGTTTTTTATATCCTTTTTATGGATTTACAATTTTACAAAAAAGTAAATTTTTATAAAACATTTATATATTTATATATATTTCACAAAAATATCCATGTATTCATTTTATAAAAATATATTTTATAATATTAGAATATTGATAATGTTATTTACAATGTTAATATATATCTGATTCATTAAATAACAATGAAGGATCGATGCATCTACAATTACCCATCCAAAATAATTTCAACCATAATACTACTTAAGGTATTGATACATAATCCATTATTACAAGTACATTTCCCGAGGGTAAGGTGTGCAGTGGTTATACATTAAAAGGGTGGTTTTTCTTGAATCAAAAAGTTTTCGATCATTACTAACATGAAAATATACCATAATAAATTACACTGGATCTTTATTTTGGATGATCATCTTGAGGATGACTATGGGTGATGTCTTATGATGCTACCTTACTCTCAATATCTATTACTTTGGATTCATAGGGAATTATAATAGCGGTTTATTCCATCATTCATCAATTATATTTTAGTTATATATTCTCTTAACACTTATTATTCAATATTTATGTTATTAACATTATAATAGTTGTGTTAGAAGCTGTCATAAGTCCTAAGGATCATAATTTCCAATGGTCATATTTCCCATTTATATTTTTTCAAATGAAAATTTTGGTTTAATATTAAATTTTCCTCGCACATAATAACAGTAAATTCATTAAAGGTTATATTTTATTCATTTTGAATATATGTATTTCATTAGTAATGTTATATAACTTTTTATACAATGTCAACGTAGTGTGGAATAAATCTGAGATATTGAGCTAATCATAATTATCTTAATCTTCTTATTTTATTTTCCATTCATTATCCCATACTAATGATCTAAATTTTATGGATAATTTTTATTCTTAAAATGTGATATTCAATCCAAAAATATAATACATTTTTTAATTTTATTTTATTACATTAATAAATATGAATCACATATATATTCAGAAAGGAAATTATATATATATAATTTTCATAATCAATATTATCCCCAAACGTGAAATTATTCCGATTAAATTTAATTTCATAAAACATAATGGAATAGAATCAGGGTAATTGTAAATGATTTCAAAATTAGATTACCATGCTTCATCTTTGTACATATAGTTCTGTTAATGTACATTGACGCAATAAGACATCATATTTCATAGAACATTGCATTTATGGTCCATGATCTCTACTGGATTCACTTTATAAGAGATACCATTATCTTACTACACCACCTATAGACTTATTACATTTTAGGTATCATGTATGTACATAATAATAATGGAAAAATGTAACACATAATAAAGTTCAAACAATTTTTGTTGGAGTTCAAGTTGACATTCCACATCATTTTAATAATCAGGAAACAAAAAGGGACTATTATATCTATCATTTATCTCCGTATTCTTCAAAAACATTATGAATATCGTATACGGAGATGTATACAAGATATATTTATTAGTAGACAAGAAATATTGGCCCAATTAAGGGTAATTAGTATTATACATCTATCAACCACATGCTTCCCTAATATGTTCATGAATGGACATGATGTTATCTACCATTTCATTGACCATTTTGAGACCAAAACTATTAAGTTATCTAGTATCATCGAAACACGGTGGAGATATACATCACATTTATGATAAGAATATAAAATAATCCATCTGGATACATGAGTGAAATCTATTATTATATGAGCACTCAATTAAATAAAGTTGTTAATCCAACAATCCATTGATCCACACAGAGTATTATCCTAGCAAATCATCAAATTTCATGTTATAATTTTTTTTTTATTTTATATCATTGTATGAGTTTTAGGTCATATTGAAGTTTAGTATTATCATTAAAATCATATTGAATTATATTCTAAAACATTATAGTAAAATTTGGATCTCAATCAGAAAAAATATCTAGTGGTCTTCCCATCATTCACACCACTTCTCTAATTTATAACATTTATAATTAAATGACTGTAACAGGATCCTATATGGAAATGATATTATAAATCTTTTTTGGAATGTCCACCAAAAACCATAGGGTATTATTCTATTTGAATGTATTTAGAATACCATTGAAAATATCCAAATAAATGTTCTTATATTTCAACGAATGTATTTGTACAGGTTTCATCATATCATTACCATTTATTCCATAATATCTATATTACTGACACATCATGAAACATGATTTATACTCTAGAATAACATTTTTTATATTTTCCTTCTAATAGTTCTCTCAAATTCCCGTATACATCTTTGTTTTCTCTTGATATATAGAGTATGTTGAACTGTGAGAATCTTTCAATACATCCTTCTTAATGTCTGGCTCTGATTTTATGTATTGTCTCATTACAAATATCTGAAATCATTTTTCATCAATTTTTAAATCTAGGGATTTTTACTTTCATGAGAAATAAGCCTTCATTTGTATCATCACATTATCCATTTGAAATTTCATAACATTCCTTATAGGTTATGGATTTTTAATCATTGGAGTGAGGATGAATCATGTTACGTCCATTATTAATCTCGTATAAATAATGTAAATAAATTTGAATATTAGATCCATCTTAAGACTCTTTTGATAATTATAGAGAATATTTTCTGTATATGATATCTATAAAAATATTAGCCTTTCTAGGATACAAGTTGATTGAGTATTCATAATCCCTGATCAGCTTTTTCCAGTATTGTTTCTATGTACTATGTTTATTCAATTAGAATATATAATTTAGACTATTTTGATCTATGTATAGGTGAAATTTATCCCCAAAAATATAATTCCTCCAAACCATCAATGCAGTGAATACTCAAGCTATCTCTGGTTCATTAATTATATAATTATTCAAATGAACCTTCAACTTCTAGGAGTCATTGACTTAATATTTTTAATTTTACATGAGTACATGTCCATGCCCCTTTTATGATGCATTATTATAGATAAAGAAATCCTTCCCCACTTATGTTCTTTGTGAGTATATTAATAGTGACTAAAATCTTAATTAAATCTATAAATCCTTCTGAAAATTAATTATGTTATTGTTTTGAACGTCGGAATTGTAATAAAATTAATTGTTTTTTGTTTAATTAATGAATTTACCACATATGAGTTTTATATTTAATTATTTATTTTAATTTTTTAGGATTATTATTATGAAACATTAATTTTTGTATATTTTATAGTTTCCTTTACATAGGTATTTAATTTATCACTACAAGGTTGTATCATAACCTTATTCTTGTATGGAATTCTTAAATATACCTACAATGAAACCATAAATTACCCATATTTATACACTAGATATATATATTTATATTATTATATTATTATTTTTAGCATGATATTGAGAATAAAAATGGACATATAACATTTAATAACCTTATTCTAATATCACATAGCCAGTTTCTAGTGTAATTACATTTACATATCTTCATCGATATAACATTACAAAAACTCTCTATTACCTTTACATGATTTCACAAGTTATCATTATAATGAAAATGAGTTGTTTACACTGAATTTAGTCAAATACTATAATCCAATGTTTACAATTACATATATCGTGATGTTACCCCTCAATAACATAACTTTTTTATCCTTGGAAGACTATTTTTAAATTAACACCCCAAGGTATATTTCATTGTATGGTAGTTTTTTAGTTTCCCAGGAAGTGATAATGTCTGCCTCGGAAACTAATTCAAAATAAAATGGGATGAAAATAATATAAAAGCTATCATATGGTGAATATGATAATGAACATTGAACTTATTTTTAAATTTCATATGATTAGTTTATCAAATTTTTTAAATTTTTCTATTTTTATAATATATTCAAAAGTCTCATTACGACATAACATGGTTATCTATTATTTCCTCTCAAGAAACACATATGTGATCAATGTTTAATGTTTAGGGTGTTGGAAGAGTAATTCTATAATGGAAACATGTTTTTGATGTAAGAATAATATCATTTCAACAAGTTATTGTTAACACATGATATAGTGAAATATATATATCGATAAAAAATTCGATAGTGTTGATGCCCTTGGAAATTATATACATTTTGAAGCCGTAGAAATTAATAAAAAATCATATATAATATGAAATTATTTTAGGATTCAAGAATGAAATAATTAAAATCTCATCCAAACCATGGGAATTTCATTGGGTTCTGTTACACTGCTTCATGTGGGAATAATCATATGGTAATTTAATGGGGTTTGATACATGGATATGTGATATTAGGTTACATTGATTTCCATGTTCATAAAGTTCCTACGGATCATGAGTATCCATGACGGATTCCGTGATGGTCATTGCTGGTCACACTATGCCTATAAATTTTACAAGTCATTGATAAATGTACCTACAGTCCTTGACCATCACAATGGGGCCTCTTAATCACATGATCCCTTGATGGATAACATCATGGGAATTGATGATGACATGGGTATCCACTTCCAATTCAATATCATCCCATGGGCCTACCCACTATACATATCAATTGTGATCATGGAACCCATTCATATCTAAATAACTCGAGGATTCCCATTTTAGGTAAAGGTATGAAAGAATAAGGAATTTTTAATCAATTTAGATCTCTAGGAAATTTTAATTTTAGATTTTATGACTAAAAAATAGATAGTGTAGGTACCCTTGGAATCAATCCATCACCCTACATTATGGGATATTGTTAAACCTATTTTATAACTATCATGTGTGAATCATTATTGAATACAATTAAATGGAAACAACCCCCAAATAAGTGTTATGTATCCCAAGCCCAACAGGTATTTTCACATGACTAGTATTATAGAGACCAATATATATTGTTAATTTTAAAATGTTGTGGTAATGGGGAAAAATCCCTATTGTTGGTGTCATATAATGAATACAGACTAAGTCACATATATGGGGAAATCATGACCATCCCATTAGTCTAACATTCAATTTCCCATGTATTCCTTTTCCTATGACAGGATAACATGGCTATCTAACACATGTAATATTATACATATATTTAACATCTCCAAAGTTTATAACCTACCCCGCAATTTTCATGGCCTTCCTTCACCATGATGAGAGAAGGGACAATAGTTTTCCAGACCATTCCATCTTCAAGATAAAGGAAGATAATGACCCATGTGACCCACCTTCAATAGCCCTCGGAGAGGTGACCAGCACCATGGGTATTGAATCACATACAAAATTGAAGGCATTTCACTTTTTATTTAATAGGATCAGACTATAAGATAGTAAATACCAAAAACACCAAAACTGGAGGTAAAAGAAAAGCCAAAAGGAAACCATTCCCATATGCATGTCCAAAAGTTAATTCTAAAAAATTACATGAAAACCCCCAATGGAATGTACAAAAAAAATAAAAAATACAGCAACAACTACTTTCCCATGGTCCAATCTAGTACGGTCCTACACGATCCTTGAAGTCCTCCTAGAAATCTGAAAGCAGATTTTTATTTGTAGGGTGAGGATACAGGTATACATTGTAGGGAAAACCAAAATACCTCTTATAGAAGTGGGGAGGAATTCTAATTCCCCGTGATAAAAGGAGATAACCAGAGCACCTAGCAAGGAAACCATCACCCAAACCTCACCTAGCCACACTCCCCAATTAAAGAATGTCATGTAATGTAATATTAATATGACATAGATGTTTGGGTACCCCGTGACACTTCAACACTTATTGTTGAAGACATCCTATGCATCAAGGCTCTTCCACCATTCTCACTACTATCCTAATTCCATCCCCTCTCATGCACACACTTGGGATACCAAATCCACACATCCTGAATGCAAACACCTGGGCCACCACATCCAAATGTAACCACTCCCCCACACACCTAGGTCCAAGAAACTACTACCACACCCGAAGACACCTGGGCCTCATCCCAAAGACCCTTGGGAAACAACCATCCCACACACACATGAGCCAACCACCACAACTACCATGCCCCGAAGAATCCTATCATATAATTGACCTCAGGCCATTACTGCCTACATGAAAGATCTTAGGCTACTCAGGAAAGGTAGATGAAAAGGAGATGATAACCATTCACTCAGAACTGTGTTGGGAAATACACCCTCCCCCATGAAAGGGGGTTGTTCTGCATGAAGTACTCAACATGGGTGGGGTGAGAATAAGAAACATAATAGGTAAGATTACATTTATATGTAACATTCACTCATCTCAGCCTAGGGTTTCCAAAAGTAGCCCATACTCATGCACACTCAGTACTATTAAGTCATAAGAAACATAACATCCACAACCATGTCACAACACATTCCTGGAAAAAAATTCCCCATTGAAACCATTCTTGTTTTCATATTCAGGTGATTCCATTTAATTAAAATATACACTAATGGGAAACTAACAGGCATAACCACAAGCCAATGAATGGAAAACAGCCAAATAGAAAATTAAGCATTCACACCCGGTACAAAAACCACACATCTTGACCACAAACACCAGGGCCACCATAACCAACCCTAACCACACCCCCACACACCTATGTCCGAGAAACTACTGCCATGCCCGAAGACACCTGGTCCACATCCCGAAGACACTTGTGAAAAAACCATCCCAAACACACATTAGCCAACTACCCAAACTACTATACCTGAAGAATATTTTCTTATAATGGACCTCAGCTGTAACAGCTAGCCTGGAGGATCTTGGGATTCTCTTGGAAAGGATCATAAAAGGAGCTAATAACCATCCACTCATAAGACTGTTGGAAAATACACCTTCCCCCATTAAATGGTGGTTTTCGGCATGAAGTACTCAACATGTGTGGGCTGTGAATAGGAAACATAATAAAGAAAATTATAAATATAGGTAACAAGCACTCATCTCAGCTTAGGGTTTCCAAAACAGGCCCATACTTAAGAACTCTCATTAATATCCATTCATAAGAAACATAACAGCCATACCCATGTCACATTTCATTCCCGGAAAACAATTCCCCATTGAATCCATTATTGTTTTCATATTCAAGTGATTCCATTTAAGTAAATTCTACCCTACTGGGAAACTAACAGGCATAAAAACATGCCAAGTAATGGAAAATAGTCAAACAACAAATTAAGCATTCACACTAGGTTCTCTTATAAATTGATAAGAACAAAAGTGATTTGTGAGATCCATCGAAGTATTGGAACAAACTAAGCCCTACCATATATCCCCACACAACCTCAAATCCAAAATACAAAAAATGCACCCCAATAGAGTATCCCATCCCCATCCACGTTGCTTCCCAAGTATCAATCGTCAACATCACCAGAAAAAATCATGGGGGCTTTCAAATTTGACTATGCCATTCATTCAATTCCATATTTCCATATGGTTAACCAGGGTGATCACACATGGAATCTTATTCTCTGGTCATCCATTAAATTAACCATGTTTACTTGATTAACAAGTTTCTATGTTACACCAATTATATAAAATAAATATCTAGACAAATAAAGGATCATTAGTGCACAAGAAATGACCACCAGAGGCCATGATTTTCAGTGGGAATAATACCATGAAATTCACAACACATAAACAAGGATAAGGGGTACATTCGAAACATCAAGAACACCTCCATTAGTTTTAATAGTCCATTTATTATCTTAATTAAGATTTGGTGTCATCCATCCCTACAGAAAAAATATCATACCCACCCCCACAATATACACACAATAGATAGATGAAGGAAAACCCTTCTTCGATGATCCAAGATCATCATTCTTCTCCAGGAACCTAGAATAATGGATGCATGACGTGTAGGGGAAGAAATCCAGGGCCTCAAAGTACAACACATGCGCACAACTCCCCTCAGGAAGGGAAACTCCAAATACAACAAGAAGAAGAATAAACCCATCCACAAATAAGAAGAAATGATTTATAGTGAGATAAAAATATGAGATATTGGTGTTATAGGATATGAAGATATTGACTGGATTTAAAGGAAGATCATGGTTTCACCATGTTGTTGGGTGGTTACACATGATTGAATTTATTGTTATTTAATAATTCTCATTGGGGAGGTAGCCGTAATAGTTGTGCGTTAATAGATTTTATTTAAACAAAGGAAAATGTGTTAAACGAACACACAGTCGGGGTCCGTTGTGGGTATCCCCACTCTTAGTAAAATAAAACATTGTTTATGGGGGTAAAAACGGACTTGAAACACTTTTAAAATGGTAAAAAGACATAAAAGTGGCATTACAGAAAAAGAATTAGGGAATGAAAAACCTAACAAGACCCTCAACCACCGATCGGTGACACTCCAATTGGTGTCACACCGGTTGTGTCACACCGATCTGTGACACACCTATCAATGACACCCTGATCGAAGTCACACCGATCAGTGATAAAACGATCAGTGTCACACTGATTGGTGTCCCCGACGGTTGCCTCTGTGATGGCATCCCACTTGTGAGACACTGCCCTTAGGATCCAGACCTGATGGTTCTAGGGCGAGCCAAACACCAGAATTTGGAAAAGGGATGGAGAAGGAGGGTCCGGGCCATTACATCAGATACCACTTGAACTATTCTTGTCCTTGACAATCAAATCTAAACCTGCAATGAAGAGAGGGGTAATAAATACCACCTCGAAAGATACCTCCTGAGGAAAAACCACCTGAAACATCCATACCAACTAGTAAATGTCATATCGCATAATCCAGTCATTTAAGTTAGATATATCTTTACTCCATGTCAAAATATAATCCTCTTTGGGTGCCATTGTCTATCCCCGCAAGAGTTTAGTCACATCCACCTTAATGTGTCTTGATTATGGATCAGGTCCTCCCTCCCCCAGATATATGGTCTTTTCACAAATATTCATAATGTAAGGAAACAAAACATCCCATAATCCAACAAGGTCAGTATTACATCACAACAAGTATAAAATAAAACATTAAAAAACTCAAAACAGCTCAGGGTATTGGCCATGCATCTGTTCCTCCTGTTCTTACGTACTCTCTTCGAGGCCGCCATGCCTCCACAACACACGAACTTAAGGGATTGTTTTCCCACAAAGTACTTTCTCCTTCTGATCCTCGATCTCAACTAGTCTCTCCACAAACGTAGCATTGTCCCCTATATCCAACTCTCCCTAGTCAATGATATGTGAGTCATCATGTAGATATCGATGATGATGAAAGACCTAGAAACTATTATGGATCATTTCCGTTTGAGGTGGAAATGCCAACATATATGCCACCTCTCTGACTAGCCCCAACACTTCTAAAGTCTTGATAAATTGAGGAGAGAGCTTTCTCCCCATTATGATCATTTTCTGCCCACATCTTGGGGAATCCTTAAAGAACACATTTTCGCCAACCTTGGACTCCAAGGGCCTCCTCCTACAATCGGCATAAGACTTCTGCCGGTCCTCAGATGCCTTCATCCTATCGCAACCAAGATAAACCTTCTCTGTTGTGCTCTTCAATACCTATAATCCTAGAACACCTCCCTCCCTAACTTCGGTCCAACACATAGGCGAACGGAATGACCTTCTGTACAAGGCTTTGAACGGTGACATTCCAATAGTAGTGTGAGAGCTATTATTGTAGGTGAACTCTAATAAGGGAAAATTTATTTCCCATGATCCCTTGAAGTCCAAAACACATACTCGTACATATCATCCAATGTTTGGATGGTCCGCTATGTCTGCCCATCTGTCTGGGTGTGGAAAGTAGTGCTAAGATGTGGCATGGTGCCAGAAGCCAACGGTATTCCCCTCTAGAATCATGAGGTAAATTGTTCATCCCTATGAATGACTATGAACCTTGGAACTCCATGAAACCACACCACCTCATCTACCTATCTCTATGCTAATGTATCCACCGCACATGATTCCTTGAATGACAAAAAGTGATATGATTTTTTCAGTCGGTCTTCCACATCCCAGATAGCATTGTAGCCCCCATGATCCCTAGGTAGTATTGTGACAAAATCCATTGATATATCATCCCATGTCCACTCGTGAACATATAATGTCCTAATAAAACCACATGGGACATCGTGTTCAGACTTTACCTACTAACACACAAAGCACCTTGCCACGAACTCGACGACAGGTCGTTTAACCCTAGGCCACCAAAACTGTTCCCTTAGACATTGGTACATCTTGGAAACTCTAGGCTATAAAACAACTATTTTTTTATAGAACTCATAGAGAACTCCCTCATGCATCGTCTCTGAAAAAAAACTCCCATCATAAAAGCATCTGATTCTTACTATCCTCAGACCACCCTTCCGGAACATTACCTTGGTTAACCTGATCGTACATCACTTCACTCTCTATGTCTCCCCAATGAGGCTCCTCCAACTTCCACAGTATAGAGGTATGTTCTTTCATTTGAAATAGACATCCACTACGACCTGCCTCCCTTACATCTAGGTGTCAGGATGCCTACTCCTCCATTGCATTCCAAGCATCCATAGATTTCTAAACAGCTTCCCTTCGTGGCATCCTTCTCATGTAATCATCCACAATGTTACCCTGAACATTAGTGTAAGAGATATTGATGTTCTAGTCCTAGAGATACTCCACCCACATTCATTGTCACATGTTTATGTCCTACTGTGTAAAGATATGTTTCAAACTCTTGTGATCTGTGAAGACCACAAATTTCTCCCCGACGTGGTAATGACGCCACACCATCAATGAAAACACTACTTCTAAAAGTTCTAGGTCATGGGTGGCGTAGTTACGCATGTGAGAATGTAACTTCCTATACCCTTAAGAAATCACTCCCCGCTGCTGCATCATCACACACCCCAGTCCAAGTCCAAAAGCATCAGAAAACACCTCAAACAACAGACCACATTCTAGTAGCCTCATCACTGAGGCACTATCAAACTTCCCATTAATATAACTGATGTTTTTCTTGCACTGCTCACTCAACATGAAGGCCTGGTCCTTTCTGGTCAATGCGTCCAAAGTAGATACAACTTGATTGAAGTTCGGTACAAAGCTTTGATAATATCCTGCCATAACTAGAACACTACGAACCTCCATCACATTCATTGGTTTTTTCAAAAAATAACCACTTCAACCTTTTTTGGATCAACCGCTTCCCCTTTCTGAGACACCACGTGTCCAAGGAAATGAACTTCTCATGACATGAACATAAACTTAAAAATTTCCCATAGAGAATGTGTTGTCGAAGGATTTCCGAGATCTTCCTGAGGTGATTAATGTGTTCCTCCTATGATCATGAGTAGAAAAAAATTTCATCAATGAAAACAATGAAAAACGAGTCCGGAAACTCACGAAAAACAGTGTCCATGAGCCCCTTGAATACATCAGGTGAATTTTTAACATCGAACGACATGACTAGGAACTCAATGTTCCCAAACATGCACCTGAAACCAGTCATTGGAATATCACAACCCTTAACCCTTACCTGGTGATATCCATACCATATATTGATCTTAGATATCCAAACTACTCCCCTATGCTGGTCAAAGATATTGTCAATCCTTAAGTGTGGGTAACTGTTCTTGCCCATTACTTGATTCATTCTCTGGTAGTCTATGCACTGCCAAAGACAACCATCTGCCTTCTTTGTGAACAAGACCGGTGCACCCCATGGTGACATTCTAGGTCGGAAAAAACCCTTTTTCATCAATTAGTCAAACATAATCCATAAATACTGCAAATAAGAAGGCACCATCTGATAACTAGTCATGGAAATCTGATAGGAAACAGGTTGTAAGTCTATCCTGAACTCAACGTCACGTCGAGGGGGTAGAGTCACTAAATCTGTGGAAAAAATGTCTACGAACTCTATAAAAACTCTCGGAACATCCACCATATCAGCATACACAGATTATGGCTAATGCTCGGAAAACTTATAAAGAAGAGGCTCCACATGTCGTCGCCCCACCCGACAACACTGTTCTCCAACAAAATCTACCTGTTGGCCATACTCATCGGAGAACACGACTCTCCTTCGGAAATAGTTGATAACAACATGCACAGAAAAGAGGAATTTGATGCCTAGGATGTTTCCATATGGTTGTATCTAAAATAGTATAAGATCCCTATTAGACTAATGTTTCCCATTTATTAGTCTACACACTCATAAATCATAACAAAAATGGTTCTAACCCCCAATTGATGTACTCATCAACATGGGAACTGGATGTCTCCCATTTTCTAAAATAGGAGCATGGTCCAGACTGGGATAAATAAAGGAGTACGAAGCTCTTGTATCAAACAAGGCATAGAGAAGAGTAACAAACATGCTAATTGTACCTCAGACGACTTCCGGCCTTGCACGAACTGCTCCCTCTGTGTCGTGAAACTGCCCAGGCCCATCTCCTCTACACATCTGTTGTCAGCCGTCTCCCTGACCACACCTTGGTCAAGGTCCCTGATGAGTTCTCTATGGATAGCCTCATCCTATAGAATCTTCCATTAGAGGAGCGGTAGCTTGCCATCCCTAATATTGCTGCTGCTGAAAGGGTCGGGTTGGATGGTGCTGCTGCTGAGGTGGGTGCTAAACCTTCCAACCCCCACAATATTATGCTTGGTCTAGGAATTGATTTCGTAGGTGCCTATGGATCCCACATATAAAGAATCTCGGCCATGGGCCTGGGAGGAAAGGTCATGGAGAATGAGAACAATACTGGAACTGCATGGGCCATCTCCCCACTGGTCGAATCCTAGGAGGTTGTGATGCTCGATGCCTATTACTGATGGCCTTCCACTTTGTTGAGCCCAACAATCTCCCCTCTCATAGAAGACCTCCAAATGTGTGTGTCCTTTCTACCACTTCAGCCTTCTACTGGACCATTAAGTACATCAATAGGGTTAATGGAGTAACAACATAATAAAAAGAAGGTCGGGGTGACTCCTCTAAACATCTCGCATGAAGCTCTTCATCTGAAAAAAGTTATGAAACAAATTAAAGGAGATCCATGAACTTGATCGCAATTCCCTCATTAACATGTTCTCTTGCTTAAGGGGGGTTAGCTCCTTCCTCTTCTCAGCCTTCATCGTGGAAGAGAAGAATTCCACCCAAAACTCCTTCCCGAAGTCAGTCCACATAACTTTAGCCTCCCTCATCTCCCCAAGATAGAGAGTCCACCATTGATGTGCCACTCACTACATCTGGCTTAATAACAGAGGAACCATATACTCTGTCGGAGCTCAGATCAAACTGAAAGCTATCACCACCTCCTCTAGACAGCTCTCTGTTTCCATGTCCGAGGTGCTGCCCTCATATTTCTTGAGGGTCTGCCACTAAAAGGTAGGAATCCTACTCTTCCATTGATCATCCCCTTCCCCTCAGTGAGTCCTCTTCCAATATGCCAAGTCACCCTCTTGGTCCTCGATCTCCTGCACTACTTGTGGTCATTGTCCACATACAATATCTTCATGGTAAACTAGGAATGCATAGGCTCGTGTAGTGTAGAGGATTACTTTTAAGTTTTCTTTGATATCATATTCATTTTAAATCCACAAGAAATATAAGAAAACAATTCATAATGATTCATGTACCATTCCTAGTGTCTCTACCCTGCAATCTGTCTATACTCACATAGTCATTCGGTATACCCAGAGTCCTTACATCAGATCACGGAGGGACTTTAAATCCTTTTTCCTGCCGGTCTATCTGGGCCTATTTGACACACCATGATTTCCTAGCACTATTTCCCTATCGTCCCAAGCAATCCTCACTATGCCTAGCCCAATGATCTATCCTATCTCTCAACTTTCACATTGATACCATTCTGTCATGACCCGCCATCACCAAGATTAGAGATGGGATATCAAATTTCTAGACCCTTCCTTAATCATGTTTAAGGAGAGATAATGACCCCCGAGACCCACATTTAATAGGTCCCGGAGTGGTGACTAGTACTGAGGTTATAGAATCACAGAAAAATTGGAATGCATTACACATTTTATTTAACTGGATTGGGAGATAAAATAGAAAATACAATAAACACAAAAACTGGAGGTAAAATTAATGCCAAAAGCAAACCATTCCCATATGCATGTCCAAACGTAAATGATACAAAAGTACAATAAAACGCCCAATGGACATTACCAAAACAACAGAAACAACAACATCTACTATCCCAAGGTTCGAACTAGAACAGTCCTACACGTTCCTCTGAGTCCTCCTAGAACCTGTAATCTGTTTTATATACGTAGGGTTAGTATACATGTATACTCAATAGGGAAAACAAAAAACTGTCAGGCACGAATGGGGATGCATTATAATTCCCCATGAGGAAATGAGATAACCAGAGAACCTAGCATTGAAACTATCCACCCAAACCTCATCAAGGCACACTCTCCAAATAACGAAAGTCAATTAAATTAACAGTAATAGCATATCAATATTTGGGTACCCCACACCACTTTCCAACTAGTTATTAAAGACATCATAGGCATCAAATATCTCACGCAATTCTCACTACAGTCCCACTACCATCCCTATGTCCACACACACCTGGGCTACCACAACCACACATCCTACCCGCAAACACCTAGGAAACCACAACCATATGTATCCATACTCGCACACACTTGGGTCCAAACAACTATGGCCATGCCCGAAGACACCTAGGCCTCATCCCGAAGACACTAGGGAAACAACCTTCCCCCACACAACTGGACCAACCACCACAACTACCCTGCACAATGAATCTTGGGTTATAATGGACCTCAGGCATTCACAGCCTACATAAAGGATCATAGGATACTCAGGAAAGGCAGTATAAATTGAGCTAATAACCTGCCACTCATAGGAGTGTTGGGATATACCCAATCCCCCATGAAATGGGGTTGTTTAGCATGAAGTTCTCAACATGGGTGGGGTGAGAATAAGAAACATAAGAACTAAATATATATATATATATATATATGTAACAAGCACTCATCCTAGACTAGGTTTTCCAAAATCATACCATATACAAGAACCCTTGTTACTATCCATTCATAAGAAACAGAATAGCCATAACCTTGTCATAACTCATTCCCAGAAAACAATTCCAAATTGAACCCATTGTTGTTTTTATATTCATGTAATTATAATTAAGTAAATTTTTCACTACTAGGAAACTAATAGGCATAACCACAAGACAAGGAATGGAAAACAGCCAAGCCAAAAATTAATCATTCACACCTGGTTCTCTTGTAAAGTCATAATAACAAAATGGATGTGTGAGATCCCTCAACGTATTGGAACCAGACCAAGACCCACCATAGAGCCCACATGACCTCTTATATAAAAGAAAACAAATGCACCACTATAGAGGATCCCATCCACATCCATGTCTCTTCCCAAGAAGCAACTGTCATCATCACCAAAATAGAGAAAGGAAGTTTTCATATTTGAATATTCTATTCATTCAGTTCCCTCTTTCAATTTGGTTAACCGAGTTGACCACACAAGGATTCTTATTCACTAGGAATAAAATTAATCAAATGAGTTTACATGATTAACCAGTTTTCATGTTACACACATTCAATCACATAAATATGAGGTTAAACATAGGTTTATTAGTGCATAATAAACTACCACCAACAACCATGATTCTCCGTGGGCATAAGACCATACAATTCACAACACACAATCATGGATAATAATTAAAACAAAAACATTGAGCACACCCCAATAATTCATCAAAAGTCTATTAATTATTCTCATTATGGTTTCATTTCATCCATCCTCAGAAAAGAAATAACATACCCACCCAGACTGATACAAATTAATAGAGACTAAAAAACCCTAATTGGATGATCAATGATTGACGTTCTTATCCATGCGCCAAGAACTGTGGAGGCGTGACATGCAGGGGAGGAACTCTGGGGACTCCAATTATAGAACAGGCACACCCCTCACCTCGGGAAGGGAAACTACAAATGCACCAAGGGGAAGAACGAACCCAGTCCCATAGAATAATAATAGAATTCTGGTGCGATAAAAAGATGAGTTCCTAGAGGTACAAGATATGAAGATATTGACCAGCATTAAAGGAGTTTCTTGTTTTCACATTGCAGTTGGGTGGTTAGAGATGATGTAATTTATTTTTATTTTATAATTCTCTTTGGGGAGGTGGCCGTAACTGCTGTGTGTTAAAAGATTTTATTTAAACAGAGGAAATCTTATTACACGGACACACAGTCGGGGTCCGTTGAGGGTCTCCCCACTCTTAGGAATTTCATTTTTTAGGAAGATAAAAATAGCCTTGAACAACTTTTAAAAGGTTTAAAAGACTTAAAAGGTGAATTACAGAATTAAATGAAGTGGGTAAGAGAAACATGACAAGCCCCTTCTCCATCGATCGGTGAAAAACCGATTAGTGTCACACCAATTACTGACACACCGATCGTGTCACACAGATAGGTGACACACATATCTTATCACACTGATCGATGAGACATAGATCAATGACACAACGATTGATGACACACGGATTAATAACACACTGATCGGCGTCACTGATGGTTGACATCGCGATGACATCCCTCTACTGAGACACTGCCCTTAGGATCCGGACCTGATGAGTCCATGGTGAAACAAACACTAGAATTTGGCGGAGGGATGGACCATAAGGTCTAGGACATTACAGAAATATACTATTTATATATCTTGTTTTCTTTCCTAGAGTCTCCTACTTAGGGAAAACATGCTTTATGAACATGTTGAAACCACCTCCCAAAGCATCAGATACATTAATATCTTGGTTGTTAGTCAATGAAAATATTTTTTCTTCCCATTTATATTGAATTCCCTTGCTAATGTGGATTTTTCTCATAATGGTGATAACAAGGAAGATGTGATTTTAATTTTTCATTCTACAAATATGATCAAAGATGGATCCCATTAATTATTTTGTTCTATTTGAAATTAAATGTCCATGGTGTTATCCTTTTTCCTTTTTATAGGATGTTGTGTCACTCTAACAATCCATATCGCTTCACTGATCCACTAGTTGACTATAAGTGAATAACCTTATACCATTAATCCTTATTCAATATGCATAGTCCTCATTAGTGCCTTATTTCACAAAAAGAGTATAACCCATGTGATCCTAGAAGTTATGGTGGATCATCTCAAGGTGTATCATAATCAATAAAAAATACCATTTTCTTATTTTTAATGAAATTAAACTACATGAAAACATTACTAACTGAGATCAAATTCTTCTTGCCAATAGATACATAGAACACCTCTTTTATGTATGAAGAAAAAACAAAATTTATCACCAATAATTAAATCTTAACCAATATTCCTAGGCTCTATTTGTTTCCTAACATAATATATAGGAATCCTCAGTGAGCTTCAAACCCAATCCATTTATATAATAATTATCTCTTCTCCATAATACTTTATTGGGATTCCATACTCCTACAATGAATATAAGTTTTCCCTATCAAGACATACTTGGAATTGAATAAAAAAATTCACCATATTGTTAAATTATTAGTTAATCCCTTTTCAAACCCAATAAGTTACATTTTTGAAAGGAATCATGGTAATTACCCTAGGGCATATTCTTAGTGATTCCATATTTTTTACAAGGAATCATATTCTCTTACAGAATCATAATGATATCTCAATGTGAGGATATATAAGTCATCAAATCCATATAATCCTCATTGGAATATATTTTTATTGATGAGAACCCCAAATTTGGTCGATGATGATTAATTCATAAACCAATAATTATTAGGATTCATTTGTAAGGATGTAATGACTGCATAACCTTAATGTGAAACACTTAAATTATTTTTTATATAACATTAAATAGTATCATGTATGAAGTTAGTTTGCAATGAACTCTGCAAGTTTTTATTCCCCTTATCGGGTAATATAGGAATCCTCAAAATATCCCCAATAATAATCTAAATATATAAATCACCACCCTAGGATGTACTAATATATATAGTTCCCAATAGATGTGATTTAAATCATTATATCACTAATTAACCAGATGTGGGGGATGCTAGAGAACCTTATATACAATCATAAAAGTTTTTACCAACTAATCGTTCAAAATAAGTCATTTTTATAGGTGTAAAAATAAGTGTTAGTAAAATTACTGGTCATAATTCATGAAGACCTCGAGTTAGTGTGAGAGAGTCTCTAGGTGAAATAACATCTTGATCCCCCTAATCTATAGACGAATAAATAAAATCAAGAGGGTTTTATCTCTTATAAAATTTTCTCTAGTAGCATCATGCTAAAGAGTAATAATAATTATATCCCATATCTTATACGTATAAATGAATTACAGAGAAAAATTACCAACTTCTGTGAAATATAAAGGAAGGATCCTTCTATTATAATTAACCAATAACAACATCATGTAATACTTTTCCTTTTGGAACCCACTGAAAATGATTAATTTGAGACCTTGAAACCAATAAAAAAACCCAGAGAAGCCCAAGGTCTTGTACAATAAACTGAAATGGAACATTCCCATATTTCTATCTCCATATAAGAAACACAAAAACATGTCCAGAAAAAAGTATGAGAGGAGGAACATATTCCTAAATTTAGCGAGCAACCCATCTAGAATTTCATGACCATTGGTAGGGAAATGAAACAGATTCCTATTTCCATTGATGAATTCTACTATTATATCATGGAAAATCCAATGATTCATTTCAAATTATTATTTATACTAATCGAACATGAATATATACCATATAAGATGGAAATATAGAACATATTATATTCCCTACATTTTAGTCCCATCTTCATATTACATTAGTTGAAGGATGAAATATGTGGGAACATCTAACTACTTTAATGGATGATATTTTCGATCATATCCTATATAGATGAGTGTATATATTCACACTCAGACTGTTCAAAATAATAAAAATATCCTAGAAATAGAATAAGATATTATTTTTCATATTTTAGTTATCATAATGGTACATGCATGTATTTAAACCCGCCCATCTAGAGTCTCTTTTCGAAATATATAGTTTGGTACTTAGGGGAAAGTACGTTTTCTTTTTTACTATTCAAGAAATTTCTGGGCACATCTAAATGATGAATATTATTTTAGATAAAGACCATATCGCTATTCTGGATTAGGATCATAAGTATAATATAGAAATAACCTTGAGGTAGGAACATAATCCAAAGGTAAAATTTTTAAGAACCTTTTTTTTATATTTCTATTTTAAACAATGGAAAATATTATATTTCATCCCACACACAAAAAGTAACCCTTCATACACCACCTAATGTAATTGATGTACACTATCTTCATATTTTGGTAGTTTATAGGAGTATTTGGAATATTTATTCTTCTACTAATATATTATCACATTTCTATTTTTCATAAGTCATATAGGACAAGGAACATATTCCTTCTTCTCTTCCCAAGCATCATCAACATATCATAGTAATGAATGAACACCAAAATTAGGAAAATTCTTCATCCAATCAATGTCTAAAATGTATATAATAGAATCCATATAATGGAAATCCAATACTCTTATCATCATCATTGGGCCCCATAAATATACATCCACAATTACCCACATATAGGTTCATATTCTCAAAAAATAAAGAAATGATTGCCTACATACTCCAGTGTCATCTTGAGGATAATCCCTTATCTCTACCAATTCATAGATATCAAGTCAGTATATTCTGATAGTTGTTTAGTATGAAGTAATTCTTCCTACAATTATAAAAAATAATTTCCTTGAGGATATAAAATTAGAATTAATATCTATCCATATATCCTCCAAATCATCATTATAAAGAGGAGTTGATACCTACTATATAATTCTTCTCCTAAATAATATAAGGATGGTCCCTAGAGACAGTTGTACCAAAGTCTATATTTTACTTCATCCCTATATCTATACAACACAAATTCAATGAAATCCACCAATTTTTAGAGAACCATTGTATTTAGTGTTATAGAAAAATTCAGGTCATATACATATAGTGTTTCACCAATAATAAATTATACATCACCTTGGTGGATTATATGACCCTAGGTGTCGGTCATCATCTCTTCCATCGTAGATTATGCATCATCATCTTATGAAATGCGACCTTTATTTTCTATATTTGTAGATGAACATGAAGATGTTATCAAGGATATTGGGGGTATAATTGGTTATTGGGAAGCATGTTGGTCATGTTCTGTTGCACAAAAACATACCAATACGAAATTATTCATAAGATAAGTGTAGAATTTATACACTACCTTTTCCTTGTTATAGGAATGAGTCGTCATCATCTAATGTAAAATTATCTCGTTTATGAAATGTATGTTGATCATCTTGTAATTAGAAGGATTATTTTCTAACTGTATGACCATGTGTCCCATTAATTAGCACATCCTCCTATATAGAAAAAGAAATAAAATAAACTGTAGTTTTCTTGTCTTGATATACTAAAGTATGATTTCAAAATAATACTTAACACCCCACTATATGTATTCATAATAGAATTGGTGGAATTTTTAATATATAATTTCACTTAACTTATAGGGAATCATAGTAATCTAGATCAAATATTACACAATTTCATAACCTTAGAAAAATCAAAGGATTAAAATGAGAATATAGAGACTGATTGGTCTAATAAACTATTACTCTCTCTAATTGAAAAATGAAATTTACCTGAGGATATGTATCATGAAAAACAAATCTCTATTATGAATATATGACTGTAAAAAATGCCTCCCAAATTAATAGGGAATGTCTATAATATGACCATATGATGTCGAATGTAGGTGAATCAGACTCATACCACATGCTATATATAACCATCTTCCACATTTAATTAAGAAAAATACAAATGGATTCCAATGTATAATACACATAGTAATCCATGGATTATCCTTCCTCCAATGGTTGGGAAATTATATAATATCCAACACCACTAATATCCTTGAGATTTACAAATTCATAGTGATTTGAGGATGTGGTAGGAGTGAATTACAAAAAATCCAATCCAATCAACTTATGGGAATTTACATCATCAACCAATCATCCATTAATGATATCATCATTTTAGTATATAAGGGAGACCTCATATATCTTATCCCAACAATTTCATTATATACAAGATACACCCTCTCTAAGAGGAAAACACTATGTAATATGAGATAATTTTCCCCAAAGATGTCCCTCATCTAGCCATTCCCCAAGGACTAGATGGAAACAATTTCAAATATCAAATGGTAATAAGAGTAAATGAGACTACGTGAAGTACACATCTAGAGAGGAATCAATTAATCTATGAAATAAAACGTAGAGCATGATATTCCACCATATGATTTTGAGGAAGATGATGAAATGATTCTAAATGATTAGTTTCTATTAGGTAATATCATCGATACTAATCAAGTTGATGAAAATTTCAAGGTATATGAATAGAATGAAGTTGTTCTAGAAAAAAATTAGGGTTTCCTATAATTATGGTAAGAGGGTGTTTATACAAAAAATTAGAGTCCATCTCAGAATCTATAGGTCGTAAAAACATAGTTTCCACGCCTATGATAGGCATAAATGTTAGGAAAATGGAAAATAGTGGAAATATCCCACTCACTACCCTATGAAGCTATAATACTTCCAATTTATGTAGGTGAGAGTGTATACATTAATTAAATAAATAATGAGTTTCTCTGTGGAAATACAACCATGTATTACAATCCTTCACATGATGTTAATACATCCCCCACTATGTGTATTCAAGCAAAGAGATATCCAACCAACTACCAGAAGTAAAATGTGTGTAAATTACCTCCTCATGTTCTAAAAACTAACATTGAAAACTGTTAATGCCTCATAATTTCCCGATTTTAATTCATTTACGAAAAAGAATCCATCCCTGTATGGAAATCATCATAGATTAGGGAAATAAAAATTTCAAAAACTAAGACATGAAATATGAATATTCCAAAAACAATCAGGTCATTATCACAATTGAAAATATATAAAAATATCTACTCAATTCCATCACGTACGTCACTTCATGGATTGAATCTATGGAGACACTATTTTCTCCAATTCATTCTGATAAGAATCCATATAATGAGTGGGTGGGAGTTATTACTCCTAACACAATTATTATAAATCCTAAAATACTAACCATAAAAAATACTAGTGATCCCAATAAACCTTCAACACACTACACATCCCTTTGTGTCCCACAAATAGAAATTATATAGTAATAGGAAGTATAAAATGTAATCTATTTTTTGGACACTTTATGAAGGCTATCATGAATATAGTACACATATATTCTAGATAGAATTTTATGAAACATGAAGGATATTAGTCGATAATTTCTATAATGACATGGTCTTAATATATTATATACATTATATTATTTTTCCACAATACCTAAAACATTACACAAACACATACCCAATAATCATATTAATTTAGTGAATTTGAAATCATGGGAACATAAACAATGGTACATGAGTGAGATACATTTTTTCCCAATGGGTTCAATAAGTCTATAACTCTTCTTAGAAAAATCATACATAAAATAAAACTTAATATCCTGAGGAAGGAAAAATTAAAATGGACGAAAAATGATTATCGGTAAGGGTAAAACAAGGGGGTATATAATAATATACATGTACATAAGGGTGTGATAACATGATTATAACATTATATTATCATAAACTACATATAAAATATCTTAAATATGATTAATGGAATAAATATTAGATGTTCATACGTCTTGAATCTTAATGGAATAAATATCACAATTTAAGAAAGCATAACATAGGATGAAGAAATGGAATTTTTTCACACACATAAACATATTACATAATTTCCTATAAGTCAAGAAACATTGCTAGAAATATTCATGGATCATAATGGGGACTACACCTACTGGGAACGACACATTACCAAAACCAATATCTATCATTTTCCTTTATGGTACTGGGTTTCCCTACCATCCCATTGTGGGTTGAGTTTCTACATCATTCCATAGTGGATGGGGTTTTCCAATCTTCCCACAGTGGATTGGGATTCCAAATTTTCCCTAAGTGGTCATGTTTCCCAATATTTTCATAGTGAATATGGTTCCCCAATGGTCCCATAGTGGATTGGGTTTCCCCAAATTACCATAGTGGATTGGGTTTCCCTATGTTCTTGTATAGGATATTGGGCAGTACACAACACCATCCCTAGTCAGAAACATTTCCTTATTAGGGATCAGGTTACAATATCGTCCCGTAGTATTTTAAGCTAGTATACTTGAATACCATAATTATACCACTAGATATAAATAATTACTCAATGAGTTGGAGGGATATATAGTTTCCAATCATCTCATAATGAAATCATACATACATGTCCCACATGATATTAAAATTTTCATCATATAATGACACCTAAAAAGACATGGGTTTCATAAAAATCATATCATAACCGATGAAATTAAATGGGTATCATAAAAAATTAATCATATACTAAACAATGGAATATATATACTTTTCATATAATTTCATTGATGAATATCCCATGAAGGGATGAATGTTTAATAAGAATTTGATAAGGTATAACCCATTGATGAGAAATTGGTTTCATAAGAATTTTTCCTGTTATAAACCATTTATGAAGATGGTTTTCATAAGAATATAACATGTGGAATAGGACTAAGTTTCATACACATATAACCCCTGAAATAGAATTGGGTTTTCAAAATCATCAAGAAATCAAAACATTAACCATTTAGAGAAAGAATATGAATTGGTCATTTGGATCTTTTCCCACAAAGGCATGAGAAACATCAGTGGATTTCATCATACAAGGAAAATAATTATGAAAAATATTT
Source organism: Viscum album (assembly GCA_963277665.1). Taxonomy (NCBI): domain Eukaryota; kingdom Viridiplantae; phylum Streptophyta; class Magnoliopsida; order Santalales; family Viscaceae; genus Viscum; species Viscum album. The sequence goes on from OY728141.1 coordinate 1,429,252,829, forward strand.
TAATTGCACTTCATTAATAGAATATAATATCGTATTTGGAAAATTATTTTATAACCATAAAAACTTCTAATAACCATATCTCTTAAAAATAATTTGAGAACATTGAAATATTTCTTGAAATAATTTTGAAAAATATTTTCCATGAAAAATTAAAAAAGAATATTTAAATCATTGTTATCACTATTTTAATGAAATTATATTGAAAACAAATAAAATAAGCCTTTGGATCATTGAAATATTTTTCATCAAAAACAACCTTTTTAAAACATATTAAGGGATCGTTGAAAATCATATACTATACTTTTTAAATATAAAACATTGTGGTAATATTTTTTCATTTAAAAAGAATTAAAAATTTATAAATTTATAAATTATTATGAAAACAATTTCATTAAAATTTAACTTTTAATATTAAAAAGGAACCTTTAGGGAAATGAAGGTCATGATAAATGGTTTCAAGTACATGTTGAGCATTCATTTTCTACCTTAAAAGATTAAAAACATCAATTGATAGGAAATTGAAAAGAAGGCTACTTTTTTTAAACAATTTTTTAAATGTTAATGTATTGGTAAAATATTAAATTAGATAATATTGGATATTTTCAAAATATTAGGGAAAATGATTTTATAAATCTCATATTTTTTACAATAAATATATCTGATCGAATGGTGAAATAAATTCATATTTCCATGAAAACGTTGTATTTTTTATTTTAAGTACTATAGAGTGGGAAAATATAACTAATTAATGAAAACAACATGAATATTTAGAGGATAATAAATTTATGACTGATATAGAGATATTAATCCTAATATTTCATTAATTGAATAATATTAATAAATTTCTTTGATAAATGACGAGATTGTTTCAATAAACTCTCACCACTTGGTAACTATGAATTTTCATATCCATGTAAGAAAATAAAATTTCACGAAGCTTAAAATATCATGAATATATTTATGTTCATGATATAATTTATAAAATGGTATTATTTATACCTCATAAAATAATATAGTAGCGTAAACCGGCATGTGTCTCAATGAACGAATATTGAGACAAAATTACTTTACCGATTTGGTAACTTTTGAAACATGAACCCTAAGAAATAAATATCCTAAAATGGATATGTAAATAGCCATAAATTTAATAATAAGCACCATAGAGTAAATCAATGATTAGTAAAAACAAAATATATAATTAATTTCTATTGAAAATTTCCTTTGAATCACATTAAAAAAAGTCATACGAGAATACAATTACTACATGCCTAAAATTGAAATCATGATCCCCATGAAAGAAAGATAATTAAAATATGTTAATATATTTTTATAAATTAAATTAATTATATTAAATTTCATAGGGAAATATGTACACCACGAAAATTAAGCCAGTTGTGAGTATGTCATGTATCTCACAGAAATAAAAAGCGAGATGAAATCCCACTACCTTTAGTAATTATGTTATTTTTACATGTTCAAAACAACTATATAATAAAAAAAGATTATTGATAGTATAAAAAATAACCATATTATTATATGTAGTACAATATTTTTTCACTTATGACTTTATATTACCAATTTATTACCAATTCCAAATTAAACAATGTTTTAGTTAATAACTACTTTGTTTAGCATACATGTTTTGACTAGTTATTTTTGAGATTATTACTGAAATCATGGTTTAATTATTTATGCAAATTAAAAAATGATTTATATCTCATATATATATTCAGTATATAAAAATTTCTATTAATCTATAAAATAAATAAATATTAAAGGAATTACATCATTCATGTAAAATGTATCTTGTACATACGCATGAATGCAAGTATCCTTTTAATATAATATTAATGTAAAAAAGTAGTGGAAATATAAATATATATAATATAATTATATTATAATTATTATTTAATTTATATCATAAAATATTTATTAAAAACTCATTTATACCATCTATGTAATATGTGAACGAATCTCATTGCATTGAGGAGGTTACTTTCCACATTTCCACAAACATGGTTATCAATGTAATGAAAAGATGAATGCTTCGTAAGATGTTTTATATAATAATTAAATAAGGACAAATAAATGATAAATATTATATATAAAATTTAAAAAATTGTTTCCCATATTAATTCTAAATCATGATAGGCAGAAATGGAATAACTAAAAACATCATTTCCTGAGAGGGTAGTTCACCAAACATAAGAATGGTATATAATTTACCCATTAGATGGATGTGTTTTTTATTGTAGATAGAACCATAATATGATAAAATTTCTCATTAGATTTATTATTATGATTATATTATATTATAATGGAATAATATTATTTTAGGGTGTGTAGACAAAAAATAAAATAAATCTTGAGAAAGCATGTTACCTCTTATTCGGGTAACTCATTTTGGATTTCACAAAAGAGATTCCTTGGATGGTTTTATTTAAAATATGTGGCTCCAGGGTTTAGTTTAGAGATGATTATAATCAATTTTATCATAATTTTCTTAGAAAAAAGTTTCTTGATAGGTGTGAGATAGTTTGATTGGTGAGTGTCTTTTAATTATGGAGGTGGAGTGGCATTCCAGTAAAATTTGGGAAATGTAAATCCACCCACATTTTTCACATTTCATGTTGCTCAAATAATAAAGAAAATTCAATAAAAGTGATCATAGGTTATAGATAATAACATATTTTTTTGGGGAATGTGTTTAGGTTATTTTTGTCCTTAAGTTTAATGTTTTGTACTTTGTTATAGCGATTGTCCTCCTAATAAGTGTAATTAATTTTAATTACATTCACGAAAATTTTTGTCAAAAAAATGAAATTTCTTGAAATTTTAAAATATGATTATTCAAAATATCAAATAATTTTCTTTTCAAAATATATTCAACTATGTTTTATAAATAAATAACAAATTAACCCTGTTGTTGGGATGATAATGAGGGTATTTAATGTAAACATTTTCAAAAGTATGCAATCTTTTTAAATATATTTTAAAAATTGAAATTGATTCCAAATACCCATATTCGATTATTTGATATATAATTAATATATTTATACTTTAAAAACTAATATAAATATAATTTATCCCAATAAATAAATTAGTCATAAAAGGATTTTTGGAATTAAAATTAAACATTTTCCAGTATTCATAAAAATATGAAAAATTATAGAAAAATAAAAATAATAAACCATTACCTAATTATTATATTTTTATTTAAAATATTAATATTATTTAGAAATATTAATTTTTTAATATTTATAAAACGTATATTTAAAATAGGTCCTCCCCAAAAAGTTGTTAAAACTAGTTTTTTTTGAAATATTTTATTTTATGTGTAATATTGGGTATGTTCCAATTCATTGTCTATCAAATATATTTGAAAATTAGTAGAAATATATTTTTGATAATATAAAAAATTTATTTCATTAATATCATTCACCAATACTAAATAATTTCGTTTATTTTCATAAAATGCCTCTGTAAGCATAAAAATCATTTTTATAAATACATTCTCTTTACATTTAATTGGTTATTATATTATATTCTAATGAATTTTTATCTAATGAATTAAACCATGTATTGTTTTAAGTTAGTTCATCTTAATAATAACTTCCAATAGAATATCTATGTTGTATTTATTTATATTAAATAATAATACTTTTAAAACAATATATCATTTGAGCTAAAACTCAGTCTGGCATGTCAGACAAGCCATCGATGAAGGTCAGTGATGCATGTAACAGAAAAAATGATTGGTGTTCAGTATATTGAATGATAAAATTTTTGTCCTGTGTTTTTAAGCTTAATTTGGTGTTTCATATGTCACAAGAAAGCATAGTTCATCAATATAAGAAAAAACTATTCATAGTGTTCTGTGAAATGAAACAGATTTAAAAGATTAAAAATAATAAATTTAATCCTAAAATATATCACAAAATCGTGGGGTGTTGTATTGTAAACTATCTAAAATTTATTTAAACCATGAAATTAATCAATGCTATTAATTTTTTTTATACTTTAATGTTCCTTTCCTAGAAACCCACATCATAAAAATGACTACTAATGGTTTATTTAAAAAGGTAGTGATGGAACCAAAATGGTTTTCTAATGTTACTCAGAACATGGTTTTCATATATGAGAATGTAAGTGGCAAGTGAAAAAATGAAAATTAAAGATAAATATATCTATTAAGATCTAATATAGGGTGATAGAGAATATTTTTTGGAGAAATTTAACAGTTAAAAATACATAAACTAAAGAGGCTTGAAAAAGGCCCTTGATATCATCAAAATGATGATAACTTGAAAAAATTTTATTTGAAGACAATTTTACTTGATGTTTATGAATAATCCGGAAATGTTGTAATTAAATGATTTTATGAAAATCTCACCTATGGAATCCCTTGATCAAATTCTAATCCATCTTTTATTTCAATAAATAAAGGATAATTTTTCATTCTTAAAGAACTAAAAGATCAAGAGATCCATGATAAGTGATCCTATTTGACATCAGTTTCCATAATTAAAAATTAGTTATAAAAATCTATCAAATATAAATAAATCCCTATATGGTGAGAAAAGAATTTAATATCAGAAACAAAATACTAATTTTAACATAATATATAAATAAATTTTTAACCATATAACACTCCGTAAAGATGAAAATCCATAAATTTAGATAGAAGGTTACTAAATCACATTAAAATTGATCCCTCGTATACGACAATGAAGCTCTTTGTTCACACATTCCAATCATGTGTATAACCTCACATTATATTCCCTTGAATCATGTTCATAACCGGAATTAAAATAAATCATTTTCAAAAAATTCATTCCTCCATATTCGAAAGTGTGTTGGATATATTCCCTAAATCAAAAAATGTTTTAAAATCCATCTATAATAGTATAAAAACATTGTTAAAAAATAAATTATCAGTTATGATGAAAAAATCACCATACAATTTACATATTCTTATACAACATAACTTTATCCAAGAAAAATTATATCACCATAAAGAACATATTAAGGGATATATTTCCCTTAGTCATGTGTTTTCTATGGACACCAGCTTACCATTAAATCACATTTCTAGTCCATAAGAACCATTAAACATATTATTGTAAATCCGTAGGGCAAAAAATGAAAAATCAATATATACATCATGATTCATATAACATAATATCTAAATTTCAAAACATATACACTTCAATCAACTTACTTTATTCTGAAACCCTTAGTATGGCTTCATAAACCTATTCCTAAAAACCTATTTCTAATAATATGAAATAGAAATCATGTCTCAAGGTTACTAAACCTTAATTTAACCATTATTATTTCATTTAATTTGAAATATAATATAAGACCATTACATATCTTTCACATGCCATTTTTTGTCGTAATATCATTAGAAGTATATCATATACTCATACCACCTTCTCGAATCTCTTCATTAGGTTTCCTCATAAATTATTATAATGCCCAAAAATTCCTAATATAAAACAATCAATCTTAAAAAAATTCCATCTATATGAAGATTTTTACTAAGACTAGAAATTATTTGGTGAGAAACACATATCATAACAGAAAACCACATAATCAGGAAAAATTACATTTATGATGTCTATATAATAAAATCATATTCTTAATCTATGAAATCATAGGTTACTCCTCAATTATTCATATTTATGTTATATTTAAATCCTTCATTATTTTTTTAAAATAGTGTTAGTATTCCTAATGAATATCCCCCATCGGTGTCAAATCTGGTGAATAGTAAGGCGGTTGCCGTGTACTAGGTTATTCTAAAGTAATGTCTGATACAGCTTGTCAGAGTTGTTAATACAAGGTAAATCTGTTCCAGAACCATGTACACATGTAGTATCTTGACATTTAATTATTTAAATGAAACCAATCACTCAATCCTTTACCAATATTCTATGAAATATTCCTATACGTTAACTCATCCTTATAATTGTCTTTAGAAACACCCCTGAACATATCCTTTGAAATATACATAAGGATATAAATAAATATTTTGTCATCCAAGTTTACAAAGGCAGACTAAGCCATTTCCTTGATAACAACAATGATGTCCCAGTTTTAACATATATCAAATTTACATGATTTTTCCAGTGTTCATAAACCATTACACAAAAATATGCCCTATGGTTGTATTTCTTTAGTGCATTTAGAAACATATAAATAAAAACACTAGTACCAGAGTGATCTGTATTATAACCCACTAGGTTCGTTCTGACTAGAATCCTTCTTATAAATATCAAACATTAAATATATCTTCACTATATAGGGAAGGAAACATAAAATGGGGTGAGATGAGATGAATTATATGGGTAAACAGGGGAGGTAGGAAATCATAAACATGAGAATAAGGGTATGATAATTTGATTGTAAAATTAAAAGATCACTCCATGCATATAAAATTCTATAGAAACGAATAATGGGATAGATATTAGCACAAAATATGTCATGAATCATATGATATTCATGATCATAATCCATGAAATCTTAACATAGGAGCAGAACATGGAATTTTGGAAAACATATAAATATGTAACATCATTACCTATAAGTCTATACACATTGCTAAAATCTATCATAGCTATCTATGGGTAATTCACATACTCGATGGGAGACATCAATTCCTTATTTTAGTCCATTCATTATAAGGGATCAGGTTTCCACATCTTTCCATAGTGGATCAAGTTTTCCATTATCCCATAGTGGATCAAGATTCCCTATTTTCCCATAGTGTATCGGGTTACCCAAATTCCCATAGTGGATTGGGTTTTCCCATATTCCCACAGTGGATTTGGTTTCCCTGCATTCCAATTGTGTATTTTGGTTGGGACACACCACTATCCCCATTCGTAGTCAATTCCTTATAAGGAATCATGTTTCCCCATATTCCCACAGTGGACTAATCCAATATAATTGAATCCCATCAATTTAACATGAGATATAAATCATAATCCAATGAATTATAGGGAAATATCTGTCCCACCCATCTCAATATTAAATCATACATAAATTTTCCACATGATAACAAAACATTCATCACATCCTCACCCCCATTAATTGATGGGTTTCATAAACATTATTTCATAACCAAAAAATGATATGGGTATCAAAAACGTTTAATCATATCCATTACTATATAAAACATATAGGATAAATATAAATTACATTCTATAATAATACATAACAGGAAGTGGGATGCATAATAATTTATCATTTTATAACCCATTTAATTGAAATAAGTTTCCAAAGAATTTAGCATGGTATTACCCATTGAAGAAAAAAAAAGGATTCATAAGAATATAACCCGTGGAAGATGAATGAGTCTCATTAACATATATCTCATGAATGGGAACAAAGATATCAAAAACATTAATCCATGAAAACATAAAGCATTCATATAAATGATATGAATGGATCCTTTGGGTCAATTACTATAAATCCATAAGTAATATCAATGGAATTCATCTTAGATGGTAAATAATTTTCAAAAATATTTTAAAACAATTTCATCTAGAAATTGTCCTTTCATCATTAAAAAATTATTTTAAAATTTTAAATCTTTTTAGAAACCAATTTCATTGAAAATACTTCTAACATATTTAAATAATACTTCGAATAATTTTGAAAACGAATCTCCCTAAAACCATATAAGAGATGTTTGAAGACCTTTTGAAAATTATTTTCCATGAAAAATTATAAAAAAATCATGAATGAATTTTGAAAACAATTATTACTTTTTTTTTGAAAAAACATAAAATAATCCATGAGATCATTGAATTATTTTAAATTGGAAAAATCATTTTGAAAACATATAAAGGGGTCATTGAATGTCATTTAAAACATTTTTTAAACATTAACCATTTATGAAAAACATTTTTGTTAAAAACAATATTTAATAATAAGGTTTAAAAAATATTAGAAAAAATAGTATTTAAAAATTAATTTGTAAACATATAAGGGAATATTCAAGTAAATGATGGTGATGATGAAATATATGTCCTTACTTGCCAAACACTATTTTTTCACATTAAAAGTTTACAAAAGTGATTTTACTAGAGAACAACAAGATTATTCCTTTTAAAAAATTAAAAAAGTTAAAACAAGTGAAAAAATTTCCTATAATCAACATATAATTATATTAAAACATTTTGGATAACATTTTTAGTAAACAATGTTTTGAAGGATAATAGATTTTAGACCAATAGGAGAAATATATTAGTATTTTAATAAAAGAATTTTATTAATTATATTATGTTAGGAAGAGTCAAAAAATGATAACAATTCATGAATACATCCTAAATATAAATACGATTATAAAATTCATGGGTGATATTTATATTATCATCATAATATTTAATTAATGGATGCATATTCATAAGTAGTTTAAAAATGATAATATTTGTTTCAATAAATTATTACAAATAGCATACATTGAAATAAACGCACCATGTAAGAAAATAAAATTTCCTGATGTATAAATTATCATTAAATGAAGGATGTTCCTGATATAACATTCTAAATTGTAGAATAATAAATTTCTATAATAATAAAAGATCATAATATGATATGTGTCTCAAATAATGAAAATTGAGGAAAGATTAATTTACCTATATAGTAACATTTGAAACTAGAAATAAAAGTAGTAAATATCATCATATGGATATGTAAAAAACCATACATTTAATAATAATCAACATATAATACGTCCATGATAATTAATCAAATAACATATAAGAAATAATTTGTGAACATTGCTTGGGTCTCATAGAAAATAAAAGTGAGATAAGAATAACCTTACTGCGAGAATAACATTCAAATCATGTTCCTCGTGGAAAGAATAAAATTATTTAATGATTCTAAAATAATTAAATAGAATAAATTAATGATATATCATTTCAAAGGGATTTATATAAAAAACATAAAATAAATGAGTGTTTAATATGGAGTTTATCTCACGAGAATAAAAAGTGAGATGAAATCTCCTTATATTATGTCTTGATATTTTTTCTACATGTTCAATACTATGTATAATATATATTGGTTTATTATAAATATTCCACAAAAACATATTCCTATATCTAATACCATATATTAGTCACATATGACTTTATTTTAACTGTTTATGAACAATTCCATGTTAATGTAATGTTTTGGGTAACAAAAGAGTTTATTATCATACATGTTTTGATTATTATTGTTGATTATATTACCTATATCATGATTTAATTATTTATATAATGTAAAAAAATTATATATCATATAAATTTAGTATATAAACTATTCTAGTAATATATAAAAGATATAAATATTAAGCAATATACACTGCTCATGGAGATGGTATATCATACGAACACACGAATGCTTCTTCAGTTTTATTTTCATATTGAATGAAAGAACATAAATAACATATATGTATATATATATATAATAAAGTTATATTATAATTATTGTTTAATATATACAATATCAATTTAATTAAAGAAACATTAATGCACTCATGTAACGTGTAATGAATCACATCACTTTGAGGAGGCGGTTGTCCATATTATCATAATAGAAGTTACCATAGTTACAAAAAATGGAAAGAATGAATTTATGTTTATATATTATTAAAAAACACCAAATATATAAAAAATATAATAAATATAATATTAAAATATATTTCAAATTTTAATTTCTAATAATGAGAGGTGCTAAATGTAAAATGAACAACATCGTTTCGTGAGGTGGTAGTTCACAGTACATAAGAATGGTATTTTCGTTACCAAATAGATTAATGTGTGTGTAATTGGAGGTAAAACCCAGAGAATAAAAAATTAGAAAAATATTTATTATCTTTATTATATTATATAATTATATTATAATAAACTTTTGGGGGTGGAATATGAAGATAAAAAATTGAGCTTGAGGAAGGATGTTGTGTCTTATTCAAGTAACTCATTTTACACTGCACCAAAGGGATTTTTTGGAAGGATTTATTCCCATGGTTAGGCTTATTTGATTAGTGTTGGGATGTTTATTATTATTTTGGAATAACATGGTAGAGCAAATTTCATACAAGATTTGTAAGGAAGTGGGAGGGAGAGTGACCTTTTATAAAAGAGGGGGACTGTGATTTAAGAAAATTCAGGAAAATGGAATTCCACCCACATATTTAACATGTCATGTGGCTCCAATAATTTATAAAACTCTAAAAATGGGAGTATACAGTCTAAATATGTTCATACAAGGGTTTTGGGCAAGAGTATAGGTCATTTCGGCCATTAATATTAATGCTCAGTCCCTTGTTGAGCTATTTTTCCTTTTAACTATTCTTAATAATTTTAATTACATTGAAAATTTTTTTTGTTAATAAATGAAATTAATCTTATTATAAATTATGAATTTTGTTTTTATAGATAGAAAATTAATTTTGAAAATATTTAGACACACAAGTGGTATAAATTAATTACAAATTAATCATGTAGTTGGGATGACAATGCATATTTTTAATGAAAAAATGGTCAAATGTTTGCTATGAATTTATTTATAATTTGAAAGTTAAATTTGTAAATATGTCCTAAATTGTATTAATAGATTTATAATATATATAATTATATTTTAAAACCAATTATAAATATAACTACTCTTTCAAAATAAATTTTGTGGGATATTTTTTTTGAATTTAAATTCTGTATTTTCACTATTTATCAAAAAATAAATCATCTTAAAAAATATATAAAATTCCCCCCTAAACGTTTTTTTAATAATGTCATTATATTCTGAATTATGGTTTTTTAGTGTTCTAAATCATATATTTGAAATAAGTTCTCTTTTAAAAGGCGGTAAAACTTCTTTTCCAAAAATATTGGTTTTTATGTTTAATATTGGGTTTGTTCTTATTATATGAAAATATAATATATTCAATGAATGTAAAAGATAATTTTCTGAACATATAAAAAATAAATTTCAAAAATATCATTCACCGATAGTAATTAATTCAATTTATTAGGATATAATTTAATATGAGCATAAAACTACTTTTTATAAAAAAATACCATTAAATTGAAATTGTTCTTATATTCACTTCTAATTAACTTTTAAATAATGAATTAAACCATTCATATTCTTAATTTATTTATTTCTATTAAATACCACCAACATTATTTCTAGGTTATATATTAATTTATTAAATAATAACATTTTTATTAATATATTATTATTTTGTGGGGAAAATCCATCTTTTATGTAACTCAAGCCATCGAATAAAGTCATTACTGCATATACTGTATGTAAAAATTAGTGTTCCATGCTAATAATGTTGGACCTTATGATTCAATTAGTGCATAATAATAATGGTGTTATATATAAAAAAGTCCAAGAAAATGTAATTTAATATATAAAAAAATTTCAATGTTGCAAGAAATGAGAAATATAAAAAATATTAATTTAAATTTTTTTTTTCACAAAATATTGGGTTGTTAAATTTTCTCTATAAGTTATTCATGATGATGAAAAAATATGACAGTCATTAACCAACCATGTTGCAAAAATACAGGGAAATTATTATGTATTTAACTTTATTTCTAGATTGAAATGTATTACCAATTCCCTTGATATGAAACACTTGAATGAATATGTTTTGGAGTAATGTATAACAAAATTCAATAACAAACTACAAAAACTACTTATCATTTTAAAATTTCCTATAATATTAAGAGTTTTGGATTAAGTGACAAAGTGGTTGGAATTAAATCATCATCATTTCTTGGAAAAATCTATGCTCATTCTAGACACATAAATAAACAAAACCAATATAGCTAATACTATAACTAGTAACATTATCCATCATTAGTGTTAGATTTTTCATTAAAGCCTCCTCAATTTCACATGAAAAAACACCCATAATGACCACAACATCAAAAATATAATCAATTTTAATTATTATGATACAATGGGAGGAATGATAAATGACACACCGGTATCAGAGATAGAATGAATAAGAACAATTATTTTAGGTGGGAGTATGTTCCAAGACACATCATCACTACACTAGAGAGTTCATTTATTGCGTTTTATAGATAATTGACCCTTGGGAAGTTCGTATTAATGGAAACCCTAAATATTTACACTAACATTAAATTATATGTAATAATGTCCAAGACTGGTTCAACCATAAAGACACACATCGAATGTTGGTGGACTCTATAGAATTCTATTTGGGTAGATCATCTATGTAGTGGACTTTTGTATCCACTAATACCCATGAAGAGGATAATGTGTTGAAGAAAGTATCCACATGGTGTTTAGAGGTGTTTTTGGACTACATGGATAAAAAATTATCAATCATGAACATGTAATACTTCTAGAATTATTAATTCATCCAGTTGAGACTCCAATTACCATTACAAAAAATAAAACATCTTTTGCATCATATACAAAACATTCTAGGTCCTTAAAGAGATAAATAAATAATAAATAATATTAATAGTATCCTAAAGTATATTCATTCCTAGTTCAATACCTCCTTGATGTCCTTAACCTGATTCTCAGTGTATGGTCACAAACCTTAAAAATGGAGCACTCATTTCACGAAGAATAACAATATGATTAAATAATATCAATACTACTAACCAATACCATCATTGAAAAGGAAAAATAATTTGAATATCAACTTAAATATTCTATATACAGTTTAGTGGGAGGTAAAATGATCTCTAGATGTTGAGGAATATAAGGCTATTGAAGGCCCAAATGATCATATAGAATCCCTATTAATGTTATAAATATAACTCAGACTCATAGAAAAGCTCATTAGTAGGTACAACTATAGAATTTATATAACCATAAATCCATTAGAGGCTATTTATGCCCAATAATTCGAGAATATCATCTCTCTTTAGTATGACTACAAAACCAACGCAGACACATATAAGGATTGATGTAGCATATCATAGATGATGTATATTCCTACACTAGTAATAGTTATGAAAAAGAATTGAATCCATAGAATACCTCTTCGCTAAATCCTCAAACTAAAGACACACAATTCATTAGAAAGAGGTGACCTTTTTCTTATATTTATGAAAATATGAAATACATACCCATAAAAACCCAAAATACTGCTACCATAGATGCCATTGTTTTTAAAAAAATAATATGGAATCCTTTATTGAATCCCTTTCAATAAGCCTGTTGGAACTCAAAACACTCTTGGATGGTTGTTATGCCTATGGTCTCGGGTTCGAGTTGTAGGGGAGGTGATTTAATTCCTCCTCAGGAAGGGGACAGTTCCTTCCACATGTTATCTAGGCCGGTCTAAGGTGGCGGCCTGTTATCTGCCTGAGGGTGGGGGTCTGCGATCTGCTAGAGGGATGGGCACGGGCGTGGTCATGTTTGGTAGAGCATTAGTCCGACTGAGTTCATTACAGCCATAACATAATTTCATGTGTTTATAAAGCATCAAAAATCATACCATAAGGAAAATTTGACAATTTTTTTATAATAATTCTCCTTTTAGTGATTACCAAAAAACATATGAAGGGGAAAAAATATTCACATCAATGATCTCTATGAACTATTATCATACCCATAATGAAATCCAAAATAATAATACCCCCATTGGATGAATGAAGACGCGTATAAAATCTCTAGAAGAGAAATTAAATCCACCTTGGGTGATGATAATCCCCACAAAATTTTTTCATCATTATAATCACTTGGTTTTCAAGAGGTTTAATTATATTTTCCCAAGAATGACTAGGATTCCATCAATTTCCCAACTTTAATTCACTTTTTATGATCACAACAATACATTCTTCTATAAATCCTTTATTTGAATATCCATGTATTAACTAAACTGACTAATTATACCTTCACCACTATTGATGATTATACCATTGATTCATATGTATAAATATCCACTTCAATGATGAAGTAGGTTTTCACACCATTCACCATATATAAAATATCCCATAGTTTACCTCCCTCTCTGTAATAAGTTTTTTTGGACAGAACAGTAGAAATAAGACCTCATAGTTTCTTCTCTATAATTTTAGGAAGGTGTACCAACTAATGTATATTACAAGAAACAAGTGGATCACATATTGAATAATGATCCATGGATTTACAATATTTCCTCTCACAAAACTCATATAGAATTTCAATAATATTTATCCTTTTATATTAATACAATGATGTATCTTTCTAGAATTATACAAATGATTCCCATGTAGGATCTTATGGTAGCCACCCATCATCTCAGGCATCGTGAGGACCAAAAAGGTTGTATGAACGTGTCCTAATTAAAGCATCATACTCCAGCCTCCAGGGTGGATGTTCATGTTATGAAGCTCCTAAAAAATGTTCCTAATATATAGTAAATAAGTACATGGAGTATGTAATTAATAATGAAAATTGAAAAGATAATATAACATAATAGATAAGGATAATATTTTCTCTAATATATTATCATCTAATTGATTTTTTAGATGTTGGATATATGGGGATTATAAAAGATGATGTACCAAAGTAAAATCTCAAGAACATTACCAGAATGATTGTAGGATTAATGGTTATTCAATAGATATTAAAGAAACTAAAAATGATAAATTAATGGAATGATGTATTAAAAAATAAGATGATGAATCAATTGTAAAAGGTTAAGGAGGTTTAATGATTGAAATTTTTATGTATGTGTATTAAGAGTTAGGTTGTATAAGTATTTATTGTAGTGAGTTTATGGTTATAATAGTAATGAAACAACCATGGATGGTTCATTGGTATATTTTCCTTGCGGATTTGAATTTCTATGTTGAATGTTACTAACCATGATGTAAAGTGGTATAGTTTTATGGTGACATTTTGGAAAATACATTTTTATGGAAATGATAACCCTTAATATGAATGGTAAATTAAGATAATAATGGGTAAAAGAGATGTCTTTATTGTTTTAATGTTAATGGGATAATATTGATATCTTCGGAACATATTTGATTTTTTTTACAAAGCAGTGTACGCTATCATTGATGAAGTATTTTTCATTTTGTATTTATGGAATCTCATTGATCATATGTGTTATAATTTAAAGAATATGGTGGATTTAAATTTTGGAAGGCATTAATGTTTTCATTAAGGTTTTATATTAATTTTTTATATTCCCATGTTTCTGAAGGATATGTGATCAAGGTATCCACATATTTAATAAGTGAAATTAAGAGATACAATATGTTTATTGGTGTATTGAAAATATGTTAATTTTGGAAACATACTAACACTCTTTGTAAATTATTTTATTTTAATCGTGGTGAAACATATTTTTTAGTATCCATATTGTTAAAATTTATATGAATTAATTAAGATTAAATTTGGGTTTTATTATTAGTGATTATTATATTAATGTCTGATTTATATATAATATATAACCTATATCAATAATTTTACACTTTTATATATATAGAGGGATATTGTAAAATCATTTATAATCTTTCATTGATCTTGTATATTATTAGATTATATTTTTAATGAAGAAATCATGAAAAACCCCATGTTTTTTTCTTGGGGTATGAGATAATGTTGAAATTGAATGAAGTATAACCAAATGATGAGATTGTGATTTTATAATATAAATAAATCATGTCTGTAAATTTTATTGTGTTCCCTATATTGTTTCTGAATGAATCCATTCAATTTAGGAAATGGATCTGGATAATATATGTTATCCATTTATTTTACTTTCTAAATAATCAATTGTACTTTCAGTCAACATAGATTTATGATTTTGTTTTCCTTTACATTGTGTTGACTTTGTTCTCTATCACTGTCTATTAATCCATGGGATTTAGTTTTCTCCTTCAGGTATAAATTTTAATTTCATGCCAATGTTATACCTTTTTGGAAACCTAGTTTTGTTTTACTTAATGCAACCTTTATGTTTCTATCATTCATTTTAATGGATGTTTGAGAATTCATTTATTTAATGGGGGATTATTTGAAGAAATATTCACATGTTAAACCCTTTATAACAGAGTTGAATTTCAATAGAGAATTTAATATTATGGTGGGATCTATTTTAACTCTTATATGTTATGATTATTTTTTTTAAAAAAAATTTCTTCGACATCCTCCGTTACACCCAACAATGATTTTATCTTGTGTTTCATTCAAGATCATGTTTTACCAAAAAAACAATATACTAACAATATTATTATTTAATATGTAAGTAATTAGCTACTAATTTTTATAATGATTACGAATAAGACCAACAAATATATTGACACGTTTGATTACACATTTATGAAATAATTTTTTTCTCTGTAATTTTGAAAATAAAATAAAAACCAATTGAAAATAAGTGAAATGTTTTCTGAAAAAAAATTTATTTTTCAGAAAAAATGGTCCCTCACATTTTTACACACCTATTTTTAAAATAATTTTTCCTACATTAGAATATTAATTTGGAATTTTATTTAAATCATTTGTTCATAATTTCTTAGTTTTTTTAATTCTGTGAGATGAATGTTTTTTATGTATATTGGATAATACTTGTTTCTATTAATAAAATTTGAAATTTCTTAATGAAATTAAAAACACACTAATTATTTGAAGAAGGTATAAAAATATAACTTGCCAAATTATATATCTATTAAATCAATCTGGGTCATATTAATAAGTTTAATGTTGGATACTATTATAAAAACATTTTTAACAGATGAATCATTTCTCTTTGGAAATCACTTTTGCAACATGTCAGAGGGATGCATTTAAAATTTTATTCTTCTACATCTATGAATTGAATGTGATAAAATGCGTTTGATATTTTTAATTATAATAATTAATGTTATCTAATATGTGAACTCAATTTTTGACCATAATAAAAAGTGAAAACAAAAAAAAATTATTTAACATGGTTAAGGAAAAAATTGTTTCAAAGGGGGTTAAATGTAAAATATAAGGGGGTAAATGACTAGAAACATTTATAAAACAACTGTATGGAACAATTAGTTCCATATAACCTCTAGGGTTTGATAATGAAAATTTTTAATCCTTGTTTCATGTGAAAAATGGGTCTATAATTATATGTTTTTAATAATTCCACATGTGTCTTATAACCAACATAGAAATGGCCACCCATTCTCATCTCCTTTACACACATCAAAAACCATTTAGTTCACCCAATAATATTAAAAATTAAAACCAAATTTCCCCCCATAATTCTAAAGGGATTTTTATATTTTGAAGCCATCATAGAAAGGATTTTGCTGCAAACCTAAAGCATTTAACCGAAGAAGAGGTAACACTGTTGATTTAGTGATCTATTTTATTGCATCTTATACATTTTTATATTCTTACTATATCTTTATAATATAGTAACATTAGTATATTAAATATAATGGGGTTCTTTTGTTAAGGTAATGGCCTATGTCAATATAATTTTCATTGAAATGGGAAATCCATACGTCATTTGTGTATAACGAGGAGTACATCCTCACAAACCGATGTGACTCTATTTTCATAAAAACTATTAACGGTTCGGTTTTATGATTTATAATATGAATATATATAATATTTTAAAATTTATTAGAAATCAAGAAATATAATATCTCAGACACATTTTTCACTTTTTAATTTTTTTAAATGATAATGTCGATCGTGTATATGGAGGACTACCACCTCTTAAAGTGATTCGTTCTTCACATACACATTATGTGGAAGGAAATAATGATAATTTTAATGATTATATATGATATTTAGGAAATAAATATACTTAATTATTCATAATATTAGTACTATCTCATTACCATCCTAGTGATTTGAAAAAAATTAAAATCGCACATGTGTACAATGGAATACCACCCCACGAAATGACGCGATGTGTTTTTCATATCCATTTTACATGGTTTTTAATATAGATATATTAAATAATTATATATTACATATATGAAATAATAATTATATTATATGGTGAAATAATATTTCACTTTTGTTATGTTCTGTCTGTCGTGCAAATGGAGACCATGTTCATGCGTACGTACGACCAACCGTCTCTATGAACTGTGTAATTTATTTTAAAACTATAACATTTATGTGATACTATAAATAAATATATAATGACTATATATGATATATATATATATATCATTGTTAAAATTAATTTAATGGTATACCAATGATCAATATAAATTTAGTATAAATAATAAATTAGAACAAATGTGATATTTATATCAAGTTTAATATTTTCTTGAATGTTTTGCTGGTTTACCTATTAGTTTGGGGATATCTCTTTTAAGCAGTTTACAGTTCAAAAGTTATCAATATGGTAATGATTTTATGCAATAATCTCGTCATTTATCATAA
This sequence comes from Viscum album, assembly GCA_963277665.1. Taxonomy (NCBI): domain Eukaryota; kingdom Viridiplantae; phylum Streptophyta; class Magnoliopsida; order Santalales; family Viscaceae; genus Viscum; species Viscum album. The sequence goes on from OY728141.1 coordinate 1,429,271,204, forward strand.
TTGTTTATGATTATGTAGCCAATGTTGAAATATTATAATTTACATATCAATAATTCTCTTGAATGTTCTATTCCTTTAATTATGTAATGTGAAAAAAATTAGTCCGTTAATTTTTCTCACATTATGTATTCAGGAGATAAAAAATTTGATTTATATAAAAAAAAATATCTTTATTTCATTCTTTGGCCACAAATTTATTCATCCATATAGATTTTTACAAAAAATGTTAAAGAAATTATTCAAAGTTCTATTATGAATTGTTAAAGTAATTTTTACCATGTTTTTGTTTTTAATAAAGTATTTAAAATGATTCATCATGTTTTTATCTAAATAAGACTCTTCTAACATTTATTGATAATATGAAATGAATAATTGTTTTTACATATAAATCATGTACATAATTCGACACTCTAATGACCACTTATTTTTGGGTTGTCTCTTTACAAGATTACATAGATAATTTCAAGGAAAACACATACATTAAAATTTTGGTGAAAAATTATTTTAAATTGAATTTTAAATAAAATGATTTTGAATATTTTTTATGTGTATATAATTTATTTTTAACTTAGAGATGATATTTTTTAAATAAATTTTTTTAAATAATCTTTATTGAATCCTTTATATAATTCTATGGTTATTTTAAAAAAAATTAATTAGAAAATATTTTTTGATTTATTAACTGTATTTAATAGTTACAAGAATACTTTCCTCAAGAAACATTCCAAGTGATAATTAAAAATAATTTAACATCAATGATGACATCCTTCGAAGATACATCTACTTTTTTGGGATATGATTGATTGATCATATTATTATTCTTTCCCAAAATTTTTCATGTTTATATATATTTAATGTATATAAAACCCATTTATTTTTAATGGGTAATTCTATTTTTAATTTATCAAATGTTAAAAAATCCTGTTATATTTACACGGTCTATAATTTGATGATTTGATGATTTTTTATGATATTTTGGAATACATATGTATATTTTTTATTATGTGACATGTGGGACCTATATCTCCCCCAAGTTCATTGGTTTAATTTTCATGTATAATGAGATTATAATGGGAAATGCGTCATTGGGATTGGTAAACTATAGAAAATTAGAGTGTATTGGTCCAAAATGGAAAACAGGTGTATCCTAATCCACTATAGGAAATATGTGCATCATAATCCCTTATGGGAAAAAGGATATGAGTCTAGATCCACAATGTTTATGGTTTTGGTAGTTAACATTAACATATAAAATGAATTTCAATATTTGTTATGGATCCACAATTATATAAAAAATATTATGTTTCATTATTGTTTTCTTATGATTTCTCATTCTTGTGGCCCATGTTTTCTTAAAGTAAAGTGTTATATACCCTGAATCATATTTTTGATCAATGAATGTTTGGTTATGAACTTAATAATTTATGTTCATGATCACAAACCCTTATTCCTATATTATATTTTTATATTATCATCTATTGATATCTCCTATGTCTACCCTTTTGTAGTTTTTGAGAGCGCTGCATATTATGATTTCTTCCCCAGGTTATGAAAAATGCTTCTAGGTAGGGTATGACAATAAAGAATACTAAATATGGTGATATTTGTTGTAGATGTCGAAGATAGTTCTAAAAATAAGAATATATTTTATTTAAAGTCAATGGATATGAAACATATACAGTCACAGGGAATGTATTATATATTTTGTTGAATATTCAAATATAAAATATGTAGGATTTATTTTTGAAAATAATGTATCTCTATAGTAAGGGAAAACGATTTATGATTCATGAATTGTGAAGGAAAATCTAATGAAGACAACCTGAACTTCCATGGGTTACACAACCATACTTCATATGCTCATGGTCACCAATGAATTTTGTGATAATGAATTCAAGGATTTATAAATGAATATATTGTTGTCATTAATCATCCCATAGATTCATCTCGATCACATGACTCTATGAATGATGTTCTCATGATTATTGATGGTCACATAGATGTGACATTATCATGATTCTCTATGATGGATTGTTTCATAGTCACTGAATGTAAAGCATACGCCTCTAGATTAGGTGGACCTATAGAAGATAGTCTCATAATCATCAATGGTCATGAAAACCTCTAAAAACAACTCTATATCTCTCTATAATCCCACATCCTTATATTTTGGATTAAATCTTAAAGGCTATATGTTTATAAATACCTTATGGTTTACACTTCATCGAAGATGTATGATTGAAGAGGTAATCATGACGAAATGAGGAGATCAAAAAAAAATTAATAATTGATTCCATATAGAAGTCAACATGTGATTATGAATGTACATTTTGAATAAATCTAGCTTCCCAAATTTTGGGATCACATAGCACCTGTCTCATTAACATTATACGAAAATCATACTAGTACACTATTATGCTAAATCCTAACATATGTAATGGTTATATAGATATAGATCTTGGTTTTGTGGTATAGGAATAGTTTTACATGGACCACTACTTATGGATAGTTTCATATTAACCATTTTTATGATAACCAATAACTTTGGATGGGGTCACATGACCAGTGTTACATATAACATGTTATGAAAACCAAGTCACATGGACAGTGACTTGTGGACCATCCACTCAAACTGACCTTCATGAAATGGTATAACTCATTTCCTTGGATTGGATTCTATAGATGTAAAACACTTTCTATAATAAATTTTGTATACTTAACATCCCAATGGTTTATAATAACCCCACAAAAAAGATATCTACCACGTTGAACTCCATCCATGAGTCATTTATTCATGGAAAACACACTCGAATGAGATGTTCAACACCACCTCCCAAACCACTTGACACATGTATAACCTGATTTTTGGTACATGAGCATGAAAATTAACCCATTATATCATGAATTACCATGATAAATTTGATTCTATTATTTTACACCATGATTGATCATACCCTCATGAGATATGAGTATATGAATTCACTAGAAAATATTGTCCCTAATCTTGTGTTAATAGGCCAGCAGATGGGAAACTATGATTTATTTATAGGAATATGATCTAAGATATTTAAAATTGATAATATTTTTTTAGGAATTTAAAGGATCCTTGAGTGATCCTCTATCCTTCCTCATATGATCCCATAAACCACCCACCTTATATATCCCTTCCCCCATCCACTAGTAGACAATGGTTGAGAAATCTAATACCATGATTCCATAAAAGCTTTTATTGCACTATTACGGTATCCCATTTCTCCAACATATTATAACTCAAATGGAATAATAGGTTGTTGTGGATCATGTTATATTGTATCATTACTATAAAACAATATTGATATACACATTTCATGATGTCAAAATGAACAAAAACATAATTAATAAGGAATTTAATTCTTTTATCATACGAATTTTAGGATGCCTCTATGAGGTCTAAACACATTATTATAAACTGACACCCATAAAAATATATTTATTGAACTATGAGTTATCTGATTCCAATCCAAAAAATAATAAAATGAAAAATATATGATGTTCAAACATGATCCCTTCATATAATTATCATATCCCCTCCATATTACATTCATGAGAGGTTATACTCCTTAGATAAATTTATATTTTCTCCTTCAAACCATACTCTAAAAAGAATCATAAATTCCCCACTAGAATATATCCTTACTGTCTCCCTATTCATCCTTATTAAGTTACATTACATATGTGACTATTTTATTTCACTAGAACATATACGTAGTCCATCCATATTTTCTTAAGGAATCGTATTGTCATTGGGAATCATGACTATATCACATAGTGATGATATATCTCTCAAACAATTCGTATCACACAAATTGATATATATTTATTTTCAGGATAACACTATTCAATTAATTTCCTTTGTGGGTAAGATATTAACCATTACTAGGAATCATCCTCATTTTGGCCAAGGATACACAATATTAAAATTATCCACAATGATCATTATCAAACTACCTTATGAGATATCATGTATCTTGTTATGTGTCACTACGCTATGTAGTTTATGAGTCCCATTAAAAATATATGTTAGAGGATTAATAATATGCCTAATAGAATCCTTAAACCACCAACCAACTCCCTTAGTGGGGTTGAAATATGGATTTCTCAATATGAATGCCATAAATCAATATATTTCTATTTAACCCTATATGTGGTAAGATAAAGAGAATCATGTTCATTCTGATGTGGTCCCGACAGCCCATCATTATGTTCCAATTATTCAAATAGATAGTTAATAGTAGTGTTACTAGAATTACAAGGTATGATTCATGAATACATCTTAAATCTAGAGAAGATCCAAGAAGAAAGTAATAATCCCACATTAAAAATTTATGGATGATCCCAAACTACTATCCTCCTGACTCAATGTGAATTCAATTTTTTTTTTGTTTTTAAAAATAAACACCTTCTATATGATAGAAATTTTAATACTGATAATAATCATAATGGAAAAATCTCCAGAAAATAGATTGAGAGGGACATATATCATTGGAATGTGAAATTTTAAGTGCAAATAGTCTATTAAGGGTGATGTTCCATTGATGTAATAATAATGGAAAATAAAATTTTGAATATTTACTACCAAGAATATCAAAATAATTCAATCTATATAAATAGTCTCATATTTTCAATTCTCAATTTGTTTTTGGGTTTAATTATTTCATCATTTGCTCATCTATTTTAATATTATTTATTTATTATGATTTTGTATTTTCAAAAAGATATATTTCTAGTTATTCGATAACATCAAAGGGATATTTATTATAATTCCAAAATAAATTTATATTTAATATTCATATCATTGTTTATAAAAATATATTTAGAGTAAAAGGTTTTCACATATTTTAAAAATGAGCTTTCCAAGTGTATTAAATTATTCCTATCTAGTATAGAGGATTAAATAGAAGATAAAGGATCATTTTGATATGAACTAGAATAAAATTATACTGATTATTAGTCATTAATATTTAGATAGAGTTTTTTCATTGAATTATTATATTTTTTGTTCATTATTATTCTTCTTATATGTGATATTATCAGCACAATTCAATACTATTATATTTTTCTTATATTTTAATGCATAGTCTACTCATGTTACACTATTTTTTACGAATTTGTTAATGGTATATTCACCACCCCTATAGAACATTATTTTAACCACAAATTTGACCAACATTGTGTATTAGAGACATTTGAATGAATGGAATAGTTTTTCTGATTACATTTTCATTGCTCTTACCTAAATATCATATACCAAAAAATTTAATGTAAAAACATAAGATATAACTATTAAAAGATAATAATGGATGGATTCTTTAAAAAGAATAATATTTTGATGAAAAGTTTTATGTGTATTGGTATAATTTAATGTAGGAATACCTAAAAAAATCAAGATTTTATCTTAGGGTCATGATTTGGAAAATATAGAAGCCACCAAAAAATTTGAACCACATACACATACTGGTAATGATTTTGTAAACTATATTTTAAATTATTTGGGACTGAATATCTTGTATTATGTTATAATTCAATGTGTGTATATCCATATATCAAACTACATAAGATAGATTTGGGAAATTTGTGGATACTATAAGTTTCTCATTAGTAGATATACTAACATAAAAGAACTATTATTTTAATATTATGTGAGGAATAACATGATTTTATGATTGGTGAAGATAAATATATAAATAATATATTACATAATTTTAATTTAATTATTTATGGTATGATTATGATTGGTGAGGATTTGGATAACTATTTGAAAAAAATCCATCATTTTAACATTGGAGTAATTTTGGTTTGACTATGTTTGGTGACAAAGTAGGATTACATTGTTAGTCGTGGAGTTCAATTGAGATTGGTGAAAAGGTATGTTTCAAAAAAGACTAATTAAAAGGAATGTATTTCTGAAAGGATGTACAGAATATTTCATATACATGGTGGCAACGTTTCTTACATTTTTTCCAAATATTTACTGTCAAATAATTATAGGATGGAAGAATCATCGTGAAATTTGGATTTAAATAATTCCATATAAAAATGTGGGAAAATAACAAGTTTCATTAAAATTGGTGTTTTTAGTATATAGGGATAATTGTGAAGACATTATGTGTCATGAAGACAACATTTCATGAAGGACTCTAGCATCATTAATTCTTGATCGAAAGGTGGTCATCTCTATGATTATTAGGAGTGGAGATCGTGAATTTTTGCGTGGTTTATAGTTATATATACAACTATTATAAGTGGATAATTGTGAACGAAAGAATGGTTTATGGTATTATTTGTAAATATAAGAGGATTCATGAATGGTAAATTTTCCTTGTGCTTTGTGGAATAGAGAGATTCATGAATGCTAATGGGGAGCTTCATGAAATGGTGATTAGTGGATGGATTCATCTGGAATCGAAGGTAACACCTAAATATTTGCCTCTACCCCTCATAAAAATTGATCCATCTGTAGTGAAGGTTGTATGGATCTAAAATCGAAATGGTGATTCGTGAAGGTTGATCTTGATAAACAGTTCATGATGAATGGATGTTTGTGAAGAATAAGAATGTTGACAAAAATTTTTGTGTATCATGAATGTATTGAGATTCAAGAAGGCTATAAAAATCATGCCGACTGTTTTGAGATTCACAAATTCTATGTGATATGAATGAAAGTTCTTGATATTCTCAAAAGGTGGGTTATTCATGATGGATAGTTGAGGTCTGAAAAATACGTGACTGTCATGAATTTTTAGGGGTTCAAAAAGGGATTATATTCTCATGAAGTATTTGTTAGTTTCATAAAGACATTGTGAGATTCACAAAGGATGTTAGCATCATGAAGGGGCTGAAAAAGGATTTCCTAGTAAATTATAGATACTGTGATGTCATGACCTGCCCCCCATGGCCCATTCCATGACTACTCCAATCCCACCACCCATAGGCCAGGAGTTGGAAGCTGGCACCGAGTAGGAATGTCCCACAAGTGGGAGGATTTTTCCCATGTACCTGTATTCATGAACTAGTTTCATTGAAAATGTCCTAAAACAGAAAACACTTAGCATACATTCCCATATACTACAACGAAAACCCAAACTGAGTAAATAGTATAAGATGAATGTAAATAGGTCCATTATACTATCCCAACAAAATAAAAGTACTATCTCTTGGGATTCATCTTCTGAAAACCCTACATGGAGGGTAGGTACAGATGTTGTCATATTTCATTGAATTGAACCTCGTTTTTCAGGACTTCCTCTAATTAACACCTGTATACGGACCATGAAGGCTCACATCCAATATATCAGTCATCTGTATAAAACAGAAAAGGTTGCACACTGACCTAGAATCCTAGATCCTATGCATTATTTTAATAAATTGCCTTAATACAAGGAATCATGTACTAACGGAACAATTAGTCTAGTATTTTTTGAAAATATATTACATTCATCAACCTTACATTAAAATTAAAAACATGAACAAAAACATTTATAATATTTTTTGAATACCATTATATCCCCTGAATAAACCTATATATAAATCATAAAACGCATCTTGGTTTACTGGGAAAAGAAAAAATATCAAATTGGTGAGCTCATATGCTTAGTAAGGATAAATAATTCAGTGTAACCTATCTAAATTAAGCCTAAACCATTAAAGAAAGGTACAAAACTAAAACAAAAGCCTTTAAATAAAATATCTTCCATATAATATGGAAATAATATTTTGAATAATTCCATTTATAAATTCACATGGATATTATACTATTCGAATATTCAATAGTAATATCAATAACTAAACTCATAATGCGGGGATACATAATTCCATACATCATAACCACTACGTCAATGTCTCGTTCCATGAACATAGACAAATAATTTCTCATTACCTTGTACCTGAACACTAGTTTTTCTCATGAGACCTACCAATGCATCACGGTGCTATACTCTACCCCACCAATCACATAATAATTCAAATATATTCTTTATACGAAAATAGTGGAACCTAACAAAAATACTCGTTTTAAAACTGGAATGTGGAAATTTAATTCTTTAGCCATAAACTAAATATTGTATTAAAATAGAACATCCATATTCAGACAGATTATAAACCCATTAATAAATTGTTTTGATTATATCATAACTAATGGATATCAATTAATCATAAAATCTGACAAAGGATGTTGGCATAGATGAAAATAAACTAATAATATCATTAAAACTCATTTTGAAAAATAAACCATTTTTACTTTGAAAACATTAATGGTGAAATAATTTATAAAATATTATATTTAAATGTTATTTTATAATTAGTGTTTCAAATATTAGTTTGTAACTATTGATTGTAATTAACATTTTATAGCATTTATATCGTTATAAATAAATCATTAAAAACCTTTTTGATAACATGGACATTAATGAAAAATGATTCGAATTATAAAAAACTAAAACATTTATAACGATGTTTTAGATGAGGACTCCCATAAATTAATCCCTAAAAGTAATCTAATTTCATTTTTTTAGAAACATGGACTGGAATGATAAATATGTCTTAGTAAATACTTATATATAAACAATCTTGGAAAATAATTGGATTTCAAAATTAAACCTTATCTTAGGTGTGATACTATCATTATGTGTCTGAAACTCATGTATGATGGTATTAAAATTATAATTAACCTTTTCCAGAATCATAATAATAATAAATATTTCATATATGATTGATTTGTGACTTTATATTAATTTTTAATAACAATTCCATGTTAATGCAATGTCTCAGGTAATAATCTCTTTTTATCGCATTTGTTTTGACTTGTTATTATTAATCATATCACATAGATCATGATAAAATGATTTATATGTTATATACAATCATAAGATAAAAATATAATATAATATATATATATATATATATGAAATGGAATACACAGTTCATGGAAATGAAAGGTTGTACGCACACATGAAATTTGATTCCAGTTTTCTTATCATTTTGAGTTGAAGTAAGTGAATGACATGTACATACATACAGATATATATATATATATATATATATATATATATATTATTCCAGTAGAATTATTATGTCCTATATTTCATAATTACTCGTAATTTATATTGTCATAATCATTCTTGGATGGTGATATTAGAAGATGAATCTCATTATGTCGTGGAGCCGGTAATCTGTGCGTATGCACAATCGACGGTATTATTTCCTTAATTTTAAATGATATGGAATTGAATGTAATATTAGTTTTTAAGAAATAATATAATTATATAAATATATAAATTATGGAATTTATATTCTTTGTTATACCCATCGAAACATAGTATAAATGAAAACCAGTTTCAACCAAGATGTGAAAATGGTATGCCATACGTACGCATGCATGGGGATATTATTTTTCCTAGGATAGGTAAAAGAAGAAATATTGTTAAACCATAATCATAATGAACTGTAATATAATATTATATTATTGATATAATATTTTATTATGGTGACAACATAGGAAGAATATATAGAATAATAGAATAAATTTGAAAGAAGGGATAGAACAATTACCTCAACTTCAGGTCTCTTCTTTAGATTTTCACAATTAAGTCCACTTAAGTTGGTTTTATTCCATTGGGTGGAATCTAGTATGATGTTATGAATGTTGGAAGTAATTTTGTGTAGATTTTTTCCAATAAAAAGGGCTTTTAATGTGTGAATTAATTAAATGGAGAAGTTCTCTTTTAAAGGATAGTTGGGGGACACATTATTAATGTTTTGAAATAATAATATATTATAATTGTTTTTCATTTTATAATTAGACAAACGTGACTTATTTCAAGAATAATATGATTATGGGGTTAAATTATCATAAACAATTGGTTTTAGATAATATTATGCCAGGAGTGTAACATTATTTTTTGGATTTGACATTTAGTAAATGAAGTTATCTCTAATTATGTATTCTTGTATTTGTATACTAAATGGATAATATAGTATCTATAAAATTCCATGAGATATTCAAGTGAATAACTAATGATATTTTTAACGCATTCTCATTTATTTTGTCAAATCATGGATTTTTATTTCAATTATATCATTTTATTAAATAGTGTTCATTTTAAAATTCATTTTTTACAATATTGAAACTATTTAGTAATTGATTTTTGTTAAAGTCATAATAACTTGATTCATTATAAAAAAATCATTAACTCATTCATGAAATTTAAATTTTATCCAAAAATTTGTTTATGACATAAAAAAACTCAAATTACATTTATTTTAATGGTTATAATATAATATATTTCAATCATTCCAAAAAAATAATCATTGTGTTATCATTGTGTCATAAATAAATTTATCTATTTAATGTATAATAATTATAAATAAAAAACCACGATGTAAGAAATATTTGTATCATTTTAATAACTATTTATATTGGGAGAGATCATTTATATAATTAAAATTTAAATTGTTTTTGTCAGGAGATACATGTTTATGTTATATTTACATTTTCTTTAAATTAAACACTATAAAATGTTATTATCACACCCATGTGGCTCAATTGGGTCCTAAAATAGACCAAAGGATGCTCATGGTCATATATATATCATCCAATAGGATTAGTAAACATGTTAGGGTTGTTTTATATTATTATAATGTTATATTATTACAATGTTATTTTTTATCCGTATTAACCCGATTTACCCTTTAACCATAGTAAATAAAAATAATTACTAAAGTAACTATTCATAATGTTATAAAATTTAAGGTAGCTATTTACCAAATTTGGAAAATAAAATTATAAATAGGGAATAAATTTTTCAATATTCAAAGTATATAATCCGTAGAACATAATTTAAAATTAATTCCCATTATCAAAACCAGAAAGCGGGTTTTTAAGGAGTAAAAACTATCAAAAGATTGACATGTATATATGTACAGTTTCAATGTGAAATTAAATCCAATGACCATATTTGGTTTAAATTATAAAATCATAATCAAATTACATATAAAAAATTTAAAATTTAAATATAATATAATAGATAAATTGTATGAAAATGCAATTTTGAATTAAAATGTATTATTTCACACTTTTCAATAAATTATAGATTTTATCAGAAAAATACAAAAAAATTATCTAAAATAAATTTTTATGTTGTGACCATGATAAAAAATTTAATATTTTTAAATTTAAAATAAAAATTTATCAAATATTGGATTTAAGAAGTGTTCTATAAGAAATGATGGAAAAATAGCATTTTTTGAAAATTACTTCTTTCAAATGAAAAAATGAATTTGTCATTATATTATATATGTGGAACACATAAGATGATTTATTATATTATATGGGATATATATAAAACGAAATATGTGGTTAATACTTTTCATAACAGATTTTTAAACAACTATATTGATAGATCATGTTGTTCTCGAACTCATTGTTGCATGTAGCACAAGATGAGACGGTGTTGTATGTAGCACATTCTTATGTTAGTGTATAATATAACTCAAGTTACAAAATTAATTTAAAAAGAATAATAATGTTTAATATTTAGGTGTTACATTATCACCTCATTAAATAAATTATTACCTTGTGGTATTCAAATCTTGGTTCTTTAATTAAGGATTCATTAGTCAAAATCCCCTTTTTTAAATCCCACATTGAAAAAATTTCTGAATTAAAATTAAACATTATAATAGTCAATTGAAAGTAATAAGGATTCCCAACATAACATATACTAGGAATCCATGTAGGAAAATATCTATATGGGAGAAAAAACTGAAGATAATGTTCTCATGGAGAGTGATAATGGATTTGATTAGTAAAAGGTTAATAACCATAATGGTTTAAATTTGTGAGGATCCAAGGGTCCATTTGATTCATCACAAAAGAATTCACTACGAAATTATTTTTGATTTTATGATATTTTCCCTAGTGTTGAATAGTTAATTTACATCATAGACTAAGAACACAAGGAATTATAATTGATTTTAATATACAGATTTAACCGTTAACTAATTCCAACCACAAACTCATATTTCTCTGCAAGAGATAATAAAACTCAAAAAATATTCTACTTATCATAATAAAATAAGGATAAAAATATAAAATTATAACATTTAAAAAATAAAACCATGTTATACTATCCATGGACTTCCCTTAGGACAATGGTAGGTGATAAAACAATTTCGCACATCGGTTGTCAATTCCATTCCCACATCCTTGTCTGGCGCGATGGGTTATTGACCAATCAACAGGTTGTCCTTTTTCTCAAACTATATTATTATAACATTCCCTAATTAACCATAAAATGTTTTCAACCTAATCAATACTCTACAATGAAAAACTGAATCCATTCCAATAGTTATATTTATCCAAAATACTTCTGTCTAAATTATATATAAAAGGTCCCAAAATTTCTAATGTCAATTGTAACATCATATTCCCCAAACAACGTAATTTTTCTATTATATTATCATACCGAATATATGATTACCTTCATCATATTAAAATATTACTGAAGAAAAATAAGAAATTGTTGTTCTAATGTCAATTGTACATCTTATTTCTTTCTCTTTTAATCACGATCCTCGTTACATTTTTTCCCCAAATTTTTAAAAAAACTACTATTTCTTTCAGGCAAGTACCAGGGTGTTTCTTCCTACAATTATCACATAAGAAAAAAATCAATCATTAAATTTTTATCATTATCGATCTATTGGTACATCATTATAATATTTTTTTTATTTTAATGTAGTAAGATGTAGAGAATTCATTTATCATCTTGATAACACATGAGGATATATCTTTGTATGATGAGAAATATTTTGAGACTACTTCCCATCAGAGTATTGTTTTTAACACATCATAGATTCTATAAATCTTACATTGTGGGTGATATATATAGTCTGCAACCTACATCATTAACCTTCTGATGTTAAGACCAAACATTGCAACATTATCATCATCTATTTGCTTCAGAAAAAGAAATTATGTTCCCATATCAAGTCACTATTCATAAAGAATGTATATATCTAGGAAAACTTATTTAAACACCATCTATTAAATATTATATAATTTTTCATACTCCTTCGTGTGTTGAATTGATGAACACCATCGATCTGCATATCCTGAAAGATTATAAACGGTCATGACAATTATCTCTCTTTCTTAACTTCCAAACGAAAGAAAACTTTTATCTAAGGAACTTAACCATTAATAAAAATAAAATATATTGGTAGTCGTAATGAATATTGGACATTTTTATCTCATGAAGAGGTCTAACATTGATCATCTTCATTGTGGATTAGGGTGCTATATATGGGTAAGGTAGTTATCCATAACCTTATTCAATTATCTCACAATTGTTTTTAGATGTTCAGCGCTAGATTCATATCTGGATCGACTGTAATTATCTTGCATAGAAGGGAAATCCCTACATGGACTACATTTGTAGAGACAGTTTTCATTCCTCCCACTAGGAAACAATTCTAAACAATTATATACACTATAATGCATAATTACAAACTAGTAAACTATTTAACAAAAACTGAAAAATTTATGCATATCTAATCCATAATCATAATGATGGTTCCTTTGAGGACATATTTAAACATAAATTCTTCATGATTTTTTATAAAGAAAATATGAATTATCCTAATCATACCCCTAGGAGTGTCAAACTAGGTGCACATTAAGGCACATTATTATGTACCTGGTCAACCTAAGTCAAGCTCTGAACACCTTGTCAAAGTATTCACCCCTAGGTTAATCAGTTCTAGAACAACATCCACATTTAGTATTCACACAAGTATTTATTTCATGTAATATCCACTTCAACTCTTCTGTATGAAAATTATATGGATTTTTTCTATACTTATGCACAATGTTGATCTTAGGATTATGATCCCCAATCTATTTATTCTAAATATTTTTCCAAGGTTGTTGCTAAACTTCTTTTGATACCAACCGTAAGGCCCCAACCTTAGAATCCCTGAGCTGATACAGTATTTTAATACATTGTAACGATACCAGGAACAATATCCCAAAGCATAAATCAATTTAGCAGTCCTGTAAAATAGTTTACATTCATCAACCATACATTAAAATTCAAATCATAAACTAAAACATAAATAATAATTTTATAATTCCATTATTACACTAGCTTATACATGTATATCAATCATAACACACATCATGGTGTCCTGGGAAAATAAAGCATATGAAATGGGTGAGTTCAGATGCTCAGTAAAGAAAAACAATATAGAGGAATCTATCACAATTAAGTACAAACTTTTATGGAATGATACAATGATAAAACATATTACTATTAAAAATATATATTTATAATACCATTTCTAGAATAAATCAAATAATTTATATCAAATAATTAATATAGATATTCTATTTGTTCAATAATCACATGTACTATCAATAACAGATATCATAACGAGAAAATGCATATTGTCATACATGTTAACCACTAAGTCAAGGCCTTATGCCAAGACCATACAAAAGATTATATCAAGTCCTGGTTCTAGGACTTTGTTTTGTCTCATGAGAGATACTGATGAATATAGGGGCAATAACAAGCCCCACTCTTCACTTTCTAAGTCCAATACATTTCTCATATGAAAATAGTGAATCTTAACATAAACAGTTGTATTAAAATTATAATTAGAAATGTTTATACATAAACCTTAAACCATAAAGGGTATTAAAATAGCACAACCATAGAAAAATATATCATAAATTCTTTTAAAAAGTATTGAATATTTTATCATAATAAATAATTCTCAATTAATCATAAAATCCAAAAAAGGATGTTGAAATTTATGAAAACAATATAATAAAATCAATAAAATTCATTTTGATAAATATAACATTTTTACTTTGGAAATATTAAAAGCCATACAATTTTAAATAGAATACATATAAAAGGAATTTTTGAATCAAACTGTCTCATACAACTTTGAAACTATCTAAAGGAATTAACATTTGAAATCAATTTATATCCATATAAATAAATCGTTAAAACCATTTTAAAAACATGGTCATTATTGAGAATGGTTGAGATGTATAAAAATTTAAAACATTTATAATGATTATTTGGTGAAATATTATCTTACATAAAACCATAAAAATAATCATTTTGAAATCATTTTTATGAATCATGGTTTTTAATGATAAATATTTCCTAGTAAACACTTATGTATAAACAATCTTATATAATAATGAATCTTCGAAATTAAACCAAACCTAAAGTATGATACTCTCCATGTGTGTCCAAAAATTCTATATAATAGTTTTGATCATATTATTTACACGTACAAGAATCATAATAAAATTTATGATATCAGATGTTATTGGTTTATGACTTTAGATTACTCAATTATTAACAATTCTTTGTTAATGAAACGTTTTGAGTTAAAATCACTTTCATTATCTCATGTGTTTTTACTTGGTATTATTGATCCGATTACATAGATAATGATAAAATGATTTATATATCATATATATTTTGAATAAAAATATATATAAGAGATAGATATATGAAATGGAAGAAATTTTTCATGGATACGGTAGGTCGTACATACCCATGAACATTAATTCCATTTTCTTATGATGTTGAGATGATGTAAGTGATTGAAATATTTGTACACACACACACAAATATATATATATATATATATATACTATTTCACTATAAATATTATAGAGACCCTAGTCATTTAAATCTAACAATACATGATTTTATGCATAATTTTACTTAGAGTGCAAGCCAAGGATCGTGAAGACTTGGATCATTAAAGACGTGGTACATAAATCATAAAACATGGGGGTAAAAAATACTTCCAAATTTAATATACCTAAAGAGATCCTAACATCCTTAGATCACTTACATCTATATAGGGATACATGGGGAACATATTAACAATGGGATTAGTTAAAAAGTTCAATAAGGGAATGAACACAAGAATAAACCTTAATCACATGCGTTAGGAGGAATGATATAATGATAACAAAAGCATGGTACATATAAAATAAATAAAAATAAACATGGGATCATACAAATATGTAATAATATAACAGTAGATGAAACATAAAACATGTCTTTAGTACTTTTCATGGATAACCTCCAAATCATGTTTCCCATAGTAGTACAGGTAAACTCTAACCGCCAATCTTGTTTCCTATACTATCACAAGCCAAAGATAATCATCAAGACTGTCGGACATATATAATTATTATATATAACTTCAAACAATGAATTTTATATCTTTATAGGTGAACCCATCTTATATTTCATGAATTTTTTTCTTCCTAAATAATCATACATAATCAATCTTACATAAACATAAGGGTTACCAACGGAAATAATTGGGTACCACAATCATGATATAAAGTATAACAAAAGGGATTATCATTAAAGTGTCCATGAAATAATGTAGTTAGAACATAAATGGATTTTTATAAGGTAAAATATGCATATATAATGGGAGGTGATGTCAGCCAGAAGTGAAAAAATGAAGGAAATGTTTTAGAAAATTCTATCAATAAAATTTTTTTTGGGTTTTTTATGTAAAATAATATAGATATTTTAAAATAGAAAAATTGAAAAATCATTTATATGAAACCATAATTCAACCAAAAAGGTTTTTATAATAAAAAAAATAATTTCATGGAGACAATTATGTCATAAAACAGATGATAGGGTACACATGGAATGGTGAAAAAATTTGGGATGGTTTTTAAAATAAGATTGAATATCGGAAAGTACTAAGGATGGAATATTAAAAGAACATGTATATCCCAAAAAGAGAGAGATTGAAGGGTCCTGATAAATGAATATTTTAAATATACATAGCATTTAGATTATGAACATTACTAGAAATGATTACTCCATATTGATATAATGAATGATAAGGAAACCTGAAAGAAGAATTTAGGTTCGGGTAGAATTTGTTATAGATTATCTTCATTGTATCAGGTGTACCTAAGAGAGATTTATGATGATAAAAGTGGTTTATCATCACTTATACACAATGAGGACTATATGTGGGATTTAATAATGAATAACCCATTATTTGTGATTACCCAAAAAATGGAATAACATAGAGGATAATCATGATTTTAAGAGTGAAATGGAGTGGATCTCTTACCATAAGTCGGGTGGTGCTCTCCACTTGTTATTAATGACCTAAATAAACAATTTATATTTATTAATTGTTAATTTGAAAAAATATTATATATGTAATTTAATTAATATAACAATTTTTTAATTCATTTAAATCCATTTTATTTGTTATAATGTTAAATTTCATTGTTTGAGTCAGTTTGCATGATTGGTTTTTAATGATCAATTCAAGTTGGGATAAACATATATAATGAAAGTGGTTGCCCATAATTAATTTTTTATGTTATTATTGAACATCAAAGAGATTAAATGGTTATATGAATTAATTTTTTTTCATTGTTTTGACGATGAATTATTATATAAAATGGTAGTGATAACTGTTTTTGTTAATCGGAGGGTTTGATTAAAATGGAATTTTTTTTCTTTATAACAAAATACCATTTGTACAAAAGGTTTAAAGAACCATAACCAAGATATATTAAATATATTATAATCTAGTTAATCCATAATATAAATGGTTTCATCATCATAATTAATTATGATAGTATAAATTGATAGACTGTTGTTCTTGAATGTACTAAATTAACACATCTCAAACTGTGTTTTGTTTTCATTAAAATAAAAGATGGGAAAATGAGAGATGATATTGAAATATACCATTAGAATAATTAAAAGCACATACATTTTTTCCTAGAGTTATCATACCATTTTGGTGAAGGTAAGTGATGAGTGAAAAATGAAAAATAAAAGAACATAATAGAAATAAAATAATTGTAAAGAGGAATTTAACTCTTATGTTTAACTCTTTTGAGAGACTCTTTAGAGGATATGATTCGGTATTTTAAAGATAATAGGGGATATTGGCCGTGGGGAAGGATATTGGGATGTGATTTGGGATGAACCTTGGCTATGAACAATTTTTTAGTGTATTTGAGATAAGAGGGAGGGAGTGGGGGGTTATAGTCGGGGAGAGTAGGGTTTTCATAATTTTTTAATAATTGGTTTATTAATTTCTGTCAAGACCAGAAATAATGATGATTCCATGACCAAAAATAGTAATACATTCATCTTATTTCAAAACAATTTGAATTAAATCATCACATCATCATCAATGACTCAATAAATCCATTATTTAGCATTACTAATAAATTATCGTATTTTACTATTCACCCAAAATTCATGTATTTCTGAAAAATCCCAAAAATTCACCTTAAACATTTTTTGATGTGAAAAATCCAAAAATGAAGTCCTTATTTAAAATTAAATTTTCTAAATTTGATTAAATTAATTTTTAATTAAAATAAATTTTTTTTTAAAGAAAATAGATTTAATACATTCATTTACTTATTCGAAAATATAGGGACATCATACATTACCATTAATATTTTTTATAATATCATAGATGAGGTTACTATTCATTAAGGAATATAACTATTCCAAATATGTATCAAGATTACATTGGGGAAGTATATTACATTTTTGGAAATAAGTATTCATCAATTTGAATGGTATGAGATTTACCTAGAAAAAGATCATTAAAGAAGTCAAGTTTTCCAAAATAAGAGGCCAGTTCAGATGTATTTGAGGAAAAAGTGTTGGAGGACTGTAAAGATCATAAATCAAATGCTATTTTGGAAGTTTTAAGAAATTTTAAAATTAATAAAGACATATTCAAATATTAAGTAGACCTCTAAATAATACTTGAAATTTTTATTGGATTAAATCCCACTGTTTAAGAGATAGATGATTGGGGATCCAAAAAAAATAAAGATAAAAATAATATCATGATGCCAAACTCTATATGGAAAATTAAGAAGAATAAAAGGATGAGCTATTATATAAAATTGAAAATTTTACATCTATAATGCGCAAGAAATTAGAAATTATTTGTGAGTACAACATCAACATTGAAGAAAAAAAATGGGAAATCGAGGGTTTTAATAAAAATGAAAAAGATCAATTCAAACACATAAAATAAATTGAAGATAATTTGTTAGCCTATCATGATGTGTGAAGGATCAAGAAAAACATTTTACAATTCGTATGTCATTTTGATACTATATCATTATGGAAATAGAAAATTTGAAATGGAAGTATATAGTTTAAATAAAACATAAAAAATAGAAAAATCCAAATAATAAGGCTTTTATGGTTAATTATTGAAAATAGAAAGTAGTAATGGTTTAAGTCAGACCATAATTAGCCAGCCTAAGATTAAATAATGATTTGGTTATGAATCAAAAACAATATATCTTGAGAAACCATGAAATTGTTAGTTGTGTATTAGTGATGCATTGGAATGATTCCTGCATTAGATGTTATTGTTATGGAAAATAGTAGAATAAAAAATTATTGTTCCATAGGTAAGTGTTACTGAAGGGAATAAGAGAAATTTATTCTTCTGTATTGATCTCAATATTGAATGATATCATTTGATGGTCACTATTTTTGTTGTGGAAGATTCAGACACATGGAAAGATATATCTCATCAACAATGTAGAGAAATATAACGAAGTAGAATGAATATGTTCATAAGAAGTAGCTCAATGTATCATCAATGAGATGAAAAAAATAGATCTGAATCATCACAACATGAATGTGGTCCACCACACCTTGAGCATCATACAGAATATCAGTCAAATAAATTAATTAGATATATCAGATATGAATAGTTAGTGGTTATATATATTGATTCTAAATAATTTGATTACACTAGAGTATTGATTAGTGATAGTGGATACACCTCCCATATGATATGGAATAAGGTTGTGGTGAGAGGAATCAGATAAAAAAATGATGTTATTGTAAGATTTAGTATTGATGAATGCATGAAAAGTATTGTCTCATGAATATCCATGTTTGGTGGAAAAGGCAAGAGATGTACCTATGTCATTGCCATTGAACGTCGCACTCAAAACATTCTATGTGTTTTCAATAGTGTGACTCAAGACATTCTATAATAATTTAAATGAAATTGTGTATTATTGAGGAAAATGTTGTTGTAATTGTTTTTTAGGGAAAGCGTTTGAAGTAAAATCTATACCTTATAAGTGAAGTATAATATTTTCTCTTCTTGTCTAATGAATAAGAAAATTTTTTATGGAATAAATGCATTGTTAATTTGAGAAAAATTCTATTGGATGATCTAGTAAATGTGATACTGATCAAGACCATCCAAGGTTATCATGTGATCATACAAATACACGTGATTGTTTTCAACAAGGTTATATCATTCCAGAGACATATATAGAAAAAGATAAATGTTCAACAGAAATTCTTGAATTGGTGCATATTGATTTGTCAAGACATATTTCACCAAGATAATATTATGGGTGTAGATATTACGTTCTCTTAATTGATAATTTTAGAAGAATATAATAGGTTTGAGTCATCACCCACAAGTATGAGGTGTTCAATTTCATAACAATTTATTGAATATAGATTGAAAAGATGGAAGTTAAAAAAATCGATAAGATCCAAATAGATAATGGTATAGAGTTTAAAAATATCCAAGTGGAGGATCATCTTTAAAACACATTGGACAATGAACCATGTTTTATATATAATAATTCCAAAAAAGAATTTATTTGTTGATAAAAGAAATCGAATTATCAAAAACATGGATAGAAAAATTCAGACTGAGAAATACATACCATAGAAGTTTAGGAAACAAGTAGCGATTACCTAATTATACAAATAAAATAGAGCATTATTATGTCCTTTGAAATTTAGAATACATACGAGCTATGGTATGGAATGAATCCAATGTTGATTTAATTTTAAGTATTTATAAGTAAATTATATCTTTTTAATTAGCATAAACACATGAATGATGAATCATGTAGAGATGAAAGAATATTTATTGGAATTTGATGAAAAAAATAAAATCATATAATTTTAATAATATGTGTTTGGGAAGGGAATATTTAATGTAATGATGTAACTATAGTAGTGAATGTGTTGAATCATCATTAAATACAATATCACTTTTAGGAGGATATTGATTAAGAAATAAGTATTTTAGGGGAATATGTCACGACCCGTTCTCGGGACCCGTGTCATGACTACCCCAAGCCCGCCTCCCATGGGACAGGGGTTGGCGAACAGCACCAAGGCGTAAATCTCGACAAAAAGGGGAAGGCATTTCCTTTATAAAGTAAACAAAATCCACAGAGTATGCAAGAAAAAATATACACTAAGTAAAACTGGGTACAATAGTAAGTGCGGAAAGTAAATGGGCCAGAATAAAAACCCAAACTGAATGTAAAGTATAACTGGAAAGAAAGTACAACAACTGAAAGTAAAGCAGCAACATCGAGCCATCCCCTAGAAGTCCCACCTGAACGGTGGGTACAGATATCCTCCTCACCTCCCCGGGTCCAGCCGTTCACTCCGTGTACGTCCCGCCTAGTGGTCCAGCTCTAGGTATCGACTTGCTCCACAATCCTCAACCATAGTCAGCGATGTCCGTCGTCTGCATCCAACACAATGTAGTGTGGGCATAGCCCGTGTAGGGGTGAGTATACGCTACTCAGTAGGGACCCCGAGACCCCCGAAGGTCTCCCAGAATCCACAAAGGATAATCCATAATGGAATGTTACAATCACGAATTAACATCCTACACTACTTAGATATATGCCCATACATATACCTAAGTCATCAATTCCAGTTTGGCTCCAACATCCGAGCCCAAGTTCAATCACATCCACACAGGAAAGCACAACCCAGTCCACGTAGAAAATCAAGTCAATGATATCATAGATAATGATTGAAAGTCAAGACTCATCTCACACAGGTATACATCTTCGTATGTTGATAGAGTGATCAGATGTAGCCACTGATTCATCTAAGCAGGGACCCACTTAGGATACAAAAACTAGCTACTCTGTAAGACCCACATATGATACAAGAACAGAGTCAAACACTGCCGAACCCACGTAGGATATAAGAACAGTAGTCATCGCCATCAATCGAATGGAGGATTTCAGTACGGTCTTCATCACTGCCGAACCCACAGAGGATTTCAGTGCAGTCGTCGTCGCTGCCAAACCCACGGAGGATTTCAGTGCAGTCTTCATAGCTGCCGAACCTAGGGAGGATTTCAGTATAGTATTCTTCGCCATCGAACCCATGAAGGATTTCAGTACGGTCTTCATCGCTGGCAAACCAACACATGATTTCAGTGCAGTCATCGTCGCTGCCAAACACACGGAGGATTTCAGTGCAGTCATCTTCCTCGTCACAGTCGCAACCAGCACTAGGGTTCCCGCACACAGCATGCTCGATTCCAGGAGGGTCCACTCCACGAGACAATGTGGGTTGGTACATCAACTGACACGATGTCCGGTGTTGATGTATCCCAATGTTCCGTCTCGACAAGAGGAACTCAATGTGACAGATGGCGCATCAATCAGACGCCCAGTCTGAGAGTTATTGGCTTTTTTGTTCCAGGGACCCGGTTGGGTTTTAAGTAAAAATCATCCCGACCACACTCCAATTGAGTCTAAACCTCGATCGAAGTAAGCCAAAAGGTCCTCCTCACTAAGAGGAATCCAAAAAAGTCAACATCACATCAATCAGACATCCGGAGCTTATGTTATAAGCGTTTCCGCTCCAAGGGCCCAGTTGGTTTCGTGTTCGAACCAACCTGGACATACACAAAGTTCTTTCAAACCTTGAGTGTAATATACTGAAACTACTATCTCGTTCCAAGTATCACTATGCAACTGACGGTGCGTCGATCGGAGGTCTGTAGCCCATGTTATGCGAAAAAGACCGAAAGTGGTCTGAAAGTTGGGGGTCTGCGCCCGATCCGACCCAGCTCAACCCCCCTTGATCGTCCCGAACCAGGTCGACCCGACCCGGGTCCGGGTCTGACACATTATGGTGCAGCTCGGACTGGTGGGCACGGCCCGGCCTGGCTCGGCCGGGTGGCACGCTGGCTCGGCCAGTGGCAGAGCACGGGGGTTGCCCCCCCCCCCCCCCGTCCTTCGCGCTCTGCGGATGCGGCGGGTGCCCGTCCTCCTCCAGATCCCATGCAGCCGCAGGATCTCCGTCACCAGCAGCCACAGATTTAGCCACGGCGGTTCCTCCAGGAGGCGTGCCGGGACACCACCGCCTCCAGCCGCCGGTGCCGCCAGTGAAGTCTGCGGGCCACCGGAACCGCTCATGTGGTCCAATATTTCTCTTGTCTACGCCTGGAGACATTTCGGGACCTGT
Source organism: Viscum album (assembly GCA_963277665.1). NCBI lineage: Eukaryota > Viridiplantae > Streptophyta > Magnoliopsida > Santalales > Viscaceae > Viscum > Viscum album. The sequence goes on from OY728141.1 coordinate 1,429,294,579, forward strand.
AGATTACTGCAACGGCCTCAAATCGCTCAACAGTGCCGATTCATCATCACCCAACATTCCACGCATCATGAACAGAGAATTGGTGGGTTCGGACTTGTTCGTTGGTCCGCACCCACCGCATTAGTGGTTCAAATGACTTCCAACAATTAAATCACATGTCGAGGATATAAACCACTTAAATTAAATTAAACCAAACCCCCATACCATGAAGAAGTTGTCGAACGAGGATCATCGCGGGAAAAGACGTCTCGGAAGATGACGTCGTGGATGAAGATCATGGGCATCGTGGTACACAGCATCGCAGAGAAGAGGATCATCGGCATCGCGTTAGATGGCGTTGCATCATCGATATCCGAGGAACTTTTGTTCTTCATCATCTTTCGTTTAGAGTCCGGCGTTCCTCGTCGTTCTTCACGTTCTTCTACGAGGAAGAACGTTCTTCAAGACTAGAGTAATTTCTCCCCAAACTAATCGTACAACACATCAACCATAATAAAATAAGGCTTTGCCTTATTTTATTTCTCATGCCATCCCTTTTTGAAATTCCAAATTAAATCACGATTTAATTAACGTGCGTTGACCAATTAAAGAGGCGTTTAATAATCCAATTAAACGCAAGATTTGACTTGGCATTTAAAAAAGGGGTGCGGGTGTGTTACAAAAAAATTAATGGGGGTTTTCCAACATAATGGGAGGTTTGAGAAGTTGAATAGGTGGGGATCGTGTGGGTCCCACCTCAATAATATCCAATCAAGAGGGGTTAGGATTTATTTGGTCCCACCTCAACATCCATACATTGGTTTAAACTACTTATAATAAAAATAAAAATTGTAGCACAATATTTTATTTTATTCTTTAGTTAACACATTTATTTAAAAACATCACCCGAGAAAACGTAACTCTGGAAAAGGTGTTCCTAAGAAATTACTGGAGCTGCGGTTTCATCGATTCCCTTGGATTTCGATTCCGAGCACCGGTCCAAATGTTATGAAAACCTGCTCGTTCGTTCACTGAACGTACCTAGGCTAAACTTTGGAAAATGATTCTGGGCACACCGTGTCTCAGAATCAGGTGTCGTCAGAAACTATGTACTCTTAAAATCCCAAAGAAAATTAAAAAAAATTACCTTGAAATTTACGGGTCTTTACGTTACTCCCACCTCAGGGATTTACATCCCCGTAAAGATACATCATAAACTAGGGGAACAAATGTGGGTACTGTGCACGAATCTGAGCCTCCCACTCCCAAGTGCTCTCCTGGAGGTTCTCGTGCTGCCATCTGATGTGCACTAAAGGAATCGACCGCCCATTTAGGACCCACTACTGTCTATCCCCAATCTCCATCGGGTCCTCCGCAAAAGTCGCCCCATTGTCGATGTCCAGCTCCACATGGTCAATGATATGCATCGGGTCGTGCACGTATCTCCTCATCTAAGATACATGGAAGACGTCATGCACCCGATGCAACTGAGGTGGTAGAGCCAGGCGATATGCCACCTTGGCTATCTTGCTGAGAACCTGGAATGGTCCGAAAAAGAGCAGAGACAACTTACCGCCCTGGAAAAATCTCCATAATCCACATTGAGGTGATTCCCGCAAGAAAAGTTGGTCGCCATCCTCGAACTCTAGTGGTCTCCTCCTACTGTCAGCATAAGACTTATGTCGGCATTGAGTTATCCTCATCTTCTACTAGATGACCTTGACCTTCTTTGTCGTGGCCTGGACCTCTCTGGTCCCAGAAGTGCTAACTCCCCATGGTATGTCCATCACAGAGGTGATCTGCAAGGTCGGCCGTACAATTCCTCATGTGGTTCCATCCCGATGGTGGAGTTGTATCTGTTGTTGTACGTAAACTCCACCAAGGGTAGGTGGTCCTCCCAACTGCAACAAAAGACGGTGACAGATGGACTGATCATCTACTCGAGGGTCTGAATGGTCCTCTCTGTCTGACCATCCGTCTGAGGGTGAAAGGTGGTGCTTAGACGTAGCTGTGTCCCGAATGCCTCCTGATACCCTTTCCAAAGATAGGAAGTAATGAAAGCATCTCGATCGGACACGATAGATGATAGAACGACATTAATCTATATGATCCCTTGAATTTAGAGGCGTCCCAAGCTCTCCACTAAGCCCTCCTCTCTAATGGGTAAGAAGTGGGCCGACTTGGTGAGTCGGTCGACAATCACCCAAATGGAGTCTTGACCTATGGATGTGCGTGGAAGTCCAGTCACGAAATCCATAGATATCTTGTCCCACTTTCACTATGGGACCTCCATGGGTTGTACCAAGCCTGCTGGTACCTGGTGCTCCTTCTTCACCTTCTGGTAGGTGAGGCATCGAGAAACGAACTCAGCTACATCCTTCTTTATACCAGGCCACTAGTACAGTCGTCTGAGATCCTAGTACATCTTCTCCACTACCGGATGTACCGCTAATGGGGAAGTGTGAAACTCCCTCAGTACCTCCTCCTGCAAAGTAGCTAGAACCATGGTATGTCCTCTGAAAAGGACAATGTTCTCCCCTCCCACAGGGAATCCATCATGTGCATGTCTTGAGGATATCTATGCACACCGCATCTCATAGTCAACATCCCCACAAAGTGCCTCTCTGATCCGCTAAAGAAGTAGAGGAGTGATTGTGAGTGACCAAAGAAAGGCTGATCCATCTCTATCCACGAAGGATATCTGCAAAGCGGCTAGCTGCTCTATTACCTCCCCGAGTATCTGAATGCACGTCCTCCTGCAGAGAGCATCGGCTACTACATTCTCATTCCTAGGAGTATATATTATCTCAAAGTCATTGTCTTGGAGGAACTCGATCCATTTCCGCTTTCTTAGATTTAGGTCCTTCTACGAGAAGATGTACCTGAGACTCTGGTGGTCAGAGTAGACTGTAAAGCGCTCGCCCATTAGATAGTGTCACCACATCTTCAGAGCAAAATCCACTGCTGCAAACTCTAGGTCATGGGTAACATAGTTCTGCTCATGCTTCCTCAACTGCCGTGATCCATAGATGATCACTGCCCACTCCTGCATTAGGACACATCCATGTCCGGTCCCTGATGTATCGTAGTAGACTATGTACCCTACTCCTTCCTCTGGTAGCCTCAAGATAGGTGCACTATTCAACCTATGTCTCATCTCCTGAATGCTATGCTGACATTTGTCTAACCACATGAAGGTTTTCCCCTTCATTGTCAAAGCTGAGAGTGGTGCCGCAACACTGGAAAAGTCCGGCACAAATCTTTTGTAGTACCTAGCTAGACCGAAGAAACTCCACACCTCTGTCACGCTCTTGGGTGGCTCCCAAGCCAGCACTGCCTCGATCATTGTAGGATTCACCACAACTCCCACCTCAGAGATGACGTGTCCTAATAAGTGGACCTCACGTAACCAGAACTGACACTTCGAGATCTTACAATAAAGATGGTGCTCTCGGAGTGTGTCCAGTACAACCCGCAAATGGTAGGCGTTCTCCTCCTTAGTAGTCGAGTATATCAGTTTGTCGTCGATGAAGAACACGGCATATCGATCGAGGTATGGCTGAAAGAACCTGTTCATGAGACTCATGAACACTGCTGGAGCATTGGTTACACTGAATGGCATAACCAAGAACTCATAGTGTCCATACCGACATCTGAAGGTCGTCTTCTGCACGTCCTTGTCTCAAACTCTGAGCTGATGATAGCCTGACCCGATGTCTATCTTCGAGAACCACCGTGATCCCTTGAGCTGATCGAAGAGGTCGTCAATCCTCGGTATCAGTTACTTGTTCCTCACAGTTACCTGGTTTAGGTGATGATACTTGACACACAGTCGCAAGCTCCCATCCGCCTTCTGGGTGAACAAAATTGGGGAAGCCCCAGGTGAAACACTGGGTCGGATGAATCCTTTGCCATGCAGGTCTTCCAGCAATACCTGTAGCTCTCGAATCTTGGCGGGAGCCACCAAATATGCTGGGGTGGATATCAGGGATATACCAGGGTACAGGTCAAAATAAAGTCTACCTCTCGGCGAGGAGGTAGTCCTGGAACGTCATCAGGAAAAACATCCACATACTGATCCACCACTATAGGAAAACTGAGACTATGCATGTCAACTGATCCTAGGATAAGGCTAGCAAACTAATGAGTGATGGGTCGTCCTCTCCTATGAATGAGTCCAGCCTGTGCTGCAAAGGCTCTGTTCATGCCGGTGAAGGTGAACATGCTGCCACTGGTGCGAACACACCGCACCATGCACCTAATACAGTCGATCTGAGAATGGACTGTAGATAACCAATCCATGCCCAAGATGACTTCATAAGGCCTCGATGCTGCTACAAGAAGATCTCAGCCGAAGCTCTCGCCTTCTATACAAACCTCACACTTCATGAACCAGTGCGTAATCGTCGAGTCAGATCCCGTAAGAGTGTCTAGATGTAAGGATCGAGCAAACAGCTCCGTCGGAATCTTTGAGCTCGAAACAAGGGTAGTGTAAATAAAAGAATGAATTTCTCATGTTTCTATAAGAACTACAACAAGGGTGGAGTAGACACATATAGTACCTCGAATCATCTCTGGCGTGTTGTGGTCGAAGGCCTCCGCTGCCTGAAGTTGAGCCTGTCTCTGTCCTCCAGCTCACTATGGTTGGGGTGGACCTCCTGGTGGTGGTGGTGGTAAAGCCCCAAAGCAGTGCCCACCACCTGCTGCTCGGCCAGCTCTCCTGCCTTGCCTACCTGCTCTCTACAGACCACCACAGTCGACCCTCTGCCTCTGCCTGGGTGGCCTCTCAACTGTCTGTTGCTCCTCTGCATGGCGGGTAGGGCAGTCACGAGCCAGGTGGCCCTACCCGCCGCATGTGTAGCACTGTCTGCTCCTCGGAAGGCTAGCTCTGCGCCGTCTTCCTCGCACCTCTGAGCCAGTGTCCTGAGGTTGTCTGCATGATGGTCTAGTCCGCCTGGACCCCTGTTACATCTGTCAACTACCAGCTTCAGACGACTCTGCTAGGTGCCGCCCTGCGGTAGGTCTCGCTGCTCATGTAGGCTCAGCAAGAAAACTATCTATGAGAAGGGATCGCTCCAGTACTCCTGCCTGTGTCGGAATCCTAAGGGAGATCATTGATGCCCTAATATCATTACTCAGTCCTTGCTCGAAGGTTTGGGCCCAGAAGAATAAGTCATGTGCTATATCCATCGAATAAAGTGAGAGATCTGTAAATCTCGCCGAGTACTAGGCGACCGTCATGCTGCCCCGCCACAGCAGTAGTATCTCCTGGATGCACACCGCACGGAGGGTGACTGGGATGAACTCCGACCAAAAGAGGATCTCAAAGTTCATCCAGAGGAGTGATGCCTCATCGTGAAACTAGAGCAAGAAGCTCCAACATCTGCCTGCTACCGCATGTAGAAGGCTCGCTGCAAGGATCACTATGAGGTCAGCTGGTGTCCCCACTAACCTGAAAACTCGAACCACAGTCTCCATCCAATACTCGGCTGCCTGAGACTCCTTCTCCCCGCAGAACCTGGGTGGACTCTGAGGCTGAAGCTCGTAAAGAGCACTAAGGCAATTTTCACTCTCAGCGGCTGGGGCTGGTAGAATCGGTGGCTCGGCGGATAGAGGTACCCCCGGTGCCTCTGCTGAAAAAGGGCCCTGCACCGAGGCCTCGTCGCTTGATGGGATGTCGTCCCGCACAATGCTCAGAACCCTAGCTGGCTGCCATCATGGGGCCATCCTGAAAGAAAACAAGTGTGCCACGGTCAGAATAGTATACCTGGTGAGCTGACTCCACGTAATCAAAAAGAAAACTATTTAAACAGACATGCAGTCAATGTTTTCGTGCATTGAGTCGGAAATCAGAAGTCAGGGTCATGGTGTACAGATAGTCGGCTGCCACACCAACACTGGACTCCCTAGACTGATAACCACACTCAATACCCTTAACACTATTGCTTCACATAGAAGAAAGATTAGAGTCATGTGTTCGCCTGTGGAACCGAACTCCTCAGATAATAATTTTTCATGCCCCTGTTCTCGGGACCCATGTCGTGACTACCCCAAGACCGCCTCCCATAGGCCAAGGGCTGGAAACTAGCACCAAGGAGTAAATACCAACAAAATGGGGATGACATTGCCTTTATAATGTAAACAAACACCACATAGTAAGAAATTAGAAGTATACACTAAGTAAAACTGGGTACAATAGTAAGTGCAAAAAGTAAATGGTCCAGAATACAAACCCAAACTAAAATTAAAGTACAACTGGAAAGAAAGTACAAAAACTGAAAGTAAAGAAGCAACGTCGAGTCATCCACTGGAAGTCCTACCTGAAGAGTTGGTACAGATATCCTCCTCAGCTCCTTGGGTCCAGCCGTCCACTCTGTGTACGTCCCGCCCAGTGGTCCACCTCCAGGTACTGACTTCCTCGACAAGACTCAACCACGATCAGCGTTTTCCATCATATAAATCCAACACAATGTAGTGCAGGCGTTTCCCTTGTAGGGGTGAGTATAGGCTACTCAGTAGGGACCCCGAGACCCCTAAAGGTCTCCTAGAATCTACAAAGGATAATACACAAGGAATGATACAATCACGAAGTAACATCCAACACTACTTAGGTATATGCACATAAATATACCTAAGACATCAATTCCAGTTCGTCTCCAACATCTGAGCCCAAGTTCGATCACGTCCACACAGAATACTACAACCCAATCAAAACAATAATGAAAAACCCAATCCACATAAAAAATCAAGTCAATCATATCGTAGATAATGATTGAAAGTCAAGACTCAGCTCACACAGGTATACTTATTCGTAAGGTGATAGATATGATCAGATAAGCCACTGATTTATCTATGCTGGGACCCACGTAGAATGCAAAAACCAGCTACTCTGCTCGACCCACATAGGATACAAGAACAAATTCAAACACTATCAGACCCACGTAGGATACAATAACAGTAGTCATCGTCGTCAAACCCATAGAGGATTTCAGTACGGTCTTCATCGCTGCCTAACCCACGGAGGATTTCAGTGCAGTCATCGTCGCTACCGAACCTACGAAGGATTTTAGTGAAGTCTTCATCGCTGCCAACCCCACGGAGGATTTCAGTGAAGTCTTCATCGTCGTCGAACCCATAGAGGATTTCAGTAGGGTCTTCATCACTTCCAAACCCATGGAGTATTTCAGTGCAGTCGTTGTTGTTGCCAAACCCAAGGAGGATTTCAGTGCAGCCATCTTCGTCGTCACAGTCGCAGGCATCTCTTGGGTTCCCGCACACAGCATGCTCGATTCCGGGAGGGTCCGCTCCATGAGCCCAGGGGGTTTGGTACATCAACTGACACATAGTCCGGATTTGATGTATCCCAAAGTTCCGTCTCGACAAGAGGAACTCAACGTGACAAATGGCACGTCAATCAGACGCCAGGTCTGAGAGTTATTGTCTTTTTAGTTCCAGGGGCTCGGTTGTTTATTAAGTCAAAACCAACCCGACCGCACTCCAACTGCACCCAAACCTCATGCAGAGTAAGCCAAAAGGTCTTTCTCACTAAGAGGAATCCAAAAAAGTCGACGACACGGAAATTGGACATCCGGAGCATAAGTTATAAGTGTTTTTGCTCCGAGGGCCCGGTTGGTTTCGTGTTCAAACAAACCCGGTCGTACCCAATGTTATCTGAAACCTTTAGTTTAATATACATAAAAGGCCATATCGTTCCATGGATCTCTATGCAATTGAGGGTGCATTAATCAGAGGTCTGTAGCCCACGTTATGGGAAAAAGACCGAAAGTAGTCTGAATGTGGGGGGTCTGGGCCCGGTCCAACCCAGACCAACCCCCCTGGGTCGACCCGACTCGGGTCCAGGTCCGGCCGATAGGGCGTGGCCCATCCCGGTGGGCGCGGCCCCAACCGGTCCGTGCAACTCGGCCTCGTCTGGTCTGCGCAACCCGACCCGGCCCGGTCGGGTGGCTCGCTGGCTTAGCCAGCAGCCGAGCATGGGGGGGGGGGTCCCCCTTCCTTCGGGCTCCACAAACGTGGTGGGTGTCGGGTCCTCCTCCGGATCCCACGCGGTCGCGGGATCCCGGTCGCCAGCTGCCGCAGTTCCTCCGGGCGCTCCGCCCGGACGCCGACGCCGCACCGGTGACCCGCGCCACCGGTGAAGTCTGTGAGCCACCAGAGCCGATCTAGTGGTCCGTTCTTTCTCTCTTATGCACTTAGGGTCGCCTTGGGACCTGTAGATTACTACGACAACCTCCAATTTCTCAATAGCCCCATTTCATCGTCACCCAACGTTCCGTGCATCAAGAACAGAGAATCGGTGGGTTCGGACTTGTTCGTTGGTCCGCACCGACCGTGTTAGTGGATGAAACGACTTCCAACATTTAAAACACATGTCGAGGATATAAACAACATAAATTAAATTTAACCAAAACCCCCAAAATTGAAGAAGTTGTTGAACGAGGATCGTCGTGGGAAAAGACGTCTCGGAAGACGGTGTCACGGAAGAGGATCGTGGGCGTCACGGTATACGACATCACGGAGAAGAGGATCGCCGGCATCGCGGTACATGGCGTTGCATCGTCGATCTCTGAGAAACATGTGTTCTTCATCATATTTCATCGGAGGCCGATGTTCTTCGTTGTTATTTGCATTATTCATTAAGGAAGAACGTTCTTCAAGACTACAATAATTTCTCCCCAAATCTTCTTTCACAACACATCAACCATAGTAAAATAAGGCTTTGAATTATTTTATTACGCATTCCATCACTTTTTGAAATTAAAAATTAAATCACAATTTAATTAACGTGCGTTGACAAGTTAAAGAGGCGTTCAATAATCCAATTAAATGCGAGAGTTTACTTGACATCTAAAAAAGGGGTGTGTGTGTGTTACACAAAAATTAATGGGGGTTTTCCAACATAATGGGAGGTTTGAGGAAGTTGAATAGGTTGGGATCATGTGGGGCCCACCTCAATTATATCCTATCAAGAGGGGTTAGGCTTTAGTGGGTCCCAAATCAACATACATACGTTGGTTTAAACTACTTAGAATAAAAATAAAATTTTTAGCACAATATTTTATTTTATTCTTTAGTTGACATGTTTATTTAATAACCTCACCCGAGAAAACACAACACCGGAAAATTTGTTCCTAACCATTTACCGGTGCTGCGGTTTCATCGGTGCCATCGGATTTCGATTCCGAGCACCTGTTCAAAATTTAGGAAAATCTACTCGTTCTTTCACTGAATGTACGAGAGATAAACTTCGGAAATTTATTCCGGGCACACCGGGCCTCGGAATTAGGTGTCGTCAGAAACTGCGTACATGTAAAATCCCAGCGAAAATTAAGAAAAAAATTTCCCTTGAAATTTACGAGTCATTACAGAATATCTACTTCTTGATGATCATTCATAATAAGATTCAAATAATGTAATGGATTACAAAAAAATGTATCTATAGAAATAGTGAAGATTCAAGATGAAATTCATATCATGAAAATAATTGGTGATCAGATAGTGTTGATGTAGAAAATGAGGATGAAGAATCCACAAAAAAATCATACTTATCAATAGTGGAGACTAATTTTTTTATGTAAGTAGTTGGATATGCCAACTGGGATTAGGATATGAATGATGAGATTTTTCAAATAGAGAAGAATCATACATGAGACATTTTTTTTAGTCAAACATATAATATTGTTATTTGGTACCAAATAGGTCTTCCACAACATGGTGAATGTAGATGGAACACTGATTTGAAACAGATAGAGATTACTGTGAATAGGGTAATACTATATATAAGGTATTTATATAGATGAATCATTTACACCTATTTTGATTCTAGATAAAATAATATTATTCTTGGTTATAGAAATGAAAATATATTTCGATCATTTCTAGATGGATTCCATGTATGAATTTATGAATGCGGTTTTGGAATAATTTTTTTATATTTAGATTCCATATAGATTTCTTATTCATGAAGATGATAAAAATGTTTTTTGACTAAATAATTCCCTATATGGGTTTAAGAAAGGACCAAGAGTGTGGTATTGAATGATTGATCAGTTTTCAGGAATCATGGATTTTAGTGATGTGGCATTAATTAAAATATCTATTTCTATAATGAAATTAATCAATGGATGATGGTGATGTTGTATATCGATGATATAAATTCATGTGGATATGATGAAGAATAATGTAGACAATTTGATGAATTCATAAATAGTATGTTTGAAATGTCAATGATTGGTAAACTATTGTTTTCCTTGGATTAAACATTACAGTAAGATATAATAGAACATTTATTTCTCAATATAAATATTCCATGGTTGTATTTAGAATATTTGGAATGGATAATTCTAAATAGATGATTACTCTTATGGCTACCTAGATGAAAATATAATTATATGATGATTTCAATATAGTTAAATTCACATAATATTTTCAAATAATTCGTAGTCTATTTTACTTGACAGTGATAAGATCTGCTATTGTTTTTCCACATTCCAAGGAGCACAGTATTAATAGAATCCCATGGAATCCCAGTTTATTATAGTGAATATAATAAAATTATTATATCAAGGTAATGGTGGATTTCAGTTTGTTGTTCAGTAGAAAATTTCATTTAGAGTTATTGGGATATAAATATATAGGTTGGGTTGGTTCAATTGATTAAAGATTATCAATGTTGGGGCGCTCATTCTATCTAGGTGGTTATTATATTTCATTTATAATAAATAAATAATATTTCATATCATTGAGAACCATAGAAGCTGAATTATTTTTCATCTACTCAAGCTTGCATATATTTATTGTGGAAGAAGCTCGAACATGATGATCGTAGAGTTCAAGAGAAATCTATTATTTGAATCCATTAAAATAATTTAATTACAATAAATATTAAAAAAATTTACTGCATTACATAGGTAAAATGTTCATTGAAATGAATTATAATTTTATCAAGGAGAATGTGTCACAAGGTCCTTTGATGTTGGACTATGTGCATATAAAAATCCTAGTTTCATATATTCTAACAATGGCATTGCCCAAAGAATAATTTTAACATCATCAAATAGATCACGAAGTTCAGTCAACTCCACACATTTTATGATGTGTGGATTTGGCACCTCTCTCCACTAGGAATGATTTATTTTTACCTATTGATGTGATCTATGTTATTTAAACCATGGAAAAAAACTCAGTTAATATTAAGTTTATTTACAAAGGGGGAAAATTGTGTTTGAAAAAGGGGAGAAAATTTATTAATAAATACATGAGGAGAATCTGAAAGGATGTTTTGTAAATTATGGGGAGTTTTAAATTTTACATTGATAAAGGTGATCTATCAATGGATATATGTGATGATGAATGAGGATTGGGATGAAATCAATTGAGTGGATTTGGAATGAATTGTTGAATTGATTATTTTTTTATTCTATTCTTGTTTCTTAGAATAAACGTGGATCCTGTGGGATGTGATTATGTTATTCTTAAATCCCATATCATTATTTGAATCATAGTATGAAAATTAGGTATGATGATTAAATAAGCATCAATAGGGTATCAACATGTTAATTTTTTTTTCATGAAATACAAAGGGGAGATTGTTGGGAAAATGTCCCTCAAGGTAACATTGCATTATTTTCAGGGTGATTATTTATATTTAAAAAGATTGTTTCCATGGTAACATGAGGAGTTTTAATTTTATTTTTGACAATTTATGTTAAAAAATATCGATGAAAATGGAATTTATTCCATAGATATCGCACATATTGTCTCATATACAAGGTGTAATCGTTTCATTGTGATTACAAATTATTTGGGGTCTAAAATTTAGAGGATTAAAAAATCATTGAAAAAGATAGATTTCTATTAATTACTCATAAAAATATGTAATGGAATGAGTTTAATCAATATTGTAGTTTATTGATGGTAAGGATCTTGGAGAAGGAATTTAGTGTCTTTAATGTTTAGTTTCATGATGGTTTAGGGCATCTTGAACACATGATAAAAAGAAAATCATATTCACCACTATGGGATGTGGAGAATCCTGAATGTGTGGAGAATTGGATTAAGTCTCTACAACTACAAGAAGTTTATCATTATGAATTAACGAATGGGTGAAGGTAATCTACACAACTACAAGATGATTTATGAAGGAGACGTTTCCCTAGTGTTTCAAAAAAGAAAGAGATACATAATGGATATTAGAGAACATCACTAAAGGTCATGACATGGATGGATGATTCTAGAATGGGTGGAAATGAATTAAATAGGACTATACGAACATAAATACACATCCAATCTTAAATAAGATTCATGGATCCGAATTTGTAGTTTTTATTTTGTAAGGATGTTCAAGCAAAAAAGTTCATGAAGAACGGATTTTCACAAAGTCTATTAAAGATGATTGGATATTGTAATCTTAATGAATGTACTAAGATTCATGAATTCTATCAAAATATGACCCAATATTGTGATACTCATAAAGGATTAGTATGATAAACCAAATAATTTGAGCTTCGGGAATGGAGGATACATAACGAAGGCAGGTTGAGCTTTCAAAAAGATGGGATAATCCCGAATGTTGTGGGGATCATAAAGGCAGTATATGCTGCTGATGAAATTTTCTGTTTTTTAAAGGTTATTTCAAATTCTCAATAGGTTTCAACATCATGAAATTTTTGAAAAGGGACTACCTACTATAGCTATGTTAATGAGAAATTCATCAAGTGGAAGATAATAGAACATGACCAGAGCATCTACCTAGACCTAAATATGTATTCATTATTGATAATGAAGGTACACAAATATCTTTAAAATATGAGTGAATCCCTTTTAGAGATGTTAGAGAAAGAGTATGACTGGGAATTTGGTTTAATCCTTAATACCCTAATCACCCCCTCTTAAGTTATTTCACCTATTATGGGATAATAATAAAACTATTATAGTAGATGGTTGTTGAGATACATACACAAGAATTGGAAGAAGAAAAAAGTGGTAATAGATTTGTTTGTGTGTTATAAATTGTATGCTTTTGATGAACATATCATTTCTTTTCTATAGTATGAAATTGAACTAAAAAACATTGTTGATGAGGTTTCTATAAAGAATAAATGTATTAATTTTTTGAATGAAAATAAAATAACATTAAAATGATTATAAATAAAAGTTCTAGGTATGTGATACGGGGTTAAATCATTTTATAAAACCTATTATTTTTTGACAAATAAATAGGAAATAAACTATTGATAATGAATAATGACTCTAAAAGAAGAAAAATATTTCATATAAAAAATATCAGGTTTCAGACCTAACATATTTTTAGTGTAAAATAAAGTGGAATATATTAATATATACTTTTATACCCATGTAATAAATTAATAATCAAATAAAAAATTTAGAACTATTCCTTTTTTGAATATAGATATATAAAGAATATGTTGACTAATGCAATGGTTTGTAATGTAAAAATGATACTGGAAACCATATATTAATGGATATGTTCTCCAATGTACTATAATTGAAATTTACTTAACCAATAAAACATGTTGATGTATGTTACAATGATATTGTTAATGAGGAAAGAGAAAAATATTCTCTTTCATAATCATGTTTTAGTTTTGTTGGTAAAAACTATGATGCTAAATAACCCAATAAAACAATTGAGAAACTGGAGAAATGTGGTTTGAAATTTTTGTGTGAGTAAAAATAAATTAAAAAATAAATTTTTTTTGAGGTAAATGTCAAGATAAAAATGGAAATTCATAAACTAAACATCTTCACTTCTATGAACTAGGAAGATAAAAATAAATATGATACTAAAATATGGAAACATAAATCAAAAAAAGAATATTATTAATTATGAGAATGAGAGAAATACTGATTTAATATCTACTAATGATATAGAATAGAAAATTTGATTTAATATAGTGTTGAATGATTTGACTAATTATATTGATTAATGTTAGAAGTAGAAGCACGAAAATAAAAATTTTGGGAATACAACCTCATATTATATTTCTATAATATATATAGATTTAAAATATGTTCTAGAAGAAAATTTTGTTTTTCAATTTTAAATTTCAAGTTCGCAATGTAATTTTTTATGGTAAGGAATAATAAGATAAAAAATTTATATTTGATTGAACCCAAAATAATAAAAATGGTTTTACTTATAACTGTTTATAATTGAAAATGTACTGAAAAATGTTTGATAAATGTTCCAACGGAAATCCTTCATGTATAATATATTTTATATGCCAAATTCATTAGCATTATAAATATTAATGTTCATTATGATTTACTCAACCATTTGAGAATAGTAAATAGTTTTTTAATAATCATTTATTCTCTGGGTAACCCATTGAAATATGCTTCAATTATATTTGGATTCCTAAATACTCTAATTCACATATGAATACATGATAAATTGAATGGGTAACAAAAAAACCATTTTTTCTAAACTGATTTCATGAAATCAACATTGATGTATTCATTATATAATGAAAATGGTTTTTATAGAATCATGACCATTTATATTTCTATATATTTTTCCTTAATTTCTTCTGGTTGGGGCCTATTAACTTTTTTTAAACATCTATCGATGTCTTATTATAGGGTTTAGTGATGTTTTATTTTCTAAAATTAATATCATTTATAATTTTTTGTTTTTACGGGTAAAAAGATATAAAAATAAATATCACAATATTGTTATAATATAGTGAATATAAATTGTTAGAATCGTTAGTGTATTGATAAAAATTGTTTTCCATCAAATAATAATAATTAATATAAATATTATATTCAATTCTATAAATTATCTATAGAGAATGAAATGTTTTACAATTTCTTAGAAATAAATTAAATTTCGTTTAATAGTGGTCTTGAATATGAATATTTTTGTTTGTTTCATAAACTCTCATACAATGGAATGGTTTTTCAAATTCATATACAAAACATATTTTTTTATACGTGATTCATGTTTTATTGGTAAACAATATAAATCATGTATTAAATCTATAAAAACTATTACAACTACTAAACATGTTGAATTGTTACATCATTATTTATTTTTTCATTATGAAACAGTTAAATTAAGGGGAAATAATTAAGTATTGGAAACCTTTTATGGTTGTAGTTCATCCACATAGACATGTTTCATAACACAAAAAGGATAATCTATAACTACACTTGCTACATTTTATAATATAATTCCAAATTATATATGTTATTTGGTTTTATATATCCAATGTAATAGAGTTGGTGAATTATTAAATATGTATTTTTAAATGTTTTAGAGAGTGATTCATATGGTCATTGCTTTTCTATTTATATGACTGAACAACAACATGTGGTCTTATACAAAAATGAATTATTAAATTTAACAAATGTCCCGAAATTTTCATAATGAATTTAATTATCATAAGTACATATTAATATAAGACATTAATAAAACATTTATTATTTTAAAGATTGTTTTGATGAGATAAATTTTCAATAAATCCCTTTAATTTTTTTTATGAATTTAATATAAATTTATATATTTTATGGTGATTGATTATAGAGTTTTTATTATAAAAAATATATTTTATAAATATTTGTGATAATAAATATGATGATGGGATCATTCTAGGAAACTCTAAATCATGTAAGGAATATAATAATTTTAATAATATAATACTTTTTGTGATTAATTGAAAAATGACTTGTTTTATAAAAATAACAATAAAAAGTAGAATTTATATCTAAATCATGATGATGATGACTTTGAGGACTTTATATTTGGATAACCAGATCATATAAATAATCATTTTGTATTCTATGATGATGGTGAGAAAATATATTATCGATCTAATCTAAACAACTAAAATACTGTTGATGATTATTCACACACTTTTTTTTGGAAATGTTGAAAAAAGAATTCAAAAATAATAATCAACATTGAATTAAAGTACATATCCTACATATCCTTCATATTTTCATGAAAATATTAATAATTCATTGCATGAATCGTAATGGATTTATCCTCTACATGTTGTGTTTAATAAATACAATAGAAATAAAAGTTTAAACACTGATTTATCAGAAAAAATATAAACATTATACATGTACAATGTAGAATTTCGAAAATAATTTTCATGAATATGATAATATAGTTTGATATAAAGAAATGAGATGCCTAATTTTATTCTCAAGAAGAAGTAAATATTTATGAATATTATTTTCACATATTTTTTGGATATAATGAATTCATATTTTATGGGATTTTTCATGATTTCATAATTTTAAATTATATCAAATAGGTGTTAAGACTGTATTTTTAAATGGTTTCTTATTTTTTGAATTATATCATAAATACATTTTTTTAAATGAAAAAATTCATAATAAAAATATTGAAATATCCTAAAGATTTATATTGTCTTAAGATAGATCCAAGATCTCTGTTTTAATGAATAACTTGGCTTTTAATGAAATATGATTTTAACAAAGATAATGTTGACACTAACATTTTTATTAAGGAAGTTATAATATGAGATTGATTCTGAAAATATGAATTTATAATATTTTTTATAGTTATAAAAATCATTATCTTAGTAATTATTTTTCTATCATGATGAATAATGAACAGAATATGATCCTAATAGGTAAGTTGGAAATTTTTTAGATATTAAAAATTATTTAAAGAGATGATGAAATATTTGGAAAAAATTTGAAATTCTAATCTACTTGTAAAATGGTTTTTTACCAATTCCTTTAAACCATTTGAAAATAACTATGAGTATGGAATCCAAAATTTATTTAGATAAATAGAGACAGTGGGTCGATAATAAACTATTTGGAAGTGTGGTAATATGTTTTTTTTTTTATTACATCTTGACCAGATATAATGTTTTCAGTGGTTTTTCATGTTACATTTCAGTCTAATAAAATGGAATGAAATATTAAATATATTAAATGGATTATAGGATTCTTGTAAAGAACTATTAATAGTGATATATTTTAACTAAATCAGAGTTATATTAAATTATTATCTTATTTTTATTTTTATTTTGTACGTCATAGGATTTAAAAATATATCAATTGTTATGTGTAATTTTCATGGATAAATTTAAATTAATATATATACAAGTGTAAATTATTAGATCTATAATAAATAGTTGAGGATGAATATATTTCATCTTCTTGTTGTTTTTCACATTATTTTTGGATTAAACAACATTTTCTCATTATGATTTTAGTTGTGCAGAATTTTTTATTTTTGTTGAGAAATATAGTATAATTTGTATATATAAAAAACATATATATAACAATGGAAGAAAAAAATAGATGTTGTATTTAGTTTTCAAAGAAATCATGAAAACACCAGAAGATTTGTTTTTGAGTTTTTGAAACAAAAAAAACATACTGAAATAATTTCAATCTAATTTATGTTATAATGTTATAAAACATAATGAATGAACATGGTATGTTAGATATTTATCATGAATTGTTGATTTTTACCATTAAATTGTGATAATAAATATATTCTATTGAATGTATTAATCAGTGTATAGAATAATATATGATGATTTAATACATTATTTAATTAATGATAGATTTAATATGTTTAATTATATGTTTCAGTAAAATAAATTTCAAAAATATAGTGTCAACTATTTATTTTTAAGAATATTAATATTTTTCAATTTTATAAATTTAATATAGTGGTGGTTTTTTATGTGCATTTGAAATAAATATTTTTATTTTTTATTTTTAAAGTGGATATTTTCAGTATGTGAATTTGAGAATTCTTAATATTTTCATTATTTTTTTTAGATTTACTATATCACCTCACATTTATTTTATAAATATTAATTTAATTTAAAGTGTTTGAGGTTTAATAAATATATACATTATTTATATTAAATTTTACAGTTACCTTTGCATAGATATTTTATTTACATTAGAAGGATTTATCCTACCATTATTTAAGTCAAGTATTCATAATATTTCCATGATACAAACCAAACTTTATCATTAAATGGATATCAATTTGGTATCCTTACCTTTATAAAGTATTATTATTACATTGATTTGAAAAATTAAAATTAACATGTATCGTTATATAGAATTATTTTACATTTTTTCGCCTAATTTCTATATATTTACCTTTATGTTACTTTATTAATTAACATGTACATAAAAAATATAATTCCATTATGTTTGTTTATTATTTACCATTTCAGAGAAAAATATACTTATACACTACCTTACACAACTTATGTAATTAAATATTTACCTTAATATAGATCATATTGTAATCCCTCTATCATATACCAATTTATTTCCATATAAAATGATTATTACATTTATAAAGCTATGTGTGTTTATATTTCATGACTGTTTTTTAGTATCCCTATTAGTGATAATGTATGTTTTGAAAACTAAATCAAACCGCAATGTGATGATAAATGAATATGAAAATACTATATGTTGATAAGCGAAACATGTTTAAAAATTTATATGGTTTGTTTATAATTTTATTTAATACTAAATGCCATATTTTTAGGATATTTCAGTTTATAGAAAGATGGGTTGAAAGGTATAAATTTTTTTTATTTATTTAAAAAATTCATCTAAATGGTAATGAATACTGTAGAGCTATTGTTGAGATGTTTTCAATAGTATTAGAAAGGTATATATTTTTAAAATAATATATCATAAAATTAATATAGGTAACATTATGTTTCTATGATAATATTAATTTTTAAAATGGTTGACTTTTATTAGATCAAAAAAATAATTTACATGATCTAAATTAAATTTCATGTGAATTGGATGTGAATTAAAATCAAGAAACATGATTATAAATCTGTACTTAAATAATTTTAACCAATTATAAAGATTAAATTTTACATTTATATATTATTCTAGAGAGTGTATTCGAGAAAGAGTCACGCCAATTGTATAAGAATTTTGATGAGTTGAAACTCTGCTATGACTACTATTCCATTGACAGAATCAGTAATTAACATCAACGATTGATCATTTACTATTTCTATGATCGAAATTATTTGACCTACATAAAAATTTTCATTCGTTCAATCATTAACTAAAATGTGGTGTTATTAATTTATCTTTTAATATTTGGATTATGTTTTCATCCTTGGTTACACTTTTTATTTTTCAAAATAAAGCATGTCAGGTTATTTCTCTACATCAAATGGAACATATTGGGTTTTGACTCAAAAACAGAAGTTACAATTTCTAGTGATAAACTTTTAACTATGAATATAGGTGTCTTAAATGGTAATCACATAATTTTAAAATTATTTTTTATAGTATGTTCCATTATTCTCAATTAGTTGATATGTTTGATGAGTAAATGTTTGATCGTGGGTATCCAAAGAACAATAAAAACCTAGAATTTGTTATTCCTAATTTTTATTTAGTATTATATGTTTATGAATTCATTATTCTATAATATATGAGTTATTATTATTCCATTAGATATTAAAAATTTATATTTGATGTCATTAATATAAAATTTAATTTTCACGCACAACCTACTATGGTTATTTTAATATTGATTTTTTATTAACCCTAATTCTATTCAATTTTTCAAAATCATCTATGATGAAAAAATTAGTGTATTAAATAATTTAAACCATACTTTTCATCGTGAATTTTTTAAACAAAATCTTGATAAATTATTTAAAAATTAATCCATAGTACAAAGTAATTATATTAAAGATCAGATATCCCTTATTGATGACAGTTATAGGCATTCTTAAATTACCTCAGTCATTAAAAGATCAATAAATATCCCCTTGTTAGTAAAAAATTATAAAAAAATGTGACTTGGAATTTCCAAATAAAAATTAATTATATATTACATAAAAAATCCCCTTCTCCAATTTCTTTTTCACAGTCCTGAAATTCACTTCTGGTACCTCCTTCTCTAATAGTGTGTGAGAATATTATCCATAAGGCCTGAATAAATTTTCACGAAATTTTTTAAAGAAGCTATTAATTAAGTCAAAACATATAATTATATATTTAATGTGTTTATGTTTAAAAACCATGAATACATAATTGTCATTCATTATATGAAATGTGTTTTTGAGAATATATTCCATCCTCGAATATAATGTTTGATATCGAAAAAAAATTTCAACCTTAGTGACATTCAAGAATTTGATTAAATAAATTGAAAATTCATTGATATATATATTTATACATGTCATTAGTCATGATCTTATTGAGATCATTATAATCAATGAATAGATGCATTAATCCATAAATTTTAATGATAAATAGGGCTGACACACACCTTATTGATGCACATGGTTGTATAGGTCCCATTTCAAGATTCTATTGAATTTTCATATTTAGTTATACAAGGTTAATGGTTTACATAGTACATGGGTTATTGGATATGGATAGGGCTCTAGGTATTAGTTGAATTTATAACACAAAATCTCGATCTAGTTGAATACTAGGAAATTCATTGGGGGAATATATCAACATATTACCCAATAATATGCATGTATTAATGAGTGATCCTTTAATTATCACCATCTGCTGAGATAGATAATATTTTCCCTTGGGAAGTAAGATCAATAATTTAGATGATATTTCCAATGGATATTCTTCCCTATCGATGGAAATATAATAAATAGGGTATTATTTAGGCTATATAATGTGATTTTATTCAACAAAATAATTATTTGATATATATATAAACATATAAATTTTATTCTGTGTTTGGGATCAATTTCTAATAGTGGATGTATAAAATGTATTGATGGAAATAAAATCTAACAATAATCACATGGTAAGATTTATATACATTATATACAACACCATCTCATTTTTATGATTTCACATATAACTCACCTTCCAAGATTTGATACATTGTTTGAATAGTTTTACATAAAATTAATTAAATGAATGAATGTTTTGGAAAACAAATGCTAATTTTACGTCGGTTATTTTTTATTATTTACGTCGGTTTTTAGGCGACGTTAATACGGACGACGTTATAAATAACGTTTTTTACGTCGGTTATTTAAAACCCGACGTAATATCCCTAACATCACGGTGGTTATCACGTCGGTTCATCTAATAACCGATGTGATAAATATGCGCGGGGGGGCTTTATCACGTCGGTTATTCCCTAAACCGACGTGATAAAACGCCTGGGATATCGTTTATCACGTCGGTTATGTCATAACCGACGTGATAAACCCTGCCCCTGGCCTATTATCACGTCGGTTATTTAAGAAACCGACGTGATAAAAAGGCCTGGGAAACGTTTTAGCACGTCGGTTATCCAATAACCGACGTGGTAAATCGATTCCCAGGCCTTTTAGCACGTCGGTTATATTAGGAACCGGCGTGCTAAAAGCCCCGGGAACGGTTTATCACGTCGGTTTTAGAAAAACCCGACGTGATAAACCCCTGGCGATTTATTTACCACGTCGGTTATAAAATAACCGACGTGAAAGAAATTTTTTTTTTTTTAAATAATTGCACTGCTCTCACCAAAAAGCAAACAGAAACCAAACAAAAATAACAATGCCAGCCCTCCCCCAAGCCCCAACTGAACCCCACCCTCATCTATACCCACCTAACAACCTGGCCAGCCCTCCCCCACCACATTGGAGCCCCACCACAACCCTTGGACACCCCCCACCCCTTGGACAGCCCCCCCACCCTCATTTACACCCCAAAGACCCCTAGTACAGCCTCAAACACCCATTGGACACCCCCCCACACCTTGACAGCCCTCCCAGACCCCTTGGACACCCCTCCCATATCCCTTGGACACCCCCCACCCCTTGGACACCCCCCCACCCCTTGGACAGCCCCCCCCCCCACCCTCATTTACACCCAACCGGCCCCTTGGACAGAACTCCCAGACACCTTGGACACCACTCCCATATCCCTTGGACACCCCCCACCCCTTGGACACCCCCCACCCCTTCGACAGCCCCCCCACCCTCATTTACACCCCCCGAACACCCCTTGGACACCCCTCCCATATCCCTTGGACACCCCCCACCCCTTGGACACCCCCCCACCCCTTGGACAGCCCCCCACCCCCTGGACACCCCCCCGACCCCTTGGAAACCCCCCCTACCCCTTGGAAACCCCCCCATCCCCTTGGACAGCCCCAAACACCCCTCCTATATCCCTTGGACACCCCCCCACCACTTGGACACCCCCACCCTCATTTACACCCAACCGACTCCTTGGACAGCCCCAAACACACCTTGGACACCCATCCCATATCCCTTGGACACCCCCCACCCCTTGGACACCCCCCACCCCTTCGACAGCCCCCCCACCCTCATTTACACCCCCCGAACACCCCTTGGACACCCCTCCCATATCCCTTGGACATCCCCCCACCCCTTGGACACCCCCCCACCCCTTGGACAGCCCCCCACCCCCTGGACACCCCCCCGACCCCTTGGAAACCCCCCCTACCCCTTGGAAACCCCCCCATCCCCTTGGAAAGCCCCAAACACCCCTCCTATATCCCTTGGACACCCCCCCACCACTTGGAAACCCCCCACCCTCATTTACACCCAACCGACTCCTTGGACAGCCCCAAACACACCTTGGACACCCCTCCCATATCCCTTGGACACCCCCCACCCCTTGGACACCCCCCCACCCTCATTTACACCCCCCCCCCCGACCCCTAGGACAGCCCCAAACACACCTTGGACACCCCTCCCATATCCCTTGGACACCCCCCAAACACCCACCCACCCCCTTGGAACCTCTCCCCCCATACCAAAATCCAGACCAGAAAAACCATCAACAGTAGACCAAAACAAGAAGTAGAGAAAAATTAAACATTCACTTATATAACATTCAAAACTTACACTGTCAACTTCAAAAAAAACTAAATCCAACCTAAACGACTACGAAATACACAATTACATTGACAATATTCAAAATTACATTTTACATTACAAACAACTAAAAGTCAATCAAACCTGTAAAATAATTTGACCACTCCACTTGTAAGTGTTTGATATCTTCAGCAGTAAAGGGTTGAGGGTCATCAAAAAGCTACAAAGGAAAAGGATAGTAGTCAACGTGTATAATGAATAAATCAAATTGAAATATTATGAGAAAGAGGAAATCTTACCAGGTCAAAACTCAGAACTGTCCCAGTTGTTGTTATTTCATACATAAATCTTAACATGTAATATCTGCATTCGATGATGCCTTGTTGCTCATGACATTTCTGTTTGAATGAGTGTAAATTCAATATATTATTTTTATGTAATAAATCAAAATGTACAAATTATAAATGGATATTTACCTTCGCATGTACAAATTTGATCTTGAAATTCCTTTTCTTTGCGCTTTTTCGAAAGTGGACCCATGCCCTGTTAGAAAATAATACGAATGGGGTAAATTTAAAATTCATTATAATATATAAAACTATTGTGAAATTGAAACTTACGTTTCCAATATATTCTTAAAACTTTCTCGCACATCATCATGGAGAGAGCATATCCAATAAAGTGTTTTCTCCCTAGGGCAAAAAACCCCTAACATCCAATGATCCCTGATAAAAGGAAATTTAACGTTAGTGGGTTTTTATGTTAAAAGATAATTAACTCTTTGAGAGGGATGTGTTTCATACCTCTCACAAAAAGGCATCATCCAACACTGTGTGATTACATTCTTTTCAAATCTATCAGCAATATCAAGCATTCTTTGTTCCTCATCCAATGCACATGCTTCAGGGGAAATCAATTGTGGGTCCACGAATCCATATACATCTGTCAGCTCATTCCTCTCACAAATTTTATACAGATACCTAATACAAAGCAGACATAAGTATACATTTTTAATAAATATAACGCAAGGAAAAGGTGTTAAGACTTACATGATAAAAATTTGCACCACGTTGATGCCCAACTTATCTCCAGTGACAAACTCCATGATATCAGTTTTCATAATCCCCACACATAGTTCACGTCCACAGACATGAGCTTCCATTGTAAAGTCATAATGATCCGCCAACAAATTTGAATATCTTGACAATTTGTCAAGACTGCTAGTATCTGCATCTGATGTCATAGCTATCTGTCTTTGTTGTTGTCTATACAGTATTTCTTTACCTTTGAAGTATTCCTGTAAAAATAAATTGAAAAATATATTAGTTTTCAAATGATAAAACATTAATAAAAATATAAAATAAAAGATATAACATCCATACCTCTATGGTAATGAGTCGAAGAAGTCTGGATGGCCAAAGTAAAAAATGGCCGATACTATGTCCAACTGTCGTCACCTCATCTGTAGGTAATGGTATCCGAGCTGATCTATCTATAATATCCTGTATAGTGACCCTCTGATTCTCTACCTCTAACTGTTGATGATGAACTGTATCTCCTATACAATATACCATCCCATATGCAACTATATGATGTTGAGGATCATCAACATGCAACTCACAATAAGTAGGTAGCTGCGGCGGAGGAGGAGGATCAAAAATGGGGTCCGCAGGCTGAGGTGGGGGAGTGGGAGCTACTGGGAGAGGTGGAGTGGGAGCTGCACCCTGAAATTGTCTTTGCAAGTCTGCAAACATTAACTGCACCGATGCTCTAATCTTGTCCTCCATTGTCGCATTAATATTATGGACTTCAGCCTCCAAGGATTCTATTTTTTTTTATAAACTCCCTCAACGTTAGAAGTTGAGGAACGTGGCAACACTTTTCTTACCGATACACCTGCCGGATATCCTCTTACACGGCCAGGATGTTCGGGCTTTCCCAATGCCACAGATAAAATATCTTCCCTCCCAGATGGTGTAAATGTCCCCTGTGAACTCTGCTCCTCAAGAGAGTCCTGTAATAATTAATTGAACTTTTCTATAATGATTGGAAATATATGACGAAAATAGTAAACTTAAATAAATAAAATAGATATCTTACAATCCTCTCAACTACGAGTCTCGATTCATCCGAAAGATATTGTCCTTTTTTTCCCTTCCGAGATCTTTTCCATTTCTCATGTCTAGATGGAGGGGATGGAGGGGCCACCTCTCCAGAGCTTGAAGACTCAGCTCTTAGTTGTTGAAATTTTTCTGCCATCATTTGTTCTTCCTATAATGCATACCCTCCCCGAGATAAACTATGAGGGTATACATTTTTATATTGGATCTCTTGATGAGCTTTCCTTGTTTGCTGTAAATTAAGAATAAGTAATCATTAACAAAACAATAATAAGATCATTTATATAAGAAAGCTTATAAAAGTTTACATTGCCCTTACCAAAAATGATTCTTTTCTTCTACTTTCAAAAAATTGTCTCCATGTGTCTTCATCTATAAAAGGATATATACGACATGGATTCTCACGACTCCTATGACCATAAATGAAATCAGATGAGAGGGTTGATTTGAAATCCCTCCACCTCCTAGCAGCCAACGATAAGCATTTCTTCCTGACTCCTCCAGTGTTAGGAATATCAAATGTCATCTGATAAAAAAGAGGTTAAAAATATTATATATACTAGAAACATTTAAAGAACAGTCAAAAAATAGCAAAAGATCTTACCAAAATGGTCTCCCACAGCTGAGAAATTATCGCCTTATCCACACTTCTCCAATCATCATAGAGAATGCTTACTTTGCTCTTAGCCTGAGTTGCTACAAAACCCTTCAAATCTTTAGCATTTGGACCTCTAGGAAGATCATCATCATCAAACTCCACGACTATCCTCTCCTCCTTCTTACGGGCAAGTGATAATTTTGGTAAACGTGTGCACCCACGCTTACCAACCTTTGAACTCTTTTTCGTAATAGGAGCATGTGAATGTTCCTCCCCAGATGTATGACCAATATGCTCATCTCCAGAATCATGTGGCTGATCAACTGATTGATCTGTCATTTTCCTTCAAATCAAAAAAACAAACATTATTTCACAAATAGGAAAGTGTACTAAATTACATAATAGTAAACATTGGTAATATGGTAAGCATGTTAAACAATGATAAACATGGTAAACACAGGCAAAAGGTTGCCAAAGTGTTGGCCCAAGAAAGCTGAAACGTGGACTCACTGAGTCCACCGGTCAGCCGGTGTGAGCACACCGGCCAGCCGGAGGACCCATGCAGTAGACTTGCCAACTGCCTGGTGCCACCGGCCGGCCGCTGGCTCACCACCGGCCGGCCGGTGGACCAGACAGAGAGCCTTCCTCTCTGTCTGGACCACCGGCCGGCTGCTGGCTCAGCACCGGCCGGCCGCTGGTGATCCAGACAGAGAGGAAGGCTCTCTGTCTGGTCCACCGGCCGGCCGGTGGTGATCCAGCGGCCGGCCGGTGGACCAGACAGAGAGCCTTCCTCTCTGTCTGGTCCACCAGCCGGCCGGTGGTGATCCAGCGGCCGGCCGGTGGTCCAGACAGAGAGGAAGGCTGTCTGGACCACCGGCCAACAGGTGATCCACCACCGGCCAACAGGTGATCCACCACCGGCCAACAGGTGATCCACCATGAACTATGTGTGCTACTGAGGGTTCGGTATGGATTCATTCCATCTGTGCACAAGCCTAGTCTGAGATTTCTAATTTCATTTCCAAATGTAGGGTACTGGGCATCAATTTTCTTCCATTGTGGACAATCAGCTGGATGGCGTATTTTTCCATCACATACCCGCTCATCAGCATGCCATCTTAACCTTTTTGCATCATGTGAATTAGCAAATAAACGTTTGAAACGAGGAATTATAGGAAGATACCAAAATACCTTTGAAGGGAGCTTTGTAATCTCTACATCAGCTTGTGATTTTTCTTTCACCTTATACCGTGATGTCCCACATTTAGGACACTCTTTCAGAAATTCATATTCCTTCCTATATATAATGCAGTCATTCGGACATGCATGTATTTTCCTGTATCCCAATCCCATCGGGCATAATATTTTTTTGGCCTTATAATGTGAATCTGGAAGATCGTTATCTTTTGGAATAATGTCTTTCATCAATTGTAGCAGCTCTGTAAAACTTTTGTCACTCCATCCATGTTTCGCCTTCAGGTTAATCAATCTTAACACCGCCGACAAAACCGTAAAATCTGTACAACCAGGATATAATGGTTTTTCGGCATCACCATATAGACGTGCAACTGTCGGTTCTATCTCAATTTGTTCTGCTACAATATCGCGAATCATTTCTTCAATTCCATCGGAGTTACCATCTTGCGATTCATTATCATCAGTGACATTCTGTCCAGTTTCGCCATGCCAAATCCAAGGGTTGTAACTCGGATTGAAACCATGACAAATCAGATGATCTTTTATCTCTCTAATTTTCATCTTCTTCATATTCAGACATTTCAGGCATGGACAGAAAAAAATGTCACTACTTGGAACATTTCGTTTAGCAAATTCCAAAAAGGCATCAACACCTTCCTCATATTCATTGCTCATTCGATGTGCCGTAATCCAACTTCGACTCATTATTACCTATAACAAATAGCAAAAATATATATATTTTTTAGATAAGACAAATATATTTTTATATGAAAAAAATCATAATTTGAATGTAAACAATTTTGAAATATAAAACAAATCGATGTGTAAACCCCCCTCGACACCCCCCGACCCCTCTGGACAGCCCCCCACCCCTCCTGGACACCACCCCCCACCCCCTACCTCCTTGGACACCCCCCTGGACATCCCCCAACCCTCTGGACAGCCCCCCCCCCACCCACCCGGACAACCCCAAATACCCTCTGGAGAGGCCGCCACCCACTTGGACAACCCCCCACACCCATCCACCCCCTTGGACACCCCCCTGGACACCCCACCGACCCCTCTGGACAGGCCGCCACCCCCTTGGACAGCCCCCCACACCCACCCATCCCCTTGGACACCACCCTGGACACCCCCCGACCCCTCTGGACAGCCCCCGACCCCTCTAGAAAGCACCCCCACCCCTCCTGGACACAACCCCCCACCCCCGACCTGCTTGGACACCCCCCTGGACACCCCCCAACCCTCTAGACAGCCCCCCACCCCTCCTAAACACCACCACCCACCCCCTACCCCCTTGGACACCCCCCTGGACACCCCCCAACACCCACCCACACCCTTGGACAGCCCCCCACACCCACCCACCCCCTTGTAAACCCCCCTGGACAGCCCCCCGCCCCTCCTGGACACCACCCCCCACCCCCTACCCCCTTGGACACCCCCCAGGACATCCCCCAACCCTCTGGACAGCCCCCCCACCCACCCGGACAACCCCAAATACCCTCTGGAGAGGCCGCCACCCACTTGGACAGCCCCCCACACCCATCCACCCCTTGGACACCCCCTGGACACCCCACCGACCCCTCTGGACAGGCCGCCACCCCCTTGGACAGCCCCCCACACCCACCCATCCCCTTGGACACCACCCTGGACACCCCCCGACTCCTCTGGACAGCCCCCGACCCCTCTAGAAAGCACCCCCACCCCTCCTGGACACAACCCCCCACCCCCGACCTGCTTGGACACCCCCCTGGACACCCCCCAACCCTCTAGACAGCCCCCCACCCCTCCTAAACACCACCACCCACCCCCTACCCCCTTGGACACCCCCCTGGACACCCCCCAACACCCACCCACACCCTTGGACAGCCCCCCACACCCACCCACCCCCTTGTAAACCCCCCTGGACAGCCCCCCGCCCCTCCTGGACACCACCCCCCACCCCCTACCCCCTTGGACACCCCCCTGGACATCCCCCAACCCTCTGGGCAGCCCCCCCACCCACCTGGACAACCCCAAATACCCTCTGGAGAGGCCGCCACCCACTTGGACAGCCCCCCACACCCATCCACCCCCTTGGACACCCCCCTGGACACTCCACCGACCCCTCTGGACAGGCCGCCACCCCCTTGGACAGCCCCCCACACCCACCCATCCCCTTGGACACCACCCTGGACACCCCCCAACCCCTCTGGACAGCCCCCGACCCCTCTAGAAAGCACCCCCACCCCTCCTGGACACAACCCCCACCCCCGACCTGCTTGGACACCCCCCTGGACACCCCCCAACCCTCTGGACAGCCCCCCACCCCTCCTAAACACCACCCCCACCCCCTACCCCCTTGGACACCCCCCCTGGACACCCCCCAACACCCACCCACACCCTTGGACAGCCCCCCACACCCACCCACCCCATTGTAAACCCCCCTGGACACCCCCTGACCCCAAATCCATGCACCTATGCCATGGTTGTGTGTGAATAAAGTAGTAACAACTCTAAAAGGGCAACCCATCTAAATGGACACGCCCCAACCCTCTCGGGGATTTATAGAAAACGATGAAAAATTAGTGAAATCATAAAATTACTCAATATTGCAAGTCGAACAAATAGATCTAGGGATGATAAATAAGATTATGGTGCCAAAACGAGTTAAAAGTGTTCGCAATCGAAGAATCTTAGCTAGTTTCAACAAAAAAATCACAACACATAAATATATACTATCCCCGAAAAAAAACGCACGAGTGGGAGGATTACCTGAGTGCTGCGAGTTTAGATGATTGATCCGAGGATATTAAATATGAGAAACGATGATCGCAAAACGAATCTAAACCAACGAAATGGACGAGCCGATTCGGGTTTACGCGCGAGAGAGACGAGTCGCGACTGTCGAAGGTAAACTCGCGAATGACAATCCACGGGTCTGGGTAAATTTTTAAATGAGTTATCACGTCGGTTATTCAATAACCGACGTGATAATTGTTTTAAAAACATTTATAACGTCGGTTATTTCAATAACCGACGTAAAAACCTTCCTCCGATTCATTTGTTACGTCGGTTAGTTTATAACCGACGTTATAAAGGGCTCAAAATCCGTGTTTTTTTACGTCGGTTATGGAATAACCGACGTCAAAAACATCTGCGGATTCTTTTTTTACGTCGGTTATAAAATAACCGACGTAAAAAAGCCTTCAAAAACCGCGTTTGTTATGTCGGTTATTCAATAACCGACGTACAAAAGCCTTCGGAAACCGCGTTTTGTACGTCGGTTATTGTTATAACCGGCGTAAAAAACGAAGCCGCGCGATTAATAACATCGGTTATAATAATAACCGACGTTAAAGGTGTACCGAATACAAATATTTACGTCGGTTAATAAATAACCGACGTAAAAAACCTCGTTTTACATATTATGACGTCAGTTTATATAACCGACGTAAAAAATGGTGACGTAAAAAACGTTTTCTGCACTAGTGAATATGAAAATACTATATGTTGATAAGCGAAACATGTTTAAAAATTTATATGGTTTGTTTATAATTTTATTTAATACTAAATGCCATATTTTTAGGATATTTCAGTTTATAGAAAGATGGGTTGAAAGGTATAAATTTTTTTTATTGATTTAAAAAATTCATCTAAATGGTAATGAATACTGTAGAGCTATTGTTGAGATGTTTTCAATAGTATTAGAAAGGTATATATTTTTAAAATAATATATCATAAAATTAATATAGGTAACATTATGTTTCTATGATAATATTAATGTTTAAAATGGTTGACTTTTATTAGATCAAAAAAATCATTTACATGATCTAAATTAAATTTCATGTGAATTGGATGTGAATTGAAATCAAGAAACATGATTATAAATTTGTACTTAAATAATTTTAACCAATTATAAAGAATAAATTTTACATTTATATATTATTCTAGAGAGTGTATTCGAGAAAGAGTCACACCAATTGTATAAGAATTTTGATGAGTTGAAACTCTGCTATGACTACTATTCCATTGACAGAATCAGTAATTAACATCAACGATTGATCATTTACTATTTCTATGATCGAAATTATTTGACCTACATAAAAATTTTCATTCGTTCAATCATTAACTAAAATGTGGTGTTATTAATTTATCTTTTAATATTTGGATTATGTTTTCATCCTTGGTTACACTTTTTATTTTTCAAAATAAAGCATGTCAGGTTATTTCTCTACATCAAATGGAACATATTGGGTTTTGACTCCAAAACAGAAGTTACAATTTCTAGTGATTAACTTTTACCTATGAATATAGGTGTCTTAAATGGTAATCACATAATTTTAAAATTATTTTTTATAGTATGTTCCATTATTCTCAATTAGTTGATATGTTTGATGAGTAAATGTTTGATCGTGGGTATCCAAAGAACAATAAAAACCTAGAATTTGTTATTCCTAATTTTTATTTAGTATTATATGTTTATGAATTCATTATTCTATAATATATGAGTTATTATTATTCCATTAGATATTAAAAATTTATATTTGATGTCATTAATATAAAATTTAATTTTCACGCACAACCTACTATGGTTATTTTAATATTGATTTTTTATTAACCCTAATTCTATTCAATTTTTCCAAATCATCTATGATGAAAAAATTAGTGTATTAAATAATTTAAACCATACTTTTCATCGTGAATTTTTTAAACAAAATCTTGATAAATTATTTAAAAATTAATCCATAGTACAAAGTAATCATATTAAAGATCAGATATCCATTATTGATGACAGTTATAGGCATTCTTAAATTACCTCAGTCATTAAAAGATCAATAAATATCCCCTTGTTAGTAAAAAATTATAAAAAAATGTGACTTGGAATTTCCAAATAAAAATTAATTATATATTACATAAAAAATCCCCTTCTCCAATTTCTTTTTCACAGTCCTGAAATTCTCTTCTGGTTCCTCCTTCTCTAATAGTGTGTGAGAATATTATCCATAAGGCCTGAATAAATTTTCACGAAATTTTTTAAAGAAGCTATTAATTAAGTCAAAACATATAATTATATATTTAATGTGTTTATGTTTAAAAACCATGAATACATAATTGTCATTCATTATATGAAATGTTTTTTTGAGAATATATTCCATCCTCGAATATAATGTTTGATATCGAAAAAAAATTTCAACCTTAGTGACATTCAAGAATTTGATTAAATAAATTGAAAATTCATTGATATATATATTTATACATGTCATTAGTCATGATCTTATTGAGATCCTTATAATCAATGAATAGATGCATTAATCCATAAATTTTAATGATAAATAGGGCTGACACACACCTTATTGATGCACATGGTTGTATAGGTCCCATTTCAAGATTCTATTGAATTTTCATATTTAGTTATACAAGGTTAATGGTTTACATAGTACATGGGTTATTGGATATGGATAGGGCTCTAGGTATTAGTTGAATTTATAACACAAAATCTCAATCTAGTTGAATACTAGGAAATTCATTGGGGGAATATATCAACATATTACCCAATAATATGCATGTATTAATGAGTGATCCTTTAATTTTCACCATCTGCTGAGATAGATAATATTTTCCCTTGGGAAGTAAGATAAATAATTTAGATGATATTTCCAATGGATATTCTTCCCTATCGATGGAAATATAATAAATAGGGTATTATTTAGGCTATATAATGTGATTTTATTCAACAAAATAATTATTTGATATATATATAAACATATAAATTTTATTCTGTGTTTGGGATCAATTTCTAATAGTGGATGTATAAAATGTATTGATGGAAATAAAATCTAACAATAATCACATGGTAAGATTTATATACATTATATACAACACCATCTCATTTTTATGATTTCACATATAACTCACCTACCAAGATTTGATACATTGTTTGAATAGTTTTACATTAAATTAATTAAATGAATGAATGTTTTGGAAAAAAAATGCTAATTTTACTTTTTATTTTCATGAATAAATATCATGTAATGTCATTAACCTTATACCTCTATAAAACATTTATATACTAAATACAATATATCTCCCTTATCAATTTAGGTTGTTATTAATGGATTTTTTTTTAAAAATCGCATAATTAATTTAAATGTGTATTGTATGTGTTATTTGAAGTTTAAACACTATACTATATTCCAAGGATTAGTTATATCATTATTATATTGTCTTATACTTTTAGTATTATTCAGATATTATCTCTATATGATGACTTGAAACACCTCCTTTCTACACTTCAATAATTTCGTTGCTAACTTTAGATAGTTTCATGGATGTTTCTTCATGAAAATATGACATGTGGTTGCTGCATTTTCATACCACCATGGTATTTATACACTGATCCACCTAAATTTAATTCAATTTTTTTTATTATGGTATCTAGTCCCCAGTATAATAATAAGAATCAATATTCTTCATCATGATAATGAGGGAACATAAAAAATATTCTTCAATTATCGATTTATTTAATTTCAATATGGTTTTATAGACTCATAATTTATCCACTAACATAATGGTCAACAATACTTTCGATGTCATTGAAAACATTATATGTATTCCATACTAGTATTTTGATGTTTTAATAATATTATTAATTTGATTTTCCATCTATATACATTTTCCATAGAATTACCTCCCAATTTTATCATATACATTGTAGGGAAAATATTTATTTATAAATATATTATTTACCCTTCTCATTACATGGACTAAAAATTTTCATTAATCGTTGTATTCATGATAACTACCAACCACAAAAAGGATTCTCCATCCAGGTGGTAAACAATGAACAACCAATTCTATAATTATTTACATTTAAAGATATATAATATTTTAAAAAAATGTATGTAATTTATTTTCAAATATTATGAGATAAGAGTATATATTAAATATGGGATTCTATTATCCAAAAAAAGAATAAATTATAACTTTTTCATTCATTGGATTGTTTTTGTATTTTATAATAATTATGGGTTTATTTATAACATGAGTAATCCGAGTAGGTATTGTAAAGAAGTTCTCCAATCCTTCTATAATCATATTATGTATTTTTAAAATAAATCACCACATTGTGTGTCATGTATTCTTTTTACACGATTCCTTATATTTTCAACCTTTTATATTATAAATGAATTTTAGGGATGATAATATATAGTTTAAAAAATGAATAATTTTAAAACTATGAACCTATAATAAATACCTCAGAATTTTCATGAATACCCTAACATGAATGACTAGGCATTAATATAGATCATCCATTGTAAATTTCACATTCATCTCTCTAAAAGAAATAGTTAAAAATTAAATTAAATTAAAATATGTTCAATAACATTATAATATTTCATATACAACATAAAAATTTTCAAAATTATATCCATTGGGGTTGTCAACCAAGGTTTACATTTAAGTCTATTTTTTCATGCATAGAGTAAATATGAATTTAATATCCATCCTTACTTTTTTTCATGTTTTTACCCCTAGGCGGATCTATGTGAGAACCTGTTTCGACATGATTTTTTGTAGAGACAGATATTATTTGAGGAAAACACAAAATCTATAAATTACCATAATTTATTATTTATTTTCATATTTATACTTATCATTAATGTTATTAGTAATTATTTCTCTGTCAAATTTTATTACATGTTCTTAGCATAAATTCTACAAACAGACAAACCAAAGATTAAATGTTATAGTACACATGAATACAACATCGTAAAAATTAAATTTATTCTATTTATTTCAATATCTATAAGTTTCTATTAAATACCATATTTCCTATAGAATTGGAGAGGATACCCTAATGAAATAAATAACGAAAGGATTAAACTATAGAGAATATTAAGGGAATAATTAGAGCATAATCATAGTGAATAATTAATATATTTGATAACATATTTATATCATCAAATAATAAATATAAATATCTTAAAAATGGAAAAAAAATTAAAATAGAAATTATTCCACAAGATAAAGGCATCATAAATATAAAAAAACCTAAAACATTACACAATAACAGAACATCAAGAATAACATACAAAATAAAAAAACATAGAGTTCTCTGATAAATTTATAAGGATTCACCCTTAAAACATTACATAATCTTGAATTAAATGAATAATTCACTTTGAGTATATTTTCAGGTTTATATTTTTAAAGAGTTAGGCCATAAAAATTACTTTGAAAAATATTACAAAGTAGACACTTCTACTCAGTTTCCATGTTTTTTATAATATAAAAACACATAGATAAAAAGTTTCATGTCTAGTTCCATGTATTAGATGGAATGACTTTTCCTTGATCCCATCCTTCACCCTATTCCACATTATGTCCCGTTAAAAAAATTTCTAAACATGGGATGTGCATAAAAATTTCAGTAAGGGATACACAAAAAAGGAAACTATTAGTTTTTTAAAACAATAAGTAAACCATGAATACTTAATCATAAGTATCATTTTTAACCTTTACAATGTAGTAAATACTCTTCACTGAATAAAAGATCATTTCTTACCCTTTTTTAGCCAAAATATTACCATAAAACCCAAATGAGGAACACATAACACGTAAAGGTAACTTGTGACATAAACATATTTAAATGGAATAACCACACGGTCGACATCCACACATATCACTAAATGAAATATCCATAAGGCCGACTTCCATTACCAATTCATTTGAGGTTTCAACATCACCACCTGTCATGGTATTCACGGCACCACCCATCATTTGGTTTATCACGTAACCACCCATCAAATGTCCAAGTACCATTATAACATCATAACACATAAAAAAATGTAAATGATTAAAATCATTTCCACTTTTCAATAACAATATATCTGTTAAATATATTGACATCAAAAATCCATTTTCAAAACCATTTTCTAAACCATAATATATAAAAGAGTATATGTTAGTTATTTTCATTTAAAAACATTACAGCTTGTTGAGGAAGTCAAAGATCAAATAATACTCACAGCGGAAGAAAGGTTGTTGTCACCACATACGTTAAAAGAAACATTCCTTTTTTTTCTTTTAGTAAAACAATTCATATAAAAATATTCCCTTTTAAAATTGAAGGTTGTTTATACATTGTATAAAAGAAAGTCATGTATTAAAACAAAATATGCCTCAATGAAATGAGATTGAGATGAAGTCCCTTACCTCGTGTCTGACTTGACCCGTTTGTACTTTAATCTCATAAATAATAAACTAAAGTTAATTTCTACTTTCTTAAGATCACTTTCCAACTTTATTATTCCTTTTATATCACTTATTAGCATGTTATAAACATTATTTAATCATTCAATTCTATAACTTTCATTTTGTCGTTCGTTATGTCTATATTTGGCACTTGATTCAAATATGGACTTCTTATAATTACATGTTGATCACGTGGTCAAAGGTTAATTATATCCAGAATGATATTAATGACTTGGATAACATATATATATCATATATATCCATCATATACATGTATTTGTAATAGTACATAACATTTAGAGGTAAGAAATGAAATGCACTATTCATGGAGAGGGAAAGTCGTACGTACACATGGACGCTACTTCCATTTATATTTCATATAAAATTGAATTAAAACATAATTATACATAGTAGTATTATAATTCCAGTATTTTATTATATATAATATCAACAAATATATCCTTTATACGTACCACATATTGTATGAACGAGTCATGTCACTTTGAGCGGGTGGTAGTCTACACTTCCTCTAATGAGATAATCGCGTTTACCCATAATGGAAACCATGAACGTATGATATAATAGGAAATTATAGAAGCATAAAAAAATTTGAATATAATATATATCATCTATAAATACAGTGCCATCATAATGGCCACCATGAGAGGCGGTAGGATATAATCGAACAATCATCGTTAGTTTTCCAGACATAGAAACATTATGTTTTTCATCCATTAGATGGAGCTGTGTGTATGTGTAGTTATAATCCTTCTCATAAAAACGTACTATTTTATTGAGGATACTAGTGTTTATACAAAAGAAGGGAATAAAATGATTTTAGGGGTTGGAGAAGTAAAATAATGAAAACAATTTAAGAGAAACAATTACCTTTAACATGGGTAACTCCCTTTTGATTGAACCAAAGGACCTCATGAAGTGCCTTAGTCCTATGTTAAGGCTTCTAGGAGGAGGAGAGGGATGTAGGAAGCTTAATTGGGTAGTGCTGGGACGTGCCAAATGGCTTGAGAGGTGTGTAGAAATGGATAGAAGTGGTCTCCTTTTATAAGGGGGAGGAGGAGCTCTTTCAGAAAGTGTAAAAATATTATTTTATTATATAATGATATTCAGTTTCTAAAGGTCCAAAAATCATTATAGTAGAATATAAGCTAACTCATGGTCAAAATAAAATCATCCAATCAGAATTTGACATGTTTTGGATAATATTTTAATCATTATAATCTTATTTAATTAAATCATTTTTAATGAGGTAAATACATAATCATTATTGTGTCATAAATAATTTAATTTATTTGATGTCTAAATATTATAAAAAAGAATATTGATGTATGAAACCGTTTTATCTTTACAATTAATATTTATAGTCAAAAATATAATTTGCATAACCCATTGTAAAAATTAATTTACGAAAAGATATTTTCTTTTGTCATTTCTGCGTTTAATTTATGTTAATTAATCTAAATGGTAATTATCACTCTAATGTGGCTTAACAGGGTCCCAAAATCGACCCAACTATGTCCATGGTCGTAAATTACTCAACCAATAATGTTTGGACAGGTGTTATGTTAATTTTTAATTATTATAATATTTTTTTACCTTGAATTACCCTACTAAACATTCATCGCGGTAAATAAAAGTCAAAAGTTATTATTCCCAAAAAAGTATTTTAATCTTATTGAACCACATTTTACTAATTGATAACAACCATGTTTGTTGTATTTTTGAAATTAAATTCACAAAATTTGTAAAATTTCATTTAACTGAAAAAATATTTATTTAACTACTACCAAGTGGTTTCACTATTCATTAAAAATTGACATTTTTCAGAAAATTACCAAAAAATCAGCCTAAGAATTATTTGATATTCTGAATTCAAAATTTATGTCAATTTTGAAAAATTAAATACATAGAATTGGAATTAATAAATTTTAAAATTATTTCTCGTTGTTAAAACAAATAGCGTGTTTTTAAGAAACAATAACTATTAAAAGATTGACACTTGTTTATGTAAAATTTCAATGTGGAATTAATTCCAATGAAAAAAATTGGATTAAATAGTAAAAATTTATTCTAGTTACACTTTAAAACCAATTAAAAAGATAATATAACAATAGATAAAATTAGATTAAAACATAGCTTTGAATTATAATACAATATTTTCACTATTCAATAAAAAATGAACTTTATCGGAAAAATTCCAAAAATTTACACAAAGTAATTTTTGATGTCACCATTATAAAAAAGGATTTTATTTGTTCATTATAATGTATTAAAAGGACCAAAATTATGTTTAAAAAGGGTTCACCCTTAAAAGGCGATAAATCATCCTTTTAATGTAAATTATGCTTAAAATTAGATTCATTCATATTTTAAGCCTCTCAATTTTATTGAATAAATGTAAATAAATTTAAAAAATAGTTATAATAATATTGTATTTATTTTGGATCATTACATCCAACCCAATTTCTAGGAGTGAACTACCATTTAAAATAATAATATTATATTATTAGTGTGCAACATAAGATTCCAAAGAAATTCGTTGTTGCGTATCAGGTACACTATTGAACATAGAAACCCGATTAAAGTAAAATTACTATTTAATTCACAAATATTAATAAATATGAAATATGTATTATTATTTATTTACCTAGGATGTCACATCCTTCCCCCCTTTGTGAAATTGCGTCCTCGCAATTTTATCCACTTATCAAATAAATGGGGGAATTTTTCCCTCATAGCCTTTTCAGATTCCCACATTGCATATTCATCCATATGGTTTTTCCACAAAACTATTACCAGGTGAATTACCTTATTTCACAACACTTCCTCCCTATAGTCAAGAATTTGGACAGGTTGTTCTACATAAAAGAGATTCTCTTCCAACTAAACTACCTATAGGCTGAAAACATGATATGGATCTGACATATACTTTCTCAACATCAAAACATGAAAAACATTGTGTACCTAGGATAAACATGGAGGTAAACCCACTCTGTAAGAAAATCATCAAACTTCCTCCAGGATTTCATAATATCTAATAAAACTCATACTCAAAATTCCCTTCTTACCAAAATGCATCATAGTTTTCCATGGAGAAACATTGATAAAGACATGATCACCTACCTCAAAAGAAAGATCCTTCATCCAGTTATCTGTATAACTTTTCATTCTTCTTTGAGCTATTCTCATGTGCTTCTGAGTCAAATAATATTTCTCTACCTTCTCTTATACCAATTCTGGCCCCATCAGCTTCCTTTCACCTACTTTATCCCAAAAATCTAGAGTTCAACAACGCCTTCCATATAATGGCTCAAATGTATCAATCTATCTACTGGAATGAAAGCTGTTATTATAAGAAAATTCAACCAAAGAAATATGTTGTTCCCAACATCCTTGATAATCCATCGAGCAAGCACATAACATATCTTCCATTCTCTGAAATTTTCTTTCTGATTTCCCATCTAATTGAGGATTAAAAGTTGTACTAAAATTTAATTCAGTACCCAATAACTTCTGAAGGCCTTTCCAAAAGTTATAGGTGAACCTGGGATCATGATAAGATACAATGTAGAGGGGAACTCCATGCAACTTGACTATCACTTTAACATACCACTGAGATAGTTGATCTAGAGATAAAGTATCTCGAATAGGAAGGAAATGAGAATATTTAGTCAACCGATCAACAATAACCCAGATTGAATTATTATATCGAGATGTCTTTGGTAATCCCACAATGAATTCCATTGATTTATTTTCCCATTTTCACTCTAGCACTGGTAAAGACTGAAGCATCCCTTTCGGTAACTACCGCTCTACATTAACCTGCTGACAAGTCAAACACTTCACAGTAAAATCAGCAATATGTTTTTTCATTCCATCCCACTAGTAATACTCATGAATATCTCTATATATTTTAGTACTTACAGGATGAACTAAAAAGGGGGAACTATGAGAATCACATAACAACTCATTCTTCAATTGTGAATCACAAGGCACACATAATCTCTTTCCAAACCTCAAAATGCAATCATTATCAATGTTAAATTCAGGGAACATACCCTTCTGAACCAACTGTACCATTTTCTGTAACTCATTATCTTCTTTATGTGATTTCTTTATTCTGTTTGATAGAGATGATCTCACAAACACATGATAAAAAATATAATAATTTCTTGCACCAACAATTTTTGTTACAAAGTTCATCAAATCCAAAACCAATGGATCTTGTTCAAAATGTAAAATAGTTAATGAAGCATTACATTTTCGACCAAAATCATCATCAACATTATTTTCTTTTCGAAGATGGTAATGGATTGTGAAATTATAATCCTTGATTAATTAAAACCATATCCTCTGTCTCATGTTCAATTCTTTTTGAGTGAATATATACTTCAAACATTTTTGAGCAGTATATATTTCACTTTTTACTCAATACAAATGATGCCTCAAAAATTTTAAAGCAAAAACAACAGCATCTAATTTTGACTCATGTGTAGGGTAATTTAACTCATGTGGTTTCAATTGAAGTGAACCATAAGAAATTACCTGATCATTATACATTAGAAAATAACGCAGTCCTTTCAACGAAGCATCACTATAGATTACAAACATACCATTTCTGTATGGAAGTTCCAACACTGGAGCATTCACCAATCTCCTTTTCAATTCCGGAAAACAATCATCACATTCTTTTTTCCAGATGAACTTAACACCTTTTCGAGTTAACTTATTCATTGTACTAGATAATCATGAAACATTTTCAAGAAAACTCTGATAATAACCTTCCAAACCAATAAAACTACGAATCTCAATTATATTTGACGGTATTGGCCATTTTTCAACAACTTTTTTTCTAGTAGGATCAACAGTTATTCCATTTTTTGAAACAATGTGACCAAGGGAAAAAAATTTGTAACCAAAACTCACACTTGCAGAATTTCCCATAAATATTCTTTTCTTTTATGGTTTGCATGATTTCCCTTAAATGTGTTTCATACTCCTCTTTACTTTTTGAATAAAACAAAATATCATCAATAAACACAACAAAAAACTTTTCCAAGAACTCGAGGAAAATTCTATTAATAAGATCCATTAATACATCATATGCATTGGTAAATCCAAAAGGCATAACTATAAAATCATAAAGGCCATATCTAGTATGAAACACAGTCTTCAGAATGTTTGCTTCATTAACATTAAACTTATGGT
Organism: Viscum album; assembly: GCA_963277665.1. Classification (NCBI taxonomy): domain Eukaryota; kingdom Viridiplantae; phylum Streptophyta; class Magnoliopsida; order Santalales; family Viscaceae; genus Viscum; species Viscum album. Next base: position 1,429,335,789 of record OY728141.1, read on the forward strand.
ACCCTGACCTCAAGTCAATCTTCGAAAAATACTATGCTCCCTATATCTGATCAAACATGTCATCGATATGAGGGAAATGATACTTATTCTTAACAATGATGTGATTCAATGCTCTATAATCAATGCATAGTCTCATTGAACCATATTTATTTTCAACAAACAATATAGGATCACCCCATGGTGATGTGCTAGGTTGAATGAAACCATTATCTAATAACTCCTGCAATTTATTCTTTAACTCTTAATGTTCAATTTGAGCCATTAGATATGGGTGTTTTGAAATTGGCTTAGCATCAGGAACTAAGTCAACAGTAAATTCAACTTTCCGATCAGGTAAAATTCCAGGCAACTCATCGGGAAAAACATCAAGGTACTCATTTATCACTGACACATCATTAATCTGAACAGTTCCTTTATTTTCAACAATATGTGCAAGGTAACATTAATTTCCATTTTTTACTAGTTTATCATCTTTTTTAAATGTCATCAAATGCAAGGGTTCATTCTTGTACACAAAATATAAATAATTCTGAAAAGAAACCTCTTTAGCTCTGTAGTCAACCTTAGCATGATAAACAGAAATCCAATCCATGACCAAAATAATATCAAACTCTACTAGGTGAAAAACAATAATATGTAAAGGTAGATTCTTTCTGCACACAAAGATATGAATGTTATTATGTTTTCATTTTGTCTCAACATTTCCTCCAGGGGTTTTTACCGTAAGATCTGTATTCATATCTTGAGATGAAATTCCTAATTTACTAGAAAATTTATTAGAAATGAATGAGTGTGTAGACCCTGAATAAAAAAACACATCGGTATAATCTAAACAAACAAATAGTGTACCTGATACTACATCATTCGACAACCCAACATCTGCTGAAGTAGTTTCAAAGGATATCACCACCCCTTTCTGCTTGTATTATGGATTCTTTCCCACATTTTAGTTCTTCTCTGGAAACTCATTTTCAAAATGACCCATTTCATTACACTTAAAACATCTTACTGTTGGGTTTTCATTCCCTACATGATCATCTTTTTTATAGTTACGAGCAATATGACCAGACTTAACACAGAGGAAGAACATTCAAGACATTGATAAACATTCTCCTAGATTCTTTTTACCACACTTCTTAAACTATGGATATTTAGTTTTCTTACCTCCCAGATTCTTTGATGAATTCTTCCCCTTTTCCTGCCAACTGGACCTCTTATTCTATTTTTTTCAAAGAACACCTGATCATTGGAAAACTCCATTTCCACCTTCTCCGCACATAGAACATGTTTTTTATTACTTTTGAACTCACAAGAGGCTAACACGCTTCGATATTGTGGATTTAGTCCTGAGTAAAATAGATTTATCTTTCTATAAGGATCTCAGATGAAATTTGGTGCATACCTTGCCAGTCGAGTGAACTTTTCTTCATAAACAGCCTCTGAGTCATCCTCCTAGCTCAATTATAAGAATTGTTTTTCCATCCTAAGATGAACCACCTTAGGAAAATATTTCTCAGGAAACATACATTTTAATTCATCCCAATCATGAAAATCAATCTCCTCACTATCCCTGATATTTTTCACCATCGACCACCACTGATCAGCTTCACCTTCAAAATGGTAAACAATAAGACTATCCTTTTGATGTTCTGAACAACCCATGACATCAAAAATCTTTTCCAGTGGTTTAATCATCCCTTCTACTAGAACAGGGTCAGATAATCCTCTAAATGATGGGGGATTTTGCCACATGAAATGCTCCACTACTAACATTTTCCTCTACGGTTGATCTTACTGATCTTGTGCATGGATTCCACCACCATTTATAGACTGAGTCAACTATTCCATCACTGCAAATAACTATTCATTTTTGATTCTGACCATCTCAAGTTGTTGATTTGGATGGTTGTATTCATCCTGATGTCGTCTCTACATAAATTCCATGTTTCCTCTACGGAAAACCATTCTGATCATAGAAATATCTTAGGCGAAAAAACATGGTAATCTTTAAATTCTATGTGATTTCAATATTAACATAAATCAAATTATGGATATTAATTTAACAATAACCTAACTCATAAAGTTCTGTAAACCAACCTCTGATACCCACTATAAGTACCAAACTTTAAAACATTACATAATCATGAATTAAATTAATAATTCAAATTGAGGATATTTTTATGTTTATAGTTTTATAGAGTTATTCCATAACTATTACATTTCAAAATATTACAAAGTAGACACTTCTACTCAGTTTCCATTTTTTCATAAAATAAAAATCCTTTGAAAAAAAGAGTCATGTTTATTTCCATGTTTTAGATGGGGTGACATTTCTTTGATTCCATCCTTGACCATATTCCACATTATGTCTTGAGAAAAAACATTTAGAAACTTAGGATGAGCATAAAAAGCTCAGTAAGGGATACACGAAAAAGGAAACTGTTAGTTTCTCAAAACCACAAGTAAACCATGAATACATAATCATAAGTATCACTTTTAACCTTTATGAAGTAGTAAATACTCTTCATGAAATAAAAGATAATTTCTTACACTTTTGTAACCAAAAGATTACCATAAAACCCAAATCATGAACAAATAACACATAATGTTATCTTTGGACAAAAACAAACATAAATAGAATAACAATACGGTCGACTTCTACACATATCACTAAATGGAATATCCATATGACTGTCATCCATACCCAATTCATTGGAGGTTATAACGTAACCACCCATCCTGGTATTCACGGCACCACCCGTCATTTGGTTTCTCACGTAACCACCCGTCAAATGTCCATGTTCCATTATAAAATCATAACACATAAAACAATTGTAATGGAAATAAAACATTTCCACATTTCAATCAAAATATATCACATAAATATATTGACAAAAAAAATTCCATAATCAAAAACATTTTCAATACCAAAATACATCAAAGAGTACATGATATTTATTTTCTTTTAAAAACATTACGGCTTGATGAGGAAGCCAAAGATCAAATAATACTCATGGAAGCAAAAAGGTTATTGTCACCGCTTACGTTTAAATATATATTCCTTTTTTTTTGTTTAGTAAAATGATTCGTAGAAAAATATTCTCTTGAAAAATTCAAGGGTGTTTATACAACATATAAAAGAAAGTCGTGTATTAAAACAAAATACGCCTCAATGAAAGGAGATTGAGATGAACCCCCTTACCTAGTGTCTGACTTGACCCATTCTTTATTTAATATCCATAATAATAAACTAATGTTTTTTTCTACTTTCTTAAGTGTAACACCCCAAGCATCCACGATACGCTTCTCTTTGAATAATACAGTAGCGTGTGTTGTACGCAACATCGAGTTCTAACACACACTACAACCAATTAAACTAGCCGTTATGAATAGTAATACCTAATTTTTGAAATTTTATAACTTTTGTCTCACAAAAGGGACTTAATTATTAGATTTGTAATATCGAATTTAGCCTAGGGTGACATTTTTGAACCTTTTGGATTACTTTTATATTTTTATGAATACCGAGAATTACTAAATTGTAATTAAACACAGTTTTTTTAATGAAAATAATTAATAATGATAAATTAAGAATTTGAGTGGTTTTAAAGTATACATAGAATATATTTTTACCATTTAATGCAATGTTTTTCATTGGTCATAATTTCACAATTAAACAAGACAGAAACAAGTGTCAATCTTTTGATAGTTATTATATCTTAAAAACAGGCTTTTTGTTTTAACAACGGGAATTAATTTTAAATTAATTTCTGCCAGTTCTGTGTTTTGAATCTGAAAAAATGGAATCCATATTTGGAATCAGGATGTCCAAATTGTGTAAATAGGTAACTTTTATTTTTATACATTTTTAATAATTATTTCGGTAAATATTTTATTTACCATTGTTAAAGGGTAATGCCCGTAAATAAGGGTAAACAAATATTATAATAATAATAATAAATTACCTTAAATCATGTCCTAACTTTATTGGTTGATACATTTATAACCATGGGAATCTTTGGGTAGATTTTGGGACCCCATGAATCCACTTTTATGTGATAAGGACACATTATATTAATTAAGCTAAAATAAATACAAAAATGACATAAGCATATACATTTTAGAAAAACAATTTTTACATAGGATTATATATGTTGGATTTTTTACTATTGATATTCATTAGAAATATAAAAATATTTCCTACATAGTGGTATTTTATTTATAATTTTTAGACATTTAATAATTAATATTAATTATGACGCAATAATGATGCATTATTTTCCTTATTAATGAAAGAATCAAATAATTTGTATTATAAATGATAAAATTAATATTATATGAAATTTATTTATGACATCCATGAATTTTATTGCTTAATATGACATTATAGGATTGCTTAAATGAATTTTTTTCAAATTAATAATGTTTTTAGGACATTAACAAAAATGAATTATTGGATAGTGTCAAAATTGACATAAAAGAGTTTTTAAAATAAAAATTATATTACTAATTGATATTATATTCATAAAAATATAATGTTTTTCCAAGAGACATATATAATGATAGGTGTATAATTAATCTACCACTTGGGGGTATCTTGAATGTATATAGTACGATTATTAACTATATAATATAAAAATACAATGTGACATGGTAAATCTTAAACTAATTAACTAAGAGTTAAAACTAAATGATAAGGTTAATATAATGACCCACACCTATCTAAAATCTATTGGTTGAAAATATATCGACCAATAACCACCTTAGACTTTGAATAATCTACTTTTTAGCCATTAGAAACCGAATTTGAATTTATTATAAAATAATGTTTCAATCTTTTCCAAAGGTTCCCCTCACCCCTCTTATAAAAGGTCACATCCCCTTATCACTAATTCACATATTAAAATCCTTTTGGTAGGTCCATACCCGAACCAAATACACTATATACATCCCTAAATTCATCCTTGAGGACTTAGTTTGATCCTAAAGCCAACCTATGTTTCCCTTTTGATCAAATCAAAAGGAAGAACCCGAAGAATAGGTATCGTTTTCACCACCCTCTTCCAAGTTCCTTTCTTCTTCCACTCCTTCTTTCTTTGTTATTAACATTATAAAATAATAACTGGAATATATTATATATACAATGATGTTATTATAAACATGGTAAAGCCATATTTAGTATTCTATCCATCCTATTAATGCCATGTCACCATACATGCGTACGTACGGCTTACCGTCTCCATGTCGGGGTGTAATTGTTGTTCAAAACATTATTATTTGGATGGTTATAATAATGATGTTTAATTCATGTAAATAATAAATATAACATGATGATTATTCTTTATATATGATATAACATCCAATTATATATTATTTTAATATTAAAATAATGATATTGTCATTCGTGCGTACGTACAGACTACCGTCTCCACGAACGCGATGAGATTCATTCCCCATCGTATCCATTCAATTATAATTCTCATTTTAAGATTAAAAATAATTTTTAGAGACATGATATCATTCTGGATATGTATAATATACATTAAATACATAACAAATATGTCTCACATAACAAATAATATAATGAAAAACGAATCTGTTAACACCCGAAACGATGATAATACTAAGATATTATTAACAAATCAATGTTAAAAGATCATATATGATATCATATTAATGTATATGATTATTGTATAATTTAATAACAATTATTTCACCATTATACTAGAGGTTAACCTACCCCCAACCAAGGAAAAGTACCATGTAAGGGTTTATTTCGCAATCTCTTCATTATCTGAGGTTGTTTATCCGTAATAATCTACTGGGACTTCATTATCATGCATATCCATGTTTCATAAAAATGTATTTCAAATTTTTTTTATATTTACTAGAATATTGGTTAAAGACATTTATACCTTTGTTTTACTATTTATAATATTTTTATAAAGGAATCATTCTGATGTTTTCCAAACAAGGTCATTTTTAACCATTTCGACAGAATTAAGGAAGAATGTATTTTTTTTAACTTATACGGCGGGTGCGGCTATTTTCCACCGTTATAAAATCTTAGAAGCTTACCTTAAAAGCTTATAAGGATATTTTCAAATTAAATGTCTTATTTTATAGTTATGTGAATTCTAAATGATTGCAAAAAAATAGATATTTCTCTCAAATAGTTCTGATTTCATCTATGTCAACATCCTTTCAAGGCTTTTATGCTTATTTCAGGTTGATTTATTATGATAAAAACATCCATATTGTATTGAAGGTATTGTGATATGTTTGAATGTGGATGTGTTATTTTTATACCATTAATGGTTTATGGTGAACGTATTGACATTTTTTATGCTAGTTTTAATACGAATGTTTATGTTATGTTGAAACCTATTCATATGAGGAATGCATTGGACTTAATAAGTGACGAGTGGAGCCATCTATAGCTACTCGATTCGTTGGTAGCTCTCATGAGACAAACTAGTTTCTTGGAACAAGGCCTTGGCAAAATCTTATTTGTATTATTGGCACGAGGCCCTGACTATGTGGTTATAATAGTCTGGAATTATACATTCCATCAATATGAAAGTGGTTATTGATATTGCATGTGATTATTCGACTATTAGAATATCCATGTAAATACGTAAATGGAATTATTTAAATTTTCCTTTTCCATATTATGCTGAAGTTCAAATTTAAAAGGCTTTTTTTAAGTTATACATTTCCATAAATGTTTATGCTAATTTTTGAAAGTTCTCGCTATATTGTTATCCTTACTAAGCATCTGAGGTCACCGCATTCAATGTTTTATTTTTTTCCCAGGATATGAAGAAGTAATTTATGAATGACCTGTAGGGATTGTATGAGGGGATATGAAGAAAAAATGTTGTTGTAGTAGTTTTCACTTTAGGATGTAATGTAAACATTATGAATATATCAAGTTATTCCAAATCATCTAAACTAATCGGTCTTTCAAGACATGATCTTTGTTGTGATCATGACAATGTTATGTAATAATGCACCGACTCTAGGTAACTGGGGTCAGGGAGTTACAGTTGGTATGAGAGGAAGTTTAGTACAAACCTTGGAAGCTAGATTTAGATAAACTCTGATTAGAGCACATAGACCTAAGATGGACTTTGAGGATTAGTATAGAAGAACTTCCTATAATTTTTGTATTGTAGAGATTTTGTGAGTTTTCTGAGAAATACATCCATGTCTGGATACGAGCAGGTAGAGGTGGCTCTTTCATAGATGCACATAGGGGTAAAACCCAAAAACACCGCTTTGAGCTAGAATCGAACGGGAACAGGTGCACGACAACGGGCCTTGCTGCACTTTTGGTTACGACACTCCCAGGGGATATTATTAGGATAAATATCATTTTCTTTACAACTCATTATGAAGGGTTTATGAGTATATACTTCCTCAAAGAAAACATTTTTATGATTATGGATTATATCCATAAATAGTTCAATTTATGTTAAGTGTTTTATAAGTATGGAATTATGTATTTTGATTCGTAAACTGGTCTAGTTTATGCCATTGTTTAGAAATGGTGCCTAGTGGAAGAAATGGAAACTGTATCAAAGAATGCACTCCATGTTGGGATTTCCCTCCTACTCAAGATAATTATAGTGGAGCTGGTGATGTAACTGGTTCTGATCAGCTAATCACCATACTGGGACAACTCACTCAGGTTATGAATAATAACCTTACCTGTATGGAGCACCCTGATCCACAACGTGGAGGATCGATGTTAGATATATTCATGAGGCAACAACCACCAACGTTCAATGGGAGTGAAAATTCCTTAGTAGCTGAGAAATTGACAAATCCCCTAGAAAAAATATTTCAGGCTTTGGGGAGTAGTGAAAGGGAAAAAGTTATCATGGCAGTTTACGGCCTCACTGGAGATGCCAATCAAAGGTGGTCATTGATTCAAAACATAAAGAATGATGATGAAGCTTCAAAAATAGAATGGATGGTGTTCAAAGATCTATTTTTATAAAAATATTTTCCTCTTGACCATCGAGTAGATATGGAAAGGCAATTTTTGAGTCTGAGACAAAATGAGGATGAGAATGTTGCAATGTATGAGGTTAACTTTACAAGGACATAAAGGTATGATGGAGATTACTAACATAACCCAATAAGTAAGATTGATCATTTCTTTGATGGGTGAAAACCATTTCTCTGTCGAGCTTTAGTCTCACAACCCTTCTCGTCGTATGATATCATTGTCTCATGTGCTATAAAGACAGAAAAGGAATTATCTATTTATTATGACGTTAAAGAAAAGAAAGAGAAGAAGAGATCTACTGATCAATATGGGAATGGAAATAAGGGAAAGGAGGAAAAAGTTAAATATCCATCCTACAATAAATGTGGGAAGAAAAACCTGTGTACTTTCTTGAAGGGAATGGGAGTCTGTTACAAGTGTGGAGAAAAATCCCACCAAGCTCTTAATTGCAAGGAGAATAAGGAAGCTATCGATGTCAAATGCTACAATTGCAGGGATATGGTACATTATGAAAATGAATGTCCTAATCGCCCTGGGAACCTACCTTAGAAAAGTCCAAGGGATCAAGGACAAGCTTATTCTATCACTACTGTTGAGGTAGAAGCTCTGAAAGATGTGGTGGTAGGAAATATAATAGTTTCCTCATGTTTAGAAAATGATTTATTTGATTTTTGATCATTACATTGTTTCATATCTTCCCAGTTTTCTAAAAAATTAGATATTTCCAATTTGATTTAACAAGGGTATTGTCAGTAAAAACCCCAAAGAAAAGTATCATTGCAACAACATTTTTTGAATCAGTCCCCATTAGGGCACATACATGTTCTTTTTCCGCGGATCTCATCGTCATACCTATGATTGAGTTTGATATAATCCTCAGTATGGATTGGCTTTCGGACCATGATGCGATGATTTATTGTAAGAAGAATGAGGTTACTATTTTTGATGATGATGATAAGGAACACATTATCATTAGAGCAGAATCGTCACCACCTAATTCTTATCTAGATCCACCCTTATTAGCTCAATGAAATTAAATTATTGTGGAGGAAGAGAATGAAGTGATTGTGGGTGAGGAATGGAATGTTCAAATAGAGGATGTACCTATTGTGAAAGAATATATAGATGCGTTTCTGGAATATTTACTTAGACATCCTCCAGAATGAGAAGTTGAGTTTTCCATTGATTTAATTCCTGGATTAAGGCCTATATCGAAGACCCCTTATAAAATGTCCACTGTAGAATTATTGTAACTAAAGAAACTACTAGAGGAATTGAGTGATAAGAGATTTATTCTCCCTAGTGTTTCTCCATGGGGAGCCCCTGTTCTTTTTGTTAAAAAGAAAGATGGATCTATGTGGTTATGTATCCACTACAGGGAAATCAATGCTATAACGATAAAGAACAATTATCCCCTACCTAGAATTGATGATTTATTTAACCAAATGCATGGAGCTAAATACGTTTCAAAGATTGACCCTTGATATGGATACCATCAGTTGTGTGTGAAGATGGAAGACATTCTGAAGACAGCATTTCGAACCAGGTACGAGCATTACAAGTTTACGGTAATGCCTTTTGGATTGACTAATTCACCCTCTGTATTCATGGATCTGATTAATAGAGTTTTCAAGGAATATATCGATGAATTTTTTATGGTATTTATTGATGATATCATTGCTATACTCTAAATGATACGAATATCGTGAAAATCAATTGTGCATTATCATGAAAACTCTATGAAGACAAGAATTATATGGGAAGTTTAGGAAGTTTAATTTCTGGCTTCAAGAGATTTCTTTTCTTGGCCACATTGTCTCTATAGATGGAATCTCTATTGATACTACTAAGACCAAGGTAATCCAATAATGGATTGCACTGACGAGTATAACTGAGGTACGCAGTTTTATTGGTTTAGAAGGTTATTATCAACATTTCGTCCTGAATTTTTCCCGGTTGGCTAACCCATTAACAAATCTCACACATAAAGGGGATAAATTTGTTTGAAAAAAAGAGTGTGAAGAATGAATTGAAGAACTGAAGAGAATATTAGTCAATGCTCTTATATTGAATCTACCATCGGGGAATGATTGGTTCGTTATTTATAGTGATGCAGCAAATAACGGACTTGGATGTGTCCTTATGCAGAATGATCGGGTTATTGTATATGCATCACAACAGTTGAAAATTCATGAACAAAACTATCCTAAACATGATCTCGAGTTAGCATATGTGATCACTGCTTTGAAGATATGGAGACACTACCTCTATGGTGAAAAATGTGAGGTTTATACTGATCACAAGAGTTTGAAGTATATTTTCTCACAATAAGAGCGCAACATGAGGAAAAGGCAATGGCTTGAACTACTCAAGGATTATGATTTAATGATACACTACAACCCGAGGAAGAAAAATAAGGTGGAAGATTCTTTGAGAATAAAATATATTGGAGTTTTGAACATGATGAGAATTGAAAGGGATCCTATTTTTTGATCTAGTAAAGTTGGATAATGGAATCACCATGTAAGGAGAATCATCAATGCTTTTTCAAATGGTTGTCAAACCATCTTTACTAGAAAGGATAAAGAGTTCTTAGACATATGATGAAGTGAATAGTAGGAAGATTAAAGCTGTGAATGATGGTAGATTGAGAGACTTTGTGTATGAAGAAGGTACATTGAAATTTGGGAAGAGACATTCTGTTCCCAATATAACTGATCTAAAAAGGGAATTGTTGGATGATTCTCATAGTTCCAATTTCTCTATACACCCTGGGAGAAACAAAATGTATAGAGATAGGAACATTTTTGGTGGGACAACATGAAGAGGGAGATTTCTGATTTTGTGTCAAGATGTATGGTTTTTCAACAAGTGAAAGCACGAAGGCAACATCCTAGAGGAGTCATGCAACCTCTTCCCATACCTGATTGGAAATAGGATAATATAATGATGGACTTTGTCATGGGACTACCAAAGACTCCCAGAAGGAATGCTGCAATATTGGTTATTATTGATCGTCTTACCAAGTCGACACATTTTTATTCTATAAGAGAAGATCTATCACTGGAACATCTAGAAAGACTATATATTAATGAAGTTGTGAGACATCATGGAGTACCCCTATCAATTGTTTCTGACCGTGATACCTGTTTTAATTCATGATTCTGGAAAAGTCTTAAGAAAGCCCCGGATACTGAACTTTGTTTGAGCACTTCCTACCACCCTCAAACAGATGGAAAATCAGAACGGACTATTAAAATCATAGAATACATGTTGAGATCATGCTCACGTGACTATCAGGTTATGTGGGATCAATATTCACCTCTGATAAAAATTTCCTATAACAATAGCTTCCATTCTTGTATTCATATGGAACCATATGAAGCATTATATGGAAAGAGATGTCGCACATCAACCTGTTGGGATGACATTGGTGAAAGAAAACATGTAGGCCTGGAACTAGTGGAGGAATTGATGGAAAAGGTGAAGGTAATCCAAAACCACATCAAAGAAGCTCAAAAGTAGGCAGAAGAGCTATATCGATAACCGATGTAAGGATTTGGAATTTCAGGTAGGATAACATGTTTTCATGAAGGTATCTCCATGGATGGGAGTTATACGTTTCGGTAAGAAGGGTAAATTGAGTCCCAGGTACATCGGACCTTTCGAAATTCTAGAACGAATTGGGGTTGTATCTTATCATTTGGAAATGCCTCCAAGTCTCTCAAAAGTTCACGATGTCCTCTACATATCACTGTTGAGGAAATAAATGCCTGACCCAACGCATGTACTCACCTATGAGGAATTAGAACTGGAACCTGATCTATCTTATTCTGAAGATCCCGTAAGGATTCTTGATACTAGAGAACATGTGATGGGAAAACGGATGACTCGTCTGGTAAAATTTCTATGGAGAAACAATAAGATGGAAGAGGCAACATGGGAACCCGAGGAACTTATGATGAAGAACCACCCAAGTATTTTTATGCAATAATATTATAAAAATTTCTACGAAGAAATTATTTGAAGGAGGGGAGAATGTAACAACCCAAGAATCCATGGTATGCTTCACTTTGAATAATACAGTATCATGTGTTGTACGCAACTTTGAGTTCTAACACACACTACAACCAATCAAACTAGCTGTTATGAATAGTAATACCTAATTTTTGAAATTTTATAAATTTTATCTCTCAAAATGGACAACATTTTTGGATTCAGAATATCTAATTTGTCCTAGGGTGAAATTTTGGTACCTTTCGGATAACTTATATTTTGATGAATAGTGAAAATTATTAAATTTTAACTAAAAACATCTTTTTTAATCAAAATAATTAATAGTGATAAATTAAGATTTTTAGTTGTTTTAAACTATAATTATAATATATTTTTACTATTTAATACAATGTTTGTCATTGTACTTAATTTCATAATTAAACCGGACATAAACAAGTGTCAATCTTTTGATAGTTATTATATCTTAAAAACACGCTTTCTGTTTTAACAACATGAATTAATTTTAAATTATTTTCTGCCACTTCTGTATTTTGAAATTAGAAAAATGGATTCCATATTTGGAATCAAGATGTAAAAATTGTTTAAATAGGTATCTTTTATTTTTATACATTTCGAATATTATCTTCGGTAAATATTTTTATTTACCATGGTTAAAGGGTAAATCCTTTAAATAAGGGTAAAAAAATAATATTATAAATATAATAAATTACCCTAAAATGCGTCCTAACCTTATTTTTTGATACATGTCCGACCATGGGAATCTTTGGGTCGGTTTTGGGACCCCATGGATCCAGTTGTATGTGACAAGGACACTTTATATTAATTAAGTTAAAATAAATACAAAAATGACATAAGCATATATCTTTTGGAAAAACAATTTTTACATAGGGTTATATATTTTAGATTTTCGACTATAAATATTCTATAGAAATATAAAAAATTTCCTTCATAATGGTATTTTATTTATATTATTTAGACATTTAATAATTAATATTATTTATGACACAATAATTATGCAGTATTTTCCTTATTAATGATAGAATCAAATAATTTGTATTATAAATGTTAAAATTAATATAATTTGAAATTTTTTATGACATACATGAATTTTATTTCTTAATATTACATTATAGGATTGCATAAATGAATTTGGTTCGAATTAGTAAAGTTGTATCGACTTTAACAAAAATCAATTAATGGATAATGTCAAAATTGACATAAAAGAGTTTTTAAAACAAATATTATATTACTAATAGATATTAAATTCCTAAAAATATAAGGTTCGGCCAAGAGACTTATATCATGATTGGTGTATCATTAATAGACCACTTGGTGGTATCTTGGATTTATATATTATGTTTATTAACTATATAATATAAAAATACAAAGTGACATGGTAAATGTTAAACTAATTAACTAAGAGTTAAAACTAAAAGACAAGGTTAATATAATGACCCAAACTTGTCTAAAATCTATTGGTTGAAAATATTTCGACCCATAAGGACCATATATTTTGAATAATCCACATGGGAACCATTAGAAACAGAATTTTTATTTATTATAAAATAATATTTCTAGCTTTTCCAAAGGTGCCAATCACACCTCTTATAAAAGGGCACTTCCTGTTCCCACTAATTGACACATTCAAATCCTTTTGGTTCGTCCAACCCCTGCACAAATAATCTCTAAACATCCCTAAATTCATCCTAGAGACCTTATTTGGATCCTAAATCCAACCTACGTAGCCCTTTTGATCAAATAAAAAGGAAGAACCCGAAGAAGAGGTAACGTTTCCACCACCCTCTTTCAAGTTCCTTTCTTCATCCATTTATTCTTTCATTGTTATTACAATTATAAAATAATTACTACAGTATATTATATATATTTTGATGTTGTTATAAACATGGTACAACCACATTCAGTATTCTATCCATCTTTTGAATGACATGTCACCATACGTGCGTACGTACGGCTTACCGTCTCCACGTCGTGGTGTAATTGTTATTCAAAACATTATTATTTGGATGGGTAGAGTAATGATGTGTAATTCATGTAAATAATTAATATAAAATAATAATTATTATTTTAATATTATATAACATCCAATTATATATTATTTTAATATCAAACGAATGACATTGTTGCTCGTGCGTACGTACGGACTACCATCTCCACGAACGCGATGAGATTCATTCCCCATCGTATCCATTCGAGTCTAATTCTCATTTTATGATTAAAAATAATTTTTAGAGACATGATATCATTCTAGATATGAATAATATACATTCAATCCATAACAAATATGGCTCACATAACAAATAATATAAAGTAAAACAAATCCGTTATCACTCGAAAAGATGATAATACTAAGATATTATTAACAAATCAATGTTAAAAGATCATATATGATATCATATTAATGTATATGATTATTTTATAATTTAATAAAAATTATTTCACCATTATACTGGAGGTTGACCTACCCCCAACAAAGGAAAAGTACAACGTAAGCGTTTATTTCGCAATCTCTTCATTATTTGAGGTTGTTTATACTTAATAATCTACTGAGACTTATTTATCATCCACATCCATGTTTCTTAAAAATGTATTTCAAAACATTTTTACAATTTACTAGAATATTGGTTAAAGTCATTTATACCCTTGTTTGAATATTTATAAGAATTTTATAAAGAAATCATTCCACCATTTTCCAAACATGGTCCTTTTTTACCTTTTTGACAGAATTAAGGTAAGAATGTATTTTTTTAACTTATACGGCGGGTGCGGCTAATTTCTGCCGTTATAAAATCTTTGAATCTTCCCTTACAAGATTATAAGGGTATTTTCAAATTAAATGTTTTATTTTATAATTATGTGACTTTTAAATGATTTCCAAAAAATAGATATTTCTCTCAAATAGTTTTGATTTCATCTATGTCAACATCCTTTGATGGATTTTAAGCTTATTTGAAGTTGAATAGTTATGATACAAAATTTCCATATTGTATTGAAGTTTTTGTGATATGTTTCACTATCGATGTGTTATTGTTATACAATTCATGGTTTATGGTGAACGTATTGACATTTCGTATGCTAGTTTTAATACGAATGTTTATCTTATGTTGAAACCTATTCATATGAGGAATGCATTAGACTTAATAAGGGATGGTTGGAGCCCGATATAGCTCCTCGATTCATCAATTGGTCTCATGTGACAAACTAGTGTCTTGGCACAGTTCCTTGACAAAATCTTATTTGTAGTCCTGGCACGAGGCCTTAACTATGTGGTTACGATAGTCTGGCATTATGCATTCCATCATTATGAAAGTGGTTATTGATATTTCATGTGATTATTAGACTAGTAGAATATCCATGTGAATAATTAAATGAAAATATTTCATTTTATCTTTGACATATTATGCGGAAGATCATGTTTCAAAGTCTTTTGTTTTAGTTATAAATTGGATTAAATGTTTACGCTTATTTATGAATGTTTCTACTATATTTTTATCCTTACTGAGCATCTGAGCTCACCCCATTAATGTTTTATTTTTTCCCAAGATGTGAAGAAGTAATTTATGAATGACCTGCAGGGATAGCATGAGGGGATATGATGACAGTATTTTGTTTTAGTAGTTTTCACATTATGATGTAATGTAGACATTATGAATGTATGTAGTTATTCCAAGGCTACTAAACTAATCGGTCTTTCAAGACGTGATCTTTCTTGTGATCATGCTAATGTTATGTAAAAATGCATCGACTCTAGGTAACGAGGGTTGGGGTGTTATAGTTGGTATCAGAGAAAGTTTAGTACAAAACATGGAATCTTGATTTAGATAAACTCTTATAATATCACCTAGACCTAATATGGACTTTGAGGATTATTATAGAAGAACTTCCAAGAATTTTGGTATTGTAGAGATTTTGTGAGTTTTCTGAGCAATACATCTCTATCTGGATACGAGCAGGTAGAGGTGGCTCTGGCACATATGTACCTAGGGGTAAAACAAGAAAACACCGCTTTGAGCTAGACTCGAACGAGAACTAGTGAACGACAACAGGCCTTGCTGCACTCTGGGTTATGACACTCCAGTGGGATATTCTTAGGATAACTCTAATTTTCTATACAAAATTATTTTAAGGGTTTATGAGTTTATACTTCCTCAAGGAAAACATTTTTATGATTATGGATTATATCCATAAATAGTTCAATTTATGTTAAGTGTTTTATAAGTATGGAATTTCGTATTTTGATTCATAAACTGATCTATATTATGCCATTGTTTAGAAATAGCACTTAGTGGAAGAAATGGAAACTCTATCAAGGCATTCACTCCATGTAGGGATCTCCCTCCTGCTCAAGATAATTATATTGGAGCTGGTGATGTAACTGGTGTTGATCAGCTAATCACCATACTGGGACAACTCACTCAGGTTATGAATAATAAACTTACCCATATAGAGAACCCTGATCCACAGCGTGGAGGATCAATGTTATATTTCTTCATGAGGAAACAATCACTGGCATTCAAGGGGAGAACAAATCCCTTAGTAGCTGGGCTACAGATAAATTCCCTAGATAAAATATTTCAAGATTTTGGGAGTAGTGAAAGGGAAAAAGTTATCATGGAAGTTTACCGCCTCTCTAGAGATGTTGATCAATGGTGGTAATTGATTCAAAACATGAATGATGGTGGTGAAGTATCAAATATGTAATAGAGGGAGTTCAAAGATATATTTTTAGAAAAATACTTTCCTCGTGACCATCGAGCAGATATGGAATGTCAATTTCTGAGTCTGAGATAAAAGGAAGATGAGAATGTCGCAAAGTATGAGGCTAACTTTACAAGGATAGCAAGGTATGTTGGATATTATATACGTAACCCAATAAGTAATATTGATCATTTCTTTGATGGGTTAAATACATTTCTCCTTCGAGCATTAGTCTCAAAACCTTCTCATCATATGAAGACATTGTCTCATGTGCTATCAAGACAAAAGATGAATTCTCTATGTCTTATGACTTTAATGATAAGCAAAAGAAGATGAGATCTGCTGATCAATCTGGGAATGGAAATAATGGGAAGAAGGGAAAAGTTGAATATCCATCCGGCAGTAAATGTGGGAAGAAACACCTTGGTACTTGCTTGAAGGGAATGGGAGTATGTTGCAAGTGTGGTGAAAAAGTCAACCAAAATCATGATTTCTAGAGGAAGAAGGAAGCTACCGATCTCTAATGCTACAATTGTAGGGAGATGGGATATTATGCAAATGAATTTCCAAAGCTCCGGGGGAACTTACCTCAGAAAAGGACAAGGGAACAAGGCAAATCTTATGCTATCACTACTGTTAAGGTAGAATCTTAGAAAGACGTGGATGCAGGTAATTTAATGGTTTCCTCATGTTTAGAAAAAGCTTTATTTGATTTTGGATCATCACATTGTTTCATATTTTCCTAGTTTTCTAATAAAATGAGATATTTCCAATTTGATTTAACATGGGAGTTATCAGTCAAAACCCCTAAAGGAAGCATCATTGCAACAAAGTTTTGTGAATCAGTCCCCATTAGGGCACATAAATGTTCTATATCAGCTGATATCATCGTTATACATATGATTGAGTTTGATATAATCCTCAGTATGGATTGGATTTCGGACCATGATGTGATGATTTATTATAATAATAAGGAGGTTATTATTTTTGATGATGATGATAAGGAACAACTTGCCTTTATAGTAGAATCGTAACCACCTAATTTTTATCTAGATCCACCCCCAATAGCTCAACTAAATTCAATTATTGTGGTGGAAGAAAATGAAATGATTGTGGGTGAAGAAATGAATTTTAACATTGAGGATGTACCTATTGTGAATGAATATGTAGATGTGTTTTTGTAAGATTTACCAGGATATCCTCCAGAATGAGAAGTTGAGTTTTCTATTGGTTTCATTCCTGGATCAAGGCCTATATCAAAGACCCCTTATAGAATGACCATTGTAGAATTAGTGGAACTAAAGAAACAACTAGTGGAATTGAGTAATAAGGGATTTATTCGCCCAAGTTTTTCTCCATGGGGAGCCCATGTTCTTTTTGATAAAAAGAAATATGGATCTATGAGGTTATGTATCGACTACATGGAGATCAATGCTATAAAAATAAAGAAGAATTATCCCCCACCTCGCATTGATGATTTATTTGACCAACAGCATGGAGCTCAATAATTTTCAGAGATTGACCTGCAATCTGGATTCCATCAGTTGTTTGTGAAGAAGGAAGACATTCCGAAGACAACATTTTGAACCATATACGAGCATTACGAATTTACGGTAATGCCTTTTGGATTGACTAATGCCCCTCTGTATTCCTTGATTTGATGAATAGTGTTTTCAAAGAATATCTAGATGAATTTGTGGTGGTATTTATTGATGATATCTTGGTATACTCAAAAACCTATGAAGATCATGAAAATCACTTGCGCATTATCCTGAAGACTGTGAAAAGACATGAATTATATGGGAAATTTAGCAAATGTGAATTCTGGCTTCATGAGATTTCTTTTCTTGGCCATATTGTCTCTAAAGATGGAATCTCTATTGATCCTTCTAAGACCAAGGAAATCCAAGAATGGCCTACACCGACGAGTATAACTGAGGTACACATTTTTATTGATTTAGCAGGTTATTATCGATGTTTCATCCAGAATTTTGCCCTATTGGCTAACCCATTAACAAAGCTCACACGTAGAGGGGTTAAATTTGATTGGACAAAAGAGTTTGAGGAATGTTTTGAAGAAATAAAGATAAGATTAGTCAATGATCCTATATTGACTCTACCATCGGGGAATGATGGATTTGATATTTATAGTGATTCATCAAAGAAAGGACTTGGTTTTGTCCTTATGAATAATGATAGTGTTATTGCCTATGCATTACGACAGTTGAAAATTCATGAACAAAACTATCCTACACATGATCTTGAGTTAGCAGTTGTGATCTTTTCTTTGAATATATAGAGACACTACCTCTATGGTGAAAATGTGAGATTTATACTGATAACAAGAGTTTGAATTATATTTTCTCACAAAAAGAACTCAACACGAGGCACAGGTGATGGCTTGAACAACTCAAGGATTATGATTTCACGATACACTACCTCCCGGGGAAGGAAAATAAGGTGGTAGATTCTTTGAGCCGAAAAGATCATGGAGTTTTGAACATGATGATAATTGAAAGGGATCCTATTTTTATGGATCTAGTAATGTTGGATATGGGAATCACCTTGGATGGTGAAACATATATGCTTTTTCAAATGGTTTTCAAACCATCTTTACTAGAAAGGATAAAGAATTCTCAGAATGATGATGAAGAGTTTCAGAATAATATTAAAGCAATGAAGGATGAGAGATTGACAGACTTTGTGTGTGACGAAGGAACTTTAAAATTTGGGATGAGACTTTTTGTTCCCAATATTCCTGATCAAAAAAGGGAATTGTTGGATGATGCTCATAGTTCCAATTTCTCTATACACCCTGGGAGCACCAAAATGTATAGATATTTTAAGGAACATTTTTAGTGGGACAACACAAAGAGGGAGATTGCTGATTTTGTGTCAAGATGAATGGTTGGTCAATAAGTGAAAGCATAGAGGCAACATCCTGGATGAGTCATTCAACCCCTTCCCATACCTGAGTGGAAATGAGATAATATCATGATGGACTCTGTCATTGGACTACCAAAGACTCTTTGAAGGAACGATGCAATATGGTTTATTATCGATTGTTTTACCAAGTCAGCACATTTTCTTTCTATAAGAGAAGATCTACCACTGGAACGTCTAGGAATACAATATATTAGTGAATATTTTACACTTCATGGAGTACCCCTATCGATTGTTTCTGATCGTGATCCCCGTTTTACTTCAAGATTTTGGAAAAGTCTTCAAAAAGCCTTGGATAATGAACTTCATTTGAGAACCGCCTACCACCCTCAAATAGATGGACAATAAGAACGGACTATTCAAACCATAGAAGACATGTTGAGATCATGCTCACTTAACTTTCAGGGTATGTGGGATCAATATTTACCTCTGGTTGAATTTTCCTATAACAATATCTTCCATTCAAGTATTCAAATAGCACCATATGAAGCGTTATATAGAAAGAGATGTCGCACACCAACCTATTGGGATGAAACTGGTGAAAGAAAACGTCTAGGCCTAGAACTTGTGGAGGAAACAATGGAAAAAGTGAAAGTAATCCAAAAACACATCAAAACAGCTCAAAGTTGGCAGAAGAGATACGCTGATAACCGAAGGAATAATTTGGAATTTTAGTTAGGAGAACATTTTTTCTTGAAGGTATCTCCATGGAAGGGAGTTATAAGTTTCGGTAAGAAGGGTAAATTCAGTCCCAGGTACATCAAAC
Source organism: Viscum album (assembly GCA_963277665.1). Taxonomy (NCBI): domain Eukaryota; kingdom Viridiplantae; phylum Streptophyta; class Magnoliopsida; order Santalales; family Viscaceae; genus Viscum; species Viscum album. The sequence continues at coordinate 1,429,356,248 of OY728141.1, forward strand.
CTTTCGAAATTCTTGAATGAATTGGGGCTGTAGCTTACCATTTGGCAATGCCGCAAAATCTCTCCAAAGTTCACGATGTGTTTCATGTATCACTGTTGATGAAATACATGCCTGACCAAACACATGTACTCACATATGAGAAATTAGAACTGGAACCCGATCTGTCTTATTGTGAAGTGCCCATCAGGATTCTTTATACAAGAGAATATGTGCTGAGAAACCGGACGACTCGTCTGGTAAAAGTTCTATGGAGAAACCATAAGATGGAAGAGGCAATGTGGGAACCTGAGAAACTTATGATAAAGAACCACCCTAGTCTGTTTATGAAATAATATTCTAGAAATTTCGAGGATGAAATTATTTGATGGAGGGGAAAATGTAACACCCTAAGCTTCCATGGTATGTTTCTCTTTTAATAATACAGTAGCGTGTGTTGTATGCAACTCCGAGTTCTAACACACACTACAACCAATCAAACTAGCTGTTATGAATAGTAATACCTAATTTTTGAAATTTTATAAATTTTATCTCTCAAAATGGACATAATTGTTTGATTCTGAATATCAAATTTATCCTAGGGTGAAATTTTTGTACCATTCGGAAAACTTTTATATTTTGATGAATAGTTAAAATTGTTAAATTTTAATTAAAAACAACTTTTTTAATAAAAATAATTAATATTGATAAATTATGAATTTGAGTGGTTTTATAGTATACATTGAATATATATTTTACCATTTAATACAATTTTGGTCATTGGACATTATTTCACAGTTAAACCGGACATAAACAAGTGTCAATCTTTTGATAGTTATTATATCTTAAAAACATGCTTTTTGTTTTAACAACGGGAATTAATTTTAAATTAATTTCTTCCACTTTTGTCTTTTGAATTTGGAATAATCTATTCCATATTTGGAATCAGGATTTCCAAATTGTGTAAATAGGTAACTTTTTTTGACATTTTGAATAATAACTTCGGTAAATATTTTATTTACCACGGTTAAAGGGTAAATCTGGTAAATAAGGGTAAAAAAATAATATTATAATAATAATAAATTACACTAAAACGTGTCCTAACCTTATTGAATTATACATGTCTGACCATGGGAATCTTTGGGTAGATTTTGGGACCCCATGGGTATGTGATAAGGACACTTAATCATAATTATGTTAAAACAAATACAAAAATGACACAAGCATATATCTTTTAGGAAAACAATTTTTACATAGGGTTATATATGTTGGATTTTGGACTATAAATATTCATTAGATATATAAATATAGTTACTAATTAATGGTATTTTATTTATAATTTTTATACATTCAATAATTAATGATATTTATGACACAATTATGATGTATTATTTTCCTTTTTAATCAATGAATCAAATAATTGGTATTATAAATGTTAAAATTAATATAATTTGAAGTTTTTGATGCCATCCATGAATTTTATTGCTTAATATGACATTATAGGAATGCTTAAATGAATTTTTTTCGAATTAGTAAAGTTTTTATGACTTTAAAAAATCAATTATTGGATAGTGTCAAAATTGACATAAAAGTGTATTTTAAAACAATATTATAATACTAATTGATAGTAAATTCATAAAAATATATTGTTCAGCCTACAGAATTATATCATGATATGTGTATCATTAATGGACCACTTGGTGGTCACATGAATGTATATATTACGTTTATTAACTATCTAATATAAAAATACAAAGTGACATGGTAAATGATAACCTAATTAACTAAGAGTTAAAACTAAAAGATAAGGATAATATAATGACCCAAACCTGTCTAAAATATATTGGATGAAAATATTTAGATCCATAACCACCTTATACTTTGAATAATCCACTTGTGAACCATTAAAAACCGAATTTTAATTTATTATGAAATAATTTTACTATCTTTTCCAAAGGTTCCCCTCACCCCTCTTATAAAAGGGCACTTCCCCTTATCACTAATTCACTCATTAAAAGCCTTTTGGATCAGCCAAACCCAGCCCAAATACTCTCTCAAATTCCCTCACTTCATCCTAGAGGCCTTATTTTGATCAGAAATCCAATCTACGGAGCCATTTTGATCAAATAAAAAGGAAGAACCCGAATGAAGAGGTAACATTTTCAACACCTCTTTCATGTTACTTTCTTCTTCCACTTATTCTTTCTTTTTTATTACCATTTCAAAATAATAAATTCTGTAAATTATATATAATTGGATGTTATTATAAACATGTTACATCCATATTCAGTATTCTATCCATCCTTTGAATGACATGTCACCATATGTGCGTACGTACGGGTTACCGTCTCCACGTCGTGGTGTAATTGTTACTCAAAACATTATTATTTGGATGGGTATAATAATGATGTTTAATTCATGTAAAAAATAAATATAACATGATAATGATTATGTATATATGACATAACATCCAATTATATATTATATAATATGAAAAGAATGATATTTTCGCTCGTGCGTACGTACGGACTATCGTCTCCACGAACGTGATGAGATTCATTCTCATTGTATCCATTTGAGTCTAATTCTCATTTTATGATTAAAAATATTTTTTAGAGACGTGATTTCATTGTGTATATGAAAAATTTAAATTCCATTCATAACAAATATGGCTCACATATTAAAGAATATAAAGGAAAATGAATCTTTTAACACCTGAAACGATGATAATACTAAGATATTATTAACAAATTAATGTTAAAAGATCATATATGATATTATATTAATGTATATGATTATTGAAAAAATTTAATAAAAATTATTTCACCATTATACAAGAGTTAAACCTACCCCCAACCAAGTAAAGGTACAAGGTAAGTGTTTATTTCACAATCTCTTCATTATATGAGGTTGTTTATACGTAATAATCTACTGGGACTTCTTTATCATCCGCATCCATGTTTCTTAAAAATGTATTTCAAAACATTTTTACTATTTACTAGAATTTTGGTTAAAGTCATTTCTACCCTTGTTTTACTTTTTATAAGATGTTTATAATGGAATCTTTCTGTTGTTTTCCAAATAAGGTCCTTTTTAACCTTTTCGACAGAATTAAGGTAAGAATGTCTTTTTTTAACATATACGGTGGGTGTGGCTATTTTCCGCCATTATAAAATCGTAGAAGCTTACCTCACAAGTTTATAAAGATATTTTCAAATAAAATACCTTATTTTATAATTATGTGACTTTTAAATGATTTTAAAAAAATAGAAATTTCTCTCAAATAGTTTTGATTTCATCTATGTCAACATCCCTTGACGGATTTTAAGCTTATTTGACGTTGATTTATTATGATACAAATATTCCATATTATATTGAAGGTTTTGTTCTTTTTTTGACTGTGGAAGTGTTATTTTTATACCATTCATGGATTATGGTGAAATTATTGACATTTCGTATGTAGTTTTAATACGAATGTTTATGTTATGTTGAAACCTGTTCATATGAGGAATGCATTGGGCTTAATAAGTGACGGGTGGAGCCCTGTATAGCTCCTCGATGAATCGGTAGGTCTCATAAGACAAAATAGTGTCTTGGAACAAGGCCTTGATAAAATCATATTTATAGTCTTGGCACGAGGCCTTGACATTGTGGTTATGATAGTCTGGCATTATGCATTCCATCATTATTAAAGTGGTTATTGATATTGCTTGTGATTATTCGAATAGTAGAATATCCATGTGAATAAGTAAATGGCATTATTTCATTTTATCTTTTCCATATTATTCTTATGTTCAATTTTAAAAGGCTTTTGGTTTATTATTCATTTCCTTAAATGTTTATTCTTATTTATGAATGTTTCTTCGATATTGTTATCCTTACTGAGCATCTGATCTCACCCCTTTCAAATTTTTTATTTTTTCCCAGGATGTGAAGAAGTAATTTATGAATCACCTACAGTGAAAGTATGAGGTGATATGATGAAAATATTTTTTTTCGTAGTTTTCACTTTATGATGTAATGTAAAATTTATGAATGTATCTAGTTATTCCAAGGCTACTAAACTAATAGGTCTTTCGAGACTTGATCTTTCATGTGATCATTACAATGTTATGTAATAATGCATCGACTCTGGGTAACTGGGGTCATGGAATTACATTATGAACCTTTTCCATGTTTATTATTCCTTTTATATCACTTATTACCATATTATAAACATTATGTAATCATTCAATTCAATGACGTTCGTTTTGTCATCCGTTTTGTCGATATTTGGCACTTGAGTCAGAAATGGACTTCTTATATTTACATGTGGTTCATGTGGTCAAATGTTAATTATATCCAAAATGATATTCATGATTTGGATATCTTATATCTATCATATATAACAAACATATACATGTATTTTTAATAGTACATAACATTTAGAGATATGAAATGAAAAGAACCGTTCATGGAGACGGTAAGTCGTACGTACGCATGGACGCTACTTCCATTTCTATTTCATATTTAATGGAATAAAAACATTATTATAGATAGTTTTATTATAATTACAGTATTTCATCATATATAATTTCATTAAATCTATCCTTTATACGTACCACATATAGTATGAACGAGTCATATCTCTTTGAGGGGGCGGTAGTCCGCACTTCCCCTAAGGAGATTATCATGTTTACCCATAACGGAAACCAAAAAGGCATGATACAAAAGGAAATTACTAATGCATAAAGAAAACATATACATAATATGTTTCATATAAAAATATATTTCTATCATAATGGCCACAATGAGAGGCGGTAGGAGGTAATCGAAAAATCATCGTTTCCTGAGGCGTTAGTTTTACATTCCACAGAATCACAATGTTCTTCATCCATTAGATGGAGGTCTCTGTATGGGTAGTTAGAATACATCTCATAACAACATACTATTATATTTAGGATACTGGTTTTGTAACAAAATAAAGGAATAAAGAGATTTTAGTGGTTGGATAATTAAAATAAAAGAAAACAATTAAAGAGAAACTATTACCTTTAATTTGGGTATCTCTCTTTGGTTTTAACCAAAGGACTACATGAAGTGACTTCTACCTATGGTAAGGCTTATAGGAGGAGTAGAGGGATGTAGTGAGCTTAATTGGGCAGATTTTGGATGAGATAAATGTCTTGAGAGGTGTGTGGAATTGGTTAGAAGTGGTACCGTTTTATAAGGGGGAGGAGGGGCTCTTTATGAAAGTGTGATAATATTATTTTATTATATAATGATATTCGGTTTCTAAATGTCTAAAAATCATTATAGTAGTATATAAGATTCGTCATGGTCTAAATAAAATCATCTAATAAGAATTTTAAATGTTTTGGATAATAGTTTAATCATTATAATCTTATTTATTTAAATCTTTTATTTTTTAGGTAAATAATGCATCATTATTGTGTCATAAATAATTTAATTTATTTGATGTCTAAAAATTATAAAACAAATATATTGATGTATGAAATATTTTTATCTTTCCAATGAATCTTTATAGTCTACATTATAATTTATATAACCCCTTTTAAAAAATTAATTTACTAAACGATATATTCTTTTGTCATTTTTGCCTTTACTTTAAGTTAATTAATCTAAATATTTATTATCACATACTAGTGGCTCTATGGGGTCCCAAAATCGTCCCAATGATGACCATTGTCATATATGACTCATGAAATGAGGTTTGGACAAGTGTTATGTTAATTTTAAATTATTATAATATTCTTTTAACATTTAATTACCCTATTTACCTTTAACCACGTTAATAAAAGTCAAAAGTTACTATTCACCAAAAATGATTTTCAACTTATTGAACCAGATTTTACTTCTTGATAACAAAAATGTATGTTGTATTTTTTAAATTCAATTCAAAGAAGTGGTAAAATTTAATATAAATGAAAAAGATAGTTTTTTAACTAATACTACGTGGTTTCACTATTCATCAAAAATAGAAGTATTTCAGAAAAATACCAAAAATTCAGTCGAAACATTATTTTATACTCCAAATTCAAAATTTATTTCTATTATTCCATATTAAAAACATATAAGTGTAATTAATTAATTTTAAAATTAATTCTCATTGTTAAAACAAATAGCGTGTTTTTAAGAAACAATAACTATCAAAAGATTGACACTTGTTTATGTCAAATGTCGAAGTGAAATTAATTCCAATGTCCAAAATTTGATTAAATGGTAAAAATATATTCTAATTAAACTTTAAAACCAATTAAAAAGAGAATATAACCATATAAATAAATTAGACTAAAACATAGTTTTCAATTAAAATACAATATTTTCACAATTCAATATTCAAATGAACTTTATCAGAAAATTTCTAAAAAATAACACAAAGAAAATTTTGATGTCCCCATTCTAAAGAAGGATTTTATTTGGTCATATAGAATGTATTAAAGTTACCAAAACTAGATTTAAAAAGGGTTCTCCATTAAAAGGTGATAAATCGTCCTTTTAATGTAAATTATGCTTAAAATTAGATTCATTCACATTTTTAGCCTCTAATTTTTATTGGATAAATGTATATACATTTAACAAACATGTATAATAATATTGTAGTTATTTTTTTTATTCCCACCAATACAGAGGCTAGGGGTTAACTTCCAATTAAACTAATAATATTACATTATAAGTGTGCAACCTAAGATTCCAAAGAAACTCGTTGTTGCTGATCGGGTACGCTATCAAACATAGAAACACCTTTAAAGTAAAATTAATATTTAATTAATAAATATTAAAAAACATGAAATATGTCTTATTCTTTATTTACCTGGGATTTTACAAAAATACCATGAAGTATGTGTACTTGTCTCTTGAGATGAATAAATTACATAATTAATTATATGTGTATGACCCCACACTTTTTCAAGATTATAGTTTTAGTGGGAATTTGACTTTATGGAATTTGGAGTGTCCCAATTAAAAATGGTTTTTTGGATTTTTAATGTTATAGTTTTAATATACATATAGATGTATTTTTGATGAGGTTTGATGAATATAATAAATTATGGGAACTATGGTAAATAATAGTGGAAGAATATTTTGGCTAGGGCTACAATAAGCTCACTACTATAATCCCCAATTAGTCGATGGTTTAGAAGTGGTTTTGGAACCACTGTTAATCCATTTTTTAACAGGTGGACTTAAAAGAGAATAAATTATTGATTCCCCATTAAATTTTTATAGGAGAATCCCACCCCCTCATTCGTGTTAATGGTGTAAGGCATTGGATCCACTACTCCCACTTTAAAACACCCATGGAATTGTGGTGTTTTTATGAAAATTTCTATGTAATTTTATTTGGGTTATCCCCTTTCGAGATATCTGCACCTCCTTTACTCCATTTTTATATGTTATCTATTATTCTTATGGTTTTATGCTTATTTAATCAAAGAATGGTGTTATTAGAAAAGTAATATGGGCATTTTTCATTACCTAGGAAGAGGGAATCATGTTATTCCATATACATGTGGTTTCTCATCGATTTTGTTTTAGTATGACTAACTATTAAATTATTATGTGTTTTTATTAAATAAATTTAATTTAAAGGTTTATATATATGTGTGTGTTTGTGTTTATTCCCAATGTCGGATAGAGTGTCTTCCATAGATGGTCAACACTCCTTTTCTCTAAGAATTGATGATCATTATGAACCTGGTGAATTAATAGGCAATATGTATATTTTAAAATATGTTTCATAATTATTTTAAGTGTTGTGATAAAATTTTTTAAGGATTTATTAGAGTTATTCATGTGATGTGGAAAAAGGTATGAGTTAGGCAATCATGGAAAATATTTTTCATTAGTCAAAGAGAAATATAATTAAATGTATTTCGATTCAATTGAGGTTGGTGGTCATAGTACTTATTCTATAGATATATACATTCATTATGAGTTATGTGGATATTATTTCCTATCTCTAAGGGTGAGATGCATTATTTTAATAGTTTAGTTGTTTGAATTATGTTAACTATTTTGTTTTATATGTCCATATTTGAACATATTTGACATACCATGGAAGAAGAAAAGTTATGAGGGAGATAATGGACCTTGACCACTACCCTTTTTACACATTCCATCAATGGTTGAGTCCATGGCTCTTTTTGAGATTCCATTTGTAAACTGATTTACATGAGGTGTTTAAAAGAGTTAGTGTGGCCTATTTTTCCCTTTTTAGGATACCTTTATACACAATTTGACGCAGCAAGGTGACATGTATTGAGTTTTTTTCCATTTACTATTCATTACCCAAGTGATACTTTAATGACCTTTGTCTTATTTAAGTTAACAATGGGAGAGTATTGTTTTCCATTAAGAAAAAATATATACTAGGGTAGGATTTTGGTACATTATAGATAGGCTGGGATAGGGGTTTGGCCTAGAATAGCACTAAATTTTGATGTGTTTCATGTTCCATTCCACTATACCATGTATGATTTGAAGATTCATCTATGGATTGTGAAGGTGAGTTATATTTGTGGCACATATGTGGAGTGTTTCCACCCCCATGAGATTTTTTATGACCATGTGAATTTTTTTATTAAGGATTTCCGATAGGGTTCCTATTTCTATTTACTTATCTAGGGGACAATAGTAGGTTCCCCGAAATGTTATTGACACGAGGTGGGAGTGACTGAGAATGGGGGGTGATTTTTGTGCATGTTATCTTAATACAAAAACATTTCAAATGATCGAAATGGAAGTTGAGAGTGATTATTGGTTTATGAATATACCAAATACATATTCAATTTATTTTATAAGTTTTGTATAAAATTTCCATGGGGGAGGTGTTTTTATTATTTGAGAGTGAAATCGCAGTGTTGTCAATGTCTATTACCATTAAAATGAAAATTCTATTAAAGGAGTAATTTGATTTTAAAGAAAAAAACCTATGTAGGGAGGTCTATAATACCCATATAAACTCCAAGAGTATGGATTCCATTGAAAATTTAAGGAATTCAAATATCTATGATGTCTGTGATACTATTGTTGGGAATGTGATGTATTTAGAGTTGGGATTGTATTGATTTTTTTGGAAAAGGATAATTTCTTCCACATTACATATTTTTATGTTTGTGGGGCCTTTATCAAATATGGGTCAGTGTATTTGACTTATGGGGCTCATCTTCTAGGTACCACGTCATATTGGAATAAATCACTCCACATGATGGGGTCTTGGGATTGAGAATTTTTAATTTAATTATTTTGTATTTTAGGGTGAGTTTATCCCAAGGGTTGTTAACATCATAAGCTGGGATAAAGATCCCTAGATTGTTATTTTGGATTTCATGATCGTTAAAAAATTCCTAGAGATAGTCTAACAGTGGTTGACATATATATGGTTGATCAGGGTCATATAATATAGGATAAATAGTGTTTTACTATATTATATTTATTAGGTATTTATTTATTTATTTAGTGCATATCTTATGAACATATCACCTTATTCATAGATTGTACAACATTATGGTGGTAGTTTCCTACTAGGTTCTGTAGTAAAAACCTTCTCAGGTGACCATTGTACTTCTGTACCTAATCTACCCTCACATGTTTTAGGAAATTTTTTGTAAGAGGCTTGGTGATGTTGATTTTCAAGGTAGATAGATATGCTGTTGGTAGATATTGGGATGTTGTGTAAATTATATTTGTATAGGGCAATGTATTTTATTAATTTTTTCATTTTTGTTATGTGATTATCCTTATGGGTGATCGAGTGCATCTGACATTATGTGTGTTTCTCATTTCATGTTATTATTGTCTATATGTATAAATTAACATGTATAATTTGTTCATTTTCTATTGTGTATGTTTTATGGTAATTTATTATGTCATAGATACTCTGTTATAAAAGGTATTATAAAATAATTTTTATGATATGGCCTTTTATGATTAAGTTCATATTTTATAGGTTAATGAGGTGTAAAATTTGTTTTGAGGTGTTTCTACAGGAACTATATTGTTCACTGGATGTAAAACCCATTTACACTAGGAAATGATTATTCATGATATACATTTTTTCCTAGGTAGAAACAAAATATATGGCTCATGATGTGAAAATGGTTCATTATGTAAATATAATTCACATCATGGATACATACGTCTAAATTATACATCGTGGCGATGCATTTTTTGGCCTAAAGTAAATTCATCAGGCACACATTCTGAATTAATAATTCATGAAATAAATCCTTTTTCTAAGGGAGTTTTAATGTACATATATCCTAACTCAACTATAATTTAGTAGTCATATACTCACTCAAACACCATTTATTATTTTGATGATTTAGGGTGTGTCTATAACTTTTATTCCATAGTTCATTTTTATTATGTTTTCTTTCCACTCTTGGATAGTGGATCCCATTGAAGTTTATGCACGACTAGAGTTTGAGGTAGGTGGTTCTGTCTTTAGCCACTGAAATATGAACCATGATTTTTCGTGATTTTATAAAAGGTTGTAAAATTTAATTAGCATTATTTATGATTGATTTATTATTAAATGTGTAAATTGATTTTTTTAAAATGTATTTGTTCCCATCATTTTGGTTAAATAATGTTATTCTTCAAGGAATTGTGAAATATATTATGACATTGGGTTTAAAATTATGTTTTTAATTAAAATAGGTTAATTTTAATTTAATTGTGAAATGTGGAATACCTTTTAAATTATTCGATAAATGTGCGACATGGGATCTTTGGGTACTTTTGGGAGAGGGTTAATAATTTTCCATGTTCATTACTATTATAAGGGGTTCAATTTATGTGGTATTATTCCATTCATATTCCTTATATTCATGGGGTATAGGAATTGATTTACATTATTGGGGTTTTATATTATGATGTGTTTCTTTAATTCCTAGACTTGATTAATGGGTTATAGGGAATTGTAGTAAAATGTAGTTTTTTATTTATGTATGAGTGGTCTAGTTGGTATGATCTTTTTTTTCATTAGAATGTTTACCATTTTATTCTCTTCTATGGATTTGATTAATTTTTGAAATTGATATACATGATTTTATTAACATAATTTTTTTAGGAAATTATTAATTGAAGTAGTTTACCATGATTTTGATATGAAAACTATTTACTCTTTATAAATCAATGTTTTCTTCAAAATTGTCCATATTTTCACAGTTTTATAGAGACTTAATAAGGTATTCATGGTTAGGATCCTTCTAAGACTATTTATATAACACCCTATACTCTCACTCATGGATGGGAACACCATGAATTGTATATTGTTGATGTAAAATGAAAGGATCCATAGTGAGGTGGTTAGGTTTATGTAATATTGATATGGGTAACTTGTCGTGAGATAGTGGGGAATTTCCTACAAATAAAATGGATTTTTTAGTTTTCTATTCATGTTGATGGAATTTTTGATTAGATATTTACTGTGATACGTTTGGTTTGTATTAATACAACTGTATTTCTATGAGTATGGTATATATTATATTTTTCATTTTTCTCTCTCTATATTCATTTTATCTTGTTTCGTGATGGGTTATATAATTAACCTTTATTTCATTGATTCCCTGGTGCAAGTCGCGAAACCATAATGATTGGGAATCCCTTCATGTCCTTAGATGATTACTATGGAAATCAGTTATGTAGGGTATCCATCTTGGTTCAATACAATTTGAATCTATATATGTTTTCCTTCACGTTTCCATGGAATGACACGTCTAGAAGATAAAGATGATTTTAGGACTTGAGAGGTATATTACAAAATGTTTCTGTAGATCTCTTACTATGACGGGACACACGTTACAAGGGGATGATGGGGTGTGTTTCCTTAATGTTTAGTTTCAATACCAATTACATTTTTCACTTATGATTCTGTTATTTTGAAAAATAATTCTTTTATTAATAGATTGGTTACTTTAGTTTTAATATGTTCAAACATTCCAACGAGCCTTATTCTGTAGGTTTCTCAAGAGGCTGTAAAAGGAAATTCCCCTACAAGAAATCAACATTTTGATCAGAATCATCATGTTGATATTTATTATGTTATTAAACCAATGCAAAAGAATATACTATTGGATCAAAACTTTGTTGTAGATCTCCAACCAAGGAATGAGAGATCTAGAGATCATGCATGAGAGTTTCTATGCAAGAATAATCCATCCTTAAATGGTACTAATTAACTGTAAGAGGTATAGGAATAAATCGAAAATATTAATCAGGTCTTTGAATTCCATGATAAACATTAGTATATCAATACAAAATGTAAAATTTTCATGCCCGACAGTCCCACCTAGCGGTGGTTATATTCCACAGAATTGAAAACTGACACATGGTACTAGATTAATAGGGGTTCAAGACACTTTTATTTCAAAATTTATGTACTAAATCTATATTGATAACAAGGAAAATATAGTTTATCCTCTTTAATCAAGGATATTGTTCATTTTTGAATTAAAACAACCATTTTTAATATGGTTATTTATTTGGAGTTGGTAATTAATTAATACATGATTTTTCATAAATATATGAAGAGTTTTAGACTAGATATTCAATAAAATGTATATATAGTAAAGCATAAAACTTTTTCTAACACTAATTTTTGGGAAATGACTGAATAATTAAAAATACTAGAATGATTGGATTCCCAAGTTATTGTCTTCGACCCAACAATAGTTTTAGTGGTTCACCCAAGAAGTAATGAAAATAAAATGTCAGCCTTCTAGATATATATCTATTATCAGAAGAAAACCACACAAAAATATTAGCAGAATCCAATATTGTTCCCCTCAAATTTATAATACCATTGAATGGTTGGTCACAATAGAAATTGATGTCTTACAACATCAAATATTTTAAATTCATGTGGCAAAAGAGGTTATATAGTGATGTTCATTGAAGATATGATTATGCCACATTATGGTTGGTGAACATCATCTCCAAGGGATACTACATAATAGTCAAAACACTCAAATACCATAGGGCTCAAACCATTGGGATCAGTAGAAAGGTCCCTTTACAAAGTAGATAAATTTCTAGTGTAGATTGAAACATGCCTAGCGAAAAAGTTAGTTTATTTTTAAAAAAAAATTTAAAATCAATATCTTTATTTAATAAAGGATCATCAAAATCATTTATATCTATTTATTTTATTGACCTGAAAAAAACATCAAGCGGAGGTATTACCTTTTTTATAATGGTGGAGACACCAATATAGAAAAAGGAAGGTGTAACCGTTTTGATTTCATGTGAGTTATTTATTAATATATGGCATAGAGATAGTTTCAGATGTCCTTATTATTGATATGTATATATTTTATGTCATCATTTGGATGAACATTATATATACTAATCATGCTCTGATTAATAGTAACAAACTTGGTGTTTCATTTATCCTTTCGATTGTAAATATCATGTTTATCAATGTTAATGGGTTCCAATGTTTGTACATGTATGACATTACCATCCATAGATAAGGGGAATGTTTTCTACCCTTGTAGTTGATATATAAGAATTTCCATATTATTGTGAACTTCCCCTATATTTTTAATTTTATTTATTTTTTACCAGATGCTTCTTCAAATCTTCTCATTGAAAGAGAAATAGAGTTCATGATTTAACTATTTTCTGGTACATAAATGATATTGATAAACTTTTATTGAATAGAACTCACGGAGACAAATGAGAAAAGGGTTCAGTTGGATGGTCATATTGGGAAATGATTTATTTTTTTCAAGTATTTATTCATTGGATTTTAATGTACTATTTTCCATGAATTCGGGTGGCTCACATCATTTTTATATAGTCTATATCAATTTGAACCGAGTTTCATCTATGAATAAGTACCTTTTCCCCATATAGATTACCAATTTTACTAGTAAATGTGGTATAAGTGGGTTTTAAAAATTAATCATTGGTTGGGTTATCATTAGCTTAGGGTTTGGTATTCAAATATGATAAATACCAATTTTAAGTGGTTGTATGGATAATATGACTATCTTGTAATTATTTTTTATCTATGTAATTATAATTCATTTTTTATGGATTTGATGTCCCAAATATTCTATCTAAATATCAATACGTTTTGTTGGGGTATTTTGGATGATATCTGGGAATATTCAAGATATGACATTGAGAATGAGAACATCATCAAATTAGTTTTAGAAATCATGGGAAGTCCTTAACTATATAAAAAACTATTAAAATTCAATTTATGGATCCAATAAGTGTTGTTCATATGGAATGTGATTTTAGAATATGTTAGTTCAAGTGATTTGAAGAAGTTGGTGGATATCTTATTATCGGATGATCTAAAAAAATATTCAAGATATGATGGTTTTGTGGTTTAGAAGGTTTTTATTGTAGATTCATGAAGGATTAAATGAAGATAGAATCATATTTGAAATCTGTTACAACGAATTGGATGAAATAAACATGGTATATTAAATATTAGTCCTCATTTATAGATTTAAAATGTTCTCTATCAGTATCACCTATTTGATATTTCCTAATCACTGTATGTGGTATGTTGTATACCATGATACCTTTATTTTTTTTAGTGACCCCGACCCTCGAAGGCCATATAATGTGCATACTTCAATTACAATGGAATAAGAAATATAATATAATATCTTGAAAAACAGATCATTTTAGTTTTCTTGGTAATATTGATTTATACATGAGTATTAAATTTCATTTGAATACAAAAATTATAATATAATTTTTTGTAAAGAGTAAATTTTTTTCATCTAGAATATCCTTATATATCTGACATATAAAACATCATGGTTTCCTAGGAAATGGAATCAATACATGGGTGATCTCAATTTTTTAGAAAGGGTTATGTATAGTAGAATTTGTCATGAATCAATAATGAATAATATATATGGTAAGATAAATAACTAAATATAAATTCCAATTAAATAACATGATAAGATATAATCAACCTAGAAAGGAAAATAAATGAACACACATTCCATTTAAATAACTAGATAATCAATATTCATTATGGAAAATCTAAATAAAAAAACAAACATTCCATTTTATCTATTATTTGATAATTAAATGCGTATATATATATATATATATTCATATTAAAATTCTAATAGATATTATTAATTACATTTTGAATTATGGAAATGATTAATTGTTTTACATCATGTATCTGACACATGATACTACTGCAGTCATGACCTTTCACAATTGTATTTAAACTACATGAAAAACATATTAAATTATAGCTTATCTGATTTGTCTCATGAGATTAGTGACTCTTTAATGGGTTTATATTTTCAGTCACCACCCATATCTATAGGTATAAATAATTCCTTATATTTCGAATAAACAATTTAATTAATAAATAGTTTGGATTATAAGAAAAATATTCATATTATATAATAAATAACAATTTATCAATTTTCCCCCACACAAACAATGAACTGTCACTTTAGAACACCATATATAGAAAAGATACATGATTTGACAATATATATCCATGCTAAATTATATGGATATTTAGGATAAATTTAATATCTAATGATCACATGATCATGAATATTTAAATGGGATGTTAATGACAACAAAAATGAATCAATGAATTGAATGTAAATACTATACTTAATAATAATAACCAAAAACCATCTACATAAATAATAATTACCTTATCAATACAACATATACCCATTAATGTATAAATATAGGAGTGTTTCCATGTATGAATAGAAATACCATAGAAGGATCCTTAACAACATTATCATGGGAAATATTCTCTTTATTTTGAATAATAATTTGAAAATATGTTTCATTGAAAATCACTTTAAAAAAATTTCATTAAAACTAACATTGTAATCTGGAAATGAATTCTACAATGAAATGATAGTCATGTTGGCAGGTAATTCTGTACATGAAATAAAGTGCATCCCTTTTTCATGGTAATAGTATAAAAATGATACTTCTTTTTAATGAAAATAATTTTTCCCTTGGATGAATTTTATAATTAACAACAGCTGATGAACTATATTTAAGAAAAAATTACGAATTGGTTAAAAAAATTCTAAATTTTTTAATAAAAAGTAGTTTTGGAGGAAAACACGTTCTTGAATGAAGAGAGAAATAAATATATATTTTATTATAAACATTTTTACAAAATATTTTATTTACCAAAGATTGGAAAAATGGTACTTTCACATGAAAAATATCATTAATAAAAAGAGTTTATAAAATTAATGGTTATATTAAACAAGGATCATATAATTTTTATTAATGTTACCTCTATAATAAACAATATCAATGATACTAAGATTGTGAAGTTAACCCTTCAAATGATCATAACGTTAAAGTGATATATAATAAATTAATCAATTTTGTTTACCTAATTTAAATAATAATATAAAATTTGACATAAAAATAGATTTATATTATATTACCAATATAATCATATATTGTAAATGACAGAAGAGTAAAATTAACTAATAAATAAAATTTGAGTTTTTAAATTATATACCACATGGTAACATTTAAGTAAAATCCCTTTTGATTAAATAATTTATATTTAAACACAAAATGACATTAATAATGAAGTATTGATGATATTTAATGTAAACAGGGTAGTATATAAACCATAAATAAGAACTAGGTTCATAACATTATAATATTCCTTAATGAAATCAAATTGGGTTGAAATCCCCTATATTTCTATTTATTTTGGGAGAACATTATTCAACCTCATATAGAGTGGTTTTAATCATGTTAAAAAAAATATAAAAAACATATAATTATTTATAATATAAAATATTATCCCTTTATAACATCTTATCATTATTTCTTTAATAATATCTATTTATTTCCATTGTTTTAAGTATTTATTTCCTTTTTATCTTAGGCATGTTTCATCATGAATGACCTCATTCATGAAAATATTAAGTAGTTATATCATTTTAGAAAAATATACATGAAATAATTATCATATTATTTATATCTATTTATCTTTTTTAACCAATCACGAAAGATGGTTATTAAAATAGAATTATGTTACAATCATAGAGATGGTAGGTCATATGTACGCATGAGCAACATTTTCATTTTTCAATGTTCAATAGGGAAAACATGGAAGTAATATTTTATATATTCATAATGATAATAATAAAATTAAAATCATTATACATATGTATATATTTCATCCATGTGTTTTGGTGATTAAAAAGGATTCACATTGATTTCGAAAGGCGACTATCCACACTTACCCGAACGATGATATCGTATTTTCAGGAGTGAAAAGGAATGAAATAAAATTTTGTATATTATGATTAGAGAATGGTAAATATATATTTAATATGTTTATTATAACATTTATATGATATATAATAATTGAATTTATCTTTACCACATTCCATATGATGTCTTAGAGAAAGACGGGTCACATCCTATTGTTAGTTGGTTGTCCACTGTACACATGAGGTACATTATCATAGATTCTATAGAATTCATGGTAAAAATTAAAAATTGGTTGTAATAAATCATGAAGATTAATAATGCTATGGATATAACATATATAATTTATATCCACAAACATAACAATCCATGTTACGTAGTAATGAAAAAATGAATGACATCATTTCACTAGGCGGTAGTTTATCGTAAAACTGAATGATGATTTCAAAATAAATTATTTTGTAGGTGGAATAGGTCATTAAATAGTTACTGAAGAAATACGTTTATATGGGATATTCTAAGGTTATTATAAAATATTTTTCAGAAAACATTTAAGGATTTTGAAGGAGATAAAAAAGATGCTTGTTGAAGAACATTTCTTCTTCTTCGGGTATCTTCCTTTGGTTTGCACTAAACCCTTTCTAGCGTAGATTTATGAAAAATATAAGGATTTTAAGATCATTTTAGGATTTTGAAGTCCTTTTCTTACAAATTTTGTAAAAAATATTTTTTTTAAGAAGTGTGTACTGGAGGAGAGTGGGTGACCAATTATAAGTGAGGTGAGTAAATATTTTGTAATTTTTTAATGTGTGATTTATATCAATGTTTTTTATTGTAAATTGGTTTGAATAATGGAAATATTTATTTTATTGAATCTCTATATTATAAATATTTTTTATAGTATATTTTGGACAAGTTTATTGGATATTTAGAACATTATGTTTAACGTATAGTCCCATTGTAAACTCATTTGTTTTCTAAATCGCGGTGACAAATATTATTTATTTTCACTGATCAATATGAGAAAAAATTTATTTTCAACTACAAAAATTTAAAATTATTCTCAAAAAAATATGGAATCCATTTTTAAAAATTTAATTAACATGGTTGGATAAATTATTTCTAAATTAATTCCATAGAATGGATGAGAAAGCGTGGTTTTAAAGTTATTATACTCAAACATTTACATTGGTTTTATATCAAAATTTATTATGAAATTGATTAAAATGAAATAAATTTGATTAATATATGAATAATTTAACTAATTTATCATTAATAAAAATTAAATATTTTATTTATCATTGTAAATTATTTAGATGAATATCCAATTTTCATTTAAAACTCATTATTATTCACTCCTCATCAAGAAATGTATCTTCTCAGAAAAATACCCAAAATTCATGCTATGATCATTTTCATAAGAATATTTCTAAATTTATATTTATTTATCCAACAAAAATATAATGGAGTAATATTTTAGTTGAAAATGTAATGTTCTATTAAGATATGGAAAAGGTACCTTTATAAAAATACAAATTTTTTATGAATAAAATTAGAGTTGTTCTAGTATTATGAAAATATAAAATATTGGATAAATTTTAAAAAAAAATGTATAATATTTAATATTTATATTTTATTAAAATAATTCAGTAATAGTATTTATTTTATTTTAGTGGGATAAAACCTCTTTGGGTGCATAGAAATAATTTATTATAAAAATATTTTCTTTATATTTAATTCGTTTTTATTCTCATAAGTATTTAATTGGCAACTAATGAATTCATTTTATAGTTGTGTAAACCATTTTTTCCAAATTTATTTAGTTTTATTCAAGATAACCAATTTAATTTCTATGATATAATTAGCATTTAAAATCACAATATTTAAATTGTTTATTAAAAATAGTTCTGGTGTGTAAAGCAAGCCATCAAGGAAAGTAATTATTGTGTGTTACTCAACTAAAATTCAATGTTGAATGCACTGAAATATAACTCATATATTGAATTTATTTAATATATTAAATATATCATAATATATTGAGGTGTCACATTCCCTTTTTTTCATTTCATACTCACCATCGAATATGATATTCATATTTTAATATTTTGGTGTGTAATATTATCAAATACTTAAATAAGTTTTGTCTTTATAATTTAAACATGATATTTGTAATCATCGTTATGATATTGGGAATTTTTTTATAAACCCACATCATAAAATGGTAAGTAATTTAACCACCTAATAATAGAAAAAGTGATGTAAAATGGTCATACGGAATAACATATAACTAGGTTTCCACATAGGATAAAATTATTAGGAATTGAATACATAGAATTCGAGGAATATTGTAAACAATTATATGGTTTTATTAAAGTAATTGATCATAATAGTGTGAGAGATCAATCGAATGTTTAGGGATAAAAATTATAAATCTTTGATGCTTTATATGAACATCATATATGAATATAATTGGATAATTTTTTTAATAAAATTTTCATAATGTTGAAGAACTATTTTACTATCTAAGATTATATGTCAATATAATTTCATGATACAATTTTATTTATTAATATCAATTTCATCATTTGGGTTCTATTCAATAAATTCTCAATTTTATACAACTAATCCATTAAATGAATATCCAAAAATAATTTTTTTCCCTCGTATAAAAAAGTCACTTTTAATAGATGTTAAGATCCATAAAATAGGGAAAATACTCTCTCTATATCTCTTAAGATTTTCCAAATCAAATATGGTTCTAAAAATTTATTTAATAAAATAATCTAATATCTAAATAAAAAAGTAAAAAATACTTGTAAATCATTAATATTAACATTTCATATTTTTAAATTAGTGACATATTCAACAGGACATCACATAGGTTAGTGGTAGGAGTGAAACCCTCATTGTTCATTGGTCATGGGTGGAATCCCTATATCTTTTTCGAACATGATGGGTCATCACCCAACATTATTTTTGTCCTTTTTCTGAAAATATAATAATACATTTTAAAAAACAAGAATGTTGGATATCCATGAAATTTAGCCATTAAATAACCTTTTACTGATTTTTTCAATACAACCACAATTAATAAATAGTTATTACATTTTATTCATTTTCATAATCTATTAAAATACATAATAATTGTTTTTTAAAGATAATATGATTTATACAGATCATATAGCATGATTGTGTCAATCCAGGAACCGAATAATTCTCATTTTAGTGTACAAAGTAATGCTTAAGTCTAGAGCGATGCACCATATTCAGAGTTTTTACAAATAGGTAACTCTTTTCAAGAACCACATCCACTCATAGAATATATATAGGGATGTATTACTGGGAAAAACTGCATGATCTCTACCTTACAAAATTTTTAGGATTTTATTCTATAATTATACTCAAATCCAATCATAGGTCTGTGTTCCCTATTATTTCTTTCCCTTAATCATGTTCCCAAGGTTTCTAAGAAAGATTTTTTTGATACCAAATGTTGAGACCCCAACCCCAAAAATCCTAGACCTAGTGCATGATACCATTACATTGGCAATAGGATAGAAGGAAATGTATCATCATGGGTTGATTATTTTATTAGTCATGGTAAATTATAAATATACATGAGTCTTACATTAAATATTAATAAATAAATTAAAATAATTTTTTTATAACAACATCATTCCACATAGTGTAACCTTTTATATCTAACACTGAAAACATTAGGGATTACTAGGAAAAGGAAACAAAATACGGGTGATCCCAAATGGTCATAATGGTTTATGTATAATCAATGATATCAAGAATCAATAATGAATAATAAATATGTAAAAATAAAAATCTAAACACAGATTAAATGTAAATATTTTTATAAGGAATATTCAATATGACATTATCAATAATATAAAAAAATTCCATTTAAATAACTGGTAAAGGAATATTCCACTTGGAAAGGTAAATAACTGAATTGATATGGAAATAATTTAATAAATTTATATTGAAATGTATCTATAGATTATATCATACTGGGAATCTCATGGATAATAATAATTTAATTTTGAATTGATGTAATGATTAATGTTTTGACATCATATATCTGGAACATGATACCACTATCGTCAACACATTTTATAGGGTGGTTTAAATTATAGGCAATACCGATTTAATGATGTCGTAACAAATTTTTCTCATGCGACTATAGATATATCATGGGGATATATAATGTTTAGTCCAACCCATAATATTATGTCGGATGTATTCCTCATATATCAAATAATCAATTTAATTATTAAACAATGTTCCTAATCATAAAAAACCTATATTGAATTAGAAATACAAATTTATAAATATATCCCTATAAAAATAAATAACATTCAATATATAACACAATATTTAGATATGATATATAGATTAAGAAAAATATGTATCCATGATAAATGATATGGATATTTAGGATAAATTTTGTTCTCTAATGATCACACGAATGTGAATATTTCAAAAAGGAGTTAATAAATTCAAAAATGAATCACGTTGGTGAATTTTCATGATATTCATTGTCAAAATAATCATAAAAACGTTGGTATAAATACCTTATATAATCATTAGATTAATAATAATGTGATATTTTAATTTATTAATAGAAATACCATAAAAATATATTTAAAAATATTCTTCTGTGAAATATTCTTTTCATTTTGAAAAAGAATTTGAAAATAAGATTCTTTGAAAATAAAATATTAAAATTCATTAAAAATAAAATTTTAAACACTAAATTTAATTTTCAATGAAATGATGGACAAATTAGAAGATAATTTCCTACATTCCTTAAAGAATATTTGTTTTTCAAGATAATAGGCTAAAAATTAATTTTTTTGTAACGGGACAACAAGATTCCATTAAATAATTTTATAAATCAATATATATATATATATATATATATCATTAATAAAAAAATATGGAAAGGGAAAAACTTGTTTCAAAACATTTTTAGCAAATATTGTTTTAGAAGAAAATAAATTTATGACAGAAGACAGAAATCAAATCTCATTTTCCAAAATTAATTTTCTAAAGCATTTTATTTGCCAAAGAGTGAATATATGCTACTATTACTAGAAAAATATCATGAATTACTAATGTAGAATAAAATTAAAATTATTATCAAATAATGATAATATAATATCCTTTAGTGGAAGATAATGAACAAATAATCTCTATTAGAATGAGATAGTGATGTAAATCCTTAAAATGATCAAAAAGTTAAATTGAGAATTAATCAATGAACTGATTATGTGTGTCAAAATTAAATCCAAATAATATAAGTTTAATTAAAAAAATAGATATTATACCTCATGTCTCAGATAATATTATAATTTCGATGACAGCAATTGATTAATATAACCCAATGAAGTGAAATTGATTTATTTAATTATTTACCACTTGGTAAATTGTAATTAAAATACCCATAGATGAAATAATTAAACTTTAAATGTAAATATAATGAATAATGATGTTTTAATTATATGAAATTTATGGTGTCTCATGACATACAACATAAAAAATAAGTACATGCATAATAATACAATATTCTCTAATCAAATGATATTAAGAAGAAATCATTTACCATATGATTCATTTTGGAAATATGTGATTTTATATCCTGTTTAGTGAGTTTAAAAATTTTACTAACATATAAAAAAATCATATTATGATTTATAATACATATAATATCCTTTTATAATATCTTATTACTTTCTCATTAATAATCATTCATTATTTTCATTGTTTCCGGTGTTAATTGCCTTGTTTTCTCATATTGGTTTCATCATGAATGATAATGTTCTTGTGCACATTATAGAGTTATACCATACCCTGAATAATAACACATACATAATTTTAATATTTTTAACTCGTTTTTTTATATCCAATAATGCATTTTAGTAATGAAAAATTAAACATGTTACGATCATAAAGATATAGGTCATAGGTTTGTATAAGTTTGTTTCCCATACTTCACCGAGCTTTATATAAATAAGGTTTGACATATTTAATAAATAAATAATTATAATAATATAATTAATATCATATTATATAAATATATATATCATCAATGTGTTGTGGGGATAAATAAAAGGTTACATCGCTTTGTAAAGGTGGTAGTCAACACTTACCCGAATGATATTATCATCTTTTCAAGAGTGAAATTGAAAGGAAATATAATGATTTATATTATATTTATATAATAATAAGCATATAATTAATATAATAATTATATCAATTATATCATATATAATTTTTAAATTTTTTTTACCACCTTCCATGTGATGTGTTAGTGAAAGACGAATCACATTGCATCAAGAAAAATATTCTGTTATACACACGAGGGACGTTATTGTTTCTCCTATGAAATGGTAGGTATGAGTAAACATATTTTATTACTACTATATAGGTATAATAAGTACATAAATACCTCGCATATAATTTTACCTTTAACAATAACCATCCATGAGAGGTATTAATGAAAAAACGTATGATATCAGTTCGTGTGGTGGTAGTATTCCATACACATGAATGATGATTTAACAACCTATTTGATGGAATATAGGTGAGATATAGCCCAATAAAATATTAAGAAAAATACAAATATATTTACTATACATAATTCATGATATAATCCTTGTTTAATCAAAAGTTAAGGAGGTGGAGGATGGAGTAAAATAACAACGCATATTGATGAACATTGCCTCATCTTCATGTATCATTATTTGGTTTTCACTAAATCCTTCCTAGTTTAGATTTTTGTAAAATATAATGTTTATAGGATTATTGGAGGGATTTTCTATGTTAATTTTTAGGGTACTTTCTTAACCATTTTTTATAGTTTTCTAGTTCATTTTACACATAATGTTTAAATCTTAGTCCCTCAGTATACTCATTATTCTCTTAATCAAAATGATTAATTCTAATTGAATTCACAAAATATTATGGTAAAAAAGCTTTTTATAAATTATAACATTTAAGTTATAAATATTTATAATTTTTAATCCATTTTTCAAAATTCAAAAAAATTAATTGGAAAAAAATAATTTATAATTAATCTAGCAGCCAGGACAAAAAAAGAGGGTTTTTAAATTGAAAATGTTCACTAGTTTACTATAATTTATTATCTAATTTCAATATAAAATTTAATTAAATTAACTTATTTATATAATTAAATTTATAATTGAAATAATTTTAAGTAAAAAACAATTTAAACCATAATTTATCAATATAAATAGTTTAGATGAAATGTATGTTTTAAATAAATTTCGTATTTTTTCCCTATTCAAAAAAATATATCATCGTAGAAAAATCCAAAAAAATATTCATAATATAAATAAAAAAACATTCTTTAAAAAATAATTTTTGTAATAAATGTTGTTAATGTGTTAAAAGTTTGTTTTGAAAATAATGTTCATTGAAAGGTCTCAAATCATCCTTTTGAAAAATATAGCCTTTTATGTTTAAAATAGGATTTCATATTATATGATCTATATAAAATATAATAGATGAATGTGAATTTTTTATTGAATATATAATATAAAAATTTCATTAATATCATTATCTAAAAGTAATTATTTTAATTTATAATTATAAAATTCATTTTGGTTCATAATAATTATTTTTTATAAAAACATTTCCTCTACATTCAATTAGTTTTTTCATTCATTTATAATTAACTTGTAACTGATGAATTCATTTTCTATTTTGGTAAACCATATATTTCTATAATTTATTTAATGCTACTTATAACTATAAATTTATCGGTTCATAGAGAATTTACCTTTTGAAAAATAATTTTAACAGTATTCGGTAAAACATGGAATTTTGTGTAACGAAATCCATTGAAGAAGGTAATTTACATGTGGAATGAAATATAAACTATGTGATTCATTTATTCAATGATATATCATATATTCAATTTATTTGGGATTTTAAATATATCCTAAATCCTCATGATATAATATTAAATTATACTCTTGTTGTTATGCGCTTTTTGTGCTATCGAATATGATATTCATATTTTAAATTTTTGGGGTGTTATAGTGCTAGAATGGAAAGTGTTCTTATTTAGGTAGATCACAAGGTGAACTATGTCTCTTTTAAGAATCATCCGCATGATTAAAATTATAAAAATCATGATTTAAATAATGTCACAATTATGTATGTACCTATGTATTTGCGACAATCTATTTTGGGGGAGAGGTTTACAGAATTATCTAATCATAGATGTCTCAAATATATAATTTCTCAAAAGGACATAAATTTATAACATAACATATGGGTGGAATTTGAGTATATTTTTTAGTTAAAAATCACCTAAACATTGTGGATGTGGAATTTCATACATGAGTATGTCATTAGGAATGTTATAACATTGGATTCCTTGAAATTGAAAGAGGATTGGAGCCTGATGGATATTTTTTCCTAGTTGCTTAAAGACCCACAATAGGATGATTCACGACTACTGTTCAGTTATTATCATCTCTCCTGGGGGTATTCTATTAGACCAACAATATTTTGATGAGTTGATAGGAATATGCGAAACATTATATAGTGATGTAACTATTAAGGGTTGGTCTCTCTTTTATAGTGGTGTTTTATACATTAGGGATTAGTTTGTGGTAATGTATTCCATGAGGAATTGGTGTTTCATAATGTTTATAATACATTGTAGTTTATTCAGCCCCAAACTAAAAATGTATTAAGATATGATATGACATTTATGATGGTTGATTATAAAGCAATACATTCCTAACTATGGGTCCCACTACTACACCTTCTAGTAGATAAACGGAGTGCATCTGATGCATTTTGGTTTTCTCTTTCATCTTCTGATACTAGTATAGAAATGGGAAGAAGTTTTCATGTGCTTTATTTTTTTATTTCCTTTGGATCCGAAATTGTGTAATTCTATCTATTTGAGGATTTATTGGTTTATGGAATTAGATCGATTTATTCCTATTCAGAACCCTATCTAGGATAATGATAAAAGTAATCAATTCAAGCATGGTATTGTGGGATTGAATGGGGTCCCATTGCTATTTTGTTAGATAGAGACTCCAAGATCACTTCTTATTTCTTAATGGGTCTCCCATAGGTGATGAGGACTCTGGTAATTTTTAGTAAAATGGACCATTAACAAATAAATGTCTATATATATATATATATATATAATTTTAGTTATAAAAAAGTTTATGATCTATGATATAATTATATATTAAAATAGATTATTTTATTGCTCTACTTTACTAGTTCAATTCACCTATAATAACTGTTACTGATCACATATCAGAATAGACCCCTTTGAGGGTTTGTATAGTCACATATGTAGGTAACCTATTTGGTTACATGAGGTTGGAAAGACTTATATTATTTTACCAAGTCATATTCAAGAAAAATAATTGAGTATTTATGATATACATTAATGTTTTTTATAGATCAATGTTATCCAAAACAATATGAAGATCATTGATGATTTCCTTCGGTGTTTTTAGTTCGAGATACGGTTTTCATGAATGTTTCTCCTCATTTGGGTCATCGTCAGCTGAAGAAACTATGCAATCTAGATCTGATATATTTTAGAATATTTTATAGAAATAGGAATCAATAGTGTGTTTCTTATTTTCTATCATTACGATATCATTTAATAGGAAATCATGATGTTTTCCTTGAATCATAGATCAAGAGGAAACATTGTGACCCTTCCCAATATATTAGATGTTATGTGATTGAATTTATGAAATATAATTTCATTGTAGAAAAAATGGAGGTTGTTTATTCTCATATAAATATATTTCAGGCGATGTTTATTTTTTCTGGAAACATTTATACTTTCAGTAGTCTGATTCTCAGGATATTTAAGAGCACGAACCTCTAGTAAATGAATAGTGGTACATCCTCTTTTAGGTGGACCATTTAGTTTTGTGAATTTCTAGGGATATCAAGTCATATTGTTGGGTAAATTGTAATATACAATTTAAAAAACTCCATTGTCTT
Source organism: Viscum album (assembly GCA_963277665.1). Classification (NCBI taxonomy): domain Eukaryota; kingdom Viridiplantae; phylum Streptophyta; class Magnoliopsida; order Santalales; family Viscaceae; genus Viscum; species Viscum album. The sequence goes on from OY728141.1 coordinate 1,429,383,467, forward strand.
TATCTTTCATAGTTTTTTTGTTTAGGATGAAATTGTTTCTAGGTACATTCTTGGATTTCCTAAAGAAATTGTGTTGGGTGTTGAATATAGAACCAATATTGGATGTTATATGATTATTCAGAATGTCAATGTTTTCCAGTGTAGAAAAAATGAATTGGATTCATAACGTAAATTTTTTATGAAATGAATTCTATTAAATTCATTGATATATCCATCATGATATTAAATATGATTCGTTTTGTTTTTAAGCATAGAATAAATTCAATGGGTTGAATTTGGGGATAATTTATACACAATTTAAATCATTTTGGTCTCGTGAGGTTTAATGTTTACCTAGAATGATTCCCACTTCTTCATCATAAATCTTCTCCCTCATATTATGGTGATATTCTTTTTTTTATTGATTCTAGAGCATTCAGGCCTCTCAATTTGGCACTATTATCTTCAACATAATATTGTGTTCCACTTTTTGTATTTTAAACCCATTCCCTCAATTTTATCTTCATATACCAAGGTTTTGGTAGTAGTTTTGGGTCATCTTTATGGCCTTTTTGTATTTTATGATATTTCTAACAATAATTTTTATATTATATTTTGTGTCTTTAATTTTGGGTCATGTTCTCATGTTGGTTATGGTGTGGTGTCTGAGATTCCTGATGTATGTATTGATTTAACATCTCCAATGACCCTTTTTTTGTTTGTATTTTATTCAATGATTTAAAATTTTATGTTAGGTATTTCATTAATTCCTCTGGTGTTCCATATCTTATTTATTAGGGTGGAACCCATAGATGTTTTGTGGGACCTATTTTTAAGTTTAGTGGTTTTATATCATGTATATGGCATATTAACCATGATTTATCATTATTTTATTAATAGTTTCATTATGTATTTGAATTATTTTGTTTATTTATTCACTCTTATTAAATGTTTTTTAGCGAAAAGGTGGTTTTCCACTCATATTTGGAAAGGAATTGGGTTTTTCAAAGATTTGTAAAATTAATTGTGAAACTATTTTTCAAATATTGTACTTTTATTAAAAAATATTTGTTTGGAATTGTATTCTGAGAAGTGAAAATCAATTTCTAAATTATTTGATAAATATATAAAATGATAGACTTAGGTAATTAAGTGGAGGATCTAATATTTAGCCTCATAAAGTTTTATTACTATAGGGTCAAATACAAAGGCTATTGTTTATTTTATAGATCCAATATTCATGGGCTACGAAAAATTATTGATATTAATGTTGTTTTACTGTATGTGGTGTTATAATATTTTTTGGAATTGGTTCATTGGTTTTAGTGACATGGTGTGAAAACTATTATTTCATTAGGGTATGAGTGTACTTGACAGTATGGACTTTTTTAACCTAGTTATATTTATCATTGTTCTATCTTATTGGAATTTGTTTAGTTTTTCTCATTGATATATATTTTTTGATAAAAGAAAAATAAATTTACAAAATTATAAATTAAATAAATTTCCAAATACTTTTATAGAAAACCTTTTACTTCTTAGTTTTCCATTTTGTATTTTAAATATATAATAATATAATTTTTATATTCATACTTCATATGGAACTCCTTGAATGGTTCCTAATATTCTTGTTAATCTGACAACCTATAAAATCCTTCATGTGTGTGTGGTCCATGTATTGTTTTTGGTTATAGGGGAAATAAAGTAACATCAATGAGGTAGTGTGGTCTATGTTAGTTGTGTATTCTTAGTTAGTAGTTAATTCATTGGACTTTTCCCACATATCACAAGGAGTAGTTGTTTCTTGTTTTAGTAGTGATTTCTTGTAGTTGTACTTATTCCTTGTAGTTTTATATTACTTCTTTAGTGATGTATCACTATAGATGTTTTTCAATGATTATGTAATATTTTTTTTCTAGTTTATTGTCCATATATAATCTATTTTTCTTGAAACTTGTTTTTTTAAATCTATCCCCTTTCTTTTGATTTATTCATAGGTACTAGTCACATGCCCATAGGGATTAAGAATATATTTTAGGTCAATAGACGAATTGATTAGGGTCTAGTTTGGGAGGGTATCTGGTAACACCATTATAGGTTTAATCTATTAATATTACCCCCCTAGGCCCCCAAAACCAATTAGAAGCCTCTATCATTTGTGGAGGTCTGCTATATGTCATGTAGAACCAGCAGTATGGTTACTGCTCATAGTGATCTGGGTCAGGATGATACAATGTAGTATCAAATTGAATATTATTATCTTACTATTTAAGATATGATAGATATATGATATAGGAATATGTTAGAACTTATGTCAACTATATATCTTGGGAGACCCAATTTTAATAGGTTGTCTAGGCTACCAGATATAGGATAGATATTCTAAGTACATTATATTATAGTTTTATGATTTTACCCTTCATGTGACAGACATGATGTTTCTGGTTGTTGAATTATTACTAGAATTTGGATCTTTTGCCATAATAGTGATAGGAATCTCATGCATCATGATAGGAATATAAGAATCGAATGACATTTACGCCAACAATTTTGGTTTATCACAAATGATAGATGGTAAACTACTTATATTGTAAAAAATAGTTAATTTGATATTTTCCCATATTTCTTTGTGGGGCCCTTATATTCAGCTTGAACAACATGTATACATTTCATTTGGATTTTTAGTTATGTGATTCTACAATCAGGCACTTGATGAGGGGGGTTGAGGTGTATAAAAAATTAGTAGGATATTATTGGTATTTGGATCCATGATGGTGGATCTAATTAAAAAGGTTGGTTTAGTTACTTAAATTGTTAGTGTAAATATCTATAGTGTTTCCCCATATACTTTGGTATTTAATTCTATTTATTTAATCATGATACTATTAATCCCCTGACACGTGTCATCTAGGAAAAAATTAATATATATGTATAAAATCTACTGATATGATCCGGTTATGGTGATTGGAAAAAACAATTATTTCAAATGTTAAAATGAACTATAGTGGTTCACCACATTTTTCTATAGAGAGGATTTGATAATAGACAAGTTTGACAGTTTAAATTACATGAACAATTATTTTTTTGTTTCAATTCTTAGAAACTAAATCTAATTGGTAATGAAATATATTAAAAATAGTGGTAGAAGAAGTTTTATCAGATAATGGTATTTCATCCAATTGTAATGCTATCATATTTACACATTATCCAATGATCCTATGCTATATAGATAAATGTTAAATTACACAATTCCTTACTGCAACAATATAATTCAAATTTTTATATGTAAAATACACCTCACTAAAATTACATCTTGTTATACCCTCTTTATAATTTGTGATGATGTTGTAGGAAATTCCCGCAATTGTTTTTGGCTTACCTAAACATAACATGGTTTTCCTAAAAAATATTAATTTTCCTCAACCCTTCCCAGATGATCTAAAAACTTTAGTTAGATGACCAAAAATCCTTGGTATAGTCCTTAATATATAAACCATAACAAATTTGGTGGGAGATAATGATCATCGAATAAAGTAATAACAGTAACCAAATAGAAAATCAAATATTATTTTGTATGATAATATAACTAGTTTTCAGAATATTGAGACCAATATAAGATAAGAAAAAAGTATTTTATTACATCAATTGAAAGAAGTCATTAATTTAAAATGTAAACATCCCAATCCCCAATCACTCATATTTTCCCCCATTATATGATAGTTAACAATGAATAATGGAGGACAATGATTTAAAAATCTAGGAAAATATAAATTGAAGAGAAGGAAGTTTTTTCTTCAAAATCCATATTTCAAATGTTTTATCAATTTCCATTAACTAGAAGGCCTAATATCATTAAAATTATATTATATGTTTTTTTTATAAATTTTGTCTTATTTTCAACCTTATATTATAAAATATTGTTTACATGTGTACTAAATGTTTGTTTTTATGAATGGCTGATTATCGCTTTTTGTATCAAAACAAACTATTCATATTCATCCACATTAGAACAAGAATCGACTAGATTATGTTGAGAATTACCCACAAAAATTTTATTTAAAAAAGTTACATAGATTCCTCTTTTATATGAAACTATAATCTCCTTATTTGGTTTTTTGTATACTAACATATTCAAAAAATTTTAAGGGGTGGTCAATTCCATGGTCCAAAACTATTTTCCACATTAATTGATTTTATTGGGCCTTATACATTTCAAATTATATCTTGGTGTGTTTTATTAATTTTAATGACAATATATTTGGAATATTAAAGTTAAATAATTAATTAATTTTAATTAATATTGAATCTTTTATATCTATAATAAAAAAATAAAATAACATCTAGCAAAATGTGAAAATTAATAAATTTTGATATTTGAAAAAAAAATCACGATAAAATAAAAATTTTTGAAATTCAGCCCAAATTGAAAAATTAGTGGAGTTTAAATCACTGAATTACAGAAAAAAATAATTGAAATGTCATCAATATCATTTTCCCTACACTTAGAACGTGTACATCGGGATATGTAGGCATAAAAATCTAATCATATAAATTTTAAAAACATTCCTAGGATATCAACCTATTTAGAACCATAATGAAAAGTATATCATACCAAAAAATTTCATCATTTCTTGTTCTCAATTCAGATCATTCAATCTATTTTCACTTTTTTACTCATTCCATTCAACAAAAAATTACCTCTAATGAATTTCCCATCATCACAAAAATGTTTTCTTTCCTGAAAGAATTTCTCCTCCAAACTAATGATGGAATCTCTATAATAATTATAAATTCATACATATCAAAAAAATGTGATTCAAGGAAATTTGTTTCCCATATTATATTTATAGGGTTTTTAGTGGATTTTATATGGTAGTAATCACATGTCAAGCACATAGAGGTATATAACAATGGATTAAATTTCTTCAAAGAAAATATTAATTACTAAAATTTTCATTTAGGTATAGTTTTATCCTCACTCCCCTAATCATAAAATTATATATATAATTTTGAAAAAAAAAACTAATGTGCACAACATTTATCATTAGAATAGAAAAAATTATATGATCTCAAATTTTGACAAAAATTCAAATTTTTTGTTGATATTTTCTAATTCTGTGTAGCTTGATTATAAATTTAGCACGGGTGATTTGAATATCAAGAATTGGGTGCATCATTTTTTTAAATATGTTGAATGAAAACACATTTTTCATCATCATAAACATGATTTTTCATCGTTGTAAACTATATATTTTATTGATGTTTCAAGTATCTTTATCTTAATAAATTTTGGATTTATAGTCAAATGCTCTATCAAGGGACAATTTTTAGAAGAATGGGTTTTCCTATAGAAAACACACCATTTGGAATTTTATTTTTAACGCAATGTATCCCAAAAGTATGTACAACACCACAAGATTTCTTACCACCACACTTTTTTCAACTAGATCATTTATTCCAATTTCCATAGTGAGTTGGATAGAGAGAATTAGTTAAAATGTTGCATACCAAAAAATATGTTCATGGATACTTAATTATATCATAATTAAATCTATAGGAAAAAATTCAATAAAAAGGATTTGCATTGAAATTGTTATTTTAAATCCAAATAAACAACCCAATAACACAAAACCCATGTACCTCAAATCCTCATGTTTTCAGTTAAATAAATCAAATTATGGTTAATTAATGCATGGATTCATTTTATTATTAAATGAGGTGAATATAAATAATATTTAAAAAGGTTTATAAGCCTCGTGATATGGTTATTTTGAAGATAATTAATTTGATATGTGGAATGTGATTCAAAAATCATAGTCATTTTCATGAAATTAAAATAATTTTAAAAATGAATCATTGTCATTTTCAAAAATCATTTATGTTTAATAAAATGAATAAAATAGGTTCACTCTATTAAATTGGTTTCAAAAATGAAAAATATTATCATTTTAGAGCACAATTTTAGAAAACATACAAAAAATTGAAATGTAACAAAAAAATATTTGAAAATCCCTATTTTTATTGAGAAATAGAAATTTTAAATTCATAAAATGAAAAGGGTCAGTATCCCTCAATTATATGATGTAGTTAATTTAATTAATTAATGTATATTTAATATATATATAAATATGTATAACTAAATTACAACAACCAAGTGTTTCAGAAGGTTATGTATAATCTGATGGATTATACTAATAAATTGGCTAAGGGAGAGTGATTTTCTCTACTGGGTCTAATATAATGATCTAATGAATTTTCATTCACCCATGTCGATTTATAGTGAATATTTCATTCCCTTATTACATAAGAATTTTAAAATAACATCAATGATATGAATGAGTAACTATATTTGGAAAACCAATATGGAATAAAGTTTACCTATAATTATGTTCAGTCTTGAGTTTAATAATAACTCTCTTTCTCCAAGATGAAAGTCATTCAGTTAGATTATCTTGTTGTGATCTACCCATATTCATTGACTTTAAATAATATATTTTCTAAAATATTATCTTCTAATTTCATCTTTCACTTTATGTTTTAATATTATCTCTTAGAAGTCACTTTCATGATCCAGATTCATCTCTCACATAGCCTTGTATGCCTTATTCTCTAATTTTAGAAGAAGATGATAAATTTCATCATAAATAATCATATATGGGCTCATAACTATTAGGAATTTTAGGATGAATAATAAACCCATATGGTTTTAGACGTCCTTTTTCTCCAATCATTCCAATTGGGTTTCACAGTCGTCTCTATCATTCATTTAACTTCTCTCTTTGAAGCATATACTTGGAGATTTTTTGGGGGAAGGTATGGGGTATAATTGTTTTAATAAACCCCATAATTTATTATTACAAACACTCTTCTGTTGTTAAAAAATTTTATCCCTTTTTAACATATAGTTATTTTTAAACTCCAAACCTTTAGATTACTTTATCCCTGAAAAAATCAAAAACAAAATTATCATCATTAGTCTTAGTGGATATTTGATCATTCCATTTTGAAATTTCATATACTAAAAATTTGATATAATAATTTACATATGATATTTTGAATGTTTCCATAAAATATATCCTATAGACATAAAAAAAATAAAAAAAACATTTTGGGTTATTTCATATCTCTTTGAAATATTTCCTTACAAAAAACATTGTTCATAGATTTTCCGAAATTAAGAAGTATCTTAAAAAAGGACGGGCCAATAAATTCAAAATCTTAAAACCTTCATTTTGAACCATTGAGGCCCATGTGGCCTTCGCTAAATAAACATTTAAAATACCCAAAAAAAATTTCAACTTCACTTTAACACTTACATCTTCTTATCAATTGGTCATTAATGTTTTGATGAAGAGATAAATTCCCCAAAATAAAATAAATTTAGAATAATATTTATGTTTTTGAATATGGTGGGAATTTAAGTGAGATGGGACCTTCAATGTTACCATATAATGGACCATTTTAGAACACTAATCTTCATCTCCTTAAATAAATTATAATTAATCTATATTAATGTGATAATTTTGTAGTCCTATTATAGAATTTTAACATCAAAAGTATTGGTATGTCGAATCAACTGATCTATCACTTGATTCTCAAATCCCTTTTTAATTTTACTTCTATGATGAAATAATTTAGTATATTCATACATCTCACTTTCCATAATTTATCTTCATCATTCATCACCATGTCGGTAAGACCTGTATAATTTGAAAATTTAATGAATTTAGTTCCAAGAATAAATTATCAAATTTATTTAAATGAAAAAAATCAAAAAATAACACTTTTTTATGGTTGTGTAATTGAATAGAGCCACATTTTATGTTCTCGGGGAATATATAATGACTTTTGGACTATTATTAGATCTACGGTAATGAACTCCTCCAAATATAGGACTAGAGAAATCAGAAATAATCTCAAATGGTTCTCCCCAATTTGGTGGCTGCATCATTGGTGGAGTTTTCTATCATCTATTTAACTCAAAAAATCATTCCCTATATTCACAATTCAAATAAATGTTTTATAATTAAAAATAAATATATTTATAAGTATATAAATATTACTGAAATCATAGATTAACCTCTTATTAAATATTGCATGTCCTACAAATTATTCAACGTGATTCACACAAATTTAATAAAGAAATGAATTTATCACACCTATTTTCTATTAATCCACATTAGTTCTTTGTTTTTAAATGATATGACCTAGAAAATTTCTGTCTCAATTATAAAATGAATAATTTAAAATCATAGTATACTAACCATTTAAATTATCTTTTTTATTTATATTTCTAATGCATTCAAACAATGGTCAACTGAAATTACAAATATTAAGAAATCATCCAAGATTACCTCTATAAAATAATCAATGTTTTGAGAAAATATACTAACAATATACATTTAAAATTAACATTCAGTGATAAATAATCGAAATTGAATCCTTTGGTAAGAAAACATGTCCATAAAGACATGTAATTTTTATTATCTAGGTTTTTTGAAGAAATGAGTACCCGAAAATATCCTGAAATTCCATCTATGAAACTATAATGAGTTATTATTTCTAATACCTCTAGAAATTTTCCAATTAATGGAATGGGAAAGTGGTATTTTATTGTGACTTTATTCTGCTTCTTATAATATATAAACACTTGTCAACTATTATTAAGTCTAATAGGAATCAGATCATTATGCTCAATCATCGAAATCATCAAACCAGTTTTCATGGGAACTGCATAGATATGGAGGAATCATTTTGAAATAGAAATGAGGAATATGATATAAAATAAGAAAGACATCTATATCAACTTATTTACAATATCCATGATAGTGGGGTTTATCATCGTTTTGGGATGCCAAAAATTTCTAGAATCCCCCATTGAAAAGAATCTATGTTAGTAGGTTTTGGGTTTAATTCCCCGGATTTCTCAAAATACCCACATTACGGCTCAAATGTTTTATTTTAAAAGGTCAATTTTTTTTCTTAGGTTTTATAAAGCTATTTATAAATGAATACTTTTAATATATCTCATTAAATGTGGTATACAAATTGAAAATCATATGGGAGTGTTTCTAATTCCATATTCATGGGATATTCATGGGATGACATTGAATTTAAGTTCCCCACTTCTAAATCATAAATATTTTATGTAAAATTAATTATAATATCTCATAATTTATTTAATAACTCATAAAATATATCATAAATTATATCTTCTTCCAACATGGAATAATAATTTCTATATTTTTTTAGTCCCATATTTTCTATTATTTTAAAGGAAAAGTTCTATACTAACTATAATAAATCATCAAATACACATTTTTCTTTAATTTTTTTAGTTCCTCGTTGATTAGTGGGTTTAGAAATAGAATGAATTGTTATAGGGAGCTTCATGGATTAAATATTGTTGAAGTAAACCATGTTGTATCTAAGATACATGGTGAGGGTTCAATTATGTATATTGAATATTGTTTTGGAAATTCATATAAATTATATTTGAAAACATATAATTGATATACCCATTTAATTATAATCCTCCATGTTAAGAAAATATATATCGATCGTAAAAATGATTCATTTCACGCCAACTAACATATATTCTATGTCTCCTACTAGATTAACACTAGATCTATTTTAATGGTGATTTAGTATTGTATTGATATTTAATTCTTATGTTTACATAGTTGGTAAAACTATAGAATGAATTTCATTAATGTACCAAGATTACATAATACATAATAGAATGAAAATTTAAGAACTTTGAGTGACTTGAAAAGAAACCATCACTAGATCAAGAAAACCGTTTTGCATATTGGTGGTGTGGAAAGAGTTGAGATAACTCATCCAGTGAATATTATATCATTACTGTAATTTAAAATCCATTTACTAAAACGATCATTGATAAATTTAGAAACAATTTATGTTTATTTTATATATTCCAAAATAGGAATGTTTGTTCAAACATTTTTGAATGATTTATTGGATTTCACTTTTTTATTTTTTTTCCTATATATTATTTCACTAAATTAACATACAATTAATCAAAAAAAGAATAGCAGTCATCCAAAATTGTTACCTTTAAATGTGTATTTTATGTCATTAAATTTTAAAAAGTTTACTTTTTCAGCATTCATCTTTACTACACTTTGTAGGAAGGGTTGATTTCCATTATTCTACTCAGAATTACTTCCTGGTCATTCTTCAATATAATGATGAACATTCTTAGGTTCATGTTAATGAGTCACCTTAACAATCTTTGTTGGAATCATTCTTATATTATTAAATATATTTAAGAATAATTTAATTATATGTCTCTGTATATTTATGGACTAATTTTAATAATACATCTGATCTAGTTCTCTTGTTTATAAATTGTATTATTTAGCCCCTCATCCTTGGGACATTGTTGTAGAATGTCAAACAATGGTGAAATTGTTTATGGATTCTCATAATTATTTCATTGGAGAGGAGGAATCATATAAGAATGTTGATGATATAGATATCTCTAATGTTTTTGGTAGTTTTTTATATTTTAATATTATTTTTTATAGGGGTTAGGTTGCTTATAAATTTGGGTAAATAGAAGATGATTTATATCGGGATTTAATTATAGTTTGGGCGTTTTATTTTTCATTGTATGTCAAATTTTTTGGAATTTTCATGGATAAAAGGATTCCAAAAAACATCACATTCCCTAAAATTTAGCATTTCGTTCAATAAAGGGATTAGTTGAAGAGAAAAAACCTTATATTATAGTTACTGCTTATTGTGAACAAACATGATTTAGAGTAATCTATTCCAAAAAACCAGTCTGCTTCCCATTTTTACTTCATAAAATGATGATGAGATATGATTTCGTATCTAATAAATTCAACTTTTATAGTACCTATTTTTTATGAATTTCTATATTTTTTTGATATATTTCCAATATTGAATCACACTTATACTAGTTACATTTCAATCAGAGATCAATTAGATAGTGCATACATTTGGTCCCTATCAATATAATGTATAAAATTTTAAATAAAATCAAATTAGAGAAACTCCACGATTGTTTTATTTGGAAATTTATCAAAAATAATCTTAAAACACTCTTATGACTAGAAGAGGGTTACTCATGATGCATGTATATTGGAATTGATATCATTTCTGGTTGATGAGATTTTAGAGGAGGGGATGAATCTATTAAAAAATAATATTAGTACGTAATAAAATGAGGAAAATATCCTAGTTGTAGGATATATAACCATTCCTTGGAATCTCCTTGTAGTGAAAATGGTAATTCCATTCACATTACAAACTCCATGGATAATACTTGGAGTCTAAAGTGGAGTTTACATATGTGAATAATTTAATATGTTATTTTTGGTCTTCTCATGGATGGCCATGGAATTTAAGAAGCAATTGATTTTTGGTAGAGTCTAACTCACAATAATTATGTAATTCCATCATGACTTGTAGATTGTTTTGATTATGTAACTATTTAACATAGAGTTCTATAATGTTATTTTTGGTATTTCCATCCATGATGATAGGCTTAGAAAGAACACATTATGTTTCACTTGTGTTTAAAAGAGATATTTCTGAAAATATAGATTCAAAATTAATGTTTCTCGGTTTATTCAACTAAGTTATTTCAATTTAATGGTCTAGATATTAAGGATTAGAGTTATTGGTTATAGTCATGATATTGCGAAATTATATTTTAGGAACCACATTTTGGAAATGGTGCCAAATTTAAACAGGTAGTCGTTGTGGGTTATGGGGAAAATTTATTTCATATATTAATATTTAGTATAGTTGTTAATATAGGTTTTTTCCACTGAAAAGTTAAAAATTCATGTTTTCCACCTTAAATTAGAGTAAAAATGTGTTATTTTTTATTTTGAGATCAGGAAAACAAAAGTAACCCTTCATTAATGAAATAAAAATGGATATATGAGAAGGGATACCCTTTTGGGTTTTAATTCCAAATTTAATGTTATACAAGTTTTATTTTATTGAATCTTATTTTGTTTAGATGATTAAATTGTGATTCTAAAATTACATCCTCTCAATCCCTTTATTAAAATGGTGATGTTGATATGAATTCATATTAAAAACCTAAATGGTCTACCATCATTCAAATGTGTGATATAGGTGTAGAACATAACCCCAATTAAAATAGGGAATAATAGATCGAATCTTTCTTTTATTAAACAATCATGATTTTTCACTACCCCTCCCACAAGTAATTATTGTCAATGAGTAATTCACCACTAAGCCATAATATATTCCATCAAATATAAATTAGAAGCTAGTGGAAGAAGATAATGATCATTGACCAAAGTAATAACACCAACAGAATATGGAAACATATAGAATCATACATTATATATTACTTTTAATTATAACATTGAAACCAAATTAACAAAAGAATAAAATAGACTTTATTTTAGGAAGTGAATGAACATAATTATAATAAAAACGTCATATTCTTAAAAAATTCAGAATTTTTCTCTCTCTGGGAGGTATAAGGGAGATCAATAGAGAATAATATGGCATTAAAATAATAATAAAGAAAATAATTAAGGGGATATAATGCCTTCACAAGATCCATCTATTGAATTTTTTCCTTGTTCAATATCACTAGAAGGCCTAATACAGAGAATAATACTTCTTTATTGTTTCTCAAAATTTCCTTTTTTATCATCCCTAAAATTTGAAATGGTGTCAGACACACTTAAAAGAAGTTATTTAAAAATTAGTGAATATCTCATTTTCTAGATGAATTTACTCTTCATATTTTTACAATTTAATGTATTCACATAATACATTAATGAGAGAATTTCAACATAATATTTAATATTAACACAAATCATAGTATCTTATTTAATATCCAATATGAAACATTGAATTTGGTTATTTGTATCCTAATACATTCCACATTAATTAAGGAGTGGAAAATTCTTCCATCTAAATATATTTTCCCCATAAACTAATTTATTTTGGAAAAATGAAATTCAAATTAGATTTTGGTATAGTTAAGGTAGTTAAAGAAAGTGCATGGTTAGATCCTAAAAGGAATTATTTAATCAATTTGGGTCAATATTGATAATTTTATTTAATGAATACCAATGGGATAAAAAACTACTAAAATTACTAAAACAATACAATTTAAAATTTAAGAAATTTTTTTATCAAAATCATAAAATGATGCAATTCACAATAAATTGAAACTTTAGTGGGGATAAAATAATTTATATTTAAATGAAAATTAATGTAAATATCATATATATAAGAAAATATTTGATTTAGGAACCAACAATGATTATTCTAATAGTATAGATGCTCGAGAGGGTAAATGTCTTTATAGTGGTTGGTGGTTTTGGAAAATATTTCAAGATATGTATATGAGACCCATAAGTCGGTGCTTTGGAATTTTTAATGTTGTGTTTCTTGATGAAAAAACAATGATAATGTGAAATGGTATGTGAACATATATGAGACTTGAACCCTGGTAGAATTTATATTCTAGTGACCTTGGTTAATTTCATAATGATTTTTTGAGTTAGTGGGGTTTTGTTATTCTATGACTAACCATGAGAGGATTTATCCCTGTAAATGAATATCCAAAAACATGTTAATAATGATAAATGACTCACCATATAGAATAGACTCATGAGGATTGTTAACTTGTATAATTAATTGGCATGGTTATTCATAGAAATTCATTCCTGTATAATTTATGTTGGGTGCTAATTATATGGTTGAAAGATGTTTTTAACTGGAACAATTATCAAGCATCAGACCATATTATTTTTGGTTGTGTTTTTGAGGTTGTTTAAATTAGGTGTAGGCACATAGGTTTTCTAATAATACATAGTGATGGGTGAGAATTTTAGGAATCATGGTTAGTGGTTTTTATGAGGTTGACATGTTGTGGAACATATATATTGGGTTAGATAAGTGAGCCTTGTTTTGGTGTGATTTACATGAAGGGGCCTTTTGACAGATTTTAAGATTGTGTGGTATCAGAGCACAAACGAGATAGGATTAGATGTGCTCAAGGTAATATGTGATGCTAAAATAAGTTTATATTAAAATATTACTAGTTTAGTTATCATGTGTTGGGTTAGGATGGAGGGATGTGAGGTAATTTATATACAAATGGTGGAGCATGATTTTGGAAGGGTTTCTAAAATACCCATCCATTAAAAATGAAAAATTGGAATTGCATAAATGTGATGTGACAAGGGAAAATAAGGAAATCAACCTTTGGTTTGGCATAGATATTATTTTGGGTGTGTCTTAGGATAAGGGACACATGTGTGTTGGTGTTGTGACCCATTTATTCAACACATTAAGAGAGGGACGATAAAATACAATTTTTCAGATTTGCACCCTAGACTATTGAAGGATTCACCCTCATTTTGAATACATTTTGGTCCATTCTGAAAGACGATATTATGTGATCCAGTAATGAGTGATCATTCTATATTAGTAATGATACATTGAATTTAGTTACTTTGATACATCTAGCCATTGTTATTGGTGATATATGGGATATAGGTTGTACATATCAAATTTTTAATCTATTAATAAAAATATAAGGACACTCATATAGGGTGGACTGTCTAATCATTCATGGGTGACTTGACACTCAAGTAGGTATGTCCATGGATTCATGAAACCCAACAGTAATAATTACTAATTATAATTTGATTCCATAGTGATGGATATCACTTGATTTAAGTAGAGGTCTTATGAATAATATCAGACATGAATTTTCCTTGGACTAATTATGAAATTGTGATGATCTGAACATGGATCGAAAGTGCAATATATCAGGTACCGCGCTAAAGGACAAGTAAAATGTAGTTGGTTTATTAAGAAATTATCAAATTACATAAGATGTTAGGTTGTAACATCATTCATTGTATAATATCGATCATTGGAATCCATATTGAGTAGAAGTACCAGGATTTTGGGTTTCTGGTGATGCATCAATTTGAACAACTAAGTGTTTTTTTGAGGATAGTCAACTAAATGATGTTTGACTTTCATTATTGAGATCTTTTGGATGTTTTGTTATTGGAATCCAATTTGGTATTTTTCTCTACACATGGTAGTTTCTATTTTAGGTTTGTTCGAGGATTTATTGTTGGGTCAGTGTATTCAAGGCCAATGTGTATAGAGAGTGCTACTGGAATGATGGGGATAGTAATTTAGAAATAATGTTTTGAATAAAAAATAATTATCCTTCCAGGGGTGTTTGTTGGTGGGGATATAGAAACCACATCAATTAAGTCGGTGGAAAACTGAGAAAATGTTTTTCTTGTCAATTTTGAAGGTTGGGGACCTCGTGAATTAGAATCAACCATTTTGGAAAATACATTATTGTGGAAGAGTCTATGGGCTTGATGGTTAATGGTTAATTTACACATGTAATGACCTTATTATAATTATGCATTAGAAACATCATATTAGTGTTGAAATAGTGATTTTGATTCTTAAATCATTTCATTTGCAGTTAAAATATTTGTGTTAAAAATTCTGCTATCAGAGTGTATTCAACATTCAGAGGTTGATGGTGGCCTCTCAAGTGTGAAATAATTTCCACTGATCAACATAATGAATAACTAGATGGCCACTAATTATTTATATGATGAGATGTATTATTTTTTGGTGAGTATAATATCCAACGTTCATACTACATACCAGTTCTGATTTTCAATAGGAACTGGAAATTTTTTATTGTTTGGGATGGGAGGGTTAGATTTAAAATTTCATTTTAGATATCAAAATAAAGAGTCTCAACATCAATAGTTGTGTATATTAGGATGAGTTTTGGGGAATTTAATGGGTCCATGAAACTCATGGAAGTGGATCAGACAATATTGTTTTGTTGGAGTTATAGTAGGCTCACAAATGCATCCATTGAATGGTCGGTTGACCAATATCATCTCTGTGGTGATCTTAATGGGGGAATTTTTTCAATGTTTATCACTAAAATATATACAAGGGAATTAATCCCCCAGAATCATGCACATGGTAGTAGGGCGGGCTCCTCTATTCTCACCATCAAACAACCATGAATTTTAAGATAATTTTAATATTTATGGATTTAATTTGAGGTGATAAAAATTATACAGTAACCTCCCTTGTACCTTGAAAATTTTTATTCTAATTTAACTCATTATCCAACTAGTTTTTAAGATTATTTCTTTAGATCATGATATAATCGGTGGAGCAAGAAGGGGATTCTACACTGCCTTTGAAAATGGTTTCTCGAATCACAACCTACATGTAGTGGCTCAAAAAATTTGTTTACATAAATTATTCATTGAATTTTTAATGTTTTTTTATTTAATTAAAAGAATTTAATGAAACAAATAGTGATCTCTGATGGGTATTTGGATCATTTTACGAATTTTTGGGTGTGTTAGGGATGTCAGAATGCTAGTTTCTCAATGATTTAGAGATTATTAGATTCTATGTGAGTTAATAGACAATATAACCATTTGTAATGAATATTATTAATTAATTTTATGTGTTCTAAATAACTATTTATTAATTTTGGTCTATGTTAGGCGTTTAGGATGTGGCTACAGTCTTAAGTGATCATGGATATGATAAGGTAGACGTCTTCAGGTCGAGGAAATAATGGATTTAATATCAATTGTGTTTGGTGGTCCTGGTGATTTCCCAATGGATTTATAATATCATTATGGTCCAAGTGGATATTTTGTCGCACCATTAGTTGAAATAAATTTATTTTAAATATTTTAATGATTTTAATTTATTATATTTTTTTAATTTATATGTAAATCATAATGCACATATGAAGTACCACAGACAGATAAAAATGACATGGGTCATATAGGAACCTTTATAAATATATTACATTCTATAAACACTAATGGATGAGTCCAGTACTATTATTATTATTTTCTATGACAATCAAGACCATTGAGGGATCTTACTAGAGAGAGTTTTGTCTAATGGAACATATTTAGGAGAAACATATGACCAACTACAACATGTGTTGTTACATGGAGAGTGTTTGGACCATGGTCAATGAATGACCCTAGTGATCCATTGGAGCCCTTTTCTATTTGGAAGGCAACTTGTTGGGAGTATTCATTCCCATTAATATGAAACTACAATATTGGTAGAGATTTTGTGTATTATTGACCGGTTGGGTGCACTGATTGAACAAGCATGATGCTAAACATTAAGGTGGTCTATTATCCACCCCACTAGCCCATTGCCAATGTCGAATATCACATGTGACTTTTGGGGATAGGTTCAATTTCCAAAGTTCTCGAGGAGTATGAAAACCCCCATGAAATGTATAATTCTATGGAATTTTGTTTTGAGAGTGAGGACCCCTATTAGGGTGTATCATTCTATATACAAATTGATGGATCTTATATTGGTACCCTATGATTTTTATTGTCCCATAGAGGGTGTGTTTTGAAATATGGATGTGATTGTTGTGAGTGTGACCTTGATACCCATACCATGCATGGGAGTTTATGTGATATGTATATTGATGACAAGAATAACCATTTATCCATCACATTCTACATTTTTTTATAAGTGATATGGAAAATTAAATTGGGAATGTTAATAGAATATTAGTTTGAAAAGTCACTTCGGGTTGTAGGTTTTTTAATAAAATAAATAAATTTTGGGACATATATTATTTTAAAGAAAACAATCATTGTGTGGAGGTCTATGAAACTAAATAAAAATTCCCATGTATTGAGGACTACTATTCTAAATATGCTCCTTAAATTAGGAATTCATTTGATGCTGAGGAAAACACATAGAGTATGGTGGTCTGTGGTGCTATTTTTAGTGATTCCAAAATTTAATGTAGACATTATATTATTTCCAGTTAGTGGATTTGACTATAAAAATGGAAACAGTCGAGGCTTATGGGGTTTTTGGGGATTCTGGTATAAAATCTATCCGAGTTTGAGAATAGCTATGAGAAACCATTTTATATTGATATAAGGTATTCCATGGGTTTTTATACATAGAAATAGATTCCCCCATGTAATTATAGTGAATATCAGTGTGAGATTATACCTCGGGTCATTATAACTCTCTATTGGGGAAAATGATCCCTGATTCATTGTTGTGGATTGCAATGTTATTAAGATGTCCTCAAACACGGTATAGCACTGACCTAAGTAGGTAAGCCCGATCAAGGTTATAAAACTATGGATCAGATTTTTTAATTAATTTATATTTAGCTATTATGTATTTATTAACTGAGAGTATGTCACTATTATGACAATCTTAAGGTGGGTCACAATGGATACCCTTATTCAATGAACAAAAATGTTCTGTGAGAACTTTTTAGTCTATCCTAATTATATTTTGATGGGTATGTCAATATTAATGGAAAATATGAATGGTTCCCCCAACCATAACAATGTACGTATCCACTTTCCAAATGCATGATGAAATTTGGGATTTCATACACAATTATGCTTAAAGACTCTCTTTGGTTGATAGGATGCATGGTTGGTCACATCACACACTATTGAGATGAATTGTTGCCTACTCCAAATCAAATATATAGATTTAATATATATTTTTGATTGACTTACAAATCCCAAAATATGATTAGTTACCCTAATAAAATGATTTTTGGGTTAAGTCTCTTTTGAACCAACATAGGGAGGTCTCATGGGTGAAACAATATATATATATATATATATATATATATATATATATCCATGTTTCACCATCTATTTCGAAATGCTAAATTGCTACTTTTATATGATGAATCTGTAAGATCAGATGCATCAAAATTTTCTCCCACATTGGGAGGCTATCAATATTTTCAGAAGTAGATGAACCATTATGAAGAATACTATATATCATGATTATTACAAGATTAAAAACCCCTATGTTTCATTAAATCTATTGATTTTAGTTTCATATTCTGGGGATGTATGTGTAGACACATTGAAATTAGATAGTTCAGATGATGTCTTGAGGATATTTTCAACGTATCCTAGTTATAGAAAGAATCAGAGTATTCAATGTTCAATGGTACCATTAGGTCTGGAGACAATATATATACCCTTATACATAAGATAATCATATTATTGTATTCATCAGGGATTATATATTTAGATTACTTTATCCGGTGGAAAAATATCTATGTAGATGAGATGACAATCACAACTCCCTAATCCCACGTGAACTACACTTGGTGTGGGAGAATGAAAAGTGAGTTATTAGCCTCATTAGATATTTTTTCAATAATTAAGAACTGCTAAAACCAATGGGATGTTTAATATGGTACTCATACCCTTATGAAAGAATCTTACATATCATTGTTATAGCATGAATTAAAGCCACTGCGGTTCAGTTGGTTTCGGAGTATATTGACTGTTAAAGAAAATGGTCAGACTATGGGAATGATTGGGTCACGATGGTAGAAATATCAATTAAATGATATGACTTATATAATGGGATTTTGATGTCTGTTTGGTATAAGAGATTGAGCCTTCGGATGGAATCTTATATTTCGTAGTTATAGCAAGAATTAGAGTCCATGTAGTTCTGTTGATAGTGTCTTACACTTTGATAATACCCTTATAACTGGGATATAATATATTTTACAACATGATGGGGATTAAACACTGACATTTCTCTGACCTTTTTAGATACATGTAGAGTGAGTGATATAAATATTTCAACTCCTAATGATCACATTCGCAATGATCAGTGTAGGAAACAAGGGATGGTGTACAATTACCACCACTAATTGTGAATATGTTACATGTATATTGGTATTGTGCATTGGTTATTGAATATAGAGATGGATTCTCATAGAGACGTCCTATGTATCCGAGTTAATGTAGAAATTTGTGTTATTTTCGTTCAGTTGATAGAGGATTTCACAATGTGGTTACCCTTGTGATTGGGGATTACACACAGAGGATGTGTAAGGGTCTCAAGTCCTAGTAAACCCTTATATAAACCCATTTATCATTTTTAAAGGATAAGATATAGTGATGGTGGACTTATGAGAGGTTGTTGATCCGATAATCCAAGAACATTGAGAGCATAGAGGATCTTACATGGAGGAAATTTCCCATTAGAGCTTAGGGAGTTAGGAATGTGTCAAACGTATCTCAGTTATTGTCTGAATCATAGTTCTTATAGTTCACACAATAGGGGAATTCACACTGATGGTTCATTTAATGTCATGGATTACACACTAGCTTGAAATGGGATATTAATTAATATGATGCCTTAGTGACGTGGCATATATTTCTTCTTATCATGTGTCTATTTTCAACCCGACAAGACATTATTTCCATCTTGACTTATTGTAAAATTTTTGCCTAAAGTATATCAGGGAAATCACATGATATATTTGACATTTTTTAAGGAAATAAAATATCTACGATGTAATTTATATGGTTTATCACATCATCATGTCTGGAATTTCTTGAAGACATCACAAGACCTATCCAGATGACCCTGGAAGTCATCACATGAAACCAACTAGTATGTCTTAAGGGTTTCACCTGATCCAATCATCTTTCCTCAGTGTCATCATCAGGTATATTTTACATGCATTGAGGGAATCACAAGTATAAATTTAAATTCCCTCATAGGGTGTAGTATATCATGGAAGACAAGTCTGGGGGCCATCGTGGGACATTGTATGCATGTCTGGAGGGCACCACAAGAACCAGTTGACATGTCCATTTTTTATCACAATACCCAACCAATAGGTGTGGGTGACATTATATGAGTCAGGAAATCTATTTTAAGGGAATCACAAAGTCTTGATGGTGAGATTTATGGGATTCTTGAGACTGGAGTGACATGTTTGAGGGGCACTGTAGGACTTGTCTTAACATGTCCCAAGGGTATTTCATCAACAAAATAGAATGATGAATGGACATTATGAGATCTTAGTTATAAGAATTAGTGTTATCAAATGTCCAATATAGTTCATGTGAAGCACATTAGGACAAGGGAATGTGACATTTCTTATGTATCCCACTTTTTAACCATAGTTCTAGTATTAATTCACAAATACCTTATATTTGTTAAGTGTTATCTTATTTTAGGTCCTCTGTTATTTATCATGTTCTCATTTTTTTCATTGAATGACCTGAAATAATTCATTCATGTGATATATTAGTGATCACATGATGTTATATATGCATGGTGCATGATCAGATTTGTGATTCACCGAATTGAACCTGACGATAATTTTAATGTTCGTGAGATTAACTGCTATGAGAAATTATCTCTAGTCTCGGTGTGAGGCTATTAGAGTTCATCCATAAAGCGGTCAAGAGGTATTTCATATGCATGTACTATTTTTATCAATTCTCATGATGGTGTGGGGGATATAAAGTTCTCACCAACCAAGTTTTTATCCACTTTTCATGGTGTATCTTGCACGAAACAACACTAGAGTTAGTGAAGATCTCTACACTGCATGTCTTAATGAACATATTCCATAGATCATTTAAATGTTGTCACCTTATTTATAGGGTTCAAAATTCCTTCCCATAAATATGTAACTTATTGTATTATTTCTAATTAATCTAGTCTTGTTTGGTCAAGTGGGTATTTTGAGGGATTTCAATGTAGTCATATTGACATTACCAAGGTACCTCATGAGATCAAGGTTCCTATTTTAACGACCCAATGTTTTCAATGGAAATTACCTTCTTATATTTATGTCAAAAAATAAAATCATAACACAACATAATAAAGTACTATGTGATAAGTTCCCTTTAATCACATGTTTGTCACTTCTGTGTTTGTAATTTTGAAAATCTGACATACATGGTTGTGTTCAAGATGATTTTTTGAGTCTAATGAATCAAAAAAATTGGTGAATAGTTACCTACACTTATGAATAGTAACATACCATTATGAATAGTAATATGAACCTTATGAATAGTAAATAATTTAACATAATATTAACATTACCTATGAATAAAATTTAAACTTCTTAGAAAGTGACATTTTGACCTTAGTAATCGTTTCGCTATTTTGTAATTCATAAATAAATAATTATAATTAATTAATTAATTTATAAGAATATTTATTTCCCTAAAATTTATTAATAAATTATTGAATCAATGACTTATAGTTTTTAGTTATTTTTATATGACCCTACATAATTTTTCAAAGCACTATAAAATCAGTTTTAATTTAAAAAACTATTTTTCAAGTAAATTATGATTTTAATTAAATATTAAATTAAAAATATTTCGAATAATATTTTTTAAAAATGGAATTCATTTTTGAATTCAACACATCAAAAAATTATTGGGGTAAACTTTTGGGAATTTTCTGAGATACTTGAATTTTTTATGAATAGTAGAATCTGATAATTTACAATAAATGCTTAATAATGGATTAATTGAGTAATCGATGATGATTTATGATGTAATCCCACTTGGATTAGGATTATATTATAAAATTAATTTTATTGGTCGTTCAATACTCACTATTCCTTTTCTTGTGGGGTAATAATATACTAATGAATTTTATATTAAGGAAACCCCTCTTCCCTCCAGTATAAAAGCCACCCTTCACGACCTCATTTCCTCACACCTCTCAAGCTCCATGATTTTTCTAAACTCTGCGCAAAAACCTTCCCTAGAACCTCCCCCACATCCAAGAGTTTTTGGTCTCATCAAAAGACTAATCTTAGGCCCCTAAGGAGGTTCCCAAGAGAAGAATTAAAGAGGTAATTTCCCTCCCTCTTCTCCTTTAATTTCCTTTCAAGTTCATGTTCATTTCTTGATCTCTCCCCACCTATCATCATCCAAATATTTTTGTAACTCCTGTATTATACATATAATGTAATTTTATGATTATAATGGGATATTATATCATCCAACCACCTTTCCCACTACCTTTAATTTTATTAAAGAGAACCTTGTTCGCGAGGTGTTAATTTATCACCTTCAAGAACGACATGCCTTCTTATTCATTTATTACCTTCATATATGGTAATGTAACCATTTTTATGGTTGAAACAGAATATTTTATATGTATTATGTTCTATTTAAGTTTCTAGAAATAACATATGGCCATATTACTAAGAGATAAGTAAAAACAAGTTCGTTGGGATCCAAAAACTGCCCAAATTGACCCAAATAACCATCCTTTAATTCATATATAATGATTCATCCACATGGATATAATATAATTAATTATAAAATAATTCAATATCCTGTAATATCATTAATAAAATGAAATATAATTTCTGTATGTTTACCAATGTTCTACCCAAACATCATTTTAAGAATACGAGTGAACCACCAATGAAAAACCATAAAAACGGACATCCCCGAACAATGTTTTTAAACACTATAAGTCATCCAAAGGAACATAATATGAAATAATGAAGCTATAATTAACCCTATTAATGTACACATGATTCTGGATTTCTAATTAATTAATATAATGTCATTATACTGGACATTAAAGAGAATGAGGCATTCGGGTACAAGGTAAAGGGAAATCTCGAACACAATTTTCTTCCTCAGGGTTCTCCCTATTTCAATCCATTTTTTATATGTTTATGCCTTAAAGATAATTTGTTCATAACTGTCTTTACTTCTCTGAGATATACATGTTTGTCACTGGTTTTTATGTCCAACAAATTTTTTTCCAAAAGAACTCTTCTTTTATGAAGGCCCCTTTCACTTCTCACCCAAAGTGGACGATTAATGTAACATGTATATTACTACCTCTTTATTTTGGGAACCCAAAGCTTATTAATGTGTTATTATGAGATGAAACCCATTCCTTTACATGGGTTAGTTATGTTAATTTTTTATATGTGTTCTTTGTGGAAAGAATGATGATGATAATGTTATGATGTGATGGGTGCGCCAAGAATTATATAGTGCAATATGAATGTTTCAATGTGACGGGAGCACCCGAATTATACAGTGCTCCAATGCATTGGGTAAAGTGATTAATCTCATGATTAAATGTGAAATAATTTTTGAACAAGATTCTATATTTGTTCACAAGTATGTGTGGTAGTTAACCACAAAACATGATGTTTCATTTTTATGCATTGCCACATTTCAAGTCTTTTATTTATTCTCCTCTCATGTTCATGATCTCTTTCCTATGTTATGATTAATCTCATCCCAGGATATATTGTTCTTATATAACCTCTTATTGGGATTCTAGATCACCCCTTTTGAGGTATATCCTTAGGTGGCAACATGTAATAATGAGAGGATAAGTGCCAAAAAGAAGCTAGCGAACAAGAAATTAAATAAATGTTTATGCATGATGTTGTATTTGTTATCTGTGGTCCTAGTTTACCCAAGAAACTATCCCTTTGGAACTTTTATATGCAATAATATTATGTTTTTTATATTTGAAATGATGTAATAGTAATGTTCAAAAATTTTGGGTCTCTATAGTTGTTATCAGAGGAAAGGATTAGTTAATTTGGGAATTAGGATTTGTGAACCCAAGAGAAAACCTATAGCATGAGACTATGTACAAATATGCATACAAGAATATTTTCCTTGGGATCCCATAAGTTATGTTTTTGGTATAAATTGTTTAAATGAATACGTTCTTCATGACTTGTTTACTTATGTTTTGTTCTATCCTTTTCTATTTTAGAAAAAGGTGGGAACCAGGAGAAATCAGGCCAACAACTCATGTGAGGGCCAATGCAATGATTCCCCGAATGACATCCACAATTATTTGAAAGGTGGAGGTCACAACATCATGGCAATGCTTACCCAATTATCTCAGGTTATGAATAATAACCTTAATTCTGGGGAACTTCCTCCTTCTCCAAAGAGGGAGAAACTAGCTATCGAATGTTTTATGCGGAAACGACCACCGATGTTTTTTGGATCTTCTAATCCACTAGTTACAGAATAGTGGTTCAACTCATGGAGAAGATCTTTTCTATGATTCACAGTTCTGGGACAGAGAAGTTGACTCTAGACATCTATCGTCTAGATGGAGAAGCTGATCAATGGTGAGATTTGATTAATAAAACCAATCCAAGGGAGGAAATTGAAGAGATGGAATGGGAAGACTTTAAGATAATGTTTCTTAATAATTATTTCCCATGAACTCTTCACATGAATATGGAGAGAGAATTAATAGAGATCATGCAAAAAAGAAGGAGAATATATCACATCCTATGACGAAATTTTCACAAGTCTCGCAAGGTATGATTCGGGTTTTGTTATCAACAATGATAGCAATATAGAGAGATTATTTAGTGGATTAAAACCACACCTTCGAAAGGCTCTCACAATTCGAGACATTGAGAGTTATGAATAAGTTGTTCGGTGTTCTCTCAAAGTGGAGATTGAGTTTGTGGAATGGTCATATGGATATGGTGATAAGAAAATAATGGAGATTCAAGGTGGTGGATATAATGAAAAAAGTGGGAAGAAAAATCCACGACCCACATGCCAAAAATGTGTGAAGTTGCACAATGGGAACTGCCTCAAAGGGATGGGGAAATTCTTCAAGTGTGGGAACGAAGGACACCCAAATCAAGAGTGTTGAAAATACACGAAAAGTAAGGATAATTTAGTTGATGAAAGGAGAGAATCACTAATGGTTCAATGCTACAACTATAAAGAGCTAGGGCACTATACAAACCAGTGCACTAAACCTCGAGCTCTCGAGGGTAATCAGTGTCAGCAGCCATGAAAGACAAAGGAACAATGGAAAGATTATGCCATCACTACTGCAGAGGTGAAGCATGATAATGAAGTCGTACAAGTTACATTTACTATTCACTCAAGAATTGAAAAAAGTCTTATTGGATTATGGTTCTACACATTCCTTTAAATCTTGCAAGTTTTCTAGATGTATAGAATTGTAGCCCCAAAACCTTGAAGTATATATATCTGTAAAAACACCAAATGGTGCAATCATAGCAACCCAAGTATTTGACTCTTCTTTAGTTGGAATATGTGGGATGATTCTTCCGGAAAATCTCTTAATAATTCCCTTGGTGGAATTCAACGCTATAATGGGAATGGACTGGCTCTCGTTATATAGAGCACATATCAACTGTTGTGAAAAGGAAATATATTTCCATATTCTGAACCATCCCATGATCCTCTAAAAATGCATGTAAGATCATGAATATCCTATAAAAATTCCTTCAATGTTTTCGGTGTAGATTCCCTCAAAAGAATCATACCTCGCCCAAATGGTTGAGTCCAAGGAGGGTGCCAAACTTAATGAAATGCCCATCGTGAGGGAATACAACTATGTATTTCCAGAAGAGTTACGCAGAATTCCCCGGGATCTTGAGGTAGAGTTATCAATTGAACTCATATCAGGAGCTACTCCTATCTCGAAGTGCCCCTATAGGATGGCTCCTATCAAACTAGAGGAGTTAAAGAAGTAGCTGCAAGTGTATCTGGACAATGGTTTCATACACCCTAGTGCATCGCCTTGGGGTGTGTTAGTTCTCTTTGTGAATAAGAAGGATGGAAAAATGCAGTTGTGTATAGATTTTCGGGGACTCAACAAGATCACCATAAATAACAAGTATCCTATCCAAAGGATTGATGACTTGTTCGACCAGTTAATAGGAGATCAATACTTCTGAAATGAGGATCTTCATTCTGGATGTCATCAGGTAAAGGTGAAAATGATGATCTTCCGAACACTTCCGTTGAACAAGGTATTGGCACTATGTGTTTATGGTGATTCCATTTTGACTTACTAATTCCCATGCAATCTTCATGGATTTGATTAATAGATTCTTTTGACATTACCTTGAAAAATTAGTGGTGGTGTGTAATGTCCCGGTTCCAGGTGCCACTCAACGGGTGCCCCGTACCCGGTTTTCCACGTGACCCCAAGCATGTTTCCCCAAATGGTAGAGGCTACCGACTAGCAGTGAGGGCCCAAGTCTGGTAGTGGGGAAACTATGCCCTCATATTTCAAAGAGTAGTGCAACAAATTTCCAAATAAAACATACATCAACAGTGGAAGTACTAAACCATACACAACTGAAAAAACCAACAACAATGAATATAACCAAAAGTATGTAAAAGATGATGCTACATGTCTCGAGTTCTATGAAAACAGCCAGAAAATGTCATACATCAATACAGTACACAAAAAAAGGTAGTGTATAGCAAAACAGAGTAAAACAGCTAGCAGTGGCATCACGAGCCTAGGCTCGGTCCCATGCCCACCTACTCCTCAGAAGCAATCATGTACCTGTATAGGGACTCTTTCCCCTATCTACACCTGATGCAACGTAATATATTTGGGCCCAAAAAACATGACCCAAACAGGGTGTGAGAAACAAATTCTCAGTAGGCACCCACTAAAGGCTTGTGCCCAACTACGTGTAAGCATGCAATGATAGTGTGAAGTAGTAAAATGCAATAAAGTAAGTAGTACTCAAAAGTAACTAATTAGAAGTTATATTGCCATTTTATTATTCATTTAATCCATTAAATATTAGAAATCACCACAGTGAATTTCTATGTAAACAGTCCACATCCTCAGACAAGTAAACCCCTACCCTCAGGTAAGGAGTGTCCAACACAATAATCCTCCATCAGGCATAACATAATTTGCCCTCAGGCATTGGTAGTGTTGCCCTCATGCACATAGTTTATTTCCCTCAGGCACGAAAGAAGATTCCCTCAGGCCGAAGTCAGTACTGCCCTCAGGCTAAACAGTGTATTGCCCAGAGGCTTATCACAACAATTCCCTCAGGCTAAACAGATAACTGGGCCATGCCAACATGTCAAAATACAGTAAACAAAAAATTCCTCTAAAGGAAATTCTACAATTACTACTTTAATGGAATACCCTCGGGTATCCTGGCCAAAAGGATAAACAGTGGAACACACCCCCGGGGTGGTTCTGGATCCAAGAAACGATCCCAAACAGTAGTTTTACAAATTATTCAATTACTTTAACAGTTCTAGGTAGTTAATATAGCCACGGCCTCAGCCACACGACACCCTAACATGGGTTCGTGGCACAAAAACACACAAAACACACGAAAGTATGAAAACTCAACACCAAGACACCTCCCTTAAACACCAACAAGCGTTATACCTGGACACTGACTCCAGAAACGCACAAGAACGTCGTAGATATGACGAAGAAAGAAACCCACTCAAACGTAAATAACATAGTTTAAAAGAAAAATTGGTAAGCACCACGCTAGCAGAAGAGGGTGCTTACTTGCGTGGTTCAAACGAGATCGTCCGAGGTGGAATCAGATTCCAAACGAACACCCGGCGGATCTTCAAAGTTCGGGCCTCCTCCTTTGGCTCCAAAACGGCTCAAATTCCTCCTCGACCAAATGAGGAGGCTATTTCCAGTTTTAGGATGAAAAAAATATTACACGGTGTGTACTTCCAAGTACACGACATGTACTCCCTTCATCTAATTGTTCCTCTGGCGGCTTCCCGCCAGCGTGACATTGTTCTCCTACCGACAAGAGTACACGACATGTACTCATGAGTACACAATGTTTAATACCTCCCAAATGGCTGCTACTCCACCGCCTTACTATTTTGTCCTACTGACTGACTCCACGGCGTGTAATGGACCACTACACGGCATGTAGTCAGTTCCTACACCATTTGTCGCCGACATGGCTACACACCCTGTGTACTCATCCCAACACGGCCAGAAGTACACATCGTGTGGAAAAAGTACACGGCGCGTAGTTCCAATATTTTGTATTTTTCCCCATTTTCCATATTTTATTAAAAAAACTTAAGGAAAAGGGAAACTAATAAGCTCGTAACTCAAAGAGAAGAACCGGGTTCTTACAAACTTCCCCCCTTATAAAGATTCGTCCCTGAATTTCCCTTCCAAGGGGGGTGAAGATAGAGTCATGAACAACTCTTGCCACTGAGCACGTACGTCAGCCTCCCACTCCCAGGTCTCGTCCTCCACACGACCATGCTACCATAGAACCATCGTGCTCCTCTCAACGATACTAATCAGATTCTTCTCAAAGGATACATCTACCTCCAGCTCAACCTCCACTGGCTGAAAGGTGTGAGATGGGTCAGAATGATAGTGACACAACTGAGATACGTGGAAGATGTCGTGCATGGAATGGTACAGTCATGGTTACCGCCACTAATAATAATCCAACCCGACTCTCTCAATAATCTAAAAGGGTCCCACATACTGTGGTGAATGTTTATCATGTCTCCTGATCCGCATGTGTCCTAGCCTCGACGAAAAACACAAGAAAAACGGATTCCCGACCACGAACTCCATAGGTCGTCTGTGGCAATCAACATAAGGCTTATGATGAGACTGCGATTTAGTCATCCACTTCTGAATCAACTAGACCTACTCAGACGTCTTCTGCACAAGCTTTGGCCCCAGTAAAGCTACCTCACCTGCCTCTATCCAGCACAAAGTTGATCGACACAGCCTACCGTATAAAGCCTCGTATGGTTCCATCTCAATAGTCGCCTGGAAGATATTGTTATAGGCGAAATCGAATAATGGTATATGCTTCTCCAAAGAGCCCCGAAAGTCCAGGACGCAAGAACGCAACATTTCCTCTAGCACCTGTATCGTACGCTCTGAATGGCCATCTGTCTGAGGGTGGTCAGCGGTGCTCAGAAGCACCTGTGTACCCATCGCCCTAAGAAAACTTTTCCAAAAAAGAGATGTGAAACGATATTCCCTATCAGAAACTATAGAACGATGGACCCCGTGTAGACGTACGATTTCTTTGATAAACAGCCTTCCGAGTTCGTCATCACCGAAGGTCTCCTTGATCAGAATAAAGTGAGCTACCTTCGTGAGTCTATCCACAACGACACATACGGCATCATTGCCACGAGGTGACCATGGAAAACCAGTCACAAAACCCATCGTGACATCATTCCATTTCCACTCCAGAATGGGTATCTGCTGTAACAGCCCAGCTAGTCTATGATGCTCCGCCTTCACCTGTTGACAAGTGGAACACCTCATAACAAAACCAGCTACATCGCTCTTCGTACCCGGACACCAGTACTGACGTCTCAATTTACGGTACATCTTGGTAACCTTGGGATGAAATGCCCAAGATGAAGCATGAAACTCTCTCATCAGCTCCTCACGTATATCCCCTAGAACCCATACTCGTCCATGGAAACGCAAAACCTCATAATCGTCTATCGTCCAACCAGGAGGAGGGTACACACTTTCCACCAACTCCGGTAGAAGTAGGCCTTCTGAATCAAATAGATGTCTCATCCTCACTCTATCCAAGAGGGTAGAAGTCATAGCTAAAGATGAAAGATAAGTCTGCCCCGGACTTTCATGCACCTCTAGATGCATTTCAGAGAACAAATCCATGAGTTTCCACTCACTGCTGGCCTCCTGCACTGCATGTATCAATGTCTTCCTACTTAGTGCATTAGCTACTGCATTACCTTTACCAGGTGTATAGGCAAGCTCAAAATCAAAGGACTGAAGGTATTCGACCCACCTTCGCTGCCTCAGATTCATGTCATGCTGCGTAATGATATACATGAGGGTTTTGTGGTCAGTGGAAACCACAAAATGCTCCCCTAATATATAATGTCTCCAACTGCGCGACGCATGAGCAACTGCTGCCAACTCGAGATCATGCGTTGGGTAATTCCTCTCATGTGGCCTCAACTACTGAGACCCGTACTGTAATGACTGGAAGATTGACGTACATGGACATTACATTACTTTTGCGGTATACTTTGTACATAACAAAAACAGACACACAAGGACCGTAATAGTTTAGTGTCTTTGGAAACTCAGAATATAATCTTCTAATCGTGGTGAATGATCTTCAACATATCCCATAAAGATCTTCCCCGTTTTTTCGTAACTAAAACCTTTCTTTATATCCTAGGGAAATGAAAATATAAAACAGGTGAGCTCAAATTCCCAGTAAGGGTAAACATAGAGAACATAAAACAATCCATAAACATTTGAATGCTAAAACCAAGAACATAAAATCTAAACATCAAAATCTTGAGCAAAGACATGAATCTTGGAAGTACGTAATGCATATATCATAAGGGAACATCAATCATGATAAAATATCATGAGAATAAAACATGTAATTGTGGAAACCATTAAGCACATGTTATGATATCCATAGTAGCCAAGGCATTGCTTCCAAGACCATCTTAGTGGACAAAGTCCCTTTCTGAATCGAGGTCACTCCTCGTTTCAGTCCAGTAACATTGAACCAGATTAACTTACCTCTCCAGACATGTCTATCTCATGAGATATAAATCTTTACCCAATGCATTAGAGGGAGATATAGGTCACACCCATCTCATAATGAAATCATTCTTACTTGTGCCACAAAATAAACATACATCATTTATAATAACCCAAAGAATAAAATGGGTTTCATAAACATCATTCCATCATCACATAATCCATATAAAAGAAATGGATATCATTTCATCACAAGAAAAGTAAATCCATGTAAATCATAGAGACATTATACTTGAAACATATACATATAAAATAATGTCATCTTAGATTGAAAAATTGTTTTGATAAAACACTTGAAATGAAATCTTGGGGAAAATATCCTTTCATCTTCAAAATCACTTTCATTTCACAATATGCCCTGAACTTTTAAAATAAAATGGTTTTGTTGAAAATAATCATGAAAACTTGCAGAGGATGATTTATGTAATTGAGGGGTTATGAAGCCGTAAAAATCCATTCACACCGTATAAGATAAAAATAACATTCCTCTCGGACTTTGGCCAGAAAAGTCAATAAAGTACCTCGTAACATAAACAAAAGAATGATTCCTTACATACCATGTAGTAAATGTAAAAATGGGTAAAAAGGAATTTAAACATACATGAATCCATTTTTAGAATATAGGGACATGGATGATAGATATAAACCTAGTGAATACTTACAAATAACGAATCTCGGATAAAATTGAGATTGGAAAAGGTATCCCTTACCTTAGGTCCGATATGCATCGTATGTATCCGAACCTCTTTTATAATGATTTAAATAATGTCATTGACTTATTAAATAATAATATTAATTGTTATGATATCATATATGGTTCACTTATTAATTTGTATTACCGGTTCTTTTGTAAATTCAATGTTAAATAGAGTATTGGGTAAAATCGTTTCATTTATCGTATGTGTTTCGACTTTTCGTTCATGATATTATTACTTATATCCTGATTTACATAATTCCATAATGTAAAATATGATTTATATATAATATATATTCATCGTATATATATATATATATATATTATAGATCGATAAAAGGAATGAAATACACTATTCATGGAGATGGTAGGTCGTACGTACGCATGAACGCTATTTTCTTTTCCTTATTGAATTAAGTAGATGACATAAATATATATTCACATAAATCCAGTATCATTATTATGTCATATATTTCATGATTACTTATTGCATAAACTTTATAATCATTCATGAATGGTTAACATGGAGAATTAATCTCATCGTGTCGTGGAGACGGTATTCCGTACGTATGCACGAGCGATGATATCATTCCCATGATCGTGGAATATTATTGAAGTGTATGTATAATATTTAAGAATCAATATAACTTTATAATAATCATATATAGTTATTATTTACACCATTATACCAATCCAGGTAAGGTGGTGGTGGAAAACAGATTACACCACGGTGTGGAGATGGTATTCCGTACGTACGCACGCGCGGTGATTTCGTTTTCTGTAGGATAGATAGATGGTCAAATAGGGTTGTTCCATACATATAATAACATATACGTATATGAGTGATACTGATGTTATTAACTCATAATGAAAAAACTAAAGAATAAGAAGTAGAAGAAGAAATAATGTTTAAAGAATCGGTAATGGATATTACCTTTTCTTTCGACACGCCTTTTGAAACCTCCTCTTAGGGCACTAAGATTGGTCTTTGAAGAACATAATAACCTCTAGGATGTTTCTAGGGAAGTGGAGAAGAGAATTTGGCAGTTGTTTCCAAGCCTGAAGGCTGAAATTGGTGTGAGGAAGAGAGGGAGGAGGTGCCTTTTTATAAGAAAGGAGAGGGGCACCTTTGGAATAACTAAACATATTATTTTATTATAAAGACATATTTGGTTTTTAATAGCTCCAAATTAATTTATTTATAAGTTAAGGAGGGGATGGGTCGAAATCCTCTCATTCAATATAATTTAGACAAGATTAGGTATCTATTTTAACCTTATCATTTATATTTAACTTTAAGATAGATAATTTAACTTTTACCGTGTCTTCTTGGTTTCTTACACTATAATGTAAATAAACTTACTATAAAAAGACAAAAGAAACCCATGTTTTTTATTATTAATATATATAACCTTATATAAGTCATTTGGCTGAACCTTAGAGTTTTAGGAATAAAATAACAATTAATAATATATTATTTGTTTTAAGAACTATTTTATGACAATTTTGACACTATTTGGTAAATGATTTTTGTAAAAAACATAACAGAATTATTAGTTCAAAAAAAGTTAATTAAATCAATACTAACATGTCATATTAACATATAAAATTATTGTAATTCATAAAAAGTGTCAAATTACATTTATTTGGGTATTTATAACATCAATTATGACAATATTTCATTAATAAGATAATCACTGCATCATCATTGTGTCATAAATAAATTAGATTATTTAATGTCTAAACATTAAAAATAAAATAACATTATGTAGGAAATCTTTTTATATTTCTAATTAATATTTATAGTCTAATTTATCTTATGTATAACCCTATATTAAAAATGATTTAGTTATTAAACTTTGATTTTAACTATTTTAACCCTTCTTTAAATAAATTAATAATAAATGTCCAAATCTAATCCATGTGGGCCTAAAGGGTAATATTTTATCCTTAATGTTGTTTTTGGACGAATTACACTTATCCAATAGAATTAAGACATGTGTTATGGAAATAATAATATCATTTTTACCCTTAATTACCCTATTTACTTTTAACCGTGGTGAAAAAAGTAAAAAGTTACTATTCATCAAAAATCATTTTCATATCATTGAACCAAATTTTACATACTGACATCAACTGTGTCTCTCGGATTTTTGAAATTCCATTCACAGAAGTGGTAAAAATATGTTTTATGTAAATTTTCAAATTCTCCTAGGAGGTGTGTAAAAGACGGTCAAAAGTTGAATAAAATTTTTATATATCTAAAATTATTATAAATGACTCCAATGAATTACATTGAACATATATAGGTATTATGTATCAATTTTCACCTAAATTAAATTTAAATAAAATAAATAAATATTTAAATAAAAAGTCGGTTTTTAAATTGTAACCCAGTGTTTTCACTATTCATCAAAAATTGAATGTTTTCAGAAAAATACCAAAATTTTATCCTAGGTTAATTTCGATATTCCGAATCCAAAAATGAAGTCCATTCTAAAAAATAAAATTTATAAAATTTCAAAAAGTGGGTATTACTATTCATAATGTCTATTTTTAATAATATTTTAATAGCATATCGTTGTTTAGCGAAACTCGGTATTGCGTACAACACACGCTATCGTGGAAAGTCGCGATTTCGTGTAATGCAAGTCATGTCAGGGATGCGTGTAGTCCATGCTCTTTGTAGTGTACCACACAAGACATCAATAAAATTAAAAATAATATTTTTTATAAAATCTCGGGGTGTTACATTCTGCACCCCTTAAAATTAATTTCTCCCTCGAAATTCGTCGGGGTTATAAATCGTTTATTAATCATAGAAATCCACGTTATAAAAAGAAATACTAAAAACTTAATTTTAAAAAACTAAAGTATGAAACGTAACGATTAACCAAAGTAACTCATCACTAGGTTTCCATATAGGATAACATAGGTGAAAATATGGATATGGATGAAAAATCTAACCATCCAGTTCTGATGGATAGTGGTAGAGAACATGGATATGAAAAATATATCAATCACAATGTTATAAATTTGTGATGATCTAAGGTACCATCTGATTCATCAGATATAAGAGCACTAGGACAACATTTTTGGTTTTCAATATCATTTCCCTAAAGATGACAAAATTTAATTA
This sequence comes from Viscum album, assembly GCA_963277665.1. NCBI lineage: Eukaryota > Viridiplantae > Streptophyta > Magnoliopsida > Santalales > Viscaceae > Viscum > Viscum album. The sequence continues at coordinate 1,429,418,542 of OY728141.1, forward strand.
GAAGAAATACTTTCTTGATTTAGGTACAATATCACTGTTGTTCGTGCTTTGAACAATTTACACTTCATCTCTTAAAGAAATGGAGTTGAATTTGTTATTTGTGAATTGTTAACAGATCATGTGATAGAATGATGGGTCATTCCATCTATTTGAAATAAAAGGTTAGCAAAAGATATCAAATATACATAAGTACATCTATGGTGAGGTTAATCATATACGATTCCAAAAATGAACTTATAGTTCATATATCATACCTCTTAATAAAATAAAACTATTTTCTACTAACCAGTGACTTCCTGTAGGCCAGTGGTAGGTGATAAAGGCCACTCTCACTTCAGTTGTGGGGTCGATTCCCACAACCTTGTCCGACACGATGGGATGTTGCCCATCCTAAAGGTTTTCCTTTTTCTAAAACTACATTACTATAACATCCCATCAATAATATCGAAAAAAGTTCTATCCTTAAACAATAATAACTTATGTCCAACATAATCAATTCCAATCTTTAGGCTTATCTAAAATACTTTGGTCCAAGCTCATAGTACAATGAAAACAATTAATAGAATGGTTATCTACCAAGAATGTGAATACAATCATTTATCACACATATATCATAAGATATATCTTGTTGGTTGTATTCCAAACACATGAATAACTTGGTCATATATTCTATTGAAACATAAATTACCAAAGAACCTTAGTGAAAACATGATTAATGTCCAAAGGTAACTTTTTCCACATACCAAAATCCCAAAAATCTTTATAATCACACCATAATATCACTTCGTCCTTATATCAGTCATGAGCTAATGTATACCATCAAACATCTCATGGTGTTCTTATCACTTCATTAGGATAATATCATCTACTTTCCAAAAATATATGAATAACCTTTCATGGTTACCGATACCATTCATCATACACTTTCAAAACATAAGGAAAGACAAGAGTGTAACAATCATTAGATGTCTCTTTATTCCATAGTACAATGAGATTACTTATACAACATTACTCTTGATAAACATGTAATCATTCCACAACCTTCCTAAACCATTGACCAAGCTTGAACAATTCTTTCACTTCACATATCACTTGTATCCTCTACATTATCATCCACATAAATACTACCCATATGACCATGCTGATTCTCTTTATGAGATTTTCCCTTAGGGAATTGGTTTTCATAATGCCCGTACATTCCAAATTTAAAACACTTAACCGTTGTTGATGTCTTAGCAATACAATTATCCATGTCCTTGGTGTTAACTGAACCTTTTCCTTTACAATTACTAGCTTTGTGTACTTCTTTTCCACAGCCAAAGAATCTTCTAGTTCCTTTGAAACAAACTCCCAGATGCCTCTTTCCACATGAATTACATGAGGGAAATTGAACATTCTTTCCTCTATGATCATCCTGAAACTCCATCTTTCTCTTATTACCTGAGTCAGGAAACTTACCAAAGTATAGATTATTGATCATATTATGAGAATTCTGATTAGGCATAATAACAATATGTTGACCTCCATATCCAATTTCATTTGGTTGCTCATGAAGAATATCATTCCATTGTCCATCATATCCTTCATTATCGTGAATATTCCTGTTTTAATCCATTTTATAAAACCCAAAAAGAATAGTGTGAAAGGAAAAAATCATGCTAGGAAAACAACATAATAAAGGGGGAGTACCTTCAATATCTAACATCTTAGGTTTAATTATAAGATCTCTAGCGCAATTCGAGGACTACAACATATAATCATACTTAATCTTACAGACATCCCTAAACATACCTCAGAAATATCTCAAGGGATCTCACTAAAGTTTTCTCATCCTAGTTTCCAAAGGTTAACTAAACCTTTCCTCTGATACAACCTGTAGAGACCTGAAGCTTGACGTACGTGGAAATTACATTACTTTTGCGGAATACTTAGTACATAACAAAAATAGACACACAAGGACCGTTATAGTTTTGTGTCTTTGGAAACTCGAAATATAATCTTCTAATCGTGGTGAATGATCTTCAACATCTCCCATAAAAATCTTCCACTTTTTTTCTTACCTAAAATCTTTATTTATATCTCGGGGAAAAGAAAACATAAAAGGGGTGACCTCAAATTCCTACTAAGGGTAAACATAGAGAACATAAAACAATCCATAGACATTTGAATGCAAAAACATGAACATAAAATCTAAACATCAAAATCTTTGGCAAAGACATGAATCTTGGAAGTACGTAAGGTATATATCATAAGGGAAAATCAGTAATGATAAAATATTGTGGGAATAAAATATGTAATTGTGGAAACAATTAAGCACATATTATGATTTCCATAGTAGCCAAGGCATTTCTGCCAATACCATCTTAGTGGACAAAGTCCCTTTCTGAATCGAGTTCACTCCTCATTTCAGTCCTGTAACACTGAACCAGATGAACTTACTGTTCCATCCATGTCTATCTCATGAGATTTAAATCGTTACCCAATTCATTGGAGGGAGATATAGGTCCCACCCATCTCAAAATTAAATCATTCTTAATTATGCCACAAAATAAACATACATCATTCATAGTAACCCAAAGAATAAAATGGGTTTCATAAACATCATTCCCTCATCACATAATCCATATAAAATAAATGGATATCATTTTATAATAATAAAAGTATAACCATGTAATTCATAGATACATTATACTTGAAACATACACATACGAAATAATGACATCTTAGATTGAAAAATGGTTTTGATAGAACACTTGAAATGAATTCTTGAGGAAAATATCCTTTCTTCTTCAAAATCACATTCTTTTCACAAAATTCCATGCACTTTTAAAAGAAAATGGTTTTGTTGAAAATAATCATGCAAACTTGTAGAGGAAGATTTATTAAATTGAGGGGCTATGAAACCGTAAAAACCCATTCACTCCGTATAAGTTAAAAATAACATTCTTCTCGTACTTTTTCCGGAAAAGTCAAAAAAGTACCTCGTAACATAAATAAAATAACGATTCCTTAAAAACCATGTAGTAAAATTCAAAAATGGGTAAAAAGGACTTTAAACATACATGAAACCATTTTTAGAAAATAGGTACATGGATGATAGATATAACCCCAGTGAATACTTACGAATGAACAATATCAGATAAAAATGAGATTGGAAAAGTTATCTGTTACATTAGGTCCAATATGCTTCGTATGTATCCGAACCTACTGTATAATGATTTACATAATGTCATTGACTTATTACAGAATCATATTCATTGTTATGATATCATATATGGTTCACTTATGACTTTATATTACCCGTTCTTTTTGTAAATTCAATGTTAAAGAGCATTTTGGGTAAAATCATTTCATTTATCATACGTGTTTCGACTTTTCATTCTTGATATAATTACTTATATCCTGATTTACATAATTACATAATGTTAAAAATGATTTATATATAATATATATTCATAATATACATATATATATATTATAGATCGATAAAAGGAATGAAATACACCGTTCATGGAGACGGTAGGTCGTACGTACGCATGAACACTGTTTTCGTTTCCTTATTGAATTAAGTAGATGACATAAATATATATACACATAAATATAGTATCATTATTATGTCATATATTTCATTATTACTTATTGTATATACTTTATAATCATTCATGAATGGTTAACATGGAGAATGAATCTCATCGCGTCGTGGAGACGGTATTCCGTATGTACGCACGAGCGATGATATCGTTCCCATGATCGTGGAATTCTATTGAAGTGTATGTATAATATTTCAGAATCAATATAACATTACAATAATATTATATAGTAATTATTTACACCATTATACCCATCCAAATAAGGTGGTGGTGGAAAGCATATTACACCACGGTGTGGAGACGGTATTCCGTAAGTACGCACACACGGTGATTTTGTTTTCCATAGGATGGATAGATGGTGAAATAGGGTTGTTTCATACTTATAATAAAATATCAGTATATGAGTGATATTGATGTTATTACTTCATAATGAAAAAACTATATAAGAATAATTAGAATAAGAAATAAAGTTGAAAGAATCGATAACGGATATTACCTCTTCTTTCGACACACCTTTTGAAACCTCCTCTTAGGGCACTAAGATTGGTATTTCAAGAAGAAAAGAACCTCAAGGATGTTTTTGGGGAAGTGGAGAAGATAAATTGACAGGGTTCGGCCGAGCTTGAAGGCTCAAAGTGGTGTGAGGATTAGAGGGAGGAGGTTCCCTTTTATAAGGGAGGAGAGGGGCACCTTTGGAATAACTAAACATATTATTTTATTATAAAGTCATATTCGGTTTTTAATAGATCCAATTTCATTTATTTCTCATCTAAGGTGGGTATGGGTTGTAATAATCTCATCCTATAGAATTTAGACATGTTTAGGTATCTATTTTAACCTTATCATTTAGATTTAACTTTCAGTTAGATAATTTAACTTTTATCGTGTCTTCTTGTTTTCTTACACTATAAGGTTAATAAACTAACTAAAACATGCTAAATGAACCCCAAGTTGTTTATTATTAATATATATAACCTTATCTAGGTCATTTGGCCGAATCATATATTTTTAGAAATAAAATAACAATTAATAAAAAAAAATTTAAGAACTATTTTATGTCAATTTTGACACTATTTGGTAATTGATTTTTTTTAAAAATCATAACATATTGAATAGTTCAAAAAAAGTAAAATAAATCAATAATAACATGTCATATTAACATAGAAAATTATTCTAATTCATAAAAAGTCTCAAATTATATTTATTTGGGTATTCATGACATCAATTATGTCAATATTTCATTAATAAGATAATTACTGCATCATCATTGTGCCATAAATAAATTAAATTATTTAATTTCTAAAAATTAAAAATAAAATACCATTATGTAGGAAATATTATTATCTTTTTAATTAATATTTATAGTCTAATTTATATTTTGTATAACACTATATAAAAAATTATTAATTATTAATCTTTGATTTTAACTATTTTAACCCTTCTTTAAATAAATTAATAATAAATGTCCTAATCTAATCCAATTGGGCCTAAAGGGTAATATTTTATCCTTAATGTTGTTTTTGTTCGAATTACACTTATCCAATAGAATTAGTACATGTGTTAGGATAATAATAATATCATTTTTACCCTTAACTACCCTATTTACTTTTAACCGTGGTAAAAAAAGTAAAAAGTTACTATTCACCAAAAATTATTTTCATCTCATTGAACCACATTTTACATACTAAAATCCACTGTTCCTCTCGGAATTTTTAAATTCTATTCACAAAAATGGTAAAATTGTGTTTTATGTAAATTTTCAAATTCTCATAGGTGGTGGGTAAAAGACGGTCAACAGTTCAATAAAATTTTTATATATCTATAATTATTATAAATGAATCCAATGAATTACATTTAACTTATATAGGTATTATGTATCAATTTTGCCCTAAAATAAAATTAAATAAAATAAATAATTTTTTTAAATAAAAAGTCGGTTTTTATATAGTAACCCAGTGTTTTCACTATTCATAAAAAATTGAAATTTTCAGAAAAAGACCAAAATTTCACCCTATACAAATTTCGATATTCTGAATACAAAAATGATGTCCATTTTTAAAAATAATATTTATAAAATTTCAAAAAGTGTGTATTAATATTCATAATGGCTAGTTTTAATAATATTTTAATAGCATATTGTTGTTTAGCGAAACTCGGTATTGCGTACAACACACACTATCGTGGTAGGTCGCGATTTCGTGTAATGAAAGCCAAGTCAGGGATGCGTGTAGTGCATGATCCATGTAGCGTACAACACAAGAAATCAATAAAATTAAAAAGAATATTTATCATAAAATCTCAGGGTGTTACACGTACGCAGCAACTCGATCGCCCTGCATCAACATTGCTCCCAGCCGAATACCTGATGCATCGCAGTAAACTATATAACACTTCCCCTCAACTGGGAGTATCAGGACTGGTGCTGATTTCAACCTTCATTTTTTGTCCTGAAAAGCTGTCTTGCAAGCTTCTGACCAAATGAACTCCACACCCTTCTTAGTCAAGCCTGTTAACGGCGCTGCTAAGTGGGAGAAGTCCGGTATAAAACGCATGTAGTAACCAGCCAGCCCTATGAAACTATGTATCTCAAACACGTTCTTAGGCTGCTCCCAGGAAATTACTTCTCTCACCTTCTTTGGGTCTGTTGAAACTCCTGCCTCTGAGATGATATGACTCAGGATGTGAATCTGGTCCATCCAAAAGTGGCACTTTGAGAGCATAAAATATAGCTGATGCTCCCTCAGTGTAATAAATACTATCTCAAGATGTGTGGCATGGTCGTGATGAGTGTGAGAGTACACCAAGATGACATCCACGAATACTACCACAAAAGAATCAAGATATTGATGGAACACATGATTCATCAGAGCAATGAAAACGGTTGGCACATTCATGAGTCCAAACAGCATATCTGTATACTCATATAGACCATACCTACTCCTAAAATATGTTAGAGGTATATCAGATGGTATCACGAGCAGCTGATGATATCCTGATCTCAGGTCAATCTTCAAAAACACTCGTGTTCCACAAAGCTAATCAAAAAGATCTTCAATTCTTGGTAAGGGATATCGGTTCTTAACCGTCAACTGGTTCAAATTATGATAATCCATGCAAAGTCTAATAGTATTGCCAGCCTTCTTCACAAAAAGGATCAGAGAACCCCATGGAGAAGTACTAGGTCAGATTAAACAATTTGCATGTAACTCCTCTAACTGCCTCTTGAGCTCCTAAAACATAGGTGTGGCCATCCTATATGGAGGAATGGACAATGGTGCTGCTCTGGGCACAAGCTAAATAGTGAAATCCACCTCTCGCTTCGGAGGAATACTTGAAAAGTAATCCGGGATGACATCCTTAAATGATCAACAACTGGAGGTAAATTCATCTGACAAGTCCCCTGATCTTCCAGATATAAGCTCGCAATCTGGGTCGTGACTCCACCTAGGACACGATGCTCTGGTCCAGCTCGACTCTCCTGAACATCCCATTCTCCCTTGTATAAAAACATTCTGCCCTCTGGTGACGTGAAACACACCATGCGACGATAGCAGTCTACAAAGGCCCGAAAGGGAACCAACCAGTTCATCTTGATAATAACGTCAAAGCTCTTCATCTCCAAGACATATAGGTCCCAAAGGAAGTGACACCCACCACCTTAAGGGGGAACTCCTTGCACTGACGCACACCAGCTGCTCTAGTTCCCAACGGAGTTTCTAGCGTCATAATATCAGATGAAGGAGAAACACAGAGCTCAAGGCTCTCTACAACGGGTAAAAATATGAAACTATGTGTAGCACCCGAATAGAAAAGTACTGAAGATAAGACATAAGCTAATAAAATAGTACCTCTGACTGTAGAAGGTCTGGGATCCTGCTCTTGCTGGGTCTATTGCACTGCATATGCCTACCCAGTGATATGGCCCTATGACACAACCTAGCTACCCTGAGTTGTCACGCCATGCTACCTCTAAGATCCTAGTGTCTAGCTACCATGTCCACGTCCACCATCTCTACCTGCACACCCTGACGTATTCCAGTTACCCGATTGGAAATAAGCCATGGGTCCCGCTCCCGCTCGCGGAGTTTGTATAGAACCCCTCTCACTAGACATCAGTGGAAACACCCTGCTAAAGCGCTAAAGATGACCCATCTTGCTAAAAGCTCGGCACTCCACTAGATCATGTGGACACTATGGTATCTTATGCCCCTCCCTACCACACCGGTAGCAAATAACCTGGCCACCTGAAACATTCTTTTGACTGCAACTGCTTCCCTGAGAGAAGTCTGCCCGCATCTTCCACCTACCAATAGAAAAAGAACCAGTAACTGGTGCTGAACAACCCTGGCCCACACCACTAGATTCCTGCAGGTTCCTCTCGATAATTAGCACCTAGTTCATGATGGCATGTACAGTAGGCTACCTGAATACATTCACCAGCACTCGGATGTCATACCGAATACCATCTTCAAAAACTCTGGCTCTCAGCATCTCATCACCCACCAGCACGGGAGCAAAGAACTGAAGCTCTGTAAAACGAGTTGAATAGTCCTTCACTGACATAGCACCCTGCTGCCGATTCATGAACTCCCGATCTCTATCTGCCCTCAGCGTCTCCAGGAAGAAAAAGTCATAGAAGAATGCATGAAAGTCTTCCCATACCATGTCCATGTGATACTCTGACTGGGTGGTAACATCCCACCACCTCTGGGTGGAATCACACATCATGTTTGTTGCGAGCTTGACCCTCCTCCCTGGAGGGGTCTTAAGATGCTCGAAAATAGTCTGCATCGACCCCAGCCAAGACTCCACACCCTTTCGTCCACCATCCCCTGAAAACGTAGGCGGTTGATGCTGTTAGAAAATACGTGTAAGCTCGGCCATAGATGTGGCAGCCTGCGGTGCTCCCTAAAAGGTCTTCATGAACTGCAATAAGACTTCACGGAACTACGCCTCCGCTCCTGTGACCGGTATAACAGCTGGTGCTGCATCTGGCTCTGCTGGAGGATCTACTGGTAACCCAAGGTCCACCATCTCCTATGTAAAGTTGTCGCCGCTCTCCGGGCGAACAATGCGTGATCTTCTAGGAAGAATGACACTACAAGGTCAAAAGCACGCCTTAGATTCAAGATTATTAAGGCTGCAATGATGAAACCACAACGGGAAAATGTGGAAGAAGGCATCTCAAAATTTGAAAAACAATACTACATGGCATGTACACTGAATACAGGGCATGTACTTGAATTCCCTTCCCCTGCCCGGGTCCTTCTGCACAGCTAAGCCACACGGCTCCCGTTAAACAAAACTACACGCCGTGTACATAATCTACACGACATCTATGGTGTTATTTTCCAACTACCCGTGTCGCTTGTGACACGGGTGACTACTCGGCTTGAAACTACACGGCGTGTTACACCCACACACGGCATGTACTTCACCCCATTTCCCTAGCCACCTTGCTAAGTCCACACGGTCTGTCCTCAGAAAAGACTACACGGCGTGTCCCCAAAGGTACATGGCGTGTTCAAGTAACGGTGACATTGACCCATGTTGTTAGTTACACGGCCGAGTACATAGGTCACACTACACGGTGAGTTCATTATTGACACAGCGTGTTCTGTTCAAGAGTTCACCGACCTCTGTTGTTAGTTACACGGCCGGACTCCGGTTCAATACTCCACGACTGTATATCTGGTACACGGCGTGTTTTACCCAAGCACTTCCCTACCCCGTGTCGCCACCCACACAGTTTGTGACATGGGAAGAGACTACACGACGTGTACTCAGAGTACACAACATGTACTTAAAAAGTTCATTTTCCTTCCTGAACAGAAGGCCATACACGACATGTGTAAAAATACTACACGGCGTGTATACCTAGTTTCCTGATAGTATGCCTCAGAAACATCCCCCGAACCCAAAAAACACTGAAAAACAACACCCAAGTGTCAAATTTCGACCCGTGAGGGCCCATACTCCCCACAAATCAAAGTTTGACATCTTATCTATGTTATAACTAAATAATCAGTCAATGATCCACCAAATTCTGGTCAATGGGGGCCCATACTCCCCAAAAACCAAAGTTTGGCGTCCATTCTATGAACAGATCACACAAAAAGTACCCTATCAAATAGAAGGTATTTTATCAGTGAATATATAACAACAACATTCTTTTCTAGCACAACAACTATCACAACAACATGCAATTTTCTAATTCTTCTACATGGCAAGGAAACTATGCATGGCATGTGATTCTAGCTTGTGCCTAAATGATGCATGAGATGGCATACCTTCATCTCATCAGGTTGCAACTAAACAGAACCCACAGATAAAAGATAAACAACAAAATCCAAGTGTGTCACCCAAAGGTGAAAACATTTCAACTGTAAAATTTGAAAAACCAAAATTAATAACAAATATACGAGGTAGACTGGATTTTCCCTGTACATGGGTTAGCTACGCTCGGGCACAACTTATTACCAACTACCGTTCTGTCCTATCCCTGGCTAAGGCTCCATATAGTAAGTCAAAGAAAATAACCACCTCTGATATCAATTTGTAACATCCCGGTTCCGGGTGCCACTCAACGGGTGCCCTCAACCCGGTTCACCACGTGACCCCAAGTGCGTTTCCCCAAATTCCAGAGGCTTCTGACTATCATCAAGGGCCCATGTCTGATAGTGGGGAAACTATGCCCTCATTTTTCAAAGAGTAGTGGAGTAGATTTCAAAATAAAACATACATCAACAGCAGAAGCAGTAAACCATACACAACTGAAATAACCAACAACAGTGAATATAACCAACAATATGTAAAAGATAATGTTATATGTCTCATGTTCTATGAAAACATCCAGAACAAGTTTTACATCAATACAGTACACAAAAAAATGCAGAGTACAACAAAATAGAGTAAAATAGCTGGCAGCGGTATCGCGATCCTAGGCTCGCTCCCATGCCCTCCTAATCCTCAGCATCAATCATGTACCTGTATAGGGACTCTTTCCCATATCTACACCTGTTGCAAAATAATCTATTTGGGTTGAAAAGCATGACCCAAACAGGGTGTGAGAAACAAATTCCCAGTAGGCACCCACCAAAGGCCCATGCCCAACTGTGTGTAAGCATGCAACGATAGTGTGTAGTAGTGATTTTCAATAAAGTAAGTAGTACTCAAAAGTAACTAATTATCAGTTATATTGCAATTTTATTATTCATTTAATCCATTATATATTAGAAATCACCACAATGCATTTCTAAGTAAACAGTCTACTTCCATAGACATGTAAACCCCTACCCTCAGGTAAGGAGATTCCAACAAAATAATCCACCCTTAGGAAGAAAAGAATTTTTCACTCAGGTGTAGGTAGTGTCTCCCACATGCACATAGTCTGTTTCCCTCAGACAAGAAAGAAGTTACCCTCAGGCCGAAGTAACTACTGCCCTCAGGCTAAACAGTATAGTGCCCACAGGCTAATCACAACAACCCCCTCTGGCTAAACAGAAAACTGGGCCATGCCCAACATGTCAAAATGCAGTAAACAAGAAATTCCTATCAATGCAATTCTACAATTACTACTTTAATGGCATACCCTCCGGTATCTTGGCCAAACGAAAAAACAGTGGAACACACCCCCAGGGTTGTTTCAGATCCAAGCAATGATCCCAAATAGCAGTTTTACAAATTATTCAATTACCTTAACAGTTCTGGGTAGTAAATATAGCCACGACCACAACCACACGACACCCCAACATGAGTTCGTGGCACAAAAACGCACAAAACACATGACAGTTGGAAAACTCAACACCAATCCACCTACCTTAAATGCCAACGAGTGTTATACATGGACCTCGACTCTAGAAACCACCATGAATGGCATAGATCTGACAAAGACTGAAACCCACTCAAACGCAAATAACTTATTTTAGGAGAATAATTGGTAAACATCATGCTAGGAGAAGAGGGGGCATACCCGCGCGGTTCCAACAAGATCGTCCGAGGCGGAATCGGATTCCAGACGAACACCTGGCGGATCTTCAATGATCCGGCCTCCTCCTTTGGATCCAAAACGGCTCAAATACCTCCTCTTCCAAATGAGGAGGCTACTTCCTATTTTAATCTGAAAAAACAAAGTACATGGCTTGTTCTTCCACGTACATGGCGTATACACCCTTCATTTAACTGTTCCTCTGGCGGCTTCCCGCCAGCACGGCACTATTCTCCTGCCTACAAGAGTACACTACATGTACTCCTGAGTACATGGCGTGTACTGCCACCCAGCTGGCGGTTGCTCTACCGCCTTACTATGTTGGCATGCTGACTAACTACACAGTGTGTAATGGACCACTACACGGCATGTAGTCAGTTCCAACACCCTTTGTCGCCGACATGGCTACACGCCCTGTGTACTCATCCCAACACGGCCAGAAGTACATGACGTGTAGTTCCAAAATTTTGGATTTTTCCCCATTTTCCATATTCTATTAAAAACACATAAGGAAAAGAGAAAAGAAGAAGCTCGTACCTCAAAAAGAAGAACTGGGTTCTTACATGGTGTTTATTGATGATATTATCATCTACTCCAAGAGCAAGTAGGAACATGAAGAACATCCTATACTTGTGTTGGAGATGTTAAGAAAGGATAATTTGTATGCCAAGTTCAGAAAGTGTGACTTTTGAATGAATCAAGTCACGTTCTTGGGACATGTTACCACAAGTGAGGGAATTTATGTGGATCCTTCAAAGACAAAGGTGATTGAGGAATGGCCCAGGTCCACTAGTGTCATCGAAATCCGTAAATTTCGTTGATTAGCTGGGTACTACCATCATTTTTTGAGAAACTTCTCACGATTTACAATACCGCTAACTAAGTTTACATGGAAAGGGGTAAATTATGTCTCGGTGGAATAATGTAAGGGAAGCTTCATGGAGTTAAAGAGAAGTCTGATCACTGAACTTGTACTCACACTACCAAAAAGTGGAGAAAGTTTTGTGATATACAGTGATGCTTCAAAGAAAGGATTGGGTTGTGTGCTCATGAAAAATTATAATGTGATAGACTATGCCACACAATAGTTGAAGATCCATCAACAGAACTATGTGACGCATGATCTATAGATTGAAACCGTGATTTTTTCCATGAAAATCTGGCGGCATTACCATTATGGTGAGAAGTGTGACATATACACTGACCACAAGAGCCCAAAGTATATATTCACAAAAAAGGAGCTCAACATGCATCAAAGGAGGTGGTTAGAGATAATCAAGGATCATGATTTCTTTATTCACTATCATCCTGGAAAGGTGAAAAAGGTAGCTGATGCTCTATGCATGAAAAGAACCTACTACTCTATCCATGTTGCATATTGAGAAAGACCTTATCTTAAAGGATATGAAAATAATGGATTTGGAAATCATAATGGCAGTGGATACATCCTACCTTTCCCAAATGATTGCGTAACCATCCATATAAGAGAAGATTAAGGAAGCAAAAAGGGATGATGTGGATATACAAAAGAGGGTGAATGCAGTAAAGGGAGGGAAGCTGTAAGAGATCCATATCGATGATGATGGTGTGATTTTGTTTGGAACACGGCTTTGTGTGCCATCATCATCCGGGAAAAAGAACGAGCTTTTGGATAATTCCCATAGCTCAACATTTTCTATCCATACTGGGAGTACCATGATGTATCATGATCTCTGGGAACACTTCTTGTGGGATAACATGAAGAAGGCGATTGGCGAATATATATCAAGGTTCTTGGTATGTCAACAAGTTAAAGTTGAGAGAAAAAAGTCCAAAGTTGTGATGCAGCAATTTCCTATACCCATGTGAAAATGGAAAAACATTACTATGGACTTTGTCATGGGTCACCTGAAGACGTCAAAGGGAAATAATGCGATGTGGGTTCTGGTTGACCGACTCACCAAGACTGCCCATTTTATCTCTATCCGGGAAGATCTCTCGCTTGATCAACTTGTAATGATATATGTGAAGGAAGTGGTGAGACTGCACGGTGTTCCACTCTCAATTTTCTCTGACTGTCATCCAAGGTTCACATATGTGTTCTGGAGGAGCCTTCAACATGCTTTGAGTACTGAATAAAATTTCAGTAAGACCTATCACCCCCAAACTGACGGCCAGTCTAAAAGGACCATTCAGATACATGAAGATATGTTAAGATCCTACTCTCTTGAATTCAAAGGAGGCTGGGATCAACATATCCCATTCGTTTAGTTCTCATACAACAATATCTTGCACTCGCGTATCCAAATGGCTCCATATGAAGCTTTGTATGGAAAGCGATGTAGATCTCTACACTATTGGGATGAATTTGGAGAACGAAAGCTACTTGGACCCGATATTTTTCAAGATATGATGGAGAAGGTGCAAGTCATCCAGAAACACATCAAAACTTCTCAAAGTCGGAAAAAGAGCTATGATGACAACCATCGAAGGGACATGGAATTCGACATTGGAGATAAATACTTCCTTCGAATATCTCCATGGATGAGATTCATGCGATTCAAGAAGAAAGGGAAGCTACGCCAAAGGTATATTGGCCCCTTTGAGATTCTTGACCGCATAGGATCCATGGCCTCTCGTCTTGCACTACCACCAAATATGGATCATGTTCATGATGTGTATCATGTATCACTACTGAGGAAGTACATACCAGACCCCTCACATGTAGTAAACTTAGAGGTGGTGTAGCCTGAAGATGATCTATCCTATGTGGAGTAGCCAGTAAAGATTCTGGATCTATGAGATAAGGTTCTACGCAACAAGACAACCCATATGTTCAAAGTATTTTGGAGGAAATATAAGTTTGATGAAATAGCTTGGGAACCAGAAGAGGCATTGAAGGAGAAGTACCCTCACCTGTTTGTGTAAAGTGAAATTTCGGGGGTGAAATTCCTTAAGGGGGGAAGAATGTAACGACCCAAAGTATTTCAATGGAAATTCCATTCTTACATTTATGTCATAAAATATCATGAAAACACAACATAATGAACTAGTAAGTGAAAAGTGACCTTTAAACATAAGTTTTTCACTTCAATTTTTGGAATTTTGAAAATCCGAAATACACTGTAGTGTTCAAGATGATTTTTGGAGTCTAATGAAACAAAAATAATTTTTGGTGAATAGTGACCTACCCTTATGAATAATAACATACACTTATGAATAGTAATATTTCCCATTATGAATATTAAATCCTTCAACATAAGAATAACATTACCTATGAATAAAATTTAGACATTTTAGAAAGTGACATTTTGACCTTAGTAAACGTTTTTGTATTCTATAAGTCATAAATAAATAATAATAATTAATTAATTAAATTAAATGAAAAATTATTTCCCTAAAATATGTTCATAAATTATTGAATTAATTTCTAATAGTTTTTAGATAATTTTATAAGACACAACATAATTTTTGAAATCACTATAAAATCAGTTTTATTATTAAAAACTGTTTTTAAGTAAATAATAATTTTAAGTAAATATTAAATTAATAATAAATAGAAAATTATTTTTGAAAAATGGAATTCATTTTTGGATTCTACACGTTGAAAAATGTTTTTGGTAAATTTTTGGGATTTTTCGGAGATACATGAATTTTTGGGATTTTTCTGTGATACTTGAATTTTTTATGAATAGTAGAATCTAATAATTTACAATAAATTATAAATAATGGATTAATTGAGTCATCGATGATGTTCGGCTGATGTAATCCCTCTTGGTTCGGGATTAAATAATAAAATTACTGACCTTGGTCGTTCAAGGCTCACTATTCCTTGTCTTGTGGGGAAATAATAATCTAATGAATTTTATATTAAGGAAACCCCCCTCCCCTCCACTATAAAAGACACCCTTTACACCCTCATTTACTCACACCACTCAAGCTATGAGCCTTCACTAATCTCTACCCAAATACCTTCCCTAGACCCTCCCGCACGTCCAAGAGTTTCTGTTCTCATCAGAAGACCAAGCTTTGGCCCTTAAGGAGGTTCTCAAGAGAAGGATTCAAGAAGTAATTTCTCTCCCTCTTCTCCTTTAATTTCCTTTCATGTTCAAGTTCATTTCTTGATCTCCCCACACATATCTTCATCCAAATTGTTTTGTAACTCCCATATTATACATATACTATAATTTTATGACTCTAATGGGAATTATAGCATCCAATCCCTTTCCCTCTTCCTTTTATTTTATTAAAGAGAACGTTGTTCGCGAGGTGCTAATTTATCACCTTCAAGAACGACATGCTTTCTTCTTCCATTTATACCTTCACATCAGGTCATGAATCCATTTTTATTGATGAAACAGAATATTTTATATGTATTTTTTTCTATTTAATGTTCTGGAAATAAACTATGTCTACATTACTAAGTGATTTGCTAAGACAAGTTCGTTGTGATCCAAAAACCGCCCAAATTGACCCAAATAACCACCATTTAATTATTATCTAATGATTCATCCACATGGATCTAATATAATTCATTATAAAATCATTCACACTCATGTTATATCATTATTGACATGTGATATCATTTCTGTATGTTTACCCATGTTCTACCAGAACTTCAATTTAAGAATACAAGTGAACAACCCAAGAAAAACAAAAAAACGAACATCCCTGAACAATGTTTTTAAACTCTATAAGTCATACAAAGGAACATAATATTAAATAATGAAACTATAATGAATCCTATTAATGTACACATGGTTCTGGATTTCTAATTAATTAATATAATGTCATTATACATGACATTAAAGAGAAGGAGGCATTCGAGTACAAGGTAAGGGGAAATCTCGATCCCAATTTTCATCCTTCAGTTTCTCCCTCTTTCACTCCATCTTAAATATTGTTACTCCTTAAAGATTATTTTTTCATCATTTTCTCTAGTTCTCTGTGATATACATGGTTATCACTGGTTTTTATGTCCAATAAATTTTATTCCAAAAGAACTCTTCTTATAAGAAGACCCCTTTTACTTCTCACCCAAAGTGGACGATTCGTGTAACCTGTATGTTATTCCCTCTTTCTTTTTGGAACCCAAAGCATATTTATGTGTTATTATGAGATGAACCCCATTACATTCCATGGTTCAGGTATGTTAATTTTTGATATTTTTTCTATGTGGAAAGCATGATGATGATAATTTTATGATGTGATGGGTGCGCCCGGAATTATATAGGACAATATGAATGCTACAATGTGACGGGTGTGCTCAGAATTATACAGCGCTCCAATGCATTGGGTAGAGAGATTAATCTCATGAGCACATGTGAAATAATGTGTGAACAAGGTTCTATCTTGGTACACAAGTATGTGTGGTAGTTAACCACTAAGACATGATGTTTCAATTTTATGCATTGCCACATTTCAAGTCTTTTATTTATGATCCTCTCATGTTCATGATCTCTTGCCTATGTTATGATTATTCTCATCCCAAGATATATTATTCTTATCTATCCTCTTATTGGGCTTCTAGCTCACCCATTTTTATATATATCCTCAGGTGGCTACATGTACTAAGGAGAGGACAAGTTACAACATGAATTTAGAGAATAAGAAATTAAATAAGTATTTGTGCATGATGTTGTATTTGATATGTGTGGTCCTAGTTTACCCATGAAACTAATCCTTTGGATCCTATATGTGTAATACTATTATGTTGTTTATATTTGAAATGATTTAATAGTAATGTTAGAAAAGGTTGGGTTGTTATACCTATTAGAAGTAATTTTCATGATCATGGTTAACTAGTCTTGTAAATCGAGCAAGACTATGATGGATTGTTAATGGGACTTCATGAGATCGAACCGGTGTGGCCAATGGTCTTCTTAAGACCATGTTTCAGACTCCCATAGTGGATCATAAAAGATTTATGGTTGAAAGTGGACTCCAACTCCTCCTTCTTTTATTTCCATTGTTATATATTTCAAAGGAGGTGGTTTATGAGATATTTCATGAGTGATATTAAAAAAATAGTCTATTTATTGTTGATTAATTGCAGGAAAATTTAATTTCATGTAGATATGGACTGACATTTCATGAAAAATTCAACCTAATTTTCATTTAGAAGTCAAAAGGGGGAGCATGTTTTTTGCTTGACTTCCTGAGGAACTTCACATAGTGAAGATGACATCATATTGATCTTTCTGTTGATGAGGTAGATATGTTTTCAGAGTATTTCTTTGTTATGTGAATTTAAAGAGGCACACCGTGTGCCTTTTACAACCACATGAGGCTTCCACCACCCCCCTTTATTTATTTTGTCTCTATTTTACAATATATTGGGTCTATCATGAGTTTTATTGGACATGGTTAATGAAAACTGTTCTTACCATCAGTGATCCATTGAGAGAGGTTTATGAAAAAAGTGGAATATTCCATTTGGATGGTTTTATCATATTTTTGAAGGATTTTTGTTTGTTTTATTAGGCCAATGCTGATGAAAAATCCCATAAGATTAGGGGGGAATATTCATATGCCACCACATGACTGTCAATTTTATAGGGAACCATCAGAAGACTATGAGGACTTGTTTGTTTGGCCTTGTAGAATCTGCTACATATTATTCATTACACAGGGCTATTCGAATGACCACATTCTAATCATGGGATTGTGACTCTTCCAAGGGATTCCACAATTCGTGAGACTTCTCCATCCTCAGAATCATTTTCTTATAAGGGGAAAATAGTACCATATTCAGTAATTTCATCATTGTTGATTATGACAGCTGACATATAGTGGGTGTTAATAAATATCAACCCCTAAAGTTTGATGTCTGTAGGGATAAGGGCTCGGATGTGAGGAATGTAAATTCCCACTTGAGTATTTGGCATTGTCCGAAACTGGTGCCATGGTGATGTTTGGCCTTCTAGGAGAATATTGGTATTATAAAAGGTTACATATATATAGGGTTGGAGAGAAATTAATTTCACTAGCTACTGATTTTATAGAGTGCTCTCTCTTAAACTATGTTTGGTATCCCTATTGTAAGACCATTCCACGAGTCCTATTCAGAATTCATATTCATGAACCATCTCTACATTCCCATTCTAGAAGAACACTTTCACAATTACTCTTTTTCGTAGGATTACTTCTTATCCAAAAATGAACCATACATTGTTAATTTATATACATTAATCCATGAGAATTGTGGTTGACTTTAACGATTCACATAGTCTTCTGGCTCGATCATATGGTTGATAAATTATCATACTATCCGCATGACCATGTCCATGTGACTTGATCGTTAGTCTCAAAGGGGTCATGCAACTGTGTGATTATCTATGGGGATTATGAGACGCATGATACCTTTGAGTGTTATCCATTTTCTAACTCATTCATGTGATTCATGAATTCTGTGGTGATTCATATGATGTGCCTTGTATTATTAGTTTATATCTTTACCTTGAAAAGGCATTCATTCATATGTCTATCATGTTCCACCAACTTTATTTTCAGATAGATTCCTATTCATTTTAATTTTATTCGTCCATTGCTAATAGAAGGACCATGATTTACATAAATTACAATGTCAAAACAAAATATCATGTCGATTATGATAAAGAGTTGTAGAAGAGGTTCCAGTCGCCTGAGTTATATGGTTGTCCTATATCACACTGAATAACCTGTAAATGGGTTCATCATTCTAGATGATGTTACCATTCCTCCTTCATATTAAAATATTATTTCTAAATGGTTTTAAAATTCATTTGACTATTTTCAAATCCCAATTTCATAGGATGGAAAACAGTGGAAAGCTCAATCCCAGGGGTTTTCTTTTATAATGGAAAACCTTCACTTGGAGTAGAAGATAAAGAGGAGGGAAGGGTGGACCTCTAGCGTTTTGTTGATGATTCACATCAGAATCATGCTAATTATTCCCTCATAAGCGATCAAATTTTATTATAGTTTGGCGTTTGTAAAAAAATACATTTTTTATTTGAAGTTAAAGAGAATCCAAAATTGGGTGAGTCCACCCCCTTTTTCATTCTATAAATAGATATATTTTTTGAACATTCAACTTTGAGGTCTAGTTTCTTTTCATTAATGATGTTCATGCGTTCTTGCTGGTAAAATATCACATGAATTGCGATCAATATCTATATGTTTCCTAATACCAAGTATACATGAATGAATAGATTTATTTCATGAAGAACTATTGAATTCCAACTAACAAGACATTCTATATAGATTGATCTCCTACGTATCACTTCAGATCACCAAATTTGCGAAAGGATAACATGGGTACAATATAACTATGAAAGAGATAGTTCTTTATTATTCTCTGAAGCCGATTGGCATTATAGGAATATCTTGAATTTTAAAAGGCCATATGGTGGGACCTACAATCTCTTAAACAAATAGTTCATATCATGCATTATTTTTAAGGTCTTTTAACTCAATCCTACTGTTTCTAGAGATTATGGTATTTTAGCTCAGAACATTATAATTCTATAGTTTTTGGTCTTGTACATTAGATCTCTAGTTTCATTAAATTAGTATATTTTGTCTTGTAACTGTGTTGATCTCTATTTTAGGGTCTTATAGATCAGTCCTTTGATTCACTGTGGTTTATGATCAGCTAGCATGGAGCATTTTTTTTTTGGGTCTATGGACTTCTAGGTTAGAATGTTGAGCATCCACATAGCTTAAATATTGATAATAGGACATGAATATGTAATGGGGAAAATAGAATATAGATAATGGAAAACACATGGGGTGATGGGTTCATTCATGGTGTTTCTAGGGATCATAATTATTGGAGATCCTTTGTTGGAAGGAAAATATTCCTTATGTTGGTGGTTTAAACCCCTTATTCATTGATAGCATTTTCATGAAAATATAATCTCAACTCTTTTCCTAATATCATGGAAGGTTTTTGTCTTGGAAAATTATTGTGGGATGAATAATTATTATAGTAGGTACCCCTGGATAGTTTGAATATGGGTGATACAAATCACGACAAAAAACAAGAGTTTGTGAATTTGGTATTAAGAAGACATGACAGGGATAACCCATAATAGCTTGGGTGATGGGTTCATCCGTGGTGTTTTTAAGGCTCGCACAGATTAATGTTCAGTTCTTTAAAATAGGAGGTTCCAATAAATTGGGGGTTAACCCCCTTAATCATCAATAACATGTCCGAAAATAGTTAACCTCCACTCATTTCCAAGGATGGTGAATGTTTGTAGAGGAGACAAGAGTCAAACCAAGAAAATTGAGTATGGAGGAAGAACTGTCCCAGAAGGGCTCTAGCACACTAGGTTAATCAAACCCCTATTGTGAATCTTGAACCCTACACCCTATTGATTCGAGTCATAAGGAACAATCCATCAATGGTTAAAGAATGGATTATTTCATTCCTTCTTTGATAATGTGTACAAAACCTAGTTTTGAAACATTCAAGATGTAAAATCATCTTGGATATTTTTGTATGGTGGATGTAAATCATGGTCCAAGGTGCTCAGCTCTTGAAGTTGGTATAGGATAGTCATACCAGTGATGACCCAAAACACCATCATGTGCTAGTTTCCACCGTCGTGATGTGATTATTACAAGGACTAGAAGGCTATTTATTATAGTCCAATAAGTCACTAGTTAGTGGGTCTAAATCCTTTATTCCTGAGGAACATAGTGGAACTGAGAGATTTATTTTCCTTCCCAAGGGAAATGAGTGATTTGTTATTACCCAAAGCACACAAATCATGAATATTGGTTTCATGGAAATGTATTATCAAATAACTCTTTCAGGCACTAAAATTTCTGTCATGGTTAAAATATTATAATGGTGAAGAGATGTGAAGAATAATTATCCTAAATTAATCATGGACTTGTGTGCCTAATAAGAATATCTTGTAATTTACTAGGGATACAAAATTTGACCATATAAGAATTATGCCTTTTATTTTCACACTAATTATTTCATAAACATTGAAGGTGAATAGATTAGTAATTGAATAATTTAATTTTTATCGGGATACCCATTTCATTTTTTAGCATGAAATGTTTGGTGTCTCTTTTTCTAATAGTTTAATGTCTTGTTATTTAGACTATTATGTACTGGAGTTTAATGTCACACAATATAAACCAATAATGTAGGCAGATTAAGTTTGTCCGAGTGATGGAATTTGTATGGGGATGTTACAATAGAGACCAATTAAGATACTAGGGGTCAAGAGTACCCCATCATCCTTCTAATAGGGGAATTTAAATGTTTTAAGTCATGGATAGAGGTTCTCAGGTCCTTATTAATGATACGAGAAAATCATAATAAGGAAGAAGGAAAACACCCTTGGGTTCTCGGTGCCACCATGGAGATGTCAGTATGAGAAGGATTTATAGGCCCATTATATCATTCCATGTTGTCTCTATTTTGTGGGATTATATAAAATTTTCATCAATTGCATGGACGAAATGAGAGGTCTCTTTTTATAACCAAGGGAAATGAGTGGTTTACAATAACCCGAGGTTCTTCGGATATGATGTTGGTATATGGATTGGGGTTCTTTTAAAATATGGTAGAAGCACCACGTACTCTGGTGGTCCCGGTAATTGTCCATTTGGTGTTTTTATCATGAATGATAATAAGTGATGGAATTCACTATTTAACCTCATGGAGTTGGGACACACATGCTTCCATGGAGTTTAACATCATGTAGTTAGAGTATTTTTTGTGTAGTTTTCTTTTAGTTGGTTAGGAAATTTATGTAGTTTCATTTTAATGTCATTTGAATAGTGAGTTTCCATTCTAGTTTAATTTAATGTGAAAGGAATATTTTTTTTTGTGCAATTTCATGTCATGCGACAAGGACAACTACCTTACAGTTTAATGTCAAGCGGTACGAATTTTCTTCCATTCAATTTAACAAAATTTGATAAGGATGTGGTAATTTACATAAAAAATTGTTGATGTAATAATGTATTAACAAACAAAACCCTATTAGATATGACTCATACGTTGTCATAGTGAACTTGTATAAATCAACACTTATGCATTTGTGATGAATGTTTATATCAGTTCTTTTAGCTAGGCCCAAGATTGGAGATCTGAGTATCACAACCAATCCTACAATGATAGGAAGGAATATGCAAATAGTAATATATGGTTCATGAAGTTTAGTTACACTTTGTTTTGATATATATTAACCTACATGAAATAAATGGATTTTTTATTGCTGGGACCAAGAGTGGATGTCCAATAATAACTATGTGTCTCATGAGGATGGTAATTAAGACACATGTAATTGTAAATGATGTTTCCTGCAAAGGTCTAACCTATACAAAAAGGATGAGGGTATTATTATTTTTATTTATTACAAATAGGCCCCCAGTTGGAGGTCCATGAATCACTATGTACCTTTCGGTTATAGAAATCATGTCACACATATTTCTCGAATGGGAAACACTCAATGTAGGTCTAACCCTTATATAGAGGAAGGAATTTTTTCTTTTAATTTTTGTATTTCGGTCTAGGATTTTAGATCAATGTATCATTATGTATTCTATGATGGTAGGAATCAAGCCAAAAATTGTCCTTGAGGGTGCATGATGTTTGGATTCATGTGGTAAGGACAAAGTTTATTTATCATGGGCCTTCTTGCATTATTTGTGTACAGATTCCCTTACAGATTGTTGACAACCTCATGTGAGCTATGCTCGGTGTGAGAAATAAGAAATTCCATGGGTCCCTCAAACAACCAAGAGGCAATCAAGGATGTGTCATGGGTATTATGTTTCTTATGGTATCTAGAAGAAGATATAAGATCCATGCATCCCTACTTATCTCATTGGAAATGATAATCAACCCATAAGTTTTCAATAGAAATCTGTGTAGTTTAATTTCATGCATAAAGGGGATATATTGAGCTATTTTAGATCATTTTGTATAATTTTGGATCACCATATGTTAAATAAATATAATATTATAGATCTGTGAAATTATATGTCATGCAGAAAGGACATGAGTTAGTCGATGTTAAAGAGAACAGATGTTGTGGAATTGTAAATTTTAACATCATGCATCTAGTATCTGGGTTAGTTGATGTGATGAACCAATAAAGTTGGGAAAAAAATTAATTGTTATAGCTTGAACATGTATCACGTGATTGAAGGAATTTAGCCAAAAAAAATTCTTTAGGAACCATATTGTTTAAGATCCTGGGACTTGGATGTGTGTTTCCCAACATTAATTTATATGGACATCATGGGTCCACGTAGTTTAACATCATGGGGTGATGACATTGTCCATCTAGTTTAACATCATGTGTTGAGGACGAAGGATGCTATACAGTTTATCAAATTACCACCCAGATGAATCCATAAAGTTTATTGTTGTGTGGTTAGGAAAATTGGTATTATTTAATGTCATGTCACCAGGATGACTGGAAGCACTTATAATTATGTAGATTCCCATTGTTGATAATGTATTAGGTAATTTATTTCTTAAGAAACCTCTCATTGGTGGGAGGAGGTGTGACATACTCCTCATCAATTGTGGAAAATAAAAAATCCCCATTGCGGTAGACCTTATGTATGATATAAGGTCCCCAATAAATGGTTTCCAACATTGGGGGCTACAGTGTGGTTATGATCAAGGTTATGAGAGTCAATAATAGCTCCTGATGGAGAAATGAATGAAGGTGAACCTTTTTATTGATGTCTCGTGTGATCCTATTATGTTGGAACTCAATGTTTTGAAATGTACGCAAACTTCTCACAATGAGACAATCTAATTCATCTAGATATTTCTGTGATTTATCATCATCTAAGTGTTGTACACAAATGGTTATATGGAGAAATTATAGCTAGACCACTATGGGTATTACAACCATAGTCTCATACTTAAATTAGTATGGTTTTTTTGTGTAGAAGTACATGTGGTCGTATGGTAGGCCAATAAAGAATGTATGATATTTTCCGTTTAGGAATTGTTGTCCATATTAACCATGTTATGAAGTATATTTGATAGAGTCTTATTGAAGACCACTATCTATCCATTTTCCAATTCATGGTGTTTGGATGAGTGATTAGGCTCAATATTGAACTCCTGGTTTAGATTCTACATCTCTATGTAAAAGACATATTATTCATCGTCCTTCAATATTATGTGAGGGACACTGATCCTAGTTATTATATGAGACACTATGAAGTCAATGATATTCTTCATCTTGAATTTGTTTAGGGGTATTGCCTCAAAAAATTTTAAAAAATGGCTACTATAAATATGAATGTACATGAACTATTGGTCTATATCTAGGGGACATGGACCCATGACATCCATTACCCAGATTTAAAAAGGAAAAAAATATTTACCTGTATAAAATAATTATGAGGGTCGAGGGTTGAAGATTTCACTGATCTGGAACAAATGAAATTTCATTTGATATTCCATGCAGTATTATATCATGGGTTTCTAGTAATATCACAGCCTCATGGTTTGATGGGAGTGCTTGGTTCCTGATTGTAGAGTTATATAGTAGCCCATGGGGACATCATTCAAGACTGGGATTATTTATTATATATGATATTCATATAAGGAGGATTCCATCGAAACCATGCTTATATATGGGCCTCTTTTCATTTGGTCCATTCTATAGGGTGATGTATTTTACATGAAACAAAATATGTTCTCTTCAGTTTATATCATTTAAGAGAGTCCCTTTTTGAGATGACTGATTATGGGCTCCATCTATATAGGTTTGGACATCAGTTCATCACAAATTGGGTTAGTTTTGACCTGAATAGTTTATTCTATATCACAAATTATGATCATTGAGTCCACTCTTCGGTCTGATATACTAAATAATGATTCCACCTGATCAGGTTCAACAAGGTTTGTGGATGCATTGTCCAATGTGTCAATGAGGGAATTTTGTGATCATAGATCATGATTTAATGTAGGCTCAAAAAGATACTCATTCATCTGTCCCATGAAGTAGCTAGTGATGGGTGATAGTTTTTCCTTTTTGAGGGAATTTTTTCCATTGATCTAATTTATCGCTTACTCTAATTTCCCATTGATATTTTAGGATGCTGTTTATAGCCATAGGGCCAATTCTATGTTATCAATGATGGCTTGATATTCAGCCTCATTATTTATGAAGCCTTTAGATATTGAGAATGAGTTGGGAAAAATACTTTTTTCTATAGAGTCACGCATAATCCATATTCCAACAGAATTTAGTTTCATGATTTCCATATATTTTTCAATAGGACATTGAAAGGAACCATCAAAATACATCACCCATATCTGGGTAGTTTCATGGGAACTGAAGACCTATTAATTTGGAAGGTCAATGTAACCTAGTGTATCCTCTAGGGAAGGATGTGATATGAGGAAATCAAGTGGGAAATTACCATTCACTAATTTATATGATACAATCTAAATGTCACATTTCTAAATAATGACTACCCATTGGTAAAACACCTACTATGAATAAGAAGTCCATGAATATATATTATATTATAAATACAAGAGATTTTAGGGCCTCGGGACACCATAATAGGGGAGGTTAGAATTAGGGTGTCAAATTTTTTAAAAGTTTTGCATCTTGATCAAGATTGGTAGTAACTCGTTAATATTTTATGATGGATAAGAACAATAATCAAATAATCAAATACAAAGAGACCTCCCCACAATTTTACATGGTTCACCACTAAAGGTTGTTTCGAATGAGCATACATAGAATGTGTGTCGGTCATACCCAAATTCAATAATCTTCACTAGCTATGGAATACAGAGGTTTGGTCATAGATACTTTATCCTAGGCTCACTCCCATTATAAGATTTCATGGATAGCTCACTACATCACTCAGAACAATTACACAAATGAAAAAATTTTAATTACTTTGTATAATTAATACATTTTTTATAGACATGAAGTTCTATTCAAATAATTTTCATTGAATCCCTTGTCTCAATCCATCATGATACTCTCCGTGCATTGAAATCTTGATTTGATTGACACTGAAAACCTTGTCCACATAAAACACAAATTTAAGAACTACATATCGCAAATCACCTTCTCCAATATACTTCACGAAGCTTAATATTTGTAATGATCACTACTTTGTAGAGATATCTCCTTTCCAACTGCTCACGTGCCATAGCAGAACAACTTTCTATCATGAAGCACACTGCCTTCATAGAAAACACTACCATCCCAAAGCTCCCCTCTCTTTGCAGAACAAACTGCCTTCACA
Organism: Viscum album; assembly: GCA_963277665.1. Classification (NCBI taxonomy): domain Eukaryota; kingdom Viridiplantae; phylum Streptophyta; class Magnoliopsida; order Santalales; family Viscaceae; genus Viscum; species Viscum album. The sequence continues at coordinate 1,429,445,353 of OY728141.1, forward strand.
AATCTCAATGATCCAACAAGGAATATCAAATCTTCTCGAAAAACTCAATACTTACGAGAAATTAATTAATTGAAGACTAAAATATCCATTTTTAGAAGTTCATGATTTCATATACAATCAATTTCTTGGAGCACCCCTTTCTTCACAAAATAAAATCAATTCCGGATTTTCATTGAAATGTCAGTTTCTTATGAAGAGGGGTATCCTCTTATTTATAGGATAGGTCAGCTGAGGGGCTCCACTACCACTAGTTATTTTTTCAGATTGGTCATGATTATCATCACTACACTCCTCCCTTTCAAAATCTCAACTTAAATTCTTCGTTCATGAAGGTGCTCAAAGTCGCATATGCTTCCATCAAAACATCGCAGAGTCGCGATGCTCCTCTTCTCATAATCACATATCACAGTATTACAATTATTGAATGATTTTATACACAATAATCATGATTCACATATTTTCAAAACTCGTGAATTTTCTATTTTTTTCATAAGGCCTTCCTGAAAACCCACCTTTCATTATGATTCACATTCACTAAATATTTTACCACAAAAGTTTGGAAAACACAAGGAAATGACACCACCTTCAATTTTGTGTTAGTATTGTACTATATGATCTTATTCCTTGCAATCTCCATGATCACTTATGAGTGTATTATCAACAATCACAACACAAGCTCCATTTTCAGCAAATAATATCATTGGTTCGAATATAGTTCATATGTACTTTGTGGTGCTACAAGTAATCTCATAGCTTTCACACTTTAATGATGAATGAACTGAGTTCTTCATGTCATCATATTATCGGGTCTCATAACCAATAATTTTATATCTGAGGTAGTATATACTATTAGAACTCCATGCATCATTCTTATATGCGAGGAAATGACCCTGTGAGCATTCCATGTATTCCATATATAAGATGATTTACCTATCATCAAATGATGGAATCAGAACTTGTGTGTGCTACAAGTATTTAATTATACTTTCTTAGGCTTCATGGAAGTCAACATCACATGGATAATGGATTCTATTCTTAATTATCTGGATGAAGGGGATAATTTTTTTCATCCATTTTGGAAATGTAATTGAAAATGTAGGCAAGGTTCCTTTGGATACTCGTTATTTATTTGATATTTATAGGGGTGAAATTTCTGAAATAGCACTATACTTCTCTAGGTCTACATAGATTACAAAATGATATAACACAATGCCCAAGAACATCACTAATGATACCCCAAAGTTTCATTTCATCATATTCATCTTCAGATCGTGTTGTCATACCATGTCAATTTGTTTTCAAAGACCATGATGTCATCACATCATTGTCGGGATTTCTAAACATGGACATCAACAAAAAATTTGATATCTATCCCATGAATGTCTCAATGATGCCATACATAGCATATTTATGTGTGGAACTAGCATTCATTCAGTCAAAGGGTATTATATAATAGAAAATTATTTCTTGATGTACTTTAATGTAAGTGCTTTCTTCATCTTTTCGGTCCATATTTATCTGAATATACATCAAATACCCATACATAAAGGAGAGGTCTTGGAATATAGCTATTAAAATGATCAAGAGTTACATTATTCTTAATGATATGTATTATATTGTGAAATACCAATTAGGGTCCCTAGAATCAATTTATACCCATATCTAAAAACTATTCTTGTTGATGGGGATGATGTTGGGAATCCATCTAGCGTATTAAAATTATCATAAAATGTTGTTATTGACAAACAAGTAAAATTATGCCTCTATATTTGTGTCATGATAGGGGTTCATTTTCTTGGAATCTTTCTTGAAGCCTTAATTGTCTTCAGGTATGTCAAGATGGTGTGTAACAAAATTTTGATTCATCCTGAAAACTTTTTTATAGTTATAACATAACATGTATCAGGGTTTCTTTAGATAAAAGATATAGATTTTTTTTCTCTTCAAGAGGAATTCCAACACTAATCATTATAGGATTATGGTTTTCTTAGGTTCCAAGATATATATTCTAGTCACGTCAATGGTTGTAATGAAACCCTCCTCGAATGTGGGAGGTGTGTTTCTAAGCTCATCATAATATTTTTCCACCTATAATTCCATGGATAAATTCTTATAGTAGAATGTAATATGGTTGAACCATTGTCACTATTGGGGTGAGAGAGGCCTTGATAAGATACATCATCATCCCCAATTTCCTATGTATCTATAGATTGATACCAGATCTAGTTGTCTTCAACACTATTGCTATGTACTGGAGGGGCTCAGTCCTCTAGGGTCAAGTCTACACCTTGAATATATTTATTGTGTGAACATAATTACTATAGAGCATACAACATGTATTCATAAGCGATGTCCCCAATCTCATTGGGGCTTAATACAATATATCATCATCCACTAGTGGTTGTTTACCTCCCCTTTTGTAGAAGTATTCTTAAGTATATATGGATCCAAAATTCTAAAAGGGGGGATTATCACCATGCAGTATGCCGACCATTCCATTGATGGGGTACATCAAACTTGGAAGGAATGTCGAAGGCACTACCAAGTGTCATCGGATAAACATCCTTTCAAGAAATAAATTGTTTGTAGTCAGTTAATGGATAATAAAAAACACGGTGTTAAATGTGAGATCAGGATGATGAGACTTGATATTGATCTTATCATGTTTCTGTGATCATACTTATCATAAGCATGAATGGTTAGACTTATGAGGGAAAAATCCCCTTCTTTATATCCCATTCTCCACCGGGATCAGAATGGGATGAGGTTGATCCTTAATGAAATATCAATCAAGTCCCTTTGGGAATCAACATTATTGAGTCATATTGAAATGTATAACGGCATGATGTTTCCTCGGATGGCCTCTTTGCGATTCTTATTTTCTTGTGAATGAGATGGCCCATGCAACTTTGAAGACATGACCTCCAATAGATAGACCTCGATAGTAGATACTTCTATCTCAACATCATGTGGGATATGAGGGGCTTCCACAAGTGCATCATGATTTCATTTGGAAGCCAATGTGTTGTAAGGATTTGGATCTTAGTTGGAACCACCAAAAACTCTTTCGAAACATCGTACTATTGTGGTAGCCGTCCGTGCTTCCTAATGTAGGGTTTTTCATGGACATGTGTCTCATGATCCAAGACATTTTTGGTGCACGTCCCTAGTTCCAATAATGAGTTTTATGGTTTATATTCTTCTAGTGGTACCAAACATGCTTGTTTTCAAATTTTCTATGTTCTCATATAATTAAACCCTTACTAGGTGGTCATGAAAGTCAACTGGGTGCGAGTGACTACTGTAGGGATATGGTACACCTCAACATATCTTGTGGAAATTTTGGAGAACTTTTCTGTGGGACTCAAATATATATATGTCTTTTTTGAAGACATAAAATGAATATTGGGTCTTACCATGCTTGTGATGTCACCTTCATCCTCATTTTCAGCACCTATGGGCTCCCATTTCTTAATTATATGGCAGGAAATCAAATTGTGAAACTTAATCCTTTTTAGAGAATGAGTCTGCCAAGTGTATAACATAGAAAAACTAATGGTGTGATTTTCAGATGATGATGATTCCATTTGGTGTGGTGGTTACCATGTTATGAATGTCATAGGGATGAAAACCTATAGAGATAGATATTGACATGAAGAAGAGTGTGAATATTCATATTCTATTTCTTTATACTTATGGTGGTCAAAACCACATTTAAGAGGCATATTTGATCATTCCCATATAGAGGGTAGAGTTATTGAATGTCTTCAATGCATTTCTATTTGGGTTGCATGAGCTTGGTCAAACATTTTTTTTGAGTAAACTAGCTATTTAACTTCCACTCACGCCTCACCATAGCATTCCCCCTATCACCCTTCTCTTCTAAATAGTTAAAAGTTATGTATTCCAACTTATATTAATAGTTTTCTAACACCACATTTCCTGAATCATCAATACCTTTAATGGAGTCTTTTAATATAATGCATTCATGGATATTGTGGCACAACCTTCTATAGAAAGGAAATGAATTTGGATAGTTGGTGAGGTTGAACTAAATATAACTATATGGTTGTGGTAGCCTACAAATGTTCTTATATAGGGAATCCAAGATGTTCTAGGGGATTAGTTACATTGAAAAGGATTATTATTTATTCAATCATTTCTTAAATCATAGGAAACTCTAATTTCCTTGTGCTCCTAGATGAGGGACATTTTTTGGTTATTGTTTCTCAATATGAGGAGATGGGTGGTACTGGAAAAAATGGATTCATGGACTAGAACTTATATTTTCTTGAGAGTGATAATTATATCCTCTTCCATGCATGGACTTTTTCCATGTCATGGGGGAATGAGTCATATTTTTGATTGGGTTCATTGAATGGAATCATTAAGAAGTTGTTCCATTTCTATGAACTCAATAAATCCACATGAATAATTTTTTGGGAATAGCGGTGTCTACAAATCATATCAATGATTTTTTGAACAATATCGTAAATGATTCTCTTGTTAGAGTGGGATGATAAGTGAATAGGTAAATCCTTTATATCTGGTTATAAAGTCATACACCCTCTAACTCTATAGTTTTTTGTACTTCAGCATGTCAAAAATTGTAGTCTACATTATAATTTAGCTAATATGATAAAGGAAATGATGATGAATGTATTCCCCTCCTGTAACTTAACCTAATGTAAATTTATTACACCAAACAAAATTTTCCCTTGTGAGAGTATATATGAAACACCTTAGCTTTATCGCATCTAGTTGACCCTGACGGAACATCAACAAACCACATCATGATACGAATTCCATGAGATATATTTTGGGTCTACAGCATCATCAATGGTTGAGGAGGTAGTATTATAGAAATTTGGTGGATGCAAGGTTTTATCCACCCATTCGAGATATCTCTTCCTCTCAGGCTGCACGACTGCAAGTCAGCTTTCCTTGGTCTCCATTGAAGTATCCAAGGTCACGATGATATTACGAGACCCCATGGGGATTGTTTTCTGAGCCATATATTGTCATCTGAGAATGGTTTAGGGTTAATGTGGTGGAACCAGCAGTTTATCCCACATATTATTGATCCACACTAATGATGAATGTTCTCCTCAGAAAGGGAGAGGCAATTGACGAAACATTGGGAAGTGATAATCAAATTCATCTTTCTTATTTATATAGATTGTCTGAATAGATCCAATGATAGTTTGATACTAATATATCTATATATCATTTCAAATGAATATGGTTGGGAGAATATATGTCTCTATTTATAGATGATACCCAATAGGAATATTTCCCCTGAATAGCTCCTGGTTGAGTTTTCTGAGAGCTTGTATCACACTTTCATACTGTAAAAAAACGATCATTCATAGAAGGAACATAAAATATAATGGGTGATGTTTGGGATGTAAATATATCTATACCTATTCTATTGGAATTTTTCCATTATAAAGGTGTAAACTCACCATTTGGTGGTGCCATATTTTTTATTTATATTTGGTTCTGGGTGCGAGTAGCCTCATTTAATGCATTCAAAGCACCCACCTCCAGAGGTAAATTTTCTATATTGTTACCCTCAACATTTACATCATGGTCCAAATTGTCTATTATGTTGATGGTGATGTCATTAAATGATGGATACCATTCATTTTTAGTTGTATAATTGATTTCAAAAAAAGGATGGTTATGAACATCCTTCTAGAGGGTAATTGTTTGAACCCTATCTATATTGGTCCATTTTGGCTTGTATCCTTAGCGAGGTTTGATCACCTTCAGCATACGTTCATCCTATATTAGTATATTAATAATGACGTTGAGTGATTTTTTGGTCATTCTTACCAAACTTTCCTTGAACAAAAGAGGCTTTTCTTGCGGTGGGAGGAATAGATGGAATGTCAAATGTTTGTTTTCACCTCCCTAACTACAGAAGAAAGATTCTCTTTTTGGTTATTATGATGATTTAAATGACTCAAACCCTGATTTTTAGGGGTTATTCAAGGATTAAATTTATGTTGAATGATATTTTTTTTGAGGATCCAATGATTTCCATCTGAGATATTATGAGTTCTGATATTGGCATTGATATATAAATTCCACCATTCTAGTGGGATGGGGTTGAAATGGAATCAACACTGATTCTTCCAGGAACCTCTCATGGGATTATGAACAAAGAGATGGTGATGGATATATTAATTCTGTTAGTCTAGGGGGTAGGGTTTTCTTTCCACTGCTAAGGATTTGTTAGGGATCCTCTTGGTAATAATTGATCCAAAAGGTGGAGGATGTGAAATATATTCTCTTGGGCCAGTGTGTGAGGTCCTCTCCTAGATGACTTCTATGGTAGCCACTACTACAACCTCTTTAATGCAGCATAGTCATGTTCACATGGGATCTAGTAGTGGTGGAACCTCATGATTGGAATCATTATTTACTAGAGGTTTTCTGGTTGATCCCGACTTTGGTATATGTGTATGAAATTCATTCATATTATTTTTAGAGGGCCATATTGATGTCATGTTGGCTATCCACTATCTACTATCATGATGTCTTTGCATCACTGAATTAGGGGAATTATGTTTTAGTGACCAAATGGACTGAGTGTTATAGAGACGCCTGAAATATCTAGAGGTTATGACATTGAAGGAAGCCATATTTGAGGGGTTATGGTGTTCCATGGGAGCGACATAGTGTAATGGTCCCTAATGTACAAATCCTCAAATACATATTCATGATGTGGCTTTGTAGACCTGTTATCAATGTTTTTTGATTGAATGTTGGCTAGAGTGTTATAAACTTTAGATGTTATTTTTTGGGTTTAGAACCTATGTCATTTAGATAACATCCATGTCTAACTGACAATAATGTACTATGACACCCTAATGGTCAGCTTGATATCCCGATTATGGTAGATGTATAGCCTCAATCCACCTATGAGTATACCACGAATTTTGGAATTTTTAGTGCATGCTCTCTTTTTCTAGAACATATGTCATCTTGTAGCTAGAAGTAGCGAGGGGCCACAACATTAAATGGATGTTGTTACGGGATAGATCTCTATCAATATATAAATGTTTTCCTTCTCATCATCAAAATTAAATTACACCATATTTTCAGACCATAAAAGATTGTTCTAATGTTCTCCTTCTAATGAGAGTGATGTTATCCTTGAAGTTGGTAAGAAATTGTATATTGTTGATGCTGATGTTCTAAGATCCTATCATTATGAAGGATTCAGATCTTGGGACACCCCTCTATATGGAGGATCTAATTATAGGGGATGATTTCCTTATTTGTGGAAGATGTCTCAATGGTGAGGTTGAATAGGGGTGATGTCAAGAGTAGAGTCCTTGAAATACATATCCAACCCTACCATGAAGAGGAATATAACCATAATGAATGTCATCTTCTTCCACTATAATGTTAGAGTAGATGAACCCTTATGGTGTTGAGAATGTTTCTCAAACTACCTTAATGACACGAGAAATAGGCAGATTCGAAACAGGGGCCATGTTCTATGTCATGGTCTAAATAATCCGACCAACCATTTTATGTTTTTAGGGATATTTTCATGTTGTATGATAGTTTCCAACTATTTATTATAATCATATGTTTCTATATAATCATGACACAACTAATGATAGGATTCTAGAAAAGTATCATGATCTCACTTATTAATGATTGGAATATGCACCTATCACGAGGCATGTGCCATTCTCACATGGTGAGCCTCACTCAAGATGGGTGTATGATCCCGATATTGATCCATTGAAATATACCACTAGACTACTTTGACAATAATATGATCCTTCCTCAAAGAATGTCGCCTCTCACTTGGTGTTCCCCTACTAGAGTGGCGATATGTACCTGATCCCGAGTCTTTAGAATATGCCACCAGACTTCTTCTCCAGGAATGTTTCCCTATATCGTGAAATATTATACTCTCACATATTGATTCCCAGTTGGAAGGGTAATATAACCCTTCTTCAACACCTCGCCCTTTATCTGAAATTCCAATAATCCATTTGGGTGGGATAAATTGTGCACAATTGTTCTAGTACAATAACATATTTCACAGGAAGAGACGGTTGATCTTCCCTAACTATAGAGATTAGAATATTCACTATCTATCTATCTACAACACTGCCAGAGTGTGATGGAAGAGTTATTTACCTATTGCTAATGTATATTTTCATTTTTGAAAACTGTGTACAGGGATATAATCCTACACATTCTCAATGTACTCTATATTCTATCATATTTCATCGATTATTATGGGGATATGAGTGAACATATTTCCTCCTTCATCTACCAGAATATGCCAATGGACTTCATGCATGGAGGTATGATTATGTGCTCCCACATGCCTGCTACGAGGATATTTCCATAGACTAACACCGTGTGAGAATGTATGAGATCCTTTTAAAGGTTTCTACTGGGATATGATTGTAGAAATCATCAGAAATAGTGGGTACATGAGCCCTCTCCTTGATAATAATTTCCTTCCTAATATGATGAGACTTATTTGTTGCCCTTGCATGGGCAGGACAGGTGGGTGTGTGTTGGTTGGTACCCTAGTAGGTAGCTGGTGGAAATCGATGGGACGATTCTGGCGACGTTGGTTGGGAGGAGCACTCCTAGGTAGCCCCTGATGTATGGGGGAGTCATAATTTGGTTCTTGGTCCCCCTTTGTTAGTTATGGAAGGTGAAATTTTTCACTCCAAGGATAAGATCCTGTTTCAGTTCTTATTAAACATGATTACTTTTATGCAATGATTTTGATGATTTTCTCTATTATAAATATAATGCAATGGTTGGTTAAATAAAATTTCATAATCATTATAAGATGAGTTTTCCTAAATTTTAATATTGTGTTATTCTATTTGACTTACCAATTATTATATTTTAGAGCAAGAAAACATTTTTTACACGGGATAAAGAATTTATAATTTCAATTAAATGGTACCCCATTTGTTATATATAGTGTATGCATATCTTATCAATTATGAAATGGTAAACATATAATTGAACCAACATCTATCGGATTTATGTCCCTTGGGACAATTATTAAAATATGGAGAACCATTATTTTCTTATAATGAAATTTATTTGTGTCCTTTACAAAGGCTTGTAAATCTATTTCTTTCCCATGATAATCCTTAGGAATAAATATATAAATGCACTATTGGACACAAGTAGATCAGTTGGGGAATGTCGATAATGAGATAGACTATTATATGTGTTTTAAATAATAATTCTAATGATGTTTGAGGTTTCATTTCTATGAACCCGGAGTGAATTAATGTGACCCTTATAGGTCATCAGTATTTTGTTTTTATTTAATACTATACCCCATGGGGAAATGTTTTTACTATATATGGAATGACATTTAATATTTTTGTATCAATTTTATAGGTTGTACTTGTATTTGTATATAGTGTCATATTACTTGACAAGTCCCCAATTTAATTAATATATAACAGTTATTCTAAATTGATATATTCTCATATGTGGCATTAGTTAATTAAAATTACAATTATAACCTAAAGGGTGTTTTAACTTATAGATTTCAATTGACATTTTATTTAACTAAGACACAGTTTAAAAACTCTTATATATAAATAAAATTATAAAATTTAATTTATGTGATAAATTTCCACAATTTGATGAGATGCCAGTTTAGAAAAATTAATACATCAAAAATAAGTTAATGAAGTATACATGTGTTCCTAGTGGATCAATCTAAAAAAAGAACTATATACTCTTTCCTTATGATTATTACCAGATGTTTAAAAACCAATATTATAAAATGTTTGAAGTTAAAATGTAAATAAACATATTGGAAAAAATAATATTGTAAGATAGTGTTTTTAGCGTAATCCCTCTTACAAGGGAAGTTTTTTTGTTCCTTCGCGTTCCTAGAAATATGTACAAGATCATTAATTATAGGCCCCTTATACAATATCATCTAACTAAATGATAATCCCTTATTCCTAGCGACTTTTACGAGTGAACCCTATAGGGTTTATGAATTATGTTTCTAAAAGTGGATAGTTCAGGTAGGTAGCACCTAGTAAACCATTAAACCATGAAAAAAATTCGTGTGATGATTTTCAGAAATCTGGAACTATTCAGGTGTCCAATTTCCATGTAGGAATCATAGTTTCTAAAATGAAAACATATTCTCAATTGGTTATTAATCGATAGTATACCTCCTTTTTCAGGAATGGGAATCATGTATTGATTATATCTTTAAAGTTTGATATCCCTAGGGTATAATCGGCCAAATAGATAGTCAGGTGACCCTACTTCCTTTTCCTTGTTACTGTTGGAAGACTCAGGAGGGAATCATCTTTTTCATAGTCATATGGTATAGTATTACTCTAATCTAGTTATTTTCAATGGAAATCATATATTTTAATTCATTGGGGTGTTAAAACATGGGATATTAACAATGACGGTCTGTTCTACTCATATAATCCTGGAATAGTATGTGTTGGTACAAGTAGTAACCTTTGAGTTGCAAATGTGGGACAACAAACCTTTTGAGATTGGTGGGAATAATTTAATCCATTATATGTTATGCTTCAAACCCTACTAATTTCAAGGTTATTATTTCATGGATGTTAAAGGAAATCCAATTTTTTCAAAAGATCGGGATGCTGTTCCTTAGAGGATCTTGTGTTGGGATACATCAATCTATTCATTGGGGCTCTATTTATGATGATTTGGTGGTTATAGATATAACCCATGAGTAGGGTCTAAAGTGTTACTAAATGATAATATAATATACCAATCCTTTTAGATGCTTTTTTTCTCCCCCAAAATTTAACCACATAATAAAAAAATGTTGGCCACTTCTTTGACCATAGTGAATCGTCAATAGAGCATGTTCAATTGAACGAGTCCCTTTTTTGGAAAATCCAATTATATTGTCAATCGTATGGTGGGGATTTTAGAATTAATCAAAAGTAATATATGTTCTTATATGTATAAGGAGAAAAAAATTGGCAAAACATTTATCGATGGAAAAAATGTAGTTTTAAATTCCGTGGAGGTTATTAATATTTCTATATTACAATACCTATGTGGAAATCCAATTATTTTTTCTTCTAATGAGTACAAATCATTTCATAATGTCAATGGTTGGGGATGGATTTTAGTTGTTATGATTGAGTGATCATGGGATTTATTAGGTTGTAAAGGAATGATTTCTCGTAATGGTGATGCATCGGCTGAAGAATCCCAGCTCATTTAGGGAAGTCAAAATTTGATGGTTCGACAATCCTTTTACTATCATATTATAATAAATTTGGCATGGGTGGTACTGAGATTTTTTTTTGATTTTCAAGAGTGTCTCAGGTTTTTTCACCGAAATAATTCAATCCTCTTAGTGTACACTCAACATAATGATTATAATGTCCCCAATATTGACATCATCCTGTTAAACTAAGTGATTAACATATTTACACAACTCAAAATTAAAATTACCATCTCATATATGGACAAACACCAAGGGAGTAGCCCTATGGAACCACGAAAAGTTAATAGTCAAGGTTAAATTTTAGAAATACATGGGTACCCATGTATGAATTCCATGGGCCAACTCATGGTCACAAGATTATTTCACTGATTATTCTTCAGGAGGATTCCACTTTGGTGTTATTCAATGTTCTTGATAAGTTGATCTTTTAGCAAAGTACCAACATCTCACATGTAAATACTAAAGTAATGAATTAATTAGATAGTATCCACAAACTATAGTGGATTATTCTGAGGTTACCCTGGGAAAATAGACGGGTTTAGATGAGAAGTTATAATGGTTGAGGATCCAAGTATAATTGTTATTAAATAACACCATGTTTATTCTAGGGAATGATAGAATAAAGGGTTTTTTCAGTTAGAGACAATGATGGAACTGTGAAACATGGTCTTGTAGATGTGTTCAAGGTAAATGATAGGTTCCTTAGAGGAAAGTGTATCGTTTTTTTGATATACAAACCATCAAAGCCATTCATTTTTATAGAATAGTCACCCAATAATGGCTTGAAATGTCTTATTTTGGATTGATGAATAATAAAGGTGATGAACTATTTCAATCATGTTCATAGGTTAATAAAGGTGTAATGGGAATTTCAGTAAAATATTTTCATGAAAATATTGCTCGACACTAGTAAATAACGTTGATTTGGGGTTATCAAATAATTTATATAGATGATCATGATGAGAGGATTACTATAATGAATGGGGAATGTTTTTGTAGAAAATTTTAATATTGGTGACATTGTAGGTCAGAATTGGCCTTTCTAATGCTATAAGCATTAGTGGGAAGAGCTATTGGACAATGGTGAAGGTGAAAAAACCCGATCATTTCTTGTGTAATATGGACATGGGTAAGTGATTTTGAAATGATTTAGTTCTGGATACAAGAATTGAATCTATTTTTATTAGTAGTTGTAGAATATTCCTTATTTGATTCTTGGATTTTTTTTTTGACATTTTAAAAATTAGACACCCCTCTTTCAATATTATGTTATAACCCAGGAAGGTAAGGTGTGCATTCATAATTTCATTAAGGTTTCTTAGGGTAGATAATTTTTATAGGTGGGGGGTTTTAACGACATATTTTTTGGATAGGGTTAAAATTCCATGGGAATGCGTGTTTTACCATATGATGGATGGGCCATTATTTTTATTGAGATTCCGTTTGTAAATTTGAGCTTTGGAACACAGAAATGTGTTAATTTGAAGATACGGGTGAAGGATTAAGTGTTCTATCTAGATTCATGTTCCGTTATGGGATCTTCAGGCCTCTGAAAATATTGTTTTAGAGGATTGTAAATGATGAATGTTTTTAATGAAACTATGAGATTTTCCACAAGAAATCATGTGGACTATTAAAGAGGGTTGAGGGTGTCACATAGTATTGTTACACCGTGTTCCATGGAACCCACGATCGTGAAATTGTTGCAAGTTTATTGATAGACAGAATGTAAAGGGTTTGGTCCCTATTTCCAAAAGACATTTCATTATCTATATGATCCCCCTACAAAGGATGATGGTAAATAAAGTTTGGAACATGGTTATTTCAACCATGTGCACAAACCATGTGCCACATTTAATGGGGTCAAATCACCTTTTTTCAACCCCTATCTATAATCTATATCTTGAAATTTTCATTAACATCCACATACATCACCTCCCCTCTCTTATAGTTCTCAACATCTCCTCCTATAGGCATGGGTATATCTCCCTTGTCAATTTTCTTAATCAAACATCAAAAGTCTCATTTGATATCCCTCAGTAAGATCTTGACCAAACATTCTCATTAATTTCTTTATATCATTTTTGTTAATGTTATCATAATGCGAGACAATTCTCTATATTTTCTGGTGTTTGTATATATATTATATTTCTATTGAACTAGAAAAAGTAAATCTTTATTTTGGATGAGTGAAGCTCCATTGGTCTATGGTATGTGGTGTAAATATTTCCGCTCAACATTTTGTGATTTTATATAACACTCTATTATAAAACACTCTATTTTTTTCAATAGAATACACTTTAATATTGTTTTTAGTTTAATATTCATAACACCCTAATCATAGAATCATTTTATTTTTAATATGTCAACATTGATGGTTATTAGCAATGGAGTTGGAACCTCTATTAAGGGTATTACCATTAAAACCATTAATTAATTAATTTCTTTCTAATAAAACCCCATGATGAGGTGTTCTATGATAAAAAAATATAAAATCGATAAATTTGAATTACATACTAATAAGTATAGCGTATTTAATCCATAATTCATATATATTGTTATCTCCCATGGGAATTCAACCTACATTTAGAGGTTTTATTAAATGTTTAGAATTCATTTCATACAGAAATAGTATTTTAATATGATTGAAATGACATGATTATGGGAAAGGCCATCATTAGTTCCCATGTTATTTTTATGGAATTATTTTTACATACCCTTTAATATACTTAATAATTTTAATAATTAATGGTATATGTACTCTATTTTATGTTGAGTTATGATATAACATGTTTGTGAACACACTCCACATTAAATTTTAACATAAAAAATTTAATAAACAATGAACGCCATGAGAGACACAAGAGTTCCTCTTTTAGGAACACATTGAATGAGCTCATAGGATATTAAGGCTATATTGTTCCTTGAGTGGTATTTTATTCTTATAATTATATAATTCAAACGATTACATCAGATTTTACTGGTCTGTATACATTCCATGAATGATATATAGTATACCTTGGATATTCCCTCCATGCATTTATTTACCCCCTTGAGTCATACTGGTTACCTAGGGGATAACTCATTGACAGGTTTTGTGGATATATGGTTTCACTATGACATGAGTGATACTTGGAACCCTATATGAAATACCTAGGGCAGACTCATAGGTTGATTCCTTCACACCATACGAAGAGTGATACATGAGATTCCATTTATGGATATCCTTTGACTATATTGGGTGACTCTTATTAAATTATATTAATGAATTAAAAATTACAGTTTATGAATTATTATATGTTATCTAGGGACACGTCCTCTAGGAAAAAAATAAATTTCATGGGGGTGAGATCCATATAAGTATTGTTGTTCCAAAAAAAATTATCTCAATTATACCCATATCACATTTGTACATGTTCACATATGTATAAGGGAATTGTAGCATATTCTAAAGTATGTATTGTTAGTATGGTGTCCTTTATAAACCTAAGTCAACTTCGTTAATTTTATTATTTTATTCTTTACCAATCATATAGACATATTGTCATACATTATTTTCATGGACTGGATTATGATTTAGAAATCATTTTTGGTACCCTAATTAGTACATACCACTCCCTGATTAGTCATCCATTTCACATAGGTACCCAAAAAGATCTTCATGTTCATAGGACCATGGTTTATTTCATGTTTTATACTTGTACATGGGAGCTTAAGAGAAAAAAAATAAGATATTACATAGGATTCAGATGGACTTCTCCTTTGGGAATTCTCATTCATATCCATTTTTCTTGTATTTCTCTGTATTTCCTTTCAACCTATATTAATCATTCTTGTAGGGGTATTTTGATCTATAAATTCATCAATTTATGTATAATTTTTTTTTTGCAATTATTATTCACACAAATCACTTTGATTCAGATGTTATTGTTATTATCTACCTATAATATTTCATTAATTTTGATTATTTATATATGATACATTGATTAAATACTCTTTTAATGAGGTTATATTCTCCTCACAATACCAACATCAGAGTCTTGACACTAGTCGGATACCTTGGGATTACAGAAAAAAATTAATGCCATGTGGTGACTTTTCTGACTACTGGTTGCATAGTCACTCTGGTTGACACATTACAATGTTATTACATTGGTGACAATAAAGTATCTATTATTTGAGGTTACCTTCTTGACATAGTGGAACGTGATAATGTATAAGAGTTTATAATGTTTTTGGATGAGAAAATTCCAGTTTCTAGCTAATTGATTTGTTTTACAGTGCTACATTACATTGTAATAATTTTTACTATGAATGAGACACAAAAGTCATGAATGATTGAGATTAGAAATCATCTGAATCTTAGATCTCAGTATAGTTAATATAACCTCGTGAAATATTCAATGGATCAATACAGGGCCTTGAAAACTGAGAAAGGGATAGAGGAGGAAATGTTTTTTGGTATGTCCATAGTTTTTAGTTCTTTGAAAATTGTACATCCTTATATGGATGTGTGTACTTCATTAGGTCATAGGAAGATTAAAATTTTGGATGTACTACAGGGTGGTAGGAAACTCGAGTAGTGTAGGTCCAATTCTACTCCCTCTATAGGATTATGTTATAGGAGGTTCTATAATTTTTTATGGAAGGATCATTTTAGTACATCCCACATAATGAAAACAATAGAACGTCATTAATGAAGAAATGTGAGTCATATATAATTAATTTGGTTGAATGTGTCACATCTAGATCTGATGAATTCAGGTTAGGGAAAATGTAGGGGTCCTGAGTAGTAGACCCAAGAACCAACAACCTCATGCAATCAAGTATTTAAATCACTATAAAAGCATGTTTATGATACCAAAGTAGAAATTAAGTATGTGGTAGAAGAGATACCATACATAGATGGAGAGGGAACTTCAATAATAAGGATCTTATACTGAATTACCTCTACATTATATACTACTATATTTGATACTTGATATTACTATTCATTCATATATTTTGATGTTGTTGTTGGTATAGATTTACAGGTTATGTTACCTTTTGATTTTTTTCTATATTGACTAGCCTTTGGTAATGAATGTAAAACATCTATAATTATGCCAACAATTTTCTATATTTGTTGCCAGATATAGACATCTTTATGAATTCATGAATATATGGGTGAATAGTTTCGATGTAATATTTTGCATAAAATGGTTGACATGGTATCATTATATGATTGACTACTTCCTTAGATGTGTATTATTCACCATGCCTAGAAGAGAGATGTTTTTGTTGATTAGTGAGTATAATATTTAATAACTAAAAATGGTATCATACAATACAAAGGTAGGATATTTCATCATGAGAGTTGAAGTATTTTCTATGAATATGGAATTAATAGTAACCCCTATTAAATTCCCTCTACTGGTCGATCAGTATTTGGATTCTTTCCAAGAATACTTCTCATGTATTCCTCATAATAGTGTAATTAATTTTGAGTTTTATATTTTTTTTGGGGAACAACTAATGCCAATTTCTCATTATTATATGATACCATCTATGATGTGTCCGTTGAAGGTGATGAATGAGGATTTATATGCAATGGAATTTGTTTGAATGAGCATATCATATTATGGTGGTACAATTTTGTTTTCTAAGAATGTGGATAATGGTGTATGGATTTGTGTGTATTACATAAAACTAATTTAGGTACCTGTGAAGCATAAATTGGATTACCCATAATTAGTTATTTAAATAATTAGATATGGGGAGCGTAGGGGTTTTAGAAGATTTAAATTCATATAGTATATCATCATCTATAATCCAGAGTTATAAATAATCCTAATACAACGTTTATGAGTAGTTATAGACCAAATGTGTATCTTGTCATGCCTTTTGGATTGAAAAATCCTTTATTGTTATTCATGGATCTCCTGAATAAGATTGTCGATCAATATCTTGACTCAATTATCTCTGTTTTCATGGATTATATCTTAATATATTCATGGAAATTAGGTATACATGATATTAACCTTGATATCTTATTTAGTACAATTGGAGGTCATTACCATTCAGAAATATTATTGATGTTTTTCATCTGGTTCAATGTATTAAATTTTCCCTGACAGGTAACATCCATGGTGGGGATTTTAGTGGACCAGGAGAAGGTAGAGGGCATGGAATCTTAGTAATGCCCCAAGAATATGTTTCAGATAACAAGATTCATTGGGATAAAAGGATTGTAATGAGTTTTCATCTTGGAATTTTCCTTTTTGGTATATTATATTTTATAGATGACAAAAACGGGGGTAAAAATTTATTTTTTTGATAAATTTTAAGTGGACATCTTATAGGTAAAGAGGTGAATAAAGATATCCCCATTTTTATCCTTCTAGAGACTTGAATTTTATATATAGTATATTATAGTTCATCATGTGTTGGGTTAGGAGATGTGTTTTTAATAAGATATATGTTGGTAACATATGGGTCAAATCTATTATGAACCCTTGAGAAAATCTACGCAGCACATGACTTAATGTTTGAAGCTTCGTTCAAAATAACATGCAATATATCTTCCCTCTATTAGATCAAAAAATTATTTAGATGATTTTGGTGTATTATCAATATATATTGATCATTTACATATCCATAAATCCATGGAATGTAATTTTATTTGGTACTATCAGTTTGAAAACTCTATAGATGTATGATAATGGAGATGAACCTTCATAAGAGTACTGACATCCAATGAGTTTGATGGTGGTGTGAGTTTTGGATTCCTAAAAGGATCATGAAATAATGATGTGCATACCTTTGGTTATAATGGTAATATTATTGGATTTTTTAAATGATCTCTTGTAAACAGATGATGGGTGTATGATAATATAGGATTAATTGGTAGAGAGTGTCCCTTTTTCAGGATGGACCTTAAAGGATGTGTATTTGATTTTTTTTCATGAGACATTAGTAGGTATAGCTTCATTCAAGAAGGATGGGGTGATTTACTATAATTCATCTATATGGGATGTGCATATAGGGTTGAAAAAAATTGTACCATGGAATATAATTTCAGTTTTAGTAACTAAGTATTAAGATATATAACTTCGAATTTGATTCACGATGTGTAACCTATAATATGTTAATTTAAAATAAGAAATTTTATTTTGGATTTATTCATCCACTTATATTTCTAGTGTATAAGTGGTAACATATGATGATGGAAATTGGTATGGGGTTACATAGTACACTAACAAGTCATGATATTGTATCTGTGATAGTTGATCTGGTGATGAATGTGTCTTATTTATTTCAAATTTGGGAATCCCATTTTGAATATATATTGAAATTTTTGGATATTTGGGAGATTTTTTTAAAACATATAGTTACAATGAAAATATTATATGACAAATACATGTGTTTTGTATTTTTTGGAAGGATTATATAATGGTTTGGGTACTTATCTGAAACCGAGTTCATTTTATTATCTATATAATGATGGGAATTCATAGAGGAAGATCAAAATATTTTAGGATATGCTGCATGATTATGTTTTTATCATCGATGGATCTTATGAATATATCCCTTGTTGAGTTTAAATAAAGAAATATCTTAATAGATTCAATTAATAATGGACCTTTTTTCACTTAATGGTCCTCATTTTTTCTCACTGTTATGTTGTTATGAGTTAATATTGTGAGGTTTTGAGAAGAAAAAATTCAAATTAATTCAATATTTTCGATAGGTCTCATTTAACGATACAATTAATATAACTTGTGTTTCAATAAATCACTACGGTTAGCATCCTATAAAAACTAGGCTTGTATTATCTTGTGGTGTACTCAATTTTATGTTTTTCGTGTGTTACACGTAACATCGAATTCCTTCTATAACATTCATTTCATGCGTCACCGAGTTTGAAACAACTACATTATAATAATAAAAATATTATTAAAATACAATTATATTTATTGACTAGCCGTTGGATTATAATATGTGTATATAATTAAGTGAAATAATTTTCTATTGTATATACATGTTCCAAAAATGAATTCTTTTGTTATAAATTAATTAGAAATGAAAATAAAAAACAATTGAATATGAAGGAACTATTTTGTTGAACATAAGTTTTTTTATCATAATAAATTAAATTAATAACTATTACTGAAGGATATTAATATAATTTATATATTATAAATTAAACAATGTTAATTTACATTCACGCAATAGATTTTTTAATTACAAAATAAAATGAAATTCAATTTTTGTTCATAAAATGTTGAATTTTTCATAAAGGCAGTTTCACCGCCTTTTAATGAATGACATATTTTTGAATTATTTTTAAAATAATTTAATTTAAAATATAAAAAATAAACTGCATATTTTTAAAAAGAACATCAAAATTATATTAGGTTCATTTTTTAATTTTACGAGTTGAATAATTTTTGGACGAAAATTGAATACACAAAATTTTAATTATTAAAAAGATTTTTTGTCTAATTTTTTTATATAAAAACATTATATTTTAAAATGGATTTTATTTATAATTATTTGAATAATAAATAAAAAAATAAAATTATGTTAACTTGAATCAAATTCATATTAAATTTTGATATAAAATCTTTTCAATGAATTGATCATTTTAAGTTAAAAACATGTTTTCTCATACTCTCAGCAGGATTAATTTTAAATTTAATGATGCCAATTCTATGAATTTTTTTAAATGTAATCCCTATTTTTAATAATAATAATAATATATAATTTTTATTAATTTCCAAATATTTTTTTACCATATTTATGTGTGAAATTAATTAAAAATTATTACAACGATTAAGGTAAAAATGAGATTACTTAGGGGTAAAACATTAATCTTAAGGGATAAAATAACATCGATACCCATCTAAAACCAATATTAGTTAATATTTAAACCATTTATCCTCTGTTATTGAAAATTGGGATTTATTTTAGGCACCTTATTTAAAGGAGACGTCCCAATAGTGATTATGTTTTTTATTTACAATAATGGAAATCCTCTTTCACAATAAAATTGCACTCACACCCTCGCATATTCACACTTATGATGTCATTTGACTTCAATGAAAAATATGCCATAAATAATTCAACTTTACAAATAAACAAATTTAATAAATTATTATGAGAAGAATGAAAATCAAACTGTTTTTATAGTGGAATCAAAAAAGAGTTTCTCGAAGAAGAGGTAACATTCATCATTGAGAAGTTTTTTATTTCCTACTCCAAATATTCAATCATTATTATAAAAATATTATAAAATATCCTAATTATCATAAAATTTAATTATATTATTTTAATTTAAGTGTAAAAACTACACCATGAAACACTTAAATCGAATTGGATACACAATCATTGTTTGTTTTTACATGGGCATACCTCTTCATGAACCGCCATTTGTTCTTCTTTCATAACATCCTATCAATCATTTTAATATTGATTAAAATAATTTTTTTATGATATATATGATATTTATGATGTATTTATTATTTTGTATTTATTATATGACACTTACCTTTATTCCTTCCATATATTGGGAATACGATAACTTTTTTTTGGATGTGTGGACTATCACCTCCTCAAATCGATTAGATTTGTTTATACATGTATGTAATGTATTAAGGCTGAGTTTAAAAACATATTTGATTTATATGAATAAATATGTCTTATTTATGATATATATATATATTATTATTATTTTATTTTAAAAAAACAAAAAAAAAATAATGTAATAATCGTTCATGTAGACGTACAACCTTCCATCTCCTTAAATTGTGAATTTCATTTCATATCCGTATTTTATAAAAAATTATTGTGATTACCGATATAATTATTGTAATTGAATTTTATATCATGTTTAATACCTAATTATTTATTAAATTATAATCTAACTAATAAGATTAATTATATCAAGTCATAAGATATAAGAAAATCTAAGAAGTTATAACCTGAAAAGTAAAATTAACCTAATATAGTTTGTCAATTGGAAATATAATGTCATAATAAAATGTTATATGGTATGATATATATAAAATATAGTTCTATATTTGATGTATAATAATCATATATTCATTATACTAGCAGTTTAAACATGTACGAATAAATTCCAGACTAATGGTTAGAGTATTTCTGGTCTCGGTTTTATTATTGTGACACTTCTTCCGTATTCACAACCTAGTTCATTTACATGGTTCATATAATTTACTATGACATATTATATTATTAATTTTTACTTATATCATTATTTTAATATCATTAATTTATGATATTATTTCCCTATCACACACTGACCCAACACCTTATCCATTCATTTATTTATGTTTGTGTTTTTATTTAATTTTGTTAATTATTTTATTTTAAAAAAAGTTAAATGAATTGAAATAAATATAAATTAAAAAATAAAATAAAAAAATAATAATATAAATTTCCACCTCCCCCTTTCGTTGTGACATGAATAAATCCCTCCCCCACCCCTACTCTTGTCGGGTGGCGCCAACTCACCCTCTCGGACCTCCGACCATATGGTGTAGTTCTGATGTGATTATAGTTTCACACAAATGTTTTGGAATTTAGAAACCAATGTTTAATAGTTCCAAGAATAAATATTATTTTGTTATTTATTTTTATTTCTTAATCAATTTAGTAGGTTATTTCATTAATATTTTTGGTGCTATGTTATTTTATAAATGTATTTAATATGCGTGTAATTTTTAAGTATTTTGGTCATATGAAATGGGCGGAATTTTTTATGAAAATTTATAACATATCATCTGACGGTGTATTATAAATTGTGCAATTTTTTATTAAATAATGTGAGGGATAAAAATTTCATTTTCATATGGATTTGGTGTGCGGTCGATTAATGAAGAGGCTTTTTAGTGCTTATATGGTGTGGATGCTGAGTGAGTTACATGAATTATTATATAAATTATTTTAATTATATATAATGTTAAAACCATGTGTTGAAATTTTTTTAGCATGATTCTGATTTTAAATAGAGGAGTTTGAGTGTTTTTAGGTGAATATTTGTTGTACACCTTAGAAAATTTATATTTATTTTATAATTGGATTATTAAATTGTGAGTGTGATGTAAATTGTATTTGTGACATGTTTTCCATGATAGGTTTATTTTTCACGTGTTGTAATTTATTTTTATTATTTTATGAGAAATGGATTTTTTTAGTTTTTTTTTGGAGCCTTTGGTAGTTTTTCAACTCTTTTTCATCGTTGTAGGGTGTCTTTTTCATTATAGTGTGGGTTTGGTTGTCAGCGACAAAGACATATATGTATATACATAGGAATGAATTTTATATGTTTTTGTTACTTGATCATATTCCCTCATGGCATGTGGAATATGTACATCAGTAAAATGATATATATATATATATATATATATATATATATATATTTGGAAATAGGTGTAGAGGTCTCGAGCTACCCTCGTCAAAAGTTGTGTGTCTTGAGGAATGTTTTTCTACATTGTTTATTATTATTTCCAATTCATGGTTTTCGCACCATCTAATTTAATGTCCTAAATTTTATAACAGGTTCCTGGTTATTTATGTGTAGTGTTTTGGACTATTTGGTGTGGTTTCGAGTCACCGGTCAAAGGATGACTTGCGTGCATGTGCATAGGTAAGAGAAATATATACATGTAGGTTCTCCTATTACGTATATATTCTTCCATCATATTTAATGTACATGTATGGGGATAGGCCTTCTTATGTGTATATATGAAAATGAATTTGTAGATGAGTTGAGACTGGTATATGTGTATAACTATACCAGTAAGGATCCCCTTTCACATGTTCCAAGGCCATGCGAATGTATACATAGGGTCTAGGAGTCCTATCATATATATGAAGACACTTCATATATACGAATACATATATTATTAGTGGGGGAGAATAAACATTTAGTTGGAAATATCGAAGAGCTGATCTGGAAATCTTGGTTCCACCATATATTTGATCCCCAATGCCTTTAACTCTAAGTTTAATTCCTTAATTTCTTGGGTGTTTTTAAAAGTATTTTTTGTAACATATTATATGCATGAAACGAGAAGTGATTGGGATGCTTGATGATGGTATTTCATTAAATTTGCAGAATCTTTTTATGTTTCAACATCACTATTTTCCATTAAAATATGATACCAAGCATGTTTAATAATGCTTATAATTTTAGATGATTAAATTTATATTCTAATAGGATTTTGGTTTTGTGGGGTGAATTTATCAGAATTGTGTTGTGTATATGAGTTATGAATATTGATTTAAATGAATATGGATTCTGTATGTTTTTAAAAATGGTAATTTGAGAACACCGTATGTGATGGGAATGGTATTTGAAAATGTTCTTTTCTATGGTGTTTGAAAATTGACAATGGTGATGTTTTGTTAAGAGTGGTGATTCTATTAAAATGATTTTCCTTTGTCTGAATTTGGAGGTGCGGTATTTTTTCAGGTGAACTTCATCTTGAGAAAATGGGAATCCTCACATACCTAGGTGGGAGGACTAATACTAGAAAGCTAGATGATTCATAAGTAGTTTGTCCTAGTTTCTTCTAGAAGGACTAGTGTTATAACAATAACTAATTACTTGTGATGATTGGAGACCACTAGGTTATGTGTATGTTCTCTAATAGTATCTTATTAATGATAACATAGAATGTTGTGGATCATATTCCATGTTTACACTAAGGTACAAGAATCCAAGGTTCTCAACTAGCACTAGATACTTATGTATTTCCTATGGTTCTTATGACCTTATTTTCTATTCAGTTGTTTCATGATCATTTCCAATTTCAGAAAAAAACAATATTTAAATTTAAAATTCATTCACTTTAATTTTGAAATGTTAATGCATGTTTGGATTCAATTTTGTAAATGTACTAGTGGAGAAATTTTTTCCTTAATAATTTAATCCTAATATTTTTTTTTCAATGTTATGAAAAAAATATTATAATGGGTTTTATTTTCATATTAGCATGTTTTGGGTTTTTTTTAATGGTAATGGAATAGGGTGTTCTTGTTACGTAGCCATCATACTGAGCATCTCAGTGATCACCCCTGCTTTACGTTATATTTTTAGGATCTAGTCATGGATAGCTCTTAGAAAGGGAGGTTCTATGATTGTTGGTGACCCATGGGGTCACATAGATGTACGTCTAGCTGTTTATCATTATTTTATTTTCTGTTTGAAGTGTGTTTTTCATTTTATATTCATCTATAAGTATTTGTTTTATGGGATTAACCATTACCAACCATATCATTTTTATTCCAGGCACTATTTTGCATGCCTTGGGGATATGAAACGCCTTTTGGGCCATGTTACAGACCGGATTGAGTGACCAGTCTATGTTTGACCTTGGTTGGTTCATGAAAAAAATGGTATCAGAGGAAGTTTTGTTCTTGTAATTTTGGGTTTCAGGTTGATCAGAGATATGATTGTCCGTACTCAAGTGGTATGTGTGAAAAGAGCGTCACAAACTCTTACACATTCTGATACTCTAGTAAATAGGTGTAGTCTGGGATTTCTATATTTGGATTTGGTCTATGGGGATGGGGGATGACAGTAGGAGCAAACTAGTACTGTGCAAAATCTCACAAAGACTAGCAACCCACCTGATTTCCAGGAGTACGGTTCGACACTCCTAGTGGTTTTTGATTTCCTAGGGAATAGTTTGATAAACCATGTATCTAGGTTAGGCATAACCACTATTTCTCCATCTAGGTACTTTTAGTGTTTGTGGTGTATTACGTTAGTATTGGGTTGACGCGAGGGGTGTTTAAAAAAATAACAAGTACCTCGAGGATTCTCTTATTTTCTCTTAGTGTGAATCTGACATGATTTTTGGGTTGTGTTTCCCCTAGACCTTATTTGCAGAATTAGGAAATTGATTAGTTGCAAATGAATTTCTAACAGAATTTCCTGGGTTTTTTAGTAATTTAATTTAGTTATTTTAGAAATGGAAATAATTTTAAAAAAATTTCATCAAATTTTTAAATGATTTTTGAAAGAAGTTTTTTTAATAATATTGTAAGTGGTTGGACTTGAAAGCTAAAGATAATTGTTTTGTATAGTGGTATTCTAATAGGTGGTCTTGTGAGCATGTGGATGTCATTAAATAGACAGTTTATTGATCATGTGGATGAGTGACATAGTGGAATTAAAATTCAAATTTGATAGGCATAATAGAATATCAATGGGGGTGATTGATTTATAAGGGTTCATCTTATTACCTAAAAAGTATATTTGTATAAATGGATAGACAAATGATTGATGTTTTCTCTTGGTGTTTTTGTTATTTTGGGAGTGTTACGATGATTTTTTCCAAGATTGCCAAAGAAGAAATTTGGGTTTTCATTTTAAATGGTTTTTTGTGACTAAATGGTCATGAAATTTTAAAATGTTTTGGAGTCCAGCGTGAAAATAAATATTTTAAGAGAGCTTCTGGGATTTTTTGTTCAGTTCATAGTTTTTTAAGTGGGTGTCTTTATTTGATAATGATTTGATTCTTGAAGGATGAATTTTTGGGTTTGTGTCTCATGTGTAGATATTTATTTGATGAGGATAACTATTTTGTGGATGGTTGGTTTTGTGTTTCATGTTCAGGATATTCCCCCTAGAATGGTTACATGGGTTTCCAGTAGGTCTCTATGTCAGTTCCTGGCTGATCCTAGAAACTCATTGGAGTAGAAAAGTTGGGATCATATCGTACATGATAGTTTTTTTAGGCGCTGAGGTCAGTTGAATATTGTTGTCAACTCTGGTAATGTTGTGAGTGTGTCTAGTTTTTTAGGAACATCAATTGTAATATGGTATTATGTTGTCTCATTTATATCTAGAGGAGTGGGACTAGACCAGTGAATGGTGATCGTTCCATTTTCATTTCAAATGTGGATGTCTAAAGTGATCTTGATGACTAGCTTCATCCTATGGTTGTACATAAAGATGTAAAGGGACTGTTGTGTATCTCATATGCTCTCGACCATTCAACATGTAGTGAAGGAGGTGTGTGGACCCTTCGATGGGACAATCACATGTTCCCCAGAGGTAGTGTGTAGCTGAAAAATTAATGCTTGTAATAGTTGTTAGTCATGTTCATATTGTGGTATGTTAAGGTTAATCACATGATGAGGATTGTGAACCGAAAGGACCAGTTCATGGAAGGATCCTGCCATCAGTTCATATTTCTTTTTTGATATACCACTCAATCTAATTTTTACTATTGTGCTTAGTAGAAACTCTAAGTCACCCGCAGCAATTATCAGTTGGTATATTGACAGAGTAGCCACTTGGGACTCGATGAGATGTTTGTTTGTTTCTTTTCAAATGACGGATGTCCCAAATTAAGATGGTCATCTTATAAATGGGAGGTGATTGATGCTTCAGACATCATGTCCCTAGCCATAGGTCCTAGGGTGAAGCTTGCAGTCATTCAAAATTTGTCAGATGTGGGTTGGGTTTGGTCCTACATAAGTCTTTAATTTAGGGATGGGAAGGCTTAAGTTTACTTATTGTGGTATTATTTCTGAAGGATTCTTTTTTATTATTGTGAAGAAGTTGCTATTACAATTTGAGAGGGTTTAAAGAACCATTGATATTTTAAATCTAGTGAGAACACTATGTGAATGTGGAATCATAAATAATTTACCATTTTGTGAGTCGAATAGAGATCGAAACTGTACTCACTTTAGAGTTGCTCGTGCTTTATGAAATTGAGGCGTGCCTATCCGGTTTTCCATTTGGCTAGGATTTTTTTCTATAAAAACCCTCCATTGTGGTAGAGTATTGTACAATGTTGTAATCTTATGTGTGGGTCTTCCCTTGATGGTGGGTTTGTGATGACGTTTTCAATCTGTAATGCTCAAAGTATACATGGAATTCTTCTGTGGGTGTCACGGAGCTAGGAAAATTCTAATAATTCGGGGGAGACCCACAGTAGGTGTCGAAGAAGTCTCGTCTTGTGTTGGTTTGGTTTATCATTGGGAGCATGTTGGTTGAGGATTATGTTAGATGTTTATTTTTGTTTTGAATCATTTTGGTTTGGAAAAAAATGTATAAAAAGAGTCAAAATATTTTGGGGAAACCACCATAGAACGAAAATGCGTACAACCTTGTTTACAATGTGAGCGTGGTGGGGAAACCCCCTGCTTCTACTCTTCCTGATCATGACCTTGGTAGTTGGTTAGCTCGGGTAGTGGCTTGCATGATGGTGTGTTCAAGGAGGTCTTGAGTGGCCCTGGTGATCCCTATGTTAGTGTTCAAAGTGTCCCATGTTGTAGTTGTGTTGGGAGGTGAATTCCATGCTATAGGTTATTTTTCATTGAGATTCTGGTATATAGATCATGGGAGATTCTAGACATGGGGCGTTTTGAATTCTTGGTCTTTAAAATATTGGGGTTTTGTTTTATGTATCACCATAATCTTTCTTGTAATCGTGGGTTGATCTAGTTTTTTTGGACATTCTAGGGGAAGAATGTTTCATGGTGGGGATAATTGTCACACCTCGACCCGACACATTTCTATTATCTTATTTATCATTGAGTATCTATTTAATTTTAATAATTGTTGACTTTTATTTATTATTTTATATCAATTAAATTATATCTAAAATAATTATAAAATGAAAAAAACTATTATGAATTTCCCCCACCCCCATTGTCATGCGACGCGGCCAACCCACCCCCCACCCCATCTCCTATCTTGCGATGCCGACCCACCCACCCAAACCACTGGTCATACTCTCTCTTCACCAGCACACCCCCCTTGTTGGTGACATCCTTCACAAAATTATGATCTCGTGTTTATGAACATGGTTAATATGCAAATTTTTATATATTTTTTCTTTTAATAAAATAAGTATTTAATAATAATAAAAATAATGTTTTTATAATAATTATTATCGTGTTTAGGTATGTAAATTTTATTTATGTATGTGTATTTGTATAAAGTGCATGAGATTATATTAGAAAAGTTTGGGTCAGTTTCTAATGGTTTTGAATAAATTTGGAGGCTTTTCTTAAGGAGCACAGTTTGAGAACGGCTAGAAGAAACCATCTGTGTTCTCCCGGAAACCTTGCAGTGGGAGACAGTAGGCTTCGCACAGCTTGTGCATGGTATTCCAGACCATGTGAGGAAACCATGAAGACCACTCCTCTCGATATAGTGGCATGCGCATGGTGAACGCAAAGTTTTCCAAACTGTGTGGCCAAATCGTACATCCACTTAAACATATTGTTTTAAAAGCCGAGTTCACTTGGGCATACCTCATTTCTCTCCAAGATGCCTCCCACCCGATCCTCAATCGCAATTTTCTCTACTAAATGGTTGGAGGGGCTCTCACACACGTTTTGGAAGAAAATATAAGGGTTTTCATGGTGTATTGAAGGTGATTCTTCGCGGGAAGAAGATATATAGTGGTTTGGGTGGAGCGTTCACTGGATTTGTGGTGCAGTTGTTCATGTGTTGTTTTCTTAGGAACCCTAAAACTAGGGTCCCAAATCCTCAACAATTTATTTAAGAGTTATAGATTCATTATATAAATTGAGTATATGAGTTACTTGATTATGATTTTTCGATGCATGACACCTTTTATGTTATTAAATGATGCCACTCACATGAGATAAATGAGGACATGAACATGTGTTGTTTTTAGGCATGTCTTGCTAATTTTTTTAATGTGATAATATTAATTACATAAATTATTTGAATGAAAATATGTTTAATAGGGTAATTAATTGTAGAATTAATTATCATGTCATGATTTTTAATAAAAATGTGGCTTTTACCCGTTATTGAGAATAACGAATATTTGACACGTCTGGAGTATAAATTTGAAACTTGTAATAATTAAATGATAGATTAATTATTACATGATAAATTGTTAAGGTATAACTAATTGATGATTGGTTAAAGAGATAATTTTGAATTAATTAATTGTTGAATTAATTAATTGGCATGCATTAATTTTTGATTTTGAATTGATTGGTTGTTACGATTATTGGCCAAGGGTACCTTTTAATTCTTGTTATTTTTCTATACCATATGTAGGGTTGGATGTATTTTTTTAGAATATGATATGTTGTGTGAGATTTTTTCTAAATATATTTTCTCTGGTCAGCATGTTTAGAGATGATTATGATGTTCATAAAAATTGTTAATGTCCTGGATGAATCACTAATTGAGTGGACGGGTTCAGACGTGATAACGAATTTGGATAATTAAATATTTATTTAATTATTTAGATTGATTTCTAAGAATAATTAAGTGTTAATTAATTATTTGCTATTGACATTTTGTATGGTTAATTAGTTTTTGACTTGTTTTTTGGGTGATGATGTTGTTCATTAGCTGTTTAATTAAATAACGGATGGTTTTGGGGTTTTTGACATGGTGTTATACAACAATGATAGACATTTATGTATGATTGATAAATTGGTTGTGAGATAGGGACTGATGCTCCAAATACTTATGGGGTTCTAGAAAAAGAGTTCAACACCCAACTTTTAGGAAAATATTCTTTTATGGGATAGGGACTGATTCTCCAAATACCCATGGGTTGTGACACAAGGGAGGATGCTCCAAATACTCATGAGGGTGTTAGATATGATGTTCTACACCTATTGATTGACATTGGACTATGGGTCCAATTGGTCGTACATGAAATGATTTAATGGTTCATGAAAGTAGTTGTGATATGATGTTTTCTGAATTGAATATGAGAAAGTCATTAGACTTATTATTGAATTGGGTGAATCACTGTTAGTGGACGGACCCAAGAGCAAATCACTATTTTAGTGACGGGCTCATACATAGTATATGAATGATTAAATTGAATATATTATGATGCTTCTCCAAGCCATAGAACAAGCATGGATTCAATTTTTAATTGATTATTTAAGTGTTCTTTTGAGACATATGTGGTGAGTGACATTTACAGAGGATGTTGGGCATTGGAAGAATCAAAAGACTTTAATAATTTAATGAGTCTTGAATAATTGATAAATGAAAATTATTATGTAATGATTATTTAGTATGCATGAAAAATGAATAATTTTGGTTCATAAACCAGCCAAGGGCTGAAGAATGTACTTGGGTTTATAGTAACATTGTACTGCTCTCTTTATTTATGAATTCCTTCACATGGTTTAAATTTTTTATTAACCCGAATCTCAAGACTTTCATAATTTAATGAGACTTGAATAATTGATAAACGAAAATTATTATGTAACGATTATTTAGTATGCATGAAAAATGAATCATTTTGGTTCATAAACCATCCAAGGGCTGAATCATGTACTTGGGAATATGGTAACATTGTACTGCTCACTTTATTTATGCATTCCTTCACACAGTTTAAATGTTTTATTAAATGTCTGGATTTGGTGTAGACACCGGTGGTCCTAAACTACTACGATTTATATCTCACCCCCTACTCGGGACACCATTGCACTGGGGTACCAGAGTTGATTCTAGTTGGTTACAGGATTGTTCTATTTCATTTACTTGGGTGATAGGAGTAGTTGACCGAGAGGAAGCTCATGATGCTCTAGGATACCGCCTTCGGGGATTTGAGTCATTGATTCTTTATTTATGTACTAGAATGTAAAGCATGTTGTTTTGTTAAATGTTTTCTATTTATCTATCATTACTATGTCATGCATGCATCTGCTGTATAATTGGAATTGGCCATTTTATTTGTACATGATTTATAAAATCTTCTTTCTGTTGCTTACTCATTTATTAGCCATATTTCACTATTTATTTCTTTTTTCTATTATTAAACATTGAAATGAGGTTATTGTCTCCCCACTAACTATTTATAGACCCTCACTGCTTTTCGGTATCCTTTGGCGTATGGGGAGGTTCGTTTGAGGTCATGTGGTGACCGGTCCATCGATGAGATTATTGGTGAGCTGGGTCAAGACGTTACAACACCAGTGCACCTCGATAACCTTCTAGCCTGAATCATACCTCCATGGAATTCTCTTGCACTGCTTCCTCCTGGGTGGCCTCCTCCCTTGAATCCTCATCTGGTGAGACCTTCTCCAGAAACCCCCATCCCTTCATCGTTGGTGAAAATAACCATGGGTGGGATATTACCTCTACACATAGGGATTCAGATAGGGTTTCCATTTTTAGTGTCCATTTTTATTTATTTTTATATAGATTCCTTAATTTCGGGATTAATTTTATCACTGTGTGGTGTGGTTGTGTTGAAATTGGAATATCACACAAAGTTTGTGGAATTTCAACCCCAATGGTAGCTGGATCCGTGAATAGAAATTATATGGTGATTTATTTTTCTTTTTGAATTTAATTTTTAAGGTTCATTGATTAATTTTTGTTATGTTAAGTTAGTTTATAAATGGGTTTAATATGTGTTAATTTTTAAATTATAATTTTCATATGAAATAGATTGTGTTTTTTTATGAAACCTCATCAAATTTCATCTGATTGTGTTTTATAAATTGTGAAATTATGTTATTAAATTAGATGAGGGATCAAAATTTTATTTTGATGTGTCTTTGTTGTGAGTTTAATTTTTGAAGACTATTTTGAGATCTTTTTTGCTGAGGAATCTTAGGGTGTTACTTAAATTGTTTTATAAATTATTTTAATGGTTTATATTAATCATATAAAAGGTGAAAACCATGTATGGAAAATATTTTACTATTAGTTTTACTATAAAGGGACGATTTAGAGTATGTTTTTATAGTTAATCATTGTTTTACATCTTGGAATATTTATATTAATTACGTAAATGATTTTTTAAATTTTGAGTGTGATGAAATTTGTATTTGTGAGATGTTTTCCATGAATGGTATATTATTCAGGTCATGTACTTACCTTATTAAATTTTATGGGATTTGAAATTTGTTTTAGTAATTTTTGCATCCTTTGGTTGTTATTGGACTCCCTTACATTTTTGTAGGGTGTTTGGTTCATCGTGGTGTGGGTTTTGGTCTTCAGCAATAAATACCCATAGGTATAGACAATGGTATTCATGTATATATGTATATCCTCCTTATAAATATACCCTCATGGTATGGGGAATATGTACTTGGGGAAAATGTTATATATATATATATATATATGAAAATATATATCCGTATAATTGAAGCAGTCTCAGGATGCCATCCTCAAAAGTTGTGAGTCATGAGTTATGTTTTTCTACATAGTTAATTCTTATTTCGGCTGCATTTTTAACACACTATCTAATTTAAGATCTTTAAATGTTTAAAAGTTCCATCGTTATTTTTTCATAGTTCATTGGACTATTTGGTGCAGTTTCAAGTCTTCGATCCAAGGGAGACTCGACTTCATGTTCAACAGTAAGTAAATATATATATATATATATATAGCTTCCAAAATTAAGTTTATATTCATCCAAAGAATTTAATGTACATATATGTGGATATGTTTGCTTATATATATATATATAAAGTCATATGCATGTGACTAGAGACAGGTATATTCGTATAATCATACCTGTAAGGATCCCTTGCACATGTTCCTGGGCCATGTGAATTTATGCATAGGTGCTAGGTGTCCTTTAAGGTATATGAAGACACATATTCTTAGTTTGGGAGAAGTAGATTTTAGTTATAATGTGCCAAGAGATTATGTATACCACTTGGTACAACCTTGACGTATGTCCCCTATTACTATACCATTAATTTGAATTACTTATTTTCTTAGGTGTTTTAAAAAGAATTTTTTTCTATTAAATAGTATATGAATGTTATCAAAAGTTATGATGATGCTTGATATTGGTCTTTACTTAGTTTTTTAGTATCTCTTTATGTCTTCACATGTGTATTTTCCATTAAAATATGATCCCCATATTGTTTTATAAAAAATAACACATTAAATACCTAATAGTAGTTTTAAAATGGTTTTTGGTGTGTGTAGGGTATTTCTCAAAAATTTTGTCTCTATATTATTTTTTAATGATGATTTATATGAATATGGATTCAGGTGTGTATTTTAAAAGGTGAATTTTGGATCATTGTAAGTGATGGAAAAGGAATTTTAAAAAAAGATTTTCTAAGGTTTGCATAAATAGACAATGGTGTTGTTTTGAAAATAGGGGTGTTTCCATTGAAATGTTTGTCGTTTCTGTGAATGTAGAGGTGTGTTGTGTGTTCTTGTGAACATATACTTTAGAATAAGGGAAACAACATGTACCTAAGTGGTAGGACTAGAACTTTTAAGATAGATAATATGTAAGTGGTTCATCCCTGTTTCATCTCGCATGATTGATGTTATGATACTACCTAAACACATGCGATTATTGGAAACCAATATGTTATGGGTGTTTTCTCAAATAGTATCTTGTGCATGAGAATATAGATTTTTTTCTCCCATATACCACATTTGCACTGAGGTATACGAATACGAGGTCTCCATCTAATACTATATGCATAAAGATTTTCCATAACGCTTGTGATATGATTTTCAATTCAGTTGTTTAATGCATGATTCCTCATTCATGAAAAAAATATTTAAATTTAAATTGACATTCTTTCATTTTGAAATTTTAATTCATATTTGGATTCTATTTTGAAAATTTAGTTGGAGAGAATTGTTTTCCATAAAAATGTAAACATGTTAAATGATTTTGAAATGAATAAAATATAATCTTTTCAAAGATATCATTTCCAAACATGAATTTTTGGGGTTACTTTTTAATGGTAAGGGTATAGGGAATTATTATTCCTTGGCCTTATTAATAAGCATCTCGGTGCTCAAGCCTGTATTATATTCCAGTTTTAGGATTTGCAATTGGATCGCTCTTGGAGAGCATGGTTTTATGTTTAGAGGGGACCCATAGGGTCACTTGGAGGTATGCCAAGCTGGTTATCTTTATTTTATCTTCCATTGCTGGTTTTTATTTTTTTTGTTCAATTTATATTCATATACTTGTATTTTATTCATCTATAATGTTTATATAATGATTTCCAATGTAAAAAAAATATATGAATCTTGTCAATCAAACCCCAAATATTTTCTTACCCTCTTGTTATGATTGGGATTTACTATTTTATTTTCCATTAAATCGAATTTTAAATCATGAATCAAGAAGTTAGTTACATTTAAGGGCCTTTCATTTGAAAATCATATTTTTATTTTTTCTTTCCATGTATATGTATTTAATTATAATATTTTATAATATGTTTTCATGATTTTTTTTACTAATATATAGATAGTCAATTGGTGCATCAATATGCCTCATTACACAGAAGTACATGCTTTTCATATTATATGGGTATGTTATTTATACATACCAATTTTTTTTATAATGATGTATTTATTTGGAGGGAATAATGTTAAGGTTTATTATATCTAGGAATAGAGGTCATGATCCTGAATTTGTTGAATATTATATTTCTTTGATAAATATTTCTATGTTCATTTTAAATGTTTTTTATTTGTTTCTTCTATTTTTTGATGCTCATTGAACTCGTGTTATTTTTTAAAGGGAATGTGTTTTGTTCATCCACACCCCCTTTCTGATTATCCTATATTTACTCATGACAGTTTCCACTAAATGAAACCCTCTACGGGAATGTATGGTATCCGTTAATTTTTTATTATTTCCCTTGAATATGAATATGATTATTATGAATGATTTCAAGGATTCAAGAATGATTCGTTTTAAATGATTTATATTATAAATGGACGTGAGAATAATGTGTATTTTTAGTTTACAAATGTAGAGACCCGAAGCCTGACGTACATGGACATTATATTACTTTTGTGAAAAACCTAGTACATAACAAAAACAGACACACAAGGAATGTAATAGTTTAGTGTCTTTGGAAACTCGGAATATAATCTTCTAATCGTAGTGAAAGATCTTCGACATCTCCAATAAAGATCTTCCACTTTTTGTTTCCTTACCTAAAACCTTTCTTTTAATCCTGGGGGTAAATAAAACAAAAAAGGGTGTTCTCAAATGCTCAGTAAGGGTGATCATGGATAAAATAAAACATACCATATACATTTGAACTAAAAAACATGAACATAATGTGTAAACATCAAAATCATGAGCAATGACATAAAACATGGAAGTACATAAGTCATAGATCAAAATGGAACATAAATGATGATAAAATAGCATGGGAATAAAACAAATAATTGTGGCATCCATTAAGAACATGTAATGATTTCCATAGTATCCAAGGCATTGCTGCCAAGAAGATCATAGTGGACAAAGTCCCTCTCTGAATCGAGTTCACTCCTCGTTTCAGTCCTATAACACTGAACCGGATTAACATACCGTTCCAGCCATGTCTATCTCATGAGATATAAAATCTTTACCCAATGCATTGGAGGGAGATATAGGTCCCACTCTTCTCAGAGTGAAATCATTCTTACTTGTTCCACATAATAAACTTAAAACATTCATCATATCCCCAAGAATATAATGGGATTCATAATCATCATCCCATCATCTCATAATCCAAAAAATCTACATTTCATCATAAAAAAAATGAAACCATGTAAATCATAGAGACATTATACTTGAAAAATACACATATGAAATAATTTCATCTTGGATGGAAAATGGTTTTGAAAAAACACTTGAAATGAATTCTTGAGGAAAATATCCTTTTTTCTTCAAAATCAATTTCTTTTCACAAAACGTCATGAAATTTTAAAAGAAAGAGATTTTTTTGGATATAGTCATGAAATATTTTGGAGGAAGCTTCTAGAAATAAGGCTTTATAAAACCATGAAAATCCTTTCATGACCTATAAGTTAAAAAAACATTCTCCTCGTACTTTTGTTGGAAAAGTCAAAAGTACCTTATAGGGTAAATAAAAGAAATATTCCTTCCATACCATGGGTTAAAAGTCAAAATGGGTAAAAATTACTTTAAACATACATGAATACAATTTTATAAAACATGGAAATGGATGATAGCAATAACCTCAGTAAATACTTACGAATAATCAATCTTGAATAAAATGAGATTTGCACAATTATCCCTTACCTTGGGTCTGATATGCTTCATATGGATCTGAACCTCCTGTATAACGATTTAAATAATTTCATTGACTTATTACAGAATCATATTCATTGTTATTATATCATATATGGTTCACTTATGACTTTATATTACCTGTTCTTAAAGTAGTGTTTTGAGTAAAATAGTTTTATTTGTCGTTCGTGTTTTACCTTGTAATTATACATATGATTACTTAGATCATGATTACTTACAACCAGAATGTAAAACATTATTTACATATAATATATATATTCAGAATATACATATATATAATGGATCGATAAATGGAAAGAAATACACCGTTCATGGAGACGGTAGGCCGTACGTACGCATGAACGTTGTTTTCGTTTCCTTATTGTATTGAATGGAAATAAGTAGATGACATATATATATATATATATAAATCCAGTAGCATTATTATGTCATATATTTCATTATTAATTATTATATATATACATTATAATCATTCTTGAATGGTTAATCATGGAATATGAATCTCATCGCGTTCGTGGAGACGGTAGTCTGTACGTACGCACGAGCGATGATATCATTTCCATGATCATGGAATTGTATTGGAGTGTATTTATACTATTTTAGAATCAATATCACTTTAAAATAATCATATATATTCATTACTTTCACCATTATACCCATCCATGTAAGGTGGTGGTGTAAAATAGATTACACCACGACGTGGAGACAGTATTCCGTACGTACGCATGCGCGGTGATTTCGTTTTCCGTAGGATGGATAGATGGTCAAATATGGTTGTTTAATAATTATAATAACATATCAGTATATTATTGATACTGATGTTATTACTTTATAATGAAACAACTAAATAAGAAGAAGTGGAAGAAGAAATAAAGTTGAAAGAATCGGTAACGGACATTACCTCTTCTTTGAAGCGCCTCTTTGAGACCTCCTCTTAGGGTACTAAAATTGGTATTTAAAGAAGTCCAGGACCTCTAGGATGTTTCTAGGGAAGTGTAGAAGAGAATTTGGCAGGGGTTGGCCAAGCTTGAAGGCACAACGTGTTGTGAGGAAGAGAGGGAGGAGGTTCCCTTTTATAAGGGAGGAGAGGGGAACATTTGGAATAACTAAACATATTATTTTATTATAAAGTCAAAATCGGTTTTTAATTGCTCCAAATTAATATATTTCGAAACTAAGGCGGGGATCGGTCGAAATCCTATCATCCAGTAGAATTTAGACAAGTTTATGTCATTATATTAACCTTATCGTTTAGTTTTAACACTTAGTTAATTAGATTGACATTTACCATGTCACTTTGTATTTTTATATTATATAGTTAATAAACTTACCATATACATCCAAGAGACCCCAAAGTGGTCCATTAATGATACACGAATTGTGATACAAGTATCTTGGCTGAACCTTTGAGTTTTAGGATTATAATAACAATTAATAATATAATATTTGTTTTAAAAACTATTTTATGTCAATTTTGACACTATTTGGTAATTGATTTTTGTAAATATCATAACAGAATGATTTGTTCGAAAAAAATTAATTAAATAAATATTAACATGTCATATTAACATAGAAAATTATTGGGATTCATAAAATGTCTCAAATTACATTTATTTGGGTATTTATAACATCAATTGTGTCAATATTTCATTAATAGGATAATTACTGCATCATCATTGTATCATAAATAAATTAAATTATTTTAAGTCTAAAAATTACAAATAAAATACGATTATGTTTTAAATATCTTTATCTTCTTAATTAATATTTATAGTAGAATTTATCTTACGTATAACACTATATTAAAAATGATTTAGTTATTAAACTTTGATTTTAACTATTTTAACCCTTCTTTAAATAAATTGATAATAAATGTCCTAATCTAATCCATGTGGGCCTAAATGGTCATATTTTATTCCTAAGGTTGTTTTTGGTAGAATTATACTTATCCAATATAATTAGGACATGTGTTAGGATAATAATAATAACACTTTTACCCTTAATTACCCTATTTAATTTTAACCGTGGTAAAAAAAGTAAAAAGTTACTATTCACCAAAAATTATTTTCATCTCATTGAACAAAATTTTATTCCTTCATATTAACCATGTCTCTCATATTTTAGAAATTCCACTCACAAAAGCGGTAAAATTAAGTTTTATGAAAAATTTAGTTTTTTAACTACCACATAGTGGTTTCACTATTAATCAAAAAATGAAATCTTCTAGAAAAATACCAAAAATTAGGCCTAAGATAAATTTGATATTATGAATTCAAAAATAATGTCTATTTTATCAAATTCAAAACATATCAGTTACATTAACTAATTTAAAAATTAATTCCCGTCGTCAAAACAAATAGCGTGTTTTTAAGAGATAATATATATCAAAATATTGACACTTGTTTATATCTGGTTTAAATGTGAAATTACAACCAATGACCAACATTGTATTAAATTTTAAAAATATATTCTAAATATACTTTAAAACCACTCAAATTAATAATTTATCACTATTAATTATTTCGTTTAAAAAAGTTGTTTTTAATTAAAATTTAGTAATTTTCACTATTTATCAGAATATAAAAGTTATCTAGAAAGTACCAAAATTTCACCATAAGCTAATTTCGATATTCCGAATCCAAAAATGAAGTCCGTTTTGAAAGATAAAATTTATAAAATTTCAAAAAGTGGGTATTACTATTCACAACGGCTAGTTTATAATAATATTATAATAATATCTCATTTAGTGAAACTCGGTAATGCGTACTACACACGCTATCGTGGAAGGTCGCAATTGCATGTAATGCAAGCCAAGTCAGGTTTGTGTATAGTGAAATCTCCTTTTGGTGCAGCGTACAACACAAGACATCAATAAAATTAAAAATATTTTTTTTCATAAAATCTCGGGGTGTTATATTCTACCCCCCTTAAAATGAATTTCGCCCTCGAAATTTGTCGGGGTTATAAATGGTTTACTACTAGAAAGTTTCTCTAATAGAAACCCACATCGTAAAAAGGAATACTAAAACTTGGTTTTAAAAACTAAAGTATGAAACGTAATGGATACCCAAATTAATAAATCACTGGGTTTCTACATAGGAAAACATATGTGAAAATATGGATATGGAAGAGAAATCTAACTGTCATGTGCTGATGAAGTGTGGTAGAGAACATGGCTATGAAAAAGACAATAATCACAAATCCATAAATTTGTGATGATCTAGGGTACCATCTGATTCATCAGATATAAGGGCACTAGGAAAACATTTTTGGTTTCCAAGATCATTTCCATAAAGTTGAAGAATTTGATTTAGAATAAATACTTACTTTATTTTGGTACAATCTCACTGTTGTTCATGCCTTGAACAATTTCCACTTCATCTCTTAATGAAATGAAGTTGAATTTGTTATTCGTGATGTGTTAGCAGATCATGTGATAGAATAACGGGTCATTCCATCTGTCTCAAACAAAAGGTTAGCATAAGTTATTAAATATACATAAGTCGATCTATAGTGAGATTAATCCTATATGGTTCCTAAAATGGACATATACTTCATATACAGAATTATTAATATAATAAAACTAGTTTCTACTAAATAGGGACTTCCAGTAGGCCAGTGGTAGGGGATAAAGGCCAGTCGTAGTTCGGTTGTGGGTTCGATTCCCATAGCCTTGTCCGACGCGATGGGTTGTCGCCCGTCCGGCAGGTTTTCCTTTTTCTAAAACTACATTACTATAACATCCCGTCAATAATATCGAAAAAATTTCTATCCTTAAGCAATACTATCTTATGTCTAACATAATCCATTCCAATATTTATCTAAAATACTACGGTCCAAGCTCATAGTATAAAGAAAACTATTACATGAAATGTCATCAACCAACCATCATTTATTCCCCATTATCTTGTTGGTCACATTCCAATCATGGGAATACCTTAATAATGTATTCTCTTGAAAAATGAATACACATTGAACGTTAGTGAAAACATGAATAATGTCAAAATTTAACTCTTTCCACATACCAAAATCCAAAAATTCTATATACTCAAACCACGATATAAACTTCTCCTTATATCAGTCATGAGCTCATGAATACTGTCAAACATTTCATTTTCTCCTTATCCCTTCATTATGTGCATATCATCTTCTTTCCAAAAATATCTCAATCACATTCCATGGTTACTGGTACAATAAAATTATTGAAAACCACAATAGACCAATACATAAATATTCCAATATTCCACGATACTATATACAACATTATTTTTGAATCCCATTACATAAACACTTAATCATTCCACCACATCGTTGTCATATTCAACATCACCAATAGTGATCGCATGTGACTTCCCATTGTCCTTTGCCTTAAGTGGTTGCTCATGTCGATCACTAACCATTGGATTAGGGAATTTATTATCATAATGCCCCATTTCCTTGCACTTGAATCATTGAAGTGTTGGTGGTGTGTTCTCCGCAGTCCTTTATTTATTCACATCATTAGCAACCTTTTTTCCATTACTTCAACACTCAGCTTCTTGATGACCATCATTCCACACATAAAACATTTTCTACTCCCTTTAAGACAATCTCCACCATGCTTCTTTCCACACTTTTAGCATAAGGAAACATTCATCTTCTTTTCACCATTATTATGAGATTTCTCCTTAAACACCATCTTTCGTTTCTTGTCAAAACCATGAGATGGATATGTAACACCAACTTCCATTTCTACCTTGATAGCACAACACACAATTTCTTCATAGCTACTGAAGTATCTTATAGTTAATACCATTCGAAGACTTGGTTTTACACCACTGAAGAATCGATCAACTTTTCTTTCAGGTTGGATGATAAAGCCAGTTGCATACCTTGCAAGCCTTGTAAAATTGGCTTCGTATATACCAACAGATTCATCATCCTTTTGCCTTAGTTCAAGAAACTCATTCTCCATATTTGTACGAAAAATATGAGGGAAGTACTTATTGAAAAATAAGTTCTTCATCTCATCCCATTCCATAGACTCAATTTCATCTCTTGGCCTCGTATTCTTGATAAGATTCTACCATTAATCAGCTTCACCTTCCAAACGATATACTGCAAAGATGAATTTATCAGGTTCAGAACATTGAATAACTGAAAATATCTTTTCAGTGTTAATGATCCATTGTTCAGAAACAATTGGATCGGAAGACCCACTGAAAGAAGGTGGATGTTGCCTCATGAAGGACTTAATAGAATATTGTTCCCTTCTCTGCTCATTTGGAAGTCCAGAATGGTTCATAGCTTGTGTAAGTATAGAAATAAGTTTTTACACTCCATCTCCCATAACATTGGTTTGTGCAAGAGGGGAGTCATTGCATTTTCCATTACATTGATCAACATGGTTCCTTCGGGTTCCAGCCATCGTCTAAAACCCAAAAAGAATAGTGTGAGAGGAAAAAATTATGCTAGGGAAAACAAAATAGTAAAGGGGGAGCACCTTCAATATCTAACATCTTAGGTTATATTCTAAGATCATTACCGTAGTTCTAGGACTATATCCTATACGTATACTTTCCTTAGGGGAATCCCTAGACATACCGTAGAAATATCCCTAGGGATCTCACTAACGTTTTCGCATCCTAGTTTCCAAAGGTTGACTACACCTTTCCTCTGATACCAACTGTAGAGACCCGAAGCCTGACGTACATGGACATTACATTAATTTTGCGGAAAACTTAGTACATAACAAAAACAGACACACAAGGACCGTAATAGTTTAGTGTCTTTGGAAACTGGGAATATAATCTTCTAATCGTGGTGAAAGATCTTCAACATCTCCAATAATGATCTCCACTTTTTGATTCCTTACCTAAAACCATTCTTTTAATCCGGGGGGAAATTAAAACATAAAAATGGTGATCTCAAATGCTCAGTAAGGGTGATCGTGGATAAAATAAAACATACCATATACATTTGAACTTAAAAACATGAACATAATGTTTAAACATCAAAATCTTGAGCAACGACAAAAAACATGGAAGTACCTAAGGCATAGATCAAAATGGAACATAAATC
This sequence comes from Viscum album, assembly GCA_963277665.1. NCBI lineage: Eukaryota > Viridiplantae > Streptophyta > Magnoliopsida > Santalales > Viscaceae > Viscum > Viscum album. Next base: position 1,429,487,704 of record OY728141.1, read on the forward strand.
CTGATAAAATAGCATGGGAATAAAACATGTAATTGTGTCATCCATTAATCACATGTAATTATTTCCATAGGTTCCAAATCATTGCTTCCAAGACCATCTTAGTGGACAAAGTCCCTTTCTGAATCAAGTTTACTACTCGTTTTAGTCCTGTAACATTGAACCAGATTAACTTACCATTCCAGCCATGTCTATCTCATGAGATATAAAATCTTTACCCAATGCATTGGAGGGAGATATAGGTCCCACCCATCTCATAGTGAAATAATTCTTACTTGTGCCATAGAATAAACTAAAAACATTCATCATAACCTAAAGAATAAAATGGGTTTCATAAACATCATCCCATCATCTTATAATCCAACAAATGGACATTTCATCATAAGAAAAGTGAAACCATGTAAATCATAGAGACATTATACATGAACCATACATGTATGAAATAATTACATCTTAGATGGAAAATGGTTTTGATAAAACACTTGAAATGAATTCTTGAGGAAAATATCCTTTTTTCTTCAAAGTCAATTTATTTTCAGAAAACGTCATGAAATTTTAAAAGAAAGATATTTTTTGGATATAGTAATGACATCTTTTTGAGGAAGCTTCATGAAAATAAGGCTTTATAAAACCATGATAATTGTTTCATGCTGTATAAGTTAAAAAAACATTCTCCTCGTACTTTTTTCGGAAAAGTCAAAAAGTACCTTATAGGGTAAATAAAAGAAATATTCCTTCCATACCATGGGGTAAAAGTCAACATGGGTAAAAAGGACATTAAATAAGCATGAATACACTTTTATAAAACATGGACATGGATTATAGAAATAACCTAAGTAAATACTTACGAATAAGCAATCTCAGATAAAATGAGATTTTCACAATTATCCATTACCTTGGGTCTGATATGATTTGTATGGATCCAAACCTCCTGTATAATGATTTAAATAATGTCATTGACTTATTACAGAATCATATTAATTGTTATTATATCATATATGGTTCACTTATGTCTTTATATTACCCTTTCTTAAAGTAGCGTTTTGGGTAAATCGTTTTATTTTTCGTTCGTGTTTTAACTTGTAATTATTCATATGATTACTTAGATCATGATTACTTACTTCCAGAATGTAAAAAATCATTTATATATTTTATATATTCATAATATACATATATATAATGGATCGATAAATGGAAAGAAATACACCGTTCATGGAGACGGTAGGTCGTACGTACGCGTGAACGCTGTTTTCGTTTCCTTATTGTATTGAATGGAAATATGTAGATGACATATATATATATATATAAATAAATCCAGTTGCATTATGAATCTCATTGCGTTCGTGGAGACGGTAGTCCGTACGTACGCACAAGTGATGATATCATTCCCATGATCATGGAATTGTATTGGAGTGTATGTATACTATTTAAGAATCAATATCACTTTAAAATAATAATATATATTCATTACTTTCACCATTATACCCATCCAAGTAAGGTGGTGGTGGAAAATAGATTACACCACAGCGTGGAGACGGTGTTCCGTACGTACGCACGCGTGGTGATTTTGTTTTCCGTAGGATGGATAGATGGTGAAATATGGATGTTTCATACTTATAATAACATATAATTATATGATTGATACTGATGTTATTACTTTATAATTAAACAACTAAAGAAGAAGAAGTGGAAGAAGAAATAAAGTTGAAATAATCGGTAACGGACATTACCGCTTCTTTGAAGCGCCTCTTTGAGTCCTCCGTTTAGGGTACTAAAATTGGTCTCTAAAGAATACCAGGACACCTAGGATGTTTCTAGGGATGTGGAGAATAGAATTTGTCAGGGGTTGGCCAAACATGAAGGCTCAATGTGGTGTGAGGAAGATAGGGAGGAGGTGCCCTTTTATAAGGGAGGAGAGGGGCACCTTTGGAATAACTAAACATATTATTTTATTATAAAGCCAAATTCTGTTTTTAATAGCTCCAAATTGATATATTTCAAATCTAAGGTGGGGATGGGTCCAAATACACTCACAAAATAGAATTTAGACAAGTTTAGGTCATTATATTAACCTTGTCTTTTAGTTTTAACTCTTAGTTAATTAGATTGACATTTACCATGTCACTTTGTATTTATATATTATATAGTTAATAAACTTATCATATACATCCAAGCGACCCCCCAAGTGGTCCATTAATGATACACCTATTGTGATATAAGTATCTTGGCCGATCCTTTGATTTTTATGAATATAATAACAATTAATAATATAATATTTTAAAAAAAACTATTTTATGTCAATTTTGACACTATTTGGTAATTGATTTTTCTAAAAATCATAACAGAATTATTATTTCGAAAAAAATTCACTAAATCAATATTAACATGTCATATTAACATTGAAAATTATTGGAATTCATAAAAAGTCTCAAATTACATTTATTTGGGTATTTATAACATCAATTATGTCAATATTTCATTAATAGGATAATTACTGCATCATCATTGTATCATAGATAAATTAAATTATTTTAAGTCTAAAAATTACAAATAAAATACCATTATGTTTGAAATCTTTTTATCTTTCTAATTAATATTTATAGTCGAATTTATCTTTTGTATAACCCTATATTAAAAATGATTTAGTTATTAAACATTGATTTTAACTATTTTAACCCTTCTTTAAATAAATTGATAATAAATGTCCTAATCTAATCCATGTCGGCCGAAATGGTCATATTTTATTCCTAAGGTTATTTTTGGTCGAATTACAGTTATCCAATAGAATTATGACATGTTTTAGGGTAATAATTTTAACACTTTTACCCTTAATTATCCTATTTACTTTTAACCGTGGTAAAAAAAGTAAAAAGTTACTATTCACCAAAAATTATTTTCATCTCATTGAAAAAAAATTTAGTCCTTGATATTAACCGTGTCTCTCAGATTTTCAAAATTCCAATCACAGAAGAAATAAAATTATGTTTTATGAAAAATTTAGTTTTTTAACGACCACTTAGTGGTTTCACTATTCATCAAAAAATGAACGTTTCCAGAAAAATACCCAAAATTAGGCCTAAGATATATTTGATATTATGAATTCATAAATGATTTCTATTTTATCAAATTCAAAACATATCAGTTACATTATCTAATTTAAAAATTAATTCACGTCGTCAAAACAAATAGCGTGTTTTTAAGAGATAATAAATATCAAAAGATTGACACTTATTTATATTTGGCTTAAATGTGAAATTACAACCAATGACCAAAATTGTATTAAATTGTAAAAATATATTCTAAATATACTTTGAAACCACTGAAATTAATAATTCCTCACAATTAATTATTTCGATTAAAAAAGTTGTTTTTAATTAAAATTTAGTAATTTTCACTATTCATCAGAATATGAATGTTATCCGAAAAGTACCAAAATTTCACCATAAGCTAATTTCGATATTCCGAATCCAAAAATGAAGTCTGTTTTGAAAGATAAAATTTATAAAATTTCAAAAAAGTGGGTATTACTATTCATAACAGCTAGTTCATAATAATATTATAATAATATCTCATTTAGTGAAACTCGGTATTGCGTACTACACATGCTATCGTGGAAGGTCGCAATTGCGTGTAATGCAAGCCAAGTTAGGGATGTGTATAGTGATAGATCCTTTTGGTGTAGCGTACAACACAAGACATTAATAAAATTTAAAATATTATTTTTCATAAAATATCGGGGTGTTACAACAAAGACTATTAAAATGATGGTTTACATTAGTTATTATCCCTTGTATATTGTACCAATAACAAAGAGGTAAACACTCTATCTGTTATAGTAAGGTTGGGTTGTTATAATGTTTTATCCTTTAGTGACATGTATGGATAATATGATGATGTTAGATACCGTTATAATTTAGGGAACCTCTCAGAGATGGTGAAGCATTATGTTATATTAATGAAGACATTGTGGTTTAAGTTGGGTGGGATTCAAGGAGTTTCTATTTATGTTTTTATTTCCCAAAGAACTAAAAATACTAGAGCCTAAAAGTTTATGGATATGTAGTTGTGGAAAATATCATTTTCATCCTACTCTACATGTTTTGTTTTCTTACAATGCTTTGTACTAATTTTATCTTGTAATGTGATAAAAAAGCATGAAACATTGATATTACTGTTCATCTTTAGTATAGATGTCAGTATAGTGGATTTAACAAGAGTCTATATATAATGGTGTTTTGCAAGATGTTGAGCTATGAGAAACCAAATGTTGCTGGTTCCATTCATAAATATTATTTTGTTAATTATTTTGATTTCATAATCAATTTAGTAGGTTATTTCATTAATTTTTTGGTGCAATGTTATTTTATAAATGGTTTGAATATGCATTTAATTTTTAAGTATTTTGGTCATATGAAATGGGCGGAATATTTTATTAAAATTCTTAACATATCATTTGATGGTGTATTATAAATTGTGAAATTCGATTATTAAATTATCTGACGGCTAAAAATTTCATTTTCATATGGGTTTGGTGTGCGGTCGATTTATGAAGAGGGTTTTTAGTGCTTATATGGTGAGGATGCTGAGTTTGTTACATAAATTATTTTATAAATTATTTTAATATATTATTTTAATTATATATAATGTTAAAACCATGTGTTGAAATTTTTTTCGCATGATTCTGATTTTAAATAGTAGAGTTTGAGTGTGTTTTTAGGTGAATATTTTTTTTACACCTTGGAAGTTTTATATTAATTATATAAATGGATTATTAAATTGTTAGTGTGATGTAAATTTTATTTGTGACATGTTTTCCATTAAAGGTTGTTTTTTCTAGTGTTGTTCTTAATTTATATTATTTTATGGTAAATGAAATTTTTTTGAGTTTTTTTGGAGCCTTTAGTAGTTATTTAACTCTTTTTCATCATTGTAGGGTGTCTTTTTCATCATGGTGTGGGTTTTGGTTGTCAACAGCATAGATATATACGTATATACATGGGTATGAATTTTATATGTTTTTCCAACTATCTCATATTCCCTCATGGCAGGGGGAATATGTACATCGGAAAAATGTTATATATATATATATATATATGGAATTTTTTTTGCGAATAGGTGTAGAGGTCTCCAGCTACCATCGTCAAAAGCTGTGTGTCACGAGGTATGTTTTGGTACTTTTTTTATCCTTATTTCCACATCCTAGTTGTCACACCATCTAATTTAACATCTATAATTTTATAAAATATTCCTGGTTATTTTTCATGTAGTGTTTTGGACTATTTGGTGTTGTTTCAAGTCGACGGTCCAAGAATGACTTGCCTTCATGTGCATAGTAAAGAGAAATATATATATGTAGGTTTTCATAATACATATATATTCTTCCATGGTTTTTAAGGTACATGTATAGGGAGAGGTATTCCTATGTGTATATATAAAAATGAATACATAGATGAGTTGAGACTGGTATATTCATATAACTATACCTATAAGGATCCCCTTTCACATGTTCCAAGGCAATGTGAATGTATGCATAGGGTCTAGGAGTCCTTACATATATGCAAAGACACTTCATATATGCGAAGATACTACATATATGCGAATACACATATTATTTTGGGGGGAGAATAAAATTTTAGTTAGAAATATCCATGAGTTGATTTGGACATCTTGGTTCCACATTATATTTTTTCTCCAATGCTTATTACTCTAAGTTTAATTCCTTCATTTCATGGGTGTTTTGAAAAGTATTTTTTTGTAACATGTTATATGCATGATACGAGAAGTGATGGGGATACTTGATGTTGGAATTTCATTAAATTTGTTATATCTCTTTATGTTTTGACATCTGTATTTTCCATTAAAATATGATTCGAAGCATGTTTTAGAATGCTTATAATTTTAAATGACTAAAAGTATATTTTAAATGGTTTTAGTTTTGTAGCCTGAATTTCTCATAATTTTGTTTTGCATATAAGTTATTAATGTTGATTTAAATGAATATGGATTCTGGCATGTTTTTAAAAATGGTAATTTGGGAACACCGTAAGTGATGGAAAAGGTATTTGAAAAAGTTCTTTTCAATGGTGTTCGAAAATTGACAAAGGTGATGTTTTGTTAAGAGTGGGGATTCTATTAAAGTGATTTTTCTTTGTGTGAATTTAGAGGGGTGGTGTGTTCTCATGTGAAATTCAACTTGAGGAAATTGGAATCCTCAAGTACTTATGTGGATGGACTAAGACTAGTACGCTAGATGATCCATAAGTAGTTTGTCCTTGTTTCATTCAGAAGGACTAGTGTTACAACAATAACTAAATACTTGTGATGATTGGAGACCACTAGGTTATGGGTGTGTTCATTTATAGTGTCTCATTCATGATAACATATAAATATGTGGCTCATATTCCATGTTTACACTAAGGTACGAGAATCCTAGGTTCTCAACTAACACTAGATACTTAGTTATTTCCCATGGTGATTATGACATTATTTTCAATTCAGTTGTTTCATGCTAGTTTCCAATTTCGGAAAAAACAATATTTAAATTTAAATTGATTCACTTTAATTTTGAAATGTTAATGCATGTTTGGATTATATTTTGTAAATGTATTGGTGGAGAAATGTTTTCCTTAATAATGTAATCCTAATACTTTATTTTTAATGGAATGAAAAAAAATATTTTAATGGATCTTATTTTCATATTAGCATGTTTTGGGTTTTTTTAATGGTAATGGAATATGGTGTTCTTCATACATATCCACCATACTGGGCATCTCAGTGATTGCACCTACTTTACTTTAGAGTTTAAGGATCTATTCTTGTATCTCTCTTAGAGAGGGTGGTTCTATGATTGTTGGTGACCCATGGGGTCACATAGAGGTATGTCTAGCTATTTATCATTATTTTATTTTCTTTTTCAAGTGTTGTTTTTTGTTTTTTTCATTTCATATTTAGCTATATGTCTTATTTTATGGTATAAATCATTTCCAACCATCTCAATTTGATTTTAGGAACTACTTTCAATTCCTTGGGGATCGGGAATTCCATTCGAGCAATGTTGGGGAGAAGCACGAGTGACCAGTCTATGTTTGACCAAGGATGGTTCATGAAAAAATGGTATCATATGAGGTTTTGTTATTGTAATTTGGGGTGTTAGGTTGATTTGGGATATGGTTCTTCGTACTCAAGTGGTATGTGTGAAAATAGCTTCACAAACTTTTACTCATTCTGATCCTCTAGTAACAAGGTGTAGTCTGGGATTTTCGTATTTGGATTTTGTCTACAGGGATGGGGGATGAAAGTAGGGGTGAACCATTACAGTGCCCAATCTCACAAGGACTAGCAACCCAGGAGATTTCCAAATGTATAGTTCGACACTCCTAGTGGTTTGTGCTTTCCTAGGGCCTGGTTTGATAAACCATGTATCAAGGTTAGTCATAACCACTAGTACTCTATCCAGGTGATTTAGTGTTTGTGGTGTATTGCATTAGTTTTGGGTTGGCGTGAAGGGTGTTTAAAAAAATAACAAGGACTACAAGGTTGCCCTTATTTTCTATTATTGTGAGTCACACATGATTTTCAGGGTTTGTTTCCCCTAGACCTTATTTATAGAATTTAGAAATTGATTAGTTGAAATTATATTTCTAACATAATTTTTTGTGTTATTTGAAATTGATTTCAGATATTTTATAAATGGAAATAATTTTGAAATTTTGTCATCAATTTTTGAAATGGATATTGGAAGATGTTATTTTTATAATATTAGAAGTGTTTTGTTTTGAAAGAGGAAGATCCTTGTTTTTTCTAGTGGCATTCCAATAGGTTGTCTTTTGAGCATGTGCATGTCACTAAATGGACAGTTGATGGATTGTGAGGATTTTTGACATAGCAGAATTAAAATTAAAATTTGAGAGGCATCGTATAATATCAATGGATGGTGGTTGATTTCAAATGGTTATTCTTATTACCTAAAAAGTATATTTGTATAAATGGATATAAAATTTCTCGATGCTTTCCCTAGGTGTTTTGGTTATTTTGGGAGTGTTATGATGATTTTTCCATGATGACCAAAGAAGAAAAGTGGGTTTTTATTTTAAATGGATTATTGTCATTAAATGGTTTTGTAATTTTAAAATGTTTTGTAGTCCAGTGTGAAAAGAATGGTTTTAAGATAGCTTTGGGGATTTGTTTTGAAGATCATAGTTTTTTTTGTGGGTGTCTTTATTTGGGAATGATTTTATTCTTGAAAGAGAATTATTTGGTTTTGTGTCTCATGTGTGGATATTTATTTGTTGAGGAGATTTATTTTTTGGAAGGTTGGTTTTGCGTTTCATGTTCAAGATATTCCCCCTATAAAAGTTACATGGGTTTCCCGTAGGTCTTTCTGTCAGTTCCTCGCTCAGCCTAGACACTCATTGGAGTGGTGAAGTTGGGTTCTTATCGTGTGTGATGGTCTTTTTAGGCTTTGAGATCGGTTGAATATTGTTGACTACTCTGGGAATTTTGCGAGTGTCTCCAGTTTTTGAGTGACTCTAATTGTTATATGGGTGTAAGTTGTCTCATGTATATCTAGAGGAGCGGGAAACGACTAGTGAATGGTGATCGTTAAGTTTTCATTACAAATTGGTATGTATAAAGTGATCCTAAATACTAGATTTAACTAATTGTTGTGCATAAAGAAGTAAAGTTGAGGGAATGTTGTGGATCGCGTATGCACTCGACCTGTTAACATGTTGTGAAGGAGGTGTATGGACCCTTAGATGTGAAAATTTCATGTTCTCCAGAGGTAGTGTGTAGCTAAAAAATTAATTCTTGTAATAGTTGTTAGTCATGTTCATATTTTGGTATGTTAAGGTTCTTCATATGATGAGTATTGTGAACTGAAAGGACCAGTTCTTGGAGGGATCCTGCCATCAGATCATTTTTTCTGTCTAACATACCACTCAATTGCCTTTTAACTAGTGTGGTTAGTGGGAACTCTAAGTCACCATCCGTAATTATCAGTTGGAATATTGACAGAGTAGCCACTTGGGACACGACAAGAAGATTGTTGGTTTCTTTTCAAATAAAAGTTTTCCCAGTTGAATATGGTCATCTTATGATTGGGAGGTGGTAGATGCTTCAGACAGCATGGACCTAGACATAGGTCCCATGTTGAAGCTTGCGGTCTTTCAAAATATGCATGATGTGGGTTGGGTTTGGTCCGTCAAAAGTCTTCAATTTCGGGATGGTGAAGACTTAAGTTTCACTAATGTGGTATTATTTCTGAAGGATTCTTTTTTATTGTTGTGAAGGAGTTCCAACTGAGATTTGATAGGGTTCGAAGAACCATTATTATTGTAAATTCAGTGAGCACGCTATGTGAATGTGGAATCATAAATAGTTTACCATTATGTGAGTCGATTAGGGATGGAAACTATACTCACAATAAAGATGCCCATGCCTTATGAAATTGAGGCACACCTATCTGGTTCTCCATTTGGTTATGGATTTTGTTCTATCAAAACCCACCATTTTGGTAGAGTATTGGTGAGTGTGGTAATCTTATGTGTGGATCTGCGCTTGATGGTGGGTGTGTGATGAAGTTTTCAATCTGGAATGCTCAAAATATACATGGAATGCCTGCGTGGGTCTCACGGTGCCAGGAAAATTCTAAAAATTGTGGGGAGACTCACTGTAGGTGTCAACGACCTCTCATCTTGTGTTGGTTTGGATTATCATTGGGAGCAAGTTGGTTGAAGAATATGTTTTATGTTTATTTGGGTTTTTGAATCATTTTGGTTTGGACAACCAATGTATGAAAAGAATCAAAATATTGTGGCGAGACCACCATAGGACGAACATGTGTAAAACCTTGTTTACAATGTGCGCATGGTGGGGAAACCCCTTGCTTCTACTCTGTCTGATCATGACCTTGGTATTTTTTTAGCTCGTGCAGTGGGTCGCATGATGAGTGTTCATGGATGTCTCGAATTTCCCTTGTGACCCCTATGTTAGTGTTCGAAGTGTCCCATGTTGTAGTTGTGTTGGGAGGTGAATTCCATGCTATTGGTTATTTTTCGTAGAGATTATGGTTTGGAGATCTTGGGAGATTCTAGTCATCGGGTGTTTTGAATTATCAGTCTTCAGATGATTGGGGTTTTGTTTTATGTATCACCGTAATCTTCCTTGGAATCGTGGGTTGATCATGTTTTTAGGACATTCTAGGGGAAGAATGTTTCATGGTGGAGATAATTGTCACACCCCGACCTGACACTTTGATATTATCTTATTTATCATTGAGTATCTATTTAATTTTATTAATTGTTGACTTTTATTTTAAATTTAACATCAGTTATATTATATATCGAAAAATAAAATGAAGAAAATAATATGAATTTCCCCCCTCCCCCCTTGCCTCACGACGCGGAAAAACCCCCCCATCTCCAATCATGCGACGTTGACCTACCCTCCCAGACCACTAGTCATACTCCCTCTTCACTAGCACACATCCCTTGTTGGTGAATTCTTTCACACATGTATGATCTCATGTTTATGAACCAGGTTAAAATGAGAATTATTTTATATTTTTCCTATTAATAAAATTAGTATTTAATAATAATAATAATAATAATGTTATTATAATTATTATTATTGTGTTCGGGTATATAGAATTTTATTATGTATGTGTATGTGTATAAAGTGCATTGGATTATTTGGGAAATGGTTGGGTGAGATTGGAATGGTTTTGAATAAGTTTGGAGGATTTTCTTATGGATCATGGTTTGAGCGCGGTTAGAAGAAACTGTGCGGGTTCTCCTGGAAACCTTGTAGTGGGAGACAGTAGGCTTCACATAGCCTACGCACGGGTTTCCAGACCATGCAAGGAAACCATGAAGACCACTCCTCTGGAGAGAGTGGCATGTGCACGATGAGCGCACAGTTTTCCAAACTGTGTGGCCAAATCGTGCAAACACTTAAAAATAGGGTTTTAAAACCTGATTTCATTCAGGGTTGCCTCATTTCTCTCCAAGCTACCTCCCACCCAAGCCTCACTCAGGATTTTCTCTTCTTAATGGTTTAAGGGCCTCTCATACACGTTTTGGAAGCAATTCTATGGGTCTTAGAGGTGGATTTAAGGTGATTCTTCTCGGGGAAGGAGATCTAGAGTGGTTTGGGTGGAGCGTTCACCAGATTTATGGTTTGGTTGTTAGTGTGTAATTTTCTTAGGAATCCTATAAGTATGGTCCCAAATAAATAAAACTTTATTTAAGAGTTATAGATTCTTTAAATAAATTGATTATATGAGTTCCTTGATTAAAATTTTTTGATGCATGACACCATTGATGATATTAAATGATGTCACCCACATGAGATAAATGAGGACTTGAACATGTGTTGATTTTAGGCATGTTTTGAAAATTTGGTTAATGAGATAATATTAATTAGTTAAATGATTTGAATGGGAATATGTTTAATAGGGTAATTAATTGTAGAAATAATTATCATGTCATGATTTATAATAAAATTGTGGATTTTACTAGTTATTAAGAATATCGAATATTTGACATATCTGGAGTATAAATTTGAAACTTGTAATAATTAAAGGATGTATTAATTATTACATACTAAATGGTTAGGGGGTTACTAATTGATGAGTGGTTAAAGATATAATTTTTAATTAACTAATTGTTGAATTAATTAATTTTTATACATTAAGTTAAGATTTTAAATTTATTGGTTGTAACGATTGTTGGCCAAGTGTACCCTTTTATTCTTGTTATTTTTTATGCCATATGTAGTATTGGATGTAGTTTTTTAAGAATATGATATGTTGTGTGAGATGGTTTCTAAATATCTTGGCTCTGATCAGCATGTTTTGAGATAATTATGATGTTCATGTAAATTGTTAAAGTCTTGGAAGAATCACTAATTGAGTGGACGGGTTCAGACATGATAAATAATTTGGATAATTAAATATTGAGTTAATTATTTAGTTGTATTGCTATGAATATTTAATTGTTAGTTAATTATTTACTATTTACATTTTGGATGGTTAATTAGTTGTTGACTTGTTTTTTGGGTGATTGATATTTTTATTAATAGATGGTTTTTGGGTGTTAGACTGGTTTTATACACCAATGATAGACATATATGTATGATTGATAAATTGGTTGTGAGACAAGGAATGATGCTTAAAATACTCACGGGGTTCTAGACTTGGAGTTCAACACCCATCTTGCAAGAAAATATTTTTTTATGGGACACAGACTGATGCTCCAAATACCCATGGGTTGTGAGACAAGGATGGATGCTCAAAATACTCACGAGGGTGATAGATATGATGATCTACACCTATTGATTGACATTGTACAGTGGGTCCAACTAGTCGTACATGAAATTATTTAATGATTCATGAAAGCAGTTGTGATATTATGTTTTCTGAATTGAATATGAAAAAGGGTTTAGACTTATTATTGAATTGGGTGAATCACTGTTAGTGGACGGACACATTTGAAAATTACTATTTTAGTGATGGGCTCATACATAGTATATGAATTATTAAATTTAATACCTTATGATGCATTATCCAAGACAAAGAAAATCATTGATTCAGTTTTTACTTGATTAGTTAAGTGGTCTTTTGAGACATCTGTGGTGAGTGAAATTTACAGGGGATGACGGGCGTAGCCCAAATCTTTAGGCATTCATAATTTAATGAAACTTGAAGAATTGGTAAATTAAAATTATTATGTAATGATTATTGAGTATGCATGAAAAATGAATAACTTTGGTTCATAAACCGACCGAGGGCTGAGGTAGGTACTTCGGTATATAGTAAAATTGTACTGCTCACTTTATTTATTCCTTCATTCACATTGTTTAAATAATTTATTAAATGTCTGTATTTGGTGGAGACACAGGTTGTCCTAGCCTACTTAGATTTATTTCTCACACCCTACTCTAGCCAACATTGCACTGGGGTACCCGAGCTGATTCTAGTTGGTTACAAGATTGTGATATTGCATTTACTTGGGAGATATGAGTTGTTGACCGATAGGAAGCTCAGGATTCTCAAGCAGACCACCCTTAGGGATTTAAGTCATTATTTCATTATTTATGTACTGGAATGTAAATCATGTTGTTCTGTTAAATGTTTTCTATTTTTGTACCATTACCTTAACATGAATGCATCTGAAGTATAATTGGCCTTGGACATTTGATTTGTACATGATTTATAAAATCTTATTTCTATTGCTTACTCATTTATTATCCCTCTTGAACTGTTTATTTCCTTTGCCTATTATTGAACATTGAAATGAGGGTATAGTCTCCCCACTGACTATCTATAGAACCTTGCTTCTATTCGGCAACCTCTGGCATATGGGGAGGTGAACATGAGGTCATGTGGTGATAGGTCCATCCGCCAGTTTAGTGGTGAGATGGGTAAGGAAGTTACAACATCAGTACTCCCTGATCACCTTCTAGCACGCATCATACCTCCATAGACTTCTCCTGCACTACTTCCTCCTGGGTGGCCTCCTCATGCGCATCCTCATCTGTTGCGACCTCCACCAGAAACCCCCATCCCTTCATCGCTGGTGAAAATAACCATGGACGAGATATTACCTCTACACATAGGGATTCAGATAGGGTTCCCATTTTTAGTGTCCATTTTTATTTATTTCTGGAAGGAATCCTCAAATTTTGGGATGCATTTTATCAGTGTGTGGTGTGGTAATGCTGAAATTGGAATCTGACAAAAATTTTGGGGAATTTCAACCATGAAGGTAGCTGAGTCCATGAATAAAAATTATTTGGTGATTTATTTTTGTTGTTGAATTTAATTTTTTAGGTTCATTGATTAATTTTTGGTGTGTGAAGTTAGTTTTTAAATGGGTTTAATATGTGTTTAGTTTTTAATTATAATGTTCATATGAAATGGAGTGTGTTTTTTTATGAAAACTCTTAACGTGTCATCAAATGGTGTTTAATAAATTGTGAAATTGGGATATTAAATTATATGAAGGCTGAAAATTGTATTTTGTTGTGTCTTTGTTTTGAGTTTGATTTAATAAGAGTGTTTTGATATTTTTTTGCTGAGGAATATTAGGGTGTTACTTAAATTTTTTTATAATTTATTTTAATGGTTTATATTCATCATATTAAAGGTGCAAACCATGTGTGGAGCCTTTTGTTGTTATTGGACTAACTTTCATCGTTGTAGGGTGTTTTGTTCATCGTGGTGTGGGTTTTGGTCTTCAGCAATAAAGACCCATTGGTATAAACAAGGGTTGCCTCAGGATGCCATCGTCAAAAGTTGAAAATGTATATGTGTATAATTGAAGTAGTCTCAGGATGCCATTGTCAAAAGTTGTGAGTCATGAGGTATGTTTTTCTACTTAGTTTATTATTATTTAAGCTGTATTTTTTAGCACACTATCTAATTTAATATCTTTAATTTTTTTAAAGGTCCCTAATTATTTTTTCAGAGTGTTTTGGACTATTTAGTGAAATTTCAAGTCGTTGATCCAAGGGAGGATTGACTGCATGTTCACCAGTAAGTAAATATATATATGTAGCTTCCACAATTTAGTTTATATTCATCCATGGAATTTAATGTACATATATGGGGATATGTGTGCTTATGTATATATATAAAAAGTCATACACAGGTGAGTGGAGACTGGTATATGCATATAATCATACCTATAAGGATCCCATTGCACATGTTCCTAGTCCATGTTAATGTATGCATAGGTGCTGGGTGTCCATTCAGGTATATGGAGACACATATACTTAGTGTGGGAGAAGTATATTTTAGTCATAAAATTCCAAGAGATTAAGTGGAAAACATCGAACCAACTTGACGTATGTCCCCTATGCCTATACAATTATTCTGAATTAGTTAATTTATTAGGTTTCTTAAAAATATTTTTGTTATATTAAATAGTATATGAATTCTATCAGAAGTGATGGTGAATTTTGATGTTGGTAATTCCTTAAATTTTAGTTTCTCGTATAGTCTTGAAGTGTGTATTTTCTATTAAAATATGATCCCCATATTGTTTTAGAAAAAATTACACGTTAAATACCTAATAGTAGTTTCTAAAATGGTTTTGGGTGTGTGGAGGGTATTTCTCAAAAAAAAATTGTGTAGATTAGTTTTGAAAGAAGATTTAAATGAATATGGATCCAGGTGTGTATTTTAAAAGGTGAATTTTGGATCATTGCAAGTGATGTAAAAGGTATTTTAAAAATAGATTTTAAATGTTGTGCATAAATTTACAATAGTGATGTTTTGAATACAGGGGTATTTCTATAGATATTTTGGGAATTTGTGTGAATGTAGAGGTGTGTTGTTTGTTCTTGTGAACATCTACTTGAGAACAAGCGATAACACTGGTACCTAAGTGGTAGGACTTATACTAGTAAGATAGATGATACGTAAGTGGTTCATCCCTCTTTCATATTGAATGATTTATGTTACAACAATACCTAAACACTTGCGATTATTGGAAACCACTAGGATATGGGTGTTTCCTCTACTAGTTTATTGTGCATGAGAACATAGATTTTTTTCTCCCATATACCACATGTGCACTGAGGTATGTGGATCCGATGTCTCTATCTAATACAATATGCATAAAGATTTTTCATGGCTCTTGTGATATGATTTTCAATTTACTTGTTTAATAAATGTTTCCTCTTTCATGAAAACCATATTTAAATTTAAATTGAATTTGTTTCATATTGAATCTTTAATTCATATTTGGATTCTATTTTAAAATTTTAGTGGGAGAGAAATGTTTTCCATAAAAATGTAAACATGTTAAATGATTTTCAAAGGAATGAAATACAATATTTTCATAGATCTCATTCCCAAACTTGAATTTTTGGGATTTCACTTTTATGGTAAGGTAATAGGGCATTGTTATTCTTGGGCCTTTTTAATAAGCATCTTGGTTCTCAAGACTACTTTACATTATAGTTTTAGGTTTTGGTATTGGATCTCTCTTGGAGAGCATGGTTTTAGGTTTGGTGGTACGTCAAGCTGGCTATCTATCCATTACTAGTATTGGTTTGTTTTGTTCAATTTATATTCCTATACTTGTCTTTTGTTCATCTGGATTTTTTATATAATGATTTCCATTGAAAAAAATATACGAAACCCGTTAATCGAACCAAAAATATTTTCTTACCCTATTTTTATGATTGGGATTTACTTTTTTTACTTTCCATTAAATCAAATTTTATATCATGAATCGACAAGTAAGTTACATTTAAGGGCATTTCATTTGAAAACCATATTTTGATGTTTTCCTTCCATGTCTATGAATTTAATGGTAATAATGTATAATATGATTTCATGATGTTTTTTCCTAATATATAGATAGTCAATTAATGCATCAATATTCCTCATTACATAAAAGTACATTCATTTCATATTATATGGGTATCTGGTTTATAGATACCAATTTTTCTGTAATTATGTATTGATTTAAAGGGAATAATGTTAAGGTTCATTATATCTAAGAATAGAAGTCGTGATCATGAAATTGTTTAATATTAAATTTCATTTAAAAATATTTCTATTTTTATTTTAAATTTGTTTTATTTGTTTCTTCTATTATTGGATGCTAATTGAACACATGTTATTTATTAAAGGGAATGGGTTTTGTTCATCCACACACCCTTTCTGATTATTCTATATTTACTCATGATAGCTTCCACTAAACTAAACCCTTAATGGGAATGTATGGTATCCGTTAATTTTTCTTCATTTCCCTTGAATATGTATTCGATTATTATGAATGATTTCAAGGATTCAAGAGTGATTCGTTTTCAATGATTTATATTTATAAAGTGACATGAGAATAATGTGTATTTTTAGTTTACAAATACTATTAAAATGATGGTTTACACAAGCTGTTATCCCTTGTATATTTTACCAATAAAAAATATGTAAACACTCTATCTATTATAGTAAGGTTGGGTTTTTATAATGTTCGATCCTTTAGTGACTCGTAAGGATAATACGGTGAAGTTGGATACCTTTCTAATTTAGGAAACCTATTAGAGATGACGATGCATTATGTTACATGAAGGAAGAAATTGTGGTTTTACATTGGTGGGATTCAAGGAGTTGTAATTTGTGTTTTAATTTCCCAAAGCACTAAAAATGCAAGAGCATAAAAGTTTATGGATATGTAGTTATAGAAAATATCATTTTCATCCTACTCTACATGTTTTGTTTTGTTACAATGAATTATAATAATTTTGTCTTATAATGAGACAAAAAAATCATGAAACATTGATATTACTATTCATCTTCAGTATAGATGTCAGTATATTAGATTTAATAAGAGTCTATATATAATGGTTCTTTGCAAGATGTTGAACTATGAGAAGGGGTCCATTGTGGATATGATTTCTAGTATTAATCTAATTTAAAGATATTTGGTAATGGTATTTCTATGTATGGATGTTGGTACCTCTATTAGTTATAGGATGAAGAGGTATAAATAGGTATTATAGGGTAGTAGGTATGTGGTGCATTGTAACACCTCTTCTACTCCCTCTATGTGAGGAGTCACTACCATGTGTTATAATTGTTGATTAAAGGTACATATTAGTATGAAATTCATTACGAAAACAAGGGAATGTCATAGATTTTCTAATGTCGTTCATTCCAAAGGAATTTTAATTAATATTCCACATATTGATGTGAGGACGTCAGGTCAAAGATCATATAGCAGTCCTTATAAGTAAATTCAATAAACCCAGACCTTAGTTACCCATGTATATAAAGCACTTAAAAAGTATGATTTTGTAATGGAATTAGTATGGATGTATGTGGTTGATGAGCTACCATCCTTCAATGGAGACTGAAATTATATACATAGATAATTTTATATGATTACATCTAAATTATAAAATTATTTTTTAGATACATGGGCTTCATATTCATTAATATCATCTCAATTTGTCTTTGGAATAGATTTCTGAGTTAAATTATTGTTTGTGTTTCTCAATATTGAAATGTTGTTCGGAATGAATGTGTACAATGTATAGTGATTCACTAAATCTGTTATTGTTTTTATGGATATAGACATCCTTACTAATTCGTGATCAGAAGAGTGACTAGTTTTGATTTCAGATTTTTGAAAAAATAATTGAATAAGAATAAATCTCACATTATCATCTATAGGATATCTGTTATATTTACCATGCCAAGAGGAGATATTATTTTTTTAACCAAATAATCGAAAATTCATGAAATCTGGAGGAGATTAGACCTGAACTAGATCATAGATTTCAGGATGCATATAGAAATGATTTCACTTAGTGTGGGATTAGTAGTGACCTCATTTTCATTCTCACCATTAGTGGATCATTGTTAATATTTCATCCCTAATGAATTCTTGGATCTTCTTAGAAAAATGATGAATTGAGTTCTAGATCAATCTTGTGTCTATGTGTCAAATGATGTTGATTCTACCTTACCATATTTCACTAGATGAGATGGGATAGTTAAAGGAGAAGTAAGGGGACTTATAGGAAAAGGGATTTATCTGGATGAGAATATCTCCTTAGGAGTTGTACATTAATGTTTTCTAAGAAGGTGGATAATGGTTTATTTCATTTTGTGGATTAGATAAACATGGATTAGGTAATTTTAAAACATATATTACCTTCACATAGGATTGATGATTTATGTGATCATTTATGGAGAAGCTTGTGGTTTTATAATATTGATGTTCATTTAGGATATCCTCATATGTAAGAAAGATAAGTAGATGTTCCCTCGAAAAATATTATGAGTAGGTATAGATCGTATACCGATAATTTCATTCCTTTTGGGTTGATAAATCCTCTATTGGTGTTTGTAGATGTTAAAAGTTGTCTTTTACATCAATATTATGACACATTTGTGATTGTATTTTTGGAAGACATCTTTATATGTTCAATTACAGTAGATACTCGTGCTTAGAACCTTGAAATTTTTCTAAGTATATTTGCATCACATAAAAATTATTTTAAATTATTATAGGTCTTCATCTTGATTCAAGTGGTACATTTCCTCAGGCATTAAATTTCCACGATGGGGATTTTAGTGGACCGAGAGAATCTATATGGTAATAGAGTCTTCAAAACACCCAAAGAACATTTTTTTATTTGAAATTTACTTGGGATATTATGATCGTGTTGTCGATCCATCCTATACTTATCCTATTTAGATGAGTTTATAATATAGCTAATCAAAAGGGGAGAAAAATTTGATTGCTTGGATAAATGTTAAGTGGCCTTCTTGGAGGTGAAGATGTTATTAATGATATCCACAGTTTTGATACATCTAGATTCTTGGATTTGATATATTGTATATTATAATGCATCACATGTTGTGTTAAGAGATTCATTGATGAAATGATATATTTTTGTAACAAAATGGTTCACATCTATTCTGAGACCATCAAAAAACTATCAATCACCTAAAATATATTTGAAATCTATGGTTTGAAATTGAATGCAAAATAACATCTCTTAAACAGATATAAATATAAGGTAGAGGATTTGGGTGTAGTATCTATAGAAATTGAACATATATATGGACATAACTATAATGAAATGTAAATTTATTATATATGTTCATAATAAGAAATCTCTAGAGACACATGATCCGAGACATAAACCTTTACAATAAGAGTGTAATCTAATGAGTTTGATTGTAGAGTGACTTGTGAATTTATTGGATGATCATAGAGTAATGATCTATAGGCCATTATTTATCATGAAATAATTATTTTATTTGGTAAATTATTTCATGGAAATTGACCATGTGTGTGTGGTAATACAAGTTCAATTGGCATGGAGTAGTCTATATCCAGTATAGTCATCAGATAATTACAATGTAATTTCTATTCATGAGATGATAGTAGTCCAAAATTCCTTGAGCAAGGTGGAGGTGAGGTAGGATCCTTATTTGACATGGCATGTTCATCTAGGGTTGAAGAATATATATTATGAAATCTTATTTCAATTTTAGTTTCTTGGTTTAATGACTCACATCTTTATTTTTGATTCGAAATGTCTTACTAACAAGAGGTAAATATAAATGAATAAATTCTAATTAATATCTCATAAACTAACTATCATTCCTAAAATTTAGTGGGATTATGTGATGATTTTATTTGGGATAGGGGTAACTAAGACCCTTTAGGAGTCATTAAATTTTTTGGGGGATAGTTGACCGGCCAATGAAAGTGACTTATTTCATTAAATTTTTATAGTTTCATTCTGATGATAAATTGGTGTTATTGAATGTGTGTGATATTTTATTCAAAAAAAAGAGTTCTATTGAGTATATTATCAGTTAGAGACATGAATTTCAAGATATTGTTTTGTAAAAGCTTATAAAATGATTTTGATTCCAATATAAAATAGATTCGAATGTATTTTCATTAGAGTGACCAACATTCAGAGAGGATAATCCAAATATTACAGGATATGCTTCATGAATATGTTATTCGTTTCTGTGGATACTGGGAGGATAAAATAGATGTTATTGAGTTTTCATAAAATAGTATCTTCTTTGTATTGGTTCGAAAGTAGATTTTTGAATATCTTTATTGTCATTATTGTTTCTCAAAGATATGATGGTATTAGGATGGAGATGTGACAGTTGTCGGGATAGGTTTGGTAGATAAGGAATCAAAGAGTTTATTGTTGGACTGTTTTTGGATAATCATTTCTCTAATAATATATGAATCATATTCCCATTGGTTGAGTTGATACTTTTGGTTCAATATGGGTGAACTGGTTTCTTATGGGTGAGCACTCGATTGGGGAATAAATAATTATTATGTAAGGGATGTTATTCAATGATTTGAGGGAATGTTTTATATTACTTTGTATATAATTGAATTTGAATACCATTTTTGACTCAAACTATGATTTCAACATATAAATTTGATTTTCTATGCTTCCATTCTCTGGAGGTACATTCCCAATCCTTCACATGTGATTGACTGTGAGTATGCTAACGTGGAAGCTGAATCATCAATTTTTTAGTGCATGATATTGACATAATAATGATGTGTGAATGTCTTGAGAGGTAATATGGAATATATTTTTGAGTTCTCTAGAATGATAGAAAAATACAACAGAAGACAGGGTTCCAGAAGCTATATGATCGAGATCAATGGTCTGAGTTGTTCAAGATGGACATTTAGAGGAAATGCACATGAATGATAATTCATTAAAGGGGTTATTCTTATCACCCTTAATTTTTTACGGTATGTTATATTTTTCAAATATGTTAAAGGTATTTTTAATAATGATAGAATATTTGATCGGAAATTTAAGCTTCAAAATAGCATTCTGGTGTGGAGTTTCTTACTATGTTGTATAGTCTAGTTGGGAAACTAGGCAGTGTAGCAGATGAAGTTTTGTGGAATAAAGGCTGAGAGGAGTGATTTTGGTGGTTCTCCCAATTTGGGTGTAACTGAATCATATAGATAACATTCATTATGAATTATTTTTGTCTTCATAATTATGTGGTGTGGTGGTTTTTTGATAGTGTGGTCTCTTTTCCATGTTTTATTGGATATATCCATTAACCACAACATGGAACTCAGACAAAATATTGACAAGGAACCATTGTTGTGTAGTTGTATCTCTTGGATCACAATGTTATCTATATGAGACACCATTACAACATGGGTTAGCTTTAATAGCCTGAGAATTTATGAAATATTTTTTTAAATTAATTTAAAATTTTAGATGTCATGCGTTACATGAAACTTCGACTTTTAATAGCCCATGAAATGTTATATAAATATATTAATATTTATTATCACCTATTTGTTATAAAAAGGGTATGAATATTATTAAATAATTAATGAAAATTCATGGATCATACATTCATTTTTGGAATTATTTAGTTATAAATTAATAATATATGAAAATATAAACAAATTTCAAATAATAGAAATGTGTTTTGATAAATATTTTTTTCTAACAAAGTGATATCATAGCAACATGGATTCTTGTTTTAATATTTTTTTTTAAAAATATTATATTATGAAATTGAGTAAATAAAATTCATTTTATAAATCCATATGCCAATATTATCTTATAATGAATCTATTTTAATTTTCTACAAATATTGAATTTTTATTAATAATGAGGTTCAATGATTTTTTTCATTTATAATTTTTTAAATAATTTCAAAATTATAATATATTTTATAGTCGTTTTAAAATACTTATTAGTATAATTATAATAAAATTAAAAAATAATAGGTAATTAAAATCAATTATATGTGGATTTATTTGTTGAATAGATTTTAATCATTTGAAAACATTACCTATGGAATGATTCTTTTTCCACTATACTATGGGATTAATTTTAAAAAAACATATACATAATTTTTGAATTTAATTTGTAAAAATGTAATATATATTTGAAGTAATTTAAATTAATATTATCCAATAATATAAACAATTTTTTTACAATTATGAATAGGAAAAATAGTAAAAATTATTATCTATGATTAATGTTTAAATAGGTTTACATGGGGTTAAACTAAAATGATAAGGGTAAACATTCCATTAATAAAATTTTAAACACTATTGAATTCAAATATATTATTCTCATGTAATAAAATGTCCTAATACCAATATATTTGGATTCTTATTTACTAGAAATAAAATTATCATTTGATATTCCTTTGAAAAAATTTCCATGTAGTTTCCAAGTGGGTTACTTTCCTCACTTATAAAAGGAAATTACCTCTCCAACACTATCCAAACATAAAAATACTATTTTATTAGTAAATTCATGGGAAAACCCATTGTAAATTTTTTAACATTAATTAGAGACACTGGTGTGATAAGAAAGCCTCTATAGTAATGGTTTTGATGCACCATTAAAGATGTTTTCGATGAATATGTAATGTTCTTAAATGAGCATTGGTATCATATTTCTAATAACACCTACTAAGTTTATTATGAAAGAATTTTTTTATAATATCTTAAATATGTTCAATATAATTAAATATTTTTATTTTTAGTTATTGATCTAAATCCATATATTCATTTGTCAAATGGTAAATGAAACTGTTCAACATGTTTACGACAGACTACCACCTCGCAAAATAACATAATTTGTTTTCTATATTCTTCTCTCATGGTTGGTTATAGTATTTCATTTATTATATTAATATTATTATATATATATATATATAATATTATTTAATTATAATATCACATACTACTTTTTATTTTCCATTCTATATGGGATACATCCATGTCACTCGGGTGTACGGTGGAGTACCGCCTCACAAAGTGATTTAATTCATTTTATTGAATGCTTTACATGGAAGGTAATAAAATAATTTAAATTAATAAATTTTATATATATGAATTAATAATTATTAACTATTATTGAAAAATTAATTTTCCAGTATTTCCATCCATCCTTCGAAAAATGGAAACATTGTTTATGTGTAGTTTTGACCTACCATTTCCATGAATGGCATATTTTATTTTTCTCAATATACCTTTTATGTATGACAATAAATATGTAAATAATGAATATATTTAATATTTATATTATTATTAACATTAATTATTTATTGAAATTAGTGTCAAAGTATATGGACCCTGACTACAGAATAAAAAGTCTCAGGAAAATGGAGTAGTTAAACACAAAGAAATAATGAATTTAAAATGGGTTTTTTAAATAAATAGTTGTTGGAACATTATAATGGGATAATATATGAAATTATATGTATTTATATGTCTTTGGAGTTGATATATAATAAATGAAAATTTATTTTATTGTAATCTATATCCCTTTGATGATTGGATGCACTCAAGGTAATTATTATTCATCTCACCTTTCATATTTGTGAGATAGATGTCATATTCATTACTTTTTCCATTATTATGGTATATATACTACCATAATTGATTTCTATAATTATTAAAATTAATATAATTAAAGTTTAGATTACTATTTCAGGATCTATATTTCACAGGTTTTCTGATTCAAAATATAAAAATGTTGTCGGGGATATATATTACACTCACATTATTTATCATTATTTTCTAAAATTAAGTTTTAAATTGTGAAATATAATGATCTAACTCTCTAAATTATCATGTGTTATCTACACCTCTATTTATTTCTTGAGAATACATTTTTTCCTTTCTTTGACCCACTTTTTATGTACTTAATATACATAAATAATTTTGAATGAATAATGAATCATTTCTTTTACCTTCTGGGACTAATGATTTGCTTCAATTTCTATATTGTTAAAAAAATTAATGAAATATTATTACTATTATACAATTATTGTTATAAAAAAATATTTACCTAGGTTTTAAAATTTTTCAAAATGTTTTAAAATGATTCTTCTTTTGATTTTGAAAATAAAAAACATTTAATTATTTAACAAATATTATAATGGAATCATTGTTATATGAAAAATGAAATGTGAAATTATTTACACCATAATGAGAACCCAAATATTTTTAGAATACTTTATAAGAATTCACTGTTATTTTCATGGAAATTGAATTCCTTAATACTTGGTTAATTTTTTTTTGTTTTAAAAGATTACATTATTTTATTGTAAAAGGGATATTTTTTAATTTAATAATCTAGGTGACATTAAAATATCATTTAGATATAAAATCACATCCATTGATGTCAGTTACGATTTAAATGTGATATAATCCAATGATACCATTCTAATTCTTTTAGTATGTGGTTTATTTTTATGATGAAAATATATTTATAAGAATTAATTATTTTCCATGAGTTATAAAATTATGAAATGTTAACAAAACTGAATTTTTTACACAGTTATGCTATGATGAAGTCTTTATTAAATCTATTTCATTTCCATGGCTTCAATTTTGATGAAATGTTTATGAATCAAAATGTTTTTTATTTTTTTGGATATGATGAATTTTTTTACCATCTTGTGGTATTCATATATATTATTTTCATTCTATGATGACTGGGACCTATATCTCTCTCGAATGAATTCAATAAAATATTATAAGTTATAATATATATTTTAATAGAATTGGGAGTGAACCCAGTTTAGTAATGGATATTTTCTATTATGATTATCTTGATAGAATCCTTGTATACTAGGATAGTTTGTGGAATGTACAAATTCCACTATGATATCCCTGTTAGTGAGCATTGACTATAATGGAAATCATTTTCTATACTTACGTGTTTTCTACAATTCCATGCATCGTGCATATCCTAAACTTTAATGGAATATCTTCTATAATTTTCAATATAATTCATTTCTTATAAATTTTCAAGAATTATTCTATTTATCATGATTATGATATTTCATTTGTAAGGAATTGGTTTAAAATAATAATCTCATGTTATCATACCATTATACCCATGTTACGCTTATGGGATCATTGACATCTGAGTTGAAAACCCTTATTGTGCATATGAGATCACCCATTTTAATGTTTCTTTTATCTTGGTTATTATTATAGTTTTTATAAATGAATTTGTAAATGGAAATAATACATGGGAATATCTTTGTGGGAGATTTTATAGATCTTTCATCAAAATAATAATATTTTTAATATTAGTTTTTTAAGACACTAACTATTTAAGATCCCTGAGAATTTTTTCACATTATTTATTTATTGGTCTTCTATAAAAATGTAATATGTAATGTCCTGGATTTTTTCTATGTATTATTTTAATATTATATGGGAATTGTTTTCGAGACCAGGCTCTAAGACGGCGTGCAGTTCCGACGCCCAGGGAGCCCAGAACTAGTGTTTGAATTTAATTTAATAATTAAAATACGCGCACGTGCGTTTTCCTGAAAAAGTGGATAACTCCTGAACGAATGCTTGGATCAGAAATCTGAGGGTGCCATTGCGTTTAGAATAGAGATGTTACCTTAGGCAAGGCCTTACATCAGCCGATGCGGGTCGGTGGTGAAATCTAGTTTTTGGATGCGATGGTAATAAAATATTTAATAAAAATATATTATTTCTATAGCGAGATCTTTTAAATATCTTATTCTTTTATCCTATTTAAATAGAGGCTTGCGCCAGGGTCTAGGGTTACAAACCCCATAACTCTGAAAACCTTTGGCGGCTCTAGAGGAAACCGCCAACGCGGCGGCAACGACGTTCTTAACGGATTTCGATGGCGACGACGACGCGGTGATCGGATTATCGCCAGAAAACGCAGTGAATCCAGGTAGGATGATGTTGTGATTTTAATTCTTCCCCGTTATTGATTTACACGACGAACGCGGAGTAATCCATGAATATATTTGCCCGTGGATCGATCATTCTTACAGGTTGGTATTTTGCAGGGATTTGTGGGGAATTGATTCTTGAATTTTATTTGGTTTCGTTCAACCTTCTAATGGTGAAAAACCAAGATCGACACAAACATTGATCGAGGTTCATCCCTCTCGATTTTTTGTGTGTTCTTCCCCAAATTCTCACATTCTTCATGAGAATTCTTCACGATCTTCACTGGGTGAGGAACAATAGATCGCTGCGCATCCGTTCTGCGACGCAATGATCCCAAATTGAAGGATCAACACTACGACAGTCATGAGGAGGTGCGCCGATGGTTTCAGCAGACGGATTGAAGCAGATCCGAAGAGATCGTTCTTCAGACGATTTTTACTTGGATGGCCAGAATCGGATTTTTGTAGTCGATTGAAGACCCAAAACCCACATATTCGGCTTCACGGAGACGAGGCGACCCGGTATCTGGAGTTTCGCGGCGAATTGACGACAGAATCGAGATCCTGAAGATCGACCGAGGTGCGCAGTGGAAGACAAGATCCTGGAAATTTTCCCAACTACACGCCCTGTAGTACGGGCTACACGGCGTGTGTTTGTTAGTAGGGTTACCAGGCGTGTACTCTGGGAGTACACAGACACGGGCAGGATAAACGGCCATGTACAGGCCGTGTATACCCCTCCCCGGCAAGACCCACCTAGATACACGGGGTATCCCGTGTACTAGTACACAGGCAGGAAACACGGACACGGGCAGATACCTTGTACGGGCACATGTCCATTGTACACGAAGCAAGCCCAGGCGCTCGAACACGGCATTTTTTTCTTCTACACATCGTGTAGTTTCTTTCGACAAGATGAGTGACACGGGCCAGTTACACGGGTAGCACCCTGGGTCAAGGAACACAGCGTGTACCTTTTCTACACACCATGTAGTTTGGTTTTTCACAGCTTGAACGGAGGACACAGGCCGTTCACACGGGCAGTACCCGGGGTCAAGGAACCTGGCGTGTAACCATACTACACGTCGTGTAACATTTTATTCATGGCATGATACTCTTGCCTTCTGTGAATTGGACTAGTTCTTAGGGTTCTTACCCTGGGTAATCCCATGAAGGTTCTGGCATCAACTCCATTATATTGGGGTATGAGCCCTTCAGCAAACCTCCCTGAATAGAGTTGTTGGAATCCCCTCTGTGAGACTTAGATATGGATCCTCTATTCATTCCTGGAACCCTATGTAGAGTTCTTGGTATCGATGTGACCAACTTTACCCGGGCACCGATCCTCTGCTTAGGGGATTAGCTCAGACAGAGATGTCGGAATCACCCCATGACTTGGCTGTGATCCTCATCTGAGCATCTTGTTCCCATGGTACTTGTGGAGTGTGTTCTCCTGGAACTAGTACCTCGTGCCTCTCTCTTCAGACCTAGGAGTATGTCCTCCCGATGGTCCTCTTAGTGGAATCTTCAAGCTGGATCCTAGTGGCAGTTTTCACGATGGTCGTTTGTGTATGAATAAATCTGGATATTCTTGTTATATGTTCCGTAGTAATATATTGTGTAGAGCTTACTGTACCTTTCATTGTGGTATTTTCCTTTGTGGTTTTCGAGGTGTCCTACTGGGTATTGTTATACTCACCCCTGCACGGGATTTGCCCGCACGTGTCGTGTCTTGTGCAGACGAGTGAGCCTTTGACATGATTCTTGGTGGACTAGGACCAGACGGTGTTCAGTGAGATCAGACAGGCCGAGGTGTGTTCCTTCGGCGACGGGTTGCAGTCTTAGTACCTTTTTCTATGGGTTGGGCTTTGTTGCAGACTTCCTTTTTGGTGGGATTTTACTTTTGGCCCAGGGGTTTACATTACTGTACTTTACATCCCTGTCATACTATGTGGTTGGTTTTTAGTGTACGCATGCATATTTTCTTTTTGTAGTTTTTACTTTTCAG
The DNA here is from genome assembly GCA_963277665.1 of Viscum album. Taxonomy (NCBI): domain Eukaryota; kingdom Viridiplantae; phylum Streptophyta; class Magnoliopsida; order Santalales; family Viscaceae; genus Viscum; species Viscum album. The sequence goes on from OY728141.1 coordinate 1,429,515,951, forward strand.
GTTTTTGGGCTTGGAGATGTGTGTGCTTGTGTACAGGTTTATAGGAAATGCCTCCCATGTTAGTAGCATGCCTACTCGGTGCTAGTCACCAGCCCCTGGCCTATTGGAGGCGGGCTTGGGGAATTGCATCTCGGGCCCCACTGGGACAGGTCGTGATAGAGTGGTATTAGTGGAGTTCAGTTGAACCTTAGTACCGAGAGTCTGTGAGTTGGTTTGGGACAACAGTGTTAAGTGTCTCGAGTATGTCTCTCAGGCCAGGGACCCCAGTGATGGTGCGGCAGCCGATGTATCCATACACCAGGACTTTGATAACTTTCTTTTCGACTCGAAACATGAAAACACTAGTTGCATGGGCGAAAATAATGGTACATTCATAATATACGAATGGGATGTGATTTCCATGTCCTTCTTGAGTCAGCTCTCCAGATATACTCACTGACTGTGATACTTCTTGTTTCTTGAATAGGATGCCTCCACGACACGCACCTGCTAGGATCCAGCAGCTTGATCACGAGGATGACCCCCTCAGTGATAAAGCTTCGATACAGGGACCAGATCCCCCAGTTCTACCACCAGGTGGCGTGCCAGTTATCCCGCCCCCTGTGGAGCAGTGTTTAGCGCATGCTGTACCAGTGGAGGAGGAGCGCAGGCTGAGCGCACTCCATGAGTTTCAGAGATTGATACCCCTAGGGTTTTGAGGTAAGCCTGACCCTCTGGCAGTAGAGGAATAGCTTGAGGCAGCGACCAGAGTCTTCCGTTTTGTCAAGACACTAGCAGGCCAGATGGTGATCCTGGCAGCGAGCCTTCTGCAGGCCTCGACATGGAGATGGTGGAGTTTGGTCATCAAGACTCACGACAAGGAGACTCTTACATGGTCAGAGTTTGAGCATCTCTTCAGAGAAGAGTTTTCACCAGTTACCCAGAGTGCATTACGTATACAGGATCTTCTTCAGCTCTAGCAGGGAACCATGACGATGGATAACTATTCATCAAGATTTACCGACCTCTCGCGGTACTCAATGGATATGGTCAGATATTAGTACTTCAGATCTCAGACATTTGATTGGGGCTTGCAAAAATATATCCGAGATAGCATCATCGATATGAGCATCCCTACTTATTCTAGGGTGCTCAAGCGGGCTTTGGTGGTCGAGAGCTTCCTGGCAGAGTAGGGACAGCCGATAGTTGTCAGTAGTGGGTGAGCTGGAGCTGAGACCTCAGCAGCAGGGAGCCGACGTCAGTGACCCAGGCATGGGAGACATTTCAAGAGGAGATCCCAGGATAGGGGATCAGCTATGCATGGTTCACAGGTTGATTACATGCAGCCTCGAGAGAGGCTATGTTACTCATGTGACGACAGGGGACATCTCGCTCGAGATTGTCCGACCTGCCATACCACTAACGCGAGAGCAGTGGATGGACCACCGAGTTAGAGGTAACTTGTGGAGAAGGTAGATCCGTGAGGTGGAGGACATGGAATAGGTGTTGGGAGAGTAGCTGGAGGTGGTCAGGATTTCAACCATTTACCACCACCACCCATAGGAGGTCCACCTCAGGCTCAGGGAGCTGGTGTACAGAGGCAGGGACAGCTGTAGGCAGCAGAGGCTTATGACCCAGGTACTCCGGGAATGATTAGAGGTACTATCTGTGTCTTTTCTAATTTGGCTGTAGTATTGATAGACACAGGTGATAGTCATTACTTTCTGGTCTCTTATCTTATTTGAGACCCTGAGATTTCAGTTGAGCCATTGACTCAACCCTTACGCTTAGAAACACCAACTAGAAAAGATTCAGAGATCACACACCTTTGCAGGCAGTGTGACCTAACCCATGGAGGTGAGAGTTTCAGTTGGAACGTCTTGGTGGTAGCATCGAGGCCTTACGATGTCATTCATGGAATGGATTGGTTATCCATAGTTCATGCCCATATTCATTGTTTTAGGCGAAGGGTGCAGTGTGTCCGCAGTGATGGAACAAGGTTCTCTTTTGTCGGTGATTGAGAGACCCAGGAAGCGCAGGATAGACTCGTGCATAGGAGGGCACAAACGATTTCACATCAGTTGGCTAGCCTAGACTTTGGGACATCAGATGTTACGAGTTTTCAGTTTCCAGTAGGGGTGGATGAGTACGAGTACGTCTTTCTGGAGGATGTCCCCGGGCTACCTCCCCATCGGGAGATTGATTTCTGCATCGAGTTGCAACCCTAGATGACCCCGATAGTAGCATCACCTTATCATATGGCTCCTTCAGAGCTTCGTGAGATGAGGGTGTAGCAGAATGTCCTTCAGAAGAAGGGATTTGTGAGACCCAGCGTTTCACCCTGGGCGGCCCCAGTGTTGTTTTCCAAGAAGGTAGACATGAGCTTGAGGCTTTGTGTGGATTACCGGCGCTTAAAGCAGGAGACCGTGACGAACCGATGTCCACTACTGAGGATTTATGACCTCATCGACCAATTGAGAGGGGCACAATGGTTCTAGAAGGATGATCTATGATCCGGCTATCACCAGTTGTGAGTTCGGGAAGAGGATATACTGAAGACGTCTTTCAGATGTCACTATGGTCACGATGAGTACTTGGTGATGCCCTTTGGCGTGATGAACGCCCTGGAAGTGTTCATGGGACTCATGAACTGGATCTTTTAGCCTTATCCAGACAGGTTTGTGGTGGTATTCATCGATGATATCCTTATGTACTATGCGTCCGAGGAGGAGCACGTGAGACACCTAAGGATGGTTCTGGACACCCTCCGAGAGCACTAGTTGTATGGGAATCTCTCGAAGTGTTAGTTCCGGTTACAGGAGGTCCCCTTTTTGGGACACATTATGTCAGAAAATGGTGTAGCATTGGACCCAGCAAAGGTGGAGGCACTGCAAGAATGGGAGCAACCCCAGAGCATGAAGGAGGTGCGAAGTTTCCTTAGGTTGGCGGGCTACTATCGGAGATTCATCAATGATTTCTCCAGGATTTCCGCACCCATGACATATTTGACCCGAAAGGGAAAGCCTTTCGTATGGACCGAGAAATGCCAGCAAGATTTCCAGAAGATGAGACGTAGTATGACGAGTGCCACGATCTTGAGATTACCGAAGGAGGGTGTCGAGTACATAGTGTTCAATGACACATCAGGAACTGGGCATGGTTGTGTCCTGATGCAGAGGCATGTGGTGATTGCCAATGGCTCACGTTAGTTGAGGCCACACGAGCAGAACTACGCGACCCAAGATCTTGAGTTGGTAGCGGTAGTCTTTGCATTGAAGATGTGGCGGCACTACCTAATGGGTGAGCGGTTTACCATCAACTCTGATCACAAGAGTCTCAGATATATATTTTCATAGAAGGATCTGAATTTGAGATAGAGGCGATGGCTTGAGTTCCTCAAGGACTATGACTTTGAGATCATTTATATTCCTGGGAAGGGGAACGTGGTGGCAGATGCTATCAGTAGGAAATCCAGTTCGTAGTTGCTGGATGAGGTGACAAGGCAGTTGGCCTCTTTGTAGTTGTCCTTCGTGGATGGAGATGAGGGAGTATAACGTCAGTCAATGGTTGTTACCCCTCCACTCTTACAGCGAGTCTGGGAAGCACAACGTGAGGATGCTAGCTGTGAGACTCTACGTGCTCAGATATCTGTAGGTGATGCTGCTGATGGATATTCAGAAGGAGGGGAGCACATTGTCCTTTTCAGAGGGTTCACGGTAATACCAGCGACTTTGTGGGAGGAGGTTTTGAGGGAGTTCCATAAATCCCTTTTGGCGGTGCATCCAGGCATGGAAAATATTTACCAGGACCTCCGATGTCAGTTATGGTGGCTAGGGATGAACAAGAATGTGGCAGAGTTTGTATCTCAGTGCCTTACTTGTCAGCAAGTAAAGGCTGAGCACCCGGTGCCAGTAGGTTTGACTCAACCCCTAGAGGTGCCAGAGTGGAAGTGGGAGGGGATATCCATGGACTTCGTGACAGGTTTACTGTGCACGTCCAGGGGACACGATGCCATCGGTGTGATAGTTGATCGACTCAACAAGTCGGCCCACTTCCTAGCAATACGGGATCCGAGTTCGGTAGAGAGCTTGGGACGCCTCTACGTGAAGGAGATAGTTCGGATTCATGGAGTACCATCCACGATTGTCTCTGATCATGATGATCGTTTCACATCCTGGTTGTGGAAGGGGTTGTGAGAAGCTTTTGGGACTCAGTTATGATTGAGCATAGAGTTTCATCCCCAGACTGATGGTCAGATAGAGCGGACCATCTAGGTCCTGGGGGATATTCTACGATCTTGCATACTTGACTTCGGTCGTAGCTGGGAGGATCACCTTCCACGAGTGGAATTTTCTTATAATAACAGTTATCAGTCCACTATTGGTATGGCACCTTTCAAGGCTCTATACAGGAGACCTTGCAGGTTGCTATATTGCTGGACTGACCTGGGAGAGTCAGCACTCATGGGCCCCAAGATTGTGAGAGCTATTATAGAGAAGGTGCAGGTCATCCAGGAGCAGATGAAAACTGCACAGTGTCGGAAAAAGTCTTATTCCGTCTGGAATCAGAGGCCCTTGGAGTTCGAGGACGGAGACCATGTTTTACTTAGAGTCTCACCTCGACAGGGATTGCAGAATGTTGGCCAGGGAGGCAAGCTATCTCTAAGGATCGTTGGCCCTATTCAAATTTTGAGTAGAGTTGGCGAGGTGGAATATCTCTTGGCTCTACCTCCTCAAATGGACCGGGTACACAACATCTTCCACGTGTCACAGCTACGGAGGTACTTGCATGATCCATCGCACGTCATCGACTGGGGCGATCTGGACATCGACGATGGAGCGACCCTTGCTGAGTACCCAGTAGAGATCTAGGATCGGCATGAGAAGATCATTCATGGACAAGATATTCCCTTGGTTCATGTCTGGTGGTAGCACGAGAATCTCTAGGAGAGAACATGGGAGCGGGAGGCTCAGTTTCATGTGCAGTACCCACATCATTTTGAGTAGCCATTATTTTGACTTTTAGGGGATGTAAAATCCCTAAGGTGGGTGTGATATAATGTCCACAGATATGGATTCACGGAGACGAGGCAACCTGGTATGTGGAGTTTCACGGCGAACGGATGACAGAATCGAGATCTGGATGATCGGTCGAGGCACGCGGAGGAATACGCGGTTCTAGAAATTTTCCCGACTACACACCGTGTAGCATTGGCTGCATGGCATGTGTTCATTGATAGGGTTACCTGCCGTGTACTCCGGGAGTACACGGACACAGGAAGGATACACGGTCACAGACACGCCATGTATACCCCTCCCCAGCCAGACCCGGACAGATACACGGGGTATCTCGTGTACTGGTACACGGGCAGGCAACACAGACACGGGTAGAGACCATGTACGGGCACATGGCCAGCGTACATAGAGTGAGCCCATGTGCTCGAACATGGTGTGTGGTTTATTATACACGCCGTGTAGTTGCTTTCAGCAGGCCGAGTGACAGGGGCCGGTTACACGGGCAACACCTGAGGTCAAGTAACACGTCGTGTACCTTTTCTACATGCCGTTTAGTTTGGTTTTTCAGGGCTTGAATGAAGGACATGGGCCGTTCATGCTGGCAACATCTGGGGTCAAGGAACATGGCATGTAACCATACTACACGCCGTTTAACTTTTTCTTCATGTCTTGAGCCACTTGACTTCTGTGACTTGGACTAGTTTGTAGGGTTCGTACCCTTGGTAATACCTTGAAGGTTCTGGCATCAACTCCTTTATACTAAGGTATGATCCCTTTAGCAGACCTCCCTGAATAGATTTTTTGGAATCCCCTCTGTGAGACATAGTGCCAGATCCTCTATTCATTCCTGGAACCCTAGGCATATTTCTTGGTATCGACGTGACCAACTTTACCCAAGTGTCGATCCTCTTCTTAACAGATTAACTCAGACTGAGTTGTCAGAATAACCCCCTGACGTGGATGTGATCCACATCTGATTAAATTGTACCCAAGGTACTTGTGGAGTGTGTTCTCTCAGAACAAGTACTTTGTGCCTCTCTGCTCAGACCTAGGGGTATGTCCTTTTGATGGTGCACTTAGTGGAATCTTTGAGCTGGATCCTAGTGGCGGTTTTCGCGATGGTCGTTTGTGTATGAGTATATCTGGATATTCATGTTATATTTTCCGTAGGCATATACTGTGTAGAGATGAATTTACCTTTCTTTGTGGTATTTTCCTTTGTGGTTTTCGGGGTGTCCTACAGGATATTTTTATAATCACCCCTGCACGGGCTTTTCCCGCATGTGTCGTTTCTTATGCAGACGAGCGAGCCTTTGACATGATTCTAGGCGGACCAGGACTGGACGATGTTCAGTGAGATCATACAGGCCAAGGTGTGTTCATTTGGTGACGGGTTGCAGTCTGAGTACCTTTTTCTATAGGTTGGACTTTCTTGCAGACATCATTTTTGGTGGGCTTGTACTTTTGGACAAGGATTTTACTTTACTGTTCTTTACATGCCCGTCGTACTCTATGATTGGGTTTTAGTGTTTGCATGCATCTTTTCTTTTTGTAGTTTTTACTTTTCAGCTTTGTGGGCTTGGAGATGTGTGTGCATGTGTACATGTTTATAGGAAATGCCTCCCATGTTAGTAGCATGCCTACTCGGTGCTAGTCACGAGCCCCTGGCCTATTGAAGGCGGGCTTGGGGAGTTGCGGCTCGGGCCCCACTGGGAAGGGTCGTGACATAATATTTATTTCAAAAAATTATGGGTCACTATAGATAGTATTAGGGGATATATTTAGTTATCCTTGGGAATAATGGATGAGAAAACATTAGTGATAACCCATAATAGAATCCTTAGTATAGGATAACTTCTAAATGTTTTGGTAAGGATGAGATTATGTTGTTTACATACAAATTCATCCTTGTATGGATACAAATATTGGGGATAGAGTTGGAAAAGATGTACATTGTGGTAATAACTCTGAAAAACTGGGAATCATTCATATCTCGAGAATTACCTAGTAGAGGTTAATGGGCCATTCAATGAACCCTGTTTAACACGCCCATGGGATAATATTTTTAATTCACATTTTATTTATAAAACAATATGATGTATTTTTGAAAATGATGATCATTGATGACCAATGTTAAAACTAAAATGTAAAATATTGAAAAAATGGATTCTTGATTTAAACACCCTATAAATGATTTATCATGACTATGTAATTTTCCATAAAGATCAGTGTTTCTCACACATAAGTTTTTGGTTTTAGTCGATGGATGGAACCAGGATGAATCATGTTAACACTGAGTTCAATTGAAATTTTATTGATTTTGATAAATGAAATTAGTTTCTTACTAGAGATAAAGAAACTATGACTCTTCCAAATAAACTATCATGATATATTACTAAAATGTTGAACATCAATGAGAATAATAACATACCAAATTTGAGGACATCGGAATTTTATGAATGTTTTCGTAGTAATTAATATAGTGTAACAAATATTTCTATCCATAAAAGTCAAATAGTATAGAATAATAACTTATAATAATTTCTTTATTAGAGGAGAAGAATTTATTTATGTGAAATGATGGCCATGTAGAAATAAATTCCCAAGGAATTTGGTTTCTTATATGTGAAAAACATGAGAATTGTCAAAGTGAATTCCCTAAACTAAGGGTTATCCCCATGACTAGGGTATGAAATATGTTATAAAACATCATTTAAGTAATTGGGTTTTTAGTGTATAGTATTTTGGATTAATGAATTATATTGAGGAGTTATTTTTTCCAATGGTATTTTTGTAATAATATTATTGAATAATCTTGGGATTGAGTTAATTTTTGAAGCATAGATGTCATTATCCATGAATAAATTATGACTTTGGGATTCCATAATGGTTTTATGTTTTTATGTTTCACCATAATTTCAAAGTCTTAGAAAACACTTTTTAGGTCCTATGCAATCAGATTTTAATGGAATTATTGCAATTTGGGGAAACATTTTATTTCAATAATGCATATGTAACTATTATATTCAACATGATGAAATATTTGATGAAGAATTTTCTTCTAATATGTTTTATAGTATTGATAAACATCAGGATTGGTATGAAATTTGGTGATTATGAAATTTTAATGATGATAAAAAAGACATTCATATAAGTAATATGAATTTTAGTTTTAGTAAAATGGATAACATGTCACATATGGTAAGGATATGGGTCATGAACCAATAACTTATGGGAGGCTAGGGTGAAATTCTTACCACTGGACAACATGATGTCTTTAATTTTTTTTAAATTAGTTCATATATAAGGATTAACGTTATTTGCGAACATTTATTTATTATAGAGATAACCATGGGATTTGAAAATGATATGGTTATAGATTATGCCTCAGGACAATTGAATGTTAACGAGAAAATCACCCAACTCATTATTCAGAAATAGATAACATCATTTTTCATTAAGGATATAGAGGAATTACATTTATGGAGAAATGTATGATATATATATTTATCATAAAATTTTAATAAATAAATTCATTAGAAAAAAAAGATATAAAATAGAGAGTTTGATTTGATTTGATTAAATATTATGATTACATTTTACAATAAATCCTTGTAACATTTAACAAGGTGTGAAATAAATTGTGTCTAAAGAAACACTATATATTATCCATCCTTTGGATCACAGAAGAACCAATATATATTTATTTAAAAAGTTGAATTTTAAGATGATAATGGAAGGAGATAAATATTATCATTTCTAAACATTTTTTCAACCATCTATCCACGTACAAATTAAATAGGAAGATAAAGAAGATGTTGATCTACATAAAAGTGAGAAATTTTCCTAATAATAACCAAGATTTTTAATGAATGATAAGGTTCTAGAAACATGTATGAGTTCCATTCATAGAAAATTTTAAGTATGAGGTATTATAGGAATCACATAGTTCTTAATTCTCTATTCTTCTAGGAAATACAAATACCTACATAAAGTTGAATGACTAATTTTGGTGGGAATTAATAATGAGAGAAAATTCAGAGTATGTATCATGATGCATGGTATTTATTCATGTTAAGGAAGTGAGAAAAAAGTTGAATGGAATGTTTCAATCATTACCCATACTAGAATGAAAATGGGAATACATCACCATTGATTTATTCCATTGACTTCCCAACACATCAAATGTACATAATGCTATATGGTTTGTTGTCGATCTCTTAAAAATTCATAAAACATCATTTCAATTAAAGTTGACTTATCTCTTCATCAACTTTCTAGGACATATATTAATGATGTTTTAAGGTTTCATGGAGTAATACTTAAAAAATAGATTAACATATTAGGTTTACCACAAAATTATGTCAATGGATTCATCAAGACCATACATAGCATAGTGTTTTAGCACTGTGTATCATCCTACAAAAGATTTATTTTCTAATTAATCAATTCAAATCCAATAGGGTTTGTTGATATCATCATTAATACATTTCAGTGGTAGTTAGGATCAATATATTCCTCTAGTTAGGTTTTGATAAAACAATATCATTCACTAAAACATTTTGTTGGATCCTTATAAAGACCTAAATCTAGAGAATTGTTGAAATACAATGTGTTGGAATGGAACTGGGGAATGAAATATGTTACTTCCTATGAAAGAAGATGAAATCAAAGTAAATATTTTTCATATATATTGTCATATATAGTCAACTCAGTGTGAGAAGAATTTTTATGAAGATAGTCGCCACCATGATCTTGAATTTGTAGTTGGTTATGTTTTATTTCTATGAATTTGAGCATGGAAAAAGGTTATGTGATTTTAGAGTAAATCAAAATTGATCCCGATGTATATGGGCACATTCAATATCCATGATCATGTAGGGATGGTTTTCTATCAATAGTTTCTTACACAAATCCTTTCTCAAGTCCACAATGTGTTTTTATTTTACACTCCTCAAAAAGTACATTCATGATCCATCACATTTTATGAAATCAGAATTGGATCCATGGGAGAATGAACTTTCTTATAAGGAGAATCCGGTGGAGATTCTGAATTATTTATAGAATATTAAAAAAAAATAGGAAAACTCCCCTGGTTAATGTATTGCGGTCAATCCTCTAATTTGAGGAAATTATATGGAGACTAGAGGATATGTTGAGGAAAATGTGACCTCCATATATTTTATCATATAAATGAATTTTGATATAGAAATTCATTTTAATGGGGTTAGAATATTAATCATTGATATATTATGTATAAAAATTTCCTAATAAATTTATCTTTTTTGATATCTTATGCTACAAAAAACACTCAGGTTTAATAAACCATGATATATTACATTAAAATAATAATATTTATTATCTCTTAGCCAATAAAATTGCATGTATGAATAGGATTAACCAGATAATGTATATTAATAGAGAAAATATTTATAGATTTATTATTTTTCTAAATATTAATTATAAATTCACCTATAAGCCAATAGAAAATATGAAATTGTTTTCTAAAAAAATTCTCTTAAAGAAGCTTCTTTATCAAATTTTGTGCAATTATGTTACAATAAAATTTTTACACTTCTAGAAAATTAAATTCATAAATTATTTTAATTTTATAATTCATCATTCCATAATTATCGTAAAATTATTTTTTACAAATTTCTAAAATGATTTAAGTTTTGATACATAGTGGAAAATACTAATTTTAATAAAAATGATTATTTATTTTAATGGATGAAAATAATTCAAATAAAATTAAAATTATTTTAAATGTAATATTAGTGAAATTATATTATAAATAATCTAATATTACTCATTACATTGAATTATGTGATTAATTTTTAAATGAATACTTTTTATACTTTTCATAATTTTCCTTCTCATAACTGATTTTCTGCTACACTTGTGGGATTAATTTTAAATTTAATTCTTCCACATATATTCATTAAATTTAGTAAAATGAATTAGATATATAGTGTAACACCCCGAGATTTTATTAAGTATATTCTTTTTAATTTCATTGATGTCTTGTGTTGTACGCTACACCTAAAGGAGATTGCACAACACACATCCCTGACTTGTCTTTCATTACATGCAATTGCTACCTTCCATGATAGCATGTGTAGTACGCAATAGCGAGTTTCACTAAATGAGATATTATTATATTATTATGAACTATCCATTATGAATAGTAATACCCACTTTTTGAAATTTTATAAATTTTATCTTTCAAAACAGAATTCATTTTTGGATTCGGAATATCGAAATTAGCCTAGGGTGAAATTTTTGGTATTTTTCGGATAACTTTCATATTCTGATAAATAGTGAAAACTACTAAATTTTAATTAAAAACAAATTTTTTAATCAAAATAATTAATAGTGATAAATTATTAAATTGAGTGGTTTAAAGTATATTTAGAATATATTTTTTAAATTTAATACAATGTTGGTCATTGGATGTAATTTCACATTTAAACCAGTTATAAACAAGTGTCAATATTTTTATAGTTATTATCTCTTAAAAACAGACCATTTGTTTTAACAACAGGGATTAATTAGTTAATGTATCTGATATATTTTTAATTTGATAAAATATACATCATTTTAGAATTCGTAATATCAAATATAGCTTAGGCCTAATTTTTGGTATTTTTCTAGAAACATTCATTTTTTGATCAATAGTGAAACCACTAAGTTGTAGTTAAAATAACTGAATTTTTCATAAAACATAATTTTACCACTTCTGTGAGTGTAATTTCGAAAATCTGAGCGACATGGTTAATATAAAGGACTAAAATATGTTTCAATGAGATGAAAATAATTTTTGGGGAATAGTAACTTCTTACTTTTTTTACCACGGTTAAAAGTAAATAGGGTAATTAAGGGTAAAAGTGTTATTATTATTACCCTAACACATGTACTAATTCTATTGGATAAGTGTAATTCGACAAAAAAACCTTAGAAATAAGATATGACCATTTAGGCCCACTTGGATTATATTAGGACATTTGTTATCAATTTATTTAAAGAAGGGTTAAAATAATTAAAATCAATGTTTAATAACTAAATCATTTTTAATATAGGGATATACAGAATATAAATTCGACTATAAATATTCATTAGAAAGATAAAACTAGTTCCAACATAATAATATTTTATTTGTAAATTTTAGACTTCAAATAGTTTAATTTATTTATGATACAATGATGATACAATAATTATACTATTAATGAAATATTGACATAATTGGTGTTATAAATACCCAAATAAATGTAATTTGAGACTTTTTATGAATTCCAATAATTTTATATGTTAATATGACATGTGAGTATTAATTTAATTAATTTTTTTCGAAATAATCATTCTGCTATGACTTTGAAAAAAATCATTTACCAAATAGTGTCAAAAATCACATAAAATAGTTTTTAAAACAAATATTATATTATTAATTGTTATTATATTCCTAAAAATATAAGGTTCTGCCAAGATACTTTTATCATGATAGGTGTATAATTAATGGACCACTTGGGGGTCTCTTGGATGTATATGGTATGTTTATTAACTATATAATATAAAAATACAACGTGACATGGTAAATGTCAATCTAATTAACTAAGAGTTAAAACCAAAAGGTAAGGTTAATATAATGACCAAAACTTGTATAAAGTCTATTGGATGAGATTATTTCGACCCATACCCAATTTATCTTCTAAATATATCAATTTGTAGTTATTAAAAACCGAATTTTACTTTATAATAAAATAATATGTTTTGTTATTCCAAAGGTGCCCCTCTCCTCCCTTATAAAAGGGAACCTCCTCCCTCTCTTTCTCAAACAACATTGAGCCTTCAAGCTCGTCCAATACCTTCCAAATTCTCTTCTCCACTTACCTATAAACATCCTATAGGTCCTGGTCTTCTTCAAAGTCCAATTTTAGTGCCCAAAGAGGAGGTCTCAAAGAGGCGCTTTAAAGAAGAGGTAATGTCCATTACCGATTCTTTCAACTCTATTTCTTCTTCCACTTCTTCTTTTTTAGTTGTTTCATTATGAGGTAATAACATAAATATCAAAAAAATACTGATATGTAATTATAAGTATGAAACAACAATATTTCACCATCTATCCATCCAATGGAAAATGAAATCACCACGCGTGCGTACGTACAAAATACCGTCTCCACACCGTGGTGTAATATATTTTCCAACATCACCTTACATGGATGGGTATAATGGTGAAAGTAATAAATATATATTATTATTGTAAAGTGATATTGATTATGTAAAATTATACACACACTTTAATACAATTCCATGATCTTGGGAATGATATCATCGCTCGTGCGTACGTACGGACTACCGTCTCCACGACGCGATGAGATTCACTCTCCATGTTAAACATTCATGAATGATTATAAAGTATATATATAATGAATAATAATGAAATATATGACATAGTAATGATACTGGATTTATTTATATATATATATATGTATGTCATTTACTTAATTCCATTCAATTCAAAAGGGAAACGAAAACAACGTTCATGTGTACGTACGACCTACCGTCTCCATGAACGGTGTATTTCCTTCCTTTTATCAATCTATAATATATATTTATATGATGAATATATATTATATATAAATCATGTTTTGAATTCTGTAATTATGTAAATCAGGATATAAGTAATAATATCAAGAACGACAAGTTGAAACACATACGATAAATAAAATGATTTTACCCAAAACGCTGCTTTAACATTGAATTTACAAAAGAACAGGTAATATAAAGTCATAAGTGAAACATATATGATATCATAACAATGAATATGATTCTGTAATAAGTCAATGACATTATTTAAATCATTATATAGTAGGTTCGGATACGTACAAGCATATCGGACCAAAGGTAAGGGATAATTTTTCAAATCTCAATTTTATCCGAGATTGCTTATTCATTAGTATTTACTGGGGTTATTTCAATCATCCATGTCCATATCTTCTAAAATTATTTTCATGTATGTTTAAAGTCCTTTTTACCAGTTTTTTACTTTTACTACATGGTATGTAAGGAATCATTCTTTTGTTTACGTTATGAGATACTTTTTTGACTTTTCCGGCAAAAGTACGAGAAGAATGTTTTTTAACTTATAAGGCACGAACGGATTTTTACGGTTTTATAAAGCCTTATTTTCATGAAGCTTCCTCCAAAATATTTCATGACTATTTTCAACAAAATAATTATCTTTTAAAATTTCACGACATTTTGTGAAAAGAAAATGATTTTGAAGAAAAAAGGATATGTTCCTAAAAAATGCATTTCAAGTGTTTTAACAAAACCATTTACATCTAAGATGACATTATTTCCTATGTGTATGTTTCAAGTATAATTTCTATATTATTTAAAAGGTTTCACTTTTCTTATTATTAAATGATATCCATTTCTTTTATATGGATTATGTGATGATGGGATGATGTTTATGAAACCCATTTTATTCGTTGGGTTAATATAAATGATGTATGTTTATTTTGTGGCACAAGTAATAATGATTTCATTATGAGATGGATGGGACCTATATGTCCCTCCAATTCATTGGGTAAAGATTTTATATCTCATGAGATAGACATGGATGGAACGGTAAGTTAATCCGATTCAGTGTTATAGGACTGAAACGAGGAGTGAACTCGATTCAGAATGGGACTTTGTCCACTAAGATGGTCTTGGCAGTAATGCCTTGGCTACTATGGAAATCATTACATGTGCTTAATGGATTCAACAATTACATGTTCTATTCCCATGCTATTTTATGATGTTTTATGTTCCATTATGATCTATTCCTTATGTACTTCCATGTTTTATGTTGTTGCTCAAGACATTGATGTTTAAACATTATGTTCATGTTTTTATCTTCAAATGTATATAATATGTTTTATTTTATCCATTCATACCCTTACTGAGAATTTGAGCTCACCCTTTTTATGTTTTCTTTTCCCCATGATATAAAGAATGGGTTTAGGTAAGAAAAAAAGGGGGAAGATCTTTATGGGAGATGTTGAAGATCTTTCACCACGATTAGAGGATTGCGTTCCATGTTTCCAAAGACACTAAACAATTACAGTCCTTGTGTGTCTGTTTTTGTTATGTATTATGTATTCCGAAAAAGTAATGTAATGTACATGTACGTCAAGCTTCGGGTCTCTACATTTGGTATCAGAGGCAAAGGAGGTATGAATGTATCTGATCCTTGGGAACTCTCACATGTGAGCGTTGGACGAAGCATGGCTCTCCGCCCAAGGGCTTCATGAGGAAATGACTACCACTAGGGATGGTGGTTTGTCCCGCCCCTGGGGTGTAGCCGCCCATAGATTACCCTAATAGGTATCAATTATAGTCCAATAGAAGTAATTACAGACCGTTATAGTTGTCATCAGAGGAAAGGTTTAGTCAACCTTTAGAAACTAGGATGCGAGAACTTTAGTGAAATCCCTAGAGATATTTCTAAGGTATGTCTAGGGATGTCCCTAAGGATAGGTATACGTATAGGATATTGTCCTAGAACTACGGTAACGATCATAGAATTTAACATAAGATGTTAGATATTGAGGGTGCTCCCCCTTTACTATGTTGTTTTCCCTATCATGATTTTTTCCTCTCACAATATTCTTTTTGGGTTTTAGAAAATTGCTGGAAACATGAAGATTCATGATAATGGAGGATATTACGGACAATGGAATGATATTCTTCATGAGAAACCAAATTAAATGGGATTTGGAAGTCCAAAAAATGTTATTATTCCTAATCAGCAATCTCATAATATGATCAATAATCTCATCTTTGGTAAGTTTCCCGACTCAGATAATAAGAGAAAGATGGAGTTTAATGATGATCATAGAGGAAAGAAAGTTCAATTTCCCTCATGTAAATCATGTGTCAAGAGGCATCAGGGAGATTGTTTCAAAGGAACTGGAAGATGCATTGGGTGTGGAAAAGAAGGACACAAAGCCAGTAAGTGCACAGGAAAAGGTTCAGTTAACAACATGGACAAGGATAATGGTATTGCTACGACATCAACAATGATTAGATGTTTTAAATGTTGAATGTATGGGCATTATGCAAACCAATGCCCTAAGGGAAAACCTCATGAAGAGAATCAGCATGGTCATATGAGTTGTATTTATGTGGACGATGATGAAGAGACTACAAATGAAATATGAGATGAAAGAAATAATGAAGCTCAATCAGTGGTTTAAGAAGTTAGTGGAATGATTGTCTGTTTATAAAGAATAATGTATGGTACTATGGAATAACGAATCATCCATGTATTGTTACACTATTGTTTTTCGTAAAGTATTTGAAAGTATATGTTGAATGGTACCGGTAACTATGAAAGGTTATTCAGATATTTTTGGAATGTATATGATATGTGGATAAGAAGATAATGAGATGTTTGATTTTATTCATGAGATCAAGACTGATATAAGGACTAAGTGATATCACGGTTTGAGTATATAGAGTTTTTAGGATTTTGGTATGTGGAAAGTGTCAACTTTTAACTGCCTTCATGTTTTCACTAATGTTAAATGGGTATTCATTCTTCAATAGAATACATTATTATGGTATTCACATGTTTGTAATTTTACCAACAAGATATATATTATGATATATGGGGGATAAATGATGGAATTCATGTTATTGTTTTGTGACATTTTACGTAATCATTTTCTTTATACTATGAGCTTGGACCTAAGTATTTTAGATAATCCTAAAGATTGGAATGGATTATGTTGGACATAAGTTAGTATTGTTTAAGGATAGAACTTTTATTGATATTATTGATGGGATGTTATAATAATATAGCTTTAGAAAAAGGACAACATGCAGGACGGGCGATAGCCCATCGCGTCAGACAAGGATGTGGGAATCGAACCCACAACCGAAGTGCGACTGGCCTTTATCGCCTACCACTGGCCTACAGGAAGTCCCTGGTTATTAGAAACTAGTTTTATTTTATTAGGAGGTATGATATATGTAATATAAGTTCATTCATGGAATCATATACGATTAACCTCACCATAAATGGACTTATGTATATTTGATAACTTTTGATAACCTTTTGTTTGAGACAGATGGAATGACCCGTCATTCTATCACATGATCTGCTAACACTTCACGAATAACAAATTCAACTTCATTTATTTAAGATATGAAGTGGATATTTTTCATGTCATGAACAACAGTGAGATTGTACCAAAATAATGTAATTATTTATTCTAATTCAAATTCATCAACTTTATGGAAATGATCTTGAAAACCAAAAATGTTGTCCTAGTGCCCTTATATCCGATGAATCAGATGGTACCCTAGATCATCAAAAATTTATGGCTTTGTGATTGTTGTCTTTTTCATAGCTATGTTCTCTACCACTCTCCATCAGAACATGATGGTTAGATTTCCCTTCCATATCCATATTTTCACCCATGTTCTCCTATTTGGAAACCCAGTGACTAGTAAATTTGGGTAACCATTACGTTTCATACATTAGTTTTTAAAACCAAGTTTTGGTATTCCTTTTTACGATGTGGGTTTCTATTAAATAAACTTTCGAGTAGTAAACCATTTATAACCCCGATGAATTTCGAGGGAGAAATTCATTTTAAGGGGGGTAGAATGTAACACCCCGAGATTTTATGAAAAATATTCTTTTTAATTTTATTGATGTATTGTGTTGTACACTACACCAAAATGAGCTTTCACTACACACATCCCTAACTTGGCTTGCATTACACGCAATTGCGACCTTCCACGATAGCGTGTGTAGTACGCAATACCGAATTTCACTAAATAAGATATTATTATATTTTTTTGAACTAGCCGTTATGAATAGTAATACCCACTTTTTGAAATTTTATAAATTTTATCATTCAAAACGGACTTCATTTTTTGATTCGGAATATCAAAATTAGCCTAGGGTGAAATTTTGGTATTTTTCGGATAACTTTCATATTCTGATGAATAGTGAAAATTACTAAATTTTAATTATAAACAACTTTTTTAATCGAAATAGTTAATAGTGATAAATTATTAACATGAGTGTTTTAAAGTATATTTATAATATAATTTTAAAATTTAATACAATTTTGGTCATTGGATGTAATTTCACATTTAAACCAGTTATAAACAAGTGTCAATCTTTTGATAGTTATTATCTCTTAAAAACACACTATTTGTTTTAACGACGGGAATTAAATAGTTAATGTAACTGATATGTTTTGAATTTGATAAAATAGAAAAAATTTTTGATTTCATAATATCAAATATAGCTTAGGCTTAGTTTTTGGTATTTTTCTCAAAACTTTCATTTTTTGATGAATAGTGAAACCACTACGTTGTAGTTAAAAAAACTGAATTTTTCATATCACATAATTTTACCTCTTATGTGAGTGGAAATTCGAATATTCTAGAGACACAGTTAATATAAAGGACTAAAATATGGTTCAATGAGATGAAAATAATTTTTTTTGAATAGTAACTTCTTACTTTTTTTACCATAGTTAAAAGTAAATAGGGTAATTAAGGGTAAAAGTGTTATTATTATTACCCTAACACATGTCCTGATTCTATTGGATAAGTGTAATTCGACCAAAAACAACCTTAGTAATAAAATAAGACCATTTAGGCCAACTTGGATTAGATTAGGACATTTATTATCATTTTATTTAAAGAAGGGTTAAAATAGTTAAAATCAATGTTTAATAACTAAATCATTTTTAATATAGGGTTATACATAAGATAAATTCGACTATAAATATTCATTAGAAAGCTAAAAGGATTTTCAACATAATGGTATTTTATTTATAATTTTTAGACATAATATAGTTTAATTTATTTATGATACAATGATGATGGAGTAATTATCCTATTAATGAAATATTGACATAATTGATGTTATAAATACCCAAATAAATGTAATTTGAGACTTTTAATGAATTAAAATAATTTTCTATGTTAATATGACATGTTTTTATTGATTTAATTAATTTTTTTCGAACTAATAATTCTGTTATTAACTATATAATATAAAAATACAAAGTGACATGGTAAATGTCAATCTAATTAACTAAGAGTTAAAACTAAAAGATAAGGTTGATATAATAAAATAAACTTCTATAAATTCTATTTTATGAGAGGATTTAGACCCATACCCACCTTATCTTAGAAATATTTCAATTTTGAGCTATTAAAAACCGAATTTTTCTTTATAATAAAATAACATTTTTTGTTATTCCAAAGGTGCCCCTCTCCTCCCTTATAAAAGGGCAACTCCTCCCTCTCTTTCTCACACATAATTGAGCCTAAATCTCAGAAAACCCCGGCCAAATTCTCTTATCCACTTCCCTAGAAACATCCTAGAGGTCCTGGTCTTCTTCAAAGACCAATTTTAGTGCCCTAAGAGGAGGTCTCAAAGAGGCGCTTCAAAGAAGAGGTAATGTCCATTACTGATTCTGTCAACTCTATTTCTTCTTCCACATCATCTTTTTTTGTTGTTTAATTATGAGGTAATAAAATCTGTATCAATAAAATACTGATATGTTAATATATGTATGAAAGAACCATATTTCACTGTCTATCCATCCAACGGAAAACGAAATCACCGCGCGTGCGTACGTACGAAATACAGTCTCTACACCGTGGTGTAATCTATTTTCCACCATCACCTTACATGGATGGGTATAATGGTGAAAGTAATGAATATATATGATTATTTTAAAGTGATATTTATTATTTAATATTATACATACACTTTAATACAATTCCACGATCTTGGGAATGATATCATCGCTCGCGCGTACGTACGGACTATCGTCTCCACGACGCGATGAGATTCACTCTCCATGTTAACCATTCATGAATGATTATAAAGTATATATATAATGAATAATAATTAAATATATGAAATAATAATGATACTAGATTTATATATATATATATATATATATGTATTTCATTTACTTAATTCCATTCAATTCAAAAGGGAAACGAAAACAGCATTCATGCGTACGTATGGCCTATTGTCTCCATGAACGGTGTATTTCATTCCTTTTATCGATCTATAATATATATTTATATGATGAATATATATTATATATAAATCATGTTTTACATTCTGGAATTATGTAATTCAGGATATAAGTAATAATATCAAGAATGAAAAGTCGAAACACATACGATAAATAAAATGCATTTACCCAAAACGCTGCTTTAACATTGAATTTACAAAACAACTGGTAATATAAAGTCATAAGTGAAACATATAAGATATCATAAAAATTAATATGATTCTGTAATAAGTCAATGACATTATTTAAATCATTATACAGGAGGTTCGGATACGTACGAATCATATCAGACCTAAGGTAAGGGATAATTTTGCAAATCTAAATTTTATCCGAGATTACTTATTCATAAGTATTGACTAGGGTTATTTCTATCATCCATGTCCATGTTTTATAAAATTATTTTCATGCATGTTTAAAGTCCTTTTACCCATTTTTGACTTTTACTACATGGTATGTAAGGAATCGTTCTTTTGTTTACGTTACGACGACTTTTTTGACTTTTCCAGCAAAAGTACGAGAAAAATGTTTTTTTAACTTATACGGCACTAACAGATTTTTATGGTTATATAAAGCCTTATTTTAATGAATCTTCCTACAAAATATTTCATGACTATTTTCAACAAAATACTTTTCTTTTAAAATTTCATGACATTTTGTGAAAAGAAAAATATTTTGAAGAAAAAATGATATTTTCTTCAAGAATTCATTTCAAGTGTTTTATCAAAACCATTTTCATCTAAGATGACATTATTTCATATGTGTATGTTTCAAGTATAATGTCTCTATTATTTACATGGTTTCACTTTTCTTATTATGAAATGATATCCATTTCTTTTATATGGATTATGTGATGATGGGATGATGTTTATGAAACCCATTTTATTCATTGGGTTATTATGAATGATGTATGTTTATTTTGTGGCACAAGTAATAATTATTTCATTATGAGATGGTTGGGACCTATATCTCCCTCCAATTAATTGAGTAAAGATTTTAAATCTCATGAGATAGACATGGCTGGAACGGTAAGTTAATCCGGTTCAGTGTTACAGGACAGAAACGAGGAGTGAACTGGATTCAAAATGGGACTTTGTCCACTAAGATGGTCCTGGAAGAAATGCCTTGGCTAATATGGAAATCATTACATGTGCTTAATAGATTCCACAATTACATGTTTTATTCCCATGCTATTTTATCATGTTTTATGTTCCATTATGATCTATGCCTTATGTACTTCCAAGTTTTATGTCGTTGCTCAAGATTTTGATGTTTAAACATTATGTTCATGTTTTTAAGTTCAAATGTATATGGTATGTTTTATTTTATCCATTCTTACCCTTACTGAGAATTTGAGCTCACCCTTTTTATGTTTTATTTTCCCCAGGATATAAATAATGGTTTTAGGTAAGAAAAAAAATGGGGAAGATCTTTATGGGAGATGTTGAAGATCTTTCACCATGATTAGAGGATTACGTTCCATGTTTCCAAAGACACTAAACTATTACGGTCCTTGTGTGTCTGTTTTTGTTATGTATAAAGTATTCCTCAAAATTAATGTAATGTCCATGTACGTCATGCATCGGGTCTCTACAGATTGTATCATAGGAAAAGGAGGTAGGAATGTATCCGATCCTTGGGAACTCTCACATGTGAACGTTGGACGAAGCATGGCTCTCCGCCCAAGGGCTTCATGAGGAAATGGCATCCACTGGGGATGGTGGTGTGTCCCGCCCAGGGGGTGTAGCCGCCCATGGAGTGCCCTGATAGGTATCAATTATAGTCCACTAGAAGTAATTCCTGACTGTTACATATAGAATATTCATAATTAATATGTACTAAAAATATAATAATTTTTTAATAAAATGTGTAGTGAAAAAATATAAATTAGTTATTGTGGTTAGGGTTAAAATGAGTTTACTAACAGTTAAACTAACAAGATATGGGTATGATTTATTTTAAGACATGTATAAGTTATTTTGGATAAATTTTTTTAAATAATTTCCTATTCCAAAATATAATAAATTGTCATTTTTATTATTTTACAATGGTAATTACTTGATTATTATTTTTTCTTTTGAAAAATTTCCACATAGTTTCCATGTGGGATCCATTCCACACTTATAAAACAACATCTCATATAATATCTTCTACACACTCCCATGCTAATTTTATTTGGAAACTACTTACCAAAAACCCTTATTTGTATCCATAACTATTATGTATATTTTTTATTATAAATCTATACTAGGAAGCCATTGGTTTAAACATAAGGGGTATGTCCATCAAAGAGGTAACATACCTAAATTCGTGTAGTTATTTTTATTATTCTTCAACTTCTATTAGTTATTATTTAAAAAATAATTACATAATAACTTTTTTAACCTGAATATACAATTTTAATGTTACATGTAAAGACCAGAAAAATTCAAGGAAATTTTTTTTCTTAATTTTCTTTGGATTTTTACAAGAACGTAGTTTCAGACGGCACCTGATTCTGAGGCCCGGTGTGCCCAGAATCATTTTCCGAAGTTTGGCTCGGGTACATTCAGTGAACATACGAGTGGGTTTTTCTAACTTTTGAACCGTTGCTTGGAATCGAATTCTGAGGGCATCGATGGAATCGCAACACCGGTAATTTCTTAGAAACGCCTCTTCCGAAGTTGTGTTTGCTCGGGTGTGGTTTTTAATTTTTGGGCTTAAAGTTAAGAAATAAAATAATTTGTATGACAATCATTATTTTATTTCACTTAAAGCCACTTGAAAGACACTTAAATCTGCTTAAGCTGAGTTGATGCAGATAGGGTGTTATCCAAAAATATCCTACCCTCTTGGTAGGATATTTGTGAGGTGGGGCCCGCATGAGCCCCACCGTTTCTTTTCTGATAAGTAACGCACCCATGAAAACCCGTCATTATGAAAGTCAACTGACGTGTTTTCTTAATTTCTTAACGCACCATTTAATTGGGAGATTTTAGTAGTTGAATTAATTCTATGAATTAATTTAATCATTTCATAACCTGTTTTCAATCCGTTAGCGTAATAAAAAAATAAGACCAAAGCATGACTTCTTGTGTGTTGTTCGTTGAGAGGATTTGACAGAAACCTCAAGTTCTTCATCCTCTTTCACGAAGAACACGAAGATTGTGAAGAACGCGAAGAAAGCGAAGAACGCCGTCACCATCGGAGATTGACGACGCTTCTTCTGAGACGTTCTTCTCCGCAACGATCTCCGATCACCAACTGCTTGAGGTATGAGATTTTGGGTTTCTTCTTTTATCTCTTTGTAGGTTATAACAACATCATGGATTTAATTAATATAATTAAATCTGCATGTTCTTGAACCTCGGAGTTCATCGATGCGACATCGTATTCCGCGACGACGCGACGCCCTTCCGCGACGATGCGACGCCCTTCTGCGACGTGACAATCGCCTCCTTCCGCGGCGATCAATTCCGCGAAGAACGCGCATGTGACAACTTAACAAGGAAGGGGTTTTTTTGTATTTTATATTTTCGTGGAAGTTTCCTCCAAAAATAAAGAACCCGGTTTCATAAGAACAACTTTAATTTATTAAAATTGTTATTTGTTATGTTTTCATGTGTTGATTATTTCTCCCGAATGTTGTCATCTAACGCGGAGGGTGCGGGCCAAAAAAACACGGCCCGACAACCCTCCTCAGTTCTTCGTTTATGTGTGGATTGGCGGGCGATGAAAAAACATGCAGCAGGGACGATCCGTTGTTTCCGCAATGAAGAACGGGACCCGGGAGGAGCTTTGGTGTAGATGAGAAGGAAATTGGACAACCGGAGCAACCCCGGTGGCCCGCGGAAGCCACTGGCGGTGCCGGCGGCCGGAGGCGGCGTCGGCCAGCGAACCCGCGGTTACGCAGGTCCGACACGCACGGGACGCGGCAAAGCCGCGTCCGCTATTTCCAGCATGGCCCCACGTGGGCCGCGACACCATCATCCCGCGGGGGCAGCGCCGCGCGGCTCCCTCGCTCGGCCGTTCGGTAGAGCCGAGCAAGGCCGGCCCGACAGTCCGGGTCGTGCCGAACCGGGTCTGACCCGGACTCAGGTCAGGTCGACCCGGTTCGGGCCGACCCAGGGGAAGTTGTGCCGGGTCGGTCTGGGCCCAGACCCCCCGTCTCCGGACGGTTTCGGTCTTTCGGTCATAACATGAGCTACAGGCCTCAGAACGACGCGCCGTCAACGGCATTGCGATCCTTGGATCGAGACGGACGTTTCGCTATATCAAACTAAAGATTTAGGAATACTTTGTGATTGGCCGGGTTGGTTCATACACGAAACCATCTGGGCCTTCGGAGCAGAAACCCTCATATCTTGAGTTTCGGACGTCCAATCGACGTGCCGTCGACTTCGTTGAATTCCTCTAAGTGAGAATTATCTTTTGGAATACTCCGCTCGAGGTTTGGACACAGGTGGAGTACGGTCGGGTTGGTTTTTCATTATAAAACCAACCGGGCCCCCGGGACGAAAAAGCCAATAACTCTCAGACCGGGCGTCCGATTGACGCGCCGTCTGCGACGTTGAGTTTTTGTTGACGATACAGATCTTTTGGATACATCAAATCTGGACTATGTGTCAGTTGATGTATCAGCCTCTGGGCTCGTGGAGCGGCCCCTCCTGAATGAGTTTGCTATGTGCGGGAACCCTAGAGCTGGCTGCGACTGCTACTGTGACGACGACGACTGTGCAGAGATCCTCAGTGGATTCGACGGAAATGACTACAACACTCAGCGATCCTTCGTGGGTCAGTGCTACCGATCATGTGTGGGTCCGATCCTGCATGGGTCAGTGCTCAGTGGTCCTGTGTGGGCCAGCGCCAACAGGTCCTTTGTGGGTCCGATCCTGTGTGGGTCTTTGCGGGGGTTAGTTACCTATCGATCCTTTGTGGGTCAGATCCTTTGTGGGTCATTGCAGGGGTTAGTACCTATCGATCCATTGTGGGTCCGACGACTTAGATGGATCAATGATCATCTCTATCGTCATTTGAAGAAGTATACCTATGTGAAGTGAAACTCTGTTTTACTTTCCTTTGTGGATTGTGTTGAGCTTTCCTGTGTGGATTTACGTTTTACTTTCCTTTGTGGAATGTGTGGAGCTGTCCTGTGTGGATTTTATGTTTTTCTTTCCAGTGTGTACTGGGATGTACTTGAGCTCGGATGTTAGAGCCGAGCGAGAATTGATAACTTAGGTATATGTATGGGCATATACCTACGACGTGTCGGATGTTACTTCGTTAATGTATCTTTCCATTGGGGTTTATACTTTGTGGATTCTGAGAGACCTTCGGGGGTCTCGGGGTCCCTACTGAGTAGCTTATACTCACCCCTGCACGAGCTATGCCCGCACTACGTTGTGTTGGTTGCAGATGATGGACACCGCTGATCGTGGTGGAGGCTTGCGGTGCAGGACGGTACCTGGAGGTGGACCACTGGGCGGGACGTACTCGGAGCGGTCAGGAGAACCCGAGAAGCAGTGGAGGCTATCTGTACCCACCCTTTAGGTGGGAATTCTAGTGGACGGCTCGACGTTGCGGCTTAACTTTTCAGTTTCTGTTTTTCCCCTTTTTGTTGTACTTTACAGTTGGGCTTGTATTTCCGCCCCCCTTTACTTTTTCGTACTTACTGTTGTACCAACTTTTACTTAGTGTTTACTTTTTCCGCTTGCTTACTATGTGGTGCTTGTTTACTTTACAATGGCAATGCCTTCCATTTTTACCGAGATTTACGCCTTGGTGCTAGTCGCCAGACCCTGGCCTATGGATGGCGGGATTGGGGTAGTCACGGCACGGGCCCCGAGGATGGGTCGTGACAAATTGGTATCAGAGGTGGTCAGTTCTACCGCAGACTCTGATCTTTATTCTATGTGAAGCAATAGTGTTTAGCATATTGGGTGTGGTTATCAGTCTAGGGAGTCCAGTGTTGGTGCGGCGGCCAACGTATTTGTACACCAGGACCCTGACTTCTATTTTCCAACTTAATGTACGAAAACATTGATTGTATGTGTGTTTCACGTTTTCTTTGTGATTACTTTGTATCAGCTCACAGGTATAATGTTCTGACCGTGGCGCACCTGTTTTCTTTCAGGATGGCCCCACGACGGCAGCCAGCTAGGGTTCTGAGAGTTGAGTGTGACGACAGCCTGCCGAGTGACGAGGCCTCGGTACAAGGACCTTTGACAGCAGAGGCACCAGCGGTACCTCTACCCTCTGAGCCCCCAATGCTTCCAGCACCAGCCGCTGACGATGAACGTCGCCTCAGTGCACTGCATGAGTTCCAGTGCTAGTGACCTCCCAGGTTCCGCAGGGAGATGGAACCCCAGGCAACCGAGGACTGGCTGAAGGCAGTGGTACGAGTTTTCAGACTAGTGAGGACACCAGCAGACCTCACGGTGATCCTCACAGCGAGCATACTGCACGCAGAAGCACGACGATGGTGGATCTTGATGCTCCAGGTGCACGATGAGGCCTCTCTCATCTGGACAGACTTTGAGGGCCTGTTCCGCTCAGAGTTCGTCCCGGCCATCCTCCATGCGGTGCGCATCCAGGAGCTTCTTCAGCTGCGGTAGGGCCGCTTGACGGTCGCCGAGTACTCAGCGAGATTCACCGATCTCTCGCGCTACTTGACCGACATGGTACGGGACCCATTCTTCCGGGCCCGGACCATTGAACAGGGTTTGAGACACGAGATCAGGGCATCGCTGATCTCCCTCAGCATCCCGACCCAGGCAGGAGTACTAGAGCGAGCCCTTTTGATCGAGATATTTCTTGCTGAGACTTCTCTAGTGGCGAGACCTACCGCAGGGCGGCAAGTAGCAGAGTCTTCCGTAGCGGGCAGTCGACGGATGACTCAGGGGTCCAGGCAGACCAGACCCTCACGCAGACGGCCTCAGGACACTGGCTCAGCAGTGCGGGACACACAACATGGAGCCAGTCTTTCGAGAGGCAGGCAGTGCCACACATGCGGCGGACAGGGTCACATGGCTCGTGACTGCCCGACAGATCATGCCGAGGAGAAGCAGATAGTTGAGGGGACACATAAGCAGAGGCAGAGGGTCGACTGTGGCCGTCCGCAAGGAGGAGGCGGATGAGGAAGAGGAGCTGGCCGAGCAGTAGGTGGTGGGCGATGCTTTGAGGCTCTACCACCACCGCCACCAGGAGGTCCGCCCGACCACAGGGAGCTGGTGGGAAGAGATAGGCACAACTCCAGGCAGTAGAGGCCTACGACCACGGCGTGCCCGAGATGATTCGAGGTACGATCTGTGTCTATTCCACCCTTGCTGCAGTTATTATAGACACAGGAGTGAGTCACTCTTTCATATCCACTTCCCTTGTTCGGAGCTTAGAGATTCTGACAGAGCCGTTGACTCAATCCTTACAGCTAGAGACTCCTACGGGAGCCGACTCGACGATTACGCACTAGTGCCGGCAGTGTGAGCTTACTCTTGGAGGCGAGATCTTCAGCTGGGATCTTCTTGTAGGGGCATCGAGGCCTTACGACATCATCTTGGGCATGGATTGGTTATCTACAGTCCATGCACAGATTGACTGTATTAGGTGCAAGGTGCGATGTGTACGCACCGACGGGAGCAGGTTCACATTCACCGGAGAGAACGGAGCCTTTTCAGCACAGGATGGACTTCCGTAGTGGAGAGGACAGACCATCACTAATCAGTTGGCTAGCCTCATCCTAGGAGCAGTTGACGTGCAGAGTCCTAGTTTTCCTACAGTGGTGGATCAGTACGCGGACGTCTTTCCCGACGATGTTCCAGGGCTACCTCATCGCAGAGAGGTAGAATTTCATATTGATCTATACCCCGGGACAGCCCCGATATCCACTCCAGCATATCGGATGGCTCCTGCTGAGCTTCTAGAGCTACAGGTAATGTTGGAGGACTTACAGGGCAAGGGATTCATCCGACTCAGTGTTTCACCCTGGGCTTTACCGATATTGTTCTCCAAGAAGGTGGATGGGAGCTTGCGACTTTGTGCCGATTATCATCGCCTGAACAAGGTGACATCGAGGAACAAGTATTTGCTACTGAGGATTGATGACCTCTTCGATCAGATCAAGGGAGCACGGTGGTTCTCGAAGATAGACCTCAGGTCAGGTTATCATCAGCATAGAGTTCGAGACGAGGATGTGCAGAAGACGACCTTCAGATGTTGGTATGGCCACTATGAGTTTTGGTTATTCCATTCGGCGTAACCAATGCTCTAGCAGTGTTCATGGGCCTCATGAATAGGATCATTCAGCCATACCTCTATCGATTTTTCGTGGCCTTCATTGACGACATTTTGTTTTACTCGACGACTGAGGAGGAGCACGCCTAACACTTACGGGTTGTACTAGACACACTCCGAGAGAACCAGCTTTATGGAAAGCTCTCAAAGTGTCAGTTCTGGATACGTGAGGTCCACTTCTTGAGGCACGTCATTTCTGAGGTGGGAGTTGTGGTGGATCCCATGAATATCGAGGCAGTGCAAACTTGGGAGCCACCCAAGAGCGTGACGGAGGTGCGGAGTTTCTTGGGACTAGCTGGATACTACCAGAGATTTGTGCCAAACTTCTCCAGAGTTGCGGTACCACTCTCAGCTTTGACGAAGAAGGGGAAACCCTTTGTGTGGTCAGACAGATGTTAGCAGAGCTTCCACGAGCTGAGACAGAGCTTGACCAGTGCACCTATCTTGAGGTTGCCTGAGGAGGGAGTAGGGTATGTAGTCTACTGTGATGCATCAGGGACCAGACTCAGATGTGTCCTGATGCAGGAGCGGGTAGTGATCGCCTATGGATCACGTCAGTTGAGGCCGCATGAGCAGAACTACGCTACCCCTGACCTGGAGTTAGCAGCAGTGGTTTTCGCTCTGAAGACATAGAGTCACTACCTGATGGGCGAGCGCTTTACAGTCTTTTCTGACCATCAGAGTCTCAGGTACATCTTCTCGTAGAAGGACCTGAACCTGAGACAGCGGTGATGGATCAAGTTCTTCCAGGACTATGACTTTGAGATAGTCTATACTCCCGGGAAGGGTAACGTGGTAGCCGATTCTCTCAGCAGGAGGAAGAGCATTCAACTACTATAGGAGTCGATAGAGAAGCTAGCCGCTTTGCAGATATCCTTTGTGGATAGGGATGGAGCATCCTTCCTTCAGTCTCTCACAGTCTCTCCTCTACTACTGCAGCGGGTCAGAGAGGCACAATGTGGGGACGCTGACTGTGAGACGCGGCGTGCACAGATATCCTCAGGACATGCACCTGATGGATTCTCCTTGGGGGAAGAGCATGAAATCCTTTTTAGAGGACTTACCTTGGTACCAGTTGCTTTACGAGAGGAGGTGATGAGAGAGTTTCACACTTCCCCTTTGGCGGTACATCCTGGAGTGGTGAAGATGTACCAAGACCTCAGACGACAGCACTGGTGGCCAGGCATGAAGAAGGTTGTGGCAGAGTTCGTTTCTCGATGCCTCATCTGCCAGCAGGTGAAGGCAGAGCATCAGGTACCAGCAGGCTTGGTACAACCCTTGGAGGTCCCGGAGTGGAAGTGGGATGGCATATCTATGGACTTCGTGACTGGACTTCCACGCACTTCCACAGTTCACGACTCCATCTGGGTGATTGTTGACCGACTCACCAAGTCGGCTCACTTATTACCCATCATAGAGCAGGTCTCATGGGAGAGCTTGGGGCATCACTACGTTCAGAGGATTGTACAGCTTCACGGTGTGACATCATCTATCGTCTTCGATCAAGATGCTCGCTTTACTTCCCGACTTTGGAAGCGGTTTCAGGAGGCTTTCGGGACATGGCTACGTCTGAGCACTGCCTTTCACCCTCAGGCGGATGGTCAGATGGAGAGGACCATTCAGACTCTCGAGGAAATGCTCTGCGCATGTGGCCTCATCTTTGGTCGCAGCTGGGAGGACCACCTACCCTTGGTGGAGTTCGCGTACAACAACAGCTACTACTCCACCATCGGGATGGCACCATACGAGACGTTGTACGACAGACCTTGTAGATCTCCTTTGTGCTGGACAGACCCTGGGGAGTCAGCACTTGTGGGACTAGAGATGGTTCGGCCCACGATGGAGAAGGTCCAGGTCATCCAGGAGCGGATGAGGATAGCTTAGAGCTGGAAGAAGTCTTTTGCTGACAGGAGGCGGAGGCCACTAGAGTTCGAGGATGGTGACCACGCCTTTTTGCGTGTCTAACCTTGACGTGGATTACAGAGATTTGGCCGACGCGGCATGTTGTCTCCACGCTTAATTGGACCATTCCAGGTCGTCAATAAGATTGGCAAGGTGACTTATCGCCTGGCTCTACCACCTAAGTTGCACCGGGTGCACGGCGTCTTCCATGTATCTCAGCTGAGGAGATACGTGCACGACCCGATGCACGTCATTGACCATGGGGAGCTAGACGTGGATGATGGGGCGGCTTTTACGAAGGTCCCGGTGGAGATCGAGGATCGACAGGAGCGGGTCCAACGTGGATGATCGATTTCTCTTGTGCTCATCAGATGGCAGCATTTGAACCTCCAGGAGAGCACTTGGGAGCGGGAGGCTCAGATGCGTGCACGGTACCCACTTTTGATTCCCTAGTCTATGATGTATCTTTACGGGGACGTAAAGCCCTAAGGTGGGAGTGATGTAAAGACCCGAAAAAATCAAGGAAATTTTTTTTCTTAATTTTTTTTGGATTTTTAAAAGAACGCAGTTTCAGACGGCACCTGATTCCGAGGCATGGTGTTCCCAGAATCATTTTCTGAAGTTTGGCTCGGGTACGTTTAGTGAACGGACGAGCGGGTTTTTCTAACTTTTGAACTGGTGCTCGGAATCGAATTTTGAGGGAACCGATGGAATCACATCATCGGTAATTGCTTAGAAACGCCTCTTCCGGAGTTGCGTTTGCTCGGGTGTGGTTTTTAATTTTTGGGCTTAAAGTTAAGAAATAAAATATTTGGTATGAAAAACATTATTTTATTTCACTTAAAGCCACATGAAAGCCACTTAAAGCTACTTAAGCTGAGTTGATGCAGATAGGGTGCTATCCAAAAATATCTTACCCTCCTGGTAGGATATTTGTGAGGCGGGGCCCGCACGAGCCCTGCCGTTTCTTTTCCGCTAAGTAACGCACCCGCAAAAACCCCTCATTATGAAGGTCAACTGATGCGTTTTCTTAATTTCTTAACGCACCATTTAATTGGGCGGTTTTATTCGTTGAATTAATTCTATGAATTAATTTATTCATTTCTTAACTTGTTTTCAATCCGTTGGTGTAATAATAAAATAAGACCAACACAGGACTTTTGAGTGTTGTTCGTTGAGAGGATTTGACAGAAACCTCGCGTTCTTCATCCTCCTTCATGAAGAACGCGAAGAACGCAAAGAACGCGAAGAACGCCGTCACCCTCGGAGATTGACGACGCTTCTTCCGAGACGTTCTTCCCCGCAACGATCTCCGATCACCAACTGCTTGAGGTAGGAGATTTCGGGTTTCTTCTTTTATCTCTTTGTGGGTTATAACAACATCATGGATTTAATTAATATAATTAAATCTGCATGTTTTTGAACCTCGGAGTTCGTCGACACGACACCGTATTCCGCGACGACACGACGCCCTTCCCCGATGACGCAACTCCCTTCCGCGACGCCACGATCGCCTCCTTCTGCAGCGATCAATTCCGCAAAGAACGCGCATGCGGCGACTTGACAAGGTAGGGGTTTGTTTGTATTTTATATTTATGTGGATGCTTCCTCCAAAAACAAAGAACCTGGTTTCATAAGAACAATTTTAATTAATTAAAATTGTTATTTGTTATGTTTTCATGTGTTGATTATTTCTTCCGACTGTTAGCATCTAACGCGGAGGGTGCGGGACAAACAAACACGGAACGAAAACCCTCTGCAGTTCTTCGTTGATGCGCGGAATGGCGGGTGACGACAAATCATGCCGCATGGACGATCCGTTGTTTCCGCAGTGAAGAACAGGACCCAGGAGGAGCTTTGGCGCAGACGGGAAGGAAATCGGACCACAGGAGCAACCCCGATGGCCCACGGAAGCCACCGGCGGCGCCGGCAGCCGGAGGCGGCAGCGCCCCGGCGCGCCGCCGGATAGGGCCGCCGCGGCTGCGCGGGTCCGGCACGCGCGGGACGCGGAAAAGCCGCATCTGCTGTTTCCCTGGCGGCCCCACGTGGGCCGCAGCACCATCATCCCGCGGGGGCAGCGCCCCGCGGCTCCCTCGCTCGGACGTTTGGCCGAGCCGAGCCGGGCCGCGCCGCGCCGAACCGGGTCCGACCCGGACCCGGTTCGGCCCGACGGAGGGGGGGTTGGGCCGGGTCGGTCCGGGCCCAGACCCCCCGCCTCCGGACGTTTTCGGTCTTTCGCTCATAACATGAGCTATGGGCCTTCGAACGACGTGCCGTCAGTGGCGATGTGATCCTTGGATTGAGACGGTCGTTTCGGTATATCACACTAGAGGTTTTTCAATACTTTGGGTTCGGCCAGGTTGGTTCGTACACGAAACCAACCGGGCCTTCGGAGCGGAAACACTCATATCTTGAGCTTCGAACGTCCGATCGATGTGCCGTCGACTTCATTGAATTACTATAAGTGAGACAGATCTTATGGAATACTCTGTACGAGGTTTGGACGCAGGTGGAGTAAGGTCGGGTTTGTTTTACCTTAAAAAACCAACCGGGCCACCGGTACGAAAAATCCAATAACTCTGAGACCGGGCGTCCGATTGACGTGCCGTCTGCGACGTTGAGTTCATGTTGACGATACAGAACTTTTGGATACATCAACCTTGGACTATGTGTCAGTTGATGTATCAGCCTCTCGACTCGTGGAGCAGACCCTCCCGAACGAGCTTGCTGTGTGCGGGAACCCTAGAGCTGGCTGCAACTGCTACTGTGACAATGACGACTGTGCAGAGATCCTCAGTGGATTCGACGGCAAAGACTACAGCACTCAGCGATCCTTCGTGGGTCATTGCTACCGATCCTGTGTGGGTCCGATCCTGTGTGGGTCAGCGCTCAGCGGTCCTGTGTTGGCCAACGACTACAGGTCCTGTGTGGACCTGATCCTGTGTGGGTCTTTGCGGGGGTTAGTTACCTATCGATCCTTTGTGGGTCAGATCCTTTGTGGGTCATTGCGATGGTTAGTACCTATCGATCCTTTGTGAGTCCGACGACATTGATGGATCAGTGATCATCTCTATCGTCATTTGAAGAAGTATACCTGTCTGAGCTGAAACTCTGTTTTACTTTCCTTTGTAGATTGTGTTGAGCTATCCTGTGTGGATTTGCGTTTTACTTTCCTTTGTGGATTGTGTTGAGCTATCCTGTGTGGATTTTACGTTTTTCTTTCCTGTGTGTACTGGGTTGTACTTGAGCTCGGATGTTGGAGCCGAGTGAGAATTGATAACTTAGGTATATGTATGGGCATATACCTAAGCCGTGTCGGATGTTACATCGTGATTGTAACTTTCCTTTGGGGTTTATCCTTTGTGGATTCTAGGAGACCTTCGGGGGTCTCGGGGTCCCTACTGAGTAGCTTATACTCACCCCTGCACGGGCTATGCCCGCACTACGTTGTGTTGGATGCAGACGACGGACAGCGCTGATCGTGGTGGAGGCTTGCGGAGCAGGATGGTACCTGGAGGAGGACCACTGGGTGGGACGTACTCGGAGCGGTCAGGTGGACCCGAGAAGCAGTGGAGGCTATCTGTACCCACCCTTTAGGTGGTACTTCCAGTGGACGGCTCGACATTGCGGCTTAACTTTTCAGTTTCCATTTTTCCCCTTTCAGTTGTACGTTACAGTTGGGCTTGTATTTTCGGCCCCCTTTACTTTTCCGCACTTACTGTTGTACCAGCTTTTACTTAGTGTTTACTTTTTCCGCTTGCTTACTCTATGGTGCTTGTTTACTTTACAAAGGCAATTCCTTCCCTTTTTACCGGGATTTACGCCTTGGTGCTAGTCGCCAGCCCCTGGCCTATGGAAGGCGGGCTTGGGGTAGTCACAGCCCGGACCCCGAGGATGGGTCGTGACATTACATTAAGGTAGTTAAATATATTTAACTCTTTTTCCCTCTAATGGGTAATGAAATTGTCGATCAGGTGTACGGAGGACTACCACCCCCTAAAACGATGTAATTTTTTTTATCATTGACACTCATGGTTCTGTATATTGATAAATTTAAAATATTTATGTGATATATATATATATATATAACATATATATAATTATGTAAATATATTATCTCATACAATTTTTTTCCCATTCCACAGAGGATATTATGACAACACTTGTGGGTTTGGTGGACAATGGCCTCATGAAGTGATATTATTTATTTTCATATACACATTGAACGGATGTTAAAAATGATAAAGTTGATGAATATACGTGATATATATAAAATAATAATGATTTTGTTAAAGTGAACATTTATGAATTTTTTTATTCAATCCATCAAAAAATAGAAACAATATTCATGTGCGCATGCGACCTACAAAATCTATGAATGGTTGATTATATTTTTATACATATAAACATTATAGGTGAATATAAATATCTTTATAATGAATATTTATAATATTTATATCAAAATTAATATAATACAAATGATTTAATTATGATAAATGTATAAGGACTCAGAAAAACGAAAAAAATGTTTCATGATAAAAAAAATAGTTAAACATCCAGAAATGGTGATTTTAATAAGAATTTATTAAAAAAGTTTAATGAATTTTCTTAAAGGATCATATATGATATTATATGTATTTATATGAATCTATTATTATAAGGATCCTTCCTTAAACATTACATTTTCTATATATTATAAATCATGAAATCACATTATTTTCACAATGATATTTTAGTGAGAGTGTTTTATAGAATTAGGAATAAATATTACATGGGAAACCCGTCCAATATTAGTGGAAACATATAATCAATATTAAATTTTTTCAACCAAATAGAACACTTATAAAATAAATCCAAATTTCTCTTCAAGAAACATCTTCAATAATTTAATCAGGGAATCATCTTTGTTCATAACAAACTTAATTGGCATGAAAAATATATAAAAACATGGGTTTAGAACAAAATTTTCAATAAATGACACAAAAATAAAAAGGAAAAATTAGTTCTATAGAGTCATAAAAATATGTTAAAAAAATTCCTTGAAAAAAAAACATTTTACACATACTGATAAATATAATTACTTCAAAAATAGTATTTATTTTACATTTTAAAAAATCGTATTTCTATAAAAACTCATTACCAAGCATATGTAATTCATATTGGGTACATAGTACATTATCAAATATTACCCTTATATAAACCTACAAATGGAATTGCCATATGTTCGAAATAAATCTCTAGCGTAACCAATGCATTGGAACACTATCTAGGAACACCATTCATTTCTTCTATAATGGTCTCACCATCTACAATCTAGGATCACAAATAATTTAAAATTTTCAACAACCGAAAAATTTAATAAAACATTTCATAATTTAAAAAAAACATTTAAACTCTTATTAAAATAACTTTCAGATATGATTATTTATAAAAATTCCTTTTTTACCACAAAACAAACATTTCCTTTTTATAAAATTTTAAAAAATATAAAAAATATAAATATGATTTTCATTTAAGTAAAAAACATTATTGAAAAGAAATTATAAAAATAAATAATGTAAATGGAAATAAAAAAATCATTATCATAATGTATATTAAGAATGGAACACTTTTTTTCCATTTCTGAAAATGTTCTGTATAAAACACGTAAAATGTGTCATTTTTTATAATATTTGAAAGGAAATAAAAATAAAAATAAAATTTACCTTATAAATAAAATATTATCATGAATAATTACATAGAGGGAAATAATTTGAAATTAAATCTTAAAAAATTTAAAATAGTTTTTTTTAATTCAAATAGTCCCATACCACCTTGAAATATTTGATTCCTAAAACTCAATAAAGAATAAAAGTAGTAAAACCTGAAATATAGTTATAATTGAGAATATTCATTATATAAAAATTTAATGGGTCATCGTATTCAACTTATTAAATAATAATTTTCATAACATTATGATATTTCTCAATGAAAATAGGTTGAGGCGATGTCCCTTACCTCGATTCTGACTCTTCGTGTACAATATTTATATTCATTAATATTAAAACATGGTTAATTATTAAAATTCATTCTATCCTTTTTAAATTTTAGTATCCATTTTCCCATATTTTAATGTTAGAACAATTAATTAATTATTTAAGATCACGTCATATGTTTTGATGATATTTGGTATACGAGTACAAAATTACTTGGTCTGATTTATATAGTAAAAATTGTTCTTTAGTACATCATATATAGAATAATATTCATTAAATAATAATAACTTATATATGAATATTATACTTTTAAATCCATCCAATATATATAGATATGAAAAATGAACTATTTTACAATAATAGAGATGGAATGTCATATGTTTGCATGATTAATGATTCCATTTTTAACAATAATTGTGTAAAGAGTGTAATTATTTTATTATATTAACATAATGGTAATAATATAATTAAAATATTAAAAATAATTTAAATATACATATTTACAACATCAGTTTTATGTGGTGATGAAAAAAAGAATCACATCACATATTAGATGTGATAGTTCAAACATACGCACAAATAATGATATCATATTCATGTGAAGGAAAATGTAATAATATAAATGATATTTTATTATTATAAATTGATATTAATTTTGTTAATATCATATATAAAAATTAATTACATAAATAAAACATGTATTGAGAGATGTCGATTTAAGATGAATTATATCGGTCAATGAGGTCGTAATATTCTATACTCATGACTGCTTATTTAGTTTCCTATTTAGTAGTGTACCTAAATTATTGGGATGGTATTAACAAAATAATGTCATAAAATATTTTTGATATTTTATTTATTATTTCATCATGGTGGAATTTTTTTAAGAATGATGAGAATGAAATAAAATAAAAACACTTAATTGAAAGTGTTACCGCTTCTACGGACGATGTATTTTGAGTACAACCATAATAATTATAAGGAGATTTTTATTCTTAAAAAAGGCCTCTATAATTATGGAAGGTAATCTTGTAAGGTATTTGGGTACATATTGATCGGTATAAATGGGTTTTGAAATGTGAGGAATATAGAAGAAGATGATCCCTTTATAAGAGAGTGGGGGGGACTCCAAGAAATCTTCATATTATTAAAATAATATAAATTTATTATATAATAAAAATGGCCCAAACTAAATAACTTATAATATATGTTGATTTTGGGTCGAAATTATGTCATCCAATAAAAATTATATATGTTTTTTCTATTTTATAACACCTACATTTTAAGATTAACCTTTATTTCAAATTTTAAATTCCTTCAATGATATCATGTAATTTACACATTGATGGTCAATATAATTACTATAAAATTAATAAAAACCCAATAAATGAGTCATGGAGGAAATTTTAAGACATCATTCACTCAATTTTCATATATTAATATTTTTATATAATTTATATCACTTTTTAAGATATTAATAATTTAAGAAAATGAATAATAAAGATTTTTTCTCTATTCATTATGGGTCTTTTTAAAAATATCATAAAAACGAGATAAATTCCAAAAATTACATATAAAATAAAAAAACATATCAATGATGTAAAAAAATTCATCGATGGAATCAATCATATCAAATTATATTTATTTTAATATTTTTATTATCATTTCTTTGATATTTCCTTTAATTAACAACTTAATGCACCATCATTAGGAATGAATATTATTGATTTATTTCATCACAAAAAATACAAATAAATAATAATGAAAAATATAAAAAAAATATTCATGAAAAAACAATTAGTATATCATATACTCTACATACCTGCATATTACAAATATTTCATTTCATAGAAAGAAATGTCTGACAAAAATGACTTTTCGTTAAATATGACATTATAAATTCTATACTCTAACCCATGTGGTTTAAAAAGGATAAAATTTAGACCCAATAATTATTTTACTTGATAAAATACTACCAAATTACATTATGATAAGTTTATGGGTAATTTTTTTTATTTTTACCACTAATTATCAAATTTACCTTTAATCATGTCAATAAAAAAATTGACAATGATCCTATTCATAATGTAAAAAATTAAAAGTGTCCCATATACTAATTATTTTACCTATAATTAAAAATATACAATCCATTTTCTAAAATTCAAAATGTATAATTTTTTTGAAATTAATTTAAAATTATTCCCATTGACAGAACGAGAAAACATTTTTTTAATATAGAAACCTTCAAAATATTGAAATGTATTAATATCCAAATTAAATATGAAAATAATTCCAATGAACTAAATTTAATTAAATGATTAAAAAATTATCTATTTATATCTTAAAACAAACCCTAAATACTATTAATCACAATGAATCATCAAGATGAAAAAGTAGATTTAAATTAAATTTCGGAATTTTTTTAGTATTCATAAAAATATGAAATATTATATTGGAATTAAAATAAAATTAAAAAAATTAAATTCTGATAGTCTAATTTTAGAATAAAATATAATTTTGTTGAACAAGAATTTATAAATTTTTCAAAATATATATTTAATGAAAGTATTCCATCAAAATATGGAAAAACAATATTTTTAGAAATATACTTCCTTAATATTTAAAATATTATTTGTTCTTATAAAACATTATGAAAACTAATAAAATTAATTGTAAATATTATATTGAATAAATTACATATATATATATAATTAATTTAATCTTAAAATACGTAGTTATTTATGTTTTGGTAAAAAACAAAAAAATACATATGTAAATAGATTTTCATTAAAACATTTCATAAAAATTGTAAAAAAATTTTAAATTAATTTATAATTATATTATAAAAGTATTATATATACATGAGTAAAATATATTTTATATAATTAAATTAGTCATTTTAATACCCTCTATTGTACGTTATAGGTTATAACAACAATATTAAATAAAAAATATTTAGTTGTTTGTTTACGCTCATTGTGGAGTATCATGTATGTTGTAGTACCCCCTATTTCGGGTACATAATCCTTTCGTAGTGTTTTATTAAATGGTTTTTCTTTTATTGGGTTTCCATAAAATATATAGTTTCCATAAAATAGAGAGTTTCCATAAAATAGAGTGTTTCAAAAAATTTGGTTGTTTCCATAATGTGGGGGTGTTTTAATAAAGTGGGGTGTTTCAATGAAGCGGGGTGTTTCATTAAAGTGGTGTGTTTCCATAGAGGATGATGTTTCCATAAAAAAATTTGTTTCAAAAAAAATGGTAAAGTTGAAGGATGTGAGAGTTTGGGGGTTTTATAAGGAGTGTTAAGACCAAATGGAAGGTCGCATGATCCATACACAGTCGTCCTAAACCGTGTTCTCAAACCGTGTGCAGAGGTCAAATCTAGATCCTATTTCCTAGGAGATTAATCGTTTTTCCCTTATATATTTCCTTTTGGAATCGAAACAACCCTATTTCAGTATTTCTCTCCCTAAATTTTAGGAAAACCCTCCCCACACATGTTGGAGTCGTCCCAGAGCCATCCCATGGTGATTTCGAGTCTGATTCTTGAGGTTTGTTACCATTCATTCTGTATTTGTCACGTTTTCAGAGATCTTCATAGATCTACCTTCTACGAACTCCATTAATTCTCATACATGAACCTATATTGGGTAGATCTATGTTCATGGATGCCAATTAATTAAATTTTGAGTCATCAACTTGCTTGGAGAAGGAACTAAGGTCGTTCAGGGAGAATCGACCTGCTTTCTTGTGTGTTCATCGTCTGTTGTTGAGTTTCATCATAACCATTGAGGTAGGTGGCTTCACTAACATCTCATATTTCTAAAATTGATTGTATTATATTCAATTTTTTTTATTTTATATGAAATTCATCAAAAAATATTAATTTGTGATGATTTATGGTTTTTGTGAAATTCTGTTATCATGGTGAATAGTTGTGAAAAAGGGGGTTTAGTTTCATGAATATAAAATGATGATTTTATATTATAGATTCTATGATATTTATAAATATTATGTGGAAAATATATTTTCAATAGATTTGGTTTTCAATAAAAATGGTGTTTTATTGAAATGTTTTGGAATTGAAATGGTTTTGATGGAAATTGTTTTCAATAAAATTATGTTTTTATTGAAAGGATTGTTTTGGAGAGATCTTTGGGAATATGTGGTGTGTTTTCATGTTACATATACATGTCTTGGTTGAAATATGACCTTGTTCTTAGTGAAAAAGGTTTAATGGCACATAGGAATTCCATACACGGGGCTTATTTGAAATATGACCATGTGCTCAGGGCCAAAGAGTTTATGGCACATGGGAAACATTTACCTTGTGACGACATGGTATATCGATAAAAACCCGATTATGTGTATGGAACATTTATAACGTAGAATGAGTGGTTGGTTTTATGGGTTTCAGGAATGGTTGGGTATACTGATAATGGAATATTTTGAAATGGTTGTAAAGATTGTTTAATTATTTTTCTAAATAAATGTCTTACTGGGAAATTTGGTTTCTGTTGCACATGTATGGTTATGTTAATTATTGTCTTTAGAAACATGTTTATATTTAGTTATAAACTATTTTTAGAAATGTTTTTAATAATTTAAATTATATAATTGTTTCCATCTCTTAAATCATAATGTCAAGATTAGGTATGTCATTGGGAAAACCCAACTGAGTTTTATACTTACCCCTGCTTTAGAACAGTGGTTCTTTTTCAGATGCAATAATCTTGGACAATGGAAAAGGTAATCTTTCATACATGTTTAGCACTGCCTAGTGATGTTTGGGCTGTTTGGAGATTGTGGAGCTTGGAGCTTGTAGAGTATAGAGTCTTGAGGACTTTTGAGTGTATTGTGTAGTTTATCCACTATGTACATGGATACTTGGTTATTATTCCATTGTTTCTTACATTGATGTGGTTTTGGGATACATGATGTTTTTGAGATTTGTTTAATTTGTTCATGAATCAAATATTGAATGTTTGTATATGGTTGGTTGTTTTCTTAGTTAATTTCTTAACGGGTAATTTTCCCCCACTTTTGTTTGAAGCCCTTCGGCATTTATTGCCAGCCTTTGGCATCATGGGGATGTCTCTTAAGTCCTAGTAATGACTTGTTCAACACTCAAGCCAATGAGAATTTTAGGGTCATTACAAATGGTATCGATCTGGTCCTTCCATGGTGGTACAAATGATATCAGCGTGTTCTGTCCTTGCCTAAGAAGATGTCATCAGTGTTCTTGGTCTTGTGGTTGAAATCCCATCTTATCTATTCCTTAGGTCAGAATCTTATAAAGTAGAAGGATTGTTGGAACATTAAATGTATAAAATTAAATGAAGTAGATAACCCTTTTATACAGAACATCAATTTAGCAGGTATTTGGGTAAATAAGTGTTTTGAGAAACTTGACATATTTTTATATATCATTGTCATGGGTTTAGAAAATGAGACGAGAATGACATGCATTGTAGAGGAATGACTTCCCTCTAGAAGTGCATACATCATTTATAGGCGTGATTCATGTTGTTACAAAGTGTTGATTTTCAAAAAATAATGGAATTGTATATCAAATGAATGATTTTGAAAAACAGAATGCTTTGGGTATTTTTAAAATTTTTTATTTTTAAAAAGAATGTTGAATGTCTTAAAAATGTTTAAACATGGAAAAATGTTGTTTTTGGAAAACAATGTTGTGAATGTTGATGTGATAGAATTTGAAATGATAAGCCATAAATTGCTAGATAGTGAGACATATAGTGTTCTTTGTTGGTATAGAGAACTGCACCTGATAAGAGTCATATGAACTATTTAAAAGAGGCTGTTGAGAATTTGGATTCACCCAAGCCATAGGTGTACCCATATTTTCTCAAAATCATCACATAGGCTATTCAAACTAATGAGTTGGGACTGAAGTTGGATACTTCTATTACGATATATTTTACTACGTAAAATCCAAGTGAAGGAAGTACAATTGTCTTCACCAGAGGGGCTGCGAACTCTATCCTTAAGATGAAGAAGAAGTGGAGCACCTACTTTCTATTCTTAAAACTGGAAATGATGCCTTCTTTTTTGAAAGTGAAAACTTATCTCGGTGGAATAGAATGTCGAGAATTTTTCTGTAGATAATGTGCTATAAATATTGATGGAGTTCAAAAAAATGGGACTTATTGATGTTAGATATGGATGTATATGATGTAATCATGGGTAGGATTGGATGACAATATTCAAGGCTCAAATTGACTGTTTTATACGAACAATCAGTTTTGTAACTGTGGACGGAATCGAGCATCTCTTTAGAGGAGACATGATTGTAAATAAGGGTGAAAATAACTTTTTGGTACCAATGGTGGGAATGATATCTTACCAATTGGTTGTGTTGAATTTGGATTCAATGTTAGAAATTAAGAAAACTAGTTTTCCAGCTGTTGTGGATAAATTTCTAGATGTCATTCCCAATAACTTATCACGGTTTCCACCACTATGGGAAGTGGATTTTACGATTTATCTCCTTCTATGGACCAGTTATATCCGTTATATATGATGGATCCAATAGAGTGACGGGAATCAAATGTGTAG
This sequence comes from Viscum album, assembly GCA_963277665.1. Taxonomy (NCBI): domain Eukaryota; kingdom Viridiplantae; phylum Streptophyta; class Magnoliopsida; order Santalales; family Viscaceae; genus Viscum; species Viscum album. The sequence goes on from OY728141.1 coordinate 1,429,558,779, forward strand.
TTAGAGGAGCTGGAAAGAAAGGGTTTCATTCGACCATATACGTCTCTATGGGAAGCACTATTTTTGTTCGTGAATAAGGAATATAGATCGTTTCAAATATATATTTATTTTCATAAGCGTAAAAAATTTAGGAATAAAATACCCACTTCCAAGCATTGATATCAACAATTTAGTGTTTGGAAAGTGGATATTCCAAAGGAAACTTTGAGAAGTTGATATGACCACTATGAATATGTTGTCATGACTTTCAGTTTAACTAATTCACCAGTGGCCTTCATGGCATTAATGAATCAGATACATCAACAATATCTAGATTCTATTATTGTGGTGTTTTTGGATGACATTTTCCTATATTCAAAGACAAGGGCTGATCATGTGGTGCACCTAGAAATTGTGTTACAAATCATGAGAGATCATCGTGTGTTTGAAAATTTATAAAAGTGTGAATTTTGGATACATGATGTATGATTTCTTGGCCATTTCATTTCTGAGAATGTTATTTCTATGGATCCTCAAAATATAGAAGTTGTTATCTCTTGGCAACCACCAATAATTTTTTTCGAGATATGAAGTTTTCTTGGACTATTTGGTTACTACACATGCTTTTTCCGTGATTTCTCACAACTAGATTCACCAATAAAAGCTCTAAAAAAGAATAATGATCCATTCCAATGGACAAAGGAATGTCAGATGTCTTTTTAGGAACTGAATGTTTGGATTACATCAGCACCTATCATGATCTTTCCAGAATCAGGACAGGGGTATATGGCATATTGTGATGCTTCAGGATCAAGGTTGAGTTGTGTTATCATGCAAAGAGATCATGTGGTTGCTTATGGTTCAAGTAAGATGAGGGTCCATGAGAAGAATTACCCAATTTTTTTTGGATTTAGCTATATTCGCCCATTCATTGAAAACATGGAGACATTACCTATTTTGTGAGAATGTTACTTTTTTATGGATCACAAAATCTTGAATCACAATTTTTTAGAGAGATATTTGAATCTAAGGAAAATGAGATGAATGCAGTTTCACCAGATGTTTGACTTTGACTCGATTTACAAACTAGGGAAAGGAACTTTAGTGGCATATGCATTGAACATAAAGTCATATGCTTAGTTAGGGAAAAAGCATTAGTGGAATGGCAGTTGATGTCAGTCTTAACCGACATGCATCTGGAATGTGACGAACAAGGTGACGTTGTAGTTATATTTTCATCTATGATTCTTCATAATTTAGTAAAAATGATCAAATAGGAACAAAAATATGATGATGAATGTCTAGTTTTATGTTCAAAACTCAATGGTGGGGAGGCCATTTAGTGATGGAAAGTTGATGGGGTTCTGTTTTGTGTTTCAGAGTTCAGATGATTTTACCTATAGTTTGTCTGGATATACTCCTTCATGCTTACCACCAATCGAGATGGGATGTACATCCTGGTACACAAAATATGTATAAGTCATTGAAGGCGCTGTATTGGTGGAACATCATGAGAAAAAGGTGGTCATGTTTTTCTTGTGGTGCTTAACTTGTCAGCAGGTTAAAGCATATCATCAGAGACCAGATGGTATGTTACAATCATTTCCCATATCAGTGTGGAAATTGGATCGGATATCAATGGAATTTGTTACACATCTTCCATGAATGGTCCAGAAACATGACACCATTTGGGTGAGTAGTGCATCGTCTAACCAAGTTGGCACATTTCATCTCTATTTAGGATACTCATACAGTGGAGGATCATTGAAAAATAATTATCCATGAAGTGGTAAAGTTGCATGGTGTACCAGTTTCAATAGACATAGATACAGATCTAAGGTTTAGATATCGTTTCGTGAAATCCTTACAGCTAGCCCTTGGGGAATAGTTTATTATGAGAATGGTGTTTCATCCTTAGATGAATGAACAATCTGAGCAGACAATAAAAATGTTGGAAGACGTGTTTTGGGCTTGTGTAATGGATTTTGGTGGCTCATGTGAGAAGAATATACCCATATTTGAGTTATCAAAAAATAAAAACTATCCATAATTGAAACACATGGCTCTGTTTGAAGCATTGTATGGGCGTACTTTCCATTCTCCACAATGATGGGTGGAAACAGGAGAAATATCACTAGTCGGGCCGAGCCTTGTCCATGAAATAGTAGAGATGATATAGTTGATTAGAATGAGGATAGAGACAGCTCAAAATCATCGTCTGGGGAATCAAAAAATATTTTTCAATTTGTGGTTGATCATTTCTTCTTAAGTAACTCTCTAAGTCTTGGACATCATCTCTTCGGGAAGCATGGCAAGTAATCTCCAAGATACATTGGGCCTTTTTTGATACGAGAATGGGTTAGAGTGGTGGGATATTGGTTAGAATTAACACCACAGTTTAGATTGGTTCATATTGTGTTCCATTTATCCAAATTGAAAAAGTATCACACTATTCTTAACCATGTGATCAGATGGGATCACATTGAGCTAGAAAAGGATGAATCACTTATACATATCCCAGTTCCGATTATGGACAAACATGAGAAAGTCTTTCATGGGAAAAGGATTCTCTTAGTGTAGATTTTATGTGAACATGGTCATATTTTGGAACATACTTGGGAAAGTGAGATGGAAATGAAAGAGTAATGGCAGGAACTCTTTTTGGCTAGCATGGGTTTTTTACTTTTCTAGGACATAAATACCAATGGTGGGAAGAATGTATTACCCACATTTCCGGGTACAAAACAATTTCATCATGTATTTTAAATGGTTTGTCTTTGATTGGTTTTCCATAATCTAGAGAGTTTCCATAAAATAGAGAGTTCATATAATATAGTGAGTTTCCATAAAATATAGCATTTCTATAAAGTGGTTTTTTTCTATAAAGTTTGGTGTTTCCATAAAGTGGGGTGCTTCCATCAAGTGGGGTGTCACCATAAAGTGGGGTGATTCTATAGGGGAGGAAATTTCGATAAAAAATTTGTTTCTATAAAAAGGGTAATGGTGAAGGATGAGAGAGTTTGGGGGATTTATAAAGAGTGTTGTGACCAAAAGGAAGGTCGCATGATCCATACATGATTGGCCCAAACTGTGTGGTCACACCTTGTTCATAAGTCAAATGTAGATCTTATTTTCTAGAAGCGTGCTCATTATTGATCTATATGTTTTTTTGTATTCAAACGCCCCTATTACAAGATTTATCTACCTAGAAGGCTGGAGAACCCTTCCCCCATGAGTTAGAGAAATCCTAGAGCCTTCTCTTTGTGATTTCAAGTCCGATTTGTGAGGTATATCACCATTCTTTCTGAATTTGTCATGATTTCTTAGATATCATTAGATCTACAACTCTGATCTCCATACATTCTACAATCTGAACCAATAGCACGTATATATACATTTTTGGATGTCAATTAACTCAATGTAGAGTCATGATCATCCTAGGATAATAGGACGGAGGCCGTTCTTATATAATCGACCATCTTTCTTGTGTGTTCTCTGTCTATTGTCGAGTTTCGTCAAAACAATCGAGGTAGGTGGCTATACTATCATATCCTTTTTCTAGAATTGATTTTATTACATTCAAATTGTTATATTTGTTGTGAAATTCATGGAAAATTATTCATTTGTGATGATTTATGGTATTTGTGAAATTTCGTGATCTTGGTGAAAATTTGTGCAAAAGGGTTTTAGTTTCATGAATTTAAAATGATGATTTAAAATTATGGATTTTCAAGAATTTCTAAATGGATGATGAAAAGGATATTTTCAATAGAAATTTTTTTCAATAAAATAGGAGTTTTATTCAAATGATTTGGAATTTAAATGGCTAGGCATTGAAATGGTTTTGACGAAAATGGTATTCAATAAAAAAAATTATTACTGAAAGGGTTTTTTGGCATGATCTTTGGGTATATGTGGTGTGTGTTCTTGTTGTATATATAGGTCTTGGTTGAAATATGAACTTGTGCTCGATTCCAATGGTTTAATAGCATATGGGTGTTTCATACATGGGGCTTGATTGAAATATGACCTTGTTCTCAGTGCCAAAGGGTTAATGGAACATGGAAAACAATTACATTGTGATGACTTGGTAGATGGATTAGAAACTGTTTGTGAGTATGGAACTATCATAACATTTCTTGCATGGTTGGTTACATGTGTTTTATGAAGGGTTGGGTATGCTGATAAAGGGATATTGTGAAATTATTTTAATGATTATTTAGATATCGTTCTGGAAAAATATATTGCTATGATAATTGGCTTCAATTTCACTTGTATGATTTTGGTAATGAATGGTTTTTGAAACTTGTATATATTTAGATATAAACTATTTTTGAGAAATTTTTTTAAATAAAAATATTTATATAATTTTTTCTAACTCTTTTTTCCTAGTGGCATGAGTAGAGAGGTCATTGTGGAAAATGTACTCTGTTTTATACTGACACCAGCTTTGGCACATTGATTTTTTGCAGATGCTGTCTTCTGTGAAAAGGGAAATGGTACTACATTACATGTGTTTAGCACTACCTCATGATGTTTGGAATGTTGAGATATTGTGGATCTTAGAGATTGTGAAGCATGGAGTCTTGATGTGTTTTGAGCGTATTGTCTAGTTTATCTGTTGTGTGCTTTGATAATTGGTTATTCTTCTGTTGTTTCTTACCATGGTGTGGTTTTCATATACATGAAGTGGACTATTTTTCCTTCATTCATTAATTCATCATATAGTGAATGATTGGTTAGTGTTGGTTGTTTTATTGGTTAATCTAGTAAAGAAAAAATCGTCCCCCACTTGTGTTTCAAACCCATCGACTTTTACTTCCAACCTTTGGAATCTTGGAAATGTCACATAAAGAATAGTAATAACTCATTGCACTCTCATGCCAATGAGAATTGGTGGGTCGTTTCATATGCTATTGAACATAGTGTATCCTTTTAAAAACATAGGATGCTAAATTCTCCCATTTAAAAATTTAATCCATGCAATATGTACTTAGGATCAGAAAATAAGGTTATTAATTTTCAAAATTTCTCTATTGAAATCCATCATCAGAGAAAGGATTAATGAAAATTCCTCTTTTTAATAAAGAATGTGAAGTATGAAGGTCCCAAGTGATAATGCAATTTAGGGATACTTGTAGGATATCATTGACATGAATGGAAAAACAAAATATCAAGTTATATTGGAGAGTGATATATAACATAATAATGAGAAGTATATTGATAAAAAAACAATAAAAATGTATTGGGTTATAATTTCATTGTCTTCTTATTAATATAAGTAAACAGATAAAGTATTTGTTTTAATATCCTTTTTATAGAGGTATATAATTATTTCCCAATTTGGACTATGAAAAAAATGAAAAATATTTACATGATTATTATAGTTTCATCCTTTAATAAAATTACTCTATTAACACATATTTTACTACATATTATTAGTATTCAAGATGAGTGGTCACTCCTGAAACACTATAATCAACTTCTAGGGAACCAAAAACTCCAAAATAAATTAACTATTTATTTCTCATGTTATAGGACATTAACCGAAAAATAGTTCCTTAAATCTATGATAATTATGTCAAAATAATAAAATTTATATGATGAAAAAATAATTTGATTTCTATAATTCATTAATAAGACCCAATGTTCAACATATATCATTTTATAAATAGATTTCCGTAAATTTCCACTAAATAATGAAATCAATGATTGAAACCCAAAATACATAATGATTTTATTACATATAATTCCAAGATAAAATTTAATAATTATCTGAAAATAAAATCAATCACTCTTAATATCACACAAGAAAATGTAATTACTATAATAACATATTCTCCTTTAATAGTTAATCATTTCCATAAATGACTTGATTCACTATAAGTACACATTTAAATAATATATTCTTCCAAAATATAATTCATCCTTTTCTTCTCAATTAAAATAATATAGTATTATGTTTAACTTGATCATATAGAGTTCTCGTAACAGCGAACATCTTTCGAAAAAACAATAATCACCTATTCATCAAATCATTTTCAAATGCCATTATTAACTATTCAAAAAAATTTATGTTCTCAAAATCATCTTATTATTTATCCATCAAATAATATAACTAAAAATGATGATTAATACTAACTGTGACTTCAGGTTGGCCAGTGGTACCCGATTATCCCTTGTTTCCCTTTGGTTGAAGATTCAATTCCCATGGCCTTGTCGAACATGAATGGTTGTCATACATCCGACATGTTTTCATTTTTATATATCTATATAAATATTATCGAAATCCCAAAATGTTTTATTTTCCTAAAAAATAATCATTAAATATTTTAACACCATACTATTATCTCATACCATTAATTTGGCATCCCAAATGTGATAACCAATAATTACCTCAAAAATAAATGTCTACAAAATACCATTATGCTCATTAATATTTTATAACAGAATATAAAAATTGGTTTCTAATAAATGAAACATATGATCAACCTGAAAATTTTAAATTCACTATGATATCCTTAAAAATTAAAAAACAAAATAATCTACAATGTTGTGTTAACCATTATCTGATACTAGCTATAAGGACCCATCATTAAAAATTATATATTATATTTTTTTTAAAAACTCAAAATCACATTATTTTTTAAAAATGTATTTTAGTTCAAGGGTTTTAAAGAATAATGAAAAACTCTTGAATAGTAAATCCATACATAACATGTTGATAGATATACTCAGTATAATTTTTTTCCACATAATGAAACCACTTTAATATAAAACATATTTTTTAAGAAACATCTTCCATAAGTTCAACATGAAATAATCATTATACAAACCAATCATAAGACCTGTAAAAAAATTAAAATAATTTTTATGGGAAAAAAATCATCATTAATAGAAATAAATATAGAGGAATGTGTTAGTTGATTACAAGAGTAAAAACCATTAAAAAAATTCCACGAAAACATAAAATTTTTCTTATATAGGTAAATATAATTTTTTTAGAATGCTAATTTATTTTAACTTAGAAAAACAATTATTTACATGAAAATTCATTAGAAAGAAGAATAAATTCATTTATATGCCTTGGTATATAACTAAATTTAACCCATATAGAACCCTTATAAATTGAATAACCATTTGGTAGACTTCCATCTCTGGAGTTCCAAATGCATTGGTGTATTATCTGGGCACACCCATTATTTAAGCTATAATAAGAACAACCAGATATATCTAGGTGAACCCATCTTTTGTAATTTCCTAGAATGACAAAATTTTATAAAAACATTTCATCATTGGAAAATATCTATTTAACTCAATTGAAAATCACATTCAGATACCATCATCTATTAAAAGTTTATTTTCAAAATAAAATACACCATTCTTTTGAAAAACCATCATGGTGAAAAAACAACCAATATATATAGTGGTTTTTTCATTTCATGAAACAATATTTCCTCTAAAAAAATCCTAAAATTAGATAATTGAAATTGAGATGGAAAAGTAATTGTGGTTTTGTAACTTATGAATAGAAACCTCTTTTGTAGTTTGTGAAAAAAGTTCATATAAAACATGTAATAATAATAATTTTTAAATACAATATGAATAAAATTAAATATATATATATATTTTCCTTCTTATATAAAATAATATCAACAATATAGACATGGATGGAATGATTTTAAAATTAAATCCTAAAACATTTAAAAATAAATTTTCAAATCTAAGAGTCCCGTTACACATTGAAATATAAGAATCATAAAAATCATTAAAGAAAAAAATTTATAAACACATAAAATATCAATATAATAGAGAAACAATATGATATATAATGTCAATGGGACTATATACACCCATTTTCAAATAAGAATGTGCATAACATGATGATATATCTCTATGAAATGAGATTGAGACGAAGTCCATTACCGTGACACTGACTCGTCATGTACAATATTTATATTACAGAATATTAATCATAGGTTATTTATTAGCATTATTTATCATGTTTTTAATGTATTGAATCCATTTTTTATCAATTATTATCATGTTATAACAATTACATATTTATATAATTTCACATCAGACCATTTGATGATATTCAGTACAGTTGTCCAGAAAAACAAGGTATGGTGACTATATTTAAAATTGGTCAATATTCCATCATCTCCAAAATAATATTAAACAAATAATAATAATATTTACATAAAAATTATAGTTTTATATCCATCCATTACATATAGATATGAAAAATAAAATACATTACAATCATGGAGACTGCAAGTCGTACGTATGCATGAGTAACAATTCAAATTTTCAATGACCATTATAGAAATATGGAAATAATATTTTATATTTTAATAATGACAATAATATCAATAATATCATATAAATTATATATATACTCCAAATATCATCAATTTTATGTGGTGTTGAAAAATAAATCACTTTTCTTCGTGGAGGTGATAATTCACAAGTATGCAAGAACGACATTATCATTTTCATGTTAATGGAATGGTGAAAAATTAAATGATATATTATTCACGAATAATAATAAATATTTCATTCATATTATATATATCCATTAATTACATCATTATAACTAGTCTTTATAGATGATGATGGATGACTAATTATATCAGTTTATGAGGTGGTAAATTTCCAAACATACAAATAATTAATTTATTTCCCATTTGATGGATGTGGAGATATATATAGGAGAAGATATTAACATAAAAACATATTAGTATATTTAGTATACTCTATTTATTATCTCATAATGGGGAATAATATTTGAATTAATATGAATAATAAATAAAATAGAAACACTTAATTAAACTTGACACCTCTTCTTTGGATGATCCCCTTTGATGAAATACTAAACACCTATAAAGGGGGTTCTCTCACCAAAAATAATGACACTATAATGTTGGTATGTATTCTAGTAATGTATTTGGATAGATATTATCCAAAAAATGGGGATTGATTTGCGATAATAGTGAAAAGTGGTTTTTTTATAGGACACGGGAGGTGAGCTCTTGGAAGACTTCAAAATATTAAATTAATATAAAGTATTTTTATAATAAAAATCGATCGAAACTTATTTATTTACATTATAGGATGAATTAATGTTGTTTTAAATTCATAAAATATAAATTATATATGTTTTTAATATTTTTAACTCTTATCTTTTACTTTTTACCCTTTTTCAAGATTTTCAATTATTATCATGATATCATGTAATTTAAACTATGAGGGTATATTATTATTACTATAAAATTCCGAATTTCAAATAAATGAGTAATTGATGAATTTTTATGAACATTTAAAATAATATGCATGAAATTTATATTTCTAGAAATTTTATATCATTTATGAAAATTCATGTATAGTACAATATTAGTAATGTCAATTTTGACACTATTCATTATTTTTCTTTTTAAAAATATCATGAAGAAATATGAATTTGAATCAATACATATATATAAATAACAACATGTAAACATAATATACAAAACTTGTGGGATATATTAATATTCTCAAATTGTATTCATCTTATTGTAATTAATATCATTTATTTGATATTTCATTCAAATAAACAATAAATGCATCATCAGTGTATGTGATTTTAATTTAATTTATTCTTTTCTAAATATTAATAATAAAATAAATTTTGAAATATAAACATTTTATAGTTCAAAATAGAATTGATAGTTTATTTTATCCCTTATATAACCCTATATATAAATATTTCACTTGTTAAAAACAAAAGTGCAATGAATCTAATATTCCAATGAATATAATATTATAAATTTCATACTCTCACCCAGGTGGATTAAAAACGTCATAATTTTATCACAATGAATATTTTTTTTAAAAACTCTTCTCATTAAATTACTACAAGTGTTATTTAAATTTATATTATTTTTACCTTTTTTTACCCGATTTACATTTAACTGTGTGAGAAAAAATAATTTCCAAAGATATGATTCATAATGTTAATAAATAAAGGGGACATATTTAATAAATTTTTTTCATTTTATTCCATATATATTATTAATTTTTTAAGATTAAAATCATAGAAATTTTAAAAATTGATAAAAAATTAATCACGCTGAAAGAAAGAGAAAAATGTGTTTTAAAGTAAAAGTTTTCAAAATATTGAAATGTTTTTATATAACAATTCACGGTAAAAATTTAATCTAATGACATAAATTTTATTAAGACAAAAAAATATGATCTAATTATACATTAAATTCAAAAAATTATATTTTTACACAAGAAATTGTTTAGAAAAAAAAATCTATATTCAATTAAAATTCTTTATTTTTTCACTATTTATATACACATGAAGTATAATTGGAAAATAACAAAAAACCATCAAAATAAAATATTGATACAAATATTTCAAATAAAAAATAATTTTTTCAAATTTAATTTTATCATTTTTGAAAAATAATTTTTAAATCAAATGGACCATCAAAAGGTGACAGAGCATCTTTTTTAGAAAAATAATTTTTTTATACATTTAAAAGTATATGATCTTATATCATTTATTTAAAACATATAATATGAATGTTAAATATTATATTTAATATATTAAATATATATTACCTTTATATAATCCAACAGTACTAAATTATTTATTTATTGGTAAAAAAGACACTTTTGTGCTTTTAAATAGTGTTTCAGAAATAAAAATCATTTTTTATAAGGGTTTTACATTTAATTATAATTATTTCGTTAAAGGATTATGTATTAATGTGTAAAACATATATTCATAATTTATGTTACCCTTTAGATAACCACTATTCTATCATATAGGTTATAATTGTAACATTTCAATAATAATATTTTTTTGTTCGTTTAATCTCAATGTGGTGTATCATGCACATTATCAGGATGTTACAGGTATAGAATTATAATAAAAATAAATTTATTATAAAAGTTTATAGATAAATTTTTGGACAATATGAACTCTTTTAAAAGGATTTTTAACATACTTTTTTTATTTATGTGATAAATTCCATATTCACCACTTGATCTATTTGTTTAGTGTATATTCTACACTTTAATGTCTTCTATAAATATTATTATGAATATTATAGTGTTTTTTATATTAATTTTATGATAAATATTTCTGGTAGTTTATCATTAAAAATATACCAACATGTTATGGGAACTATATATATATATATATATATATATATCTCTAAATTTATTGGGATTGTCCATGATTAAATATCCCATGATGTATCTCGATGATCTATATCTCAATGATTCTCATGAATTTTCATCTTTTATTGTTATGACTTTAAAATATATGTACTACATTTATTTTCTTTTCATTAATTAGTCAAAAAACTAAAGGAATGTTTTAAGAAAAATCCAAATTTATTTATCTCTTCAGTCGAAATTTTCATCCTCTATATCTGTATTTTCTAGAAATGTTGTATATAAAGTATTTTACAATTATACAATTATTTTTAATTTTTTTTAATTTTTTTTAATTATTACAATGTGGTATCAAGTAGATATTCTTTTTATCTTCCAAAAAAGTCTAATTTTTTCCTTTTATAGAAAATAAATGGTATATTTTTTTAATGCATATGATATATATATATATTTTTACAAAAAAAACACTCAATTATTTATAACATTTATGAAATATATTTTTATAAATTATTAAATAATATTTTTCATTCATATTTGTATAAATTTTCTTTTTAAACATAAAATGTTATTTTAATTTAATGATTAAAATTTTCCGAATTAACTGCTATAAATGATAATTCAAGCTAATTTTCTATCTATGATTACAACCTGTGATGTTAGTTTGGTTTAAATGGGTATATAATGCCATGACACAATGATTAATATTTCATTGTATATTTTATGGTTATGATGACAAGTTATTTGGGAAACTCATTTCTTTTCCACATGTTATGACATGATGAAATGTTTTTTAAACCCATTTAATTCACATGGGTTTTGAAATTCTGAAATTCTTATTAAACCCATTTCAATTCCATGGGTTATGTTGTGATGAAAATTTTTTCAAACCATTTTCATTAAATGATATCTGTTATGATGAATTTTTTATGATCTTATGGCACAAAAAAATTGTAATTATCCTTTTGTAATGTTTGTGACCTATATATCTCTCTAATGCATTGGGTAAATATTTATATCTCATGATATAGACAATACAAGAATGTGGATTAATCCCAGTTCAATGAGGTAATTTTTCCACTATGATTGTCTAGGAAGTGGTCATTATATTACATGATTTTTAAGGAGTGATCAAATTACTCTATAATTTCATTAATAAGTAGTTTTAACTACAATATAAATGATCTTCTATGATTTTTTATTTACCACAATTTTGATTCTTAAACCGATGTTATGCTCTCATGGCCTATGTTATTCAATTTTTTTTGAATCATTTCTAACGAACTCGCATGATTTGACCCATTCCTTAATAGTATTATCATTAATACGATGGTTGTGGTTTAATAATGGTAAAATATTGTTATCATATTTTTATACCCATGTTATTCTTATGTTATCATTAATATCTCTCTTTTTTACACTTACTAAGAATCTGATCTCACCTTTCATATGTTTCATTTTCCTATGTTATGATGTAATGTATTATGAATGATATTTCAAGGAGGAATACTACCTAGTAAGATCTATTTGTGATATTTTGAAGAGATATCAAAAAATAAGAATATATTTATCTAGTTTCGGAAAACTCTAATGTTCTACGATCTTATTGTGTGTTTTTAGGTAATGTAATGATTATTCATCTTAAAAGATGTAATATTTGGGTATGAAAACCATGGGTCATTATAAAATGGTTAAAACCATATTGTTATATTGACTTATTTTTCATATAAATTCCAAATACTATATAACATATCCTTATCATAGACCATTCTCTCGAATAATGGGTCACTATAGGGTGTATTCAAGGGAACCTATGGCCTTTAAAACCATGGTATAATCACTGAAATTATAGGTTAAACTCATAAAGATTTGATAATTTTTTATTATTATTCAGTTTGATTCAATGAATCATTTTTATCTGGGAATTTTCCTATTATAGTAGATGTTTCAAATGGGTTTTTGATTTTTGAATATCATTATGTTTATGTTGAAAATATTGAGGATTGAAGTCCTTACTATCTTGGGCCATTGTATGGAGTTTGTTTGATTGAATTCATGGTAGGGTATATATGCAAATTATAGAGAACCTTTTATGATATTGTATGTTGGACTGTTTAGGTAACCCATGATACATTTTTTTGTATTGACTTATGTGTTACATGTTATGTATAACTTTATAAGTTGTTAATTTTTAGCTACAAATGGGGCCTAATTCCCTAAGGAAAGGGGTGAAGAAGGGTTTGGATATTATACTCAAATTTCATCATGCCCCACTGGACCATGTCCTATTTATTATAAGCTTAATTTCATTTTCTCTTTAGTGTTTAAATATGTGTTGTCATTTCAAACATTATCTAATGATCATATAAAGAATGCATATTAATGAAGAAATAAAAAGAGAAAATAGATTTTCACTCGATCCACCCTAATGGGGCTACATCCAATGGGCATTAAAAACCATGTTCTGATTACACAAAATTCACTATATCTCACTAACACTAACGATTTTTTCTCCAGATCAATTTAATACATAGAATCACTACCATTACCAGATTTAAGGTCTACTCACTACATTCCCAACTTTCACTCTATATGTCTTTATCATCAAGTCATTGTCAGTGAAAAGGATAAATGAATCCCTCTTCCATTACTAACTACACTCAGAAGGGATCCAGTCACAGTCTATGGACATGGAGGTACTTTTGTTTTCATGAATATAGAAATCCTCAAATTTAAGTAGATTCCTTATTACTGTTCAATTTTCTCCTAGAGATGAAATACACTATTCTGTGTACTATTAGTTTGAAGAAATTACATTCATTAACTATTTTAGTCTCTTCATGAACTTCCTAAATACCTCCATGAACATACCCACACCATGTAGCATGAGTGATTCATAGACCAAATTGCCTTTTTATGACCGTCCATGCTTCATGGAAAAATTCCTATTCAAAATACCACTTCTCCTCAGTGGATGGCCAATGTCCTGCGAACCATCTCTCCTATGAAGATGGATTATGTCACCTATATCACCCATCCACCATGGATGATTCTTCCATATCATTATAAATTTCCCCATAAAAACTCTTCCATGAATTTTCATTAGAGTCCACATCTCCTTTTTTGAAATTCACCATGTGAACCTATTCTACTTAATGGAATTCTTCTTCATGAACACCGTCTAATTCACAAAATTCCACCTCACAAACTCTTTCAGACTTCACCAAAATATTCTCGATGCAATAATGTTTTTAATGAAATTTCTCTTAGTTATTATAGATTAATGGTCTATATATAGAAAAATGTAGATGTAAAAACCTATATTTTTCCTTACTAAAATCATCAATTTGGTAGGGACTTCACCATAGGTTGTGCTCCTCTCATGAACTATATTTAGATTTGTGTTCCATGTAATGTCTTTATCCTCTACGGTGGAAGATCTATTCCATGAATGATTCCCTTCACGACATCAAAAATTTCCACCTCCATTCCTCAAAGATGATCCAAACTACGAACTTCTATCCTCCCACAAACTGGATGCCTTCCTCAAACTATGATAATCTCATGAACCATTTACCCTACGCAGTCTGTGTACTATGCATCATAGCCTTCATAATGCTACTATATATAAATCCAAACATTTCTGATTTCCTTTATTGTTCCATGAAATCCCATTACTATCTGCGAACTGTACTATGCAGTTTATGAACTGTGTTCTCCTACATGGAATATATTTCTTTTCCAAAAACGATATCCTGATTTTTAGGATGGAAAATTTGAAAAACACTATGAAATTGTTCCATATTAAACACATGTTTTCCCAACCACCAACCATACACAGTCACAGTCATCTAGCTTTTTCAAAAACAAAATTGCACCCAAAAAACGAGAGTAATGCATAGGGTATTTTTTCCATCAATCACTCTCTTGTGATTGTTAACAAATATTATCATTCTTTATACATCGCTAAATATTCACCATTCATATTCCCACATTTTCTTCTTCTGATCTTGATAGTGATCAAGGATTTACTGAACACATAATCTTAGACCTCACGTGACATGGTCATCATGAGAAAGAAGAGCATAATACAATGTTCATCAATGTATAACATAATTTCATTCCAAAACCACTATTTTAATTTCATCACATATCATATCTATCCTGATATATTATCAATGATCAATCATTTCAAGCATCTCCAGATTTAATAATCCTTGTATCTCATTTCTCTCCCTAACAACTTCAACTCTCCAATATCACATCTCCACTGAATAGATTCTCCACATGTCTTGATTAAGAAATTTTCCACCATTTAATATCCATATGATCACCCCCTTTTGGAACCCACCAAAAGGTCACATTAATTTTTTCTACAACAGGATAATGAAAAAAAATTTACTCATTTAGGAAAATACATAACATACATTAGGGAGATGAATGTAAATATCCACACCTATTCAAGTGTAGGGAGTCAATTGAACTCCAAGATCTGATGGATGTCACTCAGACACATCTTAGGGTAAGGCCTTATTCATAATTCTTACAGCCTGTGGGTTTATAGGCACATACTCTAATATTAAAAGCACTTGTTCCACCTTATCCATGATTAATTAACACATTAATTCAATGTGATTGTCCTTGAGTAATGGATTTTATTTTTTCTAAGATTTATATCACTAAATGTTTTTTAATGGATTTTGATCGTAGAATTGACTTCTACTCCCATATTATCAAGCTGCAACTTCATCTACAATAAATATGTCCACAATTGAGTTGCTGCAATATAATAGGCTTGTGTGATTCTCAATGAAATTAAATATTTTTTTTCTCTCTTAGAAAAGAAATACAGTATTCATCAATAGATAATTCACCACATAATGTTTCTTTTCTCTCATCTGCTGATCTAGAACATTATTCATCTATATATCTTAATAACTCATTTTTAGATTTTTTATTATATAGAAATTCAAAATCCAAAGTTCCCTTATTATAACATAGTTTTAATTTTTAATATAAGGATGTGACTTTACTTCCATCCGATTTGATATCATGCTTCCTAAAATATGAAAAAAATATGGTCATGTATTTGTTATATAAAATATGTTTTGAATGATTTGCCTCTATTCAGTGAAATTGACAGAATTTCCATAATCATCCTGTGGAAGAATCATTTGGGTAGACCCCGAAATTTTCTACTCCATGGAATTATCTAATCATAGCTGTATCAAATCCTCCTTGTAAGATTATGATTTAAAAATAAATGTGTCAATATTTCAAGTGTCACCAACACCATCATCTATTGATTACTATCAATGATGAAATATTGTATGTAATTAACTCCACCACACTAAAAACCATGGTTCTTTGGAAATTGATCATGACTATAATAGAACACTCGCAGTTAATTGTTCTACCACTATTGAACCTTTTTAGGTGGAAAATTCAGTTCTCATATTCGATTTTCATACATATTTGATTTCCCCTTGAAGATCATCAATTCCATTTTTTGAATCGTAATTTTCCACTTCAACATTCGTTGATGTGTTTCCCACATCATCACTAACCTCAAGTAACCTAGATAAAGGAAATTATTCTCTAGATTTGTTCATGGGAATTTTCATAGCCCATTGGACAAAATATGTTTAAATTTTAACACCACTCAGCTATTCAAACTATATGCAATATCACAATTGAGTCCATTTATCTATTCTGAATTGAATCATTGATTCTTTTATCAGTTTTGATATCTTAGTCATATCTTTAAATGATGAACATAGTTCAATAGTTTATAGTATCCTGACATTCTACAATTCCTTAGAGGTCTATTTTGATAGATGAAGCTATATAAACTAGTTCTCTTTTCACCTAATCTACATATTAACCATAAAATTTTGAATGATTTAAATCATTATTAATAATATTTAAAAAAAAATTGATGTTGAATTACTCATAAAAATGCATATTACACTTTTTTACAACATCGTTTCTATTCTCTAGAAGCTTCGTAGTATCATGATAATAATCAGTTGGTACCATATATATATAAGAAAATAAATAATCATGAATTGCATGAAATTTATTTCTCCTCATACAAGAATTATTCTCTCTATGGACAAAAAACACCTAAATTGGGACATGATACCAATGGTTATATAGCCAATGAAACATGGGACCACTATATCATCTTATTATAGATTTTAAATCTCATCATTTTCATAGACGAATCTTCATTGTCTCATCTCCCTTTTTCATATCCCATAACCATCAAATTCCTATTTGAAAAATATAATTTTTTTGTAACCCAACTTGTTGAATAAGTGGTCATTTGAGAATTTTAATTAATCAAATTATTCTTTTCACATGTATCACCAATAAAATTATTAACTATTTCCCTTTCAGCAGACACAACCCAGTGATTGTATCTCCCCATTAGTATTTTATAACATCTATGAAATAATAGAAAAATAAACTTCATGGAAAGAGGGGTACCATTTCAATCCAAAAGAAGAGGATTGTTGTTGAACATGATGGATCCACACCTTGATAAATTCTTTTGACGCATGGTACTATTCTTGTGCTTCTTCCAACTGATAATCCATACTCATCATCTTTTTCTATATATCTAGACATTATTTACACACAAAAATAGTCTTCTTCTCATATTTAGGTTTTGTAGGCTTGGCCTTTTTAGAAATTTTAGGATTAAACACAATATTAAAAACTTCCATCATTGATAATCCACCAATATTCCACTTTTCTTGACCATTTCACTAAACATGAATCCTTACAATTTTCTTCTACTCTTCAAAATTTCTCTATTGGAGGGATAATTATTTCCCTCCCATATCGCCATAAATCATGACCTATGATTTTCTAATGGAATTATTTTTTCATTTATCATTAATCTGTTATCTGAGTCATGTCACACTTCCTTGTTAAGGTTGAGTATTTTATTAAATATAAATTCTAATTAAATAAAACTAAAACATATATTACAATTTTTATCAAGGTTTTCTCACATTCATTCTATGAGGGATTCAGTTAGTGTAATAGAGTGGGTTTTCAATACACCATTCCTTGATCTCCTTGTGATTCCCTGCAACCTATAGACCACTTTTTCAACTTATCAAGTTTTCATTCAATATTTATATTTTCTCATTAAACACCACTTGAGTTATGGAGCACCTTTTGAGTTCATTTTCATTACCTAAGTTCTTCAAGCTACAATATGTTCCAAATTCCCATGATTATAACATATAATGCATCTCCTGTTTGAAACATACGTCATTATTTCTCAGTAAAGATGTGGATATGGCTTATATTTTTCTTCTGGAATTGAACCTCTAGGCTTTTTGACACTATCTTATGTTGTGTCCTAGACTTCCAAAAAAAGTGTCAACTGATGTATTCATTATTTTAAGAAATTATTATTTTAGATATCTTAAGATTATTCATCATATTCATTGATTTAGAAATATTTTTTTATTCATTACATGAAATATATTCAATTTATTTTGAACATAAAAATGATGTATGACCATGAATACCAATGAAGTTGAACATGCTACCATTACTACTTATAAAAAACATTTTTAGGTCTTCTTTTATTACCTAAATGAGTATTTTGTAAAAATATTAATAAATCTAATCTTATCATCCATGGGAGATGTATAATCATATCCAATACTGGTTTTTCCTAAAATGGATATATTTTGAGATGAGGAAATCCTTTCAGGTTTATCCTCAGAATTATTATATTTTATTTTTTATTTCACATTCACATTTTAACATATATTAAAATAATATATACAACACATCGTTTAATTTTTGTTTTAACAAGGCATTAGATTTATCCACTTATTTATTGAATCATTGTTTCTCTTATTCCAATTGTTGAATCTTCTTATCCCTTGAAAAAGTTGATCATTATGTTTCCTCTTGAGAATATTCCCACCAATTTTCTAAAAATCCAATTATAGAGGAATCTAATCTATCATGTAATATATCTCTTTTATTTTAGAATAATTCTATGCAAATGATTCATTACAACATACATTCTCTTTTAATACCCTTTGGTTTTTCTGAATCATTTCATATTTTTGAATATAATGATAATTTTTTTGGCTTCTAGATTCTAAATATCTTTTGAGTCCAATCTATATACAAGGTAATCAGAATTTATTTATTTTTTATTTATAGAAATCATATGTAGTTATTTATATTCAGAATAATTATTATTCTTTAGATCATTCGCTACATCATGAAGCCTTTTATTTAACCCTTTCAACTTGTTAACTTCAATTTACAATACTTGGATCTGTATAAATTTATATTTATTTTCACTAGCTAGGTTCTGAACCAATTAAAATGTTTTATGGACAACATCCACTTTTGGTCTTCATTCAATTTAAATATCATCAGTAGTACCAAAATCACATTGAATGTTAGGTTATTTACTCATTCAATCATCTTTATTTAATGAATGTGTAGTTTCACTGTCTAATTCATTCAGGTATTTATTTACAATATTGTTGGTTTCCTTCATCTGAATCATTCATTTTTCCTATCCACTTCCACACATGGGAGTTCAACCTGTATTCTTCTTCTTATTTTTAGTTATTTACTTTTCCAATAAATTCCAATAGAAGGGCATGGTTAATATTTAACTTCAACAATCAACTAAAAAAATTCAAGAATAAAAATCTAATAAAATAAAACATCCCTCATGTACAATTTTTTATGACCAAAAGTGGCATAGATACCCTGAGGGGGGGGGGGGGGGGTAAATCATGAAATGAATATTATTTCCTAAAGACTTCCTACCCCACTGGTTCATTACCTATTTGATATAAGGGTCACATAGTTTTATCTTTAGTGTTTGCGATTATCTTATCCCTTACGCCATTATATGATTATCATGTATAGATAGTAAATAAATAAATCATTAACATGGTTACAAATATTTTTACTTCATTCCCCCTCACTAGACTACATCTATGGAACACACCAAAATAATTTTCAGGTTGTGCCAAATTCACTATGTTTTGCTTCTAATAATAATGTTCGAGCTAGATCCCTTTTATTAAAATGACCAGTTCCTTGATTTAGGGTCTTTTCGCTACATTCCCAAGAATCACTTCTTATGTCACCTTCTCTGAATCATTATTGGTAGAAAGAATCATGATATTCCTCTTCCTTTTCCAACTTCTTTTGAAAGGGATCCAGTCACACTTTTTGGACTTAATGGTCCCTTCATTTTCATGAATAAGAATATCCTCAACTTTTGTTAGATTCTCTTTGGATGTTCTGTTTTCACCCATTAATGAAATACACTTTTCAACATACTATTAGTTTGAATAAATTACTTTCATAAACTATTTTATTCCCTTTACATACATCCTCGTGTAATTCGAAAACTACAATGCATCGTCTTCTTATTTAGTATTATTTTGAGCAATAAATATTCATTGTTAATATTCTAAAGGCTATTTATTGTGATATATATTTCTCATTTATATTTCATTATTAACTTTATGATTTTTACAGAGCCAGTGAAATCTCTATTTTAGTTTTTAGATTTACAGATATCCTTAATTGACATAGTTGGGGAATTAGAGGGGGATATTGGATGACATGTCTGATATAATAGTGCTCTAGATATAGGATAAATTGGTATAGATATTGGAATGTGACAGGAAAATGGTGTAAAAACACCATACACCATTAGAAGATGGTTTATAGGCTAAAATGATGTATTGATAGGGAAATTCATTACATATATATAGAATTAAATTATTTTGTCAAGAACAACTGTGTGTAACAGTATAGAAGATATTGTAGCAATGGATCATGGGTGAGTTTTTTCATAAATGATGGCATGTATTTATACATTAATTGTGGGACATGTTTTTCCATAACAGGGGATAGAAATAATATCCTGAATTATTTCAAGATTTTTTCACTTATAAGGTTATTTTTTAATGGAACCAAAAAATGTGCAGTTAAAATTCAGGGATGTTTGGTTAGAATATTATCACATGCTATATGATTTGTTGTATTGTTTTCCAGAAATTTACCTTTCTAAAATGATATCACATTGTATATATGTGTACTTATTTAAATGACACATTGGTTGTATCCTGATATGATTATGTTAACAACATCTATGGATAACTTAGTGGGTCTTTAGATTTCATGAATATAGAGAAAAGAAGGTAAAGAACCCAAGGTTCTCTTTTAGAGGAACATTGAATTTGTATATGGGAAAAGTACATTGAAAAATTTTATACAAGCATTGTATCATATAATAAATATTTATTCCATGATACATTACATATTCTTCTTGATCTATACCTTCATTGAATAATTTATATTTTTAATATATTACCTGACATGACATCTGTTATTACATATTTATACTTATATATTTTTTTAGGGATAGTAATTTATGTTTTCATTTGTAATTTTCGAGGTTATATTTATGATTATATAGGGTATAGTATTTTCACACCAATTTTAGATCCTCATCGTTTGTCGACAACCTCATATGTTTGTGGAGGCACACATGTGGTCTTGTGGAAATTTTACTTTGAATCAATGATTTGGGTCGAGGATGTAACATCCAGGCCCAGCTCACCATCGAACCGGTGGCCAGACCGGTCACCACATGGCCTCAACCGCGTCTCCCCGTATGCCATAGGCTGCCAAACAACAGCGAGGGTCTTGGGAGGTGATAGTGGGGAGACTATAACCTATTATCATAGTTTCAAAATGGTATCTCATAGTAAATAACATTAAATAGTGGAAGCAGTAATAGATAAATAATGAACAAGAAGTAGAGGAAGATAAATAGTGATCATTTTAATAAAAGGTGGCCAAAGCCAGTTTACACGATACAGGGATGATGAATGACACAATGTGAAAATAGGAAACAATACAACATGCTTACAATAAAATGTAAAAGAATGAAGAAAATATGGCAAGGCCTGACAGGCATTCTCCTGAGCTACCGCTCGGTCCTTTGCTTCTATCCCCAGGTACAAGAAACACAACAACCAACCTAGGTCCTGCAGACAAGAAAAGTCAACTCAGGTATCGTAGTCCAATGAAGACCCATATAGGGTGTGAGATATAAATCTCAGTAGTTCGGCACTACTGGGGTCTATCCCAAACCAGACAGTGTAATATTAATTAAAGTAGGAAGCAGTTATAGCATGATTTAATGAACAAAACAATATAGAATAAAAACACCCTTTTAGGTTTCCCACGGAAACCAGAAGGCTATACCAGCTTCATCTCATTGTCGGGATATCAGTCTGATCATGCCACTACAGTTACAAATGTAAATATTTATAAAAGATGGCATGGGGTAAGCATGCCTCCCACCAATCAGTTGAAGATAGCGGGAACGAGGTATGAATGCCTCTCATCCCTACAGATCAACGAGCAAGGGTTATGAATGCCTCTCTTCCATCATCCGTGATTAGTGGGCACGAGGTAAGAATGCCTCTCCTCCCTATCTGTCAACTGGCAAGGGGTATTAATGACTCACTTCCATAAATGTATAGAGAATAGGGGGGATGAGGTAAGAATTCCTCTTGTCCCTATAAGTCAAATATAAAGGGGTATAAATGACTCTCTTCCATACATGTATAGAGATCGCATCTGGCATGGGGTAGACAAGCCTCCCACCCATACTCAAGTAAGCTGGAATGGGCTATGCATGCCTCCCATCCATAACAGTTCAAAGTAGATGGCATGGTGTATGAATGCCTCCCATCCATAACTACACACATTCATTATCAGCATTATATTACAATGCATAAGGTAGTACCTCCTTTTCATTTCAAACAAACATTCCACATTCACAAACACCCATAATAAATTATGGTACTCAATCTAAATCGTAACAAAAAACACTCGGGTCATGCTCTAACCCTCTCTAGTGTGCTATTTAATTAAACCATACTTTATACTTATTAAATAAGACATAAGAAATTACCTCTTATGCGCTCCAATTAACCATATCAAATTCACAACCCAACCCATTAAACAATGTTATTCAGCGCACTTTCCCAATTCAGGTCATTTTATCCAATTTGCCTAATCATGGAAATTTGGGCAAGGGTTACCCATGAGGGTCATTCCATCGAGCTGCCTAAACCTAACATGACGATTAATAATGCAAACATCATAGTCATTACACCTAGTTTCCACCATCTCATTTAATCCATTCTAATCGAATTCATTTAACCACATTATCTCAAATAAAGGTACATTTTAAGGGTTCAAGTGAAATGTGAGGCGTTATGGAAACATAGAACTTGCCCACTTGGGAAAATTCAACAAAGAAAAAAACAAGCAGCCAAACATACCATTCAGTAATTATCACAAAGGGAAGGCGAAGAAGGTAAGGATAAATGTCTACTTCCTACTTTTTATCATGAAGACAACACACCTCTGATCGAATGGTTTTATTATTAAATTGTTAGTTTAGTGAATGACAACCCCTTTTATCTTATTCCTACAATTCACACATTTGTCACTGAAACATTTAATCGACTAAACATGCATAATTAAAATACTAAATAATGTAGTATTAAACTCTTTAAATGCTTCACATTAAATTGAAGGGGAAAGAGAGGGACCCTACCTTAATGTGGATCCATCTGTCCTCTACGGCTCTTGGCGCTTTCTACCTAAATCTACCACTGCTGCTCCCCCACGAGGCATATGTGATTTCACATATGTATAAGGAAACCTAGCATCTATGCACACACCCCGCATGTTCATGACCATGCACAAGAGGATCCATAAACATATGCTTATACAGATATACATGTCTCCGCTCACCTGCGCATGCACATTTTTATATGAAAATGGGGAAAACTTGCCTCTTATGTGTATATTCGCTGCCATGGTCAAATAAACGCTTACCAGGGGAACCCACGTACATATAATTACGTACCTACGCCCACGCAGGCGAGCCGCCAATGCTCCAATAAAGCGAAACCAACTCCAATGGTCCAACGCACTATGAAACACGTACTAGGACCCTTTAGAACAACTAATTTAATAATTTAGAAGTTGTGAACACCAATAAAGGGTCAAAAACCTTACCTTAGAAATAAACCGGCGAATCTAAATCACTGTAAACTGCCCCACCTTCGGCGGAAGACATAATACGCACACCCATGAGGTCCCGATGGAACTTCCACATCACCCTAGAACAAGCAGAAGCAAGAACGAAACTGAAATCAAACCAACCCTAAACCTAGGGGTTCGGCCGAATGGAAAATTGGGAAAAGAGAGCCCTAAAATCGGACTAGAATTAGAGGATAGGAGAGGATAGGAATTTCCACGACGATTCAGAAAATAATCCTCAAGAAATCAGATAAGAAAAATGAAGGGAAGTGGGAGGTTCGTGGCTTCGTGCGTCGCGACAGGGAAAATCCCTCCTTGGGGGTTTCCTGGGTATTCTCAGAGAAAGGGGCGAGATTATTTTAGGTTTTAGGTTTTTAATTAATTTTGATTTTAATTTCATTTAATTTTTAAAAAAAACCCAAATTGGGTACGTCGCACGGTTTAACCCGCACGGTTTTCCAACCCATGTGCAAACCATCTGGCACCCCACTGGACACCCAGGGCACCCCGCATGGGCTGGCCGCACAACTTCGGTAACCCGTACACAGGCCAAGAAGACTCTTCTACCTCCCTATGTTAGGCTGCACGGTTTGGGATGCACGGTTTGGGAAACTATGCACCAACCGTTCACCTTCTGTTATTCTTGAAAAACCATCCTCCTTTGGGGAAGACGCACCTGAAACACCTCTAGCCACTTGTAAAACTTAATGGGAATTCTCCAATGTCCAAAAACATTAAAAAGAAGGATTCAAACCATCGATACCTCGTTCTAAAGCCCGATTTTAAAAACAACATGTTCAGTAATTGAGAAAGTTCAATTTCTCCCACTTTTTAACCATCTCCAAAACACGGGTCAATACAATGGTTTTAGCTTTATCATATCATAATACAATAATAACATACCTAATCTAAAAAATAACATAATACTATTCTATTACAAAATTTTATACCCTAGACCACTATTCCTAGGATATGTGCTAAAACACTTTCACTAAACATTGGCATTGATAGTAAAAATTGTATGAAATGATATTTATTTTAAAATATTTACATAATCAAAATATTATATCTCATAAATAATCAACCAATATCGAGAAAATATTATTTAGTTTCTATCAAGAGAGGTGACATAGGAATCATAATTTAACAATCTTATAAATATTTTATCAGAGATAAATGACACTAGCCTACATTCAATAATTTATAAAGTGAATACTCATATTCATAACATGGGGAATATAAACATAAGAAAGGTGTGACCTAAAATGACCAGTATGGTAAAAAATTCATCAACAAGATATCAAGGGTATGATTATATGTATAATTGAACAAAAGTAGGGTAGATATATAAAATTAAAAATGAAATTGAACAATAAGATTTATACGTAATCCATGATAACAGGATATGAAATATTAAACGAGAAAACATATACCATTGTATTATAGTGAGGATGGATGAGATATTAAACATGATCCATAGGAAACAATACAATTCATAAAGAAATATTTTCTCATTGATTTATAGTATTGAAACACACTATGGTAAAATTATAAGAACTATTAATCATTACATGATGGACCGAGGATCAAAAAAAATAAGGACTATATGTTACATAGTTTCGAAATACTATGATCCATATGTTTCTAAAACAAATGATCCATTAGTGACATATTGTTAAAAACATATATTCCATGTGGGACATATGTTTCACAATCCTATTCTTTATATGTGATTTATTTTTCAAAAAACATATAGTCCATAAGATAAATAGTATATCCAATCATAATATTCATATATCACCTTCGTTTTTTAAACATATAGTACGTAGCTAATGTACATTTGAAAAATAAATATTCCATAACTTTCTTATGATATTTAAACGAATAACTAAGGAATTTTATTTTGATATAGTACAAAAAAATCTATCATCTCTACATATGTTTTTCAATTTAAAATTATCTATAATCACAAAATTAAGAACACACTACAATAGAATTGTTTTCCATAAAATTTCATTATGGAATAACCAAAATTGACCTCATTCATGTAAAGAGTTGATACCAACAATTTCATCACAGAATTTAACCTAGGTATTGATATTGATTTCAATGATCTGTCATTATGTGTTTGTAGACTTTTTGGGGATGTGATGATTAATATAAAATTATTATGGATTTATTTATTATAATTATATATCATTCTTATAAAAAATTATTATTTAATTTTTACTATTATATTAGGTGATCATTAAAAGAAAAATAAATGTAAGAATGATATTTCACAATATTTACCTTCATGAGAATGAGGTTGGAGAGTTATTTGGAAGTTACATTTTGAAATGATCATAATTAGAGGAACATAATTGTTATGAAGAAATTCATAATTATATGAGGAGAAATAAATGAAAAATATATAATTTTCATGACGAATATTTAATAAATATAAGGAATATAAATATTTCTAGAATATGAAATTTTTTCTATTAATTTTCTGGTAGGTTATATAGAAAATATGTCTTCAAAGGAAAATAGTATTGAAAAGCTTGAATTAGAGGTATAAGAGAATTCCTCCAGAATGTGTGGTAGCCAGCGAGCCCCAACTATCATAGAGAGTGATAAGTTTGAACAATAGAATCCAAATAAAAAACATAAATGAGTATCCACACTAATATTATAGTAGACTAGTGGGATAATGTATATGAGGTTTGACCAATGATTCATTTTTTAGTTATGTAATTGGTATTGAGCCCCGTCATTAGGTTAAATCATTGATTGGAATCTAAGTATAATTTTTTGAATATGGATCACATATAGAATAATTTTCAGAAAAATGATTTATGGAAACATTTTATCAGTGATAAATGACATGAAAATAATTATGTGCACATGATTGGTTTTTTATTAATCTAATCTCTATAACTTTTTATCTTATTTGTTCCTCATTTGAAGGTTCCTAAATGAAACATAATTCATCTATCTAATAGATGACGTGGTCATGTAATCAATACAATTTTTTAATTATCATACTGAGATGTTTGTAATTATTTATTATGGATTCAATTAACATAAGATCGTTAAATGAATAAAGATACATCTTGAATCAAGTCACTCGTTGAATTTCATGGAAGATTTTTAGAATCATGAATTATGGATTTCTCCAATGATAATGTTCGAATAAATGCAGAGGTAAGATAAAAATGATAAATTCACGATGTAACACTTTCATGAATGAAAACTATATAAGGCTGAATGTAAAGGATCCACATCTATATATAATAGAACCACATAACATGTTTGTCCATGAATTTATTTTTCTATATAACCGATGATTTAATTTTTTATCATCATTAGAGAACCACAAAATCATTTTTATAATATTAGTATTCATTGGGGAACCACTTAACAAAAACTAGTTCTTATACCCTTCTATGTTATGAATATATTTCACTTAGCTGGTTTCAAGGTTAGAATTTAAATGATTGCTTGTAATTGTTTCTGTTGAGTAACCTCATATATCTACTTCTATGAAGATTGGTAAATCCTAGAATATATTAATATAGTGAAACATGAGGATCTAAAAAATCATGTGATTTAAATTTCCATGTGAATTAGAGGCAAAATCTAAAACTTTTGTAGCATTATTTACATGAGATATTAAAATGATGAAATCCATGTCATCTTGTAGTTTTTATAAAAACATTAGTAGATATGGAAGATAATATAAAAATATTCATTATATTTTAATGATAAATTTTTGGGGAGTTATTTTGTGAAAAGTATCAATAAATATTAATTGAAGAAAAAATTGGTGGTGTAATTTTCATATAATTAAATAAGTGAATAAATTATTTTGGTTTTCTGAAATTATCATGGAGAAACAAAGGATATATGATGAAATAAATAAATTGATGATGTAGACATAATTATTATATATATTTATATTTATGTTATATTGTTATACTAATAAGATATTTAATTTTTGAAACTGATATATAACCTTTAGAGAAGATATTCTTGTGAGGTCATGTTCATAACATTAAATTATCTTGAATTATTTTAATAATTCACATTGAGGATTTTTTCATGTTTATATCATTAAAAAATATTTTTCAAAACTTATACATAATAACATGAATATTACATGTTGTTACTTTTAAGCAGTATACATTTTTTTCATTATAAAACTCTTAAAAAAAGAAACATGATTTCATCCATGTTTTAAATAGCATTACTTTTTCATGATCTCATCCTTGGCCCTATTCCACTCTATTTACAGTGAAAAACATTCCAAAAATGCGGTATGATCAAAAAAATCTCAGTAAGGGTTAAAAATAAGTATAGAAAATAATGGTCTATTAATACATACAAATCAATGAAATCATACTTCTCAATCATAAACCACAGGCTCTTTAAAATACCTCATGATATCATATGATTTCTGAATATCACATAGAAATAAGAAGTTATAAATGTAACTTGTGGAACCTATAACTTTCATACATTGTAGCTTTCATATCAATGTAAGGAGTTATTTTAGAAATATCCATCATGATATATTACATAAATATAAGGAGAATCATTAATGATTACCTCCGTAACATTACCCAATGCATTGGAAAACTATATCAAGCTCACCCATAGTAGGTTTATCATTGAACCACTCGTATATGTAAACAATGATCAAGAACCATAACATAATCATAACATATAACACAAGAATACTAGAATGATAAATTTTCCACAATATAATCACAATATAAAAATTTAATATATTAACCAAATAAATCCACTCTAAAATCCAATTTCAATACCAAAATAAATAAAAATACTATATTTTATTTACCTTCCTTTTAAAAACATTACATATTTTTACGGAATCCAAAAATTATATAATGCCCGCAGCGGAGGGAAGGTTAGTGTCATCATGTACATTGAAAAGAAACATTATTTTTTTTGTTTAGAAAAACGCTTTGTAGAAAAAATTATTCACATTGAATGAAATTAAATGTCAAAGGGTTTTATGAACCATATAAAAGAAATTCATGTATAAATCAAATTATCCCTCAATAAAACGAGATTGAGATGATGTCCCTTACCTATATTCAAACTTTTCATGTATATTACTTGTTATTCCTAAATAATAATAAAATATTTAATTTATACCTTATTTAGAACCATTTTATAATTTATTATTCATTCAATATCACTTATTACCTTTCTAAAAGGTCAATTTTTTAGTTCATATCAGACATTTTGTTGATGTTCATAACTTTAGTAAAATATGATCTTGTTATAATTACAAATTGTCAATGTGGTCAAAATTAAATTATCTCCAGAATGATATTAATGATTTAAATATATTTTTTATATTTTATATCCAGTATAAATATGTTTGTAATAGTCCATATCATATGGAGATAAGAAATGAAACACACCATTCATTGAGACGATAAGCCGTATGTATGCAATAATGTGACTTTCATTTCATTTCCATATTAAAATAAATTAAAAAATGATACATATGTATATTATAAATCCATTATAATATATATATTATTTATGATAATTTTTTTCTTAATTACATATTTTTTAAATTCCATGTATATCATTAATGAGTTATATCAATTTGAGGGGGCAATAGTCTTCACTTCCTAAAATTAAATTAGCATATTTATACAACATGGAAAACATAATGGTATATTACAAATGCAAATTACATAAGAATATTGATAAAATAAATATCATTAATATCATATGTAACAACATTTCCATCATAATGGCCACCATGAGAGGCGGTAGGAGATAATTGAATAATCATCGTTCCATGAGGCAGTAGTTTATCATCAACAAAAACAGAATGTTCAAAATCCATAAGATGGAGGTGGGTGTATGTATTGTTCGAATCCTTCTAAAAAACCTCAATGTATATTTGGGATACTATCGATGTAATTTAGTCAAATACTATGAATAAGATATGGAGTGGATAAGGAACCTCTAAATCAAGTAACTCCTTTTGATTTAAGCTAAAAGGCCTTCTTGAATTGGATTATTCATCGAGTTAGGATTATAAGTGGATGATATGGATTTTGGGAGCTTATGTAGGATGATTTTGGATGATACAAGGGGTGTAGAGAGGTGGGTGTATTGGGATAGAGGTGATGTCCCTTTATAAGAGGGAGGAGGTACTATTTAGTAAACCCTAGAAACATTATTTTATTATAAATTAATTTTTAGTTTCTAAAGGTCCAAAATTCATTAAAATATATGATAAGATGACTATTTGTTGAAATAAAATAATATTATAATAATTGGATAGGGTTTTTTATTTTTTTAATCCTTATCTTTTTTTATTTATCCCTTTTTACTCTTACCATTTATCAAGCATTTAACACTTTGAGAATGAAAATAGTTACCAAAACATGAAAAATATCCAATTAAAGAGTCAATAATAATGTTTCATACTTATGATAACTTTTTTCACCAAGTCATAAATATTATTGGTATTATATAATATTTAATAAAATATTTCATATTTTAAAATTTGAATTATGGAAAGTTTTACACAATTCATGTCATGACTTTTTTAAAAATTCATGACAACATGATTCATTCGAAAAAACATCATTAATACAAATATAACATGTTTCTATCATCCATAAAATACGTTGATGACATCAAAATAACCAAATTACAATTATTTTAATATTTATAATATCCTTTATTTGAATCCTTTATTAATAATGACATCACGACATTATCATTGTGTCATAATTCAATTTATCTATTTAATGTATAAAAATTTTTAATAAAATACCATAATGTAGGTAATATTTTATGATTTTTAATTATTATTTATAGCCAAAATTATCAATTATGTTACCCCATATAAAAATTGTCTTACTAAATGATATATGTTTATGAAACATTTCCTTAACATTATATTAATTTTTATAAAATGTCATTTTCACTTACAAGTGGGACCATGTTGTCCCAAAATCGACCCCAATATTCCCATGGCTGGCATTATCCAATAAAATAGGGTTAGGACAAGTGTACGAGTAATTTAATATTATTATAATATTTCATTTACTCTTATTAACCAGATTTACTTATTAACCATGTTAAATAAAAAATTTACTGAAGTTACTATTCATAATGACTGTAGATAAAAAATAACTACTTATAAAATTTTGAAATCCTGATTCCAAATATGGAATCTATTTTTTGAAATTCAAAAAAAATATTTCGATAAAATTTATTTAAAATTTATACCCATTATCAAAACCAAAAGTGTGTTTTTAAGAAGTGAATACTAACCATAGATTGACATGTGTTTATGTCCAATTTAGATGATAAATTACATAAACTATCTATAAGTGGATTAAAAAATAAAAATATAATCTAGCTACATTTTAAAACAACATAAAAAGATAATCTATCCAGATAAATAAATCAAACGAAAAAGGAAATTTTGACTTAAAATGCAGTATTTTTCACTATTAATTAAAAAATAAACTTTATCAATAAAATAACAAAAATTTACCCAAATAAAAATTTGATGTTTCACTTCTAAAGAATAAGTTTAGTTTTTTTCCTATAGATGATATCAAAGTTACAAAAACAATATTTAAAAAGTTTTCTCCATCAAAAGGTGGTAAAAATGACTTTTAAAAATAATTCGAGTCTTCATGCTTAAAATTAGATTCATTATTATTTTAAGCCACTAAAATTTAATAGATAAAAGTAAAAACATTTAATAAACATGTGTAATCATATTGTATTTAGTTCTATTCATTTCTTCCAATAAACTGGCTATGTATTAAATACAAATTAAAATAATAATAATATTATATTATTTTTCTGTATAACTCAATGATTTGAAAAAAATAATATTTCAAATAAACCCATTGTTCCGTGTTGAGTACGCTATCAGACATAAAATTATCATTAATATAAATATAATATTCAATTCAAAACTTATAATAAATATGAAAAATTCATATTATTTATTTACCTATCATTTTACAACCTTTCCCCTTTTTGCGAATTCAATCCTCACAATTTTCAAATTGGGCTCAGAAACATCATTAAATGTCTCACATCAGAAAAAGAGTCAATTAAACTATCAATTTAAAATAATGAAAGAGAAGTAAAAAGGTTACTTAAGATAACATATACTTGGATTACATGTAGGAAAACATGGATATGGAAGAGAAACTATCTCTCATAGATTAATATAGTGATAGAGAACTTGATCACTAAAATTAAACCACCACAATACCATAAATAAGTGGATTCGTAAAAGTATGATTAAAAAAGAATGCAGATATAATTTTTTTCAAGATCATTTTCAAAGAGTTAAATAATTATACTAATACAATGTCTATGATCATATAGAAATATATTTTAATTCCATTTAGTATATCATCCATTAATAAGTTTCTACAAAAAAAATCATCTTTTCTCAAACCGATGAGTATTCGAGATAACACTGTCACATAAAAAGTTCTACAATAAACTTATAGAGAATCATATAATCCAAAAATTGTTAAAAAATTATTATCTAAAAAAATTGTTTGTACAAGCTCAGATAATCCCTGAAAGGATAATCCATTATAAAAATATATACTACTCATAATCTCAAAAAATTGATAAAAATTACACAATGATCAATAAAGACCATTCAATAAACAAGAATACATTAAATTCATAAAATTAATACTAATTATGATTGAAACCCAAAACATAGAAGGATTAGATCAAATAGTATTCTATAGTAAATCATTACATTTAGCTCCAAATAACATCGACTAAAATTAATGTCTCATACTGAAGTTTAATTAACCAAATCACATATTCTATATGATTGGTTAATCATTTCCATAAATATCCCAAATCAACATATTTAAACAATAAAATCATATATTCTCCCAAAATATAATTTCAACCATTACTCTAAAAATGATATCCAATAATATTCTATTTTTCTTAAGCATATAGTGTTCCCAAAAGAGATAAATTATTCTAAATTAATCTTACTATGATAAAGATATCCGTTTGATAAAACATACGTTCACATAATCAACATATTCCTGATCCATAAAATCATTTAATAAAATAGAATATGTTATAATAAAAAGGACTCTACGAAAGCTAGTGGTAGGTGATGTGCCCTTATCACCCTTGGGATGTGGGGTTGATTTATGTGGCCTTACCGGAGGTGATGGATTGTCACACAGTATTCGGGTTTTACTTTTTCAAAAACTATATAATTTTATGACCTTCTATAAAATGATATAAATTCACTAAAATTAACCATAACTTATTTTTTCCTCAATTGTTATCTAATACCTTTCATTTTGAATCAATAAAATTTAATAACCATTTATTACCTCAAAAACAAATGATCATATAAACCCTTATGAGTATCCATTTTGTCCACACAATAAAAAGATAATTCTTTCTTGACTAACATTTTCACATATCAAACATCAGGGATACACATAATAGAATATTTATTCTAATATAATCCAATCATTAATACATTTAA
The DNA here is from genome assembly GCA_963277665.1 of Viscum album. Classification (NCBI taxonomy): domain Eukaryota; kingdom Viridiplantae; phylum Streptophyta; class Magnoliopsida; order Santalales; family Viscaceae; genus Viscum; species Viscum album. The sequence goes on from OY728141.1 coordinate 1,429,592,623, forward strand.
ACAAAGTATCAACCATAGATCCAACTTAACTCTTCAATTCATAGACATCTAAATCATCGAAAAATCAAATGATCCTTTATGCAGGTTTTTCCATATTATTCTTTTATACTTTTTTCTTTAAAAAAATCTTGCATAATCTTATATGATTTATGTAATGTAAAAACATGAGCAATGAAATAATCCATTCCTTTCAATGGTCATTTTCATTTTTCTCATCCTCAAATAGAATGGAATTTGGTATTGAAATACATATATTTATATGGTCCTACTGATCCCAGTCTTGAACCTTCGTCGAAGGACAACTTTTTTCATAATGTCAATGAAAACCACTTTTAAAACATTTAATTGATCCTTCAGAAATAACATCTTTCTCATTCCTAGATTCAATTGGAGTTTTCCTTTTTTCCATGGCTGGTTATTGCTTTATGACCTTACTTAACACATCTGAATCATCATACCATCCCTTTGTATCATTTTCCTACTTGTTTTATTCAGCATCCTTAAAACCTAGGTTTTTGAATATACTTACCTTTACGGTTATTTCCTAAACATATTTGTGGATATTATTATTTCATATATGATGTATCATAAAAATTACCATGGTTAAGGTGGTAAATCATGACTCCAAATAGTTTTTTGAGAATAACCAAAAGAGTTCTCATTGCAGCTCCCATTTAATTCGGTTGCGGATTCAGAAAACATTCACAGTTTTCATCACATCCATTATTACTTTGGTTCCTTCTAGATCCATCAATTTACAAAAACCAAAAAGGAAAGTGTTATTATATATGAAAAATCATCATATAATATTATATGAGGAGGTAAAACACTACAATATACTTATTCATGTCATCTTAATCTCATTTAATTTATTTAAAATAACAATGAATCATTCTAATATGCTATCCATTATTGTTATTTTATTTTTCTGTTAATAACTCCCTAACCTATAATGTTATCTAATCCAACTGTTGATACCAACTGTAAGGCCCCATCCTTATTTTTCACATAATCTTGAATAAAATAAATAATTTGCATTGAGGATCTCTTTAGGCACATGAGACTCAGACTGGTTGGTGAGGACTCGACAAGTGCATCCATGAGACCCAAGATCAAATAATGGTGGAGACATATTTCTATATATTTGTAGTTGTACTGTAACATGTATTGTTCGATACTCTAGTAGCTGGAACTATTCATCCATCTGGGCCTCTAGGCCACAAGTTTGTCCCTCGGGTCCTGCAAGGATTTCAAGCCACCCAAGGCCATTCCAGAAAGCTATTTCAAAAGGCATTCGGGCCACCATAAGTCTTTAGGGCCACCCTATGGCCTTCATTACACCTGATGATGATGTACCCGTTAGACTATATGAGGAAATGGTTTGGATAAGGATTCAGGGAAGGCACATTCATAGATAAGGGCAAACTATAATTAGAAGAATGAGAAGGTATGTTGTTGACATCAGAACCGAGATGGTTCAATATTTCATTAGATAGCCAACTGACCATCCCTGCAAAGGTGGAGTGCTAATATCATGACATATTCTTGGGAGGACCAGTTCCAAGTTTTCTTTTCTGGGTAATTACCTCTAAGACCTACGGTTCAAGTAATTTTCTTTTAGCATTCAGGCATTGTAAGGGATCCACCTAACCACTTGAAAGGTGGATTATCAAAAATATTAAAAAATGAAGGACTTCAGGGAATTCTAAAAGGATTTTTTTAGGATTAGATGTTTATATAATTAGGTCCTAAATTATACATAACAACCTGAATATTACATGTAGACACATTAACATAGTATCCATTTTTTATTTAATAAACACTATTAAAAAAAGAAATATCTTTACTTTCATGTTTTAAACAACATGAATTTTCTATGACCCCATCATTGACCCAATTCAACTTTATGTCCTGTGAAAAACATTTCAAAAACTCGGGATGAGCATAAAATGTTGTGTAAGGGTTATAAAATAAGGAATTAAAACATTAGTCCATCATTCTATACAAATTATTAGAATCAAACTTCTCAATCATAATCCTTAAAGTCTTTAACATACGTCATGAAATCAAATGATTTTTCAATAACACATAGAAATCATAAATCATAAAGGTAACTTGTATAAGTCATAAAATACTTACATTGTAGCTTTCACAGTTAAATCATGAGTTACATTTAGAATACCCATCATAGTATTTTCACTAAATCTAATAGGAGGAACGTTATTTTTTACCGTCGCCATGTTAATCAATACATTAGAGAGCTATCTCGGGATAAAACACCCTTTTTTATCACGGAACCACCCGTATACATAAACAATGTACAAGAACCAAGATATAATCATAACATATAACACAAGCATACAGAAAAGATAAATTTTCCAAATTGAAATCACAATATGACATTTAAATATATTCACATAAAAAATCTATTCTCAAAACCTTTTTCAATTTCTAAATTAAAAAAATATATATTTTATGGTATTTACTTTCCTTTTAAAAACATTAATCCTTGTTAAGGAATCCATATAGAAAATAATTCTTACAGCTGTGGAATGATTGATGTCATCACGTACATTAAAAAGAAACATTTTTTTAATGTATAGCAAAATGATTCATATAAAAAAGGATTCAGTTTGAATGAAATTAATGTTAAAGGTGTTTTATGCACCGTATAAAAGAAATTCGTGTATCAATCCTATTCTGCCTCAATGATAGAAGATTGAGATGATGTCCCTTACATAATGTCTAATATGTCTTGTATGATCCCTATTCATCCAGAATAATAAAATTAAGTTAGTATCTACTTTATTAAGAACATTTTCAAATTTTATTAATCATTTTATATAAATTATTACCTTGATATAAGAATTAGTTAATTATTTGAGTTCATATCAGACATTTTGTCAATGTTCAGATCTTTAGTTAAAAATGAACATGTTATAATTATAAATTGTCCATGTGGTCAAAATTCTATTATCTCAAGAGCTATATTCCACATTATATGTGTTATATATCATATATATCCATTATATATATGTTTATAAAATTCCATATCATTTGGATAAAAGAAAAGAAACTCATCGGTCATGGATAGGGTAAGTTGTACGTACGCATGAATGCAACTTTCATTTCATTGTCATATTAAAACAATGAAAAATAAATGATACCAAAATATATATATATATATATATATATATTATAAATTTTTTAAAATGTATATGTAATATATGTTATAAAATATCATAAATTTTCTCGTTTATGTGTTCGACATATTGCATAAATGAGTCATGTCACTTTCAGGGGCGGTAGTCCTCACTTCCTCAAATTAAATTATCATATATATAAAACATGAAAAAATATAAGTAAGTTATAATTGATAATTAAATAATCATAGTGATTAAATAAATATCATATATACCTCATATAATTATAGTTCATTCATAATGTCCACCATGATAGGTAGTAGGAGATAATTGAACAATCTTTGTTTTGTGAGGCAATAGTTCATTGTCCATAGAAAAAGTACATTCTAAATTCATTAGATGGTGGTGTGTTGAAGTGTAGTTATAATCCTTCTGGTAAAAAATCATAAAATATTGAGGATAATTTTTTTATGTAGTCAAATATAAATAATATAATTGGTGGGGGATGTGGAAAATAAAAGAATTGGTCTTGAGAGAAGATGTTACCTCTAAATCATGTAACTCCTTTTGATTTAAGTTAAAATCCTTATTGAAATGTCTTTTTCCTAGTGGAAATATTCTAGGATTATTATTGGGATATTAGGATCTTATTTATTCAATGTTTGGATGCAAAAGGTGGATTGAGTGGTGTGAGTAACGTGTTGGAGGTAATGTCCTTTTATAGGATGGAGGATGTACTTTTAGAAGAATCAAGAAACAATATTTTATTATAAATAATTTTTGGATTCCTAAGATCCAAAACTCATTAAATTCAATGATAAGATAAATAAATGTCCAAATAAAACATAGAGTAATAATTGGATAGATTTTTTGTATTTTTTGGTACTTAACTTTTTTTATTTATCCCTTTTTTACTCTTACTGTTATATCAATAATTTAATAATATGAGAATCAAAATAGGTAACAAAACATGAAATATATCCAATAAAAGAGTCCATAAGAAATTTTCATACTTATGATAACTATTTTTCCTAATCATAGTTTTTTTTAAATTTTATAATATATAATACAGTATTTTATATTTTGAAATATGAATTATTTCTATTTTAACACTATTCAGATGATGACTTGTTTAAAAATCCATAACAATGTGATTAAATAAAAAAACATCATTAATAAACATATAAAAAGTAAATATAGTCATGAAAAATCGTGGATGAATTATAAATAAATAATAACATTTATATTTATAATTATAAAACCATTTATTTGAATCCTTTATTAATGTAGCAATCCCTACATCATCATTATGTCATAATTAAATTTATTTACTTAATGTCAAAAATTTATAAATAAAATAAAATAATACAGGAACTATTTTTATCATTATAATTAATTTTTATAATATAAATTATCACTTACATAACCCAATATAAATGTAGTTTTACTAAAAGATATATTTTTTTGATTAATTTTCCTTAACTTTAAATTAATCATTGTGAAATGACATTTTCACTTACAATTGGCTTCATGGGGTCCCAAAATTGACCCAAAGATGAAAATGGTGATACATGTCTCATAATATATTATTAGTAAATTGGTAAGGGTAATTTAATATTATTATAATATTTTTTACTCTTGTTTGACGGTTATAACTTTTAACATTGGTAAATAAAATATTTACAGAAGTTAATAATAATAATGTCTAATAAAAATAGTTACCAATTTATAAAATTTGAAGCTCTTGATTCCAAATATTTTATCCATTTTTCCATATTCAAAACATATATTTTAGATAAATTAATTCATAATTAATTCCCATTGTCAATAACAAAAAGTTGGTTTTTATGAAGTAAAAACTACCAAAAGATTGACATGTGTTCATGTAAACTTTCAATTTGAAATTAATTAAAATGAACTTAATTATATTAAATGATTAAAATATTATACAATTACACTTTAAATAAAATTAAAAAAGATAATATAACCATAAAAATACATCATATGAACAGTCATTTTTGGCTTAAAATGCTGTATTTTTCACTATTCATTACAAAATGAACATTATTAAAAAAATACAAACAATTTACCAAATTTAAATTTTGATGTCCCAATTCTAATTTAGAGGTCAATTTTTATCAAATGTTTTGTATAAACGTGACAAAAAGTAGATTTAAAAATGTGTTCGCCATCAAAAGGTGGTAAAATGACTTTTAAAATATTAGAGTTTTATGCTTAAATTGGATTCATTCTAATTTTATGTGACTAAATATTATTGGATAAAAGTAAAAAAATTAATAAAACATGTTTAATAACAATTGGGTTATTTTTTTCATTCCCACCATTACAATGGGTAAAAGTTAACTACCATTTAAAATAAAAATATTATTATATTATTTTTTCTGTATAACTCAATGTTGTGTGCAACGTATGATTTCAAAGAAACTCATTGTTGTGTGTTGACTATGCTATCAGACATAGAGTCCCATTTAATTTAAAATTAATGATAAATTCACAAATATTAATAATTATCATAATTTCATATTATTTATTTACCTAGGATTTTATACATGCATTATTAAAGTAGAGAATACTTTTTTGGAAAATTAAGCATTCCTTGATCTATTTTGTTATTTTTCTTGAGAAACAAAATCTATGCTTGTATAATTGTGATAATGAGTCTATGTGAATAAATTATCAATTATGAAGAATAAATGTGTTCATTAATTTAGATAACATGATGTTCATATAAATTACACCAAATCTAGAAGGTGAGTTTCGTGAACTGTGGAACTAATAAATATTGGTTGTCGCAAAAGTTCATTATAGAATGAATAAGTAAAGGAAACCCATATGTAATTTCAAAAAATACTATATTTGAATGAATATAATTCAATATTTGGATTATTTTTTTAAAATGAAACTTTTTACTATGGTGTCTTATAAACTACCTATGTTATTATGACTATGGTACCTAACAAGTTTTTTTACATGGGATTATAGTTATCTATCAGTTACTAGGGGAATAACTAGTTATATCATGGGTAAATTATTTAATGTGAATCCTCGTAAATTCAAGTGTTGTTATTTACCTATAATTTTAAATAAACATGATATGAGAATGAGTTCTTACATTAAGTGTATTGGAAAACTGAATGAGTCCAAGAGGTTGAATTTTAAATAAATACAATTCATAATAATAAATCTATGATTCACCCCCACTAAATAGTACATCTGATCTAGTGCCTTACACACCACAAAATATAAATTTAAATTATAATTTTTATAGTTATACAAGAGAAATAAATTCCAAGAATAAAATACATTTGGGAGGAAGGTAAAATATTATGTGAAATAAGGAAATAATATCATGGAAAATGATTTAATATTTTGGACAATGATTATGTGATGGTCACTATCGGAATTCATTTTCTGAAAAGACACAATTAAAAAATATAAGCATATTTTTTTCAAAATAAAAATTATGAAATAAATAAAAATAAATATTAATTTATAAAATAGTGGTTTCAATAAGAAAAATTAAAAAGCATTGATATATTTTTTACTTTATTATATATATCTTCATTAATTGATCAATAAAAAATAAGTAATGGTTTCAAAATGATTAATGAAAAACATTGAAAAATTAATTACTTTAGAATAATAGAAATATACAAATGGTCTTTTAAATAATATAATATTTTAAAAAATAAATGTTTATTGGATGATGAAGAATTATAATTTTAATTGATGGAAAACCTATTTAATATTATGAAATAATGTTTTTGGAAATCCATATCATAAAAGCTGTAAAAAAACTCATTTTTTAAAGGGAAATGGTGAAATAATATCATCACATGAGGTAATAAATAATTGGATTTCTAAATATTAATGATAATTTTTTAATGAAGTAGTAATATTTACACGGAAAGGTAACTATAATTGTAAAATAAAATAATTATTCTCAATTATGATATAATATTAGGTGGATGAAAAAAACTGAGGAGGGTGATTTTAATAAGAAATATAATTTTCCCTCGAGAGAAAAATAATGGACCATGAAATAAAATACTAATGTGGAAGAAATTGAAAATATAATAAATAAGTTCAATATGATTAATTATAACAAAATTAATGTAGTTGAGTTAATTTTGTTTCAAATTTCTTATTGTTTTTCTTCAAAGTCATTTAATGAAACAACCTGATATAGCTCTTCAAACCCCCGAAGATTCATGGATATAATAAAAAAATAGATAGGGACCAGTCAGACTAAATCAATGATATAATTTTATAAATTTTGAAATATTTCTCAAGGAATTTAATTTAATGAAAATATCCCATTACAATGTATTCGAACTTACTCGAATAGAATACAACCTTCTTCAAATCCTGAGCATTTTCATGGAAATCCAATAAGAAATTGAGGCATTATGCTACCTAACCGTGACTAGAGGATAATGAAAAAAACATATGATTCTAAGAAGATAATAATAGTTGTGGTTTGGAATGAAATTCGAATTAATGTCTGTTTCATGATGTGATCAATGTGATCTCCAATTATATGTATTGAAAAGTCCACTTTTGGAAAAGCCCATTATATTAAAATAAATGACATAAACTATTAAAGGATTAATATCTCTATAGGAGATAAATAATGGTGTATGGGGTAATCTAATATAGGTAAATAATTTTTAAATCATTTTCCAACAAGATTGATACATGCTTCACGGATTTTTCATTTTATTTTTCTATTTTACCATTTCTATTTTTTCATTGGTAAAGTGATTTCTACCCTCTAGTAAATTATATATTATTAAGAAAATAAGGCAACCTATATTACCATATTTTTGTTTTATGATAATAAATTTAATCATAATACAATCTTAGTGATGTTTTATACGATAGAAAAATAAAATTTTAAATTAAAACTTTTAATATATAGAATATTTTTTTTAAGAAAAATGTAGCATCCGCTGTTAAGTTTTATAAATATTATATAAGATTAATTTCCAATAAAATTATTCATACAATATATTTTTACATTTTAAAATTTCATATCATTGTATTTGCGTAAAATATATTATTCTAATTTACTTGATAAAAATTACACAACAACAATAACAAAATTCCCCCAAAATATCAGTTTCACCATTATCATTGTAACATACAGTAATCATAGTAATCAAAACATTATCTATTTTATGAAATTAGAAAAATTATATATAATTACGACATCGATATATAATATTAATTAATTTTTTTAGATTTATTTTCTATATTCTAGGGATAATTTTTTTTATAAATGAATAAAAATATAATTTGAAGTAAAAATTAAATTATGTCCCACAGACTCTAAAAATTGGTTTTATAAAATTAAAATATAGTATTTAAATGATTTATTTTAAAATATTAATATATATTTTAATATAACATATATTTCAATGAATTATTGAAAATTATTACTTCATGATAATGTTGTAAAAGTGAGTTATTTTCAAAATAAGTTCTTATTTCTATTCATATAAAAAAGAACTATTTTGAAAAAAACAATATGAGTACACTTTTTGATAATAATTATATGTGGAATTAAAAAAATCATTAAGAAAAATAATTATTAAAAATATAAAATAAAATTATTTTAAATGAAAATTCAATATATATAAAGAAAAATAGTTTATATTGAAAAATTTCATTTAAAACAATATGTATTATTTATCATTTTTTTTTTGAAATTTTGTAATTTATTATAATCATTGTTATTTACTAGTTGTATTATTATTCTTAAATTTTCTCAATAATGAATATTTCATGGATCTTTTTTTATTTATTTTATTTTTCGAATTTTATCAAATATAGTAATAATGTAAATATGTGTTATACATTAAAAAAATATCATAGTGTTGCATGTATTGTGACATATTTATAAAATAACTATAATGTATCCACCACAATCATAAAGATGAGTTAAAAATTAAAATCTTAAATGGATATATTACATTTTCAAAGATTCATAAAATTGTGTCTCCCATATAATTAAAATAACCAAAGGAGTATCCTAGAGTGAATCATGATAATTATTATATACATATTATTTCTTTACAATGGGTTGAAACAATCATCATATTCAAAAATTATGATTTATCAAAGCATATCTACGTATATTGTCATGAACATTACAAATAATGTTAAAGAAAAATAATATGTTACATCATATTAATTCTATATTTGATAAACATATAGGTAATTGATACTTAAAAATGATTTATCTTTAAACAATATATCATTAATTAATAGTAAATAGGGAGTCTATACTCAAGATAACCATTCATTTAATGTATAGAAGATAAGAATTTATATTGATTCCATTCGTACATAAAAATACAAATTTTCTATTGATAAAACTATGTTATAGTGTTCTTAATGATTATATTGGTTGATTTATGGTGGTCTTTATAGATAACATTTTAATATATTCATAGGACAATAAGGATTCTCAATACCATCTGAGGATTTCAATGAAAAAATTGTTAAATGAGAAACAACATTCCCTATTTTTCAATTGATAATTCGTGCTGTTAAAAGTATCATTATCATTTCATGAAATCAAACATGATGATATATCCCTAGGCCCTTGATATTTATATATATTTGAACAATGCACTGGACCTATTTTTTTGATATAGATCCATCATTTTCTAGGATTAGATGGACATTATTGATTTTTTTGGATAATTTTAGTTTTTATGAAATCTTATATAAGTCAAAAGTATGAATTAAGTGATGTTCCCTAGGATAAGGGAATTTGAATAATTCTTCAATAATATTATGAAAATGTAATCCAGTCAACTTATAATTATATAAAACTACATTACATATGGTTTAGAAATATATAGAGTATCTTGAATTACAGTCTTAGGATGTTTACAAATTTAAAAATACTTGGTGGAAAAATATCCATCACAAAAACTGATGGAGTTTGAGAAAAATTACCAATTAACTATATAGATCTACTACTAATAATGTTAGAATTAGAAAACTAGAGGTATAATGGATTTATTAAAAGGTTTGAAATGAATAATTATTACATAAAATTAATGTATTTATCCGACATTGGAGTTAAATGAGCCCAATGGATATGGTTAGAATTGATCATATATTTTTAATACACAATACATTGACACCATAGACACAAAAATATTCCGGTTAATTATACGAGGATGATAGATCATGTTACATTATAAATGATGAGAATTGAAAAAATTAAATTATTTTTCATTTTCAAATGATATCCCTTTAATCTATAAGGGAATTAGATTGATCAGTTTTATTTATAATATTATGTAAAAACCATGCATCTGGAAAAGATCAAGGATTCATGTAATGATGATGTGGAACTATAAAATAAGTAAGGTAATATAAATGAGTTCGATAATAACATTAAAATAAGTTTATGAGTTGGGTAACTAATACGTTTCTGATCAAAATTTGTGTTGAATAAGCGACTCTTTGATAAATTATCAAATCATTCTCTGTACACAATATAAGGAAAAATATTTATAGTTATCTCAATGATCTTATTTGGTGGGAAAATATTAATTGGGATATTATATAGTATATATCACAAAGATTGGAATGCCTGTTAGTTAATAAAGAATGATATAAGTGAAAATGGATGATGGATCCATTGGCCATACTTATATTATAATGGTAGAAAACACCATGTATTTCCTCATAGGACTCCCAAAAACCACTAAGTGCCACAATTTCATTTTAGTTATAGTTGATTGACCTACAAGGTCATCCAATATTATTTATATTATAAAATATTTCACGATTGATAAACATTCCGAGGTATACATAAGGATATTTGAAATACTATGTGGTGTGCCATTATCCATTGTATCATATATGGATCCATGGATTACCTCAATGTTTTGGAGGAATATTTAACTATATTTTTGTATTATGCTACATTACCGTACCGCTTATCATCCGAAAAAATGTCTTAAATGACTATTCAAACTATTTAGGATATTATGATATCCTATTAAATATATTTTAATGGAGGTGAGAATTAACAACATCCCCTAATAATCTCTCATATAATAATTATCTATATCATATCATTCAACACCACCATATGTCCATTTGAATGGGAAATAGTATAGAGATGAAATATTTTTCAAAAATAAATGATAACATAGATTATTGGGACTGGATGTTTTTCTAGAGGTGAATATGATGATGGTGATATCGTGATGATGATGGAAGGTGATATGATTTTTATAGATCCATGTGGCTCAAGGATTGTGGCTTTTTTGGGTTCCTTATTTGTGAATCTGTTTTTTTAATTGCATGATTGAAATTCAGTTTAATTTTCAATCCCTCTATAACATTATTAATTTCTATTTTATTTTTTTTACCACTGTACTATGAAGTGGTTATATTAGAAAAAATTTAGTTTTCAGTTTTTGAGAGAAGAATAAACCACATATCGACACATTGATGTTATATTATTAAAATATAAGATCAATGTTAATAATTTCCAATGTGATTCGAAGTTTGAAGTAATGACTTTTTATTTTAATATATATTTTCCTTCAATAAAGTTAAGTATGATTGTTATCTTGATGCACATGAAATAGTGATAAAAATTGAAACCCTGATATGTTTAGATCATTATAACCTTGATGATGCATTATTTGTTTCAATTAAGAGTAAATGAATTAAAAAATATATTAAAATATATTTTTATATATATGAGAGTTTTTAACAAATTTTATTGATTCGTTATAATGTTTAATAATCTATATTTTTTATGAACATTAATTTTTATGACCTAAAACTATGTATATTATTTTTTAATTATTATTTTAATAAATTATAACATTTGTTGATAAATTAAATCATTATTACTATTTTTCGGATCCTATGAATAAAAATTTATACTATTTTATAATGTTATTTTACAATAAAAATAGTTCCAGTTTATATTTTATAATTTTTATTAAATTTTAAAATTCAAAAATCTAAAAATTAGACTTGAAAAATAAACATCATTTTTTATTTAGTATTTATATATTAGTTTAATTTAATTTTTATTGGTTTTTTCTTAAATTATTTTCTTTTTGGTGAATATGGAAAAATATCATTTTAAAAAATAATTATTATTTTATGAAATAAATAGAATATAAGTATAAATATTAAATTAAAAAAAAACTTATAAAGCCCAATATATATATATATATATATTAAGTGATGTTATAAATTTATTTTTCTTCAATTTATAAAACCACATTTAAAACTGTAGAACATATAATATATTTTTCAAAAAGATGTTTTTATTGTGTTTTAGGAACATATATATAAAAAATATTGTATCACTAATATCTGTTCAATATAACAAAATGGATTCTTATTTTTTAGTGATCAAATTAAATTCTGCATCAGATCCTTTTTTGGGAATTTTCTAAACTAATAGATGCATAGTGAAAGGTATAGTTTTTTGAAAAATGATAATATTTCTAACTTTTTCAGAATATATTAAAGAATTGTAGTATTAAAACAAAATTGAATTAATAAAATATTAATTGAAATAATATGTTTATCATTATATTGATATTCTTTTAAATTTATAGAAAATACTGTTAACATTATGAAAAAATTGGATATTTTATTTAAAATAAAGAATTGAATTTCATTTTGTTGTAAAATTAAAGATTAATTTCATAAAATTAGTAATTTATTTTATTTAAAATCTAGATAAAATTAATTTGTTTTACATTAAGCCACTTTATGTGTTGAAAATGAAAAAAATATAATATTTTTAGTCACATAAATATAAAACAGAAAATAAATATTTCTAAGAAATGATTCTTAAAAATTATATAATCTAATAAAAAAATTATTTTTTATAACACATTTAAATTTCATTCTATAAATTTAATTAAAATATTTATATAATTATGTTAAAATTAATATGTAATTTTAATGAAAACATTTTCCATTAAAACTAGTTACTGAGTGTGAAATTGGAGTTACTGAAGTAAAGGGAAAATTTGGGCCAAATAAGATTGAAATAGTGTAAAATGATAATTTGTTTTGAAAAAAAGGTATATATTGGATAATTTCAGGATAATATACCTTTTTTGAAACCCATAATCAATTATTTTCTATTTCATATACCTCATTCCATGAATAATGGAATGATATTATTGACAATATTGGGTTTTTAGTGATGTTCCATTTTCTTCACTTATAAATGGAGAAAACACCAGCCCTATTTTTCCACCCATTTAGAAAATCTAGAAAAAATAAACAAATAATATTTTCACATCAAAAACATTCCCATTCATTTGAATATTTGGTCTCATCAAAAGACCATGTTTAGCAACATTTCGCAGTTACCCATGGGAGATGTAATACTCTCCACACAACATTTATAGCCCCTTTCTCCTTCTACACACATAGAATTCTCATTTTCTAATAACATATAAAAAAACTGAATTATTACTATAATTATGATTTATTAAACGATATTAATATAAATATTATACATTATGAAGAAATCATTGAGATAAATGAAAACATGATCATGATTGTCTATAGACTACAAAATCTATGAACGATAAGTTTTTTCCCATGAACACCTAACAAGGATGATTCTAAAAATTTAAATAGATTCTAAAAATAATATTTTTTAAGAAAAATTTATTTTTAAGGATAATAAATTAGATTTATTAATAAATATAAATAATAAACTGTTATTGTAACTTTAACCACCATAAATTGAATTATAAGATATCTTTTCTTAATATTGATCTATTTTGAGATAATAATTGAAACCATATAAGTGTTGTTATGTTGGAATAATATAGAATCTAATAAACAAAAATTATATATATCATGATTATATTTTACCACAAATTTCACTAAGGTCAGAAAATAAAAATTCATACAAAGAAATCAATCGAACAATCCAAATTAACATACAAAAGTGAAAAATATTTTAAAAATAAATATAAGTAGAATGTATATGGAACATAAATAAATAAAAATATAATAATAATTTACTTCAGTGTATACCTATGAACATTAAATTAATTATTTGAGAAGATAGTTGCAAATGTAAAGTGCTTCTAGACATGAAGTATTTGTTTTTTCTTAGAATTTCCTTTTTAAAGAACACTCACTTTTATAAATATTATTTATGTTAAAAGGTTTGTATAATACCAATAAGTTATATAATATAATTAACTGTCATTTATAATGGAATTTTATCAGTATCTTCAAGATTTGATCTTTACATGGGTTTTTATTAGAATGTTTCTTCTGTCGTCATGTTTTTGATATCATTCAACCATCATTAAGGAATTATTTAATTTTATTTAATAATATTCATTTGAAATGTGTGACTATGTACCCCATGACATTTAATATCATAAATTACCACTTAATATGAAAATTTTAACTTCCATTTAATCTCTTCCTCATTTTTGGATTGCGATTGATGTCTTCCCTAAAATACTAAGGTCCTAAAAAACTAAATCTTTTTTTCATGCATTATAATGTTTCTACATTGGTTTCATCTTTAATTCCATATGGAATAACTTATATTTTTCATGGGAAATTAATTTTTATAAATTATTCATTACTTTTGGGATATAATCCATTTTTAAATTTCATTTATGTTTAGATTAATTCCCATCCTTTTATAGTGTGACATTCTCTCCTTGTCCATAATTTCTATTAAAGATGATGTTCTTCATATTAATTGGAAACCTAATTATGTTTTATTTCAGGTGAAGAACATATTTACCTTTCATTATTTTGAGATTATGGTTTTATTATCATACATTAGGAATTTAGATTTCAATAAATATTATTGTAAATATTGCACGGGTCCATCTATGTAACACTCATTACTTATTAGCTAAACATTCTCTTTTTTTCATCATTTTTACACAATCATATTCTCCTCAAAAATCTATAATTTTAATATATACAATTTGAATTTATACCAAGTCAAATATCCCTTTAACTGCTAGAATAATATATTTTTTAGTTTCCAATGATAATTCCATTTTAATGTTATTTTTATATAAAGGAATGTTCCAATTTCATATATCCTTTCAATAATCACAAACATAAAATGTTTCAAACCATAAAAGGTAATTATAACACAGATTATTATATTTTGAAGTATTTTGGATTAATTCTAGTTTTATATCAAATACTATGATTTTTTCTACTATAAAATGATCATTTACTCATTTCATAATAGATCAATCGTGTATTTCATGTTTATGCTTTCCAGCATGATATGTATGAGGATTTTTGTACAACGATTCCACAAATTGGATTCATTAAACTAAATTCCTTCACATGGTTTTGATCTTGTTTTTATTTCATGTAGGGTTTATTATCACTATAAAGAACAAATATCAATGATATTCAGTATCAGACTTACAGTACTAGAAACATACGTCCATCTTATGCATTGGCTAAATATTTATATCTGAGTAGATATTTTTTGGATTTTAGTGATGAACATATTCTTTCGTGGGACATTGTCTAATATGTATATGTCATGAATTTTATATGATTTTTTGACTTTTAATTATTATTTAATTTAATAAATTAGGTAAATTATTGTATATCATTATATATTATTAAATGTATTATGGATTATACCTAATGAACCAAGAGATTTTTTCAACTATGTTTATTTGAAATGGAAGTGAACCAAATCCAAAATGGTTAGTTGTCCAAATTATGATGGAAGTCTATAGAGTGACCCTTTATTGACATTTATAAATTCATTTCATATGTTGTTGAAAAAATTTCAATGATTCCTTTATATTATGATTTCATTTCAATTTTCATGTTTCCAATCATATTAGTATCCTCTTAATATTAACGGGTATGAATTCATTATTTTCTGTTCATGCTCATTTCTTATATTTTCATACTCATATGATTATCCTATACTAATTTTTTATATTCGATAGATATTTGAAGAACTTATAATTGTTTCCTATTGGATGTTCAATGTTCTGGTTCCCTCCTAATGTGAATAGAAGCACTCAGGATGAATCCACAATGATAATACATTTTAATAATTAGTTCTTGTTTGTTTATTTTTAATGGGGGAGGTTGTTGGATGAGATTAATAAAATTGCTGGATTGGTGAAATTTATTTTATGAGTATGCTAAATATTGGTGTTAATTAATTATCTGTGATTTAATATTATGATATCTTTATTATTTTCATTATGTTGCATTAAATTAACACCCACTTCATAGGATAATTTTGATCAGAATACACAAGTTTTAAGGCATTAATCCAAGCATTAACATAACGTGGGATCTAATCAAAATTATTACATGTTTCTGGTAGTGTATTTATAGTTTTAATAACCCATATAATACACATGTTATAAAAATTATTTCATTAATACATGACATGTCATGTGGAAAATACACAATGTTTACCTAAAAAATAATCATCGTGAAAAAGCTCGAAATCACTTAATATCTCAAAATAGTGACTCATCCCAATTGTAAATTTACTCTTCCATTAAGATTTTTATTAATATTTTAATAAATTTTAATGGATATTAATTAAAAATATAGTGAAAATACAGAGATAAGAAAAGATTTGTGCACCAAACACCCACACACAAACAATGATAAGAATTAAAAAGGGAGTTTTGACTGAATGAGGATGAAAAAAAAGGAAGGGGTTTCAACACGATTGAAAATATTTTAAGAGAATTAATATTTAACAATATTGGGTGTATGTATAAATGATAATATAATGATATAAAATTTTATTAAAATTCAAACGAAATTGAAAACAACTTACACAATTACAAATAAAAGGGACATGAATGTAAATGTAAACAAAGAGAGAGGGAAGGGTCTCTCAAGTGAAAAATTGAGTATGTAAGGTCTTCCAAGGGCATTTTTCAAGGAAATGTTCATGAAAATTTTTAATTATATATTATGAGATTCTAACTCCATCCAAGGAGAAGAGTGAGGTGCCTTTATAGCCCAAGGGGTTGGAATGTTTTCAATCCAATTATTCCCCTCTAATTTTCTCACCATATTTAACATTTAGACAGGTGAATATCGAGATATGATATTATTTTATTTTGTATAATTTTTTTTTGTAAAATAATAAATCAAATTTTAGCATCCATTGAAATTTTTTAGGTTATGATAAGGCTATTTTACTAATAATTGTGCAGCTTCCCATTTTTACGAACACTTTTTAAAATGCCAAAATGTTAATGAATTTTTGAATAAGAAAATTCCATAAAATGAGAACCATTTTCTCTATAATGATTTCCACCTATATATTTTCTCTCTCAATGAAATATATCATCTTTCATGGATGAATATATGTGTAAAAAAATCAATAAATTTGTGATGATTTTATATTCTAGATATAATGACGGGCTAGACTTCACAGAATTATTTGGGAACCTTTTTAGAGGATTTTAGACTTGAAATTTTTATCCAATTCGAATGGTTTCCCCAAATTTTGGAGAATTATAATTTATTTTTTAATTTTGTATTGAGACCAGTAATTCAATCTTCATGGCTGGTAAAGTTTCATCATAGATTTATTGGGCCTTCTTCTATGGACCATATAAACCTTCAAATGAGATAATTGACCAACGATTCCTTCTAAGGATATGTTTGAAATTTAATATGGAAGAATCGAAAAAAAGATAAAATGAATTTTTAATATGTATATTGGGATTTATAATTAAAATAGTAATGTGAATCAATTAGACTATGTTAAATACTGCCCAAAAGTTATATTTAGTATTAAAAGATGAGTATGTCACAACAATTATGCTATTTTATATGAAATAAACTAATGGAAATATAAAAAATTAATAAGTGAATGAATAACATCAATATCACTTATGATTAAACATACTGAGTGTTTTATCTCACCCTTACTTATATTTACCTTCCCTATGATATGAAGAATAGTATAAAGTATGATATGTCTAGAAGGGGTTTAGAATATGTTGGTTATTAAAAAATATTCACAAGTATTATGGAATAATTTTCCAATGAATCTTGTCAACAATGACTCTTATGAAACTATTTATGGGTTTTTAATATTTTTTTATGATGAAATGATAGAAATATATAATTATAGTAAAAATTAATATAATTTTATTTATTTGTCTTCAGTTAGTATGAGAGGTGGATTTATTTATTTTCTACGATTAATGACATTTTTTTATTAGAACATGATATAATAATTTTAGTGAAAACACGATGGATAAGAATTTTATATATTCAAATAAATATGATTACATCCTACTATTTTGATAATGTTTTTGTTTACAATTTTTCTTGTAATGAAAAACCTATGTGGATACTACATGTGGTAATAATATATGACATATATGTGCCTAATACTAATAATCCTTACAATAGTGCGTTTTTATTAAATAAATCGTAACGAGGTGTTTGAAATAGAGTCCTAATAGCACACAATGTTTTATAAAATGGGGGATATTATTTGGTTAATCGTATGTTGTTTACTAAAATTTTTGAAGGATTTATTTTTTTTATCTAAATAGATTGAGTGGGTTCAGAAGTATTAGATAACCTATATAAATACAAGTATATTAATTTTTTCTTGATTTAAGTTTAAAAAATGTAATTACATGATTACATGATGATATATAAGAGTAAAACATTTTAATGATGGATGGAAAAAAACCCATATTCTTTTGTGTGGGGGAAAAAGAGAGGATGATAAAAATGGTCATACCATTAGATTTTACATGTAATGAAAAATATAGTGATAATTTTATAGTCAACAATCAAGAAATTCATTTAGAAATATAACCACATTTTAAATATTTATTGAACTAAATAGTAAAATGATGGGGTCTCCTATGAAATTTGGTGATATAAATGACGAGCGAAAGAATATTAAATATCTAATATTCCAGAAATTTTGGATGAATCACCATGTAAATTTAACCATGTGGTGAAACATGATTTTTTTACGGACGTTGTTTAACAACATGTTGTATAAAGATAGATATAATGAAGTAATATAATGTTCTTCTTAAGGATCTATTAATAATTTTATGCTTTACATATGAGTGTTTTCGGGACTATGAAATGAAAATAATCATTGTAATGGATAAAGAAAAAACATACACATTCCACATACTAGATCATGGGAACAAGAGAATTTCAATTGAAAGTCAACTATTTGGGTAGATATTAATTTTTAACTACATATTAATTTATGTCTTCTTTGATTTATGATGTCACATATTCTGTAATTTTCTATTGATAAATACATTTTGTTTTATAATTATTATATTTATTCTATATGAAAATTATTTAGTTTTTGTTGAAAATAACTCTTTATATATTAATATCTTATTCACTTTTTTGGGAGTCTATTATTAATATACTATCTCGTTTAAAAATGGATCATATCAAATTCTATATAGAGAAATCTCACTTTATTTCCTAAATTAACACCTAGTCAAATACCAATGTATATTTAATTATGTTACCCTTATAGAAACAACCCCCAACACCTGAGTTTAAAAATTATGGTTATGTATTTTATTTAATAGGAGAGAACATTATGAATTGTTATTTTAATATATGTTTTAATCCAATTAAAACAAAAATGATTGAATGATTTTCCACAATAAAATACAAATTAAAATGAATCTATAATATATATATACTGTTAAAACATATTAATTTAATTAATAGGTATAAATATGAGTAACTGAATTGTTATATTTTTTATAGATATATTTTTGTAGATAATTTTTATATACAAGATTACATACTTCATTTTTTGTCTAAGAATCTATATATTTATTTGTAGTAATTTTTTATTAAAAATAATTAAATTATTTACAAATAACTATTTTTATAGAAATAATTGAGTAATGATATGCTTATTATTATTTTTGAACATATGTATAAGAACATTTATTAATTCAAAAATTTATTTTAATATAAAAAGAGTTTATGGTTAGATATTTTAATGTAAATTAATTATAAAAATATTTCTTTAATGTATTTTGAAAATAAACATGAGTTTTTTGAATAATAAAATAAATACTAGAAAAATTTATTTTTATTAGTATCTCTAAAAACACATATTTTTTAGGTGTATAATGATAATTAACACAATCTTAAATCACAAGATTTTTTAAATTATTAATATAAAAGAATGAATTTTAAATTAAATAAACCTCTACCTATGAAAAAATATATATTTTATAAGATAATTTATACATTTTAATTTTTTTGTAGTTTTCAAACCTATATTTTTCATTTCAAAAAATAAGTTATATTTATATAAATAAATGATTTCAGTAAATTTCGAGCCCTTCTACCATACTTTTTTATCCCATATATAAGTTGGACATAACGAAATTAATGCCTTATTTTTATTGAATATATGTTAATACTATTAGGAATAATATTTTGGTATTTCTCTAGAATATTTTGTTTTTAGATGAATAGTATAAAAATACAACTATTTCTAACACATTGATTTTTATTACCTTATCATAAAATAAGAATTAATGATTTTTTATCTAAACCCATTCAATTGATCATAAATATATTTAAATAATAATTTTATTCATGTTTACTATGTTTTAAATATTTATGAAACCTATGTTTTACTCTGTAGAATAAAAGTAGTATTTTAATTATAATGAAATAATATTTTAATTATAATAATCATTTTGTTATTCTTGTCATTTATGTAATCATTTATTTGGTAAAATTATGTTTTGGAATGATTTTTAAGGCGCATACAATTTATTTCATCTATAATAAATCATGTTATTTCTTTAAAATAAAAATCATTGTTTAAATTTAACTACAATTAATATTTATTCTAAAAATGAATATTTCTATGAAATTGTTTTTATACATTTTATACATTAATAATAAAATTATTTTTAAGAAATAATATAAATTTTATTTCAATAAAGTATTAATATTTTATAAATCATAATGTTCAAATAAATAAATAATTTTTATTGTTATTCTTTCAATTAAATGTAGTTCCCAAGGGTGATTGTGGGGTTACCAGGGTAATGGAAAAAAGGTAGAAATTATTTATCATAGTGCAAAGAGTTATAACATGTGTAAATCATTGTTGATATTTTTTGGTGGAGGGAGTTCAGAACATATCTCTTTCATGCTAATTCATTGGCCTTTATTATAATTTGTTTCACGAATAACATAGTGATATTATTTACAAATAATTAGTTTTTAAAAAAGTATCATTTTTTCATTTATAAAATAATATCATATCCTCCCCATATATCAATACATTGTTAATATTTTCCTATAAACCTATTCGCTATTGTCTTATCAACACCCTCATCACACATTTGATTCCATGGTCTCAAAAAAATACCATGTTAAGGATCCTTATAGAGTTTCCTTTGGGGAACATAAATGGTAGAGGGAATACCCTCAACAAAAACTATGAACCATATTATTATTTGACACCCCTTAAATCCCCTCCATTGATGAAGGTATGAAAATACATAATTATTACAATGTGGATATGATAATATACTATTATAATATTCTTTTAATACTTTACTGAAAAATAGTTGAGGATATTGAAAATGTCATCATATATGTGTGAAAACATACACCTCCATGAAAAACATGTTTTGTTTTCCATGATAACCTATCATTGATTACATTAAAATTTTATTAATCACAAAAAAATGATATTCCAGACACAATTAGTATTATATAATGATAATTTGTGACAATCAATAAATAATAAAAAGAATAGTTTCATATAATAACTCAACCGCCTTAAATGGACTTATTAGTTTAGAAATATTAATTTGAATTTATATTTGGATAACAATCGAAATTTTATATATACTAATATAATAAAATATAAATATAAATAAAAATACTAAATTTGGATAACATGATGTTATTATAAAACACCATTGACTATGGTCATCAAAGATGTAGTGTTATAATAAAATTAATCAAACAACATTTGGAAATTGACATATGTAAAAAATATATTAAATGTAAATACCAAAATATATTATTTGAACCAAATAAAAAAAATATGGATTATTTTCATTGTCATTGTTGGTAAAATATTAATTTATAGGTTTTTATGGAATTTTTTGTTAGAATAGGTTTCAATGAAAATTGAACAATTCGGTGATAGATAATACAACCAAATAGATTCGACGCATCATAATAGGTGAAGGTACATTTCATAATGCAATAATACTCATAAATACTATATATGGGATGTCTATATAATTTCATATAATGGAGTTTATGTTGTAGCTATAATAACCATGATTTATGTTCTAGACATGGGTATTTTGGTGCCTATTGAGATTTTGTGGTACCCAAACTACAAATAATATTGAAATGCTGCAGCCCCCTTCAGGTGTGAAAACATCCTTATTACTTTTAATCCTTATGATGTGTACTGTATGAAATAGAAATATTTGAATAATTTGACCCCAATTCTTAACATATGTTAAACTATGATGATTTTATACATGTGATAACATTTCTCTGTTTTACAGTCAACATTATATGAAAAATAGGTCGAATAATGAATTATGAAGGTGTTATTTATATGTGAGAAGTGGATATTATGAAATTAAAGATATCATGACACTTTGATATTGAGAAAATCATAATATATTTTTAGGATTTTATACATGTTCTATTTTGAGAAGGTGAATTCATTAATATATATGACATGAGTGATACTAAGTCATAGAAAATATGGAAACACCACAAACGGCCTCTTTAACATCATGATTGTTTTACATAAGTGGAGTTATCGGTTGAAAACCCCAATAATCAATTAGGTATTTTGGGGAAAACAACCAATAATATTATGATACACTTGAAAAAACACAATATAGATATAAGAATGAATTCAAGTTATTAAATTGATTTGAAATGTTAAAGAATATTACTCTGTAGAAAAATGAGAAAAGAATATAAGAAATTTTCAAAGAGTGAATATTAATTTGATTATTCTATATTTTATCTTGAATGTTGATAATTAGAGAAGGATTTATTCTAGAGGCATAGTTTTAAAATTAAATAATCATTTTAGGTGAAATAGAGAAACTCCGCTATTAATGTATATATGTATCATCTTCATTTTAAGAATAATTATTCAACATATGGATATGTGACATCCTCATTGTAGATTAATAATTATTGCTTTAATTTTCCTTGGTAGTAAACATGGAGGTTTAGAAAGATCTCTCAAATTTTTAAATGTTTTCAAATATTCAAATTAGCTGCATAGAATCATTTTCATGAATTCTCTTTAGACTATCCATGTTTCTATGAACTATGAAAAATAACTCTAGTTAGTAAATTCTTCCATCACTCTTGAGATAAATGATAGAGAGATATTCTTGTTATCCTGAAGGTGAGAGAATTTGATTTTCAATTAATAATTAATTGAGTTTAATCATATCAACACTAATTCAACACCCCACTCACATATATTTATCTCCAATAGTGATCTAAGAAGTGGTCTCATATAGAAGATTAATTATATTTCCCTATTGAATTCATTGAATATGATTTATATCATATGAGTGTGCCCATATTTGAAGTACCTAATTTATATATCTGGGAAAGAAGGATTTAGAATTAATTTAGATCAAAGGGAATGTAAATTTGAATAATTACCAATTTTTAATATTTGATCATATTGAGAGTGAAGAATTTATAGAGAGATATAATTGAGAAACATGTTAATATTCCAAATCCATACATGATTTGGGATTTTATTTTCAAATCCCAATTTCAAAATGTCCATTTCCAAAAAAATATCACATGAAATGTGGGAAGACATTTTATTTTTTATTAAGGAGAATAATTTGATAGAGTGACAATATATCAGGTTATATGGAATAAATACTATTATTTCATAATTAATTCAAATTCGTTTTTATATAACTTTTTCAATGATATAAATATTCATATTGAAGATATACAAGGCCTTATTAAAGATTTTATGAACAATAAAATCACACTGATGATCATTAGAAGATCCCCTCATCATATTAATGGAAAAAGTAGATTCTAGAATGTAATGATCTATAATAATGTTATCTAAATTGTGTTTATATTAATATTGTGGATTATAATTTGAGAAATCATGGAAATGAGTCAAATAATTACTAATTTTTTTCTTTTAATTATAGTTTGAAAATATAAATTAAATCGATTCATGAATATGATGATGTAATCTCATTTATATCCTATAATCATGAATTTCATAGAGGAATATTTCTGTTTAATCTAGATATTTTGTATTTAAAATTACATAAATTTTGACAACATTAATTTAATGTCCTAAAACATTCATGATTACAATGATGAAGAACTAATTCCAATAAAAAACAATAGATGGTTAAAATTACTCTCATATAAGAACCTAAAAGGAATATCCCTATTTCTATAAAACAGGCTAGTTTTGTCGAAATTATTTTATAATATGTTTAAAATTGTATGGATGATGGTTTGTTAATGGATATTGATAAAAATATAATAAATATATGATCTTATTGTTGGAATGAGGGAGGAATTGAAAGGGATGCATTACCTAAACAACATGAGGTAGCCCTTGGAGAGTATGATAAGTGGGTATAAAATAAGAAAAAGAAAAATAGAGTAGTTCTTGATTGAATGGTCTATATGAATAAAATATAAAAAGATAGAGATAATGTCCAATATTGAAAACACATATATAGAAATATAGGAATCTAAGGGGATCATGTTTTACTAGATTTTAATATTAAAGAACAATAAATAAATATTAATGATATAAATAAAAATATCATTAAATGATTTATTGGAATATATGATTTGGATGAGGATGCCATCAAATATAGTTGGATGTGTAATGATTATCAAATTACATTATCTCTTAAAATTGTGATAGAAAAAATAGTAGCATAATCCACCAATAAAAATCAATGATTTATAGGAATAATGAATTCATATTAATTATTTAAATGTTTCAGTGATAGATGATAATAAATG
The DNA here is from genome assembly GCA_963277665.1 of Viscum album. Lineage (NCBI taxonomy): Eukaryota > Viridiplantae > Streptophyta > Magnoliopsida > Santalales > Viscaceae > Viscum > Viscum album. The sequence goes on from OY728141.1 coordinate 1,429,617,879, forward strand.
GAGGATATGAAACCACAATCACCAACACCTTCAAAAAATGTAGGAATTCTTAACATCATTACAAAAAGTAACCATGTGACAGAAAAAAATTATAAGGCTCCAGGAGTGAAATGTTTTACTTTGGAATTCTATGATAAATACATAATGTCTTCTCCATTTTTTGGAGGAACCATAATGAGTTATGTCAACCAAATATTAATGAATAATTTAAAATTATTAGTTTTTAATGGTTACCATTTTTTTGATGCCTTATAGAATAAGGTAAATATTTTATTATCATGAATAAAAAAAGTGCCATTATGAATACCTCAATGTCAATGAAATAAAAAAAATGAAACATTCAACCAAATGCATTAAATATGAAATCTTTTTTTTTTCAAAAATAATATGACCTCATAGAGATAACATTTGAGAATATAAACTCATCACTAACAAGGGATATGAATGGTAGTTTATGGAAGCCTAATGTTGTAGTCACATCCTTAATATAAACAGAAAACCTAAATATAGGGGTATTTTGTAATGGATTCACATCACATATGACAGGGACCATGAAAACATTGTGAATTTTATTCATAAAAAGGAATGCTTCATTCAGTTTTGGAATGATAGTTTTCATAAGATTATTGGTTCGTTTAAGAACAATATAAGAGAAAAAATAGGACACAAATGGAAGTAAATTTTGTTGATTGACTAAATCATAATTAAATTAGTGTTATCTAATTGTGTGAATACAAACATGTATTAGAATTCAATAATAATATATATACAATCATTTCATATGTGGATAAATTATTCTATATGTATCAAGAACACATGTTAATTTATATCGTATCGAATAGTAGAATTAATGTACATTGTCCAAAGATGAGGAAAACTAGCTATGGAATAAGACACTCAACCATTGGAGACAAATATATATTGATAGGTTGGTAAAGAGAATTATAGAACATGATATTTTACATATCACATTTGATCAGACAAACATATATGATACATGTCAATAGAAGAATAATTTCTGAAAAAGATAGATGTCAAAAATTATGGACTCATGGTTTCTTTAACTTGAGAATATTTATGTACGATGGAAAATAACTGACAATAAAAAAATATAAAAATTTATTATTATTATTTATTTTAAATTAAAGTGATATGGAATGTATTATAACTATCACAAAATATAATGATGTTGTTAAATGTATCAACTTATATCAGATAAGAGATAAAACGATTATTGGTTTAGAAATTTAAAAATAACAAATGAATAATTAGAATGAGTGATTAAAATTGTCATGTTGAAAAATATATAAAAAAAAATTGAATTCATCATTAGGCTTCAACTATTAGAAGATACAAATAAAATGTGTTAGTGTAAGGAAAAAACTGTTTGAACAACAACATGGATTACACAATGATGATTGAAAATTTAATTTTGAAATAATAATAGAAGAAATCTATTCTTACAATAGTGTATTCACTAATAGATAATTTCATTGTGAAAATGAAGTTAGAAATCTATTTGATGATTCTTATCTAATGAAAATCTATACTAAGGTACCTCTAATTTTTCTTGAGAAAATGTATTACCCTCAATAAGGGGAGGAGAATAAAACATGAATATCAAGGTGATGAAGAGAGTGAAAAATATTTAGGGCCCAAATTACCAATATTATAATTGTTAGGTAAATATTACCATAGATCAAACCATAATAATCAACACTCGATTGCATGAATCAATATTATTATCGATTGAAAAAATGATATTTTATAATGTCGAATTTAATAATTGATTTCTCAGGACTATGAATGATGAGATATACAAAATATAGAAAAATGAAACCTCGGTAGGTGTTGTAATTCCATATGAAAATAATTTGATTGTAATAAAATGGTTGGTTAAAAATAAACATTTTTAAGATGGAAACATTATTCTGAACAAATAACATCATGTGTAATCTGGGTATTCTGAAATTTAAGGCATTGATATTGATGATATGTTTTCACCAATTACATGGCATGAAACCATTTTACTATTATTTTCCTTTGTGAACCAAAAGGTTTCTAAACTATATCAAATATATGTAAAATCATATTTCTTGTGTTGTGGAAATGATTATGAAGTATATATTGGGAAATTATATTTTATTCTTATTTATAAGGATGTAGTAAATATATTTCAATTAAATAAGGCCATTTATGTAATGGGACAAAAACTAGGAGCATGGTATTCCATGTGAGATCTATCTCAAATAAAGCATTGATTATATAGTGGAGTTGTATAGAATAATATCCCTATCATGAATGAAAATGGGTAGTGGTTGATTATAATTATCTATGTCTGTGACATAAATTTTATGGGAATTGATTAAAACCAATGTAATTAATTTTTCTACTCTTCTGGTTTTATTTCAAGATTTATCTAATTGATGAAATTTAATTTTCCCTTAGCATGAATGTTTCTCAAGGATTGCATGAGATATTTATCTCACAAACTAAATATTATAAGGTTGATTTAAAAATATTCTTGATGGAGGAATTGAGTCCCATGGATACTCTAATTGAGAAAATAGATAAATTAAAAATGATGTGAAAAAGGTCTATGTGAGTAGGTATTGGAAATTTATTTGGATTTTATTCTATTTGATATCCACTCAACATGATATATTAATTCCTACTTGTTAAGATTAACATTTTTAATGTGATCACATGGAAAGAAACCAGAATGTTGTGTATAAGAATAGTTGATATATTCATCACATATATAATTATGTGGTGCTATATCATAATAATTCAAAATATATTTTTCTAGGAATCATTGAATAATATCTATTATTTCTATTAGATAACTAAAAATCAACTTCATTGTGTTATTATAATCATGGGAGTTCATTTATAACTTGGTAGAGAAAAGAATGGAATTTATATCATAGAGAACAATGAAGATTTGGAACATTACATCCTCGCAATTGGAGGAATTTTTAATTTCTTTTTGAAATCATTGTACAGGTTGATTCAACACCAAGATCTCTTTAAAATTCACAAGGATTTGGGCACATACAGTGGATTATCTATTTCAACGTTATGTTTTATAGGAGGCATTAGTAGATTTACATGGGCCCATAGAGGTTGATCTTGGATGTCCTGAGTGATAAAATAGGGCTATAGATATAGCATGGAATGATCTATAAAATTATATTTTACAAGACCATGGTGTAAAAATACCAAACACTATTAGAATTGGTTTAAAGGATAGAATGATTTGTCTCTGGATAACATCATTGAATATGTATAGGATTCAATTATTTTGTCTAGACCAACCATGTGTACCATTAGAGAAGATATTGAAAGAATGGGTTATGGTTTTTATTATCCATAATAAAGAGAATGTAGTTTTAGATTAATGGTGGGACATGTTTTCTTCTAAAAAGCTGATAGAAAAATATTTCCAGAGTTATGTCACTAATTATTACTTATGATGTTATTTCAACATGCTTCCAATGAATTAATTTTTAAGGTTCATTGATGTTTGGTTATAAAATTATCACATGATATATGATTAGTTGTGTAGTTTTCATGCAATTTACCTTTCCATCAAGATATCACACAACTTACATGTACATATAAGTAAATGATACATTGTCGGTGTCCTAATATGTTTATGTTCACACCCTATATGGGTATTTTGATATGTGTGAGAATTTCATGATTAGGGAGAAAAATAACTAAAAGAAACCAATGTCAACTTTCAGAGGAACATTTAGTTTGGATATGGATACATTACCAAGGTAGATTATAGAAAATCATTGTTGCATCTATTATTTATTTTTTCTATGATACAACATATATACTTCGTAACCTATAACTCCAATGGACTAGTTTGTTTTTTATTATATTACATGACATGAAATCTATTATTAAATATTTCCACATATCATATTATATTATTTTTATTATGTTTTGTATTATTTTTTTAATTTTATTGATATATCTATGATTACTAAGCGTATAGAATCCACATACTACTTTTAGTCCCTCACCAATTGTCGACAACCTATTATGTATAAGGAGACACACATCTGTCCATATTGAAAATTTACATAGACATAAGGATTAGGGTGAAGGTGTTATATTTCCATTATTATAATACAAAAATAACTAAACTATTCATAAAAAATAACATAACCATACTATATTACCTACTGTCATTCCCTAGACCTCTATTCCCAAGATCAGTTCTAAATATAATTCCTTAAACAATGGTTTTGATAAAAAATGTTATCAAACTATAGTTATTTTACAAAATTAACATACTATATAAATTATATCTCATAAATAATCACCCAATTTCATGAAGATATTGTTTATTTTCATTTAAGATGAGTTATATTGTAATTATTGTTTTAAAATATTGATAATTTGTCTTCATAGTTGAAACATACAAGCCTTCGTTCAAGAATTATTAATGTGTATACTCGTATTCATAATATGGGGAATATAAAAAAATTAAATGGGTTATCTAAAATTATAATTTAGGTAAAAAATAGTCAAAATGTTATCAAGGTGTATATAATAAGTATATAACAAAATAAGATTGGGAAGAAATATGATATTAAAAAGGACACGATAGATTATGATTTAAGTATAAAGCATTTTTACAAGACATGAAATTTCAAATGAGAAAAAAATAAAATCGTTTTAGAGTGGTGATAGATGAGATAATAAATATGATCCATCGATCATGATACTATGAACAAAGATGTATTATTTTCATTGAATTGTCCTATTAAAAAAACTATGGAACAATTTTAAGCACTATGAATAAATTCATGATATACTAGGGATAAAAAAAGGACTATATGTGACATATGTTTAGAACACCCATGATATATAGGTGAATTATGTTTCAAAAATCTATGATCCAAAAGTGACATATGTTTGGAAAACACACATTCCATATGTGACATATGTTTCACAAATGTATTGTTCATATGTGACTAAGGTTTCAAATAATATGTGGTCTATAAGAACCTTTGGACTCCTAATCATAATATTCATATATAACATATGTTACATAAAACTATTGAATATAAGTGATGTAGGTTTCAAAAATCTATAGTCGATAAGTTTCATATTAGATTTAAAACAATAACTAATTCATTGTATGGTGTTATGGTACCCAATTTATCTATCATCTACACATATGTTCTTTAATTGAAAAAAATAATTAAACGTATAATTAAGAACCCACTATAATAAAAATGAATTCATAAAATATCCATATGGAATCACCATAATTGACCTCATGAAGGTAAACAAATTATACCTATAATTGGATCATTTAATTTAAACCAAGTATTGAAATTGTTTTCAATGGTTTGTTAGTATACGTTTGGGGGCATTGAGAGAAACTGATAAATATTATGTAATTTTTATGGATTCATTTATTTTCATTAGATTTCATTATTCTAAAATACTCCAAAACAATTATTATTTTTGAATAATATGGTTAAAAATGAAAAATAATTTGATAAAGAGTTTTAACATTGTTTACCTATATAAAGAAGATGTTGGAAAGTTAAATAAAAATAACATTTTAAAATGATCATAACTAGAGGAACTCCACTGTCGTGAAAATTTTTATTATTTTATTATAGATAGTTCCATGAAAAAAAAATTATTCTTCAATTTGAATATTTAATGTATATAAGGATTTGATTTATTTGAACATTTTTTTTTAATTTTATGGGAGATTATATAAAAATAAGCTATCAATGGAAACATGTGTCGATTAGGTAAACTATGTATTTTGGGAGCATTCCTCCACCATTCATGGTAGCTATGAAGGCCCATATAGAGTGATGATATCTAATTTAGTACTCAAAATCCCAATAACAGATGTGTGTGAGTGTGCACGCTAATATGTTGTCAGACCAGTGGGCCAATGTATATGTGGTTCAACCTATGAGGTAGGTATATGTTTTGTTATGGGGGATGAACCCCACTATCATCATGATTCACCAATTGATCTATATGTATTATTAAGTGGAAATAGATCGCATGATGAATCATTATTGGACAAAAGATGCATGGGTATTGTTTATCTATATTAAATTATTTACAAATAATATTGTCCACATGATCTGTTTTTGATAAATATTATATCTATACCATCTTGTCTTCTTACATCCTCATTTAATGGTTCCTCAATAAACCATAATTACATTTTTTCATTGGTGATGTGATCAGTGAATAAATAATATTTGGTATTTTTTTATCATAATGAGATGTATTTAATTCATTATTATGGACTAAATTATCAGAAGATTGTTACATGAAAAATGAGACATCGTCGATCTAGACACACGTAAAATTCCATAGATTTTGTTTATAATAATGAAATGAGAAATTATCCACTAATAAAGATAGATTAAATTAATAGGTAATATCAAACTGATATATTCATGATGATATACTTTCATGCATTAAAATTTAATATAGGATAATGGAATGGTTATACCACTATACAAAATATTACTACACTTTTGGTTTATCAATGTATACATTGTTCTATGTAATTGAATATTAAATTTAAAATTTTCATTAGATAACTAGGTTTTAATTTCTCTTCTTTTAATTTTCTTAGGAGAAACACATAAAAAATAGTTCATGTACCCATAGATTCTATGTATATATTTAACATACCCAATTTCTATGTTTGTGTTTTGATTATTTCTTATATATGTTTCTATTAAGTAAACTCATGTGTGATATTACATGATGATGTGTAAATTAAATATTCTATTGATGAAGAAAAATATGAGGATTAAAAAAATTAATGAGATTAAAAATACCAAATTAATTATTTGTATAATCCAAGATATTTATAGAATTATGATGTTCAGATATTAAAATGAATATATCCATGTTATGAAGTGGTTTTTAATCATTTTTAATAAATATTAGTGAAAATACCCAAGTATTTTTATAAAATTTAATGCGAAAAGTATTTTTAATTATTTTATGAAAACTATCAGAAAATATTAATTGAGGAATAATTTCCGGTTTAACTTTTATTTAATTGAATGTAATAATTACTACTTTTGGGTTTATGGAGTTATCAGAGAGAAACATATCGAAGATAATAAAATTTATAAACAGATGCTGATGATATTTTTATAATATAAGGTTATATATAAATTATTTGATTATAAGAATGAGACATTGATTTTTCGAATAGATATATAACTTCTAGAGAACGTCTTCTAATGTCATGGAGGATAATAATTGTTGGGAATATTTAGAGTTCATTCATTCATTGTGTAAAAAAAACATTCAGATACCAAATAACTATGTGAATAAATGTTATATGGATTCAAATTATAGAATGTATACCAGAAGAATAATTGATGTTTTTAGAAATTTAGATAACAGGAATTTATCTAGATTACACCAAATTATATGGTTAGTTTCATGACCTCTAGAATAGATCGTTATTGATTATTGATGATGTTCGTCAATTGATGAAAAAGTAAAAGGCAACATACCTTTCTTGTGGATGAATACTTCATTTGAATGAATATCTTCATATATATTGATTATTTTTTAAATGAAAACATATGATTGTAGTGTATAATAAATTACCAATGATATTATTACTAAGGTCTCAAACATGTTTTTTCTACTCCAGATTATAGTTATGAATCTGTTACTAGGGGAATAACTACTTCAAACATGTATAAAATATTTTATGTTAATCCCTGTATATTCTAGTGTGTTTATTTCCATACTAATAAAACAATACATGATTTGATAATGAAAGATATAATAGAGTGTATCGAAAAACTAAATGAGTTCGACAGGTTTAATTTTAATGAAATACATTAGTGGGGGAGGTTGAGTAAGATATTTCTTTTTTTTTGAATTCATTTCATGAGGTTTAATTTTATAGAAATATAATTTATAAAAAGAAATATCAAATTCACCCTCTCCCACTAAATAGTTCATATGATCTGGGAAACTACACACACAAAAAGATAATTATAAAATATAATTTTGATGGTTATTCATCTTACATAAATTCCAAGGAAATAAATATTTTAGTGATGAATAGAAAAAATGAAGTGAAATCACAATATAATTACCTAGAAAAGGCTTTTATCTCTTGGTTAAATTGGATATGACAATCACTATGATAATTCATTTTCATAATGGACACAATTGAGAAATAGAAAAGTATTGATTCTAAAATTATATATAATAGAATTAAATATTAATAATTAATCATTGAAAAATAATAATGACCCCAATAATAATAATATAGAAACATTATAAATATTTTATGTTATAAAAAATCATAAATAATGGAGAAATTAAAATAAATAAAGGATTCAAAATGATGTATAAAAAATAATATATAAATAAATAGTGGATAATGAATCACTATACTATTAATTAATGGATAATTTTTTTAATAACTTAAAAATAATTTACTGGAAACCCATACTATATAAAGTGTTAAAAAGTTATTTTTTAAATGGGGAAAGGGAATGTAATATTGTTCCATGAAATAAAACATAATTGGACTTTGAAATATTAAGGAGAATATTATAATGAAAAAATTTAGACATGGAGGGGTAACTATCCTTAACTATGATTAGAATTATTCTTAATTGTGATATAACGTTTTGGGGTTGAATTTAATTATGGGGATTAGTTGAATAAAAAATATAATTTTCACTAGAGATAAATCGAATGTACCATGAAATAAAATCATAGGGTTGTATAAATACATAAAATAATAAATACATTCAATATGATTAATTATAACACAATAAATTTATTTGAGTTAACAAAAACATTTCATCTTTTTTATTTTTTGGATTCATAGTCATTTAAAAAACAACACCATTTGTATCTTTAGAGTGTTATTTAAAGCATGCTAGAAACTAATACATAGCTTTCACTTATTGATAATTGATGCATCGTGCAACAAACATTTCCATCGATTTCATCCTTCTTAGAAACTAGTACTATATTCAGAGGTCCTGGTACATCATCACTACACCTGGATGAACCAGAAAAGGGGATGAATTGAATTCCTTCAATACCACCTCTTATAACATCACCGGTATATTATTATGTCCTCTAAAAAGACTTAAATGCACCCCACCTAACGAAAATACGTCAGAAGCACGTCTTAATGATATCTGAGCATAGAGGGACTCATTGGAAACATCTGAATGTTATGACTCACTAACTCGCAAATAGATTAGGGAGTGATAGTCATTGAATGAAGGTAAGGAGATCCATCATATGCCGCGAAGGATATCTGCATCACGATTAACTACTATATCACCTCACTCAGTAGCTGCAAACCAGACCTGCTGCTCAGTACGTCAGCCACTACGTTCCACTTTTGAGGAGTATAGACTATCTAAAATTTGTTCTCCTAGAGGAACTCCATCCATCGATGATGTCTCAACAACTGAAAATCATTTGGGCACCATTCCATCCATGTGAAAGGCTACCCCCATCTACTGATTGATGTGACCATGGACCCTTAAGTACTGGGTACTCATTATCCATGGCCACTTGGTTTGAGTTACGATAATTCACACATAACATTGAACACTGGTTCTTACTAATCCCTTCCTCTAATAGCCCCCCATCTTTTCTTTTAGCTCCTAGAGCTCTACGGGTGCCATCTGTTATGCATGTGTAGATATTAGTGATGTCAATGGGTACAAGTCAATGTAGAAGTCCATCTACCTGTGGGGAGGTAATTTTGGAGACATCAATTGAAAGTATGTCCCCCACTCCACCACTAATATAGGTAAATATAAACTCAAAACACATACTTACACAAGGTTAAGGGTGAAAAACTCAAGAGTGATCGGATGCACCCTCTTATGCATGAGTTTATCCCATGGTTCCTGGGTTTCCATTTCTCCGACCATGGAAAACTACATTCCAACATAGTAGAATTACCTCTTACATATCACTAAAATTGTTAATCTGAGCATGAATTATGGAATGCTATTCTATACCCATACTAACATCATAATGCCTTGACACTACCACCAGGATGTTCCAACTGAAAATATCACCTCAAGGGTCAAATCACACTATTGGGATATGTTCGATTATCCAGTCTCCTACCATAGATTACCCCATAATTAAGGATCAAGTCAAAAATTTAACCACAATCTCTAAAAATAGAAAAACAATTCATGACAAGAATGAATGATTAATACCTATTTGTTTTAATACAGTAGCTACTAATAGTTAAAAAATTCTCCTTAATTATTTTTTGGAGCGATTGGGTTATACTCTTTAGCTACATGAAGATACTCTCTTCCCCAATACTCTTGGTCCATGATCCCCGTGGGGACAATAGTAAAGTGGTGGTGGTAACGTGTCGAAATGTAAACAACCTCATGTTGCTCTCCTTGATCCTATTGTACATCTACTATATTATGGAATAATATTTCCCAGAACATTGTATACATCAAGGTCACTAAGACTAACATCAATTTATTTGTTTCCCAATGCTAAAATTCACTGTCTCTATAAGCTTAGCCATTGAACATTCAACCACAATGGTCCTCTATAGCACCCTAACATATGTAGGAATGCACCGAGGAATAATTTCGGCTCAGATATTCCTAAAAATAACATGCTTAGAGGTCTGATCCTCAAAGCACTAGTCATATCATATTCACTGAGTACCTAGAATTTTTAGTACGCCTTGATGAGTACTTAGCTACTGACATGTAATCCTGAAAATGTTTTAGAGGATTTTGGGAACAGATACCCCTTAGAATTTTATGTAAATAGCCCCCTTTTCTGTGATTTATTCTCAAGATATCACCACGGAAATGTAACCTCATCATATGATAGGGTAAATATAAACCCTCTCATCACTCTGATGAGAAATGTAGAAGTCTTGATACCAAGAATTTGATCTTACCTAATGTTACCCTAGAATGATGGAAAATTAGTCACCGCCTCATCCCTATCCTTAGGCACCTGTGAGCCCAGCGCACCTCAGATCCTGAGGGGTATCTATCACCGAAACTTGTGTAAGGCACTGAGCCTATATGTGTACACTCCCAGCAGTGTCGATAGTAACTAGGACCATTGGGAAGTGGTATTGCTGGGACACCGCCTGAAGGTACCATCTCGAGAAATAGTTCATGTTCCAAATCCTCATCACTTTGTGAACCATTGTCACAGTTACACTTGGGAATCCTACCTGGTTGTTTGTCAGAGGCATATTGAAATGGAATCAAGATGAACCACAATCAATAAGATATACCCTGCGAGCTGACTCAAAATAGATCAAGAGGAAGACATTTCCAAAACACATTCAATTAGTGTTTTCATTAGACTAGATAGAAAATATAATACATGGTCCTGGTGAATGGATATGTCAGTCGCCGCACCAACATTAGACTCTTCAGACAAAACATACAACTCAAGACACTTAACACTTTTGTAGTAATCGAAAGTAGAACTACTAAGTTCTTCTGGCAGAACTGACCACCCTATGAAACCACATTGTCACAACCCATCCCTGGGGCCCATGTCGTGACTTCCCCAATACCACGTTCCGTAGGCCAGGGGCTGGTCACTAGCACCAGAAAGGCATATCTAAAATAGAGAAGGCGTTGTCTTTAAATGGTTACACACACACACGACCAACCACATCTCAATAATTTAGAAGGAGGAAACAAGTATATCACTAAAATAAAGCTGTGTTCAAGTACATGCTAATGTAAGTGGGAAAGAATAAAAACCCAACAAGGAACTTAGAATAGGAATGTTAAAAAAGATTCTCTAATGGCCATCCGTGGAAACCCCCACATAATCGTCAGTGTGGTGAAGCAACATGAAGTCTATGTAGTATGTTCTGCACTCCAGGTCCAACTAGGCCCCACCTGGTCCAATGCCGCCATGTCCACCATCATATCATCTGTCATTCCCATCCCCCTTGAGCACCTCTATCAAAAAGTTTATCTTCTGAACTAGACACAACACATGGGGGCGAATCCCATGAAGGTGGAAATATAAAAATACATAATAGGGATCCTGACACCCTCCATTGTCTCTATATACTCCATAATGGAAAACCCCATTATAGAAAAATACCCCAGATGTAATACCTCCATGAAATATCACAAACACATAGCATGATATAAAAGAGGTAGATCACCCAAGGTATAAATTATGTATATATGTAAATATGATTAATCGTAAAGAAAGATCATTTTTTTCTATTGAGATGCTTTGCTGCTAACCTGTAGAGAACAGATACGTTCTGACACATATAAGATCGCTAGGTGCTGATCCACGAAGGATTTTCAGTTGATGAAACATAGTGTATTTCTAGGTGTTGACCCACTGATGATCACTTGGTGCTGAGACACATAGGATCTCTAGGTGTTGACCCACATTAGAACAATAATCATTCTTCATGTCACATCTAAGAACATGATTACAACACTTAACATGCTTGATTCAAGGAGAAACTGTTCCACAATCCATTGGTCATAAATAAACAACCATGAATTCCAATATAGAGTAATCCCAAAAGATTGTCTCATTGTTAGGGTCCCATCAGAAGAGACATTGCATCCATCAGAAGCCAAGTCTGTCGGTTATGGGAAATCTTGTAAAAGTGCCCGGTTGGATTCGAGTCCAACCCAACCTGTCCATATGCCAAATTCTTCCAAAACTCATGTAGATTAATTGAGAAGGACCTACTCATAGGTTGTGTCCCTGGGACATATATGTCACATCAATTAGATGCATGATATGATAGTTATGAGCGTTTTAGTGTAACAATTCAAGTCATGCCGGATCCGGTCCGACCTAGTCGGACCGACCAGACCTGACCCAGTCTGGGGGTCCGGCATGGTTCCAGCATGGGTATAGCCACACCAGACCATTTGGGACATGTGTCTTGCACAAGATCATAGGTTTGTCCCACCAGAACATGGGTCAGACCCGTTGGATCGCCGGTTCGGCTCATGGTTGGCTTGCCCTCCATATGGGGCGCGACTCTCTTATAGAAGCCCAAAATAGACACACCATATGCATGTCTGATTCAGTAGCTGAAACTACTTGCTCATCCACCACATTTTTCTGATCATCCTGAGAAATCCACTCCTCCATACGGCACCGACAGGCGCTGCACCATCCCGCCATGACACACAGACATGCCCGCTCCCGCACTCTATAAGTGGGACATTTGTCTGGAAATCAGAGTTGCTTTGGTGGTCCATTTTATCATCTGGTTAATCCTATGGGTTCTATATGGTGCCACCATCACTGAGACATCCTTAAACATTCCCTAATGTCACATTAAAATTTATCCTTGAAGAATCCCCACCTTGGATGGATTCAGGCCTTGTTCATTCAGCCTTTTCCCTATGTGTTAGATGTTTTAAAAAATGGGGAGTTTGGAGATTCATGTACAAATATGTTATTAATAAATCCCATGAAAAACCTATAGTGAAACACCATCCCACAGGAACCTATGTATGTGGATCCTCCTATTTGTCAATTGTTCTTTGTTTGATGTATTAGGATGAAGAATGGGGAACAAGCATAAATCACATAGAATCCATACACCCCCTACCTCGTTGACATTCTATGGTGAACAATTCATCCTCGAGGTATCAAGAATTTGATGTCTCTTACCCTTAAGTTCTTCAATGATGTATCTCCACCATTCATCACATTATTCATCATTCATTGTTGGAGAGGAAAACTATCAGCGGTTCTACATAAAGCCTTTATAGTTTAATTCCCCATTCTCCCATGTGTTAGTTATATAAAAGAATCAGGTCATAGCATTTTTGTTACGCTGTGAAATTGTGGAATAACAATATTTCACATATGAGACATCATCGTTTCTAGGTTTTCATTATTTCATCATTATGTTGCATGATACTGGAAATCAATGAGTGTCATTATTTCACCACGGTACTACATGGTCACTCCACTAAATTTTCATCTTCCACCACCCAATGGTGTGTAATAAAATAACATACTACCATTAAATTATTTTATTATTTTTGTAAAAAATACGGAAAAAAATAATGTATTCGCCTATCCCTTGTCAGCCATGGTTATGTTATTTCTAGGAAAATCATGGTGTTCATAATTAATTAGAGTTCTTCGATTTTAGATATGAGCACCAGTTCAAAATAATGAAAATCACACTCACACATAAACTGAACGTACCTTATGAAATGATCAAATATTAACTTTCACTTTGACTAGAGTCTATCGTTGATAGGCTCCACCTAAGGGAAACGCCCTCACGAGCTCAACGGTACTCTAAGATTTCCATTCTGAGTTACCATTTTGGAGTTATAAGGATTTTTCAATAAATTAATTGTGACATAAATATTTTATATATGACCAAAGACTAACATCCACTATTTGACTATTCAGGCCAATGTTAGGATATTCCTAATGAAATAATACCCTCATGAGCTCATTGGGGTTCTCAGATAAAGAATCCAAGTAACCATTTGTGAGTTATAAGCAAGTGAAAAATAAAATAATTTCATTAATTATATTACATATTGTTATTCCATTTTCAGGTTATTTCTCACAAGAAGTCTATACTGACTAGACTTAAGTTGCACCTATGGTATACCTTCCATCCTGAATGCAACAGTGCCCTCATATTTCTAATTTGGGAAGCTGTTTAAGATTTATTCAAAATTTTCAGGAAAACTTCCCACGTGTGCTATTTATTGCATAAAATTTTTCAACAGATCATTCTAGAAACTCCAGGCCTCGAAATCGCACGGATACAAAGAAGAAATTATTGAAAAAATTTAATATAAAAAAAATATACAAAAATAGACTAAATTACATTATGATTTTTCCATTAAGAATTTCATAAATTAGAATCATTAATCTAACTTTCTTCCCATGGGGTTTTACATGATAATAGTTTATTTAACTATTATTTTCATTTTGTAGCACAAATATGTATGAGATTCATTATTTGACTTGTGGGAATAGAAAAATACTTCCCTATTATGCATTAGATACATATTTGTATATCTTAAGATATTTTTTTGTGATTAGGAGGATGAAACTAGTCCACCATGGGGCTTTATCTAATATGTATGGTTAATGAGTGGTTATATTAAGTTCACTATGTTAAATGGTTGTTGGTCCATCTATTATACTTACCTCTAATGAACTATGTAAATATTTATATCACATTTTATAATTTGAAATGGATAATTGATTAGTCCGAATCCACTATGGGAAATTTTCTACTATTTTTAAAGGAAATAGAAGTGAACTGAATCTTCTGTGGGGCTTGGCCCATATTATGATGAATATCTCTTGAGTGACCATTTAAATATAGTTATATATTCATGTCTTCTATTTTTTATACAAAATTTTTGATTCCATGATCTTATTATTTCATTTCCAATATCATGATTCCATTTATATTATCATCCTATTTATTTTATCTGGAATGAATTATATATTTTATAGCTTGTTTTCATTATTATATTCATGTACTCATATACTTCTCTTACACTCACTTGTTATATTTTTTTATCTAACTTTTTATTACGCCTATCGAGGGTTTGATCTCAACTATTCTTTTATCTCTCTTACATATGTTATGAGGATTGGTATAATGTATTATAAGTATAGAAGGGTTTAGAAGATGTTGGAAATTGTAAAATATTCACAAGTATTGTGAAATAGTTTTCCTATGTATCTAGTTCACAATTATAATAATCCATCTATTTGTGGGATTGTGTGATTTTTTGAATGATTAAATGCTGAAAATATAGAATTATTATATAATAATGATATATTTTGATTCATTCTCTTTAGTTGGTATCATTGAAGGATTTATATATTTTCTATGATTAGTTTACATGTTTCATTTATTACAATAGAATAATTATAGTAAAAATAATACAATTAGGTCTTCTTGATAATAATAAATATGTGATTACATCATGCTATATTTGTAATGTTTTTATGATTTTACTTGTAATGAACACCCTATATGGATGCTGCATGTGAATAAAATCGATGAAATAGATATACGTAGGAATAATTATCCTTTAAAAGGAGTGTATGATATTAAATAAATATTCATTTTGTGCATTAAAAAAGGAATAAAAACACACTAGATTTTACACTTTTGGGGTATATTATTTGGTTTATCAGATATTGTTTACTAAACACTATGATGAATTCATTTTTTAGCTATATAGATAATGTACAAATGTATTATATAGGCCAAAATAAATACACCTACATTAAAATATTCTTGATATAATTTTAACCAATGGGATTAAGATATTACAAGATGATATATAAGAGAAAAATATCTTAATGATGGATTGAACCCGAGGGAACCAATTAAACATTGGGTGTGTGGGACAATGTGATGATGATCATCATGGGAAAACCATTATGTTGTGATATGGAATGATAAATATGGTGATAATTTAAAAACAAACTATAATAAAACATAATTAATAACATAACCATAGTTGAAAACCTTATTTAACTAAATAAGATAATGTTGGAGTCTCTAGAGAACTCGTGTATCGAAGATGATGAGGGAACAAAAAAATGATGAGGGAACAAAAAAATAAATATCTAACATTTTAACGTTTTGGTTGGAATCACCAAAGTAATTTCCTAATGGGGGATAAAATATTATTTTGTTTTTTTAGGGGATGGATTTCAGAAATATGTTTTCTATGGGAAAAAGAAATCAATAATGAAGGAATATAATGTTCTTATTAATGATCCATTATCTATTTGATTCTTCACATACGAGTAATTTGCGAATGATGCTACCCAAGGAATCAATATAATAGTTTATGAAAACAATTCAAAATAACCACATCATAGATACTCTGAAAAAAAAATCTAATGGAAAACTACTCTTTGGGTATATAATGATTTTTAATTCTATATTTGTTGGTGTCTTATGTGGTTAATGATTTCACTTGTTATGTTCTTGTGCTATAAATTAAATAATGGTTCGTTGTGTAATTATTATATCCCTGGAATATGAGACTTATTCAGGTTTTGTGGAACATTACACGTTATATATTCATCTATTATTTAATTTTTTGGGAATCTAATAGGAATTGAATATATCTTCAAAAATGGCCTCATATCAAATTTTGTACAGGAAAATATCACATCATTTCATAAATTAACCCCTAATCAACTCCCAATGTATAGTTCTTTAGGATACCGATATAAAAACAACTCCCATTGTATGGGTTTAAAAATAATTATTATACAGTTTATTTAAGATGGAAGGTTGTTATGAAATGTAATTTAAATATATGTTTTCCTATAAATAAATGAAATATGATTGAAATAATATTCCACAAAAATATAAATTTAATGTGAATATATAGTATATTTCAACAATTATAAAATAGTAATTAAATTAGGAGGTATGAAAATTATTAAAATATTTATCAAATATGTTAAAAGAGATATGATTGTAGATAATATGTGTTATACAAGTTTACTTAATTAATTATTTTAATTTCAATGTATATGTTTATTAGTAATAATTTTTAATAAATAAAACTAGGTATATTATATATAAATAATGATTTTAGGAAATATTATATTTATTGAGTAAAAATATCCTTATTAGTTTTTAATAGAACAGATGTATAAAAACATTTAGTAATTCATAATGTAATCTTACTCTATAATATGATTTTTCTTATTTCCTTAAAAAAGATTAAATTTTTAAATATTATAATTAAAAACACTATTTTCTTAAACCTCGTGAATTATATGAAATTATTATTTTAAAATAATCAATTATAAATTAATGAAACATTTTTATATGATAAAATATTTATATTATATGTGAAAATTTACATTTAAAAAGGTTTGTTTAATTTTCATACCCTATTTGATAATTCAAAAAATAAGTTATATTTTAAATAAAAATTATTTTCATTGAAATTTAAGAACATTTATCATAAACTAATTTATTTCTCTTATATATGTTAAATATAATAAAATTATTTCCTTTTTTGTATTAAATATTTCAAAAAACATTAGGACTATTTTTGGATTTTTCTATAATTATAGTTTTTTAGATAAACAGTGGAAATTACAAATTTTCCAGAATGATGAATTTCATCAGCTTTTCATAAAATAATAATGAACGTTGGTTTTATAAAAAAATTTAATAGATCATAAATATATTTAATGAATAATTTTATTCCTTTAAATTTTTTTACTAAATTTTCTAAACATAAGATTAAATTTATAAAATAAAGGTAACATATTAATTCTAATAAAATGTGTTTATATTCATTTCATTTAATAAAAAATTAAATAAATCATTTTATGTCTAGAAAATCAGAATCATGGATAATACTTTCCCATAGTTAATTTTTAATCTAAATATTAATATTCCTATGAAATGGTTTTTATACGTTATATACATTGATACTATGATTAATTTCTATAACTGTTGAAATGTTTATTTCAATGAAATATTTATATATTTTAAATCATAAATATTTAATCCATAAATATTTTCAATTTTTTCAATTAAAATTAGTCCCCATGGGTGATAGTGGGGTTTCCACGATAATGGTTAATTATAGTAAAAGTTATTTAAAATAGTGAAAAGAGTTCTGACATGTGTAATACATGATTGAAATTTATAGTGGAGGAAGTGAAAACGATATCTATATTATGAAAAATTTGTAATCCTTTTTTGAATATTTTTTCTTGAATAATGGAGTATATTATTTAGAAATAATGAGTTTTAAAAACAGTTTCATTTTATTTATTTATAAAATGAGAACATATCCTATCGATTTATAAACCCATTGAAAATATTTTTCATAAAAACTCTATGTTGTTCTATATTTTCAACACCCTCCCCCACACATTTTATTCATTTGTCTCACTAATATACAATGCTAAGGATCCTGAAGGAGTTACCCAATAAAGAGCTTATATTGGGGAGGTAATACTCTAATTCACACTTCTCCAACTATTTTATTATTTTACACCACAAAAATCCCCTCCATCAATGAAGTTATGATAAATACATAATTCTTAAAAATATTATATATTATTATAATAATATAATATAAAATTTATTAATTCCTCTAAAATTATTAGAAAATTGAAAATATCATCATGCAGGTGCACATACATTCACCTCGATGAAAAAACATGTTTTCAATGACAACCTATCGTGGACTACAATACAATATTATTTATTATGTAAAAATGATATTTTATATAGTATTAATATTTTTTAATGATATTTTGATACACTAAATATATAATTAAAATAATAAGTGTTTACAGTAACTATATCTGACATAAATAGATTTATTAATATGTAATTTCTAATAATAATCTCTTTTTTGGATAACCTAATAGATAAAAATAATACTAATATTATGGAAAAAAACTTCATAAACTCACATAATTGGGATATCATTATGTTATTATACAACACCATTGACCATGGTCGACAAACATGAAGTTTTATAATAAAAATAACCAAATAACACAGATTAATTGATGTATATGAGAACTATATTAGAATTATATACCATAAGATAAAAGTTGGACCATATAATACTAAATATAAATGGATATGTTTCTTGATTATTATTGGAGAATATTTTTTTTTGGTTTTTATGGATTCTATTTATTAGAAATGGTTTTAAACCAATAGATAATTTATGTAATAGGGAATACAACATAACACATTCAACCAACCATAACAAGTGAAGAAGAATTTTAGAGATACATATTCCTCATAATTACTCTCTAAGGGATTTCAATATAATTTCATAGAATGTTGGATATGATTTAATAATAATAACACTGATATAAAGTCTCAATAGGAGGTCTTTTATATCCTATGGAGATATTGAGGTACCCACGCTACAGTGATGTTGGATACACCATATACCCTTTAGGTGTGACGATGACATTATTTCAGCTATGCTATGTGATGTAGACTATATGAAATTGATAAAAGTGGAAAATTTTACACCTCATTCATACTATATTCTGAAATATATTTATTTTCAACACCGCAAAAAAATTTCATGCCACTAACAACACTGTATAACAAATAATGGAGAAGATTAGATAAAGAGGTGTTATTTCTCTAGGATAAGTGGATATGGTCAAATTCAGGACATCATTATATAATGATATTGAGAAAATAAAAATATGGAATGAAGATTTTATGTATGCGATGTTGTAAGAAGTTCAATTCCATAATATATATGATTTTAGTGATACAATGTCATAGAAAATATGGAAGCACTATAAACAGCCTCTTTCAATTTGATGACAATTTTAGTTAGGTCGAGTTATATTTTGAAACATCCAATTATCTATTTATACCTAGTGGTGAATTAAAAATCAAATAAAAATATAAAACACTTGACACAATCTTTTAGATATTATAATTATTTAAAACTATTAAATTCCTCTTAAATGTTATAAAATGCAGCTCTTTAAAAGATTAGATAATAATAGAGGGGCCTTTCCAAGAGAAGGAGATCAGTTTATTATTCGTATATTTGAACAGGAATGGTAAATATTGGTGAAAGATTTATTCCATAATTCTAATTTTAAATTGAAATAAGCATTTCATGTGCTTTAGAGAAACTCCACTATTGGTGTTTGTATGTATCATATTCAAATGAAGGACAAAGATTCAATAGATGGAGACATGTCTTCCTTGTTATTGCTGAACAATTAGTACATTAATTGGTCCTAGTATTAAATAAGGTTGTTCTAAGAGATCGCTCAAAATTATATTATTGTGATATTTTTTAATATTTTTCATTGAAAATTTGTCTTGAACTCTCCTTAGACTATCCAAATATGAATGAGGACTTCTAAAATACCTCATATCATTTAATATATCTATTACTCTTGATAAAAAAATATAGATATAAATCGATGTTATCCTCATGGTGATAGAATAATTTCTTCACATTATAATTAATTGATTTCAAAAATATCTACCTTCAATCAAACCCCAACCCTGAAAGAGTTTTCTCTTGTAGAGATCTAACAAATAAACTCATAAATAAGGTTAGTTATATTTCCTTATTAAATTCATTGAAGTGTAATTTAATCACTGAAGTGTCCCCAGCATTAAAGGATTTAATTTCTAGTTGTTGAAAATAATGATGATGCATTAATTTACATCCATGGTCATGAACATTTGTAGAATGAATTTTTTTTATATATGATAATAATAAATTTGATGAAATGATGGGGTGATATATTTGAAAATTATATATAGATTACACATCCATATATGATTTTAAATGTTAATTTTCCAATTCCATTTTCAAAAGTTCATGTCCTACAAAATATTTAATGCTATTGGAGTAACACATTTGAATGATTATTAAGGTGATTTAAAGGATATATAGAAATTGTTTCATATTCTTTAGAACAAATAATATTATTTAATAATGATTTCAAATATGATAGTGAATACCATTATCATTCATATAGATTATTTTATTAATGATATTCATTGCCTAATTAAATATCTAAAATCAAAAAATATTACAAATAGAATCATTATTAGATCGCCTCAACACATTAATATAAAAGATATAGATTCTAGAATGTAATTATCTAAATGAGAGTTATAATATTAGTTTTAAAACTGATTTTGTTGCTTATGAAATAATAAATGATTAAAATGAGTCATAAACCAAATAGTGTTACTCATTTTGTGTCTTTTAATTGTATGAAAAACCATTAAATTAAATAGAATATTGAATATGATAAATATGATGATGTTATCTCATTTCAATCCTCTAATTTTTTTAGTGGTTGATTATGATTTTAGTTTAATATATTTATTTCATGTTTAAAATAACAAAACATGTAATGTCTTGCATTTATTTCCCAAAAAACATTTACAATGACGATGAAGAAGAAATAATTTCCACGAATATAACAATTTATGGTTCAATTAATTCCCACTAGAGTCACCGTAAAAGGAAAAACTCTATTTCTATAGATGAAGATATTTATTTAAATATTAATGTAGAAGAATTTAAAAATTTTATGCATGATATTTGATTTATTTATATTGATAATAAGATAATAAATATTGGATTTTTGGATGGTAATGAATGAGTCATTATAATGGGATGGTTTACCAAAATAACATGAGGTTGCCTTTGTAAAACATGATATGAGGGGATAATATAATACAAATTAAAATGGTGTTTTCCATATTTGAATGTTGTATATAAAAAAATACAAAATGTTAGAGATGATGTCAATGAATGAAAAATAAGATATATAAATATTGGAAACTCATAGAATAAAGTCCATCTTGTATATAAAATTGAAGAACAAACCATAATAATTTATGATCCAAGTAAATCTATAAATTAATGATTTAATGGGATTGAGTATAATGAAGAGGATATCGTTAACTAGAATCGGAAGAGTAATGATTATGAATGGCTATTATCTCATATAGTTATGATAAAAAAAATACTAGCATCGTTATCTAGTCAAGATAAAGGACTTTTTTAGGAATAATTAATTTATATTAATTATGTTCAATGGTGAAATGATAGTTAAAAATATATTGATTGTATAAAACTACAGGCACAAAAAAATTGAAAAGGGACATTTCAACATCCGAAAGAAAAGAAACCATACCTCTAATAAAAATTATAAGGCCCCAAGAGTCAAACATTTTTACATATGAAAGATGGGATAAATATATAATATATTCTCAATTTTTAGGAGTCACCATCTAGAGAAACATCAATCCAAATAGATAATAATGATTTCTAATTAGATATTTTAAATTGTTATTATATTTTTGTTGTAGGAGTTTTGAATAAGGTAATTAATAACACATCATGAATGGAACTAGTTTCATTCTGAATACTGTCGTGTAGAAGAAATAAAAAAAATCGACCATCCAACCAAATTCATGGATAAAAAAATATTGTTTTTAGATTTCCAAGAAGAATATGACCTCATGGAGCCAGCAATTGTGAATGAAAAATCATTATCAAAAAAGGGTTTTAAATGTGATTTGGAGGAAGGCTAAAGTTTTAGTGATTTTCTTAATGGAAAAAAGAAACCCTAACCTATTGGATATTGTGTAACAGATGACCATCACATATGACTATAAAAAATTGCCAAATTTTCAAATACTAGCATAAAAAATACTTTTCCTTTCAATTTGGTAATGTTGGTGGTCATAAGAATATTGGTTCCATTAAGAATAAGATGAGAGGAACATATATGGGATGAAATAATGTTATATGAGTTTATTAAGAAATCCATAATTATCTCAGTGTTATCCAGTTATGATACTATGTACATGTAATAGAATTAAATAATAATAGATACACTATCATTTAAAATATAGTGAACTTATTCTATATGGATTAAGAACTAATGTTAATTTATAATTTAACAAATAGGATAATTTCTATATGTTTTCTAAAGATGTGGAAAACTAGACATGGCTTCAGCAACATGACCATTTGAGACAAATATATATTGTTAGTTTGGAAAAGAGAATTGGAGAATATGTTGTTCTCCATAACAAATTTTACCATACACACATATATGATTCATGTCAATATGGTATGATTTTTGGAAAATTACAGAAGAATGAAATTATGGACTCTAGTTTTCTTTAACATATGCATTTTGATGTACGTTGGCCAATATCACAAAATAAAATAGTTGGAAAAATGTATTATGTGTTGTTTATTTATGATTTTAGTATGTTTTAATGGATTAAACATATAACATACAATAATAATTAATATAGATTTATCAACATAGATTAGATGAGATGTAAAACAGATGCATTGTGTAGTGATTTAGAAATAAAGAACTAATAATTTGGATGAATCATTCAAATCACCTTTTTGATGAATATATATAAAATTTAGGAATAAATCATCAGGTTTATATTATTTTAAAATCCAAATAATATGTGGTATTGGAATGAATAAACTACATAATCAAGAACATGTCTTGAACAATGTTAAATTAAAATTTACTTTTGAAATAATTTTGGATGGAAGTTGTTCTTGTTGCATTTTACATCTCCAATTTTGTATTTCTATGTGAAATTGAATTTAGAAAACCATACGAAATTTTGAATTTAAATAAATCAATATTCTCTTTGTTCTGGGAAATTTTGATAAAATTTCTTACACAAAAATGTAGAAGATATAAAAATTTGAAAATAATGGGGAGGAAGAGACGATTATTTCATACACTTCAAATAATATATCATACAACATTAACAATAAAAGACAATATAATGTTTATTAAGAGTAATGTTGTTCTGATTGTTTAGATTTTTATTGTGATAGGAACAAATTAGAATAAGTCACATGAAACCTACCAATTTTTTAATATAAAATTTATGAAGAAGCTAAAGAATTTAGGTTAGGTAGACAGAATGAAGAAAATTTTGATAAAAATCCATGTTTTGATGAAAGTTTAGAAATTATAGATGGATCAGGGAGAAAAATTTGGGGGACCAAGTTACCAAAAGTATAATTGTTGGATAAAGAGAACCCTAGTTGAAACTAGAATAATGAATTCTTGATAACCATAATCAATATTATCATTGGTTGAACCAATTTCATTTAATAAATCTTGATGTAATAAGTTATGAGACATGGATATGAATGATGAGATATTCCAAATTTATAAAAAAAACTATACATCGACCGCTATTATAATGACAGATGAAAACAATTTCATCAGAATATAGTGGCTATTTTGAAATAAATATAATTAATATTGAAATGTTATTTTGAAAAAATAACAACTAGTGTGAATGGGCTATTCCAAAATTTAAGGCATTGAAATTGATGTGATTGTTTCAAACATTTCATGACTTGAAACCATTTGAATATTCTTACCCACTATTAATAAAAAGGTTTCTAAATTATCTCAAATATATTTACAATCATCTTTATTGAATTGTGTCATGGAAGAGGATGTAAAGGTTGAGCAACTAGATGCTTTTATCATTGATAAAGCGAAAGGAAAGTTGTTTGAGTTAAATAAGGCCTTGTATGGAATAGTAGAATGACTAAGATCATGTAATGTGAGATCTGTATTAGTAATTCATGGATTTTATAGGTGATGATAATTGAACAACATATCTATCATGAAATAATGTGGGTTGTGATTGGTTTTTTTCTTTATTAGAGACATAAATTAATGAGACATAGATGAAAACCAATCTAAGGAAATTTAATTCCTAATGTGGTGTGAATTCAATATCTCACTAATTGATGAAATATCATTTTCATTTGCTTGATGGTCTCCCTAATATTGGATGAAATATTTATCTAACAAAAAACATGCTATGGAAAATTTAAAAAAATCTAGATATAGGAATTAAGGGACATGGAAACTCCAATGGATACAAGAATTAAACTACCAAATGATGATGAAGAAAAATTCAAGACTCAATATTGTTTCAATATTAACCATTATCCTAGCATGTTTTTTTCTCTGTGAGAAGTCGATCAAGTCATCTAGATGACTCAACATCGTTGTAATATTGACCATTATCCCATAAGGTCACATATTCTGATGGTTACACCATAGTTGGAAGGGCCATGACATTGTATATTGGATAACAGTGATACAATATTATGAAAAATTATAGACATGTATTAGAATGGTGGTTTCATTATTATTACTATTTTAGTCAATTGGAATTATAAATTGAAATCTTATAGGTAAATTCAGGTTCATTTTCAGAATAACCCCATGAAATATTTTTAAAACATGACTAGATTCAGAATCACAAAATTTATTATTTAGATTCATTATAGTTTAATTTTGATTTTATAAAAACATATAATCACTTTCAATAATTAAAAATATCCATAACTCATTTCATAATTAATTACCCAATTAGTTGATTTTTATTATATATATTACCCTAATTTTTTTAGTAAACTTAAAACAATGGAATTAAATGTTAATGAACTATTTCCCCTATCTAATTGATTCTGTACATAAAATTTAATCCAATTTTATCTTTTTAATCCTTTGGATTTAGAAATTAGAGATGTCTTAAATCTAAATCATGAAACCCACATTCTTTTCATGGGGATGATCATGCTTATGATTTATGTGTGGTATCTTTTAATTATTTAAAGTAAATATAATTTATTTTCATTTTTCATGGGTGGTGTCAAAATTATATATCATTCTAATGCACTGGGTGACAATTTAAATCACATTATATGTTTTTAAGTGATTATCTACTAAACCTAATACACTATGGTACTTCTTCCACTATGTATGGTGATTGAGTGGTCATCATAAGGGTAATATATTAAATGATGTAATGGATATTAATGATGAATCCCTCCAAAACATTGGGTAGTGATTTATAACTCATGAGGAGTTATTTAAGGGATTTTGTAATGATCCAAATCCACCATGGGAGTTTTCCCACTATGTTTAATGGAATGAGTTGTGAACCAAATCCAACATGACCCTATGTCAAATTTATGGTGATGGTATTGGTAGTGAATCTATAATTACGTGTATGAGGTAATTAATTAGATTGTTTCCATATATTTTATGATTCATTGTTATTATTTTTTCATTTCTTTTAACATTGTTACATGATTATGATTATCAATTTTATTTTATTTCTTTGGAATTATATATTATATTTTTGTGTTCCATTCATGAATTATCAACCTTGTATGCTTATATTGTACTTAGTTTTAATCCATCATTATTAACTTTTATTATGACCCATAATATATTTTTTTATCTCACCCCACCCATATGTTTCTTTCCCCTATGTTATCGGGATAACAATTATGTATTAGAAGTCACGATGGAGAGTCTAGAAGAGTTTTTTTTTTGTAAAAATGTTCAAAAGTATTTTGGAATACATTTCCTATATTATTGGTCCTCAAACACACAAAACCATCCTCTCTTGGTGTTTTGTAATTTTTATTTCAGATTTAATGTCTAAATTGTGGAATGCATGTCTAAAATTATTAATATGTTATCTTTGATAAATATTCATGAAGTTGTACATATGGAATACATCATATTATTTTAATTGATAATGTAATGAGATTTAGAAATCTTGGAAAATTAATACCTAGATATATTTGTTCATTTTAAATTTTTGATCAGGTGGTTATGGTATATTGTCATCATTAAATTCCTCCAAACCTCCAAAAATTTAATGATGAGTTCCATGTATCACTTTTTAAGAAATTCATACCAAATTCATCATATACATTTAGCTCAATGGTTGTATAGATAAAACATAATCTCTCACACATTGAATAACTTATTGATTTTAATAATCTTTGAAATAGATTACTATTACACAAGATTATAGATCTAGTTAAATTATTGTGTAGGATCCATATTTTAGATAAATTGACATGTGTATTAGAGAAAGAAATGTGGTAGAAATGATCTCACTCATTTAAATAAGTGTGATAAAATATAAAGGAGTAAATATTTTCTTAAATGTAACAACAAATAATTAAATATTTATTTTCCATTAAATAATATTTTTTTAAATAGATTGTTTAATGTAAAATATAAACATGAAATGAATCAAGATGATTTTAAGCTAAAATAATACAACAGATAATAAATGTCATTATATTTTATGGAAAATATAATAATCAACATATATTTATATTTATAAGTTGGATAAATTAATGCCGATATAAAAATACCTGGAAAATATAATCTTCAAGGTCGTTGTTTTCTATAATTTCATATCACCAAAAAACCTATAAAAACAAATCTATGTAACAGATTTATTATATTCACGATGATAAGTAAATGTATAAGGTGAATGGTTTTAGTAAGGATATATATTTTAATGAAATATGACTATTATATATGGACATTGGAAGAAGTTATGATGGATATTAAAATTTAACAAACGAATACCAGTGTTTTGTTGGTTTTGGAAATAATATAAATGTAAATAATATAGAATTAAAAAAATGATAATATATACCAAATATAAGTTGAATTATTTGTTTTTATACATTATACATGATAATAATGATTTTTATTTAGTTATTAATCTTTATAATGTTTATTGATATTAAATATATTGAAATAAATTAACAATCACCAAATTGATATTATTCGATATGTAATAATAATACACCCATTTTATACATATCAATGAATTTTTACTAATAATTTTTTTCATGTCTTATGCATGTTTATATTGAAATTATTTTCATTACCATAAGAAATAAAATATGAAAAAATCGATACCATATTTTTAAACGTCACAACCAATTTAGTTAATAACTTTATTTTCATTTTTTGGAATAAAATTATGTTTCTACTAATTATGATACATTACATTGAAAAATTAGAAGGATTATTTTCAATTAATTATTATTTATGTGCTATATTTATATGTGAATAAATTTTAAATAATATAATCAATTAATCCAATGTAATAATGAAATAGAAATACCTAATAGTGTATCACTCATTTAATTTTTAATGGATATAAAATTAGAAAAAAATACTTAATACTCAAATTAAATTTTCCTAAAAAATATTTTATATATGTTTATAATTTGTTATAATATAATTTTTTTTCCACATATATATAAATTAATCTAGGTTAAATGGATTCTACATTTGCAATCTTTTTAATATTTATTTTCATATGGAATCTTCTTATATTTTTAATATTCAAAATAATTATAAATATAAAAATATAAAAAATGAAAAAGGGGATAAAGAGGGGTAAATTAATATGGATAAAAAATTTGATAATTAAAAATTTTATTTAATTTATCTTAATAACATCGATAAGGTGGGAAAGAAAATCATATACATCTCAGAAATATTTTCATAACAAACTCACTAAAATCTAATGTGACTATTTCTCACCTTATTTGACATATGATTCAAATGAAACAACCCAAATATCATTAAAGGATCACTTAAAAACACTATAAAACACCATAATAAATCAAATAACACATAAAACCTAACATTATTTTCCTATATTAGATTATATTTCTATGTTTCATAGCCCAATATAAAAATAACTTCCTTGAGTCCACTATTTCAAAGAGATAATCAAGGAAGAAATCATGTTTTCAATGTGACTATTATGATCTATCTATCCTATTTTTCATTACCTTCATTATAAATATAAGGATTCATCCATAAACATTACAAAATCGTGTGTTAAATCAAGAATTCACATTAAGGATATTTTTTGTTTTATTGTTTTTGAGAATTATGCCATAACTATTACATTTCATCTCAAAAAATTCCAAAGTAGATACTTCTACTCAGTTTCAAATTTTTCATAAAATAAAAAAACAATAAAAGAAGTGTCTGATCTAGTTCCATGTTTTAGACAACATGAATTTTCCTTGATCTCATCATTGATCTTATTCAATTTTAAGTAATGTGAAATACATTTCCAAACATGGGATGAGCATAAAATGCTCAGTAATGGTTATAAAATAAATAATAAAAAATTTATTCCATCAATAAATACCAAGAATAATCGAATACCTCATGAAATATTCAGATATATGAATCACACATAGAAATCAAAAATCATAAAGGTATCTTGTGGCATCTATAACAAACTTACGTTGTATCATTCACAACTACGTAGGGAGTTACATTTGGAATATCCATCATAGTTTATTCCCTAAATATATTAGGAAAAACATTATAATTTACCTCCATCACATTACCCAATTCATTGTATAGAAATTTCGGGCTCACCCTCCCTATGTTTATCATAAAACAACCTGTATGTGTAATCAATTCCCAAGAGCCATAACATATTCATAACTCATTAAAAAACATAATTGAACAATTAAATTTCCACATTTAAATCAAAATATATCATTTAAATATATTTACATAAAAAATACATTATCGAAATCCTTTTCAATACCAAAATATGAAAATAGTATACAGTATTTATTTTTCTTTTTAAAAACATTACGACTTGTTAAAGATGGAAAATATCAAATAATACTCGCGGTGGCTGAAAAGGTCGTAGTCACTACTTGTGTTAAAAAGAAACATTCATTTTTTTATTTAGAAAAATGGATTATATAAAAATATCCCCTTTGAAAGAAATGAAGATTCAATGGTATTTATATACCGTATAATAGAATGTTGTGTATAAAAAAATATACTGAAATGAATGGAAATTGTGACGAAGTCCCTTCCCTTGGGTCTGACATGAACCATTCATTATTTAATCTCTTGAATAATAAACTAATGTCAATTTATAATTTCATAAGAACCATTTTAATTTTTATTATTCCTTTTATATCACTGATTACCATGTTATAAATATTATTTATTCATTTATGTCAATAATCATCATTTTTTCGATATTTGGTAATTGAGTAAAAATGAACTTCTTATAATTACAACATATTAATGTCGTCAAAATTAAATTATATCCAGATTGATATTTCTGATTTAGATATCATATATATCATGTATATATATGAATTTATAATAGTACAAAACATATAGTTGAAGGAAATGAAATGCATTGTTCATGGACATGGTAAGCCGTACGTAAGCAATACCGCTACAATCATTTATAATTTATATTTAATGGAATGAGAACATAATGATACATAGTTGTATTATAATTCCATTATAATATCATATATAATTTCATTATCTCCATCCTTTATAAGTTCCTCGTCTGGCATGAGCGATTCATATGACTTTGAGGGTGCGATAGTCTGCACTTTCTCCAATGAAATTATCCTATTTTCCCATTAAAAAAACCAAACAACTATGATATAAATTAAAAATATAGGTATATAGAAAAAAATAAATATAATATATATCACATATCAATATATTTCCATATTAATGGTGACCATAAGAGGTGGTAGGAGAAGATTGAACAATCATTATTTTGTGAGGCAGTAGTCCTTCGTCCACATAAAGAGTATGTTCTTTATCTATTACACAGAGGTGTGTGTAAGTGTAGTTTGATTAAATCTCATAAAAACAACCTAGTATATTTAGGATATTGGTTTTTTTATAAATTAATGTAATATAAAACATTTAGGGGGTTGGAGAAATAAAATCAATGAAATGATCTTAAGAGTAGATGTTACCTTTAAATCAGGTAACTCCCATTGGTTTGAATCAAAAGGGTTTCTTGAAGTGCCTTCCTCATTAAGTAAGTCTACTAAGAGGAAGAGATGGATTTTTGGAGCTTATTTAAGTAGATATTGGATGATGCAAGTTGCTTTAGTTGTGTGACTAGTGGGTTAGAGTTGAGGGCTTTTAATAAGGGGGAAGAGAAGATCTTTAAAAAAATTTGAAAATATTATTTTATTATATAATTATTTTCTATTTCTAAAGTTAAAAAACTCATTAATTTAAAATATAAGATGACTCATGTTATAAATAAAATAATCCAACTGTAATTTGGTAGGTTTTTGTTATTGTTTCAATTTTTATAATCTTTTTTATTTAAATCATTCATTAATGAGGTAATCACATGATCATTATATAGTAATAGATAATATTATTTATATGACGTCTATAAATTTTAAAAAAATACCATGATTTTGGGAATATTTTTAGCTTTAAAATTAATATTTATAGTCTATGATATAACTTATATATCCCCATGTAATAATTGATTTTCCAAATTATATATGTTTAAGTCATTTTTGTCTTTACATTAAATTAATTAATATATTGGTTTATTATCACCCTTATGTGGCTCCATGTGGTCCCAAAATAGACACAATTTTTCCCATGGTCATAAATGTATCAACCAATTGGATTAATACACATGATAGTGTAATTTAATATAATATTAATATTATTTTAACCTTAAATTACCCTATTTACCTTTAACAGGGGAAAATAATCTTCAATAGTTATTATTCACCAATAATTATTTTCATCTTACTGAACCACATTTTACTTAATTATAACAACCATGTATGTCTAATTTTCTATATTCAATTCACTGATGCGGTAAAATTTCATTAAAATGAAGAATTCAGTTTTTTAACTACAACTCAGTGTTTTCACTATTAATAAAAAATTGATGGTTCTAAGAAAAATACCAAAAAATGTTCCTAATATATATTTGATATTAAAAAATGAAAAATGATCTCTATTTTACCAAATTAAAAACATATATGTTACATTAATTAATTTAAAATTAATTCCACTTGGTAAAAATAGATTTTTTTTAATAAATAATTACTATCAATAGATTGACACATGTTTATGTGCAATTTCAAAGTAAAATTACATCCAATTACGAAAATTGGATTAAATATTAAAAATATAAACTAATTACACATTAAAAATAATTAAAAAGTTAATATAAACATATAAATAAATTAGAATAAAGGGCTTTTTTGAATTAAAATGGAGTATTTTTTACTATTCATTAAAAAGAATCATTTCAGAAAAATAACAAAATTTCAACCAATGTAAATCAAGATGTCCTGATTTTAAAGAATAATTTTATTTTATCAAATAGAATATATAAAAGTGACAAAAAATAGATTTAAATACTCTTCTCTATCGAAAGGTGCTAAATCGACCTTTTAATGAATATTGGACAATTTGTGCTTAAAATTTGGACTCACTCACATTTTAAGCATTGAAATTTTAATGAATAAATATAAAAACATATAACAAACATGTTTAATCATATTGTAGTTAGTTCTGTTCACTCTCCCCAGTAAAATAGCTATAAGTTTACTATAATTTAAAATAATATTATGTAATTATTTTTCATTATGGCTGAGCCCTATGTGGAACATGAGATTTTGGAAGATACCCATTGTTGCATGTAAGGTACACCATCAAACATAGAATATCCATAAAATTAAATTTAATATTTCATCCACTAATATTAATAAATATGAAAATGTATTATTCTTTATTTACTAGGTATGTTACATCCTTACCCCTGTTTGGAAATTGCATCCTCACAATTTGTATTCCCTTAACAAATAAGGTGGGGTATTTATCCATCATATCATTTTCAAATTCTCACATTGCCTCTTCATCCATATGGGGTTTTCCACAAAACATTTATCTTTTGAATTAACTTATTCTGTAACACTTCTTCACTTCGATCAAGAATCTGGACTGGTTGTTCCTCATAAGAGAGATTCACATCCAACTAAACTACATATGGTCTCAAAACATGAGATGGATCTGGCATATACATTGTCAACATTGAAACATGAAAAACATTGTGTACCTGGGATAAAAATGGGGGTAAAATCACTTTGTATGCAACTGATCCAAATTTTAATAGAATTTCATAAGAATCAATAAACCTCAGACTCAACTTTCCCTTCTTAACAAAACACATCACAATTTTCCATTGAAAACAACTTTGAGAAAGACATTATCACCTACCTTAAAAGAAAGATCCGTCCACCGGTTATCCACATAACTTTTCTTCCTTCTCTGAGATGTTCTCATGTGCTTCTGAATCATCTCAACTTATGTGTCATCTCTTCTACCAATTCAGGTCCCATCAACTACCTTTCACCTACTTCTTCCCAAAAAGCTAGAGTCCGACATTGCTTCCCATATAATTCCTTGTATGTGGCCATCTGTATACTGGAATGTAAAATGTTATTATAAGAAAACTCAACCCATGAAATATATTAGTCCCATCTTCCCTGGTAATCTAGTGAATAATCACATAGCCTATCCTCAAATGTCTAAATTGCTCATTCTGACTGCCCATCTGATTATGGATGAAAATATGTACTAAAATTTAAATCAGTACCCAATGAATTCTGATGGCATTTACAAAATTTAGAAGTAAAAATTGGATAAGGATCATATAAAATGGATAGGGGTACTCCATGAAACATGAATATCTCCTTAACATACATCTAAGAAAGATGATCTATAGAAAAAGTATCTCTAATAGGAAGGAAATGAACATATTTAGTCAATCGATCAATAATAAACCAGATTGCATTATTACCTCGAGATATCTTTGATAATCTCAAAATGAAGTCCATGGATAAATTTTCTCATTTCCACTCTAGCACTGTTTAATAATAATGAATACCTTTTGGTAACCTGCACTCTAATTTAACCTAATGATATGATAAAAACTTCAATGTAAAATAAACAATATATCTTTTAATTCCATCGCACCAGTAACACTCATGAAGATCTATATACATCTTAGTACTTCCAAGATGAAATGAAAATGGAGAACTATAAGATTCACATAACATGTCATTCATCAACATTGAATCACAAAGGCACACATAATCCCAAACCTCAAAATACAATCATTATCGATGTTAAAGTCAGGAATCATACCCTTCTGAACCCACTATAACTTTTTCTACAACTCATTGTCTTCCATCTGCACTTGTTTAACTCTCTCTGATATAGATGATCTCACTGACACCTAGAATCAAATAGATGAATTTACTACACCAACAACATCTATTCCAATGTTCATCAAATCATTAATCAAAGTATCATTTTCTAAATGTAGAAAGGTTATTGTAGCATTACATTTCTAAATCAAAGCATCAACAACTTTATTTTCCTTTCCAGCGTGTTAATGAATCATGTAATCATAATTATTGAATAATTCCATCCATCTCATCTATCACATGGTTAATTCCTTCTAAGTGAATATATACTTTAATCTTATTTTTTCAGTATTTATTTCACATTTTACTCCATAGAAATGATTCCTCCAAATTTATAAATAAAATACAACAACATATAATTCTAAATATTGTGTAGGGTAATTTTATTCATGAGGTTACAAATGACGTAATGCCTAAGAAAATACCTTATCATTCTACATTAGGGCAGTACCATGTCCTTTCAACAAAGAATCACTTCAAATAACAAACTATCCATTTCTGGAAGGTAGTTTCTAAACTGGAGCTTTCACCAATATTCTTATCAATTCTTGAAAATAATCATCATATTATTTAATTTAGATGAAGTTAACACTTTTTTGATTTATCTTATTCATTAAACTAGATAAATGTGTAAATTTATCAACACACCTCCCATAATAACCTTCTAAACCAAGAAAACTGTTTATCTTTGTTATATTTGTTGTTCATGGCCATTCTAAAACAACTATATTAGATAGATCAACAATTATGACATTTTTGGGACCAATGCGACCACAGAATTGAATTTTTGGTAACTAAAACTCACACATGCTAAATTTCCCAAAATAAGTCTTTTTCTTTTAAGGATTTAAAGGTAACCCATTAATGTCATTCATTCTCTTATTTAATTTTGGAATAAACCAAAATATCATCTATAAACACAACCACACATTATCTCTTGATTCAACTAATCCATCATTGAAAAAACATTTCCATCAGATTTCGGCCATCTTAGGATGCAGATTTGGAAGTTCATTTCCCAATGTATGCCTTCCCAACATTGCTGCTCTGTTTTATCTATGAAAAACCATTCTGAACAAACATATATTAGGAAAAGAAACATGGTAATCAATAAATTCTATATCATTATAATCATACCATTAAAATAATTATGTACATTAATTTAACAATATTCTAACTCTTGAAGTTATCTAATACGACATTTGATAACATTATTAAGTAACCATCCTTAAATAATATATTATATTGAGTTAAATTAATAATTAACATAGAGGATATTTTTAGGTTTATAGTTCTAGAGAATTAGGCCCTAAATGTTACATTTCATCTCAAAAAAATTAACAAGTATACACTTCTAATCAATTTTCATTTTATTCATAAAATAAATAGTAATCAAAAATAGATTCATGTCTAGTTCCATATTTTATACGGTAAGAATTTATATGATCCAATCCTTGATCCTATTCATCTTTAATTCTTGTGAAAAACATTTATAAACATGGGATTAGAATAAAGAGATCTGTAAGGGTTATAAAATAAATAAAGAAAACATTATTCCATTAATACATTCTAGGAATTAGCTCATACCTTCTGAAATTATCAAATAAAAGAATAAAACAAAGAAATCATAAATCATAAAGGTATATTGTGGAATCCACAACATACATACATTGTAGCTTTCACTACTATTTAGGGAGCTACATTTGGAATACCCATCACATTATATTTACTAAATATATTTGGATAAACATTATCATTTACCTCAGTCACGTTACCCATTGTTTTGTACAACTATCTCGGGCTCAACTACCCTTGGTTTATCAGAAAACCACCCATATGTGTATACAATTCCTAAGAACCATAACATATTCATAACACTTAAAACAGATATAATTGAAAGATATAATTTCCACATTTCTATCACAATATATCATTTTAAAAGATTGACATAACAAATAAATTATCAAAACCATTTTCAATACAAAAATATTTAAAATAGTATATGGTGTTTATTTTATTTTAAAAAACATTACAAATTGTTAAGGAAACAAAATATCATATCACACTCACTGAGGTGGAAAAGGTCATTGTCACCACGTACGTTAAAAATATTCATTCTTTTTTTTTGTTTATTAAAATGAGTTGTTGAAAAATATTCCATTTGAATTTAATGAAAAGTAAACAGCTTTTATACACATTATAAAAAAAGTAATGTATAAAACAAAATATGCCTCAATTAATGGATATTGAGACGAATTCCCTTACTTTGTGTCTGACTTGACCCGTTCGTTCTTTAATCTTCTGAATAATAATATATATTTAATTTATACATTTTTAAGAACAGTTTTGTAGTTAATTATTTATTTTATATCACTTATTAATATGTTATAAACATTATTTATTGATTTATTTCAATAATGGTAATTTTTTTGATATTTGGTACTTGGCGAAAAAAAGAACTTATTATAATTACAAGATGTTCATGTGGGAAAAAGTCCATTATCTCTAGAATGATATTCCAATATTAGTTGTAAAATATATCTTATATATCTATTATATATATGTATTTATAATAGTACATAACATTTGGAGTTATGAAATGAAATTCATCGTTCATGAAGATGGTACCTTCTTCTTTTATACATTAAATATATGGAATTAACGAATCATATCACGTTGAGGGGGAGGTAGTTCGCACTTCCTCAAATTAAATTATCGTATTTACCCATTATGGAAACCATATAGGTATAATATAAATGGAAAATACAGAAGTATTGAGGTAATCTAAATATAATATATATCACATAAATAAATTTGTGCAATCATAATGGCCACCATAAGAAGTGGTAAGAGAAGATTGAATAATCAGCATTTGAGGCAGTAGTTCTCCATCCAAAGAAACAATATGTTCTTTACACATTAGACGGTGGTGTGTGTAAGTTTAGTTTGATTACATATCATAAAAATATCCTAGTACATTGAGTATACTAGTGTTTGTTATAAAAGAACATAATTAAAAGATTCAGGGTGTTGGGGAAGTAAAATAAAAGAAAATAAATTAGGAGAAGAAGTTACCTTTAAATCGGGTAACTCCCTTTAGTTTGAACTAAAATGATTTCTTGAAGTGCTGTTTACCTATGTTAAGACTTTTAGGGTTAAGATATGGATCTTGAGAGATTATTTGGGTATAAAATTGATGATCTAAGGGGATTGAGATGTGTGAGTAATGGGTTAGAGTTGATGGCTTTTTATATGGGGAGGAGGGGCTCTTTTGGAATGTTTAAAAATATTATATTATTAAATAATGATTTTCAGTTTATAAAGGTACAAATATCATTAAGGACTAATATAAGACGACTCATGTTATAAATAAAATCATCAAATAAATATTGGATAGGTTTGGTTGTTGTTTTAATTTTTGTAATCTTATTTTTTTAGATCATTCATTAATGATAAAAACACTGAAATATTGTTGTATCATAAATAATATTTTTATATGATATCTAAAAATTTTAAAAAAATAAACCATTATTTAGATAATTTTCTTTTATTTCAAATTAATATTTATAGTCTAAGAGATATCTTATATAACCCCGAGTAAAAACTGATTTACTAAAAGATATATGTTTAACTCATTTTTTCATTACTTTAAATTAATTTATAAAAACTGTCATTATCACTCTTCAGTGGCTCAATGGGGTCCCAAATTTGGTTCATGGATGCCCATGTTAGTAAATGTATCATCCAATAGGATTAGGACACATGTTAGAGTAATTTAATATTATTATAATATTATTTTTATCTTGAATTTCACAATTTACCTTTAACTATAGTAAATAAAAGTCAAAAGTTACTGTCGAAGAAAAATTATTTTCATTTTATTGAACCAAATTGTACATAATTATAATAGCTATGTATGTCAAATTTCTAAAATTCAATTCCCAGAAGTGGTAAAATTTCAATTAAATGAAAATTCATTTTTTTAGCTACTAATTAGTGCTTTCACTATTCATCAAAAATTGAATGTTTTAAGAAAATTACCAAAAATTCAGAAAAATATATATTTGATATTATGAAATAAAAAATTATTTCTATTTTAACATGTTCAAAACATTGAATATTATTTAATAAATTTAAAAATAATTTCTATTGTAAAAACAAAAAAAATCATGTTTTTAAGAAATAATAATTATGAAAAAGATTAGCTCCTGTTTATGTCTAATTTCAAAGTGAAATTACTTCTAATGACCATCATTGGATTAAATGGTAAAAAATTAATCTAATTAAACATTAAAACAAAATAATAATATATTCTAATCATATAATTAAATTATATTAAATGGTATATATAAATTAAAATTCAGTATTTTTCACTATTCATTAAAAAATTAACACTATAATAAAATACCAAAATTTCATCCAATGTAAATTTTTATGACTTGATTCTTTAGAAGATTTATATTTTTTTCAAATAGAACAAATATATATTACATAAAGTATATTTAAAAATAGATCTCCATCAAAAGATAGTAAATTGACCTATTAAGGAATATTAGACACTTTGTGTATAAAATTCGGATTCACTCACATTTTAAGCCTCTAACTTTTATTGGATATATGAAAAGACAATTAAATAAATGTGTAATCATATTATAATTAATTATGTTCATTCTCACCAAATACAGTGGCTATAAATTTACTACTATTTATAATAATATCATATTATTATTTTTCAATATGCATCATTCTCATGTGCTAACAGATATTTTTGATAAAATCCATTGTAGCGTGTAATGAACTTCATCATACATAGAATCCCCTTAAAATTAAAAATAATTTTAAATTAATTTTTTTAATATTTATGAAAATGTATTATTCTTTCTTAACTTGGAATGTTACCATAACACTCCCTTATATTCTGATTCATAATAATCATAATATCTAA
Organism: Viscum album; assembly: GCA_963277665.1. Lineage (NCBI taxonomy): Eukaryota > Viridiplantae > Streptophyta > Magnoliopsida > Santalales > Viscaceae > Viscum > Viscum album. The sequence goes on from OY728141.1 coordinate 1,429,657,338, forward strand.
ATTGTATAATTACATGTTTATAATAATGATTAAATTATTAATGAATCTATTTTATAACAATACTCTCCCATATATTGTATCTTGTTATTTTTTGGATGGTTTATCCACAATCATTATGTTTAATAAATATTAATATCATGTATGACTTTATATGAATAATTATAGAAATGAATTGTGTTAATGATTAAATAATATTATATATTTTGTTTTTAAATGGAATTTTTATTATTAACACATCACAAATATAATAATAGTTATGCTTATTAAAAACTACTGAAAAAAATCGTATAAATTTAATTCATATGATCGATTCAAAAAGTATAATAGGATAAACATATGAAATTATAATTGTTATGGAACATACTCTATTGTAACCTAGATAATTTGTTATTGATGAACATGCATCCATAGAATGAGTAATGATATCTCTACTTGAAAAAACAATATGAAATATGAAAAATAAAAAATGATCATATATGAAAATATACAATAACATTGTAATATATATATATATATAATAAAAGATTCGTAACTAATATTATAAAGATTAATATAAATCAATAAGTTCATAAGATAATGATTAATTATAAATTTTATTATTATAGTTATTTGTTGCACATTAGTAGAATATGTGACAAATTTTATGTATTTTCTAATCTAAATTTTAATTCATTAAGATAAACATCATATCCACCCCATGATTTATTTATCTATTTTATATGGAAAAATTTATTTAATTTGTAGTATATTTCATGTAATTCAATATATTTACAAATATAACTTATTTTTAATGTTTTATACGATTATAATGTTGATGATACCAATTTATAATCATTTTCATTCTCAATCATATTGATAATAAACATTTTTATGAATGAATTTACATATGGGAAAAACAATATGATAATTATCTCTTATAAATATCATTCATTTTATCATTACCAAGAATTTCTAGTCGTACTACATTATTTCAAAACATTTCATTTTTAGTTGATTGTAATTAAACTATTGTGATATAAGGATTTGTGCTCAACCACACCTCTTATTTTGGGTTAGGAATCATTCTGATGCATGACCATTTTAATTGTACATCAATATGTATTTTTAAAAGATTGATTATATTCAGATTATACTACATTGAAACTCATTATAAATATTGAAAATAAATATTCATTTTAATTCATGCGGTTGATTTTTATAAATTTTTTACAAATATTCAAGTACTAATGTTTTCTATGGGTAAAATATCTTTCATCGTTGCAACCAGTCCTCCATAGGAAGCACCCTTTACAATATTATTAGGAATAATTATTTTAAATAATTATTAATTTTGAAAATAAAATATTATTTTGTATTTATTTTTAATTTTAATTATCTAGTTATCCAAATAAATTTGTTTTCAGCTTTAAAAATAAGATTCAGTGTTCCTTATATTTCATTATAGATTTGTTTTTTATTTTTTTATACACATTAACTCTCAAGAAGACTTATGAAATATTTCGATGATTTTTTTAATGTAATACCCTTTCTATGTGTGCTTAATGTGATGTTTTAACAATGAATGTTTTTATATATTTTAATTATGCAATGTGTGGAATCATATATCTCACTCTAATGATTTTTTTACTGATATCAAGAAGTGTATATTCAATTTAAGTCATGTTTCTCGATCCATTATGTGATTAAGTAAGTGATTCTTGAACCAAAATATTATGGAATGTGAGTTATCAAGTATATTTAACATTGAGATATATGTGTAATGATTACTAATATTCTATGTTATGGTATTGAAGTATGGTGAAACCTAATCAACAATGTTACCAAAAAGTGTGATAGTTCAATATGAGAGACTATATTAACATTTTTATTCATATATTTCTGGAAAATGCATTTTATTTTCAATGAATCCATGTTATTATTCCTCAAATTTTATTATTTACTCAGATCTGTATGGGTTGATTTATTTTTTTTATCCATGTTTATATTGTTACAATATGAAATTAATATATTTACACACAATGATTAGATTCTCAGACCAAAATTCCATTCTGATGAACAGTTATGATCCTAAAATTTAATTTCTAATTTATAACCATAGATAGAATATAGGTACTATGTTTAATTTCCCAATATTATAATAAGTATCATTATTTATCATCTCTCTATGGGAGATAATGTGAAAGGATTTTCTGTTCGTCAATTTATAGACATTATAAAATTAGTCGATTATTTATTAAATCTTTAACAACAATAAAACTTTGGGAAATACAATGTCATTACATTGGATAAAAATGAATAATTATGTAAAATAATTCCTTATTTATTTAAATATGTTTGGATCATCACGCAGATACTTTTCAACCATGAAAAATTGAAATCTCACTCCTATAAAATAATATGAGATTGTTTTTATCTTCTTAATGATTCCTTATTTTCCAATGGAAATTATATGAAAAATTATACCATTAGTGGGGTAACAATATGAACAACATTTTTATTCGTAAATATTTTAAAAAGAACTGACTGAAACATTAATAATCAGATATCTTAATATATGACTTCCATTAAATTATTCAATATGTTTGACAACATTTAATGCACACAACACTGAACATCAATGTATCCCAGATATATTGAGATAAATATTAATATATAAGTATTATCACCAATATGTATATCATTAATTATCAAAAATTAATTGGAGTAATGAATTGATGAAATATATCTATAATAAAAATAATGGCTACATTTAATATTACTAAAAATCAATTAGAATACTTAAAATGAGTAATATAATCATCTATTGTTTATGAAAGTATTTTTCAAAAACTTTCATTATTATGTGATATGAATATCAATTTAATAAAATATATGGTTAATTTAAATAAATATTTTTTCATATTATTAAATTTATAACAGAATTTTTGTTGGTAAATGAATTTAAAATAGGATACTAACAATTTATATTTTCAATTATCATTTTTAAATAATAGGTTTTTCAATAAATTATATGATTTTATTCAAAAATTAATTTTATGATTTTTTAAATTTTATTTTTACAGTATTATTTTTTTAAAATTAGAATAAAGAAATTATATTATGATTTAATTTTTTTTCAAAAAACACTTTTTTTAATTAATTATTATTTATTTCATCATTATCTAAGCATGGAATTACATTTTAAAATAACATTAATTAGATAAAATTATTTTATATGGATGAAAATTATTCATTTAATATATTATATGATATTATAATTCCTATGGATATCATTTTTAAAACTAAATTACAATGATATTTTAGTATTAACTAATTACGTTCTTTATCATTAAATCATAAATTTTCATGGTGAGATTTAGTTTTGGATTACCATAAAATTCATAGATCTTATATATCATTTAAGAAAAATAATTATTTGAAACTAATTTATAATATTAATAACTATGTATTACACACAAAATATTAAGCTCAAAAACACATGTTATTTTAAAATCTATTTTTACTTGTTATGTGTGATAATCATAAAATTAAAAATCTAAACCATTAGAAATTTAATTTGAAAATTTATTTCAAGAAATGAGAATCCAAAGATTTTAATTAGAGAGATTTTTAGAAAATAATTTTTTCATTAAAATTTATTACTAAAGGTTAAATTGTATTTTCAATGTAAAAGAATGTCTCAGTAAAAGTCAAAAAGATAAAATATAATTATTTAAAATACTATATTTTGTCTAAAAGATTTGTAGTTGTTGTGATTTTTGACCCACTCATACATTCCCAACCAAATTATTCAATTTTTATTCGAGTATATTGTCCTTTATTTTGATGATGAAATTCTAGTGTACTCTTTCATGACCAACATCTATAATCAGAATTCTCATCAAATGTTTCAAAGAAAACTATGAGTCCATTTTAATGATGAAAACATTTACTTGATCTAAACACATATTATAATTTTCATATGTGGATTCAATGAAGAAAAGAAAATCTTGTAGGAATATTTTCATTCATGGGAAGTCGTGGCCATATAATTTTGTCAGCTTATTAAGGAAAATAAAGACTTAGATATAACTTATATCTAATTGAAATTATGTATTGTTAGTCATTCCAACTATATGAATTTTATTTTGAATGATCAATCATTCCTAGTTTAGGATTTATGTTCTATTGGTTTTATGAACATGGTTTACCACATTTCCTTAAACGTTATTTCTTGAAATAAAAATACAAATCGTGTCAATGGATACTTCTAAAACATACACTATCTCCACTTATACAAAATAATTAATTATAAATAGTAATGAATTATCTATCCTTAAGATTTATTACTGAAAATTTTAATATTTAATCCTATTAAAAACATATTCCATGTGTATAAGCTTTAGGTTTCAATTAAATTTCTTAAGGACTTCATTTATATGGAGTTTTCCAAGAGAATTTTCTAGCATCCAATGTGATTTTTAATTCCAATTAATACTCTATTTTACTCTAATCCATCCTGAATCATCTATTTATCTATTGATATAGTAAAATCATTATAATTATTATATATAAATTATACATATTTACTTTAAAATAAATAATTTGTTACATTCCATCACATAAGATATTTAAAAAAATATATCTGGAGTATGCATGAACTATAACCACCATAAGGTGATGATGTTAATTTTCAATCAACACCTCTGATGAAATATATAAATGATGGAGTTTAGGAATAAAAATAATTTTTATGTCAATAATGAAACTTTTTATATATTTTTTATCACATACCATCATTATTCCCATTCACTGTGAAATTGAATTTTTAATCATGTTAAATAATTGACTAACTCCTCCATGAATAATGAACATAATTATTCATCAACACTCATAATTAATGGTTACCTGAATATATTTAATTTGGATATACAACTTTCATTACATTTTTGATCTTCTGTGTATTTCACATTATAATTGTAAAAATACATCCCCTTAATTGATAAATAATTATAAAATGTTTTTTCGGGCCTGTTGAACAATCTATGTAGAAAATGTTATTATTATTATGCCTAAAATTACTAAGGGGTTTCATATAGTGCTAATGTCACATAATAATTTTATATTTCTGATGTTTTTATTATCTTGTATGATGTTGATAATATTTAAACTTTTTCTAATATCATTTTTATCATCAAACGAGTTGAAATCATATGCATCATGATTTCCATATTCCAATAATCTATTCATTTCAATCACCTAATGTAAATTGTACATAAGTATATGTAATGATTTTATTAGTAATTCACTAATGATTTGGGAATAATGATAATAAAATAACCTAGTGAAAATCAATTCAATAACTCTACAAGTTTTAAAAACCAAACAATAAAATGTATAATGGACAATGAAGAAAAAAACTATAAGTTAGTAATATATTTTTAAAATAGGGTATTATAAAATGTGTTTTTTAAATTAACATTTTTATATAAGTTATTAACGAAGTTATGTTCATCATATAGGATGTTAAACGGTAGTCGAGTAAGCAGGAATAGAAGGTAATCATTTCATTTCTAAATTTGTACCATTTGAGACATATTTATTATTATACATCATGTTATTTTTAGACCGGTGTTACCACTACATTATTAATATTTTGTTCTATGATCCTCTAATTATTAATGGCATTTTATCTTTCAGTTGACACCATAATCATTATTGGGATCAATACTAAAAATTTTATATGGGTGTATGGCTTATCATTTTCCTACCTCATATTATTTGATCCATAATATAAATTGTAACAAACCAAAATTATATTGTATATATATTCTTAATCATATTTAATATATTCAATATCTTGGGGTTCACACTACATATAGTTTCAATGAATAGTGATACACTATTAAAAATTAATAAGACCATTAAAATAGTAATCGAACCCTTATGAATAGTAATGTGACAATTAGGAATTGTAATGTGACTATTAAAATAGTAACCTCCCATATGAATGCATAAATAATATTTGGGAATATTATAAAATAAATATATATATTGTTATTTTGGTATAAAAATTTACAGTTTTAAAAATGAGAAATTACATTTTTGTATTTTTGTAAATTATAAGTATTTATTTTAAATTTTATAATTAATATAATGTTTATAAAAATAAATCAAAAAATAAATTCAATTTTTTTTATATTGTGAATATTATTAAATCTTATCACATCATAATTACTTTTTAAAATGGTTATAAATTCATTTATAATTTTTAAATCAATATTTTTGAATGAATGATGAATTTAAATAAGAATTAATTTTCTCCTATTTAGAAAATTATATTCATCAAATTTGTTTGATTTTTTAATTTATCAAATAAAATAATGTTTAGGGTGATTTATTTGGATTTTACTAGAATAGTAGATTTTTTGCAGAATAGTGAAATATGTTAATTTATAGTATAAGATAAATAAATGAATTATTGATTCATAGGTAATGTATGGTATATTTAATACCATAATATAGAACTAACCTTAATTATATTAGTTCATTTAGTAATAATGATAACACTATTCATAGAGTGTAAGAATAATCATAATCTAATGAATTACATAATTTGAAAACAACTATCTCCTCAACTATAAATAATTCCCCTCATAACTTTTTCTACTTAAACCAAATAAGCATTTAGTATTTTACAATTTATACACAATTATTTTTCCAATACTCATCCCATCATCTATCTGTTCTCCCCAAAATACTAAATTCAACAACCTTAAAGAGGTACTCAAGGAGAAGGATTTAGGAGGAAAATCCTCTTTCTTTTAATTTAATTTTCATTTCAATATCCATTCATTTCTAATAATTTCCATAGAAATATTTATAAACATGATTGATAACTCTAATATCAAATATATATATAATATAATTGTATTATTATCATGTGATATGAAACATCAATTCCCATCCATTTTCCTTTTATTCTAAAAATGAAAACATCGTCTGTGATGAGCTCATTTACCACTACAATGGACGATGTGATATTGTATTTCAATTCCTCGTTCAATGAAAGTTATGAAACCATTTATGGTTGAAAAATAGAATACTATATGTTTTAAAACTTATTCAATTTTCTATAACAATTATATTAACAAATTATTAATTTATTAAATAATTGGTTCATGATGATAAAAATGTTTTACATACATCAAAACGATTGTAAATAATGTTTTTTCTATTGATTCATCTTCATAACATATAAATGAATGAAATTTATTTCAATTTTATATTATTTATTTTCATTTATAACATATAATTTCATTTATGGACATCTATTCTCATTTTACATGATTTTCAATACTTGTATACAAATAATTCAATCTTGAAAACCAAGGAAATGGGCAATCTCAAACGATGAAATTGAATCTTATAACTCATCCAAATGAACATAATTGAACTTAATAATATTATAATAAATAAAATAAATTTTCAATAGTATGTAAATTAAATCATTAATGAATCTAATATCACTATCAATGATTTTATGATTAAACACATAACACTTTCAAAACTAAGAAAATGGTATCTTCCCAAACAAATATTTTTTCATCCGGGTTATTCATTGTCACAATTTACCCCATTTTAAACGATATTTATTTTTATGTAATTATACTAAATTATGTTTATAAATACCTAATACATTTTTCCATATAATTTCACCTTTATTTTATGGAAAATACATGATTTTATATGGTATCCTTCTCAAAATTTCCCAATAAAAAAGCTCAATTTAAGGGATGTTTCCCAATTTAATACCCATTTTCAAGTGTACTTCATAATATGTTTTAAGACAAAATTATTTTTATAAAGAATCACAAATCATCATTTCTTGTTTCAATTTCTATGAAAATTAATTTATTCCTCAAATATAATTAAATATCCCCACCCTTTTCTTTTCTATTTTATTTATGTGAAATTCTTATTTTATGAAAAATAAAAATTATTTTTAAAAATGGCAATTCATTTTGTAGTGAATGGTATTTCACTGCAGAATTCCTCGATGATTTTATGAGTTTATTTTTATCAATTTCTTCACCTTATATATAATGTTATTATTTATTGGGATATGTATTTTGTGAGATTTTATGCCATATTGTTTCATATTTTTCATGATTATTTCGATTTTGGATGTTTTCTCTTCATACCATTCACCATAATGCTCAGATTGGTTGATGATTATATTTACTGGTAGGGAAAGTTATATAAATTTCTTATGTCTATGTTGTTTATGTTTCACCCCCTTCATATGAGAAAGGAATTTTTCTTATTATGTGATGGGTGGGGCCATAAATAGCCCCTCGATACAGCTATAGCTCTCATTAGACAAAATAGATATGGATTTACTGGATCCCTTAACCATTTGTTTTTAGTTGTCTTGGTCGAGGTGTCGATGGTATGTTTCAGATGTCTGGAATTATGCATTCCATCCTTATGATACTAGTAATTGTTATCAATGTTACTATTTAGCAACTATAATATCCATGGGGATGTTTTGTTCTCATGTGATATTTTATAGGATATTATATATTTAGTTTTTATTCATGCCATTTTATTCTCAGGATTATGTTTTATTGGGATGTATTTTTATTTATTCACCAGGAATTATAATTTATCTTTATAATAGCATCTCGTGTATTTCATACCCTTAATAATAATTTTATCTCACATGTTTTTAATGGTTTATTATTCCCAATAATTGAATATTCCTATCATGAATGAAATATATGGATACAATATGTGATTATGATATTTTTCATTAGAGTTTCTTTGTTATACATAATTTCATGTTAAAATTAAAAATATAAGTATGTGTCTATTTTTCCTAATAAAATAAACCACTCCATCCTCTGAGAAGAAAAATCTTGTTCATAGGTACCAAAATAATAATGTAAGACATCCACACAAGCCTACCGGGGCCAAGATCTTTACTGTTGGTATCAAATTATGTTAAGTAGAAATTTTGCGAAATGTATTTAGAAAAGATATATTAGGGAACCAAACCATAAGATAGACTTTGAGGATGAGCATATAAGAACATACTATAATTTTTTTATGAAGATAATTTGTGGGTCATACTATAAATACATACCAGTCTAGATACTACGAGTTGATGTAGTTTTGGAAAACATGTACCTAGGTGTAACAACTATGATAATGTGCATCAGGGCGGAATTAGTGTATCATGGACCACAACAACTGGACTTACTATGCACCTATTTTGACACTCTTGGGGTATATTATTAGGATATTTTTTATTTTCATTACAAATCATTGTGGGGGATTTAAATGTATATATGTCCCCAATGAAACCATGTTTATGAATATGATATTTTCTATGCATAAATTCCTATTTTATGTTATGTTTTTTCTACTACAAAATTATGCATTATGATTCAAATTATAATTTAGTGTATTCCATTGTATAGATATGGTGTGTAATGAAAGGAATGGAAATTGAATCAATGCATGCATTATATATAGGTCTTACCATCAAATGGATGACAATGATATTGAAAAAGGATTTGAAACTGGTTTTGAGAAACTTATTACTATATTGGTACAATTGACTTGGGTTTTGAGAAATAAACTTACTCACATGGAGTTGTCTGGCCCATATTTCTGTGTAATAATGATAAACTTATTTATGATACAATAAACTGCATCATTCAATGGGAGAATAAACCCATTTTTTTGGAGAATTGGATATTTTCATAGAGAATATATTTAGTCATTTGGGAATTATTTAATGGAAGAAGGTTATCATGGTATTTTTCCTTCTCTCATGAGATAAAGATCAATGATGTTCATTGATTTAAGACAATTAACACAAAGATGAAATTTGAAACACAAAAAAGAAGGATTTTATGAACATTTCTTGGAAATATATTTTTTAAGAGAATAACAAGATGATATGGAGATTCAATTCTTCAATATATGAAAAAATGTGGATAATAAATTTTCTAAGTATAAAGATAACTTTACAAGGTTGGAGGTTCATTCTTTAGACTAAATACATTATCAAATGAGATATATTTTTATTTCCTAGATGTTCTTATGTCAATTATATAAGGTGAACTTCTTTTACAAACATTCTAATCCTATGAGGTAATAGTCTCATGTGTTTTCAAGAGAAAGAAGTAATTATCTATGTATTATGACTTTATGTGAGAGAAAAAGAATAAGAGAATGGTAGAGAAAGTTACATATAAAGGGAAAAATGTAATGATGGATTTTACCACATATGGTAATTATGTGAAGAAAAACCCATGTAGTTTCCTAAAGTAAATAAGACTATTGTACATGTGTAGATAGAAATGTCACTAGTCTCATTAACGTATGGAAAAGAAAGACACTTTAAATGTTCAATGTGTCAACTATAGTGAGATGAGAAACTATACAAATGAATATGCCAGGCATCAAGGAAATTTCGATCAGAAAAATAAATGTGGCTAAGGTTAATCATATATTATTACTACAATATATGCATAATAATTAATGTATTTGTGTTTTGGGATTCAATTATTATGATATTATGGATATAAGAATCATGATATATTTTATTATTTTAATACAAGAATTTATTTTTTTATTGATGGAAGCATGCACGTTTACATTAAGTTTATAATATGTTATGGTATTAATATGTTGGGTTTGTGGGAGTAAGAGATACATTATTTGGAGGACCTTATATTAAGTTGATTTTTGAAATTTATTGCCCTTACTTCTCATTTTTGGTCGTTGAATGTGGACAGAAACATTTTAGACGAGTCTTCTGATTAACATCTTACGTAACAGATATATTTATTCCATGTAATTATTGTTTGTTGAACTTCTTGATTAATTAAACATTTAAAGGTTGGAGGAATATTTAAAGGATTGTATGATCTATTAATATAGATTTAGGCATAAAATGTTCATCTTGAAAATTATTTTCACAGTTTAAGGGAGGAATTAAAAATAGATCAATGTAAAAAAAATGATGATATTATTCATATGAAATATAATGTAATCAATTAAGTTTATTTTATCATTTGATTATCTAAATATTAAAAGAATACATCAACTATAAGAAGTTTATTTTGGAAAAAAATTATTTGATTAATTTTATTTACATGAAACCATGTGTATTATAACAAATTAAATGATTTACTCTTCAGTGATTATTAACATTTTAACTGTCATATTCTATATCCCTATCCATTATAACATTATAGTTCATTTTTAATTATATGTACATGTTTTCAACTAATGATTTCTTACCTAAAATACATGTTTCATGGTGACCTTTTTACTTCCCTATCACACTTATTAAGATGATATTTTATTAATCTTATTTCTGCTTTTGGTTTCCCATAATGGAATTTTAAATAAAAATATTTTTAAGTTAAATTTCAAAGTGTGGATTCAATGTATTATAAGAGGAGAGAATGTAACATTCCAAGATTCTTTGGTATGTATCATATTAAATCGAATCAATTTTTTTATATCTCTGGTTTCACACAACACCAATCTTTAAAGGACATTGATATACCACTAAAAATTTAGATGATAGTTGAAATATTAATATAACTATTAGGAATTGTAATGTAACCCTTAGGAATAGTAATGTGAAAAATAAAATACTAAAATAAAATATTAAATTATAAATAAAATTTGGGTTTCATATATATAATAATGAGATATTATTATATCATGGTATAAGTAATTAAATGTTTTTAAAATGATAAATTAGCTATTGATATTTTTATATTGCAAAAATAATTATTTAATTTTTTTAATAAATATGATATTTTAAATGTAAATTTATTTTCACAAAATAGTTTCAAAAATAAATATTTTTTTTCTAATTATGATATAATTTTGTGAGACCTTAATTAATATATCCATGTGTTATAAAATGAGTTACAAATTTTCAATCGATGTTATTTAGAATAAAAGATGATTTGAAAAACAATATTTAAATTTAAAATATTGAAAAATAATAATTTTGATAAAATGGGCTTCATAATTTAATTCTACACATTGAGAAATTTTAATGTGAATATTTTGGGTTTTCTTAAAATACATCATTTTTTGGTGAATAATGAAATCCTATAATTTACGGTATATGCTAAATACACTAATTAATGAGTCATTGAAGATTTATGGATGATGTATGCAAATATAATCTCAATATATATATATTTATTTTATTATATTTATTTATAATTCTCAAATTATTTATAGTATTGATGAAAAATAATAATCTAATGATTAAAAAATTGTGATGAAACCAATGCCATACACTATAAAAACCACTCTCACTAGTTATTCTCTCACAAAACCAATGAATTGAAGATGGACCAATATCATTCCATTACTCTTCCCTAGTATAACCCCTATTTTATGAAGACTTTGGTCTCAACAAAAGATAATACAAAACTTCCCTATAGAGTTTATCAAGGAGAACAAATCGAGGGGTAACATCCTCATTCAATTTTCTTGTAGCTTTATATCAATTTCCATTATTTTATTATATGTTTCTTACATCCTATGTTAAAACATGTATGATAACTCTGGTATCTTATATACATAATAATTTTATAATGATAATGTTATATCGGCAATTAATTCTCCTATCTTTCACTTTTATTCTAAAAATGATGACATTGTCTTTGAGGAGATGATTTACAACCATCATGAAAAATGATTTATTTTTCATTATTTCTACCTTCAAGGATGGTCATGAATCAATTTTTATATTTTCAAAATACTATTATGTATTTGTTAATAGATATTAAATATTCCATAAATAGTATATATGAATAGTATTAATTAAATAAACAAAAGTACTTTGTGATGATCGAAAAAACTCAAAAATAATCTAAACGATTATCATTAATGATTTATCTAATCATTCTTCTTTATAGAATATACAAGAATAAAATATATAACCATTATTTTTTTTAAAATTTCATTAAAAATATTTTATTTCAATTATGTACAACTATTATCATTTTACATGATTTTCAATACATGTATACAAATATTTAAATCAAGAAAAATATGGAGATAAGAACTCTATATCGATGAAATTTAATCGTATAACTCAATAAAAAGACAAAAAATGAATTCATTAATATTAAAAAATACAATATTTGTTGAATAGGTTTTAAATAAATTTTTATCAAATCTAATTTCATCATCCATGATAATAAGGTCAAGTGTAGAACACTCTTGGACAAATGGTAAGGGTTTATTACTGAACATCAATTGTTATTTCAGGTTAATATTTCTTTCTATTTACCCTATTTAAATTCTTAATTATTTTAGGGACTTATTATGAATTTCATGAATATGTTATAAAATTTTACCCAGATTATTTCCCACTTATTTAATTGTTATAGTTGTTTTTAAAAGGTTCCCATTTCATGTTTTTTCTAATAAGCAATCCTGGTTTTAGGGAACATCCCACGATTCTTACCCAAATTCATGATCATTTCATATTTTATTTTAAGAAGGAAATATATTTATAAAACCACTCATTTTTTCATGAAAGTAAATATTTTTTTATTTATGGTTTTATGTTGAATTTATGTATTTGTTTGATTATAATAATCTTTAGTATTTTCCCTTAAACCACACTAAATAAGATCATTTATAATGTTTATGGAATGATATTTTCCATGTGTTCAGTTCAATTGGAACCCCATTATGACTCCAACATAATTTCATTATACATACCTTTTATTTTCTAGGAAATATATATTTCAATATTATTTTATGAAAAATAATAATGACTTTCCAAAATAAATCTTCTTTCCAATGTAAATGGTATTTCACATAAGAATTATGTGATTATTTCACACTCTGAATTCATTTTTTCAGTTTCTGAAAAAACAACTTATTTTTATTGGTAACCTCTCAATCATAAATAAAACAAAACAAACTATGCAAAATAAAAAATTCAAACATAAAACCCATATACCAATATATGGGAAAAATATCATGATGTACCTTAATGCCACCACAAAATCAAAATTATTGATCTATAAACCATATAACGAAATTCAAATTTTCAAATATTAAAAAGTAAAAGAATCCACTATGACACTTCCACAGTTAACAAAAAATATCGAATCACCTGAGCAGATGGAACCTTATAATAGAAACACCATAGCACCTTCGAATAACCTTTCCATCAAGATAAGATCCCACAAAATAGAAAAAATAAATTGTGCCACCATATTCATTTCTAATTAAATTATGAAAACAACATGACTTAAAAAAGAATATCGGAATACGATCCTTGTAAATAAAAAACCCTTCACACCACATTTTTAATCTACAAAATGCCCATCAAATAAACTACAGCACCAATGCCTGAACACTAGAACCACCTCCTGTAATAACCTTCCACTCCAACAAATACCTCCCAAGGACTCCTTGGAACCATATCACCCTACCCACCAAGGAAGGAGAAATGGATCTAGATTCTAGAGTAGAGTTGGATAAGATAGAATTCTATAGTGATCCATGACATGGCCAAACCAACAACCCCATGAAATATTCATGTTCAAACTATATCATACCAATTCCTTGAACCACATAACTTATTTAGAAAATTATCATTTCCTAAAAGAGAATCAGATTAAGAATCTATGAGAAGAGCTAGTATCCAACTTGACCACCATGACAGAAGCTCCCTCAAGACACCTCAAAACCCCTAAAATCACAAAAAGAGAGAAACCCTCTATTAAGTCGTGTACTTAATTGGGTTTTATATTTTATGAAATAATCTACCATATTTTATTATGACGTTCATGATAATTTTTACCATGGATGTTTATATTGATACAAATCACCATATTACTCATATAAGTTGGTGATTATGTTAATTAGATTTGGGGAATTTTTCTAAATTTCATATGTATATGTTGTTTTTGTTTCAACCCATTACTATTAAGAATATATTTTTCTTAACACGAGATGGGTGGGGTACTCTATATCCAATTAATTACTCAGTATGTCTCATGGCACAAAATGACTATGGTTTTTGGAATGTAATTAACGATTTATTTTCATATTTTTTTGGATAAAGTCTCATAGGTATTTTTCAGATTAACGTTATTATGAATTCCATCAGAATAATACTAGTAGTTGATCATCCGTATGACTATTCGTCTAGTATAATATCTTTGGGAAAGTTCCATTCTTATTTGATTATTTATATGTAATTATTTATTCAGTTTTTATACAATAAAATTTATGCTCAATATAATGTTTTATTGGAATGTGTTTTTAATTATTCACAATTCCTTGTTGTTTATTATTGTAATAGATTCCATTACATTGATTGTCAATACTAATCATTCTATCTCACCCCTATAAATTTTTTCTTTTTCCTAGGATATGAAGATGTATGTTATGAATGAATCGTGGCTATAATCAATAGAATATGAGAGTTTACAATGGGGTTTCATTTTTTTTATTTCATTTCATATTATAATTTAAAACATATGAATGTTTTTGGTTTTCAAAATTTACTATAATATTTTATCCTTTGGGATGTGAATGCATGTTCATAGATACTAATGTAACACAATAAGGCACCGAAACTAGGTTACTGGGAAGAATTATTTACATAATTTAGGCACAATGATTTCATTATATATTGTATTTACTACCCACAGATATATTTTTATCATTATATTTCTATTTCATGGTATATAGTAAGACAAATAATACTACACTCTTTAAAGCGATAGTGATTATATTTTTACCCTAGAAGTAATAATTTATGGTAACTCAACTTTTATTCATTGAGTTATGATTATTTCTATGAACCTATTTCATTTATTTTGCGTAAATTATTCATTTATTTTTTATTATATTATTCTACCATTATTTTGTTGGTATATTCATAACTACCACATAACCCCATTATAAATTATTTCTCACTTCTTATGATGTGTCTCTTGTATAGGAAATTGGTAACACAAATATCCTTTGTTTATTTATAATGGTTTATCTTGAAAATTTTTCTTATATTTAAATGTTTTCACAATCATATAATTTACATATGTAATTTTATAATTATCTCAAGAGAAATGATGTTTTAATATAAATAATATTATATTACACTATTAATAATATGGGATTTTAGTAAAAAAATCATTATAACAAAAACGATTATTTACTTTAAGTATGAACTGTTCAACATTGTTCCTACATTTCAATTAGAATGATTTTTTTTCTTTTCAAGGAATCAATTAATGAGCATTTTTTGAAAATTAATTTTTTAAATATTTCTCATCACCTTCTCAAATGATACATTTGGATGTGAATTTTAGGTTTCTATTTTTTTCAATGTGATATATGTTATCTAAAAGATAATTTTAGATTTCACATAAATCCTCTTTTTTTATTTTAAATGATCTACAGTTATGGTATTTATGTGGAATGATTAAATTTATAGTGAATATATATGTTTATAATTTAGTAGATTGAACACATGGTATAGAAAAATTTAATTATACACCCTTTCTTGTGATATACTCTTCAATGAATTATTTTATAAGGATTTTTTCCATCATCATGAACATCCTTATGAGGTTCCATTGTTCAATTGAACATATTTTATTTTACAACCATCCACATAATTTCTATATATGGATTATAAAATGTTCAATTTTTGATGATTTATATATCACCATTATTTTCATTTTTATTCATCCACCTTCTTTATCTAGATGGGTTATGATTAAATTTTCCCATTAATTGACCTAGGGAAAAGTATTTGTGTTTCATATATTGTTATCATATCATGGAAGATAAATGGTTTGTTTACTATCTATTATTTAACTATCAATAATCATTACCTCAACGGGTTATGACCATCTTCTCCATTTTTATGACATGGGATTTTTTTTATTTCATAATTATTTTTCTAATATTAATGTCTATTGGAATGATGACTATATATTCATAGAAAATACTCCTTGTTTACTAGGATGGGGTTTTATTATGTTATCTCATTTTTTGACATGGTTTAAATTATTGAGATTAATTATGATTATAGTTTGATAACATAGGTTGATTGTGTATTAACATTATGTATTCATTATTAAATTAATAACCATCTTGTCAATCATCCATAGGTTCCATTGAAAGTAGAAATGGGAGTGTTATATAATCTTATTGTTTAAGCATTAGAAATAAATAAGTCACTTTTAGATCCTACCCTTAGATAGATCCTTGAATAATAGATAGGTCTTAATATATAAATCATCTTTTTGTTTTGTATTTTACCACTATTTATCTCATTATAGTGTCTTTGAAAAAGTATTTGATATTTTTTTATTTTCAAGATTATATATTTTGTCATTATTATATATTTAATTATTAATTTCCAGGTTTTCATTTATTATAATAGATGAATAATTCGCCCAGATTCTTTTGATTATGTATTTTTTCATAATTTTTATTTATGACAAATTATTTATAAAATGATTATAATTTTTACCACAACATTTTCATGGCTCCCTCTATAAAATATCAAGAGAAAACATTATATGTCTCTATTTCAACATTTTATGAAGAAAAGTGTTTCAGGTGATATAACTAAAAGAATAGAATATGTAGGGACTTCTTGTATTTGTTGGTAAATTATTATGGATTATTTATTTCTTATATTGTATATAATATTTTCACATTTAATGAAATACATGAGAATTATTTTTTTTATGATTTTTCATAAATCCCCAACAATCTTAAAATAATTGTTATTGGAAATATATGTAATGTAATTTTTCCAGTGTGTTAAATAATTATTGAATAGCTTTGTGCATAAATATATAGTTATTTTCTATGCGATTATGTAATGTCTCTGTCAATGAACGCATGATCTAGAAGAATAGGATTAGAGCATCACTATTGGTATCAGAGTAGGAACATGTATCTTGTAATAAAATAGATGCACCTTAGGTTAATCACACTAAAAGGGTTGGTTTCAGGTTGACTCAATCATCACTCTGATGTATGGTGAATGGGACTAAGACTGAACATTTTCCTAGATACTCTTGAGGGATATAATTATTTTAATCACATTATATTTCTAATCAATTTTGAATAATTTATTTCAAAATTTCATTAAAGGGTAATGTAATGAAGTACTATAGAAAAAAACTAAAACAAAAATAGATTAAATTAGATGTATACAAAAATTGAATGTATATCAAGAGAATAAATTCATATATTGTGTATAAATATGAATATGGTCATTTAAAATGGTTTTATTGTTAACTATTTCGGGATTATTATGTAGTTGATATTAGATCTTACAAAACATGCAGAAAAAGGTATGTTTGTTTATATTGTTGTTTCCTATATCTAGATAAGGGAGATAACCTAAATTGATTAGAATCATATTATTTTCCTATTATGAAGGAATATGTGGGATTCCAAATCATACAGATTTTTATGAAGTTGATATGTGTATTAGAATTATTTTTTTATAATTCTAGATATATTCATTAGTGGGTATTATTTGTTAGTGATATTTTGGTATATTCTATAATTTATGAATATTATTTGATATATCTAATGATTTTTCATTATAATTTTTGATTTATATTTATATTAGAAAATATTAAATTGAATAAATAGCCATTATAGGATATTTTATATCATCGTTATATTTTGGGGACAACTATTAAAGAAAAAATTATTAAGGTTTGGATTAGTATTGTAACATCCCGGATAAATGAAGAATATAACATTTTCATATTTCCTAATATTTGTGAATTAAATATTAATTTTACTTTAAATGGGTTTCTATGTTCGATAGCATACATGATATGCAACAACGGGTTTCTTTGAAATCTTAAGTTTCACACTAATAATATAATATTATTATTTCAAATGGTAGTTATCTCCTAGCTTTTGTATTGGTGGGAATTAATAAAACTAACTACAATATGATTATACATGTCTGTTAAATGTATTAACATTTATCCAATAAAAGTTAGAGGCTTAAAATGTGAATGAATCTAATTTTAAGCATAATTTACATTAAAAGGCCGATTTATTGCCTTTTAATGGAGAACCCTATTTAAATCTAGTATTGGTAATTTTTATACATTCTATATGACCAATTAAATTCCATCTTTATAATGGGGACATCAAAATTTACATTGTGTAAATTTCCGGGATTTTTCCAATAAAGTTTATTTTTTAATGAATAGTGAAAATATTGTTTTTTAATTCAAAAGTGCCATTTAATCTAATTTATTTATATGGTTAGATTATATTTTTAGTTGGTTTTATAGTTAAATTAAAATATGTTTTTACCATTTAATCCAATGATGGTCATTGGAATTTATTTCACTCTGAAATTGGACATAAACAAATATCAATCTTTTGATGGTTATTGTTACTTAAAAACATAGTATTTGTTTTGATAACTGGAATTAATTTTAAAATTAATTAATGAAACTTCTATTTTTTGATTTTTTAAAAGTATAAATCATTTTTTAATTCGGAATATCAAATATATCTTAGGCTTAATTTTTGGTATTTTTCTGAAAATCATCAATTTTTGATGAATAGTGACACAACTTAGTGGTAGTTAAAAAATTGAATTTTTCATTTAAATGAAATTTTACAACTTTTATTAATTGAATTTAAAAAATCCGACATACATGGTTGTTATCATGAAATAAAATTTGGTTCATTAAGATTAAAATAATTTTTTATGAATAGTAACTTTTGACTTTTATTTACCGCGGTTAAAGGTAAATAGGGTAATTCAAGGTAAAAAGAATATTATAATAATTCAAAATTACCTTAACAATTGTCCAAACCTTATTGGATGAGTCATTAACGACCATGGGCATCTTTGGGTCGATTTTTGGACCTCTTTGATCCACTTGTAAATGATAATGACAATTTATTTTAATTATCAGAAAGTAAAGGAAAATATGAAAAAAGCAAATATCTTTTAGTAAATTAATTTTTAAAAGGGGTTATATAAATTATCATTTTGAATATAATTATTAATTGGAAATAAAAAAATATTTCCTATATCATGGTATTTGTTTTATAATTTTTAGACATCAAATAAATTAAATTATATATTGAAAAATAATGATGTAGTGTTTACCTCATTAATAAATCATTTAAATAAATAGGATTATAAATATTAAAATATAATCCAAATCATGTCTAATTCCTATTAGATGATATTATTTCGACCATGATTCATCTTATCTTCGAATATAAAGATTTTTGGACCATTATAAACTGAGAATCATTATATAAAAAATAATAGTTTCACACATTCCTAAAGAGCCCCTCCTCCCCCTTATAAAAATGAGACCACTTCTAACCAATTTCTCACACCTCTCAAGGAATTTGGCTCGTCCAACCTCTCCTCAATTAATCTCCCAACATACAAATCATCACTCTAGAAGCCTTACCATAGACATAAATAACTTCAAGAATTCCTTTTGGTTCAAACCAAAGGAAGTTACCCAAATTAAAGGTAATAGTTTCTCTTAAATTGTTATCTTTTAATTTACATCTCCAACCCCTAAAATCTTTTTATTCGTTTCTTTTGTAACAATAATAGTATCATAAATATACAAGGATGTTTTTATGATAAGGATTCGAACTTCACATACACAGACCTCTATCTAATAGATGATGAACATAATGTTTCAGTTGATGAAAAACTAACACCTCACGAAACGATGATTGTTCAATTATCTCCTACAGCCTCTCATGGTGGCCATTATGATGGAACTGTATTTATATATGATATATATTATGTTTATTATTATCTTATTCTTCTTTAATTCCAAATTATATCAATCCTCTATGGTTTCCATGGTGGGTAAATACGATAATCTCATTTGAGGAAGTGCGGACTACCGCCCCCTCAAAGTGATGTGATTCGTTAATGCCCTATGTGGGATGTATAAAGGATAGAGTGAATGATATAATATATGATATTATAGTGTAATTATAATATAACTATGTATCATTATTCTTTCATTGCATTAAAACAGGAAATAGAAATGATAGTAGCGTTCATGTGCACGTACGGCTTACCGTCTCCATGAACGGTGAATTTCATTTCTTACCACCAAATGTTATGTAACTATTATAAATACATGTATGTAGTGTATATATATGATATATATGATATATAAATCATTAATACCATTCTGGATATAATGGAATATTGACCACATGGACAACATGTAAATATAAGGTGTTTATTTTTAACTCAAGTATCAAATATCGACAAAACGACCATTATGAACTAAAATGATTACATAATCTTTTTAAAAAGGTAATAAGTAATATAAAAGGAATAATAAAATATATAAAAGGTTATTCATAATTTATAAATTAACATTAGTTTATTCTTCAGGAGATTAATGAACAAACGGGTCAAGTCAGACAACGAGGTAAGGGATTTTCTTATCTCACTTTTAATTCTTTGAGATTTCCATTATTCGCCACATATTTATTGAATGTGTTGTATTGTGTACTGCCTTTTGATATATATTATAATGATTCTAATTTTATTCTTGGTATTTTGTGATTCATTTGGTGGTTATTAACTTTGGGTCATACGACTCGATTGATTACAACGTGGTAAGGGGTTCTCATCTCACTTTTTATCCCCATAAGATTCTTGGAATATTTGCCACTACATTATTTTGTGTGGTGTATGTAGTTCCCATTATTGTACTATTTGTGTAATATACATTCATTTATGTGTATTTACATCTTAATTTTATGATCCTTCTTTCATGTGGCATATGTTTTGTAAGTTACCAAATAGGTAAGGGAACCTTCCACCCTCATCTTTAAAAGACTTTTTTTGTTATGTCTTTTAATTTACATCTTATTCTGTTGTGACATGTTATTATATATCCTTATTGATGTAAAATTTATTTCCAAGTGATGAGATTCCTTTTTTGTCTCATCAACCCATTTTCTGAATTTTAAAGTGATGTCGTTAGGCTGTTGATTTGTTACAAGGGAGCGTCTTAACCCAATTTCGATTTCTTTGGGTTCAACTTGTACATATTGAATATGTCATCCTATGAATATGTGTGAATTAACTCTAATTGGTTTACACATATTATCCAGTTATATTGGGTGTATTTATATTTTTCACACAAAATTATGAGATTGATTTATCCTTTATTTAATGATACCATCTTTATAAGGGATTTCATCTCAATATACATTTCCATTGAGACATCATTTTTTTATGCAGCAATTACCTCGTATATGGTGTATATACTGTCATTTGACATATTATATCATGAATCCCTTTATTCTCATGATATTATAATATTCTAATTAAATTTTATTCTGTAATTATTAGTATTCAAGAGTCTCTCATTTTGTTAAAAACTCTTTAACAAAAATATAATTTTTAAATGTTTTAATGATTTATCATTCTAAATATTTATCTTTAATGTTCATGTTTTTAAAATGGTTTTGAGTTTTTATTTATATGTACAATATTGTATTAAAATTATAATTCTATTTAAAGCTTCAATGTTGTATGGGACACATTGATTTAAAAATACTTTTTTAAATGGTTTTTGAAAATGGATTAATTATATCAATATCTTGAAATTACCTCTTCTGATTGAAAATGAAATGTTATTGGTGAAATGATTATATTTGAAAAATTTTATGTGTTATGATGGTACTTGGACATTTGACGGGTGGTTACGTGACAAACCATATGACGAGTGGTGTCGTGAAGACCAAGACGGATGGTTACGTTATAACCTCCAATGCATTGGGTATGGAAGTCGGACGTATGGCTATTCCATTTAGTGATATGTGTGGAAGTCAACTGTATGGTTATTCCATTTAATTATGTTTATGTCCCAACTTACCTTTATATGATATGTGTTGTTTATATGGGTTTGATGGTAATATTTTGGTTACAAAAAGGTAAGTAATGATCTTTTAATCTGTGAAGAGTATTTACTACTTCATAAAGGTGAAAATTATTACTTATGTTAAAGTATTCATGGTTTACTTGTTGTTTTGAAAAACTAACAGTTTTACTTCTTTGTGTATCCCTTACTGAGATTTTTATGCTTATCCCAAGTTTTTGAAATGTTTTTCACAGGACATAATGTGGAATAGGGTCAAGGATGGGATCAAGGAAAATTGATATTGTCTTATACATGGAACTAGACAAGACTATATTTTTTTCAAGATTTCATGTTTTGTAATAAAAAATGGATACTATTTAGAAGTGTCTACTTTGTAATTTTTTTTGAAAAGTAATAGTTATGGACTATCTCTCTAAAACTCTAAACCTAGAAATATCCTCAATTTGAATTATTAATTTAATTCAAGATTAGGTAATGTTTTAAGGTCGGGTCCTTATAGTTGGTATCAGAGGTCGGTTTAGAAAACTTTAGAGGTTAGGGTGTTATCTAACAATAAGTGACATAACCAAAATGGTTATCATATTAGAAAGAGTCATAGTTATTTTGAATGCGTTTAAGATAACATGAATAAGTATTTACCCTCCACGTAAGATATTATATGATGATTTTACTGATATACTCACACTGACCTTTTTGGTTTTAGTAAATGGCTGGATCTAGCAGACACCAAAGTAACAGTGGATGTGAAGAAAATGGTGACGTTTTTCTGAATGAGAAACTGAATGAAATGAGAGATGAAATGAGAACTCTTGTGGTTATTCTCAACCAACTATCTGGATTCATGATTGAAAACATGAAGCTTGGTGATTTTTATAAGGAATCGTATATGCGGGAAACAAATCCATATGGAATTTCAGGTAATAATCCTAAAGGCAAGTATATTCAAAAACCTATATGTCAAGGATGTGGAATGAAACACCTAAGAAAATGCTTCAAAAGGACGGGAAGATTATATATATGTGGTAATGAAGGTCATAAAGCCAGAACCATCCATGGGAAAAGGAAGAATCTAGTTGACTCTAGGAAAGGGAAATATGTTATTTCTAAGGGATAAATTGAATGTTTTAAATGTGGTGTGCATGGTCATTTTACAAACAGGTTTCCTATGACGATGTTTCGGGAATGGGATCACCATGATTGTACAAATATTTGTTTACCAATAGCTAATTCCATTCCGATTAAGGATGAAGAAACTGAAAATGACCAATGAATGGTATGGATTATTTCTTAACATATGTTTTGATATTACTGAATCTTAGTATATGATTCATGATTCTGTTTGTTGGAAAAATGTATTCCGGAATAAGTTGAAAAGGAATGGTTAATGGATCATGAGGAATGTTGAATGAGTAATAAGTCAACATAGAAGGGATTCAAGAGTTATGGTAGATTTTAGGATGGTGAAATGCTTAAAAGTATTAAAGATCTTTTGATGATGGGAATTACATTAAAAGACTTTTTATAGTATGTGTAACCCTAAAGTTTGATATATGAAAATTGAATTCATGTAATAATTTTCTTTTTTTTTTGGATATAGTTATAAAGAACTATTTTAGTTTATATGATCCTTGAATTTGAGGAAATTATAGGTTAATACAATTTTTGGGATTCAAAATGAAAGTAATTAGAAAAAATTTGTGGTTAAAATATTCTATGGTTATTTTTGATAAATTTATCTCTTTTTGGGAATGTTATAAAATTATATAGTTTTTGAAAAGGGACAACACGCAGACCGTGTGACAACCCATTGTGTCAGACGAAGCTATGGGAATCGAACCCACAACCAAAGTGTGACTAGTATTTATTGCTTACCACTGTCCTACGTGAAGTCCCTGGTTTTTGTTACTAATAATTTTTATTTAGATGATTTTATTAATACATAATAAGTTTATTTTGGGTTATATATTGAAATGATTAAAATATGATGGAGAATATTTGATTTGGTTAATTACTTTTCAATATGATATTTTAAGAGTGACTGATGTTTTGGAGATAAATTTTATGATATATCTTGGATGACTATATGATTAAATCCTTCTAAGATTTGGGTTTCAATCAATGTTTGGATTACATTGAATAATTTTAAGGATAACTTTTTATTGAATGGTCTTTGTTGAACTTTGGGTTTTGTTAGAAAATTTTTGGAGATTAAGAGTTTTTTTTCATTATGTAAAATTTTATCCTTTTGGGAGATTATCTGATCTTCTACTAAACGTTTTAGATTTAGCAAATATCTAAATACATTGGAAATATATAGTTCATCTTCTGTTTATTTTTTGATTCTCTCAATGTTTATTATAGCACTTTTAATGTAAAAAAATTCATCCCGAATACTCATCGTTTGGAGAAAATATGAGTCTGTGTTAGAAATATAGTAAAAGATGAATGTATACATGAAAATTATGTATATTTCCTTATGTTTTTATGTAAGCTCATAAATAAATTCCTCAATTAAAAGTATCATAAAACCAAAACATTTTCTGTTAACTTTTCCTACTGTGGAATTAAAGACTGTTTAACCCATCACAAGGTTATGAATTTCTAGTGGTTAAACTTCTCCTAAACATGTTTTATATCACTCTCCATCAGAACTTAAAGGTTTGTTTTCTCCTCCACATAAATGTTTTCATATAATCCTAGATTCATTTTTCTAGGGTAACCACTTTACTTCTCTTCCTTTATTATAATGTGATAGTTTTATTGACTCTTTTTTCAATATGGGGCTTTCAATAAAGTTCCCAAGCCAAATTTTTAAATTGCGAGGACGCAATTCCCAAAAGGGGGG
Source organism: Viscum album (assembly GCA_963277665.1). Classification (NCBI taxonomy): domain Eukaryota; kingdom Viridiplantae; phylum Streptophyta; class Magnoliopsida; order Santalales; family Viscaceae; genus Viscum; species Viscum album. The sequence goes on from OY728141.1 coordinate 1,429,683,138, forward strand.
AAGGATGTACCATACCAGATAAATGAATAATATGAAATTTTCATATTTCTTAATATTTTTTAATTAAATATTAATTTTACTTTAAATGGGTTTCTATGTTCGATAGCGTACTTGATACGCAACAATAGGTTTCATTGAAATCTTATGTTGCACACTAATAATATATTATTATTATTTCAAATGGTAGTTAACGCCTAGATATTGTATTGGTAGGAATGAATAAAACTAAATACAATATGATTATACATGTTTGTTAAATTTATTTACATTTATCCAATAAAAGTTAGAGGCTTAAAATGTGAATGAATCTAATTTTAAGCATAATTCACATTAAAAGGCAGAGTTATCGCCTTTTAATGGAGAAACCTCTATAAATATAGTTTTGGACATTTTTATACATTCTATATGAACAAATAAAATCCATCTTTATAATTGGGATATCAAAATTTACATTGTCTACAATTCTAGGATTTTTCCGATAAAGTTCATTTTTTTAATGAATAGTGAAAAATATTGTATTTTAATTCAAAAGTGCATTTTAATCTAATTTATTTATATGGTTAGATTATATTTTTAGTTGGTTTTAAAGTAAAATTAAAAAATATTTTTACCATTTAATCCAATTTTGGTCATTATAATTAATTTCACTTTGAAATTGGATATAATCTAGTATTAATCTTTTGATAGTTATTGTTTCTTAAAAACATGCTATTTGTTTTGATACCTGGAATTAATTTTAATATTAATAAATTCCAATTCAATGTTTTGAATTTGGGAAAATAGAAATCATTTTTTAATTTAGAATCTCAAATATAGCTTAAGCTAAATTTTTGGTATTTTTCTGAAAAACATAAATTTTTGATGATTAGTGACACCACTAAGTGGTAGTTAAAAAACTGACTTTTTCATTTAAATGAAATTTTACCACTTTTGTGAATTGAATTTCAAAAATCTGACACACATGGTTGTTATCAAGAAGTAAAATGAGGTTCATTAAGATGAAAATAATTTTTAGTGAATAGTAACTGTTGATTTTTATTTACTATGGATAAAGGTAAATAGGGTAATTCCTGTTAAAAAGAATATTATAATAATTAAAAATTACATTAACACTCGTCCAACCATTATTGGTTGAGTCATTAATGACCATGGGAATCTTTGGGTCGGTTTTTGGACCTCTTTGATTCACTTGGAAGTGATAATGACAATTTAGATTAATTAACATAAAGGAAAATATGACAAAACAAATTATCTTATAGTAAATTAATTTTTAGAATGGGTATTATAAATTATATTTTAAACTATAAATATTCATTGGAAATATAAAACTATTTCCTATATCATGGTATTTTTTTATAATTTTTAGACATCAAATAAATGAAATTATTTATGACTCAATAATGTTGTAGTGTTTACCTCATTAATAAATCATTTAAATAAATATGATTATAAATATTCAAATATTATCCAAAACCTATCAATTTACTTTTGGATGATTTTATTTCTACCATGAGTCATATTATATTCTAATATAATGATTTTTGGACCATTAGAAACCAAATATCATTATATAATAAAATAATAGTTTTACACTTTCCTAAAGAGCCCCTCCTCCCCCTTATAAAAGGATGCCACTTCTTACCAATTCCAAACACATATCAAGCCATTTGGCCAGCCCAACCTCTGCCCAATTAAGCTCCCAACATCCCTATCATCACTCTATAAGACATACCTTTGGCAGAAGGAACATTAAGAAGTCCTTTTGGTTCAAACCAAAGGATGTTACCCAAATTAAAGGTAACAGATTCTCTTAAATTATTATCTTTTATTTTACATTTCCAACCCCTAAACTCTTTTTATTCCTTTATTTTGTAACAAAAACAACATCATCAATATACTAGGATTTTTTTTGATAATTATTCGAACTACACATACACAAACCTCCATCTAATGGATGATGAACATAATATCTCTGTGGATGTCAAACTAACACCTCACGAAATGATGATTGTTCAATTATCTCTTACTGCCTCTCAGGGTGGCCATTATGATGGAACTGCATTTATATATGATATATATTATTTTTATGATTTTCTTATTCTACTTTACATACCCATTATATCAATAATTTATGGTTTCTATAGTGGGTAAATACGATAATCTCATTTGAGGAAGTGCGGACTACCGCCCCCTCAAAGTGATGTGATTCGTTAATGCCTTATGTGGGATGTATAAAGGATAGATTTAATGATATCATATATGATAATATACTGTAATTATAATATACCTATGTATAATTATGCTTTAAGTCCAAAAAAAATAAGAAATAAAAATGAAAGTAGCGTTCATGCGTACGTACGACTTACCGTCTACATGAACGGTGCATTTCATTTCTCACCTTCAATTGTTATGTAACTATTATGAATACATGTATAAACGAGATATATATGATATATATGATATCTATATCATGAATACCATTCTGGATATAATGTACTATTGAACACCTGGACAACTTGTAAATATAAGGTGTTCATTTTTAACTCAAGTACCAAATATCGACAAAACGACCATTATCAACTTAAATGATTACATAATGTTTATAAGAAGATAATAAGTAATATAAAAGGAATAATAAACTCTAAAAAAAGTTTCTTATGACATTATAAATTAACATTAGTTTATTATTCAGGATATTAAAGAATGAATGGGTTAAGTCGGACCTCGAGGTAAGGGATTTTCTTATCTCACTTTTAATTCTGTGATATTTCCATTTTTCGCCACTTATTTATTGAATGTGTTGTATTGTGTACTGAATTTTGATATATATTATCATTATTCTCATTTTACTCATGGTATTCTCTTATTCATTTGGTATTTATTAACTTTGGTTCATATGACTCGATTGATTACAATGTGGTAAGGGGTTCTCATCTCACTTTTTATTCCCATGTGATTCATGCAATATTTAACACTACTATATTTTGTGTGGTGTATGTACTGCCCATGATTGTACTATTTGTGTAATATAATTTCATTTATGAGTATTTATATCTTCATTGTATGATCCTTATTTCATGTGGCATATGTTTTGTATGTTACCAAATCGGTAAGGGAACCTTTCACCCTCCTCTTTTTAAAAGACTTATTTTTGTTATGTCTTTTAATTTAAATATTATTATGATGGGATATTTTATTCTATATAATTATTGATGTAAAATTTATTTCCAAGTGAGAAGATACCTTTTTTTCTCATCAACTCATTTTCTGAATTTGAATGTGACGTCGTTAGGCTGTCAAATTTTTACAAGGGAACGTCTTAACCCAATTTCCATTTCTTTGGGTTCAACTAGTACTTATTGAATATTCCATCCTATGAATATGTGTGAATGACCTATGATTGTTTTACACATAATATCCACTTATATTGGGTGTATTTATTTTTTTCATACATAATTATGAGATAGATTTATCCTTAATTTAGGGATACCATCTTTATAAGGGATTTCATCTCAATTTACATTTCTATTGAGACTTCATTTTTATTATGCACCAATTACCTCTTATATGGTGTATATACTATCATTTGACATATTATATCATGAATACCTTTATTCTCATGATATTATAATGTTCTGATTAAATGTTATTCTGCAATTATTTGTATTCAAGAGTCTCTCATTTTGTTAAAAACTCATTAACAAAAATATCATTTTAATTGTTTTAAAGACTTATCATTCTAATTCTTTATCTTTAATGTAAATGTTTTAAAAATGTTTTTGAGTATTTATTTATATGGACATTGCTGTTTTAAAATTAAAATTCCTTTAAAATCTTCAAAGTGGTATGGGACACTTTGATTTAAAAATCCTTTTTTAAATGGTTTTTGAAAATGGATTAATTATTTAAATATCATAAAATTACTTCTTGTGATTGAAAATGAAATGTTATTGGTGAAATGTATATATTTTAAATATTTTATCTATTATGATGGTACTTGGAAATTTGACTGGTGGTTACGTGATAAACCATATGACGGGTGGTGTCGCGAATACCAGGACGAGTGGTTACGTTATAACCTCCAATGCATTTGGTATGGAAGTCGTCTGTATGGCTATTCTATTTAGTGATATGTGTGGAAGTCGACCGTATGATTATTCCATTTAAGTATGTTTATGTCCCAAGTTACCATTATATGTTATGTGTTCTTTATATGGGTTTTATGGTAATCTTTATTGTTACAAATGTGTAATTAATGATCTTTTATTCAGTGAAGAGTATTTACTACTTTATAAAGGTTAAAAGTATTACTTATGTTAAAATATTCATGGTTTACTTGTTGTTTTGAAAAAACTAACAGTTTTACTTATTTGTGTATCCCTTACTAAGCTTTTTATGCCCATCCCAAGTTTTTGAAATGTTTTTGACATGACATAATGTGGAATAGGGTCAAGGAAGGGATCAAGGAAAATTTATGTTGTCTTAAACATGGAACTAGACATGACTCTCTTTTTTTTCAAGAGTCCATGTTTTGTAAAAAAAATTGATACTCGGTAGAAGTGTCTACTTTGTATTTTTTTTGAAATGTAATAGTTATGGCCTAACTCTATAAAACACTAAACCTGAAAAGATCCTCAATGTGAATTATTCATTTAATTCAAGATTAGGTAATGTTTTATGGTCGGGTCCTTATAGGTATTAAAATTAATATACTTATAATTATTAGCTAAAGAATAAAATATTTATTTTTATAAAACATCGATAGATAGTGTTTATATCATCGGAATTAGTTTTTAAATTGAAGAAAAATTAATCCATGATATTTTTATTATATTTATATATTACTTGGTTATAATATATATATAGACAGTTTCATGTCTTTATAAATCTTTTTTTGAATATGAAAGTTAATTTTTGATTGAAAATCTAATCTTATAATAGTGTAATGTAATTTATATTTATATGGGTTTTGGAAAGATATATTATTAAGGATTTATTTTAGGGAATATAGATAATTTCATATATGAATGTATGAATGATTAATACTGATTTTGGAAGGATAATTAGTTTAATATAGCAATAAATGTGTTTGGAAGATGATATATTAGAAGTTCAATCAGAAATTCCCAATATTTTAAGAATACCATCACCTAATTTCATCAATGAGTGATAATTAAAATTTTGAGAAAATAATTTATTTAAGGGGGATAAATGTAAAACCATGATATTTTACATTCAATGTTATATTAAATATGTCAATTACTTCGATGGCATGGTCCACATGCAACATTGAACGTAATCAAATTCATGATATTTTAAGATGAAGTAAAATTATTTATTAATGATCATTTAAACATAGTAAATTAATTAGTGATAATTAATAGGTAAAAAATATCAATTAAATAAATATATATAATAAATCAAAATTTTAATATTCATTGTATTCAATTAGTTTATGTGAAATTACACATAATAAAATTTATTATTTATATACCTATATTTCGAAAATTTTCTTCTAATTAGAAATAAATATTTATTTTAATAAATATTTTATTCAATATATTAAATTATGTTTTATATTACTAGATTTCTATCACTATTTGTCTGCTACAATGATAGTAAATATTAAGAATAATATTTAATATTTGAAAACGTTATTTTTAAAAAAATTATTTTATATTATTATTTTATTAAAAAATAGAATATTAAATTTTTTTATTATGGGTTTGAAAATATGAAAACAATTTATTTATTTAGATTAAAATATTATCTAATGGTGATATTTATATGGTTTGTCCTAAAAAGTATACTTTGTAGCCAAAAATATGATTTTTTAATAATTTATATTTTTCATTATATTATAATTATGTATAATATCCAATATGTATAGAAAACATATTAAGTAAGAAAATATTTATTTAAAGAATAAAATAAATATATTTAATATAATATTTTGGGAAAAAATTCCTAAATAAAACAAAATTATATCTATATTATATTTTAATTTGAATAAAAAGGATTTTTCGTATTTTCATTGAATCCAGTATTTCTAATGTGAGATCGGATTTTAGAATATTATGAAATCCTAATATATTATTAGTTGTATAATAAATTAATTTAAATCATTTTAAATTTATAAATTAATAAGTATAGAGTAGACCAAAAAAATTATCTTCAAAACTCACTTGTTTCTAAAAAACATTTCTTTGAATTATTTGATCTAAAATTAAAAATATATATTCTAAAACTACATATTTGGTATTTGATAAAATTATTTAAAATAATTGAAACATATATTTCATATGATTTAAAATTTAAATATTAATTTTTTCATAAAAATTAATTTCTAAACTTACAAATTAATTAACAATGTATATATAACTAAGGATAAAAGTGATGATATTAAAATTAAAATTCCAAACCCACTAATGGGTGTCCAATAAATTAATTTTTAAGGGGATTTTAGTCACATAATAAAATTACAATACAATTTCTCCCATTTTAGATCCATTTAACTGTGAAGGGTATTATTATACTATTGAATATTTAATATAACATTAAAGAAACCGTTCTAATTAATTATAAAATGGTAACACTTCCACAACATCAAGACTCATTTTTTATTAAAATTTAATATTGAGATGCTACCAAAATTATCCTAATATTGAAATATTCCACTTCTATATTCTTATGCTTACCATATGTTTTCTTAATGCCTCCATTTCTAATGAATTTTCTATGTGAATAAATAGAGCATTCAAAATTAATATAAATTGAACATACTATTTTATTTTATTTTACTAAATCCTAAATCAACACTAACATTTTAAATATAAAAAATATGTACTATTTTTATGATTTTTTATTATTGTAATTTAACAATAAATATTTCATTACATTCCATACCCTAATAGAGACTGAAACACCAATAATGGAAACATGTGGACTACCACCTCCACAACATGATCATAATCATTTTAAATACCTAACTCCTAATAATGATATAAATAATATATTTATTAATAAATAAATTATATATATATAATATTAAAATATAATTTTTCATATACCGTCATTCAATATTTTAACTATCAAATAGACAAATTGATAATGATTATGTGTGGATGACGACCACCATGAATGAGAAATTTTCTTTATCATCACCACTCATCTATGATGGTTAATATAATGAATATAATTTAGATATATTATTTTGATAACATGTTTATTCTTCAATATTTAGATCATTACTATTATCTAAAAATATCCCCTAACTCATTGAATCATTATAAAATTTTACCATTTGCATTCATTAATCTCTCAATTTAACCGAGGTTATAAACATTATGTCATAAAAGAATTATTGGATATAATATATTATTGGAATTATATATTAAATATATATATATATATATATTATGTTTTAATGATTTTTTTAAATCATGTAAGAATAGTAAAAATGATTATTAATATATCAACATTCAATCATTAAAAATGTGAAAAATAGTTCAAAAGAATTTTCATTTTCACAAGCACTATACATGTATTTCAAAAAATTGAAATAACGATTAATTGATCATTAAAAAATCATTATTATATCACTAATTATCTAGGATTCATGAATTCTTTTACAATTAGTGAATATATATCCCATCATCACTACATTTTTACCTAACAATCAACCAAAAGATGATACTCTCGACAATGAAAAAAAAAATATAATCAGATAATATAGTGGTAAAATCTATGTATAAAAAGGGATGTATGTTTATATAATGATTATATTATAATTGAATTTTAATTTAATGATAATAATACTAGTGTTTATAAGATGGTTGAATAATAATGATTTTAGGAAAAGGATTCTTGTCACATTATATACCCCTTGAGACATATTTTACATTATACACCCTATTTAATTTGGTGGAGTCTATCTATCATCAATTTAATTTGATGAATTTTGATCAACTAATTATTCATGTTATTCAATGTTATGTTATAAATCAATATTATTAATTAGGTTTATATTAAATTTGTTAAATTTCATAAGGGTTAACATGGTCTCAATTCAATTTAATTTAGACATAGTACATTCTGAGCAACATTTTTTCCATGTATGGTGTATTTATAACCAATGGATTAAACATTACCATAATATTTTTATTTCATGGTATATATTATTCCAAATAACATTAACTTTTTCAAATTAATAATGATTTGAATTTTACCCTAATAGTAAGGATTTCTTAACACAACATTCGTTCATTGAGATTAGATCACTCACTTGATCTAATTTCATCTAAGATGGGTTCATATTCCCATATTATTGTATTATATTATATTATCTCATTTTTAAGGGATTTACATTTCTAACACTTGTAACCTTTAAATAATAACTCTCACTTCTTGGGATATATTTCTAGTAAGTGATATTGGTTACTGAAATCAGAAACATCAAGCTATATTGTTTTATCATACAAATTATTCTTCCATTCCTAGGTTGTCCAATAATAATTTTATTATATGAAGTATTTTAATGTTATTTGGCAATATGATATATTTATACCAATATAGTTTTATTAATCTTTTTAATTTTGTGTAATGATATTGTGGTACAAAACAATTCAATTCATTAACCCTTATTCGGTGAAACGATTCAATGATTTTTAGAAAGGATTTATTTCAATCAATCAATCATCGTTATCTTATATTTATTATGAATATAAGTAATAATATGAAAAATCAATGTGAGGCCTATGGAGGACTAAAATTATTAATATAAAGGGAATCCCATCGAATAAAATCAACGCTATATTGATTTATGTAACGAATGTTGGGATGGAAAGTTAAATTAGATCCATGATCTTCCAATGAAGAAAGATAATCTGCAACCTTGTTCCCCACTCTACATGAGTTCTCTATGTGGATATTTTTATTGTGCAGATCTTGGAATTTCTTGATAATATATGATATAACCCATGGAATGGATCATTTTCCATGAATGTATTCATGAATGATCAGGGATTTTTTTTGACTTAAGACATGTCGACTTTTCCATGGTTACATAGGTTAACCCCAGTGAAAACATTATTATTCTCCACTTGTAGATAATTTAAACTACTATAATGAGATGGTAAAGAAAGAACAACACTCTCTTAAGAACCAATCACCACCCCAACTCCTTTTATATCACCTGAGGTGAATGGGCCATACATATTATGATTAAAACCATATACTATAAGAAGCCAACATACCCATTGTACCTGCTTCTTGGAGATGGGAGGTTGGATTGGAGTAAAGAAAACATATTGTCACCGCATAGAAGGAAATTCCTTACTGCTTCTAAAAATAGTGACCAAGTCAATTAAAAGTCTATATGTTCTCATAACTATCGACATCCATATTAAGAGAGACCCCTCATATCCATCCTAATTTCAAGATTTCCATAGGTGTCAACAATCAACACTAAGAATAATGAATCACATAATCAATTATTGTACCATATAATTAATCCCCTAGAACATCGCTCCAAGAAAGGGTTGTCATAAAAATCAGGATAGGTAAAAGTAATAAAGTCACCAAAGAACTTCCAAATGCTTTGAGCCCATTCAACATCAAAAATGATTTGGTTTATGCTTACTTCTGGCTTCTTTTTATAGTACTGTAAACTGGAATCCAGACCTATTCCAACATTTTTAATAATTTCATCCACTATTAATGAATTATTCTTTATCCTTTATATAAGGAAGATTTATTTATTTTGGAATCTTAGTGCACCACACCATCCCATTCCATCCATATCGATGGACCTGTGATATTTATATCCTTCAAAAGAATGTAGTAGTGTATTTTCCTGTAGAAGCCTCTGAATTGACACCATATGAATGGGACAAGATATTTCACTAAATAAATCATTATTCCATAATTCACATTCATGTTTCTAATTATTATTTTGATTTTTGTATCATAAGATCTTAAAATTGATCCCTCCCACATCCATGGGTCTATCTATCATGTCCCATGAGACCTAGTGTCTCTTACCATTCCATAGTGTATCCCGGATGAATCTATACAAGTCTATGTCAATTGTTTTGATGAAACCTTTCATCACTGAGTTGGAAGATAGGGAATGAACTTGTATGGAAGAAAGAACACTATTACCCAATGTAATCCAATTTCCGGGATTCACATTCTTCTTGAAGATATAGGAGTGCCAAGTTATTCCATCGAGAGGGTACCTCATTGTATATCCAACCTCCAGAATAGATATGTATCCCTAAAAGAGTCATGTTTATTTGATATATAGAGAATTAACATGAACATATTGATAAAATGTCTGACTTAGTAGAAATACACCTCAAGAATCTTATTAATACCATGCACATATCTCTTACTAGTATTATTGAATATGATATTATCATCTGCAGTCAAGAAATTGGATATGTGAGGAAGGTTATATTTTCTATGATAAAAAATAATAAATCGATTGTAAATTATTATTTTGATAAGGTGCATGAGTATATCCTACATTAGAATTAAAATACACTATCATATTGGGTCACTATTCCATAAACCTCCTATCAAAATGATGAATCCATGGTTTCTCTCCATGAATGAATCGTCCTTCCATGTGGAGCTAAAGAAAATGAAGATGAGGTAAGAGGAAAGGGATTAAAGGCCCATACTATTTGTCACTCTATTGATGAATTCCCACTAAAATCAATCATAAGACTTATTCATGTCCCACATTATTTCTATAGTAGATCTATGGGTATTGGTGTTTATTTCCATCACCCTTTCAAGTTATAAGGAAATAGATCCTTGGACTGAACATCCCTTCACAAAGACATGTTGTTCCATGGAGATCCAATGGGGATGATTCATGGACAGCCTTGTATTGATGATACATTCAAGAATATGAAAGGGAACATTTCACTTACTAATAAGACTATAATTAATGGGGAAGTAGGGAACCCTAATCATTTTTATGATCACAAATTTTCTAGAACTCGAATACCATGAGATAATTTCTCCATGAACGAATTTTGGTATATTTGCCACAATGTCTCTTTTAACCGCCTCCCAAGAGGCCCTGCAAAAGGAATAGGAAAGCAGTTAGTACTTTTTGTACTTTCAAGACTTAGGTTAAACATTGACATATTGCTTTCTTATGTGTCTTCTTGAATAATCACTTCTAGTGATTTGTTTTCTTGAGGATAGAAAAGGATATGAATCACTCCTCAATGCTCAACACCCCCACCTAGTTAGCTGTTGGGGATTCTCGATTTCAGGCCTACTAGGAGGTCTTAGAGGAAATTATGTGCCATTCCCTCAATGGAATCTCCTCCATCATCATAGGTTAGATCATCTTTAAATATATTGGGATTAATTTGAAATATTTCCTACCTTATGAATTTATGGAAATATGTGTATTTTTGTCTCACTTAAGGAACCATTATTCCTTGAGCTCTCCCAAGCCTTTTGTTCTTAGTTGGGAATTAATTTTTTGAACCTATTCCTTTTATGAGAAAGGACAAAAAATTCCATGTCATTATAGTCCTTCTCCAGGGTAGAATCAAGATGTTCAATATCCCATTTTATATTATCCATGTTAAGGTCGATATGAGTGAGGTCCTTTACCATTTCCTATATCATTTATTTGTATCTCCTAAGGTTGATATTAATAGACACACAATTGCACTTCTAGGCCAATTATTCCCATGTGTGGGTAACAATATAGTAATTATTAGAGATACAAGTCCACTAATTATTCAACATGAATCCTTCTAGAGTTTCTTGAGTATGAGATGAAGAGACCAAACATAATGAAGGATTAAAAATTACTCGAACCAGATGATTTTCCATGGAGTTGGGAAACAAGGTGATGGAATACATGTTTTATAGGCACTGGTAGAGCCTTCTCCATCTTCACATTCTCCCACATTGGTTTTTATACTGTCTTAAGAGATCATTAGATTACCCTATATCCAATAATCATTTTCCATCAATGAATTGAATAAAGTCTATACTATACATATATGAGTCATAAACAAGTTAGTATGGGGATAGACATCGTTTTTACCCTCAATTAATTGGTTGAATTCATGAGTCAAAATAGTATGGGTTTTGGTGTATACCCCTCTTCATATATGTATAGAGCATTGGAACAAGGATTTTGAAACATGTTATAGATGTCAAGTAATTTGAATTCAACTATTATGAATTCAAGGATTATTTTTTTTTCATTTTTTTCATTTCTTTTCAGGTACATGGAATGACATAAAATTCAGTTAATTATGGAATTGTAAATATTATTAGTCCCTTACATATTTTCTATTCCATGATTAGGTTTTTTACAACTCTAGTTATATGTTTTAATTTTATAGCATTATATGTCACACCATTTTATATCCAATCCCACATGTTATATAAAATTGTATTTAACATTATTTGATATGAATTATAACATGTGTCAGAGATTTTATTGAGGTGTTAAAAGTTATTATAGATTAAGTAGAGTATTATATAGTAAAAAATATCAATTAATTGATAAATATCTGATTTTTATTAACTTATTTTTTATCCAATTCTCGAAATATATAAACATAATATATATTGTCTATGTATGAAATGTAATATATTCAATTGTAATGAAATTATTTCATTGTTATGTCTGGTAAAATGTTGTTTGTATCAAATCTACTAGGTAAATTATGTGTCTATAATAACCATATCCTAGAATGTGGGTCAGGGGAGTCACAGAGAGGCCTCATGGATGTCACATTTCCATTCTACACCATCTTCTTAGTGTTACTCTACAATAACTAATTATACATATTTGTTTAACAATTCACATGTAAAAACATTCCTATTACTTCATATATTTTAATTACACATGATGATATCTACAAATTTCTTAGTAAACAAATAATTTCAACCATTTTTTTGATGATTTATGTCATTAACATTATTTAAAAATATCACCCACCTTTTTTAATACAAATAAATTTATAATGTGACTGTTCATTTTTATATATTCCATTTTAAAAAACTATCCTTCCAAATCATGAAATAGGTACCCTTTCATGATAAAACCATCCATAAAAATCAAGATACAAAAAAATCTCCCATATACTTCATTTAAAAATAAAATAAACCAAATCCTACTACTCTGTCAAATGTAACAACATTCCATTTAAATGGAATGGTGTGTCTAGTAAATGTTATACCCATGGGAAAATCCTTGACATATAATTCCAATAACCAATCCACCATGTAATGATCCATCTTTAAATTGTATTTTATATTCATTTATTCAAAAAAATTTAATTTATTAACCATAATTTATATGAATAAAATATATTATAATAGCTACAAACATAATTTATCAAAAAAATAACAAATGAATGATCATTATGGGCCTCTATCCAGATACATCAAAAAAATTATATCTTATTGAATATAAAAAATTGTGCTAATGAAAAATAAACCTTACATAAATCATAGATAAAAATATTAATTCAATAATGAGGAAAACACGTTATTCAATCCTTTATTCATTCCAATGATTATTATATTGATTCATATTCATTTTTATAAGGATTTTGGGTCACTAATTTTTATTAATAAATATTTTATATATAGTATTGATCGAGAAATTTCCTTCATTCAAATTCATAAGTAATGATGGTAATTGGTCAAAAAATTCCCACAATTCTATATAATTTCATTTAAGTGGGATGATGAATAGTGTCATGATCTGTGTTTCATTTCTCACAAAATTAAATTTTAATGAATAATTTAATTTATTAATTCTACACATATACATATATATAAGTGTCAATATTTTTGAATACCTGAAATTTTTCATATTGGTGTAGTAGGTTTATATTTTAATACCTCGGTTCAAAATGTGTAACTTGAATCCTATAACATTATACCCCTCCACATTAGATTAAGGAGTGTGGGGAAAATAAGAGGCCTCACTTGACATCTACATATAAACCAAGAATGAAAATAAATTCCATATAACCCAACAATATTTGGGGGAGGATTTTACCTTTTAAAATACAACATATGTAAAAATTAAACAGAACCAAGAAAACCTTTATATGATGACTGATTAATAGATTGACCAATTATAGTTATTACCAAACCAATAGAAATATTATAGTAAAAGTGGATCTCAAAATACATACTCGAATATATCAAAAAGGCCAACAACTAAAAACTCACATGTGACATCAACTAGAAATAACCAAGCCACTCTAACCCCCAATACCATATGTCATGTGTACAATACCAATATGTCTCATTAAATAAATGATATTACATATATTTTTAAATGTCTCAATAGATGGTATCTACAAACACACAGTAGTGCCCATGAATGGGGGTAATCTTAGACTCATTATGATTACATTAATGACATCCAAATCCATACACTAAGAAAAAACTTGTTATAACATTTTAAAAAAAATATTTTGAAAATAAGTAAATAGTTTGTAAGAAAATCCATATTCAATTACAATGAAAACATTTAACAAAGAATAAAAAGTTCCCCAAATTCTTGGAATACCAATTAAAATGTCCCTACAGACACACCATTCATGCCAATGTGATTGTGCAATACTCATGACCAGTCTCCATGATGTCATCAAAAGGTTACTAATACTAGGTTCCCTATTGGAAGAGAACCCTTCAAAAAGTATTTGTATCTGAATATACTAACACCAACCGCATTTTCCAAATACCATGTTAAGTCATATCACATAAAAAAATTTCACTCCTTAAATTATTTCTTCAATTACATTCCATGTGTCAAAACCTAAAAAAATTTAAAGTCATCATTTTAAAATTTATATCAACGTTGATTTTCCAAAATGCAATCCAAATCACATGATTTCCCAAAACTATAGTAAAAATAACAAATTCCATACAATAGTAAATTTATTTCCATATAATTTACTAGATAATAAATAATTTTATAAATAATAAATCATTTTCTAATAAGATTTATAAGTGAAATATTCCACCAACCCCACAACAGTTTATACAAAACAAGAAAGGCAATAAATCTTCAAAAAAAATTCATGGATCTTCAAGATACAACCTTTAAAGTTAATAACATTAATAAAATCCATCATATATTAAAATTAATTCCATGATAAAACATAATTACATTATATTAATACTATATATATATATTGTCTTGTGAGATTATAGAAGAAGGTATTTAAGAAAAAACATGATGAATGATGACTTTCTGATGAATTCGAGCCTCCATCACAATATGAATCATATATGATTGTCTCATAGGTCAGAGGGGGATATCTCTCATTCCTGGGGAGAAAATTCAATTTGGATTATTTATAGTTTAGATGACTAGAGTGGGTTTATAGGCTTAATTCATATTATATCCACAATATGTGGAGTTTCAACAGTTTTTCGCATAGTTTAAAATTTTTTGCAACAATATTACAATGATATTCACTCTTGAAAGCCAATAATATTGATGAATGAAATGGTTTGAAAAAATATTTTAAAACAATGATATTATCATAAATATATATTTCATGGTTTATCCAAGGAATCCTTAGGGTTTGGCCAAGCCGTGCACCTAATTGTGCGCCTTTAACTGCCCATTGTCACCAAATATAGGGTTTATTAGGGGTTGTGCAAGGTTTATAATAATCATTAACCTCCATTAAGGCACCCAAAAAATTAAAAAATGTATGAAAACCTCCAAAAACACAATCCAATAATTATTAATATAAATTAATAAGGGATCATGTACATGCAACAAGGGGTTCTAAATTATCCCCAATATTAGAATTTCTATCATAAAAATGTATAATAACATAGTTATCCTAGATGTGTTTGTTCAATTTCTCAAATGTTTAATTTTCCATGTCTTTTGATTTTAAATTAATTTGATAATGCTACATCAAAAACCTATCATGACTGATTCATTTTCCTTGAAATATATTCTCCTTCCAATATACATATTATATGTGAACATTAATCCACATAACATTCATCTCGAGGCTAATTGGATCCCATGGAATGACATGGTCATGTTTAGGGTGGTACATTTTCATTTCAGATACATGAAACATGTTATGTATAGAAATATTCCTTGATGGTTTTCTTAATGGGTACACCACATTACTAACACATTCATGTATCTCAGAATTACCAATGTACCATAAGGATAAATTTATATTATATCCAAATCAATGGTCCCCAGTCCATTGAGAAATTCCCATGAATACATGATCACTCACCTAAAATAATAATGGTTTTCAGTGATGATCAACAAACACTTTCCAATGAGTGGATTTATCTCCATCCACAATCATATCAACTGAATCTTTTCTGTTATATTATGATAAAATCTTGGTCTAACATTTGAAATCTCACTTCTTTCCACCAAAATAATAGATAAAAAAATTAATTACCATAAAATGATTCATAATGGACCATATATATCAAGGCCTAAAGGACCATGTTATCTGAGAACTTCAGTAACATTATATACCCTACCCAAGAGCCACCATAATACATTACACCAACCATAATCATGTCCTCTTACATGTGGATCACCTTTTTGAATTTTCCATCTATTTTAGGATTATATGTTGTACCCATTGTAACTTATGATCTAAGGTATTAATGCATGTACTTCCAAAAATGGTATATAACCCTATGATATATAAATCGTACAATCAATAAATTTATTCCATTCCTCATTACCACTTATTTGATAAAAAGTTTTTAAAATTCAACCACAATATTTAATTCATGAATAGCAATAAAATGGAATGAATTTGGGATCATAATCATTATCACCCATATGAAGTCATTTTTTCTGGCCATTCAAGGAAGAATTGCAAAAAATTCAATAATTATCATCTCATATTTCAATATTGTAATACATAAAGACTACAACTTTCTAATTGTTCATGTATTATCTTTTGTGACCTCCAGATAGTTGAGGCATCTCAAGACAAAATCTTCCACTCTATATTTCATGAAGACTCATAAAAGATATAATTTGAGATCCCAATACATATTTTCTATTCAATAATTAGTGACATATCCTGAATTATTCTAGTCATTATGAATTTCTTTAAAAAATATTAGAGGTACAAGAATCTGATCTCTACAACACAATGTATGTCTCCCATCATGCTTCCATCCATAAATGCTCTCCACACCATTTAGTTGTAACATCATCAATAAACATTCAGATTCATATTTCTCTTCTTATTAAACCATCTTAACAAAATTAGGAATAATAAAAATTGGTTTGAAAATTGTATCAATACATTTTTTTGAAAAATCCACATGCAATTGAATTTAGACTGTAATTATCTACCATTTACTTGAAGCTTCTATTTCTATCATAATGTATGCATTCCGGTTTAATGAATATATCACATAGTTCCATTTCACTTTTCTATACAATATATTGATGTCAAAAAATTACAGATAATCCATAAATATATTTTCCCTTATATTCCTATCACATTCTGATAATTTTTTTTCAAACTCTTATTATATGTAACTACCTCTAATTTCCCAACAAATAAATAGGGACGCCATGTTTTCAATATATGAACTACATCATTCACCACCAAATCATATTTAGGTTAGTTTTTATCATTAACCAATAACTATAATGATCCATAAACTATGAAATGATCTGCCTATATAATAACACATCCAAACTAATATTCAAAAGCATCCCAATACACAACGTAGCCTTATCATGATTCTAGAAATATCATAATCACTACTGATGTAAGGTGAAATTTAATATCATAAATGACTTATGAAATTCATCATCCAATGGAATTGAGTTTTTTTCAATGTAAAAGATGTCACCTGTGAAGCTGGTCATGGAAATTCTTAAACAATGCTTCAATAATAACCATGTACATCAAGAAAACTGTATATCTCAAACACACTCTTTGGTGGTTGCCAACATATAACTTTAACTATTATATTAGGATTATAAAATATAATTTTTTAGAGATTTCATGGATAGAGAATGTTTTTAATTGTTAAAAAACACATTGAAGGATTGGGATATATAAAATGATATTGAAGTACACCCAACACTATCACCAATTTTAACTCATAATCAGACATTCCTATATATTACACTACAATATCATCTACAAACACCTATAAAAAAGGTTCTAGATTCCTTTTAAATATCTGAGTCAACAAATTGATAAATTTGGTTGGTGAATTTTCTAGACCAAAATGATTAACCGCATACTCATAATGGATATATAAGTTTTTAAAAGGTGTATTTACAATATACCACATCTAATCATAAATTTGGTGATACCTAAAATGTAAGGATATTTTAGAGACACACGGGTCTCCCATACATTGACATAATATTTCATAAATTCATAGATGAGGATTTCAGTTCATTATAATATCTTTTATAAGCTCTCAATAATACATATATTTCCTAAGAGTTACATCAAGCATCAAAAAAATGAGAATTGGTGTTTCCCATGAATATGTACTATACAAAAAGAAATTGTTTCCTTCAATTCCATCTTACTAAACATTTAATTACACCACTTCTATTTGGTCTATCATATAATACGAAATTGAGATTGGTTTTTTCACTAGTAGAAGATGAATCATAAACTCTACTTCTATTGTGGATGGTAATCAAGGCTAACTATCATGAAAAATATAATGTCATTGATTGATGATGTTTAGAAAAAATATATTCCCAATCTTATCCACATAATCCAATGCTACAACTTTCAATTTTAAGAAATAGTTCCAACCACCAGTTCCGAAAATTCATGATCTACATTCCATTCCATTAAAAATTATTCTAATGAGATTCTTGATGCTATCTTGAGTTTCAAAGATATCCTATTTGAAATACTAGTCTATGTGGTACTTAAACAATGTCAACAAATCCATACCAAAGATCAATTCATAAGAATCCATCTCTATAACTGATAAATCCCACACCAACTCTAACCCATAAATTTTTATACAAAATGACAATAACATAAAGGACCAACATTCAATTTCATGAAGAGGAGTTTCATTTTTCAAAAAAATTAAGGATTTCACTCAACATTCATATCTATATTATCAACAGCATGAGAAGAAATGAATGTGAGGCACACAAACGAATCAAACAATGCTTTTTTAAGTGTAGAATTTAAATGATTTCTATATATCAAAATTGAAGTACATTGTTGATCAACCATTTTCAATTCCAAAAATCCATATAATTTCTCACATACTTCACTATTAACTTTGCTACTCTATTCATATTGTATTTCCATTGGATGCATGGTAATACTGGAGTCAAATTGGATCAATGGATTCTAATGATGTGTTATTTTATGAGGATCTCTTCTAATTGATGTGAGGGCCGCTTCAGAAAAATAACACATATATCTATCACCCATCCATGGTGAAATACAATAATCGCATTAAAAATGTTACTTTTGATTGTAATTAAGGTAGGTAATACGTTTTGCTGGATAATATCTCTTCATATGATTAAAAGAACGACATTGAATACATCATGACATTCTCTTCGGTCTATAATGGAGGTTCATTGATCCATACATTTGATAATAATAAATTAAGACTCATTTTAAATATGATATTATCCCCTTATTATATATAATTATTTTCCCCCTTGTTTTAAGGGGGATCAACATATTCCATCCAACTAGATTTCAAGAGATATCTCTTTTTTCCATCATTTCTCTATTAATCAAATCTATATAATATATAATAAAAAATAAAATAATTTATTGAATATCCATTAATAACACCGTCTAAACAAATTGTTCAATCAAGGAATCACGTATAGTAATGTCAACAAAAATGTAGTCTAAATTCATAAAGTTTGTAGAATACTTCATCATAGAAAGATTCACTTTCTTAAGACTAAAAAAATTTGTCATACATGAAATCTGAAACACATGAGGATATAATTTTATCATTAAAAATTCAACGAAATATACCCATATCATGCCTTGGTGAAAATTACCATGATTGAAAAATACCCCCATTGGCATGTAAGAATCTCTAGCATTTATGTTTCCAACTAAAATTTCAACTCAATTGGTGTTCACAAGAATTTGAAAATTTGGTAGACCATATTCATCAAAATTACATAATACTCTATCTCATAATATCCCAGAATTGTGGATGGGTTTTATTTTTTTAAATGAATTTTATGGTACCCTTTTCAAGGCTCATCAATTTCACTACCCATATCCATATCTTTAAAAGAGTAGATGACACATTGAACGAGTTGTTTGACTAAATGTTACTCATGTGCAACCACTTTCTTAGAAGTCTCCATTGGTTGATTCCTAAAACATATACCCCATTCCAATTGATATAAATAGAAAAAAAATTATTTATTCATCACAAATTTGTACTTAAAGGATTCGTTATTCTAAATTTACATCATCAACAAAACCACAAAAATTTGTTTCCATGTTCAAACTTTTTAGCTTTCAATTAATTTATAAAAATACCAAAACCATTATTTTAAAAATAAAATTGTTCTACTATTATGAAAAATCACATTTTCCATAATTTAATAACCATTGAATGAATAGTTATGTCTTAGTGTTAATATTTACTATCAACTTATGTTATGAAATTGTTAATAGTAAAGCCGATGATAATGATGTGAAACACACCTATAAGTCTATTTAAAAACAATTGTACCTAGTAAACTAGGTTACATTAATTTCAACATAATAAGGTTATCTAAATCATTCTATTCACTATATTTAAAATTTTGGTGATTTTATCTCCCTTATACCGTTCACAAGATATACTAATATCGTTTTTAACTAAATGACTATATGATAAAGTACTGAGTAAACTGATACAATTTAGTAGAAATTGATTCTTCCCAACAGACTATTGGACCGACGAAATGGACACGATTTTTAACATATTTTATATCCAAATTAGATTGATAAGAGGTAGTGAATATACTAGGCCATAGGTAGAATCCCCAGAACACCAATTGATTTAACAATTTTAAAGGGCATTAAGAATAGTTTGGGGATGATTTTCACTATTAAAATAAAACATCCAAAAATGATAAAAAAACATTCAAAACCTATATATGATGAATGATAACAATATACAGAACCTCCAATCATAAATAAACTAATAACATTATTAGTGAATAAGAGGATATCAAAATTTAAACTTGAAGCATACCAGATGGCTAAAAAACCCAAAACACTCATGTGACATCAACCATCAACTACCAACCCACTCTAAGATGCAACTACACATTTCAACCCCATGGTGTCAAATCACATTATTATATTTTTAGGATATCTCTCATCTTCATTTATCTAGATATATGAAATCTCCAAATGAAAATAGTACCCAATTCATGGTTGTGTCCAGTCTCATTTGTATTTCCCTAAATACATAATATTTGAACTTCTCCCCTCATGTGTTGTGGAAAATTTAGATTTATGTTATAATATGAATAAATAATAATTTGTGGCAGTCTATATTGATCCCATAGAGAATATGTATGATAAAATTATTGGATTCAGATGGTGGGTCTTGGTCGATTATCTAGAAAAAGGATTTAGTGAAAACAATAATAAATGGTGAAACTAGTTTCAAAATTAAAATAAAAACATAAGTTACATAACAATTTAAATATAATGTGTCGAGGTTAAAACATAGTTAATGTTATTTTCAATAATCATTTTTTGTGTTCAAATTATTTATAAAAATAAATTACCGTGGGGGTTCTATTAAATTTCTACATCATTTCCCCATAACAGGTAACTATATATTTAAATTTAAATTAATTTGTCATGTAATTGAATTTTTAAATACACTATAATTAATTAACCCTAAAATATTGGAAATATATTCTGAAATGATCATTGTATTACCCACTGTATATTCTAAAATTTTAATTTTTGGGGTTATTATTGGTCTGATACAACAAAAATAGTCGATATGGAATAAATTCATTAATGGAATTATAAAAAAATTACAATAAAAAAATATTTATAATTTAAATCAAACATAAAACATGAACTTGTATATCCACAGCAAAAAGAAACAATCCTCTCATAACCATGTTCACATTGTGTGGGTTGAACAAAAACTCAACACCTAGCCTAGATACAAGAGGTGAATGAGGAAAAATGAAATACACTAAAATGAAAAAAATGGAAAGGAAAACAAAAAATATGGATTCATAGAATATCAGTTTACATAGTGGAAACACATCCACCAATAATTTCAATCATCAAACTATGAGGGATGCCGTTAAATTTATTGAAAAATAAACTATACTAGGTGTAACCAAAAGTACACACCTTGTACATGGGGCAAAGTACCATTAATTTTTTCTCCATCGATAGGTTCCCAACCATGTCTCCCCTTTCTATTTCAACACATAAATGGTTATTTTGTGAGGTAGATGCTGTATTTTTCCACCTCAAATTTCATGTAGGGTCAATATCATCGCCCAACCACATATGGAATGGCATACACGATATTTGATGATAAAGTTCATAATGTTTTCTTTCTGGTTGGAAACATGGGTGAGTACTTAGTATAGTCAAAAAATGTCTATGTAAGGGTCCATGGTGTGGATTTTTGATGTACATGTCATGTATATATGACTTTTTATTCTAATCAATCCTGATTTTCCTCATTGATAGAAATCTCCGGAAAAATAACCACAGACACTAAAATAAAGTATTTTATCAATGAAACAATGTATATCTAGTGAATAAATGTTTTTATACTCAATAAAATTTATTAACAGGAAATAAAAATTCAGGTACATAAAACTCCCCTACACTATGTCATTTTCGTTATCTCAATAAAAATATCAATATATAATTAGTAAAATCCATACACTAAAAATTGAATCATTTAACTAAAGAATGTTCTAAGTATTATACCAACAACTATGGATTAAAAAAGACACAAAAAATATATAATTTAAAAATATATACTATAAATTCATTCTATATAACTCATTTAAATAATTTAATTTTATTTTATTAACATTTTTGAACTTTTCATAAATACACATGGCACATGATGATTTACCACACACAAAAGTACACAATCGTCACTCAATACCATTTAATTTAATTTATGATCAATCCCAATTATATTACCTCTATCCATCGGCTTGAAATTATTCTCAATTTACGTATAGAATCAAAATCAAAAATATCATGAGGTATTTCAATAAGGATTATATGTTTCTGAGGATAAGGATAGTGAGTAGTGATGTGAACAAAAAAACGAGAATCATTAAAAGGGAGGCTGCATTCTTAAATAATTATGAAAAATATTCAACAACAATGTAGGGTGAAAATGTATCCCCATAAATACATCTCAAATTTAAATTTCCCTATATTATTATCATACCAACACGGGTTCAAAATCCATCAATCAATGTAATGACTGATTATGTACTAATTTTTTTCATCATTTTTTCTAAATAGAGGGAACACCTTATAAATAAAATGAAAAATGGTATTAGAACCCCTCTAACCAAATGAAAACGGGTCACTCTCCCCCAAGAATAATGTCGTGGTTTCTCACCAGAATATTCCATGAATATATAAAATACAACATTAAGGATCAAATGAATAATCATGTGATACTATTAGGGAATTAGAGTAGGAATAATGAATATGTTTGTGATGTGGATTCCTATCAATGATGTTCAAGGATTATATGGATTAAATGGAGGTCATATGTATGGTAGGTCTCAAGGTCTAAGGGCATGAACAATTGATCAAATACCTCGATCACTTTGATGAGATTCTAAATCATCAATCATTGAAGTTAAAAGTTAGAATGTTATTATTGTTATTTATAACCCATGAATCTCTCAATAATGTGGTATTATGAATATAATACGTAAAAGTGATCTGAATACCTCTATGGAATGAGCAATATTAATGGTAAATAACTTCATTAAATGAATAAAAATAACCAGATAAATCAACGCATATAGACTACAATTTAAATCAAAAATAAAACTATATCAACAATCAATTCAAAATTCCTTATAATAAAAATTAGCACGTAACTTTTAAAATTCTACCTTATGAGGTTATTATATATAATTATAATTAATCAAAAAAATTCAATATATTAAAATATTTTGTCTATTAATTATGTATCCTAGATGAGTTTAAGGGTAATGTCTAATTGTATTCAATTGACACTACCCTACATGGAATATCAAAAATAGTTCCTCTAGTGCAGCACTATGGAAGAGAATAGGATGTAGAAGAACACAAGTGTGTTAAGTTAAGTGGAAATAGTGAAAACAGTAATATAAATAAAATATATGAAAATAAATTCCAATATAATAATCCTCTCATGGAATGTGAAATAAGATGAGGAGAATTCAAAAGGAGATTCACATGATGCTCAATAGTACGTATGATTTTTGAGGAATGGGAAAAGGGATTTCGCAGACATACAAACCATCAAATTTCAAGGAGAGCACAAAATAGGCATATACAAACAATCAATGCTCTTTATATAGGACTCAACTGTAATATATTTTGCTGTAACTATAGAAGGGGAATATGGCCATGTAGTAGATTAAGGAATAGAATTTATGTACATAGAGGTGAATGGGGGTAGTTGTTTTAAAGGATGATGATCTATATTAGGGGAAGGTGTTGAGGTGAACTGAATGCCCTGATGACGAAGGAGGAGTAACATCATTATCTTGATTTGGTAATGTATCTGGACTATGAAAACCCGGTGATGCTCAATGGTGTCTAGGATGAGTGAAACACAGATCTTAGATGAGGGTGCTTGTGGAGGTGGTGTAGTGTATAGTTCAGAAGAGGATGTAGTGGTGGTGGAATACTGAAGGAAGTATAATGTCATGAAAGGTGGAGAAGTAATGCATGTAGGTGGAGTGGGTGTTACAGAATTAGTAGTACCACCAAGGTCATGGGTGTCATCTCTCTCCCAAGATAAATCTGAGTATAATGTATGAGCAAAAATGTTTCTCCACTCCTCTCAACATCTTTATACAAGTAATAATTAAAAAAAATTATAAGGATAACATATGAGAACACAAGAGAGTTATGGCTCAAACACCCCTATTTCGATGACAAATAGGAGGTATAGAAGTCTAAATTCACTTTTCTCTAACATCCATGGGTCGTGGACTGGAAATATGAGGCATCAAAGTATGGTGGCTTTGGGTAATCATTCTTAAAAATTCATGTTAGTAGCTTTGTATCATGTCTGGAGATGAAACTCACGTCCTTATGGTGGGGGAAAATGATGGCATTGAATCATCGATGAATAATGAGTGGGGGTGTAAATGGTGAGAGTGATCTTATGGGATGCATGGTTGTAATTTTGGATAGGACAAGAATGTTCCTTAGATATAGAAATAAGGCCATATCACATAGGGAGGGTGAGGGATACAACATGTTTTGGGGTGGGTAAATGGGGGTAAAATCCTCACCCTCGGTAGATCACCACCATGGTCATTAATAAGTGACATCTTCCCAAATAGAATCAGATTAGAGTCACTGTATTATTACGTTTCTAGAGGTAGGTGGCCCATCAATCTTGAATTTCTAAACAATCAATGAAATTAATTTACTAAAATTTGGAGTGCTGACATGGAGTATCTCTGTCTAATGCGTGTGTTCGAAAAGCTACTCAATCTCCTCTAAGATGCCCAGACCCTAAGGATTAGTGATTTTCTAGAATCGGTATCTTAGTTGGATGGTGCATTTTGAAAATCAACAGATTCTATCTTTAATTTAGTTCCACTCATCAAAGAACAACTATGGATTTAGATGAGTTTGGTAGCCTATAGGATCAGGCAATGGCGGAGCCTCAGTTCTAGATGAATAATGTCCGGCTACCGTGGTATGGTTGGAGAATCATCCACCAAAGATGTTCTAAATCATATAAATTATTGATGGTTTATTGAACATTGTAGGATCTTATACTAAAATGTAAGGATCCTATGGAGTCTCATCAGTAGTAGGATACGCTGTACTAAGACCCCTGATAGATTTAGCAGATTCAATGTGTTTATTAGATCATAAGCTAATGTTAAAGATATTGGTTCGGTTGGAGAGGGCGGAATATCTCTACGACTCATAAATACAACAATGTGGAATCTCTGGCTTAATGATCCACTGACCTCTTGATCCAGATATAATGGGTTGAATGTCTCCTTTTAATAGTAGGTGTTGGATGCTTCCCAATTTTCCTACCCCATATACCATAGTGAAAATATAAATAAGTTAAGGGAAAAAATAAAATAAAAAATAACGAAGAAAATATATAACCAATAAATTAATAGTACATGGCGTGTGGATAAATATTATTGAAATGTTGTAAGGTTGGGTTACTAACCTATATAGGCTGGAGACACAACCCACATGAGAATGTGTGTCAACTAATGTTACACATTTCATATAAATATTTAGTACAAACCGTGAGTTATTAAATGGGGATATCTCTGTGTATCTTCCCGGGCGTGGATTCAGCCTGGAGAAATAACATAGTAAATACCTTGTATTAGTGGAAAGGAACCTATTTGAGAACATTGAATAAAACTTTTGTAGTCCACTTGACTTATAATGTCATAAAATGAGACTGTACATGATGTGTGCTGAATGAACATGTTGTGCATAGGTACAACAGGTGTTGAATGTGTTGTAATTGGGGCATGAGTTCTTGTTTGAACCAGGGAAATAAATAGTTCATGTTGTGTACTGAATTCTCAAATCCTATTCTTTTAAATATGGAATAGATAGTGGATGGTATTGTATATAGAGTAAATGGTGTGTGTTATTTTTTTAAACCCATGTACTATATGATTTATGGATGACTACCCCCTGATCACTAAATCACCTGAAGTGTTTTTATAAACTGAAATTGAGGGAAATAAAAAATATACATGGATCACGGAGTAAAATAAAGAAGAAATAATGACCTTAAATGATTTATATCCATGGATTGAAGGTGGGGAGTCAGAATGATGTACAAGCAATGCTTTGTGACGAATAATAGGTAGGGAGGGGGTTGCACAACACAGGATTAGACTAGTTATGGATCTTGGGATTTATAGCCATGATATATGGGGAGTGGTTCTCCATAGATGTTGAGTATAAGATTTTTAATATTACATATTTATTGTATAGTTATTTTAAAAAACACTGTAATTACTATTATATTATAACCAAAAATAAATATAAATATATATTTTCATTAAAATAATCTTTTACATCTTATGTATCAATGAAATACATGCTTTATTTTATATAATTTGAAAAAAAATATAACTTAAACCTTATGTCTAGAGTTCAGGGTGTGATTTGAACCGCTGACTTTTCCAATCCAATGAATTCACTCAACCACTATAGTGAGAGTTGTAGTACTGCATATTTTATTATCATTTAATATTTAATATATAGTTGAAAAACAACGAATAGAAATGAAAAAAAATATTGTGTGCATTTTTAATTGAGGAAGATTTGGATGATAGGGGTATATTATCTTAGTTCTATCATCGGTCTTTTTAAGAATGGGTTATGAATCTGGTAATCAACAGACATCACCCTTGGGTGATTTCAAATTTTGGAAAATATTATAAATTTTATTGAATATTGGACACATATGACTATTAAAAAAATAATTATCATGTGGTTTTATTGTATTAAAAATGGATTGGGATAAACCTATTAACATGACTAGAACCTAAGAGTTTTGGATCTGTGTGTTATGACACTACCTACAAATTCATCCACAACATCAATTTTATTATATTATTCGAGTGATTTATTTACTTATGAAAACATATCACATGCCGTTTTCATAATATATGGTATTAAAAATAATAAATCCAATAAAAATGTTATGTGAAGAGTGAATCGAACCGAAATGGATCAGATAAACTCCAAAGTTTTTTCAATCATCACATTATTCATTCATGTTAATTATAATAAAAAATGGTTATTTAAAAAAATTGTTTTGATATATAAATTAAAAATTAATGTATATGATGAATATGTAGTTGACCACACTTTGTAACCTTATTTTAATCCAAATTAAATAGTGTCTATAAGGAAGGAGTGGTACATGGTGTGTGGATAAGACAAACACTCATTTTTTTTATTAAAATAGAAAATGAAAAGATGGAGACATTTGGTTGTGTTTCATCCCAGAAACAACCAATCATTTAAGTCATTCTACTCAACTTGAGATATGGTGATCACATGTTATTTGAATGGAGATGTGGTTTCCACTATGAAGACCACCACATTTCAACAGTATCCTAATTTACCAATAATTTTTAGTGACCTTATGGTGGTCTGGGAGGATGATTTAAGTATCTATACATCATGGGAACAATATTCCACAAGTTATCTAATTCATTATTATGATCCCATACATCCTCTACCTCTTGATATTTTTCATCATAATGTTAACAAAATGAAAAAAATAACATGAATCCTCTACAGTAGTTAAATGATCAACTGATGGGCTTGAAATAAATAATTGACGGAATTCAGTGTTTACATGATGTAATTTGACCCCATATTCAATGTTTTATTTTTAAAAATTATTTACAAAATGATCTAGTGAATGGAAATTTGAGAAAACAAAATAAGATGCCTCTTTAGTTGAAATATAGTTAGAACACCCCGCCTCAACCGCTACTGGATTATCCATACGAGTGATTGTAAATGAAATTTTCTCTACCAAAGTACTAAGTCATCTAACTTTTCTTTTTTGGTCCAACTTGTTTGTGGTAATGTCTTCTATCATTGATAATAATATTTTTTGTATTACCCAAATATGGTTCTAAATGAGATCACGGTACGGGTGGAGTGAATAATGTACATGGGTATTCCTCTGTTTGTGACCCATCATCCATGTAAAAATAATTTTCATATAGATATAGATATAATAATGTATGATCATGAGAATCAAAATCATATTTCAGTGGATCATATAATTATATAGTTGAATAAAAATCATTTTTAATGTGGTGTCTAGGATCCCTAAGAAAAAAATCAACAAAAGACAAAAAATGAATTCTCTGGGTCAACAAACCCCACCTCAGACCTGCACATATCCTTTCTAATTCCCCAAAAGAAGATCCAATAATTGAAATTCACTCGTCAGGCAGTGTATTAAATTTAATGATTCATTGTAATCAATATAACTTCGTAGCAAGATATAGTTGGTGTCAATTACATATGGAATATGGAAAAGAAACATATTATAGGGAGTTAGTGGGTCCTAGCTTATATCCCAGATAAATAGGTTTAAATTAAATTGTTTATAAATTGTGATACTATCAAAGAGATTTTAACTAGAAAAGAAGTTACATAACAACAAAAAATACAAGTCAGTGTTTCGACACAATTAAGGTTAATATCAATAATCTTCATTAGTTATTTAAATGACTTACAAAAAATAATTTTCCACGATGATGAAATTGTATTATTGTTTAATGGTCTGATAACTATTAATTATATATTTAATCATAAATCCATTGTTTGGATAATTAAATTTTTATATACACTTTAATTAATTACCCATAAAGAGTGGAAACGGGTTACCCTAATAGTCATTGTATTACCCATTGAAAATCATTTGTTTTTTTATTGATGTTGTTTTTCTTTTCTTGATACAACACCATCATCCAAATATAGATATAATTCATTGAAACAAATTATAAAAAAAATTCACAACAAAGTCAACACATAAAAATTTAAATAAAACATCACATATTACCTTATAACAACAACAAAAGAAAGAAACTTGCCAATTACTGCCATGTTAATGGTTTGCGGGTTGAGAGGATACTCAACCGCTACTATGTATATGAGAGGATAAAATGGAAAGGATAAATTACACAAAAACATAAATAAAAACTATAAAGGATAATAAAACAATTTTGAGTCAGGGGAGACAAGTCGACAAAGAGAAATCACCTCCCCCTTGAATGTCAAACATTGAACAAGTAGGGATGCCCATATATTTATCTAATAATTATCAACACATAGTGTACCCAAAATTAAACTCATTATACATTGATCAACTTCACTTTTCTTGTTTTTTATGATAGAATGTGGCCTTCTGTGCCTTCCCTATGATTCCAAATTTGTCAGTGGTTTGTCGGTGAGGTACACGGTGTATTTTTCGACATCAAATAAAGTGTATAGTCATTTTTAGCCACTAATCACTTTCAAAAGGGCATTCACGAAATGTGGACATAAATAATAAGATGTGTTATTTCATGTTGTAAAAATGTATGTTTACTCAGGTTGGATGAAACAAGTCTGGGAAAAGGTAAATGATGTGCCCTTATTATGTACACACTATGTATATGTGACATTTTATTCAGATCACTACCAATTTATGAAATTGACTAGAATATCCTAAAAACACCCCAATAATCTAAATAATATATTTTATCCAAAAAACAAAATGTATCTGATGACGAAAAGTTTTCATACTCAATATAATATACAAAAAAGTCATCACAAATAGGGTACATCAATAAATCATGAAACTATGGTAGAATATGTTAGAATTATATATATAAATGAGTTTGAAAACAATTAAATAGATTATATTGAAACAGTAACCAAATATAAGGGAAACAATTTAACAATGTCCAATACTTTATCAAATATTTTTCACACCCTTGACCATATATCCACATGAAAACCATGCATTCGTATGTGATAGTTCTATACTCATGAATGGTTTCTAGTTGATCCTCTAAGTTATCACATGGTGACCAACACCATGATCCCTAATGGAAGATGCCTCCTCTATAGGGTAACATCATTGAATGTACATACACCAAACATCTATAAAAAATTCCTTTAGTTTTCATATAACTTTAAACATTTCATTCCTTAATGAATTTAAAAATAATAATTTTCATACAGTAATAACAAACTAAACATGTAATATATTATTTTTAAAATATACATTTATTATGGTTCTCAAGAATTCAATCAAATTATCATGATTTCCAAAAGATTAGTTTAAACATATTTTACATCAAATATTTAAGTGATTCCCATAGAACTTTCATGAAGACAAGTAAATTTAAAAACAAGCCTTCATGTTCTTATCATGTGAAGATGAGAGATAATATATATACTTCTCAACTACTTTCACAAATGAAGAATAACGCTACAACTTCAAAAACTATTCTTGGATATTTCAGATCTAAATAGTGAACAACATATAACTATCCAATATAGACTATATATATAGTTTTGGGGGAGAGGATAATAATAAATCTAATATGGACAATGAGTAAATATGGCTTACTAACAAATTCTAGACTCTAACATGCTTTGGTTTTCCAAAGAATCTATTAAAGATTAAAGGGAATTTTCTCTAAAACATATATAGAAAAAATGTTTTATTGAGTGATTTGGGGAATGAAGGGATTTAATATTATTAATTGATATGAGATAGTCAATTTATGGACTTCCATCTATACAATGAATGGTTAGGATTACTAGTTTTGAAAACCATGAACCAACAATGAGGTGTTGCTATCATAAGAAACCCCATCAAACATTTTGGTCACATTGTTTGAAATAATGATCACCAACTATGCTATTATGATCTATCCAATGTGTAGGGTTTCTCCTGAGTAACATTATTGTCTATCGAATCCATGAACGTAACCATGAAACTAGTCAATACCCATTTTCTTCTCTTTTATGGCTTACAATGGGTTGTTTATTATTTATACTAACCACTATCCTCAAGAAAATTCTCCAAAAGATTTCAAACCCCAATGAAACCTTCCAAAACACAACCAAATCATTGTACTACATCAAAATATTAAAATAAAGTGTCATGTACCAAAAAATGGGTGATATACCCCATCATAGTGACTCTTTATCTCACTCCATGTTTTTTAGACTCTAATGTTTTCTCATATTATTCATTTTTCAGTGATTAAAAATGTGGTTTTACAAAATGGGATAGATTTGTACCGTAGGATCATTCAGAATATTGATCATGATGGTTTATTCTTGTAGAATAATTTGATATATAGAAGGGATACCTGTCAGGGAATTCACATTCCCATGATGATCAACTAATAGGTCAATTGGTGGATCATTTTTTGGAGGAGACAAATTAAGAATGTTAACAATCATCATAAATTATGTAAAATTCATGTTCAAATCAAGAATTATATAGAAGTAAACTACCACTGTATCCTTGAAAATAGTGGTTGAAATTTTCTACATGCTTCCATCGTGTGCCATATTTAATAATGTCTAACAAAAATTATACTATAGTAGTGGAGATAAGGCCCAATCCATTAAAAACATAAGTCCATGGTAACTAAAATGGATCTCATTTGACAATGATCTGGAGAGGAGCCTATGAATGATTCATTATATTTAATTTCATAATTTTTTAACTAAAAGATTTTATTGAATTTTTTAAAATAGTATTCAAATAAAATGAAATTGAAAAATATAAAATTTATATTTAAAACATATGTCTTCAACGATAAAATGGTATGGAAAGTATTTTCCATGACATAAAAATATTTTTTCTAGGAATATATATATTTAGTTCTCTATGTTATCCCCATATCCAATTTTAATAGCTAAATTTTGAATCTAACTTCATTCTCATAATGTATTTAATTTCTTATTTTATAATGTAATAAATATATTTTTAGATTAAACTGGGCATCAATCTGTTTATAAGAATGACCCAAACCATATCCTAAAAAGTCATATATCCTACCTATGATGTGATTTTTTTAGAAGCTATTCATATTGGTATTTATTCGATATATGTGAATTAAAATTTCCATTTATAATTTTTGAATATAATTTCAACCCATTTAAATATAATAAATTTTATCAACCAACTAAAATAAATCCAAGAGAAAAAAATTTATCGGTCAGCCACAAAATTTCATAGCTCTCAGATTATATCCCAAAATAAATTGAATATAAAAATGAAATTATGAATAAAAACACATAATACATAAAATAAAATATCCACCAAAATACAATTGTTTTACTGTATTTTTTTTATAATACTTGAATATGCTTAATATCAATCCCTTAAATGAAAAATGTGAACCTCAATGAAC
This sequence comes from Viscum album, assembly GCA_963277665.1. Lineage (NCBI taxonomy): Eukaryota > Viridiplantae > Streptophyta > Magnoliopsida > Santalales > Viscaceae > Viscum > Viscum album. Next base: position 1,429,716,340 of record OY728141.1, read on the forward strand.
ATTTAAGTTTATCATGACATGACATCTAATGAGAAAATAAAAAAAAACTATATTTTACCAATTCCTTTTTCAACCCACCCCAACAATCGTTTCTATAACTCAAGTGACGAAATCTTGAATGAGTAACATGATATGGAGGTTTGGTGGAGGAATCATGTGCAGTAGTGGGGGTTTGGGCTCTCCTCGTGAAGTAAGTGGGAGATGAATATTGTTTATAGGTTTGAAGTGTTAACATATGATGGATAATGATTAGAATAAAGTATGTGGTGTTTAAAAGGTACCATCACAAAAGGAGGATGTATCAAAATTATTCTAGGGATGAAATTTTTAGGTGTTATTGTTACCCATACTTTACATACATAAATATTATATATTATTTGATGAATATTAAATGCATTTCCTTAATACATTCTTTATTAATGTAATTTTATAGTGTATATAGGTACTAGATATATAATATTTTAATTTCATAAAATACAATAAAAATATACCATAAATAACTTCCCACATAGTAGTCTTTATAGGCATACCATACTAAAACATTGCCTCATATATTTGGGAAAAAATATAAGAATTTTTTATCTATGATTATGAGTAATTATAATCATAGAACATATCAATAAATTATCTCATGAACTTATACAATTAGAACTAGTATTTTTGATCTAGAACATAACTTAAAATCACCATACCATAGGTATCATGAATTCAAAACATGTTTCATGGAATAAAACATTTCCATTTCAATGACCTGAATCATATTTTGAGAAATCATCAAAAATAAATCATGAACCAAAATTTTACATCCTAAAAATTGGATAACTATAAAGACTATAAAACAGAACATGAATCACCACCAACATACTATAGTGTATCAAGCCTATTTTCATTCATCAAATAGTTATGTGATAAGATATAATTATTACGCAATGAATTAGAATAAATTAATGGGATCACCTATCAATGGTTTATTATGGAACATCATGTACATGATTTGTAACGATTCCACAAATCCTCAGAAAATATAATAATGTAAGGTAATTTGTTTTTAATATGACCACATGTCTGATGTGTTCAATATGATAAAAAAACTCATCATATCATCATGTTATAAATCATGTAAATTAAACATTATTCTTCAATATTTCATCAATTCATCGTGGAATAACCAATGAAGATAAATTCGTTTAATTAAAATTTAATATTCATAGACATAAAGAATCTACAAAAAAAGAATATGTATTTTATAATTGGATTATATCTCTAGTAAATAATAATTAACGTCAATGTAAGTAATTATATATGAAAATCCATATTAATGATCACTAAAACATTTATTGAGGAAAATAAAATTTCCATTTACTATTTCACTTAAAAAACAATTTCTACACAATTGTATGGAAGAAATTTTCATTTAAAAGTAACATGGAATATTATAATTTAATCATGAGAATATTTATCTGTCAAGATGGTGTGAAATTTTAGTCATGTAATAATAAGATAAAATAAACCATTACTTTCACATTATTAGTAAAAACATATAAAAAACCTCTTTTAGAAAAAAATAGATTTCATTAAAAATGAAATTAAAATAAAATAATTGTTTAAAACAATTTCAGTATATCAAAAGAGAATATTAAAAAACATTGTTGATTTTTTTTTAAAACATTTATAGGTATGTAAAAATATATTTAAAATAAGAGAGAAATAATTTTTTTTCCTTAAAATCATTTTTTTAAAATCATGAGTTATAATATTTATGAAAATGAAAGGAAAAAAATTAAATATTATAATATTATAATATTATGATAAAACTAACTTTATTTGTAAATGATTTATCATATAATTTCTCAAATTCAAAATAAAATCACAATCAATCATGAATAAAATATAATTGACATATACATCCCATGACTAAGAACTCATATTTAAAAAAAATATCTCTATCCACCATAATAATTAATGAAAATATATTAATTTTCTATATTTAAGTCATATAATATCATATATTACCCCTATTAATATTTCAACACCCATTTATTAATAATTCCATATTAAAATCTTCATTTTTTGGTGTTAATTAATTAATTTTTCATGAGAAATTTAATGGGGTTATTCTTGTCCCTATAAATTGATAATAATTCAATTGTATAATAAATGTTAATAATTACATAAATATGAAATATATTCACCATATATATAGTCCTTAAAATTTTTTAGAGACTTAAAAATGAATTACACTATTCATGGAAATGGTTCGTCATACGTACCCACAATTATTGGATTCACTTTCAATAAAATGGAATGAAAGATATGTAAATAAAAAATAAACATTCTAGAATCATTTTTATATCATATATATATTTAAAATTCTTCAAAATAATCCTTTTTATATTCCATTATTGTTATGATAATGAAACAAATCTCATGTCATCATTGTGGTTGTTTTCCACTTGTACACACGAGAAACATTAAAATTATTAATATATTGAAAGGTAAGATGGTAGATATTATATTACCATTATAAATGTAATATTAATTAATATAAATATTAATTAATAATTAAACCCATCCCAATACACAAAAATTACTTTTGGTGATGAAAGATGAATGGTATCTCTATAAAGAGACAATAAGATGTATGTATGTATGGGATAATCTTTCTTATCATATTTTGTGGGAAAGAGGGCAGATAGTAGTGGTATAATAATAATAAAAATAAAATATAATAACATTCAATAATCTTTTATATCTTATTATATTATTTAATGTTGAATACTATAGATTTAGAGGTGGTAAAAGACGATGTAGAAAATAATGTGATTGGATAAGTAGATTAAAACTTCATGGAATTAGCTCATTTAGTTCTCGAATTAATGATTTTGGTGTATGTATTTTTTGGTGAAGATCACCTATATAATATTTATATTTTGTTTGAGAAGATAATTTTTTATTTTATGGAATAGTTATATTGAAATGTTTCATCTAAATATGAAAAATTAGAGGGATCCTTCTATAACAGAGGGAGAGTACACACTTGGAATTATTGTAAATTTTAATATATAATTAATTCATTACATTGATAATGATACCAAATTTATATATAATAAGATGAAAAAAATGTATGGTTTAAATATATTCATTAAATAAAATTTATACAAGTTTTATTTTCATTTCAAACTATATATTTATAATTAGCACCTTCATTTACTGTTTGGATCATTATTGTACTAACAATCATTTTGACCTTTAAATGTTGTGAATGATTCCATAAATGGAACAGTGACTAATAAATGAAAATTGTTGATATGAGAAACCATATTCAATATTCATTGTCGAATACTATAATTTTTTAATATTAAATCATTTAATAATATATTATTTATTTTAAAAACAATTATTTATTATTTGATAATTATTCATATTTTTACATTAATGACCCCAAAAAGAATGAATTGGAATATTCTGCATTTAAAATTTATATTTTTTTATATTCTTATATAAAATTAATTTGAAAATATAACTCAATCAAATTATTCAACTTTTAATATTTTTAACATTAATTAATTTTTTTCGTTGTTTATTGTAGAAATAACGTGTCGGTGTTGCGTAAGAATATAATTTAGTAATATATTTTCAAAAATTACAAAAAAATGTAATTTTTTGATAATAAATATATTATTCTGAATATAAAAATTAATATTCATTCACCACCATTTCATCCCTATCCGAACACATTATATATATTTAATTGTAAGCGTATGACATTTTGTACTTACCTTTCCATTAAATATTATATATTTCATTTTTAGGGAAAATTGTCTATTAAACAATTATATTTTTGGAATAATGTGTTAATGGTAGAATTACATTCATCCAATAATAATTAATATGAAAAATTATAATCCTAACACTTAGTTTTAAAATAGTTTTACACAATTTACCCTTTACTAAGGTGATAAATTCTACCATAATGACTATTCATAGTGCCTAAAATTAATATTGTCCTATTCTTGGAATTTGAACCTACTATTTAAAGAATATGAAAAGAATTTTAAATTTTTAAATTTCAATAAGTGGTATAAATTCATTTTAAAAATAATCATTTAAAACATGATAAAAACTTCATTTTATTAAAATTCATCTATTATCATAAAACCAAATATATTCTTTTCTCATTATTAAAAAATATATACTAAATGCAAAATTTTTGTTATTGAATATAGTATATAAAATTTTTAATAAAATTATTCACCAGTAGTGATGAATTTAAATATACTTATAAAAACACCAATTGATCTCATAATAAAGATTTTTAAAAAAATTAATTTTTTTTCTTTCAAATGTTTTTTTCATTTATAATGAATTGTTTTCCAGTTAATTAATTTTAAACATGTGTAAAAAATAAATTTTTTATAATTTACTTGTTCAAATACATACCCTCTAATAAAACTACTAGTTCGTAACTATATACACTATTACGTTCATTGAAAATTAGGGTTTCAGATATCACAGGTTACTTAAGAAATTAAATTAATATATAGATTAAAATTTTCATAAAATCTAGGGGTGTTACATTTTACCACCCCCCACATAAAATAAACATCATTCTCAATATTTATCTCTTGGATAAAATAAATTAGTATACTTCTCCCTCATCAAATTATGAGGTTTTCACATAGGTTACTCATTTTAATGTGTTCAACAAAAAATATTGACACAGTTTGTGTTTTTTTCATAAAAAATTCTGTTTATGAATTGGATTCTCAATTGTTTGATCCCAATAACATATATCCTTCTACAAAAATATGACAATCTATATCATTACATCTAAACGGTCATGTATGAACTTCATCCCGACAGATACATGCAAAAAATCAAGAACATTATATAAATTCTTTAGGTCATCTAATTGATAATCTACCATTCAAATATGATCAAGAATTTACAAAGGACTGACATATTTTTATATCAACATTACCTTCATCTAAACCAGATACCCATATTACAATGAGATATTATTATGAAAACCCATGTCAATAACATCAATCACCATATCATTTAGATAATTTTAAACAAAAATTTTATATCAAATCTGAGCTGCTCTTATGTGTTTTTAATGTATTTGGATTTCACTAACATTTAATTGTGTAAATAATGATTCAATAGAATCATTTATCAAACCTCATATTAAAAAATTGGAGTTCTTTAATTTGTAACCTAGATGGATTCATAATGATCTATCTTAAAAATCGATTCAAACATTTAACGTTAATCGAAATCAAATAGAGGAATGTGTTGATACCCATCACTATTGAATTAAAGTGAATATGATCTCATCGTACCTTCCAAGGATTGAATGGTTTCCTTAGAATGACCAGCTATTTGAGGAATATGAGTAATTCTAAAACATAACAATATATATAGCCTACGGAATACATAAAAAACATTTTGGTAAACCTCATATACCATTTAGACGAAATAGAATATAGTAAGCCATGAAATCAAATTTCAAAAATATATTTCCTATAAAGATGTTCATGATGGAAATATAATCCAATATAAATGAAGAGTTTTTACATGGAAATGTGATTGACAATAAGAGAAATATAATTGTTCCCTTTATATGTTTCCGGTACTCAGATAATGAAATCCATAGTATTGTTTTCTCATTTCTATTATAGCATGATTTATGGTTGTAATGTTCTCTTCAAATTTTATCTCTTACATTAACTTATTAACACACAAGGCACCAATATATATACACAATATTATATGCCATAATGATTTCCCAAAAAAAAAAATATTTTACATCTCTATATATCATTACACCTCTAGGATGTATTAAGAATGATGATCTATTAACATTATATAATAGTTCCTTTATAAAATATTGCATTGAAAGGACACCATCTCTATTCCAAAATCGTATCACTCCCCCCACAATAATGTGAAATTATTGAAACACTCCATACATCCTTGTACAATTTTAAATCTTCAAACTACAAAACATTAATAAAAAAATAGAGAGATATTGGAAATCTCATTTTAGAAAGATATGATCAGGGCCCTTTCCTCAAGACATAAAGTCATGTATTATAAAAATCCATAAGTATTTCATTTTTAAATCCTCATTAAATCCTCACCAATGTTATCCTTTCATATTAATAAATTTTTAACTCATTCTTTATTCTAGGTGGTAATGTATTGAGAAATAATAATCATCAATCAACTATAATAATATTTTCGTTAATATATTCATCTCTTTCAATGTGAATATATACATAATACACATATGATCTATATATATATATATATCAATCCATCTTCCATAAAGTTAATCATGCATATCATTATTGAAAAAATTACAACTAGAAGCTACAAATAAGATGTTAGGTAATTTCCCTCATATGCTTTTAATAAGCATGAGGCCTAAGCTATGTCCATGTAATTCTATATGAGAAAACATACATGTAACATTATTAATTCATCACTAAATATCAAAAACACTTATCCTATATAGGGTAGTGCGACAATACTTCCACTAATCAACATTCTCATATTATCCTCAAAATTCAATTTAGATTCATTTATCGACTATAACATAACAACCATATGGGTAAACATGGTAATACTATTAGATAATAATGATAAAGCTCCAAAATATTTAGGTAGTAACGGTTCCAACCAAGAATGAAATGTATATTAGTAACCATGGTTTATCTAGTCCATTTTATATAACATCAATCTTTTATGTATCTACAGATATACCCTCACTTGAGATTATACGACCATAGAATGAATCTTTTAAATGATAAAATTCATTCTTGGTAAATTTTAAAAACAATTTCCCATTCCATGGGTCTTAAAAATATTTTTAAAATGATTATAATTCACATTATTTGTCTCTAAATAAGAAAAAAAATATTATTTATATTTATAACCAAAAACTGATAATTTTAATTGATAAATATTTAACTCATTAAATCACTATTGATTTTCGGGGAATTATAATGTCTAAATGGTATCATATAAATTCACTATTCTCGTAACTTGAACTAAAGGTTGTCTTGGGTATAGCTTCCTTCTTAACCATTAATTAACAATTTCAAGTATAATGTTTAATCACGGAAATGTATTGAGATCCCCATAATTTATCACAAATAAATTTGAAATGGTGTATTGGATATATTTTCATGATATAAGGCTTTTTGTGTTCCAAATAATTAGAGAAAATATACAATGAAATTTCTTTCATCATAATAAATAAAATAAGTGAACTGGATTTTTACACACTAGGGAATATATATACCTTATCAATATTATCACATATTTTCTTATTCTATAACTATAAAATAGTTTGATAAAACCTATATATATTCTTTGAAATTGGTTTAGCACAAATTATGAGTTATATTGGAAACTGAAATTCCCAATTTAGAATAATATTGTGAAACCCCTATTGGAGACATAAAAAATCTCTTGTTAAATAGAAACATCCTCAATATTCAAATTCTACCCAACCATATGAGAGAAATACTCTTACATGATAGGAATTAATATCCACAATATAGAAGTATTTTTTATTGGATTGTTTTTACAAACATAACACTAATACATAATCATAGGATTATTCAGAATAATAAAATTGGAATTCCTTCCTTGAAAATTGTTATGGCATATATATAATGATATCCTATCCATGAATTGAAACATATGAAATTCAACTAATGTGTGTATCACAACATATTTAGGAATTATAATTTTGTTAAATTAAATATGAGAAGAACTATATACTTGATATGAGATCTTTGTACCATTAATATTTTTCATTGCTAACTCAATATCTAAACATTTAGGTGGTAATTTAATACCATTAAAATTTTACATGTTTATAAAAGTGTGGATAGGTCCATAATCAAATAAGACATTATATGTTTTTGAATGGTTGATAATTGTACCTTTCACTATATCATTCTAAAAAACACATTGATAATCATGGTCGTATGTGATTTACAATTGTAATTATACTTATGTTTTTTAAAATTTTTATATCAAAAAAATTATGACTCATACATTAGTTTGCGTACTATTTATACTAAATTAATTTGACACATTTTATTGTGTGTGGTGAATTAGTTGGAATTTTCCATTCCCCCATTGTTTCATCTAGTGTTTTAATAACATTTTTATATTCAAAACCTTTATGACTACACTTTTCACATTTTATGATCCTCCAATTTCCACTAAATAAATTTACAGGATATTTTTGTACATATTTCCGTCAATTATGTGACATTAATTTCTTTTATCCCCGTGATTTTAAAAGTTCCAATATCACTTGATCATCATTTTCATACCGAATAAATGGTAATTAAAAAAATTATCAGTTTTTATTTCTATATTCATATTAAAACTAACAATTTATTCATATAAATTAATTTGTCTTTAACTATCACTTTTTGGTGACTTAGTTTTAAACCACCAAAAAATTGATAAATTTTAATTTCAGTGCAGATAATTAAACCAAAACCATATAATGAGTGTTTTTTATATTAGTATCATAGTTATTAATATATTATCTAGTTTTACAAGAAATAAATCCCAATCTAGATACTACATGTGGTATTGGGATTGGAATAGATATATTAGGATTAAAAAACATTTTTTTGGTGACTTGGTTTTAACCCACAAATCTAGATACCATAGTTATTAATATATTATCTGGTTTTCAAAGAAATAAATCCCAATATAGATATTACATATGGTATTGGGATTATATGTAGTGTTTTCAAAAATGTTTTTTAATCCTAATATCTAAATAATGAATTATTTAATACTTTAATTCCAATTATAGTGAACCATACATTTCATACATAAATATTGCAATAACATATAAGAATATGAAACACATGTCTTGAAAATAACCCCAATGACAATAATGTATTAGTTTCTTTGGAGACTAGATACACAATTAATATATTTCATGAATGTTCCTCAACATCCCTCATTAAGATATTCACACATCATACTCTTAATATGCATAGCCTATATCATAATTTCTACAAAATATATGGAACAGAAATATACTAAAGAGTGATCTTAGATTTTGAAGAAGGGTAATAATAGAATTATTAAGTCAATGATCATATGAAATCATAATATGAGAATAATGATATGGGATGCCCAAGATAAATTAAAATTTTCATTAATAATGTTTCATGGTTTGAAAACATGATTCATGTAATAACACATTATCACTTCAAATGAGATGAATTAAAAGACCAAAAAATCAACACAAATCTAACATAAACCATATGATAATGTCATAATGGTTAGAAACAACATAGTTATATAAACCATTTTATAAGTCAATGTTAACTACCAAAGACATTAAATAGATATAGAATCAACACCTTCTTCTTATAGTAAATAAAAAATATAATCTTTCATTCTATATTTACATAATTCTATATGAAAATTTACCCAATGCATAAGAGAGAAATCATGGTAACACTCTTCCTTGGTTTATAATTAAACCACAATTCCATGAATTATTATTTTACAAATCGCAATTGGTTAATAATTTGACCTCCAATCATAGTTTAATTAAGGAAACACATATTGTATATATAAAACAATACATTTGTGTGCCAAAAAATCATAAAACATTTATCATATCATCATGATTTATTTCATTCAAATAAAAATAGGATTCATGAATAGTTCATCAAATAATCACAGAATAACCCATGAAAATAATATGGGGTTATACAAATTTCATCATTATTATCCTAAACCATAAATATAAATAACAATGATGATATAATGGTAAAACAGAAACAGACATGTTTAATTAATATTAAATGAAATTTCAATGATTAAAACTCATTCATAATATTATGAACACATTTCTTGAGAAAAATAACCCTTCAATATTCAAAATCCCTTTAAAATTTAACCGTATTTAAAAAAATTTATGGATAAAATTTTATATGAAAATAAACATGGAATATTATAAAGTTATATTGAAAACATTGATAGGTGACAATGGTGGTAAATTTTTCTCAGGCTGTATATATAAAAAAAATAAATCCATAGTTTTGTTATAAAAGTGAAGGTGTACATGATTCAGAAGAAGATATATAGGTTCATTTTAAATTTTTTTTCTCCAAAAAAATAATGATTAATAATAAAATTAAACAATAATAGTATAATAATAAATAAAATTCAACTATATTTTTTTACAAAACATGTTTATGGAATAAAATATATTTTTGGTTGATGATAGAAATATGGAAAATTTTCCCTAATAACTTTTTTTCAATCTCTTTAGAAAATAATGTGGGGAAATTTATAGGTAAACATAAATATCTAAAAAATGTAGAGGAAAATTAACTGTATTTATCATATAAACATATTATAATTCTCCCAGTATAATTCCATGTATAAACAATCCAATTATATTTTTATATCATAATCATATAAATTTATATATTATCTCCCTATAAAATTTCCACTTCATTTTATTAATAAATAAATATTAAAATTTTCATTTGAAGATGTAGATTTTTTCGTATTTATGGGTAATTTTAGTTCTATAGTTCTTGTATTTTTAGTTTGATCATCATTAAATTATCTACTGAATTTTAATCATGGTACAAATCCCAAAAAATATTATATTTGTTTATTTATTTATTTATATTAATTAATAAAAGGATGAGGTATAAAAATTAATTAGATTGTTCATGGGGATGATTGGTCATACCTATGAATGAATGTTTTTTTTCACATTTCTCGGGTTGGAAAAAATTAAAGGTAAATAATAATAAAAACTAAAAATCATTAGAATATTATATTAATCATATATATTTATTAAATTCAACCCTATATCCATCCATGTAAAAAATAAAAAAAATTAATCACATCACATCATAGAGGTGGTAGTCCACACATATGCCTCAGAGATGTTATCATTTTCCAATGATTATAAAGGTATCAAGGATGATATTATATTAACATTATATATTTATAATTATTTCATATATATCATATATAAAAATTAATCCCATCATATTATCCAACAATAAATTACCGTGATAAAAAATGACAAATATCACTGCCTGGAGATGGTATGTCGTACATACACATTAGCTATACAGTCACCACCCTTTTTATGGGAAGTAGGGTGGATAATTGGGTTTATACAATAATGATAAAATTATATTTTTTTTATAATTAATTTCTTTTATATTATGATAAAAAACATTGATTTATAGGAGGTAAAATTATGTTTAAAAAAATTTATCGATTATGGTGGTTACCATTTTATTGAAAGAACACCATTTTATATCCACTTAAAGACACTTTTTCGAGGAAAATAAACTCTATAATGTGGATAATTATTTTTAAAAGACAATTTTGTAGGGTATGGTTGATATAAAAGGATCCTTATTCTGAAAAGAAAATAAATGATAAGTGTCCTATTCTATGGGGAGAAGATGATGTAGATGGGATTAGTAAAATGTTTACAATATAATAATGTGATTACAAATCCAAATGATTAAAAATTAATAGATATTTATTGCAAATGGGTAAGGTTAAATGTAATTCATCCAATTGATTTTTTAAATTTTTTTTTCTCATTATAAACCTTGTCTTTTTTATTAACCCCTTTATTATCCATATTGACCAAAACTATGGTATTAACCATTTCAAACTTATAGGGTTACAAATTCCTCCAAATATGGAAATGTGACTCATAAATGGACCACATATGGTATTCTCAACCATATTACATTTAAATATAATAAAAAGTAATAAATTTAATTTTTATTTAAATAAATATTATTAATTATTGAATATCATTGTTGTTATTATGTATCTATTAATTTAATTTGACAATAAACTCATATATAAATAGATTTATATCAATATAATCCTTTTAAAGATAACTAATATTTAATATTCATCTATAATATTTTTGATACACAATAACTCACTCAAATTATATTACTTTTCATATTTCAAAAATTATTTATTTTATTATTATATTATTCATTGAAATATGTTGTCTGTGTTGCGTAAACATTTAATTAAATTATATAATTACTCAAATTATGAAATTAGTGGATTTTATTAAAATAAATAAATTATTATCAATATAACCATTAATATTAATTCTCAACATGTTTTTCCCTCTCTAAAATCATAAGAGTAATCAAATAGAAATAAGGTGAAATTTTGTCATTTTATTTTAATTTAATATTAGATAGGAAATTTTAGAGAATAGTCTCCCATAGACAATTAAATTTTAATACTATGATTAAAATGGCCGAAATAATATTATTTAATAATAATTAAGATGATAAATGTTGATTTTAACATCCATTATTTACCAATGTTAACATGATTTACCCTTTTATGAGGTGATAATTTTTTACAATAATTAATTATCAAAACATAGAAAAATAAAATAATACTATTAACAAAATTTAAGAATCCTAATTAAAAACATGGAGTACATTTTTTCAAAATATTTTTAAACAAGATGATGAATTTAAAATAAAAAAATTTCACCTAAAACTCCATGAAAATATCTTTCTAGAAAAATATGGAATTTATCATAAAACTAGTTTAATTTTTATCTCATGCATAAAACAATAATAAATGAACATAAAAATATATTGTTGAATAATATATATATATATATATATATATAATTTATTTAAATCATTCGCTAATAGTTAATAATCTATTATATTAAGTTAAAAACATATTAAATCCATAGTAAAATGTTTTTTGAAAAATATCACTTTAAGATTAATAAGGCATTATATTAATAATTAATTTATAACCAATGAATTCATTTTATAAATGTTTAGAAATAAATATTATTTAAATTATATAGTCCTATTTTTTATGTTTATCCTTTGGAACGGTAGTTATTATATTCTATATTGAGGTTCATTTTGACTCTAGGTTACATGTACTGCATGTTATTTAATTGATTCCCTTTATTAGAGAAATAATTATCATAAAATACCTTTGTGCTGTAGGACTATTGATGGGAGACAAAACTAGTGTGTGATTGTTTGTATCTATGAGGAATCACTAGAAAGACGTGGTTGAGAGGGGATTTCATGGAAAATAGAGGTGATTATTCGTGATGTTGAGTTGGTAAAATGGAAGAGAAATGGGAGTAAGGTTAGTATGGCCTGTTATGTGTTGGGAATAGGGATGAATGGTGTAAAAAAATAGATTTCACTAGGGTGGTGTTTCATTGAGGAATTCATTGTGATCAGATAGGGTTCCCTAGTTTATATGATCTTGAATTACACACATTGAACATCAACTTCCCTAATGTAGAGAAATGAAAAAACTAGATATGAAGCTCTTTCATTCTACTGTTGGGGTTTTTTATTGATGAAAAATGAAATTAAAGTATTTTATAATGTACAAAAAACATGATATTTAGGATTTTTGATGCAACTCTATTTCAATGTTCTAGTAAAAAATTATACATTTGATAGAAAATAAAAATAAGAAGAAAATGTAATAAAACTAGCAAGTAATATATATTAGTAAGAGTAATAATTATTAATTTGAAGAAATTATATATATTTTTATATGTGTGAAAAATTTTCTATTTATTAGATTAAATAAAAAAACACACTTAGGTCAAACATAATTATAATAATATTATTTAACCATTAATATCTCTATAAAAATATACTATTATAATTTTTAAAATAATTAAAAATAAACAATGATTATAATGATAATAATAATTGATATAATTAATATAAATATACATATTTATATTAATATATAAATACATATATATAATTATATATTTTAATAATAAGATATTGAATTTAAATACAAATATATAATATTATAACTTTAAACATGAATTTTTTTAATAATGATTATAATACTAAATGATAATATAATTTCAAGATAAAAAAAATATTTACATTACACAATATTTATTATGAAAATATTAATTATATATATTGTTACAAAATATATTTTCTAATATTTAATAATACGAATATATACTAATAAAAAAAATAATTAACATACAATAAATTAATACATGAAAAAATAAAAAATGACCTTGAATAAATAAATAAAAACATACAAACATTAAAATGTAGTAAATAATTAACAATGACTTGGTTAAAGTTTTATACTATTAACTATAATTATAATTTAAGTTAAATCTTTTATAAATTAAAAATTACATACCATAGAAAAGTTGTCATGAATTGTACACAAATCCATCTTTACTGAAATCATCAAATATTATTTAGAATTTAAATACATTAAATTATTTAAAAATATTATTCATAATTCTAAAACCCGATTTTCAAAAATAATATGTGTTTCTCTAACATTAATATAAAATTAAGGATCAAAAATCATAAATCATGTAACCAAAATAACGTTTGATGACAAAACACTACATGATTTATGATCAATGTTATTCTAAAAATTCATAAATTATAATTGTTACAATACACTTTCCCTATATTTCACATCTCAACTCAATGAAGTATCAGTAATTTCCTAATCATCATGACCTAACATTATGTTGGAACGTGCATTGGGTCTTTGTGATGCATGTTCATAAAGAAAATTAATTTTTTTATGAAACAATATTGGTTGAGCTATGAAATTTATAAATGATAAATATCAATCAAAATTTATCCTATAAATTCCTTCTACCAAAAAAGATTAAGTTTCATATGAAATTTATAACTTCAACACAAAAAATAGAATCAATGTGAAATAGAACATGAAAATAATTGGAAAATAAACATTGTAATATCAACCAGAAAATATAATGATATAAATATAAGACAATATTCAACAAAAAATTATATGATTAAACCACACACTATATAATCATAGTTAAGGTTTGTCTAATAAAAACTATTCATCACGTGGAGTAATTTTTTGTAACTTTTATAAATACCCATTATGTTTAGGGTTACCCAATAACAACCTAAAACTTACCGATAGTTTTATCAATATATAATATTAATTCCAATATAAAAATAAACTATCACTGAATGGAGGAAGTATATAAATAAACACACATAAAATTATAAAATAATGTATATCCTAATGCATTAAATGACTCATTATCCCTCCAACTACCCTCTCCAAGAACAACACGAACACAACACACATAGAACTAAAATTATCATTCAAATATTCATGATATGGTTAGGAAAAGGTGTATGAAATTTTGTTCATATGAATTTAGATTCTTCGTGGATTATATGGGATATATGACATTGAAATATCAAGGATGTATTAGTTGGTCAATCAGTCCAAAAAACAGACAATTTCCATAATAATAATCTTTTAACTTTAAAAAAAATATTTATTTGATGATCAAAAATTAAATGTAAAAAAAATTAATTAGAAATATTCCCAAAATTTAAGGATATATAAAAGGGGTCGGTGTACTAATATATATGAAAATATTATTCTTGGAAACACTAGTGATCATAATTGAAAATGAGAATTTAAATTATTTAGATGTTTTAGAAGTATTTATCAAAATATGGATTGATATATTGAATCATTTAAATGATTATATCTTGAATAAAATGATTTTTTCTATGAATCATTTCAATATATTTATATGGGATATTGTTTTTTTCCCATGACTGTGTTACTAAGGAAAAAACCTAAACTACATATTGGTTACAAAAAAATATTTGTTAGAATTGTTTGTATTTTTATTCTATTTTTTTATTAATTATTAATATTTCATGATTTTTTGGAAGTATAAATAATATATAACATAAAATTTAATACATTCCAATGTAGTTGTATTTATACTTGGTGTGGTTTATTTTTTCCAATGGTTACCAAGAAATTATGTACCTGTAATGATCTAAAAAAGAAGAAACATGCCTTTATCAAAAAATAAATCAAACAATAAAGGAAAAAGATCACATGGATGGTAAAAAAATTTATGATAATATTATATCCATTAAAATTAATGGTTAAACTTGAAAATTTCCACACATTCTATTTTATAAAGTAAAAAATATACAAAATACAATAGAAATAAGTTACATTTTTTTGTTCAATTGATGAAGCACTATGTGTTAAATATTTTAATCAATGAGTGTCATATTAATTAATTAATATTTCATAAATAACATATATTGTATAATTTTCATGTTAATGAATGATTCATTTATAATTCACTATATATGGGGACATTTTCCCATTAAAAATATCAATAGCACCATGGGGATAGATAATTATGACAATATACAATACAGAAAAAATAAATTTAATCATTCGTACCGCAACCTTAATAAATTTAGTTGAAGAGTAAGACATTTAAATCGAGAAGGGAAATATATGACTGAATTATCCTTTCATGAACAACATAGGTTTTTTTATATTTACGATAACATTTTCATATTATTCTTCCTTTATCTAAAGTCATTCGTTCACTCGTATAAAATACATTTCATGGGTGGTATTCAAATACAATAATAGTTTCTAACAACCTAGAATACATTAGTATTTTTTCCTATTTGTTTGAGGATGGTTTTTTAAATAAATAAGTGTAATGGGAATATTCTAATTAGTGTCTTTTATAATGTAGGATATACACAATATGCTTCATCATGTTTACTTTGATGATATTTCTATGATGTATTGAATTTTTTCAGAAATATTTATTTGATCACTCAGTTTAAAATGTCATCATGGACATTTTTTGCGAATGATATTAGTTTATAATATAATATATACATCCATTGTGAGTCGTATCATTCTAAATGATATCATTATTTATTTGAGTTCCTTTGTTACTGATGATATTTCTAAAAATATGGAACCATATACCTATGAGTTGTTTCAAAATTTTAATTATTAATGATTTTTTATAATGATTTAGCTTCCTCCTACAATTTCACTTTTTCAAAATAGATAAGAATATATAATTTGTCAAAATGATATAGTATCTAGATCCATAATATGTAAGAAATACCTATGCTGAAAATAGGATGTTATGGAATCCAACACTTCCAACTAATGGCTCTTGTTCTATAGAATTTTTCAATAATAATGGTGAACACTTATATATCACGAGGCATTGATTTTTACTATAAACCAATGTGTGACACCTTGATAATTATACAATGAACGCTAGAATGTCTTTTTGATTCTATGGAATTGATAGAAATTAAAATTCTCTCAATATCATTATATCGTGTATATATATTTTTTAATGATAAATTCCATGTAGTCCTTGATTATTAAGGAAAATTGTCTTTGAAATTGAACTATTTAATAAAAAATATTATCCTATATACCATCAATAAATTTAGATAAAACACACATAATGCTATATAATTATCTATTACAAAAAACAATTGTGTTATAGTCTCATTCATATACATTATTTCATTAAGAATTGTTTCATTTATTAATTTGTCATTAATATGAAATGTTTCCTAATATTGGAATAATAATTTATTATTAATTAAATTTTCACTGGCATTATTTCATTGATTATAATGTTAAAAATTTTAAGTAGTAAGATCTACTAAATGAGACTAGTCCTATAATCTTTCATCTTCATCAAATACCTCATGGTAGAGTGATTCATATATATAGTTGCTATCAAGAAAAAAAATCCAGGATCAAATTTATTTAATGTGAATACGACTCCAAATAGAAATTTTTAACTTTTTTTGAGTATGAATTAAACATCATTCAATTATATGTAACATACTAAATTGCAATTACAATTCATTCTATCAATTATCCAAATGAAACAAAAGATACCTAGTCATATGCATCAATCAATAGTCATGCTAGTTCATCCTAGTGAGGTCAAATCATTATCAAGGAATATACTATTTGTATTTATAACACTTGAAATGATTCATGCCATTCAAGAAAAAAATGTAACAACTGATGTTTTGATTATAGGATGGTAAATTAGAGGTAATTAAAAGATAAATACTTTATAAAATAGTTTTCACTCTAGAAATCCAATGATAAACTCAAAAATAATAAACTAATATATGTATAGTTAGGTGAGAATTTATACTTATCTTTTTTGGGTTAACAAAAACACCATTGTTTGAAATTCGATCGCCTAAAACTATCTCATTTTAGATCTTGACTATAGACACAAATTAATTGTGCACCAAATTATTTTGATTGTATATCTCATAAACATTAACGAATTGTCCCATAAAATTATCTAACAGATTCACATAAATAGATATGCATCAATGAATATTTACATGTAATCATATATCTTGTCATGGAATATTTCCATCAGGCATTATTGGATCATGGATAAAAATTTACATATTATAATTGGTATTCCTAGACATCAAAAAATTCCATATAGATATTGGAGGATGTTATTTTGGTTTTTTTCCTATGATTTCAGTTTTATTATTACATTAGGAACACTAAAAATATTACTTTTTTCAAAAAAATAAATTAATGATATGATCAATGAATGTAAATGGGATTTTATCATTTCTTGTTGATTGATTCAATTTGTTATTGTCGACATATACTCTACCTATGATCTCTATTCTAATGTGAATTAATTATCCTCTATCATTTTCATCAATTATAGTCCCAAGAATTTTAGTTAAAACATGCAATGGACTATCTCACTAACTATCAATGATATTAAATTTTAATCTATATTCAGGTTGTTTAATTACCTCTATATTGATGAATTATTATGTTATAGGATTATATTGTATCTATAGTATCTTGAAAGGCTTTTATGTATCAAACATTTTTTTGTGAATCTATATAGTTGGACATGTACCATTCATATCAGTTATCATCCAGGACATCGAGACCTTACTTCAAAAGATAACATTAACAAATTTAATTTCATTTACAGAGGAAAAATCAACAATTATAACAACCAGTAACGTTTTTGAATGGCCCAAATAATTATAAGTTATATTCTTTAGAAGATGTTTATGCTTCTGTAGTGATAGTTTTTCTAGTTATATAGAAAATTATATGAAATCCTATTTATAATGAGAAAAAACATTTTTTATTATGAATTTCACTTCTTTTAAGGATTCACTTACCTCGAAATTTTCTTCTTACAAATCCTCATGATTCAATTCTCTTTAAACATACTTATCCTTTTCATCAACTATATCCATCAAATTCCATTCAACCACAAATATTATTTCTATAAAATTTAGGATGTAAATTTTCTTGTTTTTATCCCTCACACTAAAAATTATTCTTACATCATGGAAATCAGTAACATTTGTTCATATATAATGAATGGTGTCCAAATAATGATCATAATGAAGTCATTGAGGTGATAATATCTATCTCTATTGATTAGGAAATACTCTAACGTAGCTCCGGGATGATTAATTGATGAGTCCTAAATTTAAAAGGAAACCATAATAGTCTTTAATTCATTGATCCTTTGTTCTTTATTGATTATAAATTTCATGTGCTTATATAATGACCTGTTGTCTATAGAAATCTCCCAAATAATCCTACTATAATATTTCAGTGTAAAGTAAAGCGTTGAAGTTCTCCTAGTTTAGTAGGCATAAAGGTAGATGTGACAAAAAAATTCATCATATGTTAAAAGAGTTCTCAAATCATCATAATTAAATATTTTAGAATGACACACTATGAAGAATTTTTTCAAGTGGTTCATTTGGGTGATGACTTTTGCAAAAAAGGTATATTTTTAGGGTTCTTTAGGAATTTAACCTTGAAATTTGAAAATTGAGAATCCATCATATGTTTTTGGTATTTTAGAAGATGGAGTAGGTTTGGTTTGATATCAAACTATTTATTTGGAAACCATATCTTCATTTTATTTTAATGAAATTATTTAGATTTCATTTTAGAAGGTAGTTATGTCAATAATATTGGTTATGAAATAAACAATTTCACTACTAAAATTTTATTCCACTACATAAGTGGATAAATTATTCTAATATTTATCAAAGTATCTTTAGGTATCCTAAAATATGTTATTATTATCAATAAAGTATTTATAAATCAATCTATGTCAATTTATTTTCTATTTAACACATCAATGAATGTAAATTTTAGTTTGAATCATTCATTATTTGGGATATATTATTCTTGTTTTTTGTGGTATTTTTTATATTTTGTTTTTAAATATAATTATAATCAATCATTGATTTAGTGATCAAAATATTTTTTTATGTTTTCATGAAAATATGGTTGTCTTTGGGTAATAGTTTTAGGGTAGTTTCTTTTTCTCTTCAACTACATATTTTTTTACAAATGATTTGTTGTTGATTAAAATGTGTGTTTATATACTTTCAATTTTAATTGAATCATATGTCAAAATTTGGTTTGATTAAGGAACCTATGTGGTCTCATGTCATTATTGAGGTATTTATTAGTAATTGTTTCCATAACTCTTTTATTTCAGTGATTTTTTCTTCAGTCCATGTAATATTTTTTCTCATAATTTCACATTTTATGATTTCTAGTTTAATATTTTTAATGTATTAAAAATGATGTATTATATAGACATATTGTATAATTATGAGGACCTCCACAATTATTAAATTGATCAATTTTGTTCAAAATTTTTATTATTAGGATAACTCAATGAAATTCTCTATAGTGTAATTTAGAAAAAAAAGTTGTCTAGTTTTAAATTTTTTAGTATTGGAATGATGTAGTCATACTTTCTTTTGTGAAATATTTTCTACCCACAGGAAACTATTTTTTCGACTTTATTTTTTAAGGCTAACAAGTATTTTTGATATTTCTCAATGAATATCTTTCATTTTTCAACGTTTATTTAGAATTTACATTTTGGTTGATTCAAATAGCATAATTCTTCAAACAATTCTTCTAAATTCATTTTAATATTAGAAAGATGCCTTAATAAGGGATTAAATAATTTTGAAACTTCTCAGAGTTATTCAAAAATAATTTTAGTAGTAGTATATGAACTAATTAATCTCAAAGGAACTTTCTATTTTATAGTATCAATAAAGACATTACATCCTCAACACTACTCATGGAAGATGGTATCTTGGTCAAAAAATTATGACAACTCCAAAACATTATTTTTTTATGAAAACGTGAAGGATTCAATTGATCGTAGATTCATCATCCATCCAATAAATATTAAATATGTAATATAATTTTATAAATCTATTTTAATGTATATATAAATATTTAATGTTTTATCTCTGAATTTGTGCATATTGTATTAGTAGGTAGGTATTTGGTGTAATAAATTCAATTATATTATTGAATCATAATTCGAGTAACTCCTGACCCGACTCCATCAGTATTGTGTCCCAAATTTGTTTTCATTATATTCCATGGTCTTTTATTATTGATACTATTCTATAAAATGGGATAATAATTCACCTTGTAACCATTACAATATAAGTCATTGTTATTTCATCGTGTGAATTATACTCGTTTTTGGATGATCTCTCAATTTTATATTTCCATATCTGTAACACCCCAGGTAAATAAAGAAGAATTAATTTTCATAATTTTTAATATTTTTGGAATAGATATTTATTTTACTTTAAATTGGTTTCTATGTTCGATGGTGTACCCGATACGCAAAAACAGGTTTCTTTGAAACATTAAATTGCACACTAATAATATTATTTAAAATGGTAGTTAACATCTAATCGTTGTATTGGAGAGAATGAATATAAATAACTAAAATATTATTAAATATGTTTTTTAAATGTTTTTACTTTTATCCAATTAAAGATAAAGGCTCAAAATAATAAAAGAATTCAGTTTTAGGCATAAATACTCTAATATTCTCTTGAAGGTCGATTTAGCGCCTTTTGATGGAGAACCTTTTTTAAAAATAGATTTGGTCACTCTTATACATTCTACTGGACCAAATAAAATTCTTCTTTAGAATCATGACATCAAAAATTAACTTTGTGTATGTTTTTGTTATTTTTCGATAAAATTCATTTTTAAATGAATAGTGAAAAATGTTGTGTTTTAATTCAAAACCTCATTTTTTATCTAATGTATTTATATTGATAGATTTTATTTTTAATTTGTATTAAAGTGCAATTATAATATATTTTTTCCATTTATTTCAATGGTGGACATTGGAATTAATTTCACATTGAAATTGGACATAAACAAGTGTCAATCTTTTGATATATATTGTTTCTTAAAAACATGCTATTTGGTTTGGCAACATAAATTAAATATAAAAATTAATTAAATGAAACTCATATTTTTTTAATTTTTTAAAATAGGCATCATTTTTGAATTCGGAATATCAAATATTTCTTAGGGTGGAATTTTTGTATTTTTCTGAAAAACATCATTTTTTTATGAATAGTGAAACCACTAAGTAGTAGTTAAAAAACTGATTTGTCGTTTAAATGAAAATTTTCCGATTTTGGGAATTGAATATCAAAAATAAAACATACATGATTGTGATTATTAAGTAAAATTTTGATCAATGGGATGAAAAAAAAAATTTCTGAATAGTAACTGGTATGTTTTATTAATCTTGATTAAAGGTAATTAGTGTAATTTAATGTAAATATAATGTTATAATAATATTAAATTACCATTAAACTTGTACTACCCTTATTGGATGAGTCATGGAAGACCATGAAAATCCATGGGTCAATTTTTGAGACCCCCTGGATCAACATGGGTGTGATAATGGCATTAATATCTTTTATTAAAAGTAAAAATAAAAATGTCACAAACATGTATTGTTTTACTAAAACAATTTTTACAGGGATTTATATAAGTTATATTTTTTTAAATAAATATTCATTTAAAATATAAAAATATTTCCTAAATTGTGAATTTTTTTTTTATAATTTTTAGAAATTAAATTAATAAAATTATATATGACACAATGATGATGCAATGTTTACGTCATTAATGAATGATTTATATAAATAAGAATATAAAGATTAAAATAATATCCAAAACCTATCCAATTATTATTGGATGATTTTTTTTCGAACATGGGACACTTTATCTTTGAATTTAATTATTTTTTGTCTTTTATAAATCGAAAAAAATTCTATTATAAAATAATATTTTCATGAATTCCAAAAGAGCCCCTCCTCTCCCTTATAAAAAGACCACAATTCCTACCCATTTCACACACTTATCAAGATTTTTGGCTCACCCAAACTCTACTAAAATAATCTCCCAACATCTCTCTCTTCATCCTAGAAGCCTTAACATAGATATAAATCTCTTCGAGAAACCCTTGTGCTTCAAACCAAGGGGAGTTACCTGATTTAAAGGTAATGTCTTCTCTTATGTCCTTTTGTTTTATTTTTCTTCGTCAACCCCTTAAACCCTTTTTATTCATTTATTTTGTGACAAAACCAGTATATTCAATATACTAGGATTTTTTTATGAGAAATATTAGAGCTACAGTTACACACACCTCTATCTAATGGGTGAAGAACATACCGTTTCTGTGGATGGCGAACTACAGCCTTACAAAACGATGATTGTTCAATTATCTTCTACCGCCTCTCATGGTGGCCATTAAGATTTCACTATATATATATATATGATATATATTATGTTTATTTTTTCTTTATGCTTTGTTATTTTTCATTTAATTCATACCTTTATGGTTTACAAAATGGATAAACTCAGTAATTTCATTTTAGGAACTGCGAACTACCGCTCCTTCAAAGTGATTTGAATTGTTAATGCAATATGTTGTACATATAAAGGATGGAGTTAGTGATATTATATATTATATTATACTTTAATTATAATACAACTTTATATCATTGTGATTTCATTCCATTAAATATGAAATATAAATGAATGTAGCGTTCTTGCGTACGCATGGCTTACTATCTCCATCAACGGTGCATTTCATTTCATACCTCTAAATGATATGTAATATTATAAATGCATGTATATACTAGATATATATGATATATATTATATCTACATCATGAATATAATTCTTGAGATAATGGATATTTTACAACCTGAACAACTTGTAATTATAAGAAGTCTATTTTTTGACTAAAGTACCAATGATTGACAAAATGACCATTATTAACTTAAATAATTACATACTGTTCATAGCATGGTAATAAGTTATATAAAAGGAATAATGAACTTGAAAAAGGATCATAATGAAGGAGAAATTAACTCTCGTTTGTTATTCAAGTGATTAAATGATGATTAAGTCAAGTCAGACACGAGGTAAGGGACTTCGTCTCAATCTCCTTTCATTGAGGCATATTTTGTTTTATACACAACATAATTTTATACAGTATATAAACCCCTTTGACTTTTACTTTTATTCAAAAGGAATATTTTCTCTACGAAGTGTTTTACTAAAATACAAAAATTATATTTCTTTTTAATGTATGTGGTGACAATGACGTTTCTACCGCTGTGAGTATTAATTGATCTTTGGCTTCCTTAACAAGCCGTAAAGTTTTTAAAAAAAAATAAATTCCATAAACTCTTTTATGTATTTTTTTATTTAAAATGGTTTTTATAATGTATTTGATATGTCAATATATTGTGAATTGAAATGTGGAAATGATTTCTTTCCTTTATATTTTTTTATGTGTTATGATTTTATATTGGTACTTGGACATTTGTCGGGTGGTAACATGTTAAACCAAATGACCGGTGGTGTAGTGAATACCAGGATGGGTGGTTATGTTATAACCTCCAATGCATTGGTAATGGATATCGGCCATATGTCTATTCCATTTAGTGACATGTGTGTAAGTTGACCACATGGTTCTTCCATTCAAGTATGCATATGTCCTTGTTACCTTAATATGTTATGTGTTCTTTATATAGGTTTTATGGTAATATTTTGGTTACAAAAGGGTAAGTAATGATCTTTTATTCAGTGAAGAGTATTTACTACTTTATTAATGTGAAAAGTATTAATTATGATAAATTATTCATTGCTTAATTGTTGTTTTGAAAAACTAACAGTTTTCCTTCTTTGTGTATCCCTTATTATGCTTTTTATGCTCACCCCATTTTTTTGAAATGTTTTTCCTGGGACATAAAGTGGAATAGGGTCAAGGATGGGATCAAGGAAAAGCCATGCTCTCTTAAACATGGAATTAGATATGACCCTTTTTTTATGAAATAAATAGATACTGTGTAGATGTGTCAACATGTAATATTGTAGTTGTTATGTGTATGTTATGACATAATTCTCAAATGAACTAAAACTGAAAAGATCCTCAATGTGAATTATTCATATAATTCAAGATTATGTAATGTTTTATGGCCGGGTCTCTATATTTGATATTAGAGGTTGGTTTAGACAACTGTAGGAGTAAGTGTATTGTTAAATTAATGTCCATAAATTAATTTATGGAATGATTGAAATGATATAGAATTTAAAGATTACCATGTTGTGTCACCTAATATAGTTCAATGTTTAGGATGGTTTTCCAGAAAGGAAATATGGCGTCTATGTTGGGAGGACATCAGGAGGAAATCAACATTCCAAATCAGCATCCTGAGACGGTCGGAATCGGAACTGAACAATTTGTTGCAGTGATCGAAGAGTTAACTCAGGCTAAAAATGGTGGTGGTATCCATACACAAGAACATCCAGATCAACCACAGAGGAACATGTCAGTAGTGGAGCATTTCATGAGGAAACATCTCCCATCATTCAGAGGATCATCAGAACCTGTGCTAGAAGAAATGTGGAATAAAGCACTAGAGAATATTTTTTATGTCATGGGCTGTTCAGAACATCAAAAGGGTAGTCTTGTTGATTACCATTTTGAAGGTGTAGCTGATCCATGGTGGTCTATGGTGAAAAATAATAGGTATAGTGAAGAGATTGATGATCTAGATTGGGATTAATTCAAAGGTATGTTTCATGACAAAAATTTTCCTATGGTTGTTCGTCTTAGGATGGAAAAAAAATTCCTTGAATTGAGGCCGGAGGATGACTCAGTGGCTACTTATGATGAAAAGTTCACTTGACTGGAAAGGTATGCTCCAAATTTCATATGGGATTTTGATAGTAAAATCAACCGTTTTTTACTCAGGGTTAAAGCCAATGTATCGAAGTGATTTAGCTTCTCATGAGTTCAAAAGTTATGAAAAACTTGTTCGATGTGCGGAGAAGGTGGAAATGGATTTTTCCGACGATCATGTGTTCTTTGAAAAACAACAGAATAAGAGATCCAGTTGGCAGGCAAAGGTAAAGAATTCATCAAAGATTTATGGAGGTAAGAAAACCAAATATCCAACCTGTGAGAAGTGCGGTAAAATGCATCCTGGAGAATGTTTATCCAAGTCTGGAAAGTGCTTTCGGTGTAGTAATTCTGGTCATATTGCTTGTAATTGTAAGTCAGATGATCAAGAAGGAAATGAAAAGACAGCGGTCAAATGTTTTAAGTGCAATGAAATGGGTCATTATGAAAAATGAGTGTCTAATTAAGAACTCAACTAAGGGAAATCAGCCATACTCCATGAAAAAAAGGGTTAGTGAAATCCTTTGCAACTATTTAAAAATATGTTGGTCCTTCGAATGAAATGGTATCACGTACACTATTTGTTTGTTTAGATTATGACAATGTGTTGTTTCATTTAGGGCCTACACATTAATTCATTTCTGAGAAGTTTTCTAGTAAATTGGGAATTCCATCTCATGATATGAATCCTAAACTTATGGAATCATCTGGACAGAACGAGGTCGCAACATAGTTGCCTCTCCTGCCTCCAGCCAACATTGGGATTATTTTCATGTCCTACTAAACAGAGCTTCATAAGGTTCCATCTGAATAGTATCCTAAAAACTAATATTGTATGAAAACTCATCAATAGGTTTGTTATTCTTCCATGAACCTCAAAAATCTAGGATGCATGCTCAAATTATGTCCTCCAATACCAGAATCGTGAACATGGACTGGCCCTATGTCTGGGGAAGGTAAGTTGTACTCAGAAGTACCAGTGTACCCAGAGCCCTCTATAATCCCTCCCATACCTGAGATGTAAAACCAGAATCCTGATTAGTAACTGTAGAGTACTGAAGCTCATGAAAATGATAAATCTATAGGATGTAAAACCATACAAGATCGTCAACAAGGAAAGTCTTTTTAATCAGCAAGAAGTCTGTAGCCTTCATGAGACTGTGGATAATAACCAAAACCACATTATTCCCTTAATGTGATCTCAGTAACCATCTCATGAAATCCATCGCAACATCATTCCAATACAACTCTGGAATGGATAACTACTATGAAATCCATGTTGGTTGCTGATCCTCTTCCTTCCCTTGCTGACAGGTGGAACATCTCTTAACAAATCAATAAGCATCCTTCTTCAAATGTAGCCACAAATACTGACTTTGTAAATGAAGATATATCTTGGTGACACCAGGATGAACTTCCCATGTTGATGAATGAAAATTTTTAATTCTCTTCTCACATATGTCGGATGCCACCAATACATGTCCATGAAAATGAAAGACCTCATCATCGCCTATGGTCCACCTAGGAGTAGGGTCCTCTCTTGAGACACTATCATGTAGAACGAGGACTTTAGATTATGATAGCTTCTTCATTCTAACACGATCATTTAGAGTAGAGTTAACATCTATATAATAACGAAATGTCTCATGCACCTCCAAATTCATCTCAAAAAATAGATCCATGACCTACCACTCACTTCTAGATTTTTGAAATACCTGTATCTAAGTCCTCCAACTCAACGCATCAGAAACTATGTTGCCTTTCTCAGGAATATAGGCAAGCTCAATGTCAAAGGAATAAAGTTACTCAACCCACCTTTTCGGTCTCAAATTCAGGTCATGATGGGTAAAGATATACTTGTGAATTTTTTGGTCTATGAAACCTACAAAATGCTCTCCTAGTAGGTAATGTCTCCAACATCGTAGATCATGAAAAACTGCAACTAACTCAAGATGATGTGTCAGGTTATTCCTTTTATGTGGCCTCAACTATCGAGATCATTACACAATGAATCATTCCCCTCGTATGAGCACCACTCACAGTCTGATACCTGATGCGTCATAGTAAATAGTGTATCTTTTTCCCGACATTGGAAAAACTATTAATTGTTCTGATGTCATCCTCCCTTTAAACTCTTGAAAGGATGAATCACAAGATTCTATCCATGAGAACTTCACACACTTCATTGTCTTGTCTGTTAGGGAAACTGGATAGCGTGAAATTTTCTTTATAAAACGCATTTAGAACCCCACTGGCCCAAGAAAATCCATACCTCAAAGATATTCCTCAGTTGTTCCCAGGAGAGTACTACTCTCACATTCTGTTGGCCTACTAATACATCTTTCACTGAGATAACATGACCTAGGAAGTGAATATAGTCTATCCAAAAGTGGAATTTTGATATCTTATCGTATAACTAATCCTCTCTAAGTGTACTAAAAATTTCTTCAAGATGGATGTCATGGTCATGTTGAGTGTTAGAGTACACCATGATAGAGTCCATGAAAACCACCTCAAAACAGTATATGTATGGATGGAACACTCAGTTCATCAGTGCCATGAAAAATTCCATGATGTTCACGAGATCTAATGGAATAACTACATACTCGTATATTCCATACCTACTTATAGAATATAAGAGGTACATCTAATTCTCTAACACACCAATGGTGAAAAATGAATATTCAGTCAATATTTGAGAACACCCGAGCACCAAGAAGCTTATAAAGTGATAATCAATCCTTGGTAAGGGATATTGGTTCTTTACAGTCAACTGGTTGAATATCCAATAACCCAAAAAATTTCTATGGGTACCGTATTTCTTCTTCGAAAATTGGGCTATTGAACCCCTTGGAAAAGAACTGGGTCAGATGAATCCCTTTTCCTCTAACTCCTCAAAATTCTTCTTAATCTCTTAAAACATCAGTGTAGCCATCCTCTAAAGAGGATTTACTACTGGTACTACTCTTGGGAAAAGATCAAAAAAAAATCTACTTCTCACTCTTGAGTTAAACCTCAAAATTATCTGTAATGACATCCCAGAAGCGATCCACCACTAGAGAGATGTTCATTTGTTATGTCCCATGGTCATCCTGATATAATAGAGCGACATGTCATATATTTCATCCCAACCCTGGATCCTCTGGTCCAGCTCTTCTAACCTGGAAATCCCATTATCCCTTATGTAGAATCCATATACCCTCTAGTGATTTGAAACTCAATCTACGATGATAAAAATAGACACCTGCCTAGAAGGGAACTAACCAGTCCATTCTGAGAATAATGGTGTATCCCATCATCTCTAATACTTAAAGGTCCAAAAAGAAGTGACAACCACCATACTCAAGAGTTATCTCTTTGAACTAATGTACAATAACTGTTGTAGTCACCAATAGAGTTTCCAACGTCATTATATCAATATAAATAAATAGATAGATCCTGAGATCTCAACAATAGACACATGAATAAAGATATGGGATGTCCCTATTTTGAAAAGAGAGGAAACTAAATCCAAGGAAACCAAAATTGTTCTCCAAACCGTAGAGGGTCCATAATTCTACTCTCATTGGATCTGCTCCAGTCCAAAAGGAAATCATGCATCGTGTCCCTGTGAAGTTGTATGTGATCCATGCGCTGATTGATAATGCGGCTATTGAAAAAATGATGTCTGACCACTATAGCCACAGACACCGCCTCATCCTAAATGGATTGAAGAACTCGAGTACCCAGTATGAGGTAGGATGGTGGTCCTACTCTAGTACAAGGAGATGAAACAGATCCCCTTAACTAAAAAATTGTTGTAGGCTATTGCAGAAATGCTGAAAATTACCTATCTTGTCGTTGGATTTTAACTCAATATGGTCACTCAAGCAATGAGGTTTTTTATTCTCTCCCTTCCCATACTGGTAGCACACCACCTTGATACCTGGTTGAAAATACCACCTACTCTGATCTCTATGAGTAGACTTTCTATAGGTTCTTCCTGGTATCAGTTGGAGGGGTACCAACTCTGGATGATGAACTGTCCTCGCTCACAGCTCCAAAATCCATTAGGCTATACTTGGTGATCTGAGCCTATATGAATATAAAAAATTTGAAGGACAGCCTCATGAAAGTCACCTTGGATAATATGTCATGCATGGGACCATCTTCAGTCTTTCTCACCATAAATAACTCGTAATCCCCCAAAATTTTTGAGAATCACTCCCACTATGTGAGGTGATAAGAATACTCCACAACTAAGAGAGTACCATTCTCAAAACTCATGATCTCTTGTGATTGGTTGACGCTCAAGGTATTGAGGTTGATGTATTCGAAGAATTTATATTATAACTCATCCCATACTACATCCTCCTAGAATCCAACATGTGAAATCACATCCCACCATCTCTTGGAGGAATTCAGTAGCTTGTACATAGAGAGCTTCACCCACCTCTCCGGAGGTGTCTCAAGATGCTCGATGATAGATATCATGGCCTCTAACTATGACTCTATAGCCAGAGGTCCTCCATACCTTAAAAATGTTGGAGAAAAATTCAATTGAAAAACATGCGTTAACTCTTCCATCAATGGGGAAAGATTTGGTGATCCCTATAAGGTCTTCATCATCTTCATTAATCCTTCTCAAAGTCTGCATCTATACCTGTATTTGGTATTACATCTGGTGACAAGACGGTCACATCAGGAGGATTTTCTGGTAGTTCTTAATCTATCAATTCTAGGATTTAATCCTCACCCTTCACATGGTGTACAACCAGAGGAAATCTCAGTGGAATGACTCTGCAAGGTCATGTTCACAACTCAGTTTAATATTTTGGAGGAACAAAACATCGAAGTGAAAGAAAGTAACATCTGAAAGAAATATTCATGTTTTTTAAAACAAGGATACACAACATTTATGACCCCTAAATAGTGTGTCCCATTAAGCTTTTATCATTTCATGTACCACTTCCAAAACATGTCCTGTAACACCCCTATACAAGAGTTGTTCCACCTCAAGTAATGGTTTGTAATTGAACCATTCGGCCTACCTGAGTTCCATTACACATTTAGACACTCGGCTCTTTTCTAGTTAACACTACACATTGTGTTCATTGTAGACATGACATGTAACCCTTATGTAAAAACCACCCATGTCAATAGTCACATGGTCATTGACACGGTTGACTCTACACAACATGAAAGTATAGAAAACATTGTCCAAAACCTTGAATTCATCCTTCCATCCCATTGGTCACATGTTTGGATACATGACTCTTACAACACGGAGTGTACTAAAATTACACGTCATGTATCACCAAAAATTTCCCAACCCCATGTCTCTACTCACACTGTCAATCACAAATATACGGACTACATGAAATGTACTTTAGAAAATAATTTTCTTCCCAAACATATGTATATAAGTTGTGTATCATCACACATTGTGTATTCTGTTTTTTTATAGTAAGCCTTAGAAACAACGCCACATCCCGAGAAAAACCCCAAAACTAGCATTTAATTACTAAATTCTGATCGGTGGTAGACCTTATTCCTCATGAATCATAGCATGTGATCATGCTCATGTATATCAGAAGGTATAATAGTTCAATCAATCTCATGGTCAACCAAATTCTGATCCATGAGGGCACATAACACCTCCTAGACCAAAGTCTGGATCCTATTAAAATGAAACATTAAATTTTCCAATACCCTATCAAAATAATATGTATTCTATCACGAAATCTATCACAATAGAATGAATATATAGAAAAAAACCTATTACAATAGCATGAAATCAGTAATGCACCCTAAATGGAATTACAAAATGTATGATAGGTGATCTCTAGAAAGAGATTATATGATGCATGAGATAGAATACCCTCATCTCATCAGGTTGCAATAGAAATAGAACCACAATGATATAAATCATAACTGAACAAATTTTTTGAATCACCCAATGGTGAAATAAAATCGTCTATAATAATTCAAAAATAAAGAAAAATTGCAATAATCGAGGTAAATTTCCCTTTCCCTCTACAACTGTTAGGTATTCCTGTGTACAAGTCTTACCAACTTTCTATTCCTTCCTATCCTATTCTAAAGGCTCTAAATAGTAAGAAATATCTAAAATGAACCTCCTTTGATATCTTTTTGTAATGTCCTAAATTAGGGTGCCCCCTAATGGTTCCACATACCAGATTGGACACATGGCATCACTCATATTTCCACAAATGCCAAAGGATCCAACTAATTGTGAGGGATTTGGGCATTATAGTGCGGAAACTATGCCCTCATTGGCAGAGAATTCACTATGTATTGACAAATAATAAATTGTAGTCGAAGAAATAATATAGTTCAATAATTATGAATTGGAATAATGAAGGATAATAAACAACCGAAGCACATATATAAATGATAAATTTAATGTATATCTTGTAAAACAGCCAAATAAGTCACAATGTAGGAATTACGGTAATAACTCATTGTAAAAAAGAAGAAAATAAACACGACCAGCATCACAAGCCTCAACTTGGTCACATTCCCTCCATCCAAATAGAAATAATGTACCTAATGACGAAGGGAACATTACATTATATATTCATGCAACCATATAATATGTTTGGGTCCAAAAGCATGACCAATATATGGTGTGAGATGAATCCCAATAGAAAACCCCCACAAAATATGTGTGTAACTATTAGTTCTTAAAATAGTAGGAAATGTAAAAGAATTATTGAAACTAGTATTACACAAAAGTAAAAAATCCTATTGATTCCATTTAAATTCTTTATCATTTAATTATCATCATTTAATCAAGTCAATATTAAAGTAGGTATCTCCCAAAACTACCTAACATGTCAGAATCCAAGATTTTTCATTGGACATACAAACACGTCACAAAATATTCAATAGATATGTGAACACATTGGGAAGCTCACATAGTCTATCCCCTCTAGAAAAGTAATGCAATAAAATGACAAGGACACTTTGGGGAAGCACATACTGTCAATTACACCTATGGTCTTTCCAAAATAAGTACACAATCTTTATGGAATCAGTCAATGTCAATTCCCCCAATGGGTTCGAAACGTAGGCTAAACACACTCAGAGGGATCACTCACTGTTAATCCCCCATGTGGTCTCGTAGCATGAAATATAACAGAAAATCTGAGAGAGCACTCAATGTCAATTCCCTATGTGGTATAACTACACTAGGTTCTCACAAATATGTGCAATTCAATCATCCATATATGAATTCTTGTATCCCAAAGGAATCTCAATTACTAAATGTTTAAACAATTCCATGCATATCACATGCATTTAACATGATTCAAATGGAAATAAATTTCATCCTATCAATCATGGAAAGGAAAAAAAGGTTTTCCTCATAGGAAACTTGGAAAGAACAAACCTAAATATTCAAGAAGTAAATTCACCCTTGGGGTGTTCTTTATATAGTAAATTTCACATAATTGCATAGCAAAAACCTCTAGGTCCAACAAGCAATCTAAGGCAGATAAACTAGGGTTCACATTCGTTAACATGAAATACCTGAATCATGGTTAATTTAAAATTTGGCATATAAAACTCATTGGAACACAACTAAAGGGAACAAAACACCTACTAAGAAGTTTTACAAAGAACACTCTCAAACGTCAGACCTTGAAACGACCTATAATGATGTAGATATAAAAAAATGTATCAAATACTCAACCTCTAATTAATCAAGAGACAGAAGAAACCAATAAGAGAGGCTCTAGAAGAAGGAATGACTCACTAGTGGGATCCCAACGCACATTCAAAAGATTGAATTAGACCTTGTACGGAGAATGGGTGGATCATATAATATTATTCACTCTTGTTCACTCATGGACGAACCAGTGCCATAAGAAGATGAATATGATGGTAATACATGACCCCAACCCAACTTATCAAATAAATGAAAACGAACATGTCATGTCCATTTAATGTACACGTCGTGAACATGCCTCAATCAGCCCTGCATTAGGTGGTCTCCAGGTCACCCCACATGACCATGTACTTGTCCGTTACATGAAACGTAGAAGGCTACCTACAACAAATGGGAAAACAGCATGTACTTCTACGTACATGACATGTATTTACTAAATTTTCAAAAATCACCTATTAATAAAAAACTGAAATCAAGATCTATAAACGAAAATAATATCCGACATCATGAAATTTATATCTCCCCTTACAATTTTACAAAGTTAGTGTTATATAAAAGGTTTTATATTATAAATGTACAACTTTTAGAAAATTGACTTCAATGTAAAATTGTATTTTTATTAATATATATATCTAATTATTTTATTATATTAATTTAATCTATGTCAATATACATTGTTGAGTCATGTTATTTATTAATGTTGACCTATAATGATATTATTATCATTATTTTATTTAATATTTTATGATTATATTGAGATTGGATGTTCTATTTTGATATAATTCTGGGTTTATGGTTAGAGTATTAATATTTTTTGTGATTGTGTTTTAATATGAATGGATATATTATTAATATTTCATATAAAGAATTTATTAATCTTAGTGTGTGATGAGAAGGGACCATAATATCTCCTTGATTCATTGGTAGAACTCATATGTCCAATCAGATATAGAATTATCTCAGGCCTTTCCCATTTATTTTCAGTTCTAGATTTCGCTTTGTCCTAAAAAATAAAATTAAAATGCCATGGCCTATGCCCCAATAATTTGTTTCAGTTGTAGAGAATTATAAATTTATATATTATGGGATTATTTATAGATATTCCATGTGATAATTATACTAGCACAATACCCATGTTTAGGTTTCATTCTCTTTTGATTATTAATATGGAATAATTTAATCATTAATCATTCCTTTCTTATTGTGCTCATATTATTGATTAAATGTAATATGTTTTAGTTCATCATATTTTAATAATGATTTATGTTTGTTTATGATAGCTTTTTTGGTATGTATACCCATTCTGATATTTTGAGATCACTCTTTCTTATGTTTCATCTATCCGAAGGATTCGAAGAAGAATATTATTAATGATATAGAAGGTCAAACAAAGAAGATTAATAGCATAATCGATGAAAATTATTTTTGTATTTTATGTTTTATTTTGTAATGATAACTTCATTTATGTAATCTCATTTAATAAAATATTAAAATAATATATCTTTTGGGATCTGAATCATGTATCTATGGAAATGTTATAATTTAATGAAACTGATCTAGGATTCTAGGGTTGGATAATTATAAAGAGACCCCAAAAAAATCATGAGAATGGATTCTTATGCCCCAATGAAACACCTTGGCGTGATCTTGTTGTGTTTATTAAGAAGAATGATGGATCAAGGTCTCTGTGCATTAATTTTCGAGAACATAAAAATATCCCTATTGGGGAAAAATGTCATCTCCCCTTATTGATAACTTATTTGTCCAACAATAAGGAGGTCAATACATCTCCAAGATTGAATTGTGTTATGGATATCATCAATTAAAGGTCGAGAAGAAGGATATATCCAATATGACATTCTGTATTAGGTATAGACACTATGCTTTTATAGGTATGCCTTTCAGTATTACTTATTCCCCTATTACCTTCAAGGATTTAATGAATAGAATATTTCTAGAATATCTTGTTCATTTTGTGGTAGTTTTTATAGATTACATTCTTGTATATGTTGATAGCAAGGATTAACATGAAGTTCACATGATGATTGTACTAATGACCCTGATAAAGTATTATATTTATAAATCTTTTTAAAAGTGTGAATTTTGGATTTATAATGATTCATTTTTGGGTCACATAATCTCAAGATATCATATATGTGAAACCAACAATGATATATGTTATTTAACATTGGATTAGACTGAAAAATTTTATTGAGATCAAATGATTTCTTGGTATGGATGGAAATTCCTGATTTTTTTCGATA
Organism: Viscum album; assembly: GCA_963277665.1. Lineage (NCBI taxonomy): Eukaryota > Viridiplantae > Streptophyta > Magnoliopsida > Santalales > Viscaceae > Viscum > Viscum album. Next base: position 1,429,752,294 of record OY728141.1, read on the forward strand.
TATTTCTCACATTTATATAATCCCATCACAAACTTGAATCATAAAGTATTATTTTTCATTTGGATGGAGGAATATGAAAATAATTTCAATCAAATGAAAATAATGCTAGTTAGTGAACCTATTCTCTCACTACCATATATTGGGGAAATTTTTGTAGTCTATAGTGATGCATCCAAGAATGGATTGGGATGTGTTCCCATGAATAATGATATGGTATTATCTTATGCCAAACATAAATGGAAAAACTCTGACAAAAACATCCCAACTCATGATTTGGAATTAGCTATGGTAATCGTTCCACTAATGATATAGAGGAATTATCCTAATGGAGAATGGTATGACATATAAACTAAACATAAATTATTAAATTATATCCTCACTCAAAATTAGCATAAAATCCATCAAATGATATTTTTGGAGTTGATTAATTATTATCACTACTAAATATTGTACCACCCTGGGAAAACAAACATGGTGAATATGATTTGAGTCGAAGGGACCATGTCGACTTATCTATGATGAGGATCACAAAGATCAAATATTTTTAGATTTACAAAGCATGAATCTAAAAATCAAATAGAAAGGGGATACATATTATCTTTTTCAAATTCATTTTCAACTATCTATACATGTGATGGTTAAGGTGGAACAAAGGGACGATGTGGAACTACAAAATAATGTGAGAAATTATCCAGTGATAAAAAATGATTTTGTTCGAATAATAATGTTTAAGAAACATGTTTGTGATCCTTCCATAATAGAATTTTATAAGGATATATTTGATGAGGCTCATAGTCCATTATTCTCTATTCATTTGAGAAGCACAAAGATATATAGGGAATTGAAACTGTATTTCATATGGGATGGAATGAAGATATATATTGTTGAATAAGTTTCTCTATTATTGGTTTGTCAACAAATTAAGGATGATAGATATAAGTAAAAGAGAATGTTTCAATCGTTTCCCATTCAGGAATGGAAATTGGAAAACATAACCCGGGATTTTTTCTTATGACATCCCACAAGATCTATTGTCCATAATGCTATATGGGCTATAGTTGATCTCCTTATGAACTAAATCCACATAATTTCTATCAAATAAGATTTATCTCATGATCATCATTCAATACTATATATTAAAGAAGTGCTAAGATTCTATGGTTCACCACTTTACATTATATCAAATCAGTATCCATGGTTTACATCTATGTTCTGGGTTAAGAGCTACAAGGTAAAGATTCACCAGGGTTTTCATGTACGGTGTGATCTAGAGATCCCTAGGATACCCCAAAGAATATATTCCATGTTATTGCATTAAATGGACAATTCAAACTGGAATATGTAATTTAAAGGAAAATAAATATCACTTTTAAATAGTTTATAATCTTGAGAAAATTCATTAAATAAAAACGCATGATGAAAACATTTAAACAAGGATTTTTAATAAAAATAAATCATTTAACAATGAAAATATATTAGAAAAAGGGAATGACATCATTAATGATTTAAAATTATCATATCCAAACAGCCATAACCTCTTTGGGGGACGTAAGTAGACCACTATAGGATGACTGGTAAAATCAAAAGCTTTCACAGGAATTATGAGAAGTCCCTAGTAGTAGTATCTGTGAGACCCAAGATCCTTGTAACACCGTGAAAACAATATGGTATAGCACTCGCGACCAACAACAATCTCATTCCCAAGCCACAAGAGGGGAACTCATCCCAAGGTCTTGGGGTATCCCATTATCATCACGTAAGTTTGGTAAGTGTTGTCTTCATCAAACATGCTAGATGAAATTGGGCCAAGCTACTTAAATATCATCTAGAACATTTGTCCTATATGACCATACTAGATACCTACGACTCTATCCATGTTCTCAATTGACCATAATTGCCTTGCTGACCAAAATCTTACTCATGCCATAACATTTTCACATAAATTCAAAACTCTTAAAATCAAGCAACAACAGCAAATTTGAAACATTTCAAAAAAAATACACATTTTAATGGATGATATACAAGAAAACCAATTATCACGCAATATTAACATTTTATCAAAATTTATATACAAATTGGATCCAATTACATTTAAAGCCCATCTTCAAATGTCTTCCCATCAAATTGAATTATTTTTCTTTCTAGGAAAAATAACGCTATTAATGTAAAAAATATGAAATATGCATAACCTCTTTTATGTGAAAAATATCAAATACACATCTTCTTGTGTGAAAATCAACAAAAAAAACATGCACACTAAAACCCACCACAATTAACAATAAATATTGATTTTTGAAACCCAAGAATGTTCCATGACCAGTAGGTGATACATATACAATCAAACCTAAATAATTTCACATCTCATAAAATTATTGAAATTCAGTGGAACACTTGAAAAAAATAATCCTTTAATGGGAAACAAGTCACAAAGACAATTCTCACACCCAAAACTAATTCAAATTCACATTAAAAGCTATTTTGAAATGAAATAATAATTTCAAACTACTTGTTATCACATTCCCCATCAAGCCCAAGAAATTCCCTTCCATTTATAAAAATGAATCTTTACTAAAAAATGCATTTCATTATGCATGAAATATCAAAATCACAAACTCATGCCCAATCCAATTCAAATTTCCCTTCAAATTGAACATAAAATTTAAAGAACATATTAGGGAAAAAAGCAGCAATGGGTTCTTACAATAATACAAATAACAAAGAATCAACATCCTTTGTTGTCAAAACTCAAAAATTTGGTATGAAAATATAATAAAATACAATCCGCACCACATAAAAACTCAGTGGAACTGTAAACCAGGACACAGAACCAAAAAACATAAAAATTGGACCATAAAAATGCAATTGAAACTCGAAGACCAAATGAAAAGGGAAGAGGCTTACACAATTTGGTTTTCACCTACACCAATGGAAGAAGTGGTTCCCAGATATAAACTACATGCTAATGGGGATCTCTAGAGGTGAGCTACACCGGGATAAAGATTGAAGTGTGATGGCTATGTGATGGAAATAAGGGCGGTGTGCGGGTGGTCCGAGGAAGCAAGGTTGTGAGAGTGTGGTGTGAGGGAGGTCACTAGAGGGTTACACGGAAGGGAGGAAACAAGTTTATGGAGGTAAGATGGAACATGTGGGTTAGGGTATTGGTGCAGGGAGAGGAAGTGGGTGACACAATGTGTAGTTGAGTATGGCTGGTGGATCATATTAGAGGGAGCCAGAGTGCCAGTTGGGGACCACCGGAAGAGCCGGATGAAAAGTGGAGGAGGCGGTGCAGTGCATAAGGTAGGGTACTATGATGCACATGGAGGGAAATGGGTTAGAGGAGAATTGAGGCAGAGGAAATATGGATTGAAGAGAATTGAGAGCGAAAAAAGAAAAAAAGATAAAATAATAATAAAAGGAAAAATGAATAACATAATTAATGAAAAACCAAATAAATAATAACAAATTTTATACTAATATTAAAACTAAAATAATTAAACCAACTAAAATTATAATAAAATTATTTATTATTATTATTATTATGACTAAAACATTCTCTTATTAAGGGGGGATGTCGTGGATGCTCGCACGCCCGTATGAGAACCCGAATTTTAATAAAAATTAAAATTGGTTCATACTAAATCCGAGAAGCATTAACCAAAATAATAAAAATAAAATAATGTTACATGTGAGGGTGTAAAAATTCTCTCCACCATGACACTTTCTTCCCCCCAAAATTCCCAAAATACTTGATCAACCCAGTATTCCATGAAATAGGACAATGATAATAAAAACAAAACAACAATCACTCATAGAATAATCATTAAAAACACCCATAACCTGAAACCCAATAGATCTCAATACTAAAATCACTAAATAAAATAACAAATGTTATGATATTCACTTCAAAACAAAACTAAAATATAGATAAAACCAAACTCCTAAAATAGGAATAACCAAGGACCACATGAAATCTATGAGAACACTCATCAAGAGATCAACTTCCTAAACTAACCAATTATCGTGGTAAGGGTTAGGTGAAGCAGAATAATGGGAGTGTACTGCCAAGAACAATTTTAAGATATAGTTTTCCACAATTTCTTCATGTACTGATCTCCCAACAGTATTAGGATTCTTGTCTAACATTTGTACTCCAATCCAAAATGATTCATAGACACGTACAAAACCAATAACCCATGCTTTTCTATCCATTCTCCCAAATTTTATCCAATCAAACACAAGAGGAGACACCTATGAGAATATATGTGGGACTCTCCACTATTTTAGAATGATCCACACACAATTAAATCCTTTCAAGAATTACCAGTTTAATCTATGTGATACGGACTGAACTCGTCATAAAAACAACAACTATGGACTAACATACATGAATAAATTCCTACATTGGACATAACTCCACCACATGAAAGTATATTGGGAGTAGACACCCCTAACCATGAATCATATGAGACAGGCATGTGTAAATACTACCAGACATAGAATCTCCAAAATGAGTACAATTTTGATACATAAATAACCCACAAGAAGTAAAACTATTCACGATTCAATGATTATAGAGAGCACCCACAATATATACAGGAATACAGGATCTCCAAACATCTTTAAACCCCAAGAGTAGCTCCCATTATAGAAGAACACAATAAGGACACAAGGCATTTATTCCCTTAAAAATGAATCCTTTATAGATGATAATACAAACGGGAATATTATTTCATCCCCATATTGAAACTGCAGAAATAATTAAAACAATGCTCATCCCACATCAAATGAGTCTTCACTGCACATAAGCATCACCATGTGACCTATGGCTAGGTCTAGATGTGTGAAGCATTTACTTCCTCACAATGCTAAGCTAACCACCTCTAACTGGAACTTACTCCTCTAGAAAGGAAACCAACAGAATTCTCCTCATGACACATTTAGCCACTCTGTCAACATAAAAATTGAGAATTATGGAAAACAACTTTGAGTGCCCAAAAGAAAACACTTGATGTAGGTGATTGAGTGGTCTGTGAGACACGCAACCCAAAATGATGGACGAATAACTCCTAGATGGGATCTCTTTGGATCAAACTTCACATCAGATGATGTATATTCACTTACCAAAATATGAAGCAGACCAAAAACATTTATGATATTTAAACAGACTCCTCACTACATGTAGAGAACATAACACTAGCTCATTAAAAAGGTCAACACACCTCCTTCACCATCTGTTGACCATTCGAGCACTTATGAGCTCCACCACATTCCCTCCCCTTCAATTAATTAGGCACAACCATAATATGTACTAGTCGTGAGGATCTACCAGGACATCCCAATTCCTAATAAAAATAGAATGGTCTCCATTTTCTGGTCTAGCCCCACTCCTCCAAACATACTAGAGGCAACATAAACTCACAATATATTTGGAGTTACTTAAAAACTGGAGACACACCCTACCTAGCCAATGCACTCAATAATTGTCAATCAACCTCAATGTATGAAAACAAGAATTCACAAAAGAAAAAAACCCATCTCCATAACTCTTCTCAGTATCTAGTCTATTCCATGATCTGAGAGAGTCCTTCTAAGAATACATGGGGGCTTTCTAGGGGAATATCCACAACAGGAAACACCAAACCATACCTTAAATAAAGAAAGCACCTCAAAAAAACAAAAATCCACACCTCATAGACAAATCGAATAATTACAAAATATGAAATCAATACATTCTCAAAGGAAAAAACCATCTTGAAAAAACAAGAACTATACAATAAATCCAAAAATATATTCTAAAACCATTATTTTCAGTTTGGATTCAAAACCTTTTTCAAATTCAAAATTCATTTAAGAAAAAAATACAAATTTATAGAAAAACCCCATTTTTCTTCTTAGGTCCTCAGTCAAAAACTCTTCCCAACAGTCATGAAATTACATAAAAACATAGGAAAAATTCGAACAATTTCCTATCCATTTATCCAAATATAATATTCACGAAACAAGTAGGAGTATTAGAAATTAATAACTCGCCACATTTATTTTATGATGCGTTGTAGATATTCATTTTTGTTCCACTCAAGAACCCATCCACATGATCCACCAACCCTACACTAATTAAATCCACATGCACACACGATGACCCATATGAATACCACTGGACAAAAAAGGCTCATCCGCTTTCAAAATAAATCATATGTAATATTCTAAATTTGTTTTCCAAATCTATTTCAAATTTTCATGAAATTTTCTAAAATTAATTCCATTGCCAAAATTACCCACATCAATTTCAAATTACACAAGAAATTCTTTTATAAATCTTATATCAATAAATCAATCACCAATTTCAATAAACAATGTCCGGGGGAAACACAACCCAAAAATTATGTCAATATCACACAATGAGAAAATAGGTGCAACACCAAAGATCATTTTTCTTTTTAAAACCCCTTCACAGTAACCCAAAACTAAACCTAGACTTCACTAACACTAATTCACCTTGATGGATAACTAGAAATCATGTCTAGCTCGGCTACATGGTTTAGCAGACTATTCCCCCAAGAAAGTGACAAACACTAGAAGTGTCTCCAACCATACACTCAGGAATCACATGGGTCACTTCTCCATGTGATTCCACACGCAGTAAAATATTACTCCTACCTTCATCCCCCATCCATATAGGCGAATGAAAAAAACATAAATCCCATACTACCCCTTGTTACTCAAGGATCGAAACGAGTAAGAGTTTGCATCTATATTATGGAACCAACCACTCAACCCCAAAAGTCATATATCTGGTCTACCTGATACCCCAAATAAATTGAATAAAACCTTATTTGATTCCATGTTGTCATGAACTTCCATATAATTTCATCCAACAAGACACTCGATCTGATCAGCGATATGACCTAATGGGTGTTCAAATCCACACAAGTTGAAAAATACTAATAGGGAATCAATAAAAATGACTTGGAATGGCTTTACAAAAAATAAATAAGCACCAAAAGGATAAAAAAACCTGATCAGAGAGATAATATATACTACCAAATTGATACAATTTACAAGACGACAATACAACAAAACCAAAACAGAAAATGCAATGAGAGAACAAAATATATGGATCACATACATGTATTAAAATGGGTCATTACCCATATTCAACCTCCAACAAGACCACTAAGATATGATTTCACAAGGAACATGATCCACTACTGCTACTGAGATTCACCTTGGTTTAACCTCAGTCAAGAGAAACAAGTTCTACCTACACTCGAGGTTGAATGTAGGGTGTGAGCCAGAGCATCGTAAGATACCACCATAGAAGAGATTCCATGTTATTGAAATAAAAAGAAAAATTCACACAATCTAATTTTATTTAATGGAAATAAAATATCACATACAATTGGGTTTTTATATTGAGAACATTCATTAAATAAAAATGGTTGAAGAAAACATTTAATCATGGGATTTGCAAAATTAAAACATTTAACTATCTCAAGAAATTATAAAAAGGTAATAAGATGAAAATATTTGTTAATAAATCATTTCCAAATAACCACCCTATTTTCGTGTAAATTATTTAAAACACTGTATATTGACGAAGAATATAACTAGCAGGCCTGATCACTACGAGATGTCCCTTGTACTAACATTGGAGGGACACTAGTGCCTCGTTCCTCAATCAAAAAAAAATAGTATAAAACCCCTGAACAACAGAGTTCTCATGCATGATACACTAGATGGGACCACATACCAAGGTCTTGTAGTCTCCCATCATCATTATATTATTTGTTATTGTGTTTACCATCAAACATGATAAAAAAATTTGGGCCAAGACATTTCAGAAACATCTTTCCCACTAGTCCTTATGAATACTAATAGATTCATATGACTCTCACTATTTTCTCAATTTACCATTAAAGTAATATTGACGAGAATCTTACTCGTTCCAATACAATTCCACATCAATAGATAACACAGGAAAATTATGAAATGTCATCAACTTTGAGACATTTCACAAAAACAATACACTTGTTCATTGGCGATACACCCCAAAACCAATTCTCACACAATAGTAACTTTTTATCATAATAGTTAAACACTTTGGATCTTGTTACATTTAAAAAAAATATTTAATCATACTCTATGAAATTTTTATCATTTTACTTTTTACCCGAAATAACACCATTTATAAGAATAATATGAAATACACATCTTCTTGTGCAACAACCCCGAAACATGACTTCCACACTAAAACAAACCACTTTTAACAATCAATATTTGTTTTGAGCCAAGAAAGATCCATGAAATGTATGTGATAAATCTTTAAGAAACCAAAACAATTTCATTTCCCATAAAAAATACAAATTAAGTGCAACACAAGAAAATAATAAACATTTTTTTGGGAAACATGTCATAAATTGAATTCGTACACAGAAAATCGATTATGAGTCACATTAAAAACACTTTTTAAATCATAAAACATTTTCAAACCAATACATATTAATTTTAAAATATATCCTACCAAATTACCTTTCATTTCAAAAATTGAATCTTAAGTGAAAACATAAAAAATTTATTTTCATTGTGAATAATATCTCAAAAACCACAAACACACATCACATCCACTTCAAATATCACATAAAATACAATATAAAATTTAAAGAACATGTTAAGGGAAAAAGATCCAATGGATTCATCCAATAATAAAAATAACAAGGAATCAACAACCTTTGGTGTCAAAACTCCAAAATTTGGTGCTAAACTCTAATAACATCCAATATGTACCTCAAACAACATCAATTGAAAACTAAAACCATAGACCGAACCAAAAAATCAAAATTGGAACCAAAAAATGTAAATCATAAACTGAAACTGTAAGGAGAAGAGAACAGAGTTACCAAGGGAGGGTTTCACATATTGAAAAGGGAGAGGGGATTACCAGAGAGAAATGATGCGTTAAAGGGGGTCACCAGAGGTTAGTTTTAAAAAGAAAACGAAGGTGACACAATAGCTGTTTTGGGGAAACAGTGGGTGGCGTGCATGTGGTGTGAGGAAACAATGTAGCACAATGCTAGTGTGAGGGATGTTGCCGAAGGGTTTGCTGGATTGGTAGAGGGTGTTTCTAGAGGTGAGCTGGTGCTGCTGGTTCAACGGTGTAGGGTGAGACATGTGTATCTCATAAGGGGGAGCCAACAAAGTATGAAATATCACACCATAGGGATCTAGAGCACCAGCAGGGGTCTATTGGAATAGTCAACAGGCAAGGGGATGTGGCAACATAGTAAATATGGTATGGAAGCGTGACACACATAGTGTGTGATGGGTTAGAGGAGAAGGGAGGAATATGAAAGAATGACGTAAAAAATTAGAGGAATGAAAAGAAGGGAAAAAATAATAAAAACGAATAAGAGGAATATAAAAAATAATAAAAGAATTAAATCAAAATCAAATAAATAATAACAAATTTAATTCCAGTAATAAAACAAAAATAATGACACAAAAAATAATGATACTAACATTATTTATTTTTATATTACTTATGACTAAAAAATTCTATTTTATAGCCAGACACCGCGTACAGTCACATGCCCATATAAGAAACCAATTTTTTTAAAAAGTTTAAACTTCATCAAAATAAATATTAGAAGATTAGACCACAATATTTAAAATAGAATAATGTTACGTTGGGGTGTTAAAAAAATTCAATAAATCTATATTTTAAATGATAATTAAAACTATAATGAAATATTATTTTTGTCAAAAAAATTATTTTTAAAAATTACATATTCTTAATATTATTTCACAATAAAATCTAATTAAATAATTTTTATATTTTATTAAGTAATCATAATTATTACATATTATCAGAATAATCATTTAAAAGTTAATGATTTAATTTATTGTATATAATAAATATATATTTATCAATGAAAATTATATTTAAAAATTAAATATATAAAATCTGGATGTTAATATATTTAATTGGTTAATATATTTGATTTTACATAGGGTTTATTATAGTTATTATTCTCTTGATTACATTTGTATCATATGTTGTGGCTCATTTTTGTTTTATATTTTGTGTTTGTAACACTATTATTTATTAAGGAAAATACCTTCTCAAATCTGGGGTCATTATATAAGGCCTTGCAATAAATTTACCGATTTGGTTATTAATTATCTGATCATGTTATTCAATCATAAACTTAACCAAAATTTTCAAATTGATATCCTCCATGAAAATTTTATTTTCTAAATTATATTGATGAGTGTTTTTTGTAGACTATTTTTTATTATCAATGAACCGAGGATGTTTTGTTATCATGTGTGTTTCAATCAAGAAATTTATCATTAGGTTTTTTTCAAATTATTTTTGATGAACTATATAAAAATTCATATATAAATTCATATTCATAATATTATTATGTATCAATTATTATCACTCATGCAAACATCCCTTCAACTTCACATTCATTTGAAAAAAAAATAAATTTTTTCTCAAAATCTATAGACCATTTTTCATAATAGATTTGATTTCAAAAAATGTTACATCCATACATTAAATAATTTTTCAATTAAATATTAAATTTCATCTATACTCTTTTATTTTTTATGAACATTTATGTAAAAATACATTATTCAAATGAGATTATAACTTCCTACGGTATTATTAATTAATAATTAAACATTATTATCATAAATATTTAAAAATACATGAATTCTATGTTGATCCCATCACATGATTTTTTGGGAATTATATTTAACTAAACATAACAATGCTATGTTTGTGATGTATAATGATGTTGTGATAGCCACATTTAACAGGTAATTGGTACACTCTTTTTTATGACAATTACCTATGAAAAATTATTAATACTTATGTTCTTCATCTCAACAACGTAATTTTATTAATGAGTTGTCTCCATTGATATGTGATGTCATGATCCATGTTATTCAATGTATATGTCTTCCTATTTTTTTCTAAAAAAATACTACTCTTTTTATATAATCAATTAAATTTTCATACTACGCATTATCTCTAAATTTTTTTGTTGTGATGTGATACACCATAGAACATAATTTCCTAATGAATTTCCATAATCTCTCCCATAATCCTATTTTCATCCATGAAGATGATACAATACCATATTCTATATATGTAATTTGGTTATATATGCCCACATACATCCATATAATCTTAATTGAGAAATCATGATGACTTCTTGTCTTTTGGAGTGTAGGAATATCGAATATTCTCAAATTCCTCGAAAAGATTCACACATGTGACTATGATGTGATTAAAATATATAGAGGTTAATATAAACATTATATTATAAAAAGTACAAAAATATAATAAGACTAGTATTATCAATGAATTTATTTCACATTTTTTTATTAAATTATCGAAAAAAATCATATATCCATTTCTATATTGATGGCATAGTGGTTTCCTTTGGTGTACCTGCCTTACAAAACTATAGTAATATTTTTAAATTTATTATAAATTTATTATTTTAGAACTTCAACACATTATATAAGTATCATAAGTTTCATTTGGGTTGTAATTTTTTTGATAATTTATTTCCGATAATAATCAATATATCTTTATTAATTCATTTTTATATCTCTTAGACTTCATATAATAGATAATTATTAGTCCCTACTTATTTCCAAATAAAATGACTCTTTATTTTTCATATTTAATCCCTGTTTTGGTCTAATATTACCCATTATTTTGGATGATATAAATCCATACAGAATTCTTGTTCGATCTATTTGAGATTTCAATAATGAAAAATCTAGAAACATTGGCATTCTCACCGCTTCCCTAATTTATTAATGTATATTTTAAAACTTTATTAGTTGAAAGAAAAACTGTTCCAACATTGTCTTGATATGTTATTCCATATATATAAAGTATATACACAACCAATGTGTTTCTAAAAATCATTATATTGATTCCAAATACTAAAATAGAATTATTCGGGTTTCATTTGGGTCAATTTTTTATTATTTTATGTATATTTTTATTCTTTAGGTCAAAAACATCACCGTAAAAAATATCCATAGAAAAATTAGCGAGGTTATTATAGTTTGATCATATTTTATTGTCTCTATTTATCCTAGAAATATAATTTTTATATATATATTATATACTGTGTTTTACCTATTGTTCACTAATAACAAAATTATATGAATATTGTATTTTTTTGTTTCTAGTCTACACGAATGTTCATGTCGCTTTATGTTTTGTGAAATGGAACTCTACTTTCCCACAAGGTGTGACCGAATGGTGTTTTCCCGTATCCACAAAATATTTATTTTTCTGATCAATCCATGTAGCTATTTTTCAGTAAAACTTTGAACCACTTCACCTATGGACATGCCACAACCTAATAAATTTATTCATGAAAGAATATTTACCATTATTTCCGATCAATGGACTCATACCTTACAATGACATGTAGATGTATGATTTCTATCATAATTATCCCACATATTCTTCAATTCATAAAATAACTTTTGAATTTATCGATTCTATGAACACTTTCATTCAAATATTTGGTTAATCCATCAATGGTAGATACAATTTTATCAGTAGTTAGTCCAAAATATCTTTCAATATCTTATTAGAATTTCCATATTTGGGTTTTGAAAAATCATTATTTATTTATTAATAAATCTCTTCTTTTTTATATATACCATTTTCTTACTCATGTAAACCCATATTATATTTATTTCACATATCTCTCTTGATGTAAATTTCATTAATAGGAACCTCATTTGAAGCTTCAAGGTTAACTCTTCCCTCGATTACATTACCCCTTACACCATTGTCTAAACCTTTAAACCTACTAGAAGAAACCACACTGAAATATTTATTTATAATTATTGGAAAAACCCACCACCAACAATTCCCCACAAATATCCTATATTCATATAAATTTAATTCATTATTCAATGTGAATCTACTTTTCATTTTTATTTTGTTGTCTATGCCATTAACGAATTTTGTAATAGATCAACTTCTTCATCATATGAAATTTTTTAGGGATCCAGAAAGGTAACTATCCTAAATTTTCACATCAATGGTAATAATTTAGAATCTTTTTTTAAATTTGAAAGACAGTTTTTTATATTTTCAAAAATGAAATCACATCATATAATTATATTCATTATCACTGTGGTCATCTATCAGTGGTGGTTTCTTTATTAAATTCATTTATACCTCTAAAAACTATGTATATTGAACATATTAATATTCATTTTCTGTATTTCTTATTAAATAGTAGTATTCTAGAGGATTTATAATATCATAATCATTGGATCCTGAACTTCAATCCCCAATGTTTTCACATTTCATCAGGAAGGTTTTCTTCTAATGATTATTTTAACAGTTTGATATATTCAGGCACCAAAAAAATTATACACATATCTTCTACAAGGATTTTATGTAGATGAAATATAAAGTCATCTAATTCATTTGGGATCATTTATAATTTATTATATTTGTTCCATAAATCCTTTGGTGTTACTTATAATACATTAAACCACCTGGGAAAATATTGAGAATCTTCTCCAAAAAATTAAGAGAAGATTATCTTGACATCACCTTCTTATATATAGGGGTTTTCAAAGATCCCACTAGTTTGTTAATCACATTATAATAATTTTCTAAATATACAGGATCTATATTTTATATATATCCTCTTACAATGATTTCAATAAATAAATAATGATCAATTATATGAACATCCATTCCCAAGGACTAAAAATAATGTTTCATCATATTTCGTGTTAGCAAGATATTATTATCATTAATAATAGGAAACTAATTGAGATTTAAAATAATATCCATATCTTTTAGTCAGAAATAATATAAATCACCATGAACCTTACCTATATCAACTTTTAAGTTCCAAACAATGAAATAACATAGATAGTTTTTTTGAATTATGGTATGTTTATTTTTAAACTATCCATTTAATGGAATATAATTCAATTATAATTTCAAACACTGCCATATTTTTCATATTAATTATGAAGACATGAAAGATGTAAAAATTATAAGCATGATATTATAATTGGATATGACAAATAAGTTATTACAAGGTTAAAAAATGGAAGTGTTTCTATAAACTAAAATAATGTAGCTCAATGAATTTAAATACATTGTTCATATTTTATAAACTAAACGTCCTAGCATACAACCTAATAAAAATGAAAACATACTACACTTACAAAAATAGGGATATCATTATCCCCTATGTGTTTCCTTCTTCTCCCATAGTCATTAGGTTAACCATTACACTAATGGGTCAGTATAAATGTGCTAGTACATTATATTTACGATCAATATCACCCAAACATCTTATTAGAGAACTTACAGATATACCTCTTTCTCATCATCCTCATCATATTCTTCCTTCTAATTTTAGTTTTGAATAACATATATTCTTTCTTTTTTATGAAATATAATATTAAAACAATCATATCGCTTCCTTAATTTATTTTTCTATGCATGATGAATTCTGTATAGTAGTTTTGAAAGTGAAATTGTTTTCATTTATAGAATATGCATTCCTTCATCATTATGTAAATTTATAAAATTCCACTTTTAATGAAAAATCATTTGAAATTGTCTAATTGAGCACTCTATTATGAACACTAATCAAATTATGATTTCAAATAACATGAAATAAACACATTAATGATGTATCCATAAAGTAAAACAAGGATCCAAAAACAATTATATAGTTTTTATTTAAACAAAAATATTACTTATTTATATTTCACCCTACAGTTCGTGATAAATATTTCAAAAAACATAGTAAGTGCATCCATTGTTAGAGAAATGAAATTTTACATAATGATGGAGTGAAATATTTTAAAAATAATGAAATAATCCTCCCCTGATTCATGGAAATATTATCTTTATCCAAATAGTACTAATTTATTAATTATGTTATAGGATTAATAAAAATATTTTAATTTAATACTACTTTACATTTATAAAAAATTCACTATAGAATGATACTTACACATAAATATCCTTATCTAAATTCCAAGATTCATCTTATAGAAGAACCATGATCATGATAATGAAAAACAATCCTTATTTTGAACATTGATGATCATTATACACACATAGAATCATTATTTCAATGACTAAGATTATTCTGAAATACAGTAGGATTATCATCTCACATAGCCATCCACATTATTATGACTTGGATTCATATTTTCACTAACTATATTTATCCTGAAAAACACCCTTCATCCATTTTATATCCTGGATTCATGCTTTCATTTAAATGAATGATAAGTATGTAGATTAGGATTATCAATCATCATTATGTAATATTGAGTATTCCTAACAGTTTTATACTTTTCTATTGATTTGAAACATATTAAATTAAATATTTAACAAGAATCCTTCAAAACTATTTTAAATAACTTCATGCATTCAATATATATATATTAAAATGAATAAATAATATTCCATTAAGATTACATCCACTTTTTCAATAAACAAACCAAAAAAGTAAAATCTTTGGGGATTTTTTCAACCATAATTTGGGATTTATATAGCATAATTACAATGTAGATATACATTGATTTTATGAAACCCTTTTATAATAGACTTTGTAATAAATTTTTAAATATATATTGTATGTATTATTAATGAAAAAATGTATCTATTAAACTAATATTCAATTTAATAAGGGTGTATTACAAATATGTGCTTTAATAATATATCAATATTTTTTTAATTATAAGAAATATAAATATTGTAGCTAATTTATTTAGAGAAAAATATAAAATTTTATAGTAATCTGACATTTACATTGATATTTGAATATATATATATATATATTGATTATAATTGTTTTTTTTAATAATAAAAATTATAATAGAACAGTAACAGATAAAAATGATGATATTTAGATTCTAATTTCTATAATAATTAAAAAATATTATAAATGTAATAAAAATTATATTAACAAATTAATATTTATTATGGAATATAAGATATATACTTTATATATAAATATATATGCATATACATAAGTTATTAAAATGTTATATAATATGAAATAATTTTTACAAGATATATCTTTAACAAAGAAGTAAATATATTAAATGGAGCAGCCTCCGAAGAGGCTTTAGAGAAGGTTCACTCACCAGAGAAAAACCAAATGGATTTTCAGAATGAGAGGGTATGGCTAAGCCATTGGTACCAGCTTGTGCTTGCACGGGAAACCTAGAGAGATGTCCATGAAAATGTGGAGAGATACTATCATGACGTCGATTCTGGGGCGAGGCAGTTCCTTGTAGATAGTCTGGTTGAATTCCCTAAGTCCTTCGGGTCATGTAATATCCTAAGCCAATGGACCCTATAATCTCTCAACCTACTGGACTTGTAAGGGTTCTCCGTCATCCCATGAAATGGGGGATTTCAAAAATCAAAAAAATGAATCCCTTCTGGCCATTTGGGCTATAACTCATGGAATGTTAAATATAATAAATTTGATTTAATATAAAATAGATTTAATGGTACTATAAAAAAATTAATGGTAAATCAACACATCCCATTAAACCATTACACATTTCCCTTGGACCATAGATATTACATGTATAATTCATCTCCTCATAACACACTTCATATTATATGATAACACCATGAATAATCTTTATATCATATTGGAAGTTCTTGTAACTTGAAGGAGAAAATGAGAATCATCTACATTAATGTGACTAGTCTGAAATGTTTTTTTTTTGGTAATACCTCATCTACTCTAATCATAAATGATGAATAATTGTATTTTAATATATGAAGCCTTTTTATAAGAATATTATACATTTTGGCCATTGGATTGATTTCCAATGTTCAATACTCTCTTCTAATTTCTTATACATAAACCAATTACAATTTTTAATTATATCCCAAATATATACACATGAAATAAATATGTTTGGAATGATAATAAAATCTATCTCAAATATTGTTACATATAAGATAAAATGTGAACATTAATAAAACTATTGGGATGATGTTGGAATATTATATGTACACATGATTGTTGAAACAACATACATGCTAAGACAATAATGAATAAACTTATGGGGTGGTTGTTTTGGTTGGGGAAAAATTTAGGATCCTACACCAATGGAAATTGATGTTTCTACATTATTCTAGTCACTACCTCAAGGTAGTGTCTATATATATAGTGTTAATTATATTGTATCTTGTAGAGAATGAAAAGTCAATATAAATCAAAATGATCACATTATCTAGTAATTATGAAACCCTTTCCTAACCCCCCTTCACTAAATTAAAAATACCCATCTTCCCAGCATTGTAACTAGAAAGAGTGTATGGGTGAGAGATAGAGTGGGATCTTAAGTGGATAATGTTTTTATAATTCCATGTAATAAGAGGTTCATTATTTTTCATAAGGAAACATGTAAGAGGAAATTCTATTAAATTAAATTATTTTTTAAAAATTTAGTAACCCTCTTCATAAGGGATTTCTTCTTTTCAAAATAATGTGTTTTTAAAAAAAAAAATTTATTTCAAAATTATTTGGTAAAGACTAAAATGGTTTTAAAATTATGATTTCATATTTTAAATTTCATTATTTAAATTTTATTAGTTTCTCTAAAAAAATTATCTACTTTTAAAAATAACTTGTTTGTTTTATACCAATATTATTTGGAAAATATTTTACCTTTTTGTATTTTTAATTTTTTTAATATAATCTTCCATGATGTAGTATTTTTATCATTATTGTTTCATATTTGCTTTGAAGTAAATATCCATTCTTGAATTATTTTTCTTAAAAAAAAGCTAGCAAAAATTTTATTTTCTTCATACCAATGGTAGTATTTGAATTATTATGTAAAATTTTCTGAACAACCACCCTAATAGATGTTCTATTAACGGATTATTTATTAATTCAATCAATTTCATTTTTATGATCCTATTTTTTTTTGTTTCAAGATAGGAAGTGCTTTATTAAAATTTGAAACACTGACTTTGCAATCATGATTTTGGATTGATAGTGAACACCTACCTCAAGGGAAATTTCTCACATAGTGATTGGTATTCCCATTATACTACTCATAATTCTAGGGTTCCTCATGTATTTAATTTTATAGGAATGTAGGGACTTTTTTTAATTACTAGAGTTTTTTATAATGAATCAAAATAATTTATTGAAAAATTGGAAATCCTTATTTAAGGATTTAATAAAAATTATTCATGGCGTTTTAATTTAATTTTAATAATTTCCAAGTAATTTTTTTAATTTTTTTCCATAAAATACATATCATTTAAATATAATGAAAAAATTTAAAGGTTAATTTTTTTATTAAATTTATGTATTTTTTAAATGAATATTTTGTTATAAATTTTTAACTTATTTAAAAAAAATAAAAAAAACCATTACCCAAATGTTTATGCTCTCCCACAAATTCCACAAAAAATCACAGGGCATAGAATTGAGTTGAAGAAATTACAAATACATGATTATCTTGAGCGATGCAGTAGTAGAATAAATTATTTTTTTAGTTTCAAACTAATGTATTAACATCAATTTTTTAATAGAATTATTAATTCCATTAAGATATAGACATAAATATATTAATGGGCCAAGGTGACTCATTTTCGATTGTAACTTTTTGTTATGAATATCAATTTATTTGACTCAATTCTTTTAATAATATATTCTTTCAATAAAAATTCAATGTAAGAAATAGATATATGATTTAGCACCCATCTGAGGACCACAGTTCTTGAGCATTATTATTATAATCAATCAAAAGGAATATATAACATTTGATATTAGAGTGAGAATGGAAGATGATAATTTATTAATCATATTTTAAAAAAACAAGATTAGTTATTTAAGACATAAAATTAATATTGAACGAAATATATTTTAGATAGATAATGTGATATTTGGAAAGAAATATATAGAATTTTGAGGATTTTTGGGTTAAATGTTATGGTTATTCATTGTATTTATAATTGAAAACAAATTTCAATGGATAATTAACTTATGGTTTACATTTAATATTATCATGTTGTTAGTTATTATAATAACCATTTTTCATTTAGTTTTTGGTTGAGAATAGAAACATGAAAATAATTCAGTTCTTGATATGTTTCTAGAAACTGATTAATTTTTTAAAAAAGTAGAACATGTAATATTATAGGAGTCCAATAAAAACTTTTGATACATTATAAAGTAAAAAATAGATTTTTCATTCCTAATTATTCACAATAACTCAATAGAAATTCTATAAAGAGCATATTTAGAGAACCCTCATATGTTGTCTACAGTGATAGGAATTCAAATTATGATAACCTAATTTATCTTAGTGGATTCGAATTATATGACTTATGATATATATATATATATATACATCTATGTTTTATGTATTAATAATGAAAAAATATATGGATTAAAATAAAATTATTTTTACAATGGTTTTATTAAAAATTTAAATATTGTTAATGGATCTAAATTTTTTATTAATTATAATAAAAATATATTAAAATATTAATTTAGAAATATGTATATATATATAATTATTAATTTTAATATAATATTTTTTAACATATAAATATATATATATATATGGGTGAAATTAATTAAGATGAGATGCTAATAATTGTTAGTGAACAATAGTAGGTAAAAATTAATAAATTTAAGATAGATTGTTATGATTGTTGGAAAATTATATATTAAAGGTTAATGTATAAATTTTAGTAATAAAATTAAATTTTTTATATCATATAAAATATTAATGATAAATATATATATATATATTAGTGATATAAATATTATTACATAATAAATTATTGTATGAAGATACTTATATTAATGATAAGTAGATATAATTATTGGTTAATATTAATGATCATAGTTTTTCTATTATAGTAATAATATTTTTATGCTATACTAATTACAATATAATATATATATATATATATACATACATAAATATATATATAGAATAATTGATAATTTTAATGGAAAAATAGAATTTCAAATATTATAGGAGAATTATACTAATATTATTAATAATACATATTATTAATTAATTAATTAATATCTCAAAAAAATGATTATATTAATTTGAGATAGATTGTTATGTTATTTTGGTGTAAAAATTTTTATAATAATATATTAAATAATGGATTTAAATAAAAATTATATAAGAGTGTAATGAAAATAAATAAAAATTGAAGATACACTCCTCTCACTACTTACTAGATTATACCGCATCTACTCTTTTCAAAAAAGTTCAATTTTTTTCATTTCATTGCCAAAACTAGTTTAAATGATTCATGGAATTGTCATCTTCATGCTAAATGATTCTTGTTCGATACTCCTTGATGTTTGCCTTCTAATAATGTGGATAAAAATTTTAATTAACGGGTATATTTATATATGCATGAATATATATGGATTGGATGAGATATATTTCAAGAATCTTGGGATATGTAAGATGAAATGATAAATTTTATTAAAATGTAGGGATGTTATTGTAATATTACATAGACATGATATGTCTATATTTATCAATGAAATTATAGACATTACATCTTAGTGGTGGTGAATATTTTCTATAAAAAGAACATACCCCTAAAGAAATTCATTAAGAATCCTTATTGTATTCTCACATCCATAGAATAAAAATTTGAATATTTTGGTGTGTGTAATTAGAGAGACAAAGGAAAATCGAGTTAATTATTATGGGGATATGTTTGGGATAAATATTTACAATTGGAGATTTTATGTACTTCATAAAGCATCTTGTATGGAATAATTTAAAAAATTAAACTCTATCTTCTAGGAAGCCTTCTTTGTAATATATTATTTTATTAAAAATTATAAATCTATAATTTAAATATTTCATTTATAAATTATTTTATAATTTTAAAAATGATTTCTTTCAAAATTATTTTTCTGTATTTAAAAAGATTTCATTTCAAAAATATTATTTTTTGTATTAAAATCCCTATTTTTAAAAATTATCTGTTTATATATTATATAATCCCTATGATTGTTTGAAAATAAATTTTATTTATAGATATCTATTATGTTCAAAATATGGTAAGTCCATGAACAATTTTTTTTATGGATGTTCTTATTTTCATTAACATTCATATATCACCAAAATTTTGTTTAAAAAATTTATCCCCATACATTTCTATTTCCTTTTTACCTTGATGTTATTTAATTATAAGTTTTTAATTCTTTGAGAAACTACTCTTATATATTTTCCACTGATATACCGTGTTTTACTTTAATCCCATTCATTTTTATGCATCAACATTTATTTGTTAATAAAAAAATTGTCAACATACAAAATTGATTACTAAATTTTTAAAATTAGATTTTATATACATTGAATAGACCTAGAAATTACATTTAATTGTTTTTAAATATATGGGAATTTTACGGGTCTGCAAAAATTGATGACACATGATTCTGAGGCCCGGTGTGCCCGGAATAAATTTTTGAACTTTTATTTGAGTACGTTTAGCAACCATACGAGCAAATTTTTATAACTTTTGAACTGCTTCTCGGAATTGATATCTGAGAACACTGTTGAACTCGTAGTGTTATTATTTGCTTAAGGAGTCCTTTACCTAGATCGTATTGGGTCAGGGGTGAAAGATAGAATTTGGGTTTTTCATGAAGGAATAAATTAAAATAAAATGGTGTTACAGTTTATTTTTATTTTATTTTGAAACCAGCCATGTCGGTATTTCACAGGTAGAGACCACCTGAACTAAAAACTCCAAGAGAGGTTATGGATGTGGGGATCACCGATCCTAACCTCCCATGACTGGTTATAGTAGTGGGGACCACCCGAGGATTAAAAACCCCTTGAACCCCTTTGAACTCCCTTTTAATATGAAAAAACCTCTTGAGATCCCCCTCTTAATTATGCAAACTATCCCCTTTAATTAATTTATCTAACCTATCAATTAATTAATTTAGCTATTTTAAATTTATGCCAACAAACATAATATATAACAAAATCCATTATTTTTTACTACCATTTTATTTTTGTGGATATGGGGAGAGGGGAAATATTTGTAGGATTACACATATCCTATGAAGAATTCCATCGAAGAATATTCTTTGGAAATTAAGGAAGAGAACGAAGAGCGAACCCATCCTTGAAGCGTGATTTCGGAAGAGACGATCGTTACCAATCCCTTCACCTTCTTTGACTTCATTCATACACCAATGTCAATGAACAATCCAATGTAGGGTTTTTGTTCAAATGTTCTTCCATTCTATTTTTTTGCGGGATTGGGAATAGTTAAGGATGAAGGTTGTGGGGATTGATGTTCTTAAATATCTTCCATATACATTATTGACTCAAAAAAGGTGAACAACATGCTACTGCTATAACACAGAGAGTGCGGTTCAAACAAACATGCCCCAAACTCTCCACAAAATTTCTGTTTTATTTTTGATCGTGATAAAGGCAACGATGCACCAGCAACAGTCGTCTGAACCACAACCTCCATCTGGGCCGAGCCGCCACCGCCGTCTGGGTCGAGCCGCCGCCAGAGCCACCACTGTCGTCCAGGCCGAGCCACTGTCGTCGTAGCGGCCGAGCCGCCCTGCAGCACCTCGTGGTTGAGCCGCCCCTCTACACCCCCTATGGCCTCCAACCTCCCGGCCTCGCCACCCCAGCCAAGCCGCCCATCAGCACCCCTACGGTCGAGCTGCCCTACGGCCGAGCCGACTCGCAGTCAAGCTGTCTTTAGTGGTCCAGCTACCTTGTGGCCACCCACGACCCTCATGGATTGTCAGGATACCCAGCGAGCCGGCCTGGACCTAGCAAGTCAGGCCGAGTCGACCTGGGCTGGGTCGGTTCAGTTCGGGTCTGACCCGGTCCCACCGGACACGGTCGGACCGATCTATTTTTGCACTTTTGTCCATAACTTTTGGCACTGGAGGTTTGTTCGACGAATCATCAGTAGCGCAGTAAATCATAGAGCAAGACATTCCCTTTGAGTAAACCCCACTATATATTTTGAATAAGATGGGATACAATCATGTTGGATTGAGCACGAATCCAACTAGGCCCCCGAGATTAAAATTCTAATAGCTCATATACTAGGCGTCCGATAGACGCATCGTCTGTTACATTGAGACCCCTATGACGTGGCAATCCTTTGTTATACTTTTACATGAGACTTCATGGTAGTTGGAGTATCTAAAAGATTCATGTGGTGAGGATACTCTTGGATATAAGAGAGCCTAGTGTGGGAACCCAGTAGCTGGCTGTGATGTGAAGAATGAACATCGATCCTGTGTGTGTCAGCACCGAGAGATCCTGTGTGGGTCAGCACCAAGAGATGCTGTGTGGGTCAGCACCGAGCGATCCAATGTGGATCAGCACTAGGTTATACTATATGGGTCAGCACCAGGCGATCTTGTGTGGGTCTACCTTATAATAGAGTAAGATGGTTCATTAGTTATAACTAATCATCATTAATATCGTACCTATGTTATACCTGGTGTGATCCAAGTCTGTACCTTTGTGGTACATTCTTTCTTGTTCATATCTTGGTGGTATTCTTCAGTGTGGTGTACCTGTGTGGAAAATTCCATCATTGTATTCCTTCTATTTTTTAGTAGTTGATCTTTGGGATTTTGAGTTGGACACTGTGATTTCCTCATGATTGTGATGAGTTTACTTAATAACTTAGGTATATGAATGGTCATATACCTATGTAGGGTTATCAGTTGAATTCATGCTGGGTTGTTTATCATTTGTGGATTTTGTGAGACCTTGAGGGTCTTATGGTACCTATTGTGTATTGTTTTACTCACCCCTACACTGGCAATGTCTGCACCTCATTGTGTTTGGTATAGACGACAGACAGCGCAGACTGAGGACGAGAGTACCAGGACTAGACGGTGCCCATAGGTGGGCCATACGACATGTCAGTATGCAGAGGAGAAAGGTGGATGTAGAGTGTTGAGGAATTAATCTATACATACTTTTCATGTGGTTATCTCTGTGGAATATCCGGTAGCTGCATTTACTCTTCCATTAGTTGTATTGTAAATCAGTTGTACTTGTACATTTACTATTGGGCTTGTATTTCAGCCCCTTTTACTTTCATCAC
Organism: Viscum album; assembly: GCA_963277665.1. Classification (NCBI taxonomy): domain Eukaryota; kingdom Viridiplantae; phylum Streptophyta; class Magnoliopsida; order Santalales; family Viscaceae; genus Viscum; species Viscum album. The sequence goes on from OY728141.1 coordinate 1,429,776,469, forward strand.
AATTTTGGTTATGCTGTTTTCCTGTGTTCATATCGTATTGTGTACTTGGTTAGGTGATTTTACAGGTCATAAAGGCAATGCCTTGTCAGTTTTAGGGAATACACCTTTCGGTGCTAGTCGCAAGCCCCTAGCCTTTGGAAGGCGGGCTTCGGGTAGTCATGGCATGGGCCCCGGGGGATGGGTTGTGACAAATTGGTATCAAAGGGGTCAGTTCTATGATTGAACATAGGACTTTGATATTTCTTTTAATGGAAATAGTCTTAATTATAGTGAGTGTTGTTTTTAGTTCGGGGAGTCCATTGTTGGTATCGCGGATGACGTATCCATACACAAGGACGGTGACTTCTGATTTCCAACTCAGTGCACGAAATCACTGATTGTCTGGGTATTTTAATGATTTTTTGGTGTGATCTCTTGTGTCAGATCCCTAGATATAACTTATTGATCATGGTGCACCTTTTTATTTTTAGGAAGCCTTCACAAAGACAGCTAGCTAGGGTTCTGAGAGTAGTGCGCACTAATATCCCACCAGGCGACAAGGCCTCGGTATGGGGCCCTCATCCCGTAGAGTCCCCAGCGATGGAACCAGTGGTACCATTACCTGTTGGTCCCTCGAAGCCACCAACCCCTGAAGTAGAGAGTGTACACTACTTGACCGCGTTGTAGGAGTTCTAGCACTAGAGGTCACTCAGGTTCATGGGAGATACAAGCCCATATGCGGCTGAGGATTGGCTGGAGGCTGTAGTGAGAGTCTTTTTATGGATAGGGTCACCTACGGATCTCATGGTGATCCTTTCCAACATCCTTCTATAGGTAGCAGAAGGAAAATGGAAGATCTTGATGCTCCAAGTTCATGATGAGGTGACACATCTTTGGGAAGACATCAAGAGCCAGTTTCGGGCAGAGTTTGTCCCAGCAACTCTTCGCGTAGTGCGCACACAAGAGCTACTTTATCTGTTGAAGGGTAGAATGAATGTATCTCAGTACTCAACAAGGTTCACTGACCTCACACGCTACTCCAATGATATTTTATAGGTCCCATTATTCAGGGCTCAGACCATCGTGCATGGGCTTAAGCAAGAGATCAGGGCATTGATGATATCACTCAGCATACCGACGCAGACTGTGGTGTTAGAGGGAGCACTCATAGTGGAGATTTTTCTTGTTGAGTAGACACCAGCAGCGAGACCCACCACCAGTAGTCATGTAGCGGAGTCTTCTGCAGCTGGCAGTAGAAAGAATTCATAGAGGTCCAAGAGGACCAGACCTACTGGTGGATGACGGCAAGATTCAACATCAGCTGTGCGGGGCACCCGAGGCAGATCCAGTCAGGACAGGAGTGGGCAGTGTTACACATGCGGTAGGCAAGGTCACATGCCTCGTGACTATCCAACCCTCTATGGGAATGATCAATATATAGTCGAAGGACTTCCTAGACATATACAGTGGATCAATCTAGCTGGTATGCAGGGAGTAGGTAGACGTGGAAAAGGATCTGTCCGTGCTACTAGCGATGGGAGATGATTCGAGATGTTACCCCGCCCACAACCAAGAGTACCACCCAGACCATATGGAGCAGGTAGACAAGGGAGAGCTAATCTCCAGGTAGGTGAGGACTACGATGACGACACATCATAGATGATACGAGGTACAGTCTATGTCAATTACACCATAGCTGCAAAATTTATAGACATAAGGGCCAGTCATTCTTTTTTGTTTACCACTACCCTCGTTTAGAGATCAGAGAATCTGACGGAGTCATTGGCTCGATCCTTACATCTAGTCCCTCTTATAGGATCATATTTGACGATTACGCACTGGTGCCAGCAGTGTGAGCTTACTCAAGGAGGTGAGAGAATCAGCTGGAATCTCCCAGAAGCGGCATCAAGGCCTTAAGATGTTCACATTTGTATGGAATGGTTTTCAACAGTCCATGCTAAGATAGAATGTATTTGGTGAAAATTGAGGTGTTTCCGCATAGATGGGACTACGTTTACCTACATCGATGAGAAGGGAACCTTTGCAGCACAAAATGGACTTACCCAGAGGAGGGTGAAGCTGATTACACATCAGCTGGATAGCCTCAACCTCCGAGGGGTTGATGTGGAGAGTCTGAGATATCCAATATTGGAGGACCAGTATGCGGATGTCTTCTCAGATGATGTTTCGGGACTACCTCCTCAAATAGAGGTGGACTTTTACATTGACTTGTACCCCTTGGTGACACCGATATCTAAAACAGCGTATCTGAGGGCTCCCACAGAGCTTTGTGAGATACAGGTACAGCTAGAGGACTTACATGGGAAAGGGTTCATTCGGCCTAGTGATTCTTCTTGGGAAGCCCCAATTTTATTATCCAAGAAGGCATATGGGAGCTTTGGACATTGTGTCAACTATCGGTGCCTGAACCAGGTGACCATGAAGAACAAGTACACACTTCCAAGGATTGACGACCTCTTTGATCAGTTGAAGGGAGAAGAGTGGTTCTCAAAAATATACCTCTAATCCGGATATCATCAACTATGTGTACAAGATGAGGATGTTCAGAATACGTCTTGCAGATGTCAGTACGACCATTACAAGTTCATTTTTATGCAATTCGGCGTGGCCAAATATCTAGTAGTGTTCATGGGACTCATGAACAGGATCATTTAGCCACACCTTGATCGCATTGTCATTGTCTTTACCAATAACATTATGATCTACTCAACTACTGAGGAGGAGCATTCCTACCATTTGCGTGTAGTACTTGACACACTCCGGGAGCCCCTTATTTATGGTGAGCTCTTGAAGTTCCAGTTCTGTATCTCAGAGGTTCACTTTCTAGGACATGTCATATCAGAGGCTAGAGTTGCAGTGGATCCAGTAAATATTGAGGCGGTACTTTCTTGGGAGCCACCCAAGAGTGTGACGGAGGAATAATGTTTCTTGGGTTTGGCTAGATACTATCTGAGATCTGTTCAAGATTTCTCTAGAGTTGCAGCACCACTTTTAGCATTGAAGAAGAATGGGAAAACCTTAGTATGGTCATAGATATGCTAGAAGAGATTTAGGATTTGAGGTAGAGGCTGGATAGTAACCCCATACCTAGGATTCCAGAGGAGGTTTTAGGGTACCTAGTCTACTGCGGCACATTAGGGACCGGACTCATATGTGTCCTGATGCAGGAGTGAGCAGTGACCAATTATGGTTCTCAACATCTAAGTAAACATGAGCAGAACTATGCTACCCATGACCTGGAGTTAGTTGTAGTGGTATTCACCTTTAATATGTGGTGATACTATCTGATGGGAGAACGTTTTATAGTCTACTCAGATTACAGGAGTCATAGGTATATCTTCTCTCATATGGACCTGAACTTGAGACTATGACGTTGGCTTGAGTTCCTCTATTACTATGACTTCGAGATAGTCTATACATCTGGGAAGGGGAACATTGTAGCTGATGCCCTTAGTAGGAGATGTGGTATACAACTTCTAGGTGAGGCGACGGAGCAACTTTCCACTTTGCAGATATCCCATGTGGATTGAGATGGAGTATCTTTTCTTTAGTCTCTTACAGTCCCTCCCCCACTTCTTTAGCGAGCCAGGGAGGCACAGTGTGGGGACGCTGACTAAGAGGCTCAACGTGCTTAGATATCCACAGGATATGCACCTGATGGATTTTCTAAAGTTGGGGAGCAAGTCTTCCTCTTTAGAGAACGTACCATGGTACCGATGTCACCTTAGGAGGAAGTGTTTTGGAATTTCCACACCTCCCCTCTAGCAGTACATCTAAGAGTGGAGAAGATGTACCAGGACCTCTAACCATAACACTGGCCACAGAGAATGAAGAAAGAATTATCATAGTTTTTCACTCGGTGTTTTACTTGTCACCGTGTGAACACGAAGAATCAGGTAACAACATGGTTGGTTCAGCATTTAGAGGTCCCCGTGTGGAAGTGGGATGGGATATTGATGCACTTCGTGATGGGTATTCCACATCCAACTAGGGAACATTACTCAACTTGGGTGATCATCGACCGACTCTCCAATTTGGCCCACATTCTGCCGATCTGAGAGAAGGGTTCAATAGAGAGCTTGAGATGCCTCTATGTGCAGAAAATTGTGTCATTATGTGGAGTACCCTCGATTATTTTCTTCGATAATGATGCATGTTTTACTTCCGAGCTATGGAAGGGGTGGCAGGAGGCTTTCAGGATGCATGATCGTTCAAGCACTACCTTTCATTCAGAGATGCATGGCCAAACTGAGCGAACCATTCAGACCGTTGAGGAAATTATACATGGATGAGTCCTCAAATTTGGTCATAGTTGGGAGGATCACATGCATCTGGTTGAGTTTTCATACTACAAAAACAATCACTTCACTATTAGTATGAAACCTTTTGAGGCATTTTACGAGCGACCTTGTAGATCACCTTTGTGCTGGGCAGATCTAAGGGAGTCAACACTAATCAGACCAGAGATGGTATGAGCTACCACAATGAAAGTGAAATTCATCTAGGAGGGGATGAAGGCTGCACAGTGCAGGCAGAAGTCATATGCTGATAAGAGATGGAGACCGCTCTTGTTCGAGGATAGAGAGCATGTCTTTCAACTGGTCTCGCCTCGACAAGGTTGGGGGAGAATTGGTCGAGCCGAAATGTTATCTCTATGATTCATTGGACCCTTCCAGTTCCTCAAGAGAGTTGGCTAGGTGGGTTACCTCTTATCTCTTCCATCTCAGTTGCACCGGGTACACAACATCTTCTACGTATCCCAGCTGAGGAGATACATGCACGACCCTTCCCATGTCATCGACCATGGAGATTTAGATATCAACGATGGGGAGACCTTTTCAAAGATTCCAGTGCAGATTGAGGATCAATAAGATAGAGTCCTTCGTGGATGGTAAATACCTCCGGTGCAAGTTTGTTGATAGCACGAGATCCTCAAGTATGGGAAATGGCAGAAGGAGGCTTAGATTCATGCTTATTACCCACACTTGTTCACTTAGTTTGAGTTGTGGCATCTGGGGACGCAATGCCCTGCGGTTGGAAGATTGTAATGACAATGAATTTTCATGTAATCTTTTTTAAATATATGTTAATTTAAGGAGTCTACGAAAATTGATGGCACATGATTCTGTGGCCCGGTGTGCTCAAAATCAATATGTGAACATTTCTTCAGGTATGATTAGTAAACGTACGAGCTGGTTTTTCTAACATCTGAATCGGTGCTCGGAATTGAAATCTGACGACACTGTTGAACTCGCAGTGCCAGTATTCCCTTAAGGGGACCATCACCTTGACCACAGTGGGATGGGGGTGAAAGATAGAATTTGGGTATTTCGTGAAGGAATAAAATATAATAAAATGGTGCAAAATATTTTGTATTTTATTTTGAAACCACCCATGTGGGTATTTCACATGTAAGGAGAATGATAACTAAAACCTCCAATGAAAGGTTATGGAGGTGGGGACCACTGAACCTAACCTCCCATGAAAGGTTATGGTGGTGGGGACCACCCGAGGCTTAAAACCCCATGAACCACTATGAACTCCCTCTTAATGGGGAGAAACCTCTTGAGCTCCCATACTTAATTATTCCAACTCTCACATTTAATTAATTGAGCCAACCCTTCAATTAATAGATTAATCTATATTAAATTTATGCCAACAAACATAATCAATCACAAAATCTATTATCTTTTTTCTACCATTTCATTTTGGTTGATTTCGGGAGAGGGGAAATATTGGGAGGATTACACTTCTCCCACGAAGAACTCTATCAAAGGATGTTCTTTAGAAATCAAAGAAGAGGATGGCTGGAGAACCCGACATCGAAGCATGGTTTCGAAAGGGATGATTGTTGGAACTCTCTTGTCCTTCTTCAGCTTACTTTATACGCCAACATCAATGAACAATCCAAGGTAGGGGTTTTGTTCCCAAGTTTTTCTCTTCTAAATTTCATTTACAAGATTGGGAATATTGAATTATGAAGGTTATGGGGATTGATGTTCTTAAAAATCTTTCATAAACATTCTTGATTATAAAATGATGAACCACTTGATACTGATATAACGTGGAGAGTGCGGGCCAAAAAACAAGGCATGACCTCTCTGCAAACCTTTATTTCGATTGTTGGTCGCGATGAATGCGATGACGCATCGACCAATGCTGCACGAGCCACCACTACCATCTAGGTAGAGCCTCCGCTGCCATCCTATCTGATCCACCACCAACATCCGGGCTGAGTCACCACCGCCCGAGCCGCCACCTGAGCCATAGCCTCCATCTGGGCCAAGCCGCCGCCCAAGCTATCACTGCCGTCTGGTTCGAAATGCCTCCGTCGTCCAGGTCGAGCCTCCCCACTGCACCCCCATGGTCGGGCCACCATGCAACACCCCCCGCTGCATCCTCCCACCCAACCAAGTCGCCTTTATTTCTCCTCTGCTCAGCAACCCCACAGACAAGCCACCACACGACAAACCGCGACCCTCTGCAGTCCATTGGGGCCCTCGTGGCCTACCGAACTGCCCAACGGGCCGGGCTTCCAAGAGGTCCATTTGGAACACAACAAGTCGGGCTGAGTCAAGCTGAACTAGGTTAACCCAAGCATGGTCGTGTCGGGTTGGACCAGACCCAGACCCACTTTGAACCATTAATGCTCTTTTTTTCATAACTTTGGCACTAGTATTTCGTTTGATTAACCATCAGTGGCACTGGAAATAATGGAGCAAGACGACCCCTTTATGTGTAAACCACTATAAATAAGGAATAAGATTGGGTACGGTCAGGTTGGATCGAGCACGAATCCTACCGGGCCCCCGTAAGTAAAAGACTAATAACTCACATTCGGGCGTCTGATCGATGCACCGTCTATTGCGTTGAGACCCCTAGGACATTGAAGTACTTTGAGATACATCTATGTGAGACCTCGTGGAAGTTGGAGTAATGACCAGAGGCTTGTGGATAGGATCCTCTTAGAGACAAGATAGCCTAGTGCAGGAACCCAATAGCATGTTGTGATGTGATGAATGAAGAGTGATCCTTTGTGGGTCAGCACCAAGCGATTTTGTGTGGGCCAGCACCGAGCGATCCTATGTGGGTCTTTCTATTAACATAGTATGACGATTCAGTAGTTATATCTAATAATCATTACTAAAATACCTATATTATACCTTATGTGAGATGAGTTCGTACCTGTGTGGTATATTCTGTCATGTTAATACCTCGGTGGTATTCTTAAATGGGGCGTACCTGTGTGGTACTTGCGTTCGTTGTATTCCTTACATTGTGGAACGGTTGAGAATTGGTCATTTGAGTTGGACTCTGTGTTTTCCTAATGATTGAGATGGGATTACTTGATTACTTAGGTATATGTATGGGAATATTCCTTAATAGGGTTGTGAGTTGAATTCTTGTTGGGTGGTTTATCCATTGTGGAATTTGTGAGACCTTGAGGGTCTCGAGGTCCCTACTTAGAATCGTTATAATCACCCATTCATGGTCAATGCGAGAAATTTTTTTTTTGAGTAGACAACGGATTGTGCTGAATGAGGATGAGATCCAGGACTGGACAATGCACGGAGGTAGACCATACGACATGTTGGTATGTAGAGGAGACAGGAGAATGTGGATTGCTAAGGAGGTGATCTGTACCTACCCGTCAAGTAGGTATCTCAGAGGATGATCTAGTAGTTTCCTTTACACATCATTCAGTTGTATTGTATTTTAGTTGTACTTGTACCTTTACTATTGGGGTTGTATTCCGGACCCTTTTACATTCAACACTCTTTTGGTTATATAGTTTTCTTGTGTTTGTATCATTTTGTGTGCTTGGTTATGTTAGTTTATAGGTTATAAATGTAATGCCTTTCCAATTTTAGGGAATATGATTTTCGGTGCTAGTCGCCACCCCTGGCCTATGGAAGACGGTCTTGGGGTAGTCACTACACGGGCCCCGGGGGATGGTTTGTGACATAAATGTTGAGGCATGTAGATATAACTGAGACCACATGGGACATTATATACCAATTGATGGGAATTAATTATAAAATATTCAATGTTTTAGGGTTCCAAAATTTATTTTTTCTAAAAGCTTATTAAATTCTATTATGAAAATCAATAAATTATGTTTAAAAAAATTGTAGGAAATTTTTTCAAAATGAAAATATACTATATCACTATAATATTAAAATTATAAATATTTTTATTCAAGGATAATTTCATCAATTTTAAATCTTCCCAAAGAAATTTTTCAATTGTTTTTTTAAAAAACACCTTTGGATTTTAATGTAAATGGATTATTTTTTATTAAGATGATTTTTTACTAAATTGAATGTATAATATTTTTATGAAATTGTTTCCAAGGTGGTATTAATTATTCTAAAAATGTGTTTTCATTAAAATACCTACCTATTTAATTTTTTTCCACAATATACATTAAAATAAAAAGTCACGGGGTTTAGTGATGAATTATATCTATTATGAAGATAATATTAGGTGGAGCATAACTGTTGCATAAATTTGTGAATTATTATATCACCATTTAATGGATTAGAATGTGTTCATTTTTAGTATATTTCAATATAGTTTAAATATATTTTCCAAAAAAATCAGGAGTGTTGTAACTATTTTTGGGTTACAAAATCATTATTTATATAACAATTTGTTTGAATATATACATTTAGTAATAATTAATTCTTATAATAATTTAATATTGAAAAATATTAATTTTCCTTAATATATGATTTGGGAGAATAAGTCATTGGGGATCATACCAATAATGTATCCTTCATTTTTTATGATGATGATTTACTCCTTATGAAATTATACATCTGGGACTGATCTTCCTGATATAATGATGGATGATGGGTTTTATTTTCCATGAATAATTAAAAATATATTGTCTCACATCATTATTTAATTATTTCCATTACTGATATGGGAGGTAGCGGAGTAGGGGGAGTGACTTAAAAAAGGATATCCACTATACTAAATCTTTAAATACATTATTGATACTACTCATAAATTAATGTAATGTATTATATTTTTATATGATAAATATTGTACTTTAGAGGGATTTTTTTATTCATTCAATAAATTTGATTGGGATTCGGGTTTTTCAGATATATTTGGAATATGTTTGAATCTGATTGAAGATAAATTGAGGGTATTACATTTTACATGGATTTAATCAAGGTATTATCTTATAGCTCACATGAATATGTTGAAATATTATGTATGATTGTCATCTATGTTTTGTGAGTTTTATCCACAAGGGTCCCTTGAAATTTCATAGTGTTTTTAGGTCCAAGTATTCTTTCATTAGCCTCTGGTCAAGAACAAATGATACATGGAAACCACTTACATTGGTTCATTTGATATTTCATAATTGATAGTATTATTGAAATCACCTAGATTATCATGACCCTAGATAGTCCATCAATTACATTATTAGGGAAATTTAATATAGAATCATACTCAATCAATACATTTGTTTGTGAGCGGGAAGGATCCATTCGATTGATCACACACATATGAAATATTGATCCATTATATGGAATCCCCTTGGAATTATTTATCATCATTATTTTTTTTATATAATATGGAGTGAATGGTTTTCTACATAAAAAATTGATTAGATCAATTTACATTCAAATAAAGGTGATATAATGTATTTTTTCATGTAACATTTTTATATATTATATGGAATTAATTTGAGAACATGATTTAAGATGGAGTGAAATTCCGAGGCCCTGGTTGATCATAATAAATGATTTAAATAAATTGAACCTTAAATAGAATGAATGAGAATATTTATAGAAAATGTAGAATAATTTTTAAAAGGGTCCCTATATCATAAATATGAGGGTAAAGTTGCGTTCATAGTATTAACATTACCATAGGTGTGGCCTAACATAGGCTTTCATGGGCTGACTGTGCAATCTAGTTTATGAGAGTTTATAGAAAAAAATAAATATAATATGTATTTTATATATATTTTGAACTAACTAAATGAATGATTCATATAAATAAGACATTAAGAATAATTTCCAGGGTTATCCACATAACACTGTAATTTTCTAGAGAGTTAGAGAGGAGAACCTTAAAGAAACATATCGAAGATGAATGACATTGAATAAAGCGATCATGAATCTATGCACCAGAATAGTTGGAGGATCTCATAAATGGATGCAGAACTATCATTAATTGTCAATGAACCATCCAAAATCATAGTAGGGCATGTGATTTCATTCTATATTTCGTATTATACTATTTAAAAAAATTATCAACCCATGAAAAGGATGACCCATGGTTTGTTCATTCTTGCAGGTGGGTGATAGTGTGTTTGAATCAAGGAATTGATTTAGTTTCTTATTAGTTTCGTGATTCATATAATGAGAGAAAATCAAGTTCGTAACCAACAATGACTGAGGTTCAATCTTTAGGTTATTTATTTGTGATTTCCTCCCCCTTTATTCCTACATAGTATTTTTTATTCGTGGGGTTACAAACATAGGATCATCACACATCCATCTCATGGAGAAACAATATGAAATTGTAGATTAGACATCATTATGACCTTGTAGAGGAGTTTCACTAATTTAGATAGATGGATCAATGTTTTCCAAGAGATATTTTACCAAGATTGTTCTTCGTGCAGATGATCAGAATCTATTTTTGAAGTTTATCGAAGGCTTGAAGCAAACCAAATCGGTGTTACAATGATTAGACATCTCTAGATCTGCATCATCGAGGTGAAACAATCTACGGGGCAGATAAGATCAACCATAGAACTGGATGAAGTATAGTTATTCTAGAAAATCCTAATGAACACGGTATGTATCTAAGAATATAATGATTATGGGACTAATCAAGTGGAGGTTAGGGTTTTGAGTGATAGAGAGGTGGAACATGGCATGTGACAATTGTCACATGTCCTTTGGGGCCTTAATCAGAGTGTGGTGTGTATCTATGATGATAAAAAGATATGGGGTGTAGTTCATGACATGTACTCCAAAACATGTCCAAACCCCAACTTAATACTCAAGCTACCCTGTGTACTTGTACATGGTTAGGCGTACACAGGTCGAATCCATATATTGGAACATATCCAGGGTACACTGAGAAAACTATTGATAGGAAAAAACTACTTGAATCTGTGTACCCTCACATGGCCATTGTACATAGAGCAGAAACCGAATAATTGTACATGGAGAGTAAGCCTTTTTATGAGATGTGTATACCTTTCCCGTAATACATGTTTTCAGACACGTTCTGTTGTACACAGGCAGTACACGGGGATACGATACACATCATGTGACAATTCTACAAGCCATGTACTCTTTTATAAATGTTTTAATCTCATTGTCCACTATATCTTGTAAAATTTTCATTTCTGTTGGTGCCCCCAAGCTTGTTCCCCAAATGTTCTGTGGGTATCATTTGTTATCCACAAGAGTTTGACCCCCTTTTGTAGGGCTTTATAAATATAGATTGGAGTCCCCTGTGAGCATCCCAGATCATGATCCTCTATCAATTCTTATTCCCTAGTAGATTCATGTTATCGAAACTCGTAATCCCTCCGGACATCAGTCCTCTACTTATGAGGTGAATCAGAGTTAGTAATTGTATATACCATGGACCTAGTAGTGATACTCATCGGTGTATCTTGATATTCCCAAAACATAAAGTAGGTTCTCTGGGAATGAGTGTATCATATTCTCTCATAGAGGTTATTGAAAAGCTATACTTCTCGGGTGGATGTCATCAGGGCTGTCAGACTATGGAGTGAGTTCTCCTAGATGAGTGCTTCATGGAATCATTGGACTGAATCCCTAGTGTGGGTATTTGGTTGTAGTGAATTACCTCTAGACTACGGGTCTAGGATTCTAGTATATTTGGATATGTTCATATTATATGTATTTTTGGATAATATTTTTTACATATGACTATAACATTACAATATTTTCTACTTTTTCTCAGGGTTCATACAAATTATTTTCAGACCCACCCATGAACGGTCATTGCCCGCACATATCACATCTTGTGCAGAAAAGAGTCCTTTTGATGGAGTTTGTGGAGGACCAAGACTGTATTAAGTTTTCTAATTTTCAAATAGGTCTAGGTGTTCCTATTTTTAATAGGTATAGTCCCAGTACCAATATTTTACACTTATGGGTTTCCCATTATAATTGGAAGACACTTTTTTTGGACTTGTATTCTGGACTAGTTTAATTTTTCACTCATTACATTCTATTTTTTTTCTATTGGTTGTTTTTAGTAGTATGCATGTCATTTTTTCCTTGGTAGTTTTTACATTTCAATATTTCTAGGCTTGGAGATGTGTACATTTTTATAAGCACTTCAATAATGCCTTGTATTTTAGTGACATTATTACTCGGTGATTGTCACCAGCCCCTGCCTATTAGAGGCATGCTTAGGCAGTCACAATAGGATCCCCACTGGGACATGTCGTGACATAGTTGTATCAGATCCTGTCGATTATACCTTTAGAATTAGTGTTAGTGATACTGGTTTGGGAAAATAGTGTTTAGTGTATTGATTTTGTATTTCAAGCCAAACACTAGAGTCTTGTGGATTATTTCTAGCGTATCCATAAACCGTGACTCCGATAACCTGATTTCACATTCAATACAAGAGAACGCCAGTTGTGGGTAATAATTGGTACATGCATCATATAGTAATGGGTTGTGGTTTCCATGTCATTATTGGGTCATCTTTCAAGATAAACTCATTATCTATGGTACATCTCATTTATTAAAGGATTCCTCTATGACACATACCTTCTAGGATTCAATAACATGATCACTTAGATTAACCCCTTAGTGAAGAGGATTTGATAGATGGGCTAGGCCCCCATGGAATTACCTCTAATTGGTGAAGCGACTATACCACCACCCATGGAGCATAATGTGGTACCATATGTACCATAAGATGAGGAGAAATGAAAAAGAACACTCCACAAGTTTCAGAGACAGATACCTATGAGGTATCGAGAAGAACCCAACCATAATTTAGTTGAGGACTAGCTTGAGGTGGTGACATAAGTTTTCCAGCTAGTATGGACACTAGCGAACAAGATGGTGATCCTAGCAGCAAAACTTCTTCGGGGTTCAGTAGGGCGATGGTCGAGTCTTACCACACAAACATATAATGATTCCCCTTATTCATAGACAATGATTGAGCATCTCTTTAGAGAGGATTTATCTGTATTCATGCTAAGAGAAGTGCCTATAGAAGAGTTTCATCAACTCCAGCTGTGTAGTATGATGGTGGAAAACTAGTCATAGTGCATAACCATCCTCTCAAGGTAATCGATGGTTATTGTTTGGGATTAGTACTTCACTGAATAGAATATCAAGTGAGGTATACGTCAGGACATCCAAGCCAACAACATACTTCTATGTATTCTGACATATGATGGAGTGCTTGAGTGAGATTTGTTGATTGAGAGCATCTTATCTGAGAAGAGATAGCCAAAACAAGTCATCTGCAATCAAGCAGGTGCAGATATAATGACATCAGAGACATAATGTTAGACATAGGGATAATGAAATGGGATGCATCACAGGATTCCCCATGATATGGGATCTATAGTCTAGGGATCTCATAGTAGATCTGGTCAGTATATGGATAGGTGGTGGTACACATGTGATTGTATAGGAAATCCCAATATAGATTTTCCAACCCATCGAGATACTGGTAGGGATGTTGTAGATGGTCCATTTAGGTAGAGTAAATGAGTGTAACAAGTATATTATCAAAGTGGCTAATGTGGAAGAGGAAAATGGATATCTTCAGGAGGTGGCAGGTGTTTTGACATACTACCACCAACACCCCAGGGGTCAATGACAGGATTAGGGAGATATAATACAAGGGTTGGGGAAACTACACTTAGTCGAGGATTATGACCCAGGGACTCCAATGATGATTCAAGATATGATCTATGCCTTTTCTACCTTACCTAACATTCTTGTAGACACAACTCTAATCATTCATTCCTCTCCATATATCTAGTATGATACCTTGAGATTCTGGTTGAACCGCTGACTCACCCAATATAGATGAATACTCATATGGGAGTAGATTAGATTATTACATACCTTTCATGGTAGTGTGATCTTACCCATATAGGTATGAGTATTTTTTGGAACCTCTTGGATGAAGCTTAGAGGCCACATAACATAATTCTCGGTATGGATTTTCTATATTCTGTCCATGCCCATATTGATTTTTTTAGACGAAGGGTGTGGTGCGTCTGCAGCGATGGTACAAGGTTTTTCTCTATTAGTATAATGGAAAACTGAGAATCATAGGATGGTATCATACATTAAATGGTTAAGCCAACAATATATTAGTTGGCTATCCTTACCCTCATAATAGTAGATGTTGTGAGATTTTAGTTCCCATTAGTGGTGGAAGATTACACGGATATCTTTACATAAGAAGTTCTATAGCTACCTCCCCACTAGGATATTGACTTCTACATCAATTTGCACCATGAGAAGGAACTGATATCAGCAGTAGTATATTGGATGGCTATGTCATAGCTTCATGATATTATGGTGCAGTTGGAGGATTTTCATATGAAGGGCTTTGTGAGATCCAATGTTTCTCCCTGGAAAACCCCAGTTTTGTTTTCCAAAACAAAATATGGGAGCTTTAGGATGTTCATGGATTACTGGTGCTTCATCCATGCGGTGGTAAAGAACATGTATCCACTATTGAGGATCTATGAACTCTTCAATAATTTGTTATGGGAACGATGGTCCACAAAGTCTGACCTTTGATTGGGGTATCACAAGTTGTGTGTATGGGACTAGGATATACTGATGATGACTTTAAGATTTCATTATTTTAATTATTTGTACATTATGCTCCACATTAGAATGATGAGATCCCAATTAGTTTTCTTTGGAATCATTAATGGGATATTCTATCCAAACATAGAGCGGTTCATAGTTGCCTTCTTCAAAGACATCCTTGTGTACTTAACGTCTGAGGATGATCACCTGATGCACCAATAGATGGTTCTGGATGAACATCGAGATAAAAAGCATTATGGATTCTCTCAAAGTTTTATTTATGGATTCTGCAGGTCCACCTTCGGGGATATGTTATCTCATCCAATAGAGTTGAGGCGGACCCAGCCATGGTGGAATCAGTGTTAGCATTGTAGACACCTAGAAACATGATGGAATTGCATATTTTCCTTAGGATAGTAGGATATTAGCAGAGATTTATACAGGATTTCTCCATGATATCAACACTGATGACTTTTTTTACAAAAAAGGGAATCCTTTCATGGGGATAGAGATGTTCAAGTTGGTTTTTGAGTAGCTGAGGCATAGTTTGATGAGCGCTCTGATCTCGATATTTCCAGAGGTGGGAGTCGAGTATATAGTATTTTGTGTCGCATCAAGGACAATAATTTGTTGTGTCTTTATGTAGAGTTATTAAATGATTGAATATGTTTCACTCTAGTTAATGTGACATGAGAAGAGCAATGTGACACATGATCTAGAGTTGGCAGTGGTAGTCTTCGCGTTGATGATGCAGATACACTACCTGATGGGTGATTGATTTATCCAGTACTCCTATCCTAAGAGTCTCAAGTACATACTCTTTCATAAGGATCTAAAAATGAGATAATGGAGACATATATATTTTCTAAAATATAGTTTATAATCCTAGGAAGGAAAATATGGTGGATGATACCCTCTGCATGAGATCTTGTACATAGCTACTGAATAAGGCATCAGAGATGTTCACATCGTTAAATTTATCTTTCATTGATGGAGATGATTTTTCATTCCTACCATCAATAGATGTCACCTATCCACTCTTACAGTGAGTTAGGGAGGCACATAATGGGGATGTATATTGATAGACCTTAGATGTCTAGATGTCGACAGGGCTTGCACATGATGGATATTCACAATGTGGGAAACATGTAGTCCATTATAGGGGAAACAAAGTTATACCAGTGTAATTGCATGAGGAGGTTCTAATAGTGATTCATATATCTCCTTTGGAGGTACACCAGGGTGTAGTGGAGATGTACCAAGACCGTTGACATTAGTTTTGGTGGTCAATGATGATGAAGGCAGTTGCAGAGTTTTTTTTCGATGACTTATACACCAATATGCGAAGGGTGAGGACCATTTTCTAACTAGATTAGCTCACGCCATAGAATTTCTAGAATAGTAATGGGATGTAATATTGATAGACTTCTTGAAAAGTATACCGTGTATATAAAAGTGACATTATTTCATATGGGTGATCATGGACAGACTCAACAAGTCATTCTACTTCCTAGCTATCTGAGAGTAGAGTACACTAGAGAGCATGGAATTCCTCATTGTGTAGGAGATAGTGAGGATTCATTGAGTCCCATAGATGATTTTTTAGATCACGATGCTCAATTCACATCCCAGTTATGGGAGGCATTAAAGGAGGAATTATGGACTCAGTCAAGCTTGACCATTGCATTTCATCCCCTAACAGATTGCCAGACTCATAGGACCATTTAGGTTCTAGAGGAGACGTTTTGAGATTGTATGTTGGACTTCAGTAAAAGATAGTAGGACCACCGACCACTGGTATAGTTTACACACAACAAAAGAGACCCCTCCACCATTGGTATGAAAGCATTCAAGGCTCTGTATGGGTGACCCTATTGGCTACCACTTTGCCCGACCGACCCAGGAGTGTCAGCACTAATGGAACCAGAATTGGTGTGGGATACTACCATGGTGAAGCAGTTCATCATGGAGAGGGAAAAGATTACACAAATCTAGATGAAATATTATGCTGACATACATTTGGGACCATTGAAGTTTTGGGAAGGATATCATGTATTCCTTATGTTCTCATCTCAAAGAGGGTTGGAGATATTTTGTTGGGATGGTATGTTATATCAGAGATTCATCATCCCTTTTTATAAATTTTGTAGAGTTGGTGAGGTTGAATACAACCACACTCTACCACTATAGTTTCATTAGGTATCTTATTTCTTCTATTTGTCTCAGATGAAGAGGTATGTGCATGATTAGTCACATGTCCTCGACTGGGATAAGCTGTACATCGAGGATGGAGAAACTATTGCATAGTACACAGTTGAGATCAAGGATTGGCATGAGAGGATACTAAGTGGTTGAGATATTTTCCTAGTGCATGTCTAGTGGCATTACGAGAATCTCTAGGAGAGAAAATGGGATCGGGATAGTCAGATTACTGGGCAATAAACACAACTCTTATTGTACATTTATATTTTGGCTTTTTCTGGGAAGAAAATAAGTATGGTGGGGAGAATTTATTGTATAATATTTTTCAGTGTATTGTTTTTAAATATTATGTAGAATAAATTTTAGACCATACATTGTGACAGTGTGCGATTTGGGGCCTATGGTTCCTGGAAGAAAGGATTGAATTAAATTAAACATAAAATAGCATGAACGAGCAGTTTTCATGGAAAATTGGAATAATATTTAAATGGTTGCGTGGATCATATATAGGAGGTTACTATTGATGTCATAGTAGTGACTTTACCTCATTTGAGGCCTAACACTGGTTGATGTGGGCTTACTAGGACAATTATTTTTTTGATGATTAAGGAAATAGAATAAATTTAATATTTATTTCATTTTTTGTAGTGCTAATGCAATGATGTGATCATTTAATTAACCTTTAATGAAAAATTTCTAATGTCAGACGCATAACACTATAATTATATAGGGAATTGGAGATGTGACTCATGTACGAACCTCTAGAAAATTATCAAATCCAAGTCAAGCGATCATGAATCGCTGCACCATGGGAGTTGGAGGATCTCGTCGATGATGTTAGTGCAATTTTTCCTCATCAACAATCAATACAAACTCATGGTAGGGAATTTTATCTCAGTATTTATTTCCCATTTATTGATTTAAATATTAATTAGGATCCACCCACAGTTAATTCATTATTATGGGATGGATGATTATAGGATTGATTTAGGAAATTAATTAAATTTTTTTTTAGTTTCTCGATCCTTCTATTGAGAGAAGATCAAGTTTGTGACAATAAATTGATTTGGTTTTTCCTCAGTTTTTCTCCATGATTTCCCCCTTTATTCTGGTCTATTCTTTATTATTCATGGTGTTATGAATAAAGAATCATTGCGTAGTGGTTCCATGGTGCAATGATCAGAAATCATAGATCAAACATCATGTCAACCTAGTGGAGGTGAGACGATGATGATGACATATTGATCAACGTTTTCAATGAGATATCATCCTTTGAGAGTTATTCATGTGGATGATCATAATTGGTTTTTAGATCCAATGGAAGGCCCAAAACATGCACAATCATTTTTCCATGAACGATATGATCCTGGATCTTCATTTTCATGGTGAACCAATCATCTGATCGAACAATGGATGATCAAAAAAAGATTAAGAGGATGAATAATGATTTTGGAACATCTTAATGAATAGGACATGTATATCGGAAAATATGGAATATGGGACTAGGCCAGCGACCATTATGGTTTTTCGTGATAGAGAGGTGGAACACGACATGTAACAACTATCACATTTTGCATGGGACTTTACCCTGAACTAGGAATGTAACTCAGTGGATACATAGAAATGAGGTAGAGTACACTGCATGTACTCCAGCACATGGTAGGATACTAACTACTTACTCTGGCTACACCGTGTACTGGTACACGGGTAGGTGATCATGGGTTGAAGTATTGTACTGGCGCAGGGCCCACATAAATAGAGTGGACCTCAGGTAGAACAAAATAGGTTGATGTTTTGTACCAACACATGGAGAGCGTACATGGAGCGGGATCCAGATAGTTGGACACTCTGTGTAAGCCTTATTACACAACATCTATAAATTTTCCGACACTACATGTTTTTATAACACATACGATTGTACACGGGCAGTACCCGTGGTCATGGAACACGGTGTGTGACACATATACATTCCATGTACTATTTTATACATTGATTGATCTCTTTTTCCATTGTATTTCGGAAAATTATAATTTGGGACGGTGACCCATTGTCCATTCCTTAGTCTATCAGTGGATATCATTTACTATTAACAAGAGTATGCCCCCTTCAGCCAGACTGTCTTGATATAGTTTTGAGTACCCTTGGTGTGGCCCAAATCATGATACTATATCCATTTTTTTCCCTATTAGAATTAGGTTTTCAAAGAAACCAATCCTACAGGTTGTCGGTCCTCTACATAGTTGGTGAATCTGGATGTGTTATGGTATACGTCATGGCCCTGGTAGTGATCCTCATATATGTGTTTTTTTCTTCCTCAATCATGGTGTTGGTTCTCCTAGAATTATTATATCATATTCTCTCTTCAAATACATCACTGTATCAATCTCATGGAAATTATAAACAAACATTACATTTTGGACGGACATAATCTGGGCTATGAGACTCATGAGTGAGTTTTCCTACATGATTGCTTGGTGGAATCATCAGATGGAATACCAATGGTGATTATTCCATCATTGAGACATACATGTAGACTAAGGGTATGGGTATTGATAATGTCTATATATGTTCTTGTTATATACACTATAGAAATATTCTGTGTAGAACTGATTGTTAAAAAACATCATGTGTTGCTTTGTGGTTTTCAGTGAGTCCTACTTATTATTGTTATACTCACCCTTTCACTGGATTTTCCAGCACATTTCAATTGTTGTGAAGATGAAAAACCTTTTGATAGAGTCTAGGGAGGACCAATACAATAAATACCTCTAAATGTTTCAGATAGGATGAGGTGTTTCTACAACTACGATTACTTGTCCCAATACACATCTTTTGTTGTTACAGGTTGGAGTATTTAGTTAGAATAATATTTTTTTGTGGGGATCTCATTCTACCTCAATTTAATTTTAAGCACATTACATTATATTCTATAGTATTTTGTTTTGTTTGGTTGGATGCATTCATTTTTGGTCCTTGGTATATTTTATATTTCATCATTGTGTGCTCGGAGATGGGTTCATGTGTACTCGTACATAGGAAATGACTCCTATGTTGGTGACATACCTACTTGATGATAATATCCAGCCCCTGGACTACTAGAGGAGGGATTGGGGTGTCATCGAATGAGCCCCACTAGGATGTGTCGTGAAAATAAATCAATCATAAAAAATATATAGTCGGTTACCAATTGCTTGAAGACATAGGAAATCTGTGACATATACCTTGAGGGGGGATGGTGAATCCTGGTTTAAACTCGTTCTCATTTACCTAAGAACCCACATGTAACTAATATTATCCAATTATATTTTGAACTAAATTTTTATAAGAGTCAGTCTATTCATAAATTGTTATGGGGTGACTTGATTAACTATTGGAATTATCTTATCTTTATTTATATTGGTTTGATGAACAATAAATTGACATGCACTGATTATATTCCTATAAAATATAAATAATACATATAGATAAGAAATAATTAATATACTTGGTTCACCCAGACATAAAAATGTCCATGGAGTACACACTAACACTGTATTGATGTCAAAAAATTCACTAACAATATTCTAGCAGTGGATTTAATCCAGTCCAATAATAATCATTGGAACACTCCAATAAAATGATTTAGGGTTGGATTACTACCACTCAAGGATCACTCACTTATCAAGATATAGATTAGCTCATAGACACCCAAGGGAAACTCCCATTTTCCAATCCATTTTCTCACTACTTTTGGAGGGAATATGTTTTGGCTCATCAACCAGTGAATGAATTCACTGTCTTATAGTTGATGAATTGTTAGTACAAATTTATTTTCAGAACACTCATTGAAAACAAGGTTGTTACTATAATCATTATTCAATATTCACATTACCTAATAAAATGGTCTTTATGTATTACATAACCAAAAATCATTGAAATCTCGTAAAATCATAATTTTTTGTTGTTCCTACTTACTAATTTAATATGGGGAGTAGTGTCTAACCTATAGGGATGGTGGAGTAATGAATTATTTTAATCAAAATCCAACTATCTTCAAAAGTGGGTGGATTTTCCTTTAAAATTTTATATTTTTTAAAAATTATAAAAAATTAGTATGAGAAATAATTTTTGACTGTAAATATATGTTTGTAAAGACATAAATGATGCGATAGTTGGAATAACAGTGAAATCAACAAAAAAAATACCAATGAGAAATAAATAATGAATAATAATTTTGAATTTTAAAATTACTAGTTAAAACGATGAATTCTTCACTTCTTTTTATTAAATCACACCTCATGAAATGATAGATAAATCACCCTTTCATGGAAAAAGATCAAAAAAATATTGTCTTTTAGAGTTCTATACTCAAACATTAATCAACTGCAATGCAATTTTAAATGGAAATAAATTGTAAGAAAACTCCTTGTAAAATTCCAATGTTAATGAAATTAATGATTCAATAATTAATTCAACACAAATCGTGCTAATTGATCTTGATGTTCTAAATCTGAAAATGTTCTAGTGTGAATAATTAATATAATAATCAGAACCAATCTTGCATATTCGTTCTGATTTCATAATAATAATCGGATTAAATTTGAGTTACAAATAGGTATAATTTCAAAAATCCCGAGCATTAAAAGATTACCTATAATCTTGTTTATAATTTTAATATAAATTATTCTATTAAAATATATAAAATTGAAATGAAAGGGGAATAAAGAAACCCCCTTACATCCCTACTCTACTAATTTTCTCTGCTCTCTATGATCCATGGGATTCTATCTTTGAGGAATCTCTTGGAGGTATCCTAATGCTTAACTATAATTTTTTTAATATAAAATCATTGTCACCTTCATCTCGATTGCTACACACATATCCATATTATTCTTCTAAAAATATATTCAATATACATGAAGAATACATAATTGAAGAATGGTTGAATGACTATGAATTGAATGGTGAATTTCTATAATAATGTTGCCTTCCCACGATAATTTCATTGTTCCCATTTTATCACCAACATTTTCCATTGAATTAATTTTATCCGTCAACAAGTCCCCACACACTTTAGTTTTTCTCCAAAATGATCCATGAATTAAGAAACTCTTTCATAACAGAATTTCTAGCAGTTGTTGGGTTGCATTTGGATGTGATTCTAACTCCTTTATGAATCTGCACAATAGAAAATAAGATTGATTAATTTGGGTTTTAATAAAAATAAATAAATTTAATAAAATTTTACCTATATAATTAAGTAGGTTAAAATATTAAATTAATATTTTATAATTACTGGTCATTAATTTATTATGAAAAATATTAAATGATTATATTTTTTATTTCATTATATTTTTATTTAAAGTAATTATAAAAAAAATTTACTATTATTTTTAATATCATAGGATAATCAGTTTTATTTATTAACTTAACACATTAGTACTTTGATTATTAATTTTTATTATAATATTATTTTAAACTAAATAATTTACTGAGGACTTTAATTAATTATTATTATTAATTTTATTGAATTAATTAAATTATAAATCAATTTAAATATTTATTATAATTATTAATTAAAATTAATTTTATTATATTAAATTAATTTTGTTTTGTTTTGTTTTTTCTTCTATCCCCTTCTCGAGGAAGAGAGCCTATTCTTTAGCTTCTCTTAGAAAGAGGTGTAACTCTTCACCCGCATAGGTCACCATGGCGGTGTAGGCAACCATCATCAAGAGAACTCCTTATCCTTTCCATAACGGTTCTACTCGGCGGGACTACACTACCAGTAGAATTGGAAGTAATCACTTGTGACCACATTAGATTCAAATTTGGGTTCATCTATTTCGAAGGCCTAGGTTGACAGTGAGAGTCCAATGTTGGCTCTCATTGATTCCAGCAATGCAAAATCGTGGTTTCATCTCCCAACACTACTCCATCCACAGTGAAGGCAGACTCTCCAGGTGGCATTGACTACTCATGCAATGTCTATAGAGGATTTAATGGCATTGGAAAATAATGATCTGAAATCTGATCACACCCAAGAATCTTGAATGGGTGGATTAATGATTTCATGTAGCAAAAAAAGTAGGAAATAAGAAGTGTAAAGGTTCGGATGACAGTGGAACAATGATGGATATTTTATGAAAAAGGGAATAGTGAAATGGACAGTCAAGGTAACCGTGTGTGAGTAGTGAAGGAGTAATGAGTTATAGTTATGGTGATTCGAGAATGATGGTGGCAATGTCACGTAGTGGGATATAGCAGAGGTGCACCATGAGGGAACTGTGAGACCGTGTAAATGTAGACTCTAAGATACCATTAAAGGAAGTGAGGCCCTAGAAGAGTGAGGAATCACTGGAAGTATTCCATGGTTGGATGATGGATTTTCTCCCTATTGGACAACAAATGGATACTTGTTAAATATATAAAATGGATAATCAATGGTGAGTTAATTGCAGATGATTATAAAAGTTTAAATTAAAATAAAATTTAATCATTATACAAAAAAATGTTAATCATATTCATTAGTTAATTAATTACATTGAGTTTAAATAAAAATATAAATAATTAAATCAACTAAGAAACATTTTCCTAAAAAACTAAACTAAACTCTACAATTAAATAGAAGATCAAATAAAATATTTGATACTAAATTTTAATATAATTATTAAAATTTAAAATTTAATAAAATTAAATATTTTACATAAAAATAAATAGACCAAATGAATAAATTTAAGTTATAAAAATCATAAAATATTAAAAGATGATGCATAATATCAAATTCTCAGTTAATTAGATAATATTATTAATGGATAAGTTATTAAAATGAGACAAGCATTTGTTTATTATGAAGAATTAAAATAAAATACGTATAAAAAATAACTAAATTCAAAATTATCGATTTAAAGCGTTAAAATTAAAAATTAGATATAAAAATTTATTAATTAATGAATTTATTATTAAATTAAAAATCTTAATGTAATTAGTAATAAGTGAAAAAATAATTAGATAAATGATTGAAATTTAAGTTAAAAGAGTTGTAAAAGTCATGTAATTTATGGTAATATAAAATTTCCCCAAACATAATAATTGATAGTCCTCAGTCAATTAGAATGGTTAAATATATTTTGAAAATTAGTAAAAATTAATTTATTATTAAACTCAAATTGATTCATGCATAATTGTTTATAATATAGAGAATAATATGTTGTGAAATAGACTTCTAACATGAGATTTTGGAAAGAATTTTTTTCTAATTTCTAATTCTTGTTAGTAATCAAGGGAAACTCTGAATCAACTATCAATAAGGATTCCATGCCTCATATATTAATTTTTTTAAATAATTACTTCAAATAAAATTCAAGTTCTATGTTCAAGAGTAATAAAAGTTTAAAAATTAGTTGGATTAAGAAGTTAACCAAATACACATTTTACATTGACTATCTCCAAGGTTCCAAAAGTAAAAAAATGATGTTAATTTAATTAAATTTTTTTGAATCCCCCTATTGATAAAACTTCAATGATTCAATATAAATTGATTGTCCCCTTCTTCATCTAGTGTTCATTATTACCCTCATTTTTTGAGAACATGTTTTTGACAAATAGGCAATATAATTTATTTCACCCAGCCATATTTCGTGTGAAAAGAACTATTTATAACACTTATTCAAAATGAAAATGGAATTACTAAATAGAAATGTACCCAGTTCCCAGAGTATTAGAGGTTCATCGGGGGTTCTAAAATGACCATTTTACTCCATTTAAAAAAAATATGAATAACATTTATATTAGCTCACTAATGTGATAACTATTTTTAATAATTAATTTCTACGTCTCCTAGGATAAATTTCAAACTTTCAGTTCTGAATTTTTTGATAATAATTACACAAACATGAATCATATATCACTATAAAATATAGTTTAATAAGAGAACATTCAGAAATTAATTAAGAAAAAATCATTCATCAATCGTTTATATTAAATAAATTCATATTCATGTAAACTCTAAACGACTATTAATGTATTGTTCTTAAGAATGAGAGATTTTAATTACAGAACAGTTCTCAATGAAATACCAATTATGAAAGCATTTTGAAAAAATTTAACGATTTTTATCAAGAATATTTAAATAGTTGACAAATATGATGGTATACCTTTAAATCATATATTATCACAAAGTATGTTGACACCCTCACCAACACAAAATACCCAACTGTTTCCCCAAATTTGAATTTAAACATAGAGAATAAATATTTTTGACAAATTACGTTCAAAGCAATTATCATTTCAGTAGATTAATGACATGTACAAGGGACTCATTTAAAAAACAAAATAATATTTTCCATAATAAAAATATTTTAATAAAACATGTTCATATGGATATTATTTAATGTAGTGATAAAAAATTTCAATTAAGATCCATGATGTATCATGTAAAGCATGTAAGTACTCATTGAATAGAGTGTTTCACTATAAAAGATTATATTCATTTGGATTTTCAATAATGCAGTGAAAACATGCCTAAACAATACTTAAGAAAAACCATCCAGGATAATACACCAGACATAATGTATATATGTGAGGATATTTTAATATCAGTGAAATTAAATTTCAATAGAAACAAACACATTCAGCATACTATTTTTCATACCATTACAAGAAGTAAATATATCTAGAAAAAATCTAAAAAAATAGTAAAATTTCCACAAAAATTACACATGCAGCAAATTGTCTCCCAAAAAAAGTAAAATAAAAAATACAATTTATAGGAGCAAAAAAACATGACGTATAATTTTTTCAGTGATAACAAATTATCTTTGAATAACCACTACATTTAAACCATTGATTATGAACTCTGGTGACTCAACAACAGTAGCAGAATGGTAACTCATGTGAAACAACGAGTTAAAGAGAAATTGTTTAATAGAGGAATAATGACTTAGCATTGATTTTTTTTAATGTATATATTGATATTTATAAGCTACAAAATTAATAATTGATAAAATAAAACAAAGGAATATCCCTATTTCATTTCTTATATGTATGATTCATTAAAGTAATTGTACTCCATTGTGACACTAATAACAACATATTTTTTAATATGAGATAATCCCAGTATGATCAAGGAATTGATCTAGAAAAAATATTATGACATTAAAATAATAATTTCATAAATTTTTTAAAAATAAAACAAGATTAAAATAAATGAAAATGAAAACACATAGGATGACTCCCATTAATCACTATGTTTTATGTATTCAGTTATACATTATTTATATTCAGTTTTCTAGCATATTGAAGGAAACCAAACACTTTTGTTGTACTTAGAAATAGAGTTTGAATCTATTCCCATGAAGTAGCATGTGTCAGTTTTCCTCTCCAACAATCTCAATAGAAATATTATTCAAAATAATATCAACTAAAAATGTCCTTGCCCATTTTGGATTTCAGTATTCTAGAAAGGATAATAATTATGGAATTAATGTGAAGGACCTTCTATATAGGTTTTAACTCTATATTTTAAATGAATTAATCATGAATGATTTTAGAACTATTATTTTATATCAAAGTGTATTTATAAGACTCTCTCCTTATCTCATCTAGCTCACTCAACTTTAGAAATATCCTATCTACAACACTCTTAAAATCAAAATTTAAGGCCTTAACGTATCAATACTACTTGTGCTGCAACTTCACAGGAAAAGGAAATCATTTCATGAATAATATCTTATATAGATACATATCTATTATGGTTATTAATGCTTTTTATATACCCTTAAATCTTTATCTAACATCAAATACTAATCCATTCTATAATTAGAGATAGTATTCCCCATAATTGGTTTAGTTCCATCTTAGAAATACAATCCTTTTCACTAGATTGTGGATGGTCGGAAGAAATGGTTTTATAAAAAAACAATATTTCTCCCTTAAATCCAAAAAAATATAGTTTTTAAAGTGTGTTCAATTGTTAGTTATAATAGATTTTGGTACTAAAAATATTGAAAAAATGTTCTCTTTAACAAACACTATTACACTATTGGCCTAATTTTTGGGATGTTTTACTTAATCAACCTAGATAAGAACATACTCTACAACCACTATAATATAATAATTCCCATGAGAAGATAGAAATGGACCAATAATGTTTATACCCTAGACATCAAATATCTCAACTTCTTGATTACTTTTTTTGTGGAAATTCCTACCTCCTCCATAAATTGTTTAATCATTGACATATATCACATACTACAACAAATATTCTAACATCCTTGAATGAGATGAGGCAATAATAACATTCTTGAATGAATTTTTGAGCAGTACTCTAACCAACATGGTGTCCGCCCCAAGTTGAGGAGTGACACTTTTCCAGAATTGGAATAATTTCTTCCTATGCTACACGCCATCATAGGAACCCATCAAGACACCTCTTAAATGGAAAATGATAATCCCAATGGTAACACACATGTTATGAAATTATTTTTTTAATTGGTTAATAGAAAAATCATTTTAAAATGCACTAGATTATATGAAATTATTATAATCTATAAAACCATGCAGACTCCTCAATTATGATAGTGATAGATTCTCATCAGGAAAGGAAGAGATAGTCTCCATTGGATCTTCATAGTCTGTGTAAGTAATCCTAGAACGGTGATCTATAAAAATATTTTATGCTCCCTATTGATCTCTTATTTCCATGTTAAACTCTTGAAATAATTTAATCCATAAAATAATCCTACGTATTTCATACTTATTAGATAATAAGTATTTCAATGTTGAATGTTAAGTGAATATGACGACGTTAGATGCTAATATATACTGAAATATTTATCTAAAGAAAATACCACTACCAACAATGCCTTTTCATAAAAATTATAGTTCCTTTAATACTCATAAATTATAATTCTAGAATAATATACAACATGAAACTTTGTATCCCTCCTCTATCCTAAGACATCTCCAATAACCATATCACTAGGATCACACAAAATTTCAAAAGGATGATTATAATTAAGTTGAGTGATGATGGATGGTGAAACTATGTATCCATTTAAATGCTAAAATTATTCTAGATAATTTTGATCAAAATTGAACAATACATCCTTAACTAATAAATAACATGATGGTTTATTAAATTTCGAGAAATATTTTATAAACCTCTGGTAAAAACTGACATGCCCTAGGAATCCCTAAAAAACATTACATTCTCTAGAGGTTGAAATTTTAATTTTATTTCTACATTGGAAGTGTCAAATTCCAAAATCTTCTTGGAAACTTTATATCCAAGACATATCCCTTATGTGAACATGAATTGTAATTTTTCCAACTAGGAACAAGGTTTCTCTTCAAGTGTATCTCTAACAACAATTATAGTTTTTTCAGAAAAATATAAAATGTACTACAATCTATTGGAAAATATTCCATGAATCCCTTAATAATCCTCTCAATAATATAAAAAAATATAGCAATCATGAACCTTTAAAGTGTATTGGGGGATCCATATAACCCAAAGGAACCCAATTGTATGGACATGTCCTAAAGGGGCATGAGAATATAGTTTTATCACAATCCTATAGATCTACTATAATCAGATTGCAACCTGAATACCCATTTAGAAAAATGAAATATCATTCCTATAAATTATCTCAAGCATTTTATCAAGGAATGGAATTAGAAAATGGTTCTTCTTTGTGATTGAATCATGATTCCTATAGTCTATACAAACATTCCATTTGGTTTATTTTGTAACTTTATTTTCATTATTATTTTCATTTGTTACAATATTAAAAACTCATATTTTAGGAAATACTTTGAATGGAAGGACCCAGCTATTATAATAAATCAGATAGATAATATATACTTTTAGTAGTTTGATGGCCTCATCTCTAACAACTTCTTTTAGGTTGGGGTTTAATATTTTATGACATTCCACCCTAAGATTATGGTCTCGATCCAGAGTGATTTTTTCCATTAAGTATGACAGAATAATTCTATATTTAGGAATTATGTTCCATCCTATGATATATTTTAATTTCTTTAACACAGTAAATATTATATCCACTTTATTTTCTTTTTACTCAGCTGAAATTATTACAGGATGTGTGGAATTCTCAAACAAATATCAATATATAAGATGTATAAGAAGAGGTTTTAGTCAAAGAGTGGATGGTTCTACAATCTATGGATGAAAAGTGGAATAAGTGATAGAATATTTTCATTATATCATGTACATGTAGTTTTATGTGTTTTCAAATTTTTAATTTCATTTCCATTTGCAGAATTTCAATCACTGATGTCCAATGTGTATAACTCATAGTCTAGATTTTATAGATTTGAGTTTCTAATATTTATTAAAGAAAAATCAACATGTTTTTAACAAGATATGCCTATATAAAATAAAGATGTTCCATGATTTTGGAAGAAATTGAATCACCCTCATGTTCAATAAGAATGTACGAATGTTCAAATGAAGATGAGACATTCCTAGAAAAAGAAGAAGCTGGACAGTTGTTATGTTGTGAGAAATTTTCTACATTGTTAGTTTGAATAGATAATAGAGTTTGTGAAATATAAAATAATTAATTTCAACATAAAAAATAATTTCCTCACCAATTTCTTGTTCTTCAGATTCTTTTATGTTTCTAAGTAAACTTCAAGCTTCTAAAGAATCTATTTCAGTATAGTTTTCTGAAAAATTTAGACTATTGACAATTTTGGACACGTTAAAGTATTTTTGTTGCTCTCCAATTTTAATGATTACCAAACCCTTAGACACGTCAATAACTTCTATATCAGTGGACAATAAAGGAATACCTAGAATTATGGCATCCTCCTACCCATAATCCATATCTAAGACTGGGAAATCATCTATCATAAAAAACTTCCCAACTCCAACTAGAAAGTCATCTATCCACTGACATGATGTGTGAATGAATGATCATCTAACAATTGGATGAATGTGTTGGGTTCAGGATCACCCAATATCAACTATTTTAATAGTGTGTATGGTAAGGATTATAAAGGTACCTAAGTCACACATGAAGTTGAGTTGACTATAATTTCTTAAGGTACATGGTATAAAAAACTACATGGGTCTTTTATCTTAGGTGGTATTTTCTTTTGGAGTACATATGTAATGTATTTAGTGAGGCTATATATATCAAATTATTCAAGAGAAATTTTGTTACAATCAATTTTTTGAGAGATTTCATGTAATATGGTATTTTAATTAAATCTTCAATGAATGGGATGTTCACATGGATCATGGCCAAAATCTGAAAGAACTAAATAATTTCATCCGTTGAATTGTTTTTTTTTATTTTTCAGTGAAGGTAATGGTTTGAAAAAATTTCTAAGGATAGAAATCATATACATTATTTCAAAAAAAAATCTCCATCCCTTTATACTTATTCTTTTATAATAAAATTTATATTACGATTTAGGAGAAAAATCAATATTTTACTCGTTTACAAAAAAAATTAGTTGATTTCAAGAATCAGTGCCAAGAAATTTTTTGTTTCGAGATTTATACAATTTTTAAATTTTGGATTTTTCAATGTCTTTTTCTGCTACAATTTTATTGTTAAGACCAGTTCTTGTAACAACACCCACAAAAATCTCCCAAGGATTTATTTCAATTATGATAGGAAATATGCATTTATTTCATGAAGTAAAATATATAGATATTTAGCCTAGTTGAGTTCAATGTTTGGAAATCTAACATCATATGGGATTTTATCGTAGTTTTATTGGTTTTCTTCTTTTTGAGTTATGTCATCATTTTTTCATCTCGTGATACCATTCTAGATTGGATTTGATTTATGTTTAAAAACACTTGACCCTCAAAATTTCCTTGTGATTTATGTGATTCTATCCTCTGTTAGATTTTAAATTTTCATCTAGGTTGGTTTTGGTATGTATAGGTAGTGTTTTGTTTGACTAAACCTTTTTATTTCCATAAAAATAAGTGCATTTGTTGTAGGTATTATTTTAATTGTTTGAAAAGGATCATCCTTATAAGGAATCCTATGACCATAATTGAGAACGGTAGAATTTTATTTTTGTTGGGATGACATTTAAAGGTTTGGAAATCAATTTTCAGTGTGACCAAACATCTCTCATTGAGATAATTGTTCCCTATGAGATTTATTTAATTTTGATAGCCTAAATGGTTTATAGATTGTTTTTAATTTTTCCCCATTAATGATTGAAGATGAAATTTTATTTCAACTAGTTTATCTTGAGTGTCATTCCTTGAACAAGTGTTGTTTACATTTCTATTCAGTCTCTTCTATATTGAATTTTATTTTTGGTAATTTAAAGAATAACTTTGAAAAATATGTCTTAACTCTTCATTTTTCATATCATTGTGATTCTCCCCAGTTGATTGGTAAAAAAGTTTTTGATAGTAGGAAGAATGTCTTCATAAAAGATGTCCATGAGAACATGGGATGTAACGCCCCGACCCTAGTTTCCTAGAGTCGGTGCATTATTACATAACATTGGCATGATCACAAGAAAGATCAAATCTCGAAAGACCGATTGGTTTAGTAGCCTTGGAAACACTAGATATATTCATAAGTTTTACATTAAATCATAAAATCAAAAACTACTACAACAACATAATGTTTCCACAGTCCACACTACAATCCCCTCATAATATCCCTGCAGGTCATTCATAACTTACATCTTCACTTCCTGGGAAAAATAAAACATAGAAAAGGGGTGAGCTCAAATGCCCAGTAAGGATAACAATATAGCGGAAACTTTCATCAATAAGAATAAACATTTAAGGAAATGTATAACTAAAACAAAAGCCTTTTAAACATGAACTTTCAACATGGTATGGCATAAATAAAATGAAATAATGCCATTTACTTATTCACATGGATATTCCACTAATCGAATAATCACATGCAAAAATAAATAACCACTTTCATAATGTTGGAATGCATAATGCCAGACTATCATAACCACATAGCCAAGGCCTCGTGCCAAGACTACAAATAAGATTTTGTCAAGGCCTTGTGCCAAGACACTAGTTTGTCTCATGAGACCTACCGATGCAATTTTTTTAAGAAGATACTTACGTTAAAAATTGCTAAAATACACTCCAGTGTTTTTCTGAAAACATTATGCAAGCTTCTGAAAACAAAATAACTAATTCTGAGACTGCTCGACTAATTACAAGCCATGATGGGTCCACTCCCAATCCCTTCCTGTCTAACAAACTCGAGAGTCATGTTTTCTGAAAACATTTTTAAGCTTGCGTTAAATATGTATACATTTGCACTGGATTTTCATATATTTGAGAGAAATATCTCTTTTTTTGAAATCATTTAAAAATAACATAATTATAATAGAAACCCATTATTTTTAAAATGTCCTTGTAAGTTTGTAAGGGATGCTTTGAAGATTTTATAACGGCAGTAAATAGCCGGACCCACCGTATAAGTTAAAAAAACATTCTTACCTTAATTTTGTCGAAAAGGTTAAAAAGGGACCTTGTTTTGAAAACGACGGAAAGATTCCTTTATAAACCTCTTATAAAAAATTCAAACAAGGGTATAAATGACTTTAACCCATATTCTTGTAAATAATAAATATGTTTTGAAATACATTTCGAAGAAACATGGATGTGGATGATAAAGAAATCCCAGTAGATTATTACGTATAAACAACCTCGGATAATGAAGAGATTGTGAAATAACCCTTACCTTGTACTTTTCCTTGGTTGGGGTAGGTTAACCTCCTGTATAATGGTGAAATAGTTGTTATTAAATTATACAAGAATCATATATATTAATATGATATCATATATGATCTTTTAACATTGATTTGTTAATAATATCTTAGAATTATCGTCGTTTCGGGAGTTAACTTACTCATTTTATTTTATATGTTTTGTTACATAAGCCATGGTTGTTGTATCTTATTCATATCCAGAATGATATACAGTCCTTAAACATCATTTTTAAATCGTCAAATGATAATTATACTTGAATGGATACGATGGAGAATGAATCTCATCGCATTCGTGGAGACGGTAGTCCGTACGTACGCACGAGCGACAATATCATTCTTTTGATATTAAAATAATATATAAATGGATGGTATATCATATATACAGAATCATTAACATGTTATATTTATTATTTACATGAGTTACACATCATTATTATACCCATCCAAATAATATTATATTGAATAACAATTACACCACGACGTGGAGACGGTAAGCCGTACGTACGCACGTATGGTGACATGTTATTCAAAGGGTGGATAGAATACTGAATATGATTGTACCATATTTATAATAACATCACAGTATATGTGAGATACTGGAGTTATTATTTCAGAATGGTAAGAACAAAGGAAGAAGAAGTGGAAGAAGAAATGAACTTAGAAAAGGGTGGTGAAATCATTACCTCTTCTTCGGGTTCTTCCTTTTGATTTGATCAAAAGGGCTCCTTAGGTTGGCTTTCTGATCAAACTAAGGCCTCTAGGTTGTATTGAGGGATGTTGGGAGAGTATTTGGGCAGAGTTTGGCCGAACCAAAAGGCTTTGAAGGTGTGAAGAAATGAGAAGGAGGAGTGCCCTTTTATAAGAGGGGTGAGGGGCACCTTTGGAAAAGCTAGAAATATTAATTTATAATAAATTCATATTCGGTTTCTAAAGGCTCCAAAGTTGACTACTCAAATTATGAGGTGGGGATAGGTCGAAAGAAACTCATCCAATAGAATTTATACAGGTTTGGGTACTTATATTAACCTTATCTTTAAGTATTAACTCTAAGTTAATTAGTTTCACTTTTACAATGTCTCTTTGTATTTTATATATTATGGTTAATAAACGTACTATATACATCCAAGAGACCCCCAAGTGGTCCATTAATGATTAACCTATCATGATATAAGTCTCTTGGCCGAACCTTAGATTTTTAGGAATTTAATATCAATTAATAATATAATATTTGTTTTAAGAATTCTTTTATGTCAATTTTGACACTATTCATTAGTTGATTTTTTTGAAACTCATAACAGATTTATTACTTCGAACAAAGTCAATTAAATCAATCCTAATATATCATATTATCCTAGAAAATTAGTTTAATTCATTAAAAGTTTCATATTATATTTATTTGGGTATTTATAATATCACTTATTTTAATTTTTCACTATTATAGTAATTACTGCATCATCATTGTGTCATAAATAAAATATATTATTTAATGTCTAAAAATTATAAGTAAAATATCATTATGTAGGAAATCATTTTAGCTTTCTAATGAATATTTATAATCGAAAATCCAACATGTATAACCCTATGTAAAAATTGTTCTTCTAAAATATGTAAGCTTATGCCATTTTTATTTTTATTTTAACTTTATTAATATAAAGTGTCCCTACCACATACAAGTGGCTCCAAGGGGTCCCCAAATTGACCCAAGGATGCCCATGGTCGGGTATGTGTCCACCAATAAGGTTAGGACACGTTTTAGGGTAATTTTGTATTATTATAATATTATTTTTTAACCCTTATTTACCGGATTTACCCTTTAACCATGGTAAATAAAATATTTACCACAGTAACTATTCAAAATGTCTAAAAATAAAAGTTACCTATTTACACAATTTGAACATCCTGATTCCAAATATGGAATCCATTTTCCTAAATTCAAAACACAGAAGTGGCAGAAATTAATTTAAAATTAATTCCCGCTGTTAAAACAAAAAGCGTGTTTTTAAGAGATAATAACTATCAAAAGATTGACACTTGTTTATGTTCGGTTTAATTGTAAAATTATGTCCAATGACCAAAATTATATTAAATGGTAAAAAATATATTCTAAATATACTTTAAAACCACTAAAATTCATAATTTATCACTAGTAATTAATTTGATTAAAAAAGTTGTTTTTAATTAAAATTTAGTAATTTTCACTATTCATCAAAATATGAAAGTTATCCGAAATGTACCAAAATTTCACCCTAGGCTAATTTTGATATTCCGAATCCAAAAATGAAGTCCATTTTGAAATATAGAATATATATGATTTCAAAAAGTAGGTATTACTATTCACAACGGCAAGTTTAATTAGTTGTGGTGTGTGTTAGAACTCGAGGTTGCGTACAACACACGCTATCACATTATTCGAAGGGAAACGTACCGTAGAAGCTTGGGGTGTTACATTCTCCCCTCCTTCAAATAATTGCGTCCTCGCAATTTCTAGGGTATTACTGCATAAAAAGACTCGGGTGGTTCTTCATCATAAGTTCCTCGGGTTCCCACGTTGCCTCTTCCATCTTATGATTTCTCCACAAAACTTTTACCAGACGCGTCGTCCGGTTTCTCAGTACTTGTTCTCTTGTATCAAGAATCCTGACGGGCTCTTCGCAATAAGACAGATCGGGTTCCAGTTCTAATTCCTCATAGGTGAGTACATGCGTTGGGTCAGGCATGTATTTTCTCAACAGAGATACGTGGAACACATCGTGAACTTTGGAGAGACTTGGCGGCATTGCCAATCGGTAAGCTACAGCCCCAATTCGTTCTAGAATTTCGAAAGGTCCGATGTACCTGGGACTCAATTTACCTTTCTTACCAAAACGTATGACTCCCTTCCACGGAGATACCTTTAGGAAAACATGATCACCGACTTGAAATTCCAAATCCTTCCTTCGATTATCGGCATAGCTCTTCTGCCTACTTTGAGCTGCTTTGATGTGATTTTGGATTACCTTTACCTTTTCCATCGTTTCCTCCACCAGTTCTAGACCTACAAGTTTTCTTTCACCGACGTCATCCCAACAGGTTGGTGTACGACATCTCTTTCCGTATAACGCTTCATATGGTGCCATCTGAATACTCGAATGGAAGCTATTGTTATAGGAAAATTCTACTAGTGGTAAATATTGATCCCACATACCCTGAAAGTCAAGTGAGCAAGATCTCAACATGTCTTCTAAGGTTTGAATAGTCCGTTCTGATTGTCCGTCTGTCTGAGGGTGGTAAGCAGTGCTCAAATGAAGTTCAGTATCCAGGGATTTCTGAAGAATTTTCCAAAATCTTGAAGTAAAACGGGGATCACGATCAGAAACAATCGATAGGGGTACTCCATGAAGTCTCACAACTTCATTAATATATAGTCTTGCTAGACGTTCCAGGGGTAGATCTTCTCTTATAGCAAGAAAATGTGCTGACTTGGTAAGACGATCAACAATAACCCATATTGCATCATTCCTTCTAGGAGTCTTTGGTAGCCCCATGACAAAGTCCATTGTAATATTGTCCCATTTCCACTCCGGTATGGGAAGAGGTTGCATGACTCCTCCAGGCTGTTGCCTTCCAGCTTTCACTTGTTGACAAACCATACATCTTGACACAAAATCAGCAATCTCCCTCTTCATGTTGTCCCACCAAAAATGTTCCTTCAAATCTCTATACATTTTGGTGCTCCCAGGGTGTATAGAGATATTGGAAATATGAGCATCATCCAGCAATTCCCTTTTTAGATCAGGTATATTGGGAACACAAAGTCTCTTTCCAAATTTCAAAGTTCCATCTTCATACACAAAGTCTCTCAATCTCCCATCATTCACAGCTTTAATCTTCTTTTGGAATTCTTCATCATCAGTCTAAGAACTCTTAATCCTTTCTAGTAAAGATGGTTTGGCAACCATTTGAAAAAGCATTGATGTTTCACCTTCCCTGGTTATTCCCATGTCCATCTTCACTAGCTCCATGAAAATTGGATCCCTTTCAATTCTCATATTGTTCAAAACTCCATGGTCTTTTCTACTCAAAGCATCTTCCACCTTGTTTGCCTTCCCTGGGTGGTAGTGTATCGTGCAATCATAATCCTTGAGTAATTCAAGCCATCTCCTTTGCCTCATGTTGAGTTCTTTTTGTGAGAAAATATACTTCAAACTCTTGTGATCAGTATAAATCTCACATTTTTCACCATAGAGGTAGTGCCTCCATATCTTCAAAGCAAAGATCACAGCTGCTAACTCAAGATCATGAGTAGGATAGTTTTGTTCATGAATTTTCAACTGTCGTGATGCATAGGCAATAACTCTATCATTCTGCATAAGGACACAGCCAAGTCCTTTCTTTGATGCATCACTATAAATAACGAACCCATCATTCCCCGATGGTAGAGTCAATATAGGAGCATTGACTAATCTTCTCTTCAGTTCTTCGAAACATTCTTCACACTCTTTTGTCCAAACAAATTTAACCCCTTTACGTGTGAGCTTCGTTAATGGGTTAGCCAATCGGGCAAAATTCTGGACGAAACGTCGATAATAACCTGCCAAACCAATAAAACTACGTACCTCAGCTATACTCGTAGGTGCTGGCCATTCTTGGATTGCCTTGGTCTTAGAAGGATCAACAGAGATTCCATCTTTAGAGACAATATGGCCAAGAAAAGAAATCTCCTGAAGCCAGAATTCACACTTGCTAAACTTTCCATATAATTCATGCCTCCTCAGAGTCTTCAAGATAATGCGCAAGTGATTTTCATGATCTTTGTAGGTTTTGGAGTATACCAAGATATCATCAATAAATACCACCACAAATTCATCGAGATACTCCTTGAAAACTCTATTCATCAGATCCATGAATACAGAGGGTGCATTAGTCAATCCAAACGGCATTACAGTAAACTCGTAATGCCCGTACCTGGTTCGAAATGCTGTTTTCGGAATGTCTTCCTTCTTTACACACAACTGATGGTATCCAGATCGAAGGTCAATCTTTGAAAAGTATTGAGCTCCATGCAGTTGGTCAAATAAATCATCAATACGAGGTAGGGGATACTTGTTCTTTATCGTTATAGCATTGATCTCCCTGTAGTCGATACATAACCTCATAGATCCATCTTTCTTTTTAACAAAAAGAATAGGGGCTCCCCATGGAGAAACACTAGGGCGAATAAATCCCTTATTACTCAATTCCTCTAGTTGTTTCTTTAGTTCGACTAACTCTACAGTGGCCATTCTATAAGGGGTCTTCGATATAGGCCTTGATCCGGGAATCAAATCAATAGAAAACTCAACTTCTCGTTCTGGAGGATGTCCAGGTAAATCTTCCGGAAATACATCTACAAATTCTTTCACAACAGGTACATCCTCTATTTGAACATTCCTTTCCTCACCGACAGTTATTTCATTCTCTTCCTCCCCAATAATTGAATTAAGTTGAGCTACTGGGGGTGGGTCTAAATAAGAATTAGGTGGTGACGATTCTGCTCTAAAAATAAGGTGTTCCTTATCATTATCATCAAGAATCGTAACCTCTTTCTTCTTACAGTAAATCTTCGCATCATAGTCCGAAAGCCAGTCCATACCGAGGATTATATCAAACTCAATCATAGGTATGACGATGAAATCAGCAGATAAAGAAAATTTATGTGCTCTAATGGGGACTGATTCACAAAACTTTGTTGCAACGATACTTCCCTTAGGAGTTTTAACTGACAACTCCCTTATTAAATCAAATTGGAAATATCTAATTTTCTTAGCAAACTGGGAAGATATGAAACAATGCGATGATCCAGAATCAAATAATGCATTTGCTAAACTTGAGGAAACCATTAAATTACCTGCCACCACGTCTTTCGGAGTTTCTACCTCAGCAGTAGTGATAGCATAAGCCTGGCCTTGATCCCTTGGCCTTTTCTGAGGTAAGTTCTCCTGACGCTTAGGACATGCATTTGCATAATGCCCCATCTCCCTGCAATTGTAGCACTGAACATTGGTAGCTTCCTTCTTCCCCTTGCAATCATGAGCTTGGTGGCCTTTTTCACCACACTTGTAACAGACTCCCATTCCCTTCAGGCAAGCACCGGGGTGTTTCTTCCCGCACTTACCACAAGATGGATATTCAACCTTTCCCTTCTTCCCCTTATTTCCATTCCCAGATTGATCAGCAGGTCTCTTCTTCTCTTGCTTTTCTTTAAAGTCATAAGACTTAGAGAATTCCTTTTCGGTCTTGATAGCACATGAGACAATGTCTTCGTACGATGAAAAGGATTGTGAGACTAATGCTCGACGGAGAAATGGTTTTAACCCATCAAAGAAACGATCAATCTTACTTCTTGGGTTGCGAATATAATCACCAGCGTACCTCGCTAACCTTGTAAAGTTAGCCTCATACTTTGTGACATTATCATCCTCCTTTTGTCTCAGACTCAGAAATTGCCTTTCCATATCTGCTCGATGGTCGCGAGGAAAGTATTTTTCTAAAAACAGATCTTTGAACTCCCTCCATTCCATGTTTGATACTTCATCATCTTCCTTCATGTTTTGAATCAATGACCACCATTGATCAGCATCTCCAGTGAGGCGGTAAACTGCCATGGTAACTTTTTCCGTTTCACTACTCCCCAAAGCCTGAAATATTTTCTCTAGGGAAAATATCCATTGCTCAGCTACTAAGGGATTTGTACTCCCATTGAACGTTGGTGGTTGTTGTCTCATGAATCGATCTAACATTGATCCTCCACGCTGCGGATCAGGGTGCTCCATACGGGTAAGGTTATTATTCATAACCTGAGTAAGTTGTCCCAGTACGGTGATTAGCTGATCAGCACCAGTTGCATCACCAGCCCCACTATAATTATCTTGAGCAGGAGGGCAATCCCTACATGGAGTGCGTGCATTGATACTGTTTCCATTTCTTCCACTAGGCGCCATTTCTAAACAATGTCATAAACTAGATCAGTTTATGAATCAAAATACATAATCCCATACTTATAAAACACTAAACATAAATTGAACTATATATGGATATAATCCATAATCATAAATATGTTTTCTTTGAGGAAGTATATACTCATAAACCCTTCATAATGATTTGTAAAGAAAGTTAGAGTTATCCTAAGCATATCCCCCGGGAGTGTCGTAAC
The DNA here is from genome assembly GCA_963277665.1 of Viscum album. Classification (NCBI taxonomy): domain Eukaryota; kingdom Viridiplantae; phylum Streptophyta; class Magnoliopsida; order Santalales; family Viscaceae; genus Viscum; species Viscum album. The sequence goes on from OY728141.1 coordinate 1,429,816,387, forward strand.
CAAGAGTGCAGCAAGGCCCGTTGTCGTGCACCAGTTCCCGTTCGAGTCTAGCTCAAAGCGGTGTTTTCGGGTTTTACCCCTTGGTACATCTGTGCCAGAGCCGCCTCTACCTGCTCGTATCCAGACAGGGATGTATTGCTCGGAAAACTCACAAAATCTCTACAATACCAAAATTTCTAGGAAGTTCTTCTATACTAATCCTCAAAGTTCATCTTAGGTCTACGTGCTCTAATCAGAGTTTATCTAAATCTAGTTTCCAAGGTTTGTACTAAACTTCCTCTGATACCAACTGTAACGCCCCGACCCTAGTTTCCTAGAGTCGGTGCATTATTACATAACATTGGCATGATCACAAGAAAGATCAAATCTCGAAAGACCGATTTGTTTAGTAGCCTTGGAAACACTAGATATATTCATAAGTTTTACATTACATCATAAAATCAAAAACTACTACAACAACATAATGTTTCCACAGTCCACACTACAATCCCCTCATAATATCCCTGCAGGTCATTCATAACTTACATCTTCACTTCCTGGGAAAAATAAAACATAGAAAAGGGGTGAGCTCAAATGCCCAGTAAGGATAACAATATAGCGGAAACTTTCATCAATAAGAATAAACATTTAAGGCAATGTATAACAAAAACAAAAGCCTTTTAAACATGAACTTTCAACATGGTATGGCATAAATAAAATGAAATAATGCCATTTACTTATTCACATGGATATTCCACTAATCGAATAATCACATGCAAAAATAAATAACCACTTTCATAATGTTGGAATGCATAATGCCAGACTATCATAACCACATAGCCAAGGCCTCGTGCCAAGACTACAAATAAGATTTTGTCAAGGCCTTGTGCCAAGACACTAGTTTGTCTCATGAGACCTACCGATGCAATTTTTTTAAGAAGATACTTACGTTAAAAATTGCTAAAATACACTCCAGTGTTTTTCTGAAAACATTATGCAAGCTTCTGAAAACAAAATAACTAATTCTGAGACTGCTCGACTAATTACAGGCCATGATGGGTCCACTCCCAATCCCTTCCTGTCTACCAAACTCGAGAGTCATGTTTTCTGAAAACATTTTTAAGCTTGCGTTAAATACGTATACATTTGCACTGGATTTTCATATATTTGAGAGAAATATCTCTTTTTTTGAAATCATTTAAAAATAACATAATTATAATAGAAACCCATTATTTTTAAAATGTCCTTGTAAGTTTGTAAGGGATGCTTTGAAGATTTTATAACGGCAGTAAATAGCCGGACCCACCGTATAAGTTAAAAAAAACATTCTTACCTTAATTTTGTCGAAAAGGTTAAAAAGGGACCTTGTTTTGAAAACGACGGAAAGATTCCTTTATAAACCTCTTATAAAAATTCAAACAAGGGTATAAATGACTTTAACCCATATTCTTGTAAATAATAAATATGTTTTGAAATACATTTCGAAGAAACATGGATGTGGATGATAAAGAAATCCCAGTAGATTATTACGTATAAACAACCTCGGATAATGAAGAGATTGTGAAATAACCCTTACCTTGTACTTTTCCTTGGTTGGGGTAGGTTAACCTCCTGTATAATGGTGAAATAGTTGTTATTAAATTATACAAGAATCATATATATTAATATGATATCATATATGATCTTTTAACATTGATTTGTTAATAATATCTTAGAATTATCGTCGTTTCGGGAGTTAACTTACTCATTTTCTTTTATATGTTTTGTTACATAAGCCAGGGTTGTTGTATCTTATTCATATCCAGAATGATATACAGTCCTTAAACATCATTTTTAAATCATCAAATGATAATTATACTTGAATGGATACGATGGAGAATCAATCTCATCGCGTTCGTGGAGACGGTAGTCCGTACGTACGCACGAGCGACAATATCATTCTTTTGATATTAAAATAATATATAAATGGATGGTATATCATATATACAGAATCATTAACATGTTATATTTATTATTTACATGAGTTACACATCATTATTATACCCATCCAAATAATATTATATTGAATAACAATTACACCACGACGTGGAGACGGTAAGCCGTACGTACGCACGTATGGTGACATGTTATTCAAAGGGTGGATAGAATAATGAATATGATTGTACCATATTTATAATAACATCACAGTATATGTGAGATACTGGAGTTATTATTTCAGAATGGTAAGAACAACGGAAGAAGAAGTGGAAGAAGAAATGAACTTAGAAAAGGGTGGTGAAATCATTACCTCTTCTTCGGGTTCTTCCTTTTGATTTGATCAAAAGGGCTCCTTAGGTTGGCTTTCTGATCAAACTAAGGCCTCTAGGTTGTATTGAGGGATTTTGGGAGAGTATTTGGGCAGAGTTTGGCCGAACCAAAAGGCTTTGAAGGTGTGAAGAAATGATAAGGAGGAGTACCCTTTTATAAGAGGGGTGAGGGGCACCTTTGGAAAAGCTAGAAATATTAATTTATAATAAATTCATATTCGGTTTCTAAAGGCTCCAAAGTTGACTATTCAAATGATGAGGTGGGGATAGGTCGAAAGAAACTCATCCAATATAATTTAGACAGGTTTGGGTACTTATATTAACCTTATCTTTAAGTATTAACTCTAAGTTAATTAGTTTCACTTTTACAATGTCTCTTTGTATTTTATATATTATGGTTAATAAACTTACTATATACATCCAAGAGACCCCCAAGTGGTCCATTAATGATTAACCTATCATGATATAAGTCTCTTGGCCGAACCTTAGATTTTTAGGAATTTAATATCAATTAATAATATAATATTTGTTTTAAGAATTCTTTTATGTCAATTTTGACACTATTCATTAGTTGATTTTTTTGAAACTCATAACAGATTTATTACTTAGAAAAAAGTCAATTAAATCAATCCCAATATATCATATTATCCTAGAAAATTAGTTTAATTCATTAAAAGTTTCATATTATATTTATTTGGGTATTTATAATATCACTTATTTTAATTTTTCACTATTATAGTAATTACTGCATCATCATTGTGTCATAAATAAAATAAATCATTTAATGTCTAAAAATTATAAGTAAAATATCATTATGTAGGAAATCTTTTTATCTTTCTAATGAATATTTATAATCGAAAATCCAACATGTATAACCCTATGTAAAAATTGTTCTTCTAAAAGATGTAAGCTTATGCCATTTTTATTTTTATTTTAACTTTATTAATATAAAGTGTCCCTACCACATACAAGTGGCTCCAAGGGGTCCCCAAATTGACCCAAGGATGCCCATGGTCGGGTATGTGTCCACCAATAAGGTTAGGACACGTTTTAGGGTAATGTTGTATTATTATAATATTATTTTTTAACCCTTATTTACCGGATTTACCCTTTAACCATGGTAAATAAAATATTTACCACAGTAACTATTCAAAATGTCTAAAAATAAAAGTTACCTATTTACACAATTTGAACATCCTGATTCCAAATATGGAATCCATTTTCCTAAATTCAAAACACAGAAGTGGCAGAAATTAATTTAAAATTAATTCCCGCTGTTAAAACAAAAAGCGTGTTTTTAAGAGATAATAACTATCAAAAGATTGACACTTGTTTATGTTCGGTTTAATTGTAAAATTATGTCCAATGACCAAAATTATATTAAATGGTAAAAATATATTCTAAATATACTTTAAAACCACTCATATTCATAATTTATCACTAGTAATTAATTTGATTAAAAAAGTTGTTTTTAATTAAAATTTAGTAATTTTCACTATTCATCAAAATATGAAAGTTATCCGAAATGTACCAAAATTTCACCCTAGGCTAATTTTGATATTCCGAATCCAAAAATGAAGTCCATTTTGAAATATAGAATATATATGATTTCAAAAAGTAGGTATTACTATTCACAACGGCTAGTTTAATTAGTTGTGGTGTGTGTTAGAACTCTAGGTTGCGTACAACACACGCTATCACATTATTCGAAGGGAAACGTACCGTAGAAGCTTGGGGTGTTACATGGGATAAGTGTGGATCATGTGTACATTTCATAATAAGGTACCTAAATCTATCCCACCCCTCAAAAAAGCTTCTCAATCCTCTTGGTGATAACTTTTTATTTTAGTTCCAAATTAAAATTTAAGTCTTTAGGAACAAAATTTCATAATAAATGGGTTATAAACAAGATCCCATTTTCAAGAAACATTTTCATCTAAACTCGGCAACCGATTATTTGCATTCTCTTTTAAAAAAAATGAAACACTCAAATTCTATGATCATTTTTTATGATTTATAAAATGTAAGCTATTTCACTATAATATATAATTCTATAATGAAGACAATAGATTCATTATTATAGATATTATTGAAAGAAGGAAACAAAATAAATGTAGGACTATTTGAGTTCATATATTCTAGCTCCAGGAGGTAACCAAATAGTAGAAGGATTACTTGAACCTCGAGGAAGATTGAACTCTCTCATCCTAGACATATAATTCTCTTCTAAGAGATCATGGAAAAAATGTTATGGTTTATTAGGTGCAAGAAAACACTCTCCTATGTTCTCCATTTGAGATCTATTTTTCATTTTTAGAGAAATTAAATGTTTATCAATTTCTGGGATTAAGGGATCTAATCCTCCAACAATTGATCTTGTGTTCGTGAAATATTTAATAAAATAAAAATTTCATCATAGAAAATATTGAGGAGAAAATAGTAGAATATTTGTTGTATAAATAGTAATTTTGTACTTCTATTAAAGAACAATAGTCAAAAACTGACAATAAATCAAATAAGAATTCTTTTTTTCATATTTCAATTTAGAATTTTGGGATATTTTTTTTATATGTGAATATTTTTTTTATTATTTATATTTTTTAAAATGGTTTCTTGAATCCCCCATGTGCAAAAAATATGTACCCGTAATTGTTGAAACTATCTCAATGTATAATTATTTCTTGTTCTTGTTTACTACATTATAGTGCTGAGTAGGGTCAAACCCACAAGAAATGTGGAGTAACCATTTTTTTAAACAAGATCCCACCATTTTTAACTATGGGTGGATATTCCATTAATCATATGTATTTTTTATATTAAAGATTAGTATGATGAAATTTTGTTGACTAAAAATATTTTATTTAAACATCATAAATGATGATATAATGGGAATAATAATTATATAAATATAAATACATGGAATGAGATGATACAAATAAATAATGTTACTCAATAATTCTAAAACAACTGGTCAAAATTGATGAATTCATCACTACCTTTTATTGAATCAAAACTCTAGAAATGATTGATAAATTTCCCTCCCTAGGTGATATATCAAACAAAATATAGTATCTTGGGATTATCCACTCTAAAATTAATCAACTACTAAGGAATTTTAAAAAGAAGTCAATTATAATAACACTCACCATAAAATTCCTTTTTTAATGAAATTAAATATTCTATAATGCATTCAAGATCAATCTCAGAGATTGATCATGTTGTTTTGAATTTTTAAATTTTATGGTGTGAATAATTAAAATGAGAATAAGAATAAATCTCATTGATCCGTTCTGATTTCATAAAAGTGTAATGTGAAGAAATTTGCGATATAAACAAATAAAAGTTTATAACTCTCATTCCTTGAATTTATCCATGAATAATGATTATAATAAGAATCTAAATGATTCAACTATAATATATAAAATAAAACATCAAAGGGGAATAAATATCACCCCTTCCACTCTAATTCTACTACTCTTCTATACTGTCATTAATCTTCGAGAGTTTGTTTCTGAGGAATCTATTGGAATTTTTCTGATGCTCTCCCATTATTGAATGTTGAGTGACGGTTGATTAATCATGAATTTAAGGATGAATGTATGCACTTCATCTACATTCCCCACATTAATATTTTTTACATCGTTCTCATTTTATCACCCATATTTTCCCACAACATTATTTTTTCCCTCAAAAAGTCACAAAATATGTGTGTTTTTCTATAACAAGATTACTGAATTAAAGAAGTCCCTAGTAACTAAATTTCTAGATGTTTTTGGGATGTACCTCGAAATGAATCGTGCTCTATGTTTAATCTACATAGTAAAATTAATGATTGATTAATTTGGAGTGGAGAATTCTGTAAATATATGTCCCAACGACGCATCTCGGTGTGATTAATCCTCTACTGGTGTTGGGGGTCCTCATCTGTGAAGGCTTCAGGTTCAAAATCTAGGCTCCTCTACACAGGTGGCCCTACATGACTATAATGGTAATACAGTGGTACTTGGGGACCATAGTGGTGGAAAAACAATGTTTCGTCTAGCATCTTTTCTCCATCTCCAGTAATGTTGGACACTCTATGTTGCATAACCTTCTCAAGAGGTGGCTATAAACACTTCAATTGCTTTAGTAAAATCTAGACCCAAAATCAAATTTGACTCGGTAATCTTGATCTCATAGAATGATGATTCTGTGCAGCAAAGATAGTGGGAAATCAGTGGTGTAAAGGTTATAATGATGGAATCACCATGATGGAAGCCTCTAGAACAGGGGAATGGTGATATGGATAGGAAAATCACTAGTCTGTAATCAAAGAATAAATATTGAGTTATAGTGATAGTGTGTCGAGAAGGATGGTGGTGTTGTATCATCAGGAAATGTGGTATTTTATTCATGTGGGGAATAGTGATACAGTTGCAATGGTGACTCAAAGTCAGCATTGTAGGCAGAGAGGCCCTAATGGCGTGAGGCACCAGTGTTACAACATAAAGGGAAGCAATTAGCTGCTGGTGGATATTTGACCTAGGAAAACGAGTCACCTTTGAGTCTCTTTATGGTTAGTCTAAAAATTGGTAAAGGATAGAATAGTGGGAAGGTGTCATCGTTTCACTGTATCTAGATGGACTGTCTGACCATTGGAAAACCAATGGTGACTAGATAAAAATGAAAAAAAATCGAAAATAGTGAGTGAACTACATATGAAGATTAAAATTAAAAGGAAAATAAAATAATAACATAAAATAATAACATGAGAATCTAATTAATTATTTAATTCCATGGATTTAAAATTTAAAATTTTAAAATTAATTATTCCAAATAAGAAACATTATTCAAAAAAATAAAAACTCAATCAAACTCTAAAATTAAAGAGATGATCAAATAACATATTTGATACAAAAAAATAAAAAAAATTAAATTTGAAATAAAAGAAAAATTATTGAGACTTTATAAAATAGATAAAATGATAAAGGTTAATTATAAATTTTAGAAATTATTAACAGATTAAGTATTAAATTAATGATGTAGATAATTAAATAAAATGATATGTTTATTAGTCATTATTAAATGAAAAACACATAATTATAATGTAGAATTAAAATTTAATAAATATAGAGAAAATAACTACAGAAAAAATTAATGATTCAAAGGATTACGATACCAAAAAGAACATTTAATATTTATTAATCAATTAGTATAATTATTAAATTCAATAATTGATATTAATTAGTAAAAATGAAAAAACAAATTATTAAATGTATAAAATTTAATAAAAGATGTTTAAAAATCATGTAATTTATGTCCATATTAAATACCTTCTTCCTCGGAAAAGTTCTTTAATAAACGCTAAGAACATTAAAAAATGTTCACACTATTTGAATGCCCAAGGCAAACTTTTTTTTCCAACTCTATACATTTTTATTAAACACATTCGATATCAAACATCACTAAAAATTCTACAAACCATTAGTATGTTGTAAATCTCACAGAATTCATGAAATTTTCAATATATCTCATAAATCATAGCATCGAGGAAACGTTTATTGTGATGTGAATCACCCAAATTTCATGATTGCTTCAATATTATTCGAAAATAATATTTTCATACAAAAAAATACCTTTTATTAACACAATTAATGTTATAATGATTATTTCTTACCTGAAATACCTTCACGTAAATACATGAAAAATTCAGAGCCTTTGGATCTTCAATCATGAAGTCTTCTTCAAATTTGGGTGATAACAACCTATTTGTAGAGTTGTTTCCCCTTCATGAAACTTCTTTACTCATTAAATACTTACATAAAACTCTATAATCTATCCATTAAAATCCTGTTATTTATTAAAATTAGATCAGAACATATTTGTGTGTGATGTTAAATCAATGGGATATATCCTAGCTTTTCTTCCATGCATATTATCCTTTAATACAATGTGTCTTTGGGTAATGTAACACATTCACAAAATATGTATCCTCTATAAAACTAACATATGACTTTTTATAACATAAATTCTTCACAGAACATATTGAATTTTCACAACATACTACCATTATGAATATTATATCATAAAACAACCCAGTATTTATGAAACTCAATATTTTTCCATATTTTGAGGAGGTGGCCATGAATATTCATTTTCACAAAACATCATGAAAATATAAATCCCTAGCATGAAACTTGTTTAATTGATTGAAATACTTTCATTGGGTATGTTCTTTTTGACATTTATTGGAATCTCTAAGGTCACACAACTTTGGAACTACATGAGTCTTCACACATTATGTTGTTTTCTTATGAAATCTTCCCCCATGCACTAAAATCATTCCATAACATTTTTTAATCGATGTATCAATGAATCCATGATACTAGAAATCCTACAAAAACCATTAATAATGTTATTTTTTTTGGATCTCCTCTTTATAGGATATCTTTTAGATGTATCTTAGTATAATCATAATCAACAATTCGGTACTGCACATTTCATCATGTGATCCAGTGCTTTCCATCATTAGGAAGAAAATTTTCACCTATAATTATATCCTCATTACCTTAATTGGGGATGTTAAAATCACATGACACTATTAACATGGTGATTAGAAAATTTAACATGCTACCTCAAATAATGATATTAACAACATCGTTTCCAAAAATTAATCATTCAAGGGTTGAAAATAATATGGTTCACAATGAATCAAACCCACAACATATGGAAGCTATAATTCTCATTCAGGTACAAAGAGAATCCATTGAAAATATAAATATACTTTTTAGAGATAAACCAAATCAATCAATGGTCACCGAGGAATCAATGGGTATACCATCTATATTTTCATTAATGGGATGACTTGAGCTATTTTGGGGTTAAGATTATGTTGGAGTTAAAAAAGACCAAGGGGGTCAGTATAATTTTCCATTTTAAGAACACCAAATATTTTTCTGGGTTAGGTAGTGAATTTAAAAAATAGTGCACTAAATGGGTTGTTTCCATTGTACCTTAAAAACTACGTCAGGTGATTTTATGGAAATGGATTCATATTTGTTATCTATTGCGAAAACCATGAGAAAACCTATGGACCCAAATCAAAACATTTTCATGGTTCCCCAAATGACTCATACAGTTTAATAATCTGTCCTCAAACAATGCAAATGATAACATTTACAAGTATATCCATATTATATGTTAGTTTCATTGTTACTCATAACCATGTACATAAATTAAAATTATGTCTCAATTACTTTTATACTCTAATTTTTCCAACTATTGTCTTATGAATGTGACCAAAACTACATAATAGATTAACCAGGAATATAATTTGATATACATGTAAACCGATGGGTGTTAAAATTCTCCCTATCATAAAACATTATTTATCCAGAAATGTCCCATGATTTGGTACATGTAAAAATGTTATCCTACTTATGTGTGGTAAAGTTATCCCACACACACATATCATGGATATCCAATCAATTTTGGAAAATATTGAAAAAATGAGTAATTTTTTAGTATAAAATCTTATCAAGATGACCCAAATCTAAATAATTTGATTTACCATAGTGGTATCAGGTCTAATATAGAAATCTTACCTTCACATTTCATGAGAGTGGTCTAGTTGATACGTATTTTTTAGGGAATCACGGATCACATCATGGATCAATGCAATGATACAATGTAATTTCAATTTCTATGATACCTTTCTATTTCACATATCAATCAAAATGAATCAATATACCACATAAGAAACTTATCCTATAATATCATTGGATGGTTCTTTAATCTTGGAGACACCCTGTGAAAAAAATATTCACTAAATCATTTTTGAATGGTCATCAATGATGGTTAATAAATTATTTTTGGACATTCTAGGATATCACTAATCTCTTCACAATCAATGAAACAATCTATTTTTTTCTACAAAAAGGTATTTCCTATAAGTATCCAGTGACCATGAACATCCTGAAATGAAGTATGTTTATAGTATACAAATACAAACATTCAATGGGTTTCATTTTAATTGAAATCTGATAATATTTTTTTGTAATGACAATTGATTATGTTAAAATCTTTCATTGAAAATCTTCATAAGTCATATAATAATTACCAAACCATAAATTTCATATTATTTAATGCCTTCTCAATATGAACCTCTGTTTGAGGATGAAACCTCATGAAAAATATCAATTGTACACTAATTTTCTCATTCCACCCTTCCAAAACATGTTTATAATATATGAGTTTCTATTAAAAACCAAAAATAGAAGGATATATATAGATTTTCATGATATTAAAATCATAATAGTGATTGAGCACATATACCATCATTGAAACATTAATTGGATGGAAATGACCCAATTTTTTTGAGTTTATTTATGATCAGCCTCCTGAAATCCTTTTCACTAGTTGTATAATATATTTTGATCATTATGTCCATTGATTTATTATCCAGATTCCAAACATTAATTTGTATGTTTAGCAATGAATGAGAGTGGATTTGATTGAATACTATAATATTATAGAATCTAAGGATTCATGGCTGGAATTATGAAATCAATTACCTGATATTCTAACACTAATATCAACATCACAAGTCATGATAAATCTTATTATTCCCAAGATTCCCAAAACAACATTATTTATTCCCACCATACATCAATTTATTCCTAAAATCTGTTTGTATAACCATTATACTTTATATAATCAAAGATCCACAAGGAGATAGAGACTAATCATCCATGTTCTACTGACAATCTATGATTTTTATAAATCACTAATATTCCTTGTCAGTTATTATCGCATGACATGTTTTATCATAAAACAATGAATGATATCTTACATAATCAAATAAATCCTTCTTGTAAAAAACATAAATATTTAAGATCATTTATGTAAATACACTCTTCAAATTCCACCCCTCCACTAATTTTTTCAATTATTGAATTGGTAAATTCTTACTCAATACATTGGTTCCTCATTCCCTTTTGTAGGTGCATATAAACAATCAAAATGAATAGTATGAAGAAATTAAACAAATCACATTTTTCTGAAAATCAAGTCCATCAATGTAAACAAATTACTCCATGATTTAAATATTTAAACCATAATGATGGGCTCAAACAACAGATATAGGTACCATTTCTTGATATCATACATCAATGTTACGAACTGAAGGTTAGGGGTAATATTTTTATTATCATGAGGGTGAATTTGGTGAGGAACATAGGCCACAAAATATTCCATTTCAACAAAAAAACCTTAACCCCGTAATTGACGCATCACAATGAGTATCATATATAGAATAAATCTATAGAAGAATCATAACTATAGTTGAATTCAATTTCCCCATTAGTTACTTAGAAGCTCTATAAGACTTCCCCATGAATTTGATCATAAAAAACTTTTTGGTTAGTACATTTATATAATATTCTATGTTATAGAATATGAAACACCAGAGACATTTATGAGAAATATTTTTTTTAAATCATCAAAGGAATCTTTCACTACACACAACACTATATTGGCTTACTTTACACGCAATCACGTCCTTCCTCGATAGCTTGCATCATATGCAATACCGAGTTTCACTAAACAACGATATGATATATTATTAAATCTACCTGTTATGAATAGTAATAACCACTTTTTGAAATTTTATAAATTTTATTTTTCAAAATGGACATCATTTATGGATTCAGAATATCGAAATTAGCCTAGGGTGAAATTTTGGTATTTTTCTGAAAACTTTCATTTTTTGATGAATAGTGAAACCACTAAGTGGTAGTTAAAAAAACTGAATTTTTCATAAAACATAATTTTACCGCTTCTGTGAGTGGAATTTCGAAAATCCGAGAGACACGGTTAATATCAAGGACTAAAATGTGGTTCAATGAGATGAAAATAATTTTTGGTGAATAGTAACTTTTTACTTTTTTTCACGGTTAAAAGTAAATTGGGTAATTAAGGGTAAAAGTGTTATTAATATTACCCTAACACTTGTCCTATTTCTATTGGATAAGTGTAATTCGACCAAAAACAACCTTAGGAATAAAATATGACCATTTAGGCCCACTTGGATTAGATTAGGACAATTATTATTAATTTATTTAAAGACTGGTTAAAATAGTTAAAATCAAAGTTTAATAAGTAAATAATTTTAATATGGGGTTATACATAAGATAAATTAGACTATAAATATTCATAAAAAGAGTAAAAAAATTTCCTACATAATGGTATTTTCTTTGTAATTTTTAGACATTAAATAATTTAATTTATTTATGACACAATGATGATGCAATAATATCTTATTAATGAAATATTGACATAATTGATGTTATAAATACCCAAATAAATGTAATTTTACACTTTTTATGAATTACACTAATTTAATAGGTTAATATGACATGTTCGTATTGATTTAATTAACTTGGATCGAACTAATCATTCTGCTATGATTTTCACAAAAATCAATTACAAAATAGTGTCAAATTTGACATAAAATTGTTTTTAAAACAAATATTATATTATTAATTGTTATTTTATTCCTAAAAATCTATGGTTCGGCCAAATGACTTAGATATGGTTATATATATTAATAATAAACAACTTCGGGTTCGTTTGGATTGATATAGTATGTTTATTAACCTTATAGTGTAAGAACACAAGAAGACACGGTAAAAGTAAAATTATTTAACATAATGTTAAATCTAAATGATATGGTTAAAATAGGAACCTAAACTTGTCTAAATTCTATTGTATGAGAGTCTTTCGACCCATCCACACCATATCTTTGAAATAAATCAATTTGGAGCTATTAATACCTGAATTTGACTTTATAATAAAATAATATTTTTAGTTATTCCAACGGTGCCCCTCTCCTCCCTTATAAAAGGGCACCTCCTCCATCTCTTCCTCACACCACTTTGAGCCTTCAAGCTCGTCCAAACCCTGAAAATATCTTCTCTCCACTTCCCTAGAGACATCCTAGTGGTCCTGGTCTTCTTCAAAGACCAATTGTAGTGCCCTAAAAGGAGGTCTCAAAGAAGCGCTTCAAAGAAGAGGTAATGCCCGTTACCGATTTTTTCATCTTTATTTCGTCTTCCACTTCTTCTTATTTAGTTTTTTGATTATGAAGTAATAACATCAGTATCACTCATATACTGATATGTTATTAAAATTATGAAACAACACTATTTCACCATCTATCCATCCTATAGAAAATGAAATCACCAAGCGTGCGTACGTATGGAATACTGTCTCCACGCTGTGGTGTAATATATTTTCCACCACCACCTTACTTGGATGGGTATAATGGTGTAAATAATTAATCTATATGCTTATTGTAAATTTATATTGATTCTGAAATTGTATACATACACTCCAATACAATTCCACGATCATGGGAATGATATCATCGCTCGTGCGTACGTACGGAATACCATCGCCACGATGTGATGCGACTCGTTCTACATGATCTTCATTGCATAATGATTATATAAATGAATTGAATGAATGAAAATGATATATATTACACTAATACCATTCTGGAAATGAGGTATCTATATCCTAAGAATAAGAATAAGAATTTATTCGACAAAACACGCATAAGAACAAAAAGTAATAAACACCCGGATAACAAGTAGTAATGAAATATTACTAATAAGAAGCTAATAATATGACCATATATGATATCATAAAAATAATTATGATTCTGGAATAAGTCAATAACATTATTTAAATCAATATACAGGAGGTTCGGACACTTACGAAGCAAATTGGACCCAAGGTAAGGGAAAATATCACAATCTCATTTTATCCGAGATTGTTTATACTTTGGTATTTACTGGGGTGTATTTTATCATCCACATCCATGTTCCCTTAATATTTAATATTGTTTCCATCCACCTACAATTGTTTAAATCCAATTTTACCCTTCGGTGAGTTTTTAGTAAATGATATGAAAATAATCTTTTGTTTTTTTTCGTACGAGGTACTTTTTGAGTTTTCCGACAAAAGTACGAGAAGAATGTTTTTTTAACTTATACGGCATGAATGGATTTTTAAAACATTATTTCCAAGAAGCTTCCTTTACAAGTTTTCATGTCTATTTTTAATCAACTTCTTCTAGTTTAGAATTGTATGACATATTAAGAAAGGAAAAGTGTTTTTTTAAGTAGAAAGGATATTTTCCTCACGAATGGAGTTCAAGTGTTTTATCAAAATTAATTTCCATATAAGATAATAAAGGTTTCTGATTTTATCCCTATTATTACATTGATTTGATTATGTTGTGATGGAGTAATTTTTATGAATTCCTTTATCTTATATGAATTGTTTTATGATGTCACGATGTTTAAGAATCCGATTTTTATTACATGGGTTATGCAATGATGTATGGTATATGATTTTGTGGCACTCATAAGAATGGTATCATTATGAGATGGGTGGGACCCATATCTCCCTCCAATGCATTGGGTAAAGATTTTATATCTCATGATATAGACATGGATGGAACGACAGGTTAAACCGGTTCAGTGAAACAAGACTGAAACGAGGACTGAACTCGGTTCAGAAATGGACTTTGTCCACTAAGATAGTCTTGGACACGAGTCTTGAATAATAAGAAATGATTCTCTATGATTATGTGTATATGCCACAAAGATTCATGTTTTAAGTTATGATTATTGGGATTTCATTTCTCTACTATGATTTATCCAATTTTATGATATTATGCCCTCGTTTGCAGGTTTAGATTTCCAAAATTATATGTTCTTATGAATATGATGTGATTGTTATTTCTTTTTTTTACCCTTACTGAGCATTTTAGCTCACCATTTTGTATTTTTTCTTTCCCCATGTCAGGAAGAAGGTTATTAAGTAAGATATGCCAAAAAGGACTATAGATATGATGAAATAAATTGGAGACAGTGTAGACGCTTTATGAACTAGTTGTTTATGTTTCCCAGTTTCTAAAGACATTATACCTACACAGTCCTTTCCTAGTTTTGTTATATGTTGTGATAAGTGTGCTTTAATTCTGATGTAATAACAATGTATGTATTGTATGGTTTGTTATAGTTTGTATCAGAGGAAAGGTATAGTCAACCATTGGAAACTAGGATGTGAAAGCCTTAGTAAGAACCCTAAAGATAAGTCTAAGCATAGAACACAATCTTAGTGTTTTAGAAATGGCCATGAATAACCTAGGATAAGACCTTAAGTGTGAAATTTTACCCTTGATTATGTGGTTTTCTGTTATAATTAGTTTTTCTCACACTATTCTTCTTGGTTTTAGTCAATGGCTAGAACCCGAAGGAACCGTGTTAATGAGGAATGCGACAGGAAATGCAATGATTGTCCCCCCTGAGAAACCAAACGTTATGGGAGCTAGAATGAAAAATCTTGTAGCCATGCTCACAAAACTTTTTCAAGCTATGAATCATGTAGGACTTCCAAACGAGCAAAGGAAGGAGCAACATTCTGTTGAATCCTTCATAAGGCAGCGTCCACCTTCTTTCAGCGGGTCTACTGATCCATTAGTTGCTGAACAATGGATCAGTACTAATGAAAAGATATTTTCAGTTCTTCAATGTTCTGAACATGATAAAGTTGTCTTAGCAGTGTATCATTTTGGAAGGTGATGCTGATCAATGGTGGAATATTATCAAGAATACGAGGCAGAGAGATGAAATTGAGTCCATGGAATGGGACGAGTTCAAGAACTTATTTTTCAGTAAGTACATACCTCGTATTCTCCAAACAAATATGGAGAAAGAGTTTCTTGAACTAAAGCAAAAGGATGATGAATCTGTTGGTACCTATGAAGCAAATTTTACAAGACATGCAAGGTACGCTTCTGGTATTATTATCCAACCTGAGAGTAAGATCGATCAATTCTTTAGTGGCTTAAAACCATGTCTTCGGAGGGCCTTAGACATAAGGGACTTCAATAGCTATGAGGAAATCGTTCTATGTACTCTCAAAGTAGAGATGGTGATTGGAGTAACCAATCAGTCATATGGGTTTGATAAGAAGAGGAAAATGGAATTCAAAGGAAAATCTAAAGAGCGCACTGGAAAAAAAAAGATGCACTTTCTCTTATGCTCAAAGTGTGGAATGAAACATGGAGGGAGTTGTCTTAAAGGGACAAGTAAATGTTTCAAATGTGGAAAGGAAGGTCATCGGGAATTTGAATGCCACAATGATGGGAAGAAGATGTCTAATGATGAAAACAAAGGAAGGGACACACAGAATGAACCTTGTACACTTCAATGTTTCAAGTGCAAGGAGATGGGGAATTATGTTAATAAATGCCCTAATCCAAGGGTTGTTGATGATGATGGACATCAAAAAAATCTTAAGGCTAAAGAAAAAGGAAATTCACATGAAATTTCTATCAGTGATGTGGAGTACAATAACGATGTGGTGAAAGGCACACTTACCATCCACTCTAAAGTAGCAAATGTTTTATTTGATTCTGGATCCACCCACTCTTTTATTTTTGATGAATTTTCTAAGGGTATCACGTATTACCTCAACAATTAGATGTTGAGTTAGCTATGACAACACCTAATGGCACAAAAGTCACATCGCAAGTTTATAATTCATCCCTGATTGAAGTTTGTGGGAAAGTGCTTCCTAAAAATCTTGTGATCCATCCTATAGTGGAATTTGATGTGATTATTGTCATGGATTGGCTTTCTTTATATGGAGCTAATATCAATTTCCAAATAATGAAAGTCACATTTCATATTCCAGATCAATCTATGATCGTCTATCGATGCAAGGATGAACATAACCTTCTAGTGGAAATTTCTTCCTTCGTATGGGTCTTGATTCCACGAAATGAGTGTTATTTATCTCAAATGGTTGGTGAGAAACTCACGATTCATAATATGCCCATTGTAAGAGAGTTTGATGATGTCTTTCCGGAAGAATTGTTGGGTCATCCACCAAATCGTGAAGTTGAGTATTCAATATAACTCGTACCGGGTGCTTTGCCTATTTCAGAGACACCTTATAGAATGTCCCCAATTGAGTTGCAGGAATTGAAGAAGAAACTCCAAGAGAATCTTGATAAGGGATTCATACGCCCTAGTGCGTCACCTTGGGGAGCACCTGTTCTATTTGTTAAGAAGAAAGATGGATCAATGAGACTCTGCATTGATTATCGAGAACTTAATAAGATCACATTCAAGAAAAAAATTTCATCTCCTACGCATTGATGACTTATTTGACCAACTATGTGGAGATAAATACTTTTCCAAGATTAATCTTCGTTCAGGGTATCATCAATTAAGGTTCAACAGGGAGGATATACCAAATACAACATTCCATACAAGGTATGGACACTATGAATTTATAGTGATGCCATTTGGTCTTACTAATGCCCCTGCTATCTTCATGGATCTAATGAATAGAGTCTTTAAGGACTATCCTGATCAATTTGTGGTAGTCTTTATAGACGATATTCTCGTATATTCAATGAGCAAGGAATAACATGAAGATCACTTGAGAATTATATTGAAGATCCTGAAAAAGGAGAATATTTATGCCAAATTTACCAAGTGTGAATTTTGGCTTCAAAAAGATTCATTTTTGGGTCACATAATCTCAAAAGAGGGGATATCTGGGGATCCAGCAAAAACAGAGGTTAGCGAAAGATGGTCGAAACCACCAACAGTAACTGATATACAATGTTTTCTTGGTTTGGAGAGATATTATCGACGTTTTGTGAATGATTTTTCACGATTATCTAATCCACTCACCAAGTTGACTCGAAAAGGAGTTAAGTTTGTTTGGACAGAGGAATGTGAAGAAAATTTCAAGGAGTTGAAAAAAAGGTTATACAGTGCACCTATGATCACACTACCTTGTAGTGGAGAAAGGTTTGTGATCTACAGTGATGCATCCAAGAAGGTGTTGGGGTGTGTTCATATGAAAAATGATATGGTGATAGCTTATGCCTCACGACAGTTGAAAATCCATGAGCAAAATTACCGAACACGTGATTTGGAGTTAGTTGCGGTAATCTTTGCATTAAATATTTGGAGGCATTATCTTTATGGAGAAAGGTGTGACATTTATACTGATCATAAAATTTTAAAGTATATTTTCACACAAAAGGAGCTGAATATGTGCCAAAGAAGATGGTTAGAGTTGATTAAGGATTATGACTGCTCAATCCATTTCCACCCTGTGAAAGCAAACAAGGTGGCAGATGCATTAAGTCGAAAAGACCATGCCAGTTTATCCATGATGAGGATCACAAAAGATCAAATATTTATGGATTTACAAAGGATTGATCTTGGAATTATAATGGAAGGGGGAAAATCGTATCTTTCTCAAATGAATGTTCAACCATCAATTCATGTGAAGATTAAAGAGGTGCAGAAAGAAGATGTCAAGTTACAAAAGAAAGTGAGAAATGTTCCTGAATTCAACCTTGATTGTGATGGGATAATAATGTTCAGGAATCGGGTTTGTGTTCCTCCCATCCCCGAATTAAATAAGGAGCTTCTGGATGAGGCTCATCGTTCTTCATTATCTATTCATCCTGGAAGAACGAAGATGTATAGGGACCTAAAAGAGTACTTCTGGTGGGATGGTATGAAAAGAGATGTTGCTGACTATGTCTCTCGATGCTTGGTTTGTCAGCAAGTTAAAGCTGAGAGACAGATGTCTAAGGGGATTTTAAAACCATTACCCATACCCGAATGGAAATGGGAAAACATCACTATGGACTTTGTCACAGGACTTTCTAAAACATCCAAAGCAAATAATGTTATCTCGGTCATATTTGATCGTCTTACAAAGTCTTCACACTTCATTTCTATTAGAGAGGATTTCTCTCTGGATCAGCTTTCCAGGATATATGTAAAGGAAGTGGTAAGATTGCATGGGGTACCACATTATATTATATCTGGTCGGGATCCGATATTTACCTCGAAGTTCTAGCGAAGTCTTCAGTATACTATGGATACAGAGTTGAGTTTCAGCACTACTTATCATCCTCAGACAGACGGTCAGCCTGAGAAAACAATTCAAACTCTAGAAGATATGTTGAGAGCTTTCTCTATGGATTTCAAAGGTGGTTGGGATCAACACCTACCTTTGGTGGAATTTTCTTATAATAATAGCTTTCACTCCAGTATTCGGATGGCTCCTTATGAAGCTCTCTATGGAAAGAAATGCAGGACCCCAACTTGCGGGGATGAAGTTGGGGAAAGAAAGCTATTAGGACCTGATCTTGTTGATGAGATGGAAGAAAAGGTCCGATCTATTCCACAACATATAAGAGCAGCTCAGAGTCGACAGAAATGTTATGCCGACATCCAAAGAAAAGACCTACATTTTGAAGTGGGTGATAAAGTGTTCTTATGAATATCTCCCTAAAAGAGGGTCATGAGATTTGGAATGAAGGGGAAGTTGAGCCCTAGATATATCGGTCCTTTCGAAATACTGGATCGTGTTGGAAATGTAGCTTACTGATTGGCGCTTCCACCGAATCTCTCTCAAGTTCACGATGTGTTCCATGTATCTCTCTTGAGAAAGTACATAACTGATCCTTCACATGTACTCATCTTAGAAGTGGTAGCGCTGGAGCAAGATCTTTCTTATGAAGAACAACCGATAGAGATTCTGGATCGTAGTGAAAAAGTCCTACGAAACAATACCACTCGATTGGTGAAAGTTTTATGGAGGAACCACCAATTATAAGAAGCTACATGGGAACTTGAGCATATGATGAGGGAGAGGTATCCTCATCTTTTTGTTACAATGTGACGAATTTCGAGGGAAAAATTCATTTTAAGGGGGGTAGAATGTAACACCCGAGACTTTTATGAGAAATATTTTGTTTTTAAATCATCAAAGGAATCTTTCACTACACACAACACTATATTGGCTTGCATTACACGTAATCGCAGCCTTCCTCGATAGCTTGTATCGTACGCAATACCAAGTTTCCCTAAACAACAATATTCTATATTATTAAAACTAGCCGTTATGAATAGTAATAACCACTTTTTGAAATTTTATGAAGTTTATTTTTCAAAATGGACTTCATTTTTGGATTCTTAATATCAAAATTAGCCTAGGGTGAAATTTTAGTATTTTTCTGAAAACATTCAATTTTTGATGAATAGTGAAACCACTATGTGGTAGTTAAAAAAACTGAATTTTTCAAAAAACATAATTTTACCGCTTCTGTGAGTGGAATTTTGAAAATCCTAGAGACACGGTTAATATCAAGGAATAAAATGTGGTTTAATGAGATGAAAATAATTTTTGGTGAATAGTAACTTTTTACTTTTTTTACCACGGTTAAAAGTAAATAGGGTAATTAAGGGTAAAAGTGTTATTAATATTACCCTAAAAAAGGTCCTAATTCTATTGGATAAGTTTAATTCGACCAAAAACAACCCTAGGAATAAAATATGACCATTTAGGCCCACATGGATTAGATTAGGACATTTAATGTTAATTTATTTAAAGAAGGGTTAAAATAGTTAAAATCAATGTTTAATAAGTAAATAATTTTTAATATGGGATTATACATAAGATAAATTTGACTATAAATATTAATTAGAAATCTAAAGAAATTTCCTACATAATGGTATATTATTTGTAATTTTTAGACATTAAATAATTTAATTTATTTATGACACAACGATGATGCAGTAATTATCTTATTAATGAAATATTGACATAATTGATGTTCTAAATACCCAAATAAATGTAATTTGAGACTTTTTATGAATTAAAATAATTTTCTAGGATAATATGACATGTTATTATTGATTTAATTAACTTGGTTCGAACTAATCATTCTGTTATGATTTTCACAAAAATCAATTACTAAATAGTGTCAAAATTTCCATAAAATAGTTTTTAAAACAAATATTATATTATTAATTGTTATTTTATTCATAAAAATCTAAGGATTTGCCAAATGAATTATATAAGGTTATATATATTAATAATAAACAACTTGGGTATCGTTTGTCTTGATATAGTAAGTGTATTTACCTTGTAGTGTAAGAACACAAGAAGACACGGTAAAAGTAAAATTATTTAACTTAATGATAAATTTAAATGATAAGGTTAAAATAGCAACCTAAACTTGCCTAAATTATATTGGATGAAATTATTTCGACCCATCCCCACCTTATATTCGAAATAAATTAATTTGGAGCTATTAAAAATCGAATTTGACTTTATAATAAAATAATATTTTTAGTTATTCCAAAGGTCCCCCTCTCCTCCCTTATAAAAGGGCACCTCCTCCCTCTCTTCCTCACACCACTTTGAGCCTTCATGCTCATCCAAACCCTTCCAATTTCTTCTCTCCACTTCCCTAGAGACATCCTAGAGGTCCTGGTATTCTTCAAAGACCAATTTTAGTTCCCTAAAAGGAGGTCTCAATTAAGCGCTTCAAAGAAGATGTAATGTCCGTTACCGATTTTTTCATCTTTATTTCTTCTTCCACTTATTCTTCTTTAGTTGTTTCATTATGAAGTAAAAAACATCAGTATCACTCATATACTGATATGTTATTATAATTATGAAACAACCCTATTTCACCATCTATCCATCCTAAGAATAATGAAATCACCGCGCGTGCGTAAGTACGAAATTCCGTCTCAACGCCGTGGTGTAATCTGTTTTCCACCACCACCTTACTTGGATTGGTATATTGGTGTAAAGAATGAATATATACGATTATTTTAAATTGATATTGATTTTTAAATAGTATACATACACTCCAATACAATTCCACGATCATGGGAATGATATCATCGCTCATGCATGCGTACAAAATATCGTCTCCACGATGTGATGCGACTCGTTCTACGTGATCTTCATTGCATAAATGAATTGAATGAATGAATATGATATATATTACACTAATAACACTCTGTAAATGAGGTATTTATAACCTAAAAATAAGAATAATAATTTATTCGACAAAACACGTATAAGAACAAAAACTAATAAACACCCGAATAACAAGTAGTAATGAAATATTAATAATAAGAAGCTAAGAATATGACCATATATGATATCATAAAAAGAAGTATGATTCTGAAATAAGTCAATAACATTATTTAAATCATTATACAGGAGGTTCGGACACTAACAAAGCAAATTGGACCCAAGGTAAGGGAAAATATCACAATCTCATTTTATCCGAGATTGTTTATACATTGGTATTTACTGGGGTGTATTTTATCATCCACATCCATGTTCCCTCAATATGTAATATTGTTTCAATCCACCTACAATTTCTTAAATCCAATTTTACCCTTCGGTGAGTTTTTAGTAAATGATATGAATGGAATCTTTTGTCGTTTTTCATACGAGGTACTTTTTGACTTTTCCGACAAAAGTACGAGAAGAATGTTTTTTAACTTATATGGCATGAATGGATTTTTAAAACATTATTTTCAAGAATCTTCCTTTACAATTTTTCAAGTATATTTTTAATCAACTTCTTTTATTTTAGTATTGTATGAAATGTTAAGAGAGGAAAAGTGTTTTTTTAAGTAGAAAGGATATTTTCCTCAAAAATGGAGTTCAAGTGTTTTATCAAAATTATTTTCCATATAAGAAAATAAAGGGTTCTGTTTTTATCCCTATTATTACATTGATTTGATTATGTTGTGATGGAATTATTTTTATGAATTCCTTTATCTTATATGAATTGTTTTATGATGTCGCGATGTTTAAGAATCCAGTTTTTATTACATGGGTTATGCTATGATGTATGGTTTATGATATTGTGGCACACATAACAATGGTATCCTTATGAGATGGGTGGGACCTATATCTCCCTCCAATGCATTGTATAAAGATTTTATATCTCATGAGATAGACATGGCAGGAATGGTAGGTTAAACCGGTTCAGTGAAACAGGACTGAAACGAGGAGTGAGCTCGGTTTAGAAATGGAATTTGTCCACTATGATAGTCTTGGCCATGAGTCTTGACTAATAAGAAATGATTCTCTATGATTATGTTTTTATGCCACAATGTTTCATATTTTATGTTATAATTATTGGGATTTCATTTCACTACTATTATTTATCCCATGTTATGATATTATTCTCCCTTTTGCAGGTTATGATTCGCAAAATGTTTTGTTCTTATGAATATGATGCGATTGATATTTCTTTTGTTTACCCTTACTGAGCATTTGAGCTCACCCTTTTGTATGTTTTATTTCCCAAGTTCAGGAAGAAGGTTATTAAGTAAGATATGCCAAAAGAGACTATAGATATGATGAAATAAATGGGAGACAGTGTAGATGCTTTATGAACCAGTTGTTTATGTTTCCCAGTTTCTAAAGACACTATACCTATAATGTTCTTTCCTGGTTTTGTTATATGTTTTGATAAGTGTGCTTCAATTCTAATGTAATAACAATGTATGTAAAGTATGGGTCATTATAGAATACCTTAATATAACACCTATAATATCTAGTTAGACACAAGATTCTGTATATCTCAAAAACCCTTTTCTAGGTTGCTCACGTGACAAAAAATCTTATATCATTTTAAAGTCAACTGAGGTTCCCCTATTTGATATCAAATTCCATCAATAATTTAATTATTGGCTCTAAAACACATATTTGGAAAGATTATTAAATAGAAAATGATATTCCAATATTCAAAGAAAAATATCTAGATGATCTAAGTCTTCGTTTCATGACTTGGATTATAGTAAATGTTCATCCACAATGATGAAAAATTATGAGTCCTAGAATTGATGAAAGTCCATTTTCATCAACAACATAATTATTGTTGAATAATTATTTTAATATAATTTCACTAATAGGAACTCATATTTCTCATAATATATTCTATCTAATATCATTAGTATATCTATTTATTGTAATCTCAACGGACGGTACAATGATTTATGCTGATCATTGAAAACCATATAGATCTGTCACGTTAATAAAACATATCATAAATATTAGGAAATGGGTCTTTGTTCTTATTATTAAAATTATTAGGCATCTTATAAAACCTCAATATTTTGTTGTTCTTCTCAAATTATTTTAATCATTTTTATATACTTAATTTCGTAGGACCCTAAATATAGTGTGTTTTTTATGAAAGCACGATGTTATATGTATATTATATGAAACAAAAAGTCGAGCTTTCAATACACGAAACACATATATTATATTATGGTACATGAAACTATTTTTTTCATGGTTTCACACACAATTCTGAGTTCCTTCAATAACATATATTACGTACAAAACTGAATTTTTGCAGACTACAATATGCTTTCAATATTATTAAAATTTTGTTAAAGTTATGATATAGCCATTTTAATGGAAGATATAAATAATATTCACTAAATTATAAAATTATGGTTTACACATGGTTATATAATTACTTCTTGGGATATTTATCAATTTCAAGTGAATGAAAAACCGATTTAATATAATGTATGTGATTTTATTGAAAAAAAATTTATGCCCACAAAAATGTTGTTTCGTAATAAATTAAATTAGTCTCTAATACTAATATATATTGATGAAATTTATATATTATTAACCGATTCACAATATTTGACATTTATTCAGTATTTCTGATCTTCATAAGACAAGAATAAATAAAAAATTTTGAATAAAAATATTTATTTTTCTAAAAAGTAATTTTACAAACTGTTAATAGGGAAACAATTTTAAATATATATTTTTTTTAAATCATTAATAATGTTTATTTTAAAAAATAGACATAAATTTATAATTTAGAAAATAAAATTTTACTATTTTGAGTTTTTGGTATTTTATGAAAAGTTTCATTTTTTGATCAAGAGTGAAAAACACTAAATTTTAATAGAAAAGTATATATTTTTTAATTTTACTTGAATAGAAAAATTATATTTCATGTTTGTTTTATATTATATTTATATATATTACAAATAATTTAATAAAATAATTTCAATGTAATAAATTTCACAATATAATTTAAAAATAAAACCTTTCAATCATTTAAACATTTTCACTTTAATGACCCATTATTTCATCCCATCTGTAGGATTATTTTTAACTTATTTTTCTCCACTTCAATGTTTGGAATTTTCATAAATCGATAGAAAATTTAAAATAGTAATAATTTATAATTTCTTGTATTGTGAAATTAGTTTTTGACTGAAAATATTATAGATAGTTATTAAAATTAATTGCAATCACTAAGGTAAAAACGTGTTTACATAGTGTTTAATGATTAACATAAGGCACGAAATAACCTAGAAAAATGACCAAAATCCAATAAATGGTCATATTTAAACTTTATCATTCATTTTATCGAATATTTACCATTATTAGAGGAATATGATGTAATGAAGGCCACTATATAGTGTTTTCCTTTTGTTATTTACAAGAATGCCACTCCTTCACCAGTATATAAGACAACTCACCACCTCACATATTCACACCAACAAAAAACTTTTCCTCATAAAAAACCTACATAAATAATGTTACAACTACCCTATATTCGTCCTAGATGCCTCATTTTGGGATTAAATCGGACTTATGTATCCCTTTGGGGAATAAAAAAAGGAATTATCCAAAGAAGAGTTAATTTCCTTGAATGAAATCTTTTATTTTATTTCATTATCTAAACCCTCAATTATAATTCATCCAAAATAATAACATAAAATCATTATAGTTAATATATATGTATTTTCCATGTTAAATATTTGAACTACACTCATACAATGTTCAAATAAATTGGATACACAATCAACATTCATGTGTACGGAAGAGTACCACCTCGCGGACATTATGTTGTTCGTTATTCCATTACCACCCCTCAAGGTTTTTAATAAGTAGGTTATTATAAATTTAATATTAAATATATGAAATTTATGATGTATTTATGATAATTTAATTTTATATAAAACTTGAATAAATGATTTCCTTTTTTTTGGAATAGAATAACTTTGTTTGTGGACGAGTGGAATACAGCCTCCTCAAAGAGATGTGATTCGTTCATTCATAACATAGAAGGTATTAATGGTGGGACTAACTAAAATATATTATATATATGAAAAAATAATTATAATTTAATTATAATATATATATAACTATATGTCATTTAATTTATTTCTTTATATATGATTTGAAAACATAATCAGCGTTCATGCTTACCTATGACCTACCTGCTCCTTGAACGATGTATCTCATTTTATAATTATATATTTTATAGACTATTATAAATAAAATAATATTTAAAATATAATATATTCATATATCATTGTTTACATTATTTAAATAATTAAATCATGATTTATGTAAGAGGACCATGAATAAAAAGAAAAACATGTACGAAATAGAGATCAGTTATTACCCGAGATATAACTTTAAGATGGAATTGATAATAAATGGTTAATATAAAGTCATAAGTTATTAATCTATTGTATTAAATATAGAAATTTTGTTTATTTGGATGATTAATAATAAATATATGTTTATTATACAGGAGGTTTGAATGTGTACGAAGAGATTCAAGACTTAATGTAAGGGTTTTCTTGTCACACTTTTATTTATGTGGGATATATGCTCTATTAAACATGTATTCCTATTATGTGGAATATATAACTTCATATGACGTGTTGTATAATATTTTTCATTAATTTGATGATATTCTAGGCGTCATTTGATTTTTTTTATCTCTTATTCCTCTTGATTCCAAAGATACTCAAAAAGTAAGGTGATTTCTGGCCTCACTTTTTTTAATTCGAGACTTCTTCCATATTCACCACCCATTTCATTTGTTTCATGTATATAATTCCCATAAATGTATTATATTATTAATATCCTTATATTTATGGTTATTTTCCTATCCATTATTTAACTTTCTTTTACGATGTTTATGTTTCAAAAGTTACCAATTCATTAATTTAAATTTTTCTCAATTTCCTTCATTGAGACACATTCCATTTTATGCACCTATATTTTTCAATGAGTCATATATATTTCAATTTGACATGATATATCATGATTATACATATTATCAGGATATTTTACTCTTCATGTCATGTTATTATTTAATGGTGATCATAATTCAATGTTACCAAAGTGGTAAATAAAAGGCCCCAGCCTTAAACCTTACTTAATCTTGAGTTATTACAAGATTACACATTGAGGATCTTTTTAGGTTTAGAGATTTAGAGAATTAGATCATAAAACATGCATTACATTCCATATTTAAACAAAGTGGTTACATAAAGATAGTATTCATTTATCTCATCGATGGAAAAATATTTAAAATAAAACATGGATTCATTCTTGACACTTCCTTGTCACTATCATCATATCATCTACCTTTCCCTTGACCTGTGAAAAAAATTTAAAAAAAAACATGGGATGAGCATGAAAAGCTCAGTAAGGGTTATAAAAAAATATGGAAAGGAAACATGAGTTCATATATACTTAAGAATGAAATCATACTTTACCCATAAAACATAGGCACTTTAACATACCTCATAAAATCATGAATAAATCATAGAAATCATAAGACATAAAAGGTAACTTGAGGAATTCATAACATTTTTATGTAAGGAGTAACCCTCTTGGTTACCTTTGGAATACCCACCATGGTATATTCCCTGAATCTTTTCGGAGAAAACTTAACGTTTCACTCCATTGAGTTTCCCAATGCTTTGGAGAGCTATATCGGGCTCACCCACCCTTAGTTTATCACAGAACCACCTGTGTTCATAACAATGCCCAAGAACCACAACATAATCGTATCACATAAAACATGTATAAAGGAAACATAACATTTCCACATTTCAATCACAAGATATCAATCAAACACATTGATATAAAAAACCTTATGAAAACCATTTTCAATACCAAAATAAAAGAAAAGTAAAACATGGTATTTATTTTTCTTTTAAAAAGATGGTATGGCTTGTAGAGGAAGCCGAAACTCAAATAATGTTCACGGCGGCGGAGATGTCATTGTCGCGACATCCGTATGACAAAAACATTCCCTTTTGTCATTGTGTAAAATGATTCGTATAACAAAGACTCCTTTTGGATAAACATAAAAGTCAAAGGGGTTTATACACCGTATAAAAGAAAGTTATGTATAAAACAAAATATTTCTCAATGAAAGTATATTGAGATGAAGTCCCTTACAAAGACGGTATCCTTGGTTTAAGGACAAATCAATTACATAATTATGTGTGACAAAAGAATACACCAAATATAAGTGGATATTATGTGAAAAACAATCGGAGGTTATTCAAAAATATTCATAGAACGACATATTCAAGGAGTACATGTTTATCCCAAAGAATCAAATTTGGGTTAAGAAGTTCCCTTGCAAAAATTTGACAGACTAACGGTGTCACTACAAAATTGAGAAAATGAGTTGATGAGAGATATAAAGGGTATGTCATCACAAGGAAATAAAATTTAAATCAATAAGGATATATAAGAACATATCCCAACATAATAGTACGTGAGATAAAAGACATAACAGAAAAGTCTTTTAAAAAGAGGAGGGTGAATGTTTCCCTTACAGACATTGGTATCTTTCGAAACATACGCCCCGTGAAAGAAGGACAATAAAACATTGATGTAAATAATCATAAATAAAAGTATATTACACAATTATTAAAATAATGGGATGTACATACGCCACTCAAACAAAATTGTGGCAAATGTATCATAAATCTCACGGGAATAAAAGTGAGATGAAAAATCTATTATGAAAACTCGACAGCCTAACGGCGCCACTGAAAACTTCCAAAATGGATTGATGAGAGGAAATAGGGTCTCTCATCATATCAAAATAATTTTTATAGAAATATGAATATAAAAGAACATCCCCCAAGATAACAAAGAGGAGCTTAAAAGAAGTGACATAAAGAAGAGTACTTAAAAAGAAAGAGATATGTTGGATCTCTTACGAAAATTCGGCAGCCTAACGGCGCCACTCAAAACATCCAAAATGGATTTATGAGAGAGAATAGGGTCTCTCATCATATGAACATAAAAATTACAGTAGGATTAATATAAAAGAATATCCCAATAACAAGAAATATGAGCTTTAAAAGGAATGACATAAAAGAGTGTACTTTAAAAGAAAGAGAGGAGTCGGATCCCTTACCTCAATTCCAACTTGTCTTGTTTGTTTCATTATATTCCTGAATAATAAACTTTGGTCAATTTATAATTTCTTAAGGACCTAATTTAGATATTATTATTCAGTTCATATAACATATTATAATGTTATAATAATTGGTTAATAATGTGAGTTCATATCAGACGTTTTTGTCGATGTTCAGTACATGAGTAAAAATTGAACTTGTTGGAAAAGAATTTTCCATGTAATTATAGGTACATCATCTCCAGAATAGTATTTATGTTTTAATTAACATATATATCCAGTATATATTTGTTTTATACTATTCCATAGCATTTGGAGATAAAAAATTAAAAGCACCGTTCAAGGAGACGGTAGGCCATACGTACGCATGAACGCTACTATCATTTTTTTCCATATTGATGGAATTAAATCAAAATGATAGATATATATATTATAATTACATAATGATACCCATAATTTATATGTAACACATTGCATATATATCCATTATATATATGTACTTATAATAGTACATAACAGTTGGAGATAAGAAATGAAATGTACCGTTCATGGAGACGGTAAGCCATACGTATGCATGAACGCTACTTTCATTTCTTTTTTTATTCAATTGAATGAAATAATAAGGATATAAAGGTATATTATAATTCCAGTATTATAACATATGTAATACCATTAATTCCATCCTTTATACTTCCCACATATGGCATTAAAAAATCAAATCACTTTGAGGGGGTGGTAGTCCGCACTTCCTAAAATGAAGATATTGCGTTTACCCATAATGGAATCCATAAAGGTATTCCATAAATGAAAAATACATAAGCTTAAGGAAAACATAAACATATTATATATCATATATAACCATAGTGAAATCTTAATGGCTACCTTTGAAGGTGTAAGAAAAATGTTGAACAATCATCGTTTCGTGAGGCAAAAATTCACCATCCACAAGAACAGTATGTTCTTTAACCATTAGATGTAGGTGTGTGTATGTGTAGCTCGAATAATTCTTATAACAACATCATATTATATTGAAGATACTGTATTTTTTACCAAATAAATGAATAAAATAGTTTAGGGGGTTGGAGAAGCAAAATAAAACAAAAGGACACAAGTGAAGACATTACCTTAAAATCGGGTAACTCTCTATGGTTTGAGCTCAAAGGCATCCTTGGGAGGCTTCTGCCCAAAGTGAGGCTTCAAGGAGTTAGGGAGGGATGTGGAGAGACAAAAGGGGTAGGGGTTGGCCGATCCAAAAGCTTTGGAAGTATTGGAAAGGAGGTATAGCTGGGGGCCTTTTATAAGAGGAGAGGAGGGGCACTCTTGGAAAGTAATGAAATGTTACATTATTTTAGAATGATTTTCGGATATTCATGGTCCCACATTGATTTGTTTCCAGGATAAGTTGATAAGGGTTATAAATCCACCCATCCAATAGGTTTTTGACATGTGTAGGTCTTAGATATTACATTATCTTTCCATTTTATTTAATTCGTTAAATAATGAGGTAATCGCTGCAACACCATGATGTCATAAATAATTTAATTTATTTAATTTCTAAAAATTATAAAAAAAAATTATGATGTAGGAAATCTTTTTAGATTTTCAATTACTATTTATAGTAAAAAATCTGACTTGTATAACCCCATGTAAAAATTATTTTATAAAACATTTCACGTTTGTGTCATTTTTACTTTAACATTAAATAAAAAGGTATTTATGTCATTTTCAAACCAAAGTGGCTCCATGGGGTCCCCAAGTTGACCCATGGATTGTCTTGGTCGGCCATGACTCATCCAATGAGGGTAGGACATGTGTCTAGGTCATTTCATTTTATTAAAACATTATTCTTACCTTAAACTACACTAATTACATCTAATCGCAATTAAAAACATAATAAGTTACTATTCACCAAAAAATTATTTTAATCCCATTGAACCACATTTTACTTATTAATGACAACCATGTATGTCTGATTTTTGAAATTCGAAACACAATGATGGAAAAATATCATTTAAACGGAAAAATCAGTTTTTATAAGTACCATTAGTGGTTTCACTATTCATCAAAAATTAAAATTTTTTAGAAAATTACCAAAAATTAACCCTAAGATATATTTGATATTCCAAATTCAAAAATGATGTATATTTTAAAAAATTAAAAACATATAAGTTGCATTAATTAATTTAATAATTAATTCCCGCTGTCAAAACAAATAGCGTGTTTTTATGAAACAAAATATATCAAAAGATTCACAATAGTTTAAGTCCGATTTCAAAGTGAAATTAATTCCAACGACCACTATTGGATTAAATGGTAAAAATATATTCTAATTTCACTTTAAAACCAATTCAATATATAATCTATTCATATAAATAAATTAGATTAAAAAGAGGTTTTTAATTAAAATACAACATTTTCACTATTCATTAAAAATTGAACCTTTTCGGAAAAATACCAAAAATTTACTCAAAGTAAATTTTGATGTCCAGATTCTAAAGAAGAATTTTATTTTGTCAAATATAACACATAAAATTGTCAAAAACTGGATTTAAAAGAGGTTCGCCATTAAAATGCGGTTGATCGACCTTTTAAAGAATATTAGAGTGTTTACGCTTAAAATTGGATTCATTCGCATTTTTAATCCTCTAACATTTATTGTATTAAGTAAAAATATTTGAAAAACAAATATAATCATTTTGTAGTCAGTTCTGTTCATTCCCGCCATTACAACAGCTAGGCGTTAACTATTGTTTAAAATAATATTATTTTATTATTAGAGTGCAACGTAAGATTCCCAAGAAACTCGTTGTTGCGTGTTGGGTACGCCATCGAGCATAGCGTCCCCTTTAAAGTAATATTAATATTTTATTCACAAATATGGATAAATGTGAAAATGTCATACTCTTTATTTACCTGGGGTGTTACATCCTTCCCCCATTTTTGGGAATTGTGTCCTCGCAATTTTAAAATTGACCTTGGAATCATCCTTGAAAGTCCCATATCAGAACAAGAGTCGGTAAAACAATCACTTTAAAATAAAGTATGATAAGTACAGAGGTCACCTGAGTTAACCCATACTAGGATTCCATGTATGAAAAACATGGAATGGAGGAGAAAATATAGGGTCATGTTCTGAGGGATAGTGATAGAAAACATGTTTAAGAGAAAGTTAACCACAAGAAAATCACAAACTTGTGATGGGTTAAATGTTATTAGATTCCCCAGTTGGAAAAGTTACCAGACAACATTTTTTTTATGTTACTTACTACTGAGGAACTTATTCATAAGGAAACATAATTACTTATCATGTTGACTTTCAACTTTTATTAGATTTCTTACACAAACTCATATTTTCTCTAAAAGATGAGTATTTAAGAAGACTTGTTCACATTAAGAGTACTATAATCAACTTCTAGAGAATAACCTAATCCAAAAAATAGAGATATATACTTCCCATGTCTTTAGACATTAACCAAAACCAAAACCAAAAAGGTTAGTACAAGATCAGATAATCCAGAAAAGGATAACCCTTTATAAAAAGAAAATCTATTCTTAATCTCCAAAATTTGTCTAACAAATCCCAAAGTTCAACGAGGACCATTCGATAAACAATTTTTCCATAAAATTGTTCAAAGTAAACCAAACCAAGATTGAATACCAAATATTTGAAGGATTTATTCAGATAGTCTTCCAAGTTAAATTGTTACATTTATCTCCAAACAACATCAGTTCCTCTTAATGTCTCGTATTGAAAAGTAATTAACCTAATCACATATCCTCCATGATAGGTTAATAAATTTCCATAGATAAACCAAAATCAACTTACTCTTAAATCATAAAATCATCTAACTAAAATAATCAGTCAAACTAACTAGGGGCTTCACGTAGTCCAGTGGTAGGCGATAAAAACCCGTCAAATTTTGGTTGTGGGTTCAATTCTCATAGCATTTTCTAACGCGACGGGTTGTCACACGGTCTGTGTGTTGCCCTTTTTCCAAAACTATATAATTCTTAAAACATTCCCCAAAACGAGATAAAATCATCCAAAATAATCATAACATATTTTAACCTCAAGTTTATCTCATGCCTTTCATTTTCCATCATAACATATAATAACCCATAATTACCTCAAAAGTAAGGATCATATAAACCCTAATGGTTACCATTATAATTATTACCTGAACATCAACATCGAATGGTCATCTCTTACACGATGCATTACATAACATAACAAGGTTAAAGTGGTTGATCATGACTCCTTGAAAGTTGGTTTAGAACAACCATGAGTTTCCTCATTGAATCCACCATTTTATCTAGTATCTTAATCAGAGAACCACCACAGTTTCCTTCAAACCTGTTGTCTCTTTGGTGCCTGCTAGATCCATCCAATCACTAAAAACAGAAATGGCAGTGTGATTATATCAACAAAACCATCATGTACTAATGAGGAAGATAAACACTATTATATACGTACCCATTCAATTTATCTAAAACTAGGACTATTTCTGAAATCCTAACCAATATGGTAGTGTCACTTATGCTTAAAGAATACCTTAACCTCTAAAGTTATCTAAACCGAACTTTGATACCAACTATAAGGCCCCAGCCTTAAACCATAATTAATCTTGAGTTATTACAAGATTACACATTGAGGATCTTTTCATGTTTAGAGTTTTAGAGATTTAGATCATAAAACTTGCATTACATTCCACATTTAAACAAAGTGGTTACATAATGATAGTATTCATCTATCCCATCAACAAAATCATATTTAAAATAAAACATGGATTCTTTCTTGACACTTCCATGTCACTATCATCATATCATGTACCTTTCCCTTGACCTTTGAAAAACATTTCAAAAAAACTTGGGATGAGCATAAATAGCTCAGAAAGGGTTATAAATAAATATGGAAAAAAAACATGAGTTCATATATACTTAAGAATGAAATCATACATTACCCATAAAACACAAGCACTTAAACATACCTAATCAAATAATGAATAAATTATAGAAATCATAAGACATAAAAGGTAATTTGAGGCATTCATAACATTATTACGTAGGGAGTAACCCTCTTGGTTACGTTTGGAATACCCACCATAGTATATTCCCTGAATCTCTTCGGAGAAACCTTAACGTTTCACTCCTTCGCGTTACCCAATGCATTAGATAGCTATATCGGGCTCACCCGCACTTAGTTTATCACGGAACCACCCGTCTTCAAAACAATTCCCAAGAACCATAACATAATCGTATCACATAAAACATGCATAAAGGGAACATAACCTTCCACATTTCAATCACAATATATCAATCAAACACATTGATATAAAAAACCTTATGAAAAACATTTTAAATACCAAAATAAAAGAGAAGTAAAACATGGTATTTATTTTTCTTTTAAAAAGAAGGTATGGCTTGTAGAGGAAGCCGAAACTCAAATAATGGTCACGGCGGCGGAGAAGTCATTGTCGCCGCATACGTATGACAAAAACATTCCCTTTTGTCGTTTTGTAAAATGATTCATATAACAAAGATTCCTTTTGGATAAACTTAAAAGTCCAAAGGGTTTATACAACATATAAAATAAAGTTGTGTATAAAACAAAATATGCCTCAATGAAAGGAGATTGAGATGAAGTCACTTACAAAGACAGTATCCTTGGTTTAAGGAAAAATCAATTATATAATTATGTGTGACAAACGGATACACCGAATATAAGTGGATATTATGTGTAAAACAATCGGAGGTTATTCACACATATTCATAGAACGACATATTCAAGGACGGCATTTTTATCCCAATAAATTAAATTTGGGTTAAGAAGTTCCCTTGCAAAAATTTGACAGCCTAACGGCGCCACTAAAATATTCAGAAAATGAGTTGCTGAGAGATAAAAAGGGTATCTCATCGCATGGACATAAAATTTAAATCAATAAAGATATATAAGAATATATCCCAACATAATAGTATGTGAGTTAAAAGACATAACAAAAGATGTCTTTTAAAAAGAAGTGTGTGAAAGGTTCCCTTACCGACATGGGTATCTTTCGAAACATACGCCCCGTGAAAGAAGGACAATAAAACATTGATGTAAATACTCATAAATGAATGTATATTACACAATGAGTAAAATAATGGGAAGTACATACACCACTCAAATGAAATTTTGGCAAATGTAGCATAAATCTCATGGGAATAAAAGTGAGACGAAAAATCTCATATGAAAACTTGGAAAACTAACGGCGCCACTTAAAACTTCTAAAATGGATTGATGAGAGGAAATAGGGTCTCTCATCATATAAACATAATGATTATAGAAAGAGTAATATAAAAGAACATCCCCCAACATAACAAAGAGGAGCTTAAAATAATTGACATAAAGGAGAGTACATAAAAAGAAAGAGAGAGGTTGGATCTCTTACGAAAATTCGGAAGCCTAACGGCGCCACTCAAAACTTCAAAAATGGATTGATAAGAGAGAATTGGGTCTCTCATCATATTAATATAAAAATTACAGTAAGAGTAATATAAAAGAATATCCCAATAACAAAAAATATGAGCTTTAAAAGGAATGACATAAAAGAGTGTACTTTAAAAGAAAGAGAGGAGTCGGATCCCTTACCTCAAGTCCAACTTGTCTTGTTCGTTTCTTTTTATTCCTGAATAATAAACTTTGGTCAATTTATAATTTCTTAAGGACCTACTTTACATCTTATTATTCAGTTCATATCACATATTATAATGTTATAATTATTGGTTAATAATGTGAGTTCATATCAGACGTTTTTGTCGATATTCAGTACATGAGTAAAAATTGAACTTGTTGGAAAAGAATTTTCCATGTAGTTATAGGTACATCATCTCAAGAATAGTATTTATGTTTTAAATATCATATATATACAGTATATATTTGTTTTATACTATTCCATAGAATTTGGAGATAAAAAAATTAAAAGCACCGTTCATGGAGACGGTAGGCCGTACGTACGCATGAACGCTACATTCATTTTTTTTCCATATTAATGGAATTAAAACAAAATGATAGATATATATTTTATAATTTCAGAATGATACCCATAAATTATATGTAATATATTACATATATATCCATTATATATATGTACTTGTAATAGTACATAACATTTGGTGATAAGATATGAAATGTACCGTTCATGGAGACGATAAGTCGTACGTACGCATGAACGCTACATTCATTTATTTTTTTTGTATTCAATTGAATGAAATAATAAGGATATAAAGGTATATTATAATTCCAGTAGGATAACATATTTAATACCATTAATTCCATCCTTTATATGTCCCACATATGGCATTAACGAATCAAATCACTTTGAGGGGGTGGTAGTCCGCACTTCCTAAAATTAAGATATCGCGTTTACCCATAATGGAAACCATAAAGGTATGACATAAATGAAAAATACAGAAGCTTAAGGAATACATAAATATATTATATATCATATATAAACATAGTGACATCTTAATGGCCACCATTAAAGGTGTTATAAGAATGTTGAATAATCATCGTTTCGTGAGGCAGAAATTCGCCATCCACAGAAATAGTATGTTCTTTAACCATTAGATGTAGGTGTGTGTATGTGTAGCTCGAATACTTCCTATAACAACATCCTATTATATTGAATATACTGGATTTTTTACAAAATAAATGAATAAAAGAGGTTAGGGTGTTGAAGAATCAAAATAAAACAAAAGGACACAAGTGAAGACATTACCTTAAAATCGGGTAACTCCCTATGGTTTGATCTCAAAGGAATCCTTGGGAAGACTTCTGCCCAATTTGAGGCTTCAAGGATCTAGGGAGGGATTTGGAGAGATAGAATGGGCATTTTTTGGCCGAGACAAAGGCTTTTTAAGTGTGGGTAAGGAGGTAGAGGTGCGGGCCTTTATAAGAAGAGAGGAAGGGCACTCTTGGAAAGTAAAGAAATGTTACATTATTATAGAATGAGTTTCAGATATTAATGGTCCCAAATTGATGTGTTTCGAGGATAAGGTTATAAGGGTTATAAATCCACCCATCCAATATGTTTTGGACTTGTTTAGGTCTTAGATATTACATTATATTTCCATTTAATTTAAATCGTTAAATAATGAGGTTATCGCTGCATCATCATGATGTCATAAATAATTTAATTTATTTAATGCCTAAAAATTATAAAAAAAATACTATAATGTAGGAAAGCTTTTTATCTTTCTTATGACGATATATAGTCAAAATCCTGACTTGTATAACCCCATTTAAAAATTGTTTTAGTAAAACATCTCATGTTTGTGTCATCTTTACTTTAACATTAAATAAAAAGGTATTTATGTCATTTTCCAACCAAAGTGGCTCCATGGGGTCCCCAAGTTGACCCATGGATTTTCATGGTCGTCCATGACTCATCCAATGAGGGTAGGACATGTGTCTAGGTCATTTCAGTTTATTAAAACATTATTCTTACCTTAAACTACAGATATTACCTCTAGTCGCGATTAAAAACATAATAAGTTACTATTCACCAAAAAATTATTTTAATCCCATTGAACCACATTTTACTTCTTAATGACAACCATGTATGTCAGATTTTTAAAATTCAAAACACAAAGATGGTAAAATTTCAATTAAATGGAAAAATCAGTTTTTATAAGTACCACTTAGTGGTTTCACTATTCATCAAAAATTGAAGTTTTTCAGAAAATTACACAAAATTCTCCCTAAGCTATATTTGATATTCCGAATTCAAAAATGATTTATATTTTACAAAATTCAAAACATATAAGTTGAATTAATTAATTTAATAATTAATTCCCGTTGTCAAAACAAATAGCGTGTTTTTATGAAACAAAATGTATCAAAAGATTGACACTAGTTTAAGTCTGATTTCAAAGTGAAATTAATTCCAACGACCAATATTGGATTAAATGGTAGAAATATATTCTAATTTAACTTTAAAACCAATTCAAAATATAATCTAATCATATAAATAAATTAGATTAAAAAGAGGTTTTGAATTAAAATACAACAGTTTTCACTATTCATTAAAAATTGAACCTTTTCGGAAAAATACCAAATATTTACACAAAGTAAATTTTGATGTCCCGATTCTAAAGAAGAATTTTATTTTTTCAAATGTAACACATAAAATTGTCAAAAAGTTGATTTAAAAGAGGTTCTCCATGAAAAGGCGGTTGATCGACCTTTTAAAGTATATTAGAATGTTTACGCTTAAAATTGGATTCATTCGCATTTTTAATCCTCAAACATTTATTATATTAAGTAAAAATATTTGATAGACATATATAATCATTTTTTAGTTAGTTCTATTCATTCCCACCATTAAAACGGCTAGGCGTTAACTACTATTTAAAATAATAGTATTTTATTATTAGAGTGCAACGTAAGATTCCAAGAAACTCGTTGTTGCGTGTTGGGTACGCCATCGAGCATAGCGTCCCCTTTAAAGTAATATTAATATTTTATTCACAAATATGGATAAATGTGAAAATTTCATACTCTTTTTTTACCTGGGGTGTTACAGTAACAATTAATTACTACAATCTCATATTTTATAGAATTTTTTATGATTATTCTTCCATTAATGAGATAATATAACCAATAACACAATAAATGACATTATGTTTCTTCTAATCTAGTTAATAATGATAAAATAATTTAATGGTAACATTTTCCCACTGTTTTTTCAAATGATAATTTAGAAAATTTCTTTAGAAAAATGTGAAATTTTTTCTCCATTTGATCATAAATTTGTTTTCATCAGAACACTTATTTTCTAAATCTATACAAAATATGTTGTAAAATTATATTTTAGGAATA
Organism: Viscum album; assembly: GCA_963277665.1. NCBI lineage: Eukaryota > Viridiplantae > Streptophyta > Magnoliopsida > Santalales > Viscaceae > Viscum > Viscum album. Next base: position 1,429,855,667 of record OY728141.1, read on the forward strand.
TTATTAATGAAAAAAAATATGAATGATTTAATAATAATCAAACATATGTTTCCAATTTTATATTAATATAAAATGTTTTTCAATATGATTTATGTTTTCACAATAATTTTGGTTGTACAAAGGATATGTTCCCCATGAAATAGTTTACATGATCCATTAAAAATTATTTTCCATCTAAAATTACATAAGTTTTATTAACAATGACTTATGGGGGATATGATTTAAGGATTACTTTCATATTATTTCTATGAATGGTATATGTTTTGATTTAGTGATGTTTATATAACCTTTTTTTTCAATGGCTCAGTCATGTTTTAAGGAGATTACATGAAACCCATTTATTTTTCCTATGATTATAAATTTAGGAAAGATTAATTTTTTATGTTATTTTATAATTATATGAAATATAATTATACTATATACATGTTTTTGTTCATACAATTTTTATATATGATGGTTTGGGATGGATAACACCGGGTAATCCCATTATATATTATAAGATTAGGGAGCCCAGATATCACCAGGTAAGCTCGTTATATCATATTTGATGAGGTTTCCAATATATGTGTGGATTTATACCACAATAATTTATAAAAATATGTTTCCTGGATATTGGTAGGTCATCCCATTATATCATATATAATGGGGTGGCTCAGATAGGGTAATGAAATCCAATTTTAGATTATAAGATGAGGATATGTGGATAGCATAATCTCGTTATAGCATATTTGATGGTGTGGCCTATATACCCCTGGTTTAAACCATTTTATATTATAAAATGGTTTGGCCTAGATATTTAAACATAATGTAAACATAGTATATATGATAGGGTAGCCCACACAACACCAGTTGAGCCTATTATAACATAAATAATATGTGGTACCAATATATCCCCCACTGTATTGGGTAAAGATTTATATCTCATAAGATAATGATGGGATCAATTATATGGGATTGAACTGACATGGGAAGATGGGATAACCTAATCTACTATAAATAATGTTCTACGACTAGGTTTAGTTTTATGTCCCACCTATTTTTTTTAGTCCCCCTGGAGTGCCATAATTATTTTTGGCAATCGATCATAGCATAAAAAAATTACATGGTTAAGTGTATGCCAAAAATTCCAGGAACTTTTCCTTTGTTAATCTTCCATGGATTATTCCCTTAATTACCTTATGATACATGTCTTATAAACTGCCAATCATTATACCATGTCTCTTGATTATGGTCATTGATATGTTATTTGTGATCTTATAATGACATGATCATATTCTTATACACATATGATCATGTTATTCTTACAAAATCCCATTATTTAAACTTAATGTGAATATAATATCACTCTATTTATGTGATTAATTTCCCTAGGTTATATGGGATGATGTTATGTAGAAGTACTATTGGGTAAGATCTTTATTGTATTTAATAACGATCATTCACCAGGGTAGATTATTTTGTTTCTATGTTGAAAAATACCATTAATAATTATATCCCTCAATCATGTACTTATTTAATGTGATTGATATTCATAAAAAAATGTTTAAAATCCATTTATTATATTCCTGGGAAAATTTTGTTTATATCAAAAGAAATATTTTGTTAAAATTTGTAAACTAGGATGATAAAACAAAATTGATATTCCCAGGGATATTTCTAATTTCATGTCTATGAATTATATTTGGATACTCATATGAAATAATATATTTGGAATAAACTATCATGATTTAGAAATCCTATGTGTTATTTTTCATGATTTTGTGTTTTTTTTGATATGATAATTGTTTCTCACCACATGCTTTATAGTCATAGTCAAAAGAAACATCTAGAAGGAACTGGGGTTACATTAAATTATTTAAATATTGAATTAATTTGAATTATTCAAATTAATCTATTAAATTTAAATATATTTAAAATAATCAGGAATTTGGTATGATTGCTAATTATTCTACTAAAGATAATGAGAATGTGAATGACACATAAAAGGTATCATATCTTGTAATAGTATTATTTATATTAAACATGAGAATAATTATTATATTGAGGATGAGTAATCTCAATACATGAATAATATTTCATATTCTTGGAAATAGGTATTATGTAATAGGACGATGGAGCCTAAGAAATTGTCTAAGTATAATGTTGGATGTTTGAAGTGTATAGGTATAGTAATTCAAGAATTATGTTATATGAATCATAAAAGATATGTTTTTTTCTTAAAGATTATGAAAATATATATTAAATGCTCATGAAGACATATAAATGTGATTTAAAGGAATATTGATCTTTTGATTAAGGATATGTAATCCATAATTTTTTTCTTATGTTGATAATATTTTAATTGATTTGGTTAAATTAAATTGGATAGTATCAATGAACCCAGAACTGATAAATTATTTTTTTTAAATAGTAGTTTCTTTTATTAATGGCGGTTTTATAAAATTTATAGATTTATGGATTATATCCAATAATATTTTGAATATGAATGAATTCATGTTTTAATTGATAATTTATAGTAATAATGTTATTACAATATTTCCAGAGAATACTTGATGAAGGTATTCACATGTTTTGTGTATGAAAGCTAAGAGAAATGTTATTATATAGGGGGGATTTCTTTTGAGATAATTTTGAGTCATTATTGACAAACTTTTTAATTTTTTGAAATTTCATCATTCATATGTGTTATATGGATAATCATTTATTGAATGGTTTGAGTTTAACTTTGGATGTGGATTTAAAGATTAACACATTACTTTAGTATATGAATATTTATGCACAATTAATAACATGTGGTATCCATTTCTAGATTTATTATACCTGATGATAAAAGTAATGAATTACCAGTCTACTTATGTGTATTATCATTCATTAGTGATTTATGGACAAATAATCACCTTATTTTCATGTAGTAAGAGTTGTAGCAGAAATTGATTAAGGCATAACCCAAGGGTTATATTGTGCCTATGAAATTGAATGAAATAAAGTATGTATATCTTCTCTAGAAAATTATTCAACATTAATAAAAAGGTGTTGAAATAAATTTTTTTCTTATTATCATATATTTTATGATATCAATAACCTCTTTCATGACTATTTGGTTTTTTGTTTTCTGAATGTTTAATTTCTATTGATTACCCACATTCATTTTATCATTGATATTTATCACTCTATACAAATATGTAATATTTTATTCCATGTAAAAATATTTACCAATGTTTTCCTACGTGTAATCCTAGATAGTTTTACTTTGGGAAACAATTATGATTCTATATTTTTTAAAATAATGTTTTACTATCAATTTTTTTATGAAGGTTTCAATGAAAGGAACATTAATGTAACATCTATAAATTTTTTGAATATTTTTTATCATTATTATAATAAATTAGAAAAAAACTATTTCACACAACACAGTGTATAGAATGTGTTATATTAATTAACTATGTTATTAATTCATTGTATACCACACCAAGTCTATCTTTCACTAGACGCAACACTTAAACTAGATTATGGTAAATGAATCACTATGTTCAGATTGTTTAAAACACAATACTGAGTTCTTTATATAACTTGTGTTACGCCCATTGTTATGTTTTACCGAACTACAATATAGTATTAATATATATTATATATATTGTTCATGGGGTAGAAATTAATTTTAAAAACCCAAACACCACATACATGGGATAGAGAGGTGGGCCATACCCCCACCCGATAGTTAATTTCCCAACCCTCATGCCTCTTTTATTTAGTACATAGCCCATTGGACTTATGGGCATGATTCCCATTACACGACCTGAAATCCCAGTGTAGCATCATCCTTCCATAATCCTACCCTTTCTACTATCTTCATATATCATCGTCAATTTCACCACCTAAATATTAATGAATACTATCTATTCCCTATAGGGATTTATCATTATTCTTCTTGGATTCCATGAAGAAGACTTTACCAATTTGGTACAGGCTCGTTGGCATAATATACTACTAATATTTCTAAAATATTATTATTTCTACCACCAAGCCATTGGAATGGAAGATATGAATAATATTTACTAAATTATGAAACAATGGTTGACATGTGTCTGTTAAATGAATTATTTGGTTATAATATAATAAAAAACATAAAATAATAACAAATTGAATATATAGTAACTATTGATGTGATTAAAGTAAATATGTGTATGGCCACAAAGGATTTTTATATTAGTAAATTTAATTAATAACTATTGTTGAGAGATTTTAATGTAATTTATATCTTATAAATATAAATAATTTTTTCAAATTCATCTAATATTTTGGTTAGGAAATATTAATAATAAATCCATTTTTATGAATAATAATATATATGTTTCTAAAATGTAATTTTCCCAGCTTTTAATGAAGAAACTATTTTAAATCTAAATTTGGAATCATTTATATCTATTTTCTGAAAAAATAAAATTCATTTTTAAATGTGTGATATAAAAATTTATATTGATTGAATCTTTGTTATGTATATAATTTTTTTTATTATTTATATATATATATTATGTAAAACTTTGATTTTTAAGTTAAAAATTAATTTGTATGAAATTTAATTATATAGTTAAATTATATTTTGAATATATTTTAAAGTATTTGTATAACTATTATACACCTATTAATATAATTTATTTCATTTGAATCAGTTTCATATTGAATTTTGATGTGAAAACATTTCAACCATTTAAACATTTTCACTATAAAAACTCATTGTTTCCTTATGTATATGTGGTTATTTCTAAATTAATCTCTACCACATAATTGATTCGAATTTGTAAAAACTAATAGAAAATTTGGAATCATTATTATTTATAATATCTAGTAATTTCAAATTATTTTTTTGAAAAAAATAGTAGTGAATGTAATTTAAATTAATTATAGTGATTATGGTAAAAAAGAGTTTACTTATTTGATAAACAATAACATATGTGGTAAAATAACCCATACAAATGTCCAAAATCCATTGGATTTTATATTTAGAACATATAATACATTGTATATAAAATTCAAAATTATTTTAGTGACATGATTTAAGTATAAATAAATAATAGTGTGTTCCTTTATATATTTACTAGACTAGAACTTCTTCGCGACTATAAATGAGAACTCACCCCTAACATCTTCAGACCTCTCAAGGATAACTAGTTCATCCAAAACATTACCCAATATGATAAAAAGTTTCCTAGAGTAATCCTGTATGCCTCACATTTGGCATAATTCCCTCCAAATAGACCCTTTTTATGTAATCAAAAATGAGTCACCCAATGAAGAGGTAACATCCTTCAACAAGAACATTTGTTTTATTTATTTATCTAACCCATAAATATATAATATTAAAATATTATATAATAAACTAATTATCCAAAATATAAAAAAAAAAAATTTTTCATAACCTAAAATCACACACACTTCAATCAAATGGGATACATAATCATCATTCTTGGGTACACCAGTCTACTAGATCATGAATCAATTTCATTCATTCATCAATTATCACCTCTAAAAGATTAGAATAATGATGGAATTTCTATTTTTATGTTATATATATGATATATATTATTTCTTTATTAATATGTAATCATTATATAAAACATTCCTTAATTCATTCCATTTCATGGTAATATGATAACTTCATTTGTGGACATTTAGACTACATAATCCTGAAAGCAAAGTGATTCATTCAAACATTACATGGAATGCATTAAAGATGAGTTTAATAAAAAAAATGTGATATATAAGAAATAATAATTCTATTTTAATGATCATATATATTTATATAAGTATATGTCATCTACTTTTTATATCAATACCGAAATTAAACAGAATCATCGTTAATAAGTATGTACTTCCTTCCATCTTCATGAACGGTGTACCACATATTCTATTTATATCTTTTATATATTATGTTAAATAAATATTTAATGAAAATATATGATATATAAATATATATTTTTTTAAGTTATTTAAATAAGTAAATCCTGACCTATGTAATAGGACCTTGAATTAAAAGTCAAAACTTTTATAAAAAACAATGTCGTTATTACCTGATACATAACATTATCATGGAATTGTAAACAAACAGGTAATATAATGTCATAATTGAATCATGCACGGTATTATACATATGAATATGGATGTTTGGAAGATTTATAACAATAATATATTTAATATAAATGATTTTGGAATGTGTATGTGTCAAATCACGATTCTTGGTAAGGATTTTCTTGTCTCACGTTTATTTCTATAAGATATATGCAATATTCATCAATTATGGTTATTTTGAAGTGTATATACATAAAGAAAACATTTTTTATCAGTAATTTACATCATTTAATTATATTAAAAGTTTCAGTTGATGTGAGTCTTTCTCATACCTAATGATTCAAATGTTACTCAAGTAGTATGGTGTTTTTGGGTTTTAGTTATATTTATGCGAGACAAATGCCATATACAAAAATCATTTTTTTGGTGTATATAATTAACATTAATGTTTACCATTATTATTATAATATAGTTTATGGTTGTTTACATATTAATTCAATGATGTTTCTCTCAAGGAGTTTATGGTTAAAAAGATATAAAATTATTAAATTAATTGTCTCTCAATTTTCATTCTTTGAGACACATGCCTTGTAATGGACATATATTACTCTCCAATATGTATATAAGTACATTTTACATGTAATATCTCAAATAGAATTCCGTTTATGATATTTTATACTTCATGAATTGATATTATTTCTTTGTGGTCATAAATCAATGTTACCTCTGTGTTAATAGTATATTCCTAAAATTGAACCTTATATCAAGATTGTTTTTATTATATTTTCATTGATGAAATATCATGAAATTTATCTAAAGAACTATCATGAGCTTTATTCTCTTAGATTTATTCATGATATATTAATGTAACATAATAATTTTCCAAATATTTGGTACCTAAGATAATTAAAAAAATATTTTTAAGAAAATACTACATCATTTCTCTCATTGGTACGAAATCTACTTTCTAGCACAAAACATGTTTTGTAAAAAAATTAAAAAATGATTAAAAAATAAATTTTAATGTCGTTTTCAATTAAAATTAATTTAAATAACTTTTAATGATTCCTTTATATGTTTCCATGGTTTTTCTGAAAGGTAATGTTTTATAAAATGATTTATTCTTTAAAATGAGTTTTTTTCAAGTATAAAGGCTATTTCCCAAAGAAACATATTAAATGATCCTTTAAATATTATCTTCCACATTAGAATAAATAAATTGGATTTACGTATTACTTTTTAGGGATTTGATCCCAGTATACCATTCATATTATTTATCAAAATTTATTACGTTTTGATAGAATGATTATTATGGAGCCAATTCTTTCCCTTGGGATGATCAAATTTCTATGATATTGACATGAACCCCACTTATTTTCCATGGATTAATAATTTTATAGAACAATAATTGTTTTTATGTGTTTTTATGATGATATTGAAGCTATTGTTTTACATTATTCATGTTTTCATTCAGGGAAATTACTTATATGATGTGGTGGCCTAGATATCCTCTATATGACGGTGTTTCGCAAATAGTGTTGAGTAGGAATCTTATAGATTATATGACGGGGAGTCCAATATAGTGTCAGAGATTAAGTGACCCAGATACTATCCAGTATTCCAATTATATATTATAGGATGGGGTGGACCAAATAGCATTGAGTAATCCAATTACATCTTATACAATGGGGTAGACCAGATAACACCAAGTAATCATATTACATATAACAATATGGGGTTGAACATGGAGTGGCATGTGTTCCTATTACATCTTATACAATGGGATGTCCTAGATAGCATTGGGTGGGCCCATTATAGTAAAAACTAAATAAGGTCCCATATATCTAGCAAATGCATCGGGAAACGATTTATATCACATAATATAATGATGGGAACATGTAAAAGTGATTGACCCACTATGGAAAGAAGTTAGAAATTCATCCACAATAAGGAATGACCTGTAACTGGGGATGGTTGTGGGGTCCTCGTAGTAGCTTTAGTTCCAAATATTTGTCATGATAAGATTTATATATATTCATTGACTAATAAGTAATTAATTTACATTCTTATGTGTCATCCAAGGATTACATGTCTTATTCTTATGTAATTATTTCAGTGATTATTTTCTCGATTACCTTATGATTAATGTCATATAAAATACAAATATTTATTTTATCAATCTTTATTATTTTAGTTGATATACATTATATGATATACTAGTGATACAATCATATTCTCATACCTGAATGTTTATGTTATCGTTACATATTTCCCTTATTTTCCATTATTGAGCATCTGACATCCCCACTTTATTTTGTTTCCTTTAACATTATTATGATGAATGGTTTTATGTTGTAGTATTAAAGGGTAATATTACTAAGGTATATTTGGAAGATATTTCACCAAGAAATATGATTATGTTTCGATAAATCCTATGATAATAAACTTTTATATTCCCTGTTCATACACTTTGGTAATGTGAAAAATATTAATCTAAAATGTATTCATATACATTTATGTTGATCATGGGTATCTATACTTATTATATTTATTGAAAATATGATAGATTCTATCATTATTCATTTCAAAGTGAACAAGATGGGACTGAGGTGACATAATAGGAAGAATAAATCCCTTGGCCTTAGTATCTTCTATATAAAAAATGTGATACTTCATCTCAATGATATCTAAATGATAAGATTGTACGAAACTAGGTTTATTCCAATGAAAATTTTCAATATAATAGAGAACCACTCATTAGGGGAGAAACCCTGGGAAATAATTATGATATACCTTAGGGTAATCACTAACCACCACATAGTGTGGGCTAATATGTCAAGCGTAAATGACATCAATAATCATCTCTTGTAACTCGATAGATATCATTCCATAATAATAAAAAATATGCCACGCTCTCTATTATATAAGATCTCACTCACCCTTAAATACATGAGGGACTCCCATATGAGAAATTAATATATCTCATTGATGATAACAATTTATCATTGCCTTAAAACTGATTATCTTTTCCATGAAAGTAATTAGTTTAATGATATCAGAATAAGGGTCCAAGAAAACTCACATGGCTTCAATGCCATAAATAATTACTTAACACCATGGGCATTAAAAAAAAGTTCATTTCCCTTTCCTAAGGGAGTTGGATGATCCATTATTAAGGAAATTTTCTCTAAGAAAACATAGTGTAATAATACACATAGATGATATAACATAATGAGATTCACTATAATACATATATTATAGGTACATATAATTTTAAATTATCATTGTACATCTAACACTAACATGTCGTACATTAGATCCCTATAGCATATACAAAACTATATAAAAATGACCAGTCATAGATCTTCCTTACACATTTTTCCCTTCCAAATTATCCACATTGGATTAATATGGTGGTCCCCTTATTTTGATAGAATTAGATTGTAGATTATAGGAATTAAAAACCATGAATTTTGGCATTCTACCTTGAGGATCATTTTCATATAAATACTAGAGATTTCCATACAAACTACATATATGGAATGCTCATTCTGTTATCCAACAATGTGTGTTGGTATTTCCATGTATCTACCATTGGATGTATACCATGTGTCCTTTCATTAATTTCTACCTAACACCATTCCCTATGTCCTCATGGTGCTCGCCAATCTTTCTCTTTTAGAAAAACTACATGATTGAGATTCCCCTTATGTTTAGAAAAGTTTCACTAAGACTTGTCTTCATGAAAATATATTCCTCAACCATATATTCCATTCCATAGACACCAATTTCTATTGAAACTCATAAGAAAATTAAAATCATCAAAATATAAACCCTTTAATCCCATAATTATCCTCCAATCATTTATGATTTCATTGAAAATATGTTCTTGTGATAATTATAATATGATAGTGAAAAGAGTATCATATTCCATAACTCAAATTTTCTCATTGTCTAAAGTGATAAATTATTGAATCTTTTCCACTCCGACTATTTCAGGATAAAACTATTGATTAAAGACCTATGGGGAATTGGTCCATTAAAAATCAGAATTTAACTAATCGGTCATGAATTTATCCCTCCATATCCATTCAATTCCATGAGTCATATATTTTTTGAAAACAATGATTGAGTATTTTAGATATTTCCAGGAGTGGAAAACTCATTCAAATAATTAAATCGACTCTTAGGTTAATGGGAATTTCATTAACCTTTAATGATATGTGTTTTTTTGTAAACATTCAAGCATGGTCCACCATCCATTACAGGATTATAAAACAATATTGAAAATGATTTCAGATTATACGAATAATAATTTCCAATATCAAAGCATCTATAAGAAGATTAACTTGAGTAACATGTCTCACAACATCCTATCATGTACTCAAAATGTCCTTTTTAAGAAGTATTATTTTTAAAACACACAATATAACCTCAACCCAATAATGGGATCAATTGTAAATGAATATTTTGACCCCCAAAATCTATATTTAAGACCATTAGGAAAAAAAATTAAGGAAAAACATAGATTCAATGTCCAAATAATGGTAATAGTAGAAACAAGTGTAAGAGAAGAAAATTTTAATCTAAATAACCAAAATATGGTTCATTGGATAATCACAAAAACAATGTTCTTGTATGACTAAAAAAACCATCACCACCAATGGTAAATTGAGTTTAAATGCATAATTGAACCAGATATGGACTTTTCTGAACTTGCTTCCCTTGATCTAACAGTCCTAATATAGTTAATCAAAAACCACAACGACTATTTTCTCTGAAACCTATTTTAAATAAACCATTATTGGATGACCTGACTTATCACCCAATCTGGTTCACCTCAAAGCTCGAAGTATATTCCCAATCACCATGGGTTTTCAAAAAGAACCTATGTATGATAATATAAATGAATTGGAATTATTTAAATTTGAACACATATCTCATTTAACAAAGAAGAAATATATAAAATATAAATATAAATATAAAAAACACTAAATAAGTTGTCTAAAAATAAGAATGAGTCATAACATGTGAAAACCTCGATCATCTAGATCTCAAGGAAAAAATAGAGGGTAGAGTCTATCCTCTTGTGACCATTGGTCACCACCATCTCAAACTACCAAAAGACAACATCAACTTAGAGGATCCACCAAGGTACATTATTCCATTTGATTTAGCTAAATTCCACTAAACGATGTCTACATATGACTAAATTAGTATATAGGGTGTGACCGAGCACCCAATAATATCACATTGTGAATATATAAAAATTATTTCATCATGAAATCAGTTTTTATAGTTTAAAGAAAAATCATGTTAAATTAATATTTTAATGTCAGTACAAATTTTCATAAAACAATACATTTATTTTTCTTTTAAATTAAAATCTAATTTCAAATACATATGATCTTGGAAAAAATTATTTAATAAATAATGGTAAATTTCCATTAAAATCAATGCATAGTAATACAAATAGTAAGGTAATGAAAAAGGACCCAATAAATGTCTACTAATGATGTGATAATGAGGGACATATTTGGGTCTATGATACCAAGATATCTAATTCCTCAAGCCTGTCTAAACTAGGTCCAAAGAATATAATGTATTTAAAGGTCATCCACATGTTCTAATGTTTACATTATGTGCAATGGAATCCAATAATGTATTTTTAAAATAAAATTATGGAATTTCATTGAACACTCATTGTTAATAAAAAAATATCAATGAAAGAACATATTAAGATATGTCTCATGTCCAACAAAGATCAAGAAAATATCAGGGATAACAATTTACCCCTTATAAACATCAAAATAAATATTTTCATATTCTAAATTGAATAGATTTAACTTGAGTATTTATATTTTATGTGATAATTAATCTATTATATTAGGAAAAAACTCACCAATAATGGAAATGTTGATGCCAGTAAATTTTTGGATATAAACTATGAGTTTTAAAAAAACAGTAGATCTAAATGAACATATTTAATCCCCCATCAAACCCATTATTTCATAAATTTGAAACCCAATTGGGATAAAAATAATCTGTGGAATGATAGGTCAATGACAAATCGTGATAAAAGTTGAGAAATCATTATCAAATTTGAACACACCTCAAGAAAATCAAAACGATTCAATTGAGGATTGGAAATTAATTACGGGCAGAGACCTATAGAATGTCAGTGAGGGGATGGTATGTGGTAATGAGGGATTATGTGAATATTATTGTTTAAAATTACAAGTTAATTTTTATTATTTCTAAATTTTAAGATGTTTGTATTTGGTGAAATTGTTAGGCCACATGGTTAGAAAAACATTTCAATAACCATTAAGTAATGACTCTTTACTAAAAACCAAGTCACATAGTTTCTCAGAAATGGTTTAATAGTTTTAAAAATTGTGCATAATCAATGGTATAGCCCTTTTTCCCAATCCAAAACATCCACATAGTTTTCCTAGAGTCTTACATGGTCTGAAAAACCATTATTATACAATGAAAATCTCTATTACAGCTATCAGATCTGTATCCCATTTTTACAACATGGATATAAATTACATTAAACCTAAACCATTTTCCTCGCATTATAACCATACAGTAGCCATGATCCCATTCAGAAAAAGATAGATAGTTTATTTGTAATGGTTACATATTTTAATAAATAGAGTTCAGTATTTGTGAAACCACTATACCCAGACCCCATCTTCACATGGTTTTTATTATGACTCTCATGGTAAGACAAACCATTCTCAAAATGTAAAAACACCAATACAATAAATAGTATCATATCTCGTAATCACCGGATGGTTACTTATTTCTATACACATAAATTATGTGACTGTCATACATTCCATGAAACTTAAAATTTTCATCCCATAACCCCTGAATGTCACTAGAACCTTGAAGGATACAATCCATGCCAAAATTGAACATTCATGTAACTTGGAAGGTGTAACAATCTACCATGTTTCTTTCCATTGAAAATATTTATTCACCTAATGTTAAAATATATTAATCAGTTGATTATTAATATATAAATATTATAATTCCTAAAAATATAAACATTATCATTAAAATATATACTGTTTCTAGCTAGGGAATTATATTGTTAAGTCCATCGACATAACCCTTTTAACATTCACCAAAAATAAATGTTTTTATAAACAGGAAAGTAATAATCTATACGGATGTTTTTGTTTGATCATACTCAATGATATATGAATTGATTTCGATTTAAATTATATACAAAATTTTAATCACATAGTATATGGATATCATTATAATTTCTTAATTAAGTTGTATTAAAATATTTAGTGATTTTCTAATTAAAACATAAATATTAGTATTTCATTAGAATTTAATAAATTTTATTAATGTATAAAAACACATAACATAAATCTACGTGTAATTATATGTTAAAAAACAACCCATGTCAATGTATTTCAAGGTTTTGAGAGGCCTCGTATGTGAAAAATATTTATTTAGGTTTTTGACATTTAGTGTGTGTTGTAATATGGACGGTCTTTTTCAGAAATTTCAAAAAATATATGAAAAGGATTATATTTCAATTTTATAGGAAAAATGTCAATTCCAACTTCTCTTAGAGATGGAACAACACTGAACATTCTTTGTGGAACCCAAAATAATTATATAAGACAATAATTAAATGAACCAACACTATGACATGGATTATCTATTATCATAACAATTAAATTAAATATGCACATTAATTTCATGAACGCATATTCTCTGAAAAAGAAATAATTTCCTTGAAAATAATTACAGGTTGTTATTATCGAGTGGTTCATGGATCAACATACGCCATAATGAGGGTAGAATTCCAATATCCATGGAATAAGAAAACCATACTATTCCATATTAAAGGGTAAAATGAATATAATAAGGCTATAATAAGTTTTTAAAATAATTACTTTAATATTATCAATCAAATTATTGTTAATTTAAGTTTTTTAATTATCATAAATGACACCCATAATGGATAGAAAACAAAAAAAAAATGTCCTAATAAATGTATATTTTAATAAAATATAATTAGTTAAATGTACTATAAATTAATAATGGGGATAAATGTTCATGAACGGATGAGTGAACCAACATATTTTCCCATATTACCTATAATTCATACTTCCATAGAACATCAAAAGATTGATAACAAGTCCTCCACATGATATCCACGTACTATCTTGGGGGGGAAAAGGTGTAGGAAGGGTTACAGTTCAGTCAGTATTCAGAGAAATTATTCATGAAGAGGTATTTCATTTGTGATTCGTTGAATTATCTTTTAATTGATTCATCCTTGATGATGAAGATATTAATAATGGTTCTCATATCAATGAAATTTAATAAATTCAAATATATAATTACTCAATATTTCCAAAGGTTGCTTTGGTTAGCACATCCTTATCAAATCTTAAGTTGTTTTTCATAAAAAAATAAATGATTATCTGAACTCTTAATTCATTTTGGAATGATATAATACTATGATTCATTGATCATTAATATTTTGGCTAGTTTTCACATGAATCATTGCTATTTAAAAATTTTTATTTAGGCGGTTTTTTTCCTTTTTTTGATTCATCTAATATATAAATATTTGGTCCGCAAAATGTCTAATAAACAAAGTGGTAGGGGTCAGATAGGGTGAGATTAGTTTTAAAACACCTCATTCCAATGATATTATTTAGTATGAAATTGTAACACCACTCCCACTTATTCTATTTATTAAAAAGTGATGATAGTTCTAAAAGAGAAAAATATAATATTTCACTTCATTACCCCAAAAATACTAATCCATGGATAATTCTTGAATATTATCCATTGCACATGAAAAACTATAGGCATTTTATTTTGAGAATAATTTTATATTTTCCATTCAAACTCTATTTGATTATAACCTTGAATAAATGAAATCTCACTTCTCTACTACACTTGGGGAAAACACTACTTATCATCCTATAAAATTATTCTCTAATTAATAATAGATGATAATTTTTAGTATATTTAGATTATAAATATTTTTATCCAAAAATATGTTGAGGAAATTCACACAATCATCTTACATTTGGCCTCCTAGAATAAAAAACTTCTCTAATTCTTCTATAGATCATCATTATTTTGGAAGAATTATTTTTCCTTATTTTTTATCACCTCTCTTGTAAATAAAATACTATACACATGTCAATATATTTAATTAAATGAACAAATATTCACTCTGTTAATAAAAAAATTATATTAATTTTTTTTGAAAATTTTTCTCTTCTCATAGTTATCGAAAATGTTCATATAACATTTTTATGAAAGGAATATTAAAATATGATTAATCAACACACTTGATTCTTCATTTTAAAAATTTTACTTCTAAATCGTGAAAAATAAATCATTTGAACAGAAAAACCCTTTACAAAAATAATATTGAAAATATTATTCTATATAGTTAAATTAAAAACCCACTCAACTCAACATTTTTTACCCTCCATGATAACGATTTAATTTTTGACAACAAGTTGTTCCTTTTCAAGGATATATCCACACATCTAGTCATAATATTTTCATATAATAATCAAAATGTTGTAGTCTTATCCCCAAAGAAATCTAAAACTAGAATATGTTTAATAAAGAAAATAGATTTATTATTCATATTTTAAAACTAATACAAAATATTGTATTTATTTTCTGTTGAAATTCTAATAAAATAGAAAATGAATATTCTTTAAACATGTATATATCAATACGTAGGAATATTATCATCCTTATAAAGAACCATTATCATACATAAACAAAATCATCCTTTAATAATCTTATAATAATACATAAGTATAACTAGGTCTTTATTACATGGAGTATAATAATTGTTATATAGATCCTTGATCATTACAAAAATTTAAATGCATGCTTACATAGAGTACATTTATTCATATTCAAATCCTTCACATTACAAAAACCTGGATTCTGACATATGTATACATAAATAGAATTTCATTAGAGTAGTATGATATTTATTCTAAAGGTATAAAAGAATGATCCTAATGTATTATGACTTAACTGAAATACATTAACCTGTATAAACTACAATTTCACAAGAACACTCCCAAAATAATCCAAAAAACTTCCAGACTTCGTGAAATGAATTCTAAAATAAATGAATATTATATACTAGTTATTCCTTTTATATTATTATAAACGAAGCGATAAAAGAATCACACCTACAATATTTTTCTAAATAATATATTTCATAATTTATTTTAACTTCAAAAAATTTTGTCACATATTTTCATGAAAATAATAATAAACAACAAGATCATATAATAAACACAATCTATAATTCTTTAATAATAGAGTGTATCAATGATTTATATAACATCTACTCTATCTGAGATGATACATTTTTAGTATGAGTAATAAGAGTTAAATTAAATTATGTCTTGAAAACACTTGTGTGAACTCTATAAACATCAGAATCTTTTCCAACCTCATCACTCACGTATTAAAAATTTAATTTCTCTCCCCATTTCTACAAGAAAATATCCCCCCCATAACATTACAATGGAAAAATATAGAAATTTTTTCTCTTAAACAATAATAATTCCTTTTATTAATGATCTTAATTTATATTCTATCATAATTTTTTAAATCATTTGTTTGAAATGAAATCATTAGAGTATTTAGGGAAAACATATCATTATTTTCATAGAAACATTAAGTGGTATTGGAGGCCCCTCTTCAAATAATATATTTGGAGGGAGTCAATTTAAATATACGATCCATCTTATTCCCTTCCAAATCATCCTTGGGATTTTCCTCTATAAAAATACATATGTATTTCACTCTATTTATCTTATAATAAAACATCACTAAAACATGTTAAACAAACACATTGATTAAATTATTTTTTATAGTTATACGTTTTGTGTATGAATGGGTGATGTTATTTTTATTATATTAGCAACACTCCAATTGTCGCACATGATTGAAATTATATATTTCACATTAAAACCAATTTCATCATGTTTTTTAATAATTTATTGAAATCTAGTACAATGATGAGTAGCTATAATATATTTAGTATCTGTGGTTCTTAAATAAATTACTTTTCTGTTTTGATTGTTTAATGAAATTAATAGACTCCCATGATTAATATCAAACTAGATGTTTATTTATAAATATTTAATAATCCGTTCCAAATTTATAATACATATCATATTTTCTCATTTTTTATATGATTTGATAATGAGACCTGACCTTCACTTTGATAATTATGCATTAGAGTATCCTACACATTTATTTGATATGCCTCTCATTGGTATTGATGTCATGACCCGTCCCAGTGGGGCCCGAGATGCAACTCCCCAAGACCGCCTCCAATAGGCCAGGGGCTGCTGACTAGCATCGAGTAGGCATACTACTAACATGGGAGGCATTGCCTATAAACCTCTACACATGCACACACACCCTAGAGCTCACAAATCTGAAAAGTAGAAACTACTAAAAACAGAAAAGATGCACGCATATATTAGAACCGAACCACAGAGTACGACAGGATAGTAAAGTGCAAGAATGTAAATCCTAGGCAAAAAGTACAAGCCCACGAGAAAGAAATTATGTAACAAAGTCCAACCTGTAAAGAAAGGTGTTGGGACTGCAGTCTGTAGCCGTAGGAACACACTTCGGCCGATCTGATCTCACTGTGTACCATCCGGTCCTGGTCCGCATAGAATCATGTCAAAGGCTCGCTCTTCTGCACAAGACACGAAACGTTCGGGAAAAGCCCGTGCAGGGGTGATTATAACAATACCTAGTAGGACACCCCGAAACCAAAAAGTAAATACAACAAGGAATTACCACAAAGTAAATATACTGTCATCTCCACACAATATATGTCTAAATAACATACCACAAGAATATCCATGTATACTCATGCATAGTCGACTATCGTGAATACCACCACTAGCATCCAGCTCGAAGATTCCACTAAGAATGCAACCAGGAGAACACACTCCTAGGTCTGAAGAGGGAGGTACGAAGTATTCATTCTGGGAGAACACACTCCTCAGTACCTTAAGAACATGATTCTCAGATGAGGATCGCAAACAAGACATGGTGTGATTCCGAAAACTCAGTCTGAGCTAATCCGCTAAGCAGAGGATCGACTCCTGGGTAATGTTGGTCACATCGATACCTAGAACTCTACCTTGGGTTCCAGGAACGAATAGAGGATATGGCTCTAAGTCTCATAGAGGGCATTACAAAAACTCTATTCAGGGAGTTCTGCTGAAGGTATCACACTCATATGTAAAGGAAATGATACCGGAACCTTTAGGGAAATTACCAAGGGTACGAACCCTAAGAGAACTAGTTCATATCATAGAAGACAAGTAAATCAAGTAAACAAGAAAAGGTTACAAGAAGTGTAGTATAGTTACACACCGTGTTCCTTGACACTGAGTACTTCCTATGTAAACGGCCTGTGTCATTCGTTCAATCCATGTAAAACCAAACTACACGGTGTGTAGAAAAGGTACACGATGTGTTCCATGTCCCCGGGTACTGCCCGTGTAACCGTCCCATGTCATTCGGCTTGTCAGATAGAAAGCAACTACATGGCGTGTAGAAGAATCACACTCTTTGACTGTGAACCTGGGCTCGCTCCGTGTACGCTGGCCATGTGCCCGTACACGGCTTATGTCTGTTTCCGTGTCGCCTGCCCATGTACTACTACACGCGGTATCCCGTGTATCTGGTCGGGTCTGGCCAGGGAGGGGTGTACACGGAATGTCCTTTGTCGTGTACCTTTCCCGTGTCTGTGTACTCTCAGTGTGTATGCCATGTAATCCCACCGATGAACACATGCCGTGTAGCCCATACTACATGTCGTGTAGCCGAGAAATTTACAGAAGCATCGTCTTCCTCCGCGCGCCTCAGTAGTTTCTCCGGATCTTGATCCAACCATCTGATCATCACGAAACTACAGAGTTGGGGTCGTCCCGCCCCTAAAAAAATTAATTCTGTCAGTTTCGGGCTTCTGATTGTTCTTGAAAACACATATTGATCTGTCTGCACGAAACGCTCGAAGAAGGGGAACTTCCAAACCACATCGATTCATCTGCCGCTGTCGTCGTCGCACCTTCGATTGGTCGCCTTGACGTTGGATCTTTGATTTCGGATCATTGCGTGAACAAAAAAATGTGCAACGATTGATTTTCTCCATGAAAACATAGAACACAACGACGATTGTGTGGGGGAAAAACAAGAATCAACAAGAGGGGTGAACCTCAATCGTTGTTCATGACGATCCGTGTTTTTCATCATTAGATTGAAAACCAAAACAATCTCAAGAATCAAAGACTCAAATCCCCACAGAAAACCTGTCCCATAAGAACGATCGACCTGTGGGATAATCTGTTCATGGATTAGTCCGCGTCCGTCAAGGAAATAAAAAACGGGGAAAGAAAATCAAGACAAACATCCTACCTGGATCTGCGGTGTTCGTTGGAAATGTTCTGGTTGTCACGTCGTCGTCACTGGCGAAATCTGTCAAGAACGTCGCTGCCACATTAGGGTTTTCTTGTAGAACATTCCCAGAGCCTCCAAAGAAATTAGGGATATGGGGATTCTAACCCAGATCCCCTGTGAAATCTATATTTAAATGATATTTGACATAACAAGATTTAATAAAATCTCGCTTCAGAATAAAATATCTTTATTAAATATTTTATTACTCTTACGTCTAAAAACTAGACTTGCGCCGACCGACGTTAGGCATTTCCTAAGGTAAAATCTCTATTCCGAATGCAACAACACCCTAAGATTTCTGATCCAAGCAACCATTCAGAAGTCATTCCACTTTTTCAGGAAACTCGCACACGCGCGTAATTTAATTATTAAATTAAATTCCAACATTTGTTCCAGGCCCACCGGGCCTCGGAACCACGCGCCGTATCAGAGCCTGGAATCGAAATAAATCCCCATATAATATTAAAACAATACATGGAAAAAAAATCTGGGACATTACATAGCACCCACCTCAGGGCTTTTACGTCCCCGACAATACAAAACAAAGTCTACTAAAAAAGATGTGGGTACTGCACGCGAATCTGAGCCTCCCACTACCACATGCTCTCCTGGAGATTCTCGTGCTGCCACCAGACAAGCACCAAGGGAATAGCTCGGCCATGAATGATCTTCTCTTGTGGATCCTCGATCTCCACTGGGTACTCAGCAAAGGTCGCCCCATCATCGATGTCCATCTCGCCACAGTCGATGACATGCGATGGATCATGCACGTTCCTCCATAGCTGTGACACATGGAAGATGTTGTGTATCTTGTCCATATGAGGAGGTAGAGACAAGCGATATGCTACCTCTGAAACTCTACTTAGAATATGAAAAGGGCCAACAAACCTCGGGGATATTTTTCCGCCTTGGCCAAATCTCTGCAATCCCCGTCGATGTGAGACCCGAAGGAACACATGGTCCCCTTCCTCGAACTCCAAGGGCAGCCGCCTCCTATCAGCATAAGACTTTTGCAGACTCTGTGTTGTCTTCATTCAATTTTGGATTACCTGCACCTTTCCTATGGTAGCTCTCACCATCTCTGGGCCCATGAGTGCTAACTCTCCTAGGTCAGTCCAGCAGAGTGGTGACCTGCATGGTCGCCCGTACAGAGGCTCGAATGGTTCCATACCAATAGTGGAATGAAAACTATTTTTATAAGAAAAATCCATCAGTGGTAGGTGATCCTTCCAGCTACGACCGAAGTAAAGAATTCATGCTCGATGCATATCCTCCAGGACCTGGATGGTCCGCTCTGTCTGACCACCAGTCTTAGGATGAAACATTGTGCTCAAGTGTAACTAGGTCCCAAAATCTTCATGCAATCCCTTCCACAGCCGGGACGTGAAACGAGCATTATGATATGAAAAGATTGTGTATGGAACTCCATGATGCTGAACTATCTCCTGTACATAGAGGCGTCCCAGGCTCTCTACCAAACTCTACTCCTGTAGGGCTAGGAAGTGGGATGACTTGGTGAGTCGATTGACGATCACCCAGATGGCATCGTGTCCCTTGGACGTACATGGTAAACCTGTCACGAAGTCCATGGATAACCCATCCCACTTCCACTCTGGCACCTCAAGGGGCTGAGTCAAATATACTGGCACATGGTGCTCATCCTTTACTTGCTGACAAGTTAGGCACCGAGAGACGAACTCTGCCACACCCTTCTTCATTCCTGGCCACCAGAACTGACGTCGGAGGTCCTGATTCATCTTTTCTATTCTTTGATGCAGCAAAAAAGGGGATGTGTGGAACTCCCATAGAACCTCCTCACGCAACGTCACTGGTACTACTCTGTGCCCTCTGAAAAGA
Source organism: Viscum album (assembly GCA_963277665.1). NCBI lineage: Eukaryota > Viridiplantae > Streptophyta > Magnoliopsida > Santalales > Viscaceae > Viscum > Viscum album. The sequence continues at coordinate 1,429,877,117 of OY728141.1, forward strand.
ACAACGTGCTTCCCACAATATGAATATACATCAACATCATCACATATGGATATCTAAGAACATAGAGTCTCACAGCTAGAATCCTCACGTTGTGCTTCCCTGAATCAATATAAGAGTGGAGGGGTAACAACCATCGACACAAGGTAATCTCCCTCATCTCTATCCACAAAGGATAACTGAAAGGAGGCCAACTGCATTTTCGCCTCATCCAGAAACTGTGAACTGGATTTCTTGCTGAGAGCATCTGCCACTACGTTCCCCTTCCCAAGAGTATAAACGATCACAAAGTCGTAATACTGGAGGAACTCAAGCCATCGCCTCTGTGTCAAATTCAGATCCTTATGAGAGAAGATATATCTAAGGCTCTTTTCATCAGATTAGACGGTAAACCACCCTCCCATCAGGTAGTGTCGCCACATCTTCAATGTGTAGACTACCGCTGCCAACTCAAGATCACGAGTCACGTAGTTCTGCTCATGTGGCCTCAACTTATGTGATCCATAGGCAATCACCTCTTTCCTCTGCATCAGGACACAATCAAGCCCGGGTTCTGATGTGTCGCAGAACACTACATACTCGACACCCTCCTCGGTAACCTCAAGAACGAGGTGCTCGTCAAACTCTGTCTCAACTTCTGTAAAGCTTGCTGGCATCTATCGGTCCACACAAAAGGCTTCCCCTTTTGGGTCAAAGCTGCCATGGGCACTGCAATACTGGAGAAATCAAGGATGAATTTCTGATAGTAACCAGCCAACCCAAAAAAACTCCGCACCTCCGTCACACTCCGGGGTGGCTCCCATGCTAGCACTGCCTCCACCTTGGCTGGGTCCACTACTACACCATCTGCTGAGATAACATGTACCATAAAGTGGACCTCTTGTAACCAGAGCTGACACTTCTAGGGTTTCCCATATAACTGGTGCACTCAGAGTGTGTCTAGAACCATCCTTAGGTGTCGCGTGTGCTCCTCCTCGGACGCAGAGTACAAAAGGATATCAACGATGAAGACCACTACAAACCAGTCTATATATGGCTGAAAGATCCGGTTCATGATCCCCATGAACAGCTTCAGGGTGTATGTCACACCGAAGGGCATCACCAAGTTCTCATAGTGACCGTAGTGACATCTGAAAGCTGTCTTCGATATATCCCCCTTCCGTACTCACAACTACGGATAGCCTGATCATAGATCAACCTTCGAGAACCATCGTGCCCCTCTCAAATGGTCGGAGAAGTCATCAATCCTCGGTAGGGGACACTGGTTCTTTACGGTCACCTTATTCAAGCACTGGTAATCCACACATAGCCTAAAGCTATTGTCTGCCTTCTTGGAAAACAGCACTGGGGCCGCCCGGGGTGAAACACTAGGTCTCATAAAGCCCTTCTTTTGAAAGTCGTCCTGCTTCACCCTCAGCTCACGAAGTTCTACAAGAGCCATACGATATGTTGATGCTAATATCGGTGTCGTCCCGGGTTGCAAATCAATGCAGAAATCTATCTCTCGATGGGGAGGTAGCCCGGGGACATCCTCCAAAAAGAAGTCCTTGTACTCTGCCACTACAACTGGAAACTAGAAACTCGTAGAATTTTCTGCGCTAAGGGAAAGGCCATCCAACTGATGTGAAATCGGTTTTACCTCCTATGGACGAGTCCATCCTGTGCCGCCTGGGTTTCACTCTCATCGAAAAAAGAGAACTTTTTTCCATCAATGCGGACACACCACACCCTTCGCCTAAAATAGTCGATATGGGCATGAAATGTGGATAGCCAATCCATACCCAGAATGACATCGTATGGCCTCGACGCTACCACCAAGAGGTAACAATCGAAACTATCACCTCCAAGGGTCAGGTCACTCTGTCTACAGAGGTCTGTGATCTCTGAATCTTCTCCAGTCGGTGTCTCTAAGCACAAGGGTCAAGTCAACGGCTCAACTGAAATTTCTAGGTCTCAAACAAGATAAGCATCCAGAATGGAATGACTAGCACCTGTGTCTATCAATACTGAATCCACGATAGAAAATAAATAGATAGTACCTCTAATCATTCCGGGAGTACCTGGGTCATAAGCCTCTGCCGCTTGCAGCTGTCCCTGCCTCTGTCCACCAGCTCCCTGAGCCTGGGGTGGACCTCCTGGGGGTGGTGGTGGTAAAAGATAAAAATGCTGATCACCTATGGCTTCTCTCCCTGCTCCCCTACCACGTACACCGCCCCACAGAACTGCCTGCTCCACACGTTGCCTCTTCCTCGGTGGTCCATCCACTGCTCCTGTGTCAGTAGTATGGAGGGTCAGACAATCTCAAGCGAAATGTCCCATGCCATCACATGAGTAGCATCAACTCTCTCGAGGCTGATTGGATGCGCCCTACGAACACTGTACGGAAGATCCCCTATCCTGGGATCTCCTCTGAAAAAGTCTCCTATGCTGGGGTACCTGACTTTGGCTGCCTACTGCTGAGGTCTCTGCTCCAGCTCGCCCCTTACTAACATCTGCCGGCTGTCTCTGCTCTAGAAAGAAGCTCTCGACCACCAAAGCCCGCTCGAGAACCCCAGCATAAGTAGGAATGCTCATAAGGATGATACTAACTCGGATATCTATTCCCAAGTCCCACTCTAAAGTGTGATCTCTGAAGTACTAATCTCTGACCATATCTATCGAGTACCACGAGAGGACGGTAAACCTCGATGAATAATCAGCCACCGTCATGGTTCCCTGCTGAAGCTGAAGAATCTCTTGTATGCTTACAGCTCTCAGGGTAACCGATGAAAAATACTCTCTGAAGAGATGCTCAAACTATGACCAAGAGAGTGTCATATCATCATGAGTCTAGATAACCAAACTCCACTATCGTCCTGTCGAGCCCTACAGAAGGCTCACTGCCAGGATCAGCATCTGGTCTGCTGGTGTCCTAACCAAATGGAAGACTCTGGCCACTGCCTCAAGCCAGTCCTCAGCTTCCGGAGGGTCAGGCTTGCCTTGAATCCTAAGGGGTCTTTGTCTCTAAAACTCGTGGAGTGCGTTTATCATGCGCTCCTCCTCCACTGGTACAGAAGGCAGTAAACACTACTCCACAGGTGGCGGGATAACTGGCACACCACCTGGTTGAGAAACTGGGGGATCTGGTACCTATATCGGTGCTTCATCACTGCGGTGGTCATCCTCGTGATCGATCTACTAGATCCTAGCGGGTGCGAGTTGCGGAGGCATCCTGTAAAGAAACAAGATGTATCTCAGTTTGTGAGTATATCTGGAGAGCTAAATAAAAAAGGACATGGAAACCACAACCCATTCCTATATGATGCATTTACCATTATTTTCCTTGCAACTAGTTTTCTCATGTTACGAGTCGAAAAGAAAGTAATCAGAGTGGTGCAGTGGAATCATGGTGGGCCCATAACCCACAGGTCGGAGGATCGAAACCTCCCTCTGATACCACTATGTCATGACCCATCCTAGTGGGGCCCGAGCCAGAACTCCCCAAGCCCGCCTCCAATAGGCCAGGGGCTAGTGACTAGAACCGAGTAGGCATACTACTAACATGGGAGGCATTTCCTATAAACCTGTACACACGCACACACATCTCCAAGCTCAAAAAGATGAAAAGTAAAAACTACTAAAAATTGAAAAGATGCAGGCATACACTAAAACCCAACTACAGTGTATGACAGGAATGTAATGTGCAAGAAATTAAACCCTGATACAAAAGTAAAAGGGCACCAGAAAGAAAGTCTGTAACAAAGTCCAACCTATAAAGAAAGGTGTTGGGACTGCAGTCTATAGCCTTAGGAACACACCTCGGCCTGTCTGATCTCACTGTGTACCGTTCGGTCCTGGTCCGCCTAGAATCCTGTCAAAGGCTCGCTCGTTTGAACAAGACACAACATGTGCAAGAAAAGACCGTGCAACGGAGCGTATAAGAATACCTAGTAGAACACCCCGAAACCACAATGTAAATACAAAAAAGAATTACTTCAAAGAAAAGATACTTTCATCTCCACATAGTATTTTTCTAAAGAACATACCATAAGAATATACAGATATACTCATGCACAATCATATATCGCGAATACTAGCACTAGGATCCATCTCGAAGATTCCACTAAGCATGCAACTTGGAGAACACACTCCTAGGTCTGAAGAGGGAGGTACGAAGTACTCATTCCAGAATAACACACTCTTAAGTACCTTGAGAACATGAATCTCAGATGTGGATCACAACCAAGTCATGGGGTGATTCCGAAAACTCAGTCTGAGCTAATCCGCTAACCAGAGTATCGGTTCCCGGGTAAAGTTGGTCATATCGACACCAAGAACTCTACATAGGGTTCGGGGAATGAATAGAAGATCCAGATCTAATTCTCAGAGAGTGGATTCCAAAAACTCTATTTTGGGAGTTCTAACAAAGGGATCATACTCCTTTGTAAAGGAAATGATACTGGAACCTTCAGGGAACCGAACAAGGATACGAAACCTAAGAGAACTAGTCCAAGTCACAGAAGACAAGTGGCTCAAGTCAACAAGAAAAGGTTACGTGGCGTGTAGTATGGTTACACACCGTGTTCCTTGACCCCAGGTACTGCCCGTGTAAGCGGCTCGTGTCATTCAATCAAGCCATGTAAAACAAAACTACACGGTGTGTAGAAAAGGTACATGTTGTGTTCCTTGACCCTGGGTACTGCCCGTGTAACCGGCCCGTGTCATTCAGCTTGTCGGATAGAAAGAAACTACACGGTGTGTAGAAGAATCACATGCCGTATCCGAGAACCTGGGCTCACTCCTTGTACGCTGGCCATGTGCCCGTACACGACATCTTTATGTGTCTGTGGCGCCTTCCCGTGTACCAGTACACGGGGTATCCCATGTATCTGGTCGGGTCTGGCCGGGGAGGGGTGTACATGGCATTTCCTTGTCCATGTATCATGCTCGTGTCTGTGTACTCCTTGAGTGCATGCCATGTAATCATGCCAACGAACACACGCCGTGTAGGCCATACTACACGCCATGTAGTCGTGAAATTTATAGAAGCGTCGTCTTCCTCCGCGTGCCTCGGCTATTTTTCCAGACCTTGATCCAACCTTCTGATCATCACGAAACTCCGGATTTGGGGTCGTCCCACCCCTACGAATCCGATTTCGTCAGTTTCGGGCTTCCGATCGGTCTTGAAAATGCATCCTGATCTGTCCGTAGGAAACGATCGATGCATGGGAACTACTGAACCGCATTGATTCATCTGCCGCCGTCGCCGTCACACCTCCGCTAGGTTGCCTTGACGTTGGATATTTGATTTCGGATCATTGTGTCAACAAACGAATGCGCAATGATTGATTTTCTTCCAGAACGCATAGAACACAACGAAGAATGTGAGGGGGAAAAACAAGAATCAACAAGAGGGGAAAACCTCTCTCATTGTTCGTGAAGATCCGGGCTTACCTCCATTAGATTGAAAACCAAAAAAATCCCATGAATCAAAGCTTCAAATACCCACATGAAACCTATCCCGCAAGAACGATCGACCCATGAGCTAATATGTTCGTGGATTAGTCCGCATTCATCGTGGAAATAAAAAACGTGGAATGAAAATCAAGACAAACATCCTACCTAGATCTGCGGCATTCGTTGGCGATGATCTGGTCTCCGCGTTGTCGTTGCCAGCGAAATCCACCAAGAACGTCGCCGCCACGTTGGGGTTTTTCTCCAGAACATTCCCAGAGTCTCCAGGGAAATCAGGGTTATGGGGCTTGTAATAGTGATCCCCTAAAAAATATCTATTTAAAATATATTTGAGGTAACCAGATTTAATAAAATCTTGCTGTAGAATAAAATATCTTTATTAAATATTTTATTACTCTTACGCCCAAAAACAAGACTTCACAACTGACTTGTGTCGGCCGATGATAGGCCTTGCCTAAGGTAAAATCGTTATTCCGAACGCAACGGAACCCTCAGATTTCTAATCTGAGCAACCGTTCGGAAGTCATTCCACTTTTTCAGGAAAACCGAACGCGAACATAATTTAATTATTAAATTAAATTCAAACATTTGTTCCAGGCTCACCGGACCTCAGAACTACGTGCCTTCTCAGAGCCTGGTCTTGAAATAAATCCCCATATAATATTAAAACAATACATGTAAAAAATAATCTGGTACATTACAATTGATTTGTAAACATGCATTCTTTCATGAAGAAAAGACTATATATTGTGGTTTGGTAGATAAATACGATGAAAAACTCTTAATTTGTATCCATTTAGTTTCATAAATCTACTTTATATCCACATATTATGAAGATGTCATTCAAAAAAGACTAGGGATTCCCATTTTAAATGTATTTTCTCAATACTTTTATGAATATCATTCAGTGATGTTTTTGATAAATTAATGTTTCATTCATTCCATGAACAAATTAATTGGTATGGAACAATATTAATCCAAAAATAAAAGGCATTTAAAATTCATAGGTACTGTAGTATTAAAATATCTATAATTATTATTCATTATATTCATGAAGAATTATTTCAACCACATAAATAAGTTTTGAAATTTTTTGATCTTGATCCTTATTGATTAATAGTATGTGACTGAATCCACCTCTATGAAATCAATGTTTTATTAGATATTGAGCAATTCATTAATACTAATCCATTAGTGAAATTATTATGTAATTAAATTATGTTTTTGTTATAATATCATTATTGAATATTGTTCACAAAGAAATCTATATCATTACACTATATAAACAACCTCTTCGTGTAATCAATTAAATGATACCTAGTTATCAATAATTTGATAAAAAATGAATCCATTTTTCACTACAATATAATAAATTTTTTATTATAGTTTCACGTCATTTAATGAGTGAAATGTTTTATCCACGTAAATTATTCATATTTGGGAACATTACATTTTGACTACAAATGGTTTTTGATTGTTTCTTTTCTATCCTCAATAAGCATAGTCCAAAACACAATTCTTTATTCCAATGGAATTGTTATACTCTGACTATCAAACAACATCCTTAGTTAGGTTATTCTCTTTTTGTTAATTTTATTTGGGATAATCCATGACAAATTTATTCATATTATGTATTTTTAACCTATTTGTGACATAGAAAATGAGTTTATAAAGATCAATTATTTTTTTAGTATGAACTGTGGCTTTCAACCCCTAAGGATATTTCTATCAGTAATTAAATACAAGTTACTAGTTATCATTTTTTCTACTAAAATAGCATTATTTTCATAGTTATGAGTATCTTCATCTTACTCTTCTATTTCCTTGGGGGTACCTTGAATAACCATACATTAATATCCCATTCATAAAAATCATTATCATTATTTTACACTAAAATATTCTCTCCTGTTTATTGAATCTACTCAATCTCATTAGTTTTTAAAAAAATTACTTTAATAAATTTTACTATTATTTACTATAGAATCTATATGTCTTTGTTTTTATGAATATTATATAAATATATATCCATAAGCATGATCTCTTAACATTATATGAATCAAATTTATTATAATAAAGCATTTACATGAAAAATGGTTACTTAAGAATAATCATTTTCCATATCACATATAATATGGTATATTTTATTTATGTATAACTAATAAATATATATTAGAGAAATATAATAATTTAAGCATATCCCCTTTCTAATAATCCATCAATTTATTATTATTATTTTGTTTTTTCTAATACATATTATTAATAATTTGTTTCTTCCTCATAGTATTATTATTTTGATTATTAGTCCTCTCTCTATACAAATGATTCCACATTCATGATTTTAAAGGTTATATTAATGTTACTTTTTATGTGAAAATGCATTTTTAGTTAGTAATATTTCAATATTCTACCGAATAATTGTCTATAAAAATCTCGAATAAAAATTGATGCAGCAGTACAGATTAGATTTGTCACCAATGTTTATCAACCATGATCTTTTCCTACATCGTCAATGAATAAGATATAATAACTTACTATATCATTGAACATAGTTATAATTGTCATATACAAATCTACATTCAGTAGATCAATAAATCATTTTTACTTTTTTTTAGATTATAGGCCTTCTCTATAATCATACATTTTTGAAAAGTATAACACTTCCGAGTGTAATCTCAAGAGTATGTTGGTTGTTCTCATGATAAATTTTTTTACCAATTCATTAAATAATTTTTTACATAAATCACAAATATATTTATTGCACAATTTATTTTTTTCACCTTTTATTATACGAATATAACCTTTTATCCAGTGATTATATAGATGATTCCTTTGATTCACATTACCAAGAAAACCATAGTAACATCTTTCCCCTTATAGTGTATGTCATGCAATTGAACATCTCCACATACCTCAAGACACATAATTGACATGCACTGTGGTGGTTTTGAGTAAATTCATCAACCAAAAAGACATCACTATGACTCAATACATCTCCATCTATCTTTGGCTTATTATATAGACCCCTCCACATTCCAAAATCACACAATTCCATCTTTATTATATTTCATCTATGGGAGATATCATTATATCATTTGAAGTAGCTATGGAAATTGAGATTTAAAATATATGCTCTAACTCATTTAATTTCTATCATAGATGTGCTAGTATCACTTGACTTCTAGGATATTCTCAATATTTTTTGGATTGCTACATTAATTCCATTGTTGAAAAATTAAATGGTTTGAAAAAACTTTCTATGGATTCTTCACCATTTCCAAAATAAATATGTTGCAGGTTTTTAGGGTTCCTAATGAAGATTCTACTAGTTTTCTACAGTTTTTATTGAATCTCCTTATTTAAACAAAGTTAGTGTATTGAAGAAGGAATTATCTCTATGTTATTAAATCCTTCATAGAAAATGAAGAATCCATTGGATGTAAATTTATATCATGTAATTATTATCCATTTTTTACTTCTATCATTATCTTTGTAAATTATTGTATCTATATACATCACATATTGTGTGTTCTCCATATTTCCACAATGAAAACTGTGAATATATTTTGAATTTTCATGTTTCTTCGTTACACCGATGGATGTTGTAAAGTAATTTTTTTAACACAAAACTAAAAATTCCTCCCATGTGTGGGTTCATAGATTTTTTTTCTCAGTTACATCTAATTAACTTTTTCAATCAAGACTATTTTAAGAATTTCCATTATCACAAAATAGTATAAATTATTATCAATACACAACATTTTGATTAGAATCTTAGGAAAAATACTTATATTATTTAGTGATAAATGTACGTGAACCCTCTAAAGTGACTCTAGGAGTTATTTTTATTTATTCCCCATCACAAATCATCCACAATTTCATGTCTTCGCTATTATGTTCATGTATTTTATTAACAATTATATTAGATTATAGATTATACCATATATTATATGAGTGTTTCCTCTATCATTAAATTTACATTCAACATCATTATATGATTTTTCATAATTTAAATATATATTTTTTTCAATATCAACTTTTAATTCAAAATTATCCTCATCTTATTATAGAATGTAACGATTCTATTAAGGTACAAGAACATTATCATTATATTTATTAAATTTTTATACATTGTTTTATTTAATATTATCCTCATGTTCAAAATTTATATCAACACATCCCTCCATTCCATCAATATCATTATCACATTATTCACCATTGGGTGATTCAAAAATAGCTATAAAAACACCATTCAAATATTTTAGTTTCCATTAACTTTTATATTTCTATCACCTCAAATATTAAATCTTTCAATGATATGAGTTTATTATTAAGTATTAATTTCATTAGTTGATTTATTTTTCAATCAATTCCTTTGAATGAAATAGTTATGGTTTTATATTCCTTATGATCATCCCAAATATTCTTAGTTCACCTAGTAGCTAAATGACCCTCTTTTTTCATCAATTTAATGAATGTCTATGTTTTCTTAATTTAATTTATCTTTTCCACTATTATGTTTAGAGGAGTGATTTGACACTGACATATCATCTTATCAAGACCTATGATTGTAACACCCAAATATTTTATGGTGTGTCTCTTTTTCAATTTAATATATTCAATAACTTATATTATGAAGAACACCAAGCTTAAATAAACAATTTAATAATATAATTTAATTGTGATAGTTGACACATCTCTATTGGAATATAATAAATGAATAAGATTATATAAATTATGAAAAATATATTTTATAGATGTTTAGTAGATGAATTCAATGGTCTCTAATTTACTATAAATAAAAATATGAACAAATTGAATATAATGAGTTATTTCACAAAATGATATATTGGTCTTTGAATACTACATGTATTCTATGTATGTGGCCCACTATAATCAATTTATAAAATCATGACATCCTACCATTCTACAAAGATCCCAATCCCATGATAAAAATTAGTAATATTATTTTGGTCCACCCTTTCAATTGAGATTATATAATGGAGCAAATTAAAATCCTAATTAAAATCAAATTATTTTTCAGTAACTCAAAAAATATGGTACCTCCTGCAACTCGTTCCTAATTTATTTGTTTTTTCTACCACAACTATGAGAAGAAGTCAAGTAAGATTAATATTTTATGTCACCAAGGAGTTTTTTATGATTTATCCTGATGAAAAAATAATGAGAACTCATTTAGTCAAAAGGAAATAATCACCCACCACATTAGCTATTATTAGTAAAGGGAGTGGGGGAAGTGTCAATAGAATTACCCATTTCTATGTATTTTTTATCTGGAGTATTAATCTATTATTATGAAATCTAATGCATTTATGGTTGTGATTCTCCTCCTAAATAACAAATTTGGAAGAGTTTAGTCTCATTTCCACCTAGTGGGGCTACGTGAGAAGGTGATTCTATTATTCCCATGATTCCTTCTTTAATATGACACCCAATTACCTTGGCTCTAACTATAGTGATTCTAGAGGATCTAGATAACCTAGATTTAAAAAAAATTATGCTTTCAAAATAGATACATGGTATTTTCCCTATGAAATGGAAATTTTATTACTTATTGTCACTCCATAAAATGTATTTTTAACAAAATAAAATGATATTTCATAGAGTACAAGGATGTTCACTTAGAAAAAGTTATTTGAAATTTCTATTTAAATTGATAATAAATCATACATAATGTTCACAAATAGTGGAAAATCTACTAATTAAATAATGTTGATGAAATGTATAGACTATCTTTTCCCATGATGGTCACTCTTAATCTACCATTAGTTATTCTCCTAATTCAACTCCCTACATCTACACTTGGAAAATATATACAACATTGGGGGATTTTCCTCTTTCTATTTTTTTCAATTGGCCAAAATTGAATATTATGATACCTGGTAAGAAAATGGTAGTTGTTTTGGATTTGGAGAAACTTTTTTTCTATGAGATGTTTTGAATTATTTCATCTCAGAAACAACTATAAATAATAATGTGTTCCACTAGGTTTACTCATTGCCTCTACCCTTTGAGGTTCACATCCCCAAAACCTAACTTCATGGATTAAAGGAAAAATAGGGAAAGTGTTATCCACGTTATTTACATTAGGTTGAGTGGCTCAACTCCTCCCTCATAGTCATAGTGTGAACTCGTACCTTTTTCTATTTTAATAGTTTCCTTATTTTTTCTAATTAATGTAGATTGATAATCAAAGTTGAATTTTGGGAACCGCGTTCACACAACAAATTCTGGTCAAAAGATTGACCATTAAAGTCTTCATTTTAAGAAAAAATCAACCAATAACATATAAAATATAGGTGAACATTCATTTATTTTCCTTCATGTGTAGGGAAAAATCCGTTCATTTTTGGATCTTGACCAACTAAATTAATTTATAGAATTTGTGATTTTCTTTTTGATTGATCTTCTATTATCTCTATATCCTTTGAAAATGTTGAATTGATATGATGGAATTCTATTCCAATGTGATATCCTATCTCATGGAAAACAATAAAAAGATTGAAAAGTGAATAGTATATTTTATCTTCAGATCCATTTATTCTAATATAAAATGTTGTCTTTCATCAATTATATCAGGGTATCAATACCAGTATGGTCCTAACTTTCTAATATGCTTTGAAACCTTATTTTCACATTCGATGTATGATTCCAAATACAATGAATTTCCTTCAAATACGATTCACATTTAAATGAGATTATCGAATCTGTTGTAATTGAGGCCAATGAAGACCAAATTTATGGGCTCTAAGTAATGTCATGTGATCCCTTCTTTGCCTCTTCCATGTACTCAACTGATGGGTTATTTGATTCATCCCTAATAAAAAAATAGAACTGTTAAAATATTTTATATCAATTTGATATTCCCAAGAGAATAACTTATAAATATATTCATATAGGCCTCTATTATATCTAGAAATTTAGTTTTAAATGTTTACTTATAGATTTATAAATTCATTTAAATTAGGATGTTACTTTTTTCCTGCTTTGTGGCCACAAACTCAACTATAACTAGTATTATTCATTGGGGAATATCCTTTGATCGAATTCTTTTCTCTAAAGTGTCTAATAAATCTCTTATTCTTATATGGAGATTAGTCTAACTAATAGTTTTCTTAGTTGGTACTTAACGATAATCATATTAGAAGTGAAAATGAAGTTATTATTGTTGAATAGATAATGTTTGGACATAATGGAACTATTACTCAATATGGGGTCACTTACTCAATAAATTTTCATTAAGGTAGATAAATACTCAAATTTGAGATTAGTGGTCCTTTTCATATATAACTCAAATGTATAAATAATTGTAATGGTTTTTTTGAAAGTTATAGTTTTATTGATGTTAGAAAGGTATAGTGTATAGTAGGTTAGTATAAATTGTGCTTTTTTAAATGATAGAAAAAATGAATTTCATCACATGTGAGATTCCTAAAAGTATTAAGTGGAATAAAAAGTAAATAAAATCACGAGGGATGAATAATATATAGATTTATGGTATGTAGTATGTCTGATTCAATTGGTTCTACCACTACATGACCTAATTGTCAGTTTCCATTCCCCTCATACTCAAATTTTTTACTTCTAAATTTTCTTCCAAACCCACCCCCCCTTTTAGCTATGTCACTATGTTAGTAAGAGTGGAAAGAGACATGTGGGCTATGGGGATTCCAGGATTAGACTCTATATTTTTTATTTTGATTTTCTATTTTGTGTTATATAATTCAGTATAATAATAATATTCGATATTTTATGAAGATCATGGAATAATGTTTACCATTTAATAATGAAACTTATCTGTGAAAAGGTTGTTTTTTCCTCTATGTTCCATCTATGGTACATCTATTCAATTTAATTAGTGGGGTTTAGATTTTAATGTCTCTATTTCAAAGGATTTATTTCCCTCTTGGTGTGTGAATCCATTATTTTATTATTATGAATATGAGGTGTTTAGAAACTCCAGCCTTAAAATTTTGATTTAATTTCAAATCTATCCCAGAAGCGTCCATTAATTAATTATATACTACCAACTGGGGGGGTGTCAAGAATAGAATCTCATTATGAGTTTTGTGGACCTTCAACTATGTCATCATTGGGAGAAATATCTAAATATATAATCATTCAATAGACATTGATTCCCTAGAATTTACAATGCATATTTAATGAAAATATTCAAAGATAAAAAATCAATGATAGATTATAAATCTAGGTTATAAAAATACTGATGAATTTCAGGACTCCATTTTCATGACCCAATGGAAAAGAATATTGCGGTCATCGATAGATATTTTCATTAGTATTTATTTATAAAATAAATAAAATAATAGAAACATTATTGTTATCTCTATAAAATCGTGATGGAGATCAAGAATCCCCATCCTTGGATAGATGTCATGTTCAATTAGCATCATGGGGCCGTTATTTGTCTAATGTGGATCTTTGGATGGGATATCACCAAATAAAGGTGATGAAGGAAGATATTACAATGAATTTATTTCAGTTGAGGTGTAGAAACTATGAACTCAATGTGATTCCCTTCAGACTCACTAATGGTCCAGAAATTTTCATGGATCTAATGAATAGTGTCTTTATATTTTACCTCAACAAATTTAGGGTAGTATTTATTGGTGATATTCAGATATACTGACAGGGAATGGAGGATCTTTTGGAGAATATTAATGCTACGATAAAGACATTAAAAATTGTTATGTTATATGAAATGTATAATAAATTAGAATTTTGTAGGGAGGAAATATCATTATTCAGGATAGTTATTACCCACAAAGGGATATATGTAGACCATGTGAAGACAAAGGCAATTGAAGAGTAGCCCAAGACAACATCTGTAATAGAGATCCACAAATTTCTGGGTCTAGATGTGTATTATTTATGATTTTGTAGGAACTTGTAATGATTGAAAAACCCAATGGCCTAGTTTATAGGAATGGGTGTGGTGTTTTTCTAGGCTCAAGAATGTGAGGACTGCATTAATGATTTGAAAAATTGGATTATCACTATGCCAACACTCACACTCCCATGATGTGGACAAATATTGGTCTTTTATGGTGATTCATGAAATAAGAGATTATGTTATGTGTAGATGAAAAATTATAAAGTGATAGTCTTCGACTTAAGGAGGATGAAAAATTAATGAGCAAAACAATATTTTGCATGATCTGTAGTGGGTGGTTGTTATCTTTGTGTGGAAAATCTAGTGGCATTATCTCTAATGGAAGAACTGTGAGATAAATAATGATCAATGTAGTATCAAATATATATTCACAAAAAAATAGCTTAATATGTTATAAATAATATGGTTAGATATCATGAAGGATTATGAATTCTTAATCCACTACCATCTGGGTAAGGAAAATAAGGTGTGGCATATGATCAATGTAGAATGGATCATAAATATTAACCAATGATGAGAGTTGAAAGGGATCCAATATTCCTATATTTTCAGAGGATTGACCTTGGAATCATTATGTGAAGAATTTCATCAATCATTTTCTAAATTAATTCATCAACAACCCCACATGTAGAAAATAAAATTAATCTCAATGAAATGAAGTAGAAATTCCGAAAAGTGTAGAAGCCATTAGAAATTGGGAGTACACTGAGTTCAAGATTGGCGAGGAATGAGATGTAATATTTTAGTCACAATGATGTGTACCATCAAATCCACAAATAAAGAATCATATTTTTAATGATGCACACAGCTCAACCTTCTCTATTAACCTAGGGAGCACAATGATGTATTGAGATCTCCATGAGAATGTTTGGTGTGACAACATGAAAAGGAATATTGCTAAGTATACATTAACGTGCCTGATGTGTCAAAAATTAAAGAATAAATGAAAAATTTCTAAAGGGATTATGAAACAACTGCCCATACCGACATGGAAGTGGGATAACATCAACATGGACATTGTCACTAGTCTACCAAGGACATCTACTGGAAACAATTCTATATGTCTCACTATGGATCTTCATATAATGGTATCTCACTTTATTGAAATTTGAGAGGGCTTCTTATTAGATCATCATTCATAGATATATTTCAAAGAGGATGTAAGGAAGAATGGTTTCCCAATATCTATAATATCCAATATAGATATGAGATTCACCATGATGTTTTGGAAAAGTCACCAACATGATCTATGAACTGAGATGAACTTCAGTGCAGCCTATTATCCTCAATAAGATGGGAAATCTAAATGAACAATTCATACATTAGAAGATATGTTGATAGAATGTTTCATAGAATAAAAATTAGGATTTGACCAAAATCTTCCACTGATTTAATACCCCTACAACAATATATTCCACTCCAGCATCTGAATTGAACCATATAAAGATCTTTATGGGAAAAGCTGCAGAAAATCGGACTGTTATGATGAAGTCGGTGAGCATAAGCTACTTGGATCGGAAATGGTCCATGAAATGGTGGAGAAGTTTAAAACCATTCAATAGTGCATTAAGGTAGTCCAAAGTTGAAAAAATTATTATAAAGAGAATCATCAATGAGGCCTTGAGATAAATGTTGGAGACATAGTATTTTTTTTAAATATCTCGATGGAAGAAAGTCACGATATTTAGGATGAAAGGAAAGTTACGTCATAGGTACATCGTCTTATTGAGAAACTTGATCATATTAGAGATTTTTCCAATCGACTAGCACCCCCTCCAACCATGTCTACATTAAATGATGTATTCCATGTATCCCTCTTAAGGATGTACATTCCAAATCATTCGCATGTAATCTATTCATAGGTGGTATAATAGAATAATTATCTTTCATAGAAGGAGTACCCGTTGATGATCTTGGATCGTTGAGATAACTATCTATTAATAAATAACACTCACCTAGTCAAATTGATATGGAAAAACCATAAGTACGAAGAGGAAACACTGGAACTGGAGGAGGAAATGAAGTAAAAGCACCCACACCTGTTTATGGCTAAGAATATAAATTAAAATTCCAAGGGAGAAATTTTATAAGGGGATAAAAATTTATTGAACCAATGTTTTATCAATTAAAGTAGATTATTATAAATATTATTTATATATAGTCACAGTAGGAATCAAAATGAAATTTCCTGATAATAAGTTCTATGTAACCATTATACATAATTGATCCACTTCTGTGTTTTAAATTTTTGAAATCTGACATACACGGTTTTGTTATGGGTATTTTTTAAGGTATGATGGAATAAGAATATTTTTTCATAAATATTAACTTACCCTTATGAATAGTATCCTACCCATATGAATAGTAATATAAACCCTGTAAATATTAAATCATCAAAATTAATAGTATCCTTACCCATTAATGTATAAAATAAATTTAGATATCTTATAAGTGACAATATAACCATATTAAGAGTATTGGTAATATTTTATGTTATTAATAATTAATTACAATTAATTAATAAATTTAAAAGAAAATGCGTTTGCCTAAAATTTTTCCATAAATTGAAAACATTATGTGTTTTAGTATTAAGCTAATTTAATAAGACCATCTGTAATTTTTGATAGAATTATAACACCAGTAATAATTTTAAAATATGTATTTTTCAATTAAATTATGATTTCAATTAAGAAAATTAATCATATTTAGAAAATTATTCTTCAAAAATGAATTTTATTTTTTTATTCTATATGTTTAAGAAAATTTAGGGTGAAATTTTGGGATTTTTCTAAAAACACATAGATTTTTATAAATAGTTCATTACTCTAATTTACCGTATATATACATTAATCGTTAAATACACTATTTCTATTATCATTGTTGATGAAAGAACCCTTTTTTCAAACACACAAAAAATAATTATATGTTTATGTCATGGAATCATCAATATTGTATGTCTTATGGAAAAATAGTAATCTAATGATTATAATATTAAAAAAATCCTCCCCCACGATAAAAAGAACACACACATCGCTCTCCTCATTACTCCTATAAAGCCTTGTTGTCTGACTAAATTCTATTCAAATATCTCCCCAGGATCCCCCCATGTCTATATTCCCTTGGTCTCTTCAAAAGAAAAAATCATCTCCTCTTTAGAGGCTCTCAAGAAATACTAAATAAAGAAGTAAATTTCACTTCTTAATTCTTTTACATTTCTTTCATGTTCCTTTGTATTATTTTCTATGATTAGATACCCACATAAGAATTTTATGACAATTGTATTACCTTATATGTACTTAAGTGTTTTATGGTCATAAAATAAGTTATTATCGTCTATAATTTACCCTTCTTTTAAACTAGTATAAAAAGAACCATACGAGATGTGTTAATTTACAAAATTCAAGGTTGATGGATTTTCAATTTCCATTTCCATCTTTAATTTGGGTCATGAAACCATTATTATGGTTGAACTCGAATAGAAGATATGAATTATTTCTCATATATGGCATTGAAATATTTTTTCACACATGGATTTGATTTATAAAACAAAATCTGTTCGTTGTGATCCAAAACTGTCTATTAACCCAAAAGGTCATCATTAATGTTTTATATATTGATTCATATTCACACTAATAAACCAAATAAAATTTTAATCCATGTAACATTGTGGATGTAAAATAATAAAATATATCTCCAATTTGATACAACTATCCTCATTTTACATGATTATCCATTCATGTATATAAGTAAACTGATCATGAAACAAACAGACCATAACAATGAAATTGAACATCATAACCAATAAAAAAGGATATGAAAGAACTAAAAAAAGTTATAGGAAATAATTTTAATATAAAATAGGTTCCATAATTATTAATTAATTATCCTAATTTCATTATTTTTCTTATTAAGATTATGATTGAAAACCCATCAGACGTAAGGTATGGGATTCTACACGAACCTACATTATTCATTCGAGTTATTCTTAGTCTATTTTTACCCAAATAAAATCCTATATTATGTTTATGTAAATATATTAATTTCTATTTACATGTCCAAATTCATGTTTCAAGATCCAATAATCATTCTCTTTTATGGATATATATGATTTTAGGTGATTCCCTCCTCGGTACTTCCTGACAAAAAAACTCATTTTAAGGGAACATCTTGAAATCTTACCCAATTTATAGTACACTAAATTATCTACACAATGTCACCATTTTATGGTATGAAAACCATCATGGTTCACTTATGGTTTTATATAACAGACTATTCCATTTTCTATTGTAAAGACTATTTAGGATTTTTTTAAAAGCTCACTAAAATGTTTTAATGCTAATATTTCTAAAATACTCTTCTTACAGGTAGTACCTTCTATTTAACATAACATACCATGATATATTACCACATTACCTTATGAATTTCCATGTATGTATTAATTCCTTTCATTCATGGAGACTCATATGATATGGCCATTTCATATGATTTCTTACATGATTATGATACACATTACTTCCTATGGGTATCATTATGATTATATACGAACGATAATATATAATTAATTATGTGGAAATAATATTCATGAAATGTTTTTATGGGTTCACCTATATATCTCTCCAATGCATTGGGTAAAGATGAGTCTAATGAGACATTATGTGCAATAGTCTTTGTGGATAGCCTTGACTTATGTTCCCTTTTGGAATGGTCTGGGTGGTTAACCCTGAATTTTTCACCTCTATCTACAATGATCCTTCACTCATGATAATTCATGTTTTATGTTTCATCCACATTTCAATGATTCAAATTTAATATGATCCCATGTTTTATATTTTATGGTTCCACATGTTCAATTATGTTATATGCCTTTAAATATCTTAATGTCATGCTTCCTAACCAATGTGATAAATCATGGTTCTTATGTCTATTCCCTTACTAGGATTTTAGTTCATCCCATTGTTCATGTTATTCCTAGGTTATCCTTGAAATATGCAAGAGAACAATGGACGTTAGGGGATCCTTGTGAAGACTAAATAATGAAATGTATTATTTAGTTCCATGTTTTTAGTTTTATGTACCTAGTCATCCAAGACACTAGACCTCACAATCCTTAGATTTTCATATTATTCTTTATTATACATAAAATCATGTAATGATATGTGTTAAAGGATAGGGGTGCTATAATAATAGAATACAATCACAGTTCCACGTGTACCACAAGATAATCTGATTTTTTCATTTTTTACAAGCTTAACTTGTTGTTGTGAGAAACCCAAGACAAAATCAGTTGTTTCATATAACACAAGATATAATGAGTGTCACATGAAATGAAAAATATCAGGAATATTAAATTAATTAAAAAATATACATCATAAAATCTTAGGGTGTTACATTAAACCCCCCATAAAATGAATTTCTCCCTTGAAATATGTCTTGGTTATCGAATGGTTTAAAC
Organism: Viscum album; assembly: GCA_963277665.1. Lineage (NCBI taxonomy): Eukaryota > Viridiplantae > Streptophyta > Magnoliopsida > Santalales > Viscaceae > Viscum > Viscum album. The sequence goes on from OY728141.1 coordinate 1,429,896,949, forward strand.
ATTAAAGTTATTTTCTTATAAACACAAATCATAAAAGTAAATACTAAAAAATAATTTAAAAATGGAATTTTAGAACCATAAAGGTCACCCCAAGTAACTTGTAACTAGGTTTCCATGTAGGAGAACGTAGGTTACAAGTGAAAACAAGGACATGGAAGCAAACTCTGAATATCAAGTTCTGGTGGAGGGTGATAGAAAACCTGGTTAGAAAAATGTTATTAATCACAACGACAAAACCCAAAGAGGCCATAATAATGTCATTAACATCATCAAAACCTATGATAATTGGAAAAAATATTTTTCAAGACCCTTTTTCCTAAAGTTGAATAATTTTCATGAGAAGATATACTCACATGATTTTCAGACATCCTAACCTTCTGTTGTGCCTTGGTCCACTTCTAATTCAACTATTATTCCAGGAAATGAAGGTGAGTATGTCATTCTTGAATAATTAAAATATTAGAAGATCCAAAAATAAAATGATAGGTTATTTCATATTTCTTTATCACCTAAACAAGGTCATAACAAGTTATCCAATATTCATAAATCCTCATATGGAGTGATGATACATTAATCTTTAAAACATTATCTAATGATGAACATAAACCATAAAATAAATGGATAACCTTATAAAAATTCTTAAAATTATTTTTTGAAACATTATATAGAAGTTAACTACATATATCAACATTATTTTAACATTGATCCCCTATATAACATAATGTTTCTATTGTTTGTAACATACCAAACATTTGTATACCTTCACCATACATTCTCTTGAAACATAGTAATAGCCTTAATTTCTGTATATATTTACTAACAACATACATGTTTCCTTATTACAATGATTATTGAATATATTCATTAAATATAAAAGAGTTTTAAGTTACATCCATGATAGCACAAACCAATTTATCGATAGATATTCAATCAGTTTTAGGGTAATCATTACCATCGAATTTACTTATTTAAATCCATCATATTTTTACCCAAACATAACTATATCCACATTAGGAATAGCATAAGTGTTATCATTACCTTAATCATGTGTTTTCCATGAATATAAAATTTCTATTGAATCAATTTTCTTTTCCAACAGAACCATCTAACATATGATTTTAAATTCCATGAAAAAACATAAAGTGAACAATCCATAAATATTTCACAACACATAATTCGTGAATAAAATTACAGAAAAACATAGGTTACACCACTTCAACAATAATATATTTATAGGTATTCCTCATTTTATTCCATAATACCTATTTAATTTCACATTCACCTGTAGTCTCTTCATTTTTTTAATAAAACAATTACCCATACCACATTGCTGATTCACTTTTTATGCTTTCCACTTAGGACATCAATTTTCATATTTCCCATTCTTTTCAAATTTAAAGAATTTAATTTTGGATGATGACTTAGGGAGGAAGTTATTTTCAATAATTATGTCAACCATAAATTTTATTTTTTATTTCAAGTTACTTCTGTTGTGTACTTCTTTTACACTATTGAAACATCTTTATATTCCACTAAAATAGTCACATGAGTTCTCTTTTCCATATTCTTGACACAAAGGAAACTGAATCTTCTTTCCTCCATGGTCTCTACTACCGAAACTCTCAAAGAACTCATTCCTTCTCTAATTTAGTGTGTCAAAGAGTTGCTTAAGGTACACATTGTTAATCATGTTATGTGAAAACATAATAGTCATTATCACATCATTCTTTACTCTAGTGATCATCACATTTAACAGATAATTAGAGAATTTTCAGTCATATTCAATGTTTACCCAGTTTATCCTAGTTCCCACCATTGAATAAAACCATAATTTATAGTTTTAGAATCACTTATCTTAGTGGAAATCCACAAAATCATGGAAAATCACTTATAGGATGTCTAAGTCATGACACCTATATTTAAATCTAACACCTCAGGCTAACCCTTAGAGTCATCCCTATAAATATTCTTAGAAATTCCCTAGGTATCATCCTAAATGTCTCTCATCCTAGTGTCTAATGGTTGGATAAAACCTTCCTTTGATACCAACTATAGTGACCCAAGATTAACAAACATGTATATTACATTATTTTAAAGGAATATATAGATAATCATAACATTAAATTCCCAAGGTCCGTAATCTAGGTGTATTTGTAAACATTGATAATGTACATATAATTTAGTTAAATGTCTTCAACATATCCCATAAATATCTTCTACTTTATTAATTTTACCCAAAACCATTATTCATAAACCGGAGAAAGGATACGTAAGAAGGAGTCAGATCAGATTCTCAATAAGAGTAAACATGGTAGATTTATAAGCATAATCATAATAATAATAGTATGAGAACATGATCGTAATATTAGATGATCGAACTTTGTATGTCAAAGATAATAATCATAATTCATGGAATGAGTTCATAAGACGTTAATCAGAAGGGAATAAAGATAAAAATACATGAAGTCATAACATATGAATTAGAAAAGTAATTTGTGAAAACACATCAACTTATAACATTGGGAACCTCTATAAGTTGAAACATGTTCACTCATTTAGTTGAGGAAAAGAAATAATTACCTTGAACAAACTTATGGAAATTTTACCTGGTCCATGAATAACATATTGGACCTCTAATCAGGTTCACATATAACACAATAGTAGTACAGGTTCACAACCATGATTATAAACATTGTGGATCCAGAAAAAACTATATCCAATTGTGGATCAGGACACATTTGTTTACCATTTTGGATCAGGATACACATATTTCCCATTATCGATTATGACACTCATATTTTATATTTTGGATCTAGTTTACACTCATTCCCACAATAAAAGTGGGTTTTACTTCTTTCTATAGTGGATATAGATTCCCCATATCCCCATTGTGGATCAAATTTCCCCTTCTTACCCTAGTGGATCAATACCAACAAATTATTTCCCCTAATTATCTCATGAGATGTAAATATTTACCTAATTAATTTGAGAGATATATAGGTCCCACCCATCACATATTAAAATTATGAATATTCGTGGCACCAGATTATAAATAATTATTATATCATAACCCATGAAATGGAATGGGTATCATGAACATCTCTCCATATCATAACCTACGGTAAAGGGGTATGTTAAATTAGAATTTGATAAAATCATAACCCATGATAAGATATGGGGTTCAAAATCACATGAAATGAGGAAAATAAATGGGTTTCATAAAAATCATTTCATCAAAACATCAACCATTTAAGAAATAATATGAATGATATTCTTCTATCCCCCCCCCCCATATCATAAACTATGTCAATGGATGTCATCATAGATATAGAATGATTTTGAATGATATCATGGGATGTTTCTTAGGGAGAATAACCTTTTATTTAAAAAATAATTATTTAAGGAATAAAACATATTAAATATACTTTTATTTGAAGTAAACATTGAATCTTTTAAAATAATATACAAATATATTTTCAAATATTCTTGAGGAAAACATCTTTTCATCATTAAAAAAACATTTTAATGTCATAAAATAGTTTGAAAATCAATTTCTTTGAAAATAAACAGAAAATATAAAATGGAAGCTTTGAAAATACTTTTAGAACATACTAAAATTGTAAAATCATTTTCCATGATAGTGATATTAAAATATAACTTCAACAATTTTTTTCGAAAACATGGTTTTTAAAATAAAATAGATTTCTGACCCAAGAGATATAAATTTTGATTCTCATATAAACATTTTATGAATTATATTAAGTGAAAAAAAGTTTAAAAATGGTCCCAATACGTTAATATATAATGATAATATCAAGGTGAGTATAATAAAGTATATTATTTTGATAAGGATCATAAGATTTCATGAATAGAAGCATAATCATAAACAGTCCCAATAAACAATGAGATTATTGCAATAAACTCTTTCCAATTTTGTAACATTGAATCAAAATCCCCATGTGAGAATAAAATTCTTCTATGCATTACATATCAGGAAAATAAGTAAATTCATCATATAATATGTCAATGATAAGTATATACACCTCCCAAAATAATATAGGTGTATAACATGGAATGTGTCTCAAAGACGGAAAATTGAGACAATAATACTTTACTAATTAGGTGGGTTTTAAACTGTAATCCCCATGAGAGGGATATCATGAAATTGATTTTTAAATACCCAAAAATATAATGATATCGATCATATAATAATTCATGGGTAGTATATAGAACAAAAAAAATTGTGAGTGGTGATTATCGCATAATTCATGTAGAAATAAAAGTTGGACTCGAAATCCCCATACTACTTTAGTAACTTTAGAATCATGAGATTCATAAACTAATGGAATAAATTCAAAATTTTAATATCATGAAATAAAATTAAATTCTTTTTATAACGTTTCATATTCTAGTATATACACCAAAAAAGATAAATGAGTTGTTAATATGGCTTGTATCTCACATATATTTAATGTTTGATAAGAAAAAACATACCTTATGTAAAGAATTTTATTGTACGCGATAAAAACTCATGTATATTAAATATACTTTAATTATAAATATACAAAATATCCATATTATTATATACCATATTATTATTATTATTATTATTACATTATATTAGACATTTATTGAAAATTTCAGGCTAATTTTATGTTTCATGTAATAATATCTTAATTTTTCTTATAAGTTTTCAAATATTATTATCTGTCGTTTTACTTATATCATGATAAAAATATATCCATAATGTAAAAAAATGTTATAAATATTATATATATTCTGTATATATGTATCGATAATATTCCATAAAAGATATACTTATGAAATGAAATACATCATTCATGGAGACGGTAGGCCATACATACACATGAACATTATTTTTGTTTTCATTTCGTATTAAAATAAAGTAAAAAATTTATATATATATATATATATATATATATTATTATTATTATAGTATAATTATTATTTCACTCATGTCACATACTTTTACAAAATCTTCCCCTAATTAATTCATTGTAATGTGTGAATGAATCACATCACTTTGGGGAGGCGATAGTCCACATGTCCACAATCCAAGTGATAATATTCCCAAAAAATATAAAGAATGAAGTTATGGGTTAAATAATAATTATAAAAATATAAATACACTATAAATATAATATATATCACATAAAAACACAATTCCATCATTAGTACCAACCTTGAATGGTGGGATTGGAAGAACGAATGACATCGGTTCGTGAGGCAGTAGTCTACTGTACACATGAACGATGATTCTATATATCATTTTATGGAAGTGTGTGAGAGTTTAGTTCATAACCATAGAATAAAAAAATATCATTTTATTTCTGATTCTAAGGTTATTATATAAAAAAGTAATAATAAGAGTTTAGTGGTTAGAGAGAAATAAAACAAAAGATCATATTGAATGGTGTTTTCCTGTACTTTGGTAAGACATTTTTTCCACCAAAGGGATTCCATGACAAGAATTATACCCAAAGTATTATTATAGAAATAATTTAATGGATTTGGAAATATATATAGATATGGGTTGTCTGATCCAAATGTCGTGATAGGTGTGATGATGTGAGTGGGGGGGTCTTCCCTTTTAAAGTGGAGGAGGAGTATCATTTTTATAAACATAAAAAAGATAACACTATTGAAAGGCCTCCCTTACATAATGTGCCTCTAATAATATTATATTTTTTTATAAAGTGGACTGTATGGTCAAAATATGTCATTCAAAAGTACATTTTATGTGTGTATAGGGTATTTTTCCCTTTATGATAATGTTTAACCACTAAGTAAACTTATTTTAACCTTTATATCTATGATTAATTTTAATTCCATTCAATATTGATTTTTTATAAAAAAGATAATTTAACCATATTATACATAATAAATAATTAAAATTAAAAAATATAATCCATTTATCCAAATTATAATCATAGAAGAGGCAGAAATTAATTTAAAAATAATCATGTAGATGAAACAAAACAATAGTGTTTTAAAGTGAAAAAGTTCAATAGTTTGAATTTTTTATCGACCAATTTCAATGTGAAATTGATTCCAATGACCAAAATTGTATTAATATATATATATATATATATTGGATATAAATATAAATTAAAACAAATTTAAAATAAAATTTATCTAGATAAATAAATCATATTAACAACATTTCTCAATTAAAATTCAGTGTTTTCACTATTTAACAAAAAATAAAAAATCTCATAAAAATACCTCAAATTCACTAAATGTATATTTTGATATTGAAATTTAAAAAACAAAGTTTATTTTTTCTAATATAAATTATAGAAACTTATATATTTATATTTATAATACTTTCCTCCTTAAAAGTGGTAAAATTACCTTTTTGAAACGTACCTCTTTTTATATGTATAATTCAATTTATTATTATCTTATAACAATAAAACCTATTAGAAAAGTGTAAAAAATTGATTTATTATATTATATATTAATATTATTAAAAACATTCATCAATTTTTTTTAATTTATTAATATAACTAAATATTTTACATAGAAAATTATTTTTCATAGAAAATGATATTATTTATTTTAAAATAGTTCTTAATTTAATTTATATAATTGATAACCAAAATATTAATTTTATATAAATATGTAAATAATATTTTTACCATTCAGTTATTCTGATTCATAACTTCTATTCCAATGGATATGTTGTAACTATAATAATATTTTAAAAATAATAATAATAGTATATTTTAGTTCAGCAGAACTCAGCCTTGTGTGTAACACAATCTATCGAAGGAACTTATCATTCTGTGTAACACAAGACAGACATAGTGTTTCCTGTACCGAAATCTCATTTAAGTGATTATTTTAGTGAAACCATAACTTTTTTTTACATGGAACTCGTTATATACATAGCTCATTCAAAAAACAAAAGTTATATTTAGTGTAGCATCAAATGAAAAATAGAAAAAATATTAAATTAATTCAGAAAAAATAATTCAACAAATCTCATGGTTTAATAATATCAACCACTGAAATTCCATAATCCACTATGTGGATCAATGGTGTGGTGTGCGATATTATCTGGAAATCAATAAATGACTATACTATGGGGACGAATGAGATGAAGACATAACATCACCACTCGATCATACGAGTGCTCCAAAAGGAGGGAATATCCCATTACTATATACAAAACTCATCTAATGGGGGTTTTGTATGATAATAATTAAATCTGAGACAATTAGTCTAAAATCCGAATGCACTACCGGATGACCTACAGACCCATCTCACATTGGGGAACCTAGTGTCTCGGGAATATGGCTCCGGAATGCTATGGAACACCATAGAAAACCATTATTGTATGGACCATTGAGTGTTTAGTGGTCTATATTGAATGAAATCATGATCTATTATCACCACTAATACTATTTCAATTTCAAAATATATATTTTTATCCATCCATCATATCAATCATTGTTGATCAATAGTAGGAAAACCATATGATTCCACTAGCGATTCAGTATACCCAGTTTGAAACCATGGCGCCTTCAAAAGTTTTTTCCTTTTTGAATAACCCAATTGACCACTCTCTAAACAACTATCATTCATTGTAACCTCCATTCATCACTTCACTCTATGTGGTATGATGATCCAGATTCCTCATTCCCATAGATACATATCTCTTTCCCTATGTCTCGATTCCATTTATTTCATTTGTGTGGGATTGATCCAATTCAATAGACTCTATCATATCCACTACACCTATACTACAATGCCGCCATATTCCAGTAGAAATTGAAATAGATGTATCTTTAGTGAAGAAAATGTCTCCTAGAGCCACACATTGTTCTTTATCGATATAGGAGAAAATTTGAACCACTTGTTCATTCTAGTTGCCCAATCAGAGAATTTAGTGGTTCAAAAACATCTCATTAATATATTGTAATAGTATACAGCAGATGGGGTTCACATCTTTAATTTAATACTAGAGAATCCTCCAGAAGTTCCATAGGGAAGAGATTACCTCTGTTAGTATTTATGTCCTTTCACTTTGATCCTCATGATTATATCAATGATCTCGTCCAATGAGTATGATAGGTAAAATGAAGGGATAACAAGGAAAATGAGTATGTTACTTGGAAATATTGTTTAAAGGATCTTGAGAGTAGTTCCATGAATTATCCTTTTCTTCTTTAGTCCAATATAAAAGGGAAAGATCCACAATTCTTGAACCAACATCCATGAAACAAACCCTATTATTATAAATACGATGTAGCATATATTATTATGTAACTTAATGATCCCACAAATGATTGGTGTGGATCCATATAGAATACCTGATTTCCATATATGATATGCATCAAAAACATCATTTAGTTTGGTGGAATCTATTTTCATTTCTTTTTTATAGTGTAAATAGAGAAATGGTTCCTATCACTGTAAAGACTTGTCCCCTAGTTTCCTGGTGTCAATGCCATAATTCATTACATTGACATATTATCAAGGAATATTGATCCTGAAAGACCTTGTATTTTATTATAATTGGAAACCAGATACATAGATAATTTCTACATTACATCTTCAAAAGAAATAAAACAAAAAATTTGTATTGGGAGAATCCTCAACTCTAAGTTTATTCCAACAATTCATTAATAATACATATCTGCACATCATGTGTAAAAATAAACCATAAGAAAAATTGTGATCTCAAATGATCAACAAGGGTATGAAATACAGTAGAAGCATAAATAAAATGGCAAGGTGATTAACTAAAAGTACACATGTCATTAAATAAACCTGAACATAATATGGCAGGAATCATAGCTCCATAAATAATTCTATATTAAAACATAACTATGGGTATTATACTCATTATATAACCAAATGGATGATAAATTAAATACTTTAATAATGAGGTAGTGCATTAAGCGCGATATCCTAACCATACCGTCAAGGCCTCGTGCCAAGACCATAAATATCCATTTTGTCAAGGCCTCATGCCAAGACCATAGTTTGTTTAGTGGGACATACCGATACATCGAGGGTCTATAGAGGGTACCAAATGAAACATAAAAATTCCAATTCATTTCATATATGAATGGGGATCAAATAAACAACATGTACATGCATATTGAAAACTAAGATATGAAATGTAAGTAACATTCCCTTGTGATTAAACATAAACACTGCCCTTACAAAGTAATACGGTGAATGATGTCACGATGGAACATCCACTATCAAACTAATCATAAACCATTTAACCATTTATATTGGTTGATAGCATAATAAATTATCCCCAATTAAATATAATAATCAACAAGAGGGTTTTGATGGGTGAAAATACTATAATAAAATCATTAAGTAATTTTTGAGATAAAATATTATTTACTTTGAATAGAAGATTTATTTTTGAAAAATATTTGTATTAAACTAGAAGTTATTTTAGGTAGACTTATCATTATATTAATTGTGATTTTAATGAAAATAATTTTTGTTAAAAATATATTATAAAGTTCTCTTGAAAATAGTTAATTATTGATAAATTCTCCTGAATCGAGCATGTATTTTAGGATGAATTTTTAAAAGTTCCTTTTAAAACATATAAATCCCCACAAAATAAAGAATGTTATTAGTGGGTAAAAATATATAGAAAACATAGATATAATTTATGAGTTGTACATAATAATACATAAGGATTTCATTTAGGTACGTAGATAATAAAAGTAACCTGATTTAAAATGGATTTTTGAGTGAAAAACCCCTTAACTTTTGTCTGGATATGATCCGATCATGATCTTATGTTTCTGGAATCTGAAAGTAGACTTATTATTAACATAATTCAGAACCTATTTGACATGTATATTATTTATTATAATTTTATTAAGATCATTTATGGATGTTTATATGAGTTAAGAGACTCAATATCATCATTTGTGAGAGCTCATTTCTTTAGTCTTTATGATTGGTTTCATTATATAAGAGAATGGAAGTTCTTGTAAAATGGAAATTGAATTATAGAATAAAATTTATGATTTATTAATGATAATACAAAAGGATAAATGTTTATATAAATTTTTTGGTTATTTTGGGTGAGGATGAATCAATAGATTAAATTTTAATTATAAACTGTTGGATTAATTTGGAGGTTTTTTGATCACCATGAACTCAGTTTGTTTTTTAATTTTATACAATGTGTATAAAATGATACCAGAATAATAATTAGGATATATTATATATAATATGATCTATTCCAACAATAAAAATTGTTTCATGCCCAAAAATAAATATGGTAATTGAAATTGAGATCTTGTCATCCTTGAATGTGATAAATTAACACATCTCGGATGGTGTTTCCATTATTTATATAAGAGGAGAGGAAATGATAGTTGATGATGAAATATAACATTATAATAATAATATTTTTGTACAATTATGGTACTATAATTATTATGGTGTTTGTATTAGGGGTTGTGGGTAATGAAAAATAAAGATATGAACATGAAAGAAATTAAAAGAAATGCAAAGTTAAATTTTCCTCTTAAATTTATCTTCCTTGATATCCTCATTAGGGGAGAGGATTTGGTATTTTGAAGATAAAAAGGTATTATTCACTTGGTAAGGTTATTGGTAGGATATTTTAGAATAACTTAGTCAAGTCAAAAGTCTTGGGAGGATTGAATAAAAAAGGGAGTGAGGGGAGGGGGGTTAGTGGAGGAGAGGAGGGTTTTCCCATTATTTTAATCATTATTATATTATTCTGCCATAAACAACCAATAGTGTTGATTTTTGTGATTAAAAATAGTAATAAGTTCATGTGAGTTATAAACAATGGTAATTTACACCATCTAGGACTCAACCATGATGAAAAATTTCATTTGTTTAGTATCTTTTGTAAATTATCGAATTTCACTATTCACAAAAATTCTAGTATTTCAAAATAAATATCAAAAACCCACCCTAACCATTTTTTAATTTGTTAATTAAAAAATGAACTCAATTTTTTTTTAAATAATTTTCTAAATATGAACATTTTGATTTTTATCTAAAATCACAATTTATTCAAAAAATAACAATATTAAAACTATAATTTGTTTTATATCGCCTTGAAGAATTAATCAAGATCTCAATATTCTATTACCTTAAGACAATAAAATAATAACATTATTTACTATTCATAGGATACATATTACTATTCATATTAATATTTATAAGGTTATGTTTCTATTCAATGAAAATTACTTTTGTCTTATAAAACAATAAATGTCATACTAATTGAAACTGTGTATCTCAGTTTTTCAAAATTCAAATAACATAGGTGTAAAAAACATTTTTTTAGCTAGGTTAAAAAAAATCGATGTTTAGTAGTGACTCAGTACATCATGAATTCAATATTAAATTTATATATAAATCCTTGGGGTGTTATATTCTCCCATGCTTACATGAATTTCATCCTTGAAATTCCAGAATTTTACCTCATAAAAATATTTGGGTATTTATTCATCATAAGCTCACCATGAGGTTAGGTTTCCTCTTCGATTTTATGATTTTTCCAATGAACCTTTAACTTTTGTGTCATGAAATTCCTCCGCACTTGTTCGTTAGTGTCTACAAGTTGGATAGGTTCCTCACAGTAAGATATATCATGTTCCAATTCTATACCATCATATGTAAGGACATGTTTAGGGTCTGGATTATACTTTCCTGATAATGATAATTAGAAAACATTGTGAACTTTAGATATGCTAGGTGGTATTTTTAAATGATATGAAACAACACCATAATCTCTGGACCCACAAGTATTCTTTCACCATATTCATCTATACATGTTGGTGTACGACATCTTATTCCATTAAATGATTCATACAGTGCCATTTGAATTCTAGAATAGAAACTATTATTTTAGGAAAACACCATCAAAGGTAAATACTAATACCATATTCCATGAAAATAAAGTGAGAACTGTCTCAACATGTATTCAAATGTTTGTATCATTCTTTTTGATTTCTTATCAGTTTATCGGTTGTATGTAGTACCCAAAAAAAGTCCAGTATCCAATGATTTCTAAATAATTTTCTATAGTTTCGAAGTAAATCATGGATCATGATCAAACACAATTGATATAAGTGCCCCATGATTTCCCACAACTTCATTGATTTAGAGTCAGGAAAGGATCTCCAGTGGAAAATCCTCCCTTTAGAGAGTATATTTGTAGATTTGGTATGTCGATCTACAATTACCCATATTGAATCATTCATTATTGGAGTTATGGTTAAACCAGTGAAAAAAATCCATAGTGATGTCATCCCATTTCCATGTAGTAATTAGTAGAGGTTGAATGACTATTAAAATATTTTGTCATTCAGCATTCACATGTCGACAGACTAAATACCATGATACATAATCTACAGTTTCCCTCTTCATGTTATGCCTCCAGAATTGTTCCTTAAAATCTGTATACATCCTAATGCTACTAGGATGTTTTGAGAAATTTGAACTAGGGGCATCATACAATAACTCCAATTTTAGATCAGGTAGAGCTGGAACACAAATACTTTTTCCCAATTTTATAATTCAATCATCGTATACAATGTCTTCAAACATACCATCATTCACATAATTAATTATCTTTTGAAAATTCTCATCTTCAGGATGAGAAATTTTAATTATTTCCAACAAAGATGGTTAGAAAAACAATTGAAAACGTAATGATTTTTCACATTGTTTGACAATTCTCGTGCCCATCCATAATAGATCCATGAATATATGATACATTTCAACCATTATTTTGTTTAAAACTATATTATACTATTTTCACAACACATTAGATGCCTTATTTCCCTTTCATGGGTTGTAGTGTACAGAACAATCATAATCCTTGAGTAGTTTGAGAAATCTCCATTGCCTCATGTTGCATTATTTCTGTGAAGATAAATATATTAGACTCTTTTAATCCATATATATGTAATATATTTCACCATAGAGATAGTGTCTCCATATTTTTGGAGAAAATAACAAAAAAATATAACTCAACATCATGTGCATGATAGCATTGTTCTGGAATTTTTAACTTCCTTAATCCATAGGTAATAACTCTATCATTCTTCATAAGGACACAACCATGTCCTTTCTTTTATGCATAACTATAAATAAAAAAACCCATCATTCATCGATGGTAGAGTTAGGATCATGGCATTCACTAATCTCATTATTAAATTTTTGAAGCACTTCACACATTCTTTTTTCCATTCAATCATAACCCCTTTGTGAGTAAGCTTGGTAATTGGGTTAGAAAAATGAGAAATGTTATGAATGAAGTGTCTATATTAAACTAAAACAACAATAAAACTATGTACCTCATTTCAGTTCATTGGAGTAGGTAATTCAAAAACATCCTTTGTCTTCATTGGATCAATAGATATTCCATCCTTAGAGACAATGTGGCCATGAATGGAAATTGAATGAATCCATAATTTACATTGTGTATACATCCTATATAATTAATTTTTTCTAAGACTCTTCATAATAGTGCACAAGTGATTTTCATGGACATTGTAGCATTTGGAGTGTACTAAGATATCATTAATAAACACCACAAAAAATTCATCATGATATTCCTTGAAAACTCTATTAATTAGATCCATGAAAATAGAGGTTTAATTAGTATGTTCAAAAGGCATTACAGTAAACTCATAATTCCCACACCTTGTTTGAAATATTGTCTTCGGATTATATTCTTTCCCCAAATGCACCTAATGATATGAAAATCGATGGTCAATATTTGAAAAATATTCAACTATAAGAAGTTGATCAATTAAATAATCAATGTGAGGTAGGGGATACTTGTGCTTTATTCATATATATTTGATTTCCCTATTGTCAACGCAAAACCCCATAGATTCGTCTTTCTTCTTAATGAAAACAACACGGGCTTCCCATGGAGAAATGCTAGGATGAGTAAATACTTTATTTCTACATTCCTCTAGTTGTTTCTTCAGTTATACTAATTCAATAGTGTCCATTCTATAAGGATTATTTGATATAGGTCTTCAACCAAGAAATAAATCAATAGAGAACTCAAATTCAAACTCTAGAGGATGTCTAGATAAATTCACTTTAAAAATTCATTATATTATTGCACAATATTTACATCCTGGATTTGAACATTTATTTTCTCCCTCATAGATATTGAGTTCTAAACCCCGTATAGAATTGAATTTAGTAGAGCTACTGAGGGTGGATCTAGAAGAGAATCATATGGTGATGTTTCTTCCTTAATGGTATGGGATTTCACATCATCCTAAAAAAATTTACATCCTTCTTATTGCAATATATTTTCACATATTATTATATATCCAATCCATAATAATGATTATACAAATTCAATAATGGTTATGATAATAAAATTTTCAGATAAATCACTTTTATACGCCATAACGGGGACTACCTGACACATCATTATTATAATGATACTTCCCATGAGAGTTTTGACTGAAAAGGTCCTTATTAACTCAAATTGTAAATATCAAAATTTCATTGAAAACTTGGAAGATATAAAATAATGCAATGATATAGAATCAAATAAAAAAATTTCCAGGTTTGAACAAATTATTAATGGACCGGCCACCACATCATTCGGAACATCAACCTCAGATGTTGTGACTGCATAAGTGTGTCCTTGCTCCAATTGTCTTCTTTTGGGGAATTTTCCTTGATGATTAGGACATTGATGTGCATAGTTTCTCATATCTTTTAAATTATATCACAAAACATTATCTTCATTATTAACTCCATTTCGATCAATAGAATGGTGACATTTTTCTCCACACTTGTAATAAACACCCATCAGTTCAGGAATATACATGGGTGTTTCTTCCCAAAATTACTACATTGTGGAAACTAAACTCTTACCATATTTGACATTTCCTTATTTCCTATTCTAGAGTGTTCAAATTCCCTCCTCATTTCATTATTTTATTTCATGTAATATGATATATATAATTCATATTCTATCATGATAGCACATGTGAATATATCTTCATTTGATGAGAATTTATTGGAGACTTGTTCCGTTCAAATGAATGGTTTTAAACCATCAAATAATCGATCAATTCGGATCCATGGATTGTGTATGAAGTTGTGGCATGCCATTTCTTCCTTGTGATGTTTTCATTATACTTTTCAACATTCTCATTCTCTTTCGGGCTTAGATTCTAGAGTTTCATTTCCATATCTACTCATTGTTCGTTGTGAAAATATTTTTCTTCGATAATTTCATTAAAATTCATCCATTCCATATTTTCAATATATTCCCCAACCATTGTGATTTGAATGAATGACCAACGTTGATCAGCATCTCCGTATAGGGTATACACCACCATTTCAACCTTCTATCTTTCATTTCTTCCCAAAATGAGAAATATCATCTCTAAGTAACTTATCCACTACTGTTCTAAAAATGAGTTTATAGTGCCATTAAATTATAGAGGACCATATTTTTTAATGTGTCATAATATAGTTCCACTACCATGTGGATCTGGATGCTCCATACGTGTAAGGTTATTATTAATCACCTAATTCAACTTTCCCATTATAGTCACAAGTTTCATTGATTCTACCACAACTCCATATCCAACATCATTTTCTTTCATATTTGGGAAATCCCAACATAGAATAACTAGATTCGTGAAGTTTCCATTCCTTCAACTAGGCATTATTTATAAATAATAACAAACACAGTATTAGATTATGAATCATTAATTGTAGACTCATCTAGAAAATTCTAAGCATAAATTGAAATCCTTTAAATAACTAATCCCATATTCATAAACATGGTTTAGTTGAGAAAGAATTTACATTTAAATACTTCATAATGTAATGTAAAAATATTGTAAATTATCCTAATAAAATCCCCTTATGAGTGTCAAACATGGAGCACAATAAGTTCCACTATCATATACCAGGATACCTCTAGTCAAACCCGAAACTCCTTGTCAGAGTATTCACTCCAAGGTACATCTGTGCCAGAACCACATCCACTTGTAATATCTAGAATGGTATATATTTTTTAGAAATATCGACAAAATCTATTACTTACCAATATTCTAGGATGTTCTTTTCTATTTATCCTCAAATACTATCTTATGGTTTAGTTCCCTAATATATATTTTCAAAATCTAGTTTCCATGATTTTTACTAAACATCCATTGATATAAACAATAATGACCCAAACCCCAATTTCTTGGTGTTAGTGCCTTAATTCATTATAGTGGCATATAAACTAGGAATGTGCATCTAGAAAGACAAAGTAGTTTAGTACTATTTGAAACTAGATACATACATAATTTCAACATTACATCTTGAAAATAAATACAATATAAAAAATTTATTGGGAGCATCCACAACTCTAAATTTATCCTTACTATTCATTCATAATGAAACTCTTCTCATCCTAGGGAAAAATAAAACATAAGAAAAGGGCTGGGGTTGAATGCTTGTAATGGGTATGCAATACATGTGTGGAATATATAATAAGGCATGGGAATAACTAAAATGTTAAATTCCATTACAAATAAACGTTAACATAATATGGTAGGAATTAGAGATGAATAAATAATTCCATTATAAAACATAAAAATGGGTATTCTGATCATCGAATAACAACTAAGACTATCAATTTACTAGTTTCATAATGATGGATTTCAAAATTAGGTACATCATAACCATATCATCAAGGCCTCATTCCAAGACAATAAATATCCATTTTTTCAAGGCCTCAGGGCGATGATCATAGTTTTCCTCAATATACATACTGATACATCAAGGGGGTATAGAGGGGCCCAACTAAAATATACTATGTACAATTAATTACTCATATTAAAGGGGATAACATAAAAAACATATGTATTCATATTTACAACTAAAAAATGAAATGTAAATAAGTTTCCCGGATCCCTAAACATAAACACCAACCATTCAGAGTAATATGTTGAATGGTTGTAAGATAGAACATCCAAAGTCAAAAAAATCATAATCCATTAAACCAATAATAGTGGATGATATAATAAAACAATAAAACCATTTAATAATGATCAATAATAGAGTCCAAATTGGTGAACATACTCTTATTAAATCGCCAGGTAATTCCTAACTTAAAAACACTTACTTTAAAAAGAATAGTTATTTTTGGAAAACAAATGTGTAAAACTAGAAGTGATTTGTGGAATATCTCTAATAATAAATATTGTTAATTAATGAAAATAATTTTTCTTAAAAAATTATTATAGAGTTCTATTGAAAATAGTTAATAATTGAGAAATTCACCAGAATGAGGCTTGCAGTTTAGGAATTTTTTTAATGTCCCCTTTCAAAAATGTAACTCCTTATAAAATAAAGAAGGACCATTCATGTTAAAAATGTATTGAAAATTCACATAGAATTTATGAGGATTTCATAGTAACACATAAAAATTTCATTGATCAAACTAGAGAGTAAATTTAACCCAAAAAATTTTGATGTTTTGGAAAAGAACACATACCTTATGTCCAGATATGTTCCGCTCTTGTAATTAATTTCCTATAATATGAAATAATATTTATTAAATATTTATTTCAGAATCTATAATTTTTTTTTGATTCAGTGTAATTTTATTATGTTCATTTATAGTAATTTTTTATGTTAATAGAATCAATATCATAGTTTTTGAGTACTCGTTTCATTACTTTCCATGATCATTTAGTTTTTATAAGAGTATGGAAGTTCATGTAAAATGAAAATTTAATTACAAAAATGAATTTATATTTTATTTATGATAATACAGTAGGTTAAATTATCATATAAATCTTCATGTTTTTTTGGGAGAGGATGAATCAATATATAATGTTTTAATGATAAACTCTTTGATTAATTTGGAGGTTTTTCAATCACCAAAACCACATTTTGTTTTATAATTCAATACCATGATTTAAAAATAATTCAAGATAATTAAGTAGAATATATTACATATATAATGATCTTGATCTACCACAAAAATGGTTTGATTCCCAGAATTGATGATGGTAATAGAAATTGAAAATGTTTTATCCTTGAATGTGATAAATTAACACATCTCATACTATGTTTCCAATTTTAATATAAGAGGAGATGGAAAGATAGATGATGATGAAATATTCCATTATAATAATAAAATTTCAATACATGTAATATACTAGATATTTCATATCAATTTGATAAGGGTAGGAGTGGAAATAAAAATAAAAAAATGAACATGAATGAAAATAATGTAAATGAAATGAGAATTTACCTCTTGAATTTATCTTCCATGAGAGCCTCTTTAGGGGAGAGGATTTTGAATTTTGAAGAGACCAATGGCTTCAACATGTGGGGAGGATCTTGGAAAGATATTTGAGTAAAATTTATGCATGTTACACGGTTTGTGAGGTGTGTAGAGAAGAGGAAGTGAGGTGGGGTTTTATAGTGAAGGAGAGGAGGGGTTTCCCATTATTTTAATCGTTATTTTATTTTTTTTCCTAATACATCAAATAGTGATGATTCTTGTGACTAGAAACAGTTTTAAGGGCATTTGATTTCAAAAAAATGGCCATTTACATCATCGATGACTAATACATGATGTGGAAATTTATTTATTTAACAAATATCATAAATTATCAAATTACACTATTCACGAATATTTATGTATTTCAGAAAATTACAAAAAATTGACCCTAAACATAATACAACATGTAGAATTAAAAAATGAATTCCATTTTTTTAAAATAATTTTTTAAATAGGATTAATTTAATTTTTAAATGAAATAATTATGTATTTGAAAAATAAAAATTTTAAAACTCTAATTTGTTTTATATCACTATGAAAAATTAATCATGAGATAATAATCTTATAAAAATAAGACAATAAAATAATAATATGATTTAATATTCATAAGTGTCATATTACTAATCATAATGGTAAGTTACTTTTCACCTAAAATTATTTTTGTCTTATCAAACTCTAAATATCTTAATGAAGAAAACATTGTATCTCAACTTTTCAAAATTGAAATCATAGAGGTGGAAAAGTTATGTTTACTAGCTAGGTTATAAAAAAGTGGTGTTTTGTAGAGTCTCAATGTTTCATGAATTTAAACTTAAAATTATTTATAAATCTTTGGGTTGTTACAATCACTATAGTCACACTACAGCAAGACACCTCAAATAGAACTGTTCTTCTCCCAGTATCGAGGTTCATATTTCCAATTCCATTCCCAAATTCAAAAGGTGGTTGTATAGGTGGTGAACCCTATAAGAGTAGTAGATTATTCCATTTTATAATAATCTTTTCCATATGATACATTAATTATCCCATCCAAGTGAGTGCCTAGTCATTTCGTAGTAAGAAAATGTCTGAACAGACACATGATTACCTAGGATACAAGAAGTGTCCAATATATGAAAGGACTTGGTTTGACCAGGTCTTACTAGACCAGATCATTTACTGGGATACATGAATTATCCTAGATTTTCATTCGGATACATAATTCATGTATCCCTAGAAATAAGGAGGTTCTCACAGACTTTGGTATGGAGTTCATGGGATGACATGGGATACATGATTCATATATCGAATCATAGTCAGGACCTAATCATTCCAAATATCTCATGATCCACCTAGGTGTTACTGACTCCACACCATCTATGGTATGAATATTACAACAATCCATCCATGAAACCCCCATGGGTTTTCTCTCTATGTTGACTTATTCAGAGGTCATTTTTAGGCCCAGTCACCCTAAGGTTTTTTTCACCCATCACCATTAATCATATTCATAATAGCTTGGAGTTAAGACAATGTATCGTCAAAAAATTAAAATATAATACTAAATAACAACCTTCGTATTCCATCCCCATTAAACATGATGTTTCAAAGAACACATAGAAATAATCAAATACTTTTCAATCATTTCTCTCACCATTAATGCAGTTATATCATAAATTCATAACAATATAGATAGTGGATAATGATGAGAGTTGGTGGCTGATCATGGAATCCTCGAGAAGCAACAATAATCTACTCCTTGATCAGTATAATATAGTTAGAAGAGTTTTCATCATCAATGTTGGTATAATATAGGTTGTATAGGTGGTAGTGTTTTTTTCACGGAGAAAGAAGAATCCAACCTTTACTTTCATATCATTCACTTCATCACTGTACCCAGTGATTGCGCTATCCAGTTGCATTGTCCACATGTAGCTTCTTCTAGTTATTCAAAAATCCCAAGACCATGGCTTCTATAGGGTTTGAATAGCATGACTTCCCCAACTATAACATATATTTCTACTTGATCAATTAAGATATTTCATATAATAATAGATTGGTTTCCTTCATTACCTTGAGTGTGAAACAAGCGAACCTGTCCATATTGAAAGACCAACCATATCTGAGATGGGGTTTTATTTCTATATATTGTTGTTATTTTCTATCAATAGACGTTCAATCAATTAAACCATTGGTTACTGCATATAGTACTAGTATTTTTTGTTCAAGATCCAGTGGATGATGTAGTGTTTATTTTGGAACATCGGTAAACCATGATCCTTGATTGGGAATAGCCTGTGTAACTTCATCTAGGTCTGAACAAAATTGAGAAAGTTCTTCCAATTCTTGATATTTTTCTAATTCACACTTTGTTGAGATTCATACCTGTTTCATATATTTCACTTGATATCTTGATCCCACTCAAATTATCAATAAGATAATTATTATTATTAGGTTCACATGTCGTAAAATGTGTTATGTTTGTGAACAAATTTTTTCATCAGAAATTGTGATAAAATTTGTCGATATATAAGATCAGACATATCCCGCTAGTGTTTTTATAATGAGAAGGGCGTTCAAAATACTTTCACTAGTACAATAAATTTTTTTAGTTTCTCTTTAAAATATATAGTAATGTAAATAGAAAATTTCATATGGGAATTCCCCATGGACCAATTTTCTTCAGAACTATAATTATATTACTCAATACACCACTTTCTATTTTTAAAGATCAATATATATGATCACATCATTTACTAAATTAACATGGAAATATTAAAATATATACACCTAGACTATAATCAACGAAATTTGTGTGGAGATGGTTATGGTGTGGTAGCCTCAACTATAAAAGAATACCTCATGCTGGAAGAGTCGGAGAGTAGTTAAATGACTTATGAAACAATGGAGTTTTTTTCCTATAGGTATATACACATAACAAATTTTATCCTATTCATGGGTGATTATGTTCTAATATTTTTGGGATATGATTTTATCTTATCCAATGTTGTTTCTTTTTTGATGTCCCTAATAAATAGTGTTCATTTCCTATGACATACATGTATCAGGTTTTCCACCTCTTTTGAGACTGGTCTACATTGGCTCACGAACTAGGTCACATTTGATAATGCCAAAGAGACATGGTTCAAAATTTCTAGTATAATATTACCAATGTATGTTTGAGGTATTATCAATTTTAACACCCTATGTATTGTAAAACATATCTAGATGGCACATCCCATAGGTCACATCCGTGATCAAATTGGTGTATATGACTTCATATGATTTTATCATGATGGTATCTAACCACAAATCCATTATAATAGAAGATCTCAATCTAGATTCAATTATACACCTTTTAAACCACAATAATAATGGATCATTTTACCAAATTTCAATTCATTACACTCAGATACTTGTGAACTGCCATCCCCGTAGCCTATGACTAGCTAGTTTTTTCCACTATTTGTGTACTTCTTGTTTATTGTATGTGGATTCAACTCTCTAATATACTTTTCTGTTCATCCTAATCGGATGGTTTGATGCCCATAGAACATTCCAAAGATATATAACCCATACCTTTGGGGGATTGTTCCTTACATAAAAATTTATGAATATCATAACGTTCTATCTTGGTAACCCTATAATAAAAATTGGTCGAGGGTGGAAGTGAAAGTCATGTCAATGAATAATGACTATCACCAAATGCTAAGAATGACTTTAATCAAGCATGACATGTCTACAATTCATTAAGGGCTATCGTTGGTAACTACTGTAGCCAAACATATTCTTTTTTTCATATTTGGTTGGTAGAATAAATTTAGTTTCATTCCCTTGTGGACCATTCCAACAGTTCTTCAAGTGGTAGAGATCCAATCACAACTTTGTCAATGCCTGATATATTACCTAGTATCCTAGATATATAACACCTGAAGAAAATGGATATATAGTGCCAACAGATTATTTGGTGGAAATGATGGCTGGAAGAGCGATATTGGTTGACCATAGGGATACTGGTATCATCATGGAAGGATACTTCTATCCCTAGGCCATTCACGATGTTGAACACACTCCAATGGGGTTAATGTCATGACCCTGTAAGTTGAAGACGTTTAATGAAAATCATATACAAACTCCAAAACAGAACCCTTAACTACCATCTTCATCATAATACCACTAACTAGTATATAACTATTATACCACCTTACAAAATGTCATGGTGGATACTTGGTGGCATAAAACATTCATAAAATGGATAGGAGGTGAGTCTGCATAGCTAAGGTAGCACCAACCCCATTCCATTCACATCAAATAAAAAATAATAATAACCAGATAGTAAATAAATTTTTCATCCATACCCCCACTATAATTCCAATCACTAGACACTAACCTTATGTGATTCTCCTTCATTTTCAAACATGGACCATGTATTTATCAAACTACTCCTTACTCTATATTGTATGTTGTAGGTCTTCATTCAAGTAATGAATTAGATTTGTGTGGAAATTTCCATCACATCATGATAATAAAATCATGATATTGAATCAATCATACCACTTTTTATTTCTGATAAAGTAAGAAAATGAGTTTTTTGATTTATAGAAATAAGGTGTTCTAGTTTCACCATTTGAAAGTCCATTTTTTCCATTGGTGGACACCCTCAAGAACCTCATCGTACCACATTTCCAGAATGAAGGTACCCTAGTTATTTTTGTTCTTATTAAGTTGTAGTCCATATTGTTCCATAAGAATACAACCCTTGTGATTTGGTGGTGGGGTTTAAGGGTTGGGATCTCAAGAGTGACAGATGCACTCAATCATAATAAAAAACACCATTCCACAGAACCATAAATTAAGCATTATTTCCAGACCGGAGAGTGGAGAAGTACTTAGATGAAACATTTTGTAATGTACACACGCTATATTTCAAATATTCCAATGATTAGGTGAATGGACTAATGTATACTCACCCAAAATTAATTGGTTGTGATGGTGGAACATGTTGGGATGGGGGTATCATGACTGTTTTGGTTGTCAAATCCAATGGTCAGCTTGACCATGGCATTCCACTTGGTCTAATTCCATACATTAGACAAATCCATGAGAACCTTCTCTACTCGACCATCAAGGAAACTTCCATCCAATCCCAGACTATCTATTATATCATTTGTTACATCTCAAATACCAAACCACCCATTCTACCACAATATCAGACCACTCCAACCACCATGCTCTTCAAACTATCATATGAGAAATTTGTATAATTTTGGTAATAGTCCATTTTACCAAAAACAACCATATTCTTTTAGTTTTGTAGATTAATTGGACACAAGGATTACCAGACCATTACTGTAATTCATTCTCAACCCTTTCTTGTTGTTCATGTTTCACTGACCATATGACTCATCTGTTTAACTCATGTCAGTTGTATTGGATATGGTGAAATTTCAATGATGGAGAACATGGTGGTTCAAATCAACTACTTGAGTGGGGTGGTGTCTCATGTGCTCTAAGATACCTATTAGATAGTTTTCTAATTAGTTTGAATATTCATTCTACCTGATAGATCCCGGATCTCCACTACAGGATTAAAATATTGAGTTCCAAAAGGATGGTTCACATCTCTCCTATCCGCTCAGGTATTGTTCTTCTACCATGTCTGAGAATGATTCCAAGTGTTATTCCATGATCCATCAACATGTGACCCCCAAAAATATACATGATACCAATAATGTAGTTGGATCTTATACTTCCACCTAAGACCTTTATTGTAACGGGTTTTTCCTATCGACAATTTTTGTCCTCTTGTACAATGTCATGTACATTTCGGTTCTCATAACCCCACTGTATATAAGAATGGAATTTTCTCCTGATGTGCTAAACCAAACTAACATAAAACTATTTTAAAATGGTAACCACATTTACCCTTGGGAAAATATTCCTCCCCAGAAGGTGATAAATCAACATCAAGATAGCCAATGAAACCATCTATCTGAGCTCTTGGGTTGCAATAGCTCGTTATCCCTACTATATCTATGATTTGTTTCACGAGTTCCCAACCACATGGAAGTAACCAATTTTCTATGTTTGAGATTGTAGATTTCCTTTTGTATTGTATTTACCTCCTTTAGTAGTTTCATCATTATTAAGTATTTAAAAACCAATATGAACTTAGTAGTGTTTGGTGTATTTGGCCATTGTGCACCACCTATTTTTATTTTGGAGGAATCTTCCATAGAAAAATAACTGAACTCGATATAATCCCAAGACATGAACTTGAATTTAATGGATAAGATAATGAACCAAACCACCAATGAATAAAATATGAAAATGTCATTAATCAAACCTCCTAGACAACCACCATATAGAGATGGTACCATGAACTCTACATCGTGATCTTATCAGAGTTTCGGGAAATCCAAGTGATTGAAATATGGGGGATGAGTGGTCAAACCACACTCTAAACCTATACTTCAATATTTTGGAGCCTTTTCAATCCAATGTGTTTTTGGACTTACTATATCTATATAATACGTTGTTACTATAGTGGAACTGGTGAGTATATTCACTTCACTCAAGATGCACTCAGGATAGAGCACTGGGCCTTGACTGAACAAATATCTAAACATGTTGGTAGAGAATCAGTGGTAGGATACTAGATCACTACTACCATCCTATGAGTTATTTTAATGTTTTTCTCCTAGGTACGTGAATATTTGAGGTGAACTGGGTATTACCATATAGCCATGGTGAGCTTTAAATCTAAACAGATTGTTCATTTTCCCCATATTCTAATTAGGATATAGTTTGGTATTCTTGACACCATTTTTATAGTTCAATACTAATGTTTCCTTTCATTTCACTAACTTTGAATAATGGGGGTTATTACGACTGTTTACCACTAGGTAGATATGGATTTGTGCCCTCTATAAAATTCCCAAATACATCGGCCTTTTAGAACTGGGCATCTGTCAGGATCCATAAAAAAGATCGACCTATTAATGGAGGGTTATGATTTTAATAAATAGCATTTAACAACATTAATTTTCCACACCTATTGGATGAATAGACCAGAGGATATCTAGTGATATAGGTCAATCCTTTCTACTCTAAACTAATAGTGAAAAAACTAGTGGTTCAATCACTTGTTGTGTTCCTTGTAAATTGGTTTCCAATGCACCATATAGTATACTCTAATGGTGTAACAATGTTGGTTTTTTGTACGGTCATCTATTTTAATGAATTATTTGACTCATCATCTAATAGTTGTTTCATGTATATTCTATTCACTGAACAACGAATTCCACCATCACCACTAATGGAATTGTTGGAGTGTATATGGTAGAATCCTTCTACCGTGGTCTTTTACACCCAAGAATTATCATAATATGGATTGTACTACCCACTCCATCAGAATATTAATATAGAAGAGATGGTGGTGGAAATACAATTAGAATAGTACTGAAAATTCCAGTCCCCCATCATATATATTCTCCTGGGGTGGTGATAGTGATTGAGGCATGAAGCTGGTGATCAATTGCATGGTTTATAAACCTTATGATGGTGTGTATAAACAATCATCGACCTTTGGAAATGTCAACCGTCATCTAATATATGTATATGTATATTTGATAAAGTTGTTTGATATACCAGACAACCCAATTCCTGCAATTCTTAATTGTGGAGCCCCACTATTTGAACCATACATGATCCATCTAGTCACCCAACCATTTCATGGGTAATCCTAAGTAATCCTCTAATAGTCTATCAACACTATTTAAAGAGTACAGATGACCTCCAATTATCTCTATTGTGGCACATGGAATGATGATCTATACTCTTATAATAGTGAACTACCATGGAAAGTAATTCCAACCACCACATATGGGTCTAGTTTGTATGTTCATCACTATTTCACTATCATTCAAATAGACAACTCACTCTCATGTACCCCCATTTGAAATAGTATAACTAAGTGACTCATTCAGTCTACACTTCTGGACACCTATTGAAATAGTGATTTACTATTTGTTCTCCCCATGGAAACTTGGTTGAAATAGTATACTAGTGTATTCATTCTCTATTGTGAAAAAATCCCAAGCATAATATCCATTATTCATCCATATATCAACAAAATGTCACACTAATGATAGCACTATGATTTCCATATTGGTAGTTCCATTATAATATCTTCTAATATCTTTGTTGCACTACTTATAGGACTCTGACATTTTTTATTCGAACACACCCTGGAATATTGAGATATGACTCTTTCAATCATCCATATGGCTGCTTCCAAGATGGACACCTAATCCACCCCCTAACACTTATGCTTCCCTAGTCAATAAGATAGTTTCTTGTTGACCTTAGCTGATGATCTACGCTACATCCCTCTTCATAGTGGATCTTGGAACCACACCGTCTTTCTTGTGCCACTGATAACTGACATGTATGTGAATAGTGTGACAAGGTAGACAAAATAATCATAGCCTCACCCATCCATTTCTAATTCCATTGAAACATCACCCTTTACCTCTGTCCATTTTGATTGTAGGTACACACTACTAAAATTGCTTTCACAGAAAACCATCTATCCATAATCTTAGTTGTCCTATCACCCCTAGCCACTAGTGATATCAGCATTTTTACACATACATGGGATGATGTGACCACTACCATCTAGTCATTAATACCCTACCTAAGGCTAGATCAGTTAGTCTCTGGTCTAAAGACGTCACACCCCAATGGAGAGTTATGAAATTACATAGTTTCTCAAGTTGGGTTGACCATTTTCAGGGGAACCATCATGAAAAAGGATAATAATTTGGAATAGAGTGAGTGACCAACCACTAAAATTGAGATACTTTTCTATCTTACTACTATTATTATACTCACATCTCCAACTCTTTGAGAAGCATTGGAATTTGGATTATATTTCACTCCCTTTGGGTTGTGTTGGGTGATCCATCAAATTCCCCTCACGGAACTCGTAGGTCTATTAGTGTCAATAATGAATCCATTATGCTAACCTTCACTGATGGTGGTTACCCATTTTAATGTAGATTTTCATGGATGAAAAAAATATGAACATGGGGAATACTGCTTATTGAAGTTTCACTAGAAATGGTCAGCAAGAATGACAGGGATTTAACCTTTGTGGGAAGATTATTCTAAATGATTCAGACCGCACAAGAAACGTCACCCCTAATACCTCATCGTTACTTTACTCTATTAATGGGATAGTAGAATTCTTTTCATGTACAATATCTACAATTCCAATATCCCTAGATATCACCCTTTCTATTTGAGCTTCCAAATGAAGGACCCTTAGTATGATACCTTCCCACAGACTAGTAGATGCCTACCAACCATGTGATCCCACTCACCCATGGTGTTTTTTCATCACTACTACCATTTAATTAATTGATTTAATAGATGGAGGTAGTTGGGTGTTTCATTCTCTCCAATATGTGTCCCCATTTCCACCACCAATGAATCCTGCACCAATTCAGTTTACCCATAAATGTCCCGTTTCATAGTACCTTGATCATCCCATCAAATGCATCCCAATCCATCACATCTATTAACCTATAACTATTCATGGAATCCACCGACCATTTACTATAGGCAGAAGATATGGTGGATGTATATATATCTCTGAGCATTCCCACCCACCATATTAGTGAATGCCCCATTCCCTAATTGTTCTTCTTAATGAACTCAGAGAAATCATTTGGTTCAAGGACAATATTGACTCATCCACTTGTATTCCATCCGATGACAAAATTTTAGGCACACAAAAAAAAGAGACCCACCCATCCACAACCATTACAATTCCACCAACTACTCAGCCAAAGGCATAGAAGGTCTCCCACTAACCCCGATTTCCTGATCGATGAAAAATATATGTAAACCCTCCATGCCCAAGAAGTTAGTGGATCCAAATCCAGGTATGTGGTTGAAACCAGATAACCCCAAAGCATAGATTGTTAAAGGAAATGATTTTTGTCTTTTGGGGAGATCATAGATTCAATGAGTTATAAAAGGTCCCATGGTTTATCCAAGTGTTTTATGTGCCTCGTATGAGAAATAACTAGCATCTCCCATGCATTTTGAGCATATGATCCAACAGAGTGAGTATATTGCATGGTCCAACTAAGTAACATGTTCAACGTGAACCATCCACCATACCTAAATTTACCCACCAGACTAGAGTAATAGAAAATGTTTCTGAGTATCCTTTTTGGAAATTCCCCTTCCACCATTCGGCTGGTTATTATGGAATTTAATGATATACCACAATTGTGGATTCCCATAAATCCTCTTACTTGTCGTATATTAAAGGATGGCCATTCCATTCTAGAGAGCTACTATTCATTCCACAATCATAACTGCATCATCAGAATAAGACCTCGCTCCAGGTTACCCCAGTGTTCCAATATCTATCCACCATTTAGAATGTGTCTGAGAATTTTGATTCTAAAAAAATGAAGTTCTGAGGTATCAGAGCAGTTGAATTGGAATTACATTTCACACCATCCCATTAGTTAGTTGGTATTTTATGAGAATGAAGCCTCCCTAATGGTCATAAAACCATTATTAAGGTTGAACTAGACAATAATATTTGTATTATGTCTTATATATGGTTCTAGAATGATTTTTTACACATGATTTTGATTTATAAAACAAAATTGTTCATTGTTATCAAAACCCTAAAATTAACCCAAAAGGATATCAATAATGTTTTATATAATGATTCATATTCACTTCAAGAAACTAAATTAATTTTACAAAAATGTAACCATATGGATGCCCAATCATAAAATATAAAACCAACTCTGGAAAACCATCTTTATATTAACTCATTATCCATTCATTTATATAAGTAAACTGATCATGAATCTAACAGACCCGAACAGTGAAATTGAACCTCACAACCAATCAAAAAGGTTATGAATGAACTCCAAAATGTCATAATAAATAAATTAAATTTAAAATAAGTTTTTTAAATATTAATTAATGAACCTAATTTTATATTTTATTTCATTAATATCATTTGGATAAAACCATTAGATGTAAGGAAAGGGATTATAACATAACACCCGTTATTCCTTCAGGTAATTCTAACTAGATTTCTACCCAAATAGAATGCTATATTAAGTTTATGTACATATTAAAATTTACAATTTTTTCCAAAATTGCATATTAGGATCCATTAATCATCTAATTTTGGTGATATACATGCTTTTTCGTGATTCCCTCATCAATACTTCCAGATAAGAAAACCCGTTTTAATGGAACTTCTAGAATTTTTACCCAATTGAAAGTGCACTTTATCATTTGTTTTCAGCCACCATTTACTTTAAAAACAACTATTTTTATTATGAATAAATTATTTTTTCACTTATAGTTTTATATAAAATATTTTTCCCCTTTTTATTATAATGGCTCTTTAGTATTTTCCTTTAAACTGCACTAAAAGTTTTAATGCTGAGATTTCATAAATACCCATCTCAAATGGTATCACTTATTTTTGATAAAACATACCATGATGTATGATAATTTTTACATATTAATTTCCATTATTGATATTATTCCTTTATTTCATGGGAATTTGTATGATACACCCATTTATTATGCTTTATGCCATGATTATGATACACATTTCATTCCATGGGTACCCTTAGGATTATGTATTATTTTTTATGTATGATTATATAAGTGGATATAATATTTATGAACGTGTTATGATTGGTGTGCCCAGAATGCATTCTAATTCTTTGATTAAAGTTGAGTCTCATAAAAAAATTTGTGCAACTATATTAGTGGTAATCCTTTACTCGTGCTACCATGTGCAATGGTCTCAGTGGTTCCCTTTGACTTCTTCTTTTCTATGTGAAAAAATCCTTGAATCGTGCTAAAGGCATGATTTATGTTTCTACCACAATACTATGATTCTATATTTATATGTCCCATGATGATACATGTTATGGTTCAATAAGTTCAATTACATTATAGGTCTTTTATATCACTATGTCATGCTTCCTAACCAAATTAATAAATATTTATTATAATTATTAATCCCTTAATTGGGTTTTGATCATCCCTTTGTTCATGTTATCCCCAGGTTGTCCTGCATAGATGTATGAGGACAATGGAAGTTAGGATCTCATTATAGAGATTAAATAAAAATTTGTTTTTATGTTGTTTCATTTTGTATTTGGTCTCCCATGAAACTAGAATTTATAATCCTAAGATTGAAATTTGAAGTTTAATTATTCCTAAAATCATATAATGTTATATGAAAAATGCTAGTGTCTCTATAGTTGGAATAAAAATATTTTCTAGTTATTTTTGTAGATACCGATATAGAAATTTAGTAATAACCTTATAGATGAAACTATGTATTATAAAACATCCCAAAATATTGGTAACTATATAGTAAGTGGTTTATAAATAAAACACATATATGTTTGGATACAAATAGGTATAGGTGGAGCTATCACATATGTATCAAGGTTTAAAACCTAAAAACACCACTTTGAGCTAGACTCGAATGGGCATTGGTGTATGAAAACAGGCCTTGATGCACTCTTGTTATGATATTCTCAAGGGATACGCTTTCGTAGATGCATGAGCATGGTGAAGACCATTCTTAAGGGAATAAAAAAACATCCCATAAGACTATATGTTATGAAATAGATCCAGTATAACATAGATATAAACATAGGGAATCATATGTTAGGATATAAATCTCTTTTATAGGAAAATCCTTTTATTTTAAAAGTTTCATTTTTATGATTAATAACTATGTATTCAAGAACATTAATTGTACGTTTATTTTAATTTTTAATGTATGTTAATTGAAGAATGTGTCCCAATAATCAATGTGATAGGGAATGTGATGATTTCTATAATGATAAGCCAAATATGACTGGAACAGGTGATCAAAACATCATGAAAGAAATTTCTCAGCTAGGTCATGTTTTGAATAATAACATGAATCATATGGAATAGCCTCTGACCCCAAGGAAAGAGAATGTTTTCATTGAAACCTTTAAGTGAAAAAATCTTACCATGTTCAGTA
The DNA here is from genome assembly GCA_963277665.1 of Viscum album. Classification (NCBI taxonomy): domain Eukaryota; kingdom Viridiplantae; phylum Streptophyta; class Magnoliopsida; order Santalales; family Viscaceae; genus Viscum; species Viscum album. The sequence goes on from OY728141.1 coordinate 1,429,928,349, forward strand.
GATCTTATAATCCCCTCCTTAGAAATAGTGGATTAACTCCATTGAAAAGATATTCCATGTTCTCTAGTGCTTAGAAGAAGAGAAATTCGTACTGGTGGTCGATCAATTTGATGGGGAAGCTGAGAAGCAGTTGACACTGATCAAGAATAGAAGTCATAGAAGAAAATTGACTCCGTTGATTGGGAGGAATTCAAGAAAATGTAATTCAAGAAATATTTTCCGTAAACCCTCCACCACTAGATGGAAAGAGAGATCCTCCGGCTGATGTAATGGGAAGACGACTCCATTCTGCCATATGAAGCACCTGTCACAAGAAATGCATTATATGCCTCCCTATTTGTCAAGAACATATATAGAATAGTGAATCCCTTCTTTTTCTGACTAAAGGTTAGTCCGTGAAAATAATTGGGTATTAGAGACTCTGTCATATATGATGAGATTGTCCTCTTTTCCCTCAAGGATGAAATGGATATCAGATATTTCCAGTGGTCTCATACGCCCAATGACAAAAAGAGTAAGATGGTGTCTAAAATGGGTTATTCAGAAAAGAAATCCCATGATAGAAATAATGTCAAACATACCAAAAGTCAAAAAAAATTGAAGAAGCATCCTGGTAATTTTTCTAACGTGAACCTAGAATGTCTTAAAATGTATAATAATGGGACATCTAGACAAAAACTATAGAAGGGATATGAAGAATCTCACTAATTTGAATGGAGAATGTATGTTTCAGACAAACTCTAATCTGGTGGTGCAGTGAAACAACTACAAGGAGCATCAGAATTATTAGAATACTTTTCCAAAGACAATGTTTGTCGAAGAAAATCAACAAAAACCTCCAAGGAAACAAATAATATATTATGATATCTCAACTATTGATGTGGATCTAGAAAATAATGTGGTGAAAGTTATTCATTTTATTTTTTCAAGAATAGATAATATACTCTTTGATTATGGTTGTATTCATTCTTTCATATTTTTCATGATTAGTAGATCTATTCAAAAACCACTTCAAAATTTGGAGGTTATGTTATCTGTGAGAATATTGAATGGAGAAATTATTTCATCGATGGTTTATAACTCCCCCCGGATAAATTTTTTGGATTGAACCACGTAGAAAATCATTTCACACTTTTTTAGTGGGGTTTGATGATATCTTGGGCATGGATTGGATATCTTTATACAAAGCCGACATCAACTATCGTGAAAGGGAAATCACTCTTCACATCCCGAAGCTCCCACCAGTTCGTTAGAAATGTATGGAGGATGATGGATCTTATTTAAAATCATTGTCTCATGTGTTGATATTACTAATTTATGAGTAATGATGACTAGCTCAAATGATTGAGAGAAACGAGATGATACATCTCATTGATATTCCAATCACGAGGGATTACACTAATGTGTTCCCTATATTGTTTCTAGTTATTCCTCTTCATTGAGAAGTTGAAGTCTCAATTGAACATATTCCTAGATCTATGCCCATTTCATTGAAACCTTATAGATGGCCCCCATAAAGCTAGAAGAGCTGAAAAACAGTTATTGGAGAAACTGGAGAACGGTTTTATAAATATGTGTGCTTCACCGTGGTGTGCTATAGTCCTCTCCATCAATAAGAAAGATAGATAATTACGTTTATTCATTAATTATCGTGATCTCAATAAAATCAAGATAAAGAAAAAGTATCCCATGACACATATATATGACTTGTTAGATCATCATTTTTGGGCCAGTTATTTATCTACAGTCAAAATTCGGTCGGGATATTACCAAATAAGGGAGAGGAATGAATATATCCCAATGAATTCTTTTTGAACACATTATAGACACTATTAGTTCATAGTTATACCATTCATACTCAATAATTCTCCTTCAATTTTCATGAATTTAACGAATAGAGTCTTTTGTGATTAACACGAAAAATTTGTGGTAGTCTTTTTTAAAGATGTTCTCATATACTCCAGTATCATTGAGGAACACGATGATTATTTGGATACTATGCTAAATATATTGGTAAGGGAGAAAATATATGAAATGTACATTAAATTTGAGTTTTGTATAGAGGATGTATCATTCTTGTGTCATGTTATCACCAGTAAAGGGGTATCTATAGACCCTTTCAATACAAAAGAAATTGAAGAGTGACCTAGGACATCATTTTAAATTGATATCCATTGCATCAATGGTCATGATGGGTATTACATAACGATTTTTTGGAAAAAAATTTCATGATTTCCAAACACAATTACTAAGATGAAAAAGAATGCGGTGAAGTTTTTCTAGACTCAAGAATTTGAAGACTTCTTTAAGGGGTTGAAAAAGAGGCTAATAACTGTGCCAATAATCACACTCATCACATGTGGAGAACTCTTTGTGGTGTACATCAATTACTCAATAAAGGAAATAGGTTGTGTTCTGATGAGAAATGAAAAGGTGATATCCTACACCTCACAGAAGCTAAATATACATGAGAAAAACTATCCTATACATGATCTGGAGTTAGAAACATTGATCTTTACATTGAAAAATTTATGGTATTATCTCTATTGGGAGAAATTTGATGTTTATACTGATCTTTGGAGTCTAAAATACATATTCAGAAAAAAAGAGCATAATATTCACTAGAGAAGATGGTTAGAGATCATCAAGGATTATGACTGCTCAATCCACTACCATCTTAGTAGGGAAATAAGGTGGAAGATGCTCTATGTCGAAAGGATCATGCATATTTATCAACGATGATAATTGAAAATGATTCAAAATTCCTAGATTTGTAGAGGATGGAAATGGGAATCACTAAGGGGGGAACATAATCAATCTTTTCTCAAAAAAATTCTCAACCATCCCTCCTAGATAAAGTAATGGATGGTCAAATAAAATATGCGGAAATTTAGAAAAGGGTCGGAGCCATTAGAAATATTAAATCCTCTGAGTTCAAGATTAATGAGGAATTAGTTGTAATATTTGGGTCATGATAATGTGTACCATATGATCCACAGCTAAAAAAGGAGATTTTGAATGATTCACATGAATAAACCTTCTCTATTCACCCAGGGAGCACAAAGATGTATTGAGGTCTCTGAGATAACTTTTGGTGGGAAAATATGAAGTAAGAGATTAATGAGAACACATCAAAGTGCTAGGTATGTCAGCAAGTGAAGGATGAAAGTAATAAGTCTACTGGGATGATGAAACTACTACCCATACCAAATGGAAGTGGGAGAACATCACAATGGGGTTTGACATTAAACATCCAAGGACATCTAGAGGAAACAATTCTCTAGGGGTCATTGTGAATCATCTTACAAAGAAAACTTAATTTAACATAATTTGAGAGGACATTTAATTTTATAAAATTTCACAGATATATATCAAACTTGTTTAAAGGATACATGGAGTGAAACTATCTATAGTATCTGACAGAGATGTGAGATTCATCTCGATGTTCAAGAAAACTCTCCAACATGCTCTATGCACTAAGCTGAAATTCAGTATAACCTATCATTCATAAACGGATAGGCATTATGAGAAATTTTTTAGACATTAGAGGGATTATTGAGATCGTGTTCAATGGAATTAAATGGATGGTGGGACCAACATCATCCATTGGTTGAATTATCCTAAAATAGTATTTTCCACTCCAACATCTGATTGACACCATATAAATCCATTTAGGGGAAATGGTGTAGAACACTTGAATGTTGGGATGAAGTCAGCGATCGTAAGCTACTAGGACCTAAAATTGTCAAAGAAATGTTGGAGAATGTGAAAACCATTCAGGAGGACATCAAGGAAGCCCAATGTTAATAGATGTATTATGAAGGAAATCGTCGACCTAACTTTTAGTTCAATGTTGGATACATGGTATTCCTCCGCAAATATCTATGGAAGAAGGTCGTGAGAATTTGGATGAAAGGGAAGCTACGTACCATGTACATCATCCCCTTCGAGATTCCTGGTCGTGTTAGAGGAATGTTCTATAGACTAGCACTTCCACCTACAATTTATAATGTACATGATGAATTCCATGTATCCCACTTAATAAGGTATATACCAAATACTTCACATCAACATTCTTCATAGGCGGAATAGTAAGAGATTGGTCTTTCTTACGAGGAGTAGAATGTGGAGATCAAGGATTGTAGTGATAAAATTCTACACAACAAGACAACTCACCTCTTTAATGTACTATGATGTAACCACAAGAATGAAGAATAAACGTGGGAACTGGAGGAGGTAATGATGAAAATGTACCCACACATGTTTATGACTTAGAATGGAAAATGAAATTTCTAGGGTGAAATTTCATAAGGGGAAGATTGTAATGACCCTAACATTAGTTAATTGAAATTAAATTCTTATAATTATACCATATAATCACATTTAATCAAAACACAATGAAATAATACATATGATGTGACCTTTAAACATAATATTGTCACTTCTATGATTTGAATTTTGAAGATATGACATATAGGGTTTTATTCAGAAAGATGTTTGGAGTCAAATAAGATAAACATAATTTTTGGTGAATAATAACTCACCCTTATGAATATTAATTTAACCCTTATGAATGTTAATATAACCATTATGAATATTAAATCAACATAGTAAATAGTAACTACAGCAATGATATTATAAATAAAATTTATCCATCTTATAAGTTGCAAAATGATAGTGTTGGTATTTTTATAAGTCAAAAACATATAATTAAATATTTATGAATAATTTAGCATTTTAAAAAGAAAATATATTTTCATAACATAGATTCATAAATTATTTTTTTGATTTCTAAAAAATATACGATAATTTTATTCGACCTTAGTCAAATTTTAAAATTATTATAAAATATGTTAAAATTTTAAAATATATATTTTTCATGCAAATGGGGATTTTAATAATAAATTTAATTTTCCATAATTAGTAAATTATTTTCATAAAATGGATATAGTTTTTTGATTCTATACATAAATAAATTATTAGATTTATTCTTTGATATTTTTTAGAAATACTTGATTTTTTTATGAATAGTAAAATACAATAATTTACGATATGTGCTAAAACCTGATTTTGTGCATCATGATTGATCCATGGATGATGTAAAGGGATATTTTTCAAACACACATAAACATATTACTATTTTGATCACATAATAATGTCTATTTATTGTTTTATGGAGAAATATTAAACTTGTGATTAAAATATTAAGAAAACACTCCTCTCTACCACTATAAAAACTACACACACTCCCATATTCTATTAAATCCTATCAAGCCTTGTTTCCTAACTAAATTCTCATAAAATATATCTAAAATCAACTACCCTATTTATATCATCCCTTGGACTCTTTATAAAGAAAAATACTCTCCCCTAAAGAGGCTCTTGATGATGATTGATTTAAGAGGTAAATTCCTCTTTTCAACTCTTTTACATTCCTTTCAAGTTCCTTTGTTTTATTTTCTATCCTTACCCCTCAGAATATAAATGTTATGAAAAATTAAGTTCCTTATATGTAATATAATTTTTTTATGATAATGTATTAATTTATTATCAACTCTCTATTAATCTTCATTAATACTTGTAGTGAAAACACCATCCGAGATGTGTTAATTTACCACATTCAACGGTGATGGAATATCAAATTCCATAATCAACTTAAATTACGGTCATGAAACCATTATTATGGGTGAACCAGACTAAAATATATTTATTATGTCTCATATATGGATATTGAATCTTTTTTACACATGGTTTTGATTTATAATACAAAATGTGTTCATTGTGATCCAAAACCACCAATTAACCAAAAAGGTTATCACTAATGTTTTATATAATGATTCATCTTCACTTCAAGTAACAAAATAAAATTTAAAATCATGGAACCTTCTGGTTGTTCATAAAAAAATATAACTCCAATTCTATAAAACCTTCCACATTTTACATGATTATCCATTCACGTATATATGAAAACAGAACATGAAACAAAGAGCCCTAGATAATGATATTGAACCTCATAACCAATAAAAAAAGTAATAAATGAACACAAAAGAGATATAAGAAATTAATATAATGTAAAATAGGTTATAGAATTATTCATTAATGAAATTAATTTGATTATTCTTTTCAATAATTTCAAGTCGATAACACTGTCATACATAAGGTTAGGGATTCTACCCAATCTTCCATAATTCCTTAGGGTTATTCTAACTATATTTATTCCCAAATGAATTAATTTATTATATTTATGTACATATTATAATTACTATTTATATATGTCCAAACTCATGTATTGAGATCCATTAATTATTCTATTTTGGGAATATAGATTTTTATGTGATTTGGTACTCAATAATTCCTGATTAGCAAACCCATTTAAAGGGAACTCCCTGAATTCTTATCGAAATTATTGTACACTATATCATCTTTTTTAAGACAACATTGTTTTTCAAAAATCAGATGTTTTATTATGATAAACTTCTTGGTTCTCTTGTTTATTTATATAAATTATGTTTCTGTTTTCAAATTTTAAATGCTCTTTACATTTTTCATTAAAATTGCAATAATATGTTTTCTTCTAAAATTTCATGAATACAGTTCTTACATGGTATCAATTCTATTTGATATCACATACCATGATATATTCATATTTTACCCAAGGAATTTACATTAGTGTTTTAATTTATATCTTTCGTGGACACTTGTATGATACACTTATAAAGCTTTAAGACACGATAATGATAACAATTTCTTTCCATTGGTACCCTTATGATTATGTTCAATTGATTATGTATTATTATACAAGTGGAAAGAATATTCATGAACATATTATGATGGCCGCACCCACATAGATTCCCTATTCATTGGGTAATGTTGAGTCACATGATGTTATGTGCAATGGTCTTGGTGGTTAGCCTTGACTTGTGCTACCATTAGCAACATTCTTCGTGGTTAACATTGACTTTTTCTCCTCTATGTAAAACGAGCATTAACTAATGATAAAGTCATGTTTTATGTTTTTTCCACATTACTATGATTTCATGTTTATATGATACCATGTTATACATTTTTTTGTTTTGTATATTCAATTACATAATATTCCATTTTATATCACTGTGTCATGCTTCCAAACTAATGTGTTACAGCTTTATTGTTATTCTTAATCACATATAGGGATTTTAGATCATCACTTTTTTCATGTTTTCCCCAGATTATACTATGTAATGGTATGAGAATGATGGATGTTAAGAAGTAATTACGGTGATTAAAAAAATTATGATTTTTGATTATGTACCTACTCTTCCAAGACACTAGCCTTTTCGATCCATGTCTTGAAATTTGTTTCTTAAATATGGTTAAAACCATGTGCTAAAATTTGTAAAATCCTAATTTCACAATATGTATCATGCTAGGAAAAAATTTAAATTTATTCTAAATAATATATTTTAATGTCTTGGGGTGTTACATTTGCCCCACCTTTATTTTATTTTCACCCCCAAAATTTGAACCCGATCTCGATAATCTAGGGTTTGATATTTTATAATACTATTCCGTAAAAAAACCCACAATATAAATGGGTTTAATATCATATCTTCTTAATAATAGGGATAAGGAACTATGAAGGTAACATAAATAGAGACCCAAGTAAGAGATCATAAGTGGGAAGTTAAAACATGGACATGGAAGAAATATGTAAATAAATATAGTAATTGGTGTCAAGAAAGTAAGTGATCAATGAATATTTATGGTCCTAAAAAATTTAAATATGTCCTGATCTAAAATATCATTGGATTCATCTAATATGAACATATTAGGATAACATTTTTATTTCAAGATCTATCTTCTATATTTTCATAATTCTTTCACCTTCTAAGAATTTAAGTAAATATATATTCATATAATCATAATATTTCATTAGTATTACGACATGAATTATTTTTACTTCATTTATTAGCACTAGATGATTCATATAGTGATGTAATACAAAAATATCTAAAACCTCATCCAAATTACAACTTAACTATTTCATATATGTTTAACCTTATGAACCATCCATGTATTATGATCTAAAACATTGTACTCAGTTCTAAAGATGTTAGCAGTATCCCTTTTACTTTATCCATATCAACTATCTCTTTATCCAAGAATCATTTTCTCTGCATCAGGAACATGTTAAGGTTTACCATTCCCTCAACCATGTGTTTTTTTATTCAAAAATTTTAACTTGCTAAAAAATCAATTTTCTTGGTACCATTCAACTTCTATTCTAAAATCCTTATTGAAATAGTAATATTTTACAATCTATTCATATTTCAAAAAATTTAGAACTAGTACATCACTGATAAAAAACTTTTATAACATTACTCAAGGATCCAAATACATAGTAACATGAATCATTCCACATGAATATTGTCAATTACATAATATTGACCTTCATCCCTTGTTTTGTTCTAAGCTATATTCCATTGATGATTGGTGAATTCTTTTTCATAGTTCCCAATAATTATACAGTGTAAACATTGAACATTTGAATTTTCTTTCTTTCCCTATAATCAAGAACATGGTGATCTTTTTCTCCAAACACATTACAAACTGTCATTTCCTTCAAGAAAGTACTGGGGTTTATCTTTCCACAATTATCACATGTAGGTAAATACACCACTATATTCTTTAAATTAACCATTTTATGATAAACCATTTTATTATTATTTGGATTCCCTTTAAATCCATAATACATAGATAAATCTTTTTCTATCACGATATCACATAAAACTATTTAATTATTTGATAAAAAAATTTGGAAATCAGTACCCTTTGGGGACATGACTTAAGACCTTCAAAAAAGTGACCAATATTGCACTCTGTGTTGGGTGTGTAATCCGTAGCATCCCCAGATAACCGCATAATGGAATATTCGTAAACATTAACAGAAACTTCTTCCTTTTACTTTATGATACGTAAATTTATCTTCACCTCAATTTTTTGAACAAAGGTAAGTATTTATAAAAAATGTATCCTTAAATGTTCTCCATTCCATGTGGTGAATTTCCTCTTCCTCCCTTGTATTTTGGATCAACAATCACCGTCGGTCAGCATCATCATTGATACAATATAAAACAAGTTTAATCTTTTACCATTCATCACATCCTAATTCCATGAAATTATTCTCTAAAGTGTTCATACATTGCTTAGTTACAGTAGTATTGGTAGTCTTAATATACTATTGGGGATTTTTCCACAAAAAGTGATCCAGTATAAGAGATTCACAAAATGGATTAGTTTTATCAATTTGGTAAAGGACATTTTTCATAATCAGATTGTGTTTTCCAAATATTTCCATAATTTTTTCAACTCCAATAGCGTCTGTATTTGATTCCTCAATAGCTCATTGTCTACCTTATCCATGAGTATTAATATTGTTTATCCTTCAAGGATCTAGTTTTCAATAATGTCACATATTGGTTTAGATCATAAAATTATGAACATTGTTTAATTATAAATATAGCATAATACTTAACATTAATTGAATAATTTATGCATAGGTAATTTCATAATAAAAAAACATATTTTCTGTTGGGATAAATTAAATTTAAAATCCTTCATAATTATATCTAATGAAAATGATAATTATCCTATGTCTATCCCGCAAGTGTGTCAAAACTAGTGTATATTATGGTATGTTTTCATGTACCTAGTTATAATCCAGTGAGGCACAATGCACCTTGTTAGAGTTGTTACCCCTAGTTACATTTGTTCTAATATCACATCTACTTGTATTATCCATATAGGGATGTATTTCTAAGAATAACTGTATAGTATATACCTTACCAAAATTATAGTATGCCCTTTTATATTTTTCCTAAGAGTCCATCATAGGGGTATTTTCACTAATATTTGTTATTGAACTATAGTTTCCATTGATTCTATTAAAATTACTTTGATAAAAACATTAGTGAACTGATCCTAGAATCCCATAGTCGATGCATTTCATTATCAAATTGGTAGGATTATAGGGAATTAAATCCAGAAGTATGGATCTATTATTCAGTTTTGGAAAAACTCTATTTCATACATGATATACATATTAAATTGTAAAATAGAAAATAAAACATAACACATAACAAGGAATAATAAACTACTTCCTCGAATTCATATTCATATCATAGGGAAGGAAACAATTAAGGGTGATCACAAATGCTCAAAAAGGGTAAGTATATTATACTTTGTAATAAATCAATGAAATTAGTAAACATGGAAACATAAATAACTGATCACAATTTTGATTTATATAACTGGCTGAGGCCAAAAAAATATCGAAAGGTCAATAACAAAAACATGATCCATTTAATCAATAAAATGAGAGATAAATGAATTCCTAGATAATGAAAATGAGAATAGTTCATGGATTACAATACTAATAACTACTGAATTATAAATAAAATAAATGAATAACTGTTGTATTCTACATTTCCTAGGTATATGGAACCATTACCATCAAGACCTTTCAGAATACAGTTTAAAGAATACTATTTATAGACCAATTAGTTTTGTCCAACCCTAAAACTACTATTAGGACCATTCACAAGATAGTTCAAAGAATAATTGTTATAAATGTGATGGGTTTTTTCATTTAAATTCATCCCATGAGACTACCGACACAATGGGGGATTTATTTTAATGGACCCCAACCAATGTCTTTCATGTATAATGAATTCATCATTTATCTAATAGTTGATTTAATTAATAAAAAATATGCCTTATCCTGAAATTTCATTATTTAATAAATAATACATATTTATCAATAATTACTCTATTGGGGATAACTACCAACAAGGGTTTTTAATGTTTATGAATTGAAATATCATTGAAGAATCATTTTAATTATACTTGAGGAAACAAATTTTTCAACATTCTAAAGTGTCCCATAACATATAGAAACACTTGAATCATAAGCCTCTTGAAGTAATAAGATCTAATGAATGTTCTAAATACCATTAATATAAACAAATTCAAGACATTGTATCTGAAAATTTCTAGTAAATACAGCACACCATAGAATTATGTGCTGAATATGGTGTTTTCCAAATGGAAATAAAAGTGATACATGAATCCCTTTACTTGAGTCTGAATTGTCTCATGTATATTTATAATTCAGAATAATTAAAATATGTATATTGTTAAAAAAAATTGAACTATTTTCAATTTTATTATAATTATTACTTGAATTAGTAAAATTTTGTATAAAAATACTTATAAAATTAAGTTTCCATCACGTCATTCAACCAAATTCAGTTCATGTGTTAAAAGGTAGTTTGGATGGTCAGCTATGATCAAAGGGGTCATTATATAAACATATACAGAATAATAGAAATGGAATTATTATCATATTTTTAAAAAATTATAAATTAAAAATAAATCATGAAACATGGCTCTGAAAAAAAAATTCAACGTTATAATCCTTGAGATGGTAGGGAATACATACACATGAGTGACATTACCATTTTTTAATGAGCATTATGGATGTAAGGTAATTAAAATTTTATATTTACCGAATGATGATAATATCATAAATAAAATTTTATATAATCATATATAATTATATATATAATTATTTTGATTGAGATGAATTACATTGTTTCGAGGATGTGGTAGTCCACACCTTCTCAAACGGTGTTATCACATTGTTTTGGTGTGTGAAATGGTTAATAAAGAAATTGATATATTATACATAAATAATGGTAATTTATTTATTATTATCATATATATTTCATTTATTTCACATTTTTTTAGTTAAAATCATCTTCAATATGTTCCTTGTAATGTGTAAGTGCATCACATCATTTTGAGGAGGTGGTAGTCCACAAATCCAAAAATGAAGTTATCGTATTTACACCAATTGGAACACATAATGTTATGTACAATCAAAAAAATATCGGTTCTATCATATAATATATATCGTATAAAAATATTCGGTCTATCATAATTCCCACTTTGAGTGTTGGTAAAAGAAAAATGTACAATCATTATTTCGCGAGGTGGTAGTTCATCCTATAAGAACTGTAAGATCATCACCAATTTGATAGAATTGTGTTTAGGTGTATGTTAAACCTTATCCATACAAAAACTTACATTTTAAAGATAATTTATTTTTTATATAATCATAGATTAAAAATAAATTACGAGATACATAAACAAATAAAACATAAATTCACATTGAAGAATGTAACATCTTATTCCAAAAAAAAAATTGGTTTACAATATAGGGATTTTCTGGTTTTCATTATACCCAAGGTGAGGATTCTAGTATTATAGGTGTTATATTTTGGAGATTATTTTATGATTTTTTTTGTGATCTTAAGGGCTTTATAGGTGTGGATTAATGGGAGGGTTGAGTGCTTTTTTATAGGTGAGGAGAAGTGTCATTCTTGTAACTTTTTTAATGCTGAATTCCACCCATGTTTTCTCCATGTCAAGCAGATCAAATAATAGAAAAAACATGAAATAAGGGAGTATAGGTTCTCAATATTATCATCTAATTTCTTTTGGACCAGTTTCTAGGTCATATATTCCTTTCTAATTAAGGATTAGTTCATTGTTATAACTATTTTATTTGTTAATAGTGGAAATTAATTTTAATTAATTTCAACATTGTTTTGAGAAAAAAACATAGTATAACCTATTAGGTATTTTAAATTATGTTTATTATAAATAATTAATATTTTTCTACTAATTAAAATCACAGGAGTGGTATAAATTAATTTATCGTTAATGCCATAGACATGACACCAATGCTTGTTTTTAATTTAAAAATGATCAAAAGATTGCAAAGATTTTATTTTCGATTTCATTTTGAAATTGATTCACGTAACCTATATTTGATTAATTATTTTATAATTGATATAATTTGAATTTAATGAGAATTTAAAATAAAATTTAGTCTTATAAATAAATTAGACAAAAACGATGTTTTGAATTAAAATTCAATATTTTTCATTATTCAACAATAAATGAATCCTCATAGAAAAAAATCAGCCTAACCATATTTTTATGTTTCGATTTCACAAATAAAGTTTAATTTGACATATAATAGTTAAAAAATTTATAAAAATTTTCTTAAAATAAGTTCGTCATTAAAAGGATGTAAAAGTATCTTTAGAAATATTTTGATTTTTATACCAAATATTATGTTTGTTCTTAACATATGCTTATAAAATATATTGGATGAATATAAAAAATTTTGATTAATATATAATAAATAAATTTAATTAATATCATTTACCAAAAAAAATTATTTTATTATTTAATATATAATACCTTTGTGATCATAAAAACATTACCTTCATATTCAATTGGTTTTTATAATAATTTCAAATTAATTTTTAACCAATGAATTAATTTTATATTTGTGTAAACAATATATTTTAATATGTTTGTTAATAATATTCATAACCTATAGTTTAATGACTAGGCTATTTTTTAATTATATTAAATATTAATATTTTATCAATATATTGTTGTTCAGTAAAACTAGGTATTTTTTGTTACGCGCACCATTAAGAAAAGTCATTGTTGCATGAATCACAAGATAATAATGGTGTTTCATGTAGAGTGAGATAAATATTTTGACATGTGTAAAAATATCTTAACTTGTTGTTTTCTATAAACAATCTATGGAAAAAAATAAATTTATTATAGAATGAATATAATGTAAACTATTATGTTGTTACAAGTACTCCCATCATCACTCTATTAATACCCTCCCACCACTTTTCAATACATGAAAGTAGTCTATTAGAGTTGAATACTCATCTCCCACCCCACTGAACTCCAATTCTACCACCATGGCTACCGATATCCATTCATATTGATTGAACTCTTCCACTACCACACATTACAAATATCTTATTGAGAGCCTCCAATGAAGACCTTTCAAGTTGAGATAAAACTTTCTAGAAACAGTAAACCATTTTACAATACTCTAATACTGATGAAATATGAATTACCAACTTATAGTAGAGTATTGAGTTGACATTGGAATTGAAGTGGTTTGTGGCCAATCAACCTTGAATTGTCCCTTTTCCTGTACTACAAAAAGGGAAAATGCCATCACCAATTCCCCATTTCCCCAATACCAAATTCCTAGAATCATTACTCTTCTCTAATAGAGTGAATCCATATATCCATCTACTAAAATAATTTATTATTCCGGAAACCATATCCATCCATTCCACTGGTACTTACATATATTGAATTATACCCAAACTACGACATTATCACCATGACCATAGTATTGTACACTAATAGTGGTATTGAGTGACTAGTATATATATATATATTAGAGGTAGTTAGCCATTCCTCTACTCCTCAGAACTATTCAACCTTCAATCCCCCCAAAACACCATTCAATCCCATCCATTAAAAATAGATCACAGCAACCAACTCTGTTTACATTTCCAATTAGGCATACCCCAACTCCATTCTGAATGAGTTAATTGACCACACAAATTCATTTTTTAGAATGAAACCCATGTACACCTATTCCTCTTAGAGAATATAGGGTATGCATTAGCCGATGATATGTTGGTTCCTTTGGGTGTAATTTCATTCTAATTGTGCTATCCATACTTCCAACCTCATTTATGTTTCATCGTGACCATCTCTCAACCATGTTCTGCTAGAGTACCATGTTCTATTCAACCACCATTTATCTGTTGAGATGTTTCTATGATGTCCCTTGCATGGATTTACTTTTTGAGGATTTCAAACCCATCATTTCTCAAGATTCATTGGATTCTAAACCCTATGCCATACCCATACTAAACATATGATATACAATATGTATAACACCATAATCTATGTTATGAAATTTCCTTTGCACTCAACATTAATTGTAAAATCTACATACAGTAGTTCGGAGGTGGGTACACATTGATTGTCATAAAATAAAAAACCTAGGAGGTATATTGAACTATGTGATTTTTATCCACTTCCTAATAAAAACTATAATCCATAATGAAAATGTAACATACTAACATTGGTTCACAGGACTACTCATATGGATGGTCCAATCGGGATATTGGAATCATAATGGTCTTGTGTTGTACTTGGGTTGGCATACGTTTCCTATTTGATGTTTTATAAATCAGATCAATGATTACTAATATTGGTGAGGAATGGGGTCAACCATGCGATTAAGTAAAGACAAAGACAATACAATAATCATGATCATCGGAGTGGTGGGGATTTTTTTCGATGCCATCTCTGGCCATAGTACATATTTTCATGGTGACACGTTCTCATGGCCCCAAATTCCCTCTTTACCATGGCAGCCATCATTCATCAGTTCTTCTACAATGTTTTCACATTTATCAAAATGGGATTATGGGATGTTGGTTCCTCCTTCTACAAATTCCTCCTTGGAATTCATCCTCTCGTTTAGGACTACCTTATAGAGATGTGCAATTTTGGGTGAATCTCATTCCAAATTCCATATAGTTATAGATGATGATTAATTACGCTACTTCAACATTGACATTCCATGGTTTCCTAATAGTGTATCAACATTACTTCACAGTAAATGGTAACATCAGGCTTATCAAGGAATCTTTGGATTATTGAACATTGGTCACCTACATTCTTCCTGACATGAGCACTTCTCAATGGTGCAGAACCTAAAGCCTCATGTTTTGATCATGGGGTATCTTCTTCTTAGGCATGTCTCATAAGTTTTCCTCAACTTCCCATGTTTAACATGTGGTGTGTTCTGAGTTTAATGTTTAGTGGAGACCGATCTGAATGATGGGAACACTGATGAGAGTTGATCACATAGGCACATCCCCAAGAGGGAGAACCTTGATGTTTTACCTGATGGGTGCATCAAAACACCCAATGTGGAAGGATCAAGGAGTGTTGTGTCCCATAAAGGGATGGTTTTACATCATGATGGCTAATCTGGATACCACAAAGAGTGGATTTAAAGAGGTGGACTCGAAAATGGGGACACCAAGGTTTACCATTTACTAGGATTGATCCTCATGGAGGCTTCCTACATATCATGTGTAGATTATAAGGATCAGAATCCACATATTTCAAATAGGTTATTTGGAACATAAACATTTCTAGCTTCCAATCCCAATAGGATAAATCTTAGTTGGATTGTGTGGGGATGATGCACTGAAAGGGAACATGTGTTGCAATGAGAAATGGGATAGGGATTTTTAAGGGTTAGCTACCCCTCTGAATAGAGTGATCCCATTGGGATGTGGAAGCCCATGTAAAAATTTGTATGGATGGAAGATGATTTTTGTGAAGTTGATGGAATGAGTGATATTGAACTGACGTGAAAATGATGGTTTTCATCTTAAACCTCAAAAAGACTTCCTACTTATCCCAATGTCTTGGTATAAAAGTACACATTTATCGGTTGGGTGATTTCACACCTAAGGAGGCATCTCATGATACATGGAATTGGGATTGAACCTCAGGGAGGCTTCCCATTTATCCTAGTGGCTAGGAATCAATGTCCATGTAGTTCAATACAAGACATGGAACCGGGGTATACACAATAGATAGCAACCTAGAGACATGATGGAGCATATGAATGGTTAGAAGAGCATCTCATGAGAGACACTCTTGGATGAATGATAATAGTAAAGTGTTCCGGGACTTTACATGGTTATATTTTTGAGTAATGAGAAATATTGTTAGGGTGTACTCAAAAGAAAAAAATCGTTCAACATGTTGGGGCTTACACTTAGTCAGTGGTACAGGTGGATTGATCAAAAACCACATGGAGGAAAATATAAGATATGTGTCCCAAAGAGTGTAGATTTCATATTTGGAGGGAACATCCCTTTGAGGGAGAGCCCAATTTTACCATTGATCAGGTTTAAACCTCATAGACGTGTCCTACAAATCCTATGAAGAAGACATGGATCAAAACCCACATAGTTCAAAATTATAAATGGTCTTACTACTAAACATCATTCAGGACACAATTGTGTTGATGTGAAATATCTGAGAATGATGTGTGATGGGATTGATCCTCATAGAGGATTCATACATACCCTATTTAAAAGATAGGTATCATAGAACATGTAGTTTGGGAAATAGGGGCTTAGGGAATACACTTGGTTAGAGGGACATTAAATGGAGGAGGATGAGTTTTCAGATCCTACCAGGGCATGGAATCTTAAGGAGAATCAGGGTGAATGAAGAATGATAGAAAAAGGATAAGTACACCATATTTAGGTTGATTTGGGGGGATATGTCCGGTAAAGTGAAAATTTCACATCCTAAGGGTACATCCATAGTTGGGAGCCCCAGAGTTAACCATGGATGGATCGGAAAACCATGGGATTCAAAAAAGGGTGGTGTGTCTAGTAAAGTTAATATTCCACACCATGATGACTAATCTGGACACCGTTGAAGGTAAATTACATAGGGTGCACCCCTAGGATGGGGATCAAATGTTTACATTGTGTTGCGATTTAACCTCAAGGAAACATCTAACGTACCCTGTGTGGAATACATGGATAAAATAAAACATATTTCATAAAGGGTGTGGTGTTTTATTCAATGCTAAACTCAAAGACCTTGTTATTCATTCTAGGTATGTGAAAAAAGTGGCAGCAGTATAACCAGAATACATGTCGCATAAGGTTTGTGCATGGCATATGGTGTAAGACTTATATGTGGATGATTCTTGGGTGCTTCTATGGAGGATAAATAGTTGATGTGGCTTACACATTGAAGTTTCTCGTGTGTCGATATGGATAGACAATGGGGGATGGGGATTACATGTCGAAGCAACCCTAGTTCCTATATGAAGATACAAAGGTGGATGGGACAAATTCATAGAATATTCCCTGATCTTACTAAGGATTGACAATTATGGATGGTTCTTATGCATGGAATATTCCCAGGTGATGCTATTGAGTAGAAATGATGAATGATACATACACAAGAAAGCTGCACAGGTGTCTTCCTCATGTCACGTCATCAGAGAAGCCGATGTTCATTTTAAGGGGTAAGGATTCAGTTTTATGTCATGTGAATGGACGGGGCATACTGGTATAATTTAATGATCTTCCCATTATATATTCCTCATGTCTATCCATGAGGGAATCTCGATTCGCTAATGGGTTGAGGAGTATTATTTGGTTCTTTCACCTTAAATGGAGGCCCATAATGGTTGTTTTCTATTTCCCTCATGATGAGGGATATTATTCTCGATGCATACGGTATATATTTCTTTAATGATAGGGTATGTGATAGTTTAAAATCATGTAGTTACGAATTTTTACATTTTATTTTTGGTGTATAAAGAATATCATGTTTGGAATAATAGGGATCATATTTTTTTTCATATAGAGTGTAGTTATGATTAATGTCATGTAGTGTAGACTATTATGATGAAGGTTCAAAGAAATGGTAGTTGTTTGGACTCAATCAAGAGTATCTTTTTCTAGTTCAACACAATATAGGAGTTGGGTGATGAGGTTTGATCAGTTACATGATGAATTTTTCAATTGAAGATGATAGAGAATCCAATATGACGATATAAACTCACGACATAAGAAAGGTACCAAGAAAAATAGTTCAAATCAAGGGGTTTCATGGAGTGAGAAGTATTATCATGAATCATGGTATTGCAAAAGTGGAAGTTGTTTACACATAAGGGTGGAAGGTAAAATGTGGGAGAACCATACCAAAAACCATCTGGTGCAACTATCCATTTTCCATGGGGGTTACTGATAGTATTGAATGGAAAATCCCAGAGGGTCAGGACAGCATCCATGCATAGATCATGAGTCTCTATTTAGGGGAGCATCCCCCATTGTATGGACCAATGGGTTTAACAGATGGAGCTTCATGATGGTGATTAATGGAGATCAGGGTCTCCCAAAGGTTCTTTGTAGAGCTTAGGGTCTCGCGAAGGTTAGTGATTCACATAGGAAGGTTTCTTCTTGAATGAAGGTATTGAACGGATCCGGAATTAGCCTATTAAAATAGTTCATTGTTTGGATAGTTCTCCAAAAATTCTTAATTCTTCATGGAGCCTTGAGCCTCCCGACAGTGATCCCTCCTATGTGGTGGGTAGAGGCCTTCATGAAGGTAATCTCCTCGCGGTTCTTGATAGCACATCTAAATGAGAGATAGGCAACCAAAAGGGTGGTGTTTTAATGATTATGAGGGGGGAGTGAACTATTTATAGGAAAAAGGGGGTTCACGGTGCTGTTGGGGATCACCATGAAGAAATGGTGATGTTAAAAATTGGAAAGGCTTGTTCAGACTCTGTTGGACTTGTGGAGGCTTCGATCACTACTTTGTAGTGGTAATGGGGCTCATCATGATGAAAAAATTGTTGCCCTGAAGAAAATAAATTTGTTGAATAATCTCTGTGAAAAAATATGCCTAGAAGCATGCTACAAAAAATAGGATTCCACAAACCAAATATGTTCATGCAGCCACAGAGGTAGCTCTGCAAATAGGCTCCACAAACCGATTTTACGGCCTATCCTTGAACAAACAAAACATAAAATACATAACTCCTTCAATCTCTAGGACCTATCAAATCAAATCCCGATAAATGATCTATTCTATAATATCATGTCTAGAAGCATTTGGTGAATTATTTGTGCGGTTTTTATGGTGCCAACGACACCTATATGAATTTGGTTCAATAAGAATTAAGAGGGAATGGTAGACCGCATTCAGAGGAAACCTTAATGAAAAATTCCTAATTTAGGGTTTAATGTATCTCAATCACATTGACAAAACATCCAACTATATATCTAGGCCAATGTATATCATGATAAGTGTGGGAAACTAGTGAAAATAGAAGAACATTCACATGTACGATAGTGCTAAAGAGCAGACGATGTATTAGGATCAAAACGGGACATTGATCACCTTTGGGAATGCCATGGATGAGAGAGGTGGTGTCGAGAAAACAAGGATCTAAGAACAACAAACATGCCATTTCAAACGTGCTCTAGTTTATGAGCAGGATAATTTCAGGGTTGTTTGATTCACTCTGAACAAAATGGATTGCGAAGTGTGAATCATGATGCCCAAAATTTAAAACCTAGTTTTGGAGGCATGAAAATGGATGATTACAGCTGATCATATTCAAAAAATAGTATTGATTTCATGTTAGTCTGAAACGGGTACCAACAAACAAGGGATAACAACTAAATATATTTGAAACATGGGGCCATTCTCAAATTTATTTCTGATACCCTCTGAAATATTGGCCTAAAATAGTTGGTGACCCATAAGGTCGAACACCTATACCATAAAGGGACAATTAAGACAAGAAAGAGGATGATGGTCCAAATAAGGGGGACACAATGCATGGAGATTGAGAGATGGGTTGTTCTAATGGAACCCTACACTCTTGAAATTATTCCACCATGATGAATGCACATTGGGTGAGCATATTGATTTGAACCAATAACAATCATACTCTTAAAGAGGATATATCTATAGTGAACTAAGAACATCTTTCTCGATTATATCATGATAATGAGGATGATTAACACATAGTTTAATGTCATATGTTGAGGTTGATCAATGGTACAATTTATCATTTTGTTTTAAGTAAAATGTACATTTTTTTTGTCATACTTTCTTGACCCATGGAAAACTATTTAAAGTAATAATTCTTGGACAATGAAAATTCTAATTCATAGGGATTATAAAGTATGAAGGAAGAAAAACTGAAACTGAATTAGGGAAAAATGAGATCACATGTTAAATACACACATTATGATTAATGAAGGCCAATGTGACAGAAAGAGGATGAATAACCCTATGGATGGGCCGAAAGGAAACATATATGGGCATCATAACGTATCATATGAGGGTAGGAATCAAGACACACATAGTTCATGAAGCAGAATATGGTGAGAGACTAACACTAGTCTGGGAAATCCTCTATATCAAGTATGTTAAAACATCCCATAATTATCATGGTGTGTCCTAATCTAGTTTAGGGCATGGTTACAGTTTAACATCATGAATTGTGGATGATATAATAGGTCATAATGATGAATATGGACCTTAGATTTTTGATCTGTGAATCACTATATATCCCATAAGAATGGGAATGAAGCCACACATAGTTCTTGAGGTAAAATTTCATCATATGGGTCTAACCCGTGAACATACAGAATAGTCATTTGATATTTCTTATTTCACCATTTGTTGTGTGTTTTTTTAGTGAATGGATGTGGATGGGAATTATGGGCCTATCTAGAGCTTTCAATCCATATTTATGACTTTACAGGTGGCACTGTGGATGGATAGTGCCAATGGTGATGCCCTCTCATTTGAGAACACAAAAATGTGGTTCCATTTTTTATCGTGCTTCCAGACATCACAATTTAACATCATTGGACAAGAAAAACCCATGGATTTTAACATAATACAGTAAGGACACAATAGTTTAACATCATATGGGAATATGAACCACATTTTAATTTCGCGTTTCACAGAAAAAATATATCTTAGTTTATGGTCGTAGAACTCGGACCAAGAGGTTTCACATCATATCTATGTGGATATGAACCTAACAAGACCCCCAAGCCCACATTAACCATGATTTATTTTGGAAAAAAGTAGTGATGTTAGGATTTCCCTATTAGGATAATGTTCCCAACAATTGAAATGAAATTTTTGGTGGGAAAATCCAACCATACAAAAATTCCTACCTAACGTGCATGAATGCATGGATGCACAACGCCAAAGGTATTGGGTATCCACTTGAACATAAGATATATGTAATGTATGAATCACTAATCCAACATTTGGAATATAATTATTGTGGTGTAATGATAGAGGATAATCATTTACCATGTTTGAAAAACATCATTCATATCATGTATACTAGAATGAGAATAGACAGATGATGGTCAACCGCTAACCATATTCAAAATGATGGAGGAACCTGTCTCAAGATGTTTTTTGAAGTCATCCAGGTCATTGGACTAGGATGGTAGAGAATCCATGAGGTTTTTCATCTATACCGTTAGGGGTTCTCTTCATACATGAATGACTATATAGACCCAAATAAGGGGATGTGTGAAGTGTGGTGATGGACCTGGGGAAATGTCCTTGCGGAATCCAACGCTCCAGGTCTCATACCGCCACACATCCAAGCATGATGGTGCATAACATCCCCAAGTGGTATCATTTCAATTTACAATGATTGGGTTATTTAGGGGCATTTATAACTATTTAATTTCATGTTCCGCAGATCAAAATCTCTCAATATAAATTTATAGATTGTGAACCATAATTTCCCTGTTTATCATCATGTGTGAGTGATGTACCCGTTCCGTTTTACATCATGTGGTGAGGATGGTGACGTCATGTAGTTTCCCATTATTTGGATAGGAAATAAGTGAAATTCATTGTGTGGTAAACATGCCTGATGTGATTCAGGATAACTGAATTCTCAACCACTCCACACATTCTGAATGGGAAACCCTAACCAAGAAGGGATGAAAAGGGTGAAATGGTGAATTTACATTTGGGCCTAGGGATATTATTTCTAGGTGTTTCTATGTATACTATGAGGGAAGTAATCAACCCATACATAGTTCTAAAAGGATGTCGATGAATGTGTACAACACCAAGGAGCATACATGCTCTGAAATGAGGACTATAGAAGTTGTAATGTAGTAAAATGTCTTTCTAACATGGACACTATTGGTATTAGTTTTAGGTCATAGAGTTAGGACTATAAAAAGGAGGAAATTTGTAGTGGCAGTTCCATAAAGTAACCTGATGTGAATTAAAACAGAATAATTCCACACAACATAACACATTCTAGGTGGGAAAACCCACACACATTTTATGGTCATAAGGCTTGCACCATAAGGAAAAGAAAATGGTGTTCAACTCTTCCATACAAGTATAAACCATATCAAGAACCACAGAGACCACACGAGACATGATCGGTGTGGGAAACAAGGGGCGAAGAAGATCATTACAAAACATCGAAGTACACAATAGGGGAATAGTGGTGTGGAGCCATGGAAATTCCCGCAATACATGTCAACCCATTCAATGTGTAAATGTGCATGGAGGGAGGGAACCAAGAGTATTGATTTTATATATGTACATAAGGATGTGAGAAGGAATTTGAATCATGTGACCAACATTTTGGAATCAATGGGATTGTTTTAATGATGGAGGATAACTACTGACCATATTTAAAAAACAGTATCCATATCATTTGGCTTGAAATGAGAACAAAGACATGAGGGTCAAGAACTTCACATATTCAAAACACATGTAGAACATATGTCAAGATTACATTTGAGATCCTCCATGACATTGTCCCGTAATAGTAGGTCAAACTTATGGCCAAGAATCAATACCATATGAGGGTCCATTTGGAGGTAAAACTCGATGGAATCCCAAAAAATAGGCACACAATGTGTGGTGGGGGAATGAAGGAATATCCCGGTAAAATCCAAAAGTCTAAGTCAAATTCCACAAAACATATAAGTGTGATTATGAAGAAAATAATTTAGAGATATCTGATTAAGGGTAGGTGACTCAAGATGGTGAGGGGAGGAAAGAGACAAAATAGGTGGGTGAAACTAGGCTGGACTCGATGAAAAAATTTCCATGATTTCCTACATATATTTCAAGGGTAGGTTTCAAGCCACATGAAGTTATGAAATGTGAGGTAGTTTAACATCATGCAGTAAGGATAATAGAAGGGTAATGATACCTCAAATAGGATGCATATGGAGATGTAGAATATACATGATATGAATGAGGATATAATAATTCCACACCACATCACATGCACCCAAAAGAAGACACATGCCAATGGGATCAGGTGAAGGCATCTCGACTAAATACTATGTAGTTTAACAATATGTAAGAAGAAGGGGAATATTAATTTTTTGGTCATGTAGATATGATGATAAATTATATGAATGTTAAGGAATTAAAATAATGATAAAATAATTTATCATCATAAGAAATGGTAAATTTATTAGATTAAGGATGTAGAAATCGGACTATAAGGTATGAAAAAAGAGGTCGGAAAGGATAAAGAACTAGGGCTGGAAATGAGGGAAAAACATCCCAATTCTCTTTTTCATCCTTCGAGGGTAGGAATCAAGCCCTGTGTTGTTCTGAAATGTCATGTAGTTTCACATCATTTGGAAAGGACGTAGGAGGAGGACTATTCCTAGGGAGGGTACATGATGCAGTAGATGTAAATCCAACACAAATGGGGAAAAAAGAAGTCCACAACACACCACATTATTCAAAGGTAATCTTGTCAAAGAAGTAACATCCTATCAGATTATGATGTTGTGTTATCACGTTGTTTATCATCATTAGACCAGGAAGAAATGATATATTAATGTAATGTATGAGAGGGTAGTTCAACATCATAAATGGAAAAAATACTGAGCAGTTTTAATTCCTGTATCTTCGAAGTGGGTGAGTAATTTAATGTCATGCCAAATGAAGGTGCTGGGAATTTTTACATCCTATTGCTCGGATGGAGTTGAGAAGTTTAACGCCATATAGGAAGAAGTCATTGGGAAATTTATGTCTTACATCTTTGTTGGGGGTGAGAAGTTTAACATCATATAGCAAGAAGTTGATGGGTATTTTTATGTCATGCAACTTTGAAAAGGGGGATCAGTTGAAAATCCTACAGGATGTCGGTGATAAGTTAAACATCATACAATATGAAGATGCCATGTTTAGAATCATTCTAGTTGGAGATCAGTATTTTGAAATCATTTGTGGTGAAGAAAAGCATTTTAAGATCATGAAGGAAGAAGATGAGATGTTTATCATCATACAAGATGTTGATGAGTGGTTTAACATAGTGTAGGATGGTTATGGAAAATTTATCATCATGGAGGATAAAGATGATTAGTTTAACATCATGCAAGATAATGATTAGTAGTTTAACATCATTTATGATGAAAATGAGTGTTTTATTTCCATGTAAGATAAATATAAGATGTTTAATGTCATGAAAAATGAATATGATATGTTTAAAATCATTTAGGTTGAATATGAGCAGTTTAAAACCATATAGGACGAATATGAGCAGTTTAACATCATAAAGGACATAAATGAGTAGATTAACATAATGAAGGAAAATGATGAGAATTTTAACATAAAGAATGATCAAGATGAGTAGTTTATCATCATGAAGGTCTAATATGAGCAATTTAACATCATGGAGAACGAATATGATTCTGTGTGACTCAACTATATCATTACACATCCCACCAAAACTACCAATCCCGTGTTATCCATGCTCGATGTGAGAAACAAGGAGTAGTGATGGGATTTTTCTGACATGTGGAAGATCACATTTAGGTAAAGGGAATATAGTTTGAATAAAATCCCAATGGAACTGACCTCCCAACTGAACACACATAGTCATAAACAGAAGTAACACTAAGAGTGTTGGAGTTCCACCTAAACATAAGGGGTTGGAACATATGAATACTAATTCCCGACATATGGATCATAATGATGGTGGTATAGAAATGGAGGATAAATAATAACAGTATTTGTATCAAGATGTCTACATCTTGTTATCCTAATGTAGAATCAAGAAATGATGGCCCACAACTAACTGTATTTGAAACCACAGGGCCAAACACAATGTGTCTTACAATTTATTCTGTGGAATTTTCTTAAGATGGTACATGAGACAAAGTGGAAAGGGATCACTTAGTTAGGGTTACATTTATACATAGAAAATAATAGATATCCAAATAAAGGTCACATGAAGTGTGTGCATAGATCGAGGGAATGTCGCTGTGGAGTCCAACACATTAAGTTCTACACCATAGTGTATATTAGTGTGTTAGTGATACATTCAATATATAGTGGGTGATGTCCATTCTCATGTATGAGGGTCATGAGGACGTAAAATTAATGTTTAAGGTCATTGAGTTGACTATTAACTCTCAGTTTGTGGTCATATAGTTTGGACCATTAGGAAGGAACTTGGTTAAAGGGAATGTGTGTAGGGGATGAAGTATAAAATCATGACTTCAATGAGGGACATGGATGCCTTCCAACATATGGAAATTTCTAAAAAACCTACTCATATTTTTAATTAATGATGCCTTATCTAAGGATAAGTATTTTAAAGTCATACAAATAAGACTATAACAAAATATTTTATTGTAATATTGTATGGGGAGAAGGGGAAATGCCTTTTAATTTTGTGAAAAAAGTACCATAAATACTATGAAATTTAATGTATTTCTTGTAGGATGTGATAGTTTAATGTCATGTGAGATGGGGAAATAGTTTTTATCATCATGTTAATTGGAAAAGAGAGATATTAGTTTAAAGTTGTAGTGCTCGAACTGTAAAAAGAAGAATTTGCAGTTTATCATCATGCATGAGGAATCTGATTTATAGTTTTATGGTCATAAAAATAAGACCATTAGCTCTTCGTTTAAGTAGAATTTGGAACATAGAGGTCGCTATCTTGGATGGGCATTCATAGTGTGGATGGGGGGAAATACTGACATGAAAGAGGCTTAGGAGGCCCAATTCCACATAACACATCCTTGAGAGAACAAACTTACAATTTAATGTCATAAAACATGGACTTAAATGATAGTTTAACATCATGTTTCAAGGACGTATACAATAAATTTTATCTTCATGTTGTAAGGAACACATCTAATTCATATTTTATGGTCATAGAATTCAGACCATAATGTCATAATGTTTAATATCGTTTGACCAGGATGAGGTTATCGGGAAATTTTTCGTCCTGCATCTCAGACCGTGCAGTAGTTTTACATCATGTGGAAAGAGACAATAATTTAACATCATAAAGGATGGTGAAGTGTGTGTTTCTCAACCGTATCAATACAAATCCCACCAAAAACATGTAAAGACCTGAAAAATTGAAGGAATTTATTTTCATAATTTTCATTGGGATTTTACAAGAATGTAGTTTCTGACGGCACCTGATTCCGAGGCCCGGTGTGCCTGGAATCTTTTTCCGAAAATTAGCTCGGGTACGTTCTGTGAACGAACAAGAAGGTTTTTCTAACATTTGAACCGGTGCTCGGAATCAAATTCTGAGGGCACCAATGGAATCGCAGTGCCAGTATTTTCTTTGAAACAACTTTTCCGGAGTTGCGTTTGCTCGGGTGTGGTTTTTAATTATTGGGGTTAAGTAAAGAAATAAAATAAAAGCGGTACAACCGATTTTTATTTTATTTTTCTTAACTTAAGTTAAGTGGATGATGTGGGACCCACAATATCCTACCCCACATGGTAAGATATTTGTGAGGTGGGTCCCACACGATCCCCACCGTTTCTTTCACCTTTTTCAACCCCCCTCCTTTAATTAAGTAACGCACCCGCACCCCCCTATTTAATGAAGTCAACCCTTGAATTTATTTTGGTTAAGAAATGCCTAATTAATGTGGTGGTTTAAGCGTTGAAATTTATTCACATAATTGTTTTTTTCGTTTTTGAATTTTAAAACATCGGACTTGTGAAATAAAAATAAGACACGTCTTATTTTTTTTAGGCTGGTGGTGTTGAGAGGCAAGGGAGATTTCACTAAGACTCTTGAATATATTATCTTCCTCGCGAAGAATGCGGAGAACGCAAAGAATGCCGGATCCTCAGAAATAAATGACGCTTCATCCGCGATGCTTTTTCCATGACAAGACAATCCCCCTTCCACGACGCTTCTTCCGCGACGCTTTCTTCCACGACGTTTATTTCTGCGATGAATCCTCGCTCATCGAATTCGACGAGGTAAGGATTTATTTTAATTGTTGTTCGCAAATCCTTCTGTTTCCTTTCTTCTTTTCTATTGGAGCCGCCTATTACCGCAATAACGGGAGGGGTTCAGACCGCACGAACACAACCATCCCTCCTCTCCCTTTTGGTTGTTTGATATTGTTGTGGCACGAGAAAGGCAACGCGGTGTCGAAGTACCGCGCGGGAATTATTAAGGAAAGGGGGAGAAGCGCAGCGCCGTTGCGCCGCGCCGTTGAAGACGAACCGAAGACACGGCGATTTCCTGCCATGCCGGAGAACCACAAAAGCAACCTGGCTAGAGCGGGGCCGCGGCGGAGGGGCGTGGCACCATCGGACTGCACCGGACGGACTATGGCCGTAGCCGGTTCAGGGTCGCGGCGGAGCAGGGGTACCGGCGGACGGTTCTGGGCCACCGGCGTCGGAACAGAGGGACCGTCCCTTGCCGGTCCCATGGAGGCAGCAGCCGGCTGGCCAGATCGGGCCGGTCGGTCAGGGGAAAATTGGGGGTTCGTAACTCCCGGTCGGCCAGCAGGTGCAGCCCCCTCACATGGAGGTCGCGGGTTCTCAACGCGCGGGGGGCAGTGCCCCCCCCCCCTTCACCGCTCGGCCGCTGGCCGCGCCAACTTGCCGGGTCGGGCTGCCCAGGCCGGGCCGCGCCAGGCCGCACCCAAGCCAGGCCGGGCCGTGCCATCCGGGTCGGGCCGCGCCCATGCGGGCCAGACCCAGACTCGGTTCAGGCTGACCCTGGGGGTAACGGGCCGGGTCGGACCGGGCCGGAACCCCCTAATACCAAATCTCTTTCAGTCTGTTGCCCATAACTCGTGATTTGGTCCTCCGATAGATGCACCATCAGTTGCGTAGAGATCCTTGGATCGAGACGGTCATTTCGGTATAGTACACTCAAGGTTTCAGAGTACTCTGAGTTCGGCCGGGTTGGTTCGTACACGAAACCAACCAGGCCCTCGGAGCGGAAACGCTTATTACATAAGCTTGGGACATTCGATTGACATGCAGTAGACTTTGTTGGATTCATCTAGGTGATACAGACCTTTTGGCTTACTCCGTTCGAGGATTGGACGTAGTTGGAGTACGGTCGGGTCAGTTTTGACTTAAAAACCAACCGAGCCCCTCGGACGAAAAAGACAAATACTCTCAGACAAGGCGTCCGATTGACGCGCCGTCTGTGACGTTGAGTTCCTATTGATGATACAGAACATTTGGATACATCAAATCTAGACTTTCTGTCATTTGATGTATCAGCCCCTCAGCTCGTGGGGAGGACCCTCTGAAACGAGCTAGTTGTGTGCGGGAACCCTAGAACTGGCTGCTACTGCGACGACAATGACGATTGTGCATAAATCCTCTGTGGATTTGACGACGATGACTACAGCACTCCGTGATCCTACGTGGATCAGTGCTACCGATCCTGTGTTGGTTAGATCCTGTGTGGGTTAGCGCTCAGCGGTCCTGTGTGGTCCAGCGCCTATAGATCCTTTGTGGGTCTGATCCTGTGTGGGTCATTGCAGGGGTTAGTTACCTATCGATCCTATGTGGGTCAGATCCTGGGTGGGTCATTGCGGGGGTTATTACCTCTCGATCCTGTGTGGTTTTGATGGCTTAGATGAATCAGTGGCTATATATGATCATCTCTAACATCGTACGAAGAAGTAAACCTGTGTGAGCGGAATCTTGACTTGCATTCCTATGTGGATTACGTTATGCTTTCCTCTGTGGATCGGGTTGTGATTTCCTGTGTGGATGTGATCGAACATGGGCTCAGAGGTTGGAGAGAACTGGAATTGAGGACATAGGTATATGTATGGGCATATACCTAAGTAGAGTCGTGTGTTACTTTGTGATTGTATCATTCCTTTGTATATTCGGGGAGACCTTCGGGGGTCTCGGGGTCCCTACTGAGTAGCTTATACTCACCCCTGCACGGGCTATGCCCACACTACATTGTGTTGGTTGCAGAAGACGGATAATGCTGATCATGGTTAAGGCACAAGGAGCTGGCCGATACCTGGAGGTGGACCATTGGGCGGGACGTACACGGAGCAGATGGCTGGACTCGAGGAGTTGGGGAGGCTAT
Source organism: Viscum album (assembly GCA_963277665.1). Classification (NCBI taxonomy): domain Eukaryota; kingdom Viridiplantae; phylum Streptophyta; class Magnoliopsida; order Santalales; family Viscaceae; genus Viscum; species Viscum album. The sequence goes on from OY728141.1 coordinate 1,429,958,245, forward strand.
CTGTACCCACCCTTTAGGTTGGACTTCCAGTGGACGGCTCGAGGCCACGACATTAATTTCAGTTGTTTTTTTCCCTTTCCAGTTGTACTTTACTTTCAGTTTGGGTTTGTATTCTGGCCCACTTACTTTTCTGCACTTAATATTGTACCTAGTTTTTACATAGTGTTTAATTCTACTTCTTGCTTGCTCAGTGGTGTTTTTTTACTTTAAAAATGAAATGCCTTCCCTTTTTACCTGCATTTACGCCTTGGTGCTAGTTTCCATCCCCTGGCCTATGGAAGGAGGGCTTGGGGTAGTCACAGCATGGGCCCCGAGGACGGGTCGTGAGAAATTGATATCAGAGGAGCTCGGTTCTACCGCAGAACATTGGACTTTGATCTTTCTTCTATGTGAAGCAATAGTGTTAAGCATATTGGGTGTGGTTATCAGTCCAGGGAGTCCAGTGTTGGTGCAGCGGCTGATGTATCTATACACCAGGACCCTGACTTCTGATTTCTGACTTAATGCACGAAAAAATTGATTGCATGTGTGTTAAAAGTTTTATTTTTGATTACTTTATATCAGCTCACCAGGTATACTGTTCTGACCGTGGAGCACCTGTATCTTTTTAGGATGCCCCATGATGGCAGCCAGCTAGGGTTCCGAGCGTTGTGCGTGACGATAGCCCACCGAGCGACGAGGCCTCGGTACAGGGCCCTTTGACACAGAGGCAATGGCGGTACCGCTACCCGCCAAGCCACCGATGCTACCAGCCCCAGCCGCTGACGATGCACGTCGCCTTAGTGCAATGCATGAGTTTTAGCGCCATCGACTGCCCAAGTTCCGCGGGAAGACGGACCTTCAGGCTGCCAAGGATTGGCTGGAGGCAGTTGTACGGGTTTTCAGGTTAGTGAGGACACCAGCAGAACTCATGGTGATCCTCGCAGCGAGCATACTGCACGCGGCAGCAGGCAGATGGTGGAGCATAGTGCTCTAGGTGCACGATGAGGCATCTCTCCTCTGGACGGACTTTGAGATCCTCTTCTGCTCGGAGTTCATCTAAACCACCCTCCATGCGGTACACATCAAAGAGCTTGTACAGCTGTGGCAGGGTAGCTTGATGGTCGCCCAGTAATCGGCGAGATTTACCGATCTCTCATGCTATTCGATGGACATGGTACGTGACCCATTCTTCTAGGCATGGACCTTTGAGCAGGGAATGAGGCATGAGATCAGAGCATCTCTAATCTCCCTCAGTACTCCGACTCAGGCAGGGGTACTAAAGCGAGCCCTTCTCATCGAGAGCTTTCTGGCTGAGTCTACATCACCATCGAGACCTACCGCAGGGTGGAACATAGAAGATTCTTCTACAGAAGGCAATCGATGGATGAATCATGGGTCCAGGAAGACCAGAAACTTAGGAAGACGACCTTAGGACACTGGCTCAGCAGTGCAGGGCACACAGCGCAGAGCCAGTCTTTCGAGAGGCAGACAATGCTACGCATACGGCGGGCAGGGCCACATGGCTCGTGACTGCCCGACCCGCCGTGCCGAGGAGCAGTAGACGGTTGAGGGACCACCCAGGCAGAGGCAGAGGGTCGACCGTGGCGGTCCACATGGAGCAGGCGGACGAGGCAGAGGAGCTAGCCGAGCAGAAGGTGGTGTGCGACGCTTTGAGGCTCTAACACCACCACCACCACCAGGAGGTCCACCCCGACCATAGGGAGCTGGCGGGCAGAGATAGGCACAACTCCAGGAAGGGAGGCCTATGACAATAGCGCGGCCGAGATGATTCGAGGTACTATCTGTGTCTATTCCACCCTTTATGTAGCTCTTATAGACACATGAGTGAGTCATTTTCTCATAGATGATGCCCTTGTTCGGAGCTCGAAGATTCCGACAGAGCCGTTGGCTCGATCCTTATGGCTAGATACTCCTACGGGAGCAGACTCGATGATTACACACTGGTGCTGGCAGTGTGAGCTTACTCTAGGAGGCTGGAGCTTCGATTGGGATCTTTTTGTAGCGGCGTTGAGGCATTATGACGTCATCTTGTGAATGTATTGGTTATCTACAGTCCATGCTCAGATTGAATGTATTAGGCGCACGGTGCGGTGTGTACGCACCGACGGGAGCATGTTCACCTTCACCGGCGATAAGGGAGCCTTCGCAGCACAAGATGGACTCTCGTAGAGGAGAGGACAACCCATCACTAATCAGTTGACTAGCCTCATCCTAAGAGTGGTTGACGTGCAGAGACCTAGTTTTCCCGCAGTGGTGGATCAGTATGCAGACGTTTTCCCCGACGACGTTCTAGGACTACCTCCTTGCAGAGAGGTAGACTTTTAAATTGATCTATACCCTAAGAAAACCCTGATATCCACCCCAGCATATCGGATGGCTGCCACCGAGCTTCGAGAGCTACGAGTACAGTTGGAGGACTTGCAGGGCAAGGGATTCATCTGACCCAATGTTTCACCCGGGGCTCCCCCGATATTGTTCACCAAGAAGGCGGACGGGAGCTTGTAACTTTGTGTCGACTATCGTTGCCAGAACCAGGTGACAGTGAGGAACATGTATTGGCTACCAAGAAATGACGACCGTTTCGTTCATCTCAAGGGAGCATGGTGGTTCTCGAATATAGACCTCAGGTCAGGCTATCATCAGCTCAGAATTCGGGATGAGGACGTGCAGAAGACGGCCTTCAGATGTCGGAACGACCACTATGAGTTCATGGTTATGCCATTCAGCGTAACCAATGCTCCAACAATGTTCCTTTCCATCATTAACAAGAGCTTTTCATCCTTACCTCGATCAAATTGTCATGGTCTTCATCGAAGACATTTTGATTTACTCGACCACTGAGGAGGAGCACGCCAACAACTTGCGGGTTGTACTGGACACACTCCGAGAGCACTAGCTTTATGGTAAGCTCTCGAAGTGTCAATTCTGGATACGCGAGGTCCACTTCATGGGACACGTCATCTCTGAGGAGGGAGTTGTGGTGGATCCTGCGTAGATCGAGGCAGTGCTATCTTGGTAGCCACCTAGGAGCTTGAGGGAGGTGTGAAGTTTCTTGGGACTAGCTGGATACTACCGGAGATTTGTGCCAGACTTCTCCAGAGTTGCAGCACCCTTCTCAGCTTTGACGAAGAAGGGGAAAACCTTTTTGTGGTCAGACAGATGTCAACAGAGCTTCCAGGAGCTGAGACAGAGATTGACCAGTGCACCTATCTTGAGGTTGTTAGAGGAGGGAGTAGGGTACGTAGTCTACTGCGATGCATCAGGGACTAGACTCGGGTGTGTCTTAATGAAGGAGCAGGTAGTGATCGCCTATGGATTACATCAGTTGAGGCCGCATGAGCAGAACTATGCTACCTATGACCTAGAGTTAGTAGCAGTGGTCTTCGCTCATAAGACATGGCGACACTATCTGATGGGTGAGTGCTTTACAGTCTATTCTAACCACCAGAGTCTCAGATACATCTTCTCGTAGAAGGACCTGATCCTAAGACAGCAGTGATGGCTCAATTTCCTCCTAGACTATGACTTTGATATAGTATATACTCCGGGAAAGGGGAACGTGGTAGCCGATGCTTTCAGCAGGAGAACAGGCATTCAGATACATGGGGAGGCGACAGAGCAGCTAGTCACTTTGCAGATATCCTTAGTGGATAGAGATGGAGTAGCCTTCATTTAGTCACTCACAATCACTCCTCCACTACTGCAGCGGGTTAGAGAGGAACAGTGTGGGGACACTGAATGTGAGACACAGCGTGCACAGATATCTTCAGGACAGGAACCTGATGGTTTCTCTGTAGGAGGAGAGCACGACGTCCTTTTCAGAGAACGTACCGTGGTACCAGTTGCTTTACGGGAGGAGGTGCTAAGAAAGATTCAGACATCCTCTTTCGCAGTACATTCTGGCCTGGAAAAGATGTACTAGGATCTCAGATGACAGCACTGGTGGCCAGTCATGAAGAAGGCTGCGGCAGAGTTCGTGTAACACCCCGAGATTTTATGAAAAATAATATTTTTAATTTTATTGATGTCTTGTGTTGTACGCTACACCAAAAGTAGCTTTCACTATACACATCCATGACTTGGCTTACATTACACGCAATTGCGACCTTCAACGATAGCGTGTGAAGTACGCAATACCGAGTTTCACTAAATGAGATATTATTATAATATTATTATGAACTAGCCGTTATGAATAGTAATACCCACTTTTTGAAATGTTATAAATTTTATCTTTCAAAACAGACTTCATTTTCTGATTCGGAATATCGAAATTAGCTTATGGTTAAATTTTGGTACTTTTCGGATATCTTTCATATTCTGATGAATAGTGAAAATTACTAAATTTTAATTAAAAAAAACTTTTTTAATCGAAATAATTAATAGTGATAAATTATTAATTTGAGTGGTTTCAAAGTATATTTAGAATATATTTTTACAGTTTAATACAATGTTGTTCATTGGTTGTAATTTCACATTTAAACCAGATATAAACAAGTGTTAATCTTTTGATAGTTATTATCTCTTAAAAACACGCTATTTGTTTTGACGACGGTAATTAATTTTTAAATTAGTTAATGTAAATGATATGTTTAGAATTTGATAAAATAGACATCATTTTTGAATTCATAATATCAAATATATCTTAGGCCTAATTTTTGGTATTTTTCTGGAAACTTTCATTTTTTGATGAATAGTGAAACCACTAAGTGGTAGTTAAAAAACTAATTTTTTCATAAAACATAAATTTACCGCATCTGTTAGTGGAATTTCAAAAATTCGATAGTAAAGTTTAATATCAAGGACTAAATTTTTTTTCAATGAGATGAAAATAATTTTTTGTGAATAGTAACTCTTTAGTTTTTTTAGCACGGTTAAAAGTAAATAGGGTAATTAAGGGTAAAAGTGTTATTATTATTACCCTAACACATGTCCTAATTCTATTGAATAAGTTTAATTCGACCAAAAACAACCTTAGGAATAATATATGACCATTTAGGCCCACTTGGATTAGATTAGGGCATTTATTATCAATTTATTTAAAGAAGGGTTAAAATATTTATAATCAATGTTTAATAACTAAATCATTTTTAATATAGGGTTATACATAAGATAAATTCGACTATAAATATTAATTAGAAATCTAAAAATATTTCTAACATAATGGTATTTTATTTGTCATTTTTAGAATTAATATAATTTAATTTATGTATCATACAATGATGATGCAGTAATTATCCTATTAATGAAATATTGACATAATTGATGTTATAAATACCCAAATAAATATAATTGGAGACTTTTTATGAATTCCAATAATTTTATATGTTAATATGACATGTTGATATTGATTTAATTAATTTTTTTCGAACTAATCATTATGTTATGATTTTTTAAAAAATAAATTACCAAATAGTGTCAAAATTGACATAAAATAGTTTTTAAAACAAATATTATATTATTAATTGTTTTTATATTCCTAAAAATCAATGGTTCGGCCAAGATCCTTATATCATGATATGTGTATCATTAATGGACCACTTTGGGGTCGCTTGTATGTATATGGTAAGTTTATTAACTATATAATATAAAAATACAAAGTGACATGGTAAATGTCAATCTAATTAACTAAGAGTTAAATCTAAAAGATAAGGTTAATATAATGACCTAAACTTGTATAAATTATAATTTATGAGAGTATATAGAACCATACCAACCTTAGCTTCGAAATATATCAATTTGGAGCAATTAAAAACTGAACATTACTTTATAATAAAATAATATGTTTAGTTATTCCAAAGGTGCCCCTCTCCTCCCTTATAAAAGGGAACCTCCTCCCTCTCTTCCTCACACCACTTTGAGCCTTAAATCCCAGCCAAAACCTTCCAAATTCACTTCTCCACTTCCATAGAAACATCCTAGAGGTCTTGGTTTTCTTTAATGGCAAATTTTGGTACCCCAGGAGGAGGTCTCAAAGAGAAGCTTCAAAGAAGAGGTAATGTCCATTAACGATTCTTTCAACTTTATTTATTCTTCCACTTCTTCTTATTTAGTTTCTTCATTATCAAGTAATAAAATCAGTATCAATCATATACTGATATGTTATTATAAGTATTAAACAACCATATTTCACCATCTATCCATCCTACGGAAAACGAAATCACCGCGCGTGCGTACGTACGGAATACCGTCTCCACGCCGTGGTGTAATCTATTTTCCACCACCACCTTACTTGGATGGGTATAATGGTGAAAGTAATGAATATATGTGATTATTGTAAAGTGATATTGATTCTGAAATAGTATAAATACACTCCAATACAATTCCATGATCATGGGAATGATATCATCGCTCGTGCGTATGTACGGACTACCGTCTGCACGAACGCGATGAGATTCATATTCTATGATTAACCATTCAAGATAGATTATAAAGTATATATATAATAAGTAATAATTAAATATATGACATAATAATTCTACTGGATTTATGTATATATATATATTTATGTCATCTACTTATTTCCATTCAATAAAATAAGGAAACGAAAACAACGTTCATGCGTACGTACGACCTACCGTCTCCATGAATGGTGTATTTATTTCCATTTATCGATCCATTATATATATGTATATTCTGAATAGATATTATATATAAATAATTTTTTACATTCTGGATGTAAGTAATCATGATCTAAGTAATCATATGAATAATTACAAGTTAAAACACGAACGACAAATAAAACGATTTTACCCAAAACGCTACTTTAAGAATGAGTAATATAAAGTCATAAGTGAACCATATATGATATAATAACAATGGATATGATTCTATAATAAGTCAATGAAATTATTTAAATCATTATACAGGAGGTTCGGATCCATACGAATCATATCGGACCCAAGATAAAGGAAAATATCACAATCTCATTTTTATTCGAGATTGTTTATACATTGGTATTTACTGGGGTGTATTTTATCATCCACAACCATGTTTCCTCAATATGTAATATTTAAATTATTCTACAATAGTTTATATCCAATTTTACCCTTCGGTGAGTTTTTAGTAAAAGATATGAAAGGAATCTTTTGTCGTTTTTCGTACGAGGTACTTTTTGACTTTTCCGACAAAAGTATGAGAAGAATGCTTTTTTAACTTATACGGCATGAAAGGATTTTCATGGTTTTATAAAGCCGTATTTTCATGACGCTTCCTCCAAAATATTTCATGACTATTTCCAACAAAATCTCTTTCTTTTCAAATTTCATGATGTTTTGTGAAAAGAAATTGATTTTTAAGAAAAAAGGATATTTTCCTCAAGAATTCATTTCAAGTGTTTTATCAAAACCATTTTCCTTATAAGATGAAATTATTTCATATGTATATGTTTCAAGTATAGTGTCTCAATGATTTACCTGGTTTCACTTTTCTTATGATGAAATGTCCATTTGATGGATTATGAGATGATGGGATGATGTTTATGAAACCCATTTTATTCTTTGGGTTATGATGAATGTTTTAAGTTTATTCTATGGCACAAGTAAGAATGATTTCACTATGAGATGGGTGGGACCTATATATCCCTTCAATGCATTGGGTAAGGATTTTATCTCTCATGAGATAGACATGGCTAGAATGGTAAGTTAATCTGGTTCAGTGTTACAGGACTGAAACGAGAGTGAACTCGATTCAGAAAGGGACTTTGTCCACTAAGATGGTCTTGGAAGCAATGCCTTGGCTACTATAAAAATTATTACATGTGCTTAATGGATTCCACAATTACATGTTTTATTCCCATGCTATTTTATAATGATTTATGTTCCATTTTGATCTATGCCTTATGTAATTCCATGTTTTATGTCATTGCTCAAGATTTTGATGTTTAAACATTATGTTCATATTTTTAAGTTCAAATGTATATGGTATGTTTTATTTTATCCATGATCACCCATACTGAGCATTTGAGCTCACCCTTTTTATGTTTTATTTTCACACAGGATTAAAAGAATGGTTTTAGGTAAGGAATCAAAAAGTGGAAGATCTTTATTAGGGATTTTGAAGATCTTTCACCACGATTAGAAGATTATATTCTGAGTTTCAAAAGACACTAAATAGTTACGGTCCTTATGTGTCTATTTTTGTTATGTACTATGTTTTCCGCAAATTTAATGTAATGACCATGTATGTCAGGCTTCGGGTCTCTACAGTTGGTATCAGAGGAAAGGTTTAGTCAACCTTTGGAAACTAGGATGCGAAAATGTTAGTGAGATCCCTAGAGATATTTCTTAGGTATTTCTAGGGATGTCCCTAAGGATAATTATACGTATAGGATATAGTCCTAGAACTATGGTAACGATCTTACAATTTAACCTAAGATTTTAGATATTGAAGGTGCTCCCCCTTTACTATTTTGTTTTCCCTAGCATTATTTTTGCCTTTGACACTATTCTTATTGGGTTTTAGATGATGGCTGGAACCCGAAGGAACTGTGTTGATCAATGTAATGGAAAATGAAATGACATTCCTCCTGCACAAACCAATGTTATGGGAGATGGAGTGAAAAATCTTATTGCTATACTTACATAAGCTATGAACCATTCTGGACTTCCAAATGAGCAAAGAAGGGAACAATATTCTATTGAGTTCTTCATGAGGCAAATTCCACCTTCTTTCAGTGGGTCTTCTGATCCAATTGTTTCTGAACAATAGATCAGTACCACTGAAAATATATTTTCAGTTCTTCAATGTTCTGAACATGATAAAGTCATCTTTGTAGTATATCGTTTGGAAGGTGATGCTGATCAATAGTAGAATATTATCAAGAATACGATGCCGAGAGATGAAATTGAGTCCATGGAATGGGATGAGTTCAAGAACATATTTTTCAATAAGTACTTCCCTCGTATTCTTCGTACAAAGATGGAGAAAGAGTTTCTTTAACTAAGGAAAAAGGATGGTGAATCTGTTGGTATTTACGAAGCGAATTTTACAAGGATTGCAAGGTATGCAGCTGGCTTTATCATCCAACCTGAAAGTAAAGTTGATCGATTCTTCATTGGCTTAAAACCAAGTCTTCTAAGGGTATTAGCTATAAGAGACTTCAGTAGCTATGAAGAAATTGTGTGTTGTGCTATCAAGGTAGAAATGGAAGTTGGTGTTACATATCCATCTCATGGTTTTGACAAGAAACGAAAGATGGAGTTTAAGGAGAAATCACAGAATAATGGTGAAAAGAAGATGAATGATTCCTTATGCTCAAAGTGTGGAAAGAAGCATGTTAGAGATTGTCTTAAAGGGACTAGAAACTGTTTTATGTGTGGAAAAAAAGGTCATCGGGAAGCTGAGTGTTGAAGTAATGGAACAAGGGTTGCAAATGATGTGAATAATGAAAAGACTGCAGATAAAGCACCACCAACACTTCAATGCTTCAAGTGCAAGGAAATGGGACATTATTCTAATAAATTCCCTAATCCAAGGGTTAGTGATCGACATGATCAACCACTTAAGGCAAAGGACAAAGGGAAGTCACATGCGATCACTATTGGCGATGTTGAATATGAAAACGATGTGGTGGAATGATTAAGTGTTTATGTAATAGGATTCCAAAATAATGTTGTATATATTATCGTGGAATATTGGAATATTTATGTATTGGTCTATTGTGGTTTTCAATAATTTTATTGTACCAATAACCATGGAAAGTGATTGAGATATTTTTGGAAAGAAGATGATATGCACATAATGAAGGGATAAGGAGAAAATGAAATGTTTGACAGTATTAATGAGCTCATGACTGATATAAGAAGAAGGTTATATCATGGTTTGAGTATATAGTATTTTTGGATTTTGGTATGTGGAAAGAGTTAACTTTTAACATTATTCATGTTTTCACTATGGTTCAATGTGTATTAATTTTTCAAGAGAATACATGATTAAGGTATTCCCATGATTGGAATGTGACCAACAAGATAATGGGGAATAAATGATGGTTGGTTGATGACATTTCAAGTAATAGTTTTCATTATACTATGAGCTTGGACCGAAGTATTTTAGATAAAGATTGGAATGGATTATGTTGGACATAAGATAGTATTGTTTAAGGATAGAACTTTTTTTGATATTATTTATGGGATGTTATAGTGATGTAGTTTTAGAAAAAGGACAACCTGCAGGACGTGCGACAGCCCATCACGTCGGACAAGGCTGTGGGAATCGAACCCACAACCGAACTGCGACTGGCCTTTATCGCCTACCACTGGCCTACAAGAAGTCCCTGTTTAGTAGAAACTGGTTTTATTATATTAATAACTATGTTATGTGAATTATAAGTCCATTTTAGGAACCATATATTATTAATCTCACTATAGATTGACTTATGTATTTTTGATAACTTTTACTAACCTTTTGTTTGAGACAGATGGAATGACCCGACATTCTATCACATGATCTGCTAAGACTTCACAAATAACAAATTCAATTTCATTTCTTTAAGATATGAAGTGGAAATTTTTCAAGGCATGAACAATAGTGAGATTGTACCAAAATAAAGTAAGTATTTATTCTAAATCAAATTCTTCAACTTTAGGGAAATATTCTTGAAAACCAAAAATATTGTCCTAGTGCCCTTATATCTAATGAATCAGATGGTACCCTAGATCATCACAAATTTATGGATTTGATATTTTTTCTATTTCATAGCCATGTTCTCTACCACTCTCCACCAGCACATGATGGTTAGATTTCTCTTCCATATCTATACTTTCACCTATGTTCTCCTATGTAGAAACCCAGTGATTACTTAATTTGGGTAACCGTTACATTTCATACTTTAGTTTTTTAAACAAAGTTTTAGTATTCCTTTTTACGATGTGGGTTTCTATTAAAGAAACTTTTTAGTAGTAAACCATTTATAACCCCCGACGAATTTCGAGGGAGAAATTCATTTTAAGGTGGGTAGAATGTAACACCCCGAGATTTTATGAAAAATAATCTTTTTAATTTTATTGATGTCTTGTGTTGTACGCTACACCAAAAGGAGATTTCACTATACACATCCCTGACTTGGCTTGCATTACACGCAATTGCGACCTTCCACGATAGCGTGTGTAGTACGCAATACCGAGTTTCACTAAATGAGATATTATTATAATATTATTATAAACTAGCCATTATGAGTAGTAATACCCACTTTTTTAATTTTTATAATTTTTATCTTTCAAAACAGACTTCATTTTTGGATTCGGAATATCGAAATTAGCTTATGGTGAAATTTTGGTACTTTTCGGATAACTTTCATATTCTGATGAATAGTGAAAATTACTAAATTATAATTAAAAACAACTTTTTTAATCGAAATAATTAATAGTGATAAATTATTAATTTGAGTGGTTTAAAAGTATATTTAGAATATATTTTTACAATTTAATACAATGTTGGTCATTGGTTTTAATTTCACATTTAAACCAGATATAAAAAAGTGTCAATCTTTTGATAGTTATTATCTCTTAAAAACACGCTATTTGTTTTGACGACGGGAATTAATTTTTTATTTAGTAAATGTAACTGATATTTTTTGAATTTGATAAAATAGAAATCATTTTTGAATTTATAATATCAAATATATCTTAGGCCTAAGTTTTGGTATTTTTCTGGAAACTTTCATTTTTTGATGAATAGTGAAACCACTAAGTGGTAGTTAAAAAACTAAATTTTTCATAAAACATAATTTTACTACTTCTGTGATGGGAATTTCGAAAATCCGAGAGACACGGTTAATATCAAGGACTAAAATGTTGTTCAATGAGATTGAAATAATTTTTGGTGAAAAGTAACTTTTTACTTTTTTTTAACCACGGTTAAAAGTAAATAGGGTAATTAAGAGTAAAAATGTTATTATTATTACCCTAACACATGTCCTAATTCTATTGGATAAGTGTAATTCGATCAAAAACAACCTTAGGAATAAAATATGACCATTTAGACCCACTTGGAATAGATTAGGACATTTATTATCAATTTATTTAAAGAAGGGTTAAAATCGTTAAAATCAAAGTTTAATAACTAAATCATTTTTAATATAGGGTTATAAATAAGATAAATTCGACTATAAATATTAATTAGAAAGATAAAACGATTTCCAACATAATTTTATTTTATTTTTAATTTTTAGACTTAAAATAATTTAATTTATTTATGATACAATGATGATGCAGTAATTATCCTATTAATGAAATATTGACATAATTGATGTTATAAATACCCAAATAAATGTAATTTGAGACTTTTTATGAATTCCAATAATTTTCTATGTTAATATGTCATGTTAATATTTATTTAATTAATTTTTTTCGAACTAATAATTCTGTTATGATTTTAAAAAGAATCAATTATCAAATAGTGTCAAAATTGACATAAAATAGTTTTTGAAACAAATATTATATTATAAATTGTTATTATATTCATAAAAATCCAAGGTTCTGCCAACATACTTATATAATGATATCTGTATCATTAATGGACCACTTGGGGGGTCTCTTGCATGTATATGGTACATTTATTAACTATATAATATAAAAATACAAAGGTACATGGTAAATGTCAATCTAATTAACTAAGAGTTAAAACTAAAAGATAAGGTTAATATAATGACCCAAACTTGTCTAAATTATATTGGATGAGGGTATTTAGACCCATCCTCACATTAGCTTCGAAATATATCAATTATGAGCTATTAAAAACCGAATTTGACTTTATAATAAAATAATATGATTAGTTATTCCAAAGGTGCCCCTCTCCTCCTTTATAAAAGGGCACCTCCTCCATCTCTTCCTCACACCACTTTGAGCGTTCAATCTCGGACAACCCCTTTCAAATTATCTTCTCCACTTAACTAGAAACATCATAGAGGTCCTGGTCTTCTTTAAAGACCAATTTTAGTACCCTAATTGGAGGTCTCAAAGAGGCGTTTCAAAGAAGAGGTAATGTCCGTTACCGATTCATTCAACATTATTTCTTCTTCCACTTCTTCTTCATTAGTTGTTTCATTATCAAGTAATAAAATAAGTATCAATCATATAATGATATGTGTTGAGCCCTCTGGAAGATTGCTGATTTCATGTTTATAACTGATGTTTTAATAATCACAAATCATCACAACTCATTAATGCTTAATCTGGTTTGATGTCTCATAAACATAATTCCAATCTATAAATGAATCAGTTATCATTTTTTTTTAACTATGCTTATTAACTTACAAAGTATGTTGGAAGCCTTCTGGAGTCACCGATCCATCGGACGCACCGATCCATCAGACGCACCGATCAATCAGACTCACCGATCAATCGGACGCACCGATCCATCAGACGCACCGATCAATCAGAGTCACCGATCCATCGGACGCACCGATCCATCAGACTCACCGATCAATCAGAGTCACCGATCCATCGGACGCACCGATCCATCAGACGCACCGATCAATCAGACTCACCGATCAATCGGACGCACCGATCCATCAGACGCACCGATCAATCAGACTCACCGATCCATCAGACGCACCGATCAATCAGAGTCACCGATCCATCAGACGCACCGATCAATCAGACTCACCGATCCATCAGACGCACCGATCAATCAGAGTCACCGATCCATCAGACTCACCGATCCATCAGAGTCACCGATCCAAGGACTCACTGATGCAAATGAGTCACCGATGCAAATGAGTCACTGATGCAAATGACTCACCGATCAGATGACAGACCGATGCTGATCAAAATGACTCACCGATCAGATGACAGACCGATGCTGATCAAAATGACTCACCGATCAGATGACAGACCGATGCTGATCAAAATGACTCACCGATCAGATGACTCACCGATGCTGATCAAAATGACTCACCGATCAGATGACAGACCAATGCTGATCTATCTGAGTCACCGATCTTTACTCTAATACTGATGACCTACCGATCTCTTGAACAGTCATAAACAACTGTTTGAATTTCTTTATCTCTATCTTTATTTATTCTAACCAACGGTCATATTGGTTATATTTTAATACACTGACAATTAATTAATAAAGGTTGTCGGATGTCAGGAAACCGTACCTCGTACCTGCGGAAAAGAAACCTTTTTCTGTCCTACGGAGCACGTGATGTAAATACAAGAAGACTCTGCTGAAAAAGAGACAGAGCTGCGAAGAAGTAAGAGAGACAATAGACACAGAGACAAGGAAGCATACGACATACTCGAGAAGAGCTCTGTGCATACAAGAAGAACCAAGCAAGACAGAATCAAATATACAATCAAGCCTACTCAAGAAGAGTGGTGTGCATACAATAGATTATTGAAGAGCTTCATCGACTACATCTCACTGCCTGTGAACCTGAAGCATACGACACTCTGCTTCTCAAACAAAATCGAGAAGAGGACTCAGAATCACTTCTGTTTTATTCCAAAACGAGTCTAGTGCTACACTGAAATCACTAGAGCCATTCCTAAACTCTACATCTCTGCTCTGTGATTTATTTATTCTACATTCTGAGCAGTGTGTGTTATCTGCTGTATTAAACACACACACTGACTCCTGTACTTCCACTGGAGGATCTGTAAATCCTCAGCAAACTTTTTACACTTCACTTCCCACTGTGGATAGTGGTAGAGGTCTTGTGACCTGGACAGCTGGCTGCTGTTGTTTATTTTCCCACGTAGAACTGTGGTAGAGGTCTTGTGACCTGGACAGTGTGCTCACTGTTGTTAACCCCGATCCAGGGTGTGGATCACTTTTATATAAACTTTTGAGAGGACTAAGTCTCGGCTTGAGACTGAACCTCTTGGTTACTTCTCTGTGTTTATAGCTATACTCTATATCCATACTATACATGTTTATTTCATATTCCGCTGCTATTACTTTGAAATATAATCTATCTTCAAAGCTACTTTGATAATTAAATTCGCAAGTGTTTATATTTATTATAAATCAGTAAATTGGTTTCAAAAGTTAATTTAATCATAAGATTAAGTTAACTGAGAATTAATCAATCTTTGAGAAGCTAATTGAACCATTATATTCTATATAAATTCACTACAGTTTAATTTATTTTTGAAATTGGGGGATTTTATTAGAAATTGTTTTTAACAGAAAATTTTGATTGGAACTCAATTCACCCCCCTCTTGAGTGTCCACTCCGACCAACACGTGGTATCAAAGGAAGTAAATACTTTCTAAAAGTACTCTGCTTTTGAACTGTGATTTTAGTTGTATTTTAAAGTTCTTAAAATTTCTGTTATTTCTAAATTTTTATCTCTTTAAAATTCTTTTTGTAATATCATGGATAATAGACTTGAGGGTGCTGCTACTAACCGGCCACCTTTCTTCAATGGAACTAATTATGCTCAGTGGAAACTGAAAATGAAAATTCATCTAGAAAGCATAGGTTTTGATATTTGGACTGCTATTGAATCTGAATACAAAATTCCCACTACTGCTAGATCTACTTGGGATGAACCTACAAAGACTGCTTACAATAACAATTGTAAAGCTATGAATGCTCTGTACTGTGCTCTAGGAGATGAAGAGTTTAATAGAATTTCTGCATGTAAAACTGCATATGAAATTTGGGATACCTTAGCTGTTTCTCATGAAGGAACAACTAATGTTAAAGAAATGAGATTGAACACTTATACTATCAAGTATGATAATTTTAAAATGCAGCCTGATGAACCCATTTCTGACATGTATCTCAGGTTCAATGAAATTGTCAACACAATGACCTCTCTGGGAAAGGATGTTCCAGCAAAGGAACAAATTATGAGAATTTTGAGATGTCTACCTGAAAGATGGAGAGGAACCTCTGTCTCCATTAGAGAATCCTGTGACATTGGTGCTCTACCTGTCAAGGAATTAATTGGTAAGCTGATGATGTATGAGGAAGAGCTTAAAGTAAATAAAGAAGAAGATGATGAACCCAAAAGGAAGTCTATTGCCTTCAAGACTACAACCTCAAAGAATAAGGATAAGGAAAAGCTTCAAGCTATCAATGAAAGTACAAGCAGTGAGGAAAGTGAGAATGATTCTGACAGTGATGATGAGATGGCTCAAATAGCCAGGAGATTCAAAAAGTTCTATAGGAAAAAGAAATTTTTTTGGAAACCAACTTATAAGGGTAAGTATGACCAACAAGGCAAATGGAAAAAGGACTGGAAGAAGAATGACAAATCAGATGATGTTGTCTGCTATGAGTGTAAGAGGAAAGGACACATTAAAGCCGACTGTCCAAAGCTGAAGTATAAAAAGAAATATGAATACAAGAATAACAAGTACAAGAAGGCCATGAAGGCTACTTGGAGTGCTTCAGAAGACAGCACAAGTGAAGCTGAATCATCAGACTCTGAAAAGAATCGGGCCAACATGTGTTTCATGACAAACACTTCTGAGGTAACATCAGAGACTCCTGCTTTTAATTCATATTATTCTGGAGAAGATTCTGACTCAGAAAACATGTCAAAATCTGAATTGTTTGAATACTGTGACATGCTAGAAGAAACATGTAATGAGCTTAAAGATAAATATAAAGGTCTAAAGAAACAGTATGCTTTAAGTGTTAGGCATAAATCTGATCTGGATATAGAAGTAGAAAAGAATGCTCAGCTGCTTAAAGAGAATACTGAACTAAAATTGTCTAATGAGCAACTCAAGAAAGATTTAGAGAAGTTCACCAATGGTAAAAATACTCTAACACAAATGCTAGGAAAGCAAGTTGCACCTAGATACACTACTGGTATAGGATACCAACCTGGACAAAGGAAAGTTGCCAAAACTAGATTCATTCCTAAATCTGGACAGAAGATAGTTAATTCTGGAACTTCTTATGCCTCATCCAGCTATATTCATAGTTATGAATCTAATAAGGTTTATCTTTCAAAGGATGTTATTTCTACAAATTATATGAGACCCATTAGACAAATATGGGTACCTAAAGTGTTATTGGCTAACCTGTCTGGACCCAAGAAGATCTGGGTACCAAAATCATCTTCCATCTAAATCTGTTTTGTAGGAGACCTGCTTAAAGAGCTGTTACAAGAAGATATGGTATTTAGACAGTGGGTGCTCAAGACACATGACTGGAGATTATTCTTGCTTCAAGAGCTTAATAAAAGTTGATGGAGGCTTTGTCACCTTTGGTGATAACTCTAAAGGGAAAATCATCGGCCTAGGCCAGATTGGTAACACTGATTCAATTTTGATCTCTAAAGTTTTATTTGTTGATGGACTTAAATATAACCTGTTAAGCATTTCTCAGTTATGTGATGATGGTTTTCATGTTGAATTTGAAAATGATTCTTGCAATGTTTTTAACTCTCAAAATGTTTTAATATTTTCTGCTTCAAGAAATGAAAATGTTTATGCTGTTGATTTAGATTCTTTAGCTAAACAGAACATTCCTTGTTTAAATGCTTTTCATAAAGAGTCTTGGCTTTGGCACAGAAGATTAGGACACTGCAATGTGCACTCACTTAGAAAACTTTCTAGGAAGAACTTGGTTAGAGACTTACCCAAACTTGAATTTCCAGCAGACAAAGTTTGTAATCCCTGTCAAAAGGGAAAACAACACAAAGTTTCTTTTAAATCAAAGAAAGAAGTTTCAACTTCTCAACCACTTGAATTGGTTCACATGGATTTGTTTGGACCATCAAGAGTTTCTAGTTTAAATGGGAAGCACTATGTCTATGTTCTCGTAGATGACTTTTCAAGATATACTTGGGTATATTTTCTAGCTCACAAAAGTGAAGCTTGTTCTTACTTTGTTAAATACTCCAAGTCTGTAGAAAATCTTAGTGGACTCAAGATTAAGACCCTAAGAAGTGATCATGGTCGTGAGTTTGAAAATCAAGATTTTGAATCTTACTGCTCACTCAATGGCTATTCTCATAACTTTTCTGCCCCTAGGACACCCCAACAGAATGGTGTAGTAGAAAGAAGAAACAGAACCCTGCAAGAAATTGCTAGAACCATGCTCAATGAATATGACCTGCCAATTTACTTTTGGGCTGAAGCTGTCAATACAGCTTGTTATGTCATTAATAGAGTCTTGATTAGACCTGTTCTAAAGAAAACCCCTTATGAGTTGTGGAACCATAGGAAACCTAAGGTAAACTACTTCAAAGTTTTTGGCTGCAAAGTCTTTATTCTGAATACTAAAGATAATCTGGATAAATTTGCATCCAAGAGTGATGAAGGAATTTTCCTAGGTTACTCTATCTCTAGTAAAGCCTATAGAGTTTTCAATAAGAGAACCAAATGTGTGGAAGAATCTGTTCACATCAAATTTGATGAAACTGATCCACATGAGCCTAAAACCTCTCTTGGGAATCTTGAAGAAGATTTGTCTATTCTGGACCTTAATGATAAATCTAAAGAACCTGTTATAAAAGCATCCAGTTTTGGACATTCTCCAGAATCTTCTTCTGTTGAACCTCAATCTCTAGATGAACCTGAAACTTCTAGCCCTATCTTTTCAAGACCATCTAGGACTCTAAAGAACCATCCTTTAGAAGCTGTTGTTGGTAATCTTGATAGAGGAACACAAACTAGAGCTTCTCTAAGAAACCAGGTTGAACATCAAGCTTTTCTTTCACAGTCAGAACCTAAAAATATCAATGATGCTATCAATGATGAATTTTGGGTAATGGCTATGCAAGAAGAATTAAATCAGTTTGAAAGAAACAAAGTCTGGGAATTAGTTGACAGACCTAAGGACACTTTGACAATAGGCACAAAATGGGTGTTTAGAAATAAAATAGATGAATCTGGAAATATAGTTAGAAACAAAGCTAGACTAGTTGCACAAGGATATAGTCAAGAAGAAGGTATAGACTATGAGGAAACTTTTGCACCTGTAGCTAGACTAGAAGCCATTAGGATCTTACTTGCATATGCTGCACATCTGGATTTCAAATTATATCAAATGGATGTTAAAAGTGCATTTCTAAATGGTTTTATAATTGAAGATGTTTTTGTAGAACAACCACCTGGATTTACTAATCCCCATTTTCCAAATCAAGTTTTTAAACTTTCTAAAGCTTTATATGGTTTGAAACAAGCTCCAAGAGCTTGGTATGATAGACTTAGCAATTTCCTTATTTCAAAAGGTTTTACTAAAGGGATTGCTGATCCAACTCTTTTCATTAAAAGAATTTCTAAAGATGTTTTAGTTGCACAAATATATGTTGATGATATTATTTTTGGATCTTCTAAAAACTCCTTATGTACCGATTTTTCAAAGGTTATGCAAAATGAATTTGAAATGAGCTTAATGGGAGAGCTTAAGTATTTTCTTGGATTTCAAATCTTTCAAACTAAAAATGGTATTATTTTAAATCAAAGTAAATATACAAAGGATCTTTTAAAACGTTTTGGATTGGATAGTATTAAGGAAAGTAATACACCTATGAGTACTACCTGTAAATTGGATGCTGATGAAACTGGGAAACCAGTTGATCAAACCAATTACAGAGGTATGATTGGAAGCTTACTTTATCTTACTGCTAGTCGACCAGATATTATGTTTAGTGTATGTATGTGTGCCAGATTTCAAGCTAATCCTAAAGAATCACACTTATCAGCTGTTAAGCGGATTTTTAAGTATCTTAAGTATACTATAAATTTAGGTTTGTTTTACCCAAAAGAACAATCCTTTGAGTTAATGAGTTATTCAGATGCTGACTTTGCTGGTTGTAAGTTAGATAGAAAAAGCACATCAGGAACATGTCATTTGCTTGGAAAATCCCTAGTATCATGGTGTAGTAAGAAACAGAATTCAGTTGCATTGTCTACTGCCGAGGCAGAATACATAGCTGCTGGTAGTTGCTGTGCACAAATTTTGTGGATGAAACACACTCTATTGGATTATGGATTTGACTTTAAACATGTCTCAATTAACTGTGACAACACTAGTGCAATCAACTTATCCAAGAACCCTGTGTCTCACTCTAGAACTAAGCACATTGATGTCAGACATCACTTTCTAAGAGATCATTACCAGAAGGGTGATATTTCTCTAGAATTTGTTAGTTCTGAAAATCAATTAGCTGATATCTTCACAAAGCCCTTATGCTCTGAAAGAATGAAATTTATTAAACAAGAATTGTGTATGATTGATCTGTGAAACTGATCTGTGAAACTGATCTGTGAAACTGATCTGTGAAACTGATCTGTGAAACTGATCTGTGAAACCGATCCGTGGAACCGATCTGTCACACTGTTCTGTCAAACCGATTTTTTTTTAAATTACTTTTTATTAATTAGTAAATTACTTTTTATGGGAACCCTAAATGATAAAGTAAATGATACGCGGCTATTTATCTTCCCTAGACCTTTGACCTTTCATTTCCCGCCGAACCTCTCAACCTCTCTTCCCCTCTGCTTCGAACCTTCCAACCTTCGAACTCCTGCCTTTCCAAACCCTCAAATGGCTAAGCAAAAGAGACCGAGCAAAGGACCAGATAGCCCTGTACCTTCAAAGCGTGCTCGAGGCGAGTCGAGCAGTACCTCTCAACGTTCAGTAAATCCGAACCTGGAAACTCGGATTGTAGCTGCAGAAAAAGAAGTGAACTCGGCGTGGCTTCTATCAAGTAAGTCCCTGTTGCTACAAGTTCTTGAATCTCAAGGATGGATAGACTGGTTTTCAGACAACGCCCGAATAGATTATCCAAAGCTAGTACATGAGTTTTATATGAACCTGAAAATCACGCTGGATGGTGTGGAAGCTGCTAGGATGTCATCGGTTGTGAAAGGAAAGAAAATATCTTTCTCATCTAAGCAGTGGGCTGAATGTTTAAACGTACCTCATGAAGGTCGATATGAGGACTACGCTGGCAATATACCCCCAGTCACTGACTATTTTTCGTATGAGCTAGCTCTAGAGTTTCTAACTGGAAACAGAGAATCGAGGAGAATCATAGCGTCAGAATTAGATGGTGAAAGCAGACTCCTATTCAAGTTTATCCAGCACCAACTTTGCCCTCGAAGAGGAGATTTTGCTGCTGTTAAGTTTCAAGATGTTTTTCTATTGTTTCTGCTCAAAACCCATGAAAAGATAAATCTGTGTAGATATGTGATGGTCCACATAGCCAATATGCTGAAACCTTCCAAGAAAGCCACGGCTTTGTTTTATTCAAAAATGATATCTACTATGCTCCAGAATCTGGAATGTGTTGATGAAAATGATGAAGTTGTTGAAACAGAGCGTACCTTCTGTCTCAACAAAGAGATCTGCAAGAGGATGAAAATCAATTGGAACCCATGGAAGAAGTGCTGGGTTGCCGATGAAGATAAGCTGTATGAAGCCTACAATCCCATAGATCATGGCAAGAGGCCAAAGGATGTGAGAGATCCTGGATTAAAACCAGACGAGAAACCAATTTATTCTGATGATGATGAGCAAGAAAAAGCTGCAACTGAAGAAGGAAGCGTGTCTTCTCCTGATGATAGGAGTGATCCAGACACTGCTAGCCCCAAGAAAAGAATAGAATTTGGACCTGCTAGTCCACCCTTAACCCTACCAGAGTCAGAACCTATTCTTGATGATGAAGAAGATTCTGATACTGAGGAATATCACAGTGAAGCCTCTGAGCAGGGTAATAATGAGCAAGGTGATGCTGAAGACAATCATGATGGTGATGATGATGATGCTGATGAAGTTGAAGCTGCTGCTGATAGTATCAACAGACCCGTGGATGGTCTTGCTGAAGTTCAAGTAGAACAACCTCAGTCAGTACCAGAAATCCATATCAGTGGCAAGACTGACTCATCAAAGACCAGTGGAACAGCATGCTATGAGAAACCCAACTACACACTGTGTGCTGCTGTTTGGGATGACTACCCTGGATATGCTGTTTTGGGCTTAGACTATTCTGAAGAAGAAGACGAGTTGCCAGAATCTGCTGCAACTGTGAAAAGGAACCTTCCAAGGGAAGTAAGGTCTATTCCTACTGATGATCCTGTAACTGTGAATTTACCTGGTTCTGAAATTTCTCGAGCTGATCTTGATAAGTTTAAGACTGAATTGCTAACCACTGTAAGAGATATAGTCAGAGAAGAACTTTCCAATGCCCTTCATCAAGTATCTCTACAAGTTTCTGAAAACTCCTTGAAAGCTTTTTCAACTGCCGTCTCAGATGTTCTCAAGCCAGACCTGACTGCTACGGGTGAATTTGTTGGTAGGCACATAGCCTCCTTGAATCAAACCTTGAAGGATCTCCAAGTTAGCTTACTTTCTCTGTCAAATGAGTTCAGATCAACCATCTCTGGTATGATGGAAGTTTTAAGGAATCTGATTGAACATCTTAACAAGTCTGATCTGAGGAAGTTGAAAGCTGAGCTAACTCATATAGTCGGCCAAGCAAGTACAGGCAAGGTAACCAAAATCACTACTCGTGAGATAGAAGCTCTCAGAGAAGTTGTGCATACAGAGCTAGCTGCTGTTAGAAATATTCTTGACTTAGAATCCTTGAAAAGGATGAAAGAGCTCTGTGACACTAGTCATAAGATGGCCTTAGTATATTCAGCAGATGCTAAGAATGCCCTGCAAGAGATCAAGGAAAAAGTTGATGCTTTCTTTTCCAAGATTTACACAAAACATGAGATGGCTGCAAACTTCAAAGTCCTGGCAGAGAATCTGAAATTACCTCCAGCCACTCAGGCCTTCACCACTCAAGTTCGCCAATTGCAAGCTTTTGTCCCTTCCTTGGCACAGTTCATGGAAAACAAAGATGATTTTGAAAAAGCCATGAAGTATGGAGCAGAAGTCATTCAGGACTTCATTCATCTGTTGAAGCCTTACTTGGATGCACAGGCCACTGCCATTGTACTCCCTACATCCGAACCTCTAAGTGCCTCTGATGTCGCTCCAAATCAGCTGTCTGTTGCCCAAGCTCTCTCTCAGTTGCGACCAGTCTCTCAGCAAGCTTCTCATCCAGCTCCTGCTCCTTCTCCACAACCTTCTGTGACACCTCCAACTGCACCGGCCAGAGTTGTCCTGCCACCACTTCAGCTCCGTGAACCACAGCCTGCTTCCCAGCCTTCTACCTTACCTACCATTGATCCAAAGGATAAAGGGAAAGCCCCTTTGTATCCCACCAAATAGCCCTATATTGTTTTTGATGGGGTGCTCTCTGTATTTCTTGTCTTTTTTTTTCCTATGACTTTATAAAATTTGTTTTTCCTTTGTGTTATGTTCTATCCTGCCTGCACCCTGCTTCTCTTTTCCCTTATCTGTGTTCCCTCCTTTTTGATTATCCCAAAGGGGGAGAATGAAAGATATATATAATGGGAGAATGAAAGATATATATAATGGGAGAAAGAAAGATATATAATGGGAGAAATATATATCTAAGGGGGAGTACTCTATATATGAAGAGGGAGATCAATATCTCAGGGGGAGAAATCTGAATATTATATATATGGGAATGTTATCTCAAGAGGGAGATTTTTATTTTATTTTATATATATGAAGATTTGTGATTATCAAAAAGGGGGAGATTGTTGAGCCCTCTGGAAGATTGCTGATTTCATGTTTATAACTGATGTTTTAATAATCACAAATCATCACAACTCATTAATGCTTAATCTGGTTTGATGTCTCATAAACATAATTCCAATCTATAAATGAATCAGTTATCATTTTTTTTTAACTATGCTTATTAACTTACAAAGTATGTTGGAAGCCTTCTGGAGTCACCGATCCATCGGACGCACCGATCCATCAGACGCACCGATCAATCAGACTCACCGATCAATCGGACGCACCGATCCATCAGACGCACCGATCAATCAGAGTCACCGATCCATCGGACGCACCGATCCATCAGACTCACCGATCAATCAGAGTCACCGATCCATCGGACGCACCGATCCATCAGACGCACCGATCAATCAGACTCACCGATCAATCGGACGCACCGATCCATCAGACGCACCGATCAATCAGACTCACCGATCCATCAGACGCACCGATCAATCAGAGTCACCGATCCATCAGACGCACCGATCAATCAGACTCACCGATCCATCAGACGCACCGATCAATCAGAGTCACCGATCCATCAGACTCACCGATCCATCAGAGTCACCGATCCAAGGACTCACTGATGCAAATGAGTCACCGATGCAAATGAGTCACTGATGCAAATGACTCACCGATCAGATGACAGACCGATGCTGATCAAAATGACTCACCGATCAGATGACAGACCGATGCTGATCAAAATGACTCACCGATCAGATGACAGACCGATGCTGATCAAAATGACTCACCGATCAGATGACTCACCGATGCTGATCAAAATGACTCACCGATCAGATGACAGACCAATGCTGATCTATCTGAGTCACCGATCTTTACTCTAATACTGATGACCTACCGATCTCTTGAACAGTCATAAACAACTGTTTGAATTTCTTTATCTCTATCTTTATTTATTCTAACCAACGGTCATATTGGTTATATTTTAATACACTGACAATTAATTAATAAAGGTTGTCGGATGTCAGGAAACCGTACCTCGTACCTGCGGAAAAGAAACCTTTTTCTGTCCTACGGAGCACGTGATGTAAATACAAGAAGACTCTGCTGAAAAAGAGACAGAGCTGCGAAGAAGTAAGAGAGACAATAGACACAGAGACAAGGAAGCATACGACATACTCGAGAAGAGCTCTGTGCATACAAGAAGAACCAAGCAAGACAGAATCAAATATACAATCAAGCCTACTCAAGAAGAGTGGTGTGCATACAATAGATTATTGAAGAGCTTCATCGACTACATCTCACTGCCTGTGAACCTGAAGCATACGACACTCTGCTTCTCAAACAAAATCGAGAAGAGGACTCAGAATCACTTCTGTTTTATTCCAAAACGAGTCTAGTGCTACACTGAAATCACTAGAGCCATTCCTAAACTCTACATCTCTGCTCTGTGATTTATTTATTCTACATTCTGAGCAGTGTGTGTTATCTGCTGTATTAAACACACACACTGACTCCTGTACTTCCACTGGAGGATCTGTAAATCCTCAGCAAACTTTTTACACTTCACTTCCCACTGTGGATAGTGGTAGAGGTCTTGTGACCTGGACAGCTGGCTGCTGTTGTTTATTTTCCCACGTAGAACTGTGGTAGAGGTCTTGTGACCTGGACAGTGTGCTCACTGTTGTTAACCCCGATCCAGGGTGTGGATCACTTTTATATAAACTTTTGAGAGGACTAAGTCTCGGCTTGAGACTGAACCTCTTGGTTACTTCTCTGTGTTTATAGCTATACTCTATATCCATACTATACATGTTTATTTCATATTCCGCTGCTATTACTTTGAAATATAATCTATCTTCAAAGCTACTTTGATAATTAAATTCGCAAGTGTTTATATTTATTATAAATCAGTAAATTGGTTTCAAAAGTTAATTTAATCATAAGATTAAGTTAACTGAGAATTAATCAATCTTTGAGAAGCTAATTGAACCTTTATATTCTATATAAATTCACTACAGTTTAATTTATTTTTGAAATTGGGGGATTTTATTAGAAATTGTTTTTAACAGAAAATTTTGATTGGAACTCAATTCACCCCCCTCTTGAGTGTCCACTCCGACCAACAATATGTTATTATAAGTATTAAAAAACCATATTTCACTATCTATCCATCCTATAGAAAAAGAAATCACCGCGCGTGCGTACGAACAGAATACCGTCTCCACGCCGTGGTGTAATCTATTTTCCACCACCACCTTACTTGGATGGATATAATGGTGAATGTAATGAATATATATGATTATTGTAAAGTGATATTGATTCTGATATAGTATGCGTACCCTCCAATACAATTCCATGATCATGGGAATGATATCATCGCTCGTGCGTACGTACGGTCTACCGTCTCCATGAACGCGATGAGATTCATATTCCATGATTAACCATTCAAGAATGATTATAAAGTATATATATAATAAGTAATAATGAAATATATCACATAATAATGCTACTGGATTTATGTATATATATATATTTATGTCATCTACTTATTTCCATTCATTACAATAAGGAAACGAAAACAGCGTTCATGCGTACGTACGACCTACCGTCTCCATGAACGGTGTATTTCTTTCCCTTTATCGATCCATTATATAGATGTATATTCTTAATATATATTATATATAAAAAATGTTTTACATTATGGATGTAAGTAATCATGATCTAAGTATTCATATGAATAATTACAAGTTAAAACACGAACGACTAATAAAATGATTTTACCCAAAACACTACTTTAAGAACGGGTAATATAAAGTCATAAGTGAACCATATATGATATAATAACAATGAATATGATTCTTTAATAAGTCATAGACATTATTTAAATCATTATACAGGAGGTTTGGATCCATACGAAGCATATCATACCCAAGGTAAGGGAAAATATCACAATCTCATTTTTATCCGAGATTGTTTATACTTTGGTATTTACTGCGGTGTATTTTATCGTCCACATCCATGATTCCTCAATATGTAATATTTACATCATTCTACAATAGTTTATATCCAATTTTACCCTTCGGTGAGTTTTTAGTAAAAGATATGAAAGGAATATTTTGTCATTTTTCATACGAGGTACTTTTTGACTTTTCCGAAAAAAGTACGAGAAGAGTGTTTTTTTAACTTATTCGGTATGAAAGGATTTTCATGGTTTTATAAAGCCTTATTTTCATAAATCTTCCTCCAAAATATTTCATGACTATATCCAACAAAATCTCTTTCTTTGAAAATTTCATGACGTTTTGTGAAAAGAAATTGATTTTGAAGAAAAAATGATATTTTCCTCAAGAATTCATTTCAAGTGTTTTATCAAAACCATTTTCCATATAAGATGAAATTATTTCATATGTGTATGTTTCAAGTATAATGTCTCTATGATTTACATGGTTTCACTTTTCTTATGATGAAATGTCCATTTTTTGGATTATGAGATGATGGGATGATGTTTATGAAACCCATTTTATTCTCTGGGTTATGATGAATGTTTTAAGTTTATTCTGTGGAACAAGTAAGAATGATTTCACTATGAGATGGGTGGGACCTATATATCCCTCCAATGCATTGGGTAAAGATTTTATATCTCATGAGATAGACATGGCTGGAACGGTAAGTTAATCCAGTTTAGTGTTACAAGACTGAAACAAGGAGTGAACTCGATTCAGAAAGGGAATTTGTCCACTAAGATGGTCTTGGCAGCAATACCTTGGCTACTATGGAAATAATTACATGTGCTTAATGGATTCCACAATTACATGTTTTATTCCCATGCTATTTTATCATAATTTATGTTCCATTTTGATCTATTCCTTATGTACTTCCATGTTTTATGTCGTTGCTCAAGATTTTGATGTTTAAACATTATGTTCATGTTTCTATGTTCAAATGTATATGGTATGTTTTATTTTATCCATGATCACCCTTTCTGAGCATTTGAGCTCACCCTTTTTATGGTTTATTTTCCTCCAGGATTAAAAGAAAGGTTTTAGGTAAGGAAACAAAAAGTGGAAGATCTTTATTGGAGATGTATAAGATATTTCACCACAATTAGAAGATTATATTCCGAGTATACAAAGACACTAAACTATTACGGTCCTTGTGTGTCTGTTTTTGTTATGTACTATTTTTTCCACAAAAATAATGTAATGTACATGTACGTCAGGCTTCGGTTCTCTACAGTTCATTTCTCGATGCCTCACCTGCCAGTATGTGAAGGCAGAGTAACAGGTACCAGCAGGCTTGGTACAACCCTTGGAGGTCCCGGAGTGGAAGTGGGATGACATATATAAGGACTTCGTGACATGACTTCCACACACTTCTAGAGGTCACAACTCCATTTGGGTGATTGTTAACCGACTCACCAAGTTGTCTCACTTCTTACCCATTAGAGAGCAGGGCTCAGTGGAGAGCTTGGGACATCTCTACGTTCAGGATATTGTACGGCCTCACGGTGTTCCATCATCTATCGTCTCAGATCAAGATTCTTGCATTACTTCCCAGCTTTGGAAGGGGTTGCAGGAGGCGTTCGGGACGCAGCTACGTCTGAGAACCGCCTTTCACCCCCAGACAGATGGTCAGACGGAGAGGACCATTCAGACTCTCAAGGACATGCTCCGTGCATGTGTCCTCGACTTTGGTCGCAGCTGGGAGGACCACCTACCCTTGGTGGAGTTTGCGTTCAACAACAGCAGCCACTCCACCATCGGGATGGAACCATACGAGGCGTTGTACGACCAACCATGCAGATCTCCTCTGTGCTGGACAGTCCCTGGGGAGTCAGCACATGTGGGACCGGAGATGGTCCAGGCCATGACAGAGAAGGTCCAGGTCTTCCAGGAGTGGATGAGAATAGCTCAGAGCCGACAGATGTCTTATGCTGACAGGAGGCAGAGGCCACTATAGTTTGGAGATGGCGACCACGTCTTCTTGCGGGTCTCATCTCGACGTGGATTACCGAGATTTCGCTGAGGTGGAAATTTATCTCCGTGCTTTGTCGGACCATTTCAGGTCCTCAGTAGGATTGGCGAGGTGGCTTATCACCTGGCTCTACCACCTCAGTTGCACCGGGTGCACGGAATCTTCCATGTATCTCACCTGAGGAGATACGTGCACGACCAGACGCATATCATTTACTATGGGGAGTTGGACGTTGTTGATGGGGCGAATTTTGTGGAGGTCCCAGTAGAGATTGTTGATCGACAAGATCAGGTCTTGTGTGGATGGTCGATTCCTCTAGTGTGCATCAGATGGCAGCACGAGAACCACCAGGAGAGCACTCGGGTGTTTGAGGCTTAGATGTGTGCTGTGTACCCACATTTGTTTCCCTAGTTTTTGAAGTATCTTTACAGGGATTTAAATCCCTGAGGTGGGAGTGATGTAAAGACCTGAAAAATTCAAGGAATTGTTTTTCGTAATTTTCATTGAGATTTTACAAGAACGCAGTTTCTGACGGCACCTGATTCCAAGGCCCGGTGTGCCCGGAATCTTTTTCCGAAGTTTAGCTCGGGTACGTTCAGTGAATGAACGAGCTGGTTTTTTTAACATTGGAACCGGTGCTCGGAATCAAATTCTAAGGGCACCGATGGAATCAGAGCGCCGGTATTTTCTTAGAAACATCTTTTCCGGAGTTTCATTTTCTCGGGTGTTGTTTTTAATTTTTGGGGTTAAGTTAAGAAATAAAATAAAAGTTGTACAATCGATTTTTATTTTATTTTGCTTAACATAAGTTAAATGGATGATGCGGGACCCACAATATCCTACCCACTTGGTAGGATATTTGTGAGGTGGGTCCCACACAAGCCCCACCATTTCATTCACCTTTTTCAACCCCCCTCCTTTAATTAAGTAATCCACCCACACCCCCCTATTTAATGAAGTCAACCCTTACGTTTATTATGGTTAAGAAACGTCTCATTAATGTGGCGGTTTAAGCGTTGCAATTAATTCACTTAATTATTTCTTTCGTTTTTGAATTTTAAAATGGAAGACTTGTGAAATAAAAATAAGACAAATCTTAATTTTATTAGTCTAGTGGTGTTGAGAGGCAAAGGAGATTTCACTCAAACTCTTGAAGATCTTCTCTTCCTCCTGAAGAACGCGAAGAATGCGAAGAACACCGGATCCTCGGATACCAAAGATGCTTCTTCCATGACGCTTCTTCCACGATGCGATGATTCACCTTCGGCGACGCTTCTCCCACGATGCCTTCTTCCACGACGGTTATTTCTGCGATGAATCCTCGCTCATCGAATTCGACGAGTTAGGGATTTATTTTAATTGTTGTTCGTAAATCCTTCCGTTGTCGTTCTTATTTTCTATTGGATCCACCTGTTACCACAATAATGGGAGGGGGTCGGACCACATGAACACAGCCGACCCCCGTTTCCCTTTTGGTTGTTTGATATTGTTGCGGCAGGAGAAAGGAAACGTGGTGCAGAAGTACCCCGTGAGAATTATTAAGGAAAGGGGGAGAAGCGCAGCGCCGTCGCGCCACACCGTTGAAGACGAACCAAAGAAGCGGTGCCGTCGCACCGCGCCGGAGATCCAAAAAAGCACCCCGGCCGGAGCGGGGCCGCGGTGGAGGGGCGCGGTGCCGTCGCGCCGCGCCGGACAGACCAAGGTCGCGGCCGGTTCCGGGCCGTGGCGGAGCAGGGGGACCGGCGGCCGGTTCTGGGCCACCTACGTCGGAACAAGGGCACCGGCCCTTGCGGGTCCCGTGGCGGCAGCAGCCGGCCGGCCAGAGAGGGCCGGACGGTCAGGGGAAAACCAGGGGTTCCTAACCCCCGGTCGGCCGGAAGGTGCAGCCCCCCCCCCCCCCCCCCACATGGGGGCCACAGGTTCTTAACGTGCGGGGGGCAGCACCCCCCCTCCCCCTTTACCGCTCAGCTGTTAAGGCCGAGGAGCCAGGCTGATGGTTGGGCCATGCCAGCCAGACCGGGATGCGCCCAAGCGGGCCGGGCCTGGACCCGGTTTGGGTCGACACGGTTCGGGCCGACCCTGGGGGTATCGGGCCGGGTCGAACCGGGCCCGAACCCCCTAATACCGAACCTCTTTCGGTCTGTTGCCCATAACATGAGCTTCGTACCTCCGATCGATGCATCGTCAGTTGCGTAGAGATCCTTGGATCGATTCGGCTGTTTCGGTATAGTACACTCACGATTTCGGAGTACTTTGGGTTCGGTCGGGTTGGCTCGTACACGAAACCAACCGGGCCCTCAGAGCGGAAACACTTATAACGTAAGCTCGGGACGTCCAATTGATGTGTCGTCGACTTTGTTGGATTTCTCTAGGTGAGACGGACTATTTTGATTACTCCTCTCAAGGTTTGGACGCAGTTGGAGTACCGTTGGGTGGGTTTTGACTTAAAAACCAACCGGGCCCCTGGGACGAAAAAGCCATTAACTCTCAGACCGGGCGTCTGATTGACGCGCTGTCTGTGACGTTGAGTTCATGTTGACGATACAGAACATTTGGATACATCAACTCTGAACTTTGTGTCAGTTGATGTATCAGTCCCTCGGCTCATGGAGAAGACCCTCCGAAATGAGATTTCTATGTGCGGGAACCCTAGTGCTGGCTGTGACTGTGACGACGATGACGACAATGCAGAAATCCTCCATGGATTCGACAACGACGACTACAGCACACATCGATCCTACGTGGATCAGTGCTACCGATACTGTGTGGGTTAGGTCCTGTGTGGGTCCGCGCTCAGCGGTCCTATGTGGGCCAGCGCCTACAGATCCTGTGTGGGTCCGATCATGTGTGGTTCATTGTGGGGGTTAGTTATCAATTGATCTTGTGTGGGTCAAATCCTATGTGGGTCATTGTAGGGGTTAGTACTTATCGATCCTATGTAGGTCCAATGGCATAATGAATCAGTGGCTATATCTGATCATCTCTATCGTCATACAAATAAGTATACCTGTGTGAGATGAATCTTGACATGCTTTCTTATGTGGATTATTTTATTCTTTCTTGTGTGGATCGGGTTGTGATTTCCTGTGTGGATGTGATCAAACTTGGGATCAGAGGATGGAGAGAACTGGAATAGATGACTTAGGTATATGTATGGTCATATACCTAAGTAGAGTCGGGTGTTACTTTGTGATTTTATCATTCCTTTGTGGATTCTAGAAGACCTTCAGGGGTCTTTGGGTCCCTACTTAGTAGCTTATACTCACCCCTTCACGGGCTATGTCTGCACTACGTTGTGTTGGTTGCAGACGATGGACAACGCTGATCGTGGTTAAGGCACAAGGAGCAGGTCTGTACCTGGAAGTAGACCATTGGGCGAGATGTACACGGAGCAGACGGCTAGACTCGAGGATCTGTG
The DNA here is from genome assembly GCA_963277665.1 of Viscum album. Classification (NCBI taxonomy): domain Eukaryota; kingdom Viridiplantae; phylum Streptophyta; class Magnoliopsida; order Santalales; family Viscaceae; genus Viscum; species Viscum album. The sequence goes on from OY728141.1 coordinate 1,429,990,161, forward strand.
GAGGCTATCTGTACCCACCCTTCAGGTGGGACTTCTAGTGGACAACTCGAGGCTATGGATTTACTTTCAGTTGTTGTTTTCCCTTTCCAGTTGTACTTTACATTCAGTTTGGGTTAGTATTCTGGCCCACTTGCTTTTCCACACTTACTATTGTACCCAGTTTTTACTTAGTGTTTACTTCTATTACTTGCTGTCTCTATGGTGTTTGTTTACTTTACAATGTCAATGCCTTCCCTTTTTGCCGGGATTCACTCCTTGGTACAAGTCGCCATCCCCTGGCCTATGGAAGGCGGGCTTGGGGTAGTCACGGAACGGGCCCCGAGGAGGGGTCGTGACAAAACAACTAAGCCCACATGAGTCATGCTTAGTGTGGGAAACATGGAGTATTGATTGGATTTTCCTAGAACAAGGAAACAGACAACACCGGTCCATAGAAATGTCGGTTAGAGAATATCCTAGTGACATTGGCCTACCTACTCAATGTGTAATGATGCACATAAGGGTTACATCAAGGGTGATGGAGTTCAACCTAAACATAAGGTGGTGATAAATTGTGAATCACAATGTCTGATATCTATATCATAATGAGGATTGTGTAACGTTGGTGGATAAATTCTTACCATGTTGGAAGTACAATATCTATATAGTGTTACAAGGTATGGGGATAAGAAAATGAGGGCCGACCACTGAACATATTAAAAATGTGGGAAATATATTATGTATTTCTCCAATGTCTTCTTGGGCATTTCACAAAATGATAAGTGAGACAAAGTGGCATGAGAGCATTCCATTAGAGGGTCCCTTCAGAGAATAATATAATGTAGATCCAAACAAAGGGACGATGAGAAACCTAGAAATGGATTGGGAGTATATCTATATAGAGTGCAACACTAAAGGTTCTACACCACATTGTATTTTAGAATGTCAATAGGGCATATTTGATGGAGGGAGTCGAACCCATTATCAAAGAAAGATGGTCCTAAGGTAGTTTTTGAATGTGCACTGTAGTACACCAGTACCAAATTCATTCCACAATATTATTTGGGATCTCATAGAATTACATAGTTTTACGTCACACAATGGGGATATGAGGCCCTATTAGGTTTATTGTATGATTAATCATGTGACCAACACTGGTTAAGGCTACAGTTGATCATCATTTGATGTGGATGACATACATATAGTTTAACATTATATGGTAATGATGTTTCATCGTACCGTTTAATGTCATGTGATTTGGATAATAAATCGATGTCTTTCATGGCCACATATATTTCAACATGGATTATGTAGTTTTAGGACTCATATTATTGACAAAAAATTCTCATGTTTAACGTTGTTTGAAAAATTAGATGGTTGTTATGAATTTTAACATGATGTAACATGGACGTTGGCTGTTATACAGTTTAAAGTCAGTCAACATAGACGTGAAACCACCTAGATTTTTTCTGTATATGGATGGTCATACCAACTCCATTCTAATGGTTTGGGATCCTTCATGTTGAGGGGGAATCCATACAGTGGGATTATCCTAAAAATCCCCCAGTGTATGCAGGGATGTTCTCCATGCATGAGTTGGGATACCACACTATAAACATTCCACAGGATACTATTGAATCCATAAGGAGGACCACATAGGTTGATGGAATATAGTATTTGGGATAACAAAGAATGTTCCCCATGTGGTAGGGATGATATAATTCCCTTAGTCTAGAGGGTTGGTGAATCCAAGATGGCGTGGAATCCTGGATCGTCGGTATGATGGGGCGATGGAGCTTAAATGGAATGGATTCCAAGAGCATATGGATGATAGGGAGATGGAGATTGGAAAATGTGGAAGCCTTGGGTTACAACTCACACACCAAGGATCTATAGAAGGGTCATAATCCGCCAATTCTGAGTACTGGAGCTTCATAGTAAAGAATGGATTTGATATGGGAAGACCTCCATAGAGACTTGTAGTAACAACATGTGGAGGACTTCCATGCTAGTTGATATTGGTGATGGGGAAGACCAATATGTCAATTGATGGTGGTGTGGGGAGGATCTCCACATGGTCGGATATTGGCATGTGGATGACATTCATACCAGATTCTTACAGTGAATGGAGGACCTCTATAGTAGCTGATGATAATGACAGGGATGACCACCCTGCTTGATTATTGTATTGCGGGGATGACCTAAGCAATGGCTGATTATGGTGACATGCAGTATCTCTTTTTCAAGTGATTGTTGTTCGGGGAGGACCTATGATGTGGTTGATGATGGAAATAGGGAGGACCCCCATACTCGAAGATTGTAGTGTGGAGAGGACCTCTAGAGTAGATGATGATGCCAACTGGGAGGACCTCTGCTCCTGATAATAGTGGTGTGAGGAGGAACATCACAATTGATGTAGATGTAAATCATCAGGACCTATTTACTGGGTGATATCTATTGTGGAGTACCTCTGTAGTGGTCGATGATGGTGATGGGGAGGACCCACTTTCCCAATGGTTGAATTATGAGGAGGAACTCCATAATGGATGATGATGGAAATAGGGAGGGCCTCCTTGACTGGTGATTGTCTTGTTGTGAGGACCACTATAGTGGCTGATGATGGAAACATGGAGGAGGCCCATACATGGTGATCGTAGTGTGGGGAGGACCTCTATAAAGGAAGATTATTGAAATAAGAAGGACATCCAAGTCTAGTGATTTCTATGTGGGGAGGACCTCCAATGTTTCTAATGATGGAAATGAGAAGGACCCCTATTCTCGATGACAAGAGTGTGGGGAGGACCTCCATAGTGGATGAGAATATTAGTTGGCAGGACCTCTGAGTTTGGTGATTTCTATGCGAGGAGGACATCCAAAATGGAATATGATATAAACAGGGAAGAACCCCATGCCTGATGATGGCATTGTGGTAAAGACCTCTACGGTAGATAATAATGGTGATGAAGAGGACCCCCATGCATGATCAAATGCCATGTAGTGAGGACCTCTATAATGGATGATGATGGAAATGGGGAGGACCTCTGTGCCTAATTTTTTATGTGTGTGGAGGACCTCTGTAAGGGCTTCTTGTGCAATTAGTGATGTTCCATTATATTGAGAGTGGTTTTCGCCTATGGGGAAGAGGATGATGTCTTTGAAAATTAGGATTAGATTGAGTCGGCAAGGAGCTGATGGATTTGGTGTTGGATTCCCATTGTGTGACTTCTTAAGGGGGTATTGTCAACGAGGATCCATTGTAGTCACGAAACGATCCCCCCTTCACAGACATTGAACCTATAGAAGTCAGAAAGGGGTTGATGGAGTATGGGGAAGAATCCATCTATGTGGACCACTAGGGAGGAGGAATTAGAGAGGAACCAATGGATTCAGAGGTATGCTTCCCCCTACGCAACCCATAAGGGCCTTGACGTCGGTGAGGAACTGATGGAGTTGGGGGCAGATGACCCTTGTGTTTCCCATGAGGGTGGTGGTGTCAGTGAGGAGTCTATGTAGTTGAGGGGTGGATTCGCCGTATGAAGCCTTTTATTCTAGTAGTTTTGATAGGGAGTTGATTGAATTAGTGGGTAGATTCCTCATCTTCGGCGAATGAGGGCAGCAACATCGGTGGGGAGTCGATGGACTGTAGTCTTCACACACCCGGTTTTATTCATCCTCGCACTGATGAATGAGATGGGATTTACAGGGATAATGCATCAATTTGGTCATTCATATCATTTTTTATCTACACATAATAAATGAATATGTTATTCAAGTCAATTTTAACATTTTTGATTATGATGCTTTTTGCAGCTAGCACACACATAGTCATGGAGGCCCATGATTGTTTCCCCATGATCTATCTTTCCAATGATGGCAATCATCCATCACTTATTCTATGATTTTATCTCATTTATCGAATTATGATGATGGGATGTTGGCTCCTCCTTCTATGGATTCCTCCATATAATTCGTCGACTGGTCTGTGTCCCCCTTATAGATTTTAGTCTTGGTTCTTTAATCTCATTTCTAGTGCCATGAATTTTTTGATGCAAATTAATTACACTTCATTTTTATATAAATTACATGGGGTCTTGAGAGGGAAGTAACCTTTGGTCAAAGAAGTTGGTAACATCAGGAATGTCGAGGCATCTTTGGATGATTGAACATTGGTCACATGTATTCTTCCCAACAGTTTGGAATCTAAAGTGTGATACCTAAGGCATCCCACGTCGATACTAGGGTATCTCAGGATATAAGAATGTCTCCAAGGTTTTCCTCGACTTCCTATGGTTATCACTAGGTATTTTGTGAGTTTAATGTCTATTAGAGGAAAGAGATAGCCGAGGGGGATTACTGGATGGGTCGATCAAAATACCCTATGAGAATTGATACTAGAGTGGTGTTTCCTACAAAGTGATGGTTTTACACCGTTAAGGCAGATCTAGACACAACAAAGGGTGGATCAACATAGGTGGGCCCTGCAATGGGGACACCATGTTTTACTATTTTTTGGGATTTAACCTCTTGGAGGCCTCCTACGTACCATATGTATTATATAGGGATCAAACCCCATATAGTATAAAGGGGTGATTTTGGGATTACAGAAGGATAGCTTCTCATCGTAAAGAGGAGGACTCTTGGTTGGATTGTGTGTAGCTTCAACACTGAGACGACCCAGCTGCTGCAAAGATCAATAGTATGTGTGGGTCATATGCATGGTTTTTTTCTCATATGAATGTGGTAATACAACCCTGATGTGGAATCCTAGGTATGAATGAGTATGGATGGAGGAGGATTGGGTGAAGTGAACAGAATGTGTGAGATGAAACTAACATTAAAATGATGGTTTCTGTCTTGAACCATATGTAGTCCTCCTACTTATCTAAGTGGATGTGAATCAAAGTCTAAATTGATCGGTGGGGTGATGGGACCCCTAAGGAGGCAACCCATGATAATGGAGCACATGGATGGGGACCAGAAGAAAGTAGAACCTTCGGGTTGGGACATGATCTTCATGAAACATAAAGGATCAAGGGAGACACTAGGATGTGAAATGGATGATGGGAATAAACCTTTGGGAGGATTCCTATATATACTAGTGGTTGGGAGTAAAATTCCATATATTTCGTTATGGTTTATGGAATCGGGGTGTACCCAATGGAAAGTAACAAAGAGACATGTTAGGGATTACACATGGTTGATAACCCATCGAAAAAGGTACACTAATGGATGGAGGTGTATGGTGAAGTGTGTGGGGATTATGCATGGTTAGCTGATATGGGAATAAGTCATGTGGTTGAGGTGTACCAAAATAACAACAACCCTTTGACATGTTGTGGCCTACACATGGTTATCGGCCCAGAACAATGGATCATAAGACCTAAGGGAGGGGATCATGGTGTTGTGTCCCAAAAAGGGTATATGTCACATCAAAAAGTTAAATCATTAGTAGAGAGAACCCGAGATTACTATTGATCAGGTTTTAACATTATAGAGGATTCTTTGGAACCCTGTATAGAAGATAGGGATAAAAACCCACGTAGTTCGGAAAAGGAAAGGGGTTCTCCACTTAATGTCAATTAGGACTCAAGTGAGCGAATGTGTAATGGTCTAGAAAGATGGGTGATGGACTTGAACCTCAGAGAGTCTTCCTACATACCTAGTCTCAAATACTAGTGTCAACGTCCAAATAGATTGGAATTGTGGTGTAGGGGGGATATTCATGGTTTGTGGCCCCTAGAATGGATGTGGATGACTGTTTAGTTCCGATAAAGAAGTGATAGCCTGGGGAGGATCATGGTGGATGATGAATGATAGTGGAAGGATAAAGACACTATATGGAGGTGCATCTAGGTGTATTTGTCCCACAAAGGGTAGATGACACATATTAATGTTACATTCCTAGTATAGAGTGCCAGAGATTACTGTGGATGTATCAGAACGCCCTATGAGAGAGGACTCAGGTTGGGTATTCCCAAAGAGGGAAAATTCCACACTGTGAATGATGGTCTAGACACCGGTGGGGTGAATTAGGGATGGTTAACCCCTATGAGAGAAAAAATGTTTACCATTGGTTGGGATTGATCCTAAAGGTGGTGTCATACATACCTTGTGTGAAAGAGATGGATAATATTCAACGTAGTTCAGAAATCATGTGGTTTTGTGCTCACTTCTAACTTTTAATACCATGTGATTCATTTTCTATTTAAGAAAAAAGTGTATGTAGTTGACCTGACCTACGTGTTGTGTAAGGTGAGACAACGATAGATGGTGAGAGGCTAACATATGGAAGAAGCTTGGGACATCCTATGTAGGAGAAATGGTGGATGGGGATAATGCATAGAAACTACTCGGGTGCCACTATGGTGGGGAAATAGTTGATGGGGCTTATGTGTGGAAGTTTTCCAGGTGCTTCTATGAAGCAGTAATGATGGACGTGGCATACACATAGATGTTACGAAGTTTCGGCTATGAATAGACAATGGTGGATGTGAATTATGTGCAGAAGATTCCTTGGTGCCGCTATCGCACATTGATAGTGGATGGGTCTTATGCATCGATGCTTCCCCAATGTCGTTATTGAGTGGGAATGGTGGATGCATATTATGCATGGTAGATGCACGAGTACTGGTATAGAGTGACAATGAGGGATGGTGTTATGCGTGGCAGCTACCCTGATGCCTCTATGTATCAACAACATTGGATGGGGCTTATGTGTGTATGCTTCTTGTGTGCCTCTACTGAGTGACAATAATTGGTTGGGCTTACACGTGGAAGCTTCTTGGGTGCCACTATAGATCGAAAATGATGGATCGGGCCTATTCATGGAAGCTTCCTAGTTGACTTCCTCATGTCAGGTCATGAGGGAATACCATGTCCATATCAAGGGGAAAGGATTTAGTTTAATTTCATGTTAATGGATGAGGAGTAAGGGGCTTATGCAATGATCTTCCCATTATATCTTTCTCATGCCAGTCCATGTGGGAATCTTGATTAGCTGATGGGTCAAGGAGTAGGATTTGGGGATTATACATTAAGAGGAGGCCCATAGTGGTTGTTTTCTATTTTTCTACTGATGAGGCATCTAATGCTCGATTCATAATGCATCTTATTCATGAATAATAGGGTTTAAGATGGTTTCATGTCATGTAATTGGGAATGTTGACATTTTATTCTTAGTTCATAAGGAATAACTTGTTTGGAACAAGAGGCATCATATGATTGTCATATATGGTGTACATATGTTTAATGTCGTGTAGAGAGGACTATTTGAAAGAAGGTTCCTAGAAATTATAGGTGTTGGGACTTACTCAAGTGTATCCCACTCTTGTTCAACACTATATATGAGTTAGGTGATTAGGTTGAGGAGTGTATTGAAGAATTTACCAACTCAAGGTGATCAGGGAATCCAATATGGCGATCTCAAATCATGACACAAGAAATGGACAAGGTGGAATTAGTTGTATCATGGTTTTTCATGGAGTGTGGAAGATTATCTCAAATCATGGTATTACATAGGTCGAATTTGTGTGTTCATAAGGGATAAAGGTAATATATAGGTGACCCAGCCTGAAAATTTCACATAGCTACTCAACATTTTAAATGAAGGTTGGTGAAAATAGTGATGGGACCAACCCTGAGGGTCGAGAATCAATCCCGAAACTGATCCCAAGTGGGTTTTAGGGGTGCATCCCCCATTGGATGGACTGATGGAAAAAAAGGGAGGAGCTTCATGAAGGTTATTTGCAGAGCATAGGGTATTAGGATGGTGCATCACCGAGCTTAGGGTCTAGAAAATGTGGGGGCTTCACGAAGGAAGGGGGATTTGTGAATGAAGAAATTTTGCAGTGTCGGGCATTGCCTTATGAAATAGAAAATTATTTGGAGACTGATCCATGATGGATTAATTCTTCATGATGCCTCGAGCAACTCCAAGGGGCTCCCTCTTCCATGAAGGAATGATTCCTTGGCAAAGGGTACCCCCACACAGTGCTCACAAGCATGTAGAAATTGGAGATATTCCACCTAAAGGGTGGCGTAACCTGGCATATGAGGTTGGGGGAGATGTCTACTTATAAAAAATGTATTTCACGATACTCGTGGTGCCCAATGTGATGAAAAGGTGAAAATGTAAAGCAGCAAAGGCTCTGTTAGAGTCCCTCAGATTCGCGAAGCCTTTTGTCAATACTTAGTGGTGGTCATTGAACTTATTGTGAAGGATAAAATGAAACAATGAAGAGTATATGTTCGTGTGAGGAGCTCTAAAAACAGTGATTCTTAGAATCATTCAGTTGATAAAAGTGGATTCTTCGAGTAAATATGTTCGCACTGCCACAGAGGGGGCTCCATGAATGGGCTCCACAAAAATATTTTCCAGCATAACATTGAAAGGCCATAATTTATAAATGGTAACTCTTTTCAGGATCTAGAAACTATGAAATCAATGCCTCAGAAATGGACTAGATTATGAGATCATGTATATAAAATTTTCGTTAATTCTATGGATGTTTATTCCAGTTACAATAGTGATGTAACATATGGATTCCAATGGTACACATTGGAATAGAATTGAAATCTCATGGAATGGATCAACTATTAACAACACCAAATAGTGAGTACCCATTCAGTAGAGAAAAATTAAATTAGGTAGAAGCACCAATAATGATGAATGAAAATACATCCATACTATAGAAAGGGTTTTGGATGATATAATTAACTATTCATAGGTGGATGAAGTGGTATCATGGGACCACTTCTACTTGGATTGAAGAAAATCCATAGAAGATACTTGCGATATACTGAAATCCATAACTATTTTCTGGAATGGTTCAACCTATTTCCATTAGGATGTCCTAGTAAAATGTGTTTTTTACAAATTGATGATCCCATGTTCGTTGCCTACCATGGGTTGGATATTGTGTGTAGCCTAGTGGGGTAGAAAAAAATTCGGGTGGGGTTAATCAGAGTAGAGTAATGTTGTTCTACACTTTCTCACTAATCATAAAATGGTACTAGTGGTCATTCGGATTTTTTTTAAATGGGTTGTGCATTCAATCCACCCAACACTTAGAAAACACCTCATAAAGGGGTTCCAAACTTTTATAATTGTTGTGAGTGTTTTTCATGACTTCAACTCATCCACACTGTGTTCTAGTGGTGTAGTATTCTCTATTAGAAGATCATTGAGAGTGCTTGGGGTTTTCAATTTCCTTGAGCACCATACCAATTCCAAACACCTACAATCCTACTCACCATGAGTATACATGAGCATTCTATTGAGGCATATACCATGGAAAAAGATAAAAGTCTGATATGGAATCAATTGACTCTCTCAGAATGGGTGGTTCTATTGGAATGGAGTTGGGCCTGTGTGCTTATTAGAAAATACAGGAACCGGTGGAGTCCATCCCTAATAAAATTAAAAAAAAGGATATTATTCAAGCGCACATGGGGTTATTACATGAATAAGTGTGCATCAAACCACATCTATCTACCTCCACCAGTGGGGCACATTTATCATGAGCTATGATATACCACATCTCTCCAAGATCAATGAGCTCCCACTTTTCCAATTCATCTGCCACCTTATTGGCCTCCTGATAGACAAGCAAAAAAACCACATGAATTTGAGAAATCTTGATGAGACAGTCAACACACTGAGGTGACACAGACCAAGTAACATAGCACTTCTTGGTTCTCAAACCATGAACTGATTTCTGAGAATTAGATTAAATCCATATACATTTCCAATTAAACTAGACATCTTACCTAATTTCCTAAATAATTCCCCAGATTTCATCTTCGATGGAAGTGTCAATTCCATTGACGTTGTAGAAGCATCAATTTACAAACATAAGATAGGTGCATAACACTCCCCCACAACCTGACGGACCTAGTGCACCCGACACAGCCACATAAAAATTTACCATGTGGCAAGGCATAATGGGTGGTATCCATAAAATATTTTCAGAATCCCAAGCTTGCATGGCTGATCGAAACACCATGCATTCTCAGAATATGGAGTTCAGAAATAGTGATAAACATGGAACCAAATTGTACAAGAGAATCACCATAAACATCCCTGTGTACACCCACCATACCTTGCAGGATAGTTGAGTGCACAAAAAAAACAACATTGCATTCAGGGCTTCCCATATGGCTGTAATTACTACAAAAATAGCATCTAATAAAAGGATATCAATTTTTCCACTAAATCAATCATGTAACAGATCGGAAAGTAGGTCCAGGACTGGCCTGTAGGTGTAAAATTTAATCCCAATGAAAGAGACAATATATTACTAGTGTTGTTTGGCCCAACTATAGTCCATGAAAACATTCACTTTAGAGTCCTCATCAGCCATGTAGAGATAACACAAACAGTCCATCTGAATGTCAGCCCTATTAATATGATTATCCATGGGAATTTGATATTTCTAGATTCATTAGATTATAAGGAATCTGGAAGGTCGAAAAAATCAATCTATAAATTGAATAATCCAAGAAGGTGGAAGAATTCCCCCTCCCCCCCAAGAGCCCTGTAATAATCCTTGCCATTAAACATCCCATTTCTACTATGGTTACAAATCGATGTTTCATAAAAAATAAAATAATAACTATTGATTTTAGCCTCCACTAGTACAATAATACTAAATACATGAGAGTACATATGTGAGAGGAAACCCGAGATTGAAAATGTGGATTCTTCAGGTGGCACATTTAGATCACAAAATGGTTGTGTCAACCACATGGGGTTTAAACAATTCAGTGTGAAGTCACAGCAAACCAACCATTCTGTATCTATCATGATCCTTGAATATGAATTCTTGAGTGAGGCCCAAACCGATGAGGAATGATGATATTGTAACCATTGAGAATCCTATTTGTGGTTTTGTTCTAATGAAATTCATCATCAAATTCATGAGAAAATAGGTTCCAAGTGAATTTCCCAATCAAACCACCATAGAAAGTATAGAGATCTTTGAGTCCAATACCAGCCATATCCCCATGCTTGATGAATTCCTTCCACATAACTATAATCAACATCCTCTCATGTGATGATCCCTTCCATATGAAATTATGTACCATCATCTAAGGCTTATTTAAAAGACCTCTTGGCCATAGATAGAGGGAGAAAGAATAGAAAAACAATGATGTGATCACTGAGTTTACAAGAAGACCCTCCCAGCCAGGGACATATCCTTCCCATTCAATCTGGCCATCTGATGTATAATACTAGAAAAATAACCCTCCATGTATTGCCTTTTCATTTTTCCCCAAAACTGTGGGACCCCAAGGTACTTGAAATGTAGGAATCCCCTCCTCACCCCATAATCCCAGGCAATCATGTTCCTTTTCCCAACCAGAATTACATTCCCAAAAATAATGGAAGACTTGTCCCAACTGATGACCTGGCCATCCACCTCCTCATAAGAACATAAATGGGATTTAATAGAGTATATAGTTATTCATTAATCTTGAACATTAAATAAGATGTCATATGCATACAATAAATGGGATGGGGCAAGCTCAATCACACCAGCCCTAATATTATTGTAAAGTACCATTTGAGCAAGGACATTAATACACCTACTAAGATGATCCTCTGAAATGGAAAAATGAATATCTGAATGTGGATAACCTTATAGTACCTCCTGGTGAAAGGAAAAAAACCCCTTTGGGAACCATTAACATGAATTGATATCCTTGAAGAGCCATGTATGGTATTAATCATATTAACAGACCCATTAGAGAAACCATAACTTCTAAGGAAATCCAGAAGAAAGATCTAATTAATAGTGTTAAAAGAAATGGAAATATAAATTATGAGGGAAAATGTAACGTTCTGACTCGGCTCACCCCTGAAACGGTGGCCGGACTGGTCACCACATGACCTCAAGCATATCTCTGCATATGCCAAAGGCTTCCGAGTAGTTGTGAGGGTCTAAGGATAGTATGTGGGAGAATATACCCTCGTATCAGAGTGAAAAAATGGCATATCAGACTAAATAAAAAATGGAAATAAATAGCGGAATCAATCTTTTAAATGATAAAGCAGCAAATGGAAGATTTTATACATCCTGTGCAAACAAATTGACAATGAGAATTATATAACAGATGCTGGTATGACATGATAATGATACAAAATGGAAAATAGTGGACAAAACATCATTCTGATCATTCCAATACAAAAATATATAAACATTGACTCCAAGCCCCAAGGGTCGTCTCCTCGAGCATCCTGGGCATCCGCTCAGTCCTTCGCTTATATTTTCCAAGTAAATGCAGACATCACATTACTGAAACCAAAGAGAATCTACTTAGGTACCCAAGTGAAATGGCTGCCCGAGTAGGGTGTGAGATAAAAAATCTCAGTAGGCATGTTCCACTAATGTCTGACCCAAATCCAGATATTTAATAAATAATTTAAACCATGTGAAAGCATGCATAAATAAAGTAAGTAGTAAAAAGTAACTATATACCCATGTACCAGCTTCAGCCAAAGATGGTGTCTTAAAATGCATTATACATTTTTCTTGCATACTAAAAAATCATTGCATACTCATTTTAATTATTCAATTATTAAAAACTCATTAAATTAAGAATGTTTTGAGATTCTTCCTAAGCCCGACATCCCCCGTATAAGTCACTCAGCCCAGATGTCTCTAAAGTCTATCTAGGAAATCAACATAATGACCAAATACATGCTTGTTCATTAGATTGGATAACAGGTCGCAAGTTATTCAATTTAATCTTTCATATACTATGACTGAGCTCGTCTACTAAAATATTGATTTATCCTGGGTCCATCCACTAATAGTGATTCACCCAATTCATTAAAAATTATGAACGCTTTCTGATATTCAATTCACAAATCATTATTTCACTATAGTTTTCATTATCCATTAATTCATTTCATGTATGACCAATTGGACCCATAGTCCGAAGTCAATAAATGGGTGTAGAACATCATTCCTAGCACCCTCAAGAGTATTTGGAGCATCAGTCCTTGGCTCACAACCCATGGGTATTTGGAGCATCAGTCCAACACCCATAAAAGAATATGTTCATGTAAGATGGGTATAGAATGCCATGTCTAGCACCCTTTGAGCATTTGGAGCTTTAGTTCTTGTCTCACAACCAATTTATCAATCATATGTATATATTTATCATTGGAGTAGAACACCATGTCTAGCACCCAATGTTTATTTGGAGGTTCAGTCCTTGTCTCACAACCCATTTATCAATCATATATTTATATTTATCATTGGTGTAGAACACTATATCCAACATCCCAAAACCATCCATTAATTAATTCATAAATAAATTATTCCAATCCATTAATTAATTCAACAACTAATTGAAAAAATAAATCACCCATTAAATAAGTCATCTATTAATTAACAATTGAACTTCTCAAAAGTAAATAATTACTTAACAATTAATTATTCTTATCAATCCAACCAAATAATTAACTCAGCATATAATTATCCAAACTCATTAACAAATCTATACTCGTCCACTCAATTAGTGATCTGTCCAGGACTTTAACAATTCACATGCATGATATAATCTTCTCAAAACATGATGAACAAGCCCTAGATATTTAGCAACCATCTCATGCAACAAAGCATATTGTTTTAACAACTCAATGAAAGGCAACAAAAGGCATTGAAAAATAAGACGCATCAAAAGGTACCCTTCACCAATAGTCGTAACAATAAAAATATTCAAAATATTAATTTAATGCATGAAAATCAATTAATTCCACAATTAATTATTTAATTAATTCTTATATATTTAACTAATCATAAATTAATTAACCATTTACCATTTAACATGTAATAATAAATCCATCCCTTAATAATTAGCAGTTTCCAATATATATTACGAACACATACAATATTAAATATTCTTAAATAATTAGAAGAATACACAATTTTGTTATAAATCATGTCTTGATAATTAATTCTAAAATAAATTAACCTATTACCCATTATTCCCATCTAAATCATTTAACTGTTTAATCATATAACTTTAATCAAATTAAAAAAACATGATTAATATTAACACATGTTCAACTCCTCATTTATCTCATGTGGGAGACATCATTTAATAACATCTAATGTTTCATGCATCAACATATCATAATCAGGGAAACTCACATTCTCAATTTATTTAAAGAGGCTATAATTCTTAAATAAAGTGTTACGGATTTGGGACCCTACCTCACGGTGGCTCCATTTTAAATCTGAAGTGCTTTAATATACTTGGCAGAAACGAGTCCACAACTGGTCCACAATCGCATGTGGAGGCACATTATACGTGTGTGTGTGTGTGTGTGTGTGTGTATATATATATATATATCTTTCTTATACACACACACACACACAAACCCACACACACACATATATATATTCACGCACGTGCCTTGCAACAATATTACTAAAATTAAAAATATTGAATAGGTACTCAGAATCAAAGCAGTAAGGACTGACACACCACTACCTAGGTACCATGGAATCATAGAAAATATCAAACCTTTAATTGAGTGATGTGAAACAACAACATAGTTATATAACATTACCCGAAACGTGACGACAAAGAGAAAATGAACCCATCTGCCTCTCCTTTGTCAGCAGATGATAGAATATGGTCTAAAGGGTCTAAATGAGCCCCTTGTACATCCCTCACCAAGAAAGACAATATTCGAGAAGTCACGGGTAGGATTCGATCGTGCGATGAGGAGCCAACAAAGTGGGTGTAGCACACCTCAAAAGTAGTTCCTCGTTAATTTTTTGGTTCCTCCCATATGGTGGAGCTCCACCCTCATGTTCTCTCCCCCAAATATCAATTAACCCCAAGATCAACTAATAGAATATTTAAATAAAATTTTCACAATAAATTCTGAAAACCCCAATTAATCAACCAATCCAATTAATACAATAATATTAAGAATATCTTTATTAATATTATTAAATATTTATTTTATTTAAAATAAAATAAAAATATATCATTTTAAACCCGGGAAACCGCACAGCTGTCCAGCACCATTTGACTAACTGTGAACAACATGATCTCTACATTTTAAATGGTTTAATTAAATTAATCCCAACTCCACACTTATTCCTCATTTAATATTACCATTTAATTATACCCTTCCCCATTAATGCCCAACTTATCATTTATAAATTATTCAATTAAATTCATTTAAAAATTTTAATTAAATTAAATTCACCCCTCATGTTTTTTTAATTAAATTCTCACTACACAATTCAATTAAATATAAAAACTCCAAATCATCATTATTTAATTAATTATCTCAACACAAATTAATTAAATAAAAACAACTGATTCATAGAGATTAATTAAATTCTTATAGACCATAAATTTAAATAAATGAAACCCCCCAAAAAAATCCATTGTTATTATTATTCACTATAATAATAAAAACACCTCGTAATACAAGAAGAATAATAATTGCATTATTATTATTCTTATTATTCAACCACAGATAAAACCCAAAACCTCTTATTAAATAAAAACAATTCTTTATTAATTATTAATATCATTATTTAATTAGATGTTTCTTTCAGATACCCAAAAGCCTCATTAATTTCACATATCTATTACCCCACATTAAACATCCAATTAATTTTTTTTAACAAATATGATACAACCCATTTAATGAAAAACGTTTTTCCATTCATTATTCTCTTAATAATCATTTCCTAATTAATTAGGAAACTACCAATTAATCACAATATCATTAATATGATAAAAACTCCAACCCATAACCCCTAATTTAATTTCCATAATGATATTAATTATTATATTGATAAAAATAAAATAATAATAAAAATAATTATTATTATTTTTTAATCATTCGATAAACCCAACACCACTACTTATTAACAATGCGTCATTAAATCTGAAACTCTTCATTTTATTACATGTTTCTTTGTGATGCTCAAAAGCCACAATAAATTATCATAATTGATACACTCCATAAACATACTGTTAAAATATTTTATAACACCATAATTAATATAGACATTATAATTATCAGGACATTCCTCCATTTAGTAATAAATGGTCCTTTAATAATTCTGAAACTCTTTATGTAATTAAACTAGTTCTTCGATAAACTCGAAATTTAGGGCCATCTTGGCAGGTGCCCGTGCTGCTTCTTGGGTGGTTGTGGTACGACCTCGGCTCTGGAAGCAGAAATACTGGGTGTGATTCAGGAGGTGGACTTTGCCAAAAAAAAAGGGCAGGAGCAAGATGTGGATTGAATGTGACTCAACCACTGTGGTCAAAGCTATTTGGAAGGGGGTGGTGAATCTTGCCTGGCTACTCACTCCTCTTTGGATGCAATTTCCTTCTTCACTCTCGGACCTCACCTACATTTCAACACATGCTTACCATGAAGTGAACATGGTGGCTGACAGTCTTGCCAACAAGGGAGTCAACCATGATATTACTGGGCTTGAAGATTTTCCTGGTGATTTTCTCCCACTTTATGATAAGTATTGTAATAAGATTCCATCTTTAAGAAGTTTTTTCTTACCTTCTTTACATAAAATAAATTGTACCTAGGTCTTTGACTGAGGCACCACCTTCTAAAAAAAAGTCTTTATCATTCATTTAATTAAACAAGCACAATAATAACAATAAATACACTATTCTTATTGTTATAAATTACGTTCAAATAATCACAATCCCTCATATAAGCGTATTTAATTTAATTAAATAATTTATTAAATAGGATAAACTGCATAGGTTAGACAACAACCATGCGTTGCCTGCACATATACATTAATGTGGAATTTTCTAGATCTGGTTCTCCTAAGACACATCGGGACAACAGCTAAAATTTTTGGCAAATTTTGCAAGTCCAAAAATGACACATTTAGGTGTTCCAACACACAGATTAAAATTTTGGAGCTCAGTTGAAAAAAAACAAACCTGTTGATAAATCGGAAAAACAAAATTCGAAAACATTTGTTTTTTTACCCGGTTCAGAAAAGGGTATTTTACAATATACCAACCATAAAAACAACTCCTCCAAGAGAATACATCAAGAACCAATAATAAAACAACTGACCTAAAAAGGTCATTTAATCTTGTTAGAAGTTATGTGTTGTGTTCCCAACATAAAAAACACCTTTAACCCATCACAAGACTAATAACTATGCCATTAAAACAAGATCCAATGCTCAGTTTATGGCATAAACATTGAAACAGATCTTATATAATATGTCCATAGAAGGTCCATGTCAATGAAAATGATTGAATAACGATTTATCGATAGAACATGTTACACATGATTTCATTGAAAGACATCACAGACCCAAAACCCAATTTCACCCTTTATCTGACGATGTTCCTTTAAAACTATCCAAAACCATCTTCATGTAAAACGAAGTCCTTACCATACCTCTGGTGAAATTTCTGCATCAAGTCATCGCAAGGATATTTTTAGACAACTATTCCCCAACACAAAAAATATCCCAATGAATCCATGCATCCCGTGTACCACACAGATAACAACCACTCATCAAGCCCTAAATGATTTAAATTGTAGTGTGGCATAAGAAAAACTCTATCTTAGTGTCTCCATGATGAATTCAATATAGGGGACATGCTCATTGTATCCATAAGGGAGAACTAAGATAAAAACCAAGGTAATTAAGAAGATCAATCAAACTATTACTGGAGAACTCTGTTCTAAAAGCTCGACATCACCTGCTGACACGTTTATCGAATACGATGCAATAATACCGACATTAGGATTTTCCATGACGTCGCAAGATATGATCAGATTCTCACCAATGTGAGTTTTAAGAACACATTATCGCATGATTGTGACATTCTTAGAACCATGATCACCTCATAAATCATTGATCATAAAAGCTATAACATAATCCTATCGGTGTTCCAAAAAATCTGAGTCCCAAGAAGTCCTCCTGAGTAGTGGGAAAAACTTACTTTAATAGCCTGGAACATTCTATGGGTACTACCTACCATGGGTTTGCCCCTTATGATCATTAACAATGTCCCTCTCTCTTGGTCACACAAATCTAAAAAAAAGATTCAAAATACACTTTTTCATTTTAGCCATTTTAATTAATTCATTTCAACCATTTATCATTTCAATGAATTTAAACATACACAGAAGTACTTTTTCACAACAAGCCACTTTTTTTTAAAACAATTCCCTATAAAAAATAGGCATGTAATCACAAAAAACCACATTTTACATTTAACATTCAGTGTGATTATAATATAAACATGAAATTTGGCATCTAAATTCCTTTTAACAAAAAGGAGACCTCCAAATGTCACATTTATTTAATTTGAGTTCATCAAAAGCAACACCATAATGGTTCATTACAATAAAAAATCAGTAGTTTTACATACATGACCATTTTCAAAACATAATTTGGTTATATTTTTTAGTCACGTGGGTGGCCATATACCAATCGATAAGGCACCCATACACCTTATCGCTAGAATTTGGAACCCATTTAGCATAATCAACATTCATTTAACATTTTAAATATAGAATCCAATTAATATATAAAAACATAAATTGCATGTTGGCATTAGCTATAAAACAAAAACATGCATTAACACAAAGGCACGACACAAAAACAAAACATAATAATAACTGAGGCAATATGGCATATAATCAATGAAGCACGTTAAATCTTTCACTGAAACATGATATCTAGATAAGTATGCTAAAGTAAATAAAAACATGACATTAAACTAAAGAAACATAATCCAACTTAGAAGGAATCATACTAATGCAACTACATGGAACGTTATATACATGACATGTGAATCTCGAATTGACTAAGATGATGCATGTACGAAACATCCTTTCCATATCAGGCCAAGAAAATAATTTTTTTCCAATTTTCTAAAAATCAATAAACTGCAGAGAATTCACCATTAAATCAAGGAGAAATCATATCAATTGTAACCTCTAATAGTACTGACATCAATTCACATCCATAGCCACATGGTCATTTCCCATACATGGGGAGATCAGTCCCACGCACAGCTATTAACCAAAGCACTGACTCATTCCTAGTATCCTATCTACCAACCCCAAAATAGTATGAAAAGGAATATAAACCATCTGAAACCACTTTGTAATGTCCCGACAAAGATCACCACTGAACCAGTGGCTGGACCGGTCGCCACATTACCTGAAGCGCATCTCCCCGTACGCCAGAGGCAACCAACTAGCAGCGAGGGTCTAAGGATAGTAAGTGGGTATACTATACCATATTATTAGAGCTAAACATCGGTATATCATAGTAAATAAAAAACAATGAAAGAAATAGAAGAATCGGTCTTATAAATGATAAATCAGTAGATGGTAGATTTTATAAATCTTGTACAAACAAATAGAAAAAACCCAATTATATCGCAGATACATGAATGATATGATAATGATACAGAAATGGTAAATGGTGAACTAAACAACTTTATGAACATTACATTACAAAAAAAATAAACATTGACTCCATGCCCCGAGGGAGGTCTCCTCGAGCATCCTGGGAATCTGTTTGGTCCATTGCTACTATTTTCTATGTAAATGCATATAACACAATCCTCCAACCAAATAGAATATACTTGGTTACTCCAGAGCAATGGTGGCCCAAGTAGGGTGTGGGATATAAATCTCAATAATCTAGGACCACATGGGTCTACCCCAAATCTAGACATTTAATAAATAACTTAAACCGTGTGAATGCATGCATAAATATAGTAATCAGTACAAAGTAACAATATACCCAAGTACATTATTCAGCCTATGGTGGTGTCTCAATGTGCATTATATCTTTTTCATTCATACTCAACAATCATTACATGATCATTTTCATTTTTCAACTATTCAAATGTCTTTAAATTAAGAGAGTGTTGATATTCTTCCTAAGCCTGACATCCCCTGTATACTTCACTCACTATAGATGTCTCTAAAGACCATCTTAGAAATAAACATCAATACCAATTCAAAGCTTGTTCATTGTCTTCGATAACACCTCATAAGTTATTCAGTTTAATCCTTCATAAACTATGTCTAAACGAATCTACTAAAATAGTGATTTACTCTTGGGTCCGTCCACAAACAGTGATTCACCCAATTCATTAATAATTCTAAACCCTTTTAGATATTCATTTCCCCAATCATTATTTCACAACATTTTTCATTAACCATTAATTCATTTATTGTATGACCAATTGGACAAATATTCTAATGTTAATTAATGGGTGTAGAACATCTTGTCTAGAACCCTCATTAGTATTTAGAGCATCAATCCTTGTCTCACAACCCATGGGTATTTGGAGCATTAGTCCCTGACCTATAAAATAATTGTTTCTTTCAAGATGGGTGTAGAATGCCAAGTCTAACACCCCGTGAGTATTTGGAGCTTCAGTCCTTGTATCACAACCCATTTATCAATCATAGTTATTTATTTATCATTGGTGTAAACACCTTGTATATCACCTCGTGTGTATTTAGAGCTTCATTCGTTGTCTCAAAACCCGTTTATTAATCATATATATATATATATCATTTGTGTAGAAAACCAAATCTAACACCCAAAAACCATCTGTTAACTAATTCATAAATAAATTAATACAATCTATTAAATAATTCAACAGCTAATTGACATAATAAGTCACCCATTAAATAAGTCAACAATTAATTAACCATTAAACTTCTCAAATGTAAACAATTAATTAAAAAATAACTATTCTTATCAAGCCAACCAAATAATTAATTCATTATTTAGTTATCTAAATTCTTTGACAAGTCTGAACTCATCCACTCAATTAGTTATTCATCCAGGACATTAACAATTTTCTTGTATGTTATAATCTTCTCAAAACATGTTGAAGAAATCTCAGATATTTAGAACCACCTCATGCAGAAAATCATATTTTTTTAAAAAACTCCAGTCAATAGAACATAATTAATTGAAATATAATACATGTTAAAAGGTACCCTTAGCCAATAGTAGTAACAAAAAATAAATTCACAATCTTAATTTAATTCATGAAAATAAATTATTTCAACAATAAAATAATTAATTTAATCTTATATATTTAACCAATCAACAATTAATTAACAATTTACCATTTACCATGTAAAAATAAATCCATCCATTAATAATTACATATTTCCATTATATATTCCAAACACGTAAAATATTAAATTTTATAAATAATTAGTAAAATACATAATTTTATTACAACTCATGAATTGATAATTAATTCTAAAAATAATTTACCAATTACCCATTCTTCCCATCCCAATCATTTAACTATTGAATCATATCACATTAACAAAATTAGAAAAATATGCTTAAAATCAACACATGTTCCTATCATAATTTATCTCATGTGGGTGGAATCATTTAACAACATCAAAAGTGTCATACATCAACATATCCTAATCAAGGAAACTCAAATTCTCGATTTATTTAAAGAATCTATTATTCTTAAATAATGTTTTAATGATTTTGGACCCTAGCTCAGGGTGGAACCATTTTAAATCTGAATCCCTTTAATATAGTTGGCAGCAACCAGTCTGCAACTGGTATGCAATCGCACGCATGCACACATTATATTTATTCACGCACGTGCCCTGCAACAATATAAATAAAATTCAAAATATTAAATAGGTACTCATAATCAAAGTAGCAAGGACCAACACACCTCTAAATAGGTACCAAGGACTCATATAAAATATCAAAACCTCAATTGAATGATTTGAAACAATAATAAGTTTATATAACATTACTCGAAACATGAAAAAAAAAGAGAAAACGAACCCTCTACCTCATTATTTTCGGCAGATGATGGAATATTGTTCAAAGGGTCTAGAGGAGCCCATTTTACATCCCTCACCGAGATAGACAAGATTCGAGAAGACATATGGAGGATTTGATCATGCAATAATGAGCTGACGAGGGGGGTGTAACGCTCCTCGAAGGAGGGAACTCGTTCATTTTTATTGATCCTCCCATTTGGGGGTGTGCCACAATCATGTTATCTCCCCCAAATATCAATTACCCCCAAGATAAACTAATAATATATTTAAATAAAAGTTTCATAATTAATTATGAAAACCCCCATTAATCAATCATGAAAAATAATAAAATAATAATAATAATAACCTAATTATTAATATTAATAAATATTTATTTTTTTAAAATAAAATAAAAATAAATCATTTTAAAATCTGTGAAACCGCACAGGTGACTCGCACCATTTGACTAACTGCGCAAAGCCCGATATCAATATTTAATATGGATTAATTAAAATAAACCCAACACCCCATTTATTCATAATTTAATATTACAGTCTAAAATTACCCTTCTTTGACATTGCCAAACTCCACGTTTACACATTATTTAATTAAATTCATTCATAATATTTAAGTACATAAAATTCCCCACCTCATGTATTTTTAATCATATTCTCTCAACACAATTTTTTCTTAAATTTAAAAACTCCAACTCATAATTATATTATACATAATCTCAACCAAAAATAATTAAATAAAAACCTCAGCTTCATAGTGATTAATTAAATTCGTATTGACCTTTAATTTAATTAAATGAAACCCCGAAAAATTCCATCATATTTATTTTTCATAATAATAATAAAAACCCCTCATAAAACCATAATTATAAATATTGAATTATTATTATTCTTATTATTCAACCTAAGCTAAAACCCAAAAACTCTTAATAAATAAATACACTTATTTATTAATTATGAAAACCATTATTTAATAAGAGGTATCTTGGAGATAAAAAATGCATCAATAATTTCACATATCTTTTACACCTCATTAAACATCCAATTTAATCTTTTATCATAAATGTTACTCCCCATTTAATTAAAAACGCCTCTCTATTCATTATTATCTTAATAAAAATTTCATAATAAATTATTAAACACCTAATTTATTACAATATAATTAATATGATAAAAACTCTAACCCATAAACCCTAATTTAACTTCCTTAATAATAATAATTATTACATTCATAAAACTAAAATAATAATAATATAATTATTATTATGTTTCAAATAATTGAAAAACCCAACACCACTACTTATTAACACTGCTTCATTAAATGTGAAACTCCTCATTTTATTACATGTTTTTTTGAGAAGCTCAAAAGCCACATTAAATTCTCATAAATGATATACTACTTTAACATGAAATTAAAATAACTTATAACCCCATAATAATAACAAAATTATTATTATTAGGACATTCCACCATTTAATAAAAAAATTTCCTTTAATAATTCTGAAACTATTTGCTTTATTAAATTGGTACATTGATAAACCCAAAATTCACATTAATTTATTCAACCGTTATTTAATAGATTCATTATCATTAATTTAATTAAACGAAAACAACAACAATAACAATAACTTAATTATTATTATTATTAAAAATTTCTTTTAATTAATCACAATCTCTCATATAAACAAATTTAATTTAATTAAATGATTTATTAAAGAGGATAAACTGCACCGGTTGGACCGTAACCATGCACTGCCTGCACATATACTTTAATGTGGTGTTTTCCAGATCATGTGCTCCTGAGACACATCGGGACACCCACTAAAATTTTAGTGTAATTAATCAGGTCCAAAAATGACAGCTTTATGTGTTCCAACACTCATAATAAAATGTTGGAGCTTAGATGAAAAAAAAACTAACCGATTAATAAACACAAAAAAAAAGAAACTTGAAAACATTTTTATATTAACCCGGCTAAAAAGCCTGGAATTTTACTGAAAAATTCCTTTCATATGTATTTTTTGTCATTAGTCCAACAGTCTCAGAGGCCATGAAGATGCACTTTTGGATGTTCCTCACAAGGACAAATCCAAATTTGTTAGTAGTAATCATGTCATAAACCAAACCATCAATCCAACACATCAAAATATTACTGATAAGTTTGGGTATTGTGTTCCCAAGTGAAACTATCATGATTTCCTTGATATCAAGAGCATTATTTTTCATGGTGGTGAGAGAAATGAAACAAGAGTTCATTCCATGTGGCATGTCTGAGTGGGAGAAGATATCCTTAATAGCCTATTCAATATCATTCTACAAAATCTCCCAGTAGAAGAAGAATATTTTTTAAGTGAATCCATGACGGCTTGGGGCACTCTTAAGACGAAGAGATATGAGAGCATATCTGATCTCTTCTCTGTATGGGGGAGCAATATGGAGCTAATTTGAGTGGTCATCAATATTGGGGCTTATGGAGTCAACCATGAAGTGAATACTTTTCTTCCCATTATTATTTTATATTCCTATAAAGTGCTCAATAATAGACAGAGCAATATCACCTTCTTCATAGAGATTCCAAAAAATGCTTATCACCTTTTTCCCAGCACGCGCCCTCTTTTCCTTGTGCAATCTGTTGAAGAACATGGAGTTTCTATCCCCATATTTTAACCATTTCGCATTCATTTGATCTCTGACCAATCATTCTGTCACCACTAATAGATCACCAAGTTTATTATGGGATGTTATTTCATTTCTAGATAGGACATGTTTTTTCTCATGATAGATCTGATTTATGGCATGCTCCTCATCTGAGTACTTGATATCCTCATCAATATTTGAAAATTAATTTTTTCTCAATTCCCTTAGAAGACCCTTAAGATGCTTATATTTCACGACAAGTCTTCAGAGAGGCCTCCCAATGACTTCAGACATCCATGCCTCTAAGAAAATTTCCCTGAATCCTAGAATCACAAGCCATCCACTATAGAATCGAAGGGAATAAGGGCCGACATTTCCAATTGTGTGTTAACATCAAAAACAATTGGATTGTGGTCAGAGTGGTGTTTGGGAAGTGTGAATCTAGACACTCCATGGTCAATAGCATGGTCATCAATATAAAAAAACCATATATCAATCTTGCTAGCATGTATCCCCTCCCATGTATATCTACACCATGTGAAATCAGAACCATCTATGGGAGCATGATCCAGATTGCAGTAATCAATGCACTCAAAAAAATCAGCAGCAGTTGTCCTATTAAAGATGGTTCTAGTTTTCTCCATGAGCTTGAAACAATATTGAAATCACCAATAGGCGTCCATTTTTTATGCAGCATCCTCGAGGTGACTTTGAGTTCCACCCATAAATCCCTCCTCCCTATAAAAAATGTGGAATCATAATCAAATGATAATGGAATATCATGTACAACAAAGCTGCAATTAACTAAAAAACTTTGAGGCCCACTATCATAGGAATTGATTTTAATGGAATCATGCCTTAAAACCCACAAGTGGTCTATAAAATATACATGTTGATTTTTGGAGTAAAAGATGTATCCTAGAGAGCCCCATTTGAATCCCTTCCAATTTGCAATGTGGACCACAGGTTCAACAATACTGTCAAACAACGGTTTGTAGGGAAAAGTATAATTTCTAAAGGCCCTGACCGTGTGGGATTTTCCCAGCCATTAATAATTAAAATAATGAATCCTCATTTTTATTGGCCAGGCCTATTGTTAGAGGCCCCCCATTTCTCTCCAATAAGGTTTTTTATTTTCCCTTTCTTCCCTTTTCCACCATTCCCCTTCTTCAGACCATGTCTAGGTACCATGATGGTATGGTGTTCCTTGGTCACTAGGTTTTCCTTGCTAACTCTGTTCTCATTACCAGTGCATTGGTTATGTGTTTTAGTGGATTCTTGAGGCTCATCCAATCTACCACTTGGAAAAACAGTAGCCTCACCTATGATGTTTATAACATTTTCTATGCTCCCCCCCACCTGCTTGGCCTTACTATCTTCAATCCAGTGGTCAACCGTTCCACCAACAACACTAACACAGGGTGCAACAATAGTCTCCCATGGGCAGGTTATGAATAATTCAGTGTTTCAGGAACTCTGACATCTACATGAATCCCATCTTTCCTACCACTGGGTGTAGCAGTAACACCCCCTATAAAGATTGTAACAGACTCAGTATGTTGAGCCTCTTCCACCTTATCCGACCAAAGTCTTCTACTCATGGGAATGAAGGTATTTCTATGAGGGGGGGGTCACTACCCATAGTAAGCCTCCTTCAGGAAGTCATGGAGGGGAAAATATGAGTGATGTTTTCTCCAGGATCATATGCTGCATGGCGATCCATACACACATCATTTCTAATTTCATGAGAATCTATCTCCTATAATCCAACCTGAGTGGCATTATGATCATCCCCCATTCAGTATTGTGTTCCCTTCTCCACATTTTCAGTGGCATCACACTGAGGTATGACGTCATGCCCATCCACCATAGGAACAATGTCACTACAGGGGGAGGAGGGTGCCACCTGAGTTTCCTCAAACAGGCCATCTGTAGCCATGGTAGGCCCAATCGGTGCCCCATCGTGAAGAAGATCATTAACCATTGTCGCAGAGGAAGAACCCCCCTTGTTCAGCTCTTCATTCATCCTAGGAAAAAGTCCTTGGCCATATCCATTGCTCTACAGGGGCTCCATAATACTTTTGTCCTTCCCCTTCTTTCTTCTTCACATGCTCTCATCATGGACCTTCATCTTAAAAAATAGACATTCTTTTTCCCACATACACTCAGTATTCGTATGTCTAAAGAACACTCAGATCATGACAAACTTTGTCTTCCACTGTTATAAAATGTCAAAGCTTCATGATGTCATCCCCCGTTGTAAGAAAAACCTCCTCAACAGACATGCTCGACATGAATACTCCAACCAAGATTCTAGCATAATGCCCAGGCATCATATTGTCTGTCTACCAATCCATTCGAATGGGGTTTCCTACAGAGAATGAAATTTCCCATAGAATCCATTTGTGCCAATACAACCAATTTAGCTTATTGATTCTGATCCATTATTGAGTATCAGTATTACATACAATCATGGGATCAAAATTCCGATCCCATTCCTGTACATTTAGAGAACCAAGGCTTCAGGAGAAAATGCCTTGGATCCATTTTTTCCGTTTACCTTCATCTGAGGGGAAGACCACATGATTGTATCCCCTTCCCATCACAAACATTCTCCAATCATCAAATCCCCAATCCTCTAAAAACCATTTAGCTAGATCCTTAAATTTCTACAGCTTCTCACCATTACGGATGTAGAATCTCGTGATAAATGAATATCAGCATAGGTTGAACCATTCCTCAACCACATCCTGATTATCTAGCACATAAAAAATCCTACCCTTCCATATCACTCTCCAAGGATGAGGAGCATCATAATCCGAGAAGGATGGTCCCACTGGTTTCTTCACCACTACCGAAAAATTCACCTTTATCCCAATAGTTTCATTCAGAGAAACTACCTTGATAGCCTCACCCTTGTTTGCAAATGAGAACATCTCCCTGTGACTAATATTCTCAAAAGGGGGCCTCTCATCACTTCCATGATCAGCGTAGGTCCATGGGATGGGATCTGAGGGATCATCTGCTTTACTAGGTTTACGGTTCTCACCCAGTTTTCCTTAAGCCATATCCATCATGTGTCTAGGCCCGTGTACTTCATCGATAGTTTTTTAAAATACTTTTAAGCACAATAAAAATAGGTTGGTTTCTCCATTGTTCTGATTGGAATAAATGTGTGAACAAAATTATTATTTTAGAGTACTAACAGATAGAATAAATAGAATATTCCTATGATCAATTTAAATTGTCAAAGGTTCTTCTTGATGTTGGGGAATAAAAAATGGCTAGATTTTATAGAAAAATATCCTATTTAGTAATTAATGAGTTTATGAGTTCTGATCCCTCAATTCATCTCTCAGGAACTGTTCCTTTTCCATTTCCCAATGGCTTTCCTATTTCTTAATTCTCCACAGTCGGGGATGCCAATACATGATGTGATGTGTCATATACCATCAAGATGAAAATTCCAATATTATGAATTTTCTATATCTTCCTTTCAACCGCTAGGAAATAACCTCTCATGATTTAATATAGGAAGCCTAGTAGACACACTAAATAATAATTCAACAGGTTAGGGTATATAGTGAACCTCCTTGTATGAATAATTCTTATGTAATCCCATGCTCAAACCCTGTCACCCAAAACTGGAGGGTTAGGATAAATTCACACCCCTAGGGCTGGTATATGAGTCTATCCCCCTAACCTGATTTTATTGGGAGAACTAGTCCAATATCTAACCCTCATCTAACACCCTAATTGTACATTTAACCCTTTGCCCATACCACTATCTATTTTATAATTAGTATTTCTATCATGCTAGAAATGAAAGAAAAAACTCATATCCCTATCCTGCTAATCCATATAAGACAGCGAAAATAGCTGGTCATCCAGCTGATTCACGGTCATCTCGATAAATCTGTCCTCTTGGATTTCCATGAATGAGTAGGATTCAGATTCATGTAGTGAGTTTACCTCGGTTCTATAGTGGGCATGTTTATATGGTCACTTTGAGAAAGAGGATGCATGTTTTGAAGAACGAAGGACTATATTCCCAAAAACATGTGATTTTATGGATGTGCGTTGAGGTTATAGTTCTATTTGATACTCCCTCACTTAAACACATGAAAAAATTTATATTCGATCCCTTTGGGGGACATTGAATGGTATAAAAAAAATACATTCACTAACTCCATTTAGACAAATGGCAAACAAAGGTGTATTATCACTGCTTCTGAGGAACTCTTGTGTCATTTATGATAATGAATGATCGTGTCCTTGTAGATTTTAGGAAATTAATTATCCATAAGAAATCCTACGATGGATTGAGTTTTCAAAATTATCTCTTGAGAGGAAACCCTACCTATAATACCTATATTTTAACATGTTCTACCAGTAATAGATGAAACACCAATGACTGTGATATTGACAAAACCTCCATATTTAAGTCGTATGGGTGGCCCAAATGGATGATAGGCCAAAGGGTTGAGATAATTTTCAATTCTATTTCAACAAGCTTTCAACCTAGAATTTAAAATCCATCCATATTGAATTTCTCTGATCATGACCTATGATAATGTGGGAATGTATCACACAACAATCTCTATATGCTCCATAGGGTGGTATAGAAGCACCCCATTGAGAGAGTTGAGAAGGATGTAAGAGAGATGGTAAATTTCTATCGTCATGAGACTGGAGGCACTACATTTGAGTCCCGTGAAGGAGGATACTATGCACCCTTGATCCCATTCACCAGTAGATGAATTTGGAGATGTTAGGGAAGTCAAAAAAGTGGTTCTAATATAATATAAAGATTAAATATTGATATATGTGGGAGTCCAATCATACCACCTTGAACTGATGTATTCGATATAATATGGAAGATCTATACAATATCTAAAAACTACACATGTCACCTGTATTCATTATGACATGTATGCCCACTATACCCCACCATCCACTATTTTAGAATACCACATCATAGCCTTGAGCTGAAGGTGAGATAGGGAACCCAAAGGATTAACAACTACAAATATTATATCAAAAGGATTATGATATCGTTTCGAAACCCTTGAGATTGGGGTTCTAATGAGTGGATTTGGCCCCAACCCATGTTATGATTCCTAGAAACTAGACAATTGAATGACATTTCCATTCATCTATGCCACCTTCCATTTGATTCACATCTCTAATTAATTACAGTGGAAATTTTCTATGAATATTCATCTCAAAAACATCTTTAAGTATGATCATCATGAATAGTTGAAAATATCCCAAGTGAAACATGTAGTGAAACGACGCTGGTAAATGATCTTCTAATATATGGTTACCCCCAACCAATAGTGAAAAAAGAGATTGAGTTATAGAACTTTTTAATTGGTCCTGTTTTTGAAAATCAACAATTTAATTTTCATTATTAAAATAATGTATATTAGTATATCACCTTGATACTTCTATTCAAAAATCAAATATAGATATGGCATCCCAATTCTAATGGTTTATATCAGTAGTTATGACTGCCCGAACCACCAAATAATTGTACTAAGGTAAAGTGGAGGACCTAAAAATGTCTTCAAATTATAGTAACTTGATTCCATATCAAATCAAACATGATGGGCCCTTCTAAAACACCTCATCGATTGGTGATAATAATATATACTCATGTATAATGTACCAACGAGAACATGCAACTCAATACACCCATTTTCTAAGGAAAAACATGAAACATATATACTATTAGACAATGAGAAGTATTTTTCTTCATATTACAGCTCCCAAATCCCTGTGAAAATGAGAAATAGTGCAATGGTAACAACTAATAAAAAATAGATTGATTGTACCTTTTGTTCAGCAGATCATGATGAGCCCAAGGGATTGATTCTCTAAACATTGGGGTCATGTTAATTACACTAGAAGATACCAAGGATTAAAATGAAAGATTAAATGGGGTGTCCAGGCCATTCCAACCTCTATAGTTTGCGGCCAATTAAGAATGATAATATTCCTAGAAGGTAGAATGAAGTAACCAAAACCCATAGACAATGAACAAAAAAGAGGCATATATCATTCCATTTTATTCTTTATGTGTATGATCATTGAAATTCACATCACATCATACATAAAACGAGTAAGGGAACAAGATTTATATGATCAACACTATCCACACCATACTAAAATTGGAACACTCTTGAAATAGATGTAGGTACATAACACCACCAACTGTACTGGCCTCAACGCTGAGAGCTTCCGACAATACCTATGGACATGGATCTACAAAATCACAAGAGTTACACTATAAATCAGGAATTCTTTACAGTACCACGAGCGTTCATAAACTATACACACCACCTCAACATATTCGATGCTAGTAGGTAAGTTGTGGTATACATATTTTTTGATCTAATCATGCCCCATCACAAGTTTTCATTTTTCCATCCACACCTCCCCAATAAACTCAATTCAATTTTGGACCAAGATAGAATTCCTTAACACCTCATATAGCTCCTATTAGTATCTGTATCCCATCACCCAAGAATACATCATATCTATCATCTTACATAGTCTATATTTATTATATGTCATGATATGATGCTAGTAATGGTACCCTAATAGCCTAGTTGAGTTGCAGCTACTCAGTATCCTGCTCTTCCATCACATAGAAAAACCTCATGCAATGATAGAAAATCACCGATGTCGAACCACATTATCCAATCATCCAATCCTTGCTTTCCACTAAGACCATATTGTTCTAATGTCAACATTCCTTAACAAAATTTTATAGGATTTCAGTATGATGCATCGAGTTCCTTCCACTGCATACCCCTTGAATAACACCACCTTAACTACCATTTAAATTACAATACTAAGGAGGATAAGGAACTAAATCCAGTAGTAATAATGAAGTGAAAGTAAGTGATAGGATGAAGGAACTAAGCCTGCTCAGAGATATAAATGGAACACATAAGGAGTACTCATTTCTGTGTTTATTATTTCAAGAGTATCACATAAAAAAAGACCGAATGACATACCAATGAAATGATATTTCAAGAGTACTTTTAGAGTATAGTACTGATGTTGTATCTACATATATAAATATTGTATTACTAGGCCTTTCTTCTTCCATATTCAGGTAGTACCCATCAATCGTGTGTGAACTGCGCATTTCCATGTGTCTCATCTTAGTATTTGATTTTTGATTCCCCATACAAGATTCAAATAGTCCAGTACGAATTACTTCACAAACACCCTTGATAAATCCAAACCCCCCAACACCAACCCCATCCTTAACTGATATCTGCCCGCCACTCTATATCATTATTATAGTATTAGTGGATACCTACCCTTAAAACTGATGGTGAATTTGAATGATAAAGGAACAAAACATTTCATCGAGTGTTCATGTTCTCAAAAAATATAATATTATGGATTATTAAAACATGGCATAACGAAACCTTTGTATGACATTGAGACTCCCTCTAAATGATATCCAAAATGGATAGCCATTAGATAAGGCCTTCCACACTTACTTCAGAATGATTTTCCGAATGCTCAAGAGCCTGAGTTGTTTGAGATGGTTATCCTAGTACCATCACATTCTTGTACACCAATTGGATACATGGTATAAATATTATGATAGATAGTCTACACCAGTATGAAACCCATGGACGAATTAATCTTGAAATTGGAACACAATTTCTATCCCTTTTAATAGTAATTTTCTTCCCAACATTCATAGATGAAACATTACATTCCGAATGCATCTCAACCCCCCAAACTACAAATAGGATCATATATATATATATATATATATATATATATATATATATATTTTCAAGAGTAATAGTAATAAAAAAATTAATTATGTATAATAGGTGAATGCATCTAGTTGAGTTATTGGATATTGATCTAGAAAACCTATACTTAACTCACATCCCTTCAGTTATACATTCCACCTCACCCTCAAAATAGAATGCACCATGCCACCTCTTCCTGATTCGACATCACCACAATCTCTCTACTACTAGTATAGTATGTTCTATTTTTCATACCACTAAAAACACCAAAAACCCCTAATTTGGGAATCGGATTCCGAGCATTGTTTGTCCTTACAACCCAAGATCTGTGAGTGTTACCAACTACTCACAGGGATACTTCCTAGCCATCTTTAGTGGGAAAGTGTTCTAATGAAAAAAACATGATTACCCAACATTACTATGAGAGTATAATTCTATCATAATCAAACTATTCTTGAATGAATAGGAGTGAATTTATGAACTCTCTATCTCATCTCAGATCATTCCTTTTCTCCTTCATGACCCATAGAAAAGTGGGATATCATCGTTCTCAATGATACTTCATATATTCTAGTATTTTCTATTACCTTTTGGATACTCACTGTGATACTTCATGTATCTCAGTGACTGCCTGGGATACATTATTCATGTATTCTATCTTATTGAGTACATAGATTATTTTTTTTATATGTTCATATAACCACCAACATCTCTCTGATAATAAAAGGTACCACACCCTCTATTAGATTGAAAATAGACATCACTTTGAACCAAACTGTATCTATTTCTTGATGAATCTGGCCACTGATGCATGGAAGATATCCATCTTATCCACACCACCCCATGAAGACCATGAACCTAGTGAATAGTGAATTGACTCATAGAATGGTCTTCTACACTCCCATTTAGAACCCACTCACTCAGTGCATCTTCCTCAGTAACCAGTCCACAAGTGAATATCCTATGTTATGTGTAATTCAAGTCCACCAGTGGATATGTCTATCATACTAGTCATAGATATTGGGAATATATAATTGATGTTGAAATCCAATCACTTAGGACCATTGTGTTTGGGATGTTTAGGAGTGGTCTCTTTGGAATTTTATAAGGTACCACTATTGAATTGGTCCTCCAAACATCTCATGTGAATTGCACATTCTGATATCCATCACAAATCTTCCCACCTATTAATGAACCATTGACCTCAGTACCATCATTTATCAGTCCCAATGACAACATGAAGGTATTATATCATATAAATTCTACCATGTAACTAGCCAAATCTTCTCAATACCCCCTGTAAACCCATTTCAACCACCCCAAATTTCAATGTTGTCTTTTAGGAGAAAGGCTCCTAACCCCTTTCTCGAGATCGTGCTGACAAGACCTTAAATCATTAGAGATGAACCCAAGTGATTCATATCATTACTCCAACAAAAATAATTAGCATGATACACTAATTACATTGATTTACATTTCCATCATCCTACATATACCTCAAATCATGCATTATTGAACCATCAGTGTGGCTATTGTATTCTAAGAATTCACATGAGTTATTTATGGGTCTCTATATAATATCATAGTGCTTGCATAGGATCACGTATGGTTTCAACATCCTTTTCATGAAATAGATGTCACATGATTACATGTCCTAATATTCCATCTATATTAGATATCATTTTCCTTTGCCCCAAGGCTCGTGTTTGATGGTGGGGTTATTGCATCTAAAATGAGTGGCACCTTCCGTATACTTATTGGCCAAAGGGATACCCATTGATAATGAGTAACATAGATGAGATGGAATGGGATGCTCGAAGAAAATATCGTTTCCCACCCCATACATTTAGAATTTTATTACACTCGTTGAAAGTATAAAATCACTATTTGGTGATTATTGAACCTGGGTTTTTTGAGTCTCTCCCAAAACATCTCATAACATCAATAATATCTTTCAGTACACAACTCTAATAGTCATAGTGGAACTATAATATTAGATTACTGGGAATAAAACATGTTGTAAATTTGGTACACTACCTATATTATACCAACTATATATATTTCTCCTATATATAACTCAATAATCGAACGTGATTCATCCATATAAAATTTGAGTATAATATGTGATTATCCAGTTATGACAGTATCCCACCATCAAAGTCATATGAACATACCATTTCATTTCCATACACATTAAGAGAGATGAAACACCACTTTTCCAACTTTCTCCAAGTCCAGTAAGAACATTTTTAAGCCATATATCTATCCGACATGTCATTACCTTGACCATCCACTCAGAGCCAAAGGGGAGAACGTCTAACTAACCAAATATATGAGTATATATAGAAATAGTATCCTAATAGCAGTTGAAAATGATGATGTAGTAGTTTCAATAAGTTCTCAACTACGCTAGGTTTCGATTTTATTATAGGTGGACTTGAAGGTAAATTTTGAAGTGGTGTAGTCTCATCCTTTCCATAGGAGGCCAATTCAACAATACCAACCCCATGTGAGGATATCGGAATATTAATATAGAAGGATACCAAATGTTCTTTAGTTCCTCCAATGAGTCATAATGAAACCAATAATACCTCAAAACCCAAAAAACCCATTTAGAGTACATGAGCGAATAGGTGAAGTTTGTGTCAAATATGACGAAACCCAATAAGCTCATTTTCTTGTTTCTAACTACCCTACTTTAATATTTTGTGGTGGTTGAGATATATATAGGAGGATTCCATGTAAATGGTCAAAAAACACAAATGATCAGGATGAACCAAATCCATATCAACTCCCCATCATCACCTCAATGAAGTATTATATAAACTACACCACCTCAAAAAATTGAACATTTCCACATCTCAACCTGATATCATCTTAATGATAGTGAAACATCCATGAGACTGTGTGATGATCCATGAAATTTCCCATGGGTTCCATATTCTTCCTTTCATATTGGTGGGTTTTTTATCATTTTACACTCGAGGTTAAAATTAACTCTGAATGGCCTTTTGACCACTAGTTGTGGGGAATTACATTTATGCAATGGGGAGGGGGGTTTGATTCACCAATAATGGATGACTTGTTTCTAGTAGTTGGATTTTGGCATGATCCAACACCATCCAATGTACATGAAATCTTGACCTGAATATGGGGATCAAGAACAACCTTAATGGGGAGAGCTCAAATTAGTTGGGTCGTAAGGTGAACATATTACCTATTATAATAATAACTGTGAGAAGGAATATTTTCATCAATGTCTGAGATGCAAGAGTATCTTCATAGCTCATAACAAGGAAAATAAGACCTGACTATTCAATGAAAATTAGGTGTGTATAAATGGATTTATAATAGTTTCATTCAATAGAATGAAATTTTTGACTATTAATAAAAAAATGAGGTATAATATAAACTCATCGTAGAACAAGTGGTCACCTCTAACTAATAACCATTGTTCTGATAGTCATGGGGGGAGAATATGGACTTTAAAAGTTACATAATGAGCCAATTTAATGCCAAAAATATAGAAGATCCAGCAGGTTAACCCTCATAGATTAGAGTGCATGGTATGGTGGTGAAATTGACCTTCTATAATAATCACACCCCTCCAAAGACAAACAACTTTTGTAAAACCCCATTATAGAGATACTAACTTTCCTCAAGAAAATCCATTCTATAAGTGATAAATTGTGCACATATATACTAACATGATCCTACTCTATCCCATTCTCCCCAACGACATAGGTTATTCATAGGTCGATGAAGGATTTGAGAAATCATTTCATTGATGGTGAAATGTCAGTATAACCTCTATTACACATTATCAAGTATAATAAGACCATCCAGCCTAACCCTACTATGCATCTTTTGATCAAGTAGGTGTAAGTGTATCGTGGTTGTCCAATACTCTACTATTATAGTCTATCACCCCCCCTTTCACCCAAATAGATGTACTATATATAGAAGAGTATTGAAGACTCCATTACACCTTGAGATATCCCCACTATATAGAGTGAGTATGGAAGCTCATGTTTTGATTTGGCCACCTTGAATGGTGTCCACCGTTTCACTTCCTAGTCAGTTTCCATCCATTTGTGGTGATCTTAAATAGTATTTAATGGAAGGTATACTTGACAATTCTG
This sequence comes from Viscum album, assembly GCA_963277665.1. Classification (NCBI taxonomy): domain Eukaryota; kingdom Viridiplantae; phylum Streptophyta; class Magnoliopsida; order Santalales; family Viscaceae; genus Viscum; species Viscum album. The sequence continues at coordinate 1,430,026,555 of OY728141.1, forward strand.
TTTTCATTTGAACCACCTATAGAATTGAAAATAAATAATTTCTATATCATGATAAGTGATTTTGGGAATTCATCCCATTTTATAACCATCATTGGGGGATTATGTCAAGTGAAACCAACCCTAACTCATTGAGATTGATACCACATACCTGTATGAGAATCCAAGCTCCATGACTTGTAGTTAAGCCTATGACTCACCATTCGTAGAATATAGGGACTCAAGGTCCCATTCAAATAGTTATGAATGAAAGAATCAAGATAGTTTAGAGTTGAATATAGATCCATTGTATTGTAATGGGGCTCACTCAACACATAAGAAAGACATAAAATGGGATGATTCATGTATCCTAGGAACTTCATGGCCAGTGAGTATACGATCCTTTCTTAGAATACCGAAATCAGGTATCCTAGTGAACGCATGGGATACCTCATGTATCCTAGTAAATGATTAGCTCCTTCCAGTAACTCACTATGAAAATTTATCTATCATTGGTGCTCCATTACCTAGTCATTGAGCTCCTAGTAAATTTTTTGGATACCTAAATCATGTTTCCTGTTGACGTCCGAAGATTCCTCATGTATCATAATAAATTACTAGGTCTTGTTAGACCTATTTTGAGTAGGCCCTCCCTATTCTAGGATACCTCATCTATATCATATCATCCTAGGGCTGGTCAGACCATGTCAGACTAAGTCCTCCCTAATATAGGATACATCATGTATCCTAGGGCCTCACAAGTCTAGTTAGGCCATGATAGACCATGGAACGACCATGCCATGAAATTACTATGTCAGATATAATAATGAATTGGTGAGTCATATGGATAGGGAAATCCAATGATACATTATGTATCCCAGTGAAGAACCAGGGGTCAACAACATGAAAGTGTTATCTACCTATAATAATGTTGGAAAAGAATGATATTGAAAGGATTGCAACTGTAGAGACTATTAGAGTAGATTAATTAGTTTAACTCGAACATGGTGAAATATATACTTTCTATATGGATGATGGGAGCGTAATCACCTCTCCCTTCCAACACCAATAGCATTAATGTAACCCTAACCCATATCCACATTTTCCCCAACCAGTAGCTAACCAGACCCCCCCAATAGAGTAATATTTCATGACGGTAAGAAATCCACCATCAACAAAGTTCATATGGAATTTGGTCTATCTCACTCAGGGATGACCAACTGGATTCATGAAACTTTTTTAGGTGTTATGGCCCCATTGATTGATTGAAATACATTCCATTGACACATGAATGGAGCAAGATGAATGATATATTGGGTATACACTTATAATAATAAATATGGATTTTATTTTTTCAATGACTTTTGATGCTATTTTTAACTTCTACACCAACTAAACTATAACTAGGGTCATGTTGCTTCTTTCCTTACTGTGGTTACCATTACACCGCACCTATAATGATATTGTAATGACTGAGTGGATCTCATGTATTGAAATTTAGTGATACATTTATGATAAAGTATACATGACTCTCCTTCTGGTGTTCAACCTAATTCTTCATGAATCCCACCAGATAGAAATTTAATGAAAAGGTTTTGAACAATGTCTTGTATAAGTATGTTTGAATTGGACTGATCATAGTTATATAGAATATAATGTGGTCTCTATATTTTAAAGACCAATCAGAAAAAAAGAACAAACTCCTCCACAAATGGTATTGTAAGATAGAGGTGGAGGCTTTAGAAACTAGATTGATCAACCCCTATATAAATATCAAATGTTAGATATCATGGTGATCAACATGGAATGTGGAACCACCACCTATCTGTTCCTTTTTCCCTAGGTCCAATCCAACCATATGGACCTATGATACAATAGTGAGATAATTAGTTTTCATTTAAAAGGTGCACTTTAGTTACCATGTGAAGAATGAATGGGATGGTTTTGAGAAAAGATGGTCATTTGGGAATGGAGAATGGGTTTTAGAGACCAAAGTTCACTTCTTTGACCACCATAAATATCTAATGGGATAAATCAGGGATGGATGAGTCACTAGTACTCTAATCTGATAGTTCTATCAATCACACCGCACCTTGAAAAATACTCCTCCAAAATGGGTCATTTGGGGTGCCCATTATTTGTTAATAATCCCATTCATTAAAATTCTAAACCATATGATCTGATCATAAATTGTATAAAGGTATAATAGAGTTAATTGTCCTTGTCATTCAATGAAAGACCCATATCTTCCCAAAAACAACACCATGATGCATTATTTGAATTATAGAAATAACCATATCTTCATGGAGAAGGTGGGAAAGGCCCATGAAACCCTAATTCACCAATATAATAGAATAGTAGAATACAATAAGTAATGCCACTCAATAGCATCTCCTATCACTCTTGAGCTCATCTGTTCTGAAGGAGATTTTGAGGATTCATTTCCAAATAAATTCCAATTCCAATGGAAGAATGTTTTCAAATAGTACATGATTGTAAATATATGGTCAATGACATTCATGGATTCTAGGCATTTCCAATTTCAGTACTATGTAATAATATAATCATATAAAATAAAGAAACGAATACACCTCATGAAAAAACCTAGGGGGTGGCCCATAGGTTGACGACTTCTATTTTGGAGTTATGGAATATTTTTGGAGGTGATGTGGTTGATAAAAATAAAACTAGAAGACATAATTACTCTGGATATTCAAGAATACAGTCTCATTAACATGGTTTTATGACATAGTAAAAAACATAAAATGTGATGCGTCTTTTGAATTGAATTATAATCTAGAGAAAAATTAATGGGTATTACCTTGGTATAACATAGATATTATACATGAAAAAGAGGACTGAACAACCAAGGGTAATGAGGTCTTCTTATGATGTGGTAGCTATATGTGGAGGACTTTGTGGTTTGATGGGGGTTCATCAATTTATCCCTTTTAATCTCCATTGGACATGTCTTATTACTCAACTATAAAAGTCTTTCCAAAGGTGCCCGATACTCTTATTGATGTTCTAAAAACCACAACCATGATTTGGACCTTTCGATTCTTAGGATTTTTGGTTTCCAATGTGACCAAATACTTGTAGAGACCTCGATTATCAACATCTATCCACCATCGATTGGGATGGAATATTGGATTGCTTGAATATTTGACATCTGTCATTGGGTATTGGACATTCATGGATTTTTGGGGTATCAAACTCAAAGGGTACAATGTGAGATAAACATCTCCTATTATACATAGTATAATGGTTTTCCATTAATGATATTTTGTCATCCTCTCATGAATTTTTGATTCCATTTGTACTCTTATGTAATTTTATCTCTTCCAAAACCATGTTGTACTGTCTCAAGGTTGATTGTTGTCTTGTACATTTGTAGCCAAAGGGAAATAAAGACCAAGATTTGGCTATTCCAATAGTTTTATATCGTGTAATATTATTTATTTCTCTATCCAAAACAGTACTTCTATATTCACAAAAAGAAAATTAGGATATTTTCAAAGTGTTGAACCATAGAAATATCCATTAAAACCATGGTCATTGTGTTATACCAATGTTAACAAGAACTATGGGCCCTATTTAAATTTAAATATGGTCCAAATATGGTCACAGTTTTGAAAAGTGGACTTAAATAGTCTATTCCCACAATCCATATGAACCATGGCAATATGGTTTCCCAACAATGCCTATTAACATTTTTTGAATAACTAGCCTTATACTGACTATCTCCACGATCAATGTTCCCTATGATTGCATAATTTTAATTTGAAAATGGTGGGACAAGATCTTATAAATATTTCTCCCATAAAACGAACAATTAACCACTTTTCTATGATCTCCTTCATTAGTATATAACTCTATATCTATAGATAAAAATATTTAATTCTAAAATATTATATATAATTGTTATTATTTTAAAAAAATCCATGTAATATTTTTTATTGTCTTTTAACAATTCCAAAACACAGTCCCCTTCACACAGAATGTAAACTCCTCACCACTACACCACAAAACACTTCTTTATTATATATATATATATATATTCACATATATTGAAAAAAAAATATGGATTGATAAAATAATTGGTTCTGGCATGATTTTATCTTGTGACCCCATGTAAATAGGCTCTACAACATTACCACTATTGTACCTAAAATATCATAATTATGCATACATATAATTATATATATGCACAAATATTTGAATATATGAATATATATTTGTATATATGTATATATAATTATAATTTTCCTCTATTAAAAAAAATTAAAAAAAATTAAACATGATTATGACCAGGATTCTTAAAACAGTGGCAGTAGGGAATGCCACATCTACGTATTTCCATGGTTTGAGAAAATAATAGCCTTATGTAAGCCTATTTCCATGGTTCTATTAAAATATGGATATTATATCATTAAATACAATTAATTTTTTAATTGTGTCTATAACATTGTTCTCTCATCACCATATTTCCAAATATTTATATAACCATGGGTGTGGGCATACATAAATGCGTGGTTTAATAAAATTGTTCCTGTAGCCTATACTAAATATACCTATAAAAATTTTTTTTCTACAAAAATGGTAGTAGAACCCCACATGGCCATCATTATTAAAACCTAGGGAGTAGGTCTATGGAAGTATGTTTTTTTGTAGTTGTGATTATTTACTAATCGTTGAAGGATTCCCCATTAAGACAAAATATTATTATTACCTTATTTCTTGATTTCATAGGCCCTTTATATATCAGTCGCATGAGTTTATATCAAGGGTGATTCAGAGCTAGTTATCCAATAAGTCATTGGTAAATATTACATAAAAAGGAATAATTGATTCCTTTTTTTATTATGTTTGGGTGATTATATCGAGACTTCTTGTGGATCCAACATCGACTCATATCTATTGTCAACTAAATTCCCATTTCAATATGTTAACATATACATCCACAAACCTTATAGATCTAACCTCTAAAGAAACAATCGCTTTCATAATGCGATAGAGGGTTCTCTCCCCATTATTTTATTATAACATAGAGAGATAAATGAAATCAATAATAATATAGAAAAGGTTGGTATGGACTCTATTCTAACTGATATTGATATTAAATGGATTTCACCCATTATAAACAATCTTAATAATGAGAATCTTGTGAAAAACAAGTCATTGAATGAACAAAATCACTCTATGATTGGGAGTGTCCCCCTCCAAGATGGACCAAATCCTTAGACGATCCTCTATAAATAAGATTTGGATGATTTCCTCCTCAAATTAATTGATGGAGGAGAAATCTCAATTCTACTCAAGAGGGTAATATTATATCATTAAAAACACATAATTTGGGAACCAAGATATCTCACCAGTTCTATAGACATGGGAATTTCTCATCGATGATGACCTAATATTGTATGGAGTCCATAGTGAAAGTAAAGACCTATTATATACACAATAAATTCATCAAACAACCATCATATATATTTCACAACATAAAATATTCCATTTCATTCATTTTTTGGGAATAGATTTAATGATGCCATATCCATTAGATATAGATAATCAGTTTAGATACATCCAACAACTAATTTTGTTTTATCTAAGTTGGATAAGGCTATAAAAATCATGAAAGTAAATAAAATGGTTTATATTGGATTCATGAACTAATGTATCATCACCATATTTGGTTTCCTCCATATGATATGTATGGAAAATTATACTAATTTTTATTATTCCTATTTTAAAGGACTATATAACCAATAAAACACCCATTCAAACAATTTTCTTATTATCACACTGTAAAAAACATCATTATATAGATTTTTTATAAAACCCTATATCACATCCTATAGAAGATGATGGATAATGAAATGAAATCCTATCAATAAAATCCCTCACATTTTTTTTGTGATTATGAAACCACAACATGAAGTGCCACACATAATAAACCATATTAACTTATGTATGGAATATAGGTGGACCTTTTTATTGAGGTATATATACCTTCAAATTACATAACATTATATAAACAAAAAACTTGGTATGAAAAATAGTAGGAGAAACAAAAATAACTAGAGTGTCTTAATGAATGGAGGCAGTTTAACCTACACAACCTTGTGGTCCATCAGAATCTGAAAACATAGGAATTTAACCAGTTTTTTTACCTCAATTATTTCCTCAAGGGAGACAGTGTTCCATCCATGAGTATCTCTATGACCCTAGTGAATAAGTCTAAAAAATTTAAATGGATATGGGAGGGATAGTATGTTATACATAAGTTCTAAACTAATAGGGATTATTCCATAATCCTAGTTGTTAGTGAGGGGATCAAACACATACAAAATAAAATATTTCTCATAATTTATAGTGTATGTTCCCCCATCATCTGTGTTTCATGTATCTAAATTGAAAAACAAATCAAAATATATTATTATGAAATCCAACATCATTACACACCATCCCCATACTATGATGTCTTTATATATGTCCATATTCAATATAAAAATGTGTTAAACTACATACTAGTCAAACATTTAAGTTTTTCACTCTACTATGATACATGTTTTGGACAAAAAACCCCTTGTTTATCATTATAAGAAAGATTCATGTGATATTAGAGTCCTAGGTTGGTCACTTTAGTATATACGATATAAAACTGAATAGATGGCCCTTTTTATAGGATGGATTACATTAAAAAATATATTAATATTATCTATTCTCAAGAGGGAGACCCCCCTCACTATGGCATCAGTTTTTCCCTCACCTTCCATTTCATAATTATGTACTACTTGATTTTTGATCTAGTATAGATACATAAAGAATCCTAGACCTTATATCGTACGACCAACCAATTTTTATGGGAAAAAATTCCCATTTTCTCATCCATTTTAATGATTTTCATCATTCTTGGGGTGGTTTTCCAAATAATTCATTCTAGTATGGGGCCATATATTTTTTCCTCTATGCATGGTAATGATCTACATATAAATTACTCTATATTATAAAATAATTGGGGATTTATTATCGATCTTTTCATGATATTTAGTGATTCATGGATTTCCAATCTTTTTCATATCCACAACCATATAAAAAAGATGTCCTCTCCCTCATCCTAGTGTTTAGACTGCCTCATTTATGCCTGTTCTTATTTTCTAATAACCCACACTAGAGAGTTTGAATTTTCATTTGAACCCCCAAAAACAGATAGAGAAATAAAAATATATTTATCTATATTTAATACAAGAAATTTTTATGTATGAGCCACTCTCTATATATCAAACTATATAATTTCATCACCATTAAAACCCCTTTCAGTTTTTGGTCTATGTTTAGAGCAGTTTCATTTGTATTACTTAGGATATTGAAAATATACATAATGATAATGACATATTCCATTGAAATATAATCATCCCCATCTCATGATTTATAATCAAGATCAATCTCCCTTTATAGAAACTGCATGTGTCCTGATTCCCATTAATATGGGATATATAGTGATTCCTAGATCTCATATCCTAGGCATGGTATGTCATATCAATATATTGGTGTATTAATTTTGAACATAAACAATGTAATACTTTTTTAAAGTATAAAATAATATGGGACACTGCATTCATATCAGGTACATATCACCAATGATATTAGGTGGCCCCCAACATATTTTTGACCAACATGATTTAAAATTCAGCATCAAACCCCCTTGGAATTATAGTAAAAAGAAATGAAAATTGACTTATTAAAAACATTTAATGAACATATTGGAAAAATATTAGGCCTCCAATTATTAATCCATCATCTTTTAGAGTTTATTTAAATTTTAGAGAATAAAATAAAAGATATACAAATAGTTTTCTGATTTAATACCAATAATGATATCCTGATAAAAAATTCATGTCCTTACTCCCTACGACACCACATTTCATGTAATAAGATAAACAATTTGTGTGTGAAATGATAAATACATATAAAAATTACTGGCCAATACTGGGCCTCAAGAATTCAAAATATTTTATCTATACACAAAATTATTAGATAATTTTAGTTTATATATTCCCTCCCAGCCAATGAGTATAAAAAATTCCACTGGTATAGTTTTCTGAGAGGACTACCATTTAGATGATCAGGTTCTCAAAAAACGTTATGTCATTCCCCTTTACCTAGACAGTTTTTTAAATACATGGTGGAATAACCATTAACGTTCTCAAAACCTCCTTATATATCCTTTTCCCCATCATCCTTATTCATATATTTGATGCCTAAATCATTACCAATATGTGGTGTTAGTTGAGATACTCCACTATTCATCTCATAACCTTGATACTACATTATATTGGAATTACTTCAATATAAATATTGGGATTAGGGTTCTAGATCGATCTAAATAAATCCCTAAATTAATAGTGAATGACAATATATATTCTATGTATCCCCTTACAGATGTTTTGGTCTCATAGGTAATTACACCCTTAACACTTTCTTCTATTTCTAGATTATTTGTGGAACTGCTTCTCGACATTACCAATGGTTATCCTACTCACACATGTCACTACATCTCATCTATTCATACGTTTTTATGTTATGATTTATACATTATGCAATCCAAATAACCAAGATCATTCAAATACACTCTAAGTAACACATATTTAAATAATTCCCTTATTCAAGTCAATATTATGACATCATTTCCTTATATACCCCTTAATATTGTGGTATGTAAACTATTAGGAAACCCAAATTCAATTGTACAATATAATTATATTGTAAAATAAAATTCCATGTGTTTATAAACTCCTCTCAAAACTCCCAAATCCGTTTGTTGAGACTCTCCTCCTATAAATATCCTATTGTGTGCATGGTCCCCAATACATGATTTTTAATCAGGTGAAATAAGTTATTTACACATTTAACATAATTACTTAAATATATTATTGTGGCAATATATTCTATTTATCTAAAATCATTTATGTCTTGTTTCCCCAACCATATACACCATTTCACCTTTCAATCAAAGTGTCCTGACATTAATCTCCACTCTTATGTCAGTTAGTCCCTCATTAAATAAAAAATATTTGTACTATAGAACCCTATTAAGGATAATATTTTTCTTACTTGAGGGATAGAACTTCATAAGAGTTATTAGGGAATTAATATTCTCACCAGATGATCCTATATTAGATATGAAAAGTGACACTTTTCTCTAAATACAAGTAATATATTGGAAACATTATTTTGATAAAATATGTGTGGATTGATTCTCGTTTCTATGGTATGCATAGTGATGTTGGATCTATTTTTGAAGGCCCGATATATTCATGGTCATAATGATTTTCCACATCCTTAATATATGATATTAAACTTTATGGAATACATTTCCACTATATATGTGCCCGATATATAAAGGGGTATTCAAACAAGAAAAATATGCATAGTTCATCCCATTACCATATGATACATAATAATTACATATATTCTATTCTTTTTGTCCAATAATGATTCATTATCACTAACAACATCTTTCATTTTTCCATGTTATCCTCAATATATATCGATCTAAATTATTGTCATTTCATTAATTCAAGACTCCATTTCACCAATCACACTACAAAACTCATGTTGTTTGACCATTCAAAAAATATTGATGGATCATAGTTGTGAGTTTTTTCAATCCCAATGGATACCTTTTTTAGTAATTATATTACTTCCACCATATATTGTATTTCTAATCAGAGGCATGATTATTACTAAAGGGAAGGTCCTATAGTCAATGTATTCCATTAACAACATCATCAAGAAACCCTAATACAAAAATATCGTTAGGGATCATACTCGAACACATGACCCATATCAACTATTTGGTCAAGTTAATTAATATTATGATATATATCTTATCAGAACATTGTCATATTTTTTTCCAAAAATTCAACTCATGAGTTTTATTTGGGTTTCCATCAACATTTTCTATATTTTTTCAAAGCATCACAACCCTTAAACTCCATCCAATATGCCCCAAGATAAATAGAAAATTTGTCTAAGTTTATATTATTATTATTCTTCATGGTGTTGTGTTAAGTATACATCTATGTATCATTTAGTATTCAGAAATATATATTGATTATACTACAATCCATCAACCAAATTCATTTATTCGATGTGTAGATCAAATCAATAAATTCCTTGAGGAAATATTCTCTTCTTTGAAAGCATATCTACGGGTATTATTGATATTGGATTTCCCCTATACATATTGGTATCATGGTTTTTTATTTATCCAAATATACCCACATATAATGGTGAATGAAAATATATATACTATGTAATCCCTTGAGGAAAAATTGTAATTAGAGAAAACACCTCCCCTAACCCCAGGAACTACATCTTGAAAATTTGGCATTGGTTTCACCATTATTAAATATTGACCTACTATTATCTATATCCATATCCAAATATAGATTATCATTGATTGTAATTTATATATTTTATAACCTAAGTACTCATGTTAATTCCAATTAATATTACATTAGATATCATTATATTGTGATCCTCTTTAAGGAAATACTATTAACATCAATTTTATCAATTTTCATGTTTACATGATCACACCCTTTGGTATAATCTGTAAAACCCTATATTCGAGTGATATTGCATCCATGATATTTTAACTTACACATTACCAATAATTAATTCACTATGGTCTATTAAAAGAAAAAGTGATGTAGTCATCAAGATGAAAACTCAAAAATGGTGGCTAGTATAAAAGTTGAGTATCTTCTTACTATATGTGAATGCTTTTTTGTTCTTGAAAAAATTTGATCATTTCTAAATAAAGTGTTTCAAAGATGGTTATTATAAAAACACGTAGTAGGAATCTTATGAAAAAGATGATATCTTTTACACTAGGTCCCCATCAAAAGAGACATAAAAATCATAGGGTAAAATTTTAAAAGTAAAAAATAACATTCGTTCCTCTATATACCCCCAGTAAAAGTTACACTAGAATTACTGGGACAATTAACTGATTAAACAATTATGTAACATCCCTATATATCTTTATTCAAAAACATTTCTTTATCTTGAGCCATAACTACGAGGAATTTATCACTCATATTTGAATTCAAGAAATCTGGTGTTATAGTGATTGTACTTATTCTTGTACCAAACTCATAGCCTTTTCCATGAGGAATTCATCATTAATTTCTAAATAAACCACAAAGTATCTTTGAAACTTAGTCATTTTGGAATTTTAATTAATCCAATTCAGTCTAGTTTTCAAAAACTGTCATGTTATCTTGGAATTATAAATAATTAATTTATAGATTTGCTATTAGTTATTGATCAGAATGGGATATTATTGTAACACCACAAGATTCAACTATATGTTTCCCATTGAATAATGCAATAGCTTGCATTGTACGCAACATCGAGATCCTAACACACTGCGTCCAATCAAACTAGTTGTTACGAATAGTAATACACACTTTTTAAAATTTTATATATATTATATATCAAAATTAACTTCATTTTTGGAATTGTAATATTGAAATTATCTTAGGGTGAATTTTTGGTATTTTTTCTGAAGACATTAAATTTTTGATGAATAGTGATAACACGACATTGTTGTTTTAAACCCAATTTTTATTTGAATAATTATTTATTTTATTTTAATTTTCTTATGCAAAAAAAAGATAGATAATTACAATATTAGTTTAATATAATTCATTTGAGTCATTTTTATAATAAAATTAGATGTATACAATTTTATTGAACTTTTTACCGCCTTTTACACACCTCCTAAGAGCATTTGAAAATTTACATAAAATGAATTTATACAGCTTTTTTGAATTGATTATAAAAAATCTGAGAGACATGGATGATATTAGTATGTAAAAATGTTGTTCAATAAGATGAAAATATGTTCTGGTTAATAGTAACTACAAACTTTTATTTACCACGGTTAAAAGTAAATAGGGTAATTAAAAGAAAAAAATGATAGTCTTATTACCCTAACACATGAACTAATTCAATTGGATATGTGTATTTACCATAAACAACCTTAGGAATAAAATATCATCCTTCAGGTCCACTTGCATTTGATTAGGACATTTATTATTATTTTATTTAAAGAAGAGTTAAAAGTGTTAAATTCTACGTTTAACAAATAAACCAATTTTATTATAGGGAAATACATAAGATAAATTATACTATAAATATTAATTAGAAATATAAAATTATTTCCTACATAATTGTATTTTATTTTTGATTTTTATACATTACATAATTAAAATTATTTATGACAAAATGATGATGAAGTAATTACTTTATAAATGAATGATTAAAATATTGATATTATAAATATCCAAATAAATCTAATTTTAGAATTTTATGAATTCCACTAATTTCATCGGTTAATATGACATGTTATGGTTCATGAAATGAATTTTTTTTGAAGTAATAATTCTGTTATGAATTTAACAAAAACAAAATACCAAATAGTGTCAAAATTCACACATAAGAGTTTTTAAAAAAATATTATATTATTAATTGATATTCTATTGCTAAAAATATACGGATTGGCCAAAGGGCTTTAATAATAGTATATATTTCATTAATGAACCACTCTATGTTCTCATGTAAGTTTATATTAATATTATTAACCATATAATATAACAATACAAAAAGACATGGTAAATGTCAAACTATTAAACTAAGAGTTAAATCTAAAAGATAAGGTTAATATAGTGACCCAACCTGTCTAAAACATATTTTATGAGTGGTTATCAACCCATCCCGAACTTTTCTTCTAAATAAATCATTTTTAGCCATTATAAACTGAAAAATATTTTATTATAAAATAATATTTCAAGCTTTTCCTAAGGTGCCTCACCCATCTTAAAAAATGGAACTTGCCCTTCCCTCAAATTCATACATTCAATGCCATTTGTGTCTGCCAAACTCTACCCAAATATATTCTAGTATATCCTCACTTCATCCTAGAGTAATTTCATTAGTCCAAAAGTCAACCTATAGATCCCTTTTGATCAAATAAAATGAAGAACCCGAAGAAGAGATAAATATTTCATCACCGCTTTCAAGTTCGTTTCTTCTTCCACTTTCCCATTCTTTGTTGCTTCTATTATAATATAACAACTCCAGTATCTTCAATATACTATTATGGAATTATAAAAATGGTACAACCATATTCATTATTCTATCCATCACATTAATGACAATGTCACCATATTGTGCGTATGTACGACATACCGTCTCCCGGTCGTGGTGTAGTTGTTATTCAATACATTTTTTTGGATCAGCATAATAATTAGTATTATTGTTGTAAATAATAAATATATCATGTTAATGATTCTTTATATATGATATACCATCTATTTATATATGTTTTTAAATAAAAAGAATTATATTGTCGCTCGTGCGTACGTAAGGATTACCGTCTCCAAGAACGCGGTGAGATTCATTTCCCCATCATAAACATTCAATAATAATTTTCATTTGATCATTAAAAACAATTATTAAGAACTCAATATCTTTCTGGATACGAATCAAATACCTCTTATCCATAAAAAACATGGCTTATGTAAAAAAACATATAAAGGAAATCAAATCAAATAACACCCAAATTGACGATAATTCTAAAATAGTATTAACAAAGAAATATTAGAAGATCATATATGATGTAATATTTATGTATATGGTTATTGTATAATTTAATAACAATTATTTAACTATTATACTTGAGGTTATGATACCCTCGACGAAGGAAAAATACAAGATAAGGGTTAATTTCACAATCTCTTTATTATCCGAGGTTGTTTTATATGTGAGTAATTTTCCAGGACCTCTTTATCATCCACATACCAGTTTCAAAAAAATGTATTTCAAAACATTTTTACTAGTTAATATTCAATGGGTTAATGTCATTTATACCCTTATTTGACCTTATATGTTTTTGAATGGAATCTTTCTATCCTTTTCCAAACTAGGTACATTATGACCTTCTCGACAAAATTATGTTAACAATGTTTTTTTAACTTATACGGAGGGTGCGACTATTTTCTGCCATTATAAAATCGTCCAAGATTCACTTAAAAGCTTATATAAATATTTCCAAAAAAAAATGTTTTCTTTTGAATGGTTTCAAAATAGAAAGATGTATTTCTTTCAAATATCTTTCATTTCATCCATTTCAACGCCCTTTGAGAGATTTTAAACATGTTTGAAGGTGATTTAATATGATACAAATCAACCATATTGTATTGAAGGGTTTGTGATATGTTTGACTGTGGATGTGTTATTTTATACCATTCATGGTTTATGGATAATGTATTGACATTTCCAAATCTAGTTTTAATATGAATTATTATGTTATGTTTTATCTTTTAATATGAGGAATGCATTGGAAATACTAAGTGATGAGTGGAGCCCACTATAGCTCCTCGATGCGTCGGTAGGTTTCATGATACAAACTAGTGTCTTGGCGCAAGGGCTTGACATAATATTATTTAAAGTCATGGCACAAGGCCTCGACTATATGGTTATGAAGCCTAGCATTATTCATTCCATCATTATGAAATTGGAAATTGAAATTACATGTGATTATTCTATTAGTATAATATCTCTGTAAGTATGTAAATGGAATTATTTTGATTTATATTTGCCATATTATGATGTATTTTAAGTTTAAAAGGATTTTGTTTTATTCTTATACATTACCTTAAATGTTTATGGCTATTTATGAATGTTTCTGCTATATTGTTATCCTTACTGAGCATCTGATCTCTCCTCTTTATTTGTTTTATTATTCCCAAGATGCAAAGATCTATATTATGATTGAACTGCTGGGATAGTCAAAGGGATTTGAGTGCGGTCTATGGAGACAATGTTGTTGTGGGTTTTCCATTTATAATGTAGTGTAAAACTTACGAATAAATCTAGTGATTCTAAGGCTACTAAACAAATCGGTCTTTCGGGACATGATTTCCTTGTATCATGCCAATGTTATATGCTAATGAATCGACTCAGGGTAACCAGGGTCGGTGCATTACAGTAGTTATTAGAGGAATTTTAGTACAAACCATGGAAGCTTGATGTAGAAAAACATTGATTAGAGAACATTACCTTAAGATAGACTTTGAGGATTGGTATAGAATAACATCCTAGAGTATTGGTAATGTAGAGATTTTGTGAGTTTTAGAAGAAATACATCTCTTTCTGGATACGAGTTAGTAGAGGAAGCTCTGGCACAGATGTACCTCAGGGTAAAAACTGAAAACACCGCTTTGAACTAAACTCGAACATGAACTGGTTCATGACAACGAGCCTTGCTGCACTCTTGGTTATGAAACTCCTTGGGGATATGCTCAGGATAATTATCATTTTCATTAAAAACAATTATAAAAGGTTTATGAGTATATATACTTTCTCAATGATTTTTTTTATGATTATGGATTATATCCATAAACTGCTCAATTTATGTTAGGTGTTTTACAAGTTTGGAATTATGTATTACAATTCATAAATTAATCTAGTGTATGCCATTATTTAGAAATTCCGCCTAGTGGAAGGAATGTAAATTGTATCAATGCACATAATCAATGTAGGTATTTCCCATCTACATAAAATGATTATAATAGACCTGGTGATGCAACTGGTGCTAATCAGCTTATCACTATATTAGGGCAACTCACTCAGGTTATCAATATTAACCTTACCCATATGGAGCACCCTGATACAAAAAGAAAAGGATCAATGTTATACCACTTCATGAGGCAACAACCACCAATATTCAATAGGAAGAAAAAACCATTTGTATCTGAGCAATGGATAAGTTTCATATAGAAAATATTTCATGCTTTGGGGAGTATCGAAAGGGAAAAAGTTTTAATGGCAGTTTATCACCTCATTGGAGATGCTGATCAATGGTGGTCATTGATTTAAAAGACAAAGAAGACAAAAAAGTATCAAATATGAAATTTAGGGATTTTAAATAGATTTCCATAGAAAAATACTTTCGTAGTGACTATCGAGGAGATATGAAATGACAATTTTTGAGTCTGAGGCAACAGGAGGATGAGAATGTCGCAAAGTATGAGGCTAACTTTATATGGTTTTCAAGGCATGCAGTAGATTATATACGCAACCCAATGAGTAAGATTGATCAATTCATTTAAGGGTTAAAACCATTTCTCCATCGAGAATTAGTCTCACAATCCTTCTCATTGTACAAAGGTATTGTCTAATGTTCTATCAAGACAGAAAATGAATTTTCTATGTCTTAAGACATTAAAGTAAAGAAAAAGAAGAAGATATCTATTGAACACTCTGGAAATGGAAATAAGGGGAAGAAGGGAAAAGTTGAACATCCATCATGCATTAAATGTTGTAAGAAACACCCTGGTACATGTATGAAGGGAATGGGAGTCGGTGATAAGTGTGGTGAAAAGGGCCACCATTCTCGTGATTGAAAAGGAAGGAAGGATGATGTTAATGTGGAATGATACAATTGTAGAGGAAGGGGAATTATGGAAATTAATGTCTTAAGTTCCAATGAAACTTACCTCAGAAATGGTCAAGGGACCAAGGCCAATCTTATGCGATCACTACTCCTGAGGTTGATGCACCAAAAGACATGATAGAATGTAATTTAATGGTTTCCCCAGGTTTAGCCAATGCTATATTTGATTCTGGATTTTCTCATTGATTCATTTCTTCCTAGTTTGCAATGACAATTACATATTTCCAATTTTATTAAACAGGGATGTTGTCATTCAAAACTCCTATGGGAAGTATCATTGCAAGAATGTTTTGTGAATCCGTTTTCATAAAGGTAGATAAATGTTATTTATCTGCTGATTTAATCGTCATATCCATGATTTAATTTTATATAATACTCAGTATGTATTTTCTTTCAAACCATGATGTGAAAATTTATTGTAAGAAGAAGGATGACATAATTTTCAATGATCATAAAGAGTAAATTATCTTTAGAGCTGAAAAATCCCCATCTGATTCTTATCTAAATCCACCCGCAGTAGCTAAAATAAATTAAATTAATGGGGTGGAAGGGAATGAAATAAATATGGATGAGGAAAAGAATATTCAAATATAATACATACATATTGTGAAATAATATATTGATATGTTTCCATAAGATTAACCTGGATATCCTCCAAAACAAGAAATTGAGTTTTCCATTGACTTAATTATGGGTTTAAGGCCTATATCAATGACTCCTTATAGAATAGCCAATATGGAATTTGTGGAACAAAAGAAACAACTAGAGTAATTGAGTAAGAAGTGATTTATTCTCCCTAGTGTTTCTCTATGGGGATACCATGTTCTTTTTATTACGAAATAAGATGGATATATGAGGTTGTGCATTGACTACATAGAGATCAATGCTATAACAATAAAGAACATGTTTCCCCTACCTCGTATTGATTATTTATTCGACCAACATCACATATCTCAATATTTTTCAAAGATTGAACTTCGATCCAGATATCATCTGTTGTGTGTGATGAAGGAAGTCATTCCAAAGATAAAATTTCAAACCAGGTATGGGCATTACGAGTTTACATTAATTACTTTTGGGTTAACTAATGCACCCTCTCATTTCATAGATCTAATGGATAGAGTTTTCAAGGAATATGTTGATGACTTGGTAATGGTATTTATTGATGATATATTTCTATACTCCTAATGATATGAAGATCATGAAAATAACATGCACATTATCCTAAGGACTCTTAGAAGAAGTGAACTATATGGGATGTTTAGAAACTGTGATTTCTGGTTTCAGGAGATTTCATTTCTTGGCTATATGGTCTCAAATGATGTAATCTCTATTGATCCTTCTATGTCAAAGGAAATCCAAGTATGGCCAGCACCGATAGGTATAACTGAGGTATGCAATTTTATTAGTTAAGCAGGTTATTTTCAACGTTTCATCCAGAATTTTTCCCAATTGGGTAACCCATTAACAAAGATCACATGTAAAGGGGTTAAATTTGTTTGGAAAAAGTGTGTGAAGAATTTTTTCAAGGACTAAACATATGATTAGTAAATTCTCTTATCATTACTCTACCATCAATGAATGATGGGTTTGTTATTTATAGTGATGCTTCAATGAAAGGACATGGTTGTGTTATCATGTAGAATGATAGATTTATTGCTTATGCATCACGAGTGCTAATAATTAATGAACAAAACTATCCTACTGATGATCTTGAGTTAGAAACTGTAATCACTTCTATGATGATTTGGAAACACTATCTCTATGGTGAAAATGTGAGATTTATACTAATCACAGGAGTTTGAAGTATATATTCTCTTAGAAAGATGACAACATAAGGAAAAGGTGATGAATTGAACTACTCATGGATTATGATTCCACTATACACTTCCGCTCGAGGAAGGAAAATAAGGGGGATGATGCATTGAGTATAAATGATCATCACGTTTTGACCAAGATGTGTGTTGAAAAGGATCCTATATACATGGATCTATTAAAGATATATATAGGAATAACCTTGGAATGTGAAACATAAATTCCTTTTCAAATTATTTCTAATAAATCATTAAAATAAAGGAAAATTTTTTCTAAATATGAGGATGAGGATTTTCAAAAGATGATTAAAGCTATGAATGTCGGGAGATTTACTGACTTCATATATGAATGTGGAATTTTGAATTTTGGGAAGACAATATGTGTTCCCAATATACATGATCTAAAAAGGGAATTGTTGGATGATTTCCATAGCTATAATTTCTCTATACACCTTGGTATCACCATGATGTATAGAGATTTGAAGTAACATTTTTGGTGGGACAACATGAAGATGGACTTTCTAGATTTTGTGTCGATATGTATGGGTTTTCAGTAAGTGAAAGCCGGAAGTCATCATCTTAGACGAGTCATGAAACCTTTTCCCATACCTGAGTAAAAATGGGATGATATTATGATAGAATTGGTCCATGTCCTACCAAATACTCATAAAAGAAATGATGCAATATGGTTCATTGGTGATAATCATACCATGTCCACACATTTTCATGCTATAAGAGATGATTTACAACTTAAACGTTTAGAAATTCTATATATTAATGAAGTTGTAAGGAATCATGGAGTACACATATTGATTTTTTCTGATCGTGATCCTCATTTTACATCAAGATTGTGGAAAAGTCTTCAGAAGGCCCTGGATACTGAACTTTTTTTGAGAGCTGCCTACCACCCTCAATCTGATGGACAATCAGAACAGACTATTAAAACCATAGAAGACATGTTGAGATCCTAATGACTTAACATTCAAGGTATGTGGGATAAAAATTTACCTATTATTGAATTTTCTTATAATAATAAATTCCATTCAATTATTCAGATGGCACCATATGAAGAGTTATATGGAAAGAGATGTCACACATCAACATGTTGGGATGATGTTGGTGAATGAAAACTTGTAGGCCCAGAACCTGTCGAAAAAATGATGGAAAAAGTGAAGGTAATCAAAATTAAAATCAATGTAGCTCAATCTACGAAAAAGAGATATGTCGATAACTGAAGAAAGTATTTTTAAATTAAAGTAGGAGATCATGTTTTCTTGAATGTATCTCCATTGAAGGTTGTTATGCCTTTCAGTGATAAGGGTAAATTGAGTCCCATGTATATCAGACCTTTCAAAATTCTAGAACGATTTGGGGTTGTATCTTATAGTTTGATAATTTCTCCATGTCTCTCCAATTTTATTAATGTGTTCTATGTAACACTGTTATGAAAATACGTGCATGACCCAACACATATACTCACCTATGAGGAAACTGAACTGGAACCTGATCTATCTTATTGTGAAGAGCCTGTCAATATTCATGATACAAGAGAACAAGTGTTGAGAAACCAGATGATTGTCAGATAAAATTTCAATAGAGAAACCATAAGATGGAAGAGGATACGTGAGAACCCAATGAAATTATGATGAAGAACCAACCAAATTGTTTTGTGCTGTAGAATTATAGAAATTTCAAGGAGAAAATTATTTGATGGATGGAAGAATGTAACACCCCAAGCTTCCACGATATGTTTCCCTTTGAATATTTCAATAGCTTTCAATGTACGCAATTTCGAGATTCTAACACATCATGACCAATCAAACTTGACATAATTCAAAATGAATTTCATTTTTGGATTCAGAATATTGAAATTAGCTTAGGGTGGATTTTTGGGTTTTTTCTAAAAGCAATCAATTTTTGATGAATAGTGAAAAACACCTAATTATTGTTTAAACCCCACTTTTTTCAATATTTTCTTATTTTTTATAAATTTATTTTAAGTAAAAATAGATACATAATATAAATATTAGTTCAATTATTTTCGTTTGCGTCATTTTTATAATAAAATTAGATGTATAAAATTTTATTGAACTTTTTTCAGTCTTTTACCCAACTCATAGGACCATTTCCAAATTTACATAAACATTAATTTTACCACTTCTTGGAATTGAATATCAAAAATCTGAGAGACATGGTTGATATCAGTAAGTAAAATGTGGATGAATAAGATGAAAATTGTTTTTTTAATAGTAACTTTTAACTTTTATTTACCACAGTTAGAAGTAAATACAGTAATTAAATGTAAAAATGATATTCTTATTACCCTAACACATGCCCTAACTCAATTGTATATGATAATTTCGACCAAAAAAACGTTAGGAATAATATATGATCCTTTAGTTCCACTTGGATTAGATAAGGACATTTATTAATATATTATTTAAAGAAGAGTTAAAAGTGTTAAATTATAATTTTAACAACTAAACCATTTTTAATATAGGGTAATACATAAGATAAAGTGTTCTATAAATATTCATTATAAATCTTAAATGATTTCCTACATAATTTTATTTTATTTATGATTTTTGGACATTATATAATTAAATTTATTTATGACACAATGATGACGTAGTAATAAACTTATTAATAAAAGATTAAAATAATTGATATTATAAATATCCAAATAAATCTAATTTTTATACTTTTAATGAGTAAAACAAATTTTATATTTAAAATGACATGTTGTTATTGATTAAATGATTTTTTTAGAGGTAATGATGTTGTTATGAATTTAAACAAAATAAAATACCAAATTGTGTCAAAATTGTTATAAAAGAGATTTTAAAACAAATATTATATTATTAATTGATATTCTATTCATAAAAATATAATGTTCGGCCAAAAGGATTAAATAATATTATATATTTCATTAATGAACCACTTAATGATCTTTTGGAAGTTTATTAGAATTTTATTAACCATATAATATAAAACTACAAAGAGACATGGTAAATGTCAAACTATTTAAATAAGAGTTATATCTAACGGATGAGGATAATATAGTGACCCAAACCTATCTAAATCCCACTGGGTGAGTTTTTATCGACCCATACACACCTTATACTTGAAATAACGAATTTTAGAGACATTAAAAACTGAAAATGATTTTATTATAAAATAATATTTCAATCTTTTCGTAAGGTGCCCCTCACCCCTATTATAAAAGGGAACTTCCCCTTATCTCAAAATCACAGCATCAAAGACATTTGGATCCACCAAAACCTACCCAAATATCCTATCATATATCCTACATTCATCCTAGAGGCCTTCCTTTAGTCAGAATGACATCTTAAGGGGACCTTTTGATTAAATCCAAAGGAACAACCCGAAAAATAGGAAAATATTTCATCATCTCATTCATGTTCTTTTATTCTTCCACTCAATCTTTCAATATTGTTTCCATTTTAAAATTATAAATCCAGTATACTCTATATAATTTGATGTTATTATTAAATTGTTACAACCATATTCATTATTTTATCCATCACATTATGTCAAAGTCGCCATACGTGCATATGTACGGCATACCGTCTTCACGTCTTGGTGTAGTTGTTATTCAATACATTATTTTGGATGGATATAATAATGTGTATAATTGATGGAAATATTAAATATATCAAGCTAATGATTCTGTATATATGATATAACATTATTTAATAAGTTTTTAAATCAAATGAATGAGGTTGTCGCTCATGTGTACGTACATATTATAATCTCCATGAACGCGACAAGATTCATTTCTACATCATTCCCATTCAAGAATAATCTTCATTTGATCATTAAATATAATGATTAAAAATATTATATCATTCTGGAAATAAATAAAATACATCATATCCATGACAAAACTGGCTTATGTTACAAAACATATAAAGGAAAATGAATTAGTTAATACATGAAATGATGATAATACTAAAATAGTATTACTGAAGAAATATTAAAAGGTCATATATGATATCATATTTATATATATTGTTATTTAAAAATTTAATAACAATGAGTTAACTATTATATAAGAGGTTAATGTACCCTCAATAAAGGAAAAGTACAAGGTAATGGTTAATTTCACAATCTCTTTATTATATGAGGTTGTTTTATATATAAGTAATTTACGGGGACCTCTTTATCTTCCACATCCGTGTCTCTTATAAATGTGTATCAAAAAAATTTACATTTTAATAGAAAATGAATTAAATTAATTTATACATTTATTTGACCTTATATGTTTTTGAATGGAATCTTTTCATCGTTTTCCGAACGAGGTACTTTATGACCTTTTTGATTAAATTAAGGTAAGAATTTTTTTTTAACAAATATGGCAAGTGAGGATATTTTATGCCATTTTAACATCATGAAAGATTACCTTAAAAGATTATAAGAATATTTCAAAAACAAATGTTTTTTTAAATGGTTTCAAAATAGAAAGATGTATTTTTTCAAATAGTTTTCATTTCATCTATTTCAACGTCCTTTTATAGATTTTAAACTTGTTTATAGTTCATTTATTATGATACAAATCCTCCATATTGTATTGATTTTTTTGTGATATGTTTGACTTTGGATATATTATTTCATACCAGTCATGATTAATGGATTAGGTATTGACATTTCATATGGTATTATTTATACGAATTTTTATGTTATGTTTAAACCTTTTCATATGAGGAATATATTAGACTTAATAAGTGATGGGTGAAGCCCGCTATCAATCCTCGATGCATCGATAGGTCTAATGAGGAAAACTAGTGTCTTGGAAAAATGCCTTGAAAAAATATTTTTTGTAGTTTTGGAAAAAGTGACTGACTATGTGGTTATAAAGTCTCTCTTTATGCATTCCATCATTATTAAATTGGCTATTGATATTTCATGTGATTATTCAACTAGTAGAATATCAATGTCAGTAAGTAAAAGGAATTATTTTTATTTATATTTTCCATATTATGATGATTTATAAGTTTGAAATGAATTTTTTAGTCTTATACATTTCCTAAAATGTTTATTCTTATTTATGAATGTTTATGCTATATTGTAATCCTTATTGATCATCTTAGCTCACCCCATTCTATGTTTTATTTCTGTTTGGATGTGATGAAGTATATTACGACTGACCTGCAGGGATAGTCCAAGGGATTTGATTGTGGTCTATGGAGACAATATAGTTTTAGTTTTTCATTTTATTATGTAATGTAATACTTTTGAATGTATCTAGTGATTCCAAGAATACTATACTTATTCATCTTTCGGGACATGATTTCCTTGTATCATGCCAATGTTATGTATTAATGAATCGACTCTGGGTAACTTGGGTCGGGGAATTACAATGATTTAGTAATAAATATTTAACATAACTTGTTCTTATTCATACCAAAACATAGAATATCAACATTTTCCACATATTGAGGTCACTCAACCATTTCTCTTTCTACTAGGGTGGATTAATTTAAAATGAAAAAACAAGATCAAGTAATTTAACTACTATGGTTTGGTAATAACTAAATATAAATCATTCCTGGATTTATATAGTATATTCATGATTATAATATCTACCTCTATGATAGAATTTGGTGCCTCCACATGTGTAAAAACATTAGATACAACATTATCAGTATCCTCAAAAAGACTCGTCTATTCATTCACATTACACTCCATTGTAGAGATGATGTTCATTAGTAATGTTAGTTATTATTGAATATAATATTACCCAGAATACCCATTAGTGACTTGGTGTTTCATCTTCATAGCTATCAGTACGTTATGGGAGGCCTCATTAGGTGCTTCTTCATAAAGATGTATTGATGTTTCCGGGGAATATACTAATGAATTCTCTAGTTAAGAGATCCCTCCTCTATTCTTTCACATCAAAAAACTGTTTTTCCTTGTAATGGATCATATGGTTATATCCAATATAATCCAAGGTGGTGAACATATATTTAATATTATTTAGTTATCTTAAAATATATATAAATGGAGTCCTAGTGATTAGGCTTGAAATGTCCTTATATATTATTTACCTCACTTGTTTTTGAATTACCACATATTATATGCTAAAATCAAATCCCTATGCATGGATAATTTTTTTTCCTATTACAATGTAATTGTGTTAAGATCCAATTAGTTTATTTATAATTTTTCTTAGATCCAGACTAACCTAGACACCAAATATTTCCTCAGGATGAGACACAATAACTGGATATTGAGTTTAATGATTGGTGATGGAGATATTGATATCTACATTTAAAAAAATATGTAGAATATAGCAATAATAAATGTAACTGACGAAATAATAGCTGCCATTTTCCATAAACAGGGGTCGCAACATCATTTTATATTGTTTTCCTGTCAAAGGATGCAATAAGAGTTCCCACCTAGAGAAATTACCACATTGATATTTTGAATTCAACACCCAACTCTAAAGACTTTTCCACCTCTAATAAAATGTTAGATTCAATTCCATATCCTAACATATTAATTCTACGATCATTACCATCGGTAGATATATATAAATATAGAGGATTGATAATATATCATTTCTCTATAATCAAATCAATGATCATAAACAACCCACATTATTGTACGGATGATCTAATAATAGTAAGATCAAATGAAGAATAGATATTCATATCTACAATTTATATTTGATCAATCACTCTACCTAGATTTAATGGAAGAAGGGAATATCTCATTTTATTATGAATTAATTTTTAAATATCCTTTATAGAGTAAGAGTGTTATATTGAATTGAGTATTTATGGCCCTTTTAGAATTATCTTCCTCCTTTAAGTCTATAGTGACAATATTAAAAATATCAATATCATCATCCACTAGACTTGTGTATATGGATGTAACAATTGTTATACCTAGAGGAGGTACCACTACAGATTGTTTTGGGTAATCAATCAATATAGCACTCATTGGGATTTTATCTATGATTATAGAGTCCCTATAATCCTAGAATATATATGTCTATGAATATTTTAGGATCAATTAGATATCTGAATAAAAAATGTATTATTTTTAGATTATAAGGTTGAACTAAATGATGAGTAGAAAATCTTAGTTCTTACTCATTAATATCAAAAGAAGATGTGGGGTTATAAACATTCATAACTTGTATTTTCTAATATATTTTTGAGAAATACTGTCCGAATGAGTCCCTGATAGTGGAACTGGTGGTGAAATTTTTGGTGAAACTAGTGGTTCTATATTATTATTATAAATAAATTCTCTCATATGATTGATTAGGTTAGGGGATACTTAATCATCCAATATTTCATTATAATGACTTCTAATATCAATCATTCATTCCCTGGGGGGAATATTATGGGGAAGAAACATGTGATAAAATCCATTTGACTGCTTATAGAGTTAGATAAAATTATTATCGAGGTATTAATAATGATATCAAAAGGAATTAAATGTTATTTCTGAAACTAATTCCTTAGATGTATAATGGAAATATTTTTCATTTTCATCTTCATCTATATTAGAGACTAACATGTTCTGCACCTAATCTATGTTATTATTCACACCATTGATAGAATATATCGAAGCCTCAATATATTTGTATAAGACTAAACATTGAAATATTTTTATTCAAATGAAATCTGTTGATATGTATTCAAATTTCAAAATCCCATCTATTTTATTTCTTATACTTACATTATCCTCCATATTTTTCTACTAGATAAATTTTTTCATCATGCATTCTATTCCGGAAAAGAAATATATGGTCACGAACCGTCCCCCGGGGCCCATGACATGACTACCCCAAGGATGACTTTGATAATCTAGGGGCTGGAGATTGGCACTGAAGGCGTTTCCCAAAATACAGGGAAGGAATTGCCTTTATAATATGTATAACAAACAACCAATCACACAACAAGATACTAACTCAAGTAAACTGGATAACAATAAAAGTGAGTATAGTATGTAAACGGGGCCAAAATACAAGCCCAACTAGAAAGTACAAGAAACTAAAAGTACATGTAAACTGGAACATATCATGTGATCACCCACAAAGGATCCTACCTGAAGGGTAGGTAAAACTCTCAAATGGTCATCTCTATAGCACGCCTCATCTAGGGTCCACCTTTGAGCTACCTCCAGTCCTGTTACTCTTGTCCTCAGTCAGCGCTGTCTGTCATCTACAACAAACACAAGGAAGTGGGGGCATAACCCGTGTAGGGGCTAGTATAACGATACTCAGTAGAGACCCCGATACCCTTAAGGTCTCAAAAACCCCACAAATGATAAACCAAAAGGCATGAAATCAACTGAAAACTCTAGTTTGTTATATTCCCATACATATACCTAAGTCATCAAATATTCCCAAGTCAATCATTAAGAAACATAAAGAACAACTCAAAAGCCCAAAGATCATCTATTGCACAATGGAAGGAATACCATGAAGGTAAGTAACACAGAGGTACACCACACTATATAATACCACCCTGGTATTACTACGATGGAATTCTCCACACATGTATAGACTTAGCTCACACCAGGTATAACTTAGCTACAGTAGTATAGATGATTAGATGTAACTACTGAATCATCTTCCTCTGTTAAGAGGAAGACCCATGGAGGATCCTAAATCATCATAAGAACCACACATGATCTCCGGGTGCTGACCCACACATGATCTATCGGTGCTGACCCACACATGATTTCTTGGTGTTGACCCACATAGGATCGCTCGATGTTGTCCCACACAAGATCGTTTGGTGCTGACCCACATAAGATCGCTCGGTGCTGAACCACATATAATCATTGTACATTCTTCATGCCATAACCAGCAACTGTGTTCCTGCACTAGGCTCACTTGTGACTGGGAGGGTCCACTCCACAAGCCAATGGTCGATAATACTACCTCCATGAAGTATCACTTAGATGTATCCTAGTGTAATTCCATGTCATATGGGACTCAATGAAACAAATGGTGTGTCAATCAGACGCATAGTCTGTAATATATTACACTTTTAGTTATGTGGGTCCAGTTGGATTCGTGCTCGATCCAACCTGACCGTACCCCAACATTACCCGAAACTCTATTGGGGTTATATGAAAGGAATATTCTTTCTCCAAGGTTTATAATTCCATTGATGGTTTTTCAAACGGACTCCATGTGCCAATGTTATGTCCGATAGAGCGAAAATCTCGTAGCTGGACTGGGTGTGGTCCGACATAGTGGGACCAACCCAGCTCAAACCATCCTGGCCCGACCCGTCCCGGTTTGGGTCGACCAACCCTGCTAGGTCTTTCTTAGCCTGTGCTGGGTAGCGGGGGGGGAGCGAGGCCGTGAGGGCGACACGGATGCCACAAGTGGCGATAGAGGGCAGAAAGATGGCAAGGCTGCGGGGGGGGGGCACGCTAGGTTATGAGGCGGCTAGGCCATGGGGACCACATGGCCGTGGAGCGGAGAGGCTGCGGTGGGCTGCGAGATGGTGAGGCCACAGGGGAGGGGCCTGCGAGGCCACAGGATGGTGAGGTCATGTGGGCCATGAGGCCATAGGACAGCAAGTCCAGGATGTCTTGGGATGATGACGGTTGTGGGGCGGCGGTCCGTTGTGGACGGTCGAACGGTGCAGTCGCCCGCCGTTCCTTCATCGGTGGCCAACTTGACCGGCCACCCACTATTTTTCTCCATTTTCATGGTCGGACATGGATTCAGCCGTGGTTCTCAAGTTCCACTTATGCCAAACGCCGGCACCAATCACCATCATCAAAACAAAGAACACACAAAAGAACCATAAAGTTTTACGGAGGTGTCGAGCCATGTTTGATTGTCCCATACCCTCCGCGTTAGGGTAGTAGAAATGGATTAAGAGGAATGATTCAATGTGAGAGGGATGTAAACATTGATCAATTTAAATCAAACCACTACCTTATTCATTTGTTGAGGTCGACGAGGAGGAAAGGACGATCATCTATTGAAGATGTCCCACATTGGAGGATATCTCAAGGAATAAGTCGAAGTCATTCGTTGACATTCGTTGTTGGAAGAGCGTTCTTCATGGAAGAAGTTCTTCGTTAGATAAGTGTAATCCTCCCAAAATCTATCCCCTTCTCCTTTGACAAAAACCTTCCCCCAATTCTTCCTAAATGTGAAATATCCAACATTATAGAATATTTTATCTATATAGTTTTGTCGGCATAATTTCAAAATGTA
This sequence comes from Viscum album, assembly GCA_963277665.1. Taxonomy (NCBI): domain Eukaryota; kingdom Viridiplantae; phylum Streptophyta; class Magnoliopsida; order Santalales; family Viscaceae; genus Viscum; species Viscum album. Next base: position 1,430,055,107 of record OY728141.1, read on the forward strand.
GTAATTAATTTATTTAGTTGGTATAATTAATCAAAGGGGTGAGACCATTAATTTTTTGGATGTTTTAGATTCTACCTCACATTTATGAGGGAGTTCAAGGGGGTTTTAGTCTTAGGTGGATCCCACCACCATAACCAATGAGAGGTTTTAGTTTAGGTGGTCCCCACCTATGACACATCCACATGGGAGTTTCAAATGAAAATAAAATGTTTCATAATTTTATGTAATTTTATTCATTCACAAATAAGTGAAAAACTAAAATCCACCATTGACCAACTGTGGTTCAGGTGAAGGTTTCGTTAAGTGATTACCAGCGATGCGAGTTCAACGGTGCCCTCAAATAAAAATTCCGAGCATCAGTTCAAATGTTAGTAAAACCCACTCGCATGTTTATTTATCGTACCCAAAAAAATTTCAAAAATTCATTCTGGGCACTCTGGGCCTCGAAGTCATGCGCCGTAAATTTTCGGAGACATGTAAAATTCCCATTTAATTAAAAATAAATTACATGGAATTTCCGGGTATTTACATTCTCCCCACTTTAGGGATTGCTGTCCTCGTAAGCCGCAACTCAAAACTAGGAAAATAAGTGAGGGTATTGACCACGAATCTGAGCATCTCACTCCCATGTTCACTCATGGAGGATCTCATGCTGCCAACTAACGTGCACCAGAGGTATCAACCACTAATCAGTGACCCGCTCTTGTCAATCCTCAATCTCATCTGGAACCTCCGTAAATGTCACCCCATCATGGACGTTCATCTCTCCATGGTCGATGGCATGGGAAGGATTGTGCATGTATATCCATAGCTGGGATATGTGGAAGACATCTTGCACCATGTGAAACTATGTTGTAAGAGCTATGAGGTAAGCCACCTCACTAACTCTAATGTGGACCTGGAATTGTCTGATGAACCTCGATGTAAACTTTCCTCCTTGGACAAATCTACGCAAAACCTGTCGAGGTGAGACCTATATAAAGACATGGTCGCTATCCTCGAACGCCAGAGGTTTCAAGTTGATGTCAACATACAACTTCTTCCTACACTACGCAGTCTTCATCCGCTCCGAGATGATCTACACAATATATGTGGTATCCTGAACCATATCTGGTCCCAAGTGTGCTGACTCTTCTGGGCCAGTCCAGTACGAAGGTGATCCGCAAGGTCGCCCGTACAACACCTCAAAAGTTGCCATCTAAATGGTGGAGTGATAGATATTGTTTTATTAAAACACAACCTAAGACAATTGATCCTCCCAGCTATGACCAACGATGAGGACGCAAGCATGGAGCAAGTCCTTGAGGGTCTGAATGTTCTGCTCAGTCTAGCCATCTGTTAGAGGATGAAAGGTTGTGCTCAAATGATGTTGCGTCCCAAAAGCCTCCTGCAACCCCTTCCATAGGTGGGATGTAAAACGTGCATCATGATCAATAAAAAATCGTCGAGGGTGCTCCATGTAGCTGTTAAATCTCCGTCACATAGAGGCATTCAATGCTCTCCACTGAACCCTACTCTCTGATCAGTAGGAAGTGGACTAACTTGGGGAGTCAGTCGACCATCACCCAATTCGAGTCATGTATCTTGGATGCACGCGGAATTCTTGTCACGATGTCCATGGATATCTCATCCCACTTCCACTCTTGGACCTCCAAACACTGAACCAATCCTACTTGAACATGATGCTCCACCTTCACTTACTTGAATGTGAGGCATCAAGAGACAAACTCTGCATCTTTTTTCTTCATTCCTAGACACCAGTGCAGTCATTGGAGATCCTGGTACATTTTTTCCACTCTTTGATGTATCGCTAGAGGGGATGTGTGGAACTCCCCCATCACATCCTCCCAAAGAAACACTAGAAAAATGGTATGGACTCTGATGAGGATGAAATGCTCCCCACCTTCAGATAATCCATCAATGTATGCCATGTGGATATATGAGCATGTTGAGCCTCCCAGTTAGTGTCCCCACACTACACCTCCATGACTCGCTAACAATGTGGTGGACTGACTATAAGAGACTATAGAAAAGCTAACTCATCTCGATCCACAAGGGATATCTGCAAAGCGGCCACCAACTTTGTCACCTCGCCTAGCGGCTGTATACCAGACCTCTTGCTGAGTGCATGTGCAAAAACATTTCCTTTCCCAGGAGTATTAACTATCTCAAAGTCAGAATCCTCGAGGAACTCAAGACACCATCATTGTGTCTTGTTCTGGTCTTTCTGAGAGAAGGTATAAATGAGACTCTTGTGATCCGAGTAGACTATAAAGCGTTCATCTATCCGACAGTGTCACCACATCTTCATGCCGAAGACCACTGCTACTAACTACAAGTCATGTGTAGCATAGTTTTTCTCATGATGTCTCAGGTGTTGAGAACCATATATGATCATGGCTCAACCTTGCATCAGGACACATCCAAGCTCGGTCTGTTATCCATCGTAGTATACTATTTACCCTACACCCTCCTATGGAAGCATCGAGATGAGGGAACTAGTCATCCCCTGCCTTAGCTCTAGAAAATAATACTTGAATCTCTCCGAAAACATGAAGGTTTGCCACATATTCGTCAACGCTGAATGTGGTACAACAACTCTGGATAAATCTATCACAAACCACCAGTAGTATTCGGCCAATCCCAAGAAACTTTGTACCTCCATCATACTCCTAGGTGGATCCCAAGCATGTACCACATTAATATTCACTGGATCCACTAAAACTCTAGCCTATGATATGAAATTTACTCGAAAGTGAATCTCTCGGATCCAGAACTGGCTCTACGAGAACTTACCATAAAGATGGTGCTCTAAGAGTGTGTCTAGAACAATTTTCAAATGATAGGCATGCTTCTCCTCAGTAGTCAGGTAGATCAGAATAATATCAATGAATACTAATAAAAAAAGACCAAGATATAGATAAAGGATCCTGTTATTAGTCCCATTAACACTTCGGAAGCGTTAGTGACACTAAATGGCATAACCATGAAGTCGTAATAGCCGTACCGAATTCTGAAAGTCATCTTTTGCACATCCTCATCTTGCACTCTAAGCTGGTGATAGCCTAATCTGAGGTCTATCTTTGGGAACCATTGTGCTTCCTTCAATTGCTCGAAGAGGTTGTCAATCCATGGATGTGGGTACTTGTTATTCACGACCACCTGGTATAGGCGTCTATAGTCGACACAAAGTCTCAAACTCCCATCTGCCTTCTTGGGGAACAAAATTGGGGCTGTACAAGAAGAAACACTAGCCTGGATGAAATCCTTACCATGTATAACCTCTAGCAGTACCTAAATCTCACTAATCTCTATGGGAGCCATGCGATACTCTCGGGTAGTTATCTGTGTCATCCTAGGGTACAATTCCATGTAAATGTCCACCTCTCTGTGAGGAGGTATATCTAGAACATCATCAAGGAAGAAATCATCATATTGGTCCACCACTATTGTAGAACTCGGAATCTCCACATCAACTACTCCAAGGCTATTGCTAGAAAGCTGATGAGTGATCGGATGAACTCTCCTCCAAGTAAGTCCATCTTGTTCTGCAAAGGCTCCCTTCTCGTCGGTGATGGTGATCCTAGTCCCATCCATGCAGAAACACCACACTTTTCACCTAATATAGTCTATATGATCATGTACTATTGATAACCATTACATACCCAAGATGACATTATAAGGCCTCGATGTCGCTACTAAGAGATCATAGCCAAAGATCTCACCTCCTAGAGTAAGCTCACACTATCGGCACCAGTGCGTAACTTTTGAATCCGCTCCCATAGGAGTCTCCGCCCATAAGGATTGAACCAACAACTCTGTCAGAATATACAAGCTCTGAATGAGGGTAGTGGAAATAAAATAATTACTGTCACTTGTGTCAATAAGTACTAAAACTAATGTGGAGTAGACACAGATCATAACTAATATCATCTCTGGAGCGCCATGGTCATAGGACTTAGCTGCATGGAGATGTGATCACTCTTGTCCACCTTCTCCCTGTGGTTGGGGTGGACCACTCGATGGTGGTGGCGATATCATCTTGAATCATCGCCCACCACCAGTTGTATGACATCCTCCTCTGCCACGTTTACCTGATCCAAGCAGACCACTTCGATCGAACCTCTGTCTCTTCTTGGGCGGTCCTCCGATGACGTAATTATCATTCGTATGGTGGTTTGGAAATTCACGAACCTTGTGACCATGCCCGCCGCATGCGTAACACTGCCCGCTCCTGGCATGAATGGCTCTGCCCCGGGTGCCACGCACAACCGACCTTGAATCCTGCAGTCATCCAACTATAGGTCTGGTCATATTGGACCTCTGTGACAACATTATGTTGCTAGTTTTATAAGACTCCACTATGTGATATCCAGTTGTGTGGCTCGCTACTCGTGACTGCTCAAAAAGAAAACTCTCCACTGAGAGGGCTCGCTCTAACACCCCCGCCTACCTCGGGATGCTGAGTGAGATCATCAAAGCCATGATCTCCCACCTGAGTACTTGAGAAAAGGTCAGGGCCCTGAATAATGGGTCTCAAACCATATTAGTAGAGTAGTGTGAGAGGTTAGTGAACCTCACAGAGTACTGAGCTACAGTCATGCTTCCCTGCTGCAGATGAATAAGTTCTTTAAAGTGCACTACGCGAAGAGTTGTTGGGACATACTCTTCCCAAAACAGGCTCTCGAAGTCTTCCCATAGAAGCTTCACCTCGTCGTGAACTTTTATCTTAAAACTCCACCATCTCCTACTTCTTCATGTAGATGGATGGCCGCTAGGATCACAATGCGATTAGATGGTGTCCATAGCAGTAAAAAAACTCTCACTACAGCCTCCTCCCAATCCTCAGCTACCTATGGGTCGGTCTCTATACTACACCTGAGTGGCCTCTAGGGCCGAAACTAGTGCAATGTGCTCAAGAAGCATGAACCATATGCTGATAGGGCTGGTGGCAGCGGTGGCCCAGCAGGTAAAGGTATCACTGGTGCCTCCACTGATTCCTCTAATGGAAGAGAGCCCTACACAGAGGCATCATCGCTTGGGGGGTTATCAGTGCGTACTACTCTTAGAACCCTACCTGGATGTCTGTGTGGTGGCATCCTGAAAACAAACAGGCATGCCACGATCAATAAGTTATACCTTGGGAGCTGACTCAATGATATTACAAAGAAAACTCTAGAAATCAAACACACAATCAGTGTTTTCCCACACTTATCATGAAATTAGAAGTTAGGGTCCTGGTGTATGGATATGCCGTCCCCCGCACCAACACTGGATTCCCGATACTGATAACCACACTCATTAGACTTATCACTATTGCTATTAAAAAAATTGATCATATCCCTATGTTCAATGGTTGGACCAACTCCTCTGATACCAATTTGTCATGACCTGTCACCTGGGGCCCATTCCATGACTACCCAAAACCCGCCTTCTATAGGCTTGGGGATGGCGACTAGTAGCGAAGGTGTTTCCACTAAAACTAGGAAGGCATTGCCTTTATAACCTGTATCACTCACAACCAAGAACAAATAATGATATGAAATCAAGTAAACTAAATATTAAACGATGTGAGTATAGTAAGAAAACAGGACCAGAATACTAGCCCAACTGGAATGTATAAGAAACTTAAAGTACAAGTAAACGAGAATAGCTCCTGTGATCACCCGCCAAGGATACTACCTGAATGGTAGGTATCGCTCACTATCAGTCGTCTCTGTGGTATGCATCATCAAGGGCCACCTTCGAGCTACATCCAGTCATGGTACTATCTTCCTCAGTCAGCGATGTACATCATCTGCCCCAAACACAACGATGTACAAGCATAGATCGTATACTGGTGAGTATAAAGATACTCAGTAGGGACCAAAGACCCTCGAGGTCCCACAAAATCCAAAAAGGATAAACCACAAGGAATGAAATCAACTGGAAACCATAATTAAGTATATTCCTATACATATACCTAAGCCATCAAGTATTCCCAAGTCAATCAAGAGGAAACACAGAGTCCAACTCAAAAGAAAAAATCTCATTGTACAACAATGGAAGGAATACCATGAAGGTAATTACCACAATGGTACTCCACACTGAGGAATACCATCAAGGTATTACATTGATGGAAAGTACCACATAGGTATAGACTCATCTCACACCAGGTATAACTCAGGTACAATAGTAGAGATGATTAGATGTAACTACTAAATCAGCTCACTCTATTAAGAGGAAGACCCATGGAAGATCTTAAATCATCATCAAACCCACACATGATCTCTAGGTGCTGACACACACAGGATCGCTCGGTGATGACCCACACAATATCACTGGGTGATGAATCACAGAAGATCAATCAGTGCTGACCCACACAGGATCACTATTCATTCATTACATCACAACCAGCTACTCGGTTCCCCCACTATGCTCGCATGTCTCTAGGAGGATCTTCTTCACAAGATAATATTCGATACTCCAACCTCCACGAATTCATACATAAAAGTATCCCAATGTACCACCACATCATAGGGGTCTCAAAACAATAGATGGTGTGTCAGTCAGATGAATGGTCTATAAGAAATTAGTCATTAAGTCCCGGGGGCCCGGTTGGATTCGTGCTCGATCCAACCTTATTGTACCACAACATTACCCAAAATATCAGTGGGAGTGTACCAAAGGTACCGTCTCCATCCATGGTTTACAGCACCATTGAATGTTTTTAAAACGGACGCCAGGTGCAAATGTTATGGCCGATTGAGAGAAAATATCATAGCATGTCCATGTCCGGTCCGACCCGGTCGGACTGACCTAGCTCAACCCGGCCTCGGCCGACCCGACCCGGTTTGGGTTGACCCATCCTACTGGATCCAGCCCAGACCGCGATGGGTGGCGCAGGGGCCGTGGAGCAGTGTGAGGCTGTGAGGGAGGCACATAGGCAGCGAGGGGCCTTGGGATGGCAAGGACATGGGGGTCCATGAGGCCGCAATATGGAGTGGCCATGGGTACCGCAAGCCCGCGAGACGGCGTGGCCGCTGGATGGTGGAAGCTGTGGGGCGGTGGTCCGACAGGGCTGGCCGTACATCACGGTCACGCGCCATGCCTTCATCTATGACCAGCATGACTAGACACCCCCCATTTGTCACCTTTGTCATTGGTGTTCATAGTGTTGGCCATGGTTCTCGAGATCCACTATTTCCAAATGTCGGAACCGGTCTCCTTCACCATCACACAGAACACAAAAAAACCATATGTTTTTGCGGAGGGGACATGCCATGTTTGTTTGGCCAGTACCCTCTACATTATGGTGGTAGAAAATGGCTAAATAGAAATTATTCCATGTGAGAGGGATGTTAACATTGATCAATTTAAATCACACCCCTACCTCGTTCATTTGTTGACATAGATGACGAGGTAAGGACAGTCGTCGATTGAAGATTTCTGACGTTGGAGGATGTCCCAAGGAATAAGTCAAAGTCACGCATTGACATTCTTCATTGGAGGAGCATTCTTTATGGAAGGAGATCTTAGATGAAGAAGTGTAATCCTCTCAAAATGTCTCCCCATATCCTTTTACAAAAACCTTCCCCCAATTCCACCAAAAAATGAAAGAGACAACATAATAGAATATGTTGTCTATTTAGTTTTGTAGCCAAAATTTAAAATTGTATTAATTAATTAATTGAGTTGGTATAATTAATCAAAGGGGGTTTCACCATTAAAGTGGGGGATGTTTAAGAGGATTCCACAAATTTAAGAGGGAGTTCAAGGGTGTTTTAGTCTCATTTGGTTACCACCACCATAAAATATGAGAGGTTTTCATTCAGGTGGTCCCCACATGTGAAACATCTACATGGGAGTTTCAAAAGAAACTAAAATGTTACACTATTTTGTTATATATTATTCATTCATGAATAAGTGAAATAATAACTTCCACCCATAACCAACTGCGGTCAAGATGATGGTATCCTTATGCGATTACCGGCACTGTGAGTTCAATAGTGCCCTGAGATTTCAATTCCAACCACACCGGTTCAAAAATTAGAAAAAACTGCTCGCATGTTTACTGAACGTACCTGAAAAAAAGATGAGAAATTTATTCTGGGAACATTGGGCCATAGAACCACGTGCCACCAATTTTCATGGACACACAAATTTCCCATTTGAATAAAAAATTTACATTGAATTTATAGGTCATTACATATGTAATACAATGGTAAATAGGGATGGAGGATTCCCACCAATCAAAGGGGTGGAAAAAATGGGCAGCCATATTTCATGGATTCTCTGAAATTATTTATTTACCTATGTTTGGTTGCTTAGAGTCTTTGTTGCACTCGTTGGTACCTTTGGTTCTTCTTCCCTTCTTGCTTCAACTATTTTCACACCCATACCATACGAGACTAACTTAGTCATTTAGACATCTTATAATCAATCAAGGAATAATAATTCTCTCTCTTATATTTGATGATTGAATTAAATGGTGGGAAGGTCACTTGAATTCATGATTGTCCCTCATCCACCTTATTGAAAATTTTAGAACTATTTTCAGATGTGTCTCAATACTAACACTCAAAGTAAGAGATAGGCATATCTTCTACAAGATTTTGAAATTCCTCTCGAATCCATAATAAGAATATAACACATAAATAACATCTCTATCTATTCAGGCTTCCATAAAACCATACTAAATATCGATTAAATAATTTCACTAAATGAAATTCCCTTGGATTTATCCTTATTTGTACCAATTGGGGGGGAATAAGGTATAAAAATAAACATATCATAACAATTCAGTATATTAATCACGTCTTATTTTTCAAAAGAGAGGTCTCAACCCTACACATGCTTTGAAATAAAAGTTGAAAATGATCATTGATAATTTCTTGGGTATTAATGATCTAATATCCACCCTTTTAGGCCTCCATACATCCCAAAAATACCTATAAGGGGTACATGATTTTGAATGGTACATATCCCCTATAAACATAACCATGCTATCAATATAATTTAACTAACACTTCCACTGGTAGACTAATTCCCTTATCACTCACCGTATGTGATACCATCATGAAGGTTGTAACTCTTACCCAAAACATTAACTCATGGTTACAGAGAGGATATATTCTCAAGAAAATCACTTATAACAATTCCAAATAGAGTAAAAGATTATCCTTACATGTGATATCCCATTCCATTTTTTCATAAATAACCTTCTTTTATAGTATTATAGTATGCACATTTAACTGTACAAACATTATGAGCTTGTATCATTGAGTTATTTTTTCTATTAGTTCATTTATTACCATGTTTAAAGAAACCTACCCACTTTTTAATGGGTATACAAGCTCTCAAAAATATATCATATCATAGAACATATATTTCCAAACTAAAATTATCCCAAACAATAGAATGGTTCTTCTTAGAATCGTATTGTGTGATTGATTAAGGGATAACTTGATCATGAATTTCCCTTTTGATTAGATCCCCATTAATCATCAGTTTGTCCCAATTACTCACCCCCACTTAAACAAGAGTAAAGATAAACGTATTATTTTTACAACACCATAAATTAAATGATTTTACATATGTCCATTCATTCAAAAAACATAGAGATGGTGAAATAAAAAAATCATATACACATCCACCACCTTCTGTTCATGTTAGAAAATAGTTTAATGTTCTACAACCATAATGACCATACCATATCCTTGATATTGTTCCCTCCAAATAAAATATACCTCCTCAACAAACATATAATATTTTTCACAGTTATAGAATTCTTTTGGAATGATCTGTTAGCCTAAATATCAGGTTTTCACACACACAAGATTACCTCAAGATCCGTTGGGATAAAACCTATCACTTTATCATTTTAGTGTCTCTCCTTGAAAATATTACCTAAATATAATATATTGACAAATGTATTGTTTTGATGACCAATTTTCAAATGTTTAGGATGATTTGCCATTGATGGTTCTATAATTGGTGCATCATTCTATAAATCAAACACTACATAGGTAAATAATCTTTAAATGGTTAGACTCAATGACATGTGTCACTGTGAATGTCTAGGAAGTTGTTAGTGGACTTGATAACATGTTAATGGAAAGAGTTTTTGATTTCAACTAGTTCAATCCTTCTAGAAACAATTTATTTTCATATACATCTACAAGTAATTAGAGAAATGGATGTAAATTGGGATGAAGAAATAAATTATAACACATTAGTGTTTGAACCATCACGTGACGATCACACAATTGTGTAATAGTCACGTGCCCATTAAGTGTCACACAAACATTATAGGATAATGAGACAGATAATGATTATCTTGGATTCCAACATGGAAGATATCAAATTAATATTTTTATGGATAGGATCATATGGTGAGGTTACATGATGAGATCACATATTTTCGTCACATAACGATGTTACTTAGTTTGGTTATGTAGTCCGATCACAAGGTTGGTTAAAGAAGAGGGTATAAATTGTGGTGGAATCATTCACAAAAACCACGATTCACATGTTTGAATAAGGTCCCCTTATAATCATATAAATATATGAATCCATGGTTGAAAGTAAAAAGTTCACATGGGGCAATTTATCCTCAGAAATGGATTATTTTTCAAACTAATGAAACTCAACATCGAAGGGGGGATTCATAGACGCTTTGAAATCACCGATGAGAAGGTAAATTATTAAATGAATGGAAATGTGTTTTATTAGATCTTTTAATGGATTAATAATGATCTAGAAACCACAATTATTATAAATATGTTTGTTTGAAAAAAACAATATGATCATTATACCGTTGTATTGGATTCATTGAATTGATTCCTGATGTGACTTGGAGGTAGAGGCATCAATTGAGAATCAAACAATCATATAGAAAACCTATAACATGAAAATGTATGTGGAAATATCACATATTATCTCATAATCATAAGGACTAGTAACAATCACTATAACATCTTTGATACATTGCCACTTGTATAAATATACCATGGTCAGTAAAGTTTATCAAAGTACATCTATTACACTGATATGAATTGTTGGATTTGACAAATTACAGACCCTACTATAGAATCCTTGTGAGGGGGGGGGATCCACCAGAAGATGGAGAATATTTTTTGAAAATATTACTATAACTACCCAAAGGATTTCAATTTTGGGAAATGATATGGATATGAGGCCACTGATGGGGAACTTAGAGACCAATAAGATACTATTTTCATATAAACCCAATAGTTAACATCAAGATACTAATGAATTGATTCAAAAAATAACATTATTATAGATGGTAATCCTACATGGTCTTTCATCATGACCATCCTATTTGAAAATTTCACCTAACCATCCTACATGAATATTTCACATTACCATTTTATGAAATAGTCACACAGTATAATTTTTATGAAGACCTATAGTCTCATTTACCACCAAGATGTATAAATACTAGTGGACTACCTATGTATGTTAGTTATATAGAATGGACCTCAGGTGATCCATTCATGTGATATGGGACGGTCCTCACATGGGTCCATCATGTTACTTGGATCTCTCCATGTAACCCTAACATAATCAAATGCGTGATCGCCTAGAATTTCATTTCCTGGGATTTTGATACTTTTTCCAACAACAGTGCACATTCACATTACTCTAAATTATCCCATAATAATTTTACAAGTTGTTAGAAAACACATTCTTCCTTTTTAGTGTATATATTCCTTGTCACTAACTTTAATCATGCCCATCCAAATGACATTTGTGGAATCCGTTCACATTGTTTTAAACTATAAAAATAATATATCAAGGCCTCATCCGAAATCTCCATCCATATATGATCAGAACATTGGAATAATTAGATTTATCTCATTTTTTCATGTATTCCATTAATAATTTCACTCTCCTATATATTACTCCTACACTCTTATATTCTAAACATTTGTCACAGTTGGGTATTCTCTTGAAAATACTGAATCTTGTCATGATGATATCTTGGAAACCACTCAATGATCATGTTTCTCATCCAAGATAACCAGTCATCTATATTTTGTTTTTACATTTAACCACATCACCTCAAAAAATGATCCACGAGGAAGGGAATCCATCTTAGAGTATGTATCTATTCATTATAATAGGATTATATATACATCCTACCTCTCAATCATCCATCCCTTATATAATAGAATATGGAGAGTTGATTTATTGAATTTCCCTCATTCCAAGTGTATAAAAAAATCATTGTCTTACGATAGATTTATTCTAAAACCACTTTAATTTCCTAATAAGAAAATCTTCATGTGAAACCATTCTAAATTTTTTTCAAAATTCGAGGCCCATTAATTGGGAAATTCAATTAAAAACCCCTAGTCAATACTTTAGGGTCTCCCCTTTAGTGATATGAATGACTTAATTATATGATGTTTAACTACATGGTTCATGTACTTGTCAACCAATGTAAAATTACATGGAATCTAAACTATGTCGACTATGATTCCTATATCTATTAGGATACATATGATACCTCTTGGATGTTAGAACACGATAGATTATACCCACATAATCCATTACCATATGAACATGACCAAAATTAGTCCAACTCAACCATATTCCCATTATGTTTATATTATTCTCCATTAACTATATCTGCATTGGGGCTATCCTTCACTAAACTACATATTATTTTATTCCTAATATTGTGAGAGAAATTAGTCACATCATTGAGTCTCATACACAATATTGTCCATTATATATTTCATACAAAATTTAAATTTCCACATATTACTATAACCACCTTATATAGGGGTTTATACCTTTGTTGAATCCATATTCATAAATATCATCAACACCCATCACCATAACTCTCATATGGCCATAATCCTTATTAAAGCCCATACAATCTCTCATAGATCCATATTCTCTATAAAAATCCACAAACATAATTATAGTATTGCTATATCCCATATAATACAACCTATCACTAGTTGAGATATATTCTCATTGATGATTTATAAAAAATGGTTCACTCATACCTAATCCCTACATCATCCATTCTATTTCCCCATTTACCAAGTAAACATTTTCCATTATTACATGACCTTGAATGTGATGACATGTCCCATTATGATCCATCGAATCATGGGGTTTCTAATTCACATCATATAAATATTTAAGATTCCCATATAATGGGTCCAATAGAAACATAAGAAAATAATTTATCTCCCTGGATGATGTACAATTATAGAGTTACCCATAAATAGGCTTTAAATTACCTTGACAATACATTACTGTATAAGGGATGAGATATGTAACCTTTTATACATATATATATATATCTGTGTGTGTGTGTGTGTTCACTTCAGTTCATATACACAATTGATCATCCATTTCTATGAGGGTATCCAATAGTTTTACTAACATTACTCGGTATGATTCACAAACATGTATTAAATATATATGACCCAAAGTAGGTAATAACCCCCATTATGACTCAAAAGGGTGGGGATGATCCTGGTCACTCATCCTCCTAGTTCCAATTTCATTTTAGGAAATGATGTTACATCCCAAAGACCACCGACCTTTGGATTGTAGGATAGTCAAATGATAACAAACTATACAAAAAGAATACAGATGAAAAAAGTTAGAAATTAACTTGAAATAAATATTCTATATTTTTAAAAAATTTACTAATATTTTTATTTTATCTAATGAAATTTTAGTAAAGTATGATCAAATATACATGACCCTGAGAGGATTTATTGAAATCATCGACACAAAAAAATTAGTGGATGTTAACAAGAATACATTGATGCCCTAAACAACAAGACTACAAGAATAATTTGTGTTTTTATTATATTTTTATTTATTCACATATTTATGGAATATTAACTGAATATATTAATATAATTATCAACCAATAAATTAAATACCAGGAGGTGATATCAGTGTTTCCTATGGGAAGATATGTGGTAGATGGATATGACAAACAAACTGTTAGAGTGTTGGGGAGTCATATACAAGACAATGAGTCTGTCAGAAAACCACAACCTCATACTCTATATGTTAATAAAAAATAGCAACACACGGTTTTCATACAAAAATTATACATATTTTTAGATGAATATGAAATAAATTACATAAATACATAACTAAGGTGCCTAAATTTTTAGTGTCTATAGAGACAATAAACACAATATTCTTTTTTTATAAAATATATTCAACATCTCTCACAAATATCTCCTCATTTAGAAGTCTTCTTATGTATACCATATATAAACCCATTAATCATAACATGGGTAATGAAACTATAATAAATGGTGTCATTATATTCTAATTATGGCTAAATAAGGGAGAGGTCAATCTATGATCATATTAAATAATAAGATATTTTTAAGGGTATTAGATCATGAAAATAACTTTCAAAGATTAAAAATATTCTGTTCTAGATAATAAACAAGATTCGTGGAATAAACCATTATCATTTAAAAAACATGGATCGTAAGAGTAAGAAATCATCACAAATCAATCATGAACTATATGATAATGTTATAAATTTGTGGCACCATGATACGTTTAGAAACCATTTCATATGTGAGGTTTACTACCAAGAACAATAATCATTTTGGGTAAAGACTCATAACTTGTTTCATATTTTTATCTGATGATATATAATATTTACCTAGTAAATTGGAGGGCTATATAAAAAAATCCAACCAGTGTAGGTTTATAATATAACAACTAATCCATGGTTGTAATGTAACAACAATCCTTAGTTATAACATAGCAGCAATACATAGTTATAAAATAACCATCATCCTTCGTTTTAATGTGACCACAATACTTCATTATACTGTAACCTCCATCCTTGGTTATAGCATAAACTCCACCAATGGTTATAAAAAAACCACCAACTTTGGTTATTACATTACCACCATCCTTGGTTGTAATGTAATCATTATCCTTGTTTATAACATTATCACCATTATTTGTTATAATGTAACATCTAAAATATAATGAAACACATATATATGTGTTCACAATATCATAAAACATTCACCATATCATCACGTCATAACCCATGCAATGAAAATGGGTTTTATAAACATTTCTTCACTTCTTCATAGCTGAACTATTGAGATAAATGTGTTTCAAGAAGATTTAATAGTCATACTGGAAAACCATATAGGGAAATAATATGGTTGATATCATTCAATATAATCCACATTAAATCATATGAAATACCAAATGACCGTTTGATTGATAAATAAAAATACCATAAATCATTCTTGTGGAATATAATCTTTCTGTTTTGAAATCACATTTAAAAATAATAATTTTTACTAAATATTATAGAAAATCATTTCATTGAAAATAACATTGAAAACAAATACAGGAAGATTAAAATCCTTTTTTATTCCTAATGGAAAAAATTCAATAATTAAAATATACATAAAAATGAAAATTCATTTATCATTATTGGTATAAATTCAAAAGTCATTCACTCTGAAAATGATTACATGATTTTTTAAGACCATTTTTAAAAAAAATTAATCAGTGGGATGTATGGCCATAAATCCTCATAATATATTTTTGAAAACATTCATTAAAACATTGTTATAACACACATATATAAAGAAAATGGGTTTTCATCCAAATAATTCAATGATGATTATTTTCCTTAAAAACAATCCCTCAGTCACTTGAGTATATAAATAAGGTTAAATGAATAGAATACATATGTTATCAAGAAATGACTAGAGGAGAAAAAATGGAATATATTTATTAGTTATGGAGTATATAATTTATTCAATGGAAATTAAATCATAATCAATCCCAATAAATGTGGGAATGAATCATAAATGCCTTACCACTTTTGTAACATTGAATCAAACCCCATGAAAGGGAGACCCTTAGATAGATATGTAAATCCCCAGGAATCTAATAATAATAATAACAAAAGTCATTAATGGGAATTTTTTAATTATAATAAAATTAAAATTGTTGAATATCACATATGTCTCATTGAAATAAATGTGAGATTCATTTTCAATACCTGATGTCTTGTTTTTTAGAAAAAATACTCTTGCCTCATCTTCTTCAGAAAAAACCCATTAGGTTTACAGAAAAAGCCTTCCTAGAATGAATTTTTAATCCTGAAAGGAACATACTATTTTGGGAGGGAATTAATAAATGGATTCAGGAAGGTCTTGTTAGATCCCAAGGGCATCAGACTTGTGAAGAGGGGAGAAGGGGAGGCGGCTTTTATAACAGGGGGTGAGGACCACATGGAATATTTGAAAAAAAAAAATATAACCACATCTTTAAAGACAACCAAGGATCTAAAGTGGGTCATTATAAATAATTAGATTGTATAAGTATAATAATTTTCTATAACATTGAAATTAATCAATAATTAAGTCATTTTTCCTATATCTTTTTAGTTCAAACATCTTTAAAACCGTTTTAACCTAAACTAA
Source organism: Viscum album (assembly GCA_963277665.1). Classification (NCBI taxonomy): domain Eukaryota; kingdom Viridiplantae; phylum Streptophyta; class Magnoliopsida; order Santalales; family Viscaceae; genus Viscum; species Viscum album. The sequence goes on from OY728141.1 coordinate 1,430,071,573, forward strand.
GGTAATTGATTTTTAATGATTTTAATATTCATTGTAAAAAAATAGTTAAACTTTTTAGATAATATGAATTTTATATATTCATAATATAAAATAAATCTTTTTAAATTCATCTCACAGATGTGTAATAATATAACTAAAAATAAAACCATCATGTCTTATGAACATGTGGTTTTCCAAAGAAGAAGTATTCAAATGTATGAGATGATTTTATATCAAAATTCAATAATAAATTTATTGAAAAAATTTAATTTTATGAATAATAAATTTCATTAACTAATTTTTCTTTTAAAAACATATTATAATAAATTTTAACATTGTAGATGCATTAAAAGAAAAAACAATTATTAATGAAAACAAGAATTTCTCATTATTCAGTGAATATTGATCATTTCAAAAAATTATAAAAATATAATTGTTGGAAAATTTTGACATTATTATTTGAAATATGAAATTCATTTTTTCAAATTCATCTTTTAAAATTTTAAAAAAAAATGAAAATAATTATGAACAACATGATGGAATAAATTTAATGAAAAATTTAGTTTTTACGAATATCACTATATTTTTTGTTATTCCTTTCAAAGAAAAATATAAGATGACTGAACAAAGTTGAATTAATATATCATATATAAATTTAATTATTACAATTCAATAATACATATTAATTTAATTTATTAATATATAAACACCTTCAACTCATAATTATTTTTTGAAAAAACATTTCCCTTTATTTTCAAATTGTTTCTATATTTATTTATAATTAATTAGATTATGGTAATTAATATTATATATGTGTAAAACAGAAATTCTAATAATTTATTTCATCATATCCTTCCCTAAAATTATAACGGATAGTTGGAAACTATAAAATTTCATAATAAAATTTTATTTGAGTATCATAGTTTATTTAAACATAATGTTCCATATAACACAAACTATTGATGAAATTAAATTTATTTAAAAAATATATTTTAAAAAATATTAGGGTCATAAATTCTACCCCCACCCCTCTAAAATATGAAAAAATTTCATCAAATTATGAAACTCTAATAAAAAAAATTAGTGACACTTTTGCCTAAACAAACTCTCAGGTTCCAACATAGAATCCTCAAATTAGTGGTTTATCCACAAAAATTTAACCATGTGATTGGTATTTTTTTCTTATAAATTTCCATATATGATCTAGAATGTAAATTAGTTTTCATTCATAAGAAATAATTTTTTATAGTGGTATGGCCTTTGAGTTTACTACATTTAAATAATCAGGTATGTAATTCCTTAGCAGAGATACAAGTAATAGATCACGAACATGAGAGAAATTTTTTGAAAGCGTCAAACTGTAATATACTACCCCACTATAAACAATAATTTCAATGGAATAAATATTATTTAGGAACAAACATCCTTTATATCTTTATAAAAATATTTTCCTTTTTTTGTTTGATCAATATCCACTTCATATTTTACTCCATGAAATGAATATTCATGAATAATTTTTCACTCTTAAAGGACTAAAATCATCATAATTTCCATAAGTCATTCTGTTATCCTCTAAAAATATACAAAAATTAAAATAGATAACAAAAATTATACAATAACAAACAAATATCAACAAAATTCATTCATTAAAATTTTGAACTTATGAATCCTACAAAATATTTTTAACAAATATTAATTCCCAAAGATTGGAATTATTTGATCTAATATCCATCCTGGTCTATATAAAAGTAATTTTAATCACTCAAAAAGTCTCATAAAACATTTATATTCCCTAATAACTCTTTGAAAATTCACAATAAATCCATATATTCTTATTAAATAAAATTAACCATTTATTATTTAAATAATATCTTATTAAATCCAAAAAAATTTCCATTGGATGTTTGGGTTTATCCTTGTACTGATAGATGATAAATAGTTAATTTAGAATATCAAATATGATTTCCTTATTTTATAATCAATGCACATAGATATAATTAATACTCATGTTCACATCAAATTTCACAAAATGATGCAAAATAAAATCTTCATTCAGCTCATTTATACAAAATTCGACATGAAATTCCCCAGTATGGAGTTCCCTAGTTATCATGATTCACTTAATTTTTGGTTCTTGCATAATATTTTACTTCATCAGTTATCTTCAATTGTTTTAAGATTATCATACTCATTAGAACATATATTGATGAATTTATTCACATATATCCCAAACACTTTTCATTATAAATAGTAGAGTATGGGTGAGGTATTATGTTGATATCTATATCCATTAATTTAATTGAATGAAATTTTTACAACCAATATGCATTATTTTCATTGATGTCTAAGATTCCCACACTTTTAACAAGATCTTGTACCTTTTATACATTAACCTGAGTTCTTAGTCATATATTTCTATCATGTTGGCAATTGAAATTTATTTCCACCATGTCAATTATTTGAGTTCTCATGAGGTTTGACCTTCCTTTACTTATCAAAACCATGGGAATAATGAAAATATACAATTTCTATTTATACAATGAGTGCACATCAAATTATTTATTCATAGTAATGATTTTTATTTTATCCAAAACATTTTGGAGATGTATTTTTATGTCACTAAAAAATAAATAATTTTTTTTCATGGAGGATGATTGAACTAGAAGCGTACTATGAAAGTACTGTAAAATGTTCTTGTAGGTACTAATAGATTCACCATCCTTTCACCTGAGTTCCATAAAAGCATTCTTCATACAAGTAGCTCGAATAAAAGTGAGGTACATTTTGAAAAATATCATCCAAAACCCATACCATTATATGGATTAAATTTATTTCTATTGATTAATATTCTTAATAACATTTTATAATTGATCGACTTCACCATTGAAACAATAAGTATAAGAGAAAACCTTTTTTGTGTTCCATGAACTGGAGAAAAGAAAATATCTTATCTAAGGTAATGATTCCCTGCTTAGATACTACTAGATTAAAACACCCACTAAAAGAAGTTGGATGATGTCTTTTGATGGTTTCAATGGAATGTTGATCCCTCCTTTATCATTTGGAATATCACAATGATGCAAGGATTGGGTAGTTTTTTGAGCATAGAAACAATTTTCTATATCCCACATCCTGGAAAAATAGGTTTCTCATGTCGAATATCATAGAATTTACCATCACATTTACTATTTACATGGTTAGTTCTAGTTCCATCTATTAAATAAAACCAAAAATGAGAATGTGAGGAACAATAATCATAATGAGGAATTACATGTTCAGGAAATATTATTTATTGGATGTCTAAATCATGTCAACTTATATTCAATCAATGAAACCATAGGTATAACATAGGAAATCCGTGATCTAATAAAATCATTCATTATGGTTTGTAATGGAAATGTGTATTAATCAAAGCATATCCCCTAGATGTTTCAAACTAGGTGTATCGTAAGGGAATACTCACCTTGAACTAGGATGATGGATGAGATATACTCGTCCGACTCTTTTTTGGTTTATTAACCATAGATGAATCTATCATAAAACATATCAATTTTTTTATATTGAGATATGTGTATTCTTAGGAATACTACATAATATCTTCATTACCAAAACGTTTGGATGTTTTCAAATACTTTAATATGACCCCATAGTTTTGACCAACATTTTATAACATTAATATCAAATTATTGTATAAACCTAGACTATGATACCAACAATAGAAACCCATGATTTTCACACATAAATATAAATTTCTTTAGATTAATATTAATAAAATTACAAAAATAATTTTCCAAGGACCAAAAAAGTTTACTGTCATCAGAAAAATGATATAAAATATTCTTATTTTGGGAAATGTCTTTAATATAACACACAAGGATCTCCCAATTTTGAACTCTTAAATGACATGTCATACATAAAATGATTCATAAAATCCTAGTGAAAGGTGAAAAATGATATGGTGATCTCAGATGCTCTATAATATTATATATAAAAGATATCAATCTATTATCATATGAAAGTATAAAATAATAATATGTTTAAGATAACTGGAACACAACTAACATTGTTCATACACAGTCTATCATAGATCATAAACATGAGTCAGTGAATAAAACATTATAATTTCAAAAATCATCGTTCAGAAGAGCGAAAAGTCATAATTAATAAATCATGAACCATAATATAGTGTCATAAAATGGTGGTACCATCATAAGTATAGAAATCATTTCATATTTCAATGTAAACTACTAAGACTATCAAACAAAGTTGATTAGAATTCATCACTTGTTTCTCATAGTGGTTCAATAACATCGACTTATTTCAAATTATTATATCATTATATATAAATCTCTAGCCAATTCATTCAAGGGATATAGAATAATCGGCCCACCTATCTCGATTCATAACTTTACCACCCATCCTTGGATATAATGTAATGGTCGTCCTAAATTATAATTTAACAACCATTACTAGTTATAACATAACCACAATCCATGTTTATAACATAACCACTATCCTTAATTATAACAAAACCTCCATCCATGATTATATTGTACCCATATTACTAGGTTATAACATATATATTGTTCTTGGTTATAAATTAACAGTAATACATAGTTATATATTATCCAAAATCCTTAGTTAAAACGTTACCACTATCCTGGGCTATAACATAACCACTTTCACATAATCAAACACATATATAAAAATTAAAAAATATCATAAAATATTAATCATATCATTACATAATAATATATTAAAATAAAATAGGTTTCATAAAAATATCATTAATTCATCAAAGCATAACACATGTAAATTATTGGGTTTCTCAAAAACCTCATTACTGTAATCATAAACATTCAAGAGAATGAATAATGTTGTTATCATAAAATCTTATCCAAATTAAATCATATGAAACCACAACGGTTTTTTCATTGATATATTGAGAAACCATAAAACATAGTTGAGGAAAATAACCATTCCATTTTTAAATCACATTTAAAATTTAAAAAATTCCAAAATATTATGGAATATATTTTATTTCAAAATAACCATGAAATCATGTAATGAAATATTTAATGAATTAATCATTTATAATGTTAGGAAATTCCATACATTCCTTATACATGATAATAAATATTCATTTTATGTTGTCTCTAAGAAGTCAAAATTAATTCATTTTGAAAATGAAATGAAGATTTAGTTTTAAACCATTTTCTTAAAAAGCCATTCATGGTAAATAAATTACATTAAAATATCATAGGTGACTTGTAAAACGTTTTTAAATTATTTTATCGTAATAATGATATGAAAAAAAAATTTCGACCAAATATAAAAATAATTTTGTATTTTCATAGAAACATTCCTTTGCTCACATAAAGATTAATGAATGGAAAATAGAAGGATAAAATTGTATTCTTAAGAAATAAAAATATTTGAATAAATTGTAAGGGGTTTATTATGTAATTATCAAATAATTTCCTCAAATAATATTACGTCATATAAAATCCCAAATAAAATGACATTTAAAACAATTCCTTACCAGTTTGGTAGCTTTAGTATCAAAACACCATGAAAGAAAGAACCATTAAATGGTATCTAAATCTTGATATATTTCATGAAAAGAATAATAAAATTCATTCATGGGGAATATGTATTCTATATAAATGAAATAAGTGGCGAATATGAAATTTTTATCAAATAAATAAAATTTATACATAAATCACATACCTCAATACTCATATTTCATTAAAATCACTATAACCTCCACTTCATCAGACATACCATTAAGGTTTACACAGAATGACTTCCTTAGTATTATTTTTAATTAAATAAAAGAATCTTGGATTTGGTGAGGGATATAAGAATGTGTATTGATTCGTGTTGTTACAAACCAAATAGCTTTGGAAATGTGTTGGTGAGAGGAGAGGAGGTGGCCTTTTATAACTTGAGGAGAGGAAAGACATGGATGTTTTTAAAATAAAAATATATACCCATGTTTTTCATAAGAAAAAAGGTCCCAAAATCTATCATTGTCAATACTTATATGAGATAAGGTGGAAATATAGACATCCAATACAAACTGGACATGGTTTATGTCATTTTTTAACATTTGTATTTTAGTTTAACTCCTTAGTAATCAAATTTTAACCTTCACTGTGGTACTAGATTTTTAATATATTCAATATTCATTATACCTAGAATATAATTTAAATGTATCAGATAAAATTAATTATATGGATTTTAAATATAGAATCCATATTATCATATTCAACTCCCATAAGTAGAATAATTTAAATGAAAATAAAATCATAAGCTTGATGAAAATGTAGTTTTCCAAAAATGATGTTTTCATAAGTATGTAATATTTTTATATAAAAATTAAACATAAACTTGATCTAATGACATTAATTTAATTAAAAATAATATAATATAACTAATTTAACTTTTAATACTATTTTAAAATAAATTATAACCTTTTAAATTCGTTAACCAGAATGTAAATTCATAAGAAAAACCAATATTTTCACTAATCATTGAAAAATTACTCTTTTATGAAAATTTTCAAATATTCATATTATGAAAATTAAGAAATATTAATTTAAAATGTGAAGTTAATTTTTCCAATACAATTTTATAATAATAAAATATATTAATTTAAAAATATGAGTTGAAAATGTAATGAAATCATCTGTTCGAAATAATACACTTTTTATGCATATCAAGAGATTTATTCTTATCCGCTACCTTGTAATATTTTAAATGAATGAAAAAATATTAAAATGAAAATAAAATTTATAAATTTCATTAGAATTATTAAATAATATTGTTTAATTTATTTATTAAGATAAAAACACATTTCCTTCATAAAAAATATTTATTAAAGTCATTTCTCTTTATTTTCAATTGGTCTTTAATTATATTTAGTTTTTCATTTATTTTAAAATATACTAGTAACCAAAAAAATTGAATTTATATAAGTGTAAATCAAGTATTTAGATATCGTATTTAATAATATCCATACCCACTATTTAAATGGATAGGTGGAAACTACCACATTAAATTATTATATTTTTATAGAGTATCACAATTTTTTTAAACTCGGTGTTGTGTATAACACAACATATCAAAAAATTAAAATTTTTTGAGAAAAAATCATAAAATATATGGTTGTTACAAAGACTGTGTTCAAAATTTGTACATTCAAAATCATCAGACTCATCCTCTGCCTTAAAAATAAATTTTGTAGACCGTTCTTTCTTCCTCTATAATCACAACACAAGGAACAAAACACAAATTAGTTACATATTTTCAATATTTTAGTGGTTTTTTAAACATGTAATAAATAAATCACAATGGTTTTTTTATAAACACAACTTATACCAAATTTGGGAAACATTTTGTGGTGATTTTGAAAAACCATCCTGACTTTTTTGCAACAATTTTATTATATATGAATAAATATAACTATATATATATATATTCCCATAATATTCATATGCACCTTATTATATGTAAATGTTTTTAAATATTTTTAAATATAAATATATTTTCAAAAATATATATATAAACACTCACACACAAACAAATATATATATAATTAAATTCAATAATACACACACAGAGAGAAAGATATATACAAAAAATATATACATAAATTGAAATATATATATAAAATCATATAAATAACTATAAACTCACACACAAACACAATTATTATCCTTTAAAATTATACCATATTAACATTGATGACTACTATGTTCTTACTATGAATTCTACATAAATTGATTCCATGGAACTCACATGAGGGATGTAATGGGGATTAACTGAGCCAATGAAATACTTCACACTGAAGATGATTCAAAAAACTAAATCTCAAAATATAGTGCGACCCCAACTATTTAACCCCCTTCATTTTAAAAGAATCATAATCCTATGGAATAAGTAAATACACTTTAAAAATGATAATAGGAACCTTTTATGGGGTGTGAAAATTCCATTGAAAGTTTTAAAATTACTGTAATGCATTAACTCTAGATTTTAATATATATTATATTTAAATAATTTTTTTGATAATTTGACATTTTACCTGAAAAACTGAATTGAATTTTAAAACCATGATTTATTTTGAATATTGAATATGATGGTTAAAAATAGCCATTAAATTGGCCGGTATAAACCGAAGTAACCATATCTCAAAACAAATAATGTAAGTATGAAGTGATAAAATCTATATGTAGAATCCTTCCATATGAATAATATTTGACTAAACATATATGGGAGGTGTCTTCTATAGGGTTTTCCCTTGAACCATCCTTAGTCAACCATTTCTAAACACGTTTTGATAAAAATAGTATACATGAGATGTAAAAGATTGTGATGATTTCCACAAGATCGATAATAGCTAAAACACATACTAAAACAATAAAAATCAATACTACCTTATTTATTGGGATTATTTATGGATTATAAAGGGTTATATTAGTATTCATTAATATTATGTTAAAGTCTAGTACAGATATATCATGAATTTATTTATACTTCCAAAATCTTTTTTCTGTATTAACTTTTTTCATAAAAATTAATTTTTGTGAATAATGTTTTTTAATTAAAATATATAAGTTTGTTTTTATTCAATAATAACAAATATATATTAACATTAGAATAATTAGTAAGAGTTAATCTACCAGAAGTAACTTTTACGTAAATAAAATTTATTATATTTTATGTTGATAATTAAAAAACTATGTATTTATGGTCTCTAATTTGATAAAATTAAAATAATTATTTAATTAAATATAGTAATATTATCTTAATATTAATTTTTGTGATTTTTCAGAAATAATTAATTTTCAGGAGAATAGTGAAAATACCAAATTTATTAATGATTTCAATATTGTGAAATTATTTCATTATATGAGTACAATAAATTTATTTGAAACGTTTTTATATATAATTATATAACATTATTAGTAATAATTCTAAAATACTATTTTGAAATTTTAAAACCTTTCTCAAATTCTATAATATTTATGTATTATTTTAAGAAAACCCAAATTTTCACTATTTTTTTGAATTATTATAAAATAATGAAATGAATTTTTTGATATATTTTATTATTAATTAAACACTATTTGACTTATATTATATTTTTTAAATTCATTTTAATTATCCTAATTCTTAAGTCCGTCCTAATCATGTATCTTTTTGCTCAAAATTAAACTTGTTCAAAAAATGTTTTCTTTGTGTGTTACATGGAGTTCTGATAAAAATTATTTACATAAACATTAGAATTTGATTTCATAAATTTTAAATCATATTTATAATCATATTATTAAAATTATATAAATCATTAAAATTTAATTTTTTTCATTAATTATAATTAATATGGTTATAAAAAAATTACCATTGTAAATATTAATCTGGGTAAAAGGTTAAAAGTAAAAAAACAAAATACATAAATCAAATTTACATTGCCTCAATATTAATTTATGAGAGGAACATAGAGATTATATTGTACCACACCCATTAAATTTCCACTTTTTATCGGTTGAAACTTTAACATTTTCATGGCATTATTTATATATAATGGGTGTTTCCAAAAGATTCGTTTTCCACTATTAAAAATGGGGGCCACTTACACCCCTACATGATACACCATTTATTTTTAAATAATACTAATTAATATTTATTATTTTATCAAAATATATCCCTATCCCACTTTCTTAATCCCATGGACACCTTTAGTTAGCTTCACGAAAACATTTCCAAGGATATTTCCAAGGGAAAACTCAGTCTCTCGACATGGGTTTTACATTCTTATTAGAATTTATTTAAATATTTCTATAAAAATAATTTATTATCATTCAATATAATAAATATATATAATTAATATAATGAAATTTAATTATTTTAATTTAACAAAAATATATTCAATCCATTCCATATACGAATAAAATAAATAAAATTGATCATGCATACATGCAGAATACTATCTCCATTATATGATGTGGTTTTTTTCCACCATTGGAATTCAAGGATTAAACTGAGGATGAATTTTATTAATAAATGTTTTTAAAAATTAAAAAATTGAAATATTAAATGATCATTTTTTATATACAATTTTTCATACGATTCATTTAGAAGTGCGATTGTTAATAGTGTGTATGGGAGCACGACAACCTCCATAAACAATGAATTTAATTAGTCCTAACCAACTATATTGGATGGTTATAAGAATAAATTTTATGATTATATATGATACTTATGACATGTTAAATAATATTTTAATTTTATATTAACATTATATAATAACATTATTTTACACATTCATTCATTATAACACACTATTGTTTATGTTATTTTTACTTCCCACATATTTGAAGTTGTAATGATTATGTCATGGATGAAGAAGGCATGTAATTTATTATGTAAAAACATGTAAGAACAATTTATTTATCAAGTAAAAATGATTCTGAATTCATAATATAAATATATAAACATGTTATTAATGTATTACCTTTTATTATTTAAAGTGACCAAAATGAGATCATTTTCTTTTTTATTGTCATGAAAATTTACCAGAACACATAAATATTTAAATTATAAAATTTTGAAATTATTTTAAGACGTTTATTTTAGTAACTATTATGATTTAGGAATAATTAAATTTGGGATAATAATTAATTAAAACATCACCAGTACGAAAATAATCAAAATTCCTAAGCCATGGTTTTGAAAATAGATGATAAATAACTAATAAACATATATTTAGTATTTATAAAGGTATTTTATAAGTGGTTATATAAATTAATAAGTTCTTGGAATAGGTTAATAATTGTTTTTTCATTATATAGATGATTAGATCACATTCGACTAAAAGGAAGTAAAGTAAGGTATTTCATCTCAATTTTCAATTATTGAGACATAGTTCACATTTAATCACCAACGATTTTTTATGTGGTGTACATAACACTAATTTGAGATATTATATAATGAATTAAAATTTATAAAATTATAATAGATGTTTAATTTTAATCTCTCTCTTTCATAAGAATTTTATTTAAATACACCTCAAATAGTAAAGAAATTTTTGTGTCTTTAATAATTTTTAGGTTATAATCAATATTATTTGACTATTATCATTCAATTTTGATTCATTTTACCTTTTATGCTCTCTATTGTCTATACATATTCTTTTCTGAGGAAGTCATGATTCACACTGATGTATTATACTGTCATGTTTTTGTTGTCTTGTGGAAATGATGTTATGTAAAGAATAATTCTAATTTTATTACCGGATTTTTCTTCATTATACATGTTTTTAATTCCCACCATCATTATAATTTACCTAGTGGATACTGAATTTTTTTATTGGAATTTATCATTTTTATTCCACTTTATTCATTTTAATGAAATAGTGTCATCATCATTTTGACTATGTGGGTTTTCAATATGGATATTTCAAATATTTAAAATATTTTTCTCTCTTTTAGAAATAATAATTTTAATATCAAATCCATATTTTTGTAAAAAAAAAAATTCATGTCAATACTTTAAAATATTATATTAAAATTAAAATCATTCAATTTAATTTCATAAAATTTTTGGAAACCTTTATTTCATTCAAAAAATCTTTTATTTTTAACTCTTTATAATTGTATTTTTATGAGTATTATCCATCCCTTCAAAAAATGTATTTCTGAAAGTAATTTGTACTTCATTGTTTTAAAAAAATTATGATATTTTTAATTTTCACTTATATTTTACATCTAATGTTAATTGTTCATGAATTTATGTTTTGATCATCCTTTTTAAATTATTATTATATTATTTCTTTTGGAAATTGAGTTTTTTATATCCTATTATTTCGTAAGTTCAGGTTGTGTGATAATTTTAAACCACATTATTTTTTTTGGGATATTTAAGATCTGATGATAATTGAATTTAAATGGAATTCATATTATGGACGATTAATGGTCAAGTATTAAATTTCCCCCCAATGAAATGGTTATGATTTTATATATCATTAGATAAAGAAATATAAAAATTATTTGATTTGTTCACAAGAATAATGGATGGACACACATTTATTTTTCATAAATACATTGATTTTTTAAAATGATTTATATGATTATGTCTGTTTCAATATGTCACGATCCCCTCACTCCAAAAATATTGCACTGAAGGGAGAGAGACAATGACTTTTGAGTCTGGCCTTTGATAGGCCATGGGTTGGTGACTTGTAATGAGGGTATGAAAATATCATTTATGGGAGGAATTACTATCTATGATATAAATTGGTTTGAGAGATTATATGAATAGACCATAGGAAAATACATGGAATAAAATAAAATAAAGCCAAAAACCATCAGATGATGGGTTTATAAATGATACTGATAAAGATAATTTTTAATTTTTTAATAGGATGATGTTCAATCCACCTTTATCAAAAATAAAAATAATTTATCCTATTTTAAAAAATGGTGTAAGAGAGAACCTAGTACAATCACCTTCGTAAAATTCCAATAAAACAAAATCTAATGGAAAAAATAGTCCCATGTAACAAATGAGATATATACATAATGATAAGTGTTGGATGAAATTTCATATACCCACCTAATAGCCAATGCTGCAGTTTAATCAGTTAATGAATAGTTTCCCCATAGCCATGAAATTATGCTGTTCTAGTAGAACAATGAGGTAGAGTACCCCTCAAACACTAAATACCGAATGAAGGGACGAATGATAGGTTCCACCACACCTATCTATTTTTCATCTAGACCTCCTCATAAAGATGGTGATTTAGTCACAACAAGTCATCCTAATGAAAAGAAAATAAAGACCAATAAACTGTGCATAATCCAATCTTAGTGAACATACATCCAATAGAAGAATTGATGGTTGATTTTCGGTATCATCACTCCCGACCCTCTTTGACGATCTCCCACCCAGCCACACCTACAAGATGTTTTACAACAACCAAATGAAATAATACTAGACCTTGAACCCACAAAGACACATGTTTCAACATTAAATGACTAGTCCCAAATAGTGTGTCTTCCATAGAACCACACATAGAGAGCCCACAAGAAACAATATTTCTCAAATAGAAACAACTTGTGATCCCCCACCATCATCATGCAAAGAAAACAAAGACATTGTCAGATTCATGAATAGCTTTCCATATGAAAGTCATCTTTATATGCATCACTGTCACATGAAGATCCAAAAACCATGGACCCAAATTAACACTAGTCGTGTTGGGGTGGTCAAATCTGAATCCAGATCTAGAAATGAGGTAGGCTATCATAAGAGGCTGAAGACCAAAAATGATGAAGAACAACGGCCTTCCACGTATGAGTAGAGAAAACCCTCCCTGAACTATATCCCACATCAACATGAGCCACCAAAGAAAATTTCAAGGATGCTATAATGAGGTCAGTTGTCACATGAAATTGATACATTATAAGACCACCTGAATCACCAATTTAAGGCTTCCATACCACCATTGGATATATCTCTACCCAAGAAGGTTGCATTTATAAAACCAAGAAATGAAAGCCGTGATCTGATCCAGATCACTAGATGAGAGTGACTGATGAAGGAGAAAAAAAGTGAAAATTAAACTTTTCCATCAAATGAATCTGAGTAGAAGAAGGAAGTAGTGAAGTCCTCATAAAATATTAAAAAATTAATTTGTATCCAACTCCACTGATAACGAACTTGAGAGTGAATCAGTTTCAACCACGAAACACATAAACAAAGATTAGAGATCAACTACATTGTGGAGATCAAAAAAACATGGAGTGGTTCTCCTCTCTAGGGGAGTGTGGATCCCAAAACTAATGTTGATAAAAGTATTAGAAGTAAATATCCAAAATTAAATCTAATGAAGGGACATAACATCAATCAAATGGTCTTATCTAGTGATGTCTAGTAGGATCCATGGAGTCCTAGAAACCTTAAAATCATTTTAATATATTTACTGTCATAATAAAGGTATACTCACTATGAATAGAAAAGTATCCTTTGTAGATGTGAAATAAGAATACCAATGAACTCGGGAGAAAATTGAAGAACCAACAGTACCTAAACATGTCAACTATCTACCCAAACCTCACTAAGACATGCTTGATGAATAACACAAGACTAGTATAATAATATAAAATGAAGAATATAAATAAAGGGTACGCAACACCACATTCCCATTTATATTATTCTCATACACACCAACATCGTATGTCTTAGCTCTCCCACCTCACTAGTATTTTATATCATCTTAAACCCCATATGTTCAACTAAAAATCACATCATTTCTCAACTGAAGACACATGGGCAATCAGATCACATCACATCTCGAACGAATACACATGACCCATCACATTATATAACAATAGTGGTAGAGTATCATGAAAATGTAGGAAATCATCTGTGTGTCCTCCTGTAACCATGTACATCCCACACCATATGACACCCCATTACATCCCATATCATCACATCTTTCTAAAAGAAACAAGGTCCATTACATCACATTACATCACATCCATCCCATAGAAACCTATAATATCTTATATCGATAGTCTACTTTTAACATCTACCTATCATAGACCATTTATGTCATCAACTCATGGAAGAGGAATTAGTGGATAACCATTCAACCATTCTAACTATTAGGATGTGGGGAAATACACCCCCAAAACATTTAACTGTTGGCACTCGATTTTTTATGTGTGTTTTATGTATAGTGATCACAAGAAATATATAAGGCATATATATATATATATCTTCCACACACAAGCCTATCTTATAGGTTTAAAACAGTAATTAATCAACTATAAACAACATCACCCAATCTCACAACTCCCACCCCCCCCCCCACAATATTTATAAAACCACTCATCAAAACACTTGAAACATTTCACGTTCCTCCCCAAATAAATCAAATTTCCATTTTACTCATTACCATTCAATTTCATTAAACATAAAATTCATTCCATTATACCATCCATTAATTATCATTTAACATCAAAACAATTTAACCACATAATCCATTATTAGCCTTTCATTTGTTGCATTCATCCCATACCTTTACGTTTTCAACATTATCATATATTTTATTCCACCACTACATAGAAAACTAATATAAAAAAACATATTAAAACTTTGAAAACATATAATTCTATTGTTAATAGTCCCACAAAGCCACCATCATTGCAACATCCACCTAATTGTGATATAAACCTCATCTCCACCAGTTTCCATCATAAATTCCCCAATACATTACCTCACGACACATCATACCCACATACATAACAATTACACATCATATCTTCACCACAAGACATCAACAATAATCCATACAAACAACAAACCATATTACATATTTTCAAGGTTATTTTATCAATTAATCCATTATATTTTAGGTTTATTATCACATATTTCATGATGTTCTGTAATCTATTTCATTTTACAAATAATTTTTTTTAACATAGTTCTAATTTAAGTTATATCATACAATATTCACAAACACAACAACAAAAAAAACACAAATAATCCAATGTAAAACAAATAACCCAACACCAACAATTTTCATCTTGGAATAATGTTCTTCTATTCATAACATCTCAAAAATAAAAAAGCTATAAAAACATTAGATTTATTTCCCCATCCAATTTTTTTTCATTTAAACTAATTAGTTATATCTCATAAGCCATATGAAAAACACAATCCAATGGAAAACCAATGCATACACCTCTCATGTGATGGAAATTAGAGAGGAATCAATGATCCCATACATAGATGAAATAATCCAAATTTGATTTACTGCAACAATAATAGGGGGAATGCACACAATAGTGAACCTTTATAAGAATAACATAAACTAACACTCGTAATAGGGTTCTAGATATCAAAGGGGAAAAAGCGTTAGAATATCCAATCTCATGAGTGAACAAGTAAAATAAGAAGGAATGAAGGTAATATATAATATATATAATAAAAATATCAAAACCAAAAGGTATTTTAGTTCATAAATTATATTTTAATAAACTATTGATACAAATCTCATTAAATTACACACTGATGGATCATTAATGAAGTGATCCATCAGGAAGATTAATGTACACAATTATCCACCATGTATCAGCCTTTAAATATTTTAAATTCAGTTTTTAAAATAAAATTTATAGTATGAAAAAATATTCAGGACTTTTAGGTCTATTTTTGAAAAAGATATAAATTAATTATATTTGTAAAACTCTAGAATTGATTATTCCAACTGACACCATGACCAACCATAATAACACCCCAATAGTTTACCATTCCATCTAAACACAATGACAATAAATCTACTGCATGAATAAATAGTTGATCATATTGACAGACTACATGATTAACCTGCCTACAATGTGAAAAAAATGATACAATGCCAACTGACAGCACAAAAAGTCAACCTACTACACAAATGAAATGGTGATTGTGCCAACTGAACACATGACCAACAAAACTATTACATGATCAAATGGGTGACCATACTTCCGGACCCAATGACCAACCAATTCACCTCATGAAAAAATAGGTGACCATTCTAAGAGAGTGAACAACTAAACTATCCACTTCATGGAAAAATATGTGATTTTGCTAACCAAACATATGTCCAAACATAGAAATTCAATGGTAAAATTCTCCAAACACCCTTCCTTGATAATCCAGTATCTCTAGTAGTTTCTCAAAAAAAAATTACAACATCTTTGATATCCAAATATCCACATAAAATGACATAGGAGTCTTCATGATGATACTGGCAGATCACATAAATGTATAAAACATCATAAATCTAGAGTAATAATGAAAAAATTTCCAAATGATAAACCAACCAACCAAGATTTCCCAACACCTCAAAAGTTGTAACAAAAATGTATGAGATCATTATCCTACTACCAAAACATCACTACTCATATCAAGGGGAAACATTCAAGAATGTGTTCTCTCCAACCTCAAAATCCAAAGGCATCCTCCAATGATTGACAGAAGTCTTCTTCCATTCTTTCACTACATTCATCCCCTCATAGACATGATGAAACTTTTTGTTGAAATATGCACCACAAGAGAACCAAAAACAGATTAATCCTAAACCTAATTCGAGTACAAAGGGGAATGACATGGATACAAATAAAAAATCCACAAATGGGTCAATGCAGATGGATGAGTGATAGATGTTATTGTAGAAAATACAACAGATAGTATGTTCTCTTTATAAAATATATCAAAGTCTAAGAAACATTCCCAAAACATTTTCTCTAGTGTGTCGATAGTCTGATATGTTTACCCATTCATGTGAGGGTAGAAAGAAGTGATGATGCACAACTATGTGCCAAAATCATGTTTCAATACCATTTAAATCCACAAGGTGAATCTATTTTCTCAATCCAACAGTACAACCTCATCCACATTCCTCATTTCCAAAACATCCACTACTCTTGAATCCATGATCTCTTGGATGTGAGATGATTTCATTAATACATACATTATTACCCTAATATCATCACAACCTCCATGATCTTGTGGTAACCCTATAATAAAATCCATAGATATGTCATAGATTTTCTACTTGGGTGAATCTAAAGGTTTTAACAAACAACTGGGAACATGGAGCTTAACCTTTTCATACTAGAATGCAAGAAACCAATCCAAAAACTCCTCCAGTACTCATTTTATCATAGGCCGCCAAAACTATATCCCCAATTCTCGTTACATATTGGATTCTCTGAAGTGTTTTGCTAAATGTGATATATAAAACTAAGAATTAAATTTCACAAGCAAGTCTATAGAAACAAAAATCCACCCATGAAACATAATATGGTTCTGACGATCCTCTAACCATCCCTTAATAGAGTCGACATGGCCAACACAATCATGAATTAATTTTGACTCTGAGTTTCCACACTAAGAATACTCCACCAACCTCATCAGAGAAGATTGGACTATCATCTGAAATAAGAAAGATCCTCTATAAGACACATGATAATCTATATATTATTCTTCCAACTTATCCATATCTCAAAATTCATCCCAAGACTCCTATGATACATCCATCGAAGACATCCTTCTCAAATTTTATTCTAAAAAACTACAATTTCAAAATGTGAATGTGGTCTTAAAATCATTATATTAGAGAAAATAAAACCACCTCTAAAATAATCGGTTTATTTCACACTACTAAATGATATAAATTATGTTTTGTGATTGTTGATGACTACAAATCACTTCACAATTAGGTAATTTCAACACAATATTAGTGCAAACACATCCATTTCTAGCTCTAAATCATGGATGGAATAGTTAAGCACATAGGGAGGTAACTACCTACACCCATATGAGACCAACACCTTAGGATGATTTATCACTCTTCCTAATACTAGGCAGTAATTGTTATAAAAGAACTCAAAAAACACACCATATTCTGGAAACTAAAGCACTGTAGCACTAAAAAATATCCCCTTCATGTAGCCGAATGCAATCTGAAACTATCAGTCAACCAAAAAACCAAGTCCTTTCCTATCAACATGGTTATAATGGATTAAAATTAGGAGAAATAATGCACATACCTATATTAAAAACACATGAGACCAATGAAACTACAAATCTTCACAACTTTTTTGGGTTCTTCCTAAGAAGAAATTGCCTCGACCGTTAACAGGGCTACCACCATAGCAAGTTGGCACAACAAATTTCCTAAGAAATGAGACTCCCCATCCAAATTCACACTTTGAAAACTTTTCATAGATCATATAGTGTTTAAGAACCAATAAAATAGTACTAAGATGGTCAACATGTTTCTACTATAACTTATAGTATATGAATATTTCATCCATGTAAACAACTAAAAATGGTCTAGGAACTCATAGAACATATAGTCCTTGCTCGAAATATATAGAGATGTTTCATTAGTGACAATTAATGGAATGTCCATAGGGTCAAATTACCAATACCATCCTCTAAAGTTTGTCTTCAAGATATCTCCTTCATTCACCCTTAATCGGTGATACACCGATTATTGATTGATATTAGAAAACAAAATTAAGCTTTTTATTTGGTCAAAAAGGTCATTTATCCTCTAATGAGTATAATAGTCCATGACCATTACAAGATTAAATATTTGGTAGTCTATACAAAACCACATAATACTATCATCCCTCTTGGTGAATAATAGTAGAGCATCCCAAGCCAACACAGTAGTCCAAATGAATCCCTTTTACAATATATCATCTATCTGATACCTCAGTTCCAATAACTCAAAAGGTTTTATACAATAAGGATCCATGAAAATTAAAGAATCACCAAGATTCAAGCCTTCTTTAATCTCAACATTGCATCAGGGGGTTATCATCATAACAACCTTAGAAAAACATCTAGAAACTCATTGAAAACCCTAGGAAACTATGATTTCCAATTGTATAATGATTTCATAGAAAAATAAGCCATAAAAAGAGATGTGTATCTACATATCTACTTGAAACTTGAAAACCCCACCCATTAATGAAAATGACATGCTAGTTATCCACATCTAAGAACATAAATATCCATATAAATCAGTCAATAACAGCACACATGGAATACAACCAATCAATGTTGAGGATAAAATTGTACAACTTAATCTAAAACAAGAAAATATTTCCTTTTGACTAATGTGGCCCCTTAATCAGTCTATACATCGGTACAATCAATCAATATGATCTGAACTCCCACTAGTGTTGTCAACACTAGGAGAACGAGAAGCCTCTATACATCCAGTACTAAAGAATATAATAGAGAATGTGCAATAAATGATAGTGAATCTCTTGAATAGAACAAGGAACTATCAAGGGTACATGATAAACATAGTTTACCTCATATGCTCTCTATCCCCTCTAGTACATTTTCCTCCGCTATCAGAAACTCATTATGCCTAGATCATATACCTTTATTTTGATGGACACCTCCACGACATTGCTCGGGACGAGCTCCCTAAGGGCGAGGGACATCCTAGGGTCACCCACTTCAAACCATATCTTTTCTCATTGGAGAATAAGACTATTACCCATGAAACTAAAATGGAATCACTAGAAATTACTGTTGAATCTACAATTGAAACTGACCACCTCTTCCATGACGAGTACCAAGAAAAACTAGGTACCATTAATGTTGTTACCATGACTTCTGTTGGTGAAATATACTAGCATAAAAATTTTAATTGATCACCAAAGATATATATGAGGCCGAATGTCATTTGGAAAAATCCTAAATGGTCCTATAACCTAAAACCATCCACCAATAGCTCTACTCCATGAAAAAATTGTACAGGATACCATCTCATGGTAAAGATCCTCATGATTTCATCCACTTGATCAACTACACATTCTTCTGAACCTCTATATTTATTGGAAACATAAAATGAGTAATTACATACTATATTAGAGGATAGAGTTATTCATTAAGAAATCTATCTTGGGTCTCCTAATCTGGGGACAATATGTGGAAAATAGTAGAAGTTCATCAAACATTATTCCAATATCCCTTATTGAAAAACTCCCTTGATGAAAAGAAAAAATATCATTCCTCTTCATGGTATAAAAAATTAATGTTTCTCAGAACCCTGTTAGAATGTCGACCCTCCAAATATCTTACTATATCTAATAACTCAGCAGTAGCATCCACCACCAACGTGGATCTTCCCACATCTAACTAACTACCAATGGGACCCAATAATCCAATGGGTACTAGATTAAACATAAGACAGTCTAAGGCTCCTCTACACAGCTATATATATATATAAACAAAACACTACACTCATACTTCTCCAAATACTTCTTATGAAAATCATGTAACATCCTATACCAATGACCATCCTCTTCAGCTAAATCCACCCTCCAATGAAAAACTAGGTCAACCCACTGAACCTCCACTAACTAAAACACATGTGGATGATGACCATGATCTATATCTAAAGTGGAGTACATGGATTTACTACGATTTGTGGTATATAAGTTTTATAATATTTATTTATTTATTATTAAACATTTTTTACATAACAATAATAAAACAACCCAATTAAAAAAAGAACACATGTCATCATGATGCATGTACCTCTTTAATTTATCTACCCTGTAAAATGTTCAACCTAACTTATCCATTAAAAAATGTTAGATCCCATGATCTAGATTAAAAGGGGCATAAAATTCAATGTACTGTTTAGTATCATTTTCGTATGTCACATACCATATTAAAATAATTCTATTTCAAGTCAAACCTATGAAATATTAACTATTCGTAACTCAAAACATCATCATATCACTAAAACATTATCCTTTTATACCACTTAGTTAGGGACCCCACCCACTAATGATACCAAAATGAGGGGATGGAGATAGTAACCCTGAATTCCCTCCTCTATTAGGTCTTTGGAATGAGTTTAGAATTTAAGATATAAAAATTTATTATATGGGAAGCATTACCCTCAATAATATAAATAGAATTTGGAGATAAGATGAATCAACCACAAGAAAATCCATGGAATTATATAAAAGAAATCCAAATAAGTTTCCATAATGAATGTATAAATGATATTGATATAGATAAAAGTCTCCAAATTAAATACACAAAAGTAAAGCTAATGTAGTGACACAACAACAATCCAAAGGTATGTTCTATTAATGTCCAATGTGGTCCATGAAGTTATCCTAGAAAAATAAAAATTAGTTATATAAATAGAAAGAGCATATAGGTTTACATAGTAAGAAAATAAATGTCTTCCACGTAGATAATAAATAAGCATACAAAATCACCCATGAGAAAGGAGTAGAACCAACCGATGAAAAACTGGTAAACTATCCAAACCAATCCTCAAGAAGGGACACTCACAAAAAAAAAACAGATGCCTAGAATAAAAACATTAGATGAATCATATCGATAAGGGGTACCCCATACCTATTTCCTTCTGATTTTAGACTCTCAAACCCCCAACGTCGTACATCCTAGTTCCCCTTCCACATTCATATATCACATCATTCCATGAGCTCTATTCTAAGCTAACCATCACATAACATTTTTCCTAAAGGCACATGGGCCATCAATTCTCATCAAATATCTATTAATGCCATAAATTCTATCACTTCACATAACCATAGCGGTAGGGTGTTGTGAATATGTTATACATTAACATTGTTTTCTCTTTTTACCTAGCATGACCACATCTATAAGACACCCAATCCAATCTCATCTCATCGAATCTTACCCAATGTAATATAGGCAATCACATCACATCATAACCTTCTCATAGAAAACTTGGGCATCTCATCATTATAGTGAAATTTTGACTATTTGATACCTCAACCAATGTATGTAAACATTTCTTTGAAGAGGGAGTGGGAAACATAGGGTATTATCCATCCATCTTCACCACTGTAATGTTTGAAAAAAGACCACAAAAACATTTGGTTATTGGTAACAGGTTCCTAACATGGATGAGGTGTGTATTGAAATCAAAATAAATATACAAGGTATATATATATTCCACACACAAGGTCATCCCATTGTTTCATGAAAACCCCAAATCAACTCTCAACATCACCACACAATCTCATAACCTCATCCACTTTCCCTGCCACCAATTATTGTATAACACCACCCTAAAAAACACAACTAATATTTAATCTTCCTACTCAATTAAATCATTTTATAGATTATCCATTACCCACAAATTTTCTTAAACATAAAATTCATTATATTATTCTATCCGATTAATTCATAGTAAACCTCAGTCCGATTTGATAGTACAACAAATTAATAACCATTCATTATCCACTTTCATCCCATTGCATCAAATATTCAACATTATAACTTTTTTAATTCCATCACTACTCTGGAAAATCGTATGAAACAACACATCAAAACATCATGAAAACCATCATTATCAAATTAAAAATACCACACTACCACCATCATAGCTATATCCCCCTCCTCGTAACAACCACCACAACGCCACTACTTCCAATACCAACTTCCCCACATTATGGCCTCATAACCCATTAGTCCTGCATTCTATATAAATCTCACATCATGTCTCCACAAAATTTCACAAACACAGATCACAACATATTAAAAACAATACTACTCTAAATATAGAAATTGTAAAATTTCATCTTCCACGTCAAGATACTATCCACTCAGAGCATCATAGGATTTCCTGTAGAGGATTAATCAACTCATATTATATTATTTCTCTATTATGAATTAGGTCCTCCTTTTTTCGCATAATAAAATATTTATCACACATAACACATCAAGAAAGGATAAAATATATTCTAAAACTATAGGGTATAAAAACTACATCATGAATAATAATATTAATAAAAAATTTCTAAATAACATTGGTTATTGGGAACACATATACATCTCATGATCCCAAGAAATATCATCTATACCATTATACCTCCACAATGCACAAACCAATAAAATGGTTTCTCCTCAATGAACACTCTAATGAAGAATGTTTCATCTCATAATCCACCCAACAAACATGTCCTAACACCTTGAAATTCCCAAAAAACCCGAGTTGAGAGACTTATCCCCTACCAAACCTCTATGACACACATCAATGGAATCCTTCAAGAACCGATGGTCTCCAACCTCAAATTCTAGGGGCCTGCTCCTACAATAGTACAATATTTATACTAGTCTTGTGAATATTTCATCCTCTCATTATCAAGAAGAACCTTTTCTATCATGAACTATACCACATCAGGACCAAAAAATCTTGATCCCCTACCTCATTAAAATATGACGGAGAACAACATGGCCACAATGTAATGCCTCAAATAGGGTCATGCTGATTGATTAGTGAAGAAGTTGTTATATGAATACAAAAACAATGGTAGGTGTTTCAGAAAAAATCCATCAAAGTATAAGATACATTCCAATAATATATCTTCAAAAAATTTAATTGTCCATTCCATTTTCCCATAATTTTGTTGGTGTAAAGAATTTTTTAGTAGTAACTAATTGCTAAAATAATACTATAATCCCCAAAAAAACTCACAAGATAAAATGAGAAACTCAATATGAAACAATGGAGATTGGAAATCCTTGAAACCTCACAACCTCATCCACATACCACCATGCCGAAAATTCAAATTCATCAAACTCCATAACTAATAAGAATTGAGTTACTTTCAACAACTAGTCCATGATTAGATATATAACATCATAATCACGCTGAAATTATGGTAACTATTTTGAAAAATTCATATCAATGTCATCCCATTTTCACATTGGAATCTCAAAAGGATGTAAAAAACCACCAAGAACATGGTTCTCACTATTACACTACTAAAAATTAGACACCAAACCACAAACACTTCCATTTCTCATTTCATCCTAGCCATATAAACCACACCCTCAATCTATTGTACATAATTAAAACACTCTGGTGTACCAATAAATAGGAAATGTGAAACATATGAGAGACACCATTATGAATCCCTACTGGAAAAAACAACATCCTATGAAGATTCATATGGTTATGACCATTCCTATGGAGCATTTATATTAAAAAAAATCATGTTTCACCTAGGCCTACAAGTCTCCTCACTAAGACTTCTCCACATTCCAAATATAAGAAGACTACATCATCTTTGAAAATAAGAAACCTTGTCCATAAACGTTTAATACTTCTAAGTGTGGGGATTCCTAATCCATAATCTCTCTCTGAGAATGCTTGTACTCCTGAAAAACATATTGCGTTCACATTCTACTTAATGGTCCAGCCACAACATTCCCATTTTTTGAGGTGTAGATATCTCAAAATAATTATCCTCAAGAGAATCTATCCAAATCCATTTATATTGGGTTAGTTCAAAGTAATTAAAGATATAAATCAATCTATTATGATTGGCTAAAACCACAAAGGGCTGCCCAATGTGGTAATGTTTCCACAACATCAACGCAAACACAACCAAAGCAGGAACAATCATGGGTATATTTGTTACACTCATGGTGATATAACAACCCAAAATCATAAGATTTCATGACTTTTATTGCATCAAAATTCATCAAAATCCCATATGGGAAATATCAAAAAACACTTCAAACAACCCACCCACGTCTGGCAGCTAAAACACTAGAGAATTATCCAATTTCCCCTAAAAGTAGCAGAACACTACCTAGAACCAATCATTTGACACAAAATCCATGTCCTTCTTGGTCAATATGATTGTTAGGGATGAAACAAGGAAGAAATCAGACACAAAACTCCTATAATAACCCCTGGAACTAAAGAAACAACAAGCATGTACAACAATATTAAGTGATTCCCAAGAAAAAAATTATTCAACATTCAATAGGTACACTAAAACACCACACAGAGACATCATATGCATATGTAATTTCACATCTCATATAAAGAACATACACTTGGACAAAATTATTTATATATGGTGGTATTGAAGAACCTGTTGAATAACATGTAGATTCTCAACTTGATCCTACCCTAACATCGAGTAGATAATGATTTCATCATTGAACATGACAATGAACAAGTCTAGGATTTCACATAAATTAAATTTCATGATCTCGATGAACACAACTAGTGTGCTCATACCACAAAATAAAATGAATATAAACTCAAAGATAAAATACATGCATCTAAAGGATGCCTTCAGGATATCCCATTATTCATCATCAACTGTTGATACTCACCCCACATATCGATTTAAAAAACGAAATGGCCCCTGTTAATTGGTCAAAAATATCATTTATCCTTAGAAGAGGGTAGAATATCTTGATCATTAAAAATTAAAGCTATAGCATTCTATTCACAACTTCATTTTACCATCAAAATTCTTGGAAAATAACACTATATCACCCCCATAATGACACACTAGGATAGATGAATACCTTTTTCATCATATAATCAATTCGAAACAACAGTTCTCAGAACATAGAAGGTTCCAACCAATAAGGATCCACAAAAATTGTAGAAACACTAGGTTTTAAGTCTATCCCAAATTCAACATCTAGTTGAGGGGGGGGAGTAGTGTCATAATACATTAAAAAACATCCAAAAAATCATTGATGACCATGTGAACCCCCACAATCCATGTTTCTACTGATTCCAAAGAAAAATAAAGCATCAAGGAAATATGGGGATCTACATATCTAATATCCTTATGATGACCCCACTCCACAATGAAAACAACATTTCATCTATATACATCTAAGAACATAAATATCTTTCAGTTGAAATTCATATTTACAATCATAGAATACAACCATTATATTTTGAGGATAACATTGTCTGGATGCATCTAATGAACGAAATGGTCTCCATGGGAATGATGTGGTCCCATCATCAATCTTCACCCCAAGCCCACATCAAACAAGCATGATTGGCCTTCAACTTTTACAGTCAACACATGGGAATATGAAGACTCTATAAATCTAGTCCCAGAGCAAAGACAAGAGAAATTTCAACAAAGGAATGAGAATATCATAATTAAAATAGGCCATATACAAGGGTAAATGAAAAAAGAGTTCCTTGATCAATATTTGAAAACTTTGGTAATACTACGCCCACTACATGAAACTGACCACACCCAGTTACTCTACCTATCTACTGATGAACACCATTAAAAACACACTCGAATAAATATTTATGAGGGAATGGGAAATGCTAAGTAATCTCACATACAAAAACATCTTCACATAGTAAAGAACAATATTATTTCCCTTATTGATGATACATTCGTAAAATAAATTGTTGTTGAAATCCACTGAAACATACCACCTATTCCAAGATGATCACCAAGAACCACATGGGACTAATCCTGATGATGACCACAAACTAAAATGGTGAAATAAACTATCTAAAAACTCCTAGGAGGTCAGGATGGAAGTTGTTGATGAAATCTCCCAGTTGGTCAAAATATAAAATTCTCGAATGCTAATGATCGTCCACCAAAAGCATTTATCCTTATGGAAATATACCAGATACCATATCATGGTAATCATTGTTACAATTTCATCCACTCAATCACCCACTACTTATGAAACTAGAAATACAGTAGTAACCTAAAATGTTTAACTTTTTACTGAATTTATTTATGAAGTTTCTCCTCATGATGTCTCACTTGAGACACCACAACTTTGAAAATATTTTGGGAAATGTAAAGAAGGTCATTAAACTTGATTCCGAAGTCTTACACTGACAAAATCCCCTATTTATTGGAAATAATATCTTACCACTTCACTACATTCATGGATAATGGATGGAAATATTCTCGTAACTCATTCTGAAATTCAACCCATAAAACATCATCCTCCTTTCACTCAACCAGATATAGAATCCCAAACTAAAGTGCTACTCCCCACATCTGACTAACTACCAAAGTGACACAATACCCAACTAGGATTTGGATTTTACAAAATTCAATCCAAAAATCCTACAACCACCTTTCTATCTCTACATATAAAGCACTGCAGTCATACTTCCCCAATGCCTTCCATTAAATATCGTGTGACATTCTCTACCAATGATCATCCTACCTAGCTGGATCAATCGTATATGGATCAACATCAACATATTTATGAACATCCACCACATAAACCACATGGAAATAATCACCATGATCCATAAATTGAAGGAAAAACAATGACTTCTTATGCTCGATATTATGTAATTTTATTAATATTTTTTATTTCATTTTAATCCTGTTCTATTTCCAAAATAAAAAACCACCAAATTAAATCAATAAAAAATGTCATAATGAAACATATACCTCTACTAGGTCTATACCCATCAAACTGGTCCATCTCACTTTGTTTTCCAATAATCTTAGATCCCATATACTCAATCATAAGGGTGGCTAAAAATCATGTTTCATAACTAGTTTACCTTTCCTATACCACATACCGATGTAAAGTAGATTTATTTATATACTAATCCATGAAATCCTCATTGTATGTAACTCAATAATACATCATATTTCTCAACCACCAGCCTTTGATACCCCTCATTCATGAAACTCTCCCTCTAAAGATTCCACAATAAGAGAAGAGAGATAATGAACACTCAGTCCTACCTCCATAATTAATCAATTTAGAGAATAGAAAAAAGTATATATAAATCATGTGGTAATTACCCTCAATAAAATAAATAAGACCATGATATTAGATAAATCCGGAACAATCGACTCAAAAATTTATTTAAAAGAAACCCAAAAAATTCTCCGTAATGAATGTATAATTAAAACTGATACAGTGAAAAGTCTCCAAAGTGAATAACCAAAAGTCATCCTAAATTAGTAACAACGAAACTATCTAAAGGACTAATCATGTAATATAAAATACAGTCCATGAATTCCTCATCAAATCCTAAAAACACATTTTTATTTGTATGGAAATATTACATGTATACTCAGTAATAAAACTAACGTATCTCAAGGACAGGTGAAATAAGAATACTAATACACTTAAGAAAAAATTAAAAAACCCACAACACATAAACATGTAATCTTTCCAACCCAAACCTCACCAAATCATGATAACAAAATTACACAATCAATATATGATAACATAATATGAAGCATATCGATAAAGGGTACCCTGAACTTTTTTCCAACTGATTTTCCTCTCTCACACCCTAATGTAATATTTCTTAGAAATCCCACATTTTCTATATATCACATCATGACAAGAACCACATATTAAATATACTAACACATCACATATATCCCAAAGACACATAGTCCATCACATGATATCACATATCCCTTGAAATGTCCTTGTCCATCGCATAATATAACTATAGTAGTAGGTTATTGTGAACATGTAGGGAATCTACCTCATTTCCTCCTCCTACAATTAACAATACCATGGTATGTCACCCAATTAAAATCCAACTCTTCACATCTCACCTGAAGACAATTGGACCATCACATCACATCACATCCCACCCATAGACACCAAATCCATATCATCACAATTGAGTAATTTTGACTTCTAACTATCATAGATCATGCATGTAATCATTTCATAGAAGAGGTAGTGGGGATGAGTGTGTAGCCATCCACCCATCCTCCCCACTGAGATATTGGTAAAAACACCACCAAAACATTTGTTTGTTGGAACTAGATGCACGAGATGGGTAGGGTGCATATAGAAATTGGATGGAACATAAAATTAATATATATATATATGTTCCACACAGAGTCTTGTCATCTAGTTTCACGAGAAAAAGTAACCAACTATCTACATCACCACTGAATCTAAGAAATTCTACCACTTTTACAGCCACCAATAGATTCATAGCACCCCCGCAGCAAAGAAGATCCAAATTTCATCTTCCTTCTCAATTAAAACCAATTTTTAAAATTACCTTTTAATGACCCATCTAATTAAACAACCAATTCATTAAATTATTACTATATGAAATCATACCATCTTTTATGGTATGTTTTTCATTTTCTGGTGTTTTTGAGAAAAAGAGTAAATTATGAAAATTTTTGATGTAAAAGTCGGGTACTTTATGAGTACATGCCCTGTAATGAGTTGCCGCAGGAGGCCATGTTATGATCGTGTAATAGCCACACACACGGGTATGTGGGGGAGACTTAGAGGCTTCCTAAAGTAGAGTTTGGAAACGTAATGTAAAAGCTATGTACATTAGAAGTACATGTCGTGTAATTTCTTTTTTTTCATCAAACACGCATGGGTCATGTCTAATGGATAGAACCCTATTCTTTTAGGTCCTGTTTGAATGAGAGCTCTATACGGCTGCGGATCTTTGATGAACCCAAAATCATGCATCCTTCTTCCGATTATATCTTTGTTGATTGTGTTGGGTTCAACTCGGTATGCTCTTCCTTCTCCTAGAGCATCGATTTAAAATTCCTCCTCTTTTAAAAGTTATCATGGGATGAATGTCTTTTACCTATTCTTATATCATAGTAATTTCAGGGTTATTCAATGACCAAGGTTCACATATAATGATCTCATATTATCGAGGTTGGTGGTTTGTGCCTTTCTTTTGAAAGCCATTGAGTATTTTGTGCAATTAAGTCCAATACCCTTCAACAAGGTATTGGACGTTTAAAATTTTAGCCATGTGGTATGAATGCATTGTTTTATGCCTGATTAGAGGTTATTTGAATGTGATTAGGTCATTTTTCTATGCAATGGATGTGTTTTCCCACAACTGTGCAGTTTATGGCTGTTTGGTCTAGCTTTGCCTGTTAGGCTATTACCAGCTTTCCATGTGATGCACCTGTAGGATGGAGTTATTGTTCTTCTGATATACTGATTTTCTATAGACTATTATCCAGGTATTTATGATGGTTAAATTTTTTTTCTATGCTTTGAAATACTTGTTGACTTACATGGGGCCATGAGAACCTGGTGTTGTAGACCATAGGGGGAATGCACATAAGGGCTTCTCCAAGGTGTATTTATAATTATACGATGTGAGACCACAGGGGGGAGTGACATTGAGTGCTTCATCATAGTGTCTGTAGCTACTCGACATGGGCCACATTAGGAATGAGTCATTGAGTGCTTCCCGAGAGATCCTTTAGTACCAATATGAGACTATTGTGTTAATTGATGGGAAGTGCTTCCTTAGAGATTCTATACGTAAGATGAACCAGAGGGGTGAGAATATGTGCACTTCCCATATCGTTTCTTGTTTTGTTTGGTTGAACCAAATGGAAAGGTTGCGAGTACATTCAAGAGGGTTACATGCTTTGATTAGCTGTTTACTTGTTTATAATTGGAATGTTTGAACTGTGGATTGCTACTCCTGTGTATTTTCCTTGTTTACTGCTTTCTTTTGCTAATTACCTTCCATATACTCCATGGCTGTTAAACACTGATCTTTTTGCGGTTTCCTAATAGGATTTAGTCTCACACCCTATTTGGGTCATGCTTTTGGGCCCAAATAGATTATTATGTTGCAGTTATATATAAGGGAAAGCTCCCTTCTACATCAGGTACATGATTTTCTATGGAGCTGGGTAGCATGGGACAATGCTCTGGCTTGCGATGTTGAGGAGATTATCTGTTTTCTTTTGTACTCTAGTTTTGATCTATATTCAGAATTTTGACTTGTTTGGAAGTTCTCTTAGACATATGTATCATGCATCATTTTATACATGTTCTTCAGTTGTTATTACATTTAGTCTTCCTCTACTTATCATTGTATGGATTGTTACTATTTCCACAGTTATATATATTTTTTTACTTCCGTTGTGTACTCTACCAGTGAGGGAATAGTTTCTTCGCTATCACACCCAAGGCCCTCACTGCTAGCCAGCAGCCTCTGGCATTAGGGGTAATATGCTTGAGTCTATTTGTCCAACCGGGTATGGGGCACCTCTAGGCTACTTTCGAAACCGGGATGATAAAAAGTAGTATCAAATGGTTCTTTTCATCTTGACCTACTGTTTGGTGCCTATATCCAGGGATAGGACGAAATAGAAAATTACTAATAAGTTGTGCTATGGTGTAGCTAACCCATGTATAGTGAAAAGCTAGTTTACCATGATTATTACCATTTTTATGATTTTTAAAATTTTATAGTTGATTTGATTTCATCATTGGGTGATTCACATGTTTTGTGTTGTTACTGTCGATATTATTGAGGTTCTATTTCTGTTTCAACTTCATTGGATGATGGTATTCCATCCCATGCACCATGTAGGCACTTGCTAGAAATCACATGTCATCCATTCTTTCCATGCCATTTAGTGTGCATTAGCAATTGAATGTTGTTTTGATAGATGTTGTGTAGAATATGCATGCGTTTGTCATAGATTCTCTGATAGAATAAAGACATTTGATAGTTATTGGTTTGTGTAAGGTCTTGTTTGAATTAATGCTATATTTTGAATCTTGAGGTGTTATTGGCCCCCATGATTCAGAACTTGGTGGATCATTGTCTTTTTTCCCTTGTATATGAAATGAATAAGATGTCATGATTTGATTCTCATGGAGTATGGGCCCTCAAGGATCGGAATTTGGCGCATAAATTTTCTTTTTCAGTTATTTCTATGAACCAGAGTAGTTTCTATGTCATACTGTCTGCAAAAACCTAGAATAAACATCGTGTACATTATGAACACACACCGTGTGTCCTTCTATTCTGGAAGGAACAGTGTTTCTTAAGTACACGATGTGTATGGTATGTACATGTCGTGTATCTCATGACCATGTCACAGGCCGTGTGGACTGAGACATGATTCTATGAAAATTATTGTAGGACATGCTGTGTGCTGGGTGTGCATGCCATGCCTAGAGACAGTGTGACTGTCGTGTGACTAACGACATGAATGAATGAAAACATAAGTTATACACGCCATGTAAGTCTTTTACACCCTGTATAGTGCAATCAGTATAGCCACCCATGTAGCTAAAAACATGGGTCAGCGGAGTCTCGTCTTATATAGGATGTGTCCATCTGGAACACGTCGTGTAGTATGAGTCGTGAATCTGGCCACGTTACTAACGACACGGGTCGATGTAGCTCATCTAGTACATGAAATGTATGGCACAAACAAGCCGTGTAGTCTTGTTTTAGGAGAACCCTATGGGTTAGTTGTGTAAGTCGTCTTAGGAAGGGGAAAAGGGATTCAAGTCCACGCCATGTGACAGGACAACACGATGTGCGTTTTGGGGTGTTACACGGCTAGTTGTGGAAGGAGTACAATCCCATGTGAATGGCTTAAGGGAACACACCATGTAGAATAAATACACACCATGTAGTCAAGTTTTGATAAACTTGACTGATTTCATTTTCCTTTTCCTATTTTTTCTATCCGGAGACTATGAGGTCCAACAGAACCTAAGAGTTCATGTGTCTGGAGTAGGGTACAATTTCAGTTATGGGGTATTCATCTCGTTGCACCAAGATTCAGCACTTCTATCAGATCATCTCAACAACATCTAGGGACAGAGGTTATTCTATGACTGCTCGTATATGAGCAGCTCCACCAGTTTCTAACCAACCTAGGAACTTGTGTTCTTCCGACCGTTCAGACCGAGGTGGAGGTCGTGACCATGGTGGTCAGTTGCCAGGTTATCAGTAATAGCAGAGTGGATCCCCTCAGAGTGGTCAGTTAGGGTCATAGGGCCACAGAGTAGGCCAGACCTTTGCTATGTAGCAGACCCTGCAAGAGCAGGATCCTGGGCCCTCTATAGTTAGAGATACGATCCAAGATTCCTCAGTTTTTTCTTCTTCTCTTTTCGACATAGGGTCTACCCATAGTTTCATATCTGTTGCTGTTGTGGAGAGACTTAGGCTCGGTATCCTTTCTTCTTCCGATATCTTGACACTAGAAAATCTATTGGGGAGGAGAACATATAGTGTTTTTCAGTTCATGGAGTGCCCTCTTGAGGGTGCTGGGTGTCACTTCCATTGGGATCTCTACATCCTAGAGATGACGGGCTATGGTGTCATTCTTGGAATGGACTGGTTAGTCTCATTTCATGAAGTTGTTTATTGTTATCATCATAGGGTGAGTTTCATATCACCAGAGGATGGATCGTTTCTTCATAAGGGAGAATGGGATGTCTAGGCTAGTACAGCGGGACCAGAGGATCATGTGTTATGAGGAGTCATAACATATATTGATAGTCTATATTTGGAAGACCAAGGGACATAACTGTTTGAATTTCCTCATGTGGTGGATCATTTCATATATGTCTTTCCAGTGGACTTTTCAGGCTTACCTCCAGAGCGAGAGGTAGAATTTTTTATTGAGCTTCTGCCCGGAGTGACACTAGTGACCATTCCTCCTTATAGGATTGCTACACCAGAGTTACATGAGCTCAAGAAACAGTTGGAGGAGTTGTAGGAAAAGGAATTCATCCGACCTAGTACTTCACCTTGGGGTTCTCTTGCCCTGTTTGCATAGAAGTATGGCCTTACTCTCGGTATTTTTGTGGATTATCATAAGCTGAACCTGTTGACTGTCAAACACTGATATCCATTTTTGAGTTTTGATGATATCTTTGATCGGCATAGAGGAGACCGGGTGTTCTCAAAGATTTACATGAGGTCTGGTTATCCTCAGTTTCATGTTATATCATCTAATATACCACTTATAGCTTTACACAGAAGGTATAGTCTATATGTGTATTTTGTTATGCCATTCAGTCTCACGAACGCGCCTACAGTTTTCATGGAACTGATGAACCGAGTGTTCCATCCATACTTGGATTCTTTCATTTTTGTCTTCGAGGATGATATCTTTGTGCACTCTCACACTTGAAACGACCATGAAACCCATCTTGAGATCTTTTTTAGTACATTGAGAGAGCATCAGTTATATGCTAAGCTCTTAAATTGGCACTTTTGGATGGATCATATTCACTTCTTGGGTCATGTTTTCTCATATACTGGTGTATCAGTAGACCCATAGAATGTGAGAGTAGTAGTTTCCTTGTAGAATCTGAAGAACATCTTTGAGGTGCAATGTTTTTTAGGGATGGCTGGATACTACATGTGCCTCACACATGATGTTTCATGCTTAGCAGCGCCACTGACGACCCTGACTAAGAAGGGTGCCAAGTTCTTGTGGTCAGTTTCTTGTGAGTTAGCCTTTAAAGAGGTGAAGGGGAGGTTGAATTCCACATCTATACTAGTATTTTCAGAGTCATGGAAGAGGCATACTATATACTGTGATGCATCAGGTATCGGATTGGGAGCTACGCTTATGTATGGCGATGGAGTCATTGCGTACGGGGCTCGGCAGTTGAGGCCACATGAGAGGAATTATCTGACGCACTATCTCGAGTTGGAAGTAGTTGTTTGTGCCTTACAATGTTGGAGACATTACCTTCTGGGAGAGAATTTATGGTTTTCACCGACCAAAATAGTCTCAAGTACATTTTCATTCAGCGTGAATTGAATTTGAGGCAGTGAAGGTGGGTTGAGTATCTTTAGTCTTTTGACATTGAGCTTGCTTATACGCCTAGGAATGGAAATGCAGTGGCTGATGCATTTGGCAGGAGGAATCAGATATAGGTATTTCAGGAGGCAATCATAGAGTGGCTGGTTGTGGATTTGTTCTCTGAGATGCATTTAGATGTGAACAACAGACAGGGGTAGAAGATTCCTTCATTTATAGTTGTTACCTCTACCCTTCTTAATCGATTACGTTTAAGGCAGCTATTAGATTTAGAAGGCCTAGTCCTACTGGAAAACATGTCATGAGAAGAGAATATTTCTGGTTGGACCATATGCGAGGATTATGTCTTGCATTTCCAAGGGCACATATGGGTGTCGACAGAAAAATGCGAGGAGTTGATGTGGGACTTCCACACTTCTATTTGGGAAGTTTATCCTGACATCAGAAAGATGTATTGTGATCTATACCATCAGTATTGGTGGATAGGTATGAAGAGAGACATTGCTGATTTTATTATGAGGTGTTCCACTTGTCGGCAGGTGAAGGAGGAGCATCAGTGGCCAGGAAGACTTCTATAGTAGTTTACCATTCCTGAGTTGGAATGAAATGATGATCCGATGGATTTTGTGAAAGGTTTTCCGAGGTCTCCACGAGGTAATGATGCAATATGGGTTGTCATTGACAGACTCATGAAGGTTGCTCACTTTTTTTGATTAAGGAGGCCTTCAGTGTTGATCAGCTAGGACAGTTGTACATCCGAGATATTGTACGTCTATATGGAGTTCTATACTCCATTGTATCAAACATGGATGCATGTTTTACTTCTCAGTTCAGGCAGGGGTTTCATATGTATTTGGGTACACATGTAAATTTGAGTACGAAATACCAACCCTAGATAGATGGTCAGTCGGAGAATTTGATCATGTGATTGAGGACATGCTCCAAGTTTGTTTTCTATATTTTGGAGGTTCTTGGGAGAGACACATACCTCTTGTGGAGTTTTCCTACAACAATATTTTCCAGGAAACTATTCCGATGGAACCATATTATTATTTGTTAGGTAGACCATGCCAATCACCCTTTTGTTGGCTGGGGGATGGAGAGGTAGCTATACTCGGACCTCGTCTTGTCTAGGAGGCCATGGAGCATAATGAGTTGATTCAAAAGAGGATGGATGCTGCATAGTCTCATCATAAATCTTATGATGATCAGTGGAGATGACCTCTGTAGTTCGAGGTTGGGGATCAGGTTTTCATGTGTTGCACAACGAGGTTGGGACATCGAAGGGTTAGAAGATAGGGTAAGACGTTACGGATATACATCATCCCGTTTGAGGTGTTGGAGATGGTTGGGCCAGTTGCCTATCAGTTACAGTTACCTTAGAGTTATCGTACGATGCACAACATCTTCCACGTCTCTCAGTTTCGACATTACTTATCATACTCGTCTCATTTTTTTCAACCCGAGAAGGTTTAGTTAGAGGTGGAAGCCTCGTTCGAGGAGTATCCTATCCAGATTGTCGATCATAGTACAAATGTTCTCCACATCTGGTTTGTTCCTCTCGTATGGGTGCTATGGAAGCACAAGCGATTATAGGATGAGACTTGGAAGAGGGAGGTCGATGTACGTTTGCAGTGGCAGGAGATTTTTGGGGTTTCTTCTTCTATGCCACCTTTCTAGGGAAATTCAGGGGTAAATTTCCTTAAGGTGGTATGTTTCTATGGACCAGACCATTTTTTCAGGTTTGTATTCCCTTTTCTGGTGTTTTTGTGAAAAAATATGAAATACGGGAAATTTTAAATGTACACACCATGTACTTTATGAGTACACACCATGTACTACATTGCGGTCGGAGGCCATGTGATGGTCGTGTAATGGATACTCACACGACTATGTGAGGGTGACATGGAGGCCACCTAATGTGCAGTATGGAAATGGTGAGTACATGCAGTGTACTTCATATGTACATGACATGTACTTTTTTTTCATTACACACAACGGGGTCATGTCTAATCTCCTGAACACTATTCTTTTAGGTCTCATTCGACTGAGACCTCTGTAAGACTGCAGATCTTCGATGAACCCCCGAGCATGCATCTACCCTCTGATTCCATTGTTGTGGATTATGTTGGGATCATCTTGGTAAGCACTTCCTTCTCCTAGAGCATCGATTTCCAATTCCTCCACTTTTCCATGTTATAGTGGGTTGAAATTTTTATATTTTTTCACAGATCATAGTCATTTTAGGGTGATTAAATCCTTGAGGTTCACATATAGTGATCTCCTATCACTGAGATAGGGGTTTTATTCCATTGTGTTGAATGTCTTTCAGTATTTTGTGCAATAGTGCCAAATACCCTTGAATGGGGTATTGCACATTTATTGTTTTTCCCTGTTGTATTTCGGCTTGCTTGTATGCCTGAGTAGAGGTTATCCGAATGTGATTAGGGTTTTTTTGTATGATATGGATGTGTTTTCCCATGCTTGTGCTTTTTATGATTGTTTGGTCTATCTTTTCCAGTTAGGCTATTGCTAGAATTCCATGCCTAGTACCTGTAGAATGGAGTGACTTTTCATCTGATATGCTGATTTTTTCGATAGACTATTAGCAATGTAGTTATTATGTTTTACTTTACTTTTGCCACTATGCTTTGTGATACTTGTTGACTTACACTCGGCTGTGAGAACCTGGTGTTGTAGACCATAGGGAGAATGGAAATAAGGGATTATCCCGTGTGTCTTTATAATTATATGGTGCGAGAAGATAGAGAGAATTAATGTAGAGAGATTCCTCAGAGTGTCTGTAGTTCCTCGTCATCGGCTACATGGAGAATGAGATGATGAGTCATTCCCCAGAGCACCTTTAGAACCGATATGAGACTATAGGTGGAATTCACAGTGAGAGATTCCTCAGAGAGACTACAGATAAGCTAAACCAGTGGGGTGAGATTGTGTCTACATCCCATAGGGTTTCTTTTTTTGTTTGGTTGAACTAGAGGGGTAGGATGTGATTACATCCAAGAGGGTTACCTGCTTTGATGAGCTGCTTACATGTTTGGGATTGTTATTTTTGAACTGTGGATTGTTACTACTGAGTATTTTCCTTGTTTACTGCTTCCTTTTTCTTTTTACCTATAATCTACTCACTGAATGTTAGGCACTGATCTTTTGGTGGTTTCCTACTGGGATTTTTTTCTCGCACTATGTTTGAGTCAATTTTTTTGGTGCCAAACAGATTATATAGTTGTAGGTACAGATAAGGGAAAGTGCCCTTCTACTTCAGGTACACTACTTGATGTGGATTAGGGGAGCATGAGACCAATCTATGGCTTGCAATGCTGAGGAGTTTATATATTTTCTTTTGTACTCTGATTTTTCATTGTATTAATTTATGTGACTTGTTTTGATCTTTTCCTTGACATATGTATCATGCATCATTTTATATACGTGCTGCAGTAGTTATTACCTTTAGTCTTCCACTGATTATCATTATATGGAATGTTATTTTTTCTACTCCTGTATATATTTTTTTAATTTTGCTGTGTACTCTGCCAATGAGGCAATATTTTCCCCCATATCACACCCAAGGCCCTCACTACTTGTCGGTAACCCCTGGATTTAGGTGAAATTCACATAAAGCCATGTGACCAACCGGGTTTGGGGTACCTCTAGGTGGCTTCCAAAACTGGGATATTACAATTATATCCCATTAATTAACAATTGAAATCAACCCCATTTTACTACATAGCACATTATTAAACATTCATTATCCTCTTTATTTCCTTACCATTTACTTTTCAATGTTATCATTTATTTAAGTACATCTTCACTCTGGAAACTAGCATAACACAACTCCACATCGGATGATCCATAATTCTCATCGTAACTGGCCAACACAACCACCATCAAAACTACATCCACATCCTCATCACAATCACCAAATTTCCACAACAATATATCCCAACCACCCCAAAACATGGCCTTATAATAAATCATCCAAAAATGCACAACGGCCACACATCATGTATCCACCTTG
Organism: Viscum album; assembly: GCA_963277665.1. Lineage (NCBI taxonomy): Eukaryota > Viridiplantae > Streptophyta > Magnoliopsida > Santalales > Viscaceae > Viscum > Viscum album. The sequence goes on from OY728141.1 coordinate 1,430,110,525, forward strand.
TCCCACCAAAATACATCACAACATATCACATCTCATTTTATAGATTTAAAAAAGGGATTTTATCAATACCAAATTTTATTTTGGGGTTGTTATAAAATAACACATGATCCTAATGATCCCATTTCATTATCCAATTATATTTATTAAGTAGATTTATATTTTGGGTGATATTAATTAATCACTAGAAACATAACTGTCACAACACATATCATCCAGCAAAAACATATCCACCAATGATCATGATATTCAGAAGTCATAAAACCTATAAATTAAAAATATAATGATAATTTCAAATATATAAAAACATGTGACTCATTTCCCATTACCCTTCAATTTCATTTAAACTGGTTAGTTATCATCATTAAGAAGGATGAAAACCATCTTTCTATGGGAAAAAAACATACCAATCTCGCATGATACATCTTCTAGAGAGACAAAGGATCCCCTACCAAGAATAAAGATGCTTCACATGATTCAATACACCAAAAATAGGGGGTAAATGAAAAAGATTAATCCTATATAAAAGAACATAAACCATCATTGTCAATAGGGTTCCATGTCTCTAAGGTAAAATGGATTCATAACCTCCAATCTTGAGATAGGATAAGAACAATCAGAAGGAATACAAAAAATATCTTCCCTTCAGAATAAACATATCTAAAACCATCATGATTTGAGATTTTAGATATAATTTAAATAGACCATTTATGTGGACATGATTAAATTCAACATGGAAAGACTAAATAATGACTTGGTTCATAAAATAAAGTTATTTATATAGTTATCCACTTTGAATCAACCTCTAAATACCATATAATAGTCTTTAATAAAAAATTACATTAAAAATGTGTACTCATGGCTTTTAATGGTATTCTAGGAGAAAAACATTAATATTAGATAGTTGGATATGTCCTGAACAAACTATTCCAACAAACCACATGACCAACCAACCTACCACGCAAACAGGTGATGATGGTAACCAACCACATGGCCCACCAAGAAACCACATTAATAACCGAAATACCACAAAAATAGGTTATCCTGGAATAAAACCACATTTTTTACCAACTTACCACCTGAATAAATAAGTTACCATGACAACCGACCACACAAAAGAACAACCTACTACATGAACAAATAGGTGGTCATGACAATCAACTAGAAACCAAACAAACCAACCTTATAAAAAACATGACACCTTACAGACCAACTACAAGATCATCCAACCTTCCACATGTATAAAAAGGTGAAAACCCAACTGATCGCATGACCAACCATCCTACCGCATGAAAAAATATTTTATTTTTCCAATAGACTACACAATCAACCAGCCTACCACATGAACAAATTCGTTATTATTCCAACCGACTACATGACCAATCAAATTAAATAAATGGAAAGGACTCCATAACCCATCATGATCCCACCAGACCCCAATAAATGAAATGGAAAGGGTCTTAAGATTTCAGTTCATTACAAATTAATTCTATATAATGGTCGTTATTTCCACACTAATCCAAATTTCTATGATATCCCATGTTAAAAATATATTTATTTTTCCCATGTATTGATTTCATGCTAGTTATATTCATTAAATCCATATATTGATGACATTTTATTGGTCTTATATTCTTATTCCATCATATTTAATTCCCAATTATTATTTATAATTTTTAATTATGATATCAAGATCAATCTATTTGATGTTTCACCATTATATTTGTTTTCAATCATATTTAAGATCAAACTGTTATAAGAATTCAAATGTTTCCATTAATGAGCATGTGACCTCACCCACTCCTATATTACCATTCCCAATGTTATGAATATGATTATGTAATATAATATATATAGAACATGGTCTAGAATAATATGGTTATAGAGAAATGTTCAAAAGTATTGTAAAACAAGATGTTTATATAGACAACCTCTAAGACATTAAACCTTATTTCCCTTGGTTTAGGTAAATTTTTATGGAATGTAATAAATAAACCCTAAAATTAATGTATTATTTATGTATATTAATATTGTGTTACCATAGATGGAATGAAAGTAGTGTTTGGTTATTTAATTTATTAGTTTAGTTATTTTTTGATCATTTTAGTTACCTTTGGTGTTATGGTTACAGTAATTTACTTAAAACCCATGAGATGAGTCTTTAATTATAATAAATTTCATAAAATATTTGTAAATTATCAAGTAAATTGTTTTTATAGAAATACATCCTTGTATATATACTATAAAGATGATTCATATATGGTGTTGATTCACCTAGTCGTAATCCCCCCAAAGTGGTCAATTGAGAATTGATATGTTCATCACCCTAATGCTTGATGAGTGGCCTCAGATTCTGCACATGGATAGATAGTCATGGGTGGATATTATTTAGAAGATCATATACTATTTAGGAACAATAGTAAAGGATTTATTTCCTAGTTATTCTGAGGGATTAGGTTGAGAGGTACAATATTACCTAACTGAAGGAAACCGAGATCAATCTAAGAATCATATAGGTTGAATTACAGGATCTAATGAGTAATGTGATAAAATAAAAGAACATGACATGTTATGGTTGAATTCTTATTTTGATTATGATACTATTCCCATATTTTAAATGTCTTCTCACTCATGTTAATCATTTATTTCATTAGTAATGGGATGATTGGAAGAAACAATGGATGTGAAGGATAATGTAGAGACTATCCTAATCGAAAACCAATCATAAATGGATCTAGAATTAGAAATATTATGATTAATATATACCATCTATCATGGAATATGATTAATAATGTGGGGATATATGAAGTTGAAAACACACCAATGAAATGAAAGACAGAGTCCCATGATTGATCATGTGATGAAGATGATAAAGGGTAAAATGATCTATTTCCTATTTCTAAAAAACATTAAAGATGAATTAATGGAATTTCATTAAGTGGTATGGAAGATGATTTTCTTTTTGATGTGGTGGTTATCGAGAATCAATATTTGTTTAAGAAATGTAGAGTATATTGGTCATGATGGGATAGGAAAACATGAATCTAAATTAACCACTAACAATCCAATAAGATATGTGTTGAATGATTGGACAATTCACCAGTTAGTGTAAAAATAGAAGGATGATAAAAATGATTAAAAAAATGACCAACAGAACCAGGGGAAAAATATGGATCTCATTCGATGACATCTAATGAGGTGGATTTTGATTACTAAACAATCTACTTTAAAATTGAGGTTATGGAATATTTATGTAACGTTCCGGTTCCGGGTGCCGCCCATAGGTACCCCGAACCCGTAGGACACATGACCTCATGCGCATTTCCCCAAACATCTGTGGCTATTGACTAGCAGTGAGGGACACGATGTGTAATAAGAAAACTATTCCCGCATTGGTAGAGTATAAAAAATGGAACAAAATTGTTAACAATAATGGAATAGTTAAAACCATAAAAAAGTAAATAGTGGATAACTGATGGTAATATAACAACTAGAGCATATATAAATGATTCATGGAACATGTCTCTAGGGAATCCTCCAAAATATTCACAATGATTGAAATAAAATACCAAAAACAATGTAATGAAATGAAGTACACTCCAACAGCATCGTAAGCATCATCCTGGTCCCTTGCTCTCTAACTCAAACAATAATCAAGTAAATGATGAAGAAGGGAGCATTACATGAACTATAACCTAAACCATATAAGCTGATTGGGTCCAAAAACCTAACCCAAACCAGTTTTGATAATAATCCACGTAGGCGCCAACAAAAAGATCTATGCCTAAATGTCAATGAATATATACATCAGGTAACATGAAGAAATAAAGTAACAAACAATGAAGTACTCATAAGTTATCAGTACTACAATTTTAAAATACAATCATTTTACATTAATTTTTCATCAGTTAAATCTTATAAACCATATCATCTAGCCTATGCTATGTATCCATTATGTTATTGTAAAAACATACATCTCAAATGTCCATCTAAAAAATCATGTAAAACTGAGTCCAATCCATTTCATTATAATGGAAGAATCATCACCATCATTCAATTATTAAAAAATGACCCTTTTGGGAAAGTTCTCATAGTTAATCCTATTGGTCTAACAAAAAAACAATTCCTTTAATAACGACCCTCTGGGTAGCTCTCACGGTCTAAACACTTTGGTTTAACAAAACACTAATCAGTTACAAACAACCACCTGGGAAACTCACATGGTCCGTACACCTTGTTCAACACAACATTAGTGTATTGTATATGACCACCAGGTAGTACTAATGTTCAATACCACTTGGTCAACATAACAAAAATTCATTTAATTATATTCATATGGGTAGCTCTCATGGTCAATCCCATATGGTCTATAATAACAATAATCTTACATAAATGACTCTTACTCAGGAAGCACTCACAGTCGAATCCCCCTTGTTCAAAATTACACAATACATATCACAAGCATCTCAAAATATATGTAACTCTATCTTAAAAACCTTGTAAATGTAAAACCAGGTAAAACTAACAGGCTTTCTATACCAAATGACCACAATCAGTTAAAAAAGGGGATCACACCCACTAGGTGTCTTGTAAACAATTAATCATACCTCACTCATATGAAACTACCAATTATCAATATACCAAACCAAAACATTTAAAAAATTTTGCATAATTCATAAAATGGAATACTCGAAACATAGGTATTTGACACTTTTAGCTTATATTATCAAAATAAAGTCATTGAAAAGGCAAAACCACGTACCTCGATGTCATACAATCAATACTCTTAAAAAAACAAAAGAGGGTTATTGTTGGAAAAATTAAAGAGGTGTTCTAGTGTTGTTTATAAAAATAAAAAATTGTAAATAATATTCAATAACTTCAATTTTTTTTTGATTTCATATACTGATGATTAAAATGTTTTATGTTTGTACTACAGTTTTTTTTGGAATTTATGGTTATAATTTTTCCATCCCCAAAACTAAAACTAAAATTCTATACTATGTAAGGATTAAGGATCCTATAGATCTATTTATGCATCATTAGGTTCATTATAATTAAAAACCAAGGCGCCAATAAAGATAATATATATTTTTTGGATAATTTTTCAATATATAAGCATGAATATATATCTTCATGTTGATTGAGGATATATGTACTCATAGTTATACTCCATATAAACGTATCCTAGGACTATATGAATTGGATTCAAGGTTTTCACAAGTATCATATAGGCTTTATATAATAATTATATCATATATAATGATGACCATTGTCCCTCATAATAATAAACCTATGCATAAAGACCAAGACATATATGTATAATGTTAATTAATTTGGTATGTTTCTAATAAAGTATTTCAACAACATACACAATATAATTTATTTATCATAAAATATGATTAGTAAATAAATAATATTTTACGGAAGATATTCAATTAGAGATATAATGTTGGATAACGAACTATTATTTTTGTTATTAAAATCCAATATTATTAATTCTTCTATGGGTGCCACATTGAAAAAAACATATGAAATTGTTGAAAAGGAAGGTGGTGACATATATGGTTCAATAGAAATGAGTTTATTGTATTTAAAAAAATGGGATAAGTTTCTTATCCTATTTTAGCAGTAGTTTGTTTTGTGAAAGGGTTTATTTCCTTGACCTAGAATAATGATTTATCTAGTGTGGGAAATAGCTTTTCGACATGTTCTATTTGAATTAATTATACATAAAAATGTGTAGGTGATTCTTTTTTAAAAAATAAGAGGATATTAATAATTAAAAAATGCGTAGAAAATAATATTGAAAAGTAGTGTGATGATTATATCATTCATGAGAAAAATAGAAAATGGGATAAGAAGTTTTATTCACAAGAAGTGATGAAAAATAGTAAACCTTTTTTCTTAAAATATAATTAAATAAAGAAGAATAATTTTAGAATGTGGGAGTCCAAGGAAGACTGTCACAAATTTTTTTGTATTTTCCTCTTGTATAATAATGATGAGTATATTTTTACACCACCATTGGGGTAAATTTTTATTGATTATCCATGAGGTAAGTCTACATCACTAAGAGTATATGTACAATATCTATGTTTACGATAGTAGTTGTCTTTATTTTCATGGTTTTACTCCATGTGGATCTATTTGGATACAATAAATCATGTACTCTAAATCAATGAGATATAATTTTTTTGTGTATCTCTATATTTCATTTCATTCACCTTGATTATCTTTTCTAGGTGAACCCTGTAAAATCTAGGGTGTATTTATTTTACAACATTCATCACTTCATTATGACTATGACATTGATATAGATATTCCAACTATTATGTAATGTGATATTTTTGTAGGGATAAGATGTAACTATTCCTTTTAACAGAATATATACTAAAAGAAACCTTTTTATCATCAATGGAGAAGATGATAGGTGCTTTATATTCCATGTGGAAGAAAATTAACTACTGTATAAATTTATTATCAATTTTACTTATAAATAAATGGCATAACTGTTAAAAAAAATTAGATTAATATATCCCTACACTCTTACAAGATCACAAGCAGATGTCTGATACTTTTAAAAATGGGAAGATTGTACAAAATACCTATAAGATAAAAGAGAAGTAGCGCACATGATTAAAAAATTTGGTTTTTGTGGATATGTGTATCTTAATGATACCAAAATCCAATAATACAATAAAGAGTTATTTCGTTTAATTGTTGTATAAAAATGGATGGAATGAAAATTTACCATTCATCAAAATTCTGATCTGTTATCATGTAACACTTATAATCAATTGTTGGAGAAGAAACGTTTTATGTTGAAAATTCAAATATTTCATAAATAAAATGGTATTATGTTTAAAAATAATAAGGTTGAATTATACGATGAAAATTATGGAATATAAAATCACGTTATAGAAGTTATAAGTACTTATCAAAGTAGATTATTTTAGAGGAGGGACCCAATTTACAAAATATGGATTGAATAATTATGATTAAAAAGTATTTATAAATTATTTATCATTAAAGGGATAATCATACATTAGAATCTATATCTAATAGGTCTTTATTATATCTTGGAAAATGAAAATTACCTTTATTATATGAGGTTCAAGAAGAAATCGATGGTCAACTAATTTCAATTTTTCAAGAGTAAAAGTTTTATTCTATATAACGGGAATATGAAATTAAAACCATATATGGATAAATATATCTTAATTTATATTCTATTTAAATTATATATATAAGGATTTGATTTTTTTTATAAAGGAACAATGTGATAATTTTCCAATAAGTATATATTTTATAAATGTAAATACCCGTAAAATTCAAGGGAATTTTTTTCTTAATTTTTTTTGGGATTTCACATGAAAGCAAGTTTAGAAGGCACTTGATTCTGAGGCCCGGTGTGCCCGGAATTTCTATCCGAAGTTTAGATCGGGTATGTTCAGTGAACGAATGAGCGGGAATTTCTATCTTTTGAACCGGTGCTTGGAATCAAATTCTGAGGGCACCGATGGAACCGTAACACCAGTAATTGCTTAAGAACATCATTTCCGGAGTTGCGTTTTCACGAGAGAAGATGATAAAAATTGTGGAAGTTTAATTTATAAATTAACTACAATTTTTATCTTCTATTAGTGGTTTAAGGCTTTGGGTGGAAGTTGGGTAACTACCAAACTTCCCAAGAGAGGTTATGAGGGTGGTGGGGCCCACACGAACCCCACCCCTTCATATTCTTCAACCCCCCTCAACTCACCATTAACTTTTGATTACATAAACATTAATAACTTATGTTATTAATTAAGTGAGTTAAGTGCGGATATTTGAATTTCAAACTCTTGAAATTAAAAAGTTATGTTATGTTAATAAAATAAGAGGTGAGCTTATTTTATTTTGGGTTAGTTTCTTGTGGTGGAATCATGGGGAGAAAAATGCTAAGGATTGAAGAACTTCTTCATCTTCGACGAAGAACGCGAAGAACACATCGGTCTCCGATGAGGAACGCTGAGTTCTCGGAAACCGATTACGCGACGCCGTGTACTGCGATGCCGGCAACGTCTTATTCCGCGATGTCTTCTTCCGCAATATCTCCTTCCTCAACGTCTCAACCCGTGAAAAATCCTCGTTCGACGAACATCCGTTCAAGCTCGCACGAGGTAGGGGTTTATTTAATTATTTTTGTTTGGGAATTCTAGTTTGTCGTTCTTCGTGGATATAAGACTAAATGCTTTCGATTAATGAGAGGGGGCCGGACCGCACAAACACGGCCGACCCTCCTCCCTAATCCATGATGTTGTTTCTAATATGGTTGGAAGGAACTGACATGGTGTCGTCGCACCACGCGTGATCGTGTGACAAGTAATGTGCGGCGCCGTCGCGTCGCGCCGTGAAGTTGAACCAAGTCACGGCGCAGTCGCGCCGCGTCGGAGAAAATAGAAGACACCGCGGCCAGAGCGGGTCCGTGGTGGAGGGGAGTTGCGCCGTCGCGCTGTGCTGGACGAACCAAAACCGCGGCCGGTTCCGGGCCGCGGTGGAGCAAGGTGATCGGTGGCCGGTTCCGGGCCGCCGGTATCGGAGCAGGGAGGGGACCGGCTGTCGCCGGTCCCGTGGTGGCAGAAACCGGTTGGTTAGGGCAGGCGGGCCGGACAGGAGGACAGCTAGGGGTTCAAACCACCGGCCGTCCAACTAGCATCCCCCATTAAAGGGGGGGGGGGGCGCAGTAACAAAATGCGGGGAGGGGGGGGGGGGGGGGGCAGCCCCGCCCCCCCACAAATGTCGAACGGCTCGGCCGTTCGGCGGAGCCGGCTGGCGCCGAGCGTAAGTGCGCCAGACCGCGAGGCTGGGCGCCGAGCCGGGCCGGGCCACCCGGACCCAAGTCGGGCCGACCCAGCGGGTCTCAGGCCGGGTCGGTTCGGGCCCGAAACCCCCGTTTTCGGACCCTTTTGGTTCTTTTGCCCATATCTCGGGCTACGGACCTCCGATGGACGTGTCGTCAGCGGCGATGCGATCCTTGGATCGAGACGGTAATTTCGGTATATCGCACTCAAAGTTTCGGAATACTTTGTGTTCGGCCGGGTTGGTTCGTACACGAAACCAACCGGGCCCTCGGATCGGAAACACTCATATCTTAAGCTCCGGACATCCGATTGACGTGCCATAGACTTTGTTGGATTCCTCTAAGTGGTAAGGATATTTTGGATTACTCCGCCCGATGTTTGGAAGCAGGTGAAGTCTGATTGGGTTGGTTTTGCCTTAAAAACCAACCGGGCCCCCAGAACGAAAAGGCCAATAACTCCCAGACCGGGCGTCCGATTGACGTGCCGTGTGCGATGTTGAGTTCCTGTTGATGATACAGAACTTTTGGATACATCAACTCTGGACTATGTGTCAGTTGATGTATCATCCCCTCGGTTCATGGAGCAGACCCTCCCGAACGAGCTTGCTGTGTGCGGGAACCCCAGAGCTGGTTGCGACTACTACTACTACGACGACTGTACAGAGATCGTCAGTGGATTCGACGGCGACGACTATAGTACTCAGTGATCCTTTGTGGATCAGTGCTACAGATCCTGTGTGGGTCAGCGGTCAATGGTTCTGTGTGAGACAGCGCCTACAGATCCTTTGTGGGTCTGATCCTGTGTGGGTCATTGTGGGGGTTAGTTACCTATCGATCCTTTGTGGGTAAGATCCTTTGTGGGTCATTGCGGGGGTTAGTACCTATTGATCATTTGTGGGTCCGACGACTTAGATAAATCAGTAGAAAAATCAGGTCGTCTCTATCGTCGTACGAAGAAGTATACCTATGTGAGCTGAATCATGTTTTACTTTCCTATGTGGATTGTGTTGTTCTATCCTGTGTGGATTTTCGTTTTGCTTTCCTGTGTGGAGTGGGTTGTACTTGGGTTCGGATGTTGGAGCCAAAAGAGAATTGATGACCTAGGTATATGTATGGGCATATACCTAAGCAGTGTCGGATGTTACTTCGTGATTGTATCTTTCCTTTGTGGTTTATCCTTTGTGGATTCTGGGATACCTTCGGGGGTCTCGGGGTCCCTACTGAGTAGCTTATACTCACCACTGCACGGGCTATGCCCTCACTATGTTGTGTTGGTTGTAGACGACGGACAGCGCTGATCGTGGTGGAGGATTGCAAAGCAGGACGATACCTGGAGGTGGACAACTGGGTGGGACGTACTCGGAGCAGTCGGCTAGACCCGAGGAGCAGTGGATGCTATCTGTACCCACCCTTCAGGTGGGACTTCTAGTGGATGGCTCGACGTTGCGGCTTTACTTTTCAGTTGTTGTTTTCCCTTTCGAGTTGTACTTTACTTTCAGTTTGGGTTTTCATACTGGCCCACTTTCTTTTCCGCACTTACTGGTGTACTAGTTTTTACATAGTGTTTACCTATGCCTTCTTGCTCTGTGGTGTTGTGGTTTACTTTATAAAGGCAATGCCTTCCTTTTTTTCCGGGATTTACGCCTTGGTGCTAGTCGCCAGCCCCTGGCCTATTGAAGGCGGGGTTGGGGTAGTCATGGCACGGGCCCCGAGGACGAGTCGTGAAAAATTGGTATCAGAGGAGTTCGGTTCTACCACAGAACATGGGACTCTGATCTTTTCTTTGTGAAGCAATAGTGTTAAGTGTATTGGGTATGGTTATCAGTCCAGGGAGTCCAGTGTTGGTGCGGCCGCCGACGTATCCGTACACCAGAACCCTGAATTTTGATTTCTGACTTAATGAAAGAAAACATTGATTGCATTTGTGTTTCATGTTTTCTATGTGATTACTTCTGTCAGCTCACCAGGTATACTATTCTGACCGTTGCACACCCGATTCTATTCAGGATGGCCCCACGACGATAGCCATCTAGGGTTCCGAGAGTTGAGCGTGATGACAGCCCACCGAGCGACGAGGCCTCGGTGATGGGCCCTTTTTCAGTAGTGTCACCAGCGGTAGCTTTACCCGCCGAGCCACCGATGCTTCTAGACCCAGCTCCTGACGATGCACGTCGCCTTAGTGCACTGCATGAGTTCCAGTGTCAGTGACCGCCCAGGTTCCGCGGGGAGACGGATCCCCAGGCAGCCGAGGACTAGCTGGAGGCAGTGGTACGGGTTTTTCGGTTAGTGAGGACACCAGCAGACCTCATGGTGATCCACGCAGCGAGCCTACTGCACGCTACAGCGGGCCAATGGTAAATCTTGATGCTCCAAGTGCATGTTGAGGCATCTCTTCTCTGGACGGACATTGAGATCCTCTTCCGCTCGGAGTTCGTCCTAGTCACCCTCCGTGCGGTGTGCATCCAGGAGCTTCTTCAGCTGCGGCAGGGCAGCTTGGTAGTCGCCCAGTACTCGGTGAGATTTACCGATCTCTCGTACTACTCGACCGACATGGTACGAGACCCATTCTTCCAGGACCGGACCTTTGAGAAGGGATTGAGGCATGAGATCAGGGCATCACTAATCTCCCTCAGCATTCTGACTCAGGCAGGAGTACTGGAGCGAGCTCTTCTCATCGAGAGTATTCTTACTGAGTCTACACCAGCGGTGATACCTACCGCAGGGCGACACGTGGGGGAGTCTTCTACAGCAGGCTGTAGACAGATGTCGTAGAGGTCCAAGCGGGCGAGGCCAATGGGCGGAAGACCACAAGATACTGGCTCGGAGGTGCGGGGCACACATAGCAGAACCAATCTTACGAGTGGAAGACAGTGCTATGCATGCGGCAGGTAGGGCCACATGGCTCATGACTTCCCGACCCTCCATGTAGAGGATCAGCAGACGGTTGAGGTACCACCTAGGCAGAGGCAGAGGTTCGACCATGGTGGTCCGCAAGGAGCAGGTGGACGAGGTCGAGGAGCTGGTCGAGCGGCAGGTGGTGGACGGCGTTTTGAGGCTCTACCACCACCACCACCACCAGGAGGTCCACCCCGACCTCAGGGGAGAGCACAAATTCAGGCAGCTGAATCTTACCATCATGGAGATCCGGAAGTGGGTGGACTAGTGCGGGTCTAGCTCACGGCATAATGGCCTTTGCCCATAATTCCTCTGGCTTCATAGTTTGTGATGCCTTGTGTCCTTGTACTTTGAATTGAAGTAATAAAAGACACTTGCAATGGTGACTTTTTCTTTCTTGTCTTCTGTTTGTTATTACTAAGAGGTGCCAATTAAAAACTGTTGACCTGACCCTCACTTGCGAGATTCTTACTGGAGGAGACCAAGTCGCCACACACTGTTGCCGACAGTGTGACTCAACCCTTGGAGGTGAGAGTAAAGGTTGGATCTCTTGGTATCAGTGTTGAGGCCTTACGATGTCATCTATGCCATGAATTAACTAATCATGACGGGATTGATGATATTAGCCAAAGAACGTGGTTCATCCAGGGGATGAGACTAGTTTTCCCTTTTCGGTAGAGGAGAAATATTTGCAGCTTTGCAGAACATTAAGGAGGAAGGGGCAACCTTTCGTGTGGACAAACAGATGTCAGCAGAGCCTCCATGAGCTGAGACAGAGTTTGACCAGTGCCCCTAGTGGCATAGAAATAGATGGAGCAACCTTCCTTCAGTCACTCACAATCACCCCTCCACTACTGCAGCAGGTCAGAGAGGCACAGTGTGGGGACGCTGACTGTGAGATGTGGCATGCACAGATATCCTCAGGTTAGGCACCTAATGGTTTCTCCATTGGAGAAGAGCACGTCGTCCTTTTCAGAGGACGTACCTTGGTACCAGTTGCCTTACGAAAGGAGGTGCTGAGAGAGTTTCACACTTCTCCTTTGGTGGTACATCCTGGAGTGGAAAAGATGTACCAGGGTTTCAGACGACAACACTGGTGGCCGAGCATGAAGAAGGTTGTGACAGAGTTTGTTTCACGATCCCTCACCTGCCAGTATGTGAAGGCAGAGCACCATGTACCAGCAGGCTTGGTACAGCCCTTAGAGGACACAAAGTGGAAGTGGGACGGGATATCTATGGACTTCGTGACCGGACATCCACGCACTTCCAGAGGTCATGACTCCATTTGGGTGATTGTCGACCGACTCACAAAGTCGGCTCACTTCTTACCCATCAGAGAGCAGGGCTCAGTGGAGAGCTTGGGACGTCTTTACGTTCAAGAGATTGTGCGGCTTCATGGTGTGACATCATCTATATTCTCCGATCGAGATCCTCGCATTACTTACTGGCTTTGGAAGGGGTTGCAGGGGGAGTTCGGGACACAACTACTTCTTAGAACAGACTTTCACCCTCAGACGGATGGTCAGACGGAGAGGACCATTCAGACACTTGAGGACATGCTCCGCGCATCTGTCCTCAACTTTGGTCGCAGCTGGGAGGACCACCTACACTTGGTGGAGTTTTCGTACAACAACAGTTACCACTCCACCATCGGGATGGCACCATACGAGGCGTTGTACGGCCGACCATGCAGATCTCCTCTGTGCTTGACAGACCCTGGGGAGTCAGCACTTGTGGGACCGGAGATGGTCCAGGCAATGACAAAGAAGGTCCTGGTCATCCTGGAGCGGATGAGGATAGCTCAAATCTGGCAGAAATCTTATGCTGACAGGAGGCGGAGACCACTAGAGTTCGAGGATGGCGACCACATCTTATTGCGTGTCTCACATCGACGTGGACTACAGAGATTTGGCCGGGGGAAAGATGTCACCACGCTTCATCGGACCATTCTAGGTCCTCAGCTGGATTGGAGAGGTGGCTTATCGCCTGAATCTACCACCTCAGTTGCACCGAGTGCACGACGTCTTCCACGTATCTCAGTTGAGGAGATACGTGCGCGACCCGACGCATATCATTGACCATGTGGAGCTTGACGTTGATGATGGTGTGACTTTTGTGGATGTTCCAGTGGAGGTCGAGGACCGACAGGAGCGAGTCCTATGTGGATGGTTGATTCCTCTAGTGTGCATCAGATGGCAGCATGGGGAACCTCCAGGAGAGCACTGGGAATGAGAGGCTTAGATGCATGCTCAGTACCCACATTTGTTTCCCTATCTTATGATGTATATTTACGGGGACGTAAAGCCCTGATGTGGGAGTAATGTAAAGACCCGTAAAATTCAAGGGAATTTTTTTCATAATTTTATTTGGGATTTTACAAGAACGGAGTTTCAGATGGCACTTGATTCCGAGGCCCGGTGTGCCCAGAATTTCTATCCGATGTTTAGCTCGGGTACGTTCAGTGAACAAACGAGCGGGAATTTCTATATTTTGAACCGGTGCTCGGAATTGTATTCTGAGGGCACCGATAGAACTGTAGCGCTGATAATTTCTTAGGAACTCCATTTCCGGAGTTGCGTTTTCACGAGAGAAGATGATAAAAATTGTGCAAGTTTAATTTATAAATTAACTCAAATTTTTATTTTCCTTTAGTGGTTTACGTGTTTGGGTGGATGTTGGGTAACTACCCAACTTCCCAAGAGTGGTTATGAGGGTGGTGGGGCCCACACGAACCCCACCCCTTCATATTCTTCAACCCCCCTTAACTCTCCATTAACTTTTGATAACTTAAAAATTATTAACTTATGTTATTAATTAATTGAGTTAAGTGTGGATATTTGAATTTCAAACTCTTGAAACTCAAAAGTTATGTTATGTTATTAAAATAAGAGGTGAGATTATTTTATTTTGTGTTAGTTTCTTGTGCTGGAGTCTTGGGGAGAAGAAGGCTAAGGATTGAATAACTTCTTCATCTTCGACGAAGAACGCGAAGAACACATCGGTCTTCGATGAAGAACGCCGAGTTCTCGGAAACCGATTACGCGACGCCGTGTACCGCGACGCCGACGACGTCTTCTTCCGCGACATCTTCTTCTGCAATATCTCCTTCCACGATGTCTCAACCCGCGACAAATCCTCGTTCAACGAACCTCCGTTCAAGCTCGCACGATGTAGGGGTTTATTTAATTATTTTCGTTCGTGAATTCTAGTTTTTCATTCTTCGTGGAAATACGACTTAATGCTTTCGATTAACGAGAGTGGGCCGGACCTTACAAACACAGCCGACCCTCCTCCCTTATCCTTGATGTTGTTTCTAATATGGTTGGAACGAAATGGCGTGGTGCCGTCGCACCACGCGAGAATGTGCGACAAGTAATGCGTGGCGTCGTCGCGCCGTACCTTGAAGTTGAACAAAGTCGCGGCGCCGCCGCGTTGCGTCGGAGAAAACAGAAGACACCGCGGCCGGAGTGGGGCCGCGGCGGAGGGGCGCGGCGCCATCGCGCCATGCTGAACGAACCAAAACTGCGGCCGGTTTCGGGCCATGGCAGAGCAAGGTGACCGGTGGCCGGTTCCGGGCCGCCGGTATCACAGTAGGGAGGGGACCGGCCGTCGCCAGTTCCGTGGTGGCAGAAAACGGCCGGTTGGGGCGGGCCAGCTGGACAGGAGGACAGTTGGGGGTTCAAACCCCCGGCAGGCCAGCTAGCGGCCCCCATTAAAGGGGGGTCACAGTTACAAAATGCGGGGGGGCACCCCCCCCCCCCCCCCCACAAAAGCCAAACCGCTAGGCCGTTCGTCCGAGCCAGCTGGCGCCGAAGGCCAGTGCGCCGGACCGCTAGGCCGGGTGCCGAGCCGGGCCGAGCCGCGCCCAACCAGGCTGAGCCGGTTCGGTCCGACCCAGGGGGTCTCGGGCCGGGTCGGTCTAGGCCCGAAACCCTCGTTTTCGGACCCTTTTGGTTCTTTTTCCCATATCTCATGCTATGGACCTCTGATCAATGCGCCGTCAGCGGCGATGCGATCCTTGGATCGAGGTGGTCATTTCGTTATATCACACTCATGGTTTCGGAATACATTGGGTTCGGCTGGGTTGGTTCGTAGATGAAATCAACCGGGCCTTTAGAGCGGAAACACTCATATCTTATGCTCCGGACGTCCGATTAACGTACCGTCGACTTTGTTGGATTCCTCTAAGTGGGACGGATCCTTTGGCTTACTCCGCCCGAAGTTTGGACGCAGGTGGAGTACAGTCGGGTTGGTTTTGCCTTAAAAACCAACCGGGCCCCCGGAACAAAAAAGCCAATAACTCTCAGACTGGGTGTCCGATTGACGTGTCGTCTGCGACGTTGAGTTCCTCTTGACGATACCGAACTTTTGGATACATCTACTCTGGACTATGTGTCAGTTGATGTATCAGCCCCTCGGCTCGTGGAGCGGACCCTCCCGAGCGAGCTTGCTGTGTGCGGGAACCCTAGAGCTGGCTGCGACTACTACTACTATGACGACTGTACAGAGATCCTCAGTGGATTTGACGGCGACGACTACAGCACTCAGCGATCCTATGTGGATCAGTGCTACCGATCCTGTGTGGTTCTGATCCTGTGTGGGTCAGCGCTCAGCGGTTCTGTGTGAGCTAGCGCCTACATATCCTGTGTGGGTTCAATCCTCTGTTGGTCATTGCGGGGGTTAGTTACCTATCGATCCTTTGTGGGTCAGATCCTTTGTGGGTCATTACGGGGGTTAGTACCTATCGATAATTTGTGGTTCCGACGGATTAGATGAATCAACGGAAAAATCTGGTCATCTCTATCATCATACGAAGCTGTATACCTATGTGAGCTGAATTCTGTTTTACATTCCTATGTGGATTGTGTTGTGCTATCCTGTGTGGATTTACGTTTTTCATTCCTGTGTGGACTGGGTTTTACTTGGGTTCGGATGTTGGAGCCGAACGAGAATTGATGACTTAGGTATATGTATGGGAATATACCTAAGCCGTGTCGGATGTTTTACTTCATGATTGTATCTTTCTTTTTTGGTTTATCCATTGTGGATTCTGGGAGACCTTCAGGGGTCTCGGGGTCCCTACTGAGTAGCTTATACTCACCCCTGCATGGGCTATGCCCGCACTACGTTGTGTTGGTTGCAGACGACAGACATCGCTGATCGTGGTGGAGGCTTGCGGAGCAGGACAGTACCAGGAGGTGGACCACTAGGTGGGACATACTCGGAGCGGTCGGCTGGACCCGAGGAGCAGTGGAGGCTATCTGTACCCACCCTTCAGGTGGGACTTCCAGTGGACGACTCGACGTTGCAGATTTACTTTTCAGTGTTTGTTTTCCCTTTCGAGTTGTACTTTACTTTCATTTTGGGTTTTTATACTGGCCCACTTGATTTTCTGCACTTACTGTTGTACACGTTTTTACTTAGTTTTTACTTCTTCCTGCTTTCTCTATGGTGTTGTGGTTT
This sequence comes from Viscum album, assembly GCA_963277665.1. NCBI lineage: Eukaryota > Viridiplantae > Streptophyta > Magnoliopsida > Santalales > Viscaceae > Viscum > Viscum album. Next base: position 1,430,127,725 of record OY728141.1, read on the forward strand.
ACTTTACAAAGGCAATGCCTTCCTTTTTTTCCCGGATTTACGCCTTGGTGCTAGTCGCCAGCCCCTGGCCTATTGAAGGCGGGCTTGGGGTAGTCATGACACGTGCCCCGAGGACGGGTCATGACAATAAACATGAGAGAAAATTTCATAGTAAAATAGTGTTATTTTTTAGGAATAATGTGAAATTGAAGTGAGTGGCTCATGGGGAGATTCCCAGGCTATATAAGACATATAATCACTCATTGATAATGAATAAAAAGAATTTTTTTCAATAGTATCAAATGAAAATAATAATATCATCTAAATATATCATTGAAATATCCTTGATGAAAAAAAATAATTTATTTAATATTAAATAATGAAATCTCAATATAAACCCACTATTCCATATTTTGGGAAGCCTAAAATTTTGGAGAATTCTATTATGGTTGTGAATTAGGTTAGGACTGTGCTTAATAAACTTGACCATATAGAGAATAAGTAATCATGAGATGTTTTTCAAGACTATAGAATAATAATATCATCATTACTAAGTGATTGTTCTAGAATAGTATTGATGAATTCAACATGATAACAAGAAATAAGAAATTTTTTTGCAAGTGTTATTTTATAATAGAATAGATTATTATTGATGATATTTTTTTAATTAGAGATAAAATTATGTATAAAATAATATTTTCACATATGGCTATAGAAGAATGATTCAACATATATCAAATGGGTGTTAAATCACCATTCGTGATTTCGGTCCATGAAAATGTTGTATATATATATAAATTAGAAATATTTATTATTGATGAAGAGGAAAAAACGTGTGCTATTTAAAGAGTGAATTTTATGGCATAAAAAAGTTACAAGGGATTAGTATTCATGGGTTAACCAATTTTTGAAGAAGCACTAAATCCATTAAGGAGGGTTTAATCAGAACATACATATCCGGAAGGAAATGGTTCAAAGGATTTTTATACTTATCTCTGTAGATGACATCAATTTTATTGGATTGAATATGAATAATGGAAATTTGTTTCCAAATTACTTGATGTGTAAATTAAAAATTTATTTAGTTGTTGAGCTAAATTAATCAATATCTTATAGGTGGATTAATATATGAAACACACATTTATTTATCAAAAAAAATTTACCATATATGTTTTAAATGGGATTAACATGGTGGATTAAATGCTAATGTAAAATATGAAAACAAATCGATGAGGTTTTCATAATATTGTGATGGTAAAGAAGATGATGTAACTCATTATAGATATCGTATTGGTAGTTTTTTTAATATAATAGAAAAATAGTTTGATATAGTCTATAATACATTCCAAGATTCACATTTTCAAATTAATTATAAAAAACTCCATATGTAAGAATTAAGGGGGATAGCAAGATACATAAATAATATAATATATTTAATCTATTTTATCAAATATTATCACAGATATGGTATTGGGATTTATAGATAAATACAGGGTCAATTCATATGATGATAAGAAATAGACGTCAAGTGTTTCTTTTTTATCTGAGGTGTTATTGCATTATCTAGTTGAATATGATTCCATAATTATTCACTGATAATTTTTTGTAACATACATAACCCTTATAGATCATATAAAGGGATTGAATTACTATTCAGACACTATATCCAAGTGATCAAGTTATTAATATTCTAATAGTTTAGTATTCTTTGAAAAATTGATACATGATTGAATCTCACATAAAAATTTTAAAACATAAAAAAAACATAATATTTTATTTGAGGACATTATAATTCCCTCAATAATAACTTTTCATATCAATCATAGTAAACTATATGGAATCATGGAGAATGTAATAAAAATAAATGTGTGATGTTAAATTATTAATAAGGGAATGTGTAAAAAATGGTTATCACTGAATAAATACAACATGAATAATATGGTACGAATATATGATGATCAAATAATTCCATATAAATAATAACATCAACCTGAAACATATACATGGGTCACATAACTTTTATAATAATAAATGTACATAAATAACTATGTTCATAATTATTGAATTCATAATTTCAGACATCATAAACATACCATTGAGGCCTCATTCCAAGAAATCATATTTAAATAGTTAAAAATTATTCTGATACCCAATATATTTTGTATCTTTAGATATATTGTGGAATTGGGGGTTGTTCATTTTTGGGAACCACCCATCACATTATATTTCAAATCCATTCATAATATTAATAAACAATACAACATAATCAACATTCCATAATATTTAAATACAATAATTACGAGAAGAAATATCATAAGAACTGTCAACACATTAATATGAAATAATGATCATATGTTATATAAAGAAATATGGTGGATAATATCAATATATTATAATCTCATAATTGAAAAAGATTAATCAATGAATATTAACATGAATTTAAAAACCCTTTAAAATATCATTGGATCATTTCCTTCATAAAATACCCTTTTCATTTTAAATTCCCTTAATTTAAATCCAATAATTTCCAAAATATTAGGAATAAAAATTTTATTTTGAATGAACCTTTGACAACATCTAAGTAAGAATCATAAAAAATTGTAGTCATTATGGAATCAGTAGTCATTTGTGTGGTGTATGTTAGAAAAAATATTTTGTTCAAACCATTGGTAAAAAGTGATTCATTCAGAAATAAAATATGATTCATTTTTAAAAAAAATTATATAAATTAAAACATGGGAAAAATTATATTAATTAATCTTTAAAAAATATTATAAAAATTTTAATTCAATTAAGGACGTGGACAAAATGATTCACAGCTGAAAAGAAAAAAAATTTGTCTTTCCTTAAAAACATTATTTTAGATTTTTAAGTATACAGATAAAGAAAAATGAGAAAAAAATATTAATATACAAAAATTGAAAGTGGATAATAAAATATAACGGGTTCATGATATAAATATCATATAATTCACCTAATGGAAACTTAAATATAATCAATCAAGAATATTGATCAGGTTGTGAAATAAACCCTAATCATAGGTCTTAAATGATTTATTTGTGATTTAAACATCATGTATAATAAATTAAAATTTAATAGAGTTACATTGAAGGAAATTATACTTAAAATATTATATATGATATACTCATAACATCTCAACAATTATTTATTAATTACTCTTCATTAAAATTTTTATTTCTGAGTGTTAAATAGTTTTTTTCATATATGATTTGTTTGATAGTTTTGATACTTCCATATTGATCATGGATCAATTATATCATGAAATTTAATAATAATATAAATAACATATATATTAAATAAATACATATTTATAATAATCTTTTCAATGAACACTGGAAAAATGAATCACATTGCCTTGTGGAGGTTGTAGTGCATATATACAGACGAGGGACATTAACAAATTTCTAATGGGTCAAAGAGAAATAATAAAAATAAATTATTACATTTGAAAAATAATTATTATTTCATAAATGTCATATATATTATTTATTCGAATATTTATAACCATTATAGTAAAACTGTGATGAAAAATGAATTACACCTCTATGTTGAGTCAGTTTGCTATATGCATGCATGAATGATGTTAATATTTTCCATATGATGTAAATTCGACGAATAAGGGTTTTGCATCAAGAATTATAAAATTTTAGAAAATGTAATAAAATAATGTTATTCTATGATAATTATTATATAATATTTGATGGAGGTATAAGAAGATAAAAAACGAAAACACTTGGTGAAGAGTTATACCTTTTATTCATATAACTATATATGGATTACACATTAAACCATTGAGGTTGGACCATTGATGAGAATAATTCCTATATTTTATGGTTAGTATGGTAACTAATATATTTATGTAGGTATTAATTGATATATGAGTATCTATATTTCTAAATAAGAGGGGAGTATTTTTTCCCATTTTAAGTGAGGGAATGGAATGAATTTGAATTATTTATTTTAATAACATTAATAAATTTCTTATGACAGTGGCTCCATATTATCATAGATTCGTACTTTATAAGATTATTATAAAAATAAAAATCCCATTAGGTTTCAGTAAATTTTTTTCGTTATGCATAATTCCATTATTTTAATTATTTTTTACCCATTTTACCCATAACCGCGATGACAAAAAGTTAACATGCTTACAATTCATTATGACCAAACATAAATTTGACCATATTAAGTAATATTTTTTATGGTGATTGAAAATAATGAATAAATTTCATATAATTCATCTAATATATGTGGAATATATTACCTTTAATATATGTTTGTAAAACCCACGAAAAACCATTTTTTGATAAATGTCCATTTAAAAAATAAAAATGATTTTATAGAAAAATTAAGTATAATATTCATCCAAATGGAATTAATTATATTATGTGAAATTAAAAGATATATAATTTTATTTAAATAAAATGAAAAATAAAAAATAACCACTTAGATACTAGATTAAAAAAAGAACAACTTTTTTTATTTGAATAAAAATAAGATTTAGTTTTAGAAAATGTTAAACATTTATTATGAAGATCAACATAATATTTTTATATTATTTATATTAATTATGTAATATATATTTTTTATGTGAAAAAATTCATAAAATGTAATATTATTCTAATCTAATTAAAATTCTATAAAAGTGAATGTTTTGTATGATCTGAATTTTCATTATTCACTTAAAAAACAATTATTTCTAAAACAAATAAAAAAATTACATCATAAAATAATTTTTAATTTATGAATTAAAAAATATAATTAATTTATACATAATCATTTTTTAAAATTTTGTAATTTCGTTTTGATCACATTCTTGGACAAATCTATCTGCATTATTTTACAATTTCTTTATAACTAAAATATTACTTACTAGAATAGAATGTCGATCAATAAATTCACCAATGATTAAAAATTTTAGGATTTAAAATTTCCAGAATGCTGCATCAAAAAAATATTTCCATAGTTATTCATAATACCATCATTTTTCTAGAACATCCCACCCTTTATCTTATGATGTCTATGATGTACCTTTACCAGCTATGTTATCCAACTCCTCAACACTTATTCAACGGTTTCTAAAATCTAAATAGGCCCTTAAAAGTATGAAAAATATAGATCCAACCATATTTTATTATAAGATAGAACATTTAATGGATTTATCATTTACTTATAAATTAATTTGAATTTAACATATAATTAAATTTGTAGAGGCTTTGTGGCATTTCCAAAAAATATTCCAGAAGTCCAATTCCTTCCAAAATTTCAAAAGGTCCAATATACCTTTGTATTAGTTTCTATTTCATACCAAAATAAATAAAACATTTACATAAATATACCTTTATGAAAACTAGATCACATTTTTTAAATATTAAACCATTCCTATCGTTATTATCAAAATGTTTTTATTTCTTATGAGCTACCTTAAAATGGTTCTGATTTTCTTCAATATATATAATGTATCCTCAATGTGATATTTTCCTAAAAGATTAAATTGACAAACATCATCACCATTTGATTGAGTATGAAACCTATTTCTATACAATGCTTGATGTAGTGCCATTAGAATTATTGAATATAAGATAATGGTATATGAAAATTGACACAAAGTTGAATTCAGATCCCGCATATCTTGAATGTTGATTATGAATAAATTCAAAATATATTATAATGTATTATTATTCCTTTAAGACTACCCATAAGTTTAATGATGAGGGTAGTTTCTCAATATAAGGTTGATGTTTATCATTATAAATAAAATTCTATAATTTCTATCTAAACTATAAATAAAGATCATATAAAATTGAATGTGGTGCACCATGAAATCTTAAAACCTCAACAATATAGAATCATTCACGGTTCTAAAGAGGTAGATCTTCCCTTTTCGCAATGAAATGTGTGTACTTGGTAAATTTATCAATTATAATATATATGGCATCATTATTTAACTGAGTCTTTGGAAATGTAGTGATAATGTATATAGTAATATCATTCTATTCCCATAATAGAATATGTAGTGGTTTCGCAAATCATTTATTATTATATCTCTCAACCTTTACCTATTTAAAAACAAAGATTCTTTTTACATTATCTATAATTTCCCATTTCATATTAAATTATAAAAATGATCCTTCAAATATTGATACATTTCATTACTTCCAGAGCGTGTAGAGAAATTTGATCTATGGGATTCATCTAAAAATTCTCTCATTATCATAGTTATGGATGGAAGGAATAACCACATTCAAATTTTTAGCACACTATCTTCATAAAAAATTCTGTCACTTTCCTATAAATAACATAAGTAATTTTAATTTTTAAACTTTTATCATCCTGATGGAAACTTTTTATCTTTTCTAATAAATCTTTTTTAGGAATTATTTGTAAAATTACCATTAATTCCTCTTCCTTAATAATTCTCATATATAATTTTACTGAATATCTAAATAATCATCCCTAGTCAATCCACATCATAGATAGAACTCCATGATATTTAGTAATCAGTGCATCAAATCCCTTATTAGTCATTACGTGATCGATCTGTATTGATAACTCATAATCCTTGAGCAGATAGAGAAATCCCAATTTCCTATTATTGATATATTTCTATAAAAAGTTGTTTTAAAGTTATTATGATACATATATATCACACTTTTTCACTATAAAGATAATACCTCCATATCATCAAAGAATAAATTTTGGATACCAAATCAAGATCAAGGGTGTAATAGTTATGTTCATTTATTTTTAATTACCTTGATGAATATAGATAGGCTTTATCAATCTAAATATGGACACATCTATGTTCTCTTATTGATTTTTAATTATATATAACAAATTCATCCCCTCTTGATGGTAATTTCATCATCATTTCATGGATAATCCTCAGCATTAATTATCCAAAAAACATTCTTTTTATTCATCTATCCATAATAATATAACCCCATTATGTGTCAACCTTCAAAATAGGTGTCTGAATCAGGATAATTTTTTAATAGATCGTAGATAGTATCCTATTAATCCATGTAAACTATGTACCATAATTATTATTATTTGTATATCCCATTATATGACTACCATTTTTTTTCAAGTATCAATTTACATTCTATACATAGAGACATTGTAGCCATGAAAAGGATCTTCCGAAATCTAAAATTTTCACTTTCTAAATTTACCTAATGACTCATTTTAGTTATGAGTCTCAAGAATGATTGATAGATGAATTTGGTACTCTTTATATCTTTATATCATCTATAAATAACATAAATAAATTATCACGATATTCCATAAACACTCTATTCATCAGAACCCCAAATAATAGTTGCATCATTAGTGAATCCAAATGGAATTACTATAAACTCATGATTTTCATATCTCATATGAAATTTTGTATTTTAAATAAATTCATTACTTAATCTCATTGGATGATACCAAAAACAAATAACAATATTTGAAAAATATTTAACAACATCACTTTGATCAAATAAGTCATCAATATAAGGAAGATAATAATTTTTCTACATAGTAATGGAATTGATTTCCTAGTAATCAATGCACAACCATGTAGTTTCATTGTTCATTTTAAAAATCTAAATAGGAGCTCCCTAATATGAACCACTTGGTTATATAAACCTGTTACCACACAACTCCTATAGATGTCACTTTAACTCATGTAGTTTCACTCTGAACATTCTATAAGTAGTACTAGATAATGTATTTTTTATATGGACCAGTTCAATAGAAAACTCAATTTCATGATCTGGTGGATTTCTATGTAGTTCCTCATAAAACACATCAATGTCGTCTTAAACAATACGAAAATAATCTACGCTGGGGTTAATATATATATATATATAGGTTGTTTCAGTTCTTATCATCCTGGAATTTAATTAATGAGAGATATTGGGGGAGTATCCATGCATTATTTAGATGATGAAGTCCCTACTCACATGATAAACAATTTCACATCTTCATCAAAAAAACATGGTCTCCTTCTCTTCTAAATAAATTATTTCATTATACATTGAAAAAAATCTATACCAAGGATTATATCAAAGTTTAAAATAGTTTTAACAAGAAAATTATCAAAAATGGTATGTACATTCATTATAATTGGGACTGACTAATACATATTTGATTCAATAATATTTTCTTCTAGTCATATTAATAGATAACTCCCTTTTAAGTGTTCCAAGAAATTTTGAATTTTATTTGAAATCATAGAAGATATAAAATAGTGTTAGGATCTAGAATGAAATTAAGAATTATGTAAATTTAATGTTAGGATAAATGTAACATCCCCTACATCTCCAGATACTTCAAATACAATTGCAGTAATTTCACAAGAATTACTTTCTCCCCATGTCTTATTTAGTGGAATGTTCCAATGAAATTTGGGGCATTCGTTTTCAAATTTCCCCATATTATTATATTTAAATCAATATTCATTGATGTAATCTACCATTACCTTGCATTCAATGGAATTATAACCAATATCCACACAAATGAAGAAAAATGTTGTTCATGTCAAGCGAATACCAGGGTGTTTCCTCCCACAAGTATCTCATGTTTGATTTTCCATCATATATTTTTCCCCATATCAATTTTTTTACTTCATGAGGTGTTCAAATTCCATCTTATTCTATTCCATTCCTTTTAATCTACATGACTTTTAGAATTATTTATTTTTCTTAATATACCATTATATTATATCCTGATTCGATGTGGATATTTGGGATATTAGTTCACTTTTGAATCATTGGATTTATCCCTTCAAAGAAACAATTAATATTACTATTTTAATTATGTACATAGTCCACAACCTGACTTTCTAACCATGTAACATTTACATCATTAAATGAAACATTTTATTCGTTATTTTTTCATATAAATAGAACTTTAATCTCCATATCTTTTCATCACTCATTAGGAAAATATTTATCTAAGAATATCACCTTAAAATATTGCCACAAAATGCTCAATTTTTTCTAAATCTGAAATGTTTTCTAATCAATAAAAAACAATAACATGTATCCCCTATATGATGATAAGATACCTATAAAATGTTTCTTCTTCCATTACATCCCAAATAAAGAACTAAATTATTTAAGGAACTCATCCATTTCTCAACTACTAATTTATTAGGGGTTCTATTGAATGATTGAGGAATTTGACCCATGAAGTGGTCTAACATGATCACACTATGTTGCAAATCACCATGATGATCCGTTTTATTAAGGATAATGGTTATAACATAAGTCAATTTCACGGATATAATTATACTTGGTTCAACACTATATCTATATGTAGCTGCATTATCTGTCCTATGAGGAAAATACCTACACAGACTACATGAATTGATTTGGATTCCATTCCTTTCACTATTTTACATTTCTCAATAATTAAATATAATTAATTACCTCATAAAATTATAAATATTAAATCATATTATATAAATCTATATTTTATGTAGCACTTAATATAAAATAAACACTTATGCATATCTAATCTCAATGTCATAATCACAATATCCTTGGGAATATCATAAAATAAAAAAAATATTTTCCAAAACATCATAATTGTTTGTAAATAGTGTTTTAATCAACACAAACTTTTCCCTTGGGAGTGTCTATCATGGTGAATAGTCTTAGTATCACTCAACATAAATTGGTGATGATCGAGAAAAAAAAATCCACCACTTTTAGAGTTTTAACCCATATGTGCTTCTATGCAATAGGTACATCCACATTCTGTATCCAGGAAGGGATGTATATTATAGGAAAAACAAACTATATCTAATGTACAGAAAATTATGATATTATTATATACAAAGACATATCATCCAAGTGTATCATAAGGTTGTAGTATCTAATCAATGTTTTCACAATCTAGTTCACAAGGTTTATAATAACGATGAAATGATATAAACTATAATAGCCCCTAACCTATTAGCACAATTAATTTGGTTAATTTATTTGATCATATCTACATTAAAGAGCTAATGTCAATAGGTATTTAATAATTTATTCATCTGGTAAAACAACATACATTCTAAAAGGTCATCTTACATTTTTAAAAAATAAAATACAATATAGTATTTTTTTTGAATAAATTATTATTTCCTATAGAATGTCCATATATATCAATCATAACCCACTTCAAATCATCCCATGGAAAATAAAAAAATAAATAGGTGAGATCATAATCTTAGTAATGCAATGTGTAGAATGTAATATATCATAGAATTATTAAGGCAGAAAAAATTTGGATGGAATAAATGGTGATAAAATAACTCCATATAAATAATCATATGAACTAGAAACTTGTCCATGAATTACATAACTATTAAAATAATCACATGGATATCTAATTTTTTTTTAATAATGAAGTAATTCATAATTTCACACATCCTATACATACTTTCAAGGCCTCATGAGAAGGAATCGTACATAAATGTGTAAGGAATATTGAAAATACCTTAAAATATTCTCATTGGATGTATATATACTTTGAGGTGATATGTAATTATATTAACCACCCATAACTCAATAAATTCAATTCATTAATCATATAAATAAACAATATAAATTAATTTATATTCAATAATAATCAATAACTATCCATACTGAAATAAATAAAATATAAATGGTCAACACTTTACCCAGTAAAAATACTCATAAGATTTATAGATAAATACAGTTGATGGAATAATTATATTATATCCTAACGAATGTATAATACATATCAATGTACATTGATATTGATAAAAATACTTTTTTATGATCATTGTAATTGTTCGTGAGGAGAATAGACATTTCTTTTTGAAATAAATTACATAAAATCACAAAAAAATCAAAAAAATCCGAATAGAATTTTTTGAAGATAATCACTGAAAAATGTAAATGAATGATCAAAGTAATGAGTAAACATGATGGCCAGAAAACACATTATTTTAGGGTAATTTAAAATAGAGACTTTGTTTATTACACCAATGAAATTTTCTTTATTCATAATGTGTCTAAAATATTCATTTTAAACCATTTAATAGAATGTAAAACATTGGTAAAAATGACTTTATTAAATCATTTTAGAGTAGTAAAATATTATTGAAAATATTTCAAATAAAATATTTACATGGTTGAAAATGATTTATGATTGAATAGGAAAAGAATCATGTTTTCCAAAAAAACACTCATTCTGACTTTTGAGTACATAGAGAGAGGAAAATGAACAGAAAAACATTAAATATCCAAAAATAAAAGATGAGAAGATAATATATGTGATTTGAGATAGAAATATTATATAACTACATCAATGTAAGATTAAATATAATCAATCCTAAATAAGAATCAGATTATTAAATAAACCATATTTTCCTATCTGAATTTCATTGTATGTTATTTTAACCTGCTATACAATAAATATAATTTTATTACAATTCAATACCAGAACCATATAAAAAATATTAATAGCAAATATGATCCAATTATAATAGGTCAACTGTCATTTATTAATAATTTTTTTTAAAACATTATTTTAGAGTGTAAATTAATTTATTTATAAAAGTTTCGGTTTGGTAGTTTTTCTCCTTACATTTCCTTTATTGTTCCATCATATCTAAAACATTATAAATTACATAAATATATCATATATTCATAACATAAATATATAAAATCACCCATGAAAGTGAATTGTATGTCTTGTTTCACTAGTATAATGTCAATCCATTATATGAAAGAATAAAATTTAATTCAATGATAATGGTTATAGTATACATAATTAAGGTAGAAGGTAAAATAAAATGAAATAATCTATTAAGTGTTATACCTAATATTTAGAAAAATAACATTTGAATATTCCATAATTATTCTAGCATGTTCATTTGATGAGACCAAAGAGACTATATCTGAAGTAGAAATGTTTTTAAGGTATTTGGTCATGTATTGGTTGAGTTAAGTGTTTCAACAGTTTTGATGAAAATAAGAGATGTGGTGCACTTTCATAAGTTATCTAAATGGAACACTTTAGATTACCTAAAATATTTTAATAATAAAATTTTTTTTTCATTCCAAAAAATAAAAAATATTCATATATTCATTGTTTATAAGGTTATGGTAAAATTAGAACAATAAAATGAGGATTAAAAAAACTTTATCTTGAAGCCAAATCTCATAATTTTTAACTCTTTTAACATATTTTTCCCTTAAATAAGATGATAAATATTTTCAAGGCTACTATTATTTATGAAAAAATTAAATTTGAATATATTAAATAATATTCAAATTGATGATTACAAATATTTAATCCATTTCAAATGAATCTAAGAAAAGAAGTGATTAAAAATAATTTTAATAAAATTTCACAAAACAAAATAAAAATGATTTTACAAATGTCTTTTTGTATACAAATTATTTTACAGTAAAATAAGGTATAATGATTCTCCAAATTAAATTAATTATATTATGATAAATAAAATTATTCTAATTTTTCTTCAAATCCAAATGAAAACCTAAAGGAACCATGTAATTACTTGATTAAAATAAAATAACTAAACTATTTTTATTTGAAAAAAATTCTATTTTGATTTTCAAAAAGATAAACATACATTTCTAACATCTGGGTTATATTTTACACTTCTATAAACAATGAATATTACCATGAATATATACCCATGGTTTAGAGATACAATGGGTATATATGTCTTAAAAAAATATATACCCACCTATTATAAAAACTATCGGTATATCTTGAGCTATACCAACCAATTTCAAAAACCAATGTGGTTAGCTCATTGAAATATTTAGCTGCACTCGAGATAATCCTCCCATCCTCATCTTGAATCCCTAATTCCATACCCTCTTACAAGGTTTTCATCCCCCCTCCTCAGGTAACTTATCTTCTATTGGCAAGTAATATACTTCAATTTGTGGAATTTTTTGTGGGATCTTTAAGATTTAATTACCCATGGTTATTTATTCTCCCATCACCCAGGAAATGGTTAGTGGTATTATTTAGTATTCTCCATTAATTATATCATTTTATTTATTTTCAGTTTTCTTGAACATATTATTAGTGATTTCTAATTCCATCTTATATTCTACTGGTTGTTATTTTCATTTTCATCTACACATTTGATTCTACTAGAAATTGTTCACATCACAAATATACTCATTTCATTAAATTTATATCCTAATAGAGATCAAATATAGTAAATTAAATTACTAAAATTAATGTTTTAATTATAAATTATTTCTTTTGAAAACTATCCTATGGATTCTTTTGAATTTAACAATCATTGGAATATGTTTTGTTGAATATGTTAGGTATTTGTATATTTTTAGTGTATTGAATCCTATTTGCATTAACTAATATGGTTAATGTTATTTTTTTCCTAGATTTATTGGATGTAATTAATGAAATATATTTTTTGTTATCATAAACAACTGTTAAACAATTTTTTTTTGAATTTTAACCCAAAAAGGAAATAATTGTAAGGTGATGTATCTGATTATACTTTTAAAAGTAATTCTAGAATATTTACTTATCTATGAAGGTTGGTTCATTATACAATCACTAATATATTCATAGTACTTGTCTCATATGTTGTATAGAATTCATAAGTATAATTTATAAGTTAATTAATGATAATATATTATCAAAAAAAAATTTATATTTTAAATATTACGAATTTAAAACTATTATTATGTAAAAATATTTATAGAAAAAATTGGTAAATATAATAAGATCATTATATTAGTTAGAATGAAAATCTTGTTGGATCACATTGATTTTTTGATACATGTTTTACATTGATAATTTTTTAAATAATAATTTTTTTCTTTATGAAATCATTAATGGTATAACCCTCAATTTTACCAATTTTTATTAACTGGTGAGTATAACGTAGTTCATTAATAAAAATTCTTCCATAGTTATTTTATCTTATGTTGAGTTGTCACAAATTTATCTAAACTACATGATAAATTAATTAAAAACCATTTATCCCCACTTTACATAAATTAAGAGGTTTCAATAGTGTTGAAGTAATGAATGAGTTTCATAATGATGGATGGAATGGATTAATAATATAGTCTTAATGGATCTTCCCCAAAATAAATAATTCTAAATTTTAATATTAAAAATTTTAAATTATATGTTCATTATATTTGAATAATATATGTATTTTTAACCATAAATAAAATCCGTTCATTACTAAATGTTATCCTTTGTTATGTTTCCTAATGAGAAGACCCCTATGAATAATAAAAACATATTATTTACTAGTATTCTTTAGTTGTTAATTATTAAAATACATGAACCTTTTTGGATTTATATGAGTATAAATTGGTTTTTTATATGATATACCATATTCATTGTTGGGATAGATATTAGATATTCTATAATGGTCTCAAACATCATGTATTGCATTCAATTTGTTTTTTTATTAGTTTTCATTAATTTCCATGACACTATAATTTAAATTTGTATTAGAATTTGGATATCAATTAAATTTTAGTTTACATTGTTGATTATAACATAAATTTTGTTACAAATAATTTAATTGATATAATATAGGTCTTTCATAATGATAAAATTTAAACTGAGTTCTAAGAGAAAATTGAAAAATTTTAGATTATTCATTAAAAAAAGCTTCATATGAAATTTGTATATAGTTTCAATGTTATAATTTTGGTTTAAGGAAATGGTTAATATGGGATGAATTTAACTTCCATATAATGATTTTTGGATTTAGAAAAACATTTATTTTTGGTATCACAGTGGATAGATGAGACAATATTATATTATTCTTGAACAAAATGAAAAAACCGAAATGGAGAATTCAACATTTGATCTGTTTCCATTTTTGTATCATTATGAGAGAGATAGTATGGTTTTTAAAGAAGTAAAATATATCAATATAGATGATTAAAATATAGATTATGATGATTTTGAGAGGGAAAAAATTAATTTGATGATACTAGAACTCTTGTATATTAGGAATATACGAAAATGAAAAGCCTGAAAATTTTAATTTAGCTATATTATGGAAAACTATTGTATGGTATTTATATTACCACCATTGATTATATTCTTACCTTTTTAAGGGTTCTCATTATATCGATGTAGCTATTCACTTACATCATTATATTTCATGGATGTTAATTAAGCATCATATACTTTCTACTAATAAAAGGCATGCTTTTCCAAAAAGATTATAGATTATATGTGGAGGAAACAATTGGACTATATTCCTGTAAAGATTGAGGCATGTATCAATGGATGGAAAATGAATATAAAACTCTATCTTGTGTTCTATTGAATGCCATGTGGCACTTTCCATTTATTCATAGTCTTGAAAATCTATTCGTGTCTTTAATAAACTAATCCAATATTTGATGTCATAATGTTGTGAAAATTAAAGTTAATAATGATTTGGCTCATCATATAGATGGATTAGGATGATGGTAATTTGATAAATAATATCAAAAATTTTCATTTAAGGTGTGTATTATCTGGATGGGTATATCCTATGATGGTTTTACTATGTTTGGTCAGATTCTTTCTACCCATATCATGTGGCCAGTTTTTATTCAATCTTATAATATTTTTTCATGGATGTGTATAAAAAAGCCTTTCAATTTCTTGAGTATACTAATATACAGACATTATGATCCAAGAAATGATAAATATGTCTACTTGAAACAATTAATGTGAGAGATTTATTTGATTTGGGATATGGGTTGGTGCACATTAGATGGTTATTAAAAAAATTATTTCAGATGTCTGCATCCATTGTTTGGACTAGAATTTAGTTCCTTACTTATGAAATGATTTTTGGTTAGAGCGTGAATGGAAATATATCATTACATAGTTTTATGAACAAAAAACAATCTAACATGATTAAATATCATTATATTTTAATTTTCAAGGGGCATCAAAGATTCTTTCTAATAGATCCTCAAAATTGAAGAATTGTCATAGGTTTGACTATACTATGGACACAGAAAAACCTACTCAACATATATTAGGAATTGATTTGATTAATGAATTGAAATATTTATTTTCATCATTAGGTAAAGGTAAGATGAAAACTAAAAAATGTTAAAACTATACCCACTTAAAATCAGTAAAGGGATGTATCTTTGTTAGAGTTTCTATTTTATTCTACTGATTTTTATGTCATTTTTAGAAGTAATTGAAATTGTGAAAAATATGTGTGAACTATTTACTTCAATTTATAGTGATATCAAGGGGTAGACCAAATATGTCTTCTAATCTCATCAAGACGTCTAAGATTGGTTTATTTAACAAGGACATCATTTTTTGTGTGTTAGGGAAATCTAATGTAATGTTCCTTCTTCACATTTTATAGTGACACATTTAGAGAAAAACCAATTACTTCATTTATTAGAGAATATATATCTTCATGATGGATATTTTAGAATCATAACTAAATGATACAATTGAAGGGATTTGAAACTAAAATCCCTAATATGCATGATTACCATATTCTTCTTAAAAAATAGATACAAATAGAAATCCAGCAATTTCAATCCAATAATGTACAGTGAATGTGATTCCATGGTTCAATATTTTTAGATAACTTTTTTCAAAATTGTTATCAAATTATTTCAAAATACAAAAAGATAAAGCCTTAATTTTATATGAGTTGTAAATAAATTTCCACCACCATTTTTCACATGCATTCTTCTTTTAACAGTTCATATTCAAACTGAAACACTACTTGGGGATTTACCACTTCTCAGTGGACGTATCATACTAAATGAAATACGAAAATATTGAAATTATATATTTGAAACCAAAATCATCAAGTTGATTCTATTGGGAGATTTTATCTAGAAAAATAATGTATGGATTCATATTCATTTTATTTTTTTGAAGTGATCACAAGACATAATTGGCCAATGTGAAATAAAGATGATAATTATGGGGAAATTGAGCCCTTGTTTCCAACAATTCCCTAAACATTATGAATTGTTGGGTCATATGAATTTGCAACATATATCCTTAAAGAATGGGATAAGGAACATCACACAATATTGTATATATTTGTTTTTCAAATGACTATATCATGTAAGAAATTTCAACATTTATATGTTATCCCATACTATTTCATTTCACATATACCTCAAATTTATTATAATTTTATATACGGAACATAAAGAAATTTTAATTTGATTTCATCAATATTTTCCATTGATAATGATAAAGGGTTTATATAGCCAAGAATTTCATACATGGTTGAATTTGAAGGTATTAACATTACATTAATTGACTTAAAATATAGATATTAATTTATTTGTATCATTTATATATATTTCATTTATTGATTTTACCTATGGAATCTACTTATAATGAATTCAGATCATTGGATTTGGTCCCAATTATTTTTATTTTTAATGAAAATCCTTATTAATCAATGGGTTTATATTTTTACCAACGATAGAGTGGTGAAAATGAGAACATAACATGATGGTAATTTGTTAACTTCTACAATGGACTATTATTCCAATGCATCATATAGACAGTCTAGATATGAAATAAGTCTTATTATGGACTTCTAGAGAAAATATTATTATAGTATTAATACGCTCATAGTCAAATCACTATTAGGAAATTCAAATGGTTTTATTTAATATAGAAAAAAGATAAATTTATTGATGGATGTGGATTAGATTTATTGACATTAGTTATATCTTGGATACCTATGAACAATACATTTTTGAATCAATATAAAAACATGAATTTTATGTGAAATATCATTTGAGACCTAATTATGGTGTCATTAATGATGTAATCCCAAGACATATTATTCATGAAGATTTGCATAAAATTGACACCATTGAAGAACCAATTAGTGTTGAACAAAATATTTCATTTTATTACTCATATATTCCCATTGTGAGAGTTTATGGTGAACCTAAAGTACTGGTGGGTAACATATATATGCAATTATATATGTTTATAGATAATCCAGTTTACCTTGACATGGGTTTATCATGTTGGTATTACTATAATTACTTTAAATTTAGTTTTATATTGGAATAATATGTATGTTTTAATATAGATTAGCTTCATTGTATTTAATTAGATTTATTTCAATTCATAAATTTTTTTATAAAATGGGTTTTTAAAAAATGAATAACTTTATTTTAAATTATTTTTTTCAAAAAAATGTTATGATTTTATTTTGACATATTTCACTTCTATGTTGTTTTCATGATTTAAAAAAATCTAAAAATGTACATTTTATTTTTATGAATATTATTAAAAATAATGTAGATGATTGAAGGAAACAATTATTTGATGTTGATCGATAGATGTGTTAGTGTGGGAGGCCTCCTCCTTATTTGTTAGTCACTATAATAAATGTTATGTTTTTATTTTTAATTACACATAATTTCAAGTTCATATTCCTTATCATGTTTTTAAGGACATTTAGTCACACAAGGTTTGAATCCTCTTTATCTTGCTAGCATGGTTCAAATAATGGTTTCTTTTAGACCTATACAAAGAACCCTTCATACAAATTCCCACCAAAACCCACCAGTAGATATCCAATCTACGACACCATTCTATCCTCTACATGAGCCTTTAGGGATGTTCCCACACATTCCTCGCTCATCATCTCATTTAGCCATTTATTCTCATACCATGTCTGTGTTGCCTCTAGGGATTTTCCTCCTTTACAATATTCATATCACTTGAGTTATCCCTAATGGTTATACCCATAATCTTCCATGTCTATGTCGGCTCAATTTCTTACAATCTATCTTGGATCTAATGATTATAGTATTTCATCTTTCACTATAGTGCATGTATAATACACTGAACATGAATTGGAATATACAAATCCTTTTGAGGCTATTGATCCAGCACGTCTCATGGATCCATTGAAGACAATCAAGAATCTTACATTCCATTTTTTTATTACAAGTGTGAGAAATTCTATCACATAATTTTTTTATCTTTTTGTAATGTGAATTAATTATAATTTTTCCCTTTTATATTATTCTATGATGTCTTCTTGTTGGTGAAATGAGTACAACAGTATGTTGGAGTATTGGAAATTTCAAACACAAATAATGTTGTATTACAATAAATAGAACCAGATGATAGGTAACAATATCAAGTAGTGTGGATGTTTCTTGGAATCATTAGCCAAGTACCATGATATCATTCCATTGAAAACAGTCTCATAGACACATATCATTAATGAAATCAAGAAAAAATTATGGGTAGGGATATGGGTATGATTTTTTTAAATTTATATCTATTTTATTATTGTATTTATATGAATTAACATATTCATTGTAGCATCTAATTAACATTCTTGATAGTGAATCTACTATGGTTACAATGTTTATTAATCAAGGGTTTTTTAGAGATTTTTAAGAGATCATATAATCATGAGTTATTTGTTGGTTGGAGAAGTAGATTTGGTTCTGATTTAGAGGTTTTACACATATTACATGACCTTCCAACAACACAATACAAAAAATTGGTGACATATTTGAGGACTGATGAGTTTATGATATTCCAAATCATTGATAGTTTTCATATAAATTTAAATTATAATTCATTTTAATAAATATTTTTAGTATGCATCAAGAAAAACAAAAAAAAAATATTCAATAACATATCTTCACCCAATGGGGTTCACTACAATGCCCAAGCATGAGAGGTTCCAGATACTTTAATAAGAATGTAAATAATATCCTGACTTGTATTATTACCTTTTTAACTTCCCATGATGAAATTAACCATTTATTTTCATTAATACCTCTATAAAAAGGAAGAAAATATCCATTTTAAATGGTATAATGTGAAATTGGCCTAATGTACTAATGGCCTGATAGCTAATTTTACATTTAACCCAATGGACTAATGTTTAATTTTTTAGTTGGACAATTGGCATAATGACCAGACAGACTAATAGTCAATTTTCTTAAAATAATAATGGAGAATTGAACTAGTGGTCTAATGGAAGATATGAAAATTTTATTAACGACCTAATGACCTAACGTAGAATTGGATAATTTTCCTGATGACCAAATGTTCAATATTCCTAATGGCCTAATTTCTAACTTTCCAATTGGCCAAAAAGACTAATGTAATGAGGGACAATTGACCAATTATACTAATACAATAATTGCGAATCATCTAAATGGATAGTTTTCCAAAGGGACTAATTATTCAGTTGGCATAATGGATTACTGGCCTAATGGATAGTTCGTCTAGTGGATCATTTTCCTCATTCTCCAATTAACCTAGTGGAAAAATGACTTAATGGTCAACTGGACTAAAAACCAAATGTCCAAGTCATATAATGGCCAAATGGACTATTGTTATAATGTCCTATTATACAATTATATAATTATCTAAATGGTCTAATTCCCTAAGGGCCAATTTTCCAATTAGCCTAATGCCTTGATGGCTTAATATATAATTGTCCCAATGGTTCAATGGACAATTGGCTAAAAATCCTAATGAAAAATTTTCCCAATGAACTAATAGCCTATTAGAAAATTATCAAAAATGGACTATTGGCCAATTGGAAAATTGGATGAATGGCATAATTCCAAATTTTCCTAATGTATTAATGGAAAATTGGATTGTTGGACTAATAGCCTAATAGAAAACTGGCCTAATTAGCCTAATGGTATAATGACCAATTTCCCAATTAGCCTAATTGTCAGAGCAACCTAATAGAGAATTATACCAATGGTCTAATGGCCTAATGGCCTAACAAAAAATTGGCATAATTTTCAAATGGTCAATTATCCAATTGGCTTAATTTTCTAATGAATATTTATTTAATTTTCTTAATAGCCTATTCATCAGTTCACAGAATGTCCAATGGTAAATTGACTGATAGCGTAATGGCCAATTACGCTAAGAACGTATTAGGATAATATCCTCATGGATAATTTTCCAATTGTGCTAATCATGTAATGGCCAATTGGACTAATTATCATAATATAATACAGTATAATTTGAAAATTTATCTCATGGACAAACATCCAAATGGACAATTGGCCAATTAGTAAAATGGACTAATGTCCTAATTGCCATTTTTTATAGTGGCATAAAGACCAATAGGTCAATTGGACTATTGGACTAACGGACTAACATCCATTTTTCCTAAATGCCTATTGTCTATTTGGACTATTGTCCTGATGGCCAATTGGCCTATTGGAATAATTGCTAATGTTCTAATTGGCCTAATGGCCTAATGGTGAATTATCCAATTGGACAATTAGTCTAATGGACTAATGTACTAATTTCAAATTGTTCTAATGGAAAATTAGCCAATTGGAATAACAACCAATTCTTCAAATGGGAATGTAGGTTAATAGCCAGTTGAAATAATGGAGTAATGGCCTAATAGAAAATTTCACAATTGGTATAATGGCATAATGGCATAAAATCCAATTATCTTAATTGGCCTAACAACCTAATGGTCAACTGGAAAATTGGTCTAATGGCCTAAAAACCTAATGTAAATTTATACAATTGGACATTGACCTAATATCCATTAGTCTATTATCAAACTGGAATTCTTTATGACTTAGATATAATGTATTTATATTTAAT
This sequence comes from Viscum album, assembly GCA_963277665.1. Classification (NCBI taxonomy): domain Eukaryota; kingdom Viridiplantae; phylum Streptophyta; class Magnoliopsida; order Santalales; family Viscaceae; genus Viscum; species Viscum album. Next base: position 1,430,149,343 of record OY728141.1, read on the forward strand.
GATTTTCAATTATTTATAGATACGTAATTTGAAATATTCAAATTAGGTGTATTATTTTGATATTATTGAAAACACATAAAAATAGTTTTATGATATATTTTATCAAGGATTAAATACTATTAAGTATGTAAATTTTTGATTATCTATATTGTTTTGATAATAAATTGAAATATAGAATAGTCATATTTAATAAAAATATAATTTACTTATAAAGTGAATTTCATTTAATGAATAATATGACGGAGACCATATTATGAGATTAATATAATGAATTAATATTGAATTTTATGGACTATTCAAAATGAGTTAGTAAAATTATAATTTGTTTATGATTGGATTTTATTTGTGAAATTTTAATCATTGTTTATGGTAGGGTTATATTAATAAATTGTTCATTCATTTAAAAATTATTTCCTTTTATTATTTTTCTAGACTATAAAATTTTTATATTATGATTATGTGTAAAATATAAAATATCATTTGCATCAAGTAGTATAGGTCATCGAAGATCAGTTTCCTCGAGCATAATTATTTTTCATGAGAAGGAATATTAAGAATGGACGTGCAGTAAATGCACAATAACAAGAAAATATTGCACGTTTTCTTATTTATATTTATAATATTTATACAAAATTCATAATTAAATATCTTTTTTATATTTTGAGTAGACATCCCTATAGGACCTCGATGATAAAGAAGGTGACAATTTCATGCTAAATGATCTTTAACGTTAGTTATTTGGTGAGAAGAACACAGAGATATTCTGATGTCATCTTGAGAAAAACACCATCTCCATTATGTAGTGGTTCCAATCAATCTCCTATAAAATCTCTCAGACCACCGACATGAAAAGAGATCATATAGAAGTAGATGATGCAAAAAAATAGATTTACATGAGTTTAAATGTAGTAAATTGATCAACGAACACTTACAAAAATCTATGTTAGTTATAAGTCCATCACTTCCATTAGAGGATGTAACTATAGTTGATTTATATATGGAATCAATGCACTCTTTAAATGACGACACTAGTGATACCAATGAGGGTCCTACTAGCGGTAGAAATAATGGTGGTAAAAATGATGATTATGGTAACGATTCTCTTGATGATGATACTAGTGATGTGGATATTTCTGATGGTGATGAGGATAATGATGTTGGAGATGTGTGTGATATTGATCCCCACTATTGTTGACTAAGAAAAAAAGACACATATCGTTGTTGTATAATGACTTGAATTTATTTGTTTTATGGATGTCTATGTAAGTGATAGTATTGTAAATAATATTAAAAATTGTTACAAGAAGTTGGTTGAATTCAAAATATACAATATTTATATTTTTTTTATTTTTTATTATGTTTTTATTGTATTTACAGGTTCTAGTGCTGGAAGAGCTATTGCTGCTACCAAATGGGGATAACTAGATGTACCTACAGTTTAGAGAATCGTTGGTATAGATATATAACCATTGTTTAGGTGAAATTGGGGGTATGATAAAATATATATGGTTATACCCACTGTTTCAATAGAAACAATTAGTATAGTTCAATACCAATGGCTCCATCAGCCGTAGTTTTGAGGGCCATAGACATGGTTCTAAATCATTGGTATAAAGATTTCTTCAAATAGTTTTTCATAGGTGTAATGTCACTTATATTATATGTATTTGTAATAGAAAAAGGATTCATTATCTTTTAATTTTTTCATTGATTTTTTTAATGTTATAAAACGGATAGTTTTGTAAAATTTTTATTTTTCCATATTCAATTAAAAATAAAAAATTTCAAAAAAAACATATAAATTTAATACTAATATAATTATGTGATTTTTAATTAAAAAATGAATTTATTATCTAAAATTAAATTTATGAAACTAGTAAATTTCGGTTTTAATAATGATATATGATAAAGTTATGCACTTTTTGATATAGTTTCTTTATAAAAAAAACATTTTTTTTACAATTAAGTATCCAGTGTTACATAGTGGAGTATGAAAATATAGAAGGATACTAAATTTGTTCAAAAAATATATTATATCTCCCTATGAATTTAAATTATATATTTTCATTTTAATCCCAAAATTTTCAATTGTTTCCTTTACCCAAAACAACAAACCAAAAAAATTTAAAAATAGTATATAATAGTTACGATCTAACATTATAATTGGATTGTAATGTTATATCAAACAGAATTATGAAATATATGATGAAATAAATATAATGGTCATTATTAATGTAAAGGAATTGATAAAAATTATTCTTGTGTAACAAAATAACTAATAACACTGATTTATTTTTTAAAATGATTCATTTCAAAAATTTTCTTCTATATGATTTATTTTAAGATAATAAATATATTATAAATGACATATATAATTGATATGAATAATATATTTACAAAAAATATATATTATTAATTGATAGTAAATAATAATAATAATAGTTCATATATTAAAAAAGTTATTTTCTAATGGAAAATGCCTTCATGTTATAAATATTCATTTTCATACATATATATTATTTAATAGAAAAATAATAATATTTTAGAATTTTTATATTATAGAATTTAATTATTTATTTTATTCATAAAAAAATTATATTTTTAATAATTTTTTTATTTTTCTATAATAGATTATGTTTAGGTAAATAGTGAAAAATATAATTTCTTTCACGACTTATTTGTTCAAAATTTATCATTATATTAAAAAGAAATATAAGTCTATAAATCCTTTTTATTTTTCAATGATTTATTTAAAATTTAAATATATAAATTTTAATAATAATATGTCTAATTCATACAACAAATTAAATACAGTTTATCAAATAATGTAATATTTTCCAATAAAATAACTAGTTTTTGGTATTTTCTATTAATTAAAAAAAAATTCAAAAAAATTTGTGTTGGATTTCTCTTGAAGAAGCATAAATTTTTTAAACATAATAATGTTATTTATAACAAGATAATTAATTATATTCATAACTTTACCCTATAAATAAATTTAAATCATAAATGTACACTTTTTCTAAAAATGGATTTTTACACGTTAAATTTGATAATTCTAAAATTGAGTTTTATTACAAATATATATTTTATGTCAAAAAATTGATTTAAAAATAAAAAAAATTAGGTTAAAATTAAGCATTATTTTTTCTTTTTAGGAATAACAATTCTTTACCTCTGTAAAAACTAGTAAATCTGGTAAAAAAAATGGTAAAAGTGAAAATTCTTTGATTAATGGACTTAAAAACATTATTGAAACATTTATAGAAATTAATGTATGAGATATTCTATACATTATTTCCATACAAATCCCACTATGTTTAATTTCTTATTCTTTTTTATGCTTGAAACATGTTCTGTCTTTATATTAATTTGAAATATTTATAAAAATTAAATCATCAAGCCTTATAAAAGGAACCTCTCACCACATGACGAATCTAAGATTACCACATATTTTATTCAGAAATTTAATGTTTTAAATCCCATTATAGTATAATTTTAAGTGAATTTTTTATTTTTTTTGGTTTTTGTAAAATATTGAGCTTAATTGAAAAAATGCATATTTTGAATTTTTTATTTTTTTACTTATTTCGGTATTTAATCTATAACATTTTTTATATTGACCCAAATTGTGAAATTATTTCTTTTTATATTAAATATATCATGGTATTAATTTTCTTATACATGAACCAAATCTCAATCCATGATTTGGATGCACAAATCCTTCTCACAAGGCAGGCCTTGACAAATTTATACGGATATAGAGAATTTTATTATTTGGACCATAATAATTAAATGACCAAACTAAATGAGATTAGATTCCACGGTTATGAAGAGGTAATCCAGAGTAAAAATTTTTATTAAGAGCTACCTATGTTATTTCAAAATTTTCAATTTCATAAATGCATGGGAATTTGGATATGTGGAATATCAAGAGCTAGTTTGGGAATATTAAATTTTAAGAGTAAAACATACATAACTCTTACAAAAAAAAGTACAATAAAGATAAAATATTGTGAGTAAAGATATGAGATACAGAATAAAAACTTTCAAGAAGGGTAATTCAAAAAATCCTTCCATTTATTGTGGATACCACTCAGAATATTTTAGAGGATAATTTGGAGCCAACTTTTCTCTTCATTCTCGATATAAAAATTATCCTCTTCTTTAGTCAAAAGTTTTTACAACATATGTTGGAATTTTTTTTTGAATTAGGGTTAAATATTATGTAAATTATTTTTACTTATTTAATTTAGGTAGTATCATCTTATTCTATTCCCTTTCATTTTCAATTTTTTCCCCAACCATCATCCTTGTCATCTCCATGCATGTGGAGAACATACTCTCATAGTCGTTTGAGTGGGTGGAGGTTGATGAGTGTTTTGTAATTAAATTTTTATCTTTATTTTATTATATGAATTTCAATACTGGTGATATGTGTTTTTTTGGGTTCACCCCACTTTAACTACTATTGACTTATTCTTCCTATTTTAATCATTTTCCACTCCACCATCACTATAATTAGAGTGGATTTGTGTTGTTGTGATGATGTGAGTGAATATTATCTTGAATTAGAAGGGCAGGTGTGGTATAATATCAATTAATGGAAAGGTTTTGAATGATGGGTTTGACCTCAACATTGATTAAAATATTGAGAATAAATATTATTAATGAATAATTATTTCATCACCCTGATCTCTCGAGAATAATAATGACTAGTAACTAACTTGTTTTTTTCATTACATCTCTATTGTGTTTTGTTAAATTCTTTTTTATTTCATGCATTAATATATATATATATATATATATATAATATTTTCATGCATTTAAACCCCACCTTTATATTAGTTCATTTGAATATTTTCTAGTATATAAATAGTGAAAATTGAAAAATTATTGTGTTTAAATAGCCTCTATGAGAGATGGACCCTAGGGTGCACACATTATTACATTGTTATGTTATAAAAATTTAATGTAAAGTGATTAATGAAAGATCCCTCTCATCAATTTTATGTCATTTCTATGGAGTCCAATCAAATGCACACATTGTTTTAAAAACTCAAAAATACTAAATTTCAAAAACCAAAAAAAATAACATCAATTCATATCGTTATTTTATTGGATGAAAGATGGAATTTATATGAAAATTTTTAATATGAAATTTATGCTAACAATGTTTATTACTTTATAAAACAATTATAATAGAACAATCAATTGAATTAGAAAGAAAAAATGCTATAAGTGATGACAAATCAAATAGAATTTATTTCCTCATCAATAATGGAATTTGTGGCTCAAATGGAGGCCAAAAAATTGAATCAAATATTTCATTTCAAACAATTCCAATTGAAGATCGAAGTTATTATGATATTATAAATTAACTAGCATCTAACCTATACATTCCATTTATAGAGGAGGATGGAGAAGAATAATTTCCAGCTGATGCACATGTGGGAGATCAAGGAGAGTTGGATAAATATTGGGCAAATTTTATAGAAGGTGAAATTTTGTGAGGTTCTACCATCCTTGATAATGAAAAATCATTGAATCGATACCTCTCTATTTTTTTATGACGATGATGAATATATACTAACTGAGATGGAATTTCTAATAGTCACACCAACAATGATCAATTTCTAAGTTGACTTAATAGAAATAGAATTTTATTATATTGATTATTCTTGTTTAAATATTATTCATGATGAAATATGTTATAACATCTCATTTTTAGAAATTTTTTATATAAAAAATAAATAAGGCCTTGTATTTTAAGGAATATACCACACAGGTAGCAGTGATAATAGAAGAAGAGATGGAGAAGAATGTGGTAGTGAGAGTTCCTCTTATTCAATAACTCGTGTACTATATGGAGTAGAACACCATAGAATTATAAAGGGAGTACCCCATTCATCTTTTCCCTCCCCCTCTACACCCGAAAAAAATTTATATCATATATACTCTAGGTTGGGGTAATTTTTCTTTTCATTGGAGGTTCTAAATCCTTGAATATACTAATGGATGTCGGGAGAAATAAAATGTGGTGGTTTAAAAAATGAAACCCCATCCACCTTCAGATGTTGGGTAAACCGCTAACACGACATACCTAGGGAAAGTAAAATCCTAGAACACACATGGGTGTCCAAACCAAGTTCTATCATATTTTCTTTTTCTCTTTATTTTTATTTATTTTTCTTATGCATTTATTTATTTCATTATTTATAGGTATATTGACAGCAACTAAAATCATAAATCAAATCCACCACTAGAATAAAAAGTTAGGTTATATCATTACTTTTATGTAGTTTTTCTACAATTGTTTTTTTGTTTTTTGATGATCTGAACTAATTTTTAGTAAATTCAATGTGTTGGGGGAGTATCGACCTTCATATTAGTTTTCTTGTGTTAATTGTATTTTTTTTATTTTTTTGAGAACCTTGAGATTCATTAATATTCATATATTTTTCACACAAAAATTTATCTTCAAAAAACATTTGTGATTTATTTAAAAAATGGATTCTAAATTATTTTTGATGATCAATCATTTTCCCTGATTTGGATTTTCATGATTTTATTAAAAAATAAGACTAGTTTTTTGAATATATTCCCATGAAACACTAACTCAAAATGTTTCCCAAATCTTTCAAGGTATTCTGAACGACATTAAAATATTCTTTCATATAACTACACTCTATTAATGAAAACATGTATTTTGTGTGAGAATAATAATTTGTGGCTCTTCTCTTTCAAATCATTGGATATGAGAGAATTAGTTTAACATTATTGAGGAAAATATTTTGATAGAAAAATTATTACATGAGACCCACCCATAAAGATTACCTTCTTTGTCCCTTAGATTCCATTAATTTTTTATAGGTTTTCATCCACATTTCTAATTGTGTTTTCGTTTCCTACCCGCAAACATTGTATTTTATTAAGGATGTTTCATGTTTCAGTGTGGGGAAGGTCCTTTCAACTCTTGTCATTAAAATGTGTTTAGTTTCTAGGTGGTGTGAGATTTGATTCAATATTTTCGGTAGTGGAGAAAGAGAAAATGGTTATTGATTCATTATTTCAATTGGAATTATTTTTTTCATCCAGTTCTACTCCAAATAATATTCAAAAAACAATAAAAAAAGAAAATGAAAAAATGCATATGAGCTTGAATTTATAATTTTACTATCATTATGACCCATATATCTCTCTAAAACCAAGATAATGAATTTAATTTCTTTCATTTTTTAATTTTCAACTTAACCTCTATGAAAAATAAAATAAAATAACGTTGTTCTTTTCTAGAGCTTTAAGAAATAATAAAGAAAAAAGTATAATTTGGTTGATATCCTTTATTGTAATCACTAATTTTCTCATGTACCATGTCATAAAAAAATGGTTTCGTTTTTTTGTTTCATATTCTTAAGGAGGATTTAGTTAGTAACTTCTTGTGTTTTTACATGATTATTCGTGCATTATATATAAGAGATAAAATTACACTTTTTGGCCTTAAATTTTTCAATCATGTACCCAGCAATCCTAATTCACATAACATACCATATAAGAACCTCATTATTGAACATATTTTTATGTCTCATGTTGTGGAGAAATGATAATGGTCACAAGCCTATGGTGAAACCTCCAATTAACGAGTATGAGCATAACACCATATATAACTTCTCTAAAGTGAAGAGTGACATAAAATTCAATGTGAGGTTGGTTCTGATTGAGCCATGTATAGATTTAAGAGGATGTCCAAATTTAAATGTAAGGAATGATATTTTTTAATGAATTTTTTTTCATTGAGGAGACCTGAAGGAATTATATTTTGAAAATTATAATGGATGTTTTCTTATTTTTTTTTATTGTGTGAATTTTGAATTGAATATATGATGATTTTATAATATTGAAATGGTTATGTCTGGGGGTGATTAATATAGAAGTTTCAAATATTTTATTCTATAATTTAATGTTTTAAATCCCACTATAATTTTATTTTATAGGAAATTGTATCATTATTATGTTTTTGTGGAATTTTTAGCTTAATTGAAAATATTTCATATTTTGGATTTTAACTATTTTAATTTATTTATCTTTTTGGAAATAAAATTTTCTATACAGGAAAAAGTTGTGGAATTATTTATTTTTAGGATTAATTACATAATTGGATTTATTTTATTCTTATGGGCCCAAAGCTCAATCCACCATTTGGGGGCCCAAATACATATCCCAAGGCGGACCTCAATAATTGTGTTCAGATCTGAATAATTTTAATATTGCGACAAAAACAATTAACTGGCCGATCCAAATGAGCATATATACAATATGGAGAAACATGAAATCCATATAAATAGTGTTTATTAATATAGAAAATCAATATTCATTGTTTTTCCGGAGAAATAAATTCATGTAATTTCGGATATGTTGAATATGAAGAGCCATCCTGGGATGATTAAATTTACAGGGTGAATCAAAAATAAATACTACATATAGAAACCAATAAGGATAACATTTTGCGAGCTAAACTAGTAGATATATATGAACCACATTAAATATAATTTTTTTTAAAATTTTGTAATTTATTTTGGATACCACAATGAATCTATTGGATGATGATTTTGGAGGCAAAATTTATCTCCCCTCTCCCTATAAAAATGTACATCCTCTTCATTACAAATTGTTTCCATCCCAGGCAGTCCATTTTTATAGAATAAGGGTTTATTCTTATTTAATATTTTATTCTTGTTTAATGTATCTTTTTTCATATTCTTATCTACTATTTAATTTTCTAATTTTTATTCCCCCACCACAATCCTTCTAATTTCAATGAAAGTGGATAAGTAAATGTATTTTTTGTTCGGGGAGAGTGGTGGTTCATGAGTTTCTTGTGCTTAAATGTTTATAATTATTTTATTATGAAAATTTCAATTCTAGTGAAATGGATTTGGTGTAGGGTTCACCCTACATTCACTAATATTTAGTTCTTCTTCCCATTTTAATCATATTCCTCTCTTTTATCATCATAATGTTGTATCTAGGGGGTGTAGCATTGGTGGGATTATGTGAGTGTTTATTATGTATAATTTAGAGGGTTGTTGTGGGATAATTACAATTAATGCGAATTTATTGAGGTATAGGGTTGATATTAACATGGAATTGAATATTTAGAATAAATATTTTCTTAGAAAAATGATTTCATCACCATGACCTCCCAAGAATGTCATTGATTCTCAACTAACATTTGTCTGTCATATAATCCCCATTATGTTTTTTTGTATTCATTGTGTGTTTTTTTCATTAATATATATATATATACTAATTTCAAGCATTTAAAACCCACCCATTATATTATTTTATTTGTATATTAGTTATTTTATAAATAGTGACAATAGAAAAATCAGTTTGTGTAAGTTGTTTCTGTAAGAGATCGACCAAAGGGTGCAGTCTATATTGCATTCTTATGTGATAATCATTTATTACTGCTGGATTCACGAAAAATACCTCTAATCAAATCCCATTAAATACCAACACAAAATTTAGATAAACTCTTATATATATATCCTATTTTACTTCCCCATGAATTATATTTCTTTTTATTGAGACTCCGGTCATGAGAGAATAGCATAAGACCAATATTTATCTGGTGTCTTTAAAGGGAAAAACCAACCACTCAACATTATTACATTTTCCTAACTTTTTTATTATCATTATTATTTTAAAAAATTAAATGTTATAATTTTTATATATTTAAATCAATATTATTTGTATAAAAAATTTCATTATTTTAAGGAGATAACTACTAACTACTATTCCCATTTTATATTATGAAAAATGAAAGTTTTATTCCTGTATTAAGAAAACTACTGCCTATTTGAAACAAATACTTTAGTTTTTCACCACAAGAACTATTTTATAGTTATAAGTGTTAATTTGAATAATAATTGTGACATATATATTTTAATTTACAATATGAAGATAAAATTATAATACACCTTCATTCCCCTCTGATTTAATGAGAAATGAAAACCTTAATCATGGGTTCTTTGGACTAACACCATAATGACGTAATGTATCTAATTTTTCATATAGATTCCTTATTATTTACTAAATTCTATTCAAATATGATTAAAGACCTAAAAAGTATCTAAATATAAAAAATTATTATGTAAAAATTATTTTAAGACAAAATAAACCACATTCACAATCAAAATCATCCATTAATTATTGTATGTTCACATTTGGGTTGGTCTAATCCACTTTCTAAAAAATGATACAAAAAAATATAATGGATGGATATAAGTATATGATTATTTATAATATATTGTATAAGAAATATTAAATTATTTTATTTTGTATTTCAAATGGTATCACTAATATTAAACTCATTAATTATGATACCAAAATTCATTCGTTAAAAATCATTGAAGCATTACCATTATCAATTTTAAAATTAATTATTATAAAAGACCATCCATATTATGTCATTATGAAATTTTAAATAATCTTAAATAATTATTTCCATTATTATCTACTATCTAGTGGTGAATAAATTTGGGAGAATAATGAATAACAACACTATTTTTTTGACATTAGTTCAATGTGATCAAGATTACTCACACTCATTATTGAAAATAAATATTAACTAACTAATATTAATGTACATAATAATTATAAAAGAAATTTATGGAATTTTAAATCTATTAAAAAGGTTTCTAAATTTTTTTATTATAATATTTTTTTTATAATATATTCAAGTGCATCTGGGGATGTCAAGAATTAACATATGGGTTTCTTGTCTTAAACATTCACACAATGAGACATATTCCTTATTATAAATAATTTTTTTTAAATTGTGTATCTATTTCATCATTAATATTTTGAAACATTATGAACTTATTTTTAATGGTATTTTTTTTTAATTTTTAACTATAATCTTCATGGGTTTTTGACTTGAACGTTTCTAAAGTAATAAAGGGTTTTTGATCTCATTGTCAACTGTAGGAGACATGTTTGATATGGTGAACAATAATTTATTTTATATGTAATATTATCATCATAATTTATTTTATTTTGTAAAATATAATCAAATCCATGATATTTTTATATTAATTTCATGATCTAAATGTAATGTGTTTATAATAAAATCATTCCCAATATTGTGTGGATTTTGCCTTCAATCTCATTTTTAAATATATAATTATATTTAAAGATAATACATATATGAAATTTTAATAGTTTTATATAAAAAAACAATTATCACATTAGTCCGCTCTAGTCATTCTTGTGGATTTACTTATCTTATCTCTATTTTATTTTATCTCTTTTCTCATTATATTCTTGTTATAAATAAATTTTCCCAATCTATTAATTTTATTAGGGAACATCCTTTTCTTCCTTTTCAAAATTCATTGGATTATTTTTCAAATGATCTTATTTATGCCTCAATAATTGATTAATTTCATTTTTTCTACATTAACTTCTTTATTTGTTTTAGATAAATTATTAAAATTTTACTTATGGGTATTTTTATTAAAAACATGAAAATAAGATAAATTTAATGTATTCTTTGTGAAAAAATAATTACAATTACTTTTTAATTTAATATGAAGTTTTAACTATATGCGTTCGAGTTCCATAAATGTTATTTCGTCTATGAAATTTTGTTTTGACATATATTATACTTTATTGGTGAAATTATTCAATGGATAACATGCACATAATTTCTATAGACGGCTTATGTAATTTTATTTTCTATCAAAGAAATAATCTATCACTACCTTTGTCTTAGAAAATTATCAACTATTATATGAATGATTTTCTTCTAATTCATTTCCTCTACGAACACCAAATATTTTATTACATTTATGAAGGATGTTCATCTTGATACCATACATCGAGTGATGAGGGATATTATTGAATCAACCATATATCCCTTTCCTTTTATGGAGTTAACATGAGTGATACGTACATTGATAACTATTCCATTTATTTATGGATGAAAATATTAAAAATATGTACTCATTATTTATATATGGATGTTTCTCTTATTTTTTTGTATTTTATATTTTATTAATTTTTTCATATGATGAATGCATTGAACATAATTAGTGATCAGTGGGACCCATAATATCCCCTTTATGGATTACTTTGTTTTAGGAGATAAACTATCTAGGGTATTTTACTGTATTCCTACCTAAATAAAATACTTTCCAAGACACATGGCCTTTACAATACGATCATGATATCAAGGATAATAATTTCCTAGATGACGTCCTATAATTACTTGTCTAAAATTATAAATTCCATCCCTAATGAACTAGTCATTATTATCCATGTGACATTTTAATTTTTATTATTATCCTAGGATATATTTTTCTTTTAGTTTCATCATATTTTATCATTATTTTTGGTTATCAGTTTCCTCTATATAATTTGTGGTTATGTGTGATCGTTGATTGTTATATATCATGTTTACCCTTAATGAGGGTTTAAACTCAACACTAATTATGTTTTTATTTCATTAAATCGTGAAGAAATGTAATATAGATGATATATCTATATAATCAGCACATGTGGAGAAATTTTGGGGGATTTTGATGGATTAATATAGATTTAGCAGTTTCTTATATAGTGGATATTTTTTCACTAGTTGTTAAATACATATGAATTATTATTTTATGATTTTATTGATTTTCAGAACCCAATAAACCTAAAATCTATTGGGAATGTATATCATAAAATATTTTATTTAACTTGTTTAATCATTGGATTTTTATGTCATCTAATTCATAGTTTGTATCAAATACTTTATTAGAAGTAATTTTTATTAGCACCATATCCATGATTTCTTTTCTAGGGAATTGTATTTGGTGTCAAACATGTGTTTAGAAACGATTATGAATTAGTATTTTATCAATTAAGGATATAAATTTCATTAAGGTGTTACAAGTCAAGGTTGATTGCAATTTGAATGTTTTTGAAAACCCATTTGGTTAGATGATGAAATATTGAGTAGTTTAGGGATTAATATAAGATAACTTAGTGAAACCCCTTGGGATGAGTATATTGGATAAGTCTATGTATAAGATAATATCCTAGAGATATGATAAAGTAGAGAACATAGGGTTCTAAAAGAAATTACCTCTATGTATAAATAGTGGTATGTTGATCCAGTTGTGGGATAGATTTATATAGGGGTAATAACCCTATATAATACTTGTTGTGTTTGAATTCAATATTCAATATGGTGTATTATGAGTGAACCGAAGACTGCATACATGGATAAAAACTCTTTGGGGATATTATTTAGTAAATCAAATTGTCTCTAAAATCTATTATGTGGAATTTTTTATGTTATTGACCTAGGTTAATTAATATGAGATAACCAAACTACCTAAAACTATATTATACTGAGAGTGATTTAGGATAAAATATAAGAAAATTTAATAATTGAAAAAAATAATAGTGCTTCAAAATGAATATTTCGTGTAAATATTTTACAATAATCCTTTTATTCAATTAATTATTCATCACTCACGATTAAATCCTTTTGTTTTTATAATGGTTTAATCCATATGTAGGTGACATAATAATATATTCCTGGTAAAATATAGATATGTACTTAATGAGAATCCTAATATAGAAATGGTTTGATTGATATATATTGGGATTATTCCCAAAAAACTACGAGGGATTGTCGTTATCAATGTGAACACTGTTCAGTTTCCAAACAAACTAAATCAGGGAAGATTAGAGTATCAAGGAAGTATAGGAAAAGAATATGTTGAATGAATTAAGACTCAATATCATTCATGTTATAAATATTATAATAATAATAAGGCGTAATGCATCAATGGAACTAATAGATACTTCATATTTGATAAAGGAGTTAGTGGAGGAAACATTTACAAAGGAAAGATGAAGAAATAATGTAACATGATGGGGGTCAAGATTGTGACTCTTTTTAATGCCTATGAGTTACAGTAGACACCCCATTTGAAATTATTTCTTGAGATACATGTACCTTTAAGATAAACATAAGTAAATATATTAGTGGCTGTTAATTAAAATTATTGGGATGAAATTTATTTTGGGGGAATGTAACACCCAAAGAATGTAAATAATATATTTTATTTTAATTCCAATATGATCAATATCATTCATCAAAAGCATAAACAAATCAAAATGAACCATATAATTTTATATTACCATTAACATATATCAATATAATTTTCAGGTGAAAATAGATATAACATAATTATAAATTATATATAGTGATAAAAAAGTCATCATTAATTCTATAGAATTGATAAAAATTCAATTAGTGTTACTAAATAAATAATAAGTCTAATTAATGATTCACAATTAAACCCTTCAAATAATTTACTTTATGTTCTTTATTTTAGGATACTAAATATTTTTTGGATAAAATATATTTTTGATATGAATAATATGTCTTAGAAAAAATTGAATATTAATTGATAGGAAATTATTATAATAATAGTTAATATATTAAAAACTCATTTTTTTCCTATGAATAGTTTTTCATTATAAATTATATATGTATATAAAAAATAAATAATAATATTTTAGATTTCTAATTTTAATAATTGAAATCATTTTTTATTTAGAATAAAAAATTTACCTTATTCTGATTATTTAATTTCCCATGTTTTGATTTTGCTAGCGATTATAAGTGAAATTAAATTTTTTGTTCAGTAGATTGGACAAATATATTTCTATGATTTGGAATTGGATTCCAAAAGTTGGAACAAAATAAATTATTGTTTCTGAATGGGGTTTATATACTAAAAGTCGTCTTGGATGTCCAAATAAGTGGTGGGAGCATCATGATTTAAAAACCCAGTTTTGGAAGAGGTAGTCTTTGGCGCACAGTTAACAAACGATTAGTACTAGTCGTGTGTATCAACTATGTGACATATTTGTGAATATTATTTTTAAAATCTTGTGATTATCTCGGCTAATTATGAATATTGATTGAAAAAAACTAAAAATATGTGTGTATGATTGGCACATGGTTTGTTTGTCTATATACCTAATCATTCGACTTAGGGTGCTTCGATACTATAGCTCCCACAAATGCCACATGATTTTTAAAACACGTGAGGAAACAATGAATCATGGTCGTTTCATGTGTATTATAACAACATCATTTCAAAACAATTTTGATAAATGTGCGATAAAACAATGAATCTTCAAAAAAGTGGGGAACTGACCATTTTACCATCCAACCATGATTGTTTTTTACCCTCTTTTCTCCTCCCATTGCTCCTAGGATCCCTCCACAGGAACTCCTCACATCCTCTTTCATTCATAGAGTATTATACATATATATTCATCTAAATAGATCACTTTATAACGGTATATAATCATATAGCTAAGGATAGGAATCCTCATACTTCATTCCATTATTTTCATCTCTTCAATAAAATATACTATTGTGCGACTTTGTAATGATGATTTCTATATAATTTTTTGGTTTTTTGATTTCTTTTTTGAGCATGTATCAAGGGACAATATTAGATGAATGGGGATTTATCAATATTAGTTAGGAGAAAATTTGTTTCCCTTCATGATTCTATTATTATTAATGATATCATTGTTCAACACACAGAAAATGTAACAGATTTAAAATTTAATTCACAATTCCTTTAAATTGAAGCATTAATTATGACTTAAACATGATATAATGATCCCTGATGTCGTTAGAGGATGAGAAACTAAACTATAATCACCTCTAAAGGTGGTTTTGGATTAATTATTAATTTTCTTTTTCTTTTTATAGAACCATAACACATTATATGGTGTGTTTGGTATGCAACGTGATAAATCCCCACTGTACTTACCCTTCAGTAAGGGAACCATCCCATACAGTTTATTTCTATTATTTTTTTTAATGGAACTCAATGATCAAACTTGGGTGTGTCATAGAAACACCTAAATTCTAACCGCATTGGATTCAATGATTATAGTATTAAGGCCTTGTTCCAATTGTTAGTTTCTCTTTCTTGATAATAAATACTATTTATTTTTAAATTGTATATTCAGAATTTATTTTCTTTTAAAAAATTCAATGTCCACTAAACTATATATATTATCAACCACCACTCATAAGGGTATGTTGGATTAAACCTTATCTAGGTGATGATAAAATGGGCCTTGTTAATTTATGAATTATTCTCATGTCTAATATTATTAGAATGTGAATTTGATACTTACATAATTATGAATCACTATGGTCATTGTCCTTGTCAGTTGAATGTAATTGAAATGGTCAATGATATTGAACAAAAAAATCCTTCTACATGTTTATGATGTTGGATAGGGAATTATTAATCCTTATTTTAGGTGTCTTATATTAACCCCTAAATTAAATGTTTAAAAGGTTAAATAAATGAAATATTGAAATGTAAGACCATGTATTTGGACTTGATAGATATCAAGTGTACTTACATGGACATTTTTATTTAATTTAATTGAATTAAAAATAATGAATTGAATTTATAAATGGAAAGTGTTTTATTCATATTATATGAATGAAGATTTAGAATAGATATTTTTCTTCTACTATGTTTAATCAGGTGAAATGGTTTAGAGATGTGGGAAATGACGCCCTACATCATTTATTGGGATGTGGGACATGATTTTCCTCATTATTTATTAGTACATTGGAAAATAAACTCAGCATTATTTATTGGTAGTGGTGTACATAATGCTTCCCACCCCATGATTTAGGATGTGGGACATGGGACTGCACACAATTGATTATGATTTTTAGACATGGAATTCAATATTCCCTATTTGGATGCATTGGTTGATTACATTTTATTTTAAATAGGTGTTCCAAATGACAATATCAATGGATTCCTCCGTCATATGTCCAGGTTCCTCACTAGAATATATATGTGTGTGTTTGTGTGTGTGTTTGTGTGTGATAAAACATGTTTTGAGACATTTTTTATTAGGATTAAGTATGTGGAAGTGGATGGGTTACATAAGAACCCAAGAAGACATGGCTTTAGTTTATTTGATATCTATACATTTTTTATCATTGAACACCATATTTCTTCATAATCTTGTTATGGATATGCAATAGACGTCATTGGTTGCCGCATACTGAGTTTTATCCACACCCTATTCGCATAGCCATTTGGTAACTCGCAAGTTCTCCTAACTGTATCGTATGACTTATATCATGGATCTTTGTTGTTATATAAATTGGCATTGGAAAACACAACAAATTAGTGGATGATAATGTACTTATTATGTCTTCAAAAATGGAGTTTGCCTTTTATTTATTCTTTTTTTAGTTTATCCTTGTTTAGTTATTTACCTCCTTTATGTTTACAACCATGTATTAATGGAATAGAATGTTCTCTCATTGTTGGTTGTTATTGGATCTTAAATGATTACCTTCTTATGATTATTACCTATTAATTATACATTTGATCATATTCTATATATTGTTCATCTTCATATTATACACTACTACGATCCAGTATAATTAAGAGGGTATAGTCTCCCCACTGTACACCTTAAACCTTAACAACTAGTCTATAGCCTTTGGTGTACCTGGAGGCACACATGACACCATATATCCCATTGGTTCTAGTTACATAGAAGTGAACCAGATCTAGGATGTGAAAAATTTGTATTGCAGCCTCTTGTCTTTTTATCTTACTATTTTGGGATGTTATATAGGATACTAGGAATGTGTTGGAACATGGTATATAGCCCTTGTATCAGAATTGGCATCCCACACATGGGGAAAAATAAATTTTCCATAGATGAGATTGTTATTCATGTTGTTCATTATTACAATTGAATATTATTTCACCTTGGGTGATCAATCATGATTACTATAGTAATAAAATTATGAGATTTAAAAATTGGCTCGATATGGAAAGAGATGAGGTGTTCAAGCCACACTCATGCATATAGGATTTAGATGACAGTATCATACCTATTTGTATACCACGCCTCTATGATTTCTTTAATTGTATATCTTTGGTCACTGTGTCTATTATTGTTTCCTTGATGTATTTTAGACATCTGTCCATTTAAATAATTTGACCACATCAACCTAAATATAATTTTCCCATATATCATAATGATTTTTTATCAATACAATCTTAATTAATCAAAATAAGTGAATATGATTTATGTAATTTAATTAAATTAATATTATTGGAGTCATTAAGTGGAATTGTATTTTCAATTTTGTAACAAATTATATTTATTTCTTATGGATATTATTTAAATGAGATCCCAATTGAATATTATGAGGCGTTTAACTTCATAAAATGGTAATATTCTCCCACATAACAAAATCCTTATTCAATAAATATATTCCATGCAGGAATATAGTTGATGTTTATGCTTATTTGATATGTTTTATAATAAGTGCAAATTATTAGTAATGGATTTTAGCTAAATATTTTGTGAATGGTAAGTTAAAATTTCATATACCTTGATGACCACAGAAGGGAAATCCACATAAATGAATCTTAATATTCTTACTAGGAGCCGAGTATGTCTGTTTTGGCATGTTGTGCTTCTGTGATAAACCCATTAAGGGTGTCATATATGATTAGTAAATTGATAATAAGTGGTTTCACTAAAATGGGATTTTTATTTAGATTTATAGAGCACTGACCTTATATATTTGTAATGTATTTTCGTATAACTAAACATAGGATTACAATAAATGACCCACATATGTCAAAATTCATTTAACATGTCTTAGTGTTATACCCCTTGGGGTATATTAACATTAAATGGGATGGTCATTTGATATGATTGAAACCAATCATATGCTTTTTTTGTATAAATGTTTTTTGAAATCATACTTAACCAATCCTTTTAAATTTTTAAGAGGTCCCATTTCTATGAAATTGATCTTTAATTATATGAGATGGTAGTTAATGAAAATGCTAGTTACAACCTAAAGAGTGTATTCGGTTACAAACTGAAAATTCAAATAATTGTTAACTGGTCCCATTTATGATAGATTAAGGTTAATTAATGGTTAAAAATATGTTGTTCAACATATTTCCTAGAATGCGTTTAGGAATGAGTTAAATAAAGTTCCATGTATAATTGGAGATCCCATATAATTAGTACTTGTTGATTATTTTTCATTGAATTTTTTATTGTTTATGTAAAATTTGAATTTATGAGAAAGAAGTAATTAGTAAATTATAAATTCATGGTTTCAAAAACCCTCATGTAATGGAATTTTTTAGATTTTTCTTTAAGAGATGTCTTAAAATGGAATGTGGACATTATCTAAGAGTCTCAGTTGGATTATAGTTCTATTTTTTTATACCTAGAGGTTACAAAAGTGATATTAGATTCTTTTTAGGTGTGAATTTACAGTAGAGATGATTCCTCATGTTTAATTGGGGGGGTGATACCATAGGTAATAACACCCAAGGAGATAAATAACTAGTAGAAATTTGAGTTGATTTTCAAAGTACACTAAGTGTTTCAATTTCTTGCATTAGGGTAATGAAGATGAATATTAGTTTTTGAAATGAAAAACTAATAATGTGTGTGGTATTGTGGTAAATCTTATCCTTGTTACAGTGTCAGAATGTGAAATTATTATGTATCATTATGAAGTTTCATCATTTTATTGCATTCTTCAGTTCTGTGAGTTATTCAATCCTAGGGCATGGTATGCTACCCAGTTAGTGGAGTGTCCTTCATTTACATAGATTATGTATGAATTAATTATTGATTAACCATGTTGAGTTTTGGTTGGAATAATATGAATCTGGATTGATTATTTTGGGTAGGTTATAACACACCTCGTAAGCATGTTGGATTTAGTACACTAGATCTTAATGTAATAGGTGGTCCCATTAAATTTGAGAAATATTGAGGTAGTACACATTTTTATTCATAGTGTTTTTGAGTCAAGAAAATGTGTAAATACCTATATAAATTCTGGAGTAAAACATTCATGTATCTAGAATGTTGTACAATGTGATCGGTACTACCATGAAAAAGGTGGTTCAAATCTACATTATTAAGGATCATGAGTATTTGAAGGATGTGATATGGGTCATCTCTAGACTAGGTTGATCTTGGAGATGGTGGCTCATTTTGATCATGGTGGGTTGATGCTTTGAGAAGAGGTTGAGATACCCAGTGCTCATGATGAATCATTGAATAAGTATTGAGTTCCATAACACCAAAGATTTGGTCTAGTTTCAGCATTGATGTGGATGATTTGCGTAATCACTCCTTAGGGATAGTGAAATTTGTAAATCTATGAGATTTACCTATTATAGTTTATTTTCTATGTGGTTTAATTTTAATTTAGATTCTTGGTGTATGCCTTATTCTCACATTTTGGAACCAAATTTGTTAGTGGTGGATCATGTTCCATGTAATAAGTTTCATTTTCAATAATGCAATGACTCAGTTACTCTAAAGGTGTGAAGCATTATGTACTTTATAATAAGCATCTCCTTCCACATAAAGGGATTTTGACTGTCAAGTACCATTTGGAGAAGGTTAGAGACACTTCTGATAGTTATTTAATTAGTTGGATCAATCCACTGAATCACGATGGGGATGATGGGGTATTAATCTCAGGTATGAGTTTCGAATGAGTCCATACATTAGATGCAGGGTCAGAGTTTGTATGCGACTCGATAGTTGTAATAGAATGGATACATGTTTTCCCCTATAATGAAATATTATGGTGAATTGGTTGGTTGAGTATCTAAACATAGATTAATGACGTGATTTAGGGTTGGAATTTGGTTTTTGGGCTTAAATAATCACAGAGCCTCAAAAATTAAGGTAAAGTGATCAATTCCTTAATTAAAAACATCAACATCCAATAATTACATCCTTTTTATATTCCAGTCTAGAGTGGATCGACATACAATTCGATAATCAAATTTTGAAGGTGATCTAAGTATGACTTTTGTGAATTGTGTCTGGAATAATGATTTTGTTTTGGGGAATGAGCTCCTAAAAACAATACGAGTGGGGTATGATAGTGATTTTAGTGTTCTATAGGATGGTTAAAATTTGGTTGTACCTTTTCACACAACATCATGGGATTGGTGATTGGAGTTGGTTAAAGGAATATATATTCTGGGTTCAGATAGAGCAAGGTCAAGTTGAGTGATACATACCTATAAATGAACTCTTCGATAATGTTGTGGATATTGATTCCATGAATTGGGGATGGGTAATATGTAATATCTAAGTGTAATATTAGTATAGTAATGATCATTCCAAATATATTAACACATTACTATGTACTCTACGAGACCATGAGTTATACATCGATCTAATCAAATAAAACAACAAATGATTTTGCTAAATAGAAATGTGAATAGTTGGATTACTCAATGAAGTCTACAAATAGGTTTGAATACAAACATTGTATAAGTCGGGATGTGGATATCAGGCCTTAGATATCATGTCACATTCCATGTTCATTGGATAGGAAATGAAACTATGGTCATTTAATGGAATGGTAAAAAAATAAAATGGGGATTTTTTAATATGGATATATCACCGTAAGTCAGTTATGGGATATGGTGAGTTTGATCGAAACAATTGTTGTGTGCTTTAAATTAAACACATCATAGTTTTTTTTGGATGTGTCAATATATGCAGATAATAATTTTCGAAAATAGTCATCTAGTGGTTGACTGACTTGAGTTCTCTAGTGAAATTGTTAGTGGTTGATGAAGAACCACATCACCAACATCATAGTCTGAGATCCCTGAAATGCAGAGTTTTTCTATGGATGTTTAAGAAAAATATGTCATGAATAGATTAATCTAGTTAAATCTAAATTGACCAATGAGATCAAAATGTGGACCTGATTCAATGTCATGGTGTGATATAGGGTGTAATGAAATGGAAATCATCCGCAAAGCATTGTTAGAATTCTATGTGAATTCTTTAGAAGAAAATTATAATGGTTGAAGTAAAACAGTTCATAATTATTCCTTGAAATCTAGAACGTATTGGGGAGTTCCATAGTCATATTGATTTAGGATACAATGTAACACCTGCTATTTTTTTGAGAAATATTTTGTTTTTAAGTTATATAAATCATGAATGTAATATTTCACTACACACAACACTATCTTGGCTTTCTTTACACGCAATCACGACCTTCCTCGATGGTTTGCATTGTACGCAATATCGAGTTTCACTAAACAACGATATGTTATTAAAATATTATATAAACTTGCTATTATGAATAGTAATTTCCAATTTTTTAAATTTTATAAATTTTATCTTTCAAAATGGACTTCATTTTTGGATTCGGAAAATCTAAATAAGCCTAGGGTGAAATTTTGGTATTTTTCTGAAAACTTTCAATTTTTGATGAATAGTGAAAACACTTGGTTACTATTTAAAAGCCGGATTTTTATTTAAATAATTATTAATTTTAGTTCAATTTATTTTAGGTAAAAATTGATACATAATACCTATATAAGTTCAAAGTAATTCATTAGAGTCATTTTATAATAATTATATATATATATATATAAATTTTATTTCACTTTTCACCGTCTTTTACCCACCTCCTAGGAGAGTTTAAAAATTTACATAAAACATAATTTTACCGCTTCTACGAGTGGAATTTCGAAAATCCAAGAGACACGGTTAATATCAAGGAGTTAAATGTAGTTCAATAAGATAAAAATAATTTATGGTGAATAGTAACTTTTTGCTTTTATTTACCACGGTTAAAAGTAAATATGGTAAATAAGGGTAAAAATGATATTATTATTACACTTACTCATGTCCTAATTCTATTGGATAAGTGTAATTCAACCAAAAAAAATCATAGGAATAAAATATTACCCTTTATTTCCACTTGGATTAGATTAGGACACTTATTATTATTTTATTTAAAGAAGTGTTAAAATAGTTAAAATTAAAGTTTAATATCTAAAATCATTTTAAATTAGGGTTATACATAAGATAAATTTGACTATAGATATTCATTAGAAATATTAAAATATTTCCTACCTAATTGTATTTTTTTATAATCTTTAGAAATTAAATAATTTAATTTATTTATGACACAATGATGATGCAATAATTACCTTACTAATGAAATATTAACATAATTGATATTATAAATACCCAAATAAATGTAATTTGAGACTTTATATGAATTAAAATAAATTTATAGGTTATTATGACAAGTTATTATTGATTATTTAACTTTTTTCAAACTAATAATTTTGTTATGATTTTCACAGAAATCAATTACCAAATAGTGTCAAAATTGACATAAAATAGTTTTTAAAACAAATATTATATTATTAATTGTTATATTATACCAAAAAATATAAGGTTCAGAAAAATTTCTTATATAAGGTTATATATATTAATAATGAACAACTTGGGGTTTGTTTGGCTTGATATAGTATGTTTAATAACCATATAGTGTAAGAAAACAAGAATAAACGGTAAAAGCAAAATTATTTAACTTGAAGTTAAATTTAATGATAAGGTTAAAATAGTAACCTAAACTTCTCTAAAATATATTGGATGAGAGGATTCCGACCCATCCCCACATTAGCTTATAATTAAATGAATTTAGAGCTATTAAAAACCGAATATGACTTTATAATAAAATAATATATTAAGGTTTTCCTAAGGTGCCCCTCTCCTCCCTTATAAAATGGAACCACCTCCCCCTCCTCCTCACGCTACTTTGAGCCTTCAAGCTCGGTCAAACCCTGCCAATTTCTCTTCTCCTCTTCTATAGAAACATCCTAGAGGTCCTGGTCTTCTTCAAAGACCATCTTTAGTGACCTAGGAGAAGGTTAAGAAGAGGATTTTCAAAGAAGAGGTAATGTCCATTACCGATTCTTCCAACATTATTTCTTATTATACTTCTTCTTCATTAGTTTTTTCATTATGAAGTAATAACGTCAGTATCAATCATATAATGATATTTTATTATAAATATGAAACAACCCTATTTCACCTTCTATCCATCCTACGAAAAATGGAATCACCGCGCGTGCGTAAGTACAAAGTACAGTCTCCACACCGTGGTGTAATCTGTTTCCCACCACCACCTCACATGGATGGGTATAATGGTGTAAATAATAACTATATATGATTATTTTAAAGTGATAATAATTATGAAATAGTATACATACACTTAAATATTATTCCATGATCATGGGAACGAAATCATCGCTCGTGCGTACGTACGACCTACCGTCTCCACGATGTGATGCGACTCGTTCTACATGATGTTCAATGCGTAATGATTATATAAATTAATTGAATGAATAAATATGATATATATTACACTAATAACATTCTGTAAATGAGGTATCCATAACATAAAAAGAAAAATAATAATTTATTCGACAAAACACACATAAGAACAAAAAGAAATAAACACCCGAATAACAAGTAGCAATGAAATATTACTAATAAGAAGCTATGAATATGACTATATATGATATAATAACAATTAGTATGATTTTGGAATAAGTCAATAAAATTATTTAAATCGTTATACATTAGGTTCAGACACATACTAAGCAAATCAGACCTAAGGTAAGGGAAAATCACACAATATCATTTTTATTCAAGATTGTTTATACATCAGAATTTACTGGGGCATATTTATCATCCACATCCATGTGTCTTCAATATGTAATATAATTTCTATCCTCCTAAAAGTTTTTAAATCCAATTTTACCCTTTGGTGAGTTTTTATAAAAATAATGAAAGGAGTCTTCTGTCGTTTTTCATACGAAGTACTTTTTAACTTTTCCAGACAATGTATGAGAAGACTGTTTTTTAACTAATATGACCTAAAGGGACTTTTAGAACATTATTTCCATGAAGATTACTTTAATTGATTTCATGTTTAATTTAAATCAACTTCTTTTAGATTAAAATTTTATGACATTTTAAGAAAGGAAAAATGTTTTTGATGTAGAAATGATATTTTCCTCAAGAATGATGTTCAAGTGTTTTATCAAAATTATTTTCCATATAAGATAATATAGGGTTATATTTATATCCCTATATTGAAATTGATTTGATTATATTATGATGGAATTATTTTTATGATGTCTTTTTATCTTAGATAGATTATGTTATGATGGCACGATGTTTAAAATCCCATATTTATTACATGGGTTATGCTATGATGTATGATTTATGATTTTGTGGAAGTCATAATAATGGTTTCATTATGAGATGGGTGGGACCTATATCTCCCTCCAATTCATTGGGTAAAGATTTATATCTCATGATATAGACATGGATGAAACAGTAGGTTAATCTGGTTCAGTGAAACAGGACTGAAACGAGGAGTGAACTCAGTTCAAAAATGGACATTGTTTGCTAACATAGTCTTGGAAATGAGTCTTGACTACTAAGAAATGACTCTCTTTGATTATGTGTCTGTGTCAAAAAGTTTCATGTTTTAATTTATGATTATTGGGTTTACATTTCGCAACTATTATTTATCCCATGTTATGAAATTATGATCTCTTATGAAGGTTAAGATTTCCAAAATGTTTTGTTCTTATGAATATGATGTGATTGATATTTATTTTGTATACCCTTACTGAGAATTTGATCTCTCCCTTTTGTATGTTTTCTTTTTCCCAGGTCAGGAAGAAGGGTATTAAGTAAGATATGCCAAAATGGACTCTAGATATGATACAATAAAAAGGGAGACAATGTAGATGATTTATGAACTAGTTGTTTATGTTTCCCATTTTCTAATGAAATTATATCTATATGGTCCTTTCATGGTTTTTTTATATGTTGTAATAAGTGTGCTTGAATTTTAAAGTATTAACAATGTATATAAAGTATGGGTCGTTATAGTTGGTATCAGAAGGAGGTTGTAGTCAACCTTTGGATATTGGGATGTGAAAGCCTTAGTAAGAATCCTAAGGATATGTATAAACATAGGACAAATCATAGTGTTTTTTGAAATTTCTATGAATAACCTATGATAAGACCTAAAGCGTGAAATTTTATTCTTAATTATGTGCTTTTACTATTATGATTAGTGTTTCTCACACAATGCTTATTTGTTTTAGTCAATACCTGGAACCTGAAGGAACCGTGTTAATTATGAATGCGACGGGCAATGTAATTATTTTCCCCCTGAGCAACCAAACGTTATTGGAGCAGGAATGAAAAATCTTGTAGCCATGATCACACACATTTCTCAAGCTATGAATCATGCAGGACATCCAAACGAGGAAAAGAAGGAGAAAAATTGTGCTGAATCCTTCATGAGGCAGCGTCTACCCTCATTCAGTGGGTCTACTGATCCATTAGGGTCTAAACAATGGATCAGTACCACTGAAAAGATATTTTATGTTATTTAATGTTCTCAACATGATAAATTCATCTTTATAGTATATCATTTGGAAGGTGATGCTGATCAATGGTGAAATCATATCAAGAATACGAGGCCAGGAGAATAAATTGAGTCCATAGGATGGGATGAGTTCAAGAACTTATTTTTCAATAAGTACTTCCCTCATATTCTTCAAACAATGATGAAGAAGGAGTTTCTTGAACTAAAGCAAAAGGATGATGAATCTGTTGGTACCCACGAAGAAAATTTTACAAGACTTTCAAGGTATGCTTCTTGTATTATTAACCAACCTGAGAGTAAGATCGATCGATTCTTTAGTGGATTAAAACCAAGTCATCGAATGGAGTTATCCATATGTTACTTCAATAGCTATGAGGAAATCCTTCTATGTGCTCTCAAGGTCGAGATGAAGATTGGAGTAACCCATCAATCATATGTGTTTGATAAGAAGAGGAAAATAGAATTCAAAGGGAAATATAAAGACCACACTGAAATGAAGATGAGTTTTCCCTTATGCTCAAAGTGTGGGATGAAACATGGAAGGAGTTGTCTTAAAGGGACAGGTAAATGTTTCAAATGTTGAAAAGAAGGTCATCGGGCATTTGATTGCCACATTTATGGGATGATTATGTCTAGTGATGTGAACAATGAAAAGGTTACACATAGTGCACCTCCTACACATCAATGTTACAAGTGCAAGGAAATGGGTAATTGTGCCAATCAATACCATAATCCAAGGGTTTTTGACAATTATCGACGTCAAAAAATTCTTAAGGCCAAAGAAAAAATAAAGTCACATGCAATTTCTGTCAGTAATGTGGAGTACGAAAACGAAGTGGTGAACGGTATACTTACCATCCACTCTAATGTAGAAAATGTTTTATTTGATTCTGTATCCACCAACTCTTTTATTTCTGAAGAATTTTTTAAGGGTATCGTCGTATTACCTCAACAATTAGATGTTGAGTTAGCTGTGACAACCCCTAATGGCACAACAGTTGCATCAAATGTTTACAATTCTTCTCTGATTGAAGATTGTGGGAAATTGCTTCCTACAAATCTTGTGATCCTTCCTATAGTGGAATTTGATGTGATTCTTGGCATGGATTGGATATCATTATACGGAGCTCATATGAATTTCCAATGAAGGGAAATCACATTTAACATTCCAGGTCAATCTATGATCGTCTATCGATGCAAGGATGAACATAACCATCCAGTGGAAATTTCTTCCATCTTATGGGTCTTGATTCCACTAAATCAAGGTTATTTATCTAAAATGGTTGGTGATAAACTCACAATTAAGAATATGACCATTGTATGGGTGTTTGATGATGTCTTTCCAGAGGAATTTCCTAGTCTTCCACCAAATCGTAAAGTTGAGTTTCCAATAGAACTCGTACCAGGTGCTTTACCTATTTCAAAGACACCTTATAGAATAACCCCAATTGAGTTTCCGGAATTGAAGAAGAAACTCCAAGAGAATCTTAGTAAGGGATTCATACACCCTAGTGCGTCACCTTAGAGAGAACTTGTTCTGTTTGTTAAGAATAAATATGGATCAATGAGTCTCTGATTTAAATATCGAGAAATTAACAAGATCACTATCAAGAACAAATATCCTCTCATGTGCATTGATGAATTATTTGACCAACTATGTGGAGCTCAATACTTTTCCTAGATTGATCCTCGTTCAAGGTATCATCAATTAACAGTCAAAAGGGAGTATATACCAAAGACAGCTCTCCGTACATGGTATGGACAGTATGAATTTATAGTGATTCCATTTTTTCTTAAAAATTCCCCTACTATCTTCATGGATCTAATGAATAGAGTCTTTCGAGACTAACTTGATCAGTTTGTGGTAGTCTTTATAGATGATATTCTTGTCTATTCAAAGGGAAAGGAAGAACATGAAGATCACTTGAGAATTATATTAATGACCCTGATGAAGGAGAATCTTTTTTTAAAAATTTACCAAGTGGGAATTTTTTCATTAAAAGGATTCATTTTTGGGTCACATAATCTCAAAAGAGGGGATATCTATGGATCCAACAAAAACAGTGGTTATTGAAAGATGGTCGAGACCAACAAAAATAACTGAAATCCAAAGTTTTCTTGGTTTGACTGGATATTATCAATGTTTTGTGGAAGGTTTTTCATGATTATCTAATCCACTCACCAGGTTTACTCAAAAAGGATTTAAGTTAGTTTTGACGGAGGAGTGTGAAGAGAATTTCATGGAGATAAAAAGAAGCCTATCCAGTGCACTTGTTCTCACAGTACCTTGTAGTGGAAAAATAATTGTGATTTATAGTGATGCATCCAAGAAGGGAATGGGGTGTGTTCTCATGAAAAATGATATGGTGATAGCTTATGCCTCACGACAGTTGAAAATCCATGAGCAAAATTACCCAACTCATGATTTGGAGTTAGCTGTAGTAATATTTGAATTAAAAATTTGGTGGCATTATCTTTATGGAGAAGGGTTTGATATTTATACTGATCATAAATTATTAAAGTATATTTTCACACAGAATGAGCTAAATATGCACCAAAGAAGATGGTTGGAGCTGATTATGGATTACGACTGCTTAATTCATTACTACCCTGGGAAAGCAAACAATGTGGCATATGCATTAAGTCGACAAGACCATGATTGCTTATCCATGATGAGGATCACAAAATATCCAATATTTTTGGATTTACAAAGGGGGGATCTTGGAATTATATTGGAAGTGGAAAAATCTTATCTTTCTCAAATGATTGTTCAACCATCTATACATGCGAAGAATAAAGAGGCATAGAAAGAAGATGTATAGTTAGAAAAGAATGTGAGAAATGGTCCTGAATTCAGCCTTGATTGTGATGGGATAATAAGGTTTAATAATTGTGTTTCTGTTCCTCCCATACAGACATTAAAGAAGGAGATACTGGATGAGGCTCTTATTTCTTTATTCTCTATTTATCCTGAAAGCATGATGATGTATAGGGACCTGAAAGAGTACTTCTGGTGGGAAGGAATGAAATGATATCTTGCTGAGTATGTATCTTGATGCTTGGTTTTTCAGAAAGTTAAATCTGAGAGATATAAGTCTAAGGGGATGTTACAACCATTACCCATACCCGAATTGAAATGGGAAAACATCACTATGGACTTTGTCACCGGATGTCCTAAAACATCCAAAGGAAATAATGTTATCTGGGACATATTTGATCATCTTATGAAGTCAGAAGACTTCATTTCTATTAGAGAATATTTACCTTTGGATCAGCTTCCCAGGATATATGTAAAGGAAGTGGTAAGATTACATGGAGTACAACTTCGCATTATATCTGATTGGGATCTGAGGTTTACCTCAATGTTTTGGAGAAGTATTCAGCATACTCTGGATACAGAGTTGAGTTTCAGCACTGCTTATCATCCTCAGACAGGCGGTCAGTCTGAGAGGAAAATTCAAACTCTAGAAGATATGTTGAGATCTTTCTCTATGGATTTCAAAGGAGGTTGGGATCAACACCTTACTTTGGTGGAATTTTTTTATAATAATTTCTTTCACTCCAGTATTCAGATGGTTCTTTATGAAACTCTCTATGGAAAGAAATGTCAAAATCCAACTTGCTGGGATGAAGTAGGGGAATGAAAGCTATTAGGACCTAAGCTTGTTGATGAGATGGCAGAAACAGTCCGATCTATTCAACAAAACATAAGATCATCTCAGAGACGACAAAAACGTTATGCCAATATCTAAAGGAAAGACCTAGAGTTTGAAATGGGTGATAAAGTGTTCTTACGAATATCTCCTTGGAAGAGAGTAATGGGATTTTGAAATAAGTGAAAGCTAAGCCCTAGGTATGAAGGTCCTTTAGAAATATTGGATCGTGTTGGGAAGGTAGCTTACCGATTGGCGCTTCCACCGAATCTCACTCAAGTTCATGATGTGTTCCATGTATCTCTCCTGAGAAAGAACATAATTGATCCTTCACATGTACTCATCTCAAAATTTATACCACTGGAGCAAGATCATTCTTATGAAAAACAGCCAATAGAG
This sequence comes from Viscum album, assembly GCA_963277665.1. Classification (NCBI taxonomy): domain Eukaryota; kingdom Viridiplantae; phylum Streptophyta; class Magnoliopsida; order Santalales; family Viscaceae; genus Viscum; species Viscum album. Next base: position 1,430,179,778 of record OY728141.1, read on the forward strand.
ATTCTGGATCGTAGCGAAAAAGTCCTATGGAACAAGACCACTCGTTTAGTGAATGTTTTATAGAGAAACCACCAATTAGAAGAATCGACATGGGATCTTGAGGGTATGATGAGGGAGAGGTATCCTCATTTGTTTGTTACAAAGTGACGAATTTTGAGGGCGAAATTTATTTTAAGGGGGTAGAATGTAACTCCCGTGATTTTTATGAGAAATATTTTTTTTATGTTATATAAATCATCAAAGGAATCTTTCACTACACACAATACTAGCTTGGATTTCTTTACACGCAATCACGACCTTCCTCGATAGCTTACATTATACACAATACCGAGTTTCACAAAACAACCATATGTTATTAAAATATTATATAAACTAGCCATTATGAATAGTAATACCCAATTTTCAGAATTTTTAAAATTTTATCTTTTTCAAAATGGACTTCATTTTTGGATTCAGAATATCAAAATTAGCCTACGGTGAAATTTTGGTATTTTTCTGAAAACATTCAAATTTTGATGAATAGTGAAAACACTGGGTTACTATTTAAAAAACGACTTTTTATATAAATATTTATTAATTTTATTTAAATTTATTTTAGGTAAAAAAATAATAAATAATACCTATATAAGTTCAAGGTAATTCATTGGAGTCATTTTATAATAATTTTAGATATATAAAAATTTTATTGAACTTTTCACTGTCTTTTACCCACCTCCTAGGAGAGTTTAAAAATTTACATAAAACAAAATTTTACCTCTTCTACGAGTGGAATTTCGAAAATCTAAAAGACACGGTTAATATAAAGGATTAAAATGTGGTTCAATGAGATAAAAATAATTTTTGTTGAATAGTAACTTTTTAATTTTATTTACCATGGTTAAAAGTAAATAAGGTAAATAAGGGTAAAAATGATATTATTATTACAATAAAACATGTCCTAATTCTATTTGATAAGTTTAATTCGACCAAAAAATCCCTAGGAATAAAATACTACCCTTTAGGTCCACTTGGATTAGATTAGGACACATATTATTAATTTATTTAAAGAATTGAAAAAATAGTTAAAATCAAAGTTTAATGTCTAAAAACATTTTTAATGAAGGGTTATACATAAGATAAATTTGACTATAGATATTCATTATAAATCATAAAATAATTCCTACCTAATGGTATTTTATTTATAATTTTTATACATTATATAATTTAATTTATTTTTGACACAATGATGATGCAGTAATAACCTTATTAATGAAATATTAACATAATTGATATTATAAATACCCGAATAAATGTAATTTGACACTTTTTATGAATTAAAATAATTTTATAGGTTAATATGACATGTTATTATTGATTTAATTGACATTGTTCGAACTAATAATTATTTTATGATTTTCACAAAAATTAATTACCAAATAGTGTCAAAATTGACATAAAGTAGTTTTTGAAAAAAATATTATATTATTAATTGTTATTTTATTCCTAAAAATATAAGGTTCGGCCAAATGTCTTAGTTAATGTTATATATATTAATAATGAACAACTTGGGGTTCGTTTGGCTTTCTATAGTATGCTTAATAAAAATATAGTGTAAGAAAATAGGAAGACATGGTAAAAGTAAAATTATTTAACTTAAAGTTAAATCAAAATGTTAAGGTCAAAATTATAACCTTAAATTGTCTAAAATCTATTTTTTGAGAGTATTTAGACCCATACCCACCTTAGATTTTAAATAAATCAATTTGAAGCTATTAAAATTCTAATATTACATTATAATAAAATAATATGTTTTGTTTTTCCTACAGTTCCCCTCTCCTCCCTTATAAAAGGGGACCTCCTACCTCTCCTCCTCACACCACTTTGAGCCATAATTCTCGGAAAACCCCTAACAATATCTCTTCTCCACTTTACTAGAAACATCCTAGAGGTCCTGGTCTTCTTCAAAGACCATCTTTAGTGCCCTAAGAGGAGGTTATGAAGAGACGCTTCAAAGAAAAGGTAATATCCGTTACCGATTCTTTCAACATTATTTGTTCTTATACTTCTTCTTATTTAGTTGTTAAATTATGAAGTAATAACATCAGTATCACTCGTATGCTGATATGTTATTATAAATATGAAACAACCCTATTTTACCTTCTATCCATCCAATGGAAAGTGAAATCCCTGCGCGTGCGTACGTACGAAATACCGTCTCCACGCCGTGGTGTAATCTGTTTTCTACCACCACCTCACATGGATGGGTATAATGGTGTAAAGAATAACTATATATGATTATTTTAAAGTGATATTAATTCTGAAATATTATACATACACTTAAATATAATTCCATGATCATTGGAATGATATCATCGCCCGTGCGTACGTACGACCTACCGTCTCTATGATGTGATGAGACTCGTTCTACATGATACTAAATGCTTAATGATTATATAAATGAATTGAATGAATAAATATGATATATATTACACTAATAAAATTCTTTAAATGAGGTATCTATAACATAAATAAGACGAATATGCATTTTTTTGACAAAACAGGCATAAGAACAAAAAGAAATAAACACCCGAATAACATGTAGAAATGAAATATTACTAATATGAAGCTAATAATATGACCATATATCATATAATAACAATGATTAAGATTATGGAATAATTAAATAACATTATTTAAATCATTATACAAGTGGTTCAGATACGTACCAAGCTAATCAAACCTAAGGTAAGGGAAAATATCACAATCTAATTTTTATCTAAGATTGTTTATACTTCATAATTTACTGGGGAATATTTATCATTCACATCCATGTTTTCTTAATATGTAATATTATTTCTATCCTCCTAAAATTGTGTAAATTCAATTTTACCCTTCGTCTAGTTTTCAGTAAAAGAAATGAAAGGAATTTTTTTCCGTTTTTTGTACGAGGTACTTTTTGACTTTTCCAGCCAATGTACAAGAAAAATGTTTTTTTAACTTATACGGCCTGGATGGACTTTTAGAAAATTATTTACATGAATATTCCTTTACATGTTTTCAAGTTTATTTTAAATCAACTTATTTTAGTTTAAAAGTTTATGATATTTTAAGAAAGGAAAAATGTTTTTGAAGTAGAATGGATATTTTCCTCAAGAATGAAGTTTAAGTGTTTTATCAAAATTATTTTCCATCTAAGATAATATAGAGTTCTGTTTCTATCCCTATTTTTACATTTATTTGATTATGTTATGATGGAATTATTTTTATGATGTCCTTTTATCTTATACGGATTATGTTATGATGGCATGATGTTTAAGAATCCCATTTTTATTACATGGGTTATGCTATGATGTATGCTTTATGATTTTGTGGCACACATAAGAATGGTTTCATTTTGAGATGGGTGGGACCTATATCTCCCTCCTATTAATTGTGTAAAGATTTATATCTCATGATATAGACATGGATGGAATGTCGGGTTAATCTGATTCAGTGAAATAGGACTGAAACGAGGAGCGAACTCGGTTCAGAAATGGACTTTGTCCGCTAAGATAGTCTTGGAAATGAGTCTCGACTACTAAGAAATGATTCTCTATGATTATATGTGTATGCAAAAAAGTTTCATGTTTTAAGTTATGATTATTGGGTTTACATTTCAATATTATTATTTATCCGATTTTATGAAATTATGATCTCTTTTTCATGTTAAGATTTCCAAAATTTTCGGTTATTATGAATATGATGTGATTGATATTTATTCTATTTACCCTTACTGAGCATTTGAGATCACCCTTTTGTATGTTTTATTTTCCTCAGGTTAGGAAAAAGGGTATTGAGTTAGATATGAAAAAAGGGACTATAGATATGATAAAATAAAATGAGAGACAATGTAGATGATTTATGAACCAGTTGTTTATGTTTCCCAGTTTATAAAGACATTATACCTATATGGTCCTTTAATGGTTTTGTTATATGATGTAATAAGTGTGCTTCAATTTTGATGTATTAAAAATGTATGTAATGTATGTGTCTTTATATACAATGAAATGATCATGCCTTATATTAGATGAGAAATTTTATCTGTCTTCATTTTGTTTCAACAGTTTTTATGAGTGTTGTCCTGAGTTTTGGTATCCCGAGAACCGTATTCTCAAAGTGAAACTTAGAGTTGATTTGGAAATTCACAAACTTAACAAGAATATTTTATAAAAAATTCCCAAATATTATTGGTTGAGTGTTGTTTTCATTTTTCCATTGAGGTTTCTTTTGGATGAGTGGTGCTATATTGGGGAGGTTGAAACTTCCCTTGTTTTTAGCTATTTAAAAACTAAAATGGAGTTTAAATTTCCATTTAGATAAAATGTTGAATTTTATACAACCCATTTGAATGTAATTTAATGAGTTTATATCTATAAAGTTATGTTATTTGGTTAAATTTTATGTCCCAAAAGGCGCATCAGATGTTTTGATGTGTTTTTTGGGGAGTTGTGCATCATGAACTATGTTTTAGGAGACGAATCCATGGAAATATGGTTGTGCGCATCTAATAATAATTTTTATGGATTAGCTGTGTTTGTGGTTATGTAAGGGAAAATTGTTGTCCTAGCTATGTGATTAGCTCATCTAACTATTAAAATCGTCTGGAAAAAATTTCAAATCATTTCTCCGGGTTTTCAGAAGTTGTGTTTAGTCATATGATAAAGCATGCATATTGGGGGTACATAGATGCATTTGCTCCACAAGATTATCACACAGTTTCAAAATAATGGGAAACCCAATTTGAACATATTGTTATTATGGTAAGTAGCATTGCATGGTTGAGATATGGGTTTCTTAACTAATAGTTATAATATTTTTCCACAGAAATCATAAAAACTGGCCATTTATCCCCTTCATACTTAAAATTTATTTAACCACCCTTCTCCGCCATTTTGTCCAACAAGCCCTCCAAATTCAATCATCTCCTCATCCTCCTTCAATTTTTTTATCCTTCATTCATGGTCTGAATTGAGAGACATCAAGTATGTTGGAAGCTATAGGTAAGTCTATGACTCTACTTGATTCATTACTTTAGTTTATTCTCTTCCTTAACTACTATTATTATGTGACCTAATTATGCCTATCTCTATGTAATTGTCTTAGTTCATTTATTTATATCATTTTATAATTACTCATTGGCTGATATTAGATGACTGAAGATTCCCCAGTTTGACTTAGGAGTTTGATATTTTTTCCCTTAATGTTTGTTTGTTTATAAAGTATTCCATTGTGCTTCGTCTTTCCAATGTTGTATGTTTCTCAATAAACAAATAAATAAATTAAATTGAATCTTAAATTCTATACTATAGATGATAAAATGATCCCTTTTTCTATTTTATGTTTACAACCTCGACTTTAATAACCCCTTAGGGGGAGTTTGACATAATTCCAAAGTGTACCTATCTTTTTATAGTACAAAAAAACCTATTATGTTGTGTTTGGTATGGAATATGATAAATACCATTTTTATCTCCCCTTAAGTTGTGAAAACACATCTTTTGCTGTGTAATATATTTTGATATTAATGGAAAACCTAGATAATACATGGGTGTGTTGTAGTAACACCTAAATTCTTGGTGCTTAGGAAGTCATTGCTACAGTCATGATCAGTTGTTCCAATTCATGGATGCTCTCTCATTAAATGTAATGGACATCATTTTTTATAAGGTATACTGTGAGATGGAAATAATTATTAAATCCTTATATTAATACACTATAAATGTATTACCAAAATCCTCTCAGAAGGAATGATTTAATTTCACATATAAATGTAATAAGTATACTCATGACTATTATTATTATGATGGATGTTTGATCCTTACTTAATTTTTCCTGACTTCGTTCATGAAACATGGAAATTGAATGTGACTGAAATGGTTAAGGATATTGAATATGGAAATCATTCTTCTAGAGTATGATGTTGGACAAGGAATTCGAAAGCGTTGAGTTATGTGGGTTGGATTGACCCAGAAATGGAATGATTAAAAATTACAATAAATGAAAATTTTAAGATTAAGACCATGTATATATCCTTATTTGATAGGATGTATTTTTACATGGACCTTTTTATTAATTTTATGTGAATTATCTATGATTTATTAAATTGATAAGTGGAATTTATTGTATTCCTTAGCCTTGAATATATATTTGGTGCGGGTAATTATCATGTACTGTGTTTAATTATTCAGAATGTATAAGATATGTTGGTCACAATAATCCAAATAATTTTTGAGACATTGGACCAAAATATCATTATCATTGATTATTATGTTGGAAATGACAATCCTAATTATTTAATAGGAATGGTTGACATTACATTTAACTCTTCCATGATTTAGGATGCCAGAGAAGGATCTTTACACCATTGATTGGGATTGTCATACATGGGCTTTTTTATAACAACCCTCCTTATTATTACACACATAAACATGATTTATTACTTAAAATATTCACATTATAAAACATATAAGATCATGTTTTACTATATTTATAGAATATTAACATTACATAATGACTTAAAACAAGAACCACAACATCTTTATTGAAAACATCCTTTACAAGAGCACTACATTCCATCGTACATTTCATTGCATGTGATAACTTAAGGAAATTCATAAGAAAATGGTGAGCTATAAAGCCAAATAAAGGATTAAAAAAAGAATAACTTGATGAATAAAATACCTGTTAGGTAATAGGCATATCAATAAAGCATAAGAGATACATGAACGTAATGGCATGATACAACATTATTATCATAACATGGAAATGTGGCAACAACATTTAACATGATATTAACCTAATCCATGTCTAATTTAACATGTTTAATGAGTAAACCCTCATTGAGCATGAATTATCATGAGTAAACCCTCATTTCACTGGATGAATCAGGATACTAAACATTCCCCAATGAATCGGAGCACTATTAGGGTACACCCTTCTTAATCATTTCATTTCATGCATAAGTGTGCCACAAGGATCATATAACATGGATTCATTAAAAATAATAATTTCATCAAAGATAAATTAATTTTGAATGAATACATGAAACTATATAATCAATGAGTAAATGTTAAAAAGGATATTACCCTTGATAGAGAAATTGGCATGGTATTCCCCACACAATGACTTTGGTTTGGAAAACTGCGGTGTAATTTCGGCAGCATAACGACAGAACATAAATATTCATAAAAATGGTTTATTAGAGGGAAGTATGTATCTAATAATATATACATGAAATGGATAGTAAATGGGTCATATATATTCATTTTTAATCATATATAATGGAATTTAAAATCATAATACAATAGAATTTATTGAGTGCAAATGAGAAGAGAGAAACTCCTTACAGAATTTCGGCATAGTAATGAGTATACATGGAAGGCATCAATGAAAGTGAAATGGGTATCTCACAATTGAAACATAAATATTAATGTATATTTGAGGTTATAAATCAAACCCCAACATTAATTATTTATGATAAAATCGCATACCAATATTAAGAAACTTGTATAAAATAAGTAAGGTAGGAATCCCTTTCATGGAATTGTGATCCCAATGGCTTGGGAGAGGCTTCATACAAGCTTTGTGCATGATTAGTGAACCTTGGGAGAATTATATAGAAGTTAGTTCATGGATTTGTTGAACAATAAAGGTTTTTAGTGTAGATGAAGTGGGAGCATGGGTGGGTTTATATAGGAAAAGGGAGAGAATTCTTTATTCTTTAGGTTTTGGACCCTACACATTAAAATAACCAAAACCACAATCCATCCCAATGATTTTTTCCAAGGATACTGAATCATTGAAGAGTAAAAAAATTATTTTAGAAATCCAATGGCCTAAATTCTTACAATATTATGGGTGCATATGTGGAGGTGAGTTACACTCTCAAGGAAATTATTTTAAAATCATAAAATTTTTTATAAGACTTGGAGGGTCCACTAAGGCTTTGTTAAATAAATAAAACAAACCTAAAATCACATTATTTTAGTGGTAAAACATATATTGGCCGAAAATACCATTTACTGTATTTTATTACACCACTATTGGGACATTATGATGTCATATAATTAAACAGTATTTAATTTTTACCAAAAAAATCGACTATGTCAGAAAATTATAAAAATTACACCATTTCATTATTTCGACATCCAAATTCCAAAAATAATATTAATTTTATCATAATAATTTTCAAAATATGTTGATTTTCACTTTTAAAATAAAGAGCGAAATTTATTTAAAATTCACGGGTTTTTACAAAAACAGCTTTAAAACCATATTAAAAATTACAATTGAATTCATAAAAAATATACAATAATTTACATTTAATAAAAAGTATATTTTTAATATTATTTTATTAATATGTTATTTAATTCAATGATCCATTAATTCATCAAAAAATATTTCGTAGTGGAATATTAAGTAAAAATACTATTTGGGCTTATGAAACTATGTACAAGGTAACAATAAAAAATGAATTTATATCATTATAAAAAAATAATGTACTTAGTCATAGTGCTAGGTTCTTGTTATATAACCCCTTAGAACCACCGCATTAGACCTATGGGTAAGTATAGAGATGGTTCCAAACTCTTTGTGTGGCTCGAATAACATCGCTCAGGTGGTAATCCATATTAACTTATGCTTATCCCATAAGTGATTCCGATAAAGCCTAACAATTTCAAGCTAATATAGGTCATGGTCAAGAGAGAATCCCAATAATTCCACCTCCTTTCTGAGCTTCAATAAATGGGTTTCTTATGTAGAAACTCTACAGGAGGTGGCCATCACATCCTTTGTCTGAGTAAATTGGATTTGTTAAAGCTCTATATTTATACTAAAAATGTCATCATAGTTCAACGAATATATTATCCATGGTGAAGATTTTTAATGGTATTTTGAAATCCCAAAAACATAAAAGCAATCAATTGAATATTTTATATAACCAATTACATAATAACTCATTTAATCGGATCAAGAATAATTTTCATTAAAAAAGTTAGGGTTCTTACAATATTTTCCCATTAATAAATTTCACCCTACAAATTTCAATTTTCCACACTAAAAGAGAAGAGGGATACTCTTATTTATCAATTCCATCAATTCCCTTGTTTCTTCATCAAAATTGAGGTTTCTCCACAACACTTTGATGAGGGGCATTATCTTCTTTCATATATCATTTTACCTATAATCTATGATCTTTATAGTCTTCCCTTCATAGGAGAAGTTATTTTCAAACAGTACCGCCTATGGATTGAGTACATGTGATGGGTTTAGTATGTACTTCCTCTAGAGTGATAAATGGAATATAATATGTATTTGAGATAGGTTCTGTGGGAGAGCTAGTCGATGTGCCATTAGTTTAATGTGATCAAGGATCTCAAAAGAGAAAATGTACCGTGTACTATGCATTACCTTCTTCCCAAAAATCATAACCCTCTTACATGATGTTATTTGGAGGAATATCATGTCTCTAACATCAAACTCTAAATATCGTCAATGATTATCAGTATAAAACCTTTGTCGACTATGTGCAACATTAATTTGTTACTGGATGGTTTTAACCTTCTCCTCCATTTCTTTGACCATCTCTATAATTAGGAGTTTTCTATCACCAACATCATTCCAACATGCCGATTTTATTCACCTCTTCCTATATAGGGTTTCATAAGTAGGCACATGGATTCTTGATAAGAAAATTTTGTTGTAAGAAAACTCAACTAGAGGAAGATGTTGATCCTATCCTCCTTTTAAGTCCATTGACCATGCTCTCAACATGGCCTCAAATGTTTGGAATGTCAACTCAGATTGGACATCTGTTTGAGGATGATATGATGTATAGAAGTTTAGATCAGTATCCAAAGCATGTTTAAGACTCATAACAAACTTAGAGGTGAATCTTTGATCTTGATCAGATACAACAGACAGTGGTACTCCTTGTAGCCTTACAACATCTATAATTCATATCTGTTCCAGTTGATCCAATGAGAAATATTCCCGAATTGCAATGAAGAATTTAGTCTTTGTAAGACGATCCCCAACAACCTGGGTATCATTGTTTCATTTGGATTTCTTAAGAAGTCCAGTGAAAATTTACTTGGCGTTGTTATCCCATTTCTATACTAGTAAGGGTAATGGTTGCATCATCCCCTTAGACATCATCATATAGCCTTCACCTACTAAGATACCCGGAACATTGATGTATACTCAGTGATCTTCTTCTTCTCATTATCCCACCAATAATTCCCTCAGAAATCCCGATATATCATTGTTTTTCCTGGGTGTATAGAGAAATTTGAACTATGTGCATCATCCAAAAGTTATTTCTTCAAATCTAGACTTGATAGAACACATAGTCTTGAACTAAATCTCAAAATTCCTTCTTCATTAACATTAAACACTAAGGATTTCCCATTTCTGATACTTTTCACTTTCTTTTAGATCCCCACATCATCCATTTGAGAATTTTTTAACCATTACAAAAGAGATAATTGAGCAATCATTTGTGAAAGTATTGATGATGTTTCCTTCATTATGATTCCCATGTCCATATTCAAAAATTCCACGAAGATTGGATCCTTTTCAATTCTCATCATAGATTGAGTTGATGAGTCCTTCTACATAGAGCATCTTTCAACTTGTTTGATTTCCCAGGGAGGTAATTGATTGAGCAGTCATAGTCTTTGATCATCTCTAATAGTGTTCATTAGGGCATATTAAACTCTTTATATGTTAATATATAAATTTGTATTTTGTGATTCATATATATTTGAAACTTCTCTTCAAAGAGGTAATGCCTATGAATTTTTAAATAGAATGTCACTTTGGACAACTCCAAATCATGTGTTGCATACTTTTTCTCATGAACGTTCAATTGACTTGAATCATAGGCAAGGACTTATTCAATTTACATCAACACATAGTCCTGGACCTTCATTAATGCATCACTAAATTCCTCAAAAAGTTATTCAAATGTAGTTAATGTGAGCATGGGTGCGATGATAAGCCTCTTTATCAAGTCCTTGAAGAACTATTCACATTCATAAATCCAAGAAAATCTCACTCACTTCTGATTTATCTTGTTAAGAAGGTTTGAAAATTGGGATAAATTTCTCACAAATCGACGATAATATCCAGCTAACCCCAAGAATCTACAGATATCTGTCACGGATGTTGTTCTTGTCCATTCCTCAATTGCAGCGGTCTTGTAAGGACCCATATATATCTCATTTATTGTGATGATATGACACAATAATGATTCCAACTATAATAAAACTCAATCTTTCTATTCATTCCATAGAGCTTCACCTTTCTCAAGGTCTCTTGTACCGTTATTAGATTATCTTCATGCACCTCTATTGTTTTCCAGTATATTAGAAAATCTTCAATAATGATAAACCCAAATTTTATCGAGGTAATATCTGAAGACTCTATTCATCTTTTCCACAAAGATAACTGGAGCATTAGTTAGTTTGAAAGTCATTACTATGAAATCATAGTGACCATATCTTTTACGAAAATAATTTTTGGGGATATCCACTTTCTTCACCCATACCTGATAATATCCTGACCACATATCCACCATGGATAATTATTTTTCTCCATGTAGTTTATCAAACAATTCATCAATTCTTGGAGGATGATACTTTTTATTTATCACAATTTAGTTTAGCTCACGATAATCGATGTGAAGGCACATTGAACCATCCTTCTTCTTGACTAAGAGGACTAGTTCACCCCATGATGAATCACTTGGGAACATAATACCTTTATTCAAATTCTCTTATATTTTTATCTTTATCACCCCAAACTCCATAACAACCATTTTATTAAGATTCATGGATATTGGCAAAGCCCCGGGTATAAGATCAATTGAGAATTAAACATCTATTCTAGGAGAAAGATCGTGAAATTACTTATGGAACACAACAATGAATTCCCTCACCGTAGACATATCTTCATGGATGGTTGATTCCATAGATTAAATAATCTGATACAGATACACATACTCATAGGGAAGTAATATCCATAATTTAGATGATGGTGCTAAATAAGATTCATCCCCCTCCTTGAACTTGAAATGACTTATGGGATGATTCACCATATGGAGACTGATTTCCCTATCACGGTAATTAATGTATGATATGTCTAAGGAAATATAAATGTAACATCCCAAGGTTTTCTAAAAATAAATTGAAAATGATTGAAATTTTGTTTAAGGTGTATATTTATAAGTATCTTTTAAACATAATTTTATTTCTTCTATGTTTTGAATTTCAAGAAACTGTTATCTACAATTGTGTTCAGTATGTTATTTAGAGTCTGATGGAACAAACTTGTTTTTTTGGTGAATAGTAACATGCCCTTATGAATAGTAATATGAATAGTAATATGACCTCATGAATAGTAAATAATAATATTATTTTATTTTCCCATGGCAATAGGATAATGGGATCTTAATTAATTTTCCAATGTCACATAAAACTAGTTGCACTTAAATATTGTTATTTTTCGAATTAACTGTGACCTTATTTAAAAATTAAATTAATAATATTTAGAAAATTAATTTTGAAAAATGGAGTTCATTTTTTAATTCTACACGTCGAAAAATGGTTGGGGTAAATTTTTGGTATTTTTCTGAAACTCTTCAATTTTCGGTGAATAGTGAAATACGGTAAAATACCGTATAAACAATTTATCAGAAAAAATACACTATTTATGACATCATAAGTGATGCAAGGCCACTTTCTGCTAACTCACTTGATATTTTCAGTAATTAAGGCCACTTGAATTGAGATTATTCATAGTGTTGATAAAAATATTATAATAATAATTAAAATAATCTAAAATACCTCCCCTCCTCCACTATAAATATCACCCTCACTCCCCTCTTCCTCCCACACCTCTCAAGCCTTGATCATTGTCTAATTTCTGCCAAATTACCTCCATAATCTTCATCCCCACGTCCTAGAGCTTCTGGTCTCACCAAAAGACCAAGACCAAAGCCCTTAAGGAGGATCTCAAGGAGAAGAGATCAAGAGGTAAACATCCTCTTTCATTTTCATTCTTTTCTTCCATTTTATGTTATTCTCTTCCTTTCCCTTTGTCTTTCGTTGGGATATTTCATTAAATATTTCCCCTTACTATCAAAATTTTGTATGAATGAATAAATATTCCATTCCTCTCATCAATCTTGTTTTTATGAAATTTTAAGAGACGCCGTTAGGCTGCCGAATTTTCGTATGAAATTTCTCATGTTTTCTTTATTTCATGATTCCTTTCTCTTCTTTCTTCACCCTATCATATCCAAGAGGCATAAAATCTCCATAATCATGTATATTCTGGATGTTTTCATGTTTATGGAAAATTACAAATCATTATTCTTCTCTTCTCTCACTTATTTAAGGAATAAAAACATTGTTCGTGATGTGTCGAATTACCGACATCGTGGACGATGAAATTTCACTTCCCATTTATTCTTCAAAGTATTGTCATGAAACCATTTATATGGTTGAACCAGGTCATATTATATGTTTAATGACTCATATAAGGTTCTTGAATTCTTTTGTAATCATGATTCAAATTTATAAGATTAAATGATTTTGTAATTATCAAAGAACCAATTAAATGATCTAAACGAACATAATTAATGTTTTAACTTTTTAATCATCATCATATAAAGTATCAAAGTGATAAATTGTAAAATTTATGGTACTGGAAATATGTAAATAATACTCCTTTCCAATTCTGTAGTTTCACTTCCAATCAACAAGAACGATTCATCATGAACCGATCGTGAAAATCACAAAAGAACTCACCCAAAATAATGAAAGGAACAAAATACTAACAAATAAGGGTTGAAATGAGGTTATGAAATGACCATACAAGATGTTATAAACATGAACATGTTTCTGTAAAATACTAATAACACTCTTTTAACCATTATACAGGAGGTTTAAACAATTTTTAAGTAAGAAAAGCCCAAGGTAAGGGAATTCTTAACCTGATTTCCATTCTTCGGGTTAACATTCTACTTTATAATTTATGTGCTATTTAAATTGTTTGTGTGATGGGTTTTGTTTATATTATGTTTCACTATGTGTATTTACAGAGTATATACATATTACATCCACTCTATTAAGCCTCACTTCAAGTATATGATGTTTATAAGGGACTTTTCTTCTAAAATCCTATTTTAAAATTCTGTTTTATAAGATTCAAAGGCAATCTTTTTATGATATTATTTATGTTGTATGATTATGTTTTGGTTACTGGGAATTGTTTATGATGAAGGATGGGACCTATATTTCCCTCCAATTCATTGGGTATGAGTATGTTGGAGGTCGGCCGTATGGTTACTCCAAGTGTAACTGTGATGGTTACACAAAGTAAGGTAGCTGTGAGGGTTACAAATTTTAAGGTAGCCAAGATGGTTACAATATTATGTAAGTAATGCCCCAATATACCTCTATGATTATAATTATGTTTGTGTGGATCTTGTGTAAATATCATGTTACGCTAAGTAAGATTTAATGGGTGGAAAGCATGTCTTTTGAAAATGTTTTCATACATCATGCGTATTCATGGACTAATGTGATTTTTCCTTCTTTTTCATACCTTACTGAGATTTTGTGCTCATACCATGTTTTTAAATAATTTTTCACAGGTTAATGATGAGTAATACAATGAAGTAAGACATGTTAAATGTTGATGAATTTTCAAGGAGTCTTGTTTTATGTTTTAATGTTTTATATTCTGAGGAAAATGGATACTTATTTTATGGTATCCACTATGTAACAATGTGTAATGTTATGAATGTTTTGTCTTAATTCTCTAAATCTCTGAACTTGAAAAGAACCTCAATGTAAAATGAAGTGTTTTCATGATTAAATTCAAGATTATGTATGAAATAAGTGTGGGTCCTTATAGTTGGTATCAGAGGATGGTTTAGATAACTTTAGGGGTTAAGGTGATGCTAATAGAATACCATAAATAATTTTCACTCTATGTTTAGTTTTTTATATCATTTAAAGATTACCAAGTTTCTTCATCTAAGAAATTTTTGTTTAGAATGGTTTTCCGCAGAAGGAACATGGACGCTGAAGAGGATAGGCACCGATAGAATGACATCCTTCCTGATCAACAGCCCGGGATGTTAGGGATTGGAACCGAGCAGTTTGTGATAGTAATGGCTCAGCAAACGCATGCAATAAATGGTGGTGGAATCCATGCAAGAGGACAAATAGAGGTACCCCAATGGAACATGACAGTAGTGGAACATTATATGAGACAACATCCTCCTTCATTCAATGGATCTTCTGACCCAGTGGCAGCAGAAGGATGGATTAAAGCCCTTGAAAAGATATTTGATGTTATGGGATGTTCGGACAATCAAAAGGTAAGTCTTGACATTTATCATTTTGAAGGGGAATCTGATCAGTGGTGGTCAATGGTAAGGAATATCAGGGGTAGAGTGGATTTTGATTCCTTAGTGTGGGATGAATTTAAAAGTCTTTTTCTTGAAAAATATTTTCCTAAGGTTGTGCGACTTAGAATGGAGAAACAATTCGTTGAATTGAAACAAAAGGAGGAAGATTCAGTGGCTATGTATGAGGCGAACTTCACCCGACTGGCGAGGTATGCTCAAAATCTTATTTTGGATCTTGATAGAAAAATCAACCGCTTTTACTCAGGATTGAAGCCAAGGTATCGAAGGGCGTTGGCCTCCCATTAATTCAAAAGTTACGAGAAACTTGTCCGATGTGCTGAGAGGGTAGAGATGGAGTTTGCTGACGATCACATGCAATTTGGAAACAAAGAGAAGAAGAGGTCCAATTGGAAAGAAATGGGTAAGAATCAACCAATGAAATCTTATGGTATGAAAATACAGTTTCCAATTTGTGAAATGTGTTGCAAGAAGCACCCTGGGGAATGTCTTTTCAAAACTGGGAATTGTTTTAAATGTGGTAAGTTTGGACATATGGCCCGAGATTGCAATGAAAATGATCCAAAGACTAATCCTGATAAGCAAACTGTAAAGTGTTTTAAATGTGGTGAGATGGGTCACTATGAAAATTCCTGTCCAAAGAGGGATCCAAATGATGCAAAGAAGCTAGACTACAAGCAGAAAGGTGTAGTGAGATCCTTTGTGACTACGTCAGCAGATGTTGGGCCATCCAATGAAGTTGTATCAGGTACTTTGTTTTTTCACTAAGATATTGCTAAAGTTTTGTTTGATACGGGGTCTACACATTCCTTCATCTCTGAGGAATTTTCTAGTAAATTGGAAATATCACCTCACCAAATGATACCCGAACATGTTGTTAAAACACCAGGGGAAAATGTTATAGCAAAGAGGAATTATAAGAATATTTCTATTGTGGTATGTGGAATGAATTTACCTGAAAACCTTGTTGTTTTACCCTTAGTTGAGTTTGATGTTATTCTGGGGATGGACTGGCTTACTGATTATCATGCTAAGATTGACTGTAGAGCTAAAGAAGTTGTTTTTCAAAAAGTGTTTCAGTTTGTATACAAGAATGAACCCATACAATTGATAACATGTCAAGAAGCTGAGAAACTATTAAAAGATGGAAAGGAAAGTTATCTGGCTCATATTGTTGAAAACAAGGGAACTATTCAAATTAATGATGTGCCAGTGGTAAATGAATACCGTGATGTTTTTCCTGAGGAGTTACCCAGTGTCATATCTAAACGAGAAGTCGAATTCACAATTGACTTATTTATTGTTGCTAAGCCAATTTCAAAACCCCCATATCGTATGGCTCCAATAGAACTTCATGAATTGAAAAATCAGTTGCAGGATTTGCTTGTCAAAGGTTTCATTCGTCCCAGTACTTCACCATGGGGAGCCCATGTTTTGTTTGTTAAAAAGAAAGATGGTTCCATGAGACATTGCATTGAGTATAGTTCTTTGAATAACATCACTGTTAAAAACAAGTATCCTTTTCCTCATATTGATGACTAGTTTGATCAGCTCCAGGGAGCTCAGTACTTTTCCAAGATTGACTTGAGATCCGGATACCTTCAGCTAAAGGTGAAGGAGGATGACATCCCGAAAACAACCTTTTTATACTAGATATGGACATTATGAATTTGTTGTTATGCCATTTGGGTTAACTAATGCGCCTACTATATTCATGAATCTTATGAATAGAGTTTTTCATGAGTTCTTGGATAAGTTCGTGGTTGTTTTTATTGATGACATTCTGGTTTTTTCTAAAAATAAATAGGATAATGAAAAACATCTAAGGGTTTTTTTACAAACATTAAAAGAAAAGAAACTATATGGAAAATTCAGCAAGTGTGATTTTTGGTTGCAACAGATTTCTTTTCATGGGAACATTGTAAATAATGATGGAATAACAGTTGATCCTGCCAATACAAAAGTAGTTGATGAATGTCCAAGACCCACAAATGTTACAGAGATTCGTAGTTTTCTGGGCTTAGCAAGATATTACCTACGCTTTGTTAAGAACTTTGCACGGTTATCTAGCCCAATAACTACGTTAACACGGAAATGGGTTAAATTTGTTTGGACAGAGGAATGTGATGTTTGTTTTCAGGAACTAAAGAATAGATTGGTGAACGCTCCCATTTTGGCCTTACCTTCTCGGAATGGTGAGTTTGTCATCTATAGTGATGCTTCTTTGAAGGGACATGGTTGTGTTTTGATGCAGAATGATTAGGTAATTGCCTATGCTTCGAGACAAATTAAACCTCATGAGATGAATTATCCCACACATGATTTGGAATTGGAAGCTGTGGTTTTTTCTTTGAAAATATGGAGGCATCATCTATACGGAACCAAATGCCAAATATATACTGACCATAAAAGTCTTAAGTATATATTCACTCAGAAGGAATTAAACATGAGGCAGAGAAGATGGCTAGAACTGATAAAGGATTATGACTGCACGATTAATTACCATCCTGCAAAAGAAAACAAAGTAGCGGATGCCTTAAGTCGGAAAAATCATGCATCATTAACCATGCTACATTTGGAACGTGATCCCTTGATTAATTATTTGATAAATTTTGGCTTAGAAGTTGTTGGTGCAGGGAATATATCTGTTTTTTTTTCAGGTTTCAGTGCAGTCTTCGTTGTCAGACAGAATTATGAAAGCACAGAGGGAATACCGTGAGCTATAGAAAAAGTTAGAATTGGTTAAAATGGGTATGTTTCCAGAATTTAATCTTGATAAAGATTGTGTTTTAATGTTTGGAAAAAGGTTGTGTGTGCCCTGTGATTCCAAGCTGAAGAAAGAATTGTTGTGTGAAGCTCATAGTTCTCCATTTTCTGTTCATCCTGGAAGTACTAAGATGTACAGAGACCTTCGGGAGTATTACTGGTGGAATGGGATGAAAAGAGATATTGCTGATTTTACAATGAAATGTTTGACATGTCAGCAGGATAAAGCAGAGCGACAGTTACCGAAGGGGATGCTTCAGCCTTTGCCAGTGCCAGAATGGAAATGGGAGAATATATCCATGGATTTTGTGGTAAGAATACCAAATACATCTCGAGGTAACAATGCGATATGGGTTATTGTTGATCGGCTAACAAAGTCTGCTCATTTTCTTTCTATTCGAGATACAATGACATTAGATCAACTTTCTCGATTGTACCTCAAAGAGATTGTCGGGTTACATGGAGTTCCTCTTTCCATTGTGTCTGACCGAGATCCCAGGTTCACTTCCAAATTTTGGAAGGGACATCAGAAGTCTTTGGGCACAGAGTTGTATTTCAGTACAACTTTTCATCCTCAATCAGATGGGCAGTCAGAACGAACGATTCAAACTTTGGAGGATATGCTTCGAGCTTGTTCAGTGGACTATCAGGGAAGTTGGAATCATCATCTTTCACTAGTTGAGTTTTCTTATAATAACAGTTTCCATTCCAGTATTCAGATGGCACCTTTTGAGGCCTTGTATGGAAAGCAGTGTCAGACTCCTACGTTTTGGGATGAAGTCAGTGAAAGAAAATTGATGGGGCCAGAATTAGTAGAAGAAGTGGCTGAGAAAGTGAGGATGATCCAGCAACACATGAGGACAGCTCAGAGCAGGCAGAAAAGTTATGCAGATAACAGAAGGAAAGACTTCTCTTTCAAGGTAGGTGACCATGTTTTCCTTAAAATATCTCCTTGGAAAAGTGTGATGTGTTTCGGTAAGAAAGGGAAACTAAGTCCACGGTTCATCGGTCCTTTTGAAATCTTGGATAAAGTTGGAACAGTTTCATACCGTGTAGCTTTGCCTCCGAGATTATTTCAGGTACACAATGTTTTTCATGTTTCGATGTTGAGAAATTATGTTCCAGATACATCAGATATCTTGAGGCCGGAAGCAGTTCAGCTGGCAGAGAACCTTTCTTATGAAGAAAAACCGGTTCAGATTCTTGATCAAAGAGAACAGGTATTGCGGAATAAGGTAATCCACCAGGTAAAGGTTTTGTGGACAAACCAAATGGTTGACGAAGAAACATGGGAGTCTGAAAATGCTATGAGGGAAAAATACCCTCAGTTGTTTAATAAGTAAATAAAATTGCGAGGACGCAATTTCAAGAAGGTGGGGATAATGTAACATCCCAAGGTTTTCTAAAAATAAATTGAAAATGGTTGAAATTTTGTTTAAGGTATATATTTATAAGTGTCCTTTAAATATAATTTTATTTCTTCTATGTTTTGAATTTCAAGAAACTGTCATCTACAATTGTGTTCAGTATGTTATTTAGAGTCTGATGGAACAAACTTGTTTTTTTTGGTGAATAGTAACATGCCCTTATGAATAGTAATATGAATAGTAATATGACCTCATGGATAGTAAATAATAATATTATTTTATTTTCCCATGGCAATAGGATAATGGGATCTTAATTAATTTTCCAATGTCACATAAAACAAGTTGCACTTAAATATTGTTATTTTTCGAAGTAACTGTGACCTTATTTAAAAATTAAATTAAAAATATTTAGAAAATTAATTTTGAAAAATGGAGTTCATTTTTGAATTCTACATGTCGAAAAATGGTAGGGCTAAATTTTTGGTATTTTTCTGAAACTCTTGAATTTTCGGTGAATATTGAAATACGGTAAAATACCGTATAATCAATTTATCAGTAAAAATGCACTATTCATGACGTCATAAGTGATGAAAGGCCACTTTCATCGAACTAACTTGATATTTTACCTAATTAAGGCCACTTTATTTGATATTATTCATAGTCTTGATAAAAATATTATAATAATAATTAAAATAATCTAAAATACCTCCCCTCCTCCACTATAAATATCACCCTCACTCCCCTCTTCCTCCCACACCTATGAAGCCTTGAGCATTGTCTAATTTCTGCCAAATTACCTCCCTGATCATCTTCCCCACGTCCTAGAGCTTCTGATCTCACCAAAAGACCAAGACCAAAGCCCTTAAGGAGGATCTCAAGGAGAAGAGATCAAGAGGTAAACATCCTCTTTCATTTTCATTATTTTCTTCCATTTTATGTTATTCTCTTTCATTCCCTTTGTCTTTTGTTGGTATATTTCATTAAATATTTCCCCTTACTGTCAAAATTTTTTATGAATGATGAGATATTCCATTCCTCTCATCAATCTTGTTTTTATGAAATTTTAAGAGACGCCGTTAGGCTGCCGAATTTTCGTAAGCAATTTCTCATGTTTTCTTTATTTCATGATTCCTTTCTCTTCTTTCTTCACCCTATCTTATCCAAGAGGCATGAAATCTCCAGAATCATGTATATTCTGGATGTTTTCATGTTTATGGAAAATTAAAAATCATTATTCTTCTCTTCTCTCACTTATTTAAGGAATAAAAACATTGTCCGTGATGTGTCGAATTACCGACATCGTGGACGATGTAATTTCACTTCCCATTAATTCTTCCAAGTATTATCATGAAACCATTTATATGGTTGAACCAGGTTATAATATATGTTTTATGACTCATATAAGGTTCTGGAATTCTTTTGTACTCATGATTCAAATTTATAAGACTAAATGAAGTTGTAATTATCAAAGAACCACTTAAATGATCTAAACGAACATAATTAGTGTTTTAACTTATTAATCCTCATCATATAAAGTATCAAAGTGATAAATGGTAAAATTTATGGTACTGTAAATATTTAAATACTACTCCTTTCCAATTCTGGATTTTCACTTCCAATCAACAAGAACGATTCATCATGAACCGATCGTGAAAATCACAAAAGAACTCACCCAAAATAATGCAAGGAACAAAATACTAACAAATAAGGGGTGAAATGAGGTTATGAAATGACCATATAAGATGTTATAAACATGAAAATGTTTCTGTAAAATACTAATAACACTCTTTTAACCATTATACAGGAGGTTTAAACAATTTTGAGGTAAGACAAGCCCAAGGTAAGGGAATTCTTAACCCGATTTCCATTCATTGGGTTAACATTCTACTTAATAATTTATGTGATATTTAAATTGTTTGTGTGATGGGGTTTGTTTATATTATGTTTCACTATGTGTATTTACAGAGTATATACATATTACATCCACTATATTAAGCCTCACATCAAGTATATGATGTTAATAAGGGACTTTTCTTCTAAAATCCTCTTTTAAAATTGTGTTTTATAAGATTCAAAGGCAATGTTTTTATGATATTATTTATTTTGTATGATTATGTTTTGGTTATTGGGAATTGTTTATGATGAAAGGTGGGACCTATATTTCCCTCCAATGCATTGGGTATGAGTAAGTTGGAGGTCGGCCGTATGGTTACTCCAAGTGTAACTGTGATGGTTACACAAAGTAAGGTAGCCGTGAGGGTTACAAATTTTAAGGTAGCCAAGATGGTTACAAGATTATGTACGTAATGCCCCAAAATGCCTCTATGATTATAATTATGTTTATGTGGATCTTGTGTAAATATCATGTTACGCTAAGTAAGATTTTATGGGTGGAAAGCATGTCTTTTGAAATTGTTTTCATACGTCATGCGTATTCATGGACTAATGGGATTTTTCCTTCTCTTTCATAACTTACTGAGCTTTTGTGCTCATCCCATGTTTTTAAATGATTTTTCACAGGTTAATGATGAGTAATACAAGGAAGGAAGACATGTTAAATGTTGAAGAATTTTCAAGGAGTCTTGTTTTATGTTTTAATGTTTTATATTCTGAGGAAAATGGATACTTATTTTATGGTATCCACTATGTAACAATGTGTAATGTTATGAATGTTTTGTGTTAATTCTCTAAATCTCTGAACTTGAAAAGATCCTCAATGTAAAATGAAGTGTTTTCTTGATTAAATTCAAGATTATGTATGAAATAAGTGTGGGTCCTTATAATAAACCATGCCAAGAATTGATTAAAATCCTTTCAAAGGGTGTATGATGTTGTTCGCTGGAAATTTCAGTCCACAAATTAGGACTGGCTAGAAGTTATATTCATGGGATTCAGTGATTTCCCCATTGACATTTGTTACTTACATATTTACTTCAATGATTTGTGGTGGTGTTGAGGTTTTTCTAATAAACGTTAGGGATATAAAAGACCGTGTGGAACTTCAATAATAAAGTAAGTTCGATATTCTTGAATGAATAACTATTGTACTTGTCACTACTTCATTTTCGGGGATCAATTCAGAGGTAGTGATGGAAAAGACTCTCCCGTGAGGCCTTGGAGGTTGTTGGTTTCCACTGAAAACCCTTGGCATAGGGTACTAGTTTTCAAAGATCCGTATTTCATTGCATTTCATGTAATGAACAATGATTTGAGGGTCGAGCAGAGAATTTCTATCCACTATTGTAGCCGTGGTTTTTTATTGTCGACTGTTAATAGCCATGTGGAATTATCTTCCACACCAAAATCACTTCGTTGTCCCTTTCAAGAAATTTTTGTGTTTCTTCATTCGACACCTTTTTCAAGTAGGGTGCATGATTTTCATAGTACCATTGGATTTATCCATCATGCTGCTATAATTAATGTCTAAATTTTGCTTCATATCTTCATGGTACCCCTGAGGTTTTCCAATCCCCATTTCATCTTTGAAGAGACATCAGACAATTTCCTCATTGCTCTTGAAGTCACAAATCACAATGGATTTTCGTAGGCTAGGTTTTATCCCACCAATGAAGTGGTCAACCTTGCATTCCAGAGTAACGACAATTCCAGAGGAATATCATGAAATCCTTGTGATGTTTTCCTTAGATTCCCCAACAGATCCATCGTATTTTGTCTTGTGGGAAAGGATGTCACATTCTATCCTAAGTCTGGGGGTGTAAGTAAAATATTTATTGAAAAACATTTTCTATAAATCCATCCATTCCAATGACCCAATTTCCTCCTCAGGATTTGTAATTTTTTTCAACGTTCACCATTAATTAGCTTCACCCTCCATACAATAAGTTTCCATAAACACCTTATCATGTTATTAACATTGAAGGATGGAGAAAATCTTCTCAATGGAGTAAATCCATTTTTCAACGATTAAAGGATCAGATGATCCATTAAATGAATGAGGCCTTTATCTCATGAATCTCTCAATTACGACTTGTTCGTTCTTAGGGGGGGATGAACATTCTTCTTTTCCCATGTTAAAATCAAAATAAGATTTAACTTATATATTATCATCACAATAATTGTGATTCATGCTCCCACTGGATTGGGCATCACATTAGAAATGTCATCACATTGATCTTCGCATTAGTTGTTAGCATGAGTCCTATTTTAATGGCCATTGGATGGAATAAATAGAATTTTATGGTAACACATAACCTATAAATTACATTTATTTCGGTCACTTATGAATTTATTGGCTTTAATCTATGATATCTATGATATAATTCACCACATATATTCATAGGGGTTTTTTTTCTTACATTAATAAAGTTCCATACTATGCTTTTGAATTTACCAAATCATATCCCCTGGAGAGTTTTAACCAAGATTGCAGCAAAGGCCATTGCCGTGCACTAGTTCCCATTCAAGTCTAGATCAAAGTGGTGTATTCCGGTTTTACCCCTATATACATTTGTTCTGGAGCCACCTCTACCTGCTCACATCCATACATGGATGTATTTTCATGATAAACCACTTAATCAATACTCACAAAAAAACTAGAAATGTTATTATTATACTTTGTCTTATCCCTAAGGCTATTACTTGGGGTTTCAAATCCTAATCCCAGAAATAACTAAACCTATCCTCTGATACCAACTATAACAACCGTAATTTTTATCACTCATTTAAACATTATTTATTACATAAAATATTGTCTTGATACAAAATAGAATATCGAGAGGTCTAGTGTCTTTGGGGCTTAATAACATTACATAACTACTTAAAACCTGAATCATGACATCTTTATTAAAAACATCCTTTACATGACAACTACATTCCCTCGTACATACCATTTCAAAGGATAAACTGAGGATATGCATAAGAATAGGGTGATATATAAATCCTATTAAGGGAGTAAACTAACCATAATATGAAGATTACAGTTCATGTTAGGCAATAGGCATATCAATGAAGCATAAGAGAAACGTGATCATAAAGGCATGATATAGCATGATTATCATAACATGCAAATGTAGCAACAACATTTAACATGATATTAGCATGAGCTAAGGATCATTACACATGGAGCATGAGTATCCCTCATTAAACATAAATTAGCATGATTAAACCCCCATTGCACTAATTTTATCATGATAATAATCATTACCCAATGCATTGGAGAGGTATTCGGGAACACCCTTTTTAATCATTTCATTTCATTCATAAGTGTGCCACATGGACCATATAACATGGATTCATTAAACATAATAATTTATTCCAAAATAAATGAATGTGAAATTAATACATGAAACTCTATAAAAAATTATTAAATGTGCATAATGGTGAATACCCTTGAGAGAGAAATGGGCATGGTATTCACTACACAATGGCTTTGGCTTAGAATGTTGCGTTGCAATTTTGGAAGCATAATGGTGTGACATAAGAATTTAAAAAAATGGTTGATGAGAGGGAAATAAGTGTCTCATAATATTTACATAAAATGAAACATAAAGGGGGTCATATGGATTCATTTCCAAGAATATGTAATGGAATTAATATTCATAATACAAAATAATTGCATGAGTGTAAATGAGAAGAGAAACCTTACTTATGGAATTTATGCATGGTAACGGGTATACATGGAAGTTATCGATGTGAGAAAATGGGATCTATCACCAATAAAAATTAAATAGGTCAGTACAGGGGAGGTGTGATGTCATACCCCAACATTTATAATTTAAAATAAAACATCATAAGAATATTATGATACATGGATAAAATTAGAAAGGAAAGAATACCTTACTTGGATGTGTGATCCGAAAGACATGGGAAAGTATTGAGATGGTCTTGTAGGGTTATTGGGAAACCATGGGAGGATTATGGATTGAGTTGGGAAGGTATTGGTCGAGCTCCCAATATTTTTAGTGTAGAGGAACTGGGAGCTTGGGTGGTTTTATATAGGAACAGGGAGGAAATACATTATTATTTATGTTTCGGACCATACACATTTAACTAACCCAAATCACAAACCATCCCATGGATTTTAGGTATGTTTTTTTCCAATTTTTAGTGTAAAAACATATTTCATAAGGACAATGGAAGACATTCATAAAATATTATTGTTTCTTATGTATAGGTGAGTCACAATCTAAAGGAAATCATTTCAAATCGATAAAATGTTTTATAAGTGTTGGAAAGTACACTAAGGCTTTGTAAAAAAATAAAACAAATCAAAAATCACATTATTTTAATGGAAGAAAATATATTGGCTGAACATACCGTTTATAGTATTTTATTACACCACTATTGGGTAATTATGATGTCATAAAACACATGATATATTTAAACATTAATTAATTTTTACCCAAAAATTCAAATGTCTCCGAAAATTAAGAAAAATTCCCCATGGGATAATTTTGGAACCTTGATTCAAAAAATATAATTCAATTTATCTATATAATTTTCTAAATATGGGTATTTTCATGTTTAAAATAATAACTGATATTTATTGAAAATTCATTGGTTTTGAGAAAAACAACTTTTAGACCTTAATTAAAACTACAATTTTATTCATAAAAATTATGTGATAACATACATTCAATAAAAATTAATTTATCAATAATATGTTATTAAATGATTATTTAATTCAACAATCCATCAATTCATCCAAATTGATTTCATAGTTGAATATTAACTAAACATAATATTTGATCTTTACAAACTTTTTACAAGGTATCAATAATAAAAATAAATGTAATTTCTTTATACATAAATAACATTCATAAGTATAGTTCTCGGGTATTGTTACATTACAACATAAAACTGTCGCAAAATACATAATAGTAAGGTGAGTCATGGTGATATACTCTTGGGGTGGCTCCGATAATATTTTGTGGGTTGTAATATCTATCAACATCCACTTCTCCTGTAGCAGATTCTATTCATGATTAATATGTTCAACCCTTGCTTGGGATTGGTCAATAAAAAACCCAATGATTCCTCCTCCTTTCTGAGAACTGACAAATGGGATTTGAATGGATCAATTATACTAGATGAGGCCATTGCTTACTTTGTCTAAGTAAATATAATTTTTTAGACCCTTATATTTGTACTAATCATGTGATCACTGATCAATGGATATATTAGCAATGGAAAGTATTCGTAATGGTATTTTGCAATCCAAAAACATAAAACCAAGATGTTCATATTTTATATAACCATTTTACATAATAATACATTTAATCAGTTAAAAAGGATTTACCATTAATAAAATTTAGGGTCGTTACATTTTGTATTACTTTTTTGGAGGCTTGGGCCGATTCCATATTATTTCAAATGAGATACACATATGATATTCTCGATAGGAAATCTATTAATATTACATTATACATTTATATTACATATATATATATATTTTTGTGTGTTTTATGACACATGTTTTCAGACATTCCAGCTTATTCCAATGTATGTGGAATTATATCTGGATCCACTAGGAACACTAGCCGACATGGTTTCAGTTTACTTCATTAGATTACATTTACTATCCCTTCACATTATTTTATTTTACCCTCATAGGATCGATATTTATTAGTAGGAAGTGGTGGTGGTCTAATGAGTTTTACTCACACCCTTTTCAGAACACCATTGGGTAGTGGGAAATATCTCATAACTGTATGTTAAGAGTTTGATCCTACCTCTTCACTTATATATCTTCTATGATGGTAATTGAAATTGGGGTAGCAGCTGAGAATCTACTATATATGTCTTTTCAAGTTGTAGTTATTTATTTATTTTTAGTCTAGTAATGTTGTATGTTTTACCTATTGTATGTTGACATCCTTGTATTTATTGAATAACATGTTCATGAATGGTTTATAATTACATACACATACAAGATTACATGTTTTTTATTTTTACCAGTTATTTATACTTATAAAAATAGTCTAATTAATCTTAATTTGTTTAGTATATACAATTATTCTCCACTCTAAAAAAGATCGTATAGTCTCCCCACTGTACCACTTTTGACCCTCCCTACATGTTAGTGGCCTCTCACATCTAGGTAGGAATGCATGATGTCATATGTCACACCAATTCTTGTTACTTTTGAGTGATCCAGGTTTGGGATGTGATATAAATTTTTTATTTTTTTAAATCATAATTTTTATATGAATAGTAATAAATGTTGTTTTTTATCAAAACTATAAATTTTATTATTATATCATTTGGTAAAGAAGACCTAGAAGTGTATATAGGCTTTTTGTATTCAAATATATATTAAATATTTTAAACTATTAATTTTCAAAATACAATGTGGATTTTATAAAAACTATTATTAACATTTAATGAATGTAAGTAATAATTCCCATAAAAAATAATTTTTCACTTTTTCTTTCAAATAAATATTATTTTAGTAAAATTCATGTTTTGGATTTATTTAAAATCCACACAAGATTTATTAATTTTATACTAAAAATGATCATACCACCAGAATCATTGAAATTAATAATTTTACCCTATGTATACATGTTATGGTAAAAAATAATCCTTCACTAAAAATGGGGTTTTACGGGTTACACGAAAAAATATTAAAATTGTTTTTTCTCATCCATAAAAAAATTACTTTGATAAAATTTATATCATATTTATAATCAATATGTAATTTTTTTAATAAAACCCATTATATAACTAAGCCAACATAATGATTTACATTTGTGAAAACATATTTCCACAATAAAATAGAAAATGGTAAATGTGAAAATTTTAAGTGAAAAACACATAATAACATGTTTAAAACATTTGTGAAAATAAATTAATGCAAAAATATTAATTTTATATTATCCCACACTCTATTTTTTCAATTTTTCAGTATTATTAACAACATAATCAAATTCTTTCCTTATATTATGATTAAATATTTACAAAAAAACCATTCTACCCACTTATAAAAGGGGCCACTTACCACCCCTTAAATACAACTCTGATGATTTTGCTCTATCCTAAAATTATAACAATATTACATACCCTATAATAATATTCCTCTTAATTTATACTCAGGTCCAAATATTGTATCCTAATTCCCCCTTTTCTATGATTTTTTAACAGGGAATGTCTAAGTCCTCAATTTGAGCACTTTTTCTTATCTTCTTTTCATTTCCATTCTTAATTTCAAAAATATTATTTTCTGATTCCTATATAATTAAATAATAATTTTTCGTATACATAATTATTTTATGATAATTTTATAATACCTAACAAACTTCCCACTTTTCTATTATAAAAATGAAATTTCTATTCATGTGTTATGCAGACAACCAAATCCAATACGCAAACACTTTTTCTTAACCACAACCTCTATTTTCTATATATAATGGTTATATTGATGATTAAACGAGATATATAAAATTTAAATATTATTTTTAATTGTAAACTATACTCCACCTTCATTCCCTCTCATTCATTGGGAAATGAAAATGTTATGTGTTAGTTGTGTGGACTACCCACTCTATAAAGTATCATGTCTTATTTTTCATATAGATTCTTTATAAATTTTAAATATAAATCAATATATAATTCAATACCTTAATGTATCTATATTATATAATTATTATATTTTTAATAATTATAATATTCCAAAATAAACCACTTCCATAACAATAATCATCTATTAATTATGGTATATTCATGTTTTGGTCGGTATAAGCACCTACATGAACAATGCAATAAAATAATATCATGGATCAATATAAGACATTATATAAAGATACAAAAAGATAATAATAATTATATAATGATTTAATTTTATTTCAGGAATTTTGACATTAATATTGAACTCATTAATTAAAATACTGACATTTGTTTATTCAGAAACACTAAAACATGCTCATCATCGATTTTTTTCCTTTAAGTTTCATAACCAAAACACTTATAGAATAAAATTATAAAATTATAAATAGTTATAAATTATTAATTTAGGTATCATTTATTATCTAGGAATAATTTTCTATTGGGGATGAATGATGAAAAACACCACTATTACAAAACAAGTTCAAAATGATCAAGATTAGTGATAACTGATAGTGAAAACATATAATAATTATCAAATATAAAAGTATAGAAAAATAATAAATGATATTTATAATATACTATCAAAATTATAAATGTAATAAAATAGGTAATTTTTATATACATTTTTATTACTTATGAGATTCTATCACATTAGTTAATGTTATGAATTAAGGTATTGTTTTATTATCTTAAATTTTCACCCATTAAGACATATACTTTATTATAAACCATATTTTCCATTGAATTTTGTATTTACTACAACATTAATTTTTTAGCATTATTCTATTGTTATTCAAGGTATTTAATTATTAGTTTTTAATTATATCTGTCAATGGGTTTTTACTAAAAAGTTGTTATGTTTATAAGGGTTTCTCTGTATCACCCTAAACTCCCTGAGACATGTTTGAAATTTTACACCATCATTTATTTTATGTGATGTATTAATTTAAATATTTATTTCATGTACGAAAATTTATTGATCTTATTTATATTTTAAGATTCATTTCATGAACATCACCTCAAACATATTTTATTTTCATGTTACCAATATTGGGATGGTTTTGCTTCCAAAATCATTTTCAAATAGATATTACTTTTGAAAGATATTACATATAGAGAATTTAAATAAATTTTTATCTAAAAAAATTAGGATTTGTATTCTCCTATGATTATTCTTGGAGATTTACATGTCTTCTCTCTATTCCATTTTTTAAATGGATTATTATTTACTCAGTATAAGGAAACAGACCCTAGCTTTTCTTTTCGATTGGGATCCTAATTTTTTCCATGTAAATATTCATTGTATTCTTTAATGAATGTCCTTATATTTTATTATGGAATTTATTTATACCATTTTATACTAATTTAAGTACTTCATAAATATTAATGAAATTTCTATCATTTTATTAACGGATCATTTTCATTAATATGTGAAAATAATTTGTTATTAATTTATTTCTTTTGAACACAAATTTCCATAATCATTTTCCATGAAAAAATCCCTCTAAATATTCATAATTTTCTCAAAAAAACATGACAATGTTTTATAAAATATATCTTCTAAAATGATTTCAAATGATTAAAAATAAATTCTATATTCATGTTATAACTGTAAAAGTCCAAAATAGTATTTCTTTAATTCTACAAAGTAGCATAAGAAAAATATTATACTTCACCAAGATCATTCATTAAATTATAGACCCATTTATATATATATATATTATAATGTTATTTAATATAAGCATAATGATCATTCATTGGATTTTTTCTTCCCAACCATCTTCTGATATAGGCATGATTTTTCTTCCATTTCCATTCCTTATTGAGCACTCAATATTTTCTTCCTCTAATTATAGTTTCTCTAGATAAATTCCATAAGATGATTGAATGATAAAATTATTGACTTAACAATATAACCCTTTTTCTATATGGTGTATGTTTAATGGATACCTACATGAAAATCTATGCCATTTATTGGTGGGGAAATACTGAAAATTTTTATACTTGTAATTTCAATACACATCTATATAAATTAATAAGGAAATATATTTATGTATTGAATACTTTATTCATTACTATATTGAATTAATGTTTTGGACTTAATTATTAATTTTTGGGGCTCAAAATATTCCATTGATTCATATATAGGTATCAGGAGACAATCTAGCTTGAGTATTTTTCTGTATGCCTACTGAAAAAATACTCCCTAGATACATGGCCTCGGGAATATGATCTTGATGACTATTATCATGATTTTCATTCTTATATAATGTAATTATCTCATTGGGATTGTATATTCAACACTTAGGAATCTGTTTTTATTACCCATGTGAATTTTTCATATTCATTGTTATCTATGGATATATTATGCTTTCAAATTAATTATATTATGTAATTATTGTCTGTTAATGATTACTTCCATATTATATATGCACATATTACTATCACTTATGATATTTTATTATTTTCTCTTATAATTACTCTTCATGTTCATTTGATCACACAACATGTAACGTTAATATTTACCAGAATTATGAAGAAACTTATTACACATTATATGTATAATAGAATAGAATATGTATAGAATTTAAGGGGGATATTGAAGAATTATTATGAATTAAAGAGTTTCATATATATTTAGGAAAATTTTACATTAAATTAAAAGTACATGGAATTTATTATTTTTGTATTTGTTCAAATTTTATAATTTTTTAAACATAAATGGTCTTGGTAATTGATGTAAAGAAATATTTTTTTATGTAATTTTATTATGGGATAGTTATGTTTTGGAATCCAATGTTGGTATCAACAGAATTATATAATTTATGTGTTTTGGGAATTACACCAAGGAGTGTGGTTATATGGTGCTATATATATGGATATAGTAATAGATTGAAGTCCTTATTTTTTATTTAAAATCACATATTTCTATATTGTGTGATAACTGATGATATATTAATCATAGAGAAAATACCTACATCATTCATGGATAATGAATATCATGATAAAATATAATTTTATCATGGGGAATATAGAGTTTGTTCTAGTGAGGTTAGAGTATGTGATAGATGAATTTTGTGTCACTAAAATTATGGAAAATGTAATACCCAAGGATGATTTTGAAATGCATTGGTTGGATCTCAAACTCCATCCAAGTACATATAACTATCTGATTTTGAGAAGTGATTCCCACCCCCTTGGATGTTTATATCATTATAAAGGTTCATTTCTCCCATATATTTCTTTGTTGGATTCCTAACCCGAATTTTTTATCTTTTAGAAATTTTCTATTTGTATTTATTGAAAACTAAGGAGACAATGTTAATGTTTAGGTGGTACATGTTAGTGTATTTACCTTCCCTACTGACAAAGAGATATAATTTTTTATTATAAATTGTATTGTTTCAGGAATGACTAATTTAGGGGAGTCAAAACATTAAATGATAGTTAATTGCATAAATATTGTGTTTAATTTCATGTTTTAATAAAATTTTGATTAATAAGATTAATGTTAATGGCCATTATAATGTTGAATGGTATATTTTCAAAAAACAAAAATTTTCTATGATTTTTATCTGATAAATTAAAAATATAAATCTTATTTAAATATTATTATATGATTATTTACAGGTATAAAAATATTATATCACTCATATAATTGTTAATTAATTTTATATAAATTTAAGAAAACATATTGGTGAAGACAACATTTTCCATCGAAATGATATTTTCTGTATATCAATGATTGAATTTAAAATTTAATTTAATATTATTATAATATTTAATTATATATTATGGGTATAAAATTTAGTTTTAACCCAACAAAATTTATTATGAGTGGTTTACCAATATTTTTAATAATATATAAATTAAATGTGTAAAAACATGTTACAAAGGTAAAAAAATAAATAAATGTATATATCCATTGGTAAAATGAATAAAACATTTTCAAAACATATGGATGGATAATTAGTAGGGAGTTTATAGAACATACAATTCCCCAAACAAAATTATTTATAAATATTGGATCAATTTAACATTTAATAGTGCCATACCATTGTTGAAGAATTATGGGTATTCACAAAACTCAATTTAATTTACATATAAAATGGGATCACTTACACCACTTCACGATACACCTATACCATCAAATTTCATCAATAAATGCTATCATTTTTATCCATCTATATGAATATAAGAATTTCATAATACTTTGGTGTCAATTTGATAGCATATGTCCTCTATTTCAAAGGATATTTCCTAGCGAAATATAAGGATCTCAATATCTGTATTCCTTACTCCTTTGTCCCTTGTTCTCAAAATTCATCTTACAAACATCATTTTGGAACCTTAAAATATTTAAAATGATAAAATAAATAAATTTTATTTATATAATATTATTATAGAAACTATTATTCAATCCATTCTATCCACTAAGAAAAACAAAAGAACATCACTGTGCCTATGTGAAAACTACCACCATTACATCATGATGTGTTATTTTTTCATCATCACATACATGGAAGATAAAAATGAAATATTTTAGGGATAGATATATTTAAATTTTAATAGTTATTATTCTATGATGATAATTTTTTTATATACCATCATTCCATTCCATTTGTTCATAAATGGAACCATTAATCATGAATATGTGCGTAATATGACCTCCTAAAAAGAAGACTTTAATTTTTCAATTCAATCCTACATGGAGTGTTAAAAGAATATTTTTTTTGTAAATTCCATAGCCTAGTATGTCATCACATTACCAAGACATGTCACTATGTGACCTCAAGTGCGACATTCGATGCATTAGAGGCAACTGACATGCAACGAGGGTCTATGGAATATAGGGGGTGAATGTACCCTCTAAAATCTAGTAACAACCACAATGTAATTTAGATAAAATTGTTATGGTATTCATCTCATTCTAATGATTGATGAAAACTAAACAACCTAAATATTAGTAATCCATATCATGCTATACTACAATCCATTCTAAATTTCATGTTTAGAGTAAAATAGAGTGTATCTAAAAAATAGGATCCAAAATTATGTTTATAAAATCCCAATACGTGAACAATGATATGTATAGAATCTATGTTATAATACTATTTTTTAAATAAATAAATCAATAACATGGTTCGCTTCTATTTTACAGACTAGCATCCCTGAAGCCCACCTAAGTACTATGTTTTCACCGAAACAAGGTGTGATTAAAAGTTAGTAGGTTGGCACATATTTTGTCAAAAAAATTAAATATAAAATAATAGCATAGGAAAAATTATGATAAATATATGGATTAATTTATAATTTGATTCAGAATGTCAAATAACCCATATACCCTTAATTCTCAGGTTGACACCAAATACATCCAAACCTACTTCAACCTAATGCTAGATTTATCTTCTTATACCATCAATGAATCCAAAATTATTTCCATGACAAGGACCATATAACCATTAAAGGTATAAATTAATAATGAATCATTCCATCATACATCACATAAACAAGTATATATCCCATATTCATCATGTAACAATGCATCTCACCGTCAAGAATCATGAAACTGTGATAATAAACTTGATGTGAATTATTATTCTAAAGATGGTTGCATGTTCCATTGGAAAACAACCCTACCAAGGTAAGAAGTATCACTAGACCTTCCGTGATATCCCATTCTATGGAAACACATATCCATGAAGTAAATCA
This sequence comes from Viscum album, assembly GCA_963277665.1. Taxonomy (NCBI): domain Eukaryota; kingdom Viridiplantae; phylum Streptophyta; class Magnoliopsida; order Santalales; family Viscaceae; genus Viscum; species Viscum album. Next base: position 1,430,214,647 of record OY728141.1, read on the forward strand.
AACTATATATGAATTCCCATGTTAGAAAAGATTTAACATTTCACAAAAAAATCATTAAGATCTAATGGATTTTAATTTACCAACCATTCCAAACATGTTGACATATTTTATTTTAGTTAATCAATTCAATTTACCAATATTATTCCATTTAATCCATTATCGAGCATTACACATATATAGTAAAACATGAAAATCCCCAATTTTTAGTGTCATACCAATTGATATAACAGTGTTCAATTGGGATTCACACAAATTTTAAGATAGAATATCATTTCAGAAGTCATTAATTCATTGAGACATTATGTTATCTTACAAATCCAAATTACAATATAATTAACCAATTATAGTCTAATTGATTCTTTATCAATCCAATTTCCTCAATTTATATTCATTTCCAATTCACAATTTAATCCATTCCGTAAATAATTTTTATTATAAAAATTTATTCGGGATCCTATGTTCTATGTTCCAACCTTTGGTCAAGGTTATGAACAACTATGAGGTTGGTGAAAGCCCCAGTCTCAATTAGAACAAACCCAATAGAATCCCATGGTTCTCTAAGAATGAATAACTAAATATTTCCAGTTAATAATGCTCACAAAAACGAGTAATGGTATGTTAAAATATTTTCCACAAACTAGGAAACCAAGGTAGACTATAGAGATTTGTTTAAGACCACCTACATCATGCAACAAAGAATAAATTCCAAGTATCAATTTAATAGATTAATGAATTCTTTCATGGTCCCCTATAGACTAAAATTAAAACACTACATTGAGGTTAGATGAATAATAATTGAGGAGAAATCAATATTATCTCACCTTAATATTTTAGAAATCATCAATTCATGTCATATGGATCAAAGAACATATAAAAAATCAGTGAGGGGTGTTGGAGAAGAAAAATAATACATGTGTAACTCTTTAAAGTCATAAATCGCAAATTATGGTTGACATAGAGGATTAATATTATTAGATGGTGTCTTGATTGGGTAAAAATATAATTCATCTATTACTTACATGGATCAGTCTATGGTCATTTCCTTTCATTGTCATACCAGTGGTGTCATCTAGAACTATCATGCATTCAAATACCCAACCCTCGTGTTAGTAGGTATTCTTTAGGGGTCTAACTCTATCCTGGATCCACCAGCTAGTTGATTGGTCTATCCAGCTGACCAGTGGAATACTTATAAACTTGTTTGGAAACTTCACTCTCCAACAGCTAGTTAGTGGACTATACTTGCTAGATAGTTAAATTGTAGTAAATCCCATGAGAGAAAACATTACTAGACACTACATATCTGACTTTTATGATCCCCCTAAATACATTTTAATCTTTATTATAATCAATTATATGTCTCATTTACAAAATTAGTGGGGATCAAACGAAAACATAAATAATAATGTGCCTGGAAAAGTATAGGATCTTACAACCTCCCTAACATATAATATATCATCCCCATGTTATTATCCCAATCATCACTGAGAGGTAACAAAAGAAAACTCATCCCACTGCATCCACATATCAAAATATATCTCCATAGAGTCCACTTATACATAACCAAGGTATCATTTCACTTGCACTATGGTAATGATATTTTTTTTAGATTAATCTCACTAAATTCTAAAATATGGATCAAATTCTTACCAAAGGATGCATTAACCTCGGGCTCGACATCATCAGTATCTATTTTATGAGAAGGATAAGGGTGATATATTATAACCCATGATAGTAAAAAACCATAATTAATATAATTTTATTTTTGTGAATGTCAAATTAGTGTTTCAATAGACCAATTATCTCTAGTACCTCAAACAACCTAATGAACAAGGGTGCTAATATTCCATTCATTGAAATACAATATTTCCCCATCCAAGAGGAACCCGGAAAAAACCTCATGATCAACATTGAACTTCATATGTCATCACGGATATATAATTTAATATTTATTCATTATTTGTATAGCTTATAACTACTTTCGGATCAACTATACATGATCTAATTTCTCTTACATGATACTTGGTCCAATACTTATTGAATTGCCTGCCGACAAGGAACATAATGGAAAACAACACGACCTTAAATATGAATCTTCAAAAGGATTCATATGGATTGAATCACAAAATCTGTTATTATATGATAACATCATACATACCATAAGATGCATTTAAGTACCATTTATGTTAATGACATAGGTTAGTAACATGTCCTCTAAAATATGAATCATCAGATCGGATTATTCATTAGTTTAAGGATGATACTTTTTACGTAGAAGTACATGTGATTTTAGCACCATCAAAAGGCCCATACCTAATGAAGACATGAATTGTGGATGCCGATAAAAATTATTCTCATCAGAACAACATGAAATTGAACTATCACATTCCCATATTGATTTCCTAGATCATCAAATGAGAAGGTATCTCTAATATGTAAAAAGTGGGATACCTTCATTAGTCAATACATGACCACCAATACATTATAATTTTTTGAAGATTACTAGTTTATCCTATACTGAATTTTATAGTGATACATAGCTATTACATTATTAATGGGAAAAAGATTTAGTAACTTAATGTGCCTCTAATTCCAGACCTTCACATGCTGATAGGTGAAGCAACACACTAAAAATCCCTATATCTTCTTCTTCGTCCCTGACCACTAATAATACCTACAAAAACCACATCACAAATTTGTTAGTCTATGTTGTACCTATTTGTTCAATGTATGAAATTTCCCCATTGGCTCCTCATGAATTTATGTAACAACCTAAATAAAATCGTGGACATAATGATCTTCCCTCCTAACAATAGACTGTCCTTGTAGCGTCTCGCCACAAAATATTTTATCCCTCAAGGATAAACCTTCAAGATCAAACAACATCCATCTCTTGTAAAAATATTTAAATACATGAGAAATATATGTTGATTTTAGAGTCACCCACCCATAGGACTCCTGAAAATCCATTTGAATATCCACAGGGTGTGCCACTAACTATCACTCATCCAAAGAGACCTATATTTCTCATCTTTCCATCTTCATTATCAAACAATCAACCATGTTGTTTCCCTTGAAAATATTTTATTCAAATTATAAGTTAAAATATTATAGATAATAATCCCACATAATCTACTAACGATTTAGGTGGCATTGTAAAAATATATACTTTTGTATCTTATTATCCATGAATAAAAGAAATAAATCACTCAAAATATAATGCCGCTAGAATATCAGGGCATGTACCACTTCAACTAACATCATATCTAGAGTGGGATAATTCACCACATGAAACCTCATATTTTTTGATCCATAAGAAACCACCAAATTATCCTGAATATGAACCATTCCAATCCTAACTCTAGAGGAATCATAGTAGAAGATATGATCATTACCCAACTATTGTAAGGTGAGGATCCGTGTTGTATCACCCCAACATGGGATCCTCTGAAATAGTTCCCCATGTTAGTTAGCCACTTGATCTCAAATTCACCACACCATAAACTAGAGGCTATCGATTAGATTTGAGGGTCTAAAAATGGAACTCTGGGAACAGTATATAATTTTAATTAAAGTATCCAAAGAGTATAAAAAATAATGTAATAAGAAATAACCATTGTAACATGTATAAAAGAACCAATTAGAGGAATATAATAACTGATAATAATTAAGTATAGGAAGAATATCTAACCACCAATATACAATGATTTAATGACTATACTAAAAAGGAAAACAATAATACATGAAAATAGTGAAAAACATAGAACATGTATAATTAAATGAATACAATTCCAAATGTCTCTCTTTGTGAGAATCTTGAGCCCCGACTAGACCCTGCGCTCATTACATCCAATGTATAAGAAATGATACAAGCATAATCCAATGAACCTCACCTACAACCATGAGGTCTGTTCGGGTACACATTGAAATGTAGGTCTTGTATAGGGTGTGAGATATACATATTGGGACACCACAAATTGACTAAAAATATATGCAGTCTATGAGTGTAAAATATAATAGAGAATAGGTATATCAAAGGTTGTAACTAAATAAATGCAAATAAGTTAGATCATGTTCCTTAGAGAATACATGTCTGGCCATAATTTCTTCATCCTAATTCAAAATTTGTCTAAGGAAGTCACTTTATATTAGTGTGTGTGTGTGTGTGTAGAATCATGTAAAAAGTGGTATAAACAAAATTTACCCTATGGGTATAAGTGGTTGTTGTAGTAAATGTACGGGTTGAATCCACATGGGATGAAGAAGAAACCTATAGATGATAAGATTTCATGGATGGTTGGCTATGAAGTGACCAAATTTTTGGTTTTAAATGATTTTAATAAGTAATGAAATTATTCAATAAAAACAAATATTGAAACACATTTACTGGAAATAAATAAATTGATGATGATGGGAAGATCATAGGGCATTGTTTAGAATAAAGGGATGTAATTGTTTTCTTATTTATATTCCATTCTCTAGTTCAAGATATCTTCAATAGTTGAGATATGTCGACAATATTATTCACCGCTTTAATCCTTATAAAATTCCAAGTCTAATCAGCCCTTCAATTAGAATAAAACAATTCTGACCACTCTACGAAACTTGATTATACTAGTACTCAAAATGTGTAGTCATTAAAATCAATGAAGATGAAGAAATGAGTAAATGATTGGAAATATCATACCATAGAATGAATTAAATAATTTTATTACATAAAATAACACTTAATCTGTCCCAAAGAAACTCTTTATAATTCAATCAAAAATGTTTTATCCATCAATCCATGCAAATCACTCAATTTATGGTGAGAGTCGACATAATGAATCAGGATTTACGAAGTTGAAAACATAGACATAATGATTACTCCACCATTGTGTAAAGAGTTTTACAAAATATACTGAATATCCTAACTCACTTAGGACATTATGTCACCATGATATGAAAAATTATTGAATAAATCCTGAATATTAAGAATATAATATCGTTTAATAATAAAATGAATGTGAATGAATAACATACATGGGAAGAAATGAACGTGCGATTAAAAAATGAATGTTTAACAATACAACGGAATGAAAAACTTGAATGATAATTCCCTTACCCACATGCTACTTATGTATAAATATTATAAACCTTAGGTAGATTCCCCAACATTAAATACCATCCCCATTAATTTATAGTGTCGTAAGGATGGTGATAAAATAAATGGAATTTGGAGCTTTTAATGATGACCAGAAAATTCAGCTAGAATCATCCCCCATTTAAAGTGGGCATTTATCACTGAATATGGTTGAATATAAATGTTACTTAGAATAAAATTTTCTTCTTACCAATGTCCTATAAAATCATACAATCCTTCAGGATATTTGGATTATATGTTCTGATTCTATGCTCAGTGTGGTGAGATGTTTTTATGGGCCTTCACATCTAGCCCAAAATTTAAATATCAACTTAGGCTCCATAGATCTATTAGAAAAAATCATAATTTTCCCTAGATGTAGTTTAATAAAATGATACAAATAATTTTATATTTATATAGTTATAATTTGAGATTCATTAATCTTTAATTGTGGGCCCCCATTTTTGTGATGGGCATAAGGCCCATTATTCTTTTTCCATGAATTTTGAGGTTCATTATCAAAAATATCCATCTTCCTTTGTGATTAAGCCATCAATCAAAAAATATAAAATAATCTAATAAAACTGTTCAATAATATAAAAAAATATAAAATTCAAATTATTAATATAATTATTATTAAAAGATGATGATTAATTTGTCCCAAAATTTCACCATACACATGAATTTCACAATGAATTGAATGTAGTTATTTTTAGGAAATGCACTGGATTTTTCATTTATGGAAAATAAAACACATCAATATTAAGATATTATGTAACACCCTAGTTAATAAAGAATATAAAATTTTTATATTTATCCATATTTGTGAATAAAATTTTAATATTAATTTAAATGGAACGCTATGCTCGATGGTGTACCCAATATGAAACAACAAGTTTCTTCGAAATCTGATGTTGCACTCTAATAATAAAATAATATTATTTTAAATGGTAGTTAATGTATAATTGTTGTAATGGTTGGAATGAATATAAATAACTACAAAATTATTATATATGTTTTTCAAATATTTTTACTTTTATCCAATAAATGTTAGAGGTTTAAAATGCGAATTAATCCAATTTTAAGCGTAAATATTCTAATATTCTTTAAAAGGTCGATTAACTGGCTTTTGATGGTGAACCTTTTTTAAATCCACTTGTTGAAATTTTTATATATTATATTGGACCAAATAAAATACTTCTTTAGAATCGGGATATCAAAATTTACTTTGTGTAGGTTTTTGTTAATTTTTATGATAATGTTCATTTTTAATGAATAAGTGAAAAATGTTGTATTTTAATTCAAAACCTCTTTTTAATATAATTTATTTATATGATTATATAATATTTTGAATCTGTTTTAAAGTTCAATTAGAATATATTTTTACCATTTAATCCAATGGTGGCCATTGGAATTAATTTCACATTGAAATTGGACTTAAACTAGTGTCAATCTATTAATAGTTATTATTTCATAAAAACACGCTATTTGTTTTGACAGAGGGAATTAATTATTAAATTAATTAATTCAACTTATATGTTTCTAATTTTGTAATATATAAATAATTTTTGAATTCGGAGTATCAAATATAACTTAGGGTGAATTTTTGGTATTTTTCACAAAAACATCAATTTTTTATGAATAGTGAAACCACTAAGTGGTACTTAAAAAACTGATTTTTCATTTAAATGAAACCTTACCACATTTATGATTTGAATTTCAAAAATCCGACATACATGGTTGATAATTGGATGTAAAATGTGGTTCAATGGGATTAATTTTTTTGTGAATAATAACTTTTAAGTTTTATAAATCACGATTAAAAGTAATTAGTATAATTTAAGGTAATGATAATGTTATAATAATATGAAATGAACATGAAACATATCCTACCGTTATTGGATGAGTCATTTCCGACCAATACAATCCATGGGTCAACTTGCGGACCCCATGGATCCACTTTGGTAGGAAAATGACATTAATAACTTTTTATTTAATGTAAAAATTATAATGTCACAAACATGTATTGTTTTAATAATAAAATTTTACATGGTGTTATACAAGACTTATTGTTTACTATAAATATTCATTAGATATCAAAAAATATTTCCTACATAATTATTTTTTTTTTATAATTTATAGACATTATATAAATTAATTTATTTATGACACCGTGATGATGCAGTGATTACTTCTCAAATGAATGATTTAAATAAAATGAGAATATAGGGTAAAATATAAGTCTTAAACATGTCAAAAACCTATTGTATGGGTGGATTTCGAAATATTATCATCTTATCCTCGATTTATATCCTTTTGGGACCATTAAAATCTGAAAAGAATTTTATAATAAATTAATATTTTATAACATTCCAAAAGTGCTCCTCCTCTTCTCTTATAAAAGGCCCCCATCTCTACCACCTTACCCACACCTCTCAAGCCATTGGATCGGCCATAATCTGCTCATTTTATCTCTCCACATCCCTCTCTTCATCCTATAAGCCTCAACTTAGGCATCAAGCTCTTCAAGAAACCCTTTTGGTTCAAACTAAAGGGAGTTACCCGATTTAATGGTAATGTCTTCTCTTATGTTCTTTTGTTTTATATTGCTTCTCCAACCCCTGAACACATTTTATTCCTTTATTTTGTAACAACAATAGTATATTAAATATACTAGGATGTTGTTATGAGATTTATTCAATCTACACTTACACACACCTCCGTCTAATGGTTAATGAACATAGTGTTTTCGTGGATGGTGAATTATTGCCTCACGAAACGATGATTGTTCTATCTTCTTTTACCACATCTCATGGTGGACATTATTATGGAACTATATTTATTTATGGTATATATTATATTAATTTATTCTATATTTTTCTGTATTTTAAATTTAAAAAATACCTTTATGCTTTTCATGTTGTGCAAATGCGATAATTTCATTTGAGGAAGTCTTGACTACCGTTCCCTCAAGTGATGTGACTCATTCATGCAATACATGGAATGTATAAAGAATAATATTAATGTAAATAGGTTACCTATATAAAATATATATTATTCTGGATTTATAATATATATATATCTCATTTAATTTTAATTCCATTAAATACAAAATAGAAATGAAAGTAGCATTCATCCGTATGTACGGCATACCGTCTCCATGAACGATGCATTTCATTTCTTACCATTAAATGTTATGTAATATTATAAATGATAGAATATACTGGATATATATGATATATATTATATCTAAATTATGAATATAATTCTGGATATAATGGATATTTTACCACATGAACAACTTTTAATTATAACAAGTTTATTTTGGACTCATGTACCAATGATCGACAAAACGACTATTATTAACTTAAATAATTACACAATATTCATAAAATTGTAATAACTGATATAAAAGGAATAATTAACTCCAAAAATGTTCTTAAGCTGGAAGAAATTAAATCTAGTTTATTATTCAGGAATATAAAGAAACGATCAAGACAAGTTAGACATGAGGTAAGGGATCCTACCTCTCTCTTTCTTTTTAAGTACTCATTTTTATGTAACATACTTTAAAATCCTCTTTATTATGTTGTGTGATGTTCTATTATATTAATATTTCAATAAATATTTTGTTAATATTATGAGAGACCCTATTTTATCTCATCAATCCATTTTTGGATGTTTTATGTGGCACCGTTAGGCTGCCGAATTTTCATAAGGGGATTTTCATCTCACTTTTTATTCCCGTGAGATTCATGCTACATTGGCCACTATTTCCTTTTATGTGGAGTTTGTACTGCCCATTATTTTACAATTTGTATAATATACTCTCATTTACGGGTATTTACATATTCATTTTATGAACCTTCTTTCTTGGTGTGTACTATTCGAAAGTTGCACAAATCGGTAAGGGAACCTTTCACACTCCTCTTTTAAAAAAACTTATTTTGTTATGTCTTTTAATTTACATATTTTTATGTTGGGAAATGTTCATATATATCCTTATTGATGTAAATTTTATTCCCAAGAGATGAGATACCATTTTCCCTTTCATCAACTAATTTTAGTAATTTTAAAGTGACGCTGTTAGGCTGTCGAATTTTACCAAGGGAACTTCTTACCCCAATTTCGATTTCGATGGGTTCAACTTGTAGTTATTGAATATGTCATCCTATGAATATCTGTGAATGAACTATGGTTTTTTTACACTAAATATCCACTTATATTTGGTGTATTTATTTTTGTCACACATATTTATGAGATTGATTTATCCTTAATTTAAGGATACCTTCTTTATAAGGGATTTCATCTCATTTTATATTTCTATTGAGACTTCATTGTTGTTATGCCCCGTTTCACTCTTATATGGTGTATATACTGTCCTTTGGAATATTATATCATGAATCCATTTATTTTCAGGATATTATAAAGTTCTGATTAAATGTTATTCATCAATTACTGTATTCAAGTGTCGCTCATTTTCTTATAAACCCTTTAACTAAAATATCATTGTAAATGATTTAATGATTTATTCTTAAATATTTCTCATTGATATCCATGTTTTCAATATGGATTTAAGGATTTATTTATATATATATAAATGGTTTAAAATGTTAAAAGATTCAAAGTGGTATGAGACACTTTTATTCAAAAATAACTTTATTAAATGTTTTAAATTATTTTGAAAATATATTTTAGAATGGATTCATTATTTCAATATCATAAAATATTATATTGTTATTGAAATGTGGGAATGTTATTTTTTCTTTATGCTTAAGTTATATACTATGATTATGTTACGATTCGTGGGCATTTTTTTATGAAGATGGGTGGTTCCATGATTAACTAAGGGCGGGTGAGACGAATATAAATCACTAATGCATTGGGTAACGCGAAGGAGTTAAACGCTAAGGTTTCTCCGAAGAGATTTAGGGAATATACTGTGATGGGTATTCAAAACGTAACCGTGAGGGTTACTCCCTACGTAATAATGTTATGAATGCCTCAAGTTACATTTATGTCTTATGATTTGTTTTGAGTTATACATAAATATTATGATTTCATGAGGTATGTTAAATTGATTATGTTTTATGAGTAAAGTATGATTTCATTGATTCTTATGTACACATGGACTAATGTTTTATTTCTGTATTTTTATAACCCTTACTGAGATTTTTATGCTCATCCCATGTTTTTTTAAACGTTTTTCGTAGGACTTAAAGATGAATATGGTCAAGTATGAGATCAAGGAAAGACATGCTATCTAAAACATGGAACTGGGAATGTTTCTTTTTAAGAGTTTATTTATTTTATGGAAACTTAGTAGAAGTGTCTACTTTGTAATATTTTGAGATGTAATAGTTATGTCCTAATTCTCTAAAACTCTATATCTGAAAAGATCCTCTATGTGAATTATTCATTTAATTCATGATTATGTAAATTTATAAGGTCGAGGCCTTATAGTTGGTATCACAGTTCGGTTTAGATAACTTTAGAGGTTGGGGTATCCTTTAAGCACAAGTGACATTACCATAATGGTTAGGATTTTATAAAGGGTCATAGTTTTCGATAAAGTTAATGTGTTTAAGATAACATGAGTAATTATATCTTAGTATTACATGATGATTCTAATGATATACTCACACTGACCTTTTTGGTTTAGTAAATGGATGGATCTAGAAGGCACTAAAGTGACAAAGGAAACTGTGGTGGTTTTCTAATTAAGAGACTGGATGAAATGGGGGATTCAATGAGAAATCTCGTGGTTATTCAAAACCAACTATTAGGAGTCATGATTAACCACTTGAACCTTGGTGAGTTCTCTAATGCATCATGTATGAGATGACCAACTTGATGTTGATGTTTGGGTAATAATTATAAAGTTAACCATTAGGGTTTATATGGTCCTTACTTTTTAGGTAATTATGGGTTATTATATGTTATGATGGAAAATGGAAAGCATGAGATAAAATTGAGGTTAAATTATATTATGGTATTTTTTGAAGATTTTATCACTTTTTGGGTAATGTTATAAGAATCATGTTTTTTTTGGAAAAAGGACAACACGTAGATCATGTGACAACCTGTCTCGTCGGATCAAGCTGCGGGAATCGAACCCACAACCAAAGTGCGACTGGTATGTATCGCCTACCACTGTACTACGTGAAGTACCTAGTTATTTTTACTAATTTTTTTAGTTAGATTATCTTATGAATCTATAATAAGTTGCTTTTGAGTTGTCTATGGAAATTATCAACCGGCCCTGGAGGATATGTGATTAGGTTAATTACTTTTCAGTATGAAACTTTAAGAGTAACTGTTGTTATTTGAAGATAAATTTCAAGGTTTATCTTGGAAGACCATGTGATTAAATCCTTCAGAGATTTGGGTTTCAGTCTTATTTTTTATTACTTTGATGAATTTTATGGATAGATGTTTATTGAATGGACATTTTTGAACTTTTTGTATTGTTTGAAAATTTTGGAGAAGATTAGATTTTTTTAGGATTATGCTTTTTGGGTATTATCTGATCTTGTACTAACCTTTTTGGTTTTGGTTTTTGTTAATTTCTAAAGACATTGGAAGTATATAGTTCTCTTTTTTGGATTATGTGATTCTCTAGAAGTTGATTATAGTACTTTTAATGTGAACAAGTCTTCCAAAATACTCATCTTTTGGAGAAAATATGAGTTTGTGTAGGAAATATAGTAAAAGTTGAAAGTCAAAATGACAACTATGTAAGTTTCCTTATGATTTAGTTAAGCTCATAAATAAATTCCTCAATGAAAAGTAACTTAAAACTAAAGTGATGTTTGTTAACTTTTCCTACTGGGGAATCAAATACTGTTTAACCCATCACAAGTTTGTGATTTTCTGGTGGTTAACTCTCTCTTAAACATGTTTTCTATCACTCTCCCTCAGAACATTACCCTTTTTTTTCTTCCATATCCACGTTTTACTACATGGAATCCAAGTATGGGTAAACTCGGGTGACCTCTTTACTTCTCTTTATTTCTTTTAAAGTGATAGTTTTACCGACTCTTGTTCTGATGTGGGACTTTAAATGATGTTTTCAAGACAAATTTTAAAATTGTGAGGATGCAATTCCAAAAAGGGGGAAGGATGTAACACCCCAGGTAAATAAAGAATATGAAATTTTTATATTTATCCTTATTTTTGAATAAAATTTTAATATACATTTAAATGGAATGCTATGCTTGATGGCGTACCCAATACGCAACAACGAGTTTCTTAGAAATATTACGTTGCACTCTAATAATAAAAAAATATTATTTTAAATGGTACTTAACGCCTTTCCGTTGTAATGGCGGGAAGAAACAGAACTAAAAAAATGATTATATAAGTTTTTCAAATATTTTTACTTTTATCCAATAAATGTTAGAGGATTAAAATGCGAATGAATCCAATTTTACGAGTAAATATTCTAATATTCTTTAAATGTTCGATTGACCGCCTTTTGATGGAGAAACATTTTTAAATCCACTTGTTGACAATATTATATGTTATATTGGACCAAATAAAATACTTCTTTGTAATCCGGATATCAAAATTTACTTTGTGTAGGTTTTTGTTATTTTTTTGATAATGTTCATTTTTAATGAATAAGTGAAAAATTTTGTATTTTAATTCAAACCCTCTTTTTAATCTAATTTATTTATATGATTAGATGATATTTTGAATTGGTTTTAAATTTCAATTAGAATATATTTTTACTATTTAATCCAATGGTGGTCATTTGAATTAATTTCACATTAAAATTGGACTTAAACAAGTGTCAATCGTTATATAGATATTGTTTCTTAAAGACACTCTATTTGTTATAAATGCGGGAATTAATTATTAAATTAATTAATGGAACTTATATGTTTCGAATTTTTTAAAATAGAAATTATTTTTAATTCATAAAATCAAATATAGCTTAGTGTGAATTTTTGTTATTTTTCTGAAAAACATCAATTTTTTATTAATAGTGAAACCACTAAGTTGTAGTTAAAAACATATTTTTTGTATAAATGAAACATTACCACTTATGTGATTTGAATTTCAAAAATCAGACATACATGGTAGTCATTAGGATGTAAAATTTGGTTCAATGGGATTAAAATAATTTTTTGGTGAATATTAACTTTTATGTTTTATTAATCACTATTAAAGGTAATTACTGTAATTTAAGGTAATGATAATGTTATAATAATATGAAATTACATTGACACATGTACTACCCTTATTGGATGAGTCCTAGCCGACCAAGAAAATCCATGGGTCAACATGGGGACCCCATGGAGACACTTTGGTATGAAAATTACATTAATAACTTTTTATTTAAAGTAAAAATTAAAATGTCACAAACATGTATTGTTTTACTAAAAAAATTATACATGGGGTTATACAAGTCATATATTTTACTATAAATAATAAATAGAAATATAAAAATATTTCATACATCAGCATATTTGTTTTATAATTTTTATACATTAAATAAATTAATTTGTTTTTGACACCGTGATGATGCAGTGATTTCCTCATAAATGAACGATTTTAATATAATGAGAAGATAGGGTAAAATATAAGTCTTACACATGTCAAAAACCTATTGGATGGATGGATTTAGAAACCTTATCACCTTATCCTAGACATATATCCTTTTGGGTCCTTTAAAATCGGAAAATCATTTTATAATAAAGTAATATTTTATAACATTCCAAGTGTGCCCCTCCTCTTCTCTTATAAAAGGCCCCCAACTCTACCACCTTACCCACACCTCTCAATCCTTTGTATCGGCCAAAATATGCTCCTTTTATCTCTCCACATCTCTCTCTTCATCCTAGAATCCTTACCTTAGTAATAAATCTTTTCAAGAAACCCTTTTGGTTCAAACCAAAGGGAGTTAACTGATTTAAAGGTAATGTCCTCTCAAATGTTCTTTTGTTTTATTTTGCTTCTCCTACCCCCTAAACACTTTTTATTCCATTATTTTGTAACAAAAACAGTATCTTTAATATACTATGATGTATTTATGAGAAGTATCCGAGCTTCACTTACACACACCTCTGTTTAATGGTTAATTAACATACTGTTTATGTGAATGGTGAATTATTGCCTCACGAAACGATGATTGTTCTATCTTATCCTACCACTTCTCATGGTGGCCATTATGATGGAAATATATTTATTTATGGTATATATTATATTTATTTACTCTCTATGATTCATTATTTTACATTTAAAATATACCTTTATGATTTTCATGTTGTGCAAATGCGATAATTTCATTTGAGGAAGTGCGAACTACCGCCCCCTCAAGTGATGTGACTCATTCATGCAATACATGGAATGTATAAAGATTTCAATTAATGAAAATATTTGACCTATATAACATATATATTATACTGGAATTATAATATATATTTCATTTAGTTTTAATTCCATTAAATACCAAATAGAAATGAAAGTAGCGTTCATGCGTACGTACGACTTACCGCCTCCATGAACGGTGCATTTAATTTATTACCTTTAAATGTTATGTAATATTTTAAATTAAAGTATATACTGGATATATATGATATATATTATATCTAAATTATTAATATAATTATTAATATAATGGATATTTTACCACATGAACAACTTGTAATTATAACAAGTTTATTTCTGACTCAAGTACCAATGATCGACAAAACAACAGTTATTAACTTAAATAATTACATAATGTTCATAACATGGTAATAAGTGATATAAAAGGAATAATGAACTTGAAAAATGTTCTTAAGAAATTAGAAATCAACTCTTGTTTATTATCCAGGAATATAATGAAACGAACAAGACAAGTCGGACTAGAGGTAAGGGACCCTACCGCTCTCTTTCTTTTAAAGTACACTTTTTTATATAACTTACTTTAAGATCCTCTTTCTTTTGTTGGGGGATGTTATTTTATATTCCTCATTCTGTAAATTTTATGTTAATATTATGAGATAACCTTTTTTAACTCTTTAATCCTTTTTTGGATGTTTTATGTGGCGTCGTTAGACTGCCGAATTTTCATAAGGGATTTTCATCTCACTTTTTATTCCCGTGAGATTTATGCTACATTGGCCACTATTTCCTTTTGTTCAGTGTATGTACTGAACATTATTTTACTATTTGTATAATATACTCTTATTAATGGGTAGTTACATGTTCATTGTATGACACTTCTTTCATGGGGTGTACGTTTCGAAAGTTTCTGAAATCGGTAAGGGAACCATTCACACTCCTCTTTTAAAAAGACTTATTTTGTTATGTCTTTCAATTTACATATTTTGATGTTGGGATATGTTATTATATATCCGTTTTTATGTAAATTTTATAACCAAGTTAAGATATACCATTTTCTATCTCATCAACTAATTTTATGAATTTTAAAGTGACGCCATTAGGCTGTCGAATTTTACCAAGGGAACTTCTTAACCCAATTTCGATTTCTTTGGGTTCAACTTGTAGTTGTTGAATATGTCATACTATTAATATATGTAATGACCTCTGGTTGTTTTACACATAATATCCACTTATATTTGTTGTATTTATATTTTTCACACATAATTATGAGATTGATATATCCTTAATTTAAGGATACCTTCTTTATAAGGGATTTCATCTCATTTTACATTTCTATTGAGACTTCATTGTTGTTACGCACCAATTCCCTATTATATGGTGTATATACTGTCCTTTGGAATATTATATCATGAATCCCTTTATTCTCATGATATTATAAAGTTCTTATTAAATGTTATTCCTCTATTATTGTATTCAAGTTTCTCTAATTTTGTTAAAAACGCTTTAAATAAAATATTGTTTTAAATGTTTTAATGATTTATTCTTATAAATATTTCTCATTAATATCCATGTTCTTAAAATGGTTTTCAGGATTTATTTATACGGATTTTAATGGTTTAAAATGTAAAATTCTTAAAAGTGGTATTGGACACTTTGATTAAAAAATCTCTTTATTAAATATTTTAAATGGTTTTGAAAATGGATTTTAGAATGGATTCATTATTTCAATATAGTAAAATGTTATATTGTTATTGAAATTTGGGAATGTTATTTTTTTATGCTTATGTTATGTGCTATGATTATGTTATGGTTGTTGGGCATTGTTTATGAAGATGGATGTTTCCGTGATAATCTAAGGGTAGGTGAGCCCGATATAGATCCCCAATGCATTGGGTAACCCGAAGGAGTTAAATGCTATGGTTTCTCCGGAGAGATTTAGGGAATATACCGTGAGGGGTATTCCAAATGTAACTATGAGGGGTACTCCCTACATATGTATGTTATGAATGCCTCAAGTTACCTTTACGTCTTATGATTTCTATTGAGTTATGCATAAATCTTATGACTTCATGAGGTATGTTTAATTTCTTATGATTTATGAGTAAAGTATGATTGCATTGAATCTTATGTATACATGGACTCTTGTTTTTTTTCCGTATTGTTATAACCCTTATTGAACTTTTTATGCTCATCCCATGTTTTTTGATACATTTTCCACAGGACTTAAATATGAATAGGGTCAAGGATTGGATCAAGGAAAGACATTCTATCTAAAACATGGAACACTACATGTTTCTTTTTAAGAGTTTGTATTTTATGGAAACTTAGTAGAAGTTTATACTTTGTAATCTTTTAAGATGTAATAGTTCTGTCCTAATTTTCTAAAAGTCTAAACCTGAAAATATCATCTATGTGAATTTTTCATTTAATTAATTATTTTGTAATTTTATAAGGCTGGGTCCTTATATATTAATGATGAATATTATCTGATTTTTGGGGCAAATCACACTGCCTAACATGAGTTTTTCATGTCCTGAGAAAAAAAGTATATCAAAAATATGAAATTAAAAACCCTTTTTAAAAAATATTTTAAAAACAATTGCTCATAAAAAACAATCCAAACAATCCTGAAAATATTAAAAAACTATTTCACACAATATAGGTTCATAAGAATATCCCAATATCAAGCCCATTAATTTTTTAAAACTCCTTGTCATATTTCATCCAATTTCAATAAATGATGATTATTTGTTGTTCATCACAACATACATGGGGGTAATTTCTTATTCAAAGGAATAAAATGAAAGTTCGTATATGGTAATCACATTAAACCTTAAGTTTAGTGCCCAATTTTTTGGATTTTGGTTTTTTTATTTTTTGGATTTTTTAAGCAACAATAGATATGAAAAATCTAAATTTGGGAAAGATAACTATAGATTCCCAATACTCAAGCATCATACACCTCAAATATTTTCTACTACATGGTCTATAACATAGATGTATTGTCTAAATGTAGTAAATACATGTATGAAGTCTCAATATCCAAGTTTCATATGCCAGACCATTGGAAAAAACATTTCTTAATCTGGTAATTTTTTTAAAAATTTACGGAAACTCAAATTAAAATGAAAGTGACCCCCAAATCCTATGTTATGACAAAAGTCACCTAATAACTCAAACATATAACAAAAATCCCATAGATGTGAATTGTGTAAATTTGATTAAGATGATGAAAATTTTAACATTGAAAAATCACATTAGACTACTACAATTTTCAATAACTATTCTTATGAATATAAACACACATTAAAATCATAATCAAGACATTCAAAATCATATGAACTTTAGTTCTTATGTCCCACAATGTAAATTAATTAATTCAAGGATAATGGGTTTAATTATTTGTCATTGATTTTAATTATTATAAAAGAAGGTCATTTTTTTAAATCGTCATTTATCACTCAAACCAACATAGAATGAAACTACCATCAGTTTTGGAAGATAAGGGAAGTGGGTGATTATAATTTGGAATAAAGAGGGGGAGATGTGATTTTAAATGAAACCATGGAATAAATCAACCTTGTTTGATGATGATGGCCTATCAATAAAAAATTTAATAATTTATCTTTACACCACATGTAGACTCCTTATTGTTAATTTAATGATGGGTTTTAACTCATTAAGGTATCTGTATTATTTTATAATACTGCAATGCCTCAACTATAAAACATCACAAACAAAAAAAATTGATCACAATGGAAACCCTTAGTGTGTCCCATGAAAAAAACACAAAATAGAAAAAATAAAAATATAAAATATAAAATTTGGTTTTCCTCCTATAAAGAACTTAGTTGAAAGTCATTATCTCAACTTAGACCCCCCAAATTATCCATCTCCATCTTCCAAAAATTTAAGCACCACATTTTTTATCAACTTCCACTAGATTAAAATTTATACTTTGTTTAGAATTTTGGTCATGTGAATCATTTATTATAGAATGGATATGAATATATATGGAATATAAAAAATGATTGATCTGTTTCATTTTTTCTTACCTAAGACAACAAGTATTATTCTAAGATTATTGATTTCATTATTATAGTTAATAACTAATGATGGTTCATCGTTATCAAAAATGATGGGATACTTGAGTGTGGAAGGAAGGACACTAATTTTAATTTGGATTGATAAAATTTTACTAAGGAAGATTGGAAATTTGAATCAAAATTTCTTTCTTCACCAGAAAAGGTATATAGAATTGGTTCATTTTTCAAATATGATGCATCCCCATTATTTTCTACTAGAATTTCAAGAATGGGTATGGACTTTATTTTTTTTATTTCCCCCAATAAATCATCGATTTGTGTTTCTAAAAAATTATCAATGGATAACTGTTTGGGAAAATAAATACATGATGTGAAATTACACTCATGTGAAAAAAAAATAAATTTATTCTTTATTTAAAATCACATTAATTGACTCCTCATGTTAATTGGATTGACATTCATCATTCCCTAACCAAATAAACTCATTATCTAACTCAGATCTCTCAAATTATAATGTTTTTTCTTCAACATTTCCCATTAATTTTAAGACCTATAATTTTTTGGGAATCATTACTCTAGGTTTCAATTGTATTTAATAATCATAGAAATTGTCATATCTTGGATGTTTTCATAAGAATATTGAGGGTAACAATGTTCTTCTTTCAGTGATGTGGAAAAGACAACCATTTGGGAATGGGTTATACAACTATTTCAAATCATGGTTCTTTTAATCTTAGTGATGAAACATTTGAATGTATTTTTTACATTTATTACCATAATTATTCAATGAATTTTTGAGGTATAGTTTGTATAGATGTATTTATATAAGAAGAATCTTTAGGAATTATATATCTATGAATCCTTTAGAAGGGTTTTAATTTATCTATAACATTCAACATGATATTGATTATATATCACATAATTTGTAGGGTATTCATTAGAGGGTTGATCAAAGAAATTCAATAAATTTGTTGATTCCTAATATTGGTTCTCCATTTTATTCCATCTGGGGTTTATGTGGGCTTATTTTTGACGATAATCAATTGGAGTAGTAGAAAAGTATTATTTTAGATTATTTTCATACACATAAACATAAAGGGGGAAAGGTAATATAATTGGTGGTGATAATAAATTATTAAAAAGAATGATAATAAGAACTTTTTTTAATACAAATAAGGTGAATAAAAGAATTAAATGGGAAATGAATGTGTGATTACAAGATGAAAGCATAAAAATACAGTAAAAAACAGGGTTGATAAATACCTTCACCATCATATACATCAATAATAATTCTAGTATCCTTAAGTATACCCCAAAAAAATCAATTCCCACCATATTAATTTAGATAGTCATAAGGATGGTGAGAAAACCAAGGGAATTAGGACATTTTAATTTTTACTAGAAAACTAATTTAGAATCAGCCCCTCTTTTACATGTGTATAAGTTATATAATATAGATGAATATTAGGTGATAATAGAATAAAAATATCATATTCTATGTTTCCTACAAAATACGTCAAAATTATAGGTCAATTCGATCATCTGTTTGGATGTTATGCTTAATAGGGTGGGATGTTTTTATGGGACTTCAAAACTAGACCATAATTTAAATGTCAAATTCATCTCCATGGATCTCTTCAAAAAATTCATTATTATCTTTGTATTTAGTTGTATTAAATGATCCACATAATTTTATCTTTTCACAATTAAAATTTCAACTTCACTAGACTATAATTGTGGGAACCACTTTTGTTTGATGGGCCTAATGCCTTTTATGATTTATCCAATAATTGTTTCTTTCATTTCCAAAAATCACCACATTCCATTTCGATTTATCCATCAATCCAAAAAGGAAAAATGATCCACTAAAAGTGATAAATCATATCTAAAAATATCAAATATGAAATTATGAATATAATTTCTTCATGAAGAAGATTTTTAATTGGACCCAAAATTACAATTTAATCATGAATTGCACAAGGATTTGAAATGTAGTTCAATTTTGTAAGTGTCCAAAAATTTGTAGAAATGGAAAATGAAACACATAAATATTAAGATATTAATAATTAATATTAACCTATTTCATTGGATAATAATTAATTATCTACATATATTCACAATAGGTGTAGTAACACTTATACCTTTATATATAGATATGTTATGCAAGCTTAGACCTTCGGAGTAACTCAGGAATCCATGCATCGTCACTAAAGATTCTTTGAGAAATAATAGTAAGGGATTAAATGTTTAAATAGTACAATAAAAAATAAGGGTTCATATTTATTTATGGTATATATGATCAATCTTCTAAAAATGTTATTTAGTACATCATTTTTGATATCCAAATAAGGATGTTTCACTAGTCATATGAAATATTACGAAGGCACGATATAAACATATATCCTATAAACACATCCAAGGCATTCAATAAAAACGAATACCAAGAATCTGTGTAGGAGTAATGTCATTTTATTTATTCTATGAGGATTTCCTTGGGATTTCATAATGAGGAAACCTAAGATTCTCTCAAATAATCCAACTACCCTATAATCCCATCCTAGGTGTTATGGGATCAGGAACCCATGTACCGCTCAGAGCATGTAGGAAATCATCTATCCTATGTTCCTATCCTGGTTGTTTCATAAAGTGGAAACCCTTGAATCCCTTAAGGATTAAAATAATTCAAGTAACCTTTGAGAATGTCCATGAAATTCCATATGGAAGGAACCAGTATCAGTAATGGTGCATTAAAAACATTATAAACCTATGATCACATCCAATGCATTCCTACATGGTATTCAGAGTTTCACTCAAGGAATAATACAATTCAATTAATACTTTCAATTTATCTACTAAAGTGGCCTTCTCATAAGAATCCAATATTATAATTAAATTATTCTACTACGGAAATTCCATTTATTAATAAGATAAAGGACATGGTATGGTCCATGCCATTTACCATTTCAATATCAACGATATTACTAGAATTTGGTAATTTTTAAAATGGGTAAGGTAAAATATTTATATTACACTAACACCATACTTGTAAAGATACATATGATAAAATATTCTAGTAATCAGGACATAACAATCATTCAATAAATTTATTTTTCCAATTATTAATTCATAATTTCACATTTTAATCACATGAAATTGTTGTGCAATTCAAATTACACTAAATTCAAACAAAACATTTACAATTATAGGTCAATAAAAACCCACTTAAGAGGTGGTTTGGTCATGAGGGAATAATATGGTGGGGGATCAATCCATTTCAATTCCTAGGAAATCCATCTAATTATCTCCTTCACATTTTATAAAAGAGTGCACCTCAGCATTGGTTTCATTATAAAAAAAATTGATTCATTAACAAGGAATTTCAAGACCACCCATTAAGGGGTGATCTATGTGAAGTGAACGACCTCCAATGGTCTACATTTAAATCCAAACAAACATCAAATTTAAACTATTACGTTCTAGACAATTAAATTCACAATTAACTGAAATTTTAATTTATAATTTTGTGTTAATCACAATGGCATAATTTATAAATGCACCATATATCAATAGAAAATATATATAACACATAACTAATTTATAGAACACTCTAGTCATCCAATGTCGATCATTTATTTGAGTCAATTCCAGAGAAATCGACGAGGTAGGAAAAAGACAAAAATTCTTTCTTATTAGGGAGCACATCAATAGTTTCTTCGAATGAATCAAAATTATGGATGAATATGTTGAATAAAGACTTATATGAAACAAACGAGATTGACTGTAAGTGATTGCGACATCGAATAGTGGATATCTCTCCATGCCACGAAATAAGGGATGAAGGATCTCCCACAGGAGAAGGGGATGTATCTTGTGAGTGAGGTAGAATAATGGAAGGAAGATGAAATAAGGTAGTAGGGGAAACCTAGAAATTCACCCTTCTAATGATACACATAGTTTTTCCACATGGTTTGAAAAACCATGAGACAAAAGTGTAGTGCTACTGTACATGGAACACTCCTACGTGAACGGTTTATCAAATCGTGAGCAAGCTATGCACCCCCTTCATAATTTTCTAAATAAACACATGTATGATCATGCACCTCCTTTGACAAGTTTAATCCACACCATGTGAGACCCTCTGTCTCTCTAGACATGTAGCACAGTTTCTCCTGGAGAGAAACATGGTTTAAAAAATATTGTGCCTTTGCCAGCTTCACCTGAAGATGATTTATCAGATCTTGAAAATTATGAAATACATTAAAACTACCTAGAATCCTCATATGACATAAACCACAAACAAACAAAATGGATTTTAATAATTTTTATTAATTAAATTTCAAGGATCAGTTTAAGAATTTGCTTTTATAGCAAATGAAAAGATCAAATTCCTTGATAATTTCCACATGATCTAAAAACACCTGACACAAAAATATCCCACCTTAAAACTTCTCATCCCTAAGAAGCCCTTACGAACTAAACAAACATCAATCTACCATCATGGGTTTTAATGATTCATTAAAATTGTGACATTTCATTCACGAATGCCCAATGTGCCTCCACGAGTTACATTAAACACAAAACACCTCAATCCATTAGAAGTTGAGTCAATTCTCATACATCCCCTCCAAACATCGGGACAAAGATTACTCGATCCCATATAACTCAATATCGAATAACCTTATCTTCTAATTGAATACAAGACCATGGAAATTCCCCCAATAGGATCGATAATTTGATGGCCAGTTCTGAGTTACGGTATTACCAAAATTGCAATTTTTTATTTAAGCATTATATTAGTGTTATAATGATAATCACAATATAATTTTTTCATGGTCAAATGGTTGACACTCAATTTAACTCATTTATCCTAGTCGAACCATATTTTCTCGAAAATTTATGGATAAATTTTACAATGTAATTCCCTAATTCGAATGCCACTAAACCATTACCCTGAGCTGGTGCATTACATGATCACATGCACAACTCTGCATATTCAAGATGATTCCTAATAGAATTTCTGTTATAATGGTAAAAAATAGGGAGACTATAAACACCCTATCAAAGTTAACCAAACTAGAAATACAATAATATTGAATGGAAACAATATAAATGAAAATATAAAGGTGAGAAACAACACATTATAATCCAAAAATAGGAAAATGTATAAAAAACCATAGTAGAAAACATTTCATGCCATATGAGTGTCATGTTTGAAATGAAAACCCAAAATAATGACACAGTAACAATTCCAACTTGGGTCCCAACCACATATGTTATTCTATCATCCATGATCTATCCCAAACACCAAATCATCCATCTAATATAGGGATATTACCCTTATCAAGTCCTTTAAATACAAATTCTACATGGGTACCAAGTAGGACGTCCAAAAAGGTGTGAGTAAAACTCGGTAGGCCTCTACCAATTGTGTCTAAAAGCAGATATAGTCTATAATAATGTTTTCATGTGTACAAATAATAAAGAATAAATGAAAATGGTAAAAAATTTCTGCATATATTATTCACTATCCATCCACATTATCCATATGTTCATAGTGAAAATCTAATACATCATACCTTCTTCCTCTTATTCTAGGGTTTGATGCACACTTCATATTGTTTCACAAATATTCGCAATCATTGGATTTTATTATTTAATCAAGAACATTTCATCATAATACCATGGAGCATCAGTCCTAGTACCATTTCTCACACATGAAATGGGGTCCAAGGGTATCAAACTAGAACCCTCTAGGTATTTGGTAGATCAATACATTTCCCACAACTAATTAACTAATCACATATATCACAGATTAACATGAATTCAATGGGGGGTGTGGGGAAACAGTCATGCACCCCATAGTTATTTGGATCATCATTACCTAACCTAAATCTCATTGATCAATAAAAATGTATCTCAATTATATATGAATTCATTGGGTTCATATAGTAGAAGTCTGGAACGCAATGGTTATTTTATGAATCAATCCCAAACACATAACTCAACGAACAATCAATCAAATATATAATATTAAATAAGGTTTAACATCCCTATCATAGTGAACAATTTTATATACCAATTACAACTATGGATATTTACTTTCATCACATTCAAAAACTTGTACAATTCACCATTTATCCATTTATAATCAATTATCCACATCCCATTAAAACATCCATGTCAATTCAAATACACGATAAAATACCATCATATAACCATATAACAAGTAGTTAGTTCAATTCAACATACCCAATATTTCGTCTACTTCATTTTTTATACTCATTTCATGTTAGTTAGAACACTTAATGGGTTTACAACAGGAATTGACTTATCATCGCTAATGGACCCAATGGGATTTGAGAAGGGACAAACAATTTCATGTAATTTAATTCACTACTTTAATTAAAAGGAAATTTCCAAGTGCTTAAATGCAATTGTAGAATGACAATAACATTATTATCACATTAAATATGGAAAATATAATGTAGAACAACTACCTTATAGTCATTTATGAACATTATCCAAATTTTAGCCCTCAATTCAATGTATTACGACCGAAATCACAATGATGTAGAAGATATAGGATCAAAACCTAAGATTACTAATCTGATGAATCATGATATGATAAAACATATATCTATACAATCAAGAAGTGTAGGACTCATCCCTCTAAAGAAATAGATATATATTATAGAGAGAGATAGAGAGATAATAATCTAAATGTGGAAGATATCATTTACCAGAGAAGAGTTAATTTTTCTTACAGGATCCTCGTTTCTTCAAAAATGGAATTTTAGAGGCCTAAAAACCCCCTCTGAAAACAATAAAAGTTATATAATGCATATTAGCTATAATTGTTGGTGGTTGGGGTTATAAATTTGGGGTTAATGGAATATTAATTAAAATTTAGACAGTTTCAAATTTCATATGTATGGTTTCGTGGAAGGGTCGTACAGTTTGAATAACAACATGACATAACCAATCACCCAAACCATAGGGGGTGCATGTTTACTCCTAGGTGAGAAACATGATTTGTTAAAATGTGTTCCAACGATTCATTCCTTCCCTTTTTGGGTATCATAATTTCTAGGGGTTGGGTGAATGGTTTGGGAAAACCATTTTCCAGCCACACACCACCTAAAAAACATCCAAAACAGCCTCTAAAATTCAAAAAAAATCACCCCAGACAAGTTCCAACATACATAATAAAAAACAGAGGTAAAAATTTCCTAAAAATGAGTGTGTGCAATCTATAAAAAGTTCAATATTGTAATTGTTTTATTATAAATCATACATTCTATCATTCACGATTTATTCATTAATTGGGGAAATTTCAAAATAAAATTTTCCAATTTAATATTTACACAATTCCAAGACTAAGAACCAATTCTCCTAGAATTACACTTTAATGATCACTCTATATAATTGTATTGTACTATCCCTCAAAATTTATAGTCATTAATATCGGTGATGATGAATAATAAATATTTCAATGATTGAAAATATTATACTATAGAATGAATAAATGAATTTAAGAACATAAAATGGCATCAAATCCATCCTCAATATACTTTGTATAGTCAACCCAAAAATGTTTTATCCTTCCATTGATTCAAATATATCAATTCAAGGTGAGAGTCGACATAAAGAAGCGAGGTTGAAGAAATGAAAACATAGAAATAACGTTCACTCCACCATTATTTGAAGCGTTTCACAAAAGATGATGAGAATATACTCACACCCAAGGTAAATAGTATTTTCATGATATGTGAAATGAAATAATAAATTATTAAAAAGAATGATAAGAAGATCTTTTTTTAATAAAAATCAGGTGAATAAAAGAATTAAATGGGAAATGAATGTGTGATTACAAGATGAATGCATAAAAATATAATAAAAACATGGTTGATAATTACCTTCACCATCATATCCTTCAATAATAATGCTAGTATCCTTAAGTATACCCCAAAATAATCAATTCCCACCATATTAATTTAGATAGTCATAAGTACGGTGAGAAAACCAAGGGAATTAGGACATTTTAATGTTTACTAGAAAAATAATTTAGAATCATCTCACCTATTACATGTGTATAAGTAATATAATATAGATTTATATTAGGTGATAATAGAATAAAAATATCGTATTCTATGTTTCCTCTAAAATACGTCAAATATTTAGGTCAATTGGATCATCTGTTTGGATGTTATGCTTAATAGGGTGGGATGTTATTATGGGTATTCAAAACTAGACCATATTTTAAACGTCAAATTCTTCTCCATGGATCTCTTCAAAAAATTCGTATTTATCTTTGTATTTAGTTGTATTAAATGATCCCCATAATTTTATCTTTTCATATTTAAAATTTCAACTTCAGTAGACTATAATTGTGGGCACCACTTGTAACATCCCAGGTAAATAATGAATAAAACATTTTCATATTTAATAATATTTACGAATTAAATATTAATTTTCACTAAATGGGGTTTCTACGTTCGATAGCGTACTCGATACGCAACGATGAGTTTCTTTGAAAACATACGTTGTACACTAGTAATATAATAATATTATTCTAAGTGGTAGTTAACATGTAGCCTTTGTATTGGCAGGAATGGATAGAAATAACTAAAATATGATTATATATGTGTTTTAAATGTTTTTACATTTAACCAATGAAAGATAAAGGCTTAAAATATGGAATGAAGTCAATTTTAGGCATTTATACGCTGATTTTCACTAAAGGTTCACTTATCACCTTTTGATGGAAAACCATCATTAAATATAGTTTTGAACACTCTTATACATTATATTGGACCAAATATAACTATTTTTTAGAATCGCGACATCAAAATTTACTTTGTGTAAATTTTTGGTATTTTTCCGATAAAGTTCATTTTTTAATGAATAGTGTAAAATGTTGTATTTTAATTAAAAACATTTTTTAATCTAATTTATTTATATTATTATATTATCTTTTGAATTGGTTTTAAAGTGAAATTATAATATACTTTTACCATTTAATCCAATGGTGGTCATTGGAATCAATTTCACTTTGAAATTGGACTTAAATTAGTGTCAATCTTTTGATACTTATTGTTTCATAAAAACACGCTATTTTCTCTGACAGCGGGAATTAATTGTTAAATTAATTAATTCAACTTATATGTTTTAAATTTTTTAAAATGGACTTCATTTTTGAATTCGGAATATCAAATATAGCATAGGATGAAGTTGTGGTATTTTTCTGAAAAACTTCAATTTTTGATGAATAGTGAAGCCACTAAGTGGTACTTAAAAAACTGATTTTTCATTTAAATGAAATTTTACCACATCTGTGTTTTGAATTTCCAAAATCCGACATACATGGATGTCATTAAGATGTAAAATGTGGTTCAATGAGATTAAAATAAATTTTTGGTGAATAGTAACTTATTAAGTTTTTAATCGCGATTAGAGGTAATTAGTGCAATTTAAGGAAAAAATGATATTATAATAAAATGAAAATACCTAGACACAATTCCTACCCTTATTGGATGTGTCATGGACGACCAAGAAAATCCATGGGTCAACTTGGGGACCCCATGGAGCCACATTGGTTGGGAAATGACATAAATAACATTTTATTTAATGTTAAAGTCAAAATAACAGAAACATGAGATGTTTTACTAAAACAATTTTTACATGGGGTTATACAAGTCAGATTTTTGATTATAAATAGTCATTGGAAAGATAAGAAGATTTACTACATCATGATAGTTTTTTTTATAATTTGTATACTTTAAATAAATTAAATTATTTATTACATCATGATGATGCAGCGATTATTTCATTAATAAAGGATTTAAATAAAATGAAATGATAATGTAAAATCTATGACCTACACAAGTCCAAAACCTATTGGATGGGTGGATTTTGAACCCTTATCACCTTATCTTCGAATTATATCAATTTGAGACCTCTTAAATCCGAATAACATTTTAAAATAAATGGACTTTTTTTTACCTTCCAAGAGTGCCCATCCTCTCCTCTTATAAAAGGCCCCCACTTCTACCACCTTACCCACACTTCCAAAGCCTTTGGCTCGGCCAACCCCTGCCCATTTTATCTCTCCACTTCCCTCTCTTACTCCTTGAAGCCTCACTTTGGGCATAAGTCTTTCCAAGGAAGCCTTTGAGCTCAAACCAAACGGAGTTACCCGATTTAAAGGACGTTAAAGAACGATCGAGTCAAGTCCTACCGAGGTAAGGGACTTTGTCTCAATCTCCTTTCATTGAGGAATATTTCGTTTTATACACACCTTTCTTTTATACGGTGTATAAAACCCTTTTACTTTTACTTCTATTCAAAAGGAATCTTTTTATACGAAGCGTTTTACTAAACGACAAAAGGGAATGTTTTTGTCTTACGTATGCGGTGACAACAACTTCTCCGCCGCCGCGAGTATTATTTGGTCTTTGGCTTCCTGAACAAGCCGTAATGTTTTTATTAAATGAAATAAATACCATATACTCTTTTATGTATTTTTTTATTGAAAATTGTTTTTATAATGGATTTGTTATGTCAATATATTTAAGTGATATATTGTGATCAAAGTGTGGAATTGTTTTCCTTCCATTATATTTGTTTTATGTCTTATGATTTTTATAATGGTACTTAGTCATTTGACGGGTGGTTACATGATAAACCATATGACGTGTGGTGTCGTGAATACTAGGACGAGTGGTTACGTTATAACCTCTAATGCATTGGGTATGGAAGTCGGCCGTATGGCTATTCCATTAAGTATGTATGGAAGATGGTCGTATGGCTATTCCATTAAGTGATATGTATGGAAGTCGACCGTATGGTTATTCAACATAAGTATGTTTATGTCCCAAGGTACCTTTATTTGTTATGTGTTCTTTATATGGGTTTTATGGTAATCCTTTGGTTACAAAAAGGTATGTAATGATATTTTATTCAGTGAAAAGTTTTTAATACTTCATAAAGGTGAAGGTATTACTTTAATAAAGTTATACATGGTATACTTGATATTTGAAAAACTAACAGTTTTCATTCTTTGTGTATCCCTTACAAATCTTTTTATGCTCACCATATGTTTTTTTTGAATTTTTTTTCACAGGACTTAATGTGGAATAGGGTCAATGATGGGATCAAGGGAAATTCATGATATATAAAATATGGAACTGGACATGTTTCTTTTTAAGGGGTTTTTTTATTCTATGGAAACTTAGTAGAAGTGTCTACTTTGTAATCTTTTGAGATGTAACAGTTATGTCCTAATTCTCTAAAACTCCAAACCAGAAAAGATCCTCAATTTTAATTATTCATTTAATTCAATATTAAGTAATGTTTAAGTACGGGGCCTTATAGTTGGTATCAGAGGTCAGTTTAGACAACTTTAGGAGTTAGAAAATTGTTAAATTGTATGTTAATTTATGGTATGAATGAAATGATATAGCATTTAAAGATTACCATGTTGCTTCGCCTAAGATATTTTTGTGTTCAGAATGGTTTTTTGGAGAGGAAACAAATAAACTATGTTGGGACGACATCAGGAGGAAGACAACCATCCGAATCAGCAACCTGAGATGGTCAGAATTGTAACTGAACTGTTTGTTGCAGTGATGGAACAGTTGACTCAGGCTATAAATGGTGGTGGTATCCATGCACGAGATCATCCAGATCAACCATAGAGGAACTTGTCAGTGGTGGAACATTTCATGAGTCAACATCCCCCATCATTCAGAGGATCATATGACCCCTTGCAAGCTGAAGGGTGAATTAAAGCACTGGAGAAGATTTTTGATGTCATGGGGTGTTTAGAACATCAAAAGGTTAGTCTTGCTGTTTACCGTTTTGAAGGTGAAGCTGATCAGTGGTGGTCGATGGTGAAAAATATCAGGGATAGTGATGAGATTGAGGATCTTCACTAGGACGAATTCAAAGGTATGTTTCTTGAGAAATATTTTTCTAAGGTGGTTCATCATAGGATGGAAAAACAATTCCTAGAGTTGAGGTGGGAGAATGATTTAGTGGCTACTTATGAAGCAATGTTCACTCGATTGGCAAGGTATGCTCCAAACTTCATACGAGATATTGATAGTAAAATAAACTATTTTTACTCTGGGTTAAAGCCAAAGTATCGAAGGGATTTAGCTTCTCGTGAATTTAGAAGTTATGAAAAACTTGTTCGATGTGCGGAGAAGGTGGAAATGGATTTTGCCAATGATCAGCTGTTCTATGAAAAACAACAGAATAAGAGGTCCAGTTGACAGGCAAAGGGGAAGAATTCATCAAAGAAGCAAGTAGGTAAGAAAACCAAATATTTATCATGTGAGAAGTGTGTTAAAATGCATCCTGGAGAATGTTTATCCAAGTCTGGTAAGTGCTTTCAGTGTGGTAAGTCCGGTCATATTGCTCGTAACTGTAAGGAAGATGATCAAGCAGGAAATTAAAGCCATCGATAAGATGTTTTAAGTGTAATGAAATGTGTCATTATGTAAATGAGTGTATAACGAAGAACTCAACTGGGGGAAAGCAGCCAAACTACAAGCAGAAAGGGGTGGTGAAATCCTTTGCAACAACTTCAGCAGATGTTGGTCCATCGAATGAAATAGTATCAGGTACACTGTTTGTTTGTTCAGATTATGCCAGTGTTTTGTTTGATTCAGGGTCTACACACTCTTTCCTTTCTGAGCAGTTTTCTAGTAAATTGGAAATTCCATCTCAATATATGAATCCTGAACTTATGGTAAAAACACCCAGAGGGAATGTTGAGACAAAAATGAATTATAAGAACCTTCCTATCCTTGTGTGTGGAAAGAATCTACCAGCAAACCTTATTGTTTTTCCTCTATTAGAGTTTGATGTTATTTTTGGCATGGATTGGCTTTCTTTTTATCATGCTAAGATTGACTGCAGATCTAAAATGGTTTCTTTTCTGAAAGATTTTCAGTTTGTGTACATGAATGAACCCTTACTTTTGATAACATATCAGGAAGTTCATAAACTATTAAAAGATGGAAATGAATGTTACCTTGCACATATTGTATAAAATAAATGAACTATTCATATTAATGATGTGCCAGTGGTAAATGAGTATTTTGATGTTTTTCCTGACGAGTTTCCTAGTATTATTCATGAACGAGAAGTTGAATTTACTGTTAACTTAGTTCCTGATTCTATGCCAATTTCAAAACCCCCTTATAGAATGGCTCAAGTTGAACATTTAGAGATAAAGAAGCAATTTGAGGAGTTATTAGATAAAGGATTCATTCGACCTAGAACATCACCATGGGGTGCTCATGTCTTGTTTGTTAAAAAGAAATATGGCTCAATGAGACTTTGCATTGATTATAGAGCCTTGATTCTAAGCCAATTTCAAAACCCCCTTGTAGTTATGACTTTTGGTTTAACCAATTCACCTACTGTATTCATGGACCTTATGAATAGAATTTTCCATGAGTTCTTTGATAAGTTTGTGGGTTTTTTCATTGATGATATTTTGGTGTTTTCTTAAAGTAAAGAGGAGTATGAAAGTCATTTAAAGGTTATCTTGCAAACCTTAAAATAAAATAAACTATATGGAAAATTCATCAAGTGTGAGTTTTGGTTACAAAAAATTTCTTTCATGGGTCACATTGTTTCAAAATATGGCATACCTGTTGATCATGCTAAAACAAAAGTTGTTGAATAATGGCCAAGACCCACAAATGTAACTGAGATCCGTAGTTTTCTGGGTTTGGAAGGTTACTACCGAAGGTTTGTTGAAAATTTTTCACGGTTATCTAGTCCAATGACTAAGCTAACTCGGAAGGTTGTTAAGTTTATCTGGACAAAGGAATGTGATGATTGTATTCAGGAGTTGAAAATAAGATTGGTGAATGCTCTAGTTTTGGAACTTCCTTCCAGGAATGGTGAGTTTGTTATATACAGTTATGCTTCGTTGAAGGGACTTGGTTGTTTCCTTATGTAGAATGATCAGGTAATTTCTTATGATTCACGTCAGTTGAAAACTCATGAGATAAATTACCGTACACATGATTTGGAATTATCTGCTATTTTTTTTTTGCTTTTAAAATTTGGAGGCATCATTTGTATGGAGTAAAGTGTGAAATATATAATGATCACAAAAGTTTAAAGTATATATTCACTCAGAAAGAATTGAACATGAGAGATAGGATATGGCTGGAATTAATCAAGGATTATGATTGTACAATTCACTACCATCCGGGAAAAGAAAATAAAGTGGATGATGCTTTGAGTCGAAAAACTAATGCTTCATTAACCATGATACGTTTGGAATGAGATCCTTTGGTTTTTGATTTGATGAAATTTGGCATAGAATTTATAGGTGCAGGAAGTTCTTCTGTTTTGTTTCAGGTATCAGTGAGATCATTCCTATCAGACAGAATTAAGCAAGCAGAGAGAGAAGACAGTGAGTTGCAGAAAAAGGTAGAGCTGGTTCAGAAGGGTAAGCTACCTGAATTCAACATTGATAATGATTTTGTTTTGAGGTTTGGGAAGAGATTGTGTGTTCCTTGTGATTCACAGTTGAAGAATGAGTTGTTATGTGAGGCTCATAGTTCCCCGTTTTCAGTTAATCCTGGCAGTACTAAGATGTACAGAGATCTTCTGGATTATTACTGGTGGGATGGAATGAAAAAAGATATTGCTGATTTTACTGTGAAGTGTTTGACTTGTCAGCAGGTTAAAGCAGAGTGGCAGTTACCAAAAGGGATGCTTCAGCCTTTACCAGTTCCAGAGTGGAAATGGGAAAATATATCCAAGGATTTTGTCGTGGGATTACCAAATAAATATGGAGGTAATAATGCAATCTGGGTTATTGTTGATCGCTTGACTAAATCTGCTCATTTCCTTGCTATACGAGATACTTTTTACCTAGATCAACTTTCCCGTTTGTATCTTAAAGAGATAGTTAGGTTACATGGAGTTCCTCTCTCTATTGTGTCCGATCGTCATCCCATGTTCACTTCTAACTTTTGGAAAGGCCTTTAGAAGTCATTGGGTACTGAATTAAATTTTAGTACAACTTTTCATCCGCAATCAGATGGGAATTCAGAACGAACAATTCAGACCTTAGAGGATATGCTTCGAGCGTGTTCAATGTATTATCAGGGAAGTTGGGACTGACATCTTTCTTTGGTTGAGTTTTCTTATAATAACAGTTGTCATTCCGGTATACAAATGGCACCATTTGAGAAATTATATGGGAAGCGGTGTCGAACTCCAGGATTTTGGGATGAAGTGGGTGAAAGGAAGCTGATGGGACCAGAATTGGTAGAAGAGATGGCAGAAAAAGTTCAGTTGATTCAGAAACACATGAGAACGGATCAAAGCAAGAAGAAGAGTTATGCGGATAACCGGAGTAAGGATCTATCTTTCGAGGTAGGTGATCATGTTTTTCTCAAGGTTTCTCCATGGAAAAGTGTGATGAGATATGGTATGAAAGGAAAGCTGAGTCCAAGGTTCATTGGACCATATGAAATTCTGGAGAGATTTGGATCAGTCGCTTACCGAGTAGCTTTACCTCCGAGTTTATCTCAGGTACACAATGTTTTTCATGTTTCGATGTTGAGGAAGTATATGCCAGATCCATCTCATGTTTTGAGTCCAGAGGTAGTTCAGCTGGAAGAGAACCTATCTTATGAAGAACAACCAGTCCAAATTCTTGACCGAAGATAGCAAGTGTTGCGAAATAATGTAATTCACCAGGTAAAGGTTTTGTGGAAAACCCATATGGTTTAAGAGGCAACGTGGGAATCTGAAAATGCTTTGAGGGATAAATACCCCCCACTTATTTTGATAAGTGAATAAAATTGCAAGGACGCAATTCCCAAAAGGGAGGAAGGATGTAACATCCCAAGTAAATAATGAATAAAACATTTTCATATTTATTAATATTTACGAATTAAATATTAATTTTAATTAAAAGGGGTTTCTACGTTCGATAGCGTTCTCGATACGCAACGATGAGTTTCTTTGAAAACTTACGTTGTAAACTAGTAATATAATAATATGATTTTAAATGGTAGTTAACATGTAGTCGTTGTATTGGCGGGAATGGATAGAAATAACTAAAATATGATTATATAAGTTTTTTAAATGTTTTTACATTTATCCAATAAAAGAAAAAGGCTTAAAATATGGAAAGAAGTCAATTTTAGGAATTTATACGCTAATTTTCACTAAAGGGTTACTAATCACCTTTTGATGGCGAACCGTCATTAAATATATTTTTTATCACTCTTATACATTCTACTAGACCAAATATAACTCTTCTTTAGAATCAGGATATCAAAATTTACTTTGTGTAAATTTTTGGAATTTTTCCGATAAAGTTCATTTTTTAATGAATAATGTAAAATGTTGTATTTTAATTCAAAACCTCTTTTTAATATAATTTATTTATATTAATAGATTATCTTTTGAATTGGTTTTAAAGTGAAATTATAATATATTTTTACCATTTAATCCAATGGTGGTCATTGGAATCACTTTCACTTTGAAATCGGACTTAAATTAGTGTCAATCTTTTGATACTTATTATTTCATAAAAACACGCTATTTTCTCTGACAACAAGAATTAATTATTAAATTAATTAATGCAACTTATACCTTTTGAATTTTGTAAAATGGAATTCATTTTTGAATTCGTAATATCAAATATAGCTTAGGGTGAAGTTTTGGTATTTTTCTGAAAAACTTTAATTTTTGATGAATAGGGAAAACACTAAGTGGTACTTAAAAAACTGATTTTTCGTTTAAATGAAAATTTACCACCTCTATGTTTTGAATTTCAAAAATACCACATACATGGTTGTCATTAAGAAGTAAAATCTGGTTCAATGAGATTAAAATAATTTTTTGGTGAATAGTAACTTATTAAGTTTGTAATCGCGATTAGAGCTAATTAGTGCAATTTAAGGAAAAATGATATTATAATAAAATGAAAATACCTAGAAACATGTCCTACCCTTATTGGATGTGTCATGGCCGACCAAGAAAAGCCATGGGTTAACTTGGGGGCCCTATGGAGCGAGTTTGGTTGGGAAATGACATAAATAACTTTTTATTTAATGTTAAAGTAAAAATAACACAAACATGAAATGTTTTACTAAAACATTTTTTACATGGGGTTATACAAGTCAGAGTTTTGATTATAAATATTCATTGGAAAGCTAAAATGATTTCCTACATCATGATAGTTTTTTTATAATTTTTAGACTTTAAATAAATTAAATTATTTATGACATCATGATGATGCAGTGATTACCTCATTAATAAAGTATTTAAATAAAATGAAATGATAATGTAAAATATATGACCTAAACATGTCGAAAACGTATTGGATGGGTGGATTTCGAACCCTTATCACCTTATCCTCTAATTATATCAATTTTGTACCTCTTAAATCCGAATAACATTTTAAAATAAAGTGACTTTTCTTTACCTTCCAAGAGTGCCCCTCCTCTCCACTTATAAAAGGCCCCCACCTCTACCACATTACCCACACTTCCAAAGCCTTTGGCTCGGCCAACCCCTACCCATTTTGTCTCTCCACTTCCCTCTCTTACTCCTTGATGCCTCACTTTGTGTAGATGTTTTCTCAAGGAAGCCTTTGAGCTCAAACCAAACGGAGTTACCCGATTTTAGGGGCGTTAAATAACGACCGATTCAAGTCGGACCCGAGGTAAGGGACTTCATCTCAATCTCCTTTCATTGAGGCATATTTCGTTTTATACACAATGTTATTTTATACGGTGTATAAAACCCTTTTAATTTTACTTTTATTCAAAAGGTATCTTTTAAAACGAAGCGTTTTACTAAACGAAAAAAGGGAATGTTTTTGTCGTACGTATGCGGCAACAATGACTTCTCCACCGCCGAGAGTATTATTTGGTCTTTGGCTTCTTGAACAAGCCGTAATGTTTTTTTAAATGAAATAAATACCATATAATCTTTTATGTATTTTGGTATTGAAAATGGTTTTTATAATGGATTTTTTATGTCAATATATTTAAGTGATATATTGTGATCAAATTGTGGAATTGTTTTCTTTCCATTATATTTGTTTTATGTCATATGATTTTTATAATGGTACTTGGGCATTTGATGAGGGGTTATGTGATAAACCATATGACGGGTGGTGTCGTGAGTACCAGGACGGGTGGTTATGTTATAACCTCCAATGCATTGGGTATGGAAGTAGGCCGTATGGCTATTCCATTAAGTATTTATGGAAGTTGGCCGTATGGCTATTCCATTAAGTGATATGTGTGGAAGTCGACCATATGGTTATTCCACTTAAGTATATTTATGTCCCAAGTTACCTTTATATGTTATGTGTTCTTTATATGTGTTTTATGGTAATACATTGGTTACAAAAAGGTAAGTAATGATATTTTATTCAGTGAAGAGTTTTTAATACTTCATGAAGGTGAAGGTATTACTTTGATAAAGTTATACATGGTTTACTTGATGATTGAAAAACTAATAGTTTTCATTCTTTGTGTATCCCATACTGAGATTTTTATGCTCACCCCAAGTTTTTTTTGAAATTTTTTTCACAGGACTTAATGTGGAATAGGGTCAAGGATGGGATCAAGGGAAAGTCATGCTATATAAAACAAGGAACTTGACATGTTTCTTTTTAAGGGTTTTTTATTCTATGGAAACTTAGTAGAAGTGTCTACATTGTAATATTTTGAGATGTAACAGTTATGTCCTAGTTATATAAAACTCTAAACCTGAAAAGATCCTCAATGTGAATTATTCATTTAATTCAATATTAAGTAATGTTTAAGGTCGGGGCCTTATACCACTTTTTTTGATGGGCCTAATGCCTGTTATGATTTATCCAATAATTGTTTATTTCATTTCCAAAAATCACAATATTTCTTTTTGGATTTATCCATCAATCCGAAAAGAAAAAAATTGTCCACTAAAAGTGATAAATCATATCTTAAAATATCAAATATGAAATTATGAATATAATTTTTTCACGAAGAAGATTTTTAATTGGACCCAAAATGACACTTTAATCATGAATTGCACAATGATTTGAAATTTAGTTCAATTTGGTAAGTGTCCAAAAATTTGTAGTTATGGAAAATGAAACACATAAATATTAAGATATTAATAATTAAAATTAACCTATTTCATTGGATAATCATTAATTATCTACATATATTCACTATAGGTGTAGTAACACTTATACCTTTATATATAGATATGTGATGCAAGAAAATCCCTGCAGAGTAACTTAGGCATCCATGAATCGTCACTAAAGATTCTTTGAGAAATAATAGTAAGGGATTCAATGTTTAAATAGTACAATAAAAGGTAATGGTTCATATTTATTTATGGTATATATGATCAATCTTCTAAAAATGTTATTTAGTACATCATTTTTGAAATCCAAATAAGGATGTTGCACTAGTCATATGAAATCTTATGAAGGTAGGATATAACCATATATCCAATAAACACATCTAAGGCATTCAATAAAAACAAAAACCAAGAATCTGTGTAGGAGTAATGTCATTATATTTATTCTATTAGGATTTCCTTGGGATTCCATAATGAGGAAATCTAAGATTCTCTCAAATAATCCAACTACCCTATAATCCCATCCTAGGTGTTATGGGATCATGAACCCACGTACTGCTCAGAGCATGTAGGAAATCACCTATCCCATGTTCCTGTTCTGGTTGTTTCATAAAGTGGAAACCCTTGTATCCCTTAAGGATTAAAATAATAGAAGTAACCATTGAGAACGTCCATGAAATTCCATATGGAAGGAACCAGTATCAGTAATGGTACATTAAAAACATTAACAACCTATGATCCCATCCAATGCATTCCTACATGGTAGTCAAAAGTTCACTCAAGGAATAATAAAATTCAATTAATCCTTTCAATTTATCTAATAAAGTGGCCTTCTCATAAGAATCCAATATTATAATTTAATTATTCTACTACGGAAATTCCATTTATAAACAAGATAAATGCCATCGTATGGTCCATGCCATTTACCATTTCAATATCAAAAATATTAATAGAATTTGGTAATTTTTAAAATGGGGAAGGTAAACTAGTTATATTACAATAACACCATACTTGTAAAGATACATATGATAGAATATTCTAGTAATCATGACATAACAATCCATCAATTAATTTATTTTTCCCATTATTAATTCATAATTTCACATTTTAATCACATGATATGGTTGTGCAATTCAAATTACAATAAATTCAAACAAAACATTTACAATTATAGGTCAATAAAAAACCACTTAACAGGTGGTTTGGTCATGAGGGAATAATATGGTGGAGGATCAATCCATTTCAATTCCCAGGAAATCCATCTAATTATCTCCTTCACATTTTATAAAAGATTGTACTTCAGATTTGGTTTCATTATATAAAAAATTGATTCATTATCAAGGAATTTCAAGACCACCCCTTAAGGGGTGATCGATGTGTAGTGAACGACCTCCAATGGTCTACATTTAAATCCTAACGACCATCAAATCTAAACTATTAGGTTCTAGATATTTAAATTCAAAATTAAATGGAATTTTAATTTATAATTTTGTGTTAATCACAATGGCATAATTTATAAATGCACCATACTTCAATAGAAAATATATATAACACATAACTAATTTATAGAACACTCTACTCATCCAATTTCGATCATTTATTTGAGTCAATTACAGATAAATCGAAGAAGTAGGAAAAAGGCAAAAAATTCAATCTTATTATGGAGGACATCAATAGTTTCTTTGAATGAATGAAAATGATGAATTCATATGTTGAATAATGACTTATATGAAACAAACGAGACTAACTGTAAGTGATTGCAACATCGAATAGAGGATAGCTCTCCATGCCAAGAAATAAGGGATGATGGAGCTCCCATAGAAGAAGGGGATGTAGCTTGTGAGTGAGGCGGAATAATGGAAGGAAGATGAAATAAGGTAGTAGGGGAAACCTAGAAATTCACCCTTTTAATGATACACATAGTTTGTCCACATGGTTTGAAAAACCATGAGACAAAAGTGTAGTGCTACTGTACATGGAACACTCCTATGTGAACGGTTTATCAAATCATGTGCAAGCCATGCACCCCCTTAATAATTTTCTAAATAAACACATGTATGATCATGCACCTCCTTTGACAAGTTTAATCCACACCATGTGAGACCCTCTGTCACTCCAGACATGCAGCACAGTTTCTCCTGGAGAGAAACATGGTTTAAACAAATCATGTGCCTTTTCCAACTTCACCTGAAGATGATTTATCCAATCATGACAATTATGAAATATGTTAAAACTACCTAGAATCCTCATATAAAATAAACTAGAAACAAAAAAGTGGATTTTAATAATTTGTTTTAATTAAATTTTAAGGATCAGTTTAAGAATTTTCATGTCTAGCAAATGAAAAGATCAAATTCCTTGAAAAATTCCACATGATCTAAAAACACATGACACAATAATATCCCAACTTAAAACTTCTCATCCCTAAGAAGCCCTTACGAACTAAAAGAACATCACTCTACCTTAATGGGTTTTAATGATTCATTAAAATTGAAACATTTCATGCACAAATGCCCAATGTGACTCCATGAGTTACATTAAACACACAACATCTCAATCCATTAAATGTTCTGTCACTGCTCATACATCCCCTCCAAACATTGGGACAAATATTTCTCAAGCCCATATAACTCAATATCGAATAACCTTATCTTCTCATTGAATACATGCCCATGGAAATTCCCCCAATAGGATCTATAATTTGATGGCCAGTTCTGAGTTATGGTATTACCAAAATTTCAATTTTTATTTAATCATTCTATTAGTTTTATAATGATAATCACAATATAATTTTTTTCATGATCAAATGGCTGACACTCAATTTAAATCATTTATCCTAGTCGAACCATATTTTCAAGAAAAGTTACGGATAAAATTTATAATGTAATTTCCTAATTCGAATGACACTAAACCATTGGCC
Organism: Viscum album; assembly: GCA_963277665.1. Taxonomy (NCBI): domain Eukaryota; kingdom Viridiplantae; phylum Streptophyta; class Magnoliopsida; order Santalales; family Viscaceae; genus Viscum; species Viscum album. Next base: position 1,430,255,205 of record OY728141.1, read on the forward strand.
CGAGCTGGTACATTACATGACCACATGCACAACTCTACATATTCAACATGATTCCTAATAGAATTTCTGGTCTAATGGTAAAAAATAGGGAGACTATAAACACCCTATAAAAGTTAACCAAACTAGAAATACAATAATAATGAATGGAAACAATATAAATGAAAATATAAAAGGTGAGAAACAACACATTATAATACAAAAATATGAAAATGTATAAAAAACCATAGTAGAAATATTTCATGCCATATGAGTGTCATGTTTGAAATAAAAACCCAAAATAATGACACAGTAAAAATTAGAACGTGGGTCCCAACCACATGTCTTGTTCTATCATCCATGATCTATCCCAAACACCAAATCATACATCTAATATAGGGATATTACCCTTATCAAGTCATTTAAATACAAATTTTACATGGGTACCAAGTAGAATGTCCAAAAAGGTGTGAGTAAATATCGGTAGGCCTCCACCAATTGTGTCTAAAGGCATATATAGTCTATAATAATGTTTTCATTTGTACAAATAATAAAGAATAAATGAAAATGGTAAACAATTTTTGCATATATTATTCACTATCCATCCACATTATCCATATGTTCATAGTGAAAATCTAATACATCATACCTTCTTCATATTATTCTAGTGTTTGATGCACACATCATATTGATTCACAAATATTCGCAATAATTGTATTTTATTATTTAATCATGAACATTTCATCATGATACCATGGAGCATCAGTCCTAGTACCATTTCTCACACATGAAATGGGGTCCAATGGTATCAAACTAGTACCCTCTAGGTATTTGGTAGATCAATACATTTCCCACAACTAATTAACTAATCACATATATCATAGATTAACATGAATTCAATGGGGGGTGTGGGGCAACAGTCATGCACCCCATGGTTATTTGGATCATCATTACCTAACATAAATCTCATTGATCAATCAAAATTTATCACAATTATATATAAATTCATTGGATTATATAGAAGAAGTCTGGAATGCAATGGTTATTTTAAGAATCAATCCCAAACACATAACTCAATGATCAATCAATCATATATATAATATTAAATAAGGTATAACATAAGTATCATAGTGAACAATTTTATATACCAATTAAAACTATGGATCTTTACTTTTATCACATTCATCAACTTGTACAATTCACCATTTATCCATTTATAATCAATTATCCACATCCCATTAAAACATCCATGTCAATTCAAATACACCATAAAATACCATCATGTAACCATATAACAAGTAGTTAGTTCAATTAAACATACCCAATATTTATTGTACTTCATTTTTTATACTCATTTCCTGTTAGTTAGAACACTGAATGGGTTTCCATCAGGAATTGACTTACCATCTCCAATGGACCCAATGGGATTCGAGAAGGGTCAAACAATTTCAAGGAATTTAATTCACTACATTATTTAAAAAGAAATTTTCAAGTCATTCAATGCAATTGTACAATCACAATAACATTATTATCACCTTAAATATGGAAAATATCATGTATAACACCGACCTTATTGTCATTTATGAACATTATCCAAATTTTAGCCCTCAATTCAATGTATTACGACCGAAATCACAATGATGTAGAAGATATAGGATCAAAACCTAATATTACTATCTGATGAATCATGATATGATAAAACATATGTCTATACAATCAAGAAGTGTAGGATTCATCCCTCTAAAGAAATATATATATATTATAGAGAGAGATAGATAGATAATAATATAAATGTGGAAGATATCACTTACTAGAGAGGAGTTAATTTTTCTTACAGGATCCCCATTTCTTCAAAAATGGAATTTTAGAGGCCTAAAAACCCCCGCGGAAAACTATAAAAGTTATATAAAGCATATTAGCTCTAATTTTTGGTGGTTGGGGTTATAACATGGGGGTTAATGAAATTTTAAATAAAATTTAGACTATTTCAAATTTCATATGTATGGTTTCATGGAAGGGTCGTACAGTTTGAATAACAATATGACATAACCAATCACCCAAACATTAGGGGGTGCATGTTTACTCCTAGGTGAGAAACATGGATTGTTAAAATGTGTTCCAACCATTCATTCCTTCCCTTTTTGGGTATCAAAATTTCTAGGGGTTGGGTGAATGGTTTGGGAAAACCATTTTCCAGCCACACACCTCCTAAAAAACATCCTAAAAAGCCTCTAAATTTCAAAAAAATTACCTCAGACAAGATCCAAAATACATAATAAGTTATTAAAAAGAATGATAATAAGAATTTTTTTAATAAAAATAAGGTTAATAAAAGAATTAAATGGGAAATGAATGTGTGATTACAAGATGAATGCATAAAAATACAATAAAAAACAGGGTTGATAATTACCTTCACCATCATATCCTTCAATAATAATCCTAGTATCCTTAAGTATACCCCAAAAAAATCAATTCCCACCATATTAATTTAGATAGTCATAAGTACGGTGAGAAAACCAAGGGAATTAAGACATTTTAATGTTTACTAGAAAAATAATTTAGAATCATCCCCCCTTTTAAATGTGTATAAGTAATATAATATAGATTAATATTAGGTGATAATAGAATAAAAATATCTTATTCTTTGTTTCCTCTAAAAAACGTCAAAATTTTAGGTCAATTGGATCATCTTTTTGGATGTTTTGCTTAATAGGGTGGGATGTTATTATGGGACTTCAAAACTAGACCATAATTTAAATTTCAAATTCTTCTCCATGGATCTCTTCAAAAAATTCATAATTATCTTTGTATTTAGTTGTATTAAATGATCCCCATATTTTTATCTTTTCACATTTAAAATTTCAACTTCACTAGACTATAATTTTGGGCACCACTTTTGTTTGATGGGCCTAATGCCTGTTATGATTTATCCAATAATTGTTTCTTTCATTTCCTAAAATCACCATATTCCTTTTGGATTTATCCATCAATCCGAAAAGGAAAAATGATCCACTAAAAGTGAGAAATCATATCTAAAAATATCAAATATGAAATTAGGAATATAATTTTTTCACGAAGAAGATTTTTAATTGGACCCAAAATGACACTTTAATCATGAATTGCACAATGATTTGAAATGTAGTTCAATTTTTTAAGTGTCCAAAAATTTGTAGTTATGGAAAATGAAACACATAAATATTAAGATATTAATAATTAATATTAACCTATTTCATTGGATAATCATTAATTATCTACATATATTCACTATAGGTGTAGTAACACTTATACCTTTATATATAGATATGTGATGCAAGCTAAGACCTACGGAGTAACTCAGGCATTCATGCATCGTCACTAAAGATTCTTTGAGAAATAATAGTAAGGTATTAAATGTTTAAACAGTACAATAAAAGGTAAGGGTTCATATTTATTTATGGTATATATGATCAATCTTATAAAAATTTTATTTAGTATATCATTTTTTATATCCAAATAAGGATGTTTCACTAGTCATATGAAATATCATGAAGGCACGATATAAACATATATCCTATAAACACATCCAAGGCATTCAATAAAAACAAAAACCAATAATCTATGTAGGATTAATGTCACTGTATTTATTCTATGAGGATTTCCTTGGGATTCCATAATGAGGAAACCTAAGATTCTCTCAAATAACCCAACTACCCTATAATCCCATCATAGGTGTTATGGGATCAGGAAACCATGTACCACTAAGATCATGTAGGAAATCATCTATCCTATGTTCCTGTCCTGATTGTTTCATAAAGTGGAAACCCTTGTATCCCTTAAGGATTAAAATAATACAAGTAACCTTTGGGAACGTACATGAAATTCCATATGAAAGGAACCAGTATCAGTAATGGTAAATTAAAATCATTAACAACCTATGATCTCATCCAATGCATTCCTACATGGTATTCATAGGTTCACTCAAGGAATAATACAATTCAATTAATCCTTTCAATTTATCTACTAAAGTGTCCTTCTCATAAGAATTAAATATTATAATTTAATTATTCTACTACGGAAATTCCATTTATAAACAAGATAATGGCCATGGTATGGACCATGCCATTTACCATTTCAATATCAAAGATATTACTAGAATTTGGTAATTTTTAAAATGGGGAAGGTAAACTATTTATATTACACTAACACCATTATTGTAAAGATACATATGATAAAATATTCTAGTAATCATGGAATAACAATCCATCAATTAATTTATTTTTCCCATTATTAATTCATAATTTCACTTTTTAATCACATGAAATGGATGTGCAATTCAAATTACAATAAATTTAAACAAAACATTTACAATTATAGATCAATAAAAAACGACTTAAGAGGTGGTTTGGTCATGAGGGAATAATATGGTGGAGGATCAATCCATTTCAATTCACAGGAAATCCATCTAATTATCTCCTTCACATTTTATAAAATAGTGCACCTCAGATTTGGTTTCATTAAATAAAAAATTGATTCATTAACAATGAATTTCAAGACCACCCCTTAAGGGGTGATCTATATGAAGTGAACGACCTCCAATGGTCTACATTTAAATCCAAACGACTATCAAATTTACACTATTAGGTTCTAGATATTTAAATTCACAATTAAATGAAATTTTAATTTATAATTTTTTGTTAATCACAATGGAATAATTTATAAATGCACCATACATCAATAGAAAATATATATAACACATAAAACATTTATAGAACACTCTACTCATCCAATGTCGATCATTTATTTGAGTCAATTCCAGAGAAATCTACGAGGTATGAAAAAGACCAAAAATTCATTCTTATTAAAGAGCACATCAATAGTTTCTTCGAATGAATGAAAATGATGAATGCATATGTTGAATAAAGACTTATATGAAACAAACTAGACTGAATGTAAGTGATTGTGACATCGAATAGAGGATATCTCTCCATGCCAAGAAATAAGGGATGAAGGAGCTCCGACAAAACAAGGGGAAGTAGCTTGTGAGTGAGGCGGAATAATGGAAGGATGATAAAATAAGGTAGTAGGGGAAACCTAAAAATTCACCCTTTTAATGATACACATAGTTTTTCCACATGGTTTGAAAAACCATAAGATAAAAGTGTAGTGCTACTGTACATGGAACACTCTTATGTGAACAGTTTATCAAATCATGTGCAAGCCATGCACCCCGTTCATAATTTTATAAATAAACACATGTATGATCATGCACCTCCTTTGACAAGTTTAATACACACCATGTGAGACCCTCTATATCTCTAGACATGCAGCACAGATTCTCCTAGAGTGAAACATTATTTAAACAAATCATGTGCCTTTTGCAGCTTCACCTGAAGATGATTTATTGGATCTTGACAATTATGAAATACGTTAAAACAACCAAGAATCATAATATGAAGTAAATCAGAAACAAAAAAATGGATTTTAATAATTTTTTTTATTTAAATTTCAAGGATCAGTTTAAGAATTTTCATGTCTAGCAAATCCAAAGATCAAATTCCTTGAAAATTTACACATGATCTAAAAACACCAGACACAATAATACCCCACCTTAAAACTTCTCATCCCTAAGAAGCCCTTACGAACTAAAAGAACATCACTCTACCTTCATGGGTTTTAATGATTAATTAAAATTGAAACATTTCATGCATGAATGCCCAATGTGCCTCCATGAGTTACATTAAACACACAACCCCTCAATCCATTAAAAGTTGATTCAATGCTCACACATCCCCTCCAAACATCGGGAAAAAGATTACTCGAGCCCATAAAACTCAATATCGAATAACCTTATATTCTCATTGAATAGAGGCCCATGGAAATTCCCCCAATAGGATCTATAATTTGATGGCCAGTTCTGAGTTACGGTATTACCAAATTTTCAATTTTTTATTTAAGCATTCTATTAGTGTTATAATGATAATCACAATATAATTTTTTCATGATCAAATGGCTGACACTCAATTTAACTCATTTATCCTAGTCGAACCATATTTTCAAGAACAGTTATGGATAAATTTTACAATGTAATTCCCTAATTGGAATTCCAATAAACCATTTCCCCGAGCTCATGCATTACATGACCACATGTGCAACTCTGTATATTCAAGATGATTCCTAATAGAATTTCTAGTCTAATGGTAAAAAATAGGGAGACTATAAACACCCTATCAAAGTTAACCAAACTAGAAGTACAATAATAATTAATGGAAACTATATAAATGAAAATATAATAGGTGAGCAACAACACATTATAATCCAAAAATAGTAAAATTTATAAAAAACCATAGTAGAAAATATTTCATGCCATATGAGTGTCATGTTTGAAATGAAAACCCAAAATAATGACACAGTAACAATTCCAACGTGGGTCCCAACCACATGTCTTGTTCTATCATCCATGATCTATCCCAAACACCAAATAATCCATCTAATATAGGGATATTACCCTTCTCAAGTCCATTAAATACAAATTCTACATGGGTACCATGTAGGATGTCCAAAGAGGTGTGAGTAAAACTCGGTAGGCCTCCACCAATTGTGTCTAAAGCCATATATAGTCTATAATAATGTTTTCATTTGTACAAATAATAAAGAATAATTGAAAATGGTAAACAATTTCTTCATATATTATTCACTAGCCATCCACATTATCCATATGTTCATAGTGAAAATCTAATACATCATACCTTTTTCATCTTATTCTCGGTTTTGATGAACACATCATATTGTTTCACAAATATTCGCAATCATTGGATTTTATTATTTAATCAAGAACATTTCATCATGATACCATGGAGCATCAGTCCTAGTACCATTTATCACACATGAAATGGGGTCCAAGGGTATCAAACTAGAACCCTCTAGGTATTTGGTAGATCAATACATTTCCCACAACTAATTAACTAATCACATATATCACGGATTAAGATGAATTCAATGGGGGGTGTGGGGAAAATGTCATCCACCCCATGGTTATTTGGATCATCATTACCTAACCTAAATCTCATTGATCATTCAAAATGTATCAAAATTATATATAAATTCATTGGGTTCATATAGTAGAAGTCTGGAACGCAATGGTTATTTTAAGAATCAATCCCAAACACATAACTCAATGATCAATCAATCAGATATATAATATTAAATAAGGTTTAACATAAGTATCATAGTGAAAAATTTTATATACCAATTAAAACTATGGCTCTTTACATTCATCACATTCAACAACTTGTACAATTCACCATTTATCCATTTATAATCAATTATCCACATCCCATTAAAACATCCATGTCAATTCAAATACACCATAAAATACCACCATGTAACCATATAACAAGTAGTTAGTTAAATTCAACATACCCAATATTTCTTCTACATCATTTTTTTATTCTCATTTAATGTTAGTTAGAACACTGAATAGGTTTCCATCAGAAATTGACTTACCATCTCCAATGGACCCAATGGGATTCGAGAATGGCCAAACAATTTCAAGGAATTTAATTCACTACTTTAATTAAAAGGAAATTTTAAAGTTCTTGAATGCAATTTTACAATCACAATAACATTAGTATCACCTTAAATATGGAAAATATCATGTAGAACACCTACCTTATATTCATTTATGAACATTATCCAAATTTTATCCCTCAATTCAATGTATTACGACCGAAATCACAATGATGTAGAAGATATAGGATCAAAACCTAAGATTACTATCTGATGAATCATGATCTGATAAAACATGTATCTATACAATCAAGAAGTTTAGGATTCATCCCTCTAAAGAAATAGATATATATTATGGAGAGAGATAGAGAGATAATAATCTAAATGTGGAAGGTATCACTTACCAGAGAGGAGTTAATTTTTCGTACAGGATCCTCATTTCTTCAAAAATGGAATTTTAGAAGCCTAAAAATCCCCTCTGAAAAATATAAAAGTTATATGAAGCATATTAGCACTAATTGTTGATGGTTTGGGTTATAACTTTGGGGATAAAGGAATTTTAAATAAAATTTAGACCGTTTCAAATTTCATATGTATGGTTTCATGGAAGGGTCGTACAGTTTGAATAACAATATGACATAACCAATCACCAAAACATTCGGGGGTGAATGTTTACTCCTAGGTGAGAAACATGGTTTGTTAAAATGGGTTCCAACCATTCATTACTTACCTTTTTGGGTATCAAAATATCTAGGGGTTGGGTGAATGGTTTGGGAAAACCATTTTCCAGCCACACACCGCCTAAAAAACATCAAAAAAAGCCTCTAAATTTCAAAAAAATTCACCCCAGACAAGATCAAACATACATAAAAAAAACATAGGTGAAAATTTCATAAAAATTAGTGTGTGCAATCTCTAAAAAGTTCAGGATATTACGATCTCCCAACCTTATAACAACATATCCTCAAACTTCACTCCCAAACATCACTAAACATCGATGGTAAAATGGTTGGGCCACTTGCCCTGCGTATCTACATCCATCTACCATGATTCCTTCAGAACACGCTGATGTTATCACAACACTAGGAATAATGTCTTGGTATTTCCCAAAAAATCACTTTGTGATCCATAACATATATCAAATACTCTTCAGAGGATTTATCAATCTCAAGATCAATATCCTCAAGAAGGGCCGAGGTGAAACTACCTAATCCATAACACATGAAAAGCATCATTTGTACCTCCATATCCCTATAGAAGACACAATCAATATGCCACTCGTTTGATCATATTCAAAACATCAACCAACCCAACAAACCTGTGTGCCAAAATTTCCTACTTCTTTATCCAATAGTTACCCAATATCGATAGCACCCGAAGGAATACATGTTCTCCAACCATAAACTCAATAGGTAAAAACATCATTTCTAGATTCTGATTCCTTTTACTGTGGAACCTCAATGTTTACCTGAGCTCACTGACTAGAACCTATGAAAACATATGTGGTAGTTTGTCTATAAAAAAATTCCTTTATTTTTTCATTCCACAACTCAAACATAGTTTCATACTCGAAAAAGAACCCTTGTATTGTTACACATTATTTAAAATAATCATGTTTGACTACAAGCCCATTAAAAATTGGAACAATATAATGGAATCCATATAGCATATCCAAAGTAATCCATACTTTGGTGTTTACGTGTGGGATATTGTTTCACAGCAAAAACATCCTAGTATAATAATATGACTAATACTAGTACCACTATATTGCTGGTATGAAATCATGCATTAATATTACATAATACTTTTATATCATAGTACAAATATTAACAACAATCAACATTATTCAATGTTTAGTTTCTAAGAAATTAGGAACATAAAACATGTAAATTATAATCATTATTCTAATACACTTAATGGAATTAATCATATTTTCATCCTAAGATAAATTTATTACAAATTATATCCTAGAGACATACAACAAATGAAATGTGTGAGAACAAGCTCCGTAATGGAATAATCAATATGAATATTTTTCATTAGACCATAAAGTAATTCAAAAATAACATGAGGCTTAACAATATAGCATGATCCTGAGAACATTAGTCATATCATAAAAGAAAGAACATGAATCATTACATGGATGTGTTTCTACAAAAAAGACATTAATAATCATATCAGTAAGGTCTATCACCATGGTTTCATAAATCATCATTAATGGGGCTATTCACAAAGGTATCATAACACATTGAATCTCTAGTTGTTAAATTATTTACCCAACTACCTAGAGTTATATTAGAGTTTACTAGTCAAATGTATTAATTCATGTGATCCTCATTGATCTTAATAAATCATTTAATCAATAACTGGAGAACAATAAATTAATGGTTTGATATAAAATAATTATGTACATAAGTGCCTAAAGACCTATTCATAATATGATTTTTAACCCATAGAATGTGAATTTAGGTTTTTTATATGTAAATACCAAAAAATAAATTATATTAAAATATAATTGAATACCCATGGATAAATAAATGTTTTGGTTTTTAATAATATAATAATTTATCATGTAAAAGATAAAAATTTGCGATGTAAATTTTGCATCCTAATGAGTAAAAAACATTGATTTAGATAAGGGTAAAATGAGAGTAAAAGGGGGTATCCAATTGATAAAAATAATTTTTTTAGTAACTGTAAGATCAAAATATTAATAAAATAAAGAAACTTAACCATTAGAATATGTACACAAAAAATAATTACATGAATAGAAATGAAGATGAAGATAATTCTATTACATTTTAAAGTTTCTCTCAAAAATTGATGATGGATCCTTGGGTTCTTAAGGAAAATTTTGCGGGACTATTTGTGAGAAAAAAGGACCAAAACACAATAGAGTACAGTTTTCGAGGGAAGAAAAAGGTGAAATGCAAGGGTATCTATATCAAAATTGGAGGAATTCAATAATTTCCAAATATTGGTATGGGAAATATAGGATGTGGAAGATAAAAACCAATGGAATGACCTTGGTTTTTGTTCATTGTTTTATGAAATTTCTAATTTTATGATATTTTATCCCATTTGAATATAAAACCATATTGTAATAATTCATTGGATATAAAAAAGTAAATCATCAATAAAATGATGCTTTTTCAAATCCAATTTTCCATTTCATACATTGGAAAGTAACTTATAGACCTGAAAGTAGATATTAATCTATTATAAAACATAATACTAATAAAATAACATATTTTAGGTAATGAATTATATTTAATTATTAATTACTTCATTATAAATAAAATAAGAAGTCATGAAACATATCTAAACCCCAAAACTGTATTTTTACTATTCACAGATAAATAATGTATTTTAGAAAATTCTCAAAACATTAACCTAACGTAATTTTGGCGTATATATTTTAGATATAATATTTATTTTATAAAATTAATTAATTATATATTATTATTGTAAATTTTGAAACTAAAATTCCTTGTTTTCTGAGAAATAATATACTTTACTATAGAATCAAATTTCCCACACATAAGAAAATCTACCTAGGATATTGTCTCAAATTTATATTATAACCTAACTAAATATATTATTAAAGGAGTATCTCATGAAAATATATTTTATTTATAATACATGAATATATTTTAAATATATATATATTTTTCAAAATATAAATATGCCTTATTTATTTCCAAAAACCATTTTATCAAATTATTCTGATATTAAAAAATAGATTACTAAACTAAATAATCATCAAAATGGGTTTTTTGAAATAAACAATTATTTATAAAATAGAGATTAAAATTTAATGACACAACATTCTAAAAAATATCTGCTTATTACTCCAAATTACTCTCTATGGGTAAGCTGTGTGATCAGTGTGGTTTCATGAGATGGATCATCCAAAATTCACCTACTAGTGAATTCCACTAACTTGATCATATCCCATAGGTGATTGTGATCTAGAAAAACTAGTTGAATCTCAATATAGGTATGGTCTAGGGAGAACCCCAGGGATGCTACCTCACTTTCGAGTTCTGAAAAATGGGCTTCAAAATCCATGACTCTATTAGTTGAAATCATCATATCATCTTTCTGAATAAATTATCATTTATCATTACTACTTCTAAGAACAAATTCTATTCTTTCCAACAGTCATATTAACTAACAGACAGGTTACTACCCTCTATGGTAATATTATCTCTTATAAATACCTATTCATTTCTTCATATTTTATTCAATTAAATTACCCTCAAGGATATATTTCATTTCTAAATTCTCAATTTTCTTACTAATATTATGTTTCATTATAGTTCTTTTTGTTGGGATTATGATTCTAGTTGATCAGGGTGATCCAAATATTCTTCTTATACATTTATTATTTTATATTTTATCCAATTGTATTATTTTTAATTTAAAAAGGCTTAGTTGTTGAAAAATATAATGATTATAATTAATGAGATATAGGGGATTCCTCTTCTCTAGGTTGAATGTGTATAACACTATATAATATAATAAAAAAGATTTATTTAAGTAACCCAATATCTATAAAAAATTTCTATTTCATTGCAGTATGATAGTTGAGTCAAGAAATTGACTACTGTCAATGATCATTTCCCATGATACATAAATTACCATAATATTATCCATTTTTTTGGAGAATAACTCTAAAGGTGTATATTTATCAAGCTCGAATAAAATTTTATTTTTCGATTTTTTTTTCAGTTTATAACAAATGACTTCTTAACAATTTATAGACAATCCATAGACACTCTATTCATATCCAATATTATTTAACCAAAAATATTTTCAACCAACCATAACCAGAATCTTTGGGGAATAATATTCAAAGATCCTTTGGCCAAATTTCGTTGAGACATTCTGTTATATTTTTTGATGCGTTCTCTTTTACCAACCATGTTGCCTTCATAACACAAGGAATCCTATGATCATTCAAGCATAACTAAATGAGGTATAACCTATGAAAAAATATCCTCAAGGATTTCTTATATAGGTGACCATTTCATAATTATTCTTCCTTTCATGAATTGAAATTATAACATCCTGAACCATTTAAAAATATTATTACCCGATTTGTAAAATGAATATCCATAATGATAAAACTGTGGACCAAGAAGGCCATCTGTAATTAGAATAATAGGTATATGATACAAAATAAGGAAAATAAAACACAATATTTCGAATCTATTTTCTATAATGAGCTCTTAAAATCCATTAGAGCTTCTAAAACTGCATAGGGTAACCTAAAAAATACATAAATACTATGGTGATCTATAAAGCTAAGTAAGGGAATAAAATTGAAATTAATGAATATCATACGGTTTTTACGGAATGACATGATATCATAAATGGAATGAATCATTTATTATCACTTTGAGCCATATCATAAAGTACATGGAATCATAATATAATGAAAATATGAGGTAGTGGAGATAATATAAAACTTGACATAAACATGTGTCAATGCTAACTTCCAAGACACAATCACATGCTGGAAAAAGTCCCATGATAAATTAGGTTTAATCCCTAATCTTATAAATTAAATTTCATGAGACTAAACCATTAATCAATTCACTGGATCACTCTCCTGCTGAACCCATCATAACATGTGTGGTCTTTTGTGCACTCGAAAAGGGAATCATTCATAAAAAATAAAAAAGGCATTTGAATAATTGAACTTATTTCATGTATAATCTCATGAAATGAAGGTAAAGGATTTTTATTTATTTAAATGAAATATATGAATAATTTATAAACATTGCATAAAATAAAATGGATATAAAATATGACTTAGAGATGGTAATTTTCCTAACTAAATGAAAAATGGTGTTTTGTAGATATCCCTTACCTTATGTCTGAAAAAACTACTCACTTGTACTTAACATCGTATATAATACAATTAGATTCATTAATTACATAATTTATAAACATTTACTAATATATATATATACATATATATATATATATATATATATCATTTTTTGTACTAAGATGATCAGAAGTCAGGTACACCTTCTCCCATTAAAATATAATAAAAATTAAAGTACACAAAAGAAGGTCACGAGGAAACTCTACAATGGAGAGTATAAATAACTCCTTCACGGTCAGCTTGATCAGTGAAATTACAATACTCAGGCCAAACAAAAGACCAACTCGAGCTGACCTCCAATATTTCAATCTTTGAGAGTGCATCTGCAACTTGATTAGCCTCCCGATATACATGTGTGACATCAAGAGATAACAGTTTCATAAGCCGTAGATAATCACCCTAGTCCAATAACATCTTTCATGGAACATTATGTGATCGATCTTTGATAATCTGGATGGCAACAGACGAGTCTGACTCAATCCATAACTCATGCCAATAATATTTCATGGTGTACCTGACTACTTTTATCACTTCCCACAGCTCCGCTTGAATTGCGTATCCTTTTCTTATACAAGGAAAAAATAATCCTTTCACAAAACCACGGTAATTACTAAAAACTCAACAACATCTAAAAGGTCTCGGGGCTCTAGAAACTCCTCTTGGAACGTTTACCTTCAGCCATCATGGATTGGGTTGTATCCATCTCACATACATCATCATCAGTGGATTTTTTATCCTTTCACTATCACAAAGTGATCTAAGAAAAATCAAATCAAGTCATCATTTTTCATGGAAACAATCTGCAATTTAGAAGCATTCAGAATTGCTAGATGAAATAATAGATACCCATCATAAAATGATGTCTCGACATTATTGAATATCAGTTCATTTATTTCATTCCAGATGAAAGAAATAACACTGGAAAAAGCAGCAAGCAGCAGTGACCAGACCTGCTCACTACACTTAGTCTTGCATATGGACTGCAACAACCCATCAACAGATCGGCAATTGAGAGAGCAGCAGAAATTCTGATGTACATATGTCCACAACCTGCATGAAAATTTACAAGAATCAAAAAATTATTCAATAGCCTTATCCACCTCTAAACATAGCAGGCATACAAATGCCAGATGTATCCCAATATGCTGCATGTGGACCTATAGTGGAAGCCACTGCTTCCAGATTTTCCAGATTAAAATAGAGTGTGCAGGAGGGATAAAATCCTTGTAAAATATAGTGACCTATCAAGGAGGGTTCAAAGAGACACCCCAATGAAATATATTGCACTCCCTTGTGTTGATCCGTCCTAGAAGGTTGGGAATACAAACCAGAACATCACAATTACTGAAGCAGTTCCTTGAGATTTCAAGATGAATACCAATGGGCAGCATTCCAATGAGATCCTAATTCTCATGAAAGGCAGAAATGGTTATGTTTTTCCTTGAATATGGAATAAGAGAATCATTACCATTTGGCCTAGAAAGCCACGGTGTAGTCCAACAGTTCAGATGTGACTGTTTACAAACCATCCATTTAGAACAAGTCGTTAGATCTGTAAATGAATTTTTAAGATAAGGCCATACAGATGAACTGAAATAATTGGGATACCCTATAAGATTTTTCTCAAAAAAACCTTCTGATAAGAAAATCCAAAGAGTTGTCTGGTATGGAAAGGAGTTTCCATATGAATTTTGTAATCAAATTATCATTTAACATTCTGATATCTTTGATTCCCAAACCACCCATACTTATAGGTTTGATCCTGTCCTTTACAACTATAGTAACAAGTTTCCTTTCATGAATTAATCCATTCCATATGAGGTTTCATATTTTACCATTTAAATCATTAATAAGTTCTATGGGGCATCTATATAAGGTTAAATAGTTCAAAAACATTTACATTATCACTGAATTGACCAAATATATTATCCCATCCTGGGACAGACTCTTCCACTTCCATCGTGCAAGCTGACTTGTAATACTCAATGCAATACTATCAACGCAGCATCTCTTTACCTTGACCCAAAAAAGTGGTACCCCAAGGTAATTAAAAGAAAAAGATCCTATTTTCACCCCAATCCCACAAGAAATTCGGATCTTCCTTGATGTTGAAATTCCTCCACCAAATATGATAGATGATTTTCCCCAACTAATGACCAGACTCGCAACCTCTCCATAGTGTGAGAATATTCCATTAATACATGATATGGTACCTTTATCTGCTCTCCCAAAAAGAAATATTTCATCATCATAGAAATGTGGGATAGGGTACATAACTCTCTCCCCAGATGCATCCTTGGATACCATCCAATATTAGCCAAATCAGTGAGACACCAACTCAAATAATGTTCAACAATAGAAAACAGCAGACCAGAAAGAGGGTCACCTAGTCTTACTCCTCTGGAGAATTGGATGAATCCCCTAGGTGAACCATTAACCATAATTGATAGCATTGCATTCTCAATAATAGAACCAATAAACCTAATGAATTTTTGGGAGAAACCATGCATTTTGAGAATAGTAAATAGAAAATTACATCTAATTGTGTTAGAGGCCTTAGATATTTCAATCTTCACTTCCATATTTCCAACTTTTACCTTTATTTTCAAAACATTAACACATTTAGAGGCAGCGCAAATATATCTTTGTATATTCATCCCTGAAACAAGTCCAAATTGATTTCATGATATGAGTTCCTTGGAATTATCACCAATACTTTTATCCATGATATTACTAATTAAATTTTTCATGGTATTTCCAATAGTAACAGGTCTAAAAAACCTAATATCCAGAGAATTCTATTTCTTAGGAATTAAAGACACAATGTTAGCTTTCATTCCAAAGGGCAAGTAAGCTGAACTGAAAAATTCCTTCACAGAAATTTGATGTGGATTGCATCACTGGGAATTTCATTAACTAAACCCATGTCGGGATGCAACAACCGAAACATGAGAGAATCCATTTACACGAAATGTTACTTCATATGTATATCATAAATCAAACCATATATGTCCTATAGGCCCTAGAATGTACTGAAATCACACACCATACCCTTAGGTAATGCACTAGTGTGGTAATGAGTTTTTTTATCAAGACCCTTGTAGTATGAAATGATATATTGTCCTTTTAAAAAATAATTCTGAAATTCATCCCATTTATTAGTAAGTTATATATATTATTATATAATGAATATGATAAAAGTTATATTTTGATATAATGAAACAAAATTAGGTTTCTTTAAAAAATTTAGTTTCAATTACTGCACTCTTTTGGATCACTTCAATAATTTTTAAATATGTTTAATTTTATTTAATATACATATTAAATAATTTTGATTAAATATCGATGATAAAATACTTTAGTGAACTCTAGTGTAATTTTTATGTGGGTAATAAAGTGTCAGTGTCGTCAAAACTAGTATTTATCCATTAAATAAGAATATTTATTTAAATTATTAAATCCTAATATTCAAAAATTATTTTGATAAAATAAATATTATTTTTGAAATCAACATATCATAATTTTTCAATCTAGTATTTCTCATTATTTTTCATGTCTAAAAAATTTGGATAAAATTAAATACAATATATATATATAATATGTATTGTGACATCATAATAGACATAATGTTATGTAATAAATCATATACTGAGACCAAATACTAAATTACTCATTAAAAATGTATTTTTATGTTATTTGATTAATTTTACAAACAATTAATGAATCCTCCAAAACCTATATTATATATTTATTTTTTCAAATTAAATCATTATAGAAATGACTCACTTCAACATCATAAATGATATTAATTTAGTTTGTTTGGTTTTTATCATAATATAATATTTAAAACCACTACATCACGATTTAATCAATGTGAAGGTTATTGGTTTTGAATATTTAATCTCATAGAGTCTAAAACCTATGTTTTAAAATTAATAATGAATTCCATTCTAATTTTCTATAAATACCAACCCAACCTACCATTCCTCTTCATTAAAAACCGATTAATCGCAAATTCTACCTCTTTTACCTCACAAAATCCCTCTAAATGTATTCCAAATCTCTTAAATTTATCCTCTAAATATTTTAGAAGCACCTTCTCCAGGTAAGAGATTCTCTTCTTCTTCCTTCACATTCATGTAATTTAATTGTATTAAGACATTAAATTTCCAATTATCCATGTTTTAATGTGTTTTTACACATCCCCTTATATTCCATATGATTCCCATGTAATTGTAGACCAAAATTATCTCTCATTAAACTTGTACATGAACCTTTATGTAAACATGATATGTTACGAATGTTATCCAATATTTTTTCATGAGAAATATTTGTGTTGTGAATACCCATCCCCATATCCACTCAAGGATATTAATCCAATATTAACTATCCTTAAATTTTTTTGGACATCCATGTATGTATCCCACAATCCTAAATCATGGGATTAAATGTGATGAAAAGCATCCTTATGTTTTTTGATCTATGTGGAACTCAAATGCATGTACATGATATTAATGTGACGGGTGACACCAGAAATATATAGTTCTCCAATGAATTGAATAATGTTTATATCTCATAACATTCCTTTAATATTTCATAGGAGGTATTCTAATCACTCTATGTTATGAAATAATGGGTTTTGTCCATGATTTATTCTTATAATGTTAGGTTTTGATAATGTTTCACAACTCCCAAGTTTCCGTGATGTTATCAACATATATCATGCTTCAATGTTTGTGATTATGATTCTCACAAAATTTTATGTCACCCAGATAGGCCTCTGATCTCCAACATATTTGTTTTATATTTTTATTCTTAGATTATTAAATTAACGGTATTTATATATTACTCATTTCTTATGTACATACTTAGGTTATACCGTGATGTTTTAGAAGATCAATGGATTTTGAAGGGTATTGTTTGGAGTTTTTAAAAAATGTCACTTTAAACTGGTTTCATGTTATTATGATATGTATCTAATTAGATAAAGACAGTACACATTATTATATTTATGGATTATATTATGTGTATATTTATGTACTATGTTACAATGTAAAGTGTATTAAAGATATGGGTTATCATAATTGAAATGTCAGGTGAGACCGATACAACACTCAAATGCATTGGGTAATGATTTATTCTTTAATTGTAAAAATGAGGAAGATAACCAAGGAGGGTTCTATTATAGATTCAATTGGGTATCAGTTATTTTCAATAAGTTTTAAACACATGTGAACATAATTTATGATTATGACTATGAAATATTCTTACATTAGTTTTTTATGCTTTCCATGGTGCAAAAAAAAAATTATTTTGAAAATATTAATTTTATAAATTGATTATTACTTGTTTTATTAACTCAAGTATTATTGTAAAATAGTATTCATTTTTGGGTTATCATTATTTTCAGTGGAGTATAATGTTTCTATCCTTTTATATCCCTTAATGAGCATTATGTTCTCATCCCATGACATTAGGTATTTTTTAGAGGTATAAAGGGTTATTTATAATCTATTATGATGTTTTATTCCAATTATCGAAATTTAGTTGTGAATGAATAAATTTAGTAAAGAATAAAATATTATTGTAGAAATTAGAATCTAGTTCAATATAATAAATGGATACTGTTTTAAAATGACTAATGTTTAATGTATGTGTTTGATATATAATATTTTATCTTAATTATATAAATCTCTAAGAAAACATAACCTTGGAATATATAGAAGTTCAATACTTTATATAACGACCCACACTTTACATACATTGTTAATACTTCAAAATTGAAGCACACTTATTACAACATATGATAAAACTACAAAGGACCGTATAGGTATAGTGCCTTTAGAAACTGGGAAACATAAACAACTGGTTCATAAATCTTCTACAGTGTCTCCCATTTATTTCATCATATCTAGGGTCCCTTTTAGCATATTCTACTTAATATCAATCTTCCTGACCTGGGGAAAAGAAAACATAAAAGGGTGAGCTCAAATGCTCAGCAAGGGCAAATAAAGGAAATAAAAATCATATCATATCTTTTTGAAAATCAAAACCTGCAAAAGAGATCATAATATATTAACATGGAATAAATCATAGAAGTGAAAATGAGATCCCCATAATCATAACATAAAACTTGAATCTTTGTGGCATGCACACATAATCATGGAAAATCATTTCTTGTTAGTCATGACTCATTGCCAAGACTATCTTAGTGGACAAAGTCCCTTTCTGAACCGAGTTCACTCCTCGTTTCAGTCCTGTATCACTGAACCGAAATAACCTTCTGTTCCAGCCATGTCTATCTCATGAGATATAAAATCATTACCCAATGCATTGGAGGGAGATATAGGTCCCACCCATCTTATAATGAATCCTTTCTTATGTGTGCCACATAATCATAAAACATACATCATCGCATAACACATGTAACAAAAATGGGATTCTTGAAACATCATAAATCAATTCATATAAGATAATGGAATTCATAAAAATAATTCCATCACAACATGATCAAATCAATGTAATAATAGGGATAAAAACAGAACCCTTTATTATCTTAGATGGAAAATAATTTTGATAAAACACTTGAACTTTATTCTTGAGGAAAATATCCTTTCTACTTCAAAAACATTTTTCCTTTCATAACATGTCATACAACTTTAAAATAAAAGAAGTTGATTAAAAATAAACTTGAAAACTTGTAAAGGAAGCTTCTTGGAATCAATGTTTTAAAAATCCATTCATGCCGTATAAGTTAAAAAAACATTCTTCGTACTTTTGTCGGAAAAGTCAAAAAGTACCTCGTACGGAAAAACGACAAAAGATTCCTTTCATATTCTTTACTAAAAACTCTCCTAAGGGTAAAATTGGATTTAAACTATTGCAAGTGGATGGAAACAATATTTCATATTGAGGGAACATGGATGTGGATGATAAAATACACCCCAGTAAATACTTACGAATAAACAATCTCGAATAAAAATGAGATTGTGGTATTTTCCCTTACCTTAGGTCCGATTTGCTTTGTTCGTGTCCGAAGCTCCTGTATAATGGTTTAAATAATGTTATTGACTTATTCCAGAATCATACATATTGATATGAGATCATATATGGTCATATTATTAGCTTCTTGTTAGTAATATTTCATTGTTACTTGTTACTCGGGTCTTTATAACTTTTTGTTCTTATGCGTGTTTTGTCGAATAAATTCTTATTCTTATCTTTAGGTTATAGATAATTCATTTCCATAATGGTATTAGTGTATTATATACCATATTCATTCATTCAATTCATTTATATAATCATTATGAAATGAAGATCATGTAGAACGAGTCGCATCACATCGTGGAGACGGTATTCCGTACGTACGCACGAGTGATGATATCGTTCCTATGATCGTGGAATTGTATTGGAGTATATATATATTATTTCAGTATCAATATTACTTCATAATAATCATATGTAGTTACTCATTACACCATTATACCCATCCTTGTAAGGTGATGGTGGAAAATAGATTACACCACGGCGTGGAGACGGTATTCCGTACGTACGCACGCGTGGTGATTTCATTTTTCCGTAGGATGGATAGAAGGTGAATTAGGGTTGTTTAATATTTTTAATAACATATCAGTATGTAAGTAATACTGATGTTATTACTTTATCATGAAACAACTAAAGAAGAAGAAGTTGAAGAAGAAAGAAATTGAAAAGATCGGTAATGGATATTACCTCTTCTTTGGAACGCTTCTTTGAATCCTCCACTTAAGGAACTAAGATTGGTCTTTGGAGAAGACCAGGACCTCTAGGATTATTCTAGGGAAGTGGAGAGGAGAAAATGGCAGGGGTTGGCCGAGCATGAGTGCTCAATTTGGTGTGAGGAGGAGGGGGAGGAGGTGCCCTTTTATAAGGGAGGAGAGGGGCACCTTAGGAATATCTCAAAATATTATTTTATATTAAAGTCAAAATCGGTTTATAATGGTTCCAAAGGGTCTAGTGGGGAAGGATCGAAATCCTATCAACCAATAGGATTTAGACAAGTTTAGGGTATTATTTTAACCTTATCAATTAGATTTAACTCTAAGTTAATTATTTTAACTTTTACCGTGTCTTTTTGTTTTCCTTCACTATATGGTTAATACACTTACTATAACATGCCAAACGAACCCCAAATTGTTTATTATTAATATATATATCCTTATCTAAGTCATTTGGCCGACCCTTAGATTTTTAGGAATAAAATAACAATTAATAATATAATATTTGATTTAAAAACTATTTTGTGTCAATTTTGACACTATTTGATATATGATTTGTTTGAAAGTCATAACAGAATTATATGTTCGAACCAAGTTGATTAAATCAACACTAATATATCATAGTAACCTAGAAAATTAGTGGAATTCATAAAAAGTCTCAAATTACATTTATTTTGGTGTTTATAACATCAATTATGTCAATATTTCATTAATAAGATAATTACTGCATCATCATTATGTCATAAATAAATTAAATTATTTAATGTCTAAAAATTACAAATAAAATACCATCATGTAGGAAATCTTTTTAGATTTCTAATGAATATTTACAATTGAATTTATCTTATGTATAACCCCATATTAAAAATGATTTACTTATTAAACTTTGATTTTAACTATTTTAACCCTTCTTTAAATAAATTAATAATAAATGTCCTAATCTAATCCAAGTGGGCCTAAATGGTCATATTTTATTCCTAAGTTTGTTTTTGGTCGAATTACACTTGTCCAATAGAATTAGGACATGTGTTAGGGTAATATTAATATCATATTTACCCTTAGTTACCCTATTTACTATTAACCGCGGTAAAAAAAGTAAAAAGTTACTATTCACCAAAAAATTATTTTCATCTCATTGAACCACATTTTAGTCCTTGATATTAACCGTGTCTCTCGGATTTTCGAAATTCCATTCACAGAAGCGGTAAAATTAAGTTTTATGCAAAATTCTGTTTTTTAACCTACCACTTAGTGGTTTCACTATTCATCAAAAATTGAAAGTTTTCAGAAAAATACCAAAATTTCACCCTAGGCTAATTTCGATATTCTGAGTCCAAAAATGAAGTCCATTTTGAAAAATAAAATTTAAAAAATTTTAAAAAGTGGTTATTACTATTCATAATGGCTAGTTTTAATAGCATATTTTTGTTTAGTGAAACTCGGTATTGCGTACGACGCAAGCTATCGAGGAAGGTCGCGATTGCGTGCAAAGCAAGCCAAGCAAGTGTTGTGTAGAAAAAGATTCCTTTGATGATTTATATAACATAAAAGTCTCGGGTGTTACATTCTACCCCCCTTAAAAAGAATTTCGCCCTCGAAATTCGTCACTTTGTAACAAACAAATGAGGATACTTCTCCCTCATCATTCCTCAAGCTCCCATGTAGCTTCTTCAAGTTGGTGGTTTCTCCATAAAACTTTCACCAAGCGTGTGGTCTTGTTTCGTAGGACTTTTTCGCTATGATCCAGAATCTCTATCGGCTGTTCTTCATAAGAAAGATCTTTCTCCAGCGGTACAACTTCTGAGCTGAGTACATGTGAAGGATCTGGTATGTACTTTCGCAGGAGAGATACATGGAACACATCGTGAACTTGAGAGAGATTCGGTGGAAGCTCCAATCGGTAAGCTACCTTCCCAACACGATCCAATATTTCGAAAGGACCGATATATCTAGGGCTCAACTTCCCCTTCTTTCCAAATCTCATAACCCTCTTCCAGGGAGATATTCGTAAGAACACTTTATCACCCACTTCAAACTCTAGGTCTTTTCTTCGGTTGTCGGCATAGCTTTTCTGTCGACTCTGAGCTGCTCTTATGTGTTGTTGAATAGATCTGACCTTTTCTTCCATTTCATCAACGAGATCAGGTCCTAATAGCTTTCTTTCCCCAACTTCATCCCAGCAAGTTGGAGTCCTGCATTTCTTTCCATAGAGAGCTTCATAAGGAGCCATTTGAATACTGGAGTGAAAGCTATTATTATAAGAAAATTCCACCAAAGGTAGGTGTTGATCCCAACCTCCTTTGAAATCCATAGAGCAAGCTCTCAACATATCTTCTAGGGTTTGAATTGTTCTCTCAGACTGACCGTCTGTCTGGGGATGATAAGCAGTGCTGAAACTCAACTCTGTATCCAGAGTATGCTGAAGACTTCGCCAGAACTTCGAGGTAAATCTCGGATCTCGATTAGATATAATAGAAAGTGGTACTCCATGCAATCTTACCACTTCCTTTACATATATCCTGGCAAGCTGATCTAGAGAGAAATCCTCTCTAATATGAATGAAGTGTGCAGACTTTGTAAGACGATCAACTATGACCCAGATAGCATTATTGCCTTCGGATGTTTTAGGAAGTCCTGTGACAAAGTCCATAGTGATGTTTTCCCATTTCCATTCGGGTATGGGTAATGGTTGTAACATCCCCTTAGACTTCTGTCTCTCAGCTTTAACTTGTTGACAAACCAAGCATCGAGAGACATATTCAGCAACATCTCTTTTCATGCCATCCCACCAGAAGTACTCTTTCAGGTCCCTATACATCTTCGTGCTTCCAGGATGAATAGAGAATGAAGAACTATGAGCCTCATCCAGCAGCTCTTTCTTTAATTCGGGGATGGGAGGAACACAAACCCGATTCCTGAACTTTATTATCCCATCACAATCAAGGTTGAATTCAGGAACATTTCTCACCTTCTTTTGTAACTCGACATCTTCTTTCTGTGCCTCTTTAATCTTCACATGTATAGATGGTTGAACATTCATTTGAGAAAGATAAGATTTTTCCCCTTCCATTATAATTCCAAGATCCATCCTTTGTAAATCCATAAATATTGGATCTTTTGTGATCCTCATCATGGATAAACTAGCATGGTCTTGTCGACTTAATGCATCTGCCACCTTGTTTGCTTTCCCAGGGTGGTAATGGATTGAGCAGTCATAATCCTTAATCAGCTCCAACCATCTTCTTTGGCGCATATTCAGCTCCTTTTGTGTGAAAATATACTTTAAACTTTTATGATCAGTATAAATATCACACCTTTCACCATAAAGGTAATGCCTCCAAATCTTTAATGCAAAGATTACCGCAGCCAACTCCAAATCATGTGTTGGGTAATTTTGCTCATGGATTTTCAACTGTCGTGAGGCATAAGCTATCACCATATCATTTTGCATAAGAACACACCCCAATCCCTTCTTGGATGCATCACTGTAGATCACAAACCTTTCTCCACTACAAGGCAGTGTGAGCACAGGTGCACTGGATAACCTTCTTTTCAACTCCTTGAAATTCTCTTCACATTCCTCTGTCCAGACAAACTTAACTCCTTTCCGAGTCAACTTGGTGAGTGGATTAGATAATCGTGAAAAATCTTTTACAAAACGTCGATAATAACCAGCCAAACCAAGAAAACTTCGGATCTCAGTTACTGTTGTTGGTCTTGACCATCTTTCGATAACCTCTGTTTTTGCTGGATCCACAGATATCCCCTCTTTTGAGATTATGTGACCCAAAAATGAAACTTTTTGAAGCCAAAATTCACACTTGGTAAATTTGGCATAAAGATTCTCCTTTCTCAGGGTCTTCAATATAATTCTCAAGTGATCTTCATGCTCTTCATTGCTCTTTGAATAGACAAGAATATCGTCTATAAAGACTACCACAAATTGATCAAGATAGTCTCTAAAGACTCTATTCATTAGATCCATGAAGATAGCAGGGGCATTAGTAAGACCAAGTGGCATCACTATAAATTCATAGTGTCCATACCTTGTACGGAAAGCCGTCTTTGGTATATCCTCCCTTTTGACCCTTAATTGATGATACCCTGAACGAAGATCAATCTTGGAAAAGTATTGAGCTCCGCGTAATTGGTCAAATAAGTCATCAATGCGTGGGAGAGGATATTTGTTCTTGATAGTGATCTTGTTAACTTCTCGATAATCAATGCAGAGTCTCATTGATCCATCTTTCTTCTTAACAAATAGAACAGGTGCTCCCCAAGGTGACGCACTAGGGCGTATGAATCCCTTATCAAGATTCTCTTGGAGTTTCTTCTTCAATTCCTGCAACTCAATTGGGGCCATTCTATAAGGTGTCTTTGAAATAGGCAAAGCACCCGGTACGAGTTCTATTGAAAACTCAACTTCACGATTTGGTGGAAGACCCGGCAATTCCTCCGGAAAGACATCATCAAACTCCCTTACAATGGGCATATTCTTAATCGTGAGTTTCTCACCAACCATTTGAGATAAATAACCTTCATTTAGTGGAATCAATACCCATAAGATGGAAGAAATTTCCACTGGAAGGTTATGTTCATCCTTGCATTGATAGACGATCGTAGATTGATCTGGAATATGAAATGTGACTTCCCTTCTTTGGCAATTGATATGAGCTCCATGTAGAGAAAGCCAATCCATGCCAAGAATCACATCAAATTCCACTAAAGGAAGTATCACAAGATTTGCAGGAAGCACTTTCCCACAAACTTCGATCGGAGAAGAATTATAAACTTTTGATGCGATTGATGTGCCATTAGGTGTTGTCACAGCTAACTCAACATCTAATTGTTGAGGTAGTACGGTGATACCCTTAGAAAAGTCTTCAGAAATAAAAGAGTGGGTGGATCCAGAATCAAATAAAACATTTGCTACTTTAGAGTGGATGGTAAGTGTACCTTTCACCACATCGTTATCGTACTCCACATCGCTGATAGAAATTGCATGTGACTTTCCTTTTTCTTTAGCCTTAAGAGTTTGTTGACGTCGACCATCATCATCAACCCTTGGATTTGGGCATTGATTGGAATAATGCCCCATCTCCTTGCACTTGAAACATTCAAGTGTAGTAGGTTCATTCTGTGTATCCCTTCCTTTGTTTGCATCATTAGACATCTTCTTCCCATTATCACGGCATTCAAATGCCCGATGACCTTCCTTTCCACATTTAAAACATTTACTTGTCCCTTTAAAACAACTCCCTCCATGTTTCTTTCCACACTTTGAGCATAATGGAAAGTTCATCTTCTTTTCAGTGTGCTCTTTAGAGTTTCCTTTGAATTCCATCTTCCTCTTCTTATCAAACCCATTTGACTGATGGGTTACTCCAATCTCCATCTCGACTTTGAGAGCACATCGAATGATTTCCTCGTAGCTATTGAAGTCCCTTATGGCTAACGCCCTTCGAAGACTTGGTTTTAAGCCACTAAAGAATCGATCGATCTTACTCTCAGGTTGGATAATAATACCAGAAGCGTACCTTGCAAGTCTTGTAAAATTTGATTCATAGGTACTAACAGATTCATCATCCCTTTGCTTTAGTTCAAGAAACTCTTTCTCCATCTTTGTTCGGAGAATACGAGGGAAGTACTTATTGAAAAATAAGTTCTTGAACTCGTCCCATTCCATAGACTCAATTTCATCCCTTTGCCTCGTATTCTTAACAAGATTCCACCATTGATCAGCATCTCCTTCCAAACGGTACACTGCTAGGATGACTTTAACATGCTCAGAACATTGAAGAACTGAAAATATCTTTTCAGTAGTACTAATCCATTGTTCAGCAACTAATGGATCAGTAGACCCGCTGAAAGATGGTGGACGCTGCCTCATGAAGGATTCAACAGAATGTTGCTCCCTCCTTTGTTCGTTTGGAAATCCTGCATGATTCATAGCTTGAGAAAGTTGTGTGAGCATGGCTACAAGATTTTGCATTTCAGCTCCCATATCGTTTGGTTGCTCAGGGGGACAATCATTGCATTGCCCATCGCATTCCGCATTAACACAGTTCCTTCGGGTTCCAGCCATTGACTAAAACCAAGATGAATAGTGTGAGCAACACTAATTATAATAGGAAACTACATAATTCAAGAATAAAATTTTCATGCTTAAGGTCTTATCCTAGGTTATTCAAGGCCATTTCTAAAACACTAAGATTGTGTTCTATGCTTAGACTTATCCTTAGGGTTCTTACTAAGGCTTTCACATCCTAGTTTCCAAAGGTTGATTAAACCTCCCTCTGATACCAACTATAACGACACACACTTTACATACATTGTTAATACTTCAAAATTGAAGCACACTTATTACAACATATGATAAAACTACAAAGGACCGTATAGGTATAGTGCCTTTAGAAACTGGGAAACATAAACAACTGGTTCATAAATCTTCTACAGTGTCTCCCATTTATTTCATCATATATAGGGTCCCTTTTAGCATATTCTACTTAATATCCATCTTCCTGACCTGGGGAAAAGAAAACATAAAAGGGTGAGCTCAAATGCTCAGCAAGGGCAAATAAAGGAAATAAAAATCATATCATATCTTTTTGAAAATCAAAACCTGCAAAAGAGATCATAATATCTTAACATGGAATAAATCATAGAAGTGAAAATGAGATCCCCATAATCATAACATAAAACTTGAATCTTTGTGGCATGCACAAATAATCATGGAAAATCATTTCTTGTTAGTCATGACTCATTTCCAAGACTATCTTAGTGGACAATGTCCCTTTCTGAACCGAGTTCACTCCTCGTTTCAGTCCTGTATCACTGAACCGAAATAACCTTCCGTTCCAGCCATGTCTATCTCATGAGATATAAAATCATTACCCAATGCATTGGAGGGAGATATAGGTCCCACCCATCTTATAATGAATCCTTTCTTATGTGTGCCACATAATCATAAAACAGACATCATCGCATAACACATGTAACAAAAATGGGATTCTTGAAACATCATAAATCAATTCATATAAGATAATGGAATTCATAAAAATAATTCCATCACAACATGATCAAATCAATGTAATAATAGGGATAAAAACAGAACCCTTTATTATCTTAGATGGAAAATAATTTTGATAAAACACTTGAACTTTATTCTTGAGGATAATATCCTTTCTACTTCAAAAACATTTTTCCTTTCATAACATGTCATACAACTTTAAAATAAAAGAAGTTGATTAAAAATAAACTTGAAAACTTGTAAAGGAAGCTTCTTGGAAACAATGTTTTAAAAATCCATTCATGCCGTATAAGTTAAAAAAAACATTCTTCGTACTTTTGTCGGAAAAGTCAAAAAGTACCTCGTACGGAAAAACGACAAAAGATTCCTTTCATATTCTTTACTAAAAACTCACCTAAGGATAAAATTGGATTTAAACTATTTCAAGTGGATGGAAACAATATTTCATATTGAGGGAACATGGATGTGGATGATAAAATACACCCTAGTAAATACTTATGAATAAACAATCTCGAATAAAAATGAGATTGTGGTATTTTCCCTTACCTTAGGTCCGATTTGATTTGTTCGTGTCCGAAGCTCCTGTATAATGGTTTAAATAATTTTATTGACTTATTCCAGAATCATACATATTGATATGAGATCATATATGGTCATATTATTAGCTTCTTGTTAGTAATATTTCATTGTTACTTGTTACTCGGGTCTTTATAACTTTTTGTTCTTATGCGTGTTTTGTCGAATAAATTCTTATTCTTATCTTTAGGTTATAGATAATTCATTTCCAGAATGGTATTAGTGTAGTATATACCATATTCATTCATTCAATTCATTTATATAATCATTATGAAATGAAGATCATGTAGAACGAGTCGCATCACATCGTGGAGACGGTATTCCGTACGTACGCACGAGTGATGATATCGTTCCTATGATCGTGGAATTGTATTGGAGTATATATATATTATTTCAGTATCAATATTACTTCATAATAATCATATGTAGTTACTCATTACACCATTATACCCATCCTTGTAAGGTGATGGTGGAAAATAGATTACACCGCGGCGTGGAGACGGTATTCCGTACGTACGCACGCGTGGTGATTTCATTTTTCCGTAGGATGGATAGAAGGTGAATTAGGGTTGTTTCATATTTTTAATAACATATCAGTATGTAAGTAATACTGATGTTATTACTTTATCATGAAACAACTAATGAAGAAGAAGTTGAAGAAGAAAGAAATTGAAAAGATCGGTAATGGATATTACCTCTTCTTTGGAACGCTTCTTTGAATCCTCCACTTAAGGAACTATGATTGGTCTTTGGAGAAGACCAGGACCTCTAGGATTATTCTAGGGAAGTGGAGAGGATAAAATGGCAGGGGTTGGCCGAGCTTGAGTGCTCAATTTGGTGTGAGGAGGAGGGGGAGGAGGTGCCCTTTTATAAGGGAGGAGAGGGGCACCTTAGGAATATCTCAAAATATTATTTTATATTAAAGTAAAAATCGGTTTATAATGGTTCCAAAGGGTCTTATTTCGAAGATAAAGTGGGGAAGGGTCGAAATCATATCAACCAATAGGATTTAGACAAGTTTAGGGTATTATTTTAACCTTATCAATTATATTTAACTCTAAGTTAATTATTTTAACTTTTACCGTGTCTTTTTGTTTTCCTTCACTATATGGTTAATACACTTACTATAACATGCAAAACGAACCCCACATTGTTTATTATTAATATATATATCCTTATCTAAGTCATTTGGCCGAACCTTAGATTTTTAGGAATAAAATAACAATTAATAATATAATATTTGATTTAAAAACTATTTTGTGTCAATTTTGACACTATTTGATATATGATTTGTTTGAAAGTCATAACAGAATTATATGTTCAAACCAAGTTGATTAAATCAACACTAATATATCATAGTAACCTAGAAAATTAGTGGAATTCATAAAAAGTCTCAAATTACATTTATTTTGGTGTTTATAACATCAATTATGTCAATATTTCATTAATAAGATAATTACTGCATCATCATTATGTCATAAATAAATTAAATTATTTAATGTCTAAAAATTACAAATAAAATACCATCATGTAGGAAATCTTTTTATCTTTCTAATGAATATTTACAATTGAATTTATCTTATGTATAACCCCATATTAAAAATGACTTACTTATTAAACTTTGATTTTAACTATTTTAACCGTTCTTTAAATAAATTAATAATAAATGTCCTAATCTAATCCAAGTGGGCCTAAATGGTCATATTTTATTCCTAAGTTTTTTTTGGTCGAATTACACTTGTCCAATAGAATTAGGACATGTGTTAGGGTAATATTAATATCATATTTACCCTTAGTTACCCTATTTACTATTAACCGCGGTAAAAAAAGTAAAAAGTTACTATTCACCAAAAAATTATTTTCATCTTATTGAACCACATTTTAGTCCTTGATATTAACCGTGTCTCTCGGATTTTCGAAATTCCATTCACAGAAGCGGTAAAATTAAGTTTTATGCAAAATTCTGTTTTTTAACCTACCACTTAGTGGTTTCACTATTCATCAAAAATTGAAAGTTTTCAGAAAAATACCAAAATTTCACCCTAGGCTAATTTCGATATTCTGAGTCCAAAAATGAAGTCCATTTTGAAAAATAAAATTTATAAAATGTTAAAAAAGTGGTTATTACTATTCATAACGGCTAGTTTTAATAGCATATTGTTGATTAGTGAAACTCGGTATTGCGTACGACGCAAGCTATCGAGGAAGGTCGCGATTGCGTGCAAAGCAAGCCAAGAAAGTGTTGTGTAGAAAAAGATTCCCTTGATGATTTATATAACATAAAAGTCTCGGGTGTTACACTTTCCATATTGTTTTCTATTGTATATTGGGTTAGGATCGAATTTTTATGGTTTGTATCAAATGCATCACTTAAATATTGTGTTCAGAAGTCATTATCACTATTTATAGGTATTCATGTTTTGGGTATCACATTATCACTTATCATAAATG
This sequence comes from Viscum album, assembly GCA_963277665.1. Taxonomy (NCBI): domain Eukaryota; kingdom Viridiplantae; phylum Streptophyta; class Magnoliopsida; order Santalales; family Viscaceae; genus Viscum; species Viscum album. The sequence goes on from OY728141.1 coordinate 1,430,286,379, forward strand.
TTGATTTTTTAGTGAATAAGAAATTGATTAATTCATAGTTCCCTCTCATAAGGGAATATAGTGATAGGATGGATGATAAATGATTTGAAATGTATAAGTCTTACCATTTTTACTCCCCAAATACAATTGGATGATAAATCAAAACCCTATAGGGAACCATATTTATACATAATGCCATTCATTAGATATTGAGTTATGAAATCAATTATTAATATTTTTTATGCCAGATTCATATTTACTATCTATAATAATAAAGGGTTTGGTCCTCTGCTTGTGGTCCCTAAAAATGGTTGGGCAAATTGGTTGAAAATTATAGAAGGTAATTAATAATGACCAGGACAAGTACTTGATTGATAGTGTGCATTAACTACTATAATTTAAATGAATCTACATGAAAGGATAACTTCCCCATTTCCTTCATTTTTCAAATATTTAAAAAATTATAAGATGATATTACTAATGATTTTTAGATTTGTACACATTTAATAATAAAATTGTTGAAACACAAGAATATCATAAAAAAGAAAAATCACTAATCCATATGCTATATGTTTTTATTATTGTCTACCTTTTGGGATGTGCAATTCTCAATCCATGTTCAAGTAATTTATTCTGGTGAAATTATATGAAATTATGAAAAAACCCTTGAAAAATTCTTGTATAGTTTCTCCATTTATATAAATTTATTGTATGAATATCTATAATTTTTGGATAAGAAATTGTAAATATGTAATGAAAGGAATTTGGTTCCAAATTCATAAATAACTCACTTCATTGTTTAAACTTGGATATTATTTAGTAATTTAATTTCAAATAAATTATATAAGGTTTACCCAAAAAAGAATAACAAAATTTCTAAACTACCCATTCGTACATCAACTCTTTTTATAAGAAATTTTAATGTGCATGTTGTATTTTACTAAAACCTTATTATCAATTCCCCTATTATTTTCTAAGCCCATGTCCACCAATGAAGTAAATTTTGTTTGTTTTCATTTCTTTCCAAAAATGATAGGAAGTGTTTCAATTGTCGACGCAACACATTATAAAACATCTATAGTGATTTTACTTCACTAGTAAGCACCATTTGAATTACAACTTGATTCAACCGACTAGAAAATTTTCATTATATTCAAATAATAGAGAGTGTGGATTTCCATGAAAAAAATATTAATGTAGCCACACATTGAATGTTTCTCAAAATAATTTCAAAAAAACTAACAAATGTATATTTGTTGTTTTCATCAAATTTGATAAATTAATATATTACATGTTGTTCACCAACCTATATCTCTATATAGAATACTCTTCTTTATAGTATCGGAATACCAATAATGGTTCTTTTACTATTATATTTTAGTGTATATTTCTACTTTAGACCCTGACGTTGAAATCATGGATGAAAAGGGAACAAATAATGTTAGTTTGTGTCATTTTTTCATGTATATAATAGAAAATAGATTATATTATTTTTGAATTTATCAATATAATATTTCCTGATAAATAATTGCATACCAATGAAACTTTCAAACTAGTGTTTTCCAATTACATGTATTATATATCTTCAAGTTTTGTGCATCTATATTTATAAAAGGAGTAGTGGAGAATATTTTTAAATTATTCACACTATTACTACAAGAATTATCCATTACATTTGATGTTATATATAGATTTAATGATTTTAATTTGTATCATAGTAGATTAAGTTAATAGTGTTTTAATTCTATGCCATTCTAGAGATGATATATGACATAATGGAGGTCATCCTAAAATTATCAATGTTTTAAAATGACGATTGAAATTTCCCCCCAATCATTAGGGTATTCAAGATTTATTCATGACATGATGTAAATAGAAACTACACATTTGTTGGATGTGAGAAATGTTATAACTCATATTATAGGAATTAAAATTAATTAAATTTGGGTGTACAAATTCATGTGTCATTTCCCAAATAATTTGGAGAATCATATATCCTATTTTATGTGGACTAAATATCAATGTTAGATGATATTAATGAATTTTTATAAGATAGACCTTGAGTGGTAATTAGTTTTCATAAATAGTACATATTTACCCTGTTTAGAATTCATGGATTCTTCATTTGTGACCATGATACATAGTTCAACAATTATCTATTTCAAAATATTATGACTCACAACTAATTTTTCTATTCCTTCATCACACCATATCACTTGTAGGGCAATGGAAATCATAAAATTTTAAATCGATAGATGGAAGGAATTAGATAGAAAACTATGAATCCTTATCAGAATGATTATGCCACTATACATGATGAATAAAAATACATATATATGATTGTTTACAAAACATGAATTAGAATGTCCCTATAAAACGTAGTATTTTTAGATACCATCATCCTATCTATAGACATATATAGTAAATAATATTATTCTATATAGAAATTGAAAATCGACTTCAAAACCGATCAAAAAAATCATTCAATAAATGAATGAACTGGATGGGATTATTAGAAAATGAAACTAAATTGATGTTATTTCTAAAGAGAAAATCTGAGTCTATAGTGATAAGATAATTCAAAAATGAAAATTTGAACCAAGTGATAATGTCTTTCCATTCAACTCAAGTCATATATTTGTAGAAAGAAAGACTAAATTGAAGTGTTCTAGACATTAACCATTCACAATTGTTTGTCCCTATGGGGTTGTTATAATTTTAGATGAAAATATTCCTCTATTTATATTGAATAGTCATTTCCTCAAACATGATCACCCTTCATATATGATTTTAATAAATGACAAAATTTTTTTATATGATACGTCACTCGATTATCTAATGGAAAAAAATTTAGCACTTCATAGATGAAAACTCGTATTATGATCCCTTCAATTTTTTATTATATATAAAACTTTCATGTATGGATGTTAGTAGTTTCATAAAAAATGTTTGTAGAATTTCAATTTTTTTAAATATTTTTCATCCATGTGATCCATTTCTATTGTTATCTTTATAGTATGATGTGGTTATGTGTTTCCATTGTCAAATATTAGTAGTTATATACATTTTGGAGCTTCATTGGATATATGAAGTGGTTCAGTCTATATCTATAAAAACATAAGGAAATGTTTCATAATATACTATAATAAATATAGTTTTTCAGAAACACCATGTAATATAAAAAATTAAAACAAAAATAAGGGAAAGAAAAAAAAAATTAAACACCACTTCGATTTTTGAAACCACAAGAAACCTATTGTTTCTATTTAGTAACACAGTCAAGGGTATTCAGAATTTTTCCATAGTTAGACCAAGAATATGATTGATATTTCAAATGATTTAATCATTTAAACGATGATTTAAAGGATTAATTATAACAATTCATATTTTGGGAATGATATTCCAAAACAATCTTATTTTTAAGAAACTTATTTTCACTGAAGATCATCAATGTTGTCTAGAATTATAATTCCATACCCTTGAGGACTCTGAATCTATTTTACATCTCTTTATATATATCATTTTCTTAAGGTAATATTTCCCATGTTGTGTCTTATAGATCATTATATGTTTTTACATTAAAGATATATCATTTTAGAATGTTGCACAAAAATGAATGATGTATTTTATTATTTTATTATTCCAATTGATCCACTGATACACTATTGAATTTTATTTTTTTATATCTAATATAATCTTTGATTATGATTTTCTTAGATGGTCCCAATTGTTGATACCCTTCTCAAACTATATCTTAATTCTATGTTTGTTAATTATCAATCTGACAATAGGGGAAAACATTATTCTTAGAGATGGAGGATTGAGGGATAGGAATTCATTTATTACACATGGATAAACATTATCATATCAGTTTATATGTATTCTTTTCATTTTTATCTGGATTCATTACATGTATATTATTATCATAGAATGATATTTGTTTTAGATTATAACAATGAGTATATTCGTGGTTATTAAATGGTAAAAAACACTATAATTCACACATATAAAAGTGATAACATATTACTCCGAGAGGTATAGAGTCATTATAGAAATTTCATTCAATAGGATTCTATTGACTATTGGCTACTTCTATACACGTTTCTGTTAAATTATCTTATATCTATTTCATAATGTTTTGTAGCCAATACTCACATGTTTATCTTGTTATTATTTGAGTTATTTATATTACATTATTCCTATTGTCCATGTTGAAATTATCAATGTATTAGTCACAAAAATATTTTATTTATGGGGAGTGAGACATTGGGGTAGACATTTGGAATAGTATTTATCAAAAATTTATTCATAAGTTAAACCCAAATTTTTGAAAACAAAAATTCAATTGTTTTATGAACATTCATACCACATACCTAGAGAGAATTTCAAAATAATTTTAGGAACTTTTTATTAGAGAATTATTTTTATTTTTCCTAGAGGAGATATGAAATTCATGGAAATCATAATGTAAGATTTTTTTTAATTTTTAAAAATGATATTAGCTTTGGTTATAAATTTTTTTCTTCATTTAGAGTGATGGAGAGTGAGTTCATGTGGTGTATGAGTATATTTTATTATTTTAAAAGCTATTTATGTAGAAGAAAAAGCATTTTTGAAAATTGGGGTTTTATATGTTATATGATATTTTGTGGATAAAAGGATTGAAAAACCCTGAATGTGCTATTATGTTGTTTTTATCTGATTGAGGGTGTTTCAGTATGTCATACACTACTACAAAATATGTAACACTAGTATTTATATGTGATAAAAAAGAACTGATAAATGGTTTTATTATTAGTGCTAAAGAATGTGCTGATAAATTAAACCCACTATCATCACTTTTTTTATCGCTGATAATCGGTAACCATTACCATGGATCTATTAGCAATGAAAATGGTCTCAATAAATAAAATAAAATTATTATATAAATAAAAAATAAAAATGAGTTTATTAAGAAAATATTAAAATTTTGTTAATTTAATAATTATTGGTAAAAATTAATAATTTTATGATAACATATATAAGTTATACATTCTAATAAATAGTATGTATTAAATATATAGATACATGAATAATTAAAATTAAAAAACTTAAAATTAAAAATAAATAAATTCTAAAAAATAATAAACATTTTATTCATTATATAATTATTGATAATGTTGATAAATAGTATGTATTAAATATATATATACACATTAATGTATAAAAATTTTAGTTATATAATAAATACAATTATTTATGGATTAAATTAAATAGTAATTTATTTTGTGAATAATGGTTTATAATTATAAATTAATATGTGTTTAAAATATTAACTAATTGCATCAGGTAATGTAATTTATTAAATGTCATTTGATTTTTTCATTTATGAAATTGATCGAAATAATTATTTTTATTTCACATATATTTAATTAATTCCTTTTTGTAAACATATGCACACATATGGAAACTGTTTTTGTATTATAATCAATTTATATTACATATTTTATATTTATTTATTTAATATGTTTTAATATTTTCAATATGTATTCACATTTATTTAAATATATATATCCATTTGTAATGATTTATATTAATGAAACTTATCCTTATTTTCATTATTGTATTAATTTTTAATTTATAAATATTACTCATTTTTAACATGCTTTAATTTAATGTTAAATTTTGTTAATAATGTAAAAAATAAATTTTTAATAAAATATTTATAAAGAACTATATTTATAAATTTATATTTACTGTTTTTATACATTAATAATTATAAATAAATGAATAATATTTGTTAAAAAAGTATTAATATATTTATAAATAAATAATTATTAAATTATAATAAATTTATTTAAATATTAAATATATTTACTTCGTTTATATATTTATAATTATATAAATATCTGTAATGATATTAATATTTATTTCGAAAAATATATTTAAATTATTATAAATAAATAATTATATATTCAAAGAATTATAACATTATTATTTCATAAAAAGTATTATTACAAGTATTATAATTATATATAGTAATTTTACATTTTCAAAAGAAGTATTTGTTTAAAAAAGTATTATAATTTTTTTATCTTTGTTGTATTAGAACTGATAAACATAGAGATTTATCAGTGCAATAAAATCACAGATAAAATCAATCTTTATCAGCACTAAAAAAGCGCTCTTAAAAGTGTCGTGATCTATTTTAGGAACCCTAACCACCAGTAACCGGTTCGCGATATTGGAAGCTCTCAGGAGAAGTGACCTACCATCGTTTCTCATCGTTCTCGAATCCTTGCATGAATCAACGCAAGATTCATGACTCCAACTATTCGAAGCCTAGAATTCATGCCTAAAGCAATTCAAGGGTTTAAAGGAAACACTACTTGAATGAAATCCATGTTTTTCGATATATCTAATTTCCCACGGTTATCCACTGAATATTTCATCCCACATTAATGTATGCCAACAAGTCTAGTTGCACAATTCTATAATAAAACAACCTAAAATTAATTTTTTTTAGAAATATTTATGTATCGTCTTCCCCGATATCATGTGGGTCTCCTTAGAACAACATTACTGTTGTGCGACGTGAAATATATCAAACCCAATGTTGGGTCATATTGTTGTGTGGTATAATTGACTCCCAATGCCTATATTATATGACATATATATCTTATCAATCACTAGATTATGAACAATTCATCCATATAGCGGTCAGTTTTGTCATTGGTTTGGAATATTACATTGCAAGTGAAATGGGTGATGAAATATCATAGATTGTTGGGATCATATATTATGTTATTAAGCTATTGGAACTAAGAGTTCTGAGTGAGGAGGAACTGAAATATATGTTTGTCCCCATCTATTTGAAGGTTAATTCTAAAAGTTGTCTCCAAAAAATCGCTGTTGAAATACTTAACACATCGGAACAACAATATAATTATTTTTCCATGAAATATTTCCTAGGATAATGAGAACAGAAATATAGTGTAAAATAAATGGATTTATTTAGAAGTACTTTGAACTATTTTATGAAAATTGAGATAGATTTAGGCGTCACTTGTGAAATTAAAAAATTAAATGATTCTGAATAATGTGTAAAATTAGATGAGAAAAACATTATATATGTTTGATTTTTTATCTTATTTATTTAACAACATCTGAAAAAAATTTATATTTTAAATTTTGTATTTTTAATATATTTCATTTTTTATTTAAATTATATGACTTAAATACTGTAATAAGTAAAATAAATGAGGATGAGTATTTGATAATCATTGTAAAATATTATTCATGATAAATTGATTTTGATAAAAAAAATGTAACTGATATTTAGATTTTGGTTGTTGAAATATATTTATAAAATAAAAATTTTAACTATTAATGTTATAGGAAAAAAATCATCATCATGGTGTTTTAAGAAACAAAATATTGTTTCATTATGGGGGTGTAATAAGAGAACATTGTGGATAGAATTTATTGTTCTATATCCTTTTGGAAAGATTTACATTTTACTAAATATGGAATTTCATTTGAATTGTATTTTATTTAACAATAATTGTTTTCTATTATTTTAATTTTAAATAATATTTTCAATCATTCAAGAATAAATCTTAAAACACTAGATTTAACTAATTTTGATAAAATAAAATATAAACATTGAATAATTTAAATTTAATATATAATTATTAATATGATCTATTTTTTTGATATAAAAATCATTTTATTGGATAAAATAATTATACGTTTGGAATACCATTTCAATTGAAATGTAATTTTCTGGATTTTATAACTTAATGACATTCTATGTTCACTATGGATTGTTAATTATATTTAATTTTATCATTTACTAACATAAACATAAATCCATTTTTTATGTCATTCTAGTTGTAATATGATTTCCCACAAATCGTACCATCTCAATTACATGACATAAAAAAAATGTTTCATCACAATCCCTTACCATGACCTCTTATATTGAGTGTTTTAAACATTTAGGACAAAAATAAACTAAAAAAATCATCTATTTTTTAAATTAATGGACATATTTTGGAACAATATATGCAACCACGTGATAAATAAGAATCCATCATTGTTATTATTCATATAAAGATCCAAATTTCACAATGTTCTTATTTAAATCTTGATCTTCATACATAGATTTGATCCAATTGACATCTTGTTCAGCCTCTTCAAATGGTTTAGGCTCTATGTGGGAAAAATCATATTTTTATAGAGTCTTTCTCTTTGGATTTTTCATCAAAACATTCTGATCACCAATGATATTTTATTCACTGATTACATCCTTTCTTGTATTTCTTACAGATGATAAAAATATAGCCATATTAGAAATTATAACACACTCATTAATACATCTTAAAATTCACATCATTTCATTCATCATGCATCTAATAAACACTATTTATGTTTTAATTTAATCCCTCTAAAAACATATAATTCTTTAACATTTCCTTTTGATTCCAGCCTTAGTAATATATGATTACCATCCATGTAATTCTAACAAATGGGAGGCATTCACCTTTGATAATGAATAAAATATGTGTATTTATTTATTATAAATAATAAATATCATATGAACCTAATAAGATATCATTACGTTATATCGGAGGATTCAAATGTAAAATCCAATGTATCTTATTTTCTCCACATCCTCCTCAATCATTGATTGATTGAATGAAGAGTTATATATTTTTTCATCATTCTTTATTTACCATCAGCATATCCGTCGGGTCATCAATGTTTTCACTATAAAATTATTATCCAAAAACTAAGTCTATTATTTCATATTTGTATTTTAATTATTTATTTTTAGTTTTACTCATATAATAATTGTTTTCATGTACAAGTGGATTATTTTGTACGAGTTGGGGTGGTTATTTTAATCTACTCATGCACATGAGGGATTAGATTTTGAGCCGGAAATTGAGATAATGGCATCATGTAATTGCATTATGAATTAATACAACACTCTGAAAAAGATTAATTTATACAACTTATCTAATTAATTTTATCATAATTTTATCTACTATTTGTCAGTTAATTTCCTAAAAAAATTTATTTAATACTTATTTAGTTTTCATCATAGATATTTTGGAAAGTCATATTTATCATTCAACTATATACATGAAACCAGAAAACTGATAAAATGATTCCCTCTGTGAATGTAACCACCTTTTATATATTCATCTCCTTTATTTGTCGAGATGAAAAAATTACATACTGATTCAATGTTATAATCTAATAAAACTTTCTTGTTTTTTAAAGACTGGAGAAAAGAAGATCCCCATGTTCCCATTATGGTGACTTCTTATGATTCAACATGCACATGAGGCATCTAATTTTCTAACTTTCAACAAAAATAAATATTTGTCACCTACGAACATTAGGTCAATATGATTTTTTGGTAGTTCCACATTGAATGAAAATGGAAACATGGTTATATTTAATGTTGGGATTTTTTGAGACTTTGGGATTTATAGGAACCAACAACATGTCAATTGGACACACATTGTGATTGTATGATTCTAAGTGATACTTTTTATTTAATATTGACATTAATTTTTGTAAAATCGAAAACTTACATATTAAAAACTAAGAAAACTTATTATAATTATTTTTATACTTTTTGGAAACAATCTATATGTCATTTTGGACATGTAGGAATCATCCTCTCCTCAATTCAACAAACGGTGTGTCCACTATGACTAAATGTGTCCATTATTAGTTTAAAATCGACATTTTAGTTCAAACAAATTCACTCACTGAATACGAAGAAAACATATTCATATTTTATTAATAATTTATTACAATTATTCATAATTCATTGGTGACATATTGAAGTCAGTCTAATTTAAGATCAATACGCGATGTGATTATTTTAGATCAAAGTGCATGTTTTAAGTTTAAATTTTTATTTTAGAAAAAAACTAAGTGATGTAACCAAATTCCGAGAAATAACATTTTGATTGTTTTTATACTTTACGAAAAATGATTTATAAGTAGTTTTAGATGTGCAAGAATCATATTTATTTCAATCTAATGCACAATGTGATCGATATGACTCCAAATCTGTCTTCTTATTTAAAATTGACATCAAATTTTAAAAAAATTACATGAAACCTACTAATAAAATGAGAAAACTCATTCATATTGTTTTTAATCTTTATAAAATTACCAATAAGTCATTTTTGATGTGTAGGATTCACCCTTACCTCAATTTGATGAATGTTGTGACTTGTATATCTCCAAATTCATATTTTTATTTAAAATTTATAAAAATTCTGATAGAAATGAAAACATTACAACCCAAAACCAAGAAAACACACATATATATTTTATCAATTAATAAAATTTTACATGGGTCATTTGAGACGTGTAGGAATCTGTGGTACCTTAATCTGATACACGGTGTCAATGGTATGACTCTAAGTTCATATTTTTATTTAAAAATGACATCAATTTTAATAGAATGGAAAATTGAACCACTCAAAAGTATAAAAATACATTCAAATTGATTTGATGCATTAAAAAAATGATCCATAATTCATTTGAGACATGTAGAAATTGTTCATACTTGAACATGATGAATAGTGTGACCAATATGACTCCAAGTGCATCTTTTTTATTTAAAAATGAAATCCATTTTAATAAAAAGGGCAGATGACCTACTAAAATCTATGAAAATGAATGCATATTATTATTATACAATAGGGAAACTATCCATACGTCATTTTTTATTGTAGGAATCAGTCATAACTCAATTTGATACACGATGTTCTCAATATAACCAAATGTTTCTCTTGTTAGTTTAAAATTGACAGTTTAGTTCAAAAAAATTCAGTCATTGAAAATTGATAAAAGACAATCATATTTTAATTATGATTTTGGAAATTGATTCATAATTAATTTTTTATTTATTGTAAATGATGTCACATAAAACTGATACACAATGTGATTGGAAGGACTCAATGTGTGTGTTTCCAGTTTTAAATGAAATTTTAGTAAAATACATAAGTGATTTACTCAAAATTGAGTAAATGCATTCAAATTTTTTTTGTTACCTAACAAATATGATCCACACTAAATTTAGACATGTAATAATTATACTCAACTCAATATAGCTTATGTGGTGTCTGATATGACTCTAATTGCAATGTTTTATTTTAAATTGATATCAATTTTAGTAAAAAGGAAAACTCAAATACTCAAAGCTGAGAAAATGAATTCACATTATTTTGATAATTTAGGAAAATAATCCATAAATCATTTTCGAAATGTAGGAATCATCCTCACAATAATCTGATACATGATTTGTCATGTATTACTCGATGTGTTCATATTCAATTTAAATTCAACATTTCTATTAAATAAATGCCACTCTTTGAAAACTGAGAAAACACAATCGCATTGTCATTATATTTTAGGAAAATTATTCATAAGTCATTTATCTCATGTAATAATTAGTATCATGTCAAACAGACACATGATGTGACTGGTATGACTCTAATTGTGTCTTTTCAATATATAAGTATCATTTTTGTTTAAAATGAATATCACATCGCCAAAACCGAACAAATGAACAAGGTTTTTTCTCTATTATTTTAAATTCAATATTTATAGGTCATTTTTCATATTTTTGGTGTTGTTGGTGTCATGTTGTTCTACTATTGTACAATGCATGGGTGTTGTAGTGTTCTAGAATAACCCATTATAGTATGCCCTTTTATCAACACTTGTAAAATCACAGATAAATTTTCCTTTATTAGTGATTTTTTAAGTGACAATATGGAGCCCAATATCAATGATTTTTGAAGTGATGATAAAGGATCCGTTTATTAGTACTTTTTTAGTGATGATTAAAGAAATATTTTTTTAATATTCCTTATGAAGTCAGAGCTTCTCTAGAACTGATAAAGGTAGCCCTTTATGAGTTCTAAAAATAGCATTGATAAAGGCCTAGTAGGATGCAATGTGTTATTAATATGACGACGCACCGAGAAAAAACATATAATTTGAAGCAATGCTATATACTACATGAAATTTCAAAAAAAGTTATATACTTCCTATAATTTCAAAAAATGCGATATAAATTTAATTAACATCAGGAATATTGATATTTCTACCAATGGTATATAAAAAACACTGTTATTTACATTAAAAAAAAATTTTTATATAATTTTTTTTATTATTTTTCAATAAACTTTTTACGTCATTAATATTTCATCTTTTGATGCCCGTGATCCCCTCTGAATAAATTCCACCCACGGTATTTGCATATGAAAAAATCATCTCAACTTGTGTGAAATATTCTGCCTATATAAGAAAACAAATATTATGAATGTAATATTATAAAGATAAAAATTAAACAAAAATATAAAATAATAAATTAATAAAATATAAATATTTATTAAAAAAGACTGATTTGGAGATATATCGGTCACACCATTCATCCTATTGAGGTGGAATTAATTCCTTCACATCACAATGTTTTGATGGATCATTTACATATATTATCAAAATAGTACGAATTTGTTTTCTTTGATTTGAGTTTGTCACATTTTATTTTAATAAAATTAAAGATATTTTTAAATAATTACACATTTTGAGTTATACTAGTCACACTGTGCATGAGATTGAGGTATAGAGGATTCATAACTATCACTAATTACTAATTAATCATTGTCCTATCGTATCAAATCAATCTGAATGTGTTTTCTCAATTTTCAGTATGCCAATTTTATTTATTTAATAAAAATTCACTTCAAACTAGAAACACACATTATGAGTCATATTGTTCGCATCGTACGTCAGTATAATGTGAGAGTGTTTCATAAACGAAAAAAATTACTTATGAATAATTTTACTAAATTATCAAGAACATTAGATTTTTTTTGGTTTTCAGTGAGAGAAACATTGTGATATAAAATGTCAATTTGAAACTGATAACACGCACTTTTAGTCACACTGAACACACTGTGCGTAGGATTGAGGTGTGGCTGATTTCTACATGTCACAAATGACTCAAGGATCATATTATTAATGAATAAGAACTATATGAATGCTTTTTCTCAGTTTTTAGTATGTCATTTGATCTTTTTTACTTAAATTAATGATAATTTTAAATAAAAACATGCACTTGGAGCTAGGGCTGTCATACCATGTGTCTTATTGAGGTTCGACTAATTCCTACATCTTAAAAATTACATAGTGATAATTTTCCAATAGTATAAATGTACTCCAAATTTGTTTTCATGTTTTTCAGTTTGTTAGTTGTGTTTTTTTACTAAAATGTCATTTCAATCTACAAACATGCGTTATGGGTCATATCAGAAGAATCTTGTATCAGTTTGATGTGAGACTACTTCATACACTTCACAATTGAATTATGAAAAACTTTCCTAAAATATAATGATAAATTAGATTGTGTTTTCATAGTTTTGAGTGACTGACTCATTTTAGATTAAAATAACAATTTGAAACTGATCACAGACACTTTTTGTCATACCGATCACACCATACATCAGATTGAGGTGTGCATGATTCTTAATCATCACAAATGATTCATTGATCTTTGTCCTCATGTAACAAAACAATTATAACACTACTAAAAATTGGATTACATGCAATGAGTTCCCATCGTAAAAAAATATTTGTGACGGGACGTGGACCCGTCCCAAATATTTTTCCCGACATTATTAAAAAATTCATTTTTGACGGTTCATCGCTAAAAATCTCGTGGAAAATCGTATAAATTAGATTATTTAAAAAATTATTTGCGACATGCCGTCACAAAAGTTCCCATCACAAAAAACTAAAAAAATACTAAAATAATAAATTTTAATTAGATAACATTATTAATAAAAAAATAACATTAGAAAATATTTATAAATTTATATTGGAAAATAAAAATAAAAATAAAAATATAAATAATATATATAATATTAATATAATAATACTAAAAATTAATTAATATTAATAATATATATATATATATAACAAAATAGTATTCTAATAATATTATAAGTATAATAATAATAATAACATTGTTAATTAAATTATAATATTAATATTAGTAAAATAATAAAAAATCTAAATAATAATAAAAACCTCAATATTTGTAAAAATAATAAAAAATAATAAAAATTATAATAATAATAGAATTAAAAATCTAAAAAAATAAAAAAATGAATAAAAAATGAATAAAAAAATTAATAAAAAAATAAAATGTGCAATATTAACTATAATATAAAAAATAAACTATTTAGGAATATAAATAGTTAATATTACAAAAAAAATTGCATTCAGAAGTTTTCTAATAAAAAACAAATTTATCATTGATGGGAGGTCCTCTAGATGATCGGTGGGAGATGGTGTAGGAAACATCATCACTAACCACAAGTCAGAGATCACATGTACCTCATCTTCACATGCTATTGATGGATCTGTCGACGCATCTCCACCACCTCCTCCTCCGTCTATTATCGTCGGAGCTCTTCCTACTACAACTGAGGCCATTGGAGCATCCCCTATAACTGCCATTGACACGACTCCTCTGCTCCCTATCCATATTCTTCATAAGCTCGCTCTGAGCTTGAAGTTGATCCTGAAAATCTACAACAGATGATGATGACTCTCCCTGAGCTCATCCTGAGCTTGATGCTGATATCGTAGTGGTACAATAATAACAACCATGCCTCAAAAGAGAGCCAATACATACACCATGACCTTACTCAAAGGCAAACTAGGTCACTTGCATCTATATCGTATTATCAATTATTAGTATTATTACTATTTATTGCTATTTATTACAAATTTTTACAAATTTTTACTAATTATTATATTTATGAAATATTATTAATATTTATTACTATTTATTAATAACTATTTCAAAGCTTTAGATTTTATGATTATTAACCACAATTTATTACTAAATATTATTATTTATTACAAATTTTTACTAATTATTACTAATTGTTACTAATTATTACTGTTTATTACAATTTATTTCTAATTATTACTATTTTCTACTAATTATTTTTCATTAATCCTAATTAATATTAATTCATTCTAATTATTTCTAATTAATCCTAATTATTACTAGTTAATCATAACTACAAAAATTTATTAATAATTATTACTAAATGTTACTTTTAATTACTAACTTTTATTTATTATTACTAATTATTAATAATTATTAATATATATTAATATTTATTCTGAATTATTTCTAATTAGTCCTTATTAATTATAATTATTACAAATTATTACTAATTAATCCTAATTATTTTAATTATTACTAATTACTACTAATTATTTCTAATTATAAGTAACAAGTACGAAGTATTATTTTTTATTATTGTTTATTACTTACTATTACTATATATTACTAATTATCACTTATTATTATGAATTATTACTATTTATTACTTTTTATAAATATTTATTATTATTTATTACTATTTATTAATATTTATTAATAATTATTACTAATTATAGCTAATTATTGAAAAATTATACTAATTATTATAAATTAAACATTATTATTACTAATTAATTCAAATTATTACTAATTATTCTTAATTATTACCAATTATTCCTCATTATTACAAAATATTCCTAATTATTACTAATTATTCATAATTATTACGAATTATTTCTAAATATTTCAAATTATTACTAATTATTTCTAATTATTACTAATTATTCCAATTTATTTCTAATTATTACTATTTGTTACTAATTCTTAATTATTATTACTGTTTAATACTATTTATTACTAATTATTTATATTTATTAATATTTAGTACTAATTATTATTATTAATTACTAATTATGACTAATTAATCCTAATTATTAATAATTAAACAAAATTATTACTAATTAATCTTAATTATTACTAATTATACCTAATTATTGTTAATTAACCCTAATTATTACTAATTAATCATAATTATTACAATTTAATGGTAATTTTTATTCTTTATTACTATTTATTACTAATTATTCATAATTATTACTAATTATTACTAATTATTAATATTTAATACTATTTATTAATATTTATTCCAAATTATACCTAGATACACCTAGTTATTATTAATTTTTTATAATTACTACTAATTATTCGTAATTACTACTGATTATCCATAATTATTATTGATTATTTCTAATTATTACTTATTATTCTTAATTATTACAAAATATTCCTCATTGTTTCTAATTATTCCAAATAGTTATATTTAATACTAAGTATTACTAATTATAACTAATTTTAACTAATTATTTTTTTTATCGCTAATTGATAATAATAATTACTAATTTTTACTATTTTTTATTATTTATAAACAGTTTTTTCAATTTACTAGTTATTAACTCTAACGATTACTAATTTTTGCTAATTATTATAAATTAAAACTAATGAATAATGATGTTTATTAATATATCTAATTAATTGACATGACTACTAATTAATAATAATTAATATAACTATTAATTTATAGTAAACAATACAAATCACACGTATTCGAAAAAATGTAAAATGAAACGATCTAATTCTTATTTAATTTAATTGCAGCTAATTAATAATAATTATAACTAATATGGAATAAAATTAATGAACTAAAATATAAAACAAATAGATAAATATTTTAGAACTTAATATTTCAAGGGATTTAAAATGTGAATACTACTCTGATTTAAATTTTTTAACTTAGATAAATATAGAGAGAAAATATGCAAGTAGGGAGGGAGAGAGGAGTATAGAAAGAAGTGAAATGAGAGGTAAAATGAAAGAGTGTATATATAGGTTGGAATAGTTGCGACAAGATTACTTGTGATGGTAATCCCATCTATAATAATAATCCACCTTATTAATTAGGGGAAATGGTTAAAAGGGTATTTTCGACGACTCGCATCGTAAATACCAACTTACCGATATAATATTTTTGAGATGACGTAAATCCCATCACAAATAATAAAAACCACCTCTGGGTATTTGTGATAGGCTCTGATGCACGTCTCAAATACCCTTCCCACGGTTTGGCGTGCAACTCACAACAAATCTTTTGTGATGGGTAGTGGGTCTCATTGCAAATAGTCTCTCCTGGTGAACTTTTTGTGATGAGACCCTTCCCTATCACAAATACCTCGTCCCAAAAAACCATTTTTTGTAGTGGAATGTGTTTACTCGGTTTTCGATATGTCACTTGTTCTTTTTTATAGATATTAATGTCAATTAAAAATAACAAGACCCACATGGAATCATATCAGTCACATAGTGCTTTGTATTGAGGTGTGGTTGACTCCTACACGTCACAAATGACTCATAGCTCGTTATCCGAAAATACGAAAATAATCCGAATGTGTTTTCTCAATTTTTAGTATGTCACTTATTCATTTTTACATAAAGTAATGTCAATTTTGAATAAAAATAGACACTTTGAGTTATAACGGTCACACTGTACATCTTATTAAGGTGTGAGTGATTCATACATGTAATAAATGACATACATATCTTTTTTCTAATGTATCAAAACAATCTGAATGCGTTTTCTCAGTTTTTAGTATGTCAATTTTTTAGTAAAATGTCATTTCAAACTGGAAACCCGCATTATTGGGTCATACTGATTGCATTGTGTGTTGGTATGACATGAGACTGCTTTATACACATCACAATCCCTACTAAATTGTTGGAGATGGTGGCCTAGAACAAACTACAATGTACATTATTCATTAATAATTACCCTATCACATCATGATTGTTCTTCTGCGTGACAACGCATGTGATATTGTTCTAAGGATAGCTCTTGCATTAAAGGGTCATAAAAGATCCCTATTATGATGAGGGCCAGGAAGTTCCATAAAAGTATTCTTGAATATATGTTCTATGGCTGGATGATGTTATTTGAGGGACACACATAATACATGCCACTAGGGGTGAGGACTCATAAAACATCTAGGCACCTTCTCATGGTGTGCGCCATTGGTAATATCCAGGAGGATATTATGAGAACGAGACCTGCCAGTAGGAAATCCAAATTTCATATTATCATTGGATGTTCCTATCTATGGACGTGTGTATTGGTCCTTATACTTTAAGATTATTATTAATGGGTATTACAACATTCACACTTAGATTTATTGTCTAAAATTGTGATGACACACTATTTACATTGAGGTCGGATACGTTGGCTGCATCATGAGTAATACTAAATTAATAGATAATGAGAAAATGGATTTTTCTCTTCTGTTCTATAATATAAGTAGATATCTCAAGCCCATTGATGGAATTCATATAGCCAAAATAAATCAATGTCCACGGTGATGAATGGGCATGTTTTGTTCCAGGAAGTCAACGAAAGAATAATCGAGCACATGATTTGATGGCACTAGCATGCAACCATTTTATATGGGATATCATGACAAAGGGATTACATTACACAGTAAGCATTCATAAGATATGACACATCATTGTGGCGTTAACTTCTTTTTCAATGGGTTCCTTGGCGTGTAGCTAGACGCTAACCTTGGACATTATGCAGGCTCCGCCTAATGCCACAGAGCAAGAGGCCAAGAGGGTCACAGACTAAGTGTGTTCAAGTATATCATTTAAATATTAAATTAAAAAGTTAAATGAAGATTATTACCAATTTTGGTTTAATAATTATTTTATGACTCCTGATCACATTTATTTCGACATGAGTGATTCGAGAGAATATATTTTGGGTGAAATAATATATTAATTAGTGAGTAATGCAGTAGTATTTTTTTTAGAAATAAATATCCATTATTAAAGGTCTAATAACTGTGGAGGAGTAAATAAAGAAAATTAAAAAATATAAGTACACAACGTGTATATTAATATATACATGCCGTGTAGTTTTTTATGAATTTATGAGAAATACAATTATTTATTTAATTATATTATATTTGGTGTTATTCACTAGGATCACATCAAGTAATAATAATAGTCAACTGTTTTTATTAGACCAGGGGTATTACTAAGAATTAAATTAAATGAATAAATGATTTCGAATAATTAATTCATTTTATTATTATATGTAATTAAAAATCACTATTATATATTTCTTATTATCCTAGATATTCTCTGGGGTTCTGAACAACGAATTTGGAATAATCTCTCAAGCTAGTCGAGAATTCCTTTTCCACCAAGAACGATCTCAATCTACAAGAGAGAGAGATCCACCGCCACCGAATCAAGGTGATCGAAGGATGACATCAAAAGTGAAGGTTTTTCCGCACTATCACCTAGATATCCATTCGGCGACATCCAGAGATAAATGTAGAATGTTTGGATCACTACTAGAGGAATCCTACGTCGGATTCTACAACGTAACGACAGATCAAATCTGTTATTAACTGGAAACATCAACGAAGAAATAATTACATCAAAGTAATTATAATCAATTAATTAAATTAATTATAACCAACTTATGATGATCCTCTATTTGGTTTTGGGACTCCCCTCTTTCTGTTTTGTTCTTCATTCTATGCCGATGATGCGGCGTTTTATTATCGTGACAGATATATGATTTATCGTAGTTAACAGAAAAATTGAAATTCGGTACACCCCCCAAAGCACAACCGCTGTGCCCGAAACCTACAAGTGGTATCAGATAGGACATATAATTGATTATAATTAATTAGTTTTTCGTTGATGAATTATGAATTTAATTATTTAGTTGTTTCAATTCAAGATTGATCGTTCCGCAAATCTGAATCCTAAGATATGTTCCTCCTCTCTCGTTTCTCATTCACCTTACAAAAAATAATTTTTCATTTTATTTTTTATTTAAATAAAATAGAGGATCTCATATGGAGGTTCCAAACGTTCCTGGTCGTACAAAAGCAGAATACATGGCATGTATTCGGCAGTACACACCATGTATTCTAGGTTCAATGCATTGGACTAGTCCGCTAAATCAGGCAGTGTATTGGAGAATACATAATTCATAAATGAAACCAAGTGTTGACCGGGAACATGTGGCACATGGTTTACAGATTACTCACCGTGTGATCCATAGAACATGGTGTGTAGTACCTTTTCGCTGGGTTGGACCATGTACCCCATACACAGCTTTCTCGGTAGGATACCTTGTAACACAGACATTACATGACGTGTTTCCCACTGAACATGTTGTGTACTTCGAAAAGTTCTGGATTACATCTACACGCCATGTCCCTTGGCATGTGTTTCAGATGGACGGTGAATAAAATTACATGTCCTATATTCAGAAAAACACATCATGTACTCATCTGAATTACGCAGATTTATTAAAATTTCTTATTATATTATATAAATACTTGAGATGTTTACAATAGTGCCGGCATAAAGCTGATCACAACACGTGATAGGTGTTTTATATATGTGTGTTTAATTTAACAATCTGTGTAATGTTCATTTCTACTCATAGGGTAGTTATGAATGGGAATTCACTGGGTTTCCTCCAAGGTACAAGTTACATACAAGGATAATTTTAAATTAATTTAATTGTTTAAAATAATGATGGATACGAATCTCAAGGAAATTCTGAAAAGGGTTTAAGATAACAGGATTGATTAATTAATGATAATTAATTGATTCGAGTGCGATTTATCTTAAAAAAGAATGATTAATAACTTGAATGATAGTTTTATTTTTTGCGTAACTATCTTTGCATTTATGGATGATCATGAGCTAGACCCAGACCTTTGTATGTGAATGGTTTCTTTTAGTTTATTTATTTAAATTATATTTGTTGGCATGCAAGCCTTCTCTTAATTAATATGTAGGGCCTCTATGCCAAGGGTTTCTTTTATATAAAACCCCTTTTATCTCTCACATGCATGTGAGATAAATGAATATGTAATGGATGGATCTCCCAAGCTCTTGGAGAAGGCTCCAGTTAGGAGCCAAGGTGAAACCAATCCCAGGAGATACAAAGGTGGACAAGTGGAAAACTATAAACACGAACCTGAGAGGTTCAAGGTGTCTCTCCCCTAGGTCTTGGGATAGATTAGAAACCACTAGATATACTAACCAATATAACAATATAATTATCATACAATTTATTTTATTTCTATTAGTTGCATGGATTATTTATTTTGGCTATGTTGTCACCATCACACAATTAATGAATTAAACAAGCATGCAATATAGAACTAAAATAAGACCCGGTTATGCCTAAATATTATCATAGACATTGTTAATCAGTTAAGTATATCCAACATAATATTAACAATCATGTAATCAAAGGTAATAAAATGTAAATTTACATATAATGATAAAATCCCTCAAAGAAATATTATGGCGGTATAACCTTCAATAATCTTGGTTAGAATCAAAACATAGTTCAAAGAGCTTGACAAACCCTAGTTGGGGTGTTTTCAATTATCAGGGAATTCTAATTAATGTTTTTGGGTTGACATGACTTGTTTTGAATCAATGGTTGACTGCTATAGTAGGACTTGGTGTGACCAAGAGGAAAATGTTGAGGAAATCCAAAATAAAAGGATTTCAGGATTAGGGAGTCCACTCAGCAGATCAAGGATTAGAGAGTTAATGCAGTTGGTATTTGGAATGCCAACTTAAATCCCTTAATGTTGCTTTACCAACCCTTTTTGGGGTAATGCAAATGGAAATATGGATCATTACCACTAGAATCTTTAGGAAACATAATATTTCTGAAGTTAATGGTGATGGATAAAGGATTTCGATAAAATAGTAGGGGACTAAAAAGTATTAATTTATTTTTTTGTCTCAGTTTTATAATGAATTACTAAACCTTTGGTCATATTTATTTTTTGAAATGATACGAAAAATGAATTCATACATATAATTATGAACCACACTTGAGAAGGAAAACATTCTTAATGGAACCAATTTTCAAGAGTGGTAGAGGCATTTACGCTTTATCCTTTGCCACGAAAGGAAATTATATGTGCTGGAAGAGCATGTTCGAGTTGCACCTAGAAAAGAGGCCTGTGATGAGGAAATTTCTCTGTATGTGAAACATATGTATGATGCCACATAAGTCTAATTTGTAATGCTATCATCCATGTCTAATTAGCACATGAAGAACCATGAAAACATGGACGCCTATAGCATGATGTCTCACCTTAAGGATCTACACCAAGAGAAGGTGAGAAAATAGAGTTATGAGATCTACAATTATTTGTTTACAAATAATTTTGGAGAGTCTATGCCAGGTGGGACTCATGTAGTAGAGCTTATTGGCTACATTGAACAGCTGAACATCTTTGGGATTATGTTTCTGGTTGAGTTGCGTAAAGATCTCATCCTATAATCACTGCCCAAGAACTTATCTAGCTTTATTGTCAACTAAAACATGAGCTACAATGAGATGAGACTATCAGAACTTCTGATCATAATTCTCTAGGTAGATAAGGACATGGGGAATGAAAAAACCACAGTCCTTATGGTGAATAAGAAAAGGAAGGACAAGGAAAAGGGTCCAATGACTTATAAACGGTCAAAAGCCCCCAAGAACCGTCCCTCCAATAAGGGGAAGATTCATATGTAGGGAAATGAACAGGAGGCGGTATGTTTTGCATGTGGAAAGCAATTCCACTTTAAGTGGAATTGAAACCTGAGGGATGGGGATGCTAATGGTGTGTTCGTTATCGAGTGTAATCTTTCTATTACTACACATTGTGTATTAGATACAGCTTGTGGGGCTCAAATCTTTATTCCAATGTTGGATCCAGATAGATTTAGAATGACTTCTAAAGGAGATGTAGATCTTTGAGCTGCCAATGGAGCCAGGTTGGCTACGTTATCCATTGGTGATTACAACCTCTCATTGTCTAATGGGATGATTTTGGTGTAACATAACTATTATTATGTGCCTATTGTTACCAAGAACATAATTTCTGTATCTTGTTTGGATATGGATGGACTTTTATTCAAGTTTGAAAATAAGGGTTTCTCGATTTATAAGAAAAATGTAAGTTATGGTATGGTGAATTTAAATAATGTTTTGTCTGTATTAAATTATGAAAACCAAGTGTTGGCAATCGATAATGAAACATACTCACATGACTCATACATCACCCAATTGTTGCATCACCACCTCATCCATGTAAATGAGAAGTGCTTGACAAAGCTCTTCCAAGATGGCTATTCAGACTCTTCTAAGCTAAGACCACCTGATAGATGTCATGCTTGTTTACAAGGTAAAATCACCAAGCCACCTTTCGGTGGACATGGTGAAAGGGCCACAGAGCTTCTAGGATTGGTGCTCACAGATGTATGTGGACCATATCTAGTAGAAGCTATAGGTGGGAATTCTTACTTCATTAAATATAGTAATTATTTTTGTAGATATGTCTATGTCTACTAAATTAGGTATAAGTAAGATTCCATATAGAAATTGAAGGAATTTAAGAATAAAGTAGAGAATCAGCTTTGTAAGAAGATAATGTTGCTTTGATCGGATGAGGTGGAGAATATTTGAACTAAGATTTCATCGATCCTCTACGGGAGTCTGGGATTCTATCTCTGCTCACTCATCCTTATACACCATAGTGGAATGGTGTTAGTGAAAGGATGAACCAAACCTTGTTGAACATGGTGAGGTTGATGATGAGTCATGTAGATCTTCCATTATCCTTTTCTTGATATTCCTTACAAACTGCAGCATACATATTAAACTAAGTTAAACTATGTCTGAAAATGGAATTCTCTCCGAGTTATAGAAAGGGATGAAACCCATTTTTTCACATACATGTGTATGGGGTTGTGAGACATTTGTTAAGGCTTTCTTAGGCAAAAACAAGAACCCAGGGGAACGAACTATATATTTATAAGATATCTTAAGGAAACCAAAGGATATTACCTATATAACCATACAGACAAGAATTTAACTATCACCAGAGAAGCCATCTTTCATGAGATGGATCACATCTTCAAAAGTATAGTGGTATCAAGATATATTTTGACAAAGTTGATGCTCAAAATTCACAGGAGTAGGTATAATAACAAGTTCCACAGGTCCCCGTTGAAGAGGTTCCTGAAACCCATTTACTGCATAAGATCTCAAAAGAGGTAAGGAAAATAGAGAGATTTGGATTCTAGTCACCAAGGATGGTTAATCATTATTATTGAAAAATTATGAACATCTTTCTTACATGGAATATGTAGAATGCTCATAAGCTTCAAGATGACTAGAAGCTATGAATTCTGAGATGGATTCCTTGTATCAAAACAAAGTCTGGGTTCTGATCGATGAGCTAGTTGATGTGATGCATGTTGGATGCAAATGGGTATTTATGAAAAAACTGGTCATGGAAGGAAACGTTAGCACTTATAAAGATAGTGGATAAAGTATTCTGAAAGCATCAAGGAAACGACTATGATAAAAACTTTTTTCCAGTTTCCATGTTTAAATCCATAAGATTCATACTTGCCATAACAGCTTACCAAGACAACATGATTTGGAAAATGAATGTCAAAATAGAATTATATAACAAGAAAATACAGGAATATGTATATATGACACAATGAGAAGGGTTTGTGACATCAGGTGTGGCCAAACGAGTTTTCAGGTATCAGATATCCATTCCTGATTTAAATAATGCATCCAGTTCATGGAAGATTCATTTTGATAAAGCTATAAAGGAATTTGGTTTCATTAAGAATGAATGTGAGCCGAGTGTTTATATGTGGTCTAATGGGAATGTGATAGTTATCTTAGTAGTATATATTGACATAATATTGCTTATTGGAAACGATGTACCAGACTTATAGCCAGTTATGGATTGGTTGAACAACTGTTTCTCGATAAAGTACTTGGTTAAAGAAGCATGCATTCTAGGGATCATGATCATTCACAATAGATCCAAGTGTATTATTGGACTATATCAGGGTACATACATTGAAAAGATAATAAAGAGATTTATTATGGAATGATCCCAGAGTGTATTGATTCTAGTGTCACATGACCTATATCATTCTATGAAAATTTGTCCTAATACACAACAAGAGAAATATATAATGATTAAAATCCCTTAATCTTTGTCTATATGATCCATAATGTATTGTATATTATGTATGAGACTAGATGTTTCCTAGGCAGTGAACATGGTACGTAGATATCAAGCAGATCTAGGAAAACAACATTGGACTGCTGTTAAGACTATCCGTAAGTATATGAGAAGGACTAAGGACATGTTCCTGGTGTATGGAGGAGATGAGGATGTTTTTTTTAGATGGTATGTTGATTCTGGTCTTCAGACAGATTAAAACAATCTGAAGTCACAATATGGAAATGTTCTATGTCTCAATGTAGGATTTGTGAGCTACAAGAGTTCAAATCATTCACTTTTCACCGATTCTATAGTGGAGTATAAATATATATTTACTTCTTATGTAGCCTAGGAAGAATTCTGGATTTAGAACATTTTTGAGGAGCTTGATGTGGTGGCTAGCTATAAAGATCCTTTCATATTGTATTGTGATAATACTATAGCGGTGGCTCATGAAAAAGAACCAAGGTCGCATCGACGGACAAAGCACTTACTCCGGAAGAATCACCTCTTGAGCGATTTCTTTCAAAAGGGTGAAGTTCCAGTGAGCAAAGTATCCACCGAAGAAAATGTGTCGCAAACCATGCCTAAAGGCATATCTCTATAGAAACATTAATATCATGTGAGAGCTAGTGGGTTAAAGGTTGTTAGCAGTTTGCTCTAGTACATGAAGGAGTCTGATGGTGTTGGTGGCCGAGAACAAACTACTTTGTAATTTATTCATTTATAAATACCTTATATCATCTTGATTGTTCTTATGTGTGATAATGTATGTGATAAGGTCCTAATGATAGCTGTTGTATTAAAGGGTCATTGAGGATCCCTTCTATGATGAGAACCTGGAAGTGTCATAACACTATTCTTGAATATATGTTCTATGTCCAGATGATGTTATTTGAGGGACAAAAATAATAAAATCCATTAGGGGTGTGGACTCATAAATCATTCAGCCAACTTCTCATGGTGTGAACTCATGGTAATATCAAGGAGGATATTATTAGAATGATACCTGCTAGTAGCAGGTCAACATTTCATATTCTCATCGGATCTTCCTATCTGCGAACAGGTGTGTTGTTCCTTATACTTTATGTTTATTTTTAATGGGTTTTTCAACTCTCGTACTTAGATGTATTTATGAGATCTGTGATGAAACACTATTTGCAGTGAGGAAGGATACATTGGGTGCATCACAAGCAATACTACATTGATAGATAATGCGAGAAAGGATTCGTCACTTTTTTTCTATAATGGAAGTAGATATCTCAGGCCCATTGATGGAATTTATATAGCCAAAATAAATCCTTGGCCATGGTGAGAAATGGGCTTGTTTAATTATGCTATGTAAAAGAAAGAATAATCAAGCACATGGGTTGATGTCACTAGCATTCAACCCGTTTGATATGAGATATCATGACAAATGGATTACATTACATGGTATGAGTTCGTAGGAGGCGACACATCATTGAGGCGTTAAATTCTTTCTCTATGGGTGCCTTTGCATGTTGCTATACTCTAACCATATACTTTAGGTAGGCTCCGCCTAATTCCACTGAGAAAGAGGCCTAGAGGGTAACACGGTAAGTGTGTCCAAGTATCTTAGTGAAATATTAATTTAACAAGTTAAATAAAATTTATTCCCGATTCTAGTTTAATAATTATTTATGGATGCCTGATCGCATTTATTTAGACACTAGTTATTCGAGAAAAAATATTGTGGCTAAAATAATATATTTATTAATGAGTAATGTAGAGATATTTATTTTATAAGTAAATAGCCATTATTCAAGGACTAAAAAATGTGGTGGGGGAAATAAAGAAAATGGAAAAAAGTACACGCCATGTATATTAATATATGCATGACGTGTATATTAATATATACATGCCCTGTAGTTATTCTGTGAATTTATGTGAAATAATATTATTTATTGTATTAAATAATATTTGGTGTAATTCACTGGGTGATAGACAAATAATACTAATAGTCCACTGTTATTATTATACATGGGGCATTACTAAGAATTAAATGAAATGAATAAATTATTTCGAGTAATTAATTCATTATATTAATCTATGTTATTAAAAATCCAAATTATATATTTCTTATTATCCTATCCCTTCTCTGGGGTCATGCACAACGGATTTGGAAAAAGTACTCAAGCCAAGAGAGAGTTATTTGTCCACCAAGAACACTCTCAAGCTACAATAGAGAGATCCACCTCCACTATATCAAGGTGATCGAAGGAGGACATTGCAAGCAAAGGCTATCCACACGAGCACCCTGAGAACCGTTCGGTGATGTCCAGAGATATGTGGATCACGTGTGTATCACTATTAGAGGTATTTTACAAAGGGATTCTACGATGCAATGACGTATCACATTAGATCGTGAACAGAAACCTCAACGATGAAATAATTCCATCAATGTAATTCTTGTAAATTAATTAAATTAATTATAACAAACATATGATGATCCTCTATATGGTCCTTGGAATCTCCTCTTTCTTTTTCATTCTTCATTCTATTCTGAAGATCTGGCATTTTATTATTGTGATTGATCTCTAGTTGATCGTTGTTAACTCTAAAATGAAAATAGGTTACACCCACTAACGTACTTCTGTTGTGCCTAGAACCTATATAAATTTTGAATAAAAATGAGTGTGATTTTTCGTATTTCAGCGATTGACATGTTTTGAACTAAAATTTCAATTCTAAAATGATAACATACACATTTAGTCATATCTATCACACCGTGCATCATATTGAGGTGTTCTTGTTTCCTACACCACACAAATTACTAATTGATTGTTTTCCAAAATTATTAAAACAATAGTAATGTGATATCTCAGTTTTCAGTATGTCAAATGTTATTTTTTCTAAATTTAATGTTAATATAATATAAAATTACTCACTTAATGTTGTATCGGCCACACCATGAATTAGTTTGAGGTATTGTAGATTCCTACAGATCAAAAATTAATTATTGATCATTTTCTAAAGTATCACAACAATAATAATTTATTTTATCAATTGTATATATTCCACTTGTTATTTTTACTAAAATTAATGACAATTTTTAAAAAAAGAGACTCTTTGATTAATAACATTCATTTGTTATTTTTTTCTCAGATTTGAGTAGTTCAATTACTCTCATACCAACTATATTGACCTAGTTATTTCATACATATAAATCACATATACGAAGATTAATATTCCTTTCATAACATAATGAAACTCATTATAATAGTTTAGGTCTAATACTTTTGGAAACATGGAAACATAATGAACTTGTTCATAAGAGTCTCTCGTTATGTTATTTTTTACTAGAAACCTTATGAAACATGTCATTTCAAAAACTATTCTTAATAACCTAAGGATACAGAACATAAGAAAAGGTGATCATAAAATCTCTATAAGTGTAAAAAATGGAGATGTCAATGATCATATATTGATAACATGTTCATAAAGATCTAAGAAGGTGGTATTAACATCAAAAATTCATTCCTAGCATATCATAGTCCGTAATCATGACTCATGGATCAAATCATGATAGTTTAGAAGACATGAATCTTAAATGATCGAGGAATCTTAAAAACTAAAAAAATACACTTTGAGTCATACCAAGAATGATGTGTATCAGATTTACCTATAGCTGGTTGAGTTACGGTTGATTTCTACATTTTTCAGGTAAATTATTGTGTACATATCTTTTGGGAACCCATAATTCGAATTCAGCTATTGAAAAAAACATTGTAGATGAATCCTTATGATTCAATTAACATTTAATGAAACATGGGGTTTCCTCTTCCAACCTAAATGAATATGTTCTCACTTTCCGGTTTGTTGAATATAGTTGAAGGGAAGGTATAACATCCCAACAGATCTGTAAAAAAAATATGTATTAGATTAAAATGATAAGGAAATTAACATAAAAATAGTAGATTTTTTTGAAAAAAATAATTATTTCCCTACTGTGTAGGAATTAACCGAAATAATTTCACGAAACATATCCTTGTTTTCATTATCTGAGTCGTAGTCTCAATGTCCTACCTCTTAGAAGCATTGGAATATTTTAAAAAAATTCCCCTACTCGAACAATGAAATTCACATGTATAAGAAAATTAGTCATATATGAGTAACACTAAAAAAAATTTAATTAAACAAAAATATGAAAAAATCCACTAATTGTATGGAAGTCACATCATATTTTTATTTTTGTACATTATTCCATAAGGTATACGTCCCATTCGTTTATGAGAACATATATATTATCTTTTGAATATGAGTCATTTCAACATTCATAGTAGTAATAAAAAAATATAAATACACAAATGATTAATATATATTTAAACCGATTTTGACATTAATATAAAATAATATTTTGAGATATTCCTAAGGTGCCCCTCTCCTCCCTTATAAAAGGGCACCTCCTCCCCCTCCTCCTCACACCAATTTGAGCACTCAAGCTCAGCCAACCCCTACCAAAATCCCTTATCCACTTCCCTAGAATAATCCTAGAGGTCATGGTCTTCTTGAAAGACCAATCTTAGTTCCCTAAGTGGAGGATTCAAAGAGGCGTTTCAAAGAAGAGGTAATATGAATTACCGATCTTTCCAATTTCTTTCTTCTTAAACATCTTCTTATTTAGTTGTTTCATGATAAAGTAATAACATCAGTATTACTTACATACTGATATGTTATTATAAATATGAAACAACCCTAATTCACCTTCTATCCATCCTACGGAAAAATAAAATCACCGCGCGTGCATACGTACGGAATACCGTCTCCACGCCGTGGTGTAATCTATTTTCCACCATCACCTTACAAGGATGAGTATAATGGTTTAATGAGTAACTATATATGATTATTATAAAGTGATATTGATACTGAAATAGTATAAATACACTTAAATACAATTCCATGATCATGGGAATAATATCATCGCTCGTGCGTACGTACAGAATACCGTCTCCACGATGTGATGCGACTCGTTCTACATGATCATCATTACATAGTAATTGTATAAATGAATTGAATGAATAAATATGATATATGTTACACTAATATCATTCAGGATATAAGGTATCTATAACCTTAAAAGAAGAATAAGAATTTATTCGGCAAAACTCGCATAAGAACAAAAGGCAATAAAGACCCGAGTAACAAGTAACAATGAAATATTACTAATAAGAAGCTAAGAATATGACCATATATGATATCATATCAATATTTATGATTCTGGAATAAGTCAATAACATTATTTAAACCATTATACAGGAGCTTCGTACACGTACAAATCAAATCGGACCTAAGGTAAGGGAAATATCACAATCTCATTTTTATACGAGATTGTTTATACATTGGAATTTAATGGGGTGTATTTTATCATCCACATCCATGTTTCCTCAATATGTAATATTATTTCCATCCACGTAAAATTGTTTAAATCCTATTTTACTCTTCGGTGAGTTTTAGTAAAAGATATGGAAGGAATCTTTTGTCGTTTTTCATACGAGGTACTTTTTGACTTTTCCGACAAAAGTATGAGAAGAATGTTTTTTTAACTTATACGGTAAGAATGGATTTTTAAAACATTATTTCCAAGAGTCTTCCTTTATAAGTTTTCAAGTTTATTTTTAATCAACTTCTTTTATTTTATAATTGTATGACATGTTAAGAAAAGAAAAGTGTTTTTGAAGTAGAAAGGATATTTTCCTCAAGAATGGAGTTCAAATGTTTTATCAAAATTATTTTCCATCTAAGATAATATAGGGTTCTATTTTTATACCTATTATTACATTGATTTGATTATGTTGTGAGGGAATTATTTTTATGAAGTCATTTACCTTATATGATTTGTTTTATGATGTCATGATGTTTCAAGAATCCCATTTTTGTTACATGTGTTATGTGATGATGTATGATTTATGATTATGTGGCACACATAAGAAAGGATTCATTATAAGATGGGTGGGACCTATATCTCCCTCCAATTCATTGGGTAAATATTTATATCTCATGAGATAGACATGGCTAGAACGAAAGGTTATTTTGGTTCAGTGATACAGGACTGAAACGAGGAGTGAACTCAGTTCAGAAATGGACTTTGTCCGCTAAGATAGTCTTGTCAATGAGTCATGACTAACAAGAAACGATTTTCCATGATTATGTGTGCATGCCACAAAGATTCAAGTTTTATGTTATTATTATGGGGATCTCATTTTCACTTCTATTATTTATTCCATGTCAAGATATTATGATCTCTTTTGCAGGTTATGATTTTCAAAAAGATATGATATGATTTTTATTTCCTTTATTTTCCCTTGCTGAGCATTTGAGGTCACCCTTTTTTGTATGTTTTCTTTTCCCCAGGTCAGGAAGATGGATATTAAGTAGAATATGCAAAAAAAGGGACTCTAGATATGATGAAATAAATGGGGGGCAAAGTAGATGCTTTATGAACCAGTTGTTTATGTTTCCTAGTTTCTAAAGACACTATACATATACGGTCCTTTGTGGTTTTGTCATATGTTGAAATAAGTGTGCTTCAATTTTGAAGTATTAAAAATGTATGTAATGTATGGGTCGTTATAAAATCTCACCCTCAATAGGCCACAATTTAATAACATCTTCCAATGGTGTAATTATCACAAATGAGATGCATTACCCCATTTAGAGAACATAATGGAGTACAAATATAATACTTATAAAATTTTGTATCCCAAATAGTAATTGTTGCAATTTATTTCTAGAGGCTCATACCCAATCTCATGTATATTGGTTGAACTACTCAAACTAGCCGTTATCCCATGGATGATTATTTCATAGATTATTTCATACAACATAGGCTAATATCCATTAGAGATGGAGGATGAGTCTCAAATAAAAAATTAATAATAACTATTAAGTAGGTGAATATGATGGGGATGAATTCTTCCTATAAATTTCCCTTTGGGTGGATTCAGAAGATAACATGTACTATAGTGGAGTAATTATATTCCTTTAATGGCCTGAAAGCCTTCTTTTATTATTGATTTTTGATAACCCCCCTTTTATGGGATGATGGAGAAACCTTAAAATGCCCATAGTATTAAGAGATTACATGGACCGTAGGTTTAAGAGACATTACATGACCCAATGATCTTATGTAATTCAACCATACTATAACTACAAGACACTGACCCTCCCCATCATCTGCATCATTACGGTAGCCCTCCTCCTCCACAGAGTTGTCTGGGTAAGCTTCCTATGCAACACTGGAAGGTCCTGATGGCGTTTCCATACCCTCTCATTCTTCCAAATATTTTGGTTCTCCTATAGTGGAGTAATTGTTTTCTTAAACTAAAATACCAATTTTCCTCAAATAATTCAAAAATTAATTGAAACAATCAAATGTTGTGTTTCCCATACTATAATTCTCTATAACTATCTCCTTTGATAATTATTATATTTTGTGTATGTATGTACTTATTTATTGTACAAAATGAATATTTTATTATCATAATATGATGGATATGAATTAAAAATTGAAGCATGCTAATCGTTTAACAAATTAGTATAAAGATGGTGTAAAATATTTAATCGTGTTCTCAGTAGATTATGCATATAACCCTTATCAAATCCATTTTTCCTGTTTAGGATGTTTTTATTCAATAAAAAGAAGTCCGAATGAGTTGGAAGGACAATTGATTTTTCATAGAATATATCATAGCTAGAAATGTGGACGAAACACTGGGAAAATTTTAATTTTCACACTGCTCTAGATGATAATTCTATTTATGGATCATTTGATATGAATACCAATGTTAATTATGATAGAGATCGTAATGGAAGAAATGAAAATGAAAATTTAATATGACCTTTGTGATTTTTGGTTGTTGTTTGAGAAATTAAATAACTATGATTAGATATCATTTTATACATGTTGTACTAAATACACAAAATTCTCAGATATATTCATGTGTTATAATTTGAAATCATGAAGCAGTTGGAGTGAAATCAGCATTAAAAACCACTCAGTATTTTGAATGATATTCTACTAGAAGAAAATTAAATACCATTTCAAAAATATTATGCTAAAATAATTATGTGTTATGTGGGCATGATCTATAAAAAAATATTCTTTTCCAAATGATTTCATAATTTTTTTCAAGGACCAAAAATCACTCATAAAATTTACAAATTGTGTCATAGATCAATACCGTAAAGATGAATCACGTCCTTATAATGTTTTAAGGAATATACATATTATTACATGGTTTAAAAGACTATAAAAATCTTCTAAAACCACTAGAAAATTGATATGGAATGCATATACAAGAACTAAATGATGGGAACCTATATCATCCAACAAATATTCCTTAGTGAATAAATATTTAATATGATATTCCTCAATTTGGAAATGATCCAAGAAACATTATTCTTTCCTTATCTATGGATTGAATAATCCCTCGGTGTAATGATTAGTATTCATAGTTCATGGATCATCGTGTTGACAAATTATAACTTTCTGTCATGGTCATAAATGAAGCACAATTATTAAATGTTGTCTCTAAATATATCTTAAACAAAGAAACATGATAATGATATTGATATCTAATTTGATCTATTTATCGTAGATATACAATTGATGTGGCATACATGTCCAACAATGTTTAATTCTCATAGAAATGAAGAATTCACATTGTGGGCTATATTGTACATGATGATAAAATAATTTCTTGCTTATGAGTTTTTATGAAGATATAACATTAATGTAATTTTCAGGATTCCCATTTACGAGGAAAGAACACACTTAGTTTAGTAGATACTGTAGATGCCAAAAAATGCTCAAGGGGTGAAAAAGGTTTTGGGGAAACAAAGTGATGTCATATTTGGACATGGGGACCCAATCCAGGGAGCTAGGAGGAGGCGTGAAAAAAAATTCAGAGGTGCACGAAAAAATCTTCCCCACATGGAAGGCTTAGAGATTCATGAGAGTTTTATGGCGCGAACGTGGAAAATTCCCCTGCCCCACCTTGCATGGTTTTTTTTCATGCCAGCCGATGACGACACATAATATTTCGCACCATCCGACTGTTTTTCATGGATAAGAACCCCTGGGAACCTATAAATAAAAGGATGGCCCTTCGATTTCTAGGCTGAAGAATCTAAACCGACTCTCTTGCGCAAAATTTGCCTTCCTTGGGGGAAAAGATGGATTTCGGGAACAGTTCTTATCGCGCAATGTCGTCCTAGGGTCTTCCTTCTAGCGAGATCCCCTTGGCTTAGACTGAATTTTAACCACTTCGGGTCCCCCCCTGCTCGCAAATCTTTTCTCATGTGGGCAGGCCTTCCAATTGGGCGCAAAACCCTCTTCATTTGCGCGCACCCCCAGTCCTTGCGTATAATACTTCCTTTTGCGCGCAATTTTCCCACCTTGGGAAGAATCATTCCTTTTTCATGCAATTTGTTATCCTTTCATGAAATCCTTCCCATTTGCATGCAAATGTCTTCAACTCTACTTTATGCGACATGCTCATTGATTTCATGCTAGCCTAGTGTTTTCCGCGCAACCCTACATATTCCGGGTTCAAACCGCAATGGTTCTGCATAACCCTCCGGGACCCCACCCCAATTTTTTCCCACTACTGATTCATTTTCACGCACCTTGTACTCTTTTGGCGTGCCTTTTACATGTGTTTCCAACGCACTTTTTATGGACACCATTCTCGGGTTCCTCTTACGCCCCGAGAATCCACATCATACACCATTTTCTCGTACGACCTTCAAGGCTCATACGAGGTTATTTCAAATTCCCTTGGACAACACCTTCCGTTGAGTTTCCTTCCTCATGCTTCTTCTCATAAGCATGCTAATGGAAATTTCTTCTTCACATAACCATGAAAATGTGGACCCCAATGGGATCACCTCACGACACCCCCCAGCCATGACATTGTCGGTGCCTTCCCTTCACTAAGGTGTAGAGGGTAACAATTATGTAAGTCCTAGTGGTGCAGAGTGTACCCGCCTCATCCGAGCTGCATGAAGTTAAAATTAAAAGAGCCACCATCCTCCGCACGTGATTTTAAACTATGACTTTCTCCCTAGTATTTTACATGGGGTCCCCCCCAGCTCGGACAGTCTCCACGCCCACTCGTCTCCATGGGGATGGTATCAACCTTCATAAGAGATGATATCCTCTTTATAGAAGTGGAATTTGTCCACGGGGAAAGGGAAACCATCTTAGTGTAATCCCCTATACTTTCTTATAAGAGGTAGCATCCCTAATCCTCCCTGATTATTTGGTGCAAAGGACCAAGAAGAGAGAGGGGCAGGGGGAATTTTCCACCCTTTCCCTCTCCCTTGGGCTTTATCCCCACTGGGACTCTACCCTATAGTATGTCCCTGTCTCCATATCATTGGGCCACTTAAGAGCCTAAGCCCCTGTTTCCACTTTTTTCCGCATAGAGCCTAAGCCCTATTTCACTTCACACGGACACACCTTTCACGACGTCATCATCAGGTCCTTGGTGCCTCTTGTTTTTCACACCGAGCATGACTCACTTGGTCTTAGAGTAAGCATCGACCATGACATACACCAAGGGAATCCTAGAGTGTAAGCACCACAACCATTCAGAACTATGAGGACTTTGATCCATATCAAGGCATGGTATGTAAGAAGCCTCCCTGAAGTTCAATCCCACAACCCAATTCGTTTTTACCATCTTCGTGTCGGTTCGCCAAAACCTTCGGTAGCCAAGAGTGTAATCCCCACAACCTTCCCAAACTATGATGAATTTGATCCATGTCAAGGCATGGTACGTAGGAAGCCTCTCTGAGATTCAATCCCAACACCTGGTCATTCTGACCATCTTCACGTTGGTTCGCCAACACCTTGGGTAGCCTAGAGTGTAAGAACAACACCCATCCCGAACTATGAGGACTTTGATCCATGTCAAGGAATAGTACATAGGAATCCTCCCTAAGGTTCAATCCCCACACCCAGTCTTTCCGACCCTTTCTCACAGGAAACCTAGAGTGTAAGCCACACACACCCATTATAGAACTATGGGGACTTTGATCCATGTCAAGTTATGGTACGTAGAAATCCTCCCTGAGGTTCAATCCCACCATTCATCTGGTCCCTTGGTCATAATTCACGTTGGTTCACCGACTCCACATCCCAAACTACGCTGACTTTGATCCATGCCAAGGCGTGGTACGCAGGAAGTCTTCCTGAGGTTCCAACCGACCATCCATTGGTCCGGACTATCCTTGTGTCAGTGTACCAAGCCCACTTTCATTCTCATGGGCTGCCAACTTGGGTTCCCATCATCCCAACGAACTACGTGGACTTTGATTACCTGCCACAGGGATACATAAGAAGCCGCATTGAGGCTCTAGCCCAACGTTACCATCACCTTCATTATGGTACCATCTCATTCCCCATCCACTTCATTCACCTCTCCACCATCCATCCTTATTCTTACCCGGGACACCACATCCTGATGTTGTCATATCAACCCATCCACATCAGTGTTCCCAAAATGGGGTTACACCTATCTAATCCACTCTAATTAGTGTTACGATCAGTCTGATCTATCTCCGCTGGACCATAAACATGCATAAAACCGTGTGTTAAACATAGGATGCTAAATAAAACCTCAGATACATGCCCGTGGAATATAATTATCTGCACTTGACTTGGGATGCCTCGGGATTCACACCCTTGAGAAGCCCTATAATAGGGGAAAAAACCAGAATAGCCGGAATCCCAGCGTCCAAACATGCCAGTTATGTCTAAATGTGTCTACTCCCTTAACCGAAGGCTACTATCCTGATTGGACGCTTTGGAATGTCCTGAGAAATGTAGTGTAATTAAACTATGTCCATGAAAGAATGTCACAAGGAAGTGGTTCATGAACAACGTCTTAAATCTATAAGGGAGACCCGGACCAGGTGATGAGTTTTGAGGAGTAATCCACGGAAGGAAGAATCGACATCCCATAATCTCTTTTCCATCAACTATTAGATGTACCTGAATAAGCGACGGATGTTTCACACCTTTGGAAAGAGGGAATGTCGGAAAAAAATAAACCACACTTGTTCACCTTCAGGCACGGTAGACGAGCACAGTGCACCCTGGAAAAAGCGTCAGAAACAGCAATAGTGAACCCGACGTGAAGTTATTCTCCTAAATATGGAGATTAGTATCATTCGATGAATCAATGTATTAGCACACCACCAGATACAGTTTTTCGATGCCAGGTCTCGCCTGGAAAATAGAGGGTCTAACATGAAACTCACCAGTATTTGGGGAAGTCAGGATGTTAAGCATCCCATTCTGTGTTGTTGTCAACGTGGATCCCTCTTACCAGTCATGGATGATGGAACGATTCTAGGGCAATGTTCGTCGATTTATTTTCCTACATGTACTGAAGATCTAATCTCCCTACTTTCAAGAACCAAGATTCTGCATCTGTAACTCGATCACTGCCTACCCACTAATGCAGTGGTAGGGGAAATACCAACGTGCCAATCCAGTGAGGTGCTGCCAAATCCACGACGGCATCAACAACCAATACTACTGGGTGCCCACACCGCCTATCCCCATCGGATGTTATCCAACAAAGGGTAATCAATGACATATTATGACGGTACAAGGAAGAGGAGATCTTCCCCACGAGGTACATTCCCCGCTTTGATTTAGAGGCGTCTGCGCCTTGCCATAAACACTGCCCCTGAGTGCTGTGCAGGGAGCCAGTGCTCCCCACCCCAACATTCAATTGTTTTGAGAGACTGTCCTCAGAATTCGTTGAAGACTCCCTGCCCTACGTCAACAATGTAGGGGATGTACAGGATTACTCGATTAGAGTCGCACTCAAGGGGCTCCCAGCGAGGGCTCCCACCAGGCCGTGTTAGCGCTGCCGCCCAGTCTCACATGCCAAGGAACAGGTAAGCCACGTGTCTACACCGCAGACTCTGGCTCATCTAAACCAGCACTAGCGTCAGATGCAAAATGAATAGGACACCCACCAAGGGGAATTGATGTCAGCGACTAATGTTTCCTGAGCCACTACTGACTCATATCACCAACTGCTTATATACCCTGAACATGGGCATCTATACGCTTTAACATGATCGAGGCGCCAACCGCCCAATGGGTAGGCTGGATCGACTCTTTCGGTCGCTGGTATAGGTGATGGCCGCCATAGACTAACCCATAATGATGACATCCGATACGGAGGCCCTCCCTGAAGCACCGCTGACTTGGAGGGAGAGGGTCCTCCCCACTTCCATTCTCAACATGGAGGTCTCTCTCTCACTTATTATACTGGGTAAATGGTCACTTCTCTAGTAGTGGACCATAGGTATGGAGACATTGCATGTCTGGTCACTCGTCAACGTGGAAGTTCTCCCCAGGACCTCAT
The DNA here is from genome assembly GCA_963277665.1 of Viscum album. Taxonomy (NCBI): domain Eukaryota; kingdom Viridiplantae; phylum Streptophyta; class Magnoliopsida; order Santalales; family Viscaceae; genus Viscum; species Viscum album. Next base: position 1,430,324,820 of record OY728141.1, read on the forward strand.
ACCAACTATCGAAGGTCCTCCTCGCCCCAATGATCGGAGGAGTGGATTCCATCTTCACATCTCCCAAGACCAACATAAAGGTCCTACTAGTTCCACTACTAGCTCCATAAAATGGCCTACCCACTTCAGCACTACCCACAGAAGTCCTCCCTGTGTCCCCATTGACATCTATCCTGGTGATCCACGCACCGCGGCCCACTGTGGCGGAAGCTATCTTCCCCCATCACCTGTACAACTGAAGAACCGCCTAGTTCAAGAAGTGGACCTTTCACTGATGTCACATCCTGGGGCAGGAGAGTTGGGGTTTTCCGCTGTATAAAGAATTTTGGGAAGGGTCGGGCAGAAATCTGACCAGTTTTCTTCTTAGATTCCAAGGAAGACTGTGACTCAGCGTGAGAACCCTCCCCTTAGTCATCAGAGTCAATGGAATGGGAAGGAACGAGGCGAATTAGCCTCGTACTCCCAGAATTTGAAGTCCAAAAAATCCATGTCTCCCATTGAAGGTATATCGTGGAGGAAAAGAACATGGAATGTCCCCAGGGACCAACCATACAGTTGCCAACGTCATCACCAGAAGCTCCCTCTACTTCGACTATGAATCATGGGGATCTATTTTGGGGATCAATGGCGGAAGTTTCATTACATAGCCCACCCTCGGTAGATGATGTTGTTGTATTATAAGCTTTGGGTGCTAGTACATTGTATCGTGACATAGCGGCCAGGTCGCAACACTCCTCAGAGGACATCCCAAGATTCCGCGACCAGTCATCCCACTCTCCATATTCGCTGCCGGCCAGCCTGTTGTCCCGATTGTCTTCCTTAGAACCGCTCCCAGATCCTCAGCCACCCCTGGTCGATGAGTTGGGCAATGTAGGTTCATACCTTGAATCAGAGCTGAGGAACATGTGGAATATCCTTGCAGTATACTACATCCTTGAGATGTTCTATCCGATCGTAGGACCAAATTTTTGTACGCCAGAATCTTTCACCCCAGAGGATGTTTACTATTTCTGTTGAACCCTCTGGAAAACTCACATTTTCATTCAGCACCATTGAAATACTTATCCATGGAGCCATGAACACATTGAAGATATCAGTGGACAATGTCGTCTAGTTGACCCGGTTACACCCCCCGTGGCCCAACATCCTGAGACACCAGGTTACCACAAGGCCCTCCAACACCAATGCATGTAGAGTTTTCAAGTAATACATTATGTTATTAGAGATTCTACCCACACATTAATGTCTGTTGTGGGGGAACTACGCTGCCCTCCTCTTTAGTCCTATTCTCCACCATCCCGACTCGCTGGGCGACATAGACGACATGCCCCCGAGAAGAGTTGCAGTCAACATGACCGATCATTCTGATGTGGGGAATGAGATGGAACACCTTGATGGGGACTTCCACCCTAAGGGTTTTCCACCACTACTGGACCCATATGGAAGAGTTACTCGCTAATAGAGAAATTTTATGGGCCTCCCTCTGCCCACCGATGAACTATTTGTATGCCCGATTCTTAGTAAGGGGAAATAGCACCACAGGGCCACCAAACACACAAAACTGTCTGCCTCAGTGTAGAAGACAGAGGAAGACCCTAAGAAGGCTACGTTGCATCAACAACATTCCAAACAGAAGAAATTGGTTGATGACCTCCTGTCATAATGTTCTACGGAACAACATCCGGATTATGGTGAACCTCGGCCAGTACAGTAGGGACAAACACAACTTCCCCCCGGTAAATATCCTCCAGGTAACCTTGAACAACATTTCCATGTAGATAGATTAGTGGGTGTAACATAATGAAAGAGGGTGTGATATGAATCACCAAGTCCACCTGGATAACACTTTAATCCTCAGGATGCATCCCAAGACCTCTCAGCTCTTCCACTAGTCACAAGGACTGATTATCATGTTGAACAATCCACCAATGCGCTAGTAGATAGGGACCACAATCAAGAAACGAACCCCTATATGGATGATCCTATGACTGTGCTCAATACCCTTCTAGAGGCTTTGGATATGTGACATGTGGCCATCCTGACTTTTGGAAATCAATATCCGGCATGAGTGGATGATATTTCGGCACACCAGGATTCAAAAAACCCCACCTTATCGCACTATAATGGGACGAGTGACCCCCCACAGCATATGACCCACATCTCTTCATGGTTTGGACCCATTTTGGGAACTCTATCACAACATGAAGCCACCATGATCTTATGTTTTGTACAGACATATGAAGGGCCTACATTCTTCTGGTATAGCCAACTCCCTATCGAGTCAATAGCAGGATGAGAGGATATTCACAGGCAGTTTCTGTTTCAGTTCAGTTCCTCCATGAGGAATACAAGCATCACATACCCCATCAAGTGAAAATAGAGGCCTGATGAGCGTGTCGCAGTGTTAATCACCCGGTGTGAAGGGATCACCTACTCACTTGACAAGACACTAACTCAAGATAAATTATAGGATATGTGTGTGGGGAATGTACAGATGGAACTGGTTCCCCCCCTTATCACATAGAATTACTCCAGAGGGTTCCGAGACTATTTTTGATAAGTCCCAGTGCCTTGAGGAAGCCTTGAAACAAGCCATCCAAGCCTGCTTTTGTCCCCCTATAATTCCTGCAATGAGGGTCGCCAAAGCTGAGTCCACCACGGTATCCCAATTAGAGGCCCCCAGGCAACTGGAATTATTCCCAGAAAAGCCACCTCCACATCCTCGTGGTGGACCACCAACACGGGCATAACCTCTAACCCAGCAATAGCTGCCTCAAAATCAGTAGGCGCCTCCGCGTAATGTGCCGCCACCTCCTAGGCAAGATAATTTTGTTTCTTCTCATCGGTAGGCTCTTCAAGCCCCTCGTCAGGGTCAAGATCTTTGGGCCCCCTTTCCGGAAAAGAGGAATCAATCAAACTCATTCAATGTGGCTAAGGTCCCTGGTTACTTCCATAGTTCCTTGGAGTAGGGGATCATGTGACTGCCTGAGGGAAGAAGGCCAGAGGAGGCGAACCTCACAGATCACCCCAACTACTGCCCTTATCACCAGATCCTGGGGAACACCCTAATGTAATGCTATGTAATAAAGCACTGGATCCAAGACCCACTTGAAAACAACATTTTTAGGTTGGATCCATCCCTGGAACATGTGGTATGTGTCTTATTAAGGCTAGATAGCGGCAGTGGCAGTGAGAGTGAATGGCAGTAGGTTTCTGACCATGGGTCTCAGAAGTATAATGAGTGGATGGCCGGAAAAGTGGTCGCCCATCCCCATGGGTTTATTCTAGCATGACTGAATAAACCCGAGCCTTTGGAAAACATCTCTACTACTTCTGTAGCATCACCTAACGCATCTTATTCCCAGAAGAGCAAGCATCGACGGCACACATGAAAGTAACGCGCCCCCCCAATGACACCATCTTCCTGCACTCTCGGCGAATTCATGCATCCAGAGATGTGGATTCTTTCTAGGAGCTTCCCTGTAATTGATAACTCTTCATGAAAAAGTCAAAGGTACACCTCGGTTAATACCGTAGTGCTGGTAAACCCCTATATGAGTCCTGACGATGAGGATCATCGAGTGGACCTCCCCAATGTCCCCAGCCGATGCCAGTGTCAGAAGATCCTCAACTATAGGGGTTTTCAAAGAACATCATTCAGAATATCAGGCTAGGACATGAATGCGACCGAGACTAGACATCAGGCCCAATTCAGAGCTCAGTATACACAATCTCTTAATATAGTTTCTCAGATCTACCTATGCAGCCATTTGTGCTGCTCGATTGGGAAAAGTCACCCCATCCGCCCTGTGACTAGCTGCACCCTAGAATAGACTGGCCTCATCCCTCTAACCTCTATCCAGTAGTTACCCCAAGGGCTTCCACGAGTGGGCAACAAGTTATTCCTAGCACCAGTCAGCCGTCGGTCCAGCAATCAGGGCACACCATACCACCTGTCATAGTGCAGCCTCCTGTAAGCTAATGTTCACGCCTGGAACGGATGTACAATGTTCTCAGACATGTTTCCATCATTCCAGAAAGACTCTCCATCATGGAATCCCTTCTCCAGTCATCCGATATAAATTAGGCCCTCACTGAGTGATTATGAAGACCCCTCCAGTTTGAGATAGATATAGTAGCTGCTGAAGCTTTTCAGGCTGAAGTAGTTGAGAATACTGATGTCAGGACGTCATCTCATTCTTTGAATTAGATGAACGTTCTCCCACACAGGGGCACATTATCCCATTGTATACCACCAACCAGTTCAACGGTGCGGAGATTCTTCACTTCCTTATGGACACAGGCTCTGGGATCAACCTTATCCCATCTCGAACACTCTATAAGGTGAGATTATCCAAGGATGATCTCAGTCCTTCTGACATGAAAATCCAAGGATATGACTGGACGAAATAGTAAACGTTCGGGAAGATTTGTTTGAAGACCCAATTTTGTGGCCTACTCTCCATCACAATGTTTTTTTGTCTCTTAGGAAGCTGCATATAATGCAATGCTGGTAGGTCATGGCTCCACCTACACGTGGCAGTCCTTTCTTCATATAACCAATGCCTCAAGAACTACCTTAATGGTCGAGTGGGTGTACTTCAAGGTGACACATCTCCTTTCACCTCTTGTGAGGCTCGCTACCTGGATTCTGGATATTACAAGAGAAAGGATAAATAAATCTGGGCAAGTGATGTTGAGCCCATAGTAGCTGTGACCGACCGCTGTGTAGGCCTGACTGATGCCAACATCTTCCCGAACCATGTGTTGGAGGCCACAACCCCTAATATGGTGCAATGTTTGGTCATATCTAGGACAAGGGGGAACTATACTCCCAAATCTAGGAGGAATCATAAGATCACGTCATATTATTATAGGAATCAGGCCTTAGTGATCCTAGAGCCACCTACTCCCATCATGTATCAGGACGTCCACCCCATGGCAATAGCACTACGTTATAAGTGATTGTTTCACTGTGTTAGAATATGTTGGCTCTAGCCTATGCGCCACTAATTCTTTGATATTAACAAGTGTGGTCCCTTGGGGCGAAGACCAGATTAGATCGGGTTGACAGCCTTCATTGCTATGGTTTTGGCAATATCGTAGTCCCCTAATGCAATAACCAATGACGCTCAATCTTGTTCTAGCCTCCCATTGGGGTCTAAAAACATAAAAAAAAAACTTCCCATGCTAGAGATCCCTCTTCCATAAGTGGAAAAAAGGATATAGTGGATTCCCCCTCTACCATTGAAGAGGGAGTATCCGCCACGATTGACAAGTTGGTACATGTGAATCTAGGTAGCGAGGCTGATCTGAGACCCACATTGATCAGCGCTGCCATTCCCCCAAAGGATTAGAAGTGGTACATTGACTACATGAGACAACACCATGATGTCTTTCTTGATGTTAAGATGAGATGACAGGGCTAGATCCTCATGTAGCCGTCCACCGCCTCGGTCATTCGAAAAATCAACATGGGTTAAAAAAACCTCCCAGAAAGATGCACCCTTCACATGGTTCAATGGTTGAGCCAGAGTTGACAAGCTCATCAGGTCTAACTTCGTTATGGAATTCTAGTACCCCAAATGTCTGGAAAACATTGTGCAAGTCAGGAAGAAAAATAGACAGATCATAGTCTACATCAACTTATGCGATCTCTACTGTAACTATCTGAAGGATGATTTTCCCCTTCCCACAACAAAACTCTTGATCGGTGAAACTACGGGGCTCCAATCTGTTTCTTACATGAACAGATACTCTAGATATAACCAAATCCAGATGGCCCCCAAGGATGAAGAGTCTACAGATTTCAGGGCACCAAATGTTATGTTTTGTTACCAAGTCATTCATTTCATCTTAATGAATGCAGGTGCCACCTATCAGCAGGCCATGAATTGCATATTCTAGAAAATCCTTGGGACCATGGAAAAGTGTTATGTGGATGATCTGGTGGTCAAATCATGCCAATGCCAGGACCATCTCAATGATCTTGAGAATGTGTTCGGCTTCTTCCGTTCCCACCACCTGAAGGGGAACCCATTAATGTGTTCTTTTGGAGTCTCCTTCAGCAAGTTTCTCGACTTATTTGTTAGATATAAGGGCATCGAGATTGACCCAAAAAAGATCAAGGCCATCGGCCAGATGCCTCCCCTGGGAAATATCTGGGAGCTTCTAGGTTTTCCAGGCCACCTAGAATACACACGCCAATTCATTACGAATTTGTATGGTAAGTGTAAGAACTTTTCTGGGATCATGAAGATGGGAACCACATATGAATGGGACGAAGAGAGTCATGCCGCATTCGATGAAATCAAGTAGTATCTGCTATATCCTCCATTCTTGATTCCACCCCATCTCCGAGAAGCTCCTGGTCCATTATGTGACCACCTTGGAATGTTCCCTTGGTTCCCTTCTCACACAAAAGAACAATTAGGGGACATAGAAAAACCTATACTACCTCAGCTGAATGCTCCTTGATCTGGAGAACATATACTCCCCCATCGATAAGAGCAGCATTGCACTCGTATCTTCCGTACAGAAATTATGACATTACCTACAACACCGTGAGGTACAGCTTGTGTCTTGAGTAAACCAGCTGAAGTACATATTGAGTCATCCCATGATGGATAGTTGACTAGCACAATGGGCGGTAATCCTCCATCTGTTTTACATTAGGTTCATGCCTCAAAAGGCTATCAAGGGAAAAGTGTTGGAATATTTTCTTTCTACTCATCCAACCCCTGCTGACCAATCCTTGGACTAGAATTTTCCCAATGTGGGAATCCTCTTGGAAGATCAAGCCATCCAGTGTTGGAAAATGTAAATTGATGGCACCTCTAGAAGCCCCACTGGCCGAAAGATCAATGATCCTAGACTCAACAGAGTAGGAATGGGTATCATCTTTATTACACAACATAAGCCATTCTTCCATATTCAGTCTTGCTGTCAGAATGTTGCACTAACAATGAGGTGGAGTACCCGGCCCTCATTACTAGAATCAAGCGGGCCCTCGAGATCAATGTGCACCATTTTCATGAGAAAGGGGACTTTGAGCTAGTCATTATGTAGATCAAAGGTGACTATGTAGTCCAAAAGCAAGAGCTCGTACCATTGTTGGAATACACTCTACAGCCAATGGCCTAGTTTCCACCTCGGCCAGAGGTTACCCTTGTCCCTTGGTCACAGAATGGTAGACCAGATGCTTTGTCCAGCTTAGCTGCATCACATGAAGAGCCCGAATATGATGATATAATTATGCACGTGGAACACCAGGGATTCATAGCCCTTGTTACTCCGGATGACGGTGACAACTCATAGTTAATCCACCTTATCACCGGTGCCTCCACGTCGAGACCATCTGGTCCCATGGATGCAGTAATTGAAATGACTCCCGATTGGAGGGTACCCCTGGTTGAATACCTCCTACACGGCAATCTCTGGTCAGATCAGGCAGAAAGCGAACAAATCCATCGTCGTGCGCTATAGTTTACCCTCCAGAGTTGTCTCAGTCATTGAAAGGTCCTCTAAAAGAGCAGGATTGATGGTATTCTCCTTCATTGCATTCATGGAGTTGAGATTCCATAGTTCATGCAAGAGGTTCACACTAGTTCCTGCGGTGTCCATCAGGCTGGGCCGAAACTGTCTCACAAAATCCAAAGGCTAGGGTATTTTTGTCCCTCTATGATCCATGACTACATCGAGTCTGCTTAGAGGTTCCATGAGTTCCAAGTTCATGAAATCTTTGGGAATCTTCCACTGGAGGCTCTCCACACTACCACGTACTCTTGGCCCTTTGCAGTGTGGGGATTAGATTATGTAGGACCATATCCACCAACGATATCTCACCAATTCTGGTTCATTATGATTGCTACTGAATTGTTTTCCCAATGGGCGGAGGCCATCCCACTACAGGAGTTTAAGGCCCATTCTATAATTGACATTGTGAGATAAAATATCATCTTTCAAATTGGAGTCCCTCACACAGTCCTCACTGATAACGGAACCAAAATCAGAGCATTCAAGTTGAAAAAGTTGTATTCCTAGAACAACATTCGCTCTAACCATGAATCCCGCTACCACACACATGAAAATAAGAAGATTGATGTGTTTAACAAAACCCACTCTAAAATTTGGAAGAAAATGATTGGTCAAAACAAGAAGAGTTGGTCAGATAATCTCCCCAGCACCCACTGGGATTATTGGATGACAACTCGTAATTCCACCCCGGTGACCCCATATTCCCTGGTGTATGGAACTGAGACCATCCTGCCCATCGAGATTCAGTTGCATTCACTGCGCACAAAAATTTTTGACCAAAAAGAACCATATAGAGCAGCTGGAATCCATCTGGTTAAATTGGAAGCACTTGACAAGAATAGGCTTTGTTCCCTACAAAATCCGGAGAGGCATCAGAACAAAATATCTCGAGCCTTAAACCATAAGGTTCACCTCTGCTCCTTCCTATAGGGAGACTTGGTGCTGGCTCTGAGAACACCAATGATACCTGGTAGGAAACCACCCATGTTGAAACCCAAATGTTAATGAACTTTCATTGTTCACATGTTTTACCCCATCAGTGACTACTCAGTGGTGACCATTGGTGGTGAAAGTATAACTCCTCCCACCAATGCCACATTCCTCAAGCAATACATTTCCTGATCCACCTAGTCCAGAATGACATTAAAAAGTGTGGCCCTACATGATCCTAAACGGTTTCATCCCTCACAATGTTAAACAATATATCGTTCCTCAAGATTTTAAACTGCACATTGTCCCACATGAAATTATATAGTATATCGTCTCACACGATGTTAAACTGCACCTCGTCACGTATGACTTTAAACTGTAACTTCAAAAACTATGTGTAGCTTCATTCCCATCATTATGAGATACTTAGGACCTCCTAAACATTTAGATTTTGGGCCCAACCCCATCTCCTAGAGATCTCTCTATCGCCTAAGCCTCTTGATCTATTCTTTTCCAAGAGAGAGATATATGTTGTGGTACTGTATTATGTCCTCTTCCACGTCAGGTTTGTGACAACCAAGACATATTACTATTTCTCCCAAGAGTTCACTGTCTCTTTGTGATATAATCATCTTTTCAAATTATCTGCTCTCAGGTTGAGCCGCACGACCCATTATAGTGGTTCACCAATGTCTCCAAGAGTACTCTGGTCTAGGATCTTGAGTGTAAGATTAATCCAGGACAAGTTTCTATTCACCTTTCGAGCATTGTGTTCAACTTCATGTGGGGATCCAGTATCATTCAAACAGGAAGGGTCCCCCAAATGGCATGGACGCTAGTTCTACGAGCTCTCCAACCATTACGGGTCAAAGTCCCCAAGGTTTTCAATTAACAGATCAATACATGTCCTGTATTGCAAATATGGTCAGCGGTCGATGATCGATTTTTTATCCCCATATCAGGCTAATGCAACATGGGTACTAGGTTTCGAACATGGTCAACAGTAATCCTCCATCGCCAAGTAGGCCCCTTATGGCCTTGAATGTTGGTTAAATGATTCACATTATGTTCTACACCATCATGTCAAAATTTAATCGCGACATTCCTACCACTATCCCTCAGTGCTTATGTGCATGTGGGGGGGACAATGCTATAGTAAAACCTTCTATTGGGCTCTGAATCAACTCCCCCTCGAAGCACAATCCCTATTGGTCCAAACGCTATGACCGTAAAATAATATCTTCCACTTAGAACTAATTACAACTTTATTATCATTCCTAAGGGATACGTATGATCACTCGGACATCGCGTCTCCGGGTCTAACTCGACTGGGAGATAGAATCTTCTTCCCCTTTATCCTCTAACACTTAATGTCCCCTTGACCCGAGGCTCCGTTCCCAATGTTGTGTATGGTGTGATGTGGAAATCGTCCCCATTCATGTTGGGTATGCTTTACCGTGTCATATGAATTCCGTCATGTCCAAGCCATATGACTTTAAACTAAGCTGTCTGGTCCCATATGACATTAAACTATTGGGTCATTATCGCATGACGTTAAAATGCATGACCGGTCCAAGCATATTACCTTAAGCTATGACATCATCTTCTTGGCTGCACGACGAAAAACTGAACTGCATTGCGATGACCTCTCCATAGGGAGCATCCCATTGGGTATTAGTCGTCCACCGTACCATTTTTCAATGCCAGCATATGACATGATCCCATTGGCGATGTTGGGATTCTCAGGTCCTCAATTTGTCGCTTAAGAAAACACATCTACCCTAATGGACAAACAAGGACTATCAAATGACACTTCATTTCTGCTAGGGCCAGACCCGCATGCCCTTTTCATCCCTGGCACTGGTACCTTCACATGGGACCCCTTTGATCGACGTCCGACTTTATTCCCATGTTCATGGGATATGTAGGAACACCTGTGCACTTGGTCTCAGGCCCAGTATAACATTCATTTTTGGTCCCTCGACCTAAAACCTCACCAGGGAACATATGTTAGTGTGGACCGCATCCTCATTGATGATGGGTTGAAAAAATTACAACACCATGCATCTCCCATGTTTCCCACTATCCATGGTCTGATCTCTAAGACCTTAAAATAAGACACTTTCCTAAACTACATATGGATTGAATCCTATTCTCATGGGATACGTAGGGACACCCATATATTTCATCTAGGGTATAGTCCCAAGAATCAAAAATCCTGTCCTTTCTCATTTTCAGCACCTTGGCCTGAACCCTTGTGGGGAGTTTTGTAACTACAACCTTACCCTAAACATGTTCGAGATGCCGCACGATTTCATTAGGAAGTGAAAAATCCCTCGCTAGAGAGGTCCTGTCTAGAAGTAAGGATGAACCATGATCAGACTGATACACCCATATGATGTGCTTCCACCATGGTGGTGTAAATTCAATGTTGTTTGATTCTGTTCGAACAAACCATCACTCTTCATTCCACGCTTTGAGTGCCATTTATTCAGACCCTTGAATTCATTCACGTCAAAAGGATCCACGTAACAGTATGAATGCTCAGCCTATGTCTCTCCTACTATCCTGGGATACTGTTCTAGAAGACTAATGGATGATATTTTGAGTCAGGCCCCATGTTTCAAACATGGTCAGTGATAGTCCCACATTTTTATCACCATCTCAGGATAATGCAATAGTGATGTGGTTTTTCTAACATGGTCAACATTTATCATTTACTATCATGCCATCCCCAAATTGTGCTAAATTTGGGGTATCGTGATTCGTATTTTTAATTCCCCTATGTTTGGACTGATTCAAATACCCCTTGTGTTGTCCTGCTCATGCACATGAGCACATTGAGAAGATGAAACAACAATTTTTCTGAGGTACCCTACCTTTGATCGTGCCTCCCTCATCTCTCCTCGATAATCCCAATTCAAATCTTGAATGCCTGAAGCTTGGTTGAAGCTCCCATGATCATACAATGTAATAATGTGAATATCCCTTATTTCTCACATCAGGTATGACCAACATGATCATAAAAATGTAGTGCTATTTATTTCAGGATAGTGGATGAGTGCATTAAACCAAGGGAAATAGTGAATAAATTTATCCATACATGATGTTCAGAATAAGAGGCAGTAAGTATAAAAATGAGTTCATGAGTTCAGCCAGAACTGGGCCCGTAAGGATTGGTTTCATGGATGGATCATTCCAACACCACTACCATTTGGCTGGCGGCCTCCCGGACTGATTCCCACCCCCTGAGGACCCTCTCTTCGCCAGCAACCGCAGGGCACATTTCACTGACCCTCTCCCGTGCCGGTGCCTATTCAATTCTATGTTCAGCCATATGGTGACTCAATTCCACTAGTTTCTCTTGGGCATCCGTCAGCTGGGCCCTCAACTACTCCACGAGCTCAGAATAGTTTGTGATGAATATAACATTTTCATTCTCCTATTCTTCAAGGTTCTAGACCGCCTGCTCCGCCTTCTGAAATACATGGGTACTCCATGACTCCTTCCAACACAATGTAACATTAGAGTGTCGACTCCTATCTCACATCTTCTCAGCCATGTAGTCACGAACCGTTAATGGAATATGCTGAGCATCCACCCCTCCAGCACACAAAAAGAGAAACCAGATGTGGAGCGATCTCAACCGCTTTATCCAGTCTGTCTGCGGCTGACTGAGAAAACACATGACGCACTTCCACCCTTTGTGTCATGTCATTCAGCTCTCCTCGGCCTCCAATTAGTAGGAATCATCAATATCCTCAGGGTTTGTAGGTTGATAATCAGGGAAGGTAGCCAACAATCTAGCTGTAGGGTCCTCTTCGGGTTCTCCTCCCATATGATTAGGCTCATCAACACTTGGGTGGCCTTCATCTCTATCCTGGGTCCCAGTAACTCCCTCGACATCTTCTATCCCTGCCCTGATAGTAGTGTCGCTGATATCTGCATCTCCTTGTTCATCATGTGTCGGGGAGAACTTGGTTTTTGAGGTATGCCTTGGGTGGGACATCATGTTTTCCATTGAATCTCTCACAGATGGTTCATGTTCAGTAGCCCGATGAGCCTCCAATGTCGTGATCACTGCACAGACAAGGATAACCCTAATCAATTGAGTTCTCTGATGGTAAGAAACAATATCGATGCGATGATCATACATGATCCCAAGGCATCATCCTCCAGTGTTGTAGCCACTACAAGAGCTGTCATAATGGGAGATCCCTCAGTGCTCATCAGTTCAATAATGGGAATCAGTTCCCCACCTTGTTCTATTGGAGTTTCCTCCCCTCCTTCGACTAGAGACTCATGATCAACACCAATATGCTCCTAAATAAGATAAGGAGAGTGGATTTAGAATTGAAATTAAAATTGGATAAAATGGAGGAGGATATATAAGGGTTGATGCATACCTTGAGTATCTCTATTACATCTATGTCAGATCCGATGATCTCACCACTCTCCCGATGACTCCCTTTGTGGGATGCCCCTTGGGATCCCCCACCTTGAATATCCTATCCTTATTCACCCCTCCTTCACATTCTCCTTCTTTATCATCCTATTCTGTCTCACCACCCTCTGAATCATAATCGATGTCGTTGTCTCCGACGACATCCTTTCTGGATTAGGATCCTGGACGAGCATCATTTTCTCTATGAAGGATGGCTCCACACAATGACCCCTTTGGAGTGCATACAATTTCATGGAAATCATATACGCATGCTGATGATGTCTGTTCTCCCTGTCAGCAATCTGAATGATTCAGACATTTGGAGTCTGGATCCCGTCTCGCACTATCATTTTCAAAGGTCTTCAGTACCCATCGACTGCCGTAGAGTTAGCCAGGCTGACCACAATGCCGAGAAGATTTCATCATGGGAAGGATGAATCAGATATCTCATTTTCTTCTTTGGATGTTCTCTAATCGTTCCATGGTACCCTCCCCCCTCTAGATGACGAGGGCGTGGCCATGCCATGAGACCTCCCCTCTATGAGGACGTAGTTGTACGACATTATTCTGAAATGAACACCCCCAATTGCACCATGTCTACTCTCTTGCCACCCGGGTTCCACACTGGCTACCATGAGTTTCCGAACTCGCTTCGGCCAAATCCGCTTAGGGAACGCTATCTCCCAATGATCGGCATACTCGGTCGAGAGGCCAGCATCAACTCTGGGTATAGGGAAGTTGATAATATCATAGAGCCATAGGTCGTGAACATCATCCACATTTGTAAAAGAATGCAGTGATTCCTTTCTTCCCAGGCGTCTGTGTATACTTTTTTCAGCATTCGCTGGATGCAGAAAAACTTCATGTCGAACCTGGAAGGCACATAAGGATCACATAAAATCTTCCCATCAATCTGGTCCATGATCACCCCACCTTTAATTATCTAAAAGTACTCCCTATGCTCAAGTGAGCCTTTCCCAATGTCTATCATCTCGATGTTCGGGGTGGGGAATGGGTTGAAGGTGAAGTTGCCATGATTACTGATACTGATCCTTACTCCCTCCTCATTGAGCATCAGCAGCATGTCCCTGACAATGTTCAACAAGGAAGGTAACAAGCCGTTACCTGGATATCAAATGGAATTTTGAAAGGTGTACCCGCTACAATGAGCCGTGACCTAGCCATAATAGATCTGGAAGGGGCCACCAATCCTAGTCGGTGAACTCCTCTCTAGATGCATCCCAAAATGGCATACAGACGATCCAACATGGGGACCTTCATATTGAATCTTTGACGGGCAACCATGATGCCATCCATCCCCAGGGTCGCTGGATGAACTCCCATCCTTGCATCCCTCACCTGTAAAATCCACCAACTCATGAATGTGGCAAGGAATCCGGTGTACTGGACATTTGGGTATCGACTCTCCTCAATGCTGAAGCCCCATGACTGATGGTCCTTGGCCTCCAGGATCCTCCAGTACGACCCACTATTTCTCCTCTGTGCCGCGATTAGACAATATATCCCGCACCCTGGCATATTGACATCCATATCCTTTTGTAGGAATAAGAAAAGCCAGTTCTTATAAGTGATTTACTTCAGGAAATCACTATCCCCCCAACCTCTCCTTAGCTAGTTCCAATTGGTGCCATGTCATCATGGTGCTTCTTGATCCATCTCCCCAGATGTTCATTGGCGGGAAGAATTCATCATATTGGTGGCAGTCCAAAGGGATACCCCTGATGAATTGAATGTCTCAATGACTTATACCAACTTCACTATGATGAAGATGGAAGGTGCTAGTATTAGGGGACCATCAAGTGAACGGCTCTGGCACGAGCTCAAGTTGGCAATGGATGTGAAATTTGACATCCACACTACCTTGAACAAGCCGACATTCCACAGTTCAGCCCCAAATTGGTCCCATGTATGGAAAACCCAGTATTCCCAGGACCACTCACTGGTAAAATTTCCTCTATACCATGGGTCCCAATCATGTATCCATCCTTTAGTCTCATCCATAATGCTCTGACAAAAGGTATTTGCGTAAAGGTTCTTGGAATTCTTCGCGTCATGGTCACACCACGAAATGTTCCTGGTCCTAATATTAAGGACATAAACATCGATATGTATTGTTTCTCTAGAGCAATGACCTTTTTTTGTGATGTTGTATCGAGGGAGGTCATCGTCACTGGTTACCCATGACTGCGGTGTGTCAAATTCAATACTCGACAATAGTACCCCATGTAGGATACTGAAGTCCCATAGCGGTAGGTTATTGGACATTTCATACTCCTTTTAGGCTAGGGTTAGCATATTTAAAAGAGTATGGTTGGTGGATATGATACTTTAGGCACCATAAAACTCAAGGTTGGCGACCATTTCAGCCCTTCGAGCAGCAACTTCTCCCTAAACATTAGCCTGATTTGCAGCCATCTTCTTCCGATAGGCTCTTAAGTGGATGGAACGGAATTTAAAAGGGTGGCACGAAACATCAGAGACCGCAATGAAATATCAAATGGCAGCACAAAAACCCCTATGATTTCTTGTAAAATTATGTCTGATCTTACTGAGATTGAGTGAAACCAGAGTGGTTTTTCACACATGGCAGGAGAGATTTTCGCGCACGACAGGTCGAAGCTTGTTGCGTGAGAAAATTATTATGGAACATAGGACCTATGGTGGATTTTATAGGCATAGAGCCTTTTTTAGGCACGGGAAAAGTTGATTCTGAACCACTAGGGTTTTTTAATCCACCCTAGTTTTATCACACGTGGGCCCCATGGAGTTCTACATTTCATTGTTTTCCCTCGGAGTCCATGTTTTGCAGCCCCTCACCTATCTGATTCCGAAGGGGGGAATTTGTAGACGCCGATAAATGCTCAAGGTCATATGAAGATTGTTGCGTGACAAAAAAATTCATATTTGGACCCAGGAACACATTCTGGGGGGGAAAGAGGATGTGTGTGAAAAAAAGTTTAGAGGTGTGTGAAAAAATCTGCCCTGCATTGAATGATCCGTGATTCGCGAGACTTTTTTTTGTGGACATGGAAAATTCCGCACCCCCGAACCTCACAGTTTTTTTTAATGTGGGACAATGAAGAAATATCATATTTTCCGCTGGCTGGTTTTTGACGTGGACCTGCACCACTGAGCACCTACAAATAAAAGACTGCCCCTTTGACTTCTGGGCTGAAAAATCTGAACCGGCTCTCATGAGTGAAAGTCGCCTTTTGTGCGCACAAATATGGCATCCAGGTATAGTTCTTTTCATGCAATGTCACCATGGGGTCCACCTTCATGTGATATCCCCTTAGCTTAGACTAAATTCCAACCCCTTTGGGGTCCCTCTCCCAGTACGCAAATCATTCCACATGCACGCAGGTCAGCCAATTGTTCCCAAAACCCTATTAATTTGCGTGCACCCCTAGTCCTTGCATGCAATCCATTTTTTAGCACGCAATTCATCCTCCTTGCGCACAATCATTCCTTTTGTTCACAATTCATCATCCTTGCGTGAAATCATGCACATTTGTGCACAAAAAGTTTCATCTCTACTTAAGTGATAGCCTCACTTATTTCGTGCCAACCCGCTGTTTTTGGCGCAACCCTACCTATTAGACGCGCAAACCTCAATGGTTGCACGCAACCCTCCAGGACTCTTCACCACGATGTTTCCTCATTACTGCTTAATTTTCATACACACCTTACTGCTTGGATGTGCCATTTCTCCTGTGTCTAATTCTATTTTTATGGACACCATTATGGGGTGCCTCTTATACCCCGAGCATCCACATCATACGCTGCTTTCCTGTAAGACCTATTATGATCATACATGGTAATTTCAAAGTCCCTTGGAGAACACCTCTCTTTGCGTTTCTTTGCCTCATTCTTCTTCGCATAGGCATGATAATGGCTATTTCTTCTTCACATAGCCACGCTAATATGGACCCCCAATGGTATCACCACACGACACCCCCAATCCATAGCAATGACGGTGCCTTCCCTTCACTATGGTACAGAGGGTACTAGTTATGTATGTTCTAGTGGTTCGGAGTTTACCTTCCTTGTCCGAGTTGCTGGACGTTAAACTGCCAAGTGCCACAGTCCTCATCACATCATGTTAAATTGTGACCTTCCCCCAAGGTATCCTACCTGGGGTCCCCCGACTTCGACATTCTCTACGCCCACTCGTCTCCATTGGGATTGGATCAACCATCATATGGGAAGATATCTTACTTATTAGAGTGGAGTTTGTCTACTAGGAAAGGGCACCCATCTTTCTGTAAGAACCCAACCTTTCTTACATGAGGTAGCATCCCTACTCCTCCCTGATTCTTCAATGCCATGGACCAGGAGGAGAGAGGGACACTAGGGATTTGTTACCCTTTCCCTATCCCCTTGGGATTTATCACCACCGAGACTCTACCCTAGAGAAAGTCCTAGTCTCCATCTCCTAGGGCCTCTTTGGATCCTATGCCCTTTTTTCCTCTTGGGGCCACCTAGAGCCTAAGCCCCATTTCACTTCCCACTGATGCACCCTTCACCACCTGATCATCAGGTCCATGATTCCACTTGTTTCTCACACCGATCATGACTCACGTTGTCATAGAGTAAGAATCGACCATGATGTACACCTAGGGCATCCTAGAGTGTAATCCCCACACCCATTGTAAACTACAAGGACTTTTATCCATGTCAAGGCATGCTACGTAGGACGCCTCCTTGAGTTTCAAGCCCAACACCCATGTCATTTTGACCGTCTTCACGTTCGTTCACCGACACATTAGGCATCCTAGTGTGTAATCCCCACACCCTTACCAAACTATAAGTACATTAATCCATGTCAATGGTTGGTATTTAGGAAGCCTCCCAAAGGTTCAAGCCCACCAACCTGGTCGTTCCGACCATCTTCACATCAGTTCACCAATTCCTTGGGGAGCCTAGAGTTTAAGCCACCCACCAACCTTGAACTACGAGGACTTTGATCCCTGTCAAGGCATGGTACTTAGGAAGCCTACATGAGGTTCAAGCCCAACAAACGGTCATTCAGACCCTTTCTCACGGGCTTTCTAGAGTGTAATCCCCCCCACACACATTCCTGAACTATGAGGACTTTGTTCCCTATCATGGCATGGTACGTAGGAAACCACTATGAGGTTAAAGCCAAATATCCATCTGGGCCCCATGTCCTAATTAACGTCGGTTCATCGACTCCCCATACCGAACTATGCGAACATTGATCCATGCCAAGGCGTGGTATGTAGTAATCATCACTACGGTTCAATCCCAACATCCCTTGGTCCTAACCATCATCACATCAGTGTACCAAGACCCATTCCATTCTCATGGGCCACCTCTTAGGGTTCCCGTCAGCCCACCGAACTATTATGACTTTGATTACCTTCCAAGGGGATTCGTAGGATGTCTCTTCGACGTTCAAGCCCAAATTTTTCTTCACCTTCATAACGGCCCCTTCTTATTCCCATTACACTTCATTAATCTCTTCATCATCTATCTTGATTCTTACCCGATCCTCCACATCCCGGTGAGGTCATATCTACCCACCCACATCATCATTCCCCTAAAGGGGTTACGCCTATCTGATCCACTCTAATCAGTGTTCTGATCAATCAGATCCATATCTGTTAGATGTTAAACATGCGGAATACCCTATGTTAAACATATGAAGCTGAAGAAAAACTCTGATACATTCTTGTGGAATATAATTCACCTCACTGAACATGGGATTCCTCGGGCTTCGACGCCATTGGGAAACCATATAATAATTGGAGGAAACCCAGACGCACTGGAATCCCAGTGTCAAGTCATGCTAGTGATGTATCAACATTTCTACTCACCTAAACGAAGGTTTCTTCCATAACTGGACCCTTTGGAATGTCCCGACAGAAGCATTGTAAATAACCGACATACATAAAAGTATGACATTAGGAAGAGTTTCATGAAAGAAGACATAAATCTATAAAGGAGTCCCAATGTCTATAAAAGTATGTAACTATACCCTTTGAAATCTCTTCACTTGAAAAAAGGAATCTTATCCTTTTTGGAAATTTCATTTGTTCCAGTTTTAATCCATGGATGATACTTTACATCCGAAGGTAGTAAATCTATCTATTTCACCATCGATTCAATTGATTAATCCTCATTTTTTTAGTATATAAAATTATACTATGTTTTTATCATACTTGATAGATCTATTATCTACTATGTAAATCTATAATGGGTCTCATTTTGCACACTCGTTTTTGATTTTGATGAAAAATTCACATCCATGTACCAAAAAACTAATGAATAAAAAATATCCATTGAATCATTTTGATATTATGGAATTATAATAATCTATTTGTTTTCTATCTTACACTTTCAGATATAATTTTTTTTATATATGGAAAATATTATGTGTTCTCTATATGTCTCCAATAATAAAATTAAACATCCTGTTTTCTTTATGTGCCTTTTCTTAATTGGCATAAGTAATATCATGAATGTTTTTGGGTCATCCTACTCTACATTGATATAGGGAATTTGTTTTTTGTGGATTTCCTCAAGCACCATTAATTTATTTATTCTGATAAAACCCAAAAAATAATTATAAATTATCAATAAACCATGTAACTTTTTTAAAATCTGGAACAATTATAGAATTTACAAGAAAAAGTACATAAATTGCTTAGTGATTGATATAGTCGAACATTGCAACATCATGCTAGAAGTAAGAATTTTTTCTTGGTCATCACAAATCCACCAAAATTTCATAAAATCACCTTTGATATATATTTTTCACAGAACCCATTAATTCATAAAATTAGTTAATACATTAAGGATATGCAGTTACTCTTCAATTTCATGCCTAATCGTAACTTCATTATCTATGTTTTCAAAATTTACTGGTTTGAGTTTTTCTGCCTCCATGTTTAATTTTGAATTCTCGTATAATTGTTATTATGTATAATGATTGGAGTTATACATAAAAATATTATGTTTATTTTTCTTATCTCTGTAGAATTTAATGTATTCATGTGACATTTGGTCTGTAGTTGTTGACAACCATTCCCTTGTTTCCTATACATTTATCATTGTTTTCCCCACAATGTGGAATTTCTTCATAAACTAAAAAAAAACTTTTTTTTTGTATTTATAGTCCTAATAATCCTCTAATTATATCTACTCTAAGATCAGGTACTAATGGTATAACAAGTTCATTATATTCAAAATTTTATTTAAACATTTACTATTGCAGATCATGAATATTATTCATTTCTCATTGGTTTTTATTATTTTATCCATATTTAAATTTTATATTACACCAAGTATATTCATATTCTACTATTAAAAACAGAAATTAATCATGTGGATTCTATCCATTGAATGTAATTTATTTTTATTTTATGATTACTGGAATGAAATGGCATCATCTAATCAACTTCATCATCCTTAAGATCATCTATTCATGAATATGTCTACATAGTATTGAATATTATCTCTGAATAATAATGATTTTGAATATAATTATTATAATTATTCCTCATTTTATATTACATAAGGTTATTAGAGAGGCTATTTGATGTCACCTCCTTCACTTCATGGTCTTCACAATCTAATTCACTCATGTTGATTTTTTTTGAATATTCATAGGATTTATTTGAAAAAAAAAATTTATCATCTTACACCTTCACATACCAGGAAATATCTTCTATAAGGATGATGATCTGAACAAAAAATACATCAACATATTTTTTTGGCCCATTTTGAAATTATCATATTTAATCCATAAAAATAGTAAGTTTTCTTCCCCAAATTTTGAATCACCATTTTTTTTAGAAGATTCTCATTCATTAAATGAGATATTTTTCAAAAAATCATGTTCATATATATTGGTTATGAAAAATATCAAAATATCGAATTAATTTACCTGACATCTATATCTAACATATTATGATATCTATATGATAGTGTTATGATCGTTTTTATATCCATGATTCCAGGAATATATTACATGTAAACATTTCAAAGACCAAAAATTATAGAGAATATTTATTTTTAATATATATATTATAGTGTATCTTAATAAACACAAAACACTGAACTAAAATGAAAAACAATTAATGAAACATAAATAAATAAAACTATAAATTTTGAGCATTATAATATAGTTATTGTATTAATGTGAATAAATGTTCTAAAAATATATAATAAATTATAAATTTATATCTGATTGCCTCAAATCTTAGAATCATCAATTATGATTCTCATTTGTTTAATATTTGAAATGAGGTTTCTTCATTTAGATTTTCCCATGACTAAGACCAAGATGAAATTTAATAATAGCGGCATGAGTAGAATCATCTTCCTGAAAAAAAAAATAAGGCTCATGGACAACAACATGAGTTCCAGTTTTGCAGAATTTCCACTCCTGAAATCCTCTATTGCAAATCGCATCTTTAGGGATTACATAAAAATATTATGGAGTTATGTAAGTAAAATTTTGGATGATTAAAACATGTAATTAACAACATATATACATGTATAATCATATCTCATGTATTTATCAATGATAAAGAAAGGATTCTTTTAATACTAAGTCATTAATAAAACAAAATTAGATAACCAATAAAATATTGTTTTAATTTAAAATCTATTCTAATAAGAAATTCCATTTCTATATTCTGTTAATTTTAAATTCAATTATAATTTATATTTGAAAGTGAATAAATTAATTAATATGTATGTAAATTCATTTCATGCTTAATATATTATTTTAAAAATTATATTTTATGTATTCATATATTCAAATTATTTATTAGTATTTTAGAAATTAAATATTATATTTTTTAATATTTAAGACAAAAATTTACATATTAATATGTATGTTAATTTTTTATGCATAAAATGAGATTATTTGGTTTAACGTTTTTTAGTCCGATAATGAAAAATGGATTTTTTTAATTAGTTGTTAACATTGTACAATTTTTATCGAAAAAATAAAATTAATAATTTTAAATAATTAGTATAATATATTTTTTGAAACATATATATTTGTTCATTAAAATTCATTTAATTAGTAATAGATTCAAAATAATATTAATAACAAATAACATTTAGAATTTAATTTTTCTAAAAAAATAGTTTATTATCTATATATTATGTGTTTTAATTTTAAATATGATTTGATAATATTTATAAACTTTATAGGATTAAATAGATGTTAAATTTAGGTTAATAACATAAAAATTTTGTAATAGGGATTATTTTATATATTTTTAGTAAATCATATATCACTATGTTTAAAATTAGTTACCTGAGTGAAAACATAAATGATAAAATATAAAAACATTGTGATAAAATACATGAAATAGGATTAAAATAAGTGAAAAGTTTAATTATATAGGCCTATATATCCCAATATCATCCCATATTCCATCCCTATCTATTATAATTACCATTGACTGTGAATAGTGTTTTTCTTATTATTATTACAAAAGATCCCATCCTATGTATTATAAAAGAAACCCGTTATTCATTCCAGTAAACACTCTTAAAAAAGACATATAATTTATAAACAAGCATCCCAAGTCACTCAAAAATTCCCTCCCTACAAATTAGTGTCCTTGTTCTCCCCAAAACATCGATATAAGCTACATTAATGTACAACCCATGGTAGAGGTAACATTGACCACCAAGCTCTCTTAATTATTTTATTTCTTATCCAAACTATAAAATATAGATTTTATAAATTATATTATAATTAAATAAGTATTAATAATACAATTATTATTTTGTGATTAATATATATTTAATAAATAACGTTTCTTATATACTTAGAGAGATTAAAATGTTTTCATGTTATTATAAGAACAACGTCCTCTATGACTAATGCGTTTTAATTGACTTTTCTAAAATGCATGGATTGTTTAAAAGAGTTATTTAATATTTTCATTTTATATTTATAACATCATTAAAAAAATCAAATCATAATAACATTTCATACCATCTTTTCATTCCATGGAAAATGAACATGTCGTGCAAGCGTATAAGTGAAATACTGACTCTCTAAGATGATGTACTTAATTTTCCATAACCACATAACCTGGTTAAATTTAAATTTTCATATATTTTATAAAAATAATACTTGATAAAATATTAATAATATTTAAATATAATATTATACATACTATAAGTGATACTAACACTAAACGATCATGAAAAATATAATTCCATGAGATAAACATATCTGGGTACCATTTTTATCTGAGTTCATATCTAAATAATTATATAACTATATAAAATCTATGAAAATAGAGTAATAGAATAAATTAACCACAAAAAATAGGGATGTTATAATTTTATTCTAAAACTCCTAGGACCATGGTCATTATACTAAAAGATACATGGAGATGTTGACCAATTAACCCGTGGTAACCCATATAAGAAAAAACTATGTAACAAATAAATAGAATATGGTATGTAATGGTACATATTAAATAAAAATCATATATAATATGTTCTATATAATATATTTTATAAAATAAACTTACCTATTGGGGTGGTAATCATGTGTTCAGAGTAAATCATGACAAAATTTATGGGTTTCATTGATTCAAATTCAAATTAATTTTGTAATATTCAATCTATCATTAATATACTCATCAAGTTTATTTGATTAAAAAATTCTTCTATATAATATGTTATTTCCTCTATTTCGCTAGGAAAATTATTTTTCATCATACTTATCCTTTACTTTGAAAATTTTTCTTCCAAAGTAAAAGTAGAACGATTGTATGAATAACTTGAATACTTACCAATGAATATTTTTCATCATTTTCCACATTATACATATCAATGTATCTTTATTAATTATATTTAAATATGATTTATTTTTTTCAATGTGATTATCTACCATTATCTATTTCAAAAAAATAATGTCCATAAACCATCCTTTGATATGGATTGTTCATTGAAATGGCCGAAAATATTATGAAACTCATTTTTTTCATGTTCAAAATACGATTTACACAATGAATTTAATATTAGGATAAATTTTTATATAAATGCATTCATTATCTGAAAATCATTTTAAAAATTTATTCAAAAGTATTATATTCCATTATAATTTTTTTAAAATAAAGTTTCAACTTCTTCTTGTGATGAAAAATAGAAAATAGCAAAGTGAATGATTTCTTATTTTACCCTCAAATTTTTCCTCAATAATTAAGTTCAAATGATTTAATTTTTTTATCACACTTGGAATTTTATTGTTATATGATTCCTTGGGAAATGAAATTTTTTATATCATAATATTTCTTATTTTCCTATTTTATGATTATTATTTTTATGATTATATTAGAACAATCCATTTTTTCATTAGATCATTAAGATATGATGATTATTTATTTCTTGTGGAACCCATATTTATGGGTGAGGATGAGTGGATCCATTTTCTCCCTCCAATGCTTTTAGTAAATCTTTATATATCATGTGATAATGATGTGTATAGTTGTTGTGTTTGTGTTTAGTTTTGTCCACTAGATTGTGTGTGGGTGTGACTGCATATTTCTATTTGTACATGATTGAGTGTCGACCTGATTTTGCTTAGTTATGATCATAATTTCATGAATTTATATGATCACGATCATGTCATATTTAGTTGTTATATGCTTAAGTAGTGTTTCAAATCTCATGATTATTGTCTCATGTATCCAGATGCTTTTATTAGGGTTTATTCTCATCCTCCTATGTTAAAATGACTTTTTCATGGTTACTCATTATGATTACATTTTTTATATTAATGATATTTTTGTCTGAATAATATGATTTTCTTTTCTTACATGTATATGATTTAATTTAGTATAATTATCATGTATGTTACCCCTTACTAGAATTTTGATCTCACATTTTTATGAGGTTTCTAATATATAAGTTAAAAATATAATAATATCATATGAGATGTCTAGAAGAAGAATTTTATGGTTTAAATTATAGAGAAATATTCACATGTATTGTAATATTTGATATTAATATAGCTAATCTAACAAATAATAAGTCTTAAGGCTCATGGTTTGTGAGACTATTTGTGAGATATATTTTTTAGTTCGTGGTAATATTGTATTATTTATAATTTTTTGAACTTGGGTCCCATCTATTGGTATTAGAGTGGGGTTTAGTTTTTGGGGATTTTTTTGGAGATCTTTTGGGTAATCTATAGGTTTATGAGATTGTAAAGGATACCATCCAAAATATTTAGTAATGTAGAAATAATGTATTTTTATTCTAAATAAAATCTATATAATGATACTACATGTTGATGTCGTGGCTCTAACAATGATGCATCAAGTGGTAGTAACCCTTGAAGGGTTGCATTAGGTTATAGGTCAATTTTCACCCAATTTACAACAAATCTTCCATATTGCATACCAGGGTTGACACTAATAAGGGATATGAATTAGTTAATTCATGTTATATTTATTAAAAAATATGATTAATTTGAATATATAACTATTTCGATTAGATAACTAATAATGGATAACCTATATTAATCTGTAGAGATTCATAGGTTAATGTATAAAATCAATTTTTAAGATCCTCGTTCTATGATAATATTTTCCTTTTATATAAATTAATTTATTTATGTATAAACATTGCATAAATACATTTAGTTAAGACAATTGAGAGACCCTGACGAAACATAATTAACCATGGGAGTAATATAAAATGATTAAATTTTCCAAACTATAAAACTAATGATATCAATGCTCAAGTACAAAAACTAATTAATTTTTTTACAAACTATTACATGTTGTGGGAAACAACATAAACTATATCATGATCTAATAAAAACCATGGAATAGCCAATTATAAATTCAGTGATGAGGAATCATCCACCCTCTATTAGTAATTATTCTAACCCACTAATTTCTCATTAATGGATTTGTGTAAGGGAAAATATATTTTCCATTATCATATGCTCAAACCATGACATAGTAATTCTATTTTTCCATCATTTAAATGTATATACAATCCATTATTGGAATATCATTATTAATACCATTAAAAATAAAGAAGTGGACTCCATGAAATAGGAAGAGTTTGAAAATATATTATTCAATTAATATTTTCTCGTACTCTTTTCACAAAAATGGAACATGAATTATTAGAATTGAATAAAAAGTATGATGAATATATTTTCACATTTGAATAAAATTTCATGAGGCCCATGGGGTATTCCTATAGTCATATCTCTAATATTGGGATTAAAATTGATCATTTCTTTAATGGATTAAGGTATAGTCTTTTAAGAACATCACCCATAAGAGGCTTTAGAAGCAATGTAGAAATTTTTCAATGTGAACTCAATATTGACAAGCTATCTAAGTAAGAAGATTAATCTAGAGAAATGAAAAGGAATATGGAGCATCATGAAAGCTCTAATGATAAGTCACATGGTGGATGGAAATTGATACTACATATATTAATGAAATATTAATAGAGGCACTCAAAAAATTGATGAAATGGAATTGATAAATGTTTCCAATAAAGGAAAGTTAGACATAATAATTTTGTTTACTGAAATGGTTCATTAAATGTAGCTCTAATAATTAGTGAGAATAATAAACAAACCAATGCCCCCCTACACCAAAGTGATTCAAATTCCAATAGAACAATCATTATAAAAATTTATTCACTAACTCTATAGATAATTTTAAAAATATTCCCAAACTTATCCTAATCCAAGGGAACAAGGAATGTAACGTATAGCCACCACTGGATATTTTGAACAATATTATTATGTGGTTAATAGAAAACCTTTTGTCTATTCTAAATATTTAATTTCTTTATTGGTTATTGTTAATAACATTATTTTATATCACACATGTTCACTAGGAATTTTTTCCAACACCTTAAAACATATATATTAAACTATTTATGAAATCATTAGGATTCATGAAGATTGCGTCCAAGATATACAACTATTATATGATTAGGATTTGGGGGAAGAAATTACCAGAAAATTTAGTTCTATAATACTTTTTTTACTTATATAATCTTGGGTATGTATTGGATACCTCTATATAGATCACATATTAGATAGTGGTATAATTAAATATCATTATATAAATGTAATCAAACTATCATAATATATTGATTAAAATTATAATATAAAAATTTAATAGAGGAAAATAATATCCTACGGGTCATGTTTCCCAGCAATGTGGGACTCTTAACTAATATGATTGTAATGGATTTC
Organism: Viscum album; assembly: GCA_963277665.1. Lineage (NCBI taxonomy): Eukaryota > Viridiplantae > Streptophyta > Magnoliopsida > Santalales > Viscaceae > Viscum > Viscum album. Next base: position 1,430,351,993 of record OY728141.1, read on the forward strand.
ATCATTGATAATATTCCTATTTTATGAGAATATGTTGATTTAATTCTTTATGATCTACATAGTCATACCCCAAAGAAAAATGTTGTGTTATCAAAAAACCATGAACCGAAATATATTCCAATATTAAGAAGAGTATATAGTATGGTCCTCATTGATTTAGAGGAATTGGAGAGGAATCTATAAGAGATTATATACAAGGGTTTTATACACTCTGATTCTTCAACATGGGGTGAGAAAGAATTATTTATCAAAAATAAGGATTTATTAATGTGAATATCCATTGATTATCATGATCTTAATAAAATAATGACCAAGAAAAATTATCTTATACCTAGAATTATTGATTTTTCAGCCAAATAAGTGGAGATCAATTATCCTCAAATATGGGCATTCAATCTAGATATCCTTAGTTAAGGGTCATGAGAGAGGATATTCCCAATGAAACATTACGTAATTGATATAGAGACTGTAAATTTTTGTATATGACATTTAGATATCTAAATTACATTGTTGACATCGTATCTATTGAATATTGTATTTTGAGTGCACCATGATTTTTTCATGGTTGTCTTCATTGGTTATATTATTATATACTATAACAGAAATGATTATTTGAAGATCATTATTGAATTTTGTATAATACCTTGATAATGGATAAAATATATTTAGTGTTTAGAAAATTTGATCATGGATACATAAAACATTGTTCTTGATTAATTTAATCCCAATAAATGTCCCTGACTAACCATTGTACTAAGATCTATATTTCTTTTGGATCATCTGGATATTATAAATGTTTTTTGAGAAATTTATCCTACAATTCAAAATCCACTAACAATGTTAATATAGAATTGAGTTATAATTTAGTGGATATATAATTGTGAGGAGTGATTCAAATAATTAAATAATAGGTTGGTAAATACACATATAAATATATTACCCTATAGTGGGGAATAGTTTTTAATTTATAATGATTATTTGAAGATGGTATTGGGATTCCATCCCATGAAGAATGACACAATAATTTTTTTCCCTCACTATCGATAAAAAATCAAGTACAAATTCACCTGACACATTATTTGGAGTTAGTAGTAGTGATAATACAACTAATTATTTTGTGGAATTATCTTTATTGTGGTACGAGTGAAATATATATTAATCACAAAATGTTGAAATATATAGTCACATAGAAAATGTTAAAATTGAAAAAAATATAGATGATGGTAATCAAATATTTTTATTTCTCAATACACTACAAATTGGGAAATGAAAAGAAGGGGATGATTATCTGAGCTTGGAAGATCATGTAACCATATTCATGATTATATTTAAAAAATACCAAACAAATAGTATATTAAATGGATAAATTTGGAATTAATCAGTTAAATTATGAAATGTATAAAAATAAATTTTTAATGTACTAATTAAATATCGTGATCAATTTATTTCTCCACATGAAACAATGAAATGATTGGAATATTGAAAATTGAATGGTAACCCTATAATTGATAGGTATAATTGGTATAAATATAATTATGAATATATATATATATATATAACAATGATCAATTTAAATATCAACATAACTAGTTTAGCTAAGAAACTAATGAAATATATTTTATAAAATTTACTTCTTTAAAAGAATAATATATTTGGATATGAATAAAGGATTAACACTTATTTAATTGGCTGCATTACATTAATTTTTTTTATTAAATTTGATATATTTATTTAAAAATATTTATTTTAATTTTTAGGAAGATTAAATACTTTTTTAATTGATCATTGTCATGTTATCTTAAGATGAATTTTGGGGACTTTTTGAAGTAATTAATATTGAGGTGGCGGCAGGGCACTATAGCGGCGGTAGGGCATTGTAGCTGCGGCGATACTGTGCGGTATTGTAGCAGCAGGTTACTATTCACAGAATGTGAATTGGCCTTAGAATTTGGGCCTAAGGGCTATGTAATGGGCTACAAGCCCACTGGGCCTTCGGGCTATGTAATGGGTTTCCCTCTACCCAGTTAAAAGAGGACTTTTCTTCGATTTAATAATAATGAAAATGAGGCTTCGGCCCCAACCTTTAAAAAAAATAGGATTTTATTTTATAAATAATATTTTTTATTAAGAATGAATTGTTTTAAATTATCTAATAAAAGTAATTTTATTTTTAGGTTTTAAAATTAAATTACCAAAGTGAAATTATGTTTCCTAGAAAAACTAAAAATAATATAAAAGAATGAATTTGAGAGTGAATGGATTCAACATGTTTAAAGCATTCCAAAAAATATTTGGTTCTATATTTATCCACCCAAAATATTGTGACTTGTATTTTCCAAGTATTTTTTTGATATTGAATGAAATATTTTTGAGATCAGGTGCTGAGATGGAATCTGATTCAAAGGCATACTGTGCCAAAAATAATTTTTTTAATGTATTAAAAATATTAATATCCCACATGTGAGGTTTTGTTGAAAAATTGGAATAACTAATGAATATGGGTATTATTTATAAATATAAGGTTACCATTGAGATCAGAACATTGGATTTTCTGTAGGCGTGACGTAACCTATGTGAGCATGTGGCGTTTGTGAAAAAATAATAATTTATATAAAATGAAGAAAATAAATAGTTTAAATTATTTTTCCTTTTCAATTATGTAGAAACGAATCATGTCCATTAAATATGTTTTTATGCCAATATTTTAGTGTAAAACATATAAAACTGCAATTTTGAGATGTTTTGGATTGCTGTTGGAGGAGGTTCTGTTAACGAATGATAACTGGATCGAAGATCGACAACCAGTGGGCAACAAAATATGAGGATCTCACCAACTACAATGAAAAAAATTTGTTATTCATCCCTGATCGATCAAATTAAACTTAGGATATTGAAATTTTTGTATCTTTTCTCTATTATTAATTATTATGATAAACACAAATCAATCGACTAGTAGATTGATTCACAAATCTTTCGTATTACATGATGATTTTATTTATAGATATTTATTTTGAGAATTGTTTACTTATTTTTGGTTCATCATTCATCATTATAATGGAAATGAATTGATTCTAACCAGACATGGATGAGTTTCATTTTTATTTTCATGTTTTTTGGATTTCTCCTCAGTTTATTTGTTCGTCATGGGAAACTTTATTAGCCTCCAGTACGAAAAATACCAATAAATAATCTTTTGTGCGCCCCTTTATTGGTGTAAGAAATTGATGTCATAGATCCTAGATTGGATTGATGATGGGATTGTGATACAATTATGGTGATGATATATCGAGATTAGTTTATCATTTCATGCCCATCCTGGTTTGAAGGCGCGATTACAGACATTACAACTAATTGTTTTTTCATGTATTTTGATGGAATGGATCTGTTGTTCGATGATGGAAATGATCAAATAACGGTTTTCTTAAGTTTTTAAAATTATACTTGGAATGAATGATGGTTTTTTTAATCTAATGACCATGTCATAAATGGATCTGGGATTCTAGAAAATCCCATAACATTGAACGGGTAATCTAGGAATACACAGCATGTGGTACCCCTGGTGTGGAACTAGGGTTTTTGAGGAGAAGTTATATATCACACAGTGTGTGACTCCGTCATATTGTGTGTGACTTAGACTAGAAGATCATCATGTACCTTAGAGCATACATAGACACATCCAAGATTACATGAACATGGACACACTGCGTACTCCAACATGGACATGGATAGGCATGGTATCCATGGGAAAATCCATGTACATTGACAGGATCAGAAGTACAAAGTCTCATACACACCATGTAGTTGGTCATGGACATGGTTATGGTTAGTGATTCATGGGAAGGGACTAGTTTAGGATGTGATCATCATTTACTAATATTGCACACCATGTACACCTTCAATATAGGATTGAAGACCCTTTCCTCTGTATCTTGGAAATGTTTTGTTAGGGTGTTTTCCCTATATCCATTCTATGAGGGTTAGAATGGGATTTCATTCAAAAATAATAATAGTGAATAATTTAGTGGGCCTTATTAGATAAAGTTATTGGAATACTTTTCTGAATCCCATAGCGAGATCCTCTATCATCATCTTACTTTAGGTAAATTTTGTAATATCATTATGACCTACACTACAAAGTCATCGATCCTCAACACAATGGGTTATTACAAGTTAAGTTTTTTGTCCACCACATGATCAATGGTGTGATCATAATGTATGTATCATTCTATTAAGACTTCTAGAATTTATTTATTATTTGAAGACTCAATGCAAATTACACCTCAGACATATTTATTCAGTTCCATATGACACATGAAGTGTTTTACCCTAGCTGATTACTATATGAAACCTTCTATCACGATTTCTAGACTAGAATTACGATTGGTAAATTACCTTGAAAATCTGTTTATTTATTGAGTGTATATTGATATTATTTTTATATGTGTTGTAAAAAACACCTTTTTAGTTCTGATAGGTAATATTTTTGGTATATGATTTTGTTGGGGTGTCTTTCTTGGTACTGTTATAGTCACCCCTTCATGGGATATTCCCGTATGTGTCATATATTATTATGAAAATATTCCTTTTGATGGAGTACAAGAGGGACTAGGATTATGTGTTTATTAGTTTACTAGATAGAATGATGTGTTTTCTTGTGGTTATCTTGACATTGATCCCCATAAATACTTTCGGTTTGGACTTATTTTTTGGCACTAGATGTGGGAATTTATTGGACCCTATTTACATTCCATTTCTTGTTGGCTTACTATGGTTATGGGATTTGGAACTATGAATTCATGGTTTTGCATTTTGTTTTCAATTCAACATTGTATTTTCTAGGAGATTTTTCAGTATGTACATGTATATTATGCCAAGGCCTCACATTTTTATGACATGCCTACTCGGGATTACTTGCTAGCCCCTGGCCCATTGGAATTGGTCTTGGGGATTTACGACATGAGATACATTGGGATGGGTCATAACATAATCATACCCACACTCCAATTATTCCCAATTTCATTACATTTAAACTTTAATAGTGTCATTTCATTATTTAAAAAACACGAGTGTTTCCAGAAGTGCCTATTTTCTCCTCATATAAACGGATACCAATTCCAAGCTTCAATGTTACACATCACTGTCAAATTCCACATTAAATTCAATATATTTTCCATTACCATGACACACTCTAAATTTCTATATACTATGGTCACTCACATTAATCCTAATACCTTTAATTCCAAGGATATTTCCAAGGAAAAATCATGTCTACAACATATGTATTATCTATTTATTAATTTTTTATTTATAATATTACTCTTAAAAATATATTATCACAATAATAATAGGGTTATAATAGTATAATTATCTTATAGATATGGTGTGATAGTAATGGTTAATCCCCCACTATCTCATTCCCATCTCCTTAGAAAAAAGGAAATTGAATCGTGTATGTGCATGAACTAATACCTCAATGAAGAACTATTTTTTTCTTTTTCTTCTTCAAATTTTTCATTCATTATCCAAATACTTTCAAATGTTGTTCACTATCATGAATGAACCATAATATAATTATTCGTATTTTATATTGATAATTTTTCTAATGTAACACCTTATTAACTACAATATTCAATTCTTCTAATGAGGTATGTTTCTGTTTTAATCTTTTTGAAACTCATATTTCTGTGGATTATGGAATGATTCTCACATGTAGGGATGGTCTCAGATGAATATTAGGGTTTTGTTCCTTGAAAATGTCTGTAAAATTATTTTATATTTCATGGAACACAATTATATATTTATTAGTGCTAAAAGTCCCCCTTGACAATTAGACATGGATATGGGAGGAATAATAGTTTACAAATTGTTCAATGGGGGCCTAGAAACCGTTTGAGGTTTGATATATCCATTAACACAACATCTTCATTTTTTTAAAACCAGGTGGGTGGCCTATAGTAATATGTTACTCTAGTTTATTTGGATAGAGAATACCACATGGGTGGCACATGGGTTTTCATAACGTGCAGAAAAACCATGAACCTCACTAAAAGTGATTTTTTCATGATTTTCCCATGTTTGATTAAACTCTACATCCCTAATTTTCATACTCATTTGAATTTCATTAGCTGATGGTGAGAACCAATTTCTCCCATATCTACCAGTGATGATCCTTCATCGATTATGAGGTTTTTTATGTGTTATTTATTCTAATTCAAAGTCGTGAGTATGTTTATTACCATGTTCCCTTCTACATTCTAGAAGAAATAGTGCGAGTTACTTCCACTTCTTCTAAATATCATGATCTATTATTCTAGAGGGTTCTTTAAATTTTTTATTTTTTCAATTTTATAATGAATAAAGTGTTGATGTTCGATGAGGGGTTGTCTATGAGCATAATAAAGGTGGTTTATAGTCTATTTCCCATAATCATGATATTATTGAGATGTATTTTGTTTTTTATATTTCAATGTATTTTTTCACATTTGTTCTATAGTAAAGGGAATTAAATTTTCTATGTAAATTATGTGTTCAACTCTTCATAAATCACATTGGGTCAATTAAAGACTATGAGATCTGGCTTATGAAAACCGATGGGATGTTCCAATAACATAAAAATGGTCTAATACGGTTTTAAATGACAAATATAGGTTTTATGACAATACACTAGTTGCAATTATAGATTGATATGTTAACTTTTTACAAGTGGATTTTAGCTTAACATGAATTTAAATTGGCTATATCATGATAAGGTAAGAGATGTGAAAATTATTAAAGGAAATTTAGTGAGTTTCTTAGTTGTTTTATGTATTTATTATATATTTTTATATATCAATGGATATTGATATAACTTCATTTTGGAATTGATAAATAAGGGTTAAATATAGTAGAACTTGTGATTAATGAATATTGGGAAAATATGTCACACTTTTTCTTTTAATATATTAAAGTGTTAAAGTATGAATGATCATGGAAATTTATGGATGATTAAATTATTAAGGATTTTTACATGGTTCTCCAAATCATTGATTCTGAATTTTTTACATGACCCTCCACAAACCACGGTTTAGGATTTTGGACAAGGTGTTCCACATCACTAATCAGGATTGTAAGACATGGAGCTCTCTACCTATAGTTTGTATGTTTTGACTTTGGTAGTCATTAAATTTTTTTGACCCTTATGATATATTGTTTGGATTAATGACACAGTTTTCAGAAGGTTTGATTGTGTCACAAGAATACCAAGGGCCAATGAGGTAAATTGGGTATTTTTTAATTTTGAAATATCTTCACATTAGATTCCTATTTATTATTCCCCAGTAGAACTTTATGAAATATTGTATTCATACTATATATTTCTTGAGACACCATTAGTGGTGGAATGATTATTTTCAATCACATCCATCTTGGATTATCATTAGTACCTAAATATACTTCATGGTTTCATATTTTAATAAGATTAATGTCCCAGTGATAAATGTCTTTGTTAAGATTAGGGGTGGATCCTGGATGAGGGAAAAATAAAATATGTTGGGACACAATTTTGAGAATTTTAAAGTGTCTTTGTTTTGTATTTTCATTGAAATATGAAACTATTATGACATTACATGTTTCTTGTATTGGTTTGTTGGAATCTACACGGGTTTGGGATTTAGATATGTGATTTATGGTTATTTTTTTATATTGTTTCACAATGTTTATTAATTTATCTCATTATTTCCCTTATTTTCATAAATTAATAAAAAAAATAGTCTCCCCACATCCTATATTAATTTATCTCAAAAAATCATAAGCCTTTTTCATATGTGTAGGGGGGATGAGGCCACCTAATAAACTGATTCATTTTATAGTCTGATTGATTTGGTTCTTGCTGGTACAAAGTGGTATCAGTAGAGTTTATTTTCTATTTCATTACTAGTAAGGAATTACATACATGAGGTTGGAATTTGTCTGAACCTCGAAAAAATATCATGCATGGGGGTAGTTAAACAATGTTTGGGGGGAAACCAATGATCCATTTGTGGGATTGTTTCTTTTCATGTCCACTTGTTATAGATAAATTATACATCTTCTTAGCTGAACCGCTTATTGATTGATGTTATGATTAATAATGTTTTACTCATGGGTCAATATGGAATTATATTGTTTTATGCATGAGTCATTTTATTCAATTAATTTTTTCTATTTCATGAATCATATTAGGCCCAAATAAAGAGGAGAATGGTATTGAATCAAGGGAAATATAATTTTAATATATTTATTTTATAGATTAAATTAAATAATTCTTAATAGTTACGTTGATACAATTTTTTAAATTATAATATGTTTTTTTACAAGGTTAAAATGGTGTTAAAAAAAACATGTAATTTTTATGTTTTTTTACCTTAGCATAGCTATTTTTCGGAGATAGGGGTGGTAAGGTGTTGTGATAATGTTGCGATAAATACTATTGTGGTAGAATATGCAGAGTATCTTGTTTTTTGGCAAGTTCTTCCCCCATTTTGGGTAACTCTAAAATTTGACTTTACGTGCCATGATATGATAATTTTTAACTGTAGAGATAATCCACCATGATGATGTTTACTATTAGGGAGACATGAAGACATCACTATAAATGAGCCTCTAGTAGTGGAACATGATACCCCCACTAGTTATGGGTGATAGGTTGGAAGAGAAGTTATATGGAAATTTTTATTACAATATGATGTTTTTCAAGAGGTACACAGGGTGGGATTAAATGAGTGTGTAAGATTTGAGTTTGGTTTACGAGAAGCAACAACCTATGATATTTTCTAGAGAAGGCTCACCTAATGAAGTTAAGTTCTCTATTGAGTCTATCTAGGTGATTCTAGATCACATAAAGACTCCATCGATGAAGAGATTATATTTATTAACTTTTGGGTAATGAGTACTAAGGATGTTGTTTTGAAATAATAATGCTTGAGATGATAATTTATAGGGTATAGAATGGAATGACTTCTAGGTGTAGTTCTTGGAGCATTTTTTCCCATAAAACCTGAGATAATAGAGAGTTGAGAGTTTATCTGTTTTACCCAAAAAGACTATTATAGAGATGGAATATGTCATCCACATAATTGAATTGATGTGTTTTGTTCTAAAATTTATAAAAGAGTTTAAGATACGACATAGAATTTATAAGAGGGAATTAGATTTGATATCATTTCCTAGGTAAATAATTTTATCCAGGTGAAATTTTTAGAGGTGGTGAATAATTATATAATTATTGAGGGGACCCTAATTTTTCATCTAGTGTTGGACAAGTGGGTTCTAGTGAGTGATTTTGTTGTATTTCCATTTATGTTAGGAAGTTTCATAATGAAAAATTTCACTAAGGTGGTAGTGGGTAGAGTAAGTATGTGAGTGGATCAGCCTCTCAGTATAATGATCAAGAATTCAGTTATTAGTGTGGAAATCCTAGTTACATTACATTTTACATTTTTTACTACTAGTGGAGTTTCATGGTTGAAAAATAATGGTACAAATGTATAGTTCTATTGGAATCATTGATATATGTGTATTGTGAGAGGAATTGGACTTATAGAGAAAACTAGAAGAAAAAATTCTACCCCATATCAGTCTGGATGATGGAGTTCCGCTGGTCATACTAGTAGGGGTGTAGGTTGAAGTGCTTATAGATAAAAACATCTATATTATCAGGGTATTGTAGTACATGAGACTCAGATAGGATACAGTGTTAATGAATCATGGTTGCTACAAGTAGCTTAGAAGTATTTTTATGTTGGTGATTCAATATCATCATCTATCCATGGTATGATTCGTGTAGATATACCCCTGATAGTGATTTATATCACATAAGGGATCCATAATATATTATATATTCCATTATTTTAAATGTTTCTATTGTAGTACTTTATTTCTAGTTTGGAATTACGTTGTTTAAAAATCTCTTAGGGGTGAAGTCATATGTAATTTTTTGATATAAGGAGTGATACATCGAGCTTATTGGCTGCTATCTCTTTTGGGATGTAATCATAATTTAGAGGGAAGGGTTTTACATGATAATGGGGATGGAATAACTAGTTTCATATCAACCTCATGTTGACTAATACTATAGGATGGCGAGTTTCACATATCATGATGGTGACATCTATATTCATCATGGAGAATATAATATTTAGGTAGGCCATATAGGTCTACTACATAATAAAATTAGTGATTTCACCACCCATGTGATGAGTCATATGTTTGATGATGGGGGTGTGTGGAATGATGTCACCATCCATATGGTTTTTATAATAGAGATAAGTTGAGTTTTCCATTGAGACAATTCCTGGAGTTGAGCAATTATCTATTTCACCTTATCAAATGTTACTAAACGAGATTCACGATCTTAATACTCAACTAATGTAATTAGATTATAAATGGAGCATTAATATGAGTAAATATCCATTGGGTTACAAGTATTGTTTTCCATGAAGGATGATGAAATTTCATGAAGATGTATCATTTACTTGAAGATAAACATGATGAAAATAATGAAATTATATCCACTTCATTGTATTACTGGCCTTTTTTATGAATTGAGCGATGCATTTTTATTCTTCATGATTTATTTAAGATCAATGTTTCATTAGCTGATGGTGATACCTTCTGATAAACCAAACACTAATTTAAGAAGTAGGTATGGATTTTATGTGTGTGTTATGATTTCGTTCTATATAATAAACACACATTTTTTTCATATCGATGATGAACTAATTATTTTACCCATAATTGGATTAGTACTTTGTTTTATTCTGTATGGCATATTATTGTTCTCACAGACATGAGATGATCATGAAATATTTCTTGACATTTTCCTATGTACAATAAGAGATCATCGGCTATAGGTCATTTTGTCTAAGGGTGAATTATATTTTGATAATTTATATTTATTGGGACAAAAAATCTAAAAATTTAGTTTGTTAGTGGACTATGATATTGTTCTATTTTTATATACATGGAGCATATGATGAATTTTTTTGACATCCCATGATATTTGAGTTTGGAGGGTCACTACCAGAGGTTCTTCTAAGACTGTTCCCTCTCAGTTGCACTACTCTCAATCACTTCCAATAAAGGTATAATGTTTGAATAGTCTATAGAAGGAAATAATCATTTCTAGAATCTGAAGAGGGTTTCAAACACCGAACCAAATATAATCTTTCCTGAAATACATGTAGACTATACGTTGTATTGTAATTCATCCAGGATCAGACATGGGTAAGTGTTGATATAGGGAGATCGAGTCATGGTGTATGAATCATGATATTTTAGGCAACATGAATGGAATTATCGTGCACATGATATAATGTTTTATTCAATGGTTTACACATTAATTTGTTGAAGAAACACCTTCTTAGTGAATTTTTTATTTTTATATGGACCAAAAGAGCCTTAAGTATATAATCTTTTAACATGAACATAATATACGCTCATGAATATGGAATTAGTATATAAAATCTATTATTTTTGAGATAGATTATATTCATGGAAAATAGAATATTGTGTTTAATTATTTGAATCATAAAATGAAGAATCGGGTTATCCAAGTGTATACTTCTGAGGGGAATATGATATCCTTGTTCACACATTTTTATATAGGCTTTTAATAGGGCTTAGAATAGTTGAAACTCATATACTTATCTTTTTATCCGTCATATCTAATAAATAATAAGAGGATTTAGTATGTGGATATAAGGATCATAGCATTAAGGTAGGTATTTGATGATGAGGAGCTACCTCTTGATGGAACAATATATGGTGATGAGATTATCCATGTTCATGAATCCATTATTTTTCCTACTTGTGATGAGAGAATATTATGTGTGATTTTCATTAATCAATATTGGTGGTTAACTATAGTATAAATATAATTTTACATGAACATTATAGATAAAATTTTTGGCCAGGAATGTAGATGTAGACCATATGTTTTTGGACGTGATGCTACATGTGTCAGCTGGTGAAGGCTGATCATCAGTGACCAAATAGCATTTTATAGTCTTTTCCCATTTATTAATTTAATTGAATTGATATTACCATTGATTTAATAATATGTTTACCTTGAACATCCTAATATAGTGGATCAATATCGGTGGTTTTGAAATGATTCAAAAATATAACCTATTTGTTTTCAATACAAGATACATTCACAGTCAATTCGTTGGGCGTCTTGTATATTCAGGAGATATTACATTTACAAGGGGTTATATGGAGTATAGTTTTAAATCATTATCCTTGTTTTACATCTTGCTTCAATAAAATTTTATAAATTTTTATTGGTACATAAATTTTTTAAGTAAATATTACTACCTATCAGAAATGATAGTAAATTAGAATGTATTATCCAAACCATAGATGAAATACTAAGGACATAATTCCGTGATTCTGGTGAAACCTAAGAGAAGAAAATTTCCCAATTTGATTTTTCCTATAAAAATAAGTATCATGAAACTATTATGATGGAACCATAGGAGGAACTATATGGTAGGCCATGCAAATCACCCTTTTGTTTAATGAAATCAAGAGAATTGTTGTTATTGGGGTTGAGTTTTTTGTTGGAATAATCATAGCAAATCTAATTGATCCATAATGTCATGGATACAACAAAAGGTATTGAGAATTCATAAACTGGACTATATCATCAATTTTTTTTTATTTTAAAGTGGTTGATGTTGTGTCCCTTTATGTGATGCTAAGATTCTATCACCGTTGGATTCTGAAGAAGTGTATGATGACATGAAGGTTGTTGGTCCAGTTGAGAAATTGGATAGGATCAGTCTTGTGTAATATTGGCTATTCCATAATTTTATAGTGTTATACATTATTTATTCCATGTTTTATAAAATTTATAGTATAACCCATACCCTTCTTGTGTGATAGATGGTGATTAAGATGATAATGAGGTCTATGAATCCTTTGAGGATAATCATTTTCTTATTATGGATCACAATGACAAATTAATTTGAGGTATGATTATTTCATTGATCAGAGAGTTCTAGTAGCATGTCTTTTTTTATAAGGAATCTTAGGAAAGGGAAGCTGATATGCAGGTGTAGTGTAATGACGTGTTTGCCTTGGAATATTAGTGATATAGGGGAAAAGTAGCTCAAGGAAGTGTTATTATATGGGGGAATAATATAATCTAGAAATGTCTTAACAAGGTAAATTCATCTTAAAATTTTGGATAATATCATTTTATATGGATTATGGAATGCTTTATAGAAGTTTGAAATTTCATGGGAGTGTCTCAGGGTTGGGACTTGAGAAAGAGGTGAAATGAGTTTATAGTGCATGTTTCCCGATTAGCAGTCAATTAGTGATAAATTTAACACATGATCATATGGAAATGAAAAGGGAAGATGTGTGGTTTAAAAACAATGTAAGTGTGGTCTAGATACTACGCAAGGTTGGAATGATTCATTTTCATGGCTTTTAAATATCTTTTTAAATAGTGTGTGTTGTTTAGAAAATGGTGTGACTTTGGTCCTATGGACAGAATATGCTACTTAATTTTGTAAATCATGTGACCAAACCATGAACCTCATTAAAATATGTCCTTTTATGATATTTTTTACTTTCATGATTCAATGTATATTTCTTTATTTTCACCCACATTTTACTCCAAATAGCCAATAGTGTGAACAAATTTCTCCCACATTTTTCAAATATAAATCCCCTTTTATTCTATAGAAATTGAGGTTCCATTTCATGTTATTTTAATCCCTAGGTATGTCTATGAGTCTTATTCATCTTATTTTCTAGATGAATCAAAAATATCTATTTCCACTTCTTCAAAAATGCATGTGTCCTATTTAAAGGCCATTCTTCACTTATATATTTTTTCCATTTTAACTTGAATCTAATGCTGAGGTTGTATGAGCAATTTTTTATAAGAATGGAGTTGGTATTAAGTAATCTATTTCATTTATTAATTATTTCATTCATCTACATGTGATTTATAATTTTCGGTCTCTAATTTGTCAATTGATTATTTGGTTAAGGGAATTAAATTTTCCATTTAAATGATGTGTTAAACCCCTAAATGGTCCAATTCAGTCTATTAGAATATATGAGACCAGGCCCATGGCCACCCAATGGTATTTTTAATACCTTGAAAATGGTGAAATGGTTGTAAATTATTAAATAGGTGGTTTATGAGATTAATGACGTTCTACTTGTTTTTTGGCTTGTTATCATGTTATATGTGGCTATTTGGATTGACATGAATTTTAATGGGTTATGACATGATAATGGAAGAGATGGAAAATGGTACAAGGTGATTTTTTAGTTCTCATTTTGTTTTAAAGAAATTTTAATTTTTCTTCTTTATGACTAGATAGTGAAATGGCTTAATTATGAAATTGGGAAAGTATTTTTAAAATATTAGAAAATGATTATAATAAATATTGGGAAAATAGGTTCACCATTGATGTATTAATATGTAAAATATTTCATGTATATCTAAAAATCAAAGTTTATTTTAGATGAAATTATTAGGTTTGTATGACATGTAACTCCACATCATTGATTTGGATTTTTGTACATGATGCTCCATGCCCCATGGTATGGGATATTGGACATGGTATTCTATATCATTGAATGGGAATTCCTTTCACGGTGCTCTATATCCCCTATATTGGTTGGTTGAATTGATTGTACTTATTTAAAATATTTAATTCTTATGGAATATGGTTAATATGACATGTATGTGACGAAGCAGGATTGATTGGATGACGTATCATATAGAATCCAGGGCCAAATAATTTTAATTGAAAATAGTTTATTTATTAAATTTGTCTTCATCATTTACCTATTTATTTTTTACTATACACCTATATAAACTTTTTTTATTATAATGTAAATTTCATTATACAACATTTATTGGTGGATTATGAGTTTAACTCTCCCCTTTAACATGCCACCTTTGGTACCTAATGAATCTTCATTGTTTTAGGTATGGATAAGGGAAATGGACCAATGATAAAAGGACGAGTTAGGATCTAGGATGGAGAATGGATGAGGTATATGGACTTGATGTCAAGAACATTTATATAGATTGTCAGTGTGTATGAATTTTGGAGTTTCCATGAATCACGAAAATACTATGATGTGAAATGTTTACCAAATTGGTTTATATGAATCTACCCAGTTTTTTAGTTTTGTTGTTTCATGTAAGGTTATTACTAAATATCATTTCATATTATTCATTATGATTTTCAATGTTGTCTTACTTAGATAAAGAGGTTATAGTCTTGAAACATCCAAAATAAAAAAAAAATTCTAGTAAAAAACCATTTCCTTATAGGGAGGCCCACCTGAGGCCATTTAATAAATAAGTTCAACTACATATCTATTTGATATGGGATAGGATGCTACATTAAACATACTCACAAATTGAGTTAAAGCGTGTTAATTGTTTGGTTGGTTTAACCATCTATATGGATGGTGGCATGACACACTATTAGGATGACTATGGTTATATGAAAAGTTTAGTTATTATAATATATTAATAAATTTATTTTTTGTATGCAGTTTTATAAATATAATATTAATTATTTCACTTATTATTGATCTATTATTTTCATTTGCTACAATCACTTAAATAAGTCACCACTAATTTCTTTTTTAAACTGCATAACTTAAAAACTTATGGATTATATGAGAGACATAAAAAAATAATATATATATTTTTGAATCATCAATGATAATTAAATATGTAATTTTTATGAAAATAAATGGTAATTATATATTTATTATAATTCATGGGAAAATAGAAGATGTTATTAACCCTCATCATTGAAAAAAATTAGTACAACAATCTTATACATGATGTGAATTATTTTTAATAAAGTATATATATATATAGAAATTGGGATATTAATTAAGTAATTTTTATTTTTTTCTTTTTCATATAAGAGGTTAAATTATTTCCATAAAAATCAAGGGTAAAGGTAAGGGTCTTGGAAACTCAAACTACTTTCACTATGTTATACAGCTTCATGTTGGACTAGAATTTCTGTGTCATTCATGTGAAATGTTGTCATTTATTATTTTTAGGGAAATTGGTTTTTAAATTCAAATCCCCTTTAATGAATTAATTTCTTTTCACATTTTTATGAGAATGGGGGACATTATATAAAAAAATACACCCATTACTATGAATGTTATATTGTAATTTTCAAAATAAATCCATGAAATATCTTTTGTCATTTGGTTTATCTTTTCAATCTATATTTAAAATGATCTATCTCATATGGATTTATGTTTAAAGTTTCACCCTATATTATCTGTTATTATGTAATTTTTTTGGCTGATTAATTTTTTTATTCAATGATTCAATTGAGGAAGAAACTTTATCGTATTTGGATGTGTTAAGAAACCTGTATTGTTTCCATGGGTTCATTATGATAGTTCAATTATTTCCATTTGGATGTTTAAGAAACAGTAAATTTTAAAGGGTTATTAAGATATGATGAATATTTATTTTAAGTGGCACAAATATATATGGATTATTATGGGTGGTGTCCTATATCTCTCTTCAATACGTTGGTATAATATTATTTCTCATGAGATAGATTAGAGTCGATATAATGATTTTGTTTACATAGAATTGACCATGATGGGATTCTCACATTTTAATGTATGTATATAATGAGTTTGTTAACATAAGTGTGGGCCTAATGAGTCTTCCTATATAATAATTACTAGGATTTTTTGGTGTTACACATTTCAAATTTGTTCATAAATATATGCTAAAATTTGAAGATATATTTCATTTCAATGATATTTAATGTTTTCAAAATTATTACTTATTTTTAATGTTTTTAGATCTTTTAGGTAAATCTCACAAGATATATGATTTTTGAGATTTTATTGGAGCCAAATAATATATGTTATGATTCTTTAATGACCTTTTTAAAATCCAATGTTAATAAAACTTATTTTATGACTATGATAAATGTTATTTTAGTCATTTTCTAGGATATTTATATGTTATTCATGTTTTCCTTCTTATAATATTATATTTTTATCTTACTATGTGGATGTGTTCCCCTATTTCTAATGTTTCAAATACCCTTATTATGAAGTTGATAATATCATGTGTGGTTGGCAAAAAAATTTTTGAGGAGCATGAATATGGAGAAATGTTAGCAAGTGTTAAAAAAATTAGTTGTATTTGTAGGTAGTCTCCATGAATTTGTTTTTTATCATTAGGATATGAAACTATTTCTGACTTTGAATATTTAAACCATCACATTGATATAATATGTTTTTAATGTTTTCTTGGGTTGTTATACTAGATATTAGAGAAGAGTTTATTTAATTTTAGATATTAGTTTAGAAAACATTATCAAAAAACCTAATGAAAAGATTAATTGACAATAAGAAATTTTGGAGAAGTATTCATTATGTGGTATTCCAATAAAATAAATATCTTCCGAGATAATATAAGTATAATTTTTTTTTCATAGATGTATCTATTGGTAATAAAATTTAAAATTGTTCTTCATGTATATCATTACATTTGATTTGGTACATAGTGAATGTGACCTTTCTATGCACATAGTTTAACGCACGTTGGGGATCTAAATTGGAAAATCAATTTATCTTTATGTACCATTTGGAGGGGTTTGAATATATATAACTAGTTAAGTTATAAAACCTCAATTTTATAACCTATATAGGGAAATGTTGATTCATAGGCTAATGTTTGTATGTTTTTGTCAAATCATTATTCTAATATTATACTTATTTTATTATATACTACCATTATTTTATCTATATTCATTATTTTTTTCCATAAGTCATGGTAATGAAGGGAACCTAAAATAATCGTGTTAACTATGGGTATAATGGGATATTTAGAGATTGTACCACAGAGAGCCCTAATCAGATTGTGGATGGAATGAAAAATCATGTGGCAGCTCTCACCTAAATATATCAATCCATGGGAAATAATCCAAATCATGTGGTGTTTCAAAATTCACAATGTAGTGAGAAACTCTTTTATATAGTTGATTACGTGGCATTGTCCTCCCTAATTTAGAAAACCCTCCAATCCATTATTTTTTGAGATTTTAATCAATGAAATAGAAAATATATTTTTCATTATACATATCTTACACTATGAGAAGGTTCTTTTGTCCATATATCATTTATAAGGTTATTCTAACTAGTTGTGGAGTATCATCAATAAAACTATCGAAAAAGATGATCCATCCACTAATGAATGGGAATATTTAAAGAAGATATTTTCCACTATGTATATTCAATGAACATATCAATCATGAATTGAGTATTAATTCATGGAATTGAATCAAAAAATAATAATTTCTCTATTAGGTCATATTAAAAATAAATTCCACAATACTTATGAGATATTCCAATATTTTTATGTCTTATAGTGGTAGTAAAATGGATCATTTATCTGATGTCATAATGCATAGTCTTCGAATCAAGATAACCATAAGATAAATCAAAATCTATTGAGAGACTAATTGATTTGAATTATTTTTTAGATGTAAAATGGAACCTCCCAATGGTTCTAGGAAATTAAAAGAGAAGTTTATTATCATACAAGCTCCACTGATAAGACACATGGTTGGTTGAAATCCCTATATTCTATATTTGTTAAATGTGGGAGAAATATCTTGGGTAGTTGTGTAAATGGACCATGTAAGTGTTTTATGTTTTATAAATTACGAAATCAGTTCATAAACTATCAAACCAAGACTAAGAGAATGAAGGATAAAACAAAAGAGAATAAGATGACAATTTATGTTTTTCTTACACTAAAATGGATCAAATGAAATGAATTCATAAATTATGTAAATAAATTCCCCAACCCATCATCCCATAATGAAAATAAGCCCAAAAACCCCCAAAAAAATGGAATAATGATGTCTGGAGGCCATCATTAATGATAAGGTTGATCTAGATAATGCTCTAATTTGAGAAACACTACATCTTCCTTTAAGATATGTTGATACCATATTTGATTTTAATTCATTATATTAATTTATATCAAACATTGTTTCTAAGAATGTGGAATATTCTACCAAAACAAAGGATATTTACCAATTGTTGAAAACCCATGGGGGCCAAATTACTGGGTTTCAGATTTAAAATTCTTCTCCAATTGATATATGTGGTAAGGTACTTCATGATGATAAATTTATCTACCTATGTCTAAATTTTTAAAAATATTGTCTATGTATTGGATTGGCCTACAAAATTAGCATATCAACTATTTTAATACAGATGAATATCTTCATATCCAAAATCACCATATTATCATGTATTGATAAAAGGATGATTATGAGAACTTTGTGAATTAGATTCTATAATATGGGTTTTGTGACCCAAAAAAAGGGACTTAAAGCTCAAAATATTTTAATCTAATTAAAAATTTAAGACATAATTATAAAATGAGAATATACTAATTCTTTTGTTGACGAACTACCTAGTCTTACCCTAGAGCTTGAGGTTGATTTCTATACTGAACATATACCCAAATCAATGACTATCTTAATGATTCCATATAGAATAAATCCCATCTAATTATCAAACATCAAAAATAAAATATCAGAAAATCTAAGAAAGGTTTTAGACATCGTATTCCATCATTAAGAGGTGCACCAATCCACATTATCAAAACAATGATAGATCATTGCGTATTTAAATTTATTGTCATGATATTAATAAAATTATGATAAAAACGAGTTTACACTACCCTATTTGGATGATATATTTTGTAAAGTCTAAGGATATAAATACTTCTCTATGATTTATCATTGATCTATATACCATTAATTAATGGTAAATAGGAATATTATTTCAATGATAACATTATATATATATGGTGTAGACATTATGAGTTTATATTGATAACCTTTGGACCTACCAATTCTCATATTATGTTCCTGGATCTAATGAATATAATCTTAAGATACAACCTTAATAAATTTGTTTTCTTATTTGTAGAATATAATCTTAAATATTAAAAGTGCATGTAAAATCCAGAAGCTCATATGAAACTTTTGTTAAATACTATGAAAAATGATATTTTGTTTGCCAAATTTACTAAATGTGAATTTTGGTTTCCAAAATTCGTAATTACTAGGTCTTGTAATCACATGATGGGAATATATATATCCGTCAGAGATGGATGTTATCAAAAAATTTCCAAGACTGAACTTTTTTATGGTTATCCATTGTTCCCTTAGTATAGTGGTATATTACTGATGATTTATGGGAAATATCTAATAGATATCAAATCCCAAGACAAATTGTCATGTAAGGGGGTAATGTTTCTTTTGGAATGAAGAGTGTGAATAATGTTTTTAGGAATTGAAAACGTTTTTCTTCACTACTCTTGTACTAAAATTTCCATGTGGCGAAGAAGGGTTTATAATATAAATTTCTACATCAATAAAGTGTTCTTGTTTCATCCTCATGTGGAATGATAATGTTATTTCTTATGTTTTGTGCCAATTAAAGTCTCATGTGAAAAATTACCTGACATGAGATTTAGAGCTTGTAATAGTGTTGTTTTTATTGTCAATCTGGTAATATTACCTCAGTAGAAAAAAATGTGATATATATATATAGACCAAAAGAAATTGAAATACATATACACATAGAAGAAATATTTTATGTTGCTAATTATTTATGATGGAAAAATTATACTATGATATCATTGATTATGATTGAAAATTACATGATACTCATATATTTTAAAAGGATGAATCTTGATGTCGAAATAGGTGGGGTAAATCCTATATTTTAAATCGGACTAATCATCCTTCAATTCGAATAAATATCATAGAAACCAATATCTATGATGAAGATATATATAAAATGGTATAAAACATTCCTGATATCAATATTGATATTATGAATTTGTAAAGTTTGTAAACCAGATATGTGTCCCATGAAAGTCAGAAATGAATAAGTAATATTTGAATGTTTCACATAACACATCCTATTCTACATATAAAGAAAGTGATAGGATGTATAATTATCTAAGAAAACTTATAGTGGGATAATATGATGATATATATTGAAAAATAAATATATTGATTCTTGTTGTTCCATAACATCAAGGATGAACAACCAAAGTATAAGGGTATTTTGTAACCATTACCTATTCCAATTTACAAATGGGAAAACATAACCCTTGACATCATCATTGGAATACCAATAATATCTAAAGGTAATAATGATAATTGGGTGGTATTGAATCTCTTTATGATGTTTGTTCATTTTATTATCAATAGGGAATATATCTCCCATGACCAACTCACCATGATAATCATAAGGGAACTGGTGATGCATCATAGAGTACCATAATCCATTGTTTGTAATCCGGATATGTGGGATAAAATGAGGTATTAGAGATGTATTTAGAATAATTTAGAGATAGATATTATCTTTAGATCTGTATATCATCCTTATATAGATACAAATTCATATGGGACAATTCAAACATTATATGATAATCTCTGATATTACTCGATTGATTTCCAATGAGGTTGGGATCAACACATCCCCTAACAAAAATTCTCGTATTACAATAGTTTCAATTCTATAATAATAGTTTTACATTGTGAGGTACCATATGGGAAGATATATAGGACTCCAACATTATAGAATGAAGGTGGACATAAGAATTAGATAATAATGGACCTTGTTCGAGAAATGACTCATATGGTTCAAACCATTTAGCATCACATGAATGTAACACTAAGTTGACAGAAGAGTTATTCATATAATCATCAATAAGATATAGTGTTTGAAATTAATGAGAAGGCCATCCTTGTAAAATATCCATTTAAGTGTGTTTTGATATTTCAGATTAAAGGGAAGCTAATCTCTATATAAACAAGTCCATTTAAGATCCTAAATCCTTTTGGAGATTTATCATATTACATAGTGATCCCTCCACTCCTCTTCTATGTGGAATGTGTGTTACATGTATCAATTTGGAGAAATTATATATGAGACAATTTACATATTATATACTTAGATGTTATGAAATTGTTACATGATTTATCATATAAGGAACAACAGGTGGAAATCCTGGTTAGAATTGATAAGATGTTGTAGAAAAAGAACGCTAATTGGGTTATGGTTATATAGTGAAATCATCAGTTTTTGGAGGTTACATGGGATCATATGAATATGGTGAGGGAAAAGTACCCTCAATTGTTTTCATCCATGTAATGAAATTTTGAGGAAGAAATTATTTTAAGGTGGGTATAACGTTACAATCTGGATTTTCTTCCATAAATATATTCTTTTGTTCAATGGAATGAACCATAGGTAGCACCAAAACCAAAAAAACATTTCCCATTGTAAGGTTGTTGTAGAATTGGAAGGTTTAAATAGTTGTAAGGAGATTATGAAAATAAATATATAAATATATATACAAAAAGTGATCACATTAAATATCTACATAACTAAATGATTTAATATATTAATGAAATATATTTCCAAAATTTACATTGTTTTAAGTATATTAAATTTTTATGAATTATGGATTAACCCCTGTTTAATTGGCCACTTTACTATAAAAATAGTTTTACAATATTTTATATATTTTAATTAACCCAAAATTCATAATTTTTAGAATTAATGTTTTTTTGAAAAGAAAAAAATAATTTTGAATTTAACATATTCATATTATCTTAATATGTATTTTTTTGCATTTAAAAAAATTTGATGTTAACAGTAAAAATATATAATTTATTAATATTATCACTATACTGAAATTATTTTATTATAGTAATTCATTTTTTATTTTATGAATAATTTTCCTATGAAATTATGTACCATAATTTAGAAAAAATCATTTCAAAATACTGTATTGAATGTTATTATCTCATTCTCAACATGTTGAAAATTTAGGTGGTGTTTTAATAAATCCTATTTTTTGAGTATGTTTTAACAAATTATATCAATTTGAAATAAATTTTTTTATTTGTTTTATTCATATATAAATACTTAGTGATTGATAATAATTTTGTAAAATTAATTTTAATCAATGTAATGAATTATTATTTCCTACCCATAAATAATTTTTTCTTAAAAATAATCTTTTTCAAAGAACAAATTTTTTCATGTTACAAGAAATTGTATTGAAATTACTTTCAATACACATTGAACTTTTTTTGATAAATTTTATTTCATATTTAGAATCATTGAGTCCAAACTATTTCAAAGGACTCATTTTAATTTTAGGGATTCAAATAAAATTTCAATAGTGAAAATTAGTTAACACGGAAAAACGAAATTTTTTTATAAGCTAACATTTAAGATTAAATGATTTCCAACATGAATAAATAGTTTTTGTTCACTTATTCTTAATCTTCTATAGACCCAGACATTCCAAAAAATCTAAATTTTTACTTTTTTAATCCATTGAATCATGAATAGATTAATGGAATTATTGAAAGATGATTTGTGTTTAAAAAACTCCCCCTTTTCCCAACTTATAAAATTAAAACACTTCCACCGATAAAAGTTACAATTCACCTTAAAATTACACCTTGAACCGAAAATATTATCTATGAAAATATCCAAATAATAATTTATAAATCCACTATTCACCCATAGTGATCATAATCTATTCAATTGAAATGATTTTTTTTTTGGAAAAATCAAGTTGGGAATGTAATTATTATCTCATTCTTCTGTTTTTCTTCTTAATCATACTCTAAAAAATATAATATCACCATAATAATATGATTAATTAAAAATAATTATAATACTTATATTGGGTTATATTAATGTTAATCCACTTATTTATGTGTTTCCAACAACATATAAAAACAAAGGAACATCAATCGTGCATGTGTACCAACTACATTTGCCAAAAATAAGTGTTTTCTATTTTTCTTTTAGTTTTTCAGACATTGTATAAATAGCTTAAAAATAGTTCACCATTACAAAAAAATAAAAACAATATCATTATAATTATTTTATAATAATTTTTTATCTATAGAAATACCGATTTAATCATACTCACAAACTGAGTTTAAACATGTTATTGTTAGGGTCTTTTTAACCATCTACATGAATGATGCTATGAAACTCCATTATGATAAGTATGGAAACTTTAAAAATATTATTATTATAATATAATAATATTGATATTATTGTTGTGTTGTGTATTTAAAATTAAATTTTGTATTTGACCTATAATAAATGTTCATTTTTTATTCTCTAAAATCACCAAAATAATACTACACCAATTATGTTTTAACGCCCGTAACTAAAACACTTATTGAATCAAATGAGAGTCATAAAAATAAATATATGTTATAAAACATAGTATCAATAATTATATATTTTTTATTAACATCTTGTACATATAATTCAAAATGATATCAACATTATGAATCGGGTGTAAACTGCTGAATTTATTAACACCTGTTATTGAATAAAGGGTACACCGATTATATACATGAAGAGAATTGTTATTAATAAAGATAATAAAAATATTTATATATCATGGAAGATCAAGTTAATTAATATTTTTATCTTTATGATGTATTATTTTAAAACACATTCATGGAAATCATGGTTAATGATGAGGGACTTGGTAACTTCATCTTCATTCATTGAGTTATAGATATTATTAATGAACTATAATTTCTACGTCTTTAATTTTAAATGATGTCATATTTTTATTTATGTCAAAAATATTTTTTATATTAAAATACACATTCCTAAAATATATAACATTCAATTTTGTTTAAAACAAAATGTTTTCTTTATGAGAATAGGCTCGTAACATGGAATTTTATGTTGTTATTTTAAAAAAATTAAAAATGATATTTTGATATTTAATTTTAATTTTAGTCATCACATTTGAAATGTTATATCTCCAGTGAAGTTGTGTTTCATGTTTTTAACTATTTATTTCAATAATTATGTGATTATTTTCGTTGAATATTTTTTTGGTATCATATAATCCAATTCATGGTGTTATTTTAATCAAGATTGAAGTATTATGATGCCAATTTTATTTCCATATAATATATATGAATGTTTAATGATTTATATGTGGGTGTTTATGAAACACATAGTTTTTCAAGGGATAATAAGATATGATGATAATTGATTTAATTATCCAAACATATGTATAAATTTTGAAGGGTGTTGTCCTATATCATGATTAAATGTAGTGTTTTATGCTTATATCTCATGAGATAGTTGGAAATATAAATAATGATTTTTTTCACATAGGCGTGCAAATGATGGGATTGCACACATTTTATGGGATTGTCAAAATGAGTTTTTTCAATTAAGTTTGGGTATAATGTGTTTTCACTCATAGTTTTTATTATGTTTATTTTTTCGACACATTTCCAACTTGTTTATGAAGTTACGATTAATAATAAAGATGCATTACATTTCCCTGAAATTCCATTCTTTCATGATTATGGATTATTTTTAAATTATTCCACACATCTATGTCACGATCACATGTTATATGACTATTATGATGTGTTTTGAGTAATCCCATATAATTTATGCTTCCATTGGGATCTTTTTAAGATCTTATGTAACTCTATCATGTTTTATGATTACAATATATGGTATTATTATTATTTTTATGTTATTAATATATTCCTCATGTTTTCTTTCATGTTATGATATGATTTCTCCTTACTGGTCATCTGAGGCCACACCTTTCATATACATCCACAACACACGTTATGAAAATAAATATATCATGTGTGGTTTCTATAAAAGTTTTCATAGGAGAATGATTATAGAGAAATGTTAAATATTGTTAAAAAATATAATTTTTTTGTAACTAGTCGGTAAGACACCAAACATCTTAGTCAATGTGGTATGAAACAATTAGTGATATGAAATATTTAAATCAAGTGAATAATTTATTATTCATTTCCTGTTTAGCTTGGTCAGAATAAACAATTTTAAATTTCATGAATGAAAAATCAACCTTACATCCCTGAGAAGGTAAAAAATGCACAAAAATTTTATGTAGAGATAAAATAGATGGCAACTTATATTCTATAGTTTAACATTTATTGTGATGGATTTATATGGTTTGGAACCATATATGTGAACCTTCAAAACTATTAATAAAGAAGGAACTCTTGGATGATACACATATCACTCCTTCTCTATTCATCAAAGAATCACAAAAATGTATAGAGATCTAAAACATAACATTTAGTAGGACAACACAAAGGAATATATTTTAGAATGTGTATCTCAATGATTGTTATGATAATAAGTTAAGTATGAGAGACATAAGTCTAAGGATGTGATACATCCATTTCTTATACAAGGATAGAAATGGGAAAACATCACTACGATTTTCATTAGAGGACTCCCCAAGACATCAAAATGCCACAATCCCTTTTGGGTTATAGTGGATCACCATACAATGTATACACATTTTATTTCAATCCATGAAGATTTCTGTCTTAAATAATATTCCATGATTTACATTAGGGATGTGATATGGTTATATTGAATTCCACTTTGTTATGCCTATTTATGTTTAAAGTTTTACAGTTGGATTTAGGGATGTCTTTATTCATCATTGGATATAGTTCAAAATTTTAGTACTAATTGTCATCATCAAATATATGTTTACTGTGATATTACAACTATAAATATAAAGCATATGATAATATATTTTTCAATTGATTACCAAGGACATTTGTATTAACATTTATCAAAAGTATAGTTCTTAGATAAAAATATTTTCTGTTCTAGCATTCAAATTGAACCATATGAGGATCCTTATGGGACGATATATAGGACTCTACCACATTTAGATACAGTTTGAGAAATTATTCCCATAAGACTAAATCATTAATAATTAATGACGAAGGTGATTCAAACCATTCAAAAAAATATTAATTAATCACAATGTTTATAGATGATAAATAAATATATTCATCAATGTAGTCAAGAGTTCAATGTTGGTGATGAAGTGTATCATCATATATATATGTCTAGGAAGTAAATGAGTTCTTTGATGAAAATAATGTTGTGTCCTTGTCATATCGCTCCATTAATGTTCCTTCATCATGATGGGGATATAGATTATTTCTTGTAACTCCATCTGGATCTCCCCAAAGTCGGTTATGTGCTTCATGTGTCTATTTTGATAAATTACATACCGGATCGTTCAAATGTTCTTAGATCAAATGATGTGAAATTGGCGAATGATTTCTTTTATTATGAACAAATTATAGAGAATATAGATCAAATAAAGGAAGTTATGTGGAACAATACTACCATTCAGTCATTGTGCTATTGAAGAACAATATAGTTTATGAAGCTATGAGGGAAGCTAAAGAATTAATGATATAGAAATACCATCAATCTTCTTCATCCATGTAATCAAGTTCATTGATAATTTTTAAGTGGGTAGAATTTAATAAACCATTATGGAAATGATTATTTATTTTTAATAAATATTATTTCAAATAACATATTAAACACAAAATATCAAACTATATCTAAAAAAACCTATGAATCATTAATCAATAAAATAATAGTATATGACCATTAAAATTTAGTAACAGAAATAATTGGTAAAATAATTGATAAAAACTATGAAATAAATTAACAATGAATATGTGATGGCCTAAGGTCACACAATATATTGTTACAATACTTATTTATCAGATCTTGGGATGGAGGTAGCTTTATTAGGTTTTTCCCTAGACCATGCCCAAGATGAACTTGAAAAATTTCAGTATGATAGAAATAATTTTGTATAAAATCTAAAGAAAATTTATATCAATCTTATATCCATGTTAGTAAAATTGCATCCTTTGATTTTTTCTAAAATATATATCATCTCCGGGGATTGTGTGATGATTTTAACGGGTTATTTAAGATACTTTTTGGAAGATGAAAACATATAATTAGAAATTATATATATATATATATCATATGTTTCACAAACATATTGTAAAAATGTTTTTAATGTTTAGGCATATATATAATTAAATGAAATAAAAATAGTAACATATATAAGTAAATTTAATAATTAATATCTAATTAAATAAAATGTTTGCTTAAAATTTGGTTTTTACTAAGAATATTTTAATATGCTCTTACATTAATATTATCATTATCACCTTTATAAAGTAAATTTAAAAAATTGAATTCATATATTAAAATAACACATTATCATCAATTATTAATGTCAATTTGATTTATATTCATAAAAATTGTATTATTATGATTTTTGATAATTATAGAGATAATGGAAAAACGATTGTTTTTAATAAATATTTAGCATTGTATACTATTTCTGTCATCAATTATATTAATTAAATTTAAATAAATAATAAAATTTAATTTTTTGACTTAAATATAATTATATTAACAGTCATTTATTTGGTAATCAATACTAAATAATATTACACATAATCGTTAAATATTCATTTTTCTATAAAAAAACGTTTTCACAACATATTATATATTTAGTTAAATATTAATTTTCTCATATTTTAAAATTAAAATGTATTGAATTAATGTTAAATTATGGATACAAACTATAAAATTATTATGATATGATATTTTATATTTTAAAAAACATATATTTGGTAGCCAAAATCTAGTCACATATGTAAAAAATTGAAATATCTAAAAAAAATAGGGTGAAAGACATGAAACATGTTTAAAAAAGTTTCCAATTGGGTAATAGTATCATTATTGACCCAAAATCACCCTAAATTCTATTATTTTCATCTTTTAGAACTATTAATCCTTTAATATTTCTTTACTATTTATTATTAGAAAAGTTTTCCTCCACTCTATTATAAAAGTGAACCTTCACACATTTGCTTCCACTCTATTTTTGAAGTTATAGTCTTGAGAAAAATATTTTCTAATCTCTCCTAAACACTCTCACCATGTCCAATAATCCCTATCTCACTAAAAGTTCACGATAAATTGCCTTTAGTTATTACAAAAATGAGATCATCCAAAGGGACAAGTAAAATTCTTTATCGAGAACTATTAATTATTTTCATTTTTATCCAAAATATTTAAGATATATTTTCTAAATTATGTTATAATTATATATATATTAATCATATAATAAAATTATATTATGATTATTGAATATCTATTAACCACTAATTTTCCTTTTACATATAATAATAAATAATTCTCCATGCGTACATGTGGAGTGCCGTCTCTATGACCAACATGTATTATTTTTAATAACCACTATGCATATATAGTTTTAAAGTTATATTAAATTTAAAATAAATTATGTATAAATTCAATAATAAATTGAAATCATAACATTGTTAAAATATTGGTTGTAGGGGATGAATGTCGCCTCAACCAGATTATGTACTTTATTTCCCATAACCACATTACTTGGATAAATTGTAAAATATACTTAAATATATTTATGATATTTATGAAATTATTAACATTATAGAAAGATAAAATTATACATTATATAATTGATATGAACCCCAAACTATCAAATAAATTTATTAATATATGATAATCATATCAGGGGGCCATTAATATTTTGAGTACATTTAATAAATAAAAATATAATTATATAAATTTTATACTAGTAGTGTAATAAAATATATACTCCCTTAGTTTTTTTAGATTATGATGATCTTCTACAAATCCATTTTGCAAGGTCAATATACATGATTGGTTACTGATAAGTTGAATGAAAAATCTCTATTAATAGATATACATAAAAACTATTTAATAAATAAGTACCGTTCAATATAAGATTAAATTAATATGTATTAGGTTTCTAATAAAGTATGTAATAAAGTCAATTTTCATATTTAACATATTTGGTGTGTATTCAGAGTAGATCATGAATCACGTTAAGGGTTTCTTCAATTCACTTTTTGATTAATTGGATCAAATTATTTCTTAAAATAATATACACTTCAAGTATTCATTTGTTCTACAATTCCACTGTTTTATATATTATTCCATATTTTTCTCAAGTGAAATTAATTCTCATCATCTATATCCACTTATTTGATGAAATGTATTCCAAAATAAAATTATCCTGTAGTTATGAACAAACCTCAATCTTTTGATGGAATATTTTTCATCAATTTTTGTATTTTAGATAACAAAATTCGTTACTAAATGAAATCCAAATATGATTTATTGTTAATAATATACTTATTTAAATTTATTAAATTTAAAAATTAATTCCTTTCATCTTTTCCCAAATATGGATTTTTCTATAAAACAACATAAAAATTTAAGAATGGAATTTGTATAAATGACCATAAAAACATTTTCCAATATGAATTTGTTATATTTCCCTTTGTTTCTTCCTAAAGAATTATTATTTGGATGTTAATATAAATTGGTTTTCAAAATTATTCTATTCCATTTTAAAAATTTTCTTGATAATGATATTTTACATTTTCATTTCATGGTAATGTTTAAAATGTTATATAAAAATTTATTATTTTCACCTCTATTATTCCTCTAGGGTCTATATCTCATGAATAAATATTTTGATCACTCTATACATTTTATTAGGATATGATTCCTTTAAAAATGATATTTTTATATCCTATGACTTTTTAAGATAATTCTATCTAATGTATCATTTATAATTTTTATAAAACCCAATATTAATCCAAGGGATAATTTGGAGATGATTATGAATGATTGTATGTGTCACACATATGTGTAGATAATTATGAGTGGGTCTGTTAGGGACTAACAATTTATTTTGAAAATAACAATCTCTCATTACATAATAATGTTGAGCGTAATGAGATTTTGGTTTTCAATGTCCATAATATTGTGTGGGGGTGTGATAGAAGTTATATTCATCCATAATATTGAGTATGGACATGATTTTGATTACCTATTTTCATAACATTATAAATTTATACATTAATAATAGTTCAGTATTTCATTGTTATATGCTTATGTTATTTTTCAATGAACATGATTACGGAAACATGTTGAAAAATCTGTTTACCATGGTTATGATCAACCTATTATGTTTAAATAATATTTCTTATGGATTAACATTGTGATTCAATTATTTCATTATAGCAGATATCCACCCATATCCTATGCCTTTATTTTATTACATTTATATGATCATGTTTAATTGGATTCATTAGTAGGTTACCCCTCATTGATAATTTAAGATCACTAATTTTCTATATTTCAATTCGTCTATTTATGAAGAAGAAAATATTATATGTTATTTTTAGATGGAGTTAAAGATGATTTTAATTAAGGAATGATTATATATATTTTAAAATATGTTTTTATTAACTAATATCCACGATACTAATAATTTAGTTCCATGGGTTGTGTGACTATTTTTGAGAAGTACTATTCAAATCATGGAATAAATATATTATTTGAAAACTTTATATGCTTGGTTTTCCTCACACATCCATACCAATTGACAAAAATTAATTTTTCATCAATGTTTTCCTTAACTTGATTTTATTTACTTTGAATATTGGAATCCATTGATGATATAAAAGAGGATCCATAAAATTCATTGAGAGAAAAAATGTCTCCAGTACCCTCATAATCATTAAAGCATGCTGGTCCCTTATAATTCTAATACCATTACAGGGGATATGTAAATCAAGGAATATTTATTTTTAATATATCCATTTCAAAAAATATCTATTTGTAATAATTGGACACATATTTCTATTTCTTTCTATCATTATGATGTGATGAAAAATATAAGAGGGACACACTTGTGTTTTGACATTATTCAGATAAACCTTATAATCTAAGCGGATGGAATGTGAATTCAACTAGGCACCTAAAAAAAACCTCTCACTAAATTTGAGTAAATGATTTAGAGTGGAGGAATTGACCCTACTTAGGGAATCCTACATTTTTATTACATAACTATTCATTACATGGTACAAAATAGAAGATATTTTCATGATTAGTTTCTTATAATTAAAGTACATAATACATGAATAATTAAAACATAAATCTATGTCCACTTGAATACATCTTCATGTGTTCAACCAATGTTAATTTTACTACATCTAATATCATGGATACATACATCAACTGAAAGGGGTGAGCATAAGACCTATAAATGGAATAATAAAGAGAGTCATATATCATGCGATCTTGAAACATATAAAAAATAACACGACTCAAAACAATAAGGAATGAGCAATATGAATATAATAATAAAAATAACATGAATCATAAAATGGAAACTTGTAGAACATGGTAAATTATACATTCATAATAACATCACCATGGTTTATCACCAAGGTTCCATAAATGAATATTTCTAAGGTTTTCCACCAAGGTATCATAAAATATGCCATTCCTAGTGATTAAATTCTTCACCCAATGAATTAGAGAGATATCAGGGTGCCTCATTAACATGTATTAATAAATTTTATCGACATATATCATAATAAATTATTTCATTAATGTCACATAGAGAATAAATAATGGGTTTCTTATTAAAATAATGGCATACAAAGGTGCATAAATACATGATCATTATGTCATTTTATGACCCAAAAAGAAGGTAATGCGGGTTTCATGTTTGTAAATTCCTAAAAAATTAGTCATTTTTAAATATAGGTTAATACCCATTGAAAATAATTTTTTTTGGGTTTCCAAACAATGAAATTTAAATATAATTTCTTTTGGAGAGGAGAAAATTTTGAGATGTAAATTCAGTAGTTAGACAACTATAAATCATTATTTAAGAAAATGGTATAATGAGAGGAGACAATGATTTATCATTTATAAAAGAAAATTATTAAAATATTTGTAGTAATATAAATTGTAAAAAAAGAATTTTGTTTAAAATGGGATGACATACCACAAAAGGACTCTTGAATGGAAAAGAGAAGTGGTGATTTTCCCTTGCCATGAACAGTTGTTCCTAAAACATGAGGATGGAACATTGGGGGCTTGAGAACACCATGAGGGGACTCCATGGGAGGATAAATCAACAAAAAATTATGGAGGATGGATTGGAAGTGAAGTGGAATAGTGAAATTGGTTAGTATTTATAGAAAAAATTGATTAATTGTTTAATAACATCCAAATATTGGTCTTTGAAAACTATGTTATAGAACATGAAAATCCATTGGATTACTTATTGTTTTTTCTCAGGGTATTATAAATTTGGGTCACATATAATTTTATTTTAATACAAAAAAATAGAACTACATTTATATATACTTATTTTTTCATGGAAAAGTGATGTCTTCATAAAGTAATGTTTTTAAAAATTAACGATTCTTTTTAGACTTTGGAAAGTCCCTTATAGTTTAAAAAGTGATCCAAAACTATTAAAATACACTATATAAATAGTGTAACATATTTTTGGTCATATATTGTGTTTAATAAATTATTACATCATTTGTGACATAAATATGATGTCATAAAATATACAGAGACCCCAAAACTATATTTTTTACTATTTACAAAAAATAAGGTATTTTAAAAAAGTATGATAAATTCATGATTACCTAATTTGGAAGTAACGATTTCAAAAATGATGTATATTTTATCATGAAAATTTTCTAAATATGATAATTTTAACTATTTAAAATAATAATCCTTATTTATTTAAAAATAGGGTTTGGAAGGCATAAATAAATTTTTGACACTAATAAAAGAATTCATAGTCCATTATAATATTATTTTATGATTAATTATTTAGATAAAAGTGTTTCGAAAGAATATTTCAATAAAATGAATACTATTCATAAATCCTTGGTTTATTATTAAATCGTATATATTATCTAAAAAAATCCTATTGTGGTTTATTTCGGTTCAAAAAATCCAATAATCATATTCATCTCAATTAAACATACATTTTATTATGATAACTATCCATAAGGGGAATTTTTTTGAATAAAATGATAATTATAAAAGATTAATTTCATTTCATGTTAATAGATTGTGGACACGTAACCCCTTATTACACCCATATATGCCCCAAGGGTATGGTGTGTGATGGAAGTAGTTTCGAAGGGTATATAATATAACATCAACCGAGTCATAATATCCATAAAATTTAAAATATTCCTTGATAAATTTCATTCAATATTCATATACTGAAGCTCATATTAGGCTTGGCCAATGTTAAACCCTAACAATGATACCTCCATCCCAAGTTTTGGAAAATGGTCTTCAAATGACATGGCTTTATAGTTGAGGCCATAAAATATTCCTTTCTATATTAATTATCTTTTATCATTACTACTTATAAAAATAATTATAATGCTAAATTTTTCATCTAACGATACTGTTTCCAATGGTCATATTGACCAACGGTCGAACCTCAATGGTCACATTTCCCTTTATAACCTATAAACATCACTTCATTATTTCACTCAAAATTCCAAACAATTTCTCTTATGTTTAAATTTTCTTTTCATAAAATGTTTTCAGTTTAATTATATTATTTGATTTCTATAGAATTTTCAGTGGGGTGATGATTCTAGTAGATTATTGATATTCACACTTTATAATTTTAGCTATGCTATGTATATTATTTTTCTATTTTAATGTTTGGAATATTAATTATTTTTATATTAGACTAATGTAATGATATTTATTAATGATATAAAATTTTTTGGATTCTATTTATTTTGTATGAGTATAATTTTATATATTATGTATCAAAATTTATTCTGGAAACAAATATCCTTTAGAATATTAGGGTAGTTACATTCTTACCCTTAAGAAATTTCACCCTTGAAATTTCCACTCATTGTCTCTGTTGGTAAAATATTATGGTACATCTATATCATTGTCTCTTCAGGTTATCATGTGTCTTCTTCATATTTATGGTTCCTCCCAGATACATTGACTAGGTGGGTATTTTTATTTTGTCGAACATTGTCTCTATAGTCCAAGATCTCCACAGTATTCTCCTTATATGAGAGGTCATGTTCCTATTATATAAAATGTAGATTAAGTACATGAATGGGATAAGGTATGTACTTCCTCAAGAGAGATATGTACAATACATCATGAAATTGATATTGGTTTGTTTGATGTGCTAGTAAAAAAGACACTTATCTTTTGAGATCAAGGATTTCATTGGATCTATTGTAACTAGGGATAAGATTCTGATTATTCCCAAATCGCTGGAATCTCTCACATGTTTATATCCGAAAGAAAACTGTATCCCCAACAGTTAACTTCATGTCCCCTTGACGATTGTCAGCATAATCTTCTACTGACTCTAAACATCCTTTATATGTTTTTTATGGCATGAACCTTTTTCTTTCATCTCTTTCACATTATTGGACCCTTCAAATTTCCATTCACCATCTTCATCCCAATATGTAAGAGTAATACATTGATCTCCATATATAGCTTCATATAGTTCGTTTTAATAATCTATTGGATGTTTTGGTTGTATGAGAACTCAACAAATGGGTGGTGTTGATGTCATCCACTTATAAATTCCATTTAACATATTATTAGCATGTCTTCATGTGTATGAATATTCCTTTCATATTTTTCATCAATTTGGGGGTGATATCCCATACTGAAATTCAATTTAGTATTCATAACATGTTGGATACTTCTACATAATTTTGATTTGAACCATGGATCACAATTATAAATAATAGACTTTGGAACACCTAGAAACCTCACCATTTCATTAGTGTATATATTTAAATGTTTTTCAAGATATAAATCTTCCCAAAAATTTATTAAATGTGAATTCTTGGTGAGCTGATCCACTACAACCCATATCTCATTGTATCTTTGGATGTTCATGGGAGACCAGTGATGAAGTCCATAGTGATATTGTCCCATATCCATGTTGGTATGGGTAATGATTGCAACAACCCTTTATAAATTCTTAGATCTTCATTCACTTTCGGACACACCAAGAAACTTTTAGTGTAGTCGAAAATCTCCCTTTTTATAATATACCACAAATAATTATCACAAAGGTCCCTATACATTTTAGTGCTTCAAATATTTATATAGAAAGTAAAGCTATGAGATTCATCCATTACCACATTATCTATATCTGGGATAGATGGGACACATAGCCTTGTACAAAATATTAGTAAACCTTATTGATCAATATTAAACACATAAAACATCTCATTCCTTACATCCTCTATAATCTTATGTAACAAAGGATATTCTCATTGATATATGTTGATATTCTATAACAAAAATTGTTGAGGAATTAATTTGGATTGGGTTGATGATGTACCATTCCTTATTTATCACATATCAATTTTTCTTAGGTCATTGATCAATGGATATCCTGGAATCCTCATAATTTCTATCAAAAAATGGTCATTCATACTTATTGCATCAATGAATTTGTCTTCTTTTCAACGGTGATAAGGAATTGAAAATTTATAGACTTTTGAAGCTCCAACCGTCTCTTTTGTTTCATGTTCAAATAATTTTTCATGAAAATATAATTTACACATTATTGGTTTGTGTATATATAACATTTCACATCATAAATATAGAGCCTCAATATTTTCAGAGAAAAAATAAATGTGGCTTTCTCCAGGTTACGTGTAGGATAATTCTGCTTATGTGGATTTAACTATTGTGATTCATAAGAAATATCCTTGTTATTTTACATGAGGACACACCCAATACCTTTCTATGACTCATCAATATAAATAAAAAATCCTTCTCTGACAGAGTGTAGAGTTCACATAGGTGCGCTAACCAATTTATTCTTCAGTTCATCAAAACATCCATCACGCTCTTTTTTCCAAATGAACGTAGCCAATTTTCTTGTTATCTTTCCTTGTATATTAGAACGTTTTTATTTTTTCCTCAAACCTACTATAATATATTTATAAAAAAAGGAAACTATGAATATCAGTTACTATTGTAAGATGAGGCCACTCCTCTACTACCTTTTTCATTGTGGGTTCAATTGAGATTCTTTCATTGGTTATAATGTGACCCAAGAATACTTCCTGTTGTAAATATAATTCATATTTTTAGAATTTTCCAAACATATTATCCTTCCTCAAACATACCAAGGTAACCCTTATATTATTCTCATTCTCCTCATGAGTTCTTTAAATATATCATAATATCATCAATAAAAACCTACACAAATTTAACATGGTAATCCTTAAATACTATATTCATAATATCAAGAATGAAATTATGATCATTGGTCAATCTGAAGGGAATAACAACAAACTCATAATTTTTATATATTGTTTTAAATGAAGACTTTTGAATAACTTCTTCCTTCACCCTCAATTGATGATAACCAGATCTAAGATCACTCTTGGAGAAGAATTGAGCTCCATAATGTAGTTTAAATAAATTGTCGATTTTTGGGAAATTGTACTAGTTCTTCACTGTGATCATGATATGTACTCTATAGACAATGAATAACCACATTGATATATCCTTATACTTCAGAATGTGAAAATTTTCTCCCCATAGAGACACACTTCTTCTGATAAACCACTTCTTTAAAAGATCTTGATGTTATTTTATTGATTTCTCTAACTCTATATTTTCCATTCTATATGGGGTCTCTAATATCAGCTTAGAACCAGGTATGAGTTCAACGAAAAACTATTCCACTAATTCTATAGGAGTTCTTGTTAACTCTTTAGGAACTACATTAATGTATTCCTGAATGACAGGAGCATTCTGACTCTTTATACTTTTATTTTCTTCTAAATATTCACTGATCATCTCCATAAATAATGATAATGGGGGTTTCTATATACAATACATTGGATTAGATATCTCTCATTTAAAAATTATGGTAGGTATTGTATTAAAGGATACATAAATTTCCTTTCTTATATTGTTGATATTAGCATTGAACATTGAGATTCATTCCATGACTAGTATTGTGTCTAATTCTACCATGGGAATGACTACCTAATTTATGATGATATTTTACTTTCCAATGTTAATATTAGAGTTTCTAAATTTTTTTGTTTCTAGGATAATTTCCCTCGTAGTCTTGACCAATAACTCTACTTCTAGCAGTCCATGGATTGATAATACATTCGTTGCACACTTGGTTGAAATAAAAGAACACATAGAACTATAATCAAACAAAGTAATTTTTATATTTGACAGCACAACAAGTGTACCTTCCACCACATCATTTGTAGCCTCCAATTCAGCCATCATTATATAAAATTCACATCCTTTCTCCCTTGTCCATTTCGGAGGTTGATGGTTATTCCCCTCCATTATATAATGCTTTGAAAATTGATTGGAAATGTTTCTAAATTTTCCACACATGAAGCATGGAACTTCCAATTGGACATTAACCTTCTTCTCTTTGTCATTATTGTTGGTAAGTTTCGGCTCCCTCTCACCAAAAATGTTTAGAGCTATATAACCATCTCTTCCAAACACATAGAAATTTTCACACCCATTAAATTCGTTCCCCAAATGGTTCATCCATCATTTTTTACATTTGGTAAGACTCACTTTCTTTTCACCATTTTTGTGATCGAAGTAACTCCCGATGTTTGTTTTAAATTATCTCTTATTTTCATTATATATCTGTTATCTCAACATCTCTCTAAACTCTATTTAATACTTCATAGAACTCATAACATTATCTTTATTGCTATC
Organism: Viscum album; assembly: GCA_963277665.1. Lineage (NCBI taxonomy): Eukaryota > Viridiplantae > Streptophyta > Magnoliopsida > Santalales > Viscaceae > Viscum > Viscum album. The sequence goes on from OY728141.1 coordinate 1,430,390,630, forward strand.
GTAGTGATGATTTCCTAGATTACTTTCTAGAAGGGGTCTCATTCCACTGAAAATTATATCAACCATTCCCTTTGGATTCATATCCTAGATAGATGAGTATTGAGAAATTCATATAGTGTTCCTTTCATACACTCCCAATGATCCATTTTCCATCTTCCTCAGTTCTAGGAATTCCTTATCCATTTTTTCGCATCAATCATGGGAAATATTTATTGAAAAATATTCCCATTATAAGAACCCATGTTTTTAGAACGGTTCAAAATACTAACCCTGTTTGAATATTTGATTTCATTCTGATAAAACTATAAAAATCTGGGAAGTTCTGCAAATTTCTAGACTACACGCCATATACTATAAAGTACACACCATGTATGGGTTAGGAAAGTACTTTCTGTGTGCTTGCTGAGTATATGCCGTGTGATGACCATGTAGAAATTTCCTACTACACGACAAGTAGTATTGCCTAACACACTGTGTATCATTCCTTCTGCGCACCTGTTTTGTTCAAGCCGTGTGTCAACCTATGTGGAGCACCAAAACCATTTGGATATCTCCACTTTAGTCGGAGTACGTAAAAATCCACTACACGTTGTGTAGTCCTAAAGCACATGTTGTGTACATTTTTATTCACTTAAATGAAATGGTTACACGTATTTTTTGGGAAGACATCTTCTTCTTCTCCGACTTCATAACACCTCCGCTATGAAAACTTGAAGAACATACCTAGCTATAAATCCTTCATCTGAAGTCCATTCATCAATCCATCTATGGATGCAGGGTAGAAATAGTGTGGCTAAAGCCACACACCTTGTTCAGTTTTTGATTTTTTTGCTCACGTGTCATAGTTTCCATCTGAGTAGTATTGCTGGGATTTGATGGAAACATAAATCCACAAAGATTGACTTTGAATTAGTGCTCGATAACAGACTTGCCTACATCTATGAGTCTTAGGTAGGTGGTGCATACCTTCTATTTTTATTTTTAAAACCATTGGATGGTGTGACTAAAAGCACATATTTGGGTATTTTGAGTGAGACACTAATTTTTATTCTATTACATATTGAATTAATTGTTAAACCCATGGGATGCCTCTGGGAATTCCATATTGCCATTATTTCTCGAACATGATCGTGCAAGAGGCTGATGCTCATTGGGAAATTTTTTCCTACGTGCCAAAATGGATATAATTTGTCTGTTTTGTTTAAAACTGGTATGATTAATCTGGTAAATCATGATTATATTTTTTAGAGGAATTCAAGACCATAGTGCTACTTTTTGATAACCATTGGGTCAGTGAAAATTCAATGATTTAGATTTCTTTTTATTATTTATGTGACCTGTTATGAAGTGTTATATATGTACACGTTGAATTGAATACGATGGAACCCTTTGTGTAGTGTTGGGAAGAACCCAGATATTCTTGAGTGATGTAGATCACAGGTTGATCTTTGGTCGGGTTACATTGGGTGGTTCTAACCAAGATATTTGGTTTCAGGGACGTCGGCTTGAAGAAGGATGACTATCTGGTTGGGCATGGCCTGGGTTACTTGGATAGAGATGTCGTCGGACATGAGTGGCATTGACACAGGGAAAAGAGGTGTTAGATTGTTTGTGGCTTGGGTACTATTTTGGTGATTACCTGTCACCTGGAACTTTGAGTAGTGTGCATACATAGAGACTTCGTGATGGGGTTTTTTTGACCACTTGTGTGGGTAGAGGTCCCCGTTCATTGCGTTTTAGGTACTATTTTAAGGGGGTGGTTTCCATAGGAATCCAATTGGAAGGTGAGGAGCCAACAGAGGATATCAGTGAGGATATCGGGTTGGGAGAAGAGGCTGGCCGTTATTTGAGGGAAGACATTACTATCCCTCCAGTTACGTTATTTGAGGGCAGACATAGCTGTTCTTCCAACGACTTGTTTGAGGACAGACATCACTGATCCTCTGGGTTACTATTGGGTGTGCCTTCAATATGTCATTACTTGAGACACACAATGTCAGGGGGCACATGATGCAAGGTTACAGAACAAAGATTTAGGTGTTGTCCGAAGCAGGTGGCACTCCATGGTGGCTTCTGAGAAAAAGTGGAGTTTGTGTTTTTCCCCTGCATCGTACTGTTTATAGTTTCCCTATAAATTCAAGAATTCTTAAAAACTTATATTATGTATGAAACGTTGGGTGGTATCCTATTGAGATTCAACTCACACCATACATGGTACCTTCGGGATGCGTGTAGACTTTATGGATTTGTGTGCTTGAAAGAGTATAGCATCAATAGCTGGACTGTGTTAACTATTTCGTGGAGATGGTATGGACAATAAGGTATTTACTATCTAGAGTTTACATGTTTTTATCTCTTCCATATATCATAATTCTTATCTATTTTGTAGCTACAGTTGGTTAGCCATTGGATCCATTACATAGGGATATGTATGATCTACTTTGGATGAATGATTGTTGTTTAAGGATAGTTATAAGTGATCAGTATGTTGTTGTGTATACTTTCTACAATTGTTTTTATATTTATTGATTCCTCTATTTATCGATTTTGAATGTGCTTCGGCTCTGCAGGTCTAGTTTGAGTATGCTAAGTCTTTTATTCTGCTACATAATTATTATTTTTCTCAGACCAGTACCATTATTATCATCCAAGAGGTTATAGCCTCCCCACTAAACCTATAATACCCTCGCTTCTAGTCAAAAACCTTTGGAATCTAATGAGTTGTACCTAAGGTAGTAACACTCAAGTTGTTTTTCACTATTCGGGTGGCTGTTCGGGTCCCGGTCGTTACACCCATGACCTCTTCCCACTCCATAGATACAATTTCCCTTCTTGGTATCATGTATTCAATCAGTGTCCACAACTGATTAACATCTCCTTCTAAGCGGTATACTGCTTGGGTTACAATATCTATCTTGAAACAATAGTGTATAAAAAAGAGATTTCTTTATGGATTATCCATTTTTAAATATTCAATGGGTTGGTAGATCCACTAAAAGTAGGTGGCTGTTGATTTATGAAGGACTCAATTTAATGTTATTCCCTTTAAGGTGATTTTGGTCTCTAAACTTTATTCAAGTTATTGTCCATAAAACGAGTTAGTTGATTCATCATCCTCATGATGTTTTCCATTCCACCTTTAATCATAACACCTTCAACACCTCGTTGGTTTCACTCATCATTTAAACGGTTCCTCCTATTTCCCACTATTTTTTCTAAAAGAAGAAAAACATATTGAGAAATGTGTTACATGTAGAAATCTAATAATTCTAAATTTATATTATTTTTTAAAGCATCATGATTGAATTTTTTATTAATATCCACTAATAATAATTACTATCTCTACATAACATTCATAATGGTTCATAGAAATCATGTCATTAATGAAACATATCCCCCAGGAGTGTCAAATAAGGAGTGAAATAAAGCTCATTTTCATGCACTAGTTTCCATTCATGTCTAGATGAAAGTGGTATTTTAGGGTGTTACCACTATATAAATCTTTGTCAGATACATATAAACATTTTTTGTATCTAGATAAATATTTATTTTCTCAAAAACAACTTACATAACTCTTACCAAAATACCAGGATGTTTTCCTATATTTAGATTATCCCTTGGGTTCTTCCTAATGTTTTGAAATACAAATTTACACAAGTAACTAAAACATAACATGATACCAAATTTGGTATCCCACATTTTATTACATAAATTATCATTATATGGTACAAAACATGGGTTCTTTTAACATTTAATGTAATAGAAATAATGTACATAATACATGAAATATTAAAAAATTCAACTATGTTCACAGAAAGACACCTTCATGAGTTCACCATAAGTTAATTTTATGGAATACCATGTCCCGAGGGCATACATTAAATGAATGGTGTATGCATGAGGCCCAGTGAGGGAATAGTCAAGAGAGACATATAACATGAAATCATGAGACATATCAAAATGAACATGAGGAATAATGATAAGTTATGAGAAAGAGGTATATTATTATAATAATAACATGAATCATTACTAGAAAATGTGTATAAAACATTTAAATGATGAATTCATAATCATATCCCCATGGTTTATCACCATGGTGTGGTAAATAGAACTTACAGTGGCTATTCACCATGGTATCTGAAAAATGTTAAATCTAGAGATTAAATTAATTAACTAATACATTGGAGTGATACCAGGGTGTACCATTAATATGTAGTAATTAATGTGAGCCACAAAGACCATAATAAATCATTTCATTAATGGCATATGGAGAATAAAGAACAGTATCTTAATCCAGATAATGGAATACAAAGGGGTATAAATTTGTGATCATTGCTTCATTTTTATCCCAAAAAAATGGAATTCATGTTTCGTGAATGTAATTCCGAAAATTCATTATCCATTATTATATATAGATGAATATACATGGAAAATAAATAGGTATGGGTATCCACACAATGAAAATAAATGATAATTTGTTATGGATAAGTTGGAATATTTTAGAATGAAAAACTGCTGTATAACGGTAAAAAAACATAGATTTAGAATGTGGTAAAATGAGAGGATACAAGGGTATCAAATTTGTAACAGAAAATTATTATACTAATATTGGTTACTGAAATTGGGGAAAAAATTATTGGCAATTAGAAGATGTACATTAAAAAATGACTCTTTAATGGAAAAGAAAAGTGTAGGTTTTTTCTTCCCTTGAATAGTTTTTTCTAAAACCTGAAGGTGGAACATTATGGGATTGAGGACACCTTGAGGGTACTCTTTGTGAGGAAAATAACCTGAAATTCATAGAGGATGTATTGGTAGTGAAGAGGAATGTGGAAACTAGTTTGTATTTGTAGAAAAATTAGAGGAATTTATTACAAATTTCTAAATATAGTTCTTGGAAAACTAGGTTATGGAAAATAAAAAGTCATTATCATAACCATGGATTTTTGTTCATTGTTTTTGAAATTTAGGTAACATTTAATTTTTTTGTAATCCACCAAAACCGAATTTAATTTTTAAATTAATCTTTTTGTATGGAAAAGTAATGTTTCTATAATGAAATGCTTTAAAAAATAAATCATTCAATTTTAGTCTTTTGACGGTTACTTACAGATATAAAAAATTGATTAAATATATTAAAATACTCAATATTAATAATGTAACATATTTTCTGTCATGGATTGTGTTTAATTATATATTAAATAATTTATTATATAAAAATAATTTCATAAAATAAAATAAAATCCTACAACTGTATTTTTTTACAATTCAGAGAAAGTAAATTATGTTATTAAATTATCATGAATTTAACCTAAAATTTTTTCATGTGTTGATTTAATAAATGTGGGTTATTAATCATAATAATTTTCTAAAAATGGGAATTTGAAGTTTTTATTTTAAAAATACTTATTTATTTAAAAATAGTATTTTTTATAGACCAATAAAATTTCTAACACTTATAAAAAATTTCCAAATCCATGATAGATTTATTTAATAATATAACATATAAATTGAATATTTTTATAATAAAACATTAGTAAAATAAATTCAAATTAGAATACATAGGTTTATTTTTAAAAAGGAATAAATTTTCTTGAAAAATGATTGTATTTTTTCATCCAAAAATCAATTTTTCAAATTCATATCAAATAAACATATATTTTATTATGAAAACTAGTATTAAGAGGAAACGTTTGAATAAAAATATTATTTATACAATGGAATTTAAACATTATCTAACTAGGGTCTTGAAACGTAACGCCTTGTTACACACACATATACCCTAAAGGTAAGTCCAACAATGGTTGTAGATTCATGGAGTGCCTTATCTAACATTAACCGAGTGGTAATCACAACTAAATTTAACATATCCCAGATGTGATTTCATTCAAGATTTATTTACAGATGCTTTTCATTATTTTTGGTGAATGGAAAACCCTAGTGATGATACCTCACTCCAAGGATTTAAAAAATGGGAATCAAACGACACGACTCTACTGGTTGAGGCCATCAATTATGCTCTATATATCAATTATCCTTCATCATTACTACTTATAAACCCTAATTATGATGGAAAATTTATCCACCAAGGGTATAATTTCAAACATCCAAACTATAAAACAGTCACATTACACTTTATACCCTATAAATACCGCTTCATTCATTAACTCAAAATTAACTACAATTTCATTTAAGGTTATATTTTCATTTATACAATGTTGATTGGTTTTATAATTTTTTTTTATTAAAATAGAATTGGATGTGGGGGTGATGATTCTAGTAAATAGTGGCAATGTACACTTTCTCATTATAGTAATTTTATTTTGTATTCTTTGTCCTATTTCAATGTGTTCCATTTTAATTGTCTACATAGACGATTAATGTATTGATATTTATTAATTATATAATGTTTATTGGTTTCTCATTATTTTGTATGTGTATAATATTATATAATATTTAAAAACATTTATTCTGGAAACAAATATCATTTAGAAAGTCTAGGTCATTACACTCATGGATTATAACATTGAACCAATAAAATCTCACTACTCTTTCACTCATCAGGAAAGAACTGCCCCTATTATTATCACCTTTTACTCCCATGGATATTATATGAAACATTATATCAATTGTGGTGTTTTAATATTCTCTACCATCATGTTCTTAATGCAATCCAAAAGAAACCTAAATGAGTCATCCAATAACACCATTGTTATATTCTAGTCCTTTCCAGAGAGAGTCTTGATGAACTATTGTTCACTTTTTTTTTCTGAAATATCATGTAACACCTTCCAAACAATTTATTTATATTTATAAATACATGATGAAATTTCTATATTTCTTTAAAAAAAATTATACTCACTTTTTTCATGAGTTATTTTATTATTTTTATATAGAAATTTGTGCATTCCCTTTTTAATGAAATGTCATTTAATCTTCTTGAATCGACCGACCAGTTGACATTGATGCTAAACGAGTTGTTTCTCATGAAGATATATAAATTTTCGTAGGTAAGAAAAAACAAATTCAATGCTTTTATAAATTAATCCAAACATTATACACAAAAATACTAATAGTACTATTAAATAATGGTAGACATTTACAAACTCAATTCTAGTTATTTTGGAAACTCACATAATTATTTTTATCATATACCCAAAATTATAGAATAATATTGTATCAATGATGGTCTAATTTATTATATGAAATAAAAGAGAAACTGATTTATATGATGATATGGCTAATAAATGACATTATACTAAATGTGACCAATAAAAACATACTAAAATATGTATTACATGAGGGTATTTAAAGGTATTAATCTCTGAAGATGTGAAAGATTTTTTTGGGAACCTCCTAAAAGTGTATAGGTTTATTCATAAGTACATTGGTATATAGATTTAATAAAATCCACAATAGGGCTTGATCATAAAAATTCAAATCACATTTTATTAGGTAAAAGCTAAAGCAGCCACACCTGAGAGGAATATTGAGTTGCATGACCTACAATAAATGGATGAAACTAATTCTGTTCAAGAAATTAAGTCACACAATTCAGTGTTATTATTTCTAAAATATAGGTCACACAAAATATATATTATCCATATTAAAAGGATATTTTGGGGGAAAGATAGAAAAAACTAGACATGAATAATTTCATACTCTCAATAATTATTCAATTGGTATTGATTTTTTAAATATTTTTATGTAAAGATGAGAAATGTTCATCCCCATATTAATCACCCTTTTTTATATTTTATAAACACATATTTATTGGATAATGTGTGATCCTTTGAAACTTGAACGAAACTATGAAACTTGGGATTTAAATTGGAAGACACTGTAGAAGTCTGGGATCAATGATTCTTGATGGAATTTGAAGTGCTAAGGCTTACTTGAGAATAACTGAACCAGATACACGCTATTATGCTCAATCAAATCTATGAGTGAGGATAAGTAATTTCTATAAATGAAGTATCAGTATCTGATCATGGATGGTTGATCGATGTGATATTGATTTACTCAACTATGACCCGTATTGGAGATGGCGATTGAAATGGTTCAGATGGAGACGACATGGTTCCTCTGGACATAGTGGAATTATGCAATTGTTCTCCATGTGGAATACATTCAACAAGGGAAAAATATTGTTGACACTAATTATGACTATGATGCTGACTTTGATGAACAATCTAAAGGAGGATTTATGCATAGAATTTGGGGGCAAACATCTTATTGTTTAATGGATATTTCTAAACCAGACAACAAAGACAAACCTTCTAGATAATAGTTGAGGAGATTATTTTGAGCGAGGGAAGAAGCATAAATATGACGACGATATTTGGTTAAGAGAAGGTGATGGGGAATATTTATCCTATTTCTTTCTATTTTTATTTTGTTATCTTGGTTTTCTTGTAATTGTTTATTGAAAAATATGGGTGTGATCATTTCCAAATTGAGTTGTTGCACTATCCATTATAGTTGATTAATTTTATTTATTAACAAACATCAATAAAACAGTTCAAATGTGAGTTAGAATACTTTACAAAGAATTTAAAATTCAACTTTGATATTTGGATGCGATTTTATTTTCTAAAAAAATTTATTTACTTTTATTATTCATTCGAATTTATCATTGCATATTAAACGTTTTCTTTTCACTAATTAACAATGCACTATCTTTCTGGAGATTATTTACCCCAATATTCTACATATATCCACTTATATAGTTTCCTTGGAGATAGGTGATCATTATGATAAGTTCTCAATAATGGTTTTAGGGAATATTTTGGTTTTTTTCATGTTGTCATGGTTTTCAACCATAAATACGTTTCCCTATGATTGATACCCTATAAAAACTTGTTAATTAGTTTTAGGTTTTACATATTGTGTTTATTCAATTTCATTCCTACCAATTTTTTGGTGTTATTTTCAGGGTTGTCTTCATGTGACCAAACGAAACTCAAAAGAATAATAATAATAAAACAAAAAACATTTTATTAAATAACCTAAATATGTTGTGTATTTTTTTTTAAAAATCCATAAAAATATTTTTATTCACACAATGTTTAGGATAAGGGAAGAAGATCCTCTAAAATATAAAATTGAATAAATCACCATTTAACATAGAAAAATAACTTATAATGCAATGGAAGAGTATTGAGAGGGTGTTCTTAGAAACATTGATTCAAATCATCAACCAAAACATATTCATCACAATTTTGTGCACCATAGGATGATGGAATATCATATTCCCCACATTCCTAGTAATCCATCACCCACATGGTTGTCCCAAAGAGCCCAGAATTTTGAGTTGAAAATTTTTTATTTGGAACTATTAATAATAGTTAGTGGAATGATTAATGAGGAATCATAGACCTTAATTATTAATTTCTATAACATTGTGAAAAAAATATCCACTCCAAGTGTATAGCCAGGATAAAACCAAAAATGGGAAGATTCCCATTTTGATTAAAGTTAAATTCTTGAAACTAGTAATTATCTTTTAATGGGAATTTTTTGAATGTTCTTCAGAAAGCGAATGAGTTGTGTAGTACAATGTTTTATACTAGGAGGATGAAATGGGTGTTTAGGAGTAATATAGAAAAATTCATCCAATATGATAGAAAGGCCTTCTATGGGGTCTGATATAGGATTATGGACCCTTTTAGGAAGTGTAACCATCAAAAGATACCCTCTCATTCTCTTATAGAATTAATTTATAAAGGTATATCACCCTCATGTCAAAACATTGAGAATCAATCAGCTGGTGATAATTTCACTGACCAAAGCGATGAAGAGAAGTGAAATATCATTAATACCCTTATTTTAAATACACCACAAATGGAATATAGATGGAATAGAGTGACAAGAGGATAGTTCACTACTGGTCCTAATTTAGAAATTCTAGATCCACATTCTCAAATTAAAGACCAACTTTAATATTTAATGAAAAATAATTCCACTCAAATTATCAAACACATTTAGAGAAAAAATCAGCATAATGGACTTTTAGAATAGTGTCAACAATGTGGAATGTTTGGTGACATCCATAATTAATGTACTAACATGAACATGCTTATAACATTGTATAAGAATGTATGTTTTTCTAGTTACGGTCCTAGTATATGATTTAGGGATATTCTATTTTCATATAATTAAAATTTCAGCTACATAAACCATCCTATTTTTTTATGGAAACAAAATTGAATTGTTTGACAACCTGCAGCTCTTCAATTCTACAATCATCCAATATCACATTTTTAAACCAAACCTAGAGAAGAGTCATCTAATTAACCTGATTAAGTAAGGGATATAATTAACCTATTGATAGGAATGTTTTATTCAAAATATGAAGAACTAAAATCACAAAGAAACCTATATAAATTCAATGATACGTAATCTTGATCATCAACTGGGAATAGTTTTCAAGAGATTTCACGTCTAAGGATAAAGGAAGCCATCTATGTAAATATAAATTAAATCCAAAGGGAAAATTTTATAGCTGTTATCATTAAAAGTTGATTAAAAGTTCATAAAAACATAATAGTGACCCAAACCTACAGAAAATGAAAATATATTAGAAATTGGTAACAAAAGTCTATAAATTCATAAATAATGAATTTTGGATATATGTAAACAATCCATATGTAAAAAACAATTTCAAAAAATTATATATAAGAAAAAATTTCTAAAAACTGGAGAAAAGATAAATCAATTTGTGAAATAGAACCATAATGGATTCCGACTATTTTGTAATGTTTGGTTGCATAAATAACTTTTTATCAAAAGAGTCAACAAAATAAATATTAACCCAAACATCTCAAATTTCATGAGCCATTTAAAAATATTCAAATTAATATCACTTCATGTTAATATCTGGTTTATTTTCCATATTATATTAACATTCCTTAAAAAATTAATACTAGTCAACTCTTGATGAATTATCCACCAAGAGTTCAACTGAGGAGTGTAGTGTTGTAGTTTATAGTACGATCCCTCTATGTTAAATGATACTGGATGTTGTTTGATTCCATGAACCTTTCAAAATAGTGGAAAAGTAAAATGACGATGTGAACTTTGTCGTAGTATGAACATTATTCCATTGTTATTGTTTACGTAGATGATATAATGAGATCAATTACCCACTATAGTTGTTTTTCAATTGGATGACCACTCCATCATACACCCTATAAGAAGATTTGATGATTTGATTTAAGGGTTCATAAATTGTACTTGACTAAAAATTTTACTATTCGTAATATGGAATGTTTCATGTAAGTCCCTATCATTCTTCATAATCCCCTCCTAGTAAATGGAGGTTCTATTTTTGTTTTTGACAAGTTAAATTTATTTTCATATTGGGTGTGGAAAGTGATGAGGTGATTTCTTTTAAATAAATGGAACGTGATATAAAATTCATGTAACTTCTCTAATTATAAGTTGAATGAGTCTATGGAACATTATTATGAACATGAATATAACGTTTTAAAAAGGATTGATGAGACAAATTGAGACACATAACCTTCTAGAAGTCGTATTGAAATTTGTTCTAGAAAGTAATTTGAATCAATATATTCTTTTGAGGGGGATTTCTTATAAAAAAATTATCAATTTGTAGAGGAGAACATTATAAAACAAAATAATGATATTGTGTTTTTGTGTCTTTGAAATTTATAAAATAGAGATGTGTTGAATTTATTTAGATCACATTAATTTCATTGGAATATAGTTCAAAATTTTGTGCCACATAAACCAAAAAGTAAAAAAACTAGTTTTTAGAGATGAAATAACATCATTCTCGTCTAAAATATTTATTTTTTGGAGAAAAAAATATCTTATTGTTATTATTTCTTCAAAAATAGAAATCGATGACGGGGAAAACATGATAGAAGTGTTGAAAAGGTAAAAAATTCTATTTGGTGGACCATTGCTGATTTGAAAGGAATAACACCATAATATTTAATTTAGAGGATTCCTATGAAATGTAACGAAATACTTTTATATAATAAAAATATAATACTAAGTCCCAAAAAAAGTTTGTTAATGAAGTGGTTATTAAGATGCATGTTGATGAAATCATTTAACAAATTTCTAATAGCTCATGGATTAGTTATGTATAGGTATTCCCAAATGTAACATCATTGGTTTTTGGAGTGGGTATCAATTATAACACTTTATGAATATTTGGAATTTAGTGGGTATTCCATCTCCTTCCTCGTTTAACATATCTAATTTATGAGTTTTACATTAACCGAATACATTGTTTTTATATGCATATAAATGATTTTCAAGTACCTCGGGTGTTCAAATGTGTTTAAGGTGCATCAAAGACACTGTTTCTGAGAGGTGAAGCCTGAGGTGCATAGTTTGGGTAAACTGTGTGACCTCCAAAGAGAATCTATGTGCCCCCTTTTGCACTAATCTTAGTTTGGTAAACCGAGTATGGTGAGGCACAATGACATTCAAGGACCTATTTAGTTTTTAGCTGAGGGATCTACATGGTCTGCACATAGTTTTACAAACAATGTGCAATTCACATGGTTAGTTCAATTTGAGTAGTACCCTTACATTATAGCATGCATGGGTAGTGCATGGTAATTCCTAACCATGTGGGGCATGGATCCTCAGTAGTAGGAAGAATACAATTGGCACATGATTTGGAAAACCGTTCAAGAAAACTATGGGGATTATTAAAGAAGTGAAATGATAAAATTACCCCTCCCACCTTAAACATGATTTATTCCTCCTCCTCTCATTCAAGTCACATGAACATGGGATCACCTTATTTTTCCTCATCGTCTTGATTTTGATCCAACATATTCATCCAAGCTCCATTCTTGATGATTTTTTTAAAAATTGGAACCATATCATTAATGTTATCTACCAGCATGCTTATATTTTCCTTTTCCCTAGTTTCATGGACCTTAAAATTGTTCTAGTCATTTTTAACCATTTATAGGGCATTTTTTGCAAACAAAAATTTCTCCCAAATTGGGTTTAGTTAGAATCTATGATCGGATTCTTCTACGCCTACGACTATAAGGTAGGTGGTGCAAATTTTATTTTAAATTTCTCATGTGTCTAGGGGGAATGAATTTTTCTCTCTGTTGTGTCATCTGAGTGATACCAAATAAAATTAATTATTATCTTCTATTGGTCCAATTATTATCTCAAGAGGGGGTCAATTGAGTAAGCAATAAAAATTCTTATAATAAATGGATTATTTTGAAATTACCCAATTAATTTAAAACTACTCATTTAATTTATATAAAATATTGTTAAAAGTTCTAATGTTTCAAAAGGGTTTTTAATGATTTATTACTTTTCGAGAAAGTAATATACTATATTAAATTTCCATTTTAAATCAATTTACATAATTAAAAGCTTTTAAAAAAATAATGATTAACTATCATAATATAATTTTTATTTATAGTTTTAAACTATTAATGTTTTAATGAACAGATTCAATGTAAAAAAAATAAAATATGCAGTTGAAATTTGAATACAAGGGGTTTAACCTCAAGCGAATACTTATTCCTCTCCACTTGGTGATAACCTACCAGCATGTAGTATGTATAAATAAATTCTTTGACCCACAAACTAGATTGGGTTTAACAATAGTTTACAACTATCCCGGACACATAGTACATCATCTATATATGTGGGTGTAAAAATAAAAAGGCTATGGAAGGACCACTACCACTATTATCCATGGGAGTACATGTGTAAGAAAATTAAAGAATAAATCTAGGTATCTTTCAATTCATCATAAGAGAAGTGTTCATGCAATTAACGATATTATTGACACACACAACACAAAATGTTAAAAATTTAATCAAAATAGAGAAATATAAGAGTGAACAGTTTAGGAATTATTGGTTATTTATAGTTCATCTCAATACTCTAGATTTTATTTTCAGTAGAGACTGTGTCAGGTTCCCATGAAATCATCAAAAGAGTAGAGTGTCGCAGAATCTCATTCTTGTTGGGAGGAAAACAATAGATGTGGATGAGCTTCAGCTTCCCCTGTAACGTGTTTTAAGAATTTAACATTTCAGATCTTTATCTCTATGTGTGTTCTATATGAGAAAGATCTCATCTGGATATCTGTTTTCATAGCATGGGAATTCTCTATGCATATGCATTACAGAGTCTTGATTCTCTTTTATCATCAGTTGCATGAAGAAAATACATGTGCTTCTAGATATGATTATTCCTTGTATTTGCACATTTGATACCACCATTAATGTATTCTATCAATCATTTAAGATACAATAATTAAAATAGAAATTTGGAAATAACATTAATAATGTATCCATTAGAATAATGCAATTGAAATTGATAATTTAAGAGAATGGTGATGGTGTCTTACACTGATGGTGACTAAATTTAATCGGTTGTCATTATTAGGAGGTGTCTCAATGCCTGGAAAGATGAAATCTCACAAATTGTAAAATTTACATTCTGGAAGCATGAAATCCTGACGGTGTCTCATAAAGTACTGATTTTTTACTCAACAAGTATCTCACATTTGACAGTGTGACATTTGTGGTGGTGTCTCACACATAAGAAAATTTTGATCTCATGGGTGAGTAAGCATCAACGGTGTCTCGTCCTCAATGTTGACTCACATTCAACAGTGACTAATAGTGGTTCATACATAGGAAATTTTATCACCTATCTCGTATTATAAGAAACACATAGAAAACATATAACGTATTAATATAACTAGAATCATGATTTTGTGTTTATTAAAACACGAAGGTCAAAAATATCCGTAAGAGGTCAAAAATATCCCCCAATTTTGATGATTAAAAATCCAAACATCAAAAGTAAACAATTAAAAAATATCTGAGAAATAAATAAATAAATGATGTATGCATATATATATATATATCAATGTGGTCTAAAAAAATTAAATAGGCCTTGTAGAATATAGATATAAATTTCAATCATTCCTCATTCTAACCATGTTCAAATTATCCAAAAAAGTATATCATAAGTAGATGAATAAATATGAATACTATAATAATATTCATTGAAGGCATACAAATGTTTGTTTTTCTAAAAATTGTTTATAAAACATCACATCAATGAAATAAAAACTAATTTAAATAACATGATCATGGGTTGTAAGATGTTTTTATTTGGGCATTTCATTTGGCCATTGATTTTTCCTATTATATGGATACAAGATCTGAAGGAACGTGAGGGGATATAGATGGATCATGAGGTGGGATTCTGACTATATCACTAGGCCGATAATCTAAAATAAAAACAGAAATGAGCTATATTATAGATTTTATAAGAGTCACGAGAATATTTTGGAATATGACAGGAAAAGGTGATATAGGATCTATAGAAATTATTTGTCTGAAATAGAGCTATTGAGTAATAGGGATGGATTTTTTTTTTAAAAAACTATATTTTCATGAATATAAAGAAACAACTTCACCATGTTTATGAATTCCATATTGATAATCCCACCACACTCTATAACACTATAGAAATCTTCGTTTTCATCCATAAATTGACTCAAAACTGGAGTCAAATGCTTCAGTTTTCTTACTTTTTCATGGAAGGCATGTGTAACCAGTGGAATTATTAAATATTCAACGATAAATTTGAAATGAGAATACATGGAATGAACTGTGAAAAACCTATAGATCTATAATTTTACTGACATAGGGATGGTCTCTCTTTCGGCATTCATATACTGAGAATAGTTTCAGATCATCATATGATGATGCTATGTACTGTGAATTTTGTTTATTAGAATCTCCAATGGAATTGAAAGTAATCCACTCGAAGGGACACAGGAAAAAACATGTGACAATCCTTTGGAGACCTTTATGATCACCTTTTTCATCAATCATTGGAGGATGAGGAGGAGTAGAAACAATAGTTTCTAAAGAGTAATCATTTATTCTCTAAATAATAGGATTCGTAGAGGGCTTAAATGAGTATTTCATCTCTAGAATCATATAATTCCATGATTCCAACTCACCAAAAATTATTTTATTATAAATCTAAATTATCTAGTTGTGATGAATCATTTTCGGTTGTATTTGGTGGAAGACAAACTAAGACAAATATCAGGCATCATTTTCACTTAATTTGGCCAGAATCAGAGCTTCATTCTTTAAACACATATCACAAACCAAAATTCTATTTTCTCCAAATGAATCTAAGTCACGTCTAGTGAAAACATAAACTAGAAAAAAGGAACAAAATTAGATGTTTCAGTTGAATGAGGTCTACCTGATGTAATTTCTTCTAAAATACCATCAATGTCGACTTGATCTATTAGAGATACCTTAGGATATCCTTCATTTCAACCATCAGGTCCACCATACATTTTTGTAATCCTTACATTAATCATGTTCTTTCCCCATTATTCTATCATAACATCTTCCCATCTTTCTGAAGGAGTAGAAACCGAAACATCAACATTAGAGTGTAAAATATTAATATAGATAGTAAGTGGTGTATGTACAAGGAAAGAAGTAGTATCAATAGCTATCTCAACAACATGGGTATAAGCAGCTTGTTGACTCACTTGTACTTCCTACATCAGGACATGAGGTTTCAAAAAATTGGATATTTTCACATCAACTTAGATCATAACAACATGTTCATATTTAACATGGTTGTCATCTGGAGGCTCATTGGTAGCCTAAACGCAACACTGTAAATCAATACCTAATTTAGAAGAGGGAATCATTTTCTTAATTTTTTTAGTCACATGTAGTTCAAAAATAGCTAGAACACCCATCTTCTCAAGTGTTGTCGAATCAGAAACTGGCTATCCTTCGAAAATAGAAATGACATCAACTCCATCCAATGGTCAAGATTCAGGAAATGTCTCCAAAAATGTGAAATTATCCGTATTAATAATTTCTTCTTGATGATTTTGAGGATTTTACACACATCATCATTTGATTTGGCCACAGAGACCACACAGCTTATAGTCATCATCATTATCATTACTTCTATTTGCATCTTATTTCCAGCATCTTCATGTTTATCACTACCACATTCATTACCATTTCCATTATCATCGTCTTCTTTTTCATTGTCATAATTATCATTGTCATATTCATATGTTTCAAGGGATTTGGAACTCATATATTATTCTTTTCCAGAGAATATAATCATTTTTCATCACTCTTTACTAATCATTATCTTCTTCGAGGGCACTTTGGTGGACTTGGAGCACCATAGTTAATTAGTGGTGTTATTAGTGACAAATCTAGGTCATATCCTTCACCTGAAGATGGTTCTTTTTTTAAATTCTTCTATTGAAGAACCCTCTTATTCCTCATTAGATAATTATACATCCTCATTAGGATCTAGATTGGATAAAAAACATCCCTCGGCCTGGTAGGATGATCGATGAGGTTAAATTCTTCAGACACCTAATCACTATCTCCAACCCACATTATTTTCTAGGGGTTAAAACTAATTTTAATTCTTGAACAGATAGATCTAGAAATATATAAACTACGATAGTCTGTAATTTTTTCTTTTTGCTCAGTAGTTAGACCCTTATCCTTTAACATTGTATAAATCATCATCCGATAAATCGGGGAATTATATATGGATGAAGGATTTATCGTCTAAGTCATATGAATAATGAGATATCTACATAGATTGATCCAAATTCATGTCTTCATAAGACTGATTAAATAAACATCTTGGTGTCTTACTGTGGAATAGTTACCTTTCCTTGGGCATAGCATGTGTTGAATAAACATAAACTACACCAAATATTCTTCCTCTAATTCTGAGGAAACGGGCCTTCTAGATGTTCCTTCACTTGTTAGTTCTTCAAGAGAACATTCATAAGTAATGAAGTCACTACCCTCAATAAGAGATCCTCATAAGTAATCACAAACAAAATCATGAGAATGTCCCAAGAATTTGGAACACTATTTTGACAGAAAAAATAATTCTGTTTCCATTAAATCATGATCTAATCCTATATTCTTCTTCATCATTAAAACCAAATTTGACATATTGTAAAAACTAATGTACCATTCAAGGAAAAAAATCCTCTTATTTGAATATAAAATGATATAAAATATTAATTAATGATCTTACATTACTCACATCATTTAATTGTCACCTAAAGATTTTTAATTTCAACTCAATGTTCATGTTTTTACCATAAACACATAAAATGAGCATTGTTTGAATTAATTTATATCAACTAAAATTTAATTGTTTGATAGTATATGTCACCCTACTTATTAAAAATTTGTAATTATTATTTTTTGGGTTCCTAATTTAGTTTTCTACAAATCATTAAACTGTTATTTGGGTCAATTCATCCATCTAAAGGGCCATATAAAGCACACACAAAGGGCCACCAAATCTATAATGAATACTGGACCTTCCATGAATATTAGAATCCCATATTATATGAAACTCCTGAATATATTCTTTATTATAAAAAATAATAATGGATAAAAGTTTTATGTTTGAAATCTTCCAAGAGGGGGCCCAACTGATGTTTTGGAGTCCAACCCACCATTCTCTCTTGGAATTAAAAATATCCCACCATTCTTAACATTTATCAGAATCCAGCTGACCAATTAATATGTAATTTTGAAATGTAAAACCAATATTAAAAAGATCCACGTTTTAGAAGAAATGATTTATATTTGAGGGTATCTTCCTGGCCTAAAATGCATTCACATTTAGACCAAGGAAAAACTCAATAGAAAAATGAAAAGAATGGCAGTGTTTAGTAAAATATCCTTAAAAATGAAAAAACAAAGAATCCAATGGCCGCCAAATTTTAATGGATATCATTATAAATTAATATATATGACTCTGAATAAGAAGATATCTCTATATTAAACTTTTCTGATGGCCTAATTGGTGAGACAAGTGGATAGGCATATATGGAATGTAAAGAATTGACCACCTTGGGCTTTAAATACACCCCTCTCTTCTCATTGTAATGGAATATAATTTCAGATCATAAGAGGATATATTGGCATGCCAATGTACCATCCAATGTCTTAGGATTATCTTCCCAAATCATGTTTTCAATTTAGTGGTCGTTCATCCTCTATTTGTTTTTAGCTTCTTTTTTATTCGTTGAAATTGTAATCGATTAAGTTGTTTTCAATTTCATTTCAATTTTAATGAATCTTTTTTATCATCTTAGATTGTAATAATACACCCTATTTTATCAAATCATAATTTTATTAAAATTGAATAAATAAATTTAAAAACACTTCCCTTCTTTCACTTCTCCTTCAATCGAAATCCATGTTTAATTATCCTCATTGTTCATGACTTTATTCGTCGCACTTCTAATTTCATGTCAACATATTGTTGTTATATTTTTAACGCATAACCATAAATATTCCAACCAAATTATTAACCAACTAAATGGGTAATTAAATATACTATTATGATGAGTCATAATTTTGGGATTTAAGTTATTTAGAGATTTTTCTTGATTACTATTTCTTAAATTAATATTGTGTATGTTGAACATTAAATGTCATGGATTAATGATATGTTTTGTTTAAAATATGGATTGCCAGGATTATTGGAACCCAAATTACACATGGGTTCATGAAATATTTTACCACCCATCAATAATAATTTATTGATATCAATACACTATTTTAGTCTTGGATTATGGATAAAACAAATGTGAATTCCGATGAAAAATCATATTGTGAAGTGGATGTTAATTTAATGAAATATAAAAAAATCTCAAGGATATAATTTTCTTAAACCCCCAATAATGAACTCAACCTAATCATTTTCAAATCATTAAATAAAATATCATCCACCAATTAATTTAATAAATATTTGGAAACAACCACCTATTGAAAAGATAACTAAAAACAATAGACTATAAAATATAAACCATCATCATGGATTTGACTTGAGTGCCACTATACACATTAGCAGAACACCAGACTTTTGAATCGTAGATATAAAACCATCATCCACACTTAAAATGGAATCATTGCTTAGGGTGGTGCAATTATTAGTCGGTTGTTTTATGTTTTCCTAAAACAAAATAAAAAATTAAAAAAAATATTTGAAAAAAAACACAAAGAAAAAAACCACCTTCATCATCCTTCAATTTTTTTTTAATTCCCCATAGCCTTCTAAACAACCCATCCGTTTTTTTGACATGGGAATCAAAGAAAACTATTCACAGAAATAGTAGTACCATTTCCGGAAAATAAAATCACTTCATAACCATTCAATTATCATGTAATGGTCCATGAGTTCTCGGTATGTTACATTGCAGGTTCTGGTCATTGAATGTTTTTAGTGGAGGGTTTTTGGGATTTTTGAGATGATTGGATTCTAAAGGCTGGAAGAAGGAGGATTAAACTTTGTGTGATTGGATTACATGATGTGATACTCTGTTTCATGGCAGGTGATGGTGGTTTTATGATGTGCATAAATTTTACATGAAGTGAAGATGTGTGTCATGATGTTTAGAATTTTGGGGATAAAAAATAATATAAAAATATGAGGCGACATGAATTTTGGAAAAATCCAATCCTCAAGTGTTACATGACGTGAAATTGGATAACAGGTCATGTAATAACTGATGATGTGCTTTGTAATAATTCATTTTCCACCTATCCATCATTATTTCAGATATGGTTTCATTTTTTCATCTCATTCTGGGTAAACCGTAGGAACCCAAATGTGTTATTCGATCCCTTTCCATCCCTCTTCAACTCATTGATCTTAATGGGTGTTTGTTAGATAACCATAGTTGATCCATGGTGAGTTCTCTTCTCTTTCTCATATGTGTTCTTATGTTCTTCTCCTATGGGTCTCTTTTGGTGGTGTTTTTTTATTTTGGGGTTGTGTTGGGTTGTGTTTTGAAAAATCCTTGGTACGATAAATCTTGATCATTAGTTTTCGTGGTGTTCCTATGATTCACGAGTGATCTATTGTGGATAATGTAAGTGGATTTTTACATCGGTTTATCTATAAATCATGGTTAAACTAGAATAATTGGTGAGTAATTATTGGTTAACTGAAATTGAGGTGAAAATGTTGTTTTATTCAGTTTATTTTTATGGATTTGATATTCATTGTGATAATGTGTTTGATTGGGATTAATGCCCCAAGAACAAATTTGGTTGGTGGTGGGTTTGATTGCACTGGATTCATCTATTGTGGATTTTACATTTTTAATATTTTTTTGGTATCATCATAAAAGGAAAATTTGGCTTACCACATATACGTGGTTATGGATTTGGTTTCCCCTGGATTTTTTATTGTGTCATAATTCCCCAATGAAGAGTATTGAAATGTGGTAATTGTTCTTGTGATCCTTTAAATTGTTTTTGATATGAATTGTCTATGTGGTGGAAGTGGATGGAATGTGGCTGGGTTGTGGGTTTGTGATAAGCGTAGTATGATTATGCAGTAGTGTTGCAAAACTGGTTAGGATCTATTTTATTGATGGATGCGGTTGTGAGTTGGGGTTTTATTAGTTAAAATGGCAGTTTGGGAATGATGAGTTTGGAGAAGTATCATAGTGGTTGGTATGCGTTCTTCGACATTAACAACATAGATAATGATTCACCCTATGTACAGATATTAAAATATTATATATCAATAATGGGTGTTAAATAAGTAGGAAATTTCAAGCCATCTTATTTTATCAATTCTCTTCCCCTTCTGAAATGGATGTTTCTGTGTTACTTGTTGTGATTTGTGCTTAGTTGTTACCCGAGTAGTGATATAATGAATAAATAAATTATTAATAAATATTGGAATGGTTTTTATTGTTATGGATGGGAATTTGAAATGGGTTATGTGGCTTTATGTGTGGTGTTTTCCATTAATATGTTGCAATGAAAGTGACAGTGTTCTGAGATGGTTTATGTTTATGAGAACCCTTAGGTTGGTATTTTGTGTTTGGTATCAAATATGTGTGCACTTGTATTTTCAAAAGGATTTCCATAAAGACTCCACCCTATTTGAGTACTTTGTGAAAACCACCATCATTTTCATGGTAGAGGATGTCATTACCAATATCCTGGTAAGAGGATGAAAGTCTACCGACCTTCTCTTCTCTGCTCCAACTTCCATGAGATGATGTACCAAATTTCATTGGGAATGATGTGGTAAGATGTGGTAGTCCATGTTTATGCAGGTGAGATGATTTTTTTTCCTAGGTTTCATCGGGAGGAGTTTCCATGTTCTTTATCAGGTGTCTTCGGGATGAGATGTGATGTGTTGTGAGACTCATGTAGTTTGGGGTGGGATGTGTTGTGAGTCTTGGGTGTGTAGAGGTGAGATATATTGTGAGGCCCTGGTGTGTGTGGGTGGGATGTGTTGTGAGGACCAGGTGTGCTAGGGTGGGATGTCATGTGGAATATTAGGAAGATGTGGGTATTCATTGACATTTTTCATTAGGGTGTGAGAGAAGGTAGTCAATGTAGAAGTGGTAAATGGTACCTTATCCTCAATATTCATTATGTTATATTACTTCACCGGTGTTAATTTGTGATCATTCCATGGTGAGGATGGGTTTTGTAACTATACCTGCTCAGGTGCTTCTTGGTTATGTTGTTTCCTCACAGGGGAAATAGTTTTCTCCACTTACATGTGCACAATAGAAATTTTTTCTATTGGGTATAGTTTTATGCTCACCCAATGTATATAAAGCTATTTTTATGATTTTAAGGGAATTTTGAGGACCATGATGAATCGTACATTCTGGGATCATCATAGTTTGCGTGTTACTGACTAGGTTTATATTTGGTACATACTTTGGAGACTTTTGTATTTGTATTAGTTCTATTTTACACATCCAGGTTGTGTGGTTTTGACTTTCTTTATGTAATGTCCTGGTTGTTCTTCTGAATGAACCATCATATCTTACAATCATGTTTCCTTATAAAGGTCAATTACTCCCATATATGGAGATTTGTACACCCTTTCTGCTAGTCTCCAACATAAATCCTACAGGACGTGGGACTCAGGGGGTAATTATCACTCCCCCCCCCTCATTGGGTTATATTTTGAGGGAGGGAGTCATGAAATCCCATTAAAAAGAACTATGAATGACTAATCATAGGGAACAAAGCCTTATATAAATTTTTCCCTTAATATGAATTATCATTTCCTTGGTATTCATAATCCAAACTTCGAGACTTATTTCGAACACAAATCGGGTTTCATTCAAATATTACCTCATTTCCATAGGATATATTGTATTGATCCACATCATCACCTAAAATATTTCGAAGTAGAGTGCTCCACCAGGAATCCTCAATGCGTTAAAAAAATCAAACATCGAGAGTTCCCTTTCACACATACAGAGTCATTCAGCTCATGAATCTACTACCTACCTCTTTGTTCCATAACAACATGGAATTATATGAAGGGAATCTCATTTACGAAATTCATTCTGGATTCTCGAACTACTTCTATGAAAAAGGAAATAAGTGCTCTCCATAAATTATCAAATGAATCACTCCATGAGTACTGCTAGAGGATTAAAAATCCTGTTGTAACGTTCCCACACCACCAAATTCGTGAGCAACTCTTAATCCAATACTTATTTAAGGGTTTAATATATTTGGAGATAAAATATTTAATTCATCTATTCGTGGTTCTTTTATTTCAAAACTCTCACAACTACATTATATCTCATATGAAATATGGTTGCACACACACAATAGTTATAAACTCGAGAAAATGTTCTATTCAAACTATTCCAACATAACCAATCCATATATCCCAACATGATGAATCTGTTGAATCGTGAACTCACATGTCTTGTTCGTCAAATAAATATTGTTACCAAAGACCCAAAATCATCTTCTAAAATTTTTTCTCTTCCCTAGACCTATAATAAATTATGGGATATACAACTCACCTGCTCATCCAAACAACACATATCTACAACTTCAAGATGATCCATCCGATTCTTCTTATCCAATGGAGCTAAACATAGAAGATGTCCAATAGAACACCATCCTTGACCAATCATTTTATTTTATTATAACTCCATTGAACCCCACTCTAACCCCTTTTAGTCTACCTATAACCCTATCTAGAGGTATGGTAATCCCATATGTCATCCCCACCATTTCACTCCTCAGAATACAAAAAAATTTCAATATGGTAAAGGTGGGGGTAACATTACAAAAACTTATCATGTTTTTCCTCAACATCAAAGGAGAAATCCTCATCTTGCTCCTCCAAGTTTCCACTATGACAGTGAGTCTTTTCAATTTTGAACCCAACACATGCACTATCCCAAGAACCCAAATCCAGGAAATCCCAATGTGGGACCTGCCTCTTCTTCTATGAAACCGTGGTAAAGTGTTGTAGATTATCTTGACCCCACCCATTCAATCCTCATAAAAATTGAAAAAAAAATCAGTCAACATGTATCCCACATAAGAAAATAACAACAATCCAATTCATCATAACTCCTAGCCCAAATTTGACTGAACTCAATGGGTAATGTATGTGTAATTTCACATACATTGGGAATGATAATCACTATGCCTCATGATGAATCCTATAAATCTCCTTTAACTATGGATATTGAAAAACAAAATAACAGAAGTCTAGAAAATGACAAGAATCCACTCCCTCGCCAACTTCCATTCCTTTTAAAGGCCGACTACTTTTCCCCAAGCTGTCTCTAAGATAAAAGAGTACTTAAAATTTGATCCTAAAATGCCTGACATATTTAGACATGTTGAAGTTAAAATTACCCTCTTAGATGAAATCAAACAAATCCCAATGTATGCAATGTTTCTTAAAGAATTGTGCAGCCATAAGAGACAAATTAGAACGATAGAAAATGTTTCAACCCAAAGAACCATCACCATGAAGTGAAATTATCTAAATACATTTATTGTTCCATTACTAATAAGGATTTCCAACATTGATGATTCACTCATGGACCTGGGAGACTTGGTAAATGTCATGCCAAAATCCATATTCTGCAACCTCGATCTAGGTACCTTGCAACCAATAAGAGTTTTAATCCAGTTATCCAATCAAATCACAACCAGTCCAGAGGGAATAATTGAGTATGTCCTTGTCTAAGTCAATGATCATATCATCCAAGATGATTTATATGTCCTTAACATGGAAGGTGACACAAATTCTATCTAATTTCATTTGATTTTAGGAATACCTTTCCTAATACATCTAGTAAAAAAATTGATGTCCATGCTGGAATCTTATCCCTAAAATTTCAGGAACAAGTAGTCATGTTCTACATTTTCAAGAAAATCTATACCCATATAAGGACCACTCATCATTATCGATCCATGCTCTTGGATGTATCTATTATAATGTGCTAAACCCCGATCCATCTTGTTCATCTTTTTCTAATGATATATGAGATTTTGAATTCATCATTATCATTAACCATGTCCTAAAGGGAGAGGTTGATGTATGCATTTCAAATATAAACACAATCAATCAAGTAGATATTGAAAAATATTTTGAATCCAATATCACATCTAATCAACACTAATAAAACATGGATGGTAATGTGGACAATAAACTAGATTTCTCATTTGTTGATTCAGAATAGATTATCCTACATTTATTATTTTATATCCATGATTCTAAATGTTCTCTTATGTTTGAGGTGATCCCTAATCGAATTTTCTTATCTTTTCATGTGGATTTGATGATTGTGACATTTGTTCGCTAATTAATAATGTGATCACTAGTGAAGTTGAAATTGACCATTATATGGAAAATAACATTGATGTTAATCATCTAGAAAAATATTTTGAGTCTAATTTCCTTTATGATCCTCACTTCACCACATTCTAATATAATGGAATTAATGAGAAAAAAAATTTTGGGATCTCATACTCTGATTTCATATTTTCTGAACCCTACAAAAATGCACCATGGAAATTGAAGCATCTTCATGAACATAAGAGAATTTAAAAACAACCCTCAATGGACAACATAATTCCTTATATATAAGAACAAATGGAGAATACCCAGAATCTATTTCAACCCCGATTGAATTGTAAGAACAACAATAAGGAAGGTAAGAAATTATCAAATTAATAGTCAAGACTCCCTAAGAATATTTTTTTCTAGAAGTACACTAAGGTTCAGAATATATTGTTGCCACCATTAGACTATGGTAAGTCAATAAAAACTGTATATATATAGAAAAAAATAAATTCAACACTTATTGGGAGGAACTATATTTTTATTAATTTTACTTTTATTAAATTTTTATTTTACTTTTATTCTGAGTGCCTATATTTTCCATTTCTAATTTTGAGCATGAAAATTGATTTTCTTTGAACATTATTGAAATAAAAATATTTGATGAATTTATTTATGGATATGTCAACAAGTATATATCCCCGGATTGGTGAAAACTATATTTTAATATTTGTTGGCATGTAAATAAGATTTATTTTTTTCCTTTATGTTAGAAGTACATGGGGACATGCACAAGACTAATGTGTGGGAGTTGATATAACATTTTAATTAATGAATTTTCATCCGTTCCATCTTATAATTGTAACATAAAATGATTAATTTCCATTCAATATTATTGTTTTGATCATAAAAACATTACAAGGGAATTTTTAAAATTCATTTAATTAAATGACTACTTAATGTTTGGATAATATCTGTCACCCTAGTTATCCAAACAATGTTTTTATTATTTTCAGGGTTCATTATTCAATTTCCTACAAATCATTTAACTAGATTGTGGGCCACATCAGACATCTATTTTGTCATATGGACCACTCAAGGAAGTCCACCAAATCTTTTAGGAAAATTGGACCAACCATGATGATATAATATTTGTGGTCAATCCAGAAACCTAATTTTTTTTAAAATATGTAATATATTCAGGAATATAAAATATAATCAGTGATAGTAATTTGAAGTCCCAAATCCACAAAGAGGGGTCCAATTTATATTTTGAAGTCAATACCACCATTTAGTTCTAGAATTAAAAACAACACACCATTCTTGACTTCATCAAATTAAAATTGACCAATTGATCAATAATTTTTAGTGCTAAAGAAAAAATTATGATATCTAAATTTTAGAAGTAATGGATTAGATTTTATGGCATCTCAATTTCCTAAAATTAATTTTCATTTATAACATGGAAAACATCATTGAAAAATGGACAAAATGACATTGTTTAGTGCAACAAAAATAACGTTGTCGGCAAAAGCCAACTTAATGGAATATTTTTTGAGTTAGTATTCCACATGAATATTTAAAACTATGAAGAATATGACTTCTCTTGATTAAACTGTATGGATTGAAAAATTTCCTATCTGTTTTGAGGGGTATATTTGGAATGCAAATAGTCTAGTACCTTGGTCTATAAATACACCACCCCTCTTCTACTTGAATGGGGATGGAATTTTAGATCATAGTAGTATATATTTTCAAAAAAAATCCATTAAAATGGCCTGAGAGTGTCCACCAAACTCATGTTTTAACTTTATAGACCTTTCCTCCTATCATTGATTTCATCTTCTTTTTTCATTTTATTCAATTGTAATCACATAAGTTGTTTGAAATTTCATTATAATATTAATGAATGTTCTATCATCATATTCCCTTATAATCATCCACCATATATTGTTTAATATTAATTTTCTTAAAATAGGTAAAATAATGTTGAAAACCCGACCCTTCATTCGCTTACTCATTGAATTGAATTTCCATCTTTAATTCTCTTGAATATTCTTGTATATGATTGGAACACTAATCTTATCTTGTCTCATTCATTTTCATATATTTTAACTAATAAAAATAAAATTTCCAAAATCATAATTAACCAACAAAGTGGATAAATAAATCTACCATTATGGTGAGTCATTATTTTGGGATGTTAAGCGATTGAGAGATTTTTCTCAATTAATAATCTTTAAAATAATATTGTTTATATTGAATATAAAATGATACGTATTAATGACATGTTTTGTTTGACATGTAAACCAAATGGATTATTAGAACCACACATACACATGAGTTAATGAAATATTTAACCTTCCATAAAAGGAATTTGTTTAGATTAATACCGTAGTTGAGTCTTGAATAAAAGAAAAAATTGTTTAGATTTATGATAAAAAATCATATTGTGAAAGCGATGTTAATTTAATTAAATATAAAGAAATTATAAACAATATCATAATCCTAAATCCCCAATAAATAATTCACAATTATCTTTATCAAATTGTTAATTCAAACATTATCCATCAATTTATTTAATTATGATCTAAACACAAACCTCCGGTTAAAAAAGTAAATTAGAAACAATCGACTCTAAAATTTTAGAATCATCAACGATTCGACTCTTGTGTAATTATACACATTAGAAAAACAATAAACCTTTCTATGGTTATTGAGAAATAAGAAGTTGTTCATCAAAACCAATGTAACTGACTAATATCTTGAATAATTTGAGCACCTAAAACATAATGTATTATAACCATTTTTATTAAAAATACCTTTCACCTAATAGAACTCTATTTACAAGCCCATTTTTTACAGGTTCGAGAATTTCCAGCACACTTGACATGCTCTAATATTTTTTAGTTTTCCTCAATTCATCTAGTTATGAAATTAAGGCACACTTGATTCTCATTATGCAGACTGGTTCGGAAATCCCATTCAAGGGTTAGGAGAAGGTCTGAATTTATTATGGTTGGGAGAATAGAGGTCGGTCATGGATCGAGAGTATCAAAATGGGGTCATGGTGAGTTGTAAATAAATATAGTTCATTTTTATTTCAATTTGATGTTTAAATTATTCCAAAAAAAAATAAATATTTTTTGAAATAAAAATTGGAAAATAGAAAACATTTGAATCTGGGAATGAAGGTATCATGTTACAGGAAATAGTATAAAATGTAAAATAGATAGAAATTCCAAAAAATTTGACATGATTTTATTTGAAAAGGCATGAACGACCAACAATGTGTCAACCACAATAGTTTTTCAGTCCGATAGTGAGACAACAACTGTGAGTCAACCAAACGGTGTGTCACCCAATGGTGTGTCACCCAACGATGTTTCATACAAATAGTGTGCCACCCAATGGTTTTTCATACCAACTATGTGTCATACCAATGGTGCGTCATAAAAAAATTAAATATAGTAAAAAACTAATCATTATATGTTCATATTTGATATAGTTAATTCTATCATAATACAAAGTCATAGTAAAAATATCAGCTAACTGATGTTCTTTTCCAATAAACTCAACAGTGATATCACTATTTTGAAAATAGTCTCTCAAAAAGTGATGTCTTATGTTGATGTGTTTTTTCAAGAATTTCATACTAGATTATTAGAAATATTTTCTGCACTAGTGTTATTACAATTTATAGGAACATATTATAATTGATATCGAATGTCTTGTAGCGTGTGTTTCATCCAACAAATTTGTGCATATCTTCTATTTACAGCTATGTATTCAGCTTCTAAACTATACATTTTAATAGAATTTTCATTCTTCCTACACCATGAAACTAGAAACATTCCTAAAATGTGACACGTTCTAGAGGTTATTTTTCAATCTAAATTTCATCCACCAAATTCAACATCAAAATATCTAACTAGATCATATTATTGTTCAATAGGGTAAAAAAAGATCCAAGGTTGGTCATATACATAATGTATTTGAATATAATTTTAACAATATTTATCCATGACACTTTTGTGTTTTCATGAAAATGTTCAGACATACATTTACTAACATTATATTGGGTCTACTAATAGCCAACTAGAGAAGGCTTCCAATTAAAACTCTATAAATGGTCTGATCCACTAGATTTCTAGCTTTATCAATATCCAATTTATAGGTGGTACTCATAAGAGTATCACTAAATTTAGTGATACAAAAATCATAAAATTTTAAAATATATTTTTTATATTTAATTTTTTATAAAATAACTCCTTCGTTGTTTGAATGAATGGAAATCCATGAAAATATTTTTGTTCACCCACTAAACTTATTTTAAACTCATTTTTGATCATTTATAAAAATAAGTAAAAATATAGTTTTCTGAATATAGAGAAATTATATCATCAACATATATTTTCACTACTCAAACATCATTTTAAATTCACATTATGCAACTGATAGGGTTAGATATACGATTTAAAAATCCATTTGAAATCAAAAAAAATTCGAGCCTATCATGCCAAGAACTAAGATCCTATTTTAAACAATATAAATATTTATATAATTTAAAATTGTTATTTGGAGAATTATTATTTTAAAAAACCACGAGGTTGTTCCATAAAAACTTCCTCAACTATAGAAACATTTATGAATTCACTCATAACATCATTTTGATAATGCTTGAAATCTAGATGGACTATATAAGAGAGAAGAATTCTAATGGATTCAAGTCTAGAAACTAGTGCCAAGGTTTCATTATAGTCTATTCCTTATTCTGGATTATGAACTTGTGTAGAAAGTGTAGACTTGTTTCTAACTATATTGTTAGACTCATAAACTATGTTCTAAAACACCCATTTACTACAAATTGTCAATCTCTTCTTAGGTATATCTATATGTTCCCAAACAATATTTATTTTAAAATAATTTAACTCTTAATGTTAATCTATTACCCAAAATTCATAATTTATTTATTCATTGATGTTATTTAGTAATATATAAGGCAAAAAGTCTTGATGTTCAATCATGTTTCTTTATAGAGGACAATTCCTCCCATGTTTGGAGATTTGTACACCCTTTTTGCAAGTCTACAACATAAATCCTACTGAAGGTGGGACTCAGGGGGCCATTATCACTCCCTCCCTCATAGGGGTATATTAGGATGGAGGGAGTCATGAATGCACATCAAATTGAACTAGGAATGACTAATCATAGGGAACAAAGCCTTAAATAATTTTTTCCCTTGATATGAATTACTGATCCATTGGTATTCAATATCCAAACATTGAGACTAATTTCAAACTCAAATTGGGTTTTTTAAAAATATTACCTCATTTCCATAGGCTAGTTGGTAGGGATCCACATATTCACCTCAACGATTTACAAGTGGTGTTCTCTACTTGTAATCCTCAATGGGTTCTTAAAGAACAAATCAAAGATCGAGAGTTCCCTTTCTCGCATGCAGACTATTCTAGGTCACGAATCTACTACATAACTCTTTGTTCCATAACATCATGGAATGACATGAAGGGAATCTCATTTAAGAAATTAGTTCTAGCTTCTCATACTACTTCTATGAAATAGTAAATAAGTGGTCTCCATAAATTCTCCAATGAATCAATCCCTGAGTACTAGTAGAGGATTAAAAATCATGTGGAAACCTTCCCACACCACCAAATCAAGAACCAACGCTTAATCCAATAATTATCTAAGGGTTTACCATCTATGGAGATAAAACTCATTGATTCCTCATTTCATGGTGCTATTATTTAAAAACTCCCACAACTACCTGATATCTCATAAGAAATATGGTTGCACACACACAATAGTTTTATACTCGAGAAAATGTTCTAGAGAAACTATTTTAAGATAACCAATCCATATAGCCCAACATGATGAATCTATTGATGAGTAAACTCACATGTCTTTTCTGTCAAATAAATATTGTTTCTAAAGACCCAAAATCATCTTCTCCAAAATTTATCTTCTCTAGACAAATAATAAATTATTGTACATACAACTCACATGCTCATCCAAACAACACATATCTATAACATCATGATGATTCATTTAATTCTTCTTATCCAATGGAACTCAACACAGTAGATTTTTAATAGAACACCATCCCTCAACAATAATTTTAGTTTATTATAACTCCACTGAGCCCCAATCTAACCCCTTCAATTCTACATATAACCCAATATTCTGGTATGGTAATCCCATATGTCATCCCCACCATTTCACTCCTCATAATCCAAACCGATATCAATATGGTAATGGTGGTGGTAAATTTATACAAACTAATCCTTTTGTTCCCCAACATCAAAGGGGAAATCCTCATCATGATCCTCCTGGTTTCCACTTTGACAGTGAGTCTTCTCAATTTCGAACCCAACACAAGAACTATCCCAAGCACCCAAATCAAGGAAATCCCAATGTTGGACATGCCTCTTCTGTCATGAAATTGTGGGAATGTGTTGTGGATGATGTTTCCTCCACCCATTGTATCCTCATAAACATTGAAACAAAAATCAGTCAACTTGTAACCCACTTATGCCAATAAAATCAATCCAATTCATCCTAACTTCTAGACCAACTTTTTCTGAACTCCAAGGGTAATGTACTTGCAATTTCACATATATTGGGACTGAAAATAACTATGCCTCATGATGAATCCTATAAATCCCATTTCAATGTGTATATGGATAAATTAAATTACAAAAGGCTAGAAAATGGAATGAATCTAATCCCTCACCTCCTTCCATTCCTTTTAAAAAACCCAATTACTTTCCCACAAGCTGTATCTAAGATAAAAAAGTCATGAGAAACTGATCCTGAAATTTCTGACATATTTAAAAATGTTGAAGTTAAAATTAACTTCATAGATGAAATCAGAAAAATCCCTATGTATGCAATGTTTCTTAAGTAATTGTGCAGCCATAACAGACAAATTAAGACCATAGAGAATGTTTTAACCCAAAAAACTATCCCCATGAAGTGAAAATATATCAGGACATTTATAGTTCCATTCCCAATAGGGAGTTACAACATTTAGGATTCACTCATTGAACTAGGAGACTTGATAAATGTCATTCCAAAATCAATATTCCCCAACCTCGGTCTAGGTCCCATGCACCCAATAAGAGTTTAATAAAATTATCCAATCAAATTACAACTAGTCCAGAGAGAATGATTGAGGATGTCATTGTCTGAGTCGATGATCATATCTTCCAAGATGATTTATATGTCCTTAACATGGAAGGTGAGACAAATTCTATATAATATCATCAGATTTTAGAAATACCTTTCCTCATTACATCTAGTACAAAAATTGATGTCCATGCTGGAATCTTATCCCTAGAATTTCATGGCCAATTAGTCATGTTCTACTTTTTATATCCACCCAATTACCATATGAGGACCACTCTTCATTCTCAATCCATGATTATATATGTATCTCTTAGGGTGTGCTAAACCCCAATCAATCATGTTCTTCTTTTTTTAATGATATAGGAGTTTTTGAATTCTTCATTCTCATTAACCATGTCATAATGGGAGAAGTTGATGTATACATTTAAAATGTAAACACCATCAATAAAAAGGATATTGAAAAATATTTTTAATCCAATTTGAAATCTAATCACTACTCTTCAACTATGGATGGTAATTTGGATAGTGATTTATATTTCTCATTTGTTGATTCAGATCTAATTATCCCACATTTATTATTTCATATCCATTATTCTAAATGATCTCTTGTGTTTGAGGTGATCCCTGATCCAATTTTCTTATCTTTTCGTGATGGATGTGAAGTTTGTGAAACTTGTTCCCTAATTAATAAATTGATCACTAGTGAGGTTGAAATTGACCATTATATGGAAATCAACATTGACGTTAATGATCTAGAAATATATTTTGAGTCGCTTGTCCCTTATGATCCACACTTCTTCACATTGGAATGTGATGGAATTAAAGAGTATAAAACTATTGGGATATCATACTCTGATTTCATATTGTTCGAACCCCACAAAAATGAACCATCTTATTAAAGAATATTCATGAACATAGAATAATTTAAAAACAACCCTCAATGGACTACATATTTACTCATATTGATGAACAAATGGAGGATACCCACATTCTATTTCAACCCCGATTTAATTGTAAGAACAACAACAAGGATGGTAGGAAATTATCCAATGAACAGTCAAGACTCCCAAAGAAGATTTTTTTTCTAGAAGTACACTGGTGTTAAAAATATATAGTTTCCACCATCAAACTATGTGTACTCAACAACAACTGCCTAGATGTAGAAAAAAATATATACAACACTTATTGGGAGAAAACTAATGATTTATTTATTTTACTTTTATTATATTTATATTTCATTAGATATTTCAGTAAATGAATATTGATTTGTATCTCTCATAGTTTATGGAAAATTCCTACAACATCATAAGAGATGACACATACCAAAATAACCACATCAACTTCTGCCGACCCACCATGTCCAAACTAGGGGCCCCGTTTTCCCTTTAAATTACTCTTTCTATCGTCTTTTTCTTTTTTATGTATCCCCATATTTCTTCTCTCTCATCCCTCTTTATTTTCTACAACGTTCTTCATGAAACCTTATTTTTCTTTTTCTTTTGTGTGACTGTGTATTTAAGAAAGAATTATGAAACAATAAAATAATAAAAAATAGAAAAACTAAAAAAGAGACCTCATTACTCACCATAGAATTATCAAATTTTGTCCCACATTTCTAGGGAGTCCAATGATTTGTCTTAATCTCAAACACTTTATATTTTTTTTCCTAAATAGGGATAACAAATTTTGTGTCATGAAAAATAATTTCTCAATTCTTAATTTTTTATTTGGAAAATGATTCTTCCCCAACCATTAGGAACAAAATTAACATTCATTCCATGGTCACCTATGACACCCTTTATATTTTTTGTGTTTATCTCCCCCAATTTTGAATCTTGAGTTAGTGGACCTTCGAGTTGAATTTATTAAATAAAAAAACAATAATATGATTGGGGAATTTTCTGAGCAACATATGAAAATAAATATCCAAAAATCCTACCATCACCATTATATTGATCATCTTTTTAAAAGTTCTTTTAAGCCTATGAAATATATTTTTAATAGCCTCATTAAATTCCAAAAAAAAAAAATTCCCACCCAACTTCTTAATTGACTATAATTTCTTGATTTATTGAAATTTTAGTGTGGTGTGAATGGGTTTCATTTTGGGAGTCCATTTCTTTATTAGTAGTGTGTTATCATATTAATGAGGGAAAAAATATATTTAAGTATGGGGGATATGTGATCATTAAGTGATTTTGAGAAATGATTAACATTGATGTAATTTTGTACATGTTACTGAAAAGTGTTCATAAAATGATTGAAAAATAAATAAAAAAACAAAAAAGTTTGTGTCTTGTCCAGGTAAATCCCCACTCTTCATCAACTCTAAATATTGTTATAAATATTACTATTAAAGTAGTAATGAGATCAAGAATAGTTTGGGAGATGAGTGAGATTTTTTTAAAGATCAAATTTAAAGAAAATTAAAAGGGAAAAAATAAGAAAATAAAACATGAATCATATAATCTTGTTTCTTCATGATAAGTTTTGTGTTTTCATACATATTTCATCATTTCACCACTTCAAATTTTCTCCAACACTTATCTTATATAACAAATTTACTCCCTTAAAAATATGTATTTCCATTTCATTCCATGATTCCTTTCACAAAAATTGTACATTTCTTTTTCCATGTTGGTGTTTTACCCCTATTTTCCAATCTTTCGGAAATTATATACATACCTTTCCATATCCACTGAAAAAATATGAAAAATAAATCATGATTATTTTTCACAATAGAATAGGGGATGGAAGTTATGAGCTCCTACAAACTCTACTATTTTCACTTTTGGTTGGTGTATGAGTGAACCTCCAGAAATAAATTTTTCTCTTCTTTAGACTCGTATGTTCAGAGTGCCTATATTTTCCATTTCGGATTTGGAGCATGAAAAATGATTTTTTATAACATTATTGAAATAAATATATTTTCTGAATTTATTTATGGATATGTGAACTAGTATAGATCAACAGATTAGTGAAAACCATATTTTAATATTTGATGGGATGTAAATATGATTTAGTTATGTCTTTATATTAGATGAACATGGGGACATGCACAAGACAAGTGTGTGAGAGTTAATATAACATTTTAATTAATGAAGTTTCATCACTCCCATCATATAATTGTTTCTTAAAAATGATTAATATCCATTCAATGTTATTGTTTTGATCATAAACACATTAGACGCGATTTTTTAAAATTAATTTAATTAAATGACTACTTAATGTTTTGATAATATTTGTCACCCTACTTTTCCAAACTATGTTATTATTATTTTCATGCTTCATTGTTCAATTTCCTACAAATCATTCAACAAGAATTTGGGACACATCGGCCATCTAAAGTTTCATATGGACCACTCAAAGAGGCCCGCCTTACCTTTTTTGAAAATTGGACCAACCTTGATGATATAATATTTGTTGTCAATCCAAAAACCTAATTTTTTTTCAAATCTGTTATATATTCAGGAATATAAAAAACAACCAGGGATTGGAATTTGATGTCCCAAATCCATCAAGAGGGGTCCCAACTGATATTTTGAAGTCAATCCCACCATTCAGTTCAGGAATTAAAAACAACCTTTCATTCTTGAATTTTGTAAAATCAAAATTTACCAATTGTTCTATAATTTCTAGTGTGAGAGACAAAATTATGATATCTAATTTTTTGATTAAATGGTTTAAAATTTATAGCATCTCAATTTCCTAAAATTCATTTACATTTATAACATGGAAAAACATCATAGAAAATTGGACAGAATGACATTGTTTAGTACAATATAAATAATGTAGTCTGCAAAAGCCAACTGGATAGAATATATTTGGAGTTAGTAGACCACATGAATATTTAAAATTATGAATAATATGATATCTCTTTATTAAACTGTATGCATGGACAAATTTCCTATCTGTTTTGAGGGGTATATTTGGAATGCAAATAGTCATCTACCTTGGGCTATAAATACACCTCCCCTCTTCTCTTTTCATGGGGAATGAATTTCAGAGTATAGTATAATATATTAGCATAAAAAATTCCATTAAAATGGCTTGAGAGTATCCACCAAACTCATGTCTTGACATTATAGACCTTTCCTCCTCTCTTAGATGTAATATTCTTTTTCATTTTATTCAATTGTAATCACATAAGTTGTGTTAAATTTTGATTGAATATTAATGACTGGTATATCATCATTCACTCTTATAATCATCCATCATATGTTATTTAATATTAGTTTTCTTAAAATAGTAAAACTAAATTTGAAAACCCGACCCATCATTCACTTACTTATAAAATTGAATGTCCATGTTTAATTCTCTTAACCATTCTTTTTTATGATTGGAACACTGATCATTTCTTGTCTCATTCATTTTCATATATTTTAACCCAAAAAATTAAAATTTTAAAAATAATCATTATCCACCCAAATGGATAAGTAAATATCTCATTATTGTGAGTCATTATTTTGGGATGTTAAGCTATTAAGATATTTTGCTCAATTAATATTCTTTAACATAATATTGTGTAAATTGAACGTAAAATGTTATGAATTAATGACATGTTTTGTTTGAAATGTCGATTACATTTATTATTGGAACCACACATAGAGATGGGTTCATGAAATATTTAACCGTCCATAAAAAGCATTTATTTGGATTAATACCCCAGTTGAGGTTTGAATTAAAGTAAAAACGGTTTGGAATTATGATAAAAAATCATATTGTGAAGGAGATGTTAATTTAATTAAATATAAATAAATGATAAACGATATAATAATATTAAATCCCCAATAATTAAATCACAATTATCTTTATAAAATTGTTAAATCAAACATTGTCCATCAATTTAATTAATTATTATCTTAAAACAAACCCCCGTTAGAAAGGTAAATCAGAAAAAATTGACTATAAAATATTACCATCATCAACGATTTGAATCATGTGCAATTATGCACATTAGAACAGAAATAGACCATTGTATGGTAATTGATCAATAATCAGTCATGCTTCAGAAACACTCTAACAGACCATTATCTTGATGTTATTTGAGCAACAAAAACGTAATGTATTACAACCATTTTTATTAAACATATCTTTCAACTACTACAAATCTTTTTACAAGCTCAATTTTAACATGTTCGAGAATGGCCATCACACTTTACATGCTCTTATTTTTTTAGTTGGCCTCGATTCATCAAGTGATGACATTGGGGAAAACTTCATTCTCATTATGCAGACTGGTTCAGAAATCTCAATCAAGGGTTAGGAGAAGGTTTGAATTTCTTATGGTTGGGAGATTCGAGGTCGCTCCGGGATTGAGAGTATCGCAATGGGATAAAGGTGAGTTGGAAATAAATATAGTTCAATTTTATTTCAATTTGGGGTTTAATGTAATAAAAAAAAATTAATTATTTTTTGAAATCAAAATAAGAAATTAGAAAACATTTGAATATGAGAACGAAGGTATCAAGTTAAAGGAAATAGTATAAAATGGAAAAATAACTAGAAATTCCAATAAATTAGACATGATTTTTTTGCAAAGTCATGAACGTCCAACGATGAGTCAACCATAATTGTGTTTCAATATGATTTTGAGCCATCAACTGTGAGTCAACCAAACGGTGTGTCACACAATGGTGTGTCACCCAAAAATGTTTCATACCAATAGTGTGTCACCCAATGGTGTGTCACACCAACTACATGTCATACCAATGGTGAGTCATGCCAACATTAAATATAGTAAAAATAAAATCATTATATGTCCATGTTTGATATAGTTCATTCTACCATAAGACAGAGTCTTAGTAAAAATATCATCTAACTGATGTTCTATGCCAATAAACTCAATAGTGATATCACCGTTTTGAAAATACTATCTCAAAAGGTGATGTCTTATATTAATTTGTTTTTTCTAGAATGTCATACTGGATTATAAGAAATATTTACTACACTTGTGTTATCAAAATTTATAGGAACATATCAGAATTGATATCCATAGTCTACTAATGTGTGTTTCATCTAATAAATTTGTGCATATCTTCTACTTACGTCTATGTATTTAGCTTCTACTATAGACATTGCAATAGAATTTTATTCTTTCTAAACCATGAAACTAGAAACATTCCTAAAATGTTACATGTTCTAGAGGTTATTTTTCAATCTTACTTTCATCCACCAAAATTAGCATCAAAATATCTAACTAGATCAAATTCATGTTCTATTAGGAAAACAAATCCTATGTTGGACATATACAAAAGGTATTTGAAATTTCTTTCAAAAAAATTTATCCATGAGTCTTTTGTCTTTTCAAAAAAATGTGCACACATACACATAATAACATTATATCAAGTATACTAATTTTCGACTAGAGAGGGCTTCCAATTACAACTCTATAAATGGTTTGATCCACTAGTTTCCTAGGTTTATCAATATCAAATCTATATGTGGCACTCATAATTGTATCACTTATTTTAGTGATACAAAAATTATATAATTTTAAATTATATTATTTATA
This sequence comes from Viscum album, assembly GCA_963277665.1. Lineage (NCBI taxonomy): Eukaryota > Viridiplantae > Streptophyta > Magnoliopsida > Santalales > Viscaceae > Viscum > Viscum album. Next base: position 1,430,429,973 of record OY728141.1, read on the forward strand.
TTTAATTTGATTTAATATAATTCATTCTTGGTTTGAATGAATGTAAATCCAAGAAAATATTTACATTCACCCACTAAACTCATTTTAAACTCATTTTTTGATCATTTTAGAAAAATAAGTAAAAAGATCGTTTCTTGAATATCCATAAATTATATCATATACATATATTTTTACTACTAAAACATCATTTGAAATTCATTTTATGCAATGGATAAGGTTAGATATACCATTTAAAATCTGTTTGAAATCTAAAAATTAACTAGTCTATCACACCAAGAACTAAGATGTTATTTTAAACAATATAAATATTTATATAATTTAAAAATGTTATTTGAAGAATTATTATTTTAGAAACGGGTAGGTTGTTCCATAAAAACTTCATCAACTATAAAAACATTTATGAATTCATTCATTACATCCTTTTGATAATTCTTGAAATCTAGATGGACTACATAATAGAGCAGAATTCTAATGGATTCAAGTCTAGAAACTGGTGCTAAGGTTTCTTTATAGTCTAGTACTTCTTTTTTATTATAATCAGTTCTTAGGTCTATTTATAACTACCCAAACAATATTTATTTTAAACTAATTGAACTCTTAATGTATACCTATTACCCAGAATTCATGATTTATTTATTCATTGATGTTCTTTAGTTATATATAAGACAAAAAATCTTGATGTTCAATCATGTTTACTTATAAAGGTCAATTCATTCCATATTTATAGATTTTTACACCCTTTGTGCTAGTATCCAACATAAAGGCTAATAGAGGTGGGAGTCTAGGGATCATTATCACTTCCCCATCATTGGTGTATATTTGGAGGGAGGGAGTCATGAAATCCCATCCAATTTAACTAGGAATGACTAATCATAGGGAACAAATCCGTAAATAACATTTTACCCTAGATTTGAATTATTGATCCCTTAGTATTCAATATCCAAACATCGATACTGATTTCAAACTCAAATTAGGTTTTTTCAAATATTACCTCATTTCCTTAGGCTAGCTAGAAGGGATCCACATCTTCACCACAATGATTTCTAATTGGTGTGCTCCACCAGGAATCATCAATGGGTTCTTAAAGAACAAATCAAACATCAGGAGTTCCCTTTCTCACATACAGACTCTACCAGGTCACGAGTCTACTACGTACTTCTTCAGTCAATAACCACATGATGTGACATTAAGGGAATCTCATTTACGAAATTCGTTCTGGCATCTTGAACTATTTCTATGCAAAATAAAATAAGTGGTCTCCATAAATTCTCCAATGAATCACTCCATGTGTACTGGTAGAAGATTAAAAATCCTACAGAAACCTTCTTATGCCACAAAATCCCTAACCAACTCTTAATCTAATACTTCTATAAAGGTTTACTATCTATGGAGATAATACTCATTGATTCCTCAATTCACTGTGCTATTATTTCAAAACTCCCACAAATAAATGATATCTCATAGGAAATATGGTTTCACACACACAACAGTTATATAATAGAGCAAATGATCTAGTCAAACTATTCCCGGATAACCAATTCATAGAGCCCAATATGAGGAATCTGTTGATGAGTGAACTCACATGTCTTGTCCATCAAATAAATATGGTTTCCAAAGACCCAAAATCATCTTCTCCACAATTTCTCTTCCCTAGATCTATAATAAATAATAGGACATACAAATCACCTTCTCATCCAAACAACACATCTCTATAACATCAAGATGATCCATCTGATTCTTCTTATCCAATGGAGACCAACACAGCAGATGTTCAATATAACACCATCCCTCACAAGTCATTTTATTTTATTATAACCACACTCTAACCCCTTCTATTATACATATAACCCTGTATTGGGGTATGGTAATCCCATATGTTATCCCACCAATTTCACTCCTCAGAATCCAAAAAAATTTCAATATGGTAAAGGTGGTGGAAACTTTAGTCAAACATAACCTTTTTATCCTCAACATCAAAAGAAAAATCCTCATCTTGCTCCTACTAGTTTCCACTTTGACAGTGAGTCTTCTCAATTTCGAACCAAACAAAATTATTGTCCCAAGAACCCAAATCAGGGAAATACCAATGTGAGACATGCCTCTTCTTCCAAGTAACCGTGGGAAACTGTTGTGGATGAACTTCCCATCACCCATTCCATCCTCATAAACATTGAAAAAAAATTCAGTCAACTTGAAACCCATTTTTGCCAATAAAAAAAATCCAATTCATCCTAAATCCTATACCAACATTTTATGAGCTCCAAGGGTAACATATATGCAATTTCACATATATTTGGAATGAAAATCAATATGCCTCATGATGAATCCTATAAATCCCCTTTAAATGTGGATATGGAAAAATAAAATATCAAAAGTCTTGAAAATGACATGAATCCACTCCCTCGACTCCTTTCTTTCCTTTTAAAAACCAAATTACTTTTCCCCAAGCTATCTATAAGATAAAAAAGTCCTTATAAATTGATTCTAAAATGCCTAACATATATAAACATGTTGAAGTTAAAATTTTCCTCTTAGATGAAACCAAACAAATCCCTATGTATGCAAAGTTTCTTAAGGAATTTTGCAACCATAAGAGACTAATTAGGACCATAGATAATGTTTCAACCCAAAAAAAATCCCATGAAGTGAAAATATATATGGAAATTTATACTTCCATTCCCAATAGGGATTTCAACATTGAGGATTCACTAGTTTACCTAAGAGACTTGATAAATGTCATGAAAAAATCCTTATTATACAACCTCGGTCTAGGTCACTTGAATTCAATAAGAGTTTTAATCCAGTTACTCAATAAAATCACAAGCACTCCAGAGGGAATAATTGAGGATGTCCTTGTTTGAGACAATGATCATATCTTAAAAGATAATTTATTTGTACTTAACATGGAAGTTGAGCCAAATTATTTCTAATCTCATCAGAATTTTGGAATACCTTTCCTCATTACATCTAGTACAAATTTTTTTGTCCATGCTGGAATCTTATCCCTGGAATTTCATGACCGATTAGTCATGTTCTACATTTTCAGGCCATCTGATACCCATATGTGGACCACTATTCACTCTTAATCTATGCTTCTGGATGTATCTCATAGAGTGTGATAAACCCCGATCCATCATGTTCATATTTTTCGAAATGATATAAGATTTTTTTAATTCTTCATTCTCATTAACCATGTCATAAAGGGAGAAGTATATGTATACATTTCAAATGGAAACACCATCAATCAAATGGATATTGAAAAATATTTTGAATGCAATATCAAATCTAATCACCACTGATCAAACATTGATGGTAATGTGGAAAATGAACTAGCTTTCTCATTTGTTGACTCAAATAAGATTATCCAACATTTATTATTTCATATACATGATTCGAAATGTTCTCTAATGATGGAGGTGATCCTTGATCCAATTTTCATATTTTTTGTGATGGATGTGAATTTTGGGATATTTGTTCCCAAATTAATAATGTGATCACTAGTGAGGTTTAAATTGACCATTGTATAGAAAAAAACATTGATGATAATGATCTAGAAAAATATTTTGAGTCGCATGTCCCTTATGATCCTCACATCGTCACATTGGAATGTGATGGAATTAAGGAGTATAAAACTACTGGGATCTCATACTATGATTTCATATTTTCTGAATCCCACAAAAATGAACCATAGGATTTGAATCATCTTTATGAACATAGAAGAATTTAAAAACAACCCTCAATTGACTACATAATTCCTCATATTGATGAACAAATGGAGGATACCCACATTTTATTTCAACCCTAGTTGAATTGTAAGCACAACAAAACAAAATGTAAGATATTATCGAATGAACAGTCTGGACTCCCAAAGAATACATTGTTTATAGAAGTACACTAGAGTTCAGAATATATATTTGTCACCATCAGACTATGGGTAGTCAACAACAACTATCTAGATGAAGAAAAAAATAAATACAACACTTATTGGGAGGAAACTAATGTTTTATTTATTTTACATTTATTAAATTTATTTATTTTTAATCTTTCAATAAGTGAATTTCTATTTTTTCTCTTATAGTTAATTGAAAATTCCAACAACATCATAAGAGATTACACATACCACAAGAACCACATCAACTTCCGGCCACCCCCAAGTCCATATTAGGGGAAAGTCTTTCTGTTCATATCACTCTTTCTATCTTCTTACCATTTCTATTTATCCCCTATTTGTTATTTCTCCTTCCACTTTCATTTCAACCACATTCATCATGAATCCTTTTTTTGTGTGGTTGCGTATTTATAAAATAATTAAAAAATTAAAATAATAATAAATTTAAATACTAAAAAAGAGACCTCATTACTCAGCATTTAATTATCAAATTTTGTCCCACATTTCTAGGGATTCCAATGATTTGTCTTAATCTCAATCATTTTATATTTTTATCCAAAATTTGGATAACGAATTTTTGGTCATGACCAATAATTTTTCAATTCTCAATTTTTTATTTGGAAAATTATTCTTCCACAAAAATTAGAAACAAAATTAACATTCATGCCATTGTCACCTATGACTATATTTTCATTTTGGGTGTTTTTAACCCCCGATTGAGAGTCTTGAGTTAGTGGATCTTTGAGTTGAATTTATTACCTCATAATACATTAATATGATTGGGGAATTTTCTGAGAAACATATGAATATAAATATCCAAATAGCCTACCATCACCCTTATATTAATCATAATTTTAAAAGTTCTTTTGAGCCTATGAAATCTCTTTTTGGTGGCCTTATTAAATGCCAAAAAAAAAATTTCACCCAACTTCTACATTGATTTTCATTTATTGATTTATTGAAATTTATGTGTGGTGGGAATGGTTTTCATTTTGGGTGTCCATTTCTTGATTGTTAGTGTGTTATCATATTATTGAGGGGAAAAATCTATTTAATTATGGGGGATAGGTTATCATTTAGTGATTTTTGATAATGGATTATCATTGATGTAATTTTGTACATGTTATTGAAAATTTTTCATAAAAATATTTAAAAATAACCAAAAAAACCAAAAAAACAGTTGTGTCTTACCCAGATCAAAACCCACTCTTCCTCAACTATTGATCTTATTATAAATATTACCATCAAAGTCTTTATGAGATCAAGCATAAGTTGAGAGATGAGTGAGATATTTTTTTTCATATCAAATTTAAAGAAAAATAAACAATAAATAAATAAGAAAAGAACACTTGAATCATATAATCTAGTGTCTTCAAGAGAATTTTTGTGTTTTCATACATATTTCATCATTTCACCACTTGAAATTTTCTCCAACACTTATATTACATGGAAAATTAACTCCTTAATAAATATGTATTTCCATTTACATCCATGATTACATTCACAAAAATTGTACATTTCATTTTCCATGTTGGTGATTTACCCTTATTTTCCACTCTTTTGGTAATTATATTCATACCTTTCCATATCCACTGAAAAAACATGAAAAATAAATCATGATTATTTTTCACTTTTGAATAGGGAATGTAAGCTGAGAGCTCTTACAAACTCTATGAATTTCTATTTTGGTTGGTGAATGAGTGAATATCCATAAATAAATTTCTATCATATTTAGAGTAGTATGTTTAGAGTGCTTATATTTCCCATTTCTAATTTATAGCATGAAAAATAATTTTTTGGAACATTGTTTTAATAATAATATTTGATGAATTTATTTATGGATATGTGAACTAGTACAGATCCACTAATATTTGAAAACCATATTTTAATATTTTTTGGCATGTAATATGATTTAGTTATCTCTTTGTATTATATGTACATGGGTACATGTACAAGACTAGTCTGCGAGAGTGGATATTTCATTTTAATTAATGAATTTTCATCAATCCCATCATATACATGTTACTTAAAAATGATTAATTTTCATTAAATGTTATTTTTTTATCATAAACACATTAGATGTGAATTTTTAAAATTCATTTAATTAATTGAATACTTAATGATTTGATAATATCTATCACCCTACTTATCCAAACTATGTAATTTTTATTTTCATGGTTCATTATTCAATTTCCCACAAGTCATTCAACTTCATTTTTGGCCACATAGACCTTCTAAAGTGTCATATGGACCAATAAATGATGTCCACAAAATATTTTATAATAATTGGACCATCAATGATGATATAATATTTGTGTTAACTCCGAAAACAAATTTTTTTAGAATCTGTAATATATTCAGGAATATAAAAAATAATCAGGTATACGAATTTGAATTCCCCAATCCACCAAGAGTGGGCCCAACTAATATTTTGAAGTCAATCCCATCATTCAGTTCTGTAATTAAAACCAACACACCATTCTTGAATTTTATCCAATCAAAATTGTCCAATTGACCTATAATTTTTAGTATGAAAGACAAAATATTGGTATCTAATTTTTAGAAGAAATTGTTTAGATTTTATGGAATCTCAATTTCCTAAAATTTATTTACATTTATAACATGTAAAAACATCATAGAAAAAATGGACAGAATGACAATATTTAGTGTAATAGAAATAATTTTGTCTCCAAAATCCTACTGGGTGGATATTTTTCGAGTTAGTAGTCCACATGAATATTTAAAACTATGAAGAATATAATATCTCCTAATTAATTTGCATGGATGGAAAAATTTCCTATCTGTTTTGAGGGGTACATTTGGAATGTAAATTGTCCAGTACCTTGGGCTTTAAACACACCACCCCTCTTCTCTTTTTGCATGGTGATGGAATTTCAGAGCATATTAGTATATATTAGAATAAAAAATTCCATTAAAATGGCATGAGAGTATCCACCAAACTCATGTTTTCATTTTATAGACCATTCCTCCTCTCTTTGATTTCATCTTCTTTTTCATTTTATTCAATAGTAGTCACATTAGTTGTTTAAAATTTTATTTGAATATTAATGAACTTTCTATCATCATATTCTCTTATAATCATCTACCATATGTTGTTTAATATTAATTTTCTTAAAATAGTAAAAATAATGTTGAAATACTGACCCTTCATTCGCTTACTCATTCAATTGAATGTCCATGTTTAATTCTCTTATATGTTCATGTATATGATTGGAACACTGATCTTTTTCTTGTCTCATTCAATATCATATATTTTAACTCATAAAAATAAAATTTCCAAAACCATCATTAACCACCCAAATGGTTATGTAAATCACCTATTTTGGTGAGTCATTATTTTAGGATGTTATGCGATTGAGAGATTTTGATAAATTAATATTATTTAACATAATATTTAGTATATTGAACTTAAAATGTTATGGATTGATGAAATTTTTTTTAACATGTGTATCACATAGATTATTGGAACCACACATACTCTTGGGTTCATGAAATATTGAACTTCCCATCAAAAAAATTTATTTATATTAATACCATAGTTGATGCTTGAATTATCAAAAAACTTTTTGGGAATTTTGATAAAAAATCATATTGTTAAGGGGAAGTTAATTTAATTAAATATAAATAAATGATAAACAATATCATAATATTAAATCCCAAATAAGTAATTGACCATTACCATTATAAAATTGTTAAATCAAACATTATCCAAAAATTTATTTAATTATGATCTGAAAAAAAACCCACATTAAAATGGTAAATTAGAAACAATCGAATCTAAAAATTTTACCATCATCAACGATTCGACTTAAGTGAAATTATACACTTTAGAACAACAGTAGACTTTTTTATGGTTTTTGAGCAATAATCAGTCGTGCATCAGAGCCACTCTAACAGACCATTATCTTGAAGTAATTTGAGCACCATAAACTAAGTCTATTATAACCATTTTTATTAAACATACCTTTCACCTACTACAAATTTATTTACGTCAGAAAACATGACATGATATTATATTTTTTAATTAGCCTTGATTCATATAGTGATGAAATTGAGGCACACTTCATTCTCATTATGGAGACTGGTTTGCAAATCTAAATCAAGGTTAAGGAGAAGGTCTGAATTTATTATGTATGGGAGAATAGAGGTCATTTAGGGATTGAGAGTATCGCAATGGGCTCATGGTGAGTTTTAAATAAATATATTTCATTTTTATTTCAATTTGGAGTTTAAATTATTCAAAAATTTGAACTATTTTTTGAAAATAAAATTGGAAATTAGAAAAAATTTGATTCTGAGAACGAAGGTATCAAGTTACATTAAATAGTATAAAATGGAAAATAAACTGGAAATCCCAAAATATTAGACATGTTTTCATTGCAATGTCATGAATGACCAACGACAAGTCAATAACAATAGTGTGTCAATCCGATTGTGAGACAACAAATGCGAGCCAACCAAACGGTGTGTCACCCAATGGTTTGTCACCCAATGATGATTCATACCAATAGTGTGTCACCCAATGGCGTGTCATACCAACTATGTGTCATACAAATTGATTGTCAAAGAAAAATGAATTATAGAAAAAATTATTCATTATGTTTTCATGTTAGATATAGTTCATTCTATCATAAAACAAAGTCTTAATAAAAATATCAGATAACTGTTGTTATGTGCCAATAAACTCAACAGTGATATCACCGTTTTGAAAATATTCTCTCAAAATGTTAGGGCTTGTATTGATGTGTTTTTTCAAAAATTTCATTCTGAATTATTAGAAATATTTACTACACTTGTGTTATCACAATTTGTAGGAATATATCAGAATTGATATCCATAGTCTAGTAATGTGTGTATCATCCAAAATTTTTTTGCATTGCTTCTACTTAAAGCTATGAATTTAGCTTCTACACTAGACATTGCAATAGAATTTTCATTATTAATACACCAAGAAACTAGACACATTCCTAAAATGTGACATGGCCTAGAGGTTATTTTTCAATCTAACTTCCATTAACCGATATCAGTATCAAAATATCTAACTAGATCAAATTATTCTTCTATAGGGTAAAAAAATCCTACGTTATTCATATACCTAAGGTATTTGAAAATTCATTTAAAATCATTTATCAATTACTCTTTTGTGTTTCCATAAAAATCTGCAAACATACACATAATAACGTTATATATGGTCTACTAATAGTCAACTAGAGATGGATTCCAATTATAACTATATACATGGTTTGATCAACTAGTTTTTTTAGCTTTATTAATATTCAATTTATACGTGGTACTCATAGGAGTATCTATACTTTTAGTGATACAAAAATTATAACATTTTAAAATATATTTTTATATTTTATTTTATTTAAAATATTTCTGTCTTTTTTTGAATGAATAGAAATCCAAGAAAATATATATGTTCACCCACTAAACTCATTTCAAACACATTTTTTTATCATTTTAGAAAAATAAGTAAAAATATTTTTTCTTGAATATCAATAAATTATATCATCAAAATATATTTTTACTACTAAAACATCATTTGAAATTCATTTTATACAATGGATATGGTTAGATATACAATTTAAAAATCCGTTTGAAATCAAAAAATTTCTGACCCTATCATACCAAGAACTAAGATCATATTTTAAACAATATGAATATTTATATAATTTAAAAACGTTATTTGGAGAATTGTTATTTTAAAAAACCAGGAGGTTGTTCCATAAAAACTTCATCATCTATAAAACCATTTACGAATTCACTAATAAAATCCTTTTGATAAATCTTGAAATCTAGATGGACTGAATAAGAGAGAAGAATTCTAATGGATTCAAATATAGAAACCTGTGACAATGTTTCATTATAATATATTCCTTATTCTTGATTATAACCATGTGTATCAGGTGTAGGCTTGTTTCTAACTATAGTGTTTGGCTCGTCAACCATGTTCCAAAACACCCATTTACTAAAAATAGTCAATCCGTTCTTAGGTCTTTCTATAAGTTCTCAAAAAATATATATTTTAAACTAATTAAACTCTTAATGTATATCTATTACTTATAATTCATAATTTATTTATTAATTTATGTTCTTTAGTTATATATAAAACAAAATTTTTGATGTCTGACATGATTTCTAATAGATGATCTAGTTTTTTTCTTCTATTCAACTCTTTTACAATAGCATCTATAAGATAGTAATTAAGTGTCATAGTTTCTCTAGAGAAATATGGGTTGGTCACCTTATGATGTTATATATATTTGAGTTCTATAAGATCATGATATTTTTCAAGAATGGATGATTTTTCTAGATATTTTAATGTAGAATCATTAAGTTTTGAATATGTGATCAAAGATTAAATATCATCCTTATGGATTTCTTGGGAGGCCATAGGCTCATGTCGAATAGTCAAATAAAATTTGAGATGAAATGAATATTCCACAACTTTCAACTTCTTATTTAATGATCAATATACTTTAATAGTGGTTTAATAACAATGGAAAATTCATTCTTTACTTTTGAAATATAACATGTCCAAATTATCCTTATTGTTAAGAGTAAATAATTTTCATCCAAAATATCTAAATAAATTAACCTTATGTTACATATTGTTCCTTACTTAATAAGAGTTTTTATTATGTATTGGTATGAATATGACTCTACTTAGGATGTCTCATGCTATATTGATAGCTTCTTCCAAAAAATAAATAGCTAGGTCTTACACATTCATCATAGTTTGGGCTATCTCTTGTAAGGTAATTTCTCTACATTAAACAACTCTGTTTTGTTGTAGGATCCTAGGAGTAGAGAAGTTAGGAGTGTATCCATTTTGTGAGTGAAACGATTCGAAATATTGATTTTCAAACTAACATATATGGTCAATTATTAAGGTCTTAATCTCAAGACCACCAAGATTTTCTAAATACATAGTATGGTTGGTGATATAGGTACATGCTTAACTTTTATGATCAAGAAAATATAACCAATTTTACATAGAGAAATCAACTAAAATAATATATGCGTAGTGATTCCAATTGATACGTAAATCTCTATATTGTCCAAAAAAATCTATTTGAACCAACTTAATAAGTTTAGATGTTGAAACATGTTTCTTTAATTTATATGATTCATTGTACCACTTCCCATTTTGATAGGGGTTACAGACCTTATTAGTTGGAAAATCATGTTTAGGTACATCCCTAAACACCCCTTTCATAGTAACATTTTTACATTAGTGAATGTGAAAATGGACAAGTATCCTATAACAAAGCAAAATTTTTCTTAAAGAAATTTATGGAGGAATTATTTTTCCAAACAAAAGGATTTAAATCAACAGTACAAACATTATCATTTCAGAATGTAGTGAAAAATAAATTTTTTTTGAGCCAGTAACATTTCAAGCATCATTATCAATAGCAAAATAAAAACCATCATCGCATAACTATGAAGTACTAAGTAGGTTAAATTTAAAATTGTCAATATAAAAATCTTCAGAAATAAAAATTTATGTTTTTTTAACGATTTTTCATGGTAAGATGATATTTCCATTTGAACAACCACCGTAGGACACATGACCACCATTAAAATATTAATTCCATTAATGAATTAATAATAACATTTCATATGTATTGAAAAACCACTGTAAAATTACCATAAACTATTTTTGGAGGTCTTCAAATAGTTTTTCTACAAATAAATTTAAACATGAATTGACTTTGGTATCCAGTCATATTTGGGTCCTGAGATGTTAGTAATTATGTCTTGGGAGACACATAATTTCTTAATGGGTTTATTATCAAATGTTTTCATACTATTTGAAATAAATACATTATTAGGATTCTTAGAGAAGTAACTAGAAAAATAACATTATAATTTCGACTTAGGGACAAGAGTTCTCTTTGTTAATCTCCTCTGTCCTTGTTCAAATCATACTCCCGTAACATATTCAAAAGCTAAATTTTCCTAGACGTTTTGTGAGAGTTTATCTACCATTTGTAAAATTATATAGATCAATATTTAATTTATTATTCTATATTTTTAGTTTAGTGTTCTCATTGATCTGTTGAGAATTTTTCCCTTCTTCTATAGACATTTCATATTTATCTTTATGGGAAAATGATAAAATCTTTTAAGACTTTTGTATTTATCCTTTAACTCATTAAAAATATAGTCTAACATATTTTAATATTAAAATAATTCTTCATTTTATTTATTATCTTCATCATGTTTTACCCTAACAGAATTATCTGAATTATGTATAGGTAGAATATTAGTTACAAAAATTAATGCAGATACCTCGATGACATTGATCATGAAACACATATTCTCTCTCCCTCCCCCCAATAAATATATATATTCTCAAGGTGAAGAATATGAATCAATGGAGCTATCCTTCGATGCATTGTAGGTGACTTTCATATCCTCTGTGTATATTCTGTCCCTGTACTCATATTTCTTTTTGTACTACATCCTTTGACAGTTAGATTTTATATGTCATTTATATTTAGATTCATAGTAGACAACCTCTTTTGGATCATCATCATTATTCCATTTTTTCTTCCAGTATCCTTCATTTTAATAATTTCCTTTATAATTTAATTTTTTATGTACTTTTTCTTTTGATACATTTTCATAAATATATGAGTTAAGTGATCTATCTCCTCATCTCTACCTCGTGGAGATTCGCTATCACTAGAACTAGAATCTTGTAATTTATCTTTATAATTTCCTTTTTCTTTTCTAGAGTAAATAGTCTTGAAAGATACTAAATTTCACTTAGATTCTTCATATTATTCACAATATACCTTTAATTTGACTTCATATAACATGATCTTACATATAGTATCCTTGATAGGTAGCTTTCTTATGTCACCTGATTCTCTAATGGACTCTATATTTTTGGATAAAATATTAATAGTTATATGTTTTTATCCTAGTAAAATACACGATTTCCATGAAAGATCATAGTGTTTAAAATCATTTTAAACCCAAGATACATGTCATATATAGTTTCATCATGCTTTATTTTAAATGTATCATATTTAATATTATATGTGTTTAGATTCATCTCTTTATCATCAGAAATTCCCTCATGGGAAATAATCAATGTATCTCAAATTTCATAAGCTATTTTTCATGAAAAAACACTATAACAAAATTTATATCCTAATGGAAAATATAAAGGATTAATGATTTTACAATTATTAATGTATGTTATTTGTTTGGTTTCATTCCATCTGGCTCTAGTAGTAGAAAGTATTTTATATTTATCTTTTATTTTAGTCTAAATATCAAAACTCATGCTTTCAATATGTAATCTAATTTAAGTTTTCCATTGATCATAATTGTTACAATGTAAAATGTGAGGCCTTTTAGTATTATATCCTTCTTACCAGTAATCCATTTTAAGGAACTAAATTTACAACTAACATAAGGTTAAAATAATTAAATCATAACTAAAACAACAGTTAATTTTTTTGAAAATTTTATTATCAAGGCTTGATTCATTGATACCAAATGTTGGTCCAAGGAGTATCTCAATAAGGGATTAATTGATTATCCAATAAAAAATAATTTTTAGAATGTATTAATTTTAAATCCACCAAATTAATATAAAATTGACGAGTTAATATATATAGAACATAGTAATATATTCTATTCATTGAAAATGTTTCTTATAAATTTATTAGTTCTATAGTAAGTAATATACAATATTACTTATCCCTTTGAAATAAATTTACATTATTAAAATATCAATAAAACACCAATATATTTTAACTATAAGAGTTCAATTATATTATAGTTTAAAACATTTTCAGTTTCAAAAAAACAGATTAAATGTAACAAAAAAGAAAATAAGCCGGGAAAATTTGAATACACAAGTAACGGTCTCAAGAAGATACTTATTCGTATACACATCATAATAAAAATCCACAAATTAGTTAAATAAATAAATAGTTTGATACAAACCGTGGATAGGTTTTATAATTGTTTTCAACTATCTTGGCCACACACGACCTCTTCTATATTTATACATGGGAGTAAAAACTAACATTCCATGCTAGGACCAATACCACTTTTATTTATGAGAGTAAATGCTATATAAAATATTATTACATATCATGGTGTATTTATATTAATAATATGAGATACTTTTCATGTGATAAAAAAAGTATGCACACGCACTGCTCAAAAATTAATAATGTCCGACATAAGAGTGAAATAAATGAGTAAATAGTTGAGAAATTCGTGGTCTATTATAGAGCATCTCATGACTCTTGATTTGATTCAATGTATGACATGACTATTGATATCTTGAAATATTTGGATGAACAGAGTGTCACAGACTCTCGTTCTTAATAAGAGGAACATTGTAGATGTGTATGAACTTCAGCTTCGTTAGTCACGTGCTTGAAGAATTTGGCATTTCAGATCTCCAACTAAATGTGTGTTCTATATTCACGAGCTATCATCATCGTATTGGTATAAATCATATGATCATTCAATATTCATACTCATGAGGGAGTATTTCTACAGTTTTATCAGCAAAAATAGAAAGAATATCCCTATTCATCAAGATATGCTGCTTCCTCGTAATGCACGTCTAACACCCTATTCAATGCAATCATTCAAGAATTTAAGATACAATTATTGAAATATAAATTTGTAATTAACTTCAATATAATATCTATTAGAATATAGATATTCAAAAAATAATTTATTAACATAGTCATGGTTCTTAGACTGGCGATGATTCTTTCTAAAAGTGACTTAATATGTAATGGTGTCTTGATTTTGTGGTGTCTCAATGATTGAAGGTGGATTAGACATAGAAAAATATCATTATTGGTGGTATATGGATAATAATGTCCCATTAATTTAGGTGTACCATATTTATCGAAATATACACTATACTAATGGCGAGTCATATATAGGTTTCACTTTCTCAAAGCATCTCACACTTTTTCTAATCTATGTTCTTGTGGCATGACATTTTGATGGAGTCTCATACATTATCGATTTTTTACTCCGATAGTATCTCTTATTTGATGGTGTGATATTTTTTATGTTGTGTTAGACATATTAAAATGTTCTTATCGGGGGTGATTCATATTCAATGGGGTCTCATCCCTAGTGTTTACTCACATTCATGAGTGATTGATGGGGACTCAAACTTAGGACCTTTTATCAAATATATCAGATTATAAGAAACTTATAGAACAAATAGAAATATTTAATATAATCATGTTTTTATCATTATAATAAGTAGTTCAACAGTCTATGTAGTAGTTAAACAACTATATTTAATGAATTTAAACCATGTGAGGTGAATATGGGTATGATCACACCATTCTACAATTGGTTTGAGCAGTGTGAGAGGAACTATACATAGGGCACTTAGGCCTGAGGTTGTTTTAAATTGAATTTATATATTTTATTAATTTTAATATATGTGTATTAAATATATGAAATGCTTGTGATGCTCTAGTGAGATCCATGGGATCATTATGAGCTCAGGCAAAGCATAAAGATAACGATGTCTATATGTTTTGAGGTGATGTTATCATCATGTAGTGAGTGGCCCGATATATATATATATATATATATATATATATTTATTTATATATTCAAGTGATTTAATCACATTTTGGGTGGGTCATTCATTGTATTGAGGTGTATTTAATATTAGTTGATGGGCAAGGCTCATGTCGTATTGTATCGAATGGATATCAGATTGAGAGACATTGTCGTAGGGGCATGAGGTGTCAAGGATTGTTTTTTCATGTGTTCTAATTTTTTTTCCACTCACTCATGTTTTCCAAAGTGACGTTTGCAGATATGTGTTCACAGGTAGACTAACTGATGATGCTATTTTGACCACTTTTGTTGGAATATTCCCCTGGTAGTTACATAGTATGTAACTGTTTGTCGGTTCATGCCATAAAAACCCATGTGGTTGGTGAGGATCCAGCAGATGATGGCGATGGGGATATCAGTTGGGTGATGAGGCTCATTGTGTTTGAGGCCATTATGATAGTACTTATTTTGGAGTATGTTCATCAATGTTCCACATGATTTCAATCTTAAACCTGATGGGTCCTTATGATTTGTAATCTAAGAAAACTGATTCTTTTTTGTTTGGGAATTTCATCAGAACTTCATTGATTTGTTTTGGACATGAGGTGTTAGGAGGTACAAGGTTCTGGTTGATTATATAGAGTTAGATCTAGAGGGTTCTCCTTGGATTTATATATCATGGGTTTCCTTGGGGTTAGGCCAAGGAGGATCTCTTCTATAGAATTATGTCATTTCCCGAGACATGTGATAGCTTCCTTGTGGCTATTGAGTACCAAAGAATCATGTGATTAATTTATGCGTGTGAAAATGAAATAAATTCTTCATTTTAGTTCACATGTTCTTAGTCATAGATGTATGGTTGGAAGAAGTTAGTGGTGGAATATTGAGACTTATTATCAAACCCTATAAGGGCCCTTCGGGATGAGTGTAGAACTATTTCTATTGCATTCATATGAAGGTTTGGCATGAGGATATGGATCATTATGGCTGTTTAGCATGGGATGGAAGATAAGTGACCATTGTTTCTTGCCTCAGCAGGAGTTCTATTTTGAGTTTACATTTTTTCCTTCATGGTATCGACATGATTATGTATATATTTGTAATGGTGGTCATCCATTGCTGACCCTTATCATTGTTGTACTATATGATTTTCATTGTATGCATATTCTATTTTAGTTTCTACAAATGGAATGTTTGGCATGTTTTTTTCCTCCCATGATTTCTAATTACTTATGCTTCCACTACTATTTATTATTCCTTATCCTTTTCCATGTCCGTGTTACTATCAAATTTCTCTCATTCATTCTTTTTGGCTACATAATACATATATATGACCTTTGTTAGATCATCACCTAAGGTTATAGTATCCCCAATATCAGTCCATTACACCCCAATTTCTAGTCGCATGCTTTTGACATATTGGGAGGAAAACCTAAGGCCCAATATAAATCCTACCCATAATACAATATGAAAGTGGCATTCAGGTTTGGGTGATACAAGAAATTATCTAATAAGTTCTTGATTGGGAATTAGTAGCAGTATAATAATGGAAACTAATGGTACGAAATATTTTTCTGTTCTTTTAGTCTTACATTTTGTGCACCCATCTATTGGTGTAACAAATTGATGTCATAGATCCTAGATTGGATTGATGATGGGATTGTGCTACAATTATGGTGATGATAGATCGAAATCAGTTTAAATTTTCATGTACAACCTTGTTTGAAGGTGTGATTACAGATATTTCAACTATTTGTTTTTCATTTATTTTGATGGAATGAATATGTTGTTAGATGATGGAAATGCTTGAATAATGGGTTTCTTATGTTTCTAGAATTATACATGGAATGAATGAGGGATTTTGAATCTAATGACCATGTGTGAAAGGGATCTAGGATTCTAGAAAATCCCATAACACACAACGTGTAATGCAGGAATACACAGCATGTGGTACCCATGGTGTGGAACTGGGGTTTTTGAAGAGAAGGTAAATATCACACTGTGTGTGACTCCATCATATTGTGTGTGACTTATCCTAGAAGCTCATCATGTACCTCAGCGCATACATAGACACATCCAAGAGTACATGAACATGGAAACGCTGTCTACACAAACATAGACCTAGCTAGGCATGGTTTCCATGGGCACAACCATGTACATGGACACGATTAGAAGTAAAAAGTCTCATACACAGCATGTAGTTTTTCATGGACATGGATATGGTTATTGTTTCATAGGAAGGGACTAGTGTAGGTGGGGAACATCATGTATTGATATTGCACACCATTTACACCTTCAATATAGGCTTGAAGACCATTTCCTCTATATCTTGGACATGTATTGTTAGGGTGTTTTCCCTATATCCATTCTATGAGGGTTAGAATAGAATTTCATCAGAAACTTATTATAGTGAATAATTTAGTGCGCCTTATTGGATAGAGTTATTGGAATCCTTTTTTGAATCCCATAGTGAGATCTTCCATCATCATCTTACTTTAGGTGGATTTCTTAATATCATTGTGACCTACACTACAAATTCGTCGATCCTCAACACAATGGGTTATTACAGATTTAGTTTTTTGTCTACCCCATGGTCAATGTTGTGATCATCATATATGTATCGTTCTTATAAGTCTTATAGAATTTATTTATTATTGGAAGTCTCAAAGAGTAGTACACCTTAGATGTATTTATTCAGTGCTATATGACACATGGAGTGTGTTCCCCTAGCTGATTACTATGTGACACCATGTGTCATGATTTCTAGAATAGAATTACGATTGGTACTTTACCTTGAAAATGTAATTATCTTTTGAGTATATATTGATATTATTGTTATATGTGTTCTAAAAAACATCTTCTTATATCTGACAGTTATTTTTTTTTTGTATATGATTTTTTGGGGGTGTCCTTCATGGTACTGTTATACTCACCCCTCATGGGATTTTCCCGCATGTGTCATATCTAATGATGACAATAGTACTTTTGATGGAGTAAAAGAGGGACTAGTACTATGTGTTTATTATTGAACTAGACATAATGATGTGTTTTCTTGTGGTTATCTTGACATTGATCCCCATAAATACTTTCGGTTTGGACTTATGTTTTGGCTCTTTGTGGTGGGAATTTATTGGACCCTATTTACATTCCATTGCTTGTTGTCGTACTTTGGTTATGTGATTAATAAGTATGCATTCATGGTTTTACATTTTTTTCAATTCATCATTGTATTTTCTAGGAGATTTGTTAGTATGTACATGTACATTATGCCAAGGCCTCCCATTTTTATGATATGCCTACTCGAGATTAGTTGATAGCCCATGGCCCATTGGAATAGGTCTTGGGGATTTACGACATGAGATCCATTGGGATGGTTCATAACATAATCATACCACACACTCCAATTATTCCCATTTTTATTCCATTAAAACTTGAATAGTGTCGTTTCATTATTTAAAAACACGACTATTTCCAGAAGTGCCTTTATTCCCCTCATATAAAAGGATACCACTTCCAAGCTTCAATGTTACACATCACTGTCAAATTCTGAATTAAAATAAATATATTTTCCCTCACCATGACACACTTTAACTTTCTATATAGCATGGTCACTCATATTTATCCTAATACATTTAATTCCAAGGAGATTTCCAAGGAGAAATCATGTCTACAACATATGTATTATCTATTTCTTAATTTTTTATTTGAAATATTACTCTTAAAAATATATTATCACAATAATAATAGGGTTACTATAATTTCATTATCTTATAGATATGTTGTGATATTAATGGTTCAACCCCCACTATCTCATTCTAATCTCCTTAGAAATAAGGAAAGCGAATCATTTATGTGCGTGAAGTAATACCTCAATGAAGAACTATTTTTTTTCTTCAAAATTTTCATTCGTTATCCAAATACATTCAAATGTAGTTCACCATCATGAATGACCCATAATATCATTATTCATATTTTTTATTGGTATTTTTTCAAAAATAACACCTCATTAACTGTAATATTCTATTCTTTTAATGTGGTATGTTTATATTTTAATCATTTTGAAACTCATATTTTTGGGGATTATGGAATGATTCTCATATGTAGGGATGGTATTAGGACAATATTAGGGGTTTGTACCTTGAAAATGTGTGTTAAATTATTTTATAGTTCATGGAACACAGTTAGATCCTTATTAGTGCTAAAAGTTCCCCTTGACTATTAGACATGGATAAGGGAAGAATTATAGTTTAAAAATTCTTCAACGGTGGCCTAGAAACCGTTTGAGGTTTGATAGATCCATTAAAACAACATTTTCATGTTTTTATTATTAGGTGGGTGGCCTATAAAACTATGTTACTTTATTTTATATGGATAGAGCAGACCACATGGGTGGCACGTGGTTTTGCATAATGTGAAGAAAACCCATGAACCTCACTAAAAGTGGTATTGTCATGGTTTTTCCTTCTTTTATTAAACTCAACTTCCCTAATATTCATACTCATTTTAATTTAATTAGCTGATGGTGAGAACAAATTTCTCCCATATCTACTAACGATGATCCTTCATCGATTATGAGGTTTTTATGCGTTGTTTATTAGGATTAAAAGCCATGAGTATGTTTATAACCATGTTTCCTTCTACTTTCTAGAAGAAATATTGCGGGTTACTTCCACTTCTTCTAAATCTCATGATCAATTATTCTGGAGAGTTCTTTAAATATTTTATTTTTTCCATTTTAGCTTGAATAAAGTGTTGATGTTGGATGAGTGGTTGTCTCTGATCATAATAAAGGTGGTTTATAGACTCTTTCCCATACTCATAATGTTATTGAGATGTATTTTGTTTATTATATTTCACTGTGGTGTTTCACATTTGTTCTATAGTCAAGGGAATTAAATTTTCCATGTAAATTATTTGTTTAACTCTTCATAAATCACATTAGCTGCATTGGAGACAATGATATCAGGCTTATGACAACCCATGAGATGTTCCAATAACTTCAAAATTGTATAATAGGGTTTAATGAAAAAAACTATAGGGTTTATGAGAATAAACTAGTTTCAATTATAGATTGACATTTTAACTTTTTACAAGTGGATTTTTAGCTTAACATGAATTTCAATTGGAAAAATCATTTTAAGGTAAGATATGGGATGATTCTAAAAGGGAATTTAGTTACATTCATATTAGTTTAAAGGATTGTTTAAATATTTTTATATATCAATATATAGTGATATACCTTAATTTTGGAATTGTTAAATAAGGTTTAAATATAGTAGACCTTGTGAGTAATAAATATTGGGAAAATATGTCACCCATTTTTCTTTTAATATATTAAAGTAATAATGTAGGTCTGATCATGTAAATTGATGGATGATTAAATGATTAAGGTTTTATGACATGGTTCTCCAAATCATTGATTCTGAATGTTTTACATGACACTCTACATACCACGGTTTATGATTTTTAACAAGGTGTTCCACATCACTAATTAGGATCGTAAGACATGGAGCTCTCTATCTATAGTTTATATGTTTTGAAATTGGTACTTTTTAAAATTTTTTGACCCTTATGATATAGATATTGGATTAATGACATTGTTTTCGGAATTTTTTATTGTGTAACAAGAAACACAAGGGCCAATAAGGTAAATTTGATATTTTTTTAATTTTAAAATATGTTCACATTAGATTCCTATTTATTATTCCCCAATACAATATTATAAATATCGTATTCAGTATATATATTTCATGAGATACCATTAGTGGTGGATTGATGATTTTCAATCACATCCATCGTGGATTATCATTGGTACCTAAGTAGACTTCATGGTTTCATATTTTAATAAGATTAAAGTCTAAGCGATAAATGTCTATGTTAATATTAGGGGCGGATCTTGGATGATGGAAAAACAAAATATGTTGGGACACAAATTTGAGAAATTTAGAGTGTATTTGTTTTGGATTTTCATTAAAATATGTATGTATTATGACATTACATGTTTTTTTTATTGGTTTATTTGAATCTACACGAGTTTGGGATTTAGTTATGTGATTTATGGTTTTTTTATATTATTTCACATTATTTATTAATTTTATAATTATTTCTATTATTTTAATACATTTATAAAAAAATTAGTCTCCCCACATCCTATATTAATTCATCTCTACAATTCATAAGCCTTTTCATATGTTTTGGGGTGGATGAGGCCACCTAAAAAACTGATTTA
The DNA here is from genome assembly GCA_963277665.1 of Viscum album. Lineage (NCBI taxonomy): Eukaryota > Viridiplantae > Streptophyta > Magnoliopsida > Santalales > Viscaceae > Viscum > Viscum album. The sequence continues at coordinate 1,430,451,695 of OY728141.1, forward strand.
TTTGCTAGTCTGAGTGAGTTGGTTCTTGGTGGTACAAAGTGATATCAGTGTAGTTTGTTTTATATTTCATTACTAGTAGTGAATGACATATATTAGGTTTGATTTTTTCTGAGCCTCAAAAAAATATCATGCATGGGGGTAGTTAAACAATATATTGGGGGAAACCCATGATCCATTGGTTGGATTTTTTCTTTTAATGTCCACTTGTTTTAGATGAATTCTATTTATCCTTAGCTAAACCACATATTGATTGATGTTACTGATTTATAATGTTTCACTCATGGGTCAATATGGAATTATATTTTTTTATGCATCATTCATTTTATTCACTTAAGGGTTTCTGTTTCATGAATCATATTAGTCACAAAGAAAGATGAGAATGGAATTGAATTGAGGGAAATAAAATTTTAATATATTTCTTTTATGGTTTAAATTAAATAATTATTAATAATGAGGTTGAAACTAGTTTTTACATTATAATAGGTTAATTTAAAAGGATAAAATGGTGTTAAAAATAAAACATGTAATTTTGATGTTTTTTTACCTTAACATAGCTAATTTCCGGTGATAGGGGTGGTAAGGTGTAGTGATAATGTTGCAATAAATACTATTGTGGTAGCATATGCATATTATATTGTTTTTTGGCTAGTTATTCTCCCATTATGGGTAACTCTAAAATATGACATTACGTGCCATGGTATGATCATTTGTAACTGTATAGATAATCCACCATGATGATGTTTACTAGTTGGGAGACATTAAGACATCACTATGAATGAGCCTCTTATAGTGGAACAGGATCCCCCCACTGGTTATGGATGATTTGGTAGAAGATAAGTTCTATGGGAATTTTTATTACAATGTGATGTTTTTCAAGAGGTACCTAGGGTGGGATAAAATGAGTGTGTAAGATTTGATATAGGTTTACAAGGTGAAACATCCTATGATATTTTCTGCAGAAGGTTCACCTAATGCAGTTGAGTTCTCGATTGAGTCTATCTAGGTTATTCTAGATCACAAAGAGACTCCTTTGATGAAGAGGTTATATTTATTAACAGTAAGGTAATGAGGACTAAAGAAGTTGTATTGAAATATTTATTATTGAGATGATAATTTATAGGGTACGGTATGGAATGACTTCTAGGAGTAGTCCGTGGAGCATTTTTTTTCCATCAAACATGAGATAATAGAGAGTTGCGAGTTTATCTGTTTGACCCAAAGAGACTATTCAAGAGATGGAATATGTTATCCACTTCATCGAATTGATGTGTTTTGTTCAAAAATTTATAAAATAATATAAGATTCGACATGAAATTTTTAAGAGGGAATTAGATTTGAGATCATGTCTTAGGTAAATATTTTTTGTCGGGTGAAATTTGTAGAGGTGGTGAATAATTATTTAATTATTGAGGGAACCATGATTTTTCCTCTAGTAGTGGAAATGTGGGTTCTAGTGATTGATTTGGTTGTATTTCCATTTATATTGGGAAGTTTCATTATGAAAAATTTCACCAAGGTGGTAGTGGGTAGAGTAAGCATGGGAGAGGATCGACCTCTCGGTATAATAATCAAGTGTTCGGTTATCAGTGTGGAAAGCCTGGTTATTGTAAATTTAACATTTGTTTACTACTATTGGAGTTTCATGCTTCATAAATAATGGTACACATGTATAGTTCTATTGTAACCACAGATATATGTGTATTGTGGGAGGAATTGGACTTATAGAGAAAACTATCAGGGAAACTTCTACCCCATAGTAGTATGGATGTTGGAGTTCCACCGGTCATACTAGTTGGGGTGTAGGTTGTGGTGCATATAGATATGAACATCTATATTATCAGGGTACTGTAGTACATGAGACTCGGATATGATATCGTGTTAATGAAATAGGGTTGCTACAAGTAGTTTAGAAATATATTTATTGTGGTGATTCAATATCAACATATATACATGGTATGATACATGTATCTCTATCCTTTCTAGTGATTTATTTCACATAAGGGATCTATAATATTTTATATAAGCCATGATTTTAAATGTTTCTAGTCCAGCACTTTATTTCTTGTATGGGGTTACATGGATTAACACTCTCTTATGGGTGAAGTGAAAAGTTATTTGTTGATATAAGGAGTGAGACATCGAGTTTATTGGCTGCTATCTCTTTTGGGATGTAATCATAATTTAGATGTAAGGGTTTTACGTGATAATGGGGATACAATATTTAGTTTCATTTCAACATCATGTTGACTATTACTATTGGATGGTGACTTTGACATCTCATGATGGTGACATCTATATTCATCATGGAGAATATAATAGTTATGTAGGCCATGTAGGTCAACTCCATTATAAAATTAGTGGTTTCACCACCCATGTGATGAGTCATATGTATAATGATGGGGGAGTGTGGAATGATGTCACCACTCCGATAGTGGATCAGTTTCAATATGTGTTTCCTGAGGAGTCCATATGTCTCTTATAAGAGAGAGAAGTTGAGTTTTCCATTGAGCCAATTCCTAGAGTTAAGCAATTATCTATTTCACCTTATAAAATGTTACTAATAGAGATTCAAGATCTTAATACTCAACTAATGTAATTGTATTATAAAGGGAGAATTAATATGAATAAATATCTATTGGGTGTCTAGTATTATTTTCCACGAAAGATGATGAAATTTTGTGCAGATGCATCATTTACTTGAAGATAAACATGATGAAAATAATGAAATTATATCCACTTCCTTGTATTAATGGCCTTTTTTATGAACTGAGCGATGCCTTTTTATTCTAAAAGATTTATTTGAGATCAAGGTTTCATTCGATGAGGGTGAGACCCTCTGATATACCACATACTTCCTTAAGAAGTAGGTATGGATTTTATGTGTGTTTTATGATTCTGTTATGGATAATAATCACACATTTTTTTATATAGATTATGAACTATGTATTTTACCCAAACTTGGATTGTATTTTGTTTTATTCATGGTTGGAATGTTATTGTACTCGATGCATTAGATGATCATGAAAAATGTCTTAGCATTTTTCTATATACAATAAGAGATCATCGGCTATAGGTCATGCTATCTAAGGGTCAATTATATATCGATAAAGAATATTTATTGGGACACATAATCTAATATTTTTTGTGTTAGTGTACTATGATATAGTTCTATTTTTATATCCTTGGATCATCTGATGAATGTTTTTGGAATCCCATGATATTTGTGTTTGGAGGGACACTACCAGAGGTTCTTCTAAAACTATTCTCTCTCAGTTTCACTACTCTCAATCATTTCCAATAAAGGTATAATTTTTTAATAGTATATAGAATGAAATAATTATTTCTATAATTTGAAGAGGGATTTAAACACTTAACCAAATCTAATCTTTCCCGAACTACATGAAGACTATACTCTGTATTGTAAAGCATCCAGGATCAGACATGGGTAAGTGTTGATATAGGGAGATCGAGTCATGGTGTATGAGTCATGATATTTGAGGCAACATGAATGGATTTATCATACACATTATATAAAGTTTTCTTCAATGGTCTACACCATAATGTGTTGAAGAAACACCTTCTTGGTGAATTTTTAATTTTTATATGGACTAAAAGAGCCTTATGAATATATTTTTTTAGTATTAACATAATATATGATGGTAAATATGGAATCATTATATAAAATCATTTATTTTTGAGATAGATTATATTCATGGAAAATGGAATATTGTGTCTAATTATTTGAGTCATAAAATGAAGACTAGGGTGATCGAATTGTATAGATCTGAGTCGAAGATGATATCCTTATTCGCACATTTTCATATAATATTTTAATAGGGATTGGAATAGTTGAAACTCATATAATTATCCATTGGTACCTCATATCTAAGATAGAATAAGAGGAGTTAGTATGTGGATATAAGGATCATAGCATTAAGGGAGGTATTTGATGATGGGGAGCTACCTCTTTATGGAACATTATATGGTGATGTGATTATCCTTGTTCATGAATCCATTATTTTTCCAACAAGTGATGAGAGAAGATGATGTGTTATTTTCTTTCCTCAATGATGGTGATGAACTATAGTATAATTATAATTTTCCATGAACATTATAGATAATATTGTTGTCCAGAAATATATATGTAGACCATATGTTTTTGGATGTGATGCTGCACCTATTAGCTGGTGAAGGCTGATCATCAGTGACCTAATGGTATTTTATAGTCTTTTCCCATTACATAATTTAACTGAATTGATATTACCATTGATTTAATAATATGTTTACCATGTACATCCTATAATATTTGATCAATACTTCTAATTTTGAATCAATTCAAAATGATAACCTATTTCTTTTCAATATAAGTGACATTTACAGTCAATCCATTGGGCGTCATGTATATTAAGGAGATAGTACATTTACAAGGGGTTATATGGAGTATAGTTTCAAATAATTATTATTGTTTTACATAATTCTCTTATAAAAGTTTACAAATGTTTATTATTATATAATTTTTGAACGTAAATATTACTACCTAGAGAAAAATAGGTAATTAGAATTTATTATCAAAATCGTTGATGAAATAATGAGGGCATAAATCGATGATTTTGGTGAAACCTTAGAGAAGAAATTTTCTCATTTTAATTTTTCCATAAAAAATATGTATCATGAAACTATTATGATGGAACCATAGGAGGAACTATATGGTAGGTAATGAAAATCAACCTTTTGTTTAATGAAAGCAAGAGAATTATAGTTATTGGGGTTTAGTTTGATGTTGGAATAATCATAAGATATCTAATTGATCCATAATCTCTTGGATACAACATAAGGTTGTTAGAATTCATACACTAGGCTATATCATAATTTTTTTTATAGTGGGTGATGGTGTGTCCCTTTACGTGATGTTGAGATTCTATCACCGTTGGATTCTGAAGAAGGGTTAGATGGCACAAAGGTTGTTGGACCATTTGAGAAATTGGATAGGATTGGTCTTGTGGAATATTGTCTATTACATAATGGTATAGTGTTATAAATTTGTATTCCATGTTTCATAACATTGATAGTATAACCCTTACCCTTCTTATGTGATTGATGGTGAGGAAGATGAGATTGAGGTCTATTCATCCTTTGAGGATAATCATTTTTTTATTATGGATCACAGTGAGAAATTAATTTGAGGTATGATTATTCCTTTGATCGGAGAGTTCTAGTAGCATGTCCTTTTTTAGTAGGAATATAAGGATAGGGAAGCATATATGCGGGCATAGTATAATGACCTGTTTGCAATTGAGTATTAGTGATACTGGGGAAATGTAGCTCAAGGAAGTGTTATTATATGGGGGAAGAATATAAGTTAAAAATGTATTATCAGGGTTAATTCTTATGAAAATTTTGGCTAAAATCATTTTATATGGATTGTGGAATGCTTTATAGATGTTTGTAATGTCGTGGGAGTGTCTCGAGTTTGGGACTTGAAAAAGCGGGTGAAATGAGTTTATAGTTCATGTTTCCTGATTAGCATACAGTTAGTGATAAATGTTCCCCATGATAATGTGGAAAGGAAAAGGGAAGAAGCATGGTTTAAAAACAATGTAAGGGTGGTCTGGAAACTGTGCAAGGTTGAAATGATCCATTTTCATGGCTTTTACATATCTTTATAAACAGTGTGTGTGGCTTAGAAAATCGTGTATCTTTTGTCCTATGGACAAAATATGCTGGTTAATTTTGTAAATCTTATGACCAAACCATGAACCTCATTAAAATAGTTACTTTAATGATATTTTTTACTTTCATGATTCAATGTATATTCCTTTATTTTCACCCACATTTTACTCTAAATAGCCTATAGTGTGAACAAATTTCGCCCATATTTTTCAAATATAAATCCCCTTTAATTATATGGAATTTGATGTTCCATTTCATGTTATTTGAATCCCTAGGTATGTCTATGAGTCTTATTCCATCTATTTTCTAGATGAATAAAAAATATCCATTTCCACTTCATTAAAAACTCATGTGTCCTATTTAAAGGCCATTCTTCACTTATGTGATTTTTCCATTTTAACTTGAATCTAGGGAAGACGTTTGATGAATGATTTTCTATAATAATGGAGGTGGTGTTATGTAATCTATTTCATTTATTAATGATGTCATTCATGTGCATGTGATTTATGATTTTGTATCTCTAATTTTTGAATTGATTATTTGGTTAAGGGAATTAAATTTTACATTTAAATGATGCGTTAAACCCTTAAATGGTCCAATTCAGTCTATTAGAACATATGAGACCAGGCCAATGGCCACCCAATAGGTTTTCGAATCCCATGAAAATGGTGAAATGGTTGTAAATTATTAAATAGTTGGTTTATGAGATTACTGAGGTTTTACTTGTTGTTTGACTTATTATTATGGTATATGTGGCTATTTGGCTTGACATGAATTTTAATAGGTTATGACATGATAAGGGAATAGATGAAAAATGGAAAAAAGTGATTTTTTAGTTCTCATTTTGTTTTAAGGGAATGATAATTGTTATCCCATAAGACAAGATAGTGAAATGGATTAATTATGCGATTGGGAAATTAGTGTTAATATAGTAGAAAATGATTATAATAAATATTGGGAAATTAGGTTCACCATTGATGTTTTAATATGTAAAATATTTCATGTATATCTAACAGTTAAAATTTATTTCAGATGAAATTGTTAGGTTTTTTTGAATTGTAACTCCACATCATTGATTATGATTTTTGTACAAGATGCTCCATGCCCCATGGTTTATGATATTGGACATGGTATTCCATATCGTTGATTTGGAATTTCATTCATGGTGCTCTATATCCCATAGTTTTTTTTGATTGAACTGATTCTACTTATTTAACATATTTAATTCTTATGGAATATGGTTTAGATGAAATGTATGGGCCGAAGCAGGATTGATTAGATGAAGTATCATACAGAATCTAGGGGAAAATAAATTTAATTGAAAATAATTTATTTATTAAATTTTTCTTCATCATTCCCGTATTTATTTTTTACTATACACCTATATACACTTTTGTTATTAAAATGTGAATTTCATTATAAAACATTGGTTGGTGGATTATAGGTTTAACTCTCCCCTTTACCAAGACACCTTTGGTACCTAATAAATCTTCACGGTTTCAGGTATGGATAAGGGAAAAAGACCAGTGATAGAAGGATGATTTAGGATCTAGGATAGAGAAAGGATGAGGTAAATGGACTTGATGTCAAGAACATATATATGGATTGTCAGTGTGTATTAGTTTTTGAGTTTCCATGAAGCATGAATATACTATGATGTGGAATTTTTACAAAATTACTTTATATGAATCTACCTAGTTTTTTAATTTAGTTTTTTCATGTGAAGATATTACTGAATATTGTTTCATATTATTCCTTATTATTTGCAGTGTGTTCTTACTCGGATAAAGAGGTTATAGTCTTGAAACATCCAAAATTAAAACTTTTTTTCTAGTAAAAATCCTTTTCCTTATAGGGAGGCCCACCTAAGGCCATGTAATAATTTAGTTCAACAACATATCTATTTGATATGGTCTAGGATGCTACATTAACCGTACTCACCAATTGAGTTAAAGCGTGTTAATTTTTTTTAGTTTAACCATCAATATGAATGGTGCTATGAATCACTATTAGGATGATATGGTTATATTAAAAATAAAATTATTATAATATATTAATAAATTTATTTTTGGTATGTAGTTTTATAAATATTATATTAATTATTTCACTTATTATTGATATATTATTTTCATTCTCTATATTCACTTAAATAAGTCAACACTAATTTCATTTTTAAACTGCATAAATTAAACACTTATGGATAATATGAGAGACCTAAAAAAATATAAGTTATATTTTTTTGAATCATTAATGATAATTCAATATGTATTTTTTATCAAAATAAATGGTAATGATATCAATATTATAATTCATGGGTAAATAGTTGATGATATTAACCCTCATCGTTGAAAAAAAAAGATTACAACAATCTGATACATGATGGGAATTTTTTTAATAAAATATATATATATATATAGAAATAAGGATATGAATTAAGTAATTAGTATTTATTTCTTTTTCATATAAGAGGTTAAATTAGTTCCATAAAAATCAAGGGTAAAGGTAAGGGTCTTGGAAACTCAAACTCCTTTCACAGTGTTATATAGTTTCATGTTGGACTAGAATTTCCATGTCCTTCATGTGAAATGTTGTCATTTATTATTTTTAGGGAAATTGGTTTTTAAATTCAAATCCCCATTAATGAATTACTTTCTTTTCACTTTTTTTATGAGAATGGAGGAGATTTTATTTAAAATATACCCAATAATATGAACGTTATATTGTTATTTTGAAAAATAAAACCATGAATGATCTTTTGTGATTTGGTTTTCTTTTTGCAATCTATATTTCAAATGATATATCTCATATGGATTTATTTTTAAGGTTTCGCCCTATATTTTCTGTTATTATGTAATTTTTTTGGCTGATTAATTTTTTATATTCAATGATTCAATTGGGGAAGAAACATTATGGTATTTGGATGTGTTAAGAAACCAGTATTGTTTTAATGGGTTCATTATGATAGTTCAATTATTTATATTTAGATGTTTAAGAAACACTAATCTTTAAAGGGTTATTAAGATGTGATGAATATTGATTTTAAGTGGCACCCATATGTATGGCTGATGATGGGAGGTGTCCTATATCTTTCTTCAATACGTTGGTTTAATATTATATCTCATGAGATAGATTACAGTGGATATAATGAGTTTGTTTACATAGAAATGACCATGATGTGTTTTTCACATTTTCATGTATGTATATAATGAGTTTGTTCACATAAGTGTGGTCCTATTGGTTTTCCTACATAGGAATTCCTAGTATTTTTGGTGTTCCACATTTCAAATTTGTTCATAAATTTATGCTGAAATTTGAAGATATATTTCATTTCAACGATATCTAATGTTTTCAAAATTATTACTTATTTTTAATGTATTTAGAACTTCTTGGTAAATATCTAATTATATATGATTGTTGAGATTGTTTGGGATCCAATTAATATTTTTTATGCTTCTTTAATGATCTTTATAAAATCCAATGTTAATCTAACTTATTTTATGATTATAATAAATGTTATTTTAATCATTTTCTATGATATTTATATCTTATTAATTTTTTCCTTCTAATAATATTAAATGAATGTCTTACTTAGTGGATGGGTTCCCCCTTTCTAATGACTCAAATACCCTTGTTATGAAGATGATTATATCATTTCTGGTTGGTCAATTTTTTTGAGGAGCATGAATATGGAGAAATGCTAGCAAGTGTTAAAACATTAGATGTTTATGTAGGTAGTCTCCACGAATTTGTTTTTAATCCTTAGGATATGAAACTATTTGTGACATGAAATATTTAATCCATGACATTAATTTATTATGTTTTTCATTTTTTCATGGGTTGTTATACTAGATATTAGAGAAGATTTTAGTTATTTTTAGATATTAGTATAGAGAACATTATCAAAACCCCTAAGGATAAGATTAAATAACATTAAGACATTTTGGAGAAGTAATCATTCTGTGTTATTCCAATAAAATACATATCTTCCTAGATAATATAAGTATAATTTTTTTTTCATAGATGTATCTATTGGTAATAACATTTAAAAGGATTCTTCATGTATATCATGACATTCAATTTGGTACATGGTGAATGAGACCTTTCTGCGCACATAGATTGACACACGTTTAGGATATAATTTGGTAAATAAAATTATCTTTATGAACCATTATGAGGGATTTGAACATATATAACTAGTTCAGTTATAAAACCAATCATTGATAACCTATATAGGGAAATGTTGATTAATAGGCTAATGTATGTATGTTTTTGTCAAATCATTATTCTAATATTATACATATTTTATTGTATACTACCATTAATTTATCTATATTCATTCTTTTTTTTCCATCAGTCATGGTATTGGAGGGAACCTAAAATAATATTGTTAACTATGGGTACACCGGGATATATAGAGATTGTTCCAATGAGATCCCTAATGAGATTTTGGATGGAATGAAAAATCTCATGGAACCTCTCACCCAACTTTATCAATCCATGGGAAATAATACAAATCATGTTGTGTTCCCAAATCCACAATGGAGTGAGAAACTCTTTTATCTTGTTGTTTACATGGCACTTCCCACCATCATTTAGTGAATCCTCCAATCAATTATTTTTTTAGATTTTAATCAATGAAATGGAAAATATATTTTTCATTATACATCTCTTAAACTATGAGAAGGTTTTTTTGTCCATATTCCATTTAAAAGGTTATTCTAACCAGATGAGTAATATCATCAATAAAACCATGGAAAAGGATGACCCATCCACTAAAGAATGGGAATATTTAAAGAAGATATTTTTTCACTATGTATATTAAATGAACACTTTAATCGTGAATTGAGTATGAATTCATGGAATTGAATCAAAAAATTAATGACTCTATTAGGTCATATAAGGAAAATTACACAATACTTATGAGGTATTCCACTAGTTTTATGTCTTATACTATGACTAAAATTGATCATTTATCTGATGGCATAATGCATAGTCTTCATATAGAGATAACCATAAGATAAATCAAAATAAATTGAGAGTATATTTGATTTGAATTATTTTTTATATGGAAAATGGAACCTCCCAATATTTCATGGAAAATAAAAGGAATGTTTAGTATCATGCAAGCTCCAATGATAAGACACATGGTGGGTTTAAATCCCAATATTATATATTTGATAAATATGGGGGAAATCTCTTGGGTAGTTGTGTGAATGGACAGTTTAAGTGTTTTAAGTATTAGAAATTATGACATCAGGCCATAAACTATCAACCCAAGACTAAAAGGATTAATGATGAAACAAAAGAGAATAAGGTCACAATTTATGTTTCTCTTACACTACATTGGATCAAATGAAATGAATTCATAAATTATGAAAATAAATTCCCTAACCCATCATCTAATTAATAAAATAAGCCCAACCCCCCCCCCCCCCCAAACAATGGAATAATGAAGTGTGGATACCATCATTACTAATAAGGTTGATCTAGACAATGCTCTAATTTCAGAAACACTACATCTCTCTTTAAGATATGTTGATACCATATTTTATTTTAATTAATTATATTAATTTATATCAAACAAAGTTTCTAAGAATGTGGAATATTCTATGAAAACAAAGGATATTTAACAATTGTTGATCACCCATGGGGGACAAATTACGGGGTTTATGATTCCAAATTCTTCTCCAATTGAGATATGTGGTTGGGTAATTCATGAGGATAAATTTATCTAACTTTGGCTTAATTTGTCAAAATATTGTCTATGTATTGGCTTTACCTACAAAATTGGCATATCAACTATTGTAATATAGATGAATATCTTCCTAACCAAAATCACCATATTATCGTGTATCGAAAAAATGATGATTATGAGAACTTGTGAAATTAGATTCTATAATATGGGTTTTGGGACCCAACAAAAAGGGAATCATAGCTCAAAATATTGTAATAAAATTAAAAATTCAAGACAAAATTATAAAATGAGAATATACTGATTCATTTCGTGATGAACCACCTAGTCTTACCCTAGAGCTTGAGGTTATTTTCTATACTGAACATATACCTGAATCAATGAATATCTTAACGATTCCATATAGAATAGATCCCATCTAATTATAAGAGTTAAAAAATAAACTATAACAAAATTTGGGAAAGGTTTTAGAGACCATGTGGAATCATCAAGAGATGTACTAATCCACATTATCAAAAAAACGATAGATCATTGCGTATTTGAATTTATTTTCATGAGATTAATAAAATCAAGATAAAATGACTATACTCTACCCAATATGGATGATATATTTTGTGAAGTATAAGGATATCAATACTTATCTATGATTTATCATTGATCTATATACCATTAATTAAGGGTAAATAGGAATATAATTTCAATGGTAACATTATATATATATATATTGTGTATAAATTATGATTTTATAGTGATAACCTTTGGAGCTACCAAATCCCCTATTATGTCCATGGATCTAATGAATATAGTCTAAGGAGACAACCTTAATAATTTTTTTTTCTTATTTGTAGAATATATTATTATATATTAAAAGTTCATGTAAAATCCATAATATCATATGAAAATTTTGTTAATGACTATGATAAAGGAGGTTTTGTGTGCCAAATTTACAAAATGAGAATTTGGGATTCCAAAATTTGTAATTAGTAGGTCTTGTAATCACAAGAAGGGAATATATATATCCATCAGAGATGGTTGTTATCAAGAAATTTCCCTGACTGAACGTTTTAATGGTTATACATTTTTCTCTTAGTTTAGTGGTATATTACTAATGATTTTTGGGAAATATATGATAGCTATAAAATCCCAAGACAAATTAGCATGGAAGGGGGTAATGTTTCTTTTGGAAAGAAGAATGTGAATAATGTTTTTAGGAATTGAAAATGTTTTTTATCACTACTCTTGTACTAACATTTCCATGTTGCGGGGAAGAGTTTATAATATAAATTTCAACATAAATAAAGTGTTTTTGTTGCCTCCTCATCTGGAATGATAATAATATTTCTTATGTTTTGCTCCAATTAAAGTCTCATGTGAAAACATACCTGACAAGATATTTAGAGCTTATAGTAATGTTGTTTTTATTGTCAATCTGGTAATATTACCTCAGTAGAAAAAATAGTGATATATATATAGACCAAAAATTATGGAAATACATATAGACATAGAAGAAACATTTTTTGTCGCTAATTATTTATGAGGGAACCATCATACTACACTATCCTTGATTAGGTCAGAAAATTACGTGATACTCGTATATTTTCAAAGGATGATTCTTGATGTCGAAATAGGTGTGATAAATCCTATATTTTACAACTGAATACTCAACCTTCAATTCATTTAAATATCATAGAAACCAATATATATGATGCAAATATATATATATATATATATATATATATATATATAATGGTAGAAAACATTCGAGATGTCAATATTGATATTATGAATTCGTAAGGTTTGGAAACCAGATATGTGTCCCATCTATGTCCGAAATGAATAAGTAATATTTGAATATTTCCCATACAACATTATTTTATATATAAAAATAAAGTGATATGATGTATAATGATCTACGAAAACATATAGTGGGATAATATGATGATATTGATTGAAAAAAAAATATCTTGCTTCTTGTTGTTCCATAATGTCACGGATGAACAACAAATGTATAAGAGTATGTTGTAACCATTACCTATTCTAGTATGCAAATGGGAAAACATAACCCTTGAAATCATCATTGGAATCCAAAAAATATCTAAAGGTAATAATGATAATTGGGTTATAGTGGATCTCTTTATGAAGTTTTTTCATTTTCTTATCATTAGATAAGATATATCCCACGACTAAATCACCATGATATACATAAGGGAACTAGTGATGCATCATAGAGTACCATAATCCATTGTTTCTAATCTGGATATGAGGGATATAATGAGGTTTTATAGAATTATTTATATTTATTTGGAGATAGAGATTATCATTAGAACTGTATATCATCCTTATAAAGATACATATTTTCAGGGGACAATTCAAACATTATAAGATATGCCTTGATTTTACTGGATTTATTTCCAAGGATGTTTGGATCAACACACTCCCTATGAAATTTTCTTGTATAACAATAGTTTTCATTCTATAATTATATTTGTACATTGAGAGGTTCCATATGGGAAGATATATTGGACTCCAAGATTATAGAATGAAGGTGCACATAGGAATTTGATAATAATGGACCTTTTTTGAGAAATGACACATATGGTTCAAACCATTTAGTAGAAGATGAATGTGACACTGAGTCGATAGAAGAGTTATTCATATAATCATCAACAAGATATAGTGTTTGAAATTATGAGAAGGTGTTCCTTTAAATATATCCATGGAAGAGTGTTTTGACATTTCAGATTAAAGGGAAGCTAATATCTTGAGAAACTAGTCCATTTAAGATCCTAAATCAATTTTTTGATGTATCCTATTGAATAACGATCCCTCCACACCTCTCCTAAGTGGAATGTGTGTTACTTGTATCAATTTTGAGAAATTACATATTAGACAATTTACATATCATATACATGGATGTTATGAAATTGGAACATGATCTATCATATAAGGAATAACCGGTGGCAATTTTGGTTTGAATAGATAAGATGTTGTAGAAAAATAACACTAATTAGGATAAGGTTATATGGTGATATCATTGATTTTTTGAGGTTACATCGGATCCTAAGAATATGGTGATAGAAAAGTACCCTCAATTGTTTTCATCCAACTAATTAAATTTTGAGGAAGAAATTATTTTAAGGTGTGTATAACGTTACAATCTAAATTTTCTTCCATAATTATATTATTTTGTTCAATAGAATGATCCATAGGTAACACCAAAACCCAAAAAACATTTCCCATTGTAAGGTGGTTGTAGAATTTGAATGTTTGAATAGTGGTAATGAGATTATGAAAATAAATATATAAATATATATAAAAAAAGTGATCACATTAAATATCTACATAACTAGATGATTGAAGATATTAATGAAATATATTTTCAAAAATTACATCATTTTAAGTATATTACATTATTTTTGAATAATGGATTAACCCCGGTTTAATTGGTCTTATTCCTATACAAATTGTTTTTACAATATTTTATATATTTTTAAAAACCTAAAATTTAAAATTTTTAGAATTAATGTTCTTTTAAAAAGGTAAAAATAATTTTGAATTTATCGTATTCATATTAGCTTAAAATATATTTTTTTGCATTAAAAAAAATTGATATGAATAGTAAAAATATATAGTTTATTAATATTATCACTATAATGAAATTATTTTATTATATTAATTCGTTTTGTATTTTATGAAACATTTTCCTATGAAATTATATACCATAATTTAGAAAAATGCATTTCAAAAATACTATATTGAATATTATTTTCTCATTCTCAACATGTTGAAAATTTAGGTGGTGTTTTAATGAACCCCATTTTTTGAGTATGTTTTAACAAATTATATCAACATGAAATTAATTTTTTCCTTTGTTTTATTCATATATAACTACCTATTTATTGATAATAATTTAGTAAAATTAATTTTAATCAATGGAATGGATTATTATTTCCTAACCATAAATCATTTTTCATAAAAATAAACTTTTTCAAAGAATCTTTTTTTCATTTTTCATGAAATTGTATTCAAATTAACTTCCATACACATTGAATTTTTTTTGATAAATATTATTAAATATATAGAATCATTGAGTCCAAATTATTTAAAAATGATCATTTATTTTTTAGGGATTGAAATAAAATTTCACTGGTGAAAATTAGTTACCTCGAAAAAAAACTTTTTTTCCTAAGTAAACATTTATGATTAAATGATTTCCAACATGAATAAATAATTTTTGTTCACTTATTATTAATCTTTTATAGACCTATAAATTCCAAAAAATCTAAATTTTTTCTTTTTTAATCCATTTAACCATTAATAGATTAATGAAATTATTGAAAAATTATTTGTGTTTCAAAAACTCCACCATTTCTCAAATTATTAAATTAAACCACTTCCACCAATAAAAGTTACAATTCACCTTAAAATTACACCTTGAACATAAAATATTATCTAGGAAAATATCCCAATAATAATTTACAAATATACTATTCACTCATAGTGAGCATTACCTATTCAATTGATATGATTTTTTTTGGAAAAATCAGGTTGGAAACGTAATTATTAACTCATTATTTTGTTTTTCTTATTAATCATACTCTACAAAATATAATATCACCATAATAATATGATGAATTAAGAAGAATTTCTATACTTATATTGGGTTATATTAATGGTAATCCACTTATTTATGTGTTTCCAACCACATATAAAAACTAAAGAACATCAATCGTGCATGTGTTCAAACTACATTTGCCACAAATAAGTGTTATCTATTTTTCTTTTAGTTTTTCATAAATTGTCTAAATAGCTTAAATATTGTTCACAATAATAAAAAAATAAAAATAATATCATTATCATTATTTTATAATAATTTTATTTCTAAATAAATACCAATTTAATCATACTCACCAATTGAGTTTAAGCGTGTTCATGTTTGGGTCATTTTAACCACCTACATGAATGATGTTATGAAACCCCATTATGATAAGTATGGAAACATTAAAAATAATATTATTATAATATATTAATATTTCTATTATTTGTATGTTGTGTTTTTAAAATTATATTTTGTATTTGACCTATACTTAATGTAATTTTTTTAATCTTTAAGATCACAAAAATAATACTACATCGATTATGTTTTAACGCCCGTATATAAAACACTTACAGAATCAAATTAGAGGATTAAAAATAAATATATATTATCAATAATAGTATCAATAATTATATATTTTTTATCAACATCTTATACATATAAATCAAAATGATATCAATATTATAAATCATGTGTAAACGGTTGAATTTATTAACACCTCCTATTGAATAAATGGTACACCGATTATATTCATGAAAATATTATTTATTAATAAAGGTTATAAATATATTTATATATCATTGAAGTTTGAGTTAATTAATATTTTTATCATTATTATGTATAATTTTAAAACAGTTTCATGGAAATCATGGTTAATGATGAGGGACTTGGTAACTTCGGCTTCATTCATTAAGTTATAGAGTTTGTTAATGAACTATAATTTCTACATCCTTAATTTTCAATGATTTCTTATTTTTATTTATGTCAAAAAGATATTTTATATTAAAATAAACATTCCTGAAATATTTAACTTTCATGTTTTTTAAAACAAAATTTTTACTTTATGAGAATAGGCTTGTAACATGTAATTTTATGTTGATATTTTTAAAACAAGTTATAAATCATATTTTGAGATTTAATTTTAATTTTAGTATTAAAATTTGAAATGTTATATCTCCAATGGAGTTGTGTTTCATGTTTACCCCTATGTTTTTTAATTATTATGTGATTAGTTTGGTTGAATATGTTTTTGGTATCATAAGATCCAATTCATGGTATTATTTTAATAAATTTTAATGTCTTAGGATGCCCATTTTATTTCCAAATAATATATATGAAAGATGAATGATTTCCATGTGGGTGTTTAGGAAACACATTCTTTTCCAAGGGATATCAATATATGATGATAATTGATTTAAATTGCCACACAATTGTATAAATTATGAACGGTGTTGTCCTATATCATGTTTAAATGTAGTGTTTTAATCTTATATCTCATGAGATAGTTGGGAATAGGAATAATGAGTTTGTTCGCATAGGCGTGTGAATGATGGGATTCCACACATTTTACGGGATTGTCAAAATGAGTTTTTTCAATTATGTTTTGGCATAATGTGTATTCACTCATAGGTTCTCTGATGTTTATGGTTGCGACACACTTCCAATTGGTTTATCAAGTTATGATTAATAATCAAGATGCATTACATTTCTCTTAAATTCCATGCTTTCAAGATTATTGATTATTTTTAAATTATTCCACACTTCTATGTCACTATCACATGTTATATGACTATTATGATGTGTTTTGAGTTATCCCATATTTTATATGCTTCCATTGTGATCTTTTTGAGATCTTATGTTATTATAACATGTTTTATGATTATAATATATGGTATTATTATCAGTTTTATGATATTTATATATTCCTCATGTTTTCTTTCATGTTATGATATGATTTCTCCTTACTGAGCATCTGAGGCCACACCTTACATAGACATCCACATCACACGTTATGAAAATGAATATATCATGTGTGGTTTCTATAAAAGGTTTCATAGGAGAATGATTATGGAGAAATGATAATAATTGTTAAAAAATATTATTTTTGTGTAACTAGTCGGTAAGACACTAAACATCTCAGTCAATGTGGTATGAAACTATTTATGATATGTAATATTTAAATCATGTGAATAATGTATTAGTCATGTCATGTTTAGCTTGGTCACTGTAAACAATTTGATATTTCATTAATGACAACTCAACCTTACATCCATGAGAAGGTAAAGGATGCATAGAAATTTTATGTATAGATATAGTAAATGGAATCTAATATTCTAGAGTTTAACATTGATTGTGATGGATTTATATGGTTTGGAACCATATATGTGTCCATTCGAATCTATAAATAAAGAAGGAACTCTTGGATGATACACATAGCTTTACTTCTCTATTCATCATAGAATCACACAAATGTATAGAGATCTAAAACATAACTTTTAGTAGGACAATAGAAAGGAATAGATTATTGAATGTATATCTCAATGCATAGTATGATAATAAGTTAAGTATGAGAGACATATTTCTAATGAGGTGATACAACCATTTCCTATACAGGGATAGAAATTGGAAAACATCACTATGATTTTCATTAGAGGACTCTCCAAGACATCAAAAGCCCATAATTCCTTTTGGGTTATAGTGGATCACCGTACAATGTCTACACAATTTATTCTCATCCATGAATATTTCCCTCCTAAATAATATTCCAAGATATACATTAGGGATGGGATATGGTTATATTGAATACAACTCTATTATTCCTATTTATGTTTCGAGTTTTACAGATGGTTTTAGGGATGTCTTCATTCATCATTGGATATAGTGCTAAATTTTAGTACTAATTATCATCGTCAAATATATTTTTAGTGTTATAGTACCACTAAAACTATGAAGTATATTCTAGTATATTGTTCTATTTATTACCAAGGGATTTTATATTAACATCACCCACATGTAACATTCTTATATAAAAATATTTCCCATTATAGCATTCAAATGGAACCATATGAGGCTCTTTATGGGAAGATATATAGGACTCCACCACATTCATATACTATTTTAGAGATTATTCCCATTAGACTAAATCTTTAATAATTAATGATGAAGAAGATTCAAACCACTCATAAAAATACTAATGAATCACATTGTTTATAGAAGATAAATAAATTTATTCATCAATGTGGTCACGAGTTCAATGTTGGTGATGAAGTGTATCATCAGATATCTATGTCAGGGAATTATATGAGTTCTTTGAGGAAAGGAATGTTGACACATTGTCATATCGATCCATTAATGTTCATTCATCATGATGGGGATATAGTTAATTTCATGAAACTCCATCCGGATCTCCCCAAAGTCAGTTTTGTGCTTCATGTGTCTATTTTGATAAATTACATACCTGATCTTTCAAATGTTCTTAGCTCAAATGCTATGAAATTAGAGCATGATTTCTATTATTATAAAAAACCAATAAGGAATATGGATCAAATAGAGGAAGTTATGTGGAAAAATACTACCATTCAGTCATTGTCCTATTGAAGAACCATATAGTTTATGAAGCTATGAGGGAAGCCAAAGAATTAATGATATAGAAATACCGTCAATATTTTTCATCCATGTAATCAAGTTCATTCATAATTTTTTAAGAGGGTAGAATTTAATGAACCATGATGGAAATGAATAGTTATTTTTAATAAATATTGTTTCAAATAACTTATTAAACAAAAAATATCAAACTATATCAAAAAGAACCTATGAAACTTTAATTAATAAAATAAAAATATATGACCATTAAAATTTAGTTACAGAAATAATTGGTAAAAATATTGATAAAATTTATAAAATAAATTAACAATGAATATGTGATGACCTCAAGTCACACAAGACTTTGTTACAATTCTTATTTTTCAGATCTTGGGATAGAGGTAGATTTATTAGGGTTTTCCCTAGACCAAGCCCGATATGAACTTGAACAATTGCAGCATGATAGAAATAATTTTATACGATATCTAAAGAACATTGACATCAATCTCATATCCATGTAAGTAAACTCACATCCCCAGATTATTTCTATAATATATATCATACCCAGAGATTGTGTGAAGATTTTAAGGGGTTATTTAAGATACTTTTTGGAAGATGAAAACATATAATTAGAAATATTATATATATATATATATATATCAATTGTTTCACAAAAATATTGTAAGGATGCTTTTAATATTTTGGAATATGTATAATTAAATTAAATAAAAATAGTAACATATATAAGTAAATATAAAAATTAATATCTAATTAAATAAAATTTATGCTTAAAATTTTAATTTTACTAAGAATATTTTTATATGTTCTTACATTAATATTGTAATTATCACATTTAAAAATTAAATTTAATAAATTGAATTCATATTTAAAATTAACACATTATCATTAATTAATAATGTCAATTTGATTTTAATTCATAAAAATTGTATTATTATGATTGGGGTTAATTATAGTGATAATAGAAAAATCATTGTTTGTAATAAATTATTAGAATTGTATATTATTTGTCTTTTCAATTATATTAATAAATTTTAAATAAATAACAAAATTTATTTTTTCGAATTACATCTAATTATATTAACACTCATTTATTTTTTAATTAGAACTAAATAATATTACACAATATCATTAAATATTCATTTTTCTTCAAAAAAAAGTTTTTCCCAACATATTATATGTTTTAGTTAAATATTGAATTTCTCATTTTTTTTAAATTAAAATGTATTAAATTATTGTTAAATTTTGGATATAAACAATAAACTTATTATGATATGATATTTTATAATTTTAAAAACATATAATAGTTAGTCAAAAAATAGTCACTTAAGTAAAAAAAAATTAAAAATATAAATAACATAGAGTGAAAGACATGAAACATTTTTAAACACATTTCCAATTGGGTAATAGTATCATTATTGACCCCAAATCAGCCCACATTCTATTATTTTTATCATTTTGAACCATTCACCCTTTAATATTTCTTTACTTTTTATTATTAGAAAAGTTCCCCTCTACTCTATTATAAAAGTGAACCTTCACACATTTACTTCCACACTATTTTAGAAGATATAGTATTGAGAAAAAAATTTCATAATCTATCCTTAACACTCTCACCATCTCCAAGAATCCTTGTCTACATAAAAGTTCAAGATAAAGTGCCTTTATTTTTTACCAAAAGGAGAACATCCAAAGGGACAAGTAATATTCTTTATCGATAACTATTAATTATTTTTATTTTTATCCCAAATATTTAAGATCTATTTTCAATGTTTTTTTATAATTAAATATATATTATTGATATAATAAAATTATATTATGATTGTGGAATATATAATAACAACCAATTTTTCTTTTAATTTTAATAATAAATAATTCTCCATGCGTACATGTGGATTGTCGTCTCCA
The DNA here is from genome assembly GCA_963277665.1 of Viscum album. Lineage (NCBI taxonomy): Eukaryota > Viridiplantae > Streptophyta > Magnoliopsida > Santalales > Viscaceae > Viscum > Viscum album. Next base: position 1,430,473,162 of record OY728141.1, read on the forward strand.
TGTCCAACGTGTTTTATTTTTATTAACCACCACGAATATATAGTTTAAAAGTTATATAAATTTTAAATAAATTATTTATAAATTCAATAATACATTGAAATCATAACATTGTTAAAATATTGTTTGTTGGGGAGGAATTTCACCTCAACAATATTATATACATTATTTCCCATAACCACATTACTTGGATAACTTGTAAAATATACTTAAATATAATAATGATATTTATGAAATTAGTAATATTATAGAAAGATAATATTATACATTATATAATTGATATGAACCACAAACTATCATAGTAAATGTATCCACATATGATAACAATATCAGGGTTTCATTAATATTTTGAGTACCTTTAATAAAGACCAATGTAACTATATGAATTTTATACTAGAAGTGTAATTAAATATATAATCCCTTAGTTTTTTTAGATTATCATGACCTTCTACAAATCCATTTAGCATGGTAAATATAATTTATTAGTTACTAATATGATGAATGAAAAATCTCTATTAATAGATATATGTAAAAACTATTTAATAAATAAGTACCATTCAATAAAAAATTAAATAAATATGTATTAGGTTTATAATAAAGTATGTAATAAATTCAATTATCAAATTTAATATATTTGGTGTGTATTCAAAGTGGATCATGACTCACATTAAAGGTTTCATCAATTCACTTTTTGATTCATTGGATAAAATAATTTCTTATATGAATATACACTTCAAGGATTCATTTTTTTCTAAAATTCCTCTGTTTTATATATTATCCCTTATTTTTCTCAAGTGAAATTTATTCTCATCATAGATATCCAATTATTTGATGAAATGATTTCTGAAATAAAATTATCCTATTGTTATGAACAAACCTCATTCTTATGAAGGAAACTTTTTCTTCAATGTATATATTCTAGATAACAAAATTAGTTCCTAAATGAGATCCAAATGTGATTTATTTTTAATAATCCTCTTATTTAAATTTATTAATTTTAAAAATTAATTCCTTTAATCTTTTCCCCAATATGTGTTTTTCTATAAAAAACCTAAAAATTTAAGAAGGGAATTTGTTTTATTGTCCATAACTACTTTTCCCACTATGAATTTGTTATACTAACCTTTGTTTCTTTATAAGGAATTATTATTTTGTAGTCAATATAAATTGGTTTTCAAAACTATTCTCTTCCATTATGAAAATTTTCCTGATAATGATTTCTTACATTTTCATTTTAGGGTATTGTTTAAAATGGTTCTAAAAATTTATTATTTTCACCTCTATTTTTCCTCTATGGTTTATCTCTATTGAAGAAATATTTTGATCACTCTATACATTTTATTAGGATATTATTCCTTAGAAAATGATATTTTTTATATGCTATGACTTTTTACGATAATTCTATCATATGTTTCATTTATAATTTTTATAAAACCCAATATTAATACAAGCTTTAATTTTTATATGAGGATAATTGATTTTATGTGTCACACATATGTGTAGATAATTATGATTGGGTCTGTCAGGGACCAAAAATTCATTTTGAAAATAATAATCTCTCATTACATAATAATGTTGAGCATAATGAAACTGTGGTATTCAATGTCCATAATATTGTGTGGGGGTGTGATAGAAGTTATATTAATCTATAATATTGAGTATGGACATGATTCTGATTTCCTATTTTCATAACATCATAAATTTATACATTAATAATAGTTCAATATTTCATTGTTATATGCTTATGTTATTTTTCAATGAACATGATTATGGACACATATTGAAAAAACTGTGTACCATGGTTATGGTCAACCTATATTGTTTAAATAATATTTCTTATTGATTAACATTTTGATTCAATGATTTCTTTGTAACAGATATCTACCCATATCATATTACTTTATATTATTACATTTATATGATCATGTTTAATAGGATTCATTAGTATGTTACCCTTCATTGATATTTAATGATCACCAATTTCTTATATTTCGATTCCTCTAATTATGATGAAGAAAATTTCATATGATATATCTGGATGGAGTTCAAGAAGATTTTAATTAAGGAATGATTCTATATATTTTAAAATAAGTTTTTATTTATCTAATATCCATGAAACTAATACATTAATTCAATGGGTTGTGTGACTATTTGTGAGAATTAATATTCAAATCATGGAATAAATATATTATTTTTAAACATTTATTCTTGGGTTCCCTCACACATCCATCCCAATTGACAGAAATTAATTTTTTATCAATTTTTTCCTTCACTTGAAGTTATTTCCTTTGAATATTAAAATCCATTAATGAAATAAAAGAGGTTCCATAAAATTAATTGAGTGAAAAAATGTCTCCAATACCCTCATAATCATTATATCATGTTGGTCCCTTATAATGATAATACCATTACAGGGAATATGTAATTCAAGGAATTTTTATTTTTAATTTATCCATTTGAAAAAATATATTTTTGTAATAATTGGAAACCTATTTCTATGTCGTTCTATCATTATGATGTGATGAAAAAAATAAGAGAGAGACACATCTGTTTTGACATTATTCAACTAGTCATTATAATCTAAGGTGAAGGAATGAGAATTCAACTAGGAACATAAAACAAAACCTCTCACTAATTTTGAGTATATGATTTAGAGTGGAGGAACTGACCCTTCTTAGGGAATCATGCATTTTTATAACATAACTATTCATTACTTGGTAAAAAACAGAAGATCTTTTCATGATTAGTTTCTTAGAAGTAAAGTACATAATACCTGAATAATTAAAACACTAATCTGTGTCCACTTAAATACACCTTCATGTGTACAACCTATGTTAATTTTACTACATCTCATATACTGGGAACATGCATCAAATGAAAGGGGTGAGCATAAGGCCTAATAATGGAATAATAAATAGTGTCATATATCATGCAATCTTGAAACATATAAAAATAACATGACTCAAAAAAAATAAGAAATGATCAATAAGAATATGACAATAAAAAGAACATGAATTATAAAATGGAAACTTGTAAAACATGGTAAATGATAAATTCATAATCATATCACTAAGGGTTTTCTCCAAGGTGTCATAAATGAAAATTTCTATGGTTTTCCACCAAGGTATCATAAAACATGTCATTTGTAGTGATCAAATTCTTCACCCAATGAATTAGAGAGATATTAGGGTGTCACATTAACATGTATTAATAATTGTTATCGACATATATGATAATAAATTATTACATTAATATCTGATAGAGAATAAAGAATGGGTTTCTAGTTAAAATAATGGCAAACAAAAGTGCATAAATACACGATCATTGTGTCATTTTATGACCCATAAGAAGGTAATTCGGGTTTCATGTATTTAAATACCTAAAAAAATTAGTCATTTTTAAATATAGGTCAATACCCATTGAAAATAAAAATGTTTGGGTTTCAAAACAATGAAATTTAAATATAATTTCTTTTAGAGAGGAGTGAAATTTTGAGATGTAAACTCAGTAGTTAGATGAGTATAAAACATTATTTTAGAAAATGGTAAAATGAAAAGAGACAATGGTTTATCATTTATAAAAGAAAATTATTAAAATATTGGTGGTAATATAAATTGTCAAAAAAAAGAATTTTCTTGAAAATTGGAATACATACCACAAAAGGACACTTGAATGGAAAAGAGAAGTGGTGATTTTACTTTTCCTTGAAGAGTTGTTCCTAAAACATGAGGATGACACATTGGTGGCTTGAGAACACCATGAGGAGACTCCATGGGAGGATAAATCAACAAAACATCATGGAGGATAAATTGGGAGTGAAGAAGAATAGTGAAATTGGTTAGTATTTATAGAAAACATGGATGAATTTTTTAATAACTTCCCAATATTGGTCTTGGAAAACTATGTTATGGAACATGAAAAACCAATGGATTACCCATTGTTTTTTCTCAAGGTATAATAAATTTGGGTCACATTTAATTTTAATTTAATATCGAAAATATAACTACATTTTTATATACTTATTTTTTCATAGAAAAGTGATGTTTCAATAAAGTAATGTTTTTCAAAATCAAACATTATTTTTTAGACTTTGGAAAGTCCCTTATAGTTTAAAAAGTGATCCAAATATATTAAAATACACTATATAAATAATTTATCATATATTAAGTAATTTATTTTTTTAATAAATTATTACATAATTTGTGACATAAATATGATGTCATAAAATATACAGAAACCCCAAAACTATATTTTTTACTATTTACAAAAAATAATGCATATTATAAAATTATCATAAATTCATGATTACCTAATTTGTAAGTATAGATTTAAAAAATGATGTATATTTTATCATGAAAATTTTCTAAATACGATAATTTTACCTATTAAATATAATAATCCTTAATTATTTAAAAATAGGATTTTTAAGGCATAAATAAATTTATGACACTAATAAAAGAATTCATAGGCCATTATAAAATTATTTTATCAGTTATTATTTAAATAAAAGTGTTTTTAAATAATATTACTAAAAAAATACTGTTCAGAAATCCTTGGTTTATTATAAAAAATTTATATATTATCTAGAAAAATTCCATTATGTTTCATTTGCATCCAAAAAAATCTAATAATCATATTCATCTCAATTAAACATTCATTTTATTATGATAACTATTCTTAAGAAGAAATTTTTGAATAAAATGATATTTGTACAAGATAATTTTCATTTCATGTTAATAGAGTATGGACATGTAACCCCTTATTACACCAATATATGCCCCAAGGGTATGGTGTGTGATGGAAGTAGTTTCGAATGGTACATAATCTAACATTGACCGAGTCTTAATATCCAAAAAATTTAAAATATTCCTTGAGAAATTTCATTCAATACTCATATACTGAAGATCTAATTGGGCTTGGTTAATGTCAAAACCTAACAATGATACCTCCCTCCCATGTTTTGGAAAATGGTCTTCAAATGACATGACACTATAGTTGAGGCCATCAAAATTTCCTTTCAATATTAATTATCATTTGTCATTATGACTTATAAAAAATAATTATAATTGTAAATTTTTCAACCAAGGGTATAATTTCCAATGGTCATATTGAACAATGGTCGAAACTCAGTGGTCACGTTTCCCTTTATAACCTATAAACATCCCTTCATTATTTCACTCAAAATTCCATACAATTTCTCTTATGTTTAAATTTTAATTTCATAAAATGTTTTTTAGTTTACTAATATTATTTGATTTCTATAGAATTTTAAGTGGGGTGATGATTCAACTAGATTATTGAGATTCACACTTTATGATTTTATATATGCTAGGTATATTATTTTTCTAGTTTAATGTTTGGAATTTTAATTGGTTTTATAGTGGAATAATGTAATGATATTTATTAATGATATTAAAAAATCTTGTTTCTCTTTATTTTATATGAGTATAATTTTATGTATTATGTATCAAAATATATTTCGGAAACAAATATCATTTAGAATATTAGGTTAGTTAAATTATTCCCCAATAAGAAATTTTACCCTTGAAATTTCCAATCATTATCTCAGTTGGTAAAAGTTGAGGGTACATCTATATCTTTGTCTCTTCAGGTTATCCAGTTTCTTCTTCATATTTATGGTTCCTCCCAGACACATTGACTAGGTGGGTATTTTTGTTGTGTAGAACCTTGTCTCAATAGTCAAAGATCTCCACAAGATTCTCCTTATATGAGAGGTCATGTTCCTATTGTATAAACTATAGAATAAGTACATGAATGGGATTAGGTATGTACTTCCTCAAGAGTGAAACGTGGAATACATCATGAACTTGATATTGGTTAGGTTGAAGTGCTAGGAAACAAGACACTTCTCGTATGCGATAAAGGATTTCATAGAATCTATTGTAACCGGTGATAAGATTCCCATTATTCCCAAATCGCATGAATCTCTTACATGTTTATATCTGAACGAAAACTTTATCTCAAATAACAAAATACATGTCCACTTGACGATTTTCAGCATAGATCTTCTACTGACTATGATCATCCTTTATATGTTTCTTTATGGAATGAACCTTTTTCTATCATCCCTTGAACATTATTGGACCCATGAAATTCCCCCTCACAATATTCATCACAATATGTAGGATTAATACATTGATCTCCATATATAGCTTCATATAGTTCAATATTAATAATCTATTGGATGTTTTGGTTGTATGAGAACTCAACAAATGGTTGGTGTAGATTCCATTCACCTATAAATTACAATTTAACATATTCTCAGCATGTCTTCAAGTGTATGAATATTCCTTTCATATTTTTCATCAATTTGGGGGTGATAGGACATACTAAAATTCAATTTAGTATTTATAGAAATTTGGATACCTCTACATAATTTAGATTTGAACCATGAATCACAATTAAAAATAATAGACTATGGAACCCCTTGAAACATCACCATTTCATTATTGTATATATTTATATGTTTTTCAAGATATAAATCTTTCCTAACATTGATTAAATGTGAAGTCTTGGTGAGTTGATCCACTATAACACATATCTTATTGTTTCATTGGATTTTCTTGGGAGACCAGTGATGAAGTCCAAAGTGATATTGTAACACATCCAGGTTGGTATGGGTAATGATTGCAATAACCCTTTTGAAATTCATTTCTTTTCATTCACTTCCGGACACACCAAGAACCTTTTACTGTAGTCGAAAATCTTCATTTCCATAATATCCTACTAATAGTTATCACAAAGGTCCCTATTTATTTTAGTGCTTCAATGATTTATATAGAATGAAGAGCTATGAGCTTCATCCATCACCTAATTCTTTATATTTGGGATAGATGGGACACATATCCTTTTACAAAATTTTAGTACACATTATTGATCAATATTGAACTCATAAAACATCTAATTCCTTACATCTTGTATAATCTTATGTAACAAATGATCTTCTCATTGAAATATGTTGATCTTATATATTAACAATTGTTGAGGAATTAATTGGGGTTGGGTTGATGTTGTCTCGTTTTTTATTTATCACATATCCAATTTTATTAGGTCATTGATCAATGGATATCCTTTAATCCTCATCATTTCTAGAAAAGCATGGTCATTCATACTTATTTCATCAATTACTTTGTCTTCTATTCCAGGGTGATAATGTATTGAAAATTTATAGACTTTTGAAGCTCCAACCATATCCTTTGTCTCATGTTCAATTAATTTTGCATGAAAATATAAATTACACATTAGTTGTTTGTGTATATATAACATTTCACATCATAAATAGAGGGCCTCAATATTTTTAGAGAAAAAATAAATGTGTCTTGCTCCAGGTTATGTGTAGGATAATTCTTCTCATGTGGATTTAACAGTCGGGATTCATAAGAATTATCCTTGTTATTTTACATGAGGACACAGCCAAGCCCTTTCTGGGATTCATCACTATAAATAAAAAATCCTTATCTGACAGAGTGTAGAGTTCACATAGGTGCACCAACCAATTTCTTCATCAGTTCATGGAATCTTCCATGATAATCATTTGTACAAATGAACATAGAAAATTTTGTTGTTATATTTCCTTGTATGTTAGAATGTTTTGATTTTTTTCTCAAACCTAATATAATATCATTATAAACCATGAAAACTATGAATCTCGGTTACTATTGAAAGATAATTCCACTCCTCTACTACCTTTTTCTTTGTGGGGTCAATTGAGATTATTTCATTTGTTATAATGTGACCCCAGAATACTACATATCATTAATAGAATTCACATTTTTAGTATTTTCCAAATATATTATCCTTCCTTAGAGACCCCAAGATAATTGTTATATTATTCTCATGCTCCTCGTGACTTATTTAAATATATCATAATATCATCAATAAAAACCTACAAAAATTTAACATGGTAATCCTTAAATACTCTATTCATCATGTCATTAAAGAAATTATGATCATTGGTAAATCTAAAGGGAATAACAACAAACTCATAATTTTTATATATTGTTATAAATGAATACTTTTGAATAACTTCTTTCTTCACCCTCAATTGAGGATAACCAGATCTAAGATCAATCTTGTAGATGAATTGAGCCCCACAAAGTTGTTCAAATAATTTGTCAATTTTTGGGAAATGTTACTTGTTCTTCACTGTGATCATGTTATGTACTCTGTTGTCAATGAATAGCCACATTGATCCATCCTTCTACTTCTGAACGTGAAAATTGCCTCCCCATAGAGTCACACTTTTTCGGATAAACCACTTCTTTAAAATATCGTGAAGTTATTTCTTTGATTTCTACAACTCTATGTTTTCCATTCTATATGGGGTCTCTGATATCATCTTAGACTCAGGTATGAGTTCAACAAAAAACTATTCCACTCATTATATGGGAGTTCTTATTAACACTTTAGGAAATACATTATTGTATTCCTGAAGGAAAGGAACATTATGAGCCATTATAATTTAATTTCCTTCCCAATATTCATTAATCATCTCCATAAATAATGCTATGGAGGGTTCTTATATACAGTAATTTGGATGAGATATCTCTCATTTGAAAATTACGGTAGGTCTTTCATTAAAGGCTACATAAATTTCATTTCTTATACTATTTATATTAGTATTGAACTTTGATATTCAGTCCATCCCTAGTATTGTGTCCAATTCTACCATGTGAATGAATACCTGATTTATAGTGATATTGTACTTTCCAATGTTAATATTAGAGTTTCTAAAAAACTTTGTTTCTAGGATAATTCCCCTAGTAGTCATGACTACTAACTCTACTTATAGAAATCCATGGATTTATTCTACATTCATTGCACACTTGGATGAAATAAAGGAACACATATAACTATAATAAAACAATGTAATTGTTATATTTGAGAGCACAATGAGTTTACCTTCCACCTCATCATTTGTAGCATCCAATTCAGCCGTCATTATAGATAATTCCCATCATATCTCCCTTGTCCATTGCAAAGGTTTATGGTTTTCCCCTTTATTATATAATGATTTGGAAATTGATTGGAAATGTTTCAAAATTTTCCACACGAGAAGCATTAAACTTCCAATTAGAACATCACCATCTTCTCTTTGTCATTATTGTTGGTATGGTTAGGCTCCATCTAACCACAAATGTTTATAGATATATTACCATCTCTTCCAAACTTATAGAACTTTTCACACCCATTAATTTAGTTCCCCAAATGATTCATCCAACATTTTTTACATGTGCTAATATTCACTTTCTTTTATCAACTTTTGTGATCAGAGTGACTACCTTTGTTTGTTTTAATTTATCTCTTATTTACATTATATCTATGTAACCCCAACATCTCTCTGAACTATAGTTCATCCTTCATAGAACTCAAAACATTATCTTTATTGCTATCATAGTGATGATTTTCTAGATTCCTTTCTAGATGGGGTCTCATTCCACAGAAAATTATATCAACCATTACCTTAGGATTCATAACCTAGATAGAGGAGTATTGAGAAATTCATGTAGTGTTCCCTTCATACACTCCCAATGATCCATTTTACCTCTTCCTCAGTTCTAGGAATTCCTTCTCCATTTTTTTCCATCAAACATGGGAAATATTTAGCGAATAATATTCCCATTATAAGAACCCAGGTTTTTAGAACGGTTCAAAATCCTGACCCTGTTTGAATATTAGATTTCATTCTAAGAAAACATGGAAAATCTGGGATGTTCTGCAAATTTCCAGACTACACACCATATACTCTAAATTACACGCTGTGTATGGCTTAGGCGAGTTATTGTTGTGTGATCACCGAGTACATGTCATGTGATGACCATGTAGAAATTTCCTACTACAAGACATGTAGTATTTCCTAACATGTTGTGTATCATTCTTTATGCGCACATGTTATGTTCAAGTCGTGTGTCAATCTGTGTGGAGCGCCAAAACCATGTGTATATCTCTGCTTTAGTCAGAGTACGGAAAAATCCACTACATGGCATGTAATCCTAATGTACACGCCGTGTACATTTTTTATTCACCTAAAATAAAGGGTGCCATGTCTTATTATGGAAAACATCTTCTTCTTCTCCGACATCGGAACACCTCCACTCTAAAAACCCGAAGAACATACCCAGCCGTAGATCCTTCATCTGAAGTCCATTCTTCAATCCATCGATGGATGCACTGTAGTAATAGTGAGGATAAACCCACGCACCTTATTCATTTCTTGATCCTTTTCCACACGTGTAACAGTATCCATCTGAGTAGTATTGCTGGTATTTGACGGAAACATAAAACCATGAATATTTACTTTGAATTGAAGCTCGATAAATGATGTGCTTACATCTACGAGTCTCAGGTAGGTGGTGCATACCTTCTATTTTTATTTTTTAGACTTTTGGGTGGTGTGACTAAAAGCTCATATTTTGGTATTTTTGTGTGAGAGCCAAATTTTTCTGCTATTACATATTGAATTAATTGTTACACCCATGGGATGCCTTTGGGAATGCCCTATTTCCATTATTTCTCACGTAAGGCTACACAAGAGGCTGGTGCTCATTGGGATATTTTGACCTAGGTGCCAAAATGGTTATAATTGGTCTATTTTGTTTAAAACTGGTTTGTTTAATCTGATCTAGCGTGATTATATTGTTTAAAGGCATTCATGACCTTAGTGATACTATGTGATAACCATTGGGATAGTGCAAATTCAACAGATTAGATTGTCTTTTCCTGTTTATGTGACCTGTAATGAAGTGTTATATATGTACACACTGAATTTCATATGATGGAACCATTTGTGTTGTTTTGGGAACAACCCGAATATTCATGAGTGATGCTGATCAGAGGTTGATCTCGGGCAAGGTTACAATGGGTGGTTCTGACCACGAGATTTGGTTTCATGGTCGTTGGAATGAAGAACGATGACTATCCGGTTGGGCATGGCCCGAGGTACTTGGATGGAGATGCCTTCGGACATGATCGTATTGACACAGTGACACATGGTGTCAGAGTGTTTGTGGCTGGGGTAATATTTTGGTGATTACCTCTCACCAAGAACATTGAGTAGTGTACATACATAGAGACTCTGTGATGAGGTGGTTTTGACGACTTGTGTGGGTAGAGGCCCCAGTTAGTTGTGTTTTAGGTACTATTGGATGGGGGTTCTTTCTGTAGGAAGCCACGTGGAAGGTGAGGAGCCATCAGAGGATATCAGTGAGGATATTAGGTTGGGAGAAGAGGCTCGTCGTTATTTGAGGGAAGACATCACTGTCCCTCCAGTTACATTATCTGAGGGAAGACATCGCAGTTCTTCCATCTACTTATTTGAGGACAGACATCGCTGATCCTCCGGGTTACTATTGGGCGTTCCTTTGAGATGTCGTTACTTGAGACACTCAATGATAGGGGGCACATGATGTTGGGTTATAGAACATAGATTCTGGTGTAGGCCGAAGTAGGTGACACTTTATGGTGTCTCTTGAGAAAAAGTGGAGTTTGTGTTTGGTTGTGTGCATCGTACTATTTATAGTTTCCTTATAAATGCATGCGTTCATAAACACTTATATTAGGTACTCATTGTTGGGTGGTATCCTATTGAGATTTGTCTCAAAACCTGCACGAGACCTTCGGGATGTGTGTAAACTTTATGGATTTGCATGCTGGAAAGAGTAGAACATCAATAGTTGGACTGCATTTACTATTTCATGGAGATGGTGTGGACCCTGAGGTCTTGACTAGCTAGAGTTTACTTGTTTTTCTCTATTTCATCTATCATCATTCTTATCAATTTTGTATCTACAGTTTGTTATCCATTAGAACATTTACATTGGGATATATATGACCTACTTTGGATGAATGATTGTTGTTCAATGGTAGTTATAAGTGATCAACATGTTGTTGTGTATACATTCCGCTGTTGTTTTAATATTTACTGCTTCCTCTATTTATCGAATTTTAATGTTCTTCTCCTCTGAAGGTCTAGTTCTAGTCTGCTGAGTCTTTTATTCTGAAGCATATTTATTATTTTGCATGGACCAATACCATTATTATCATCCATGAGGTTCTAGCCAACCCACTATACCTATAAGACCCTCGCTACTAGTCAGCAGCCTTTGGCATCCAAGGAGGTGTACCTAAGGTCATTACACTCAACTTTTTTACCACTATTCGGGTGGTTGTTTGGGTCCTGATAATTTCACCCATGATCTCTTCCCACTCCATAGAAACAATTTCTCTTCATAGCATCATGTTTTTAATCAGTGTCCACAACTGATTAGCATCACCTTCTAAGCGGTATACTACTTTGGTTACAATATCTATCTCGAAACTGTAGAGTATAAAAAAGATATTTCTTTTGGGATTATCCATTGTTCAATAATCAATGGGTTGGAAGATCCACTGAAAGTAAGTGGATATTGATTTATGAAGGACTCAATTTAATGTTATTACCTTTAAGGCAATTTTGGTCTCTAAACACGATTACTGTTATTGTCTATAAAACAAGTTAGTTGATTAATCATCCCCATGATGTTTTCCATTCCCTATTTCATCATAACACCTTTAAAACCTCATTGGTTTCACTCAACATTTACATTGTTCCTCCTATTTCCCACGATTTTTTCTAAAAGAAGAAAAACTTATTGAAAAATGTGATTCATGTACAAATCTAAGAATTCTAAATTTATATTATTTTTTAAAACATCATGAATAAATTTGTTATTAATATCCAGAAATAATAATTATTATCTCTATATAAAATTCATAATGGTTCATAATGATACATATCCCCCGGGAGTGTCAAATAAGGAGTGCAATAAGGCTCGTTTTCATGCACTAGTTCCCTTTCATGTCTAGATCAAAGAGGTATTTTTCGGGTGCTACCACTAGATAAATCTTTGTTAGATCTATATACACATTTTTGTATCTAGATACAAATTTATATTCTAAAAAACAACTTACTTAATTCATAGAAAAATACAAGGATGTTTTCCTATATTTATATTTTCCCTGGGGTTCTTCCTAATGTTTTGAAATACAAATTTACACAAGCAACTAAAACATAACATGATACCAACATTGGTATCCCAAATTGTATTACATAACTTTTCATTACATGGTACAGAACATGGGATACTTCCACGTTTAATTTAATGTAAATGATGTACATAATACATGAAATATTAAAACATTCATCTATTTTCACATAAATACACCTTCATGAGTTCACCATAAGTTAATTTTATAGAATATCATGTCCCAAGGACATACATTAAATGAAAGGTTTATGCATGAGGCCTAGTAAGGGAATAGTCAAGAGGGACATATAACATGCAATCATGAGACATATCAAATTAAACATGTGGGATAATGATAAGTTATGAGAAAGTGGTATATAATAATAATAATAACATGAATAATTACTAGGAAATGTGGATTAATCATTTAAATGATACATTCATAATCATATCCCCATGGTTTTTCACAAAGGTGTGGTAAATGGAACTTAAAATGGTTATTCACAAAGGTATCAGAAAAATGATAAATCTGGAGATTAAATTAATTAACCAATAAATTGGAGTGATATTATGGTGTACCATTAAAATTTAGTAATTAATTTTATCCACATATATAATAATAAATAATTTCATTAATGGAATATGTAGAATAAATAAAAGCATCTTAATCAAGATAATGGCATACAAAGGGGTATAAAGTTGTGATCATTACTTCATTTTTATCCCACAAAAAGGGAATGCATGTTTCGTGATTGTAAATCCAAATATTCATTATCCATTAATATATATATGTGAATATACATGAAAAATAAATAGGTTTCAGTATCCTCACAAATAAAATAAATGTTAATTTCTTAAGGAGTAGAGGGAAAATTTTAGAATGAAAAACTGCCGCATAACGACTAAAAACATAGATTTAGAATGTGGTAAAATTAGAGGATACAAGGGTATCACATTTGTAACAGAAAATTAATATACTAATATTGGTTATTGAAATTGGGAAAGAAAAATTTGGCAATTGGAAGACATACATTAAAAATTGACTCTTTAATGGAAAAGAGAAGTCTATGTTTTCTCTTCCCTTGAATAGTTTTTTCTAAAACATGAAGGAAGAACATTATGGGATTAAGGACCCCTTGAGGGGACTCTTTGTGAGGAAAATTACCACAAATTCATATTGGATGGATTGGGAGTGAAGAGGAATGTTGAAAGTAGTTTGTATTTATAGAAAAGGTGGAGGAATTTTTTACAAATTTCCAAATATAGGTCTTGGGAAACTATGTTATGGAAAATCAAAAACCATTATCTTACCAGTGGATATTTGCTAATGGTTTTTAACATTTAGTCAACATTTAATTTTTTTTGAAATCCACCAAAACCAAATTTAATTTTTAAATTAATCTTTTGGTATGGAAAAGTAATGTTTCTACAATGTAATGCTTTAAAAAATCAATGATTCAATTTTAGACTTTTTAAGGTTACTTACAAGTATAAAAAATTGATTACATATATTAAAATACATAATATTAATAATGTAACATATTATTTGACGTGGATTGTGTTTAATTAGACATTAAATAATTTATTATATAAATATGTTTTCATTAAATATACTAAAATACTACAATTGTTTTTTTACAATTCACAAAAAAGAAATTATTTTATAGAATTATCATGAATTCAGCCTAAAATTTTTTCATGTGTTGATTTAAAAAAAGTGGTTTTTTAATTATAAGAATTTAATAAATATGGTAATTTGATCTTTTATATTTAAAAATCATTATTTATTTAAAAATATTAATTTTTATAGACCAAAAAAATTTCTAACACTTATAGAAAATTTCCTTTTCCACTATAAAATTATTTTATTATATATTCATTAAATTATGTATTTTTAAAATAAAATATCAGTAAAATAAATGAAAACTAGATTTCATAGGTTTATTTTTAAAAATGAATACATTTTCTTGAAATTTGATGGTATTTTTTATCTAAAAATCAAAATTTCAAATTCATCTCAATTAAACATATATTTTATTATGAAAAATAGTATTAAGAGGAAATGTTTGTATAAAAATATTATTTATACAATGGAATTTAAAAATTATATAACTAGGGTCTTGAAATGTATCCCCTTGTTGCACACACATATTCCCTAAAGGTAAGTCCTTCAATGGTTGTAGATTCATGGAGTGGCTTATCTAACATTAACGGAGTGGTAATCACCACTATCATCAACTTATCTCAGATGTGATTTCATTTAAGATTTATTTTCAGATGATTTTTATTGTTTTTGGTCAAGGGAAAACCCCAGTGATGATACCTCACTCCCAGAATATGAAAAATGGGGTTCAAACGACATGACTCTACTAGTTGAGGCCATAAATTATGCTCTCTATATCAATTATCCTTCATCATTACTACCTATAAACACTAATTATGATGGAAAATTTATCCACCAAGGGTATAGCTTCCAACATTTAGACCAGAAAACAATCACATTGACCGACAATCATATAACATTCAAATATCAATGGTCACATTACACTTTATACCATATAAATACCCCTTCATTTATTAACACAAAATTTACTTAAATTTCTTTTATGGTTGTATTTTCATTTATACAATGTTGATTGGTTTTATAAAATTTTGTTTTATTAAAATAAAATTGGCAGTGGGGGGGGGGATGATTCTATTAAATTTAGGAAATGCACACTTTCTCATATTAGCAATTTTATTTTATATTCTTTGCCTATTTCAATGTGTTTTTAATTGGTTACATAGACGACTAATGTATTGGTCTTTATTAATGATATAAAGTTTATTGGTTTCTAATTATTTTTTATGTGTTTAATATTATATAATATTTAACAACATTTCTTTTAGAAACAAATATCATTTAGAAATTCTGGGTCGTTACACTCCTATTTTATAACATTGAACCAGTAAAATCTCACTTCTCTTTCACTCATCAGGAAAGAACTGACCCTATTATTATATCCTTTTACTCCCATGGATATTAGATGAAAAATTATATCATTTGTGTTGTTTTAATTTTCATTACCATCATGTTCTTAATGAAATCCAAAAAAACCTACATGAGTCATCTAAGAACAACATTGTTCTATTCTACTCCTTTCTAGAGCGAGTCTAGATGAACTATTGTTCACTTTTTTCTAAAATTTCATGTAAAAACCTACTGAACAATTTATTTATATTTATAAATACATGAAGAAATTTCTATATTTCTTTAAAAAATAAATTATACTAATTTTTTCATGAATTACCCTATTTTTTTATATAGTAATATTTTCATTCCCTTTTTAAGGAAATGTCATTTAATCTTCTTGAATCGATCGATCAGTTGACATTGATGCTAAACCTGAGGTTTCTCATGAAGATATAAAAATTTTGGTACGTAAAAAACAAATTTAATGCTTTTATACATTACTACATACATTATACACAATAATAATACTACTATTAAATAAAGGTAGACATTGAAAAACTCAATTCTAGTTATTTTCAAAACTCAAAGAATTATTTTTATAATATACCAAAAAATATAGTATAATATTGTATCAATGATTTTCTAATTTATTCTATGAAATAAAAGAGAAACTGATTTTTCTGATGAGAAGGCTAATCCATGACATTATACTAAATTTGACGAAGAAAAAATTCTACACAATGTATTACATGAGTGTATTTAATGGTATCAATCTCTGAAGATGTGAATGATGTTTTATGGGAACCAACTAAAAATGATTATGTTTATTCATAAGTACATAGTTTTATAGATGTAATAAAATCCATAAAAGGTCTTGATCATAAAAACTCATATCACATTGGATTAGGTAAAAGCTAAAGTAGCCACACCTGAGAGAAATGTTGAGTTTCATGACCTAAAAAAAATTGATGCAACTAATTTTGTATAAGAAATTATGGCACAAAATTCAGTGTTATTGTTTGGGAAATATTGGTCGCACAAAATATATATTATCCATATTTAAATGATATTTTTTGGGAAAGATAGGAAAATTAGACTTGAATAATTTTATACTCTCAATAAGTATTCAATTGGTATTTATTTTTTAAATTTTTTTAGGTAAAGTTGGTAAATGGTCATTACCCTGTTAATCACCCTTTTTGATATTTTATAAACACTCATTTATTGGATAATGGGTGATCCTTTGAAACTCGAACCAAACTAGCACACTCGGGATTGGAATTGGAATACACCAAAGAAAGCTGGGAATAATGATTCTTGATGGAATTTGAAGTGATAAAGCTTACTTGAGAGTAACTGAACCCAATACACGATATGATTCTCAATCAAATCTGGGAGTGAGGCTAAGGAATTTCTACCAATGAAGTATCATTTTCTAATCATGGATTGTTGATCGATGTGATGCTGATTTACTCAACTAAAACCACTATTGGAGATGGGGATTGAAATGGTTCAGATGGAGAAGACAAGGTTATTCTGGAGAAAGTGGAATTATGAGATTGTTCTCCATGTGGAATCCATTCAACTAGGGAAACATATTTTTGACACTAATCACAACTATGATGATGACATTGATGAACAAACTAAAGGAGGATTTATGCATAGAATTAGGGGATAGACATCATATTGTTTAATGGATATTTCTAAACCAGACAGCATGGGTAAACCTTCTAGAGAATAGTTGAGGAGATTATTTGGAGCGAGGGAAGAAGAAAAAATATGAGGAAGAGATTTGGTTAAGAGAAGGTGATGGAGAAGATTTCGCCACTTTCATTCTATTTTGATTTTTTTATCTTGGTTTTCCTGTAATTTTTTATGGAAAATTATTTCTAACAAAAAAAATTATCTTCGAAAAATAAGATTGATTCAGAACAGTTATTCTACTCTATTTGTGTGATCATTTCAAAATTGAGTTGTTTGATTATCCATTATAGTTGAATAATTTTACTTATTTATAAACATCAATAAAATAGGTCAAATGTGAGTTAGAATACATGACAATGAAGTTACAATTCACTATTGATATTTGGATGTGATTTTATTTTCTTAAATTAATTTACATAATTTTATTAGTCATTAGAATTTATCCTTTCATATTAAACGTTTTCTTTCCACTATTTAACCATGCACATTGTTTCTTGAAATTATTTTCCCTAAAATTCCACATACATCCACATATATTGTTTCCTTTAAGATATTTGATCATTACTAAAAGTTCTCTACTTTGGTTTGAGGGAATATTTGTGATTTTTCCTCTTGTCATGGTTTTCACCCATAAATACCTTCCCTTATGATCAATAACCTATCAAAACTTGTTAATTAGTTTTAGGTTTTAAATTTTGTGTTTATCCAATTTCATTTCTACCAAATTTTTTATATTATTTTCAGAGTTGTCTTCGTGTGACCAAATGAACCTCAAAAGAATAATAATAATAAAACAATCAACATTGTTTTAAACAAACTAAACATGTTGTGTATTTTTTTTAAAATCCATAAAGATATTTTTATTCACAAAATGTCTAGGATAAGAGAAGAAGATCCTCTAAAATCTAAAATAGAAAGATACACCATTTAACATAGAAAAATAACTTATAATGGAATGGAAGAGATTTGAGAGGGTGTTCCTAGAAACCATGATTAATATCTTCAACCAGAACATATTAATCAGAATTTTGCGCACCCTAGGATGATATAATATCATATTCCCCACGTTATTAGTAATCCACCACCCACATGGTTGTCCCAAAGAGACCAAAATTTTGAGTTGAAACATTTTTATTTGGAACTATTAACAATAGTTAGTGGAATGATTAATGCAGAATCACAATAATTAATTAGTAATTTCTATATCATTGTCAAAAAATATCCACTCCAAGAGTATATCCAGGAGAAAACAAAAAATGAGATGATTCCCATTTTGATTAAAGGTAAATTATTGAAACTATTTATTATGTTATGATGTAATGTTTTGAATGTTCTTCAGAAATCATATTAGTTGTGTATTACAATGTTTTATAAAAGGATATTGAAATGGGTGTTTAGGAGTAATATAGAAAAAATCATCCAAGATGATAGAAAGGCCTTCTATGAGGTATGATATAGGATTATGGACCCTGTTAGGAAATGTAACCATCAACATATCCCTACTCATTCTCTTATATATTTATTTAATAAAGGGGTATCATCCTCATTTCAAAACATGGAGAATCAATCAGCTGGTGATAATTTCACTGACCAAAGAGATGAAGAGAAGTGAAATATCAATAATACTTTTATTTTAAATTCAAAACATAAGGAATCTTGATGGAATAGAGTGACTCAAGGACAGTTTAGTCCTGGTCCCACTATAGATATTCTAGATCTGATTTCTCAAATTAAAGACAAACATTAATATTTAATGAAAAATAATTCCACTCAAAGTATCAAACAAGTGTAGAGAAAAAATGAGTATAATGGACTTCGAGAATAGTGTCAACAATGTGAAATGATTTGTGACATCAATAATTATTGTTCTAACATACGCATGCTTATATAATTGTATGAGAATGTATGATTTTCTGGTTATGGTCCTAGGATGTGATTTAAGGATGTTATATTTTAATCTAATTATAATTTCAGCTACATAAACCATCCCATTTATTTATGGAAAGCAAATTGAATTGTTGGAGAACCTACTTCTCTTCAATTCTAAAATCATCAAATATCACATTTTCAAAACAAACCTAGAGATGAGTCATCGAATTCACATGATTAAGTAAGGGATATGCTTAACCTATTGTTAGGAATGTTTTATTCACAAGATGATGAACTATAATCACAAAAAGAACATATATAAATTCAATGATACATAATCTTGATCATAAAATGGGGGCAGTTTTCAAGAGATTTCACATCTAAGGATAAAGGAAACCATCCATGTAAATATAAATTAAATCCAAGGGAATATTTTTGTGATTTTATCACTAAAAGTGGATCAAAAGTCCATAAAAACATAAAAGTGACCCAAAACCTATAGAAAGTGAAAATAAATTAGAAACTGGTAATAAAAGTCTATGAATTCCTAAATAAATAATTTTGGATATATGTAAATAATCTATATGAAAAAAACAATTTCAACATATTATATATAATAAAAATTTGCTAAAAAACTTGAAAAAAGATAAATGAATTTGTGAAATAAAACCATAATGGATTCTGACTATTTTTTAATGTTTGGTTGTAGAAATAACTTTATATCAATAGAGTCAAAAAAATAACAATGAACCCAAACTTCTCAATTTTCATGATCCATTTAAAGATATTCAACTTAATATCACATCACGTCAATTTTTGGTTTATATTCCATATTATATTAACATTCTTAAGAAATTTAAAACAACTAAACTCTTGATGAATTATCCACCTAGAGTTCAATTGAGGGGTGTAGTGTTGTAGTTTTGAATATGATCCCTCTATGTTAAAAGATAGTGGATGTTTTTGATTCCCAAAACCTTTCAAAATAGTGTAAAAGTCATATAATGTTGTGACCATTGTGGTAGTATGAACATTATTCCATTGTAATTGTTTACGTAGATGAGATTATGAGATCAATTACCCACTATAGTTGTTTTTCAATTGGATAACCACTCCATCATTCACCATATAAAGAGAGTTGATGATTTTATTTTAGGGTTCATAAATATTACATGACTACAGATTTTACTATTCGTTATATGGAATGTGTAATGTAGGTCCCTATCATTCTTCATAATCCCCTCCTAGTAAATGGGGGTTCTAGTTTTGTTTTTGAAAATGTAATTTTATTTTCATATTGGGTGTGGAATGTGATGAGTTTATTTCTTTTAAAAAATGTAATGTGATATCAAATTCATGTTACTTCCCTAATTATAAGTTGTATGAGTCTATGGAACATTATTATGAACATGAGGCTAATGTTTTAAAAAGGATTGATGAGACAAATCGAGACACATCACCTTCTATAATTTCTATTGAAATTTGTTCTAGAAAGTACTTTGAGTCAGTAGATTCTTTTGATGGGGATTTCTTAAAAAAACATTATAAATTTGTAGAGGAGAACATTATAAAATCAAATAATGATGTTGTTTTTGAGTGTCTTTGCAATATTTAGAATAGGGATGTGTTTAATTTATTTAGATCACATTCATTTCATTGGATTATGGTTCAAAATTTAGGGCCACATAAACCCAAAAGTAAAAAAACTAGTTTTTAGATATAAAATAACATCATTCTCATCTAAAATATTCATTTTTTGAAAAAAAAACATATCATATTGTTATTATTTCTTCAAAACAAGAAATTGAGGAAGATGAAAACATGTTAGAATTGTTGAAAAAGGTAAAAATTTCTATTTGGTAGACAATTGCAGATCTGAAATGAATAATACCATAATATTTAATGAGGAGGATTCCTATGAAATGTAACAATATAATTTTATTTAATGAAAATATAATACTAATTCCCAAAAAATGTTTGTTAATGAAGTGGTTATTAAGATGCATTTTGATGAAATAATTTAACCCTTTTCTAATATCTCATCGATTAGTTATGTATAGGTATTCCCGAATATAAAATCATTAGTTTTTGGAGTGGGGAACAATTTTTACACTTTATGAATATTTGGAATTTAGTGGGTATTACATCTCCATCCTTGTTTAACATATCTAATTTATGAGTTTTACAGTATCCTAATACATTGTTTATAGGTGCATATAGATGATTTTCAACTACCTCGGGTGTTCAAATGTGTTTAGGGTGCATCAAAGACACTGTTTTTGAGAGGTGAGGCCTGAAGTGCATAGTTTGGGTAAACTGTGTGACCTCTAAAAAGAATATATGTGCCCTCTTTTGCACTAAGCTCAGTTTGGTTAACCGAGTGAGGTGAGGACCAATGACTTTCAAGAACCTATTTAGTTTTTAGGTGAGTGATCTACATGGTTTTCAAACAGTTTGAAAAACAACGTGCAATTCACATGGTTAGTGTCATTTGAGTAGTACCCTCACACTATAGCATGCACAATTACTACATGGTAATTCTTAACCAGGTGGGGCATGGATCCTCATTAGTAGGAAGCAAACCATGGGCACACGATTTGGAAAACCGTGCATGCTAACTATAGGGATTATTAAATAAGTGAAATGATAGAATTACATCTCCCTCCTTAAACATGATTTCTTATTCCTCCTCTTATTCGAGTATCATGAACAAGGTATCACATTACTTTACCTCATCATCTTGATTTTGATCAAACATCTTTATCCAAGATCCATTCTTGAATCCTTTTGCAGAATTGGAACTATATCAGTAAGGCTATCTACCATCATGCTTCTCTTTTCCTTTTTCCTCGTTTCATGGACCTTAAAATTGTTCTAGTCATTTTCCACTATTTATAGGGAATTCGATAAAAACAACATTTTCTCCCAAATCAGTTTGAGTTAGATTCTATGATCCGATGTTTCTACACCTACGAATATAAGGTAGGTGGTGCATAATTTTATTTTAGATTTTGCAAGTGTCTGGGGGGAATGAATTTTCCGCTCTGTTGTGTCATCTGAGTGATACCTAATAAAATTAATTATTATATTTTGTTGGTAAAATGATTATCACAAGAGGAGGTCAATTGAGTAACCAATTAAATGTCTATTTAAAATAGATTAATTTGATATTCCCTAATTAATTTAAAACCGCTCAGTCAATCTATATAAAATTTTATTATAAGTTCTAATGTTTCAAAAGGGATTTTAATTATTTATTAGTTTTCGAGTAAGTAATAAACTATATTACATTTCCCTTTGAAATCAATTTAAATAATTAAAATCTTTTAAAAAACCAATAATGATTAACTATCATAAAATAAAAATATGTTTGTAGTTTTAAACTGTTTTAGTTTTAAAGAACATATTCAATGTAAAAAAATAAAATATGCAGTTGAAATTTGAATACAAGGGATTCAACCTCAAGAGAATACTTAATCCTTTCTACTCGGTGATAACCTACCACCATAAAGTATATATAAATAAATTCTTTGACCCAAAAAGTAGATTGGGTTTAACAATACTTTACAAATGTCCTGGTCACATAATACACCTTCTATATATGTGGGTGTAAAAATAAAAATGCCACATAAGGACTTCTACCAAAATTAGCCATGGGAGTACATATATAGGAAAAAGTAACACGAAATCTAGGTATCATTCAATTCATCATAAGAGAAAGTGTTCTTGCCATTAAAGAGAATATGCACAAACACAACACAAAATGTTAAAAATTTAATAAAAATACTGAAATAGAAGAGTTAAGAGTTTAGAAATGATTGGTCTATTATAGTTCATGCCAATACTCTAGATTTTATTTTCAGTAGAGAATGTGTTTTGATACCTTGAAATCTTCAGAAGAGTAGAGTGTCGCAGAATCTCATTCATGATTGGAGGAAAACAATAGATGTCTATGAGCTTCAGCTTCCCCAGTAATGTAATTTAAGAATGTAATATTTCATATATTTATCTCTATGTATGTTCTATATGCGAGAGATCCTAGCTGGCTATCTTTTTAATTTTCATGGGAATTCACTATGCATATGCATGATGGAGTCTTGATTCTCCTTTATCATCAATAGAATGAAGAAAATACATGTGCTTTTGGATATGATGATTCCTTGTATTGAACATTTGATACCTCCATTAATGTATTCTATCAATCATTGAAGAGAAAATAATTAAAATAGAAATTTGGAATTAACTTCAATAATGTATCCATTAGAATAATGCAATTGAAAATGATAATTTAAGAAAATAGTGATAGTGTCTTAGACTGGTGGTGACTAAATGTATTTGGTTGTCATTATTAGATGGTGTATTAATGCGATGTCTGGTGACATCTCACACATTGTCAAAATTACTTTTTGGAAGCATGAAATCCTAATGGTGTCTCATAAATTACTAATTTTTTACTCAACAAGTATCTCACATTTGACAGTGTGACATTTGTGGCGGTGTCTCCGTCATATGAAAATTTTGATCTCAAGGGTGATTCATTATTAAGGGTGTCTCGTACTCAAAGGTGACTCACATACAACAGTGACTAATAGTGGCTCATACATAGAAAATTTTATCACCTATCTAATATTTCAAGAAACACATAAAAACATATAACTTATTAATATAACTTGAATCATGATTTTGTGTCCATTAAAACATGGAGGTCAAAAATATCCTTAGGAGGTCAAAAATATCCCCCCATTTTGATGATTGAAAATCCTGACATCAAAATTTAACAATTCACAATATCTGAGAAAAAAATAAATAAACGATATATGTATATATATATATATATATCAGAGTGGTATAAAAAATTAAATATCACTTGTAAAATATAGAATTAAATTCCAATTATTCCTCATTCTCACCATGTTCAAAATAACCAAAAGGTATAACATAAGTAGTTGAATAAATATGAATACTATAATAATATTCATTGAAGGAATACAAATATTTTTTTATCAATTATTTTTATAAAACATCCCATCAATGAAATAAATACCAATTTAAACATCATGATCAAGGGTTGTAAGAATTTTTTATTTGGGCATTTCATTTGGCCTTTTATTTTTCCTATTATAAGGATACATGATCTGAAGGAACGTGAGGGAATATAGAGAGATCAAGAGGTGGGATTCCGACTATATCACTAAGCCGATAATCTACAATGACAACTGAAATGTGCTATATTATAGATTTTATAATAGTCACGATAAAATTTTGGAATATGGATGGAAAATGTGGTATAGGATCTACGGTAATGATTGGTCTAAAAGAGACCTATTGAGTAATAGATATGGATTTCTGAGCAACAATTGATGTTTCATGAACATGAACAAACAACATCACCATGTTTATGAATTCCATATTGATAATCCAACCACGCTCTATAGCACTAAATAAATACCCATTTTCATCCATAAATTGACTCAACACTGGAGTGATAGCCTTTGGTTTTCTTAATTGTTCGTGGAAGGCATGTGTAACCAGTGGAATTATTAAATTTTCAATGATAAATTTTAAATGATAATCCGTGGAATGAATTGTGAAAAACTATAGTGCTAAAATATGACTAACTTGGTGATGGTCTCTCTGTCATCATTCATATAATGAGAATACTTTCAGACCATCATATGATGATGCTTAGTACTATGAATTTTTTTTATCAGACACTCCAATGGAATTCAATGTTCTCCACTAGAAGGGCCACTAGAAAAAACATGTGACACTCCTTTAGAGACCTTTATGATCACCTTTTTCATCAATCATTGGAGTTGGGGGAGGAGTAGAAACAATAGTTTCTAAAGAGTAATCCTCTAGGCACTAAATAATAGGATTCATAGAGGGCTTAAAAGAGGATGTCATCTCTGGAATCATAGACTTACAAGATTCCAGTCACCACAAATTATTTTATTTTAAATCTAAATTAACTGGTCGTGATGCATCATTTTCAGTTGTATGTGGTGGAAAACGAACTAAGACAAATATCATGCATCATTTTCAATTAATTTGGTCAGAAGCATATATTGATTGTTTAAGCACATATCACAAACCACAATTATATTTTCACCAAAATAATCTAAGACACATCTAGTGTATACTTAAAGTAGAAAAAATGGAATAATATTAGAAGTTTCAGTTGAATGAGGTCTAACTAATGTAATTTTTTCTAAAATATCATCAATGTCAACATGAGCTATTAGAGAACCCCTAGGGTCTCCTTCATTTCTCCCGTCAGGTCCTCCATCCTTTGGTGGAATCCTTACATTACTCAAGTGCTTTCCCTATTATTCCATCATATGATTAGCCAATACATTTGAAGGAGTAGAAACTGAAACTTAAACATTAGAATGTAAAATATTAATAGATATAGTAAATGGTGTATATACAAGGCAAGGAGGAGTATCAATCACTATATCAACAACATGGGTAGCAACATCTTGTTGACTCACTTGTATGTCCTCCATCAGGATATCATGTTTTTAAAAAATGGATCCTTTCAAATCCACATTCTTGATAACAACATGTTCATCTTCATCATTGTTGTCAATTGGAGGCTCCTTGGTAGCCTAAACAAAAAATGTAAATAAATACCTAATTCAAAAGGAGGAATAATTTTCTAATTTTTTTAGCCACATGTAGTTCCAAAATAGTTATAACACCCATCTTATCAGGTAATGTTGAATCAAAAACTAGCTTTCCTTCAAAAATAGAACTAACATCAACTCCATCCAATGTTAATGATTCATGAAATGTCTTCACAAATGTGAAATTATCCCTGTTAATAATTCCATCATGATGATTTTGAGGATTTTACACACATCTTCTTTTGATTTGTCCATAAATACCACATAGTTTATAGTCATCATCATCATCATTACTTCTATTTCCATCTTATTTCCTTCATCTTCATGTTTATCACTACAACTTTCATTACCATTTACATTCTCGTAATCTTAATTTTCAATATCCTAATTACCATTATTATATTCATAAGATTCAGGGTATTTGGAAGCCATATATTATTCTTCTCTAGAGAACATTGTCTTTTTTCATCACTCTTTACTAATCATTATATTTTTGGAGGGCACTTTGGTGGACTAGGAGCACCATACTGAATTGGTGGTGTTATTGGTGACAAATCTGGGTCACTTACTTCACCAGAAGATGATTCTTTTTTAACTTATTCTGTTGAAACACCCTCTTTTTCCTCATTAAAGAATTCTAAATCCTCATTAAGATCTATATTAGGATCAAATACATCCCTCGTCCTGGTAGGATGATCGATGGGTTTCAATTCTTTATAAACCTAATCGCTATCTCCAACCCACATTATTTTCTAGGGGTTAAAACTAATATAAATTCTTGAACAGATAGATCGTGAAATATAGAAACCACCATATTCAGTAATTGTTTCTTTATGCTCAGTAGTAAGACCCTTATCCTTTAACATTGTATAAATCATCATCCGATAAAAAGGGAATTTTATATGTATAAAGGCATTATCATCTAAGTCATATGAACAATGAGATATATACATAGATTGATCTGAATTCATGTCTTCATAAAACTATGTAAATAAATATCTTGTTGTCTTACTATGGAATAGATAGCTTTCCTTGGGAATAGCATGTTTTGAATAAACATAAACTACCCCCAATATTCTCCCTCCAATTCTGAGGAAACTAGCCTTCTAGATGTTCCATCACTAGTTTGTCCTTAAAGATAACTTTCATAAGTAATTAAGTCACTAACCTCAAGAATAGATCCTCAGATGTCATCATAAACAAATTCATGAGGATGTCCCAAGAATTTGTCACTTTTTTTAGGAACAAATCATTCTTGTTTCCATTAAATCATGATCTAATCCAATATTCTTCTTCATCATTAAAACCAAATAAATGATATTGAAAAAACTAATGTAACATTGAAGAAAAAAATCCTCTTATTTGAATAGAAAATGATATAACATATTAATTATTTATTTTACATTACTCCCATCATATAATTGTCACCTAATGATTATTAATTTCAACTCAATGTTCATGTTTTTACCATAAACACATAAGAATAGAATTTTTTGAACTCATTTATTTAAACTAAAATTTATTTTTTTGATAATATAGTTCACCCTAATTATAAAAAATTTGTAATTATTTCTTTTTGGGTTCCTAATTTAATTTTATACAAATCATTCATCTGGTGTTTGGGTCAATTCGGCCATCTAAAGGGCCATATGAAGCACACACAAAGGGTCACCAAATATATAACGAAAACTGGACCATACATGAATATTAGAAGCCCATATTTGATAAAACACATAAATATATTTTTAATTATAAAAAATAATAATTTATAATAATTTTATGTCTGAAGTCCTCCAAGAGGGGGAAAAACTGATGTTTTGGAGTCCAACCCACCATTCTCTCTTGGAATTAAAAATATCCCACCTTTTTAAGAATTTATCCAAATCTAGCAGACTAATTAATATGTAATGTTGCAATGATAAAACCAATATTTATAAGATCCATGTTTTATAAGAAACTAATTTTATTTGAGGGTATCTTCATGGCCTAAAATTCATTCACATTTAGACCAAGGAAAAACTCAATAGAAAAATGAAAAGAATGACAATGTTTAGTAAAATAACCATAACATGGAAAAAAAATCCAATGTCCACCAAATTTTAATGGATAATATTATAAATAAATATATATTACTTTGAATAAGAAGATATCTCTATATTAAGCTTTGTTGATGGCCTAATTGGTGAGCCATGTGGAGGGGCATATATGGAATGTTAACAGTTCACCACCTTAGGCTATAAATACACCCCTATGTTCTAATTGAAATGGGATATAATTTCAGAGCATAAGAGGATATATAATAATTACCAAGGACCTTCCAATGGCTTGGGATTATCTTCCAAAATCATGTTTTCACTTTAGCGGCCGTTCATCCTCTATTTTTTTAGTTTCTTTTTCATTCGTTGAAATTCTTATCGATTAAGTTGTTTTCAATTTCGTTTGAATTTTAATGAATCTTTTATTATCATATTATCTTATAATAATCCACCCTATGTTTTAAAATATTAATTTTATTAAAATAGTGTAAATAAATATGAAAAAACTCCCCTTCTTTCACTTTCTCGTTCAATTGAAATCCATGTTTAATTATCTTCATTGTTCATCACTGTATTTGTCAAACTTCCCTTTTCATGTCAACAACATTTCACTATCTTTTTAACTCATAACCATAAAAATTCCAACCAATTTATTGACCAACTAAATAGGCGAGTAAATATACTATTATGATGAGTCATAATTTTGGGATTTTATGTTATTTAGAGGTTTTTCTAGATTAATATTGCTTAAATTAAAATTGTGTATGTTGAACATAATATTTCATGGATTAATGATATGTTTTGTTTAAAATATGGATTCACAGGATTATTGGAACTAAAATTACACAATGGTTCGTGAC
The DNA here is from genome assembly GCA_963277665.1 of Viscum album. Classification (NCBI taxonomy): domain Eukaryota; kingdom Viridiplantae; phylum Streptophyta; class Magnoliopsida; order Santalales; family Viscaceae; genus Viscum; species Viscum album. Next base: position 1,430,502,235 of record OY728141.1, read on the forward strand.
ATATTTTACCACCCATAAATAATAATTTATTGATATCAATACCCTATTTGAGTCTTGGATTATGGATAAAACAAATGTGAATTCCGATGAAAAATCATATTGTGAAGTGGATGTTAATTTAATGAAATATAAAAAAATCTCAAGGATATAATATTCTTAAATCCCCAATAATGAAATCACCCAAATCGTTTTCAAAACATTAAATAAAAAATAATCCACCAATTATTTTAATAAATATTTGGAAACAACCACCCATTTAAAAGATAAATAAAACACAATAGACTCTAATATCTATAACATCAATCTGGATTCGACCTGTGTGCCACTATAAAAATTAAAATAACACCATACCTTTGAATCGTATATAGAAAACAATCATCCATAGTTAAAATGGAATCATTTCATTGGGTTGTTCAATTATTAGTCGGTTGTTTTCAGTTTTCCTAAAAGAAAATAAAAAATAAAAATAAAAAATTTCCACAAAAACCTGCCTTCATCATCCTTCAAATATTTTTTTTAGAATTCCCTATAGCCTTATAAACAACCCATCAGTTTTTTGACATGGGAATCAAAGAAACTCCTCATAGAAATAGGAGAACCATTCGGGAAAATAAAATCACTCCATAACCATTCAATTATCATGTAATGGTCCATGACTTCTCGGTCTGTTACATTGTAGGTTCTGGTCATTGAATTTTTTTAGAGGATGATTTTTGGGATTTTGGTGATTTTTTGTTTCTAAAGGCTGGAAGAAGGAGGATTACACTTTGTTTGATAGGATTACCTGATGTGAAACATAGTTTCATGGCAGTTGATGGGGGTTTTATGATGTGCATAAATTTTACATGATGTGAAGATGTGTGTCATGATGTTTTGAATTTTAGGGATAAAAAATAAAATAAAAATATGAGGCGACATGTATTTTGGAAAAATCCAATCCTCAAGTATTACATGACGTGAAATGGGATAACACATCATGTAATAACCAATCAAGTGCTTTGTAAGAATTATTTTTCTGCCTATTCATCATTATTTCAGATATGGATTCATTTTTTCTTCTCATTCTGGGTAAACCCTAGGAACCCAAAAGTGTTATTCAATACCTTTCCATCCCTCTTCAACTAATTGATCTCAATAGTTGTTTGTTAGATAACTGTAGTTGATCCATGGTGAGTTTTCTCCTCTTTCTCATATGTGTTCTTCAGTTATTCTCTTAGGGGTCTATTTGGGTGGTGTTATATTGTTTTGGGGTTTTGTGGGTTTACGTTTTGAAAAATCCATGGTATGGTATAGCTTGATCATTAGTTTTCATGGTGTTCCTGTGATTCACAAGTGTTCTTATTCACCTTATGATGTACATATTTTGGAAAGATCTTGTGAGTTATGATTCTCCTTTTTTTGTCTCTATTGTGGATATTGTAAGTGGGTTTGTACATCGATTTATCTATAAATCATGGTTAATATAGACTAATTGATGATTAATTATTGGTTAACTTAAATTGAGGTGAAAATGTGGTTTTATTTACTTGCTATTTAGGGCTTTGATAATCATTTTGATAATGTTATTATTTGGGATTAATGACACAAGAAACAATTTGGTTGGTGGTTGGTTTGTTTGCACTAGATACATCTATTGTGGATTTTACATTTTTTATATTTTTTTGGTATCATCCTAAAATGAAAATTTGGCTAATCATATATACATATTGCCCCTGGATTTTTTATTGTGTGATAATTCCTTGATGAAAAGTATTGTAATGGGGTAATTATTCCTGTGAAACCTTAAATTGTTTTTTATATGAATCTTTGATGTGGGGTAAGTGGATGGAATGTGTCTATGTAGTGGGGTTATGATAGGCATAGTATGATTATGCATCAGGGCTGCAAAAATGGTTAGGCTCTGTTTTATAGTTGGATGTGGTTGTGAGTTTGGGGTTTTTTTAGTTGACATGATGGTTTGGGAATGATGATTTTGATAAAGGATCATAGTGGTTGGTATGGGTTCTTTGACATTAATAACATATATAATGATTAACCCTATGTCCTGATATCGATATATGATATATCATTAATGGGTGTTTAAAATGTAGGTAATTTCAAGACACCTTATTTTATCAATTCTCTTCACCTTCTAAAATGGATGTTTATGTGTTACTTGTCGTGATTTGTGCTTAGTTGTTACCAAAGTAATGATATAATGAATAAATAAATTATTATTAAGGCTTGGAATGGATTTTGTTGTTATGAATGGGAATGTGAAATGGGTTATGTGTCTTTATGTGTGGTGTATTCCATTAAGATACTGCAATGAAAGTGACAGTGTTGTGAGATGGTTTATGTTTATGAGAACCCTTATGTTGGTATTGTGTGATTGGTATCAAATATGTGTGCACTTGTATTTTCATAAGGATTTACATATGGACCCCACCCTATTTGAATACTTTGTGAATATCACCTTCATTTTCATGGTAGAGGGTGACATTACCAACATCATGGTAGGAGGATAGATGGATACCGACCTACTCTTCTCTTCTCCAACTTCCATGAGATAATGAACCAAATTTCATTGGGAAGATGTGGTAAGATTTGGTATTCCATGTTTATGCAGGTGAGATGATTGTTTTCCCAGGTTTCTTCTCGAGGTGTTTCCAAGTTCTTTATCAGGTGTCTTCGGGATGAGATATGATGTGTTGTGAGACCCATGTGGTTCGGGGTGGAATGTGTTGTGAGTCTTTGGTGTGTGGAGGTGAGATCTATTGTGATGACCTGGTGTGTGTGTGTGTGTGGGATGTGTTGCGAGGCCTAGGTGTGCTAGGGCAGTATGTCATGTGGTATATTAGGATGAGGTGGGTGTTCAATGACATTTTTTATTAGGGTGTGAGAGCAGGTAGTTAATACGGAAGTGGTACATGGTACCTTATCATCAATGTGCTTTATATTATACTACTTTACTTGTGTTAATTTGTGATCATTCCATGGAGAGGATGGGTTTTGTATGTATACCTGCTCAGGTGCTTCTTGGTAATGTTGTTTCCTCACAGGGGAAATAGTTTTCTCCAATCACATGTGCACAGTAGACATTTTTTTCTATTGGGGGTAGTTTTATGCTCACCCAACGTATATAAAGCTATTTTTATGATTTCAAGAGAATCTCGTGGACCATGATGGACCTTACTCTCTTGGATCATCATAGTTTTCGTGTCACTTCCTATCATTATATTCGGTACTTACTTTGGAGACATTTGTATTTGTATCAGCTCTATTTAACACATGCATGTTTTATGGTTTTGACATTCTTTATGTAATGTCCTGGTGTTTCTTCTGAATTCCCCATCATATCTTACAATCATGTTTCCTTATAAAGGTCAATTCCTCCCATATTTGGATATTTGTACACCCTTTGTGCTAGTCTCCAACATAAAGACTACAAGAGGTGGGACTTAGGGGGTCATTATCACTCCCCCCTCATTGGTGTATATTTGGAGGGAGGGAGTCATGAAAGCCCATTAAATTGAACTCGGAATGACTATTCGTTTGGAATAAAGACTTATATAACTTTTTTCCCTTGATATGAATTACCATTCCATTGGTATTCAATATCAAATCTTGGAGACTGATTTCAAACTCAAATCGGGTTTCTTTCAAATATTACCTCATTTTCATATGATAGATGGTAGGGATCCACATCTTCACCCCAAATATTTCCAAGTAGAGTGATCCACTAAGAAACCTCAATGCATTCTTAAATAAAAAATCAAACATCGAGAGTTCCCTTTCTCACATACAAACTCTTCCAGGTAACAAATCTACTACCGACCACTTTGTTCCATAACCACATGGAATGAAATGAAGGGAACCCATTTACGAATTTAGTTCTGGATTCTCGAAATACTTATATGCAAAAGGAAATAAGTGGTCTCCATAAATTATCCAAGAAATCACTCCATTATTAGAGGCAGTGGATTAAAAATCATGTGGCAACCTACCCACACCACCAAATCCCTGACCAACTCTTAATCCAATACTTCTCTAAGGGATTACTATGAATGGAGATAAAAATCATTGATTCCTAAATTCATGGTGATATTGTTTCAAAACACTCACTACTACATGATATCTCATATGAAATATGGTTGCACACACACAATAGTTATAAACTCGAGAAAATTTTCTAGTCAAACTATTCCAGGATAACCAATCCGTAGAGCCAAACATGCTGAATATATTGATGAGTGAACTCACATGTCTTGTCCGTCAAATAAATATGGTTACCAAAGACCCAAAATCATATTCTCCACAATTTATCTTTTATATAACTATAATAAATTATGACGAATAAAACTCACTTGCTCATCCAAATAAAACATATCTATAACTTTATGATGATCCATCTGATTCTTCTTATCCAATGGAGCTCAACAAAGCAGATGTTCGATAGAACACCATCCCTTACCAATGATTTTATTTTCTTATAACTCCACTAAACCCCACTATAACCCCTTATATTCTACCTATAACCTTATTTGGAGGTATGGTAATCCCATATGTCATCCCCACCATTTCACTTCTCATAACCCAAACCAATTTCAATATGAAGAAGGTGGTGGTAACATTAGACAAAATTATTCTATTGTTCCTCAACATCAAAGGAGAAATCCTCATCTTTCTCCTCCTGGTTTCCACTATGACAGTGAGTCTTTTCAATTTCGAACCCAACACAAACACAATCCCCAGAACCCAAATCAAGGAAATACCAATGTGGGGCATGCCTATTTTTCTATGCAACCGTGGTAAAGTGTTGTGGACGATCTTTCCTCAACCCATTATAGCCTCATAAACATTGAAACAAAATTAGTCAACATGCAACCCACTTAAGCCAATGAAAACAATCTAATTCATCATAACTCATATCCAAACTTTGTCTGAACTTCAAGGGTAATGTATGTGTATTTTAACATATATTGGGAATGAAAATTACTATTCCTTATGATGAATCCTATAAATCTCCTTTAAATGTGGATATGGAAAAATAAAATAACCAAAATCTAGAAAATGACATGAATCCACTCCCTCTCCTACTTCCATTCCTTTTAAAAATCTAATTACATTTCCCCAAGATGTCTCTAAGATAAAAAAGTACTTAGAAACTGATCCTAAAATACACGACATATTTAGAAATGTTGAAGTTAAAATTACCCTCCTAGATGAAATCAATAAAATCCCTATGTATGCAATGTTTCTTAAGGAATTGTAAAGACATAAGAGAAAAATTAGGACCATAGAGAATGTTTCAACCCAAAAAACTATCCCCATGAAGTGAAAATATTTACGGACATTTATAGTTCCATTCCAAATCGAGAGTTCCAACATTGAGGATTCACTCGTTGTCCTAGGATAATTGACAAATGTCATGCCTAAATCCATATTCTCCAACATCGGTTTAGATCCCTTGCACCCAATAAGAGTTTTAATCCAGTTATCCAATCAAATCACAACCAGTCCTGAGGGGATAATTGAGGATGTCCTTGTCTGAGTCAATGATCATATCTTCCAAGATGATTTATATGTCCTTAACATGGAATGTGACACAAATTATTTCTAATGTCATCTAATTTTAGGAATACCTTTATTAAATACATTTAGTAAAAAAATTGATGTCCATGCGGGAATCTTATCCCTAGAATTTCATGAAAAACTTTTCATGTTCTACATTTTCAAGCCATATGATACCCATATGAGGACCACTCGTCATTCTCAATCCATGCTTTTAGATTTATCTATCAGAGTGTGTTAAACCATGATCCATCATGTTCATCTTTTTCTAATGATATAGGAGTTTTTGAATTCTTCATTCTCATTAACCATGTCATTAAGGGAGATGTTGATGTATATATTTCAAATATAAACACCATCAATCAAAAGGATATTGAAAAATATTTTGAATCCAATATGACATCTAATCACCAGTGCTAAAAAATAAACTATAATGTAGAAAATGAAATAGATTTCTCATTTGTTGATTCAGATCAGATTTTACAACATTTATTATTTCATATCCATGATTCTAAATGTTCTCTTATGTTTGAGGTGATCCCTGATCCAATTTTCTTATCTTTTCAAGGTGGATGTGATGTTTTTGATATTTGTTCCCTAATTAATAATGTGATCACTAGTGAGGTTGAAATTGACCATTATATGGAAAAAAACATTGATGTTAATGATCTAGATAAATATTTTGAGTCGAATGTCCCTTATGAGCCTCACTTTATAACATTTGAATATGATGGAATTAAAGAGCATATACTTTTGGGATATCATACTCTGATTTCATATTGTCTGAAAACAACAAAAATGCACCATTGGAATTGAATCATGTTCATGAACATAAAATAATTTAAAAACCACCCTCAATGGACTACATAATTCCTCATATTGAAGAACAAATGGAGGATACCCACATTCTATTTCAAACCCGGTATAATTGTAAGCAAAACAATAAGGAAGGTCAGAAATTATCAAATGAATAGTCAGGTTTCCTAAAGAATATTTTTTTCTAGAAGTACACTAGAGTTCAAAATATATAGTTTCCACCCTCAGACAATGTGGAGTCAACAAAAAATTTCTAGATGTAGAAAAAAATAAATACAATACTTATTGGGAGGAAAAAAAAATTTATTTATTTTACTTTTATTAATTTATTTTTCTTTTAAATATTTCAGGAAATGAATATATATATTTTTCACTTATAGGTAATGGAATATTCCTACAACATCCCCAGACATGACACATACCACAAGAGCCATATCAACTTCCACAGACCCACCAAGTCCAAACAAGGGGCACATCATTCCCTTTAAATCACTCTTTCTATCTTCTTTATCTTTATATTTATCCCCATATTTCTTCTTTCTCCTCCCTCTTTCATTTCTACCACTTTATTCATGAAACACTTGTTTTCTTTTTCTTTTGTGTGACTGTGTATTTAAAATACAATTAAAAAAAATAAAAAACTAAAAAATAGATCAACTAAATAAGAAACCACATTACTCAACATTGAATTATAAAATTTATTCCATCATTTATGGGTAGTCCAATGATTTGTCTTAATCTCAAGCATTTTAAAGATTTATCCTAAATTTGGATAATGAATTTTGTGTCATGACCAATAATTTTTAAATGCTCAATTTTTTATTTGGAAAATGATTATTCCCCAACCATTATGAACAAATTTAACATTCATTCCATGATCACCTATGACTATCTATTAATTTTGTGTGTTTTTCACCCATGATTTAGAGTCTTGAGTTAGTGGTCCTTTGAGTTGAATTTATTACATCATAATACATTAATATGATTGGGGAATTTTCTGAGAAACATATGAATATAGATATCCAAATAGCCTACCATCACAATTACATTGGTCATTTTTTAAAATTTCTTTCATGCCTATGAAATCTCTTTTTGATAACCCCATTAAATGACCAAAAATTTCCCCACCCATCTTCTACAATGATTATGATTTCTTGATTTATTAAAATATATGTTTGGTGGGAATTTTTTTCATTTTAGGTGTCCATTTCTTGATATTTATTTTTTTATCATATGATTGTGGGTAAAAATCTATTTATGTTTGGGGGATGGGTTATCATTCAGGGATTTTTGAGAATGGATTATCATTGATGTAATTTTGAACATGTTATTGAAATGTGTTCATAAAATTATTGAAAAACAAAAAAAAAACAAAAAAGGGTTGTGTCTTGGCCAGGTCAAAACCCACTCTTCCTCAACTCTTAATATAGTAATAAATATTACCATTAAAGCCGTTATGAGATCAACCATAGTTTGGGAGATGAGTGAGATATTTTTTGAAGATCAAATTTAAAAAAAATTAAAAATAAAAAAACAAGGAAAGAACACTTGAATCATGTAATCTTGTGTATTCATGAGAAGTTTTTTATTTTCATACATATTTCTTCATTTCACCACTTCAAACTTTCTCCAACACTTTTCTTATATAACAAATTAACTCCCTTATAAATATGTATTTCCATTTCCATCCATGATTCCTTTCACAAAAATTGTATATTTCTTTTTCTATGTTGGTGTTTTACCCCTATTTTCCACTCTTTTGGAAATTATTTTCTTATCTTTTCTTAGCCACTGAAAAAACATGAAAATTAAATCATGATTATTTTTCACTTTATAATAGGGAATGGAAGCTGAGATCTCTTATAGACTCAATGATTTACAATTTTTGATGGTGAATGAGTGAACCTCTAATAATAAATTTCTATCATCTTTAGAGTAGTAAGTTCAGAGTGCCTATATTTTCCATTTCTAATTTTGATCAAGAAAAATGATTTTTTTGGTAAATTATTGCAATAAAAATATTTGATGAATTTATTTACGGATATGTGAACTATTATAGATCCCCGGATTGGTGAAATCCATATTTTAATATTTTTTGGCAAGTAAATATGATTTAGTTGTGTCTTTATATTAGATGTACATGGGGACATGGACAAGACTAGTGTGTGGGATTTGATATAACATTTTAAACAATGAATTTTCATCAGTACCATCATATAATTGTTACATAAGAATGATTAATTTCCCTTCAATGTTATTGTTTGGATCATAAACACATTATAAGTGAATTTTTCAAATTAATTTAATAAAATTACTACTAAATGTTTTGATAATATCTATCACCCTACTTATCCAAAATGTGTAATTATTATTTTAAGGGTTCATTATTCATTTTCTTACAAATCATTCAACTAGATTTTGGGCCACATTGGCCATCTAAAGTGTCATATGGACCACTCAGGGAGGCCCACCAAATCATTTATGAAAATTGGACCGACCATGATGATATAATATTTGTGTTCAATCCTTTAACCTAATTTTTTTTAAAATCTGTATTATATTCAGGAATATAAAAAATAATCAAGGATAGGAATTTGAATTCCCATGTCCACAAAAAGGGGGCCCAACTGGTATTTTGAAAACAATCCCACCATTCAGTTCTGGAAATAAAAACAACACAACATTCTTGACTTTTATCCAATCAAAAATGACCAATTGACCTATAATATTTAGTGTGAAAGAAAAAATTATAATATATAATTTTAAGAATAAATGGTTTAGATTTTATGGAGTCTCAATTTCCTAAAATTCATTTACATTAAGAACATGGAAAACATCATAGAAAAATATACAGAATGACATTGTATAGTACAATTGAAATAACTTTGTCTGCAAAATCAAACTGGATGGAATATTTTTTGAGTTAGTAGCCCACATGAATATTTAAAACTATTAAGAATATTATATCTATTGATTAAACTATATGGTTGGAAAATTGCGTATTTATTTTTAGGGGTATATTTGGATTGAAAATAGTCCAGTACCTTGGGCTATAAATACACCACCCCTCTTCTCCATGCATGGGGATGGAATTTCATCTCATAGTAGAATATATTAGAAAAAATAATTCCATTAAAATGGATTGAGAGAATCCACCAAACTCATGTTTTTTACATTATAAACCTTTCCCCATCCCTTTGATTTCATCTTATTTTTCATTTTATTCAATTGTAATCACATAAGTTTTTTGAAATTTCATTTGAATATTTATGAATTTTCTATCATCATATTCTCTTATAATCATCCACCAAATGTTGTTTAATATTATTTTCCTTAAAATAGTTAAAATATAGTTGAAAATATGACCCTTAATTCGTTTACTCATTCAATTGAATGTCCATGTGTTATTCTCTTAACCATTCATGTATATGAATGTAACACTGATATTTTCTTGTCTCATTCATTTTCATATATTTTAACTCATAAAAATAAAATTTACAAAATCATCATTAACCAGAAAAATGGATAAGCAAATCACTCATTGTGGTGAGTCATTATTTTGGGATGTTAAGCGATTGAGAGATTTTGGCCAATTAATATTCATTAACATAATATTGTGTATATTTAACTTAAAATGTTGTAGATTAATGACATGTTTTTATTGAGATTTGGATCACATGGATTATTGGAACCACACAAACACATGGGTTCATGAAATATTGAACAGCCAAAAAAAAGAATTTATTTAGATTAATACTCTAATTGAGGGTTTAATTAATGAAAAAACTTTTGGGAATTAGAATAAAAATCATATTGTGAAGTGGATGTTAATTTAATTAAATATAAAGCAATGATAAACGATATCTTAGTCTTAAATACTATATAATTAATTCACCATTATATTTATAAAATTGTTAAATCAAACATTATCCAACAATTTATTTAATTATGATCTGAAAATAAACACCCTGTTAAAATGGTAAATTAGAAACAATTGACTCAAAAATTTTACCATCATCATCAATTCGACTCAAGTGAAATTATACACATTATAACAACAATAGACTTTTGTATGGTCATTGATCAATAATAAGTCGGGCATCAGAACCACTCTAACAGACCATTAACATGAAGTAATTTCAGCACCGAAAACATAATATATTATAACCATTTTTATTAAACATACCTTTCACCTAATAAAAATATTTTTAAAAGCTCAGTATTAACAGGTTCTAGAATGGACCTCACACATGAAATTCTCTTATATATTTTAGTCAGCCTCAATTCATCTAGTGATGACATTAAGGAACACATCATTCTCATCATGCAGATTGGATCGAAAATCTCAATCAAGGGTATAAAGATGGTCAGAATTTATAATGGTTGGGAGCATAGAGGTCACTCAGGGACTGAAAGTATCACAATGGGATCATGGTGAGTTAGAAATAAATATAATTCTTTTTAATTTAAATTTTTGGTTTAAAGTATTCAAAAAATATAAATATTTTTTGAAATCAATATTGGAAATTAGAAAACATTTGAATATGAGAACGAAGGTATCAGGTTACATGAAATAGTTTAAAATGGAAAATAAACTATAAATTCCAAAAAAATTAGACATGAATTTTTTCCAAAGGAATGAGTGACCAACAACAAGTTAGCCACAATAGTGTGTTAATCCAATAGTGAGACAACAACTGTGATTCGGCTTAATGGTGTGTCACTAAATGGTGTGTCACCCAACGATGTTTCATACCAAGAGTGTATCACCCAACTATGTGTCATACCAATGGTGCATCATAACAAAATTAAATATATTCACAAATTAATCATTATATTTTCATGTTTTATGTAGTTCATTATTTCAAAATTAAAAGTATTAGTAAAAATGTCATCTAACTGATGTTCTATGCCAATAAACACAACAGTGATATCACAGTTTTGAATATAGTCTATCAAAAAGTGATGTCTTATATTAATGTGTTTTTTCTAGAATGTCATACTGGATTATTAAAATATTTACTGCACTTTTGTTATAACAATTTACAGGAAGATATCACAATTGATATCCATAGTATAGTAATGTGTGTTTCATCAAAAAAATATGTGCATATCTTCTACTTATAGCAACGTATTCCACTTATACTCTAGACATTGCAATAGAATTTTCACTCTTACTACACCATGAAACTAGACACATTCCTTAATTGTGACACGGCCCAGAGGTTCTTTTTCAATATATATTTCATCCACCAAAATCAGCATCAAAATATCTAACTAGATCAAATTCGTGTTCTATAGCGTAAAAAAATCATAAGTTGGTCATATAGATAGGTTATTTGAAAATTATTTTAACAATTTTTATCCATGACTCTTTTGTGTTTTCATAAAAATGTGCATACATACACATACTAGCATTATATCTGGTCTATTAATAGTCAAATAGAGAAGGTATTGAATTAAAACTCTATAAATGGTTTCGTCCACTATTTTCCTAGCTTCATCAATATCCAATTTATAGGTGGTACTCTTAGAATTATCACTACTTTTAGTGATAGAGAAATTATAACCTTTTAAAATATATTTTTTATATATAATTTTATTTAAAATAATTCTTTCTTTTTTTTAATGAATGGAAATCCAAGAAAATATTTATGTTCACCCACGAAACTCATTTCAAACTAATTCTTGAACATTTTAGAAAAATTAGTAATAAAGATCATTTCTTGAATATATAGAAATTATATCATCAACGTATATTTTTTCTACTAAAACATCATTTGAAATTCATTTTATGCAATGGATAGGGTTAGATATATCATTTAAAAATCTGTTTGAAATCAAAAAATTACCGAGCATATCATACCAAGAACTGAGATCCTATTTTAAACAATATAAATATTTATATAATTTAAAAACATAATTTGGAGAAATGTTAATTTAAAAAAAGTGGAGGCTGTTCCATAAAAACTTCCTCAACTATAAAACCATTTAATAATTCACTCATAACATCGTTTTGATAAAGCTTGAAATCTAGATGGAATGCATAAGAGAGTATAATTCTAATAGAATCATGTCTAGAAACTGGTGTCAAGGATTATTTATAGTATAACCCTTCTTCAAGATTATAACATTGTGTATCAAGTGTATAATTGTTACTAACTATAGTTTTTGACTCCTCAACCATGTTCCAAAACACTCATTTACTACAAATAGTCAATCTGTTCTTAGGTCTATCTATATGTTACCAAACAATATTTATTTTAAACTAATTTAACTCTTAATGTATATCTATTACCCAGAATTCATAATTTATTTATTAACTATTGTGCATTAGTTATATATAAGACAAAAAGTCTTGATGTTGAATGATGTTTCCTTATAAAGGTCAATTCCTCCCATATTTGGATATTTGTACACCTTTTGTGGCAGTCTTCAACATAAAACCTAATGGTGGTGGGACTCATGGGGTCATTATCACTCCCTCCCTCGTTGGGGTATATTTGGATGGAGGGAGTCATGAAAGCCCATCCAATTGAACTAGGAATGACTAATCATAGTGAAAAAAGCCTTAAATAAATTTTCCCCTTTATATGAATTACTGATCCCTTGGAATTCAATATCCAAACATCGAGACTAATTTCGAACTCAAATACGATTATTTTCAAATATTACCTCATTTACATAGGCTAGCTGGTAGGGATCCACATCTTCACCTCATATATTTCCAAGCGGTGTGCTCCACCAGGAAACCTCAATGGGTTCTTAAAGAACCAATCAAACAACGAGAGTTACCATTCTCGCATGTAGACTCTTCTTGTTCATGAATCTACTATCTACATCTTTGTTCCATAACCACATGGAATGACATGAAAGGAATCTCATTTAAATTTTTTTTTTCTGGATTCTAAAACTACTTCTAATCAAAATCAAGTAAGTGGTCTCGATAAATTCTCCAATGAATCACTCCATGAGTATTGGTAGAGGATTATAAATCCTGTGGCAACCTTCCCACGCCACCAAATCCCTAACCATCTCATAATCCAATACTTATCTAAGGGTTTACAATATATGGGGATAATACTCATTGATTCCTCAATTCACGGTGCTATTGTTTCATAACTCCAACAACTACATGATATCTCATAAGAAATATGGTTGCACACACACTACTATTATATACTCAAGAAAATGTTCTAGTAAAACTATTCCAGGATATCCAATCTATAGAGCCCAACATGATACATCTGTTGATCAGTGAACTCTCATGTCTTTTCCATCAAATAAATATGGTTACCAAAGACCCAAATCATCTTCTCCACAATTTCTCTTCCCTAGACCAATAATAAATTATGGGACATTCAACTCACCTTCTCATCCAAACAACAAATATATATAACATCAAGATGATCAATCTGATTCTTCTTATCCAATGTAAATAAACACAACAGATGTTCAGTAGAACACCATCCCTCGCAAATCATTTTATTTTATTATAACTGCACTGAACCCCACTCTAACTCCTTCAATTCTACCTATATCCCTATCTTAAGGTATGGAAATCCCATGTGTCATCCCCACCATTTCACTCCTCAGAATCCAAACCAATTTCAATATGGTAAAGGTGGTGGTAACTTTAGACAAACATATACTTTTTTTCCTCAACATCAAAGGAGAAATCATCATCTTTCTCCTCCTAGTTTCCCCTTTTACATTGAGTCTTCTCAATTTCGAACCCAATACAAGCACTATCCCAAGAACCCAAGTCAAGGAAACTCAAATGTGGGACATGCCTCTTCTTCCAAGAAATTGTGGGAAAGTGTTGCAGATGATCTTGCCTCCACCCATTCTGGCCTCATAAACATTGAAACAAAAACTAGTCAACTTGCAACCCACTTTAGCCAAAAACAACAATCCAATTTATCCTAACTCCTATCCCAAATTTTTCTGAACTCCAATGGTGATGTATGTTCAATTTCACAAATATTGGGGAAGAAAATAACTATACCTCAAGATAAATCCTATAAATCCCATATAATTGTGGATATGGAAAAATAAAATAACAAAAGGCTAGGAAATGACATGAATCCACTGCCTCGCCTACTTCTATTCCTTTTAAAACCCAAATTACTTTTCCCCATGATGCCTCTAAGATAAAAAAGCCTTTAGAAACTAATCCTGAAATGCCTGACATATTTAAACATGTTGAAGTCAAAATTACCCTCTTTGAGGAAATCAAACAAAACCCTATATATGCAATGTTTGTTATTGAATTGTGCAGCCATAAGAGACAAGTTAGCACCCTAGAGAATGTTTCATCCCAAAAAACCATCCACATGAAGTGAAAATGTATAATTACTTTTATTGTCCCATTCCCAACAGAAAGTTACAACAATGATGTTTCACTCATTGACATAGGATACATGATAAATGTCTTTCCAAAATCCATATTCTCCAACCTCCTTCTAGGTCCCTTACACCCAATAAGTGTTTTAATCTAGTTATTTAATCAAATCAGAACCAGTCCAATGGGAATATTTGAGGATGTACTTCTCTGAGTTAATGATCATATCATCTAAGATGATTTACATGTACTTAACATGGAAGGTGAGTCAAATTCCTTCTAATCTCATCTGATTTTATGAATACCTTTCCTTATTACATCTAGTACAAAAATTGATATCCATACTGGAATCTTATCCATAGAATTTCAAGACCAATTAATCATGTTCTACATTTTCAAGCCATCTGATACCCATATAAGGGCCACTCATCATTCTCAATCCATGCTTCCTGATGTATCTCTTAGTGTGTGATAAACCTCATTCCATCATGTTCATCCTTTTTTAATGATATAGGAGATTTTGAAATCATCATTCTCAATAACCATGCCATAAAGGGATAATTTGATGTATACATTTTAAATGTAAACAACATAAATAAATAGTATATTGTCAAATATTTTGAATCCAATATCACATCTTATCACCACTACTCAAACATGGATGGTAATATAGAAATTTAAATAGCTTTCAAATTTTTTGATTCAGATCAGATTATCCAACAATTATTATTTCATATCCACGATTCTAAATGTTCTTATTATGTTGGAGGTGATCCCTGATCCAATTTTCATAGTTTTTCGTGATGGATGTGATGTTTTTGATATTTTTTCCAAATTAATAATGTGAACACTAGTGATATTGGAATTGACTATTATATGGGAAATAACATTGATGTTAACAATTAATAAAAGGATCTTGAGTCACATGCCCCTTATGATACTCACTTTTTTACTTTTGAATGTGATGGAATTAAAGAGTATAAAACTATTGGGATCTCATACTCTGATTTCATATTTTCTGAACCCAACAAAAATTCACCATCAGAATTGATGCATCTTCATGAACATAGAATAATTTTAAAACAACCCTCAATGGACTACATAATTCCTCATATTTATGAACAATGGGAGCATACTCACATTATATTTCAACCCCGATTGAATTTTATGCACAAAAACAAGGAAGGTAAGAAATTATCGAATGAACACTCAGGAATCCCAAAGAAGATTTTTTTTCTAGAAGTTCACTGGTGTTCAGAATATATAGTTGCCACCATCAAACTATGGGT
Source organism: Viscum album (assembly GCA_963277665.1). NCBI lineage: Eukaryota > Viridiplantae > Streptophyta > Magnoliopsida > Santalales > Viscaceae > Viscum > Viscum album. Next base: position 1,430,518,237 of record OY728141.1, read on the forward strand.
AGTCAACAAAAACTATCTAGATGAAGAAAAAAATAAATACAACACTGATTGGGAGGAAACTAAAGTTTTATTTATTTTACTTTTATTAAATTTATTTTTATTATTAATATTTTAGTAAATTAATTTAGATTTTTTTCTCCAATATGTAATGGAAAATTCCTACAACATCACCGCAGACGACACATACCACATGAACCAAATCAACTTCCACCGACCCACCAATTCCATACTAAGGGCACATCTTTCCCTTTAAATCACTCTTTCTATCTTCTTTTTCATTATATTTATCACTTATTTCTTCTTTCTCCTCCCTCTTTCATTTCTACATATTTCTTCATGAAACCCATTTTTTTCTTTTTCATTTGTCTGACTATGTATTTATAAAAATTTAAAAAAACAATAAAAAAATATAAAATAGAACAATTAAAAAAGAGACCTCATTAGTCACCATTGATTTATCAAATTTTGTCCAACATTTTTGGGGAGTTAAATGATTTTTCTTAATCTCAATAATTTTATATTTTTATCCTAAATTTGGATAACGAATTTTGTGTCAGGACTAATAATTTTTCAATTCCCAATTTTTTATTTGGAAAATTATTCTTCCTCAAACATTAGGAAAAAAATTAACATTCATGCCATGGTCACCTATGAAAATCTTTTCATTTTGTGTGTTTTTCACCACCGATTGATAGTCTTGACTTAGTGGACTTTCGAGTTGAATTTATTACATCATAATACATTAATATGATTGATGAATTTTCTGAGCAACATATGAATATAGATATCCAAATAGCCTATGATCACTGTTACGTTAATCATCTTGTTAATCATCTTTTTAAAAGTTCTTTCGAGCCAATGAAATATTTTTTTGATATCTTCATTAAATGCCCAAAAAATTTCCCCACTCTACTTCTACATTGATTATCATTTAATGATTTATTGAAATGTAACTATGGTGGGAATGGTTTTCATTTAGGGTGTCCATTTCGTTATTTCTAGTTAGTTATCATATGATTGAGTTAAAAAAAGTATTTATGTATGGTGGATAGGTTATCATTCAGTGATTTTTGAGAATTGATTAACATTGATGTAATTTTGTACGTGTTATTGAAACGTGTTAATAAAATGATTGAAAAGATTACAAAAAACCAAAAAAGGGTAGTGTCTTGGCCAGTTCAAAACCGACTCTTTCTCAACTCTCGATCCTGTTATAAATATTTCAATTAAATTCATAATGATATCAAGTATAGGTTGGAAGATTAGTGAGATATTTTTTTTGAAGAACATATTTTAAATAAAATAAAAAATAAAAAAATAAGAAACAAACACCTGAATCCTGTAATCTTATGTCTTCTGGGGAAATTTTTTGTGTTCATACAAATTTCATCATTTCAACACTTAAAATTTTCTCCAGAAATTATCTTATATAACAATTTAACTCCCTTATAAATATTTAATTATATTTCCTTCCATGATTCCTTTGACAAAAATTGTATATTTCATTTTCCATGTTGGTGTTTTACCCCTATTTTCCAATCATTAATAAAATATATTCATAACATTCCATATCCACTAAAAAAACATGAAAATTAAATCATGATTATTTTTCAATTCAGAATAGGGAATGGAAGCTGAGATATATTACAATCTCTAGAATTCTCACTTTTCTTGGTGAATGAGTGAACCACCAAAAATAAATTTCTATCATCTTTAGAGTAGTATGTTTAGAGTTCCTATATTTTCTATTTCTAATTTTGAGCATGAAAATGATTTTTTTTTAACATTATTGAAATAAAAATAATTGATGAATTTATTTATGGACATGTGAATTAGTATAGATCCCCGGATTGGAAAAACCATATTGTAATTTTTTTATCCAGTAAATATGATTTAGTTTTGTCTTTATATTAGATGTACATGGGGACATACACAAGAATAGTGTGTGGGAGTTGATATAACATTTTAATTAATGAATTTTAATCACTTCCATCATATAATTGAAACATAAAAATGATTAATTTCCATTCTATATTATTGTTTTGATCATAAACACATTAGAAGTTAATTTTTTAAATTCATTTAATTAAATGACTACTTAACGATTTGAAAATATCTGTCACCCTACATATCCAAAATATGTTATTATTATTTTCAGGGTTTATTATTCAATTTCCTACAAATCATTCAACTAGATTATGGGCCACATCGTCCATCTATTGTTTCATATGGACCACTCAAGTTGGTCCACCAAATCTTTTATGAAAATTGGACCAACCATGATGATATAACATTTTTGGTCAATCCAGGAACGTAATTTTTTTTAAAATATGTAATATATTAAGGAATATAAAAAATAATAAGGGATAGGAATTTGAAGTCCAAAATCCACAAAGTGGGTTCCCAATTGATATTTTGAAGTCAATACCACCTTTCAGTTCTGGAATTAAAAACAACACACCATTCATGACTTTATCCAGTCAGAATTGACCAATTGATCTATAATTTTTATTGTTAAAGACAAAATTATGATATCTAATTTTTAGAAGAAATGGTTTAGATTTTATGGCATCTCAATTTCCTAAAATTCATTTACATATAGAACATGGAAAACATCATAGATAATGGACAAAATGACATTGTTTAGTGAAATAAAAATAATGTTGTCTGCAAAATCCAACTGGATGGAATATTTTTTGAGTTAGTATTCCACATGTATATTTAAAACTATGATGAATATGACATTCTTGATTAAACAGTATTTATTGAAAAACATCCTATTTGTATTGAAGGGTATATTTGGAATGAAAATAGTCTAGTACCTTGGGCTATAAATACACCACCCCTCTTCTCCTTGCATGGGGATGGAATTTCAGAGCATAGTAGTATATATTCGCATAAAAATTTCATTAAAGTGTCTTGATAGTATCCCCAAAACACATGTTTTCACATTATAGACCATTCCTCCTATCATTGATTTCATCTAATTTTTTCATTTTATTCAATTGTAATCACATAAGTTGTTTGAAATTTCATTAGAATATTAATGAATGTTCTATCATCATCTTCTCTTATAATCATCCACCATATGTTGTTTAATATTAATTTTCTTAAAATAGTTAAAATAAGGTTGAAAAGACGACCCTTCATTCGCTTATTCGTTCAGTTGAATGTCCATCTTTAATTATCTTAACCGTTCATGTATATGATTGGAACACTGATCTTATCTTGTCTCATTCATTTTCATATATTTTAACTCAAAAAAATTAAATTTCCAAAATCTTAATTAACCAACCGAATGGATATGTAAATCTCCCATTATGGTGATTCATTATTTTGGGATGTTAAGAGATTGAGATATCTTGCTCAATTAATATTCTTTAAAATAATATTTTGTATATTGAACATAAAATGTTACATATTAATGACATGTTTTTTGACATCTAATTCAAATGGATTATTGGAACCACACATACACATGAGTTCATGAAATATTGAACCTTCCATAAAATGAATTTATTTAGATTAATACCCTACTTGAGTCTTGAATTAAAGAAAAAACATTTGAGAATCATGATAATAAAATCATATTCTCAAAGCGGTGTTAATTTAATTGAATATAAAGAAATGATAAATGATATAATAATCCTAAATCCCCAATAAATAATTCACCATTATCTTTATCAAATTGTTTAATCAAACATTATACATCAATTTATTTAATTATGATCTAAAAACAAACCTTTCGTTAAAAAAGTTATTTAGAAACAATCGACTCTAAAATTTTAGAATCATCAACGATTCGACTCATGTGTAATTATACATATTAGAACAACAATAGACCTTTGTTTGGTCATTCAGAAATAACCAGTCGTGCTTCAAAACCTATCTAACTAAAAATTATCTTGAAGTAATTTGAGCACCAAAAACATACTGTATTATAACCATTTTTTTAAACATACATTTCACCTACCACAACTCTATTATACAAGATCAATATTTACAGGTTCGAGAATGGCCAGCACACTTGACATGCTCTAATATTTTTTAGTTTTCCTCGATTCATCTAGTGATGACATTGAGGCACACTTGATTCTCATTATGCAGACTGGTTCGGAAATCCCAATCAAGGGTTAGGAGAAGGTCTGAATTTATTATTGTTGGGAGAATAGAGGTTGCTCTTGGATTGAGAGTATCAAAATGGCCTCATGGTGAGTTGTAAATAAATATAGTTCATTTTTATTTCAATTTGAGGTTTAAATTATTCAAAAAAATTAAATATTTTTTGAAATAACAATTTGAAAATAGAAAACATTGGAATCTGATAATGAAGGTATCAAGTTACAGGAAATAGTATAAAATGGAAAATAAATAGAAATTCTAAAAAACTAGACAAGATTTTATTTGAAAATGCATGAACGACCAACGACTTGTCAACCAAAATTGTGTGTCAATCTGATAATGAGATAACAATTTTGAGTCCACCAAACGGTCTGTCACCCAATGGTGTGTAACCCAACGATGTTTCATACCAATAGTGTGTCCCCCAATGGTTTTTCATACCAACTATGTGTCATACCAATGGTGTGTCATACCAAAATTAACTATAATAAAAAAATTAATCATTATATGTTTATGTTTGATATAGTTCATTATATCATAATACAAAGTCTTAATAAAAATATCAGCTAACTGATGTTCTTTTCCAATAAACTCAACAATGATATAACTGTTTTGAAAATAGTCTCACAAAAAGTGATGTCTTATGTTAATGTGTTTTTTCTAGAATTTCTTACTGTATTATTAGAAATATTTTTTACACTTGTGTTATCACAATTTATAGGAACATTTCAGAATTGATATCCATAGTCTTGTAATGTGTGTTTAATCCAAATTGTTTTTCATATATTCTATTTACAATTATGTATTCAGCTTCTACATTAGACATTGGAATAGAATTTTCGTTATTACTTCACCATGAAACTAGACACATTCATAAAATGTGACACGTTCCAGAGGTTCATTTTCTATCTAACATTCATCCACAAAAATCAACATGAAAATATCAATCTAGATCAAATTCTTGTTCAATAGGGTAAAAAAGATCCAATGTTGGTCATATACATAGGTTATTTGAAAATTATTTTACCAATAGTTATCCATGGCTCTTTTTTGATTTCAAAAAAATGTGCACACATACACATACTAACATTTTATCTGTTCTAATAATAGTCATATAGAGAAGGCTTCCAACTAAAACTCTATAAATGGTTTGATCCACTAGTTTTCTAGATTCATCAATATTCAATTTATAGTACTCATAGGATTATAACTACTTTTAGTGATACACAAATTATAACATCTTAAACTAAATTTTTTATATTTAATTTTATTTAAAATAATTCATTCGTTGTTTGAATGAATATAAATACAAGAAGATATTTATGTTTACCTACTAAACTCAGTTTAAACTCATTTTTTATCGTTTTAGAAAAATAAGTAAAAATATCATTTCTTCAATATCTATAAACAATATCTCCAACATATATATTCAATTCAAAAACACCATTTGAAACTCATTATATGCAACAGATGGGGTTAGATATACCATTTAATAATACATTTGAAATCAAAAAATTACCGAGCCTATCATACCAAGAACTAAGATACTATTTGAAACAAAATAAATACTTATATAATTTCAATAAGTTATTTGGAGAATTATTATTTTAAAAACCCAGGAGGATGTTCCATAAAAACATCCTAAAATATAAAACCATTTAAGAATTCACTCATAACATCCTTTTGATAAAGCTTGAAATCTAGATGGACTGCATAATAGAGTAGAAATCTAATGAATTCAAGTCTAGAAACTGGAGCCAATGTTTCTTTATAGTCTATTACTTCTTCTTGATTATATCCTTATGTATCATGTGTAGACTTGTTTCTAACTATATTGTTTGACTCGTAAATCGTGTTCTAAAACACACATTTACATCATATAGTCAATCTATTCTTAGGTCTATCTATAAGTTCCCAATGAATATTTATTTTAAACTATTTTAAATCTTAATGAATAGCTATTACACAGAATTCATAATTTATTTATTCATTGATGTTCTTTAGTTATATATAAGGCAAAAATTCTTGATGTTCAATCATGTTTCCTTATAAAGGACAATTCCTCCCATATTTGGAGATTTGTACACCCTTTGTGCTAGTCTCCAACATAATGCCTACAGGAGGTGGGACTCAGGGGGTCATTATCACTCCCTCCCTCATTCGGGTATATTAGGATGGAGGGAGTTATGAAATCCCATCATGTTGAACTAAAAATGACTAATCATAGGGAACAAATCCTTAAATAACTTTTTTTCCTTGATATGAATTACTGATCCCTTAATATTCAATATCCATACATCGAGACTGATTTCAAACTCAAATCAGGTTTTTTTCAAATATTACATCATTTCCATAGGCTATCTGGTAGGGATCCTCATATTCACCTCAATGATTTCCAAGTGGTGTGCCCCACTAGGAAAACTAAATTGGTTCTTAAAGAGCAAATCAAACATTGAGTGTTCCCTTTTTAGCATGCAAACTCTCCTATGTCACGAATCTACTACCTAACTCTTTGTTCCATAACCACATGCAATGACATGAAGGGAATCTCGTTTACGAAATATGTTCTGCCTTATCAAACTACATTTATATAATAGGAAATAAGTGGTCTCCATAAATTCTCCTATGAATCACTCCATGAGTACTAGTAGAGGATTAAAAATATTGTGGTAAATTGCCCACGCCACCAAATCCATGACCAACTCTTAATCCAATAATTCTATAAGGGTTTACTATCTATGGAGATAAAACTCATTGATTTTTCAATTTACGGTGATATTATTTCAAAACTCCCACAACTACATGATATCTCATAATAAATATGGTTGCACACACACAATAGTTATATAATCGAGCAAATGTTCTTGTCAAACTATTCTAGGATACCCAATTTGTAGAGACCAACATGATGAATCTATTGATGTGTGAACTCACATGTCTTGTGTGTCAAATAAATGTGGTTACCAATGACCCCAAATAATCTTCTCCACAATTTCTGTTCCCCAGACCAATAATAATTTAAGGGACATACAACTCACATGCTCATCCAAACAACACATATCTATAACTTCAAGATGAAAAATTTTATTCTTCGTATCGAATGGATCTCAACACAGCATATGTTCAATAGAACACCATCCATCACCAATCATTTTAGTTTATTATAACTCCACTGAACCCCACTCTAACCCCTTCTATTCTATATATAACCCTACCTTGAGGTATAGTAATCCCATATGTCATAACCACCATTTCACTCCTCATAATCCAAACCAATATCAATATGGTAGTGGTGGTGGTAACTTTATGCAAACTTATCCTTTTGTTCCTCAACATAAAAGGAGAAATCCTTATCTTGCTCCTCCTGGTTTCCACATTGACAGTGAGTCTTCCCAATTTTGATCCCAACACATGCACTATCCCATGAACCCAAATCAATGAAGTCCCAACGTGAGACATGCCTCTTCGTCTAAGAAACTGTGGGTAAGTGTTGTGGATGATCTTGCCTCCACCCATTATATCCTCATTAACATTGAAACAAAAATCAGTTAACTTGCAACCCACTTATGTTAATAACAACAATCCAATTCATCCTAACTCTGATCCCAACTTTTTCAGAACTCCAAGGGTAATGTATTTTCAATTTCACATATATTGGAATTGAAAATCACTATGCCTCATGATGAATCCTATAAATCCCCTTTAAATGAGGATATCGATAAATAAAATAACAAAATGATAGATAATTACATGAATCCAATCCCTCACCTCCTTCCATTCATTTTAAAAACCCAATTACTTTTTTCCAAGCTATCTCTAAGATAAAAAAGTCCTTAGAAACTGATACTGAAATGCCTGATATATTTAGACATATTGAATTTAAAATTAATCTCTTAAATGAAATAAAAAAATCCCAATGAATGCAATGTTTCATAATTAATTGTACAATCATAAGAGACAAATTAGTACCATAAATAATGTTTCAACCCAAAAAACCATCCCCATGAAGTGAAAATATCTAATAACATTTATAGTTCCATTCCCAAAAAGGAGTTCCAACATTGATTATTCACTCATTGACATAGGATACTTGATAAATTTCATTCCAAAATCCATATTCTCCAACCTCAGTCTAGGACACATGCTCCTGATAAGAGTTTTAATACAGTTATCCAATCAAAACACAACTATTCCAGAGGGAATAATTGAGGATGTCCTTGACTGAGTCAATGACCATACCTTCCAATATGATTTATATGTCCTTACCCTGAATAGTGAGACAAATTCTTTCTAATCTCTTATGATTTTAGGAATACATTTCCTCATTACATCTAGTACAAAAATTGATGTCCATGCTGGAATCTTATCCCTATAATTTAATGAACAATTAGTCATGTTCTAAATTTTACAACCATCCAATACCCATATGAGGACCACTCTTCATTCTCAATCCATGCTTCTAGATGAATCTCTTAGAGTGTTCTAAACCCCAATCCATCAAGTTCATCTTTTTCTAATGATATAAGAGTTTTTGAATTCTTCATTCTCATTAACCATTTCATAAAGGGAGAAGTTGATGTATACATTTCATATTTAAACACCATCAATCAAAAAGACATTGAAAAATATTTTCAATCCAATATAACATCTAATTACTACTCTTAAAACATGTATGGTAATGTAGAAAATGAATTATATTTCTCATTTATTGATTCAGATTAGATTATCCCACATTTATTATTTCATATCCATGATTATAAATGTTCTCTTTTGTTTGAGGTGATCCCTGAACCAATTTTCTTATCTTTTAATGATGGATGCAAAGTTTGTGATATTTGTTCCCAAATTAATAAATTGATCACTAGTGAGGTTGAAATTGACCATTATATGGAAAAAAACATTGATGTTAATGATGTAGAAAAATATTTTTAGTCGCATGTCCCTAATGATCTTCACTTCTTCACATTAGAATGTCATGGAATTAAAGAGTATAAAACTATTGGGATCACATACTCTGATTTCATATCATCTAAACCCCACAAAAATGAACCATCGGAATTGAATAATCTTCATGAACATATATGAATTAAAAAACAACCCTCAATGGACTACATAATTCCTTATATTGAAGAACAAAGGGAGGATACCCACATCCTATTTCAATACTGATTGAATTGAATCACAAGAACAAGGTAAGAAATTATCAAATGAATGGTCAGGACTCCCAATGAAGATTTTTTTCTAGATGTACACTGGTGTTCAGAATATATAGTTTCCACCATCAGACTATGTGTAGTCAAAACCGACTGTCTAGATATAGAAAAAAATATATACAACACTTATAGGGAGGAAACCAACGTTTTATTTATTTTAATTTAATTAAATTTATTTTTCTTTTAAATATTTCAGTAAATGAATATAGATTTTTTTATTTTTTATGTAATGGAAAATTCCTACAACATCACCAGAGTAGACACATACCACCACAACCACATCATCTTGCGCAGACCCCCCATGTCCAAACTAGGGGATCCTCTTTCCCTTTAAATCAATATTTCTATTTTCTTGCTCTTTTCTTTTTATCCCCCTATTTCTTCATTCTAATCCCTCATTAATTTCTTCCACAATATTCATGAAACCTTTTTTTGTTTTTCTTTTGTGTGGCAGTGTATTTAAAAAATAATTAAAAAACAATAAAATAATAAAAAATAGAAAACTAAAAAAGAGACCTCATTACTCACCATTGAATTATCAAATTTTGTCCAAAATTTTTGGGGAGTCCAATGATTTGTCTTAATATCAATCATTTTATATTTTTATCCTAAATTTGGATAACGAATTTTGTGTCATGACGAATAATTTTTCAATGCTCGATTTTTTATTTGGAAAATTAATCTTCCAAAACCATTAGGAAAAAAATTAACATTCATTACATGGTTACTTATGACTGTATTGTCATTTTGTGTGTTTCTCTCCCCTAGTTGAGAGTCTTGAGTTAGTGGATCTTTGAGTTGAATTTATTACATCATAAAACATTAATATGATTGGGGAATTTTTTGAGCAACATATGAAAATAAATATCCAAATAGACTACCATCCCAATTATATTGATCATCATTTTAAAATCGATTTCAAGCCTATGAAATCTCTTTTTAATAGCCTCCTTAAATGCCCAAAAAATTTCTCCGCCCAACTTATACATTGATTATCATTTATTAATTCATTGAAATTTAAGTGTGGTGGGAATGGTTTCCATTTTGGGTGTCCATTTCTTGATTTTTATTGTGTTATAATATGATTGAGGGAAAAAATATATTTAAGTATGGGGAATAGGTTATCATTTAGTTATTTTTTAGAATGGATTAAGAATGGTATAATTTTGTACATGTTATTGAACATTGTTCATAAAATGATCGAAAAATAAACAAAAAAACAAAAAATAATTGTGTCTTGGCCAGGTAAAAACCCACACTTCCTCAACTATTGATCTTGTTATAAATATTACCATTAAAGACGTTATGAGATCAAGAATCGGTTGGGAGATGAGTGAGATATTTTTTTGAAGATCAAATTAAAAAAAAGAAGCAATAAATAAATAAGAAAATAACAATTGAATCATATAATCTTGTGTCTTCAATATAAGTTTTGTGTTTTCATACACATTTCATATTTCAACACATCAAATTTTCTCCAACAATTATATTACATGGAAAATTAACTCCCATATAAATATGTATCTCCATTTCCTTCCATGATTACTTTCACAAAAAATGTACATTTCTTTTTCCATGTTTTTTATTTACCCCTATTTTCCACTATTTTTCAAATTATATTCATACCTTTCCATATGCACAAAAAAACATGAAAAATAAATCATGATTATTTTTCACTTTAGAGTAGGAAATGGAAGCTGAGAGCTCATACAAACTCTATGATTTTCTATTTTGGTTGGTGAATGATTGCATCTCCAGAAATAAATTACTATCATCTTAGGGTATTAAGTTCAGAGTGCCTATATTTCCCAATTATAATTTTATGAATGAAAACTGATTTTTTTGGAACATTATTGCAATAAAAATATTTGATGAATTTATTTATGGATATGTGAACTAGTATAGATCCTTGTATTTGTAAAAACCATGTTTTAATATTTTTTGGAATGTAAATATGATTTAGTTATGTCTTTGTATTAGATGTACATGGGTACATGCACAAGACTTGTGTGTGGGAGTGGATATGACATTTTAATTAATGAATTTTCATCACTCCCATAATAAAATTGTTACTTAAAAATGATTAATTTCCATTCAATGTTGTTGTTTTGATCATAAACAAATTATAAGTGAATTTTTCAAATTCATTTAATTAAATTACTACTTAATGTTTTGATAATATATTTCACCCTACTTATCCAAACTATGTAATTTTTATTTTCATGGTTAATTATTCAATTTCCCACATGTCATTAAACTTGATTTTGGGCCACATCGGCCATCTAAAGTGTCATATGGACCACTCAATGATTTCCACCAAATATTTTATGGGAATTGGACCATCCATGATGATATATAATATGTGTTCTATCCAGAAACCCAAATTTTTTTTAAAATCATTAATATATTCAGGTATATAAAAAATAATCCGGGACAGGAATTTGAAGTACCAAATCCACCAAGAGTGGGCCCAACATATATTTTGATGTCAATCCCATCATTCAGTTCTATAAATAAAATCAACACACCATTATAGACTTTTATCCAATCAAAATTGACCAATTAGCCAATATTTTTTGGTTTGAAAGTCAAAATTATGCTATCTAATTTTTAGAAGAAATGGTTTAGATTTTTTGGAATCTCAATTTCCTAATATTTATTTACATATATAACATGGAAAAAAATCATTGAAAAATGCTCAGAATGACTTTATTTATTATAATAGAAATAACATTTTCTACAAAAGCCAACTGGATGGAATTTTTTTCGAGTTGGTAGTCCACATGAATATTTAAAACGATGAATAATATGATATATCTTGATTAAACTGTATGGATGGACAAATTTACTATCTATTTTGAGGGATATATTTGGAATGAAAATAGTTCAGTACCATGGCCTATAAATACACCACCACTCTTCTCCTTGCATGGGGATGGAATTTCAGAGCATAGTAGTATATATTAGAATAAAAATTATATTAAAATGGCTTCAGAGTATCCACCAAACTCATGTTTTCACTTTATAGACCTTTCCTCCTCTCTTTTATTTCATCTTCTTTTTCATTTTATTAAATTGTAGTCACATAAGTTATTTAAAATTTCATTTGAATATTAATGAATGTTCTATCATCAGGTTCTTTTATAATCATTTAACATATGTTGTTTAATATTAATTTTCATAAAATAGTTAAAAAAATTGAAAAACTGACCCATCATTCGCATAATCATTCAATTGAATGTCCATGTTTAATTCTCTAAATTGTTCATGTATATGATTTGAACACTGATCTTTTCTTGTCTCATTCAATTTCATATATTTTAACTCATAAAAATTAAATTTCCAAAATTATCATTAACCACCCAAATAGTTAAATAAATCACCCATTGAGGCGAGTCATTATTTTAGTATGTTAAGTGATTGAGATATTTTGTTCAATTAATATTCATTAACATAATATTGGGTATATTGAAATTAAAATGTTATGGATTAATGACAGGTTTTTATTTACATGTGGATCACATGTATTATTGGAAGCACACATAAACATGGGTTCAAGAAATATTGAACATTCCATCAAAAGAATTTATTTAGATTAATATGCATGTTGAGGCTTGAACTAAAGAAAAAATATTTGGGAATTTTGATAAAAAATCATATTGTGAAGGGGATGTTAATTTAATTAAATATAAATAAATGATAAAAAATATCATAATCATAAATTTCCCAACAATTAATTGACCATTATCTTTATAAAATTGTTATATCCAACATTATCTATTGGTTTATTTAATTATTATTTGAAAACAACCCCCCTATTAAAATTGTATATTAGATCCAATCGACTTCAAAATGTTACCATCATAAACGATTCAAATCATGTGCAATTATAAACATTAGAACAACAATAGACCTTTGTATGGTCATTGATCAATAATCAGTCGTGCTTTAGAGCCACTGTAACTAGCCATTATCTTTAAGTAATTTAGGAACCAAAAACTAACTCTATTATAACCATTTTTATTAAACATACCTTTTACCTAATACAACTCTATATACAAGCTCAATATTAAGAGGTTATAGATTGGTCAACACACATGACATGATATTATATTTTTTTATTTTTCCTCGATTCATCTATTGATGAAATTGAGGCACATGTCACTCTCATTATGGAGACTGGTATGCAAATTTAAATCAAAGGTAAGGAGAAGGTATGAATTTATTATGGATGGGATAATAGAGGTCGCTCGGGGATTGAGAGTATCAAAATGGCCTCATGGTGAGTTTGAAATAAATATAGTTAAATTTTATATCAATTTGGGGTTTAAAGTATTCAAAAAATTGAAATATTTTTTGAAATCGAAATTGGCAATCAGAAAACATTTTTATCTGAGATCGAAGGTATAAAGTTACAGGAAATAGTATAAAATGGGAAATAAATTGGAAATTCCAAAAAATTAGACATTGTTTTTTTGAAAAGTCATGAACGACAAACGACAAGTCAACAACAATAGTGTGTCAATCTGATAGTGAGACAACAACTGTGAGTCAACAAATGGTGTGTCACCCAACGGTTTGTCACCCAACGATGCTTCATACCAATAGTGTGTCACCCAACGGTGTGTCATACCAACTATGTGTCATACCAATGGTTTTTCATACCAAAATTAAATATAGAAAAAATTAATCATTATATGTTCATGTTTGATATAGTTATTTCAATCATAATACAAATTCTTAGTAAAAATATCAGCTAACTGATGTTCTATGCCAATAAACTCAACGGTGATATCACCGTTTTGAAAATATTCTCTCAAAATGTGATGTCTTATATTAATTTGTTTTTCTAAAATGTCATTATTGATTATTAGAAATATTTAATACACATGTTTTATTACTATTTAAAAAAAATATTTCAGAATTGATATCCATAGTCTAGTAATGTGTGTATCATCCAAAATTTTTTTCATAGCTTCTACTTACAGCTATGAATTGAGCTTCTACTCTAGACATTGCAATACAATTTTCATTACTACTAAACCATGAAACTAGACACATTCCTAAAATGGGACACTGCCCAGAGGTCATTTTTCAATCTAACTTTCATCAACCAAAATCATCATCAAAATATATAACTTGATCAAATTCTCATTCTATCGTGTAAATAAATCCTATGTTTTTCATATACATAAGGTATTTGAAAATTCATTTTACAACATTTATCCATGACTCATTTTTGTTTTCATAAAAATTGGCACACATACACATACTAACATTATATATTGTATACTAATAGGCAACTAGAGAAGCCTTCCAATTATAACTCAATAAATGGTTTGATCCACTAGTTTCATAGCTTTATCAATATCCAATATATAAGCAGTACTCATAGGAGTGTCTCAAATTTTAATGATACACAAATTATAAGATTTTAAACTATATTTTTATATTTAATTTGATTTAAAATAATTATTTATTTGTTTAATTAAATGGAAATCCAAGAAAATATTTATGTTCACCCACCAAAATCTTTTCAAAATCATTTTTATCATTTTAGACAAATAAGTAAAAAGATTTTTTCTTGAATATCCCTAAATTATATCACCAACATATATTTTTAATAGTAAAACATCACTTAAAATTAATTTTATGTAATGGATAGAGTTCAATATAAAATTTAAAAATCCATTGGAAATAAAAAAATTACTGACCCAATCATACCAAGAACTAAGATCCTATTTTAAAAAATATGAATATTTATATTATTTAAAAATGTTTTTTTGAGGATTGTTTTTTTAAAAACTAGGAGGTTTTCCATAAAAACATCCACAACTATAAAACCATTTATGAATTCACTCGTAAAATCTTTTTGAATAAGATTGAAATCTAGATTGACTGCATAGGAGAGCAGAATTCTAATGGATTCAAATATAGAAACGGGTGCCAATGTTTCATTATAGTCTACTCCTTATTCTTGATTATAACCATGTGTATCAAGTGTAGGCTCGTTTCTAACTATAGTGTTTGAATAGTCAACCGTGTTCCAAAACATCCATTTATTAAAAATAGTCAATCCGTTCTTAGGTCTATCTATAAGTTCCCAAACCATATTCAATTTATTCTAATTTAACTCTTAGTGCATTTCTATTACATAGAATTCATTATTTTTTTATTCATTGATTTTCTTTAGTTATATATATAACAGAATGTCTTGATGTTCAACATGATTTCTAATAGATGATCTAGTTTTTTTCTTCAATACAAGTCTCCTACAATATCATCTATAAGATTGTAATTAAGAGTTATAGTTTCTATAAAGAAATAAGGGTTTCTCACCTTAGGATGTTCTATAGTTTCGAGTTCTAGAAGATCTGGATATTTTTCAAATATGGATGATTTTTCTATCTATTTCAATGTAGAATCATTAGGTTTAGAATATATGTTCAAAGATTTTATATCATCGTCATGGTTTTCATGGGAGGCCATAGGCTCATGTGGATTAGTCAAATAAAATTTCAGATGAAATGATTCTTCCACAACTTCGGTCTTCATATTTAATGATCAATAGACATTACTAGTGGTTGAATAACAAAGGAAAATTCATTCATTACTTTTGAAATAAAACTTTTCCAAATTATCCTTATTGTTAAGAATAAATAATTTTCATCCAAAGTATCTGAAGTAATTAACCTTATGTTTCCTATTGTTCCTTAGTTCATAAGAGTTTTTATTAAGTATTGGTTTTAAGAAGACTCTATTTATGATGTATCAGGCTGTATTGATAGATTATACCAAAAAATATATAGATAGGTCTTACACATTTATCATAGTTTGGGCTATCTCTTGTGAGGTTCGATATCTACATTAAACATCTCTGTTTTGCTGTAGGATCCTTGGAGTAGAGAAGTTATGAGTGTATCTATTATGAGAGTTATATGATTAGAAATTTTTTTTTCAAACTCACATCTATGGTCAATTATTAAGGTCATAATTCCAAGACCACATATATTTTCTACAGATATAGTATACTTGGTGATATAGGTACATGCATTACTTTTACGATCAAGAAAATATACCCAATTTTACTTAGAGAAATGAACTAGAATAATATATACATAGTGATTCCCATTGATACATAAATATCTATATTTTTTAAAAAAGTCCATTTGAACCAACATAAGACGTTTAGATATTGACACATATTTCTTTAATTTATATGATACTTTGTACCACATCCCTTTTTGACAGGGGTTACAGACCTTATTAGTTATAAAATCATGTTTAGGTGGATCCCTAACCAGCCCTTTAATAGTAAAATTTATACATGAGTGAATGTTACAATGGACAAGTATCCTATAACAAAGCAAATATTTTTTTAAATACATTTAAGGAGGAATCATTTTGACAAAAAAAAGAATTTAAATCAACAACATAAACAATATCATTTTAGAAAGTAGTTAAAAATAAAAATTTTTGAACCATTAACATTTCAAGAATCATTAGAAATAGTAAAATAAAAACCTGCATCACATAACTGATAAGTACTATGTATGTTATATTTCAAATTTTCAATATAAAAATCTTTAGAAATAAAAATTTGTGTATTTTTATCGATTTTTCTTGGGAATATGATATTTACATTAGAACAATCATCGAAGGTGACATGACCACCATAAAAAATATAAAGGCCCTTAATGAATTAATTATATCATTCCATATGTATTGAGAACCCACATTAAAATTACAATAAACTATTTTTGGAGGTCTTTAAATAGTTTTTCTACAAAAAAATAACAAATAATTGACTTTGGTATCCAGTCATATTTGGGTCCATAGATGTTAGTAATTATGGCTTGGGAAAACAATAATTACTTAATGGGTTTCCTATAAAATGATTTCATACTATATGAAATAAATACTTTATTAGGATTCTTAGAGAAGTAACTAGAAAAATAACATTCTAATTTGGACTTAGGGACAAGAGTTCTCTTTGTTACTCTCCTATGTCCTTGTTCATATCATATTCCAGTAAGATATTCAAAACATTTATTTTTTCCCAAACGTTTTGTAAGAGTTTATCTACCATTTGAAAAATTATATAGATCAGTCTTTAATTTCTTATTCTATATTTTGAGTTCAGTGTTCTCTTTGATCGGTTGAGAATTTTTACCTTTTTCTATAGACATTTCATATTTTATCTTCGTGGGAAAATGATACAATCATTTAAGACTTTTGTATTTATCCATTAAATCATTAAAATAATCCTCTAACATATTTTAATATTAAAATAATTCTTCATTTTATTTATTATCATCATCATGTTGTACCCTTATAGAATTATCTGAATTATGTCTAGGTAGAATATTAGATATAAAAAGTAAACCAGATACCTCGATGACATTGATCATGAAACACATATTATATATATATATATATATATATATATTCTCCAGGTGAAGAATATGAAGCACTAGAGATATCTTTAGACGCATTGTAGGTGAATTTCATATCCTCTACGTATATTTTGTCCCTATAATCATATTTCTTTTCATACTTCATCCTTTGATAGTTAGATTTTATATGTCATTTCCTTTTAGATTCATAATAGAAAACCACTTTTGGATCATCAACTTTATTCCATTTGTTATTCATATTTCCATCATTTTAATAATTTCGTTTATAATTTTATATTTTAACTACTTTTTCTTTTGATTAATTTTCATAAATATATCAGCTAAGTGATCCATATCCTCATCTCTTCCTTATGGAGATTCACTATCACTAGAACTAGCATCTAGTACTTTCTCTTTTTCGTTTCCATTTTCTTGTCTAGAGTTAGTAGTCTTGAAAGCTACTAAAATTCACTTAGGGTCTTCATATTATTTACAATTTACCTTTAATTTGTCTTCATACCTCATGAACATACGTATAATCTCTTTGATAGGTAGCTTTCTAATGTACCTTGATTATCTGATTGACATAGATGTTCCTCTCTATATTTTTGGATGAAATATTAATAATCATATGTTTTTATCCTTGTCAAATGCATGATTTCCATGAAATCTGATTATTTTTAAAATCATGTTAAACCTAAGATACATGTCATAGATAGGTTCATCAATTTTCATTTTAAATGTATCATATTTAATATTATATGTCTTAAGAATCATCTCTTTGTCATTAAGAATTCCCTAATGGTAAATAATCAAAGTATCTCAAATTTCATAAGCTATATTAAATGAAAAATCACTATTATAAACATTATATCCTAATGAAAAATATAAATCTTTCATTATTTTAAAATTATTAATGTATGTTTTTTTGTGGTTTCATACGATCTGGCTCTAGTAGTAGAATGTATTTCATATTTATCTTTTATTGTAGTCTAAATATCAAAACCCATGGTTTCAATATGAAATATAATTTTATTTTTTCATTGATTATAATTGTTACAATGTAAAATGTGAGTTTTATTAGTAGTCGAAACTTCTTGCATGCTATCCATTTTAAGGAACTAAATTTACAACTGGCAGAACGTTAAAATAAATAAAGCTTAACAAAAACAACAGTAATTTTTTATAAAAATTTTAATAGCAAGGCTCAACTATTTGATACTAAAATTTGGTCCAAGGAGTATCTCAATAAAAGATTAATTGAGTATCCAATAAAAAAATAATATTTAGAATGGATTAATTTTAAATCCTCCAAATTATGTTAAAATGTACCAGTTAATATATATAGAATATATTAATATATTATATTAATTGAAAATGATTCTTATAAATTTATTAGATCTCTAGAAAGTAATATATAATATTACTTATCCCATTGAAATCAATTTACATTATTAAAATATTAATAAAACAACAATAAATTTTAACTATAAGAGTTCAATTCTATTATAGTTTAAAACAATTTCAGTTTCAAAAAACAGATTCAATGTAACAAAAACAATTAGCAGGGAAAATTTGAATACACAAGTAATGGTCTCAAGATGATACCTAATCATATAAAAATCATAATAAAACTCCACAATGTAGTTAAATAAATAAATAGTTTTATACAAAACCTGGATAGGTTATACAAATGTTTACAACAATCTAGGTCACACACGACCTCGTCTACATTTATACATGGGAGTAAAAACAAAAATTCCATGCTAGGAGCAATACCACTGTTATCTATGTGAGTAAATTCTATTAAAATATTATTATATATCATGGTATATTCCAATTCATAATAGGATATGGTTTTCATGTGATAAAAAAATTATGCACACACACTGCTCAAAAATTAATAATGTACAACATAACAGAGAAATATATGAGTAAAGAGTTTAGAAATGCTTGGTCTATTATAATGCATCTCATGAATCTTGATTTTATTGAGAGTAGAAAATTATTCTCAATATCATGAAATATTTTGATGAATAGAGTGTCACATACTCTCGTTCTTAATAGGAGGAATGTAGTAGATGTGTATGAACATCAGCTTCATTAGTCGCGTGCTTGAAGAATTTAGCATTTTAGTTCTTCAACTCAATGTGTGTTCTATATTCAAGAGCTATCATCATTCTATATTTATAAATCATATGGTCATTCTCTATGTAGACTCATGAGGTAGTATTGCTTCAGTTTTATCAGCAAAAATAGGAAGAATATCCACGTTCGTCAAGATATGCTACTTCCTCGTAATTCATGTATAACACCCTCTTCAATGCGTACTTTCGAGCATTTAAGATACAAATCGTGAAATATAAATTTGTAATTAACATCACTAAAATAACTATTAGAATACAGATATTCATAAAACAAGTTATTAACATAGCCATGGTGCTTATAATGGCGATGACTCAATCTAACAGTGACATAATATGTAACAGTGTCCTGATTTTGTGGTGTCTAAATGATTGAAGGTGGATTAGACATAGAAAAATTTTATTATTTGCAGTATATGGACAATAATGTCTCATTAATTTCAGTGTACCATATTTATCAAAATATACACTATACTATTGGTGATTCATATGGATGTTGGTCATTTTTGAAGCTTCTCACACTTTGTCAAATTTATGTTCTAGTGGCATGACATTTTGACGGACTCTCATACATTACCAATTTTTCACTTCGATAATATCTCTTATTTGAGGGTGTGATATTTTTGATGGTTTGTTAGACATAGGAAAATGTTCATATTGGGGGTGATTCATATTCAATGGTGTCTCATCCCTACTGTTGACTAACATTCATTAGTGACTGATGGGGACTCATACTTAGGACCTTTTATCACATAGATCAGATTATAAGAAACATATAGAACACATATAACTCTTTAATATAATCATGTTTGTATCATTATAATAAGGATTTCAACAGTCTATGTAAGAGTTCAACAACATTAATTAATGAATTCAAACCATGTGATGTGCCTATGGGTACACTCACACCATTCTACAATTGGTTTGACCAGTGTGAGAAGAAATATACATAGGGTACTAAGGCCTGAGTTTGTTTTAAATTGAATTTATCTATATTATTAATTTAAATAGATGTGTATTAAAAATATTAAATGCTTGTGATTCTCTACTGAGATCCATGGGATCATGATGATCTCAGCCAAAGCATAAAGATAACGATGTCTATATTTTTCGAGTTGATGTTATCATCATGCAGTGAGTTTCCCGATATATATATATATATATATATATATATATATATATATATATATATTAATATATTCAAGTGATGCAATAAAATTTTGGATGGCTCATTCATTGTATTGAGGTTTATTTAATAATAGTTAATGGGTTAGGATCATGTGATATTGTATCGAATGGACATCAAATTGAGAGACATTGTCGAAGGGGCATGAGGTGTTCGAGATTGTTTTTTCATAGCTTATAATTTTTGTTATTTTCACTCACTCATGTTTTCCAGAGTGACATTTGGAGATATGTGTTCATAGGTTGACTAACTGATGAGGTTGTTTTAACCACTTTTGTTGGAATATGCCCCGGGTAGTTACATAGTATGTAGCTGTTTGTCAGTTATTGTCATAAAAAGCCATGTGGATGGTGAGCATCTAGTAGATGATGGTGATGGGGATATCAGTTAGGGGCCGATGATCATCGTGTTTGAGGGCATTGTGATAGTACTTATTTTGGAGGATGGTCGACAATGTTCCCCATGATTTCAATCATCAACCTGATGGGTGCTTATGATTGGTGATCTAAGCGAACCAATTCTTTTTGTTTGGGAATTTCATCAGAACATCATTGATTTGTTTTGGAAATGAGGTGTTAGGAGGTACATGGTTCAATTTGACATATATAGAGGTGTAACTAGAGGGTTCTCCTTGGATTTATATTTCATGGGTTTCCTTGGGGTTAGTCCAAGGAGCCTCACTTCTATAAAATTATGGCATTGTCTGAGACAGGTGATAGCTTCCTGGTGGCTATTGAGTACCAAATAATCGAGTGTTTAATTTATGCACGTGAAAATGTAATAAATTATTCATTTTAGATCATATATTCCTAGTCACGAATGTATGGTATGAACATGTTAGTGGTGGAATATTGAGACTTGTTATCAAACCCTATAAGGGACCTTCGGGATGAGTGTAGAATTATTTCTATTGGGTTCAGGAAAAGGTTTGGGCTTAGGAGATGGATGTTAGTGGCTGTTTAGCATGCGATGGAAGATAGTTGACCATTTTTTCTTGCCTCAGTAGGATTTATACTTTGAGTTTCCTTTTTTCCTTCCTGTTATTGGCATGATTATGTATATATATGTAATGGTGGTCAGCCATCGGTGACCCTTATCATTGTTTTACTATATGATTTTTCATTGTATGCATCCTCTATTTTAGTTTCTACAAATTGTATGTTTGGCATGTTTTTTTCCTCCGATGATTTCTGTTTCCTTATGCTTCCACTACTATTTATTATTCCTTATCCTTCTTCCATGTTCATGTTACTATCATGTGTCTTTCATTCGTTCTTTTTTTCTGCATAATACTTATATAGGACCACTATTAGATTGTCACCTAAGGTTATGGTATCCCCAACATCACCCCATTACACCCCAATTTATAGTCGGATGCTTTTGACATATGGGGAGGCACACCTAAGGCCCAATAAAAATCCTACCCATAATAAAATTTTAAAGTGGCATTCAGGTTTGAGTGCTACAAATGGTATCTGATAAGTTCTTGATTGGGAATTAGTAGTAGTATAAGACTGGAAACTAATGGTACCAAATATTTTTCTTTTCTTTTAGTCTAACAATTTGTTCAATGGAATAATATAGATTATGAAGTTTTTATAATAGTGTTTGGATCTTATGTATGGGTGTCTACATCCCCATGCATGATGGAAGAATCATGTTTCCATGGGTGGGATTTTTTTCTTATATTGTTAGTTTTATATTTTATATGATATCCTCCTTGAGTGGTACACTTGGTGTGTGGAATTTATCTGTTGTGGTATGTGATATTTCACCTGATATGACATGGATGAGGATATGGAACCCTTGTCCTGGTATGGATTGATATTTTTGTCAGGCATGTTTATGATTTTGATAAGCAGATTGTAGGATGGTGATATATATATATATATATATATATCTGTGTGTGTGTGTGTGTTGTGATAAAAATATTTATTGTGACATGTAATATATATATATATATGGCCCCAAACCATATAGAAGGATTTATGTACAATGATATGGGGTAATGTTGATCACGTGGATGGGAGACGATTTCATCGGATTAAGGTGATGTAGTTCATTTGGACATGCATGGCCTGAGGCATATTTGATACTTGGTTCTAATATGGGTGGGTAAGGAGGCCATGATTATGAGATTTCATGTGACATTATTATGATGCAAGAGAGTTTGGATTTGGAGTTGACACTTCATGTTACTTATTTACCTATCTTTGATATATGTATATATGTTATCTCAGTTTTCATTCCATGTAATGGTATTCAATGGGTTCCCACCTAGATGGTATCTATTACAGCATCTGACGGGTGATGGTAGGGTGTTGTAGGGGAACACATCGTTTGAGGCCCCAGAGGGTCAGACATATCATCAGAAACATGTATATTTCTAAGTACATGCTCCAGTATAAGTGGGGAAGCCACCGAATTTGACAACCTTTGGGTCGTATATTGATGATCTGCTCAAAGTGAGCCTTGTATTTGTCAACCAAAGGATTGATTATGGAGATCAGGTAGAAGATTCATGCATGGAATATCTAACTCGAGTGTTCCAGCCAAAACATCTACCACTATTTCACAGTGTGGGTGGTCCACATGTGGATAAGAAATTGATCAACGATAAGAATATGATATTTGAGATTATGGGGATTCCACCCTGATAGAGGGTGAAGCTGGATACCTACACACTCAGAGGACCGACAAACCTAGGTTGGATGTGCATGTTTAGTCATGATAACATGAGGGACAATCCTATATGGACTTTAATGATAGTTTCATTGAGAACATCTTCCCAAATATGCTAAGGACATAAATGACCCAGTATTTCTTGATCCTACAGTAATGTGAAATGTCTGTCATGGATTATGAAGTGATATTCATCATGTTTTCTTTCTTCGCACTGGACATTGTGAGCGATGACACCTCATGATTGTGGCGTCTCAAGGATGGTTTACAGAATTCCATTTGGGTGAAGTTAAAAACATTTAGGTTGGACACATTCTTAGACGTAGTGAATCAGGAATCCTTAGCTGAGGGAATTTTGAATGATAGTTCCTACTCAATCTAGGTGAAGAATTATTGATATTTTAGTGGTGATGCTTCAGATAGTTGGAAACGTAGATGAGATGAGTTCTAATAGGGATGCCCTACTAAGGATACAAGTAGAACACATCACAGTGGATCATCAATAGTGTGCTTCCAGTTTGGGAAGCTAGGACATGTACGGACGTAGTGTGAGTGTCCTCAAAAGGAGCGATGGGCATGTGGACATCTGTGGCATCTCGAGAGGTTATACAAGAATCCTTCACTGACAACTGCATCTTGGAATCTATGTAGACTTAGGGTTCTGATATCATTCTGGGAGAAAAACTAGGTGATGTCAATCTAGCTTCATCAGAACATGGAGGTTAACATAGGGATAAAGATACATAATAGTAGGGGCAATGGTCAAATCGTAGTGAATCACCCTAGTGAGGTCATTCTACTGTATGTCAGGCTTTAGGCATGGTGCAAGGCATAAAGCTGACAGGGCCAAAGTAGGCTTGTGAGCCGATAATGTTGAATGGTATGCCCTGGGCATGACTAGGGTAACTTCTGTTCATTGTTTTGGCATGGAATTTAGAGGCATGTCTGTTTTGGGTGCATGAGGTTCACAAAAGGTGGTTATTGACTAACCAAACACGGTATAGATAGTTAGAACTGGCTCAGTTTCATTATATATATGGATATATATGTATGAGGTACATGATGTCGAGATTTTTTTGTGATAATTGTTGGATATGTGTCTTCTTAGGTTTGTTTTCATTGGGGGATCGAGGATATGTAGACGACATGATTGGAGTAGGCATATGGGTATCATTTTGATTTGGTACATGGACGAGGTATGAGGACCCATGATTTATTTGAGATTCTTCTGAGACACATGACCTAGTCAGTGCCATGGGATCCCTGGGAAAAAGGTAGGAATCGATGTAGTGTGGGATTTTGATGGGTGTCATGATTGTCCCAGGAGAACCTGATGTGGTGCAGGAGTGACGATGCATCAAAAGAGAACTTTTTTGTTTGGGAATGGATGATAGAATATTTCTTTTGATTTTTGATTTGGGATAGGATGATATCTGGGTAGAATACTCCTAAGGTGGGTAGCCCATTTTGGTAGATCATCTGTGTCATTTAGACAGGGGTATTCTATGTTAATTTTTAAAGATATAGGTATGTTCAGAACCATGTATACATTTTGATTTATAGATCCTAGATGAGAAGTTTTAATGTGTGATGATTTTAATATCATGTGCATCTGGAGTGGGTTGAAATTCCTTCCCATTAATTTTTTTATAGTTTGGTGGGTATTCCAACTCCACGATCATTTAACAAATTCCAATTTCGAGTTTTCCATTAACCCAAATCAATTTTTTATATTTTTGTAGAGGATTGAAAACATTCATTATTTTTCTGATGGGTATTGGGTGTGTTGTAGGCCCTGTTTTGGAGATGTGGAGGTTGAGGCGCATGGTTTTGGTAATTCTTGTGGTGTCCAAGGAGAAACCATGTGCCCTTTAATTGCACTAATCATAGTTTGGTAAACCATGTGAGGAAATATGTATTTTTTTTAAGAGGCATCCAAATGGTTTGAAATAAAATTTTCAATATGCATGGTTAGTGTCATATTGGAAGTTCCCTCCAACTTTAGTGTGCATGGTTAGCACACGATTTGGCCAAAATGTGCATGGTATGGTTCCTAAGCAGTAGGAGCAGTACAGTTGCTTCACAGTTTGGAATTCAATGAAATCTAACCATGGGGCTCATTAAATTGGTGAAATTACATAATTACATATTCCTCCTTAACCCTAATCTCTTCCTCCTTCCCATCCCATTCGATCTGCATGAATAGAGGATCCCCTCCCTTTTCCTCCTCCACATTATTTTGATCCAAATCATCATCTTAACTCTATTATTCAATATATTTGAGGCATTGGATCTATCTCAGTATGGATCATCACCCTCAAGATTCTCTTTTCCTTTTCCCTTTCGTAACGGACAACTAAATCTGTGTTATTCATTTTCCCTATTTCCAGGGTGTCTTCCAGAAACATTGATTTCCCCCAAATCAATTTGAGAGATAGGTAAATATCATATGTTGCTATGTAATCACCTAGAAGGTAGGTGGTTCATACCATATATGTGTCTTCTCCAGTGTGTGTGTGGGTTGGGGGGGGTTCTTTTATCATTCCAAAATTTCATCTGAATGAGACCTATTTAATTTAATTCTTACCTTTAATTATTTAATTGAACCAATGTAAGTTTTCCATGGGTACTCTATGAAAATATAAAATTCGTATGAGCCACATGAGTGGCTCTGGACCTTGGGCAGTTAGAATTGGGGTGATTAAAATTGAATTAGTATTTTTTTAATTTAAATTCTTGAGAATTATATATATTAAATTCTTTTGATTCTCTACTGAGATCCATTGGATCATGACAAGCTTAGTTCAAGGAAGAAGATATTGATGAATATCAATTTTTAGGTGATGTGATCAGCGTTCGCATTGTGGACCAATATATATATATATATATATATATACATATATTTGTGATGAAATCGTAGGATTGGTGAACTTTTCATCATATTTTTGCAGCTATGCATTATGTTGTGGGAGAGGCTCTGTGATATGGGAAGACATGGTGATTAGATTGACCGATGTGGTCACAAGGGCACGAGGTGTTGGGGACTGGTGTGGATTAAATTCTAATTGTGGATTTATTATCACCTATATTTTCCAAAGCACTATTAGAATTCATATGTACATATGTTGACTCTTTGATGAGGTGGTATTGACCACTCCTGTGGCTAGAGGTCCCCGATATTTGTAGCCTAATTAAAAGGGTGTGGTGAATGTCGTAGAAATACATGAGGATGGTATGGAGCTATTAGATGATAGAGATGAGGTTTTCAGTTGTGGGATGTGGGTCGTCGTGATTAAGGCTCTCCAGACAGGGCTTATTTTGAAGGTGGGACATTACTATTCCTCGGGACATCGTGCTTCAAGCTGATGGGTGCTTATGATAAGGGGTCTAAGAGACTATATCATTTTGATTTTGTTGTACCTTTTTGAAATCCGTGTTTTTCGGAAATGAGGTATTATGAGTCACTGAGTGTCAGGTGACTTAGTTAGTGGTGGAATTTAAGGGTTAACCTAGAAATTCAATATCATGGGTTTCCTCAGTCTCAGGCTATGGAACCTCTATACTATGTCATCCCAGGGATTGTTGAGGAAGGTGATAGATTTATAGTTTCTATTGAGCACTAGAGAAGAATGTGTTTAATTTATTCATGTTCTTCTTCTTTAAATTAATCATTTTCGTTTTAGTCTTCATAGTCACAAATTAATGGTATGCACATGTTGGTGGTGGCCTACTGAGACTTGTTCTAACACCCTACATGGGACCTTCACGATGCATGTAGAATTACTTATTTTTCATTAAGGTAACGATTCAGGCTCAAGAGATGGATAATAGTAGCTGTTAAGCATGGGATAGATGAAAAATGACCAGTGGTTCTTTCCTCAATTACAGTTCCATTTTTTCGTTTTTGTATCCTTTCTGGTATCAACGTGCTTATATATATGTATGTACATTAGTTCAGCCACTGGAAACACTTTATATTATTTTCTGTATGATTCCCATTTTATGCATGGTATGTCTTAGATTCAATATGGTAAAGGTGGTTGTTACTTGAAAAAAACTCATCCTTTTGTTCCTCAACATCAAAGGAGAAATCCTCATCTTTCTCCTCATGGTTTCCACTATGACATGGAGTCTTCTCAATTTCGAACCTAACACAAGCACTATCCCAAGAACCAAAATCAAGGAAATCTCAATGTGGGACATGCATCTTCTTCATAGAAACCATGGGAAAGTGTTGTGGATGATTTTTCCTCCACCCATTCCAGCCTTATAAACATTGAAACAAAAATCAGTCAACATGCAACCCAATTAAGCCAATAACAACAATCCAATTCATCCTAATTCCTAGCCCAAAATTTTCTGAACTCCAATGGTAATGTATGTGAAATTTCACATATATTGTGATAAAAATCACTATACCTCATGATTAATCCTATAAATCCCCTTTAAATGTGGATATTGTAAAATAAAATAACAAGAGTCTAGAAAATTACCTAAATCCACTCCCTTTCCTCCTTCCATTCCTTTTAAAAACCCAATTACGTTTCCCCAAGTTGTCTCTAAGATAAATATATCCTCAGAAAATGATCCTGAAATACCTGACATATTTTGACATGTTGAAGTTAAACTTACCCCCTTAGATGAAATCAAACAAATCCCTATGCATGCAATGTTTCTTAAAGAATTTAGCATTCATAAGAGAAAAATTATGACCAAAGAAAATGTTTCAACCCAAAAAACCATCCCCATGAAGAGAAAATATCTAAAGAATTTTATAGTTCCATTCCCAATAGGGAGTTCCAGCATGGAGGATTCGCTCATTTCCCTTGGAGACTTGATAAATGTCATGCCAAAATCCATATTCTTCAACCTAGGTCTAGGTCCCTTGCACCCAATAAGTGTTTTCATCCAGTTATCCAATCAAATCACAACTATTCCAGAGGGAATAATTGAGTTTGTCCTTGTATGATTCTATGATCATATCATTCAATATGATTTATATGTTCTTAACATGGAAGGTGAGACAAATTCTTTCTAATCTCATCTAATTTTAGGAATTCCTTTCCTCATCACATCTAGTAAAAATATTTATGTCCATGTTGGAATCTTATCCCTGGAATTTAATGACCAACTACTCATGTTCTACATTTTCAAGCCATCTGAAAACCATATGAGGACCACTCTTCATTCTCAATCAATGCTTATCGATGTATCTCTTAGAGTGTGTTAAAACTAGATCCATAATGTTAAACTTTTTCTAATATTATAAGAGTTTTTAAATTCTTCATTCTCATTATCCTTGTCATAAAGGGAGAAGTTGATGTATACATTTCAAATGTAAACACCATCAATCAAAAGGAGATTGAAAAATATTTTGAATCCAATATCACATCTAATCACTACTGCTCAAACAATGATATTAATGTGTAAAATGAACTAGCCATTTCATTTGTTGATTCAGATCAGATTATCCAACATTTATTAATTCATATCCAGGATTCTAAATGTTATCTTATGTTTAAGGTGATCCTCAATTCAATTTTCTTATATTTTCTTGATGGATGTGATGTTTGTGAAATTTGTTCCCTAATTAATAAAGTGATCACTAGTGTGGATGAAATTGAACAATATATGTGATGTTTGTGAAATTTGTTCCCTAATTAATAAAGTGATCACTAGTGTGGATGAAATTGAACAATATATGAAAAACAACATTGATGTTAATGATCTAGAAAAATATTTTGAGTCATATATCCCTCATGATCCTCACTTCTTCACATTGGAATTTGATGGAATTAAAAAGTATAATACTATTTGGATCTCATACTCTGATTTCATATTGTCTGAACCCCACAAAAATGAACTATTGGAATTGAATCATCTTCATGAACATATAAGAATTTAAAAACAAACCTCAATGGAATATGTAATTCCTCATATTGAAGAAAAAAGGGAGGATACCCACATTCTATTTCAAACCCGATTGAATTGTATGCACAACTACAAGGAAGGTAAGAGATTATCGAATGAATAGTCAGGGCTTCCAAAGAAGATTTTTTTCTAGAAGTACACTTGAGGTCAGAATATATAGATTCTACCATCAGACTATGGGTTGTCAACAACAACTGTCTAGATGTAGAATATAATAAATAAAACACTTATTCGGAGGAAAGTGATGTTTTTTTATTTTACTTTATTAAATTTATTTTTCTTTTTAATCATTTAGTAAATGAATATTTAATTTTTTTCTCTTATAGGTAATGGAGAATTCCTACAACATCACTACAGATGACAAATACCACCAGAACCACATCGTCTTCTTCCAACCCGCCATGTCCAAAATAGGGGCACCTTTTTCCCTTTAAATCGCCATTTCTATCATCTTTCTCTTTCTATTTATCCCCTTATTTATTCTTTCACCTCCCTCTTTCATTTCTACCACTTTCTTCATGAAACCATTTTTTCTTTTTCTTTAGTGTGACTGTGTATTTAAAAATGAATTAAAAAACAATAAAATACTAACAAACAGAAAAAATAAAAAAGAGACATCATTACTCAGCATGGAATTATCAAATTTGTCGAAAAATTTTAGAGAGTCCAAAGATTTTTCTTACTCTAAAAAATTTTATATTTTTATCCTAAATTTGAATAACGAATTTTTTGTCATGACCAATAATTTTTCAATGATAATTTTTTTATTTCGAAAATAATTCTTCCCCAACCATTAGGAAAAAAATTAACATTCATTCCATGGTCACCTATGAGTATCATTTCATTTTGTGTGTTTTTCACCCCTGATTGAGAGTATTAAGTTAGGGGACCTTCCAGTTGTATTTATTACACCATAATTAATTAATATGATTGCGGAATTGCTTGAGAAACATATGAATATAAATATCCAAATATCCTACCATCACCCTTACATTGATCTTATTTTTAAAAGTGCTTTTGAGCATATGAAATCCCTTTTTGATAGCCTCATTAAATGCCCTAAAATTTTCACCACACAACTTCTACATTGATTATCATTTCGTGATTTATTGAAATTTATGTGTGGTGGGAATGGTATTCATTTTATGTGTCCATTTCTTGATTTGTAGTGTGTTATCATATGATTGTGGGAAAATTATATTTAGGTATGGGGTATAGGTTATCATTCAGTGATTTTTGAGAATTGATTAACATTTATGTAATTTTTTACTTGTTATTTGAAAAGTGTTCATTAAATGATTGAAAAATAAATAAATAAACAATAAAGGTTGTGTCTTGGCCAGGTCAAAACCCACTCTTCATCAACTCTTGATCTTTTTATAAATATTACAATTAAAGTCATTAAGAGGTCAAGAATAGGTTGGGAGATGAGTGAGATATTTTTTTGAAGGTAAAAATAAAAAAAAAGAAAACAGTAAAAAATATGAAAAGACAACTTGAATCATATAATATTGTGTTTTATATATATGTTTTGTGTTTTCATACATATTTCATCATTTCGCCACTTGAAATTCTTTCCAACACTTATCATACATAAAAAATTAACTACCTTATAAATATGTATTTCCATTTCCTTCAATTATTCCTTTAAAAAAAATTGTACATTTCTTTTTACATGTAGGTGTTTTACAAATATTTACCACTATTTTGGAAATTATATTAATACATTTCCATATCCACTGAAAAAACATGAAAAATATATCATGATAATTTT
Source organism: Viscum album (assembly GCA_963277665.1). Classification (NCBI taxonomy): domain Eukaryota; kingdom Viridiplantae; phylum Streptophyta; class Magnoliopsida; order Santalales; family Viscaceae; genus Viscum; species Viscum album. The sequence continues at coordinate 1,430,549,685 of OY728141.1, forward strand.
TCACATTAGAATAGGGAATGGAAGATGAATGCTCTTACAAACTCTATGACTTTCACTTTTGCTTGGTTAATAAGTGAACCTCCATAAATAAATTTATTTCATCTTTAGGGCAGTATGTTGAGAGTGCCTATATTTTCCATTTCTAATTTTGAGCATGAAAAATGATATTTTGGGACATTATTGCAACAAAAATATTTGATGAATTTATTAATGCAAAAGTGAACTAGTATAGTTCCCTGGATTGGTGAAAACCATATTTTAATATTTTCTGGCAAGAAAATATGATTTAGTTATGTCTTTATATTATATGAACATGGGTACATGCACAAGACTAGTGTGTGGGAGTTGATATAACATTTTTAACTAATGAATTTTCATCACTCAAATCCTATAATTGGTACTTAAAAATTATTAATTTACATTAAATGTTATTTTTTTGATCATAAACACATTAAAAGTGAATTTTTCAAATTCATTTATTTAAACGACTACTTATTACTTTGATAATATCTGTCACCATACATAACCAAAATATGTAATTATTATTTTAATAGTTTATTATTCAGTTTCCAACAAATAATTAAACTAGATTTTGGCCACATAGGCCATCTAAAGTGTCATACAGACCACTCAAGGAGGTCCACCAAATCATTTATGAAAATTGGACCAACCAGGATGATATAATATTTCTGGTCAATCCAGAAACCTAATTTTTTTTGAAAATATATAATATATTTAGTAGTATATAAAATAATTAGGGATAGGAATTTGATTCCCAAATCCACCAAGAGGGGGCCCGACTGATATTTTCAAGTCAATCCCACCATTCTGTTCTGGAACTAAAAACAACACACCATTCATCACTTTTATATAATAAAAATTGACCAATTGACATATAATTTTTAGTGTGAAATAAACAATTATGATATCTAATTATTATAATAAATGGATTCGATTTTATGGAATCTCAATTTCCTAAAAATCATTTACATTTATAACATGAATAACATCATAGAAAAATGGATAGAATGACATTGTTTAGTATGATAGAAAAACAATTGTTTGTAAAATCCAACTAAATGGAATATTTTTCAAGTTTTTAGTCCACATGAATGTTCAAAACTATGAATAATATAATATCTCTTAATGAAAATGTATGGATGGACAAATTTCCTATCTGTTTTGAGGGGTATATTTGGAATGCAAATAGTCATGTACCTTGGACTATAAATACACCACCCCTCTTCTCCTGTATGAGGATGGAATTTCAAATCATAGTAGAATATATTAATATAAAAAATTCAATTAAAATGTATTGATAGTATCCACCAAACTCATGTTTTCACTTTATAGACCATTCCTCCTCTCTTTTATTTCATCTTCTTTTTCTTTTTATTCTATTGTAATCACAGAAGTTGTTTGAAATTTAATATGAATATTAATGAATGTTCTATCATCAACTTATCTTATAATCAACCACCATATGTTGTTTAATAATAATTTTCTTTAAATGGTTAAAATAATGTTGAAAACCCGACCCTTCATTCACTTACTCGTTCAATTGAATTACCATGTTTAATTCACATACCTGTTCATGTTTATGATTGGAACATTAATATTTTCTTGTCTCATTAATTTTATTATATTTTACCTCATTATATTTTTTTTTCCAAAATCATCATTAACCACCCAAATTGATAACTAAATCTCACATTGTGATGATTCATTATTTTAGGATGGTATGCGATTGAGAGATTTTTCTCAATTAATATTTTTTTACATAATATTGTGTATGTTGAACTTAGAATTTTATTAATTAATGACGTGATTTTTTTGACATGTGGATAACATGGATTATTGGAACCACACATACAAATGGGTTCATGAAATATTGAACCATCCATCAAAATAATTTATTTAGATGAATACACTAGTTGAGGCTTGAATTAAAGAAAAAACTATTGGGAATTATGATCAAAATCATATTGTGAAGGATATGTTAATTTAATTAAATATAAAACAATGATAAATTATATCATAATCTTAAATCCCTATTAATTAATTTACCATTATCATTATAAAATTGTTAAATCAAACATTATCCATCAATTTATTTAATGATGATATAAAAAAAAACCCCCACGTTAAAAAGGTAAATTAGAAACAATTGACTCTAAAATTTTACCATCATCAACGATTCAACTCGAGTTCAATTCTACACAATAAAACAAAAATAGACCATTGTATGTTCATTGAGAAAAAATCAATCATGCTTCATAACCACACAAACTTACCATTATCTTGAAGTAATTTGAGCACCGAATACCTACTGTATTATAACCAGATTTATTAAACATACCATTCAACTACTACAAATCTATTTACAAGATCAATATTAACAGGTTCTAGAATGGCCAGCACACTTGAAATGATTTTATATTTTTTAGTTTGCCTTGATTCATCTAGTGACGAAATTGAGGCACACTTTATTCTAATTATGTAGACTGGTTCGGAAATATCAATCAAGGGTAAGGAGAAGGTCTCAATTTATTATGGTTTGGAGAATAGGGGTTGCTCAGGGATTGACAGTATCACAATGGGTTCATGGTGAGTTAGAAATAAATATAGTTAATTTTTATTTCAATTATGGGTTTAATGTATTAAAAAAACTGAAATATTTTTTGAAATAAAAATTAGCTATTAGAAAACAATTGATTCCGAGAACGAAGTTATCAAGTTACAGGAAATACTATAAAATGGAAAATAAACTGGAAATTAGAAAATATTAGACATGATTTTTTTTCAAAGGCATGAATGAGCATGGGAGAGTCAACCACAATAGTTCGTCAATTCGATAATGAGACACCAACTATGATTCAACCAAACGGTGTATCACTCAACGATGTTTCATACCAATAGTGTGTCACCCAATGATGTGTCATACCAAATATGTGTCATAACAATGGTGTGTCATACCAAAATTTATTATATTTAAAAAATAATCATTATATATTTATTTTTGGTATAGTTCATTATATAATAATAAAAAGTCTTAGTAAAAATATCATCTTACTGATGTTCTGTGCCAATAAACTCAACAGTGATATCTCAATTTTGAATATAGTCTCTCAAAAAGTGATGTCTTATATTAATGTGTTATTTCTAGAATGTCATACTGGATATTAGAAATATTTACTTCACTTGTGTTATCACAATTTATAGGAACCTATCAGAATTGATATCCATAATCTAGTAATGTGTGTTTCATTCAAAATATTGGTGCATGGCTTCTACTTACAGTTATGTATCATTCTTCTACTCTTGAAATTGAAATATAATATTCATTATTACTACACCATGAAATTAGACACATTCATAAAATGTGTCACGGTCCAGAGGTTCTTTTTCAATTTAACTTTCATGCACCAAAATCAGCTTCAAAATTTCAAACTAGATCAAATTCTTGTTCTATAAGGTAACAAAAATCCTAATTTGGTCATATACATAAGGTATTTTAAAATTATTTTAACAACATTTATCCATGACTCCTTTGTGTTTTCATAAAAATGTGCATACATACACATAATAACATTATATCTATTCGACTAATAGTCAACTAGAGAAGGCTTCCAATTATAATTCTATAAATGATTTAATCCCCAAGTATCCTAGCTTCGTCAACATCCAATTTATAGGTGGTACTCATAAGAGTATCACTACATTTAGTGATACAAAAATTATAACATTTTAAAATATATTTTTTATATTTAATTTTATTTAAAATAATTTATTCTTTGTTTGAATGAATGGAAGTCCAAGAAAATATTTACGTTCACCCATTAAACTCATTCCAACCTCATTTTTTCATCATTTTATAAAAATACATAAAAATATTGTTTCTTTAATATCCATAAATTATATCATCATCATATATTTTTACTACTAAAACATCATTTTAAATTAATTATATGCAATAGATAGGGTTAGATATACCATTTAAAATTCTGTTTGAAATAAAAAAATTATCGAACCTATAATACCAAGAACTAAGATCCTATTTTATACAATATAAATATCTATATAATTTAGAAATGTAAGTTGGAGAATTATTATTTTAAAAAACTAGGTGGTTGTTCCATAAAAACATCCTCAACAATAAAACCATTTAATAATTCACTCATAACATCCTTATGATAAAGCATGAAATATAGATGGAGTACATAAGAGAGCATAATTCTAATGGATTCAAGTCTAGAAACTGGTGAAAAGGTTTCTTTATAGTATAGTTATTCTACTTTATTATAGCCTTGTGTATCAAGTGTATATTTTTTTTAACTACAGTGTTTGACTTATAAATCGTGTTCCAAAACACCCATTTACTAAAAATAGTCAATATTTTCTTATGTTTATATATATGTTCCCAAAAAATATATATTTTAATCTAATTTAACTTTTAATATATAGTTATTACCCAGAATTTATAATTTATGTATTCATTGATGTTCTTTAGTTATATATAAGACAAACAATATTTATTTTCAACATGATTTCTGATAGATGATCTAGTTTTTTTCTTCTATTCAATTCTCCTACAATAGCATCTATAAGATGGTAATTAACTGTTATAGTTTCTCTAGATAATTAATGGTTGGTCACCATAGGTTGGTACATAGTTTCATGTTCTAGAATATATTGATATTTTTAAAAAATGGATGATTTATGTAGCTATTTGAATGTAGAATTATTAGGATTAGAATATATGTTCAAAGATTAAATATCAACCTCATGGATTTCTTGGGAGGCCATAGGCTCATGTGCATTAGTCAAATAAAATTTGAGATGAAATGATTCTTCCACAACTTTGGTATTCTTATTGATGGATCAATAGACATTACTAGTGGTTGAATAAAAAGGAAGATTCATTCATTACTTTTGAAATAAAACTTGTCCAAATTATCCTTATTGTATAGAGTAAATAATAGTCATCCAAAATATATAATGTAATTAACCTTAGGTTTCCTATTGTTATATAGTTTATTATAGTTTTTATAAAGTAATGGTATGAAGAAGACTCTATATATGATGTAGTAGGTTGTATTGATATCTTCTACAAAAAAAATATAGGCAGGTCTTACTCATTCAACATAGTTTTGGATATGTATTGTATGTTTCTATCTCTACATTAAACAACTCTGTTCTGATGTAGGATCCTAGGAGTAGAGAAATTATGCGTGTATCCATTATGTGAGTGAAACGATTCAAAATATTGATTTTCAAAATCACATCTATGGTCAATTATTAAGGTCTTAATCCCAATACAACTTATATTTTCTACAGACATAGTATACTTGGTGATATATTTACATGCTTTAATTTTACGTTCAAGAAAATACACCCAATTAAAATTAGTGAAATAAAATATAAGAATATATACATAGTGATTCCCATTGATACTAAAATCTCTATATTGTCCAAACAAATCCATTTGAACAAACGTAATAAGTTTAGATGTTGAAACATGTTTCATTAATTTATGTGAATCTTTGTACCACTTCCCAGTTTGATAGGGGTTACAGACCTTATCAGTTAGGAAATCACGTTTTAGGTGGATCTTTAACCATCCTTTTCCAAGAAAAATTAGTTTATGAGTGAATGATACAATGACAAAGTATCCTATGACACAAGAGATATTTTTTTGAAAAAAAAATTAAAGAGGAATCAATTTGATTAAAAAATAATTTAAGTCAATAGCGTAAAATTTATCATTTCTGAAAGTAGTGAAAAAGAATTTATTTTAAACCGTTAACATTTCCTGAAACATTATCAAATGTAAAATAAAAACTTGCATCACATAACTAATAAGTACTAAGCATTTTATATTTCAAATTGTCAATATAAAATTCTTCAGAAATCAAAATTTAATTTATTTTAACGATTTGGCATGGGAAGATGATATTTCCCTTATAATTATCACCGAAGGTGACATGACCACCAAAAAAATAATAAGGCCCTTAATAAATTAATAATACCATTTCATAGGTATTGAAAAACCACTGTAAAATTACCATAAATTCTTTTTGGAGGTCTTAAAATAGTTTTTCTAACAAAAAAAATTTAAAATACAATTGACATTGGTATCCAGACATAATTGGTTCTAGAGATGTTCGTAATCATGTCTTGAGAAACCCATAATTTCTTAATGGGTTTCCTATAAAATGATTTCATACTATTTGAAATAAATACTTTATTAGGATTCTTAGAGAAGTAAATAGAAAAATCGCATTCTTATTTTGACTTAGGTACAAGTGTTCTCTTTGTTACTCTCTTATGTCCTTATTCATATCATATTCCAGTACCATACTCAAAAGCTACATTTTTTCCCAAACATTGTGTGAGAGTTTCCCTACCATTTTTAAACTTTAATAGATCAGTATTTAATTTCTTATTATATATTTTATGTTTAATGTTCTCTTTGTATCTATAAATAATTTTTCCCTTTATCTATAGACTTTTCATATTTTATCATCACGGGAAAATGATACAGTCTTTTAAGCCTTTTTTATTTATCATTTAACTCATTAAATGTATCATCTAACATATTTTAATATTTAAATAATTCTTCATTTTACATGTTATCATCATCATGTTGTACCAAAAATAGAATTATCCGAATTATGTATAGGCAGAATATTAGATATAAAAAGTAAAGCAGATAGCTTGATGACATTGATCATGAAACACATATTCTATATATATATATATATATTCTCCAGATGAATAATATGAATAACTGGACCTGTCTTTAGATGTATTGTAGGTGACATTCATAACCTCTTTGTATATTCTATCCCTATACTCATATTTCTTTTTGTACTTCATGCTTTGAGTGTTAGATTTTATATGTCATTTCCTTTTACATTCATAATAGACAACATCTTTTGGATCATAATATTTATTCCATTTGTTCTTCTAGTTTTCTTTCAATTTAATAATTTACATTATAATTATAATTTTTGATGAACTATTTCTTTTGATAAAATTTCATAAATATATCAGCTAAGTGATCTATCTCCTCATCACTGCCTCGTGGAGATTCATTATCACTAGAACTGGCATCATGTACTTTATCTTTTTCTTTTCCCTATTGTTCTGTGGAGTTATTGGTCATGAAATCTACTAAATTTCACTTAGGATCTTCATATTATTCACAATTTACATTTAATTTGTCTTCATATCTCTTGGTATTACATATAATCTCCTTGATATGTAGTTTCTTATGTCACTTGATTCTCTAATTCACAGAGATATTCCTCTCTATAATTTTGGATGAAATATTAATAGTCATATGCTTTTATCCTTGTCAAATACATGTTCTCTATGAAATCTCATTGTGTTGAAAATCATGTTAAACCCAAGATACATGTCATGCATAGGTTCGTCATGCTTCATTTTAAATATATCATATTTAAAATTATATGAGTTATGATTCATCTCCATATCATTAGAAATTCCCTCATGGGGAAAGGTCAGAGTATATCAAATTTCATAAGGTATTTTTTCATGAAAAAAACACTATTATATACTTTATATCCTAATGAATAATATAATGTATTCATTTTTATACAATTATTATTGTGTGTTGTTTTAGTGGTTTCATCCCATATGGATCTAGTAGTAGAAAGTATTTCATATTTTTATTTTATGGTAGTCTAAATATGAAAACCCATGCTTTCAATATGCAATCTAATTTTAATTTTCCATTGATCATAATTGTTACAATATAAAATGTGAAGTCTGTTAGTAGCAGAACCTACTTTCCTGTTATCCATTTTATGCAATTAAATTTACAAATGATGGAAAGTTAAAATAATTAATTCTTAACTAAAACAAAAATTATTTTTTTGAAAATTTTAATATCAAGGATCAGATTATTGATACCAAATGTTGGTCTAGGGAGTATCTCAATAGGGGATGAATTGGGTACCTAATAAAAAATAATGTTTAAAATGGATTAATATTAAATCCTACAATTTAATTTAAAATAGACCAGTTAATAAATATAGAAGATAGTAATATATTCTATTCCTTGAAAATGATTTATAAAAATTTAGTAGTTCTCTAGTAAGTAATATACAATATTAATTATCCCTTTGAAATAAATTTACATTATTAAAATATTAATAAAACACCAATAGAGTTTAACTATAAGAGTAAAATTTATTATAGTTTATAACAGTGTCAGTTTCAAGAAACATATTCAATGTAACCCAAAATAAAATAAGCATGGAAAATTTGAATACACATGGACCGATATCAAGACGATACTTAATAGTATACACATGGTAATCAAAAACCACCAATTAGTTAAATAAATAAATAGTTTTATATAAAACCTGAATAGGTTTTACAAATGATTACAACTATCTAGGTCACACATGACCTCTTCTATATTTATACATGGGAGTATAAACAAACATTCCATGCTAGGACCAATACCATTGTTATCTATGAGAGTAAATGTTATAGAAAATATTATTAGATATCATGGTATCTTCCAATTCATAATAGGATACTGTTTTCATTTGATAAAAAAATTATGCACACACACTACTCAAAAATTAATAATGTCAAACATAATAGAGAAATATATGAGTAATGAATTTAGAAATTCTTGTTCTATTCTACTGCATCTCATGACTCATGATTTGATTCAATGTACAACATGATTCTGGTTATCTTGGAATTTTTGGATGAAAATAGTGTCATAGACTATCTTTCTTGATAAGAGGAATGTAGTAGATTTGTATAAACATCAGTTTCATTAGTCGCGTTCTTGATGAATTTAGCATTTCTGATCCTCAACTCAATTTGTGTTCTATATTAATGAGGTATCATCATTATATCATTATACATCATATGATCATTAATTATTCATACACATGAGGAAGTATATCTTCAGTTTTTTCAGAAAAAATAGGTGGAATATCCATGTGCATCAAGATATGCTGCTTCCTCGTAATGAACATCTAACACCCTCTTCAATGCACTATTTAGAGCATTTAAGATACAACTATCGAAATATAAATTTTTAATTAACTTCAATGATATATCAATTAGAGTATATAAATTCTAAAATATGTTATGAACATAGACATGGTCTTAGACTAGTGAGAAGTCAATTTAACAATGACTTAATATGTAACAGTGTCTTGACTTTGTGGTGTCTCATTTATTGAAAGTGGATTATGTAGGTTCCGGGCGCTGCGGAAGCGCGTTGGTGGGTTTTCCCAACTTTAATTTTAACGTTAAACAACGTTCAATCCGAGATCTGTCACGATATAAAATGCCGAATCTTCGGAATAGAACGGAGAACGAAAGAAAAGAAGAGTCTCGGAACCCTTGAGGAGGATCATCATATGTTGATTATAATTATTTTAATTAATGCATAAGAATTACCATGTTGGAATTATTTCTTCATTGATGTGTCTGGTCACGATTCGGTGATCCGTCGTTGCATCGTAGAATCCAAGTGTAGGATTCCTCTAACGGTGATCCACACGTGTATCACGTATCTCAGGACATCACCAAAGAGATCTCCGGGTGCTAGCGCGGAAGAACCTTCGCTTGTGATGTCCGCCTTCGACCGCCTTGATCCGGTGGAGGATCTTGCTCTCGTAACTTGAGGGCGTTCTTGGTGGAAAGGGAATTCTCTCTTGGCTTGAGAGTATTTTCAAATCTGTTGTTCAAAATAATGGCTCTCAAAAAAATGTTGGGGTTGCGAGGATATTTATAATCAGGTTTGAGGATAATAGAGTTATGAAAATAAATAAACGCGTTACGCGTTTTATTTATTTCATTAACTCTTATTGAAAACCCCCATGTCGAATTATTAATTCCTGGACATGCGCCCACGCTGATTATAATAAATATCATTTAATAAAACAATATTAAATCCGCAAAATCCCAATTGGAAAAACTACACTGCGTGTAATAATTAATACACGGCGTGTACTTGCTTTCCATAAAACTACACAGCGTGTATATTTAATATACACGGCGTGTACTTTTATTTTCCATTTTTCTCCACCACATTTATTAGACCTTGAGTAATGACTATTTATTACTTAAAAAATGTAACTGCATTACTCGCTAATAAATATATTATTTTATCCACAGTATATTCTCTCGAATAACTAGTGTCAAAATAAATGCGATCAGACATCCTTAAATAATTATTAAACAACAGTCCGGAATAATATTTATTTAAATTGTTAAATTAATATTTAACTGAGATACATGGACACACTTAGTGTGTGACCCTCTAGGCCTATTTCTCAGTGGAATTAGGCTGAGCCTGCCTAAAGTCCAAGGTTAGCGTCTAGCAACACGCCAAGGCACCCATAGAGAAAGAAGTTAACGCCGCAATGACGTTTCACCTCCTACGAACGATTACCGTGTAATATAATCCCTTTGTCTCGATATCTCCAATCAACCGGGTTGCATGATAGTGCCATCAACCCATGTGATTGATTGTTCTTTCTTTGAATTCCCAGAATTGAACTTGCCCATACCTTACCATGGCCATGGATTCATTTAGGCTATATCAATTCCATCAAAGGGCCTGATATATCTACTTCCATTATGGATCGGAAGGGACAAATCCTTTCTCGCATTATCTATTAATGCAGTATTACTCGTCACACACCCAACCTATTGTACCTCGATGCGAACAGTGTGTCGTCACAGTTTTCGTCAATACATCTAAGTGCGAAAGTTGTAATACCCATTAATAATAATTTAAAAGTCTAAGGATGAATACACACGTCCGTAGATAGGAACATCCAATGACACTATGAAATGTGGGCTTCCTACTGGTGGGTCTCGTTCTCATAATATTCTCCTGGATATTATCAAGGGCGCACACCATGAGAAGGTTCCTCAATGTTTTATGAGTCCTCACCCCTAATGACTTGTATTATTTGTGTCCCTCAAATAATATCATCCGGCCATAGAACATACATTCAAGAATAATGTTATGGAACTTTCGGGTTCTCATCATAGCAGGGATCCACAACGACCCATTAATGCAACATCTGTCCTTAGGACATTATCACATGACATGTCACGCAGAAGAACAATCACGATGTGATAAGGATTTTATTTAATGAATAAAGTACAAAGTAGTTGGTTCTAGACCACCAACTCCAACAGACTCCCACTTGGACTAGAGCCAACTGCTAACAATCATTAACCCGCTAGCTCTCACATGATATTCATTCTTCTGCTGAGATATGCCTTTAGTCATGGGGTCTGCCACGTTCTCTTCCGTGGACACTCTTCTCACTGCAACTTCACCCCTTTGATAGAAATCCCTCAAGGGGTGATACTTCCTGAGTATGTGCTTTGTCCGTTGATGTGACCTTGGTTCTTTTGCAAGAGCCACCGCTGCAGTATTATCACAATACAATGCAATGGGATCTTTACTGCTTGGCACCACATCAAGCTCCTGGACAAAGTTCCGAATCCAAACGGATTCTTTGGCTGCATCAGATGCCGCTATATACTCGGACTCTACTGTAGAATCGTTGAGAACTGGCTGCTTTGAACTCTTCCAGCTCACAGCTCCTCCATTGAGACAGAAAACATATCCAGATTGTGACTTCAGATCATTCTGATCTGTTTGAAAACCAGCATCAGCATACCCTCTGATGAAAAGCTCCTCGTCTCCTCCATACACCAGGAACATATCCTTAGTTCTTCTCAGATACTTAAGGATAGTTTTAACAGTAGTCCAATGATGTTCTCCTGGATCTGCTTGATATCAGCCTACCATGCTCAGTGCATAGGCAACATCAAGCCTGGTACATAACAAGGCATACATGATGGATCCTATAGCCGAAGCGTATGGGATCTTTCTCATCCTATCTTTCTCCTGTTGTGTCTGGGGACACATTTTCTTAGAAAGATGTAAGCCATGTGACATTGGAACCAATCCCCTCTTGGTTTTTTCCATACTAAATCTCTTTAGTATCTAGTCAATGTATGTACCCTGGCTTAGTCCAAGCAACCTCTTGTATCTATCACGAATGATCTTGATCCCTAGAATGTTGGCTGCTTCTCCTAAGTCCTTCATGGAGAAAAACATGTTCAACCAGTACTTAACGGACTGTAAGGCTGGTACGTCATTTCCAATAAGAAATATTTCATCAACATATACCACTAGGATGACGACCGCATTCCCATTAAACCGCTTATAAACACATGGCTCACATTCGTTCTTAATGAAACCAAATTCATTTATGGCTTCATCAAATCAAATGTTCCATGACCTGGATGCTTGCTTTAATCCATAAATGGATTTATGCAACTTGCAAACCTATTTGGATTCACTTGGTATCACGAACCCTTCTGGTTGTGTCACATAGACATCTTCCTGAAGGTTCCTGTTAAGGAATGCTGTTTTGACATCCATCTGCCAAATCTCGTAGTCATGGTAAGATGTTATTACAAGTATGATTCTTATGGATTTAAACATGGCAACTGGCGAGAAGGTTTCATCATAGTCACTTCCTTGACGCTGTCTGAATCCTTTAGCCACTAGCCTTGCTTTATAGGTGCTAACTTGACCTTCCATGTCCAGATTTCTTTTGAATACCCATTTGCATCCAACAGGCTTTACATCAACTGGCTCATCGACCAGAACCCAAACTTGGTCTTGGTTCATGGAATCCATCTCAGAATTCATAGCTTCTAGCCATCTTGCAGCTTCTGAGCTTTCTACTGCTTCCTTATAGGAGAGAGGTTCATCCTTGTCCAACAATAATGATTCACCATCCTTGGTGACTAGGAAACCAAATCTCCCTGGTTCCCTTACATCTCTTGAGCTCCTACGCAGTACTTGTGTTTCTGGAACCTCTTCCACGGGGACCTGTAGAACTTGTTCCTGTACCAACTCCTGTGTATCTTGAGCATCAACTTCGTTGAAGTCAATCTTGCTCCCACTATCCTTCTTGAGGATGTGCTCCCTCTCAAGAAAGACGGCTTGTCTGGCGACAGTCACTTTCTTGTCTTGGGGTTTATATAGGTAATATCCTTTGGTTTCCTTATGATGTCCTATAAAGATACACTTCGTGCCACAAGGTGCTAGTTTGTTGCCTAAGAAGGCCTTAACAAACGCCTCGCATCCCCATACACGTGTGTGCGACAAAGTGGGTTTCCTTCCATTCCATAACTCGGATGGAATTCCATTTTCCTCCTTAGTTGGTACTCGGTTTAATGTGTATGTTGTAGTTTGTAATGCATATCCCCAAAAAGATAATGGAAGATCTGCATGACTCATCATCAACCTCACCATATCCAACAAGGTACGGTTCGTCCTTTCAATAACACCATTCCATTGTGGTGTATAAGGAGGAGTGAGCTGAGATAGAATCCCAGACCCCCGTAGAAGATCGATGAACTCTTGGTTCATATATTCTCCACCTCGATCTGATCGAAGCTTCTTTATCTTCTTACCAAGTTGATTCTCGACTTCATTCTTGAATTCCTTAAATTTCTCTAAGGACTCTGACTTATACCTCATAAAGTAGACATAGCCATGTCTACTCAAATCATCAGTAAAATTAATAAAGTAAGAATATCCACTTCTAGACTCTACTGGAAATGGTCCACACACATCTGTGTGTACCAATCCTAGAAGATCTATGGCCCTTTCACCTTTTCCACAAAAAGGCGGCTTGGTCATTTTTCCTTGTAAACAATCGTGACATCTATCATGTGGTTTTATCTTAGTAGAGTCTAAATAACCATCTTGGTAGAGCATTGTCAAGCTCTTCTCGTTCACATGACCAAGGCGGTGATGCCATAACTGGGTGATGTATGAGTCATGTGAGTTTGTTTCGTTATCGATTTCCAACACTTGGTTTTCGTAATTTAATACATACAAATCATTATTCAAATGTTCCATACCATAACATACTTTGTTCTTATAAAAGAGACAACCCTTATTTCCAAGCTTGAAAATAAATCCATCCATATCCAAACAATATATAGAAATTATGTTCTTGGTAACACTAGTCACAAAATAACTGTTTTGTAAAACCAAAATCATGCTAGTTGGCAATGAGAGGTGATAGTCTCCAATAGCCAACGCAGCCAGCCTTGCACCATTGGCAGCTCGAAGATCCACCTCTCCTTTGGCAATTTTTCTAGATCTACTTGGTTCCTGCATTTGAATACAGATGTGATCCCCACAAGCTGTATCTAATACCCAATGTGTAGAAATAGAAAGATTTCACTCAATAACGAATGTACCTTTAGCGTCCCTACACTTCTGGGTGCAGTTCCTCTTCCAGTGGCCCTTCTTTCCACATGCAAAACACACTGCTTCCTGTTCCTTGCCCTGCCTCTGGATCTTCCCCTTCTTGGAGGGACGGTGCTCGGGGGATTCAGACCGTTTATAAGTCTTTTTCCCCTTTGCCTTGTCCTTCCTTTTCTTGTTCACCATAAGGACCGCAAGATTGTCATGCCCCATGTCCTTATCTACCTGGCGAATCAAGGTCAGAAGCTCCGATAGACTCTTCTCATTGCCGCTCATGTTATATTTGACAATGAAGCTAGAGAAGGTCTTGGGAAATGATGATAGGATGAGATCTATATGCAACTCATCTTGGAATTTAATCCCTAAGATGTCCAAGCATTCAATGTAGCCAATAATCTTGACCACATGAGGCCCAGCTGGTGCAGACTCTCCATGATTCTTGGTAAACAAAGCATTGGAGATCTCATACCTCTCCTGTCTCGCCTTCTCTTGGTAGAGATCATTCAGATGATACATCATGCTATACGCATCTTTGTTTTCATGTTGCTTCAAGAGCTCATTAGACATGGCTGATAGCATGAAACACTGGACATCTGTGGCATCATCCATGTTATTCATGTAGAGAGATAATTCCTCATCACTAGCCTCTTTCCCAGGAGCAACTGGAATAAGCTCTTCCAACATATATAATTTCCTTTCGTGGCGAAGGACGACGCGTAAATGCCTCTGCCACTCTTGGAATTTGGTGCCGGTGAGAAGGTTTTCTATTTCGAGTATGGTGCGCAATGATAAGTTTGAAGTCATTTTCTTTCTGTTTCTACAATTTAAGATGAGAAAAGGTTTAGTACTTTATTATAAAAATTGAGACAAATAAATAAATTAATACTTATTAGTCTCCCACTATGTTATCGAAATCCAATAGCCCTCACCATTGACTTTGGAATATTCTATTGTGTGAAAATTCTAGTGGCAAGGATCCATATTTCCCTTCGCATTACCCCAACTAGGGTTGGTCAAGCAACTTGAAGGGTTTTAGGTAGGCATTCCAAATGCCAACTGCATTAACTCGCAGTTCCTTGATCCGCTGAGTGGACTCCCCAATCCTAAAATCCTTTTTGGAATTCCTCAACCTTTGCCTCTTAGTCACACCAAGTCCTGCTGTGGCAGTCAACCCTTGATGCGAATCAAATCAAGCCAACCCAAAACCTTGAATTAGAATTCCCTGATAATTGAAAGCACCCCAACTAGGGTTGGTCAAGAACTTTGAACTATGGTTCGATTCTAACCAAGATTATGGAAGGCTATGCCGACTTAATATTTATTTTGAGGGATTTTATCCTTATACATAAATTGCCATTTTATTATCTTTGATTGCATGATTGTTAATATTAAGTGGGATATACTTATGTGATTAACCATGTCTAAGATAATATTTACGTATAATCCAATTTTATTTTAGTTTCATCATGCATGCTCATTTAATTCATTAATTATGTGATCGTGACAACACACCCACAATAAATAAACCATGCAACTGACAGAAATAAAATAAATGGTCTGATCATGAGCTTTTCTATTGGTTAGTTTATCTAGCGGTTGATAAACTAACCCAAGACCTAGGGGAGAAACACCTTGAACCTTTCGGGTTCGTGTTTACAGCTTTCCACATGTCCACCATTGTATCTCCTTGGATTGGTTTCATCTTTGCTCCAGACTTGAGCCGCCTTCACTAGCTTTGGAGCTCCATAAATTACATATGCATTTATCTCACACGCAGGTGAGGGGAAAAAAGGGGTTTTTACATAAAAGAATCCTTGGGCGCACAGGCCCTACATATTAATGAGGAGATGGCTCGCATGCCAACAAATTTAATTTAAATAAATAAATTAAAAGAAACCATTCACACACAAAGGTCTCAGCCTAGCTCATGATCATCCATACAAGCAACGATATTTACGCATAAATAAAACTAGCATTCGATTCTTTAATCCTTCTTGTTTAAGATAAATCACACTCGAATCAATTAATTATCTTTAATTAATCAATCCTTTTATCTTAAATCCCTTTTCTGAATTTCCTTGATATTCTCATCCATCATAATTTTAAACAAATAAATTCATTTAAAATTATTCTTGTACACAACTTGTACCTTGGAGGCAACCCGGCGAATTCCCATTTATTACGCAGATGTTAAATTAATCACATATATATAAAACACCTATCACATGTTTTGACTCATCTTTACGCCTGCACCATGGTACATGTCTCAAGGGTTTGTATAATATAATAATAAATTTTAATAAATCTGCGTAATTTGGGTGAGTACACGGCGTGTAGATCCGACTACACAGCGTGTACTTTTTGTTCACCGTCCATCCGAAGTACACGCCCGGGGATAGGGTGTGTTAATGTACTTCGGAAATTTTCGGAGTACACGGCGTGTACAGTGGGACACACACAGTGTAGATTCCGCGTTACACAGTTTCCAGCCGGGCAGGCTATGTACGGAGTACACGACCCAACCCTAACCCGAAGGGACTACACGCTGTGTTCATTGGACCACATGAAATGTATTGCGGAAACCGTGTGCCACCTGTTTCTGGTCAACACACAGTTTCTTAAATTCTGAGAAATAATCCAATACACGGCCTGATTTGGCGGATCAGTCAATGCATTGAACCTAGACTACACGGTGTGTACTTCCGAATACACGCTGTGTATTCTGGTGTTATATGGCCAGAATCATTTGGCTCCTCCATATGAGTTCCTCTATTTTATTTTAATCAAAATTAAAAGAAAAATCCGTTTCGGTGAGGTCAACGAGAAACGAGGGGGGAGGAACAGATCTCGATATTCAGATTTCCAGAATGATTAAACATGAATTGAAATAAATAAATTATTAAATGCGTAAATCACCAACAAAAAACTAAATAATTATAACCAACGATATGACCCCTCTGATACCACTTGTAGGTTCCGGGCGCGGCGGAAGCGCGTTGGTGGGTTTGCCCAACTTTAATTTTAACGTTAAACAACGTTCAATCCAAGATCTGTCACGATATAAAATGTCGAATCTTCGGAATAAAACGAAGAACGAAAAGAAAAGAAGAGTCCCAGAACCCTTGAGAAGGATCATCCTATGTTGATTATAATTAATTTAATTAATTCATAAGAATTACCTTGTTGGAATTATTTCTTCGTTGATGTGTCCAGTCACGATTCGGTGATCCGTCGTTGCGTCGTAGAATCCAAGTGTAGGATTCCTCTAGCGGTGATCCACACGTGTATCACGTATCTCCGGACATCACCGAAGTGATCTCCATGTGCTAGCACGGAAGAACCTTCGCTTGCGATGTCCGCCTTCGACCACCTTGATCCGGTGGAGGATCTTGCTCTCGTAACATGAGGGCGTTCTTGGTGGAAAGGGAATTCTCTCTTGGATTGATAGATTTCCAAATCCATTGTGCACAACAATGGCTCTCAAAAAAATGTTGGGGTTGCGAGGATATTTATAATCAGGTTTGAGGTTAATAGAGTTATGACAATAAATAAACATGTTACGCGTTTTATTTATTTCTTTAACTCTTATTGAAAACCCCCATGTCGAATTATTAATTCCTTGAAATGCACCCACGCTGATTATGATAAATATCATTTAATAAAACAATATTAAATCCTCATAATCCCAATTGGGAAAACTACACATCGTGTAATAATTAATACACGGCGTGTACTTGCTTTCCATAAAACTACACGGCGTGTATATTTAATATACACGGCGTGTACTTTTATTTTCCATTTTTCTCCACCACATTTATTAGACCTTCAGTAATGACTATTTATTTCTTAAATAAATGTAACTGCATTACTCACTAATAAATATATTATTTTATCCACAGTATATTCTCTCGAATAACTAGTGTCAAAATAAATGCGATCAGACAACCGTAAATAATTATTAAACCACAGTCGGGAATAATATTTATTTAACTTGTTAAATTAATATTTAACTAGATACATGGGAACACTTAGTGAGTGACCCTCTAGGCCTATTTCTCAGTGGAATTAGGCTGAGCCTGCCTAAAGTCCAAGGTTAGCGTCTAGCAACACGCCAAGGAACCCATAGAGAAAGAATTTAATGCCGCAATAACGTGTCACCTCCTATGAATGCTTACCATGTAATATAATCCCTTTGTCTCGATATCTCCAATCAAGCAGGTTGCATGCTAGTGCCATCAACCCATGTGCTAGATTATTCTTTCTTTGACTTCCCGGAATTGAACTTGCCGATCCCAAACCATGGACATGAATTTATTTAGGCTATATCAATTCCATCAAAGGGCCTGAGATATCTACTTCCGTTATGGAACAGAAGGGACAAATCCTTTCTCGCATTATCTATTAATGCGGTATTACTCGTGACACACCCAATGTATCCTACCTCGCTGCAAACAGTGTGTCGTCATAGTTTTTGTCAATACATCTAAGTGCGCGAGTTGTAATACCCATTAATAATAATCTTAATGTCTAAAAATCAATACACACGTCCGTAGATAGGAACATCCAATGACACTATGAAATGTGGATTTCCTACTGGCGGGTCTCGTTCTCATAATATCCTCCTGGATATTACCAATGGCCCACACCATGAGAAGGTACCTCAAAGTTTTATGAGTCCTCACCCCTAATGACCTGTATTATTTGTGTTCCTCAAATAATATCATCCGGCCATAGAACATACATTCAAGAACAGTGTTATAGCACTTTCGGGTTCTCATCATAGCAGGGATCCGCTATGACCCTTTAATGGAACAGCTGTCCTTAGGACATTATCACATGACATGTCACGCAGAAGAAAAATCAAGATGTGATAAGTCTTTTATTTATTGAATAAAGTACAAAGTAGTTGGTTCAAGACCACCAACTCCAACAGATTGGACATAGTAAAATTTCATTATTGAAAGTATTAGGATAATAATGTCTCATTAATTTAGGTGTACCATACATATCAAAATTTACACTATAACAATGGCGAGTGATATGGAGGTTGGTCAGTCTTCAAGCATCTCACACATTGTTAAATTTATGGTCTGGTGGCATGACATTTTGATGGAGTCTCATACATTACCAATTTTTCACTATGATAGTATCTCTTATTTGATTGTGTGATATTTTTTATGTTGAGTTAGACATAGGAATATTTTCATATTAGGGGTGATTCATATTCAATGGTATCTCATCCTTAGGGTTACTCACTTTCATTAGTGACTAATGGTGACTCATACTTAGGAAATTTTATCACCCATCTCAGATTATAAGAATCTTATATAACACATAGTACACTTCAATATAATCATGTTTTTTATCATTATAATAAGTAGTTAAACAGTCTACATAGGAGTTCAACAACTATAATTAAAGAATTTAAACCATGTTAGGTGACTATGTGTATGCTCACACCAATGGACAATTAGTTTGAGCAGTGTGAGAGGATCTATACATCGGGCACTTAGGTCTGAGGTTGTTTTAATTTGAATTTATCTATTTTATTAATTTAAATAGATGTGAATTAAGTAAATGAAATTCTTGTGATGCTCTTATGAGATCCATGGGATCATTACTAGCTCATCTAAATCATAAATATGATTGTGTTTATATGTTTTGAGGTGATGTAACAATCATCCAGGGAGTGGCCTGATATATATATATATATATACATATCTGTATATATATATATATTCAAGTGATGTAAACACATTTTTGGTGGCTCATTCATCGGATTGAGGTGTTTTTAATATTAGATTATGGGTGAGGCTCATGTGATATTGTATCAAATGGACATCAGATTGAGAGACATTATCACAGGGGCATGAGGTGTCCGAGATTATTTTTTCATAGTTTCTAATTTGTTATTTCCGCTAACTCATGTTTTCCAGAGTGTCCTTTAGAGTTATGTGTTCACAATTTGACTAACTAATGATCCTTTTTTAACCACTTTTGTTGGAATATTTCCCTGGTACTTAAATATTACGTAACGGTTTTTTGGTTCTTGTTGTAAAAATCCATGTGGTTGGTGAAGATCCAACATATAATGGTGATGCGGCTATCATTTGGGGCTAAGGATCATCATTTTTGTGGCCATTGTGATAGTACTAATTTTGGATGATGGTCATCAATGTTCCCCATGATTTCAATCTTCAACATGATGGTTTATTATGATTTGTGACATGAGAGAATCGATTCTTTTTGTTTGGGAATTTCTCCAGAACATTATTGAGTTGTTTTAGACAAGAGGTGTCAGGAGGTACAAGGTTCCAGTTGACTTATATAGAGGGGGAACCAGAGAGTTCTCCTTGGATGTATATATCATGGGTTTCCTTGGGGTTCAGACAAGGAACCTATCTTCTATAGAATTATGGTATTTTCCGACAAAGGTGATAGCTTCCTGGTGGCTATTGATTACCAAATAATATTGGGTTTACTTTATGAATGTGATAATGCAATAAATTATTCATTTAAGTTCACAAATTTTAGTCATAAATGTATAGTAGGAACATGTTAGTGGTGGACTATTGAGACATGTTGTCAAACACACCAAGGTCCCTTCGAGATTAGTGTATAATTATTTCTTTTGCGTTCAGGTAAAGTTTTGGGATGAGGAGATAGATCTTAGTGGCTGTTTAGCATGGGATGGAAGATAAGTGACCATTTTTTCTTTCCTCGGTAGGATTTATATATTGAGTGTCCTTTTTTTCCTTCCTGGTATCAGTAAGATTATGTATGTATATGTTCTGGTGGTCAGCCATTGGTGACCCTTATCATTATTGTACTAAATTATTTTCATTGTATACATGCTCTATTTTTCTTTCTCAAATGGTATGTTTTTCATGTTTTTTTCCTCCCATGATTTTTGTTTACTTATGATTCCACTACAATTTATTATCCCTTATCCTTCTTCCATGTACGAGTTTTTATCCAGTGTCTATCATTCATTCTTTTTTTCTGCATAATACATATACAGGACCTCTATTTGATCATCACCTAAGGTTATAGTATCCCCATTATAACCCCTTTACACACCAATTTCTAGTCAACCACTTTTGACATATGGGGAGGCACACCTATGACCCAATATAAATCCCACCCATAATACAATTTGAATGTGGCACTCAGGTTTGAGTTCAAAAAATGGTATCTGATAAGTTCTTGATTGGGAATTAGTAGGGGTATAAGACTGGAAACTAATGGTACCAAATTTCTTTCTTTTCTTTTTGTCATATAGTTCGGGCTATGGAATAATATATATTATGATGTTGTTAGAATAGGTTATTGAACTTATGTTTGTGTGTCTATATCCCCATGCATGAGGGAAGAATCATGTTTCCATGGGTGTGGTTTTTTTTCTTATTTTGTTCATTTTATATTTGATATGATATCCTCCTTGAGCGGTACACTTGGAGTGTGACTTTTATCTATTTTGTCATGTGATATATGGATTGATATGACATGTATGAAGATATGGAACCCTAGTCCTTGTGTGGAATGATATTTTTGTTCGGAATGTTTATTCTTTAGATAGGAAGATTATAAAATGATGATATATATATATATATATATATATATCTGTGTGTGGTGTGTGTGTGTGTTGTGATTAAAAAATTTCTTGTGACATGTAATATATATTTGTATGGCCCAAAATCATATAGAATGAGGCATGTACAATGATATGGGGAGATGTTGTTCATGAGGTTGGGAGACGATTTCATCAGGTTAAGGTGATGTAGTTCATTAGGATATGCATGGCCTGAGGCATATTTGATACTAGGTTCTAATATTGGTGTGTAAGGAGGCCATGATGATGAGATGTCACATGACATTAGTGTGATGGGAGAGAGTTAGGGTTGTGAGTTAACACTTCTTGTTACTTATTTACCTATGTTCGATAGATTTATATATATTATCTGGGTTGTCTTCCATGTAATGATATTCAATGGGTTCCAACCTAGATGGTATCCAATGGAGCATACGGCAGGTGATGGTAGGGTGTTGTAGGGTTACACATAAGTTGAGGCCCCTGAGGGTCAGAAATATCATGAGAAACATGTATAGGCTTATTTACGTGCTCCAGTATAAGTGGGGAAACCACCAGAAATTTGACATCCTTTGGGTCGTGGTGTGATGATAATCTCAATGTGAGCCTAGTATTTTTCATCCAGTGGATTGATTATGGAGTTCAGGGAGAAAATTCTTCTATGGAATATCAAACTTGAGAGTTCCAGTCCAAACATCTACCACTATTTCACAGTGTGGGTGGTCCACATGTTGATAAGTAATTGATTAACAATAAGTATATGATATTTGAGACTATGTGGATGCCACCTAGATGTAGTGTGAAAATAGATTCCAACATACTCATAAGACCAACAAACCTAGGTAAGATGTATAGGTTTAGGCATAAAAACATGAGGGATAATCTATGAAAAACATTAATTATAGGTTCTTTGAGAACTTCTTTCCGAAGACACTGAGGACATAAACGACTCAGGTGTTCTTGATCCTATTGTAAGGTGACATGTCTGTCATGGATTATGAAGTGATATTCACCATGTTTTCATTCTTCGCACTAGACATTGTGATCGATGACACATCGAGATTATGGTGTCTCATGGATGGTTTATAGAATTCCATTCGGGTGTAGGTAAACATATTTTGGTTTGACACATTCTTAGAGGTAGTGAATCAGAAATTCATAGCCGGCGAATTTTGACTGATATGTCCTACTCAAGCTAGGTGAATAATTCATGATATTTCAGTGGCGAATCTTCAGATAGTTGGAAGCATGGATGAGATGAGTTCTAGTGGGGAAGCCCAACTAAGGATTCAAGTAGACCACATCATAGTGGATCATCAAAAATATGCTTCTAGTGTGATAATCTAGGACATGTCTGGACATAGTTTGAGTAGCCTCAAAAGGAGTGGTGGGAATGTGTATATTAGTGGCATATCGAGAGGTTATATACGAATACTTCACGGAAAACTATATCCATGAATATATGTAGACATAGGGTTCTCAAATCATTCTGGGAGAAACCTAGGTGATGGTAGTCTAGCATCATCTGAACATGGAGGTTAACATATGGGTAATGAGACACAATAGTAGGGTCAGTGGTCGAAGCCTAGTGAATCAACCTAGTGAGGTCAAGATTTAGGAAGTCGGGCTTTAGGCTTTGTGCATGCCATAGATCTTCCAAGGACAGAGTAGGATAGTGAGACCATAATGGTTAATGGTATGCCATGGGCAAGAATAGGATACCCTCATTTCTTTATTTTTTCATGGAATTTAAGTGCATGCCCATTTTGGGTGCATGAAGATTACAAAAGGAGTTTATGGACTAAGCAAACATTGTTTAGAAAGTTAGGACTGGCTCATTTGAATTATATATATGGATATATAGGTATAAGGTACAGGACCCCCGGATTTATATGTGATAATTGTTGGATGTGTGTCTTCTCCGGTGTGTTGTCATTGGGGAATCGAGGATATGAAGACTACATGATTGGAGTAGGAATTTGGGTATCTTCTCCATTTGAGACATAGATGAGGTATGAGGCCCCATGATTGATTTGAGAATCTTATGAGACACATGACCTAGTCAGTGCCATGTAATCCCTAAGAAAAAGGTATGAATCGATACTTTGTGGGATTCTTAAGGGTTTCATGTTTCTCACAGAGGCACCTGATGAGGTGTAGGAGTGAAAATGCATCACATGAGGACTTTTGAGTTTTGGAATGGCTGATAGAGCATTTAGTTTGATTTTTGATTTGGGATGGGATGATATTGGGTTAGGATAATCCTAAGGTGTAGAGCCCATTTAGGTAGATAATCTATGCCATTTAGACAGGGGTATTCTATGTTAATTATAAAATATATAGGTATGTTCGGAACCATGTAAACAATCTGTTTTATATCTCATAGATTACCAGTTTTAATGTTGGGTGATTGTATCATCATAGTGTTCTAGAGTGGGTTTAAATTCCCTCCCTTTAATTTTTTTCATAGTTTAGTGGGGATTCCAACTCCATGATCATTTAACGGAAATCAATTTCCAATTTTCCATTAACCCGGAACATTTTTTAGATGTTTTTAGAGGATTGAATACATTCTTGGATGTTAGGATGGGTATTGGGTGTGTTGGAGGCCCTGTTTTGGATATGTGGAGGTTGAGGTGCATGGTTTTGGTAAATATTCTGCTGTCCAAGGAGAAAACATATGCCATTTTTTCTGCACTAATCATAATTTGGTAAACCATGTGAGAAAATATTTAGTTTTTGGAAGAGGGATGCAAATGGTATGAAAAATGAATTTCAAGATGCATGATTTGTGTCATTTTGGAAGTACCATCCCACTTTAGTGTGCATGGTTAGCACATGATTTTTCCAAACTATGCATGGCATGGTTCATAAGAAGTATGAGCAGTAAAGTTGTTGAACGGTTTGGAAATCCATGTAAGCTAACCATGAGGATCATTAAATTGGTGAAATGACTTAATTACCCATCCCTCCATACCCCTGAAATCTTCCGCCTTCTCATCCCATTCGAGCCGCACGCACATGGGACACCATCCCTTTTCCTCCTCCACATGATTTTGAGAAAAATCATCATCATAACTCTATTAGTAAATCCATTTGAAGCATGTGATCTATCTCAGTTTGGATATTCACCCTAAGCTTCTCTTTTCCTTTTCCCTTTCAATATTGTCCACTAAATCCATGTGATTCGTTTTCCCTATTTTCAGGGTGTTTTCCAAAAATGTTTATTTTCCCCAAATCAATTTGAGAGAGAGGTAAAGATCAGATGTTTTTATGTAAAAACCTATAATGTAGGTGGTTCATACCTTATATGTGACTTCTCAGTTGTGTGTGTGTGTGGGGGGGTTGCTTTTTTCATTCCAATATATCATCCGAGTGAGAACTATTTAAATTAATTCTTACCTTTAATTATTATGTTGAACCAATGTATGGTTCCCATGGGAACACTAAGAAATTATACAACTCGTTTGAGCAACAGAAGAGGCTCTTGACGTTGGGCAGTTATGCAGGGGGTGATTAAAATGGAATTATTCATTTTTTATTTATATTCTTGGATAGTATTTATATAAAATTATTTTGATTCCCTACTGAGATCCATTGGATAATGACATGCTTAGATCAAGGAATAAGATATTGATGTCTATATATTTTGAGGTTAGGTGATCATCATTCGCGGTGTGGAACAATATATATATATAGATATATTTATATTCTTGTGATGAAATCAAAGGTTGGGAGACTTGGTCATCAGATTTTGGTAGCTATGCCATTAGGTTATGGGAGAGGCTCATGTGATATTTGATGACATGGTGATTAGATTAACTGATTTGGTCATAAGGGAATGAGGTGTTGTGGATTGGTGATGATTAAATTCTAATTGTGGATTTAATCCCACCTATTTTGGCCAAAGCACTATTTGAAGTCATATGTGCATAGGTTGACTCTATGATGAGGTGGTTTTGAAAACTCATGTTGCTAGAGGTCCCTGATATTTGCCGCCTAAGTAAAAGGGTGTGGGTGCTTTTCTTAGAAATCCATCAGGATGGTATGGAGCCATCAGATGATAGAGATGAGGTTTTCAATTAGGGGATGTGGGTTTCCGTGTTTGAGGCTATGTTGATAGGTCTTATTTTGGATGTCGGACATTGCAATACCTCAGGTCATCGTGCTTCTAGCTAATGGGTGCTTATGAGTAGGGGTCTGAGGGATGATATCATTTTGGTTTTGGTGTTCATTTGGGAAATCCGTGTTTTTTTTACACAATGTGTTTGGATTCACTGGGTGTTAGGTGATTTAGTGAGAGGTGGAATATAAGGGTCCACCTAGGAATTAAATATCAAGGGTTGCTTCGGTCTCAGGCTATGGATCCTCTCTACTATGCCATACTGGTAAAGTTTGAGGAAGTTGATAGATTTATAGTTTCTATTGATCATTAGGGAAGAGTTTTTTTAATTTATTCATGTTCCGCTTCTTTAAATCAATCATATTAGTTTTAATCTTCATAGTCTCAAATTAATGGTATGCACATGTTGGTGGTGACCTAATGAGACTTTTTTTCACACCCTACATGGGCCCTTCATAATTCCTGTAGACTTTATGATTTTTCATTTATGTAATGTTTTGGGCTCAATAAATGTATAATTGGGGTTGTTTAGCATGGGATAGATGAAAAATGCCTATTGGTTATTTCCTCAATTGGAGTTCAATTTTTATTTTTACTTTTTTTATCCTTTCTGGTATCAACATGCTTATATATATGTCTGTACAATTGTTCAGCCGTTGCAAACACATTAGATTATTTACTGTATGACTATCCTTATATGCATGGTCCGTTTTAGATTCAACAAATGGTAAGTTTGGACTATTTATTTTATTTATATAGTATTTTTTTTATTTATACATCTTCTATTTTTTGTTATTGCTTATGCTTATACCATTGGTCGGTTATAGGTCTAGTGTCTTTTAGTCATTCATTTCTATTTCATGTTATATATATATTTATTGGTGTAATATTATATCATAACATGACGGAATAGTTTCACCACTTTCAACCCTTTACACCCTCATTGCAAGTTGATAGCCTTCATCGTATGGGAAGGCACACCTACGACCCAGTAGCAATCTAGACCATAACACTATTTGAAAGTGGAATCTAGGTCAGTGTGCTACATTGAATTAAGGAGTATTTATAGTTTTTACCAATGAGTGAAAAAATTCAGGTTGGGATAGAAACAAAATTGAGACAGTATATAGTCCATGTGAAATATAATTATTCCACTACAAATGATCTTTTTATTACTTCTTTTATATAAAAAATTCATGAGAGGATCATTGGGAATTTGCTCTTCAATTTTCCCTGTTGTTTTTATGGTTAGAAAAAGATTCATATAGCCCACAAATATCAAGATATATATAATTTCACATTACCCTTTGGGAAGATTTTTAACCGATGAATGCCTTTTTGGTTTTGTTGTGCCATGTCTAACTTTCAGTGGTGTATTGTAACACCTTGAGTTTTTTATGAATTAATTTTTTACAGAAAAATTAGAATTAATTAACATATTTCATTGCATGATACACCAAGTAATGATTTTATTTAAACACAAATACACGTTATGATTCTTCTATACATAACACTCAGATTTTCTGGAAGTATACACCAAATTATGTTTGGATAATGTTACACATAATTCTGTGTTCCATCAATATATTGTGCTACATGAAAGAATGAGTTTTATGGAACTAAAATATTTTATTGATAATACTATTAAAACATTATAAAAGTTATAAACTATTTTTTTGAATAGAAGATATAAATAATATTAAATAAATTGTGAAAATAGTGTATACAAATCTATATACAATGAATCGTTTGGTTCTGAATTATTTTTAATTGAATGTAAGAACTATTTGAAAATAAACTCATTTTCTCTGAAAACTGGTTTTCTATATACAAACACATTTTAACTAAATAAATTAAACAATCCAATATTGAATAATTTTATTTTATAAATTTTTTTAAATAAATTTTTTAGCACTCATCAAATATATTTTATTGGCACAATATAAAATTTTCTTTTTTTGATTTTTTTATTCTTATAATATGTTTCATTTTGTTGATGTAAAGAGTAAAACAAAGAATTTTTAATATGAACTGATTTTTATCCAATTTATTTATGCAATTAAATTATATTCTTATTTTTTTCTGTAGTAAAAATAAATAAATTATAAATATATTAATCCAATTTAAGTCATTTGAATAAATTATACATTCAACTTTAATATTAAAACATTTGAACATTAGAATGTATTAACATTAAAATTATATTATTTCATCCCATATTTGATATTAGATTTAAATTATTTTTTTTCTTTTAGGATTGAAATTTAGAAAAAAAAATTCCATATTTTGAACCATAATAAATTATAATATCAAATAAGTTAATAATATTTTTTGATAAAAAAACTATTGAACGTAATTAAATTTAATTAAAAGAATTAAGGTTAAAAGAAGTTAAATAAGTGTTTAAAAATTATTCCGAAGTTGTAAAAATTACTATAAAATTGCACCACACCCTTATTTGGACATACATTGATCATTACCCTTCATTAATCAATTTTTTAGTGCCATGGAATCCTATTGGTTTTTAAAAACAATGGGAGCACACAATATTTTTAAACAAATGTCATGTGTGTCATCTCCCCCACATATAAAAAGACACAAAATACCCCTCACTAATTCACACCAATAAATACATTTGGATCATTAAAAAAATTACTAAATAAGATAAATATTCCATATATCTTCTTGAAATCCTCAGATTTGTTATAAATAAAACCAAGCTATTATTTTGGTGTAAATTGAAAGGAATTACCCAAAGAAGAGGTAGCATTATTAATTGAGAACATTTGTTTAATTTATTTTTCCACAAATTAAATTATTCTTATTATATGATTATATTATATCCTCATTTTCCTCAATATACTGAAATATTGTTATGTTACGAGTACGACCAACACTTTAACACACTTCCATAAAATGTGATACACAATCACCATTCGACTGTATGACTGACTAACATCTCGTGAATCTATGTCCAATGTTCATCCATTAAGACCTATCAAGGTTGATAATAATGATGAAATTATAGTTTTTATATTATATATATTATTATTATGATTTCATTTTTCATCAGTATGTATTATATAATCCATACATTCATTCTCTCTTTTTTGTGAAAATAAAATAACTTCGTTTATTGATGCATGGTCTACCGCCTCCTAAAAGCAATGTGATTCATTCATGATTTACATGTAATGTATTAAATACGGGTTTAATAAAAATATATTAAATATAATAAATATTAATTTTAATTGAATGATAATATATATATATATATATATCATTTTATTTTATTTTTTTATATACGATAAGAAAATGAAAACAATATTCATGAGTACGTATGACCAATTGTTTCAACAAAAATTTTATATCATTTCATATCTATATTTTTTATAGATTATTTTGAATAATTATATTTTGAATATATATGCTATTTATATCATGTTTTAAATTTTTTAATTAAGTAAATCATGATCTAAGTAATAGTATCAAGAATAACAAGTAGGAACATAGATGAAAAACAAAGCGGATATTAACTGAAATGTAACATTAAGATGGAATTGTTAAAAATCGGTAATATAATGTCATAACAAAATATTATATTGTACTAGATGTAATAATATGTATCTATGGCATTTTTATAATAATCATATATTTATTTTATATATTTTTAATGTGTAATATGAGATTCAAGAATTCAGTTAAGGGTTTTCTCATCTCAATTTTATTTCTATGTGATATAGGATATATCCACCACTTATTATTGTTTTGTGATGCATATTATACCCTATGACATGTTATATCATGAATATAATTTAATTAATTATATTAAATGATTCAATTGATTTTATTTTTTCACGAATCTCATGATTAAAAAGTTACTCGACTAGTAACGGGGATTTCTATTGAAACATTTATTTCTATGTGACTTATTCCATATAACTCACTCATTTATTTTGTGTGGTGTATATAAAATCCATGAATTTATTCATTGATAATAATTCTAAAATTTATGGGTATTTAAATATCCATTTTATGATCACTCTTTCATTCGTTTTATGGCTCAAATGTTACCAAATTGGTAATGTAATTTTCTCTCAATTTGGCTATTTAAGACGCATGCCTTGTTATGCATTATATTATTTACTTAGTGTATATACTAACATTTGAGATGTTATATCATGAATATAATTTTTTTCATGCTATTTTATACTTCATGTAATGTAATTTTATGATGGGGATTATGCCTCAATGTTACCAAAGTTCTAACACTTTATTATTACAATCTCATCATTTATCGATATTGTTTATGATTATGCTTCCATTGATGAAATCTTATGATCCATATCTCAAAAACTCTCATGAATTTTCTTATCCTTTATTAATTCATTATATATTCAATTAATTATACAATTTCTCAATATTTGTTACATTAGATAATTAATAAACTACATTTATGAATGTCTAACATTATTTATCTCTTCTGTTAGAAATATGTTCTACCCATAAACAATGTTTTCTAAAAAAGATAAAAAAATTAAATTATATTTTAATCACATCTTAAAAGAAAATATATTAAAAATGTTATTTGTTTTGAAATGTATTTAAAATTGTTTTCAATTGATTTTTATAAGTGCTCAAGGTTTTATTCAAAGAAATATATTTTCAATTTTTTTATGATTTCAAAAATGATTTCCAAATAAGGTTATTTTCCTCTAAATTTATTTTAAATGATTTTAGAAGATTTATTTTAATTTTTATATTTATTTTTCAAATAAAATTATTTTGATAATGTTTTATGTCTTTAAAAGTGATTTTGAATGAAATTTTATTTTCCTTAATTAATTCACCATGTGAAATTTCAAAATCCATCATTATCTAAGATTAGATACATTGATATTTAATATGCTATATTGGGAATATACTACAGGGACATAATTCTTCTTATATCATTGAATGTTTTATTTTTAATATGATAAGATGATTATGAATCCCTTTCCTATTCCACATGTTATAACATGATAAAATTCTTGTGTATCCTAATTCCTTTAATGGATTATTTAATGACGTAATGATTATGAAACCTGTATCATTTCTATAGGTCATGATAAGATGAAATATTCATGAAAACCATTTAAATTCATTGGTCAATATATGTTGTTTATAAAACCCATCCCTTTTTATGGATCATAATATGATGACTGTTTATTTTTCTTGTGGACCATGGATGTATGATTTTATTATGTGGTCGGTTGGAATTCAGTCTCCCTCCAATGCATCAGGTAATGATAAATGGTATTTGAGATCAGAGGGTACATATTTTGTATCCCAAGACTACAAATAAGATGGTATATGGGTTGTATCCCAAGCCTAAAATCGAGAGTTCTTACGGGTAAGATACAAATTCCAAAAATAAGAGGGCATACAGGTTGTAGCCCATGACTGAAAAAAAGAGGGTACATATGTTATAGCCCAATCTAGAAAAGAACATGGTACGTGGTTTTTATCCCATGCCTAAAAAAGATATTACATAGGTTTTTTCCAATGACAGAAAACAGGTGGGTATACAGGTTTTTTCCCATGTCCCAAGAAATTACCAGGGTTATTATCCCAATATTAATATGTTATGAAGGCCCGAGATGATATACTTGAAGTAATATTTTCTATTCTTATGTGTCTAAACAAATTCCACATATTAATCTTATGTTATTAGTTCATCGATTATTATATTGATTTCGTTATTATTCATGTCTTTCGATTTGCCAACTTTTATTCTATGACTATTGTATATGATCATTAATATCTAGGTTAGGATTTTAAAATTTTATTCGCATGGTCTCATACAATTATGTTCATGTTATGATTATATATATCCTTTATCTACCCTTACCTAGAACATAATCTCACCTTTTCTTATGTTTACTTTCCCTAGGTTCTGATGAAATGTTTTAAGTATAAGTATTATATTGTAATAACTTTTTGGGAATCCTCAATGATTTGCTACCAAGATAGAGGATTGCACGATAAGATTCTAATGAGACTAAACTATAATGGTCATTGGTAATTCACTTTTGTAAAGTGATGGATATTCATCTAAAATGATATAATATTGTTGTATGTTAATCCCTTATCTCTGTAGTTGGTATCAAAGTAATGGTTTAGTCAATATTTCAAAACTAGAATGATAAAACATTAATGACATTCGTAGGGATATATATAAGGATATTTATAGCAATGTATCTATAGATAATCGTATAGTTTTACATATTTGAAAGATAATGACATGATGTATACATCCTATAAGTAAATTTTCATGATTATGTGGTTTTTTGATATGAATAGTGTTCCTCACACAATGATTTATGGTCCTAGTCAATAATGGGAACTAGAAGGAAATATGGAAATATTAAATGTTTCATATGTGGAAATTATGGGTATAATATAATTGATGTTTTGATGTGGAAATACCATGAATAGAGTTAGGAAGGAGGCACAAGTATTTGTTGTATTGTTGGAGACAAAGTGACCTAAAATGACATGTTAAAGTTAAGGGATTTTCTAACATTATTTTTTTACATTAAATGAAAGAAGAATTATTAAATTGATGTTAAGGAACCTTATGACATAATTCATATTTCATATCCTTGGAAATTGGTGTTAAGGAATAATATGACGAATCCTATATAATGGCTTAAGAATACTGTTTGATTATTTAAGGGTATATGTATAAGAATTATTGAATTATTTTTAATGAATAATGAAGTATATTTTTTCCATTAAGGATTTGTAAAAATATATTTAATGGTTTCTATGATATTGAAATGTTATTTAATAGAAATGTGATAATTTTATTATAAGAAGGTAAAATAAAATGTGTTCATGATGTTGTGATTTTTACCTTGGATCAAGAGATGATTGATATGGATAAAGTAAATTAGATAGTAATGATTTCCATGGAACTGATTCTTTATTGTTTTTTTTCTTGAAAAATTGGTCTATGTTATCATGGATGATGTAAATTTTTTTTGGATTTATAGAATATCTACAAAAAAATTGGATTCAGAAAGAATTCATGATTTAAATAATGATTTTTGGAAATTCAGGTTATTGTCATGTTTTAAGAGAATATATGATAAAGTAATTCACATGTTTGGTTTGTAACAACCAAGATCTACTTTATGATATATGGTGGATACATTTTATGCTGATTATGAAGAAATTTAGCATCATTTCTCATGCTTTGGTTTCTAATGTTTTGGAATGGTTAAAGAATAAACTTTATGGGACTGTTTATGGTAAACTTAAGATATGGTTTTAGAGATTACTGTAATATCTCTCCATTTGATGTTTTATGAATATTGGATATCTTCGACTAACCATTTATCTATGATAATAACTAAATACATATGTAATAACTCATCATTATATATATGATTCTCATTATCTATTAGTACTTCATGAATGAAAAATTCACCATCATTTCATGGAGAAAGAGATAAAGTGAAATTAATGTATGACAGAACCAATGAGTGAGATTGGGCATACGAAAAGGAATGAAATCAAGTATGTATATTTCATTATGTTCATAGAAAATAAAATAATTCCTCAACTATTGGAAAAAGATATTGAAAATGATTTATCCTAATACATTTATTTCTATGGAAATTATGGTATTATAAATCATAAGGATTTTTTTGAGGCCCTTAACATTACATTGATCATTCACTTTCTTATGATCAATTACCTCAATCACACTCTATGAATATTTATGCATTTTCTACATTTACAATCATCAATTTCCACCCATTTTATCCTACATGGAAACATAATTATGAGTCACATTGGGTAACCATCACGTGTCCAACTATACCTTTATAAATTATGTTTTAGTATTAATTTCTACGATGTGGGGTTATATGAAAGGATCATTTAATTATTTATCCTTAATGATAAAAACTAATTTTCATAAAGAAATTCATTTTAAGGGTGCAAAAATTTTATAACCTTGAGTTTATATTAATATATATCTTTTGGGAAAAATTAATATTATTTGATAGCATTAATTGCATGATACACCATGTTATGTTTTTCTTATATATAACACTAATTTACGATTTCACTATACATAACAAATAGAATAAATTGTGATATATTACATGTACGTTTGGCTTCTGTTACAGAAAATAATAATTTACTTATATAGAATGCATTACATGAAAAAACGAGTTTTGGAAAACTACAATATACTATTAATAATATTGTTAAAAATTTATAACATTTATTATCTATATATTGGAATATATGTTTTGAATATGATTAACTAAATTATGAAGACAGTTTTTATACAAGTATATAAATTGAATCATCTGGTTACTATTTAGCTGTAAATGAATGTAAGAACTATTTTAAAATAATGAAATTTATTTTCTATGAAAATTATTTTTCTATGTAAAAACATGGTTAATATCAATAAATTAAACAAATAAATTTTGAAAAATGATTTTAATGAAATTTATTTAATAATTTTTTTACTCAAATAAAATTGATTTCATAGGAATAATATATGAATAATTCTAATTTTTTCAATAGAAAGATGTATTTTTCTAAATAGTAAATTTACCACCATTTAATGAAACATCAATTTGGAATATATATTTGGATAATTTTTAAATTTTTATTGGGAAAAATAAACGTCATTTCGTAAATCATAATATAATAATTAACTTTATTTTATTTTTATTATTTTTCTGAGGATTTTCATTTTCCCATGAAAAGTATAAAACCCTGAAATTTAATTGAAAACTGATTTTTCATCCAATTTATTTATATATTAAAATTTTTTGTTTATTTTGTTAAAAAGTATATGTAGATAAAAAATCAGTATCTTAAACCAATTTAAGTTGTTTGAATCAATTTTACCTTCATATTGGATATAAAAACTTTTCAAACCATTGAACTGTAACGACCCAAATTTTAATTAATGGAAAATCCCTCTTGATCCAGTTAAATGTTTCTTTATGTTTTTATAAGATGTCAACTTCTTTAAGTTTTACGTTAAGATTTGTGACCGTTACTTTTATAGCCGTTGAACAGTGATCATCTGGGTAGTTTAAATGTAAGGCTTTAACGAACCAATTTTCTACTCAGACAAATGAAGCGATGGCCTCATCCAGTAGAATTGCCCCTTACGAAGTCCATTTGTCGGAGCTCGGAAAGGAGGTGGCGTCTTTGGGCTTTGCCCTTGACCAAGCCCAAGCTGAGCTTCATCAAGTCAAGCTCGAACGTGATCGTCTACGGGAAAAATGGAAGTTGATAGAGATTACCACTCGAGCAATGTTATCCGAGCAACCCCAAGAGTCTGTCACCATCGCACACCTTACCCTTAGGTCTTATGCGGCTATTTTAAGGGGTTATGTAACAAATAAGTAGCACCATGTTCATGTACATTATTTTTTTTATATAATAATGAATATAATTTCTAGTCATTTTTGATACATTGTAATTAGTTTTTAAAGTACAAACGGTGTTTTTAGTTATTATTTAATTAAGAATTATATTTTATTAAATTAAAGGATTTTTGAATTAAATAATATTTTAATAAAATATTATTATTAATATTAAATTAATATTTATTAAATATAAATGATCTTATAATTTTATGAATGCAATTCAAATTTTTATTAAGGTTTGAAAGCCATTTCTGTCAAAACCCGTGATTTTTTTTATAAATGTCGGTTATTATTTTAAAAGTGAAAATTCACATATTTAGAAAATTATTTAGATAAAATAAATATTATTTTTGGAATCAGGACGTCGAAATTATCCAACGGTTAATTTTTCATAATTTTCTGAGACAGTCAAATTTTTGGGTAAAAATTAAATACCATTTAAATATATAATGTGTTTTATGACATCATAATGACCCAATGGTGATGTAATAAAATACCATAATCCTTATGTTCGGCCAATATGTGTTTTATCATTAAAATAATGAGGTTTTGGGTTTGTTTGACTCACTTTTCAAAGATTAATGGAGCCCTCAAGACTTATTCAACACTTTGCCTTTTTAAATTAATTTCAATGGGAGTGTGACTCACCTCCACATAATCAACCCTAATTTTTTAATAAGTTCGGACCTTGGCCTTGTAAAATATTGTTTTCCTCTTTCCTTTTCCAGAAACCATGGGCAAATACCATGGGATGGTTTGTGGTTTGGATTATTTTAATATAAGGGGTCCCAAACTAAATAATAAAGAATTCTCTCACCTTTCCTATATAAACCCACCCAAGCTCCCACTTCCTCCTCACCCAAAGCCCTTGAAGTTCGTCCAACCTCTGCCCTACTCTCTCTAGAATCCTCTCAAGGTGCCCCAAGCTCCCAAGAAGCCTCTCACAAGCCTCTCTCTAGCCTTTGGAAGCACACTTCCAAGTAAGGGTTTTTTCTTCCTTTCTCATTTTTGTCAATTTTCTTTAAGTTGTATTGCCCTTTTAATTTCATTTATGAATGTTGGGGTATTGTTTTTCACCTCTCCCATACTGCCCTATTATTGTTTGAATGATGGGAGACCCCTTTCTCTCTCATTAAATGCCTCCCATGTACACCTGTTACTATGCCGAAATTCCGAAAGGAACCTTTTTCTCCTCTTTTATATTCAAGCAATACTTTTGTATCATGAATCTAAATTCCCTTTAAATTGTTGGGACATGTATCTATATGACCTTCTTACTGTCCATTACATGTAAATATGATGAGGAACCCCTTTCTCTCTCATCAGCCTTTTTTTATGAATTCTTATGTCACGCCGTTACGCTGCCGAAATCACACCGATTTTCTAAGCCAATATCATTGTGTAGTGAATACCATGCCCATTTCTCCATCAAGGGTATTCACCTTTATGAACATTTACTTATTGATTGTAAAGTTTCATGTATGAATTCCACATTCCTTTATCGTGGAATAAATGATTATGTTTTATGAATCCATGTTTTATGATCCATGTGGCACACTTATGCATGAAATGAAATGTTTAAGAAGGGTGCGCCCTGATAGCGCTCCAATGCATTGGGTAAAGTATAGTATC
The DNA here is from genome assembly GCA_963277665.1 of Viscum album. NCBI lineage: Eukaryota > Viridiplantae > Streptophyta > Magnoliopsida > Santalales > Viscaceae > Viscum > Viscum album. Next base: position 1,430,586,800 of record OY728141.1, read on the forward strand.
ATGATACGTCATGTGCAATGAGTGTTGACTCATGCTAATTCAAGTGCAACGAGGGTTTACTCGTGCTTCAAGTGCAATGAGGGTTTACTCATGCTCCATGTGCAATGAGCCTTGGCTCATGCTAATTCAATGTTAAGTGTTGTTGCCACATTTCCATGTTATGATTATCATGCTTTATCATGCCTTTATGTTCATGTATTTCTTATGCTCTATTGATATGCCTATTGCCTAAAATGTATTGTACTCCTCATGTTATTCATTGTTTACTCCCTTACTGGGCTTTATAGCTCACCCTTTTCTTATGCATGTCCTCAGGTTATCCCATGAAATGCTAAGTATGAAGGAATGTAGTGGTCATGTAAAGGAAGTTTTCAATAAGGATGTTGTATTTCAAGTTTAAAGTTTTTATGTAATGATCCTAATCCCCAAAGACACTAAACCTCTCGATCTTCTTTGTTGTATCAAGTGAAGTTTTATGTAATAAAGCATGTTTAAGTTGTAATAAAAAGCAGGGTTGTCATAGTTGGTATCAGAGGATAGGTTTAGTTATTTTTGGGATTAGGAAACCCTAGTAAAGCCTTAGATACAAGACTAAGAATAATAAAAACATCCCTAAGTTTTGGTAAATACTAATTAAGTGGTTTATCAAACAAATACATCCCTGTCTGGATACGAGCAGGTAGAGACGGCTCTGGCACAGATGTATCCTAGGGGTAAAACCTGAAAACACTGCTTTGAGCTAGACTCGAACGGGAACTGGTGCACGACAATGGGCCTTGATGCACTCTTGGTTACGACACTCCCGGATAAATTCACAATCTTAGTATGAACCCTTATTAAGGGAAAAATGCCCCTAAGAATATATGTTATAAGTAAGATCATGAAAAGCCTGGATTGAATCCTATAGACTCATGAGTTAAAGAGATTAAAGTTTATTTATAAGTCATCAAATTTTGTCTTTGGATTACCCTTTATGTGTTACCCCTAACTTTCCTTTTATTCCAGCCAATGGCTGGTAATAGGAGAACTCGGGCTAACAACCGTTGTGAAGATCACTGTGATGATTGTACTAATGAGATGCCCAATCCGATGGGAGCGGGAATCACGAACTTTGTCACGCTTCTCTCTCAGCTAACTCAAGTTTTGAATAGAAACACTGGTCAAGAGGAACGTTCAACCCCCCCTAAGAAAGAACAAGTCGCTATTGAAAGCTTCATGAGACAAATGCCTCCTACTTTTAGTGGATCATCTGATCCCACGATCGCTGAACAATGGATCAACTCCATTGAGAAGATATTCTCCATCCTCCAATGCTCTGAAAAAAGAGAAGGTTCTCCTGGCGTCATATCGTATGGAGGGTGAAGCTGATCAATGGTGGACGTTGATCAAAAATACGAAGCCTGAGGAGGAGATTGAGGCTTTGGAATGGAAGGTATTCCGGAAGATGTTTTTCGATAAATATTTTCCACGCACCCTCCGTCTTAAGATGGAAAGGGACTTCCTTTCCCTCAAGCAGAAAGATGAGGAATCTGTGGGAGCGTACGAGGAAAACTTCACAAGGCTTGCACGATACGCTTCCGGCTTTGTCGTTACCCCCGAATGCAAGGTTGACCGCTTCTTTGGTGGGCTGAAGCCTAGCTTGCGGAAAGCATTAGCGATCCGTGACTTCGACAGCTATGAGGAAATTGTCCGATGTGCCCTCAAGGTTGAAATGGAGATCGGAGAATCACAGGGGTATCATGGGGACAAGAAGCGTAAGGTGGACTTCAATGCTGGTGGTCCGATGGATAAATCCAACGGTGCTAAGAAATTCCAGCACCCCACTTGCCAAAAGTGTGGAAAGAAGCACCCTGGAAATTGCCTTAGGGGGACAAGAAAATGCTTCAAATGTGGAAGAGAAGGGAACCTAGCTGTTAACTGTCAGCAAGAAGGACCCGCGGCTACGACGGAGGGGAGGAACGCTCCGTTCGAACCTCAACGCGTTGTTCAATGCTTCAAATGCAAATAACCGGGTCATTTTGTGAATCAGTGCCCTAATCCAAGGGTTATCGGAGGCAATCAACAACCTCCAAGACAGCAAGGAAGAGCTTTTGCCATCACTTCTGCCGAAGTGAACCCCGACAACGAAGTGGTGACAGGTACGCTAGTTATTCATTCAAGAATAGCGAACGTACTTTTTGATTCAGGTTCTATGCATTCTTTTATATCTCAAAAGTTTAGTAGAATAATCCCTGCACCACCACAAATCATGGAAGTAAAGATGTCGGTGAGTACGACAAATGGGGCAATCATTGCATCCCATGAGTATAAGTCCTCCCCTGTTATAATCTGTGGATTGAATTTCCCGGCGAACCTCGTCATACTCCCTTTGGTGGAATTTGATGCAATTCTTGGCATGGATTGGCTTTCCTTATATAGAGCCAACATAAATTGTCGGGAGAGGGAAATCACACTCCATATGGAGAATCGACCCCCGATTCTTTACAAGTGTCAGGAGGAAGATGAATCTCCTTTAGCTCCATCATCTCAAGCATGGATATTACTACCTTATGAGCACGCATATCTGGCTCAGATGATTGAGTCCAAGGAAGAAACCACCCTTGAAGAAATGCCTATTATGAGGGAATTCGCTGAAGTATTTCCCGAGGAACTTCCTGGTCTTCCTCCAAGAAGAGATGTTGAGTTCTCAATTGAACTTATACCTGGGGTGCTACCAATATCCAAGAATCCATATAGAATGGCTGTGGTTGAGCTTGAAGAACTGAAGAAACAACTACAGGAGAATCTGGATAAAGGGTTTATATGCCCAAGTGCATCACCATGGGGTGCACCAGTCCTCTTCGTCAAGAAGAAGGATGGGTCAATGCAGCTTTGCATCGATTATCGTGAACTTAACAGAATCACGATAAAGAACAAGTATCCTCTCCTAAGAATCGATGACTTGTTTGATCAGCTGCGTGGAGCTCAATACTTCTCCAAGGTCGACTTGCGGTCGGGATATTATCAAGTAAGGGTGAAGAAGGAAGATATCCCCAAGACTGCTTTTCGTACAAGGTACGAGCACTATGAATTCATAGTAATGCCTTTTGGACTCACCAATGCTCCAACAATATTCATGGACTTGATGAATAGAGTCTTTAGAGATTACCTAGATAAATTTGTGGTAGTCTTTATAGATGATATTCTAATATACTCCAAAACCAAGGAGGACCATGAGGAGCATTTAAGAACTGTATTGGAGACTTTGCGCAAGGAGAAGCTCTATGCCAAGTACAGCAAGTGTGAGTTCTGGTTGAAGGAGGTCTCATTCTTGGGCCATATCATCACAAGCAATGGGATATCTGTGGACCCCTCCAAAACAGATGCAATTGAGGGATGGCCGAGGCCAACATCGGTAACTGATATCCGTAGCTTCTTGGGGTTAGCTGGATATTATCGACGATTTGTGAGAAACTTCTCACGATTGTCCAACCCTCTTACCAAGCTAACTCGAAAGGGAGTAAAGTTTGCTTGGAGTGATGAATGTGAAGAAAGCTTCAAGGAGTTGAAAAGGAGGCTTATCACTGCACCTGTGCTCACTTTACCCACAAGTGGGGAGCTTTTTGTGGTATTCAGTGATGCTTCGAAGAAGGGCTTAGGATGTGTGCTGATGCAGAATGATAAAGTGATATCCTATGCCTCAAGACAGTTGAAAATCAATGAGCGAAACTATCCAACGCATGATCTGGAGTTGGCGGCGGTAATCTTTGCCTTGAAAGTCTGGCGGCATTATCTCTATGGAGAGAAATGTGAGATATATACTGACCACAAGAGTCTTAAATATGTATTCACACAGAAAGAGCTTAATATGCGCCAGATAAGATGGATAGAGCTCATAAAGGATTATGACTGTTCAATACATTACCACCCTGGGAAGGCGAACAAGGTGGCGGATGCCCTATGTAGAAAGGATCCAGCAATTCTATCAATGATGAGAATTGAGAAGGATCCAATCTTCTTAGACTTGATGAAGATGGACATGGGAATCATAAAGAAGGGAACATCATCAATCCTTTCACAAATGATTTCTCAACCATCTCTTTTGGAAAGGTTAAAGGATGCTCAAAAGGATGATGCGAGAATCCAAGAAAAAGTGGAAGCTATCAAAAAGGGAAAATCCTCAGAGTTTAATGTTAATGAAGAAGGAATTGTGCGGTTTGGGAAAAGACTATGTGTCCCATAAATTTCGGAGCTGAAGAAGGAACTTTTAGATGATGCACATAGTTCAAATTTCTCTATTCACCCAGGGAGCACAAAGATGTATCGAGATCTCCGAGAAAACTTTTGGTGGGATAATATGAAGAAGGAGATTGCTGAATATACATCAAAGTGCCTGGTGTGTCAGCAAGTGAAGGCAGAGAGGCAGAAGTCTAAGGGGATGATGCAACCATTGCCCATACCAGAATGGAAATGGGAGAACATCACCATGGACTTTGTCACCGGACTTCCAAGGACATCCAAAGGCAGCAATGCAATCTGGGTTGTTGTGGATCGTCTTACAAAGACTGCACACTTCATTGCTATTAGAGAGGATTTCTCTTTGGATCAACTGGCACGGATATATATCAGGGAAGTGGTACGGTTGCATGGAGTACCACTATCTATTGTGTCTGACCGAGATCCAAGATTTACCTCTAAGTTTTGGGAGAGTCTTCAACATGCTCTGAATACTGAACTGAACTTCAGTACGGCCTATCATCCTCAAACTGATGGCCAATCCGAGCGGACTATCCAAACACTTGAGGATATGTTGAGAGCGTGCTCAATGGAATTTAAAGGAGGATGGGATCAACATCTTCCTCTAGTTGAGTTCTCTTATAATAATAGTTTCCACTCGAGCATCCAAATGGCACCATATGAAGCCCTGTATGGGAAGAGGTGTAGAACACCGGCATGTTGGGATGAGGTCGGTGAACGTAAGCTGCTTGGACCAGAAATGGTCGAAGAAGTGGTGGAGAAGGTGAAAACCATTCAGCAGCATATCAAGGCAGCCCAAAGTCGACAGAAGAGTTATGCAGATAATCGTCGACGAGACCTTGAGTTTAAAGTCGGATACATGGTGTTTTTACGCATATCTCCGTGGAAGAAGGTCATGAGGTTTGGAAAGAAAGGGAAGTTAATTCCAAGGTACATCAGCCCCTTCGAGATTCTTGATCGTGTTGGGGCTGTGGCCTATAGACTAGCACTTCCACCTACTATAGCCAAGGTGCATGATGTCTTCCATGTATCCCTCTTAAGGAAGTACATACTAGACCCTTAACATGTACTCTCTTCCGAGGTGGTACAATTAGAAGACGATCTTTCTTATGAGGAGCAACCAGTGAAGATCTTAGATCGTAGAGAAAAAGTTCTACGAAATAAGACAATGCCCCTCGTCAAGGTGTTGTGGAGAAACCACAAGTTTGAAGAAGCAACTTGGGAGTCGGAGGATATGATGAAGCTAAGTTACCCACATTTGTTTTAGTGTGGGAAAAGGAAAATTTCGAGGGCGAAATTTCTTAAGGGGGGAATGTTGTAACGACCCAAATTTTCATTAATGGAAAATCCCTCTTGATCCAGTTAAATGTTTCTTTATGTTTTTATAAGATGTCAACTTTTTTATGTTTTACGTTAAGATTTGTGACCGTTACTTTTATAGCCGTTGAACAGTGATCATCTGGGTAGTTTAAATGTAAGGCTTTAACGAACCAATTTTCTACTCAGACAAAGGAAGCGATGGCCTCATCCAGTAGAATTGCCCCTTACGAAGCCCATTTGTCGGAGCTCGGAAAGGAGGTGGCGTCTTTGGGCTTTGCCCTTGACCAAGCCCAAGCTGAGCTTCATCAAGTCAAGCTCGAACGTGATCCTCTACGAGAAAAATGGAAGTTGATAGAGATTACCACTCGAGCAATGTTATCCGAGCAACCCCAAGAGTCTGTCACCATCGCACACCTTACCCTTAGGTCTTATGCGGTTATTTTAAGGGGTTATGTAACAAATAAGTAGCACCATGTTCATGTACATTATTTTTTTTATATAATAATGAATATAATTTCTAGTCATTTTCGATACATTGTAATTAGTTTTTAAAGTACAAACGGTGTTTTTAGTTATTATTTAATTAAGAATTATATTTTATTAAATTAAAAGATTTTTGAATTAAATAATATTTTAATAAAATATTATTATTAATATTAAATTAATTTTTATTAAATATAAATGATCTTATAATTTTATGAATGCAATTAAAATTTTTATTAAGGTTTGAAAGCCATTTCTGTCAAAACCCGTGATTTTTTTTATAAATGTCGGTTTTTATTTTAAAAGTGAAAATTCACATATTTAGAAAATTATTTAGATAAAATAAATATTATTTTTGGAATCAGGATGTCGAAATTATCCAACGGTGAATTTTTCATAATTTTCTGAGACAGTCAAATTTTTGGGTAAAAATTAAATACCATTTAAATATATAATGTGTTTTATGACATCATAATGACCCAATGGTGATGTAATAAAATACCATAATCCTTATGTTCGGCCAATATGTGTTTTATCATTAAAATAATGAGGTTTTGGGTTTTTTTGACTCACTTTTCAAAGATTAATGGAGCCCTCAAGACTTATTCAACACTTTGCCTTTTTAAATTAATTTCAATGGGAGTGTGACTCACCTCCACATAATCAACCCTAATTTTTTAATAAGTTCGGACCTTGGCCTTGTAAAATATTGTTTTCCTCTTTCCTTTTCCAGAAACCATGGGCAAATACCATGGGATGGTTTGTGGTTTGGATTATTTTAATATAAGGGGTCCCAAACCTAAATAATAAAGAATTCTCTCACCTTTCCTATATAAACCCACCCATGCTCCCACTTCCTCCTCACCCAAAGCCCTTGAAGTTCGTCCAACCTCTGCCCTACTCTCTCTAGAATCCTCTCAAGGTGCCCCAAGCTCCCAAGAAGCCTCTCACAAGCCTCTCTCTAGCCTTTGGAAGCACACTTCCAAGTAAGGGTTTTTTCTTCCTTTCTCATTTTTGTCAATTTTCTTTAAGTTGTATTGCCCTTTTAATTTCATTTATGAATGTTGGGGTATGGTTTTTCACATCTCCCATACTGCCCTATTATTGTTTGAATGATGGGAGACCCCTTTATCTCTCATTAAATGCCTCCCATGTACACCCGTTACTATGCCGAAATTCCGAAAGGAACCTTTTTCTCCTCTTTTATATTCAAGCAATACTTTTGTATCATGAATCTAAATTCCCTTTAAATTGTTGGGACATGTATCTATATGACCTTCTTACTGTCCATTACATGTAAATATGATGAGGAACCCCTTTCTCTCTCATCAGCCTTTTTTTATGAATTCTTATGTCACGCCGTTACGCTGCCGAAATCACACCGATTTTCTAAGCCAATATCATTGTGTAGTGAATACCATGCCCATTTCTCCATCAAGGGTATTCACCTTTATGCACATTTACTTATTGATTGTAAAGTTTCATGTATGAATTCCACATTCCTTTATCGTGGAATAAATGATTATGTTTTATGAATCCATGTTTTATGATCCATGTGGCACACTTATGCATGAAATGAAATGTTTAAGAAGGGTGCGCCCTGATAGCGCTCCAATGCATTGGGTAAAGTATAGTATCATGATACGTCATGTGCAATGAGTGTTGACTGATGCTAATTCAAGTGCAACGAGGTTTTACTCGTGCTTCAAGTGCAATGAGGGTTTACTCATGCTCCATGTGCAATGAGCCTTGGCTCATGCTAATTCAATGTTAAGTGTTGTTGCCACATTTCCATGTTATGATTATCATGCTTTATCATGCCTTTATGTTCATGTATTTCTTATGCTCTATTGATATTCCTATTGCCTAAAATGTATTGTACTCCTCATGTTATTCATTGTGTACTCCCTTACTGGGCTTTATAGCTCACCCTTTTCTTATGCATGTCCTCAGGTTATCCCATGAAATGCTAAGTATGAAGGAATGTAGTGGTCATGTAAAGGAAGTTTTCAATAAGGATGTTGTATTTCAAGTTTAAAGTTTTTATGTAATGATCCTAAGCCCCAAAGACACTAAACCTCTCGATCTTCTTTGTTGTATCAAGTGAAGTTTTATGTAATAAAGCATGTTTAAGTTGTAATAAAAAGCAGGGTTGTCATATGAACATTTTAAATTTCAAAAACGTGTTGTTTTGAACTGTTTGTGGGATTATTTTTAAATTAATTTCACCCACTTATATGAGTATAATTTTTTAAAATGGAGTAAATATTTGGGATCAACATAATTTATAATTTCTAATATGTTAAAATTAGTTTTGACAAAAAATATTAGTAATATTAATTAAAAGTATTTAAAACAATTTATGTAAAAATGAATTTACATATTGGTTAAATCTTAATCATAAGGTGTCCAAATGACCCTAAATATATGGACTTTTTCTTATACATTACTTAATATTATGATAAATCATGACTTAATATTAATTATATTTTTAGTTTTAGAGTTTTAGAGAATTAGGCCATAACTATAAAATGTCAACTTGAATAATACATGTAGAAACTACTTCTCAATATCCATTTTTTCATAAAATAAAAACTCTTACAATGAAAAATGTCTAGTTCCATGTTTTAGACAACATTATTTTTCCTTGATCTCATACATGAACCTTATCCATATTTATATCCTATGGAAAACATTTCAAAAACATGGTATGAGCATAAAAAAGGTGAGATACGGTTATAAAATAAGGAAAGAAAACAATATCCCATCAATAAATAGAAATCAATGAAACCCGACTTTTAAATCGTAACATAACTCATGAAATCATAAGATTTATGAGTAACACGTAGCAATCGTAAATCATAATGGTAACTTGTGGAATACAAAACATACTTACACAGTAAATATCACAGCCACATAGGGAGTTAAATTGGAATAAAAACCAAATTATATTCCCTAAATCCCTTAGGAGAAACATTAACGTTTACCTCCGTCACGATACCCAATTCATTGAAGAGCTATCTTGGGCTCACCCACCCCAGATTTATCACAGAGCCACCCATATACATATACAATTCCCAATAACCATAACATTTTCATAAAATATAAATAAAAAATAGGATACATTATGCTTCCAAATTTCATTCACAATATATCTTTTCAAGATATTGAATTAATCAATTCATTTAAAACATCAAAAAATAATAGATTGGAATGAAAGTATCCCATAGAAATGTGAAACTTTTGAATGAAATTTACACATAAAAGACTCATGTCCATATAAATAAATACATAAAATAATTTATAAAACATGGACATGAAAGAGAAGGATTTAGGAGAATAAATATGTAGAACATTTGAAATGATTTTTTTGTTAAAGAATACATTAGTACTTGAGAAACTCCTGAATAAAAATTATTTTTGAATAACATTAAAAAATTATTATAATATCATGAAATTAAGGATATCCATGATATAACATTTCAATTGGTAGTATATACACCATATAAAAGTTAACTGGTGTATAACAACAAATATGTCTCAATGGAATGTAAATTGACACAATGTCCATTAAAAAGATTGTGTCCATAGTTTAAGGGTATGTCAATGACATAATTATGTGCGAAAAATATGAATACACTCAATATAAATTGATATTGAGTGTGTATTAATCAGTGGAATTCCCACATATTCATATCATGTCATAATCAAGAAGTTGATGTTTAAATCAATTATTTGAAATTGGGTTAGGAAGTTCCATTACAAAATTTCGACAGCCTAACAACAGCACATAAAATATAAGTAAATGATTTTATGAGAGATAAAATGGTATCTCATCAATTTGAAATAAAATTTACAATATTAAGGATATATAAGAACATATACCAACATAAGAAGGTGTAAATTAAGAGACATAACAAAAAGAGGTCTTCTAAAAAGTGGAGGGCGAAAGGTTACCTTACCAATTTGGTAACTTATGAAAGATACACCACATGAAATAAGGAACATAAAATAAAGATATAATTACCCTTAAATTAAATTATATTACAAAATGAATACAATCATCACATGTACATACACCACATAAATGGAAATAATGGAAACATAACATGAATATCATGGGTATAAAAGTTAGATGAAAACCCCTTACCTCAAATTCGACTTGTCTTGCATATTCCTTGTTCTTCTTGGATAATAAAAATAAGTTAATTCTATTTGATTAAGAACCTTTTTCACGTTTATTATTCCTTTTATATAACTAATTAACTTTTTATAAAAAATAGTTAATTATTTGAGTTCATATCGGACATTTTGTCGAGTTTAGGAACTTGTGTAAAAAATGAACTTCATTTAATAATATGTTGTCCATGTGGTCAAAATTACATTATCAATAAAATGATATTCATGATTTATATATCATATATATCAAATATGTGTAGTATATATATATGTATTTATAATCTTACATAACACATAAATATAATAAATGAAATGCATTGTTCATTGAGACGGTAAGTCGTACATACCCATGAACACTACATTCATTTCTATTTCAATTTTAATGGAATAAAAACATAATGATACATAGGTATATTATTATTCCACTGTAATATCATATGATATATATGTTAAATAATTTTATTAACTCCATCCTTTATATGTTCCATGTATGTCATGAACAAATCATATCACCTTGAGGGGGTGGTAGTCCACACATCCTCAAAGGAAATTATCCTGTTTACACATATTGGAAATAAATAAAGTATATTTGTAAATAAAAATTACCGAAACATAGAGAAGTCATAAAAATAATAAAAATGATATATAAATATAGTGTCATCATAATGGCCACCATGAGAGGTGGTAGGAGAAGATTTAACAATCATCATTTAGTGAGGTAGTAGTTCACCGTCCACAGAAACAGTATTTTCTTTTCCCATTAGACAGAAGAGTGTGTATCTTTAGTTTGAATACATCTCATAACAAAAACCTTTTTTTTTGAGGAAATTATTTTTGTTATAAAATAATGGAATAAATATTGTTTAATGTGTCGGAGAAGAAAAATAAATGAAAATAACATAAGAGAATACATTACCTTTAAATTAGGTATCGCTCTTTGGTTTGAACCAAAAGGTTTACATGAAGTTCGGTATGCCTTACACTACTGGAAATAGAGGATGTCCCAACGGTTTAGAACTGTTGGGAAAGGCTGGGGAACCGTTGGTATATGTTATACCAACGGTTCTGCCAACCGTAGGCAAGTAAGCCATTGGGAAAAACTTTTCCCAACGGTTTACACTGAACCGTTGATATAGGAGGGGAAAAATACTGAGAAAAGATTCCCAACGGTTGCAAACCGTTGGCAAAACTCATTCCCAACGGTTGTCAAACCGTTGGCAAAACTCATAACACTGTTTTTCCCAACGGTTTTAAACCGTTGGGAAAAATACATTTGATGAACTCTTTCCCAACGGTTCAACGAACCGTTGGTAAAAACATATTTTTAAGATTCTATACCAACGGTTTAGAACCGTTGGCATACCCTAAGCTGCAAATTGCAGCAGCCTGCAATTTGCACAGCCCCTCTGTACATCAGCCACCTCTCATCTCATCAGGCCTCATTCTCACCTCGTTTTCGATCCAACTATTGTACCTGTAATAAACTAAAACATACATATACAATTACGAACAAATTCATACACATTTAACATATAATGGATCCTGAAACTATACACATCCATAATTAATTTACAATTCATAAACATACATAATTCATATATAATTCAATTTAAAATTTAGATGACAATTATATGTGGAATCCGATTGAGACGGGGATGATTGGTACACGTCACATATGAACCATGGATCGTTCTCCTAAAGTTTCAATGGAAACCGAATGCGTTTGGTCGGTTTTGCGTATGCCAGTTCTTTTCACTTATAATCCTACCCATTTTAAACAAAACAGACACAGTTAGAGCGGTGTTGGCCACACCGCGCCTTGGATTGAGTCGGGGATGACTCGTACACCTCACATATGACTCATGGATCGTTCTCCTAAAGTTTCAACGGAAACCGAATGCGTTTGGTCGGTTTTCCGTATGTACTTAAAATGATGTCCATTTTAATCAAAAGAGATCCACTTAGACTGATCCCGGCCACACCGCGACTCGGATTGAGCCCGAGTGGGCTCGTACATGTCACATATGATTGATGGATCGTTGTGATAAATTATCAACATATTCGGAATGCGTTTGGTCGGTTTTGCGTATGCTAGTTGTTCATTTCACTTATAATCCTGTCCATTTTAAACAAAAGATACACAGTTAGAACGGTGTCGGCCACACCGCTCCACGGATTGAGGCGGGATTGACTCGTACACATCACATACGACCCATGGATCCTTGTGCTAAAGTATCGACACAGTCCGAATGCCTTTGGTCGGTTTTTCGTATGTCACTTGATGATTTTCACTTAAAATGACGTCTTTTTGAAACAAAAGACCGACACTTTGAGTGGTGTCGGCCACACCGCGTCTCCGATTGTGGCGGGGTTGATTCGTACACGTCACATATGACCCATGGATCGTTCTCCTAAAGTTTCAATGGAAACCGAATCCGTTTGCTCGTTTTTCCGTATGTACTTAAAATGGTGTTCATTTTAAACAAAAAAGAGCCACTTAGACTTATCCCGGCCACACCGCGACTCGGATTCATCCCGGGTTGGCTCGTACACGTCACATATGACCCATGGATTGTTGGGATAAATTATCAACAGATTCGGAATGCGTTTGGTCGGTTTTCCGTATGCCAGTTGATGCTTTTCACTTAAAATGACGTCCTTTTGAAACAAAAGACGGACACTTTGAGTGGTGTCGGCCACACCGCGTCTCCGGATTGAGATGAAACCACCGTGCAACATTCTAATTATTATTCGCGACGTGTACGCGCAGACGGCACGTCAATCGGACGTGCCGTGTGCCCACGGTGACAGACAACGCAGTTCTGGTGTCATAAACGGCCAAAACGGGTGTCCAACGGTCAAATTCATAGCGGACGACCTCGGATTGAGCTGAAACCACCGAGAAACATTCTAATTATTATTCGTGACGTGTACGCGCAGACGGCACGTCAATCGGACGTGCGGTTTGCCCGGTACGGCTCAATAATCTTGTTTTAAGTGATGCGCGCGCTTCGTAAACGCGCGTGAGGGGGGTCCAAACAGGCCGAACGATGTCGGAATGGCCTGAAATCAGACAACAAATACGGGTGAGTGATTTATGAAGTGGTCGAGTAGACGGAACGTCAATCGGACGTGCCGTGTGCCCGCGGTGACCGACAACGCAGTTATGGTGTCATAAACGGCCAAAACGGGCGTCCAACGGTCAAATTCATAGCGGACGACCATAGATTCACCTGAAACCACCGTGCAACATTCTAATTATTATTTGTGATGTGTACGCGCAGACGACACGTCAATCGGACGTGCGGTTTGCCCGGTACGGCTCAATATTCGTGTTTTAAGTGATGCGCACGTTTCGAAACGCGCGTGAGGAGGGTCCAAACGGGCCGAACGATGTCGGAATGGCCTGAAATCAGACGACAAATACGGGTGAGTGATTTATGAAGTGGTCGAGCAGACGAAACGTCAATCGGACGTGCTGTGTGCCCGCGGTGACCGACAACGAAGTTATGGTGTCATAAACGGCCAAAACGGGCGTCCAACGGTCAAATTCATAGCGGACGACCACGGATTCACCCGAAACCACCGTGAAACATTCTAATTATTATTCGTGACGTGTACGCGCAGACGGTACGTCAATCGGACATTCGGTTTGCACGGTACGGCTCAATATTCGTGTTTTAAGTGATGCGCGCGCTTCGTAAACGCGCGTGAGGAGGGTCCAAACGGGCCGAACGAAGTCGGAATGGCCTGAAATCAGACGAAAAATACGGGTGAGTGATTTATGAAGTGGTCGAGCAGACGGCACGTCAATCGGACTTGTCGTGTGCCCGCGGTGACCGACAACGCAGTTATGGTGTCATAAACGGCCAAAACGTGCGTCCAACGGTCAAATTCATAGCGTACGACCTCGAATTGAGCTGAAACCACCGTGAAACATTCTAATTATTATCGGTGATGTGTACGCGCAGACGGCACGTCAATCGGACGTGCCGTGTGCCCGCGGTGACCGACAACGCAGTTATGGTGTCACAAACGGCCAAAACGGGCGTCCAACGGTCAAATTCATAGCGGACGACCACGGATTCACCCGAAACCACCGTGAAACATTCTAATTATTATTTTTGATGTGTACGCGCAGACGGCACGTCAATCGGACATGCGGTTTGCACGGTACGGCTCAATATTCGTGTTTTAAGTGATGTGCGCGCTTCGTAAACGCGCGTGAGGGGGGTCCAAACGGGCCGAACGATGTCGGAATGGCCTGAAATCAGACGAAAAATACGGGTGAGTGATTTCTGAAGTGGTCGAGCAGACGGCACATCAATCGGACATGACCTGTGCCCGCGGTGACCGAGAACGCAGTTCGGGTGTCATAAACGGCCAAAACGGGCGTTAAACGGTCAAATTCATAGCGGATGACCAGAGATTCACCCGAAACCACCGTGCAACATTCTAATTATTATTTGTGACGTGTACGCGCAGACGGCACGTCAATCGGACGTGCGGTTTGCCCGGTACGGCTCAATATTCGTGTTTTAAGTGATGCGCACGCTTCGAAACGCGCGTGAGGGGGGTCCAAACGGGCCGAACGATGTCGGAATGGCCTGAAATCAGACGACAAATACGGGTGAGTGATTTATGAAGTGGTCGAGCAGACGGCACGTCAATCGGACGTGCCGTGTGCCCGCGGTGACCGACAACGCAGTTATGGTGTCAAAAACGGCCAAAACGGGCGTCCAACGGTCAAATTCATAGCGGACGACCACGGATTCACCCGAACCCACCGTGAAACATTCTAATTATTATTCGTGACGTGTACGCGCAGACGGCACGTCAATCGGACGTGCCGTGTGCCCGCGATGACCGACAACGCAGTTATGGTGTCATAAACGGCCAAAACGGGCGTCCAACGGTCAAATTCATAGCGGACGACCTCGGATTGAGCTGAAACCACCGAGAAACATTCTAATTATTATTTGTGACGTCTACGCGCAGACGGCACGTCAATCGGACGTGCGGTTTGCCCGGTACGGCTCAATATTCGTGTTTTAAGTGATGCGCGCGTTTCGTAAACGCGCGTGAGGGGGGTCCAAACGGGCCGAACGATGTCGGAATGGCCTGAAATCAGACGACAAATACGGGTGAGTGCTTTCTGAAGTGGTCGAGCAGACGGCACATCAATCGGACATGACCTGTGCCCGCGGTGACCGAGAACGCAGTTCGGGTGTCATAAACGGCCAAAACGGGCGTTAAACGGTCAAATTCATAGCGGACGACCAGAGACTCACCCGAAACCACCGTGCAACATTCTAATTATTATTTTTGACGTGTACGCGCAGACGGCACGTCAATCGGACGTGCGGTTTGCCCGGTACGGCTCAATATTCGTGTTTTAAGTGATGCGCACGCTTCGAAACGCGCGTGAGGGGGGTCCAAACGGGCCGAATGATGTCGGAATGGCCTGAAATCAGACGACAAATACGGGTGAGTGATTTATGAAGTGGTCGAGCAGACGGCACGTCAATCGGACGTGCCGTGTGCCCGCGGTGACCGACAACGCAGTTATGGTGTCATAAACGGCCAAAACGGGCGTCCAACGGTCAAATTCATAGCAGACGACCAGAGATTCATCTAAAACCACCGTGCAACATTCTAATTATTATTTGTGACGTGTACGCACAGACGGCACGTCAATCGGACGTGCGGTTTTCCCGGTACGGCTCAATATTCGTGTTTTAGGTGATGCGCACGTTTCGAAACGCGCGTGAGGGGGGTCCAAACGGGCCGAACGATGTCGGAATGGCCTGAAATCAGACGACAAATACGGGTGAGTGATTTATGAAGTGGTCGAGCAGACGACACGTCAATCGGACGTGCCGTGTGCCCGCGGTGACCGACAACGCAGTTATGGTGTCATAAACGGCCAAAACGGGCGTCCAACGGTCAAATTCATAGCGGACGACCTCGGATTGAGCAGAAAACACCGAGAAACATTCTAATTATTATTCGTGACGTGTAAGCGCAGACGGCACGTCAATCGGACGTGCGGTTTGCCCGGTACGGCTCAATATTCGTGTTTTAAGTGATGCGCGCGCTTCGTAAACGCGCGTGAGGAGGGTCCAAACGGGCCGAACGAAGTAGGAATGGCCTGAAATCAGACGACAAATACGGGTGAGTGATTTATGAAGTGGTCGAGCAGACGGCACGTCAATCGGACTTGTCGTGTGCCCGCGGTGACCGACAACGCAGTTATGGTGTCATAAACGGCCAAAACGGGCGTCCAACGGTCAAATTCATAGCGTACGACCTCGGATTGAGCTGAAACCGCCGTGAAACATTCTAATTATTATCCGTGACGTGTACGCGCAGACGGCACGTCAATCGGACGTGCCGTGTGCCCGCGGTGACCGACAACGCAGTTATGGTGTCATAAACGGCCAAAACGGGCGTCCAACGGTCAAATTCATAGCGGACGACCACGGATTCACCCGAAACCACCGAGAAACATTCTAATTATTATTCGTGACGTGTACGCGCAGACGGCACGTCAATCGGACGTGCGGTTTGCACGGTACGGCTCAATATTCGTGTTTTAAGTGATGCGCGCGCTTCATAAACGCGCGTGAGGGGGGTCCAAACGGGCCGAACGATGTCGGAATGGCCTGAAATCAGACGAAAAATACGGGTGAGTGATTTCTGAAGTGGTCGAGCAGACGGCACATCAATCGGACATGACCTGTGCCCGCGGTGACCGAGAACGCAGTTCGGGTGTCATAAACGGCCAAAACGGGCGTTAAACGGTCAAATTCATAGCGGACGACCAGAGATTCACCCGAAACCACCGTGCAACATTCTAATTATTATTTGTGACGTGTACGCGCAGACGGCACGTCAATCGGACGTGCGGTTTGCCCGGTACGGCTCAATATTCGTGTTTTAAGTGATGCGCACGCTTCGAAACGCGCGTGAGGGGGGTCCAAACGGGCCGAACGATGTCGGAATGGCCTGAAATCAGACGACAAATACGGGTGAGTGATTTATGAAGTGGTCGAGTAGACGGCACGTCAATCGGACGTGCCGTGTGCCCGCGGTGACCGACAACGCAGTTATGGTGTCATAAACGGCCAAAACGGGCGTCCAACGGTCAAATTCATAGCGGACGACCACGGATTCACCCGAAACCACCGTGAAACATTCTAATTATTATTCGTGACGTGTACGCGCAGACGGCACGTCAATCGGACGTGCCGTGTGCCCGCGATGACCGACAACGCAGTTCGGGTGTCACAAACGGCCAAAACGGGCGTTAAACGGTCAAATTCATAGCGGACGACCAAAGATTCACCCGAAACCACCGTGCAACATTCTAATTATTATTTGTGACGTGTACGCGCAGACGGCACGTCAATCGGACGTGCGGTTTGCCCGGTACGGCTCAATATTCGTGTTTTAAGTGATGCGCACGCTTCGAAATGCACGTGAGGGGGGTCCAAACGGGCCGAACGATGTCGGAATGGCCTGAAATCAAACGACAAATACGGGTGAGTGATGTATGAAGTGGTCGAGTAGACGGCACGTCAATCAGACGTGCCGTGTGCCCGCGGTGACCGACAACGCAGTTATGGTGTCATAAACGGCCAAAACGGGCGTCCAACGGTCAAATTCATAGCGGACGACCACGGATTCACCCGAAACCACCGTGAAACATTCTAATTATTATTCGTGACGTGTACGCGCAGACGGCACGTCAATCGGACGTGTCGTGTGCCCGCGATGACCGACAACGCAGTTATGGTGTCATAAACGGCCAAAACGGGCGTCCAACGGTCAAATTCATAGCGGACGACCTCGGATTGAGCTAAAACCACCGAGAAACATTCTAATTATTATTCGTGACGTGTACGCGCAGACGGCACATCAATCGGACGTGCGGTTTGCCCGGTACGGCTCAATATTCGTGTTTTAAGTGATGCGCGCGTTTCGTAAACGCGCGTGAGGGGGGTCCAAACGGGCCGAACGATGTCGGAATGGCCTGAAATCAGACGACAAATACGGGTGAGTGATTTCTGAAGTGGTCGAGCAGACGGCACATCAATCGGACATGACCTGTGCCCGCGGTGACCGAGAACGCAGTTCGGGTGTCATAAACGGCCAAAACGGGCGTTAAACGGTCAAATTCATAGCGGACGACCAGAGATTCACCCGAAACCACCGTGCAACATTCTAATTATTATTTGTGACGTGTACGCGCAGACAGCACGTCAATCGGACGTGTGGTTTGCCCGGTACGGCTCAATATTCGTGTTTTAAGTGATGCGCACGCTTCGAAACGCGCGTGAGGGGGGTCCAAACAGGCCGAATGATGTCGGAATTTCCTGAAATCAGACGACAAATACGGGTGAGTGATTTATGAAGTGGTCGAGCAGACGGCACGTCAATCGGACGTGCCGTGTGCCCGCGGTGACCGACAACGCAGTTATGGTGTCATAAACGGCCAAAACGGGCGTCCAACGGTCAAATTCATAGAAGACGACCAGAGATTCATCTAAAACCACCGTGCAACATTCTAATTATTATTTGTGACGTGTACGCGTAGACGGCACGTCAATCGGACGTGCGGTTTTCCCAGTACGGCTCAATATTCGTGTTTTAAGTGATGCGCACGTTTCGAAACGCGCGTGAGGGGGGTCCAAACGGGCCGAACGATGTCGGAATGGCCTGAAATCAGACGACAAATACGGGTGAGTGATTTATGAAGTGGTCGAGCAGACGACACGTCAATCGGACGTGCCGTGTGCCCGCGGTGACCGACAACGCAGTTATGGTGTCATAAACGGCCAAAACGGGCGTCCAACGGTCAAATTCATAGCGGACGACCTCGGATTGAGCAGAAAACACTGAGAAACATTCTAATTATTATTCGTGACATGTAAGCGCAGACGGCACGTCAATTGGACGTGCGGTTTGCCCGGTACGGCTCAATATTCGTGTTTTAAGTGATGCGCGCGCTTCGTAAACGCGCGTGAGGAGGGTCCAAACGGGCCGAACGAAGTCGGAATGGCCTGAAATCAGACGACAAATACGGGTGAGTGATTTATGAAGTGGTCGAGCAGACGGCACGTCAATCGGACTTGTCGTGTGCCCGCGGTGACCGACAACGCAGTTATGGTGTCATAAACGGCCAAAACGGGCGTCCAACGGTCAAATTCATAGCGTACGACCTCGGATTGAGCTGAAACCGCCGTGAATCATTCTAATTATTATCCGTGACGTGTACACGCAGACGGCACGTCAATCGGACGTGCCGTGTGCCCGCGGTGACCGACAACGCAGTTATGGTGTCATAAACGGCCAAAACGGGCGTCCAACGGTCAAATTCATAGCGGACGACCACGGATTCACCCGAAACCACCGAGAAACATTCTAATTATTATTCGTGACGTGTACGCGCAGACGGCACGTCAATCGGACGTGCGGTTTGCACGGTACGGCTCAATATTCGTGTTTTAAGTGATGAGCGCGCTTCATAAACGCGCGTGAGGGGGGTCCAAACGGGCCGAACGATGTCGGAATGGCCTGAAATCAGACGAAAAATACGGGTGAGTGATTTCTGAAGTGGTCGAGCAGACGGCACATCAATCGGACATGACCTGTGCCTGCGGTGACCGAGAACGCAGTTCGGGTGTCATAAACGGCCAAAACGGGCGTTAAACGGTCAAATTCATAGCGGACGACCAGAGATTCACCCGAAACCACCGTGCAACATTCTAATTATTATTTTTGACGTGTACGCGCAGACGGCACGTCAATCGGACGTGCGGTTTGCCCGGTACGGCTCAATATTCGTGTTTTAAGTGATGCGCACGCTTCGAAACGCGCGTGAGGGGGGTCCAAACGGGCCGAACGATGTCGGAATGGCCTGAAATCAGACGACAAATACGGGTGAGTGATTTATGAAGTGGTCGAGCAGACGGAACGTCAATCGGACGTGCCGTGTGCCCGCGGTGACCGACAACGCAGTTATGGTGTCATAAACGGCCAAAACGGGCGTCCAACGGTCAAATTCATAGCGGACGACCACGGATTCACCCGAAACCACCGTGAAACATTCTAATTATTATTCGTGACGTGTACGCGCAGACGGCACGTCAATCGGACGTGCCGTGTGCCCGCGATGACCGACAACGCAGTTATGGTGTCATAAACGGCCAAAACGGGCGTCCAACGGTCAAATTCATAGCGGACGACCTCGGATTGAGCTGAAACCACCGAGAAACATTCTAATTATTATTCGTGACGTGTACGCGCAGACGGCACGTCAATCGGACGTGCGGTTTGCCCGGTACGGCTCAATATTCGTGTTTTAAGTGATGCGCGCGTTTCGTAAACGCGCGTGAGGGGGGTCCAAACGGGCCGAACGATGTCGGAATGGCCTGAAATTAGACGACAAATACGGGTGAGTGATTTCTGAAGTGGTCGAGCAGACGGCACATCAATCGGACATGACCTGTGCCCGCGGTGACCGAGAACGCAGTTCGGGTGTCATAAACGGCCAAAACGGGCGTTAAACGGTCAAATTCATAGCGGACGACCAGAGATTCACCCGAAACCACCGTGCAACATTCTAATTATTATTTGTGACGTGTACGCGCAGACGGCACGTCAATCGGACGTGCGGTTTGCCCGGTACGGCTCAATATTCGTGTTTTAAGTGATGCGCACGCTTCGAAACGCGCGTGAGGGGGGTCCAAACGGGCCGAATGATGTCGGAATGGCCTGAAATCAGACGACAAATACGGGTGAGTGATTTATGAAGTGGTCGAGCAGACGGCACGTCAATCGGACGTGCCGTGTGCCCGCGGTGACCGACAACGCAGTTATGGTGTCATAAACGGCCAAAACGGGCGTCCAACGGTCAAATTCATAGCAGACGACCAGAGATTCTTCTAAAATCACCGTGCAACATTCTAATTATTATTTGTGACGTGTACGCGCAGACGGCACGTCAATCGGACGTGCGGTTTTCCCGGTACGGCTCAATATTCGTGTTTTAAGTGATGCGCACGTTTCGAAACGCGCGTGAGGGGGGTCCAAACGGGCCGAACGATGTCGGAATGGCCTGAAATCAGACGACAAATACGGGTGAGTGATTTATGAAGTGGTCGAGCAGACGACACGTCAATCGGACGTGCCGTGTGCCCGCGGTGACCGACAACGCAGTTATGGTGTCATAAACGGCCAAAACGGGCGTCCAACGGTCAAATTCATAGCGGACGACCTCGGATTGAGCAGAAAACACCGAGAAAAATTCTAATTATTATTCGTGACGTGTAAGCGCAGACGGCACGTCAATCGGACGTGCGGTTTGCCCGGTACGGCTCAATATTCGTGTTTTAAGTGATGTGCGCGCTTCGTAAACGCGCGTGAGGAGGGTCCAAACGGGCCGAACGAAGTCGGAATGGCCTGAAATCAGACGACAAATACGGGTGAGTGATTTATGAAGTGGTCGAGCAGACGGAACGTCAATCGGACTTGTCGTGTGCCCGCGGTGACCGACAACGCAGTTATGGTGTCATAAACGGCCAAAACGGGCGTCCAACGGTCAAATTCATAGCGTACGACCTCGGATAGAGCTGAAACCGCCGTGAAACATTCTAATTATTATCCGTGACGTGTACGCGTAGACGGCACGTCAATCGGACGTGCCGTGTGCCCGCGGTGACCGACAACGCAGTTATGGTGTCATAAACGGCCAAAACGGGCGTCCAACGGTCAAATTCATAGCGGACGACCACGGATTCACCCGAAACCACCGAGAAACATTCTAATTATTATTCGTGACGTGTACGCGCAGACGGCACGTCAATCGGACGTGCGGTTTGCACGGTACGGCTCAATATTCGTGTTTTAAGTGATGCGCGCGCTTCATAAACGCGCGTGAGGGGGGTCCAAACGGGCCGAACGATGTCGGAATGGCCTGAAATCAGACGAAAAATACGGGTGAGTGATTTCTGAAGTGGTCGAGTAGACGACACATCAATCGGACATGACCTGTGCCCGCGGTGACCGAGAACGCAGTTCGGGTGTCATAAACGGCCAAAACGGGCGTTAAACGGTCAAATTCATAGCGGACGACCAGAGATTCACCCGAAACCACCGTGCAACATTCTAATTATTATTTGTGACGTGTACGCGCAGACGGCACGTCAATTGGACGTGCGGTTTGCCCGGTACGGCTCAATATTCGTGTTTTAAGTGATGCGCAGGCTTCGAAACGCGCGTGAGGGGGGTCCAAACGGGCCGAACGATGTCGTAATGGCCTGAAATCAGACGACAAATACGGGTGAGTGATTTATGAAGTGGTCGAGCAGACAGCACGTCAATCGGACGTTCCGTGTGCCCGCGGTGACCGACAACGCAGTTATGGTGTCATAAACGGCCAAAACGGGCGTCCAACGGTCAAATTCATAGCGGACGACCACGGATTCACCCGAAACCACCGTGAAACATTCTAATTATTATTCGTGACGTGTACGCGCAGACGGCACGTCAATCGGACGTGCCGTGTGCCCACGATGACCGACAACGCAGTTATGGTGTCATAAACGGCCAAAACGGGCGTCCAACGGTCAAATTCATAGCGGACGACCTCGGATTGAGCTGAAACCACCGAGAAACATTCTAATTATTATTCGTGACGTGTACGCGCAGACGGCACGTCAATCGGACGTGCGGTTTTCCCGGTACGGCTCAATATTCGTGTTTTAAGTGATGCGCGCGTTTCGTAAACGCGCGTGAGGGGGGTCCAAATGGGCCGAACGATGTCGGAATGGCCTGAAATCAGACGACAAATACGGGTGAGTGATTTCTGAAGTGGTCGAGCAGACGGCACATCAATCGGACATGACCTGTGCCCGCGGTGACCGAGAACGCAGTTCGGGTGTCACAAACGGCCAAAACGGGCGTTAAACGGTCAAATTCATAGCGGACGACCAGAGATTCACCCGAAACCACCGTGCAACATTCTAATTATTATTTGTGACGTGTACGCGCAGACGGCACGTCAATCGGACGTGCGGTTTGCCCGGTACGGCTCAATATTCGTGTTTTAAGTGATGCGCACGCTTCGAAACGCGCGTGAGGGGGGTCTAAACGGGCCGAACGATGTCGGAATGGCCTGAAATCAGACGACAAATACGGGTGAGTGATTTATGAAGTGGTCGAGCAGACGGCACGTCAATCGGACGTGCCGTGTGCCCGCGGTGACCGACAACGCAGTTATGGTGTCATAAAGGGCCAAAACGGGCGTCCAACGGTCAAATTCATAGCGGACGACCACGGATTCACCCGAAACCACCGTGAAACATTCTAATTATTATTCGTGACGTGTACGCGCAGACGGCACGTCAATCGGACGTGCCGTGTGCCCGCGATGACCGACAACGCAGTTCGGGTGTCATAAACGGCCAAAACGGGCGTTAAAGGGTCAAATTCATAGCGGACGACCAGAGATTCACCCGAAACCACCGTGAAACATTCTAATTATTATTTGTGACGTGTACGCGCAGACGGCACGTCAATCGGACGTGCGGTTTGCCCGGTACAGCTCAATATTCGTGTTTTAAGTGATGCGCACGCTTCGAAACGCGCGTGAGGGGGGTCCAAACGGGCCGAACGATGTCGGAATGGCCTGAAATCAGACGACAAATACGGGTGAGTGATTTATGAAGTGGTCGAGTAGACGGCACGTCAATCAGACGTGTCGTGTGCCCGCAGTGACCGACAACGCAGTTATGGTGTCATAAACGGCCAAAACGGGCGTCCAACGGTCAAATTCATAGCGGACGACCACGGATTCACCCGAAACCACCGTGAAACATTCTAATTATTATTCGTGACGTGTACGCGCAGACGGCACGTCAATCGGACGTGTCGTGTGCCCGCGATGACCGACAACGCAGTTATGGTGTCATAAACGGCCAAAACGGGCGTCCAACGGTCAAATTCATAGCGGACGACCTCGGATTGAGCTGAAACCACCGAGAAACATTCTAATTATTATTCGTGACGTGTACACGCAGACGGCACATCAATCGGACGTGCGGTTTGCCCGGTACGGCTCAATATTCGTGTTTTAAGTGATGCGCGCGTTTCGTAAACGCGCGTGAGGGGGGTCCAAACGGGCCGAATGATGTCGGAATGGCCTGAAATCAGACGACAAATACGGGTGAGTGATTTCTGAAGTGGTCGAGCAGACGGCACATCAATCGGACATGACCTGTGCCCGCGGTGACCGAGAACGCAGTTCGGGTGTCATAAACGGCCAAAACGGGCGTTAAACGGTCAAATTCATAGCGGACGACCAGAGATTCACCCGAAACCACCGTGCAACATTCTAATTATTATTTGTGACGTGTACGCGCAGACGGCACGTCAATCGGACGTGCGGTTTGCCCGGTACGGCTCAATATTCGTGTTTTAAGTGATGCGCACGCTTCGAAACGCGCGTGAGGGGGGTCCAAACGGGCCGAATGATGTCGGAATGGCCTGAAATCAGACGACAAATACGGGTGAGTGATTTATGAAGTGGTCGAGTAGACGGCACGTCAATCGGACGTGCCGTGTGCCCGCGGTGACCGACAACGCAGTTATGGTGTCATAAACGGCCAAAACGGGCGTCCAACGGTCAAATTCATAGCAGACGACCAGAGATTCATCTAAAACCACCGTGCAACATTCTAATTATTATTTGTGACGTGTACGCGCAGACGGCACGTCAATCGGACGTGCGGTTTTCCCGGTACGGCTCAATATTCGTGTTTTAAGTGATGCGCACGTTTCGAAACGCGCGTGAGGGGGGTCCAAACGGGCCGAACGATGTCGGAATGGCCTGAAATCAGACGACAAATACGGGTGAGTGATTTATGAAGTGGTCGAGCAGACGACATGTCAATCGGACGTGCCGTGTGCCCGCGGTGACCGACAACGCAGTTATGGTGTCATAAACGGCCAAAACGGGCGTCCAACGGTCAAATTCATAGCGGACGACCTCGGATTGAGCAGAAAACACCGAGAAACATTCTAATTATTATTCGTGACGTGTAAGAGCAGATGGCACGTCAATCGGACGTGCGGTTTGCCCGGTACGGCTCAATATTCGTGTTTTAAGTGATGCGCGCGCTTCGTAAACGCGCGTGAGGAGGTTCCAAACGGGCCGAACGAAGTCGGAATGGCCTGAAATCAGACGACAAATACGGGTGAGTGATTTATGAAGTGGTCGAGCAGACGGCACGTCAATCGGACTTGTCGTGTGCCCGCGGTGACCGACAACGCAGTTATGGTGTCATAAACGGCCAAAACGGGCGTCCAACGGTCAAATTCATAGCGTACGACCTCGGATTGAGCTGAAACCGCCGTGAAACATTCTAATTATTATCCGTGACGTGTACACGCAGACGGCACGTCAATCGGACGTGCCGTGTGCCCGCGGTGACCGACAACGCAGTTATGGTGTCATAAACGGCCAAAACGGGCGTCCAACGGTCAAATTCATAGCGGACGACCACGGATTCACCCGAAACCACCGAGAAACATTCTAATTATTATTCGTGACGTGTACGCGCAGACGGCACGTCAATCGGACGTGCGGTTTGCACGGTACGGCTCAATATTCGTGTTTTAAGTTATGCGCGCGCTTCATAAACGCGCGTGAGGGGGGTCCAAACGGGCCGAACAATGTCGGAATGGCCTGAAATCAGACGAAAAATACGGGTGAGTGATTTCTGAAGTGGTCGAGCAGACGACACATCAATCGGACATGACCTGTGCCCGCGGTGACCGAGAACGCAGTTCGGGTGTCATAAACGGCCAAAACGGGCGTTAAACGGTCAAATTCATAGCAGACGACCAGAGATTCACCCGAAACCACCGTGCAACATTCTAATTATTATTTGTGACGTGTACGCGCAGACGGCACGTCAATCGGACGTGCGGTTTGCCCGGTACGGCTCAATATTCGTGTTTTAAGTGATGCGCACGCTTCGAAACGCGCGTGAGGGGGGTCCAAACGGGCCGAACGATGTCGGAATGGCCTGAAATCAGACGACAAATACGGGTGAGTGATTTATGAAGTGGTCGAGCAGACGGCACGTCAATCGGACGTGCCGTGTGCCCGCGGTGACCGACAACGCAGTTATGGTGTCATAAACGGCCAAAACGGGCGTCCAACGGTCAAATTCATAGCGGACGACCACGGATTCACCCGAAACCACCGTGAAACATTCTAATTATTATTCGTGACATGTACGCGCAGACGGCACGTCAATCGGACGTGCCGTGTGCCCGCGATGACCGACAACGCAGTTATGGTGTCATAAACGGCCAAAACGGGCGTCCAACGGTCAAATTCATAGCGG
Source organism: Viscum album (assembly GCA_963277665.1). NCBI lineage: Eukaryota > Viridiplantae > Streptophyta > Magnoliopsida > Santalales > Viscaceae > Viscum > Viscum album. The sequence continues at coordinate 1,430,613,436 of OY728141.1, forward strand.
ACGACCTCGGATTGAGCTGAAACCACCGAGAAACATTCTAATTATTATTCGTGACGTGTACGCGCAGACGGCACGTCAATCGGACGTGCGGTTTGCCCGGTACGGCTCAATATTCGTGTTTTAAGTGATGCGCGCGTTTCGTAAACGCGCGTGAGGGGGGTCCAAACGGGCCGAACGATGTCGGAATGGCCTGAAATTAGACGACAAATACGGGTGAGTGATTTCTGAAGTGGTCGAGCAGACGACACATCAATCGGACATGACCTGTGCCCGCGGTGACCGATAACGCAGTTCGGGTGTCATAAACGGCCAAAACGGGCGTTAAACGGTCAAATTCATAGCGGACGACCAGAGATTCACCCGAAACCACCGTGCAACATTCTAATTATTATTTGTGACGTGTACGCGCAGACGGCACGTCAATCGGACATGCGGTTTGCCCGGTACGGCTCAATATTCGTGTTTTAAGTGATGCGCACGCTTCGAAACGCGCGTGAGGGGGGTCCAAACGGGACGAATGATGTCGGAATGGCCTGAAATCAGACGACAAATACGGGTGAGTGATTTATGAAGTGGTCGAGCAGACGGCACATCAATCGGACGTGCCGTGTGCCCGCGGTGACCGACAACGCAGTTATGGTGTCATAAACGGCCAAAACGGGCGTCCAACGGTCAAATTCATAGCAGACGACCAGAGATTCATCTAAAACCACCGTGCAACATTCTAATTATTATTTGTGACGTGTACGCGCAGACGGCACGTCAATCGGACGTGCGGTTTTCCCGGTACGGCTCAATATTCGTGTTTTAAGTGATGCGCACGTTTCGAAACGCGCGTGAGGGGGGTCCAAACGGGCCGAACGATGTCGGAATGGCCTGAAATCAGACGACAAATACGGGTGAGTGATTTATGAAGTGGTCGAGCAGACGACACGTCAATCGGACGTGCCGTGTGCCCGCGGTGACCGACAACGCAGTTATGGTGTCATAAACGGCCAAAACGGGCGTCCAACGGTCAAATTCATAGCGGACGACCTCGGATTGAGCAGAAAACACCGGGAAACATTCTAATTATTATTCGTGACGTGTAAGCGCAGACGGCACATCAATCGGACGTGCGGTTTGCCCGGTACGGCTCAATATTCGTGTTTTAAGTGATGCGCGCGCTTCGTAAACGCGCGTGAGGAGGGTCCAAATGGGCCGAACGAAGTCGGAATGGCCTGAAATCAGACGACAAATACGGGTGAGTGATTTATGAAGTGGTCGAGCAGACGGCACGTCAATCGGACTTGTCGTGTGCCCGCGGTGACCGACAACGCAGTTATGGTGTCATAAACGGCCAAAACGGGCGTCCAACGGTCAAATTCATAGCGTACGACCTCGGATTGAGCTGAAACCGCCGTGAAACATTCTAATTATTATCCGTGACGTGTACGTGCAGACGGCACGTCAATCGGACGTGCCGTGTGCCCGCGGTGACCGACAACGCAGTTATGGTGTCATAAACGGCCAAAACGGGCGTCCAACGGTCAAATTCATAGCGGACGACCACAGATTCACCCGAAACCACCGAGAAACATTCTAATTATTATTCGTGACGTGTACGTGCAGACGGCACGTCAATCGGACGTGCGGTTTGCACGGTACGGCTCAATATTCGTGTTTTAAGTGATGCGCACGCTTCATAAACGCGCGTGAGGGGGGTCCAAACGGGCCGAACGATGTCGGAATGGCCTGAAATCAGACGAAAAATACGGGTGAGTGATTTCTGAAGTGGTCGAGCAGACGGCACATCAATCGGACATGACCTGTGCCCGCGGTGACCGAGAACGCAGTTCGGGTGTCATAAACGGCCAAAACGGGCGTTAAACGGTCAAATTCATAGCGGACGACCAGAGATTCACCCGAAACCACCGTGCAACATTCTAATTATTATTTGTGACGTGTACGCGCAGACGGCACGTCAATCGGACGTGCGGTTTGCCCGGTACGGCTCAATATTCGTGTTTTAAGTGATGCGCAGGCTTCGAAACGCGCGTGAGGGGGGTCCAAACGGGCCGAACGATGTCGGAATGGCCTGAAATCAGACGACAAATACGGGTGAGTGATTTATGAAGTGGTCGAGCAGACGGCACGTCAATCGGACGTGCCGTGTGCCCGCGGTGACCGACAACGCAGTTATGGTGTCATAAACGGCCAAAACGGGCGTCCAACGGTCAAATTCATAGCGGACGACCACGGATTCACCCGAAACCACCGTGAAACATTCTAATTATTATTCGTGACGTGTACGCGCAGACGGCACATCAATCGGACGTGCCGTGTGCCCGCGCTGACCGACAACGCAGTTATGGTGTCATAAACGGCCAAAACGGGCGTCCAACGGTCAAATTCATAGCGGACGACCTCGGATTGAGCTGAAACCACCGAGAAACATTCTAATTATTATTCGTGACGTGTACGCGCAGACGGCACGTCAATCGGACGTGCGGTTTGCCCGGTACGGCTCAATATTCGTGTTTTAAGTGATGCGCGCGTTTCGTAAACGCGCGTGAGGGGGGTCCAAACGGGCCGAACGATGTCGGAATGGCCTGAAATCAGACGACAAATACGGGTGAGTGATTTCTGAAGTGGTCGAGCAGACGGCACATCAATCGGACATGACCTGTGCCCGCGGTGACCGAGAACGCAGTTCGGGTGTCATAAACGGCCAAAACGGGCGTTAAACGGTCAAATTCATAGCGGACGACCAGAGATTCACCCGAAACCACCGTGCAACATTCTAATTATTATTTGTGACGTGTACGCGCAGACGGCACGTCAATCGGACGTGCGGTTTGTCCGGTACGGCTCAATATTCGTGTTTTAAGTGATGCGCACGCTTCGAAACGCGCGTGAGGGGGGTCCAAACGGGCCGAACGATGTCGGAATGGCCTGAAATCAGACAAAAAATACGGGTGAGTGATTTATGAAGTGGTCGAGCAGACGGCACGTCAATCGGACGTGCCGTGTGCCCGCGGTGACCGACAACGCAGTTATGGTGTCATAAACGGCCAAAACGGGTGTCCAACGGTCAAATTCATAGCGGACGACCATAGATTCATCTAAAACCACCGTGCAACATTCTAATTATTATTTGTGACGTGTACGCGCAGACGGCACGTCAATCGGACGTGCGGTTTGCCCGGTACGGCTCAATATTCGTGTTTTAAGTGATGCGCACGTTTCGAAACGCGCGTGAGGGGGGTCCAAACGGGCCGAACGATGTCGGAATGGCCTGAAATCAGACGACAAATACGGGTGAGTGATTTATGAATTGGTCGAGCAGACGACACGTCAATCGGACGTGCCGTGTGCCCGCGGTGACCGACAACGCAGTTATGGTGTCATAAACGGCCAAAACGGGCGTCCAACGGTCAAATTCATAGCGGACGACCACGGATTCACCTGAAACCACCGTGAAACATTCTAATTATTATTCGTGACGTGTACGCGCAGACGGCACGTCAATCGGACATTCGGTTTGCACGGTACGGCTCAATATTCGTGTTTTAAGTGATGCGCGCGCTTCGTAAACGCGCGTGAGGGGGGTCCAAACGGGCCGAACGATGTCGGAATGGCCTGAAATCAGACGACAAATACGGGTGAGTGATTTCTGAAGTGGTCGAGCAGACGGAACGTCAATCGGACATGACCTGTGCCCGCGGTGACCGAGAACGCAGTTCGGGTGTCATAAACGGCCAAAACGGGCGTTAAACGGTCAAATTCATAGCGGACGACCAGAGATTCACCCGAAACCACCGTGCAACATTCTAATTATTATTCGTGACGTGTACGCGCAGACGGCACGTCAATCGGACGTGCGGTTTGCCCGGTACGGCTCAATATTCGTGTTTTAAGTGATGCGCGCGCTTCGTAAACGCGCGTGAGGGGGGTCCAAACGGGCCGAACGATGTCGGAATGGCCTGAAATCAGACGAAAAATACGGGTGAGTGATTTCTGAAGTGGTCGAGCAGACGGCACATCAATCGGACGTGCCGTGTGCTCGCGGTGACCGACAACGCAGTTCTGCTGTCATAAACGGCCAAAACGGGCGTCCAACGGTCAAATTCATAGCGGACGACCTCGGATTGAGGCGGGGTTGACTCGTACACGTCTCAAATGACCCATGGATCGTTGTCTTAAAGTATCAACACAATCCGAATGCGTTTGGCCGGTTTTCCGTATGCCAGTTGATGGTTTTCACTTAAAATGATGTCCTTTTGAAACAAAAGACATACACTTTGAGTTGTTCCGACCACACCGCGCCTCGGATTGAGGCGGGGATGACTCGTACACGTCACATATGACCCATGGATCGTTGTCCTAAAGCATCAACACATTTCGAATGCGTTTGGTCAGTTTTTCGTATGTCACTTTTTGTTTTCACTTAAAATCTTATGGAAATTCATATAGAATATTTTTATATCATATTTAGTATGGATTAGATTTTAGTTGATCGTGCTATGAAACATTTCAGAGCTAATGAAATTAAGGAAGGTGGAGGGGCTGTCCGGGAGGCTGTCCGGGGGGGCTGTCCGGTGGGTGTCCGGGGGGCTGTCCGGGGACCAAGGAGGAGGGTGGGGGGGCTGTGCGGGGTCTGTCCGGGGGGTGATTGGGGGTTGTTCAGGGGGTTGTCCGGGGTTGTTCAGGGGGCTGTCCGGGGGTTGTTCAGGGGGTTGTTCAGGGGGTTGTCCGGGGGTGTTCAGGGGGCTGTCCGGGGGGTGTTTGGGGGGTTGTCCGGGGTCCAAGGGGGGGTGGGGGGGTTGTCCGGGGTCCAAGGGGGGGGGGGGGGGGTGGGGGGGTTGTCCGGGGGGCTGTCCGGGGGGCTATCCGGGGTCCAGGGTGGAGGGTTGGGGGCTGTACGGGGGGCTGTCCAGGGGGCTGTCCGGGGGGGCTGTCCGGTGGGTGTCCGGGGGGCTGTCCGGGGACCAAGGAGGAGGGTGGGGGGGCTATGCGGGGTCTGTCCGGGGTTGTTTAGGGGGCTGTCCGGTGGTTGTTCAGGGGGGTTGTCCGGGGTTGTTCAGGGGGTTGTCCGGGGGGTGTTTGGGGGGTTGTCCGGGGTCTAAGGGGGAGGGTGGGGGGGTTGTCCGGGGGGCTGTCCGGGGGGCTATCCGGGGTCCAGGGTGGAGGGTTGGGGGCTGTACGGGGGGCCGTCCAGGGGGCTGTCCAGGGGGCTGTCCGCGGGGCTGTCCGGGGGGTGTTTGGGGGGTGTTCGGGGTCCAAGGGGGAGGGGGGGTTGTCCAGGGTCCAAGAATGAGGGGGGTTGTCCAGGGAGTTCTCAAACACACAACCACTAAAAGACAACAACATCCATAAAAACAGACAATATATAAAAATAACTCAACTCCAATACTATACTACGAGTCTAGATAAAACCAACAACTAGAAGAGATTAAACATCAAATCTCAAGTCAAAAATGTAACGGATCAATATGTCCCACATCAGCATCACCATCTCCATCATCATCATCATCATCGCCCTCGTCATCGTCCTCCTCATCGTCCTCACCCTCCACAGCGCCTTCCTCCTCGCCTTCGCCCTCCTCCTCGCCCTCCTCATCTCCCTCCTCTTCCGCATCAGACTGCTCGCCATCATCATCTTCAAGCTGGACATCGGCCTGACCACCACTGGAACTGCCACCTGGTGCACCATATATAGAATGTATCGACGACATGTATTCATCAATCGCTGGGCTGGCCTCTGCTAGAAGTGTTGGACGTAGAACTTCAATAAATTTCATAAATGCACTGTTTGCCCTAGCAGACTGTTCTGCCGTCTCTGTGTCCCTTTTCTCAGCCTGTTCTGCCTGTGCCCTAACTTGCTGCAGCTCGGTGGCACTACAACTCGTACCTGAGGCAGACCAATACCTCGTCGGGGCTATCCTAGGTCGGCAGCGTACTCTGCCAGAATGATCATCTCCCAACACCTGATGTAAGTGATCAGATGGCCCAAAATTGTCTGCTTCTTGGGCATCGAGGGCCTCTAAAGCATCCTGTTACAAATATAAATATAATATTAAGTTACGAAATAGATATTAAAATATAAAATCAACAGATTAAAACTTACAATCTGTTGCTGAGTCGCTTCGTTGACAGCACGTCCATCCTTTTTTCGTCTACTCGAGCAAAACAGTTTTGCTCGAGGCACACGTCCTTCAATATTTTGTATTTGCCTCTACAATGACATTGAAAACAAAATTTATATAAAGACTTCAGAAAATAATTAAATAATTGAGGAAACAAAAGAAAATGTAAGTCGTAAAGAAAACTTATAAACAATTGTCATACCTGCTGCCTCTCATGATCCGGCATCGTCGTGCGTCCTAGTGTATGGAGGTATTTTTTTGCATCAATGTTTTTTTTATTTTTTCCAGATGATTCCTAAATAAAATTAGATAATGCAAAGGATAATATTAATGCAAAACTTGAAAGTTATTATTTAAATACCTCAAATGTAATTCATACCTTAAACTGGGTAGTCGTCCAATGAGTAATCATCTGACGATACTGCTCTATAGGACAATCATCCACGACTGGTACCGCCTCTAACTCAGTGCCAACTCTAGCACGCCAGCCAATATACAGCTCATGCTTGTAGGCTCTCCAAAGCTCGCCTAAATCCTTTAGACGTTCCAGTCGTGCACCCTCACCATCAGGAAAATTAAATCGAGGCTGAAATGAAAATATTAATTTATATAAATACAAAAAAAATTCATGGCATTAAATACAACAGATTTTTTTACCCATATCTCTGCCCAAGCTCTATCTTTGACCTCATGTGGCAAATGTCTCCACGACAGCGGGCTGACGGGAATGATGTCGGAGTATTTGGCAAGCGTCGCCATAAAACTCCGACATTGCTGCCCTGTTTTCTCAACCATCTGATTGTCTTCATTATATTCCACCATAACCTGTGTGCGACGGTTCCACACCGAACGCATGCGTGTACGGCCCCGCCCCCGCCTCCTGTCAGTAGATGTATCTGTCATGAAAGAAAAACAAATATTTTATCAAAACATGTTATAATGAAAATAAATATTGCTATAAAAAATTGATAGAGTTTTATAAATATACCTGTGCTAGTCTGATCAATGAGTGGCGCCGGATCCACAGAACCTGATGGAACACCCTCTGGTGGAACAGGAGTCGAAGACGATGGAATATAAAAGCTTGGAGAGACAGAAGTAGAAGGAAAAGAAGATGGAACAACTGTATGACCTGATGCTGACTGGGGAGTGGGAATCATCATGGGATGTGAAAATGATGGGGCAGAAGATGCAGAAGGTAGCGAAAACATGGGAGGTCTAAATATCCCGTGTGTCCCTAACGACACACCGGGATCAGAATGTGGGAAGGCTGAAATGTCAGTGGGAGGGGCAGGGTCTAGTCGGGCACGCGCAGCTCTATGTCCACCTCTGGTACGAACCCTCCTCGTACCACCGGCCTGAGTACTAGGACCAGTACTAGGCTCCTCGTCGAATAACTGTCGACGTAATGGTGGATCCTACAAAAAAGTTTACAAAAAAAATTAATCACATGACATTATATATTCTGTAAATATATATATATATATATATTTGAAATAAAGTACTCACTGTAGGCACTAATGGTGGAATGCCCATCTCCTCCATCCGACGATTGTTCTCCGCCATTTTTTTTCTTCGTCTCTCTTCAATTGGCTTCATTTCCTGCATTGGAAAACAAATATGTAATTAATTATAAAAAGAAAATTAATGTGTAAACCAAAAAACTAAATATATGAGGGAATGAGGGGATTCATTGGTAATTTAGCTATCAATTGTTTTAGAAGAGCTTGAATGAATTTAATAAAACATACAAGTTGTAATGTTCACCAAGTTAGAAATATTGTTTGATTTGGTTTGAATACAGTTCAATTCCAAATTAGAAAATGCAATTCAAATAAAACAGCAACCAATAAACATTGAAAATTCACATAACGGTCAAGTCAGCTAAAACATATTTGTGATCAATACTAAATAAATATGAATATTACCAACCTTAACAACCCAACTCGAGGTAAACCAAAAGAATTGAGAACATGGATGAATGATTCTATATATTTCCAACCACAACTTCAGGTTCACAATCAACTCTGACAATTGATCTATTGGAGTCATCAAAAGAAATAAATGGATTGGTTCCAATGGCAATAGGGACAGTGTCAATTCCATCATCAGCATCATCAAAAATATGTCTTGGAATTACTTCAACTACGACACCAAATTCAGGTTGAAGTTGATCTTTGACATAAAAAACTTGTTTAGCCATTGATGCCAACACATATGGTTCTTCAGTTGCAAGAGTGCGGGTCATATTAATTACTCGAAATCCACAATCATCAATAAATGTGCCATGTCTCGTCATCGAATCAAACCAATGGCATTTCATCATTGTGACTCGTCCATGAGAGTAATAATCCAATATTATTATTTTCTCAACGACTCCATAATAACCCACATTTTCAAGTCGTGGTCTACTATCTGATGCACTGGCATAACAATCTGTTGTGGCAGTAACCATAATACCATCATGTTGTGTTCTCATGTTTTTGGCTCGTTCAGTGACAATAAATCTGTACCCATTGATAACAATTGATTTACAGTCACGAACCACGGTATTAGGACCAAAAGTCAAAGCTCTTATTTCCTCAGAGACAGAGTCAGCAGACAAACTCAATACCTGCAATATAAATGACAGTTAAACTTAAGTAAATATTGAAATAATTAATTTAAACAGTAATATTTTTACCTTCAATTTTAACCAAGCAGAAAACTCTTTGCTATGCAAAGTCTCTCTCCTTCTCAAAGATAAAGAACGATGCTTCCTATTTATCATTGTTTTATGTTCCCTGTAGATAAAAAAATATGAATAGTTTAACAGATATATATGTAAGATATATACATATTCAATTTTGTTACCTGATATAGTCATCGAACAAATCACAGTTGAACAAAACTGTGCGATGTGCCATCTCCCGCTCTTCATGGCTTAATGTCTTCAATGTATATGATCCAGGAATTCCTCCTGTTTGAGGAAGTGATGGAAAACTGGGTTCAATTTGCTCATATTGTTCTTCTTCATTTCTCATTGGTCTGTTCATTCTTGTAGTAAGATCAGACAAATACATTGAACAGAAATCCATACATTCTTGAGCTAAGTAACCGTTCACGATAGAACCTTCGGGATGATTCTTGTTTCGAACATAAGACTTTAATGTGAACATATTTCTTTCAGTTGGATACATCCAACGAAAAGAAACAGGTCCTCCGAGAAGTATTTCAGTTGGAATATGGACAGTCAGATGCAGCATGCATGTGAAAAATGATGGGGGAAATATTTTCTCCAACTCACACAAAATTAATGGGGCATCTGTCAACATTTTTTGCAAGAAAGACTTGGACAACTTCTTAGCACAAAGATCTCTAAACAAATGGCACAACCGAATAACACCCACCCTTACATTATTGGACAAAAGATGACGGATTGCTATTGGAAGCAACTCATGCAGTAGAACGTGATAATCATGAGTCTTCAAAGATTTTAGCTTCAACTCTCTTCTATTGACCCGTTTAGATATGTTGCTTGAATAGCCATCAGGAACTCTAATAGTCTCTAATACTTCCAAAAATTGTTTTTTTTCAGTAGGTGTCATCACATAAGAAGCACATGGAAGTTGCCATTTATTTTCACTGATACGCACAGGATGCAATTCTGGTCTGATTCCCCAATCCACCAAGTCACGTCGAGATCGTAAATCATCTTTTGTCTTCCCCTTGACATTTAGAAGAACTGAAAGCAACATTTCACATATATTCTTTTCAATATTCATTACGTCTAAGCAATGACGTAGAAAATTGGTTGACCAATAAGGCAAATCAAAAAAGATACTCCTCTTCCTCCAATTGTAACAGGTTTCTGTGGAAACATTCTTTCTCTTTCCAGATTTCATTTGACCCTTCCCGAACGAAAAACTGAAATATTTCAATTCATTAAGCACATCAGTTCCAGACATACGCTGAGGTGGATCATCGGTCTCTATAGTATCATCAAATCTTCAACGATTCATTCTATATGGATGATCCTTTGGCAAAAATCGTCGATGTCCCATAAAACTGAAACTACAATGATGTTTCAGTCTTCTGGATCGTGTATTCTTCATACAAACTGGACATGACAGTTTCCCCTTCGTGCTCCATCCAGACATCATTGCATAAGCCGGAAAATCATTGATTGTCCACATAAGCGCAGCGCGCATCTGAAATATGTCTTTCGAACATGCATCGTATGTGCGCACACCCACATCCCAAAGAAGCTTCAACTCTTTTATTAAAGGTTGCATGTATACATCAATATCAATGCCGGGATCAGAAGGACCAGATATGAGTATACTCATGAAAGTGAAAGATTTTTTCATACACAACCACGGGGGAAGATTATAAATGTGCATAAAAACGGGCCATGTGCTGTGCGAAGTAAGCATCTGCCCAAACGGATTAAAACCGTTGCATGAAAGACCCAGCCTCACATTACGCACGTCAGCTGCAAAATCAGGATGTCGAGCATCAAATCTCTTCCATGCAAATCCATCTGCAGGATGAACCAACTCATCATCAGTCTTCTTTCTCTCGATATCATGCCATCTCATTTTTATTGATATGTCATCAGACATAAAAAGATTCTGGAGTCTGGGGATCAATGGAAAGTGCCACATTACTTTCTGTGGAACGCGGGATGGTGTTCCATCAGATTTTGACTTCCAGCGGGACGTGCCACATTTTATACATTCATTTCGTTCAGCGGTTTCCTCCCAGAATAAACTGCAATCTTTCGGGCAAGCATGAATTTTGTTTCTTCAAAATCCAAGTTCCTCAACTAACTTCCATGCCATATAGTGGTTTGAGGGAATATCTGCATCATCTGGAAGTAAATCCTTCAAGAGGGTAAGAATGTAATCGATTGCTGTATTAGAAATCCCATACATAGTTTTCCCATGAAATAATCAGATTAAAAATTCCAGCTTTTTCATTTTATCGCATTGTCGATATACTTGAGTCGTGGCAGCATCATTCAATTTTTTCACCCTATCAATATCATCATTTTCACTAGATGCATCAGCTGTCCTCATATCGAAGTCTTCTTGAGTCGAAATCCTTTCTTTTTCATGATGACGAATAAACGGAAACCGATCATCTAACAAATTCTCCATTCCAGTCTTTTCATTTCGATCATCACCAATTTGAGATTTCGTTTTCTCCCCATTGTGATACCACAGAAAGTAGTTTGCTTGAAACCCATTTTTGGTTATGTGGTAGCTGACTTCTTCACGGCTCAACCAAGGTCTACCAACACAATTGGAACATGGGCAGTGTATGCGACCACTATCTGAAGCATTGTGAAATGCAAAATCTATAAAGCTCTCCAAATTGTTTTGAAAATCGTCTGAGATCCGATCGGTTTCATACATCCAACTTCTGTCCATTCTGTAAAAAGAATTTATATAAGTCATTTTGTCATAAACAATTCAATAGGAATTAACTATAATAGAAAATACATTTAAGTAAATGATAAAGGAAGAAAATAATCAAGGTATCAACTACACATGTCAAAAAAACATACAAATGTGTTATTGAAAAAATGTAAAACCAACAAGAACTTAATGTGTTATATCACATAACAGCATGACTCATCCCATAACCATATTAGTAGGGTATCATGAACATGAATAACATCAAACTTGTGTCATCCTCCTACCCTACATGACCCCAACCACATGTCACATCTTATTATAGCCTTATCACATCACACCTCACCGAAAAACACTAGGGAAATCATAGTACATCTCACCTGAAGACACATGGACAATCACATCGCATCTTGCCTAAAAACACATGGTCAATCACTTTTTAAGGAAGAGTAGGGAAGACATGGTAGCTATCCAAACATATAACCACCATCCTAGATATTAGAAAAAATACCCATAACTCAAAACCTCTGATCGTTGGTAAGTTTATCCAACTCTGGTTGGGAATGTGTAGAAATAACATAAAAATACATGATATATAGATAGCACAAAATACTCAACCTATGGGTTCACATTAACTACATAATCACACACTTCACTACTACCATAAAACACATAAACCACACCACCACCACACAAGACGCATATCATTGGAATATAATTCTACATTCAATAAGTCTATCTATGGAATTATCATAAGAATCCATGTATCAATTGGAATATAATTCTACATTCAATATGTCTATCTATGGAATCCCTCCCTTGGATCCATGTATCACCAATGGCTTAATCAATATTCAAAGAAATGAGTCTATCCGTGGAATTCCACTGTGAATCCATTTATCACATAAAGCATATAAGTTAATAGAAACAAGATTATATACCTGACATCCTAATAGAATCCATGTATCACTATTTACTATTAATCATTTAATGAATTTCATTTCATTTCAACAATTCATTAAACATACCAAGGTCAAAAACAAAGGTATTTAATACAACTCACCTCAAAATGGCGACTCAATCAAATAATAACCTGAAAAGAATGAAGCTTCATTTACTCATGTTGTAATGACAAGATAATGAGATTCTCTTGCTTAATCAATCAATTCCATATCATGGTCTCAACATAACTCATAATGGCTAGAAATTCAATGAAAATTCAAGCACTCGAATTTTTAATATAACACTCCTAACAAGACTATAAAGATATCACATGCATTAGTTATAATATATCTAACATGGTAACATAAAATATAAGTGTTAAAGGGGAATGCAAACCATAAAATACCCTTAATTAATTTAATTTACAATTCAATTCATAAATGGAACAATCAATTCGATTTATATAACCTTTCACAAATGACATCCCATGTTCAAAGGGTAAAATCCAAAAAGGAATTTTCAAGAAAACTCACCCTTAGGCGCGGGCAGTAGCTCCAAAATCGTCTAAACTAAAGGGAAAAATAAAAATAAGTTTCAATACTATCCAAATATTTGAATACCTTTTGAGATAAAGAATAAGAAGAACCTGAAGAAGAGCTTCAAGGTCCGGCCGGCAGTACTCCAAAATCGCCTGCTGCTGCTCCCGTTAGGGCTCTGTAACGCGAATGGGGGGAGAGAACGGGGTGCTGGGGAACCTGAAGAAGAGCTTCAAGGTCCGGCCGGCAGTACTCCAAAATCGCCTGCTGCTGCTCCCGTTAGGGCTCTGTAACGCGAATGGGGGGAGAGCTATGTAACGCGAATGGGGGGAGAGAACGGGGTGCTGGGGATTTGGGGAAAACCTTTGCCAACGGTTTTTTAAAACCGTTGGCATATCTCCCCAAAATACGGCCTATCCCAACGGTTCCTTAGAACCGTTGGGAAACACTCCCAAAACAATGTCTATCCCAACGGTTCCTTAGAACCGTTGGGAAAAACTCCCCAAAACAGGGCCTTTCCCAACGGTTCCTAGAACCGTTGGGATAAACTCCCCCCAAACCAAGGTATCCCAACGGTTCTAAGAAACCGTTGGGAAAAACCTCATTTACCAACGGTTCTATCGAACCGTTGGTATGTAACTGTGGGGAAAAACCCACATTCCAGTAGTGTTAGGTAAGGATTCTAAGTGGAATAGAGGGATCTAGAGAGCCTAGTTTTGTATAGTTTGGTTTATCCAAGGGTCTTCAGAGGTGTGAGAAATTGGTTAGAGGTGGTGTCCTTATATGAGGGGCAGGATGGGCTCTTTAGGGATGTTTTAAAATATTCTTTTATTATAAACATACAATTTGTTCAAAAACGTCCAAAAATAATTAATTTGGAAGATAAGTTAACTCATGTTATAAATAATCTCATTCCATAAAAATTATCCAGGTTTTGGATATTTTTTAAATTTTTATATTCTAATATAATTGAATTATTCATTAATGAGGTAAACAATGCATCATCATTGTGTCAAAAATAATTCTATTTATTTGATATCTAAAAATTATAAATATAATAAAATGATGTAGAAAATCTTTTTATATTTTTAATAAATATTTATATTCGCAGATATAACTATTACAACCCCATGTAATAATTGTTTTTTTAAAGTTATTTGTTTGTCTAATTTATTCCTTATTTTAAATTAATTTATATAAAGTGTCATTATCACTTTTATGTGACTCCATGGAGGACCAAAATTGACCCAAGGATGAATATGGTCGTACTTGTATTAAAAAATTGTATTAGAGAATATGTTATGGTAAATTAATATTATTATAAAATTATTTTTTAACCCTTATTTACCATATTTATCATATAACCATGGTAAATAAAATATTTACTGAAATAAATATTCATAATGTATAAAAGTAATTGATACCTATTTACAAAATTTTCACCTAATGATTCAAAATATTGAATCCATTTTTCCAAATTCAAAACATAGAAGTGGAAGAGATTAAATTAAAATTATTTCCCACTATAAAAACAAAAAACATGTTTTTACAAAATAAAAACTATCAAAATATTGACACTTGTTTATGTCTAAACTCAATGTAAAAATACTTCATATGACTGAAATTGTATTAAATGGTAAAAACACAATCTAATTAATTTTTAATACCAATTGAAAATATTATCTAACCATATAAATAAATTAGATTAAAAGGAAGTTTTGAAATAAAATATAGTATTTTACACTATTTTCTAAAAATTAAAAATTATAAAAAAAACATGTATGATAACATTTTAGTTAGTTTTGTTCATTCCCACAATATAATGGCTATGTGTTAACTATCATTTAAAATTATAATAATATTATATTATTTTCCATTATAAATCAAAGATGTGTGCAACATTAGATTTCAATGAAACCCATTTGTGCGTGTTGATTATGATATCGAACAAGGTGTCCTCTTTAAAGTAATATTAATATTTAATTCAAAAATATTAATAAACATGAAAATTTTATATTCTTTATTTTACTAGGATTTTACATCCTTCCCCAACCATTGTAAATTGTGTCCTTGAAATAACAAAATTGGGATTGGAAAATTCATTAAATGATTGACATAAAAAAAGAGTCAATATAACAATCACTTCAAAAGAAGGAAAGAGAAGTAAAAAGGTCACACAATATATCACAAACAAGGATTCCATGAAAACATGGATATGGACGTGAAACTAACCATCATGTTCTGATGGAGAGTGATAAAAAACATCATATGCAGAATTTAAACAATCTGGAAACCACAAACTTGTAATGGTTTCAAAGGTCATTGATTCCATAGTAATAAAAGTTATCGGACCAATCTTTTGTTTTAATTTACCTTTCATAATGTTGAGTAATTTATTTATGATATGGACTATGAATATAAAGAAATATTCTTACATTTATAGTAGAGTTTCATCCTTTAATAAATTTCTTCCAAAACCCATCTTCTCTCCAAACGATGAGTATTCATGACGACATGGACACATCTGAAGCACTAGAATCAACTTCTAGAGAATTTCATAATTCACAAAATAAGAACTATATATTTCCCCTATCATTAGACATTAACCAAAACCAAATATTGTTATTATGAGATCAGATAATCTCCAAAAAGGATAATCCATTGTAAATAATTACTACTCATAATCTATGAAATTCATCAAATAGTATCCAAAGTTCTTGAAGGACCATTAAATTCATAATTTTCATTAAAATTAGTCAAATTTATCCAATATATTTTTGAAACAAAAAATTAATAAGGATTTGATCACATAGTCATCCATTATAAATCATAACATTTATCTCCAAATAACATCGACTACTTTTACTATCTCATAGTGAAGTGTAATTAACCAAATCACATATTCTATATGATAGGATAATCATTTCCATAAATAACCCAAATCATTATATGTTCACAATTAAATCATAGAATTTTTAAAAATAAAATTTCTACCATTACTCTACAAAAGAGATCCTGCAGTATTCTCTTTCACATAACAATATAATGTTCCAAAAGAGAAAACATCTTCTAAAATAACCATTATCATTTAATTACCAAATAAATTTCATACACTAAAGATATCCATTTGTTAAAACATAAGTTACAAAATTCAACATATTCTTGTTCTATAAAATCATTTAGCTAAAATAATAAGTCATACTAACCAGGGAATTTACATAGGTCAGTTATAGGTGATGTACCCTTTCCACCCCTCAGTTATGGGTTCGATTCCCATTGACATACAGTACACGACGGGTTGTCACCCATCTTACGGGGAGTCCTTTTATAAAAATTAAAAATAACACTAATATGATTTAACCTAAATGTTTTTCTTATACCTTTCATTTTAATCCCAACACATTAATACCTCAACAATTTAATTCATGAATCCATATGTATTGTTCTTTTTTTATTTCACCTCTATATGGTAAAATAAAACTATTCCTAATAAAAAGAACAACATACCTTTATCATAGTGTCCATATTGTTTTATCGCCGTCTTGTTCACACAGTTAGAAGGTTGATGAATTGAATCAATGATTTAGAGATCCTTCAAAATCAAATAATTCCATCATCCAAATACACCTTGTTCAACCTAGATCATATGGGTTTTCTTAGAAAAATAGTATCGGAAAATAATCATGGATGACATATAATTTCAAAAAATCTGATAAAACATGATTTTTATAATATAGTCAGACTGAATTTGAATTGAAACTTCAATCAATGGTGCTTTTAAAATACGATAAGTATGTGATGAGAGAATATATTTTAAAAGAAAATATAAATAGCCTATGCAAGGGTTTCCTTCTTCAGCCCCTTTTTTAAAGTCATATTATGCTTAAATTTTTTGTGATTTGGTAAAATATTTTAAAATTCCTTGATAATATTTAACTTTCTTTAAAATATGAGTATATTGTGAAAAATAGTATTTGATTAAATAAAACCCATGTTCTATGATGATATCATGGTACAGAAGAGATGTTTGATATCTTAAAAAACTTCTTTCAAGTGAGTTGTATACTAGAAAAATAATCACGATCATTTGAACAGGACATTGAAATAATTATTGCAAGCATGTCAGTAGGAAGAGATATGAATTTTGTTTTAGATATTCTTCTTTCTATTTGTAACCGACATTCCCTTTCCTAATAAATTTATCAAATAAGGATTAAACTGAAATATTAGACATTGGGACTAACCTTGTGTTCAACAAAAACTCTATATCCCTAAAGTTGTCTAAATCATCCTTTGATACCAACTATAAGGACCCAGACATAAACATTACTTATTCTTGAGATTAATCAAGAATTAACATTGAGTATCTTTTTATGTTTATATTTTTTGAGAATTAGGCCACAACTATTAAATATCAGCATGTATATTACATGTAGACACTACCTCTCAGTATCCATTTTTTTTAAAATAAACATTCATAAAAGGAAACATGTCTAGATTGATGTTTTAGACAGAATGACTTTTCCTCAATCATATATTTGACCCTTATTCATCCTCATGTCCCATGGAAAACATTTCAAAAACATTGGATGAGCATAAACAGATTAGTAAGGGATATAAAATTAATAATGAAAACATTATACCTTCAATAAATACAAATCAATGAATCAATAATTTTCAATCATAACATAACTCTTGAAATAATAATATTTATGAGTAACATATAGAAATAATAAATTGTAAAGGTATCTTGTGGAATACATAACATTCTTACATTGTATCTAGCATAGCTATATAGTGAGTTACATTGGAATACCAATCACAATATATTTCCTAAATCTCTTTGGAGAAACATTAACGTTTACCTTTGTCATGTTCCCCAAAGCATTGGAGATTTATCTCGGGTTAACCCACCATATGATTATCAGGGAACCACTCGTATACATATAAAATTCCCACGAACCATAACATATTCAAATCATAGAATATAAACAAAAAGGAAATATAACATTTCCACATTGCATTCTCAATATTTAATTCCAAGATATTAAAGTAATCAATTCATTTAAAACATTCAAAATTAATATTATTGAATAAATGTTTCCCATACCACTCTGAAACGTTTGGAACAAATTTACACATTAAAAGACTCATGTCCATATAAATAAATCATTAAAATCATTTATAAAAAATTGGCATGAAATAGAATGATTTTGAAGATAAAATTATTAAATCATTTAAAATGATGTTTTAGTTAATAAAACCTTTACTACTTCAGAAGATCTTGAATAAAAACAATTATTGTATAACATTAAACCAAATATATCATATATAAATATAGTTTCATCATAATTTCCACCATCAGATGTGGTAGGGGAAGATTTACAATCATCGTTTCGTGAGTCAGTAGTTCGACGTCCACAGAAACATTATGTTCATTACCATTTAGACGAAGGTTTGTGTAAGTTCAGTTAAAATACATCCCATAATAATAACCTAGTATATTTAGGATACTGGTTTAGTTATAAAATAAATGGATAAAAATAGTTTAGGGGGTTGTAGATGTAAAATATAAGAAAAGAACTTAAGAGAAGATGTAACCCTTAAATTGGGTATATCTATTTGCATCAAACCTAAAATCGATTAGTTGAAGTGACTTGTACATAAGTATAAGCTTATAGGTGGAGGAGAGGTATCATGAGAGCTTATTTGTGCAGATGTTGGATAATAAAAGTATCTTTAGAGTTGTGAGTAGTGGTTCAGAGGCTGTGACCTTTTAATAGGGGGAGGAGGGGCTCTTTATGGATGTTTGAAAATATTATTTTATTATAATCTTGTCTTCAGTTTCAAAATGTCCAAAACCCATTAAAATCAATGTTAAAATGACTCATGTTAGAAATAAAATAATCCAATAATAATTTTAAAGGTTTTGGATATTTTTTTAATTTTTTTTTTATTTATTTAAATCATTTACTAATGAGGTAAACACTCCATCATCATTGTGTCATAAATAACTTTTTTGTGGTCTAAAAATTATAAATAGAATAACATGATGTGTGACATATTTTTAAATTTATAATAAATATATATAGTCATATATATAACTTATATAAACCCATGTACATTTTTTTATAAAACATATTTATTGATGTTATTTTTTCTGTGACTTTAAATTAATTAATATAAAGTGTCATTATCACTCTTAAGTGTGTCCATGGGGTCCCACAATTGACCCAAGGAAGTCCATGGTCAGACATTTATGATCCAATTTGACTAGGAAACATGTTAGGGTAATTTAATAATAGTATAATGTTATGTTTTTACCCTTATTTACCAGATTTATGCTTTAACCATGGTAAATAAAATATTTACTAATGTAAATATTCATAATGTATAAAATTAAAAGTTTTCTATTTACAGAATTTGGACCTACTGATTACAAATATTGAATCCATTTTTCAAATTTCAAAACACTAAAGTGGCATAAGTTAATTTAAAAAAATTCACATTGTCAAAAAAAAGTGTGTTTTTATGAAAAAATAACTATCAAATGTTTGACAGTTTTTAATGTCCAATTTCAATTTCAAATTACCTCCAATGACCAACATTGGATTAAAAGGTAAAAATAATAATCTAATTACACATTAAAAGAAAATAAAATTATAATCTTCCCTTGTAATGAAACTATATTAAATGGCATTTTGAATTAAAATACAGATTTTTTAACTATTTATTAAACAATGAACATTATCAGAATACTACCAAAATTTAATACAAACTAAATTTTGATGTCCCAATTCTAAAAAAAATATTATTTTGTTAAACAAAACATATAAAATTGAAAAAAATGGTTCTCCATTAAAAGGTTGTAAAATGACCTTTTAAAGAATATTCGTGTATTTCATTCATAAAATCAGATTATTTCTTATTTTAAGACTCTAATGGTTATTGGATAAATTTAAAGACATTTAAAAAAGATTTATAATAACATTTTAGTTAGTTCTATTAATTCCCACCAATACAACTACTATTTGTTAACGACTATTTAAAATAATAATGTTATTATATTATTTTTTAGTATAAATCTTTGTTGTGTGAAACGAAAGATTTCATAGAAACCCGTTCTTGCATGTTGATTATTCTATAGAACAAGGTGTCATCTTTAAAGTAAAATTAATATTTAATTCAAAAATATTAAAAAATATGAAAATGTAATATTCTTTATTTTCCTAGGATGTTACACTGCACATGTTAATAAATATTTTATGGTCCTATTTATACCTTAAGTCTTAGTTTATGTAATTTTTTGTTTCATTTGTGCGTCTTGGAATGTAAAAATGTGGGGATAAACAATTCGTTTAAAAAATAAATGTGAGTCCTCTCACAAACTTATAAAATTGTACTCACCACCTCAAATATTCAATCCTTTATATCCATTTATATTATCAAAAAACTACCGAAATAATCTCCAATGATATCTGCCCTCATCTTATAAGCCTCACATTTTGAAAAAAGTAATCCATGTTAGTATTTTTGTGCAAACCAAAAAGAATCACCTGAATAAGAGGTAATGTTCTCCAATGAAAACATTTATTTCTTTTCTTTCTCCACCCATTCAATTATTTTAATTAAATTATTATATAATAACCAAAAATCATTAAATATACTTATTTATTTATTTTAAGATTATTACCCTTAATTTCACACACATCCATCAAATGGGAAACACAATCATCTTTTGTGTGTCTGAAGATCTTCTTCCACAAGAACTGATGTCGTTCATTCTTCCATTACCACCACTAATGGTTTTTAATAATAATGAAATTACTAATTTTATATGATATATATATATATATATATGATATTTATGATTTATTTATTATTATTCAATTATTATATAACACATACATTTATGCTACCCATTTTTTGGGAATAGGATAACTTCATTTCTATATGTGCGGACTATGGCTTCTTGAATGTTTTGTGATTCATTCACGCCATAACTTAAATTTATTAAGGATGGTTTTTATAAAACAATGTGATATATATGAAATAATTATTAAAATTTAATGATAATATATATATATATATCATTTAATTTTTTTCTTAAAAAACAAGACAAGAAAATATAAACAATGTTCATGCGTATGTACGACCTAATGTCTCCATGAACGGTATTTTTCATTTCATATTTCTATCATTAATAGAATTTTATAAATATTTTTAATAATAAATATATATGATATTTATATCATGGTTCACATTTTTAAAATATTTAAATCATAATCAATATAATAGGATAAATAATAACATGTTGACACACATAAGAAAAACAAAGAAGATATTACCAGAAACCCAACATTAACAAATAATTTTTAACAAACTGATATTACAAAGTCATAATCTAATAATAAATTGTATTATATATAAGAATATGGTTTTATGGAAGATTTATAATAAAATTATATTTAATATATAGTCAGTCTGACTTTTTACTATTATAGTCAATACTTAAGAAACTTGTTTTTTCGTCTCACTTTTATTTTTGTAATATAAATTCTATAATCACTGCTTATTCTTATTGTAAAGTGTATAAAATAAACTATTATATTTTATATCAGGAATTTACTTTATTTCCAGATATTTAAATTTTCAATTTATTTTATTCTCTCATGTATCACACGAATAAAATGTTACTCAATTAGTAAGAGGAATTATATTCTCACTTTTATACATATGATACATATGCCATATTCTCCACTTATTTATTTTAATTATTTTATATACAGAAAAAAAATTTATTTTATTATTATAAATAAATTTATTTGTATTCAAATATCTATTTTATGACCCCACTTCATGGGTTTTATGGTTCAAAAGCTACCAAATTGGTTATGTAAATTTTTTTCAAATGTCTTTTTTGGGACACATGCCATGTTATGCACCAATATTCTTCTACAAAGAGCATCTACATCATGTTTACAAGTTATATCATGAATATAAGTTTTTTTAATAATATATTAATCTTATTTTAATGTTATTATATAAAGGGGATTGTGATTAAATGATACCAATGTGAAAGAATTTTATTTCTACAATCTCATCGTTTATTAGGATTGTTTATGATTATGGATCAATTGATGAAATCTTATGATTCATATCTCAAGAAAGATCTTAAATTTTAATATCATATAGTTTTTAATGATTTAATAAAGAAATGGTATATTTATTTTCCCTCTTATTACTTATTAAAACAATAAAACTATTTTGATAAATGTATGAATTTATTTCTCTCTTCGCCCATAAATCTATTTTATTAAAAAACACTATTATATACGAAAGACCTAAATAATGTTTTAAAATGATATTTTATGTTAATTATTTATCGAAATAGAATTTAATAATGTTTTTTTAAAAATAGTTTAAAATAATTTTCAAATCATCCTTTATAAGTATTAAAGTATATTTTCCAATAAAAAGGTTTTCAAAAATGTTTTATGAATTTAAAATAATTTTTAAATGAGGAATGGATATTTTTTTCTAAAATTTCCTAAATTATTTTAAATCATACTTCATATGAATTTAATTTGTTTTCAAATAAATGGATTTGGATAATATTTTATATCTTAAAAAGTGATTTTCAAAGAAATGTTATTTTCCTTAATATATACCACAAGATACCATTCAAAATCCTTCTCCATCTAAGATAACAATAATTGATATAATTTATGATTAAATATGGATATGATAATTGGAAACCATTATTATTTTGTCTATGAATTGTTTATGATTAAAATTAAAAGGTTTCTATGAATCCCATATCTCTTTCATGGGTTTTACCCAGATAAAATGCTTGTAAAACTCGTTTCTATTATGGGTTATTATATGAAGAAATGATTATGACACCTTCCTTTTGACGAAGGATAAGATATTTTGAATTTTTAGGAGATCCATTCCATATATGGATTATGATATAATGATTATAAAACCCGTCTAATTATTTTGGTCATAATATAATCTGTGTATTATTATCAAGTACAACATGAATTCATGATTTTATTAGGTTAATGGTGAGACCTATATCTCACTAAATTGAATTTCTTAATGATAAATGGTATATGATCTCGTAGTTTAAATAGGTTTTATCCCCAGACAAAATACTCGAGTGTATATGGGTTATATCTCAATCCTAGAAACAATAGGGAATATAGGTTCTATCCCAAACCTGAAAACAATAGGAAAAAAGGTTGTATGCCAACCCTAAAAACAAGCGGGTACACAATTTATAGCCCAAGCTCAAAAAAATGGTACATAGTTTGCATCCCAAGACTAAAAGTATGTGTGTATGTAGGTTGTATCCCAATCTTGAAAACAAGAGTGTTCATGGGTTGTTAGACAAATCCAAATGTAGGTACATGGGTGATAATCACACCCCTAATATGCTATGAATTTCTTTTTTAGGTAGACTTGAAACAATATTTTATATGATTATGTGTTTAAATATTTTAATGCCTTATTCCTATGTTATGATTTCATGTCTTATGCTCTTGGTTCACTTTTGTTTCATGTCTTTTTATCTTATAATCATTATTCCATTAATCTTGTATACAATATTTAATATGAAAGTTATTATCTTCAAATATTATTTTATTGTCCTCATCCCTTTATGTTCTGTAATTATTATGTCCCTCTTTAATTTATACTTACTGATCATATGATTCCACCCTTTCTTGTGTTCCCCCCAGGTTATGGAGAAATGATTTATATTTGACTACTATATGAGAATATACTTGTGGGAATCATTGTATATCTATCGCTCGGTGTGAATATTGAATTCCATGTTTCCAAAGGGACTAAACTGTTATGATCCTCAGGCATTTACTTCTGTAATGTGTTGTATATTCATCTAAAATTAAGTAATATCCATGTATATTAAGTCTATATCTCGATATGTATGATGAATACATTTTTATAAATGATATATTCTATTATAGATGTATTTATTGATGATTTATTTATTTTTGGGTGCACTTTTGAAAACAATATTTAAAATCTAAAACATATGTAAAGCAGTGCATGGAAACCAATATGGTTCTAAATTAGAAAAAGTACCATTTTATGGCCATTGTGGGTATTGTGTTAGGGTATAATGTTTTAAATATGGGCATTCAGGTGGATAATTTCAATGACGAGGTCATTAAAATAGTTACCTCACTTAGAGAATGAGAATTATAATAGATGTGTTTTGGGTATTGATGGTTTTTACTAAAGGATTATTACGGAATTTTCCATGATTACTAGGGCACTGTGGTCAATTCTGTTAATGGAAACCACTCTAATTTTTTTCGATTGTTTATTAACATACATTAATATTCTTAATGAAATTACTTCATTATTCTCTAATAACTAATTATCTATAATTGGGTATTTATATTTAGGTTGTGTATTTTTCTCGTGTCCTTACGAATGTAAATAGTTTGGGTTACAATAACGATATGAGGTTTTATGGGGTGTAGTATAGTTTTTTATTTATTTATGATAATCAAATGAATTCTACAATAGTTTATAATGATCATTAGGAAATGGTTTTTCAATAATAAACATTTAATCATTATTTAATAGGATTATAAGTCATTTTTTTAACTAGCCATTCAACTGATAAATATATGATGTTCAAAAAGGTGGATAAACCAAGGCTGATGATATATGTTCTATTACCAAAACAAATTACATTGAATCCAACGATATGTAAGGGGCTGGAAATTTTGTTATTTTTCACCTATATAGGATTCCCGGTATTCAAAATAAGAACCCTATGGAGAATAATCAATTATTTTTGGAAGTAAACTACTTCTTTATTACAGTAGAAAATATCAACGGTTGATGATTTTTATAACATATTAGCTACCTGAATTGGGCCCAAGTACATTTCAAAAAACCATAATAAGAAATTCATTTATGATCTTATATATATTTTTTGAATATCATATATTATTTAAGAACTGTTATGACTGTATTTTAAGGAGATGTTTTATTGAGGAATGGATGCTACCTATTTTAGAGAGTTGTCATTCATCTTCTCGTGGGATATCATGGGAGTTAGAGAACATCCAAAATAAATTTAAATATTTTTTTTATTTGTATTTCTTATTCTAGGATTCATGTAGTCTTATTGTTGGATATGATTGATTTAAAATGCTAGGTAGTGTGGGAATGAAAAATATATACTCTAAAAGGGAAATTTATAATAAGAAATTTATGTTGTTTTAGGTAATGACATTATGAGACCTTTTCATTAATCATGTGGGAATGAATACATCATAGTTGTTGAAGATTATGTGACATTTTTTGTTTATATATATGAATTTCCAAATTACCAGGAATATATTATGATTAAATTCATCAGGAAAAACAATTGCAGTGTTCATTATACCCAAAGAATTCATTAATAACAATGCTAGCCACTTTAATAATTCCAAATTCAATTCATTTATGTAAGAGTATGGTTCTTTGAAAAAAATTGGTAGAACCTATCATCCATTGTAATGTTCAATATCATAATTCAATAACATGGAATTGAAATAGATATTAGAGAAAATTCTGAGTATTTCATGAATGGATTTATAATTAACAATTTTTGAGTCATTATAAGATTGTATAGATTATATAAAAACCCTAATTGTATGTCCATATATAACCTATATTTTTGAAATGTATTATCATTTTCTAATAGAATATCATCACAATTATTTTTGGGTAGTAATGGATTTGAGTGCAGGTTTTATTTCTACTAAATAATGAATAATTCTTGAATTGAGTGTGTTAGATGAAATCCATATAGAATATTTTTAGAAGTATATGATTTAAAAAAAGAGAATAATATATTTTCATTAATATTTATTTTAAAATTTGAATTTTTTATTTGGTAAGAAAGTAATTTTTTTAACTATACGGTTATTTACTTTCGAGTAAACTCAAGACCATGTCATCAAACCACAATACTATTAATGTAGTTCTAGTCAATGATACATTGATGTTAGTTATATAGGATAATATATTTATAGTTTTTTAATGTTTATAGGGTTAAACCATATTATTAGGGGAATCCCAAGGGTTTTTCTGCCATCTATTTTCATGAAAACTAATGACCTAATGATTCTAACCATGGAATAAAATCATAGTGCTTTATAAGATCCAACCCAAGGCTCAACCTTTTTTTAATATAAATAATTTTTTTTCAATTTTTCTAGTTCTCAAATGATTAATTATTCAGAAGACATTTTTATTTTATGATTTAGTTGTCAAATGTTCTTGAAATATTTATGAATTATGTAATTTCACTACAAGTCTGGAACTGTTGTTCACTCACATGAGCACAGAACGGTTTTAAATCATAGTGATGACCCATATAGTTACATGTATTACTATTAGAAAACACCAATTTACCATTTTTTAAAATTCCATTTATGTTCTAGTCAATGATGTTATATAAGCCAAAAAAACAATTCAATTACCTAAAACATCTTATCTTATTATTACAATCTTGTCATATATATTCAAGAATATTATGTTGAAATATTTATCCTATAGGAGAATCTAATTTATATCCTGGAAGAATAATTTGAGGAATTTATGGGGAGTAAAATTCAATCAACTTATATGAGTAATGATTATATTACGAGGGAAATAATTATTATTTTCCATTACATAAATCCAGCACATACATTTCATTATAATGCATGAAATTAGAAGGATAGGGAAAATCCATTTTTTTAAATACATTTTAATTTTAATTTTCCTTAATTTATTGGTGATATGTTTTCCATTTTATTTAATCTTGGAAATTAATTTGATAAATTTCAGATTTTACTTAGCACCTTGATTTATTGTTTGATATTATGTGTAAATTTTTTAATATGATGATAAATGAACATTATTATTTATAAATATATTAATTATTCAATTTACACTATTTAATAATTAGAAATATTTATATTCTCTCATTTTGGAAAATCAATTTATGAATTTGAAGCATTTATTGAATGTTTTATGAAATTGTAAAAAATTCCTTTCAAATTTATTTTCTTCCTTAAGAAAACTATTGAACTACTTTATGAAAACATTTTAGATCTTAATTAATTTTTTTCATTATCCTATGCTCCAAAAATGGGTAAATTATTATATTTTCAGTAAGGATGAGAGAATTTTAAAATGTTCTAAAATAAAATTTATTTAATTTCCAAAAAAAACCCCAAAAAATTATCATTATTTTCTTTTATCAGGTTTCAATTAATCGTTTTTAGGGTTTTACTATTTTTATGATGTTTGATTTTTGTGTAGAAAATTTGAAGATATTAATTATACATTACCCCAATTGACCGAATCTAGTTAACCATTTTTTTCCTTCTTGAATGAAATTGGGTTTGGTAAAATATTGGATTAATGTTATATATCTTTCATTTCCTTTGAAAATTTTGAAAAGTGATTTATAGTTATAAAATATTATTTCAAAATAATTATGAAATGAAATCCGTGATCTAGTTTGAGACTATATTATTTAATTATTTAATTATTTCATTCTTTAAGATGTCGGATGTTCTATATATTATTCCTTCTAATTATTATGTTTTCTCATCCAAATAGAGTTTATTATTATTATAGATACTATTTATCCGAGTCTGTTTTACTAGATCTAAAGATATGTATTAATATTTTGTTGAATGAAAATTTAAATGTGCTTAATTAATTTCAAAAAAATTATGGTAAATAATTTTTACAAATCATGAATTATATTTTTCATTAAAAATTTAATTTCTGAACGGTATAAGGAAAATCCATTGTTGAATTTTAATTTAAAATACAATTATTTGTGTCCATCTAGTATTAAGTGTTGATATTTAATTTCATCCACTAATTTTGAATAACTAATTTCTTGAGGAAAATAAATGTGTTAGGTGGGGTTGGTTATGTGACCAAAAAAGTATTTTAGAAGTGGTTGGTTAAATTTTTTTAAGCAAACCACATTCATCACATTTAGTTAAATAAGTGACTGTGAGGAGGAGAACCTACCTCAATTTAAATATTCAATAAGTCAACTGAGAAACTAATCATGCTAGTGTAATGTTACTAGGAGTGAGGAATATTAACATGCCACACCCCAATTGAAACTGGCTAGATAGAATTACTAAAAGATGAAGAGGTTGTGGTCACATAAGTGACCATGAATAAGTATGATTTATCCTAATACAAATAAAAAATCATATATTTTTTCCTGAGCTATAAAATCTTCTACAGGATATAATTTCATGCTTTAGTGAAGGAAAATAATTTGAATTTTTTATTTTATATAAAAAATTAATGTAGTGTAGAAAAAATAAAAAATGTAGACCATGAGATTGGGAAAATAACTGATATAATCAAAACTGAATAAGGAAATCAGATATTATATATGGAAGATGAAAATGAATCATAAGAACAATGATTTTCAAAGGAATTTAATGTGATGAATCTTAATGGAGATAACCCAAACCAACAACACACCATAAAGCTCGATCATACAATGGAGAGAGGTCGAGGATGGACTATTTATGAAATATTGTTTCTAATCATGGAAAAGAAATAAAAAAATTTGGTTTTATATTTCTTTAAACAATATTGAAGATGAGGATCCAAAAGGTTTCGTTGGATAAGATGAGTATTTTATAACCAAAATGGTGTTGCAAAATAACCCTTCAATGAATTAGGTACATTACATAAAAATTAAAAATTTTATTACATCATCCTTATCAAATGAATCTATAACATGCCTTTACTTATAACTGAATGGGATGACATATGGACATACATAAGAAAGGGGTGAGCTATAAAACATATTAAGGGAATAAACATAGAATAACAGGAACTTAATAGACCATTTTATAAACAAATAAATATAAATGGAGCATAAAATGCACGAGAACCATAAACATAATCAACAATACATGATATAACATAAAAATACTGGAAATGTTGAAAAATCACAAACACTGCATCATAAAACATAAGTAATCTATAACTACCAAGACATTATGATGGAAAAACTACCATGAAGGAATCATTTTCAAATCATGTCCCAATATTATTTTTCATGATACTAAATATTAACCAATTCATTGTAGTGCTATATATTTTTGGGTGAACCAATCACATTCATTTCATTTTCATGCTTATGTGTCCCATATAGATCATACAACATGGATTCTGTCATCATAAATTTTTTTCCACTATCAGATATTTCATAATTAGTAAATTTATGTCCCAAGTCATAGTGTTTTAAGTGTGTAATGGATAACACCCTTGAATATAATTTTTTTTGTATTGTGTACATAAATGGTTTGGCATGGAAAATCATGATGAATTTCGGCATCATAATAGTGTCACATAAAATTTCATAAATATGGGTTGATGAGAGAGAAATGGGTCTCCCATCATTTGAACATAAAATTTTTAGTAATATGCACATTTAGTTACATATCCTAACATTATTAATTGGAAATAATTGATATATGATAATAAAAAAACATGACTAATGGAGATTGGGTGAGGTTTCCTTACGTGAGCATGTGACTCCAAATGCTTGGGGGGAGTTTCTTGAGAGCATTGGTGTGTCTTGTGAAGACTCTATAGAGGTGAGGGTATATTAAAAACGTTATATAGGTGGTTTTAGTGAAGAACAATGTTATCATTTGTGGGTTTATCTAGGAAATGATTAGGGATTTCATAATTATTTCACAAACATAGGTTTTGGATTATATATAATAAAATTACAAGAATAAAGAAAAACAACCATGTTTTTCTCATGGATTCTTCAAAATGGGAGGGGTGTCGTTATTTTATAATTTAAAAGGACTAAATTAAGAAAATAATACACTTGGTTATTTAGAGGTGATTCATACTCTTAAGTAAATGACTTGAAAAACATAAAATATATAAATGGTTATTGTAGATTCATAAGGGATATATAAAATGAATCAAATAAACATGAAATCACATTATTTTAAATGTAAAACATATATATGAACTTTTATACCCATTAAATTATTTATTAGATCACATTTTGGTCATTATCATATCATAATATATAAAGTATATTTATATGGTATTTATTTTTTACCCGAAAATATGAATGTCTAATAAAATTATGAAAAAATAACCTTTGGAAAATTTCAAAATTTTTATACCAAAAATAATATTAATTTTTTATAAATAATTTTCTACATATTTGTATTTTTATTTTTTAAATAATAATCAATATTTATTGAGAAATGCTTGGTTTTATGACAATTAGTGTTTTTGAACACTTGTACAAATTAAATTTGAATTCATAAAAAATAATATGATCATTTATATTTGATAAAAAATACATAATATTAATATTTTATTCAATTAATATTTATTTAAAAAATCCATTAATTCATACAAATTAATTCCATAATTAAATTTGATTAATACTAAATTTACTATTTGGGATTTTTCATATCAAAATAAAAATTCATTTTAATGTAACAATAATAGGATAAAATATATTAATTATTATATAAAAATAATGTTGATACTAACAACCCAGGGTTTTGATACATATACGATTAATAAATCAGAAAACAATCTAAGTGTAAGGTGTGCGATAGTGAGATTTTCATGTTGTGGATCAATGTACATTGTTCGGGCCGTGTTTTTGATGAGCTTGAACTTATCCTATAAACAGTTTCACCCAAGAATAATTTGTTGGATCTCATATAGGTATTGGTAAAATAATATTCCTAGTGATTATCTCTACCTTAGAAGATCTGATAAATGGGCTTTATAGGGTATGATCCTGTCGGTTGAGGCCATCACTTCTTTTGTACGTATCAATTGGAATTGTTAAAACCCTATATTTATACTAATCATTTAATCTCTATTAAATGGTTATATAATCAAAGCTAATGATTCATTAACGTCATTTAAATAAAAGAGGTTACAATAAAATGAAATAAGTCCGTTTTTTTTATAAATATAATAAATAATAAGAATTTATGATAAATCATAAGGGTAATTTTATTTATATTTGTTTGGGTCCTTAAAATCATCCTCACATTAGAAATTTGTCCGTTGAAATTTTAATTTCCCAAGTTAAAAAAGATGAGGGTTACTCTATTTTATCACCTCCTCTGGTTTACACATTTCTTCTTCAAACCTGTGGTTTCTATACAACACCTTGACATGGATCATTACCTTATTTGGTATAACATTTTCCCTATAATCTAAGATATTCATCCCCTACTCCTCATAGGAAATATAATTCAAAAATGGATCCACCTCAAGATTGAGTACATGTGAGGGGTCATGTGTGTACATTCTCAAGAGGGATAAATGGAATATATTTTTTGACCCTAACCCTAGTTTCATAGAGCTGATGTCTAATTTCCTTAAATAAGAATGATTACAAGAAATTTATATCCCATATGTGAGAATAGTTTTGTATATTTGGAAAACCATATAAATACATAAGATCAACTATAAAACATGCATAGAAATACAATATAGAAATTTTATTGACAATATCCATAAGTCATATGTTATTCCTACAATTCATTATAATATACCTATTCATGTCCTAGAAATATAAAACATAAGAAATGGATGAGATCAAATGATCATTAAGGGAAAAAATAATTTGGAAGATATCATTAACATAAAAATTATTCATGGTGAATAACTAAAAACACATTCCATTTAAAAATAATAGTGAACACATTATGGAAGGAATGAGAGATGAATAAATAATTCCATAATAAAGATTGATCATGGGTATTATACTAGTCTAATAACCACAAAAACATTCAATCAATTGTTTTGTAAATAGTGAATGTATAATTTCAGACATCAAAACCATGCCATCAAGGCCTCGTGCCAATACCAATAATAACTATATTGTCAAGGCCTCATTCCAAGACCGTAGTTTGTATCATGAGACATATCTATGCATCGAGGGTCTATAGTAGAAACCTACTTCCAAATACTAAGTACAATGAGTTATTCAAATGAAAGGGGATAATCATAAACAACATATATATTCGTATTGAATCTATCATATGAAATGTAAATAACTTTCCTCGAACAATAAGAATAAACAATAACTATTCAGAGGAAATTTGTGATTGGTTTTAAGATAGAATGTCCACAGTCAAACTAATAATAATACATTCAATAAAATATGGTATATGATCTCATAAAATATTAATCTATATAATACATAAGAATCCACAAGTTTTTTTTAAATAGATGAAGATACTTTTATAAAATCAATGAGTATTTTTTGAGATAAATACTATTTTAATTTCAAAAGTGTTCTTTTGGAAAACATATTTTTATAAAAACCTATGTGAATAATGATAATATTTTTATTATAGAATGTGAAAATGTAGAAATATAATGGTATCTAGAATGTATTATATTGTTCCATTGAAAATAGGTATGGATTTGAGAAATTTAATTGAATCGAGTTTGTATTACGAAAGAATTTTTTAAGGAACCATTTAAAACTTATAACTCCCCATAAATTAAAGAAGTATTATGTTTGGTACCCATTTATAGAACATTAAAACAGAATTTATTTGGAGTAAATATTAACAAATAAGAATTTAATTTAGGTAAGTAGAGAATATAGGTAACCCGAATGAAACTGGAGGTTTTGGTAGAAAAACCCTTAACATAAGTCTGATGGTGTTCTTTATTTGATCTTAGTGTCCTGAATAACCAAATTAAATTAATGAATTAATATTTAAAAATAACAATTAATTGTTTTATTGGTATATTATATCCTTATTAGGTTCATTCATGGTCTTCTTGATGGGTTTTTGAGGTTCAATTTTATTGTTTGGGAGTGTTTTCATCCTTGGTATTCATCACTGGTTTACTTATATACATGTAAGGGTAACCATGTATGATGCGAATGGTTGTCTAGAATAAATGATGTATTTTAATTATTATCATAAATAATATTTAAATGTTATAAAATTCATTTGGTTTTTGGGAGTGATGATGAATCATTATTTGAAACATTAATGATTATTGTTTGGGTTAATTGGCGGGTTTTGATCTCATCGAACTCATTTTGATTTATAAATTTATATCATGTGTAAAACAGGTTCTAAAGCCATACATAAGATTGAATAAATATATTATAGTGTATTTAAACCATAAAAATAGTTTAATTTCCAGAATATATGATGGTTATAGAAATTGAAAACCCGTGATCCATGAATGTGACATATTAAAACATATCAGATGGTGTTTTTATTTTTAATATAAAATAAGTGGAAAGGAGAGATGATGATGAATTATTACACTATCATAAGAAAAATACAATTCAGTTAAGTTAATGTAGTTATAATAGAATTTGGATGAAATGGGGTGAGGAAATAAAAATATAAGAAACAAACATGAAAAAGAAAAATGAATAGACGAATTGACCTCTGGAAGTTTCTTCCTTGAGAGCCTCTTCAGAGAAGAGGTT
Source organism: Viscum album (assembly GCA_963277665.1). NCBI lineage: Eukaryota > Viridiplantae > Streptophyta > Magnoliopsida > Santalales > Viscaceae > Viscum > Viscum album. The sequence goes on from OY728141.1 coordinate 1,430,646,977, forward strand.
TTGGTATTTTTATGATACCATGGGCTTCTTCACAAGGTGGAAGATATTGGGATATGATATTAGATAAATTTATAAAAGGAAGATGACTTGAGAGGAGTGATGAGAAGAATGAGTGAGGGGTTTTATAGTGGAGTAGATGAGTGATTTTTGAATATCTTATTCATTATTTAATTAATTTTATCATGAAATGAAATATTATTGATTTTTATGTCCAAAAAAAGTAATATGTTCTGGTGAGATCTCACTAATGGTTATGTACAACATCCATGATTCAAGAAATAGTGTATTTAACATATAATGTATTTATAAGGTAAATTACTGTATTTGACTATTCACTAAAAATCAAATATTTTATAAAAATACCTAAAATTAAACATTGCAATTTTTTATGTGTAAAATAAAAAAATGGCTCCATTTTATCAAAATATAATATCTTTTTAATTAAAATTATTATTATCTCAAATAATCGTGGTTTAAAACAAAAACTAATTTTATAATACCCTAAACTATTCACTAAGGTCTTATTAAATTAGTATAAAATTATAGGATAGAAAAATATTTACATAGAAACCTATTTTATTATAAGTAATTAAATTATTAAATAAAAAATTTAATTAAATATCTATCACTCAAAAAAATTAATACCTAATTAATAATTTATAAACTATTCTACATAATTAATAAGGTGCCTAATTTTTATGTACACATTCATTAGAGATGTTATTATTCATAATGGTCATATTACTATTCATAAGTGAATTTTAATATTCAAAACTGTATGTTACTACTCAAAAAAACATAAGTTAATTCTATCAGAATCCAAATATCCCCCCAAACGGAATATTGTATGTCAGTTTTTGGAAATTCAAATCACAGAGGTGGAAAAAATATGTTTATTGAATAGGTTATAAAAAAGTTTTGTTTTGTGGAGACTCAGTGTTTCATGTATTCAACATTAAATTTATTTTAAAATCATTGGGGAGATACATTCTCCCCTCCTTACAAAAATTAATTCCTCAAAATTCCTATAATGTAACCTCTTAAAAATATTTTGGTAGGTCTTTATCAAAAGCTCCTCAGGCTCCCATGTTGCGTCTTAAATTTTATGATTTTCTAAAATTATTTTCCAGTTTAGTCATCTGATTTTTCAACACTCTTTGATTTTTGTCTAGAATTCAGATAGTCTCTTTATATCAAAATAGTCTTGGTTCAAATTCTATAAATTCATAAGAGAGGGAATGTTTTCTTTTGGCATGTACATTCTCAATAATGAGACATGGAACATATTGTGTACTTTAGAAAAGCTTGGAGGGATAGCCAAATGATTTGAAACCTCTCAACTTATCTCGTGGATTTTAAAAGCTATAATTTATGTAGGGATTTGTTTCCCCTTATTCCAAAATCCTACAACACCCTTACCTGGAGATACATTCAAGAAAACATGACATATTACATGAAATTATAAATCCTTCCTACAATTATCATCATATCTCTTTTTAATGAACTGATATGATTTTATATGTGTTTGAATACTATTTATATTTGTAGTTATTTCCTCCAGATGCTCTGGGCCCACAAGATTCCATTAACTAATTTCAACCCATCATGTTGGTCTATGACATCTCTTTCTGTTCAATGCTTTGTATGGTGTAATTTGAATGCAATAATGAATAGTATTATTGAAGGTAAACTCCACCGAAGTAAAATAATAATCCCACATACCTTTAAAATCATTTGATCATAATCTCAACATGTCTTCTAAATTTTTTATCACCCTTTCTGATTACCCATCAGTTCGAGGGTGATAAGAAATATTCAAAATAAGCTATGTATCCAATAATTTATAATGACGTTTTCATAATATTGATATAAATAGAGGATTGAAATCAGACCCTATTGAAATATATTCTCCATAAAGTCTTACAACTTCATTTATATAAAACCATTGATGTATATCTAGTGGTAAATCCTCCCATATTATGAGTAAAAGTTTATATTAGGTAATTCGAACCACAATTACACATATTGAATCATTATATCGTGGAGTTTTTCATAATCCAGTGATAATATCTAGGGTGATTTCATCCCATTTTCATGGTGGAATAGTTATAGGATGCGTGAATCTCCGATAATGTTGTCTTTCAGCCTTCAGCTGTTTCCATACTAAACATATTGATACACAATCAGATATTTCCCACTTCAAGTTGTCCCAAAAGTCATATTCATTAAAATATCTATACATTTTAGTACTACAATGGTGTATCAAGAAATTAATGCTTTCGGTATCATCTAATAACTCCCTTTTCAGCTCGGGAATAGAGGGAAGACATACACTTTTCTCAAATTTCATAATTCCATCTTAAGACACAAAGTCAAACTATATTCCATCATTCTCAACATTGATTTTGTATCAACATTTCCATCATCATGTAGATGTATTTTAATACTTTCTAACAAATATGTTTGGAAGAAAATTGATAATGTAATGATGTTTCACCATCTTTGATAATTCCCACATCCATCTTTACTAGATCCATAAACACCAAACCCCTTAAAATCCACATTTCTTTTGGACTCCATGACTCTTCATGGTTAATGCATCAGACTCCTTTTTTCCCTCCATAGTTCTAGGAAATGATATATTTTAAACTCTTCTGATATGTATATATCTCACTCTTTATTCCATAGAGATAGTGTCTCCATATATTTAGAGAAAATATTACATCTTAGAACTCAAGATAATTAGTTATATAGTTCTATTCATGAATTTTTAACTGCCATGATTCATAGAAAATGAATATATCAATATACATAATGACTTAACCAAGTCCTTTATTTAAGGAAATACTATAGATCACAAATCCACCATTTCCTAATGGTTGATTCATGATCAAAGAATTCACTAATCATCACTTAAATTAATTGAAACATTCCTCACATTCTTTAGTTTAAAAGAAAATTACCCTTAATATGAAATCTTGGTCATTGGGTTGGCCAAACAGGTGATCTTATGAATGTATCACTGATAATAACCCGCTAAACCAATAAAAATACATACCTAATTTATGTTCGTTGGAATTTCACATTCTATAATAGACATTGGCATCATTAGATCAATAAATATTCCATCCTTAGGGACAATGCGGCAAATAATGAAAATTTATTAAATAAAAAATTCACACATTCAAAACATCCCATATAATTTATTTCATCTAAGAGCCATTAGAATAGTGAGAATGTGATTTTTATAAACTTCATATATTTTATAGTATACAATGATATCAACTATATATACCAAAAAAAATTAGAAATTTTATTCCTTGAAAACTCTTTTCTTTATATCCATGAAATCAAAGGCTGAATTAGTTAGTCCAAAAGGAATTACTGTAAACACATAATTTCCATACCTAGTACAGAATGGTATCTTTACAATATATTCCTTCCTCACTTGTAGATGATGATATTTTGAGTAAAGGTCAATCATAAAAAAAAATTGGGTTCCATGATGTAGATCAAATAAATCTTCACATAAAGTTAGGGGATACTTGTTATTTATTATTAAAACATTGATCTCTTTGTAGTCAATGCACGTCCTCATATATCCATTGTTCTTCTTAAAGAAAAGAATAGCAGATCCCCATGGATGGAAAGTATGTAAAATAAATTCTTAAACATTTAATTCCTCTATTTGTTTATTTATTTATATTAATTATATAATTGATATTCAATAATGAGTATTTGATATAGGAATTAAACAAGGTATTAAATCAATTTAGAACTCAACATCCCATTCTGGTAGATGTCTATATAAATCCTACAAAAAACATCAATATATTATTTCTCAATATGTATGTCCACAATTTGAATATTCCATTCCTCAATAATATATATTGACATCTCATCCTCCCCAATAATGGTATTTAGTAATGCTAGTGTTGGTGAATATAGATAATAATCAGATTGAGATATTTCTACCCAAAAGAAAAAGGATTCTCCATCGTTCTCAAGAAATAAAACCTCGTTCTTCTTGCAATATATTTTCACATACTGATTTGAAATCAAATCCATACCAAGGATTATATAAAATTTATTAATGTGTATGACAATAAAATTAGTAGATGAGGCATGTTTATATGCCATAATGGGGTCTTCTTGACACATTTTTAATTCTATGATACTTCACATAGGATTTTTTAATGAAAACTACCTTATTAAATGGTATTAGAAATATCTAATTTTATTTTAAAAATAGGAATATATGTATGAATGCAATGATGGAAAATAAAAAAATAATTGGATATTTTTGAGGAAACAATAATAGTACCTACCACAACATAATTAGGAACTTCTACATCAGCACTTGTGATTGCATAATCTTTGAAAGGTTCCCTTAGAAATCTTTATGGATTGTTTCCTTTATGTCTATGATTATCATTTTTATAATGTCCCCTAATCCTTAAAATTGTATAATTAAACAATGTAAAATTATTTCTTCCCCTTAAGATCCATGGATATGTGGCCTTTTCATCATACATGTACCAAACACCCTTTCCATTCAAAAAAGTACAAGGGTGTCTCTTCCCACAATTATCATATGGTTGAATGTCTACTCTTCTCTTATTTCCCATTTCATTTATTCTTTTTCCATGGGTTTCAGCAAGAATTTTTCTTCTCTAGCATTCCTATAAAATCATAAGACATAGTGAATTATTTTTCCATATTGAGAGCACACGATACTATATTTCAAAATGAGGAGATACTTTGGGAGAATATAACCATTCAATGGAATGGTTTTAAACCATCAAATAAATGATCAAAATTTATCTTTGGATTACGTATGTAGTCAGTGACATGTATTGAAATCCTAGTAAAGTTTTCTTCATAATATTCAATCTCCTAATTCTCTTTATTCCCCATATTCTAAAATTGTGTTTCGATATATACTCGTTTATCATGAGGGAATTATTTTTCTAGGAAGATTTCATTACAATACTTCCACTGCATTTAATCTATTTCTTCCTCCTCCTTTGTGTGTTGAATTAAATAACCCCACTAATATGTATCTTCTGATGGATGATAAACCTCCTTGGTAAATTTTTCTCTTATGTTACATCCCATAGAATAAAATATATTCTCTATTGAACCCCTCAAAAATTACACTATGAATGGGTTGGTAGTCCCATTAAATGATTTAGTTTGTTGTCATAAATAGTGGTCCAACATAACTTATACATGCTGTGGATCTAGATGATCTATAGAGTTAAGGTTATTTTTCATAACCTTATTCAACTATTCCAATATAGTAATTAGTTTCTCAGTGCCAGTTTCATAACTAGACAAAACATAATCATCTTGTATCACAGGGAAATCTCTACATGGGCTCTTCCCATTCATATTGTTTACATTCCTTCCAATAGGAATTATTTATAAATAATGGAATACAATATATTTGGTTATGAATCATAATATATAATCTCAACATAAAAAACAACTTAGCATAAATTAAAATTATATACATAGATAATATCAAAATCATAAACATGGTTTCTCTGAGGAAAAAGGTGAATTTAAATACTTCATTATGTCTTGTAATGAAAATGTTAATTCTCCTTAGAATATCCCTGGGGAGTGTCAAATCAGGTGTGCAGTAATGCCTATTTTCATGTACTGGGATACCCTGGGTAATGCACGAAACTCCTTTTCGGAGTTGTTACTACTAGGTATATCTGATATTGAACCACTTCCACATTTAGTATCGAGATAGGGATTCATTTTATAGAAAGAGACACATAATATATTCCTTAAATAAATTCATGGTCTTTATTGTATGTTTATCTTCAGGGTAAATCTTAGGGTTTCGTTCCATAATCTACATTTTCTTAATCTAGTTTCGATTTTTTCTACAAAACATCTTCTGATACAAATATTAAATACCTCAACCATGGTTTCCAGGAGCTGGTCCCTTATTTAATTACATTGTCATGATTAATAAAAAGTTATATCCCAAAAGATTGAAATGTTTTGTAGATTGGGACAACGAGATACATACATAAGTTCAACATGAAAATATTAATGGAAAAACAATTACAAAAATTCCATTGACAATATCGATAACTCTAGTGTTATCCATACATTCCATTTATTAAAAATAGTGTCACGTCTTTGTAAAATGAATCATATTAAATGGGTGATCTCAAATTCCCATTATGGTTGCGAAATACAATGGAAAATAACATAAACAGAATCATTTGGCAAGGTGAATAACTGAAAACACAAGCCATTAAAAAAACGTGAATATATTATGGAAGGAATATGAAATGAATAAATATTTCCATAATAAAGAAAATAATGGGTATATTAGTTGTCCAAAAACCACATGAAAATTCAATCACAAGTTTTATAACGAGGGAATTTATAATTCCAAAAAACATAAACATACCATCAATGCCTTGTATAAAGACTCTAAATAACGATGTCGTCAAGACCTCATGCCGAGACCATAGTTTGTCTCATGAGACCTACAAATGCATCGATAAGAAATAACGGGCCCCAACCATCACATACTAAGTATAATTAATTTCTCATATGAATGGGGATAAGCATAAAAAACATAAACATTACTATTAAAACTAATATATTAAATGTAAATAACTTTTTTAGAACATTAAAAATAAACACTAACCATCCACATTAAATTGGTTAGTGGTTTAAATTAGAACATCCACAATCTAACTAATCAAAAAGAACTCTATTAAATATGATAGATGATATCAAAAAATATTAATCCCAATAATATTTTGTAATCAAAAGTGTTTTGAAATAGATAAAGGTACTCATATAAAATCATTGAGTAATTCTTTAGAGATATACTCATTGACTTTGAAAATATTTGTTCTTTTTTGAAAAAAAAAACATTTTATAAAAACATAAGTGAAGTTACATAGTATTTTAATAATAAAATTATTGATTCTATATTGATAATAATTTCTAAAAATATATTATATAGTAACCATAAAAATATGTATGAATTTCAGAAATTCCCTTGAATCAGGCATGAATTTCAAGAAATGATTTTAAAGGAACCTTTTAAAATCTATAACTCCATGTCAATGAACATAGGATTCTAGTTGGTACACATATATAATACATTAACTCATAATTTTTGTGGATTAAATATGAATAAATAAGATTTTTACTGTAGTATGTAAGGAATTAGAGTAACCCAAATGAAAATGGAACTCGGGTATTAAAACCAATACATTATGTCTGATGGTGTTATTAAATTGATATTACATTCCTAGATAACCAAATTAAATTCATTAATAAATATTTCCAGAACATATTATTTATTTAATTTAATTATTAAAACCTTATTGTGTTCATTCACTTCCTTCTTGATTTTTTTATAGGTCCAATTTTATTGTTCGGGGGTGTTTTCATCCACGGTATTTTTGACCGGTTTACATATATACATATAAGGATAAAAATGAAAGATGAATGGTTGTACATAATAGAAGTTGTTTTTTATTTGAAAACATCCATAATAATACATGGATAAAATATTCATTTGGTTATTAGGAGTGGTGATTAATCATTATACAAAAAATTAATGATAATTTTGTTGGGTTAATTAGCAGTTAATGAGCACAACGAACTTATTTGGATATATAAATAAATATCATGGGGAAAATAGTTTCTAAAACCATAAATAAGTTAAAATACATATATTATAGTATGGTTAAACCATCAAAATGGCTTCATTATCAAAATTGAATATTGTAATAGTAATTGAATACTAGATATCCTTGAATTTGATAAATTAACACATCTCAAATTGGGTTTTCATTTCTATTATAAAATAATGGTAACAGAAATATGATGATTAATTAGTAAATTATCATAAAAACCCATAATAAATGCATTTTACTTGAGTTATCATAACATTTGGATGAAAGTAGGTGAGAAATGAAAAAGAAAAGAATGGAACTCGAAATAACATAAATGAAAAGAGATATTTAGCACATGAGGTTATCTTCCTCGAGAGCCACTTTAGGTTATTGTTTTTTGACTTTTTATGAGATAAATGGGTATTAGACGTATGTGACCATATTTGGAGGATATTTGATAAGAATTTAGAAATGTCACAGGCCTTCAGATGAGTGAAGCGATGAGGTTTTGAGGGGGTTATATTGGAAGAACAGAGTGATTTTTGACGACCTTATTCATTAATTTATTATGTCCTTCATGAAAATAAATTTTATTGATTATTATTTCCTGGAATTGTTATATTTTAATGTGAGTTCTCACTAATGGTTTCTTAAATAATCTATGGTTCAAGGAATCATGTATTTAACCTATAATGTATATAGATGGTAAATTATTGTATTTTTGTATTCATTAAAAATTGAAATATTTTAGAAAGCTCGAAAAAATTAACCATATCCATTTTTTATGTGTAGAATTAAAAAATATGATTCCATTATATCAATATAATCTTCTTAAGATGATGACTTTAATTATTAATTAAACTCATTATTTACTCGAAAAATGCAATTTTAGAACCAAAACTGATTTTATAAGACCTTGAAAATTTAACAAAGGTCGTGTTAAATTTTTCCAAAAACATAGGAAAATAATCATTATTTAGCCACCAATTTTATGAAAATAAAATAATTTCTTATTTTAAAATTGTAATTATGTATTCATCCCTAACAGAAATATGTATACTTAATTAATAATTTATAAAATCTTCTATTTCATTTATAATGTTATTTAATTTTATTTATACATTCATTGGTGATATTACTATACATTAAAGTCATATTAATATTCATAAGGGTAAATTACTATTTATAGGATTATGATACAATTAAAGGAAATTATAGTTGATTCAATTATACTCCAAATATCACCCTAAACACAACAATGTATATATGTTTTTTGAAATTCAAATTAAAGAAGTGGGAAAATTATGATTAATGGATAGGTTATTATAATGTTTTTATGTAGAGACTCAGTGTATCATGTATTCAATATTAAATTTATTTTCAATTTCTTGGGGTGTTACAAATATAATTTACTTGATAGAGGTTATGTATGAGTTCATGTAAATAACCCACCACTCCGATGTGATCAAGGATCACAAAGGGGACGATGTATATTAGACTAAGCTTTCCCCTATTCAAAAATCTCACCAATTTAAATAATATATATATATATGTGTGTGTGTGTGTAGGAATACTATATCTATAATATAAAACACTAGGTCTCATCAATGATTATCATCATAGATATTCTGTCAACTCTGCGTTTCCTTAATTTTAAACTTAATGGTCATAACCTTTTTTACAATTTCCACAATATTTTTAGGACCTGATAGTTTATTATTCTAAAATCAATCTAGCAAGAGGTTTTTCTGCACCTCTTATATTATTGAGTTTCATAGGGAGGAATTTGGATGCTCAAGTGGAAACTATTGTTGTAGGGGAATTCGACCAAATGCAGATGTTTGTCCCAGCGTCCTTTTTTGTCCAAAAAAATGATCTCAACATGCCTTCTAGTGCTTTAATAGTATTATCACATTGGACACTAGTTTGAGTATGATAATCCATAATGATGTTAAAATATGTATTTAGAGCATGTCGAAGTCATTACTAGAACCTAGAGGTGAATCTCGGATCTCAATCAGATATAATCGATTGTGGTACTCTATTTAACATTACCACTTATCTATTATATATCCATGAAATATAATCCAATAACAAATCTTCTCAGAATATAATAAAGTAATATGTTTTTGTAATATGATCCATAATAACATATATATATATATATATTTCCTCTGAATGTCTTCAAGTGTCCGAAGAAAAATTCCAATGTTAGGTTTTCTTATTTCCATGTAGTTATTGGTAATGGTTTCATCATCCAATTATACTTTTTTCTTTTATCTTTCACATACTGAGATACCACGAACATTGACTTATATTGTGTGATGGAATCCATCATATTATCCCACTCATACTGATCACAGAGATCTCGATACATCGTTTTACTACCCTGGTGGATGGAGAAAGTTGAACAATGTGTATCATTAAATAGATCATTTATTAAGTCAGTATTTTATGGTAAACATTGTCTTGAACCAAATATCAGTTTATATTCATTTTTATCATTGAATGATAATGATTTCTATTTTCATATAGCTTCCACATTCTTCTGATTTCCCTTATAAACTCTTTCAGAATATAGTAACACTACTAATAGAGATTGTTTATAAATAATTTGTTAATGGATTGATGATGTTCCTTCATTTATGATTCCCACGTCTATCCTTTTAATGTCTATGAAGATTTTATCCCTCTAAATTATCATCGATCATAAATTTTAATCATCCTTTCTACATAGTGAATCTACAACTTTTTTCCCTTTCCAAGAATGGTAGTGGATTGACTAGTAATTCTGTTTAATAATTTGTAACCAAAAACATGTCCATGTATCCAACTCTGTTTATGTGAATAAATACATGAAGATTTTTTGGTTCATATATATTTCGTGCTTCTATGTAAAGAGTTAATTCCAGCATATATTAAAATTTGAGATCCCAACAGACAACTCTAGATCATGTGTTTGAAAGTACCTTTCATGGAATATCAATTACCACGAATCATAGTCTATGAATATGTTATTCTTCATTAACAAAACACATTTCCTTTATTAAATCATCACTGAATACCATAAATAGTTCTCCACTTCTGGGTTTTGTGGGCCTAAGGGTAGTGATAATCCGAATTTTCAACTCCATGAAGCTATATTTACATTCAAAAACCTATGAACACATTACTGCCTTTTGAGTTAGCTAAGGTTAAAGGGTTTAAAATCATGAGAAATTTCTCACAAATCAACAATAATACCCATATAATTCAATGTTACTATAGATTTATATCATATATGTTTTCCACGACCATAATTCAATTTCATCTATTTCTAATTGTTCCATTAATAACCCATTATGTTTGATGATATTCCCCAAGAATGATACTTCCATAAAATAGAACACACTATTTCTATACTGGGCATAAAGCTTCTCATTTTGAAATGAATTTAACACAATTATCTGATTTTCCTCATACACCTCCTTGGTTTTGTATAATATTATAATATCATTAATAAAGTACACCACAAATATGGGGAGGTAATCTTTAAATACTCTATTCATCAACTCCATGAATATTTCTAGAGAATTAGTGTGTCTTAATGGAATTAATAAGAACATATAGTTCCCATTAATTGTATGAAAAAATATATTGGGGATATCTTCCATCTTCACCCTAACATGATAATATCCTTACCACATATCTACATTGGAGAAGTATTTTTGCTCAATATAGCGGATTGAACAACTCATCAGTCAATGGTAGATGATACATGTTCATTATCATGATCTTTCTTATCTGATGATATCAATGAAAAATATTTTTGGCCATTCCTTCTTCTTGATGAAGTGGCTGGAGCACCCCCTGGTGAAGCACATGGGAATTAGAATTCTTTATGTAGATTATAATGTAGTTGTTTATTAAAATCCTCATGATCCAAAACAAACATTCTGTACAATGTATTGCATAATGGCAATGCCTCAGTTAGAAGCCTAATAGAAAACACAACCTCCCGGAAAGGATAAAGATGAGACAATTCCTTGGGATAAACATTAGAATATTCCCTCCTAATGGTCATGCATTAAAGGATGAAAATGATCTTATACATAATATTTTCATCTAGATACACATTCCCATAGTAAATTAATATCCATTCTTGAGATGTTGGTGTTATATAATATTAATCTATCTCGTTCCATATGTATATAATCAGAGGAAGATTTTCAATGAAGAGAGTGATTTATTTCTCATGGAAATGTATGTATTCATATACATATAAATAAAATCCATAAAAAGAGTTAAATCAAATTCCACCAAAGGGATTATATTAAGGTTATCTATGATGTTAAGCCCAAAAATTTTAATAGGGGAGGATTTATATACTTGTGATGTAATAAAATCACCATTTTCCATTTTCACTGAGAGCTTATCAACTATTATTTGTGGTAGTTATTGAATAATTAAACTAAAAAATCATGTTATGAATGAATTCATAGAACTAGAAATAAAAAATATGATCAATATTCTTGAATAAAACATTTTTGTACCTATGACCACTTCTTTTTTTGGATCCACGTTCATCATTCATGATACCATAAGACTTCCCTTATTTCCTTGGAGGTTACTAGTTTCCTTTTAAAAGCATTTTCTTAGTAAATTGGATTTCAATGAGCCCTGGTTTCTTGAAGTTCAATAAATAAAAAATGCGACGAGGGTTTAATGTAACATTCATCTCCTCTAATGTATATGTGGGTTTCACCTATTTGGAGTCTTTTTCTAGGATTCCATCAATCCCAAACCTAAAGAATTTTCTAACCCAATTATTCGATTTATGGAGTTCCTCTATATTCACCTTTTATAATTGGGATGTTGAAATTTCATTGTAATGTTAGCTTTCTCCATCAAACCGCTCGAATTAAACTCCACATTCGGGTTCTTATCACTGTGATACCCTTCAGATTCGCCAATATTTATTTCAATTATGTGGGTACATATGGTAATTTCCTCATAGCATTAATGTCTAAGATCACTAAGGATTTTAGTAGTGTATATTTTAGCCCATAAAAGAAGAAGTTAACAATGAATTTGGGGGAAAAAGAAAGAGGCATATAATGAACATCTTGTGAAGTTTACCTTGTACACCCCGATAGATTGATTTTCTTTTTTCTTGAGGGAAAGGAAATTACTATCAATTTTAAGGAGTGGGAGAGGAAAATATTTATTGAAAAATATTTCCAATAATTCTTTCCACCATATCACATCGATCCCTTCTTTAGTCATTTTAATCACGATAAACTACCACAACTAATTAGAATATTTTTCTATACAATAAATAGCCCGTTGAACCTTCTCATCTTCAGAACATTGAAGGATAGATGAGAACATCTCAATAATGTTCATTAATTTTTCCACAATTAATGGATCACATGATCCATTGAATATTGGAGTCCTCTTTCATATAAATTACTCAATTGCAGGTTGTTCATTCATAGGGGGATTTGGGATCTCCTCTTTATCGAGGTATAAATTCAGAAAATTAGTTATCATGGAGAGTATAATCATAAATTTTGGGATTCATACACTCATAGGGTTGGGAATCTCATTGGGGAAATCATCAAATTTCCCATTTCATTAATTATTTATCTGATTCCTCTAATTTAAAACAATTTTCTGGAATAAATGAAAAATTGGTGATAAGTATTTTTGAACTATTAAACACTGAAATAGGAATTCAATTACATTAAATGTATAACCTATATATCACATGTATTTCCTTAACTTATGAATTTATTAGGTTCAATCTATGTTAACCACGATCTATTTTCAACAATATATTATAATAAGAATTTTTTGTTCCCTAAATAAGGATTTGTAATGAGTTTATGAATTTACCTAAACATATATCCTGGGATTATCAAACATGGTGAGTAGTAAAACACATTTTTGTGTACCAGGTAATGCTAAGTCATACGTGACTCACCTTGTCAAAGTTATTACACATTAGTCAATCTATTCCAGAATCATTTACACTTTTAATCGATAAGAAACAAATTATTTACATAATAAACCACTTAATATATACTGAATAATATTTTGGATTCTTTATTATACATAGTCATATCATTACATCATTATCTATATTTTTCTAATCCTAATCCATAAAATAAGAAAACAAATCCTTTGAAACATACTATAACAACCTTGATCATTATTAGAATATACATAATAATTTATTTAAAAAAACATAACATATTGAAACATAGAATATCAATAAGTATAGTGTATTTTTAAATTACCTACATCACATAAAACTTAAAATATGAATCAAATAATCATTATTGAAAACATTTTTAACATGATATTACTTTAAACTGTACGAGATAACCTGGGGACAGACATAAGAAAGTGGTGTTATATAAATCCATGTAAGGGAATAAAAATTTAATAAAATGAAGATTATAATACATGATAAACAATAGTAATTTCAATGGATCATACATTGGGTAAGAACCACAAACATGAAAAAGAAAACATTATATAGAACGATAACATGGGAAATATGACAACATCTTAAAACACTACATTATAAAACATAGGCCATGGATAACTTCTAAGACATAATTATAGAATGATTCCCCTAAATAAATCTTTTTCACTTCGTATCACAACATTATGTCTCATGAGACAATACATTACCCAAATAATTGGTGCTCTATATAATTTCAGGGACACCCATTGCTTTAATTTCATTCTAATAATTTTGTGTGCCACATAGATCATAACACATCGATTGATTCATCATTATTATTTATTCAATGATCATGGATTATGGAATACATACATGTATCCCTCAATTCATAAAATATTATATTTATATAGGTGAATACCCTTAATAAGAAAATGATATGGTATTCGCTGCACAATTTTTTTGACATGAAAAATCATGAAGACATTTGGGCAGTATTAGAGAATCACATAGAAATTTATAAAAATTTGTTGATGAGAGAAAAATGGATCTATAATCATTTATAAATATAATGGGTTTTAATAGGGACATATAATTACATATACCAACATTAGTAATTTGAAATATAATATATATGATAATAAACAAACATTAATAAAGAAGAGAAGGTGATGATATAGTACTTGAGTGTGTGACTCCAATTGTTTGGGTGGAGCTTCTTGAGAGCTTAATAAAACCATGGGATGACCCTATAGGTGGGAGGGAGGAGTAAATAAGTGATAAAAGGATTTTTTGTGAAGATAAATGGAATATTGGGTAGGTTTTTACAGGAAAAGAGTGTGGATTTCGTTATTTTTTCTCAAACATAGGTTTTGGACACTATATTATACAATAAACAAAGCGAAAAAACATCACATAGAGTAATCTGTAATGACCTAGAAATTACATGTTATTTTTATATATATATGGGAATTCTACGAGCCCACAAAAATTTACGGCGAGTGTTTCCGAGGCCCGCAGTGCCTGAAATGAATTTATGAACTTTTTTTCGAGTACGTTCAGTAAACGTGCGAGTGGGATTTTTTTTAACTTTTGAACTGGTTCTTGGAATTGAAAATGGAGGACACTGTTGAACTCACAATTCCATTTTTGACTTATAGAGACATTCACCTCGACCGCAGTGGTTCGGGAGTGAATGATAATTTTTCTGATATTCGTGTCAGAATTAAATAAAAACATATCTAACATTGTTATTTTAAGAATCCCTCAACGTTGTTTATGGTGGTGGGAACCACACGAGCCAAAATGTCCTATTTGAATGTTAAGAGGTGGGGACCACCTGAGCTATCCCCCGTATTGAATATAGAGGTGGGGACCACTGGAACCCCTTTAATGAGAGAAAACCTCTCAACTCCTCCAACATTAATTAAGTCAATTATGTGATCTAATTAATGGTACCAACATAGTACATTAATTATGACAACATTGTTGTGCCAAATTAATTATTTTTGATAAACATAATTTAATAAGTTGGCGAAATTTCACAATTTGGGTGGAATTGGGAGAAATGGGTTGGCAAGAGGAGGGATTATAGAGGATTATAATGCGTTCTCCAATGAAGAACACATTCTCCAATGAAAAATGCATTCTCCAACAAAGAATGTGCTCCCCAACGAAGAACGCCTAGGCTGATGTGGAACGTCTTCAATGAAAACAAACTAGCGGTCGAGGAAACACTGACGTCATTGACATCCGTATATCCCCAACGAATTCGTCTCTTTCCTCATGACCTCCATCAAAAAATCTTCAAGGTAGGGGTTTAATTGTCTCTGATTATATATTCACATCTCTTCCATTCTAAAACATTGAACGTAGTTCAAATCCTTGACTAGTTGATCTGTAGATGATTTCATTTGTGGGATTGGGAAGAAACATTACGGAAGGTTGTAGGGGATGACGTTCTTCATTCAAGTTTTTGTTGAGCTGCTTGCTACCAATCTAACATGGAGGGTGTGGGCCAAAAATAATTCACATACCCCTTCGTCGTTCTTCTTGAATGGTGTATTATTTGGGATAGAAGAATGTAATTTATGCCACAACGACGAATGAATGTGGTGGCCGACACACTGCCTGCTGTGACGAAGGCGACGAGCCAAGGGTGGCCAGTCAAGATGGGCACCGGCGAAGGTACGATTCCCCACTGCCACGTGGCACTCTGCCTTGTACAGCCTCAACCGCAACGGAGCCATGTGCCGCCCGCGAACACTGAGGCCTATGCGGCCTCCGCCTCACACTGCCCCACCATCTCCCAACCATGTACGGCCCCTCGCGGCCTCTCCCTCTCATGGACACTCATGGCCACGCTGCCACGCGGCCCTCCTTGGTCCCCCACATTTGTGCCTCTCCGAGGCCAATGCGGCCCCCCACGACCTCGCGGACTCACGACCCTCCGCGATCCACCGTGGCACTCTGCGCCCCCTACAGATTCACCACATAGATGCCCTCTCATACCTGTAGCCTCGCGGCCGCCACAACCTCACTCCCCTCACTGCCATGTGGCCTCGTCTCCCTCATGGCCGCAGCGTCCCTCGTGGCCTCCCCGCCGCATCGCATCCCTCGTGCCAGTGCCCATGCTGGGCCGCCTAGCATGGGCCTAGCTAGGATGCCCGCCATGGGCTGATCGGACCCAGTGTGTCGGGCCAGGTCGGGCCAAATGGGTCAGAGTGGACCCAGGCCAGTTTCTACCCTATACTATATTTTGGTCATAACTATGACACCAGGGTCTGTTTGACGAACCGTTAGTGGAACTGGAAACCACGGAGAGAGACGGTCCCATTGAGTATAACCCACTAGAGATTTAGATAATGTTTGGGTGCAGTCGGGTTGGGTCGAACACGAATCCAACCGGGCCCTCGTGACTAAAAGGTTAATAACTTTCAGACCGGGCGTCTGATGGATGTACACTCTATTGTGTTGAGGCCCCTATGATGAGGTGGTACATTGGGATACATCTACATGAGACTTCATGGAATTTAGAGTATCGACCAATGGCTTGTGTAGTAGACCCTTTAAGAGACAAGCAAGCCTAGGGTGGGAGTCTTGTAGGTGGTTGTGAGATGAAGAATGAATAAAAATCATGTGTGGGTCATCCCTGAATGATCACATGTGGGACAGTACCTAGCGATCTTGTGTGGGTCAGCACAGAGGGATCCTTTGTGGGTCAACACCGGGGGATCTAGTGTGGGTCAGCACCGAGCGATCCTGTGTGGGTTAGCACATATAGAACTTGTGTGGGTCTGAGGATGATTTAGGATCATATGTGGTTCTTCCACTTAACATAGTATGTTGATTTGTTAGTTACATATTATCATATCTACTAATGATTCTGAGTTATAACTAATATGAGCTGAGTCTGTACCTTCTGGTACTTTCCTTCGGGGTAATCCCTTATTTTTATTCTTCTGGGTGGAATAACGTTGTGGTACTTACCTTCTTGGTATTCCTACCTTTGTTGAACAGTTGATATTTTTTCTATTGATTTGGACTCTGTTTTCCTCACGATTGAGATGGGTAAACATAATAACTTTGGAATATGCATGTGCATATACCTAAGTAGTTTTTTCAGTAGTTTTCATGCCTATGGTTTATCCTTTCAGGATTTGTGAGACCGTGAGGGTCTCAGGGTCCCTACTGAGTATCATTATACTCACCCCTACATGGGATTCGCCTGCACCACATTGTGTTTTGTGGAGACGAATGAAAGAACTGATCGAGGCTAAGGGTACCATGAGTGGACGGTGGTCGGAGGCGGACCATAAAACATGTCATAACGCAGAGGGGAAGGGCAGAAGTGGAGTGCTGAAGTGGTGATCTGTACCTACCCTTCCGGTAGGAACCTCAGAGGATAACCCAGTAGATATCTTTCTCTTTCTACAATTGTATTGTATTTCCATTGTACTTTTATGTTTACTATTGGGAATGTATTCTAGCCCCTCTTAATTTTAGCACATTTTTTTCTATATAGTTTACTTTTGTTCTTATCTTTTTTTATTCTTGGTTGAGTGGGTTTAAAGGTTATAAAAGAAAATCCTTCACTGTTTTAGGGGATACGTCGTTCGGTGCTAGTTTCCAGCCCTTGGCCTATGGAAGGCGGGCATGGGGTAATCACGACATGGGCCTGAGGGGATGTGTCTTGATTTTTTTTTTCAAAGGAGTTGGTTCTACCGTAGAACTTAGGAATCTGATCTTTTTAACATCAATAGTGTTAAGAGTAGTGAGTGTGGTTATCATTTTAGGTAATCCAGTATTAGTGAGGTAGCCGACATATCCATACAGCATGACCCTGACATCAAATTTCTTAATTAGTGAACAAAAACACTGATTGCATGTGTGTTTTCGAAACATTTCTTTGTGATCTTTTGAGTCAGCTCACCTGGTATAACATATTGACCATGGAACAATTGTTTCTTTTCAGGATTCCTCCATACAGATATCCACATATGGTTCTAAGAGTAGTAGGCACTGATACGCCAATGAGCAACGAGGCCTTGGTGTTGGGCCCTCGTCTAGTAGAGGCACCAGTAGAGGCACTGTCGATACCATTACCCATTGGGCCACCAATGCCACTAAGCCCAGTAGCATAGGCTTCATGCCGCTTAAGCACGTTGCATGATTTCCTGAACCAGGGGACACCTAAGTTCAATGGAGATACAGACCCACATGTGGCAAAGTATTGGATGGTGGCCTTGGTGAGAGTATTCTGAATGTTAGAGACTCTAGCAGATCTCATGGTGATCCTTGCAACCAGTCTTCTTCAGGAAGAAGAACACAGATGTTGGATCTTGATTCTATAAGTTTACTATGATGCGACACTTCTCTGGGAAGACATTGAGAGCCTTTATTGGGAAGAGTTTGTCTCAGTGACTCTTTGCGTTTGAGCATATAAGAGATGCTTCATCTGTAGCAGGGCATCATGACTTTGGATCTCTAATCAACTAGGTTTATTTACCTATCATGTTACTCCACTGATACGGTGTGCAACCCATTCTTCATATCCCAGACCTTCAAGCAGTGGCTCAGGCGACATATTAGTGCTTGGATGATTTATCTTTGCATCCCAACGTATGTGGCGGTGTAATAGAGAACCCTATTAGTGAAGAGTTTTCTTTGCCAAGTAATCACCAGCAGTGAGGCTCACCACCAGTCGTATGTATCTGAGTATTCTTTAGCAGGCCATAGATAGATGTCGCAGAGGCCCAAGAGAACCAGACCTACAGGTGGATGACCGCTGGATTCAGGGTCAGTTGTGTGGGGTACCTAAATCAGAGCTAGTCATTCAAGGAGCGGGAAGTGATATGAATGTGGAGGGTAGGGTCACATGGCCCATGACTGTCTAACTTGCTGTACAGATGATAAGAAGACGGTCAAAGGACCACCCATGCAGAGACATATTTTTGACCGGGGAGGTTCGCAGGGAGCAGGCAGACATGGAAGAGGAGCAAGCTGTGCAGCTCGTGGTGGGCAATGATTCAAGATGTTTCTGCCACCACCACCATGTGGTCTACCCCGAACACAGGGAGTAGGAGGAAAACAACGATCACAGCTCTAGGCAGCTGAGGCCTATGACCATGGCACTCCATAGATGATACGGCATACAATTTTTGTCTACTCCACCTTAGTTGTAGTACTTATAGACACATGTGCACTCATTATTTTTTTGCCACTACACCAGGTCAGAGATCAAAGATTCAGATAGAGTTTTTTGGTTGATCCTTACAGATAGAAACTTCTACAGGAAAGGATTCGACAATTAAACACATGTGCAAGAAGTGTGATCTCACTCTAGGAGGGGAGATCTTTGAATGGAATTTCCTAGTAGCGGTGCCGAGGCCTTACGACGTCAGCATGGTTTTGTACTAGTTATTGGTAGTCCACACATAGATTGACTTTATTACGCACAAAGTGTAGTGTTTATGTATGGATGGGACCAGGTTTACCATCACCAGTGAGAAGGGAGACTTTGTAGCAAAGGATCGACTTACCCGGAAGAGGGTATAATTGATTACCCATCATTTGGCTAGCCTTACCCTTAGAGCGGTGGATGTGGAGACTTTCAGTTATCATGTAGTGTTGGACTAGTACGTGGATGTCTTCCATGATGATGTTTCAGATCTACGTCCTCATGGAGAGGTGGAATTTTACATTAAATTATACCCCGAGACGACCCCGATATCTACACCAGCATATTGGATGGTCCAATTGAGCTTTGTGAGCTGCAGGTCCAGTGGGAGGACTTATAGGGGAAAGGGATCTTTCGGCCTAGTGTTTCTCCTTGGCGAGCCCCAATTTTGTTCGCCAAGAAGGAAAATGGGTTCTTGAGACATTGTGTTGAAAATCGGCCCCTAATCCTGGTGACCATGAAGAAAAAGTACCCACTCCTCAGGATTGACGAAATATTTGATCAGCTAAAGGGAGTACGGTGGTTCTTGAAGATATCACTCAGATCAGGCTATCACCAGATTAGTGTACAAGATAAGGATGTGCAGAAGACAGCCTTCAGATGTCGGTACGACCATTACATGTTCTTGGTCATTCCATTCTGTGTGACCAACGCTACATCAGTGTTCATGGGACTGAATAATACGATATTTCAACCATACCATGATTTCATTGTAGTAGTCTAAATCAAAGAAATTATGATCTGCTTGACTACTGAGGGGGAGCATGCCTACCATTTGTAGGTAGTATTGGACACACACTGAGATAACCAGCTTTATAGTAAGCTCTCGAATTTCCAGTTCTGGATATGAGAGGTTCACTTTCTTGGACATGCCATCTCAGAGGCTAGATTTACGGTGGATCTAGTGAAGATTGAGGCAGTACATGCTTGAGAGCCACCCAGGAGTGTGAGGGTGGTACTCAGTTTCATGGGTTTGGCTAGATAATGCGAGATATTTGTGCCAGATTTCTCCAGAGTTACATCACCATTATCAGCATTGAAGAAAAAGGGGCATCCCTTCGTGTGGTTAGATAAATTCATGTGGAGTTTTAATGAGATGATGAAGAGGCTTACTACTGCCCCCATCGTGAGGCTTCTAGGAGAGGCTGTAAGGTATTTAGTATATTGTGACACATCAGGGACCGGGCTCAGATGTGTTCCAATGCAGGAGCGAGCAGTGATCACTTATGGTTCAATACAGTTGAGAAAACATGAAAAGAACTAAGCTACATATGACATGGAGTAAGTAGCAATTGTCATTGACTTGATGATTTGGTGACACAATATGATGGACGAACGTTTTACATGATTCTCTAATCACAAGAGTCTCAAGTAAATCTTCTCTCAGGAGGACCTGAACATGAGAAAACAACAATAGCTTGAGTTCCAAAATGACAATGACTTCGAGATAGTCAATACTCTTGGTAAGTGGAAAATTATATATGATTGAAATAACAGGAGGTATGTTATACAACTTCTAGGAATGATGATGGAACAGCAGGCCGCATTACAGATATCCTTTGGGGATTGAGATGGATCATCATTTCTTCAGTTTCTTTCAATCACTCCCCCACTTCATTAGCAAGTCAGGGAGGTATAGCGTGGGGACACTAACTGCGAGACACGACATGCTTATATATCCACAGGATGGACCACTGATAGATTTTCCGAAGGTGGGGAACACATCATCCTCTTTAGAGGACGTACCAAGGTACCAAAGTATCTTCAGGAGGATGTGTTGAGGGGGTTCCTCACATCCTCTCTAGAGGTACATCCAGGACTAGAAAAGATGTAACAGGACCTCCGAAGACATTACTGGTGGCCGGGAATGAAGAAATCATTATCATATTTTGTCTCCTAGCGGATCACTTGTCCGAATGTGAAGGTGAAGAATATGGCACTAGTATGCTTGGTTAATCATTTTGAGTTCCTCGAGTGGATGTGAGATGTGATATCCATGTACATCATGATAAGACTTCCACATACATCATGGGGTCATGATTCTATCTTGGTGATCATCGATTGAATAACTATGTCATCCCACTTCTACTGATCAGAGTGAATTTTTCAGTAGAGAGATTGGGATGCCTCTATGTGAAGGAGATTTTGTAGCTACATGGAGTAACATCAATGATTTTTTCCTATTTAGATCCACATTTAATTTCTAGGATATGGATGTGGTGGTAGGAGGCTTTCCTGATGCAACTTCATTTGAGAACAGCCTTTCATCCTCAAATGGATGGTCAAACTAAGAAGACCATTCAAACCCTCGAGGAAATGATGTGTTCTTGTGTCCGTGTCATCGGTCGTAGCTGGTAGAGTCAATTTACCTTTGTGGAGTTTTCATAAAACACCAATCACTCCACCATTGTGATGTCACCTTTTGAGGCGTCGTAAGGGAGACCTTGCAGATCATTTTTTTGCAGGACTGACCCAGGGGAGTCAGCCCTAGTGGGATCAGATATGGTACAGTCTACCACATAAAAAGTACAGATCATACGGGAGTAGATGAAGACTGTATAAAGATAGAAAAATTCTTATGCCGACTGGAGTCAGAGACCTCTGGAGTTCGAGGATGGCATCAATGTCTTTCTACGGGTCTCACCTCAATGAGGTTTATAGAGATTTGGTCAAGGTATAATGTTTTCTCTAAGGTTAGTCAGGCCCTTCCGGGTCCTCAATGATGTTGGAAAAGTGTCTTACCGATTTTATCTTCCACCTCAGTTGCACCGGGTGCACAACGTCTTCCACGTATCTCAGCTGAGGAGATACGTTCACGAAGCATCTCACGTCATCAACCAGAGTGAGCTGGACATCGACGATGGGGAGACTTTTAAATAGATTCTATTTGAGATTGATGATTGATAGGAGCGGTTCCTTCGTTGGTGGTCGATACCTCTAGTGTGCATTCGATGGAATCACGTAAACCTCGAGGAGAGAACATTTGAGTGGGAGGATCACATTCTTGCTCAGTACCCCCACTCGTTTTCTGGGTTTTGAGTAGTGTCTTATGGGGATGTAAATCACTGAGTTGGGTAGAATTTAAAGACTCAGAAATTTCTTGTAAATTGTTTTTTTATTATATGGGAATTCAAAATGTCATCGAAAATTGACGGCGCATGATTTCGAGGACCGATGTTCCCAGAAATAATTTTAGAACTTTTTTCGGGTATGTTCAGTAAACGTGCGAGCATGTTTTTTTGTCACAATTGAACCAGTGGTCGGAATTGAAATATGATGACACCGTTGAACTCACTGCGTCGGATTTTTCTTAAGGAGACCACCACATCGACCGTAGTGGTTCGAGAGTACAAGGTAATTTTTTTAGCTTTTCGTGTTAGAATTATATAAAATAAAAATATCTAGCCTTTTTATTTTATGAAACCCCTCAACATGGGTTATGGTTGTGGGGACCACCCAAGCCTAAACCTCCCATATGAATGATAAGAGGTGGGGACCACCTGAGCTATCCCCCATTTTTAATTTAGAGCTGGGGACCACCCGAACCCCTTTAATGAAGGAAAACCTCTCAAATCCTCCAACTTTAATTAAGTCAATTTAGTGAGCTAATTATTGGTGACAAAACAACACATTAATTATTCCAACATTGTGATGTAAACATAACTCTTTTTGATAAACCTAAATTAATATGTTGGAGAATTTTCACAATTTGGGTGGAATTGAGAGTAAAGGGTTGGCAAGAGGTGTGGTTCTGGAGGGTTATTCTCTCCAATAAAGAACACATTCTCCAATGAATAATGCACTCCCCAGCGAAGAATGCTCATTCCAACGAGGAACATCTTCAATTAAAACAAAACGAAAATTGAGGAAATACTGATTTCGTCGACGTCCTCTTATCCCCAATGAGTTCATCTCTTTCCTCATGACCTCCCACAACAAATCTCTGAGGTAGGGGTTTAATTGTGTATGATTATATATTCCCATGTTCATCACTTCCAAATCACGGAACCCAAATTAACTCTCTAACTAGTTGATCTGTGGGTGATTTCGTTTGCGGGATTGGGAATAAACCTTTTCGAAAGTTTTAGGGTTTTATGATCATCATTCATGTTTCATTCGAGCTGCATGCAACCACTCTAACGCGGAGGGTGTGGGCCAAAAAAACATGGCCCAACCCCTATGTTTTTCTTATTGAATGGTGTGTTCTTCATGATGGATGAAACTGTATTTATGACACATAAATGAATGGATATGGCGGCCGGCACACCGCCGACCATGACGAAGGCGTCGAATGAAGGGCGGATAGTCAAGTTGGCTGTATGTGGAAACATAGCACCCCACCACCCCACGGCGCTCTGCCACCCACGGCCTTTGCCGCTTCGCAACCACATGCCACCAGCGGCTTTCACGACCTCCACCGACTGCAACAACACCGTCTCGTGGCCCTCCACGGTCCCCTATGGCCTCGCCACCTCACAGGCCTCCGCAGCCCTATGCTGCCCCACAGCCTTGCAGCCCTCCACGGCCCCCCGCTGCCACGCTGCCTCATGGCCCTCCGCAGCCCCCCGCGGCATCGCCGCCCTGCGGACCTCCATTGACCCCCCGAATCCATTCCCCCCTATGGCCCTCTGTGGATCCCCTATAGCCCTTTGTGGACCCCCCACGGCCTCGGGCCTCCGCATTATCGATGCCCTCAAAAACACACTGCCCTTGTGGCCCCCGTGACTCACCACCCTTGCAGCCCCGACGACCTTCACGCCACATCAGGACCCCTGCTCTGATGCCTAGGCTAGGCCGCCCAGTTGGCCAGGCCTCCTAGCATGTTCCGGGCTACCCAAAATGGGCCGGACCACACCCACCTGGTCCGGCCGGTTGAGTCTGACCTGGTTGGACCGGACCCAGACCAGTTTCGACCCTGTATGCTCTTTTGGCTATATCATTGGCACCATGAATCCATTTGACGAACCACCAGTGGTGCTAGAAACCTTGGAGAAAGACGGTACCTTTAATTATAACTCACTCGATATTTGGATGATGTTGGGGTGCGGTTGAGTTAGATCGAGCACGATTCCAACTGAGTCCTTGGGACATTAAGTATAATAACATTCAGACATGGCATTTAATTGATGCACCGTCTATTGTGTTGAGGCCCCTATGATGTGATATAACATTGGAATACTTCTGCTTGAGATTTTGTGGCAATTGGAGTATTGACCTGTTGCTTGTGAACCAGACCCTCCCAGAGACAAGCGAGCCAAGTGTGGGAACCCAGTAGATGGGTATGACGTTAATAATGAATAGTGATCCTATTTGGGTCACCGCCGATCGATCATGTGTGGTCACCACCTAGCGATCCTATGTGGTTCAGCACCAAGCGATCATGTGTAGGTATCCACCGAGTAATCCTATGTGGGTCAACACCTAGCGATCCTCTGTGGGTCATTACCAAGTGATCTAGTGTGGGTTGGCACTGAGCAATCCTGTGTGGGTCAGCACCTAGAGATCATGGGTGGGTCTAATGATGATATAGGATCATATGTGGGTCTTCCTTTTAAAGGAGTAAGATGATTTAGTAGTTACATCAAATCATATCTACTATTGTACCTGAGTTATACTTGGTGTGAGCTGAGTTTGTACCTTGTGGTACTTTCCTTCATGGTAATACCTTAGTGGTATTCTTCTGTGTGGCATAACTGTGTGCTACTAACCTTCGTGATATTCCTTCCGTTGTGTAACAGTTGAGCTTTGGGCATTTGAGTTGGACTCTGTGTTTTACTCATGATTGAGAAGGGTATACTAGATAATATAGGTATATGTATGGGAATATATCTAATTAGGGTTGTTAGTTTATTTTATCCTTGTGGTTTACCAATTGTGGATTTTGGAGATCTTGAGGATCTTTGGGTCCCTACTGGGTGTGGTTATAATCATCGCTACACAGGCTTCGCACGCACATCGTTGTGTTTGGTGAATACGATGAATAGCTCTGATCAAAGCCGAGGGTACCAGGACTGGACGGTGACTAGAGGCAGACAATACGGCATGTCAGAACCCAAATGATATAGGTTGATGTGAAGTGATGAGGAGGAGATATGTACCAACCCTTTGGGAAGGAACTTCTAAGGATGACCTTGTAGATGTCTTTCTCTTTCTATAGTTGTATTGTTTTTCAGTTTTACTTGTACCTTGACTGTTGGGCTTGTATTCTGGGCCCTCTTACTTTTTGAACACTTTTTGTAATACAATTTACTTATGTTTGTATCTTGTTGTGTGCTTGGTTTAGTGTGTTAACAGGTTATAAAGGCAATGCCTTCATAGTTTTAGGGAATACACTTTTCAGTGCTAGTCACTAGCCCCTGGCCTATGGAATGGCGGGCTTGGGGTAGTCACGACACGAGCCCCAGGGGACAGGTCGTCACATAATCCCTTGGATTCTTTCAAATTCTATTTTTTTCATTATATAATAATTCCAAGGGCTTAAATAAATAAAATAATTTAATTTCATATGTGGAAATCAGTCATACTTCTAAGGAAATGATTTAAAACCATAAATTTTATGAATGGTTCTGGAGGATTCATAATGCCTTTATAAAATTTATCAAATAAACGTAAAATCAAATTATAATAAGGTTAAAATATATATTAAGTTGTGTATTCATTTTATTGTTTTATTACATCACATTTGGTACAGTATTATGTCATAATAAACAGTGTATATTTATTCGAAATTTAGTTTTTACCCAAAAATTTGACTGTATTAGAAATATATAAATAATTCACCATTGGATAATTTCAAAATTGTTATTAGAAAAATAATATTAATATTATCTAAATAATTTACAAAATATGTGTATTATTAATTTTATAATATGATTTTATATTTATTAATAAATGATGGGTTGTTTGATGATAAATGATTGCAAACCATTATAAAAATTAAATTTGACTTTATATATATTCTATCACCATTTACATTTGATAAAAATTATTTAATTGTAATATTTTATTAAATTATTATTTATTTCAAAAATCCATGAATTCATAAAAATTAATTCCTTAATAGAATTTAAATATTACATAAATATTATATTTGTGTTTTATTTCATCAAAATAAAAAAACGTTTAAAACATGACAATAATTGGATCAAAATATATTAATTATTCCATAAAAATATTGTAAAAAATAAAATAACTAGGATCCTGATACATATCTATTTAAAACACCATAATATAACCGAATAGTATGATGTGTGATAGTTAAATTTTCATGGTCTGGTTCAGTTTCAATGGTTTGAGATGTGATCTCAATGTGCATGAACATCTTTCATAAATGGTTTCCCTCATGCTGAAGTTGTTGGATCTCTACTTGGGCTTAGTCAGGGGAAAATTTGAGTGAATATTTTTTTTATTTGAACCATTTGATGTTGATCGCCAGTTATTTTTTGATCTTCCACTTTGTTCCTCATCCTATAATGAAATTTTCAGGAATCATACTCATCAAAACAAACAGATCATTTTGATTCTTCTTCATACGTATTAATAAAATTTTTACATCCTTATCAGAAATCATAATAAATATTCATTCATCATGTTTATCTTACTCATCTGTATGAGATTTTTTAGCATCTTCCTTGTTTTTTTCAATAACATTAACATCAGTGTAATAAACAAAACATTGTGTCTTTTTGTTGAAACATCTATACCCTCTTCCTTAAAGAGCACATCCATGAAACATTTCATTTTCACCTCTCTAGTAATTCTTTCAAAGGATTCCCCCTTTCTACTTTATAACGCATGAACTCAAAAAAAACTAATCACTGTTTCAAACATGTATTTTTTACATAAAACAATCCATAACGAGTCATATATAAACATTCTCTATAGAAATATATGTTTTGAATATAAATGGAAGGGTTTATGGATTTATGAAAAAATTAATGAGAGATACCATCTTCAAGTAACATAGTTCCTCTTTTTCAACTCTAATTATAATTCCCCTTTCTACAACACTATTTTTTAAAGAGTTTATGGTGTATTGTACTCATAATGATATCTATTCTACTCTTTATAACTTTTTAACTCTTCATTATTTTATTCACCAACATTGTCTATTATCAAATTCATCACTAAATAATTACATTCCATTTCATCTTTCCTTTATAAAAATTTAATTATTTTCCAATAAATTGACTTATGATTCATATAAATAACACTAGTAGTGAAAGTAAAGTCATCAATGGATTTAGTGAATTACATATCAATGTGATTTGATTGTTTCATCAGTGTCCCACATATATCTAAATTAATAAGTTCCAGGGGTCATTTCTAAAAAAAATTAACTTTCTTATAAACTTAGTTTCTAATATTTCTTTTCTAACTATTTTTTCAATACTAATCTCTTATTCATGAGATATCATAAATCCCAAGAATACTATATGACTTTGGTAACATTATCAATCTTCTACGACACATGTGTCCCAAAATTTTATGCCACAACAAACTCTCTTCCACCATGCCTATGTAAAAGGAGTTTTTTATTTCATCAACAAGTATAAAGTTTCCATTTGTACCTTAGCCTCATGTAACTATATTTCTATCTTCATATATATTCACAAATAAGGTACTTTTTAAAAATATAAATTTGATTCCTTCATAACAATGTGGAAAAATATATACCAATTTTTTCATTCCATTAATGTTAAGAAATTTCATGGACAAGAACTTTAATTCCGTAATAATAACACATCCATCACCTTTGATTATGATGGATTAATAATTACAAAATTTAATTTTTCCTTCATTGAGGTATTTCACATTCTTCATTAATTTTAATTTTCACATCATATGAGAACAACCACTATTGAAAATTCTAGTTAGTTTTCCATTACTAGAATTGGGAGCGGTTTATACAACAAGATATTTTTCATTCCATTTATCTTTCTTTATATTAGGATTCTAAAAATTGGTATTAACATTTTTATCCATTAAAAAAACAATACATCCTTTTGCAAGATGTCCATGTTTTTCAAATAATTCAAAACTAGTTTCTTGAGGTTTCATTCTATTTTTTACATTCACACCAACCTTCTAATATTATATAGAAACTTACTTCTAGGAATTATTCTTTTGATAGGATTGACTCCCCCTAAAACTTTTTCTTCTGTATTGTAACGTCCTAGGTTCATGTGCCACTCAATGGGTGCCCCAGACCCGGTTGGTCACACGACCTGAAGTGCATTTCCCCAAACACTACAGGTTGTCGACTAGCAGAAAGGGCCCATGTCTGATAGTGAGGAAACTATGACCTCATTTGTCATGTGTAGCATAGCGGAAAAGATAAATAGCATACAACAATCACAGAAAAAATAAACTATACAAATTTAATAATGAATAATTGCAGTAAAAGGTAATGAATATTTATATAGATAAGGATGAAACATGTCTTTAGTTCTAAGAAAATATCCAGAACATGTTACACATCAGTATAGTACAATAAAATAAAATGTAAAGGTAAAATAGAACAGAACAGAATAGCTGGCAGCATCATGAGCCTAAGCTCGGTCCCCTACTCCCCTACTCCTCAACAATAATCAAGTACCTGAATAGGGACCCTTTCCCTTTTCCACACCTACAACAACATAGTCTGTTTGGGCCAAAGACTTGACCCAAATAGGGTATGATAAATAAATCCATGTAGGCACCCACCGAAGGCCCGTGCCAAACTGTCAGTGTAAAAGTGAAACAACAGTGTGCAGTAGTAAAATAATAATAAACTAAGCAGCACTCAAAAGTAACTAACTACCAGTTATATTGAAATTTTAACATTAATTTAATCATTCTATTTAAAATCCACCACAATGAATATTCTAAGTAAACATTAAATGTAATCAGACATGCCAACCTTACCCTCAGGTAAAAATAATCGAAACCCTCCGGTATCTTCCCTCAGGCATATCAGATATTCCCCTAAGGAGTAAGAGGTCTCTCCCTTAGGCACAGATTCTATAGCACACAAGAACAACAGATATGGCCCTCAGGATAAACAGAACACTGCCCTCAGGCTAAGAAAAACACTACCCTCTGGCGTAAGTAAAACAATTCCCTCAGGCACAAGTAAAACACTGCCCTCAGGCGCAAGTAATCGGGTCAAGCCCAATATATAAGGAAGAAATTATATAAAATTACTCTAAATGAAATTTACAATCATGATAAATTTTATAGTATACCCTCGGGTAACCTGGCCAAATGGCTAAACAGAGGAACGCACCCCTCAGGTGGTCCTGGATCCAAACAGCGATCCCAAACAGCAGTTTATAATCACATTTAAATACCTAATCAATTATAGGTTTTTAAAACAGCCAAGGCCTCGCCCACACGACACCCCAACATGGGTTAGTAGAACAATGGTACACAAAAACACACAACAGTTGGAATTTAAACACTAGACCACCTACCGTGATTGTCCTATATCGATATACGTGAAAGACACTCCTCTGAACACCTGAGAATGATGTAGATATGAGGTGAACATAACATATTTGAAACTAAAATAATATCAATTATAGTCTTAATTGGTATTAGCTATGCACGGAGAAGGAAGAACTCACCTGTGCAGTTCCGATGAGATCGACGGTGCTGAAAACAGGTTCCCAGTGTGTGGTAGGGAGGTCCTCCAAGATCCGACCATCTCTCCCAAGCTCTCTTCTCTAGTTCTAAGCTTATTTTGTGAACAAAGGAGACTACATACCATTTTAAGTGAAAAAAACAGACTACACGATGTGTACAATTGGGTACATGGTGTATACATTTCAATTTTTAAATGTTCCGCTGGCGGCTTCTCACCAGTGCAGCACTGTTCATCTGTTGACATGAGTAAATGGCATTTAATACCTAAGTAAACGGTGTGTACTATCACACAGCTCACCACCACCTTACTATTTTCATGCCGACTTACTACACGACATGTAAATACCCACTGCATGGCGTGTAGTCGGTTTTTACACCTTTCATCGCCAGCATGGCTACATGCCTTGTGTACTCATACCACACATCCAAATTAAACTGCGTGTGGACATGTACATGGCATGTACCCACAATGTTTTGTATTTTTCCCATTTTTCCTTATTTTCTAAAAAATGCTTAAAGAATATGGAAAAGAAGAAACTCATACCTCAAGAACAAGAATCGGGTTCTTACATGTAATTTGTTGAATAATTGTAATGTTCTTGACTAAATCACCACATATTTTATTTATGACTTAATACACAATAATACTAGTAGTACTCATAAATGGTATATTTACCATTGTAATGTGCATACAATCTGGAGATGTGATCATGTTTTCCTAAAATAATTTTATTCTTTTCATCAAAAAATTATTTCCCACCATCCATTTTATTATCACCTAGAATATTTATTTCAACATATTTTTCTTTCTATACTTATCAGAACCATAAGTAATTAAAAATGTTTTAGACCCAGGATTCATTGAAAAATATGAATTTTAATTTTTTTATGGTTTGGATACATTCATAAATTTCCTAGATTTATTTTTATAAGAAATAATTTCATCTTTATTATCAACCACAGAAGGTAAAATTTGATCATTTTCAGGATGATCCTTTTAATTACTCTCACCTACTTCATAGATAGATTTCTTGAATGTTGTATCCTTTTATTCAGATTATGAAATTTTTAATCCAAAAGTTCTAACTATTATTCTTTTTTCTTTGAACTTTACTTATAGGTGATCAATTATTCTTTTAATTCTCAAAATATTTATTCAAATCATCAATCTATTATAGAATCTTAATATTATCATTAAGAAAAAATTCTTGATTGATCATTCAAAAAAATAGATATATGAATTTCTTGATTTCTTTCTCAAGACTTAAAATCTTTCTCAAAAAAACATTCAATTATTCTTTCATATGAAATTCAGTCCAAGTTTCTTCTTCTTCAAAACAACTACTTCTAAACTCTTCATTGATTACTATTGAAATTAATGCATTCTCTCCATCATTATTAGTACACTTTTCATATATAGCTTCAATATCTTCTTCTTCATCATAATTATATTAACACATTTCCTTTTGGATTTGGATAACTTTTTTGCATTCCCATTGGACTAAGTTTTAGTCATATAATCCTAATTCATCCATGACTTTCTATGTCTTATATTATCTTCATTAATATTGTATGCATTCCTCCTTTGAGAACAACAGACTGCAACATTCATAATGGCTCCACATTCTGTAACAGCATGACCCCAGTTACACAATGTCGGTGCATTATTTCATTACATTGGCATGATCACAAGAGATCATGTCCTGAAAGACTGATCAATTTAGTATCCTCATATTTACTATATACATACATAATATTATCATTAGATTATGAGAGGAAAAAAGTAACATTTTTTCTCCTCTGAACACACTCGTATCCCTTATCCTATTCCTACCAGCCAGTCATAATATTTTTCTTTGCATCCTAGAAAAAATAGGACCAAATAAAGGGGTGAGATCAGTTGCTCAGTATGGATAAAACTATAGTAGACACTATCATAGATAATCATAATCTTTTAAGCAATCATATAAGACTAAAACAAAAGACTTTCTAAACATAAACAACTACTTGATATAAAAATGATAAATCAAATAATGTCGTTTACATATTAACATGGATATTCTAATTGTCAAATAA
The DNA here is from genome assembly GCA_963277665.1 of Viscum album. Lineage (NCBI taxonomy): Eukaryota > Viridiplantae > Streptophyta > Magnoliopsida > Santalales > Viscaceae > Viscum > Viscum album. The sequence goes on from OY728141.1 coordinate 1,430,679,756, forward strand.
TCTAATGTAAATTTAATATCTAATTTAATAATGATGGAATGCATAATTCATGACATCATAACCACATAGTCAATTCGTCATGTGAAGACTACAATTATGAATATTGCCAAGGACTTGTTCCAAGAGAATAGTTTGTCTCATGAGACCTAGTAATGAATCAAGCAGATATAGATTTCCCCACTCGTCACATACTAAGTCCAATTCATTCTTCATACGAAAAGGGTGAAAAATAATATAAACATTTATATTAAAACTGTAAGTACTCAGACCTTATTTTCAGGTATGTTTTCCATTTTCTAGTATTTTTTGATATAAGAGGACTTCTGGGATATTTTTGAAGTACATGTCGTGTACTTTTAGAGTACATGCCATGTACTACATTGGCACAGATGGCAGTGTGCTAGCGGTTTCATGGCCATACACACAGTCATGTGTGGTGATGTGGAGGCCCCTTAAAGTGGAGTACGGAAAAGGGTAGTACACGCCGTATACTCCAAAATTACATGCTTTGTATTTTGTTTTTTCATTAAATGCATCAGGGTCTTTTTTGATGGACATAGCTGTCTTCTACTTGGATTTCATTGTCCTACAGAACCTACATGGACACATATATTTGAGGAGCCCATGAGCCACCATCTTCCATACGAATAAAACTCTGTCTGTTGTGTTGGAATTGCATCGGTGAGTTCTCTCATATTCTAGAAAATCATTTTCCAATTTCTCCTCTTTTCCACATTATAGTGGGTTGAACATATTATTCTTTTTCATTGATTTATGATGTTCTAAAGAGATTAAATCTTAGAGGTTAAAGTTTATTTATCTACCAACTATGAGGTAGGTGGTTTGTTCCTTTCTGTAGAATGTCTTTGAGTATTATGTTCAAATTCAAACAATACCCTTGAACGTGGTATTTTGTGTTTATTGTTTTTCTCTTGTTGTTTTCCTGCATTGCTTGTATGCCTAAGAAGAAGATATTGTTTTTGAGTAAGGTATATTTCTATGATTTGTATGTATTTTCCATGATTTTTTTTTCGTGTTTTGGTCTTTTGTGGCTAGTTTACTTTTAGGATGATGTTTACTTTTCCAAGCCTAGTATTGTAGTATATAGTGACTTTGTTCTGACATGCTGCTATGTTGTAGACTACTAGCCAAGTAGTTCTTGAGGTTTACATTGGTCATTACACGCTGCTACTCTTTTTTTACTTACATGAGGCTATGAGAACCTGGTGTATATACCATAGAGAGAATTTATGTTTAGGGATTCTCCAAAGTGTTTTTATAATTATAAAATGTGAGAACACATGGGGAAATGATAATGAGTGATTCCCCATTGTCTCTTAAGTTCCTCAACGCGGTCCACATGGGGAAATTATGTTCAGTTCTTCCCTAGATCGCCTTTAGTATGATACGAGACTATACGGGGAATCGACGGTGAATGCTTCCCTTAGAGAGTATAAATTAGCTGAACCAAAGGGGTGAGACTGTGTGTGTTTCCTAGAGGGATGCTTGTTCTTGATATGTAAGACCAGAGGGGATAGGTTGTAGTTACGTCCCAAAGGGATTCTAGTTGTTTTATCTATTTTGCAGTTTCATGTTGTGTGGTGTTTGAATGCCTAAACATTGGATTGTTGACTGCTTAGAGCTTCCTTGTTTGTTGCTTTCTGTAAATTTACATGCCTTATACTCACTGACTATTAGGAATAGATCTTCAGGTGGTTTCCTTCTGGTATTTAGTCTCACACCCTATTTGGGTCATGTTTTTGTGCCCAAATAGATTATATTGTTGCAGGTATAGAAAATGGAAACTACCCTTCGACTTTATGTACATTATTGCATTGGAGTTGGAGAGCATGAGAACAAGTCGAGGCTTGCGATTTTGAGGTGTTTCTCATTTGTTTTAATTTTCTACTTCGGATTAGTACTTTATTCAGCATTGTGAATTGTTTGGATATTTTTGTAGACATATATGTATCGTTCATCATTTATCTATATTATACTCTAGTTGTTTCATTATCAGTCTTATGTTGTTTATTGTTGTTGGATATTTACTTCTTTTGCTATTGTATATTTGTTTCTCTAGAGTTGTGTTACTCTGCCGATGAGGGCATTGTTTCCCCACTAGAAAACCCAAGGCCCTCACTTCTTGTCGGTAGCCTCTAGCATTCGGGGAATTACGCTTGCGCCTATGTGACAAACCGGGTACGGGGCACCTTTGTGTGGCTTCCGGAATCGGGATGTTAGAAAGTGGTATCAGAGGGATACATTTTTATTGACTTACTGTTTTGAGCATATGGCTAGGTATAAGATGGAGTAGGTACTTGGAGATATGTTGTTCCATGGAGTAGCTAACTCGTGAACAGATATATTCCAATATACTTCATTATTTCAATTTTTCTGGTTTTGAAATTTTACAGTTCCCTTGATTTATCCTTTCAGTGAATCACATGTTTTGTGCTAGCCATTTTTCTGTTATTGAGGTTCTATTTCTGTCACAACACGATCAGATGACGGTATGTCATCTCTTGCATCATATAGCCACTAACTAGAAATAACATGACGTTCATTCTTTCCATGTCAGCTAGAGTGCATTAGCAATTGCATGTTGTTGTGATGGATTTTTTTATAATATTCATGTTGTTTTGATAGATGACTTTATAAAAATATCTTCTTCTTTTTAGAGCATTGATTGTGTAAGGTTTTGTTTGAATAAATTCCAATATTTGTTTCTTGAGGTGTTAAGGGCCCTCATGGATAGGAATTTGGTGGATCATTGACTTGTTTATCATGTTTATAACTATTTTGAGATTCCAAACTTTGATTTGTGGGGAGTATGGGCCCTCACAGATGGGAATTTGGAACTTTCAATGTTTGCTTATGTGTTTTCTGGGATCTAGAGTAGTTTCTCAGACATACTGTCCAGAAAAACCCAGAATACACGACGTGTAGTTTTTACTACATACCATGTGTTCTTATGTTCGGTAAGAAGAATTTTTTTTATCTATATGCAGTTTACCTTATGAACACTCCTTGTAGTCTCTAACAGTGTCACAAGATGTGTGGGAAGAGACACAGGATATGGGAAATCTCGTGGGAACACGGCGAGTACCTATTGTGAATGCCCTGTAGTAAAATCATATGAACCTGGATATGTAGATAACAACACGGGTCGGTGGAGTATCTTCTTATACATTCCATGTTCATCTTTAAGACGCCGTGTAGTCTGACCCAGGTACCTATCTGTTTCACAAACAACATGGGACGATGTTATCCTTTCACGTACACATCGTGTCTGTCTGAAACACCCCCAGTAGTTTGAGCCTTGTGTCTGATCGTGTCAATAAAAACACAGGCCAAGTGAAGAATGTCCACTACATGCCATGTCTACATTGAACATGTTGTGTAGTCTTGTCATAGGATAACCATGTGGATTAATCTTGTTGAAGGACCCGAGAAGGGGAAGATGATTCATGTTCAAGCCATGTGTTTTGATAACACGCCATGTGTTTGCAATGTTATGCAACTAGTTTAAGAAAAAGTACATGCCCATGTGAATGACATTAGGGAAAACACTGTGTATGTAGTGTACACGCCGTGCAGTAATGATTTGTAAAACATGAATTTTTTCTTCCTCTTGTTATCTTCATACACTCCTTGTTTTCAGTCCATGATAAATCTGATCTAAGGTGTGCAATTGACCTTTCAGAGTCATGCCACCGAGACGTCCTCCAGTTGTATGCTAGTTTCTAGGTACTGATCAGACACCATAAATAGCTGATTAGGGAACAACTGCAGATCCTCCTATTGTGCCAGTCTTGGCACCATCAGTTATACTTGTTACCGGTGCTGATACACAGTTCATGGAAGGCTACAAGAGGTTGATACAGACCATTCTGGGAGTGTCGCCTCCTACCCCGTCGATGGCTGATTTGACACGGGTCTTCTTGTAGCAGCATCATTCCACCTACTCAATGGAAGGAGGACCTCGTGCTGCAGATTAATGGCTCAAATCCATGCTGACAATCATTGATCATCTAGAGAGGCCTCCATAGAGGATAGTCAATCTCGCTACCTATATTCTATGGGATTCCGCCATAATATGGTGGGATGTGATTTCATAGGTGGGTCATCAGGAGGTTATGGATTAGAAGGTTTTCCAGTGGATCATCTATGACTACTTATTTTTGGAGACCCTGAGGAACGACCAAGCCCGAGAGTTTATGAGCCTTGAGCATGGTACCCTATTGGTTATAGAGTATTCTTCTTTTTTCATCGAGCTTCATAATTTCACACCCTTCCTTGGAGGAGATGGGTAGTTCCTGTAGAGGAATATTTAGGATGGCATCAGATAGGACATCTTCTCTCAGGTGAATATCTTCAGGTCGACATTAATCGCTTCCATCATCAACTAGACACTAATCACGGTGTAGAATATGAGGAAATCAAGAGGTACGAGCTAGGGAAACCGGATGTCCAAAGTTAGTTCTTCACCAACTGATAACCTGAAGCGCCACAGAGAGACTACGAGGGGTTATCCGAGTAGGGGGGATTCATCTTCTGGTAGCCAGGTAATGTGCTACCAGTGCGGGAGAAGCGGTCATATGTGGCCATAGTGCCAGAGCGACATGGTAGAGTACCGATCTTGCAGCATGTTGGGACACCTTTATCCTTTCTGTTAGATCTTTTCACCAATAGCTGGTGATAGTGGTTCATCTATGATTCCTCATACAGGATCAGCTAAGCCAGTTTCTCACCAGTCTGGGAACTGGAGTATTTACGGCCATTTAGACAGAGGTGGAGGTTGCGACCACAGTGGTTAGTCACCAGGCCACCAACGACAACAGGGTAGATCATATCAAAGTAGTCAGGAAGGGTTACAGGGCCGTGGAGCTGGCTAGACTATCGTAGTGGAGCAGACCCATTAGGAGCAGGAACTCGGCCTCTCTACTATTCAAGGTATGATACTAGTTTCCCTGTTTTTATCATTATCTCTTTTCGATACTAGTGTTATGCATAACATTATATATGTCGCTATTGTGGAGAGCCTTGGGCTCTGTATCTTTTTTTATGATGATGATTGGACACTATAAACCCCATTGGGGACAATAAAATCTGGTGTAAGTCAGTGCAAGGAGTTCCCTCATGAGGTTGGTGGGCATCACTTCCTTTGAGATCTTTATATTCTAGAGATGACAGTCTACGATGTCATTCTCAGAAAGGACTAGCTAGTTTCTTCTAGGCATTCATCGACTTCTATCATCACATGATGAGTTTCATATCACCATAGGGCGGATATTTTCATCATACGGGGGAGTGGGATGTCCAGGAAAGCAGAGCAGGTCCAGAGCATCATGGGTTGGGAGCAGTTACACCCCAAATTACTAGTATTTATCTGGACGACTAAGGGATTCAGAATTCGACTTTCCTCTATTGGTGGATCGTTTTAGAGATGCATTTATGGATGAATTTTTAGATTTGGATCAATAACATCAGGTATACATCTCAATTTAGCTTGTGCCAGGGGCAGCACCGGTGTTCATTCCTCTTTATAGGATGGCTACACCTTAGTTGAATGAGACCAAGAAGTAGTTGAAGGAGTTGCCGGAAAAGGGACTCATTCAACCCAGTACTTCTCCTAGGGGTTTTCTTCTTCTATTTGTGAAAAAGTCTGATAGTATCCTTTGGATTTTTGAGGAATATCAAAAGTTGAACTAGTTGACGGTTAATAACCGATATCCCTTGCCTAGGATTGATGACATCTTTGATCAGATTTGAAGAGCGCAGATGTTCTCAAAGATTTACATGAAGTATTTTTATCATCAGTTGCATGTTAGACCATTTAATATACCTCTCACATCCTTCTAGAGTATGTAAGGTCTATACGAGTATATGGTTATGCTCTTCGGTCTAACAAATGTTCCTGTAGTTTTCATTGCATTGATGAACCGAGTGTTCCATCCTTACTTTGATTATTTCATGGTGGTTTTTGTGAGCGATATCTTTGTGTACTCTCACACTCGACACAACCATGATACACATCGTGAGATCATCTTGAGTACAATGACGGTTCTTCAGTTATATGTTATGCTCTCAAAATGACACTTTTGGATGGATCAGATTCACTTCATGGTCATGTTATCTCAGAGGTAGGAGTATCTATTGACCCAAAAAAAATTGAGAGTTGTAGATTCCTGGGAGCAGCTGAAGAACGTCTTTGAGGTGAAGAGTTTTCTGGGGCTGTCTGGAAAGTAAAGATGTTTCATACAAGACTTTTCATGAATAGCAGCACCACTGACTGGTTTGACCAAGAGGTGGGAAAAATTATTATAGTTATACTCCATTGAGTCAGCCTTTCAGGAGATAAAAGGGAGTTTTACTTCAACACCAATACTAGTCGTTACAAATCTAGGAAATAGATACACTATTTGATATGATGCGTTAGGTATTGGTCTGGGAGCTGTGCATATGTAGGGGGATGGAGTTTTTGCGTATGGGTCTCAGCAGTTGAGGCCACATGAGACGAATTACCTTATGCACGATATGGAGTTGGCATTGATTGCTCATTCCCTACGCTGTTGGAGACATTATCTTCGGTGATAGCACTTTGTGGTTTTCACCGACCACAAGAGTATGAAGTAAATCTACACTCAGCGTTATCGTAATTTGAGACAGCAAAGGTGGGTTGAGTACCTTCAGTCATTTGACATTGAGATTTCCTACATGCAGGGGAAAGGCAACGTATTGGTTGATGTGTTGAGTAGGAGGAATTAGATACAGGTAGTTCAATAGGCCAACAATGAGTGGAAGCTAATGGGTATGTTCTCTGAGATGAATTTGGAGGTGCACGATTAGAGGGGGTATACATTTGTAACTACTGTAGTTGTTACCTCAACACTTATTGATCGTGTACTAATGAGGCTGCTATCAGATTCTGAAGGCCCAGTCCTAAGGGATAGTGTGTCATGAGAGAACCATATTCCTGGGTGGACAATAGGTGAGGATGAGATCTTGTGTTTCCAGGGACACATATGGGTTCTAGAAGATACACATGAGGAGCTAATGTAGGACTTGCATTCCTCAGTTAAGGCATTTCATCCTGGAGTCACCAAGATATATTGTGATCTACACCGTCAATTTTTTTGGCCAGGTATGAAGTGGGTCGTTGTTGGTTTCTTCATGAGGTATTCCACTTTTCATCATCTGAAGGTAAATAATCAATGACCAGAAAGGCTTTTATAGTAGTTACCCATTCCCGAGTGGATGTGGAATGACGTTGGGATGGACTTCGTGACCAGCTTTCCAAGGTCGCCTTGGGGTTATGATGTTTTTTGGGTTGTCATTGATAAGCTCATGAAGGTTTCTCACTTCTTGTTGATCATGGAGACCTTCGTTGTTGATGAGCTAGGGTGGTTGTACATCCGGAAGATTGTACGTCTTCGTGGAGTTCCACACTCCATTGTCTCAGACATGGATGACTGTTTTAATTCTTGGTTCTAGCAGGGGATTCATAATGGTTAGGTACACAAGATTTTTTGGTTATATCTTATCATCCCCAGACAGATGGCCAATCCGAGCGTACTATTCAGGTGCATGAGGACATGTTTTGAGCATGCTTCTTGGAATTTGGAGGTTCTTGGAAAAAGAATATACCTCTTTTAGAGTTTTCCTACAATAATAGTTTTCAAGAAACTATTCAGATGGAACCTTATGAGGCCTTGTATAGTAGGCCACGCTGATCTTGTTTATGTTGGCTGGATGCAGGAGAGGCAACTTTGCTAGGACCTTGTCTTGTTCTTGAAACCACAGAGCAGATAGAGTTGATTCTATAGAGGATGGATATTGTGCAGTCTCCACAGAATTTTTATGCTGATCAGCGAGGATGACCTCTCGAGTTTGAGAGAGGGGATCAGGTTTTCCTGTGTGACACACCATGGTTGGGAAAAAGGGGATTCAGAGACAGGGTAAGCGTTCACCGAGGTACGTCTGGCTGTTTGAGGTGTTGGAGAGAGTTGGGATGGTTGCCTATCAGTTGCAGTTAACTCAGAGGTATTGAGCTATGCATGATGTTTTTCACATCTCTCAGCTACATCATTACTTTTCAGACCCGTCTCTTGTCTTTCAAACCAAAGAGGTTGAGCTCAAAGTGGATTCGTCATTTGAGGAGCATCCTATCTAGATTGTGGATTATAGTATAAAGGTTCTCTGTGGTCGGTATGTCCCCTTGGTACGAGTGTTGTGGCAGCATAGGTAGGTGCAGGACAAGACTTGGGAGACAAGGACCAATGTACGAGCACAGTGGCCAGAACTTTTCGGGGTTTCTTCTTCTATGCTGAGCTAGGGTAATTAGAGGATGACTTTCATTAAGGGGGGACAATTTTAATAACCCGAACCTTCTTCTCAGATATTTTTTTTCCTTTTTCATGGTGTATTTGAGAAAAAGATGGGTTTCTGGTTATTTTTGAAGTACAGGCCATGTACTTTATGAGTAGACGTCGTGTACTTTGTTTCTATAGAAGGTTGTGTGTTGGCCTTGTCATGGCCACACACATGGTCGTGTGGGGTGATTTTGATGACACATAAATAGGAGTACAAAAAAGGAGAGTACACGCCATGTACTCCAAAATTACATGTCATGTATTTTTATTTTTTCATTAAACACACAGTGGTCACGTCTGATGGACATAATTATCTACTACTAATATTTATTCATCCGAGAGAACACACACAACTGTGGATCTTAGACGACCACCGAGCCTCCATCCGTCCCCTAAATCAATCTCTGTTAGTTGCATTGGAATCGCATTAATGGTTTCTCTGTTCTTCTAGATCGTGGTTCTCTAATTCCTCCTCTTTTCCATGTAATCATGGGTTAAGAATTTTATTAATTTCCATAGATCTATGAAGTTCTGAAGAGATTCATGATTTTTTCTTCAAGTATATAGATCTACTAACCCCGTGGTAGGTGTTTTGTGCATTTCTGTAGAATTTTTTTGAGAATTATGTGAAAATTTCACCAAAACCTTTGAACGGTTTATTGTGTGTCTAATGTTTTCCCCTGTTGTTTACCTGCATTGCTTCTATGCACGAGTAAACGTTATTGATTGTGAAAAGGGTATTTTTCTCTACTTTGGATGTATTGGCCATGCATTATTTCATTTTTGTTGACCTTTGGAGATAGTTGGCTGTTAGGATGTTTGTTTAATTTTCCATGCATTTTATTGTAGGATATAGTTACTTTTGATCTGACAAGCTCCTATGTTGTAGAATTCTAGCCAAGTAGTTAGTGAGGTTTATTTGGCCGTTACGCATAGCTACTCTTTCTTGATTTACATGTGGCCATGAGAACCTGGTGTATAGACAATAGGGATAATTGACATTGAAGGCTTCTCCAGATTTTCTATATAATTATATGATTAGAGACCATAGGGGGAATTGATGATGAGTGCGTCCACAGACGATCTGTAGTTCTGTGACATCAGCTAGAGGGAGAATTAACATTGAGGGCTTCCCCAGAGATGCTTTAGTACGACACGAGCCTATAGCAGGAATTGAAGGTGGGTGATTCCCTATAGAGTCTATAATTTTTCTGAACCAGAGGGTTGAGAATGTGTGTGTTGGCCAGAGGGTTTCTTGTTCTTGATTAGTAGGACCAGAGGGGATACGTTATGGGTACATCCTAGAGGGTTACTTTTTGTGTTATCTGTTTTCCACTTACATGTTGTGTGGTGTTTGAATGCATAAAAATTGGATTGTTTACTTCTTAGTGCTTCCTTGTTTACTTCATTCTGTACTTTTACCTGCCTTATAATCACTGACAATTTGAAACAGATCTTCGGGTGGTTGCCTACAGGGATTTATTCTCCCGCCCTGTTTAGGCCATGATTTTGGGCCCAAACATATTATATTGCTATAGGTATAGAAAAGGGATAGAAAACATATATATGAGGTACATGATAGCATTGGATCAAGAGAGCATGAGACCAAGCCGAGGCTTGCGATACTGAGGAGTTGGTCATCAGTTTTCCATTTGTACATTGGTTTTGTACTGTATTCAGCATTGTGACTTGTTTTGGATGTCTTCCTAGTCATATATGTATCATGAATCATTTATATATATTATGCTCTAGTTTTATATTTATCAGTCTTCCAATGGTTACTGTTTTTGGATATTTACTGCATTCTCTATTGTATTTTTGTTTCTCTTCCGCTGTGTTAGTCTTCCAATGAGGTAATTGTTTCCCAACCATCACACCCAAATCCCTTGATTCTAGTCAGATGCCTTTGAAATTTAGGGAAATGTGCATGAGGCCATGTGACCAACCAGGTACGAGGAACCTTTGGGTGGCTTCCAGAACAATGACGTGACCAAAACTTGCATACAAAATGACAATTTTTTAACCACATACCGTGAATGGTATAAAAATATCACATCCACAGTAAAAAATATCTCATTTAATAAAATATGGAATATTTACATATAGTAAATCAACCATAATATTGAAAAAAAATGATGGATATTGACATAGATGAAAATAATCAGTAAAACTATTTGAGGGAAATATCCCCTTTTTCTTGAAAACATTTAAATGATGAACAATTTAAAAAAGAGGTCATTTAAAAAAGATTTTTGATTGAATGTTTCTTATACAAAATTGAATAATTTGAAAATAATTTTGATTTCAAAATGTTCATTTCAATATAAATAATTCCATGATAATATTTCTAATACATGGACATGAATGGGACTGATTTAAAAGATTACATCTTTAAAAATATGTATTATTTAAAGAGTTCATAACCAAATAAGAGACACCTGATTACAAATAATTGAGAAATAAAAGTATTCAAAGCATTATAATATCAATAGAATAAAGGGATTCATGATATAATATGTAAATGGAAAGTATATACAATATATAAAAGTGAATTGGTGCATAAAAACAAATAAGTATGAATGAAATGTAAATTGTGAAGAAATTCCTTATAAAGGTCATATCCTTAGATTAAGGATAAATAAATGACTCAATTTTGTGTGAAAAATATTAATAAACTAAATATTAATGGATATAATCTGTAAATAAATATGAGGACATTCAAACATATTCTTGTAAAAATAAAAACAATGGCTTGGATGTCAACCAAAATGAATAGAAATTGAAGGAATTTAATTCATTAGGTTTATGTTGTCAATAGTACTCTACTATAATATTCACATATATCAAAATCCTTACATTAACAATATTTTGGAACATACATATAGTTTGAGACTCCTATAAGCTTGATAGACCCAATTCTTCACTATGATACCTGTATTATTCTTAACATCCCCAGATAGAAGACTGCACAATATATTTCAATGTATGACCAGGTCATTTCCTGGTCAAGTCATCTCTAGGTATGATACGGTTAGACGAGACCTAGGAGGACCTCGGATACATGATGTATCCGAAACTAGGGGGACTGGTCTTACAATGTCTTACTAGACCTATGAGGTCCTTTGATACATAATGATTCCAAGACCTAGTAATTTACAAGGATAAAAGAAGTATCTTGTTTCTTATTCAGGATACCTGATTCGGGTATCCTATTTATTGACCAGGTCCTCATTGACTAGGGAAGTGAGAACCTAGGATATGTGAAGTATCCCAGTGAGTGCCAAGGAGTAACTGGTCATTTACTAGGAAACATGATGTATCCTTGATATTCACCATGATTCTTGAATCTTGTATACTAGGAAAGGAACATGTATTAATATACTAGGGAGTTCCTGGAATACATGTTGTATCCAATTGGATGTATTTCACATGTTTTGAGTGAGGCTAGCTATAATTCTAGGTATCTATAGTCAACTCTACGATATAATTATTATTTAACTCATTGATCATTGATTTTGGCCATGTATTCCTTATAGGCTATAAAAATTGAGACTTAGGATCAACTAAAAGCTATATATTTAGCATTATCAGCATCTTATGAGGTACCATTTTCATTTAGTTGGGGCTAGTTGTTCTAGGAATTGTCCTCCAATAATGGTTAGAATATGAAATGAATTTCCCAATATATATTTCAATGATATAAAAATGATGTTATGGTTTATTCTAGCGGTGTCTCAAATGATTGGAGAAAGGTCAAACATACCGTCTATTCAAGACCATCTGATACTGGATGATGTTTATGGAAAAAACTAGGAAGTGCATATTGGGACACTATTCATAGCGACCATATTTAAAAAGGAGGTTCAGTATTGACTCTATATAGAGGTTCTATGGCATGGTGCAATGGAGTTTCCGTACTCTCCTATATATAATCAAAATATTTAGGTGACAATTTGGTATTATAGTCTATTAAGGAAGAGTACGAAAAAAATGACATACTACTATGTAATGGGTCTCAAAATGAATAGTTTGGGGGGGGATGTTAGATGGTGTCAGCATTCAAAGAAATGGGAAATATAGGATATACTCTAGTCTCACCATTAATATTATTATTCATGCACTCCTTGATCCTCAGATGGATACAATATGTCATAGGGATGAGTATGTCAGAGAATGGTCATGATTGTATATATGTGAATAGTGAACCACTTCCATTATGGGTTTGGCAGGGGAATCAATGTATCTCTCTAACAAAACTCAAAAGTAATGTTTCTTTTTTGGAATTTTAGGATTCTTAGTGGAGGTCAATGTCATGACAAATCATCCACTCTTTTCAACGAGATTAAAATGATGAACTTTCTATCATGGTGGTATTGAATTAAATCTGGATGTGATTTTTGAACCCCCCATGCTTTAACGATTCCTATAATAACAGAAGAAATCAGTTGGTGTAGACCAATTATATTGAGTTGTGTTTCTATTAGAAATTTTTTTTATAATCATTATTAATCTCATACTATTTAATGAAACCAATCAACAATCATTTCCACCAAAAAAATTACCATTGACTAGTTTTTTTCTTTTCGACATTCTGAGTTACACAGAAAATAGGGAATCTTATGAGCTATAGATAATATACCTTATTACCATTAGGATGATAAGAGGTAACATGTTCTCCTTTAAACCTGATAAATTAATGTGATTCCCCTTTGGGTTATTCTCAATTCCCCATATGTAGGTCATGTTTTCAAGAAGACTTCTCGGTGTTTTATCACACAAACCTGTTAACTTCATGCATCATGTCATATGTAATTGGAAAACAAAACCCCATCCCTAGATCATATATAGTTTTCCCTAGTACTAATGGTTGAATTTCCAATTATAGATAATTTTCCTCAATTTTTTAGAATTACTAAAGAAAAACAATTGTGAAAGAGGGCATGGGTATCCAAATGAAAATGGGGTGGCTTATCGTATAGTAACATTGATTTTTTATGCACTTTAGGAATATATAATTATTATATGTGGTAATATTTAGTTTTTTGAGGCGGTTGAGAACATGCACTAATTACCTGGGGTGATGATGGGCAGTTGATATAGCATTAGTTAATCCTGATCTTCTGCATTTTTGACCATTTATTCGGTATCCTCATATACCGGCCTCTAGAACCACCAAAAAATAACATAGGGTAGGGATAAAATAAAAAACCAACTTGTTGTGATACATTGTCAATGAAATTAGATGTTTCTATTCCCTTGTATACTCTAACTATCTGTTTAGGGATTGATCTATTTTTAGTGCTTTCGGTATTAGGGGTAGAACTCTAGTGCATTCATTATCCTCTTATATTGGTATTTCCATATACACAAACATGGAATGAATTGTTGAACTAGACTCCTATGTATTGGACATGACCACACCATATCAAAATTTACCCTGGAAAACACCCTTGATTTTCTCATCACCTAGAAAAGTCACAAAAAGATTGAATCTACTAAGACATCATTTCCAATTTCATCTAAACCACTGCTCATCATTATCCTCCTATAACTATTGACATTGATGTTCCACCCTTTTGTTTAGTGTGGTTAGTCAGGGGCATGGGAGGTCCAAAAGATATATGGGTTGGCAATTTTACAACTGGAGTAGGGGAAAATGAAAATCAATGTGTTTCTTATTTCTAGATTGAGTTGGAAAATAAATAGTATTCCCATACTATTTTGTTTGAGGGATATTGAAAAAAACGATATACCCATACTCAACTGAAATTCATCCTTGTTGGTTTCAGGTTTGGGTTTCAGTTAGATGGAATAGACACCAATATAGTCAGTACTATATATGCAGTTTTCCTAATATATTACTCCTTAGTGATCATTAATCTACTCTTATAGTTATAGCATGACTAGTAGATTAGAGTACTGATGGATATGCTTGATGTGTTATGGGGTATGATGAGTGACTCAAAAAACCCAGGTTCAAAAATCAATGAAGGATGACATGCTACCTAAAAAAGTGAAATATTATTCTTGAGCTATAGGGTGGAAACTGGAATTTTCATCAAGATCCTCATTACAGCTCAGCCACAGTACTCATTATCAATGAAAATCACCTCGAAAAAAAATGTTCTAATGATGGTTCATCTAATTCAAGAGACAATGAACCCCCATTCAAACTCATTCCATGGGTCAATGGAAGTCGCTAGCCGGTGGAATCAATATCTCCCAGCCTGGTGTATCATATGATATCCATTGCATGAAAAGAACATTAAATCCTAACTCATTCTTCTAGGTCTAATGGGAAAGAAGATATATATTTATGAATGAATCATGTGATTTGTTTGACAACATTTCTGTTCAAACTAAAAGGGTGATCGAAGTATCACCTTTGACCTACTAGTAGTGTGGACAGTTAGTTCTTGTGTGTCTTTAGTCCAAGGTAGTTTGATGGAATTTTCAATCGATTCAATTGGATTAATATGGTGGTTATTGTGGTTGGGCCCTGATATAGATCACTTTGGATCATCTCTATGGGGTTAGGGACACATCCATCAGAGCTCGAGAAAAGGGTTGTGTGCCTATATTCATGTAGGAACCATTGTTATTATGGTGGTTTACAAGGCTATATAGAGGCATTTAGAATATTGTGTTGGGAGACTGGTTGACGTAATATGATAGTGGTCTATTTTGAAGAATTATTAGTGTTGTTATTGATTATATATCCAATCTATATCAATTTTTCGATCTCTAGGGTAAGAGTTACCACCTTCATAATTATAGAACATCTGGAGAGTGATAATAGAATTAGTCTGGTAGTTAATGTGTTTGTAAAACTAAATTTATATCATGCTTATGATTATATAGGAAAGGAACGATTTAGAATCAGGGTCCCATTATAATAATTTTGGGGGTGTATGGGAGCTCCAAAGTGTGGATACAAGTTCATTAATACACAAGAAATTCTCAATGCCTGGTTTTCATATTTTCTTCAGATAATGTGTGGGGTTGTGCATTCACTAGTAAAAAATTTGAGGTGATTAATATATTAAAATTTTATGAAATATTTATGTCTATACAATATTAATCATCAACTAGTACCACTACTGAGAGTTCCAAGGACAATCTCATTGAGTGAAATTATTTTTTTGAAATATAATATGGTTTCATGGTATCATGAATAGAAAGTAATTTATATTTGTGAGGGATATTTTCATTATATATTAAAATGAAATATATAATCATCTATAATAGGTTTTTATCTATTCCTTTTAGGGATACTTTTTTTATAAACATCAAATAATAGTTCTCAAAATTTTGATGATGTTGATGAAAGAAGAGACACTCATTGAAGTGACCTTCCCATAATTTTATTATTTCATTATATATCAGTGGGATTATTCTAATAAATTGGTCTTATACTATATTGTCAAATTGATAACTTATAATAGAATATTATGGGTGTGAAAACAGCTCATGGTTGAAGGGAAGAACCAATGTCACCATTATGCACATAAAGGCCTTATAAGTAACCTACCATAGGTAAATAATTAATGTTAGAGATGATAGATAATCCTGTTTTTCTTTTGTATCCCACCCATTTGACACATGGATAACCTCCATCACTATTTATTATTGTACAACATGATTCTTGTGATGAATATTATGCTTTGAGAAAACATTTGTCAACTATGAAATTAGAGGATACTCTGAGATACATAAATAAAATTGATGGGATTTCGAAATAATAATTCTTTTTAACATATATCATTGGAATTACGTTATCTAAATGTTAATTATTATCCATATATATCAATGCATCAACATATTTTATCAATGGTAGGATCCATTACATGGATCGAACACATAACATATTAATCCCCAAATCATATGAAGATGAAGATGAATAAGTGGGACAAGATACATCTAATGAAGTAGTACGAAATATAATATTTCATTCCTTTTCATATAATTATTGATACCTTGGTAGTCCTATTATATTATATCTTTAGGATTCTATATTTATTTGATCACATGTTTATTATGCATCATATTACCACTATGAATCAATGATCGATGTTGGAACTCATTCTAATTAAATAGCTAATGAGTTAGGCTCCCCTTACCCAGTGGATCATATGTGACCATTAACTTCTAATAATAACATATAACAACATGTTCACCCACTGATTCACCTCCAGTTCCACCAAAATTTCCTCTATATAATTTCTTTTCTCAACAATAAATTAGAAAAAAATGAAATAAAAGGCTTTGATAACACATATTCCTTCAAGATTATGGAGTATGAACTATAAATTTCTAATAATATTTCTAGTTTACATTATGATCTCAAACTAATTTAATTTTTATTTAGATTTTATATTTATCCTCGTAGGTGAGTTAAATATACAACACGGGAGTATATGGCCTCTTTACCCATTGAGAAAACTTTAATGATAGATACCATAATTTATTGTCAAGAACAACCAGAAGTGGTCCCTCCTCTATGTATAGAAATTTTTACATCCATACACCCAAGGATAGTTGGTAATGACATATAAATTTTTACTATTTTACTTATAAAATTAGTGGTGGTGGACAGTGTTAAAATGTCTATAAAACCGCATTACCATATAACACTCCTTATCCATAGAGGGGAGTTAATTATTATTTCAAACACAAATGATATAGTCACTTTTACTAGTCACTCCAGGTCCAATTTTTGATCTAATATAAATCTTAGATATGAATAATTCATATTAATTTGATCTTATTATGATTAAAGAATCTATTCCATGAGGTGTGCCATTTTAGATTTTAAGTTTGATGTCCTAGTTTTGTTATGTTTTGATACCTCCATCATTATTTATAGATCTCCAGGGTAATGATCTGACAATTCTCATGTAAGGGGTTGGTCATTGAATATTAAACCTCATTAGAGGGTTAACATCGTTATAACCGTGTATCTAAATCTATATATCTGTGTTAGAATTACTCAATGTGGGTATTCCTATTGCATATTTTGATAAGAATACAAAAAAAGAAGTTACAACCCCTGTTGATGAATCAAGTTACCCAATATTTGTTTAGATAGAGTTATTTTTTTATAATTTCAACTATTATGATCTATTTAGATCTATCCCATACCATAAAACTCAAGTTCTAGTATTTCTAATGTCTCAAACTGAGGAAATTTTGGGGGTTTAGGTGGTTTGGTTCAAATTACACTTACAAAAAATGAATAGGATATTCTATTTATGAACTGGTAATGGATTACACATTTTTTAATGCAATGTGATATGGTTTAAGCATAGAATTTGTGAATTTTTACAAGAAACAAGGTATAGGATTTTGAGGTAAATTTCAATATAGTTCACTATGAATCTATTTGAGGATATTTGGGATCAATTAATCTATAATTAATATAGGTTTACCACCTTGGATAATGGGGTATATCACCACATGATCCATGGAAAGTTGAAAGTGGTTTTAGTATTCTTAGAACAGAGGAGGGTACATGTACTAGATATTTTATTAGTAGATGCCTCAACATATTCTATTAATCATTCAGAAGAAGCAATTCATGAAGCCTCCCAGCATATAGTGGGGGATATGATGTCTAAAAATGTAGTAACATAAGGTTATTCTATGTAAGCTAAACTTAAATATAAATATACTAAACTATTTCACAATATATCTACTAATTAAAATAATATGTAAAAATAGACGATTATTTTTTAGTATGATGGTAAGGATGGAATCTATGTTGTTACACTAGTGGAGGTATTACACCCTATCATAGAAGAATATAATAGAATCATGGAAATAATTTATAAATCCATGGATGATTCAGAGTTTTTTATCATCAAAACAACAAAGTTATATGAGTAGATCCAATTGGGAAATTTTAATTTAAACCTCCACTACATAAAGATAAATGGGAAACATAATCCCACATAGGGATGATGATATCTTTACCTATTTTGATATGAATTATTACTAGTTATATTAATTATGTATTCCTTAATATCATCCCATTAATATCTATATATCAAAAAAATACCTAATGTCTCAATGTATAATTCCATGATAACACAGATTTTTCAAACACTAGACTAGATTGGATCAATTAGAATTCTTAAATGATTGATTTAGAAAGATTAATTATTAGTGTATCTATTATATAGTCTTATGCATTAGTTACATCACTATATCACTAGATTCGGCATACTGGAATATTAATGATGGATTACTCATTTTCATAGCACTCTGACTGATATTGGAAGAAGTTTCATATCCATAACACTAGAGTTTCTACATTCAGATACGAATGATGAATTACTCATGGGAAATTATATCAAACAAGTATAATCGTAATTAACATAGCTATACCAATAGGGATGGTGCATTCAGATATGACTGATGAATTCCTATTGGATATGGATAAACACAAGTAATTATTTTTGAATAATGATATATAGTGATACTATAACAACCAAAACATTTGTTAATGAAAATCCATATTGATCAACTTAAATGCACAAATATGTGAAATGGTTATACAATATATTCACTTATTTTGTTTTATGTATTTTTATATTAAGACACCGTTATGAATTTTGACTGTTGCTAATGTAGTCTTTGAACGGTTATAACATGATTAGTATAAATATGGGATTCACCAAATCCTATTTACATAGATGAAGGGAGTGATGACCTCATCCAGTAGACTTACCCCATATGAAGCCCATTTTTTGGAGCTTGTAAAGGAGGTGGAATCATTGGGCTTCACTTATGGCCAAGCCCAAGATGAGCATGAACATGTTAATCTTGAGCAGAACTGCCTCCATGGAAAGTGGAATTTGATAGAGATTACCACCCGACCGATGTTATCCAAGCCACCCCAAGAGTCTATCACCATCACACACCTCACCCTTTGGTATTATGCAGTTCTTTTAATGGTTATGTATCAAGACCAATGTATTATGGTTATGTATAGTATTTTTGTATGTAATAATGAATATACTTTCATTTTATTATTGATACTTTGTATATAGTTTTTAAAGTACAAATAGAATTTTTATTTAATATTCAATTATGAAATCTATTGTGATAAATTAATGAATTTTTTAATTAACTAATATTTTAATAAAATATTTTAATTATTAATAATTTAATTTTTATTAAATATAAATGACCATATAATTTAATGAAAATTTAATTTTTATTAATGTTCGAAATCCATTTTTGTCAAAACCCTTGAAATTTTGATAAATGTAGGTTTTTATTTTAAAAGTGATAATTAACATATTTAGAAATTATTTTGATAAAATAAATATTATTTCTAGAATCAGGACATCAAAATTATCCAATGGTGAATTTTTCATAATTTTCTCAGACAGTCAATTTTTTTAGTATAAATTAAATATTGTTTAAATATATAATGTGTTTTATGATATCGTAATGACCCATAGGTGATTTAATAAAATACTATAAGATTTATGTTTTTCCAATATATTTTTTACAATTAAAATATTGGGATTTTGTGTGTTTTTGTCTTTTCTTGCATAGCATTAGTGGACCCTTCAAGACTTACTAAACATATTGTATTTTAAATTTTTTTTCCATGGGAGTGTGACTCACCTCCACTTAATAAACCCCATTATTTTAAGAATATCGTACTTTATCCTTATAAAATATTGTTTTCCACTCCCCTTTGGAAGAAACCATGGGCTGGTTTAAGGTATTGTTTAGTTTAATATGAGGTGTCACATACCTAAATAATAAATAATTCTCTCTCCTTTACTATATAAACCCACACAATCCCCCCTACCTACTCACTCAAAGACATTGGAGTTCATACAAACTCTTCCCTCCTATCTCTATAATCCTATCATGGCACCCCAAGCTCCCAATAATCCTCAATCAAGCCTCTCTCAATCCTTTGGAAGCACACTTCCAAGTAAGGGATTTCTTCCTCTCTCTTTTTTGTCTAAGTTTATTTATGTTGATATACCATTTAATTTTCATTTAAAAATGTTGGGGTATTATTACAAACCTCCCCTATACATTCCTCTTTATGTTTTAATGAAGATTTACCCCATTATCTCTCATCAGTGCCTTCCATGTACACCCATTACTATGCCGAAAGTTTGTAAGTGTTTTATTCCTTTCTCATTTTTTTCCAATAGTAATTAAGTTATCATTCCCTTTTAATTTCAATTATAAATGTTTGGGCATATCTTATCGCTTACCCAATAAAGCCATCTTTATGTTTCAATGATTTTATTCTCCCAATTCTGTCATTAAATGCCTTCCATATACACCTGTTACTATGGAAAAATTCTTAATGGAATTTCTCTCTCCTCAATTACATTCAAGAAATTCCATTGTACCATGAATCTAAATTTCATTACATTTGTTGGGAAATATATACATATGACCCCATAATTGTCTATGTCATGTAAATATGATGATCCAAGCCTTTCTCTCTCATCAACCATTATGAAGAGTTCTTTTTTCACGCTGTTTTTCTGCTGAAATTGCATTGCGATTTTCCAAGCCAATGTTATGGTGTAGTGAGTACCATGCCCATTTCACAATCAAGGGTATTCACCTTTATGAAGATTCAATTAATATTTAAAGAGTTTCTTGGATCTATTCTACATTCTTTTATCATGGAATAAATGATTTTGATGAATGATTCATTGTTTTTTTATCCTTGTGGCACACTTATGCATGAAATGAAATGTTTAAGAATGGTGCTCCCTGATAGCGCTCCGATGCATTGGGTAAAAAATAGTATCATGATATGTCATGTGCAATGGGTGTTCACTCATGCTAATTCAAGTGCAACTAGGGTTTAATCGTGCTTCATGTGCAATGAGGGTTTACTCATGATCCATGTGCAATGAGCCTTGGCTCAGGCTAAACCCATGTTAAGTGTTGTTTCTAGTTTTCCATGTTATGATTATCATGATTTATCATGGCTTTATATTTTTGCTTCTCTTGTTCTCTATTGATATGCCTATTTTATAACCTGTATTGTATTTATGTTGATATTCCATGTTTACTCTCTTAGTAGTCTTTATATTTCACCCATTTCTTATGCATATCCTTAAGTTATCCCATACAATTCTATGTATGAGGGAATGTAGTGGTCAGGTAAATGATGTTTTCAATGAAAATGTTGTATTTGATGTTTTAAGTTGTTATGTAATAATCCTAAGACCCAAAGACACTATATCTCTCGATCATCTATATTGTATCAATATAATTTTATGTAATAAATCATGTTTATGTTTGTTATAAAAAGAAGGGATATCATAGATACTCTTTAATTATTTCATTGGAGAATTGTCCTAGGGAACGTATCCCAAAATTTATTTGGGGAATATGGTGGACACAGTGAGATTTTTTACTTGTAATTTTCACATAAACATTTTTTAT
Source organism: Viscum album (assembly GCA_963277665.1). NCBI lineage: Eukaryota > Viridiplantae > Streptophyta > Magnoliopsida > Santalales > Viscaceae > Viscum > Viscum album. Next base: position 1,430,701,571 of record OY728141.1, read on the forward strand.
GTATCTCGTGAGGAGGAAATATTATAAAATATACCATCATTTTCATTGGATTCTCTTAAGGGTTTTTTTAGAAAAATCATATTTATGACTCTTTATTTTGAAATGATCAAATTCCACCGAGAATATAATTAGTTATCATCTAGAAAATAGACACATAACATTTATTCTATATTCCCTTTAAATGATTCCACCATGATTTGTAGATTTTAATTTCTTCATACAACACAAAGTGTATCAATCACTGTATATGTGTTTGGTAAAAAAAAATTCAAATAATATCACTAGAATTTAAGGTTGTACAGCTTAAACCAAATGGTAGGATCATACAATCATAATGGGTGGACTAGGGTGTCATTAATGTTTCTTTTAAAAGGATCAATGTACAATGATATGTAATATCAGAGTCCTATGAATTAACTTGGGTAGTTTAGTTCTAAATTATGTGAATCAAAATCAATCAGAATATAGATCAATAGGATAAGGAGATAGATAATAGTATGTCAATAATTTTTAATGGATAAATGAGTTACACATTGTTAAAATATGGTGCATGGGTTTAAGAGAGACAATTACTCAAGTACCAATGCATCCTCATGGGGATACTATGTATATGTATTTTCATTCACCCATCCATGAGGGTTCTATTTGGACCAATCAAAAACTGTATTACCAATTTCTATAAGGGAAAACTAATGGGATTTATACTCTAGGATGTGATTTACAAGAAGATTATATTTCATAAAGGACTTTATTGAACTGATCTGAACATCATATACACAAAGTTGGTTAATTAATGATAGTATAACCCTAAAGTATTAATGAATCATAAAGGATATATGGAAGTATATTGAACACGTATTCATTAATTAGTAGAATAATATAAACATATCCAAAATGTATTGTTATCTTGGATAATATTTGATGATATTTAAGGGTTGTGCTATATTGAAATAATATAGAGAATATGGATGTAAACCCAAAAAAACTACAGTAGTTGAATGTTTTGGAAATATTTTGGACCATGGATTAAAATGATATATATTAAAAAATTAATTACCTAGATAAAATAGATGAGATGGTACATGAGCTTGAGTCTGATCATTGACATTATTTGAGTAACATGATTCTTATTGACGTGGTTGTGGTTATTGAAGGATTAGAGGCCTCCCATTCAGGACCAATCCTTCAATTTATTATAAGAACAATATATAGTAAAAGTAATATCATTACTAAAAATGGTGTCCCTTTGGGATAAAACCACCCATAATAGAAATCCTTGAATCATTTTTTAAGATTCAGAAAACATGAGGTATGAAGTGGGGTTAACGACAAGGACATCCAAATAAATGAATAGAAACCAATATCAGAAGATATATATTTAGGATATCATTGAGAAATGAATGAGGTTGTCAGTTGTAATGAATAATTATTGGGACCTATGGATAGATGATATGGAATCATTATGTATCTTATTGTAATTGGGATTACTCCAAACATTATTCTTGTTTGAATACCACTGTATAGATAAGGTTAATTTGTAGGTCTGGTGTGTTCCATACAATTTAACATCATATGGAATATATGTGGAAAATAACTTTGATAATTTCTATAATATATCCAATTATAGTACGTCCAATATCAATATGTATCCCATAATAGTGGGAATCAATCCATGTATAGTCTATAAAAATAATATTGCATTGATCATACTCATATTTAATGAAATGTAGAACTTTTCATATCTATGTAAGGATCATCTAGTGAGAATATTCATACTCTAAAAACTCTAACACTATTCTAGAAGCAATGTAATGTAATTATTATCCTCATTTGGGTGGGATATTCTATGTAGTTTTATATTACTGTAAGATTCACAAACATTAGGTAGATGATTAAGGTTAAGACACTTTGACTGAAAGGCGATATTTTCTATGTGGTGAGGGAAACCTGACATAGATGATTGTCTATGACCAAAATAAATTACCACATGATGATAATTTATTGACTGTGCTCAAATTTTATACACCATATGTCATGTGATTTATAATAATTCATTGTGGAACATGCACCCAATTAGATATTACCAAGTTGATAACCTCAACACAAGGATTTGGGACATTGGAGAATACTGTCTTAACTCATGGAATTTATTTTATTATAGGATTGTTACGAATTAGGGAATTTGGGTTCTCAAAAAATATTCATATCAAGATATGAATGGGTAAAAAATGAAAGGATTTCATAATATTTAATTATATATGGGCACTATAAACATATGAGTTACATAGAGTGTATTTGATTCCTCTTTAAAATTTGTATTTTTGAATGTATAAATAAAAAAATGTATAAATCAACAGGAAATGATGACATGTGGGAGTAGGTTGACCATTCATAATGTTAGGAACCGGTGCTACACATAGCATAGAAACTGCTCAAGGTGTTAAGGGTTGAATTCTTTATGAGAGAAAAACTTTTTCTAGGTGATACATAGAATATATATTATCATTAAATCTTAATTGAGTTGTCCATTTAAGTCAATTTAGAACCTTATTATAAATATTTCTATAAGTGGAATATCAATATAATACATGCTCAAGGTTATTGGATGCATAGAGGAGTGTCTCAACTCACAAACCTCGTTGATGGTTTAGTTATCAAATATATGGTGAAGAAAAATGAGAAAAAATATATCTATGGAGGTTTACAACACATTAATGTTTATTCCATTGACTATTGAATAAATTATCGAGGTAAAGTTGTATGAAATTTTACATTTTGTGCACACGGTCATTGGAATAGTATTCAACCAAAAACTATACATTTTTCATGGTTTATACTAATTTGAATAGAGGGAATATATACACAGAAATTATCTTATATTAGTGGGCCTAGAGACAATAATTTAACATTTTAGGTGTTATCATTTTTCAGTAAAATATTTTTGTGTTTTTCATTTCATGCCCTAGTTTGTATCATATTCCATGAAAGGGGGAGGATCATGGAGTGGAGATAGGATTTCATATTAGGATACTTTTAATGGTTTTCAATTGGAAACAAATTTGTGTCTATTTTATTTTATTCCCTAAACTTTTTATAAACTATAAAAGTGAAAGGCTTAGTAAGTTGAGGCATGATATATTCCTAGAATTTCCATCAATGGTTTTCAATAAATTAGGCACTATTTCATGTCTATATCAAGATAATGGGGTTGGTGATTAATTCTGAACCACATTGGCCAGAAATATGTTGTGGTCCATTTAGTATAAAATTTGAGATATACCAGATATGTAGGGAGTGTGCAACATTTATGTAGACTTCCTTAGGAAAATGAGTACACAGTTTATGGTCAAAATGATTGGACACGTGTATTGATATGAGTTACATGGTCTAGGATATGTGATATAAGAGTCATTATTTATATTATAGTAATTGGAATCAGACAAAAGTAGTTTTTATAAAGGGTGAATTATCATAATTATTAATAACGAGATTTGGGTGAAGATATTTAAATGGAATATGACATGTCCAATAGGTACATTTTCAAAATCCCAATTCATGCAGATGAAGCTGCTCCAAATATAGACCAAACATCAGAAGGGGTTTAAATGGATATGAAATCATATAGTTTGATACATGTAAATATTCCCATACTATACTATGATTCCAATTAAAAATAAATCAATACATTTATATTTAAAACAATTCTCCCCTATATTTATATATCTCTTGTTTAGGGTGGTTCAAATGAAAATGATGGCATCCATGTGTGGGTTATTTTAATATAAAATGTTCTTTCAGAAGAAACTCTAAAAACTGTGATAAGGGAGAGGGAATCCTTTTTGATAGGTTTCAAGTTGGGACCAAGATTGGAGGTCCGAGCATCACAACATATTATGAATTGATTGGTAGTAGAGCCACATTTAGTTTTAATATAGATTAATTTTTTTGAATAACAGTCCCATATATAGAGAATAAAATATATATGGTCCCATCCTTACACAGAGTCATTGTAAAAACTACACAATAGTATGGGAACACATATTTTTCGATTAAAGAATTGAAAATTTTTATTAAAAAACATTTTTTTGAAATTTTAAAAAAGATCCAAGATTCGATTATTGTATTGACATGATCCAGAATAAATTATTATATAATTATGAAATCGATGGTGTGGAAAAAAGTAGTTAGCAACATGAAGGGGGGTTTTACTCTTAGGTTAGAATAATATTACTATATATTTCACTATATTCTAAATCAAATATAGGGTCATATATTTTGTTTTATGTCCTCCATACTAATGTGAAAAACCTAGGACTCTATGATGACATAAATATTTCTTTTTGTAATAAACAAGGGGTTTTTGGTATATTACATGTATTGTATGATAGTGGAAACATTAAATGAATTACTACTATTTACTTTAATATCTTTCAATAACGATGATGGAAATACAATTTAACTTCATACATTGAGAATAATGTTTCATGTAGTTTTAGAAAATAAGAAAAAGATTTTGGTTATGTGAAATTTATAGTATTGAAACTCAGATGATGGGGGGATATAGGGAGTATATCTTGAGAACCATTTTTTATGTATATCCCCCTCACCACCCTCAATGATTAAGAAATATTACCTATTAGTTTATACATTATTTATATTATAGGATCCCTCCCATTTCCATTATAATTTTATAGGCTTCTTCCCTATGATCATGGAGATCCAAAAGAATAGAAAAAACACTACATTTATAACAAACAGAGGTATACCACCATGTAAAATGATCAAGTAATTATATTCTATTAGACCTTAAGGATGGGAAGAGTACACAACCTCTTTTAATTGATCCACTCTAGTTCTTCATGTTGGTCATTAGATTGTTCATACCATGGTAGTTGGTTACAGATAATGATGTAATTTGAAGGTATTTGGACATAAATAGGTAGGAAAACCTCAATTAAATAGATAACTGAATATGGTTTTGATTGTGTGGTAGTGCATGTTATACTTTAATAATACCAGAAAACATGGGATATCTTTTGTGGGCATGATTTCAGTTCGTTATCCACAATATTCTATATGATATAATATAGGATTTTATCGAAATCCTATATCTAATTGTTATAAACTATGTGATAATGGGAAAATGGTCGGTCTAGGTATTGTATTGCTGATATAGTCATCAAACTAGGAATCATATAAATTAGTGTCATTTTATATCAATATCATGTGACAGACACACAATATTATGATAGTATTTGCCTTCATGATGTTGAAAACAACATTTTTGTCTACTTCCACGGTGCGTATAACCTCAATCCACATAGATAAAAAATATTGAAAGATGTATCTGAAATTATTAAATATATATATATGGTACATATCCCAAGGAAATCCATTCCCCAAAAAAGGAATGAGATAGAGTTTTTTATGTTGTAAAAAAGCTCTGAGTATTGGGTAATAAATTTGCTGTGTATTTGAAGGGTCTAGTATTTCATAGTGAACTACATTTAATATTTCATTATCTTTGATAAAAACTACCAAAGTCTCTATAACTAGTGAGATCTCTTGCTTCTTGAGTTATGTGTCTTTCATTCTATGGTATAAAACACTTCTACATTAGTGGGATTTATTCTCCCTTGATGTAATTGAGTATTACATCATCCAAACTATATTTATAGTGTATATTATGAGTATTTGGTCCATATTATAAGGTACAGTTCATTGTCAGGAAGCTAATTTGATCCTTCATTTCATAATTTCATAAATTATTATCACTTTGGAGATAGTTTACTATGGACTACATCCATTTAATTTAAATATCAATTGGAACTGAGTCAGGGTTATCTTGTTCTAGGGTATTTTTGATATCATTTATCTCTACCATGTTATACATGAATAACAGTGATACTTTCCACTACTGAATTAGAATTTTTTTTTCTCGATTAGGTTCTATAAGGGTTGTGGACGTGTGTGCTAACGAATTGGAATGTGTATTCTATGGATGTAGGATACGATTCGAAGATAGATCTATAAGGATTCCTAATATCATCTCCCAAACATAATTAAGAAAAGGAATCCATTCTCCCTTTTTATAGAATATTAACCATTTAATTTTTGTACCACTAGCTCTTAATCACCCTTGATATGACTATATGTGACTGATATATAAAAGGCCAATAAGGCCTTAATACTCTACTACATTATGGATGCATCATTCTTAGTGTTTACATCAATCAAAACTACAATATATACCCATCCACAGTCCTATTTATAGTTTTTTGAAAATCATATCTATATGGGGGGTCTACTTCTATGGTTATAGAAAAACTATGGTCATAGTTCTATTTATGATTGACTGAAGGCACAATCTGAGTAAACCTGTATTTTTTTTGTTCCTAAATCCATGATTATATAAAAATGTGGCAATATGATGATGCAAGAACCAAGAGATATCCATAGTTTGAAAAAACTATAGTAGAATATGTATTTATATCTATATTTCAATAGAACCATGGAAATAGGAATAAGTAAGTCTATGGTTATTTAAAATTGTGGTATAGGTCAATGTGGCATATCCTATTTACACTATTTTAAAAACAATGGTTGTAGTATTGTATAATTATTATTTTATTTTTTAAAATATGGAATGATATAATTATACACTTATATATAAATATATATAAACATATACAAATATATGTCTGTATACTTACGAAAATGAATTTATAGTAGTGGTAAATTTTTTTTCCTTATTCACATGTGTTCATATGGTCAATTCACATAGTAACGTATTATATTAAAAAATAAAATAATTTTATTAGTATATATGAATAAATATTCACATATATTAAATAGGTGTTCCGTAGTGTAGTGGTAAATTTTTCTTTCTCTGTGTGAAGGGGTCGGGGTTTTGAAATTGTTTGATGTAAACTAAAAATCCTACACCACTTCTTTTTATACTATAATAATTCATATAAATTATATGAATTATATATGTTTATATATTTATACATACATATATATTAATGTATGATATCACAGAGAAGTTGTTAAGTGTCACATCTATGGGGGAAACTATCATGAGATCAAGGCCTTCCATTTTAAATTTAAAATCTTGGTTCTAGGGCCACTTTTGACCACATTGGTAGTAAATATAAGTCCATAGTTATTGAAACTATGGAAATAGATACCTTTTTTATTCCATATGGACATGTTTCATATACACCATGGAAATATATTATGTATGTATTCCATTCAAAACTGTGGCTATATATAGACCATGTTGAAATGGGAATAAGGCCCATGATTCATCTCAACTACACCATTACGCTATAACCATGGTTTTTGAGGTAATTTCCAGGATTTAAAAATATGAAAATAGCCTAATTTTTTAGTTTTTAATATGGTAGGACTGATTTTGAGGGGGAAATGAATAAAATTATGGGTGGAAATGTGCTATGATTCATGTCTTAAATTATCTTTCTAATTGGGATTATAGAAGATCGATCAAAATACATCCCCTATATTTGGGTATCATGTTGAATTGAAATGAATTCTTCATCAGGGATAATTTTCTCTATTGATGCAATCCCCACATTCATATGTACCACATGAATGTTTATCCAGAATATCCCCTTGACTTCTTTTAATAATTTGTGATGTATATCCAGATACATTAGAATAATTTTTCAACACATTAGTCCCTCTATCATTAGTGGGTACCCTTGGATAAAATTAAGTGGACTTATGATTGACATTGGAAGAATATCATGATGTTGTATATAGCGTCTCATGTTCATCAATATAAATATCAGTATAGGTAAATTCTTCCTGATGTCATAATATTAGATCATGACATCGATCATTGTTTGAAAAAGATAATAATGGATTTTTCTCTCCCTCCTTATATTATTCCTTTAAATTATATGTGTATTGAGTCATATCTCTTGAGTTTATATAAAGATAATGATATAACATCCTTCCATATATAACATCAAATATAGCAGTTGTAGATGATAGTGCATAATACTATCAAAGGAACTATTGAAATAGTCATCCATATGGAAGTGATTCCCTTTGTCATCAATAATGTGATGGGTCTTAATTTAAAAAACATATTCCCAGTAAAACATCTACTATAAGAATGAAATATTAGGAGTGTACCAACTTGATATTTCTGTATATATTTTTTCTTAAATAATTATTGTTCTAATACCATGTTATATACGAAACATGAAACTAAAAAAACATGGTATGTCAAAATAATATATTAATGTTGTAATATATTTGTTAAATTAGTATATATAAGTGGATGTAACCATATTATGAAATATCTGAACATAAAGGAAGGAAATCACATCTGATAGTGGAATCATTCCTTACAAAGTTCATTTGTGTGAGCATAGAAAGGAAGTCAATCCCCTAGAGTTTTCCTTAGGTAGATCACAAACTGAACTAAATCAATCATGGCATGAGTGAAATCATATATGAGAGAAGTTCAAAATCATGGAAATTACCATGAGAACCATGCCAAGGGAATCCACACCAATGAATACCAAAAGAAAATAAATTTTTTTATATATCACATAGATATATTAATAAGATATATAACAATAAATGTTTATAATAAAAGCATGTAATTATTTATATAAGAATTTATTTTTTATAGGAATTTAACACATTTCAAATTTTTTAAATTTAAGGAAATGAAAATCATTTCTTTATAATTAATTTTAAATTTTCATTTAAAAATTTACTTTTATGTTTTATAATTTTTATTAAATTAGAAGAATACTATTTATGTAATTAGTATACAAACATTAATTCAGTATGAATTTTTAATATTTACATGAAATTATTGATTAATTTTGTGAATAGATAAAAATACAGTTATTAATAAAATCATTACATTTATGAACATAAAAAGAAACAAGCATAATTTAAATTTTTATAAAAAAAATTCATGATGAAATATGTATATATGAGTGAAACTATACATTTGAAAATGTAGTTATCAATTTATGAAGGTTATGTTTAAATACATAAAAAATATTTTCTTATTTTTTTTGTATTATCTATTAAATAAATATTATTTTGGTAAAATATGTTTTTATATTCATAAGAAGGACACCTAAATTTTAATTTTTAAAAATAATATAGTTTATATCATGAAAAAAATACATTCATAATTTTATCATACACATAAATTTTAATCGTGAAAATACACATTTTTTAAAATGAGTTTTTACAAGTTCCACACACAAATATTCAAATTCATTTTTCTGACACAGATAAATTTTACCTAATAATTTTTTACATATCTGAAATTATTAGTTTAAATTTTTTTAATAAGGGTTATTTTTCCATTGATAGTAATTTTTTTTTTGTAAAGATAATTTACCAAGGTAAAAAAATTATTTTATCAAGGAAATATACTTTTTTAATTATTGTTATATTGAATTAAAATAAATAAACTAACTTGATTTTTCAAAATACACATAAAATTGAACACTCATTTAAATTATAATCAATGTTATCAAATATTAATTCCACTTAATGATTAAAACTATTATTATTACAAAAATATTATTTCAATAAATAATATGTTTCAATTATTATTTTTCTCATATTGATAAATTGAGTTATATTAAATGATGTTCAATTATAGATGCATAACATTGACAATTTTTTAAAAACGTCTTATTAATTATTTTTACATATAGTTTTCTTTCATAAAATTTTAATTAGGATAAATAATTATAAAAATATGTAATATAATATGCCTCAAATTTTAATAACTAAATTACAAAATTAGATATTATAAAACTCCATTTTTAGGATGGACAATAATACCTACATATATCAAAATAATATAACCAACTAAATCACCTAACTCCAATGAAATTCAATTCTTATCCCTTACCTAACAAAAGTTTCCCAACATTTTCCACTATGTTTCCCCTAAAAAAGAAACTCAATTCAAAAAACATCAAAACAACACAATATTACGAAATTTCATTGAAATTTTGAGCAATGGACATTTTATCGATCCACATGTTACAATTTTCATCCCCAGGACTCAGCAATCTTGAAAATTTACTTCATTTCCATTAGATATTTTAATATAAGATAAAAATTCACAATATATGTATTACAAATGCTTTAACATATATTATTTATCCTTCACATCCAACCTCTTATAGAAAATTATAAACATATTTATATAATTATACTAGTATAACTAACCTTTGTTAATATAAATATATTTAATTATAACCATTTTTTATTCCCCTCACATTCAATCGAATAAAGGAAAACTATACTCATTTTTGCATGCATACTACCACCTCCATGAACAAAAAATTTCATTTTTCATCACAAATTTCAAGGGTGGTTATAGAAATTGTTTTATTTATATTATATTTTTTATATTTCTTGATTTATATTATTTAAATAATTTTTAGTCATTCTATAAGTAATACTAAGAACAAGGGATCATTGTAATACAAACCGCCTATGGGAGACATCCTAAGAGGCAAAATGATATATTTATAAGTGAAAGATAATTTTTCCTCTACCTTATAAATATAACTAATACATATTTTGATTAATCACAGTAATAATATATATATAATGTCAATATACTTATGTCATATTGATATTAAAACAAAATAATGTCTTCTTTATCCATTCTCTCACATTTATTGTAGAACGTTCTTATTGGGCTGGTTTAACCACCTACATGTACAATTATATAAATTTATAAAAAATTGGATTTTTAATCATAATATTGGATAATGGTATGTGAAGATATATTTTATTTTTTTAATTTTAATATAAATATTTTGGTCACAAATTAAGCGAAACCCCTCCGTTTATTAAAAATTATCAAAACAAGTTCATTACTAACATCATTAACAGGAATAATAAATAAATTCTTCTGAAATAAAATTATAAATTTAAAAATTTCTAAATATAATCAATTAATGTACCTTATAATATCAGATAATGATATTATTTCGGAGAACAATGAAAAAAAACCATGTTTATGAATCTTATCCAAATCGTTCAATATTACTCACACGTGATACTAAAAATAGTTAATAACTAACTAATATACATTTAGAGAATAGTTATAAATAATTTTTATAAATGTTTATAACAATTTAAATGGATTTAAATAATATAATAAGATAATTATGTTTCATATATAGTATCTTAGAGTTCCCTCAACTTTTCAGGGAACAATCTATTGGTTTCTTATATCAAATTTTCACCCATGGAGACATATTTCTTATTACCCACCACGATTAATTTGGAAATGTTGATCTAATTCATAATTAATTTGTTTTATCATATTCTTTTTACATGGGATTGTAGATCCCTGTAATTTTTTCTCTTTAAAAAGATTTTGATTCAAAATATGACAATAATAAATATATTTTTGTTAACTCAACTACCATTGTTGAGTTATAATGCATCTTATTAAACATATTTATTATAACATTGTTTTCTTACATATTAAGATTTTATTTTTTATCCTTTCTATTCCTAAATTTTTTAAATTTTAATTGTAATTATTATCTAAAACCATGATAAAATATATTTCCCATGAAATATTTATTATTGTTGAGAGTAGTTCTAAATTTATTTAATGAAAATTTATGATCCTTGCCCATATTAACAATTCCCTACTATGTTATCCAACATAATTTGAAAAATAATTATATGTTATATCATTTGACATTAATATTTAAATTCACTTATTCTGAAATGTATTTTTTTTTAAATTTATAATGTAAGATTACAATAATAGTATTTCAAAATAATAAATTTGCTTTACTTTCATTCGTATTAAAATGTTTTATTGTAAACTTAACCTTTTTAATTAACTAAATTTATTTTGAAGGATATACAATTGTAGTTTCATAATCAATGGTAACTGTTTTAAAATTTATCAGTTTACCTTCTAGAAAACAATATCTAAAACTGACTTTTAATTTCATATTTAATTAAAAATATTAAAAATGTTTTCTAACCTATATAATGTTCTTATTCCATGTGATCACATATTTCCACCACCTTTATTATATTAATCACACCTTACTATTTAATAGTCTCTAAAAGAAATTATTTTTCTCTAATTTATATAAAATATTTCATTCAAATTCTTTTTAAATATCCATTATATCACTTATTTCCAATACAATTTTTCTATAACTCTAAAAATGTTTCTTTTGTTTAGTAATTTTATTTTAACATGTAGTATGGTTTATCAAGGATTTTTTCTTGTAATGTCCCATATATTTCCTCCTTAAATTTAAAATACATTTGATATCTATCCCCACATGCAACCCTAAACTAAAAGGAAGATGATCAAATATTTAGGTAATATATAAAAAATAAAATACAACCACTAAACATATTTGTTTAATTATTAGGTATTAATAGAAGTATCCAAAATACTAATACATTTATATTTAAATTATATACTACTTTCAATAAAATATAAATGCAATTATTATTGAAAAAATAACTACGAATATCATTTTTATGTGAAAACATATTTTCCAATATTTTTTGTTTCATTACAAAAAACTAAGTATGATATGATTAAATTATAAAAATATATGTACACATATTGATTATATGATTTCTCTATTTCTAGTATTTTATTTAGTAATGTATAATACATAATAATAATAATAAATAGGCTAGCATTTTATGTAGTTATTTTCCCATATAAACATTTTATACTATATTGTGAGATTTTATTTAAATAGTTAATTTTAGATATTTATAAAATAATTTGAATAAAATAACTTAAAATTATTAAGATATATTATTCTAAATTAAAAATAATTTCTGATATTTTCATGAAACATTAAATTTTTTTTGTGAATAGAGAAATATATCATTTTAATTAATATTGCATCTTTTATACCATTTGCAATATATATATGTATGAATTATAAATTTATGAAACATTTTTATATTCCAAAACATATATTTTATAAGTATATTGATTTATTTTATTTTATTAATTTCGAAAAACATATTTGACATTAATTAATTTAAGAAATATTTTTCTATTTTTTTAATTTATTAGATATTTAGTGTCTTAAAATGTATTTTTTTTTATTTTAAAAAAATATAATATTGTTTTAAACTATAGAATCATTATGTCTAAATTTTTTATAATTGACCATTTTATTTTTTGAGAATAAATGATAAATTACCTCTGTATGAACTAGTTACTATGGTGAAAACTAAAATGGTATAATATGAGTTACCTTAGATGTAAAGGGGTTAAAATGCCTAAAACATTTATCTATGTGAGTATTAGAGGCACAAATCTACCATATCTATTCCGACTAAATTATTTTTCAATTTTTATCCACTTACATTAGAGTGACTTCGCATTACTGAATTGTTTTTGGCATTTACAAAGATGACAAACATTTTTTACTTATAATATGTGAATTCCTCTTCTAACTTCAACACACACAAAAACCCTAACATTTGGTCCAAAAGATTCCCAAAAAAAATTTAAGACCACTTTTCAACATAAAATAGTTTTTTATTGAAAAAATTTTATCCAAAAAAGTTTTAATACCCCTTTAAAAAAAGATAATACAAGTGATGTATAATTTCATAACCTCTCCGTCTATTTTATATTTATTATACACTTTTTTTATCAAAAAAAAATTACAATAAACATAAGTTAAAAAAATGGTATCATTATAACGCTATTAGGTCATTATAATTATGTTACAATAATTAACCACTATCGCTTTTGAATTAATAAAAAGACATTAATCAAGTGACATGTGGACTTCATCAACCATTAATAAACATGTTGTTATCCTTCACTTCAAAAAATGAATTATTTTAGTTTATATTTTATCAGTGTATTATATATATATCGATATTTTATATTATTAAAATTTCTCTTTTTGGATTAAAACAAATTTAATGATCATTATAAAGAAATAGTTAATATCAGTAAATAATAAAAAACTAGTTTATCAGTATTTTCATCTTCTTAAAACATGACAAAAACCGGATTTTAATAGAATTATAACATTCTAAGTCTATATAAAACATATATTTTAGTACATTTAATGGTTTCTAAATGATTATCAATTGGAGAAATCATAATATTGACACATATTTGATGAAACTAGTTAAAAAATTCAAGATTATTAACAACTAATATTGAAAAGATAATACAAAACTCAAATATATGAAGAGAATTATTATTAAAAATGATTTTGTGTGGAAATGTATATGTATAACTTTTTTAATAGGTAATTAATATTTTCATCATTATGATAATGTAGGTTAAATAATTTCCATGGAAATCAAGTGTGATGGTAAGGGTCTTGGTGACTCGAAATCCATTGATTGTGTTATATAATTTATTATTAAACATCATTATCCTAAGACCTTCGATTTTGAGATATTTTCTATAAATTTTTATATGTAATTTTTTTATCTATATAAATTATCATTAATAGTTTTCTTTTATTAACAAAAAATAATGGTGACTTTTATATGAGACTCATAACTCTAAATTCTACAATAATTTGTAATAAATGATTACAAAAATAATTATTCATGACTTAGTTTTCATCATATTAAAATTATATATCTCCAATGGAATTATGTTTCATATTTCACACTATATTTTCTATAAATATTTGATTATTTTTTATGATCATGTTTTGAGTATCATATGATTTAATTCAAAATTATAATTTATACCATTAAAAAACACATTTTATGTTCATGAATTATTTATGAAAAGTGAATTATTTAAATTTGGATGTTTTATAAAAACGATTTTATTTCCATTTTTTCCTTATGAAAATTTAATTATGATTATTTGGATGTTTATGAAAATAGTTTTATTTCCATGGGTTATTTATAATGTGAAATGTGATTGATTTTAAATTGGAACCATGAGTAGGGATTAATAAAATTCATGGGTTAAGTGTTTATATCTATTAAATTAGATTTCATTAATACATTTTTCTTTACAATAGGAATATTCATTGATCATGTGGATTATGAAATTAATGTTTCTTTATGATAATTTTTGTTCCATATTTAAACTATTTTATTCATTTTGATCCTATAAAACTAATATTTATGGGTTATGTTATGTAATTATATGTCATGTTATATATATTATATTTCAATATTTTTATTTTTTGGCTTTATGTTTTTATGTAATGTACATTATTGATCAAATAAATTTAATGGTTATCACTCATAATTATATGATATTTCTCCTATGCTCATGTTTCCACTTTTTCTCATGAACTCATCCTTGATGAAATGATTATTCACCCCTTAATAATATATTAGATTCTCCCCTTTCTAATGTTTTCATTCACCATTTGATTAATCTGTGCCTTACTAAGGATATTTTTAGAACATGGTATAATATATTTCGTTTAGGGACTAGTGATATTATGAATTTTACAATAATATGATTGTGTTGCTAGTTTCAAAAAAATGTAACATACTATATCATGGGATATTATTATTTATGAAATATAATTATTAATGTGATGTAAATGATATAAAATAAAGACATGATTAGTTTAAATATCTATAGTTTGTATCTGATAAATGTTTTAATTATTTTGGATGATTATATATTTTAAATTTATAAATATCATTATATAAAATTAGTAGAAAGCAATATTGGTAATGCTATTTTTAGAATGACTACTGAAATATTTGTAGAGTCTTGAGTAGGTGGTATTTATAATAAATGAATCCATTTCAATAATCTTGAAAGTGTATGTAGGCTACGACATAGTTTCACCTAGGTGTAATCACCTCGAAGAGGACATGTTGAGTATTAACTAAACTATGACCTGGTGTATGAAAAATAGACCTAACTACACACCCAGATAGACATACCAATGTGATATTATTTTATTAATATAATAGTTATAATAATCCATTTTTAATTAAATATTATTAGGTTAAATTGATTGATTAGGTAAAAAATATGATAACATATAGTTTAACCAATATTGATATAGTTCAATATAAAATAATTATAGACTAATATTATAGTCTTACAGATTAAGCTATTTTATGTATAATTTCCATTTCTGCTATTATCCCCATATTTTTCTAATTTTTCATCACTCTTGTTAACTCCTTATTTGTATTATTATAAGTTGTAATATGAAGGAATCAAGTTAACAATGTGTTTGAGGGATAATTTGATTGTTTCCATAATGAAAACCCTAATGGAATGTGTGATTGGGTATTATAAATCAATGAAAAACTAACCATAATATCTCAAGTCATGAATAATAACAAGGGCCATGTTGAGAGCTTGAACTTTCCAAGGAGGGGGATTATTTTCATAGAGACATTCATATGAAAACATGCACCATTATTCAGTGAATCTTTAAATCAAATTATCAAAAAAAAAGTATCAATTCAATTGAGATTTTATTTTCCATTCTCTAGTTTATAGAACATGATAAGGTTTTTTAGCTATTTACCATTTGGAAGCTATAGTAGACTAATGGGGAGATATTATTATGATATAAATAAAGAATGAATAAATACACTAAATGGATGGAACAATTTTAAGAAACTGTTCTTTAGTGATTTTTTCCTTGATATATTTTCACAAAGACAGAGTGTGAATTCATGGAATTGATACAAGAGGAGGATAAATCTATTGGGTCATATGATTTAATCATGATGAGACTTTCATGATACACCTCTATTTTTATCTCTAACCCCAAAAGTAAAATCATGATTTTATTTAATGGATTAATCAATTTTTTTAAAAGGATTTTTAATAAGTGACTTTAAAAGCTATGAAGAGATTACCTTATGTTTTCTTAATGATCATATGGAATTTTAGGTTTCTCAATACTCTATAGATGAAAAAAATAATGTTTGAATACCCAGGGAGCCTCATTTAAAAGTCACATTATCAGGATGAAATTTAAACCCCCAACTTGTAAATGGTTTGTGATGAATCTACTATGTAATTCCCTTAAATGATTGGGGAAGTGTTTTAGTTTTATTAATATAGGCCACGGATAAAACTATTTTTAATGTTAAAAAAATAGACTAGTTGACACATCATAGTAGGATAATTTCACAACTAAATATCTACAGTCCCATAGTTTTTTATGTGGATGATGTTTATAAAATACCCGAATCAATTCCTTCACCCACGGGTCTATGAAACAAGTTGGGGCCATAAGCTTCCTAAGTAGAGGGAATAAAGAATGGAATTCATGAACAATAAATTGAAGTAGGTCATGATAATTATCTGATGTAAGGTACAATTATTTGTTATTCAATATTTGAAATATCCTTAGTTAATTTGAGTTCATCACAATTTATTATAACACACAAGTTTTTTAAGAACTTGGTATCACTTCCTTTCTTAACAGATATCAAACTATCTATAAAAAAATTCTAATTATGAAAACATGAAAGATAAATAAATATGCTCTAATTAAGATATGTGAAATTTATAGTTCATACCAATCTAATTATTCTACCCTTTCTCGAATTTGAAAATATTTTTTTCAATGGGTTCGATGTACCTACATGGAGCCCATTTAAAATTTTGGGACAAGTAAATCTCATTTCCTATTCTTTATCAACCTATTCTCAAGTATCAATATAATTATTACTACTCCTTGGAAGAGAATTATATAATATGGGTTATAATATCCAATAATGATGGATTTTTCAATAAAATGATTAAGGGAGAAGTCTGTATTTATGGGATAACTATTTTAAATGTAAATACTATAGTGTTTCTGAATTAAATGTATAATGTTATCCTATAGAATGAGGTTCTGTTAGTGATTGAAGTTATCCCTGGATTTATTACTATCCTAAAGATTCAATATTGAATTGATCAAACTGATTAAATGTACTAAATAAGAAGCTAAAAGTAAATTTTTATGTAAATTTTATCCACACTAGTGATTTTACCTAGAGAGAACTAGTCAGCTTTGTTAGGAAGAGATGTAGATCAATGAAACATTTCATTTCCAATAATAGTTTTAACACAACCACAATTCTTAATAAATATCGTTTACCACATATTGATTATCCATTCAGAAAATATAGAAGAGCTCAATAATTCTCAAATAAAAACATTTGACATTGATATAATCAGTTACGGGTCACCATTGTAATATTTACAAAATATAATATCAAATTATATATACACACAATGGGTATATAGTGACGAGATTTAGATTGACTGTTCTCCCACCATCTTCATGGATTTAAAGAATATAGTCTTTAGAGACTACATGGAACAAATTTCGATTTTCCATTATATATTATATTCAAATATATGAAAATATAAAGGAATAATATAAATAAAATGTTTATACTGTGTTGATACCCAAGTTAAAGTATAAGGTGTAAGAAAAATTTAGAAAATTTAAATTATGTCCAATTTTTTTTCTTTATTTTGCAATATAATCACCTGCATGGGCATATGTGTAAATCCACCAAAAACCGAAGTTATTTAAGAATGGACCAAACCATCCATTATAATGATGATCCTTATTTTTCTTATGTTGGTAGGATATTAGTTTGAGAATATCACTTAGTTATCAAATCCAAAAACCATGGTAACAAGGAAGGGAAAAAGTTTATTAGGGAATAGTAATTTAATGAAATTTTCAAGTATGTAAAAAATTAATTGATCACTAATCCTATACACACATTACCCTGATCTGGGGATTGTATTTTTATATACATCACTGCATAAATGAATCTATTTGGATCCATCCTCATTAAAAATGAAATATTAATTTCACATGCTTTATGATAATTAAAATATCATGAGAAAAATTACCCAATTCATGATTAATAGCGACCGATGGTGATCTTTTCTTGGAATATTTTGGGAAATTGTCTCTATAGTGAAATGTTAGATGTATATAAAAACTAAAATATAATTAAATATATATTCACATATAATAAATTGAATATGATCCAAATAATATTGTTGGAATTTATAAATGAATTTGAATACAAAATACATTAACACAACTTGAACTAAAATAAGGTTGTTGATGCTCTTAGTAAAAAAGGCCATGCTACATTATCTGTGATGAGGAATCAAATAGACCTTATATGCATGGATTTAAAATGTATTAATCTTGATTTAATAATGGGAAGATATAAATACTATATTTACAAACTATAATTTTAACCTTTCATTTATACAAATATCAAAGATTCCTATAAAGATGATACAGTTCTAAAAATATTTGTGAATATATTGGTTTTAATATTTGATAAATATGGGGTTATAAGGTTTGGAACCCAAATACATGTCTTGTCAAGATAATAACTATAGAGGAATATTTTGGATGATGCTCATACCTCATCCATCAATACTCAAACATGATTTATGAAGATGTTTAGAAATATGAATTAAAATCCCTAGTGGGATAATACAATGAGTGAAATTGAATAATGAATATATCAATGATTGGTATGCTCATATGTTATGGTTGAATTAAAAAATATTATTGTTTGTTGCAATAAGTACCCATATGATTATGGAAATGTGAAAACATCACAATATATTTCTTCATAGGACACCCCAAATGTCTAAATTCCATTATTATTTTTCTGTTATATTCGATAATCATTTAATGTAAGGGAATATTTTACATAAAAGAATATTTCTCCATTGAAAAAATCGTTATGAAATACATGAGAGAAGTGATAATGCTGGTTGAGCACCACTTTCCATTCTATTTTATTATGATATATTTTTTACCTCAAGGTTCACGAGAATCTTCAAAATGAACTATAGACTGAGATAAGATTAAGTATTGTTTATCATCCTCATAAATATGTTCAATTTTAGGGAATAATTCAAACACTATATGATATTATACAATCTTATTTGATGGATTTCATGGTATGGTTTGATCAACACCTACAAATAGTGAAGTTCTCATATAAAAATAGTTTTCATTCTAGAATTTATATAGAACCATATGAGGATCTATATGGGATTATATTTATGACTCCATAGTGTTAGGATGTTGCTGGAGAGTGGAAGTTGTTATTTCCTCAACAATTTATATGATTTCATGGAGAATGTTTAAACTATTTAGTGACATATAAACACATCAAAAAGTCGATAGATGATTTATGTAGATAATCATCAATGAGGTCTAGATTTTTAATCTGATGTTAAGGATTTATTTATAATACCTCCTAAAAATTGGGTTATGATTTTTGGGAAGAAATGAGAGGTGATACCTAGGTATATTTTTTCATTTGAGATCCTTTATCATGTTGGGCTTGTACCTAATCAGTTAGCACTCTCGTCTAACCACTCCTAAGTACATGTTGTGTTATATATATATATTTTTAGGATTTATATATATTCTTCATATGTACTGAAATCAGATGTTGTATAGCTATAACATGATATCTCATATTAGGAACAACCAATTAAAATTTTGTACTGTAGTTATAAGATGCAAAAAATAAAGACCATTAATTTAGTCAATGTTTAATAGTGAAATGATATGTTTAAAGAAGGTATGTGGGAACCATAGGATGTAATAAAAAAATTGTATCCTCACTTATTTTTGTCAATAAACTGAAATTTTGTATTTGGAATATATTTTAAGGATGGAAGAATTTAATACTTATGTTCTTCTTCCTGAAACAAAAACATTGTTTGATAGCTTACTCCACATGTAATTAAGAACTAAAATGAAAATATTGAAATATTTAGGTAAAACATAAATGTGAAATACAATAATTAAAAAACAATTATAAGAAAAACCAAAATAATAAATATTTTTAGAACGAATATATATACCAATTTTTATATTAATTAAATGTATTTAACATAGTTAAAATAACATAAAAATAAAATTGAGCGTAAATATATATATTTTCGAAAATAGTGTTTTATTTTTGGATGATAAGTATTTTATGATGTAATAATTAAAAAAATATAGATAACGTGAATTATATATTACTAATAAATTACGTAGTAATTGATATGAAATTAGAATAGTGAATAGTGATGATTTTAATTTTTTTTCTAATATGATCAATTTATCACCACATTTTTTGATTTTATTTATGGATTAAATTCTCAAATGTTAGAAAAAAAATTTAAATTAAGAATATTTTTTTTATAAAGAATAATTATATAAT
Organism: Viscum album; assembly: GCA_963277665.1. NCBI lineage: Eukaryota > Viridiplantae > Streptophyta > Magnoliopsida > Santalales > Viscaceae > Viscum > Viscum album. Next base: position 1,430,722,793 of record OY728141.1, read on the forward strand.
TTTAAGATAAAATATTAATATTTTCTAAAACATTTGAATTTTATGTGAATTCTGAGATATAGATTTTTTCCAATATAGTGGATTTTATACAATTATTATTATACATGTATAAATTTTAAATTTATTAAACAGTTTTATTAGATTGAATTTTTATTTAAAAGGAAATATTAGTTATTATTATTTTTAAATTTGTAGACCCGTATTTGAGACATTTGAATTTAATTAATGTTTTTGAAAAAATTATTTGAATACATTATACTTTTGGTATTTTAAAATGGATCATTAAAAATTTTAAAAACAAAATAAAAATTAATATAAAACATGTAGTAATTATGTCCAAATTATATAAAAAGTACTAAATTTTTTCTATAAATATAATGTAGGAATGTAAAAACATGTTATTGTTGTGAAAACTCAAATTATAAAAATGATCATTTTTAGCAGTAAAGGGCCTAGAATATACAAAATATTTATCTAATTGTATGTTTTTGGAATTAATATACCTTATATCTCCTAAAATATAATATTTATCAATTTTTGATCCACCTTCCATCATATTGTCTTCTTATTATTAAATTGTTTTTAGTATATAAAAAAATTACACTGCCTTTCACTTTTAAATGGGGAACTCCTCTCCACAATTCTCCTCACAAAAAAACCCCACATGTTTTTCCCAAAACTCCCCAAACCTCTCATAAAATAATTTTTCCTCGTTACTGAGGTTATTTTATTTTTATAATAAAATACCATACTGTTTTAACCCCCTTTGCAATGGAGATAATCTAAGTTGTACATTATATGTTACTAACCGCACATATTTTCTATTTCATTATATGATTTTCTGCTTCCAAAATTTCCATTTAACCATATATAAATTATAACATTAGTATAATTTCTTTTCTATTATGTAATTATAATTATTTTACAATAATTAGTCATTATTCCCTTTTCCATTTAAAAAATGAAAATGTGATGCATGAGTTTTGAAGACTATTGCCTTTATGAATAATCATATCATTTCCCTTCACAACCAAAATGATTTATTTTGAATATATTGGATGACTGTATAACATATATCTATATTTAATTTATAATATTAATCAAAATATTTTTAATGACATAAAAATAGTGATCGTTATAAGGTAATCAATCAATTTTGGTAAATAAACAAGAATAAGTTCTTCATCATTTGAGTATTCGCAAAATGTGACTAAAATAACAATGCATAGGAATTATAACAATATATTTATTTATAAAAATACTATTATATAAACATTAATGGGTTTTAAATTATTATCCATATGAGAAAAATCAGTATTAAAATAACTTTTATGAACCTTGTTGTAAATAGCCATGATTATTAAACCATGGTGTCAAATAGAGATATAAATAATCAAATAAATGAAGATAATTATTATTAATGAATATTTTATGTGGAATTGATTATGAATAATGTTATTAAATCGATAATTATGGTCTTAATATTTTCCATAACGTAGGTTAAATTGTTTTAATGGATACCAAGGGGTATGGTGTGGGACTTGGTAACTCGAACATTGTCCTTTTAATTATAAACTATCTTATTGAACATAATAGTTCAAAAAATATCCATTTTGAATGATTTTATCTCTCAATTTCTGATGGAAAATATATTTTTAGCCCAATACAATCTCAGGAAATGAATTAATTTCAATTATCTTGAAAATTAATGTGACTTTTTTAGAAGATACTCACAACTATGACAATGGAAATAATGAATGATTTGTAAAAATATATTTTTTGGTTTCTATTATCATCCAATGGTTTTTCACTGATGCATTTAAGTTTAATGTTATAAACTATATATTATTTAGTTATTATATTCCTACAGATACCTTGGAAACCTTTTCAATATGGAGGTGAATTGGCCTTGTGATATTAAATTTATGTTATATCAAGGTTTTAAGGTATATATAGAGAAAAATAAAAGGAAATGAACAAAATTATTTGTATAGTGGATTATATATAAATGATACTAATCCACTCATAACCCCTATAATTTGATGAAGGATATGTAACCCATTATAACCACTATAATATAATATTACCGTGAAATATTTCAACAGAGTGTCACTAATCAATTACAAAGTATTTCTTTTCCTCAGAGCCTTTATCTAAAAAAGAATCCAAAAATTTTCTTTATGGAGGTAAAACCTAAAAATTATATGTTTTCCATTGGTATGAACACCTCAATTCCTAAATTTTGTATCGGAGTCATAGCTCACAGTCCTACCTTTTAGTGGGTAGTATAAACCATTAAAACTATACACACACAAAAAATTGAAGGAGAATAAGTAAAACCATGTAACCAGGAGAATGTTTCACAATCTATGTGCTGAGTAAGAATGTAATCCTAAAATGTAAAATGATTATATGATTTTAGTTTTTTTGGAAGTTATATTTTATCCCTAAATATTTAGCACTTATTTAGTTTGAATGCGTCCTCAACCTCATGTCTCCTATTGTACTGGTAAAATAAACACTATATATGGTGCTTCATTAGGCACAAAAACTATTAAAAATTAAATACTACTAAATCTATCATTTTCCTAAATAAATGGTTTTTCATGTTAATACAATGAACTACTTCCTGTTTTTCTACAGATTATCCACTTACAAAATTCCATTTTAATAAAAAGATGATAATTATCTGAGTCTTCATTGATACTATATTAAACTATTAAAATTTATATAGTAGAACTTGTTATAAAATTTAACAAAATTTTATACAATAAGTATTAATATCATTGGAGTAATTATATAAAATATTTTTGATTGACCACTAAAAATTCATCAGGATTGAATTTTTATATTTCAAATTCCATAATTTTTAGCATGAATATTAAAACATTCTTAATCCCATGAAAATCATGTTAATACATCATGAAATAAATTAATACATTTCATCACGAGTAATTAAAAATTTTATATTAATTTTAGAATAATTAAAACATTATAAAAATTCATATTAAACATGAATAAAATGTACATGTTAAATATTACATAAAATAGAACATATTTTCATAATTTAAAAACTGTTGGAACCTAAATTACTACATCAGAATACAACATATGATACATTCATGTTCCCATTTTTAAATATGTATCCCAATCATTCATGTAGATAATATTATTCACATATCCAAAATATCTATATGCTTGATTCTCATGTAATTAAATTGCTCACATCGGAGAATTCTCATATGTTAATTGGTCAAGTGGATAAATTCTTAAAAAACATGATTTATCAAAATAATAACTAAATAATTATTTACAGACTGAATAATTATATTTTTCCCATGATGACTTATATTAATAACATTTCATGTTATTTAGAAATCTTATTAATAAGACAAATATAACTCATCTTATCTATAAAATTCATTAGTGAATTTTTTTAAAAAATTGAATGATTGATTCTGAAGACATGAAGTGTTTCCTAAACAAAATTTTTAAATGATAAATATATATTTGGATTATAGTTCTCATTAATTAAATTCAGATAATTTTCATAGAATTTCATTGAAATACTAATAACATACTATTTATCTATTGAGACTGTGATATGGTTAAAATACATAAGTTATCCATTTATGGAAAATCAAATACATGGTTCTCAAGTCAGCTATATGGATTTTGAATTTTATTCACTGTTATGTATTTTGATAAATGTGTTTTGAAAAATAGCTATGTTGTAACTATAAAAATGACGTATAAATTATATTTCAATATCCTAAATGACACATTTATCCTTTTAACACCAGATGAAAAAGATAGTATTTATTTGGAACAATCAAAAATATTAAATCAAAAGATAAATTATGCCAATAAAAAAAATTTATAACCAAATATAATAATTAATTTTTTTGATACATGGAATAATAAAAAAGAGATAATACTTAAATATAATATGAGGTTTTTTCAATATCAACACATAATTAAATAAATGTAATTCGAGTAGCCACTTAGACATTTCATTGATTTTTTGGTGATAATGTTTTTTATATCATATAATAAAAATTCATGATTATATATTATACAATTATAGACCTAATTTTAATTTTTGGGATTTATAATTAAAAATTAATGATTTATATTTTTAAATTTTTTGGACCCCATTTTGTTTTCATGGGTTCCTTTTTAAAATTGAATAATTTCTATTTTGGATGTTTTATGATATCCATTTTATATCCAGGGGTGGATTTTGATATTAAAAGTGAATTATATTCGGGTGTAAAATGTATGTATAGATGAATTATGGTTGGGGTACTATATATCCCTCTAATATATAGGTTAGAAGATTTTATATAATGATAATGGTATTCATGAGTATATTTTTAGTTGCACGTAAATGTGGGATCAAATGGCATGGATCATGAATGTAATGCCTCCAAATAAAAATGTTTTTGTCAAAGTAAAAGGGTGTTTTTAATTTTGATATTATTCCCTCTTGATTTAAGGTCTATGTTAAATGATTCTATGCACTATTAGAGATAATATGTTTCCATGTTAGTATGTTGTCTCTTCATGTTCTTCTAACATATACATTTAAGATCATATATGATTTATGGTTATCACTTGTGATGATATTATATTTCATTTATAATCATGTTTTTAGTTATTTTGTTAAACTTATCTTTGTTGATGTTCTTATTCAACCCTTACTATGTGATTGATCTCACCCCTTAATTATTTTTTCATTCCCCGAGTAATATGGATGAGACTTACTAAGGTGACATCTTGAAGATTGTGAAATAGAACTCCTTCAAGATGAAATGACCTCAATAATGATATAATAAGAAGAATAAGTAAATAGTATATAAATAAACTAAACCTAATGGTCCTTGGAATATTTTTATTTCTGAAATGAAATGTTTATATCTTGTAAAATATGTAAAATAAAGGAATGTTTACCTTGGGACTCTATAATTCAAATATTGACAACAACTTTTTATCTCTGGAATGATTGGATAACATAGTTTTCTATCATATATATGCTCCATCATTGACTCTTTCTTACCTTACCATGGTTCATTAATAGGTATAACATTTAATATAATTTTTTTTTCATTTTGAAGTCATTTCATTCAATTTTTTGATGAGATTTTGTTTTCCTAGATTCCATATATTGATTAATTGGGTAAATTATTGACATAATTTTATTCACTTTATATATACCGTGTCAATATTGTACTCTCTATTATCTTTAATGAATGTATGATATATAGAAAGTTACAATATATTATTGGATTCTAATTTAATTTACATTAAGATTATTTATAGAAGTATGAATGGCTACCTTATAGGATTCCATATGAAAATGCTATGTAAGCTATTTTTCCATTGGGAATCTATTAAATGATATTATGTGAACAATATGTATGGATGAATTCGGATGAGTTCCTATATATCCACTAAATTAATTGGTTAAATATTATATCTAATGGATACATATTAGGGGAGATAATGACTTTTCACACTAGAGTGGCCAAAATGAGTTTTATAAAAATGGTTTACCAGTAATTATGGTTTTTCTGTATTTCTATGTTGTTCTCAAAAATATTTTATAATTATATACTTAATCTTATTCCTATATTACTCTCTAATGGATTAGGATTATTGTAATGTGTATTCAAACATTTTTTATTCATTTATTTTAATATATCAAGCCTTATAGAATGACTCGTCACTATTGATCAATGATTTATTGGGTATTATTTCTTTATGTACATTGATTATACATATTTTCACATATTATTTAATTTATCACCCTCGAAGGTTATAATTTATTTTATCCTTATTATATTATTATCTTTCCCCGTTTTTTTGTTTCCATTTCCTCAGGTTATGAAAGAATTTATACATATGATGTTTTTAAAAGAGTTTCTTCTATAGAGAAATTGTGGTAGATGGTGAAGATGTGTAATATATTAACAAGTTTCTTATATAGTGGGAATATTTTATATTAAGAGAAAAGCACTGGGTTTGGATGGTAAATATATTGTTTTATCTAATTAAATATATATACATAAAATATCATGGGAGTTTATTATAATGAAACAATTACATTAAATCATATAATTAGATGTTCCCATATTCACACCCATGTAGTTGGTATTAGATGAAGTTTTAGATTATATTAAAGGTTTGAATATGGTTGAGTATAATTTATGAGTTATATATTTATAAAATATTGATATTTAATGGTTGAAACGAAATTACAATGGTATAAATAACCATTTAGGTTAGTTGAGTTAATATTGAATTTTTTGGGGATTTTTATAAAATAAATTAAGTGAAAAATCAAAGGAGTAGACTTTGGGATATGTCTAAGTGTTTTATTAGATAATAATTTTTTTGTAATGTTGATACCGTTTGGTTCTCCAAGTTATTGCCTCTATGTCTTGAAAATAGAATATGGATGTGACTATTAAGCAGATACTCCAGGTGGTAATCACATAAAAAATTGTTGGTTTATTATTGAATAAATCGTTACTCTAGTGTATGATTAGTGTTATTAAGCATGCACACAAGGAAAGTCTCTATCATGGGATACGATTTGGTTTCTGAAATTCTATTTATAGGTACTTCAAAATGAATTATTTCTTATTTAAATAATGTTAATAGGATAATAAGTGTAAAACCCATATATTTTATTATATATTTCTCTTCCAATAAATTTAATTACTTTGGTAAATTACTGCATGTGAAACCCTAAGTATAAATGAATCATAATATAGTATACCTTTATATGATAGATATTATATTGGTGGGTATAAATAGTATTTACTAAATTATTTAATAATATACATAAAGGGTTTTTTTAATTCCAATATTGATTAATTAATAATAAATAAGTACATAATTTTCATTATTGAAATTTTATCCATGAAAAATAGTTTTATTGTATTTTGTGTGAGGATATTTTAATTAACTCCCTAGAATTTAATAAATGTTATTTTATCATATTTTAAGCGTTTTTGATATCAATATGTGAAATTAACATAAGGTGGATATTTGGATTTTTAATAAGAGAATAATTTTTTGTGAATAGTGAAAACATCAATTTTTGTAAAACAAAAATTTATATTAATTTTATATACATTTTATGTTTTGAATTTGATATTGATGTAAAAATATATCCATTAATTAGATATAATTTAATTAATTAAATAGGATTAACCATTAAAAGTTTTTTTTGTAATTTCATTTTATTGGGTCAAAAGGTTTTAAATAAAAATTGATTTTAATTGAATTTTATTCATATAAAAGTTCTACCAATTAATGGAATTGAATCTTGAAAATTTTATTCCTAATATATAATCAAGAGCTTCAAAATATTCTACTTTTACTTATGTTCATTATGAAAAATAACATTATTAAATATGAGTGGCCATGATACAAGTAAAAAGGATAAAACAAAATGATAAGGTCAACAAATATCCAAAAATTTGAATTTATATTATTAGAAGTGTTAAATTCAAATATTATCCTCCAATAATATAAAATATAGAAATTTAGTTCTGGTTTTCTTTCATAATTACCGTTATATTATTTTATACAATGGAATATTTCAAAATGTAAACCCTCTTGTTTTTATTTTCTCTTATATTTTCACATATGGATCTAATGATTTCATATATTAATATAAATAAATATTTTAAACATTATAACTTTATTTCAGTAAATTTTTATAAATTTTTAGTTTTGGTATGATTACCTTACATTATAATTCAACAACAACACATTACTTGTTTATGTAATAGAATAATGAAAAAATTAATTTTTTGAGAAATAAAATTATTAAAATTTAGATGAATTTTTGTTTTAAACAACTTTTAGATAAATATAAAATATTATTGATATTCCAATATATTATATTCAAAATAAAATTATATAATGTAATCATAAAGGTGAAAAATATATGAATAGATATTAAAATTATTTTAATGGAATTTTATGTAAAGATATTATATTATTATATTTTATTAAATAATAAAAATATTTATATTGGAACAGAGGAAGCAGATATGTTCTAAAAATTAATGTGTTGGCCGAAAATGTGCCAATTTTTATATTAAAAGTATATTTAAAACCCATTAGCATTGAAAATATTATTACCTCTTTTAAGATTAAAATATGTTAACTAAGTTGTTTAAAAAAAGATAATGATTAAAATGACACATAAACCTATCAAAATATTTTATATGAGTGGATTTAAACGTTAAATTATCATATATTTAAAAAAATTCCACTTAGTTCCACATTCATATGAAAAGTAATTTATTATATTTAAATCATTAAAATATTTCCAAGCATGTTCTTCCTTTAAATACAAAAGGACATGGCCTCTCTTGTATTCATCACATCTCCATCATCCAACTAGAATAAACACATTCTATATAATTCTATTTTAGATTTTTAAAAAAATTACTTAGAAGTTTGGGTCTCCATAAAATACCATTCAAATGGAATTTGTGGAGAAACCTAAATGAGGTCTTCCAAAGAAGATGTAATCATCCCACCCGAACTATTTCAATTTATTTATTCTTATACATATTTTAAATATAAAGATATAATAATAAAATAATAAATTCACAATAATTAATATACAATAAAAATTATTTTGATTATGGAAGCTCCATTATCCACCATTTATTCTATCAAATGCTTTGTAAAATTATGAACTGTGTGTAGATGTGGACAACAGACTCTACATAGCGTTATAGTCCTCCTTCCATCCCCATAAATCATGGTTGACTATTATGATGTATTTAATGTTCATATATGATATTTATGAGATATTGATATTCATTAAACTAAAAAAATATTATTTATATTTATTTCTTTGTATTCATTCAAAAATAGAAACCACTTCCAAGAATTCGTACAAATTACCATCTCTATGAATAATGTAAATTATTTTTTTCTATCTCTACAATTAATGAATAATTATAGACATGTATATAATGAAAAAATATTATATTTATATCATGATTATTAATAATTAAAATATGTAACCATGATGAAATACAAGGTTTGGAATAACCGAATGAAAACATCGATGAAAAATGAAACATTTAACACAAAAAATCATAATTTTGATATGGAATTATTAATAAATTAGAGTTTAAATGTAATAAGTGGATTATATATGATATTATAAGTTTTTTAAAATATTATTATATATAATTTTCAAAAACTTTAATTTATTGTACATGTGATTACATAACTACCTAATATAATCCATTTTGAGGTAAGGGTTTATCATCTCAAATTGCCTTCTTGGAGATATTTGTTCTATTATGAACCTATATTATTTTATAAGGTTCATTGATACCACTTTGATATGTCATAAATCAAATTTTTTTATGATATTTAAATTATTATTTGATGTTATTATTTAACGGGTCTTTTAATTCAAATGTTACCTAATCGGAAAGGGATTTATGTTTAAATCCCATTTTAGTTGTGATTATTGGTGATAGAATATACATTAATGGGAAATATATGATCTATATATGATAAAATAATTTTTGTTTAATTATCAAATATTTAATTCTATAATTAATTGGTTTTATTACCGTTTTCCTCTCCCTGGTACACAAAAATTTTTAGAAAATGATTTTAAGAAAATCATAATATATTTATCCTCTTTGAATCATGAAATTTTTTTATCTGTTTCCATGATTTCAAAAATAGGATTAAGATTGATCTTGAAATGTAATCAATGATTTCTTAAATTCATTTTTATACATTATTAAATTGTAAAAACAAATTATTAAAAAAATTCCTTTTAATTTTCACAATAAGATATTGTTTTTGTCGATGGTGTGAATAGAATCATTTTTCTAATGATTATGGGATAAATGGAATTTCCAACCATTATAACTGATCAATTATTTGAAGCATTATTTATAAATTTCCATGGTTCATTACTAAGAGAATTTTCCTCTATAATTTGTGAAATATCTTTATTTGAAAGAAGTGATTTGAAAATAAAAAGTATATTTTCCTCTATATATATTCCAATGATATTTTAATGAAATTTATAATCTATAATAAAATCATTTGATGTTTTTAATGATTTATTGGGTATACGATCAAATGATATTATCTTAATTCTTACATAGATTATTTTATGATTATAATGATGATATGTTTATCAATTACATTTATTTTCCATCAGTTATTCTCTTATAATTTGATTAAATGTTTATGAAACTAGATTTATTTACACAGACGATGAAATAATGATATAATTAATTTTTTATGCTTTTATGGAACAAATGTGTGAGGTTTTAATTATGTGATGTGGGGGACCTGAATTATATACCCCTTTAATACATTGGGTAATGATAGATATCTCATGAAATAATTACCATTGGATTGGGGAGTGAACCATGTTTCATTATAGAATTTATCCACTATGATATTTTTGTTATTTAACCTAGAATAACAATATGATGTAATTGGTTGTAAACGAAATCCACTATGATGGTATATAAAGTGATCCTTGACTAAGGATATGATTTTCTATGCTTACATGAATGATAAACACTTACTTCTTATGATTAGGGTATATTCTCATGTATTATGATTGATTATTTATCATTCAACACACTTATTACACATGTCATTTGTTATAACAAATCCTTATGCCTTGTTTTATGATAAATGGTATTTGACTAAATGGGTAGGGTTATTTTAATTTATCATACCATTATTTTTATATTATTATCAGTTATCATTATTTATTGATATATCTTATGTTAACCCTTATTGAGAATTATAAATCTCTATTTCTTGTCTTTCAATTCATCCGGTTATGAAGAATGGCTTGATGTAGGGTATGTGGAAGAATATTACAATGTGGGGAGATCCATTTACTATATGTTAAGGATATTTCATGAAAAAATATTATTATGTATCTACTATCCAATGACACTTTACCATTATGTTTCTAGGATGGATTGTAATGTAATTTAGTGAATATTCATTTAACAAGAATATATATATATGTAATGTATAGGTCAATATTATTGGTATTAGAGAAAGATATTGTTAATAATTAAAGATTAGGATTTGGGAACCTTTTTGAAAATGATTATGATAATTCTATGCATAGGCTAACATCCTAATGTTTTGGTAAGGTAGATATTATATGGGTTTCATAATAATAAATCGATGAATATATACTATAAGTGGGCCTAGTTTTATCAAAGATGAATATATGGGTAATAAACCTGAAATGAGTTGGTAAAGTAAATACATTTCCTATTACAGTTCATGATGATTATACCAATACCACACAACTAGTTTGACACTCTGGGGGATATTCCATGGTAGACTCACATTTTTATTATGAACAATTCTTATGGATTGAAATAGATGATACCAAGGATGGAATAAGCTAAACTGATGTTTTCTTAAAATGAAAATATGTTGTCATGAGAAAAAACATATAATAAATGATTCATCATGATTATGTGATTTATCACTGTGATTCGTTACTCCCACACAATGATTTTTGGTTTTAGTCAATAGATGGAACCAAAAGGAACCCTATTAATGATAAATTTTATGAATAATGTGATGATTTTACTCCTATGAAACCAAATGTAATGGGAGTTGGAATGAAAAATCATGTTTCTATTCATACAAAAATATCAAAATATATGGATCATGTTAACCATCCAAAGAAAAAATGAGGGATTAATATTCTATTTATTCCTTCGTGAGGCAACATCAACCGTCTTTCAATAGGACTACTAATCCACTAGTAGTTGAGTAGTGTATCACCACCACCGAAAATATATTTACCATTCTCCAATGTTTTAAACATGAAAATTTTATTTCTGTTGTTTATCATTTTGAAGGAAAATTATATCCATGCTATACTATTATCAAGAACACGAGGTAATAGGAATAAATTTACACTATGAAGTATTATGGGCTGAGAAGGTAATTTTTAACAAGTATATTTGTCATATAATTTATATAGAAATTGAAACAGAATTACTTGAGATAATGTATAAGGATTATATATTCCTTAAAAACTATTAGGAAAATTCTACATGAATTATTAAGAATACTTATGATATTATCAAATGACCTGAAAATAAAGTTAAGTATATTATTTAGTGACATAAAAAATTGTTTGAATAGAATTAACCACAGGTTACTTTAGTATATATGATGACTTTATTTGATGTTAAATGAAGGTATAAATATAGATTAATGTTAACCATCAATCACATTTCACTGAAAATAAAAATAAATGGAATCAAAAGAGAATTGAATGAATAAAATCATTGAGATTAGATGATAAGACTTCCTTTTTGGATTAAGTGTGAAAAAAAATATTGAGGAAATTGTTATAAGGGTAATAGTAAATTTTTTAATTGCATAAAAAATATATCGAGAAATGGAATTTTGAAGCGATTTGATGTGGAAAGTTAGTGAAAAGACACATGAAAAATTTCAACAAAATGGACCTCCAATAAAATAACTCTGCAAATAAAAATATTATGAGCATTCTTATAACCATTTCATGAATATTATGGTTAATGACGACAATCCGTGTCAGCATCCTATAATTGTAACAGACTAAGGGAATAAACATTTGATCACTACTGCTGAAGTGGATCATAATAATTAACTATCAAAAGGCACACTTAACATAAAATTAATAATTGTAAATGAATTAATTTATTCTACATAAACCCACTCTTTATAATATGAATAATTTTATAGTGATATCATAGAACCATCTAAATTATTATATGTTTAGTAAGTAGTAAAAATCAAAGTGGTTCAATGATCACATTTAAAATTTATCACTCATCACTGATAGAAGATTGTGTTAATGTACATACTAAAAATATTTTAATTCTCCCTTTGGTTTAAAATTATGAGATTTTGGGCATGGATTTGAACTATTTATATAGATACAATATGCATTGTTGTGGAGGGGAAGTCATGTTTGATATTCCAAATCAATCAAAGATTGTATTTTTTATTATGAATATGAGAATCCAATGAATGATACCTATGTTGTGTGGTCTTTATTACTCACCCATGGGGAGATATTTATCTCAAATTTTTGGGTAAAAATCCAAAAATAAATGATATTACTATTGTTTATGATTTTTTAAATGTATTTCTTGATTAATATCCTATTTATCCATTTAATTCTGTTGTTTAGTTTTCAATATAAATCATTTCAAGTGATAAAAATATTTTAAATACACCATATAGAATGATTTCATTTGAGCTATAGTATTTAAATAAGAATCTTCTAGTGATCATAATAACTGATTAAAATTCCCAATTGCATCACAATGGGGTGAACCTATTATTTTTGTTAAAAATAACAATGGTTCAATGAGTTGATAAATTTATTATTGGGAACATAATAGGATTAATATCATGAATTAATATCATGTATCCCATATCAATTGTATGTTTAATGAATTTAAAGAGATCAATAATTTTTAAATATTGATCATAAATTTATATATAATCATATAGAATCGAGAATAAGTATATACACAAGAAAGTGTTTTTCATGAGGTATGGTCATTATGAATTTATATTAATTCCATTTATACATACCAATACTCCCATTATATTCAGGGATTTAATTAATATAGTTTATAGATATGATCATGATCATTTTGTGATATTTTTATGGAAGATATTCATTGATATTTGGAGTGAATGGAAGATCATAAAAGATATTTATGTATTGTGTTTAAGACCCTAAAGAATTAATAACTATATGATAAATTTATCACATGTGAATTCAATCTATATAATTATTCATTATTGGGAAATATAATTTTAATTTAGTGTATATTTTTCTATCTTGAAAATATAGAATTTGATGAAAAATGACTTAGAATAAAAATGGTAAGTAAGATCCAAAGTTTTAATGAGTTGGAATGATAATTAGTATTTAAAATAGGACTCTAATAACAATCTAATCCCATATAAATGTGTAATATGATGTGATCCAATTTCATTTGGACACGTGATTGTGATAAAAACTTTAATGAGTTGAAAAAAAATTGGTCATCACACCACTACATACACAACATGATAATAGATAAGGGGTTTAATAACTATTGATTCTTCAATGAAGGGGTTTGGATGTTCCCTCATGTATAATGATATAATAATATATTAATCCTCATTGAAAATGAATATTCATTGAAAAATTAGATCACATCTGATTTGGAGTTAGCATTAGTAATTATTTCTTTTAAAATATAATGGGTTTACGTTATCATTAATGGAGTGATATATATACTGATAAAAAACCATGAAGTATTTATTAATGAATAAATTTTTGAATATTTGATAAAACAGATAGATGGAGCTAATTAATGATATGGTATAATCAATATGTTTTTTCCCTAGGAAAGTTAATAAGGTGGATAATGCTCTGAGATGGATAGACATTGCTAGTTTATCAATGATGAGGATTGGATCAGATTTGATATTTGTTTATTTATAGTATATATATATTTTATAATAAATTTGATCAAGGATAGGTTATATCTTTCTTAATTTAATGTTTATTTCTCCATCCATGTGAGGATTAATGTGGCATGTATGAAGTTTGTGGAAGAGAAGAGGAAGCTTAGAACTGTACCTAATTACAATAATTATTTTGAAGTTATTATAAGGTAAAGTAGATGAGTATGTGTCCCATCAATATCATATTTTATTATTGATATGATTGATAAAACTCATAGTTCAACATTATATGTCCATCCTGAATGTAACAAGATTTCTAGGGATATGAAGGAGTATTTACAGATGTACAACATGATGAGAGATATTGTAGAGTATGTATATTGATTATTAGTATTTAATAAAGTTAATGTTGAGAGATAAAACTATTTGGGGATGTTACAACCATTACCCATACCATAATAGAATAGGGAAAACATCACCAAGGATTTACTTATCAAATTTCACAAAACAAATTGAGTCTGTAATTATGTTTTGGTTATAGTTAATCACTTTATGAAGTTACTACACTTCATTACAATGATAGAAGATTTATCTTCTTCACATCATTTTTAGATTTAGATAATTCATTTTCTAGGGTTTCAAGTAGTACCATACATTATATTATCCAATTGGGATCTGAGGTTTACCGTGAGGTTCAATAAAGGTATTTCCATGATTTGGAGATAGAGTTGAGTTTCAATGATATATATCATCCTAAAAAATAATATCTGTATTACAGGACCATTAAAACTCTAGAATATAATTTGAGATCTTACTAATTTGATATCAAAGGTGGTTGGTATTAACATCTTCCTTTCATGTAATTTTCCTACAATAATATCTTTCACTCTCTTATTGTGATAAATCTTTCTGAAGCCCTCTATCATAATAAGGAATGAAATCTGACATTTTTGTGATAAATTTAGATAAAAAAATATATTGGTACTTATGCTATATTAAAATACGACACAAACATTTAGAGAAACTATGTTGAATATAAGGGAAGCTCAATATCAAATGAGAAGTTATTTGGAATTTTTTTTTGAGAAAAATAGTTTGAAGTTGGCCACAATGATTTCCTAGTAATACCTCCTTGGATGAATGTTTTTAGATTTGGAAATAACGTTATATTTATCCCCTGTTATATACATAAAATTGATAAAAATTTCAAATCAAGATGGAAACTTATCAATTTTAACATTTATTGAATCTCCCTCATGTTCATGATGTGTTCCCTGTATCACTCATAACGATGTACATACACTGTCCTTCACATTTACTAAAAAAAGATGTCATACTAATGTATAAAGATATATCTTTTGTGGTAGAATAGTGTAATTTGTTTTATTATAGAGATAATGTTCTAAGAAACATGACCACTCACCAGATATATGTTTTTTTGAAATTATAAATTAGGTGAAGCTACCTGGGAACCAGAGTATATAATAAGGCATAAGTATCCCTTATTTCTTATATCAGAGTAATGAATTTTAAAGGAAGAAATTTTTATAATTTATTATAATGAAACACCCCTATGATTTAATGATGTACTTAAATATAAATAAACATAATTTATTCATTATATTTATTTATACAGAACCTTGAGTTTAAATGAACCATAATATAATATACTACTATATCCTAGAAATTGGTTTATAAGGTATGAATAAGAATAAAAAATTACAATAATGATATTTTTTAATTAAAATTTATTGAATGATTCACAATAAATAAGTACTCAATTTTCAATAATGTTATTTGATTCTTCAAAAATATGTTTTCTTAATAATTTATTTTTTTTATTTTATGAGAAAATATTATAATAAATTCCCATAAATATTGAAAATATTATTTTTTTTAAAAATGTTAATATTTTTTAATTGATAATATAAAATTTAACATAATTACAAATTTGGTGATTTTTATGGATCCAAAAATTATTCCATGAATACTAAAAATACCAATTTTTTTAAAACTATCCTTTCTCCTCAAGAAGAAGTCCAAATATGTTTTAAATTTAATATTTATGTAACTAAATACACATTTTTTTTATATATAATCTAATTATTTACATAGGAATAGATGTTATACATTATTTATCTATAAGTTCATTTTTTGAATAAAAAATTCATTTCCCTAAATATTATTTTTTTTGTTACATATTATGAATTTAGAGTAAATGTAATATGTGCCACATCTAGATATTTAATATTAAAAAATATTTAACATATTTGAAATCATTATTTTTAAATTTGATGAATATACCCCATTTATTTTTAGTCATTAGGAATTGTAATCAAGGTAAATATATGTCACCCCTATAAGGGTAAAACTTGTAAAACAAGGATAGAACCACTGGATAAGGCCAAAAAATCACCAAAAACCATTATTTTATCATATTGGAAGAGTGTATTTAGGTCATTATCTGCCATTTCTCTAAAATATGTCTATTTATATCGATTTTTATTTGATAATTCCAATATATTATTTGACATGATTTAAGATTTCATAACATCAAATGTCTTCTCTTAATTTTTACATATATGATCACATCGGAATAAGAAAATGTAATGACAAAAATAAAATTGTTTGTTAAGAGAATAAATTTACTTTTAGTATTGTTATTTGTTTTTAATATATAGTGATGATAAAATTTCCATAAATTATTACAAAACTCCGACTTAGTACATGATTATATAATAAAAAACTAAAATATAAAACATATAAAGATATATAAAGTATTACAAGTTATGTTATACATTATATTGAAAAATATTTTTTAATTAATTATAATATTTTAATTATGTTTTTTATGTTTATATTTGAATTACTTATCTATTATATCGTAATTAAAGTCAATATATATGAATAGTTCTTAAAATAATATTATGAGTATTTCTATTAAATATCATTTTATTAAACGATTTAAAATCAGAAAAATATTTAAATAGGACAAAGATGATATTATATGGTTTAATATTTCATCAATTAATCAAATTTTCCAATTGGTACCTTAGTATTATATTAACATCCCTTTATTATTGAAAATGTTCTTACCTTGGTTAAGGTTAAAATATGGTAACAAAGTGGTAAAACCAAAAAACGGTTTAAATTACACATAAACATATATATAATAATTTTTTTAATGCATTTTAACCTTAATTTGTATTATATTTCATATTTTGGAAAATTCCTCCCACATTCCCACGAAAAAGAAATTTTTGACCTCAATATATTAAGTAATTCTTTTTTCCATCACATCATTATAAAAATACAAAACCAATCCCTTAATATTCACACCACCATGAGAAACATAGATTAAAAAATCCCTACAATTTTAATTTTTAAATATCCATATTCATTAATTAGATATTATGGTTTTATTAAAATAACATTTGAAGGGTCTTTAAAAAGGGACATAAAAGACGTCTACCAATGAAGTGGTAATCAACCTATTCAACCACTTTAAAATTTTTTAATCCTATAAATACTATAAATCTAAAACAGTTATTATAAAATAATGATTTCAAAATAAAAAATATACTGAAATTTTATTTTTATTAACGAACCACAATTATCTATCTTTCATTCCATCAAATGGGAAGTAAAAGTTCCATTCTGGAATATGTATGGGCTATCGCTTCCATATCGCGGTAAAATTCATTTTAAATCACCATAGTTCATTATATATTATTATGATGTATTTAAAAATTAATATAATTATTATTATGAAAATATAAGATTTTTTTGTCAATGTTTCCTTTTTTCTTTAGAAAACGAAAAAAAATTCATGGGTAAATATTTCTTATCGACTAGATGAACGGTGTAATTGTTTTCAATGTATAACATTATAAATGATTATTATCATTTATATAATAAATATAGATTATATTTATATCAACATTAAAATTTTATAAATGTTTTATCCACTATCAAATTAAAATTATTTGATCTTTCGAACTGAAACAGTCATGAAAAGCGAGATAGTTAACACTAGATAACAATGACTTAAACAATAAAGAATTAATAAATGGGTGTTGAAATGTTAAAAATGGATAATATATTTTATTATAAGTATATACATGATTATGTTATATAATTATAATAAATTTTAATTTATTATATATAATATTAGATAAGTTTGTATGCAAGAAAATCTTGAGTTAAGGGTTTATCTCTCAAATTCTCTTTTTGGGACATATGTTATGTTTTGAACATGTATTATTTTATGAGGTATAAATAAATACCCATAGAAAATTTATATCATGTATCTTCTTTGTTTCATGATTTTAAATGTTTCATTCAATATAATTATTTCATGGGGCATCAAACTCAATATTTACCAAAGCCATATGATATTTTTTTCTATATCATTTTAATCGGGATTGTTTATGCTAGAAACCCCATTAAGGAAATTACATGATAATCATCTTATAATTTTTTTTTTCTAATATATTTATTTATAATATTTATTCTTTGTTACCAATTTCATCCCTTTGGTACACAAAATTTATGAAAATTTTTTTAATAAAAAAATACATTTTTGGCCTCTTTTAGAATGAAAACCATTTTTTTTACATATAAATGTTTTTCAAATTGTTTTCAACAATGTTATTAAATATTATTCAATGATAATGTAATCTTATTTCTACACATATTTACTTTTTTATAATGTTTCAAAATAACTCATCCTATCATTTTCTAACCTATGTATTATTTTACTATAATGATCCAAAATTCTCATGGAATTTATTTTAAAATAGATGGGAATTTTACAAGTCAGTGAAATTTTACAGAGCTTGTTTTTGAGGCTCGGTGTTCCTGGAATCAATTTCTGATGTTTTTTTAGGTACGTTAGTAATACTACGAATGATATTATATAAATTTTGTACCGGTGCTCAGAATTAAAATATGAGGGCATTGTTGAACTCGTAGTTCCATTATTCGCTTAAGAATACATTCACCTCGACAACAATTAGTCGAGAATGAATGTTAGTTTTGGTGTTTTAATGAATAATTTATATAAAAATAGTGTGTGTATCTTATTTTTATTTGGTGGTTAAAAACACCAAGTGGAGGTTTGGGGTGGGGGCCACCACACCTTAACCTCCACTGAGAGGTTATGGTGGTGGGGCCCACCCAAACATATCCTCCCTTGGGGGGATAAATTTTGGTGGGAACCACCTGAGAATTTAACTCCTTCACCTCCTAATTTAAGTGGAGAACACCCTTGGCCTTCCCCACTAATTAATTGAGCCAACTCCACCCCATTAATTATGTGAGTTATCTCATTTAATTAAAAACCACATTTTGAATTCATGGAAACTATTAAAATAATAGACAATATATTATTTCATTTAGTTGAAATCTTTATTTTGTTGGAAGGGAGAGTTGAGGAGCTCTTGGAGATTGAACGCCAAGGAAGAAAGAACTCTCCAACGAGGAACGACAACAGAAGAACGCCAAACACTTTCTTACTTCTTCAACCGGAAAAAATGAGGGAGAAATGTCATTGGAGAACGCCGACGATGCCACCCTCGACTTCTTCATTTATGATGTCGATGAATCGATGTCTTCTTTTCCGCGACATAATCAATGAGAAACGATACATGTTAGGGGATTTGAATTAATTTTTGTTCCCGTTCTATCTTGTTCAAACATGGTTTGTTATTTTCCTATTGATATCACCATAACGTGGAAGGCTCGAGATGCATGGACACGGCCCGACCCTCCCTCTTTGTTTTTCCTCGCATATTGACGACATTGGAGGAGCAACGGCGACCGCGAATGAAAAAGGTTCGTGAAGGAAACCAGTGGTGTAAATCCGTCGGGTTTCCGGAAGGGCGTGGTACCATTCAGATGCCCAAGAATAATATGTTGTGGCCCTTGGCCGCGACAGTGTACACGAGTGGCCCCCAAGCTGCCGAAGGGGCGCGGCGCTGTCACGCTGCGTAAAGGAGAATAAGTTGTAGTCAGGGCTGGCCGCGGCAAGGGGGGGAGGGGGGTTCTGCGCCGTCATGCGTCGAGCCGGTTTCTCTCAATAGATAGGGGTCATGGAACTCCACTTACGTTGCCAGGGTGGTCCCCGCAGAGCGCCACCAGCCGGGCCACCCGGGCAGCCAACCAGGCCACGGTGGCCGCCAGCCAGGCCACGTGGGGCACCCGCCCCGCCCCGCCGGCCGCCGGGCCGACCCAGCGCAGCCCGGACCCAGCACGGGCTAGACCAAGCACGGGCCAGACCAAGTGCATGCTGGACCCAGCGTGGGCCTGTCCGCCCCCTCAGGCCGGGTCTGACCCGCGAGCCGGGTGCGACTAGAGTTCGGACCTGTTGACTAGAATGCACCTTTTCGACAATAAAATGGGTTACAGAGGTCCAATTGATAAACTGTATACGGCAACGAAAATCATGTAGAGAGATAGTTATTTTGGCTTAACCCACATGGTATTTTGACACTATTGCGGTACGTTCGGGTTGGTTTGGACCTAAATCCAACCGTCCCATGGAACAGAAATGCCAATCAATCACAGGTCAGGTGTCCGATTGACGTGTTTTCTGTTGTATCAAGATCCTTATAATGTGGCAGACCATTGAGATTATCTTTCATAGCACTTCACTAAAGTTGTAGTATTTCCCAATAGCTCGTGGAGCGGATCCTTCCAGTGATGAGCAGACAGTGTGCGGAGACCTAGTAGCTAGCACACCTGACAAATGCTTGACCTTTTTGACTAGGAGTGATTTGACTAGCCCAGTGGGGAGCACCTTGTAGTTGGAGGCAGACCCACAATGGAGGAGCACCTAGTAGTTGGCGGCAGACCAGTGGTACTCGATAGGAGGAGTACCTCTACATGCTATTATGGGGAGCGCCTTGTAGATGGAAGAAGCCCCACAGTACTCGACAGGAGGAGTACCTCATCAGTCAAAGATTAGTGAGAAGCGCCTTGGTGTCATGACAGGCCCACTGTACTCCACAGAGGAGGAGTTCTTCAACAGCTATGGTTTCGATAATAAAAAATCATGGTTGAGTAGAGACAATGACACATGTGTTTTCTTCATGGTTGATATGGGTTACTAGATAACATAGGTATATGTATAGGAATATACATAAGTAATTGTTATCTGTTGAATTAATACATTTTGGTTTATCCTTATTGTATTTTGTGAGATCTTGAGGGTTTCGAGGTCCTTACTGAGTATCTTTATAGTCACCCATGCACTAACTATGCCCGTACCTCATTGTATTGGATGGAGATGATGGAAAGTGCTGACTGAGCCAGAGAGTAGTAAGACCGGATGGAACCCAGAGGTGGACCACTCATTATGATGGTACACAGAGGAGACGGATGGACAAGAGTGCTGAGGAGGCCATCTGTACCTACCCTTCACATAGGAACCTCGGAGAATGACTTAGTATCTTCATTACTTACATTCAGTTGTAATTGTACTTTCATGTTGGGCTTCTATTTCTAGCCCCTTTTACTTTCTAGTATTTCTATTGTATAAAGTTTTACATAGTTTTTTCTTCTAGTTCGGTACTCAAATGTGTTTGTTTATAGATATAAAGGCAATGCCTTCCCAGTTTAGGGATTTATGTCTTTGGTGCTAGTAGCCATGCCCTAGCCTATGGATGGCTGGTTTGGGGTACTCACGATACGAGCCCCGGGGGACGGGTCCTGACAAATTGGTAACAGAGTAGTCAGTTCTACAGTAGAACTTAGGACTCTGATATTTCTTTTCAATGAATTAATAGTGATAATGTTACTATGTGTGGTTTTTCAGTTCATGGAATCCAGTTTTGGTGTGGGCGGATGACGTATCCATTCACCAGGACCATGACTTCTGATTTTTGACTCAGTGCACAAAATCACTGATTGCGTGTGTGTTTTAAATTTTTTTTAATTAAGTCATCTCAACTAGGTTATCTCACCAGGTATTATCTTTTGACATTGTCACATATGATTTTTTTCAGGATCCCTCCCCACCGACTACTAGTTAGAGCCTCGAGAGTTGTATGCACTGATAGCCCACTGAGTGACTTGGATTTTGTGCAGGGCCCCTTTCCAGTGAAGGCACCAGCGTTAAAACTTTTCATTGGGCCACTGATGCCACCAGCCCCAGCAGCATATGATGCACACCACTTGAGCGCGTTGCACGATTTCCAGTACTAGAGGCCACCTAGGTTCATGGGAGAGGCATATCCATAGGCGGCTGAGGATTGGCGAGAGGTTGTGGTGAGAGTCTTCAGGCTAGTAGGGACATGAGTAGACTTCATGGTGATCCATACTACTAGCCTCTTTCAGGAAGAATTAGGAAGATGGTGGAGGCTGATGCTGAAGGTGCATGATGTGCCGACGCTACTATGGACAATCTTCTAGAGCTTTTTTCGGGTGGAGTTTGTCCCATCCACCATTCGAGCGGCGTGGATACAGGGGCTACTGCATCTACATTAGGGTAGCATGACAGTATCATAATACTCTGCATGGTTCACCGACCTCTCATGCTACTCCACTGATATGGTATGGGACCCATTCTTGAGGGCCCTGACCTTCGAGCAGCGGCTCAAGTGAGAAATCAGAGCTCCAATGATCTCACATAGCATCCCGACATAGAAAGTGGGGCTAGAGAGAGACCTCCTAGTAGAGAGTTTCCTTGCAAAGAAGTCTACAGTAGTGAGAACCACCACTAGCCGACTCACAGGGGAGTCTTCTACAGCTGGTAGTAGACAGATGTCGTAGTGGTTTAAGGGGACCATACATACAGGTGGTCGGCCACATTACTCCGGATCAGTTTTGTGGGGCACCTGGAGTGGAGAAAGAGCTAATCATGCCAGGAGCGGACAATGTTACTCATGTGGCGGGATTGGTCACATGGCTCATGACTGTCTGACCTTCCATTCAGATGATCAGTAGATAGTTGAGAGACCTCCCAGGAAGAGGAAAAGATTTAATCAAGGTGATCTGAAGGGAGGATGTGGACGCAACATAGGAGATAGATGTGTAGCTGGAGGTGGACAACGTTTCGGAGTGATTCCACCACCACCACTAGGATGTCTACACCGACCGAAGGGACCATGTGGATAGGGGAGAGCTCAGTTTCAGGCAGCTTAGTATTATGATCATGGAAATACGGATATTATTCGAGGTATGATATGTTTCTAATCCACCTTATCTGCAGTTCTTATAGACACAGGTTCCAGTCACACTTTCATTGCCACTGCCCCCGTTTGGAGGTCGGAGATTCTGACAAAGCCATTGGCTCAATGTTTATGGATAGAGACTCCAACACGAGAAGACTCAGTGATTACACACTGGTTCCAGTAGTGTGATCTTACTCTAAAGGGAAAGATCTTCATCTAGGATTTTCTCATAGTAATGCAGAGACCTTAGGACGTCATCTTGGGTATGGACTGGTTATCTACAATCTATGCTGAGATTGACTATATTAGGAGAAAACTGTGGTGTGTCCTCATAGATCAGGCCAGGATTACCTTAAATGGTGAGAATGGAGCCCTTGAAGCATATGACAGAGTTAATAGGGGGTGGGTGCATCTGATCACTCGCCGTTTGGCTTTCCTTACCCTCAGAGCAGTTGGTTTGGAGAGTCCGACTTATCCTGTAGTGGTGGACCAGTACATGGATGATTTCCCTGAAGATGTTCCAAGACTACCTCCTTGCCAACTGGTGGACTAATACACTGATATTTACCCTAGGAAGACATTCATATCTTCTCCAGCATATCGGATGGCTCTCGATGAGCTTTGCGAGATGTGGGTATAGCCAGAGGACTTGTAGGGAAAGGGATTCATCCGGCCCATTGTTTCCTCCTGGGCAGCCCCAATTCTGTTCAATAAAAAGGCAGATGGGAACATGAGGCTTTGTGTCAACTACCTTCGCCTACACTAGGTGACCGTGAAGAAAAGTACCCACTCCCTAGGATTAGAGGACCTCTTTGACTAGCTGAAGGGAGTACAGTGGTTCTCGATGATAGGCTTTAGATCAGGCTCTCACCTACTCAGAGTTCTAGATGAAGATGTTCAGAATATGACCTTCAGGTGTAGTTTCATCCAATATGAGTTCTTGGTTATGATCTTCGGTGTAAACAATGCTCCATTAGTGTTCATGAGTCTCATGGACAAGATCTTCCATTCTTACCTCGATCGTTTTTTCTTAGTCTTCTTCGACGACATTATGATCTACTCAACTACTGAGGTCGAGCATGCCTACTATTTACACATAGCACTGGACACACACTGAGAGAAGCAAATTTATGATAAGCCTTTGAAGTGACAATTTTTGATTTGAGACGTTCACTACATGGGACACGTCATCTCGGAGACTGGAGTTGTAGTGGATCTAGTGAAGATTGAAGCAGTACTTTCTTGGGAACAACCCATGAGCTTGAGAGAGGTTCAAAGTTTCCGGGGTTTGGCTAGGTACTATCGGAGGTTCATTCCAGACTTCTCCAGAGTTGCATCACTACCATCAGCCTTGACAAAGAAGGGGAAACCCTTCGTGTGATCAGAAAGATGCCAGCAGAGCTTTCAGGAGCTGGGGATGAGGATGAATAGTTCCCCCGTCATGAGGCTTTCAGAGGAAGGCGTAGGGTACATATTCTACTACGACGCATCATGGACTCGACTCGAGTGTGTCCTGATGTAGGAGAAAGCTGTGATTGCATATGGTTCTCGGCAGCTGAGACAACACGAGAAGAACTATGCTACCCACGACCTGGAGAAAGTGGCAGTAGTCTTTTCCTTGAAGATGTGGCGACACTATCTGATGGGTGAGCATTTTATCTTGTACTCTGATCACAAGAGTCTCTGGTATATATTCTCTTAGAAGGACCTAAACCTGAGATAATGGCGTTGGATTGAGTTCCTCTAGGACTATAACTTCAAGATAGTGTATACTATTGGGAAGGGGAACATTGTTGCAGATGCGCTCAGCAGGAGGACTGGTATATAGCATCTAGGAGAGGTGACAGAGTAGCCGGCTGCTTTACAAATACCTGTTGTGGATAGAGACGGAGCAGCCTGTCTACAGTCTCTTACTGTCACTCCCCCACTTCTTTAGTGAGTCAGGGAGGAACAACATGGGGACGATGATTGTGAGACGTGACGTGCTTTGATATCTATAGGGAAGGAACCTAATGGATTTTCTGAAGGTGGGGAGCACGTCATCTTCTTTAGATTACATACCCTGGTACTAGTGGAACATCAAGAAGATGTTTTTTGTGAGTTACACACTTCCCCACTAGCGGTACATCCAGGAGTGGAGATGATGTAGCAGGACATCAGACGACAGCACTGGTGGCCATGTATGAATAAGGCATAGCAGCGTTTTTCACCTGGTGCCTCACTTGTCAGAATGTGAAGGCGGATCACCAGGTACCAGCATGATTGGTTCAGCCCTTAGAGGTCCCAGAATGGATGTAGAATGGGAGATCAATGGACTTCCTGATGGGTCTTCCACGTACATCTAGGGGTCATGACATGATTTGGGTGATGGTCGACCGACTCACTATGTCTTCCCACTTCCTACGAATTAGAGAGAAAGGTTTAGTAGAGAGATTGGGACACCTCTATGTGCAAGAGATTGTTTAACTACATAGAGTACCATCCTCTATTGTCTTAGACCATGACGTAAGATTTACTTCCCAGCTATAGAAGGGGTATTAGGAGGCATGCGGGACACAGCTTTGCTTTAACCCCGCCTTCCATCCTTAGACAGATGGTTAGACCGAGAGGAACATCTAGACCCTCGAGGAAATGCCACGTGCATGTGTCCTCGACTTTGATCGCAGATAGGAGGATAACATGCCTTGTGTGGAGTTTTCATACAACAAAAGCTATCACTACACAATAGGGATGGCACCTTTTGAGGAATTTTAGAGGCAACCTTGTAGATCACCCTTGTGCTAGACTGACCCTGGGGAGTAAGCATTGGTGGGACCAAAGATGGTAAGAGTTACTAAAGAGAATGTGCAGATCATCCATGAGCGGATGAGGACTGCACAGAGCAGTCAGAAGTCTAATGCTGGAAAGAGACGGAGACCTCTAGAGTTCGAGGATGGCGACCTCAACATTCTATAGGTCGCACATCGATGAGTTTTACAGATATTTGGATGAGGGTGCATGTTATCTCTGTGATTCATTAGACCTTTCCAGGTCATCCACCATAGTTGCACCAGGTTCATGAAGTCATCCATGTATCTCAGTTGAAGAGATACGTGCACGAACCATCCTACACCATCGACCATGGAGAGATGGAAGTCGATGATAGGGAGACCATCAATGATGTTCCAGTGGAGATTGAGGGTCGACAGGAGTGGGTCCTACGTGGATGGTCGATACCTCTACTGTTTGTCTGCTAGCAGCACGGGAACCTCCACAAGAGCACTTGGTAGCGGGAGTCTTATATGCATGCTCAGTACCCCCATTTTCCCAATAGTTCGAATTCTAGCTTAAGGGGACGTAAATCCATGAAGTGGAGTGAATGTAAAGACAAGGAAATCTGGTGGAATTTTTTTAAAAAACATGGGGAATTTTACAAGTTTGTGAATTTTTACGGTGCTGGATTCCGAGGCCCGGCATTCCTGAAATCAATTTCTGAACTTTTGTTCTGGTACATTCCTTAACCGTACGAGCGGTATTTTATATCTTTTGAACTGGTGCTCGGAATTGAAATCAGAGGGCACTGTTCAACTCACAGTGCTGGTATTCTCTTAAGAAGACTTTCAGCTCGACTGTAGTTGGTCGAGAATAAAAGTTAGTTTTGGGGATTTAAAGAATAATTTAAATAAAAATAATGTGTGTAGCATATTTTTATTTGCTAGTTAAAACCTCAAGGTGGAGGTTGGGGGTGGGGGTCACCACACTATAACCACCCACGATAGGTTATGGTCATGGGGGCCACCCAAAAAGAACCACCCTTGGGGGGATAAATTTTGGTGGGGACCACCTAATCTTTTTACTCCTTTAACTCCTAATTTAAGTTGACAAAACCCATGAACATCCACAATAATTAACTGAGCCAAATACACCCCATTAATTAAGTGAGAAATCACATTTAATTAAACACCACATTTTGAATTCCTTCCAATAATTAAAATAATATAAAATATATTATTTTATTTGGTTGGAATCTTTCTGTTGTTGGAAGGGATAGTTGAGGAAATCTTGGAGACTGAACACCAAGGAATAAAGAACTCTCCAATGAGTAATGAACTATAGATTAATGATGGACACCTTCTTCCTTCTTCAACCAGAATGAAGGAGGGAGTGCCATCCTCGAAGAACACTGATGACGCCATCCTCGACTTATTCATTTTAGACGTCAACGATTCGACGTCCACCTTTCCACGACATCATCAACGTACAATGATACGAGATAGGGGATTTGAATTAATTTCAATTTACGTTCTATCTTGTTCAAACATGGTTTGTTTGCCAATTGATATCACCAAAACATGGAAGGCTCGGGACGCATGAACACAGGCTGACCCTCCCCATTTTTTCCTCGCTTATTGATGATGGTGACGGAGCATCAGTGGTCATGAAGGAAACTGGTGATGCAAGGCTGCCAGGTTGTCAGAAGGAAGTGACACCGTCATGCCACATAGAAGAATAGGTCATGGCCCTTGGCCAGGGCTGTGTACACTGGAGGCCACTAGGTCGCCAGAGGGGAACGACTATGTTGCGCCGCACGGAGGTGACGAGGGTGTGGCCAGGGCGGGCCGCAGTAGAGGAGTATGGGCAGTCGACGTCGGGATGGCCTCCAACGTAGAAAACCGGCAGGACGCTCGGCCATCCAGACAATGCGGGACCCTCCCTCGTCCCATTGGCTACTTAACTGGTTCCCAGTGACGGTTCCACTCATGAGACAGAGGGCGTAGTACCCCACTTATGCAGCCTGGGATGGCCCCATAGGGAGCTACCAGCCGCTGGCCAGTCAAGCCCGGTGGGCCGCCAGACAGTCCATTTGGGACACCAGGTCGGTGGGCCAGACCTAGCGTGGGCCGGACCTAGTGCGTGTCGGACCCAGCGTGGGCCGGACCCAGTGTAGGCCGGGCCCATCATCGGTTGTGCCTCCTCCTTGGGTCGGGCCACCCCATCCTAGTGGGGCGCCCCCTCCTGTTGGGCCACCCCCTCTGGCCAGGTCGGACCTGTGGGCTGGTTCAGACCCGTGGGCTGTGTCGGACCCCAGTTTGGACCCATTGACCCGAATACACCTTTTCACCCATATCTTGGGCTACAGGTGTCTGATTGACAAACCATGCGGAAATGAGATTTTTTTTGCGAGACAGTTCTTTTGGCATAACAAAGATGGGATTTGGACATAGTTGAGGTATGGTCGGGTTGGTTTGGACCTAAATCCTACCGGGACCCCAGAACGAAAATGCCAATAACTCATAGACCGAGCATTTGATTGACGCACTGTCAATTGTGTTGAGACTCCTATGACATTAAGGACCATTGAGATACATCTTCGTAGCACTTCGTGACATTTATATTATTTCCAAGTAGCTCGTGGAGTGGATCCTTCTAGTGATGAGAATATAGAGTGCAGAGACCTAGTAGCTGGTAGACCTGATGGCTACTTGACCATTTAGACTCAGAGTGATTTGACTAGGCCAGTGGGGAGTGCCTGGTAGTTAGTGGTTGGACCATAGTGGAGGAATGCCTAGTAGTTGGGGAAGACCCGAAGTACTCGATAGTAGCAGTACCTCTGCAGGCTATTAGGGGGAGAGCCTGGTAGTTGGCGGTAAACCCAAAATAGAGGAGCGCCCTGGTAGTTGGCTGAAGACCCGCGGTACTCGATAGGAGGAGTACCTCAACAGTCCAAGGTTCGTGAGAAGAGCTGTGGTGTTGTGATAGGACCAATTTAATCGACATAGGAGGAGTTCTCCACTAGCCATGGTTTCAATAATAATAAAACCCTATTTGAGCTGAGTTAATGACTTTTGTGTTTCTCTCACGATTGAGATGGGTTACTAGATAACATAGGTTTATGTATGGGCATGTACCTATGTAATGGTTATCCGTTGATATCATAATTGGTGTTTTATTCTTTTTGTACTTTGTGATAACATGAGGGTCTCGGGGTCCCTACTGAGTATCGTTATACTCACCCCTGCATGGGTTATGCCCGCACCTCGTTGTGTTGGTTGCAGAAGATGGACAATGCTGACTGAGGCAGAGAGTAGCATAACTGACGGTACCTGGAGGTGGACCTCTCGGTGTGACGATACATGGAGGTGACAGATGGACAAGAGTGCTGAGGAGGACATCTATAACTGCCCTTTATGTAGAAACCACAAAGGATGACCCAGTTGCTACTTTACTTGCTTTCATTTGTACATGTACTTTCTTGTAGGGCATGTATTTTTAGCCCCTTTTACATTCAAGTATTTCTAGTGCATACAGTTTTACTTAGTGTTTTCATCCAGTTGTGTACTCTGATGTGTTTTTTATAGTTATAAACTCAATTCCTTCCCAGTTTAGAGATTTACGCCTTTGGTGCTAGTCTCCAGCCCCTGGCCTATGGAAGGCTGGTTTGGGGTAGCCACGATACGGGCCACAGGGGACGGGTCGTGACATCTTCCAAATGCAAAAATATTATATTTTATTACAAATACGACATAAACATAATTTCCATTTATTATGGAAACTCAATGACATGAATATTTCTTTAAAAAGTTACATGTTTACATTAAAAGAAAAAATATTCCTAAATTTTTTTTATATAATTGGATTTTTAATAATTTACTTTAGAATGAATATTTAATTTTTTCACAAGAAATAATTCAATGATATTTTAAATTAATTTTTCAACTATGATTTCATTTATTAATTATAAATATGATTTAACAGTTATATGATCTAACTATATAAACATTAATCATTCTATAGAAGGCAAATTATTATTTTTATAAGATTTTTATGAAATCTATTTATTTTCCATAGCTTATTCTATGATAAAAAGATGAAATTTTTATTAACATTATTTTCATTCCATGGGTTATATATGATGATAGGATGAATATTTTATGATATTGTGGAACACATATGTATTATTTTACTTATGTGATAGGTGAGACCATAAATATATGCCATCCAATTCATTCTGTAATGATGGATATCTCGTGAGATAATTAGAAATGGATTTGGGAGTGAATATAGTTTATTAAGTTACTCTATCCACTATGATTTTATTGGGAGTGAATATTGACAAAGGATATAATGGAATAGGGAGTTAACCAAATCAACTATGATAGTCTTGGCAGTGATCCTTGAATAAGTAAATAATATTATAGGATTATTTGTAATCTAAACACATATGAATTATTCTTTTGATATGTTTTTATGGATCATGAATGATTAATTATAATTCAACACACTTGTTAATTAACTCATTTATTATGTAAAATATTTTTTTAATGATTTATTATTATTAAAATTTTAATTATTGGGAATTTTTATATATTATAATAATATTCTTATACCCTTATGTTTATCTTAATCTCACTTATGACCATATATTTATATCTATTAATTTCACCCATACAAGGTATATGAGCTCCCCATTTATGATATTTCCTTTACCCATGTTATGAAGAAATGTTTTATGTATCATGTTTCTAAGAATTTATTATATAGGATAGTCTTTATGGAAGATGTTGAGGATATTATATTAAATTATAAAATTCCTTTTCTAGTATCCAAATACACTAAACCATTATGGTTCTGTAATTGATCATAAAATTTTACTCAATATTCATCTAATAAGATGTAATATCTATGAATGAAATGTGTGGATTACTATATGAAGTATTAGGGAAAATAATGTAAAGTCACATACGAGGAACCAAAATATTTATAGGATTAAGTAAGAATTAAATATCTATCATATGTTGAAATTAATGTGTCATTGGAGAATAGATAACAAGAATGAGCATTCAAATTCATTTGATCATCTACTCAGATTCAATTAAATTATGACATAATAATTTTTTCTTTAGTTTTTTGTTGAAATATGATCATTAAAATAAATATAAGAATGCTATAAGTCAAGAAACCTAAATGTTTTACAACATAATAATGTATCATACTTAAATTGTTGAGAGACTTGGTATATTCATGATATGATATAAAAGGTGTGTATCATATTAATAAATAAGGTAGTGAGGATGATTTCATAATTGAATTTTATTCTTGATAAATTAAGAAATTTTCATTAGTGTCTGATATGTTTCAATGATATTTAGAAATATTTTAATTTTTTTTAGGATTATGTGAGACATATAAAAAAATTTTGTAAGTATTTACACATTAAATGATTTGAATAAAATATTAAATGGTATAAACAACCTTGAAAAAAATATTATTTAACAAGATTATATTTTTTATGATGACTATTTAACTACATATTTTTAGGTAAATTTATCTTCTATGTTTATTGGTTGACTTATTTAGAGAAAATCAAATTATATAGTATTTATAGCCAAAGAATTGATCAATAATTTAACTAAAAAAATTATTTACGATATTTTTAGTGATGTTTAAGTGATTTTTGGGATTATAATATATATAATTACATGTGTGTGATATTATGAACTAGTGGTCAATAACCTAATTGGATTAATTATGGAGAAACAATTTCTGAATAGTATCATATTTAGTTGTGTTTTATAAACCTAGAGGTTCAATTGGTTTTGTGAAACATGTATTATAAAGAATATATGATTAGGGTATATAATTTTACAAAAGATAAATGTTATTAAAGGATGGATAAGTAACATGATATAGGCTAAGGAGGTATGGTTTAAACCATAGTAGATGTTATATCCTAATGGAAAATATATTAACAATATCCTTATATACATTCATGCTACTGTAATATTTAAAAATTTGAGGTCGTAATATATTTAAGGTAGGTTAAATGTAATGAAATGAGATTTCAATATGTTTGTTCCTTAAATAAATGTTACATTAATATCATTTCATACACAAAAGAATGAAATAAAATGAAAGTATGGTATATTAAAATAAACATTTTTCTTTTAAAATATCATTGGTTAATTTTTTAGATATAAAAGGATGCAACCATATAAAAAATCAATGATGTAAAAGGAATGATATATAAATGGATTTCATAAGTCATCCCCTTGAAACTCATTAACCTGAGCTTGTAAAACACTGTATTCACTATAGTTTCAATTATAAAAATCCATTCTCAAAAATGAAAAATTATGTTATGATAAAAATCATTTGTAAGAGAAGTTTAAAATCATGGAAATTTTCATGAAATCCATGGAAGTTGAATCAACACCTGCGACTGATAACATATCCTACCTTATACTTATCTCTTACATATAGATATTAAGGGTCTATGTAGGTAGAAATTAGGATGATCCAATATGGTAATAATTAAATTATAATGTAATTTATAACATTTATTTTACACATCTCACATGTTTACTTATAATGAAAAAGAATGTCTACTTTTCAGTAAAAATATTATCCCAAAATTTTTCATTTAAAAACAATTTTATAAATATTATAATTTTATCTAAAATTGAATAATATTATTTTATAATATATAATCTCAAAACTACATCTATATAAAATTTCTAAAAAATATTAATAATTGATTTTTTGGATGAATATTAATAAATAATGATTTTCATAAATTTAAATTGTATATTACTATATCAAGAATAAAGTATATGATAAAAAATTATAAATATATTTCATTATAAATTACTTATCTAAGTCGTATAACTATAAATTTCAAAATACTATAATAAATATTAAATATACTTTTTTTACAATTTGTGTAATATTACAAAATAATAACTATTAATCCCTTTAATTTAATTTTAGAGAAACAATATAATAAATAAATTGGTCACCCAAATAATTACCCAAAGAAATTTATTAAATAATATTATTATTATACTTGTATGAGGTGTAACGAGCTTACACCAACTGGGAAATGTGGGATATACACATGAATATGACCTAAAAGAATATATGAAAGAAAACATTTAATCAAGTCTATCTGAATACATCATCCCTTTATCCCACAAAAAATCACATTTAATGAAGGTACACACTCAAAATATACCAGACATGAATATTAAACTTCCGAAAGAAACATTAACAAAACTTATTAGGTGGATTAACCATTATATATGAAATAGTTGACTGAAAATGCAGTGCAATAAATCTCGTTAAACAACCTTCCTTGATATCACCATGTGAATTTAATATTGAATATACTATTTTCATATGCATTTGAATCACATCATTCATACAGTTGGATTTTCCACCCATTGTAACATTTATGTGAACTACAGATACAACTCTACGATAAATTCCATATAATGTAGTGAAGTGAAAAACATATCATTTTGCAGGACTCAGTAGTTTTCCTGGACAAACCCTAGAGGTTCACAGAGAACATCACAAGAAAATTATCGGATGAAACACATATTCTATAGTCATATACAAAAAGCATGACTCCCCATTGATTATATTTAGTGAAAAGATCAAAAACGAAAAATCCATGTAATCTAACTTCGGATAGGGGAAGATAAAAAATAATTAATTTCATGGATTAAAAATTATTTTAAAATCATGATGTCATTTAAATTCCTCCCCGATCTTATTGAAAATTTATTTTATTATTTGATGAGAATCCTACATAGAGAGTTCACAATTCATATATATATTTAATATTATTTCATATTGTTGTCAAGACAATATTTATGTTTGTCTGCTATGTAATCCTCAACTTGTTATGCATCTATCACCATAGGGCTAACATCATCATCATCATTACCCTAAATATTTAATATTATAATAATTCCATACGAAATAACTAAAAACTACTTAAATTATTATGGGTTATAATATCTTAAATATTATTTTCATTATAGGAAGAAATATGAGGGTCATCAACCACATGAAATAGTGGAATAAATTTTTATCTATTTATAAGGCTTGTATGGATCTAGTGACAATTTATCTCTCAGGATTACAATAATATATACATTATTGAGTTTTCATATGATGAAGAGTAATGAACCCATACATGAAAACCATTAGATTAATTTATGTCATATAATAGGACATATATTATGAATCCTTAATTTGATAATATATATTATGATCATCAATATTAGATTCACCGGAATTAGAGTGGACGTCCAATTCCTACCCTTTCATGAGTTGAACACCTCATGGGGAATCAATGGATAATTTATCACCCTTTCTTATACCCTCCCAATCCCCAATTATAGGTTGTACCACTTGAATACCTTCCACAAATCCAGATAATGATTTAGGAATGATCTTAGATGAAGATGGTCTCTCACGATTCACATTAAAATCCTTATCAAACAGAACCCTAGAGGGAACAGTAAACTTCCCCTTCTAAACTCCATTCTCAACAAAAAATTATATGTTTATTATAAAGTGGTTTGTATGGTATATAAGGCCCCAGCCTTAAACCTTACTTAATCTTGTGTTATTACAAGATTACACATTGAGGATCTTTTCAGGTTTAGAGTTTTAGAGAATTAGATCATAAAACTTGCATTACATTCCACATATAAACAAAGTGGTTACATAAAGATAGTATTCTTCATTCCCATCAATGGAAACACATTTAAAATAAAACATGGATTATTTCTTGACACATCCTTGACTCTATCATCTTATCATGTACCTTTCCCTTGACCTGTGAAAAACATTTCAAAAACTTGGGATGAGCATAAAAACTCAGTATGGGTTATTAAAAAAAACATGGAAAGGAAACATGAGTTCATATATAAATAAGAATGAAATCATACTTTACCCATAAAACATAGGCACTTTAAAATACCTCATAAAATCATGAATAAATCATAGAAATCATAAGACATAAAGGTAACTTGAGGCATTCATAACATTCTTACGTAGGGAGTAACCCTCTTGGTTACGTTTGGAATACCCATCACAGTATATTCCCTAAAATCTCTTCGGAGAAACCTTAACGTTTCACTCCTTCGCGTTACCCAATGCATTGGAGAGCTATAACGGGCTCACCCGCCCTTAGTTTATCACGGAACCACCCGTCTTCATAATAATGCCCAAGAACCATAACATAATCATATCACATAAAACATGCATAAAGGAAACATAAAATTTCCACATTTCATTCACGAGATATCAATACAACACATTGATATAAAAACATTATGAAAACCATTTTCAATACCAAAATAAAAGAAAAGTAAAACATGATATTTATTTTTCTTTTAAAAAGAAGGTATGGCTTGTAGAGGAAGCCGAAACTCAAATATCGGTTACGACGGCGGAGAAGTCGTTGTCGCCGCATACGTACGACAAAAACATTCCCTTTTGTCGTTTAGTAAACGCTTCGTATAAAAAAGATTCCTTTTGAGTAAACGTAAAAGTCAAAGGGGTTTATACACCGTATAAAAGAAGGTTGTGTATAAAACAAAATATGCCTCAACGAAAGGAGATTGAGACGAAATCCCATACAATGATCATTTTTAAAATAAAATATATACATTATGTGTATTCACTATAAGTACACATAAATAAAGTACAAATACAAGATACGACATAATAACATAATGACATAATTTGAAAATAGGATATTAACCCAAAGAATGGAAATTGGGTTAAGAAGTTCCCATACCTCGTATCTGACTTGACCCGACCGTTCTTTAAACTCCTGAATAATAAACTTTAGTTAATCTCTACTTGATTATGAATCTTTTCCAAGTTCATTATTCCTTTTATACCATGTTATGAACATCATGTAATCATTTAAGTTAATAATGTTCATTTTGTCGGTATTTGGTTCTTAAGTCAAAAATAGACTTCTTATACTTACATGTTGTTAATTTGGTCAAAGGTTCATTATATCCAGAATGGTATTCATTATGTAGATATCATATATGTCATATATATCCAGTACATACATTCATTTATAATATTACATCACATTTAGAGGTAAGAAATGAAATGCACCGTTAATGGAGACGGTAAGCCGTACGTACGCATGAACGCTACTTTCATTTCTTTGTCATATTAATGGAATTAAAACTAAATGATAGGTATGTATATTTTAATTCCAGAATTATATTCATCATTTAGATATATCATTAATTATATATATCCATTATATACATGTACTTTTAATAGTACATTACATTTGGGGATAAGAAATGAAATGCACCGTTCATGGAGACGGTAGTCCGTACGTACGCATGAACGCTACCTTCATTTCTATCTCATACATTAATGGAAATAAATAATAATGATATGTAGGTATATTATAATTCCAGTATAAAATCATATATAATAACTTTAAATCCATCCTTTACACGTCCCACATATGGCATTAACGAATCACATCACTTTGAGGGGGCGGTAGTCCGCACTTCCTTAAATGAAGATATCGCGTATACCCATAATGGAAGCCATAAAGCATGACCAAAATGAAGAAAAACAGAAGCTTAAGGAAAACATATACATAATATATATCATATATAAAAATAGTGACATCATAATGGCCACCTTTGAAGGTGTTAAATGAGTATTGAACAATCATCGTTTCGGGAGGCATAATTTCGCCATCCACGGAAAACGTATGTTCTTTAACCATTTGATGTAGTTGTGTGAGAGTGTAGCTCAAATAACTCTTATAACAACATCCTAGTATATTGAAGATACTGGTGTTGTTACAAAAGAAGTAAATAAAAAGAGTTTAGGGGGTTGGAGAAGCAAAATAAATCAAATGAGCATGAGAGGATGAATTACCTTAAAAAGTGTAACTCCTTTTGATTTGAGCTTAAAGGCTTCCTTTGAAAGGATTCTGCCCAAGGGGAATCCTCTAGGATGAGGAGAGGGATGTGGAGAGAGCAAATGGGCAGGGTTTGGCCGAGCCAATGGCTTGAAGAGTGTGTGAAATGAGGTAGAGGTGGGGGCCTTTTATAAGAGGAGAGGAGGGGTACTTTTGGAAAGTAAAGAAACATTACTTTATTTGAAAATGTGATTCGGTTTTAAAAGGTCCCACATTGATAGAATTCGTGGATAAGGTGATAAGGCATCGAAATCAACTCATCCAATTGGTTTTGGCCATGTGTAGTTCATAGATTTTACATTATCTTTCTATTTTATTTAAATCGTCAAATAATGATGTCATCGCTGCATCATTAGTATGTCATAAATAATTAAATTTATTTAATGTCTAAAAATTATAAAACAAATACTATGATATAGGAAATAGTTTTATCTTTCCAATGACTATTTATAATCAAAATTTGGACTTGTATAACCCCACTTAAAAATTGTTTTCGCTAAACATATTATGTTTGCGTCATTTTCACTTTAACATTTAATAAAAAGTAATTTATGTTATTTCCCAACAAAAGTGGATACATGGGGTCCCCAAGTTAGGCCATGGCTTGTCTTGGTCGGCCATGACACAACCAATGAGGTTGGGACATGTGTCTAAGTCATTTTATATTATTAAAGCATTATTTATACATTAAACTACCCTAATTACCACTAATCGCGATTAAGAACTTAATAAGTTACTATTCACCAAAAAAATTATTTTAATCTCATTGAACCACATTTTACTTCTTAATGACAACCATGTATGTCGGATTTTCAAAATTCAATACACATTAGTTGTAAACTTTCATTTAACTGAAAAATCAGTTTGCTTGATTACCACTTAGTGGTTTCACTATTCATCAAAAATTGAAGTTTTTCAGAAAATTACCAAAAATTCACTCTAAGCTATATTTGATATTACGAATTCAAAAATGAAGTCTATTTTACAAAATTCAAATCATATAAGTCACACTAATTAATTTAATAATTAATTCCCGCTGCCAGAGCAAATAGCGTGTTTTTACAAAACAATAAGTATCAAAAGATTGACACCAGTTTAAGTCTAATTTCAAATCGAAATTGATTCCAATGACCACCATTGGATAAAATGGTAAAAATATATTCATATTACACATTAAGACCAATTCAAAAGATAATCTAATCATATAAATAAATTAGATTAAAAAGCAGTTTTGATGTAAAATACAACATTTTACACTATTCATAAAAAAAATGAACTTTATCAGAAAGGTACCAAAAATTACACAAAGTAAAATTTGATGTCCCGATTCTTAATAAGAGTTTTATTTGGTCCAAAAGAATGTATAAGAGTGATCAAAACTATATTTAATGACGGTTCACCATTAAAAGGTGATAAGTGAACCTTTAGTGAAAATTAGAGTATAAAAGCCTAAAATTGAACTCTTTCCGTATTTTAAGCCTTTATCTTTTATTGGGTAAATGTAAAAACATCTAAAAACATATCTATTCATATTTTAGTTATTTCTATTCATTCCCGCCAGTACTACGGCTACTTGTTAACTAACATTTAAAATAATATTATTATATTACTAGTGTGCTACGTAAGTTTCAAAGAAACTCATCGTTGCGTATCGGGTACGCTATCGAACATAGCAACCCCTTTTAATTAAAATTCATATTTAATTCTCAAATATTAATAAATATGAAAATTATTTATTCTTTAATTACCTGGGATGTTACATCCTTCCCCCCTTTTGGGAATTGCGTCCTCGCAATTTTATTCACTTATCAAAATAAGTGGGGGTATTTATCCCTCATAGCATTTTCAGATTCCCATGTTGCCTCTTCAATCATGTGGTTTTTCCACAAAACCTTTACCTGGTGAATCACCTTATTCCGTAACACTTTCTCCCTGTGGTCAAGAATCTGGACCGGTTGTTCCTCATAAGATAGGTTCTCTTCCATCTGAACTACCTCTGGACTCAAAACATTAGATGGATCTGGCATATACTTTCTCAACATCGAAACGTGAAAAACATTGTGTACCTGAGATAAACTCGGAGGTAAATCCACTCGGTATGCAACTGATCCAACTCTTTCCAGAATTTCGTATGGTCCAATAAACCTTGGACTCAACTTTCCTTTCTTACCAAATCTCATCACACTTTTTCAAGGAGAAACCTTGAGAAAAACATGATCACCTACCTCGAAAGATAGATCCTTCCTCCGGTTATCCGCATAACTCTTCTGCCTGCTCTGAGCTGTTCTCATGTGTTTCTGAATCAGCTGAACTTTTTCTACCATCTCTTCTACCAATTCTGGTCCCATCAACTTTCTTTCACCCACTTCATCCCAGAAAGCTGGAGTTCGACACTGCTTCCCATATAATGCCTGAAATGGTGCCATCTGTATACTGGAATGAAAACTGTTATTATATGAAAACTGAACCAAAGAAAGATGTTGGTCCCAACTTCCCTGATAATCCATAGAACAAGCTCGTAGCATATCCTCCAATGTCTGAATTGTTCGTTCTGACTGCCCATCTGATTGGGGATGAAAAGCTGTACTAAAATTTAATTCAGTACCCAACGACTTCTGAAGGCCTTTCCAAAAGTTAGAAGTAAACCTGGGATCACGATCCGATACAATGGAGAGAGGAACTCCATGTAACCTGACTATCTCTTTAAGATACAAACGGGAAAGTTGATCAAGAGAGAAAGTATCTCGTATAGCAAGGAAATGAGAAGATTTGGTCAAGCGATCAACAATAACCCAGATTGCATTATTACCTCGAGATGTCTTCGGTAATCCAACAACAAAGTCCATGGATATATTCTCCCATTTCCACTCTGGCACTGGTAAAGGCTGAAGCATCCCTTTCTGTAACTGCCGCTCTGCTTTAACCTGCTGACAAGTCAAACACTTCACAGTAAAATCAGCAATGTCTCTTTTTATTCCATCCCACCAGTAATACTCTCACAGACCTCTGTACATCTTAGTACTGCCAGGATGAAAAAACAACTCATTCTTCAACTGTGAATCACAAGGCACACATAACCTCTTCACAAACCTCAAAACACAAACACAAACTTATCCAAGAACTCATGGAAAATTTTATTCATAAGTTCCATGAATACAACAGGTGCATTGGTTAACCCAAAAGGCATAACTACAAATCCATATTGGACATATCTAGTACGGAACACAATCTTCGGAACATCTGCTTCTTTTACTTTCAACTGATGGTACCCCGACCTCAAGTCAATCTTCGAAAAATACTGAGCTCCCTGGAGCTGACACCACTTCATTCGATGGCCCAACATCTGCTGAAGTAGTTGCAAAGGATTTCACCACCCCTTTCTGCTTGTAGTCTAACTGCTGCCCATCACTCAAGCTCCTTGTCGGACACTCGTTTGCATAGTGACCCATCTCATTGCACTTATAACATTTCACTAACTGTAAATCAAATTTATTCTTACCTTCACCTTGATCCTTTTCAGTGCAATCACGAGCCTTATGTCCCATCTTACCACATCGGTAGCACTTCCCAGAATTCAGAAGACATTCCCCAGCATGACTTTTTCCACATTTATCACAAACTGGAAACTTAGTTTTCTTACCATCATACTTTTTTGAAGAATTCTTACCTTTCTCCTGCCACCTCGGTCTCTTCTTCTGCTGGTTGTTATAGAAAACTTGGTCATCGGCAAACTCCATTTCTACCTTCTCAGCACATCGAACAAGCTTTTCATAACTTTTAAACTCACGAGAAGCTAATGCCCTTCGATACTTTGGCTTTAATCCTGAGTAAAAACGATTGATTTTACTATCAAGGTCTCGGATAAAATTTGGAGCATACCTTGCCAAACGAGTGAACTTTTCTTCATAGGCAGCCACTGAGTCTTCCTCTTGCCTCAATTCCAAGAATTGCTTTTCCATCCTAAGTCGAACAGCCTTAGGAAAATACTTCTCAAGAAACATACCTTTGAATTCATCCCAGTCAAGAGCATCAATCTCATCGGCATCCCTGATATTTTTCACCATAGACCACCACTGATCTGCTTCACCCTCCAAACGGTAAATAGCAAGACTAACCTTTTGGTTGTCTGAACACCCCATGACATCAAAAATCTTCTCCAGTGCTTTAATCCACCCTTCAGCTAGCACAGGGTCAGATGATCCTCTGAATGATGGGGGATGTTGCCTCATGAAATGTTCCACCACTGACATGTTCCTCTGTGGTTGATCTGGCTGATCTCGTGCATGGATACCACCACCACTTATAGCCTGAGTCAACTGTGCCATCACTGCAACAAACTGTTCAGTTCCGATTCCGACCATCTCAGGTTGCTGATTTGGAAGGTTGTCTTCCTCCTGATGTCGTCCCAACATATCTGCTTTGTTTCCTCTGCGGAAAACCATTCTGAACACCGAAATATCTTAGGCGAAGCAACATGGTAATCCGTAAATGCTATATCATTTCAATCATATTATAATTTAACACTTTTCTAACTCCTAAAGTTGTCTAAACCGACCTCTGATACCAACTATAAGGCCCCAGCCTTAAACCTTACTTAATCTTGTGTTATTACAAGATTACACATTGAGGATCTTTTCAGGTTTAGAGTTTTAGAGAATTAGATCATAAAACTTGCATTACATTCCACATATAAACAAAGTGGTTACATAAAGATAGTATTCTTCATTCCCATCAATGGAAACACATTTAAAATAAAACATGGATTATTTCTTGACACATCCTTGACTCTATCATCTTATCATGTACCTTTCCCTTGACCTGTGAAAAACATTTCAAAAACTTGGGATGAGCATAAAAACTCAGTATGGGTTATTAAAAAAAACATGGAAAGGAAACATGAGTTCATATATAAATAAGAATGAAATCATACTTTACCCATAAAACATAGGCACTTTAAAATACCTCATAAAATCATGAATAAATCATAGAAATCATAAGACATAAAGGTAACTTGAGGCATTCATAACATTCTTACGTAGGGAGTAACCCTCTTGGTTACGTTTGGAATACCCATCACAGTATATTCCCTAAAATCTCTTCGGAGAAACCTTAACGTTTCACTCCTTCGCGTTACCCAATGCATTGGAGAGCTATAACGGGCTCACCCGCCCTTAGTTTATCACGGAACCACCCGTCTTCATAATAATGCCCAAGAACCATAACATAATCATATCACATAAAACATGCATAAAGGAAACATAAAATTTCCACATTTCATTCACGAGATATCAATACAACACATTGATATAAAAACATTATGAAAACCATTTTCAATACCAAAATAAAAGAAAAGTAAAACATGATATTTATTTTTCTTTTAAAAAGAA
Source organism: Viscum album (assembly GCA_963277665.1). Classification (NCBI taxonomy): domain Eukaryota; kingdom Viridiplantae; phylum Streptophyta; class Magnoliopsida; order Santalales; family Viscaceae; genus Viscum; species Viscum album. The sequence continues at coordinate 1,430,765,620 of OY728141.1, forward strand.
GGTATGGCTTGTAGAGGAAGCCGAAACTCAAATATCGGTTACGACGGCGGAGAAGTCGTTGTCGCCGCATACGTACGACAAAAACATTCCCTTTTGTCGTTTAGTAAACGCTTCGTATAAAAAAGATTCCTTTTGAGTAAACGTAAAAGTCAAAGGGGTTTATACACCGTATAAAAGAAGGTTGTGTATAAAACAAAATATGCCTCAACGAAAGGAGATTGAGATGAAATCCCATACAATGATCATTTTTAAAATAAAATATATACATTATGTGTATTCACTATAAGTACACATAAATAAAGTACAAATACAAGATACGACATAATAACATAATGACATAATTTGAAAATAGGATATTAACCCAAAGAATGGAAATTGGGTTAAGAAGTTCCCATACCTCGTATCTGACTTGACCCGACCGTTCTTTAAACTCCTGAATAATAAACTTTAGTTAATCTCTACTTGATTATGAATCTTTTCCAAGTTCATTATTCCTTTTATACCATGTTATGAACATCATGTAATCATTTAAGTTAATAATGTTCATTTTGTCGGTATTTGGTTCTTAAGTCAAAAATAGACTTCTTATACTTACATGTTGTTAATTTGGTCAAAGGTTCATTATATCCAGAATGGTATTCATTATGTAGATATCATATATGTCATATATATCCAGTACATACATTCATTTATAATATTACATCACATTTAGAGGTAAGAAATGAAATGCACCGTTAATGGAGACGGTAAGCCGTACGTACGCATGAACGCTACTTTCATTTCTTTGTCATATTAATGGAATTAAAACTAAATGATAGGTATGTATATTTTAATTCCAGAATTATATTCATCATTTAGATATATCATTAATTATATATATCCATTATATACATGTACTTTTAATAGTACATTACATTTGGGGATAAGAAATGAAATGCACCGTTCATGGAGACGGTAGTCCGTACGTACGCATGAACGCTACCTTCATTTCTATCTCATACATTAATGGAAATAAATAATAATGATATGTAGGTATATTATAATTATTAATTATTAAATTAATTAATGTGACTTATATGATTTGAATTTTGTAAAATAGACTTCATTTTTGAATTCGTAATATCAAATATAGCTTAGAGTGAATTTTTGGTAATTTTCTGAAAAACTTCAATTTTGATGAATAGTGAAACCACTAAGTGGTAATCAAGCAAACTGTTTTTTCAGTTAAATTAAAGTTTACCACTAATGTGTATTGAATTTTGAAAATCCGACATACATGGTTGTCATTAAGAAGTAAAATGTGGTTCAATGAGATTAAAATAATTTTTTGGTGAATAGTAACTTATTAAGTTCTTAATCGCGATTAGTGGTAATTAGGGTAGTTTAATGTATAAATAATGCTTTAATAATATAAAATGACCTAGACACATGTCCCAACCTCATTGGTTGTGTCATGGCCGACCAAGACAAGTCATGGCCTAACTTGGGGACCCCATGTATCCACTTTTGTTGGGAAATAACATAAATTACTTTTTATTAAATGTTAAAGTGAAAATGACACAAACATAATATGTTTTGCGAAAAAAATTTTTAAGTGGGGTTATACAAGTCCAAATTTTGATTATAAATATTCAATGGAAAGCTAAAAAGATTTCCTACATCATAGTAATTTGTTTATAATTTTTAGACATTAAATAAATTTAATTATTTATGACATAATAATGATGCAGCGATGACATCATTATTTGACGATTTAAATAAAATGGAAAGATAAAATAAAATCTATGAACTACACATGTCCAAAACCAATTGGATGAATGGATTTCGATGCCTTATCACCTTATCCACGAATTCCATCAATGTGGGACCTTTTAAAACCGAAACACATTTTCAAATAATGTAATGTTTCTTTACATTCCAAAAGTGCCCCTCCTCTCCCCTTATAAAAGGCCCCCACCTCTACCTCATTTCACACACTCTTCAAGCCATTGGATCGGCCAACCCCTGCCCATTTGCTCTCTCCACATCCCTCTCCTCATCCTAGAGGATTCCCTTTGGGCAGAATCCTTTCAAAGGAAGCCTTTAGACTCAAACCAAAAGAAGTTACACTTTTTAAGGTATTTCATTCTCTCATGTTCATTTGTTTTATTTTGCTTCTCCGACCCCCTAAACTCTTTTTATTTACTTCTTTTGTAACAACACCAGTATCTTCAATATACTAGGATGTTGTTATAAGATATATTTGAGCTACACTCTCACACAACTACATCAAATGGTTAAAGAACATACGGTTTCCGTGGATGGCGAAATTCTGCCTCCCGAAATGATGATTGTTCAATACTCATTTAACACCTTCAAAGGTGGCCATTATGGCTTGTAGAGGAAGCCAAAACTCAAATAACGGTTACGAAGGCGGAGAAGTCGTTGTCGCCGCATCCGTACGAAAAAAAAACATTCCCTTTTGTCGTTTAGTAAACGCTTCGTATAAAAAAGATTCCTTTTGAATAAATGTAAAAGTCAAAGGGGTTTATACACCGTATAAAAGAAAGTTGTGTATAAAATAAAATATGCCTCAACGAAAGGAGATTGAGACGAAGTCCCATACCTCGTATCCGACTTGACCCGACCGTTCTTTAAACTCCTGAATAATAAACTTGAGTTAATCTCTACTTGATTATGAATCTTTTTCAAGTTCATTATTCCTTTTATACCATGTTATGAACATCATGCAATTATTTAAGTTAATAATGTTTATTTTGTCGGTATTTGGTTCTTAAGTCAAAAATAGACTTCTTACACTTACATGTTGTTAATTTGGTCAATGTTTCATTATATCCAGAATAGTATTCATGATGTAGATATCATATATGTCATATATATCCAGTACATACATGTATTTTAAATATTACATAATCATTTAGAGGTAAGAAATGAAATGCACCGTTCATGGAGACGGTAAGCCGTACGTACGCATGAACGCTACTTTCATTTCTTTGTCATATTAATGGAATTAAAACTAAATGAGAGGTATGTATATTTTAATTCCAGAATTATATTCATCATTTATATATATCATTAATTATATATATCCGTTATATACATGTACTTTTAATAATACATTACATTTGGGGATAAGAAATGAAATGCACCGTTCATGGAGACGGTAGTCCGTACGTACGCATGAACGCTACTTTCATTTCTATCTCATACTTTAATGGAAATAAATGATAATGATATATATAGGTATATTATAATTCCAGTATGACATCATGTATAATATCATTAACTTTATCCTTTACACATCCCACATATGGTATTAATGAATCAAATCACTTTTAGGGGGCGGTAGTCCGCGCTTCCTAAAATGAAGATATCGTGTTTTACCCATAATGGAAACCATAAAGGTATGCCCAAAATGAAAAAACAGAAGCTTAAGGAAAACATAAAAATATTATATATCATATATAAAAATAGTGACATCATAATGGCCACCTTTTAAGGTGTTTAATGAGTGTTGAACAATCATCGTTTCGGGAGGCAGAATTTCGCCATCCACGGAAACCTTATGTTCTTTAACCATTTGATGTAGTTGTGTGAGAGTGTAGCTCAAATAAATCTTATAACAACATCCTAGTATATTGAAGATACTGGTGTTGTTACAAAAGAAGTAAATAAAAAGAGTTTAGGGGGTTGGAGAAGCAAAATAAAACAAATGAACATGAGAGAATGAATTACCTTAAAAAGTGTAACTCCTTTTGAGTTGAGCCTAAAGGCTTCCTTTGAAAGGATTCTGCCCAAAGGGAATCCTCTAGGATGAGGAGAGGGATGTGGAGAGAGCAAATGGGCAGGGGTTGGCCGAGCCAAAGGCTTGAAGAGTGTGTGAAATGAGGTAGAGGTGGGGGCCTTTTATAAGAGGAGAGTAGGGGCACTTTTGGAAAGTAAAGAAACATTACATTATTTGAAAATGTGATTCGGTTTTAAAAGGTCCCACATTGATAGAATTCGTGGATAAGGTGATAAGGGTTCGAAATCCACTCATCCAATTGGTTTTGGCCATGTGTTGTTCATAGATTTTATATTGTCATTCCATTTTATTTAAATCGTCAAATAATGATGTCATCACTGCATCATTATTATGTCGTAAATAATTTAATTTATTTAATGTCTAAAAATTATAAAACAAATACTATGATGTAGGAAATCTTTTTATCTTTCCATTGAATATTTATAATCAAAATTTGGACTTGTATAACCCCACTTAAAAATTGTTTTCGCAAAACATATTATGTTTGTGTCATTTTCACTTTAACATTTAATAAAAAGTAATTTATGTCATTTCCCAACAAAGGTGGATCCATGGGGTCCCCAAGTTGACCCATGGCTTGTCTTGGTCGGCCATGACACAACCAATAAGGTTGGGACATGTGTCTAGGTCATTTCATATTATTAAAGCATTATTTATACATTAAACTACCCTAATTACCACTAATCGCGATTAAGAACTTAATAAGTTACTATTCACCAAAAAATTATTTTAATCTCATTGAACCACATTTTACTTCTTAATGACAACCATGTATGTCGGATTTTCAAAATTCAATACACATTAGTGGTAAACTTTCATTTAACTGAAAAATCAGTTTGCTTACGCATGAACGCTACTTTCATTTCTATCTCATGCTTTAATGGAAATAAATGATAATGATATATATAGGTATATTATAATTCCAGTATAACATCATATATAATAACTTTAAATCCATCCTTTACACGTCCCACATATGGCATTAACGAATCACATCACTTTGAGGGGGCGGTAGTCCGCACTTCCTTAAAATGAAGATATCGTGTTTTACCCATAATGGAAACCATAAAGGTATGCCCAAAATGAAAAAAACAGAAGCTTAAGGAAAACATAAACATATTATATATCATATATAAAAATAGTGACATCATAATGGCCACCTTTGAAGGTGTTAAATGAGTGTTGAACAATCATCGTTTCGGGAGGCAGAATTTCGCCATCCACGGAAACCGTATGTTCTTTAACCATTTGATGTAGTTGTGTGAGAGTGTAGCTCAAATAAATCTTATAACAGCATCCTAGTATATTGAAGATACTGGTGTTGTTACAAAAGAAGTAAATAAAAAGAGTTTAGGGGGTTGGAGAAGCAAAAATAAAACAAATGAACATTAGAGAATGAATTACCTTAAAAAGTGTAACTCCTTTTGATTTGAGCCTAAAGGCTTCCTTTGAAAGGATTATGCCCAAAGGGAATCCTCTAGGATGAGGAGAGGGATGTGGAGAGAGCAAATGGGCAGGGTTTGGCCGAGCCAATGGCTTGAAGAGTGTGTGAAATGAGGTAGAGGTGGGGGCCTTTTATAAGAGGAGAGGAGGGGTACTTTTGGAAAGTAAAGAAACATTACATTATTTGAAAATGTGATTCGGTTTTAAAAGGTCCCACATTGATAGAATTCGTGGATAAGGTGATAAGGCATCGAAATCAACTCATCCAATTGGTTTTGGCCATGTGTAGTTCATAGATTTTACATTATCTTTCTATTTTATTTAAATCGTCAAATAATGATGTCATCGCTGCATCATTAGTATGTCATAAATAATTAAATTTATTTAATGTCTAAAAATTATAAAACAAATACTATGATATAGGAAATCGTTTTATCTTTCCAATGACTATTTATAATCAAAATTTGGACTTGTATAACCCCACTTAAAAATTGTTTTTGCAAAACATATCATGTTTGTGTCATTTTCACTTTAACATTAAATAAAAAGTAATTTATGTCATTTCCCAACAAAAGTGGATCCATGGGGTCCCCAAGTTGACCCATGGCTTGTTTTGGTCGGCCATGACACAACCAATAAGGTTGGTACATGTGTCTAGGTCATTTTATATTATTAAAGCATTATTTATTCCTTAAACTACACTAATTACCACTAATCGCGATTAAAAACTTAATAAGTTACTATTCACCAAAAAATTATTTTAATCTCATTGAACCACATTTTACTTCTTAATGACAACCATGTATGTCGGATTTTCAAAATTCAATACACATTAGTGGTAAACTTTCATTTAACTGAAAAATCAGTTTGCTTGATTACCACTTAGTGGTTTCACTATTCATCAAAAATTGAAGTTTTTCAGAAAATTACCAAAAATTCACCCTAAGCTATATTTGATATTCCGAATTCAAAAATGAAGTCTATTTTACAAAATTCAAATCATATAAGTCACACTAATTAATTTAATAATTAATTCCCGCTGCCAGAGCAAATAGCGTGTTTTTACAAAACAATAAGTATCAAAAGATTGACACCAGTTTAAGTCTAATTTCAAATCGAAATCGATTCCAATGACCACCATTGGATAAAATGGTAAAAATATATTCATATTACACATTAAGACCAATTCAAAAGATAATCTAATCATATAAATAAATTAGATTAAAAAGCAGTTTTGATGTAAAATACAACATTTTACACTATTCATAAAAAAAATGAACTTTATCAGAAAGGTACCAAAAATTACACAAAGTAAAATTTGATGTCCCGATTCTTAATAAGAGTTTTATTTGGTCCAAAAGAATGTATAAGAGTGATCAAAACTATATTTAATGACGGTTCACCATTAAAAGGTGATAAGTGAACCTTTAGTGAAAATTAGAGTATAAAAGCCTAAAATTGAACTCTTTCCGTATTTTAAGCCTTTATCTTTTATTGGGTAAATGTAAAAACATCTAAAAACATATCTATTCATATTTTAGTTATTTCTATTCATTCCCGCCAGTACAACGGCTACTTGTTAACTAACATTTAAAATAATATTATTATATTACTAGTGTGCTACGTAAGTTTCAAAGAAACTCATCGTTGCATATCGGGTACGCTATCGAACATAGCAACCCCTTTTAATTAAAATTCATATTTAATTCTCAAATATTAATAAATATGAAAATTATTTATTCTTTAATTACCAACTATAAGGCCCCAGCCTTAAACCTTACTTAATCTTGAGTTATTACAAGATTACACATTGAGGATCTTTTCAGGTTTAGAGTTTTAGAGAATTAGATCATGAAACTTGCATTACATTCCACATTTAAACAAAGTGGTTACATAAAAGTCAGCATTCATTCTTCCCATCAACGGGAACATATTTAAAATATAACACGGATTCTTTCTTGACACATCCTTGACACTATCATCACATCATGTACCTTTCCCTTGACCTGTGAAAAATATTTCAAAAACTTGGGATGAGCATAAAAAGCTCAGTAAGAGTTATAAAAATATGGAAAGGAAACATGAGTTCATATATATACATAAGAATGAAATCATACTTTACCCATAAAACAAAGGCACTTTAACATACCTCATCAAACCATGAATAAATCATAGAAATCATAAGACATAAAGGTAACTTGAGGCATTCATAACATTCTTATGTAGGGAGTAACCCTCTTGGTTACGTTTGGAATACCCATCACAGTATATTCCCTAAATCTCTTCGGAGAAACCTTAACGTTTCACTCCTTCGCGTTACCCAATGCATTGGAGAGCTATATCGGGCTCACCCGCCCTTAGTTTATCACGGAACTACCCGTTCTTCATAACAATGCCCAAGAACCATAACATAATCGTATCACATAAAACATGAATAAAGGAAACATAACATTTCCACATTTCAATCACAATATAACATTTTAGGATATTGAAATAATGAATCCATTCAAAAAGAAACCATTTCCAAAACTATTTAAAACATTTAATGAAGAGATTTTTGAATCAAAGTGTCCCATACCACCTTGAAGCTTAAAATTTTAAACCATTAATATCCATATAAATAAATCCTTAAAACCATTTTGAAAACATGGATATTAACAAGAACAAATAATTAAAATATTTAAAACGATATTTTGGTTAAAGGGGTTTTACCAAAATTAGAGACACTTGAATACAATAATTGAGGAATAACATTTAGTAAGAACTTTATAATATCATGAGAATAAAAGGATTCATGATATAATACTCCAAAGGACAGTATATACACCATATAAGAGTGAATTGGTGCATAACAACAATGAACCCTCAATAGAAATGTCAAATGTGATGAAATCCCTTATAGAGAAGGTATCCTTAAATTAAGGACAAATAAATCTCAAAAATATGTGTGACAAAAATAAATACACCCAATATAAGTGGATATTAAGTGTAAAACAATAAAATGTCATTCACACATATTCAATGGACGACATATTCAATGTCTACATGTTGAACCCAAAGAAATCGAAATTGGGTTAAAAAGTTCCCTTGACAGCCTAACGGCATCACATCAAAATGAGTTGATGAGAGATAAAAAGTGTATCTCATCACTTGGACATAAAATTTACATCAATAAGGATATATGAGAACATATCCCAACATAACAATGTGTAAATTAAAAGACCCAACAAAAGAAGTCTTTTAAAAAAAGAGGAGGGTGAAAGGTTCCCTTACCGACTTGGGTATCTTTCAAAACATACACCCCATGAAAGAAGGGCAATAAATCATTGATGTAAATACTCATAAACGAAAGTATATTACACAAAGAGTAGAATAATGGGCAGCACATACACCACTCAAAGGAAATTGTGGCAAATGTAGCATAAATCTCACGGGAATAAAAGTGAGATGAAAAATCCCTTACGAAAACTCGGCAGCCTAACGGCGCCACATAAAACTTCCAAAAAGGATTGATGAGAGAGAATAGGTTCTCTCATCACATGAACATAAAAATTACAGTTGGAGTAATATAAAATAACATCCCAATCATAAGAAAGATGAGCTTAAAAGAAATTACATAAAAGAGTGTACTTAAAAAGAAAGAGAGGTGTAGGATCCCTTACCTCGGGTCCGACTTGACTCGATCATTCTTTAATCTCCTGAATAATAAACTTGAGTTAATTTCTAATTCCTTAAGAACCCTTTTCAAGTTCATTATTACTTTTATACCACTTATTACCTTGTCATAAACATTATGTAATCATTTAAGTTAATAATATTTGTTTTGCCGATATTTGGTTCTTAAGTCGAAAGTGGTCTTCTTACAATTACATGTTGTTCGTGTGGCCAAATGTTTATTATATCCAGAATTGTATTCATTATGTAGATATCATATATTTCATATATATCCAGTACATGCATGCATTTATAACATTACATAATCATTTAGAGGTAAGAAATGAAATGCACCGTTCATGGAGACGGTAAGCCGTACGTACGCATGAACGCTACTTTCATTTCTATTTCGTATTTTATAGAATGGAATAATAATGATATAAAGGTATATTATAATTCCAGTATAATATCATATATAATATCATATTTCCATCCTTTATACATCCCACATATGGTATTTAACGAATCAAATCACTTTGAGGGGGCGGTAGTCCGCACTTCCTTAAATGAAGATATCGCGTATACCCATAATGGAAGCCACAAAGGTAAGACAAAAAATGAAAAATACAGAAGCATAAATAAAACATAAACATATCATATATAAAAATAGTGACATCATAATGGCCACCTTTGAAGGTGTTAAATGAGTATTGAACAATCATCGTTTCGGGAGGCAGAATTTCACCGTCCACGGAAACCGTATGTTCTTTAACCATTTGATGTAGTTGTGTGAGAGTGTAGCTAAAATAAATCTTGTAACAACACCCTAGTATATTGACGATACTGGTGTTGTTACAAAAGAAGTAAATAAAAAGAGATTATAGGTTTGGAGAAGCAAAATAAAACAAATGAACAAGAGAGAATGAGTTACCTTTAAAAGTGTAATCTCCTTTTGATTTGAGCCTAAAGGCTTCCTTTGGAAGGATTCTGCCCAAAGGGGATCCTCTAGGATTAGGAGAGGGATGTTGAGAGAGTAAATGGGCAGGGGTTGGCCGAGCCAAAGGCTTGAGGGGTGTGGGAAAAGAGGTAGAGGTGGGGGCCTTTTATAAGAGGAGAGGAGGGGCACTTTTGGAAAGCAATGAAATATTACATTATTTGAAAATGCTTTTCGGTTCTAAAGGGTCCCACATTGATAGAATTAGTGCATAAGGTGATAAGGCATCGAAATCCACTCATCCAATTGGTTTTGACCATGTGTATATTGTATATTTTTCATTATCTTTCCATTTTAATTAAATTGTCAAATAATGATGTCATCGCTGCATCAGTATTATGTCATAAATAATTTAATTTCTTTAATGTCTAAAAATTATAAAAAAAAATACTATGATATAGGAAATCTTTTTATCTTTCCAATGACTATTTATAATCAAAATTTGGACTTGTATAACCCCACTTAAAAATTGTTTTAGTAAAACATACTATGTTAGTGTCATTTTCACTTTAACATTAAATAAAAAGTATTTTATGTTATTTCCCAACAAAAGTGGATCCATGGGGTCCCCAAGTTAGGCCATGGCTTGTCTTGGTCGGCCATGACATAACCAATAGGATTGGGACATGTTTCTAGGTCATTTTATATTATTAAAGCATTATTTATACCTTAAACTACCCTAATTACTACTAATCGCGATTAAGAACTTAATGAGTTACTATTCACCAAAAAAATTATTATAATCTCATTGAACCACATTTTACTTCTTAATGACAACCATGTATATACAAGTCCAAATTTTGATTATAAATAGTCATTGGAAAGATAAAACGATTTCCTATATCATAGTATTTGTTTTATAATTTTTAGACATTAAATAAATTTAATTATTTATGACATACTAATGATGCAGCGATGACATCATTATTTGACGATTTAAATAAAATAGAAAGATAATGTAAAATCTATGAACTACACATGGCCAAAACCAATTGGATGAGTTGATTTCGATGCCTTATCACCTTATCCACGAATTCTATCAATGTGGGACCTTTTAAAACCGAATCACATTTTCAAATAAAGTAATGTTTCTTTACTTTCCAAAAGTACCCCTCCTCTCCTCTTATAAAAGGCCCCCACCTCTACCTCATTTCACACACTCTTCAAGCCATTGGCTCGGCCAAACCCTGCCCATTTGCTCTCTCCACATCCCTCTCCTCATCCTAGAGGATTCCCTTTGGGCAGAATCCTTTCAAAGGAAGCCTTTAGGCTCAAATCAAAAGGAGTTACACTTTTTAAGGTAATTCATTCTCTAATGTTCATTTGTTTTATTTTTGCTTCTCCAACCCCCTAAACTCTTTTTATTTACTTCTTTTGTAACAACACCAGTATCTTCAATATACTAGGATGTTGTTATAAGATTTATTTGAGCTACACTCTCACACAACTACATCAAATGGTTAAAGAACATACGGTTTCCGTGGATGGCGAAATTCTGCCTCCCGAAACGATGATTGTTCAACACTCATTTAACACCTTCAAAGGTGGCCTTTATGATGTCACTATTTTTATATATGATATATAATATGTTTATGTTTTCCTTAAGCTTCTGTTTTTTTCATTTTGGGCATACCTTTATGGTTTCCATTATGGGTAAAACACGATATCTTCATTTTAAGGAAGTGCGGACTACCGCCCCCTCAAAGTGATGTGATTCGTTAATGCCATATGTGGGACGTGTAAAGGATGGATTTAAAGTTATTATATATGATGTTATACTGGAATTATAATATACCTATATATATCATTATCATTTATTTCCATTAAAGCATGAGATAGAAATGAAAGTAGCGTTCATGCGTACGTACGGACTACCGTCTCCATGAACGGTGCATTTCATTTCTTATCCCCAAATGTAATTTATTATTAAAAGTACATGTATATAATGGATATATATAATTAATGATATATATAAATGATGAATATAATTCTGGAATTAAAATATACATACCTCTCATTTAGTTTTAATTCCATTAATATGACAAAGAAATGAAAGTAGCGTTCATGCGTACGTACGGCTTACCGTCTCCATGAACGGTGCATTTCATTTCTTACCTCTAAATGTGATGTAATATTATAAATTAATGTATTTACTGGATATATATGACATATATGATATCTACATCATGAATACCATTCTGGATATAATGAACCTTTGACCAAATTAACAACATGTAAGTATAAGAAGTCTATTTTTGACTTAAGAACCAAATACCGACAAAATGAACATTATTAACTTAAATGATTACATGATGTTCATAACATGGTATAAAAGGAATAATGACCGAATCACATTTTCAAATAAAGTAATGTTTCTTTACTTTCCAAAAGTACCCCTCCTCTCCTCTTATAAAAGGCCCCCACCTCTACCTCATTTCACACACTCTTCAAGCCATTGGCTCAGCCAAACCCTGCCCATTTGCTCTCTCCACATCCCTCTCCTCATCCTAGAGGATTCCCTTTGGGCAGAATCCTTTCAAAGGAAGCCTTTAGGCTCAAATCAAAAGGAGTTACACTTTTTAAGGTAATTCATTCTCTAATGTTCATTTGTTTTATTTTTGCTTCTCCAACCCCCTAAACTCTTTTTATTTACTTCTTTTGTAACAACACCAGTATCTTCAATATACTAGGATGTTGTTATAAGAGTTATTTGAGCTACACTCTCACACAACTACATCAAATGGTTAAAGAACATACGGTTTCCGTGGATGGCGAAATTCTGCCTCCCGAAACGATGATTGTTCAACACTCATTTAACACCTTCAAAGGTGGCCATTATGATGTCACTATTTTTATATATGATATATAATATGTTTATGTTTTCCTTAAGCTTCTGTTTTTTTCATTTTGGGCATACCTTTATGGTTTCCATTATGGGTAAAACACGATATCTTCATTTTAAGGAAGTGCGGACTACCGCCCCCTCAAAGTGATGTGATTCGTTAATGCCATATGTGGGACGTGTAAAGGATGGATTTAAAGTTATTATATATGATGTTATACTGGAATTATAATATACCTATATATATCATTATCATTTATTTCCATTAAAGCATGAGATAGAAATGAAAGTAGCGTTCATGCGTACGTACGGACTACCGTCTCCATGAACGGTGCATTTCATTTCTTATCCCCAAATGTAATTTATTATTAAAAGTACATGTATATAATGGATATATATAATTAATGATATATATAAATGATGAATATAATTCTGGAATTAAAATATACATACCTCTCATTTAGTTTTAATTCCATTAATATGACAAAGAAATGAAAGTAGCGTTCATGCGTACGTACGGCTTACCGTCTCCATGAACGGTGCATTTCATTTCTTACCTCTAAATGTGATGTAATATTATAAATTAATGTATTTACTGGATATATATGACATATATGATATCTACATCATGAATACCATTCTGGATATAATGAACCTTTGACCAAATTAACAACATGTAAGTATAAGAAGTCTATTTTTGACTTAAGAACCAAATACCGACAAAATGAACATTATTAACTTAAATGATTACATGATGTTCATAACATGGTATAAAAGGAATAATGAACTTGAAAAAGATTCATAAGCAAGTAGAGATTAACTCAAGTTTATTATTCAGGAGTTTAAAGAACGGTCGGGTCAAGTCGGATACGAGGTATGGGACTTCGTCTCAATCTCCTTTCATTGAGGCATATTTTATTTTATACACAACCTTCTTTTATACGGTGTATAAACCCCTTTGACTTTTACGTTTATTCAAAAGGAGTCTTTTTTATACGAAGCGTTTACTAAACGACAAAAGGGAATGTTTTTGTCGTACGTATGCGGCGACAACGACTTCTCCGCCGTCGTAACCGTTATTTGAGTTTCGGCTTCCTCTACAAGCCATACCTTCTTTTTAAAAGAAAAATAAATACCATATTTTACTTTTCTTTTATTTTGGTATTGAAAATGGTTTTCATAATGTTTTTATATCAATGTGTTGTATTGATATCTCGTGATTGAAATGTGGAAATTTTATGTTTCCTTTATGCATGTTTTATGTGATATGATTATGTTATGGTTCTTGGGCATTATTATGAAGACGGGTGGTTCCGTGATAAACTAAGGGCGGGTGAGCCCGTTATAGCTCTCCAATGCATTGGGTAACGCGAAGGAGTGAAACGTTAAGGTTTCTCCGAAGAGATTTTAGGGAATATACTGTGATGGGTATTCCAAACGTAACCAAGAGGGTTACTCCCTACGTAAGAATGTTATGAATGCCTCAAGTTACCTTTATGTCTTATGATTTCTATGATTTATTCATGATTTTATGAGGTATTTTAAAGTGCCTATGTTTTATGGGTAAAGTATGATTTCATTCTTATTTATATATGAACTCATGTTTCCTTTCCATGTGGTCATTGGAATCGATTTCGATTTGAAATTAGACTTAAACTGGTGTCAATCTTTTGATACTTATTGTTTTGTAAAAACACGCTATTTGCTCTGGCAGCGGGAATTAATTATTAAATTAATTAGTGTGACTTATATGATTTGAATTTTGTAAAATAGACTTCATTTTTGAATTCGGAATATCAAATATAGCTTAGGGTGAATTTTTGGTAATTTTCTGAAAAACTTAAATTTTTGATGAATAGTGAAACCACTAAGTGGTAATCAAGCAAACTAATTTTTCAGTTAAATGAAAGTTTACCACTAATGTGTATTGAATTTTGAAAATCCGACATACATGGTTGTCATTAAGAAGTAAAATGTGGTTCAATGAGATTAAAATAATTTTTTGGTGAATAGTAACTTATTAAGTTTTTAATCGCGATTAGTGGTAATTAGTGTAGTTTAAGGAATAAATAATGCTTTAATAATATAAAATGACCTAGACACATGTACCAACCTTATTGGTTGTGTCATGGCCGACCAAAACAAGCCATGGGTCAACTTGGGGACCCCATGGATCCACTTTTGTTGGGAAATGACATAAATTACTTTTTATTTAATGTTAAAGTGAAAATGACACAAACATGATATGTTTTGCAAAAACAATTTTTAAGTGGGGTTATACAAGTCCAAATTTTGATTATAAATAGTCATTGGAAAGATAAAACGATTTCCTATATCATAGTATTTGTTTTATAATTTTTAGACATTAAATAAATTTAATTATTTATGACATACTAATGATGCAGCGATGACATCATTATTTGACGATTTAAATAAAATAGAAAGATAATGTAAAATCTATGAACTACACATGGCCAAAACCAATTGGATGAGTTGATTTCGATTCCTTATCACCTTATCCACGAATTCTATCAATGTGGGACCTTTTAAAACCGAATCACATTTTCAAATAAAGTAATGTTTCTTTACTTTCCAAAAGTACCCCTCCTCTCCTCTTATAAAAGGCCCCCACCTCTACCTCATTTCACACACTCTTCAAGCCATTGGCTCGGCCAAACCCTGCCCATTTGCTCTCTCCACATCCCTCTCCTCATCCTAGAGGATTCCCTTTGGGCAGAATCCTTTCAAAGGAAGCCTTTAGGCTCAAATCAAAAGGAGTTACACTTTTTAAGGTAATTCATTCTCTAATGTTCATTTGTTTTATTTTTGCTTCTCCAACCCCCTAAACTCTTTTTATTTACTTCTTTTGTAACAACACCAGTATCTTCAATATACTAGGATGTTGTTATAAGATTTATTTGAGCTACACTCTCACACAACTACATCAAATGGTTAAAGAACATACGGTTTCCGTGGATGGCGAAATTCTGCCTCCCGAAACGATGATTGTTCAACACTCATTTAACACCTTCAAAGGTGGCCATTATGATGTCACTATTTTTATATATGATATATAATATGTTTATGTTTTCCTTAAGCTTCTGTTTTTTTCATTTTGGGCATACCTTTATGGTTTCCATTATGGGTAAAACACGATATCTTCATTTTAAGGAAGTGCGGACTACCGCCCCCTCAAAGTGATGTGATTCGTTAATGCCATATGTGGGACGTGTAAAGGATGGATTTAAAGTTATTATATATGATGTTATACTGGAATTATAATATACCTATATATATCATTATCATTTATTTCCATTAAAGCATGAGATAGAAATGAAAGTAGCGTTCATGCGTACGTACGGACTACCGTCTCCATGAACGGTGCATTTCATTTCTTATCCCCAAATGTAATTTATTATTAAAAGTACATGTATATAATGGATATATATAATTAATGATATATATAAATGATGAATATAATTCTGGAATTAAAATATACATACCTCTCATTTAGTTTTAATTCCATTAATATGACAAAGAAATGAAAGTAGCGTTCATGCGTACGTACGGCTTACCGTCTCCATGAACGGTGCATTTCATTTCTTACCTCTAAATGTGATGTAATATTATAAATTAATGTATTTACTGGATATATATGACATATATGATATCTACATCATGAATACCATTCTGGATATAATGAACCTTTGACCAAATTAACAATGCCCAAGAACCATAACATAATCATATCACATAAAACATGCATAAAGGAAACATAACATTTCCACATTTCAATCACGAGATATCAATACAACACATTGATATAATAAAAACATTATGAAAACCATTTTCAATACCAAAGTAAAACATGGTATTTATTTTTCTTTAAAAAAAAAGGTATGGCTTGTAGAGGAAGCCAAAACTCAAATAACGGTTACGACGGCGGAGAAGTCGTTGTCGCCGCATACGTACGACAAAAACATTCCCTTTTGTCGTTTAGTAAACGCTTCGTATAAAAAAGATTCCTTTTGAGTAAACGTAAAAGTCAAAGGGGTTTATACACCGTATAAAAGAAAGTTGTGTATAAAATAAAATATGCCTCAACGAAAGGAGATTGAGACGAAGTCCCATACAAAGATAATTTTTAAAATAAAATAGATACATTATGTGTATTCACTATAAGTACACATAAATAAAGTACAAATACAAGATACGACATAATAATATAATGACATAATTTTAAAGTAGGAGATTAACCCAAAGAATGGAAATTGGGTTAAGAAGTTCCCATACCTCGTATCCGACTTGACCCGACCGTTCTTTAAACTCCTGAATAATAAACTTGAGTTAATCTCTACTTGCTTATGAATCTTTTTCAAGTTCATTATTCCTTTTATACCATGTTATGAACATCATGTAATCATTTAAGTTAATAATGTTCATTTTGTCGGTATTTGGTTCTTAAGTCAAAAATTGACTTCTTATACTTACATGTTGTTAATTTGGTCAAAGGTTCATTATATCCAGAATGGTATTCATTATGTAGATATCATATATGTCATATATATCCAGTACATACATTCATTTATAATATTACATCACATTTAGAGGTAAGAAATGAAATGCACCGTTCATGGAGACGGTAAGCCGTACGTACGCATGAACGCTACTTCCATTTCTATTTCATATTTTCTGGAATGGAATCATAATGATATAAAAGTATATTATAATTCCAGTATAACAACATATATAATATCATTAACTTTATCCTTTACACATCCCACATATGGTATTAACGAATCAAATCACTTTTAGGGGGCGGTAGTCCGCACTTCCTAAAATGAAGATATCGTGTTTTACCCATAATGGAAACCATAAAGGTATGCCCGAAATGAAAAAAACAGAAGCTTAAGGAAAACATAAACATATCATATATCATATATAAAAATAGTGACATCATAATGGACACCTTTGAAGGTGTTAAATGAGTATTGAACAATCATCGTTTCGGGAGGCAGAATTTCGCCATCCACGGAAACCGTATGTTCTTTAACCATTTGATGTAGTTGTGTGAGAGTGTAGCTCAAATATATCTTATAACAACATCCTAGTATATTGAAGATACTGGTGTTGTTACAAAAGAAGTAAATAAAAAGAGTTTAGGGGGTCGGAGAAGCAAAATAAAACAAATGAACATGAGAGAATGAATTACCTTAAAAAGTGTAACTTCTTTTGGTTTGAGCCTAAGGCGATAAGTGAACCTTTAGTGAAAACTAGGGCATATATGCCTAAAATCGAATTCTTTCCGTATTTTAAGCCTCTATCCTTTATTGGATAATTGTAAAAACATTTAAAAACATATATAATCATATTTCAGTTATTTCTATCCACTCCCGCCATTACAACGGCTACATGTTAACTACCATTTAAAATAATATTATTTTATTATTAGACTGCAACGTAAGATTCCCAAGAAACTCGTTGTTGCGTGTTGGGTACGCCATCGAGCATAGCATCCCCTTTAAAGTCATATTAATATTTTATTCACAAATATGGATAAATACAAAAATGAGCATAAAAACTCAGTATGGGTTATTAAAAAAAACATGGAAAGGAAACATGAGTTCATATATAAATAAGAATGAAATCATACTTTACCCATAAAACATAGGCACTTTAAAATACCTCATAAAATCATGAATAAATCATAGAAATCATAAGACATAAAGGTAACTTGAGGCATTCATAACATTCTTACGTAGGGAGTAACCCTCTTGGTTACGTTTGGAATACCCATCACAGTATATTCCCTAAAATCTCTTCGGAGAAACCTTAACGTTTCACTCCTTCGCGTTACCCAATGCATTGGAGAGCTATAACGGGCTCACCCGCCCTTAGTTTATCACGGAACCACCCGTCTTCATAATAATGCCCAACCCCTCAAAGTGATGTGATTCGTTAATGCCATATGTGGGACGTGTAAAGGATGGATTTAAAGTTATTATATATGATGTTATACTGGAATTATAATATACCTATATATATCATTATCATTTATTTCCATTAAAGCATGAGATAGAAATGAAAGTAGCGTTCATGCGTACGTACGGACTACCGTCTCCATGAACGGTGCATTTCATTTCTTATCCCCAAATGTAATTTATTATTAAAAGTACATGTATATAATGGATATATATAATTAATGATATATATAAATGATGAATATAATTCTGGAATTAAAATATACATACCTCTCATTTAGTTTTAATTCCATTAATATGACAAAGAAATGAAAGTAGCGTTCATGCGTACGTACGGCTTACCGTCTCCATGAACGGTGCATTTCATTTCTTACCTCTAAATGTGATGTAATATTATAAATTAATGTATTTACTAGATATATATGACATATATGATATCTACATCATGAATACCATTCTGGATATAATGAACCTTTGACCAAATTAACAACATGTAAGTATAAGAAGTCAATTTTTGACTTAAGAACCAAATACCGACAAAATGAACATTATTAACTTAAATGATTACATGATGTTCATAACATGGTATAAAAGGAATAATGAACTTGGAAAAGATTCATAATCAAGTAGAGATTAACTAAAGTTTATTATTCAGGAGTTTAAAGAACGGTCGGGTCAAGTCAGATACGAGGTATGGGAACTTCTTAACCCAATTTCCATTCTTTGGGTTAATATCCTATTTTCAAATTATGTCATTATGTTATTATGTCGTATCTTGTATTTGTACTTTATTTATGTGTACTTATAGTGAATACACATAATGTATATATTTTATTTTAAAAATGATCATTGTATGGGATTTCGTCTCAATCTCCTTTCGTTGAGGCATATTTTATTTACCATTTTATCCAATGGTGGTCATTGGAATCGATTTCGATTTGAAATTAGACTTAAACTGGTGTCAATCTTTTGATACTTATTGTTTTGTAAAAACACGCTATTTGCTCTGGCAGCGGGAATTAATTATTAAATTAATTAGTGTGACTTATATGATTTGAATTTTGTAAAATAGACTTCATTTTTGAATTCGGAATATCAAATATAGCTTAGGGTGAATTTTTGGTAATTTTCTGAAAAACTTCAATTTTTGATGAATAGTGAAACCACTAAGTGGTAATCAAGCAAACTGATTTTTCAGTTAAATGAAAGTTTACCACTAATGTGTATTGAATTTTGAAAATCCGACATACATGGTTGTCATTAAGAAGTAAAATGTGGTTCAATGAGATTAAAATAATTTTTTGGTGAATAGTAACTTATTAAGTTTTTAATCGCGATTAGTGGTAATTAGTGTAGTTTAAGGAATAAATAATGCTTTAATAATATAAAATGACCTAGACACATGTACCAACCTTGTTGGTTGTGTCATGGCCGACCAAAACAAGCCATGGGTCAACTTGGGGACCCCATGGATCCACTTTTGTTGGGAATTGACATAAATTACTTTTTATTTAATGTTAAAGTGAAAATGACACAAACATGATATGTTTTGCAAAAACAATTTTTAAGTGGGGTTATACAAGTCCAAAATTTGATTATAAATAGTAATTGGAAAGCTAAAAAGATTTCCTATATCATAGTATTTTTTTTATAATTTTTAGACATTAAATAAATTTAATTATTTACGACATAATAATGATGCAGTGATGACATCATTATTTGACGATTTAAATAAAATGGAATGACAATATAAAATCTATGAACTACACATGGCCAAAACCAATTGGATGAGTGGATTTCGAACCCTTATCACCTTATCCACGAATTCTATCAATGTGGGACCTTTTAAAACCGAAACACATTTTCAAATAATGTAATGTTTCTTTACTTTCCAAAAGTGCCCCTCCTCTCCCCTTATAAAAGGCCCCCACCTCTACCTCATTTCACACACTCTTCAAGCCTTTGGCTCGGCCAACCCCTGACCATTTGCTCTCTCCACATCCCTCTCCTCATCCTAGAGGATTCCCTTTGGGCAGAATCCTTTCAAAGGAAGCCTTTAGGCTCAACTCAAAAGGAGTTACACTTTTTAAGGTATTTCATTCTCTCATGTTCATTTGTTTTATTTTGCTTCTCCGACCCCCTAAACTCTTTTTATTTACTTCTTTTGTAACAACACCAGTATCTTCAATATACTAGGATTTTTTTATAAGATATATTTGAGCTACACTCTCACACAACTACATCAAATGGTTAAAGAACATACGGTTTCCGTGGATGGCGAAATTCTGCCTCCCGAAACGATGATTGTTCAATACTCATTTAACACCTTCAAAGGTGGCCATTATGATGTCACTATTTTTATATATGATATATTATATGTTTATGTTTTCCTTAAGCTTCTGTTTTTTTCATTTTGGGCATACCTTTATGGTTTCCATTATGGGTAAAACACGATATCTTCATTTTAGGAAGTGCGGACTACCGCCCCCTAAAAGTGATTTGATTCGTTAATACCATATGTGGGATGTGTAAAGGATAAAGTTAATGATATTATATATGTTGTTATACTGGAATTATAATATACTTTTATATCAGTATGATTCCATTCCAGAAAATATGAAATAGAAATGGAAGTAGCGTTCATGCGTACGTACGGCTTACCGTCTCCATGAACGATGCATTTCATTTCTTACCTCTAAATGTGATGTAATATTATAAATGAATGTATGTACTGGATATATATGACATATATGATATCTACATAATGAATACCATTCTGGATATAATGAACCTTTGACCAAATTAACAACTTGTAATTATAAGAAGTCAATTTTTGACTTAAGAACCAAATACCGACAAAATGAACATTATTAACTTAAATGATTACATGATGTTCATAACATGGTATAAAAGGAATAATGAACTTGAAAAAGATTCATAAGCAAGTAGAGATTAACTCAAGTTTATTATTCAGGAGTTTAAAGAACGGTCGGGTCAAGTCGGATACGAGGTATGGGACTTCGTCTCAATCTCCTTTCGTTGAGGCATATTTTATTTTATACACAACTTTCTTTTATACGGTGTATAAACCCCTTTGACTTTTACGTTTACTCAAAAGGAATCTTTTTTATACGAAGCGTTTACTAAACGAAAAAAGGGAATGTTTTTGTCGTACGTATGCGGCGACAACGACTTCTCCGCCGTCGTAACCGTTATTTGAGTTTTGGCTTCCTCTACAAGCCATACCTTCTTTTTAAAAGAAAAATAAATACCATGTTTTACTTTTCTTTTATTTTGGTATTGAAAATGGTTTTCATAATGTTTTTATTATATCAATGTGTTGTATTGATATCTCGTGATTGAAATGTGGAAATGTTATGTTTCCTTTATGCATGTTTTATGTGATATGATTATGTTATGGTTCTTGGGCATTATTATGAAGACGGGTGGTTCCGTGATAAACTAAGGGCGGGTGAGCCCGTTATAGCTCTCCAATGCATTGGGTAACGCGAAGGAGTGAAACGTTAAGGTTTCTCCGAAGAGATTTTAGGGAATATACTGTGATGGGTATTCCAAACGTAACCAAGAGGGTTACTCCCTACATAAGAATGTTATGAATGCCTCAAGTTACCTTTACATATTATGATTTCTATGATTTATTCATGATTTTATGAGGTATGTTAAAGTGCCTATGTTTTATGGGTAAAGTATGATTTCATTCTTATGTATATATGAACTCATGTTTCCTTTCCATGTTTTTATAACCCATACTGAGTTTTTATGCTCATCCCAAGTTTTTGAAATGTTTTTCACAGGTCAAGGGAAAGGTACATGATAAGATGATAGAGTCAAGGATGTGTCAAGAAATAATCCATGTTTTATTTTAAATGTGTTTCCATTGATGGGAATGAAGAATACTATCTTTATGTAACCACTTTGTTTATATGTGGAATGTAATGCAAGTTTTATGATCTAATTCTCTAAAACTCTAAACCCGAAAAGATCCTCAACGTGTAATCTTGTAATAACTCAAGATTAAGTAAGGTTTAAGGCTGGGGCCTTATCATTTAAGTTAATAATGTTCATTTTGTCGGTATTTGGTTCTTAAGTCAAAAATAGACTTCTTATACTTACATGTTGTTAATTTGGTCAAAGGTTCATTATATCCAGAATGGTATTCATGATGTAGATATCATATATGTCATATATATCCAGTAAATACATTAATTTATAATATTACATCACATTTAGAGGTAAGAAATGAAATGCACCGTTCATGGAGACGGTAAGCCGTACGTACGCATGAACGCTACTTTCATTTCTTTGTCATATTAATGGAATTAAAACTAAATGAGAGGTATGTATATTTTAATTCCAGAATTATATTCATCATTTATATATATCATTAATTATATATATCCATTATATACATGTACTTTTAATAATAAATTACATTTGGGGATAAGAAATGAAATGCACCGTTCATGGAGACGGTAGTCCGTACGTACGCATGAACGCTACTTTCATTTCTATCTCATGCTTTAATGGAAATAAATGATAATGATATATATAGGTATATTATAATTCCAGTATAACATCATATATAATAACTTTAAATCCATCCGTTACACGTCCCACATATGGCATTAACGAATCACATCACTTTGAGGGGGCGGTAGTCCGCACTTCCTTAAAATGAAGATATCGTGTTTTACCCATAATGGAAACCATAAAGGTATGCCCAAAATGAAAAAAACAGAAGCTTAAGGAAAACATAAACATATTATATATCATATATAAAAATAGTGACATCATAATGGCCACCTTTGAAGGTGTTAAATGAGTGTTGAACAATCATCGTTTCGGGAGGCAGAATTTCGCCATCCACGGAAACCGTATGTTCTTTAACCATTTGATGTAGTTGTGTGAGAGTGTAGCTCAAATAAATCTTATAACAACATCCTAGTATATTGAAGATACTGGTGTTGTTACAAAAGAAGTAAATAAAAAGAGTTTAGGGGGTTGGAGAAGCAAAAATAAAACAAATGAACATTAGAGAATGAATTACCTTAAAAAGTGTAACTCCTTTTGATTTGAGCCTAAAGGCTTCCTTTGAAAGGATTCTGCCCAAAGGGAATCCTCTAGGATGAGGAGAGGGATGTGGAGAGAGCAAATGGGTAGGGTTTGGCCGAGCCAATGGCTTGAAGAGTGTGTGAAATGAGGTAGAGGTGGGGGCCTTTTATAAGAGGAGAGGAGGGGTACTTTTGGAAAGTAAAGAAACATTACTTTATTTGAAAATGTGATTCGGTTTTAAAAGGTCCCACATTGATAGAATTCGTGGATAAGGTGATAAGGCATCGAAATCAACTCATCCAATTGGTTTTGGCCATGTGTAGTTCATAGATTTTACATTATCTTTCTATTTTATTTAAATCGTCAAATAATGATGTCATCGCTGCATCATTAGTATGTCATAAATAATTAAATTTATTTAATGTCTAAAAATTATAAAACAAATACTATGATATAGGAAATCATTTTATCTTTCCAATGACTATTTATAATCAATACAACACATTGATATAAAAACATTATGAAAACCATTTTCAATACCAAAATAAAAGAAAAGTAAAATATGGTATTTATTTTTCTTTTAAAAAGAAGGTATGGCTTGTAGAGGAAGCCGAAACTCAAATAACGGTTACGACGGCGGAGAAGTCGTTGTCGCCGCATACGTACGACAAAAACATTCCCTTTTGTCGTTTAGTAAACGCTTCGTATAAAAAAGACTCCTTTTGAATAAACGTAAAAGTCAAAGGGGTTTATACACCGTATAAAAGAAGGTTGTGTATAAAATAAAATATGCCTCAATGAAAGGAGATTGAGACGAAGTCCCATACCTCGTATCCGACTTGACCCGACCGTTCTTTAAACTCCTGAATAATAAACTTGAGTTAATCTCTACTTGCTTATGAATCTTTTTCAAGTTCATTATTCCTTTTATACCATGTTATGAACATCATGTAATCATTTAAGTTAATAATGTTCATTTTGTCGGTATTTGGTTCTTAAGTCAAAAATAGACTTCTTATACTTACATGTTGTTAATTTGGTCAAAGGTTCATTATATCCAGAATGGTATTCATGATGTAGATATCATATATGTCATATATATCCAGTAAATACATTAATTTATAATATTACATCACATTTAGAGGTAAGAAATGAAATGCACCGTTCATGGAGACGGTAAGCCGTACGTACGCATGAACGCTACTTTCATTTCTTTGTCATATTAATGGAATTAAAACTAAATGAGAGGTATGTATATTTTAATTCCAGAATTATATTCATCATTTATATATATCATTAATTATATATATCCATTATATACATGTACTTTTAATAATAAATTACATTTGGGGATAAGAAATGAAATGCACCGTTCATGGAGACGGTAGTCCGTACGTACGCATGAACGCTACTTTCATTTCTATCTCATGCTTTAATGGAAATAAATGATAATGATATATATAGGTATATTATAATTCCAGTATAACATCATATATAATAACTTTAAATCCATCCTTTACACGTCCCACATATGGCATTAACGAATCACATCACTTTGAGGGGGCGGTAGTCCGCACTTCCTTAAAATGAAGATATCGTGTTTTACCCATAATGGAAACCATAAAGGTATGCCCAAAATGAAAAAACAGAAGCTTAAGGAAAACATAAACATATTATATATCATATATAAAAATAGTGACATCATAATGGCCACCTTTGAAGGTGTTTAATGAGTGTTGAACAATCATCGTTTCGGGAGGCAGAATTTCGCCATCCACGGAAACCGTATGTTCTTTAACCATTTGATGTAGTTGTGTGAGAGTGTAGCTCAAATAAATCTTATAACAACATCCTAGTATATTGAAGATACTGGTGTTGTTACAAAAGAAGTAAATAAAAAGAGTTTAGGGGGTTGGAGAAGCAAAATAAAACAAATGAACATGAGAGAATGAATTACCTTAAAAAGTGTAACTCCTTTTGAGTTGAGCCTAAAGGCTTCCTTTGAAAGGATTCTGCCCAAAGGGAATCCTCTAGGATGAGGAGAGGGATGTGGAGAGAGCAAATGGGCAGGGTTTGGCCGAGCCAATGGCTTGAAGAGTGTGTGAAATGAGGTAGAGGTGGGGGCCTTTTATAAGAGGAGAGGAGGGACACTTTTGGAAAGTAAAGAAATATTACATTATTTGAAAATGTGATTCGGTTTTAAAAGGTCCCACATTGATAGAATTCGTGGATATCGTCAAATAATGATGTCATCACTGCATCATTATTATGTCGTAAATAATTAAATTTATTTAATGTCTAAAAATTATAAAAAAAATACTATGATATAGGAAATCTTTTTAGCTTTCCAATGACTATTTATAATCAAATTTTGGACTTGTATAACCCCACTTAAAAATTGTTTTTGCAAAACATATCATGTTTGTGTCATTTTCACTTTAACATTAAATAAAAAGTAATTTATGTCATTTCCCAACAAAAGTGGATCCATGGGGTCCCCAAGTTGACCCATGGCTTGTTTTGGTCGGCCATGACACAACCAATAAGGTTGGTACATGTGTCTAGGTCATTTTATATTATTAAAGCATTATTTATTCCTTAAACTACACTAATTACCACTAATCGCGATTAAAAACTTAATAAGTTACTATTCACCAAAAAATTATTTTAATCTCATTGAACCACATTTTACTTCTTAATGACAACCATGTATGTCGGATTTCCAAAATTCAATACACATTAGTGGTAAACTTTCATTTAACTGAAAAATCAGTTTGCTTGATTACCACTTAGTGGTTTCACTATTCATCAAAAATTGAAGTTTTTCAGAAAATTACCAAAAATTCACCCTAAGCTATATTTGATATTCCGAATTCAAAAATGAATTCTATTTTACAAAATTCAAATCATATAAGTCACAATAATTAATTTAATAATTAATTCCCGCTGCCAGAGCAAATAGCGTGTTTTTACAAAACAATAAGTATCAAAAGATTGACACCAGTTTAAGTCTAATTTCAAATCGAAATCGATTCCAATGACCACCATTGGATAAAATGGTAAAAATATATTCATATTACACATTAAGACCAATTCAAAATATAATCTAATCATATAAATAAATTAGATTAAAAAGCAGTTTTGATGTAAAATACAACATTTTACACTATTCATAAAAAAAATGAACTTTATCAGAAAGGTACCAAAAATTACACAAAGTAAAATTTGATGTCCCGATTCTTAATAAGAGTTTTATTTGGTCCAAAAGAATGTATAAGAGTGATCAAAACTATATTTAATGACGGTTCACCATTAAAAGGTGATAAGTGAACCTTTAGTGAAAATTAGAGTATAAAAGCCTAAAATTGAACTCTTTCCGTATTTTAAGCCTTTATCTTTTATTGGGTAAATGTAAAAACATTTAAAAACATATCTAATCATATTTTAGTTATTTCTATCCATTCCCGCCAGTACAACGGCTACTTGTTAACTAACATAATATTATTATATTACTAGTGTGCTACGTAAGTTTCAAAGAAACTCATCGTTGCGTATCGGGTACGCTATCGAACATAGCAACCCCTTTTAATTAAAATTCATATTTAATTCTCTAATATTAATAAATATGAAAATTATTTATTCTTTAATTACCTGGGATGTTAAGTGGTAATCAAGCAAACTGATTTTTCAGTTAAATGAAAGTTTACCACTAATGTGTATTGAATTTTGAAAATCCGACATACATGGTTGTCATTAAGAAGTAAAATGTGGTTCAATGAGATTAAAATAATTTTTTGGTGAATAGTAACTTATTAAGTTTTTAATCGCGATTAGTGGTAATTAGTGTAGTTTAAGGAATAAATAATGCTTTAATAATATAAAATGACCTAGAAACATGTACCAACCTTATTGGTTGTGTCATGGCCGACCAAAACAAGCCATGGGTCAACTTGGGGACCCCATGGATCCACTTTTGTTGGGAAATGACATAAATTACTTTTTATTTAATGTTAAAGTGAAAATGACACAAACATGATATGTTTTGCAAAAACAATTTTTAAGTGGGGTTATACAAGTCCAAATTTTGATTATAAATATTCAATGGAAAGCTAAAAAGATTTCCTACATCATAGTAATTTGTTTATAATTTTTAGACATTAAATAAATTTAATTATTTATAACATAATAATGATGCAGCGATGACATCATTATTTGACGATTTAAATAAAATGGAAAGATAAAATAAAATCTATGAACTACACATGTCCAAAACCAATTGGATGAGTTGATTTCGATGCCTTATAACCTTATCCACGAATTCTATCAATGTGGGACCTTTTATAACCGAATCACATTTTCAAATAATGTAATGTTTCTTTACTTTCCAAAAGTGCCCCTCCTCTCCTCTTATAAAAGGCCCCCACCTCTACCTCATTTCACACACTCTTCAAGCCATTGGCTCGGCCAAACCCTGCCCATTTGCTCTCTCCACATCCCTCTCCTCATCCTAGAGGATTCCCTTTGGGCAGAATCCTTTCAAAGGAAGCCTTTAGGCTCAAATCAAAAGGAGTTACACTTTTTAAGGTAATTCATTCTCTAATGTTCATTTGTTTTATTTTTGCTTCTCCAACCCCCTAAACTCTTTTTATTTACTTCTTTTGTAACAACACCAGTATCTTCAATATACTAGGATGTTGTTATAAGATTTATTTGAGCTACACTCTCACACAACTACATCAAATGGTTAAAGAACATACGGTTTCCGTGGATGGCGAAATTCTGCCTCCCGAAACGATGATTGTTCAACACTCATTTAACACCTTCAAAGGTGGCCATTATGATGTCACTATTTTTATATATGATTTATAATATGTTTATGTTTTCCTTAAGCTTCTGTTTTTTTCATTTTGGGCATACCTTTATGGTTTCCATTATGGGTAAAACACGATATCTTCATTTTAAGGAAGTGCGGACTACCGCCCCCTCAAAGTGATGTGATTCGTTAATGCCATATGTGGGACGTGTAAAGGATGGATTTAAAGTTATTATATATGATGTTATACTGGAATTATAATATACCTATATATATCATTATCATTTATTTCCATTAAAGCATGAGATAGAAATGAAAGTAGCGTTCATGCGTACGTACGGACTACCGTCTCCATGAACGGTGCATTTCATTTCTTAACCCCAAATGTAATTTATTATTAAAAGTACATGTATATAATGGATATATATAATTAATGATATATATAAATGATGAATATAATTCTGGAATTAAAATATACATACCTCTCATTTAGTTTTAATTCCATTAATATGACAAAGAAATGAAAGTAGCGTTCATGCGTACGTACGGCTTACCGTCTCCATGAACGGTGCATTTCATTTCTTACCTCTAAATGTGATGTAATATTATAAATTAATGTATTTACTGGATATATATGACATATATGATATCTACATCATGAATACCATTCTGGATATAATGAACCTTTGACCAAATTAACAACATGTAAGTATAAGAAGTCTATTTTTGACTTAAGAACCAAATACCGACAAAATGAACATTATTAACTTAAATGATTACATGATGTTCATAACATGGTATAAAAGGAATAATGAACTTGAAAAAGATTCATAAGCAAGTAGAGATTAACTCAAGTTTATTATTCAGGAGTTTAAAGAACGGTCGGGTCAAGTCGGATACGAGGTATGGGACTTCGTCTCAATCTCCTTTCATTGAGGCATATTTTATTTTATACACAACCTTCTTTTATACGGTGTATAAACCCCTTTGACTTTTACGTTTATTCAAAAGGAGTCTTTTTTATACGAAGCGTTTACTAAATGACAAAAGGGAATGTTTTTGTCGTACGTATGCGGCGACAACGACTTCTCCGCCGTCGTAACCGTTATTTGAGTTTCGGCTTCCTCTACAAGCCATACCTTCTTTTTAAAAGAAAAATAAATACCATATTTTACTTTTATTTTATTTTGGTATTGAAAATGGTTTTCATAATGTTTTTATATCAATGTGTTGTATTGATATCTCGTGATTGAAATGTGGAAATTTTATGTTTCCTTTATGCATGTTTCATGTGATATGATTATGTTATGGTTCTTGGGCATTATTATGAAGACGGGTGGTTCCGTGATAAACTAAGGGCGGGTGAGCCCGTTATAGCTCTCCAATGCATTGGGTAACGCGAAGGAGTGAAACGTTAAGGTTTCTCCGAAGAGATTTTAGGGAATATACTGTGATGGGTATTCCAAACGTAACCAAGAGGGTTACTCCCTACGTAAGAATGTTATGAATGCCTCAAGTTACCTTTATGTCTTATGATTTCTATGATTTATTCATGATTTTATGAGGTATTTTAAAGTGCCTATGTTTTATGGGTAAAGTATGATTTCATTCTTATTTATATATGAACTCATGTTTCCTTTCCATGTTTTTTTTAATAACCCATACTGAGTTTTTATGCTCATCCCAAGTTTTTGAAATGTTTTTCACAGGTCAAGGGAAAGGTACATGATAAGATGATAGAGTCAAGGATGTGTCAAGAAATAATCCATGTTTTATTTTAAATGTGTTTCCATTGATGGGAATGAAGAATACTATCTTTATGTAACCACTTTGTTTATATGTGGAATGTAATGCAAGTTTTGTGATCTAATTCTCTAAAACTCTAAACCTGAAAAGATCCTCAATGTGTAATCTTGTAATAACACAAGATTAAGTAAGGTTTAAGGCTGGGGCCTTATAGTTGATACCAACTATAAGACCCCAGCCTTAAATCTTACTTAATCTTGAGTTATTACAAGATTACACATTGAGGATCTTTTCGGGTTTAGAGTTTTAGAGAATTAGATCAGAAAACTTGCATTACATTCCACATATAAACAAATTGGTTACATAAAGATAGTATTCTTCATTCCCATCAATGGAAACACATTTAAAATAAAACATGGATTATTTCTTGACACATCCTTGACTCTATCATCTTATCATGTACCTTTCCCTTGACCTGTGAAAAACATTTCAAAAACTTGGGATGAGCATAAAAACTCAGTATGGGTTACAAAAACATGGAAAGGGAACATGAGTTCATATATACATAAGAATGAAATCATACTTTACCCATAAAACATAGGCACTTTAACATACCTCATAAAATCTTGAATAAATCATAGAAATCATAATATGTAAAGGTAACTTGAGGCATTCATAACATTCTTATGTAGGGAGTAACCCTCTTGGTTACGTTTGGAATACCCATCACAGTATATTCCCTAAAATCTCTTCGGAGAAACCTTAACGTTTCACTCCTTCGCGTTACCCAATGCATTGGAGAGCTATAACGGGCTCACCCGCCCTTAGTTTATCACGGAACCACCCGTCTTCATAATAATGCCCAAGAACCATAACATAATCATATCACATAAAACATGCATAAAGGAAACATAAAATTTCCACATTTCAATCACGAGATATCAATACAACACATTGATATAAAAACATTATGAAAACCATTTTCAATACCAAAATAAAAGAAAAGTAAAATATGGTATTTATTTTTCTTTTAAAAATAAGGTATGGCTTGTAGAGGAAGCCGAAACTCAAATAACGGTTACGACGGCGGAGAAGTCGTTGTCGCCGCATACGTACGACAAAAACATTCCCTTTTGTCGTTTAGTAAACGCTTCGTATAAAAAAGACTCCTTTTGAATAAACGTAAAAGTCAAAGGGGTTTATACACCGTATAAAAGAAGGTTGTGTATAAAATAAAATATGCCTCAATGAAAGGAGATTGAGACGAAGTCCCATACCTCGTATCCGACTTGACCCGACCGTTCTTTAAACTCCTGAATAATAAACTTGAGTTAATATCTACTTGCTTATGAATCTTTTTCAAGTTCATTATTCCTTTTATACCATGTTATGAACATCATGCAATTATTTAAGTTAGTAATGTTTATTTTTTTGGTATTTGGTTCTTAAGTCAAAAATAGACTTCTTATACTTACATGTTGTTAATTTGGTCAAAGGTTCATTATATCCAGAATGGTATTCATGATGTAGATATCATATATGTCATATATATCCAGTAAATACATTAATTTATAATATTACATCACATTTAGAGGTAAGAAATGAAATGCACCGTTCATGGAGACGGTAAGCCGTACGTACGCATGAACGCTACTTTCATTTCTTTGTCATATTAATGGAATTAAAACTAAATGAGAGGTATGTATATTTTAATTCCAGAATTATATTCATCATTTATATATATCATTAATTATATATATCCATTATATACATGTACTTTTAATAATAAATTACATTTGGGGATAAGAAATGAAATGCACCGTTCATGGAGACGGTAGTCCGTACGTACGCATGAACGCTACTTTCATTTCTATCTCATGCTTTAATGGAAATAAATGATAATGATATATATAGGTATATTATAATTCCAGTATAACATCATATATAATAACTTTAAATCCATCCTTTACACGTCCCACATATGGCATTAACGAATCACATCACTTTGAGGGGGCGGTAGTCCGCACTTCCTTAAAATGAAGATATCGTGTTTTACCCATAATGGAAACCATAAAGGTATGCCCAAAATGAAAAAAACAGAAGCTTAAGGAAAACATAAACATATTATATATCATATATAAAAATAGTGACATCATAATGGCCACCTTTGAAGGTGTTAAATGAGTGTTGAACAATCATCGTTTCGGGAGGCAGAATTTCGCCATCCACGGAAACCGTATGTTCTTTAACCATTTGATGTAATTGTGTGAGAGTGTAGCTCAAATAAATCTTATAACAACATCCTAGTATATTGAAGATACTGGTGTTGTTACAAAAGAAGTAAATAAAAAGAGTTTAGGGGGTTGGAGAAGCAAAAATAAAACAAATGAACATTAGAGAATGAATTACCTTAAAAAGTGTAACTCCTTTTGATTTGAGCCTAAAGGCTTCTTTTGAAAGGATTCTGCCCAAAGGGAATCCTCTAGGATGAGGAGAGGGATGTGGAGAGAGCAAATGGGCAGGGTTTGGCCGATCCAAAGGCTTGAAGAGTGTGTGAAATGAGGTAGAGGTGGGGGCCTTTTATAAGAGGAGAGGAGGGACACTTTTGGAAAGTAAAGAAATATTACATTATTTGAAAATGTGATTCGGTTTTAAAAGGTCCCACATTGATAGAATTCGTGGATAAGGTGATAAGGGTTCGAAATCCACTCATCCAATTGGTTTTGGCCATGTGTAGTTCATAGATTTTATATTGTCATTCCATTTTATTTAAATCGTCAAATAATGATGTCATCACTGCATCATTATTATGTCGTAAATAATTAAATTTATTTAATGTCTAAAAATTATAAAAAAAATACTATGATATAGGAAATCTTTTTAGCTTTCCAATGACTATTTATAATCAAATTTTGGACTTGTATAACCCCACTTAAAAATTGTTTTTGCAAAACATATCATGTTTGTGTCATTTTCACTTTAACATTAAATAAAAAGTAATTTATGTCATTTCCCAACAAAAGTGGATCCATGGGGTCCCCAAGTTGACCCATGGCTTGTTTTGGTCGGCCATGACACAACCAATAAGGTTGGTACATGTGTCTAGGTCATTTTATATTATTAAAGCATTATTTATTCCTTAAACTACACTAATTACCACTAATCGCGATTAAAAACTTAATAAGTTACTATTCACCAAAAAATTATTTTAATCTCATTGAACCACATTTTACTTCTTAATGACAACCATGTATGTCGGATTTTCAAAATTCAATACACATTAGTGGTAAACTTTCATTTAACTGAAAAATCAGTTTGCTTGATTACCACTTAGTGGTTTCACTATTCATCAAAAATTGAAGTTTTTCAGAAAATTACCAAAAATTCACCCTAAGCTATATTTGATATTCCGAATTCAAAAATGAAGTCTATTTTACAAAATTCAAATCATATAAGTCACACTAATTAATTTAATAATTAATTCCCGCTGCCAGAGCAAATAGCGTGTTTTTACAAAACAATAAGTATCAAAAGATTGACACCAGTTTAAGTCTAATTTCAAATCGAAATCGATTCCAATGACCACCATTGGATAAAACCACTAAGTGGTAATCAAGCAAACTGATTTTTCAGTTAAATGAAAGTTTACCACTAATGTGTATTGAATTTTGAAAATCCGACATACATGGTTGTCATTAAGAAGTAAAATGTGGTTCAATGAGATTAAAATAATTTTTTGGTGAATAGTAACTTATTAAGTTTTTAATCGCGATTAGTGGTAATTAGTGTAGTTTAAGGAATAAATAATGCTTTAATAATATAAAATGACCTAGACACATGTACCAACCTTATTGGTTGTGTCATGGCCGACCAAAACAAGCCATGGGTCAACTTGGGGACCCCATGGATCCACTTTTGTTGGGAAATGACATAAATTACTTTTTATTTAATGTTAAAGTGAAAATGACACAAACATGATATGTTTTGCAAAAACAATTTTTAAGTGGGGTTATACAAGTCCAAATTTTGATTATAAATAGTCATTGGAAAGATAAAACGATTTCCTATATCATAGTATTTGTTTTATAATTTTTAGACATTAAATAAATTTAATTATTTATGACATACTAATGATGCAGCGATGACATCATTATTTGACGATTTAAATAAAATAGAAAGATTATGTAAAATCTATGAACTACACATGGCCAAAACCAATTGGATGAGTTGATTTCGATGCCTTATCACCTTATCCACGAATTCTATCAATGTGGGACCTTTTAAAACCGAATCACATTTTCAAATAATGTAATATTTCTTTACTTTCCAAAAGTGTCCCTCCTCTCCTCTTATAAAAGGCCCCCACCTCTTTGAGGGGGCGGTAGTCCGCACTTCCTTAAATGAAGACATCGCGTATACCCATAATGGAAGCCACAAAGGTAAGACAAAAAATGAAAAATACAGAAGCATAAATAAAACATAAACATATTATATATCATATATAAAAATAGTGACATCATAATGGCCACCTTTGAAGGTGTTAAATGAGTATTGAACAATCATCGTTTCGGGAGGCAGAATTTCACCGTCCACGGAAACCGTATGTTCTTTAACCATTTGATGTAGTTGTGTGAGAGTGTAGCTAAAATAAATCTTGTAACAACACCCTAGTATATTGAAGATACTGGTGTTGTTACAAAAGAAGTAAATAAAAAGAGATTATAGGTTTGGAGAAGCAAAATAAAACAAATGAACAAGAGAGAATGAGTTACCTTTAAAAGTGTAATCTCCTTTTGATTTGAGCCTAAAGGCTTCCTTTGGAAGGATTCTGCCCAAAGGGGATCCTCTAGGATGAGGAGAGGGATGTTGAGAGAGTAAATGGGCAGGGGTTGGCCGAGCCAAAGGCTTGAGGGGTGTGGGAAAAGAGGTAGAGGTGGGGGCCTTTTATAAGAGGAGAGGAGGGGCACTTTTGGAAAGCAATGAAATATTACATTATTTGAAAATGCTTTTCGGTTCTAAAGGGTCCCACATTGATAGAATTCGTGGATAAGGTGATAAGGCATCGAAATCCACTCATCCAATTGGTTTTGTCCATGTGTATATTGTAGATTTTTCATTATCTTTCCATTTTAATTAAATTGTCAAATAATGATGTCATCGCTGCATCAGTATTATGTCATAAATAATTTAATTTCTTTAATGTCTAAAAATTATAAAAAAATACTATGATATAGGAAATCTTTTTATCTTTCCAATGACTATTTATAATCAAAATTTGGACTTGTATAACCCCACTTAAAAATTGTTTTAGTAAAACATACTATGTTAGTGTCATTTTCACTTTAACATTAAATAAAAAGTATTTTATGTTATTTCCCAACAAAAGTGGATCCATGGGGTCCCCAAGTTAGGCCATGGCTTGTCTTGGTCGGCCATGACATAACCAATAGGGTTGGGACATGTGTCTAGGTCATTTTATATTATTAAAGCATTATTTATACCTTAAACTACCCTAATTACTACTAATCGCGATTAAGAACTTAATGAGTTACTATTCACCAAAAAAATTATTATAATCTCATTGAACCACATTTTACTTCTTAATGACAACCATGTATGTCGGATTTTCAAAATTCAATACACATTAGTGGTAAAATTTCATTTAACTGAAAAATCAGTTTGCTTGATTACCACTTAGTGGTTTCACTATTCATCAAAAATTGAAGTTTTTCAGAAAATTACCAAAAATTCACCCTAAGCTATATTTGATATTCTGAATTCAAAAATGAAGTCCGTTTTACAAAATTCAAAACATATTAGTCACATTAATTAATTTAATAATTAATTCCCGCTGTCAGAGCAAATAGCGTGTTTTTATAAAACAATAAGTATCAAAAGATTGACACCAGTTTAAGTCCGATTTCAAAGTGAAATTAATTCCAACCACCACTATTGGATTAAATGGTAAAAATATTTCCTAATTTCACTTTAAAACCAATTCAAAAGATAATCTAATCATATAAATAAATTAGATTAAAAAGAGGTTTTGAATTAAAACACAACATTTTACACTATTCATTAAAAAATGAACTTTATCAGAAAAATACCAAAAATTTACACAAAGTAAAATTTGATGTCCCGATTCTTAATAAGAGTTTTATTAGGTCCAAAAGAATGTATAAGAGTGATCAAAACTATATTTAATGACAGTTATTGTTTTGTAAAAACACGCTATTTGCTCTGGCAGCGGGAATTAATTATTGAATTAATTAATGTGACTTATATGATTTGAATTTTGTAAAATGAACTTCATTTTTGAATTCGGAATATCAAATATAGCTTAAAGTAAATTTTTGGTAATTTTCTGAAAAACTTCAATTTTTGATGAATAGTGAAACCACTAAGTGGTAATCAAGCAAACTGATTTTTCAGTTAAATGAAAGTTTACCACTAATGTGTATTGAATTTTGAAAATCCGACATACATGGTTGTCATTAAGAAGTAAAATGTGGTTCAATGAGATTAAAATAATTTTTTGGTGAATAGTAACTTATTAAGTTTTTAATCGCGATTAGTGGTAATTAGTGTAGTTTAAGGAATAAATAATGCTTTAATAATATAAAATGACCTAGACACAGGTACCAACCTTATTGGTTGTGTCATGGCCGACCAAAACAAGCCATGGGTCAACTTGGGGACCCCATGGATCCACTTTTGTTGGGAAATGACATAAATTACTTTTTATTTAATGTTAAAGTGAAAATGACACTAACATAAATTGTTTTACTAAAACAATTTTTAAGTGGGGTTATACAAGTCCAAAATTTGATTATAAATAGTCATTGGAAAGCTAAAAAGATTTCCTACATCATAGTAATTTGTTTATAATTTTTAGACATTAAATAAATTTAATTATTTATAACATAATAATGATGCAGCGATGACATCATTATTTGACGATTTAAATAAAATGGAAAGATAAAAGAAAATATATGAACTACACATGTCCAAAACCAATTGGATGAATGGATTTCGATGCCTTATCACCTTATCCACGAATTCCATCAATGTGGGACCTTTTAAAACCGAAACACATTTTCAAATAATGTAATGTTTCTTTACTTTCCAAAAGTGCCCCTCCTCTCCCCTTATAAAAGGCCCCCACCTCTACCTCATTTCACACACTCTTCAAGCCATTGGATCGGCCAACCCCTGACCATTTGCTCTTTCCACATCCCTCTCCTCATCCTAGAGGATTCCCTTTGGGCAGAATCCTTTCAAAGGAAGCCTTTAGGCTCAAACCAAAAGAAGTTACACTTTTTAAGGTATTTCATTCTCTCATGTTCATTTGTTTTATTTTGCTTCTCCGACCCCCTAAACTCTTTTTATTTACTTCTTTTGTAACAACACCAGTATCTTCAATATACTAGGATGTTGTTATAAGATATATTTGAGCTACACTCTCACACAACTACATCAAATGGTTAAAGAACATACGGTTTCCGTGGATGGCGAAATTCTGCCTCCCGAAACGATGATTGTTCAATACTCATTTAACACCTTCAAAGGTGGCCATTATGATGTCACTATTTTTATATATGATATATTATATGTTTATGTTTTCCTTAAGCTTCTGTTTTTTTCATTTTGGGCATACCTTTATGGTTTCCATTATGGGTAAAACACGATATCTTCATTTTAGGAAGTGCGGACTACCGCCCCCTAAAAGTGATTTGATTCGTTAATACCATATGTGGGATGTGTAAAGGATAAAGTTAATGATATTATATATGTTGTTATACTGGAATTATAATATACTTTTATATCATTATGATTCCATTCCAGAAAATATGAAATAGAAATGGAAGTAGCGTTCATGCGTACGTAGGGCTTACCGTCTCCATGAACGATGCATTTCATTTCTTACCTCTAAATGTGATGTAATATTATAAATGAATGTATGTACTGGATATATATGACATATATGATATCTACATAATGAATACCATTCTGGATATAATGAACCTTTGACCAAATTAACAACTTGTAAGTATAAGAAGTCAATTTTTGACTTAAGAACCAAATACCGACAAAATGAACATTATTAACTTAAATGATTACATGATGTTCATAACATGGTATAAAAGGAATAATGAACTTGAAAAAGATTCATAAGCAAGTAGAGATTAACTCAAGTTTATTATTCAGGAGTTTAAAGAACGGTCGGGTCAAGTCGGATACGAGGTATGGGACTTCGTCTCAATCTCCTTTCGTTGAGGCATATTTTATTTTATACACAACTTTCTTTTATACGGTGTATAAACCCCTTTGACATTTACGTTTACTCAAAAGGAATCTTTTTTATACGAAGCGTTTACTAAACGACAAAAGGGAATGTTTTTGTCGTACGTATGCGGCGACAACGACTTCTCCGCCGTCGTAACCGTTATTTGAGTTTTGGCTTCCTCTACAAGCCATACCTTCTTTTTAAAAGAAAAATAAATACCATGTTTTACTTTTCTTTTATTTTGGTATTGAAAATGGTTTTCATAATGTTTTTATTATATCAATGTGTTGTATTGATATCTCGTGATTGAAATGTGGAAATGTTATGTTTCCTTTATGCATGTTTTATGTGATATGATTATGTTATGGTTCTTGGGCATTATTATGAAGACGGGTGGTTCCGTGATAAACTAAGGGCGGGTGAGCCCGTTATAGCTCTCCAATGCATTGGGTAACGCGAAGGAGTGAAACGTTAAGGTTTCTCCGAAGAGATTTTAGGGAATATACTGTGATGGGTATTCCAAACGTAACCAAGAGGGTTACCCCCTACGTAAGAATGTTATGAATGCCTCAAGTTACCTTTACGTATTATGATTTATATGATTTATTCATGTTTTTATGAGGTATGTTAAAGTGCCTATGTTTTATGGGTAAAGTATGATTTCATTCTTATGTATATATGAACTCATGTTTCCTTTCCATGTTTTTATAACCCATACTGAGTTTTTACGCTCATCCCAAGTTTTTGAAATGTTTTTCACAGGTCAAGGGAAAGGTACATGATAAGATGATAGAGTCAAGGATGTGTCAAGAAATAATCCATGTTTTTGTAAAAACACGCTATTTGCTCTGGCAGTGGGAATTAATTATTAAATTAATTAATGTGACTTATATAATTTGAATTTTGTAAAAAAGACTTCATTTTTGAATTCGGAGTATCAAATATAGCTTAGGGTGAATTTTTGGTAATTTTCTGAAAAACTTCAATTTTTGATGAATAGTGAAACCACTAAGTGATAATCAAGCAAACTGATTTTTCAGTTAAATGAAAGTTTACCACTAATGTGTATTGAATTTTGAAAATCCGACATACATGGTTGTCATTAAGAAGTAAAATGTGGTTCAATGAGATTATAATAATTTTTTGGTGAATAATAACTTATTGAGTTTTTAATCGCGATTAGTGATAATTAGTGTAGTTTAAGGTATAAATAATACTTTAAAAATATGAAATGACCTAGACACATGTCCCAACCCTATTGGTTGTGTCATGGCCGACCACGACAAGCCATGGCCTAACTTGGGGACCCCATGGATCCACTTTTGTTGGGAAATAACATAAAATACTTTTTATTTAATGTTAAAGTGAAAATGACACTAACATAAATTGGTTTACTAAAACAATTTTTAAGTGGGGTTATACAAGTCCAAAATTTGATTATAAATAGTCATTGGAAAGCTAAAAAGATTTCCTATATCATAGTATTTTTTTTATAATTTTTAGACATTAAATAAATTTAATTATTTACGACATAATAATGATGCAGTGATGACATCATTATTTGACGATTTAAATAAAATGGAATGACAATATAAAATCTATGAACTACACATGGCCAAAACCAATTGGATGAGTGGATTTCGAACCCTTATCACCTTATCCACGAATTCTATCAATGTGGGACCTTTTAAAACCGAATCACATTTTCAAATAATGTAATATTTCTTTACTTTCCAAAAGTGTCCCTCCTCTCCTCTTATAAAAGGCCCCCACCTCTACCTCATTTCACACACTCTTCAAGCCTTTGGCTCGGCCAACCCCTGCCCATTTGCTCTCTCCACATCCCTCTCCTCATCCTAGAGGATTCCCTTTGGGCAGAATCCTTTCAAAGGAAGCCTTTAGGCTCAACTCAAAAGGAGTTACACTTTTTAAGGTAATTCATTCTCTCATGTTCATTTGTTTTATTTTGCTTCTCCAACCCCCTAAACTCTTTTTATTTACTTCTTTTGTAACAACACCAGTATCTTCAATATACTAGGATGTTGTTATAAGATTTATTTGAGCTACACTCTCACACAACTACATCAAATGGTTAAAGAACATAAGGTTTCCGTGGATGGCGAAATTCTGCCTCCCGAAACGATGATTGTTCAACACTCATTAAACACCTTAAAAGGTGGCCATTATGATGTCACTATTTTTATATATGATATATAGTATGTTTATGTTTTCCTTAAGATTCTGTTTTTTACATTTTGGTCAAACCTTTATGGTTCTCATTATGGGTAAACACGATATCTTCATTTAAGGAAGTGCGGACTACCGCCCCCTCAAAGTGATTTGATTCGTTAAATACCATATGTGGGACATATAAAGGATGGAACTATGATAATAAATATGATATTATACTGGAATTATAATATACCTTTATATCATTATTATTCCATTCTATAAAATACGAATAGAAATGGAAGTAGCGTTCATGCGTACGTACGGCTTACCGTCTCCATGAACGGTGCATTTCATTTCTTACCTCTAAATGATTATGTAATGTTATAAATTCATGAATGTACTGGATATATATGACATATATTATATCTACAACATGAATACAATTCTGGATATAATAAACATTTGGCCACATGAACAACATGTAATTGTAAGAAGTCCACTTTCGACTTAAGAACCAAATACCGACAAAATGAACATTATTAACTTAAATGATTACATAATGTTCACAACATGTCAATAATTGATATAAAAGGAATAATGAACTTGGAAAAGGTTCTTAAGCAAATATAAATTAACTCAAGTTTATTATTCAGGACGTTAAAGAACGATCAAGTCAAGTCGGACCCGAGGTAAGGGATCCTGCAACTCTCTTTCTCTTTAAGTACACTCTATTATGTCATTTCTTTTAAGCTCATCTTTCTGATGATTGGGATGTTATTTTATATTAATCCTACTGTAATTTTTATTTTCATGTGATGAGAGACCCTATTCTCTCTCATCAATCCATTTTGGAAGTTTTATGTGGCGTCGTTAGGCTGCCGAGTTCTCGTAAGGGATTTCTCATCTCACTTTTATTCCCGTGAGATTTATGCTACATTTGCCACAAATTCCATTGAGTGGTGTAAGTACTGCCCATTATTATACTCTTTGTGTAATATACTTTCGTTTATGAGTATTTACATCAAAGATCTATTGTCCTTCTCTCATGGGGTGTATGTTTTGAAAGATACCCAAGTCGGTAAGGGAACCTTTCACCCTCCTCTTTTTTAAAAGACTTCTTTTGTTGGGTCTGTTAATTTACATATTTCTATGTTGGGATATGTTCTCATATATCCTTATTGATGTAAATTTTATGTCCAAGTGATGAGATACACTTTTTATCTCTCATCAACTCATTTTGATGTGATGCCGTTAGGCTGTCAAGGGAACTTTTTAACCCAATTTCGATTTCTTTGGGTTGAACATGTAGTCATTGAATATGTCATCCATTGAATATGTGTGAACGACCTTTTATTGTTTTACACTTAATATCCACTCATATTGGGTGTATTTATATTTGTCACACATATTTTTGAGATTGATTTGTCCTTGATTTAAGGATACCTTCTTTATAAGGGATTTCATCACATTTTACATCCCTATTGAGACTTCATTGTTGTTATGCACCAATTCACTCTTATATGGTGTATATACTGTCCTTTGGAATATTATATCATGGATTCCTTTATTCCCATGATATTACAATGTTTTGACTAAATGTTATTCCTCAATTATTGTATTCAAGTGTCTCTAATTTTGGTAAAACCCCTTTAACCAAAATATCGTTTTAAATGTTTTAATTATTCGTTCTTATTAATATCCATGTTTTCAAAGTGGTTTTAAGGATTTATTTATATGGATGTTAATGGTTTAAAATTTTAAAAGCTTCAAGGTGGTATGGGACACTTTGATTCAAAAATCTCTTTATTAAATGTTTTAAATGGTTTTGAAAATGGTTTTTAATGGATTCATTATTTCAATATCTTAAACTATTATATTGTGATTGAAATGTGGAAATGTTGTGTTTCCTTTATTCATGTTTTATGTGATACGATTATGTTATGGTTCTTGGGCATTGTTATGAAGAATGGGTGGTTCCGTGATAAACTAAGGGCGGGTGAGCCCGATATAGCTCTCCAATGCATTGGGTAACGCGAAGGAGTGAAACGTTAAGGTTTCTCCGAAGAGATTTAGGGAAAGATAAAGGCTTAAAATACGGAAAGAGTTCAATTTTAGGCTTTTATACTCTAATTTTCACTAAAGGTTCACTTATCACCTTTTAATGGTGAACCGTCATTAAATATAGTTTTGATCACTCTTATACATTCTTTTGGACAAAATAAAACTCTTATTAAGAATCGGGACATCAAATTTTACTTTGTGTAATTTTTGGTACCTTTCTGATAAAGTTCATTTTTTTTATGAATAGTGTAAAATGTTGTATTTTACATCAAAACTGCTTTTTAATCTAATTTATTTATATGATTAGATTATCTTTTGAATTGGTCTTAATGTGTAATATGAATATATTTTTACCATTTTATCCAATGGTGGTCATTGGAATCGATTTCGATTTGAAATTAGACTTAAACTGGTGTCAATCTTTTGATACTTATTGTTTTGTAAAAACACGCTATTTGCTCTGGCAGCGGGAATTAATTATTAAATTAATTAGTGTGACTTATATGATTTGAATTTTGTAAAATAGACTTCATTTTTGAATTCGGAATATCAAATATAGCTTAGGGTGAATTTTTGGTAATTTTCTGAAAAACTTCAATTTTTGATGAATAGTGAAACCACTAAGTGGTAATCAAGCAAACTGATTTTTCAGTTAAATGAAAGTTTACCACTAATGTGTATTGAATTTTGAAAATCCGACATACATGGTTGTCATTAAGAAGTAAAATGTGGTTCAATGAGATTAAAATAATTTTTTGGTGAATAGTAACTTATTAAGTTTTTAATCGCGATTAGTGGTAATTAGTGTAGTTTAAGGAATAAATAATGCTTTAATAATATAAAATGACCTAGACACATGTACCAACCTTATTGGTTGTGTCATGGCCGACCAAAACAAGCCATGGGTCAACTTGGGGACCCCATGGATCCACTTTTGTTGGGAAATGACATAAATTACTTTTTATTTAATGTTAAAGTGAAAATGACACAAACATGATATGTTTTGCAAAAACAATTTTTAAGTGGGGTTATACAAGTCCAAATTTTGATTATAAATAGTCATTGGAAAGATAAAACGATTTCCTATATCATAGTATTTGTTTTATAATTTTTAGACATTAAATAAATTTAATTATTTACGACATAATAATGATGCAGTGATGACATCATTATTTGACGATTTAAATAAAATGGAATGACAATATAAA
Organism: Viscum album; assembly: GCA_963277665.1. NCBI lineage: Eukaryota > Viridiplantae > Streptophyta > Magnoliopsida > Santalales > Viscaceae > Viscum > Viscum album. The sequence continues at coordinate 1,430,809,699 of OY728141.1, forward strand.
ATCTATGAACTACACATGGCCAAAACCAATTGGATGAGTGGATTTCGAACCCTTATCACCTTATCCACGAATTCTATCAATGTGGGACCTTTTAAAACCGAATCACATTTTCAAATAATGTAATATTTCTTTACTTTCCAAAAGTGTCCCTCCTCTCCTCTTATAAAAGGCCCCCACCTCTACCTCATTTCACACACTCTTCAAGCCATTGGCTCGGCCAAACCCTGCCCATTTGCTCTCTCCACATCCCTCTCCTCATCCTAGAGGATTCCCTTTGGGCAGAATCCTTTCAAAGGAAGCCTTTAGGCTCAAATCAAAAGGAGTTACACTTTTTAAGGTAATTCATTCTCTAATGTTCATTTGTTTTATTTTTGCTTCTCCAACCCCCTAAACTCTTTTTATTTACTTCTTTTGTAACAACACCAGTATCTTCAATATACTAGGATGTTGTTATAAGATTTATTTGAGCTACACTCTCACACAACTACATCAAATGGTTAAAGAACATACGGTTTCCGTGGATGGAGAAATTCTGCCTCCCGAAACGATGATTGTTCAACACTCATTTAACACCTTCAAAGGTGGCCATTATGATGTCACTATTTTTATATATGATATATAATATGTTTATGTTTTCCTTAAGCTTCTGTTTTTTCATTTTGGGCATACCTTTATGGTTTCCATTATGGGTAAAACACGATATCTTCATTTTAGGAAGCGCGGACTACCGCCCCCTAAAAGTGATTTGATTCATTAATACCATATGTGGGATGTGTAAAGGATAAAGTTAATGATATTATACATGATGTTATACTGGAATTATAATATACCTATATATATCATTATCATTTATTTCCATTAAACTATGAGATAGAAATGAAAGTAGCGTTCATGCGTACGTACGGACTACCGTCTCCATGAACGGTGCATTTCATTTCTTATCCCCAAATGTAATTTATTATTAAAAGTACATGTATATAATGGATATATATAATTAATGATATATATAAATGATGAATATAATTCTGGAATTAAAATATACATACCTCTCATTTAGTTTTAATTCCATTAATATGACAAAGAAATGAAAGTAGCGTTCATGCGTACGTACGGCTTACCGTCTCCATGAACGGTGCATTTCATTTCTTACCTCTAAATGTGATGTAATATTATAAATTAATGTATTTACTGGATATATATGACATATATGATATCTACATCATGAATACCATTCTGGATATAATGAACCTTTGACCAAATTAACAACATGTAAGTATAAGAAGTCTATTTTTGACTTAAGAACCAAATACCGACAAAATAAACATTATTAACTTAAATAATTGCATGATGTTCATAACATGGTATAAAAGGAATAATGAACTTGAAAAAGATTCATAATCAAGTAGAGATTAACTCAAGTTTATTATTCAGGAGTTTAAAGAACGGTCGGGTCAAGTCGGATACGAGGTATGGGACTTCGTCTCAATCTCCTTTCGTTGAGGCATATTTTATTTTATACACAACTTTCTTTTATACGGTGTATAAACCCCTTTGACTTTTACATTTATTCAAAAGGAATCTTTTTTATACGAAGCGTTTACTAAACGAAAAAAGGGAATGTTTTTTTTTCGTACGGATGCGGCGACAACGACTTCTCCGCCGTCGTAACCGTTATTTGAGTTTTGGCTTCCTCTACAAGCCATACCTTCTTTTTTAAAAGAAAAATAAATACCATGTTTTACTTTGGTATTGAAAATGGTTTTCATAATGTTTTTATTATATCAATGTGTTGTATTGATATCTCGTGATTGAAATGTGGAAATGTTATGTTTCCTTTATGCATGTTTTATGTGATATGATTATGTTATGGTTCTTGGGCATTATTATGAAGACGGGTGGTTCCGTGATAAACTAAGGGCGGGTGAGCCCGTTATAGCTCTCCAATGCATTGGGTAACGCGAAGGAGTGAAACGTTAAGGTTTCTCCGAAGAGATTTTAGGGAATATACTGTGATGGGTATTCCAAACGTAACCAAGAGGGTTACTCCCTATGTAAGAATGTTATGAATGCCTCAAGTTACCTTTATGTCTTATGATTTCCATGATTTATTCATGATTTTATGAGGTATGTTAAAGTGCCTATGTTTTATGGGTAAAGTATGATTTCATTCTTATGTATATATGAACTCATGTTTCCTTTCCATGTTTTTATAACCCATACTGAGTTTTTATGCTCATCCCAAGTTTTTGAAATGTTTTTCACAGGTCAAGGGAAAGGTACATGATAAGATGATAGAGTCAAGGATGTGTCAAGAAATAATCCATGTTTTATTTTAAATGTGTTTCCATTGATGGGAATGAAGAATACTATCTTTATGTAACCACTTTGTTTATATGTGGAATGTAATGCAAGTTTTATGATCTAATTCTCTAAAACTCTAAACCCGAAAAGATCCTCAATGTGTAATCTTGTAATAACTCAAGATTAAGTAAGGTTTAAGGCTGGGGCCTTATAGTTGTGAATTTTTGGTAATTTTCTGACAATGTTCATTTTTAAATGAATAGTGAAAAATACTGCATTTTACATCAAAACTACTTTTTAATCTAATTTATTTATATGATTAGATTATGTTTTGAATTGGTTTTGAAGTGAAATTAGAATATATTTTTACCATTTTATCCAATGGTGGTCATTGGAATCAATTTCGATTTGAAATTAGACTTAAACTGGTGTCAATCTTTTGATACTTATTGTTTTGTAAAAACACGCTATTTGCTCTGGCAGCGGGAATTAATTATTAAATTAATTAATGTGACTTATATGATTTGAATTTTGTAAAATAGACTTCATTTTTGAATTCGTAATGTCAAATATAGCTTAGAGTGAATTTTTAGTAATGTTTCTTTACTTTCCAAAAGTACCCCTCCTAAAGTTCATTTTTTTTATGAATAGTGTAAAATGTTGTATTTTACATCAAAACTGCTTTTTAATCTAATTTATTTATATGATTAGATTATCTTTTGAATTGGTCTTAATGTGTAATATGAATATATTTTTACCATTTTATCCAATGGTGGTCATTGGAATCGATTTCGATTTGAAATTAGACTTAAACTGGTGTCAATCTTTTGATACTTATTGTTTTGTAAAAACACGCTATTTGCTCTGGCAGCGGGAATTAATTATTAAATTAATTAGTGTGACTTATATGATTTGAATTTTGTAAAATAGACTTCATTTTTGAATTTGGAATATCAAATATAGCTTAGGGTGAATTTTTGGTAATTTTCTGAAAAACTTCAATTTTTGATGAATAGTGAAACCACTAAGTGGTAATCAAGCAAACTGATTTTTCAGTTAAATGAAAGTTTACCACTAATGTGTATTGAATTTTGAAAATCCGACATACATGGTTGTCATTAAGAAGTAAAATGTGGTTCAATGAGATTAAAATAATTTTTTGGTGAATAGTAACTTATTAAGTTTTTAATCGCGATTAGTGGTAATTAGTGTAGTTTAAGGAATAAATAATGCTTTAATAATATAAAATGACCTAGACACATGTACCAACCTTATTGGTTGTGTCATGGCCGACCAAAACAAGCCATGGGTCAACTTGGGGACCCCATGGATCCACTTTTGTTGGGAAATGACATAAATTACTTTTTATTTAATGTTAAAGTGAAAATGACACAAACATGATATGTTTTGCAAAAACAATTTTTAAGTGGGGTTATACAAGTCCAAATTTTGATTATAAATAGTCATTGGAAAGATAAAACGATTTCCTATATCATAGTATTTGTTTTATAATTTTTAGACATTAAATAAATTTAATTATTTATGACATACTAATGATGCAGCGATGACATCATTATTTGACGATTTAAATAAAATAGAAAGATAATGTAAAATCTATGAACTACACATGGCCAAAACCAATTGGATGAGTTGATTTCGATGCCTTATCACCTTATCCACGAATTCTATCAATGTGGGACCTTTTAAAACCGAATCACATTTTCAAATAAAGTAATGTTTCTTTACTTTCCAAAAGTACCCCTCCTCTCCTCTTATAAAAGGCCCCCACCTCTACCTCATTTCACACACTCTTCAAGCCATTGGCTCGGCCAAACCCTGCCCATTTGCTCTCTCCACATCCCTCTCCTCATCCTAGAGGATTCCCTTTGGGCAGAATCCTTTCAAAGGAAGGGAATTAATTATTAAATTAATTAATGTGACTAATATGTTTTGAATTTTGTAAAACGGACTTCATTTTTGAATTCAGAATATCAAATATAGCTTAGGGTGAATTTTTGGTAATTTTCTGAAAAACTTCAATTTTTGATGAATAGTGAAACCACTAAGTGGTAATCAAGCAAACTGATTTTTCAGTTAAATGAAATTTTACCACTAATGTGTATTGAATTTTGAAAATCCGACATACATGGTTGTCATTAAGAAGTAAAATGTGGTTCAATGAGATTATAATAATTTTTTTTGGTGAATAGTAACTCATTAAGTTCTTAATCGCGATTAGTAGTAATTAGGGTAGTTTAAGGTATAAATAATGCTTTAATAATATAAAATGACCTAGACACATGTCCCAACCCTATTGGTTATGTCATGGCCGACCAAGACAAGCCATGGCCTAACTTGGGGACCCCATGGATCCACTTTTGTTGGGAAATAACATAAAATACTTTTTATTTAATGTTAAAGTGAAAATGACACTAACATAGTATGTTTTACTAAAACAATTTTTAAGTGGGGTTATACAAGTCCAAATTTTAATTATAAATAGTCATTGGAAAGCTAAAAAGATTTCCTATATCATAGTATTTTTTTTATAATTTTTAGACATTAAAGAAAGTAAATTATTTATGACATAATAATGATGCAGCGATGACATCATTATTTGACAATTTAATTAAAATGGAATGATAATGAAACATCTACAATATACACATGGAAAAAACCAATTGGATGAGTGGATTTCGATGCCTTATCACCTTATCCACGAATTCTATCAATGTGGGACCCTTTAGAACCGAAAAGCATTTTCAAATAATGTAATATTTCATTGCTTTCCAAAAGTGCCCCTCCTCTCCTCTTATAAAAGGCCCCCACCTCTACCTCTTTTCCCACACCCCTCAAGCCTTTGGCTCGGCCAACCCCTGCCCATTTACTCTCTCAACATCCCTCTCCTCATCCTAGAGGATTTCCCTTGGGCAGAATCCTTTCAAAGGAAGACTTTAGGCTCAAATCAAAAAGAGTTACACTTTTAAAGGTAACTCATTCTCTCTTGTTCATTTGTTTTATTTTGCTTCTCCAACCCCCTAATCTCTTTTTATTTACTTCTTTTGTAACAAAAACAGTACCTTAAATATACTAGGATGTTGTTATAAGATTTATTTGAGCTACACTCTCACACAACTACATCAAATGGTTAAAGAACATACGGTTTCCGTGGATGGTGAAATTCTGCCTCCTGAAACGATGATTGTTCAATACTCATTTAACACCTTCAAAGGTGGCCATTATGATGTCACTATTTTTATATATGATATATAGTATGTTTATGTTTTCCTTAAGATTCTGTTTTTTACATTTTGGTCAAACCTTTATGGTTCCCATTATGGGTAAACACGATATCTTCATTTAAGGAAGTGCGGACTACCGCCCCCTCAAAGTGATTTGATTCGTTAAATACCATATGTGGGACATATAAAGGATGGAACTATGATAATAAATATGATATTATACTGGAATTATAATATACCTTTATATCATTATTATTCCATTCTATAAAATACGAATAGAAATGGAAGTAGCGTTACGGAAAGAGTTCAATTTTAGGCTTTTATACTCTAATTTTCACTAAAGGTTCACTTATCACCTTTTAATGGTGAACCGTCATTAAATATAGTTTTGATCACTCTTATACATTCTTTTGGACCAAATAAAACTCTTATTAAGAATCGGGACATCAAATTTTACTTTGTGTAATTTTTGGTACCTTTCTGATAAAGTTCATTTTTTTTATGAATAGTGTAAAATGTTGTATTTTACATCAAAACTGCTTTTTAATCTAATTTATTTATATGATTAGATTATCTTTTGAATTGGTCTTAATGTGTAATATGAATATATTTTTACCATTTTATCCAATGGTGGTCATTGGAATCGATTTCGATTTGAAATTAGACCTAAACTGGTGTCAATCTTTTGATACTTATTGTTTTGTAAAAACACGCTATTTGCTCTGGCAGCGGGAATTAATTATTAAATTAATTAGTGTGACTTATATGATTTGAATTTTGTAAAATAGACTTCATTTTTGAATTCGGAATATCAAATATAGCTTAGGGTGAATTTTTGGTAATTTTCTGAAAAACTTCAATTTTTGATGAATAGTGAAACCACTAAGTGGTAATCAAGCAAACTGATTTTTCAGTTAAATGAAAGTTTACCACTAATGTGTATTGAATTTTGAAAATCCGACATACATGGTTGTCATTAAGAAGTAAAATGTGGTTCAATGAGATTAAAATAATTTTTTGGTGAATAGTAACTTATTAAGTTTTTAATCGCGATTAGTGGTAATTAGTGTAGTTTAAGGAATAAATAATGCTTTAATAATATAAAATGACCTAGACACATGTACCAACCTTATTGGTTGTGTCATGGCCGACCAAAACAAGCCATGGGTCAACTTGGGGACCCCATGGATCCACTTTTGTTGGGAAATGACATAAATTACTTTTTATTTAATGTTAAAGTGAAAATGACACAAACATGATATGTTTTGCAAAAACAATTTTTAAGTGGGGTTATACAAGTCCAAATTTTGATTATAAATAGTCATTGGAAAGATAAAACGATTTCCTATATCATAGTATTTGTTTTATAATTTTTAGACATTAAATAAATTTAATTATTTATGACATACTAATGATGCAGCGATGACATCATTATTTGACGATTTAAATAAAATAGAAAGATAATGTAAAATGTGGTTCAATGAGATTAAAATAATTTTTTGGTGAATAGTAACTTATTAAGTTTTTAATCGCGATTAGTGGTAATTAGTGTAGTTTAAGGAATAAATAATGCTTTAATAATATAAAATGACCTAGACACATGTACCAACCTTATTGGTTGTGTCATGGCCGACCAAAACAAGCCATGGGTCAACATGGGGACCCCATGGATCCACTTTTGTTGGGAAATGACATAAATTACTTTTTATTTAATGTTAAAGTGAAAATGACACAAACATGATATGTTTTGCAAAAACAATTTTTAAGTGGGGTTATACAAGTCCAAATTTTGATTATAAATAGTCATTGGAAAGATAAAACGATTTCCTATATCATAGTATTTGTTTTATAATTTTTAGACATTAAATAAATTTAATTATTTATGACATACTAATGATGCAGCGATGACATCATTATTTGACGATTTAAATAAAATAGAAAGATAATGTAAAATCTATGAACTACACATGGCCAAAACCAATTGGATGAGTTGATTTCGATGCCTTATCACCTTATCCACGAATTCTATCAATGTGGGACCTTTTAAAACCGAATCACATTTTCAAATAAAGTAATGTTTCTTTACTTTCCAAAAGTACCCCTCCTCTCCTCTTATAAAAGGCCCCCACCTCTACCTCATTTCACACACTCTTCAAGCCATTGGCTCGGCCAAACCCTGCCCATTTGCTCTCTCCACATCCCTCTCCTCATCCTAGAGGATTCCCTTTGGGCAGAATCCTTTCAAAGGAAGCCTTTAGGCTCAAATCAAAAGGAGTTACACTTTTTAAGGTAATTCATTCTCTAATGTTCATTTGTTTTATTTTTGCTTCTCCAACCCCCTAAACTCTTTTTATTTACTTCTTTTGTAACAACACCAGTATCTTCAATATACTAGGATGTTGTTATAAGATTTATTTGAGCTACACTCTCACACAACTACATCAAATGGTTAAAGAACATACGGTTTCCGTGGATGGCGAAATTCTGCCTCCCGAAACGATGATTGTTCAACACTCATTTAACACCTTCAAAGGTGGCCATTATGATGTCACTATTTTTATATATGATATATAATATGTTTATGTTTTCCTTAAGCTTCTGTTTTTTTCATTTTGGGCATACCTTTATGGTTTCCATTATGGGTAAAACACGATATCTTCATTTTAAGGAAGTGCGGACTACCGCCCCCTCAAAGTGATGTGATTCGTTAATGCCATATGTGGGACGTGTAAAGGATGGATTTAAAGTTATTATATATGATGTTATACTGGAATTATAATATACCTATATATATCATTATCATTTATTTCCATTAAAGCATGAGATAGAAATGAAAGTAGCGTTCATGCGTACGTACGGACTACCGTCTCCATGAACGGTGCATTTCATTTCTTATCCCCAAATGTAATTTATTATTAAAAGTACATGTATATAATGGATATATATAATTAATGATATATATAAATGATGAATATAATTCTGGAATTAAAATATACATACCTCTCATTTAGTTTTAATTCCATTAATATGACAAAGAAATGAAAGTAGCGTTCATGCGTACGTACGGACTACCGTCTCCATGAACGGTGCATTTCATTTCTTATCCCCAAATGTAATGTATTATTAAAAGTACATGTATATAACGGATATATATAATTAATGATATATATAAATGATGAATATAATTCTGGAATTAAAATATACATACCTCTCATTTAGTTTTAATTCCATTAATATGACAAAGAAATGAAAGTAGCGTTCATGCGTACGTACGGCTTACCGTCTCCATGAACGGTGCATTTCATTTCTTACCTCTAAATGATTATGTAATATTTTAAATACATGTATGTACTGGATATATTTGACATATATGATATCTACATCATGAATACTATTCTGGATATAATGAAACATTGACCAAATTAACAACATGTAAGTGTAAGAAGTCTATTTTTGACTTAAGAACCAAATACCGACAAAATAAACATTATTAACTTAAATAATTGCATGATGTTCATAACATGGTATAAAAGGAATAATGAACTTGAAAAAGATTCATAATCAAGTAGAGATTAACTCAAGTTTATTATTCAGGAGTTTAAAGAACGGTCGGGTCAAGTCGGATACGAGGTATGGGACTTCGTCTCAATCTCCTTTCGTTGAGGCATATTTTATTTTATACACAACTTTCTTTTATACGGTGTATAAACCCCTTTGACTTTTACATTTATTCAAAAGGAATCTTTTTTATACGAAGCGTTTACTAAACGAAAAAAGGGAATGTTTTTTTTTTCGTACGGATGCGGCGACAACGACTTCTCCGCCGTCGTAACCGTTATTTGAGTTTTGGCTTCCTCTACAAGCCATACCTTCTTTTTAAAAGAAAAATAAATACCATATTTTACTTTTCTTTTATTTTGGTATTGAAAATGGTTTTCATAATGTTTTTATATCAATGTGTTGTATTGATATCTCGTGATTGAAATGTGGAAATTTTATGTTTCCTTTATGCATGTTTTATGTGATATGATTATGTTATGGTTCTTGGGCATTATTATGAAGACGGGTGGTTCCGTGATAAACTAAGGGTGGGTGAGCCCGTTATAGCTCTCCAATGCATTGGGTAACGCGAAGGAGTGAAACGTTAAGGTTTCTCCGAAGAGATTTTAGGGAATAGTGTAAAATGTTGTATTTTACATCAAAACTGCTTTTTAATCTAATTTATTTATATGATTAGATTATCTTTTGAATTGGTCTTAATGTGTAATATGAATATATTTTTACCATTTTATCCAATGGTGGTCATTGGAATCGATTTCGATTTGAAATTAGACTTAAACTGGTGTCAATCTTTTGATACTTATTGTTTTGTAAAAACACGCTATTTGCTCTGGCAGCGGGAATTAATTATTAAATTAATTAGTGTGACTTATATGATTTGAATTTTGTAAAATAGACTTCATTTTTGAATTCGGAATATCAAATATAGCTTAGGGTGAATTTTTGGTAATTTTCTGAAAAACTTCAATTTTTGATGAATAGTGAAACCACTAAGTGGTAATCAAGCAAACTGATTTTTCAGTTAAATGAAAGTTTACCACTAATGTGTATTGAATTTTGAAAATCCGACATACATGGTTGTCATTAAGAAGTAAAATGTGGTTCAATGAGATTAAAATAATTTTTTGGTGAATAGTAACTTATTAAGTTTTTAATCGCGATTAGTGGTAATTAGTGTAGTTTAAGGAATAAATAATGCTTTAATAATATAAAATGACCTAGACACATGTACCAACCTTATTGGTTGTGTCATGGCCGACCAAAACAAGCCATGGGTCAACTTGGGGACCCCATGGATCCACTTTTGTTGGGAAATGACATAAATTACTTTTTATTTAATGTTAAAGTGAAAATGACACAAACATGATATGTTTTGCAAAAACAATTTTTAAGTGGGGTTATACAAGTCCAAATTTTGATTATAAATAGTCATTGGAAAGATAAAACGATTTCCTATATCATAGTATTTGTTTTATAATTTTTAGACATTAAATAAATTTAATTATTTATGACATACTAATGATGCAGCGATGACATCATTATTTGACGATTTAAATAAAATAGAAAGATAATGTAAAATCTATGAACTACACATGGCCAAAACCAATTGGATGAGTTGATTTCGATGCCTTATCACCTTATCCACGAATTCTATCAATGTGGGACCTTTTAAAACCGAATCACATTTTCAAATAAAGTAATGTTTCTTTACTTTCCAACAGTACCCCTCCTCTCCTCTTATAAAAGGCCCCCACCTCTACCTCATTTGTGTCAATCTTTTGATACTTATTGTTTTATAAAAACACGCTATTTGCTCTGACAGCGGGAATTAATTATTGAATTAATTAATGTGACTTATATGATTTGAATTTTGTAAAATGGACTTCTTTTTTGAATTCGGAATATCAAATATAGCTTAGGGTGAATTTTTGGTAATTTTCTGAAAAACTTCAATTTTTGATGAATAGTGAAACCACTAAGTGGTAATCAAGCAAACTGATTTTTCAGTTAAATGAAATTTTACCACTAATGTGTATTGAATTTTAAAAATACGACATACATGGTTGTCATTAAGAAGTAAAATGTGGTTCAATGAGATTATAATAATTTTTTGGTGAATAGTAACTCATTAAGTTCTTAATCGCGATTAGTGGTAATTAGGGTAGTTTAAGGTATAAATAATGCTTTAATAATATAAAATGACCTAGACACATGTCCCAACCCTATTGGTTATGTCATGGCCGACCAAGACAAGCCATGGCATAACTTGGGGACCCCATGGATCCACTTTGTTTAAATGTGGAATGTAATGCAAGTTTCATGATCTAATTCTCTAAAACTCTAAACCTAAAAAGATCCTCAATGTGTAATCTTGTATTAACTCAAGATTAAGTAAGTTTTAAGGCTGGGGCCTTATAGTTAAGAAGTTCCCATACCTCGTATCCGACTTGACCCGACCGTTCTTTAAACTCCTGAATAATAAACTTGAGTTAATCTCTACTTGATTATGAATCTTTTTCAAGTTCATTATTCCTTTTATACCATGTTATGAACATCATGTAATCATTTAAGTTAATAATGTTCATTTTGTCGGTATTTGGTTCTTAAGTCAAAAATTGACTTCTTATACTTACATGTTGTTAATTTGGTCAAAGGTTCATTATATCCAGAATGGTATTCATTATGTAGATATCATATATGTCATATATATCCAGTACATACATTCATTTATAATATTACATCACATTTAGAGGTAAGAAATGAAATGCACCGTTCATGGAGACGGTAAGCCGTACGTACGCATGAACGCTACTTCCATTTCTATTTCATATTTTCTGGAATGGAATCATAATGATATAAAAGTATATTATAATTCCAGTATAACAACATATATAATATCATTAACTTTATCCTTTACACATCCCACATATGGTATTAACGAATCAAATCACTTTTAGGGGGCGGTAGTCCGCACTTCCTAAAATGAAGATATCGTGTTTTACCCATAATGGAAACCATAAAGGTATGCCCGAAATGAAAAAAACATAAGCTTAAGGAAAACATAAACATATCATATATCATATATAAAAATAGTGACATCATAATGGACACCTTTGAAGGTGTTAAATGAGTATTGAACAATCATCGTTTCGGGAGGCAGAATTTCGCCATCCACGGAAACCGTATGTTCTTTAACCATTTGATGTAGTTGTGTGAGAGTGTAGCTCAAATATATCTTATAAAAACATCCTAGTATATTGAATATACTGGTGTTGTTACAAAAGAAGTAAATAAAAAGAGTTTAGGGGGTCGGAGAAGCAAAATAAAACAAATGAACATGAGAGAATGAATTACCTTAAAAAGTGTAACTTCTTTTGGTTTGAGCCTAAAGGCTTCCTTTGAAAGGATTCTGCCCAAAGGGAATCCTCTAGGATGAGGAGAGGGATGTGGAGAGAGCAAATGGGCAGGGGTTGGCCGAGCCAATGGCTTGAAGAGTGTGTGAAATGAGGTAGAGGTGGGGGCCTTTTATAAGAGGAGAGGAGGGACACTTTTGGAAAGTAAAGAAATATTACATTATTTGAAAATGTGATTCGGTTTTAAAAGGTCCCACATTGATAGAATTCGTGGATAAGGTTATAAGGGTTCGAAATCCACTCATCCAATTGGTTTTGGCCATGTGTAGTTCATAGATTTTATATTGTCATTCCATTTTATTTAAATCGTCAAATAATGATGTCATCACTGCATCATTATTATGTCGTAAATAATTAAATTTATTTAATGTCTAAAAATTATAAAAAAAAATACTATGATATAGGAAATCTTTTTAGCTTTCCAATGACTATTTATAATCAAATTTTGGACTTGTATAACCCCACTTAAAAATTGTTTTAGTAAAACAATTTATGTTAGTGTCATTTTCACTTTAACATTAAATAAAAAGTAATTTATGTCATTTCCCAACAAAAGTGGATCCATGGGGTCCCCAAGTTGACCCATGGCTTGTCTTGGTCGGCCATGACACAACCAATAAGGTTGGGACATGTGTCTAGGTTATTTCATATTATTAAAGCATTATTTATACCTTAAACTACACTAATTATCACTAATCGCGATTAAAAACTTAATAAGTTACTATTCACCAAAAAATTATTTTAATCTCATTGAACCACATTTTACTTCTTAATGACAACCATGTATGTCGGATTTTCAAAATTCAATACACATTAGTGGTAAACTTTCATTTAAAATAACATAAAATACTTTTTATTTAATGTTAAAGTGAAAATGACACTAACATAGTATGTTTTACTAAAACAATTTTTAAGTGGGGTTATACAAGTCCAAATTTTAATTATAAATAGTCATTGGAAATCTAAAAAGATTTCCTATATCATAGTATTTTTTTTATAATTTTTATACATTAAAGAATGTAAATTATTTATGACATAATAATGATGCAGCGATGACATCATTATTTGACAATTTAATTAAAATGGAATGATAATGAAACATCTACAATATACACATGGAAAAAACCAATTGGATGAGTGGATTTCGATGCCTTATCACCTTATCCACGAATTCTACCAATGTGGGACCCTTTAGAACCGAAAAGCATTTTCAAATAAAGTAATATTTCTTTGCTTTCCAAAAGTGCCCCTCCTCTCCTCTTATAAAAGGCCCCCACCTCCACCTTATTTCACACACTTCAAAAGCCTTTGGCTCGGCCAAACCCTGCCCATTTGCTCTCTCCACATCCCTCTCCTCATCCTAGAGGATTTCCCTTGGGCAGAATCCTTTCAAAGGAAGACTTTAGGCTCAAATCCAAAAGAGTTACACTTTTAAAGGTAATTGTTTCTCTCATGTTCATTTGTTTTATTTTGCTTCTCCAACCCCCTAATCTCTTTTTATTTACTTCTTTTGTAACAAAAACAGTATCTTCAATATACTAGGATGTTGTTATAAGATTTATTTGAGCTACACTCTCACACAACTACATCAAATGGTTAAAGAACATACGGTTTCCGTGGATGGTGAAATTCTGCCTCCTGAAACGATGATTGTTCAATACTCATTTAACACCTTCAAAGGTGGCCATTATGATGTCACTATTTTTATATATGATATATAGTATGTTTATGTTTTCCTTAAGATTCTGTTTTTTACATTTTGGTCAAACCTTTATGGTTCCCATTATGGGTAAACACGATATCTTCATTTAAGGAAGTGCGGACTACCGCCCCCTCAAAGTGATTTGATTCGTTAAATACCATATGTGGGACATATAAAGGATGGAACTATGATAATAAATATGATATTATACTGGAATTATAATATACCTTTATATCATTATTATTCCATTCTATAAAATACGAATAGAAATGGAAGTAGCGTTCATGCGTACGTACGGCTTACCGTCTCCATGAACGGTGCATTTCATTTCTTACCTCTAAATGATTATGTAATGTTATAAATTCATGAATGTACTGGATATATATTACATATATTATATCTACAACATGAATACAATTCTGGATATAATAAACATTTGGCCACATGAACAACATGTAATTGTAAGAAGTCCACTTTCGACTTAAGAACCAAATACCGACAAAATGAACATTATTAACTTAAATGATTACATAATGTTCACAACATGTCAATAATTGATATAAAAGGAATAATGAACTTGGAAAAGGTTCTTAAGCAAATATAAATTAACTCAAGTTTATTATTCAGGACGTTAAAGAACGATCAAGTCAAGTCGGACCCGAGGTAAGGGATCCTGCAACTCTCTTTCTCTTTAAGTACACTCTTTTATGTCATTTCTTTTAAGCTCATATTTCTGATGATTGGGATGTTATATTATATTAATCCTACTGTAATTTTTATTTTCATGTGATGAGAGACCCTATTCTCTCTCATCAATCCATTTTGGAAGTTTTATGTGGCGCCGTTAGGCTGCCGAGTTCTCGTAAGGGTTTTCTCATCTCACTTTTATTCCCGTGAGATTTATGCTACATTTGCCACAAATTCCATTGAGTGGTGTAAGTACTGCCCATTATTATACTCTTTGTGTAATATACTTTCGTTTATGAGTATTTACATCAAAGATCTATTGTCCTTCTCTCATGGGGTGTATGTTTTGAAAGATACCCAAGTCGGTAAGGGAACCTTTCACCCTCCTCTTTTTTAAAAGACTTCTTTTGTTGGGTCTGTTAATTTACATATTTCTATGTTGGGATATGTTCTCATATATCCTTATTGATGTAAATTTTATGTCCAAGTGATGAGATACACTTTTTATCTCTCATCAACTCATTTTGATGTGATGCCGTTAGGCTGTCAAGGGAACTTTTTAACCCAATTTCGATTTCTTTGGGTTGAACATGTAGTCATTGAATATGTCATCCATTGAATATGTGTGAACGACCTTTTATTGTTTTACACTTAATATCCACTCATATTGGGTGTATTTATATTTGTCACACATATTTTTGAGATTGATTTGTCCTTGATTTAAGGATACCTTCTTTATAAGGGATTTCATCACATTTTACATCCCTATTGAGACTTCATTGTTGTTATGCACCAATTCACTCTTATATGGTGTATATACTGTCCTTTGGAATATTATATCATGGATTCCTTTATTCCCATGATATTACAATGTTTTGACTAAATGTTATTCCTCAATTATTGTATTCATGTGTCTCTAATTTTGGTAAAACCCCTTTAACCAAAATATCGTTTTAAATGTTTTAATTATTCGTTCTTATTAATATCCATGTTTTCAAAGTGGTTTTAAGGATTTATTTATATGGATGTTAATGGTTTAAAATTTTAAAAGCTTCAAGGTGGTATGGGACACTTTGATTCAAAAATCTCTTTATTAAATGTTTTAAATGGTTTTGAAAATGGTTTTTAATGGATTCATTATTTCAATATCTTAAACTATTATATTGTGATTGAAATGTGGAAATGTTGTGTTTCCTTTATTCATGTTTTATGTGATACGATTATGTTATGGTTCTTGGGCATTGTTATGAAGAACGGGTGGTTCCGTGATAAACTAAGGGCGGGTGAGCCCGATATAGCTCTCCAATGCATTGGGTAACGCGAAGGAGTGAAACGTTAAGGTTTCTCCGAAGAGATTTAGGGAATATACTGTGATGGGTATTCCAAACGTAACCAAGAGGGTTACTCCCTACGTAAGAATGTTATGAATGCCTCAAGTTACCTTTAGTAACCCTCTTGGTTACGTTTGGAATACCCATCACAGTATATTCCCTAAAATCTCTTCGGAGAAACCTTAACGTTTCACTCCTTCGCGTTACCCAATGCATTGGAGAGCTATAACGGGCTCACCCACCCTTAGTTTATCACGGAACCACCCGTCTTCATAATAATGCCCAAGAACCATAACATAATCATATCACATAAATCATGCATAAAGGAAACATAAAATTTCCACATTTCATTCACGAGATATCAATACAACACATTGATATAAAAACATTATGAAAACCATTTTCAATACCAAAATAAAAGAAAAGTAAAACATGATATTTATTTTTCTTTTAAAAAGAAGGTATGGCTTGTAGAGGAAGCCGAAACTCAAATATCGGTTACGACGGCGGAGAAGTCGTTGTCGCCGCATACGTACGACAAAAACATTCCCTTTTGTCGTTTAGTAAACGCTTCGTATAAAAAAGATTCCTTTTGAGTAAACGTAAAAGTCAAAGGGGTTTATACACCGTATAAAAGAAGGTTGTGTATAAAACAAAATATGCCTCAACGAAAGGAGATTGAGACGAAATCCCATACAATGATCATTTTTAAAATAAAATATATACATTATGTGTATTCACTATAAGTACACATAAATAAAGTACAAATACAAGATACGACATAATAACATAATGACATAATTTGAAAATAGGATATTAACCCAAAGAATGGAAATTGGGTTAAGAAGTTCCCATACCTCGTATCTGACTTGACCCGACCGTTCTTTAAACTCCTGAATAATAAACTTTAGTTAATCTCTACTTGATTATGAATCTTTTCCAAGTTCATTATTCCTTTTATACCATGTTATGAACATCATGTAATCATTTAAGTTAATAATGTTCATTTTGTCGGTATTTGGTTCTTAAGTCAAAAATAGACTTCTTATACTTACATGTTGTTAATTTGGTCAAAGGTTCATTATATCCAGAATGGTATTCATTATGTAGATATCATATATGTCATATATATCCAGTACATACATTCATTTATAATATTACATCACATTTAGAGGTAAGAAATGAAATGCACCGTTAATGGAGACGGTAAGCCGTACGTACGCATGAACGCTACTTTCATTTCTTTGTCATATTAATGGAATTAAAACTAAATGATAGGTATGTATATTTTAATTCCAGAATTATATTCATCATTTAGATATATCATTAATTATATATATCCATTATATACATGTACTTTTAATAGTACATTACATTTGGGGATAAGAAATGAAATGCACCGTTAATGGAGACGGTAGTCCGTACGTACGCATGAACGCTACCTTCATTTCTATCTCATACATTAATGGAAATAAATAATAATGATATGTAGGTATATTATAATTCCAGTATAAAATCATATATAATAACTTTAAATCCATCCTTTACACGTCCCACATATGGCATTAACGAATCACATCACTTTGAGGGGGCGGTAGTCCGCACTTCCTTAAATGAAGATATCGCGTATACCCATAATGGAAGCCATAAAGCATGACCAAAATGAAGAAAAACAGAAGCTTAAGGAAAACATATACATAATATATATCATATATAAAAATAGTGACATCATAATGGCCACCTTTGAAGGTGTTAAATGAGTATTGAACAATCATCGTTTCGGGAGGCATAATTTCGCCATCCACGGAAAACGTATGTTCTTTAACCATTTGATGTCGTTGTGTGAGAGTGTAGCTCAAATAACTCTTATAACAACATCCTAGTATATTGAAGATACTGGTGTTGTTACAAAAGAAGTAAATAAAAAGAGTTTAGGGGGTTGGAGAAGCAAAATAAAACAAATGAGCATGAGAGGATGAATTACCTTAAAAAGTGTAACTCCTTTTGATTTGAGCTTAAAGGCTTCCTTTGAAAGGATTCTGCCCAAGGGGAATCCTCTAGGATGAGGAGAGGGATGTGGAGAGAGCAAATGGGCAGGGTTTGGCCGAGCCAATGGCTTGAAGAGTGTGTGAAATGAGGTAGAGGTGGGGGCCTTTTATAAGAGGAGAGGAGGGGTACTTTTGGAAAGTAAAGAAACATTACTTTATTTGAAAATGTGATTCGGTTTTAAAAGGTCCCACATTGATGGAATTCGTGGATAAGGTGATAAGGCATCTAAATCCATTCATCCAATTGGTTTTGGACATGTGTAGTTCATAGATTTTATTTTATCTTTCCATTTTATTTAAATCGTCAAATAATGATGTCATCGCTGCATCATTATTATGTCATAAATAATTTAATTTATTTAATGTCTAAAAATTATAAAACAAATACTATGATGTAGGAAATCTTTTTATCTTTCCATTTAATATTTATAATCAAAATTTGGACTTGTATAACCCCACTTAAAAATTGTTTTCGCAAAACATATTATGTTTGCGTCATTTTCACTTTAACATTTAATAAAAAGTAATTTATGTTATTTCCCAACAAAAGTGGATACATGGGGTCCCCAAGTTAGGCCATGGCTTGTCTTGGTCGGCCATGACACAACCAATGAGGTTGGGACATGTGTCTAAGTCATTTTATATTATTAAAGCATTATTTATACATTAAACTACCCTAATTACCACTAATCGCGATTAAGAACTTAATAAGTTACTATTCACCAAAAAAATTATTTTAATCTCATTGAACCACATTTTACTTCTTAATGACAACCATGTATGTCGGATTTTCAAAATTCAATACACATTAGTTGTAAACTTTCATTTAACTGAAAAATCAGTTTGCTTGATTACCACTTAGTGGTTTCACTATTCATCAAAAATTGAAGTTTTTCAGAAAATTACCAAAAATTCACTCTAAGCTATATTTGATATTACGAATTCAAAAATGAAGTCTATTTTACAAAATTCAAATCATATAAGTCACATTAATTAATTTAATAATTAATTCCCGCTGCCAGAGCAAATAGCGTGTTTTTACAAAACAATAAGTATCAAAAGATTGACACCAGTTTAAGTCTAATTTCAAATCGAAATTGATTCCAATGACTCTCTTTTTAATCTACACCAATGCCTTTGAAAAAACATCGACTTCATGTAAATGTTGATCATAACCAATAATGATGTTCATAATGGATCAAACATCAATTTTAAGGTTTCTTCCATGTATCCTAAGGGAATTATATCAATGGTGTCCAATAATCATTTTCTATTAATTATATTATAAATTTAGTTAAATTATTTTTTGTATTGATTTCCATAGAATGTTAATTTTATTCTTACTATAAAAAAATTAATATCATTAAAATCATATATAATAAAAAATCTAACCAAAAACTATATTCTAGGAATAAGAATACAGTTGTAAAAAAATGTTTTTACCCATAACATGTATTATTATTAAGATTAAATTTTTTTACATATTGAAATGGTATCTGAAAAAAATTAATTTATTTTTGGAACCAGTAGATTAAAATTATATAATATGATTTTTATTTTTAGTTATTAAAATTAAATTTGATGGATAAATATTAGTTTCTATCACAATAAAATTATATTTTCAAGGAATGATAATTTTCAAAATATAATGATATTAGATTATACTAATGGAATTAATATTATGTTTAAATACATTTAAAAATAAATTAATAAACCTTTAATTAGTAATAATTGTAAAATTACAATAATAACACTTAATGATTAAAACAAAAAATTTATACAAAATGGGGTTTCAAAACATTATATGTTTATATTCAAAAATCAATATTATCAAATTTTGAAATTTAAACAGATTAAATGCCATTCAAAATCATTTTATACATAAATACTTTTTTTTAATAAGTGTCATATTAAATTTTTTGACACAAAAATTACATGATTGAATTTTAGTCATGATTAATATGTATTTATTTAGGTAACATAATATGGATAGGTTTTACTAAAAAATGACATGTATAACTTATATAATACCATATTATTGTTTTTAAGGAACAACTTCATGTCATAAAAAAATTTCACCACAGAAGTCCTCTTAATATCATGAAATTACATTTTTATCTCTTACCTTACATTCTTTTCCATGATTTGTCCCTCCTTGTCACTAATGAATGGATATAATTCCACCCATATAGAGTCACACCAATATTTTGAAATTCCGATTAAACTAATATGAATATACTTTTTATTGATCCCTTATAATCCTTTTCGACTATAGCCTCAGAAATGTTCTTCAAGTGTATCATTTCAAAAGAGACTTCAAGTGAAGATCCAAATTCTCAAAATATGTGTTACTTACACATAAAATTATTTTATTTATCCATATCATAAAATCATCTACAAACCATTATATACAGTTGTATATAATTAAATAAATATAAATTATATATTAAAATTTTGTTATATTAAATGTATTATCATTTTATTTATCCATCCCAATGAATCAAAAAAATGAAAATGCATCCCATTTGTGTGAACAGACTACTACCTCCCTGAACAACATGATTTTTTATCACCACATATAAATGATGGTTATGGTGTTTAATAAATATATATGTTATTTATCTCATGATTTATAATGTATAATTATAATTATTTATAAATTATATATGTAATATTATTAATATGAGATCATTGTCAAAGTAATTGTCATAAACGAACATACCAAGAGGAAAATAAATTTATTTATAAGTGAGAACCTCTTTTTCACTGAATGTATTATTATAAAACTTCCCAATTCATATTTCTGTCATTAATAAGATATAATTAATTTAATCACAAAATTTTTATATGTATATTACCAAAATACAATATCCTTCACATCCATACTCACTCATAGATTGTAGTATGTTCTCGTTGGGTTAGTCTAACAACTAAAATAAAAATGTTTTAAAATTTTATAAAATAGGCCCACTAAACAGGATAACTTGTATAAATGAGTAAATTATTTTTTTCGATTTAGAATATTAATATAATCATTTAAGTCATTAGTTTAGTGAAAATTATATATTTGTTACAAATTACCGAAGCAAGATCATCGCACACTTCGTTGTGATGAATAATTAATAAAACACTTATTAAATAAAATTATAATATAAAAAATAATTAAAAATACTAATTTATAGATCCTTATTATTCTCTAATAATCATTATATTTTGTATAATAATGATCTAAAATACTTCAATTTTGAAACTATTTCAAAGTGATAAAGATTAGTCACAACAAATTTGAAAATAGATAATAAATAACTATGATACCTGTACAATATAATAATGAATGATTATTATAAAAGGTTTAATATATCAAAAATACACTTATATAGGATAATGAGATATTTATTTTCGATATATAGTATATTATAATGCATTTGATTATGTTGGGAAACATGGTATGTGTTTCTCATCTCAAATTTTCACCAATTGAGACAAATTTTATATTATACATCATGTTTTCTTTATTATATTATATATAATACCAGATGAATGAAATATAATATATTCACATTAATGGGGTTTCAATTAACATAACAAGTTCACTATTTAAATGAATTTTTATTTAAATAAATCCAATGTTAAGAGGGTTTCTATTAATTCAAATCCCTTTGTTGAGTTATAATGCTTCTTCTTGAACTTTGTTCTTTAAATATTGATTTATTACACCATAATAGTGATTTTTTAGACATTATATTCCAAAATTATGGGAAATTAACTTTTAATTCATATCATATACCATGATGAAATTCCATTTCCAGTAAAATTATAACATTGTTGATAATAATTCACATTCATTTTAATGAAAACTTCCCCACATTATTCATATTTTATTCCCCACCGCAATGTTATAATTTTTTATTAGAAACATAATTATGTACTATCTCTTGATAAAATTATATTTCCCTTATCTTTTATTAAAAATTATGTTTTATTACAATTTTTATGTTCTGGGTTTTCAAGAAAGGTATTTAAAAATATAACGTTTTTCCATTCTTTATAAATAATATTTTTATCATGCACTAAATTTTTTTTTGATAAACATTATGTCTTTTCAAGAATGTATTATTTGATATTATTTTTCAAAGGAAAACAAAATAATAAATTTCCTATAATCTTCTAGAAAATAACTTTTGAATGTGACCTATAAATTCTTGTTTTTCTGTGAATATTTTTTTCTATTGAATCTTTTTATGTTTTTATTACAAGTGAACACTTAAATCTCCTACCATTGTTGTTTTATATGAAAAATTATATAATAATTTACATGGATTATAAAAGAAATTAATTTTCTCCACATTTTTATAAAATATATTATTGAAATGGTTTTTAAAATATCAATTAGATTTCTAATTTCCAAAAGCGATTTTCTAAAACACAATAAAATCATTTTTTATATAATTCATTGTCTATTTAATTTTTTTACTTAGTTGATGATATTGATCAAATTTTACCATCCATATTGTTTTTCTAAATAACTTAATTACCATCACTACATTTTTCGTATCTAACTATACAATGTGAATTGGGATACCTTTTCTTATAATGTTTTATCTGTGTGAATTCCTTGCCTTCAATGAATGGTTTTTTCCTAGATTATATATATTTAAATATTTTGTGGAATTATTTATTTGCCATTATAATTTTAATCGATGTAGATTAAATACCATATGCTCTATCATCATGATTTAATGAAATTTTTCAGAATGACACTGGATATCTTTTGATACCTATTTTATTTCCATGGGTTTTTCATATTATGATTAATTTTGTAATTATGAATATTTTCTATATGTGATTTCACATTTATATTATATGAAAACCATTTTATTTCCTTGGTTTCTTTATGAAATTATTTTATTTGGCACACATATGTGTGTATGACAATGGGTGGTGTCCCATATAACCCTCTAATACATTAGTTTATGTTTATAACATATAATTTCTTTTGTGATCATAATGAATTCGATTAGATAGGAAATTAAATGATGAGTTTACTCACATTTTTAAACATAGAAATAATGGATTTTTTTTCAAATTCATGGGCATAATGAGTATTCATGAATTTTTTTTTCTTATGATTATGGTTGTTCCTTATTTCCAGGTTATTATCAATGATATTCAATAATATAATACTTATTATTAAACCTATGTTATCCTCTAATGGTTTATAATTATTGGAATATTTTTATCAATCATTTTATTCAAGTATTTTAATGTTTAAATAATAATTCAACAACATGTGACTATCTATATAAGCTTTATTACGTATGATTTCATATATTCTATTACCATACCCATTTCCTTAACATAATATCACTTATGATAATTAAATTTTCTCAGTTACATTTACCCATATTGAGTGTATGATCTCACCCCATTCATATGTTTCACTTTCCTCAAGTTATGAAGGAATTTAGTGAATATGATGTGCTATGAAGAGTATGTTATTTTGATAATTTATATGAGATGTTATTGACTTTTCATGGATTAACTTGTATGTGATGTAGTAAAAATGTATGTTAGTAAAAAAAATTGGTTTTTTTAGTCAATATTCTTTCGTAATTGTCTAAAACTGTGAACCTAAAAATGCATGGGAATGATTTATAATGAGTTATTTATTTTAATTCATGTAATTAAATTGACACTTTTATGGGATTCTATATGGACTATCTGATGATGTATGAGATTTTTTCGGGGGTGTATTTTGAGAATTGACCTTATCTTATTAGGATCTCCTTTGATGTCATGATTGTGTACCACTTATCTGGTAAATTTTCCTAATTTTACATAGAATGCATACTTCAAGGGATCAATTTATATGTACTATTACTGAATATTATTGAAGACTAATTAGAGTTAAAAATATATGATCTAAAAATTTGTGGTAATTGAACACCAAGTCATCAATATATAATTCCACCATTTTCAATAGAATGTGATTTAATATATAGTACAAGAAATATTTATATATGGAACAAAAATTCCTCTATGTTATGGGAATTACCTGATAATAGTAGACCCCTTATAAATATATGAAATCACAAGATTATCAATCATAAATATAAAACCAAATATTATTGTATCCATTATATCCATCCATAATTAGAAGTAATTGTATGTTGGAAGTCGCATCAATCAATTTTTTTGACCATGATAAAAAATAAACCATTACCAAATGTCAGTTGAGATACCTAAAGTCATCATAAACATGGATATGCACATTCTTGTTCATATTGAGAAAATGCTAGCCAACCATTATCGGTTATTTTACTTCTTGATTTATGTTTTGTTTAATGAGTTCACTGAAATCATCCGGGAATTTGGTGGATAATATTTTTGTGAATCCTCCTTGATAATGTTTTTTTTCACAATAATGGTATTCTATTTACCCTAATTGATGGTTTTCCACCTCAGGTACTCATCTATGAATCTGAGTATAATTTTAGGAAAAAACATATTGAATATTTCTCCTGAAATAGATATAATTTTAATGCTTATTATTGGACTTAGTATAACTAATATATATACGTGATGAAGGCTCCTCTATACATAGATTGATATTATGATGTTCATTTATCGAGGATGAGATGAATTCATTAAATGATGGAGTGGAATATGTGTGATCCTCTTCCTCATAATCTTATTCATATTCTATACTATTGGAGGAAGAAGTTCAGTTGGTGGAATGATCATTGAGAATGGTATGATATACTATGGTAGAGGATGTGTTAGGTTATTCATATTTGAATGATTTATTATTAACATGTGTGTAATATGTTAAAACCTATTGAGATACCAATGAGTTGTTGATTTAATTGTTTGTGGGAATTATCATTTCATTAGAAGAGTCTTTTTTAGACAATGTGGACTTGAACAAAAGGAAAATACTCCTTCATTGATTACAGAAAATGTTATATAAGTCTAAAAAATTTATGTCTGGAAAATTCTATTCTAATAAAAAATGATATCACCTTAGATACAGTACAAAGAAAAACAATATGAAAAGCAGTAATACCATTGTTAGAAATCCCATCAACCAAATTATTTTATTCCCTTTAAGAATGAGTGATTAAATATTTCATATTCAAAATAGAATACATGTATTTCATCAATTTAGAAGGAAACAACCCTGAAATATGAATAATACCATTTCTTATATCATTCACAAGAGTGGTAGAGTCACATTCAATCCACAGTTGAAGCCATTATCATTGGAGTTCAATTTAAAATTATTTTATTATATCAAGAATTTCATAATAAAGTGAAGTAATGAGACCAAATAATTCATTAAAACATCCCATTTCATCACCATTATGATTTTGGAAAATATCACTCTTACCAGAAGGTCAAAGGTTCCCTCTAAATGAACCATAAATATTACATTTAATCTCACTCAAGGGTGGGGAGATCCACAGAAAAACAAAAGATATATAATGGGGGATATAATTACCTTAAATTACAAGGAATCTAATAATGGAATGATAATTATTAAAATTATCCTAATAACCATTATTATTGGAATTAACATTATTCATTGTAGAAAAAATTAGTGCGAGAGACGATTTAATGAAAAAATAATCAAAATCATGAATAATAATTTTTTCGGATAGTCCATATAAGATGTAGGTCTTCAAACATTCCACCAGAAGAAGGTTGAAAAGCGTTGTAGATAAGAGAATATTGATGCAGTCTAAATCATGCTTCTGAATTCATGTTTCATAAAGTATCTCAACAATAAATTGATTAGCAACAGCCTTAAATAAGGTTGTAACATCAGCACATATCCATAATAAATGATCATTTCCATCAATATTTTAATTAATAATGACACATTTAAATAGAATTTTATTATATATTTTTGAAATAAATTATTGTGAATTTCCGAAAACATCACCCTCCATGTAAGAAAAAATCTATACGGAGAAACCTAGTTTCTATGTAAAACCATATCACACATGCTCTATATCCCTTTAATTACATAACAATAATTAGATATTTTCGAACATAAACTATAAGAGATAGTTTCCCATAAAAAAATCATCGCCAATAATAAATATATAACTGATCACCATTTTTATGACTTCAGTAGGTAGAACATCTAAGGAGTATTTTTTCACATTGATTACCATATTCATGTCAATTATAGTGTCATGATATTTTAATATATTAAGAAGAATAGAATATTTCCATTTTTCTGGATATGAAATCAATAATGAGTTTATTTTAAGAAACATGTGATATTTCACTAAAATAGCAGAATATGAATCCTTAATATTCAGTTACATGGAAGAGTACACATATTTTATATTCCCATATATAAACATGTTCAAGAATCTACATCTCAAAATATAGAGTCCATCAAAAATACCATGGATGAGCCTCCATATTAAATTATCTTATAAATTTTAATATAATTTTTAGATATTTTTAATTCCAAGACCCCCATAATCAACAAGATGAAAAATTTTATTCTATAGGACTCTGGAAAGGCATCCCGAACATATTATTCCACTAAATTAAAAATAGATAATCTAAATTTTGGTCCACTTAATGAGATTAGTTTTCCATTTACAAAACATAATCTAATTTGAAAATTTATAAACAATAGAAAATTTTTACAAGGCTAATCAATCCCCGCATCAAGATTGTGTTTCCATTCCAAGATTCCAATTGATTTATTATCTGGATAACAATGTGAGAAAAGTTAGAAAAACGTGGTTTCAAGAAAACATATGGTCACTAATATAAATTATTGGAGGACAATCTTATCTAATACCTAAATCATTTATGATATCCACTTTTCTAGAAGCAATTATATTTTTTTCAAATTATAAAAATGATTCAGTCCCATTAACATTAGACCCAAAGAAATTATAATAAAAAAAGAATTCATTATGTTTTCATAATTTCCATTATCCCCTTAAGTGGAAATGGTAATATCATTGGAATATAATTAATGATTTTGGAATCTAGAATTCTCAAATCTCATATGGATTTGATTATTCTAGTATCTTCCCTGATGATAAATATACTCATCAAATAATCATCAACAATAGTGAACGTGATAGCTGAGATGTGATCAACTTGACTAACACCTATGGAACATGTAATGTATCCCATAGGGGATCTATTTATTAGGGAAAAACATGTTGGGTGCTTAGAAGTGTTCTAACCTATTTAAAAAAGTATTCAACAATGTCAAATCTAGATAAAACCATGTAAATAAAACCCCAATATAATGTATCAATGGAATTTTTAACATTTTGAATGTGTGAAATGTTACCTTCTCTAGAATATTTCTTGATAAAATTAACACATTTAAATGAAGTGATAAGAAATTTTTTTATTTTTCTAACTTTAATGAATCCTAACTGATTTGAGGAGACAATTCGACCAGCATTACAGGTCAATCTATTAGCAAATGTTTTTACAATGATCTTATAAACAGTTTTGATAAGGTACACATTCCTAAAAATCTAAATCCCATTTTCATTATCAACTCTATTAATGATGTAATGAAATTGAATATTGATAACCTACATCACGTGGCCACCTTTTAGGAAATTATTTACAAGTCTACAAAAATCACATTGAATGATCTCATAGAATGGTTGAAAGAAATTGTTAGTGAACCCATCCAATCCAGGAGAGATACCTGCATTAAGCCCAAAACCGCTTCTTTGATCTCAAAATACAATGATAAAAGGATAAATATATGATTTATCCTCTTTATTAACAATATAATTAATAATATAATAGATTAAACCAATGTTGGTAGTTGGACTGTTAAATAGGTTCATATAAAAAAGGCCCAACATGAGTATCCAAATACTTTCTATTCTCAATAAAGTCCCCATTATCCTTAAGAATATCTAATAATTTCTTGATCATTATGAAATTTATAAGAGTATTAAATAATTATGAATTATTATCACCCTCCTAATGACATATCACTTTTGAAGATTATCTTTTCATACCCGATTTGAGATTAATAAAGATATTATTATCATCTATGATAATACATTCTTACTCACGACCTGTGGAAAAATTACATCTAGTGTTTTTTTCATTTACATTTTGAAGAAAATATACCATATGAGCAATGTTTTCATAAATATGGATGAATCAATATTAACTCAAAATAATAATATTTTTTCTAAGAACAGTGAAGTTTAGAACAAAATCCAAGACATCATATTTCTAATAAATAGAATAAGATGTGTCATGAATGTGTTTTTTACAGTCATCATATAAAATCAAGACATTATAAAATCTGAAATTAATGGGTTTCTCGACCACCCAAGTCCAAAATTTTATCAAAATAGGGTGATGATCTGTGTTAAATTTGGAAGGGGTGGAGTAAGAAATAGTGGACCATGTTTCCAGGGAAACAACAATAACAAACACTCTATCCAATTTATTGGGCATATGTTTATTAATATGATTCCTATACCATGTGTATTTAGATCCCATGAAGTTTACATCATGAAGATTAATATTTTCAATGTAGGTATTGATGTCTCTGATCTGTGTGGACAAGTTAACCATTCCAAGCAAATCATCCTGATTAAAGATTCCATTGAAATCCCCAAGAGGAATTCTAGGATTATTAATTAATGTACTTAGAGTTTGAATCTTTTCCTCAAATCCAATCATTCACAATATCCATTATAAGAAAATATTAAAGAGAAGAATTATTACATTACAAAATAATAAAAACTAAATGTAAACAATTTCACAATGCAATTTATAATAAAAATTACATCCATCCTAGAATGTAAAAATACTCATAGTATAAAAATTTTATTATAGTAATATTTTTTTTTCAAATGATAATGTAACCAATACTTTGAAATATAATAGACCCCCTCCGAATAATATCTATTAGTATAAAAATTACATAAAGATCAGGTTTCTAAATATTTATAGATATATTGATATAAATGAATATTTCATAGTGGGAAAGGATAAATGAGTTTTGGAAAATTATCTTCATTGTAAAATATACATAGAGTAAGTTCTCCCTTTATAATTATTTTTAGTATTCTTATTCCTTCTTGATTTCATAGGGGAAATATATTTATTTTCCTCATTAATAGGGATATCAAATTTATCATTATATTGAGTCTCTAGATAAGAGTACCCACTCCATGCATATGATTTTATGTTCTCATGATAGAGCATTGAGCATTCATATGGTAAGAATCATTAATGCCATTAAGTTTCAATGATCAAGGGTTAGATAGAGACACCAAAATAGAGACTTCCATAATTAGAGTGATTGTATAACCTATAATATATTCCATCTATTTGATACTATCAGGTAACAATATTCCAAAAATAGTCAACATCTATAAGTGATAGGAAACCTATGGAAACTTGAAAATGGTTTTCAAATTATCCAGACTATTGTTAAAATAGAAGTTAGCTCCATCTAAAATTTTATCATTAGAATTCTATAAGTTTTTAGATTTAATAGATGAAAAATTAATTTTTTTTACTAAACAATAGAATAATTTTGAACCCTATTTCACTTAATTTCCAGAAACATTGAAAATAATGCATTTTTAAGTTCTGTTATTCGTTATTTCTTTGAAATAACATGTCTTACCTATAAAGAGAAGGTAAATTTCAGGAATTTCAGATTCTATATTCATGTATTCATTACATTTTAAACAATATTTTTGTGAAGAGAAACGTATAAAGGGAAATATCTATAAAGATGATGTATTTTTACCTCTATTAACTTGAGAAGAGAACATGATTAATTGTTTCTATTGATCATAAGAGCTAGTGTCTTATTTCTATGTGATATTTTTTCTTATCCCATCATTAGGGACCATAAGTCTATTAATTTAATTAATAATAGTAAACATAGAATCAAGAAATAGTATGGGAATTTTCTTTGTATTAGAATAAAGGATTATAGTAGCTTAATATATATCAAGGACCCCATTTAAATGGTCATCTTTTAGATATTTCGCAATCCCTTTAATATCATCAATATTTTCAAGGATATTTCTTTATCCTCCCTTCCCAAAATATCATTTACTCCTACACCTCAGTTAATAAACACATTATAATTTTTAATATTCATAGTGGATCCAAGTATATCATCCCCCCCATCTTCTATATCAATAAGAGAATCCCAATTTTCGAAAAGGTATTATTCAATTCATTGTATGTAACATGGTTTTTCATCTATTTTTTAGGATACTTTTTTATTGCAATATCACTATTATCGAATGAAATTGACTTACACTTCTTGTTTTTGTTAAACCACCTTTTGTGCATTCACCCCATGAGGTAAATTTTATTTATTACAGATAACCTTATAGTAAATGATAGAATTCCCAATAAATATATATAATTTACCAGGGGGACATATTCATACTCCACTCTAACCTCATTCTTCTGTTCATTGCGAAATAAATTAATCATGTCAAGAAGATTTGAGTCAAAATTTTCATAAACTAAGATTCTATAAAATAATCCAATTTCACTATCATAGTGCAATTAAACATCTTCATTTGTATTACAATGCATGATAAAATATCGAAGAGGATTTCAGGTTTCAAAAAAATGCCATTTTGACTTTGAATCAAAACCATACCAAGGAATTTGAGTTGCTTTAACTGAATGTAATTAAGTAATTATCCAATTTAGATATACTCTAAATTCCAAGATTCAAGTGAACATTTACTATCAAATTCACATTATCAAAATCATCATTATTCGCCCATAGGGTTATAGAAGAAACATCATCCAATTCAGAATAACTTCTATTCAATTCATCCCCATCAAAGTGAAATTATATATTTGAGATCCATGAAAGAACATGTTTTATCATCCTTATAATATATAATCTAACCATGAAAATGGAATTTACATTAATCAAGACTCTTATAAAGAGCATTTGGATAATTGATGACCGAGAATCCACCATCCTCCGATTTATAAGAAATAGAGGGCCTCAGGAGATCATCTTTTACAGTTTCCATGCCGCAAAGTGCATATATAAAGGAAACCACCTTTTGTTACACTACACATAGATTGTTTGAGTATTTAAGTAATCATCAAATTTCCTCTAAAAATTATTGCATAAATTTTAAAATATATCTAAAAGAGAGATCCCAATCTGAACGGAATGAATCCATCACCGAAAAGGATATCAAGTCAAGAAAAAGTAATTGTTGATTCCTAATAGGTAGCTTAATATACTTTGAAGAAAAATTTACTCCATCATAATAATGAGTGAAATCATTGAATTTTGAAATATTTTTTAAATTTAAGTATCTTAATAAGTGATTTTAACTAACAATGAATGTGAAAATATGTCTATATACATTATAGTCTTAGAATAGACCATCTTAATGATATCCTATAGTGGATGGTGATGAAAATAAATTAGGAACATATTCATAATCCAAGAGAAACTATGGATAATCATCATGAGAATTTATAGATAATATAGAGGAGTTATTATCAAGAATTCAATAATCAGTTCTAACACAATCCATAGGGGATAAAATAGTGAATCCAAAGAGCCTTGAAGATAATTTTGGTACATAACCATCAGGGTTATTTCCAATTTTCATAGAGTCATGTTTCTATTCTAACTGATTCTCATTGTAGTACATATAAGATATAATGAAAGTTTAGAAAATTTCAACTAAGGCCTATTTCACTTGATGAACATGGTGGCCTTTTTAGTTTGGAATTAACTCCTCAATTTGATTTCTATGTAAAATATAAACACCAAATAGCTCAGTCCATATATTTCTATAATTGTATTTCAAAATAGTTATCATTATTTCCCAAATATCTACAATTACTATTAGTTTTTTCTCTTTACTTTAATATAAGTTTATCTCTATAAATTTTTCATTTGTATAATAAAATGGGAATTATTTTTTTAATATATCATTCTGAATTTCATTGTATCTATATAATTTCTACACTGATGGTGTGATGAGGAAATTAATGGTTACATTTGTATCCATATTATTCAAAAAAATATTTTTAATTCCTTATCATATTTGGCCACTATAAATTTATATATTTTCATATTTACCCTACCTCAAAATATAACTTCATCATTCTGATCATCCTTTATTTTCTTTTTTATTCAATTATATTTTCAATTTGAATGGGAAAGATCAATTCCTTTAAAACCAAAGGCCCAGTGAGTTATAGATGGTATTAGATTAATTTTATAACTATACCCTACATATGTTTAATAAATAACTATGCCATTATGCCTATCAACTAGGTTTTGGGGTATGTTTTTTAACATTTTTTATATCTTCCTAGTCCTACCTTATTAATAAGAGGGTTATATAAAATTTACTTAGATTAGTTTATTCCAAATAAAAATTAGCTATGGAAACATTAATATCAAAATCCTATGGACTAGAAAGGATCTCAGTCAAGGTTTCACATATCTCATTTAAAAGTTGACTCCAATCGATGATGAAGATCTAGGTAAGAAAAATATTCAATATCATTATAAAAATTTTATTTTTATTCAAAGATATTCAATTTCAAGATGTGTTATTCTCCCATGATTAATGTTTTATAAAAAAGTATTTTGGGATAGCAACAGCCTTTCAGTGTTGGTATTAAGGTTATTTATTAGCATCATAGAGCTCAAATGACATTATATTTTTGATTGTTTCATGTATGATAGTAGGTATTATAATATAATAGGTCTATAGTAGCCCTTTGAGATTTATGATCATATTGATGTTCTATTTGTGGGCATGAAATTTATTTTCAATGGGTTTCAACTACATATATGGCCTCTGTAGGAACTATGCATGACTATTGTGGCATACCATGGATTCTTCTTCCTCATCATTTTTTCCTCTTCACCCCTAACCCCAACACCATTTGATTATAGGTGGTGGGTTTACAGTCATGTTCATATTCCATTTCATTTCAAGAGAATCAGTTATATATAAGGATGAAACTAAATATGACATATAGTTACTAATCATTTGATGAATGTTTCTTTTTCTAAGGTGTTACCCATATTCCGTTTTCTTGTGAAATGAAATCATTGTTTTTTTTAATTTCTTTGAGAAATGGCTACAACTCTTCCACTTTTATGTTAATCTATAATCAGTTTACCATGATTTTCTTAAAAAAAATTCCATGAACGATGGTTCATGTATCATAGGTCATGTTAGTGTCATAACTAGACAATTCAATTATTACTAAAGTATGTCTTCGTCTATATGAACTATTATCTATGTAACATGGGAATTGATATTTTTTACATTTCTAGTTAGGAGTTTTTTCTACACTCCTTCATCTTATAATGAAGTATTGGAAAAAACAGTCAAATGTTCTGTAATTATACTTCTCTAAAGCCCCACAACCTATATTTTATTACCATAAAGATGATGAAATCTAGGAAATTATATCCCATCATCTGGTGGTAAGGATTTTAATTCGTGTAGTCATTATGAAAAACCTTATTAAGCTTCTCGATTTATTTTAATTTGAGCAAATAAGTATTTATTGTTATGATCAAATACACTATAACATAATCATTTATAATAGATTAATTCTTATTCATTCTTATTAAAAGTATGGGATGGATCTAGTACTCTATCTCTTCTAAACATGTGTTTTGTGGTTGTTATGGTCATTCAAGGGGAGAATATTCATGATATTGTGTGGTTGTTGGAGATAAATAAAATACTTGTACTAGATTGAATTTCAAAATCACAATTTTTTATTTTTTATTGTTTTCCCCCAAACTGGAAATTTTTAATATATTATGGATATGTATTTATATATATAACCCCCTATGAATTGGGTTATATCAACCAATTCCCTGAATTTACATGGATGTTTCGAAGGAATATGATGTGTTCAAAGTATTTATTTCAAATTTGACACATATAGATCCAACATATTATTCTATAAAATTTGCATGACTATAAAATATGTCAGAACCTTCCATATTAAAATTATGTTTGAGACTCTATCTCACCACATATATTGTATTTTCATAGGTCTATTTGCACAATCGTTTTCATCCTGGAGATGAAATTATAAAATAAATTTTTTATGTTCATCTTACGAATTCAAAATTTGCCTAGATAGTATGTTTTTCACTCAAAAAGATGTTAACCGTTCCAATGATTTCAAAAATAATCTAAACATAGATGATTCTTGTGGTAATAAATCCCTTATAAAGGGCACATAATATGATAAATAGTGTGTCAAATGAATTTTTTGATCACAAGGTATGTAGAAGGATAAGAAGGTGTAATTTTCAACATTGGGCAGAGGATGAGTCGCATACACCTATTCATTGTAGGTATTTCTCTCCATATACACAAGATAATTCCTTACATCTATGGATATGAATGAAAAGTGATTAGATAGAGTAAAAAAGTTATGATTTAATTGTATCCTAAGTTTTCTATGAGAACAATGTTAAGATTTTTGAGTATTTATACATAGATAAAGGCTCTTCTTTCTAGTTTTGGGAGGCCTTTATAGATTTTTAATGGCATAATACTATAATTTTTCAATGAACCAATATATGATATTGTTCCATTTACAAGATATGGAAGTATAAAGGTATCCTTGACCTAACCAATTATTATGTGCACCATCTATTATTGAGAATCGACTCAAAGGGATGATATTCTTGGATTTCTATTTTATTTGAATATACTAGTCTGAGGGTTGGGTAAATTATAGTTCCCAATATTTATCCAATACAATGATACAAAAATCATGTGAGGTGTCGATATATAATTGGTGGAGAGTCCTTAATATATTATGTAATGAATGATATAATTTTCCATAGTTTTTTTCAAACATTAGAATATTCCCATTTAGAGATATATAAGGTCTATATGATGATAGAGTTCAATTATTTTCATAAGATGATTAGTGTTTCATTCACAAGGTAGGATACTTTACATGAGGTGATTATTATTATTATAGATAATGAAGAAAAATAGTGTATCCATTCAGTATTTATCTTCCATAGAATCGTGATTTGCATGGTGGTTGTCGTGGAATTTTTTTTGATATATTTCTTTCATCCCACAATATCAGTATTTTCTTGGTGACATCATCATTTTTCAAACATGATCAAACAAAAAGGGATCATTTCCTAGGGATTATGACACATGACATGTAAAAGTTATAGTTGATTTCTGATGACATTGATCATCAGTTGATTAGGGAAAAGTGTTATCAATCATTGATGGGGTGAAGTATGTAACAAAACAATATTTTTGATGTAAATTTCATTATAAAAATACTATTTGAAGGGGTGGATATATTTAGATGGGAAATAAAATGTTTTTGGGGATTAATTACAAAGTATATTTTAGTGTAAGAGTACCCATAATCAATCTTGGTATATCCCAAGGAAGGAAAATATAGGGATAATAATGTCCTCTGTTTCTAACAACGAGTGACAAGATCCATTGGCTTCTATATATAAGCAGTGCATAGCCAATAGGAAACCAAAATTAATCATGTTAATAATAGGTTAATATTATTTAAAAAATATATTAAACTTGGTAATACCTCCTTATATACATTTTTTGGGACCCGTAAGGCCATATATTGCTTGTCAGACCACTTATGATCCAAATTATTCCAATACAACCCTCGCACAAACAAATGTACAAATGACTCAATATCTAAGATGGGAATTGATTTTTTATATGATTATTAGCGTACACTAGATTATTTAATTATTCTCAAATAATTCTTATTGGAATATATGCTCGCTACTAGGTAGTTGTGAGAATATATTGACAAGATTCATGGATATCGGTAGGATATAAGTCTTCCCTAAGATAATTGTTAGAGTATGTTAATAAAAAAAAGTTAAAAAAGAATATGATTCTAATGATATGAATTTTTCTCCAACATAATATGTCAATGATATTATTGAATAGAAAAAATTATATTTTCTTCCTTTTAAGAAGGTCTAAAAATACGTTGAAGAGTTGTTCCAACAATGAAGGTAAAAATATGCATATTTTTCATTGAAATTTCAAAAATATATTGATATATTTTCTCAAACACTAAAAATATGTGGTAAAAATTTCAAAGATTATATGAAGGGATATGATACATACTATCTAATAATTCCCTGGTATATTCTAATAAATCTTTGATTGAAATTGGAATATATGATGACTCTTGTCCTCCATTTTCCATCGAAATATGAATCTAGAAATCATATTTGGGGAATGTTATATGGGAATCTTACATAATTTATACCATGATATAATGGATATAATCATTTAAGAAAAAAGGTATATGAGATTTTCCAACATTAATTACTAGAATATACTCATGGATTACTCTAAAGGAATGACAATATAAGACTTCTCACATTCACCCACTAGAGTATTCTGAAAGGAATAACCAGAGGGAACATGAAAATGTGTCTTATCCATTTTTATCTATCACTATTAGTGAGGTGTTTGAGCCCCCAAATTAAAGATCATTGGGGCCAAGGTTTTAGAGGTTACCCTATCAGTGTAATCCCAATAATTAAGTCTAAATGACATATATTTACACAATGATTGACTTCCAGAGCCATCATTTTTAGTTTCGTACTACTGATGAATTTTAAAGGGGATCCTATATCTATTAAAGATAATGGAGAATGAAAATTTTAAGATATAGGGATATCCTATTTTATTGTTTTATTGTTGTGATGGGTACTAAAAACTGGTTCACATTCCTCTTTTTTAAGTGATATTAAAGTATTTCCAAGGTTTAATGGATTTCTCGTGCATCACTCGGAGCTGGGATGGGTCCATGGAGAAGATATTACATAACTAGAAAAATTTTAATTTCCAAAAAACATGTTATGTTAGTGAAAAAATTCATCTAGTTTTTTGTGGAACCATTGTTATTTAAATTCAATTGCAGGATTTCTTCTTTGATGTAGATTCCATATGCTGGATTAAAAGATGTTTGAAATGGTTTCAATAATGGTACAAAAAACCCAAAAAATAATACCAATCATTAAATAATCAAAATCATGGATATATATATTACAAATTTATGATGTTATATAATTATAACTTATCAGGTTTTTGGTTATACGACTAACATAATGTTCGTCATTCTGGTTTTGACACATATTCATCTATTTATAGGTTTTTTATTAAATGATCATAATTTCCAATGGTACACAGTCACTAGAACACATTAGTGACTAATTTTAGTTTCATAGAACTGAGTGTATGGGATTATCAGATTATCCACACCCTTTTGAGCGGGAATTATTTCCAATTTAGGGATTCTATTATTTTTTTAAGACATATTTTTGACCCTTTAACAGTAGTGGAATTATTAGTTATACCCATTAAAATAATGTATATATTGTTGATTGAAATTTTATATAAAAAATTTGTACGATTCATATATTATTAGACTCTTCAGTATTATGAGAATTCAATTTTAAATACTAATTATCGAACTATTTCTAATTTTAAATAATTCAGGGAGACTGTTCATGTTTCGATGTTAGGATTAGACCCATTATATGTGATTCCTATATATCAATTTTTAATGAATCTAAACCCACATTGTTCATTTAAAATTAATATTACACATTGTTCCATTTATATTGGTTTCATAAGGTCCAACATATTATAGGGAAAATGGTCCAAGTAATGGTTGGTGTGGGACATTCGCATGAGTGGCCCATTGTGATTGATCATCAGAGAGAATTTTGATCAATAAGGGATGAGTGGGTTCCAAAGTGATATGGCCTCTAGAATAATATGGTTATGTATTTTCTATTGGGATACTGATTTATGAGAGATGTTATGACCATTCATAAAAATGAAGTCCTTGTGATAGTTGAGGGTATGGGTATTGATGATATGGCGACATTTTGGATTTTTCTATGGAATAACTCCCTATGGAAGGTATATATGGAAATATCTTGGAATCTATATGTTGGATTATAGAAACCAAAAATATTTATTTATGACATTTTCCTTCATAATTACCTTATTTTTTGTGATTATGAATTGGTTCTCTATAATAATTAAATGTGTTATATAAGATATATTTATAACACATAAAAATAAATAAAAACAATAAACAAAGGTTAGAAATTGTGGAAGTATAATTTAATTTTTTTATAAAATAATATGATCTATTTTAAACAAAAGTATACTTATATAAAATTATTTCTAATCATTATACATTTATATGTTAATTATAATATAATTTTAGTAAATCGTAAGTAATTTTCCGAAGGGTTTCACATTTGATGGGACTAAAATTGTTTTATAGTAAATCAAAATTATACAATAAATAATTTTTATAATTTTTTCATTTTGAAATTATATTGATTAAATTATCAAATGGTGAATTTTATAGTTTTTTTAATGAACATGATTTTGGTTATACAATGAAAATATCATTTTTACAAATAAAGTAAGTTTTATAACATCATCAGGTTAAAAATATACCAAATTTATTTTGAAACGATATATTAAAAAAATATTTAAGGAATAAAATTATTCAATTTATTATATCAATATTAATTTAGAAATTTTTATATTCTATTTCAGATCATAATATCATCTTATCCTTATAAATATTAATTTTTTGATTCATTGAAAGAAGTAGAGTTTTTAGAAGGATTATTTTAGTCATTTATTGGTTGTAATATATATATAAATATATATATTTAATAATTATCCAACTAATTTCATTCGAATCAGTTTCACCAGAATGTAGTTGTCCTAAATAATTAAAAATAATTACTTTTAAAAAAACTCTCATCACCCCAAGTGCAAATACCCCACCTCCTTCCCATTGGAACACCACATTCCATTCCATTATATAAAATAAAAATCTACCAATTTTAGTTTTCTTAAGTCTCTTATATTCCTTATGGTTCTTCTAAATTTATAAAAACCAAAGTATTCATGTCTTTATAAATGGTCTAAAACATCAACTAAGAGGAATCTCAAATCCCAATTTCTTTGTTTTTCACTATTTATATTTATATTTTCCAAACTAATTTCCAATTTTTTTATAATTATAAATTATTTAATATATCATTATATGAAATACTAAAATTATTAAAAAAAATTATAACTATTTTATCAAGTTATTTAATATAATCTCCCTGCATCTCCATTGATATGTCCCATTAATGGTCATTTTCATCCACCTACGAGGACATTGCCAATGATTAACATACCATGGCCTACAGGAGTGGTTGTAAGAAATTAATAAATTAATAAAACTAATATTTATGACATAAATATGGTTGTATAACTATAAATTAGTCATAATATAAATATTATCATCTATTTTAAAATGATAATGATGTCCATGTTATGTGCGGTCTATCACCTCCAGGGATGACGTGTGTCAATTTTCTCCAGCATCATTCTGGGAAATTTTTTAGATGGAATTAAATATAATTTATAATATTCAATACATTATTATTGTTTTGAAAATATAAAATTGAAAAAACATATTAATGTCATTAGTAATAAATAGTATGATTAATCTGATTGTAAAAAAATTATATTATCAAAAAGATGATCTTTGTCAAAATTTATTTTTTCATAAATAATTAAACCATATAAATTATAAAATAATATAATAAGAAATACCTATATACCTATATTACTTTACTTTTATTAGTTTTGTATAATTTATTTCCACCATGTTCAATCCTCAATTTCTCCTTTTAAATGAAATATTGGTTAATGGGTCTCAAATAGTTTATATATCAATTATCCTAGCATTATATAATTTTCCTTTAAAACTATATTGTTTTTTAAAACATCCATTATTTTATGAAAAATAAATTTGTTTCATTATAGTTATTTTGTAAAATTTATTTCTATTTCCTTATTAAATGATTCTAAACCCTTCAACAAATGGAACCACTTGGGATGTACCTTTCCAACTCTATTTTTTCAATAAATATTAGCAAATTTACATTGCTGAAATATATACAAAATACTTATGATAATTTTTTTACAAATAATCATCCGAAAATTAAAGAATTAATTCCTCATTCAAATGGGAATCTATATGTTAAATCATGTTTATATGAGTTAAGAAATTAATATGTAGTCTATTTTATTTTCCTTGGCCCATATTATATTGATGTTTTATTTATATTTCATTATGTTGATCACTTATGTTCAATTATTCTAGATTTTAGTGATTATATATTTAAAATAAATATTTTGATTAGATTCTTATTAAAAACATAACAACAAATTAAAAGGGAATTTTTTTCACATTAATAAATAAGACTATAAAATATGACCACTATAATGCATCAATTGAATAAACAAGAATAAATTATGATAAAAAATTACAAATAAATTAACGATAGTTTTCATGACCACCTCAAGTGTAATAATTGTACATTATGAACCCCATTTTTTTAATCATGTGAAGGAATTAGAACTTATAGTTATTTTCCATGACTAACCCAAGATGAATTTCAATAATTATAGATTTAGTGGAATTGTATATGAGAATAATTAAATATTGTGGCTTCCACCATTAGATTTATATTAGTAAAATGTTTACTCCTAGTAAAATTAATGGCATTTCACATTCTTTTATTTTATATAGAGATATTAAGCGGTTATGTAAGTTGAAGTTAGGATGATGTAAAAATGATAATAAAAGTAATATATATATATATATATATATATATATCAATTTTTTCACAATAATAAATAAATGTTCCTTTCAATACCAAGGCGTTGATACAATTCAATTAGATAATTCATAAAATAATTTTTTCCATAAATATGTATATTTATATGATATTAAAATTTAGATTATTATTTATTTTATATTTTAATTTTAATATATTTATAAATTAACAATAATAAATTAATATCACGGTACATAAATTATTTTTTTCACTAATATGTCATTTCTCTTAAAAATGATTTATTCCTTCTTAAATTAAAATTATTTCTAGAAAATTTAAAAATTATATTTTAAATATTGATTTTCACATTTTATATAAACATTTATATTCATGTTTTTTAAATTCCTATATCTCATATCTTATTGCATATTATTATAATGATAAATTACGTATCTTAATTAATATCATCTTTTTTGATGAAATTTATTATAAAATAAAATTAGAAAGACTATAAGAATGATTTTCATTATTACTAATGAATCATTTTATTCCATGTCAAAATTTACCATAAATAGTATCTTAAATAATATGAACTGAATATTTGCTAATTTTTTTAAACCTCGTATTTATTTTTATCTATTCTAAAAAGTAATGTATTTCAACTTTTCTCTACAGACAGGTTTTTCATTTAAAATAACTAAAATCATAAGGAAATTAATTTTTATGTTCAAAACAATGGGTTCAATGCCTAATTTACTTTATTAAACAATTTTTATTTCCAATTATTTTTCATTTGGAACTATTTAATAAATATTTTTCAGAATAATTATCTTCCCCTCTCAAAAATAATTTATGTAATTAGTATGTTTTCATTTTGATGAAAATGTTTAAAAGGTTTTTTGAATACATTTATATTTCCATATTTATTTTTACGATAATTTATATATGTAAAAATGTTTTGTTTTTATAAAAAAAATATTTTGATAATATTCAATTTGAAATGATATTTTTAAATCCCATGATATATTATGTTTTGGTCATTTGATGTTTCTTTTTTAAATGCCAATGAAATCCATTATTTTACCATTGGTTGATAATTATAAGAATATTATTGATTTCTTGTGGTAAACATATATTCATATAACATACTATTTCGATTTTAGGTACTCTATCATAATTATTGTTCATGATTTGAATGTGTTACATCTCATGTTTTATAGAATAAAAAAGTTAAAATTTTGTGAAAAATATTTTATGTTCACGGTTGGTGCCCTGTTTTCCCAAATCACGCACCCACCTAGTATAGACCATGAAAAACTAGATAGTGGGATTTTTTATGGGTTTTGAATATTTTTAAAACTGTGTTACCACCTAGTATAAACCATGGTCCCCATTAAAGGGGTGTATAGTTTGGGTTGATAGTTTTTCTAATCATGCGGCCCTGCCCAGCTAACTTTAGACATAGTAATTAGGAATTCATAAAATCATTAAAAAATTACCAATGCATCTATTTACCACAATCTTAACCAAATATCATTATATCTAGAAATACTAGGTATTGGAGGCTCTAAATAACTATTTATAGATCCCTTAAACCATTTTCTTGGTTGATAAAAGAATTTGTAAATCTCATTCAATCCTTCTATGATAAGTGATTGTTCCCCATTGCTTCCCTCCCA
The DNA here is from genome assembly GCA_963277665.1 of Viscum album. Classification (NCBI taxonomy): domain Eukaryota; kingdom Viridiplantae; phylum Streptophyta; class Magnoliopsida; order Santalales; family Viscaceae; genus Viscum; species Viscum album. Next base: position 1,430,852,374 of record OY728141.1, read on the forward strand.
CTCTCTCTTTCATTCTTAAATATGGATTTTATATCCCCATTTTTTATTGATATAAACTCGTTTGTTTTTAATCATTATTCTAGAATAATTTTTTAGATATCCTTTTTATTGTTCTTCAATGTAAAATTCATGTATCTGGTGTTGTTTTATATGATATATATGATAAAGGTACATGAATACATTGAAATTTTCCATGTAATAATAAAATAAATATAATTATTTAATTTTATTTTATTTAAATTTATATATGAAAAATCAATTTGATGTGAATTGGAATTGGAATTTGGTTTGCTATGGATTTTGTGAAAAACCCACAATTCCAATGAAATTTGAAATTTGGGTGTACTTTAAAAATTTATTGATATTTTAAATTTATTAGTGAATTAATTTTGGAACATATATTTAATTTTCTATTTGAAACCATTTATTGGTTTTATCTTGAAAATGAATTAATGAATGAAAATCTCATGATTTGGTTTTGAATTTGATTTGGCATATTGAAATGAGAAGTTATGAAGTTGAATTACCAATGATGATTTGATTATACATGATATGAAATTCACAATATTGATTGATTTATTGAAGAACATGGGATCCTAGGCACTCTTTAGGTGGTCGGGATAATAATTCTAGTATAGTAATTCCCTTTAAATGGATTGATGTTTAAAACACTAACTAAAAAATGCTTAGACTGTAATTTATTTAAAAAGTGGTGGTTGATGACTACAATTTTCCATTTTATGGGAGTAGATAAGTGTCATGATCAATAATATTAGAGTGTTAGGATCACATGACCAGTAAGTAATACACAATAGTGCATTTTACCTTTATTATATTATTATTTTTATTTATATATATATTTTTTGTTTTTTACGAAATTGTTTTATTCATGCCCATTTGATTCATGTAAATAGTTTTATATAAAATTTATCTGAATCCATTATATAAAATGTTTCAATATTTTGAAATGAATATAATGTTTTCAATTCAATATAAAATTATAATGAAATGTTTGTTTTGTTAAAATTTGAAAGCATGATTTGGTCTATTTTTTGGGGAATCTTATTATGGAACTTTTGGTGATAAACTAGTGGGATTTTATCTGACACTCATCAATTGATTTTTGGTGATTATAGATTTCCTTCTTATAGGTTTGAGTAAAAGGAAAGTGCCTCTAGGAGGAGGTGTATGTTCATGACCCGTTGGGATTAGAGTGTTGATAACATTGGGTTGTTTGAGTATTTTTCTCTATTCTTTATGGTGCTTTGATGTTGAGATGTTTGGGTTTTTTTACGGTTTTTATATTTAATACTACAAAAATTATCTGTTTTCTTTCAACATACTAATATGTATTCATTTATATTTTTTAATATAGAAAAATTGATCTAACTTTTATCTTGTAAGATGGAAGGTGATAGTCACCAACCCATAGTGATTAGAAACACCCTTTTGTCCATGTCATGATCAGATCAGTTTTAAATATATCATGGTATCTTGGCCTGTTCGTGAAAAACAGGCATCAGAGGTGAATGTTAAGAATATCATCTTGATGTTAGTTTGCAGTTGACAGATCATGTAAGGTTTTAGAATCTAGTTATGAGTTTTTTCCTTTACATCACTGATTTTAGGTAGCCTTAAGTTTCATTGTTTTTTTTTTGTAATGGAGTCTTAAGGATTCAATCTAGTATTTTCCCAAAATTTCATTTTTAATTATCAAAGTACAAATATTATTTATCTATATAATATATTGACTTCACTATTGTTCTTGTTTGAGTTATCTATTTGTGTAATCATCTGTTATGTTCAATGATGTTTACTAATGTTGTATAACATCATGCCTCTGGGATGATATGTCATTAGGATCTAGGCGGATTCTTCTGATGAAAAAAAAGGAAATCCTACTATATGATATAATCTGGTTGAGGTTACTATATGTTATGTCTAAGCATTGTGAGAGGTACCTGCACCTGTTTGCATTCATGATCCAAATGTAGACCCTCAGTGGGAAGAATTATGGAATCCTGGTCAGAAGTTCCTTCACTATAAGTGACCCATGATCCAAGGATCTAATATGGAAGTGGATACATAGGATTGGTTGAGAAGTATTGATATTATTTTTGGGATCTTGGGGATTCCAAATGATACCAATGTGAAATTTGACACCTTTATGATGGAAGGACATAAAAAAAGATGGTGGGAAATGATGGTGATGTAGAAAACACATTAGGGATTATAGTGGGAGTACCTCATGGTTCTTTTCACTGACCTATTCTATCTAGATTCTAGGGTGATGTATATTTCTATATAGATTCTAAAACATGAGATGGATAATGGGAACATGACCAAATAGGTGAACTGATTCTCTATGATAGTGATGGTTGAACCTAAAATAATATCGAATGATAATGTCAAGAGTCGACTGTTAGAGAAGGGACTTCGATATAATATTCATTCACATGTTTTCATGATGAAGAACACTTCTTATGATGATGTTCCACATGGAGTATTGATTAATGAAATAGATCTGGATAGTATTTTAGGATTTATCGGAGACCCATTTTCTCCCAGTGGTATTTCTATAAGTTCCCATAATGGGAAGATAATTCTTGTTTATTCTTGTGATGGTTCTATATATTAGAGTTATTCTTTTCCTACATCTATTAATATAAGAATCCATTGAAATTATTTCAGTGTGGTAATTGTTGGCATTCAAAAATGGTTTACACGAAGGCACCAAAGATATGCGGTTCCTTCAAATTCTCATGTCACTTTCAAATGTTCTTTCGTATCTATTATACAGAACATTGTGTCACGAAATTATTAACACTAAAATTAATAAAGCGTTAATATAATATTCAAGAACAACAGTTTTATAGTCATTAGAATCTTAAAGAATGCATTTTTCTCATGTTGGAAGAGTCCCTAGAAGAATTTGATACAACTCCATCAACATTGAGAGGTACCATTACTATTTCTCCATATTTAGTGACTTTTTATTTTATACAGGTGAATCTTATTAATTTATTTTGACACATATTATTAATTTTCTAAATCTATATATGAATATTTTTTCTTATGTGATGGATATTACTAAATCCCTCATAATGAAGAGAGAGTAGGGTCTCTATTATAGTAATTTTCTTTTATCATTATTAGATATTGATCATTATTGGTATGTTTTGGTTCTTGATATGAGTCCTCTTGATTATATTCTTAGTTTCTATTGACTCAATTTTATAAATCTAGAATTAAATTATATCTTCAATGGGTATCCATTGTTGTTCCTGATGGGGTATTCCATGTCCTTTTGGGATAAATGGACCCAAGGTCATGTAGAGATAAAACCTCTTATCCAAATTTAGGGATATTAATATTAGTGTTTTATTTTAACATGGACTGAGAATATTCGAGTGATGATCTCAATCAATTTTTTATTGTGTTTCCCAACATTTTTCTTTCTAAATTCTATAGTTTTCTACACAAAATAGAGGTACAGTTTTCAATTTATTTATTTCTTGGAGCTCAACATGTAAATATACAAATTTAGGATATGGAACTAGTTGAAATGAAATATTTAAAAAATTATTTGGATAATATTTTTGAGAAAGGATTTGTACGCTCAAGTGTTTCGACTTTGGTGTTGTCTATTGTCTTCTCTAAGAAAATTTATGGAACAATTTTCCTATGAATTTATTGCCAAAAAATCAATCGAGTCACAATAATGAACATGTATATGTTTTCATGAATTGATGATCTATTTGACCTGTTGAAATGGTTGATGTAGTTATCAATGATTGATGTTCGATCTTCATATCACCTGTTTAGAATAATATAATCTGACAGTCAGAAAACCACCTTATAGTGAAGTTGTGGCCAATGTATGTACCTTTTTCATACCATTTGGTCTAACCAATTCTTCAATAGTCCCTATGTATTTTATGAACAATATTTTCCATTATTATCATGATAAGTTTGTGGTTGTCTTTTTTGATGATATCATAGTTTGCTCTTATTGTGAGGAGGATCATATGTGTCATCATAGTGTATTGCTGGAATTATTGAGAAATAACTGATATTATGCCATGATATCAAAATGCAATTTCTCGTTTTGAGAAGTAATGTTTTTGGGAAATGTGGTTTTAGAACAATATATCTATTTTGATCATAATAAATTGAATATTTTTATGACATGGTAGATACCTCATAATTCTTTTGAGATTCAGATCTTGTTGGGTTAGTTTGTTATTATTGACAATTTTTTAAGGAGTTATCAAAATTGGATTCCCTGATGACTGCTCTCACTCTGAGGGGAGTGAAGTTCTCTTTGGATTATAAATTACAGTGTTATTTTATTAAGAACAAACATATTTTAACATAGGAAATAATTCTGACTCTGCCAGAGACTGATCAAGGCTATTTGGTATTCTATGATGCACCATATTTGGGTTATGTATGTTTTCTTATAAAGGGTGTCCACATTTTTTTCTTTCTAATGTTGGATGCTTCAGAAACATGATATGGATAACCCAACCAATGAACAAGAAATTACACCAGGGATACTAAAACTCAAGATATGGTGGAACGAACTATTTAGAGAAATTATTTCCATGTATTCTGACAACATGATCTTGAGTTATATATTCACTCAATAATATATGAATCTTTGTCACATGAATTATGTGAGAATCTAAATTCCTTTTAAATTTACATTACCTATACCCCAAAGAATGTAAATGTCATCACTGATTGTTTTAGTACGAAGCTTCATACCCAGTCCATGAAAGAATCATCAAAAGAGTGGAGCTTGATGGATATTTTTTCACAGTTTCTTATTAGAGTTTGGGAAACATGGGTTGAGGATTCCATTTATTATGTTCACCTGGCATTTTTTCTTCCCAAGATGATTCCTTACAAACAATATCTTGATGATGAATATTTCAGAATTAGAGACTCTCTTTATGGTGGGGATATCGTTTCTAGGTGTACATTCTCCATAGATGGTATTGTATGGTTTTGGAATTGATGTTTTATGTCGTTATCCATAAGGAATGTTGTGATATGGGATTGTAATAATTCCTAGTGGGAAATTAATCATAAATGAACAAATATGTATTATGTTATGAAACATCACTTTTAATATACATGTATGAGATGGAACATTTCATATTTTGTCTCTTAATGTTATACTTTCCTACTGGTCAAGGCCGCGCACCAGAGACCATCGTGTTTACTTCAGCCACATATAGTGTAGAATTGGATGTGGGATGATATATTTATGGATTTTGAGGTTGGGGTTCTACATTACACATATAATAAGAATGAGACATGTCTTTTAATCGATAGAATGGAAAAATATGCTAACTTTATAACCATTTGTGATACAACCAATGTTGAGGAGATGGTAAAAATCTATGAGAAATATATTTTTTTACACAGAGTCCAATATGATATAGACTTTAATATAGATCCATATTTTCCTTTAGAATTTTAGATATCCCATTATGAGTAACTAAGATAATATGTTCATTTGAGAATAAAAAATTATTTCCGTATGGATGGACAAACATAGAGATCTATAAAGATTATTGAGGATACACAACATTCATCTGTCGTAAATTTTAGTGGAGCATGGGATTACCATTTATTGATGGTGGATTTTTCTTATCATAATTGTTATCAATATATGATTAGACTGGCTTCTTTGGAGTATGTGTATTCATATCCTTTAAAATCTTCATTATGTTGGTTAGAGGTTTTTGAAAGATCATTGGTTGGAACAAGTTTTGTTTAGGGTAAAACAATAATGTTTTAGTTGATTCATTAGAGTGACTATAGAGTATTGAGTGAGTATAAATCTCATGTTGATCGTTATAATAGATCATTGGATTATTTAGTTTGTGATCATGTGTTCTTGAATGTACAACCATGTTTGGGTCATTAACGCATGGGAGGTAGGGGAATTTTGATCTTAATTTTTTTGGCACATTTTGAGGTTGTGGAGAATGTGGGGAAAGTGTCTTAACATTTTGTGTATCTTGAATAATAGATGTTGATAAAAAATGTGTACTATGTATCATAATGTGTAAAGTATTAGTTTAATCCATATCATGTTTTTATATGAAGTTATATTGATGTTGATATTTATTTATCCAAAACTAAGTATCCAATTAGGTTAGTTTATTCTAAAACCAGTGTACTTCGTGGGAGGATGATGCATTGGTCTGGATGCTACAACTTCACTATTTTGATACAAATGAGACATGGGGTAGAGTGGAATTTATGAGAGAGGATAAACCTCGTATTTTTGATATGAGGGGTTTTTGAGAGGCCTTATTGGAAGGAAAAATTTATATGGTGTGGGTAGTTGTAACAAACTCTATTTTGTTTTCAGGTACTCCTCAGCCCTACTTTTTGTTAATTTTTGGTTTGGGGATCAGCTCGGGTTTATTTGGGTGAAATTATGAAAATTTTGGTAAAATGTTGGTATATGAATAGTTAGCATACATTTTTCCTAAATCGTTCACCCAACCAGTGAAAACGGTGAGAACAAAAATAGTGGGGGTTTTCACAACAGCTGCCTAGTTTTAAAAAATATGCACCCACCTAGTAGAAAATGTGTACCCCATTAGAGTGGTGAATGGTTATGTTTAATAATCTTTTTAAATATTTTAACCAACCCATGTAACTGTTCATGAAATAATTTATATTTTCAGATAGTATAAAAGAAATTAAAACCCCATTTTTTTCAAATAATCTACCCCAACTCTTCATATTTAAAATTACTATGTATTTGAGGGTCTCAAGAACCTGTTTTTCCTCCTCCAAACACCATAAAATTTGGATACAAGCATGTATAATCTACATCATTCCTTCTTTTATATGTAAATCTTCTCCTATTTCATCTCTCATACTCACTCATTATTTCATCCATAGGGTTTCTTAGATCATTTTATCTTTTATAGAAATAAACAACTTTTTTTTTAATCTTGATTCCCGATTACATTTTTGAGATCATTATTGACATTGTTCATCTTTGAAAAATCCCATTCCGAGTGTTGTGTTATGTGATCTCTATGATAAAGGTAGGTGGATCATTGAGATTTTCCATGTAATAAACCCTTGATTTTTATTATTTAAATTAAATTTACTAAAATTGAATTACGGAATCCCAATTTAGTGTGAATTGGAAATTAAATTGATTTAGTATGGATTTTTTAAAAAATCCCAAATTCAAATGAAACTAGTAATTGTAGGGTTTATTATAGAAATAGATGGATTTTATTAATTGATTTAGGAATTAATGGTGAAAATGAAATGAAATTTATTTGTTTAAAAACAATGTTTGGTTTTATTTTTAAAAGGAATAAAATAATGAAAAATATATGATTTGGTTTTTGAATTAATTTGGTATATTTAAATTGGAAATTTGCCAATTGAATTATAAACGATGTCTTGGTTTGACGTGAAATTGAATTTCCCAACATTTATTGATATATTGAATCACATTGGAGCCTAATTAGTTATTATGTTGTTTAGAAGATCATCATTGGATGGTAATTACGTAACAATAGATTGATTATGAAAAACTAACTTAACCATGTTTGACTTGTAATTTTCCCTATTGTGGGAGTGGATGATTTTTTATTTTCTCTTAAGTGGGAGTGGTTAACTTTTGTGATCATTGATATGACTGTGTGAGGATACCATAAATAGTAACTAACATACCAATGGGTATTTGACCATTGTTCATTGAATTTTTTTTCACTTTTTTGATATATATTCCATTGATTGTGATAATGTTTTTTCATGCCTAGTTGATTTATATAATATTTTTTATATAAAATGATATTTAAGAAACTGTTTGAAATGTTTCCATATTTTGAAATGAAAAAAATGTTTTGATTTATTTATACAATTGTACTTCCATGATTATTTTCTTTAAAATAGAAATCATGATTTGTTATATTTATTACAGCATATTATTATGGAATGTTTTCTGAGAACCAATATGGTTTTAGATCCCACCATACCATTTCAATTTGGAATTTATGTATTTTATTCTACAAGGGTGGATTAACGGGAATGAACCTATGGGTGAAGGTGGATGTTCTTGACCCTTTATTCATGGAGTTATGATACATTCAGGATGGTTGAGTGTGATATTTCCTATTTTATAGTACAATAATGATGTACTATTTGAGTTTTGTTTTGTAACGTCCCGGTTCCGGGTGCCACTCAATGGGTGCCCCGAACTCGGTTCGCCACATGACCTCAAGCGCATTTCCCCAAACGCCAGAGGCTGCCGACTAGTAGCGAGGTCCTATTTATTATAGTGGGGAAACTGTGCCCACATTTGTCAAAGTGTAGCATAGCGGAATACAAAAATAATCATACAAAGAAAGTGGAAGAAATAAACCATACACAACTGAAATAAACAACCACAGTATATATAAAAAACTCTATATAAATAATGATTCATCATGTCTCCAGTTCTAATAACACAATCATAACATGTTTATTGATCAATACAGTACCACAAATACAGATTAAAAATAAAAAAATCAAACAGCTGGCAGTGGCATCGCGAGCCTAGGCTCGGTCCTATGCCCTCTTACTCTTCAGCCACAGTCAAGTACCTATATAGAGATTCATTCCCCTATCCACACATGTAGAAGCATAATCTGTTTGGGCCGAAAAGCATGACCCAAACAGGGTCTGAGAAACATATCTCAGTAGGCACCCACCAAAGGCTCGTTCTCAACTGTGTGTAAAACATGCAACAAGTTTTCAATAGTAAATGCAATAAACTAAGAAGTACTAAAAAGTAACTAAGTGACCAGTTATATTTCCATTTATTTATTCATTTAGTACACTTAATATCTAGAAACCACCATGGCGAATTTCTAAATAATCAGTCAACGTCCTCTAACAAGTAAAATCTCACCCTCAGGTAATTAGAATCCAACCCGCAGGTATATCCCTCAGGCGTAACAGAAACATTCCCTCAGGCATACGAAGTGTCACCCTTTGGCATAGAAGTCAGGCCCTCAGGAACGAAAGGTTTCCCTCAGGCAAAATGGAACGTTTCCCTCAGGATAATACAGTCACGCCCTCATGCTATAGAAAAACACCTCCCTCAGGAATAAGTAACCGGGCCATTCCCAACATATAAACATTCAATTTGAATACAATTCCTCTCATGAATAAAGTAATGCATAATTTAAACAAGTCATACCCTCGGGTATCCTATCCAAACGGCTAAACAGAGGAACGCACCCCTTGGGATGGTCCTGGATCGAAGCAATGATCCCATCCATCATTTTATTATCATAATTAATCACCTATTCTATTATAGGTGTTTAATATATCAATGGCCTCAACCAAATGACACCCTAACATGGGTTCGTGGCACCAAAACACACAAAACGCACGACATGTGGAAAAATTAAAACCAAGAAACCTACCTTTAATTCCAAAAAATGTTATACGTGAACATCAGTCCCAGAAATGCCCAAGAACGACATAGATATGACAAAGAAGAAAACCCATTCAAATGTAAATAACTTTCCCTAAAAAATAATCAGTAAGAATAGATTAAGGATAGTGGAGGTCTTAACTGTGCGGTTCCAACGAGATCGTCTGAGGTGGAAACAGATTCAAGACGAACACTCTGGGGATCTTCAAATGTTCGGTCATCCTCTCCCAAGCTCTCTTCCTGTTCTAAGCCTTCCAGGTGAACACGGGCAGCTGCTGCCCATTTTAAGTGAAAAAACAAAGTACAAGGCGTGTAATTCTAAGTACATGGGGTGTACTTCCTGCATTTATCTGTTCTTCTGGAGGGACCACCACACTGTTCATCTGCCGGTATGAATACACGACATGTACTCCCTACTACACGACATGTAGTGTTGCCCAGCTAGAGGATGCTTCATCACCTCACTGTTTTGGCCTTCCAACTATCTACACTGTGTGTAAAGGACGACTACACGGTGTGTAGTCGGTTCCTACAACCTTCATCGCCGACATGGCAACACGCCCTGTGTACTCATCCCACACAGCCAGAAGTACAGGGCATGTGGAAAGAGTACAAGGAGTGTACTATCAAAATATTGGATTTTCCCCATTTTATATATTTTCTCAAAATCACTTAAGGAAAAGATAATAGAAGAAACATGTACCTCAAAATAAGAACCGATTTCTTTCATGATTTACCTATTTGAATTGTAGAGTTGTATTTATTTGGAGTTTTATTGAATAATATTGATATTTTATATTCTTCTTATGCTGTTTATGAGAAAAAACCATTCCATATATAATCTTTAAGGTTTCTATGCGCTAGTCTCCAACCTGTCGGGATCAGTAATTCGCTTCTGACGTTGTTCGTATCGACCCCATTGTTATGGTAATAACGTATCCGGGCCAGTTTGTTATAGTTTGGATGGTGATGATAGGGTTCATTATAGCCCTCAAATGCATCAGGTAAAAACAAATATACCTTGAAATAATGTTGTTGAGTATGGAGGCTGTTGTGGTTATCAATGTTCAATATATTTATCATGGGTTCAATTATGTTTTCGTAAGTTCACAAGATCGAGTGTGCGCTTGATTAAAGTTAGCCGTATTTAAAATATAATGAATTTATATGCCCATGATGGTTCAATGTTTCTTTTTTATATACTTATGTTATGATCGGAAGATCATGATTGTAGTTCCATGTATTCAAATCCTTTTAGGAAGGTTTATTTTAAGCCTCTAATGTTGATACTATATTTATAATTGTTAACCATTATGGTTCCATGTTTCCCTTTGACAATATATTTATCCCTATCATATTCTTTCCTTTTCATATATGAATATGATTCGATTTAGTATATTTCACGGTTATGTTACCTATTACTGAAAATTTGAGCTCACCGCTTTATTATGTTGATGATCCCTATGTTATGAAGATGATAAAATCATTTTATGTTTCTAGATGAAGGAATCTATGGTTTCAATTATATATAAAAGTTCACATATATTGAAAAGAAGATGTTTATAATGGTAATATCCAACATACATAACCATGAGATCCATGGGTTGTGTGACTATTAGTGATATGTATTATTTAAATTAAATAATTAATGTATTATTTATAAATATCTATATTTCGTTAGATAATTTGGTTTCAGAGGAGTGTTCAATAATTTTGTGGGATTAGATTAGCTAAATCTAGTGAAAACCAAAGGGGCAAGTCAAGGTATAAGACAACATTATATAATTTTGGAAAAGTTCAGATTGTGTGGTTTTAAATGAAATGGAATCCATGGATATATATTATAATTGGATGCATTCTCTTGTAAAGAAGCTCCAATGGAATTAAAACTGAAAGTAATAAATTACATTTTAACTCAATTGTTATATAGTGCATGAAAAAGAAACTTAACTTAAAAATTGGTATTATACTCTTAGGGGTTATTGTTTTCTTAATTTACATTATCTTTATGAATAAAATTGAGGAATTTGAATATATAACTAGTTTGGTTAGGGAATTAACTTTATATAGACTATATTAAAACATAATGATTCACATGACAAAATATAGTTGTCATTTCTGAGATCATCCTTCTATGTTTATAGTATATTTATGTAACATACTTAATTAGAGTATACCCATTCGCAAATTTCCATTAGTAAAGGAAATGATGGGACCCCAAAGTTACATAATTAACATTGGTTGTGATAGTATATATAGAAATTTTTCTAATGATCATCCAAACAAGATAAGGTTTAGGGTTCCAAACCCTATGAAAATTCTCAACCAACTTTCACATGTAATGGGAAACAATTTGATCCATTTTGAACTACCAAACACATCATGAAAGGATCAACATGATATTATTTCATTCATGAGGCAACGTCCACCTGCAATTATTGGCTGTTATAACAAAATAATTATTGAGAAATGGATCATTATAATGGGAAAGATATTTTTATACAATACGGTACAAACTATGAGAATTTCATTCTAGATATATATTAATTAGACCAAGAATTTGAAAGGTAAAGTAATAAAATTAAGAGTTACACTAAAAATGAAATTGTATAGTCAATAGAATAGGAAGTGTTCAAGTATAAATTATTTAATAAATATTTCCCATTAGTTCATCACAAAAAAATTGATTATAAATTATTAGAATTAAATAAAATGAAGGATGAATCAGTTTATGATTATGATAAAAATTTCACAAGACTCTCAATGTATGCCTATGGATATATTTCATACATTGAGAGTAAAATATATCATTCCATCAATGGATGAAACATGGTATTTGAAGGTAATTTTCCATAAGAGACATTACTAAATAAAATGAAAGTGTTAGATTCACCCTTAATGTATAGATGCAATCAATGTATTATTATAATTCCTGATAAAATAAAAGGAAATTTGAGTGTTAAGAAAGATATGAGGAAAAGATTCATTGTAGAAAAAAATGAAAAACTTCCTACATTCAGAAAATTGTTTATATAGATCAAAATAATTGATTGAGAAAAAATTTTATAATTTTTTTAATTATAGAAATTTCAGCCATCAGGCATGTGATTATCAAAACGGGGGAAAGATGAAAACTCCATTAAAATATGATAAAAAGGTAAACCTAATTCAATGTGTGTGACTTAATTATTAACATTTGAACAGTATGTTCATTTTGAGAATTGATGGCCTAACCCAATAGGTAAAGATAATAATAGTACATATTAAACTCCTTTTCCAAGGTAGTAGGTAATGGAATATTCAACCACAATTATTTTTTATGATAAAGATAATGATGTGGTGAAATGTAAACATTTTATTCATTATACTCCTTTGAATTCTTTATTTAATTTTTTTTATTCCAACCCTTTTTGTCATACAAAATTTCTAGTAATTATTATTCACCACCTCAATGATTTCATATTAAACTAGTAGTAAAAAAAGTTTCATGGTGATTAAATATTATATATATAATAATTATTTGATCAATCTCTTGGGGAATCTATTTTCTATAATTATAATTATTATAAATTTGGTAGAATGTGATGTTATATTTGGTGTGGATTGGTTATCTCTAGGTAGATAAAATATTAATTTTCATAATATGGAAATAACATTCCTTCAAAAAAATCATCCTTTTGTTATATATTAATGCAAGGATAATTACGAACATCCTATGGAAAAAAATTCTTTATTATGAGCTATGGTACCCACAAATAAAGGATAATTGGCTTGAATGGGAAGGGGGAAGGTCAACATTGACTGCATGCCTATCATACAAGGATATATTAATATATTTCATAAAAAAAAAATTAGTCATTCATCATGGAATGATGTGGAATTTTCAATCAAACACATCACTGGATCCATTAATATGACACATATTCTATATTGTATGTCCCAAATTTAATTGGTATAGTGACCCATGCGTAAAATTAATGGATATTAAATAATTTACATGAATATTCAGATCACTAAAAAACATACATTCCTAAGGACTGTAATAGTTTACTGTCTTTTGGAATATTGGAATTCAATATCTTATAACATGGTGAAAGATCAAAAACTCTCTTATAAGGATCTTCCGCTTTTTACCTCTTAATTAAAATTATTTTCTATTATATGGGTAATTTAAACATAAAAAATTGAGATACAATCTACTCAATAAGGATAAAAAATTGATACATATATATGAATTATCATGAGAATAAGGGTATGATATCATGATAATAACATAAGAAGTTCATACCCAACATATTGGGGATCATAATAAAGAGTTATGGAAAAAAGGTTGGCATTTCATAAGACAGAATCATAATATAATCAACAAAATGAACTATATGAGAAAATAGTAGGAATAAGACATAAATCTTAAATATATAAATCAAATACTAACAATGTGATCATGTATAATTCTAAATACCTTCTACTATTAAGTTAATGACATGAGATCAGGCCCCTACATAAACTTATTGATGTGCAACAAGTTCTATGCATAAAATTATTAACATGTAACATAGTTCATCCATAATGTCATAGTAGTCATGGTTTACCCATAAAACAATACACATAGTTGATTTGAAGAAAAATATTTCCCATTGTGGATCATGACAGACCTATTTCCCAATGGGAATCAGGAAACACATGATTCCCATTATAGATCTGGACACAAATATTTCACATTTTTTTTGAAGGCCCACCATTTTCCAATTTTGGTTCAAGCTGATTTAATTTTTCCCGTCAATATATTTCGAGAAAAGAATATTTATCCTATGAATTTTGGGTGATATAGGTCCCACAAATCACAAAATTATTTTATACATACATATTCCAAAAGATAATAAAAGATCCATCATAACATTACCTATAAAAAAAGATAGGTTTTATAAACATCACATCGAAACAAATGAAAAAATAATTGTACCTTGAACATTTCTTAATATTAAAAAATGTGGAAGATAAGACGTTTTCATAATAATTTATTGATATAAAATCCCACTAAAATAATTTTGTTTCATAAGTGTGTTATCAAGGTATAACACATTGAAGAGAAAAGGGTTTCATAATCAATTTGACAAACATAAACATAATCCATTCAGAGAAAGAATGAGAATGGTTTCGTTAGATGATATACTAATTAAATCATATAATATATACAAGTATATGATCATATAAAGAATATTATTTAGAATTTTCACTTGAGTTATTTCTTATGGAAAATAACCACTCTTTATATATCATTTTTTCATAAGAAACTTTAAAAAAGACATTAATTTGAAACCACTAACAAAAATTATTCAAAAGTTTTTACAATTAATTTAAAACATATCATTAGTAAAATATTATTTCTATTGTTGAAAAAATAATTAAATCACAAACCATTTTGAAAGAATTTTTTATGAAAATAACCTTTAAATCAAATAATGGACGATTTTTTATCACAATTAAAATACATATTGAACATGAAACATTTCTAGAAATAATTTATTGAAAACAACATTAAAATAAATTAAAATAATATTTTTAAAATGTTAATTAAATTGAAAAGGAAATAATTAGGAAATTTTGGTCATGATTGTAGATAATTCCACACATGTAGAACATTCCTTTTTCACCGAAACAAGTTTTGAAATGTGACATGATTGAAAAATGACAATAATTTTCCTTTTTAAACCACACTTTTAAAAAAGATAAAAATTAAGAAAATTATTAATTTTAATATTGTTGAAAAATATAATATAATTTTTTAAAACTTTTTAAGAAATCATGGTTTTGAATGAAGACAAATTTTCTACTTAAGAAATAGATAATGACATATTTTCTTAAAAAAAATTATTGTTTATATTAGGATACAATGAGTGGATAAGTGGTACCATTACAATATTATGTCATGAATAAACAATGTGTAATAGAATTTATGATATTACATGAGAGATGGATCATAATATTTTATAAATGGAAGCATAATCATAATCAATCTGGAAATATGAATTGATTGTAGTAATAAACTCTTACCACTTTGGTAACATTGGATCATAATACCCATGAGAGAATAATAATACACGATAAATAAAATATAGTTAATATAACTAGATTCATTATATAACATATAAAATCATATTATATAAAACTCTTAGAAGAATATAGGTGAATAATAGGGCATGTGTCTCAAATACGGAAAATTGAGACAAAATTACATTACTGGTTGTTATATTTTTTAACGACAAATCCAAAGAATTATAGATCATAAAATAGATATTCAGATTCAGATAAATTTGATAATAAAAATAAAATAATACATTCATGTATAGTATATAAACCACACAAAATATGAAGTGGGGAATATAGAAAATGTCTCAAATAAATAAATGTGAGATGTGATAACCCTTACATTAAGTCATGTATTTTCACATACACGTTCAATCCTCATATAAAATAAATATAATTTTTTTTACAAAAATACAATATAAACATATTATTATATATAATCACACATATTATTTTGTTATTAATTTATATTACCTGTTAATTAGCAATTCTATGTAAATTTTACCATTAAATTATAATCACTTTTTTCATATTATTTGATTTGTTAAATATTTAGTACGCTATATTATATAATAATTTAATAAGATATAGAATAATAAAAATGATATAAATATATTATATATTCTATATATATTTATTTATAATAATAATTACAATATATTAATATTAAATAGAATAAACCATTAATGGAGACGATTGGTCCTACAAACGCATGAATGTTGTTTCCATTTTCTTATCATATTTAAGGAATGAATGAAAATGATATATATATATATATTATAATTAATATATATTTAATTTGTCATATTTATCATATACTATTGCTAAACCCATTATTTACATAGTCAATGTAAGGTGCGAACGAATCACATCACATTGAGGAGATAGTAGTCTACATACTGACAAACGATGTTATTGAATTCCCACAAAAAGAAAAGAATGATGGTATACGTTATATAATAATATAAAAAGTGTAAATAAATTATAAAACATTTAAATCATATAAAATATAATTTTCATCGTCATTAATACTTATTAATGAAGAAAATGGAATAACAGATGACATGGTTCATGAGGCGGTAGTCCGCGATACACATGCAGGATGACTGTGTATCCCATTTGATGGATGTTTGTATAGGTGTTGGTTGTACCATTGGACTAGAAAAATATAAATATATTTAGGGTACTGAGGTTATTATATATTCATTTTATAAGTATAATTTATTGGTGGAGAATGAGAAAAAGAAAAAGTTCTTTAGGAAGTGGGTTACATCTTCTTTGGGTAATTCCTCTTGGTTTGCACCAAATGACTATCTTAGTTTTCTGTCAGCCCAAATTGTGGCATCTTGGATTATAGGATGGAATATGGGATCCTATTTGGATAGTATTTTTATGATACAAAGGGGTATATATGTTTTAATATGTGAGGTATGTGGGGGGGGGTGAGTTCTATTTTATACTGGAGGAGGAGTGGAATTCATTTTAATATGAAAATGTAACCAATTTTGAGATCTAATTCTTACCTCATGTGGTTAAAATAATTGAACAATTTCAATAAAACGTTTTATGTGGTCTAAATATGCCCATAAAATAGCTTTTTTACATTTTAATAGTTTATTTTGACACTTCTGTCAAGGATTAGCCACTAAGTAAACTTATTTTTACATTAATCGTTGTAATTAATTTTATATACTCTCATTAAATATTTTATTATGAAAAACTATGTTTACCATAGTAGATATTATAGAATATTATAATTAGAAACATTTAATCCATTTATCAATATTTTAGACACATAAGGGTCCAAAATTAATTTAACATTAATCTCTTAGATGTGACAGGAAAATAGGGTTTTAATGTAGAAAATTTCAAATGATTCAAATGATTTGATATAAAATTTCATTGAGAAATTGATTCCAATGAAATATATTGGAATTATTGTTTTATATTTGGTATAATCATAAAAAAAAATTCAACATATAATTTACAAATATAATTATATTATATGAAAATGTAGTTCTCAATTGAAATTTATTATTTTCCACTATTCATGAAAAAATGAAACATCTTTGAGAAATACCAAAAATTCACCCAAAGAAAATTTTGATACACACATTCAGAAATGAAATATATTATTTCAAAAAAATATTATAAAATTTCTCAAAAATTGTATTTTAATTAGGTTCACCATTAATAAGTAGTAATATTACAATTTAGAAAAATACATCTTTTTATTCTTAAAATTGGACTTTTTTTTACCTATTATATAGAAAACACATAAGATTAATGGTAAATATTCGAGAGAATATATATATATATATATATATATAATTAAAATCATTTTCCCTTTGTTTTATAACTAATTTATTAATGTAACAATTATTATATTTAATATGTATATTTTTCCAAAAAAAGATTTCTTATATTTTCAGAAGGGTTTTATTTTCATTTCTAGTTAACTGGCCACCAAATAATTCATATTATATTAAAGGGAAAACATATTTGAATAATTAAATTAATAATATTCATAACCTATATTCCAATGGATAGTTGAAAACAATAATTTTTTTTAATATTATTTTTAATAATACAATGTAGTTGGGTAAAACATCATATTTTCTATAAAACAAGCTACAAAAAAACTCAACATTGTGTGTTGAACAATCTAAACATAGTGTTTCTTGTATTGAAAACTATTATAAGTGTTGTGTGTAGGGAAATATTGATATTGTGTGGCATATTAAGTAAGGTTAACATGGCAGTTTCATATAACAAAATACATATTCAGTCCTCTATAAAATGTAAAATATCGATTAGTTTCAATTAATTCGAAAATAGATTTTTTAAGAAATATTGGGCTATTACAATTATCGGAATTAAAAAAAATTCTACAATAGAATCTATAAAATGATTTTATATTCTTGAGTACATCAGCATGAGGGTCATCAATCTTCTTCTAAAAATGGATAGATCAATGTGACTTCTCATGGATAATTAGAAGCTTAATAAAATCATGATCAAGAATAAGTATCATATACCCCATATTAGTGATATATTCAATCAACTCAGATAATATCAATACTTCTCAATGATTTAAAATTGATCTAGATTTCTTAAATTTAGTTTTATTAGAGGTTATATTCCCAAAATATATTTCCTTGCAAGAAATGGACACTCTGAATTTATATTGATCCCATTAATATTATAAAATTCACATATTATATTAATGTATTAAATAAATATAGTCTTTTAGTACTTCATTTACTAGTTTTCAGATATCATCATAGTTATTATAATTATATATTACAAGATAATAAAATTATATGAATAACATGTCAAAATTATGTCTAAGACACTAAAAATGGTTAGAATTTTTCTAAATTTTGAAATTGAATTTTTTTCCCATAGAATGCTTCATTATTGATTCATGAAATCACAAGAAAGGGAATATATGTATATCTATCAATAATTAAAGGTATCAAAAAATGGTATAGACTAACCACTGGAACTGAGATATATATTTTTAATGGGTTATCTAGATATAATAAATGATAGGTATAAAATTTATCCTATCTATCAAATCTGTGAAAATGTTTACATGTAAGGGTGTTATGATTTTATAGAATGAGGAATGTGATAAATGTTTCATCAGCCTAAATATGTGGTTGGTCAATATAACTATAATAAGATTTTCCTTAAGTGTGGAAGCGTGTATAATTTATAGTGATGATTTGAATAAAGGCATGCAATGTGTTCTCATATAGAATGATATGGTAGTTTCTCATGCTGCACAATAATTAATAAATCATGAGAAAATGTTCCAGACAAAATATTTGAAGAATACAACAGTGATATTCACATTAAATTTTTAGTTTCATTATCTATTTATGTAAATGTGATATATATATATATATACTAATCATAATAGGTCGAAATATATATATTAAAATATTATAACATGAATATACACCAGAAGAGATTGTTGACGATAATAAAACATAATGATTGATCAATACACTACCTCCTGGAAAGCGAAAACAAGGATGATGATGCTATGATGAGGAAATATCATGTTACCATATACATCTTGTGGATTCAAAAAAGCCAATTATCATGGATTTTCATATGGTGAATCTTCAAGTCATTTGGGAATTGGAGATATCATGTCTAGCCTTAATGTCTGTTGAACATTCTATACATGAAGAGGTCATGGAAGCCAAAAAGGATGATTTGGATCTATATAAAAATGTTCTGAATATTCAAAAATTCAACATTGATAAATATAGAGTTATTAGGTTTGGATTCCAAATATGTATCCCCTACAAATAATAAATTATGAAGGAACTCATGGATTATTCTTATATCTCATCTTCCAATATTTTTTCTTGGATGAAAAAAGATGTTTATATATATAATGCATAACTTATAGTAGTATAAAATAAAGATAGGGATTTCAGAATAATTTGTATTGATTTGGGGTATTTCAGAATTTTAATGTTCAGAGACCAAATTATAGTGTGATGATGTAATCATTTAATATAATATAATATGAATATGAAAAAACATACTATATTTTATTATATGATGTCTTGAATATATATTGTCCATAATTCCATTTGAGTTGTAGTTAGTGGCCTTATAGTGTTTTTACATTTTATTGTACTTCAAGAAGATTTATTACATTACCAACACATCAATATATTCATCATGGAATTGGTGTGCCGACCTCAAGTACCATCAAATATTATTCATGGAAATTATTTATGTATTACAAAAATGTATTTATTAATTAATTTCTGAGTATTATATATAAAGATAAATTTCTGTTTGGATTATCATCCATGTATAAATGGTTAGTCTAAAATACCATTAAAACCCTAGATGATATGTTCAGATCTTGCTCAATGTGCTTACAAAGATGGTTCGATCAACACCCCTAGATAAATATCTCATATAATAACACTATGATTTCTTTCTTTCTTATGGAACCATATTATTTTCTGTATGAGATTACGTATAATACTCGAATAGTATAGGATGAATTTATAGAATGTATACTGATAGGATTTAATCCAGTCAAAACAATTATAAATATATTTCGAACCATTCAGCTTGATATGAATGTCACATGTTGGAAGTACGAGATCTATGTAGATAATCATCAATTTGATCTAGAGTTTGAATTAGATGATAATGTTTTTATTCATGAATTTCCTTGTATGCATGTTTTGATATTTTTGAAAAAATTAATGTTCGTCCCTATGTACATTGGTCCCTTAAAGATCCTTTATCATGTTGGGGCTTAGAATATCACATGGAACTACCTAATGATCTTCCCCGGGCCAATGAATTTTTCCATGTATCCCAATTGAGAATGTACATACTAGACCATTCACATATACTAAGCCGGATGCTGTACACTTGGTGTATGTTCCCTCATATGGGGAACACCGTCTATGAATTTAGATCAATGTGATATTGTGTAGTGAAACTAGCCTACCCATATAGTCAATGTTATATGGTTTAACCATTTGTTTGAGGAATATATGTGGATAACTGAGGATGTGATGAGAAAGAATTGCCTTTACATATTTTAATCCAAGTAATCTAATTTCAAGAATGAATTTTTTTTTTGAGGGGTAGAATTTAAT
Organism: Viscum album; assembly: GCA_963277665.1. Taxonomy (NCBI): domain Eukaryota; kingdom Viridiplantae; phylum Streptophyta; class Magnoliopsida; order Santalales; family Viscaceae; genus Viscum; species Viscum album. The sequence continues at coordinate 1,430,873,587 of OY728141.1, forward strand.
GACCCCAGATTTTAGTGAATGTGTGTTTTTAATAAATATTGTGTTAAGTGGCTTGTTAAACACAGAATAATAAACTAAAAAACATATAAAACATTAATAAAATAAATAGTGTAATATGATTTTTAAAGTGTATCCTTTGATTTATTTATTATTAATAGTGTCATCCAAATTAAAAAATAAATAATGAAAGAGGATATATTGGACTAAGTAAGTAAAATTGTCTTTTAGAATGTATATGTATTCACATTATGAAATATTTATCATTTCATTGGTTTCCCTTAAACCAAGACAAACCTGAACGTCAATAAATACATCACGAGGAGAATCATCTTTCGGGAAATTACATCTTCTTGATATCACTTTGAGATCCACGATATAAGAATCATTACCCATGAAAATTGCTTTGGAAAATATAATCCTTAGTGAACATCTAGTGATTGTAAAGAATTATTTATATATAAATTACTATGTTGTAAATAAAAAATTATCAATATTATATACACACACACATATATATATATATATATATTGTATTTTCGAATAGGAAATATATAATACATTAAATATAGTGTCACTGATAGAATTCAATTATATAACCACTATAATAATTTAATTCACTGCAATGTATTTCACTATGAAAAATAATATGTTTGTTCAATTTATATTAAAATTAACATTTTAATTTATATATATGTTTGAAGAAATTAACTTCTTAGGTTTTAAATTAATTTAAGGATTTATGTTTCAATTTTACAAAAAATTATTTTATACATGATTTTATTTAAATTAGAATTATCACATTTATTAATTGAATAAAAAAATTGATTTGATATTTGAGATCAACATTTCCAAAATTATTATTATTAAAAAATTGATTTTAAGTATAAAAATGATATTCCTTGGATTAATGTTTTTTAATATGACAATGGCGAAATAACTGTTTTCAATAAATATTTAATAATTTTTAATTATAAACATATTATTTAAATAATTAAATTTTAAATAATAACTCATATAATTTTTTATTATATATAGGTATATTAACACTATCATAATTTCTAATCAATAATAAAAATGAAATAAGATGGATAATCATTAAAAATTCACATTTCTACAAAAAATAATTATTGTTATAAATAATATGATTTAATTTAAAATATGATTTGATATTATTTTAAAAGTTAATATGTTTAAATATATGATACGTTTTTTAATATCAAACAGAAATTTTAAAATACATGTTTTCTAATATTTTTTTAGAAAAACATATATCACTTTGTTAAAAACCAGTCACCTATTTGGAAATAAAAATCATAAAATGTAAAATCCAATGTCAACAGACTTGAAAATATTTAATGTAATAGTATTATTCAACCCAATATCACTCAGAACTCCATCATTTTATACTATGAGAACCACTGACCCCTGAGTAGTAATTTTTTATTTTAATTGCAAAGGAAGTGCCACTCATCACCATTATAAGGGGAACTCTTCATCCCTTAACTTACCCTCTCCTTAAAAAGCCATAGGATTGGACAAAAAATTTCCATTGTATCTCCTCAATTCCCTACCAATATCTTATAAACCTTTTTCTCAGAAAAATATCATGATAAAATTCAATAATTTTTTTCATGTGGGTAAACATTCAAAGATACAGGTAATATTCTCTACTGAGCTCTCTTAATTATTTTCTATATTCTCCAAAAATTTTAAGATTTATTATATTTATTATATTATAATTAAATAATTATTAATAAATTAATGAAAAATTAATATGGTTATTTAATTTACAACAACTCTTCATTCCCTTTTACTAAGAAAAATAAAAGCGACATCATGCATATGTGCTGATTAATACCTCAATGATAGATGAGTTGGATTTTTCTACACAACCATTCATTGATGTATTAAAATGGGTAATTAATGTTTTATATTTATACTTATAACCTCATTAAGACTATTAAATAGTAAAACATTTCTTTCATTATTTTCTTTCTATGGGAAACAAGCATGTCACTTGTTTTTTATTATAAAAACGCATCCATGAGAAGATGCACTACTTTTTAAATAACCACCGAACAATAATAACATTAAAAATTAATTTAATCTATTAAAATTATTTTTATTAAAATATTAATATTCTGGAGGAATAATATTAGAAATAATATATGTTTTATAGACTCAAAATTGTCATAATAAATTTAATCGACATAGATAAAAATAATAGGATACCTTTCCAAATATGAGATCATTTTATAATGACCAATATAACTATATAACTTTTTTTCAAATATAATGAATAAATACAATTAGTTTTTGATATTATGATGTTATTCCCAACACATTTGACCATGTTAGAAATGTAGAGAGAGTTATATAGATACTGTACCAATAACCAAATATAAATAATATATGAAAATACGATAAAATAAATAAATTTTACATTTTATTAAATAGACCTCAAAAAAATAAGTACATGTGGTAGATAACACTAGGAATGTTTTATTAAAATCAATTTAATTATTCTAGTTCTTCGAAGCACGTGTTGAGAATAAATATATCCAAGGGAAGGATTTTGTTGAACTAATTTCTAATTCATTTGGTTATATTTGTTCTTACATGAATGTACTCACCATGGTTTCATTGATATGACCATTACTATATTCATTATTATATTTCACCCTTATCTTTAGGGAAATTACTTATCATCATTTCTATCCACTTTATTGATGAAATGTATTCCGAAATGATATCATAATGATGGTATGAATAACTCTCATTCTTACCAATGAATTTATTTCATCCATGTCCATATTTTCCTTATCAAAGCATGTTATTTAATGAGATAAAAAATATGGTTTCTTATTTTTAATAAACATATTTACATTTTAATATTAAAAAAACCGTTAAAATAATTTCTATTTTGTGTTCATCAATAAAATACACAAAAAGATAAAGAATGTAATTTCAATTCATGTTGAAAAACATGTTTCCCGCTATGGATTTATTAATTATTCATTTTTTTGATTCCAAGGATTCATTATTTTTAACCATTTATAAATCTATTTTAAAATTACTCTCTTCCCATTTCATTTTATAAAATCTAATTTTAAACATTTTCTTTTCTTGAAAATGTTAAAAAGCCATTTAAAATAATATTCTAATTGTGACATATATTTTTCCAATGTGGTATACCTAAATTGGGAAATTTTTTACCACAAAAAACATATTATAATGATTTTTTTTACGTTTTAAATGAATATTTTGAAATCCTATGACTTTTTAGTTCATGATATATTATGTTTCATTTGAAAATTTTATGAATTACATTATTTTTCCTTTTTTTATAAATGATTATGATTTCTTTAATATGGGACACGTATTTATGGATAATGATAGATGTTTCTACTATATGCCTATAATTTTTTGGGTTTGTTTTAATATCTTATGATATTATGATTTTGAGTATAGATGTGATATAGTTTTCTAAGTATATAGGATTGAGAATTGGTTTGATTATGGTTAACTAGGTCCACAAGATATAGTTTGAAATTGAATGTGTGTATTTATGTTCACAATGTCATGATCTTCTATAATCATGATAGTTACAAGTTCTTTTATGATATTATTTTATTCTGTTCTAATTGTAGTGATTATTTTATTATCTTTCAATATCGTTCTGCAATAGTTTTTGATCATCCCATAATGCTTATATGGGATGTTTTATGGATAACCATTATAAATCCATGCTTCCAAATAATGAGATATTTATTCTTATCATTTGATTTTATTTTGCTATAGGTATATGGATTTATTTAGTACGATTCACTAGTATGCTACCCATTACTGATTTTTTGATCTTTCCATTTTCTTATGTTTTCATTCTATAGGTTATGAGGAAGATAGTATTATAACATATTTATATATGAGTGTTTAAGGGGATATAAAAATGTAGAAAATTTCACATGTATTTTAAAATAATATTTCTTTATATCTAATCTCTGAGATAAAAAACCTTTAGTGTCATGGTTTTTGTAACTATTTTCATAATGTATTATTTAAATCATACATTTACTCTGTTATTTATGAATGTTTAATCTTGGGATGCCTCGTAAGGATGTACATTTAATGATGTGATCAGTGGTCCAAGAATTATATTTCCCTCCAATGAATTGTGTAATGTTTATATCTCATTAGATGACATGTACTGTATTGGGGAGTAAAACTAATGTTTTAAAAGAATTTTCCATCTATTTGATAATGGTCTTCTTAGTGAGCATTGATATATGATTATGATGACATATTTTTAATTTTTGAAACAAATTTATGTTGTGATTATATTATTATGTAACTTTTTGGGGATTAAATTATTATAAACCATCTCTTAATGATATAATTCATTGCATATTCCCTCGTATGTTTGGATTTATCATCCTACCTTAATTTTTCGCTCAGATGAATTTTTATCTCCTCCTTTTTTAATGTACTATCATAGGTTGTAAAATGTAGTATTTAAGAAATACGAGATACCTTGTAGAGTTTTATGGTGTTTTAAAATAATTATGCTATTGTACAAGATTAGGTTGTTCTATTATATAGCTAGTGACCCAAAGAAACTATAACTCATAATCCTTGGTTTTTAGTATTATAGAAGATATGTTTAATCTTTGAAAATTTATTCTGAATTGGACGTATGATCCTATCATTAGTATTAGAGAAAGATATCCTTATTTTCTAGGATTACGATTAGAAATCACTAGCCAAAACTCTAAGGACGGATCTATGGATAGAAAAATATCATATATTTTCCAAAAGTTAGATGTGTTTGGTTTCCTAGAAATGAAATCCATTTTTGTACAATGAAAAGTGGATATAGGATATATCATAGATGCACCAAGGGATAATAAACCTAAAAATAATGATTTGGTGGTCGTTTTATCATAACTCTGGTGAAAAAAGATGCCTCAGTACACACCATATTTGACACACGTAGTGGATATTCCTTAGTTAATCGCATAGACTATACAAACCATTATAATGGTAATATGAATAATTTAATTATTATACATAGGTATACATTTTTTGAAATATGTTATCCTATATACTATTGTCAATTTTGAGTTAAGTTAGTTAGATATATCATTGTTCAAACCTAATTACCCACAGTAAAAATTATTGAAATTAATATTTTCATATGTTTAAAATCAATTGATTACTTTTTGATAAAGAATTAAAATATAAATGATTAAATTGAATAAATTTTGTGGGAATACATTAAAAATATATTTGCAATCATGAATTTACTATGATCACTCTATACTATGTTGGAAAATATTTCATTAATCTGAAGCAAACAGAATGAAAATATTTCATAACCTATGAAGAAAATTTCATAATGAGTTTAATTTATTCCTATGTTTTGTAATCAATAATAAAAAAATTGTTTGATTGTTCAATGATTTAAAACCAGCGTTTTTAGAATCTTTATCCATCAAAGACAGTGATATTTTTTAAGAACCAATATGGTTTTCTATTATGGTAAAAATAGATTTTAGTGAATGTTCCCATTGAATTAGAGGTAGTAAAAGAGGTATGGTGTTTCATAAAAGGGGATTGGGAGATAAAGGAGGAAAAAAGATACATCATCCCGCATGATAATGTAAATGAAAAAATGAACCATGGGAATTTTCATAAGATTATGAAAAAAAATTATGTTTGGGAGTGAAGGAAATTGGGATAAATAATTTCATTTAGACATGATAAATCCATCCAACATAATGGAGGTAAGGAAGGTACCAACCAATGAACCACCTATGGTTCAATGCTTTAATTTTTTGTATAAGAAAACTATGTAATCCAGTGTACTAATCCAAGAGTGCATAAAGGGAACCTTAATTAGAATCCACTTATGAAAATGGAAAAGTGAAATAATTATACAGCACCACCACTAAGGTGAACCATAATAATTAAGTTGCGTAAGCTACTCTTATTATTTAATTAGTAATAGAAAAATTTTATTTGATTCATGTTATCTTAATTCTTTTATATCCTTTATGATTTCTAGAACCATTAAATCATTTCTTTGATACATGGATGTTGATATATCCTTGAAAACACCTATTAGTTTCATCCATGTGACCCATGTGTTGGAATCTTCTCTAGTTATAATCATTGGGAATATTCTTCTTTAAAATATTGTAATCCATAATATATTATAATTTTATACTATTTTGGGAATGGAATGTATTTATATATATAGAGATAATATAAATAGTTGATATAATGAAATTTCAAACAGTATCCTAGATTGTCAGATGCTTTTAAAAAAATAAAAGGAAGATTGTGAATCTCCTTTGGAAAATCCCTCAGTGAGGTGGGTGTTGATATCTAGTAATGATACATATATTATACACATGTTTCTGTTTAAATAATTAATCAAACACTATTAAATTAACAAATTTATAGATTATAATGGTGTGAATCCTAAGGAATTTTTCGGCCTTCCCCAAGATCATTTTGGGGAGTTATGAATAGAACATAGACTCAAATCCAATATTAAATCTAAAATCCCATATATGATGGATATAATAAATTTGAGGGGTCAAATATGTAGTTGTATGAACATTTACACAATTATTTCAAACACCCAAGTGATTCAACATAGGGTGAACCGGTACTCTTTGTTATGAAAAATTTTGGATCATTAAGGCTTTGTATCTACTATCAAGACCTCAACAAGATCACGAGTAGAACATGTATCCACATTCTATAATTAATGACTTGTTCGATCAAAATTCAAGAGATTTGTATATATATAATTTATATCATAGTTTTTTATATATTTAGTTAAAGGTGATGATATAATATGTTTAAAATACTACATTTCAAAAGAGTTAAGGGAATTATTAGGTCATTCAAAATTATTTCGAACATATGAATTCCCATAAAAAATACATGTAGATGATGAATATATCAATTACAAACTAATTAAATAAATGGGTGGTAAATTTTATTTGATGGAATAGTCATCTAATCCAAGAGAGGTAAGGAATATCGATAGTATTTAAGGATTTTTATGGAGTCATTGTGGAAGGAAAATTTCCAGTCCATGTTTAGAAAGTGTTAATTTTTCATGTATGATGTCAATATTTTACGGTATGTGATCATGACTGATGGAATGTATGGGGAACCGTCTATGAAAAAAAAATTATGAATGGATTATACTTACCAGTATCATGAAGTTATATGGTTTTTTATATTATTACAGTATAATTGATGCATCGTGAGTAACATCTTGTGATTTTTTAGATTATTTACTAAGATAAAACTGAAAGGGGTAATGATTTCTAGATAAATAAATATGAGGAAGGCTTTAAGGAACTCAAAATTAGGTCAATAACTAAACATGTTCCCACACTCACCTCAATTAGAGACGTTTTTACGATATATTGAGAAACATTGACAAAATTATTAGGTATTGTACTAATGTAGAATAATAAATTCAAGTAAAATGATTCAAGATAGTAAAAAAACTATAAAGAGAAAATTCAGGTATATGATTTAGATTTAGAAACTCTACTATTTTCATTAGTGATTTGTAACTATTAACTATAAGAATATAAGTGTGATATATATATATTGATCACAAGATTCTATATATACTTGCATAATTGAATATCAACATTGATATGAAAAATATGGATTTGGAAATCATAATTGTATGGGAGATATCATATATTTCATAAATGATTTCCCAATTATCTATTCAATAGAAGATCCAGAGACATAGAGGGATGATTTGGGTCATCAAAATAGGATAGGAATAGTAAAGGAATAGAATCATCATGAATTTCATAATTAAAACAAATGTGTCCGTTCATTTTAGAATATTACATTGTGTGCCATCCTATTCTGAGTTAAAGCATGTTTTATTGGATGATTCTCATAGACATATTTCCCTATCTAAATGGGGAGTGTAATGTTGTTAATGGATATTTTACAACACATATATTATTATTACATGAAGAATGATATTTCTAATTAAGCCTCTAAGTGTATGGGGTGTTGGAAAGTCAATGTTTTTGAAAAAAAATCCTTTTTGATGAGGCAAACATTGTCCATAAGCACATAAAAATGGGTGAACATATTTATGGAAATTTTCATATCCTCCTAAATACAACAATGGAGAACAATTAGATATCAGTAATGGTGGATTGAATCAATATGATTTATCACTTTATCAATATTCTAAAATATTAGTTACTCAATTAAATTTATAAGATATATATAAGGGAGGTGGAGGAACTGCATGGTGAAATACATTAATAATTTTTGACCATGATTCAATGTTCACCAATATATTTTGGAGAATTAATTGATTACTGAGTTGAAGTTCAAAATATTTTATCACCCCAAAACTGATGATTATTCTAAAATGAAAATTCAGGTACTTGATGACATGGTGCACAGTTGATATCAAATGTAGATGGGATCAAAAAAATCTATTGGTAGTGTTCTCATAAAAAAATAGAATTTACTCAAGTATTAATTAGTCCCCATCTAAATATTAATATGGGGAATGATGGAAATGTATTAAATGTTGGGATGAATTCAATGAAAGGTAGATGTTTGGACCCAATATTGTGTTAGAGATTACATAGAAATTCAAAACCATTTTTGACATATTAAGGATAGTCATATTCAAACAAATATTATACTGATAATCATTGGTGGGTCATGGAGTTTGAAGTCGGAGATAATTTGTTCCTTTTAGTATTACCTTGTATGTGACTTAAGATATTTTGAAAGAATTGAGAGAACATCCCTAAGTACATTGGTCCACATTATACACTTGATCACATTCTCCGTGTGGCCTATAAATTAAATGAATCACTAGAAATCATTTAATTTCATTATGTGTTTCACTTATCTCTCAGGAGAAAGTATATTCCTAATCCATCACACATATTTAATCATGATGTAGTACAACTCAAACATTATCTCTCCTTTGAAGTAAAACAATTTAATATCTTTTAACAATGGTATATATTCTCATGTAATAAGAAAAATCACCTTGTTAATGTTTTTTGGAGAAGTTGAGACAAAATGAGTAAATATGGGGGGCTATGAAAGAATTAAATAAATATACCTACATCAGTTATAATTAAAAGATGTGAAATGAAAATCGAGAGCATGAAATTTTTAAAAGAATGAATAATAATATGAATGGTAGTTTTATTAATTGAATTTCCATTCCTAATTATATCGTGTGTTATGTTTTGGAATTATGTAACCATTGTAATTTTAAATGTTAAACAAAATAAATTTATAACAAAAGATATACGAATAAACATATTAGAGAAATGATTGATACCAAGGAAGTGTAATTAAATTTTATAAATAATATAGATGATATAATTTTAAAAAAATTGTTAAATCTATAAAATAATTGTTTTTCATTATGTATTTTTTTAAAAAAAATTACAACATATGATTTTGAAGTTGTACGTAAATCTACAAAGGGTTGTAAATTCAATTGTGCTAAATTTGGTGATTATCAATAAATATATATTTTTTTTAAATAAATAATTATTTACTTTTAAAAAAAAATATATTGTGTGGTTAAAAAATTTTAATTTCTTGAATTATTATGTTAAAATTATCTTAGGGATATGTTTTATGAATTTTCTTGAAATTGTTTATTTTTTGGAATATTTTGAAAATTCTGTTTTCTTGAATACAATATAATTTATGAAATCATCTGGTTGAAAATATTACATTAAAATGTATGGAACATTAAATTAAAACCAAAATATAAATATGTATTTAAATTATTATATTAAGATTATTAATTTCAATTTTAAATGTTATATATTTCATTTTTGTATATTAATTACATTTTATGTGATTGATTGTCGCCTCCATGCATTACATGATTAATTTTTTTCATCGTATTTCATGGTTGTTTTTTAGATGTAATTAATGGATTATAATAATATTTAAAACTTTATTAAGATTTGTTATGATATAAATGGGGTACCCCATTATGTATATTAATAATAAATAATTATTATAAATCTAACTGCAAAAAAATATACCGAAAATCATTTCATTGTACAAATCTATATTTTATCATTAAAATGAAATTTTTTATTCAACTATATTTATAAAATACCAATATATATGTATATATTTTTTCTTTTTATTATGTTAATAGGGAAATCTATTAACGATAACAAAAATTACCGAATAGTTTTGATGAAATTGGACGAACAACCTGAAGTGGTAAATGACAGAAAAATTTATTAAATAATAGAATGAAATATGATGATAAATACACCTTAATAATTAAATATTAATGAAAATATTGATTAAATAAACAAAAAAACTTTACTTTAATTATTTAGGAAATTAGAGACACAAATAATTCTATTTAGGACTGGAGGTAAGAGATCTTCCGCAAGAACCAATTAATTTTTTTGTTATGAGTTCCCTTTATATTTCACTATTTTAATAAATACTATTATAAATTAATTTCACTATAATATATATTTATATATACGTTCCCAACATATATACATATTTTTCATTGCCATTGTTTTCAGGGGATTATGGAAGTCCATCATGTTCATCCTTAATTCATTATTTTAAAAGGAAACATGTATTAAGAGAGATTAACTATTTTATTTCTCAACTATCATACAGAAAAATTATTTATTTTTAATGCTCTATGTTTTTTAAATCATAAAATATTTTATTTAATGTCCTTTTTTATTCCTTCTTATTTTTATTATATATTTTGGTACCATTGCCTTCTTAAAATATTCTTAACCCTTTTTTGAAAGTTACCACTTATGATTTTACATGCCATACATATTTATCTAAGTCATTTTATGAGATTTATTATGTTTAAATCTATACGTATGAACCATGATTCATTTTCCAAAAATGAACCTTCCATAATTAATGAATGTATTCCTATATCTTATAAAAGTCTCAATGTTATCCAATATTATATAGGCTTTCAAAAATGAATGTGGTGCTTTTTTTCCTTTCATAGGATCATCTTATGATGATGTTTCATATAAGTATTACTTGTATAGAAAAAAAAAAGTCATTTTAATTTTTTATGTTATTGGTGATCCATGAATTATATATCCCACTAAGGAATTGGGTAAATCTTATATAATATAATATTTATATAATGGATTGGGAAGTAAACATAACCCATTAGTAGAGTTCATAAACTATGTGAGGATGCTCTTAGTAATAATCGCTATCATATACTCATTCTGAATTTTTTTATGTTTATAGAACATATTTATGTTTCCATTGTCTTATTCTATAACTTATTTCATGATCCCAGGTTTATGATCCTTCTATTTCTCGCATCATATTATCCCTAATGAAATTTTATGTTTCCTTTTATTTCCATTCTAACCCTTATTCTCCCGTTACTCGACATTATAGATCACCCCATTTTTTTATATTTACACATTTTATACTATGTAGTAATTCATAAATATGTATACCTTTGATTGGTTTGTGGTGTTTTAAAAATAATAATGTTGTAATATGAGTTATTATTGTTGTATTATGTATCTAGTACCCAAAATACATCGACCTCTTGATTATTAGTTCGATTTCTATGAATTTATATTACATATCATGAAAAAATGTGAATGAGATTTATTTCTATTTAAATTTAATAGTTAAGGAACATTATTGTGTTTGATTATCAAATATGTGTCATATTTTTCCCACCATAGTTCTAATGAAAACCCACATAGTTCGGTGAAGGATAGTCTTATTATGGATATGGTTAAATGGGAAGAATATCTACATGATTTGAATATTTAACAATATTGGAAATTATGTTCTCATCCATATGTCATGGATTTATGAGTATATGAGCTATTTGGTTCAAACCATAAAGAGGCATCCTACATATCCTTTTTAAAAAATGAATTAGATCTCACACAGTTCAGTTGTCTGGCTGTATAACATTAGGTAATAAGGGCATGAACCATAATGTTTAATGTCACAAATATAGGATGTCCATGTTATATAAGGGATTTATATTAATGATTTAATAAGGCATATACATTAAAGCATCCCTTTAACACCCCCAATATATTAATATATATTATCTTTAAATAAACACTATTTTTATATAATTTGATACAAGAAACTCCAAAATAACTATAAACAATGACAGTTTAATGAAATAAATTTATTTAATATGATCCTTATAATATAGCCACTAAAATAGTGGGTATAATTAATAGAAACCACATTATGAAAATTATGTATGAGAAGGAGAGAGAAGTGGTTGAATCAGGATGTATAAGTCTTCATTATGAGGTTCATATTTTCTATGCTTGGAAAGGATGACAAATAATTATGGGTTTACCTATACGAATAATAATATGGACATAAAGTATTTTTTATTGCATGAAATGGTCTATGTGAAAAGATTAATAATATTGAAATCGTTGTGAGGTCCATGTGAGCAGAATCACCACATGTGACTTCCACTACCATGTAAATTATTTTTAGATATTCTGCACTTATCATAAGGGTTTATTTAAGTAGAAGTTAGGATGATTTTAAAATACAATTTTTTTTACAAATTATATTTTATATTACATAAAATATTTAATAGTTATATTTTTTTTAAATATAAATATTATAATGAATTTTTAATTTTATATTCAAAACTATTAAATTTTAGAATGAAAATTAATTTCAATATATAATATAATTTAGATTTTATATAATAAAAGTTTTTCATTGGATTTATAAAGTCAAAAAATATATTAGGGGTAATTTTTGATATGTTTTAAAAAAACCATCTTTTAGATGAAATGTTAAGAAAACAATTTTTAATGATACCATAGAATTTATGAATGTATCATGAAGTAAGATATAAAAACATATAAAACATTTTTACATGATTGAAAATTTATTTTCCGTGTAAAAGCTAACACTTAAAAATACAATTATAAATTTATAATACCCATTATTATTATTTTGGTAATTAACTAACATGTTCCTAATAAAAAATATTTTTTACCATTTTATTTTAATTAAGATTTCAAAATGTGAAATTAGGTTTTTGATTTCATTAAAGTCACATAAACACCCATTTTTAAATAATAAACAAATTAATTATACATAAATCAACATCATTAATATCATTATCCTAAACATAATTTTGTGCAAAAAAATACAGTTTATAAAAAAATAAGGTTTTTTGCATTACATGTTTTGACATGAAAATTAATTTTTTTCTCACAATTACAAATTTTAACTACTACAATGAATTTCATATTTGTAATAATTACCTCTAAATTATGTACTTAGGACCATTTTAGTTTTTAAATTAATGGTAAATTATATAGGTCAGAATTAATTACCCCGAAATACCAAAAATTGATAAAAGTGAAAAATATATAAGTAAAAACTAGTGAAAAATTATTTGAACATGTGTTAAAATGAATGTTTTAGTGGATATTCCACTATCCCCAGTTATAGAAGAATACATCACAAAACCCATCACTGATGATAGAAAATTCCCATTCATCCAACCAAAAATCATCAAAAATACCTCCAAATCATTCTGAGACATTTTTTAGTGGGTTTTTACATTCTTTAAATTCTTCTATTCAATGGTTTAATCATTTTTTAAATAATTTTTTTTCATGAAGTATGGTAAAAATTACTAATCACTCATTTTTCATTTATATTCTAATATTTATTCTCTTACAACATCCATGTACATGATACCCATGATTACATAATTATATCAATGTTATTAATAAATATAGTTTTTTAATGTTAATTGGATAATCATTTTATATATATATCACAACCATTTGAAAAATTAAACATCATGAATGAATGCATGTTGACTACCACCTCCAGGAATGACATGTTTTATTATTCATCAACACCTTACCTGGATGGTTCAAACTGGGTTTTAAATTGATTAATATTATATTTTTAATCTTATTAATAATTATAAATTATATATAATTCCAAACCAAAATTAAATTATATGGAATTTTAATGTATCAATCATGCATATATGGGGACTACTCCCTCTACGAAATTTACATATTTCATCTTTCAGTCAATAAATTTATTATTTATCCAAAACTCATATATTATATTTTAATACTTTAATATAATATAATAAATATAATTATAATTCTATAATAACTATATTATTCTAAAATAATGTATTTCTTAACTACACAAACCCATATATTTGTACATGTTCTTATTTGTGTTAGTTTATGATCCTAATTGAACAATGCCATAAATTGTTTTCATGGATAGCTATGGAAACATAAATACTAACATTATTAGAAATTAATGAGAATAAATGTTTGGTTTATTGTTATATAAATTTTTAATTTTAGTTAACATACTATTAATACACAAACCATTTTTTCATTAAAAAATTACTAAAACAGTCTCATTATAGATATCTTATTATCAAATAAAAACTAAAATACTTATAAAATAAAATTTATATATTAAAAATTCCTATAAAAACTTTATTTTTTTTCCTCTAATGATATTTTAATGATGAAATTTTAATCTATACAAAAAAATGACATAACCATTGAAAATCTTGTATAAAAAACTATCAAAACTGATTTCATATAATGATTAAAATAAATTATAACTAATATATTTTAGTTATATATTATAAATGAATATTTTAATATTATATAGATATGAATTGGGATCGTATATATGTTACTAAGATAATTATTTTTCTATATAAGAGGTAATATCACATTCAACTAAGTGTGTTTAACAATAAGTGTTTTTATATCTCAACATTGATTTATTAAGATAATATTTATATTCACCACTTGTTTCATTTTATTTTATATTTATTCCATTGATTTATTTGTATTATTAAATTCATGATATAATGTTTAATTAAAAATAAATCTCTCATTCAACAATTCATGGGCGTTTGATTAGAATGGTATCAATGTTGTAAAGTTTTTTTCACAAAAATATTTTTCTCAAGTTATAATCATCCTTATTTAGGTGCGATCATTAAAGATTCATATATTCTACAATATTATGATGTTATGGTGTATTTACACGTTGTTTTATTGTGAATTTGTTTCACATTAAATACCTTTTCATTTAAAAATCCCATGATTATTAAAAATATAATTTCATGAAAAAATTTGTTCATCCCATTTAATTCCTCTTTTTCTTCCACGTCAATATGTTTTCTTCTTAAAGGTGTCGTCCATTCCTTTTTTTGAAACCCTATACTAATGTATCTCTTGTAATCATATTAATTATCTTTGAATATTTTAATAATAAATATTAATTACTCTTTTTATGACATGGTATTTTATAATGATTTATTTATATATAAAAACAATTTTTACACTAAATACATTTACATTATCTTCTACTAAATAGTTTCAATTAATAATGTTTATTCATTTTATAATATTAAATTTTCAAAATTCTGATTAAATGTGTGTTTTTAAAAAGTTTTCAAATAATTTTTTTTAAATATTAAAGTAACATGTAAAATCCTTTACAAATGTTTCCAAAGGAAAAATGTAATATATCACACATGGGATGATTTTTTTAAAAAATATAAAAATAATATTGATTTAATTTTTTCTATGTTAATGACTTTTTCTATATAAACAATCATTATACTTCCCAAATAAAATTTTATATATCTATAATATTTTCAAAAAGGATCTTTATTATGATTTTATTAAAATTTATCGAGAAAAAAGTTTTTTATTTAATGCAATTTAATTTATTCTTTTATAAAGCATATTTTTATCCTTTAATTCTCATTTGTTACAATTGGATATAGTCCTATGTCACTATACATCTTATTTTCATTACCTATGATATAAAAATATTTGTGTTGTGAAATATCTATAAGGGAAACTATTCATCACTGCTTTTTTACATTCCTTAACAACCACTATTTTTAATAATAATTATACATTAATTGAATTTAATTTTTAAGTAACATATGTTATACTAATTTTATTGTAGGGTTTCCACCTATATAAACATACATGTATCTATTGTTCAATGTATTGACTAAAATATATAATATTTATATATAGTTTTTAAATACTATAATCTCCATTATCTTAATTGAATGGAATTTACTTATATTGATGCCTAATATCATTACATACTAATTTATTTCACATTGGGTTATCTTGTAAGGATTATTAATGTAATTATCAATGTTTTAATTGTGTTATTCTATTTACTAGGGATATGAAACACATATTTATTTTCTGGAGTTCTTTATGATATGATGAATGACTGATTTTTTGTAGTACTCATATATATAACAATGGGTGGTGTCTTATATCACTATTGAATGAAATTGTTAAGAATTTTTCTCTCATGAGAAAAATGGTTTAAAGAAATTTTTTAATTTGTTCAAAATTATATGGAAATAATTGGGGTTTGAGATATTTTTAAATCATGAATATTATTTGCTTTTTATCAAAGTTGAGGGAATATTTTTCTTTTCTCAGGATGTTTAATTATTCTGATGTTTGTTACACACACTCAAAAAGATTATTATGTTACACTATATGGATTATGTTTATTGATTAGTGTTTCCACATTTATGTGGTTTATGTCTTCTGTTATTTAAAGATCTATTCCATGATTCATGATTTATGATATATTCATTGTTGTGTATAATATTTTGATGTTTTCCCCATGTACCTTAAATTTATAACCTGTAAAAATAATGGGAAGAAATATATATGAGAATGTATCAATGGAATATAATAATTTTATATGTGTGGTAAAGTAGGGATTCGAGAAATAAAATACCACAGTTGAATGAATAGTCTATGTAACATAATTAAGGGAGATAGAGTTCATCCTAAGGAACTACTTGAAGTAACAATTTTAAAATGTAGGGAACTTGGACATTACCTATATAAATTCTCTAATCTATGTACTACTGAAGATAATGGGAATAAAAACCCTCCAAAACAATATTCAAATGTGAAAGAATATTCAATGACCACCATTGATGTGGATAGTGAATATTAAATTACATTATAATGTATTGTATGTAATACTTAATTATTAATTTAATACAGTCTATAATGTTTATATTGAGATCCAAATCACCACTAGTATTAATTGATAATTTATTTATTATATGATCATTATATCTTCATATGACTATTATTGAAATATACTTCATGAAAATATTTTTATTCTTCCATTAAAAAAATAACATTATTTTGGTAATGGGTTATCTATCATTGAAATAAGAAGTAATATTGGATGTTTTAAATCATCTTATATGTGTTATCAATAATATATACTCCATATATAACTTACATCTATTATGTGATTTGTAATACCATGTCATGAGGGTTTTGTTCCTAAAATGGATAGTGATACATGAGTATCCTTTTCATTCCTAATATAGTTTGGTGTATGACTTATTGTGTTCCATTACTATGTCAAAAAAATATCATTATTTTCATGAGTAAAATGAAATATAAATATCAATGATGTAACTTATTTAAGGGGGAGAATGTATCACCCTAATATATTACTATATATTTTATTTTAAATAAGAAGTTTGTATATATCTTGTTTCATATGAATAATATAACTGAAATGAATATTGTGATACATTATTAGTATAAATGTATTAGACCTGACCATTAAAAATAGTAATTAAATTAGTGTGTATTAATAGTATTAGTTATGTTATGTAAATTATTTAAAAAAGGAGAAGTGGTGGCATCAATTTTTATAATTCTTTCTTATGAGGATCATTTATCAAATATTAGAAATGAAGTGGTGTCACAATATCATTCCTCATACCAATACCAACATGAACATAAATATTGCATCGTGAGGGAATACTTGTGTGGGAAATGTTTAGGCTTTTGGAAATCACTACATGGTCTATGCTAGATGAATCACCACCCGCGACCGTAACTATGACTTATTTTACCCATACATCATATGGAGAGATCCTACGAGATTATAAAATTATAAGTTAGTATGGATAAAATAAATAATTATTTATTAATTTTATATTTTAATTACATTTACATGTAAAGAATAATTTTATAAAAAAAATTGATATAAGGGTTATTTCATACATTAGTTTCCCACATTTTGTTTATTTAGAATTAAAATTAATTTCAATAAATTTTTCAATTTTATCTTGTAATAAATAAATATAATTTTTTGATTTATAGTATAGAAATTATCATCAGTTGATTTTTTTATTTTTCTGAAATAAATGTTTTTTATTTGACTAGATAAAAATGATTTTTTACTACTATATTATTTATGAATATGTCATGAAGTAATTGTTACATATATAATTACAAAATAATTTTCATGGAAAAAATATATTTATAGAGAAAAATTATGCGTTTAGAAATATTTTGTTTTATTTAAATTCTACTTTTTAACATTATTGAAATTATGAAATTTGTTTCTACAAAAAAATTATTCTTGTTTTAAATAAGATTTCACAATGAGATGATTGGTTTCAGATTACATTTATTGTCAAAAAACTATCCTTATTTCAATAATAAACATAATAATGTCCTATAAATCATCACCATTGATAACTTCATCATAAACATAAATATAATTTCATAGAAAGTTATTTCTATAAAAATAGGTTTTTACGTGTTTTACGCGCTAAATTAAAAATATTTTTTTCTCAAACATAAAAATTATATTTGAATATTTAATTTCATATTTATAATCGATTGTTTTAGATTATATAATTAATTTCAATTAATTTTTTTAATTAAATGAATAATACATAGATATAAATTAATTACCACGGTGAAAATATAATAAAATTGGATAATGGAAAGGAAGAAGACATAGAAAATTTAAGAAATTCTTTGAAAATCAATTGTTATGCGATGATCTACTATACCCATTAGTGTACTACATTTTTTCCATTGTTGGAGTCATTTTACTTGAATAATGACTTTACATTTTATATTTTTCTAAATATGTCTCTGTCTCCACTTATGAAAAGATCCTTAACCACCACATTTCTCTTCACAATCATTGAGTAATAGTTTGACAAAGACTCAAAAAAAATACCTTACAAAAATTACTATATAATTACTAAAGATAGAGTTCTTTTAGGAAGACGATTTTTACGATCTAAATAGTTTTTGGAAATCTGTTTTTATAAGGAGTGAGATAAAATTTCATAATAACTCATTTTTCATTTCTATTCTTTTATTTATTCTCCTACATCACCAATTATAACCCTACCCAAAATATAATAATTAAATATTTTTCATATGTATAATTAAATTTTATTATTTTCATAGGATAATCATTTTATTCATCCCTTCCAACCATTAAAAAAATTAAAACACTATCATCTGTACATGCGAGATATCAATTCCATGAAGGGCATGTTTGATTTTTTGTCACTGGAATATATATTTTTCTGAAAAAATATATTTAATGAAATAAAATTATATTTAATGTATACTATAAATTTTAAATTATAACCCTTTTCCTAATTCCCTCACAATCTATAGAAATAGAACATGTTGGTTGTTTATACATCTCGACTACCTCTTCCACTAGAGTGATTGAAATGAACCACCAATTCTCATTTTCATGAGAGTGAAACGAGTCAATAATAGGCCTTAAGATACATCCCTATGATGCCAAAGGCTAGAAAAAATGCCGAAGGGTCTCAAGCATAATTGGGGGACAATTTACCCTTTAAGAAAAAATCCTTAAAATAATCATTCACTATATGATGCATGAACAAGTGAAAGACAAACCAATAACTTCATTTTTTTTAAACCTCATCAGAGTAAATAATAGAATAATACCATTCCAAACATCAAAATACACTGCGTAAGAACAACACAATACTCTCAAAAGACACCACGACTTAGTGTTCCATAAGCTCCACGCTCCACGACATCTCCCAAAAATCACCACAATCCACTAGTAATGTGATACATTATCTTTACCTGTGTCTTGGAATAAAACATCTGAAAATGCACCAAATTTCCAAAGCAGGGGTGAGAATAATACTCATTAGGTTTTCCCCAATGACTTTCCCCACTCACTCTACTAGGATAGAAGATTTAGCTATATTTAGATAAAAACATTTTATATACAAAATTTTCACCTAAGTAGTTTATAACTAAATATAAAATACTTTTCAAAAACCATCCATGATCAAAAGCATCAAAGTGCAATTTAAAAATAATTTTCTTACATGTTATTAGTTCAGAAAAATAACCAAAAAAAATCCATAATAATTCACAAACATCACATTTTTGGCATACCCAACCATTTCACAAACCCGTGAAATCAACCATGCATGCATTGTTATGACAGTTCCAAACTTGTGTGCGGTCACTCATCGATCAACCAAGTCGTTATAGGGTAATTGTTACCCATGTGCCATTACACCTTTGGAACCGAGCCCAAGGTCATATTTTAACCAAGCCTCATACATATAGTTACCATTGTTCCATTAAATGTTCGGTACCGAGCACAAGGTCATATTTCAACCAAGCCCCGTACATTCAATATGAACAGACACCACAAATACTCAGCGGTCTGCCAAAACCCCCTTTCAATAAAAAAACACTTTCATTGAAAACCATTTCCATAAAAACTATTTCAATTCCATAAATTTCATAATTTAAAATCTTCATTTTAAATTCAAATAGCCAAATCACTCTACACAAAAATTCCCCATGATTTCACAATTTCCCCAAAAACATAAATCATCACTAAAGAAGATTTATTCCATGCTTTTCAAAATCAATACCATTCAAATAACCAATTTTAAAATAAGCCAACAAATTCTAACAGGAGGCCTCTAGAGTGAAGCCACCATCATCAACAAAAAGGCGAAACCAAGGAATGGACTAAGAACGCTCAAGAAAACCAGGTCAAATCTCCAAAACCCACCTTAGATCTATTATCCTAACATAACAAAGACCAATTCTCAACATATTTGGCATCCAGATTTTTTGGTTTACCCCTAACCGGTATAGATATAATAATCCTAGATAAAGAAAGAAGTAGATATATGTAGATCTATGAAATCATTCAAGAACGAAGGATAATGATCACATTCCTCAAAAAACCAACTTTGATTCGCCATGAGAAGCCTTCTGATCACCTCTGGAATGATGGGAGAACCCTCTTTGACCTTAGGAGAACCAAAATCCGGAGTTAGGTCTACTTAATAGCTTTAATGAGGCATTTAAGGGAAAAACACGTTAGATCCACAATTTAAGGATCTAATTTAAGTGACTGCATGGTTAAGCCGCACAGTTAGTCCACACGGTTTGAAAAACCGTGCCCTAACCACGCATTAGCTATTGCCTATGCCACCCTTATCACACGACCTCATCACATAGTTTCCCTTAAACGTGTGCTCACCGTCAGGAATCCACTTCCTTCTTAGCCGGCATCGCACAGTTTGGCCGCATGGTTTAGACAAACAGTGCGCCGCTCGTGAACCTTCCCCTTTGCTTCAAACATCAATCCAGGATCTCGCGGTTGTCCCATATGTCACCCTTAACATTTAAAACCAAGAAAAGCATCATGTAAGGGTTACATAACTAAAACTGGAGGTACTAAATTCTCCCCACCATTGTCATTATCATCCCCAGAAAGTAGAAAACCATTTCTTGTCTGAAAGAGTTCTGGCCACTGCTCTCTCATTTCTTTCTCGTGTTCCCAAGTATAACATGCCGAGTCCGGAGCCCCTCCACTGGTGCCCCGTACCCGGTTTTCCACAAGACCTCAAGCGCATTTCACCGAACGCCAGAGGCTACTGACTAGCAGCGAGGGCCTTGGTGAGTCGGTGGGGAAACTATTCCCTCATTCGGTAAGGTACACAAGGTAAGAAAACAACAATAAACAGCGGAAGCAGTAACAACATGCATAACAGCAGAAACCAAATAGCGGAAGCAATGTAGATATATAACTATGATGACAAAGATGCAGCAGGTACAAGTATCTAAGGAAAATAGCAAACACAAAAAAGTGCTGAAATACAACTGAAACCAAGTGCAAAAGAAAACAAAGTAATCTCCTCATCATCGCGAGCCACGACTCGGTCCCATGCTCCCCAGCTCCCGGTGCAATCCAGATCCTGAAGTAGATGGACACTTTCCCTTATCTATACCTAGAGCAGCATAGTCTACATGGGCACAAAAGCATGGACCAAACAGGGTGTGAGATGCAATCCCAGTAGGAAATAACCAAAAGATCTATGCCTAATAGTCAATGAATAAATGGCAGTACTAAAACAAGAAGCAATAAACAGAAAAGCACAAACAGCTACAATCCACATCTCTAACAAGTAAGGCACAAAAGTGAGCAGTCAACAACAAGAAGTAAATAGGTAACCTCCTGGGTAGCTCTCACAGTCTAGCCCATATGGTTCAACCTCTAAGTACAAGAAACCCTCTGGGAGGCACACACAGTCTCACCCCTCTGGTTCAGCTACGTAATTAAGAATACTCTCTGGGGAAACACTCACCTTCGATTCCACCTATAGTCGCGTATCGTGATTATGGCTCTCTGGGGAAGCACTCAAGGTCAATTCCCCCTATAGCTTGCGTCATAATTAAAAGACTCTCTAGACAAGCCCTTCCGTCAATTCTCCACTTGGTCTCATATCGTGATTTAAAAGAAACTCTGGAGAACCCTTCCATAAATTCTTCCTTTGGTCTACTACTATAGGTTCTCACAGTCCCGAGTAACTAAACTTTCTCAACTCGTGTGTTTCATTCAAGTAAACCTCAAGAACTACTTGGCTATCAACTACGGATCCACAGTAAAATAAATCAACAGTTCCACTATCCTACGACTAGGCATGGCAAATGGAAAACGCCAAACAGGCAGAACAAGCATGAAAAAGCAAACTGAGCACAAACAAAATACTCTAATCACAAGAAATAACCTCTACTAAAGCAATCAAGCAAAGTAGGCAAGAAACAAGGTCAAAACAGGAAACACGCGATACCCTGTTCAAGGGTATTGCTGGAATTTGCACAAAATACTCAAAGACTTTCTACAGAAAGGCACAATCCACCTACCTCAATACGAGGAGATCGATATACGATAACCTCGATGACAGATTCCCCTTAGAATGACGTATATCTGAGAAAATGAACAAAACGTTAATCCCACGATAACACGGAAACGGGGAGGAATCAAGAAACAAGGATAAAGTAGAAGGAAGAACTCACTGTTGCACTTCCAACGCAACTGACCATGCTCGAATCGGAGAATGGTCGGCGAGGTGGTCGTCCGTCCAAGATCCGGCCATATGGGTCACTTCGGACGGGAAAAAACTGGAGAAGAAGGTGAAAGTAAGGGTTAGATGTGACCCTGGTCCATTTCATGAAAAAAAAGTACACGGCGTGTACTTATAGAGTACACTTCGTGTACTTCTAATTTTTCCATACTACGAAATAACCGGCCTCCACCTCATCCTTACACACCGTGTGTGTGGCCCGGACATGGCCATCACACAGCATCGAGCCGGAACATAGTACACGGCGTGTACTCAGAATGTACACGGTGTCTACTTCTGAAATTTCCAGAAAATTCATTTTTTTCTCAAAAACTCCAGAAAAACGAAAACATACATGAAACGAAATCGTGGTTCACACAAACTTTCCCCCTTAAAGAAATTCACCCCCGAATTTCCCTAATGAGGTAGAGAAAGAGAAACCCCAAACAGCTCCAGCCACTGCGATCGAACATCAGCCTCCCTCTCCCAGGTCTCGTCCTGTACTCGTTCGTGATGCCGTAGCACTCGTACCAGAGGAACAGACCGCCCACGGAGAACCTTCATACTACGACCGACAATCCAGATAAGATGCTTCTCGAACGACGCATCTGATTCAAGATCGACTTCCTCAGGCTGAAAGACGTGAGATGGGTCTGAAAAGTAGCGTCAGAGCTGAGAGACGTGGAAAATGCCGTGCATGGCCCGATACCTCAGAGGTAGCTACAACCGATAGGAAACCAGCCCCACTCTCTCCAAAACCTCAAATGGCCCGACGTACCGCGGTGAGAGATTACCCTATCTCCGAATCCTTTTGTGTCCCAACCTCGATGCGACACGTAGGAAGACCTGATCACCGACCTCGAACTCCAGAGGTCATCTCCGCTGATCAGCATAAGACTTTTGCTGAGACTGCGTTGTAGCCATCCTATTCCGAATCAGATCTATCTGCTCTGAAGTCTCCTGAACAAGTCAAGGTCCCAGCAAAGCTGCCTCTCCTGCCTCCAGCCATCATAAGGGTGATCGGCACAGCATATCGTACAAAGCCTTGTATGGCGCCATCTGGATGGTTGCCTAGACACTATTGTTGTAGGAAACTCCACCAGAGGAATTTTTTTCTCCCAAGAACCGCCAAAGTCAAGGATGCAAGCTCAGAGCATATCCTCAAGCACCTAGATCCTGCGCTCGGACTAGCCGTCAGTCTGTGGATGGTAATTTGTACTCAAAAGTACCTGTGTACCCAAGGCCTTCTAAAGTCCCTGCCAAAACCGAGAGGTGAAGCGCGCATCTCTGTCCGAAACACTAGAGCACAGAACTCCATGCTGATGCACAATCTTTTTGATTAGAAGTCATCCCAGATCATCGACACTGAAAGTCTCCTTGATCGGCAAGAGGTGAGAAACCTTCTTAAGTCTGTCGACGACAACACAAACAGCATCGTTCCCTCGAGGTGATCTCGGAAACCCGGTCACAAAGTCCATCGCAACATCGTTCCACCTACACTTAGGAATGGGTAACTGCTGTAAAAGTCATGCTAGTCGTTGATGCTCTGCTTTCACCTTCTGACAAGTAAAAATTTCATGACAAAACCAACAACATCCTTCTTCATACCAGGCCACCAGTATTGGTGATGAAGGTCCCGATACATCTTGCTGACGCCAGGATGAACTACCTAAAAAGAAGAGTGGAAATCCCGCATCAGCTCCTCACGTATGTCTGCTGGAACCCATACGCATCCCTAGAAGCACATGATCTCATCCTCACCCACTATCCATCCAAGGAGAGGTTCCTCTCCTAACACACTCTCCTGCAGGACTAAGCCTTCTGAGTCTGATAGATGCCTCATCCGTACCCGATCAAGTAACGTGGAGGTAACAACTACAGAAGATAGAAAGGTATGTCCCCTTCTGTCGTGCACCTCTAGATGCATCTCAGAGAACATAGCCATCAGCTTTCACTAACTATTGGCCTACTGAACTTCCTGAATTTGAGTTATCTTGCTCAAAGAATCAGCCATGGCATTTCCCTTTCCCGGCGTATATGCAAGCTCGGAATAAAAATACTGAAGATACTCGACCCACCTGCGCTACCTCAGATTCAGATCACGCTGATTGAAAATATACCTGAGACTCTTGTGGTCAGTGAAGACCATAAAGTGCTCTCCTAGAAGATAGTGGCTCCAACAGCGCAAGTCATGAACAACAGCTGCAAACTTCAGATCGTGCGTAGGGTAGTTCCTCTCATGTGTCCTCAACTACCGAGACCCATACACAATGACTCCATCTCCCTGCATGAGCACAAATCCAAGACTGATACCCGAATCATCACAGTAAATATTGTAGCTCTTTCCTGGCTCTGGTAAGACTAGTATCGGTGCTGAAGTCATCCTTCCTTTTAGCTCCTGAATGGCTGACTCACAAGAATCTGACTATAAGAACTTCGCCCCCTTCTTGGTCAGACCTGTCAAAGGTGCTTCTAGGTGAGAAAAGTCCTGAATGAAGAGTATGTAGTATCCAACAAGAACTAGGAAGCTCTGTACCTCAAAAACGTTCTTCAGCTACTCCTAGGAAACTACAGGTCTCAATTTCTCTGGTTCCACTAATACTCCTGCCTCTGAGATGTCGTGACCTATGAAGTGAATATGGTCTATCCAGAAGTGTCACTTCGAGAGTTTAGCATAAAGCTGATTCTCTCTCAATGTACTCAGAAAGATCTCAAGATGTGTGGCATGGACATGTCGAGTGTGAGAGTACACCAAGATTTCGTCTACGAAGACCACGACGAAGGAGTCCAAGTAAGGATGGAACACTCAGTTCATCAGTTCCATAAAAACTACAGGCGCATTCGTGAGGCCGAACGGCATGACTGTATACTATTATAGACCATACCTACTTCTAAAGGCTATCAGAGGTATATCTAATGGTCTAACACGCAACTGATGATAACCGGACCTCAAGTCGATCTTCGAGAACACCCGGGCTCCTCAAAGCTGATCGAAAAGGTCATAAATCCATGGCAAGGGATATCGGTTCTTGACTGTCAACTAGTTCAACATCTGATAATCCACACAAAGACGAAGGGTACCATTTACCTTCTTCACAAACAGAACAGGGGAACCCCAAGGAGAAGTACTGGTTCTAATGAAACCCTTAGCATGTAGCACCTCCAACTACTTCTTGAGATCCTGCAACTTAGGTGTGGCCATCTTATAGGGAGGAATGGACAACGGTGCCGCTCCTAGGATGAGCTCAGTAGAAAAGGCCACCTCACGCTCTGGAGGAAAACCTGAAAAGTCCTCTGGAAAGACATCCCTGAAGCGATCCACCACTGGAGGAAAGTACGATTGTGGAGTCCCCTGATCATCCAGATAAAGACTAGAAATCTGGGCTATCACCCCTCCTAGCCCAAGATGCCCGAGTCCCGCCCGACTCTCCCTAATGTCCCATTCGCCTCTATGAAGGAAATATTCACCTTCTGGTGAAATGAAACTGACTTTGCGGTGATAGCAGTCGACGACTGCCCGGAAGGGAATCAACCAGTCCATGCCAAGGATGACATCATAGACTGTTATCTCTAAGACATAGAGAACCCATAAGAAGTGATACCCTGCAACCTCGAGAGGGC
This sequence comes from Viscum album, assembly GCA_963277665.1. NCBI lineage: Eukaryota > Viridiplantae > Streptophyta > Magnoliopsida > Santalales > Viscaceae > Viscum > Viscum album. Next base: position 1,430,900,552 of record OY728141.1, read on the forward strand.
ACTCTCTACACTGACGTACAATAGATGTCATCATTCCCAAAGGTGTGTCTAGTGTCAACGAGTCGACAGAAGAAAAGATGCAGAGTCTAAGGCTCTCCACAATGGAAAAAGAGATAAAACTATGCATAGCACCAGTATTGAAAAGGGCTGAAGATAAAACTGAGGCTACTAAAATCGTACCTCGAAAAGTAGAAGGGTCGGGATCCTGCTCATGATAAGTCTCCTCCACGGTGAAAGACTGGCCTGCACCGCAGCCCTGTGCCCCTGACTGACCACTCTGAGCTGATCCTCCCTGCTGGTGCTAAGGGACTGGTGGCTGACTGCCACGGCCTCAACCTCCACCTCGGCCCGAACGGACAGATGAACTCCAGTTCCCTAATTGGTGAGATACTGGTGGGGCTGCTCCAGAACGAGGAGTCATGGAAGAACCCCGGTCACCTGCTGCTTGTGGGAATACCTAGCAGAAACGCTGAAGGTGACACAACTTGCCGCAATATCGGCACTCCACGGGCTCTCTCTAGCACTACGACCAAGTGTGCCCTGTCCGACCACACAGGTAGCATGTCACCTGGCTGTCTGATGATGCGTCTTGCTTCCTCGAATCACCGCGTGTAGGCTCTCTACGGTGGTTATTGCTGTCATTTGAAGGAAAGATAGCTCTGGAAGTAGAACCGCCCTGACTCGCAGCTCCAGAGTCTCTTAGATTGTGCTCCGTAATCAGTGCCTGGTTGAGGATGGATGTATTGGAAGTCAGCTGGAAGATGTTCACCGGTGAGAAAATCTCCTTCCTAAGTCCATCCTCAAACTTCCTCTCCAAGAACACCACACTCCCATCCTGAAGGGGTGTAAAACGATGTAGCTTAGTGAATCGAGATGAATACTCCATGACATATAGAGTACCCTTTTCTAAGCTCATGAACTCCGGGGGTCGACCGGCCCTCAGGGTATCCAGGTAGATGTAGTCGTAGAACACGTGCTGGAACTCCTCCCAAGTCATAGCATGCTGCTGACCCGCCTGTGAGATCACGTCCCAACACCTCTTGGTGGAGTCTCAGGGCATGTAGGTGGCGAGCTTGACCTGCCTCTCTGGGGGCGTCTCCAGATGCTTGAATATAGTCAGCATGGATTCCAGCCACGACACATCAGCTTGAGGTCCTCCCTCCCCCGAGAACGTGGGAGGATGCTGCTGCTGGAAAACCTGTGTCATGTCTACCATAGACGAGGCAGGAGGCGGTTCTCCCTGGAAGGCTTGCATCATCCTCATGAAACCTTCCCTAGACTGTGCATCAGCTCCTGCAACCGGTACGACAACCGGTGCCATGGATGGCTCGGCTGGGGGATCAACATGAAGTTCTTGATCAGCCATGTCTGGCGTCTGATCACTGCCTGAAGACAGACGTACGACCGGGGGACGTCTCAGAGGCATAGATAGGAAAGATCAAAAGCAAGCCTTAGATCAAGAAAACAAGGACAGAGAACACAGGAGTACAAAACGGGGTGAGGGGAAGAAAAACACACAAGATTGAAAAACACGACTACACGGCGTGTATAAAACTACACGACGTGTCTTTTGAAACCACTTACATGGGAATGTACTCCTTCCCTACATGTCGTGTACACTAAAAACTACACGGTGTGTTGTCCCCCACACACGGCGTGTACATGAAAACAATTCCCCTGCCCGTGTATCCTTACACGGATAACCCACACAGTCCGACTCAACCCGAGACTACACGACGTGTTCGAAAAAAACACGACGTGCACTAGACAAGGCTACGGCGGTCCGTGTTGTTGAGTACACGACCATGTACACGGCTGGACCATACACGGTATGCTCTCAAAAAGCACAATGTGCATAGGCGAAGGTGACACCGTCCCGTGTTATTCGTGACACGGCCGGGTACCTGGGCAAGACTACACGGTGTGTTCTGAACAAACATGGCATGTGGAAAAAAGGTCATGCCGACCCGTGTTGTTCATGACACGGTCGGGTACCTGGACAGGACTACACGGCGTGTTCCCTACGGACCCAACATGTTCTACCTGAGCTTCTCCAGCCGTGTTGTTAGTGACACGGCTGGGTACATGGCTCCGTGCTGACACGGCGTGTACCAATGGTACATGGTGTGTTCCCGAAGTTACTCCTATGACATCGTGTTCTACTCACACAATCAGTGACACGTCCTGAAAACTACACGACGTGTGCCCGAGAAGTACAGGCCGTGTATTCTGGGTTTTTCTGGGCAGCAGCTCAGAAACTGTGCAGAATTCCAGAAGCACTAAAAACGAGGGAAAAGATGGAAAATTTTGATCCGTGAGGGCCCATAACACCTCAAGAACCAAAAAATTGGTGTTCATTTTAAGAAAGGAACAATACAAATAGTTTTCTAACACAACAGCAGAGAATCTATCGAGCAACTATCACAACAGCATGCATAATATACACAGAGCCTATCACAACAGCATGCATTCGCTAATGCACCCTATATGGCATGGAACGAATGCATGACATGTGATTTCTAAAAGTTATTATATGATGCATGAGATGGAATACCCTCATCTCATCGGGTTGCGACAGAAATAGAACTGAAATATCAAAACAATAACCGTACAAGTCATGTGAATCACTCTAGGTGAAAACATATCAACCGTAAAACTGAAAATCATTAACTGCGATTAACAAGTTAGTATGGCCTTTACCGGTACACGGGGTAGCTACTCCCGAGCACAGCTTAATGAAAAGTACCGAATCTGTCCTATCCCTGTCTAAGGTCTCCAAACAGTAAAGCAATAGAAAAGAATTGTCCTCATATACCACTTTGTAACGTCCTGAGTCTGGAGCCCCTACACCGGTGCCCCATACCCAGTTCACCACATGACCTCAAACGCGTTTCCCCAAATACCAGAGGCTGCCGACTTGCAGCGAGGGCCTTGGTGAGTCGGTGGGAAACTATGACCTCATTCGGTAAGGTACACAAGGTAAGAAAACACCAATAAATAGCCGAAGTAGTAACAACATTCATAACAATAGAAACCAAATAGTGGAAGTAATGTAGATATATAACTATGATGACAAAGATGGAGCATATACAAGTATCTAAGGAAACAGAAAACACAACAACGTGCTGAAATACAAATAAAACCAAGTTCAAAAGAAAACAATGTAAGCTCCTCTGCATCACGATCCACGGCTCGGTCCCATACTCCCTAGCTCCCGGTGCAATCAAGATCCTGAAGTAGAAGGGTGCTTTCCCTTGTCTATAAATGCAGCAACATAGTCTGCTTGGGCCCAAAATTATGGCCCAAACTGGGTTTGAGATCCAATCCCAGTAGGCAATCACCCAAATATTGGTGCCTAACAGTCAATGAATACATGGAAGTACTAAAACAAGAAGTAGTAAACAGAAAAGCACAAACAACTACAATCCACAGCTCTAACAAGTAAGGCACACAAGTAAGCAGTCAACAACAATAAGTAAAATGGTAACCCCCTAGGTAGCTCTCACAGTCTTGACCCTATGGTTCATCCTCTAAGTACAAGAAACCCTCTGGGAGGCACAAAAAGTCTCACCACTCTGGTTCAGCTACGTAATTAAGCAAAATCTCTAGGGAAGCACTCACCGTCGATTCCCCCTATAGTATTGTATCGTGCTAAAGGATCTCTGGGGAATCACTCAACGTCAATTCCCCCTATATCCCGCATCGTAATTTAAAGACTCTCTAGAGAATCCCTTTCGTCAATTCTCCACTTGGTCTCGCATTGTGATTTAAAAGACACTCTAGAAAAGCCCTTCCTTCAATTCTCCCTTTGGTCTGCTACTCTTGGTTCTCACAGTCTTGAGTAACTAAACATGATCAGTGCGTGTGTATCATCCATGTAAACCTCAATAACTACTTGGATATCAACTACGTCTCCACAATAAAATAAATCAATTGTTCCACTATCCTACAACTAGGCATGGCAACTGGAAAACACCAAACAGGAAGAACAAGCATGGCAAAGAAAACTGAGCATAGACAAAATACTCTAATCACAAGTAATATCCTCTACTAATGAAATCAAGCAAAGCAGGTAAGAAACAAGGTCAAAAAAAGAAACACGCAATTCCCTATTCAATGATATTGGTGGAATTTGAAAAAAAAATACTCAAATAATTTCTACAGAAACGCACAAACCACCTACCTCGATCTGAGGAGATCGATATACGTGAACCTCGATGACATTTTCCCCTTAGAACGACGTCAGTCTGAGAAAACGCACAAAACGTTCATCCCATGATAGCATGGAAACGAGGAGGAATCAAGAAACAAGGCTAATGAAGAATGAAGAAGTCATAGATGTTCTTCCAACGCAACTGACCGTGCTCGAATCGGAGAACGGACGACGAGGCGGTCGTCCGTCAAAGATCCTGTCGTACGGGTCGCTTCAGACAACCGAAAATTGGAGAAGAAGGTGAAAGTGAGGGTTAGACGCGACCCCGATCCGTTTCATGAAAACAAAGTACACGGCATGTAATTTTAGAGTACACGTCGTGAACTTTTAATTTTTTCGTACTCTGAAATAACAAGCCTCCACCCTAGCCTTACACACCGTGTGTGTGGCCCAGACATGGCCATCACACGGCTTCGAGCCGGAACATAGTACACGACATGTACTCAGAAAGTACACAGCGTGTACTTCTGAAATTTCTAGAAAATTCATTTTTTTTCTCAAAAACTCCAGAAAAAGGATAACATACCTGAAAAGAGTTCTGGGATCTTACACCAAGTCTCTTCTGGAATCTGAACATGTTTTCACAAAACCTCCACTAGGCCGATGATTTTCCCACACAAGACATTATCCTCCATATCCACGATCTACACCGGGATATATATCAAAGAATAATTTGTCTCTAGGTTAATGTGATCCCATCTGATCACATGGTCAGGGGCGGGTTGATATGTCTATAACTGAGATAAATGGAACACATTGTGCAATGAACTAAACTGTGGTGGTAATTCCAACTGATGTACCACCTCTCTAACTAGTTCCAGTATCTCAAAAGGGCCTATATAATGAGGAGATAATTTTCCCTACTTCCCAAAACCACTATGTCCATGTCTTGGAGAGATCCTCAAGATGACGTGATCACCCACAATGAATGCCAACGGTCTGCGATGGTGATCTGCATATTATTTTTGACAACCTTGATCCGTCTCCATCATCTTTCTAATCAACTAAATGTTCTAAATTGTTTCATGGACATGGCTCAGCCTAACTAGTGAAGTTTTACCAGTTTCCACCCAGCATAGTGGAGAAAGACAAGGACGCCCACACAATGCTTCAAACGGAGCCATGCGTATGAAGGATGGATAGATATTATTTTATTAGAACTCCAGTAAGGGTATATGCTCCTCACATGAGCCACCAAAGTCCACTACACAATCCCAAAACATGTATTCCAACGTTTTTATCGGTTTCTCAGATTTCCCATCTATCTGAGGATGATACGCCGTACTCACCATCAACTGAGTCCCTAAGGATTGTTGTAATGATTTTTGGAAAGAAGATGTGAACCTTGAATCTATGTCTGAGACTATAGACACTGTTACACCATTCCTTTTTTATGACTTCTTAGATATATATTTTTGAAAGATATCCCACCGTATGAGTTTCACAAATCGGGATGAAATGCAATGACTTGGTTAGACGATCCACTATCACCCAAATGGCATCGTGATTCCAAACCATTCTTGGAAGTCCTGTAACAAAACCCATTTCCATTTGATCCCATTTCCACACTGGGATAGGTAAAGACTCTAACATACTTGTTGGTCTCTGATGCTCTGCATTAACCAGCTGACAAGTTAAGCATTGCAAGACGAACTCGGCCTCCTTCCATTTAATTCCGCTCCAACAAAAATGCGCCTTTAGCGCCTTATACGTCTTCTATATAACCGGATGTACAACCCATATTGAATGGTGGTAATAATTAAGGAGTTTTTATACCAAGCTATAGTTACAACCATCCGATCTCTGAAACACAAAACTGAACCCGTTTCCAGTTTCCATCCATCAAAGGTCTCCCCACCATTGAGTTTTGAACTCATTATTAGACATTACGCATTAGATGTTTGTGCCCCTTTGGAAACGTTCACCAGATTAGGAACAAGAATACCTGAAAAGAAAACCCCAACATCATCTATGTTTTCACATTCCACATGCATGTCGGCTAAGACCGACATCAACTGCCATTTGTCTGAAGAATCCTTTCCCAAATGAGCATACAACATCCTACATAATGCATCAGCCACCGAATTGACCTTACCCGATGTATAAATTAAGTCATAGTTGAACATTTGATGATACTCCATCCATCTCCTCTTCTTGAGATTCAAATATCTCTATGAGAAAATGTGTTTCAATCTTTTGTGATCCGTAAACACGTCAATGTTTTTACCAAAGAGATAATGTCTCCATGTTTCCATAGCATGGACGACTGCATCCAACTCCAAATCATGTATTGGGTAATTCTTCTCATGAACCCTCAGCTACCATAAACCATAGGAAACAACATGGTCTCTCTGCATAAGAACACAACCCAACCCTGTTCCCGAAGCTTCGCAATATACCACATAGCCCTGTCCGGATTCTAGCTACATCAAGATATGTGTTGATGTAATATGAACCTTCATTTCCTGGAAAGACTTCGGACATTCTTTTGTCCATTGGAATGGATAATTCTTCTTTGTCAGAGCTGTCATTGGTGATTCTAATCGTGATAAATCACGCATGAAGCATCGGTAGTAACCAGCTACACCAAGAAAACTTCGTATCTAGAACACATTCCTCAGTGGTTGCCAAGAGATAATGACATCTATCTTTTCAGGATCAACTAAAATGCCTTTCTCAAAAATGACATGGCCAAGGAAATCTTCTACATGTATCTAAAAATTGCACATTGATAATTTGGCATACAACTGATGGTCTCTCAATATTTCCAACACTATCTTCAAGTGTTTCTCATACTCGGCCCTTATTCTTGAATACACCAATATGTCATCCACAAACACCACAAAAAAAGAATCCAAATATTGCTGAAATATCTTATTCTTCAATGCCATAAAGACCATTGGTTCATTCGTTAGACCAAAATTAATGACTACATATTCGTAGTGGCCATATCTGCTTCTGAATGATGTATTTAGAATATCCTCCTTCTGAACTCTCAATTGGTGATATCTTGATTGAAACTCAATCTTGGGGAACCAATGAGCTCTAATTAATTGATCGAACATATCATCAATGCGTAGAAGTTGATATCTATTCTTTATTGTAACTTGGTTAATCTTATGATAATCAACAAACAAACAAAGAGTTCCATCTTCTTTATTTACAAAAAACACTGGTGTTGCCCATGGAGAAGTACTTGTTCAAATGAAACCCTTGCTTTCCAGATCCTCTAACTGTACTTTCATTTCATGTCACTCCATTTTTGACCTCCTATAAGATGGAAGGGAAATATGACTGGTCCCTGGAAAGAGATCAATTGTAAACTCTACTTCCCTTAGAGGTGGTAAACGTGATAAGTTATCGGAAAAGACATCTCGAAATTGATCCACAATAGCTGGAAAACTACATCCCTACATCTCTTCCATTGATACTATAGTCAACGCTGTTAATTGGTAAGAGATCATTCCCACCATTGGTGCCAACAAGCACTTTGAATCTTTCTTTACCATCCTCTCTCCTCTGAAGATATTGTTAATGCCATCCTCAGTCTGAAAACTAAGTGTTATCATATATCAGTTGATTTGAGCCTTAAAAATTGTCAGCCAATCCATACCCAGGATTATGTCATAGACATCATTTACAACATCCATAAGTCCTCTTTTTAACTCAGCTCCATTCACATGCTCTACACACAAAGGCTTGACATTCTCTTTCACCAAGAGGAGGTTTCAGTTTCAAAACAGAAGGGATTATTTCCAGTTTTAAACATATAAAATCAAAGGAATGAGAAGAAATGATGGAATGGGGAGAATCCATATCAAACAAATCATGCATAAACGTGGAAATTAAAAGAACTGTACCTCTCTCTTTGGATTGTCCCAACTGATCATCCACTACAATTTTCTCAACTCCAAGAAAATGCATGCTTTCATTGATCTTCACATTATTTCCATACTGACAGATCCCTTTCTGATGAGTTTCATGATCACCCATCCTCAGAGCATTACAAAAAAAAAGCACTGAAGATGTCCCATCTTGTTACGATTATGATATTTTTGTGGTTGTGCCTTAAAATCCCGCTTGATGTGGCTCGTAGAGCCACACTGGAAACATCCCAGCTTACACTTGGGTCTCTGAGTAAGTTTAAAAAATCATATGGTCTGATTCTGATGTGTTCTTACTCCTTGAGAAAAGGTGTATGATTCCCTCTTTCTATTATTGTTAGAGTTATCAGCTCCTCTAGTAAAGATAACTATACTTCCTCCACATGGATTTTTAGCGGTGACAGATATCGTAAACAAAGTATCTAGTTTCAGTTCCAATTCAACAGTTTTAAAAGCCTGAGCGATTCTTTGGACCAACAGTTGGTACACCTGTGGTTCAGGTGTAACCAAATTCTCACTGGCCTCTTCCGACTGGTTTCTATGACGCCTACCGGGTTCCATTTCATAAACAAAAAACCCCCCATCAATCTCTTTCTCTAGAAACTGATGGCTTAACATTCAAATTCTATCACATCATCTATCACAACATTTTTTTCCAAAATCAATATTTTTCCATGTTCACCCATTTTTTAAAACATTCAGCATGCTTTTTGAAAATCAACCCATTTTCAAAATACACCAAATACCATGTTTTCAAAAAAATTCATATGAAAACAATTTCTGCATTTTTCTTCTAAAAATTCACACCTTTCACAAAATCACTAATCATTCCTCACAATGAGATATTCAATCCTAGTGGGAAGTCATTCTTCTACAATACATGTCATGATCCTCTCATTGGCTAAACCCACGAATTTGAGATTTCCAACATTCTAGAAGTGTATCAAAAAAACTTATGTACCCAACACCCGGGTAACTTGAAGTTCAACATAAACGGGTTAGCTACGTTCATTTATGATATACCTTTCATGTTCTGACAATCCTACTCCTATCTATGATTTTTTTCCAAGGAATAGACAAGAAAAAATTTCTACTCCAAGGCCAATAACATCGACGACTACTTGTTTGGCAAGGACCGAACAAGTTGATACCTTTGGTAATGACCCACCAATTCTCATTGGAGTGAGAGTGCAACGAGTCATTACTAGGCCTTATGCGACATCCCCATGACGCCAAAGGCTCGCAATAAATTCCAAAGCGTCTCATGCATAAGTGGGAGATGATTTAACCTTCGAGAAATAAACCCATCCAATAATCATTCACTATATAATGCATGAACAAATGAATGACCAACCAAAAAATTCATTTATGTTAAACAACATCAGCGTACATAACAGAAGTATACCAAACCAAACATCAAAATACACAGCGGAATAACAACACAAGACTCTCATAAGACACCACGACTCAAGGCTCCACAAGCTCCAAGCTCCACAGCATCTCCCAAACATCACCACAAGCCACTAGTAATGAGATGCTTTACATTTACCTGTGTCTCGGAATACGACATCTGCAAAAGTACCAAAGTGCCCAAGAAGGGGTGAGTATAAAACTCAGTAGGTTTTCCCCAATGACTTCCCAACTCACGCCACTAGGATAGAAGAGTTATCCACATTTATATAAAAATAGTGTATATACAATATTTTCACCAAAATAGTTTATAACTAAATATAAACAAGTTTTCCAAAACCATCCATGATCAAATGAATCAAAGTTCAATTTAAACCGGATTTTTAAACACGTTATATTTCATGAAAAATAACCAAATAAATTTCCAAACCATTTCACAAACATCCAGTTTTGGAATAACCAACCATTTCACAAACCCGTGAAATCAACCATCCATGCATCGTTATGACAGTTCCATACTCATGAGCGGTCTCTCATCGATCTACCAAGTCTTCACAAGGTAATTGTTTCACATGATCCATTACACCTTTGGAACCGAGAAAAGGTCATATTTCAACCAAGCCACATACAAATATTTACCATTGTGCCAATAAATGTTTGGCATTGAGCACAAGGTTATATTTCAACCAAGACCTGTACATGAAACATGAACACACACCACATATTCCCAACGACCATTCCAAAAAACCCATCCAATGAAAACAAATTTTTATTGAAACCCGTTTACATCAAAACCATTTCAATCCCAGCAATTTCATAATATAAAATCAATATTTTAAATTAAAATATCCAAATCACTTTGCACCACATTTCGCCATGATTTCACAATTTCCCCAAAACCATAAATCATCACTAAAGAAGATTTATTCCATGATTTTCACAATCAATAACATTCAAATAACCAATTTGAATCAAATGCAACAAATTCTACCAAGAGGAGTCGATAGTAAAGCCACATACCTCATCAAAAAGGTGAAACCAAGAAACAGATGAAGAACGCTCAAGAACATTGGGTCAAATCTCCAAAACCCACCTTGGATTTATTCTCCTGACACACACAGGACCAAATCTCAACATATTTGCATCCACATACGTAGGACTACCCCTAACAAGCATAGATATATGAAACTGAGAGAAATGGAGAAGTAGATCTATGTAGATCTAAGAAACCATTCATGAACAAAGGAGAACAATCACATACCTCAAGAATCTAGCTTCAATTCCCCAGAGAAGCCTTCAGATCACCTCTGGAATGATGGGAGAACCCTGTTTTGACCTTAAAAGAACCAAAATCCCGAGTTAGGGCCGCTTAGGATCTTTAATGAGGCAATTAGAGGCACAATGAGTTAGATCCACAATTAAGGGATATAATTTATGTTACCACACGGTTAGCCCGCACGGTTTGACAAACTGTGCCCAAACCGTGTGTTAGCTACTACCTCATCCACCCTTCTCACATGGCCTCATTGCACAGTTTCCCTTAACTGTGTGCCAACTGTGCAGAGGCCACTACCTCCTCAGTCAGCCATGCATGGTTTGGCTGCACGGTTTAGAGAAACCGTGCGCCGCCCGTGCACCTTCCCATTTGTTTCAAACTTCAATCCGTGATCTCCCGACTCTCCCATACATCACCATTAACTTTTAAAACCATGAAAAGAATCAAGTAAGGTTTACATACCATTAACCAGGTGTACTACAGTGATGATTCCCAGTTTTTAGACTTATTGTTTAATATTTCTCAAAAATTTCATATAATTTGATTCACCCATAAAAAATATGAATAGTATAATTATTATTTAGTGATAATGATATTATCCAAATAGAATAACTTTCTTAGTCAAACTCACAAATAAATTATATCTTGTTGTTGTTTGGGTCTGTTTAACAACCGACATGAAAAATGTTATAAATTATTATAATGGATAAAAATGGATAAATAAATATTGGTGTTACTAAAAATTAGTTATATATTAATAATTATTTTATTGTTATAGAATTTTAATAGTTATATTTATCATATTATTAATATACCACACTTTTATTGTTTAAAAATTATAGTAAAAAACACATCACCAATTTCAACATCACGAATCAGAACTATAATACAATGGAAATGAAATTATATATTTTTAAATAATTATAAAAAATATTTTACAAAAACATTAATGATATTTGAATGAATAACTAAATATCTCTAAATAATAATAGACAACACCCTTACAAATCATTTTCAAACCAATCTATCAAAACAAATATTATTTGATAATTGAATTTAAATATATCTAATTAATATATTTGTAATAAATGACTATAAATGAATGTTATAAAATTCAATATACATGTATAAGGTTTATAGATAGGTTCCTCAGAAATTGTTTTTATACATGAATTTTGAGGACATTCCCCTAAGAAAAAAAATGGTTAGGGTTCTTAATAATCAATTTTAATTCATTTAGATATGATTAATATGAAAAACATGTTTCTTTTTATAGTTTATATATTAGAAATATTAATATTTTTTTAATTATTTTCATACAATCAAAGGTAATTGAATATCAATATTACTTCCTACCTTTTATTGTATTTGTATTTGATAGATAATGACTTTTTGAAGGGTTTTCTTAACACAAATTATTTCATTGGGTCATTATAATTTCACTCTTACTATAATATTCCAAGATTGACATATTATACTAAATTATGATGTCATATTGTTTAAAAAAATCTTATCTGGGTTATTTTTGTTTCTCATAAATGTATTTTTACCTGAAAAATAGCTTGTTTAATAAAAATGAACTTTATTTGGGTATAATTTCCATAATTTTTAATACAATTTGTTCTTCCATATCCATGTATTTATATCCCATCAATGTTATACATTAATATTAGTAAAACCTAATAAGATTTCCTCCCAAGATCATTGAAATTCTCTATATTTGTATCATAAATAAATATCAATTAAACTTTTTATGATATGTTATTCAGTAAAGATATTTTTAAGTATTGAATGTAATTTAATTCAATAAACAAATATTTTATCATCTAATTCATGTTTTCATTGAATAAAATTTATTACTTTTTCAGGAATCCATCATTGAAAATCCCATTAATTGTGTTCTCTAAATATGTTTCCACATCAGTCTCATCAAAATAATTTGATATAAATGAAACATATAAATTTCATTATAAAAGTTTTTAAAATAATAATTAAATGTGTCTTGTATGGTTAGTTTTTATATAAATGTATGAAAATAATATTTTTTTAATGATTTTGATATGGATTTTATTTTAATCTATTACATTTATTCATCTTCTCAAGTATTCCTCAAATATTTTTTTTTATATTTTCCAAAAATATATTTATTTTATATATTTTAAAATTTATAGAGAATAAAACTTTTTATTTCATAATAGTTTATTATTTGATTGTTTCTAAAAGGGTATTTTTCATTTATATCCTTCAATTTTACTTATGTTCCCCTCAGATACTGTTATGTTATACCATTTACCTTCATTTCATTACTTATGTTCGTACAGTTTTTTGGTGTAAAATATCATTAAGTTAAATGACCCATCACTAAATTTTCCTTTTCTATTCTTCCATTACATTAAAAAATTATTTCTCTTAAAAATATATTCATTTGTGAGTATCATATATTACACTTAATTGATTGAATGGTGCTCACCTTGATACTCATACATCGATTTTTTTGGTAAATTTTTGACTAAAACATATACAATTTATTTGATAGAGAAAATATCATATAATATTTTATCTTAATTGACAGTTATTTTTCTAGGAATACAATTTATTGAATTAGATACTGATTTATTTTTTAATAATTTATCATGTTATGATTTTTGATGGAATTATGAATAATTTACTTCTGTGATATCATTTGAAAACAATATCAAACCCATTTTGTATCCATGCCATATTTATGATATGAATAATGATTGATTTTAAGTAGAAATCATATATATGGATAATTATTGGAGGGGTCCTATATTAGCCAATAATTTAATGGTTAAGGAATTATATCTCATATTATAATGATGCATGGACATTATAGAGATTTTTCTATGAGGAATTGGAGTTATTTTATTTCTAAAATTTTAAAATTGTGGAAATTATTGGTTATATTCATAAAGGTATGATAGTTATTGTGTTTTCCTATAATTTTTTCCTATGCTTATGGTTATGACACACTATTAATAGGATCATTATGTTATGATATTAGGGATCAAGTTTATTGACTACTTTTTCCAAACTATTTTGATTCAAGTCTTATGCAATGAAAGGCCTTAATCCATGACTCATGATTTATTATATATTATTTGTTGAGTATGATTCTCTTATATTTTTCTCCATGTAATTGAATAAACTCAAATCCTCATCTAATTATCACATATGGTCATTTATTTTTAACAAATATGATCACCCTTACAGGGTGTTTGATCTCAACCCTTCTTTTGATTCCATTTCCTCATGTTATGAACGAATGTAGAACACATGATTTTTCTAGTAGAGTATTTTGTATTGATACATTATAGGAAATATTAAAAGATTATTGTAAATTAATTAGCTTCTTATACTATAGGAAAAATGATTATTTAACATGAAATACATGGGATTATTAGTTAATTATTTTTCCTAATACTCTAACAATATAATCCTAAAATGGTTCTTGTAATTTAAATATTGATGGATATGCATCAAATATAATGAGAAATGTATGCATTTTTAGCACAAAATTAGAGAGTGTGGGTCTATAATGATATATTACTAGTGATAATAATATATTTGAGAGACATGTAAATGATGATTTCCCTTTATAATGGAATGATAGATGATTTATGATTTATGTAAGAATAAGTCCATCATTGATACTAGAAATAGGATTTGAACCTATGAGGAGGCCAATTCAGCAAATCTTTTTCTGATACAGTAATTGAAAATGTACAGGAGATAGAAAAAAGAAGGGATATTGAATCTTGAAAGAATGACTATGAGATTGAATTATATTTGATGGCCTTCATCATGGTCACTTGATTAAGGTTATTCAATTGTACATACCAACCAAATAAAGAGGACTGGTCAGTTAGGATGAGTATCATGAACCGTGAGTGGATTCCCAGATATCCTCAGGATAAGAATCATCATTATCTAGGTAATACATATTAGTGAAGACCATTTCGGATCTTGGAATATTGGGAATATAATAAGAAGAACCACATTTCTAGTGAAAAATTATTAAAGGTGGGTATTCTATTATTCCCAATAGTCTTATCATATAGGTCGGGATGTTTGAGAGGAATATTTGATATGTTAATTCTAGATTATTGACCTTTGAAAAATGATTCCATGAATGTTAAATTGATGGTATTGAAATGCGTCAATGATCCAAAAAATAGATTGAAAATAAGACAAATCTGAATTTAAATGTACTATAAAATTCTTTTTGAATAATGATGATTCATTATCCAGAGCACCATTAGTGGAAATTAGATCTAACACCCTAGAAACCCCATTTATGTTGATAGGTCATGTGACCTTTTAAGGGTTATGTTGGCATGTCCAAGATGAATAATTGAACCATTTGAGGACCAATCCATGGAATGTGAAGGGAGGTCCCGATGATTGATCCACATGACATAATTGTAGAGAGGATATGAATGACTACTGGTATAAATGGCTATTTGTCTCAGTGAATGTTTTTTCCTGTAACTCTTGGTGGTCCTCTGATTGTTGGATAATGTGAAAAATGGTGGTATATATGACAATTGATCCATGTTACTTTTGGATTGTGTAACATTTTCATTGAATGGTCATGTTCAATGACATTGTTGAATGGTATGGAAGAATAGTAAGGAAAATATGATCATTAAATATCCAATGATTTTTCAAATCAATTTCATTGTATCTCAAATATACCTTACGGATATCTCTGAAAATGAAAAAATTTGGGTGACTATATTATTTATCAATAGACTCATATTGAATTAATATCCTATAAGAGAATACCTTGGGGTATTTTTAGATATATGTGCCTCAAGGTCATAGTTTTCTTATGACCGGGTGGTCCCCACACATGATGTCTATTTTAGGGCAAGGTTTTGATGTTAGATGGCCATTTTGTTCGATATACTGGATATCCAAACATGATAATTTGAAATTTTGGGATATGTCCACCCATGTATGCATATCAGAGGGGGTCCATTTGAGAATTAGTTTGTCACATGATCTACAGAGTCCGAAAGATGTCTTATTGCATGCTTGTATCATAGGTAGTCCATATGTATCTTGTGAAGATTCATTATTTCATCTCCTCATATAATCATTAAAAAGTAATTTTTTTAATATTATGTGTCTATGTGATAGATGTATGAGATTCCCAAAAATTATGTACTCCATGTAAATATTGGTTCAATCTCATTAGTCTTCCATTCTATGATATGATCAAGATCCCTTTATTACATTTTCAGAGTTTTCCTTCTCATACGTTATTTCACTAGTGTTAACACTATATTATATGATAAAATAATTTATAAATATTTATTTTATTGAATTTGTGAATAAAATTAAGCAATAGATAATGAATAAAACATATTTTAAAGAGAAAACTAACAAAACTAAACTAGATGAAAATTACATGTGATTAAAATAGAAAATTCACATTACCATACCAAGAAACATGAGAATTGGATCCATCAAACATGATCCAACACCATTGTAAAAATATTAATAAAACAATTAAAAAAATATGACTAATGTAATAGTTGGAGATGCCTTATATTGTAGTAATAAAGTCAAAGAGATGTGTAATTATGAGTGTATTAAAATATGAATGGTCCATTGATTCCTTTGTGAAGATTCTATGAATAGGTTCATATTTTATAAATATTGAGTAAAATATTTATTCAATATAAACCTTGTGATGTAAAAACACATTCTATGTTTTGAGGCCCTTAATTTGGATACACGTGTAGTCATTAAATGAAAAACATCCATTCATTCCTTCTGATGAAATATTCCCATTAATCTGAATAATTGTAAAAATTTCTTCAATTAAGATTCCCATGGGAAAATAGATTTATTTCAAAAAATGTAATATAAAATTCATCCAAAATATAACATATGAATGGGTGTAGATTATTTAAATCATCATAGAAACACTTCAAGCACACATTATCATAGCATGACAATCTCATAAGAATATGTTTGGCAATGGATGGTTAAATCTCATATTAGTATAAGAACATTAATATTGAGGATTCTTCTTCCAATTTTAGTAAGAATGTTCTCTGTTTTGGGAAAATGATGGAGGATTTTGAGGCAGTGAAAATGAGTGATGCCTTTTTTGGATTGTAAAGAACACATTGGATGAATTATGGCACACCTTTGTATGACAGTTAATGAATTGTTTTTGATTTTTGTAAAGCAACTATACTGAACAAATATAGAAGAAAAATTCCAATACTATTTTTCTTCTCCATGAAGAGATGTTGGAAAATCTATATGGGGTGTTAGAGTATCGAACTATGTAACATCTCACATATAGTGGTTGGTCAGGTACCATCAATATCTATCTCAAGCCTCATATTCATCACAACCACCAACTTCCTCTTTTCCTTATCCATCACCTTATAAATCATATCATATAACCATGCCATCCATTATTCAGTTTATCATAGTTATCCATATATTCACAATTATTACTAACTATCTAATAATATCATTCCATATATGGATGATTGAAGAAGTAACTATTCATTCTATTTTGCAATGAGTTTATCTTCTGAATATCTATGTACTGAGAAAAAAAATATGAAGATCTATTTGGGGAAATTGATTATATTACAATTTAAATATGTAATTTTAATCCCTTCTTTATTATTATTGATCACATTAATTGTAATTTCAATTTTTAAATGATATATTTAAATGTAATTAATGATATCCATGTTTTATGTATATGCAAAAACATAAATTCGATTTTTTTATTTAAATTATATATAATGAATTAAATTTATTACAAATTTCAAGTGATAATTGATGTTATGACGGTTTTGATGGAACAAATAATTATTAAAAAAGTTCCATGATTCCTCATTCACTATAATGTCAATGGAGACCTATAATGTCCTTCGAAATCCAACCACAAGTAATAGAAAATCTGGACCTATGTCAAAGAATTAAACTCCCTCCTCTGATCAATATTTATACATCAAATGCCCCCCACAAAATTAATCATCCAAACCTACTAAATAACTTCATAGTGTTTATTAATCGACCATTAAATTCTAGATTGAATGCATAATTAGAGCACAAATTAGACTAAATTTTTCATTGAGATTCATACCCACATGATTATAAATATATCCCAATGATCGTATGAAAAATTGAAGGTTTGGTGAATGAATATATTTTTTTAGATAAACCATTTTGTGTTATATGAAATATTGGAATAAATGTTTTCCTCCATTTAAATATCTAACTCCTTTCATTATAGAACTTATAAAGAGAATATTTCCCTGTGGAGGAAGATTGTTTTAAAAAACATTATCAGTTTTTTTATTGCAATACAAGAAGTAAGGGGGACATGAAAACCATAACATGAATGAAAGTTAGTTTAGAAAAATATGTTTCTACTTTTATTATTTCTATATTTGATTTCACATTTAAATATTTGTATATATGTATGAATGTCACTTTCCTACTTATCCACTTCATTGGATTCATGTAAGACACCTAATTTTTCAGATGGGTTAAGGAATCTGATATGATTTTTTATGGATTATCTTACTATGTTTGTACATGGATTTCTTATTTTTGGTAACCATGTTTTTTTATTGTGTAGAGGTTTTTAGGATTGAAAATTTATTTAAATAGTAATGATTTATGGAATATGTGTTGTTATAAAACAAATCACAGGGGGTGAATAGGTGGGAATTTTGTTTTGGTTAAGTCAATGCTTAGGATCATCAAGTACGAAAAGGGATTTGGTATAGGATTTTTTGAAGTATTTTTAAATATATCTATTCCCAATGAAGAAGAATTTTATTATGTGCATCGGGAATGATATTGTTTGTAATGAATAATATCCAAATAATCCAACATTTTATCAATACATTCCAATGTAAACCTCCTCAAATTATCATTACTAGTTTATCAAAGAATTAGACAATTATCTGAAATCTTGTTTATTGTTAGAATTTTATAATAATATATTTTATCAATCATGGTGATTTAATATAATTTATAATATTACCATGATAATTAAAAAAATATTATGTAGCTAAAAATAAATAAAAACTTATTATTTTTATCTTTTTTGATTCTTCTAACACTGTTATTACTAACCCCAATAAATAGTAATATAAAAAGGGGGGGTGAATTTGGTTATGTTTAATACTTAAATTGTTTTTCTCCCTTGATCAATATCAATAATAATAAGGAACACATTTATCCTTTTCAAATTCATTATGATGATGTGAAATATTTATAATATACATACAAGAATTTTTTTTTCATTCCCCAAATGATCTTTTGAAATTATCTTGCAATGAATTATGCTTATGAACCCAAAACAATACCTCATACTAATTTCTTTTTAAATTTTAATGTGGTCACATGTAATATATTTATTACAACCATGACTTGATCAAATCTATATACACTTACATAGTTATTTAATTCATCATTCCTTTTACAGTTTCTTTCTTCTCATATAAATCATAGATATAAAATTACAAAATTAGTGGTATATGAATATGATCAGACATATTCATCATGAAGAAAATATAAAATATCCAATGAGAGGCCTCTTTGAATATCCACTATATTTTATTCTTATTTTTCTTGTCTTTTTTATGATGTAACTGAATAAATTTTGTTCTCTGTTTTCTAACACCTATCTTGTATAAGACTTAATCTCCCATTAGAATTTTTTAGTTTCATGATTTAATATCTACACTAAATTAAAAAAAATTATTTTATACTAATTTTTAATGATTTATGTCATAATATTCATCAAAACATTTCTCTTATTTTTTTAATTTGAAAGTATTTAAAATTGGATAGTTCAATTTTTTATTTTGCATTCATGATGAATTATAATTCTTAAAAAAAGTAATTTCATGATGAGGACGTCCTACCAGTCTAGGATCCCAAGTCATCTAATGATGTGTGCATTTATAAACACACTCAACTCATCAGTGTTGCACTATCAATATCTGTACATTCCTATTCCATGACATGGTGTTTATAACCAAAGATTGAACCATAGATCAAATATTAATCATCAATTTAAGTAACCAAAATATCATAGAATGTTCCCTCCTTATGTATAAATTAAATATATTTATTCAAGGATAAATGATTTATCAAACATTTCTTATGATTAATAAAATATATAAATTCTTTTTATGGACGAATTTCTTAAAAAATTACAATGGACCTATATTTACATAGCGCTATCATAAACCTTACTCATAGGTTAATCCTTATAATGAACCATGAACACACATAAACAAAATCATCCATACATAGAATCTAAAATAACCTTAAAAACCTATAATATTCCTTACCCAAACTATTATGAATCATACCTAGAAGATAATTATCATTATGTAAATACTAGATCATTATATAGATATTGATTCATTCTTATAGAGTTTTTATTTATTATTAAAAAAGGCATTAATCCTTACATAAAACTAAATTAATTATAATATGGACCATGAGGATGCCCAACTAGAGTATGATGATCCATTATATTTATTTATTTTTGAATAATCCATATGGTTTTGGTATTATCCAAAATTTAGAAACTAATACATCATAAAATTTGATCAAAACACTCCAGAACAAGCATAAAATAATTCTATATTTGATGTTATGAATGATTAATGAAATAAATAGGCTGGATTGAATATTTATTCATTATTATTATAAAATATACTACCCAAAATAAAACACCTAAGATATTTTTTTATAAAATCATTACATGTGGGGTTATCTATTTAAATAAAAAAATTTATCACTTATATTGTTGAAAACAATTATGAAATAAAATTATTAATTTCAGAGTGAATTTCATTAAAGGCGATTATCTAAGATTTAATTAACACCAAATCTAATCCCACTCAACCCATGTTGTATGTGAGAATCATGAGTTAAATGATTTTATTCTCAACGAAATACTTCAATGATCTTCAAGAACATCAAAATCCTTCAATGATTTGGTTATCGCTAATAAATAATTCATGAAATCTCGTATATTCTATAAAAAAATTAATCCCCCATTTCTTATAATAAGGATAAATCTACTGAAATATTCTCCCCTACACATAAAAGTTTTCCCCCTTTTAAAATTAACATAATATTAACTTTGTTAAATGTACAAAAATTAATTTTATAAATACAATATATAAATTTATGAGAAAAAGAAAACAAATATTTGCAAATCACTGAAGATTCCATGGTGGAGATGGGGTCTCTTCTTTATCTCATCCAGTTAGAGGTATTTAGTTGGAATCCAATAGCCAAACAATACCTTTTATATTATACAATGGGGAGTTCCTTAATCAAAATATAAATTGATTTATACTGAGTGGACACATACCACATCTTCAAAATACCTTATTCAACCTTATACTTTATGAAATCATACATGATCTTGATATAATTTTTCCTTGAATGAAGTATTATGTTTTTTATAAGATGGATTGAATTTTATTTTTCACCCAACCTAGAAATTATATATTTTACATAATCCTCATTTTTTTAACGATATTGATTCATCCATGGAAATTGAGAAAAATCATGAGTAGCTACTATATATTGAACTATCTTATTGCATAAAAGTGTGAATTATTACATTATACTCTACTAGGAAATAAAATAACTTCCATAATAAGGATATGAACCTAATATGAACCTCATATAATTATATGAACATGATATATATTAAAATTTGAATCCCAAGAACTATTGATGAGGTAATATATAACAAAACATCCCAAAGTCCATAATATTATTGATGATTTTGTGTATCCTCTTCACTAATTTCATATGAATCACTTCTGAGCATCATTGGTAATGTATAGCATGATATATTTCAAATACTACATCTAATCACTTTTTTTAATATATAAGAAACAATTAACTATATTTATATATTTAGTCACATCAATTTTGTTACCATTAACATATTTCTAATACCTCATTTGTGTAATAGATGAAGTTTTTACTATACATTAAACATCTATATCAACCCTTTTGAAATATTCATTAGAATATTTTGTTTTATAAATAAGTATTACATCCTCTCTCTACAAAATTTTTAATCAATATAATATTTTCACCTCACAAGGAATTTTTTTTGAATTCACACCTCATGTAATCAGAAAAGAGCATGAACTGTGTATCATACCATCATAAAAAAGATTTCATTCACATATATAAGTACCTACAAACTTTGATCATTTTCCTTCATGATATATATTTTATGATCAACTCTACCTCTATTGAATGTGTGATTTTACATAAATTGTTATAGTTATCCATACCAATACCATAGTAATTTTTTCACGTCATACAATGAAATATTTAATTTTCATGCCTTGTTTTAATATTATCACGTGGGAAATAAATCTGGTTTCTCTATATAAACATCATCTTAAATATATAAATTCATGTATCAATATTTTACACCTAATTAATACAGTTTTATCCCTTTTCTAAAACCATAGAAAAAAGCATTCTTATAATCTCTTGTTGATCCATGGATGAAAATATTTAATCAACATCAATTCATTACTTCTGGATATAGCCATTGTAGACAGAACATGATCAATACAATGTTACAATTTCATTTTTATTTATATTATTTTTGAACATGCACCTGGTTCTGAGGAAATTATTATTCCCTAGCCTTGAAATAATTTCCCTTGTTTGATTCTAATTTGTCTTGTCATGTTTTTAAAAAATGGTCATAATAAAATTCTTATCCTCACTATCATATTTGAATTTTTATTTTTCTACTATAGATATAATATGGGTTAAATATTGGGATATCATTTTTATAGTCATAATAGGGTTTCTTAGTCAAAAAACTTATTTCCATTATATATATCATCAATAATATTAGTTTTTTCCTTTTTTTTATTCTACTATTTTCTCAACATTATCAGTTTCTTTTTTTCAGTCATATATAGCCTTGGTTTCTATATGAATGGATACAAACTAATAAATTGAAATAAAAAAGGTAGGATTTTTTATTTATAACCATAATTATTTCTTTTTTAGTGGTTATTATGGTTTAATCTGTAGGCATGGACTCTGAGTTTGTGTTAAAGTGTTAATAGAAGAAAACATAAAACTCTAGAAAAAATGAGACTCTTGAATAGTAACAATAAAAAAAGAAAGTGATCACTATGATGGAGTTATATCAGTGTAGAATACAGGAATGTATGGAAGATATTAATAGAAGCGATATTAATATAGTTAAACCATATCAAGAAATAAGTGAACGAAAAATGTTAATGATATATGAGAATAATTTTAATTGGTTTTAAAAAAAAATTCCCTTAATATATGGAAATCAGTAAATATTTTTTACTGATTGACGATGTCTAATAGCCTTTTTAGAGGATTATAATATTACATAATAAATCCTATTTTTATTAAACTATAAAAATATCTCAATTAGAAAATAATGGTCTAGTTTCCACTAGGTCCAAACAATCCTTGAACTTACTATGATACTCTCATGATTTTTACATGGATAAAAACAATGATTTGATTAGCTTTGGTCAAAAATAATTCACATTGACACTTGATATTTATCAATATGAGTTCAATAGAAAGTAATTTAGAGATAAACATATATAATTGAATTAATGTATGAAGTAAAAATGGTCACAAATTTAATATCATTCCCCATATAAAATTTAACCAATCATGATTTGAAATTCAATATTCAAAATTTTCATTCCATATGTATCCACAAGATAGTGTAGAACAGAAGAAAATCTTCTCTGTTGAGTAGATCTGATTCCTTCTCTATATTCTTAATACTTGACTATTTGTATGTCCAGAATATTCTCTACTCCATTGTTAGTGATCTTATTTCATTCCCTGTAATATTTGATCATATCATCCCCCAATCCATAATGATATGTTTTTATGTTTCCATATAAATAAAAAACAAAATTTTCAACCAAAATCCATTATTATCTCACCATTATTTCTTTGAGTATATTCCACACCTCTACATGTCACACATTTTCTATTGGTTTTGATCATTGAGTGAATTAGGATAAAATCATAACGAAATGTATTCCACCACATTTGAGATTTCCCCCAGATCATGTTGCAGAAGAGAAACATTTTAATGGTAAAAATTATCTGATATACAACTCATGGATTCCATAAGGTTCCAACATCATTACTTTGAGTTGAGCTTCTCTTTCCTCGCATATAAATTTATCCATTCATTCAACTATTTATAAGCCCAGGGAAGTGTATCCCAAAAGCCTCCATGTGGACCTTGGTTACATATAAAAATTAATCCCCAATGTAATATTGGTATGTCTAGTATTTGGGTATATAAAATTCTAACCACCATCATCGTCATCATCAGTACAAAAAGATCATGAACACCCTTATTCAAACTCGACATTCCCTCACAAGTAGCAGTATGACCTTGGTAGTGGAAGTGTGATATCTATATTAAAAAGTCCCTGGAATGAGTATACATTTCAGATTACTATTATATTATTTGGGGAATTTCTTCAAACACCAATAATACACCAATTTGAAATATTGAAACTACAACAATGGAAAATGTCAATGCCCCAGCATCCCAAACATGCAAACATGATTCAAAAATCTTGAGCTTCAACATTCATCAATTATCTATAAATATATCTATAATCGGATTGAAATTTAGTTTCCCCGCATGCTAGTTCCAGGTCATGTCATCATGAAAGGTGTTTCATAAACCAACATTCATTATTGGAGTCCAGGGAGATATCAGCTCATCCTTGAATCATATGTCTGCAGTTTATTTGCTAAATGGTGTTCACCCCTAAATTTTCAAATGAAGTAAATTGGTTGGAAGATGAGTTTGGTGTTTGGCGGGTGACCAACCCCACTAAAACAACCAATGGAGAAGGAATATAAAGGGGAGATGAATCAAATAAATGGGGATCTATCCCTACAGTTCCAGCTTCGGGTCACTAAAAATATCATCATTAAAAGAGCTCATTTGAGTTTGTTATTTTTTGTGGTTTATTTACCCAATATTCTAGAGAGATATTATAAGGGTTTGATTCTTATAATATTGAGGAATTATATACCCACTTTTACCAATAGCGATCTTTCTATTTTTCTATCATTTTTAATGCCTTCAATTTTGGTGGTTTTTCCACATAACATTTGTTGTCATCTATTTCCACTTTTTCAAAATATTATTCCTTTCGATTATCGCTACACCTATAGGTAAATAATTATTAGTCTTAACAAGTGATATTAGGGTATGTTTTTGGATATTTTATGTTCATTTTTTAGGTATTTAAGAATTATGATAAATTTTACAAATCTCAATGACAGAAATTCCAGTTGATTTTTCACATAAAAAAATTATTGAGATTAATAAATACACTTATGTAAAATATAGTAGGTTTTGGACTAACAACATGTAGATATGGAAGAACTATTTAAATTTTATAATTTTAATGGGAATAATTTTCTATTGTAGGAAATGAAGATGCAAGCAGTGTTGTGGAATGATAATTACTAGTTGGAAATTACTGAAAGGACAAATTATGTTATTAAGGAATGTAGTTACAGTGGTATATTAAATAATGTTATGGGAAGAAATGTGTTGAATACATTTGTATGAGGTGATATACTAGTCAGTTTTATGGAAATTAATGCGGTTAGTAGGAAAAATCTTAATTATGCATTGATAATCATCTCCAGAGAAATAATGAACATGACATATCACTGGAAATGGTTTGATCTGTATGTAAGTATCCTCAAATGAATTTTGTTAATGTGGAAGGAAAAATATAGAATATATTTGGATTTGATACTATAAAACTGAAGATGAATGAGGTCATGGTTAGAACCATTATAAGAGTACTCTATATGAATGTCTTGAATGAGAAAATATTTCCTTTGGGAAAATTTGATGATATCAGATGTAAGACTGAAAAATGAGAATAGATTGATTATAATGATAATGGATGGGTTGTGGTGAAAATGGAAGATAAGATATTTATGAACCTATATTCTCTTATGGGATAAATTTCCATGGAGGAAAAGATAGTTATTTCATATACAACCTCAATGAATGATTTAATGGTGTTATGGAATCAAGATCCTGGTTTTATGTCAGAATAAGGCCTAATGGTTCTTGTGAATTAGAAGTTGTTTCTCAAACTTAAAAAGGTATCATTAACATTTTTTTAACATTATTTATTGAGAAAGAAATATATTTTGACGTCTAAGACGTTAACCACATAAAGCAAGGGGGATATAGAGCTAATCTATTCTAATATTTCGATTGCACTGATTAAATCTCAAAGATGATCAAGGTAATTTTTGTCATTATTTGATCATTATTATAATATATATTGGTTTTACCCAATCAGGAGGATTGTATATTTTATTTATGTTTTCAAAATATTCATAACATGGATGGATCATGAATCTGTAAATAAGATAAACTTTTTAAGGACAAAAATTGGTAGATAATATAAAAGATAAGAGTTTGATACTTTTTTAAATGAGAAAAAATCAAGTGATATATTAAAGTAGGGTAGAATCTATAGAACAATTAGGTTTAAGAGTGGATAACATAATATTTATGGATAGAATAAAGGATATGTTCATGACTACATGAATTACAAAAACATTTTGGGTTGATGATGTGAATACTTCGTATTAAGTGATCAACCAATATCATTCAATATAGTTTAATCTAATAACAATAATGGAGATATGGATTGGTAAACCCACTGACTATTCTCAGTTACATACATTTGGAAGTCATATATATGTAATGTTTAATGATCGTGGAGGATCAATGTTGAATTCATAATTAACTAAATGTTCCTTCTTAGGTTATGATGATGGTGTGGAGGGGTACAGTTTGTCGCACCCTATTTCCCACAAACAAATCATCATAATAGGTGTCATTTTTGAAGGAGACAAGGTGAAAATTATAATTTATAGGGACATGAATAATTAAAATACATAACCTCAAATAATCTAAGTGGTTGAACAATCCATGCAAGAATCGGTTTTATCTGAGTCATTACTAGAGAATTATGGTTATGTACCAGCTCTTTCGAGATAATGACAGTTATCTTGTGAAAACAATATCACCATTATGCCACCTAGACACTATGATTGAGAGAAATTTTTTTATAATAATATTAATGGAGTATAGAGAACCATACATGTTAGTCGAGGAAACCCAAAATCTATATGTATACTCATGGATGGAGGTGATATAAGAGAACATGAATCCCTTCCAAAGAACAAGACTTAGGATCTTATTCCATTACCTAATGGAAGAAATTCTATATATTAAATGGGTCATTAGGATAAAATATGGTGGAAAGGAACAATTGTAAAAGTCTCATGAAATAAATGTGGTCAAAGGATATGATTACAAAGAAGGTATTGATTTCAAAGAAATATTTTCTAATATTTTTATATTGAAGACGGTTCAAATAGTTACTATGATGTGTTCTAAATAAAATATTTATATAGAGAAACTAGATGAAAAGATACTTTTCTCCATGATAATATTTATAAGTATACTCATATGCTCAAATCAGAAATTTTTTTATAATAAGACATTGGGAACATGGGTTGTTGGATGAAAAAATATCTCTATGGCCTCAAGCATGTGTCAAGGTGTTGGTATAAGAAATTTTATTCCTATATCATGATCCATGGGTCTAAAAAACATCATTCATATACGTTTGCGTATTTCAGGGGTTTGGATGGTAATGATTTAATCATTCATATATTATATGTGGAAGAAATATTGTTTGTAGGCCCCAACAATGATTAGATCTAGGAGAAAAAGGCACATATAGCGATGGAGACTAATATGAAGGACATGTGACCGGCAAACAAGATTCATTGGATAATGATTTTCAATGATAAGTATAATGGGTTGATTAAGCTACCAAAAAATAATTATAAATGATGATTTGTTAATCACTTAATCATGAAATAATGTAAGCCAATATTCACCCTCTATCTAGTAAATTTTGTGTTATCCTTTACGACGAGTCCTAATAGAGAATTATATATGATGGAGATGTCTTGAGTATCATATGCATTAGAAATGGGTTGTCTAATGTTCTCTTCTAATTGTAATTAATGAGACATTGTACATAGATTGGGAGTAGTTAGTTGGTACCTGATGAATATATGACTAGAGCCTTCAATCATAGTGAGAGAGATCCTGTAAATCATTAAGGATTTCTCAGGTGTTGCGTTATGTTATGGAGGATCAGAATTCACAATTTTAGATTTTGTTGATTTAGAATTTTTTGGTGATTATAATGGGATTAAATCCACTACTTTTTATGTGTAAAATATTATTGGATGAGCTGTAAGATTAAATTCAATGTTAATGTTACATGTGGCTTTATCCATGTAGTGGGAGGAGTGAATGGTAGCTAGACATTCTTACATTGTGGACATTTGGATGATAAGGATTTTGGAGGATTTCATTCACATATATAGGATCAGATTCCATTTCTTGCTGATAGTCAGAGCACGTTTAACATTTTATAGAATCTATTTTTTTCTTTATGGAATGTGTCATGTAATGGTAAACTATAACTTTATTTAAGATTAGGGGGAGGAAGGAAGTGCACATGTGTAGAAAATTCACACTAATGAAAATTTACAGATTTATTGACGGAGTAGGTTAGATATGATTAGCTCAGATTGTACAGATTATAATGTGGCCTCATAGAGACTTGAACAACATGTATGGAATATAGAAATGGTGTGTGTATATGTGTTGGAATTTCATTTCCTAGCTTGATGTTTCCCCAAAATTTTCAAATAGGGGTAAAAGAGTGGTAGATGATGTAGGTATGTGGTGGGTGGCCAGCCACAACAATCCCACCTGCGGGGAATGTTGGATGAGTTTAGTGGCATCATATAAATGGGGATCTCTCCTAGTGGTTGTTTCATCAGCTTCATTGGAAATATCATCATCAATTGATGTTATTTGAGTGTGGTATTTTTTGAGACTAATTTCCTATTATTAAAAATGGGTATTACTAGGGTTGTTTCAACGTAATAGTGAGGGAGTTTGTTCCCAGTTATTCTCATAGTGGTCCTTCAATATTCCCATACTATTTTACCCATTTAATCATTGGGGTTTTTACACATCCCATCTGGTGTAAAAATTTCCAGCATATTAAACTTTAATTTATCTCGTGATTATTTGAACACTAGTGGGATAATCATTTTCACTACCAACTTCATTATTTTTTGTGACATCGAATATATTCTTCATAGGGTTGGATCATCATTAAATAAGCATAGGGAATCATAACCCACAATCCTTAATTGATTTAAACACTTCAAACACATATAAATATATAATGAATCATTGTGCGTCTTCCCCATGAATATTCCCAATAAAGCTTTAATAAAATATTATTACATATTGTTTACTTCAAACAAGATCACATAATCAACCTTTGGGTCCATTTTTCTTATCCCATTGTGTTCTTCATCAAACATCATTGATCTTATCTGATGGTGTGACTATTCATTCATGCCATTATTCATGACTTTCCAACAATCTAGGGAACTATTGGTTCATCAAAAAGGAGTTATTTGATCCATGTATGAAGCTCTATTAGCATTAGGTTCTTCTTTGGTGATATCTGGTTTCCATTCTAACTTCATAGTTGATTATGAGTGTCATAGATCAATTTTATTGGCTTTATAGTATGTTGGATGTGTTTTGACTGATCTATGGAGATTGTATGGTGTCGTGGTAGTTGTACACGGTTGGGTTCCTCTATTAATTTTCTAAATTAATGCTGACCCAAAGGTCGAAATTTTTAATTGACGTGTTTCACAAAAAATTTAGTGATTGTATCCAAAAATAATCATGAAGAAACATAATAGGTTTTCTAATTTTTTTCAAAACCATTGGCTCACTTGTGGCCATTTCATGCCTTTCTTAGATTTTTAAAATATTATAGTTTCAATTTTTTCATACGATCACACCCTTCCTTTTTAATTTTTTTTCTATTTTTAGTGGTTTCCAGACATCAGGGGGAACCTCCAAGACTTTTCTAAATTTTTTTCAATAACCCTAAAAATATTATGAATAAATATAAAAATATTCAAATTAAAATGAAATCATAAAAAAATGCATTTTATAAAATAACAATTATGATATTTTTTAAATTTAAAATATGGAATTATGGAAGAAATGATTCTTAGTATCAAATTTAAATATAAATTCTTATTGAAATCAAGAAAAATGTTTATTAAAAAAATATTGAACATGTAAAAGAATGAACAATCGATTAATTAAAAAAAGAACAAAATTAATCTGCAAAAAAATTTCATAAAATTTGAAATCAAAATTATATTTTTTTAAATGTATGATAATTTAAACATTGAACATTAATCAATAATGAATTTAAATATTGATATTTTATTAAGATTTTTCATATAATATAATATTCAAAAAAATTTGTTCCGGATTTAATGAACCACTATTATAACATTAATTTTTTATAAAAACCCAATAGATCAAAAAAACAATATTTGGCGAAATGAATAAAACACGGGTCACATAAAAATCACCATAACTTATATATTTATTTCCACAAATAGTACATGAATTTTTAATCATATTAAAAATTGGGTTTTTCATACTAAATCAAAATGAAGCAAGTTAAAATAATTACTAAAGAATGACATGTTTTTTGATGTGTTGACCAATTAAAAAAAATCAAAAGAGACCCAAACTATCTTCTAAAACTCACTAGAAATTAAGGAAGCATATATTTGTTTCCTATTTAAACCTCCAAGCCTTATAAATGAAGTCACACATGTCCCTACTTCAATTTTAACTCATGTTCTAATTCTTAGAGTGAATAGATGTTTATATTTAAATGGAATTAAAATCATAACATGTGGAACATCATATTATTACCCTCTCCTATATTCTATAAATCTGAGATTCATTTGTCACACAATTAATAAAACTCAAATAATTTTATTATAATTTAATTTTCCCCTTCTTCTATTGGATTAAATATTTCAGTCACCTTATAAAACTTATTTATGACAACTAGAAACCATTTTTTGGATCCTAGAATGAATTCATCATTATGAAAAGTACATATTAAAATCACATGGTGATTTTTTATTTCCTATATTCTAGAAAATTTAATGTGGGATCACAATTTCCTATTTTACATGAAAATCTAGAAAAATTATGTCTACCATTTTTGTTGGCTTCATGAGGTGATTTTTTAAAATGGTTTGGTGAAATAGGTTTTAATTCAACAAATCACATTCTTAAAATTATAATATCAATTCAATAAAGTTATATCATTTCTCACATAGTTCCTCAGTCTTTAAATAGGATCTCTGTATAAAATGTATACAACCTCACTCGATAATCATTCAAATACATCAAGATTAAAATCAGTGAAACCCTAAAAATTTTCAAGAAATTATACACTATATAGGAAACCATTAAATTAATAATTGAAGACCAGTGACCCTCGGTTTTAAATAAATTTTAAAAAATTGGAACATTATTATTGATACAAATTTAGGGGAAATGGATGTATACAAATAAAGCATGGATTAGCATACATAAAGTCCTTATCCCTCACATTTTAATCTGAAACTTTATCCTAATAATGAAATCAATTATAGAAGAACATTTTTTTTAGAAAAAAATAAACATTTCAATAGTTCATTGTTTTTAATGTGGTCATAGGGAAGTTAAATAAAAATGTTCAATTATCCTTTATAACCTAATCATTATCCCTATATATATTCACACATAGAATGATGAATGTTCAAGACCACATGGTTTTAGTTTTAATGGAAAAGGATTCAACCTGGAATTAATAATATAGTCCATTTGACTAAATTTAATGTTTCTATTCTTAATAATTAGTTCCTGATAGGATTTTATTCTATAGTTATTTATTTATTCATTTTCACATGATTTCCCTTAATTTTATATAACTCACTCAACTCTAGTAACTTTCTCTCCCTATCATACTTATATTCAATGTCTAGTGCCATCACTAACCAAACAGATTTGTTGTCAAGATCTATATAAAGATAAAATATCAGTAAAAGGAGTAACATGTAATGATGAATCCCTATTGGTGTCTTTTTGGAAGTTATGTAGTCCTATAAAGCCTCATCCAATTTTACAAAACAATATTTTCATTAAACAAGAAGAAATATATCCAAAAATTATTTTATTTTATCTTTTAGAAATTTCAATATGCCAACATGAATATGGGGGATATTTTTTACCATTTGTATTATAATATATATATTTTTATATTAAAAAATTCAACATAAAATTCTTTAAAAATGCTCCATTATTATTAATAAATTCTTTCTGAAATTTGAATATTGAAAATTTTATTTCTTAATGAATGTGTACATTCTTGAAAAAACATCCTGGTTGATAAAAATCATCAACCCAAATGGAATCATATTCCGTACTTAATAGAATATACTCATCCCTAAAAGGGGATGTGAATGGTTTGATGATGTCCCGCACCCACACATAAAATGCAATAACATCATTAATACAATTATGGGGAAGTTATGATCTCATTACAATATGTTCAAGCCTATTTACACCTGTCTATACCAATGAATAGACTCTTTGTATCATTGAAAATTGTTGTCTGCTGGAAACCAGTATGTAGTGCCTTTTTGGAAGTCCATTCTCCTCTATGGTGTTCACCCCATAGTGATGATTGATAACACTCAATGATGGGAATCATTTCCTCTTTAATAATACACCTTTATAAAATACCACCATAACATCTCTTAAAAAGTAGGGGGTCCTAATAGAATTATTATTTCAATATAGATATAAACATGTTACTTTGGTTCATGGATTGATCCTCAAGAATTAAACTTTTAGCTAGAAAATAACTGAATTCTATAAACCAAAATAATTAATTCACTGAGGTAGTAATCAGTTACGTATATTGGAATGTGTTGTTTATCACACGTGGATTGAAATTTTGGGTCTTGGCAAGACTAGAAAAAAAAAATTTCAGCCACATGTTATCCCCCTTTTTATCTATGATTTTCAAATAAAACTGTTACAACTAAGGATTCTATCTCATCACTCTTGACTACGAGTCTTCCTTATCAAGATGATACTTTATGGAAGAATGATTCATTAAAATATGAGATATAAACCATATAAAGTACTGTCTAATAATATGAATAGAAAACATCATAGAAACTAACACATTTTTAGTGGTTGAGTAATTCATTTGGTCATCATCCAAAATGATAATAAAATAAAAAATGACTTACAAAATCTTATCATTCCATTTCCACAAAATAGCCTCTATAACCACATCAATATCATAACTCATTATCTAAAAAGAGATTTTCCTATCATGTGCTATAATAATGGTTGAATTTATGAATTTATTACATAGAAGAATAAATGGATATATGAACATATCATTAAACACAAAGGATTTATACTTAAAAATTATCAAAAATATTATCCAACTGATTTAAAAAATGCATTTGATAAATCTCATATTGAATCCTACAAGTAAAAAATATATTTTCTCCCCTATGAAATTCATAGGTAGTGTCATATTTTTGATTAAAACATGTTTAGAATATTGAAATTTTATCTCCCTCTTTGAAACCACTTTTAACATGTTAATTTCCTCAGCAACAATGAATTCTCACATTTCCTAGTTTGACACATGGTCTTTACATTCCAATATCTCCACACTATTTTCATATTATATAGATGGTTTTAAAAATAACATCCAATAATTAAGAAATTTTTCATTTAAACATCAATTATACTCTCAATCATGTCATCAAATATTCGCATAATAGGTATATGAAAAGTGTTCTGGGAACCACATAATACAAAGGGAATTATTTAGTAGGAAAATTTACCATATGGACAGTTGAATGTGACATTTTCTTATTCCATAAGAGCTATAGGGAACTAGTTGTAACCTGAATAGTAATCAGAAAATAAGAATAACTCATTACTATCAAACCCACGAGTAATTGGATTGAAAATTAATTTTGGGAAATGTTACATCCTAGTGCTATCATTGAGTTTCCTATAGTCTTTATAGAACCACCATTCTTTTGGTTATCCTAACATAAACATGTGCATTATTATCATTTATGCCACTATGACTACACTCTTCTTATTGATGACTAGAATAAGATTTACCCCTAGTCTATCTAAAATTGGAATATTCATTCTAGAATTGAGTAATCTTATTACATCCTCTATCAAATCTTCATTCATTTTATGTCTTAGTTTTCTATTCCATAATATTCTCTTCATCTTTTCGAGTTCCATTGGATTTTTATACATGCAATAATATGTAATTTTACTCAAAATATCAGAAATATTTCCCCACAATTACATGTTTAATGTTCATTGATATACTAAGAATACTTTCTTTTTATTATTATTACAACAAGGATGATATAATAATAGGCACTGATTAGGAATATTATATAATTTATTATTTCAAATGGGCTAGAAGAGGCTTGAGTTCCAATTGTGGTCCCTACTCACCAGATGTCATAATCTTGTGATAATGTGGTCTAATGTCATAAATTTGTTTCTTGAACTTAGTTTGAAATGTGTAATGTTCATGATAGTAAAAACTATAATTCAATTATTCCTAAATACTTCACAATGTGGAAAATAATCTACCATCATTTTCTATGTCATGTTTTAGATTAATTTCACCATGAAAGTGATCAAATTATTACATGAATTATTCTTTTCACAAAAAAATGTTTACATATCCAGAATTAAGTGTGGAATGAATTCTTAAACTTAAAAATATCCCATAATATCAAAAAATTGTTATTTATCCTCAAAACAAGACTGGACACAAGGAAAAAACATTGCGTCCAAGGTGTTATTTTAATTTTTAGTTTCCATATGTGTCTATTAAATCAAGGTATGATTATTATATTTTTTCCTAAAAATATAAAATTTATTATTAAAACACTAGAATCTCAAATCTTGAATATTTTCCCTCTGAATTTTGATCAATGATATTTATACATACATTAAATTTATGTTTGTTCTCCCCATGATTAAAAATCCTCAAAAAATTAAAATCATTAATGAAATCACCTCGTATGACGGATGTTACTTCCCATAATTATTATAAAATTCATATCACATTCCATATCTATAATCAATAATTTAAAAATTATAAATCTCTTCCCAACCCAGGATATAAAATTTTCCAATCTCCTGGTGGTGTGGGTAAGATAATGGTCAGTTAACTGAATGGTATATATGGAGAGATGAAATTATCCTATCCAAAACTCGTGAAATATTATGGAAGAAAATTTGATTTTGGGACCAAGATCAAAAATAAAATTTTACATACCGCTATGAAATTGGGATCATGGGATGATAAATCGTCATGTTTCAGGAATCTTAAGAGGTATCTAGTTTTATATGAAATAAATACACTTCTATATGAGTGTGTATGTTTCATATTCTTCTAATACTTTCTTATTCGAATGGATTTTTTTAATTGATGTCAAATAACATGGATCTTGAAATAAATACTCATGTAAGTTAATGCAGGTGTTAAAATTATTGAAGATCATATGAAAATTTAGAAGATATATTTTATTACATTAATCATTAAATCTTTTTTGAAACAGAACTGTTGGCGTAAATTTATTGATAATTGATGGAATTATCTCAATCACTTCTTAAACCATCATACTCCATTAAAAATAGTATTTTTTGATCTTTTCCCTTGTGATTTTAAGAATTTTCAACATGTTTTAATAAACATAAAATGGGGATGTCTAGATATATAGGTTCTTGGTTTTTTAAGATCTATTATTTCTTTCCCATCTAAGTATTCATTATGAGTCGGTTATGCATCTATTTATTCTTTAGTTTATGATTGAAGAAAAATCTTAATAATTTATCTTGTTATATTCTCTATAGGATTATCTTCATCTGTTCTTTAATTATTTCATTTTTTTACTTTTAAAACACTCTTCTTCTTATTTGGCCCATGTTTTCATAATTTTTAATCCTCGAATATTTTTTTGGATTGTTTTCATAATATTTTTATTTTTGATTATTTAATTGAACCATATGTGATTTATCATAACAGTTTATCCTCCCCAACATCAATAATAGATTAGAATACAATTTTCCAACGAAATTAATTTGGATTATAGAAGAAATTTCTCTGTGTTGTTTTTGAAATTGTATCCCCGCTTGTTCAAAACTATGGGAGAAGCGTCATGAAGAAACCATATCTCTATACTAGACTTGTTGAGATTATTTTGGTATCCCTGGTAGTATGTATTTCACAATGGGTTATATATAGGTTGAATTCTGGGACCATACCCACAAAAAAAATATCATTTTCTAGTGTTTTGGTTGGCATACCGAAATTAAGACAATATGATCTTGAATTATTATGCACTCCACATTGGTGGAACAGATCCCAAATAGTGTTTTTTTGGTTTCTAATTATAAAATGACGAATCATTGCCAAAAAAACTTTGTAAAGGAACAATGTATTATATAATTGTATTTTTTTTCTTTTTGAAAAATTGTGTTGTGAGTTTTGAGATATATTATTGATTTTTTGGTGTTCATCAATAGTTTTATTGGATAAGTCTTGATCTGGAAACTGATTAACTAGTGTTCGATGATATGGGCTGTGACTGTTCTAAAATACATCAATGTGATATTTATGGAACATTAATTTTTGGGGAACTACCTTATTATGCCATTGAATATTTTATATTATTTGTGAATCATATCACTACCATCTCGACATCATCAAGTAATTTTGTATCTAATCATAGAAGTCGTTGACCTAAAGTAAAATATCATGACAATAAAATTGTACAATTGGTCCCATGTATCAAAAATTTATTCATAATATTAATGAAACATGTTTTTTTGAATTTATCTTCAGGAAAAATGTGAAGATTCTATGTTATCTCCCTCACTCATCCCTTAGAGTGGTAGTTATTTCAAAATTCTACAGAATATCCTAATGAATTTTTATGACTCTCCATTAGAACATCCATAGTACAATGGCAGCATGGATAAGTGGGATTTCTTGATTATATATATGAAATACCAATGGGTTTTCATAAATAAATATCATTTTTAGGCTATATTAATTTTAAACTACTTATGAGTGATTTTATCAACCATATCATTCCCAGGTTTTGGAGGATTAACATTATAATTTTAGGTATTTTTATTCTCTCGGTTATAATAAATTTCCTCTATATTAAATTTCTTCTTCATTTTTAGAGAATATATTTTTTTTTGACATCATGTAAAATAGGATCTATGTATTTCCTACTATATCTATGTGAATTTACAATTCAATTGTTTTTAGAATATTTTATTAGAAAATTCTTTTTTTTGTATTAGATCTCAATTTCCATATATGGAAACGATGCTAAAATTTAAATAGGTTTGACCATGGCCATTCAATAGGATAGGGTTTGATTAATTATTTATGAATCTATAGAATAATATTTTAGTGGTGATAGAGGTTATATCCTTATATAAAGACTCATTTTATATGTTGATGTGTGACCAAAAGACAAAATTAAACTGTAGAAGACAGTGGAAAACTGGAATAGTAATTGTGATGGACGAAAATGATGGTGTTGGTGCAGTTGTGTGAGTGAAGGATATATGAAATTATTAATGTAATTAATTAGATTACCAATTATATGGGATTAAATTTACAAGATAACATGTTTAAAAAATATCTTCTACTATAGGATAATTTGAGTGATCATTTTTAAATAAACATTAAATTATCCATGCACCGTAATATATCATATTGGAATGATTATAGTTGGCTAACTTATATTGTCAAGAGGTTAACATATGGCTTGGTAAATCCTATTTTACATTAAATTTAGAATTAAATTGATCATAATATAGTGATTCCATTTTAAATACGTCTAAATATTCCTTGAACCTGGTGTATGTAACGTCCTGAGACAGGGTGCCACACAACAGGTGCCTCGGGCCTAGTAGGTCACATGACCTCAAGAGTATTTTCCCAAACACCAGAGTTTGATGACTAGTAGTGAGGGCCGAGGTTTTATAGTGGGAAAACTATGCCCTCATTTGTCAAAGTGTACCACAACGGAATAAAAGAAAAAATATACAACAACAGCTGAAGCAATAAACCATACATAATTGTAATGAACAACTGTAGTAAATGATAACCAAGAGTAATATAAATAATAATGATACATGTCTAAACTTTTAAGAAAATATCTAGAACATGTTACACCACAATACAGTACAATTCAATACAGCTCATGTACCAGGTATAGTAAAAAAAACAGCTGGCATCATCGCTAACCAAAGCTCAGTCCAATGCTCCCCTACTCCTCAGCAACAATCATGAACAATTATTGGGACCCTTCCCCATATACATACCTATCGAAATATAATCTGTTTGGGCTGAAGACATGACCCAAAAAGTTTGTGAGAAATGAATCCCAGTAGGCACCCACCAATGATATGTGCCCAACTGTCACTGTAAATGTGCAGTTGAAGTGTGCAGTAGTAAATGCAATAAACTATGCAATACTCAAAAGTAACTAATATTACCAGTTATATTGCCATTTTAGTATTCATTTAATCATTCTATATCTATAAAACACCACAATGTATTTCTAAGTAAACAGTCTGTGTCCTCAGGCACGTAATACCTTACTCTTAGGTAGAGAGAATCTAAACCCACAGGAATCAACCAATAGGCATATCTAATAATGACCACATGATTATGAGGTGTCACCCATAGGGATAGAATCTACTTCCCACATGCATGAAATAAGTTTCCCTCAGGCTAAACAGAGCACTGCCCATAGGTTAATCACAACACTGCCCTCAGGCTAAATGTGTAACTGGGCCATGCCCAACATAAAAACAAGAAATTTATATATAATTCCTCTACAGGCAGTTTAAGACATGCTAAAATTATGGTATACCCTTGTGTAACCTGGGGAAACAGCTAAACATAGGAACGCACCCCTGGGTGGTCCTGGATCTAAGCAGCGATCACAAACAATAGTTATACATGTTCATTAAACTTCCTATGCTATTGTAGGTATTTAATTGTGAAAGGTCTAAGCCATACTACACCCCACTAATGGGAGTGTATCACAATGGTACAAAAATTCACCACATTAGTTGGAAATAAATAGTATACCACCTACCTCGATCTCCCCAGATCCGTATACATGAATGATGATCCTCTAATTGTCCAAGGAAGACATAGATCTGAGGTGAAGGAAAACCCTGTTCAAACGTAAATAACATTCCCTCGATAAAGAATTGGTATGAACGGCTTAAGGGTAAGGAGAGGCCTACCTGTACGGTTCCAACAAGATTGATATAGACGGAAAAGTATTCACGACGTGCGATTTGGAGCTCCTAGAAGGTTCGGCCCACTCTCCCAACTCCTCCTCCAATTCTAATCCTTCATAGTGAACAGGGGGGCTACTTCCCATTTTAAGCGAAAAAAACAGACTACACGGCGTGTACTATTGCATACATGGTGTGTAGTTTTCATATTTTTTTAATTTTTCCTTCGATGGATTATCGCCAGCATGGCACTGTTCATCGGTCGACATGCGTACATGGCATGTGACACCTGAGTACATGATGTGTACTACTGCTCAGTTGGCCACCTCCTTACTGTTTGCCTGCCGACTGACTACAAAGCATGTAATTACCCACTACACAGCGTGTAGTCTGTTTTTACACCCATCATCATCGACCGGCCTACACGTCCTTTGTAACCCTTCCACATGGAAAAAGTACATGGGGTGTAGATAAGTACATGGCGTGTAGTCACAAAATTTATGATTTTCTACCATTTACATTATTTCTAAAAAACACGTAAATAAAACTGAATGGAAGAAAACCATACATTAAAAATAAGAACAAGGTTCATACAAAATTCCCCCCATAAAGAAATTCATTCCCGAATTTACCTTCCTGTGGTGGTGAAGATAATTCTCAGAACAACTCTGGCCACTAAATATGTATGTCAGTCTCCCGCTCCTAGGATTCGTCCTGCACTCAGCCATGCTACCACATCACCCTTTTGAGAGGAACTGACTGGCCTCAGAGAACTTTTATGCTCCTATCAATGATACGAATCAGATTATCATCAAAGGACGCATCGTTCTAAAGCTCAACCTCCTATTGCTGAATGATGTGAGATGGGTCTGAATGATAGAGGCATAGCTGGGACACATGGAAGACGTCATGAATGGCCCAAAACCTCTGTTATAACTGCAACTGATATGCAACTGGCCCGACTATCTCTAGAATCTCAAATGGACCCACATACCTTGGTGAATGTTCACCCAATCTCTTGATCTAACTGTGTACCAATCTTGGTGAAACACACAAGAAAACCTAATCCCTAACCACGAATTCCAAGGGTCTTTTC
Source organism: Viscum album (assembly GCA_963277665.1). Taxonomy (NCBI): domain Eukaryota; kingdom Viridiplantae; phylum Streptophyta; class Magnoliopsida; order Santalales; family Viscaceae; genus Viscum; species Viscum album. Next base: position 1,430,940,920 of record OY728141.1, read on the forward strand.
CGGTGATCAGCATAAGATTTATAACTAGACTGTGCGGTAGCCATATGCTTCTAAATCAACTAGACCTTCTCAGAAGTCTCCTGCACGAGGCGTGGTCCATGTAAGGCTACCTCACCTACCTATAACCTGCACAAGGGTGATTGGCATGGCCTACCATATAAAGCCGCGTAAGATTCTATCTCAATAGTTGCTTGAAAACTGTTATTGTAGACAAACTCAACTAGGGGTATATGATTCTTCCAAGATCTCCCAAACTATATGATGCATGCACGCAGCATGTTTTCAAGAACATGTATCGTATGCTCTCACTGACCATCGGTCTGAGGGTAGAAAACTGTGCTCAGAAGACCATGTTTCCCCCGTGCCCTCTGAAAAATTTTCCATAAAAGAAACGTTAAATGTTTATCCCTATATAAAATGATAGAACTAGGGACCCCATGAAGACATACAACCTCTCGGATATACAATTTCATGAGCATGTAAACTCCGAAGGACTCCTTGATCGGCAAAAAGTGAGATACCATTGTGAGTCTTTCCACAACAACCCACACAACATCATTACCTCGAGGTGACCTCAGTAACCCAGTCACAAAGTCCATCACGACATCATCCCATTTCCACTTCGGGATGGGTGACTGTTGTAACAGTTTGGCTAGCCATTGATGCTCTGCCTTCACCTGCGGACAGGTGGAACACCTCGTAACAAAACCAGCTATCTCTCTCTTCATACAAAGCCCCCAAAACGGACGTCTAATGTCCCAGTACATTTTGGTAACTTTGGGATGAGTTTTCCAAGCTGAAGCATGAAACTCCCATATCAGCTCCTTGCATATATCCCCTGGAACCCATACTCATGCATGGAAACACATAATTTCAACATCTACTGTCGTCCTTCTAGGAGGAGGGTTCTCACATTCCACTAACTCCCATAGAACTATGCCTTCTATATCAGATAGTTGTCTCATCCTCACTCTATCCAGGAGGGTATATGTCACAGTTAAGGAAGAAAGATATGTCTACCACTGACTATCGTGTACCTCCAAATACATCTCAGAGAACATAGACATAAGCTACCACTCACCACTGGCCTCTTGAACCTCCTATGTCTGAGTCTTCCTGCTCAGTGCATCACCAACTGCATGACACTTACCATGTGTATAGTCAATCTCAAAATTAAAGGACTAAAGGTATTTGTTCCACCTTCTTTATCTCAAATTTTGGTAACACTGTGTAGAGATATACATGAGACATTTGTGGTTGGTGAAAACCACAAAATGATCTCCCAAGAGATAGTGTCTCCAACATCACAATGCATGAACAACTAAATCCAACTCGAAATCATGCGTAGGGTAATACCACTCACATGTCCTCAACTGTCGAGACTCGTAAGAAACAACTCGATCACCCAGCATAAAAATTGATCCCATCCCAATACTTGACGAATTAGAGTAAACTGTATAGATCTTCCCTTGCTCTGGGAGTATCAGGATTGGTGATGATGTCAGACATCCCTTCAGGTCCTGAGAGGTTGTCTCACAAGCTTCTATCCAAACTAAATTCACCCCCTTCTTAGTCAAACACATCAAAGACACTGCTAAGATGGATAAGTCTTGGATGAAGCATATGTAGAAACTATCCAGCCCTAAGAAACTCAGTATCTCGAACACGTTCTTAGGCTGCTCCAAGGAAACTACTACTCTATCCTTCCCTAGGTCTACTACAACACCTACCTCGGAGATGATATGACCCATGAAGTGAATATGGTCCATCCAAAATTGGATATTTGAGAGCTTAACATATAGCTGATGATCTATTAGTGTACTTAGTACGATCTCAAGATGGGTGGCATGGTCGTGTAGATTGTGAATGTACATCTAGATGTCATCCATGAGTACTACCACACAAAAAATCTAGATAAGGATGGATCACCCGATTCATCAGATCCATGAAAACTGATGGCGTGTGCATGAGTCCGTATGAAATAACCAAGTACTCGTACATACCATATCTGATCCGAAAAAGTGTAAGTGGTATGTCTGATGGTCTCACGCACAACTGATGTTATCATGATCTCAATTCAATCTTCGAGAACCCTTATTATTCAAAATGTTGATCAAAAATATCATCAATCCTTGGCAAGGGATATCGGTTCTTGACTGTCAACTGGTTCAACATCCGATAATCCACACAGAGTTTGAGGGAACCTTCCACCTTCTTAGAAAATAGGACAGGCGAACCCCAAGGATAAGTACTAGTTCGGATAAAACCTTTTTCATGTAACACCTCTAACTGCCTCTTGAGCTCCTGCAACTCAAGCGTGGCCATCCTATAAGAAGGAATGGAAACCAGTGCTGCCCCTGGTACAAGCTCAATAGAGAAATCCACCTCGTGATCCAGATGTAGACCTGAAAAATAGTCCTTGAAGACTTCCATGAAATGATCAACCAATGGAGATAAATCCTTCTGAAAAGTCCCCTAATCATCTAGATATAAACTCAAAATATGGGATGCCACACCACCTCACCAACGATTCTCTGGTACAACTCGACTCACCTGAACATTCCATTCACCTTTGTATATAAACTATCCACCCTATGGTGACGTGAAACTCACCCTGCGACGATAGCAATCTACAAAATCTCGATAGGGGACCAACCAGTCCATCCCGAGAATGACATAATAAGTAGTCATATCTATGTCATATAGGTACAATAGAAAGTGACACCCACCAACATCAAGGGGGAACTCCTTGCACTGACGCACACACATCGTTCTAGTTCCCAACAAAGGGTCTAGTTTCATAACACCAGATGAAGAAGAAACATAGAGCCCAATTCTCTCCACAACGTGCATAGATATGAATCTATGTGTAGAACCTGTATTGAAAAGTACTGAAGATAAGAAAAGAGCTACTAGAACAATACATATGATAGTAGAAGGTCTGGGATCCTACTCCTGTTGGGTCTTTCCACTGCATATGTCTGCCCAGTGTCGCGGCCCTGCGACATAGCCTGGCCACCGTGAGTGGTCCTGCCCTATTGCCTTTGAGATCCTAGTGTCTGGCTACCACAACAATGACCACCACCTCTGCCTATACGTCTAGATGTATCACAGATTCCCGACTGGTAAGAAGTTGCTGGTCCTGCTCCCACATGCGGAGTTTTCACAAAACCCCTCTCACTAACCCCTAGTGGAAACTCCCTGCAAAAGCGCTCCATATGACCCATCCAAGCACATTCTCATCGTTCAATTAAGTCAGGTGGGCAATGCAGTCTCTTTTTCCCCTCCTTACCACACTGGTAGCACATGACTTGACCACCTGAAGCATTTTTCTGGCTGGTACTGCCTCCGAGAGAGAAGCCCATCTGTCTCTTTCTCTTCCCAGTGGAAATAGTACCAGAAACTAGTGTCGAACCGCCCTAGCCTGCACAACTGGCCTCTTGAAGGTTCCTCTCTGTGATCAGCACCAAGTTCACAATATAATATACTGTAGGCAACCTGAAAACATTCACTAGTGCTCGAATGTCATATTGAAGACCATCCTATAAGAGCGTAGCCCTCAACGTCTCATCACCCACTAGAACTAGTGCAAAAAGCTGAAGCTCAATCAAAGAAGCAGAATAATCCATCACCGACATAGCGCCCGACTGCAGATTCATGAACTGTCGAGCTCTATCTTCCCTCAGCATCTCTGGGACAAATAAGTCATAGAACACTGTCTAAGAATTATTCCACGCCATTTCTATGTGATGCTCTGTCTATGTGGTAACATCACACCACCTCTTGGTGGAATCATGTAGCATATAAGTAGCTATCTTTACCCTCCGCCTTGGAGGCGTATCAATATGGTCGAAAATAGTCTACATAGACCCCAGCCAAGACTCCACAACCTATGGTCTACCATCCCCTGAAAAGGTAGGAGGATGCTGCTGCTAGAATATATGAGTGACCTCAGCCATAGATGTGGTAGCCGGCGGTCCTCCTTGAAAGGTCTGCATGAATCGCATAATGCTTTCACAAAATTGTGCATCCACACATGTGCCTGGTATAACGGCTGACGCCGCATCTTTCTCTGCTGGAGGATCCACTGATAGCACAAGGCCCACTATCTCTGGAGAATAGTCATTATCGCTCTCTTTTTGAACAATGTGTGGTCGTCTCAATGAAATGACTCTACATGGTCAAACACACACCTTAGATTAAGATTATCACAGTCTAAAAAACGAGGGGACTAAAAAAGGAACAAGAGGATGAAGGGATTTACGATTTGAAAAACAAGACTACACATCGCGTATATTGACTACAAGGTGTGTACCTGACTTTTCTTCCCATGCCCTGGTCCTTCAACAAAGCTAAGCCACATGGCTCCCATTGAACAAGACTACACGGCGTGTATATCATCTAGATGAAGTGTATGGATTTACATTCCAACTGCATGTGTCGTTCGTGACACGGGAAACTACTCGGATTAAACTACACGGTGTCTTACACCCACACACGGCATGTACACCACCCCATTTACCCAGCCACACTGCTAAATACACATGTTCTAGACTACACGACATGTCCCATAGATACACAACGTGTACTAGAGAAGGTAACACTGACCCTTGTTTGTTATTTACATAGTCAGGTCCCAGGTCAGACTACACGGCATGTACAGTAGTGACACGGTGTGTACAAGAGGAGATTCCACTGACCTGTGTTCTTAGTTACACGGTCGGATTCCGGGTCAACACTACACGACATGTACATTTTCCCCACTACATGTTTTCTCTATGCATTTCCCATCCTCGTGTACCCACCCACACTGTCTATGACACGGGAAAAGACTACACTGCGTGTACTGAGGGTACACAGTGCGTACTTAAAAAGTGTTATTTTCTTCTCGAATAGAAGATCACATGGCATGTGTCTGAGGAACTAAACGACGTCTATCCGGGTTTTTCTGGACACTAATCCTCTAAAAGTACTCTGGAACGTAGAAAATACTGAAAAATAACAACTATGTGCCAAATTATGACCAGTGAGGGCCCATACTCTCCGTGAATCAATGTTTGGAATCTTATATGCATTATAATAAGATGAAAAGTCAATGATCCACAAAATTATGGTCAATGAAGGACAATAATCCCCAAAAACAAAATTTTGGTGTCCATCCTATCAACAGACTCACATGGGAATACCCAATCACATAGCAGTTATTTATCAAAAAAGCTATCACAACAGTATGCTTTACTATCATAAAAACTGTCACAACAACATGAAATTTCTAATTCTCTTACATGGCATGGAAAAATGCATGGCGTGTTATTTATAGCATGTGCCTAAATGATACATCAGATGGAATACCTTCATCTCATAGGGTCTCAACTGAATAGAACCTATAGATAAAATATAAACAGCACAATCCCAATTGTGTCACCCAATAGTGAAAATCAAATCAACTGTAAAACATGACAAATCAGAAAAATTGCAATAACCGAGGTAGACTGGCTTTTCCCTGTACACGGGTTAGCTACTCCCATGCATAGCTTATTACCAACTAAAATTACCATCCTATCCCTGACTAAGGCTCCATATATTAATTCATATAAAAGAACTCCTTTGATAGCACATTGGAACATCTCGGGTCCGGGTGCCACTCAACGGGTGCCCAAGGCCCGATTGGTCACATGACCTCAAGCGCATTTTCACAAACACCAGAGGCTTCTGACTAGTAGTGAGGTCCCATGTCTGATTGTGGGAAAACTATGCGCTCATTTTTCAATGTGTAGCACAACAGATTACAAGATAAAACATACAATAATAGCAGAAGTAGTAAACCATACATAACTGGAATGAACAACTGCAGTAAAAGATAATCAAAATTTATATAAAAAATGAAGCAATATGTCTCAAGTTCTAAGAAAAAATCCAGAATATGTTAAACCGCAATACGGTATAATACAATACAGCTCAATTACCAGGTACATTAAAACAAAACAAAATAGGTGGCATCATCACGTTCATAAGCTCGGTCCCATGCTCCCCTAATCCTCAGCAAAAATCAAGTACCTTTATCAGGACCCTTTCCCTTATCCATACATCAAGAAATATAATATGTTTGGGAAGAAGACCTGACCCAAACATGGTGTGAGAAATGAATCCTGTAGGCAGCCACCAAGGATCCATGCACAACTGTCAGTGTAAATGTGTAGCTGCAGTGTGCAGTAGTAAATGATATAAACTAAGATGTACTAAAAAGTAACTAAATTTACCAGTTATATTCCAATTTTAATATTCATTTAATCATTCTATAGTAGGGAAACACCACAATGTATTTATAAGTAAACAGTCTGTTTCCTCAGGCATGTAAACCCTTACCCTCAGGTAAAGAGTATCTAAATCCACGGGAATCTTCCCACATGCATATGGAATAATGCCCATAGGTATACGAGGTGTCTCCCATAGGCACATAATCTACTACCCATTGGAAAGAAAGAAGTTTCCCTCGGGCTGAACAGAGCATTGCCCAATGGCTAATCACAATACTACCCTCAAGATAAAAGAGTAACCAGGCCATTCCCAACATAAAAACAAGCAATTTATATAGAATTCCTCTAAAGGAAATTTAATACATTCTAAAATTACGATATACCCTCGGGTAACCTGTCCAAATGGCTAAACAGAGGAACGCACACCTGGGTAGTCCTGGATCAAAGCAGCAATCCCAAAAAATAGTTATACATGTTAATTAAACTACCTATGCAATTATAGGTATTTAATTATGCAAGGCCTCATCCATAAGTCACCCCATTAATGGGCACATATCACAAAGGTACACAAATACACCACAACAGTTGGAAATAAACACAAGACCACCTACATCTATCTCCCCCGATCCTTATACGCGAACGAAGGTACTCAAATAATCCGAGAACGATGTATATCTGAGGTGAATGAAAACCCATTTCAAATGTAAATAACATTCCCTCTGGAAATAATTGTTAAGAACAACTTAATGGGAATGAGAGTCTTATCCTTATGGTTCCAACAATATCTACGGAGGCAGAAATGGATTCCCGACATGCAATCTAGAGGTCCCCGAATGTTTGTCCCTCTCTCCGAAATCCTCCTCCGATTATAAGCCTTCCCTGTAAACAGGGGAGGATACTACCCATTTTAGGTGAAAAAATACAGGCTACACGGTGTGTACTGTTGGGTACTTGGTGTGTAGTTATCATTTTTTAATTGTTCCTTCAGTGGCTTCTCACCAGCGTGGCACTGTTCATCTGTCGACATGCGTACATGGCATATGACACCAGAGTACATGGCATGTAATTCCACTCAGCTGGTCACTGCCTTACTGTTTGCCTACCAACTAACTACACGACATGTAATTATCCACTACACGACGTGTAGTCATTTTTTACACATGTCATTGTCGACCGGCCTAAACGCCCTGTGTACCCCTTCCACACGGCCAATGTACACTGCGTGGGGAAAATTACATGGCGTATAGTCACAAAATTTATGATTTTCTCCCATTTTTCTTATTTTCTAAAAAAAACATAAGGAAAAGCGAAAGGATGAAACTCGTACCTTAAAAATAAGAACTGGTTTCTTACAATGTACATCTCTTATTATATACCTCTAGGTTGAGAATATCGATATGATTTTCTATGATGAAGTCCAATTTTTAATAAATATTAATATATTATCAAATGAGTTAATAATTAAGTTATTAAGAGATTAAAAAATAGAATTGAAATCATGAATGCATTAATAATGGTTACTTGTGAAATCTAATTCTTCAAATTAAATTTAAACAATTATGTTTGGAAAATCAATATTTACATATTTCACTCCAAAATAATCCATTTAGAAAGGATAAAGGATGGAGAAGAATGAATAAATATATTCTATATAAAGTATCTTTGATTAATACTTTCCATGATCGGTTATCTATTTTCTGGTACATCTAGAATATTCCCTACACCCTTTTTCAATCTCCTACTAGCACAACTTCAGTTAGACAATCAGTTATCTATTTTCTCGTATATATTGCCTCCAACTACAACAAATTCTCTATTTTTCTCCTTCATTGTGTTACATGAGATAAATTATGTACTGAACATTCTCCTCTACACATGATCACGATCCATGATCACGTAGTATATCCATATCTTCCTAATTAGAAATATTATATTGGGTAATTATCATAAATTATAGGGGTTACAATATCTCACAACTTAGATTTGGAATTTATTCTTTCATTATATCCATTGACATAATATTATACTGTAACTCCATTCTTTGATCTTGTCCATTAATATAGTGAAATAATTTTAAAATATTAAGGATCCCATGAAAAGTAATTTTTTACTTGGACTTTTGAGGGATTTGGATATCAACCATAAATCCACTTTCTAAGCCCAATTTGGTGCTATATAGATACCATTATATGATCCTTAGTTTCATAGTAAAATTATGTTCCATATATATTTCGATATATCAAGCCTTTGGGTAGATACAATTTTAGTATTTTTTTTCATCCACAGATTGGTTCTGAAAGACCATGAACTCCCTTCTAGATAAACTAATCTAGACGACTTCAGTTGTGGATCAACATGAGTATATTAAGTGCACAATATAAATGCATAAAACCCTAATATGAGCATCTATTTTTAACCATTCTATCATATTTGGGGAATTTATTTGAATAGAAATCTTGAACGAATTTCTAATTTTGAAACCCCAACTATTTATAATTTTATGAACACCACTTCACAAACCTGTAAAAATAAAATAGAAATCTCGAGATCGTCATTCTTTATAAATCCTTATATCTGGAAAAATTCAAAATGAAATTAAATTTTCCTTGAGCGACCTCTAGGACCTATCACAAATAAAGTTACAAAATTATTCAGTCCATGAACTTCATTTACCATCTTCCATATTGATAAAACAATACATGCGGATCACCATATATTGTATAATAATTTAACTTCATAAATATTAATAGTTCTCTATCATATCAGCTAAACATCATCATCCAAAAGCCTTATCCATTTTTAACGCTTCAAATAAGATAAAATTTCTACACATATACCATTTTTATTCTTCAATGATCATCCTTGTCATGCCACTATGAATTATTCTTTTGTAATTTCATATTTTTCCACGATCCACTAATTAGGTTAAAAATCCATTCTTCTTATCTCAATAGTTGTTCTTCTTCGCAGTTCATTTGGCTTCACATGTGGAGATACTTCTTGATATCACCATAAATCAAGATTTCATATCAAAATATGGAACATTTAATTTTAAACACAATAATTATAGAAAGTAGCATGATGGTTAATAATTGTAAATTTCTTACAGGTTGATCTTTGGTTACAAATTTTTCTACATATTTGATTTTTACTATTTTGGGTTGATTGGATTGGATTTCAGGTATCCTATATGTTTTACGATCAATATAAAGTGGAAATATAGTGGCTTCAGAGTTAGGAATGGTCAGTATCCTTTGTCAACTTTTCCACTTACAGTTGACTTAGTTGCAATCATAATTGAGTGTGGTGTTTATTATAAATTTATCTGAAGTATCTGTAAAAGCATCATATGTAAATTTCACATGTTTGAAAATTATCAAAAAAACATTCACTTACCGTCCATTCATGCCTTTTATATATTTTAAAAAAATAGAATATTATGTATTTCTTGGTGGTCACTCGAGACATTTCCATTTTCGTATGTGTGGTCATTGCTATCCTTTATAAAGTGGATCAATGAAATAATTAATTTTCTAGGACACCACAAAAACATCAAGTACAAATAAATTTATTTAAAATTATATTTCGAGGAAAAAATTCATTTTATATTCAACTTTGAAAATTTCATAGAATATTCTTGATTTAAAAATTTGGATTATAGATGAATTATATTTTAGAATCCACAGAAAAATAATTTTATTCCAAATCAGTGTAAATGTTTTCTTGCAAAAAATTAACATCTAAAATAATGAACAATTATTCTATTAAAAATCAAAATAAAATTATTTATTAAAAACATATATTATTTCAGACAAAAAATAAAAAATACTAGTTATCAAATATAAATAAATTTACTCCAAGAATAGTAATCAATAATTAACTATAAATAATGATCATTTTTTATGATATTAAAGGAATATAAGATCCCAAAAAAGTTTCTATGATTCAACGATCATACATTATTAGATCAATTTTTCAATAAAACCACAATAAATAAAAAAAAATTTCATAAATGTTTCATATACATTCCACATATCTCCCAATATAACACTCACTTCAACGTCAATTTTCTACTTAAAACTTTATTGTTTCCTATGAATTATACTCGTGAGATAGAAAACATTTCTTATTCTAATTTTTTTTACATATTGGATATCCAAAAAAATAAAAAATACAGTAAGTAGAGTATATACATTATATGATTTTAGATGAATAATCAAGGTAAATAAAAATATTACAATTTTAATCAAAAAACTTATTCATCACATTTTATATATAAAAAATTTTACATTAAAAAACAATAAAGTAATTGAGTACGAGCTTCATCAAATAGAGCATCTCATAAGTGTTCCATTCCTTATTTCGAAATATGAGATATTTGTTATAGAAGTATATTGATATGATCAAAACCTAACTCTACAATTTCTCTCATAAAATTCTTTTCTATGAGAATTTATGGACCAATATTATTAATAATTTTAATCCTCCTCCTAGTGACACCGTCTTTTAGGGATCCCACACCACTGACAACTGATTTCATATTACTTGATATGTAAGGTTATATTTTATATTTTTATAGTTAAATTTTTTATCATATTCATTCAAGAATAATTTATTTCTTATCCCATGAATTTTATTCACCAATTTTTTTAACAAGTAATGCACCAAAACCCAATTATTTAATTAACTATGAACAAAAACTACACTATACTATTGTATTAATCAACAAAAAATCCCTAATATTTTATTTCATCCTTGTAATTAAGTATCATCACCTCATTAATCTATTTGTTGTACTGTGTTAAAATTTTTAGACTTTATCTATTTATGATAATTGGTATTTTGAATAATGCTCTTTTTTTACATCTACCACACATGTTAGTGTAATCTCATGGGAGTGTAGGGAGATCTTAGGAACCGTTAATTTATATGAAGTACACTAAGGTTATTTAAATAATTTTATGAAAAACTTTATTCCACAATTGATCTTCTTCCCTCTCAGATATAAAATATTTTTCCTTATATCCCTTGATGAGATAAAGGATTCATTTGGTTCTCCTTTATTGAGAAATTATTGTATTGTATTTCCCAGTTATGATTAATGATATATATCTATCTATAAATATAGTCCTGAAGTCAAATAATTGACTTAAGCTATGTATTTTGGGACAATATCCTCAAACATATAATAAATTTTTCCCATAAAGTCCATTCCACCAATATTGGCCTTCCTAGAAATGATGATCTTCCTCCCAAAATCATTTCCTTATCACACAAATCCATAATATCATATTTTATACTAATGATAAGTTAATTATTTCCCATTATGATGGAAGGAAAACTAATGTCTACAACCATGTTCAAACTCTCAAAATTTATCTCAATGAAATTTGATAAGTGATGTCCTTCTCAGCTCTTCCCTTCTTGAGCATCCATATTACATCACATCGTTGGGTATGAAATTAGAATTTCCCACCTTTAGTTCCATTTATTATTCCTTATTTTACATGGATTCATATTTTTTAGGCAATACAAAACTACATGATTGAGCTTCATGATATGTTAAACTTTATATTTGGGTCTTCCTTGACACACCGCTTTGTTCTTTTGATGAATAATTAGATTCTTTGTTCCCCAAATTGTCACACTAAAATCCATATCAATTGAAATCATATTGAGAGTATAATATTATGAAAATATAATATTATTTCTATTTATCCATGAAAATTAATTTTTATATAGAGAATATATATTGATTTTACTCCACCTTTCAACAAAAATAAAACTTATTATGCCAACAATTATTGTTTATATCGTCTACAACAACATTAATAACAAAATATATATATAAATTGTTCATACAAATAAAACTTCCTCCAGGGTGTGGGTGCATTGGTTTATTCATTTTCTACCACTAATATGTATTTTTGATCAATAAATGTTACTGATTTCCTCTATCTTTGATGTATTTCACTTGTGGACAATCGACAACCTTTTTAGTATATCTCAATTTTTTTCATTTTTTATCCAGAAAATAACTACTTGAGTCTTATAATCTATCATTTTAATTTTTAATACTACCTTTCTTTTTTATGAATATAAATATCTGGTTCATGTGAAACACCATTATATTTCTTTTTATTTTCTATATAGAATAAAACTTCTTTAATAACATCCTCTGTTTGAGATTCTACATCTACTCTTCCCTTGATCCCATCACCTTCATCAATAATACCCTAACCCTGTGTCTTATCTGTAAAAATAATAAGTACTTATTTTGAATTCCATACAATCTTTGACCTCCAACATTTCTATCTCCATTGAGGTCTCATATTCTGAGGATAAAATGTTATTCAATTTGATGAAATTATTCAATGGTACCCATTTGTTGTTCATGAGTTTGAATTGATTCCACATAGGTTTTTCTTCCAAATCGTCATCCTAAAAATCCATTGGACACGTAGTATATAAATATCCCAATTTTTCATCATGAAGGTAATAGATTTGATTCTTTAATTTTAATTAACCTTTCCCTATTTTCATATTAGAGGAAAGCAATGAAATTATTTTATCATGTTTTTCATCACCCATATCATCTCTCAATGGGAGTTTTTTGATTAAATTTAATTAAATATCCTATTTTTATTCATTTATATTATAATATTTTTAATTTTCATAATTTCATATTTTATGTAAGGGTTATAGAGGTTTTCCAATGTCGCCTCCATTGGATATTTTCCCTCAAGTAAAAATAATTTCACGTTCAAATACATAGTTAATCATCAAATGATTTTGTTTACAGACTAAATTTCATTAAGGAAAACCCAAATACAACAAATGTATTCTATTGGGATACTCACCCATTAAAAAAATACATCAAATATTTAATTTAGGTCCATTAAAAAATTATTATATCAATTATATAAGCCCATTAATTTTTTTTATTAGACTTTTGAATCACATTAATAAATATGGAGAAGAATCATCCTCTTGAACTAATATTTTTTACATGATATCCCCTTATAATTGATGGAATTTTCCACACCCCTCTCCCCCCAATGCATTAATGTCATTAGAATTTATAAAAAACTCTTTATGATATGTTTGTAATACAGATTCACTCTAAATAATGTCATATCTTCCAAGATAAGCTATCATGTATTTATCCATCCCCAATGATAGAACATTATGTTGCTTCTTGTTTTTCAGAACAGGAAGTCATTACCTTTAATAATTAGAACCCCTTGTTGAATAAAAATTATAATCATAATTTTCAAGTAGGAAATGAAAAAAATGGCTAATAAAATATTCTTTAATAGAACATATCGGTCCCAAAAATGGTTAACAAAGTAAGGGGAAAATTATTGTATTTTTAAATATTATTTTCCCATTTATTATAATATTGTTTCATAATTATTAGTAACTTATCACTCATTCTCAGAGTCATTTTGTAGAGATGAATGTCGTAAAGGAGAAATATGGTTTAATTTAATTGGTTCTTACAAATGAAATATTTAATGGTGTAACACCATTATGTTTTATGATATATTTCCCATCAAATAAATTTAATTTCCTAGATATCTTGTAATACACACAAACCTGAGTTGAAATGAACATTAATATTGCATACCATTATAACATATTTGTTAAATTTTAATAATTAAAATGAATAAATTTTTAAAAAAAAATTATATACATGTTTAAAAAAAGGTATATATATTAATAAATAAGTACTCAATTTTTAATGTCATTTTAAGATTTAAAAATAGGTGTTTCTACATAAATGGTTATTACTACTATTTTCAAGTATTAAATTTAATTAACATATAACACTTTTAAAAAATTTATCTAAAAAATATATTTTAAAATAATCATTTAAAATTTATCTTATAATTTGTTTTTTAGAATTTTATCGAAATATTTTTTTTATGAATAGTAAGAATTTTTGATATTCATTGAAAATTGTAATTTTATTTAAATTATTTAAAAAGTATGTTTTTAAGAGGTTTAAAATTAAAATTAGTTCATTAAAATTAATAATAATCAAATTAAGGTGCAAATAATTATAAGGACCCACCCTTATAACATTACATAGTATTGAATTAAATGAATAATTCACATTGTGGTTCTTTTCAGGTTTAGAGTTTTAGAGCATTAGGCCATAACTATTACATCGTAAAAGTTACAAAGAAGACACCTCTACTCAGATTCCATTTATTTCATAAAATAAAAACTATTTATAAAAACAATTATGTCCCGTTCCATGTTTTAGACAGCATGACTTTCCATGATCCTATCCATGACCCTATTCCAATTTATGTCCTATGTATAACATTTCAAAATATTGGGATGAGCATAAAATGGTCAGTAATGAATACACAAAGAAGGTAATTGTTAGCTTTTCAAAACAACAAGTAAACCATGAATACTTTAACATAAATAATACTTTTCACCTTTATGAAGTTTTAAATACTTTTCAATGAATAAAAGATCACTACTTAACATTTTGTAACCAAAATATTACCCATATAAAGAAAACATAACATATATAGGTAACTCGAAACATAATTATACATAAATTTAATAACCATATGGTCGACTTCCACACGTGTCACTAAATGGAATAGCCATACGACCGACTTCAATACCCAATGAATTGGAGGTTATAACAGAACCACATGTCCTAGTTTTCATGGAACCACCCATCATTTCGTTTATCACGTCACCACCTATCAAAAGTCCAACTACCATTATAAAATCATAAGGCATAAAACAAATATAAAGGAATGAAAAAATTTCCACATTTCAATCACAATATATCAAATAAATATATTGACCTAACAAATCCATTATCCAAACCATTTTCAATACCTAAATGCATAATATAGTATATGGTATTTATTTTATTTTGAAAACATCACGGCTTGTTCAGAAATCCAACGATCAAATAATACTCGCAACGGCGGAAAGGTCGTTGTCACCACAAACGTTAAAAGTAATATTTCTTTTTGTCGTTTAGTAAAACAATTCAGAGAAAAATATTCATTTTTAATAAAAGTAATATTTAAATGGGTTTATACACCGTATAGATTAATGCTGTGTATAATTGAAAATATTCCTCAATGAAAAATATTAAGACGAAGTCCCTTACAAAGAAGATATCCTTAGATTAAGGACAAACCAATTAAGTAATTATGATTGAAAAATATAAATACACACAATATAAGTGGATATTAACTGTAAAAAAATTCAGAGTTAATCCACACATATTCATATCACGACATAATCAATAAGTAGAGGTTTAACCCAAAGAATTGAAATTGGATTATGAAGTTCCCTGGAAAAAATTTGATAGCCTAACAGCATCACTTTAAACATCATAAAATGAGATGATGATTGATAAAAAGTATATATCATCTCCTGGACATAAAATTTACAGAAATAAGGATATATAAGAACATATAGAAACATAAGGATATGTAAATTAAAATACCTAACAAAAATAAGTCTTTTAAAAAGAGGAGGGTGAAAGTTTGCCTAACCGATTTGGGTATCTTTCGAAACATACACCCCATTAAAGAAGGGTCATAAATCGAAGATGTAAATAACCATAAATTATTTTATATTACACAAATAATACAATCAAGGGATGTACATACATCACATAAAAGGAAATAGTGGAAAATGTATCATGAATCTCACGGGAATAAAAAGTGAGATAAAAACCCCTTACCTCATTGTAATCAATCGATTCATATGACCAAAAGATAATAAACACCAAATGAATCAGATAATACGATGAATATAAATAGAATAAGATTAATATATATGAAATTTAAGTACAAAATACACCAAATGATATAAATAAGTGGTGAACAATGGAAATCTCATTGAATTAAAAGTGAGAAAATAAATCACTTACGAAAATTCTGCAGCCTAACGGCGCCACTTAAATAATCCGAAAATGGATTGATGAGATCAAATATGTTATATAATCCTATGAACATAAAATTTACAGTAAGAGAAATTTAAAAGAAAGTCCCTCAATATAAAAAATATGAGCTTAAAAGAAATGAAATTAAATAGAGTACTTAAAAAGAAAGAGAGAGGTAGGATCCTTTACCTCAAGTCTGACTTGTCTTTTTCGTTTCATTAAATTCCTGAATAATAATCATTGGTAAATTTATAATTTCTCAATTACCTACTTTAAAGTATATTATTCAGTTAATATCAAATATTATAACATTATAATAATTTGAAAATTATGTGAGTTCATATCAAATGTTCTTGTCGATGTTCGGTACATGAGCCAAAAAATGGACTTCTTATAATTACATGATGTTCATTTGTACAAAGTTCATTAAATATAGAATGACATTAATAATTTATATGTAATATATATATATCTATTATATCTATTATATTTATGTATTATAATAGTACATAACATTTGGAGATAAGAAATGAAATGCACCGTTCATGGAGACGGTAAGCCGTATGTACGCATGAACGCTACTTTCATTTCTATTTCATTATTTTGTTGAATGAAAACATAATTATACATAGGAATATTTTAATTATAGTATAATATATATGTCACATATGTTACATATGTTCATAAATTTTATCTTTTATATGTTCCACGTATGGCATGAACGAGTCATATCACTTTGAGGGGGTGGTAGTCCTACACTTCCTGAAATGAAATTATCGTGTTTACTTATCATGGAAACCATAACGGTATGACATAAAATAAAACTAATGTAGAATAATAAAAAACATAAACATAATATATATCATATATAAAAATAGTGAAATCATAATTTCCACCTTGAGAGGTGGGAGGAGATAATTGAACAATCGTCGTTTCATGAGGCAGTAGTTCGACGTCCACAAAAACAGTATGTTCTTCACCAATTAGATGGAGGTGTGTGTAAGTGTAGCTAGAATAAGTCTCATAACAACCTCATAGTATATTTAATATTATGGTGATGTTACAAAATAAAAGAATAAAAATATTTTAGGGGGTTGGAGACGCAAAATAAAACAAAATAACATAAGAGAGGACATTACATTTAAATCATGTAACTCTTTTTGGTATGATGCAAATGCTTCCTTGGAAAGACATCTGGCTAATGTTAGGCTTATAGGAGTAATATAATGATGTGGAGATATAATATGAGAAAATTTTGGATGATTCAATGGCTTGATAAGTGTGGGTAAGTGGGTAGAGGTGGGGGCCTTTTATAAGAGGGAGGAGGGTCACTTTTGGAAGGTCTTGAAATGTTACTTTATCTTAAAATGTTTTCTGAATGTAATGGACCCACAATGCTATATTTAAGGATAAGGTGATAAGGTTTCAAAATACACCCATCCAATTGGTTTTTTACAAGTATATGTCTTATATTTAACCTGATCTTTTCATTTATTTTAAATCGTTCATTAATGAGGTAATAACTGCATCAGCATGGTGTCCTAAATAAAATTATTTATTCAATGTCTAAAAATTATAAATAAATTCAATGATGTAGGGAATATTATTAGATTTCAAATTAATATTTATATTCCAAGATATCATTTATATACACAAAACTAAATTTTTTTACATTGGTGATACATACTTTGGTTATATTTTCCTTTCTTTCGAAATAATATGATAAAAGGTCACCATCACACTAAAGTGATCCCTCGGGGTCCCAATGATGTCCCAAGGCATCCCATTGTCGGAAATGACACATAAAATATCATTAAGACACATGGATGGGTAATTTTATATTATAATGATATTATTTTATTACACTTAACTACTCGATTACTAATTATTCAATATAATTAAAGATAATTGTCATCATTACTATTCATAATGTCCAAAAACAAAAGAGTCTTAATTAAATAATTTTAAACTTCTGATTCCAAATAAGGAATCCATTTTAGAAAATTCCAAACATAGAAATTTCAGTAATTAATTTAAAAATAATCACCATTGTCAAAACAATAGACGAGTTTTTAAGAAGTAAAATTTATCAAAATATTGACTTGTTTTTACATCTAATTGAAAAGTGAAATTACATCCAATGAACAAAATTATATTAAGTAATAAAAAAATAATTCAATTAAACATTAAAACCAATTAAAATTACAATATAACTGTATAATTAAATAAGATGAAAAAGTAGTTTTGAAGTAAAATGCAGTATTTTTCACTATTCATTAAAAATGAACATTTGTTAGAAAAATACCAAAAATTAATACAAAGTAAATTTGATATTACAAATTCCAAAATGATGTCCATTTTCTCCAATTCTAAACATAGAAGTAGAATTAATTAATTTTATTATTAATTCCCGCTGTTAAAATAAATAGCGTGTTTTTAAGAAGCAATATCTATCAAAATATTAACACTTGTTTAAGTCCAATTTCAAAGTGAAAATAATTCCAATGACCATAATTAGATCAAATGGTAAAAATATATTTTTAATACACTTTAAACCCCATTAAAAAGATAATCTTCTCATATAAATAAATTATTTTAAAAAGAGTATTTGAATTAAAATACACCATTTTCCACTTTTCATTGAAAATGAACTTTATCAGAAAAATAAAAAACATTTACAAAAACTAAATTTTGAGGTCGTTATTCTAAACAAGGATTATAATTTTTCAAATATAACATGTAAAATTGACAAAAAGTAGTTTTAAAAAGTGTTCTCCATCAAAAGGAGGGTAATCAACCTTTTAAAAAAATTATAATATTTATGCGTAAAATTGGATTAAATCGCATTTTAAGCCTCTATCATTTATTTGCTAGTTGTTAAAATATTTAACAAACATATATAAAAAATTTTAGTTAGTTCTATTCATTCCCTCCATTACAACATCTATGCATTTACTACCATTTAAAATAATATTATTATATTATTAGTGTGTAATGTAAGATTCCAATGAAACTCGTTGTTGCTTATTGGGCACGCCATCGAACATAGAATCCCATTTAAAGTAATATTTTTATATTATTCAAAAATATTAATAAAAATGATAATATCATGTTCTTTATTTACCTAGGAGGTTACATCCTTCACCCTTTTTGGAATTGCATCCTCGCAATTTTAAAATTGGGCTCAGAAACGTCATTGAATGCCCCACATAGGAATAGGAGTAAAT
Source organism: Viscum album (assembly GCA_963277665.1). Classification (NCBI taxonomy): domain Eukaryota; kingdom Viridiplantae; phylum Streptophyta; class Magnoliopsida; order Santalales; family Viscaceae; genus Viscum; species Viscum album. Next base: position 1,430,960,338 of record OY728141.1, read on the forward strand.
TAAACTATCGCTTTAAAAGGAAGAATGAAAAGTACAAACGTCAGCAGAGAAAATAGATACTATAATTCCATGAAAACATGGATATGGAAGAGAAAACAAAGGGTCCAGTTCTGATGGAGAGAGATAGAAAACATGTTTAGGAGATAGTTAACCACCAAAAAATCACAAACATGTGATGGGTTAAACGGTATTTGATTACCCAGTAAGAAATGTTAACAAACAATGTTTTTTTTAATTTACTTTTCATTGAAGAATTTATTTTTGAGATTAACTAAAACATAAGGAAACATCTTTATTATCATTTATACATTCATCTCTTACTAGATTTCTTTCACAAACTCATATTTTCTCCAAAAGATGATAATTTTGGATCACTTGTTCACATTAAGAGAGCTATAATCAACTTCTATAGAATCACCTAATCCACAAAATAGAACAATATATTTCCCATATCTTTAGACCTTAACCAAAACCAAAATTTTTAGTAAATGATTAGATAATCCCCAAAAAGGATAGTCTATAAAATGAAATACAGCTGTTAATCTCTAAAATTTGTCCAACAAAACACAATGATCATCAAAGACCATTCAATAAACAGCTATCCATAAAATTCATCAAAGTACTCCAAAATAATATTGAAACCGAAATATCAAAAGTATTTAATCACATAGTCTTCCAAGTTAAATCATAACGTTTATCTCTATATAACATTATATACTCGTAATGTCTCATACAGAAAAGTAATTAACCTAATCACATATCCTCCAAGATAGGTTAATCATTTCCATAGATAACCCAAAATCAACTAATTCCTACATCTTCGTCCGAAGCGATGGGTTGTCACACGGTCTACGTGTTTTACTTTTTCAAAAAATATATAACTCTTAAAACATTCCCCAAAAAGAGATAAAATTTTAAAAAATAACCATTACTAAATTTCACCTCTTTTTTATCTCATGCCTATAATTTTACATCAAAACATAGAGTAACCCATAATTACCTCAAGAGTAAGGATCATATATACCCTAATGGTTACCTTTATAATTATTACATGAACTTCAACATCGATTTGGTTCTCTCGTACATGATTCATTAGAGAATTCAATAAGGTTAAAGTGGTTGATCATGACTTCTGATAGCTGGTCAAGAATAACCACAAGATTTCACATTCAAGATCCCATATCATTGAGTTGTTCCATAAAAAACCATCATAGTTATCCTCACATCCACTGTGACTTTGTTGCCTGTTAGATCCATCCATTTACTAAAACCAAAAAGGCCAGTGTGAGTTTATTAGTAAAATCATCATGTACTAATGAGGAAGATGAACACTAAGATATACTTATCCATGTTATCTCCAACTCATTACAACATTCAGAAATACAATGACTCCATCTAATATACTAACCATTGGGGATATACACAACTTGTCACTTATGCTTAAACAACACTCTAACCACTAAATTTATCTAAAACGACCTTTGATACCAACTATAAGGACCCATCCTTATAACATTACATTGTCTTAAATTAAATATATATTTCACATTGATGATCTTTTCAGGTTTAGTGTTTCATAGAATTAGGAAATAACTATTACATCTTAAAAGTTACAAAGTAGAAACTTCTACTCAGAGTCCATTTTTTCATAAAATAATAACTGTTGATAAAAAAATTCATGTCCAGTTCCTTGTTTTAGACAACATAACTTTCCTTGATCCCATCCATGACCCTATTCCACTTTATGTCCTATGAATAACATTTCAAAAACATGTGATGAGCAGAAAATGATCAGTAAAGAATACACAAAGAAGAAAACTATTATCTTTTCAAAACAACAAATAATTAATGAATACAATAACAAAAATAATACTTTTCACCTTTATGAGGTAGTAAATACTCTTCCATGAATAAAATATCACTACATAAACATTTTTAAAAAAACTATTACCCATATAAAGAACACATAACATATATAGGTAACTTTTAATATAAACATACTTAAATGGAATGACAATACGGTCGACTCCCACACATTTCACTAAATGTAATAGCCATTTGGCCAACTTCTATACCAAATGAATTGGAGGTTGTAACATAACCACTCATCCTAGTATTCACGGAACCACCTGTCATTTGGTTTATAACTTAACCACCCGTCAAAAGTCCAACTACCATTATAAAAACATAGGACATAAAACAAATATAATGGAAAGAAAAAATTTCCACATTTCAATCAAAATATATCTCTTAAATATATTGACATAACAAATCCATTATCAAAACCATTTTCAATACCAAAATACATAATAGAGTATATTTTATTTCTTTTCTTTTAAAAACATTACGTCTTGTTGAGGAAGCTAATGATCAAATAATACTCATGGTGACGGAAAGGTCGTTGTCACCGCATACGTTAAATGAAACATTCATTTTTGTCATTTAGCAAAATGATTCATAAAAAAATATTCCTTTTGAATAATCGTAAAAGTAAAAGGGTTTTATACACTATATAAGAGAATGTTGTGTATAAATGAAAATATGCCTCAACGGAAAAGATTGAGACGAAGTCCCTTACAAAGACGATATCACTAGATTAAGGATAAATAAATTAAGTAATTATGCTTGACCCATATAAATACACCCAATATAAGTGTATATTAAGTGTAAAACTATTAGTGGTCATCCACACATATTCATAGAACGACATAATCAAGAAGTAGAGGTTTAACCCAAATAAGTGAAATTGGATTAAGAAGTTCCCTTGCAAAAATTTGATAGCCTAACGGCGTCACTTTAAACATCAAAAAATGAGATGATGAGAGATAAAAAGGGTATCTCATCACATTGACATAACATTTAATTTAATAAGGATATATAAGAAAATATCCCTACATAATAAGATTAAAATTAAAAGGCCGAACAAAAATAAATCTTTTACAAATAGGAGGGTGAAAGTTTCCCATACCGATTTGGGTAACTTTTGAAACGTACAACCACTGAAAGAAGGGTCACACAACGAAGATTAAAATACCCATAAAATAAATTATATTAAAAAATGAATACAATCATTCCATGTACATACACCACACAAAAGGAAATAGTGGAAAATGTAGAATGAATCTCACGGGAATAAAAAGTGAGATAAAAAACCCCTAACCTCATTGTAATCAATCGAGTCGTATGACCAAAACATAATAAAAATCAAATGAATCAAAAAATACAATGAATATAAATATAATAATGATAATATATATGAAATGGAAGAACACAATACACCATATTAAATATATAAGTGGTGAACAATGGAAATCTCACGGAACTAAATGTGAGATAAGAAATCCCTTACAAAAATTCGGCAGCCTAATGACGCGAATTAAAACTTCCAGAAATGGATTGATGGAATAAAATAGGTTCTCTAATAATATGAAAATAAAAATTATAGTAATAGAAATATAAAATAACATTCCCCAACATACGAAAGAGGAGCCTAAAAGGAATGACATAAAAGAGAGTACTTAAAAAGAAAGAGAGAGGTAGGATCCCTTTCTTCAAGTCCGACTTGACTTGTTCGTTTCTTTATATTCATAAATAATAAACATTGGTCAATTTATAGTTATTCAAGGACGTCCATTAACGTTTATTATTCAATTAATTTCACACATTATAACGTTATAATAATTTGTTAATTATGTGAGTTCATATCAGACGTTTTTGTCAATGTTCGGTACATGAGTCCCACAATGGCCTTCTTATAATTACATGATGTTCATGTTGTCCAAATTTATCTAAATACCTAATTATATTCATCATTTAGATGTAATAAATATCATATATATCCATTATATTTATGTACTAATAATAGTACAGAACATTTGGAGATAAAACTGAAATGCACCGTTCATGGAGACGGTATGCTGTATGTACGCTTGAACGATACTTTAATTTCTATTACATACTTTAATAGAATGAAAACATAATGATACATAGGTATATTTTAATTACAGTATAATATATATGTTATATATGTTACATATTTTAATAAATTATATCCTTTAAACGTTCCAGGTATGGCCTGAACGAGTCTTCTCACTTTGAGTGGGTGGTAGTCCACACTTCCTAAAATGAAATTATCATGTTTACCTATCATGGAAAACATAAAGGTATTCCATAAAAGAAAACTAAAGAGGCATAAGAAAAATCATAATCATAATATATATCATATATAAATACAATGACATCTTAATGGCCACCATCAGAGGTGGTAGGAGATAATTGAACAATCATCATTTCGTGAGGCAGTAGTTCATCGTCCATAGAAACAATATGTTCTTCACCCATTAGATGGAGGTTTAGGTATGTGTAGCTCAAAAACATCTCATAAAATCATCCTTGTATATTGAATATACTGTTGTTGTTTTTTTTAAAGTTTGGGGCCGAAGCCTCATTTATTATTAAAGGAAAGCAAAGACCTCTTTTAACTGGGTAGAGGGAGACCCATTACATAGCTCGAAGGCTGAGTGGGAATTTAGCCCATTACATGGCCCATAGAACCATTTTTTTGTCCCGAAGCCCATTCTGTGAATAGTACTACTACATTACCTGCACTGCTACAGTACTGCACAGTACCTGCCACCGCTACAGTACTCTGTCGCCGCTACAGTGTCCTGCCGCCGCTACAGTTCTCTTCGTCGCTACAGTACGCTACAATAACCTGCGCCCAATGGGTTTTGATCCCCCATTTTTCATGTAGACTTAAGGGATTCTTACCACTAAGACAAAACCCAACTACAATATTGTTGTTGTTACAAAAGAAATTAATAAAAAGTGTTTAGGGGGTTGGAAAGCAAAATAAAACAAAAGAACATAAGAGAAGACATTACTATTAAATCGGGTAACTCTTTTTGATTTGACACAAAGGATTCCTTGGAAAGAATTCTGCCCAATGTGAGTAATCTTGGAGTAATATAGGGATGTGGAGAGATATCATGAGTAGATGTTAGAATATCCAATGGTTTGAGAGGTGTGGGTAAGGGGGTAGAGTTGGGGGCCACTTATAAGAGGGAGGAGGGTCACTTTTGGAAGGTCTTGAAATGGTACATTATTATAAAATTATTTTCAGAATTTAAAGGACCCACAATGATATATTTCTAGGATAAGGTGGTAAGGGTTATTAATCCCCCATTAAAATAGGTTTTTGAAAAATCTATGTCTTAGATTTTACCTTATCCTTTTATTTTTATTTAAATCGTTCATTAATGAGGTAATAACTGCATCATCATGGTGTCATACATAAATTTATTTATTTAATGTCTAAAAATTATACAATAAATACCATTATGTAGGAAATATTTTTATCTTTTCAATTATTATTTATATTATAGAGATAATTTATATAAACATAACTAAAATGTTTTTACTTAGGTGATACATACTTTGGTTATATTTTCCTTTCATTAAAAATAATATGAAAAAGGTCACTATCAAAGTAATGTGAACCGTTGGGGTCCCAAAGTTGGCACAAGGAATCCCATGTTCAGGAATGACTCATAAAATATCATTAAGACACATGTATGGGTAATTTTATATTATTATGATATTATTTTTTTACCATTAACTACTCGATTACTAATTAATCACGATAATTAAAGATAATTGTCGTCGCTACAATTTATAATGTCCACAAACAAAAAAATTTAATTAAATAATTTAGACCGTCTGATTCATAATATGGAATCCATTTTACCAAATTCCAAACACAGAAATTTCAGTAATTAATTTAAAAATATTTCTCAATGTCAGAACAGAAGACGAGTTTTTAAGAAGTAATATTTATCAAACGATTGACTTGTTTTTACATCCAATTGAAAAGTGGAATTACTTCCAATGAAAAAAATTGTATTAAGAGATAAAAACATAATTCAATTATACTTTAAAACCAAATAAAAGGACAATATAACTATATAATTAGGTTAGATGAAAATGTAGTTTTGGAGAAAAATGAAGTATTTTTCACTATTCATTAAAAATGAACATTTGTCAGAAAAATACATAAAATTTAAACAATGTATATTTGATATTAAAAATTCAAAAATAACTTCCATTTTACCAAATTAAAAACATTTAATTTTCACTAATTAATTTTATAATTAAATCCCCTATCAAAACAAATAGCGTGTTTTTAAGAAACAATATCTATCAAAAGATTGACATGTGTTTTTGTCCAATTTCAAAGTGAAATTAAATAAAATAACCACCATTAGATTAAATGGTAAAAATATATTTTAAATACACTTTAAACAAAATTAAAAAGATAATATAACCATATAAATATATTAGATTAAAAGGAGGTTTTGAATTAAAAAACAACATTTTCAACTATTCATTAAAAAATGAACTTTATCGAAAAAATAACAAAAAATTACACAAAATAAATCATGATGTCTTAATTCTAAAGAAGGATTTTATTTTTTTAAATATACCATATAAAATTGTCAAAAAGTTGTTTTAAAAATTGTTCTCCATCAAAAGGTGGTTAATCGACCATTTAAAGAACATTAGAATATTTATGCTTAAAATTGGATTCATTCAAATTTTATGCCTCTATCATTTATTGTGTAATTGATAAAATATTTTACAAACATATATAATCATTTTTTAGTTAGTTCTATTCATTATCTCTATTACAATGGCTAGACATTTACTACCATTTAAAATAATATTATTATATTGTTAGTGTGCAACGTAAGATTTCAAAGAAACTCATTGTATGTGTTGGGTACGCCATCGAACATAGAATTCCCTTTAAAGTAATATTATTATTTTATTCATAAATATTAATAATTATGAAAATTTTATATTATTTATTTACCTGGGATGTTACATCCTTCCCCCTTTTGGGAATTGTGTTCTCACAATTTTAAAATTGGGCTCTAAATCATGATTGAAAACCCCACATCGGAAAAGGAGTAAATTAAACAATCACATTAAATGAAAGAATAAAAAGTAAAAAGGTCACCCGAGAGAATAGATACTAGGATTCCATGAAAATAAGGATGTGGAAGAGAAAACAAAGAGTCGAGTTCTAATGGAGAGTGATAGAAAACAAGTTTAGGAGAATGTCAACAACCAGAAAATCACAAACATGTGATGGGTTAAACGGTATTTGATTCCCCATTAGGAAAAATTAACAGACAATTTTTTTAAGTTACTTTTTATTTAGAAAATTATTTATGAGTCTTACTAAAACATAAGGAAACATACTTAATTGTCATGTAGACTATCATCTCTTACTAGATTTCTTACAGAAACTCATATTTTCTCCAAAAGATGAGAATTTAGGATGACTTTTTCACATTAAGAGCGCTATAATCAACCTCTAGATAATCACCTATTCCAAAAAAGAGAACTATATATTTACCATGTCTTTAGACCATAACCAAAACCAAAATGATTAGTAAAAGGTCAGATAATCCCCAAAAAGGATAATCTATAAAATGAAAAACTACTCTAAATCTCCATAATATGTCCAACAAAACCCAATGTTCATCAAAGACCATTCAATAAATATCTATCAATAAAATTCTTCAAAGTACTCCAAAATAATATTGAAACCCAAATGTCTGAAGTATTTAATCACATAGTCTTAAAAGGTAAATCATAATATTTAACTCCAAATAACATCAGTTACTCTTAATGTCTCATACTGAAAAGTAATTATCCTAATCAAATATCCTCCATGATAGGTTAATCATTTCCATAGATAACCAAAAACCAACTTATTCATGATTCATAAGATAATATAACTAAAAATAATTTGTCATACTAACCGGGGAATTCATGTAGTGCAGTGGTAGGTGATAAATCTCAATTGCACTTTGGTTGTGGGTGTGACTCCCGCAGCTTCGTCTGACGCAACGGGTTATCACACGGTCTGCGTGTTGTCCTTTTTCCAAAACTATATAATTCTTAAAACATTCCCCAAAAATATATAATATCTTCAAAAATAACCATAACTAAATTTAAACTCATGCTTATCTCATGCCTTTCATTTTTCATCTTATCATATAGTAACCCATAATTACCTCAAAAGTAGGGATCGTATAAACCCTAATGGTTACCATTATAATTATTGCCTGAACATCCACATCAAGTTGGTTCTCTCTAACGTGATGAATTAGAGAACTCACCAAGTTTCAACTGGTTGTTCATGTCTCATAATAGCTGGTCATGAATAACCACAAGAGTTCTCATTGCAGCTCCCATATCATTCAGTTGTTCCTTACAAAACTGTCATAGTTTTCCTCATATCCACTGTTACATTGGTTCCTGCTAGATACAACCATTTACTAAAACCAAAAAGGTCAGTGTGAGTATATCAGTAAAATCATCATGTACTAATGAGGAAGATAAACACTAAGATATACATATCCACGTTATCTCCAACTCATTACAACTTTCATAAATAACATTATCTCCATCAAATATACTAACAATTGTTGATATACACAACTTGACACTTATGCTTAAACAAAAGTCTATCCTCTAAAGTTATCTAAACTGACCTTTGAGACCAACTATAAGGTCCAGTACTTATAACATTACATAGTCTTGACTTAAATGAATAATTCACATTGAGGATCTTTTCAGGTATAGAGTTTTAGATAATTAGGACATAACAATTACATCTTAAAAGTTACAAAGTACACACTTCTACTCAAATTCCATTAATTTATTAAAATATAAACTCTTGATAAAAAAAAGTCATGCCCAGTTCCATGTTTTAGACAAAATGACTTTCCTTGATCCCAACCATGACCCTATTCTAATTTATGTCCTATTAATAACATTACAGAATCATAGGATGAGCATAAAATTCTCAGTAAGGATTACACAAAGACGGTAACTATTATCATTTCAAAACAACAAGTAAACCATGAATACATTACCATAAATAATACTTTTCACCTTTGTGAAGTAGTAAAAACTCTTAACTGAATAAAATATAACTACATAAAATTTTGTGACCAAAAGATTACCCATATAAGAAACACATAACATATAAAGGTATCATGGAAGATAAACATACTTAAATGTAATAACCATACGGTCGAATCCCACACATGTCACTAAATGGAATAGCCAAACGACAAACATCCATACCCAATGAATTGGAGGTTATAATGTAACCACCCATCCTGGTATTCACGGTACCACCTGTCATTTGATTTATCATGTAACCACCCATCTAAAGTTCAAGTACCATTATAAAATCATAAGACATAAAACAAATATAAAGGGAAGAAAAAATGTTCACATTTCAATCACAATATATCACTTAAATAAATTGAAATAACAAATCTATTATCAAAACCATTTTCAATACTAAAATTAATAATAGAGTATATGGTATTTATTTTCTTTTAAAAACATTACGGCTTGTAGAGGAAGCTAAATCTCAAATAATTCTCGCGGCGGCGGAAAGTTCGTTGTCACTGGGTATGTTAAAAGAATCATTTCTTTTTGTTATTTAGTAAAACGCTTCGTAGAAAAAGATTCCGTTTGAATAAAATTAAAAGTAAAATGGGTTTATACCTCATATAAAATAATGTTGTGTATAAATGAAATTATTCCTCAACAAAAAATATTGAGACGAAGTCCCTTACAACGACAGTATCCTTAGATTAAGGATATATGAATTACGTAATTATGTGTGATAAATATAAATACATGAAATATAAGTGAATATTAATTTTAAAACAATCAGTGGTCATACACCCATATTCACATCATTACATAATCAAGAAGTAGAGGTTTATCCGAAATAATTGAAATTGGATTAAAATGTTCCCTTGGGAAAAATTGAAAGCCTAATAACGTCACTTTACACATCAGAAGACGAGATGATGAGATATAAAAAGGGTATCTCATCACGTGGACATACCATTTACAAAAATAAGGATATATAAGAACATATCCCAACATAATCATAGGTAAATTAATATACCTATCAAAAAGATGCCTTTTAGGAAGAGGAGTGTGAAAGGTTCCCTTACCGATTTGGGTATCCTTCGAAACGTACACCCCATGAAAGAAGGGTCATACAATGAAGATGTAAATACCCATAAATTAAAATATATTACAACAAGAATAAAATCATGGGAAGTACATAAACCACAAAAAATGAAATAGAGGCAAATGTAGCATGAATCTTAGGGGAATAAAAAGTGAGATAAAAACCCCTTACCTCGTGGTAATCAATCAAGTCGTATAACCAAAAGATAATAAACACCAAAGTAATCACATAATACCAGGAATAGAAATATAATAATGATAATATGTATGAAATGTTAGTACACAATAAACCACATGAAATTAATAAGTTGTGAACAATGGAAATCTCACTGAATTAAAGTTAGATAAGAAATCCCTTACGAAAATTTGGAAGCCTATCGAAAACACTTAAAACTTACAGAAATGGATTGATGAGATCAAATAGGGTATCTCATCATATGAACATAAAAAGTACAGTAATAGGAATATAAAATAACATCCACCCAACATAAGAAAGAGTATCTTAAAAGGAATGACATAAAAGATAGTACTTAAAAGGAAAGAGAAGGGTATGATACCTTAAATAAAGTCCAACTTGTCTAGTTCGTTTATTTATATTCCTGAATAATAAACATTAGTAAATATATAATTTCGTAAGAAAATATTTTAAAGTTTATTATTCAATTCACATCACATATTATAATATTATAATAATTTGTTAATTATGTGAGTTCATATCAGACATTTTTGTCGATGTTCGGTACATGAGTAAAAAAATGGACTTCTTATAATTACATGATGTTCATGTCACCCAAATTTCATTAAATACAGAATGATATTCATCATTTATATGTAATATATATCATATATATCCAATATATTTATTTTCTTATAATAGTACATAACATTTGTAGATAAGAAATGATATGCACCGTTCATGGAGACGGTTATCCGTACGTACACATGAACGCTACATTCATTTCTATTTTATACATTAATGGAATGAAAACATATTGATTCATTGTTATATTATAATAAATGTATAATATATATGTTATATATGTTACATAAGTTCATAAATTCTATCCTTTATATGTTCCATGTATGGCATTAATGAGTCATATCACATTGAGGGGCGGTAGTCCCCACTTCTTAAAATGAAATTATCGTGCTTACCTATCATGTAATCCATAAAGGTATCCCATGGAAGAAAACTACATACGCATAAGGAAAAAATAAACACAATATATATTATATATATATAAATACAGTAAAATATTAATGTCCACCATGTGAGGTGGTAGAAGATAATTGAACAATCATCGTTTTGTGAGGCAGTAGTTCGCCGTCAAGAGAAGCAGTATGTTGTTCACCCATTAGATGTAGGTGTGTCTAAGATTAGCTTGAATAAATCTCATAAAATAAACCTAGTATATTTAATATACTGGTTTTGTTAAAAATGAAAGAATAAAATGATTTTAGGGGTTGGAGAATCAAAATAAACCAAAATAACATATGAGAAGACATTATCTTTAAATCGGGTAACACTTTTTGATTTGATCCAAAGGCTTCCTTAGAATTCATTATGTCCAATGTGAGGCTTCTATGATTAATAGAGGTATGTGGAGAGATAATATGATCAGAGGTTCGACGAGCCAATGGCTTGAGATGTCTGGGTAAGGGGGTAGAGTTGGGGGCCTTTTATAAGATGGAGGAGGGTCACTTTTGGAAGGTCTTGAAATGTTACTTTATTATAAAATGATTTTCAGATTTTAAAGGACCCAAAATGAAATATTTATAGGATAAAGAGATAAGGGTTATAAATCCACCAATAAAATAGTTTTTTGACCAGTTTAACACTTTGAATATACCTTATCTTTTTATTTTATTTAAATCATTAATCAATGAGGTAATCACTGCATCATCATGGTGTCATAGATAAATTTATTTATATAATATCTAAAAATTATAAAAAACAAAAATTATGTAGGAAATAATTTTATCTTTACAATTAATATTAATAGTCTAATATTTAATTTATATAAACAAAACTAAAATTGTTTTACATAGGTGATACATACATTGGTTATATTATCCTTTCTTTAAAAATGTTATGATAAAAAGTCACTATCACACTAATGTGATTACATGGAGTCCCAAATTTGGAAAAAGACATCCCGTGGTCTTCCAGGACTCAAAAAATAGAATTAATAAACATGGATGGGTAATTTTCTATTATTATGATATTATTTTATTACCCATAACTACCCAATTACTAATTAATCATGATATTTAAAGATAATTGTCGTTGTTTCTATTCATAATGACGAAAAACAAAGGAGTCTTAATTACATAATTTGGAAATTATGATTCCAAATATGGAATCCATTTTACCAAATTACAAACACATAAATTTCAGTAATTAATTTACAAATAATTCCCGTTGTAAAAACCAAAGATGGGTTTTTTAGAATTAAAATTTATCAAAAGATTTACTTGTTTTTACATCAAATTGAAAAGTGGAATTACTTCTAATTAAAATCATTTTATTAAGTGATAAAAAAATAATTCAATTACACATTAAAACAAATTAAAAGGAAAATCTATCTATAAATTTATATTAGATGAAAAAGAAGTTTGTAAGTAAAATACAGTTTTTTCACTATTCATTGAAAATGAACATTTGTCTGAAAAATACCAAAAAATTATCCAAATTAAATTTGATATTCAAAATTCAAAAATGATGTAGATTTTACCAAATTAAAAACATTTATGTTTCTTTAATTAATTTTATAATTAATTCCCACTGTCAAAAAAAAGAGCGTGTCTTTAAGAAACAATATCTATCAAAAGATTAACAGTTGTTTATATCCAATTTCAAAGAAAATTAATTCTAACAACCACCATTTCATTAAATTTTAAAAATATATTTTAACTAAACTTTAAACACAATTAAAAATTTTATATTACCATATAAATAAAGTATATTAAAAGGAGGTTTTGAATTAAAATACAACATTTTCTACTATTCATTAATAAAAGACCTTTATCAGAAAAATAACAAAATTTTACAGAAATTAAATTTTGATGTTCATATTCTAAAGAAAGATTTTATTTTTTCAGACATAAAATATAAAATTATCAATAAGTTTTTTAAAAAATGGTTCACCACCAAAATGTGGTTAATCGACCTTTTAAAAAACATTAGAATATTTTTTCATAAAATTAGATTCATTCGCATTTTAAACCTATATAATTTATTGGGTAATTGTTAAAATATTTAACAAACATATATAATAATTTTTTATTTAGTTCTATTCATTCCCACCGTTACAACAGCTATACTTTTAATACTAGTTGAAATAATAATATTATATTATTAGTGTGCAATTTAAGATTTCAAAGAAACTCGTTGTTACGTATTGGGTATTCCATCGAACAAAGAATCCCCTTTAAGCTAATATTATTATTTTATTCACAAATATTAATAAATAATAAAATTTCATATTTCTTATTTAAATGGCATTTTCCTATAATTAATTTATATTTATATTTTTGTATAAAAAATTATTATACTTAGTAAAATATTTATATAAAAAACTCCATTTCATTGAGTTTTATGGGTTTTCATTTAAATGAAATTCTTGAAATATTGATAATTTAATTACATAAAATAAGTTCCGCATTTTTAATAATCATTTAAATTTTTTTTTATTCAATTTTAATTTTTTCGTTATGAATATTCAAAATAATAAAAATTTGACATCACTATTAATGTTAAAATGGGTTTAATGGAGGTTAAAATAAGATATAAGGGTATGTTTTCCTATTAAAATTATCTAAATACTATTTTTCACAAATATTTATTCCTTTTAATATCCCAAAAATTAATATCTATCCATTTGGGATTATTTTTATTGACTATGAATTTATTATATTTTAATCATTTAACAAATTCCAACTACTTCCTCTCCCCGCATATTAATGGACACCTCTCCTTTCTATACTTTACTTGAATTTGACCCATATATCCCTACCACACCATTAAAATTTATCTTTTAAACATTACTATTCACCAATTATATGTGGGTTTCTTCATAAAATACCTTTCCAAGGGTCCTTAAAATGTATCTAATGATAGAAAATTGAAGGGGAGGTAAACATCCTATTTGACCAATTTCAAATTATTTATTATTTTACCTCCTTAAAATATATGGTACTAATAATATTATAATAAATTTTTTTTCCTAAAAACAATTAAAGGATATTATGATTATGAATTAATCATTATTCACCCTCTTTTCCATCAAATGAGAAGTGAAAGTATCGCTTCTGTCTATGTGTGAAGAACTCCCTCTATATAGTGATTAAATTAATTTTGCATGACCATTTTTCATGGATGGTTTTATTATTTTTTTAATGGTTATATATTATATTTATAATAAAGTTCTTCTTAAAAATTTTAATATCATATACACATTCTTACCTTCACATCCATTGGAAAATGGTAACGTTGGTCGTGCATATCTGTGCACAACTACCTCCACAAACGATGTGATTTGTTTTTAATTTTTACATTAAATGGTAGATAATATGGATAAGTTAAAATAAAATATAAAATATATATGATTTCATAATGATTATGGAGAGGTTAATTCTAATTTAACATTCTTTCATTCCATTTATCTAAAGGTGAAAACCTTGTTTGTGTGTGCGTGCATCCTATCATCTCCCTAAATGATGTATATCATTTTCAGTATTTAACTTTTACTGATGGAATAAAATATATTCTATATATAATGAAAATATATGATATTTATATCACAATTAAAATTATTGATATTTTGTATCCCTCGTAAATGTAAAATGAGAGGAACTATAATTCCAAAAATCCCATGACAATTTAAACAATTAATAGCTATAAATAATGGTTCTGATAAGTATTTATTAATATATGCGTGTTGAAATGTTATAAGTTGATCATATATGATATTTTTATTATGTAAATTACTATACATTAATATTATCCTATATTTTAATGTTTTATTAAAATTTTATATTTCCATTCATCAATGCTGAATTGGAGGTAAATTTTTAATGTCACAACCTCATTGTTTACCAAGATTATTTTTTTATTAAGTTTCTAATGATCTATTTTTATGATATACCTCTTATGAATATCATCAAATTTCTTATTAATAGGTATTTTTTGAATTTGAAATGTTTTCCTTTATTTTTTCTCTCTATAAATACTCATTAGATTAATAAATTTTCTTACTGAATTACCGTTTTAGTTTTCTATTCAAACGAAAATCATTTTTATTCCATGTCAATATTTTTAAAAAATGTATTCATGAATGTTTTTACTATGATTCTATAATTTTTGGTGTCATTTCACCCATATTATACATTCTATAAAAATATTTGAAATGAAATATTCTTATTATTTTTTAAGTTGTTTACTTTTATTTTTTGATTAAAAATGTTGAAATAACCATTTTATAAATGTACAAGGAATGAAAAGAATTTACCATATTCTAGAATTTGTTGGATGTAGAATAAAATATACATGAATTAGAAACATGAAAACATTCATATGAAAAATGAAATACATATATAAAATATATGACATTGAATATATACATTATATTTATTTATTTTTCCTACATGTGATGGATGGATAATATATATATACATATATTATTTATTTCACATGAAGGATTTATTCATCATTTACAATTCATTATGAATGGATTAAATAATATTAATTAAATTTAATTAATATTTTTGAGGAATTAGTATATAATACCTATAGATGCATATGATGTGTTATAAATTTGAGATGCCTTAAGCTTCGACTATATAAGAGTATGAGATCCTATCATACTAGGTTTGTGATGCATATAAGGCTGTGAGAAACAGTCTTCCTTCTAAAACTATATTTCACATTTCATGACAAAGATGATACCTCTGCTTTTTTATCCAGGACTCCACATGAAGAATTCGTGTATCCATTGGCAGTTAAATTACCTCAGAGTCAAGGTTCTTTTTTTCACTACTCTCTATAATCAACATCATCCCTTATACTTTGAAGGATAAAGATGGTATCTATAACCCATATCATATTAGTACCCTGTTTTTTCTGATTATTTACAATTTGTTTTTTTGAAGATATATTTTCCCAAATTTGGTTTGTCTTATACTTTGAATGGTAATTATATATTCTTACATAACCCACAAATGTTATAAATGGGGCTGTATTCATAGTTTAATTGTTTTTTGATGAATGGTTTTTAATAAAATAACATAACAGGAAATATGAACTATTTTTTTGTAAAACATATAAATGTTTTAAACCCTTAAATGTGTGGTGTAATGGTAAATATGATTTATCCTCAAATAGTTTGGCTACATAAATTTTATACATTCATGGGATCCATTACATAGTGGTTTATATCTGTTTACCCTTACATGTAATGGTATTATATTTTCTAAGTAATGGTCCCTGATGTTTACCATTACACAACATGATAAACTTTTGGATTACCTCTATGCAGAAGATATGTGTAAAGATAATACCGTTACATGACATAGATTTGTAATGGTAAACTCTAAATTACCTTTACACAATGGGTTTTCTATTGGGTTTTGAAAATGTAATCGTTAAATTTCCTTTTTGAAGACATTGAAAAACAATAGTTACCCTAACATATAGTGTTTTTGTAACAGTAAAAAGGGTGTATTATTATACATAATAAGGATTATAAATAAGGGACAATAGAAAATTATTTACCAAATGACTTAAACATATTAATTATAGTTAAATATTTTTAATTATTCATAAAAAAGATATTTTTGGATATTTTATTTTATAATACTTTTATAAATAAAAAATAAAAAATTAAATAAAATATAATTAATTAGTGAAATAATTTTGAAAAATTATTCAGAAATAAAAAAATGTTAATATTTTGAAATAACATTTTACAATTTAAACAGAATACATTATGATCTATAATTAAAAGGTATTTTATAAATCATATAAGATGATTATTAATGTGTTTATAAATAAAAATTTATTTGAAATATAGATTTTATAAAATTTAATTTATTATATATTGAAATATAAAATAATTATAGTTCTTGAAATATTATATAAATTACATTTTCAATAACATATAATTTGGTTCATTTTGAAATAAATATAAAATGTTTATATTCATTCAAAATTATAAAATATTTTCATTTCACATTTATTTATGAATATTTCAAATATGTCTCATGTTTTGGAATATAAAGAAATTATTATTATTTACAATTTTATTTTAACTTCATGTTTATTAAATTTCTTTTAGAATACAAATATTGTGTCTTACAATTTATATTATAAATTTCTTGAAGGTTAGGACCTTGCATATACAACTAGTATTGATATGATCATATTTAGTTTCCATCTACTTGGCCTAATTTTTTTTTTGATCGTGAGAATAGTTATTGGGAATATTTTGTGAATACCACGTTTTAGAGCTTTCATGAATTGTATTTCCTCATAACTATTTTATCCTCATATAGAGGGACTTTGGGCCAGACAACCTACCCTCCTAGTGGACTATATTTGACTAAAATGTGAATGGGTTTGGTTATATATAGCTCGTGGATTACTCATGTATTGTTTTTCAATCTCAAATAACTCTTTTTCTTTACCTGAATGGTTCATGTACTTTATTTATATGATGCATTTAGATGTGTATGAGAATACTTGACACTTATTTTTAGGTGACTAATAAAAATTTATGGGTTGTGTGAAGAGTTACATGTTAATGTGTTGTGGAAAACCTAAAATGGTGGTTTGAATAGGGATTTACAAAAATAAAATAGAATTATGCATTAAAAAAAAAGATATTAAAATAAAAAACTAAAAAAGTTAGACTAGTAATTAATGTAATATTTATTTGATATTTATTAAATTAGTTATACATTTACATAAATTTCTGTAATTAATATGTATGAGATTCCTACCAATTGAAAACTTTTAAATATATCGATTATCAAACAAGATATTTTCACACTAAATATTATTTCTACAGGGTTATCTTCTATAATGAAAAATATAATAGGTGAAGAAGGATTTTTATTTCAGGTAATTTCTTGTCAAATCCATGTGCCCTTGGATTTTCCTTGGTTCGATTGTTTTTTGGGTTTGGTTTGGGTTACTCTAGACGGGATTCCCTAATGTTTATGATAACAGAGGAATAGAGTTGAGTGAATCCATATGATGGATTTGGATATGTGGTAATCAATTCCACTATCATGGGGTCACAACTTTTTTTACTGGGATGAGTCCCTTTGTAAATAACATAGTAGTGAGATGAATGGAAAAGCAGCCTCCTTGATTAGAGAAATATAGATCATGTTTCACATTATTGATATGATATATAAAGAAATAATTTTTCTTTTTTGAAATTTCACATATATACCATAATTATTTGATAAAATACATGATACACTTCTATTAATATGTATTTTTTATAGATTAAAAAATTAATCACACTAATAATATTGAGATTATTAAAATGTATATCTTCTAGAAAATTTAATGATTATTATCTAGTATTTAGAAATTTCCTCAAGTAAAAATATTCAGATCACCCAAATGTGAATGTTATAGATATAAATTTCTCTATATTTTACTAATGTGTGTTAGATATCATATATACATCACAATATTGTGTTATAAATAAATGAATTTTGATATGGGAGGGGATATATAATGTGTGAAGTAGATTTTTGAGTCTATAGTAAAGAAAAATTTAACATACTAGAGGTTTACACTTATTATATGATTTTACAAAATTGATTTATCATTGCATTAAAAAAATATTATATTACTGTCGTAAACATGAATTTAATTTTCAAATCTTTTTTGGGAAAGATGGGATTTTCATTAATCCTTAAGAACAAGAGTTTTTAAATATATAATATTAAAATGTATTTTTAGAATTAGAAACAAATTGAATGGTTTATAAATTCATGATATGGATAATCCTATTTATAACATTCATAATATGATGGTTAGAATTAAATTTATTTCCACCTACATTTTTAATTGTCTCCTTGTACATATAAAATAGAAATGTGTTTAGAGACTCTATTGAGATGGATTTTTAGACTCATTCTCTTATGAATCATTCGATATGTATGAATATAATTTATTGAAAAAAATGACAATATAGCTTCTTGGGTAAAGGTGAGGGTCTAGTGGGTTGTTGGATCTCATACATAGTGATGTATATAGACCAATGAGTACTAATGGTAATTGTGGATTAAGTGACTTTGTCACTTTTTTTGATGAATTTTTTCATAATGTGTATATTCATCTAATGAAATATAAGTGATAATATTATTAAAAGATCAATGAGAATCCCAATGAAGTATATAATCAACTGGAAATACAATTAAAATCATATGATCTGTTCATGGTTTTGAATACATGATCATGAAATTAATATATCATCTACGAGATTGTGGAATTGTTTCACAACTCACTCCCCCATGAAAATTTTAATGGAATGGTGTATCTTAAAATATGAATCATACATTTTCAAATATGTATCGACCAATAATGGGTGTATGTGACCACTACAAGAAAATCATTCTATATCCACACTTTATAAATATATATATAGACCCTTAAAACATGGTTATAGGTAATAGACATGGTTTGGATAGTCATGGATTCTATTAGAGTGGAAATATGGCCAAAGCTATTTCCATAGTTAAAAACATTGGTTTTACACTTACAGACATGATTCTAAACAATGAAAATTTATAATCGCATAGAAAACTATTGATAGAGTTTGAAATCTTGGAAATATGTAAATAGACATGGTTTCCAATATAGACATACCATTATATAAATAGTTTAAAATTGATTATAATTCATACAATACACACGGTTAAAAATAATGAATATTTGTTTAATGTAAAGCAATTTTTTGTAAGTGTGGTTATATCCCCTAGGTACCATAAACAAATTGGTAACCTTATTCACTTAAATCTCTACCCATATGATAACCCCCAAATAGATCTCAAACAATAGATTCAAAACAGAATATAAAAAAACATAAATACATCATAAAAATTACTAAAAAATAATACTATAAATTTCACAAGAATTCGAACTCTTAAATCCCTACCATGAATACAATGTATAAACACACAAAGTGGACATAAATCCCTACCCTTCAAACATCACTCAAATAGAACTCAAACCTTACAACATGTAAAATAATAAAAAAACAATAATTTAATATAAATATAACTCAAACATAATAAAATATATACCACGAGAATTAAAACAAAAAAATATATACCATGAATAATATCTATAAAAACATGCTGCACTAAAACCCTTACCTTACCAATTACACTCAGAATGAACTCAAACTGATTAACATACTACAGAATAAGTAACAACAATAAAATTAAATAGAACTGAAACTATATTACAATATATATCATCATAACTCAAACTATCTCCAAGATAAATGATATAAATCTTCAATAATAATATCATTATAATAAAACAAAATTATATTATAAATTTTTATGTTTACACAATTAATAATATTTACATCTAAAATGTGCCTCAGTATCAGTATCATAAGAACCATCACAAACCACATCATATCCTATAGAAGAACCAATATCATTGTCACCTCATATTATAAAACCAGTGTCATCATCATCACGAGCATCAACATCATTATTGGCATATTCACCTAAATCAATGATATGAGGAGAAAATGAACATAAAGTGAACATAAATAAATGATAAACCATTTCATTAATTAAAAAATAAAAAAATTATAAGAATAATGATTATTAAAATATATAATATAATGTATTTTTATTTAAATGTACTATTATTGAAAAACATTTTTGATATAAATAATTTTTAAATTAATACAGTATTCCCCAGTGCAATTTCACAGGAAATATTATTAGGGAATTTTAAATTTGGATTTTTTTCTATGATATGTAATATTAATAGATAAGTATATAATTTAAATTTTACTTTATTTATTTAATTTAATGGATGATGAATAAGGTATATAGTAAAAAAAATATGTATTGATAATATTGAAAATGAAAATATAAGAATAATAAGAACATGGTGTGTCTTCATTGTGGCATGAAAACATTTTTGTAGTTGTTTTACAACAGGATGCTATAGAAGATGAACTTACCACTATTTGAATTAATATTATAACTATAGTATGATGTTTCCTCGTCGTTGATGGTTGATGATAATATATATCCTAAAGGAATATTATTACTAATGGATTTTATAAATAATGGATTGTTTATCTAGTGTGATGAATTGAAGACACTGTGATTTAAATAGTTTTCACCATTGAAGGATATTTTTGGATAATTTATTAGTATTAAATCTTCTAAAAACTAAAAATAAATGTTTCATGTGATGGAGTTATGTCTAAACACAACAGTTTCATATGTGATATCAAATATTAAGGATGAGATATATTTTGATTCTGGCATATAAGAAATAGAAATCAATTTTCCTCCATTCCTAATACTATTAATGAGTCCTATTAATCATATTCATAATAAAATACGATTATATAAATTATTAAAGACATGAGTCAATAGTGATTAAATGTTTAAGTGAATTAAAAATGTTATTCATAAAAATTTGAACAACATATGAGTTAATTTAATATGTTGACGAAAATTTTTATTGATGGTGTACCAGGTGAATTGAAAATTTGAATTTATTAATAAGATCCCACGATGAATAAATACTAATTTTTAATAATAGGAAAATAATTATTAAATTTTTTAATATATATATATGTAATTCCATGCGCGTAACATTCCTAAGAAAATAAGAATAACATGGTTGAAATGTCAGTAATAAATAACTCTGAATGGTAACTTAGAGTGAATGTTCATCATAGAAGTCCAGGAATGTTTTTCCCTATAATAAATAAATAATTTTATTAATTGATAAAACATTAATAAATCAAAAAAAATATTTACATTTAAATATCATAGTAATTTTTTCATACACAACTACAATATTTTTTATTTTTAGAGTCTTGGTATTTTGTAAATTGAATTTCAGTGAAAGAAACAATAATATAAGGGGCACATATATATAATGATAAAGAAATTATATAATAATTTATGAAATTGTGTATGTTTTTCTGTATTTCTAGAATTATAAACATAATCATAAGAACTTTAAACTTTGAAATTTATATATATTATAGTATATATATAAAAATTAAAATATATATACATAGATAAAATTAAAATGTGTATGATTTATGTTTCAGTATTTTCATCAGTGTAATAATGATCATAAACATAAGTATATGTATCTTGATAATACGGTTTCAATAAAAGTATAAGTCTATTAAAATGATTTTTTTATTCATGATATATTATCATATTTTTCTAGTAATTTTATGTTAATCTATTTAAAATTTCATATGTATTATATTATTTATATATGAATTTCTATAAATAATATCTTAGGAAAACACTATTAATTTTATAATGTCGTTATATTGTAGTTGGTGTTTATTAATACACATAACATATAAACTTTTTACATAAAAATGTGTGTATTTCAGTAATGGTGTATGGATAATCATGATCATAGGAACATAAATAATCACACGTATATATGTATTCAATATTTGTATAATAATGGGTATAAGAATATGTATAATTACATTCTCGGGAATATATATTATAGTATTATAGTGTTTTATATCAGTACTGATGAATATGAATAAGTACTGTAAAAATGTGTAGATTTTAATATCTATTTTTAAATATCTAATATAATTATTTTTAAAAAATATGAATATTTTAGAATTTCTGTATGAATAAGTTTGAACAAAAGAAGAGGAAAATTAAGAATGAAAAAATATATTTATTATAGTATTGAAGTTTGTATAAAAATTAATATTTGAATAAACATTATAATATGTGAAAGGATTGATATCTATTTATCCTTATATATTAAATTCTTTATATATTTCATTATTTTAAAATGATTATTTAATGAGGGTTTATATATTAAATTATCAGCTTATTTTATATGAAAATAATCTACAAAATGTGTTACTTTTTCTAATAATTTTCTTGTTTGTGCATGATTTTTATTACATTTTAGTAAAATTTATATTCATGTGTTTGAATGTATAATAAATTATATATAAAGGATTAAGAATATATGAGAATTTACAGGGTTTCTATTAATGAGTTTATTAAAAAGTGGTGATATTATTGAATCAAATTTAATATATGGATTTAAAGATGTTACGATCATTTTCATTATTTAAGTGAATCAACTATAGAGACCATGTGCATAACATAAGGGTTCCATCATGTCTATATAATTAAAATCATGAATTCTATAGCTTCACTATTATATCATGATTTTCCAATAATGATATTCACCTAGTAAGAATAAAATGAGACCATAATACTAAATAGTATCATTAGATATATGAAAAATACATAATAAAATATGATTATAAATAAAAGTACAACCTAGAATGTTTCAAAATATTTGAATAAGTCTATAATAAGCACTTAAATATCAGAAATTAGTGAAATTACATTTGTGTTCTTATCAAGACATAGAGATGGTCTAATATATTGTAATAAAAAAATTACATTAACATTAATTTTGATTTATTATTTAAAATATTCTGCTCAAAATGGATATGAACTCATAATTCATCTACATAAAATAAGGATGAAATTTAAAAATGTGTTTACTGTAAGACTTTCTAATGCATATAAATGAGAGGGTTTTATTAATATATGTGAATATTAAATTACACCAACAGTAATTGATACTAATAGAATGTTTTATAAACATAAATAGAATGTATTTTATTAATTTATACATAATTAGGAGAAATATTATACTAATAAATATGAAAATTAAAATACAGAATGAGTAATTATTGAATTAAATTTTTTAGGACATTTTGAATATATTTTGTTCTTAAAAATGTTGAAATGTATGAGAATATAGGATATTTATAAGAAAAGTTAGAAAGATGGGATGCATAAAACTAGAGGGAGAACCTGTAATGGGGAGAGTGAAATGTGGATTTGGAGAAACATAATTTTAGTTGGAAAAATACATGTTATATTAGAAATTCATTATGTGACATACAAAAAATTTGAAATGTAATATCTAATAGAAATAATGGGTTAATTAAAGAAGACATTGTAAGAAGAACATTCAAATATATATTAATCTATATGTAATTGTAAATGGGATTAAGAACATAAACCCTATCATATATTTGTTAAATTGAGTGTTGGTCTCAAGTGATAGTTCTAGTTTCAACTTAAATGAGACGAAAAATCATTTTACTAATAGTAATTAAGAATTTTTCATTCATATTTGGAATATGAATATATTCTAACTAATACCAAAAATAATTAATGATTCATTTCATGGATAGAAATATATTGATCATTTAGGCTACTTAATTGGATATCCATTAATGGTTATTAGTTATTTATAGTATGAATAATTATTATATTTAATAAAATATTGAGAATAAAATATTAAAGGTTAATAAACCTAATATAAACCATTAATAATAAAAAAATATTAATTCTATTCATGATGAATATAACATTGTATTAGATAATATTAAAGTAACCCACCACCAAAAAATTGATAATAGATTCGTGAAATTTTTTCTCATTATATTCAAAACAAATCTTTTTACAACACTTGAGGAAAAAAATTTCTTTTAAAATTATATTGATTCCTTTGTTATGATTAGAGACATTTTTATGATAAGATATGAAGAAATTTTTATGAATTTCCCAAAAGTGATTAGAAGTATTTATTTGTGAATGGAAAGGATTCCACGACATCAAGAATATAGGTAATAATGATGAAGATATTATGATATTTAATCCACTTACCTGGTTGTTATTTTTCATTTTTATCTAACACAATAATGTGAAAAGTATGTAAACTCTATCAATCTTCAGGATTTCAATTCAATGTTAAGCTGTGTGAATTTTTATATGTGGTAGTAAAATTGAATCCACTGTTGGTAAAAAAATGAAAAATCCATGTTGTCAAAAATATTATAACATAATTGAGTATTATGTTATGATATCAATAATAATTTAAAAAAAAATTATTTTTTCTTGATAAACGATATATTAAACTATATACAGGTGTTCAAAATGAAATGTAAATTTCATAAATTATTTAATTATTTATTGTTTCATGATTACATCATGATGAATTATTTAATTATTTAACATTAATGGATATCCATTTGTAGATTTTATTTATTGAAATATATTCCAATGTGGATGATTTTATGATATTTTATGTATTTTATTAAAAAAAATTATAAATATTGTTGACGACTGAATATGGTTATGAAGGATGACTGGAAATTTGAGAATGTATAACAAAAAATAACTTTCATTGGTATAATTTGGGACATGATTTAGGTAATTCATTTTTATATGTTATTTCCATAGTTGATATCTCATTAATTAAATATTTTACAAAATTAGATAACTGTAAAAAATTATATTGGGATCTAGATTTGAAAAATATGAATAACTGAGAAATAGTTTTAATAAGGTAAAATTGAAAATGATGAATGAAAAGTGGCTGGAAGTATTTCAACTCATAGTTCAAGTCCGATGAAAATAACATCTTCAACAACTACTTGTATTTTTCTCAATATATGTCACTCAATATATTGCCTAAAACAATAAGATACACCACGTGTACTATTTTATGAGTGGATTAATAAAACTAAGACATAGTGCAAGAATTCAATTTCATTGTAAGATATTATCAAAGTGTTTAGATATAACTGAATACAATGATAAAACCAAGAGTAACTATACTCCAACTGTCAAATAATTAAATGAAATTGAATTATAAAATAATTTTTTAGTACAAATTAAAATATACTAAATCTGGAACACTAAATCAATAGTTCAATGTATTTCATCATTTATGATTCAAAATGATATGAAAGAGAAAAATCTATATTAGGTTTCTTAAATTTCTTATTATTTTCTAAAAAACAATATTAGTTTTGATAACTTGGGTTAAAGAGGGATATTTAATATTTAATATTTTTCGTGTGTTAATAATACCATTAGACTGTGGTCCTCACTCAATAGCATTAATGAAAGTCACTTAATTATCACTATTGAGAATGTTATTAGATATTTAATAAATCTGAAACACCAAAGAACAATATAATATCAATACATAAATTTTATCATTATGATAATGATCCAAAGATTCCATGATTTCACCTTTAGCTTGGATATTATTCTATAATATCTATATTTCTACATCCGACACAAAAATCTAGTTATGATAAATCTAGGTCTTGTTTTTTCATGCATGATGCTAAGAATAATTAAATCTACATTGACATAAAAACATATAAACTATATTAATATATTATTTTTATGAACATATTAGTAGTATTAATATATAACATCATAAGAATATAAAATATAGTAAGATATAAAAACATATAAAAATATCTTTCCAGTCAAAAATTTTTTATCGTACTATATAAAACATTTAAACAATGTTACAATTTTTTTTCTGGATGTTGATTTATATAATAAAATTAACATATAAAATATATAGAGTTTATGATCATAAATTTTAAAAAAATATTTCCATTTGAGCTAAAAATTTAAATAAAATAAAAATATAAACCAATATTTTCATGCTTGTGTTTTAGAGAAATCACTAAAACATAAATAATTACGTGGAAATATATATGTAATGGCATCTTTTTGGATTAGTTTTTAATATCAATATAAATCATTGATAACAAAAATTATTACATACTGTTTGGTATAATTATGATATTGATAAAGTACTAGAGTTAATTGTCTGGGGTCATACAATGGAATCATCAACCCGAAAGGAAAAATTAAATAATTTCAAATTTAATGACTACTATTTTGTTGGACAAATGTAGTTGGAAGCATTTACTAATGATTAATATTTTATGAAAATATACACTCTTATACGTGTGAATGGAAGATTTTCATACTCAAAATTATACTAAATTCCAAAAAAAATGCAAATAAAAAAATTTAATAGTAATATTATATTTGAATTAATGCTAAAAAATTCTAAAACCCTTTAAATATATATAAAATTTTCAACTACCAAAAAGTAAACCCCGTATTGAAATTATAAGGGATAAAAAACATATTTTCATTAAACTAATAAGTTATTCAAATTAAAAAAAGTAATCATGTGATAATAAATAAATTTAACATAAATCAGCAATCCTAAAATAAACAGACTAATAGAAACCAAAATTATAATATTAGTGAAAACAAAAAATATGATAACTGACTTGAAGTAATCCTATGAGTTAAATTTTCTCATATTTGTTTTCATACAATTGGGTATCTAATAAACACTTGGTAACATGGATTGAACTATTTTTTGAAATTAAATAATAGTAATGTTAATATATCATATATTGTCAAAACATTTAAATTAGTCAATACAATATGACAATTAAATCAGCTTGTGAATTTTAATGTTTAAAATAACTGAATCATCTATTTTTGGTTTGTAAAATAATATAATTTTAAATATGCATAGACCACTAATATTGTTGTTTCTGAAAACTTCTTATATCACATGTTGAAAGAGTTATAAATGTAGAATAAATAATAAAAAATGATTCTAAAATGGATACAAAAATATATTATTTTCCATTAAAAAAGTTAATCCCTAATATTATAAACGAAAAAAATAATACCGCATTTTCATAAAAAGTCTTTCTTTATATTTTGAATTACATTTCACACAATTTCTTATCCATGTAATTGAAAAAATAATGTTAAAAATAATAAATCATGATATCCAGAACTTTAACATCTCATCGCATGGGAAATATATACCATAATATGGATTAGATAAAAACATAGATATTAGAATAACATAGAAAACTCTACAAAATTCAAAAAAAAATAACATAAAAAATTTAATTTATGCATTATATTTATTTAATTTTATGACAGGAAAAATTAAATTATACACATTAAAATCTATTTAAGTACCAAGAACAAAAATATTTAGAATTTTATTAATATCGGTTATTGAAAAACAAAATTCACACTAATCATATATGATACTAATTTTAAATATTATGAAGTGTTGTTTATATTGTAGAAAATATGCTTAATATGTTATGGAAAAGGTTTTCATCTACAATAAATACATAAAAAACACTTATAAAAATGATAATTTGTTTAATTACATTTTAGTATGAGATATCAAATCTACTATACCGATATAAAAATCATGAAATAGTTCATAAAAATATTATTTTATGTATGATCTTCATTAATATAGGTAATATTCCCATTTTTGGATGATCAGATTGGACAAGGGAATATAAAACATGATGATCAGTCCCCACTATAAACTTACATAAATATAACCATATGATAATATGAAAAATAACCAATTATTTCATTTGAAATTATCTAATAATGTATAAATATTATTAAAATAAAATTTAGAAACATCAATTCAATGAGATCCAAATAAGCCTTTCATATAGGGAGTAAAGCAATAAATTTTATGTTCATAGAAAAAATATTGATCATTTTCTAAATCAAATCACATTACAGCTAAATAAAAACCATATTATTTTTGAAATTGGGGAACTTTAATAGGTTATAAATATATTGTTCAATAGAATTGTAGGATTTGGGGACATTGGTGGTGAAAATATATAAGGTAGGATTTCTCAAGGTTTGGTCGAATGGGGTTAGTGATAAATAATTGGAGGAGGAGGATTCCAAGGATAATGATTGTTTTGAATGAGAAATTATAGAGGTGGGGTATCCATATCGGAGGTGAAGGATTGGGGTTGGAAATGTCAATAGAGGAGGATCCAGTGAGGTGGGTTTGATTCATTTCATTTGTGTTGGAGTTGTGTTGAAGTTGCGTTGGATTCTTGTAAGAGGAGGATCGTGGGGAAGTGGGATGTCCATATTTGAGGCATTTTAGTGGAGTATATGGGGATTCCACATCAAAGGATCGTTGATGGGAAGTTGGTGTGGCCGCCTTGATGGACAAGGATCGTGAGGAGGTTGGGTAACCACATTGGAGGAGGAGAAACATGGGAGGTTTGGTGGCAATGTCAGGGGAGGAGGGTTGCAAGGGTGAGGAAGATCTCGATAGTAGGGTATAAATTGGTCAAAAGGTGAGGTACATCAATGAGTAATAAAATACATATAATAATAGGTTATATATATCCATGGTTTTTATTTCCCATGGAATTAAGTTTGCAGCTGTAGCCCAAAATACTATTAGTCGAGCACCCTATCCCATTTTAGGGTCATTCTATGTCGACTGCTACACTCCAACTGACGTAGTTACAAAGACACAAGATGCTATATATACTTGGAAACATATGAAAGTATCTTTTATAAATATTTTGGACTATTTAGCACTTATATAATGATTTTCTTTTAATAATCATGTCCCTAAATCTGATATGTTCTTATTTGTTGGTTATGCTATGGAATTTATGTATATTATTTCAACAACCATGGTAAACAAAATTTATTTGTGTCCCAAAAATCTATTTAATTTATGTGGAAACTTATATGTTAAGGAGTTAGAGTGAGAATAGCTGAACTTGGATATGATCAAGACCAAAAAAAGAAGTGTTCATAAGTTAGAAGTTCGAGTAGTTGCACAATGATTTGTTGTATATGAATTGACTCAAGTTACACAAGAACCTCAATGGTATGGTAGTATTCATTAATAACCACAAGTATTTTGATATCTCATTGATAATTATTATGAAATAATTTTTTTAGGAGATGAACCTTCTTCCAATCAATTGGTAATTATGAGTTATGAGTTTGAGAAATGGTAAAATCCTTGGAATCTGAGATTGACACCATACGCACTAATTATGTTTCGAATATTGTGGATGCATATAATTGGAAAGACACATAGGGTAAATGTCAGTATTCTATAAGAAAACTATAATGTATGATAGTGTTCCTATTTATATATCATTCCCAGTGTAAAATTGTTACAAAAAACATCATGGTACTGACTATGAAGAGTCTTTTTCACAAGTTATGATGATAAAGACCATTTATATTGTTTTTCATTGCAGATCATTATCATTATGATATATATCAAAATGATATTAAAATTTAATTCTATTATGGGAATCTATCAAAGGATGCATATATGATATAACCTGAGTTTTTTAATGTTACAAGTTCGAATGAGAATGTTTGAATGTTTCAACAGTCCATTTATAGGCAAAAGAATGATTTTTCGAGTTATATTATAATGTTTTTTGAAACAATCATGGATCATGGTTTCATCACAAACATGGAATGTTCCTATGGATAAAATATTCTTAGTAGGATGATAGTAGTATTTCTAATAGTGTATTTATTTGAAACACAACTTATTGAAAATGATGTCTTGAATCTTTAAACCATTAAGATATGGATTAGTAAATGTTTTTCAATGAAAGACCTATGTGTAGAAGCATACATACTCAATAGTTGATTTATATATATAGACCCATGATGTATCTAAAAATAGGTCAGGGGAAGTATATTGGTAATTTTGTAAAACAACTTACCTAGGAGAACTCTAAGGAGGGGTCTCTGATAGTGTTTAATAGAAAAAATCATAATAAAATTTTGGATCATTTTAAAGAGTTTTAATGATTTATTTTATTCCTTATATTTGTTAAATAGGATATATCATGTCTTCAATATTATATACATTACATGATGTCACATAATATTTAATAATAACATGTATATCTCAATCCTTCCATGGAGAGAGTCATTAGATTAATCTAAATAACACTCTTAAGTGTCTGAGAAAGAATAATGATTTTCTACTGATCATTGGAGGAGAAGATAAGATCCATGTAAAGGGCAATAAATATTCTATATTAAAATATAACAAATATGATATAAAATCTCAATATGGATTTTTCCCTAAAATCTGGCCAAATTAGTTGTAATAGTTCCATAAATTCCACCATAGAATACTTGAAAATATAGGAATATTATATCACTATATTAGATGTTTAGAAGGAATATTTTTGATAATGAAGTCATGATATTCCTTTTCAAATATCGAGAGGATTCTATTATTGAAGGGGAAATTAATGTGTATTGGGACAATAATGGTTCTATTTCTCATTCTATGGAACAATTGTCTCATCAATAGAGAGAACACATCCCCCAGAAATATCTCATTACAATAGAGATCATTTTGAGGGGTGATGTACAGAATAGTTTGGTGGATATAAAGAGAATATAATAGATATGTTGATGAAACAATTATTACATAATCAACATCAGGCTCATATAGAATCTTTGAGTATTTTGAACATGTTATTTTGGACGTAATGGTTGTAAATGTATCGTGTTATTATAAGAAATGAAATTTCAAATATTCATTCATTCATGTGCGATATAATTTAATATTACGTGAATAATTGAGAGATAATTTCCCCTAAAATATTGATTTTTATTTTTCCATAACCGATGATAATTATGGAATGTTATGGATTATAATGATATGATATGGTTATCAGTAATAGAATGTTGTATTAATTACAAAAATTTGTAGAAGAGAAAAGATAAATAGATTCATGAAGTAGTAATTATAGATTTATTAATTGGGTTGATCTGCAAATATATATACCATGGGTTGTCATAAAATCAATGATATACATTTGGTTTCATGCTTACTATTAATCCATTTTACCTGAGGTTGAGAGATACATAGCATGACAACCTTATTTCTTCGATATCCTACGTTTTGAAGGTGTCATTTTGTATTAGCTAGTATGAGTGGTGGTTGGGTACTTTGTTAAACATGTTTTCAGTTAGAGGATAACCCAAATAGGATTTTTCCACATGTATAAAATTATAAAGACATAGAAAATTTGATTGATTTAGTATAGTGAAATATATGGCCATAATTAGTTGTTTCACAGAGTATGTGCTTCACTACTTGGATATGTAACATTTGATGTGCTTTTCGTATAGATGAATGACATATATTGTATTCATCAACATGAAGATTCATTTTTTAGAATCATGAAATGTTTAGTGGCCAGTACTATATTAAAAAGTTCAATGTCTGATGCTTTCTCAATGTTATGGACAAAGGAATTGTGTAAGTATACATTTGATGTATATAATACATCTTGTGGTAGAAATTTCTGTATATAAATATGAGTATGTTTGATAGAGATCACTGGGATTTCATAGCTCCATTTTAATAAGGCCTATCAGGTCGCACGCTTAGACACTTGGATAAGGATATAGTTCTAGAGAATTTTTTCATTATAAATGAATAGAGTTTAAGGTAAAATAACACTAACCTAAATATTTTGGATGGATTCACAATGAGTTATGATGTTTTCATAATGTTCTATGGGGCTTTTAGAGCACCTGGGAGATTTTTAGTTCTTCACTAAAATGTACATGCTTGAGATACATGTACACATTCAAATGTTGAATGAGATACATGTACACATTCAAATTATTCATGAGATACAAACATATAATATATGATATTAAATATAGTGTACATATATATATGGAAATGATTCATTTATTTTCATGAATGTTATTCATGAATAGTGTTTGTGTGTGTATATATATGGTATATTTATATATATAATATTTATTTCACCTGATATTTTATTCATCAGTTACAATACATTATGAATGTATTATAAAAGTTATTTTAAATTTATGGAAAACATTTAATTCATTATACCTGAATAGCCATAAATGCATATAATGCATTATGAATATGATATTCCTCAGGATATGACTATATAATAGTAAGAGATCCACTCCTATTGAAAGTGTAATGTATATGAGCTTCTATTAAACTCTTCCCAACATAAAAGTATGTTTATAATTTCATGAAAAAGGTGTTAGAACCCATATGATATTCGGTTATCCTAATGAAGCATTACTAGGTCCATTGGACGGTGTATCTCCTCGAAGGAAGGGTACTTTTCTTCACACTTCTCTATGAAATTAATTAACCATTCTCCTTCAAAGGAAAAGGATGTCTGCTACAACTCACATTTTTTAGGTACACTGTTATTCATATTAAATACAAATTAATTCTTCAATAATGACCTTCAAAATTCATTGTTGTTATCTCTTACAAATGGTTATTAGATGATAATAAAAACCCTATTGGACTGAATAATATTTTAAATATTTCTTTACATGTTTCTATGGTTATTTTCAAATAAAATATTTTCCAAAATAGTTTATTGAAATTTATATTTTAATGGGGTGATTTAAAAATTACAATCATATTTTCCTTGAGAAATATTCCATGTAATATTATAAAGAAATTATTCATCTATGATAACATCATTTTATGATACCTATAATATTATGGGGATACAATTTTATGATAAATCCCTTATCCATTTTTTGTATGGTTTTCAGTAATGATGATATTTTTTTATGAAATCTATTTTGTTTATGAGTTATGTTATGATGAAATGTTGAAATGTTTATGAAACCCATATTCTTTCCACAAGTTATGATATAGATGAATGTTTTGTGATCGTGGGGATAACATATGTATGGTTTTCATTACGTGATAGGTGATCCTATATTTATACATCCCTAAAATGCATTGGGTAAATATATATATATATATATATCATGAGATAATATAGACTGAAATGGGGACTGAGCCAAGTTTATTAAGAGACTTTGTCGAATATAATAATTTTGGGGGTGACACTTGACTAATGATATAATGTAATGGGGAGTGAAACCATTCAATTATAATAATCATGTAAGTGAGCAGTATCTAGGGAAATAATTTTCTATTCTTATTTGAATGCCTCCAAGATATGTATTATTAAAATTTATTATCTTATGGTTCATGTTCATTTATTCCATTATGATTCATGTCTTATGAACATGCATGATTTATGGAATGACTCAATATTATGATCAATGATATGATAGGTATGGTTTTCAAATGAAATTTCCATGTTCTCATTCCAATATTTTCTTGTTATTATTATGTGAAAATTGTAATCTCCATTGTTTACCCTTACAGAGCATCTGAGATAACACATTATTATGTGTCCATTCCCTATGTTATAAAGAAAGGATATAAGTATGATATGTCAAAGAATATTTATAATTATTAAGAACTTTTTAGTAGATGGTGTATATATTTTATGAAAATGTTCGTTAGGTATTAATGTTCCAATGATACTAAACTAATAAGATGATGGAGTAGATCATATTGTTTTTTTGTGAAATATTATTATAATAAGATATAAAATTTATGTATAAAAAGCATGGGTGGAAATATTTGGTATTAAAGGTATGTTTATTTACCTATTGAAATTAGCATGAGAAAATAATACTGACAATCCCTAGGTTAATCCTATCTACAATAGAACATACTATTTTATAGTAAATAAAAGAGTTTTAATGTATTAAAAAACATCCCACCTAGATACTAGTAGTGGAAGTGGTTTTTTCAAAGATGAATCTAGACGTAATATCCCCCAAAAGAGTTACTATAGTATATCGTGGCCATCAATTTGGTTTATGGTGAGTGTGACCTTAATGAGAACCTGTTTTAAAAATCCATAGGGATATACCTAGGTTATTTCACATAATCATTATAAACATTTATAATGGTCTTGAATATATAATGATCATGGATGACGTTGGTTAAACCAAATGTGTTATATATTTTAAAGAACGTTTCTTGATTTTAAAAAATTATAAATTATTTTCCATTATTATGTGTTTTCCCTCTATGATTATTGTTTCTCAAACTATGATTTTTGGTTTTAGTCAATGTCTATAACCTATTGAAAATATGTTAATTCTAAATAAGATGTATAATGCACAGATTATTCTCAAGAAAAAAAATTCATGGCTGATGGAATGAAAAATCAAGTCTATATACTATAAATCCCAAAGGGATTATTTATTTTTGGATAATCACATTATTAGCTAGGTTGACGGGGAACCATTTATGTCCTTTATTCCCAGAGGTACAAGGACCAATACATGACCAAATGACCTAATTTCCAAACACTCAAAAAAACCGATTCCCAATATATTTCTCAATTATCCTCTTCATATCCCAATCTAAAAGGTTGGACTATCTAGAATTTCAACACTAAAAACTGTATAGTTCCTAGTACAAATGGTAAGAGGCATGCACTCCCCCTCATCAAATCTAAAATAAATGTTTCGGTGTTTTTTTATGGTTTAATTATACTACACGAATGTTATTTTTATATTTTTTATTGGATTAAAACATATTATATGATTAGTTGTATTATATAGGATTTCAGTAGATATTATGAAATAATTCAATGTGATATCATGGTGGAAATAGAGATTATACTTACCCATGAATGTTGTTTTTTGATAAGAAACTCAATATGTAATTCAAAGGGAAATCATATTATATAATCCATAGAGAAAATATGACAAGATTTCCATTATCCATGTAGTGTTTTAGTGAACCTTGATGAAATTTTATTAAGGTGACTAGTAAATATTTTATGTCTGTAAATAATGGTCACCAAAAATAAAATGTTGAAGTGACAACAAGAAGAAGTTAACTAATGATGGAAAAAATGAATCATAGAATACACCAACCACACTCCATTGGAATTTAATTTATGTTAAATTGTTCTCAAATCTTATAGATGATGATGATGTTCAATGTTAGAAATGTCTTAGGCACAGAGAACATATTAAATATCAGGAAATCACTTTTTCTAATATGGGGAACAATAACGAATTGGTGAAAGGTAAATATTATCTCCATGCTATAACTACAAATTCATTATGTGATTCTGGACATACCCACTATTTTATATCTAATGAATTTTATAATGTAATCAAAATAAAACCCATTAGATTATATTATTAATCAGAAATGAAAAATATTAATGGTGTAATGATCACAACTCTCATATAAGATTATTCTCTTATTGAACGTTAGCGTATAATAACTACTATTACTAAGATCAATAGTTTTTTGGGTTTGGAACGATATTATTGACTCTTTGTGGAGAATTTATCCTTATTACTAATCCACTCACCATGTTTACTTAGAATGTAACCAATTTTCTTTTGATATATTAATGTGAGTAAAATTTCAAGGAACTACAATGAAGGTTAGTTAGTTCAGCTATGTTTATTCTACCCTACAGTAGATAAGGGTTTTTATATATATTTATGCATCAAAAAATGGATTGGGGTATGTAATCATGTAAATTGGTATTATGATAGATAATTCAACATTAAAATTTAACATTCATAAGAAAAAGTACCCAACTTAGGATTTGGGGTTAGTTTCTGTAATTCTATATTTAATTACATAGATTCAATATATCTATAGTCAAATGTATTATTTATATTATAATAATATAATATTGATTTATATATTTACTTATAAATAGATAAAATAGAAAATGGTTATATTTGACTAAATATTATTACTTATAAATACCTTTCCACCCTATAGATGCAAATAAGATGGTATGTGCTCAGAATCTAAAGGAGCATGCTAGATTATCTATGGTGGGGTTATAGAAAATCCAATATTTATGATTTTTAAAATTTAGATCTATAAAACATTATTGAATAGGTGAAATTATATTATTCTCAAATTAGTGTTCAACCATCTATCCATGTGAATATTAAAGTGGTCCTGAATGAAGATATAGAATATCAATATTAGGTGAAATATATTCCATAGTTAATACCTGATTATGGTTGAATGATAAGACTCAAGAAGCATGTATGTGTCATTGGTACAAACATTATTTTTCACATTGGCTTTATCATGTTAGTTACTCGTTATCGATGTGAAAAAGTAATTTAACTGACCTTATGATGTCAAATATATAATAAACAAAGTGATAAATCAATATACAGTTTCTAATTATGTATGTTATATAATAGACATGATAATTCAATATAACATTATTTGTCACATAGGTTATATAATAATCAACATGATAATTGACATTTCCCTACATAATCAACTCAGATATTGTCTAACTTACATGATAAATTTACTTTATCATATGAGTTATTATATAACCTCTTTGATAAATTGAATATCATTAATTTTCCACATATGTTTTAAAATAACTTGTGTGAAAAGGCTGCTGTATCTCGTCATTTACATAATAAAGGATGTGATAAATTATTTAAAAATTTATGATTCTTCATTTAAATCATATACGTGACGTTTCTCTTATCATGAATTTTGACTCGTATCTCCTACACAGAATCCCTGACCCTCATTTTTTCGATCTTCTTGACTAAAATCATAGTATTCCATCGTATTAGATCCTCACATTTCATCGGCCATAATATGACGCATTGGTTTTTTTCACTCTCATAAAGAACTCACTCATCCATCATATCATTCATTTGTCCAATGGAACCATAATACTTAGGTTTTTTTATTCAGTGTACTCAAATATCACATTAGCATCTACTTAAACAATCATATTTCATAGCTTTAATATTTTTTGTGTATGCATGACTGAAATTATATCTTGTGGTTGTTTATATACAATTATTCCCAAGATATTTTGTTAAATTACAAGTTTATTTCCATATAGGGGTCCTAACAATACATAATCAATGTATATAGAGAAATCATGATATAGTATCAACAATATTTTTTTTTCAATTTTATGGACATTTTATATTATTTATTATTTGGAGTTGTGAGAGAGAGAGATTTAGATTAATGAAAGTTATAGAAGGATTTTCTCTAGTGTTGTGTACCACCATAATGATCTCTATTTTTTTTTGGGAATGAGGTAGATGGTATTGTAATGTTTTACAACAATTTCCATTTAATGAATACTAAAATTACGAAGAATCAATATATCATACAATTGTTTGCTGGTTCATTTGATATGTTAATGGGATTTTACAAGTTATAAAAGAATGATATATAGGTGGCCTATCCTTAGATGATGGGGAATGATGAAAATATAAAGTAGAATTTATCAATGTGACATTAGATATTTTGTGATAATGGTTATAAGTTTTAGTATAAGAATGACCCATATATTTATGGGACTTATGAATTACACAGGCATCACATCGTATTCACAGTGAAATCCTTTTTCTCCCCATAAAATTGGTTTTTTATTGTATCAATGGAAGTAGATTGTCAATTTCATCCATTCATATATTTTAATGATTTACTATTAATATTTAATATTATATTTTAATATTGTAAAGTATTCGTAATTATATTTTCGAAAAGAAATATATTTGATTTATATTTTATAAATTTGAAACGTTCAAATTAAGACATATTTGATATAAATTTAAAATTGGATTATCCTAAAAATATATTTATTTTATATATTTTTTATATAAAATAATGACTTGATATTGGATTACGACTCTTCTAATTGGTTATGAATAAGAGGAAGGTGTTAATGCTTTTTTTAAATATTTTAAATTGAATATTCCAAACAAAACCATGTTTTTTTCATTCCAAAAATCGTTAAATTGGAAGAATTTGAAAATAAGGGAGGTCAATGATCATTTAATTTATCATGGTTTTAGTCTGAGTTATATCCATTGGATTTCTCATGGTGAAACTAAGTAGAATTTCAGATCTATTGATGATGATGATTTTGCAAGATTGTAAATGTAATGAAATTTAAGAAATAATTTTTGATATTAAAGCAAAGGAAATTGAGAATGTAACAATGTCTGAGCATCCATAGGGTGATATTGGAATATAATATTATCCATGTTTTATAAAATTTATTGTTTTATCATCAATTTAATGATGGATTAACTTTTAGCCGACACATGGTTGGAGTGACTGGAGTTTTACCTATTTGCTACAATTGTTGCAAGAAAGTATTCAAATAAAAAATTATCTTCATAATTCTCATTATAATGTAAATAGAAATATTATTACCAATGAAAATATGGTATAGAAAAATACATTCCTTCCCAAATTATTGTGTTCTATATAGGATGTAATATGAATATTTTTCAAAGTGTCATAAATTTGGGACATCATGGTATAAGTTTATAAAAAAATTACATGATAATTCATCACTTATATGGACCGCAACAACGGAATTTTGGTATCTTCTTATAATTCATCCATTAGAATTTTTATTCTAAAATTTACATGATGAAAAAAGGATATGTTGGAATCCGGATGAGCATATATGTGATGAAAAATTAAGGCATCCATCTAAATGTCCATAGTGAAAGAGAATTGATCAGAATTTTATTACATTTGAAAATAACGTTATAAATATCACATTTGGACTAGTCACAAATTGAATGAATATATATCTAATCAATAGTTTTTCACATAGTTCATGGCCTATTTTATTGGTATTTTTCAACTTATCTCCTGAATTTTTTCGAAAGTGAAAAAATATTATGTTGAGTATAATGATATATGTGCTAAATATCAATGAAATGATATTGGTATTTTCTTGTCACCATTAATTCATGATTTGATATTGTAATGGAAGTGGGGTTTAAGGGTGTATGATTCTTATAAAATGGAATATTTCAAACAATATGCAGTGATCATGATCTATAAAAATGACTTCATATTATATCGAAATTTTACCAATAATAGTGTTAAAAGGCATAAAGTGTGTCCAATATGAAAAAAACAGACATAATATTGTTAGTTTTATCATGGATGAAATGCAATATACATGGGTCATGGAATGTCCAACTTATGGGTCACTCTTATAGAATATTAAAAAAAATTCAATGGATCACAAGAATTTTATACTTATCCAAAACCTTTATCCATCTATCATGTTTTTGAGAGGGTGAAAAACCATGATGTGACCTTTAGAAAGACACATAAATCTTGTAGTTATATTAATATATTGGGAAATTTTCAATGATTTTTCCACTACCATATTAAATATAGCATGTTGTCGAACATAACATTGATGAAGAGAATTTGGAGAAAATTATATGTGACAAATTGAGAGGAGTTTTTTAGAATATTAAAGGAATGAAAAAGTATGGGTTGATTGTAATATTGGTCATACTCAATGGAGATATGATTGAAGTTATCTTCCACTCCTAATGGATGGTGCACATTCCTGTACGCGACATTTCAAACATAATCCAAGAGGGAAAAATTTATCATTTTTTAGTGTCTAATTAATATCCATGTATTGTAGGGTTATTAGTCAAATGTAAAAAAATTGGGTCTTTAGAGTATTTTTTGTTGATAGGTGTGAAATCACATGATTTTCACATCATGATGTAACAAATTTTACTTGCTTCATTGCATGGAATAATTCCCATCCATGTCAGAATGATTATCATGATGTTCTGTAATTTTTCAATTAAATATTTAATATTTTTATTGATCGTAATTCATTGAATAATTTTATAAGTGAATAAATTTATAGGCTTTTTCAATTGATATGTATTTTTCTACATAATTTATGATGTCATGGTTCATTTAATGGCTCATTTGGGGTGATAATTAATGATTTGAAGTCCTGTATATCTACATTAGATTTATCCTTTTTAAAGGTATATAAAGGGATTGATGTGGTATGTTATTAATCCAAATCAACCAGAAGCATCCATTATTGAGAAGTATATTTCAAAATATATTTGCAGAGTTTTTAAAAATATACTTTTTGATAGAGAATCACATTGGTTTGCCTCTATCGCTCCATTAATGAGATAATTATGGGGGAATAGGGATATGTTGTATGAAAAAAATTTGGTTTGGAGAAAAAATAATGAAGTTACATTTATACATCTTTAATAAAATAAACGGTTCTCAACCATATATTACATTTCAAATTAAAGTGTTTAAATGATTTTATCCATTGACAAATATATTTCTATTTTTAATGAGCATAAAAAACGTTTTATCTTGGTTTATATATATAGTTATTGGAAAATCATATGCATGAGAAACATTGAGATGGTTAATGGGAGGGGAATGCTTAAATTTGATAACATGGTCCAAGTATGACAATAAGATCTCTAAATTTAATATTAAATATCAAGATAATAGAAGTGTAGTTTTGAATAGTAGTGTATTGGCTTTCTCCAAAGAAATTAATTTTTCATGTTCTAAAGAAAAAACCCCAATGTCAGCATCATGTGAATATTATAGAGTCATTTATGAAATTTGATAGGTTTATTACATTAAATATAATGTTGTACTGTTAAAATAAAAATGATATATCAGTAAAATAGTTTTAGTCGCGATGAATATGGAATGAAACTTGTTTATCTGAACAAATTATAATACATAGTTTCTCCATTTGTAATAGAAACACGTGGAAAAAATTCGATGCTCTTGATCAATCAGATATGTCCTGGTCTAAAATTTTACAAGGAGAAAATAGTAGATTTTTGATGATAAACTTGATGAAGATGTTGATTTATGGAATTTAACTACTTCTATGGAATGATTTGAAGATAATATTGATGAGACCACTATAGAGATGGTTTGTTACTTATAGAATGATCATGATGGAGGAATTTTGGAAAACAACCCTTTAGTATTTTTATAATATTATAGGCAAAAAATTATTATTTATTATTTACATCTTAAGATTTTATAAAATTTTATACATTTTAATTTTAATTTATTTATTTTAAAAAAAAATTATATTAATTGATTTAGATTACCATTTGTTTGATGATTGTTCATGTTTCATTTAAATTTGTAGGTAATAATTATATTTATATATTTTTGTCCTAATTGTTTTATTTAATTTAGTTTTATGATAATGATAGATCAATCATTAAATCCACCACATGCTTCTAGAGATGATAGTACTCATACAAATGGGGAGTAAAGTACACGTGATACTATTGATAAGACTCATCATCCTTCATTAAATGAGACAATGACTTCCACGTTGGTGTAAAAGAGTATGAGAGTCAGTAAACATGGCACCATATGTTTACCAAAATTATTATTTTTTCATAGATATGACCATAGTATACATGTAGACATTGAAGATAAGGATATTCCAAAAGGTCCAAATGCAAAACAATTCAATTCCTTTGAAGTAGTTTACAGAAAAATGGAAGTTAGTAGTTTGTTTGATGACTTGTGAAATTTTAAAAAAGTGACTTTATTGTAGTTGTGGGAGATCATTTTTGTAATATTATTTGTTTTTATTTAACTTATATTGAAATTTCTTTTGTAATATCTGTTTTCCAACATCTTATTTGGTGATATATTATGTACTCGATATTAGAAGATTCATTAATTGATTTTTATCATCGGCTAATATGAGATGGAGGGATTTTAAATCATCCTCCACATAACAGTTCATTTTTGGGGAAAAACACCAGAATACATGTGATATAATAACATTTATAGATGTGATTCATGAAAGAAAACTTTTTAATGTTGACGATGAGAATAATTTTTGGTAACTAAAATGTTATCTTTTATAGGATATTTATTGAAAATACAATGATAATTTAATATTTATTTCTTAATTAATTTTACATTAATCAAGGATATCTCATCATGATATCCAATCTAAAAATGTAAATCTTCATACATTATGTTGGAAATTTTATACATTATTGGTAGTGTCATGACCAATCCCCCATGGTTAGTGCCATGAGTACCCCAAGATCGCCTTCCATGGTCTAGGGGCTAGCGACTAGTACTGAGTAGGAATATCCCATAAAAGAGAAGGCATTATGTTTAAATTTATATACACGGAAAAAGCACAAACTGTGTAAAGTAAACACAAATTAAACCACAAATGGTCACTGAGAAAACTACTGAGGGTATAGTACAAACTGAATGTACGAAGGGGATAGAAGAAATTCCCAAAACCACAAAGGAATGTAAAATTTCCACGGTCCATATATTTAGGACCCTAACTAAAGTGTAATTGGATGGTAGGTGAATTGTAGTTGTCTTTATCTATAGAATTAATCATGTCAGTCCCATCTAACTATGAACTAACTGGTCTTGGACCACCGAGGTCTCTATCAAAGCGTCGATCACCTACACGAGGCATGACACATGCGGGGTAGATCCCCAAAATGGATTAGTAATTAAATACTCATTAGGGACCCCAATCAAAAAATGAAAGACCAAAAAGCAACACCACAAATCAAATAAATATCACACCAGGTATTACTCAATGAATAGAAAGTGAGATTATTTGTTGTAAAGATGGATCATCATAAACTACTGAGGGACTCATCCCTCATTAGTCAGTGAGGTACCCTCAACTACAGGAGCAATATGATCCACTCATCTACTAGGCGACTAAGGTTTGCTCAGATATAGGACCACTAAGGTCAACTCAGCTACTGGACCACTATGGTCCGTTCAGCTACAGGACCACTAAGGTCCCCTTATATATTGGACAACTAATTTTTTTTGGCTACTCGACCAATGTGGAATTCTGTTCTACTATAACAATGAGGTCCACTCAGATACTGGACCACAGAGGTACTATCAGCTACTGGACCACTGAGTTATGCTCGACACATCCTTCATATCACAGCAAACTTTAATATTTTTCCTACCCAGTTCGCTTGATTTAGTGAGAATCTAATTCTCATGCCCCTATCCATATCTCAACTACCACAAAAACTCACATACATTATACCCAAAGGGACTCCTTATCTCAAGGGTCCGAAACCCGTAAATGGAGTGTGAATCAGATGTCTGGTCTTAAAGGTATTGGTGTTTTAGTAAACAGGTGTCAGTTGCCTCTCGGCCCGGGCCTACTTCTTCAGACCAAATCAACCGACCCGGCCCTAGGGTCCCACATGTCTCAACATTGTTTAGCCGAAACAACATGAGGTAGTTGGTTCTTGGTCGATTCGGTCATCCCTGTCCCATTGGCCAGGCCGATTTAGCCTTAACCCAGCCAGGTTCGACCGTGGGTCCATCCTGATGGGTCTCCTAAGGACCTGGTCCACATTCTCCACCTAGGTCTGACTTAGTAAAACTGTATTCATTATAGTTGATCCATAAAATATCCTAGTTTCTTATTTTTCCCGACCCATAGTGCCCAACATCCAAGTTCTCTCTGTCAGCCCATCCTGCATCGAGGTGCCGACTTGGGGAACACCCGGATATCATAATGGAATCCAGTTCATGCAGCCACAATTCATGTTAAGGCTTTCCATCTCCCCTCCATGCATGGTCCACAAGGGACTACATTCCAATGGACAGCGCGACGTTCCCCACGTGTCAGTCAGATAGTCGCAGTGCCCGACTGGCGCTGCCACCCATCACCCCTGCAAACTTCACTATCATGGAATGTTGTCGCTATGGCCTATTGGCCATTACATTCATCACCTCAAAAGGAACCCCACCGGCACCGGGATCCTGTACATCTGTCACCCGCTGGGCACGACCTCCTCATCTATAGTGTGCCATATTTTGTATGTCGCCACTACAACATGCCTTCACTGCCTCTTCCGTCATCCATTGCGATGGTAGCCCCATGTCCCGGTAAATGTACCATTCCTTCATCATCATTCCACAATGGGGTCATCATGTAATCAGATCAT
This sequence comes from Viscum album, assembly GCA_963277665.1. Lineage (NCBI taxonomy): Eukaryota > Viridiplantae > Streptophyta > Magnoliopsida > Santalales > Viscaceae > Viscum > Viscum album. The sequence goes on from OY728141.1 coordinate 1,431,005,101, forward strand.
CAGTCTCGGGCATTGTGCCATGGATCAAAGAAGAAAAGACCATATGTTCATAAACTGAGAAGAGATGATGACAAAAATAGCTAGGTATAATAACACACAAGAAAAGTAATAAGGGAGTATCATAGTCATTGTTTGTGTTGGAATAGATTCATCCTAGTTAGATGGTTTAATGAGGAAGAACAAACCACATGAATCCCATTACCTTCAATTACTAAAAGATAAATTACAACCCATTGATTTAGATGACCTACAGATCAACCATTTAGTGGGGATCCACGTTTATTGCTTTATAATGAAATAACTGGGAAAATACTAATGAACAAAACCCCTACCTAGAGAACAGGTTCGATTGGAGTAAAGATCCATCACTAAAGGTGATCCATCCGCATGATTCATCAATCCTTCATAGAGGGAAAGATCACTTAAGAGGAGGGGGAGTGATCGAAGATAAAGGTGATTCTCATTCGTCAACGATTATCCTCTAGAGATTTAGAGTGATTTAAAAGATCCAAAATTGATCTCTAATTCCGGTTATCCCATTAAATGGTGAAAAATGTGTTACATAATTTTTGTAATGCTGAGTCACCACTATTACACTCTTTCATTCAAGAAACAACATTTCTACTACATTATGTTGTAGATTTGTTGCATTGTTTCATTTATAGAATGAAACAGTCATCTCTTTGCTGGGTTAGAGTGAAAATTTTCAAAAAATATAAACTCTTTAAGTTTATATTACTATTTTCCTTAAATTGTTTTAAAATTATCTTTGTCCCAGGTGCCACACCAGTCGAGGATAGGTCCTTCCTAAGTGATTGAAAATTCTCTAATACAACTGTGACCTAGGAATTTTGATCAGGGTGCCAGATTAAATGTTAGAAAAACACGATAGCTTAATTTTTTGGTAAATTTTAAAAATTGTTTGATAATAAATTCCTGCCACTCACCACCATAGAATCACGAGCCTCTATAGAGCCCATTGTCAAAATATTCCAATTTCATTTTTCAAAAACATTACAAGGAATTTCGAGTTATTACTGTAGAGACCCAAAGCTTGACGTACATTGACATTACATTACATTTGTGGAATACTTAGTACATAAAAAACACACACACACAAGGATCGTAATAGTTTAGTGTCTTTGGAAACTCAGAATAAAATCTTCTAATCCTGGTGAAAGATCTTCAACATCTCCCATGAAGATCTTACTTTTTTTAATACCTAAAACCTTTCTTTATATCCTGAGGAAAAGAAAACATAAAAGGGTGAGCTCAAATGCTCAGTAAGGGTAAACAAAAGAAATATCAATCACATCATTTTCATAAAAACATAACATTTTGGAAATCTTAACCAGCAAAAGAGAGAATAATTTCATAACATGGGATAAATCATAGTAGTGAAATGAAATCAAAATAATCATAACATAAAACATTAAACTTTGTGGCATACACACATAATCATAGAGAATCATTTCTTGTTAATCAAGACTCATTTCCAAGACTATCTTAGTGGACAAAGTCCCTTTCTGAACCGAGTCACCCTCGTTTCAGTCCTCTTTCACTGAACCGGTAAAACCTACCATTCCATCCATGTCTATCTCATGAGATATAAAATCTTTAACCAATGCATTGAAGGGAGATATAGGTCCCACCCATCTCATAATGAAATCATTCTTACTTGTGCCACAAAATAAACACACATCATTCATAATAACCCAATAAATAAAATGGGTTTCATAAACATCATCCCATCATTATACAATCCATATAAAAGAAATGGATATCATTTCATAATAAGGAAAGTTAAACCATGTAAATAATAGAGACATTATACTTGAAACATACACATATGAAATAATTTCATCTTAGATGAAAAATGGTTTTGATAAAACACTTGAAATGAATTCTTGAGGAAAATATCCTTTCTTCTTCAAAATCATTTTCTTTTTACACAATGTCATGCAATTCTAAAAGAAAAGGATTTTGTTGAAAATATTCATGAAATATTTTGGAGTAATCTTTGTGAAAATAATGCTTTATAAAACCATAAAATCCTTTCATGCCGTATACGTTAAAAAAACATTCTTCTCGGACTTTTGTCGGAAAAGTCAAAAAAGTACCTTGTAGGGTAAATAAAAGAAAGATTCCTTCCATAACAAGGGGTAAAATTCAAAATGGGTAAAAATGTATTTAAACATAAATGAATACACTTTTATAAAACATGGACATGGATGATAGCAATAACCCCAGTAAATACTTACGAATAAGCAATCTCGGATAAAAATGAGATTTGCAAAATTAACCCTTACCTTATGTCCGATATGCTCTGTACGTATCCGAACCTCCTCTGTAATGATTTAAATAATGTTATTAACTTATTAAATAATCATATTCATTGTTATGATATCATATATGGTTCACTTATGACTTTATATTACCCGTTCTTTTGTAAATTCCATGTTAAAGAAGCGTTTTGGGTAAAATCGTTTCATTTATCGTAGGTGTTTGGACTTGTTGTTCTTGAAATTATTATTACTTATATCATGATTTACTTACTTCCAGAATATAAAACATGATTTATATATCATATATATTCAGTATATATATATATATATATAATAGATAGATAAATAAAACGAAACACACCATTCATGGAGACGGTAGTCCGTACGTACGCATGAACGCTGTTTTCCTTTCCTTATTGTCTTGAATGGAAGTAAGTAGATGACATACATATATATATACATAAATCCAGTAGATTTACCATGTCAGATATTTCATTATTATTCATTATATATACTTTATAATAATTCTGGAATTGTTAACATGGATAATGAATCTCATCGCGTCGTGGAGACGGTAGTCCGTACGTATGCACGAGCGATGATATCATTCCCATGGTCGTGGAATTGAGTTGAATCGTAAATATACTATTTCAGTATCAATATCACTTTATAATAATCATATATAGTTAATCATTACACCATTATACCCATCCAATTAAGGTGGTGGCGGAAAATGGATTACACCACGGCGTGGAGACGGTATTCCGTACGTACGCACACGCGGTGATTTCCTTTTTCTGTAGGATGGATAGAAGGTTAATTAGAGTTGTTTCATATTAATATAACATATCAGTATATAAAGAATACTGATTTTATTACTTTACCATGAAACAACTAAATAAGAAGAAGTTGAAGAATAAAGAAATTGAAAAAGATCGGTAATGGATATTACCTCTTTTTGACGCACCTTCACTTAACCTCCACTTAAAAAACTAAGGATGGTGTTTGATGAAGACCAGGACCTCTAAGATGATACTAGGGAAGTGTAGAAGAGATTTTGGCAGGGTTTTTCCGAGCGTGAATTCTCAAATTGGTGTGAGGATGAGAGGGAGGAGGTGCCCTTTTATAAGGGAGGAGAGGGGCACCTTAGGAAAATCTCAAAATATTATTTTATATTTAGGTCAAATTAGGTTTTTAATGGTTCCAAAGGGTCTTATTTCAAAGATAAAGTGGGGATGGTCGAAATCATCTCATACAATAGGATTTAGACATGTTTATGTGATTATTTTAACCTTATCAATTAGATTGAACTCTAAGTTAAATAATTTAACTTTTACCGTGTCTTTTTGTTTTCTTACACTATATGGTTAATAAACATACTATATCAAGAAAAACGAACCCAAGGTTGTTTATTATTAATATATATAATCTTATCTAAGTCATTTGGCCGAAACATAGATTTTTAGGAATAAAATTACAATTAACAATATAATATTTATTTTAAAAGCTAATTTATGTCAATTTTGACACTATTTGGTACATGATTTTTATGAAATTCATAACAGAATGATAAGTTCTAACCAAGTTACCTAAATCAACAATAACATGTCATATTAACCTATAAAATTAGTTTAAGTCATTAAAAGTCTCAAATTACATTTATTTAGGCATTTATAACATTACTTATGTCAAAATTTCATTAATAAGACAATTACTGCACCATCTTTGTGTCATAATAAATGATAATTATTTAATCCCTAAAAATTCTAAATAAATTACTATGATGTAGATACTTTTATTAGCATTCTGGATACTATTCATGATCGACGTTTCAAGAAGTTTATCACTAGATTAAAATTATTATACTTATAAGATTTAAGAAAGTGACATGTTGTCACATTCTTTGGTTTTAATAATAATTAAATTATTTTCATTGAAAAAATGTAATTAAATGAATATAATCAGACCCTTAGGTGATATGGGTATAATTTTAGTGATCCAATAGGATTTTTTTCATTTGTTAGGGTAATTTTAAAATATTATATTTACCCTTAATTACCTGATTTACCTTTAACTATGGTAAATAAAATTTATCGTAGTTACTATTCATAATTCCCAAAAATAAAAAGTAGATTATTAACATAATTTTGATCCACTGATTCCAAATATGTAATCCATTTTTCCAAATTCAATGCACAAAAGTTGCAGAAATTAAATTAAAATTAATCCCGTTGTCGAAAGAAAATGGGTTTTTCTTTAAAACATTGCAAAAAATTGAATTGATTTAACCTACGAATTCAAGGTAAAATAAATTCTAATGACATACATTTTATTAAATGGTAAACAAATATTCTATTTATACATTAAAACCATTAAATATTATAATTTAACCACATGAGATATTATGAGGAAAAAAGTTGTTTTTAATTAAAATATAGCGTGTTTTTACTATTCATTAAAATATGAAGGTTATCGGAAAAATATCAAAACTTTATCTATTGTAAATTTTTATATCCTGATTCAAAAGAAGAATTTTATTTTGTCAAATTGAACATATAAACATGTCAAAAACTATATTTAATGTGGGAGTGCCATCAAAAGGCGGCAAAACTGCATTTTTTTAAAAAATACTTATTTTACCCGAAAAAATTTATTTTGTTCTTATACCATGTTCTAGAAATGTGTAAGATGAAAAATAATGTTATAAAATTCAAAATTTAGTTAAAACAATTCATAATGGATAGTTCATAACAATATTATAATAATATATCATTTAGTAAAACCCGGTATTGCGTACAACACACGCTATCGAGGAAGGTCGTGATTGCGTGTAATGCAAGCCAAGTCAGGGTTGCGTGTTGTGAAAGAATCCTTCATTATTTCTTATAACAGAATCCAACCATATTTCATTTATACATTGAATATATATATAGATATGTATACTCAATGTTGCGTAGAAAAACTATTATCAAAATTGTGTGTAACACAATCCAAGAATAGTGTTGCGTATACTACAAGCTAATACGGTGTTGCATATAGCACAAGTTAATCTTGGTGTAGCATACAACACAAGACATTAATGAAATTATAGGAATATTTTTCATAAAATCTCGGGGTGTTACATTCTACCCCCCTTAAAATGAATTTCGCCCTCGAAATTCGTCGGGGTTATAAATGGATTATTATTCGAAAGTTTCTTTGATAGAAACCCACATCGTAAACAGGAATACCAAAACCAATCTTTAAAAACAAAAGTATGAAACTTAACGGTTACCCAAATAAACGAATCATTGGGTTTCCACAGAGGTGAAAATATGGATATGGAAGAGAAATCTAACCATCATGTTCTGATGGAGAGTGGTAGAGAACATGGCTATGGAAAATCCTGCAATCACAAAGCCATAAATTTTTGACGATCTAAGGTACCATTTAAATCATCAGATATAAGATCACTAGGACAACATTTTTGGTTTTCAAGATCGTTTCCCTAAAGTTTATAAAATTGTAATTAGAAGAAATAATTTTGTGATTTCGGTATAGTCTCACCGTTGTTCATTCTTTGGACAATTTCCACTTCATCTCTTAAAGAAATGTAGTTGAATTTTTCATTCATGATGTGTTAGCAAATCATGTGATAGAATGATGGGTCATTCCATCTGTCTCAAACCAAAGGTTAGAAAAGTTACCAAAAAATACATAAGTCCATCTATAGTGAGATTAATGATATATGGTTCCTAAAATGGACTTATACTTCATATATCATACTTCTTAATAAAATAAAACTACTTTCAACTAAACAAGGACTTCCTGTAGGCTAGTGGTAGGCGATAAAGGCCAGTCGAACTTCGGTTGTGGGTTCGATTCCTACGGCTTTGTCCGACGCGATGGGATGCCGCCCATCCTGCATGTTTTCCTTTTTCGAAAACTACATTACATAAATAATATAAAAAAAGTTCTATCCTTAAACAATACTAACATATGGTTAACATAATCCATTCCAATCTTTAGGCTTATCTAAAATACTTCGGTCCAAGCTCATAGTATAAAGAAAATGATTACTTGAAATATCATTAACCAATCATATGAATACCATCATTTATCCCCCATATATCTTGTTGGTCATATTCCAATCATGTAAATACCTTAATCATGAATTCTCTTGAAAAATGAATACCCATTAAACCTTAGTGAAATAAATGAATGCTGTAAAAAGTTAACTCTTTCGACATACCAAAATCCAAAAATTCTATATACTCAAACCATGATATAACCTTCTCCTTATAACAGTCATGAGCTCATGAATACTATCAAACATTTAATTTTCTCCTTATCCCTTCATTATGCGCATATCATCTACATTCCAAAAATATCTGAATATCCTTTCATGGATACTGGTACCATTAATCATACACATTCAAAACTCAAGGAAAGACAACAGTGTAACAATCCTTAGATGTCTCTTTATTCCATAGTACCATGATATTACTTATACCACATTACACATGATAAACATTTAATCATTCCACTACATTCTTAAACCATTGACCGAGCATCAACAATTTATTCATCTCACATATCATTTGTAGTCTCTTCATCATCATCAACGTAAATACTACCCATACGGCCATATTGATTCTCTTCATGAGGGTTTCCCTTCGGGCATTGGTTTGCATAATTCCCGTACATTCCACATTTAAAACATTTAACCGTTCTTGATGTCGTAGCAATACCATTATCCTCATCCCTAGTGTTAACTGAACCTTTTCGTTTGCACTTACTGGCTTTGTGTCCTTTTTTTCCAAACCCAAATCATCTTACAGTTCTTTTGAAACATTCTCCTTGATGCCTCTTCCCACATGATTTACATAGGGGAAATTGAACTTTCTTTCCTCTATGATCATCATGAAACTCCATCTTTATCTTATTAGCCGAGTCAGGAAACTTACCAAATTTTACTTTATTGATCATATTATGAGATTTCTGATTCAGCATAATAATGATGTTTGGACTTCCAAATCCCATTTCATTTGGTTTCTCATGAATAATATCATTCTATTGTCCATCATATCCTCCATTATCATGAATCATCTTGTTTCCAGCCATTTTCTAAAACCCAAAAAGAATAGTGTGAGAGGCAAAAATCATTCTAGGGAAAATAACATAATAAAGGGGTAGTTCCCTCAATATCTAACATCTTAGGATAAATTCTAAGATCGTTAGTGCAATTCTAGGACTATAACCTATACATATACTTATCCTTAGAGACATCCCTATACATACCTTAGAAATATCTCTAGGGATCTCACTAAAGTTCTCGCATCCTAGTTTCCAAAGGTTGACTAAACCTCCCTCTGATACCAACTGTAGAGACCCGAAGCTTGACGTACATTGATATTACATTACATTTTCGGAATACTTAGTACATAACAAAAACACATACACAAGGATCGTAATAGTTTAGTGTCTTTGGGAACTCATAATAAAATCTTCTAATCCTGGTGAAAGATCTTCAACATCTCCCATAAAGATCTTCCTTTTTTTTAATACCTAAAACCTTTATTTATATCCTGGGGAAAAGAAAAAATAAAAGGGTGAGCTCAAATGCTCAGTAAGGGTAATCAAAAGAAATATCAATCACACCATTTTCATAAAAACATAACATTTTGGAAAACTTAACCAGTAAAAGAGAGCATAATTTCATAACATGTGATAAATCATAGTAGTGAAATGAAATCACAATAATCAGAAATTAAAACATTAAACATTGTGGAATACACACATAATCAAAGAGAATCATTTCTTGTTAGTCAAGACTCATTGCCAATACTATCTTAGTGGACAAAGTCCCTTTCTGAACCGAGTCACCCTCATTTCAGTCCTGTTTCACTGAACCGGTATAACCTACCATTCCATCCATGTCTATCTCATGAGATATAAAATCTTTACCCAATGCATTGGAGGTAGATATAGGTCCCACCCATCTCATAATGAAATCATTCTTACTTGTTCCAAAAAATAAACACACATCATTCATAATAACCCAATAAATAAAATGGGTTTCATAAACATCATCCCATCATTATATAATCCATATAAAATAAATGGATATCATTTCATAATAAGGAATGTTAAACCATGTAAATAATAGAGACATTATACTTGAAACATACACATATGAAATATTTTCATCTTAGATGAAAAATGTTTTTGATAAAACACTTGAAATGAATTCTTGAGGAAAATATCCTTTCTTCTTCAAAATCATTTTCTTTTTACAAAATGTCATGCAATTTTAAAAGAAAATGATTTTGTTGAAAATATTCATGAAATATTTTGGAGGAAGATTTTTGAAAATAATGCTTTATAAAACCATAAAACCCTTTCGTGCCGTATACGTTAAAAAACATTCTTCTCGTACTTTTGTCAGAAAAGTCAAAAAAGTACCTTGTAGGGTAAATAAAAGAAAGATTCCTTCCATACCAAGGGTAAAAGTCAAAATGGGTTAAAAAGACTTTAAACATACATGAATACAATTTTATAAAACATGTACATGGATGATAGCAATAACCCCAGTAAATACTTACGAATAAGAAATCTCGGATAAAAATGAGATTTTCAAAATTATCGCTTACCTTATGTCCGATATGCTTTGTACGTATCCGAACCTCCTGTATAATGATTTAAATAATTTTATTAACTTATTAAAGAATCATATTCATTGTTATGATATCACATATGGTTCACTTATGACTTTATATTACCCGTTCTTTTGTAAATTCCTTGTTAAAGAAGCCTTTTGGGTGAAATCGTTTCATTTATCGTAGGTGTTTGGACTTGTTGTTCTTGAAATTATTATTACTTATATCATTATTTACTTACTTCCAGAATATAAAACATGATTTATATATCATATATATTCAGTATATATATATATATAATAGATAGATAAATAAAATGAAACACACCGTTCATGGAGACGGTAGTCCGTACGTACGCATGATCGTTGTTTTTCTTTCCTTATTGTCTTGAATGGAAGTAAGTAGATGACATAAATATATATATACATAAATACAGTAGATTTACCATGTCATATATTTCATTATTATTCATTATATATACTTTATAATCATTCTGGAATGGTTAACATGGATAATGAATCTCATCGTGTTGTGGAGACGGTAGTCCGTACGTACGCAGGAGCGATGATATCGTTCCCATGGTCGTGGAATTGAGTTGAAGTGTATGTATACTATTTCAGTATCAATATAACTTCATAATAATCATATATAGTTACTCATTACACCATTATAACCATCCAATTAAGGTGGTGGCGGAAAATGGATTACACCACGGCGTGGGGACGGTATTCCGTACGTACGCACGCGCGGTGATTTCCTTTTTCCGTAGGATGGATAGAAGGTTAATTATAGTTGTTTCATATTTATAACAAAATATCAGTATATAATAAATACTGATGTTATTACTTTACCATGAAACAACTAAAGAAGAATAAGTTGAAGAAGAAAGAAATTGAAAAAGATCGGTAATGGATATTACCTCTTTTTGACGCGCCTTCACTTAACCTCCACTTAAAGAACTAAGGATGGTCTTTGAAGAAGACCAGGACCTCTAGGATGATAATATGGAAGTGGAGAAGAGATTTTGGCAGGGGTTGTCAGAGCTTGAATGCTCAAATTGGTGTGAGGAGGAGAGGGAGGAGGTGCCCTTTTATAAGGGAGGAGAGGGGCACCTTAGGAAAATCTCAAAATATTATTTTATATTAAGGACAAATTCGGTTTATAATGGTTCCAAAGGGTCTTATTTCGAAGATAAAGTGGTGATGGGTCGCAATAATCCCATCCAATATGATTTAGACAAGTTTAGGTTATTATTTTAACCTTATAAATTAGATTTAACTCTAAGTTAAATAATTTAACTTTTACTGTGTCTTTTTGTTTTCTTACACTATATGGTTAATAAACTTACTATATCAAGCCAAACGAACCCCAGGTTGTTTATTATTAAAATATATAATCTTATATAAGTCATTTAGCCGAACCTTAGATTTTTAGGAATAAAATAACAATTAATAATATAATATTTATTTTAAAAACTAATTTATGTCAATTTTGACACTATTTGGTACATGATTTATATGAAATTCATAACAGAATGATAAGTTCGAAACAAGTTACTTAAATCAACAATAACATGTCAGATTAACCTATAAAATTAGTGTATGTCATAAAAAGTCTCAAATTACATTTATTTGGTCATTTATAACATCAATTATATCAATATTTCATTAATAAGACAATTACTGCACCATCTTTGTGTCATAATAAATGATAATTATATAATCCGTAAAAATTCTAAATAAATTCCTATGATGTAGATAATTGTATTATATTTTTTGAGACTATTCATGTTCGAAGTTTAATGAAGTTTATCGCTAGATTAAAATTATTATACTTATAAGATTTAAGAAAGTGACATGTTGTCACATTCTTTGGTTTTAATAATAATTAAATTATTTTCATTGAAAAAATTTAATTAAATTAATCTAATACTACCCTTAGGTGATATGGGTCTACTTTTAGTCATACAATAGGAATTTGTCCTTTTTTAGGGTAATTTTAAAATATTATATTTACCCTTAATTACCCGATTTACCTTTAACTATGGTAAATAAAATTTACCGTAGTTCCTATTCATAATTCCCAAATATAAAAAGTAGATTATTAACATAATTTGGATCAACTGATTCCAAATATTTAATACATTTTTCCAAATTCAATGCAAAAAAGTTGCAGAAATTAAATTAAAATTAATCCCGTTGTCGAAAGAAAACGGGTTTTTCTTTAAAACATTACAAAAGATTGAATTGATTTAACCTACGAATTCAAGGTAAAATAAATCCTAATGACATACATTATATTAAATGGTAAAAATATATTCTATTTATACTTTAAAACCATTAAATATTATAATTTAACCACATAAGATATTACGATGAAAAAAGTTGTTTTAAATTAAAATATAGCGTGTTTTTACTATTCATTAAAATATGAAAGTTATCGGAAAAATATCAAAACTTTATCTAATGTAAATTTTTATATCCTGATTCAAAATAAGAATTTTATTTTGTCAAATTGAACTTATAAATATGTCAAAAACTATATTTAAAGTGGGTGCGCCATCAAAAGGCGGCAAAACTGCATTTTTTTAAAAATACTTATTTTACCTGAAAAATTTATTTTGTTCTTATACCATGTTCTATAAATGTGTAAGATGAATAATAATGTTATAAAATTCAAAATTTAGTTAACACTATTCATAACGGCTAGTTCATAACAATATTATAATAATATATTGTTTAGTAAAACCCGATATTGCGTACAACACACGCTATCGAGGAAGGTCGCGATTGTGTGTAATGCAAACCAAGTCAGGGTTGTGTGTTGTGAAATAATCTTTCATTGTTTCTTATAACAGAATCCAACCATATTTCACTAATACATTGAATATATATATATATATATATATACTCAATGTTGCGTAGAATAACTATTATCAAAATTGTGTGTAACACAATCCAAGAATAGTGTTGAGTATACTGCAAGCTAATACGGTGTTGCGTATAACGCAAGGTAATATTAGTGTAGCATACAACACAAGACATTAATGAAATTAAAAGAATATTTTTCATAAAATCTCGGGGTGTTACAATTACATTCTCCCCACCTTGTGGCGTTATGTCCTTGAAATACAAACAATGGCTAATAAAATAAAAGAGGTATTGAGTATGAATCTGAGCCTCCCTCTCCCACGTACTATCTTGGAGAATCCAATACATCCAAAGAACACGAAATAAATGAATTGTCAGCCTAGTAGGGATCCTCTCTTGTTAATCATCTATCTCCAATGGGTACTCGCAAATAATGCCTCGTTTCCAATCTCCATCTTTTCATGGTTGATGACCCGAGAAAGGTCATGTAGATATCTCCTCAGTTGAGATACATGGAAGACGTGATTCCACCTATATAATGTGGTTGTAGAGCCTAGCCATACACTATCTCACCCTACACAGAATGGTTAAATATACTATGAACCTCAGAGATAACTTTCTTCACCGGTATAATCTATGTATCCCTCGTTGGGGAGAGACCCGTAAGAATATGTTGTCCCTCGCCTAAAACTCCATGGGTCATTATCACCTATCTTCTTAGGACTCATGTTGGATCAGTGCAATCTTCATCTTCCCTCAGATGACCCGAAACTTCTTAGTGGTATCCTATACTATCTCGGGACCCGGAGTGCTGACTCCCCTGGGCTTTTCTAGAATAATTGTCATTTTCATGGTTGTCTGCATAGTTCTATGAACGATGCAATAACGATAGTGGAGTGTTAGATGTTTTTGTATAAAAAATACACCAGTGGTAGGTGGTCCTCCCAACTATGACCAAAATCCAGGATGCAAGCATAAAGCATGTCATCTATGGTGTATATGTTTCACATGGTCTAACCATCTGTTTATGGGTGAAAGACTGTAATCATGCGTAGCTGAGTCCCAAATTCCACATGCAATGCCTTCCACAAACAGTACATAAATCATTATAAAAAATATGATATTATCATATATGGGACTCCGTAGAGTCATAATATATCCTTCCCCTAGAGGCGTTCCATGATCCTTACTGAACCGTGTTCCCAAGTGGGTAGGAAGTGGGATGACTTGGTTAGTCGCTCTGTTATAAGATACATAGTATCATCACCCCTAAACATACATGGTAAGCCTATTAATAATTCCATCAATATTTCATCCCTCTTCCACTTCATCACCTTGAGGGGTTGTTTCAAACATGATGGGATCTAGTTCCCCACCTTTATATACTGATATGTGAGGCATCTCAAGATAAACTATGGAACTACCTTCTACATCCTCGGCAACTAGTACTGACATTGGATGTCATGTTACATATTCGACACACTATGATGTACCACCAAAGAGGATATATGGAACTCCCTCAACACCTCCTCCCTCAAAACCAATGGTACTATTGTGCGTCCTTCGAAAATGATGACATGCTCCTCACCTTTCAAATATCTATCATGGGAATGTCCTGTGGATATCTGGGAACATGTAGTCTTTCATCTAGAATCTCTAAGTTGCACCTCCTTAACTCATTGTTAGAGTTGTGGGGAAACTATCATATACAAATAAATATATGTATCTTATCTATCAATAAAGGGTATATGAAGTGCGCCCAACATCTCTGATGCCTCATTCAGCAGCTATGAACTTGATATATTGATGAAAACATCTTCCACCATGTTCCCCATCCTAGTAGTATATACTATCTCGATGTCATATTATAGGAGGTATTCAAGCCAAATCTAGTTTCTGAGATTCTTATCCATCTGAGAAAATATATACATGAGATTTTATTGGACCGATTAGATGATGAATCTTTCTCCCATTAGGTAGAGTCCTCACATTTTCAGTGCAAGACGATCGCTTCCAACTCAAGTTTATGAGTCAGATATTTATGCTCATGTGGTTTAAATTGTCATGAGCCATTAGAAATCACTACATTCCACTGCATTAAGACACAACCAATCCTGGTTCTTGATGTTTCATAGAAATACATGTAGTCGGTGCCCTCCTCTATAATCCCCACGATAAGATCACTCATCAAGATCCTCTTTAAATGATAAAATCTCTACTAGAATCTATTTGTACACAAAAGGGTTTTCCATTCTTCTTCATCACATTCCAGGGTTTTTACACTCAGGATAAGTCAGGTACAACCCAATGGTTGTACATATACAACCCAAGGAAACACTACACCTCAGTAATGCTCTTGGGTGGATCCTAAAAAAGCACCACCCTAATCTTCTTGGCATCCACCAGAAATACAGTATCTGAGATAAAATGTGCCAAAAAGTGAGACTTTTGTATACAGAACTCACACTATAAGAGCTTTCAGTATAGTTGGTGCTCTTAGAGTGTTTCCAGAACCATCCTTTGGTGCATTGCGTGCTCCACTTCAGATGTTGAATATAATAATATTTCATCAATGACGACAACTAAAAACTACTCTAAGTATGGATGGATGATCATATTCATGAGTCCAATGAAAATTATTCTGGTGTTTTTCATGCCATATGGAATCACTATGATCTTTTTGTGGGAGTAGTGACATCTAGATGCCATCATCGAGATGTCCTTATCTCATACTAGAAGCTAGTGATAACCTGTCTAACGTATATCTTTGAGAACCCTCTCTCTCCCTTCAACTAATTGAAGAGGTAATCAATACCCGATATAGGATACATGTTCTTCACAGTCACCTATTTCAGGTGTCGGTAGTCCACACATAACCTCAAGCTTCTGTATGCAATCACGGAAAACAACACCAGGGATGCCTATGGTGAATCACTCGGCCTTACAAACTTCTTCTTCTAATATTCCTCCAATTGTACCCTTATCTCTCACTGGCTCTGTAGGACCCATCTAATATGAATATAAAGATATAGGGGTTTTACTGGGGTATATTTCATTTCAAAAATATACCTCACTATGATGAGGTTTTCCTTGAGATTTCTATGGAAAGACGTCCTCATACTCGTTCACCACTCTATGAAATTGTCGACTCATATCATCCACTACACTAAGGGTAATGATACCTAGCTGATTAGTGATATGATACACAATCATATGTGAAATTACATCCAACACTACTCATTTATAGTTCTTTCTGAAAAAGGAAAATTGATTCACAAATCTGCGGATACACCGTACTATGCACCTAAAACAATCAATATTAGCATGAAGAATTGATAGCTAGTCCAAACCTATAATTACATCGTAAGACCTCAAAGAAACTACTAAGAGATCACATACGATACTCTGGCATACAAGAGTTATCTCACTCTATTGAATCTATTGTGTAATCATTAAATCCCCTCTTGAAGGGGTCACTAATCATATGAATCGATCCAATGGCTCGATCAGAATCCCTGAGTTCCAAACACGGTCCATGACAAGGGATGGGTGACTGGAACATATTTCTACAAGAATTGTAGATAAAATTGAGATGACACATATCATACCTTGTATCATATCTGGAATGTTGGGACCATAGGCCTTGATTTCCTGAAGCTTAGCCTAACCCTATCCACCTTCTCCTAGGGCCTATGGTGGTCCACTTGGGGGTGGTGGTATTAGTACCTCAAACCTATGCCCACCTATTAATACTATTCCTACTCCTCTACCATGTCCACCTCCTAGAAAACCATCTTGTTCATGTCTTTACCAATACCTTGGTGGTCCCTCGACCATCTATAGGTCTTATGCATGGTGATTCAGGCAATCATGATCCATGTATCCATGCCCACCGCATGTGTACCATACTCTTTTATTCTTATTACTACCTCTGGCCTTGGGTGCCTCATACAAAAGACCCTGAGTTCTAGGGTCATCCTTTAATTTTTCGGCATGTTTGGGCCTCTACATCATATGTATTTTACCTGTCATGGATGACTTGGAAACCCGTTGCCTGGTGGTAGTTCCCATCATCAGTACATGCAATGCGCGAAGGCTCTCCACTAGTAGACACTTCTCTATCACCCCAGCCTACATAGGGATGTTGTGGTTCATCATCAATGTGACGATATCCCATTAGAGTCGTTGTACAATGGTTGGGGCCTAGAATAAAGGGTATCATACCATATATATATAGTGTAACTGGAGAGGTATGTGAACATCAAAGATTACTCAGCCACTGTCAGGATACCCTACTATTGTTGAAGAAACTGTTATATTCTCACTTAGTGTAATGTAATTGGGAAGAACTCCTCCTTGATAAGTTTCTTGATTTCATACCTGGTGAGGGTCACCTCCTCATGCATCTGGATTGTCAAATTCCACCACCTCCCTGACAAGCCCTATATATGGATCACGACTAGAACTACCATTTATTTTTGCTGTGTCCTCACATATTAGAAGGCTCGTGTCACCACTTCCATCAAGTCATTTTGGACCTGAGGATCTGTCTCTCCCTTAAACATGAGTGGTCTCAATTTTTGAAACACCTTTAAGGAACTGAGCCTACGTTTGTCCTCTACTAGTAGTACCTTTGGAGACATCTGACCAATGGATGATGGTATCCATAAGGCACCATCCAAAGGAACCATCTAGGGTAATGGTCCTGGTACAGACTCCTCATCACTCCGTGGAAAATCTGTGTGGTCATGTATTGGATTATTGGTTGGCTGTCTGCATTGAGGCATCCTAAAATAAATCAAGATAAATAATGATCATTATATTATACCTAGTGAGGTAACTATAACTCAAAAATATCATGAGAAAACATTAAAAGACACATTCAACCAGGGTTTTCATCTACCAAGTTGAAAAAAAAAATATTTCAGGGTTGGTGAAGGATAGCTAAATTGTAGTTGAATGATAGGTGCATGTTTCCAATGTGGTATTCCTGACCGTACTATCTCATTGAGAACAATCTAGTCCCAGAACACTATGGTCTCCATAAAAGCGTCAATCACCTGCATGAGACAAATAATGTCTAGGTAAATCCCATTCAGGTGTGAGAAACACAATACTCGGTAGGGATCCTGATCCTCAAAGGAAGGACCACAAAAAATCCACAATGAAAATAAAAACCACACTAGGTATATCTCAAAGTATTGAAAGTATGATTCTCAGTCAAAAATATAGATCATCTTGTACTACTAATGGACCCATCCTTGATGATTCACTGAGGTATGATCAGCTAATGAACCACTATGGTCCACTCAGCTACTATACCATTGAGGCTGGCTCAGCTACGAGACTAATAATGTATGCTTAGGTACTGGATCAGTCAGGTCTTCTCGGCTATTGGATCACCAATCTTTTCTCTTCTAGTAGGCCACTGAATTTATCTCAGCTATAAGAACACTAAGATATACACAGTTACTATACAACTATGGTAAATTCTACTACTAGACTACTGATGACTACTCGGATACTGGACCACTGAGGCCCTCCTGCCATATCTTTCATTTCACAACCAGTCCTATGATTCCCTCTCTCTAGATCGCTTGATTTCAAGAGTATCTAATCCCAATTCAATTGATCATATCTCTACTTCCATGGAAACTCACATAGATTATACCTAAAGGGCAGTCTCGTCGCAAGGGTCCTAACACCATAGATGGTATGTCAATCAGGTGCCCGGTCTAAAAGGTATTGGTGTTTAGTAAACAATGACTGGTTGCCTCCAGACCCTGTACGACTTTGCCGAACTGAAATGACCAACCCAACTCTGGGGCCCTGCATGGAACAAAATGGTTTGGTATGGGATGAAACAATTTTTCTTGACCCAATACCCAGGCCCATTGGGCCTTACTGGGCCCAGTCACATTCGGCCACGGGTTCAGCCCACCGAGTCTGATAGTGACGTGGTCCTAATTCTGTAGCTCAGTTGAACATAGTCAAACCAGTTTCTTGTCAGTAAAGATGCACAAAATCCTACAATCTTATTCGTCCAAACCCACATGGTGGGCTGGTTCTCCTCCATCCCAAGCCTCCCAGTGGCCCAGTTCTCTTCGCCAGCTTGGCCCACATTGTCATGCCTACTTGGGTGGATCCCAGATGTTGTGCTGGTGTCTGGTTCACCCAGCCATATAGCCCGATGAGGTTTGATACCACACATTCTCATATATTACATGTTGGATGACATTTCATTGCATTTCCCAGGCTTCATGAATAGATGTGGTTCCTAACATGTAACCCCCCCTGCACTGCCACAACCCATGCTCTCTACGGCCTCCACCGCCTTTGCACACTTCCGGGGTGCTCCACCTCTGCTCTGCCCCACAAATATATTCAATCCATGATAATATTCGCCAGACATGGTGCCCCTTAAGAACTAGGATCTAGTACATCTATGACCCACTGGTCATGGCCTCCTCTTTTGTTGCCTGATGGCTATGGCCTCTTCTACTTTGGCACACAGCCTTCGGCATGCCGCCACTACCGCATGCCACCACCACCTACACCAACGAAATTTGAGAAGCTAGACCCATGTCGCCTTGGATGTCATATTCCATCGTTGTTTCACCACTATGTTGTTTTAATGTAGTCATTTATTCGGTCACAGATCATTTCTCCATAGATCAAAGGCCTTGTAACCACTAGATCGTAAGCCACGAAGACGCAAAGAAAAAATAACAGGGGAGAAGAACACACAAAAAAGAAAGAAGAAAATATAATAGTAATTGTTCATGTCACCATAGCTTCATCCATTATAATTGTATAATGAAGAAGAAAAAACCCCATCAATCCCACCTAGTTAAATTTCAGCACAAGAATTTCATCCGAGAAGAAAAAATAGCCCGTAGATCGACCAGTTAGTGGGTTGATCCATGCTCATTTTTTTAAAAATAACTTATGGGGAAATAAAATCATAATGAACAAAAGCCCTACATGGATAATAGGTTCAATAGGATGAATGATTATTCAACGATTTTGACCCATCTGTGAATGTCCTCGATCCATTGTCGAGGGAGAGATCTCTCGAATACGATGCAGAGTACTCTACGTTTTTGGCGGTCGTCGTTCATCAATAGTGATCCTCCAGATATTTAATGTGATTTGAAAGATACATATTTGATCTAAATTTCATGTTATCCCATTAAATAGGGAAAAATTGATGCATCATTTCTATTACACTGAGTCACTTCTATTACACTATTTTATTTAGGAAACAATTTTTCTGTTACTTTGCCTTACAGCATCACTGTGCGGTATCATTTTTGGAATTAAACAGCAGGCTCGTCGTTGTGTTGCATCGAATTTTGTTAAATAAAATGATTTTTTATGATATTTTTATTTTTCCCCTAAAAAATTCTGAAAATTAACTTTTTCCCTCATGCCACACCATTTGATGTTAGGTCCTTCTTAGGAAAATCATGTCACTCAGAGTTAAATTGTACCCTAGGATATCTAATCTTGGTACCCATATAAATGTAAAAAAACCTCTCACATGATTCTTTAGTGAACATTTAAAATATTTTGAAAAAACATTCTCAACACTATAGGCCTTAGAATCATGTGTCGCCTCAGATCATGGTCCCAATATAATCCCATTTAATTTTTAAAAAAATTTACATTGAATTCAACGGTATTATGAGTAGAAAAAACTATATTAAAACACCTCAAAATTTTGTAGTGGATTATTCAAAGTCTCCAAAGGTTTCCCCTCCTCACCCCACCCACAGTAAAGATGAAAATTTTATGTGGTCTCAAATGAGGTAAATACGTACAATATGTTAGGGATGTGTTGATATTTGTAGCTAAGATGATTTTAATGTGATTACATTATTTATTTAGGATAATTTAATTCATTATATATTGTGATTCATTATGTAATTTTTTAGATATTTAATATAATATTCTCTTAAAGATAAGTGCATAGAGGGGGGTCGTTATAGCTGATAGTTTGAAGGATATTTTAGCTACAACAAATAGAAATCAGTAACACCCAGTTTATACATGAGGTTATCCGAATTGTTTATCAATGAAAGAAGTGATTCCATGTTCTGAAGTAGTGGACTATGTTTATAAAAATAAAATAGAATCATTGGATGATATGGTTTAGGATATTCAATAGATGATGGTTGATAAGATCATAGAATTATTTCAACAACTGTTTATATACATGATACAATAGTTTCGTCATGATTTCTATTACTTATAGATATGGTTAGCACAATTGGGCACACTATCATCCAATTTTTAGTTTGGATATCTATCCTTGTATAACATATTACCATTGAGGTGTGTGTATTTTTAACCATTTATTTCATTTCAGTATTAATTTTAATAACAATTTAATATTTTATGATTTATCTACTATGTTATAGGAATAAATTAAAGGTAAATAAATACTATATAGACAATAAAAAATTAAAATATTTTATGAATTCATATAAGGATTCTAGTAGTCTTGATAGATTTTCAATGTATACAAATTTATTGATAATCTTTTCTGAGATTACCTTTCATACTAGGGTTTGTGGCCATGCAATTAATGTTGGGATTTTGGATAAGTATATCATGGATCATATACATGGAGATATGTTCAGTTTAAAAAAGATTCTTTTTTTCTATGTATGTCCTAAAATAAATCTATTTGTAAATTTAATTTATCAAAAATTAATGCTTCTGTTTTTTTTATTTTAGGTATCATTATATTATTTTTTAGGATTATTATAAGAAAGATGTGTATGGGTTTATGGACCCAAAATGTATTTCACATGTAGCAATGAAAATGATTTATGTAGAAAGAAAAATGTTTATTTCTGAAATATGTCAATAGAATGAAATTATCATGTGTTGGATGTTTCTTTATATTGAAGAATATGAAACATATATCTTATAATGTTTTATATATGTTTAACATAAAAACCACTAAACATGAATTTTATTTTATATCATTGTACATTTGATGTTAGTTGTATTTTTTCCAAAACAAAAGACACATTACTCATTATGATCTATCCATAGTGATGTGTGAGACAATTTCATAGATCTATTGACCATGTATGTTTGAAATTTTTAATACATATATATATTATAATGAAGTCCACATATTTCATTCACATTAGTTTCTAAGAGGTCATGATATTTTATTCAATATACCTCCTGAAAGATGAGTGTCATGATCAATATGTAAATGTAATGGTGAAATTACATTTACAGTTTCTATATTTTTCATATATTACATAATAGTGTTATTTTGAATTGAAAAAATCTTTTAAAAAGTGATTTCATAAACAATAATCCATAACAGAATGTGGATAATATATTTTAATATTTTGGTATGAAATAAATTCAACATAGATAGTTATGAAGTTAATTCATGTTAGAATCATATATAACGTTTTCCACATTATTTCATTCATTTTATTCATATAAAGGTTAATTAAATTCCTTTTTAAATTGAAGTTTTTTATTACACTTTATCTTATAGTGCATAGGTTCTCAATGAATTACAATTTGAATGGGAAAATCATTTTACAAGTTTGGTCAGGTTTTAGTTTGTTTGTATCAGAAATTATTTTTGAATATTGTAACTATAATTTTGTTTTGGTTAATGCTATGACTTGTCTCTGGTGTGTTTTTGTTATAGTCAGTTGTGGAGAGGATGAAGGTTCAAATATAAAAATTATTATTATTTTGGATTTTTCATATTAGTTTTTTTTGTCAATTATGAAATAAATGATCTGAAAAATGGATTATCACATCGGTTATAAAATAACAGATGTCAAAAATCCAATTAGAATGGTTTATATGGTTGTTTATTTTATAACTAACATGACAAAAAAGTTATCATGTAAGTTATCAAATAATCAATGTTAAAAATCTATTCAATATTTCATTTATAATATCTATTCATTCTATCTGAATTTAAAGAAATACTTATAATGTCACATATGATAACTAAACCTAAAAACAAAATGATAAATTTTATATCTAATGTAAAAAATATCATTTTATTTACTATTATCCAACCATACTAGACGTGAAGAATGATCTATTGGATGAATTTAATAGCTCATCATTCTCTATTCATCCATGAAGTTTGAAGATGTATTGAGATCTAAAAGAGTATTTTTGGAGGGGAACATGATGAGTGATAATTCAAAATGTGTATCTCTATTCTTGGTATGTTATAATATTAAGGATGAGAGATAAAATTATAAGCAAATGTTATAACCATTACCCATACTAGAATATAAATTAGAAAAAATGACCACGTATTTTGTTGTCGGACTCCCTACAATTTCTCAAGGCCAAAGGATATATTGTAAATAGTAAATCCCATTTGGAATTCATTCATTTTATTTCCACCCAATATTAATTATCCCATGATTATATTTCCATGAAATACATTAAATAGGTGATGTTTCATGGAAATAACATTCTATTGTATCTGATCAGGATTTGACATTCAACTTAATGTTTTGGTGAATTATTCAGTACGATCTAGATTTATGGTTTTTGTTTTGTAATTATTATCATACATATACAGATTGTCAATCTAACTAAACCATTATATCCTTGGAGGATAATCTGAGGTTTTATTCTATAAATTTCAAAGGATTATGGGACTAACAGCTTACTCTAGTAAATATTTCTTACAATAATAAATATCACCAGATTGTTCAAAAGACTCCTTATAAATCCATATACGGAAAAAGTGAGAAATATTAACATGATGTAATTAATTTGGATAAGGATATCTATAGGGACAAGATTTAGCTAAGGAAATGAATATTATGATTATAATAATTTAGTAACGTGTTAAGGTATCTCCATGTAGAAATAAATTTTATACTAAAAAACATCAATGACATTTTGAATTTTAATTTTTTGAATGGATATTGCTAAATATTTCAACATGGATCCCGGGTATGAGATTCAAAATTAATTTAAAATTGATCCCTATGAATATTATCCCAATCTAGAATGTTGATTGAGTATGGACATTTACATATCATTTTAGCACTTCCACCGAACCTCTATCATGTTCATGATGTCTTCCATGTATGTCTTCCGAGGAAGTACATACCTGATCATTCAAATGTACAATCTAAGAAGTTATTCCACTAGATCATGATCAATCCATTGGAGAAACACTATTAGGGTTCTTTGATTATATAGTTAAAGTGATATGAAACAAGAATACACTCTTTGTTTGAGTTCTCTGGTGGAATCCAAAATATAAAGAAGCCACTAGGGAATATGGAAATTTGATGAAAAAGAGATATTGAAATTTTTGTTGAAATATTGTTTAAATTTAGCAGATAAACACATTTTAATGTTCTATAATATAACAAAATGAGTTTTTATGAATTATTTCCCTTCAAATAATTTTAATTTATACGGTAGCTTTCAATACACGCGAACTGATGTCTACATGAACCATACCTTTATATACCATGATATCCTAGATTATAAATTGTATGAATAAATAAGAATAATAATATTTTACGAAAAAAGAGTATATTTTTTATATATAGAAAACATTTTTTAAAATAAGTGATTAATTTTTAGTTATATCATCATATTCTATAAAAATAAAATATTCCCTAAAACGGATTTTTTCTCATTCTATGAAAATAATATAATATTATCTATACATTTGATAATATTTATTTTATATAATGATAGATATTTTTGAAATCATTATATTAAAATTATGTAATATTTAATTCTTTATAATTCTTTGAATGTATTGATTTTTTGATTAATATTAAAAAAATTATCGAAAAAATTATTATATTTTGAATCAATTACAAATTTCATTTTAGTGATGAAATTGTTTTAAAATAATAATTAATTAACTTCTCTTATTAATAATATAATAAAATTAATCATTATTCATTTTCTTTTTGATATTAATATCAAAACGTTTCATTCTTAAGAAATTGTTTTTAGAAAACCAATTTACATCATGTTTTTTAGATTAATTTTAAATTAAATTATTCTAATTATATGAATTTAATTTTTTAAAATGGATAAAATATTTGGATTCATCATTCCCATATATTTTAGTGAGTCAAATTTAATTTTTGGTCATATTGAATTTTAAAAATAAAAAAAAAATCACCATAACTAAGGATAAAACTAGTTTAGTAGGGGTTAAACCACTAGTTAACGATATATGTGCCAATTAAACATATCCAATTTTATAACGATATTACAAAATCAACATATCCCAAAATTGAATATATTTCAATTTGGATTCATCTTTAGTGAGTATAACATTATTATATTTTAGTCTTATAAATTCTATGAGTGTCCACGCCTCCACTTATAAAAAGAGACACCGCCATTATCTTCTTTAAACCATATTGGTAGATCTATCAAAACAAAAACCTAACCAATTATCAACTAAATTTACCTATCAATTTTTTATATGTTTTTTAATTAATATAATACTATTATAGGTGGTTTATGAAAAGATCCAAAGGTGGTTAACTAAAGGAGAGGTAATAATCCTCCTCAACCTCTTTCAAGTTATTTATTCTTTTACCTACTCTAAATATATGGAATTCATTAAAAAAATATAAAATTATGTATATTATATATCATTAAATGTTATTATAATTATGTAACCACAACTATTTACAATATTTCACATCAAATGGGTACTTATAGTATCAATCATTTGTACGTGTGGACTACCACCTTCACATAATGTTACAATTCATTTAACTTACCATATTTTATGGATGTTAGTCATGATGCGTTTATTGATTAATTTTTTTAAATTTTAGTTATTATTATATACTTATAATATAATATCATTCTAATATCCTTCCCATTTGTTGGGAAATTATAACATTGTTTTTCCATTCGTGTGGAATACCAGCTCCAGGATGGGATGTGGTTCGTTGTTCATTTTCACATTACATGGATGGTAATAAGGATATATTTAATGTATATGTATTATAAATTGTATATAATAAATATTCTAAAAATGTTAATTCTTATTTAACATTATTTTATTTCCCCCATCAAAAAGTGAAAAATGTTTGCATGTGTTTGTACGACCTATTGTCTCTATAAATAGTGTAAATCATTTTTCTCTCTATAACATTTATGGATGAATATTAATATATATATATATATATATAATTAATATATATGATATTTATATGATTAATATAATTAATTAGACTATTAAACCATGATCAATGTATAGGGACTGGAATTAATGAAACGAATTTCTCACAAAAAATGAAATAGTTAACACCCGGAAACTATGATTTTAATACTAAATCATTTATAAATGGATATTGAAAATTTATATGTTTCCAATTTTTGTTATCATAAGTATTTAAATGAATTTTTTAAAAAATTATAACAAATTAAAATATATCCTAAATGATTATAACTTGATATCAACGATTTTCAAATTTGAGGTTAGGTTTTTTGAATCAAAATATCACTGTTTAATGGAATTGCTTACATTTAAGTTTAAGATGTTTATATTTAATGATATAAATCCAAAAATTAATATCAATGTAATTTTTTTATGGGTATATCTGGATATTAAAATTTTTCCAACAATTTTCCTCTCAGTTAGCAATCATGATATTGAAGGAACATTTTTATGGAAATTGGTATTTTTTTCCCTCTCAAATCAAAAATAATTTTTCTTATATGTAATCAATTTATAAAAATGTTTTCAGTAATGTTTTTTCTTTTGTAGTGTAATTTTATAAATTCGCTTTTACCCATGACATTATTTCTATTAAATGGTTTAATATATAATATTCATTTTATTTTACAATCAAGGTACATTTGAATTTTTATTGAGAATTTGAAAAGAATATTTTCTTTTACATACAAGGTATGAATAGAATATCAAATAATCTTATCAAATCAATTATTTTAAGCATAAATTATATATTTATATAGTTATTTTGAAAAAAATATTTTTGCCAACATATTTTTGGAAATTTTTATATTTGAAATATTTTAATTGTAAGTGAAATTGCTATTTTTCTCAATAATCATTTAGAGTAATATTTTTTTAAAAAAAATCAACTATAATAACATACTTTAATGTCACATAGTATTTAATGTATGTTTGACTTAATTATTTCATCATTATTATTTCTATAAATTTTTTATATATATAATGATGAGATGTTTATGAAACCTTTTTGTTTTCCATGAGTTATGTAATGAGGAACTTTTGAAATATTTATGAAGCTCATTTAATTTCAAATATTTACTGTATATGATGAATCATTTATGATCTACCGGGACACAGATGTATGGTTTTTATTATGTGATCAGTGGGAAAGGAATTATATATCACTCTAATGAATTTGATAAATATGTATAACTCATTTGATAATAATGACATGTTGGGGTAGTTATCCATGATTAGTAAGGGGCTCTGTCCATTATGATAGTTGTGTTAGTGATCCTTGACTAATGATTTTTCGAAATGGGAAGTTAAACCAATCCACTGTTATTTACATGGAGTGATAAATGACAAATGAAAAAAATGATTCTTATATTTGTACATAAAATTTATATCTTATGCTAATGTTATTCTCTCATGTTTCATGATATTTTATTCCTATATGATTCATTTCATATGAAATACAATGATTTATGACACAAGTGAAGATTATGAACTATGTTATGCTGGGTATGGTTTTCAAATGTTAATATGTTTTTATATTACCATTATGCTCGTGTTTTTTAAGTGCTCATTGATAACTCCATTGTTAATCCTTATTAAGCTTATGTCCTCACCATTTCTTAAGTTTTCTATATCAATGTTATAATGAATTTTTATAAGTATGATATTTTTTATAATGATTCTGGTTAAGAAGAACATTGTGGGAGATTATGTAGATCTCATATGAAAAAGTATTTAATGAATCCAAGTTTAAAAAGACACGAAACCTATATGATTCTAGCTTGGAACATACTGTAATGTATTGGATATACATATAAAAAGATCTAATAATTGTTTAGAAAATTTATGGGACTATATACAAGGATAATTAATGGAAATGAACTACTGTACCTAACACACTACATATAAATTATCTTGATTATATGTTTTAGAATAGTCTCGCTAAACATCATAATTTAAAAAAATGAAAAAACGAAATCGCATTTCTATTTCACACTTGTTTAAAGAACTGTTCCAACAGTAGTTGATGTCATCTCCCATATATAGTAGATTAAGAAGTACAATAACAGTGGGGTATCATTATACTGTACCTTATTCATCGTGAATATCATCACATAATAATCTAGTGAGAGGCCTCCTAGAACACCCCCTAATATTTTTATTTTTATTATTCTTTCCAACATTATTCTAGATTAATTATTATACTCTATATTCAAAAAATATCATGTAAAAACCTTCCTCTACCTTTAACTATTTATTTTATATTCTAATTAAAATCCCCAAAATAATTTTCAAAAAGGATATTATAATAATATTTTAATATTTAACTTCTTATATCTATCAAAAATAAAGAACATTCCTTCTTTAATGACTAGTCATTTAAAATGACATAGACCAGCTCCCTATTTTAAAATTCTAAGAAAATATTTCTTCAAAATAAAGAAAACCATTTACATGATTTAAACATCCATCTAAAATAGGATCCACGTGCATTTTTCAAATAATGAATTAAAAAATATAGTTATCTCATCAATGCTTCACCATTACACTTCCATCAACTTTCTCCATGACATGGAATGAATGATAAAAGTTATACCCACAGAACCTGAATCAATAGTTGATTATCATAATGAAAACTACATGTCCTAATGCTCCATTAATTCTTGGATTAAATATTTTTATTCAAATATAGATTATTTATTAATAATATTTTATGAATAATAAAATATATCATATCTTCAATAGAATAAATTTATATGAAAAAATACTGGAATGTTCCTTAGACACCATTATCATGATCCTTATAAATATGTAAAACATTATGATGAATTGGGGTCACAACTAAGAGAAATAAGCCATGAAAAGAACTTGTATTATCCTGATGAAATCATAGAATCATCCTTAAACACCAATATGATTATTAAATAGATAATAATGATCATTATGTAGAAACATAATTATAATAGAGATCCCAATTCATTATAACATAGAGATAATATATCATTATGAAAAACATTTTTCTTTAAAAATCTTAGATTCATGCTTTTGTAGGGATGAATGATGATTACATCAGATTCATTTTTAATAGTTTTGGAATTATTAAAAATTCATAAATATATATAACCAGAGATTCATCCATAAAACTCCATAATTTTTTGGATCGAATAAGTAAGTATGTATGTATATTAGATGGAACAATACAAGAGGGGGTGAATTGTAGGTTTAAAAACCTTTGAGTTATAGCAACTAAGAGATTATTTTAAATGATCTTAAACTAATACAAATACAAACACCCACAACTGTATTGAATATAAAAAGATATGATGTAATGTAATACTAATGAAATGTAAAACAATTGTATTCAAGACGAACACAATAATCAGAATAATATAAAGATGAATGATTCTACCTTAAAGAGTATAGAATCAATCAATACAATATGTAATAGAATGGATGTAATTGAACCAATTACAAATGTATAAGAGATAGAAAAGGAAACAAAAACAATTTCCTTTCTAATACAATTAGCAGCAGAAATGTAAAAGAATTAAAATTCTTTTAACCCAAAGAGAAGGGTTATCCTTTCACATAGGATAAAAGGTCTATCTCACCAACACCTTGGTGAGCCCTTGATACGATGATCGATTCGTCTGTCTGCCTATCCCCGGTAGCCCTCTATTTTGTAGGTAATCGGCACCTCTGTCTTTCAATCACTTGAAAGCCCTCGATATGATGATCGGACGCCCAAAGCACAAAGCATGAGAGAAGTCACATCATCTCTCTCTAGAACTTAATAGAAGAAAAGTATCACAGTTGTATCACACTTGTTCTCTTGTCTGTTGTATATTTCTATTGTTTTTTCAGCTTCAAATGACCTCCTGTTTATAGGCCTCAGATTCCATCGGTCACATCTCCTCCAACGGTCATATTTCTCTGAAAAACTCAGAGGGAATTGGACCCCTGGAATCATAACGGCCATATTGAAACAGAAAGCAGGACATCGTTTTTATTAGTTTGTAACTAACTCAACGACATCGTATTGGTTAGAACCAGATATATGAATATGATAATCAAGAGTACGATTTAAATGAAGCATGTGTTTTTGACAAAGTACCAACACAAGTATGTAATGAACGATATGAGAAGCAGAGTCAATGCAATTTCCATATTCAGTACGATCAACATTGTACAATTGGCATGGTCATTACGATCAGTATAATCAGTATGATACACATAGGCAGTACGATCAGCATGATCAGTACGATTAGCCTGGTCAGTACGATCAGCATGATCAGTACAATAATTATGGTCAGTACGATCAGCATTGTACGATTGGCATGGTCAGTACGATCAGTATGATCAGTACGATACGCATAGTCAAGGTTAGTAGTATTAAAAAGATATTTTTGATTTCCAAAACAAAACATAGAAGTCAAAAGAGGAATTTTGACTCAACAATATCAACCTTTTTGGAAAGAAAAAATCACAAAATAAAAACTAAAAGAAATACTTATCTCCCCCTCAGTTATTGGATACTCTTCTGAATAATTAATTTAATACAACTAACTCCCCCTAGGGTATGGACTTTCCTAAGGATTGTATTCGTAGATTTTCCTTAAGAGTGTGGTAAAGCACTCTGCCCCTTTATAAAACATTCTCCTCTTTTATAAATATTCTCCCCCTTTGTGATTTACAAAAAAAAGTGGTAAACTTTAATTGTATAAAAGAGTTAGAAAATAAACGCAAGACAATGGATAAAAGAAATTTGTTTACGATAACAATCAACACTAAACTTGAGAACAAATACAAGTCAGTTGTTTTCTCTTTACATATACTTTTTGATAAACTCATGAAGAATCGCCTTCATATTTTTTATCTCCTTCTTGTCTATAGAAATATCATCACCCTGAGACCTGAAAAGGTCATATTGATCTGCAAAGAGTTGATCCTGATTTCTGATTGTCTATTCCTGAACTCTGATTACTTCTTCAAGTGAATCAATTATATCTTGGAAATTCTTGTTATCTTTAGATAACACAGAGTTCGGTTTCTTCAAGAGAACTATTTCATCTTTGAAAGATGAGACTTTTGAAAACTCAGCCTGAAAGGAATTCATTCTCTCCTACAAGTCTTTTACTAAAGTAACATCAGCTCGTTGGGAAGACAGAATATTCAACCTTTCAACCATTTATCTATCAAGCTTATTGAAATCAATTGCAAGCTCATTTGACAACCTTCTTATATCTTCAATTGCTATCTAATTATCATTGATTGAGCTCTCTGTTTTGTAAGACCACTTGGTCATCTTGTTGAAGGCCTTCTTATGAAGAACCGAACTCTCTGAAAGAACATTCAAATCGGCTTCAACTGACAAAACGTTCTTTCTTAATTATTTTATAGAGACAAAATTCTTCTTTTGATTGTCAGTAATAAAATCAATCTTCCCTTCCAGCCTAGGGAAATATGGAATGGTCTTCTCAACCCTTCTCAAAACATGAACAATGTAATCACTCTTCTTGAGAGAGATTGTATGTTCTGAATCAGTATCTTAATCATACGAAGCCAGTTCATTCGATCAGCTTGAGTCAACAACGGGCTGTTTTCCTTTTTCTTTTTCTTTCTTATTTATTTCTTCTTCTATTCTATCACTAATGGCAACAACTTTATCAGTGTGAGAGGATTGAGCACCTTTCTTTTCTCGAGACGAAAATCTATCCGGAGTTCGTGCTTGATCGGCAGGAGGGGTTTGTTGAACACCTTTACTCAACTTTTGAACTATTTCCTCTCTACTCTACTTCGAACTCTGAAGAAATTCTAAAATAAAATATCCTTCCTCTTCTTCAACATATTTTATTTCCTCCATCAATTGTTTTCCTTTTTCTTTCTCAGGAAGACTCTGTACGATGGGCTCTTGATGCACTTCTTTCGTCAGTTGAGCACTAGCATCCTCAACCACTTTCAAGACTTTTGTGATATCAAGGTCCTGAGCCTTTCTTTTCAGAATAGTTTACTTTTTCTTTTCAGCCTTAAGGGTTTCTTATACCCTTATTCTTTCTGCAAATGCCTCATCCGGGTCAAGACCGAACTTTGGATCACCTTCCTTTCTATGTTCCTTATACTTTCTCCATTTGGCTACAACCTCCTTACTGTACTTTGGCTTCTTCTTAGGCTTTGAACTGGTTTGCAAATCAGACTTTTGAGTAATACCAGAAGATTGAATGTCTTTGGATGGAACAGGTGCTGATTGATTCTGAGCCGATTCAACTTATACATCTCTGACAAAAAGTTTTGAATTCTGATCAAAACAAACATTCAACTTCTTCATAGTACTTTTTCTAATTCAGGAGGGCTTCAAATCTATCAACTTCCCTTTCAAAGGAATGTTGCAAAACTTCATACTCTCGAGAATAAACATTGTATGAACGGCTGGATACATAATCAAATGAGATTTGATTTCCCATGACTTCACATTCTTAATTATTTCGAAAACATAACCCATGAGATTTACTTTTCTCATATTTACTAGATAGTCAATCATAAAAATATAAGAAACATTAAAAGTTTCTCTATCCCCTTTCCTTGGGATAAGAAAACCTTAATCCATAAATCCACAAACCTATTGTCCGGTGAAGATGAACCACTTTCCTTTTCTCTTCATTCACAACAAACAAAGACTTCTCGGCGCTTTCTCTATTAAACGTACCGACTTCCTCTGGTATTTTATGAGATGGGCAGAAAGAATCCCCTTCTATCGGGACATTCAGAAAAT
This sequence comes from Viscum album, assembly GCA_963277665.1. Lineage (NCBI taxonomy): Eukaryota > Viridiplantae > Streptophyta > Magnoliopsida > Santalales > Viscaceae > Viscum > Viscum album. The sequence continues at coordinate 1,431,036,894 of OY728141.1, forward strand.
GTGCCGCTTGTTTCATAGACATAGATTGCTTTCTATCTTACAAAGCAAAATTGATAGACATGTCTTTGTCGAAAGATACGGTTTTATAAAACTGACAGAATTCATCAAAGAGAACCGGATCTTCAAAAACAGGCCTTTCAACACACAAATGCTCCCATCCTTGAAACAAGACAATCCTCTTGTTGTAGAGTCATACAAATCATTGATGTCGCAGGAAACTAACCTCTCCCTTAAAAGGTCTTTTTCTGAGAAAGCCTTTGAGGACATATTGGGAGGTGTGTTGGCAGAAGACTGATGCATAAGGATGCTGCCGATAAAAGACCGTACGATGATTTAAAACAGTAGAGCAGTTCTTTGCCTCAAAACCTTAAAAACGATGTGGGTTTGGGGAGGGGGGATATTTATAGGCGATAAAGGGGTGACCGTTGATCTTCTATGGTCAAGATTAGAGGAAAACAGATCAATTGTTAGGATTAAAAACAAAAGAAAAAAAATAAAAAAAAATGGAAAGTACCTGCTGGGGAATGTAAGGATATTGTTGGTTTTAGTAAAGTTCAAAAGAAAACCAAAACATACGAAGTAAAATAATACTATCAATCGTCATACCGATGGAAAACAAAGTCATTACAATTAACTGACAAGCCGATGGAAAAGAATATCTTCACCATTAACTGACAAGCTGATGGAAAAGAATCTCGTTACCATTAACTGACATGCCGATGGAAAATAATCTCGTTACCATTAACTGACAAGCCGATGGAAAAGAATGTCGTTACCATTAACTGAAAATACGATGGAAAACAATCTCGTTACCATGATCTGTCAGTACGATGGAAAAGAAATTCATTATCACCATCGGTCAATACGATGGAAAAGAAATTCATTACCATCATCGGTCGATACGATGGAAAAGAAATTGATTACCATCATCGGTCGATACGATGGAACAGAAATTCATTACCATCATCGGTCGATACGATGGAAAAGAAATTAATTACCATCATCATTTTATACGATGGAAAAGAAATTCATTACCATCATAGGTCGATACAATGGAAAAGAAATTCATTACTATCATCTGTTGATACGATGTAAATGAAAGGTGTATATATAAAAAAACCGTCAACACGATAAAAAAATAGGTATATATTATGATAAAACTGTTAATACGATAAATAGAAAAGTAAATGATATGATAAAACTGTCAATACGATAAACGGAAAGACAAAAACACATACCAAGAGAGTAAACAATTAAAGATCATAATATAAAAAGAAACAAACAAAACATAGTAAGAGATGTCCTCACCCTTTCAAAGGGAGTTATTTACTGTATGGAGAATTGTAAAACATGAAGTATATTTGGATGATTATTTTAATGTAACCATTCCTATAATCTGTTTTATAAACTCAAACCTATCAGAAGATAAGGGTTTTGTAAAAATTTCAGTAAGTTGTTCTTGCATTCCGATAAATTGTAAAATAATATCTCCTTTTTGTGTGTGATCCCTAAGAAAGTTATGACTAACATCTATGTGTTCTGCATGAGAGTGGTGTACTGGGTTCTTACTAAGAGCTATGTCACTAGTATTATCACAAAGAATTTGAGTTTTGGAGAAACTCAATCCATAGTCAGTGAGTGTGTGTTGCATCCACAATACTTGAGCACAACAACATCCAGCTGCTACATATTCAACTTCAGAAGTGGATAGTGATACTGAGTGTTGTTTCTTGCATGACCAAGAAACCAGAGAATCTCCTCAGAAATGACATGTTCTAGATGTACTTTTTCTATCCATTCCAAAACCGCCAAAGTTAGCATCTGAAAAACTTTTTAAAACAAAAACATTCCCAGAAGTGTAAAAAATACCTAAATCTATAGTGCCTTTTAAATACTGAAAGATTCTATTTACGACTTTTAAATGAGACTCTTTTGGATTAGATTGATATCTCGCACATAAGCATACAGAAAACATTATGTCGGGTCGACTAGCTGTCATGTATAGCAAACTTCCTATCATACCTCTAAAGATTGTTTGATCTACTAGATTCCCAGTTTCATCAAGATCAAGATTACTTGAGGTACCAATTAGACTATTAATACTTTTAGTTTTTTCATATCCATACTTTTTGAGTAAGTCTTTAATATACTTATGTTGAGATATATATGTTCATTCTGGTTTTTGAGAAATTTTAAAACCTAAAAATAATGTTAACTCACCCATCATACTCATTTCAAACTCAGATTTCATTAAATTTGAAAAAGAATCAGTTAAAGATTTCTGTGTTGATCCAAATATGATGTCATCAATATAGATTTGAACAATCAAAACATTTTTATTTTCCATTTTTATAAAAAGGGTTTGATCTGTTGTACCTTTTGTATAATTGTTTTGTAAGAGAAATCATATAAGTCTATCATACCAAGCTCTAGGGGCTTGATTAAGACCATATAGAGCCTTGGTATGTTTAAAAACATGATCAGGATGTTTTGGGTCTTGAAAACCAGGAGGCTGTTCGACAAAAACTTCTTCTTGAAAAAAACCATTTAGAAAAGCACATTTTACATAATTTGAAATAGTTTGAAATTAATGTATGATGCAAAGGCTAATAGAATACGAATATATTCAAGTATAGCTACAGGAGTATATGTTTCTTCATAGTATATTCCCTCTTGTTGATTATATCCTTTAGCAACAAGTCTTGCTTTATTTCTTACAATGATTCCATTTTCATCACATTTGTTTCTGAAAACCCATTTTACACCAATTACAGTTGTTTCTTTGGGTCTGTCAACTAATGTACAGACTTGATTCCTTTAAAATTCATTTAGTTCATCTTGCATTACTTTTATCCAATCATCATCACCTAAGGCCTCACTTGGACTTTTATGTTCAAATTCGGAAAGAAAAGCAAGATGTTCTACTTCATTTCTTAAGGAATTTATGGTCCTTACAGGTTGATTTACATCACCAATGATGTTATCACTGGGATGATTCCTAAGAAACAATTGATTTGGGTTTTGTAAAACCTCTTCATCAACATATGGTAGAAAATATTCCGTGGTAATTATTTCAGGAATCCTTTCTTGAACATTTTTCTCACCAGAGTGATCTTTTAATAACGGTTGATAAGAATTTTTAGAAAACACATCTAGGGATGTAGGATTGGGTTGGTTGAAAACAAAAGGATTAGTTTCATCGAATTTTACATGTACTGTTTCCTCAACAGTACAAGTGTTTTTATTGAAAACTCTATAAGCCTTAGAATTGTGGAGTAACCTAGAAATATTCCTTCATCATATTTTGGTGAAAATTTGTGTAGATTATCTTTTGTATTCAGAATGAATACTTTTCATCCAAAAACATTAAAGTATGAAACTTTAGGATTTCGGCCAGTCCATAACTCATAAGGATTTTTATTAAGAAATGGTCTAGTTAAAACATGATTTATAGTATAATAGGTAGTACTAACAGCTTCAGCCCAAAAGTGCTTAGCAATTAAGTATTCAGTCAACATGGTTCGAGTCATTTCCTGAAGAATACGATTTCTTCTTTCAACAACACCATTTTTCTGAGGAGTTCTTGTTGCTGAGAAATTGTGAGTAATACCTTTCTTACTACAAAAAGTTTCAAAATCTGAATTTTGAAATTCACCACCATGATCACTATGAATAGTTATCAATGGTAGGTTTTTCTCATTTTTAACATGGGCTCTAAAAGTTTTGAAATATGAAAAGTCTTCAGATTTCTTTGTGAGAAAATAGACCCAGGTAAATCTAGTAAAGTCATCAACTAAAATAAATACATAGTATTTTCCTCCAATGCTTCCAGATTGTGAAGGTCCAAAAAGATCCATATGCACTAGATGTAATGCATTAGTAGTTGAAACTTCATTAATTGATTTAAATCTAGTTTTATGTTGCTTCCCAAATTGACAAGGATTACAGACTTTTGAAGAATCATATCTATGATCCGGTAGTCCTTTCACAAGTCTTTTATTTGAAGGTTTACTAATATTTCTTAGATTACAGTGTCCTAGTCTCCTGTTCCATAGCCATGATTGGTCCTCTATTGCACTTAAGCAGGGTAAGTTTTGGCTCCTAAGGTCTTATAAGTAAATAGTGTAAACATTCTCTTACCTATGGGAAGATAGAATGAATTCATCCTTGGAATTGTGAACTAGACACTTATCATTTCTAAAATTCACAAGGCAATCTTCATCACATAATTGACTTATGCTGATGAGATTGTGCCTAATACCTTTAACAAACAAAACATTTGAGATAAGAACTTTTCCTAGAAAAACTATATTGCCTATTCCAAAAATCATTCCTTGAGAATTACCTCTGAAGGTAACTTTTCCACCTTTTGTTTTGATAACCTTTTCAAAGAGATCTTTGTTTTCAGTCATGTGTCGAGAACAACCACTATCCATGTACAAAATTTTCTTATTGGTACACTTCTCATTTTCCTGTAAAAGAAACAATTAGTTTTTTGTAATCCAAACATGTTTGGATCCATAATGGTTAGATAAAATAATTTTAGGAATCCACATTTGTTTTGAAAAATGAGCTTTATGAAATCCTAAAGATTGAGTTCTGTTAAGAGAACAATCTCTTCTCCAGTGACCACCACATTGGCACATAGAACAAAATGAGGTTTTTTGAGGAACAAAATAGTTATTACTAAATACAGGTTTGTAATAAGTATAACCAAGACCAGAATAATTTCTCAAAGGTCTAATTTGAGAAAACATCTTGTCAATGTTTTCCTTCCCATGAGTAATGTTTGACAAACATTTTTTCATGGAAAAAATTTATGACTTTAATTTTAAAACTAAATTTGAATTTGAACTAGAGTTAGGCTCTAAAATATTTTTCTTGGAAATTATATTTTCATGATCCTTAGAATGTTTATCCTTATCAGATTTGACTTTCTCAAGGGTTTTTAAAATACATTCAAAATCAGAAGTTTTCACATCACGATCTTTAGAAAGATCTGATACTTCTTTAGTTAAAACTGAAATTCTAGAATTTTATTTCTCAAGCTTCTTCTTGTGTTTAGAATTTTCATTCTTAAGTAATTTAGAAAATCTAGATACTTCTTCAAAAGAAGGTAATGTATCATCATCTGATGATGAAGATTCATCATTTGAAGATTCACAATATTTATTATCAGTATAATTTGCATTCAAATATACATTTGTATTAGCTTCAGCATTTTTTACTTTAGCCATGAGACAATGATCTTCAATTGGTAATCTGAATAAAAGTCCAATATCCCTTTGTCCTGAGGACACATATTCCAAAGAATCATATGAAGAATCACTACCACTTGCACTCCATGTATCGTTTGCCTTCAATACTTTCTTTGTCTTATAAAAACTTTTCTTGTTTCTTTGAGAGTGTTTCTCCTTTATATCTTTCCTCTTCAGTAAAGGAAAATCAGGCCTTATAAGTCCTGCTTTCTTACATTAATAACATGTTACCTATGAGTCTTTCTTATCCTTCTTATATTGCTTTTTGAATCTATATTGGAAGTCTTTCTTTCCCACAATCTTGTTCATCCTTCGAGCAAGATTGGATAACTCATTATCCGAAGGATCACAATCACTTGAATCAGATATAACTTTCTTGGCTTTGGATCTTGTAAGCCTTTCAGGTGTTTTAGCTTTAGATGCAAAGGCTACACTACCATTTCCATTTTTCTTCTTATTGAAATCAGCATCTCTCTTCATTCTTGTCTCGTCCTGTAGAAGAGTTCCAAAGAGTTCATCTTGTGAAATCTGGGAAACATTTCTATTTTCATCAATAGCTGTCCTTTTTGAATCTCATTCATTAGGCATTATATCTATAATTTTATCAACTAGAGCTTCATCATCAAGACCTTTTTCTCCCATAGATTTTAAGCTGTTGACAATTTTCATAAACCATTGTTTCACTTTATATACTGGCTCTCCATACGGAAAAACAAATCCAAGATATTCTACTCGAAGCATTTCTCTTCTTGTTTCTATAACCTCGGATGTACCAAAATGAGTCACTTCCAATTTATTCCAAATGCAGTTGGCTGCTTCACATGAAGATATCTGACTGTATATATTCCTGGTCATAGAGCATAATAATGTATTGTGTACCTTGTAATTCAGTTGATATTCTTGCTTCTCTTGGTTAGTGAAAGTACTAACTTCTTTTTCAGGAATTTTGTAACCTCCAGTAAGCATAATAAAATTGTCTACACTAGTGTTGATCACAAAAGACTTCATATGATCTCTCCAATACTCATAATCATTCCCATCAATGATAGGTTGTCTAGAAGGATTCATATGGTCTATTTACCCAATATTCATTCCTGCCATCTAGTAAAAAAAACTTTTCCACTCCACACGTTAGTGTAGTAAGTATTTAAGATAGTAATATGAAAGAAATAGAACATGAAATACAAATCCGTGGAAAACCTTCTCTGATACCAATTGTTGGATCAAATAAGTATGTATGTATGTCTATTATATAGAACAATACAAGAGGGGGGGTGAATTGTAGGTTTAAAAACCATTGAGTTATAGCAACTAAGAGATTAGTTTAAATGATATTAAACTAATACAAATACAAACACCCACAATTGTATTGAATATAAAAAGGTATGATCTAATGTAATACTAATGAAATGTAAAACAATTGTATTCAAGACGATCACAATAATCAGAGAAATATAATGATGAAAGATTCTACCTTAAAGCGTATAGAATGAATCAATACAATATGTAATAGAATGGATGTAATTGAACCAATTACAAATGTATAAGAGGTAGAAAAGGAAACAAAAACAATTTCCTTTCTAATACAATTAGCAGCGGAAATGTAAAAGAATTACAATTCTTTTAACCCAAAGAGAAGGGTTATCCTTTCACCTATGATAAAAGGTCTGTCTCACCAATACCTTGGTGAGCCCTCGATATGATGATCAGTTCGTCTGTCTGCCTATCCACGGCAGCCCCGGATACGATGATCGGACCGTCTGTCTACCTATCCCCGGCAGCCCTCGATTTTGTAGGTAATCAGCACCTCTGTCTTTCAATCACTTGAAAGCCCTCGATACAATGATCGGATTCACAAAGCACAAAGCATGAGAGATGTCACAACATCTCTCTCAAGATCGTAATAGAAGCAAAGTATCATAGTTGTATCACACTTGTTCTCTTGTCTGTTGTCTATTTCTATTTTTTTCTCAACTTCAAATGACCTCATATTTATAAGACTCAGATTCCATTGGTCACATCTCCTCCAATGGTCATATTTCTCCGAAAAACTCAGAGGGACTTGGACACCTGGCATCATAACGGTCATATTGAAATAGAAAGCACGACATCGTTTTGACTAGTTTGTAACTAACTCAATGACATAGTATTGGTTAGAACAAGATATATGAATAAGATAATCAAGTGTACGATTTAAATGAAGCACATGTTTTTGACAATTTACCAACACAAGTATGTAATGAAAGATATTAGAAGTAGAGTCAATGCAATTTCCATATTCAGTACGATCATCATTGTACAATTGGAATGGTTAGTACGATCAGTGTGATCAGTATGGTACGCAAAGTCAGTACGATCAGCATGATCAGTATGATTAGCCTGGTCATTACGATCAGCATGATCAGTACGATCATTATGGTCAGTATGATCAACATTGTACGATTGGCATGGTCAGTACGATCAGTATGATCAGTACGATATGCATAGTCAAGGTCAGTAGGATTAACAAGACATTTGAGATTTCCAAAACAAAACATAGAAGTCTAAAGAGGACTTTTGACTCAACATAATTGACCTAATATAATTCAATCATTCATGATATGATTTAAAAATGACACAAATTGGTTTTGTTATTGACTGCTTCCACTCTATTCTTAGAAAAAATACAAAAAAAAACAATCCTATGGTGTTCCTGGATTTTTTAAGGATTTTGTCAAGATACTAAAAGACTTTCTACAAAAGATAGAATTAATTCTTGTCAATATTAACCATTTTGATATGTTGGATAACACATAAGGAGTGGGGAATCATGTTATGGAATGACCCTCTTATAGAGTGGTGAGTTGGACACCCACCACATACATCTACATTCATGTCTTCTTCAGTTCCACTATATATTGTGTTTTCATGACCCTCACCTAGTAAGACTTATATTATTCCCCATCCACTTTCTTTTGTAGTATTAAGTCTTTTAAATATATTAGTGACATATAATTACTATCTATGGTCATCATTTTATAATTTTATGATTATGTGGGTGTTAGATTACTCGACAATATAATACATGTAGCTTATTGGTATGCATGGCATGTGAAAACCCAATAATTTGATCTATAATAGGAAAATAACAATTACATGATTGCAATAGGAAGATTCAATACATCATTGAATAATATTGATAACATTACTAATAATTTAAATCATTAAATTCTATATTTAACAATCATTAATGTTATCTATGGTGGATTGATAATTAAAAATATAAAATATAATAATTAATAATTTGAATTTTTATTATTTAAATTTATAAAATATTCGTGGTTTGAAAACCTATCACTATGGTATGAGTGGAAAACCCAATTATTCTACTGGTTCCGTAATTCACCATTCCGTAGCATGTTAATGGAGACCTAATGTGTTTTCCATAATCCAAACAATGTCATTTTCTAATGTAAATCCATGTCAAGGACTCCTACCCAAACCTATGACCAACTGTTACACTACACATTCCCTTCACCCCTGTTCCTAATCTACTAAATCTACTCAATAATAACATCTTAGTGATTATGATATGTGTGCAGTCGATATTTAATATAGAATATGGGATAAAATAAGACTAAACAAGTTACTATGAATGGTATAAACCTATATTTATATATATTCAAATAAATTTATTAATATTTAAAAATACTTAAGCATATTTACATATATTTACATATATTAATATGTATATCAACTGATATTATATTGGTGTATATATAAATAAATTAATTTATATGTGTATTTATATATGTATGTATATTTATATAGATTTAAAGCAATGAAAAATGAATTATTACAATTTTTTAAAATCACATCCAAATGCCTCATGATTGCATATTATACTTTTGTTTTGGAAAACAATCTTGAGCCATTTAGTAGTTTTCTAAACCATTAATAAACCAAAAAAAAACTTCTCTTGTTTTATTTTATACCCATAATGCAGTCATAAAGGTGGAAAATGGTATATAGGCAAAAAAAATTCAAAGACATAGAATGTCAGTGATGATTTATATTTTTCCAATTTAAGACACATTCTTATAAACATATGTTCTATAACATCATGTTTTTCTATTTGAATACATATCACATATAAAACTCCCCTTCAACCTAATAATTGACTAGATTCTACCCTCTACCCAATATATTGGGTTCGAAAACATTGATTTCCCTTACTGATATTCAAATAGTTAATTGATTAATTAATTAATAAATTTAATTACATGATATTATAAAATTTAAATAAAAGAAAAGAATTTATATCCATAAGAATTAAAGGGATTTATTCATTTACATTGTCAATATATCCACGTTAAGTTACACCTAATGTAGATGATATAGTAAATATGTAAGGAATGCTCTATAAGTCCTTGTTCGGTTGTCCATAGTCCACTACAATAGAATTAATTTAGATTTAAATAGTTTTAACATCATAAATGAAATTTTTTAGAGATATTAAGTTAATGATTCAATTATATGGTATATATATTTTGTAACTGTTGATTCTAATTAAAATAATAATGTCATAAATTAACTGGTATTGTGTAATGTCGATTTTTAGAAGAAAATGAATTTAAGGAAATGAGATGAATATTTTATAAGATAAAATCGATTAATTCATGTTTAAATAACCTAAAATTAGGCCACATTCTCATTCAATAAATAGATTTTTATTTATCCAAAATTTCATTGGATTGTGGTATCTCATTCATTTGATTTCAAAATCTGAAAATATCTATCTCATTTAGAATGAGAAATAAAACAATGGAATTGACTATTTTTTCTAGATATATATAAAATATCTTAATAGATAAATGGTATAACAATATTGGAAAATATGGCATGATATCTGGATTTATGGTATGAATTATTTTCAAATTCTAATAAAAATGATAAAATCATTTTTGTAAAATAAATAGGCTCTTCTCCTCTCATATATATTTATAGTTCCCTATTATAGTTTAATAAACTCCATTTCATCATTTCATTAACACTATTCATTGAATATATTCTTATAAGACTTGTCCAATGATTATATTATATAGCTATTTCTTTTATTAATATTTATATTTCATATTGATGGGGGAACTGTATCTATATTTTAATCCCCTAAGGGATGACATTTATTTTCTATGTGGTTTTCCATTGAACTACTAAAAAAGAATAAAAGGTATTTATTAATACATTAAAATTTTACATTTATTCTTCCCAAAAACGTTTATGTTCATTCAAGGTCCCATTATTAGTAATTCAAAAGAATATTATGGTTTTTTATATCCACATTTACACTTTAAAATGGATTTTAAAAATGACCTAGAATACTTATGAACTATATAAAACCCCAATTTATTGGACTCATGATAAAATTACTATGAATTAATTTTTTATGGCGGTGCTAATTTAGCTTCCAAGGATTTTAAGTGATTTTGTTTTTATAAATTTCATTAGACTATAAATTTAATTACTAAATGAATATATTTATTTATAAATAGTTCATTTATACACATATTTTGGACCTATAAAGTTTCCATTTCATTAATTTGTTAAAAATGTATTCTCAATGTATAAAAGTATTTTATTTACTAATATATATATATATATATATATATATTGTGTATCCAATAAGATGGGTGACAACCAATCATAATCGGTTAGGCCCCTGAGCTTGAACCCATGGGTGAACGGAAACCATGGCGTTGTGCTTGCCACTAACCTATGAACTCCACTACCTTTGTGTTCCATATATTGTTTATATCTATTTGATTCCCTAACAGATATCATATAATAAAATTATACTTTCTTTCTTAATTTTAGAATTATTATGTTTACTTTATATATATAAATATGTTCTAATTAATGGTTAAATATATTCCCTTTAAATCATTTGTACTTTGATCAATTTAAGAATTTTGTAATTATTGTATATTTTTTAAGACTTAATTTATGTTAAATATATATATTCATAATTATATGATGTTTTAAATTTAAAATTTTAAAGGTATAAATAAAATATTGGTTTCAAATTTAAAATTTTAATAGTTATTTTTTTACTAATCTTTTTTTCCATGTATTATATTGCTTTAAAAAAAAGATATTTTCATAATTTAGAATTTTAAATTTACAAAATGAAATTACTTTTTTAAATCATCTTATTAAATTTAGCAATGATTTATTTTATTTAGAATTATATAATATGATTTTTTTATTGAATGGTTTAAATATACCGCTTTCTATAAAACTATCATTTAGTTTTATTGAAAATTTTCATTATTATTTTAATATAATAAATAATTGAAATAAAGAATAATTAATATTATATAATCATAGAATTACATTTCAATCATCATTATACCTTGTTTTTTTATATGTTAATTTTTTTGGCTAAAAACACATTTTTTCTGAGAATTGATTTTCATTGGGTTTTGATTTTTTATATGAAATTTATTTTTTATAATTAATTAAATTAAATTCTAAAATATAGATTCTATATTTTGAATATAGAAGTTTACATTTTCTAAAACAAATCATTTTATTTTTTGGGGTTATGAATAGTATTCATGGTAAAATTTACCACCTCGGTAAATTGTAAAATGGGGTATATAAATTTAAAAATACCAAGTAAAAAAATTAAAACAACTATAAAACCTGAAGATGGATGAAATGTTTCCATGTGGTAATTGGGTCTTCAAAACAGTGTTCATGGGATATGATGTCATGATTCTTGTGGCATCACACATTTTTATTACATAACATTTCATTACATCTTACAAGAAGAGGATCTTTAATGTCTAGTGTCTTGGAAATATGGGACATAAAACAAGAAAACAACATAAAATATTCTTCTAATACACCTTTAAGTCTTCATAATATTTTCATACTATGTCAAATTACTTCATCCTATATCATGGAGACATACATCAAAGTAAAGGGTGAGTAGAAGGCCCAGTAAGGGTAAACAAGGAATCAATTTACTTGTGATATCAATTAGAACATGAATAATAACCTAAAGAAATGAGAAATGGATGCAGATAAATATCATAATGAAAATAACATGAATCATACATGAATATGTCGATAAAAAATTTCATTTATACATTCATGAACATAAAACCATGGTCTATCCCCAAGGTGTCATAAAAATTACCAGGGTTATTCACCAAGATATCGTGAAACTTGTCATCTCTAGAGATTAATTCTTTACCCAATTCATTGAAGATATATCAGGGAGATCCATTAATATATATTTTATTCCATGTATTCCACATCGATCATAATCAACATTTCATAAATAACGCATAGAGTCTAAAATAAATGGGTTTTATTTCAAAATCATGACGTTTTAAAATGTATGTTAAATGAGTTCATTAAGCCTTTTATATCCCATGGAGAAGGAGTGAGGGTTATATGTATGTCAATTCCAGAATAATATATACCATTTTTTAAAATTTAATAACAACCATATAAACGAAATAGGGATGGGTATTCACATAAATAAAACATGATAATTCCTTGATAGAAAGAGAGAGATTTGGAGCTGAAAATTCTGCATCATAACTACTACATAACATTATTTTAGAAAAAATTAAATGGATAGGGTACATGGGTAACCCAATAATAAATAACATATAATATAGTATAAATATTTAATTATATGGAGATATAATCATGTAATGGATATTTTAATGTCATACTTCATGAAAAAGAAACATGAAAGAAAAGAGAAGGTGCAATTTATTTTACAAAAAAATTTGAAGCCTAACGACGTCACTTAAAAATTGTGAAAATCAATTGATGAGAGTATAATGGGTTCTCTCATCATTTGGAAATTAAATTGACAGTATAAAATATGTATAAGAACAATCCCCCACATAATAAAATTTATCTATATGACATAACATAAACAAAGTCATGACATAAAAGAAGATGATGAAAGGATCCCTTACCATGAAGAGTTACTTCAAAACATCGAAGTTCGGGACCTTGAGAGGCTTGTGGGTATCTTGGGAGGACTTCTTGGTTGGTAAAGAGGCCATAAATTCTATCATAAGGATTTTGGAATGAAATGGATGTGGGAATTGCTTGGTATTTATAGTAGAAGTGAGGGAACAGAGCATAAATATCAAAGGGACACCTCATCGGTGGTATTGGAAAAACCGTGGGATTTCTGTTTGTATTTTCCCGTGGTATATGCCACCTGGGACACCTCATATAATATCTTACTATTAAAAAGTCAACATGAATTATTACATAATTATTACATCCTTAATGATGTCCTCAAACACCCGAAACTCAAAAATGTATTTTCACTATTCATCGAAAATTAAGCATTTTCATAAAAATACCAAAAATTTACCTTAAACTAATAATGATTCTATGAATTAAAAAATGAACTCCATTTTATAAAAATAATTTTCTAAATATTTTAAATTTAATTTTTAAATAAAAACACTTTTCATCGGAAAAAACTAATACTTAACTAATAATTTCTAAAATAGTTATTTACTTATTTTATTAGATCACATTAACTAATAATGGTGCCTAAAATATATAAATAATTTATTAAGTGATGTTACATATCCATTTGGTCACATTACTATTCATAGGCATAAAATATCTATTCATAATTTATTATTCACCAAAAATAAATTTGATCTTATTAGACTCTAAATTTCAAAACAAACACAGTTGTAGAAAACCATTTTTGAATATAATTACCCATAATTAATTATTTATGGTGTACATAAGTATTTTAAAATATTATTTTTTTATAATTCATCAATAATATAAATCATATATTTATCCAGACATTTGATAATTCATGAAATTTATCATAGGAAGAAATCAAAATTTTATTTATCACATAGGATTACACAAAGAAGTTATGATCTCATTACGTATCCCCTTATAAAACTAGAATAGGACCGATGTTTAATGTGTGTTAAGGTGATATAATCTATGGGAGGATCAGCCAACATTTCCTGAGTAGTAATTTCTATCATCATAAACGTCTTCTGAAGGTGATTACATTCTAGCTTCACACGATGAAGTTAGTCCTGGGTTTGGTCCATAGAAAAGGCCAATGGTGATACCTTTTTCCCATGTTTTGTCAGATGAGATTCGATCTATCCGAGACTACTGGATGAGTCCATAAAATATTCCATCTATAGTAATTAAACAATATCATTTCATTTTAAAGACAAATAATCCCAACATTAAGAGTTTAGTTTCCAACCGTCATTTTGACCAATGGTCATACAATAGTCAAAACCCAACGATCTCATTTTATTTCTACTCATTTCATAAAATGAAATAGTTTTGTTGTGTATAAAATAATATACCACAAAAAATAAGGAAACAAAAAAATATTAAAATGTTCAAGTCTTTACATTCTTCCCCCCTTAAGAAATTATGTGCCTGACATTTTTAACTCACACCCAGAGAAGAGAAATGGTGTGGGTACTTCTGGCTCATAGACACCTCTGGATCCAACATGGATTCTTCATATTTGTGGTTCCTCCACAACACCATAACAAGGTGGGTAGTAATTTTGCGTAGAACCTTGTCTCTATGATCTAAGATCTCCAACGACTACTCCTCATAAGAGAGGTCATGTTCTAGTTGTACCACCTCTGGTTTTAGTACATGTAAAGGTTCACGTATGAACTTCCTCAAGAGGGATACGTGTAAGACATCATGGACATGTGATAGATTTGGAGGAAGTGCATGCTAATAGGCCACTGCTCCCACGCGGTCAAGGATTTAATCATGGAAAACGTACCTAGGGATGAGCTTCCCTTTCACCCCAAACCTCATGAATATATTCCAAGGTTAAATTCGAAGAAAGACCTTATCACCGTTATCAAACTCCAAGTCCCTTTGACGGTTGTCAGTATAGAACTTTTTCTGACTCTAAGTATCCTTATTGTGTTGCTGGATGGCATGGACTTTTTCTTTCATATCTTGCACAATACCCGGCCAAAGAAACATTCTCTCACCAACATCATCCCAACAAGTAGTATTTCTACATCGCTTCACATATAGAGATTCATATGGTGACACTAAATGATCGAGTGGAAGCTGTTGTTGTAAGTGAACTCAACCAAAGGGAGGTATTGATCAAGTCCACCTTTAAATTCCATTGAGCATGTTCTCAACATTTCCTCGAGTGATTGAATAGTCTTTTCATATTGGATATTAGTGTACAGGTGATATGACCTACAGAAATTCAATTTAGTGCTTAGTGCATGTTAATGACATCTCTAGAAATTTGATGTGACCATAGGATCACGATTAGATATGATAGAAAGTGGAACTCCATGCAGCCTTTCCACTTCATTCATGTAAATCTAGGAATGTTGATGATGAGAAAAATCATACCGAATGGAGATAAAATGGGCAGTCTTGGGGAGATGGTCCACAAAAACCCATATCAAATTGTTTCCTTTGGATGCTCTTGGGAGGCCAGTGATGAAGTCCATAGTGATATTATCCCACTTGCATGCTAGTATGGGTAGTAGTTTCAATACAACTTTAGGAAGTTGTCATTATTCCTTCACTTGCTGTCATACTAGGAAACTTTTAGTGTAGTCAGCAATCTCCCATTTAATATTATCCCACAAATATGATCACTAGGGTCCCTATACATTTTTGTGCTTACATGATGTAGAGAGAAAGTAGATCTATTAGCTTCATCCATAATCTCCTTTTTTATTTCTAGAATACATGGATCACATAGTCTTGGAAAAAAATTCAATACACCTTTTTTATCTATATTTAACTCAGGAAACTATCCATCCATTACAACCTCATACTTATTCTCTAACAAAAGGTCTTCATTATGATCATTATTGATCTTCTCTAGTAATGATTGTTGATAAATAATTTGGGTTAGGGTTGATGTTGTCCCTTATATTATAATTCCCATGTCGAAATTTACTAGGTCATTGATCAAAGGATCTTTTTGAATCCTCATCATGGGAATAACAATTGGGCCTTTCCTGCATAATGCATCAACCACATTGTTTGCTCTGCGAGGGTGATAATGAATTGAAAAATCATATTTTTTAAGAAGATCCAACCATATTGTTTGTATCATATTCAGTTCCTTATGTGTGAAAATATACTTCAAACATTAATTGTCTATGTATATATCAAATTTCTCCCCTTAAAATTAGTGTCTTCATATCTTCGACGTATAAATGACCGTAACTATCTCCATATCATGCGTATGATAATTCGGCTCATGAGTATTCAACTATCGAAATGCATAAGTAATGACCTTTTCAGTATTCATAAGGATGCACCCAAGCCCATTCAAAGATGAATCACAGTAAATAACGAATCCTTCTCCACTTGATGGCAGAGTTAACACGGGTGAAGTAACCAATATCTTCTATAGCTCTTGCAAACTTTCCTCACACTCCTTTGTCCAGATGAACATGACCTATGTTCGGGTAATCTTGATTAATGGATAAAAATGTCTTGAAAATTTCTACAAAAAAATCCTATAATATCCAGCTAATCCAAGGGAACATAGAATATCAGTTATTTTTGTAGGATGAGGCCAATCATCTACAACTTTTTTCATTGAAGGGTCAACTATGATTACTTCATTGGTAACAATGTTCCCCAAGAAATCAACTTTTTGTAACCAGAATTCACATTTACTAAACTTCCCAAAAATCTTCTTCTTCCATAGTGTTTGAAAAATATCCCTTATATGATCCTCTTGGCCCTTTCAACATTTTCAATATATCAGGATATCATCGAAAAAAACTACCAAAAAGGTATCAAGGTAGTCCTTGAAGACTTTATTTGTAACATCCCATGTAAATGAAGAATAATATATTTTTATACATATTAATATTTTTGAATTAAATATTAATTTTACTTTAAAATTGTTTCAATGTTCGATAGCGTACCTGATATGCAACAATAGGTTTCATTGGAATCTTACGTTGCACACTAATAATATAATATTATTATTTTAAATGGTAGTTAACTCCTAACTGTTGTATTGGAGGGAATGAATGAATCTAACTAAAATATTATTATATATTGATTTTTAAATTTATTTACATCATCCAATAAAAATTTAGTGGCTTAAAATGTGAATGAATTTAATTTTAAGCATAATTTACATTAAAAGGCCCATTTACTGCCTTTCAATGGCGATCCATTTTTAAATATAGTTTTGGTCACTTTAATACATTCTATATGACCAAATAGAATCCTTATTTAAAATGGGGACATAAAATTTTTTACTTTGTTTAATTTTTTTGAAATTTTCCGATAAAGTTCACTTTTTAATGAATAGTGAAAATATTTTATTTTAATTCAAAACTATGTTTTAATAAAATTTATTTATATGGATAGATTATATTTTTAATAGTTTTTAAAGTGTATGTAGGATATATTTTTACCATTTAAGTCAATTTGGGTCATTGGAATTAATTTCACTTTGAAATCAGACATAAACAAGTATCAATTTTTTTTAGTTATTGTTTCCTAAAAACACGCTATTTGTTTTAACAACTGGAATTAATTTTAAAATTAAATAATGTCACTTCTAAGTTTTGAATTTGGAAAAATTGACATCATTTTTCAATTCATAATATAAAATATAGCTTAGGCTGAATTGTTTGTATTTTTCTGAAAAACTTCAGTTTTTGATTAATAGTGAAACTACTTAGTGGTAGTTAAAAAAACAGACTTTTTCATTTAAATGAAATTTTACCACTTTTGTAAATTGAATTTCAAAAATCCGACATACATGGCTGTTATCAAGAAGTAAAATGTGCTTCATAAAATGAAAATATTTTTTGGTGAATAGTAACTTTTGACTTTTATTTACCACGGTTAAAGGTAAATAAGGTAATTCCTTGTAGAAAGAATATTATAATAATTCAAAATTACATTAACACTTTTTGAAATTTTATTTTTTGAGAAATTTACGACCATGGGAATCTTTGGGTTGATTTTGGGACCCCATTGAGCCACGTGGGTGTGATAATGACAATTAAGATCAATTAATTTAATGTAAAGACAAAATTGACATTAACAAAAAAACTTTTAGTAATTAATTTTTATATGGTGTTATATAAGTTATATTTTTGACTGTAAATATTAATTGGAAATATAAAAATAATTCCTACATCATGGTATTTGTTTATAATTTTTAGACATCAAATAAAGGAAATTATTATTGACATATTAATGATGCGTTATTTACCTCATTAATAAATCATTTAAATAAATAAGAATACAATGATTAAAATAATATCCAAAACATGTAAAATTTTGATTGGATGATTTTATTTCGACCATGAGTCAGCTTATCATTATATTTAATGATTTTTGGCCCATTCCAAAACCGAATATAATTATAAAATAAAATAATAGTTTCACACATTCTTAAAGATCCCCTCCTCCTCCTTATAAAAGGTGACCACTTCTAACCAATTCCTCACACATATGAAGCCATTTGGCTCGACCAAACTCCACCCAATTAAGCTTCCTACATCCCTATCCTGCTTCTAGAAGTCTTACCTTAGGTATAAGGCACATCAAAAAATCCTTTTGGTTAAAACCAAAGGAAGTTACCCAAATTAAAGGTAAAGGTTTCTCTTAAACTGTTATCTTTTATTTTACTTCTCCAACCCCTAAAATCAATTTATTCCTTTATTTTGTAACAAAACCAGTATCCTCAATATACTAGGATGTTTTTATGAGAAGGATTCGAACTACATATACACACACATCCATCTAATGGGTGAAGAACATAATGTTTCTGTAGATGGAAAACTAACTCCTCATGAAACGATGATTGTTCGATTATCTCCTACTACCTATCATGGTGGCCATTATGATGGAACTGTATTTATATATGATATATATTATGTTTATGTTTTATTTATGCTTTTGTATTTTCTATTTATATCACGCCTTAATGGTTTCCATAGTGGGTAAATACGATAATCTCATTTGAAAAATGCGCACTATCGCCCCCTCAAAGTGATTTGATTCGTTAATGCCTTATGTGGGATGTATAAAGGATAGAGTTAATGATATTATATATGATATTATACAAGATTTTAATATACCTATGTATAATTATGTTTTATTTCCATTAAAATAAGAAATAAAAATGAAAGTAGCGTTTATGCATACATATGGCTTACCGTCTCCATGAACAGTGCATTTCATTTCTTACCTCCATTTACTATTATAAATACATATATATGCTGGATATATATGATATATATGATATATAAATCATGAATATCATTCTGGTTATAATGAACCTTTGACCGCATGAACAACATGTAATTATAAGAAGTCCATTTTTAACTCAAGTACCAAATATCGACAAAACGACCATTATTAACTTAAATGATTACATAATGTTTATAAAATGGTAATAAGTGATATAAAAGAAACAATAAACTTGAAACATGTTCTTATGCAAGTAGAAATTAAAATTAGTTTATTATTCAAGTGATTAATGAATGATCGAGTCAAGTCAGACACGAGGTAAGGGTCTTCGTGTCAATCTTCTTCCATTGAGGCATATTTTGTTTTAATACATGACTTACTTTTATACGCTGTATAAACACCCTTGACTTTTCAAAGGGAATCTTTTTATACAAATCATTTTACTAAATGACAAAAATGTTTGTTTCTTTTAACATAAGAGGTGACAACAACCTTTTCCACCACCGCGAGTATTATTTGATCTTTGGCTTCCTCAACAAGTCGTAATGTTTTTAAAAGAAAATAAATACCCTATAATATTTTATGTATTTTGGTATTGAAAATGGTTGTGATAAGGTATTTTTATGTCAATATATTTAAGTGATATATTGTGATTGAAATGTGGAAATGTTTTCTTTCTTTCATATTTGTTGTATGCCTTATGATTTTATAATGGTACTTGGACATTTGATGGGTGGTTACATGATAAACAAAATGACTGGTAGTTTCGTGAATACCAGGATGGGTGGTTACATTATAACCTCTAATGCATTGGGTATTGAAGTTGGCCTTATGGCTCTTCCATTTAGTGATATGTGTGGAAGTCGATAGTATGGTTATTCAATTTATGTATGTTTATGTCCCAAGTTACCTTAATATGTTATGTGTTCTTTATATGGGTTTTATAGTAATCTTTTGGTAACAAAATGGTAAGTAATGATCATTTATTCAGTGAAGAGTATTTACTACTTGATAAAGGTGAAAAGTTTTACTTATGTTAATGTAATCATGGTTTACTTGTAGTTTCAAAAAAATAATAGTTTTACTTCATTGTGTATCCCTTACTGAGATTTTTATGCTCATCCCAACTTTTTGAAATGTTTATCACATGACATAATGTGGAATAGGGTCAAGGATGAGATTAAGGAAAATTCATGATGTCTTAAACATGGAACTAGACATGACTCTTTTTTTTCAAGAGTCCATGTTTTGTAAAAAAATGGATACTTGGTGGAAGTGTCTACTTTGTAATTTTTTTTGAAATGTAATAGTTATGGCCGAATTCTCTAAAACACTAAACCTGAAAAGATAATCAATGTGAATTATACATTTAATTCAATATTATGGAAGGTTTAAGGTCGGGTCCTTATAGTTGATATCAGAAGTCGGTTTATATAACTTCAAGAGTTGGGTATTGATAAATTGATATCCGTAAAGTAATTTATGATAATATTTATATCATATATAATTCATAGATTACCATGTTGCTTAACCTATGATAGTTTCTATGTTATGAATGGTTTTCCTTAGAAGAAACAGGGAAGCTATGTTGGGAAGGCAAACAGAGGAGAATAATCTTCCAAATAAACAACCTGAGATGGTCAAATTCAGAATTGAATAGTTTACTGTAGTGATGGCTTAGTTAACTCAGGTTATTACTGAAGGTCTGTTGAAAAGTTTGCATGATTATCTAGTCCAATGACTAAGTTAACTCGAAATATTTTTAAGTTCATATGGACAAAAGGATGTGATGATTGTTTTCAGGAATAGAAATGGAGATTGGTGAATGCTCTTGATTTGGCACTGCCTTCCAAAAATGGTGAGTTTGTTATCTATAGTGATTCTTCATTGAAAGCACTGGGTTGTGTCATAATGCAGAATTATTAGATAATTTCTTTTTCTTCATGTCAGTTCATATCCCATGATTTAAATTACCCTATACATTATTTTGAATTTTCTTCTATTGTTTTTGATTTAAATTTTTTGGGGAATCATTTTTATGGAGTGAAGTGTGAAATATATAATGATCAAAAATTTTTAAAGTATATATTCACTCAAAAATAATTTAACATGAGATAGAGGAGATGGTTGGAATTAATCAAGGATTATGATTTCATGATTCATTACCATTAGGGAAAAGCAAATAATGTGGCTGATGCTTTGAGTTGAAAAAGTAATTCTTCATTAGACATGTTTCATTTGGAACGAGATCCTTTGGTTTTTGATTTAATAAACTTTTGAATTAATGTTGTTGGAATAGGAAATTCTTATATTTTTTATCATGTGTTAGTAAAATAATCTCTATCAGACAGAATAAATCAATCGCAGAAAGAAGACAGTGAGTTGCAGAAAAAGGTAGAGTTGGTTCAGAAGGGTATGTTTCTTGAATATAACATTGATAATGATTGTGTTTGGAGATTTGGGAAGAGATTATGTGTACCTTGTGATTCACAGTTGAATAATGAGTTGTTATGTGAAGCTCATAGTTCTCCCTTTTTAGTTCATCCTGGTAGTACTATGATATACAGAGATCATCGAGAGTATTTCTGGTGGGATGGAATTAAAAGAGATATTGCAGATTTCACTGTGAGATGTTTGACTTGTCAGTAGGATAAAGCAGAGCGGCAGTTACCAAAATGGATGCTTCAGCCTCTACCAGTGCCAGAGTGTAAATGGGAAAATATATCCATGGACTTCATTGTGGGATTACCAAAGACATCTCGAGTTAATAATGCAATCTGGGTTATAGTTCATCGATTGACTAAATCTCGCTCATTTCCTTCATATTCGAGATACTTTGTCTCTAGATCAACATGATCAGTTGTATGTTAAAGAGAAATTCATGTTTCATGGATTTCCCCACTTCATTGTATCTAATCTGGATCCCATGTTCACTTCTATATTTTGGAATGGCCTTTAGAAGTCATTGGGTACTGAATTAAATTTTAATACAGCTTTTCATCCTCAATCAGATGGGCATCCATAATGAACAATTTAGACCTTGTAGGATATGTTATGTGCTTGATCTATGGATTATCAGGGAAGTTGGGACCAACATCATTGTTTGGTTGAATTTTCTTATAATAACTTTTTTCATTTCAGTATACAGATGGCTCCATTTGAGGAATTATATGGAAATAATTTTCGAGCACCAGATTTTTGGGATGAAGTAGGTGAAAGAAAGCTGATGGTACCATAATTGGTAGAAGATATGGGCAAGAACGTTAAGTTTATTCAAAAGCACATGACAATAGCTCATAGCAGACATAAAAGTTATGCCGATAACTAGAGGAAGGATCTTTCCTTTGAGGTAGGTGATCATGTCTTTCTCAATTTTTCTCCATGGAAATGCGGGATGTGTTTTGGTAAGAAGGGAAAGTTGAGTCCAAGGTTCATTAGACCTTATGAAATTCTAGAAAAAGTTGGATCAGTTGTGTGTAGAGTGTATTTACCTCTATGTTTATCCTAGGTACAAAATGTGTTTCATGTTTCCATGTTGAGAAAGTATATGCCAGATCCATCTCATGTTTTGAGCCCGGAGGTAGTTCAGTTGGAAGAGAATCTCTCTTGGGAAGAAAAACCAGTTCAGATTCTTGACCGTAGAGAGAATGTGTTACAGAACATGGTAATTTACTAGGTAAAGGTATTATGAAAAAACCATATGGTTAAAAAGGCAATGTGGGAATCTAAAAATGATATAAGGGATAAATACCCCCACTTATTTTGATAAGTGAATAAAAATTGCGAGGACACAATTTCCAAAATGGGGAAGGATGTAACATCACAAGTAAATGAAGAATAATTTAATTTTATACTTATTAATATTTTTAATTAAATATTAAATTTATTTTAAAAGGTTTTCTATCTTCGATAGCGTACCTGATATGCAACAACG
The DNA here is from genome assembly GCA_963277665.1 of Viscum album. Classification (NCBI taxonomy): domain Eukaryota; kingdom Viridiplantae; phylum Streptophyta; class Magnoliopsida; order Santalales; family Viscaceae; genus Viscum; species Viscum album. The sequence goes on from OY728141.1 coordinate 1,431,060,339, forward strand.
GGTTTCTTTGGAATATTACGTTGCACAGTAATAATATAATATTATTATTTTAAATGGTAGTTAACTTCTAGTAGTTGTATCGGAGGTAATGAATGAAACTAACTGAAATATGATTATAACTGATTTTTAAATGTATTTACATTATCCATTAAAAGATAGAGGCTTAATATGTGAATGAATCTAATTTTAAGCATAATTTACATTAAAGGACCGTTTTATCACCTTTTAATGGAGAACCCTTTATAAATCTTGTTTTAGTCACTTTAATACATTCTATATGGCCAAATAAAATCCTTATTTATAATGGTGTCATTAAAATTTACATTGTGTAAATTTTTGAAATTTTTCCGATAAAGTTAATTTTTAATGAATAGTAAAAATATTGAATTTTAATTCCAAACTATGTTTTAATATAATTTATTTATATGGTTATATTATCTTTTTAATTGGTTTTAATGTTTTATTAGATTATATTTGTACCATTTAATCCAATTTTGGTCATTGGAATTAATTCACTTTGAAATTGGACATAAACATGTATCAATCATTTGATAGTTATTGTTTATTAAAAAAAACTATTTGTTTTAACAAAGGGAATTAATTTTAAAATTAATTAATTCCACTTCAATGTTTTGAATTTGGAAAAATAGAATTCATTTTTTATTTTTGAATTTCAAATATAGCTTTGGCTGAATTTTTTGTATTTTATCTAAAAAACATCAATTTTTGATTAATAGTGAAACTACTTAGTGGTAGGTAAAAAACTGACTTTTTCATTTAAATGAAAATTTACCACTACTGTGAATTAAATTTCAAAAATATGACATACATGGTTGTTATCAAGAATTAAAATTTGGTTCATTAAGATGAAAATAAATTTTGGTGAATAGTAACTTTTGACTTTTATTTACCGTGGTTAAAGTTAAATAAGGTAATTCAAGGTAAAACAATATTATAATAATTCAAAATTACCTTAACACTTGTCCAAACCTTATTGGTTGAGTCATTTACGACCAAGGGAATCTTTGGGTCGATTTTTGGACCCCATTGAGACAATTGGGTGAGATAATGAAAATTTAGATTAATTAATTTAATGTAAAGACAAAATTGACATTAACAAAAATCATTTAGTAATTAATTTTTAAATTGAGTTATATAAGTCATATTTTCTACTATAAATATTATTTGGAATGATAATAAAATTTCCTACATATTGGTATTTCTTTTTAATTTTTAGACAACTAATAAATTAAATTATTTTTGACATAATAATGATGTGTTATTTACCTCATTAATAAATCATTTAATGAAATAAGATTATAATGATTAAAATAATATCCAAAACATGTCAAATTCTGATTGGATGATTTTATTTCGACAATGAGTCAGCTTATCTTTTTCGTTAATTATTTTTGGACCATTAGAATCCTAATTTAATTTTATAATAAAATAATAGTTTCACACTTTCCTAAAGAACCCCTCCACCCCCTTATAAAAAGAGACCACTTCTAACAAATTCCTCACACCTCTCAATCCATTTGGCTCGTCCAACCTCTACCATATTAAGCTCCTTACATCCCTCCCCTCCTTATAGTAGCCTTACCTTAGGCAGAAGGAACATCATGAAGTACTTTTGTTTAAAACCCAATGACGTTACCCAAATTAAAGGTAATCGTTTCTCTTAAATTGTTATCTTTTATTTTACTTCTCCAACCCCTAAACTCCTTTGTTTCTTTTCATTTGTAACAAAACCATTATCCTAAATATACTAGGATGTTGTTATGAGAAGCATTTGAACTACATATACACACACCTCCATCTAATGGGTGAATAACATAATGTTTCTGTGGATGGAAAAATAACGCCTCACGAAACTATAATTTTTCGATTATCTGCAACCGCCTCTCATAGTGGCCATTATGATGGAACTATATTTCTATATGATATATATTATGTTTATGTTTTCTTTATGATTCTGTATTTTCCATTTATATCACACCATTATGGTTTCCAAAGTGGGTAAATACGATAATCTCATTAGAGAAAGTGCGGACTACCGCACCCTCAAAGTGATTTCATTCATTAATGCCTTATGTGGGATGTATAAATGATATATTTAATGATATTATATATGATATTATACTATAATTATAATATACCTATGTATCATTATGTTTTATTTACATTAAAATAAGAAATATAAATGAAAGTAGCGTTCATGAGTATGTACGGCTTTTCGTCTCCACGAACAGTGCATTTCATTTATTACCTCCATGTACTATTATAAATACATGTATATGTTGGATATATATGAAATATAAATCATGAATATCATTATGGATATAATGAAACTTTGACCGCATGAACGACATGTAATTATAAGAAGTCCATTTTTTACTCAAGTACCAAATATCGTCAAAACGAACATTATTTACTTAAATGATTACATAATGTTTATATCATGGTAATAAGTGATATAAAAGGAATAATAAACATGAAAAATGTTCATAAGGAAGTTGAAGTTAACTTTAGCTTATTATTCTGGAGATTAATGAACGATCATGTTAATTTGGACATGAGTTAAGGAACTTCATCTCCATCTCCTTTCATTGAAGCATATTTTGTTTTAATACACAACATTCTTTTATATGCTGTATAAACACCCTTGACATTTCAAAGGGAATCTTTTTCTATAAATAATTTTACTAAATGACAAAAATTATTGTTTCTGTTAACGTAAGCGGTGAAAACAACATTTTCCACCACCATGAGTATTATTTGATCTTTATCTTCCCCAACAATCTGTAATGTTTTTAAAAGAAAATAAATACCATATAATATTTTATGTATTTTGGAATTGAAAATGGTTTTGATAATAGATTTGTTATGTCAATATATTTAAGTGATATATTTTGATTGAAATGTGGAAATGTTTTCTTTCCTTTATATTTGTTGTATGTGTTACGATTTTATAATGGTACTTGGACATTTGACGGGTGGTTACGTGATAAACCAAATGACGGTGGTGCCGTGAAAACATGGAAGGGTGTTTACGTTATAACCTCTGATTCATTGGGTATGGAAGTCAGTCCTAGGGCTATTCCATTTAGTGATATTTGTGGAAGTCGATCGTATGGTTATTCCATTTATGTATGTTAATGTCCCAAGTTACCTTTATATGTTATGTGTTATTTATATGGGTTTTATTCAATTATTTTGGTTACCAAAGGGTATGTGATGATATATTATTAAGTGAAGAGTATTTACTAATTCATAATGGTGAAAAGTATTAATAGTGTTAAAGTATTCATGGTTTATTTGTTGTTTTGAAAAACTAACAGTTTTACTTCATTGTGTATCCCTTACTAAGATTTTTATTCACATCCCATGTTTTTGAAATGTTTTACACATGAAATAATGTGGAATAGGGTCAAGGATGGGATCATGGAAAATTTATGCTATCTTAAACATGTAACTAGACATGACTTTTTATTCAAGAGTCCATGTTTTGTAAAAAAATGGATATTGGGTGGAAGTGTCTACTTTGTAATTGTTTTTGAAGTGTAATATTTATGGCCTAATTCTCTAAAACCCAAAACCTGGAAAGATCATCAATGTGAATGATTCATTTAATTAAATATTATGTAATTTTTAGGTCCGGGTCCCTATACTATTCATCAAATCCATAAAAATTATAGGTGCATTAGTCAGTCCGAGGGGCATATAAATGAAATCATAATTCCCATATCTTTATCATGAGGAAGTTTTCGGAATATATTGATTATTCACCCAAAATTGATGGCAAGCAGATCAAAAATCCATCATAGAGAAGAATTGAGCCCCACGAAGATGGTCAAATAAGATATCAATTAATAGAAGTGGTTATTTATTCTTCACTATGATCTCATTCAGTTCTATATAATCAATGCATAGCTGCATCGATCCATCCTTATTCTTCACAATGAGAACTGGAGCTCCACAAGGAGTCACACTCGGTCAGATAAACCCCTTCTCCAAAAGATCATGTAGTTGTTTCTTTAATTTATCTAGCCCTACATTTTCCATTCTATATAGGTTCTTTGATATCAGATGAGATCCAGGTGCGTGTTCAATGGAGAACTCTACCTCTCTTTCCAGGGGAGGACATGGTAACTACTCAGGAAATGCTTCCACATAATCCTGGACGATGAGGCCATTTCTTATACTTAAACTGTCATATTCTTGTTCATATTCACCGATAAAAACAACAAATAAGTATATAGAGGGTTATTTTAGTAAATGATCAGGTTGATATATCACTCTTTGAAAGATAATTGTAGGTTTTCTAATCAAGACTATAGATATTAATATGATTCTACAATTGATCTTAGAATTATATTTTGTGATCCGGTTAATCCCTAGTTTAATTTCGAATTCCATAATGGGAATGACTACTAGAATTGGGATAAAATTGTTCTCACTAATGTAAATACATGAGTTTCTAGACACTGACGATGCTTGGATAGTCTCAACAAGAGTCCTGAATGATAACTCTACTTTTAGCAAATTAGGGGTTGAATCTATATTCCATGCAAACATGGAGGAAATAAAGGAATTAATAGAACCAAAATCAAACAAAGTAATTTCTAGCCTTGAGAGAAAAACAAGAGTACCTGCTACCACATCATTCAGAGCTTCAACCTCAGTTGTCGTGATTGAAAAAGAATGGACTTTCTCCTTTTTCCTTTGCTGAGGCTGGTGGTGGTTCCCCTCCCCTGCTCTATGATTTTGGAAGTGATTGGAAAAGTGCCCACGTTTTCCTCACATATTGAACTGGACATGAGGTAGGGCCTACACCATCTTCCACTTGTTTTTAGTGTATGGATGTTGTGGTTTCATATCACTATGATAATTCCTCACAATTTGGCCATCTCTACCACAATTTTAGCACTTCCAACTCCCGAGCGGGCAGTTCCCTGAATTCTTCTTCCCACATATATTACATGTGGGAAGTTGTACATTCTTACCTATAATTCCTTTATTGAATCCCCATTGTGTGCTTACATCCATCGATCTCTTCTTGTCATTGGATTTATGAGACCACTATGTCTCACCAAATTCCAGCTTGACATTCATCGCACTCTACATGATCTCCTCATAGATATCATGGTCTCGGTTGGCTAGATTCTTCTAAAGATGAGGACTCATTCCACCAAAGAATATATCAACCATTACATATGGATCCATGAAAAATCTATAGGTATATAATGAAATTCGGGTGAAGTTCATCTCCGAGATTTGAAAGATTCTTTCTCCTTCTGCTTTAGATCAAGAAACTCCTTCTCCATTCTTGTTCTCATGGAACGAGACAATACTTACTGAAAAAGATCCCTATGAACTCTTCCCACTCCATATCTTCAACTTCCACACTTTTCCTCGTGTTTTTTATCTATTCCCACCACTGATCAGCTTCTCCTTCTAAGCGATAGACAACCATGGTGACCTTTTCTTTCTCTGAACAACAGAGCACAGAAAATATCTTCTCGATGAAGCCGATCGACTACTCAGCAATCAATGGGTCAGTCAATCCACTAAAGGACGGTGGTTGATGACATAGAAAGGAATCAACAGAATGTTGTTCCCTTAGTGGTGAGATCAGACTCTCAGCTTGATTAATGTTATTTCCCACAACTTGAGTCAGTTGGTTCATCATTCGCATGAATATTTCCATTCCAGCTTCCATCGGAGGGGCATCAACGCATGTTCCATTGTTATCACCATTTTCACGGTTCCTCCTATATCCTCACAGTTTCTTCAATAATCAATATGTGGTGAGAAATTTATTTCATTTACAAATATTTTTCTATAAAGGATTTTATGTACCAAAACCACATTCCTAGAAAATTACATTTCACTATAAATCGTTCATAATGATTCATAAAAAATATCCGATTAACCAAAAATATCCCACTGGGGAGTTGTAACTGAGAGTGCAGCAATGCCCGTTGTCGATCACTAGTTCCAGTTCGATTCTAGCTTAAAGCGGTGTTTTTGGGTTTTACCCCTATGTGCATCTGTGCCAGAGCTGCCTCTACCTGCTCATATTAAGACTGGGATATATTGGTATGATAAACCACTTACTGAATACTCAATAAAACATGAGGATGATTACCTATATTTAAACTATTATATAGGTTTCTTCCTAAGGTTTTCATAGCCAAATTTTTATAAATAACTAAACTATCCTTTGATTCCAATTGTGGAATCCCTCCTTTTTGTTTCCTAACTTTTCATTACATCTTAAAACAATGGATCTTTAAAGTCTGGTGTCTTGGAAATCAGTGACATAAAACTTGAAAACAATAAAAAAAATTATACTAATCAACTTTTAAGGCTTCTTCATATGTTCATCTTATGTACAATTATTGCATCTCATATCCTCGAGACGTACATCAATGTAAGGGTGAGAAGAAGGCCCAGTACTGGTAAACATGGAATTGGTTTCCTCGTGATATCAATAAAAACATGAATAAAAACATGAAGACATGAGCAATGGATGTATATGAATATCAAAATGAAAATAACATGAAACATAATTTAATATTTGGCTACAATATTTCATTTATACCTTCATGAACATATCACCAAGGTCCATCTTCAAGGTGTCATAAAAATTTCCATGGTTATTCAACAAGATATTGTGAAATTTTTCATCTCTATGGATTAATTCATTACCATGTGCATTGTAGCACTATCAGGGAACAGCCCTAATATTTCATTACAATCTTATGATCCACATAGATCATAATCAACATTTCATAAATAACCCATATAGAATAAATGAAATGGGTTTCATTTCAAAATCATGATGTTTTAAAAAGTACATAAAAATGGGTTCATTATGTCACTTATAACCCATGGAAAGGGAGTGAGGGTTATATGTATTTTAATTCCAGAATCAAATATATAATTTTTTTATATATATGAACACCCATAGAAACGATATAGGGCTAGGTATTCAAATAAATAATAAAGGATAATTTCTTGAGAGAAAGATGGATATTTTGAGCCGAAAATTCGGCAGCATAACGGTTACATAACATCGTTTAAAAAACATTAAAAAGAGAGGGTACAAAGGTAACCCAATAATAAATAAATCATAATACAATATGAAGAAATAATGATATGGAGATAAGAACATGGTATGGATATTTTAATGTCGTACCACATGAAAAGAAAACCTAAATAAAAATAGAAGATATGATTTATTTTACGAAAAAATTGGCAGCCTAACGACATCATCTAAAAAGTATGAAAATCAATTGATGAGAGTGGAAAGGGTTCTATAAATTTTTTTACATGAAATGGAATGTATAAAATATATATAAAAACAATCCCCAAATTATAATATTGAACTATAATACATAACATAAATGATGTCATGATTTAAAAGAGGACAGTGAAATGATCCCTTACCTTGAATTATAACATTGAAAGCTGGAAGGTCGGGACCTTGGGCTGCTTGAGGGATCCTTGGGAGGAATCCTTGGATGGTAATGATACCAGAACATCATTTAAGAGGATTTTTTAATTAAATGGATTAGTGAATGGCTTGGTATTTATAGGAGAAGTGAGGGAACAAAGAATTAATTTCCAAGGGACACCTCATCTGTGGTATTGGAAAAACCATGGGCTTTCCCATGGTATTTTCCCATGGTATTGGCCACATTGGATACATCATATAATTTATTACTATTAATAAGTCTACCAGAATTATTACATAATTATTACAACATTAATAATTTCATTAAACACCCAATACTCATAAATGTATTTTAACTATTCACCAAAAATTCAACCTTTTTAGAAATATCCCAAAAACTCACCTTAATCTAATATCGATGCTCTAAATTCAAAAATGAACTCCAATTTATAAAAATATTTTTCTAATTATTTTTTATTTAATTTGTAAATAAAAAAACTATTTACCCGAGAAAAACTAATACCTAACTATTTATTTATAAAATAGTTATTTAGTTATTTTATTGAATTACATTACCAAATCAAGGTGCCTAAAATATATAAATACATTCCTAATTGAGGTTACTTATCCTTTTGGTCACATTACTATTGATAAGCATAAAATTACTATTCATAATTTATTATTCACCAAAAATTATGTTGTTCCTATTAGACTCTAATTTTCTTACTAAAAACAACTTTAAAAGGCCATTTTTTTAAAATCATTACACATAATTAATTATTTAAGGTTTAAATAAATATTTTAAAATATTATTTTTTTCAATATTCATAAATATTATACATCCTATATTTATCTGTATATTTAAAAATTCACAAACATTGTTGTAGGAAGAAATCATAATTTTATTTATCTCTAAGGATTACACAAAGCAGTTATGGTCTCGTTAAATATTCCCTTATTACACCAGCGTAGGACCTATAGTTAAGGTGTTCTAAGGTGATTATATTTGGGGGCGACTTGACCAAAATTTCCTAAGTAGTGATTTCAAGCAGCTTGAACTTCTATCAAAGGTGATTTTATTCTAGCATCACATGATGATGTTCGGCTTGGGTTTGGTCCAGACCAAAGCCCAGTGGTGCTACCTTTTTCTTAAGACCCATCAGATGTGTTTCATTTGGCCCCGTACTACTGGTTGAGGCCATCAAATTTTCATTATGTATTAATTAACAAAGATCACTTGTTTTTATAGACAAATAATCACAACATTATGAGTTGAGTGTTAAATGATCTTATTGACCAACAGTCATATAATAGTCGAAACCCAAGGGTCTCATTTTAATTATACTCATTTTATTAAATCAAATAATTTTATTGAGTTTAAAATAAAATATCACAAAAAATTAGGAAACAAAAAAATAATAAAAAGTTTCGGTCGTTACAATGCTGATTGACTCGCGGTGTGAGATCGGAATCAGACAAGGATGATGTGCAGGTCGAGGAAAAATCAAGAGTGGTTAGCAGTGAGTTTAGGATGCCAACATGATTGTTGATGGTTGTATGGTGGATGATTTTTGGATATGGATCTTGATTATGGGTTCTCATTTGAAGTCTATCATGTGATCTATATTTTCCTGCAATAACATTGGATATTCCGACATGGACAATGATGTCCCCCATTTGTTGGGTCAGGTGAGACATCCCATGGTGGAGTCATGTTGGATGTTGGATGGCAGTGATACATGCACAAAAGTGATGTTAATGGGAATGATTACAACCTATGGTTTTGAGGTGATGACCTTATGATACATATAGTGATGACTTGGGTAGATGGAAGACATTGGAAGCTTTTAGTCAGTGGTAACTTCCTTTTTTCCTTGTTCTAGATGCAAATAGGTTATTCTCTGGATGGTAATCTGGATGCTGTAAGAGGTCCCGATGGGCTGGGTTGATGTTCGATTTTGGCCATTGGGAAGGTATTTTTGGGTTCTGGTACTTAAAATAATGGTGTATTTGGATGACTCATTAAAGATTTTTTTTCACTTGAGATCGTTTTGTGGACCTAATATGGAATGCATTTTTGGGGTCCTTCGTTCTCAGTTTAGTTGGGCCTCTTATTGTGATTTCTTGTATTTGGTGCCAGTTGGTGTACCACATTATTGCTACTTTGTACATTAGTTTATTTTATAAAATTATTTTGATCATGGTGTAAAACACCTGGTCTAAACCGATTTGGGAATATAACAATTAAGGTTAATACATTTTTAATGTAGTTTAACTATGAGATAATTATTAAAATGTTATCATAACTTGAATAAATGTGATTTTTTTAGTTTCCTTCTGCCTTATCACATGTATTTCATGAATTTGGGTTGTCTTTGTTCTAAAAGACATGATTTTGATATATATATATATATATATTAGTTAATATTTTTTTAAGATTCCAAGTGGTTCATTTCCCTCACTTATGAAAAGAGAACCTCCTCTCATATATTCCTCACAAATTTTGAGCACTATATTTCATAAAATACCTAACATAAATCCCTTAATATTTTATTGATTCCTTTTTTAATCCTAAAACCATCCTATTAAAAAATTTGATGTAATATGTAAGATCATTTTCAGAGAAGATGTATTGTTCTTAACCATTAGTTTTTGTTTCATTTAGTCTTCTACCTCATTCAAATGTTTTTAAACTATGATTAAATAATAAAATTTCTATTAATTATACTAATATGTTTTTATTTCTTCAATATAACCCTTATCCATCTCCTCTTTTATAAAATAGTGAACAAGACCATGGTTTGTGTCTATGGAAGACTACCGCCTTGAGAACTAATGTAGTTCAATTTCCAACACTACCACTAATGAATTTTTATAATGATGGATTTAATTTATATATATGAAATTCATAATATATTTATCATATGTTAAATATATTATATTATATATTTTCTTACGTTTACATTCATTGAAATTTATTAATGTCGTTTGTGAGTTAGTGTGGATTACCAAATCCACGAAGCGATGTGATTCGTTATTCATCACTGCATTACATGGAAGGTACGAATATGTATATATATAGAAACAATATTGTATTTATTAAGTAATATTAATTTTTATGATATATTTATACTTACCTTCAGTCCATCATTATCCTCAAATAATATAAATTTTATTAATTCATTCGTACAACCTACAGTCTGAATAATTGTAACATAGTCAATGTTTCATAACCATCATTAATAGTTGGGTTTAAGAGTAACGATTGAGTATAAAAAATACTTATTCCAACATTATTATTTTATATATGATAAAATATTTACCTCATTGGCAATATGAAACCTACCAAATTCATTTTTTAATTTTTTGATGAATATCGTCAAAATAGATGACATGAACATAATTGATTAAGTTTATATATATATATATATATATAATTTTTTAAAGAAAAAATGGAATAATAAATATGAAAAATACAATTAAAAATTAAATAATTAATATAATTTTCTTATTTTGAATGATAAATAATGTACGCGGTGAGTCACTCAAGGTAATGTACAAATTAACTAAAACAATTAAAAAAATCACTGATTTATCTTATAAATATTTTAATTTCGCAACAATATTTATAAAATTATTTGATTAATGTATTTATATAGAAAAAATGTAATTTTAAAGAACACATTATTTATCTTTTATATTTCATTAATTGTTTTTTAAATGTAATATTTTTATGTATTTTATAAACAATATTATGACTTTCTTTAGAACAAACAAAATGGAATGTTCTGTTTTGATCTATATGATGTCAATGACATTTCGTAATGCCACAAACATTATTTGAAGATAGAATTACATTATAATAATCATTTTTTCGTTCTAATAAAATAAATCATTACAATTGTTAGATGTATTTTTGTTTTGAGAATGGGTCTTTAAAATGAAAGGGTAGTTTGATATCGAAAAGGGATTTGCATATAGGTTCAAAAGGGTGTTACATGGTTTTTATGATGAAAAGTTGAAATAATAAAAATTATTCACATTATAGTACTTGAAAACTATATATGATCAGGGGTGATCACAACACTTCATTTAGGACATGTGATATTGATAAATGTTTTATGATAGGTAAGCCTGACATATTTTAAATGATGGGTGACCCCTATTATAGATCTCTAAAACATTGGGTTATATCCATTGCCTCCAATGTAATGAAAGGGAAGTTAACCAGGGTAGTTTCTGATATATTTTTAACTAAACACTAGTTATTTATCAAATGAGTTTAACATGGGTTATAAATATAATGCTCTTAGATTCCAATTCACTAGGTTTCCTAAAATGATTTTCATTTTTATTCTATGGGATTTAATAGATTTTTTTGATAACAAAATTGTATGTTTTAGACGTGGATATTATTTATTTCATATGTTTAAAGGATATTGGGATAATTATAAATATTTCAATGATTTTAGTTTTTTTTAATGAAATACATATTTCTTAATATTATACACCTTAGTGAATTTTTTTATACTCATACCATGTAATTATTTTGTTTTTAAAACTGGTTAAGGTTTGGTATAAAAAAAATAAGTGATGTTGAAAGTAATTAAAATTATTAATGAAAAGAAAATTTGTTTCAATTTAATATTTTTGTATTTTAGGAAAATAGACACTGATTAAAAGTGTCCAATTTAATATATGGGTTTGTTATCTAAGTGTTATGGCATAATTTACTAAAAAATTAAACTATAAATATCCTCAAAAACTTTAAAAGTAAATTATTTAATAGAAATAAAATATTATATAATTTTTAAAGTTATTTTCCTTACATTTTATGTCAATCATTATGATTAAATGTTGTTATTCCTTGTTTCTATATAAATTTACTATGATTTCAATAGCTAAAAAAACAATAACCATATGTGTGTCGAGAGAGTATTTGAATTTGGGTATATTTATTTCTAAATTTCCCCTTAAATTTAATCTTGTTCCATAATAATTTATAACATATAAATCATAACCATAGTCAATATATTGATATGAAGGACATAAATTATAGAAATAAAATATTTTAATTGGCTCACCAAAATTTGATAATTAATGGGGCATGCATGAAAATGTTCATATTCACCAGAATCACTCATAATCATTTCTCTTGAATATATGTTTTGAATAAATCACACTAAAACCGCTAGTTTATAAACATTCAAAATTACATTCCCTTTCCATGTTTTGGCATTAATAATCCGGGTTTGATAAAAAAACAACATTAATCTTGGTCTAAAATAATTAAATAATCATGGATTTGTCCTCCCTTAAATATCTGCTTAAATCTATTCAATCATGGTTTTCCAATTTTTTAATTTTATTTTACGATTAAAAAAATTTATATTTGATACTGGACAACATTCTCAGATAAATCACAAAGGAATGATACTTACACAACTCTCTCTAGATCCTTATACACTTTTTAATCCTTATAAATAACTAGGATCATGCTTACACAAAATTATCAAAATAAAAAAACCAATATTATACTTACATAAAACATGAATAATCCCTTTTTGAACATGGATAAATCTTACATGAGTATAATATTCGTTAAATACAGCCTTTATCATTACAAAGATCTAGACTAATTCTTACACAGAACACATTTTCCCTTAAACATTGTCCTAAAACATAAAAAAACAATTCTTAGTTCTTATTATATCCAAAATAATACTAATTTATTGTAGGTTAATCCTTCGTCCCCATGTAGATATGAATCATTATAGTTTTGGAGAAAGCTAAAATTTGAAAAATCATACAAATTGAAATTCAATTTGAATGTTCAGGAACTGTTCTGAAACACATGAAACCTTCATGTAATGAAAGAAAAAACACTATAATATGTTGTATTAAATATTTATTAAACATTAATATAAAAACAACAACACAAATATCGCACCTATGTTATTTTTGTACACACAATTCCCATTCATTATTGTTTATAACATAAAAAAATATCACTAGTTTATTAGAAAACATCAGAAATAACCAAGCCTAATAGTAAACACAATATCTGTCTCTTTATTTCAAGGAGTTTCTCAATAATTTACTTAAAATAAACTATAATGCCACTTAAAACAAGTTCATTGTGAGAAATAATTGTTAGAATAAGTGATCTAGATGAATACACTTTAGTTATCTTCATCCACATCATCATCATTACAAGTTTCTACCCCCACCACATTAATCATTCATGAACTCTCCCAAGATTCAAAATAAGATGTATAATCCATATTTAATCAAAAGTAACAATCTCATAACATATTATCCCTCTAAATATAATCGCATTCTCACCCTTCTCAATGATTTGAAATATCATTTCTCTTAAACTTCACAAATGACAGTTAAAAATCCACTCATTAAATTTCTAAAATAAAATAAAACATTTTGATCATAGGAACATCCTTGGGGAAGTACAGATCCCTTATGAAACTCATTATATAATAGCAGGGTTGTTAGAATCTGATTTCAAGCCATTGCATTTCATAATCTACCATTAGCAGTGACTATGTCAAAAATCAGTGACCTTGTTTTCAATGGATGTGTTGAGGTGACCCAAACATTAATATATAAATATCAAATCTTATTATTTGTATATTCAGTACATATACCATTTTTACACTCCATAAGTGTATATGTTTAGAGTCTTATGAACCCCAGATACAATAAAACTGGCACATAAAATATCTACATCCTCTCCCAATTAGTTTACCAAAACTAGAACCCTTATTAAAAATATAATACATAAAACATATATTCTTATCATTGGAAAGGGGAAATATAATAAAGGGTTACATAGGATTCTTACTAAGTGTAATCAAGGTATATATCATTGACTATTTATGCATATAACGATCCTAAGGGTGTGATTATTTGATTTTAACATTAAAAACATCAATGAATAATTCAATGATCATAATCATGATCCATGTAATAAATATTGGAATTTCATAATACATGAATCATAATGTAATCATAGAAAATTCATAATATCATTTTATAAAAGAGTTTCAAAATGTCATTAATAATAATAATCATAAAAATATTATATTAGGGGTAACCACCATATCATTCTTCACATTTTTTTCTTCAGATGACCAACCATGTACATACATTGGGTTTAGAATAACCTATCATGTAATGTATTTTGATATTTTAATATGCACTCATGTACCATATTTTAAGATTTTAATATCTTATTGTGTACATTTTGAGATCATCAATGTTAATATTAAATTAATTTATTAGAGATAAATAATGGTTCCCTCCATCACACAATGTCGACCCTATTATATGTATACCATAACATGATGAAAAAATTTATCCATTCAACATAACATAACACATGGAAATGAAAATCTGATTCATCAATATTTATTCATCATAACCATAATCTATCCGGTGAGATAATAATGATGATATCATAGAATAAAATCCTCAGCGAATCATAAATAACATCTGGGGATGTTATCATTGATGAAGAATTCCCTTTAAATATCACTGTAATATTTCTCCAAAAAATTTCCATTTTATTTTGAACCAACCTATATAAATCTAATTTTTAAAAAAATATTAAAATTAAAATATTCATGGAAAATAAATGTTGGTAATTTAATGGAAATTTCAAAATCATTGAATGGTGATTGAGATGGGAATATGTGTTCTTGCAGAAGACATTTAAAAAATATTCCTTTCACCTTTTTATGAATGTAAAAAAGTACATCATTTAGAAAATGATAATAAGATTCCATTTAATTTTTTTATGAAATATAAAACATGTTTATAAATTTACATTAATAAATAAACCTAAACATGTTAAATAAATTCTTAAATGTATTTAAAATTATATGTAGATTTATATGAAAAATATTTCTCATCGAAGAGATAAATAATGTCGAGTTTCCTTAAGAACAGTTATTCAGGTTGTTGAGTACATATATATAGGAAAATGAAACTAAAATAAGTAATATTCTAAAATAATCATATGAGAATAAATGAA
The DNA here is from genome assembly GCA_963277665.1 of Viscum album. Lineage (NCBI taxonomy): Eukaryota > Viridiplantae > Streptophyta > Magnoliopsida > Santalales > Viscaceae > Viscum > Viscum album. The sequence continues at coordinate 1,431,075,851 of OY728141.1, forward strand.
ATAATATTTTTGAAGGCTTCATCATATCATTTCATCATCATAAATTTAAGTATAAATAATCTCGGTAATAATGAGATTGTAATGTAAAACCCTCAACTCAAGTCTTTATTCCTACATAAGCACTATATAATGCTATAAAATAAATTTTAATTGATTAAAATTCTATTAAAGACCTGTAATTATACCTATAATACCATATATGTTCCTTTTATATCATTTCATCACCCACTTATTAATAATTAATTATTAAAATAATAATTATGTGGTGCTAACTATATCATTTTCCATGAAAGATTTCATTTGGCGTTCCATTAATTGTAATTTAATAATGGTTACATCATAAAAATAATGTTAATCATTATATAAATATCACATATATACATTATATACATATTTACCACCATCAATAATAGTTATAGATGCAAAAAAGAATTTAATTATTCTGCAAGACGGCAGTCTATACGTGCACATGAACATTGATTTATGTTAAAATGGTTTGGGAAGAGGGAGAAATAAATAAAATACCTATGATACTGAAATGGAAGAACTTGTGAGACTCGAAACTGAGAGCTCACCAAGACCCCCCAGGGCCACTACTAACTGAGCTTCGCCTTAGGGCATGCATGAAAGTTGTTTTAATATCCATAAAACACAAAGAAACATATATAATATATTATCCATAATGAATAATAATTATTTCAGGAATATAATATAAATTTATAAAATCCATTATTATATTCATAAATGTGAGGTGTTGATGGAAAATGAATCATATCTCTACGTGTAGGCAGTTGTCTACACGTACACATGAGTGAAACTTTTATTTACTATTTTATGGAAAATATGTGGAAAGGGTTTTTCCATATTTATTAAAAAAATTATTTATATTTATGATAAATTAAATACCATGTTATTATGGATAATATTTTATTATAGAAGGTGAATGAAGAAATAAAATTGAAAAAACACGATTAGGATTTATACCACTTTTATAAGACACCTCTGTTAGCGTACCCAATAATCCTTGAGTGATTGGTGAGATAAATATAATAGGGGATCCCAAATTAATGTAAAGAACATTTGAATGTAATTGGAAAATTATTATTCAATAAATAAGGAATAGTATTAAAAATAATATATTAGAGGTGGTGCCATTCAATAAGTGACAGAGAGGGCACACATGGACTTAAATAACAGATTTAAATACAATTAATCTCATTCTAAAGTACAATTAATACAAAGGTAAAATGATTAGAGGGTAGTATAATATATTTTAGATATATATTCAACCAATATAAATCAGTCACGTTCCGGTGTAAATAATACCCTTATGAAAAATATTAACCCCTGACAATTCAGATTTACGACTAACCATGGTAAAAAAGGAATTACATTTATTATTATTCCTTATGTCTATAACTGAATACAGAATCATTAAAAAATTTATAAAATATGACTCTAAAAATAAAATAAAATTTAACAAATTCTTTTTTTATAATTGATATAAAATACATTTAATATAATCATGTGACAACTATGAAATACAATTTATAGAAAGATGCATTTTCAAGCATAAAATTGAATTTACATTAATTTTATTCTTAGTAAAAAATATAAAATTAATTTTAAAATATATAATTTAATATATAATCTATAAATTTGATTAAAAGTAATAATAAATAATTTTTTATTTATTATTATAAAATTACATTACACAAGCAAAATAATTTTCTGAAAAATAACTCATTTTAGCTTTAAATGAGTTTATATTTATTCCTAATCATAATATTACAAATGTGTAGAAGTTAATTTATATAACACGAATAAAATTCCTTAATATAAATTTTTTATATTCATAAATATACTTTTTATAATAATAATACATAACATGTTAAAAAACATTTCTTTAAAAAATAATTCTATTAATCACAAAATGATATTATTATAAAAATAAATATTATTTACTTAGAATTAATCACTAAATTTAAATGTATGACAACATTTCTATATATGTTTTATAATGTGGTTAATATTCTTCACTCCAAACAATATAATTTCTATGTTAAATATATATATTATATCACATTATCATTTAGACATTGGGATGCATGTAAGGCATGCTATCAAATACATCATGCTTATTCCAAAGGAAATAAATTTAAAATATTAAGGTGTCACACTATATCCCAATTAAAATAGATTTCATTATTTAAATTAAATTACATTGACACAAATATAGTAGGATATATATAATTCATTATATAATTTATTTATACTGATACTTCCTTGAATTTTGGAATCCTCTAATGAAATTCCCCAATGTGTGTAGTCTTATTCCATAGACATTTATCTCTATGATACAAGATTTATACGTTTAATTATTAATATGAAGTATAATTCTATAGTGGTAAAACATATTAGCTTAATACATGTCTAGGATCAGTTATGTACTTCCTCATTCAAGATAATGGAAGAAATCATGAATTTGTGAAAAGATTTTGTTGAATTTCCAAGAGATAAGTTACAACCCCTATGCAAAAAAATCTAAAATTGAAAAAAATTTCAAAGGGAATATTTATCCTTCCTTATAAATATAATTACATTCATCCCTGGAGAAGTTCATATGAAAACCTTCCAAGTAGCGTCAAATTCAACATCTCACCGGAGATCGTAAGAATAACTCTTCTATTAATTCTGAGCGGCCTTGTTGTTTTGATAAAAGTAATAAACCTTTTTTTTCTATTTTCATAACATGATCTGGTCTCAATTAGATTCATTCTCCAACTTTAACATAAAATATTAGATTTATTTTCTTCCATACATAGAGTGATTCATAAGTATCCATATGAATGAATGTGTAAAAGATATTTTTATAAGATAATTCAATAGATGGAAGGTATTCATCCCAAAAACCATTAGAATCTAGATAATAGTATCTCAACTTATCTTCATGTTTTTTAATGGTCCTATTACACTAACCATCATTCAATGGATGGTATATTGTACTAAAACACAACTATATGTCTATATCTTTGTGAATACTTCTACAGAACATCGGTTTAACCCTCATATGTTGATCAAATACAATATAATGTGGTACTTCATGAATTTTTCTAACTTCCTTAATTAATAACGTGTAATGTTAATAATGTGTGATATATTCTCAAATAATAAATAAATATTATGCATTCATAATTTGATCAACTAAAACCCAAATATAATTATGGACCTTAGATATTTTGGAGATTAACACAATGAAATCAATGGTGATGTTTTCTGATTTTGATTCTCGTATGGGTAAAAGGTGTAATATCCCCTAAAAATTCTATCCCTCAACCTTAATTTTTTGAAATATCTACCACCAACATACATAATCTTCAATATATATCTTTATGTTCTCCCATCATAATTACTCATTCGTATATCTATGCATCTCCATACTGATTGGAATATTCCCTAAATACATACATATATACATGACTATATATATATATATATGCCACATATATGATGCATCTCTTCTTACCTAAAAATTATGAATTTCATGAACATATATAGAGGTATATTAATATATCCACTATTAAATTATTGAAAAATTAAAATTCCTATAGTTTTATATTTCTTATCCATATGATATCATTCCAAAATTCATCATATAAGATAAAATGATTGTTAGAGTTTACTGATTTTGTACATATATTACAGGTATGAATATTGTAGTAGTTCATTCATTTAAAATGCATGAGTATATTCATGGAATATTGAGTAGTATTCTATTAGGGATTTAGTAATCCTTGTTTATGTGATGGAAAGTGTCCATGTTTTCTGATGCTCGACCATTAACGCCCTAAAACCCATTGTTTTCATAAATTTTCCACATTTTCTTTAGGAGGTAATAACATAATATGGAGGTAGATAGATCTGATATGAATATCAGATGATTCCAGCATACCCTGTGTCAAATATATAATAATGGGATTCTTATAATAAAAGCATTTTTATTCTTTATAAAAATCCTCCAAATTATATGATAATGCAACATTGTCTCAATAGTGTATGGGTTGTGTGTTTTACATTGTTCTTTATTTCTGGTTTTTTACATAGATTCACATTCATCTTCCATAGAGATCATTGGTTTAGCTTTTAATTGATTATTATTGATTAATTTTTTTTATTTAACATCCAATGAAACTTAATAGTGGTTTTAAAGATATCAATTTTAATTTTTAAAAAATATTCAATAAGATGAAGAATAATATTTTGAAATTATACATATTCAACAGAATCTGGAAATCTGGTTTCATGATAGGATAAAAAAAACTTATCAAGGTTGTGTAATGATAATTATGTCCTTAACCTTACACAATAATGATTCATAAGGGTATCCAACTATTTATTCATACAAAATTAGTCTATGTAAGGGTATGTGTAATGATAGATGTGTTTTAAAATTGGATACAAATATGTAAATTGTTTTTTTACCCATACGTGATACCCTTACGTAGAAGGTTTGCACAAGGGTTAAATCAATTTTCCATTACGAAAGTGGGTTCCATAGATATTTTACCCTTACACAGGGGTTACAACCCTTTTATGAAGAATTCATGTAAGGATGTTACCCTTTTGTGGAATACGGCCTATGTAATGGTAATCCCTCTATACCATTACACAATGTAGTCTACATAATGGTAGTACCCTTGCACAATGAATTAGTACAAATGTTACTAGTTACATTTCCATTTATATATTAGGGTAATGTAAATTGGGTATACCCTTATTTAAAAAAGATATGTAAGGGTCCAATTGTTATATAGAAGTGTCGACCCTTACGAGAAGAATTCATGTAATGGTCTTATCCTTATGAAAAATGAGTTGTATAAAGGTAATCATCATACTACCTTTATGTAGTATGTTATGTTTTATCCTATATAATGGTAATGGAGTATTAACCCTCCAAATTAGTTCCAAAACCGGTGTACCCTTATATAGATTACCTCAGAAAGGGTAAATAAAGGATATCCTTACACATGAATGTGTTCCTGCATAATGGTAACCAAAAAATTGTAATTCTTTTTAACATATTTAACTATTTTAATGGTTTCTAAAATGTCTATAAATCAATATAATGATATTTTCAAAAAATTTAAATAATAATTGTTTTAATAATTAATTTAAATGATTTCATTTATAATTAATTAAATATTTATGATACATTTTATCCATAAATAAAAAATATCAATATTCGGAATTTGTTGAATTAAAATTATATAGAAATTCTTATAATATATATAAAAAATATGATATATATAAATTCTATGAAAATAATTTCTTTAAGGATATAAATTATGAAATGAGGCCAAAATATAAAAATATTATAATTAAATTTTAAATTGTTCATGATTTATTAAATAGAATTTTTCAAAATAAGGGAGTATTATTTATATATTATTTAGGGAATGTAAAATGGTGTTTTATGATTGATATGATCAAGTTTTAAACAATTATTAATAATATGATATTTAAAATATTTAAAATATTTATATAATAGAAATTGAATCGTAAATTTTTAATATTTCATAAAATATCCTACATTTGAAATTGAAGGGACATCTAATAATAAATATGCAAGAGTTCATTTTAAAATGAATATAAAATTTTTATATTCAAAAATATTATATTTCTATAATGCAAAAAACTAAAATTATAAAATATTTATAATTAGATTCTATTTATGAATTGTTCATAAATAATTATGTCGACTTAAAATTTTTGAATTTTCTATATATTTAATGGATATTTATTGTTTTATTCATACATTTATGTTATTTATATTATAAATGATTCTATGGCCTTATTTATAGGAAAAATTGTTTCTAGGATAGAGTCTTTCATTTTCATGCTTGTAATGGATCTATATAGTATTTACTTTTTCATTTACCTTAACCTATTTTTGTGTAAAGAGATAGACGTCAATATTGTTTGAACATGTTGATTGGGTCAAGGGAATATAACTTCAAACTAAATAACTAGAATCATGAATATGTAAAAATTAATAAACATGATATGATATGGGGAGGTAAAATCACCTTAAAATTCAATGTTTGAAATTCCATCCAAGGAGGATCTTATCAATAGATTGACCATTCAACTTAGTAGGTTATTCCCTACCAGGGTGCGATGAATTAACTTCTCAATAGAAAACATGTTTTAGATAACATTGGCTCATCCTTGGATATATTATTCCATAAAAGTGTTCTTATATATTGTATTATGTTATTTTATTCTCAGTACATTTTTTGGGATATACATATATAGGTAAACCCTTGAGAAATATACCATAGTAATGAATATTAGTTTTTACATACTATGTATTGGAAAAAGGGATGTCCACTAAACTATATTTGATTTATATATGATATGATTAGGAAGCATCCCAACCTAAATAATTATGTGATGAGAGAGACACCCTAGAAGACTCGTTTATTATTGACATATGAGTTTTGGTCCCCTAATAAATATAGAATATATTTTACTGGGGTCATTATTATAGTAGGAACACATTTAATAAATTTCTTTATTAAATGGTTAATAAAATATTATTCTAATATCGTACAATATTTCATTTTAGATAATATCATCCTCATCATTATCAATATAAAATTTATAATTTATACATGATGATAACAAATATAATATACAAATCTATTAGTTCTGGTAACTTAAGGAATTTTTTTAAAAAGATTGGTGATTCAAAAAATATCTTAATAAAATAGATTTTATTAAAATAGTTCTGTTCATATTAATAAACTGAATCTAGATTCTAAATAAAGAATATAGTTATTAATTTATGTGGTCAAATGTATTAGATAAGAAATAGATAATGTAATCTAATTCAGTACATATAGACTCTAGATGATTGGGTACATCCACAGTTTTAGTCTCATATACACAATATGATTTGGTTGTTGAAATTACATTCAGTATGGTTGAATATGTATAATTACATAGTGATGTTAAATATTTATTTAATGGATAAATGGTTATATAAATAAATTTTATATTTTTATTGACATATGATATTTAATGTATGGCTTAAAAGTGTTGTAAATATATAAAAGCTCATAAGATTACAAACAATTATTTTTTCAAGGATATATTATAGTAATGATGCAATGGAGTTTCTATATTGATTGATTGGATTCATATATCAAGAATGAATTTTTCATAATATGTGTAGTATTTAATATTTATATTGTAAATATCATGAAACAAAATTTGATTAATAAAATGACATTAGGAGTTTTTGATACACATAAATATGATTTTTTAGTTCTATAACATGTTTTTAGAGGAGATTATAATGGATTGTCTTGTTAGGGAAGTTTATCCTTCTGCGATATCTGTAAGTATTCTAATAATGTAAATGAATTCAATGAATGATTTTATCGAATATTATTAGAGTGTTTAGAATGGATGAATTTGGAATATAATGCTGGATTCCATACACAATGGACAATAGTAGTTGGAAAATATTCAAACTCAAAGAATAAAATTTAGTTAAAAAGATACAAATGTATTCAGAAAGAATCTAAAAAAGGTCATTGCTGCCTAGGGTTTTAAGGATTAAAAATAAATCAATATATTTAGACTAAAAAAGATATACCGGAATGAGTTTAGGAAACTCTATCGAATGTCCATGTCAAGTATTGATGTTATATAAGTTTTTCTATATTTTTTGATATGTATATGACACAAAATGTATATTTTAAATGTGTTGTAAATATATAGGATATCAAAATAAAAGGATGAATGGCTTGATCTTGTTGTTTAAATTTAGGAGGAGTTTTTTTTATTCTTTCAAGCCCAAATTAATAGATGTAAAATGATTATTTCTTTATACTTTTCTATTATGTGATATGAGATGTTGTTTGATAAAAAAGAGTTTTTATGACCACGAATGAGATGATTAATGTAATAAAAATTGACTATGAGTGACTAATTTATATAATAGGTTATGAGATTTAGATTTGGATAAAAACAATTTATCCATGATAAATGAGTTTTTCGAAAAATTTGTTAAAATATATAAGAATTTTTTCTCCATGCCCAACAGTGGTATATTTTTATAATGTATTATTTTGAAAATAAAAATGTTTGAAAAATATATAAAACCATATATGATATTTAAAACATTCAATATTTGTAAAATAATTTTAATAAAATAAAATAAATGTTATTTCCTTTCACACAAGGGTTTTGTGTTTCTTAACAATATATTCTTAAAATAATATATTGTTAAAGAGGATCAAGGGAGTGTATTTGGACTTATATATGTTCGGATAAAATGGATGACACTGATATAATGTTAAGTGTTTTACACATGATAACCTAAAATAGTTTATATTATATGATGTTAAAGAGAAATGTAAATTATTATATTTATTCTCCATTTATAAGTGTATATTAGTATTTCCTAAAGTATTGTAGCAATATAAAATTAGAATATATTTTAATCAATAAAATAAAAGCATTTAGAATATGTGATAGTAATAAAAATATAAGGTGTTACATTTAATTTTCACAAAAAATGAACGACACAATGGAATATATTAGTCAAAATAAAAAAAAAGATAATTACACTTGGCTGTTTAAAAGAGTTTAGGATTTGACAGTAATGATAATTGTAAATAGTTTTTTTAGTTCACATAAAAAATCGTTACCACATTATACAAAAATAATTTAGGATATGGATGTAAATAGAAATGAAAATAGTCATATTTGATACCATGGTAAAGTGATTTTCACTTTACCTGGAAATATTATAGGTTGATTGATAAATGGAAATGAAATTATTTAGATTATTTTACTGAAACTTTTAATGGAATAGGTTTCCAAGAATGTTGTGTATGTTTGAAGGTCCAGAATCTAGTATCCAAGATCTAGTGGTTACTATACTAAATTTGAATATGATATTGGGAATCACATCTCGATGGACTAAATAGTTTAGTAGTATTGATAAATTGGATAAATAAGTAAATTTTATATATATTAGAAAATATAAATTTTAAAATTTATTTTCTTTTAGAAAATTATTATTCTCTCTATTATATCATTATATATAAATAATAGTATGCTTCCTAAAATCCTATGAAAATCAAAAAGAAATAAATGGTGATCTAAGACTCTTAGTAAGAGTTACGTACAATGTAAATTATCATGATTAAATAAGGGTAAATAAATAGAAAAAGGTAAATAATAGAAAACACATGCCATTTGATCAATAACATGATAATGAACAAAATTATGTCATAAATAAATGATAATCATATAATTTGTTATAACTAATTCCACAAAATAATACTAAATACATTAAATATATAACAACATAAACAATCAAATTCATAATAATAAGTCATTACATAAAGATAAAGAATAATTCTTAACAATATAAACATATCTTCACGGCCTCTTATGAAGACATATTATAAAAATGGGTAAGGCATATGCCAAAAACTGATGTTAGTTTATCTCATGAGACCTAATGACACATCAAGGGGTTATAGTGGGACCCTATCAATACATATTAATCCCAATTAATTCATCATATAAAATGGGTGAAACCAAATCATTATGCATATTTTTATTGAAAACTATAATATGACATCTCAATAATTTCTGCATTAAAAAAACATAGACAACAAGCTCGAAGGATAACAAACAATCCATATAAAAAAATTTCATATGGAATTGTTTAACAATAAATAATATGGGAAAATAATTAGGATGATATAATTATAACATATCCAAAATATAGTATGATTAAAATATGTTTTTTTCATTGATGAACAGCCATAACCTCAAAGATCATTACAATCATTTTTGAGAAGATTACCCTTTTCATTGTGCAAAAACATTTTCAAAACATAATATTAATTAACATTAATAATAAAAATTTATAACAAAATAACCATGTAAAATTATTATATAATCTTATAAAAATTGAGTGTTCATGATGAAAATAAATTTGTATAACATTTTTTTTGTTAAAAAATAATCCCTTTTAACTTTTCAAAGAAAAGTAAAAAAAATAAATTAATCATAAAATGATGGGAGGATTCTAATTAAATCATTTTTAAAGTAAAAATGGGTAAAATATTATTAAAAATATCATTGGATAATATAAAAAAATATTATTTAAAATGTTGAAGGAAAATATAGATATGGAAGAATATAATTCCTGGTCGATTAGAAAATGAAATTCATTTTTTCTTTAAATATTTCTTTTGTTCTATTGAGTATATAAAAGTTGAAAATTAAAGGAAAACATTAAAATTAAAGGAATAAATTGAGGATAATAAAATATTAGTAAATATGATTGAAATATTATATAAATCCCCTAATGGAGACTTAGACATAAACAATTTCTAATGATGATGAGATTGTGAAATAAACACTAACCCCTTTTGTAACATCTAAATGAGAATACCCATGGAAAAATAATATAAAAAGTAACATTAAATAAAAATTAATATAAAACTATTAATTATATAAAATATAAAAGGTTATTTATATGCACCATATAAATTAATTATGTTCTGAATGTGATATATGTCTCACAAAAGTAAATGTGAAATGAGGAACACTTGCAGAGATCAAATCATATAATTGAGATTTAATAAATGATGTGATTTTTTGTAGAGATGTTTAAATCCAACGAAAAATTAATTAATACATAATAATAATTTCATATCAAATTTCACTGATAATCATGGAATAATATATTCAATGAGGATTAAGTATATTCTAATAAATTGAAAACGAGTTAAGAATCCCCTTACCACATGGTAATAATAATTTCAAATACACATGGATGAAATAATTTGAATCGACACATAAAATATCATGTATTATAAATTATTCTTAATATAAAATTTAAGGTTTTATTATAGACACCATATAAAATAAATAATAGTAATAACTATACGTTATGCATCAATAAAAGTGAAATTGAGACAAAATCCCTAAACTCGTGTATGACTTCCATCGTACGTGTTCTAAACTCATTTGTAAAAAATAATGGTTAATTATAAATTTATTCCATAACCATATTCACTTATATAATTCCATATACGAGTTACTTTAAACCTTTTATCACCCATTTATTAACAATATTTATTAAAACCTTTGATCCGGGTGACTACTAGTTCATTTTTCTTGTGCATTTTTGTTTGGTAGATTTTTTCTCCCTAGATTTATTGTGGTTTCATAATCTGTAGAATGTTATTCATTAAATAAATATAATATATATTTATTAGTTCCATATTTATAACTGTTATAGTAAAATGGTTATGGAAACAAATTACACCACTATGTGAAAATGGAAAGTCGTACGTATATAGGAGTGGATTTATTGCACTACATAAGATGTAAAAGAGAGAGGTATTTGTTGTAAAAAAAATCATAATAACATCTTAATGTATTTTTATAGTTGATATATTATTTTAGTATGGATAAAACACATTAACATCAATTAAATGATGAAATAAATGTGATAGAGTCCCAAAAGACGATGAACTCTTTTTCGATAGAATTACATTAAATATCCAATTAATTGAACCTTGGATGGTATTCTAGAAGGATCATAACCTTAATAATGTGTCTAATTATTTTTAAAGTATAATTTTTACGGGTATTATCAAGATATTATTTTATAATTGGTGTAAATAAAAGGGAGAAGTGGTGTACTATTATAAGTTATTGGAGGGGAACTATTGGAATTTCATAATATTTTAAATTAATATAAATTTATACTGACATACAAATGGATAATAATTTATATTATTCAAATATAATATCAGGATAATTCTAAATAATATCATCCAATAAAATTCTAAAAATTTTGGATCACATTTTTTCCCTTGTAATTTGGTTTGTTCACTTCGTTAACCCATTTGACAATTACAATGATATCACTGTTTTTTCTATTAAGGAGTTAATATAATTACTATAATTAGATAAGGTCCCAAAAATGGAAAAAGGTTTATTTCATAAACCATATCCCATTCACATGGATTAATATTATTTTTATAGGAATTTTATGTCATTTAATAAAATATTGTATATTACTAAATAATATATATTTGAATTTCAGAACAATTCATTTAATTTGACATTTAAAACAAAAAAAGGATTCAATTAAAATTAATAATATCCACTATGATATTTCATATTAATATAATAAAATATTTTAACATAAAAAATAACTCATATAATACTATTTTTGTATGTTTAAAGTAATTTTATTAAATTTTCTATTGATTGTGAAAGAACTACGTAAATGTCGCATAAGAGATTAAGGTAGCTATTTTCACCCTAAAAATTACACATAAATTAAAATAAGTAATTGAAATGATTTAAATTTCACTGAAATATTTATATCTAAAAATAAATTTTCTATTTTTCATATGTAAAAATTTTATTGATAACAAAATAGAGAGAATGAATTTTTTTTTACATAAATATTATTAAAGTTTATAATCTTTTCCAAATGGAAAAAAAATCCATATATTAGAATTTGGGAATATTATGGATGATATATAATTGTCTAATAAAATATAAACAACTTTTATGGTCATTATATAGTCTTTATCATTTAATTTTTATAACATCATTACCAGATTTACCCTTTAACATGATAATAAAAATTACTAATGCTAATATTAATATTGTTCCAAAATAAAAGAGGCATATTCACTAAATATATACCATTTGATTTATAATATGGAAACCATTCTTCATGATTTAAAATATAATAGTGTAAAAACATTATTTATAATTACATCGAAAAAGTGATGAAAAATAGTTTCTATAAAAATTAATATTCATTTATAAAGATTTAATTATAATAAATTTAATAAAAAAGCTAGTTATAACGAACATATATGAATTATTAAATATATAATATAATATATTTTAATTTTAACCAATTTTATTAAAAAGGTATCCTTTTATATACATGAAACAGAAATATAGTTTTCAATAAAAGAATTTAATTTTCAGTATTCACTCGAAAATAAATCCTTTCAAAAATAGCCCCTAAAATTCGCTAGAAGAAAAATTTTATATGCAGATTATGAAATTTATATCATATTTTTAAAAAAATAATAATATATTTTTAGAAAAGAGATGTTATATTTTTTGTCAATGAATAAAAAATTTAATATTTGAAGAAAAAATCTCTGAATCATAAAATAACATTACAAAAATTTAATACATATTTTATATAAATTTATAAAAGTTATTTTACTAATTAATTCCTTTATATATATTTTATAAACAATTTAATACTATTCATATTTGGTAATTGCGTTGACAGTCCATAATTGTCATATTTAAATGATAATATTTCATTGTTCGTTTAAGCTCAGTGTTGGGTGTGGTGTATGGTATCAAAATGAATTTTCATCTTTTAAATTATATGGGAGTTACATCCCCCCATAATATATAGAATCATAAATATGTATACTTTTTCTCTATAATAAATGTTTGAAATATGAAAATTAATTTATGGTAAACCCGCAATGAAAAAATGGTTAATAAAACATTTTCTTTAAAAGTAGAAAAATTGATATAAGATGGTTATAAAAAAACTAGGTTTCTTAATAGAGGAATATTAATTGAATTAGAAATAAGGATATGGAATAGAAAACTAATATTGCATATATTAATAGAGATTGATATAGAATATGATCAAGTGAAATGAAACGCCCACAAAACCTTGAATTAGTTTGGGGTGAAGAGACCATAAAATAATCAAAATTGAATTTGATTGGAGAACATTTTTATTTACATTCCCTTTTTCTAATGTTTATAAATTATTATAATATATCTCTATATAAGTTGAGAAAATATTCTAACTTTCTCCCTACTTTAATTCATGAGCAGAGTCGTAGCTTTTGGTTATGATTTGATTAATTTCTACATTATATCTCACTCCAAGAAATAAAGATGAATTTTCATACCTGAAGCACTAAAATAAACTTCTAATGAATTAAATAATTCAACAAAGGATATAAATATATTCCTATTTTATTTACAAAAAAATTATACTGGTTAGAATAATGTATTATATACCAAAAATGAATAAAATTACATATAATGAAATAATATATTAATATCAAAAATAACACTGAAGGTTCGACATATATTTCCCCATATATAGACAATATTCATTTATATTAATCTCAATAACATAAAAATTAAAGAATTTTTTATCTTAAATGGTGGTATAATCCCCAAAATATTAATATTATTCTTTAAAAATATTCAATCAAGTTTAATATAGAGGTTAAATATACATCAAGACAATAAAATGTCTCCTAAATCATTATCGATCTCCTCAAAATTTTAACACATCCCAATGATTGGATCCAATAATATGTTTTCTAACTGAACATAATAATTATTTAACAATTTTTTTATGTAAAAACATTTTCATACTACCCAGGGTATCACATAGGCTAGTTGTAGTAATTTCACACTTGTCACCCTTTGATTTTGGATCCAACACTCACAACATTTCTAGACGAAAAGGGTTATCTCTCGGCATGTAGGTTGTTATTTTCTTTCATTATAGTAATATGTTTTTTTTAATATTAAAAAAATATGAAGAACATCCTCAAAAATAAAATTAATCATCAACTCATTTTTATCCTCTTTGAGGAACATACTCATAAATATGTGCTCCCTCTTTTTTCCCAATTAACCATAATTACCTCGACATCACTTACCATATGAAAAATAATTATAAGAAATTACATTAAACATTTTTCCACAAAATAGAATCACATTATTCCCAAAATAAATATTTCAATAAACCATATAAAAATGAAAGGGTATTATTTTCAAAAATATCTATCAAAATATCCTTAATAATGTTAAACTTCCATAACATAAAACCTAAAAATGGGTAACTATGATTATAAACATATTATCAAAATGAATCTTATCGTCCAAATATACATTAACCATAACCTATATCACTATGGGATATTATTGGTTTCCATGTATTCTATTTTGTAATTCATCATAATGGTTCATTGTGAAAATGTGAATTACCAATCTGTATCTCCTAGGACTCTAAAACTAGTTGGGTTTTAGAGGAGCAATAACCATGAACCATAATTATGGTCGAGATGCACTCAACCAACTCTTTTAAAGTTTATTATTCCTAGATTCATCAGTTTTAAAACCACATCCACTTTTAGTAATGTAATTTGGATGAATTTCGATGAAAAACACATAATTTATACCTTACCTGAACATTATGTTTCTATCATATACATAGAATAATCCTCATATTTTGTCATGTGATAATGTTACCTATGTTATGTTTTCCTAATTCTAAATCCCAATGTTTCTACTAAACATGTTCTAATACAAACTGAAAATACCCTAACCTGAGTAACCCAAACATATGTTTACATTTTTTAATTAGAATAAGATACAAGGAACCACATTCGGGTTGACCGAATATTTACGTATTGTTGGTAAAAAGGATACATACTTGAATTAAACACACACTAGAAAAAATAAAATACAATATTGTATTTTATTTGATAACATCATTAATCTCTGGAGTAAATCATTTTATATCAAACTTATTACGCTTCCTGGAATCCTGGTGAAACAAAAATAAATAAGTGTTGGGCTCATATGCTCAATAATGGTTACATACAATGAAATTCATTAAGAGTGAATAACGAATAATTAATATTTCAAGTTACATAATATAAAAACATATTCCATTTAATTAATAACTTAATCGGGAAGAGTAATATGGATGAAATAAATAATGATAAAATAATTCCTTATAACAAATACCATAAAATGGGAATAAATCCATGGTAACATAAAATAATAAATAGCCAATAGATAACAAAAACAACTATCATAATGTTATATTTAATTATTCTAGATTTCATAAACATATTTTCAAGGCCTTCTGACGAGACATCTTCAATAAATGGGAAAGGCCTCAGGCAAATACCCGTGATATTTTTTCTAATGAGACATAATGATGCATCATGGGGATATAGAAGGCCCTTATTTTCACTTAATAATTCCAAATAATTCTTCATATAAATGTATTTAAGAAAAGTTAGTGGAAAAATTTTTATTCCAAAATATCATATGAAAGATTAATAATTTCCCCAATCAATAAATATAATTAACATTACTTCATATTCAAAAAAAAATTTGTATAAATAAAAATATCATACACTATTGAAATACAATAAACCATCCATTAAAAAATAATTATGTAATCATAACAACATATCGTTATTTTAGTATATGTAAAATAAAGTATTTTTGTAGTTTATAAATAGAATTTCTATATAATATCATTAAATATGTTTTTGAGGAAAATACGATTTTAAGTTAAAAAATGAAATTAAAAATATAAAAATTTCATGAATATTATTGAATATGTATTATTTGATAAGAACCATGTAAAATTTGAATATAATATTCAAAAAATTTAGTTATCAAGATAGTATGAAATTACATTAATGATGCATACATTTAAAAACAATCATTTCACATATTTTTAATAAATGAATAATATTTACCATTCATAAAATTATATGAATTTTCCTTTTAAAATAGTTATTAATTTATAAAAATGTTTTCAATTTCATTTATTAAATAATTGGTTAATATTACAATTATTCTATAAAATATGGGAAAGAAAACCTGGATGAGGAAATAAAAGAATCTCAATAGAGAAGAAAACAATTAACATTCCATAAAAACATTCATATCGTTAATTCAGTATCTGAAAAAATAAAAATGATAATAGTAATTGGTATTCCATGAAATAATCAGATGACAATAAAAAAAGATAGTACATATGATATAAAAAACAAATAAATCTCCCACTAGAGACTTATACCTAAACAATCTCGAATGTCGATGAGATTGTGAAACATACTCTTACTACTTAGGTAACATCTGAATACTGATCCCCCTAAAATAATAAATCAAAATGAAATATGAAATAATATTAATTTAAATTAATTAATTATATAAGAGATCAAATAAAAATTAAATACATCACATTACTGATATAATTGGTGAATTTGGCATATGACTCAAATCTGTAAATGTGAGATGAGAAACCATTACAATGAACAATACATGTAAGAGAGAATTAATCAATGAGTTGATTATACATGATAAGAATAAATATCACACATTATTTACTTATAACCTTTTATAACTCATTTATTAACAATTCATTAATATAAAGACTGTTCTGGATAATAACTACTACTTTTTTCATATATGTATTATTTCAGTATTTTTTATCCTTTTATATTGATTATGGTTCCATAATCTCCATAATTTTAATAATGAAATTATTAATACATATATTTATTA
The DNA here is from genome assembly GCA_963277665.1 of Viscum album. NCBI lineage: Eukaryota > Viridiplantae > Streptophyta > Magnoliopsida > Santalales > Viscaceae > Viscum > Viscum album. The sequence goes on from OY728141.1 coordinate 1,431,093,293, forward strand.
TTTTCATCATCATAACCATCCATGTAAAATGTTGATGATAACAAATTACACTTCTATATAGAGACGAAAAGTTGTAAGTATGCAATAATGATTTTTTCTCTTTTCATTGGAAGAAAAAGAAATGGAATATTATTATCCCATATCCATTATAAAATTTCATTATATTAATTATATTATATTTAATAATTTATTATTTTTATAAAACATTAAATGGAATTAGATTAATAAATAATCATAAAAGAGTCAATAAAGATGATTACCTCTTCTTGAGTAGACATTTTAATATCTTCCCTTAAGGGAACTATGGTTGTTAATTTGGAAGGAATAGAACCATTAGAATGTGTATATATAATTTTATAAGAAAATTTATCTGGGTATTTTTGATCTTGGGTTCTCTATTTTTAGTAAAGGAATGAGAGATGGACTGTCCTTTTATAAGTTAGGGGACTGGCACACTTGTATTTTATAAAATATTAAACTAATATAAACTGATTTTTATGTCAAAATTTATCAAAAATGATTATATTCAAATTTATGAAGGGCATAATTTGGAACAATATCATCCAATAAAATTTGGTTCTTTTAGCATTAAATATATACACAATTATTTTGTTTTGACGATCATTTAACGCTTTTAACAATTACACAGATTTCAATATTTTTTATTATTAATGGGTTAATATATTAATCATAAAACTAAAAAATTCTATAAATGAAACAAAATTATGTTATAAAATATATCCCATTAACATGTCCAAATATTATATTTTAATGAATATTAAATCACTTGATAAAAAAATATTTATTATAAAATAACATTAAAGTCAATTTTGGAACAATTTATTTAATTTGACTTTTAGAACCACAAAAAACAAAGGGAATAAAATAAAATGAAGAAAAATATCTATTATATTATATGTCAATCTAAAAAATTATTTATGAAAAAAAATTATTAAAAAGATATTTTTTTGAATTTTTCAATCATTTAATTAATTTTATTACTAATTGCACAAGAATTATGTCTGTGCTTCATAAACATTTAAGATAATTATTACATCACTAAAAAATTGAAATGTTTTATGATTATAAAATATAATTTAACTTTATAATAAATATTAATAACTTATTATATCTTCTATTGGTCCCTATGTAAAAACTTTAATGATAATAAAATAAAGAGAATGATAATTTTTTTCTTTACATTAATTGTAATAATATAAAGGTTCAAAGTCATTGAAAAATGGAAACAAAACTCCATTTATTCAACATTTATATTAGTAGGGATAATATAGAATACTCAAAAATAGTAAAATCATGTGATAGGGTAATTATTTAGCCCTTATCATTTTCATTATGACCTTAATTGTCTAATTTACCTGTTACCATGATAAATATATTATTTAGGATAGTATTCAAAATGTAATAAAATAAAAGAGGAATATATAAAAAAGTATAAACTAATAATTCCAAATAATAAATCAATTTTTCAGTATTTAGAACAAAATAGTGATAGAATTTAATTTTAAATTAATCCGATAAAAGAATGTGAAAACATATTTTCAAAGAAAAAATCATTTCTATATATGAAAATTTATTTATAATAATTATAACAATTACAGTAGAATATAATAAACAAAATTAGATTATTAATAATATAATATAACTAATTTTAATTTGAATACATTTTAAAACAAATATATAGACATTAAAATTCATCAAACAAACAAATAGTTTTCAATAAAAAGGAATATTTTTCATTACCCACATTAACATAATTATTTGTAGAAAAAATTTAAAAATTCAACGTAAGAAAACGTTAAAAAAAATATATCAAAATTTATATTATTTTTATAAAATAAAAAATATATAAGTACTATAATCCAATTATAACATTTCATCACAGAAAATATAAAAAATCAGTTTTGAAAAACAACATATTTTTGAACGGTGAACTACCCATACTAGAGATTTAGTACATATCTTAAAATAATTAATGTTTGTATTTTTTTAAGTAGAAACTTTATATATATTTCAAATTTTGTTTAATACTATCCACATAATCCAATTCAATATCCAGTCAACCATGGTCGTATTTAAATAATAATATTTCATTGTTCGTTTTAGCTCAGTGTGGCGTGTCATGTTTGCAATTGATTATTCTATTAATTTCTATGGGTGTCATATGATGAACAAATAAAGAGTTCTACGTAGAAAAAATAAGTAGATATTGTAACATTTTTTAATGATAATTTAAAAAGAATTAATATTTTCCCAATATTGAACAATTAGAAATATGTTTCCTATGTCATTTTTGATGTTGAAAATTTCAGAATTTTGAATATGTTCATGAAGCTAAATTATTTTAAATATGATTCTTATGTCTCAATGTTACTCAAACTAGAAAACATCAAGAATGTTTTCTTATTAAAAATTTATTTTAAGGGATTTATCAAATGGTCACCTTCAAATGTGATATGGATAATATAATATGTATTATGTTAACAAAACCCATAAACTATTAAATTCATAAATATTATCTAGAAATTTATTATATATATGATATTTTGAACATTATTATTTATTGGTTTTGTTAAATATTCCTAAGGAATTTATGATTTATAAAACGACTCAAATTAAAAGGTTTCTTCTATTTCATTATTTATTCAAAATGGATACAAAAATGTACACACACACACATTGATTTTTTGAAGTAAAATGATAAATTACCCTTCATAGTATGACATTGGGTTTATTAATAAGAGATAATCATCATGTATTATTTTAGGTTATGATTAATTTTTATGATTGGCATGATTAGAAATATTGTATAGAGGAAAAAATATACTCATAAGGCACTATAAAAAGAACAGGATATTCATTGGGTGCACTGGATATCATCTTGAGTTTACCACATAGAGTGTCAAAAATTTGTATTAGGTATAATAGTTGATCATGGCTCACATTTTGGAACACATTACATATCGTTTGTGAGTTACCTTGCATGATAACCATCTTACTTTTATACCCTACTTATATAAGTCATCATATTGACTTACTTAATCATCAGGTGGTTGGGTATGTTACAGATCATTTCATTATATATATAATAAGAAAGATGATATTTTCCCTCTTGAATAATGTTTATGACATCAAGGGCCTTGATTGAGATTAACAATGGGAGTCTGAGGGAACACCTAGATATTATATATCTACGTGGATAAGGGACATGTGATCTTCTTATTTAGATGGATAAATAATATTTTCTGTATTGATCGTCTAGTTCATTAAATACTATAAGAATAAAGAAAAAATGAGTTGGATATATTGGAATGAAATATTTCATGCCCCATGTCTGTCAATATCTTAGAAAAATGGAAAATATGACAATAAACATTTGTATATTGTGTAGAAATATTGAAATATGTATAGCGATATATGTTTTTGTGGAGATCAATAAATATCAATTTATAACATAATTAGCAATGATAGTTTTTTAGTGGCCACTTATTTTATACATATATATATCCAGATATTTTATTTCAAATCTATAAATTCATAGAGGGTCACACTTTGTACATTACTAAATATGGATTTATTTTGACTCTAAGATTTACAATAAATGTAATTTACGGTAAATATTTATTTTTATTAGATTTTTTTCCCATGTTATTTCATATGAATTAATTTATGGTTAAATTTATGATTGAATTCCTAAATTAGTTTTTGAATATATACTAAAGATGTATTGGATATTGTTTCACAGTCAATTTTATTTGATACAAAATAATGTGAAATGGATCAAATTATATTAGGAAATAGTGCATGTGGGAGACTAATGGGAGTATTCCCTAAATAAATAAATAAAAATATATGATATATAATTTTATAATAGATTTCATGAAAATTATGATTTACATGTAAATATGTTATAGCTTATTATTTTAAGCAATATTCAATTGTTATAAAATAATAATTTTTAGAATATTATGTTTCTTCCACATGATCTATCATTCACTAGGTAATTACATAAGATTAAATAGATGAGGATACTTATATATTTCCTGAATATTTTTTTGAATGATTATTTTATTAATTCATGCATTTCAAAGGCCTGAGTTAGTGCTTACACTCTTGTGTAGTGTCCTTGAGAAATTTATAAAGATGATTCCATGTGATAGAATGTGAGTACTTATTATGATGATCGACTATTAGCTACATGGAAGTTGATTCATTCTTTATTATTACACCATTTTATTAAAGGTATTTCCATATCATGGATGAAGACAGATCCCATCCAAATGTCATATGTTCTAGGTGTTACCTATTGATACACTATAGAGGTTAGATGATTACGTTTTCCACTTTATCTGATCATTATAAAACTCATTTGCCTGAGATAATAATGTAGATATAGATCAAAAAAAATATTTTAAACTATTTAAAAGTGTTATTTAGTTCTATTTTTTTATACAGATTCATATTTATCTTGCATGAAGATCCTCATATTGGTTTTTAATATCTTTTTAAAGATATAATAAATTTGGATTAATATCAACTAAAAACTATAACGTAATTCCAAGAAGAATATATAATGATTATATATGATATTATTTTAGAATATCCTTATTTATATATAATATTTATTGTAAATATTATCAGTTCTTGAACTTTTTCATTCCATCATAATTAAGGTTGAACACTGTAACATTTCATATCTTCTATTGCGGCAGTACAGCTTCATTGTGTTCCCATTTAATTGTCATCTACAAATATGGTTGAACAAAATTTTATTCAAGGTAATATTTCTCATATTATTTGAATATTTCATTATGTTCCCTTTTCAAATTAATAGATATCATCTTTTTTGTGACCATCATTATCAATAAGTTATCATGATTATTTTTGCTCAAAGAATCATCCACTTTTTTTACATTCTTATACTGGTAGTGTATTAATAAATAAAAATATTCATCAATTCCAACCATATTATATAATTAATATTCAAATAATCATATGTATATATATTATTAAATCTATTTTATCGTTATATGTGTCACACCTTTCTCTATAAAGATAATGACACCATATCCTTAATTCAAGGATTACATCTTCTAACTCTAGGTGATAGGGCAGGAAATTATACTCATGAACCTTTAATTGATGATTTTCATACCATATTACAATATAATTATACATAATATCACATCCTATGACTTTATTCGATGAATCACTATAAATATCAAACCATCCTTCACTAGAGGTTAGTATGAGTAAAATTGTGCTGATAGAATGTTGTTTTATCTCCAAAAGAGTTTTGACACATTTATATGTCCAATGGAACACGAATCCCTAATAATTTAACATGGTGATTTTATTAGAAGTACTTGGAAAATTTATCATGAAGTATCATTAATGTCTATATTATCCAAGAAAAATATATATCTTAATCACAGTGGTCATCCTTGGACAACATTTAATTACATTTTTCTTGGATACAACCATAGATATACCATCACAAGATTTTATATGACTTGGATAATTAAACATCTTATATCCAAAAATCACACGTGAATTTTTTTAAATGGATTATACATACATAGGATCTTGAGTACAATACACCCGTGATATTATTGTTATTCCTTGATCATAGAATATAAAAGAATTTTTTTTAGAAAGACTATCAAAAACCGATCAAGTTACTCTCAAAAGATTCAATAAATTAAAAACACGAAGATAACGAGGCCATCAATATGAAATAATAGAATCACTATAAATTTATAATATTCGTACCTTATATAGAAGTATATCTTTGGTATTTCCTCATTTTTACCCTCAATTGATTGTATCTAGATTAATGATTAATCATTTTCAAATAGGGAGCACTTTATATTTGATCTAAAAATTCATAAATATGGGATAATGGGAACTTATTCATGGTTGGGATGTTTTTATGTTCCTGATAATCCTTAAAATGTTCATTTTATCAATTATTCTTAATAATACAATGAATAGGTGTAACCTAAGGTAGGACACTTGGCTAGATGAAGCAACAATCAGGATTACCCTAGACATTCATCTTAAATTATAACAACTCGATCAATGAAATTCTATATGGATAATTTGAAATAGGATTATCACCTGGTATGAGTTTTATTAAAATGTAAACATAATAATTTGGTGGATGACTACGAAACTCTTCTCTAAAGACATAAAAAATCCCCTATACAATTGGAATATGATTCTTTTTGAGTTTATCTCTAACAATATTTGGTAAATACAATATTTGAATAGAAATCAAGACCAATAAAATGAATTAAATTTTCCTTGGAATGTCATATTTATTCCCACACTAGTATATTGTAAAAGGTTTTTTTTGGATTATCAAATATCACTTAACTTCCTACAAAATTAATATGGTATTAATATAAATAAATATAATTCATTCCCAAAATAACTTCAAAATTAACTAGATTGAGTATAACATATTTTAATAAATCATTTTTCAACAAATATTAATCAGAGAAGAATCATATGCATGAGATGGGTTCAGCATACCATTATGAGATTTCACTAATAATTCAAAATATAATCATTGATGTGGTAATTAAATATCCACAGATTATTATTAAGATATAATAGACGTTGGTAGATCCATTATAAAATAAGAAATTTGTAGTTCTAGATTGGATGGTTTGTGTACCTGTCACCACTTCCTTATCATATTGTACATCAACATTAAATATCACTTTTGATTTCAATTTTTTTGGATTAAGAGGTTGTTGAAATCCTGAACTAAACCAAGACACCACTTTTACTGGCACCAAGTACAGCCCCTGACAAGGCCCCAAGGGCGTCCCCTATACCCACAGGCTGTAACAAGTGCCCGTGTATCATTAATTTACGTCTTGGAATGATTTCCCTATGTATGATATCATAAAACATTAAAAAAACTGATAATAAGAATTTGAAATTTCAATGACAAAAAAGAGATAAGAAAAAACTAGAACTGAATACATGGTTTTATGTAGGGTAAAAGAGGTCCAAATATAAATAAAAATTGTAGCATGTTAGCCACAATGACTCCACACAATAAAGGTCCATCAACCCCGAGTTGTCTCCATGACAACGCACCATAGGAGGGGAATAAGAACCAGAGACGCCTTCACCAAAGGCTTTGCATTTACCTAAGTCAAACATAAAAATGTATACATACATCCAACAGGTGTATGTAGGGTGTGATCTTAAGACCATTATGATTCCACCCAATGATTCCAATGATTATGTAATACATGGTGATAAAACAAGCGGTTTTAGGATGTAAATAAAAGCAGTGATAAATTCCAAGAGACATGACCTAAAAATTGAAAAGATTATTCAAAAAAAACATTAAAAATTTGAACAATTTTTAATAATAAATGTTAGATACTATAACGTACATCCAGACACACCCTAATATAATTATAAATACCACAAATACAATGACCACGAAAACCGGGAACATACCTAGGAAACTAGATTGTTTCGAGCACTGTGTATTTCGTACATCGATGTAATGTATCCATGTCACAATCCATTCCCATTAATGAGACACTAGTAGAGAACATACCCATAACCTAGTGGTCCCTAAACATCATACACATAATTTTTTGAGAGTTTTCTCTATCCATTTTCTAATAAAAAATAGGTACACAACCCATCCAATGCAATAGGCAAACTAGTACATATCCACCCCCAAGGGACCTGGGCTTTCCCCATTATTATAAAAAAATTTCAGAGATAAACACACATCCATTTTCATATAAATTACCACTAATTGTCCCAAGAAAACAATAAAGTAGTTATATAATCTTTATACCATTTAAAACACGCAACAAAACATTTTGATTTTCAATAAAAACAACTTCTCAAATCTCACATTGTATTGCAACCAAAACACATTGAATTATCCACTTTGCACACTATATGCACACTTGTAAGTCACCTAAAATAATTTCTGATCAATATACTTTAATGAAACCTATAATTCAGAAATGGGAACGACTCATGTAACCCAAGAAGTTATATCTTTCAAAAATACTCATTTTCACACAAACAAGTCACTTAAAGTCCATTTTCCTCACAAAAACCATTTAAAGAAATATTCAAAACAAAAAAAGGAAGAAATAATAAAAACATGATTTTAAATCATATTATAGTTAAATAAAATCAACTAAGTAGTTATAGGAAAATTCTTAATGAACCAATAAATGATTTATATTAAAAAAAACCCCAATTTCACCTGAAATTGGCACTTAAAATTAATTTTCTTCATAAATGCCACTAAAACAAAATTTTTTCATCAACAATCAACTGAAATAAATAGGAAAATACCATAAAAACAAAAATATTAGTCCCAAAAATTTCATTCACAATGGAATCACCTACCAAAATAATGAAAATCATTGAATCATTTTACAAAAATCATATTGCACCACCGGAGCACCAAGACGGACCTAGATAAAGCCTGAAACCAAAATAATATAACAGGAAAACCATAATTCTTCTTTGGTTCGAATCCCCATTTTTTTGGAAATTATAAAAATCTATAATAATTTTAATAAACCCTATTAAAAAGGGAGGAAAACCCAAAAAAAAAGGGGAGGAAGAATGAAGAAGACCCCCTTACTTGAGGGATCATGAAAAAATATCCACAAATACACCTGTATATGAATTTAAAAACATAAAATAAATGAATTTTAATTTCTAATAAAAATGATAAGTTCATGTGAGAACATAAATGGGGGAAAGGAGTAACAATTTAAATAATTATAAAGGAAAGAAGTTACCTCTTCATATCTGGAAGATTTGAGAAACCATATAATGTTATGCCCTAATTCACGATAAATACGAGCTTCAAAGTGTGGGTAAAGTTAAGGGGTCACACCTAAAGATTTTATATTCGATTGGTAGGTGTAATGATCAAAAAATTGTAAAAAAAGTAATAAGTTATTATACAAAATCATTATTTTTAAAACTAAAAATGGGATTCCGAGCTTTCCCAATTCCATAAATAAAAACCCAAATCCATTATGATTATATATTACTAAAGGATCCAAATAACTATAGTGGTGTTAATAGGTCATCAGAGGACATTTCAGACTTGTAAAGTATGAAAACTTTTATGAAATTAAGGAGTTATAAAATAAAAAAATTTAAAATATTCAAATGGGATCACAGTTTGGCCCAAATCATGAAAACCCACCCATTACTCAAAATATACATGGGTTACACCAAAAACAATGAAATAATGGAAATTGACATAAATATACCTTCAAAACAATTCATGGATATGACAATTCTCCCTACCCTGAATGAATTTCTTCCCCGAAAATTCTACTGGAAGCTTGATTGAAAAACAAGAATGAGTACTCTTCCTCAACCCTTGACTTCTGTTACCATATCTCATGTGTATCACTACGATGCTTCCAACCAACCTTGACAATACGAATATACATTCCTCACAGCACCTTCTCATTGGAGTCCACTATTTTCACTAGACGCACAAAAAATGACATGTCAAACTCTATCTCTAGTTCTTACAAACTCAGTTCATTGGAAAAATCCGTGCTATATTTCTTTGACTGGGGGGTATGGAAGACAACATGGATAGATGTCAACTCAGAAGGTAAGTCCAACATTCATTCCACATTTCCAATATACTCAGTGATCTCAAAAGTGATGAAATTTTTTGGCGTCAGCTTCCCTTTCTTTCCCAATCGACGATGGCCCAGATGAGGGTCCACATTCATGAATACCATGTCACCCACAAGAAACTCTAGGTCTCAGTGCCTTCAGTTAGATTATGATTTATAGAGACACTGATATTTCGATAAGCAAGGCATAATAAACATGACCTTTTTAGGCGTCTTCTGCACTAGACTTGGCCATAGCAATGAGGTCTCACCTACCTCTGTCCAACATAGGGGGCCAATAAGGCCGACCATAGAGCTTCTCAAAAGGAGACATTCAAATCTAGCAGTGGTAACTATTATTATAATAAAACTCATCAAATATTAAATGGATATCCCAGTTACATCGATAGTCTAAAACACATGCCTAGAGCATGTCCTCCAAAATCCGATTTGCTCACACTGTCTGACCTTCTACTTGAGGGTGGTATGTCGTCCGCATCTTAATCTGAGACACCAAGGCCTTCTGAAGGCCTTCCCAATACAGATAAGTGACCCATGGGTATCTATCTGAGAAAACTGTAAATGGAACAACATGGAGCCTTACCATAACCCGAATATACCAATGGCCCAACTTATCCATATAAGATATATCTCTGATTGGAATGATGTGGGATGATTTTGAATGATGATAAATCACCACCAAAGTGGAATTATTACCCAGAGGTTTATGAGGAATGTCGAAAATGAAGTCCATGTCAACCTCATACCACTTCCATTTGAGAATAGGTAACATCTAGAGAAAACCAGAGGGCCTTTGATGCTCTGCATTAACTTACTGGAATGTATAGCATCTTGACACAATGTCTGCTGTGTATCATCTCATACTAGGCCACTAGAACTGCCGATGGAAAACATAATACATCTTGGTGGCACCCAGATGAATATCCCACCGATACTGGTGGAAATATTGCTTCACCACCTTCCATATAGAAACTATCAATACTGAATGGACCATAAAGCAGAATATGCCCTTGGGGTACGATGTCCAATCAGATTAAATCTCCACACCATGAAGAAATTTCTTCCACCACTATTAAAGGTCATCACTAGGATATTCCAACTAAATCAATTCCAATAGAGACAGAGTCAACTAATTGCTCGCCAAGTACGCACCCCTATTTTCTTCTATGATCTCCACATGCATCTGAGAAAAGAGCCCCACCCAAGTCCACTAATCATTGGACTTCCTCAAATATTGTACTAGATCTCTTCTTCTCAAGGCGTCAACCACCACATTACCCTAGCCTGGGGTATTGACAATGTCAACGTTGAATCCCTGCATGTACTCAATCAAATGATGCTGCCTGAAGTTGAGGTCCTTCTATGAGAAGATATAGGCCAATATTTTCTGATCAGAGTATACCAAAAACTTTTCCCCAACGATTTAGTGACCCTATGTCTTCAAAGCATGTATCACAGCTGCTAACTTCAAGACATGGGATGGGTAATTATATCCATGTGGCCGGAGCTAGTGAGATCCATACGCCACCACACGATCATCCTGCAGAAGCACACACCCAAAAACCATATCTGAATTGTCTCAATAGACCACATACTCCTTCCAAGGATCAGGAAAAATCAGCATAGGTGTGGTAGTCATCCACCTCTTCATATTCTTGATGTTTTCCTAACATTTTGGGCCCCATACAAACTTTAACCCTTTCCGGGTGAGTTAGGTCATCAGCAAAGAAACCCGAGGGAAATCTCGAATGAATTTCCTCTAATAAATAGCCAGGCCAAGGAAACTCTTGATCTTGAACACGTTCCTTGGATTCTCCATTGAAATGACCACATTGATCATTTTTGGGTCCACTAAAACCCCCTGATCAGAGATCCAATGGCCCAAAAATTTCACTTCTCTGATCCAGAAAGAGCACATTGGAAACTTTACATATAGGCGGTGATCTATAAATGTTCCCAAGATGACCCACATGGGATGTTTGTGTTCCTCCTAAGATACAGAGTATACTATAATTTCATCCACAAACATCACTACAATGGAAGTGAGGTATTTATAGAACACCCTCTTCATGCGTTTCATAAAGACAGCTGGAGCATTGGCCAATCCGATTTGCATGACCAAATACTCATAGTGGTCATACCAACTTTGAAAGGACGTCTTCAGGATATATTCTTCTTTCACATTGAGTTGATGGTATCCCGAATGCAAATCTATTTTGGAGAACCGCGTTTCCATCTTCAACTGATCGAACAAATCATCTATTCTGGGAAATGGGTATTTGTTATTTTCAAATTCCAGTAGTCAATACACAATCAGAGGGATACATCTGTCTTTTTCACAATTAACAAAGGATAAGCCCAATGAGAGATGCTTAAGAGAATTAATCCTTTGGATTATAAGTTTTCCAGCTATATATTTGATTCCCTCAAATCAGTAGGGGCCATGGGATATTATGGAAGAGATGTCGACTATGTTCCCGGTCCCAATTCAATTGAGAACTCCACGCATCGCTCTAGTGGAAAACCTGAAAAATCATCCGAGAATACCTCTAGAAATTCATTATCATCATGAGGTAGTGCACATTCAGGGGAAAACCCATCATCATCTAGTGCAATTGAAGTCAACTAGAATATAATAATTCCCAACTCTAGGAGTGGAGATCCTAGGCGAGCTGACCGAGGATCCCATTCTCCATAAAAAAACTGATGACTCCCATAAGATGTAGTAAAACTCACACACCGCCAGTATAAATCATTGTGTTCATGTTAGTGTACTATCAAATTCATGCCAAGTATTATATCAAATAGTTCCATAACAAAAACCAAGAGTTTCCACTCCATCGCATCCCCTAACATAGATAGCACATACGATGGGCACCTGAGACCCTACTTCTTATTCTTTCCCAGCAGCAGCACGAAATCCATCACAAAAGTCAAAAACACATTTGGGAAATTTAATGTGTCAAAAAAACGAGAGGAAATGAATGGAATAGAGGCACTAATATCAAAAAGATCTGTACCTATAAAATATGTGATCAATACAGTACCTCGAACTGTATGCAGTCCCACCTCTAATCCTACTGGTGCCTGATCCACTACATAGAGATGTCGGGTCTCTCGCCGAGGATTACTACTAGTCTATTTCTATGCCCTATACTAGATCTACCCAGAAGATGACCCATAGCTTCCTCCACGACCACCAAATCTAGATCCACCCATCCTCAATGGATCACATTGTGTCTGCACTCCACTTGAAGCCACTGATCCTTCCCTACCTGGAAGTAGACCTGACACCCCATTGAAGCACTAAAAATGTCCCATCCAACCACATTGGTAACAAGGATTTAGGGGAAGCGAGCATGCTATTCAGATGATCCCATGATTCCATCACTGATGGTACCTGACCGTACTCACATCCGAATCCACGGATGCAATCTCTGTGGAGGAGTGGTCTGAACTGCCACCAACATTCTTCAAATGTTCCTCCTTCTTCATTTTCTTATCTAGAGAGCATCCACTTCCCACTACTGATACCGAACTAGAAAAACTAGCCCTTCCTTTATTATCAATCTCCACCATACATGCCCGATCAACAACCTCACAATAGGTACATAGATTGAACAAGAAAACCTTGGAGTATATCAAAAGTCACAAGCCTTTCTCAAACCTCTGGGCCTTTGCTTGTTCATTCAAGATGAGCTCAGGAGAATATCTAACACGCTCAATGAAATAGTTACCGTACTCCATGATAGAATGATTTCCCTGCATAGGGTAAATGAACTATTGGGTGATAACATATTCCAACACCTCTGGGAGGTACTGGTCATTAAATATGGCCTCAATATCTCCCCAATGCATATGTTCATTCTTCCTAATCTGAATTACATATTCCAACCACATGTGGCTGGGACCCTCTAAAATAAAAGATGCACACATAAACCTAAGGTCCTCGGGTGTATCTAGGAACTCGAACATGCACTGGATATTTTAACATCATTCCTCAGCTTCTTGGGGTTCTATGTTGCCTCAGATGGTAGGAGGGTTATTTTTTCAGGAACTCATGGGCCTTGTTTTTTCTAAATTCAGTATCATCCTATCTAATTAGATCTAGAATATGACCTGGTCACTTTGGTACATCATAGAAAACCTTGACCACGACCTTGACTAGCCTTTGATCAATTTGTGTGGGAGAACACTCTCCGGCTTCCTCCCATTGGCACATGGGAGCTTTTTAGGGAGGCATGTTTCAATAAAATGAAACAGTCAAAACAAAAAGTCAATAAGAAAATTCTGAAGATTTTAATCAAATACACCAGACATAAATAATCTAAAAACATTACAATAATAAATGAAACAACTACTCCACCCCCACCCGATGACCATGGGTGGTCGGCAGCCCACATGTCTCACCTAGAAGTGAATTCAACTAGTCAAATTCAACATCCCCTAGTGACTCAAGGTATACCATGAGAGGTGTGGTCTAGGAACCCAACTCATGGGGATATCCTCACACCCTAATATTCCTAGCTCTTTTCTATCTCGAGTCATCACAAAATAGTAATATATCCCAAAACATTAACCTTCTATGATACCATTTTGTCACGAACCAAATTAGGTCACCACATATACCAGGGCAAAATCCAGCCCATGATAAGGAACTAAGGGAGTTCCCTATCCCCACGGGCTGTAACAAGTGCTAGGTATCTTAAATTTAGGTTTTCTAATGTTTTACCCGAGTATGAAAGCATAAAACATTAAAAACACTAATTAATTAGATTCTAAATTTCCATGAAAAATGAGAGATAAGAAAAATCTAGAACTGAATACATGGTTTCAATTAGGGTAAAAGAGGTACATATAAAAATAAAAATTGTATCATGTAATCCACAATGACACTACATGGCAAGGGGCCATCACCCCTTAGTCATCTCCACAACATGACACCACAAAAGGGGACTAACAACATGAACCGCCATCACCCGATGCATTTACTTTACCTGAGTCGGACATAATGAAGTCTACATACACACATGGGGTGTAAGTAGGGATTGATCATATTCCCAAAATGTTTCCACCAAAGGATTATAAAGTGTATGCAATACAAGGTGATACAACAAGTAGTTTTATTACGTAAAGAAAAGCAATGATAAATTCCAAGAGACATAAAATAAAATTTAAACTTGTTTTCAAGTTAAGACATTAATAATGTGAACACATTTTAATAAGAAATTTTATATACTATAATGTACATCAAAAAACACCCTAATACAAGGGTATATACTAGAAATCAAATGAGCACCAAAACAAGGAACATGCCTCGACAACTAGATAGTCTCGTGCCATATGTACCTCGTTCCTTGGTGTAAAGTATCCAAGATGCAATCATTTCCCATGAAAGAGCCACTTTTGGTGAACATACTCATAACCAAGTGTTCCACTAACATAATCCACATAGTGTATTTTGAGTTGTTGTTATCCATTTTCTCAGTGAAACTTGGACACAACCCATCAAGTTCACTAGCCGTACTAGTAAATATCCGCCAACCATGGTACCCGTGATTCTCCCTTTGTGCTCAAACAATTTCAGAAATCCACACACATCACATTTCATATAAAATACCACTAATTCTCAGAAAAAAAATACAATATCAATACACTTTATACCATTTAAAACACCCAACAAAACATTTTTATTTTCAATAATACAACTTCTCAAATTTGAAATTTTTTTTCACTCAATACCCTTTGAAATATCGACATTTCACACTATGTTCACACTTGTAAGTCACCAAAGAAATTCAGTTTAATTCCCTTTAATGAAACCAAAAATTCAGTTATGGGGAAGCACTATGTAAACCAAGAACTTATATCTTTCAAAAACCACCATTTTCACAAAAACATGAAACTTAAAGTCCATTTGCTTCACAAACACCATTTAAAGAAACATTCGCAGAAATAACGAAAAGTAATAAAAATTAAAAACATGATTTTCAGTCCTAATACTAATCAATAAAATCAATTAAGTAATTATAGGGCAGCCCCAAATGAACCAATATAATATTTATATGAAAAACCACCCATTCCACCTAAAATTTTCACTTAGAATTCATTTGCTTTATAAATTCCACTAAAAACAATTTTCTTCATCAACATTCATATCAAATAAACATGGAAATACCACAAACACATCATGTTATGTAAAAAAATGGAATGCACAATGCAATCACCTACAAAAAAATGAAAACCATTGAATATTTGTGTGAAAATCAAATCGCACCACCAATGCATCAAGAGGGATCTAGATCAAGCCTAAAACATATAAGAATAGATCAAGAAAACAAGAATTATACCCTAGGTTCAAATACACTCTTTCTGTAAAAATAAATAATCATGTATAATTGTAATAAAACCTAAGAAAAAGGAATGAAAACCCTAAGAAAATGGGAGTAAGAATAAAGAAGACCAAATAATTGAGAGATGCAGAAGAAATAGCCCCAAATACACCATTAACTAAATTTCCAAAAAAGAAAAAATCAATGTGAGGTTCAGATAAATTCTGATAAGGTCATGTGAGAACTGAAATGGGGTAAAAGTAAAAATTTTAAGTGTTATGAAGGAAATCATTTACCTCTTAAAATCTAGATCATTTGAGAAACCCTATGAGTTTCTTCCCTAATATATGATGCATAAAAGAAAAAAATATGGTGGAAATGTAAAGGAGGAGCGCCTAAGTATGTTATCTTCGAGTGCAAGGTTGAATCACCAACAAAGAGTAATCAATGAATATGTTATTAAATAAAAAAAATTATCTTTAAAACTGGAAATGGGCTTCCGGGCTGGCCCAATTTGTTATATAAAATCCCAAATCCACCATGATTATTGATTCTTAAAGGTTTAAAATTACTATGTTTCTATTAATAGGTCAGGGTAGACAATGTGGGAATTGAAATGTATTAAAAAGGATGAAAATGGAGGAGTTAAAAAAGGTACAAAATTAATTTATAAATCAAGATTTTGGCTCACGTTTTGTCCCAAATCATGAAAACTCACACATTCCTCAATAATGTTTGGGTTTCCCCTTAAACAATGTAATTATGGAAATTGAATTAAAAATACCATTAAAATAATTCAAGGATGTGACATATGATATTGAAAAACATTGTTAACCCTGATATTCAATTACTAGAGAGAATAATTCTCATACTCCTTGTATTTGAAATAATGAAGTGTGGGTGAAAAATTATATGGAGCTTTTTCTCGATTATCAAACTTCTTTCCATCACTTCAACATTAAATTTTAACATGGCCTTTCTTTACAACCTTATAAAAATTATTAATATCCTTGAGATAATTTCCTTTATGTTTCCTTCAACACTTCTTGAATAAATAAAGAGTCAAACTCTTCCCACTATAATTTTTTATTAGACATCATTTTGAATTATATCATTATTTTGCTATCAAAACTCCGATATTTATGGGTGATTCTAATATTCAAATCTACCTTGATAGAACATTTAATGAATTATTATTTTGAACCAAGGTTTTTTATTGTCAACTAACTTCCTAGAATTGGTTTTAGGTCACTAAAAAATAATTCAATCATACATTCTGGTTCAATAATAATATCAAATGTATACCTCACATGTATTTTAAAATTATCCTCATATGTTCTAATGGATTCATCATAAATTATATTTTGAATATAAATTTCATTATCCATTTTCATATAATTAATACTAGGATATTAATTGATTAAAAATAACATTCTAGACTCATTCAACTCTATAGAGTAATTTTCTTGGTGTTTGCACAAATTCTTCATAGGATTAAACAATTGACATGCTTCACCTTATAATTAATAAACAATAAAAATAAAATTTTCATTCTCTAAAAACATGAGAATGGAATATATATTCTCACTAGTACTAATCCATTTCACAGTAATAGTGTATCAATAGAACCGCTAAAATATGATTGATGTTCCCTCATGAAAGAATAAGTGAAACATTGTACACCATGTTTCTCATATAGAAGACATCATCATTCATGTCATGAAGAAGTATTTTAAGAATATAAATGATATTTTATATTCACGATGCCAAAATATTTGGTTTCTAATGAGGACAATAATTGAATTTTTCACCACATTCAACATTTTCTCAGTTTAGTTGGGCATCATCTATTGAATAAAAAGAAAAAACATTCTGTGGGGGACAATAATCATAGTAGGAATCCAAATAATGCTGAAAAATAATTCATAGGATATATAAATCATGAAACCGTATTTTCAGTCTACTACACAATAGTTTTATCCTAGGTAATCCATGGTAATCCTATATATTAATTATTCATAGTGGGTTATAAAAAGTATTTTAATTAACATAGGAATATCAAATGAGATTTTCTATCCTTGTGTGAAATATTAGGCCAACTCATCATGAACCAATGATAATTGAGTAAATACCCAATGTGTTCCATTACGAGTTGTTAACCATAAGAGAATTTGTTCAAAAATCTCATCCTCTATATAGTATTGAGATATGAATTTATTTTTCTATGAAAACCGCACTAATTTATTTAAAAAAATTAAATATATTCTCCTATATATTTGTCTATCCTAAGTTTACTCGCTAAATTATCCTCGTCCCAGATTCTATAAATAAATAAATTGTTCTCTAATACCGATTGAGGTAACCCATATTTTAGGTACACAAATATTACATCTTATTAAAGGAATATATATTACATATGATTATGATCCATACTAGAACTATATATGTTTATTGTCTTATGAAATGAGGATTTATACACTATTGGTACAAAAAATATTGATATCATCCCTCTCTATGTTCATCACAACTAGCGCCCTTATTAGACATATTATACATAAAAAATAAATTATATCTTGGGGAAAAGAATACATAATAAATGTTAATCTCAAAATCTTATTAATGGTAATCAAGGAAGATATAAATTAACCTTTTGGTATAATATTATCATAAGAGTTTTAGAACATGATCACAATTTTTCAAAACCATACCCAACAATTCATGGAACATAATCAGGGGTCATGATATTATGTGTGGATTTTCTAAGTCATGAATAATAAATAAAACAAATAAAATGAGACAAAAGATATTAAAAATGAAAAAATACCACATTATAAACAACTAACATAAATTGAAATATAACCATAATCCTATAAATCTTATTTCAATGCTAACCACAAATAAATTCATCATGTTTTAGGATTGGGATAACGGTCTGTTTACCTACATTGGGCGTAAGATAACCTAATGTGTAACGTTATTTTCGCATGGGATAACCTCTCATGTTCCCTTTGATCTTATAAAACATTAATATTTACTCAATTAATTAGTGTTATATATTAGACACACTTTTCACATAATCGTAATCCATTCATATAGATGACCTAATATAATGAAATGATTTATAATTGATTCATAACATAACCTGTGAAAAAGAAAACGGGTTTTATCAATTTTTTTATCATCATAACCATAAACTGCATAGATAAATAATAATTATCATATAATAGAATAAAAACCCAAATTATGAATATGTAACATCAAATGATGTTATCATTGAAGAAAAATTCATTTAATATATTTGTACAAAACTTCTTGATAAAAATACATCTTTCATTTCAAAATCACTAATTTAAAATCATAAAAATTCAAAAATAGTGACTATAAATTTATATATAAAAATAAAAATGGATAATTGTACAAGAATATCATAATAATTGATTTTTTATGACTATGGTAAAATCTATTCATGCAATATAAATGAAAACAATGATTTCTTAAAAAAATTATCAAAAAGTTCAAAGTACCTCATTTGGAAAATTACTTGAATATTGCAATTAAATAATTTAATAAAAATAAAAATAGTGGTAAATATTTAAATTAGAAAATAGTTGGAGAATATTAAAAAAATTCTTCCAAAAATTTTATTGAAAATATAGAAATAGATAAAAATGATTCACAACCAACGAAAGAAAAAAAATCAATTTTTTTAAACATTCTGCAGTCCTTTGATTATTTAAAGAGATCAAAATGAAAAAAAATTATCATTTCAAATAAATATATTCTAATAAATAATATAATTTTTATTTAAGATAGATATAATTGTATTATGATTTCTGAAAATTTAAGCATAAACAATCCTAAAAATAATTAGATTGTAACGTAAAACCATTATGTTAAGTCCTTCTTACTTGGAAAGTGTTTTATCCTCTTATAAAATAAAATAAAATTTATTATTAAAATATAATAGGACCATATTCATAACTATAATACCAAATTTGGTCTACTTATAAATTTGAAACACCAATTAAATAATATTTCTTTATTATAATCATCCTTTCTAGGTGTAAACTATTTTATTTTTCATGGCTATTTTAATTTAGTAGTTATGATATTTAGATGTCAAATAAAGATAAACCAGATATAAAATTTTATTCATTAAATAAATATCATATTTATTCATTATTTATATATATATATAAATATAACCATCAATTAACGGTATGACAGAAAAATGAATTGCACCATTCATAAAGACGATAAGTCGTACGTATGCATGAACATTTTATCAATTTCATAAAAAATAAATAATTATAAATAATATATTACCATTATAGATTAATATTTTTATCATAAATATCATATATATAATTTGAACCAATTATTATATACATAACTATGTGTTAGTGATGGGAGATGAATCATATCCTTATGTGGTAGTGGTCGTCTACACATATGCATGAGCAGTACTTGATTTCCCATTTGATGGAAAGAATATCGAAAGGGGATGTGTAATCAAAAAATAATGCATAATTATATTTTTTATAATTTTTTTCATTTCATATTGTTACAATATGTTTAAGGAAAGCAGATAAAGTGGTAAAGTAAGAAGATCTTTGTTAAAATTTATACATCTTTAAGACATGTCATTTGGCTTACACCTTAAGCATCGAAATATTTGTCTTAGGAGAATACCAGGGAATGTATGAAATTATTTGGGTGAGTATTGGCTATTATCATAGACATCTAATCCAAAATAATTGAGTAGAGGATGTTCCTTTTTATAACTGAGGGAGAGGACACACATATAATTACATAAATTATTTAAAAATAGTTAATGTATTTCTCAAGTATAATGATTCCAAATAGAAATGGATTAAAATTTAAGACAATATAGTGTAAAAAGATTATAAGAAATAATTATTATACAATTAAATTTTTTAATCCTACTGTTATCTTTTAGTTTATCCCCAAGTAAACCTAGACTTGCCACTACCATGGTAACAAATTATAACTTTTTTACTATTCACAATGAAAAAAATGAATGTAGTGTCATTGGAAAATTTGTACATATTGATTCCAAATATGGAATTAATTTTATAAAATTAAATATCTATCATTGTTATATATTAATAAAAATAACATAACATAAAACCCAATGAAAAATCATTTTTTGAAAATTCCATTTTTTGTATAAAACTAAATTTATAAAAAATTCTTTCATTCTGAATACTATCAAATGAATTTTAAAATATTTTATTGATTATTTAACATATAAAATAATTAGAATAAATTATATTAATAATTATTTATCTAATTAATTATGATAATATACATTTCACACATCAAAATAGTTTTATCAAAAATAACACTTTGTATAATTAAAAAAATTATTTCATTTTATAATCTTTAGATAATTTATTTGTTGTTATTTATTTATACATTTAAAATAAATTCACTTAAATAAACTTTTTAATAGATATAATTATTGTTTTTCTGCAATAAAACATTTTATATAGAAAAAAATATGTCTTGAAAAAACAATTATTTTACTCATTTAATGAATTCATTCAAAATTTATTGATTATTTATTATGCATTAATCAATACATTTGAATTTAGGGAAACATTATATATGATTAATAATGGGGTTAAAACTATTTATACTCAGCAATCCAACATGTATGTTATAATGGATTCCAATATCACGGGTTCATTAAGAATGGGGGTTGTATGTGAGGCATGTAATCAAATAATATATGTTTATTTTAAAGGAATACACATATAAAATATTAGGGTGTAACACACATACTCTAACTTAACTATCCCTTTATCAAGCTTCTTATTAATTAAATTATTTTATTCTGAGTATATATTTTTTAGTTGAATGATGAACATGATTTTTGTTGTTATTAGTAGGTTTCAAGTTATCACATGAGATTGAAATAATAAATTTATAATAAAATATAATGTATTCATGTTGTTTCATTGAAAATTATAATTCAGTAAAATATTGATAATCTATTATATAGTCATCATCTATGTTGTAAATGAAATTAATACTTTCTTCTTACTCAACCTAAAAATGAAATAAATCCTATGAAAAAATTATCACGTGATTTTAAATTTATGTCATCAATTGAACATTCCTAATATATATATATATAAGTGTTAATAAATCATTATGGGATAATATATGAAAAAAGAGATTGAAATCCGATATATTATTTATTTATTAGAGTATCATCATTACTACTTTATTATGGATCACATAATAAAAATATTGATATTGTTCATCGTGGTATTCAAAAAATGACTATATATACTCAATTGGAGAAAGATATAAAAAATTGATAATACTATTTCTATATTTACTCACATCATCTTCTTATCCATCATAATTATTTTATAACCTCTACTAGGTAATCCCCAAAATTTCAATTGGTCTTGAATATAAAATTTCTAAAATCTTTACCTCTTCTTTGGATTATTTTGTATCACAAACAAATGCATATTTTATTTATTGAATGACTAGTAATTCATGAAATAATGTCAACTCACTTTTCAAATATATTTTGAATTATCATTATATGTAATATAAAAATATATTTACTTGTGCCTTGTAAAATCAACCAAAAATAATGTCATCTAAATAATTAATTACCAACACATATTGATCAATTAACTTTTCAATATATAAGTTGTGATCAAATTAACATCTTTAGAATGTTAACTTATTTGAATATTAAACATGTTTTGAATAAAAAATCCATGGATCGTTTATTATCTACACAATGCATCCCCTTACTATTACACCGTGTTTTCATCTTCATCAACATGAAATATATCTGTTTTCTCTCTAAAAATATCCTCTTCGTGGAATCCATTCAAGAATGAATATTTGAAATCTACTATATAAACATGTAATAAATTTTTCACAACCATATAAAAAAACTATCTTTTGGTCTCATCTATATACACTTGTGAAAAAGTATCATCCACATCAATTAATTATATTAGGTAATAACACATTATCCACAAATATTTTTTGTTCCTTGTTTCTTTGTATTCATTATTTATCTTATTTGAAAACACTAATTTTTTTATTCCATTCTTATTCTATAGTGATGGGGAACATTTGTATGTTTAGTTCTTCCCAATCTAGTAATGTTCTTTTTGAATAAACATAACACCATTATCATCCATAAAGGTCACTTCAAAATATTTTGGATCCACTAGAGATAAGGGAGTGTTTTTCTTTTGAGCCTTCATTCGTTAATATTTAAGTAAAGTTGTCTAGTCACCAATAATATTTCCATCACTTATTTCATCCCTAATAATAATTATATTTAATATTGTTGAAACTAAGATAGTTATTTATTATTTATATACTTATCTATGTATTTTATATCCCTAGATTCTACCACCTATCCACTCACTTCATCGTCATAAATTTATTACTAAAAGCACAAATTATACATGGAAGACTTCCTACCAATTATAAAAATCAATAATTCTTAACAACTATTAAATATTATATTGACATGATATTTGAATATTTTTTATAGTATTTTTTATATTTATTTTTTTATGATTAATTATTTAAAATACATTTATCACTATTAACTTCTAATATCTTCTATTTTTTTATAGAAATAAAATAATTCCTTCAAATTTTTTGAATGTTATTTTATCTCCACTTCTTCTTGTAAAAAATTTCATAATGTTTATTATTTCATTCCAATATTATAAATCTCTATTAGAGATTAGAATTGATGTAGGGAACATATTATTTAAAACAATTCAATGTTGAAATATATTCGATGATAATTCTCTATTCTATATTATTATTAAATCAATTCCTCTGATCAATGAATCTATTTTGTTGAGGATTTTCATTGTTATCCCATTATGACATATTGAATACTATTTAAGGTAATCTTTCACCTATTTAATACTAAAAATAAAACCATTTTTGGCTTGGATGCTTTGAATTATGAGCCTGTGATTTTTTACCCAATCTCTAAAGATGTGTGATGGAAAGGAACTAAACAGATTTACAAGGAATGATATTTTGTCTTTCCATCATACTACAGTCATCAATTTAAAATACATAATACCTTCCTCCAACCTTATAATTTTTTATCATCAATTTACACATACCAAAATTCACTATCTTGAGCTATCATGTTGAATTATTCTATTTTGAGTTATAGGTCTTTTGAATAATATTAAATTTTTAACAAGTTCCACACAAGTGATTATGATTTCAAGAGAATTTAGGGAGGTCACATGATACTATATATTTTTATATGTCCAAAAAATAAATTAATAAATCAAATGGATAAATATTTTATATCCCAATTGATTTTACTCCCCCTATATATAGAAAGAATCTACCCTATTCACCATTGATGAGATTGTGGTTTCCTTGGGCGATCTTCACATAAAATACTCATGTACCATATTTTACCATTATGTTGATAGCATTATTATTGAACTTCACCAAATACCCTATGAAATATAACTACGTACATTATTTAGGATTCAACTAAGATCTTAAAATAATAATAAATTTATATTTCCTATTTCCATTATACGTATCTTGTATATTCTATAGATGATGATCCTTAGCCTCTCATCATTCCAAAATCATACAACAATATATTATTCATATTTTTTTCAGTGTAACAAGGAATTTATTTTATTTGAAGTGGGAAATGAAACCAATCTCTTGTATCCATGTTTCCATTCTCAAAATTTTCCGGAAGGAAATACCAATAATTTTGGCCTTTAGAGGGCATTTATTTTTTATCCATTCTTATTACATCAATCTAGTGTTAAATCACATCATTTCACCTTTTTTCATGGAATATTCAGCATTATTCTAGGATAAAAATATTTTATGTTTTTAAAACCTATTTTTTGGAGCTTCACAGTACTGTGTAATTCATTTTTGGGTCTCTATTTGTGTACTTGTTTTTGGATTTGATGAATCATTTTCAACTTTATTCCTAATATCATTACAAAAAAAGAAATAGTAACTAAAAATATATTAAAAGTGTAAAATTATTACACTCTATTTTTTACTCTTTATCCATGAATTGTATTTTTTTTAATTTATATTGTGTGTCCAATCTATCCACAATAATAACACCAACTATATATTGTTTTATTTTCTATATTTTTTAAAATAATATGAATAATAGAATATAATTTTTGTGTCTAATGGGACTCATTATTCATTTGAGGTATTGTTAATTGGGGTATTACTATATACACCACTATTTTATTTTTTTAATCAATAGTCAAAGTTGATTTAATTTTAACTCTTAATCTTGAATCTTCTCCATATACATAACATCCTCAGTTTATTCTCATAAATTTACTTAGTATCATAGGATAGGAATGTACTTAGACTCTAAAATGTTATATGGGGACTATTATGTCTTTCATTTTGATCACACTGCCTCTATAATGTTATAAGATATCATCTAAATTCATCAATTTTATTGACTCCTTATTTCCAAAAATCTATTATTAAATCAATGATACATGGTTATTATTTAATTCTCATTTCCAAAAAATCATAGTTTCCCAAATTTCAACATTTCAGTTTCTTAGTCTCTATATTTTTAATTTTTCTTATCTTGAAGATTCATATAATTTTTTGAGTAATTTAGAAAAACATTACATTCCAATTTCTTACCAACCTCAATTCCAATTTTTGAATGACTGTAATCATGTTTATCATTGGCGTCAAATCATACATCAACTAAACCAAAATGTCTACATTATACTAACATTATTCATATTTAAAACTAACACATGAAATTATATCAAGGGCTTTATTTTATTACAACTCTAACACATATGTTTATATGTGATACTATCATCATAGGATAGTATTTTTTATTTAAAAATCATTTAATTTACTGTTTATAACTTTAACTGGAATACCCTTGTGTTATTCATCCACATCATCATCCCAAAATATATTTTTGGCACTTGGAAGCTATCTATACTACTTTCCCATATCAAAAGCGGGAAAGTGGAATAATTTCTTTGAATGTATATTTTTGACTTTTAATAATTGTTGAATGATATCAAATCATCTCATAAAATTAATTATCCTACAAATTATATCTCATTTAGAGTTAAACCATTTAATTGAATGTTATCTCCTAAGAGTTTAGTTTTATAATAGATTCATAGCCTTGTTACTCATTCAATATACCATAAGAGTGAAGTGGAGGATGTTAGATGTCACCTCCTTTCAATATATTTCATCACCAAAAATTAACATTTAGTTGGAATGAAGATGTAATATTTATAAGTTTCTTTTCACAATATTTATATCATTTTAGTCCTCTGAAATACCATACATATCTTCAAAATGGATGTTCTCTTCATGAAAAAATGCATTAACTAATTCATTTGGTCTCCTAGTCAAATCGTTATATTTTTTCTATAAAATATTTTACATTTCATCTTGAACTTTTGAATCACCTTAATAAATATTTAAAAGTTTCATTCCTATAGAATGAGATGTTTTTCATGGAACCAATGTATAATATACGATGGTTTTTATATATTACCCATGTAAAATATTTACATTACTGCTTGAATCCATCTCTTTATGACCATTGTCATATATAGCTCAATTCCCTCTGATAGTTGTGACCCCTTGAATTATTTCCATACATGCATCAATCCCAAATGATCAAGTATAATATATCATCTATATTTCCCATCACTGTTATTTATTTCCATTAAAAATTAAAATTAATTTGTGATTGATACTTGTTTTCATAACAATCATAGAATGAAAATAATACTTCCCATGAACCATAGCTCTATTACCGCTCATCAATTCCAAATAAGGATAATACATTGAGAAGGTGAATCTTGGTAATTTAATTTTTAAATTATATTTTTCCAAATATCGTTTTCTATAATAATTTGGTACATATATCTCATTTACAATGTTATTATAAAGAAATAAATGTTTTGAAAATGAGAAATAAGTTATTTCACAATGTTTTCCTAAATCACCAATTCAAAGGATCAATCATGGAAATGTTCCTATATACCTAAAACATCACAAATCCTTTATTTTGATTATGAGTTTTAGAGTATCTTTAGTAACCCTAAATCTCACTACACTCACATACATAGGGAAAACACTAATCATCCAATTGTGTTCGTCTTCTACCAATAATAGTAGCTGAAAAAGTATACCAATTATGGTGTTTCAATATAATTAATATTCTTCTGAATAAAAAATTTCTCATAAACAACTACAAATAGGCCTCCTAGAGTACCCACATTCTCTTATCCTTCGTCTTTCCAGTGTTATTCAAGAAGAAGAATTATTGTGTTTTTCATATATAATCTAATAAAAAATCATTCCACTCTATTTCAAAATTTATTTTCAAATATATTAATCCATATCCATTTTACTTCTAAAAATTATATTCTTATAATTTTCAATAAATGTATCCCCTCATATTTTTCATAAAAACCAACCCAACTCTTTTAAATTAAAATCTATTAAAAATTAGATAGTCTAAATATATTTTTTCCAAGAAAGTGAAATGATCCTTCATGTTAGGAATAAAAAAAACCTTTGATGAAATGTAAATCAAGATAAATAATTATCTCTAAAATTTTATCAAATCATATATTTTAAAATACCCTCAACTAATAATATTTTCACCTACTACATCAATACAATTCTTTTACAAATCATGTTGGGAGTTTTCAATGTTATAGAAAAAAACCAACCTCAATCATGGATTAAAATAATCAAAGCCTCATGGAATTATTATCCCATAATTTATTTTAATTATGAACTTAATTCAAATAAGTATGATTCATTAGTTATATTTTATGAAAAACAAAACATATTTTACGATGAACTAGGATGTATTCTATGAAAAATCATGAATGATCCATACACAGCTCATTCAAGATTCATAAATATAGCTTAATCCAAATATTGATCTAAGATCAAGATTATGTAAATACATCCAGTTATAGAACTTGGTTAATCCTTATGAATACATAGAATCATACTAAGATAGACTTGGTAGATTCTTAAACAAAGTAGAATAGTCCTTACATTGACACATGGACTTTATATAGATATGCATTCATGTTTATATTGAGTAAATATTTTATTATATAGTGAATTAATCCATACATAGACCAGGATTTATGAATACATAGTCTTGAATGATTCTTATATAGAAAATAATGATCTGTAATCATTTCCTAGTGTAAAATTCCCATTACTATTTTAGACTTAACTAAAATTCATAAACCTATAAAACCAGATATTTCACCAAACCACTCCAAAATAGACGAAATTTTTTTCCAACCTATGAGATATGATTTAATAAATTCACAAATAGGGTACATTGAAAATTCCTTCAACATTGTGTCATTAAATAAAAACTAAAAAAATCACAAATTGGGGATTATTATACATAGTTATTTTTGTTAATCATAACGTACTTTTCATGTAGATGCACATTGATTCTACCTATCAATTGAAGGATCAATAAATTCATATATAGATGTGAAACTCTTAAAGTGAGTATTATAATGAGATTGAAGTTCAAAATTAATTGATGTAATCCAGGGGATGAATGTATTTAATATAAAGAATGATGTTTTCACACATTGTTGTAGATAGTTTCTATGGTGTGGTTATGAAGAGAATATACACTCATGTGGTAATAATATATAATAGGTTAACATCCAAAAATATCCACATAGAATTAAATATAAATGAAAATATATGGTTTATTAAATTTATGCAAAAGTATAGAAGAAAACATTAACTGAACACCTACACGGTTAATATCATATAATAATAATAAAATGAAACATAATTAAAGAGGGGCTTGACTACCACTAAAAATCATCATCTCAATCATAGTCTCTAAATCCCAAATGATCTTCTCTAACCAATCATATATCACTAGGCCTCTTCTTATCATGAACCCCTGTACAATGAGGTCTGTAAGGGTAGCTGATTTTTTAACTACTTTAGTAGGTTGTGAGAACCTACACAATAGTCCTGCAAAAATAGTGTCCCTCACATATAGATTATTATTTTTATATACATCTAAAATTATAAGAATAATAAAATAACTATTGAACATAAATAAAAATAATAATTTCCATCCTCATGTTCATTGGTGACACTTATGATAATCTATAAATACTTTGACCAGATTTAGTATATCATTGTCACAAAATAACCCCTGATGTGAAATATAGAAACCTTTAGAGCATGGGAAACCACCTGGGGTGATATAAAATTCCCTTGACACCTCTTTATTCACTAAAGGGAATAAATCCTCCATAGAACCAAATCAAATCCACCTGGGGGAATCCACCATCACTAAAACCAAAATAAATCAACATGGGGAATCAACCATCCTAGAAAATATCAATTTAACACCTGGGTAAACCAATATACTATAACCATAATCTTTTCACTTAGGTTATCCACTATTCTGAAAACATGACCAGACACCAGAAGGCCTCTACCCTCCCGAAAACCATATTGTCACATATAATTGGGGGAAACGGCTATCCTTTGAACATAGTCACATACATATGAGGTATAAACTATATTTGAACAACATGAAAAAATAAACATAATCTTAGTGGCATCCTCTATCCCAAAAAATCACAAATAGAATAAAAATTAATAAAATAATAAACACATGTACTTGGGGGAATCCAACATCCTTGGAACCTCAAATCCACACATCACATTTACCATTTTTATTTATAATTCTATTTTACCAATTTACTAATTTATTATTATACATATTAATAGTTTATCATTATAATCATCATTAAATTACATTCCCATAAATTCTTATGGCCATAATCATCAATCCAAGCACAAATAGCTCTCAAGATCTAACATGACACCCATACCATCATACTACATCCCCTACACTAACCCTCTCTTAAGAAAATATTAAATGGGGAACCTAGCATTGTCCCCTATGTTATATAATAATCTATATGAACTATATAGGATCCTCTATTCCTATCTCAATATCATGTGGAAATCCAATTTCCCATAGGGAATCTTATCATTTAATGTGTATCTTATCACCCTATGGTACATATGACCTCCCATGACTTGTGTGGTCCCCCATTAGGTTATAAAGTGACACCCAATGATGAATGTTACAAATTTTATTATCATTTTCCACCTAGGAAGTATTTATGGGAATATATATAATAGTCCATTATGTATTATCTATTCTATTTTATTGAATTTAAACCCATACACAGTCTATAAAACTCATTTCTCACATTAATATTATTCCCTTGCCCATCAATTATAGAAAAATTACTCTAGTATCAGGGTGATTGAATGAGAGTAAAGGTGGAAGAGAGACCACTGTATTAGCAATGTGTGAGAGAATATAGTGGATTGGAAGGCCTAAAATCCCGTGGGAGATTTTGGTTATTTATCATATTTTTAATAAATCTAGTATGAATATAAGTTTTGGATGTATAAAAGTCCAAACTAAGAACCCATTAGTCAACTCACACTAGGAACACAGGGAACATTAAATTATCTTTACCATGGTTATCCCTACCCTGTCCGGACTAATAAAATAAATTATAATAATAAATTATAATTTTTTACATTTGGTTTTCAATTGTGAAATGATTTTGCATCAATCCCCATGAAAAATTGAGAACTCATGGTTACTCCACACAGTTTACTCATTCCATGTAACCATATGATAAGGGATGCCTATTTTAAGGCCTTGAATCTACTCGATTCACCTGAATCTCTCCTTAGTTCCCAAGAAATATCATGGACCTTGTTCCTCATCTATAAAAACCTATCTGGTTTGAATTAAATCTAAAAATTCTAACCCAGATATAAATGAATGGAACAACCCCTGAGCTAGAATACCCAAAAACAAATATTCCATAAATTTTGAACCTATAAAGACCCTTGTACTTATGAGCTAACCGCCATAACACATATCATCCTAGGGAGGTATCAATGTTAATATAACTATATATCCTAACCTACCATGTTTTATAATTCACAAAAAATTGATCACATTCAATCTTTTAGTTTCATATTTTCTTCCACAATGCATTTCCAAATCCATGGGGTAATATTCATCAATACCCAAGCCCCTCACTCGAAACCATCAATAAAACAATGGTGATTCTCAAATATGCATGTCTGTCCAAAGACACCTAAGTATCTTAAAATAATTCATAGCATGGCTATGTTTCACCCCTCTAGATGAAACTGTTCTTAATGTCTATGTGCTGGTTGGAAACGGGTACAAATCATCATCTATAGTTCCAAACTAAAT
This sequence comes from Viscum album, assembly GCA_963277665.1. Classification (NCBI taxonomy): domain Eukaryota; kingdom Viridiplantae; phylum Streptophyta; class Magnoliopsida; order Santalales; family Viscaceae; genus Viscum; species Viscum album. The sequence goes on from OY728141.1 coordinate 1,431,124,696, forward strand.
TAGAAAAATACACAACCACCCATGAACTATGATTTATACACTCTTTTTTTCATCAAAATAAATATTAAATTCTTCAAATACATCCAACATTTTTAATCTGATGAAATCATTGTGGTATTTATTTGAAAACATCCAATTATACCTAACAACACCAATAAAAATCCATTGGATGAATTTATTGATGAAATAATGGTCTCAACCTTTGATACAATATCACACCACTCCATTTTTATAACTAAAATATTGGAGGAATTATGAGACCATCCAATAACCCACTATAATGTTTGAACCAAAATCTTGGTGTAATTATATAGTTAAGTCCATGTCCAACCCAAAGTAGATAACCAGTCATGTGCTGAGACCCTACGTTACTCCAATTTGAATCACCGATATAAATACTAAATTCAATGTCATGTCTAAAACATGAACTAAAACACTATTCAATTACACATCCAAATCAAAAATATAGTATTCCCTAAGGGTCCAGATAAATTTTATTCGCCAACACATAATCATTTTAATTCCACCATTAACGCCCACTAACTAATATCACTATATCAAAAATCCTACACATGTGACTGTTATATATCAATGAACTATTGAATTATGTCAACCATATGGTATACTTTTTTACTCTCCATAAAACAAAAATTCCAATCTCTATAGGCTATTATTTTGTTCTTTCCATCACGTAATGACTAGATTTTATTTTCCAACATATACCTAAGTGAAAACATGAAACACCAACCATATCGCTTTTATAGATCACTATGAATATAATCCTCAACATCTATAAGAAAATTCCTCATCTAGTATCACACCTATTAATAGAAAATTGCATAATTCCACCACACAATATTGTATATACTTATCCTTGAGCACAAAATTAATTGATTCTATCACAACATACTTGTCACTCCTTCTAAGACACACTCCTTCCAAATTTCATGATTGATATTACAATATAATTAAATTTCGATTTATAATAAATTTACCATATAACTATATTTACATCATCAATTTTCACCCATCCCTAAATCGCCACACACGCATTGCCTTAATGACTGTATCAGTAATCTCACCCTGATAGAAAGACATTAAATAAATCACTCTAACACACCATGAATCTCCTCAAGAACTATCATGATCAAAATTTATTATCACCATGTTTTTTCCATCGCATCACTCAGGTTTCTTTAAAACTATCAAAAACAATTAATGGCATGCACTCAATTAATTTCACCAATCCCAAACCCATGTATGCACTATGAAAAAATAGCATTCACATCCCCCCATTCATCAATATTTATCCCCAAATTCCCTATCAACAACCACTATCCTGATTGAAGAAGTGTGATCATCCAAAAGGACAATGATTCTAAAACTCCATTCACTATCACCTCCTCTAAATCAAATGATCATAAACACCCATACCACCAGATCGCATAACATGAATCATGCTCTAATAATTCACATCTAATTAAACCATGGACAACTCATATAATCCACTAACTTTTCCCGTATTTCATGTATGTTTCATAATTAAAGAATCACCCTCAACACCCCTCTGTAAAATTGAGTGACCTCACACATGCCAGAATCTACCACATGACCATCCACCACACCTGCATCACTCTAAACATTATAGTGACTACCACTTTTCTATTAGTTAGAAACCCGAATACCAAGGGCCACAAATTACCATCTATAAAGATTATAATAAAAATAAATAAGGATATAAATCCAAGAATTCATCCCTTTTAAAACCCAACATTGATAAAAAAATAAACTCAAGAAATCCACATGTCTTTCCAAATCCCATAAGGTATTAACTTTTTTAGGGAAACCCGCAAATTATCCAAGCCACATTAATTAGGAACACAATGTTTGTACAAAAAACCCTCATGTTATTATGAGGTTATACTATAAATCCAATTTCACCTCACATCCATTGTTCAAAAATGCAGGCACCTCTTATGTTTCCGACATCTAAGATAGTCACTAATCAATGATAACACCTTTTTTGGGTTAAATTATCACAACACAACCTAATAATTCAATGCTGTTGTGAGTTATTTCCCATGGTTAAATTAGGCTCCCCACCTTTCCCCTAATCATAGCCTCACACCTATACATATATCACTTGTCTAATATGAGAACCCATCCTAAAAATAAAATAGAAACCTAAACTGTATAACACAAATCATTTATCTCTCATAGATACACATCAATAATTTTAACACTGAAAAAACATGTACCTCTTATATTAATATGTTTATTTTTTCATTTTTTTTAAATTTCATAAAAACTAAACAAAACCTGTTTCTCATGAGAGAGTAATATTAGGGTTTTTACATATATTAGAATGCTGCTGAGTAAAACAGAGAAATGGACAAAAATATTTTCGTAATAAAAAGAACAGCATAGTCTTTATAATGTTTTAAGATCACAATGAAACATAATAACAAAAAATTCCTAATAAAACCCCTATCAAAACTATGGGATGGACCCCTACGAAGACAATAGGACATAATAAATAAAGGATATCCTTCGAGTTAGTATAAATGAAGAACAACACAACCATGATCATGAATACCATACTCATCATCAGGGGTATAAAAAGCACCATCCTCGTCACTTTCTTAAAGCTTAAGACACCCCAAGATAGGGTTTTATATGGAATCCACCGGTGTGTTGCTCTGGTGACTGTTTAAAGAAAACGACCATAATTATAGCTATTAGAATTTGAGAGGATAAATAAATAAATAAATATATAGGTATTAATTAGTTTCCAAATATTTGTGTTAAATTTAAAATTATAATATAACCACCATTTAGGAACACTAAAAGGATATGGTTTAATACATCAAAATACACTTTGGAGATTTTGAGAAGTATTAAGGAATTCAAAACACTTTGGAAATATTTCAAATACATTGTAATGAAATTAATTTCATAAAAAGTGTTATAATCTATTTTTAAATTCCTCAAATTGTTTTTTATTAAACTAATTTTCTATAATTCTAGTCAAAGAATTATCATGTAGACTTATTAAATATCATTTTATAACTATTATGTTAAAGGTTTGGTGTTTATAATTTTAGAGATGATTTTAGCTAAGACAAAGTTTATTTAACATCCTAGTGTTTTATAAAACCCATGTTTAAGAAGATAATTTCATTATAGTTATAATAAAGGTATTATTTTTCCTCTTTAAGACATTATAATTCTGATTGTCGGCTTTAATAAAAAATACCCTCTAGGGCCAGCCCTTTATTGCTGGGTCGAGGGAGGCAGCTCAAACTAAGTGGCTGACCCTAGCCCTTAGAACAAGCAAAGGTCGGAATGTGGTTGGGCATAGGTTCCCCAAAGGACTGATGGGCGCAGGATCACTTAGGCACACCACCACAGGGGTGAGGATACGACGGGGAAATGGTAGGCCATGGCCTACCTAGGGGCGAGAGTCCATGTGTAAGAATCCCTCCTGTGTGCTGTGTGTTTTATAGAAGCCTTGTATCATAGGATTATGCTTATGAAGGGGTCGCGAGCATCTCTCCGTTTCAATGAGGGATTATTTTTTCAAGGAGAAACGCGATCTGGGCCATTGGATCACGTCACACGCAATCTGTGACGTTGATCTCGAACCCGCACACGACCCTCAGAAACCGAGTTTCACACCACATTTTTTGTTGAACTTTCGATCCAGACAGATCTAATCATGACCATTTGAGGTTTTTAAAATGACCCTTTGAACCTAGACCATCTGATAAAACTCATATTTAATATGAGCTGCTCGATTCTTTTTAAAAATACAGAGGCACCCCAACCCTTGGATCATGGTTGAACTCGATCTGGGTTACCCGATCTATCTCGGAGTAATCCAAGTCATCCAATCCATCTCCAGTTTTCCCTCTTGACATGTCATCTTCTTCTTCGTGTGGGTTTACACCAGTAATCCTATACCTATTAAACCGTATCTTTTTCTTCACCACTGACCACTGGTGGACCCTCCTTGTTTCCCCTTTACTACAAGCACGAATCCATCCATTTAATGCACTGCAAGAAGGTATGTTTTTCCATTAAATGTTGGTGTGTTTTTTTATAATATATGTAACTTGTTACACCCAAATAACTCTTTGGTCTTCTCCCCCGCTCATGTATCCAACAATTCCTGGCCAACCTTCATCGAGTTCTCCTCCCCCTAGTTCTAAGGTAAGTGTTATTTTATGTTTACCTTGTCTTATGGTTTTCAGTTCACATATATATATATATATATATATATATATCTACTTATATATGATTTCTCATAAAACATTGTATTTTAAATAACCCTATGGGTAATTTTGAAACCATCATTGTGACCGAACCTAAGTCTCTTATTTTTGTATACTGGAGTATTTGTAATTTGAGAGTTATTTAATATTTAAAAATATTAAGACGTACTATATATATAGATACATTAAAATATATGGTTATTTTTACATTGTGTTATATATGAGTATGCATAGGCATGGTCTTTTGGTTTTCAGTATAGACCCATGAATACTCAATCCATCAAGATTGAAAATATTGCAAGACAAGAACATCAAATGTAAGAGTAGTATTTCCATATGAAATTTTTTATATATTATATTATGTACACACATAAATATATAATACCAAATACAAATATATAAATATATATTTAGTACACTATATATGTTCATTTTTAATAAAATTGTTTGGGAAGGATTTCATAAACAAAATTTTATGACTTATGGCACAACCTACCCTATACAAAACATTGTTTAACGTATATTCTTATGGGGTTAAAGCACATGGAGGTGCTAATAATTTTAGTATGAGTGCGGTTATATACTTGTATTTTATATGAACCATTATTACACTAAGTCTTGAGGTATTTATGGATTATGTCTCGTGTTAAGTGGAGATTTAAAGCAGAACAAATGTTATTCTAAACTTATATACATTCATATTTTTGTATACACAATTGTATATAATGATATATAATTTGTATAACATTCCCTCTAGATCAATTTTTAATTCATTTAGCAAGGAAATTTTCTGATTAATTTATGTTTTAGTTAAAAATTTTGTGCCAATTAACATTAGTGTAGGATTATACTAAACATGTATGTTATATATATGATTGCATAAACATATATGTAAAATAATTTAATGAATGAATCCTTTTTTATAATTATTTATTTTAACGTTTAAAATTATTATCTTTATATACAGATCATTGCATGTGAAAAGTTCTGTATTTCTTTTAGTACCTTGGATGTCAATATGTGTGCCATAATCTGCCTTTTTTTTACCATTTAAGGATAGTCATATAATTGTTGGCTTAGTTTTTAAACAACTGGATTCATGTATCACTTTATAAAATATGTAAATTTTAAAGGATGAAATTTAACTACTATGACTAATTATGAATGAAATTATCCAAAGAGGTATGGGGTACTTTGAATAAATTGAGATGATAAATTTAATATTCAAAATGGTATGTGACATTTTGAAAATACAACCCTATTTGGCATATGAGGAGTGAATTAGACAATTATGTTTCCAGATGGGGACTGGTAAATGTAATCTCTCTAGGTTGGTTTCCAGTTACATATGCTCTCAAGGATAGTGTCTACATATAGATGCTCTCTAGGTTGGGGTCTGGTTATAGTTAGCCCTTAGATCTTGGCACAAGCCCTTAACACTGATGTTTGGAATTATGCATTCCCTCATTATGTGTATGATAATTAATTAACCTAATAGATATTCAACTAGTAGAATATCCATGGTTATGATCCAGAACAAAAGAGTATCAGAAAAGTAAAAGCCTGTGGCATGACATATGTTTAGTACATAAGGATTTAGTTTTAAAGTATGAAATTAATGTTATAACCTTTATTCATAACTCTGGTAATTATTTTTTTAACTTGTTCATACATATCTATATGTCATTAATTGTTCAGAATTTCTTTTACTGATTACCACAATTGAGATTGCCTAAATTTAATCATGTATCCCTCTAACTCTTCTAGCTTGATCTTTTAATTGATCAATTTTATGATATTTTACATTTGTTAAAGCATTTCTTTAAGAAAAAAAGATATTTTATGGAATCTTTTAAATAATGTTTTAAAAAGTTATATTGGTTTATTTTAAACCCCTTACTGGGAAATTGTTTGCTTACAATTTTTTTGATCTATTTTTTTTTCAGGTAATGATTTTAACCTAGGAAACATTTCAAAAGTAGATGGTTTCTCAGAGCCTGAATCGAATTCAATCTTATTTATGGGACATTATGTGAATCAATTCAGTGCATGTTTATTTTAAATGACACATCATGTTTCTAAGTCATTGGATCCTGTTTTTCTAGGGTCGGGTCATCACAATAATATCATTCCAAAACAAATTCCCACTCTTACAGAATCCTCCCACTCTCGAAATCATCACACTAGACTACCACTAGAGGATCATGTCACATCGAAATATTCATGGTGGATTCACCATATGATGATAAATATCATTAAACCATATCCACACATTTCTCATTAAGTATAATTATAAAGATAATCCATATATGAAAAATCATAGAGATTTGTGTTTAAAGAATTATATAACCGCACATATTTCCTATAAATAACTAGAATTATGTTATTAAATTCTTATACATACCCACTACAGGATTTTTACCCTCACATACATAAGGGGAATACAACATTATCATCAATGAACATCCCTAATCGATCATCATATAATATACACCATAGTACAGCTGACATGAATTCCACAAAAAAATAAAATTGGAAAGCACAGTATAATTGATTTTTTATAATTTTAATTTCAAAAAATATATCTTCAATGAAATTAATCATATATAGTTTTATTTCATTTTCATAAAACATATTGATAATGATACATGTGCTGACCCTCCAACCATTATAGTCCATATTTCCAAACCAAAACATATATAAAAAACCAAACAAAAATTGACTAAAAACCTAACTATAACAAGAAAATCTATGAATTGAGATCCCATCATCGTTGTAACCTGGACATCCCACCACAAAGATTCTCATAGTGAACTAGTATGTTCTTAATCAAAATATATGAAAAATTACAAAATAATATTTTTGAAATCTTCCTAAAGAGTAAAATAAATAAAAATACTCATTGGCACCACTTTATAAAACCCTAGCCTCAGACCTATCATTGTTGAATGAGAATTGGATATACTTTATATCAATCATTCCTCCCTATATGTTATATCCTACAAAATTTTAGCGATGGTATACAGTGTGATAATTTGGGGACTATACTACAATGTGTAAATAATAAATAACTTGTAAAAAACCAAACATTTCCACATAGAAGTACACATTAATAAAAGAAACTTTCTAAATTAAATTAATGTGGAAGGATACTAGAATATATTAATTAATTTCCCATAATTCAAATATCAAATATAAAAAAAATGAAATTAAAAAGAGGCTCTACTACCCCCTAAGTCACCTGAAAATACTATAATTCAAACCCCACTAGATTTTCCCCTAAATGGTCATGTATCATCAGTAATTTACCAAGCCTAAACATACAAACAATGGTGTATTTATAAGTAAAATAGTGTCCTATAATCACAAGTAGTATCTGAGTACAACCATATTGATGCACATACGATTTTCTCAAAATAATAAAATAGCTACTGAACATAAACAGTAACTACCTACTAATGCTCGGGTTTTTAGGTGATGCTTGAGATTTACTATATCAACTACGCAACGTTTTGGAGTGTATATTTCCACATGAAACAACAGTGGAGAAATATAACCATACATGGAACATGAGAAAACACATGGGAGAAATATAAAGAACCTTAGAACCATAATCATACTTAATCCTCCCCAAAACCATATCACATCCATGTTGTGGGATATGCTATCCTTGGAATCATAATCAAATCACTCCAGGGCCCTCGATCCTCATTTACAATATCACCAAACCACTTTGGGAATTTCCTATCCTAGAAACATCATCTCATCACCTAGAGAATTCAACATGCATGATACATAATCACACATCAGTGGTCCTTTGACATTTACAAAACCATTCCCTCTTATATACAATGGGGAACTCACCATTCCTAAAATATAATCACCTACACACTAGGGCATTCACTATCCATAAAACCACATGCATAAAATAAACTTAAATTGAATTATAAATACATGTCCCTGAGAGAATCCAACAATATTAAAACTTCATAGTCAATCCTCATATTTACAATTTTCACTTATTATTCAATTTTATAATTTATAATTTCATTTATTAAAAAAATCACCAATTTACAATCCCAATCATTATTCAAATATATTATTTGAATCTACAACGGTTATAAGGGTTTTATTCATGAAATTAAATCTCCCATATTCTATGGTGACACTCAAATCATCAGCTTACCTCCCACGAACTACCCATTTCTAGGGTTACTATCAACTTTTTCACCTACCAAGGCACCCTAAGTCATATCAATGTTTTTGTACCTTTCATTTGGTCCACTATGTATATCTTAATCCAAGGGCCAAATAATATCAATTATTATGAATCACATCCCTTTATATTTCCCAGGTAAATATATGGAACCTACAACCTCCCAAGCCTTACTTGGACCACCCTTGTATTCTAATAACATACTCGAATATGATCATAACTAATTCCATCATCACTCCACCACTAATGAAAATTATCTAGGAATATTTCCCAAGGTATAATATATATTATAAATTCCATTAAATAAATTCCACACCCTTATAAGGTCAATATAACTCATATCTTTTATTTATACTAATATCATATTAAATCAATGAGAGGAATCCTAAAAGTGTCTTTGGCACATCATAGCCCATGGGACTTACCTTATTCCCATTTTTTTTAAATATTACCTAATTTAAATTCTTGATCTCCCATGGTGGTTACAACACAATTAAATTTTCATAAAAAATTTATAAATCAATGAGAACTTCAGAAGGGGCCACCTACCTCATACACAAAGTACTATCCTCACTCGACTCATCCAATATACATAAAAAACAATACAATTTTCTATCAAAATATTTGTGCTCCCAGCTATTTCAACAAGTTAAAATTCATTAAATACAACAATTAAATAAATTAATTAATATTAAATTAATTTGTAATAAATTGATAAATTCTCATTGAGTGGCCACATCAAACCAAAATGATGATCAAATAACCATAGAATGTCCTTAAAATAAAACAAAAACAATCACGATAAAATAAAAAACTCGTAAAATATGATCTAATTCTAATTAATTTAATTAAAATTCCTAAATAAATATATAGGGTGGAATAACTATAAAAAAAGTAGTGTGATGTTGTCAATTCACTATTATGTAAAATCATCTTACCAATCCATATGAAATCCACCTCATATCAAGATTATTCCACCATATTCCAATGGATTTAAGTATAAACACTATAATAGATAAAACTAAAATCATTAATAACTAACGGAATTAATATTGGGGATGAACGTGGAAGGTCAACAAATGAATACTTAATGAAGCCACTATGAAAATGTACCGATAACCATTGAGATTGATTGGGGAGGAATGGGATGGATATCCCATTGGCCCAACCACATACAAGAGAAGGGAGAACGGGGGGAGACCTATATTGCAGAGTGGATATTTTGGTCATTTAGAATTTGTTTAATAATCTTGGGTATAATTCATGGTGTTTCAAACCATGAAATTACAATCTAAAATAAAAATTTTACATAGGTCACCATATAATATTTTCCACACAGTTATCCAAACATTGTAACAACCATGAAAATCTAAACTTATAAGAAATTACATTCTTGTGTGGTTTTAATTCCATAAAATCCCAACCATGCACAAAAAACAGATGCTAAATCAAGCACACAATGTTACCATAGAAAATTCCCCCTAATCATGAAATAACTATGATGTAAAAAACCATTTTTAAGGCCTTTTATTTAACCTAAATCTCACATCTGTGGCATGTGCACTTGAGGCAAATCATGGGCCTTGTTTTATATCCCAAAACACCACCTTTGAGGGATATAACTTATAGAATTATAAATATAAATCTATAAAAAAGACCCAACTACATAAATAATAATTTAAAATGTACACTAAATTTCACAACCCATATATGAACCATTCATTTGACCAATTTTTATGAAGTTAGAAACGATGAAGGTATAGTGGCATAAAATGATATGATCCACCCTATGGAATCCATAAATACATTTTTGATAATGTACATGAGTTAATGGAATGGATTATGTTAGGATGTGTTCAGTATGTTACATGGGAAGAATGATTATGTCTTCTTTAACATTTGATTAATATTATTTTTTTGTATTATATAATTTTAGAATTGAGTATAAGAATATTCAATTCAAACTTAGGGTTTATATTAGTTGATGGATTTAATCAATGTATTATTATATAATACTCGTGATTGTTTTTAATGGTTGTTGTTTATTTTTTTAATGTTTAGGGAAGTTTGTACACTTTTGGGGTGGGGGTCCTATATTAAAAAATAGTAACTTTATAGATATTTTTATGTTGTCAATTTCTCTAATGAAATTGATAAGGTCTATGTTTTAAGTGTTTTTTGAAATTTATTTCTATTTATTCTTTATTTCCTCTATATCATCCTCCTTTATATAATCCCCCACTCATGCATTATTCATCCTCCATGTTCACCTAATTGAGATTTATCATTTTCCATTATCGAACATTAAATGAATAGAAGCTATTTTGGTATATTTCATGTCTAATTAGGCCTATTTATGAAATATTAATATCATAATGTCACATAGGCTCACAATATGGTGAAAACATAAAAAATTTCCTTTTAATAATATATAAAAACATTGGAAATAAAATATTACAACATAGTTTGGAATATATTTATTTGTTTTACACTTATTATATAAATTATCACATGATTTTAAAATCATGAAATTTATGTCATTATTTTTGTGTTTGGTGGCAGCTATAGTGATTTTTTTTGTAATTTCATTCAAATATTTCCAAGTATTTTATTCATATAAATTTAATTTAATATAATTCATCCAAGAACAATATATTATGATGAATTCAACTGTAATGTATATTGATGTTTCTTGTGTATTATTCAAACAGAACAATGTATATATTTGTCTTTCTAAATCTTTTAGAATAATTAACATGTTTTGGCCATTTAGGAACTACTTTGTGTTCTTTTATTAATTTTTCATAGATATATATCATTAAGATGTTAAAATGTATCTATAACATTCTATTAATGAAATTTTCAGGGTTATTTAAATATTTAATATTCCCCATATCTATCTTTTAAATATTCATCTACATCTACCATCTTTATTATATATATTTTTTTAAAATTTCATCTATTAAATGCACTATGTATTTTTTGTGCTTCATTTTTTTAAATATAAAAACCAATTTTCAAAAAATACAACATAACCACATGGCCATTACTCTAGTTTCACACACTAATAATTAACATAATAATATGTTCTTATGAAGAACAATTTTACCTAAATATAATCATTCCATCCATATGAATTTCATATCCAAATCGTGGGTAGAATTATTTTATCATTTATATTTTTTCAATAATATAAATAGTTTTTAATATTTTATATATTATTTCACCAATTATAAATAGTGTGAACTTCCCCAAAAAATTCTGATAATCTATTAAAAAATTCCTAATGCTTGTACCATTTTAATAGTATCATGAAACTAGTTGATAAATGACACCAACTGTTGTCGATAATACCTTTTAGAGATTGTGTTCTTGTTTTTATGAAATATCATATGAAAATGATGATTTGAATTAATAGAAACAATTAAATGATATTTCATGATTATTATAAGTGTTTGAAAGATTCTTGAATCACTAAAAATATTACAAGAGTGTAATAAATTTAGTTAATGTTGTGTATAATAGCATCGACAACAACTTGATATGGAATTGGAAAATCAATGTGTGGTATACATAGAAAAAGAGTTCAGGATTCATAGAGGTGAATTAAATTCTATAAAAATATATACTTTAAAATAAAAATATTTTTTTGAATATAATGAAAAATTGATATCTACTCTATATAGTGTTTAAATGTATAAACTAATGAAAATATACGACATAATTAATTTCAATGAAATAATAAGTTTATGATTAATGTTATTACATCACAAGTATAATTTTAATATAGGTTTCTATTTTACCTCCTTAAATTATTAAATGAAATAATATGATGATATCTATGATTCATGTTATTTTCATTACATCATAAACCATTTTCTGTGGTTAAAATGTTCATGAAAGACCTTAAAACCCATGTTTTATATTAATGTAACCTAGTTTTATATAACTCGAATATATATTAAATTCATTTAAGTGGGTATTTTTATAAATTTTTGGTGTAATAAAGAATTTATTCCCATCATTTAAAAATATATTAATATGATTGTGGTCAAATAGTAGTGTTCTTCTAATATTATTTAGATTTATTTTTGGATGTATCTTATAAGCCTAGGATATCCTTGGCTTGGTAAATCCCATAAAAATATCACATTGAAATTACATGGATTTAATTTATATGAGATAAGTTATTATTGAATTGTTTTAATTTTTATCATTAGAAAATATTATTTTAAAATAATACCATTCTTGATATCATCCTTAACATAGAACACAGATATTTAAGAAAGCATCAATATACTAAAAAAATAATATTATTTAAATATAATCATTATAGACTAGAAATTAATTTATTTGGTATAAATATTAATAAATACTGTATAATAAATATTTATAATGTTTTTAAAAAATAAAAAATTGGTGATTAATTCATAGTAATTAAGTACAAAATTTTCAATAAAGTCATTCTGTAATTCAAAAACATGTTTTCAGGAAAAATAGTTTTTATTAAATTTGGAGTGTGGATATTATAACAAATTTATATAAATTTTATATAGATTATTTGAAAAAATTGAAATAATTTTTGGAATCATCATGTTAAAATTATATTATGGTGAATAATTTTTATTTCTCTCAAAACCCCAGTTTTAAATGATTTGTTATAAATATCAATTTTTTTTGTAAAATAGTCATTTATTTTCATTAAATCAATTAATTTAAAACTATATTTTTTTTCTATAATACTGTTTTAATGTAACATAAGTACCACATTAATAAAAATAGTAGAATTAATTTAATTTTAATTGTTAGGATTCTAGATTTTTGTATCATATCCTTTTTATACATAAAAATTCATTTTTCTTCAAAAGAATTTTTATCAATTTTTTATGTTAATTGTAAAATTAATTTATGTCAATTTTTCAGATTGGATTTGATAAAATTTATTAAATATTTATAATAATAACTGTCATAATTTTAAATTGTTCCATTTTATTTTGGATAATAATGAATAAATCCTCCGTAAAAAATGTTGTCACCATAGTAAAGGTAAAACATGTAGAAAAGGGTTAGAACTGGGAAATATGCATTCGAAATAATCCATAAACAATAAAATATTTCATTTTATTTTTTTAATTTTAAAATCAAATTATTATATTAAGAAATATATCAAGTTTTTATTTTGTTATGAGAAATTCTGTATTAGAATTTTATGAAAAGGAATATTTTATAAAGAATCATTCTGGGTTTCAATATATATAAAATTTTTTCACACATATAAAAAATACATATTAATAATTTGAATGATTTATTTTTACTATTAATAAATTTATCTTATTTTTTAAATTTTGTTTTAATTTTTTGTTATTAAATAATTTCCTCAAATGCTTTTGAAAAACTAACACAGTTCTCGTTCAAGTAATAGAAATTCAAAATAAATGATTTTAAAAACTCAAAACATAATATCTGATTGGTAATTTATATAATTCCATAAAATTTTTACCGAAATATAATGTATTCCATACTTTTTAAACTTTTATATTGTAATTACAATATTTCATTGATATTTTTTAACGTTAAAATATGTCAATAGCCCTGAATATCACTTTGATGGTATTTTCTATGAACTAATGTTTTATTAAATGATTTAAAATTCAAAAAAATATTATCAATAGAAATTTAAAGTAATATGGTCAATAACATCAATATTTTTTCATTTATTTCTCACATTTTCTTTTATAGTAACATTCATGACCCCTAACTACTAAAAACCATCTTTATTACACTATTAAATAAAATGGTTACTAGGATTTAAACTAATATAAAATGGTTAAAACAATACATAAGCTTTTCTAGATTATATTGAATGAGATAATTTAAAACTATATTCATAATACAATAAAAATATATTAATTTTGGGCAACATAACAAGGAAAACAACATTCTATTAATTTAATAGTTTAAGTAATTTCAAGATTTACCCTCTCATCTCATATATTTGGTTACCATTCCCCCACTTCTCCATATATCATGAAACACTTATATAAAAAACCATTTTTAAGGCTCTTCTTTACAATTATATATACATTCAAGATGTATTTTTATTCTTAAAAGATCCAAAGGAGGCTCTTCAAAGAGGAGCTGATCATCTCAACATAGCTATTTCATTTTACATATTCATTAACCTCATTCAGTTATATCCAATCCTTTCTAATATAATAAAATTAGTATATCCCATATACTAATATGTTATTATGTTTATTTAATAAAAATTATCCATGTAATTTTCCATTAAATGTGAAACAACTCCATCATTTCTATATACGTATGGACTACCACCTCACGAACTGATGTATTTTATTTCATATAAAATTTTGTCATTCATGGTTATTATGGTGTATTAAATGTATATATATGTTACTAATGATATAACTGTGATTTTAGAAATATTATATATTACCTACCTTCATACCCTTCCACCTGTTAAAATGATAATGTCTTTTGTGTGAACTTGTGGATAACCACCCCATAAGGTGATGTGATTTATTTTTAAAGAATAACATTCAAAAATGATTATAGCATTTTATTTAATTTAAAAAATACAATTTTGAAATTATTAAAAAAATTGATTATAAAAAATGAAAAAAAATTCATGGATAACCTTCTGAGGTTATTTTGTGATTATACACTGAACATCCAAAAAATTCCTGAAATAAACTAACATAATTTAATAACTATATTAGTCTTGGTAATTAACTTAATTAAACTGATAATAATACGATAAGATAATGTAAAAATGTTCATACAAAATTAATATAATTTTAGTATACCTGAGATAAAGTACATACATGGAAATTCATACTAGAGGTAAAGAGTTTCGTAACTCAATTTCAATTCACTGGGTTATATTAATTATTCATTGTCTATGTTACGAAATGATTATATAGGTAATTACATATTAATAATTTTGGATTCATTTCACTTTTTTTATTAATATTTTTATCACATAACAACATCACTGATTGATCCACACTTCAATGTTATAATAATTTTATATGGTTTTCATTTGACTTTTGTTTCTGTGATACAACTCCCATATTAAAAACTTATTTCATTTATGTGGTTCATATAGTACCAATTTTATTTTTTGTATCATTAATCAACCTATATTTTTGGTATTTAATGTTTCTTTTGATGTTATTTCTTTCAATGGAGTTACGATTCAAAAGTTACTGAAGTGGAAGGTGTTTATTTAATAATCACATCCTTATTAGTAAATGTTTATTTTTATGTCTCCACTGGGGAAATTATATAGTTTTTATATCTTATACCCCATTTACTTTATTCATCCTCTGGTTATTTGGTAAAATTACATGTTTACATTTATTTTTTCTCTTATGTGAACAAAAAAGTGTGAATAAAAATGGCATTGTTTTTCAATATTGTGGGGAATGTCTTTCTTCCCTATAAATGTAATCTTTAAAAATATTGCTTGATTTTTATTTACTATTTTATAATGATTTGGAAAAGTTTCTTATCCAATTTTTTAATTACAATACAAACTATTATAAGGATTCCACTAGTTTTTCGTTGAACAATAACCTATTTAAAAAAGGAGTAAATGCAATAATTATTTCGATTATTTCTATTTGTAGGAATTTTAAAACCATAATTCTTATTAATTCCATTATTATTACTTTAATCTTTTTTGCGTTTCGTTCAAATGATTTTTTTCCAGATATTATTAAAAATATAGATTTTAAAGAATTGATGTCATATTGAAATGGTTATCATCCGCGTGACATGTTCTTATAATATTTTTAAATTACCTTCATATATATCAATATATTTTGATAAATAATATGCTTTACAATGGATATACTCTAATGATACAATCCACCATATTTCATTGGACAACTTATTATCATTTTCACTAGGGAATGTATTGATATTCTATGTGACAGTTCTTCTAATATGGATATATTACTATTAATTAAGGAATTTTGAAGATGTTTTATTGTTTATTAATATGATGAATTCATTGGAATAAATATATTAATGGTGGGTCATTTTTAAATATAGACACACAATGTATTGGTATGTCTCATACCCCATTTATATATGGTGTCTTGGAGAAAGGCCATGATTGTAAGATTATGATATCTAACATTATGAAATATTTCATCATGAAATCATTTATTGATGACCATTTGATATATTGAATAGTTCTGTTATCCATGGATAAATATCAAACTCATGTAATTATTGATATAAAAATATTTGATCGTCATTTATCTCACTCTTATTGTTCATGCCTTATTTATTATATTATGGATTCCAGTGTTTTAATCCCCATACTAGAATTCTGATATCACAATTTTATTTTTCTTCCTTTCTTTTTGATGCTTAGTAGTGTACTATGATTGATATGGAATGATATTCTAGAGTGATTAATAATGATCAGACTGAAAATACTGTGTTATATTTTACATTTTAAATGTATTGTGAGATTAAATATTATATCTATTTTCTCATTACTACTAAACTATTAAATTCTATTGGGATGTGATCCTATATATTTTGTACCAAGGTAGTAAAATATCTAGTGAATCTGGGTAACTAGTGTCCAGGTGTCATACTTGGTATCAAATGAAGATTAGTAGGACCACTTGTAATAATATTTTTAAAAAAATGTATTTCAGAACATAAATCTATTATCTTTTCTAGGAATAAATCTAATTATAGACTATTATTGTTTTATTTTAGTAATGTTGATATTTTTTGGTTTCAATAGAAAAAAATCCAAGTTCAAATACCTGTAAATGTATACAGTAGTCACAGGGATTCACTTAGGGGTAAAAAACATGAATGGGTCAAATTTGGGATTATCTCAATCATCACTTGCGCTTGATGGGGGAGATTAAGAATCCACATCTAGCTAGACTCTCACAGGGGTTATGATTTGATTAACTAATATTTTCAATATACACTATCATGATGAATGATAGTATAGAACCAATGGAAACCTATTATATTCCAATGTTATGTGGGATAAAACAAAAGTTTTATGGGTTGAAAATATAAGGTTGGTGATTTTTTTAAAATCATAGATTTAACTTTTTACGATTTATGTGATGGAATTTTAATATGATTATGACCATTTTATTATAAATTGATGAAAATATAACCCATGGTTTTTGTATATATTTTAGTGAAAATTTAATTTAATAAAAAATGCCTTTATATTTTGTGGAAATATAATTAATGGTTTTGAAAAATTATAGGTTAATATGATCATTTATGCATAGGAAATTATAGGTCATTATAATATAGGAACATATGTTTTATCATATATATAATAACAGGATTGATAACTGATTTAGTGACTAAGTGATTAATGTTATTTTTTTAATAACATCACAATATTTTTAGAAAACATTATATGACTAAGGTGAATGGAATATTATTTTCTATGATGGGGTTTCATTTTAGAGATAAATATTGAGTTAATTTATATAAGAATATATGTTTTATAGTGGTTTTATAGTGATTCATATTATTTTATAAGATTATTGTTATATTCTATATAATATAGGATTAGGGTATGTACATTTTTTAAGTGAATTGATGAGAGATTAATGTTTATCCTTGAATTATAAGAAATCAAATAATTATAATAATTCGGATTCATGTTGTTACAAAATATTTTGAATATTTTGAAAGTTAACAAAACATTGGGTGTTTATTTTGATGCATTGCATATTAATTTTTTATTTATCTATCTGATGGTTTATTTATATTGTATATTACCTCATCTTGTGAAAACAATTATTGGTTTTTGTTAATGTTGAGAAACATGAGGAGTAATTTTTCATCATTTTATATATCTTATGATATATTAAAATTTAATTTTTGTGATTTAGAGATGAAAAATAAATTTTTAATATTAATTTCTTGGAGTAAGTGATAGGATAAAAGTGGAAATTTATTGAAGCACAACTAAAGAGAGAAATTCTTCTTGTGAAATGGAATGAAATCATTTAAATATATTTTATAATTTTTTATATATTTATAGTAATATAATCATTATAAAATATAAACATTATATTTTGATTTATGATGAATTGATAACATTCAGTATCCCTTACTAATATATGGTTTTTTTTCCATTAAAATTTCAATATCATGTTCTCAATCACTCACTATTATTATGAAAATGTAAACTTTACCCCTCATAATTATATTTTCACCTTTTGTTAATATTCTCCATGTTTTGGAAGACAATTATGTATTATTTATGGGATCCATTATGTTTCTCACATTCCCTTTTCCATGGATTTTTTATTATCCATTTATATAGTATGGGTTTCAAAAAAGGTATTATCAAATAATGAAATCTACATTCTATGAATAAAATATCAAGAAAAAAAATTTATTTAAGGTTAGAGAATGTAGCATCTAAAAATTTTATTTTTTAAGGAACATATGCTTATTATCTTTTTTTATCATTAACATCAAGAATTAATCTAGAATCTATATATACAATGATGATATTATTATTTCAAATTGATCATTAGTTACCACACGTAAAATCAAAAGTTATGATGTGTAATAAATAAATTATGAAAAAATATTTATAATGTTTTTAAATAAATAAAATTTATTAATCAATTAATAATAAAAAATTAATCAATTTTTAGGAAAGTCATTTTATGATTCAAAAGTATTGTTTCTCCAAAAATGATTTTAAATTCATTTTTTGTCAATAATATAATTTATTTGTTCCAATTTTATAAATATTATTTCTTAAAAAATAATTTAATTTGTGAAATTATTAATTTCATATAATTTAACCTTGATTTTTTTTTATTTTTCAAAAATACTCATTTCCAAGAGAATTGTGAAAAATATATATTTATAAAAAACATTCATTTCATTTTATAAATTATTTAATTTAAATGTATTAATATATTTATGATTTAATTTTAGATTGATATAATATCAATTTTATGAAAAAATAACCCAAATAATATAATTTTAATATATATCATTCTTAATAAAGGATTGAAAATATTTTAATACATAAAAATGAATCTTTATGGAAAACAATTTTGCATTGCATTTATTCAGATTATTTTACAAGAAATTTGTCGAACATATAGAGCTTTAATTTGATAAAATTAAATAATTTTTTAATATTCATTCCTAAATTTAGTATATAGTTACTTTTTCTTTATTAAAAATAATTGGAGCCTTGGTATAAATTGTTGTCACCACAGTAGTAAAGGATTGTTTAGAACATGCTTAAAGGTATTAAATAATTCTTAAAATTCATCAAAAAAAATTATAATATTTAATTATTTCAATTTCATTCAACAATATCCTTCATATATTATAAAGTATGTCATTTTGGTTCTATTTTTTATAAGGAAATATATATTATTTTATATAAAGGTAAATTTGAAAAAGTGTCTTTATTTTTTTTAATATATATAGTATTTACAAACTGAGATAAAGAGAATATTCAAGCTTTTATGAATGTTAATTTTTAATTTTAATAAATTTATTTTATGATTGTTACATATTTTAAAATTTTTGTTATTAAATAAATACCTTAAATTTTTTTTAAATGATTGTTTAGTGCTTGTAAAAAAATAGAAAAATAAAGAAAATAATTTTAAAAACTCTTGAGGTACTATTTTTTTGGTATGTTACGTTAATGAAATAATATATTAGAGATATATATCTTATTATTAATGTGTTAAAACTTTATATTATTATTAAATTACATTCATCTTATTTTTTAATCATAAATCAATTGAATGGCCCACAAGATGACATTAATTGTATTTTATATTAAATAATATTTTGTTAAATGATTTAAATTTAATTAAAATCCAATATTTGGCCATTTGAATGTTATATGGTTTTGACAATCCTCTATTTTCTATTTATGCATCACCTTTTCTTGTATACTAATTGTCATGACTCATCAAAAGTAAAAAAGAATTGTAATTGTGATAATCATTTAAAAGGTTTATAGGGGTTAAAACTATGATATAAGGGTTAAAAACACATAAACATGTACATATTTTTATGATATTATTCTGACATATAACCATACTATATTCATAATATATCAATTTTGTTCCACTATAAAATGAATATTATATTATATTTTTTCACGACCCCTTCCCCACAAAGTGTACCCCTCCTGGGCTAGTAATGTGAGAATGAAGATAATAACCCATGTGTCCTTCCTATAGTAGGCCCCTCATTGGCAACCCGCACTGAGGGTATAGTAAACACACAAATGGGAGGCAATACCCTCTAAGAGAGAACATGCGGAAGATAGAGATAAGATAGACACCAACCAACTCCAACTCAGAACTGAATTATAAAATAAAACCCAAGTGCACATATGTAATTTCATGGAACAGTACTACAACTGAAATGGAAAACTACTAGTACCCAAAAGAAAGTAAAAACAGCTGCAACCCCAAGCCCAAACAGCTCCTTCAACCTCAAGCTAGTAAAAACCAGATTGATCTCTATCTTGCTCCAAGTGACCTCAAAAACTATTTATATATATGTTGGGTGAGTATAAGAGTATACTCAGTAGAATCCTCCCTGAAGCCTCTCGTGAAAAAGTAAAGAAATCATGATAAAGCACATCGAAGAACATAGGAAACTAACAGGTAACCAAAACATAAATACTAAGTTCCCCACCTCACCATGGCTACTCTCACCAATTTATGCATACAAGAATATAGCATATAGTAAAAAATATCAAGGGTATCCCACTACTACTTCCCCACTGGTTTGCTGCTTTGCCCTAATGACATATGTCATGCGCATCTCTCTCTAAATTCTTTCCCACAGACACCTGGGCTAAGCTCCACAATCTATACCACGTTCACCAAAAAGGCTTGCCCGTAGACACCTAGGTGAAACACCACACCATACTCACAACCAAAAGTAACCAGGTTGTTTTTGAGATCCACCACAGCTCGCATAATGTGTATCATACGTTGGGTATTATACCTCAAGCCATTACAGCCCATACACCGAGTAAGGATCCTCAATCCATCCTAGCCTATACACGTTACACCTATAGTAGTACATAGGATACTATATCTTGAATATATGTGTGTGAATAACCACATACAATTACAGCCCTCCACACACATATATGGGGAAAAGAAGCTATTTTGCATAATGGCACTAGTATCGACCAAGAGAAAAGAGCAGGTTAAAAGGGGCTAGTCATCCATTCATCCTCCCACCAAAATGTTGGGGAAAACAACCCCCGGGGCTCAGAATCCCTGAGGTGCTAGTTTCCCTTACTTACAGGGTGCAGTAGCGTATAGAAACACAAAAAGTATAGAATATACTTTAACTCACAACCACACTATGGGCATAAACTAGTCTTAGAAACAACTGCAGCTAACATCTCTCGGACTCCGGGATGCCACTTCTTAGAATATGTATCCTATAAGCACACAACCATTTATGAGATTTATTAGATTACATCATTACCTTTTTATCAATTCCACTGTACGTTAATTAATTATTCAAACATTAACTAACCATGAATAGTTCCACATTAAATTCCATTAACACCACGTCCAGAAATTCAACTATCCCTTCAAAAGTTCTCAACCTCATCATTAAGTTTCAACAAACTCCAACCCCATGGGTTCACATAATTTATTCAAACATTCATTGCAGAATTACTTTCCCATATTCCTAGGAAATCTAGAAAAGTATCCTATGGTACTAAACACAAGGGGGATCAAAACGGTGAGTAGATGTACTACCCATCGAGTCTTTGACTCCTATATCAAGATCATAGATACATTCTCTATTGAGAGGCTCAACCAAGAAATCACGTGGCATACCACGTGTGTCTTCTCCCCTTTTAGAAGAAGGGTAAGCAAAACCAGCTTCCTTGAGCAGTGGGGAAAAGTAAAGCATATAAACAACCAAAAAATAAACAAGCATCCAAAAATCGTATCATTCCCATTCCATCCTCACTAGTGTCCTCCCCGACACCCACATGCATAAACCGATGCATCTCGCCACTCTTGGCGTCATCTGATGCCACAACCAAAGGACTCTATGCCTCCACATATCACAACACCTTTCCAGTGTCCATCATAGCACAAGCAGTAGGAAATCAAACATCACATCAATTTGGATATGGCCCTTTCAACAAACCAGAGGGTAACTCAGAACCCTTCAAATAATTATCAAACAATCACATTCAATAAACCATCTTTAATTAACATATTAAATCTGCTGGTTCCAAAATAGGGAACCTAATGGGTAAGCTATCACAATAGATTAAACATAATTACTATGCCAATTTTATCAAAATCAAATTACCACAGAAACTAGATATGTTCACATGCCTCTTTATCATTAGCCAAAAAATATCAAATAGTCCCGGTTTATGTTCTTTACCAATTTCCACCAATAAAAACCACTAAGCAATGCAAGCATAGATATCACACTATCTAGAAAAACATGAGGAAATAACGTACAATCGATACACTTTCTTTAACTGGTTCAAAGTATTTTATTTGGTCAATTCCATTGTCCTCCAGTGGGTTTCAACATGCAAACAATATGGTTTCACGTAAAAGAAAGAGAAGAAATTAATCCCCTACCTCAAAGGATTTCAACAAAAACCACAATGGTCGAAGAACTCCCAAGAAAACCGGTCCGATTCACCAAGGATTCACCTTATATTTCTTCTCCTAACACAAACAAGACCAAATCATGTCATATTTGGCATCTACACACTTAGATCTACCCTTAATGGGCGTAGATCTTAGAAATTGAGAGAAGAGAAGAAATTGATCTAAGTAGATCTATGAAACCAGACAAGAACAATCACATGCCTAAAAAAGCCGGCTTAGATTCGCCAAGAGAAGCCTTCAGATCACCTCCAAAACACATGGGAGATGTTCTCCTACCTTCAAGGGAGGTTAATCCCAAGTTATGGCCTCTTAGGGCATTAAACGAAGCATGTATAGGATAAACGAGTAAGATCCACAATTTTAGGATCTAGATTTAATTGCCTGCAAGGTTAGTCTTCATGGATTGAAAAACTGTGTGCTAACCCTATATTAGCTTTTTCATCATCAAATACTCCTCACATGGTTAGGACGCACGGTTAGAGAAACTGTGTGCTAACCCAGCATTAGCCACTATCTCCAAAACCAACCTTGAACAGTTTGGCCGCACAGTTTAGGTAAACCATGAGGCAACCGTGCAAAAGCTATTACCCTTTAGGTTTCCTTAAAAGTCCACCCAAAAACACCCCAAATTCACCTTGACCTCCCGAAACACCTCCATGAACACATTTTCACAATGGAATGGACTAGAGAGGTCTGAGCCATTACATCAGATACCTCTTAAAACATTCACATCCTCGAGAATCCAAAACCCACTTAAAAAGAAAATGAAACAGGCTCTGAACAACCACCCATCGTGATACCTCTCAAAAGAGAGAAAACCACCAAAGAAACAATGGGTGACATCTCTTAAACATGGATGTTTCATAACCACACAAGTTACATTGATACATGAATAGTGTTTAACATCAAACAACTTTGGGTACTGAGCATGTATCTGTGACACACGTTCCCAGGTACTCTCCTCCAAGCCACCGTGTCGCCACAAGACATGAACTAAAGGAATAGAATGCATGTGCAATACCTTCTCCTTACGGTCTTGGATCTCCACAGGTCACTCCTCAAAGGTTGAATCATCATCAACATCTATCTCTCCCCATTCGATGATGTGAGAGTCTTCATGAACATAACGACGAAGCTGTGATACATGGAAAACACCATGTATCCGACTCATTTGTGGGAGAAGTGCTACTTGATACGCCACAACTCCAACATGAGATAACACCTCGAAAGTCCCAACAAACCAGGGAGAAATCTTACTTCCATGACCAAACCTTCACTGTCCATGATGGGGAGTCACCTTCAGAAACACATGATCCCCAACATTAAATTCTAAGGGTCTCCTTATTTGATTTTCATATTATTTCTGATAATCTTGCACTGTCTTCATCCACTCATGAATCACCTAAACCATATATTTTCTATTCTACACTAGTTCTGGTCCGTGAATTTCTGACCCTCCGACCCCATTCCAGCACAACGGAGAACGGAAAGGCCTGCTAAACAAGGCTTCAAACTGCACCATACTGATGCTGGATTGAAAAATATTATTGTAAGTGAACTCCACCAAGGGTAATTACATCATCCATGAACCTCCAAAATCCAGAACACAAGAGCGTAACATGTCATCAAGAGTCTGTATGGTTCACTATGTCTAACCATCCGTTTGAGGATGAAAAGTAGTTCTAAGGCATAGTTGAGAGCAAAAAGCATGGTGGAGAACACTCCACACCCTGGAGGTAAAACAAGGATCTCAATCAGAAATGATCATCCTTGGGACTCCGTGATGTCTCACAACCTCCTCTAGATACTTCCTCAACAAAAAATCCACTAAGCGTGACTCGTTGATCGCTATGAAGGGTAAAGATTTTGTTAAACGTTCCACAACCACCCAAATATAATCATGTCCCCCCGGAGCTCGAGGTAAACCAGTAACAAAGTCCATTGGGATATCCTCCCACTTCCACTGAGGAATCTCTAAAGGATGGAGAAGGCTACCAGGAACATGGTGTTCGGCCTTCACCTTCTGGCAGACTAAACATTGAGACACAACCTCCACAACTACACGCTTCAGCCCGGGACACCAAAATTGACACCTCAAGGATCGGTACATCTTTGTCACGCCAAGATTTACCGCTAAGGGAAAAATATGGAACTCATTGAGAACCATCTCTCGCATAACTATGGGAACAAAAATCATTCCATGATACAAACCTTGGTGTTGTTTATCCTCAGACTAACCATCTGGGGCCTCACCACAAACAACTCAGTCTCTCCAGACCTCCACCTCAAGATCTTCTATTAGGGACTCTTCCAGCTTCGGTATCAGGGATTATTGTACCGTCATCTGAAAAACACAACCTCTACCCCAAACTTCTCCCATATCAAGATGCAAAGCTAATAGTTCTTCTATTACTATTGTGGAATCATTGGATTCATGCACATAATCAATGAGTGACTTTTGGCTCAGTGCATCAGCTAACACATTCCCTTTTCAATGTGTATACAATATTTTAAAGTCGTATTCCTACAAGAACACCATCCACCGAGGTTGTCGTAAGTTCAAGTCATGTTGGGATAAAACATACCTCAAACTCTTATGATCAGGTATAACCACAAAGTGCTCACCAATGAGTTAATGTCTTCGCAAATTCAGAGAAGACACCACAGATACCAACTCAAGATCTTGGGTGGGATAGTTGCGTTCATGGGGAAGAAACTTCTGAGACCCATAAGAAACAACTGACCTCTGCTGCATGAGAACACAGCCTAACCCCAGATGTGAAGCTTCATAGAACACATCAAATTGTACTCTCTCAACTGGATGACAAAGAACTGGAGCACATACTAACTTCTCCTTTAGATACTCAAATTCAACCTAGAAATGATTAGTCCATATGAATGTTTGATCCTTCCTTGTAAAAGCTGTTAGAGGAGTCACAACCAATGAAAAATTGGCTACGAACCACCTGTAGTACCCTGCGAGACCAAGGAAACTTCGCCCCTCTGACACTGTCTTGGGGGATGCCCAATATAAAACTACATATATCTTCAATGGATCCAAAAATACTCCCTATTGGGACACAACATGTCCCACGAAACGGAATTCTCGAACCCAAAACTAACACTTTGCCAACTTCCCGAATAGATGATGTTGGCGAAGAAATCCAAAAAGGCTTGTATATTCTCTGCATGCTCCTCTTCTGATGTGGAGTACACAAGGATGTCATCGATGAAAACTTCCAAGAACTTGTCCAGGAACTCACAGAACACAGCATTCCTCAATCCCATGAATACTGTCGAAGAATTCATCACACCAAATGGAATTACAATGAACTCATATTGCCCATGATGACAGTGGAAAGAGGTCTTCAGGATGTCCTCATCCTCTATACACATCCAATGATATCTTGACCGCATGTCGACCTTTGAGAACCAACTGGAACCCTTCAGTTGATAGAATAAGTCATCAATCTGCGAAAGAGGATAGCGATTCATTATTGTCACTTTGTTTAAGCGACGATAATAGACACACAACCGCAAACTGTCTTCGGCCTTCTTTACGAACAAAACTGGTGCACCACAGGGGGACACACTTGGCCGAACAAAACTGCACTCCAATAGACCATCAAGCTATATACGTAGCTCTTGTAACTCATAAGGGGCCATCATATATAGAGACATAGAGATAAGAGACACTCCTGGTTATATCTCGATCCAAGACACGATATCTTGTTGAGGGGGTAATTTTACAACCTCTTTTGGAAAGTCATTAGGGTACTCCTATATGACCCTAGAAAATGCCAACTACCGATCCTCTGATGAAATCAGCATCATCTCAGCCATCATTGATGATAAGAATTAAATGCGCCTATGACCCATCCAAGGGTCTCACTCACCAACAAACACCACTTTATCTCCATATACATCAAATAAAACGACCTTCTTCCTTAAGCAATCCACAATAGCTTTCACCGAATACAACCAATCCATGTCGAGGATGACATCATATAGTGGTATTCATAAACATAGTAAATCTCCCCAAGAGTAGTGTTTCCCCAAAACTAGCTCACAGTCTCTACATACTTCAAACAAGTCATCTCGACCTCCAACTGGTGTAGTCAACGCCAAGGGCACTAGAAGCCTCTCTACCTCAAGTTCCAAATCATGGATAAGGGTAGGTGATATGAAGGAATGTGTCACTCCTAAATCAAACAATGAATAAATAAAGGTAGAAAACAAGAAAAGGGTACCTCAAACAACATCTGGATCTCCTGGAGCTGGCAACACTAGAGCAAGAAGTTGTCCATGACCTAAAAAGCCTCTCTGACCCTGATGAGGACCACCACCACGGTCGTGCTATCCTCACTGAGGACATGGAGTATCATGGGGCTATCCTTTTCCTGCCCCATCTACCCTCTGCTAATCTAAATCTAGTGCAACTGGTTGCTGCTGCCATGACTGGAACTCCCTCAACAAAGGAACCTGGAGCATAGCGCTCGGTGAACGGTGACTGCTTTGAAAGGTCTGACACTCCCAAAACTGGTTCCCACGACCACCCTAAGAAAAACAAGTGCATGATCCCTTGGAATAGGCATGAGAGTTTCTACCTATGGAGATACGATATATGAAGGGTTGGGGCCTACCCCTGGCTGACCGAAAACCCTTCTGCCCTGAAAACCAGGAACATGGAGCATATCCCTCCTTCATGAAAGTCATGAATAATCCCCTCTCATGATGATCGGGTCCTGGACAAAGTCCTCTCAACAACCTCTGACCTAGCCAGTACCTCAAGATATGTATTTAGCATAAATGGGTGACTTGGAGCTGGATCTCTGGACACAAAGCCTCCCTTAAATGCATCTCCCTTGCCTCCTCATCTGGTAATAGGTCCGAAGCATATCGTAATATGTTCCTAAAATGGATTCCAAACTCTCGAACACTAGAGCTTCCTTGTCAAAGGGTAAGAAGCTCCTGGCGACGGGATTCTGTTGCAATCGAGGAAAGAATCTTAACTCTAAACTTGTCTCAAACTCCTCCCATGATATTTATGACTCCTCATGCTCCTCGAGGAACAAGAACCACCGCGGCCTCGCTTCTCCACACAAAATAATCAAAGCTAAGGAAACACAGTGCTCCTTCCAAGCATGGATCGAACTGAAGCCTATCTCGACCTCCTCCAACAAGTATTCATTGACTACATCTGAAACAGAGCCCTCCTACTTCTTGCAGACTCTGCTGCTGAAACTCTCAGAGTGTCTTCTTCCATGTGTTTTCATCGTCAAACTCTACCCTACGACGATCTGGTGGAACAGCCTGCTAGAAATTTTCTACACAAATATGACGAGGACGTTTACCTAGAGCCATACTTGTAAAATAACAAACTCTTAAAGCTCCTAATCCTAGAATACGGAAGACTCAACATTAATTAATAAATTTTTTCTTTTATTCGTTTTAGTTTAATCTATCCTAAGGTATACCCATTCAAAAACAGGCACAAAGAGGAATGATCCATGATCCTCTCCTAGGTCTTTACCCTGAAAATAGTATCACCTTGTTTAGTATCCATTGTAAACTTAAAGGTCTGTGCATCAGATCATTGGGGGCCCCAAACGCCTATGTCTCACCTTCTCTCTAGTGTTTACCTCACTTTCTAAACATGAATGACAACGTTGCCCTACCAACCCATGGATCCTCACTTGTTCCAAACTCCAAACATCGTCACATACCTCAACCAGACCACTAATACCACTTTGTCATGACCCCCTTCCCACAATGTGTACCCCTCCTGGGCCGACAATGTGAGAATGGAGATAATGACCCCCGAGTCCCAACTCCAGTAGGCCCCAGGTTGGCGACTAGCATCGAGGGTATAGTAAATACAAAAATGGAAGGCATTACCCTCTATGAGAACACATGCGGAAGAGAAAGATAAGATAGACACCAACCAACTCTAAATCAGAACTGAAGTATAAAATAAAACCCAAGTTCACATATGTAATGTCATGAAAAAGTACTACAACTGAAATGGAAAACTTCACGTACACAAAAGAAATTAAAAACAGCTGTAACTACAAGCCCGAACAGCTCAAGCAACCCCAAGCTAGTAGAAACCATCTTAATCTCGAACCTGCTCCAAGTGAAATGAATATAGTTTATATATATATAGGGTGAGTATAAAAATATTCTCAGTAGGATCCTCCCCGAAGCTTCTCATGAAAAATTAAAGAAAGTATGCTAAAGCCCAGCAAACAACAAGTGAAACTAACACATCACCTAAACAGGTATACTATGTTCCCAACCAAACCATGTCTACTCTCACCATGTAATGCATACAAGAATATAGCAATAGTAAAGAATATCAAGGGAACCCACTACTACTTCCCCACTGGTTTCCCTCATTGCCCCAACGACATACGTCTTGTGCATCTCTCAACAAAGGATTTCCCGTAGACACATGGGATAAGATCCATAATCTGCACCACGTGCACCACAAAGGCTTGCCCGCAGATACCTGGGCGAAGCACCACACCACCCTCACAACCAATAGTAACTAGGTAGTTTCCGAGATCCACCCCAGCTCACATAACGTGTATCATACATCGGGTATTATAACTCAATCCATTACAGTTCATACACTGAGTAAGGATCTTCAAGCCATCACAAACTATACACGTTACACCTATAGTAGTCCATAGGATACTATCTCCAGAATATATGTGGGTGAATAACCACAAGCCATTACATCCCTCAACACACATATATAGGGAAAACTAACTGTTGTGCCTAATGGAACTAGTATCTACCAAGAGAGGAGAGTGGGGTCAAAGGGGTAGTTATCCATTCATCCTACCATCGTAATGTTGCGGAAAACACCCCCAAGGGCTCAGAATCCCTGGGGTGCCAGTTTCCCTTACTGACAAGGTGGAGTAACATATAGAAACACAAAAAGTACATAATATACTATAACTCGCAACCACACTATGGACATAACCTAGTCTTAGACACAACTATATCTAACGTCTCTTGAACTCTGGGCCGCCACTTCTAAGACTAGGTATCTTATAATCACACAACCATCTAAAGGATTTTTTAGATTACTTTATTCCCTTATTATCAATTCCACTGAACATTAATTAATTCTTCAAACAATATTTTACCATGAACAGTTCCACATTAAATTCCATTAACACCACATCTAAAAATTTCAATATCCCATCTAAAGTTATCAACCTCATCATTAAGTTTCATCAAACTCCAACCCCATGGGTTAACTTCATTTTTTAAAACATTCATTACAAAAATACTTCCCATATTCCCAGGAATTATAGAAAATCTTCATATACCACTAAACAAAAGGGGGCACAACATGATGAGTTGATGTACTACCCGTCGATTCTTTGCCTCCTATAGCAAGAGCGTAGACCCATTCTCCATTAAGATTCTAAACATAGAAATCACGTGGCATACCTAGCCTGTCTTCGCCCCTTTAGGAAGAAGGGTAAGCAAGACCAGCTACCTTGAGAAGTGGGGAAAAGTAAAGCAGATAAACAACCAAATAATCAAAAAGCATCCAACAATCACATCCATCTCATTCCATCATCCCTGGTGTCCTCCCCAACACCCACATGCATAAACATATGCATCTCTCCCCTCTAAGCGTCATCTTCTACCACAAACAAAAGGCCTCTATGCCTCCACATATCACAAAACCCCTCTAGTGTCACATCACAACACAAGCAACATGAAATGAAACATCACATCAATTGGGCTATGGAACTTTCAAAAAACAAGAGGGTAACACAGAACCCTTAAAGAAATTATCAAACAATCATATTATTTAGTCCATTTTAATTATCATATTTAATCCTATTGTTGCAAATTCGGGATCCTAACCAGTAAGCTATCACAAAAAATTAAACATGCTTACTATGACAATTTGATTAACATCAAATTACAACAGGAACCAGATTCCTTCGCATGCCTCTTTATCTTTATCAAATGAAATATCAATTAGTCATGGTTTACGTTCTTTACCAATTTCCCCCATGAACATCCTCTAATCAAGGCAAGCATAGATACCACACTATCTAGAAAAACATGACGCAGTAACATACAATCGATATGATTTCTTTACCTGGTTCAGAGTATTTTATTAGGTCAATTCCATTGTCATCTAGTGGGATTCAACATGATAACAATATAGTTGCACGTAAAAGAAATAGAATCAACCAATCCCTTACCAAAATGGTTTTCGACAAAAACCACAACGGTCGAAGAACGCCCAAGAAAACTGGGCGAATTCACCAAGGATCCACCTTAGATCTCTTCTCCTAACAAAACCATGACAAAATCTCGTCATATTTGGTAGCCACACACTTAGATCTACCCTTAAGAAGCGTAGATATAAGAAATATAGAGAAGATGAGAAATATATCTAAGTATATCTAAGAAACCAAACAAGAACGATCACATTCCTCAAGAAACTGGCTTCGATTCACCAAGAGAAACCTTCAGATACCCTCCAAAATTCTTGGGAGAGGTTCTCCTACCTTCAAGGGAGGGTGATCCCAAGTTATGGCCACTTGGTGGCTTAAACGAACCAGTTAGGGGAAAACGAGTTAGATCCACAATTTTAGGATCTATATTTCAGTTCTCGCACGGTTAGTTCGCACTGTTTGACAAATTGTACACTAACCATGCGTTAGCTTCTGCCCCGTCAAACACTCCGTGCACGTTTAGGCCGCATGGTTAGACAAATTGTGCGCTAACCGTGCATTAGCCACTGTCTCCAAAACCAACCTTGCACGGTTTGACTGCATGGTTTAGGCAAACAATGTGCTAACCGTGCGAAATCTATTTCCCTTTAGCTTTCCTTAAAAGTCCACCCAAACGCACCCCCAAGAAACCTTGACCACCCGGAACACCTCCAGCTCCACATTATCACAATGGAATGGACCGGAGTGGTCCAGGACATTACATTTATTTAATATTTTATGTAATTACATGTTTTCCACTCTCCAATCTTATATAAGGACACCACCCATCCTCTCTTCCACCCAATTCATGATCCAAATATCATGATCAAACCATACCAAAACATATTATTAACATTATTATATAAATTATATAGATTCTAATCTCCTTAAAACACTATACCTTGGTTCCTTAATTGGAGATCCAATGGAGGTTCTTCAATGAGGAGGTGATCATCTCAACCGAGTGTTTTCATTTTACTTATTATTCTACCTCCTTAAATTATGTACTAAAAATTCTAATATTATAATATCAATGTCTAAAATATTATGATTGGTTATTATGTTGATATAATAACATTTATTCATATTATTTTCTAGATAATGTGAAATTCAACCATCATTCACGTATATTTGTGGTCTACCGCCTTGTGAACTGATGTGTTACATTTCACATCGTTTTATCTTTTGGATTGTTATTGTGATGGATTTAATTAATATATATGATAATAATGAAGTATTTATGATTCTAGAATTATAATATATTACTTTCTTTATTATCCTTCAACCTATTAAACCACCATTACATCTCACTTGAGTGCATGAGGATTACCACCTCCATTAGGAAATGTGATTCATTTTTCAATGAAGAATTGTTATTAAAAAAAATTAGTGTATAAATAAAAATTACATGATGACTAAAATTATAGATTTGATCGGACCATGAACCCTTTGACCATGTTCAATATTCTTATATTTTTTTGTGATTATGAACCAAAATTCCTCAAAAGCATCGACAATAACTTAAATAATTTAATAACGATAAATGGAATCTTAAAAATGAAATATTGTAAGTACCTAGACCATCTTAGCTAAGATTTCATGACTTACATTATTACATTGGAAAAATATATACGAAATTTCATCCCAATGGATATAATGGTTTAATAGTCATGGGAATAGTATATAATTATTTTAAATTTAAATTAAATTATAAACATAAAATAAAAAAATTATTTTCTTTGAGAACACAATTATTCTCCTTAGAGTGAACCTACACATTACTCAAAATATAATATTAAAACTCAAATAGAAATATTAGATATAAAAAAGGTGTTATATAAAATGTTTTGTAAGGGTATACATACAACATAAACTATCATAAACAAGAAAAAACAATTATTCTTAGGTGATTTCTAAAACACAAGTCATTTAATCAATAAACCAAGAATAATATGTTACGAAAGAAATATGATTGAATAATTACTTATAAATATTCAAATGGTAATGAAAATTATCCTTGGATATTTTAATAGCCGAATAATCACACGGAATGTCGATAATTAATCTCATAATCAGGTAATGCATAATGTGGGACATCATAAACAAACCATTAGGGTTTGATCCATGCCACCATAATTTAACAGTTTTGGAAATGACCAATAACAAAACTACATTGTCTTATTATACCTACTAATTAATATATGGGATATATATGTCCTCTAACATCACTTACTTTTCTTAATTCATTCCTTATATTAATGGGGTGAAATATAAACAACATAAACATTCACATTAAAAAATATCATATGAAATGTAAATACATTTACAATAAACTGTTAATGGTATAAAAATAGAACATCCACTGTAAAAATGAAACATAAACCATTCGTTAAAATATATTAAATTTTATCATAAGTGGTTATCCTCAATTAATCATAAGATTCAATAGAGGATTCTGAAATAGGTGAAAATAATCTAATTTAAAAACAAATTTTTCTAGATAATTACACTATTACTTTGAAATCATGTATATAAAAATAAACACAATTATAATTGAAAACATTTTATTTGAAAATAACATTAAGAAGTTGTGAACATATATGAAAAATATAGAGTTTTAATAATGTCAATAAATTATCTCATGTTTCACAAGATAAAAGAACATTCATTTGGTATATTTTTGTGTGAAAATTCATAAAGTAAATCATTTGGAAAATACAGAAAAGAAAGATTCCATTCATTTAAATTTGAAAAATTTAAAATATCGGTAAGGAAAATAGTTTAAAATTCATAGGAAAAAGGTAAAAATATTTCTGAAAACATTTTAAAAAATAATAATATAGAAGAGAAATATTCCCTAGTGGAGACTTAAATAGAAACAATCTCAAATAATGATGAGATTGTTAATTAAACCCTTACCTTGAACATTAAATTATTTGAATTTTATTTGTCCTCATGTATAATTGTATAAAATATTTTATTAGTTTCTTCCATAACCATATCCATATTTATGATATCATATATGAACCTCGTATATCATTCGATTAATAATATTTCGTTATTTCCCTTATTTGGGGTGTTAACTTCTTCATTTTCTTATTCATGTTTTGTCTTGTAAGTTGTGTAAATCTTGAGTAACATACATTTTTTAATAAAAATAATTATATAATAATAGTAGAAATTCTATTTATTCAATATACACATTTTTATAAACATTTTTTAGTAGTTAACATGAAAAATCAATCTAATCATGTTCTAGAGAGAGTGGGTTGTATATTTTCATGATCGATGGTATCATTATATTAATTGTAAAAGTGTAATGAATTGTATGATATATTAATTATAAATAATCAATATGATGACATAATTACTATATACAACAGTTATTTCCATCATTATACCCCTCCAAGTAAAATAATGATGAAAAATGAATTACACCATG
Organism: Viscum album; assembly: GCA_963277665.1. Classification (NCBI taxonomy): domain Eukaryota; kingdom Viridiplantae; phylum Streptophyta; class Magnoliopsida; order Santalales; family Viscaceae; genus Viscum; species Viscum album. Next base: position 1,431,159,585 of record OY728141.1, read on the forward strand.
GCTTGGAGACTAAGAGCCCCATATACGCATGTGCAGTGCTTTCAACTCTAATAAGACAGATAATCATGTAATATGGATGTCTTTTAATATTAAAAAAATATTATCTTATAGATGAAACTATATTTTTTACATTATAATTGAAGAATCTCATTAATATGAAGTTTTATATGAAATTAACTTTGATGATTTGGTAAAAACTATTACCTCTTCTTCGGCAGACTTCCTTTAGACCTCTTTTTAAGGGGTCTAGGGATTGTAGTTTTTGGATAAAAAGAACTAAAAAACATTGATAAATATTTTTTGAAGAGAAATGGGACGAGAATTATTGATCAAGAAGGCTAAATGTGGTGTGAAGAAGTGAGTGAGTAGGTTCCCTTTTATAATTAAGATGAGGGGCTCTTTCGAAAACACTGAAAATTTTAAATTAATTTAAGTTATTTATAAATTCCAAATGGATCTATAGTGGGTTAAAAAATATATGCCGATTATTTATCTTGATACAGAAAAATAAATAATCTTATGAAAAAAATTTGTCAAATTTTCATCCTTTTATCTTTTTATTTAACCCTTATTTAATCACATCAAATATTACAATGACACCCTGGAGTTATACTCTTGGAGGGTTTATATTCTATCTATAAAATGCCCAAACAACCAGAAATATATCATTTCTGAAATGTTACACATTATTTTAATCCATTAGACAAATGTTTCATTTTTATCAATTTTAAATCATTTAATAAATTATTATTTATATTAAAAAATCATTATTTCTGACATCGATATAATTCATTAAATATCGTAAAAAATTATATCATATTACAAAAACTATAAATAAATCCATAATACGTCTAAGACATCTACAAAATTCACTGATGACATTAATTAGACCAAATAAATCATTCTTTTATATTTTAACTATGATTTCTTTGATGTGAACATTAATTTAACAATGATTGTATTATAATTATTCAGGCCTAAAATTTAATTACTAATTCCAAAAAAATATAATAATGATGAAGGTAAACATTTTAGATTGGAAATAAATATTTTGATTCCAATATATAATCTGAATAAAAACATATTAAAAATGTAATACTTAATAAAAACATGAGTATGACATATCTGACATTCCAAAAAATAAAATACTATAAATGAATTAATGTCATCCAAGTGGTTTCAAGGGGACATAGAAACGTCCCATGGAATATTTCGGTCTAAAAACGTATCCAATAATGTTAGGAAAATATTATTTGTAGTTTTGTAGCATTTATAATATGTTTATTACCCTTAATAGCCCAAATTATTTTTAATAATGTTAATTAAAAAAATTAATAATGTTATTGTTCATAATGTCAAATAATATTAAGGTTCTTGTTAAATAAATTTTGAACATTTGATTACTCTATTGAACTAATTTTTTTAAAAAAAATTAATATTTTGATAAAAGTAATTTAAAATCATTCCCATGTATTGAACAAGAATATGTGGTTTTAAATTGAAAACATTCAAAAGATTGAAATGTTTTTATATTCAATTTGAATGCATAGATGACTATAATGAATTAAATTGTATTAAATGATGTAAATTTGATTTAATTATTCATTAAAATAAATCAATAATATAATTAATCAATTAAAATTGTATATATGAAAAATATATTTTTGATGAAGATTTAGTATTTTTTACAATTCATCAATAACCGAAACTTGTCAGAAAAATACCAAATCTTAAATAAATAAAATTTAGATTTATCTCTATTAAATAATATGTTTATTTTTCTAAATATAATTTATAATATTTTCAAAGGTATATTTAAGAAAATACCAATATAAAAATACTTTAAAAATGTATTTTTTTATAACAATATGTACTTTATGAATAAAATTTTATTTTTTCTTATACCACGTCTAGAAAACACATATTATGAATTTTATCTTTATAATAAATATTATATATATATATGATAAATATAATAAAACGCATGATTTGTTTATTTAATTGGTATGAAACACATCTGTGTTCATTTAAATAGGTTTTTAGAAAATGATTTCCTTTAATTTTAAAATTGATATATCAACATTTATAACTAATTAGTCACAAAATAAATTATTATATTTTTATTGATAAAACCTAGTTTCATAATTCTTAAGATAATGATCATTCCATTCATTCTAATAGCTACGTTAAAATGATAACATTTTAATAATAATATTTATACTTCATTTATTCTCAATGTGGAGTATCATGTACCGTATCGAACATAGTGTTTCAAAAAAACTAAGGATGTTACATTCCCCCACCCCCATTTATAAATTTTACCCACATAATTTTGACGAATGATGGAAAACTAGGGTATTTTCTTTTGAAAATACATTTTTGAAAATCCAACATCGGAAAAAAGAATAATGAAATTTTCACTTTAAATTAATGAAAGGGAATTAACAAGGTTATCTGAGATAACAAAAAATAGGGTTCCTTGTAGTAAAAATTAGACATATAAGAGAAAAATAACTTTTATGTTATGATTGAGAATTATATAGAATGTTATCATGATAATGTTAACAATCACAAACCCGAAAATCAGTGATGGGAAAAAAGGCCACTGAGTTCTCAAGATGAAAATTAAATGAATACGTCCATTTGATACAAAATATTTTCCCTAGTATTGAAAACATTATTTAATATAATAATATAAGGTAATATACATACATGATAGGTAGAACATTAACCTTTATTTAAATTCTACCAACACCAAATCCTTTCTCCAAAAAAAAATTCCAACGTTTGTTCCTCAATAAATTTTCAAATTATTATATTTATCATAATAATATAGGGTTATTAAATTGAAGTTATAATTTATCTATAATACTATATAAATAATAAAAAATATTTTATAATTAGTATTACATCATGTAGGATTGTGGTACATGATGCACCCTTGTCACCCTTCGGTTGCGGGTTCATGTCTCATAGGCTTTCCAAATGTGAAGGGTTCCCACCAGACCTAATGATGTCATTTTTATAAAACTAAATCATTATAATCCTTAAAAAATCAAAAAAATAACCTTAACATATTCAATATTAATTAAATGTTTTCTCCACATTCTTTATCTCATACATTTCATTTTTTAGTCTCGTATAGAAGTATTCATTCTTGGGGTATTTGGTAAATCAGTGACAATGTCCATTGTAATTTCATCCCTTACCCAATGAAATGAATGTCCAAAAATGTATTTGTTTATGATGCTTGAATCACTAAAATAAAATGTTAATGAATATTAAGATCCATAAATATTGAAAATTCATTCATTCCATTTCAACAATTTTCTAAAAACCAATATGGTTGGCACATGTTATCCAATATTCATAAAAATATTAATAATGAAATCTCATCAAAAGGTCAACTTATACGATTTCATAAATGTTCATCCACATTACCCTTCAAAATTCTCATGATCCAAAAAATTTGAATGAAGGTTATTAAACTTCCATAATCAAATTTACATTAGATTTCCCCGAATAACATAATGTATCTCTTATTATCAAATACAAAGTATTTGACCACTATAAAAACCATAAAGAAAATTTTCGTGCTCTGAAATTATTATATAATTAGTACTATAGATAAATCATTATTTATTCCATAATAATTATGACCAGTAAATAATTGATTAAATAATTAGATCACATGATTATTTAATCCATGTTTAATCACATTAATCATTATTCATAGAATGTAGTAATATTATAAGTCTTACCATTATTTATTAGCTTATTTGAGGAATATTCTCAGGACCCTTGAGGAATTATATTTCATAGTGCCCTATATCCTTACAGTTGAAGTAGTGTACATTGGAAAAATATTTTGATCTATTTAAATAATGAGCACGGTGGATTTTTTATCCACACATGATGAAAACTCATTTTCCTCTACATAATATACCATGGTGTTTCCTTCCCCAATTATCAAATTTGTGAAAATCTGTCATTCCATAATTCCCATTATCTATATTTTCCACTCACATCATATTCTTATCATGATTCCTTAGGATATAATAATACATAATAAATGTGGATATCTATAATTATCGTCAATTTATATAATTTATGTTCCCTAATATATGTGTTTTTCAATTGAGCTCCCAAGGTTTCTACTAAACTCGCTCAGATACCAACTGTAAAGATCTAGACCCCAGTAGCCCAGTGTTTATGCCTTATATTTTTACATTTTAGTACGTTACATGCAATCATGTCCCAATACAATAAATAGTTTAGTCGTCTTAGTACACTAGATATATTTTTGATATTAAAATTAATTTTTAAAAATAAAGTACAAAATGTATGTTCCTTTAGAGAACCACTATTTCCCTTAGTGTAATGATGTGTATTAGTCATAACATACTTATTGGAATCCTAGTGAATGATGACCTATAAGAAATAGGTGAGATAATATGATTAGTAAGGGTATACATGCATATGAATCTATCATAATCAAACATAAAATATAATAGAATGATGATTCACTAAAACATATGTGCTTTAATCAATTTATTATGAATAACATGGTTGGAATGAAATTTGATAGAATAATTCCACATAAATAATCACCCAAGAATAAAACATAACAATTAATATTCTACAAGTTTAATAATAAGATGGAATATCAATGATTAATCTTATATTGAGGGAATGCCTAATGTCATACATCGTATATAAACAATCAATTTGGAAATCCAGAAAATAAACATAAATGATCATACCTCTGCCAATACCCAAATTAGTTTCTCTCATGAGACCAAAAATTGCATCTAGGGAATATTTAGGGACTTGAATATCAAATACTAATTCAAATTTATTCCTCATAAAAAAAGGGTGATGCATATCCAATAAAACAATCATATTAAAAACAATGTTACGATATGTGAATATATTTACTATAAACTATGAATGATCTCAAAATAGTACGTACATAGACAAAATGAATCATAAAATATTCAATAAAATTTATTAAATATATCATAATATATCAACATCAATAAAAAATATGATTCAATATAGTATTTTTACATCGATGAAAATACTCTATTAAATCATTGAAAATATTTGAGGGAAATTCCGTTTTTTATAATGATATAGTTTATTTAAGAATCCAAAAAATTATAAATGAATATTTTTTTTTTTGAAAATAAATTGTCAAACTTATAAATGAATCATAAAAATATTGATGTATCATTATGGATAGAAAATACTCTCATGTTTCATAAGTTAAAAAAACATTCATTTTCTACATTTTTGTCAGAAAAAGTCTTAAAGTAAGACATTTTGAATAAAAAATGATTCATTTGAGGTTGTTTAGTAAAAAAAACCAATGGATAAAAAATTAAACATTCATGAAATTTTATTTAAAATCATTTTTAAAATAGTTTTAAAAACACACTCATGGATGATAAATATTCCCTATCAAAGACTTAAAAAGAAACAATCTCAACTAATGATGATTGTGTTAATTAAACCAATTCCATGGATTTTTAATTTATATAAACGTGAATAAACCTATTCTATACAAGTAAAAATGTTATTTTTAATTTATATCAGAACTATATCGATATTTATTTTAAATTATATGATCATTTTATATCATTTTGTTAGTAATATTATGTTATTACCCTAATTTCGGGTATTAAGTGCATCATTTTATTATACAGGTTTTTTCATATAAGTCATGTTTTTTATACATAAGATGTATCTACTTAAACTCTATAGTTTTATTAGGTTAAAATATGAGCTAGTTATTCATTATATAAATTTTTATTAACATTCGTCAATGGTTAACATGGAAAATGAATAACGTCACATTGAGGAGACAGAAGGTCGTATTTATGCCTGAGCAACTATATTATTCCATTACTGGTGAAAGGGTAAGGAATTGGATGGTATAATAATTATAGAAATATATATATAATAATAAGTACTATATATATCTTCTATTTTCATCATTATACCCATCTATGTAAAATATTTATTAAAAACTAATTCAACCACGATGTAGAGATGATATGACTTATGTAAGATTGCGTTGTGGATTAATTGTCCAAAATATGGATAAATCATATAATATTGTTATATCATAATCATAACAACATCTCATAATATGTATGATACTATATTTATTACAGTATAATGGAAACAACATATTAAGATGAATTAGAAGATGAAATGATCTTGGATAATTTGGTAAAAATGATTACCTATTCTTCGACAGACATTCTTTATATCTCTTCATAAGGGATCTAGGGTTGGTGTTTTGGAGAAATGAATATAAAAAAATTGTATAATGAATTTTTAAAGGTAAATGATTGGTTTTTGGTTGAGTTATAAGGCCCAATGTGGTGTGAATAATAGTTGGAGTATGTTCCCTTTTATAATTGAGGCGAGGGTCACTTTTAGAGACTCTCAAAATATTACATTAGTATAACTTAATTTTTCAATTATTTGTCAACAAAATGACAGTTATTTATAATAAAATATGAGGATGTATCTAAATAATTTCATCCAATAATTTTCAGACATGTTTATGTCACATTCTTACCCTTACCTTTTGTCTATATCCCTAATTTAGTCCCATTATCTCTTATTGTGCCAACATGAAATTTTATTTTGACAGGATTAATATAGTTACTATAAAGTGAGAAAATAATAAAAAATGGATCATTTATCACATTTCAAAAATTAAAAATAAATTCTCTATATCATAATTTTTTATGATTTTTATATTATTTACTAAAATTTTATTTACATTAAAAACTCATTAAATGTCAATTTTATAATTATTCATTACCTGACATTTTGAAAATGTCATAAAAACATGATATCTTAAAAAATCAATACATTACTAATATATATTGTTCAAAAATAATATTCGCGAATGACATAAATTATATCAATATAAATTATTTAAATATTTTTAATAACATTATTTGATATTTCTAATAATTGAACACTTATTGCATCACCATTATGCACGCCATTAATTTAATAATTTATTACAAAAAATTAAAAAAAAAATTATATTATTGAATATAAAAAGTTTATATCTCAAATTATTATTTATATTACATGATAAATTTTGAATAACCATATATTAAAATTTAAATAATTGTTAAAAATATGAGTATGCCATATTTGACTGTCCTTAAACTAAAATACTATAATTGGATTAAAAACACCCATGTGGCACTATGATCTAATAAATTTGGCCCATATATTATTTTGATCAAATATAACTCATAAAATAAAATTTGGACACCGTTTAGTGTAATTTTCTAACATTTATTATATAATTTTTACCCTTAATTACCAAATTTACCCTTAATTTTGGTAATTTATAAAAATTAGTACACATACAATTCATATTTTCCCAAACTGAAAAGCACCTAATTAATAATTGGTAACATTTCATTCCAAATATGATATTCATTTTTCAAAACCCAAAACAGATAATTGTTGAAATATAATTTAAAATCAATACCGTTGAAGAAATGGGATGGTAGTTTTTTAAAGAGAAAATGTTCAAAAGTTTGAAATGTTTTAATATCCAAATTCAATGTGAATTTCATTCCAAGTACCAAATCTGGATTAAATGGAATATATTTCAACAAATTATACATTAAAAACAATAAAAAATATAATTCAACACTATAATTTGTGTAGATGGAAAAACATTTTCAATTAAGATTTAGTATTTGATTACTATTAAAAAAAACACAAAATTTTCATAAAAATACCAAAAAAATAAAAAAAGTACATTTTTATATAATTATTTCAAATAAGAAGTTTATTTTGTGAAATTGATTTTATAAAAGTTTAAAAATATATTTTAAACATGTGCACAATCAAATGGCATTAAAACTGCATTTTGTTAATAATAAATATTTTATATCTAATATTAGATATGTTCTTATATAATGTCTATAAAACACATATAATGAATGTTTAAAATTATATTTGATATATTATAAATATATTTAATTTATATAATAATTATATTGATATAATTATTTAAATTGTATAAAACTCACTGGTTCACATTGAAATAGTTTTTAGACAAATTATTTCTTTTTATTTTTAAAAAAAATTAATATTTATTTATAAATAATTGGTTATCAAATTATTCATTATATTTAAATGTGTAAACCATATTTTCATAATTCAATTAATCCTATTCATTTCCTCTATTTTAATGACTAGATTATAATTGTAACATTAAATAACAATACATAGTCGTTCATTTAAGATCGATATGGTGTATCATTTATGATATCGAACAAAGGGTTTCTTTTTTAAAACTCAGGATGTTGAAAATAAAAGGGATTATGACAAGATAATACGCCTAATAAATGATCTTATGAAAGTAGAAATTTAATATTATTTTATTATACATGATATAGAGTATGTACGTGGTGAGTCATTCTTGAGGTATATGATTTATTAACACAATTTATATTCATTAGGTTATATTAATTATTAATTATCTATGTTATTCCAATATAATTTTTGTAATGAAATATGATTATTTTATATTATATTTACAATTATTTTTCTTATAATTACATTTTTATATTTAATCACATAATTAATTAATTCTCATGTTAATGTTACAATCATTATAATGGTTTCTCGTATCACTTTGGATTATAAGACACCTATGTTTTATTTACAACACCATTTTTATATTTTATATCATAAATTTATTTATATTCCTAATATTTATTATTTCATTTAATTTAATTCAATCATGGAGTTATGATTCAGAATTTACCAATTTGGTAAGGGTTTATTTCAAATTCTCATTGTTATTCGAGATTGTTTATGATTATGTTTATATTGGGGTAATTGTATGATATTTATATCATAAAATACATATACTGTAAAATCCCAGGTAAATAAAGGATATAATATTTTCATATTTTTTAATATTTGTGAATTAAATTTTAATTTTACTTTAAAGGGGACTCTATTTTCAATGTCTTACACAACACAAAATAATGCGGTTCTCCGAAATCTCATTTGGCACACAAAGCTCAGTCATAAACAAAAATAATAATATAATATTATTTTAAATGGAAGTTAATTCCTTGTTTTTGTATTGGAGGGAATGAACTGAACTTACTAAAATATTATTACACATGTTTTTTAAATGTTTTTACATTTATCCAATAAATTTTATACGATTAAAATAAGAATAAATCCAATTTTATGCATGAAAAACTGTAATATTTTTAAAGTCGTTTTACCGCCTTTTGATAGAAAACCATTTTCAAATATATTTTTTTGTAACTTTTATGTTCACCATTTTACAATATAAATATTTTATTTATAATTTGGACATCAACATTTACTTTGGGTAAATTTCTAGTATTTTTGATAATGTTCATTTTTTTAATGAATAGTGAAAAACACAGCATTTTATGACAAAACTGCATTTTCATATGATTTATTTATATAGTAACATTGTCCTTTTAATTTTTTTTAATGTGTAATTGGATTATATTTTTATCATTTAATAAAATTTTGTTCATTGGAAGTAATTTAACATTCAAATTGGACATAATTAAATGTGAATCTTTTGATAGTTTTTATTTATTAAAAACATGTTTTTAGTTTTCACACAGAGAAATAATTTTAAATTAAATTCTATAAATTCTATGTTTTGAATTTAGAAAAATGGAATAAATATTATTAATTAGGTGGTCAAAATTATATAAATTGGTATGTTTATTTTTAGACATTATGAATAGTAACTTTAGTAAATATTTTATTTACCATGGTTAAAGGGTAAATTTGGTAAATATGGGTAAAAAATATTATTATAGTAATAATACCCTATCATGTATTCTAGAACTACTGTATGATATATGTATGACCATGGGCATCCTTGGGTCGATTTTGGGACCCCATAGAGCCACTTTTATGTGAAAATGATACTTTATAAAAATTAGTTTAATGTTAAGGAAAATGTTACATAATCATATATCTTTTAGAAAAACAACATTTATATGGGCTTATTTAAGTTATCTTTTAAACTATAAATATTCATTATATATTTAGAAATATTTCATACATCGTGTTATTTTATTTATAATTTTTAGATATCAAATAAAAAATGTTATTTATGAAACAATGATGATGTCATGAATACCTTATTAATGACTGTTTTAAATAAATTATATTATAAATAATAAATTAAAATTTATTTGGAAACATTTTATTCCATATAAAAATTTTATAGATAATTATATCTTCATAACGATTAATTACTATAGTTTTTTCAGAATAATCTAGTTTATATATATTTTTTAAAAGTCTTTATAAGAATAGTTTATGAATTGACGTAAATGAGTTTTAAAATGAATACTATTTTATTAAATGATAAAATAGTAATAAAAATATATTATTTGGTAAAATGAAATAATTGATGTTAAAAATGTCATTAATGATATCTGGGGTCTCCTTCCTTTTTATTGAATATATATTTACCATATTGTATGAATATATAAGAATACATGGTAAAACATAAAAAATTTAACTAAGGGTTAAAAATAAATGATAAGGTCAAATATGAATCCAAAACATTTCATAAACCTTCTGGTTGTGTGGATTTAGAATAATAGTCACATAATATTATAATTTAATGAGTTATGGACTATATTAAATAGAAAACCCTTTTATAATAAAATAATATTTTCGACCTTTCCAAATGAGCCTATCCTCTCCCTTATAAAAGGCCATCACCTCTAACCCCTTACTCACACCTCTCAAGCCTCGTGGTACATCCAATATCATCCCAAATAAGCTTCCAACATCATTATCTTAATCCTAGAGTCTTTTACCTAGGCATAAGGCAATTTAATGGAGCCCTTAGGCTCAAATCAAAAGAAGGTACCATATATTAATTTAACGTCATCCCTCTAGTTGATTCCTTTTATTGTACATCTTCACTACCTATTCTATTATATATCTTTTATTACATAACATAAATGGTATCTTAAATATATTGTGATGTTTTTATGAGATGTATTCTAACTACAATTACACACTCCACCATCTAATGGATAAAAACTTACGATTTTTGTGGACGGAAGACTACTTCCTCCAGTAACGATGATTGTTAAATTATCTCCCACCGACTCTCATGGTGGCCATTATAATGGAACTAAATTTTTATTTGATATATATTTTATATTTATATTTCCTATATTATTCTGAAATTTTCTGGTATATCTTACCTTTATCGTGTCCATAATGAGTACATACCACAGTTTCATTTGAGGAAATGTGGACTCCCGCCCCTCAAAGTTAAATGACTCGTTCATACCGTATGTGGAACGTATAAAGGATGGAGTTAATGAATTTATAATTAATAGTATAAAGAAATTATAATACACTTATTTATCATTATGTTTTAATTCCATTAAATACAAAATAGAAATGACAGTAGCATTCATGCATATGTACAACTTACCGTCTCCCTGAACGGTGCATTTCATTTCTTATCTCCAAATGTTATGTACTATTATAAATACATCTATACAGTATATATATGATATATATGATATAATAATCATGTATATAATTATGGATATAATAGGCTTTTGACCACATGGACAAATTGTCATCATAATATGTTAATTTTTTACTCATGTTCTGAACACCGAAAAAGGTCTGTTATGAACTAAAAGAGTTAACTAATTGTTATAACAAGGTAATAAGTAATTTTAAAGGAATAATAAAAAATAAAACGTTATTAATAAATTATAAATGAACTTGTGTTTATTATTTAGTAATAACATGGATCATACCTGACAAGTCAGAATTGAGGAAAGGGGTTTTCATCTCACTTTTTATTCTCGTGAGATTCATGTTATATTTTCCTCTATTTCCTTTTGTGTAGTGTATGTACTACACATGAGTATATTATTTGTGTAATATATTTTAATTTATGGGTATTTAAATATCCATTGTATGATTCATCTATCATGTGTTATATGTTTCATAAGTTACCAAATCGGTATAGAACATTTCACCCTCCTCTTTTTGTTAAAGACATATTTTATGTTATGTATTTTAATTTTGATTTTATTATGACGGGATATGTTCTTATGTATCCTATTATCTATAAATTTTATCTCCAAGTGATAATAGACACTTTTTTCACACATCAACTAATTTTTTGAATTTTTATGTGACGTTATTAGGTTGCCAAATTTTCACAAGGGACTTCATCTAAACATCCTTTCATTGTGGCATATTGTGGTTTATAAACGATCTTCTTTTATTTTGGTATAATTATACCATTCCCATTTCAATTTTATTAAATTATGTTTGGAATAAATCTTTTGTTTTATTATTCCTTTTACAAAATTAGAAAGGGAATATTTATTTTTAACGTACGTGGTGACAACGACCTTTCCACTACTGCAAGGATTATTTTATATTTGGATTCTTTAACAATATTTAATGTTATTAAAAGGAAATTAAATACCATATACCATTTATAAAAATTATGGTATTCAAAATTATATTGATAAAGAATTGATTATGTCAATATATTGAAATGGAATATTGTGATATCAATGTGTACATGTTATCTTTCATTTATGAATGTTTTATCCGTTATGAATATGTTATGGTTCTTGGTAATTACTTATGAATATGGGTTATTTTATGATAAACCATTGGTGGGTGAGCCCCATATATCTCTCTATTGAATTGGGTAATGTGACTTATGGAAACATTAATGATTTTCTTAAGATATTTAGGGAATTTATTGCGATGGGTATTCCAAACGTAACTCCCTACACAGTTGTGAGAGCTACAATGTAAGTATGTTATGAATACCAAAATATACCTTTATGATTTATGTTTTCCATGTGTGAATAATAAATCTAATGATTTTGTGTGGCATGTTAATGATTGAAAAGTATGATTTCATTTCGTGGTATGTATTGATAGACAATTGGTTTTTTCCTTTCTTCTATAACCCTTAATAATTGTTTTATGCTCGTCCCACGTTATTGAAATGTTTTTCTCATGAATTAATGTGGAAAAGGGTAAAGGATGGGATCATGGAAAATTCATGATGTTTAATACATGGAAAGAAATTGTTTTTAAGGGTTTTTATTTTATAAAAAAATGGATACTGAGTAAAAGAGTCTACATGTAATATTCATGATGTTATGTTTATGTTATGACCTAATTCTCAAAATGTATAAACCTGAGAATAACCTCAATGTAATTTGTTAGCTTAATTAAATAATATGTATTTTTTAAGGCTAGGGCCTTATAGATGGTATCATTGGTCGGTTTAGATAACATTATCGGTTAGGGTTTTATTTAAGAATAAATTACAAAACCATAATGGTTATCATATTAGAAAGAGTCATAGGTATTTTAGATATATCAAATGAGTGTAAGATAACATGAATAATTATATTGTATTATTTACCCTCCTCTTAAGATGTTATATGATTATTTTACTTGTATACTCGCACTGACCTTTTTGGATTTAGTAAATGGAGAGATCTAACAGGACAAAGAAGTAACAATTGATGTGATGAAAAATGTGACGACATTATGAATATTCAACCAAATGAAATAGGAGCTAAAATGAGAACTCCAATGCTTATTCTCAACAAACTATCTAGATTCATGATTTACCACTTGAACCTTGGTGATTTTTTTAAGGCATCGTATATGCGAGAAAAAATATCAACAGAAGTTGAGTTAATAAGAATAATGTTATGTATATTCCAAAATATATGTGTCATGTTTGGGGAAAGAAACACCTAGGAAAATGAATTAGTGGGACAGAAATATGATATAGATTTGGTAATGAAGGACCTAAAGCATGATCATATCATGGTAAAAGGAATCGTCTGTTTGACTCTAGGAAAGGGAAATAAGTTCATTCTGATGGAACAATTGAATATTCTAAATGTGGTGTACATTGACATTACACAAATAGATTTCCTACAAAGAATGTTCAGGAATGGGATCAGTAGGACCATACAAATATATTTTAACCAATTCATATTTCCATTCTAATTTAGGATGACGAAACTAACAATGACCAATGAAGTTACGGATTATTTCCTAGATGATGTTTTGATATTATTGAATCTTATTATATGATTAATGATTTTATTTCTAGGAAAAAAAATTTACGGAATAATTTGGAAAATAATGTTTAATTGATCATGTAGAATGTTGAATGAGTTAGAAGTATACTTATAAGTGATTCAAGAGTTATGGTAGCTTTTAGGATGATTAAATACATAAAACTAATAATACTCTTTTAATGACAAGATTACTTTGGAAGACTTTTTATAGTATATGTAACCGTGATAATTGATATGTGAAAATGTCATTCAAGGAAGATTTATCTTTCCTTTTGTTGATATAGTTATAAATAACCATTTGGGTTTATATTATCCATGCATTTGATGTAAGTGTATGTTATTATTTTTTGGGATTTAAATGAGAGGTATGCAATAATATTTGTTGTTAAAATATGTTATGGTTATTTTTGAGTAATTGATCACATTTTTGGGAATATTATAAAATTATATAATTTTTTAAAACAGAAAACACCTAGGCCCCGTGAAAACCTGTCGCGTCGGACTAAGCTATCAGAATTGAACCCACAACCAAAGTTTGATTGGGATTTATCACCTACCACTGGACTACGTGAAGTCCCTGGTTAGTATGACTAATTATTTTTAGTTAAATTTTTTTATAGATCAAGAATAAGTCGATTTTGGGAACTTAGTTTTTATAAATGGATACTCTTAGTATATGAAAATGATTTGGTGATTAAGTGTTAATAGTTATTTTGGAAGAGGTTCTCTCTTTTGAGGAACAATATATGCTTAAGGGAAATAGAATTCTTTGGGATTTGATTTGTGGAGTATAGGTGGAATTTTATATAGGAAAAATCTATGTTTTCATTTTAAACATATTGTGATATTATTTATTTATGGAAATGATTAACCTATCATAGAGAATATTTGATTATATTAATTACCTTTCAGTATGGAATTTTTAGAGTTGTCGATGTAATTTGGAGATAAATGTTACAATTTATTATGGAAGACTATGTGATAAATTCTTCTGAGTTTTGGGTTTCAATCATAGTTTGGAATAATTTGAAAAAATTTATGTATTGTTGAATATTTTTTTGTGATCTTTGGTTATTCGTTTGTTCAATTTTGGAGATTAAGAGTAGTATTTATTTTTATAATAGATTATCCTTTGTGGGGATTGTTAGAACATAGACAAACCATTTGGTCTTGGTTAATGTCTAAATATATGGGATATAAATAATTCATATTTTGTGGATTGTGTGAATCTCTAGAAATTTATTATAGCACGTTTGATGAGACCAAGTCATCTTGAATACTCATCTTTTGGAGAAAAGATGATTTTGTGGTGGAAATCTACTAAAAGATGAAAGTCTACCAGGTATATAAGAATGATTCCTTATTTTCTTAGTCATGAACTTAGATAATTTCTCAACATTATGAAAAGAATCATAAAACATAAAAATTGTCTATTTAAATTTCCTACCGGGGAATCAAAGACTATTTAAACAATCAATGGTTTATGGTTTTATGATTTATATCTTTCTATTGATCATTTTTTCTATCACCAATACTTTATGGTCAGTTTATCATCCATATATATGTGTTCCCACATGAAATACTACTATTTTTAATCTCATGTGACATATTTATTTCTCCCCCTTTATTTTAATGTGATAGATTAATTGACTCTTTTTTTGATTTGGTAATTTTCATGATGCTTTCGAGCACAATTTTAAAATTGTGAGGATCCAATTCCAAAAAGGGGATAAGTATATAGAAACATAGGTGAATAAAGGATATTATATTTTAATATTTATTAATTTTTTTAATTAAATACTTATTTTACTTTAAAAATGATGCTATGTATGATGGTGTACTCGACACACAACAATGGGTTTCTTAGAAATCTTCTCTTGCACAGAAGGTTGAGTCATACTAAAAAATAATAATACAATATTATTTTAAATGAAAGTTAATGCCTAGTAATTTTATTGTGAATAATGTACATAACTAACACAAAATATAATTCAACATGTCTGTTAAATGTTTTTACTGTTATCCATTTAGAGGCTTAAAATAAGAATGAATCAAATTTTAAGCATGAAAACTCTAATATTTATAAAAATTTATTTTAACACATTTTAATGGTGACCCCTTATTAAATATATTTTTTGAAACATTTATATGTTCCATTTTTTCAGAATAAACTAATTCGTTAGAATTTTTAAATCAAAATGTAAAGTTGGTAAAAAAATTATTTATGTAATAATGTTTATTTTTTTAATGAATAGTGAAAAATACTGCATTTTAAGTCCAAACTGTCTTATCATCTGATTTATTTCTATAGGTAAATTATTTTTTATTTTTTATTAAATATTAATTGGATTATATCATTATCATCTATTCAATTTTGGTCATTGGAAGTAATTTCACTTCGAATTTGGACATTATCAAATGTAAATCTTTTGATAGTTATTATTTCTTAAAAACACGGTTTTAGTTTTAACAATGGGAATTAATTTTAAATAAATTTCTGAAACTTTTGAGTTTGGAATTTGGAATAACTAATTATATATTTGTAATCATGACATCCTAATTTTTTAAGTACATACCTTATATTTTTAGACAATATGAATATTAACTTCAATAAATATTTTATTTACCATGGTTAAAAGGTAAATTTAGTAAATAATAGTAAAAAATATAATAATATTACCACTCTGACATGTGTACAAACCCTATTGTATGATAAATATCTGACCATGGGAACCCATTAGTCGATTTTGGGACCCCATCGATCCACTTGAATGTGAAAGGGAGACTTTATAAACATATATTTAAAGTTAAAGAAAATGTAACATAAACATATATCTTTTCGTAAAACAATTTTTATACGGGATTATATAAGTTATATTTTTTACTATAAATATTCATTACAAAGATAATAATATTTCCTACATCATGGTATTTTATTAATAATATTTTTACATCAAATAAAATATGTTATTTATGACAGAATGATGATGTAATGACTAACTCATTAATTTATATTTTAAATAAATGAGATTATAAATATTAAAATAAATTTATTTTGAAACTTTTCACTCCATCTAAGAACATTATAGATAATTATAACTTGTTATATTGGAAAAAAATTAGGTTGTTCAAAATAATAAAGGTGATATATATTTTTGAAAAGCCTTGATATGAAAAGTTTATAAATTGATATAAATGTGTTTTTAAAATGAAGACTATTTTATTAAATTATAAAACATTTCTAACAATATAATAATCTTTGAAATGATAAATATTATGTAAAAATTTTCATTAATGATCCTTTTTGGGCACTTGTAATTTTATTGTTAATATATTAACCATATAGTATGAATATACAAGAAGACATGGTAAAGGTTAAAGAAGTCAACTAAGGGTTAAAAGTAAATGAGAAGGATATATATGAAACTAAAACATGTACAAATCATAATGGGATAGATGATTTAGAATAATAATCACCTTATATTCGAATTAAATGAGTTATGGAACTTTTTAAATAGAAAACCCTTTTAAAATAAAATGATATATTCTAACATTCTTAAAGAGCCACTTCTACCCCTCATAAAAGGCTGTCACATCTAACCCTTTAATCACACCTATCAAGCCTCTTGGATCATCAAAACTCTACCTGAATAATCTCCCAACATCATTCTATTACACTTAGATTAATTTACCTAGGTATAATGCAATTCAAGAGACCATGTAGGCTCAAATCAAAAAAAGTTACCCGATTTAAAGGTAATGTCTTCTCGCAAGATCATTCCTTTTATTCTACTTTGTCACTCCGTATTTTATTATTTTTAGTTGATTAAATAAAAATAGAAGTATAATAAGTATACTATGATTTTTAAATGAGAATAATTCAATCAACACATACACATACTTCCTTCTAATGGATATGAACATACAGTTTTTGTGGATGGAGAACTACTGCCACCCGAAACAACGATTCTTCTATTATCTCCTAATGCCTCTCATGGTGTCCATTATGATGAAAATTTATTTATATGTGATGTATATATTATATTTATAATTTCCATATGTTTCACTATTTAACATGTATATCATATCTTTATGGTTTCCATAATTTGTGAATATGATAATTTTATTTGAGGAACTATGGACTACGACCACCTCAAAGTGATATAACTCGTTCATACCATACATGGAATACATAAAGGATTGATTTAATGAAATAATATATTATATTATACTTAAATTATAATATAATTATGAATAATTAATTTTTCCTTCCATTAAATTCTATAATGAAATGAATGTAGCGTTTATGCGTACGCACAACTTACCGTCTCCAGGAAAGGTGCATTTCATTTATTATCTCCAAATGTTATATACTACTACAAATACATATATAATTGATATATATGATATATATGGTATAAAAATGATGAATATTATTTAGTATATAATGTAATTATTACCACATGCACAATTTTTAATTACAACATGTTCATTTTTGACTCATGTTTCGAACATAAACAAAATGTCTGATATGAACTCAAATAATTAACAAATTATTATAGAAAGTTAATAAGTGATATTAATGAAATTATAAACATGAAAAAATTTCTTAAGAAAGTATATATTAACTTAAGATTATTATTCATGAAGAAAAATGAACATACATGTCAAGTAGGATTTGAGGTCAGGGGTTTTCATCACACATTTTATTCTTGTGATATTCGTGTTATATTTTTCATTATTTCCTTTTGTGTAGTGTATGTACTATATATGATTTTATTATTTGTGTAATATAATTTAATTTATGTGTACTAAAATATTCATTTTATGATACTTCTTTCATGTGGTTTATGTTTCATAATTTTCCAAATCGGTAAAGAATCTTTCACAATACTCTTTCAGTCAAAGACATATTTAATGTTATGACTTTTAATTTACATTTTATTCTGATGGGATATGTTCTTATGTATCCTTACTGATGAAAATTTTATATCCAAGTTTATTATTCAATAAGGTTATCTTATGACTTCTCCATTCCATATGGTTTAATGTTTTAAAAAACACAAACACTTTTTCTTATGTTCTAAATTTTTTCATAAGTTCTATTTTTTTTTCTTAAGTTGGGAAATATTCATTCTGTTATACATACATATTTTTCATTCTGTTATAATTACAGATTTATCATTCCATTATAGTTACAGATTTGGCATTCTGTTTTATGATTCTGAATCCTGTGAAAAAGTCATTCTGTTTTATGATTCTGAATCTGGTTCAGTTTTTATGATTCCAAGTCCGGTGCAAAAGCAGTTCTATTTTTTGATACCGACTTTTATGAAACGGATTTTTATGATAGCGATCTTTATGATATTTATTCTGGACATAATTTGATACTGATTTTTATGATATCAATTCTGTTACAAATTTGATATCAATTTTTATTATACCAATTCTAGTACAAATGTGATACCGATTTTTATGATACCGATTCCGGTACAAATGTGATACCGATTTTTATGATACCGATTCCAGTACAAATGTGACAACACATTCACAATATTATTTTTCATAGGAAATAATTTTCATGATAATGTCATTATTGTTAAATGTATCATTCTAATATTATCAAATTCTATGTATTTTATACTTAACATTTATCTTTAACTAATATTTTTTCTTATACTTCAAATGCTGACATACAATCTATTTCAAACTAACTTTTATATGTTTGACACGTGTCCAGTTCCCTATTAAATTTAAGGAAAATATGATTGTTGGAGTGGAGCTGATTGTTGGGATGTTTTTCCTATAAATACAAGTCCTTTTGAATGAGAAAACTACAATGTAGAGAGTGGATGAACTAGATGCATGTGAAAAAGTTGTAATGTGATTTCTAGAGAGAGAGGCTCTTACAACTCACAGTGCTTCATGTGGATGCTGTGAAAATCTTGTTGAGGCATGAACAACTAGTTCTGACTTTCTTTATGCAGACTTTGAACGTTTTGATTTAGGGCATCTAGGTTTGGAAGAAAGTGGTTTCAATTTTAATCTAAATCGAGGGCTTACGGGGATAGCAAGACAGATACCAATCTTTAGATTGAGGGCATACCTGGGTTTGGGTATGATAGACATTCACGAATTTATAAACTAAGAAACCTTTATACAAGGTTGTTGGATACCCTTCTCTTTGGGATAAAATAACCTTATTGTAACTTGTTTACTATTTCAAGTTGTTTTTATTTCTGATGTAATCTTAACATTGTTAATGTTAGAAATTATAACTTTCTTATACTTTTTAATTTTGTTACTATGATTATATTAAAGATTCTATTTTCTTTTGTATAGAATCTTTCCTTTATGAAAATATTTCTTATGTTTTTATCTTAAGGTTTTTTGGTTAAGAAATGGTTTATTTAAGAGGTTTTGTGAATGTTTGTGAAACAGTTTCATTAAGGATATGAAACATTCTATAAGAGTGTTTCATATCAACTTTAAAGGTTCCAAAGTAATTTTTAAAGAATACAATTCACACCTACTCTTGTATTTCAGAATCCCATTACATATTCGATCCTATAATTGGTATAAGAGGAGGTATCTGAAATAAAAATATTCACATATACGTTTTTCTTGCACGAATTTTCATTTTTTAATGTTTTTCATATTTTTATATATACCTTTACTGCATACAATTTTTGTGGAAACAAATTTCATTTAGTATGGCAGAAATTCATGTTGGATCTCTAGATAATATCAATCCTATTAGACCACCAATCTTCAATGGAAATGACTATTAGTACTGGAGGGATATAATTAAGACCATTATGATAAACACAAGAGTGGAAAACTACATTATGTTAACTGGAGATTATAAGATTCCTGATAAGGAACTTAGAACTTTTAACTATCCAAAAAAGGTGGAATACCGACTGAACATTATGGTACGAAATACTTTTATATGTCCCAGGACTAGAAATATATGTAGCCAAATTTCATTATGTGATGTTGTAAATTGAATTTGGAAGATACATTATGTAACTCACTTTGGAACTTCCAATGTCATTGAAACTAGAAGAGAAATGCTCAGAGATGAATATCATGGTTTCTTCTTTCATTTTGAAGAACCTATATGCAAGTTTCACCAATGATTTATGACTATTGTCCACAACCAACAATCCATGGGTTAGAAAGGTTTAGATTATGATATTGTTGTAGAAAATACTATCAAAATCAGGCCTAACGAATGGGAATCCAAAAGGAATTCTATAGATGAAAATAAGTACGTCACTCAGATTTCTCTTGATGAATCATTTGGAACTCTTCTAACACATGAAACTAGAATGAAGAGATATGCTGATAATATTATGAAGAAGAATGGAAATAGAGGAATTGTTTTTACAACTAATTCAAATCATATTAATTCCAAGACTCCTGATAGAATTACAAGATCTAAATCTAAGAAGGTTGTTTTTCAATCTGAAACTATTGAAAGTGAAGCTTCAAAAAATGAGTTAGAAAATCTTTCATGGAGGATGAACCAGATTGTTGGTTAGAAGAACATTTAATATAGATACAACAAGAAATATGGGGGAGTGACATTCTATGAATGTAGAATAACTGGTCATATTAGACCCGATTGTCCATTGCTTAAAAAAAGTGACAGAAAATGCAATAATTCTATAAGAAACAAGAAGCATTTTTATAGACAAATCATAATAAAGTCTTGAAATCCAATGACACTTGTATTTCCAGTGGTGTAGATTAAATTAATTATTCTTCAGAATATGAATCATCTGGGCAAAATAATATAGGTCTAATATCCATGTCTTCATTTCAAAATCATTTTCTAATGGCTAAGGTACAAACTACTGAATCCTTAACCAATATGTATATGTGAAAATTTTCAGAATTGAAATTTTTTTCAGATAAAGAATATTCTTAATCTAATAATGATAATGTTTTTCCTTCTTATGATGATTTTTAGATTTTCTATGTTTCTTGAGATATGAAATATTAATGTTTTGAAGAAACATGAAAACATAGTCTCTATAGAATCTATTTTAACAAAAGATATTTATGATCTACCCAAGATCTTGATAACAAAAATGATGTTTTAGAAAAAATTTCTATGAAACTTGAGGAGGTTAATTCTAATATGGATAAATATTCTAAGGATCTTAAAAATCTGTATTTGAAAAATATTTTCTAAAGGATAATCATAATTCTAAATCTATTACATTTGAGGATAAAAATTTAGTCCTGAGAATAAAATCAGAATTATTTTCTTTGAAGAAACTCATTAAAAATTTTACATCTGGTAAGGAAAATTATTACAAGATGTATTCTGAGATCTGACCTCATTGTAATAATCATGGTTTAGGTTATTCTCATGAAAAACATATTTTTATAAATAATGCTTTTGTTCCTTCAAGAGACCCTTTTTATACTAAATTCCAATGTGGTGGGTATTACAATGAAAACATTTATTTAAATAAAGTTCAATCCCTTGGGTTTTATGAATCTTACTTTTATAATCAAATATGGTTACTTAGTTTTTGTTATCATACAATTTTGGATCCAAGAATGTTTGGATTCTGAAAATCTAATTCTTTATTTTTCATGATAATGAATGAATTATCATGAAATTATGTTACATGGATAATGGATGTTCCCAGAACATTACTGGTTACAATGACTATTTCAAAAAAAAATTATTAACTATAGGTCAAAAAGTAACATTTGAAGATAACTCTCACGGAGAAATTGTCGGTATAAGTATGATTGTTCTTATCAGAAAAGCTATTATTTCAAATGTTATTTTTGTAAAAGGCCTTAAGAAAAATATAATTAGCATAATCCAACTATGTTATGAAGGTTACCTTGTGATTTTTAGAAATGATAAATTCTTAGTTCTCAATTCCAAGGATTATTATATTCTCTCTGCGCTTTGGCATGATAATGTTTATAGTTTAAACCTAGAAGACCTTAGAATCTAAGATCTACCTTTCCTTAGTTCATTTTATGATTAATCATGGATTTGGTATAGGATACTAGGACAATGTAACATAAGGAATCTTAGTAAACATTCTAAGAAAGAACTAGTACAGGATCTAATGGGACTTACGTTTGATTCTTCAAAAGTATGTGATCCTTGTCAATATGTAAAGAATGATATTTCAATATTTAAATCTATTAGTGAAGTTAACACTTCTAATGCCATAATGACAGTGCACATGTACTTATTTGGCCCAACACAAACTAGATGTATTGGATGAAAAATCTATTTCTTTTTCCTAGTTGATGACTACACTGGATTTAGATGGGTATATTTTCTTGAAAAGAAGTCTGAATCTTTCCCTTATTTTAATAAATTTTAGAGCTCAAGTAAAAAACAAGAAAAATATACCGTTGGAAACTATTCATAGCGATCATTTTGGAGAATTTGAAAATTTTATTTTTGAAACATTTGGTATTAAAAAAGATATAACTCATAAATTTTCATCTCCAAGAACACCTCAAAAAATAGAGTTGTTGAAAGAAGATATAGTATTCTACAAATGAGGACTAGAATCATGTTGAGTGAATATTCTATGGCAAAACATTTTGGGGATGAAGGTGTAATTACTGCTTGTTATACTATAAATCATGTTTTAATAAAACATTTTCTTAATAAAACACCTTATGTGTTATGGACAGGCCAGAAACCCAACATTTCTTACTTCAATGTTTTTTGTTGTGACGAATTTATCATTAATAACAGGGATACTATATGTATGTTTTCATTCAAATCTGATGAATGAATTTTCATAGGTCACTCTACTAAATCTAAGGCATACAGATTTTATAATAAAAACACATACACTGTGGAAGAAATAGTACATGTTAATTTTGATAAAAATGATCCATTGGTTTTTAAACAACCTGAATCTTTTTCTGATATACTTTCTAAAATTGATCACCAGCCTTGGATAAAAGATCATTTATTCAATTATAATGTTCAAGAAAATATTTCTGAATCATTTACACACGAATATTTCCTACCCTATGTTGATGAATTTTTTTTCAAAATCCAACTCAGTTGTTACTTTGGAATCATCCCAGTGACAATATCAATGGAAATGGTAATCAACCAGTAAGAACAAGATTTTTTTTAAGCAATGATGTTGGACATGTTATCTTCCTCTCCCAATTTGAATGAAAGAATCATAAAGAATCCTTGGGTGTTTGGGATTGGATTATGGCTATGCAAGATGAACTCAATGAGTTCATAAGGAATCATGTTTGGACCTTGGATGAAAATCCTAAAGAAACTTCTATTATTGGAGTAAAATGAGTTTTTAGAAACAAACGCGATGAAAATGGAGTTGTTGTTAGAAATAATGAATGATTAGTTTCCAAAGTCTATAACCAACAAGATGGTATGGACAATGATGAATCTTATGCTCATGTAGCAAGACATGAATCTATTCGTATTCTTCTATCCTTTGCAGCATTTTTTTATTTCAAACCTTTTCAAATGGATATATAGTGTTCTTTTCTAAATTTCTATGTACATGAGTTTTTATTTGAAGATCAACCCCATGTCTTTGAACATAAAAAATATCCAAATCATGTTTATAAACATACTAATGATTTATGTGGATTAAACAAACCCCTAGAGATTGGTATGATTGACTTTCAAGATTTTTTCATCAAAATAACTATGCTAAGGGAACTATTGATCCAAACCTTTTTATTATGAAAAATAATAATGATGTTTTTATTGTTAAAATTTTTGTTGATTACATCTTCTTCGGATCAACTCAGAAATCCATAACTGATTCTTTATTGAATCTTATGAAATCTGAGTTTGAGATTATTATGATGGATGAGTCATCATTTTTTCTTGGTTTTCAAATTTATTAAAACCCAGAGAGAACATACAAATCTCAACATAAGTATTTCAAATATCATCTTAATATGTATGGTTATGACAACACTGAGAGTATAATACTCATATCGAAACCTCTAATACTCTTGATATTGATGAAACAAGGAAACCAGTGGATCAAACTTCTTATAGTGGGATGATAGAATGATTACTTTAAATAACATCCAGTCGACCTGACTTAATGTTTGGAGTATTCTTATATGCATGATTTCAATCAAATCCTAAAGAATCCCATTTAATGGTTGTAAAAATAATTTTTCGATATTTAAAGTGAACTTTAGATTTGGGACTATTTTATTCATCTAGAAATTTTATTGAACTGAAATGTTTTTCAGATGATGATATTGGAAGTTGTAAAATGAATAGAAAGAGTACATCTTGAACTTTTCATTTCTTAGTAGATTCCTTAATTTCTTTTTCTTGCATGAAACAACAATTTTTATCACTTTCCACTGCTAAAGATGAATATGTAGCAACTGGAAGTTGTTCTTCTCAAGTGTTGTGGAAGCAACTCACACTCACATACTATGGTATGATTTTTACTAGGACAAAAATAATATGTGATAACACGAGTGCCATTTCCCTATGTAAAAACCCTAACCATCACTCTCTTGAAAAGAACATAGATATTAGAAATCACTTTATTATGGATCACACAATGAAAAGAGATATTATTCTTCAATTCCTCAGAACATAAGAGCAACATACATATATGTTTACAAAAACATTAACTTCTGATATATTTGAAAACATTAAGAAGAATCTAGGAATGGTCTCTATGAGGTAATCATTCATATCTTCTTCTTATTTAAATATTTCCTAACATTAAACTACTCTTTATTTCAGGGGGAGTAGATATGTTTTTTCCTTAAAATTCTTATCTTTCTTTATGAAATGTTTTTTTTATTTTCTTAAAAATTTTATCTTTTGGTATGCTTTTTTGTTAAAAAAGTTCATTTTTTAAAATTTCATATTTGAGAATTTTTTATTTGAAATATTTCGGTTTGAAAATTTCAGATTTAAAAATTTCGGATCGGAAAATTTTGGATATGAAAATTTCTGATTTGAAAATTTCGGATTTTAAAATTTTGGATTTGAAAATTTCAGATTTGAAAATTTCGGATTTGAAAATTTTGGATTTGATAATTTCAGGTTTGATAATTTTAGATTTGTAAATTTTAGATTTGAAAATTTCATATTTGAACATTTTGGATTTCAAATTTTTAGATTTGAAATTTTTTAAGAGAATTCATATAATACCAATAAATTTTTCAGATTATTCCAGAAGGTACACATTCCTACACTTCTTATCATATATTTTAGTTGTTGGTATTTAAAATTATTTTTAAATCATGGGTTACCTTACTAAAAAAGATCAGAATTCATATTTTTTTTAATAATCATCAACTTCCAGATCAGATCAGATTATTTTCAGCCATTTGTTTATCTTATGGAAGTTGAAAGGTCATATCCATGTCTATATAAAGGGTTCCCCATTTATATGTACTGCAACACTCTTGCTGACCTCTGTGTCAAAGCTTTGTTTATATCAAAATATTCTTTCAGATTCCTTTGTCTCTTTTACTCTAAATAACTCCTGAATCCTCAGCAGAAAAAATACAGATTATCAAAGAAATAAAGGGTTGGTCAATCATTAGGGAAAGGTAGGTATGCCATAACCTTTTTTCAAAATATGACTCCTTTATCTATGAGGAGATAAGAACTAATGGATAGTTATTTTTTTGTGTGGCTAAGGAGAAAATTCATGATCCAGTTTTCACTAACATGGTTATTTAGTTATATGAATCGATTACATTCTTTCAAAATGATTGAAATGAATTATGTAAATTCAAATGTTATGATAAGACTTATATAGTTCCCTACAAGAAGGAAGAAAATGATCTCAACATTCTATATGAAGGGGAAGCTCTTCTATGCTCTCAAAAACATCCCGAGAAGGAAGATTATTTTGAAAAAGTCAAGCATTGTATATTCTTGGACTTAAGTATGTTAAGCATCATAAGATTACGAATCTTACAACAAATCACAAGATGGTATCTCTCTAGATGCAATGATTTCTTATTCCATGAAACAGAGATAAGCACTCTCTAAAGAAATGAGATATCATTCTTATGTATTTTCTTATCAATTTACAGAAGATCAACTTTGTTAAGTACATCATTCTCCCCACCCAAGCAATAAAAGGTGAAACCATCAGATCTCGGATTTTTATGTATCTGACAACTATCTAAAGGATAATTTTTATGTTTCTTCAAGAGTTGAATTCCCCATGTCGATCACTCTCATATCTTTTCAGGATTTTGTTTCTCAATGATGACACTATACGGAGGATGAGAGAAGAGTTTAAAAAAGAATCCAAAATTTTTGATGAAATTGTTTTTCAAAACAAGGGTGATGTTCTAGAATCATCAAAATTGGTACCAAT
Organism: Viscum album; assembly: GCA_963277665.1. Lineage (NCBI taxonomy): Eukaryota > Viridiplantae > Streptophyta > Magnoliopsida > Santalales > Viscaceae > Viscum > Viscum album. The sequence continues at coordinate 1,431,187,135 of OY728141.1, forward strand.
GAAAAGGAAGCAAGAAGAACCAAGACTTCCATTACGATTTCCTAATTTCCCAGTATCAGCACCTCTCCCTACAATGAAACTGATAGCCTATTCCAATGCAACATTTACAAAGTGGAGAGAAAAGGTAGCTACCAAAAAAGAAGGAGATCCTTCCTTTGGATTAAATGTTGTTGTGGCTTAGGCCATAAAAATCTAGCAATCTGAAAGTATTGAGAAAGAAAATAAGGATAAAATCTTGAAGAAGAAATTCGTGGAGTTCAAGTATTCCAGTCTTTACTGAAATATGAATAAATGAAATCTCAAGAAGTACCAGAACCTCAAGTTGTTTTTAATAAACCGGTTATTACTCCGAAAATCCAGAAAGCCGAGAAATTTCTATCATTATCAGAACCTATTCAAGAAATAAAAGATCAGATTATTAAAGAATAATATGATGATGTTTTATGGGATGTGGAAGATTAAATTCGAACTCCTTCGATTTCAGTCTCTAAATCTACTTCTGAATAATAAGTTGGATAACAAGTAGAATAATAAGTTGAAGAATAAATTTAGGAATAAGTAGAAGTTTAATATGAAGAACAAGTTGAAATTCAAATTGAAGATGATGGAGAATAACAGGATGATCAATAGGGTGGTGGATAGAAATAAATTTAGGAAGAATAAAAGAAATAAGGATCTCGACATCATGAGTTTGAAGAGCAAGATGATCAACATGTAGATATTAATGTTATCCAATTATCCGATGAACAATCCACATTTCAGAATCCTAAAAAGCCAGCAATGTTTTGGTTGCCTCATCTGATTAGGAAACTCCTCTGAAGACTTCTAAGAGGATAGATAAACTATATTCCTTACCTCTAAGAGGAGTGGAGAAAGGAAATTTTGTTTCAGGTTCCAAATCATCATCATCTGTTGAACATGAAATTATCAAGCTATCTTTAAGAAACTTGGTCAGCACCATTCTGGTTCTTGCAAATATAGATCTCCGGATTCAAATGATGCATGAAACCCTGAATCAAAAGATAGAATTGACCAATATTCCTATGGACATGTTCGCCAACATAGAAGTAGACTTTAGTAATATTTGTATTGATTAAAAATATCATAAGGTGACTGGTAAGAATGTCAATAACCGCACCAAAAATATCAATTAATATCTTAGGTAGTTTAGTAACATCTTGGATTCAACAAACGTAGCTTTGAACACATGTGAAACTATGTTTAACAAGGGAAAAAAATCATTCTCTAAGAATCTTAGTCAACTCAATTCCCTTGCCTAATCTGTAAGCAATGATAAGGATGTCAGTGCATAATTAGTGAAAAAGGTGGCTGCTCATATAAGGCCCCAGCCTTAAACCTTACTTAATCTTGAGTTATTACAAGATTACACGTTGAGGATCTTTTCGGGTTTAGAGTTTTAGAGAATTAGATCATAAAACTTGCATTACATTCCACATATAAACAAAGTGGTTACATAAAGATAGTATTCTTCATTCCCATCAATGGAAACACATTTAAAATAAAACATGGATTATTTCTTGACACATCCTTGACTCTATCATCTTATCATGTACCTTTCCCTTGACCTGTGAAAAACATTTCAAAAACTTGGGATGAGCGTAAAAACTCAGTATGGGTTATAAAAACATGGAAAGGAAACATGAGTTCATATATACATAAGAATGAAATCATACTTTACCCATAAAACATAGGCACTTTAACATACCTCATAAAAACATGAATAAATCATATAAATCATAATACTTAAAGGTAACTTGAGGCATTCATAACATTCTTACGTAGGGGGTAACCCTCTTGGTTACGTTTGGAATACCCATCACAGTATATTCCCTAAAATCTCTTCGGAGAAACCTTAACGTTTCACTCCTTCGCGTTACCCAATGCATTGGAGAGCTATAACGGGCTCACCCGCCCTTAGTTTATCACGGAACCACCCGTCTTCATAATAATGCCCAAGAACCATAACATAATCATATCACATAAAACATGCATAAAGGAAACATAACATTTCCACATTTCAATCACGAGATATCAATACAACACATTGATATAATAAAAACATTATGAAAACCATTTTCAATACCAAAGTAAAACATGGTATTTATTTTTCTTTTAAAAAAAAAGGTATGGCTTGTAGAGGAAGCCAAAACTCAAATAACGGTTACGACGGCGGAGAAGTCGTTGTCGCCGCATACGTACGACAAAAACATTCCCTTTTGTCGTTTAGTAAACGCTTCGTATAAAAAAGATTCCTTTTGAGTAAACGTAAAAGTCAAAGGGGTTTATACACCGTATAAAAGGAAGTTGTGTATAAAATAAAATATGCCTCAACGAAAGGAGATTGAGACGAAGTCCCATACCTCGTATCCGACTTGACCCGACCGTTCTTTAAACTCCTGAATAATAAAATTGAGTTAATCTCTACTTGCTTATGAATCTTTTTCAAGTTCATTATTCCTTTTATACCATGTTATGAACATCATGTAATCATTTAAGTTAATAATGTTCATTTTGTCGGTATTTGGTTCTTAAGTCAAAAATTGACTTCTTATACTTACAAGTTGTTAATTTGGTCAAAGGTTCATTATATCCAGAATGGTATTCATTATGTAGATATCATATATGTCATATATATCCAGTACATACATTCATTTATAATATTACATCACATTTAGAGGTAAGAAATGAAATGCATCGTTCATGGAGACGGTAAGCCGTACGTACGCATGAACGCTACTTCCATTTCTATTTCATATTTTCTGGAATGGAATCATAATGATATAAAAGTATATTATAATTCCAGTATAACAACATATATAATATCATTAACTTTATCCTTTACACATCCCACATATGGTATTAACGAATCAAATCACTTTTAGGGGGCGGTAGTCCGCACTTCCTAAAATGAAGATATCGTGTTTTACCCATAATGGAAACCATAAAGGTATGCCCAAAATGAAAAAAACAGAAGCTTAAGGAAAACATAAACATATAATATATCATATATAAAAATAGTGACATCATAATGGCCACCTTTGAAGGTGTTAAATGAGTATTGAACAATCATCATTTCGGGAGGCAGAATTTCGCCATCCACGGAAACCGTATGTTCTTTAACCATTTGATGTAGTTGTGTGAGAGTGTAGCTCAAATATATCTTATAAAAAAATCCTAGTATATTGAAGATACTGGTGTTGTTACAAAAGAAGTAAATAAAAAGAGATTAGGGGGTTGGAGAAGCAAAAATAAAACAAATGAACATTAGAGAATGAATTACCTTAAAAAGTGTAACTCCTTTTGATTTGAGCCTAAAGGCTTCCTTTGAAAGGATTCTGCCCAAAGGGAATCCTCTAGGATGAGGAGAGGGATGTGGAGAGAGCAAATGGGCAGGGTTTGGCCGAGCCAATGGCTTGAAGAGTGTGTGAAATGAGGTAGAGGTGGGGGCCTTTTATAAGGGGAGAGGAGGGGCACTTTTGGAAAGTAAAGAAACATTACATTATTTGAAAATGTGTTTCGGTTTTAAAAGGTCCCACATTGATGGAATTCGTGGATAAGGTGATAAGGCATCGAAATCCATTCATCCAATTGGTTTTGGACATGTGTAGTTCATAGATTTTATTTTATATTTCCATTTTATTTAAATCGTCAAATAATGATGTCATCGCTGCATCATTAGTATGTCATAAATAATTAAATTTATTTAATGTCTAAAAATTATAAAACAAATACTATGATATAGGAAATCGTTTTATCTTTCCAATGACTATTTATAATCAAAATTTGGACTTGTATAACCCCACTTAAAAATTGTTTTTGCAAAACATATCATGTTTGTGTCATTTTCACTTTAACATTAAATAAAAAGTAATTTATGTCATTTCCCAACAAAAGTGGATCCATGGGGTCCCCAAGTTGACCCATGGCTTTTTTTGGTCGGCCATGACACAACCAATAAGGTTGGTACATGTGTCTAGGTCATTTTATATTATTAAAGCATTATTTATTCCTTAAACTACACTAATTACCACTAATCGCGATTAAAAACTTAATAAGTTGCTATTCACCAAAAAATTATTTTAATCTCATTGAACCACATTTTACTTCTTAATGACAACCATGTATGTCGGATTTTCAAAATTCAATACACATTAGTGGTAAACTTTCATTTAACTGAAAAATCAGTTTGCTTGATTACCACTTAGTGGTTTCACTATTCATCAAAAATTGAAGTTTTTCAGAAAATTACCAAAAATTCACCCTAAGCTATATTTGATATTCCGAATTCAAAAATGAAGTCTATTTTACAAAATTCAAATCATATAAGTCACACTAATTAATTTAATAATTAATTCCCGCTGCCAGAGCAAATAGCGTGTTTTTACAAAACAATAAGTATCAAAAGATTGACACCAGTTTAAGTCTAATTTCAAATCGAAATCGATTCCAATGACCACCATTGGATAAAATGGTAAAAATATATTCATATTACACATTAAGACCAATTCAAAAGATAATCTAATCATATAAATAAATTAGATTAAAAAGCAGTTTTGATGTAAAATACAACATTTTACACTATTCATAAAAAAAATGAACTTTATCAGAAAGGTACCAAAAATTACACAAAGTAAAATTTGATGTCCCGATTCTTAATAAGAGTTTTATTTGGTCCAAAAGAATGTATAAGAGTGATCAAAACTATATTTAATGACGGTTCACCATTAAAAGGTGATAAGTGAACCTTTAGTGAAAATTAGAGTATAAAAGCCTAAAATTGAACTCTTTCCGTATTTTAAGCCTTTATCTTTTATTGGGTAAATGTAAAAACATCTAAAAACATATCTATTCATATTTTAGTTATTTCTATTCATTCCCGCCAGTACAACGGCTACTTGTTAACTAACATTTAAAATAATATTATTATATTACTAGTGTGCTACGTAAGTTTCAAAGAAACTCATCGTTGCGTATCGGGTACGCTATCGAACATAGCAACCCCTTTTAATTAAAATTCATATTTAATTCTCAAATATTAATAAATATGAAAATTATTTATTCTTTAATTACCTGGGATGTTACATCCTTCCCCCCTTTTGGGAATTGCGTCCTCGCAATTTTATTCACTTATCAAAATAAGTGGGGGTATTTATCCCTCATAGCATTTTCAGATTCCCATGTTGCCTCTTCAATCATGTGGTTTTTCCACAAAACCTTTACCTGGTGAATCACCTTATTCCGTAACACTTTCTCCCTGTGGTCAAGAATCTGGACCGGTTGTTCCTCATAAGATAGGTTCTCTTCCATCTGAACTACCTCTGAACTCAAAACATGAGATGGATCTGGCATATACTTTCTCAACATCGAAACGTGAAAAACATTGTGTACCTGAGATAAACTCGGAGGTAAATCCACTCGGTATGCAACTGATCCAACTCTTTCCAGAATTTCGTATGGTCCAATAAACCTTGGACTCAACTTTCCTTTCTTACCAAATCTCATCACACTTTTTCAAGGAGAAACCTTGAGAAAAACATGATCACCTACCTCGAAAGATAGATCCTTCCTCCGGTTATCCGCATAACTCTTCTGCCTGCTCTGAGCTGTTCTCATGTGTTTCTGAATCAGCTGAACTTTTTCTACCATCTCTTCTACCAATTCTGGTCCCATCAACTTTCTTTCACCCACTTCATCCCAGAAAGCTGGAGTTCGACACTGCTTCCCATATAATGCCTGAAATGGTGCCATCTGTATACTGGAATGAAAACTGTTATTATATGAAAACTGAACCAAAGAAAGATGTTGGTCCCAACTTCCCTGATAATCCATAGAACAAGCTCGTAGCATATCCTCCAATGTCTGAATTGTTCGTTCTGACTGCCCATCTGATTGGGGATGAAAAGCTGTACTAAAATTTAATTCAGTACCCAACGACTTCTGAAGGCCTTTCCAAAAGTTAGAAGTAAACCTGGGATCACGATCCGATACAATGGAGAGAGGAACTCCATGTAACCTGACTATCTCTTTAAGATACAAACGGGAAAGTTGATCAAGAGAGAAAGTATCTCGTATAGCAAGGAAATGAGAAGATTTGGTCAAGCGATCAACAATAACCCAGATTGCATTATTACCTCGAGATGTCTTCGGTAATCCAACAACAAAGTCCATGGATATATTCTCCCATTTCCACTCTGGCACTGGTAAAGGCTGAAGCATCCCTTTCGGTAACTGCCGCTCTGCTTTAACCTGCTGACAAGTCAAACACTTCACAGTAAAATCAGCAATGTCTCTTTTTATTCCATCCCACCAGTAATACTCTCACAGACCTCTGTACATCTTAGTACTGCCAGGATGAAAAAACAACTCATTCTTCAACTGTGAATCACAAGGCACACATAACCTCTTCACAAACCTCAAAACACAAACACAAACTTATCCAAGAACTCATGGAAAATTTTATTCATTAAGTCCATGAATACAGCAGGTGCATTGGTTAGCCCAAAAGGCATTACTACAAATTCATAATGGCCATATCTCGTACAGAAAGCGGTCTTCGGAATATCTGCCTCCTTTACCTTCAGCTGATGGTACCCCGATCTCAAGTCAATCTTTGAAAAAAACTGAGCTCCCTGGAGCTGACACCACTTCATTCGATGGCCCAACATCTGCTGAAGTAGTTGCAAAGGATTTCACCACCCCTTTCTGCTTGTAGTCTAACTGCTGCCCATCACTCAAGCTCCTTGTCGGACACTCGTTTGCATAGTGACCCATCTCATTGCACTTATAACATTTCACTAACTGTAAATCAAATTTATTCTTACCTTCACCTTGATCCTTTTCAGTGCAATCACGAGCCTTATGTCCCATCTTACCACATCGGTAGCACTTCCCAGAATTCAGAAGACATTCCCCAGCATGCCTTTTGCCACATTTATCACAAACTGGAAACTTAGTTCTCTTACCATCAGACTTCTTTGAAGAATTCTTACCTTTCTCCTGCCACCTCGGTCTCTTCTTCTGCTGGTTGTTATAGAACACTTGGTCATCGGCAAACTCCATTTCCACCTTCTCAGCACATCGAACAAGCTTTTCATAACTTTTAAACTCTCGAGAAGCTAATGCCCTTCAATACTTTGGCTTTAATCCTGAGTAAAAACGATTGATTTTACTATCAAGGTCCCGGATAAAATTGGGAGCATACCTTGCCAATCGAGTGAACCTTTCTTCATAGGCAGCCACTGAGTCTTCCTCTTGCCTCAATTCCAAGAATTGCTTTTCCATCCTAAGTCGAACAGCCTTAGGAAAATACTTCTCAAGAAACATACCTTTGAAATCATCCCAGTCAAGAGCATCAATCTCATCGGCTTCCCTGATATTTTTAACCATAGACCACCACTGATCTGCTTCACCCTCCAAACGGTAAATAGCAAGACTAACCTTTTGATTGTCTGAACACCCCATGACATCAAAAATCTTCTCCAGTGCTTTAATCCACCCTTCAGCTTGCACAGGGTCAGATGATCCTCTGAATGATGGTGGATGTTGCCTCATGAAATGTTCCACCACTGACATGTTCCTCTGCGGCTGATCTGGCTGATCTCGTGCATGGATACCACCACCATTTATCGCCTGAGTCAACTGCGCCATTACTGCAACAAACTATTCAGTTCCAATTCCGACCATTTCTGGATGCTGATTCGGAAGGTTATTTCCTTCTGTATGCCTTCCTAGCACTGCTTCCCTGTTTCCTCTGCGGAAAACCATTCTGAACAAACATGTCTTAGATGAAGCAACATGGTAATCTTTAAATGCTATATCATTTCGAAAAAGAAAAAAAAAATATTTTTGGATAATCATTTAATAGAATTCTAACTCCTAAAGTTATCTAAACCGACCTTTGATACCAACTATAAGGCCCCAGCCTTAAACCTTACTTAATCTTGAGTTATTACAAGATTACACGTTGAGGATCTTTTCGGGTTTAGAGTTTTAGAGAATTAGATCATAAAACTTGCATTACATTCCACATATAAACAAAGTGGTTACATAAAGATAGTATTCTTCATTCCCATCAATGGAAACACATTTAAAATAAAACATGGATTATTTCTTGACACATCCTTGACTCTATCATCTTATCATGTACCTTTCCCTTGACCTGTGAAAAACAATTCAAAAACTTGGGATGAGCGTAAAAACTCAGTATGGGTTATAAAAACATGGAAAGGAAACATGAGTTCATATATACATAAGAATGAAATCATACTTTACCCATAAAACATAGGCACTTTAACATACCTCATAAAAACATGAATAAATCATATAAATCATAATACTTAAAGGTAACTTGAGGCATTCATAACATTCTTACGTAGGGGGTAACCCTCTTGGTTACGTTTGGAATACCCATCACAGTATATTCCCTAAAATCTCTTCGGAGAAACCTTAACGTTTCACTCCTTCGCGTTACCCAATGCATTGGAGAGCTATAACGGGCTCACCCGCCCTTAGTTTATCACGGAACCACCCGTCTTCATAATAATGCCCAAGAACCATAACATAATCATATCACATAAAACATGCATAAAGGAAACATAACATTTCCACATTTCAATCACGAGATATCAATACAACACATTGATATAATAAAAACATTATGAAAACCATTTTCAATACCAAAGTAAAACATGGTATTTATTTTTCTTTTAAAAAAAAGGTATGGCTTGTAGAGGAAGCCAAAACTCAAATAACGGTTACGACGGCGGAGAAGTCGTTGTCGCCGCATACGTACGACAAAAACATTCCCTTTTGTCGTTTAGTAAACGCTTCGTATAAAAAAGATTCCTTTTGAGTAAACGTAAAAGTCAAAGGGGTTTATACACCGTATAAAAGAAAGTTGTGTATAAAATAAAATATGCCTCAACGAAAGGAGATTGAGACGAAGTCCCATACCTCGTATCCGACTTGACCCGACCGTTCTTTAAACTCCTGAATAATAAAATTGAGTTAATCTCTACTTGCTTATGAATCTTTTTCAAGTTCATTATTCCTTTTATACCATGTTATGAACATCATGTAATCATTTAAGTTAATAATGTTCATTTTTTCGGTATTTGGTTCTTAAGTCAAAAATTGACTTCTTATACTTACAAGTTGTTAATTTGGTCAAAGGTTCATTATATCCAGAATGGTATTCATTATGTAGATATCATATATGTCATATATATCCAGTACATACATTCATTTATAATATTACATCACATTTAGAGGTAAGAAATGAAATGCATCGTTCATGGAGACGGTAAGCCGTACGTACGCATGAACGCTACTTCCATTTCTATTTCATATTTTCTGGAATGGAATCATAATGATATAAAAGTATATTATAATTCCAGTATAACAACATATATAATATCATTAACTTTATCCTTTACACATCCCACATATGGTATTAACGAATCAAATCACTTTTAGGGGGCGGTAGTCCGCACTTCCTAAAATGAAGATATCGTGTTTTACCCATAATGGAAACCATAAAGGTATGCCCAAAATGAAAAAAACAGAAGCTTAAGGAAAACATAAACATATAATATATCATATATAAAAATAGTGACATCATAATGGCCACCTTTGAAGGTGTTAAATGAGTATTGAACAATCATCATTTCGGGAGGCAGAATTTCGCCATCCACGGAAACCGTATGTTCTTTAACCATTTGATGTAGTTGTGTGAGAGTGTAGCTCAAATATATCTTATAACAAAATCCTAGTATATTGAAGATACTGGTGTTGTTACAAAAGAAGTAAATAAAAAGAGATTAGGGGGTTGGAGAAGCAAAAATAAAACAAATGAACATTAGAGAATGAATTACCTTAAAAAGTGTAACTCCTTTTGATTTGAGCCTAAAGGCTTCCTTTGAAAGGATTCTGCCCAAAGGGAATCCTCTAGGATGAGGAGAGGGATGTGGAGAGAGCAAATGGGCAGGGTTTGGCCGAGCCAATGGCTTGAAGAGTGTGTGAAATGAGGTAGAGGTGGGGGCCTTTTATAAGGGGAGAGGAGGGGCACTTTTGGAAAGTAAAGAAACATTACATTATTTGAAAATGTGTTTCGGTTTTAAAAGGTCCCACATTGATGGAATTCGTGGATAAGGTGATAAGGCATCGAAATCCATTCATCCAATTGGTTTTGGACATGTGTAGTTCATAGATTTTATTTTATCTTTCCATTTTATTTAAATCGTCAAATAATGATGTCATCGCTGCATCATTAGTATGTCATAAATAATTAAATTTATTTAATGTCTAAAAATTATAAAACAAATACTATGATATAGGAAATCGTTTTATCTTTCCAATGACTATTTATAATCAAATTTTGGACTTGTATAACCCCACTTAAAAATTGTTTTTGCAAAACATATCATGTTTGTGTCATTTTCACTTTAACATTAAATAAAAAGTAATTTATGTCATTTCCCAACAAAAGTGGATCCATGGGGTCCCCAAGTTGACCCATGGCTTGTTTTGGTCGGCCATGACACAACCAATAAGGTTGGTACATGTGTCTAGGTCATTTTATATTATTAAAGCATTATTTATTCCTTAAACTACACTAATTACCACTAATCGCGATTAAAAACTTAATAAGTTACTATTCACCAAAAAATTATTTTAATCTCATTGAACCACATTTTACTTCTTAATGACAACCATGTATGTCGGATTTTCAAAATTCAATACACATTAGTGGTAAACATTCATTTAACTGAAAAATCAGTTTGCTTGATTACCACTTAGTGGTTTCACTATTCATCAAAAATTGAAGTTTTTCAGAAAATTACCAAAAATTCACCCTAAGCTATATTTGATATTCCGAATTCAAAAATGAAGTCTATTTTACAAAATTCAAATCATATAAGTCACACTAATTAATTTAATAATTAATTCCCGCTGCCAGAGCAAATAGCGTGTTTTTACAAAACAATAAGTATCAAAAGATTGACACCAGTTTAAGTCTAATTTCAAATCGAAATCGATTCCAATGACCACCATTGGATAAAATGGTAAAAATATATTCATATTACACATTAAGACCAATTCAAAAGATAATCTAATCATATAAATAAATTAGATTAAAAAGCAGTTTTGATGTAAAATACAACATTTTACACTATTCATAAAAAAAATGAACTTTATCAGAAAGGTACCAAAAATTACACAAAGTAAAATTTGATGTCCCGATTCTTAATAAGAGTTTTATTTGGTCCAAAAGAATGTATAAGAGTGATCAAAACTATATTTAATGACGGTTCACCATTAAAAGGTGATAAGTGAACCTTTAGTGAAAATTAGAGTATAAAAGCCTAAAATTGAACTCTTTCCGTATTTTAAGCCTTTATCTTTTATTGGGTAAATGTAAAAACATCTAAAAACATATCTATTCATATTTTAGTTATTTCTATTCATTCCCGCCAGTACAACGGCTACTTGTTAACTAACATTTAAAATAATATTATTATATTACTAGTGTGCTACGTAAGTTTCAAAGAAACTCATCGTTGCGTATCGGGTACGCTATCGAACATAGCAACCCCTTTTAATTAAAATTCATATTTAATTCTCAAATATTAATAAATATGAAAATTATTTATTCTTTAATTACCTGGGATGTTACAGCTCAAGAAGTGTTTATTAAGAATCAAGATGAGAGAATCAAATCTCAAGAATGGATCTTGTCCTTTGAAAAGAAGAACCAGGATAAAGAGATCTTGTTGAAGATGTTTCATGAATATCATAAAGAAGTCAAGAAACATAAAGTATTGATAAAGAAAATATTGTTTTACCAGAAGAAGGATGGATGATTTTATTTACATTTTGATGTTTTGTTATAATATAAAAATTATTTCCAAATTTTTTTTATGAAGATTGTTGCATATTTTTCTTTTGTTTTTGAATGTATCCTTGATTAACCTTACAGGTACATATTTACTTCTCCATTACTTTTTGGAAATCAATAAGGGGGAAAATTTATTTAAAGGAATAATTTAATTAAGACTCCAAATGATGGAAATATTTTAAAGAGGATTACATAAAGAAAGAATAATGTCTAAAAAAGGTGGTTTTTTCTTTTAAGAAGGAATGATTATCTATGTGGGAGATATTTTCTTAAGATGGAAACCAATATACTAATGATCAAGAATACGATCCTTAGAAAACATAGCCTACTAAGGAGTTAGTCATATTCATCCTAAATCTCATTCAAATGTCGAGATAAGTTTTTCATACCTTTTTATCTAAGTCAATATATTCTTCCTTAGAAAAGTTGATTTTTCATTCCAAAAAAGGGGATATTCTTTCATCATTAAGGTTATCTTATGACTTATCCATTCAATCTATTTTTATGTGTTGAATATCACAAAAACATTTCATTAAGTTCTAAATTATTTCTTACATTCTATTTTTTTCTTAAGTTCCGAAATTGTAATTCTGTTATACATGGAGATTTGTCATTCTATTATACTTATATATTTGACATTCTTTTATAGTTATATATTTTACATTCTGATTTATGATTCATAATTAGGCGAAAATTTCATTTTGTTTTATGATTCCTAATCTAGTGCAAAAGTCATTCAGTTCTATGATTTTGAATCTGATGAAAAATCCATTCTATTTTATGATACTGATTTATATGATACAATTTTTTATGATATCAATTTTTATGATACTGATTTTTATCATACTGATTCTGGTACATATGTGATACCAATTTTTATGATACTGAATCTGGTACAAATATGATACCAATTTTTATGATTCTGATTCCAGTACAATTGTGATACATATTTTTATGTTACTGATTCTGATACAAATGTGATACAAATTTTTTTGATACCGATTCTAGTACAAATCTGATACTAATTTCAAAATATTATTTTTATTAAGAATATGTTTTCTTAATAATTTTAGAGTTGTTAAATGTATCATTCCAATATTATTGGATTCTATGTTTTCTTACACTTTACATTTATCTTTAACTTAACATCGTTTCATATACGTTAAACGATGTCGTACAATCTGATACAAAATAATTGTTGTATGTTTGACACATGTCTAGGTCCCTCCAATGTTCAAGGTAAATATTACCATTGGAGTGGAGCTGACTATTCGAAAGTATTTTGTATAAATACAAGTCCATTTGAACGAGAAAACAACAATGTAGAGAGTGGATGAACATTATGCATGTGAAAAGGCTGTGAAGTGATTTCTAGAGAGAGAGGCTTTTATTACTCTTAGTGCTTCATGAAGATGTTGTGAACAACTTAATCAGGCATGAAAAAATTGTTCAGACATTCTTTGTGTAGGCTCCGATCGTGCTGATTGAGGGCTTCTGGGTTTGGGAGACAGAGGTTTTTATTTACTTCAAAATCGAGGGCTTGCAGGGATAACAAGAGAGATGTTGATCTTTGGATTGAGGGATTACCAGGGTTTGGGTAAAAAATACTTTCTTGAAATTATAAATCAAGGATCCTTTATCCAAGTTTGTATGATACCCTTCTCTTTGGGTTAAAATAATCTTATTGTTACTTGTTTACTATTTCAAGTTGTTTTTATTTACAATGTAATCATAAATTTGATAAAGTTAGAAATTATAACATTCTTATACTTTTTAATTTCGTTACATAGATAATATTAAAGATTTATTATTCTTTAAGGTAGAATATTTTTTTTAAAAAATCCTTCTTCTGTTTTTATCTTAAGGTTGTAATTTTAAGAAAAGGATTCATTAAGAGGTTTTGGGATTGTATGTGAAACAGTTTCATTAAGGTTATAAAACATTCTTTAAGAGAGTTTTATATAAACTATATTTGTTCCAAATGAATTTTTAAATTTTAAAATTCTCCCCCTCTTGTATTTGAGCACCTCGTTACACATTAGATCCTACAAAAGTGATGATAGACCATTTTTTACATCATCAACTCATTTTATGAATTTGTAAGTGACGCTGTTAAGCTGCCGAATTTTCATAAGGGAATTCATCTCAATATTATTTTATTGTGGAATTTTTTTATATACAGGACCTTATTTTTTATGATATATAATTATACCATTTTCAATTTAATTTCATTCAATGGTTTTCAAAATGAATCTGTTATTTTATGAATCGTTTTACAAAATGAAAAATGGAATGTTTATTTTTAACGTACGCGGTGACAATGACCTTTCTGCCACCGCGAGCATTATTTGATATTTTTTCTTTATTAAAAAGTTGTAATGTTTTTTAAAGGAAATTTAATACCATATACCATTTTTAAATATTTTGTTATTGAAAATGGTTATGAGAAATCATTGATTATGTTAATATATTTAAATGTAATATTTTGATTGCATTGTGGTAATGTTATCTTTCCTTTATGCTTGTTTTTTGTGTTATGATTATATTATGGTTCTTGGGAATTGTTTATGAATATTGGTGGTTCTATGATAAACCTAGGGTGGGTGAGCTCGAGATAGCTCTCTATTGCATTGGGTAACATGATAGAGGTAAATGTAAATGTTTCTCCTAAGAGATTTAGGGACTGTACTATGATGGGTATTCCAAACAAAACTTCATACATAGCTATGAAAGATACAATGTTAGTATATTAAGGATGCCAAAAGTTACTTTTATTATTGATGATTACCATTTTTTATTCATAAATCCTATGATTATTTTTGTTATGTTAAAGATTGAAAAGTATGATTTCATTTTTTTGTATGTACTAAACAACTAGTGTTTTCTTTCTTTGTTTTATAACCCTTACTGTGCCTTTTATACTCATCCGATGTTTTTGAAATATGTTTCAAATGACATAAAGTAGAATAGAGTCAAGGATGAGATCAATGAAAATTCATTTTGAATAAAAGTTGGAACTAAATGTGTTTCTTTTTTTGAGAGTTTTTATTTAATGAAAATAAATCGATACTGAGTATAAGTGTCTACATTTAATATTCAATTTGTTGTGTATAAGTTATAACCAAATTCTCTAAATCGCTAGACCAAGATCCTCAATGTAAATTATTAACTTTATTCAATAATATGTAATGTTTAATGCTGAGGCCTTATATATATTGTTTCTTGTTTCGATGTTATTTTTAGAAATTGAACATTTTCATTTCATTTTCCTCTCCTGAAGGATTCAAAAGCCTGAAATATTATATTTACGGAAAATCAAAATGATTTTTCAATTATATCTATAATTTTATTATTAAAACTCTATATTTTATTAAAATGATTTAAATAATGTGTTTTTTTATAATGACTTATTTAATTGGTTATTATTTTCTTGGACTTTCTATAAAAATATTTTAAAGGAATGATCTTTTTTAGGAAAGTTTTTCTATATTTATGACCAGAAACATTGTTTTAAAACACCCTACATGGAGGGATTTCCCTACAATAATAATTATTCTTTTACATGAAGCATCTTATAAAAGATTCCATGATTATTTATGAAGAAAATGTTTCCATAAAAATTTAAAAAAAATTATTTTAAATTATTGATTTCAAAATAAATTATTTATATTCCTAAAAAAATGTTATAGTGATGTTTTAAAGGCAATTTCATCAATGAAAACATCCTTTTATATATCATATTCATTAATGATGATATAATATAATGATACCATCCACCATATTTCCCATTCAAGGTTATGATCATTTTGATGGGGGGAAATATTGGAATTCCATATGATACTTCTTCTAATAATGAAAAATCTTTATTATTATGAAATATTGATTATGTTATATTTTTTATTTATATGATAAATAAATTGGACTTATTAGATGATGGGTAAATCCTGGTTACAGATAGCCCCTTGATTCATTAGTAAGTCTTTTACAAAATAACAACATGGGTATTTGACATATTACTCAATATAATCTTATTATTAATTATGTAAATATATCTCATGGGGGAGAAATTAGTGAATCACTAGGGAAAATACTTATGAAGATATCCCAATACTTTTTTAAAAACCCAAAACATTGGCAATGAATAAGAATATTACTATGTCTCCCTCTATTATCTAGACAATTTACTTTAAAATAACCATCCTACCTTTCATGTCTAATATCAATGTTTTTCCCAATCATTATTTCACACTTTTTTATGTAATATTCCATGTTCCATGGTACGTTAACTTTGATATAAATGACACCCACAAGAATTTTAGAATCAAACTCCACCTAGGAAATAAAAAAAATATACTGACTATACAACAAAAGTACATTGTTTATTAATATTTTTTGGACCTAATATAATTTCTTAGTCCATAGAAGGCGCTAAAATTTAACATCATTAAACCTCAACCATCACGCAACAAGATACATCATATTATCCCCAAAATCACACATGTTATTCCAATGTTCAATTTCATCCTAGATTAAGGATCCCATTAACAGACCTGACTCCCTTTAGAGATACTTCTACAAACATCCATGTAACAAATGATCCTAGAAAATATCCCCCTGATAGAGTCTGAGGACCTCCCTAGAAAAATAAGATCATTAAAATATTTTACCAGTGATTTTACCAAAACATGTATTCCAAGTTGTGAGTATGACCATAATTCCCTTTATATGTTTCTATAATCCCATATCATCAAACACACTACTATACAAACCATTCCAAGCACTTTGGTTTGCACACTTTTCTACCCCACCCCTTGAAACCATAGAATGATAATGTTAGTTATTGGCTCTTATTTCCCCAAATTCCACATACATTGTCCAATACTCACCAAATTATACTTTACCACTCGCCGTTTAAGAATAGTTAATTGGATGATTTGAAAGATTGGTTTTCAGGATAACAACACCACAATGCAAGCGAAATTACCTTCCTCAAAACAGTATTGTTTGTGGGTATGGATTCATTCTGTACCATCTATACTGAAAAATATATATTAATTTTTTTCATTTTTAGACAAAATATTCATCTCCCAGTCATTGACCACATAATCCAGTGCTTACTTTAACAGTAATACCTAGAACTGGAAAACATAGACCCGACCTAGAAAAATTACACCAGTTGAATTTATCCACCATGTATATATTCCCATAAAAATACTTTAGAACATACCAAAGATTTGTGATTATGAAAATGGGTTGTTTCTAACTTCAAATAAAAGAATTTCAAGAACTGAACACCTTCAAAAAAAAATATCTCCCAACTAGTTCCCCTTCTAATAGCTAATATCCATATGACACACCGCACAAATAAATGATTCCTTCAGAATAGAAAAGTGTTCTCTAAGGAATCATGATAGCATAGAAGGTATCCATAAATTATTAGACCAACCTCGCTAGTCCTCCCTACACAAATCATTTAAATACTATTAATATAATGATCATCCATTAATAATCTCACATTACAATCATTCCTACATTCCATGCATGGTGTGTGGCACACTATAGAGAATAAGTCACCAATCTAGAAAATTATTCCATCCTTTTCAATGATTTCTAGAAGAATTTTACTCCTAGATTGGAATCCTTATTGAAGGTTTTCATTATCTGTTAAGGATTGTTGATTTAACTGGTAAGATATATGTGGTGGTTAGGATGTGCATTGGAATGGACATTACGATACTGTTCACCAGTGTGATTCTCCCCTAGAATGAGTGGAATCATTTTTTATAGTGTCATATATAGTGTTTGATATGATTAATTCTTCCTTTTTGTAAATCTTATTTATCATTACATCCAATATAGGAGTTCTAAGGTACTATATCACGAGGTTATTCTTTTTCATTTCTACCTAGTATTAAATGATTTCTCCTTGTATAAGCATAAATTTCATTTAAATATATACATTTTCTTTCCCCAGTTATATATATATTTAGTGTTACAACAACTTTTGATCACCATTAACATGTTTAATAAATGATGTGATCTTTCTGTTCCTATAAAAATGATCCACATGATTTTAGTGAACATGACATGGGAAATAATGCCTACAATAGATATTTTCTATATTGAAATATTCTCCCTTTATCTTTTTAACAATGTAGGTTTCTTGTGAGTGCCTCATATGAATGAATGGAGTAAATGGGTAACATTGGGTCTCCCTTTCATAAACCCACATGATTTTAAAGAAACAAAAAGTCCTCCTAGTGATTAATATAGATATCCATGGTGATGTGTCACGTCTAAAAAATAACTCACATTGCCACTCCCTGAATCCAAAACAACTTAAGACCAAAGGTATGAATATTAACTCCTCTCGATCATAGTCTTTATCTAGGTAAACCTTAATCATATTTTTATATCTAACGTCCATCTTGTTAATTTCATCCATAATATCCTTCAAAAATATGATCACCCTTGTATTCTTTGAAACATAATTATAACATATTGTTATTTTTAAATAAACATTGTAAATATCCATTCATGTCCCCTATTTATAGTGAAATTGGGGATTTTATAGAAGAAGATTCATAAAAATTATTGGAGATACTAATTAATTGGTGTGGGGACCTTGACCTTGGGAATTATAACCACCAATGAATTGGATAAGACCCTCATGATGGTTCATCACCAGAAAGAGTCTTCAACTAAATTCATTACCCTACCCAAGATGATGCCCCATTCATCCACATAGAATATTCCTGGGAATCTATAGGGACCTAGGGTGATTTCTAGGTTAATGATGGGAATGGAATAACTGATATATTTCACATATTGGATTCCTTCCATACCCCCATATCTGATATCCTCAACCATTCTAGGTAAATTATTCAATAATTTTCTTCTTATATTGTCCCTAGGTGTCTCTCTTCATCACAATTGGGATACCCCACTAGAAGATCATATAAAAACTCCAAGGTGAGTCTCCCTGCCCCCACCACTTCTCATGTATATGATACGTCCATAACAATGATATTAATTCATTCATCACCATCGTTTCCTTCTCAAATACCAACAAGTAAGTTGTTTTATTATCCCTATCAATGTGATAGAGCACCTATAACCTCTCTATCATTATAATATCAACATAAACATCCTCTTAGATAGTATATTTTACATAGACAACAAAAGAATAATGTATTCATCAATACACTCCTCTTAGAGCCTCACCTCCTTCTCAATGTCTTTATAGATATAGTCAATACAATATTCCTGGTATGTTATATTTAATTTAAATTCCTAAATATCCTTCATGAGTCATTTTTTATGATTACATAGGATATCCCATGAGGATCCAGGCACTAGTTGCTCCCCGGAGTTCATAACTATCTACATGAAGTCACCTTACCACATCCATCTTGATGTGTAAAAGAAGAGGGTGTTACTAACCTAAACTCAATTTTAGGATGTAAAATGATTGTAGGATGATTATAAAAATATCATTTCATATTTAGATCAATGTATTGGTTAAATAAATCGGTTCCTTTAATGATGGACAGACACTGGTCCAACCTACTCCAAATTCTCTAGATTCCTCTATGATTATTATACCAGGTGAATGGATCCATAGATAAACCCATATTTTAAAAATATTCTACACCATAATATCTATAAATTCATGCATTTCACTACTTTCATATATTTTCCTTTATTTATTCACTTATTTATCCTATGTGGTATTGAATTCCCCTCAATTAAACCATGTTGAAGACCCTTGTTAAATCATTCAAATATTCTCCCATAATTAAACTCTTTATGATACCTCACAATTAGAATAGTCAAATGAAAATAAGATAGACTTCACTCATTTTAAACCTAGTTTGATATGTGTTATGATGATTCATCAATGTGATTTATGATGACATTTCCCTTCCAAAATAACCCTAAGTGGTTATTTCATGGGATCTCAGGCTTGAAATCTATACAACCTATTCTCTTTGAAAACATCATGATTCGATTTTCATTTTATTTTTTTCCAAACAAATACGGATGTCAAAATGGTTTCAATGAATTTCATTTGTGGTAAAATTGGTCTTTTCCCAATCTCATAAAACCCTGTAATTTCATATGATAATGGAAATAGTTGAGAGAAAAGAGTTGTGGCCTTGTGTTCAAGAGTCCAACAACGTTTACCGGCTCAAGGTGAAAATACTAAATCCTCCTTTTTTCATGAGTGAGTAGACGTCCATCAACAAATATCGGAAGCTAAAAATGATTTCCCTTATTATTATTTAATAAAACAAGGGTGAAAAAATCGACCTCAGTGGCTCTCAAAGCTGAAAATAGATTAGAGAGCACAATGCTTGGAGTGACGAATAAGGATCCTCTTATTAAAATATTGTAAATCTAGTCATACTATTAATTGGGGAATTCAATGGGCCATCAAAATCATCCACCTCTCATGAATGAAAACATGGACGAGAAAATAATGAGGAATGTGAGGATACCCTTTTAACATCCCCTAGAATGAAATCTTGATTGTATAAGGCCTCAATATTATGTTTTAGATTTTGGTATTTATGTAATCCATAATTATGACATTAGTTTTTGATTATCATGTGATTATTCAAACAATTGTCTTATACATGAATAAATTTCAAGATCATGTGTCATTCAAATGGAATTAATGGATATTTTTTTCCTTCCTATTATTCATGATTTATTTATATGATGACATATTACATTATATTCGCTCAATTACTGATCATCTAAGATCATAAATTTATTTTGTTTCCATTTTCTAAGATTCTATGAACTATACAACGATGATTATGCATTGATATTCTAGAGAAAATAATAATTTTATCAAATAAAATACTATATTTTATTTTATGACATCAAGTGTAATGTCAGATTCAATAATGTTTCTATTTTTCTATAACTAGTAAACTATTCGATTCCTTGGTGATGTGATCCCTTATATCTTGTGAAAATGTAGAAAAATAACCCCCAGTGTTAGGTAATTGGAATTGGGGTATCACATCATAGAAATTCCTTATGATTGGAAGCTTAAGGTTATGAATTGTGTGTTTCTGTGTGTATTTAGATATGTTTATATTTTTATATAGAAATATATATTTCTGTGTGTGTGTCTGTCTACATATGGACACACACACACACACATATATATATATATTATGTATATCTATGTGTAGATATATATATTTGTGTCTGTTTGTGAATTATTTATGTAAATTTAATTATATATTATAATACATATAGATTAATACTTGTATTTAACTATATATATTTATATTATAAAGGTATTCATATATATAGATATGGATATCTATATGTGTGCATATATATAAATATATATATTTATATTTGTGTATATTAATATATTTCTTTTATTTTATTATTTTTTTATGTATATTGAATTTTATTTATAAATATTTTTATTTATTCATTTATAATTAAGCACTACTAAATGAATCGTGATGGTTTTTTTAAAAGAACCACCAAATGATTTGTGATGATGAAATACCTGGTGATTTTCAAAAACAGTACAGAATATTTTTATGGTGGTATAAAACACAATTAAATGGAATTATTTTGAAAGTGTAATGATAAATTTTCCAATAGGGATAATATTGAAAAATATAATTTTTGCAAGACATTAATTAATATATTGGTTTTTATATTTCATATTTTAGACACATTAATATTAACATATCTTGTATGAGATCATATTTTTATAAATAGAGCTATATTATGATTGAAACTCTGCATCATCAAATTATATGTTTTTTCCTCTCTCTACCATGTATCAAACAGCTCACATTATAGATTTCCTCACCTGATATTCAATTCATTGATTTATTGGTTGATTAATATATTTAATTATTGGCTCATAATATACATAAACCAACTTATAAAATTCAAACTGTAATAAAAGGATTTACACCATCAATATACCCATAATAATTTCCTCCCACATATAAAATTTTTTGAAAATATTATAATAAAACACAATAAGTTCGTGTTTTTTTTCTCATTCTCTACTATTGTAGAATTAATTTATATCAAAGTAATTTTTTATAAAAAAAATAAATATTTAACAGATATCAGATTTATTACAGAATTATATAGCATTTTATTTTTATTATTATTAATTTTAATAGAATATTAATATTATTAATGACACTGTATTACAGAAAGTTGAATAATGGAAAAAAGGAACAAATAAAATAAAACAACATGAAAGTTATTTTTTATTGAATCAAACAATCCATGTCAATTCTTGTCATTTGTTTGATATTTCTCATATGAAAACAAAAAATATATAGTCCAGAGACATTATGTGTATATTGATATTAGGATTGCTAATTACTACCTTTTCATAGATTCTATCAATATGGTGAAATTTTATAATATTAAATAAATTATCATTTCTTTATGGTCCTTGTTGTGAAGTAACACAACCCACATTTGGAAGAACCTGCAATTGATACATGATCAAGTAATATAATGAAACAACATTGGTCTATTGTTTCTCCCTCAGTTTTCCTAATAAGGTGAATATGTACATCAATTGATTGAACATAGATTTCATAAATAGAACCTGATATTTCAAGATATCATTTTATATGATGATGATATATAGAGTTTTGAACCATCCTAATTCACATTTATTGTAGATTTTTAATGAATATGTCTTAAGAAATCAATATAAGATGATCTAAAATGGGAAAATGAGAATATCTTTTAATGTTCTGATACATTCATACATGTACTTATTGACCATTATTTTGACCATGCTCTATTTTGGCCATTCTTTTTTTCATTTATAGAGTTTTTTTAAAATTTGGGAGGATCATGGGGCTATGAATGATTGGTGAAGGGTCTGGGAAAACCATGTGGTTAGTCCCAAGAAACTGTGAAGCTAAGAATAGTTTATAGGAAGGGGAAAATTGTTTTCCCAAACATTGCGTCCACCACCTCCAAACCATGCACCCCTACATATAGGGGTTATGTGATGTAGCCACATAGTTAAGTGAAATATTAATCAAATCCATGAAACCCTATTGTAGTATATGTATAGGGTTCATGATTAAGTCACACGATTACTACCAACCATGGGGCCCCACATTGAAAATTCTTCATGTTGTTTTAAATGCTCCGAATTTTAATTACATTAATTAATAAGACCCCAATGTAACCCATAATCATTGTATAATAGAATATTGGATAATATAAATCCATCAAAAATTCAATAAAGGTTTCCTATTTTGGATTATAGGTTCATATCCATCATTCATTATGGATCAACTCAAGGTATGTTGTCTTTTTATCTGGTTTTTTCCCATTCTAGATAGAATTTTGATAGAAGACTTCAACTATCATATTGTGGAACCCAAATTTTATATATATTCTGGATATAAGGGTTTTATTATGGGATTGATGTAGATTATTTTGGATCTAGGGTTTTGAGTAGTTGGTCTACTCTTTCCTAGTCTTTGTTTTCATAGATAACATAATCAACATTCATTCTTGAGGTATGTGCCATTTTAAAAAGTCTTAATTCCTTCATTTTAACATTTTTCTTCTATTTTTTTTGTTTGTTCATTAGATTATATTTACTTTTGTTTTTTTATATTAGTTAGATTATATTCATGTTTTTTAGGGATTTTGATTTAAAAACTTCTTTTTTCCACCAAATATTTGATCAAATTATTGAATGGTGCTGTTCATTCTAAATTGGGTTTTCAAGAAATAATTAATATTTTATTTTAATTTAAAATTTTTTATAAATAGTTCACATGGTCTCTAAATAGGTTTTTATAATCATGGAATATTAGGAACCTTTGGTGCATCAGTAAATGGACATATATAACCTTAGTGAGTGTGGAATCACATGGGGTTGTATTGTGTTATCGATATACTATTCAAGGAGACAATATTGGTTCAAATCCCCTATAAACCATGTTTTGGATTATTTTTTGTCAATGTATTCATATATTCATGATCCTAATCTGTTGTTCTTTTTTATTTATTTCTGGATTATCACCTAATGGATTTTAGGGGTATTTTGTCACATGTATTTCACATGAGGTTGTGTGAAATGGTTTCTCAGGATATATTACTCATGGATTTGTATTGAACTATCTACTATATGGATCATGGATAATGATTAATGCATTTTCAATTATACTTTTAATTTTTGTTATTTTTTTAATATGAAAGGAATTTATGAAAATCCATGTATATGATTTACAAATGGTTTTGAATTTATAAAAAAATAATTTGTAAATAAATTTGTTTTAAAAGGATGAAATAAAGCATTATGGACATATGGGTTTTCATATATTTTATGGTGGTATCCTACTAGTCTTACCGACACTCTAAATTTTACCTTGGGTTATTATAGATGTTATTTTTTTAGTCTACACTAAAGGTATGGGCATTATGTTTCTTATCAGATTCTCTTGTTGTCATAACCTTAATGGTTGGATGGTTTAGAGGTCAAATATAGTCAAAAGGAGAATTTATAGTCTTTTATTTATATTATTTTTTAGTAGTTTGTGATTGATGACATTGTTCTCATGTATTACATTATATTTATTTTAAACTCTTCTATGTTTTTATACATTTTTATGGATATAATTGATACATGATTGGTGTTTTGATGATACTCTCCTCACGGGGGCTCCTCATGATTTAATTCTCTACATGACTTAGGATGGATTGTTAAAAATTCTTAATAGAGGCATTCTCATCATGAATTATGGTAAAACTATATTTTTATGATTCCTTTTCTTAGTTAAATATAAGGTATGACCATTAGGATTTATATAGTAATTCGGGGGGGTCCTAGAGAGCTCAATAAAGTGTTAGAAATTGAGTTTCCATGGGTGGTCATAATTTTTTTACTAAGGTTAAAATATTTTGTTTGAGGTCATTTCAATGAATTGGATAATGAATTTATTTAAATTAAAATCTTCTTCCTTAAATAAATATTTTTAATTTTAATAACAATTATTTATTTAAAATTTGTGATGTTTCAGATAATTGATGTGAAATCTTGAAGTTTCTACTATGATTTTTGAATATTATATAATGATAATTTGTCATTGTATTATCCTTAAAAGAAAACACCTCTTAGAAGAGATCTTCCCAATATGATATAGGAATTTGTGGGATATGATATTTAGGTTAATCCTATAGTGGATCCTTCTTTGTCTGAATCTATAATCCATTCAATTAAAAAACTATGTAAAATCTGTGTCGGGAACCTGAGACTTTCAGTGGATCATGGATTATAATTCACCAAAAAACATCCACCCAACTTCTATATTGAAAATTTAAACAAGGAATCAGATGTATCGATTGATAGGAATTAGTAGATATTTAAATTCTTGAAGACCCCTAATAAAACTAAAGTGGGGTTTTCTAGGTATATTAATATGGGGCCGAGTTGAAGGTGGTGGGACTCTATTGTGAAAGAGAACATTATTAAATATTTCAATAGTAGTTCTTATATGAAAATTATTACCCAAATGTTGTATCATGACATGATTCCTAAAATGAAAACATGAGCATTTCTAACCCTAATAAAGGTGAGCAAAATATTTTGTATTATTCCACATGTTTTGCTGAGATTTTTCATTTAGAACTAGATCTTGTCACTAATGAGTACCTAAAGGATATGAAGTTTTATTTGGTAATTAGTATTGATATTCATTCAATGTTTATTCTCATGTAAGTTCCATACTTTTTAGTTGGATGATAAATTAGATTCTGTTTGTTCAAACAAAACTAGAAGGATATAATTTGGTAGAGCTTCAGTTGGTGTGGTCAATAGTAAGGGTGTATCTTATTTTTAGAATTAGAATTGCAGGGGTGGTAAGTTTTATTTAGGATAGTTTTAGGGGTTTCATTAAGAAAAATGTATGTTGACTGCTACTAATGTTGAAGGATATTTCATTCCAAGATTAAATATATAGAATCTTATAAAAATTTTCATCATTGGGGACAATCTGTTCATCTGAAACGTTTTTGTGAAAGGATGGGGAACAGATGAAAGGAAGGATCCAATATCACAAAGGGTTCATATGATCTGACTGATACTTCCATTGTTGGTGGGTCCTACCCTCAGTACAATTAATATGTTTAGGTGGCTATGAACAAACATATTTATGCAGTGGATTATACGCTAGAGGAATCTTAAGTAGGGATATCTACTGTTAATGATATTGTGTTTATTCCATCTTATATGGTGTTGGATTTTTTTGATACATCTTAAACTGAATATTTTATATTCTTTATGTTGTATGAAATTTTGGTGATGTTTTCTGATCTAATACCATTATTGTTTGATATTTTCATGCCTTTGGGGAAGAGTATTTGAAAAGGATTCATGTTTCCCTCCTGTCGGGTGATGATACCTGACTGTGAAGTGATGTGGGATTTATAAGTTTTTAATATATATATCATTTACATGACTATTGGAATGGAATGGATGATCATTATTATGGTATATATAATATTTTTTCCTCGTTGAGTTCAATTTATTTCTTCTAATCAGGCCACTCTTCTCTTTCATGGATAGTGAGGTTCTAGATCGGGAATGATGGGGTATATTTACCCCTATGCTAGGGTAATGTCATGAAAATTATTAGTGATAAATATAGATTCAATTTTAAAAATTTTGGGTATTCTTCCACCTAAAAATCTGTGTGTGTACCCCCATGGTCATTCAAGATGATTTTTCTAGTTTACCTCTATTAGAGTAGTCATGTTTACCACTAACCTACTACATGTTACGATGTTCATTTATATTCCACCCTATCACAGGACACATACTAAGTTGCTGGAACATAAATTTTTTATTATATAACATGAGTAAAAGGGATTTACTAATCCTATCTTGTAACCATGGTCATATCTAAAATTATTTGGTAAAAATGAATATGGGACTCTTAATTTTTTACAGGATTATCAAAAGTTAAATTTTGTGACCGTTATGAAATAATATCTTTTTCATAGGAATGATGACATTTTTAACCAAATCAAAATGACATTTTGGTTTTAAATGATTGAAATTTAGTCAAGGTTCCACCATTGGAGTGTTTGAGATAAGGATATTTCTAAGATAGTGTTTAAGAGAAAATATGGGCTTTTTAGGTTTCTAGTTTTGACATTCAGTCATAAAATTGATCATTTTGAATTTATAGATTTGTCGAAATAATATGTCATTGGTTCTTGGAAACTATTATTTTTCCATTCATGGATGATATTTTGGTGCACAAAAAGTCATAATAGAAGTACATCGATCAGTTGGATACCATTATTATAACCTTTATATAACATCAACTATAAGGTAATATATCTAAATGAGAGTTTTGGATCTGATTGGTGAAAAATATAGGGCATGTGATATCTAAGGGAGGCATATCAATGGATTTAAAAATGATATAGGTATTTATTTATTGGGAGTACAAAATATATTTTTTTGATATCTAGATATTTTTTGGTTGGGATGGTTATTATAGGCGCCCAGTTCTAGACTTGTCTAATCTGACATATATGATGATATCTTTAACCCATAAGGTTGTAATGTTTGAGTTTAATGAAAATTGTTAGTGAAATTTTGATAAACTAATGGTGATGTTTATTTCAAAACAGGTTTTTATTCTTCAAGAATTTGTTCTAGGTTATGATGTTTTCTATGATGCTTCTAGAAAATGTTTTGGATGCGTCTTATTTTATAAGAAATGGTGGTAGCCTATGTATCTCTTCAGTTATACACTCTTGAGAAGAACTACCCTACACATGATCATATGTAACGACCTGTCCTTAAGGCCCATGCTATGACTACCGCAAGCCCTCCATTCATAGGCCAGGGGATGGAAACTAGCACCAAAGATGTAAATCCTAATAAAAGGGAAGGCATTACCTTTATAAAGTACACAAACACTACAGAGTACACAAACTGAAGTAAACACTAAGTAAACTGAGTACAAAAGTAAGTTCTGGAAAGTAAATGGGATAGAATACAAACCCAACTGAAAGTAAAGAACAACTGAATGAAAGTATAGCAGCAGAACAGTAAAGTAGCAACACCGAGCCATCCACTGGAAATCCCCCCTGAAGGGTGGGTATAGATAGTCCCCTCATCTCCTCAGCTACAGCCATCTGCTCCGTGTACATCCTGTCCAGTGATCCACCTCCAGGTACTGTCCAGCACTATGAGCCTCCACCTCGATCAGTGTTGTCTGTCATCTGCATCCAACACAACGTAGTGTGGGCATAGCCCATGCAGGGGTGAGTATACGATACACAGTAGGGACCCCGAGACTCCCAAAGTTCTCCCAGAATCCACGAAGGATAAACCACAAAGGAAAGATACAATCACGAAGTACCAACCATCTCTACTTTGGTATATTCCCATACATATAACTAAGCCATCAATTTCAGTTCTACTCCAACTCATGAGCCCATGTTCAACCAAGTCCACACAGGAAAGTACAAGCCTGTCCACATAGGAATGCACAACAAAATCCACACAAGAAGCATGTCAATCATATCGAAGAAAATGATTGAAATTCAAGACTCATCTCACACATGTATACACTTCGTAATCTGATAGAGATTATTAGATGTAGCAATTATTTAATCTATGTTGTCGGACCCACATAGGATAGAAGACCAGCTAAGCTGTCGGACCCACAAAGGATACAAGACTAGCTACTATGCCAGACCCACATAGGATACAAGTACGGAGTCAAATACTACCAGATCCACATAGGATAAAAGAACAGTAATCATCGCCATTGAACCCACAGAGGATACCAGTATGGTCGTCGTCACTGCTGAACCCACAGAGCATCCAAGTACAGCCGTCATCGTCGTCTCATTCGCAGCCAGCTCTAGGGTTCCCGCACACAACACACTCAATTCCAGGAGGGTCCGTTCCACGATCCAAGGGTTCAATACATAAACTTTCACGAATTATAGAGTTATTTAATCACAATGTTCCATCTCGTCAAAATGAACTCAACGCAATAGACGGCGCGCCAATTAGACGCTCGGTCTGAGAATTATTGGCTTTTTCGTTCGAGGGGCATGGTTGGATTTTAAGCTAAAACCAACCCGACTGTACACCAGCTGCGTCCAAAATTCTAGCGGAGTACGCCAATAGAACCATCTCACTATGATGAATCCAACAATGTTGAAGGCATGTCAATCAGACATCCGGAGCTCATTTTATAAGTGTTTTCGCTCCGAGGGCCCGGTTGGTTTCTTGTTCGAAACAAAACAACCCTACTGAAATTTCTCCGAAACCGTGAGTGTAATATACCAAAACGGCCGCCTCAATCCATGAATCCAAATGCAACTGACAGTGCGTCGATCAGTGATCTGTAGCCCATGTTATGGGCATTTGAACAGAATTGTCCGAAAATAGGGGGTTTAGGCCCAGTCTGACCCGGCCCAATACCCCTTGGGTCAACCCGAACTTGGTCGACCCGACCTGGGTCCAGGTCCGGTCAAGTTGGGCATGACCCAACTCGGCCGGTGCAGGGGTCCGGTGCGGGAGTCCAGCCCGGCGCGGCTGGTACGGCCCGACGTGGGCGGCCCGGCCCGCGTGGCCGGTGGCATGGCTCTCGGCCGAGCGGGATGCGGGGGGGTTGCTTCCCCCCTTGATTGAAGAAATGGTCGGCCGTTAAGGATGTAATTAATTGTACCAGCAGGACCCGAGGTGTCCCGCCTCCATCTGGTGCCAGCGGCTAGCTCGTCTGGCCGCTCCTCTGATCCTCCGCAGCCATAGGCCGCGGCTCCTGCCCGTCCGGTGCAACACAACGGCGCCGCAACCCTCCGTCGCGGCCCCCTCTTGGAGGTGGCCTCACCAGCATCGCACGATGGTGCCGCGCACCTTCTTCGCGGCCCGCTTTGTCCTCAATTCTCTCGTCCCCGCGCGGTGCAATGGCACCACGTCGCCTCCGTTCCAAACCACAATGATGATCAACAACAAAAAGGACAGGAGGATCGGCCATGTTTGTGCGGTCAGTCCGCCTCCCATTATATTGATAACAGGCAGCCAAAAATTAACGAAGAACGTCAAATTAATCTTCAACGCAAAATCAACCCCTACCTAAGATAAATTTTAAGAAGCTAGCGTCGCATGGTGTTGTTTAGATGATGGAATTGACGTGTTCCCAAGGAGGGGATGGCGTCACACACCAGTTGCAGACATGATAAGGAATGGCACATCGATCACTCCTGGTGGTGATGGCGTTCTTCGTCAAAGCCTTGATGTTCTTCAACGAAAGTGAAGGCATTCATCAAGAGTTAGTGTTCTCTCCCCAAATTTCCTCACACTATAAAACCCCCAAAATAAAATAAGGCCTTTCTTATTTTATTTACACATTCCATGCTTTTCAAAACATCAAAAACTGAAACACTTAATTAAATTAATTGAATAGATCTAATCAATCAATTTAATGTGAGAGTTGACATGAAATAAAGAGGGGGAGTGGGTGAGTTACAAATAAATGGGGGGGTTGCCAAATTTAAGAGGGGTTAGAGGAATTTGAAGGGGTGGGGCTCGTGTCGGCCCCATCTCATCGGGTCGTGCAAGTATCTCCTCACCTGAGATTCGTGGAAGACGATGTGCACCCTGTGCAACTGAGGTGGAAGAGCCATGCGATAAGACACCTTCCCTATCCTGCTGAGAACTAGGAATGGTCCGATGAAGCGTGGAGACAACTTGCCTCCCCAGCCTAATCATCGTAATCCACATCGAGGTGAGACCCTCAAGAAAATGTGGTCTCCATCCACGAACTCTAGGGGTCTCTACCTCCTGTCAGCATAAGACATCTGTCGGCTCTGAGCTGTCCTCATCCGCTTTTGGATGACCTGAACCTTCTCCGTTGTGGCCTAGACCATCTCTGGTCCTACAAGTGCTGACTCCCTAAGATCTATCATGCACATAGATGATCTGCAAGGTCATTCGTACAATGCCTCATATGGTGCCATCCCGATGGTGGAGTGGTAGCTATTGCTGTACGCAAACTCCACCAAAGGTAGGTGATCCTCCCAGCTGCGACCAAAGTCGAGGACACATTCATGGAGCATGTCCTCGAGATCCTGAATGGTCCTCTCTGTCTGAACATCCTTCTGTGGGTGAATGGCGATGCCCTGGTGTAGCTGCGTCCCAAAGGCCTCTAGTAACCCCTTCCATAGCCGGGAAGTAAAGTGAGCATCTCGAGCGGAGACGATAGTCGATGGCACACCATGAAGCCGTATGATCTCTCGAACGTAGAGGTGTCCCAAGATCTCAATTGATCCTTGCTCTCTGATGGGTAAGTAGTGGGCCAACTTGGTGAGTCGGTCAACAATCACCCAAATAGAGTCGTGACCTCTGGAAGTACATGGAATCCCAATCACAAAATCCATAGATATTCCATCCCACTTCCACTTCGGGACCTCAAAGTGATGTTCCAAGCTTGCTGGTACCTGGTGCTCCGCTATCACCGGCTAATAGGTGAGGCACTGAGAATTGATCTCTGCTACAGCTTTCATCATACCCATCCACTAGTGTTGTCGTCTGAGATCCTAGTACATCTTCGCTACTCCAGGATGTACCGCTAGAGGGGAAGTGTGAAACTCTCTCAGCACCTCTTCCTGTAATACATCTGGTACTATGGTACAACCTTTGAAAAGGACTACATGCCCTTCTCCTACATAGAACCTATCAGGTGTCTATCCTGAAGATATCTATGCATGTCGCGTCTCATAGTAAACATCCCCTCGATGTGCTTCACTGACCCGCTAAAGAAGTGGAGGAGTGACTGTGAGCGACTGAAGAAAGGCTTCCCCATCTCTATCCATGAAGGATATTTGTAAAGTGGCTAACTGCTCTGTCGCCTCTCCATGTAGTTGAATGCCCTTCCTCCATTAGAGGGCATCAGCTACTACGTTCCCCTTTCCAATAGTATAGAAAATATCAACATCATAGTCCTGGAGGAACTCAAGCCATCGTTGCTATCTCAGGTTCAGGTCCGTCTATGAGAAGATGTACCCGAGACTCTAGTGGTCATAGTAGACTGTAAAGAGCTCTCCCATCAGATAGTTCTGCCACATCATCAGAGCGAATACCACTACTGCTAACTCCAAGTCTTGGGTAGTGTAGTTATGCTCATGCTGCCTCAACTGTCGTGATCCACAGGTGATCACTACCTGCTCCTACATCAGGACACACCTGAGTCCGGTCCCGAATGCATCGTAGTAGACTACGTACCCTACTCCCTCCTCTGGTAGCCTCAATATGGGTGCACTGGTCAATCTCTTTCTCAGCACCTGGAAGCTCTAGTGACATCTACCTGACCACACGAAGGGTATCCCCTTCTTCGTCAATGCTGAGAGTGGTGCTGCAATTCTGGAAAAGTCTGGCAGAAACCTCTGATAGTACCTGTTTCGGTGCGGATGTGTGTCGGGATGATGTTCCGCCAGGACGCGTTCGCGCGTGCGCCCTTTGACCCGAGGGGATGGTAGCGTGGCTTGTGGCCCTGTAGTCCCTCTTTCCAAAGGTGGGCGGCATCCATCTCTTATTCAGGGACGTCTACTCCTTGATCGAAACCGGGATGATGGGATGTCGGCTCCTCTTTCCATGGACGTCTCCTCGGAACTCGTCGCCTAATCCGGGTCTCCCTCATAGATTTAAGAATGTTCGTGAATCTCATTCCCGGCGCCATATCTTCATGGACACCGGTTAATTAAGCTGCTTCCGCCCAGACGCTCCAAGGAGTCTGGTCGGGGCAGCAACCTGTGGTGAGGAGACCGGGTAGCTCCGGGTGTTGGGGGCGTGTCTTAACACTGCGGCTCTGCATGTCTGCCTTCCGTCCCTAATAGTGCTTCTCGAAGGCGTGATGGCCTGATGCATCCCGCGCTGGGTACGGGGAACTGCGTTACCTGAGGTTTTCCTCAGCTTCCCATGTTTAACACGGGGTATGCCGCGAGTTTAACGTCCAGCGGGGACGACCTCAGACTAATCAACACGAGGAGTGGATCAGATGACAGAACCCCTTGCGGGGAACCTCCGATGCTGGGGCCAGCACATGGGCAGCTTCCCGAGTGAAGTGGAGTGGAATGAAGTGGCATGACCCCACCGGGATGTGGCGGCACGGGTAAGGATCAGGATGGATGATGGAGTGAAGAGCTTGGACCCCGTAGAGGCTTCCTACATACCGCGTGTTAGCACGGATCAAAGTCAGCGTAGTTCGGATATACAGTTTAACGTCATGCTGGACGATGGAAAGCCGACTCACAAGGAGGTCCAGGCTGCCGAACAGAGGATTGAACCAAACCACCTCGCACAGAGGGGGATGGAACGGCTGGGTGGATCACAGTTTCACGTCATGCTGGACGCTGGTGTTTGGGGCTTACACTCTAAGGAGGCCCATAGGCGGCAAAGCTCAGTTGAAGAGGGACTTGGGCCGAAGGTGAGAGACACCTCGATCCCTGTCACGCCCTCCACTGGCTTCAGTAGTGGGGAAGCACAATGGAGATACACATGTGCAGTCCCCCACAAGGGCGGATTCGTAGGTGAATCGACGCGAATGTGAACCCGGGAGGGGTCCACTGATAGACGAACCGACGTGAATACGACTGGGACGACCAGGTGGTGGGCTTGAACCTCCGGGAGGCTTCCTACGTACCCTATTTAGGAGACAAGGATCAAAGTCCACGTAGTTCATTCTGTCAGGACTTACGCACTGAGGCAACCTGAGTGCGGCAAAGCTCAGTTGAAGAGGGACTTGGGCCGAAGGTGAGAGACACCTCGATCCCTGTCACGCCCTCCACTGGCTTCGGCAGTGGGGAAGCACAATGGAGATACACATGTGCAGTCCCCCACAAGAAACTAGGGGTTTGTAATACCCTACCCCCGTGGGCGAAGGCCACTCCAATGAATCGTCCCTAAAGAGGGGAAATCCCGACATCCCTGCAGAGACGAGCGGGTGGGGGCCACATCCAAACCGGGGGGGACCCTGCGTGCGAGGCATGGGATCGGATGAAGCGGACTGTTTAACGCCTTTCCAGACGAAGTACAGTTTAACGTCATGTGTTGAGGACGAAGCGGACGGTTTAACGTCTTGCCGGACGAAGTATAGTTTGACGTCATGTGTTGAGGATGATGGATGATTGGCAGTTTAACGTCTTGTCGCATGGACGTGGGATGAACAGTTTAACATCTTGTAGCTCGGACGTGGTACAGTTTAACGTCATGTTGGACGAAGATGCTTGGCAGTTTAACGTCTTGTAGCGCGGACGTGGTACAGTTTAACGTCATGTTGGACGAAGATGCTTGGCAGTTTAACGTCTTGAAGCGCGGACGTGGTACAGTTTAACATCATGTTGGACGAAGATGCTTGGCAGTTTAACGTCTTGCAGCGCGGACGTGGTACAGTTTAACGTCTTGTTGGACGAAGATGCTTGGCAGTTTAACGTCTTGCAGCGTGGACGTGGTACAGTTTAACGTCATGTTGGATGAAGATGCTTGGCAGTTTAACGTCTTGCAGCGCGGACGTGGTACAGTTTAACGTCATGTTGGACGAAGATGCTTGGCAGTTTAACGTCTTGCAGCACGGACGTGGTACAGTTTAACGTCATGTTGGACGAAGATGCTTGGCAGTTTAACGTCTTGCAGCACGGACGTAGATAGTGCCGCCGATGGGTCCGTGTCACTTCGCGCGAGCCTGGAGGGCCACACGGGAAGACAACGCACGGTGCGGGCACCCAGGATGAAGATCATCGGGCGCCACGCAGGCGGGTACCCTCAGGGGGTCATAGGGGGCGACACTGGCGGTTTGCGCACAAAAGAGGAGCTTGGTGCGCAATACCGCGGTTCGGCGCGCAATTGGGCGGGCTGGCGCGCAATTGGGCCAGTGCTTTGCGCGCGGAAGGTGGAGATTGCGCGCACCAGGCCTCTGATAGCACGCGGGGGCAACGGCCCATTCTTTAACGAATGGCCACTTTGTAAGGGGGGGTGCGCGCAATCGGGCTGGATTGCGCGCACCCAGGGGCAATTGCGCGCAAGAGGCTTCTTTTGCGTGCGAAGGCCTTCGGGTGAGGAGTTGGTAAAAGGAAAGAAGCCAAAGGGCTTGTGCGCGAAGGCGAACCCCGAGGCTTGCTTGCGCGAAATAAAAGAGGTTACCTGAAGATCGGCATTGCGCGTGGAGGGGGCGGGATTGCGCGCACGAGCGACTCTTCGAATTCTGGCAACCTCCAAAACGTCGGGGGTCGCCTTGTATTTATAGGCAACCCGGGCGCGCAATTCGGTTCGCGGGCGCACAATTCGGCTCGAGGGCGCGCAACACGGCTCGGGCGCGAAATAGGGGCCCGGCGCGCAATAGGGTCGCGCACGGGCGCCGGGCGCGGAAAATTAAGCGCCGACTCGTCCCATTGCGCGAATCCCGGAAGGATTGCGCGCGCCTAGCCAATATTGCGCGCGGGCCACCGATATTTTCCGCAAGGCCTTCGGGCCTTCCGAAACATGCTTCTGACTCCAAATATGACTTTGCTTTCCTCATCCGGAGCTTCGTTTGAGGAGCAACGGACTTTTCACGCATCTACAAAAGCCCCCCCTCGGAATCTGATCGGCGAGAGGTCGCAACGATCGGGTTCCGAGGGAGACGCCAGAATGCCGAAGTCATGAGCGGGATCGTACACAGGCCAGGATCGGCGAGCTACGCGCTGCGACCGCTGACGAAGAGAGGGCATGCAGAGAGCGAGAAGCAGCTCTGGAGGCCGCCAGCCAAAGGGTAGCGGCGTTGGAAAGATCCATTCAGCACGCTTATCCCTAGGGGCTTTGTTTTTACCATTCCCAGAACCTTTTGCTTCCTCTACTCAATACTTCGATCCATTTGTATGGATCAACATATTTATCTGCATCTTTTTGCTTAACGTGCTCAACCACAATTCATTGTCTTGCGGGAGCATTAACCAAGCTTCAGGCATCCACAATTGGGCCTGGATTTCTAAGGAAAAGAGGGAGGTCATTCCTAGGAAAGGAGACCTCAGACCTAATCAGTGTACCATCCCCCCAACTTGTTCCGACACACGAGCGGGACAACGCTCGGGGCGTTGAGATTTTATCCGAACATAGGGAAATGAGAAAGGGTGAATCGCGTGTCCCGAATTCAGAAATCCACGACGGTCAGTCTTCCAGGAAATGCCCAAGACGTCAAGAGGACAATGGATCAATCGACCATACTACTGCAATAGACGGACCGAAGGTCATCAGTCATATTGCAGGAGGCGGATCACATGTAATCATCAATACCGCTTTGGGGGTTACTTCATACACAAGGGCGGAAACCCGGATCAAAAGAGCATGTGAAGCGTGGTGCGAAGTGATGGTTTGTTCGGACAGAATCTAACACTCCCAAAATTGCGCCACCATGGGGAAAACGTATTTGGCGGACACACTAATCTGGCCGTGGATCACCCCAATTCTCAGACAGAGGAAACTGTCGCTTCCCATCATTGCAATGGGGAATCCCGAGCTGAATCGGGGAGAATATCACAACCGCACCACTCTACCAGAAGCCAGGCCAGACGGCCGGCGACGAGGAGGGGCGTGACATAGCGATCCCTGAGGCTGGACCCGAGTCGAGATGCCCGGGCGTTCCTACGTACTCCATCAGGCTGGAGATCAAGCCACACGTAGTTCTGAGAGCGCAGTTTTAACGTCATGCGGGACGTAGAACCCCGTTTAGGGAGATCCTAGTTTATGGTCGTAGAGCTCGGACCATAGGGGCAGATCTTTGTTTAAGGTCTTAGAGCTCGGACCATAAGAACCTCAAAGTACGCCACATCGTGGTCCTATCCCCTGGATATGCGAAGATGCACTGTGGGATAGTGTCAAGAGTGCCGAGATTTTGCCTAGTCAGAATGGGGGGTGGAGAACGTAATGTGAATCATGCAGCCATTCACTCAAGGACTGGTGGCACCGGCGTAACGCTAAGGGAGTACTGCCGACCGTGGCGGAAAAGCAGCATCAATATCACATTGACCGTTGATGGAATGAGGCATCAAACGAGCATCAACCTCTCAAGCGCAGGATTCATATCGATTCGCTACCCAAGGCCCTTGGGGGCACAAGCCCGAGTCGGTGGGAGAGCACTGAGGCATTGTATCCAGACCACTCACGGGGGTTCCACCCAGGGCGTAGGCGATGGGTCCGAATGAAGGGGAGCACGAAGCCTGAAAAGTGGAAGGAACCTGACCAAGCTGAACCTGACCCTCCTGGCAATAAACCAGAGTACTCTTGACCCCGGTGGACCACTGCAAGGGGTCGAGGGACACGCCTCGAGGTTGACCTGAAGGCAGCGGATTCCCAAGAGAAGGGGGAATCTCTAAGAGGTGGGGGGCTAGACCCGAAGTTTCAAACATCCAGGCGTTCCTACGAATCCCACAATGATGGGAATCAAGCCATAGGTAGTTCTTGAAGCGCGGCGCAACACAATCGGGCACCAGCGCGGGGAGGGGTGCGGGTCTGGCCCTCACACCCAGAAGAAGCGGTATTTGATATTTCTTGTTTGTCCTTAAAGGTGGATAGTTTTTCTTTGTGCAGCGACATGCCTGTGATTAAGAAATCCCTGGCGTCGCTACAATAATCAAGCCATGAAAGGAATTGATAAATGGCGTGGTTATTAACCAGCGCCCAACGTGAGTGTCCCCCGAGGAGAACATCACAATGCAGTGTCGTTTCTCATCGGGCGGCCAAGATGATCACAGTTTACGATCGTGTGGTAAGACCAGGCAACACAGTTTAAGGTCATGTGGTTCGGACCATGGAGGAATCTTCTTATTGCGATACGGCGGACCCAGCGGAGGTGGGGACACATCCTAGCCCTGCGGTCATGCACAATTCCAGGGGAAGGATCCTGGGATAGGGGCCTGCATATGTCTATCAACCGAGGGGCAGAGATGCTAGCCTCCAGCTATGCTGGGCCCAGAACGCGATTGTTCGGGCGACTCCTTCCTCCTAATGGGGACGAGGGTCTAGCTACACATGGCCCTTAGGGAGGACATCAGCATCTATCATTGGTGCTCATATCGTGGGAGCCTCGAATGGCACCATTACCCTGGTTGGCCTGCCTAACGTGTTGAGGTGTACTGAGGGTCAGTTATGAAGAGAGAGTGTCGAGCTTCCACTAGAACGCACTGAGGCGGAGTGTGATAAGGACTGCGCAACCAATGTTCAGAGCCTGAAAGAGTTGACATGGCGATCAAGAACGTTGCTGACCATATTCGCAACACAACATCCGATCGCGTCAGCCTAGGATGAGGAAAGAAAATGAGCATCAACCGCTCAAGCGCAGGATTCATATCGATTTGCTGCCCAGGAAGGCCCAAACAAGAGGAAGCGCGAGGCCCGAAAAGTAACACACGACTTGTCGGGATTGAATCTGACACTACGGGTCATAGACCGGAGTACCCCAAAACATGCTAACAGATCAACGAAAAGGGTAGGAGGACTCACTTTGAGAGAAATCAAAGGACGGCAGATCCCCGTGATCGACCAAGAGATGGGGCTGGACCTGGAACACAAGCGTCCAGGCGGTCCTACGTATCCCATAAGGATGGGAATCAAGACGCACGTAGTTCTTGAGAGGCAGTTTAACGTCTGGCGGGACGAAGTGTAGTTTAACGTCATGCGGGACGATGGAGCATGCGGTTTAACGTCCTACAGCATGGACGAATGCAGTTTAACGTCGTGTGAGACGATGGATGCTTGGCAGTTTAACGTCTTGCAGCGTGGACGAATGCAGTTTAACGTCGTGCGGGACGAATGCTGAACAGTTTAACGTCTTGTAGCTCGGACGTGGTGCAGTTTAGCGTCATGCAGGACGGAGTGCAGTTTAACGTCATGCGGGACGAAGTGCAGTTTAACGTCATGCGGGACGAAGTGCAGTTTAACGTCATGCGGGACGAATGCTGAACAGTTTAACGTCTTGTAGCTCGGACGTGGTGCAGTTTAGCGTCATGCAGGATGGAGTGCAGTTTAACGTCATGCGGGACGAAGTGCAGTTTAACGTCATGCGGGACGAATGCTGAACAGTTTAACGTCTTGTAGCTCGGACGTGGTGCAATTTAGCGTCATGCAGGACGGAGTGCAGTTTAACGTCATGCGGGACGAAGTGCAGTTTAACGTCATATGGGGCGAATGCTGAACAGTTTAACTTCTTGTAGCTCAGACGTGGTGCAGTTTAGCATCATGCAGGACGGAGTGCAGTTTAACGTCATGCGGGACGATGGACACTCAGGAAAAGTACTGCTTGAGGAACCTAGCGTTGGTGGGAGGAGTGACACGCTCACCATCCATAGTCTCTAGGGAGTACGAGCCATTGGGATAGACCTTGTGGATGACAAAAGGTCCCTCCCACTTGGGCTCCAACTTGGGCGGCTTCCTGCCAGGGATCATTAGTGCTCTTAGGGACAGTACTAGGTCACCCTGCAGGAAGGAGCGGAGGCGAACCTTCTTATTGAAATCTCGATCCATTCTGCTTTGATGCCTCTCCAAGTTGTGCATAGCGCGAAGACTATTCTCATCGAGTGCTTCCAACTCGACTAGACGGGCTTCATCAGCTCTGTCCGGCGCTTGCTGGTCGTAGACCGCAGTGCGCAAGGACGGTAACTGGATCTCGATGGGCAGGACGGCCTCAGCTCCATACACCAGGGAATAAGGGGTCATCTGGGTGGAATTGCGAGTCATCATCCGATAAGCCCAGAGGGCGTTGGGGAGCTTGTCCGGCCAACTCTTCTTGTTCTGACCAACCATCTTTTGCAGAATGTTAGAGAGGGTTTTGTTAAACGCCTCAATCTGTCCATTCGCCTGCGCATGATAGCGAAATGTATGGTTCGAGCGAATATTGTACTTGGCGTACAACTTCTTCAACTCGGTTGCTCGGAAATTGGCTCCGTTATCCGTGAGGATAGCGTGAGGCACTCCAAATCGATAAATGATGTTGGAGGTCACGAAGTCAGTGATAGAACAGGATTTGACCTCTCTGAGCGGAATCGCCTCACCCCATTTGGAGAAGAAGTCTGTGGCGGTCAGAATGAACCGGCACTGGCGAGCCGTCGCTGGCAGGTAAGGTCCCACAACGTCCAGCCCCCAGACTGCAAAGGGCCAAGAATACTTGGTGGTATAGAGAGGCTCTGGCGGCCGATGCACAAAGTTCGCATGAACCTGGCACGCATGGCACTTCCTGGCATACTCGATGCAGTCATGGATCATGGAGGGCCAGAAGTATCCCAACCTCCGAATATGGTGGGACAGCTTCGGCCCAGTCTGGTGGGCACCACATGAACCAGCATGAACCTCTTGCATGAATCGTGGGATCTCATCTCCCTGAAGGCAACGGAGGAGAATACCATCAAACCCGCGTCTATAGAGGATCTGCTCCAGGCCGGGACTGCTCTGGAAGACAAACTGCGATGCGCGGCGTCGAACTCGCTCGCGCTCGGCCCGATCCAACGGGGGAATTCCATGTTGGAGGTACTCAACCAGGGGCGTCCTCCAATCAGGGACTGGTTCGACTGCCATATATGTGGTACTCAGGGCTCCGAGCACAGGGGCAACCGTGGTGAGATTACTTACCGACAGGCCGTGATCTCCCTCCGGGATAACGGGAGCGATGAGCCTGCGGTGCGTCACGCGGATGATCAGGTTGTCCTGTTCAGGCTCCGCGAGTGACGCAGCCAGGCTGGCCAAAGCATCTGCTCGACCGTTCTGCAACCGGGGAATATGGACAATTTCTGGCTGAGAAGGGAACTGGGCCATCAGAAGGAGGGTGCACTCCAGCAATGGCACAAGTTCCGGCTTCCTGACAACATAGTCGCCATTGATCTGCCTAACGACCAGCTCGGAGTCCCCTTTCACACACAGATGGGGCACGTCGATCTCGAGAGCTAACTCGAGGCCAGTGATGAGGGCATGGTATTCCGCCTCATTGTTGGTACAGCCCTCTGACAACAGGAAAGTGTATGGAAGCACAACTTGCTCTGGGGTAATGAAGACGATACCCAAGCCCACTCTGTTGAGCTTATGATTATCGAGTCTTCTACCGGTGGGGCTCCGGGAGGCACCGTCAAAGTGCATCTGCCAGCATGGATTGGCACGGTCAACCGAGAGGACGGCCTCATCAGAAAATCCTAGATTTAGCGGCTGATCCGCGAAGGTCGGGTGAGCAGCAAGAATGTCTGCCAATGCTTGCCCTTTGATGGTCTTCTGAGACACATACCTGATGTGGAACTGCTGGAGAATCACATCCCACCGCGCTAGATGGCCAGTCAACGTAGGCCGGCTTCGGATATATTTCAACGGGTCTACCCGAGAAACCAACTGTACCTCATGGTGATGCAAGTAGTGCCGTAATTTCTGTACGGAAAATACGAGCGCCATGCAGCTCTTCTCGATTGGGGAATACCTAACTTCCGCATCGAGGAGCATGCGACTGAGGTAATAGAGGCTATTCTCTGTTCCCTCGTTGTACTTCTGGGCAAGAAGGGCACCAAGGGACCGTTCCAGGGCGGTCACATAAAGGACCAGCGGCCTCCCGGATACATGCGGCATCAGAACCGGAGGTTGAAGCAGGTACTGCTTGATTTCCTCGAAAGCGGTCTGACACTTTTTATCCCATACATAGGTGGCACCTTTCTTCATGAGCCGAGAAAAGGGCTTACACTTTCCGGCCAGATTCGCGATGAATCGGCGTATATAGGCTAAGTGTCCTTGGAACCCTTGCAGTTCTCGGATGTTACCTGGGGGAGGCATCTGGCTAATCGCCCTGATCTTCTCTTGGTCGATCTCAATACCCCGGTATCTTACCACAAAGCCAAGAATCTTCCCGGAGGTGACCCCGAAGGCACACTTCAACGGGTTCATCTTCAGGCAGCGAGACCGGAGGAAGCCGAACACTTTCTCAAGATCTTTGAGATGGTCCTGACGCTGGCGCGATTTGACCACCAAGTCGTCGACGTAGCATTCCACCAGTGTGCCGAGGATTGGCTTGAATATGTGGTGCATCGCCCATTGATAGGTGGCACCTGCATTCTTCAGGCCGAAGGGCATGACCTGGTAACAAAAGATACCTTGGGGGGCCCTGAAGGCAGTGAACTCCTCATCCTCAGGGGCCATCCAGATTTGGTTGTATCCGGAGTATCCATCCATGAAGGAGAGGGCTTGGAACTATGTCGTGGCGTCAATCAACAGCTCTGTCACCGGAAGGGGAAAATCATCCTTCGGACAGTGGCAGTTGAGATCGCGGAAGTCGATACAGACTCTGATCTGCCCGTTCTTCTTCCTGACTGGCACGATGTTGGCCAGCCATCTGGGGTACTGAACTTCCCTCACGAAGTTGGCTTTGATAATCTTGTCAGCTTCGGCCTCAACCATGGCACCGTTGAATGGGTGCATCTTCCTGGGAGGCTGCTTGAACCCGCGATGGTTCGCTGGGAGACCAAGGCGGTGGACGGCTACCTGAGGATCTAGCCCCGTCATCTCGTCATAGCCCCAAACGAACACATCACGGTGCTCTATGAGGAAGTCCACGTACTACTGCCGCTCCTCAGAGGGCATGGCGGCACTGACAAATGTGGGTCTTGGATCTGCCTCGGTTCCAAGGTTCACCTGTACTAACTCATCGACCGTGGCGGAGACGCCCTCCTCAAAGGATGGGGGTGCATCTTCCACGTCCTCTCCACTTGGGGAGGGATCGTCCATGGGAGAGACCGCGTTGGAAACTGCATTGGGGCCACCAGATCCTGTTGGGCCGCTGTTGCTGGCATGGGTGGTCGCGGTCATCTCATCAGGAGACTCACCGGCCGTCGAGACCATGGCTACGTCCAACTGATGGATCTGGAGGACGTAAGCGTCATCCAAACTTGCCCAGGGATCACTTGCAACAGCGACAGGCTCAACCTCACCTGTCAGGATCTTCTTATCCTTGCTCTTGTAATAGTCTGTGTCCAGATAGCGGGCTTCACATGAGGCAAAAGGAGAGGCATCTCCCTAAAGCACGCCTACTCGACCATGGAGGGAGTATTTAAGACATTGGTGGTATGACGAGGGAACTGCCGCATGAAGGTGGAGCCATGGCCTGCCCATCAATGCGTTGTACGCAGTGTCCTGAGAGACTACCATGAATTCGGTGTTGGCAACCAGGTCACCGAACTGGGTCTTCAAACGTATCTTGCCGACCAGAGTTTTCTCGGTGCGGTCGTACCCCTGGATCCTGAGGTCGGAGGGGATCAAGTCATCCTCAGACAACCCCAATCTCCGGAGCGTCTGAGTTGGAATCAGGTTAATCCCAGACCCCGTGTCGACAAGACAGCGCCGGACTTCAAGGCCATTGAACTGGCCAGTAACATACAGTGGAAGAATGTGCCCCTGTATAGTAGGGTCTTCATCCTCACCAGAGAACTAGATAACTGCCTGACATCCGGCGTCCTCAATCGTTTCGGCGTGAAAGGCCTCTGCAGCCGCAACCTCCGTCTCAAACTGGAGGGGGCTCTTCAGGGCTTCAGCGACCGCCTCGTGCATCTCAGGTGACAGGCGCAGAGCCTCATGGATGGAGAGACTTGCTGGGATGTCGGACAAGTGCTTCAGGACATCATACTTTCTTGGCAAGCGCGAGCCCCTGGTTGCAGGAGGTTGCTCTGCGGTTGGAGGCATGACGGGCGTTGCCGGTTGGACCGGCGGCCGACTGGTGCTTGGCGCATCTCGCTGTTCACTAGTTGAAGCCCGGGAAGTAGTCACCGTACTGGGGCCAGGAGGCCGGGATGGACTCGTGGCAGGATGGAGCTGGTCGCGGAGCGGCTGAGGCGGTTCTGCCTGGTCCCACACCACAAACAGTGGCGGAGGCGAATCCGTCATCCCCGGATGGGGGGGCTGTGCGCGCTGAGCTCGGTTTTGAGCCTGCTGCCTAGTCTCAGTG
Source organism: Viscum album (assembly GCA_963277665.1). Lineage (NCBI taxonomy): Eukaryota > Viridiplantae > Streptophyta > Magnoliopsida > Santalales > Viscaceae > Viscum > Viscum album. The sequence goes on from OY728141.1 coordinate 1,431,231,052, forward strand.
GCGTGCACGGCCTGGCTGGAGGTACCAACTGTCGTGCCCCAGTGACTCCTGTTGTTGCGGTTCCTCCGACGGTGGCGACGATCGGGGACACTAGGGAGGTCCACCTGGTGTTCTTCAACGTCAGGAACCAAAAAGGGATTTACCAGCTCGACGGTATTAACCGAAGCGTACCCAACACTGTCATCGGACGAATCATTCATCACCGGGCGGATCCGGGGAGGGATCCCCATCTCCGGGGGCATGAAATCGCCGAGAGTGCGGGATAGCGGCGGAACTGGCGGGGCGCGCTCTTCCTTCTTGCGCCGCTGCCGTTTGCTCTTCTCGGAAGAGGCAGGCTGGGACGACGATGCCGAAGCAGCACCCGCAGATTTTGGGGGCTCAGGCTGATTCAAGCATGCACAGATGATTCCATGGGCACGAATGATCGTCTTGCGGGCCATCCAGTTATTATACTTCTGGGATCCGCGGTCGGAGACTAGCTGCCATTCGTCCCCATCGCCACTATCGTCATCTGATCCCACGAACACACCCGCCACTTGCGCTGGAGCTGGGCCCAACCTGATTACATTATTGTTAATATGGTCTTGGAGCCAGTCCTTAAACACGTAGCACCTCCAGATGGTGTTCCCCAGGGCCCGATGGTAAGGGCAGTAGCGGGGGTTATCCGTGAGATGTGCCTCCTCTGGCCTCCACCACTCAGGCAGTCGCACAATCCTCTGCTCCAGGGTGCTCCGGAAATAACCGGGGACCTGATCCTCGTGAAATGAGTAAGTCAGGTATCACGGGCCCCTGGGAGTATGGTCTTGACGAGGGGATGGAGGGGCCTGCCGAGGAGGTGGACCCTGATTATCTCGCCTGGGTTGTGGCGGTACATTACGCAGAGGGGTCGGCCGGTTCTAGGGCTGCCGCTGCTGGGCCGGGAACTGAGCCCGTGGAGGCGGATTCTTGTGAGGCTGTGGAGCTGGCCTCACCGGCAGCATCTCCAATGACCTGGGGGCCTCTATCTGGGCAACAGCAGCGGGCTCAGCCCTGCTGACTCTCCTTGCAGGGATCATAGGAGGCAGCGGGTGTGCCTGACTGGCCTGTTGGAGGGCTTCCTCAAGACGTTGAGCTTTGTCTGAGAAGTCCCTGAACCCTCCGGGGTAATTCTGAGTGATCAAGGAAGGGACCAGCTCGGTCTTGACGTTCCCGACGCACATTGTCAGCAACTTCTCCTGAGTCAATGGCATGTCAAGGGAATACGTGAGACCCTTCCATCGGGCGACGAAATCCACGACTCGCTCATCAGGCCTTTGCTTGCACTTTAAGAGGTCTGCGATACTCGTCTTCCGGGTCGTAGAACTGAACTGGTAGAGGAACTGTCTACGAAGGTCCTCCCAGCTAGTTATCGACCCGACGGGGAGCTGGCTGTACCAGACAAATGTTGGCCCTTCCAGCCCCTGGCGGGTTCCGTGCCCCAGTGCTGAATGCTCGGACGAGCAACATGCTAATCTTACAACACCTCTGAAAGCTATCGGTCTTCGTATTAAGGAGAAGAGATTCACGTCGGGTTCACCATTTTCTGTTTCGGTGCGGATGTGCGTCGGGACGCTGTTCCGCCAGGACGCGTTCGCGCGTGCGCCCGTCGACCCGAGGGGATGGGAGCACGGCTTGTGGTCCCGTAGTCCCGCTTTCCAAAGGCGGGCGGCATCCGTCCCTTATTCAGGGACGTCTGCTCCTTGATCGAAACCAGGATGATGGGATGTCGGCTCCTCCTTCCGTGGACGTCTCCTCAGAACTCGTCGCCTAATACGGGTCTCCCTCATAGATTTAAGAATGTTCGTGAATCTCGTTCCCGGCGCCATATCTTCATGGACACCGGTTAATTACGCTGCTTCTGCCCAGACGCTCCAAGGAGTCTGGTCGGGGCAGCAACCTGCGGTGAGAAGACCGGGTAGCTCCGGGTGTTGGGGGTGTGTCTTAACACTGCGGCTCTGCATGTCTGCCATCCGTCCCTAATAGGGCTTCTCGAAGGCGTGATGGCCTGAGGCATCCTGCGCTGGGTACGGGGAACTGCGTTACCTGAGGTTTTCCTCAGCTTCCCATGTTTAACACGGGGTATGCCGCGAGTTTAACGTCCAGCGGGGACGGCATAGGACTGATCAACAAGAGGAGTGGATCAGATGACAGAACCCCTTGCGGGGAACCTCCGATGCTGGGGCCATCACATGGGCGGATTCCCGAGTGAATTGGAGTGGAATGAAGTGGCATGACCCCACCGGGATGTGGCGGCCCGGGTAAGGATCGGGATGGATGATGGAGTGAAGAGCATGGACCTCGTAGAGGCTTCCTATGTACCGCGTGTTAGCGCGGATCAAAGTCAGCGTATTTCGGATATACAGTTTAACGTCATGCTGGACGATGGCAAGCCGACTCACAAGGAGGTCCAGGCTGCCAGACAGAGGATTGAACCGAACCACCTCGCACAGAGGGGGATGGAACGGCTGGGTGGATCATAGTTTCACGTCATGCTGGACGCTGGTGTTTGGGGCTTACACTCTAAGGTGGCCCATATGCGGCAAAGCTCAGTTGAAGAGGGACTTGGGCCGAAGGTGACAGACACCTCGATCCATGTCACGCCATCCACTGGCTTCGGTAGAGGGGAAGCACAATGGAGATACACATGTGCAGTCCCCCACAAGGGCGGATTCATAGGTGAATCGACGCGAATGTGAACCCAGGAGGGGTCCACTGATGGATGAACTGACGTGAATACGACTGGGACAACCAGGTGGTGGGCTTGAACCTCAGGGAGGCTTCCTACGTACCCTGTTTAGGAGACAAGGATCAAAGTCCACGTAGTTCATTCTGTCAGGACTTACGCAATGAGGCAACCTGAGTGCGCCAAAGATCAGTTGAAGAGGGACTTGGGCCGAAGGTGAGAGACACCTCGATCCCTGTCACACCCTCCACTGGCTTCGGCAGTGGGGAAGCACAATGGAGATACACATGTGCAGTCCCCCACAAGAAACTAGGGGTTTGTAATACCCTACCCCTGTGGGCGAAGGCCACTCCAATGAATCATCCCTAAAGAGGGGCAATACCGACATCCCTGCAGAGACGAGCGGGTGGGGGCCACATCCAAACCGGGGGGGACCCTGCGTGCGAGGGACGAGATCGGATGAAGCGGACGGTTTAACGTCTTGCCGGACGAAGTACAGTTTAACATCGTGTGTTGAGGACGAAGCGGACGGTTTAACGTCTTGCCGGACGAAGTATAGTTTAACGTCGTGTGTTGAGGACGATGGATGCTTGGCAGTTTAATGTCTTTCCGTGCGGACATGAGATGAACAGTTTAACGTCTTATAGCTCAGACGTGGTACAGTTTAACGTCATGTTGGATGAAGATACTTGGTAGTTTAACGTCTTGCAGCGCGGACGTGGTACAGTTTAACGTCATGTTGGACGAAGATGCTTGGCAGTTTAACAACTTGCAGCACGGACATGGTACAGTTTAACGTCATGTTGGATGAAGATGCTTGGCAGTTTAACGTCTTGCAGCGCGGACGTGGTACAATTTAACATCATGTTGGATGAAGATGCTTGGCAGTTTAACGTCTTGCAGCGCGGACGTGGTATAGTTTAACGTCATGTTGGATGAAGATGCTTGGCAGTTTAACGTCTTGCAGCACGGACGTGGTACAGTTTAACGTCATATTGGACGAAGATGCTTGGCAGTTTAACGTCTTGCAGCACGGACGTAGATAGTGTCGCCGATGGGTCCGTGTCACTTTGCGCGAGCCTGAAGGGCCGCACGGGAAGACAACGCATGGTGCGGGCCCCTGGGATGAAGATCATCGGGCGCCACGCAGGCGGGTACCCTCAGGGGGTCAAAGGGGGAGACCCTGGCGGTTCGCGTGCAAAAGAGGAGCTTGGCGCACAATACTGCGGGTCGGCGCGCAATTGGGCGGGCTGGCGCGCAATTGGGCCAGCGCTTTGCACGCGGAAGGTGGAGATTGCGCACACCGTGCCTCTGATAGCGCGCGGGGGCAACGGCCCATTCTTTAACGAATGGCCACTTAGTAAGGGGGGGCGGTGCGCGCAATCGGGCTGGATTACGCGCACCCGGAGGGCAATTGCGTGCAAGAGGCTTCTTTTGCGCGCGAAGGCCTTCGGGTGAGGAGTTGGTCAAAGGAAAGAAGCCAAAGGGGTTGCGCGCGAAGGCGAACCGCGAGGCTTGCTTGCGCGAAATAAAAGAGGTTACCTGAAGATCGGCATTGCGCGCGGAGGGGGCGAGATTGCGCGCACGAGCGACTCTTCGAATTCTGGCAACCTCCAAAACGTCGGGGGTCGCCTTGTATTTATAGGAAACCCCGGTCGCGCAATTCGGCTCACGGGCGCTCAATTCGGCTCGCGGGCGCGCAACGCGGCTCGGGCGCGAAAGAGGGGCCCGACGCGCAATAGGGTCGCGCACGGGCGCCGGGCGCGGAAAATTACACGCCGACTGGTCCCATTGCGCGAATCCTGGAAGGATTGTGCGCGCCTAGCCAATATTGCGCGTGGGCCTCCGATATTTCGCGCAAGGCCTTCGGGCCTTCCGAAACATGCTTCTGACTCCAAATATGACCTCGCTTTCCTCATCCGGATCTTCGTTTGAGGAGCAAAGGACTTTTCCGGCGTCTACAGTACCCATCCAGACCTTGGAAACTCCGAACCTCTATGACACTCCTGGGTGGCCACCAAGCTAGCACTGCCTCGATCTTCGTAGGATTCACCGCAACTCCCGCCTCAGAGATGATGTCCCCAAGAAGTGGAACTCACATATCCATATTTGAAACTTCGAGAGCTTACCATAAAGCTGGTGCTCTCGGAGTGTATCCAACACAACCCGCAAGTGGTAGGTGTGCTCCTCCTCAGTAGTCGAGTAAATCAATATGTCATCGATGAATACTACGACCAATCGGTCGAGGTAAGGCTATAGGATCTTGTTCATGAGACTCATGAACAATTCTGGAGCATTGGTTATGCCGAAAGGCATAACCATGAAATCATAGTAGCCATACCGACACCTGAAGTCTCTCTTATGCACATCCTCATCTCGATCTATGAGTTGATGATAGCCTGACCAGAGGTCTATCTTCGAGAACCATCGTGATCCCTTGAGTTGATCGAAGAGGTCGTCAATCCTAGGTAGCGGATACATGTTCTTCACAATCACCTTATTCAGGCGACGGTAGTCGACAGATAGTCGCAAGAACCCGTCCGCCTTCTTGGCGAACAAAATCGGGGAAGCCCCGGGTGGAAAACTGGGTCGGATTAATCCCATACCCTACAAGTCCTCCAGCTGTACTCGTAGCTCTTGAAGCTCAGCGGGAGCCATGTTATATGCTGGAGTAGATATCGGGGCTGACCCAGGGTACATGCCAATATAGAAGACTACCTATCTATAAGGAGGTAGTCCTGGAACGTCCTCAGGAAAAATGTCCGCATACTGATCCACCACAGCAGGAAAACTCGGACTCCTCACATCAACTGCTCCCAGGATAAGACTAGCCAACTGAGGAGTGACCTGTTGTCCTCTCATTTGCATGAGTCCATCCTGCGCTGTAGAGGCTCCCTTCTCGTCGGTGAAGGTGAACCTGAACCAATTTCTGTGGACACACCGCACCTTGCGGCTAATACAGTCGATCTGGGCATGGGCTGTAGATAACTAGTCCATACCCAAGTTGACGTCGTAAGGCCTCGACGCTGCTACATGAATATCCCAGCCAAAGCTCTCGCCTCTTAGAGTAATCTCAAAATGCCGACACCATTGCGTAATCATCGAGTCTACTCTCGTAGGAGTATCTAGCTGTAAGGATTGAGCCAACGACCCCGTAGGAATCTCCTAGCTCCAAACAAGGGCATAGGCAATGAAAGGATGACTCGCTCTTGTGTCTATAATAACTGCAGCTAGGGTAGAGTAGACACAGATAGTACCTCAAATCATCTCAGGTGGACCATGTTCGTAGGCCTCCGTAGCCTAAAGTTGTGCCTACCTCTGTCCGCCAGCTCCCTGTAGTAGGGGTGGACCTCTAGGGGGTGGTGGTGGTAGAGCCTCAAAACGTCGTCCACCTCCTACCGCCCGACCAGCTGCTCTGCCTCATCCACCTGCTCCCTGTGGACTACCACGGTTGAACCTATCCCTCTCCCTGGGTGGTCCCTCAACCGTCTTCTACTCCTCTGCATGGCGGTTCGGGCAGTCACGAGCCATGTGGCCCTTCCCGCCGCATGCATAGCACTGTCTTCTCCTCGTAAGGTTGGCTCTGCGCCGTGTGCCCCGCACCTCTATGCCAGTATCCTGAGGTCGCCCACCTGATGGTCTGGTCCTCTTTGACCTCTATGACATCCTTCGACTGCCAGCTTCAGAAGACTTCACTACGTGCCGCCCTGCGTTAAGTCTCGTTGCGGGTGTAGGCTCAGCAAAAAAGCTCTACACAAGAAGGGCTAGCGCCAGTACTCCTGCCTGCATCGGAATGCTGAGGGAGATCATTGATTCCCTAATCTCATGCCTCAGTCCGTGCTCGAAGGTCCAGGACCGGATGAATGGGTCACGTATCATGTTCGTGGAGTATCGCATGAGGTCGGTAAATCTCGTCGAGTACTCGGTTACTGTCATGATGCCATGCCACAACTGTAGTAGCTCCTGAATGTGCACCGTACGGAGGGGGGCTGGAACGAACTCTGAGCAGAGGAGGCTCTCGAAGCCCTTTCAAAGAATAGATGCCTTGTCGTGCACCTGGAGTATCAAGCTCCACCATCTACCTATTGTCGCAAGCATGAGACTCCCCACAAAGATCATCAGGAGGACAGCTGGTGTCCCAAATAATATAAAAACTAAAACAACAGGCTCCAACCAATCCTCGGCTGCCTGAGGGTCCGTCTCCCCATGGAACATGGGCATCCTCTAACACTGAAACTCGTGCAGTGCACTAAGGCGACGTGCACTCTCAGATTCTGGGGCTGGTGGCATCAGTGGCTCAGCTGGTAGAGATACCACCGGTGCCTTCGCTGTAATGGGGCCCTGCACCGAGACCTCGTCGCTCGGTGGGCTGTCTTCTCGCACAAATCTCAGAACCCTAGCTGGCATCCATTGTGGGGCCATCCTGAAAAGAGACAAGTGTTCCACGGTCAATATAGTATACCTGGTGAGCTGACTCAAAGTAATCACAAAGAAAACTTTTGAAACACAAATGATGTCAATGTTTTCGTTCACTGAGTTTGAAATCAAAATTCAGGGTCCTGGTGTATGGATACATCGGCCGCCGCACCAACACTGGACTCCCCGGACTGATAACCACACTCAATACCCTTAAAACTATTGCTTCACATAGATGAAAGATCAGAGTCTTGAGTTCTGTGGTGGAACCGAACTCCTCTAATACCATTTTTTCACGACCCATCCTTGGGGCCCGTGCTGTGACTACCCCAAGCCCGCCTTCCATAGGCCAGGGGCTGGCGACTAGAACCAAAGGCGTAAAACCCTATAAAAGGGAAGGAATTGTCTTTATAAAGTACAAAAACACCACAGAGTACACAAAAAGAAGTAAACACTAAGTAAAATGAGTACAAAAGTAAGTGTTGGAATGTAAATGGGCCAGAATACAAACCCAACTGAAATTAAAGTAAAAATGAAAGAATGTACAGCAGTAGAAGTGTAACACAGCAACATTGAGCCGTCCACTAGAAATCCCATATGAAGTGTTGGTACAGATAGTCTCCTCACCTCCTTGGCTCCAGCCATCCGCTCCGTGTACGTCCCGTCTAGTGATCCACCTCCAGGTACCGTCCAACTCCATGAGACTCCACCTCGATCAGCGCTGTCCGACGTCTGCATCCAACACAATGTAGTGCGGGCATAGCCCATACAGGGGTGAGTATACGATACTCAGTAGGGACCCCGAGACTCCCGACGGTCTCCCAGAATCCACGAAGGGTAAACCACAATGGAAAGATAGAATCACAAAGTATCAACCAACTCTATGTAGGTATATTCCCATACATATACCTAAGTCATCAATTCCAGTTCTGCTCCAACTCACGAGCCCCAGTTCATCCCAGTCCACATAGGAAAGTTCAACCAAGTCCACACAGGAAAGAAAACCCAAATCCACACATGAATCTAGTCAATCATATCAAAGATGATAATTGAAAGTCAAGACTCAGATCACATAGGTATACACTTCGTATGTTGATAGAGATGGTCAGATGTAGCCACTGATTCATCTAAGCTGTTGGACACACATAGGATACAAGACCATCTAAACTGTCAGACCCACAAAGGATACAAGACTAGCTACTCTACCAGACCCACATAGGATACAAGTACATTGTCAAATATTGCGGACCCACATAGGATACAAGAACAGTAATCATCACCGTCGAATCTATGAAGGATCCCAGTACGGTCGTCGTCGCTGCCGAACCCACAGAGGATCCAAATACAGTCTTCAACGTCGTCGCAGTCGCAACCAGCTCTAGGGTTCCCACACACAACATGGTCGATTCCAGGAGGGTATACTCCACAAGCCAATGTGTAAATACATCAAATATCAAGGCGTCTAGAGTTGATGTATCACAAAGCTCTGTCCCGTCGAAAGAAACCCAACGCAACAGACGGCGCGTCAATCGGGTGCCCGGTCTGAGAGTTATCAGCTTTTTCGTCCCAGGGGCCCGGTTGGTTTTTAATCTAAAACCATCCTAAACATACTCCAGCTATGTCTAAACATTGAGCGGAGTAAGCCAAAACAAATTTCTCACTAAGATGAATCTAACAAAGTTAACGGCATGTTAATCGGACATCTGGGGCTCATGTTATAAGTGATTCTGCTCCGAGGGCCCGGTTGGTTTCGTGTTCGAACCAAACCAGGAGTACTCAAAGTTTTCCGAAACCTTGAGTGTCATATACTGAAACGACCTTCCCGATCCAAGGATTCCAATTCAGTTGACGGTGTATCGATCGGAGGTCTGTAAGCCAAGTTATGCGCATTTGAACGGAACTGTCTGAAAACAATAGGTTTGGGCCCAGTCCGACCCGGCCCAATACCCCCTGGGTCTGCCCGAACTGGGTCGGCCTGACCCAGGTCCTTGTCCGGCCCAGTTGGGCAAGGCCAAGCCCGGCCAGTGTGAGTCGGCGCGGCCCGCGTGGCCGGCGGCTCGGCTCTCGGCTGAGCGGGATGCAGGGGGGCGCTGCCACCGTTGATTGAAGAAACGGTTCGCTGTTAAGGCCGACCATAATTGAACCTACGGGACCCGAGGAGTCCCGCCTCCAGCTAGTGCCAGTGACCAGCTCGGTCGGCCGCTCCTCTGAACAACCGCGGCCATAGGCCGCGACTCTTGCCCGTCAGGCGTGGCGCGCCGGCACCACGCCCCTCTACTGCGACCCGCACTTGGTTGCGGCCTCCTTCGGCCTCACCGGCTCGGCGCGACGGCACCGCACACCTTCACCGCGGCCCGCTCTGGTCGTGATTCTCTCATCCCCGCGTGGTGCAACGGAACCCCTTCAACATTGATCCAAACCACAATGATGATCAACAACAAAATGGGGAGGATGATCAGCTGTGTTTGTGTGGACTGTCCCCCTCCCGTTATATTGATAACAAGTGGGCGAAAAATTAATGAAGAACATCAAATAAATCTTGAATGTAAAATCAACCCCTACCTCAAAGATATTTGTGGAAGCTACTGTCATGGGGGGTGGTTTCGATGATGGAATTGACGTGTGCCCAAGGAGGGGATGGAATCACATACCGGCTGCGGAGAGGAGAAGGAACGACACGTCGATCACTCATGGCGGTGACGGCGTTTTTCGTCGAAGTCTTGACGTTCTTCAACAAAAGTGACAGAGTTCTTCCAGAGTTTGTTTTTTCTCCCCAAATATCCTCACACAAAAAAACCCCCAAAATAAAATAAGGCCTTCCTTATTTTAATAACACATACCAAGATTTTCAAAACATCAAAAACACAAACTCTTAATTAAATTAATTGAATAGCTTTAATCAATCAATTTAATGTGAGAGTTGATATGAAATAAAGAGGGGGAGTGGGTGAGTTACAGATTAATGGGGGGGTTGCCAAATTTAAGAGGGGTTTTAGGAATTTTAAGGGGTGGGGCTCATGTGGGTCCCACCTCACTAATTTCCTATCAAGAGGAGTTTAGGATCAAGTGGGTCCCACCTCAACTCCCACCCATGGGAATAAACCATATAGAAAAAAGAAATAAAATTGTAACACAATTTTATTTCACCCAACACTTAATCCACATTTTTAAACAACCCATCCTGAGAAAACACAAGTCTTATTAAGAAATTACTAGCACTACGACATCATCAGTGCCCTCATATTTCGATTCTGAGCACCGGTTCAGGAGTTAGAAAAACCCGCTCGTTCGTTCACTGAACGTACCCGAGCTATACTTCGGAAATTGATTCCGGGCACACTGGGCCTTGGAATCTGGTGCTGTCAGAAACTGCGTACTCATAAATTCCCAAAGAAATTATGAAAAAAAATTCCTTGACATTTATGGGTCTTTACATCATATGTTGGTATCATCTTTTCATAAACTCAAAATATAATGTCACTTTCTCTTTGAGGATAAATTTTTAATATATTTTTATCCCAAAATATTGAATTGTATTTTCACTTTGAGGGGTCTAATATTAATGAAGATACATTGGGTTTATTATCATTAGAATATTGATTTTTATATTTCAAATATTGTCATGAAAAGAAATGTTGTCACTAATGATTTGAATAAGAAAAATTCTGAATGAATATATGAAATAATCGGGGGAGGTATTATCTTTGATGACTTTTTTCATTGGGATGAGATTATAAGTAGAAGAGGTTGGTGGAAAAATGTTCGTGGTTTTGATGAAATATAGCACAACTTTTCAGGAGAGGGTTTATATTGATCATGTGGCATACACTAAGTTAAAAAGATTTATTAATATCTATTATGGTGGAGAGACCTCGTGTGAGTGGTCTTGACATCCAAATGTAGATTTGTGTGTTTATGATTAGATGGTAGTTCTATTATACCTAAGGTAGGAGTTGATGGAAAGTGGAAACCATCCCTATTTGTTTTCAAACCCCATGACTGCAATGATGTATCCTGACTTGAGATAGAGGAATTGGTGTCCAGGGATGAGGTGGTCTGTTTCAATATATATTTAACAGTGTCTGACTAGTTATAAAATTAATATAGAACACTAGAGATCTACATGGTTGTTACATAAATTACACTTTCCGGTTTTGAAGTTGGATTCAATTTACATGGATTTTATCATTGGTTTTCTATAGACACCTATTGTAGTTTACGCAAGTTGGATGATCGTTGATCGATTTATAAAATTGAATCATTTATTAAATATCAAGGAGATTCTGAATGTATAATAAATAAGGGACTCATATATTTGGAAGTTGTTACACTTCTTAGAATTCCCTCTATAATTTATTTTTATATGGACTTCAGGTTCACATACTGGTTATGTAATGGTTTACAAGAGGGACCAGTTTCCAAGTTGAAATTGAGCATGGATTATCATCCATATATTGATGGATGGATTGATAGATCTATCTATATTCTTGATGATATTTTATAAAACTGTGTGATTGATTTTGATTGGTCTCTGTATATCATTTTCCACTAGTCAATCTCTCCTATAAGAATTTTTATTATGTTTGAAAAATATGGTTCCCTTTGAAGCCGTTTATGTGCGTCCATGGAGATCACCACTATGTTTGGAAAAGTTAGTAGACTGTTCCTTGGATTGACTAGGCCATGTTCAATAGATGAATAAAAAGAAAAAGTTGATCTAGAAGAGTGTAATCATGGTATGGATTCATCTGCAATCCTATGAAACATGTAAACACCATCCTCTATATTTTGATTTTGGTGATTCATTTTTTTCTCATAATTTTACCTTACATGAGACAACGTCAATTGGGTATGCATGGTATGTTAGCATTGAGTAATGTGGGGCCCTTACGATTATGGAATGAATCTGGAATTTTGAATATTGGATGGTCTTGCCATATTTTCTATCAACTATACATGTAAGGATTCATGTTTAAAAGTTGATAAGGTGTCAAATTAATACTTCCATTGTGATTGGATGGGAGGATGGTGTCCTTGATCATAAAACAACCATTATTGAATAGCCGGTTTAGATTATGGATTGTGTGGGTTAGGTAAAATGTGGTAAAATGATTCCCTTTGTCTAGTTACTATGGAAGTTTTTATAGGATATCCATGATATGTGGGAGTTGTAATTGTTGACAACGTGGTAGTGGCCTTCTATTTTTGTGAGTTTAGGATATTGAGGTCTTTCAAGGGATGGAAAGCCTTTATGATATGGATATTGAAATGATCTTTTACATTCATAAAATTAACTTTTCAAAACTTGTTTGACAATTATTTTGTTGGGTTATATTTTGGGGTATTTTTTGTGTTTTTTGGAAAACAATTGAGTCCCATGGGACTATTCAGAGATACAGAAATCTGTGGTATATATTCTATGAGATAATAACGCCAAATATTGTTCAACATGAAGTTGATAATGGTTTTATCAAACAATTTGGTCAACGATTCTAAGCCATGGAACCTTATGTCGTGGTTTTATACATGGTTATAACACTATTGAGGCAACTTTGTAGAAAAATAATGCACCCCTAATAGAGGCTCTATATAGGGCACATGGATAATTTTAACATTAACACCTAAATATATTTCCCTACCTAGGAAACCATGCATTCATATTTAAATGCTCTAAATTTTTATATTGAAAATTCATAGGTCCCTATTTTAACTCCAAATAACCAACATAATTTCATATTATTTTATCTAAATCCTTTCCCATTATGGGATAGGCTTCGTCCTTTTGATTTTATGTGGACATACTTCATTCATGACTGATCAACTCATGGTATGTTAATTTATTAATCTGATTTATCCTATTTTTTAATAGATCCTTATTATATATCTTCTCTTATCATCTTGTGGATCCTAGTGGTGTAGAGTTTATAGGATCTATGTTTTTTTCAAAGGATTAACGTTGTTCCATATTGATCTAGGATTGTGAGGACCTCGTCTAATCTTTCTCAATCTCCGTATTTAAAGGCAACCTGGTTTACCTCAATTATTGAGATAAGTGTATCTATACAAAGGGTAAATTATTTTGTTTTCAATTTTTTATTTTAAATTACATTTTCTATTTAATTTAATTAATGTGTTATTTAAATTTATCTTTTAGAGAAGGATCATCTTTTATAAGGGGGAATTCATTAAAAACTGTTTTTTCTAAATGTGTTTGATTAAATTATATTATGGTGGGTTTGTATTGAAAAAGTTTTAAGAGAACATTTATTTGAATTTATTTTCATTGAAAATGTTTTTATAATATTTTATAATGGTATTTAGAAGGATTCTGACCGATATAGAACATTGGCAACCTTGTGTAGATCTTGAAATGGATATATGTGCAACCTCAATTAGTGTGGCACCATTAAGAATTGTTTTGTGTCATCAATAGACTGTCGAAGGACACGTTATCATCTGGAACCCATCGTAGGCCTGGTTTAGGCTTCTTTTATGTATAGTATGTATTCTCATAGTATAGAGCCTAATATGGTGAGTTTTTTCATTTATGTTGGTATTATCAAAAAATTGATTTTTATCATGGATATTTGCTCAAATGATTTCACATGAATTTGTATCACCTAGTTTCGCATGATGGATTCTTGATGGAATTGTTTTTACCAATTTACCTTATAGTGTATGGATATAGTTTTTATATTTATCACTTATAAATTTCAAATTACATAATATGTGAATATGAAATTATTTTATTCAAATAAAATTAAATGATTTAAAAATGGTTTTCAATTAATCAATACGCATTTTAGAACTAATTTGATTTAAAATATAGAACTCCGACATTCTAGATATTGGACCATGTAAAGATTCTATAGTGGTATCCTACTAGGATAAGTTCTCACAACCTACTTTTTCCTTTAAGCTTGAGTGTTTTTTGGACTCTTTTAGAGGGAATATAATTACATAGTATGTTGCCTTCACCTGTTGTCACACCCATTGTAGTTTTAGGGTTTCGAGGTGACGGATGATCACATGGTGACTTGTTGGTCTTGTATATCTTCTTTATTATAGTAGGTTGGGTATTTTAATGTTTTAATCATGTATAAATTTGTCTTTATTCCAATATTTTATCTGGTTTTATACATTTTTTTTGATATAAATGGGAAATGTTTTGTACTTTTGATAATACGCTCCTTACAGAAGACCCTAATAAGGGACTTCTTTAGTGGACCTGGGTTTGTACATTATGTATCATGACTAAAAAATCAATTATAATCATTCCTTGAAAATTTTTAATCACTATAATTGCAGTTTTAATCATTTAGTTTTTATTATCTATATAAAAGGTGGATGGAAAATGAATAATAAATATTCTAGTAATATTTTATTTTAATTAAATATAATAATTTAAATTTATCTTATATTTCTGGTGTGAAATAATATTATTATGATTTAGGTGTCCCGTCAGATTATTCCACACATTTCATGATTCACCAATACCTATAAAATCAAAGAAAACATGGTGTATTCTCTAAAAGATATAATTCTTAGCTCTTGAGGGTGAAAAGGTGGTGGAAGGGTTGTGGTTGGATGAGTTCTCCAGGTCATTGTATATGAAGAAGGGTTTCATTTGGGATATTATGAAGGAATTCTCTATTGATTCAACCCTGATGATGTATTCATTCATCATAGGGATTGGGAAAAAGATTAATTCTGATATAGAATAATTATTTATTCAAACATTTCCTTAACTTTATCTAATAAGTGAATCCTTCTATAAACATAACATTCTTGTTTATGAAGTATCTATTTATATAATAGAATTTTTTTGTGTATTATACAACTATCCTAAATCAATCTTGATGATTTAATATATTCATTCCTTATTTCCATATTAATTCATTACTCTTTATTTAGCTAAAAATAAACAAAAACCTATGCCTTCTCTTTTTTTTATAGTAACATTATAATTATAGGCCCTAAGAAAGTATAATTCCTAGAGAGAGGGTGAATTCAACACTCCTAGAAAACTAGGTTTTTCTAGCAAGAGGGTTTTAATAACACTAAAAAAGGTTTTTAATGGATGATATTTATCAGAACTTGGTTAAAAGAACTGGTGAAAAGTTCATTTATCAACAATTCAAAAAAAGTGATGATAATTAGGGGGCCATAATTAGTTCTTATAAAAAAGTGACGATAAAGGATATATTTCAAAAAAACTATCTCACTAAAAAATTATATTAATATATAAATATAGTAATATTCATATAAATATAATATATATATATTATTAGTTATGTTTTATATAATGATAAACAGGAATTAATACATAATAAATTAGTTATCTAGTGAAAATACCTTGTAATGTAATTAATTTTTTTTAATTAATAATTTTAGAATTATTATTGACTAAAAGTCATATAATAACAAATTGAAGATAAAAAAATCAAATAAGTAATTAAAGAACAAAATTAAATTTAAAATGTAACTCGAACTTCAAACGGCTATAAATTTTAATCCTGGTTTCCATTTGGGCTCCACAATATATCAATCCCAAACCTACGATGTTCTATATGCAGTAGAATGATGGACTAATATCTAAGATATTTGTGTAGTTTTTTACCCCTAAAAAGACCTAGATGACTTCAAAAACTGATTATTTAATCAGTGCCCCCAAATTTTTTAACATTCGATGGATTTTTATCCTCATTTAATGGGGGGTTCACTTTTTTGTGGTGAATAAATTTATTCCTTAGTGTTACATTCATATTGTTGTTATGGATTTGAAATTTAATCATTTTTTATAATGTAATATTATTTATAATCAAATATATAACAATATATACGTATTTTTTATATTTTAAAATATGAAAATTAATTTTTATAATTAAATAATTAAAAATAATTACATATAAAATATATTTCCCAATATACAGACATTGTCTAAATAAAAACTAATTTCCTTTTTAAATAAATAAATATGTATTTAAAAATATATATGTAAATTTATATACAGATATATATATATATATATATAAACAAATATTAAAACATATATTTACACATATATATAAACAAATATATAAATATATCTTTTAAAAATATAACAAAATATAATAAAATATATTTAAATTTCATAAAATGTAAAATAAAATAGTATAGGGTAGTTGAAAAGGAACTGGTGTATAAGCTTGAGGTCTCCCATTCAAAACTCACTGGAGGCAGTGGCGTGCCCATGGGTGTGGGATTATCTTAAGTGCACATAAAGGGATGGGGAATCATTGATATTGTGAGAGTGGTAATAAAGTGGTGGACTGAAAAAATGTATATTGTTTTTCAATGGGGCCTTTAATAGTGCTTTTTTATCCTTCCCTTCCTGAGGAAGTAGGACCTGGGAAGTGGGTTCAATGGAACCCCCTGATGAAGGTTACAAGCTCAATACTGACGGAGCTTGCGCAGCGGGGGTGATTTCTGGAGGGGGTTGTTAGAGATAATAAGGGTGATGTGATCCTGGCTTTCTCATGTTTTCTGGGCAGGGGAAATGCCATTCTTGCAGAGGCCCGTGCTCTTCTCACAGGACTTTCCTTGTGCATTCAGGAGGAGGTTTCCATCTCGGAAGTGGAGGTGGACTCACTTGTCCTCCTAAATTTGCTCAAAGAGAAATGCTCTACTCCGTGGTCCATAGAGTACGTGATCAGGAACTGTTGTCATATGCTTGGTCATAACACTACTCTTTCTCACATTTATTGAGAGGGGAACAAGGTTGCAGACTTTTTGGCCTCCATGGCTGACCACAGTTCCATAGCCGCACAAATTTTACGGATTAACAGTTTGAAGGCGGAATGTGTTGATTTGATTAGAGGGGATGCCCTTGGTTTTCATTTCATTAGACCTCCATAGACTTCTTTGTGTATTTTATTCTTCTCTTAATAAAAATTTACTTTGGATGGATGAATTAGAGATGTTAATGGCTTAATATTCTATAGTGCATGAATGCTAAATTATAAATTATAACCCACCAATGACCATTTTTCATATAATTGGGAACACATATATCCTTCTCATAATTCTAATGTAGTGGTGAAATCTATCTAAGAGGGGATGGGAGATTTTACTTGGATCATCCAAATAAAAAATTACAAGGAGAATATATGAAAATGCGGCTACGTAAATAAAACACTATAGCTCATTGATTCCGAGTACAAGATTCAGTGTTTCATTACCAAACCTCACTATTTAAAACTATAAACAAATGAAATTCATCTACTCTCACACCTATAGAGAAGGTGATACTCCTCCTAGAACTAAATTCTTATACTTTGGAATATAGATTACAAAAATTGTGGGGTACCAAAAAACTCAACCATCTTATACATGAATAACATCACACAGTCATCTTGTGATATGCCTCCTTGAACACCCTATTTATCTTCTTGTTCACCCTCCTAGAATTATTCTTGAAGAACTATTGTTCTATTTTTTTAATCACATTTAATATAAAAAAATCATGTCAAGGTCTATGATTTATAAATTACATGATGTAATATCCACACTCTTTTTAATTGAAATATATTATTATTTATTTGGATCATATCTCTGCTTGTCCTTATCCATAAACTTCCGACTACATTTTAAATTAATGTTCATTTAAAATGGGATTGGTAAAATATCTATTTTCATTCTCGACAAATCATTCATCAAATTAAAGAAAAAAAATCTCCTAGATGGCACAAGAATCCAACCAAAATATTATCCATAAACATCCATCAATTCATGTATTTAAAAATATAGTCAACTCGTCATTATTTGACCCTCTGCATTTCCACCTTCCTATATTATGTTTTAGTGTGAATGGACAATGTGAGACCCACACATCTAGTCTTGATACATTATTGAAATAATAAAAACACAATGGCATTAACCTACCGTTAAATAATAATTAATCATTTTATTCAAGGTTAGATGATTTTTATCATATTTTATGACTAATAAAATATATAGTATATAATTCCAGGTGACATTCAGAGAAAAATTACAAAGAAATGATCCTTTGAATGAATTTTCCTAATCCATACACATAGGTTCACCCTTAAAAAGAACTAGGATTATACTTATGTAACATCATCCTTTCATAGATCCTATATGATACTTATGAAAAACTAGAATCATCGCTACACCATCATAGATAATTCATATCTAATAAGAATTTTGTTAACATGTTTCCATAAACAATACAAATATTTGGTTTTATGCTAACGATGAGCTGATTTTTTCTTATTTAGAGAGTTCATCCATAAATAATTTTGGATTAATACTTATGAAGTGTGGTAATTACACAAATTATTCTGATCCCTCATCCATAGGTAGGGTAAATTTATTCTTATTTTTTTCTATAAAACAAATATTTTCAAAACCCATACGACTGGAATTTAAACGAAAACACTCAAAAACCAACTTAAATCGCTAATAAAGGTCATGTTATAAAATCAAAAACAACTAACTAGTATGAATTGATGATTCCTTACACATGCCTATCATTAAAACTACCTTAAAAGTATACGTAAGTTGTTTTTTCCAAAAAATATCCTCTATTTGTTTGGATGATAACTTTAAAATAAAATATTACTTAATTTCATGAGATTTATCAAAAATATCTATATAATAATAATAATAATAAATTTAGCATTTTACTTAAAATTTTGTATCAAATATTCAATTAATGTCAACTAAAATCCCACTTGATCCAGTATAGGTATGACTAGTAAGAGTTAAATGAATAGATACTCATAAAAACACATAAGTGGCAATGAAGCACTTCAAAATATGTCTGACTTTTGTATCCCCCCGATTAATCATTTTATAACTCTCCAAATTTTAAAATAAAATCACAATAAATTTTTAAATAATAATAATTAATACACTATAATCTTCTTTCTATACACATAAACACCTAAAACAACATTTTCGATGAACCCAAAGATCACTTGTCTAAAAGTTCATTGTTTAGGGTTAGAAATCCTTCCATTAAAATTATGAGAGAAACCATACATTAATAAACATTGAAAGGACCTTGGTGGTTTGGGTGTCCCATATCAAACTCATATATTTATATTGATTTAGTTGGACTTTAATACACAAACACATCCATTAAAGATCTTTCTTAAGTAGTTCATTTATAATTATACCAGGGTTTTTGTTTGAATTGAAAAAATAACCCACCATCAAAATCATTGTTTAAACCCTCTTAGGTATTAAATGATATTTGATATAAATATTCATCAACCTATAGTGATGGATGGTGTTTTTTGTAGGATAATTATCACACAAAATATAACAAAATACACAAATTGTAGATTTCTCATCAGCTGCAATATCATTATGACTTTTCATTATCAATATAAATTGAGTAAAATCTTGTGAATTTAATTTTAGTTCATCCTTTTTAGTGCTCAAATAAATGTATTCATTATTTTGACTCAGATATGAAATTAATGGACTCCCTAGAAAAAAGGAACCTTGTGATGTTGACTTTTTCTCATCAACTGAACCTTCCCAATATGCATTGTTAAATTCAATAAACTATTTTTTAATAGTATTTCATAATATATCACAAAATATATTATACTATTGATCAATCAATGTATACTCTTCATTAAATACATATTCCCCTCTTAGGGAAACCATTTGTAACATGAATTGTTATATGTATTCGTACATGTATATGTCTATATAGTTGTTAGATATATAAAACTACCAATAGTATATCTATATTCAGTCACATGGACATCATTTCCATTACTATATTTTGAAAACCTATTCTAATTAGTTGTTAAATTTTTTCTTGATCATGGATTTTCAATGTCAGACCTCTCAATTAACTCATTGTCATTTCTTTTTAAAATTAATGTTCCTTTAATTCATAGAACCATTTATGAGATAATAATGAATATTACCTAATTAATCAAAGATAATTTGAATTGACACCTCATATAATAAAAAAAACTTTTATTGTGCCCCATTTAATACTATAAAAATGATGTCGTTGATAATGATAATTAAAAAAATCTTCTAATACATTTCACTATTTATATATATGTTATGATCAAATCCATCTCATTGTAATCCTAGCTTCCTCATATATTGATTAGGATTTGAATACCAAGACCTTTGGAATTTCTATAGGAATTACAATTCATTATTTAATATTCACACCTTGGTTTCATATTCACCTATAAGAAATACATTAGTTTTCCCTATATAAACGTCATCCTCAAGGACTCCAATCATGAATTTTGATTTCCCATCCATTTGATAGAATTTTAATTAATTTTTCTTTTTTATAGAAAAAGGTAGTCTTGTTTTGATATGATAAACAATAGGGGTAAAAGTATCATCAACATCAATTCCTTATATTTGGGAATGTTTCCAACACACTAAATGTTCTTTATTCCATACTAAATTATATCCAAATTGAGCTTATTTCATAATACCATAATGATTCCATTTAAATTCGAATTCAACACCCTTAGAAGAAATCCCATGTTGGGTATATATGATTTTACTCATTTCCTTCATGTATTACCTTGGAAAATTTTAGTCCTTATTAGGCTCTTAAATAATTACAAGATTAGGTTGGCATATAATAGAGGTATATTGTACAACCTAATTTCACCAAGTGTAAACCAATGTTCTCTAGTCACTAAGGAAATTTTTTTACTATTTTAAACACAATTAATAGTTTTCATTATTCATAATGATCTATATTCAAATTTTTAACTATCAGTGTGTTATTATGAATATTCTACATCACTATTGCCTCCGTCTAATTTAATCACTTCAAAATAAAATTCCTAATAAAAATACATTGTTTTACTAGTGTGACATCTCATCATCAGTTTTAAAACTTTTCTCCATCTCAATAGCTTGTACATCCTAGATTTCCATAATTTACCTAATCCATTTATCATCACCCATATTTGAATTTTTATATGATTAATAAACATATCATATATCCCTATCCCATTGATCATTGAACTTATTATGATTTATTTTATTTACAATAAAACATATAAATCAAAAACAACAAACTTACCAAGTTTCCAATTCTTGAAAACCCTTATTATACAAAGGGTATTTTCCAAAATGAAAATAATATTCCTTTATTGTCGATATATACTATCAGAGAAAAATATCCATATAATATATATTTAATATATTATTTTTTTGACTATTTTCTGAGCTATATTATTAATAATTTGAATCCTCATTTCAACAAATCTATTTTAGTAAGGAGTCCTTACAGCTGACACTTCATTCTATTTTGCACACTTCTCAAGGTGTCATTATAGTTGATTAATTGAAAATATAATATAATTATCATTAATGAAAATTTAAATTTTCACCCCATGATTTTTCTCCACCAATATATCCTAATCAGTAATGTAGTTAAACTTACCAGTTTTGAGAGCAATGGATATTAGCCCATCTATATTACAATAATCATCAATGAATAATAAAAAATTAATTATTTTATCCTTATCATTTGGTTTTTGGCCAAAAAAATCATACACATACCATATCATAACCAATAATATTGTCTCATTTCCATAGGGTAATAGGTAATCAGAACAATCCTTCCTTCTTATTTACATTCATCATATCCCCTGAGACACTTGATTGACTTGTGTTTTAGAGGTTTTGAAAATGTCCTTCCACTAACTTGTTATTTCAGTTCCAAAAGTACTTTTCTCCAATCTTTTCCATCTTAGATCTAATAATAATCATCCATCATTATTTTCAAATCTCTTTTCTACATCTTTATCATACATTATCATTGTGATCAAATATTTATTTCATATCACATTGTATGAGATATAAAAAATTCATAATCCATGTTGTGACTCTGTTGAAGTTCCTTTCGTTACAATGTCTAAAAATAATGGAAAGGGAAATGACTCAGCACAAATGGATTCAGCCTTTGAAGAAAACATAAAAAATCGACAAAGGCATTAACAAGGCTTCAAATGCACATGCGCCATGCAAGTTCCCTTACTGTCGTGCAAGTATACTTGTGTGCTGAAATGGTTGTGCAAGTACTCTTGCACGCTAAAGTTGTTCGCGAAAGTCACTTGTGCGCCCTAAGTGATAACTGCTCGGGGTCTTCTCTAGCCTATAAATAGACCTTGTGGGCCCTCCATTTATGGAGGAACTTTTTTTCCAGAAACTCATATTTGAGTTCCCAGCGCCCTAGTCTCTTCTCAAAGCTTCCAAAACACTTCTAAGGTAATTTATTACCTAGAACGGAAGATCTAAAGAGGGGGAGGAAGGCTTAAGTGTTGAAAGTCATCAACACTTGTGTGCCTTAGTGGCCAGCCCTTATGGGAAATGGCCACACTTGCGCTCTGCCTAACTCCTCCAACAGAACTTGAGCACCACTCTTTTGGAAGAACCTCAAGATGTTTCTGAAGGATTTAACCAAGAGTCACTCAAGTATTACACTGCTGGTTAACCGTCGCGCAAGTACCCATGTGTCGTGCAAGTATACCTATGTGACAAAACTTGCGTGCCCACGCAGTACCTGCGCACCTGCCAGGACTTGCGCGCCCCTGCCTTTTTGGGTTCCATTCTTGCCCATTTCACCACTCTTAAGCCATTCCACCTCTCCTATAAAATATTAAATCTTCAATACACTCTTCAAATCCATTTATGGAATGGTTTCTTGATTTTAATTCCTTATATGAAAGGAATTCTGTGGAATATCTCTCAAAAACCTAGTGATTTACACATCTTTATATCAGTAAAGATTGGGATTTCATTCATTTGACCTCATATTTTAAAGATGAGTGAAGTCATTAACCTGTGCCTCCTTTTTAGGAATAAGCCCCAGTCATAATCATTAACCTGGGCCTCCTTTTTAGGAATAATCCCCAGTCATAATCCTTAACCTGGTCCTTTTTTTCAGGAATAAGCCCCAATCATAATCATTAACCTGGTCCTCCTTTTCAAGAATAATTCCCAGTCATAATCATTAACCTGGGCCTCCTTTTCAGGAATAGTCCCCAGTCATAATCATTCACCTGGGCCCCCTTTTCATTAATAATCCTCAGTCATAATCATTAACATGGGCCTCCTTTTCAGGAGTAAGCCCCAGTCTTAATTTCTCTTAACCAATCCTAATTTCCCTTAGATCTCGGGATCCTTCTCAGGAGTAAAACCTAATCATAAGTCCTCTCCTAATTTAGCCCTCCTTTTCAGGAGTAAGCCCCAATTTAGATTATTCAAATATCCATGAAGCACATATACCTTTATGGACCCTGTTCCAGGATTTCTTCCCTGAAGTAAAACCTAATCTTCATTTATATGGGCAGTCATACATATATAACTCCCACATTATTTCTTATGATTGCACTTTTCATGGCATAATTGTCTAATTTTTACCAATACCTCGTGTTTCTCACACCGAGCATGACTCACGTGATCTTAGAGTGTAAAATTAATTATGACATCCTTCTTTGAGCCATCAATCATAAAACATCATACTCCCTTACTCGAACTACGTGGGTTCCGATTCTTTTTCTAAAAAAAGGATACGTAGGTAGCCCATCATCGGGTTCAATCCCAACTCTGAAATAATCTATGTCTTCTTGAATGACAATAAACTTCATTTTCCCCACTGAGTGGCTTTAAAACCAGCATGGTCATCATAATGACCAAGAGACTTCTATATAAATGTGTCAAAGGATACCATTGACCAAGAATCTATAATAAATACAGATGATTCTTTATTGATGAAGAACCTAGAATATATATAAAAGATTCTCTAAATTTCCTACATATTTATTCATTGAATGTCAAATCTGAGGGAAAGTTCATTTTATACTTGGTAATGTAATAAGGATTCATGAACATAACTTAAATCTATAAAGAGAGTCTCGGAGTAGACAATAATTCCCCTCAAAAAGGTGTGATGAGTCCGACCTCCCATCCT
The DNA here is from genome assembly GCA_963277665.1 of Viscum album. Lineage (NCBI taxonomy): Eukaryota > Viridiplantae > Streptophyta > Magnoliopsida > Santalales > Viscaceae > Viscum > Viscum album. The sequence goes on from OY728141.1 coordinate 1,431,255,153, forward strand.
CTCGACCAATGCAAATTCCTAAGCCTCATCAGTCCACAAACTAATGACTGCCTTCCTTTGGAATGTAGGTCCAAATGGATATGGAATCATTGGATTTTTCGGGTTCTACGAACAAACCCGTTAGAAACCGATTAGAATGTTTGAACCACCCATCAAGGAGGTCATCCTCAAATTCCAAAGGAAAAAAATGGTAAACCCGACGTGAATCATTAAAAATGTTAAAATGATGTTTTAACTATTTGTTAGGGCCATATTTAAAACTCAATGAGAGGGCCAATAAAAACAATCATTGACATATGTTCTCATCCAAATGATGTAGTGGCTGAATGTATCTTGATTACATCTGTTATATCAAACATGCACTCTTTTCCATGATCTTCTGCATTTCTAGAATGGCAGCTCTCAAGTTCACATCTGTGAATACCATTCCTGCAAATGCCACTGCTGCTACTCCTGCTAGATCTTCGTTCTCCCTAAGGATGACATCACCTACTCAGCATCTTCAACGCTGGGTATCAAATGTGCTGGTTAAGGAGTACCATCAACACGGTACCATCCCAACTTTAGAGGCTACTCGACAAGCCCTCCAAGTGAACAAATCACACTGGACATCTGAACAAAGATGGCGAGTGATCAATAAGCAGGCGGTGCTAACCACCGTCTCCAACTGCTTCGGGTCGTTATCCCCGGAATGCAATCACCATTCACTCTCATATTCTGGGGAGGTGAATGAGCAGGTCCCTCATGGCCTTAATTAAAAGAAGGAGTCATTCCAGAGGGCTTCTATCAACAATCTCCACCAGACTCGTGCGACAGAACTCCCTCAACATGATGAGGGTACCAACTCCAGGCGTTCGGCTCAGGTTCCTTGAACCCGAGCAGGCAAGACGAACCGCCAAAGGTGGAATCTGGTCAACAGTGAGCAGGTTCCCATATCTGCCATCTTTGGAGATGTCCACCAACCTAACATGGTGGCGAGAAACGAGTGGGAACATACACCTGCCCGTTTTAATTTCGTTGTCCAGGAGACTCGTCTGGCTGCATCATGCCAATCCCGCCAGGCAATTCCGACGGAGTACTATAGGCATGAACATACAACTGTTTGTACATCATCAGGTAGTCATCATGCTCATCGAATTATATATGATGAAGCTCGTCAACCACGTTCGGTGAAGTACAATCAGCTGGCACATACACCTACTCATACTGATCAATCCTACCAACAGTCTCGCTTGGTAGCACATAGAGAAGTCAGTAGGAAAGCCCCGACGACAAACAGGCGGCAGACTCAACTCTCTGCCCCCATACTTGAGTACTGTCAGGATTCACTGACAGGAAAAGAAGGACAGGAGTAGGCACATAAACCTACTCCAATCACGGAATGGATGTATATCCCCGTTCCGGAAGCTGAAGTCACCAAGCATATTCTATCAATGGTGAAAGAGAAGAAGCAAATCTCTGCTCATATTCTGGATGATTTCCAGGATATTATAATAGCTTCAGCTGCATCTCAGGGAAAGACACATAAATCTATCCCTACTAGTGGAGTGACACATCAACAGTTCACTCCGGAATAGACAGACACATCTGTTCTAGTCCAAGAGGGTTGTGGGGGCATACTCCCCCATATCATATAGACAACCAAGTCAGGCACATACACCTGATTTGAGTGGAGATCGTCAGCCTAACCTGGCCATCTTTCTTGATCAGGCACATACACCTTCTCAGAGCAGCCACATTCTTCAAAAAGTGGTTTCCAAAGCGAGTAAGAAGGCGTCTAAGAAAAAGACCCGCCCAGCACAGTTAAGAGATTAAGAGCCATTCTGTAACAAGGCCTTGCTCGATACTGGAGTTCTTGAAGCCCTCAGACAATTATCTGTTTGAATCCCAGATTCCACTCCCCCATTTCCCAATAGTGGGAACATTAATTCCAAAGGTCTTGAATAGACACTTCCTCATGAAGGCTTGCTTCATGACAATTCGGTCGATTTCGAAGTTTCATCTTCAGATGAGAGCCATAGGAACCCTCTGTGTGGTCAGAAGACCAAGGATAAAGAGATCTCATCCTTTTCTAAAACTCATTACGGTGGTCCTCCTCATGATGATGAGTTTCGCTGTGAAATTACTCTCCACAGTAGTGATGCACATTGCCCAGAAAATGCTCCAGTGGTCAATGTAGTGCAGAGAAAGCCCTTTTATCTTGAGGCACTTGAAAATGAGAAACCATTCATGTATGATGCATCATCGCTAGAAGGTGAAATACTTTCTCAATTAGAAGATATCACAGGGTGTAGGTCACTCTTCTAACCACCCATAAGTCATGCATCTTCTAGTTTGATGAATGATTTCTCTTCCAATCTTTTTGAATCTGATGAAGCAACAAGGAAACACCAACTTTGGTCAAATCAGGTAGAATAATTTTCATTGAATGATAAAGAGGAAATGATGAACATGAGAAAATCATCATAAGATAATAGAAGGGTTACAACATCAAATTGATTTGGCATCTCTATCAGTCTCTCGATATCTGAAGGCTTAAAAGCAACAGAGAGACCTTCAACATTCATTCATTGGCGCACTAAGAAGATTGTTTCAGTTAATTTCCAATGCCCCATCTGGTATTCATGTCAGAGGATGGGTTGTTCATGGAGAACTACATTTCAAGTTGATCTCCAGTTAGCAAAGCCCGCCGAAAATTTCCTCATGCAATGTTATTTCCCATTGTCGGCCACAGTCAATGGGTTTTGTTTGTAATCAAATGCTTGCCCAAGAACAGGCTTCAAATAGTTCCTCTCAAAATCAAGCATACATAGAACAAGTTGTTGAATTACTCCTGAATCAAGAAAACGAGAATATTGAACAAGCCTCTCGTATAGAGCAAGCACATCATCAACTAACAGAAGTGTCAGAAATCATCCAACGGTCTTTTGAACCAGGCAATAAAAGTGGATGTAGGTTAATGCATCCATCTAATTTCCGGACTATGGTTTGCAAGATCCGGAGAGATTTTAATAAAGTCTCATACATAGCATGTCAAGAGATACCCCAGCTTCCCAGACTGGGGACTCTTTTAAACCATCCCTTGCAATCAACAAATAGGATTCAAGGAATTGATTGGGAACAACAGGAACAGCCCCAGTCCACCAGACTGGGGACTTTTTCAAATCATCAATCCCCTCCATAGAGAAAGTTGGTCTTTTAAGGATTGGGGAAGAAGTATCAAGAGGAACGAAGAGACAAATTATCAGGAGATTCCCTCCAAATTACGTTTCGTCAAGAAGTTCCTGAGGGATCAAATCAACAAAAGGCAACGTCTCATCAAAGACATGGAAGAAGACAATATCATAGAAATGATGATAGAATCGATGCGATGAGTTATGCATCAATCAATGTCATCAATGTCGTTGTTGCTGATCCACCAGATGAGGCTCACTCAGGTGACGTAGATGAAGGGGTTCCTACTCAAGAAAATGTATACACCGACACAAATGAAGAAGGTGTGTATACACGAAATCAAAGTATTACTCAGAACCTAGTTAATACTTCAAGTAACCCACTTCTCCCTCTCCGAAAAGGATCCATCAATGGGAGGGGAAAGAATATGGTTACATATCCTCCCTTTAGAGAAGGCCAATCTCTCTCACTAGCGAAATGGTTTCCACAACAGGAGGAAGAAATGAAGGAATTAAGGAGGTTGAATGCAGAACATCATCTGGGTAGTCTACTCCGTGAGCGTGCTGTATTCAGTTATCCAAGAAAATTTGTCGCAGATACTGAGATGGATCGAGAATATCCTCCTCTATCAGTACACCCTCACAGGTCTAATCCTACGAGTCAATTGAAACAACAGTTGGCAGTGCTACCATCAGTTGTATTACCAACCACCACATCTGTCCAAGCTCCAGTCATTGAACCTACCCAAGTCCATGTTCAAATGGATGTTTCTCAAAATTTAATAACTACCATTGAATCATTAACAGCTCAGTTAGAAACTATGGAAGGGAAACATGTGCAGGTTCAACCAGAAATGAATGTGTACCCTGAATGGGTAGATTCAATCTCTCCTCCATCCAGTTTTGGAAACCCTTTATTCCCTATTTTCAATGGATCAGGCGACCCTGAACAACATATGACGCATTACATGTCCTGTTGTGATCCTATGATGGGAACTCCAGAGCAGCATGAAGTAGTAAAACTCAGATTCTTCGTACAGACCTTGCAAGGACCAGCCTTTGTCTGTTATACAAGCTTGAAATCCCGGTCAATTACCGAATGAGAGGATCTCCATCAACAATTCCTTCTTCAGTTCAGCTCAACTTTTCCAAAGACAACAGTTTTCGATCATACAAACTGTATGCAAAGGGAGAATGAAAGGGTCTCATATTTCATTGCTCATTGGAAGGGATTAACATATTCCCTAAGATTAGAACTCCCTCACGAAGAATTGTTGCCAATTTTTATGGAAAATTTGCATAACGAGTTACGCATGCCATTCATCCCTATGAAATACACATGAGGGTTTCAAGACCTTACTTCAATCGCTTAGCAGATTGAATATTCCCTTATACAGGCTAAGGCTAAATCTCGTGTAATTCTATCAACTCCAAGAAGGAGAATGGGTAAAGCAGAAACCGCTACAGTTATGCTTAAACAATCACATGTACCTATTTTTACTTCAAAACCTTCATCTTCTTGAAGGGATCCTTCTCATGAGCACCAAAAAAAATGTCTGGTTCATCAAGTTGATCAAAGAGATCAAAGATGAAAACAATTTGATGATCTGAAGAAAAAAACAAACTCTTTCCGAAATGAACAAGTTCCTGGTTACTTCATTTCAGCCCTAGAGAATAATTTGGTTCTGCTGCCAAAGCCCAAGAGGACAAACAAGGAAGGAGTTGAAGACCATCCCGATTATTTCCCCTTTCATCAAATGTTGGGGCATCCAATCTAGGAGTGTTTTGTCTTCAAAGACCACATTAAAAAGATGGTCGACCCGGGACAAGTCAAACTAAAAGGCTCTTCAGCCCAGGTAGAATGTGTCACTACTACAGTTCCTGAGGAGGAAGGCGAATGGAAATAAGTCAAAAGAAAAAATGCACAGAAGTATGATGATTGGATGGTCAGAAAGGCAATCAACCGAACTCATGCAATTTTTCAAACACAATTAAATAAACCGATTGTGTTTTCTTCCATGAATGTTGTGGAAAAACCCTCTTCATCAGAGGGAAAGTTCTCAAAGAAACAACATGATTCAAAGAAACAAAAAAATTTATAAGAAGATGAGTATGTGTTAAAGCCTATGTTTTCATTGACTCTAGTAGACTTCATTCCATTTACTTCAAAGCCACGGGAACCACCCCAACAAATGGCGCAACCTAAACAGGATAATCAAGCAGAGTCTTCATCAGACGAAGAATTAATCATTGGTTCTGTTAATATGATTCAATTAACAGATCCATATTCCACTCGCAGTTTCGATTTTGATGAACCTGAATTCCCTGTATCAAATATGGGAATCAGAGGAGGTTCCAGAGGCTCAGGATACAGGGGAAGACATGGATCTTTCAGAAGACACTATTCCAATTATACCCCTTCTAGAACTGTGTACGCAGCAAAAACTCGTGGTAGATCCCTTCACCGAGCTCTGCAAGAACAAGAAAGTTCTTCTACCAATAGCAAATTCAGTCCTGGAACAGTTATTTTGGAAGACCGGTTGAAGGTTCCATCTTCTTCCACTCTACTAGTAAATGGATCTAATCGGTCTAATCATCCAAAACCAGGGATATTGCCAACTCCTATCCCAATACAAGATGCATCAACTTCCAAAACATCTACATCCATGGTACCTGCTAAACCACATATCCCTGTTGGGAAACACAGACCTCTGGATCAAATATATGATGTATTGAAACAATTGGCCCAAGTACCAGCCAATTATCAATTCTGGATGCTCTAAATCTGTCAAAATATCTTCGGGAAGAAATCATCGAGGCTTTTTCAAGTCCTCATGAGTTTGAAACTGAAATTTCGGCAGCTGTAGTCTATCACATAGTGAATAATTCTGCATAATTCCATGCAATAATATCTTTTACTGATGAAGATGATGATGATGTTGTGCATGGGCATATTAGGCCTTTGTACTTATCTGGAAAGGTCAATGGTGTAGACGTCCGAATATCTTTCATTGACAATGGTTCAAGAGTCAACCTCATTCCCATTCGTACACTTCATTGATTGGGCCTCATGGAATCTGATTTATCTCCTTCTACCATGATTTTACAAGGATATGATAAAAATTAACAAGATCCACTGGGCGATGTTGCAATAAAAACTCAGTTTGGAGATCTTGTATCCAATTCGGATTTCATGGTTGTTGATCAAGACTCAGCTTTCAACATCTTGCTTAGATGACCCTGCCTACATCAGCATGTGGCTATCCCTTCATCATACCATCAGTGTCTCAAATATTCTTTTGATGGTCAAGTTGGGACATTTTATGGTGATAAGGCCTCGTTCAAGAAATGTGAGTCTCAATACATTGAGGTGGAATTATATCACATGAAGGGAAGGAATAAATCCACAATAAAGGTGATTACCATAGTTAATACTCCATGTGGTTTGGAGAAGATTACAGTAAATCCATTTACACATGTGAGTACAGATTATGTGTTTCCTATCAGTCAAATTGACAAGATAGACCCAAATCAAAATACTCTTATGGAAAGATCCATAATGTCAATTACGGAAATCGAGCCAGACAACATGGGAAAATTTGGTAACCCACCAAGAAGTGATGAAAGCACAAATAGTTACGTCTTCATTTCATCTGCTTAAATCCAACAAGTTTATACTTCCCCAATTAGTCTAGAAGAAGTTATAGAAACATCGGAGGTGATAAATGATGGCGATTTCAATTCATCATCTCCTATTTATTACCCAATGTAGACCCTTCATCATCAATCGGGTCGTAAATGGAAGCTTCTTCTTCAAGATGAGCATATTTTGACATCTCTTCTTATCATGAAAATTCTGTTTTATCATCTACTATGCAAGTAGAAACGGAAGAAATAACACATGATGAAGAAGAAGAGGATGATCTCAGAGATTCTCCTCCATCATTTGAAGAGGGTATCTCTACCACTATCGATGAACTCAGAGATATAAATCTGGGTACAAAAGAAGATCCACGCCCCACTTTAATTAGTCCGGCCATGACACTTGAAGAGAAATAGATGTATATTTCTTTTCTAATGAAAAATAGAGATATATTTTCTTGGAACTATACAGAAATTTCCGGGATTGATCCTGATGTTGCTACTCATAATTTGGGTTTACCAGAAGAACATCGAGGAATTAAGCAAGCCGCGAGAAGAACACACCCAACTTATGCTTCTAAAATTGAAGCTGAAGTGGATAATCTTATCAAAGCTAACTTCGTTATAGAATTTCAGTATCCCAAGTGGTTGGCTAATATTGTCCCTGTAAAGAGGAAGAACGGAAAAATTAGAGTTTTCATCTATTTCATGGATCTTAATCGGTATTGTCCTAAGGATGATTTCCCAGTTCCAAATATAGATTATTTAATTGATGCAACAACTGGCTATGAAGCACTTTCCTTCATGGATGTATATTCCGAATATAATCAAATCCAAATGTCCCTAGAAGATGAGGAATCCACATCCTTTAGAGCCCCTCATGGTGTGTTTTGCTACCGGGTAAAGCCCTTTGGCTTGAAGAATGCAGGTGCAACATATCAGTGTGCCATGCATCGTATCTTCAAACCCTTCTTAGGGATGTTTTTTGAATTCTATGAAGACGATTTGGTGGTTAAAAACACACATTGTTCTAATCACTTGGCTGATATGGATGTCGTATTCTGCAAGCTTCGACAACAGAATTTGAAGATGAACCTCTTAAAATGTGCTTTTGGGGTAACCTCAGGAAAATTCCTCGGCTTTGTTAAATGCCAACGTGGTATTGAAGTCAATCCTGAAAAGATCAAGTCAATCCTTGGTATGTCACCTCCTCGAAACTTTAATGAATTAAGAGGACTTCAAGGACACTTAGCCTATATTCGGGGTTTCATCGCCAATTTGGCAGGGAAAAGTTTACCATTCACCAAATTAAGGAAGAAGGGAGTCACTTACCCGTGGAATGAAGAATGTCAGGAAGAATTCAATATTCTCAAGAATTACCTCTTGAGTCCACTGGTACTCATGACACCTGTTGAAGGAAGACCACTTATCCTCTACGTGACAACTCTAGATCGATCATTGGGTGCCTTTCTTGCTCAAAAGAATAATGCTGGGAATGAAAACAACCTCTACTATCTCAGTCGATCTATGCTTGATCCAGAAACCCGGTATTCAAGTATTGAGAATGCTGCCTGAAATTAATCATTGTTGTTCAGAAGTTGAGACACTACCTGCAACATCACGAGGTCCAATTGGTATCTCACAATACCCTTATCAAATTCATCCTTATTCGTCCAATGCATACAAGATGCCTGTAATGGTGGTCCATTATTTTGCAGTAATTCGACATTCAGTATGTGTCTCAAAAGGTGATAAAGGGCCAAGCTCTGGCTGATTTCCTGGCTGAACACCCTTCAGTGGAAGACACATCTTCAGATATTGAACTCCTTGATGATGAAGTCTTCTCTTTTCAAGAAAGTCCTCAGGCATGGGAAATTTATTTTGATGGTGCTTCCCGAAGTCCAATAGGGAGGAAAATGGAAATTCCTAAACTCAACAAAGTTGTCTTAGGAATTGTTCTCATTTCTCCAGAAAATTCAGTGTTACCTTATTCCTTCTTATTGTGGGAAGGTGGTACCAATAATGAAGCCAAATACCATGTTCTCATCGGAGTCTTGGAATTAGTGCTTCAAGCACAAGTGAATCACTTAAAGGTGAAAGGTGATTCAGACCTAGTAATCAAACAAGTCAATGGGGATTATGCCATCAGAAAATAAGAACTAATCCCTTTTTATGATTATGTCAGAGAGTTAATGGCGGAATTCCCTTCGGAACTGACATTTTCTTTATGTCCCAAGATCACAAAATGCTCAAGATGATGCACTAGCTAATATAGCCACAACACTGGAAGATCCAAATCGGGATAAGAAAACCATTAGTATTTCCCACTGTCATTCAATTTCACCTTATGTTCGAATTAGAACAGAAGAAATTAATGAAATTAGTCCCATTCCTGAACCGTATGGTCATACTACGGGATGGATGTCACCTATCAGGTAATACCTTCAAAATGGAACACTTCCACATAATAGAGTCGAGAAAGAACAAATTCTGCGATGTATGGTCAATTTTACTCTTTATGATATCCCAAATCACATAGAGAAAATTCTATACAAACATGGTTTTGATGGAGTTCTCTTCAGATGCATTGATGGTGAAGAGACAATGGTTGTCATGAAAGAAGTGCATGTAGGAGTCTGTGGTGCCCACCAGTCTGGACATAGACTGTCTGATCAGATTTGAAGGATTGGATACTTTTGGCCTTCAATGATACCAGATTGTTTCGATTTCACAAAGAAGTTTCATTCATGCCAAGTACATGCCAACTTCATTCAACAACCTCCAGAGTTTCTTCACACATCTAAATATTCATGGCCATTTTCCACATGGGGAATGGGTGTGGTGGGACCTTACCCTTCATCTACGGCCATGCAGTTTAAGTACATTCTTACTTCTACTAACTTCTTTTCCAAATGGGCAGGGGAAATACCTCTCAAGGAAGTCAGTTCTAAATGTGTTTTTAGATTCATCAAGTCTATAATCATTACCAGATATAGTGTCCCTCATACCACATTGACAAACAATGGAACAAACTTCTATTCATCTGAGGTGAAGAAGTTGTATCAAGAATAAAACATCAAATCAAACCATTCATCTCGGTATCATGCAGTGGACAATGGCCAGATAGAATCATTCAACAAGACTCTGTCAAATATACTGCAAAAGATGGTGGATAAAGATAAGAAGTCATGGCATGATAAAATATTTCATGCTTTATGGGCTTATCAGACTACCACCCACACTGCAACTTAGTCAACTCCATATTCACTGGTATATGGAAAGGAAGCAGTCTTGCCAATTGAAGTTCAAATACCCTCTCTCGTAGTTGATAGTTGTGATAAATCATCTACAGATGATCAATCTCAAAAGATATTTAATGAATTAGAACGATTAGATAAGAAAATATTGTGCACTTGGCACCACTTGGAAGTCTATCAGAATCGAATAGCCCGAGCTTTTAACAAAAATGGCTTGTCTTCATTCATTCACTCAGGGAGAATTGGTATTAGTTCTCAAAACTCCAATGATACTAGGAAAGAATACTCCTAATCTTGATCCAAAATGGGGAGGACCTTACTCAATACATAGTGTCTACTCCAATGGAACTAATTCATTAATCTCGATGGATGGAGAATTCATCACTACTGTAACCAATGCAAGATTTTTGAAAATTATTTTGTATAAACACAAAATATGTATCATAAATCGCCCGATATGACCTTAAATTGCTCCACCGTCCAGAAAGATGTTAAACTGCATCATCCATGGTCCATACATATGACCATAAACTATTTTTACATTCATCCCACATGACGTTAAACTGTGAAAAAGTTCCCTAAATGGTCTGGTATGACTTTAAACTGCACCACCGTCCAGCAAGACGTTAAACTACATCATCCATGGTCCATACATATGACCTTAAACTATTTTTACTTTCATCCCACATGACGTTAAACTGTGAAAAAGTTCCTTAAATGGTCTGGTATGACCTTAAACTGCACCACCGTCTAGAAAGACGTTAAAATGCATCATCCACGGTCCATGCATATGACCCTAAACTATTTTCACATATGTCCAACATGACGTTAAACTGTGTCCCCTTCATCGTCCTTGATATATGACGTTAAACTATAAAGAAACGGTCCATACATATGACATTAAACTTTCTGTATTCATTTTGTCTCACATGACGTTAAACTGTGACATCCTAACTATATGATGCTAAACTGTACAGAAGTCCCTTACGTCCAGCATGACATTAAACTGCACTATCCACTGTCCATGCATATGACCTTAAAATATTATCACTTTCATCCTACATGACGCTAAACTGTATCATCCCTTTTTTGTCCAACATGACGTTAAACTGTGAAGAAAAGTCCTCGATATGTCCAACATGACGTTAAATGGTGTACTCTTTTGTCCTCACTACATGAAATTAAACTGCACAACCCCCCTTTCGTCCAACAAGACGTTAAACTATATTGTCCCCATCGTCCTAACTACATGACTCTAAACTATACAGAAAGTCCTTGATACATCCTACATGACATTAAAATGTACTTTGTCCCTGCTACATGACATTAAACTGTGCCGCACCAATAGTCCTAACTCCAAGACTTTAAACTGCATAGTCCCTTAATACATCCAACATGACGTTAAACTGTGTATCGTTAAGGTTGGTTCTACCTCATGTTTCTCACACCGAGTATGACTCAGGTGAGATTAGAGTAAAATTCAACCATAACACCTTCTCTGGGCCTCTAACCATGTGTAAGACCCAACATCATTTTTTAGGGTGTTGTCCCCAAAAACAACTTGATCACTAATTCCTTATTCAATTGAACTACGCAGACTTTGATCCTTGCCTTCCAGGATAGGTACGTTGGCAACCTCCCAATGTTCAATCCCAAAACCAATCTCTTCACATCGGTTCACCTCCATCTCATATGATGTTGATTCGTGAAACCGCCCCTAGAATCAATATCTTTACAGTGGTTCACTTTCGTCCTTGTTATACGGCGTTAAACTATACCACACTTTTGTCCAGTATGACAATAAACTACAATATTCATTGACACCCTCACATGAGAGGGAACCATTATTTAAATTGATTATTCAATCAGATTTCATTTCAAATAATGCATACATACATGGAAATTCCCTAACCTTTTATCTTGGGTTAATCCATCATTGTACCAAAGTCTCCTTTCGCCCTTCACATGTACGAACAAAATTTGTAAAGAGGGTATTTCTAGAAATACGTGGGCTTGATTCCCATCCTTATGGGATGCGTAGGAACATTCGAGTGTCCCTTGAATCCAGGCCCTTGTATTTTGGGCCTAACCCAAAATTCCACTTTCAGTCCCTTGGCTGAAAAGTCCCTATGTAAACAGACACAGTGTATTTCTTATAATGGTCCATGTTCTATGACCCTAAAATATGATCTCTAATCCTTTTTCCCACACGATGATAAACTGTAGTTTAAGAACTATGTATGGCTTGATTCCCATCCTTATGGGATACGTAGTGAAGTCCAACATTTCCAGTCAGGACCCAGCCACAACATTATTATGGTTAGCATTGATCTGTGTATCTCCGTATACATTGAAAAATACCCATATTTATGTGTCATAATCCTAACCTCAAATATTTTCAGATCTTCATAACCCTTTTCTTGACTTTTAGATACAAAAATGTAAAATTTATAAGAGTTCTTTTACCTGACTATGCAGTACGTGCCCTTAGGAGGCATTGCATAAACCGTCTCCATAACAGATTTGTCAGCCAAAAGATACTATTATCTGACTATACAGCCAATGCCCTTAGTTGGCTCTACATAATTCAACCCCCTAACGGATTTTTCGGATACTGGTAACTTCATTCTTAGGAATAAAGCCTCTTTTGTCCGTATTTGTCTTAAATGACAGTATGTAGAGATCCGCAAAAATAGCCATCATTAACATATTTGTCCCATATCCTTTTCCATGATCTGAAAGTATTCAAGTCTATGGTTTATATTCTCATTCCCTACATTTGGGTCAGACGTTCGCAGAAGTAATATCCATCCAGTTATTTGATAATATTTTTTGGAAATATCTTCTCCATATTCAATTACCACATTCCATACAGAAAACTCTATACTTTGGAAAAAATTTGAATCTCCATAAACTTCCACTGGCTTTCCATCACTAGGAAAATAAATTTCTATGAGTTCTTTTTCCTGACTATGCAGCACGTGCCCTTTGGTGGCCTTGCATAAGTAGTCTACATAATGGACCTGTCAGCCAAAAGATGCTATTTATTTGACTATGAATCCAATGCCCTTAGATGGCCCTGTATAAGTCAACCCCCTAAGAGGTTTGTTAAATAATTGTAACTTCATTCTTGGAAACTACTTCTTCTGATTACTTTTATCTCTTTTTCATATCATTCTTCGAATTCAAATATTCTTAAGCCATAGTTTACATTTTTTCCCTCATACATGAGTTTTGTAATATGTTTTCAGATAAATTGTCAAATAATTGAGTCAATTCTAATTCATTAGGTCAAAGATATTTTTGACCTTAAGCATTAGCCTTTTTATGTCCGACATGCATGACTTAAAACTGCCAATAACCACAAAGACCCATGATTTCACCTTTTTCCTCAGAGTCAAATCCTCTTTTCTATCCGGATCCAACTCTAAGGGGGGACTTTTGTTGACGCTCCTTTATTCACAGAGTCTTAAAATAATGGAAAGGGAAATGACTTAGCACAAAATGATTCAGCCTTTGAAGAAAACATCAAAAATCGACAAAGGCATGAACATGGATTCAAATGCAGATGCGTCACGCAAGTTCCCTTACTATCGCGCAAGTATACATGCGTGCCGCAATGGTCGCACAAGTACACTTGTGCACTGAAGTTGGTCGTGAAAGTCACTTGGGAGCCCTAATTGATAACTACCCAGGGACTTCTCCAGCCTTTAAATAGACCCTGTGGTCCCCCCCATTTAAGGAGGAAATTGTTTTCTAGAAACTCAGATTTGAGCTCCCGGCACCCTAGTCTCTTATCAAAGCTTCTGAAACACTTCTAAGGTAATTTCTTACCAAGAACGTAAGATCTGAAGAGGGGGAGGAAGGGTTAAGTGTTGAAAATCGTCAACACTTGCGTGCCTGAGTGGCCAGACCGTAAGGGAAATGGCCACACATGCACGCCACCTAACTCCTCCAGCAGAACTTGCACGCCACTCTTCTGGAAGAACCTCAAGATGATTCTGAAGGCTTTAAACAAGAGTAACTCATGTATTACCCTGCTGCTTAACCGTCACACAAGTACCCATGTGTCACGTAGGTATACCTGTGTGACAGAACATGCGTGCTCACGTAGTACCTGCACGACTGCCAGGACTTGCGTGCCCCTGCCCTTTTGGGTGCCCTTCTTGCCCATTTCACCCCTCTTAAGCCATTCCAAAACTCCTATACAATATTCAGCCTTCAGGAAACTCTTCAAATCATTTATGGAATGGTTTCATGATTTGAATTCCTTATCTAAAAGGAAATCTTGAGGAATATCTTTCAAAAACCTAGTGATTTACACATATTTATGTCACTATAGATTGAGATTTCATTCATTCAACCTCATCTTTTAAAGATGAGAGAACTCATTAACATGGGCCTCCTTTTCAGGAACAAGACCCAGTCATAATCATTAACCTGGGCCTCCTTTTCAGGAATAAGCCCCAGTCATAATCATTAACCTGGGCCTCCTTTTCAAGAATAAGCCCTAGTCATAATCATTAACCTGGGCCTCCTTTTCAGGAATAATCCCCAGTCATAATCATTAACCTGGGCCACTTTTTCAAGAATAATCCCTAGTCATTATCATTAAACTGGTCCTCCTTTTCAGGAATAAGCCCCAGTCATAATCATTAACCTGGGTCTCCTTTTCAAGAATAATCCCCAGTCATAATCGTTAACCTGGGCCTCCTTTTCAGGAGTAAGCCCCAGTCTTAATTTCTCTTAACCAGTCCTAATTTACCTTTGATCTGGGATTCCTTCTTAGGAGTAAAACCCAATCATAATTCCTCTCCTAATTTGGTCCTACATTTCAGTAGTAATCCCCAAGTTAGATTATTCAAATCTCCATGAACCACATATACATTTATAGACCATGTTCATGGATTTCTTCCCTGAAGAAAATCCTAATCTTCATTTATTTGGCAGTCATACATATATAAGTCCCACATTATTTCTATTGATTGCATAATTCATGGAAAAATTGTCTAATTTTTACCAATACCTCTTGTTTCTCACACCGAGCATGACTCACGTGAGCTTAGAGTGTAAAAGTAATTATGACATCCTTCTTTGAGCCATTAATCATAAAACATCATACTCCCTTACTTGAACTACATGGGTTCAGATTCCTTTTCTAAACAAAGGATATGTAGGTAGACCATCTGCTGGTTCGATCCCAACCTTGAAATAGTCCATGTCCTTCTAAATGACAATAAACTTCAAGTGCCCCACTAAGTGGCTTCAAAACTAGCATGGTCATCATAATGACCCAGAGACATATATATAAATGTTTCGAAGGATACCATTGACCAAGAATTTCTAATAAATACAGATGATTCTCTTTCGATGAAGAACCACGAATACATATAAAAGATTTTCTAAATTTCATACAAATTTAATCATTGATTGTCAAATCTAAGGGAAAGTTCCTTTTATACGTGTTAATGTTATAAGGATTAACGAACATAAATTAAATCTATAAAGAGAGTCCCGGAGTAGAAAATAATTCCCCTCAAAAAGGTGTGATGAGTCCGACCTCCCATCCTCTCGACCAATGCAAATTCCTAAGCCTCATCAGTCCACAAACTAATGAGCACCTACCTTTGGAAAGTAGGTCCAAATTGATGTGGAATCATTGTATGTTTCCGGTTCTACGAACAAACCCATTGGAAACCGATTGGAATGTTTGAACCTCCCATCAAGGAGGTCATCCCCAAATTCCGAGGGAAACAGACTCTCATTTTCAATATAGTTAATTTTTCCAATGTTATAATTCTTTACTATTCCCTTTTTTATCGATGCATGATGATTCACTTCCATAGGTTGTAAATCATATTTGTCTACCATCATGTCCAAATATTATTCCTTATTTTGAAAGGAGAAATATATATTTTGTATTTTTATCCATCATTGTAGAGATTCCAGTTGTTTTGTACCACGTATATGGGTATTATTTGTTATAAATCATTGTTCATTTTATGAAAAATATACAATAAAAACTATATCCATTTCATTTATATTAAGAGTATGAATAATTTTTAATAAATTATTATCTCTCTTACTATAAGAAGTATATTTTTTCTATGGTGTCCAAATATTTTGTGTGCCCAATATTTTCTCAATAATTTCAATGAATCAATGGTTTTTTTTAATTTCATTTATTGAAAAAAAGAAGTAGTGGGCTTTTTTTCTTGGTTGGGTAACCAAAAATTCCGATAGGGTTTTCATTAATGGGGTTTTTCATTAACCACTAATAATAAATTTTTATAATATACCCTGATAGTTTTTTCCTTTATCTCAGAACCACTGTAAATATGGACAAGAAAAAACCTTTTTATCATATTCCATGAAAAAAAATGTTTATTATTTATAGATTGACGCCCTCTAACATTATGATATCATATTAAGAGTATTTAATATTTCACAGCCATAATTTTTTTTCTAAAATTTCCTAAAATTTCCTTCAATTAAATTTACTAAATTATCCTTTATTTCATAGAATCAGTTAGTCCATCAATGATTTTGACAAGTTCATCAATTTTCAATCTAAAATAACATTCTTTCCCATAGTTGTTAGAAATTTTAAATATTTTTTCCATCCCTGGTTTAAATTTTTAATTATCTAAATTATATTACTATATATGTATATTGAAGTAACATACTTTACAATTTTATATATATTTTACAACACTATATATATTAATTTCTTAAATATCTTTCTCAACTTCACCTTATAGTTCAACAAATCCCTTAATAAAATCACATTTATCATTATTTTCCTCACCTCATGGCTTGTCATGAATAACTAAAACAACTTCTTTTGTGGTCTTTTGAGTATAAAAATAGGTAGAATTTAATCTCCCCATATATCTCAAATACCTAGGATAAAAATTCATTATTACATAATAATTTCTTATATTGTATCCTTTTAGGGACTTAGAATATTTTCCTAGTAATTTTTTATTCCAAATCATTTTCCTAAAATTTATTGTGACCCCTACTAGGTAAATGTTCAACTTTTCTATATAAAATAATGTCAAGTGAAATCATTCTATTGAAATTTCATTTCTTCTTTTATGATTATAGGAAATAAATGGAATCATCTCATCCACTTCTTTATCCTTAGGATATTCTCACAATGAGAGTTTCTTCAAATCCTTGAATTCTATCTCCTAATAGATTTTTTTGGAACTGACTCATTATCATTATTCATCATCTAATATGACATAAAATGGATTTTAGGGTATATAACGTCACTTTCATAATATCATTTTCATAATGAATCAATATTTATAATTGAAATATATATGTTATCTTCGCATGAATCTTTCAACTATTTTAAATTCATTAATCACCCATCTATGTTTACATATATATTGTACAAGGATGTTCTCCCACAAGGGAAAAAATGAACCACATATTTCTTCCAAATCATGTATTTAAAAATACACTCAACCCATAGGTACATCACCCTCCACATCACCACCTCCCTCTTCCATGAAATACTTTTTATTGTACTTGATAATCCGATACAATAGTTCTTAATCATAGATTAACAAAATAAAAACATGATGTAATGATATTTCCTTAAATCAAATATTGAAACACTTTCTTCAAAGATAGTTTATTTATAAATCATATTTATGATTAATAAAATATATCTTATCTACTATGGGATTAAACTCTCAAAAAAACTTACAACACAAAGATACTTGTTAATCTCTATACTCATCATTATGTATTGGTTCATCATTATATTGAATAAGAATCATGTTTACACAAAATCATATTTACTCAAAAACTAGACAATCCATATGAAAAATTAAAATAATCCTTATGTAGACCAAGATAATATTAAAATAGGGTAAAATTATTTTTACATAGATATTTAATCCTCAAGAAGACCTTGAGTCATGCATATGTTGCGAATATTCTTCCATACCTAGAACCTTCATACTTATTTAAACCTAGATTCAAGAATTTGAACCCCAAAATGATTATTATTTATACTATGATGATAATTTACCATTAAGAAAATTAGAATGATCTTTATAGTTTTGGAGCCAGGCCAAATTCAAAATACTCATAGAACATGAACTTAAACTAGAAAACTCTAAAAAAAACTAAAATTCTTCAATCCATTATGATATGATTTCCAAAACACGTAAATATGAATAATTGGAGATTACATCAAACATTATACCAATAAACTCATCCCAAAAAATGACATATATAGGGTTTTGTTTCAACTATAATTTCTTATTTTCATATATTGATTCTAAATAGGATTCACTTTAATTTTTACCACTCTATTGACGGTTTTTACCTTACATATGAGGATGAATGAATCCTTAAAATAGTATCCTAATAAAGTTGATGCTTTAAGGAACAATATTTGGATATTATATTTGTTTCATGAATATGAAGAATGAAGTAGTAGTAGGTCTTTTTATCATTTTTTTGAGTGGGGTATGTGATAGGGTGTAGTGGGATAGAAGGAGGAGATCCACTATGGTAAATTTTTAAATGCACTTTTAATACTATATATATGACAACCCTACTTTTATTACAAACATAAACATGATTTATTACATAAAACTTCACTTGATACAACAACGAAGATAGAGAGGATTAGTGTATTTGGGTCTTAGGATCATTACATAAAAACTTGAAACATGAAATACAACATCTTTATTGAAAACATCCTTTACATGACCACTACATTCCCTCGTACTTAGCATTTCATGGGATAACCTGAGGACATGCATAAGAAAAGGGTGAGCTATAAAGCCCAGTAAGGGAATACACATGGAATAACATGTGGAGTACAATACATGTCAGACATTAGGAATATCAATAGATCACAAGATAAACATGAACATAGAGGCATGATAAAGCATGATAATCATAACATGGAAATGTGGAAACAATACTTAACATGGAATTAGCATGAGCCAAGGCCCATTGCACAAGGAGAATGAGTAAATCCTCATTGCACATGAATGACGAGTAAATCCTCGTTGCACTTGAATTAGAATGAGTCAACACTCATTGCACATGAAATATCATGATACTATACTTTACCCAATGCATTGGAGCGCTATAAGGGCACACCCTTCTTAAACATTTCATTTAATGCATAAGTGTGCCACATGGATCATAAAACATGGATTCATAAAACATAATAATTTATTCCACAATAAAGGAATGTGTAATTCATACTTGAAAATTTATAATGAATATGTAAATGTGCATAAAGGTGAATACCCATGATGGAGAAATGGGCTTGGAATTCACTACACAATGGCATTGGCTTAGAAAATCGGTGTGATTTCGGCAGATTAACGGTGTGACGTAAGAATTCATAAAAAAGGTTGATGAGAGAGAAAGGGGTTTCTCATCATATTTAAATGTAATGGACAGTAAGGAGGTAATATAGATTCATGTCCCAAAAATTTTAATTGAATTTTGGTTCATGATACAAAAGTATTGGTTGAATGTAAATGAGGGGGGAGAATTTCCTTTCAGAATTTCGGCATAGTAACGGGTGTACATGGGAGGCATTTAATGAGAGATAAATGGGTCTCCCATCATTAAAACATAAATAGGTAAGTATGAGGGTGGTGAGAAACCATACACCAAAATTCATAATTGAAATTAAAAGGGAAAAACAACTTAATGAAAATTGGACAAAAATGAGAATGGAAGAAAAAACACTTACTTGGAAGTGTGCTTCCAAATGCTAGGGAGAGGCTTGTGAGAGGCTTCTTGGGAGCTTGGGTAACCTTGGGAGGATTTTAGAGAGATTAGGTCAGAGTTTGAACAAACTAAAAAGGCTTCGAGTGAGGAAGAATTGGAAGCTTCGGTGGATTTATATAGGAAAGGTGAGGGAATTGTTTATTCTTTAGGTCTGTGACCGCTTATATTAAATTAATCCACACCACAAACCATCCCATGGTTTTTGGCCATGGTTTTTGGAAAAGGAAAGAATACAATATATTTTAAATTTCCAAAGTCCTAAATTATTAAAATATTAGGGTTTCTTATATGGATGTGAGTCACACTCCCTTGGAAATTAATTTAAAAAGACAATGTTTTTAATAACTCTTAAGTGGTCAATTAATGCTTTTTAAAAGTAGGACAAAAAAACCCAAAATCACATTATTTTAATGGTAAAACATATATTGGCCGAACATAAATATTATAGTATTTTATTACATCACTATTGGGTCATTATGATGTCATAAAATACATTATATATTTAAACGGTATTTAATTTTTACTCAAAAATTTGACTGTCTCAAAAAATAATGAAAAATTCATCGTTGGATAATTTTGACATCCTGATTCCAAAAATAACATTTATTTTATCTAGATAATTTTCTAAATATGGTAATTTTCAATTTTAAAATAAAAACCGACATTTATCGAAAATTTACGGGTTTTAACAAAAATGGCTTTCAAACCTAAATAAAAATTACAATTGCATTCATAAAATTATAAGATCATTTATAATGAATATAAATAAATTTAATAATATTTTATTAAAATATTATTTAATTCAAAAATCCCTTAATTTAATAATATAGAATTCTTAATTAATTAATAACTAAAAGCATTATTTGTACTTTAAAACCCATTTACAATGTATCAATAATTACAAGAAATTATATTCATTATTATATACAAAAATAATGTACATGAACATAGTACTATTTATTTGTTACATAACCCCTTAAAACAGCTGCATAAGAGCTAAGGGTAAGGTGTGAGATGGTGACAGACTCTTAGGGTGGCTCAGATAACATTGATCGAGTGGTAATCTCTATCAAATTCTACTTTTCCCGTAGACGGTCCCGTTTGAGCTTGACATGATGAAGCTCAGCTTGGGCTTAGTCATGAGCGAAGCCCAAGGACACCACCTCTTTTTCGACCTCCGACAAATGGGCTTGGTATGGAGAAATTCTACTGGATTAGGCCATCGCTTCTTTTGTATGAGTAAATTTGGATTTGATAAAGCCCTATATTTATAGTATACATGTGAACACTGTTCAATGGCTATATTAGCAACGATCAAAATTCTTAACATAAAACCAATGATGTTGACATTTTATATAAACGCAAAGACACGTTTAATTATATCAAGTGGGATTTCCATTAATGAAACATTGGGTCATTACCATATTTCCCCCTTAAGAAATTTCTCCCTCGAAATTCTTCTTTTCCAACACTAAAACAGTTGTTGGTAACTCAGCTTCATCACTTCCTATGATTCCCAAGTCGCTTCATCAAACTTGTGGTTTCTCCATAACACCGTGACGAGGGGAATTGTCTTATTTCGTAGAACATTTTCTCTACGATCTAAGATCTTCACTAGTTTCTCCTCATAAGAAATATCATCTCCCAGTTGTACCACCTCATAATAGAGTACATGTGAAGTGTCTGGAATGTACATCCTTAAGAGGGATACATGAAATAAATCATGTCCTTTAGCCATAGTAGGTGGAAGTTCTTTTCGATTGGCCACATCCTCGACACGATCAAGAATCTAGGAGGGGTTGATGTACCTTGGACTCAACTTTCCTTTCTTTCCAAACCTCATGACCATCTTCCACTGAGATATGCATAGAAAAACCATGTATACAACTTTAAACTCAAGGTCTCATCAACGATTATCTGCATAACTCTTTTGTCGACTCTGGGCTGCTTGATATGCTGCTGAATGGTTTTCACCTTCTCCACCATTTCCTCGACCATTTCTCATCCAAGCAGCTTACGTTCACTTACCTCATCCCAACATGTTGGTGTTCTTCACCTTTTCCCATATAGGGCTTCATATGTTTCCATTTGGATGCTCGAGTGGAAACTGTTATTATAAAAGATCTCAACCAGAGGAAGATGTTGATCCCATCCTCCATTAACGTCCATTGAGCACGCTCTAAACACATACTCAAGTGTTTGGATTGTCCGCTCGGATTGGCTATCAGTTTGAGCATGATAGGCCGTACTAAAGTTCAGTTCATTATTCAGAGCATGTTGAAGACTCTTCCAAAACATAGAGGTGAATCTTGGATCTCGGTCACACACAATAGATAGTGGTACTCCATGAAACCTTACCACATACCTGTTATATATTTGTGCCAGTTGATCCAATGATAAATCCTCTTGAATAGTAATGAAGTGTGCAGTCTTTGTAAGACGATCCACAACAACCCAGATTGCATTGTTCCCTTTGGATGTCCTCAAAATTCTACTGACAAAGTCCATGGTGATGTTTTCCCATATCTATTCTAGTATGGGAAATGGTTGGATCACCCCCTTAGACTTATGCCTCTCTGCCTTCACTTTCTGACACACCAGGCACTTTGATGTATATTCAGCAATCTCCTTCTTCATATTATCCCACCAAAAGTTTTCTCGGAGATCGCGATACATCTTTGTGCTCCCTGGGTGAATAGAGAAATTTGAACTATGTGCATAATCCAAAATTTCCTTCATCAGATCCGGACTTAATAGAACACATCATCTTTTCCCAAACTGCACAATTCCTTCTTCATTGACATTAAACTCCGAGGATTTCCCTTTTTCGATAGCTTCCACTTTTTCTTGAATTTCCACATCACCCTTTTGAGCATCCTTTAACCTTTCCAAAAGAGATGGTTGAGCAATCATTTGTGAAAGGATTTATGATGTTCCCTTCTCTATGATTCCCATGTCTATATTCATCAAGTCTAAGAAGAATGGATCCTTCACAATTCTCATCATTAACAGAATCGATGGATCCTTTCTACATAGGGTATCTGCCACCTTGTTCACTTTCCCAGGGTGGTAATGGATTGAGAATTCATAATACTTGATGAGCTCTATCCATCTTATCTAGTGCATATTAATCTCTTTATGTGTGAATATATATTTAAGACTCTTGTGGTCAGTATATATCTCAAATTTCTCTCCATAAAGATAATGCCGCCAGATTTTGAAGGCAAAGATCACCGCCGCCAACTCCACATCATGCGTTGGATAGTTTTGATCATGGATTTTCAACTACCTTGAGGCATAGGATATCACTTTATCATTCTACATTAGTAAACAGCCTAAGACCTTCTTTGAAGCTTCACTGAATACCACAAAAATTTCCCCACTTGTGGGTAAAGTGAGCACGGGCGTAATGATAAGCCTACTTTTCATCTCCTTGAATCTTTCTTTGCATTCATCACTCCAGGAAAACATTACTCCCATTCGAGTTAGCTTGGTAAGAGGGTTTCAAAATTGTGAAAAATATGTCAGAAATCATCGATAATATCCACCTAACCCCAAGAAGCTATGGATATCCATTACCGATGTTGGCCTCAGCCATCCCTCAATTGCAGCTTTTTTGGAGGGATCCACAAATATCCCATTGCTTGTGATGATATGGCCCAAGAACGAGACTTTCATCGACCAGAACTCACACTTTCTGTACTTTGCATAAAGCTTCTCCTTGCACAAAGTCTCCAGAATAGTTCTTAAATGCTCCTCATGATCCTCCTCTGTTTTTGAGCATATTATAATATCATCTATAAAGACTACGACAAATTTTTCTATGTAATCTCTAAATACTCTATAAATTATGTCCATGAATATTTCTGGAGCATTAGTGAGTCCAAAAGGCATTACTATGAATTCATAGTGCCTGTATATTGTGTGAAAATCAGTCTTGGGGATATCTTCCTTCTTCACGCTTACTTGATAATATCCCGACCGCATGTCCACCGTGGAGAAGTATTGTGCTCCACGCAGATGATTGAAAAAGTCATCAATTCTTGGGAAAGTATACTTGTTCTTTATCGTGATTTTGTTAAGTTCACGATAATCGATGCAAAGCCACATTGAGCCATCCTTCTTCTTGACGAAAAGGACTGGTGCACCCCATGGTGAAGCACTTGGGCGTATAAACCCTTTATCTAGATTCTCCTGTAGTTTTTTCTTCAGATCTTCAAGCTATACAACAACCATTATATATGGTGTCTTGGATATTGTTAAAGCCCTGGGTATAAGTTCAATTGAGAATTCAATATCTCTTCTAGGAGGAAGACCAATAAGTTCCTCGGGAAACACTTCAGTGAATTCTCTCACAATAGGCATTTATGCAAGGATGGTTTCTTCCTTGGACTCAATAATTTGAGCCAGATACGCATGCTCATAAGGCACTAAGATCCATGCTTGAGATGATGGAGCTAAAGGATATTCATCTTCCTCCTGAAACTTGTAATGAATTGGGGGTCGATTCTCTCTATGGAGTGTGATTTCCCTCTCCTGACAATTTATGTTGGCTCTATATAATGAAAGCCCATCCATGCCAGGAATTGAATCAAATTTCATTAGAGGTAGTATGATGAGTTTTGGTGGGAAATTCAATCCACAGATTATAATAGGGGAGGACTTATATTCATGGGATGCAATGATTTCCCCATTTTCCATACTCAGCGAAATCTTCACTTCAATGATTTGTGGTGGTGGTGGGATTGTTCTACTAAACTTATAAGATATAAAAGAATACGTAGAACCTGAATCAAAAAGCACATTCTCTATTCTTGAATGAATATCTAGCGTACCTATCACCACTTCGCTGTAAGGGTTCACTTCGTCAGATGTGATGGCAAAAGCTCTTCCTTGCTGCCTTGGAGGTTGTTGGTTGCCTCCGAGAACCCTTGGATTAGGGCATGGAATTTCAAAAGGACCCCTTTCATTGTATTTGTAGCATTGAAAAACGCGTTGAGGTACGATCGGAGCGTTCCTCTCCTATTTCACAGCCGTGGGTCTTTCTTGCCGACAGTTAACAACTAGGTGCCCTTCTCTTCCACACCTGAAGCATTTCCTCGTCCCCTTAAGGAAATTTCCAGGGTGCTTTTTTCCGCACTTTTGGAAAGTGGGGTGATGGATCTTCTTAGCACCATTGGATTTATCCATCGGACCACCAACATTGAAGTCCACCTTACCCTTCTTATCCCCATGATACCCCTATGATTCTTCGTTCTCCATTTCAACCTTGAGGGCACATCGGACAATTTTTTCATAGCTGTCGAAGTCACGGATTGCTAATGCTTTCTGTAGGCTAGGCTTCAACCCTCCAAAGAAGCAGTCAACTTTGCATTCGGGGGTAAAGTCAAAGCCGGAAGCATATTGTGCAATCCTTGTGATGTTTTCCTCATACGCTCCAACATATTCTTTATCTTTTTTCTTGAGGGAATGGAAGTCCCTTTCCATCTTAAGCCAGAGGGTGCACCAATAATATTTATCTAAAAACATCTTCTGGAAATCCTTCCATTCCAATGCCTCAATCTCCTCCTCAAGCTTCGTATTTTTGATCAATGTCTACCATTGATCAGCTTCACCCTCCATAGGATAAGCTGCCAGGTGAACCTTCTCTTGTTCAAAATATTGAAGGATGGAGAAGAACTTTTCAATGGAGTTGATCCTTTGTTCAGCGATCGTGGGATCAGATGATCCACTAAAAGTAGGAGGCCTTTGTCTCATGAATCTCTCGATAGAGACTTGTCCTTTCTTGGGGGGGGGGTTGAATGTTCCTCTTGAATCGTGTTTCTATTCAAACATGAGTTAGCTGAGAGAGAAGCGTGACAAAATTCATGATTCTCGCTTCTATTGGATTCAGAATCTCATTAGTACAGTAATCACACTAATCCTCACAACAGTTGTTAGCCCGAGTTCTCCTATTACCGTACATTGGCTGGAATAAATGGAATGTTCGGGGTAACACATAAATTGTAATCCAAAGACAAAATTTTATGACTTATAAATAAACTTTTATTTCATTAACTCATGAGTCTGTAGGCTTCAATCTAGGATTTTCATGATCTACTTTCTAACATATATTCTTAGGGGCATTTTTTTAATTCCCATAATAAGGGTTCGTACTAAGATTGTGAATTTTATCAAAACATATCCCTCGGGAGTGTCGTAACCAAGAGTGCAGTAAGGCCCATTGTCGTACACCAGTTCCCGTTCGAGTGTAGCTCAAAGCGGTGTTTTCGGGTTTTACCCCTAGGATACATCTGTGCCAGAGTCGCCTCTACCTAATCGTATCCAGACAGGGATGTATTTGTTTGATAAACCACATACTAAGTACTTAATAAAACATAGATATGTTTTTAGTATACTTAGTCTTGTATCTAAGGCTTTACTAGGGTTTTCTAATCCTAATCCCAAAAATTACTAAATCTATCCTCTGATACCAACTATGACAACCCTTCTTTTATTACTAACTTAGACATGAGTTATTATATAAAACCTCATTTGATACAACAAAGAAGATCGAGAGGTTTAGTGTCTTCAGTTCATAATATAATTAAATAAAAACTTTAAACATTAAATACAACATATTTATTGAAAACTTCCTTTACATGACCACTACATTCTCTCGTACTTAGCATTGCATAGGATAACCTGAGGACATGCATAAGAAAAGGGTGAGCTACAAAGCTTAGTAAGGGAATAAACATGGAATAACATGAGGATTAAAATACATGTTAGACATTATGAATATCAATGGAGAACAAGAGAAACATGAACATAAATCATGATAAAGCATGATAATCATAACATTGAAATGTGGCAACAACACTTAACATGGAATTAGCATGAGCCAAGGCCCATTGACCATGGAGCATGAGTAAATACTCATTGCACATGAAGCACGACTAAAACCTTGTTGAAAATGAATTAGAATGATACAAAAATCATTTCACTTAACGTATCATGATAGTATACTTTACCCAATTCATTGTAGCGCTATAAGGGCACACCCCTCTTAAACATTTCATTTCATGCATAAGTGTGCCACATGGATCATAAAACATGGATTCGTAAAACATAATAATTTATTCCACGATAAAGGAATGTGGAATTCATAAATGAAACATTATATTCAACAAGTAAATGTTCATAAAGGGGAATACCCATGATGGAGAAATTGGCATGGTATTCACTACACAATGGCATTGGCTTAGAAAATCGGTGTGATTTCGGCAACGTAATGGCTTGACGTACAATTTCATAAAAAAGGTTGATGAGAGAGAAAGGGTTTAATCATCATATTTACATGTAATGGACAATAAGGAGGTTATATATATACATGTCTGAATAATTGTAATGGAATTTAGGTTCATGATACAAATGTATTGCTTGAATGTAAATGAAGAGGGAGAAGTTCCTTTCTGAATTTCGGCATAGTAACAGGTATACATGGGAGGAATTTAATGAGAGAGAAAGGGGTATCACATCATTAAAACATAAAGAGGTAAGTATTTTGGAGGATCAAAACCATACCCCATCATTCATAATTGAAATTAAAAGGTCAAAACGACTTAAAGAAAATTGGACAAAAATGAGAATGGATTAAAAAACACTTACTTGGAAGTGTGCTTCAAAAGGCTAGAGAGAGGCTTGTGAGAGGATTCTTGAGAGCATGAGGAACCTTGGGAGGATTACAGAGAGAGTAGGTAAGAGGTTGGACAAACTCCAAAGTCTTTGAGTGGGGAGGAAGTGGGAGCTTGGGTGGGTTTGTATAGGAAAGGTGAGAGAATTCATTATTATTTAGGTTTGGAACCCCTTATATTAAATTAATCCAAACCACAATCCATCCCATGGTTTTTGCCCATTGTTTTTGGAAAAGGGAAGAGAAAAAAAATATTTTATAAGGCCAAAGTCCTAACTTCTTAAAATATTAAGGTTGCTTATGTGGAGGTGAGTCACACTCCCATGGAAATTAATTTAAAAAGACAAGGTGTTTAATAAGTCTTGAGGGGTCCATTAATGCTTTGAAAAGTAATCCAAAGAAACCCAAAATCACATTATTTTAATGGTAAAACATATATTGTCTGAACATAAAAATTATAGTATTTTATTACAACAATATTGCGTCATTATGATGTCATAAAATACATTATATATTTAAACGGTATTTAATTTTTACTCAAATTTTTGACTGTCTCAGAAAATTATGAAAAATTCACCGTTGGATAATTTGGACATCCTAATTCAAAAAATAACATTTATTTTATCTAAATAATTTTCTAAATATGTTAATTTTCACTTTTAAAATAAAAACCGACATTTATCGAAAATTCACGGGTTTTGACAAAAATAGATTTCAAACCTTAATAAAAATTACAATTGCATTCATAAAATTATAAGATCATTTATATTTTATAAAAAATAATTTAATAATATTTTATTAAAATATTATTTAATTCAAAAAACCCTTAATTTAATAAAATAGTATTCATAATTAAATAATAACTAAAAACATTATTTGTACTTTAAAACTGTTTACAATGTATCAATAATGACAAGAGTGTATATTCCTTATTATATACAAAAATAATGTACATGAACATAGTACTATTTATTTGTTACATAACCCTTTAAAACAGACGCATAAGACCTAAGGGTAAGGTGTAATATGGTGACAGACTCTTGGGGTGGCTCGGATAACATTTCTCGAGTGGTAATCTCTATCAACTTCCACTTTTCCCGTAGACGGTCCCATTCGAGCTTGACATGATGAAGCTCAGCTTGGTATTGGTCAAGAGCGAAGCCCAAGGACGCCACCTCTTTTCTGAGCTCCAAAAAATGGGCTTCGTATGGAGCAATTATACTGGATCAGGCCATCTCTTCTTTTGACTGAGTAAACTTGGATTTGTTAAAGCCCTATATTTATACTAATCATGTGATCACTGTTCAATGGCTATATTAGAAATAGTCAAAATTATTAACATAAAACCAATGAGGGTGAAATTTTATATAAACGTAAAGAGACATATAATTACATCAAGAGGTATTTCCATTAATGAAACTTTGGGTCGTTACAATATACATGTCTATGTAAGGAATTTATATGGTTCAGATTTAGTGTTTTTAATGGGAAGAATAATTTTAGGTCCTTTTAAACATTTTTAAGGTGGTGTTTGTTAGAATTGGATCAATATGGAATAGGGTAAAGTGTGAGTAAATAAATATAGAGTTTGGATCTTGGATCAATGATTCAATCAAGGGATCAACTTCTAGTTCACATAATTTTGTACAGTAGACGCATATAATTTTGACCTATATGACTAGGGAATCTTGGTCATATGTGATATGAGACTATATTATAAAATATAACCTATATTTTTTTTACCAATATTATTTTTCCTAATCAAATTTATAAAAGTGATTTTTTAGTGATATTGACCTCAATTTACATTTACTTCTAGTCACTTATTTTTCACCCACATTAATATATTCTCAAACCCATATATAATTCTTCAACTCTGACTTACCGAATTTTAATTATCAATTTAAAATTATAATAAATTATTTGATATAACTAATTTTTTATGTTTCCTGTATAAATTTATTTTTGCATGAAATTTTAATCACATAATGTATCTTAATCTCAAAACATTGTGAAAACTAAAAATATCATATGTATAATATATAATATCACTTAAAATATCCAAAAATATTATTATATATCATTTGAGTAATAATTTTTCACTTTCTTTAAAGATCCACATATAAGGTAAATTAAGAAATAGATGAATTTATTATTGTGTCAGGTAGACACTATGGTATGTTGTCCAATTATTTCATTCAAATATTTTTATATCAATTATATATCTACTTTTCATTTAATAGGCACCCTCAATATTCATTACATTATGAAGACTTCCAATTATAATATAAAAACTATCCTCACAATTTTTGTAAAAAATACATTTTCAATTTCATTCTCTCTAAAAATTTAAGATTAATTCCCATGTTGCATCTTATGGGGAGATACATTTTGTTTTTTTTACAAATATTCTACCATTTATATCATTATATATCTCACTTTTAACTACCACTTTTCGTGATTGATATTTTTGGGTGATACCAATATTAACATATTCACCCATGTTTATAGCTAAAATTTTTACTTTTATCTTTCATATTTTTTGAATAAAAATCATCACCAACATTAGAAAATTAAATCAATAAATCTTGTTTTCAATTCATTTCATGTTTTTTTACAAAAAAACCAAATATCAAAAAATATTACATAACTACATGACCATGAATTCAATTTCACCCCCTATCATGAACTAAATTTTATTATTATGTGTTGAACAATCTCCCTTATATAGAATCTTGCATGGGGATTAAATATCATATACCGTTCATGGGAATATTAATCTCATTACATTAATTTTTTGTCAATAACATATATATTATTATTATTATTATAAATATGATATATTTTTTTATAAAGTATCAAATAACCCCCCCCCCCACTGTGGGATTCACCCCATAATTATTAATTATCACACAATTTTAGAATATCCATGAAACTATATGGTATATAAAGCCAATTATTATGGAACATAACATCTGGGGTTTATGATTCAATATTTTATGAAATATAATAGACAATATACTATAATAATTAAAAGATAATTTTTAGAATATAGATTAGGATATATAAACGCGGGTTTAATATGGTTGATTATATCAAACAATCAATAGAGAGTAAGGCAATTCAGTTAATGATTTAATCATTGTTAGCACCAGCAAAATGATGGTTGAGTCTCTCCCATGTGTACCTCGTATGCAAGGATTAATGATTTACATGTCGTGTGTAATAGTGACACACTGTTTGTTTTATTAGTGTACAAGGATTTCATTCTTGTCTGATATAATCCACATATTATACTACATGGTTAGCATGAATTTCAACACTAAAACAGAAAACTTCACAATGTGTATGACTTCTATACATTGTTTAATCTGACAACCCATGTGTCCTCTTGTCCTTGTAAACATGTGGTGTTCAATAAATGCATTAATGATATTCACTAATTTTTATGTCATTTATCCCATGACATGTTTACATGAAGTAAACATCATTACAAATAACATACACTTGCTAAACATCATGTAACCCAACCATACTAGCCAAAAATATTTGGCACCACATGATGGCATCTCTAATCATTATTCATCAATTCATAGTCTTTTAAGAAAATATAAATCATGAAAAAATAATATTAAAAAAATGAAATCATTTTAATTTAACATTGTCTTAATGAAATAATAACCTATAATAAAAACAGACAACCATTGTGTATACATAATTGAATAAAACTTTACAAATTTCAAGATGATCAAGCTTTGATACCACATGATGGTTTGAAAGAAGCAAAAGAATCTATTATGATATTAACTATCAAGTTTCTTTTATATTAAATGAATCATTATCATATTATATAATATGTATGAATCATGACCAATGAATAGTTTCCAATGAATATGGACATATGAATCCATGAATCAAGAGTATATATTTTTCAAATTATATTTATAATCAATTCAAATAGATCGGGATAAAGAATTCCTGATCTTATGATCTTTCATAGTTAATGGTTTTGATCATATGAAACCCTTTTTTGGTTTAACATCATTATATTGGTAGGAACCAATGTATTTCCCCTTCATTAATTATCCAAATAAGGTAATTTGATCTCTCAATAATACTGATGGATTTTTGGGTGATAGTGTAAAGAATAAATCACCACGCATTATTCATTTTCATCTCTTCGAGTTCAATAAATATTTGTAACATCTCATTACATGATTTCACCAAATTTTTATCCTCTTTAATCATCCACTGATTGAGTCATGTTTTAAGGATTTATTGGTGATTTTTATTATAAAATGGAATTTTTTAGGCTGTGCTTAGTTTCGCACTGTTTTGGAAAACCATGCAGTTTGTCCAAGAAAACCAGGTGTCATGTCTTGAGAAACAATAGGGTGGATCATGGATGGCACAATGTTAGTGGAAATAGTTTCAAATCCCATACAAACCATTCACCCTTTAAAGTGGTTTTTGTATGTTTAGAACATTTGTTTCTAACCATATGCACATTCTAGAAGCCTAGTGAGGGATCATAGTTAGGCACATAGATTGAATTATACATGTGAAAAAAATAGAAAACACTGTAACTTTTTTCTAATCCTACCCAAATTTTTATTAAAATCCAAAAAACCTATTGTAACTCTTAAAAACATTCTAATCATCCATAATTTAATCCTATAGCTTTTGGAGACTTCCTATAGGAATTTTTATCACCTCCAACATTCACTTTTATGAATAAAAGTGTTATTAGAAGAGTTTAATCCCACTAAGATAAGTGTTTTCACTCATAATCTGGTAATTATTATCCTTCAATTCTCTCATTTTTATGGTAATTCATCCTAATGTTATTTATAGACTATATCATTATATTTATGGATCGTGA
This sequence comes from Viscum album, assembly GCA_963277665.1. Classification (NCBI taxonomy): domain Eukaryota; kingdom Viridiplantae; phylum Streptophyta; class Magnoliopsida; order Santalales; family Viscaceae; genus Viscum; species Viscum album. The sequence goes on from OY728141.1 coordinate 1,431,287,565, forward strand.
TTCTCGAGTTTCCTCTTAGATATTATTCGGCATCATTATCATATTGAAATTTCCCATTGGGGGTGACTGATTTCATGATCATTTGATTAAATATAGGTGAATCTGTAAGACATTACAATATAATTGATTAAATTATTTTATTGATTGATTTGAAATGAGATCATAATTTTTTTAATCTTCTATTGAAATGATTTGATGATTTATTTTTAAGTGGAATGGTATTTTTGAATACCCTATATTGTAAGGGAATTGAAATTATTGATTAAAATTTTAATAATAATTGAGTTAAATGATAAATGATTTAATAAAATTTTTTATTATTTATTATTTAGAAAATATGTCTTTAAATGAATTATTATTTTGAATAGAATGAATTTTATGAAAAACTATATTTTTTTTGAAAATTAAATGGAATGTTGATCGTGATATTTTTCATTTTAATTATAAATAATGATTTGGAATAAAATGATTTATTTTACGATAATTGGTTTTATTGATTTATCGAAGAAAAAGTGTGCCTATGTAGTTAATGGGTGATTAGGAAAAAAATTCTTGGACTCTAACTCCCTATCATTAAATTTATGACGAAAACTCCAATTGAACAAAATATGGAATGATTTCTCTTATGTGGGGTTGATTTATTTACCCCAATGGATTAAGACATTGAGATGTGTGGACATTATGAGTCATCATTGATTGATTGGGTAGTGTGAGGATAATATAACAACAAACTTCCAAACCTCATCGAATATGACAATAGTTATTTAATTTATTGAATTTAATTATTGTCTAAAATTATTCATTAAACTATTTTGTACATATCCCCATGTTTTATGAAAAACATTAACTTAAGAAACTGATTGATATATCTTGTTTTTACTATAATTGAATAATGGTTATGATTTATAATATGAAAATTAATTTCCACACTTTTTTATTTAGATTAAATGTAAAATTGGTAAAATTGTTATTGTATTAAATATGGAACATTAGGACATATCATACTAGGATATTTTGTTGAAACCATACTTTTTTCCTTTGGGTGATTATAGATTATGTAATTATATCTTATATAAATGGTAAATATCTACTTGGCGGAGGAATGTTAGGTTTATATGTGGGCTCCCAGGTGATGGATATGGCTACGGTATTCTTTATCCACATATTTCATGGGTTTTATGAGATCTTCTCCGGACTGATGTTATGTATCTTTTAATAATGAATCAATTTTTCTATTTTTTACCTATATACTCATAGTAAATTCTCATGGAATTTTTTTTATCATACTAAATATGATATTTATTTTATGATGTTGTTCTTTATGGATTGATTTACCTAGTAGATAAATCATTCTCTTAACAGTGAGATGATTCCCATGCACTATTTTCTATCTTGTAGGGACTTGTAATTTATTTCAGGCTATGTCAGGACTAATTAGATTTTATCTAGGTGGGTTATCTAGGTTGTTTTATGATAAAATGGTATCAGATGTGAGAGTTTAAGAATCTCTACCTGATGTTGGTATATAGTTTGGGATGTACTAGTAGATTAAGGGTAGGATTTTTGGGACCTAAGAGGTAATTTACTGAATGTGGTGGCTATATCTCATCATAATTAGAATTAATTCACTGTAGATGGTTTGTAAAAGTGTGTTTAGGGAATAATTTGATTATATTCTAATTTTTTTATAGATTATGTATGTAAATTGAAAACATAATGTTTAATTAAATTTTATGGGACTAAAAATACTATATATCTTAATGGAGTTTTTGATATGAGTACACTAGCTGATGTTTTTTTCCTTGATGTTTTGTAGAATAAATCCTCCAAGAAGATGTTTGAATAGGCCGTTGGAGAATTATGATGGTGAACCATAGTAGGAAAACCGTTCAAGGGAGTTTAATTTTTTGAGATGGTGGTGTGCACTATCTATTTTATTGGACATGTTACTAAACCTATTCTCATTAAGGCCCCAGTAGTGGAACCTCAAACGGATGAAACTAAAAATCATGCCCATGAGTTTCTTCATAAATGAAACCAGTTTACTAAGACAAAAATGATACTCAGAACAGTTGTAATAGTTGAAATAGATTGAGTTCCATTTTGAGTTCTTAGAAATGACTAATTCTGAAAAATTGAAATGTTCTACCATTAATCTATAAATACATTACACGAGGTTGCTGGATTTGATTGTGATTGTAATGAAACCCGAATTCTTTCAGTGGATGGAAATCAAATATATTTCTATAGATTATTTATATACTGAATACATGGTTTTAGTGATTTCCATGGGGTTTCAAAGCCTCCATAAAGGTGATTGGGACATCATTCAATATGAAAATGGTTTTGTTGAGTATTTTCAGTTTTCTCTTGATGTAGTGATAAATGATAAGGTAAAGTCTCAAATATTGGAGAGGGGTCTTTTTCTGATATCGGATCTCTGTATTTGGTACGAAATCATTCATATTATGTGATTTTTATTGAGTAGATTTGATATTTATTACTGACATTGTAGTAAATCCAAGGTCAATGGGAATAGTTCATACTCATAGTGGCAGTTCTATTAGTTCCATTAAAGGACATAGAAATCATGGGAGGCTTATGGTCAATCATGACATTGGAAATTATTTAGATGTTCTGTAACACATAGATGAAGATCATTTACATTCATTTTGAATTCCATGTTTGGGAATTCAATGTTATGTTTTACCAAGACACCTATGATTTGTGGATCATGTGAACATGAGGCCACCAATATAAGTTATTTTTTAAATCCACTCAACCTCATGTATTTTCAATATATCATCGATACGAATGGTTACTACATTGAAAAAATATAATTCAAGATCTAAAGGGTTTCCAACCATTGGAATCTGGAAAAAAGCTTCCACAAATTGGGGAAGATTATTCAAAGGATGCTAATGTGGGTGCAGTGACATTAGGAGGAACCATCACTATTGCTTTATCTTAAGTTACTACATTATTTTATACTAGTTAATCTCTTTTTTAAAATCAACTCATAATATAAATATTGTAAATATTATTATAGATATTATGTATTATGTGATTTATATTTATAGGACCCTCTAAATAAAGAGAGATTAGGGTCTCTGATTCCCCTGTCATGTTATCTACATATCAAAGATCGAGCTCACATGGTATATTCATTTTCTTGAAATGAAAACTATTGACAACATTTTTACGAATAATTGGATTAATTCACATAAAACCCAATTATATTATTATCATTTGAGGTTATACATTGCTACTATTGATGGGTTGTGTTGTGTTTTTAAAGGAAAATGGGACATTATATTAGGAAGAGTCGGACCTCCTTTTATATATTTGGGTAGGGGAAATCTTTGTATTTTTACTAGGATTGGGAATATTTGAGTGTATAACTCCTTGTACATTTCATTGAGTTTATTTCTATATTTATATATTACATTTTTTATTTATCACAAATAATAGAGCTAGAGTTTTTATTTATTTAGTACTTATTCTTCAACCAGTATCAATTCTATAGTACCATATGGTACATGTTGAATTGAATGAGTTAAAGTCCAAGATGGATGATCTAATGGAAAAAGGATTTATTATATTGGGTGTACCACCTTCGGTGGAACTTATTCACTTCATAAATTATATTGATGTAACCCTTCTCCATTTTTAAGATTACCAAAAACACAATTTAATTATGATAAATAACAAGTACCTATTGCCTCATATTGATGATTTTTTGATTAGTTTAATTGGGATAAGATTTTATCAAATATTAATCTTTGGTCTAGTAATCTCCATAAACATATTTAAGTATCAAAAATTCATAAAACCACATTTTAGAGAAGGTATGACTATTATGAGTACCTTGTTTTTCCTTTTGAATGACCAATGATTCATCAGCTTTTTCTAAACTGATGAATGGATTATTTTATTATTATCTTGATAAATTTAAAATAGTATTTATGGATTACCATTTGGTATACTCCAACACTAAGGAGGATCATGTGTGTCATCTGAGATAAATTCTAGAAAACTTTAGAGATCAAATAAATTATGCTTTAAATTTTAGTTTCCTGATTTGGGAAGTGATGTTCTTAAGTTAAATTTTCTTGAAACATAATATTTTAGCTCGTATAATAATGTTAGGGTTGATATAACATAGGATAAAACCTGAAATGTTCATCCATATTTATATATTTTTGGTATTTGTGGGCTAGTAGCACGGGATCATTAATGATTTCTCAATGTGGATTATTTGATGAACACCCTCACTCATAATGGAGTAATATTATTTTGGGATGAAAATTTTCAGATTTATTTTGATGGTTTGAAGAATAAATTGACTTTTGAAACATTTTTTACTCTTCTAGAATCTCAGTAGTGAAATATGGTCTTTTCTTATGCATCCAGATCATGTTTTCTCTACATTCACATATAGGGTGATCAAGTTGTCGCCTATGACACCCAACATTTTAGATGACATGAGAACAACAATCCTATTTATGATCTTGAACTATTTGATTTGATGCATGATCTTATGATTTTGAGGAAATACCTATTCAGAGAAAGTACTATTTATTTCGCTCATAAAATCCATAGTTATATCTTGTCTCAAAATGATTTGAACCATTGAAAAAAAATATTTTGTAGAGTATATTAAATACTTTTATTTTGACATTTTCTACACCCATGGTATGGGTAATGTCATCACTGATTATTTGAGTTGGAAACATTATACCTTGTCTATGAACGAATATAAAAAAATATAATTTGATGTATAACTTTGATGATATTAATTTTGGAGTCTCATAGGATGGGATAGATATTATGTTGTCAAGTGGTCAATTGACATCCTCTTTTATTGAGATAAATTAGTATGACGAAATGATTGATATAGAATTTATTGGAATCTTGTACTCTCTTTATAGTGGGGAGACTTTTGGTGAGTGGTCATTCTCTTGTGAGGGAATCTATTGCAATCAATGTTGTTATGTTATACATATTTCACTGATAAAATTTATGATGGGAGATTTACATAAATCCCAATTAGATATGCAGCCTTGTACCAAAGAGTTTTTATATGATATAAGATGATGATTCTAGTTTCTAGGTATGAAATAGTACATTTATGATTTTTCCCCTTATTATACCTACAATGAGGTCATGTATGGGCACCAGAAACCATCAGTTTTTATTCATCCCACTCTTATGTAGACATTGTAAGAGGATGACATTTATATGGATTTCATTATTGGGAATTTCTGTACCCCTCCCGCAAATAATATGGTATGGGTGGTGATTAATCAACTGACCAAAACATTTCACTTCATTTCATAATAATGATACAATTAATGTTTTGGATTTATGAAGTCTCTTTGCAAAGGAGATTATTATACTTCACAGAGTTCCATATACTGTAGTTTCTGATCATGATCTCCATTTACCTCTCATTATGTGAGAGGAATCCAAGAGGTGATGGGATCCTTGGTTTTATTGATCAAGGAATATCATCTATATATCGATGTACATGGAGAATGAGAAATATATATTCTTGAGTGCATAATTCATTCATATGTTCTCAACATTGGTGGTGTTTTGGATGATCATTCGGCACTAATGGAATTTAAATTTTATAATAGTTACCAGTCATTAAATATGATGTATCATTTTTAGGCCTTATATAGTCGACCATATATATTTCTTCCTTGTTCGTCGGATATTAATGAAGCTTCATCATTGGAATTTTGTTTTTTCCAAGAGAATACTACAAAGATTTGGATCGTTCATCAGATAATGGTGATGGAAAATATGTAGTATAAATCCTATAGTGATCATTGATGGAGACCTTTGTAGTTTTTAGTTGGTGACAAGGTGTTTCTGAGAGTTTAACTTTACTTAGGTCAACAATTGTTGGTAAAATAGGGAAACCTAACACTGAGATTTATGAGTCCTCTGAGATTATATAAAATTTTTGTAATAATGGATTGAATTTTGAAATTCCACCATATATGACTTTGAAAAAAAATGTTTTTCATGTGTCTCAACATAGCATGTATCCATATAACTATTCTAATGAATTGAGTAGTAAATATCTTGATGTGGTACCCAGTTTGATTGTGAATATGAATCCAATTATAATTTTTTATTCAAGGATAATGGTTATTCATGGTAATTCTATACCATTGGCATATTTTCTTTTAAATAATGGTTCTAATTATTATGAGAATTTGGAGTGTGAGTCACTTATTAGAGAATAAGGCCTTATTTATTTGATATGGTGTTGTCATAGGATTTCTAGGGATATTTTTTTTATATTGCGGTGGTTATAAACTCTCATTACCCTCTTTTAAGTATTTCTTTACAATAATTTTTATCGTAATTTAAATAAGTATTATTCCTTGGAGTTTTTGGGGACCTTTGATAACATATATATGTTTTTAAGGATTTTAATGGTTGGTATATGGTTAGTGATAACCATACAGTTTTGGCCATAAAACCATTTTCTATTTCTTGAGTCCCTTGAGGGCTGAACATGGTTGGGAAATTGTTAGGTAATTTCATGTTTTCTCCCCTCAAATAGATTGACACTTAGATAGGGAAATTTTTGTGGTTGGTAAATATATATTCTATGTCTCTGTCGAAACCATGGACAATTTTTTGAAGCCTTGTAACGGTGCACTATTAGGTGCACAATTAGTACTAACTATGTGGCCTAACCTACTAAACTATTAATGTTGTATTTTAGTCATCTATATTTCTAATAATAATATTAACACCACAATTACAACTCCTAAATTCCTCCCACATTAACCTAATCACATCCCTTAAAATTTGGTGGCTCCCTAGTTACATTCTCAGATCCTCCAACCTTCTCTCATGTGAGTCTATGTGATAGTGAAAGAGATCAATCCCTTTCTAGTATGTGTTTTCTACAATGATTTTCTAATTCTCATTAAATCCATTATCATCATTTCTAGGGGTGAATCATAATGTTTTTGATGGATTGGATCCCGGTTTTAATGGATCAGGAATCATGGTTTCTCCCAGACATTCTTCGCCTTCATCCTTCCATTGGCATTTCCCATTGCTGGTGATTAATGGCTAGATCATGGAATTAAATGTAGTTTTTTTCATAAGGAATTACCATATTATTTAATACATTATATTATAGTTGGATTTTAAATAAGTTTTCAATTTTTTATCCTTTAATTGAAATGAATTGATTTTTAATTTTTATACGATATATACATTTTAATAATCCATAATTTGATCTAGTAAAAAATTATTGGGTGGAGATTGAGGAATGATGGATTTAAATGAGAATTTTTATGGTTTTTATTCTTTATAATAATGAAAAAAAATTAAAAACTATTTCTATGAGGGTGAATTTGAAGAAAACTATGAATTTGTTTTTGAAAATTAAATGGCATATGGAACATGAAATTGGTCATTTGAATTGTAAATAATTTAAATTGAAATGGTTGATGATATCATGATTTATTGATTGAATTATTATATAAAATACAATATTGATTAGTTTTTGTGTGATTAGGATAAGAATAATAGGACTCTTACATCCTAGAATTAGATTTATGATGAAAACTCTAACTAAAAAATTGTCATGAAATCACCAATGGGGTGTTGATAGATTTATTTAAATGGATTCAGCATTAGGTATATGTGTACTCTATTAACCATAATTGAATGAATTAGTAGTTCATTAATCTTGTAGCTAAAAACTAATGACCCTTAGAGCATAAGACCATGGTGATTTTCCTTATTTAATTTTAATTTTACAAGTCAATTTTTATTGAACAATTTTATTCATGCCCGCCTAATGTTAATCTCAATGTCTATTTTGAAAAATATATGATTTATCTATCAAATACATGATTTGAAATCATTTATTATTTATAATATATAATTATATTTCCATTCCATTTTTTATTTAAATTAAAAATTATAATTTTTTTAATTGTTATATAATAACTCTTGTAACATTTCTCGGTTTCTTATATGTATTTTTTTCACTCCATAAATTTTCATTAGGGTGTTTATAGATTACATTTTTCTAGGTCTAAGATAATGGAATGAAAAAATTGAAGGTGGTGGGTGTTCTTGACTCATTAGGAATGAAGTGATGGCAGTTACTGGTGGTGTCATTGTCAACTTCTAATATGCATTTTCCAAATAAAATTATAGATGTTGTCCCACTTTTAATGATGTTCCATTTTTTGTATTAATTTACCTTTATACATGTAGTGATTTCTCCTTGGGGTGTTATTTTTTAACTGACTATTGTCTACCCTAATTCTTCATGGTTTTTTTATCCTAGGGGTGAAATCATTCCCTTTACCCTGGGATGAAACAAATGAACTATTTACCAGCCCATGGGGATCATGAACACTAATCGAGTCATGTTAGGACTGATTTAGGTATTATAATGTATTTTTATTTGGGTTGGTTCATGGTAGGATTTATTCACTCTCTATTGTTCTATTCTTTCATGAGATGATGAGAGAAGAATGAATCAAGAGAGAAATTATTTGTGCATAATGATTGTTCAATTTTTGATTCACCGAACATAATAGAAAATACAATAAAATTATTCAGTAAGGGATTATGTGAAGACATTATTTAATTGAAAATATACCTCAACTAATATAATGAAATTTTTAATAACCCCATACCATATCGTATGAATATTATTATTATTTAAATAGCATGTGAAAGCAGGAACAATGATAAATATTATTTTACAATATTGTAGAAAATAATATTTATCACCTAAAAAAATATTGGACTGGTCATCCTCCTTTCCATTTATAAAATTCCAAATAAATATTTAATTAAATATTTATTCATAAATAAAAATTATATTCACAGTCTAAACGATATAAATTTTTATTAAATATTCAATAAAGAACAAAAATAAAATAGATATACATGTAATATAACAATTATGTTAAAAATAAATATTTATTCAACTTATGTGATCCTTGAATACTAAATAAACTTATTACCTTTTCTTGATAATAATATTTATTTTAATAATTATTTTTTAATATATTTTAATTTGAGGTCAATATAAATACATAGTGTGTGAACCTTTATACTTATTTCTTATTAGAATTAGGAACACATGCCTATTGTTCATGATTACTATATAGCAATGGGTCTTGGCACATAAGAGAAAAAATGTTAATGTCACAACATCATGAACTATACATGAACTCATACTATCTAATATAATCCCTTTATTACGAAATAAAATAATTCTAGTTTCACACACATTTTATCAACCTATTTGATTGAAACATCTTTCATTAACTATAAGAAATTAACTCATTATGAAACCATTTCCATGAAATTTAATGAAATAGTTCCATTTTAATCAATAATTTCATATATCGAATTATATAAATGTGGATAAGATAAATACTTCCCCAATATATTCATTGATAACATACCATTTTTGACACTCCGAACATACCCTACTTCACACGAACATATAGTGTAAAATTTTAAGGAGTACATCAAGATATATGAATAATGAAAATCATTAATAATAACAATAGGGTATATATAATATTACACATGTTCACATATTAGATTGTATAATGAAAAACAACCATGTGGAATTTATGGAGGTGGATTTGTTCTCATAATCTCCTATCTTGTAGATTAACAACTATGATCTTCATGAGATAAATTCTCATCCCCAGATGATTACTGACACCTGATAGTCCAAATAATATTCCCTATCATAGTGTGTTATAGGTCCATAGAAAATTTTTAATAATATATTCATCGAATTTAAGGTTCCCAAAATTATCTGTAACTACTACTCCTATTTCAAATGGATAAATGCTCTAGGAAATTATAACATTAAAGATATGAATAAAAATGAAATGTATATAATAATATTTCCTGTTAATGTTAACTTCAATGAATATATATGGATTCCATAATAAAAAAATTTGGTTTTAGAACACCAACTAACATAGACTAGATCCAAATGACAATTAATTTTAGTCTACAAGACATAACATGAAGGTCATGTTTCTGATCAAGTAAGGATTTGGTCCACGGGTCTTCCAATGTGTCTTCAATGGAGACTATTCTCTCTTAAAATTCACCTCTCTATTAAAAATTAGTCAAGACATGATACTCCTAAAATATTTTCTTCCTCTACTAATTTGAACCCTGATCCTTTGTATTGACCACCAATTTAGTATTATCATTATAAATTGTGATTTTATATTAAATTCAAGGCATGGAATCAAGCTATTGAAAGAATTTATGTATCTAAAATTCTTATTTAGATGCCTCAAAAGCCAAAATATACTGAAAATATATTATTGGATCTTTGACTAGAGCATAATTCAAGAAGTAACATCTCACAGTACCTCCATTGAGGGTAAATATGTAACTAAATTGAAATATTAGATCATATTTATCTATTTGGACACTAAAATCTACACATCCTATGATTACTTATTCATCATATCATTAAAGACTGGGAACATATCTTTAAGACATCACAAATACATAAGTATAGTTTAACTACTATATAATGGTGTTAACCTAGGTCTACATGATAACACCATACTACACTAAATGAATATGTGACTTTTATCCTATTACATAGAATAACATACATCAAAGGGCCAATCTCCAATACATACAGTTTCCTTTCTATCCTATTTATTTCCACACATTAATAAGGATAATTTTCAAGGAAAGATAAATTTCTTGTGACGTTGGAAATTATCCATTCTCGAGTTAATCTATACTGAAAATCTTTAGTATCTTCTCAATATATATACTCTGACGTAGTTCATGATGTCTTCTAGATCTATCCTGATGAATCGTTATCCCAAAAATACTTGTGGTTTCACCAATTTCATTCTCATATAAGGATATAATTTACTAGGATTTATCATTCTATGATACTTATATTTGTTTTTCAATATATAGTACGTTATCGATATAAACTATTAATAAAATGACCGCACTCTTTCTAAAATATATATAGAAACAAGGCTCCAATTAATTCTTTGTTAAATTAATTTCATTCATGGATTTATCAATTAAACTGTTACATGGAAGGGATGCTTGATTTAATCCATAAATGGATATTTGAAATTTTTATATCTTGTTGGTATCATTTGGAGTCACAGACCCTTTAGTTTCTGCAATATATCCATCTTCTTGAAGGCTCTAATTTATGATATCTATTTTTAAATCCAGTTTCTAGACCTCATAGTCATGGTATTTCATAATCTAAAGTAGAATATTGATGATTTTTAGTATATTAATTAGTGAAAATGATTCATCATATACATTTCATTGATATTGTTTAACCCATTTTGCAACTATCCATGACTTTTAAGTACAAAATTATATATAAATGTATTTTTTATTCATTAATACCAATTTACAACCAATATGGTTTATATTGATTAGAGGTTCAACCCAAATCCATACTGGGTTTTGATACATGTAATCCATATCATAATTCACAGATTCTTTTTAGATGGCATCATTTTGGATACATACTAATTCCCTGTAGGTTAGAAGATAAATAATATCATCTAATAACATGTCACCATACTCAGTGACTAAAAAACCTTACCATTTTTATTTTATAACCATTCTCATATTCCTATGTAGTACATGTGTCAATTGAATATCTCCATCCATGGATCTTTGTGGAATCTTTTCTCGATGAAACTTTTTGTGTACCATGATCCTAAACACCATCAATGTCTATCTCACTCCCACTATCCCTTTTAGAGATGTTATCCTACTTATGTAATATGGAGTATGTTTCCAAAATCACATTTTTTATATTGTAGTCATCTATGTAACATCTTCCCATTACTTGGGGAATCTTATAAATGTTAAATTTGTTCTTGGAAGTATTAATTTGTTTCCAAAATAGTCTATAATATGTTCTTCACATCCACACATATTTAATTATGATAATACATTCTTCTTCCCACTCCAAATTTGGTATAGAATAACATGATCCACTTTAGAAACAACCTAGTTTAGTATTGGTGTATTTTTCTATAACATGTATCCCAATAAGTATAATGAAGGTCTCTCATGACTCATAATTGATTTTTCATTATAAAATAGGTTGTAGTTCACCTTTTAATTTTACTATTCCATTGAGGTATATAAGGAGGACTGAGTTGGAATAAAATTTTCAACTCTCATAAGTAATCAATAAAAAATTGGTGATGATAATATCCACCACAGTCTTAGTGGTGTATATAAATATTCTTACCAAGATGTTACTCAACATAATTCATGCATTCCTTGAATATGTCAAATGAATCCAACTTATCCTTCATTTAGTAAACATATCAATATATACATAAATAATCAGTAATTGTTATGATGTACAAGTAACCTAACATTGAATTAATTAGAAATTTTCTACACACATCAGAATATCATAACTATATTAACTCCTTGGACTATTCACCTTTTCAAATAAATGTTTAATTTTTTATTTTTTTCTTACAAAAATGTGTGAAAAGCACCAAGTTGTTTTATTTTAAATTAATAAAAATATCCATCTATATGTAATTTTTCCACAAAATATTTCTTTAGATGCCCTATCTCGCGATTCTATAGTTGGGTGTGGTATAATTCATGTGAATTGGTTTCATAATTGATATCAAATACCTTATTTGTCTTATACAACATATAATGAATGGTATTTAAATTATTCATACCATAATATATGCTTTATTTTTTAATGAATAAACAATTTTTAACAAATTTGAAAAAAAATATCAAGTACAAATGTATATATTAATATTTAATAATAGATAAAACATAATAACAAGATTTTAAATCCATGATTATTCTCATCGGCAATGTGATGTTGTAGTCTCCAATAGACATGAAAAAATGTTTGGCAACATTGGATTCTTGTAGATCATACCCCACGCTGTTATTATTTTAAAATATACATGGTTCTTATATTTGAATACATAAATGAGAACCACATGTTGAATTTGATACCCAATTTTTAGAAATAGATGTATTATACTCAATGAAAAATGAACCTAAAGATTCCCCTTGTTTCACTGTATGGGAGTTCTTTATCATCAAGTGGCCCATCTTTCCACATGTGAAAAAATAGTATCATGATCTTTTTCTTCCCCCTTTAACATTCTATTCATGGAAGGGTGCTGCAAATAATATTTGTACATAGATATTTTCACCTATACATTCCTTTTATTCAGCATAAAGATGGATGGATTTTTTCACTTATTATCCTTGTTTACATGTTGATGTTGGGTAAGAAAATCTGGGAGAGGATTTGGAATATTTTTCACAATTAAATTCACAATAATGTCATAGATGCACTGTCGGAGTGATGAATGAATGATATTGGTTCTAATTTTATCAGGATGTTTAAACCATATAACATATTAGCACCTAATGTATCTAATGATTTTGATAATGTGTGGCCCATCTGTGATCCATTCTCTAGGATTTCTCTAAAATAGTTACTTGGGTATCTCAAATTGTTACATCCTTATCTCTTTAGATAAAATACATAGAGATATTATTTCATACAATATGCATCCATGTCTTCAAGTTACCTTGTACATTCTGTTGAAATGGATGATATAATTAAACACTAAGCATTGACCACATTTCTCATGTACTTATCATAGACATTTTATTATTGATCACTTTCATCATTAGATGGAATATTAGGAAGTGAGGATTCTAACAATTAATATTTCCATTCATGGTGAAACACACCACATTAGAATTTGTACCATTCATGGATGTTACTATATATAATGAGATGGTCTTTATTAATAATTTATTACTGGGATAATGGGGTTGATAATATTTTCATTATTGAAAAACATTAAAAGAATATATTATTATTACATTAGGTGATTGTAATTAATTTGAGACAAAATACAAAATTTAAGTTAATTAAGGATGCCACTATTTTATCAATCCCTAATAACCCTCACCATTAGACTCGAAATATCTATTTTCTTGGACATTATATTGAAAATATTGTATATTCCCCATCTCATAACCAATGTGAGGTCTTGGTAAATTAATTGACTGTAGTTGGATAGGGAATTATTTTCTGACTATAGGCTTGTAGATCAACTATCTGTTGAGTGGACACACCTATTTCAGAATCCTTACCTTAATTTCCCCAATTCTTTCTCAAAGTTACATTAAATCTAATGAGGTATAATTATCTTCATGTAAATCAGTTAATTCAACTAAAAAGTATCATATAAAATCCATTATAAAATTTAATGCCCCAACAATTGCTGGTCAAAAACGTTTTTATATGGATTTCATTCTGAATCATGTAATATATGTCTTCTTATGACTTAATATTAATATGAGGAATTCTAATTATTATTCATAAATTTTATATTATTTTTTACATTATATTTATTTTACATATTATGTGGAATTTTATTATGCGAGTAACCATTTTTTGATAATATATTTATGTATAATTCGTTTCATTAAATTCTATCTTTACATATTATCCCATTTATTTATGAGATTTCAAGCTTACATCAATAAAATAAATCATTCATAAGGATGAAATAAATGAATAAATTACATAATGAAGAGCTTATTTAGTGGTTGATTTATTGAGAAATTAAAAATTCAACATAAGATCCAAGGAGAAAACTCGTTATGCTGGTTTTGGAATGAGCTGAAACATTCCACTAGTCCACCTGTGTGTTACCTAGGTTGGATCAGAATCTATTTCATATTGAACAAACTTTATTCCTAGTGGGATACTCCATTTATTACATTTTTTTATAACTCACATGCATGTGAGGGTAACCAAGAGAATGGTTAATGGGAATTACATAAACAATAGAGGACACACTCGTCCTACATAATAAAAGAGGTATGGATGACATGAAAGCTATCCTTTTTAATATAATAAAAAATAATTATAAACTGATGTAATAAAATCAAATTAAGTAAAACCAAGTCAGTCATATGTTTTTTCAAAGATCAGGGTTGGTCATACACCTACAATAAATACACAAAAGTATACTCCCTCACATTAACTTTTAGACAGAACTTATTATTAGGATAAACACATTTGTATCAAATAATTAATTCAGTATTTCCGATTATCTTAATGATCATATGATGTCTCATGGAGATAGTTCTCATAAATAAATTTATCAAAAATAACCATAATGAAAAATAATTAAATATAAATTTTAGAAAATTATTTTAGTATTTATTAACACCAGGAAAACAATATCACATGGTAAAGAAAATATTGTTCCTATATGTAAAAATGTTTTAATGATGGAATTAATTATATTAATGTAATTTAATTTGGTATATTATTGGGTTACAACATGTCATGTGGTAATAATATTCATATATTGTTCCTAAATATCCATGTATTTGAGATAAATTCATGGGGCTTCTACCTATATGATAGATAAACTACCCGGAATGTACCGATGTGCTAAACATCATGTGGCATACAATTGGTGTGGTAATGTAACATTTGATTGCCTTGGTGTGTTTTTTAGACATGGGGATTAATAATTTACATACAATGTGGACATGAAACGTGTTATGTGTGTCACCAATACACCATGTTTTAAATCTATCATGGTAGAAAACATGTATTTGAAAACATTGTAAGTGAAAATAACACCACTAAATCAAGTAAGATTACATTATGTGTAATCTAGCTACATGCCATTTAATCTGATGGCCCCTATTCCGGTTTGGCCCAGTCAACATGTGATGTATAAAAAATGCACCATGTGTAATAACTAATTTTTTTTATTTTGTATCTAGTGATATGTCCATGTCTAAAAATCATCGGTACATGGTGTGTACTCCAATCCTAAAACTAGTAACCCAATAAAACAATCAGGAATCCTTTTCACCACCTAACAACATCTCCCATCATTCTATGTCTATTTTTATTCTATTAAGAAAATATGAATATAGAATTGATAATATTAATTTTTTTAATTCATATTAATTATCCTTCATATTAAGGAATGAAAAACCTAGAAATGAAAACTAACCATAAATGTGTATACATTTTCCAAAATCAAATAAATAATTAAAAATTTATATATGAAATGTCTTTGTTTCCACATAATGATTCCAAACATAGAGACAGAACATATTGGGTAAATATACATTAAGGGTTTTATCAAATTCAATGAATCATTAACATATTGTAAAATATAAAAACGTCATTCAAAAAAATCCCTTATATTTTTAACATAGGAATACCATTAACAATAGTCTATCATTTTTATGTTAAATTTATAATCAATTTAAATAGATTATAAAAAAAATATGTCATCTTAAGTTAATTATTTTTATGATGTTGTTTCCCATCTGATGTCCTTTTTCTGATTACCATTCTTTCATTGGAAGGACCCAATGTAGAGACCCTCTAGTAGTGATCGACATGAATTCCATTTATCTCCAAAGAACACTGATGGATTTTCAGGTTCTATAGAGGAGAATTGATTTTCATGCACTATTTTTCTTGTTCACTTAATGTTCCCTCAAATATAAAGAAATATCCCTTATTCTAGACATTCATGAGAGGATGAGAGAATGAGGAAGGAAGAGAAAATTGTGTTTTGCATAATTATACTAAAATCACAATTAACCCTACACAATATACATGACCAACTATTTATATATTTAGGGTTTAGATTAAAATATTATTTAATTATACATTGTACCTAAAATAATATTATGAACCTTTTCACATCCAATGGCATATAATAAATATTATATTTATATTTATATTGTGTTTGAAAATTGGAAAATGATAAAAAAAATTACCGTTATGAAAATTGATATTTATCACAACACACAATCATTCCATGCTCGTCCTCCAAAACATTTATCAAATTCATGAACTCATATTTAATTAAATATGTATTCATAAATAAATAATTTATTCAATTTATAGTGAATCAAAATGTCTATTAAATATTCAATTAAAAATATATTATATATCATTGTAATTTATCAGTTTCCTTACAAATAAATAAATAATTAATTTATATAGACATTTAATCCAAAATTAAACTATTTACCAGTATTGATAATAATATTTTTCCAAATAATTATATTTGAATATATTTTAATTATGATCAATGAATTTAAATTGTGTGTATGTGACCCACTAAGCTTTATTTTTATTAACATTTGGTGGGCTTTCCTAAAGTCTAGGATTATTGTATAGCAACGATTTAAGGAACCCAAGGAAAAAAATTTGAAGTCACCATGTCAAAAACCACACATGAATGATTAATTTGTAATATAATCGCTTTTCACAATATCACATCAACCATGTTTCACAAACATGATATCAACCTATGGGATTGACAATTCTATCGTTGAATATTTGAAATTAAATTTCTATGACATCATTACCATGGAATTAATTTGATTTTTCCATTTCAATCAAATGGTTGAGATATAAATTTATCTAATTTGGGAATGAACAAACATTTCCTCAACTTATTTTATAATAACATGTGATTCATGACACACCCAACCTACCATACTTCTCCCAAACATATGGAATCAGTGTTTGTTTCAGTATATCAACGTATACAATTCATCAAAAACATTAATAATAATTTTATAGTCTATGGAACATTAAACATGGGATTATATAGGAATATTTTATGATGAATAAATATTAATTAATTATATATGTTTATTTATTCTTATAATTTCTCATAACTATGATTACAAAGTGAGAAAATATGAGATAATTTCTCATCTCCTTACAAGAACTCACAATTGATAGTAAACATACTATATACCCATTATAGAATGTCATCCAACCATTGAACTCAGTTTAAGAATATATTTATATAATTTTAATTTCATAATCATAGTGGGAAAGATTTATTCCGATTTTATGGTAATAGTGACTCAAGGAGATTATAATAATAAGGACACGCATAACAATAAAGAATATGTAATATGATGTTTAATTATTATTCATTTCTCTAAATATAAACAAAATGGAAAATACAAATAGTTGGTTCTATAACACACACTCAAACATAATGCTCATACCATGTGTAAAAAATCATGATACCATGTGTTAAATGATTCCAATTATGGTCAACCACAAATTTTGGAGATTATGATTTGGTTTTCTGGAAAATTGGTAGAAAATAAATATTTCAAATTCCTTGAATATTTTTAGGATATATCTTAGTATGATAGAAATTATCTAAAACGGGTTTGATAAAGAAAACATGATATTAGAAAGTATTACAATTTAGTTAATGATGTACTGAGTGGAATTACCATTAGCTAGATAAAATATGTGAAAATAAAAGAAGTTTTATGTGAGTAGAACATGGGAGAAGGTTTCATTGAGGTAAATTAAAGTAATAAAGAAATAATATATGAAAACTAGAACATATTTTTATAAGGTATTATTAAATTCCACTAGATACATTTCACAAATAAATAATCTGATGCAACTATAACATAATTATATTTAATGAAAAATGAAATTTCAATTTGACGCAACTATATTAAAATTTTAATTTTATTCCAAGTGTCATTTGAGAACCTAAACTACTAAAATAAAAACTTATGATGGTGTATATGATTCCTCATACTAGGTTGAAATTGTAACATTTCTATTGTCCAAACGAGGCAAGGAAGTCCTTTATGAGTGAGTTTTATGGAAAATTACTCAAATTCTAGGACATTAATTTTTTTTTATTCATTTAAAAGGTCATAATTCTCTATCTAATTGGGTGTATGAATTAATGCACTGCAGTTATATCCTATTGTTTTGATTGTGGTAAATCATAGTGGCCCCCCCATAATTAGTGATTTATTTTTGTGTGTACCGTATGATTCAAGGATTTCCTTGGATTGATGAATCTTACATATGTTTGTGATCTGAATTATAAGGATTTTATTTGGCTGGTATTCATGGTAATAAAATAGTGGTCATGGAAATTCCATATGGTGGGATGTTGAATGTAAATAATTGTGTGTGTCCACAAGCGTGTGTGTTTATATATATTTATAAGATTTTATTTCTACATATTTTTTTATGTATGAGTATATATATGAATTTATTTTATATATCAATATGTATTATATATATATACATGTTTAAATTTATATTCATATTTTGATTTATATATATTTATATATATATAATTAAATTAAATTATATGTTTGTACATGTGTATTAAATATATTTATCTAAACTTATTTTTATTTTTAAATGTTTATAGATATTTATATGTATCTTTTTATTTTTATTTATTATATTTTTTATTTAATATTTTATTTACATATTTTAATTTATAAATAATAAAATCATAGATTAATAAATCTTAGTGGTTTTTTAAAAGAACCTCCAAGAGCATTATGATAGACCAATATATAGAGGTTTTAAAAAACCATTGAGAAAAAATATCATTAGTTAAAACAATATTTAAATTGAAAAAAATACCCACTAAAAATACTTATTACCATAGTTTAGTGATATAGGTTCTAAAAGGGACCATATGAACAAATGTGATTTTTAATGTAATTAATGAGGTTAATAATTTATATTTTTAAGACTTGAGACACACTCTTATAAATATATTGAGTTTGAAATAATTATTTTCAAATAGTTTCCATGTCATTTATAACACTCCCTTCACTCCAATAGTGCATTGGATCCATCCTTCTACCATGTATTTTTGCATTATCATCATTGATTTCCCTTTCTGATATATAATCAATTAATTGGATTGTTAATATAACTATTTAATTTATAATACATAAATTTTTGGATTAAATTCCTAAAAACAATAATCATAACCAATAATTGAATATTATACTTTATGTAATCAATTCACCCCTTCTAACATCAACCGATAGTGGAAAGTTTAGGATAAATATCAATAATACTAAATAAGGACATGTTTTCTATTGTATATATCACGACAATTGAATTAATTTTGACCAAGATAATTTTGAAAATTTAAATTTCCCATTTTAGTGATATTAAATTAATAACCTCATTATAAAATATAATAAGATTTTTATGTTTTAATTTTAAAAAAATGAATATTAATAATTACATGGTATTTTATAGAGTTGATTTTAAGGAGAAACTACAAATTAAATGAAACTAGATGAAAATTATATGCGATAAAAAAACCATGTTACAATACAATGAAACAAGACTATAGTCCCTATTAAACAAGATCTAAGCATGTTATCCAAAATTATAAATATAAAACCAAACTCGAAAAAATGGGTTACTCAATGGTTTGGTCACCTTATATTAGAGAAACGAGGATACTGAACTAGGAAATTATGATAGTATCTTAATATGAATCGTTAATTACTGAACTGAAATAGATTTTAAAATAGTGTTATATTTTAGCATCTTTGATAAAAGACCAATTCCTTTATGTCCCTATGATATAACAACAGATGTTGTGTTTTACGGGTCCCACTATGGGTACATGTGGCAGTCATTAAATGAACCAAAAACATTTTATTGTTTGTTAGTAATCATTCCCAATAATATGGATTTTTTGGAATTTAATTTCCTACGATTTCCCAAGGAATATATATTTATTACTATCTATTTAAATAAGTATGAGTCCAACTTACCACATGTTAATCACTTTTTATTAATGAGTTGTTCCTAGAAAAACATTTCTTACTCGGTACCATAACATTATTATCTCATGAGTATAATATTTGAGTGGCATAATAAAAGCATCGACAATGTCCGGATCAATAATATTAAGGATTTTTCTTATCCATTTTTATGATAATATTTTGGGTTTTTATATCATGATAGATAATTTAATTTGTGTGACAATTGGTGATGCCTTTATAATGATGGTAATAAATTTTGGATAATGGAATGGCGATGGCCTTGTTGTAGGAGTTTATGAGTTTTTTATCTATGTAGTGATACTCGAAGACCATGTATTGAACCGCATTTATATTCTTTGAATTTTCTCTAGGTAGAAAATGTTGATAACGTAGTGGTTATGGGGGAGAATTTGAAAGAGTGATGCATATCATAGAAACATGGGTTTGTTTTCCCCCTCATCCATCTATGGTTTTATCTTCTTTATTTCCACTAAACACCATGTCCCCTTATCCATAAAATTATAAACAATCTCATATTCTCCTCCAATACATTATCGTGTTTCATATACTTGTCTACATATATTTTTAAAATAGTTACTATATATAACTATCATCTGAGATAGTGATGATCGAGGGATTGGTGGATCATTATACATCAAAATGAGTGTAACTTCTTAATATCCTTAGCATATGAAAACCCTAGATGTTGAAATACCCGGGTAAAATGATGATTTAATGATTCAATATGTCATGTAAATACTTAATTATATACTTTTTATAAAATTAAATGAAATTTCAATCATTTAATGACGGATTTAAATATCAATAATTATATCCAAAATATATGGATAAATAATAATATAAATTATGAAAGGTTTTTAATTTTATTATATTTAATGATTTAAATAAATAACAAAATCCTAGTTTGAGAATTTATTTTTACGATACAATTGGAAAACATGACTATTCCATAGGTTCCATGATGACTCTTCCCAATAATGTAAATGGAAACCCTTTTTTCTACTCCACATAGCATCCCATACCATTAATCAATATGAAACCTGTAAAAGACACCAAACACTAATTCTGAACAATGGTGATATTCCACATTTTCCAAAACCCCACTACCCTAATCTACTACACCAAATAAAATATAATAATTCAGTTAGTGTTCCGCATGTATTGTTAATATTCAAGCGATATGTAGGGTTCATTTTG
Organism: Viscum album; assembly: GCA_963277665.1. Classification (NCBI taxonomy): domain Eukaryota; kingdom Viridiplantae; phylum Streptophyta; class Magnoliopsida; order Santalales; family Viscaceae; genus Viscum; species Viscum album. The sequence goes on from OY728141.1 coordinate 1,431,309,480, forward strand.
GATGAAACACGTCATCGCCTTAGGTTCCGACCTTCATTGGGTGATGGATAAATTGTTGATGAAATGTCATGGGTCAAGCGATGGATATTTTAGTTTCAACTAAATTTCCAAGTAGTATTAAAGTGTATTAGGGGATGTTTATGTCCTCAAGATAACTATTCTCTTTGAGTATTTAAAAGAGGGAACACACATTTATCCCATAATATTTTGATTTTCAAATACATTATCTATTTGGGTGTTTTTATTTATGAGAGAGGGAGATGTGAAGACCAAATATCACTTGATACTTGGCCCTAAAATATATGTTTTTATATTTTTAATGTTTTACAATGTAGATTCTACACTAATTTCTATTAATCCATATTTCTATTTTAATCACTATCATCTCTAGTTTCATGTATGGTACCTTTAGTTTTTCATGTGTATGGTTTTTTTATGTTAATTATTTGGAAATTTTATAACATCAAATTTACATTTTTTATAAAAAATATATAAATTCATTTTTGATCTGGGATAGAATAAATTATTTCTGAATATATTTGATCTTAAAAAAGAGGAAAATTATCATGGGGATTTACGATGAGATTGGTTCAAATGAATAATGTTCAATTAAATAAGAAAATTAAACTAGACATTATTAAGAGAAATTACTTTTATTCTCTTTATTAGATCTTCCATGAAATATCCAGTGATCTAATATTATGTATCCTTTTTGTTTGTAAGAATATAGTGTTTCACTGATAATTATTATTTAATTTATTTATTTCTGGTTTCCTTTTCAATTAAAGAATATTTTTATTTCTAAATAAAAAGAGAAACCTATCTGTGTTTTATCACATTATTGATTCTTCAAACACTATAATTACTGGTATTAAACTAGGGTAAGACCAATAGAGGGGATGGTGAATCTATGTATAATTATTTATAAAGTTATCATTTACCACATATATTTTTTAGTAAATATTGGTAACACCACTATCCTTCTTATATTTATTGTGAATTGATAAAATTATTATGAATGAGAATTAAAATATTTTACATGGTTTATCAAAATTAACTGACATATTGATCATGCATGGAAATGTGTCTATTCACCAATAACACTATAGCTTGCTAATTTTAAGTACATCTTACATATCATCTAAATAGATCCTCATAGTTTTCAAACACAAAAAAATATAATATCACTTCTCTCAAACACTTATTGAATACACTACTCTTCCTAGTAATTCTCCCAACAATGTTATATTAAATATTACCCCAATGTTTGCGTACCAACATTAGTTGGATTCTTCCGTTTCAAATAATTCACATAAACTTCTAATGACGTTCCTCCTAGAACTCCCTATTTATCTTATTCATCTTCTTATTTTCATTGATACTCTAGAAGAACAATTGTTCTTTATTTTTCAACACTTCTCATAGAAAAATAATTCACCCACATTCTCTATTTTTTACAGACATGGTTTAATCTCTAGAATTTTTTTCATGAAGGATACAATACTCGTCTTTTGGAAGATTTAACTTCTCATTATTATATAAAATTCATTTCTAAACCTTATTAATATAATTTATATATAAATTTAATAGTTCAAAGTTCAATTTTCAATATAAGAAAAATCATATTTTCCAATATGAAAAATACCCATTCATGGAATAACCCTCTACCAAATTAGGATATGAACACTTCTACCAAATTTTTTATTTAAAAATATGATCACCTCATCATTATAGAACTGTAAATATTTCAAATTATCCTTCACATTATGTGGTGTTCATGGTAATTTATATAATTAGACATCTTACTTAAATTTTGGATTAAAATATTCAATTCACCTTGGCATGATCATCCCATAAATCACATGTTGAATCTCTCCATTCAATGTTAGATGATTTATTATTTATATTTTATGATTAATAAAATATATTATTTATTATTTTGGGCAATTTTCTTATGAAAACATAAATGAACGGTACTTACAAAGTCATATCCATATCCTATATGTTGTTACTGAATACATTGAATCACTATTACATAGATCTAGATTTTTTATGCAAGGAGAGAAATTATCCACATAGATATCCTTGATTATTACACAGATATTTATTAATGTTTATATATAACACATTTATCTTTAAACAAATCCTTCATCATTACATAAACATGGATTCATTCTTTAATAGACATTAACGGTTCTTATATAGGGTTAGATGATCCTTTTTCCTTACGTAAAGACAAATAATCCTTACGATTTTAGACGTAGATAATATTTAAAAAAGTGTACACACAAAAAATAAACCACAAAAATCCATTAATAACATAAATCCATTTTAACCCTTTATATATGAATGAAAAGACTTAAATTGGATGAATTTAATATTACATACACTTTATTTCCACTAAATATTACCCCAAAATAGGAAAATATGGTATTTTTTTAATAATATCTCCCATTCAGTTTATAAACAACATCAAAATTGATTTATAAAATATTTTCATGAATAACATCATAAATTACCAAATATAATAATAAATTGAACCTCATCCTTAGAATATGAATGAGTGTATCAATTACTCACTTAACATGGAATATTGTCCCACCTGAGGCAAGATCGGGGTGAGAAAGATTAGTTAAATGAATATATCCTCATCAAAAAAGTTGATTAAATTTAATGACTTGAATATCATTCATATATGTTTTTCCAATGACTAATTATTCAAGCACTACCAATTTATAAAACAACACCACCCCTTTATCAATAGGAATGTACAATCCATAGAAATCCTCTCCACTTCACAAAAATAAGATCTCCAACTTTATCAACTACACCTAATATAACATAGATAAATTTTAAAAAATGTGTGTTTGAAATCAAATCATTTAATTAATGACATAAAACATATAATTCAACTAAAAGAAACCTCAATGTGGGAGTGGGGGTCCCTTATCTAACACTTCTAGTTTGGGGATTTAGTTTGAATTTGATATCCAACCAATAACATTCAAAATATTCCTCAGTTATCAGAATTCCCAAAATATTAGAGGCTTTTTTAGTAGAAATATACTCAAACATCACTGTCCCTTTCATAACCTTCTCCTAGATAACATTATTTTTTATCTTCATATTCTATTTCATTTAATTTTTTATGGTTTTTTATGATTAATAGAAATATAATTATAATATTAGATAGAAACATAAGATTTCACATCCACTTCAATGTCTCTGTGGTATTTCATCATTTATATAACTTTTTTAAATGATGTAGTAGTTATATTATATTAATCCACTTTGGTTCTCAATTAAATTAAATATGTATTCTAAAATATACACGAAATTTAGAAACTATCAAGATAGAAAAATATCTGTTGTTGACTTTCTATCAATAGATAAACCTACCAAACATTTATCTATATATATGAATAACTCCCGATATAAAAATTTCTGATAAATCATCCAAAATCCACTATATTAAAAATGTATCATATTTTTCTCCCCACTAAATGAATCTAACTACCATACTCTTCATTGCAAATTTAAAAAGTATTTATTACATAATTTTTAATAAATATAACTCAGATGATTAGGAGGTCTAGTGTACTTGGAGACTAGGGACATTACAAAACTACATAAAACATTAAATATCACATATTTATTTGAAATTACCTTTTATTACCACAACATTCCTTCATACTTAACACTATAGGGGTTGACCTGAGGACATAAAGAAGAAAAGGGTGAGATATAAACCCCAATATGGGAATAACATGAGGAAGAAAATACATTTTCGTCAATAAGAATATTAATGGAGCACAATATTAACATGAACATAAGGGCACAACATGGCATGATAATCATAACAGAGAAATTTTTAAACAACATAAATCATGATATTAACATTAGGAAAGGCTCGTTACACATGAATGATCCTGATTAAACACAAATTTCACATGAATTAGCATGAGAAACCCATCATTTAACATTAAATTTCATGATTAAACTCATATTACATATGAAGTGTCAATTTACTAAACATTACCCAATGCATTGGAGTGCTATCAGGGAAGACACTTTATAAAATTTTTATTTCATACAAAAGTGTGTCATATAGATGGAATCATTCAACGTCATAAGTCATTGCATGATCACAGAATGTGGAATACATACATTTAAAATAGACGTATTTGAGTATAAAGGTTAATACCCCTGTTAGGGAAATGGGTTTGGTATTCACTACACGATGGAAAATTGCAGTGAATTTTTGGTTGCATAGAGGGGTAAAATAGAAATTCATAAAATAGGTTGATGAGAGATAAATGGATATCTAATCATATATATATGAAATTGATATTAAAGGTATCATGGAATAGTATTCCCCAACAAATTATGTCACGACCCGACCTCGGGGCCCGTGCCGTGACTACCCCGCCCGCCTTCCATAGGCCAGGGGATGGCGACTAGCACCAAGGCGTAAAATCCCGGTAAACAGGGAAGGCATTGCCTTTATGAGTAACAACCACCACAGAGTCAGGAAGCGAAAAGTAACTACAAAGTGCAGAAAGTAAAGGGGGCCGGAAATACAAGCCCAACTGTAAAGTACAACTGAAAAGTAAAGAACAGCAACTGAAGAAAAGACGGCGGCCTCGTGTCGTCCACTGGCAATCCCACCTGAAGGGTGGGTACAGATAGCCTCCAGGCTCCTCGGGTCCCACGTCCGCTCCGAGCACGTCCCGCCCAGTGGTCCACCTCCAGGTACCGTCCTGCTCCACGCCCCAACCGAGATCAGCGTTGTCCGTTGTCTGCATCCAACACAACAAGGTGCGGGCATAGCCCGTGCAGGGGTGAGTATAAGCTACTCAGTAAGGACCCCGAGACCCCCGAAGGTCTCCCGAAATCCACAAAGGATATAGCACAAAAGAAAGATGCAATCACGAAGTAACATCTGACTCGACTTAGGTATATGCCCATACATATACCTAAGTCCCCAATTCTAGCTCTGCTCACGAGCTCAAGAACAACTCAATCCACGCTGGAAAGCAAGACTCAAATCCACAAGGAGAGTAAACAGTAAATCCACATAGGATAGTTCAACACAATCCACAAAGGAGAGTAACATAAGATTCAGCTCAACCAGGTATACTTTTTCAGATGACGTCAAAGATGATCACTGATCCATCTAAGTCGTCGGACCCACGAAGGATCGATAGGTACTAACCCCCGCAAAAGACCCACATAGGATCGGGCTCACACAGAACCTGTAGGCAGTGGCTCACACAGAACCGGTAGTAAGGACCCACATAGGATCAGGCTCACACAGAACCTGTAGCACTGATCCACGTAGGATCGCTGAGTGCAGTAGTCGATGCAGTCCACTGAGGATCTCTGCACAGTCGTCGCCGCAGTCCACGAAGGATCTCTGCTCTGCCGTCGCCGCAGTCCACGGAGGATCTCGGCTCTGCCGTCGTCGCAGTCCACGGAGGATATCTGCTCTGTCGTCGAAGTCACAGCCAGCGCTAGGGTTCCCGCACATAGCGAGCTCGTTTAGGAGGGTCCGCTCCACGAGCCGAGAGGCTGATACAACAACTGACACGTAGTCCGAAGTTGATGTATCCAAAAGTTCCGTATCGACAACAGGATCTCAACGCAACAGACGGCGCGTCAATCGGACGCCCGGTCTGAGAGTTATTGGCATTTTCGTCCTAGGGGCCCGGTTGGTTTTTAGGGAAAAACCAACCCGACCGTACTCCGCCTGTGTCCGATCCTCGGGCGGAGTATGCCAAAAGTTCCGTCTCACTTAGAGGAAACTACCACAGCTGGCGGTACGTCGATCGGACGTCCGTAGCTCAAGTTATTAGCGTTTCCGCTCCGAGGGCCCGGTTGGTTCCGTGTACGAACCAACCCGGCCGAACCCAAAGTCTTCCGAAACTTTGAATGTAATATACCAAAACGATCGTGTCGATCCAAGGATCGCGTAGCCGCTGACGGTTCGTCAATCGGAGGTCCCAGGCCCAAGATATGGGCAAAAGACCGAAGAAGGTCCGAAAACGGGGGTTCTGGTCCGGCCTGGGCGCGGCCCGGCCGACCGGACCGGCCGGCTCGGCTTCGGCCGAGCGGCCGAAGGAGCGCCGCGGGTTTGACCCGCGGCTTAGGTGGAACGCGGCCCCGCGGGGGGCCGCCTGTCACGCGGACGCGGCCGGGCCGCCGCGTCCCTCCCCGGTTCTGCGCGGCCGCGGAACCGGCCGCCGCCGCCGCGGCTTAAGCCGCGGCGGATTTCCTCCACGGCAGCGCGCCGGGCGCCGCCGCCTTCCACGGGCCGCCGGAGTTGCTCTGGTGGCCCGTTTTGCCTCCCGTCTGCGTCGTTGCTCCTCCCGGGGGCCGATCTTCACTACGGGATCAACAGATCGCCCCTGCCGCGCGGTTCGTCATCGTCCGCCAAATCCGCACAACAAAAAGATCGGCGGAGGGTTGCCGGGTCTTGTTCGTTAGACCCGCACCCTCCGCGTTAGTCATAAACTCAACGGGAGGAAAAGAAAATAATTAACAACAATTTTAAATAAATTAAAATTGTTCGGAGATCAGGTTCTTTACTTTAAAAGAATAAACACGGGAAAGAATCATCATGAATTAAATCCCTACCTTGAAGTCGCCGTCGGACGTGAGGTCGTCGCGGAATCGCTCGTCGCGGAAGGGACGTTCGTCGCACCGCGGGAAAAACGTCGTGCCGACGATCTCCGGATCTAGAACAAACGGATTTAATTAATTAAATCCGTTGTCATTGAAATTAAAAAGGGAGAAAGAAACGATCTGATTCTCACCTTAGTTGCCGAACGAGGATCGGCCGCGGAAGAAGAGGCGTCGCCGAAGAACGTCGCGGGTAGGGCTCGTCGACGTCGCAGATCACGGTGTGCGTCGTTGAATTCTGATCGCCGGCGTTCTTCGCGTTCTTCGCGTTCTTCGCGTTCTTCGCGGGGAGGGTGGAGGTTCAGAGGAATTGCACAATGATAGCAATCCTCCAAAATAGACAAGTTGTCTATTTTATTATTTTGCCAACAAACGCAAAACGCGTAAGTAACGACCCATTAAATTCGTTGAATTAATTCAAAGAATGAAACAGCCCATTTAATTCACGAAATAAACCGCCCAATTAAATGGTCTGTTAAGAAATTAAAGAAAACGTGTCGGTTGACTTTTCAGTTACTTTGACGGGTTTTCGCGGGTGCGTTACTTAGCGAAAGAAACGGCGGGGCTCATGCGGGCTCCACCGCACAAATATCCTAACAAGGGGTAGGATATTTCCGGATAGCACCCTATCCGCGTTAACTCAGTTCAAGTGGCTTCCAAGTGACTTCCAAGCAGCTTAAGTGAAATAAAATAAAGTTGTCGCACAAATTTTATTTTATTTCTGACTTTAAGCCCCAAAATTTAAAAACCACGTCTGAGCAAACGCAACTCCGGAAGAGGCGTTTCTAAGCAAATACCGGCGCTGCGATTTCATCGGTGCCCTCAGAATTCGATTCCGGGCACCGGTTCAAAAGATAGAAAAACCCGCTCGTCCGTTCACTGAACGTACCCGAGCCAAACTTCGGAAATTGATTCCGGGCACACCGGGCCTCGGAATCAGGTGCCGTCTGAAGCTGCGCTCTTGTAAAATTCCAAAGAAAATTAAGAAAAAAATTTCCTTGAAATTTGCGGGTCTTTACATTACTCCCACCTCAGGGCTTTACGTCCCCGTAAAGATACATCAAAAAAACTAGGGGAACAAATGGGGGTACTGAGCACGCATCTGAGCCTCCCGCTCCCAAGTGCTCTCCTGGAGGTTCCCGTGCTGCCATCTGACGCGCACAAGAGGAATCGACCGCCCACATAGGACCCGCTCCTATCGATCCTCGATCTCCACTGGGACCTCCGCAAAAGTCGCCCCATCGTCCACGTCCAGTTCCCCAAAGTCGATGATGTGCGTCGGGTCGTGCACGTATCTCCTCAACTGAGACACGTGGAAGACGTCGTGCACCCGGTGCAACTGAGGTGGTAGAGCCAGGCGATAAGCCACCTCTCCTATCCTACTGAGGACCTGGAAAGGCCCGATGAAGCGTGGAGACAACATGCCGCCTCGGCCAAATCTCCGTAAACCACGTCGAGGTGAGACACGCAAAAAGACGTGGTCGCCATCCTCGAACTCCAGTGGCCTCCACCTCATGTCAGCATATGACTTCTACCGGCTCTGAGCTGTCCTCATCCTCTCCTGGATGATCTGGACCTTCTCTGTCGTGGCTCGGACCATCTCTGGTCCCACGAGTGCTGACTCCCCAGGGTCTGTCCAGCACAACGGTGATCTGCAGGGTATACCGTACAACGCCTCGTATGGTGCCATCCCGATGGTGGAGTGGTAGCTTTTGTTGTACGCGAACTCCACCAAGGGTAGGTGGTCCTCCCAGCTGCGACCAAAGTCGAGAACACATGCACGGAGCATGTCCTCGAGTGTCTGTATGGTCCTCTCCGTCTGACCATCCGTCTGAGGGTGGAAGGCTGTGCTCAGATGGAGCCGCGTCCCGAACGCCTCCTGCAACCCCTTCCAAAGCCGGGAAGTGAAACGAGCATCTCGATCGGAGACGATAGACGATGGCACACCGTGAAGCCGTATGATCTCCTGGACGTAAAGACGTCCCAAGCTCTCCACTGAGCCCTGCTCTCTGATGGGTAAGAAGTGTGCCGACTTGGTGAGTCGGTCGACAATCACCCAAAAGGAGTCGTGACCTCTGGAAGTGCGTGGAAGTCCAGTCACGAAGTCCATAGATATGCCGTCCCTCTTCCACTCTGGGACCTCCAAGGGTTGTACCAATCCTGCTGGTACCTGATGCTCTGCCTTCACCTACTGGCAGGTGAGGCATCGTGAAACGAACTCTGCCACAGCTTTCTTCATGCCCGGCCACCAGTGCTGTCGCCTGAGATCCCGGTACATCTTCGCCACTCCGGGATGTACCGCCAAGGGAGAAGTGTGAAACTCTCTCAGCACCTACTCTCGTAAAGCGACTGGTACGAAGGTACGTCCTCTGAAAAGGATGTCGTGCTCTGCTCCAAGGGAGAAGCCATCAGGCGCCTGACCTGAGGATATCAGTGCACGCCGGGTCTCACAGTCAGCGTCCCCACGCTGAGCCTCTCTGACCCGCTGTAGAAGTGGAGGAGAGACTGTGAGAGACTGAAGAAAGGATGCTCCGTCTCTATCCACAAAGGATATTTGTAAGGAGGCTAGCTGCTCCGTCGCCTCCTCAAGTAGCTGAATGCCCGTCCTCCTGCTGAGGGCATCGGCTACCACGTTCCCCTTCCCAGGAGTATAGACTATCTCAAAGTCATAGTCCTGGAGGAACTCAAGCCATCTCTGCTGTCTCAGGTTCAGGTCCTTCTGAGAGAAGATATACCTGAGACTCTGGTGGTCAGAAAAGGCTGTGAAGCGCTCGCCCATCAGATAGTGCCGCCAAGTCTTCAGAGCGAAGACCACTGCTGCTAACTCCAAGTCATGAGTGGCATAGTTCTGCTCATGCGACCTCAACTGACGTGATCCGTAGGCGATCACGGCCCGCTCCTGCATCAGGACGCACCCGAGTCTAGTCCCTGATGCATCGCAGTGAACTACGTATCCAACTCCCTCCTCAGGCAACCTCAAGATAGGTGCGATGGTCAATCTCTGTCTCAGCTCCTGGAAGCCCTGCTGACATCTGTCTGACCACACAAAGGGTTTCCCCTTCTTTGTCAAGGCTGAGAGTGGTGCCGCAACTCTGGAGAAGTCCGGCACAAATCTCCGATAGTATCCGGCTAAGCCCAAGAAACTCCGCACCTCTGTCACTCTCTTGGGTGGCTCCCAATCTAGCACTGCCTCGATCTTCGCGGGGTCCACTGCAACTCTCGCCTCAGAAATGACGTGCCCCAAGAAATGGACCTCACGTAACCAGAACTGGCATTTTGAGAGGTTTCCATAAAGCTGGTGCTCTCGGAGTGTGTCTAGCACAACTCGCAGGTGGTAGGCATGCTCCTCCTCAATCGTCGAGTATACCAAAATGTCGTCAATGAAGACCACGACAAATCGGTCGAGGTATGGCTGGAAGATCCTATTCATGAGGCTCATGAACACTACTGGAGCATTGGTTACGCCGAACGGCATAACCAAGAACTCATAATGGCCATACCGACACCTGAAGGCCGTCTTCTGCACGTCCTCGTCTCGAACTCTGAGCTGATGATAGCCTGACCGGAGGTCTATCTTCGAGAACCACCGCGCTCCCTTGAGCTGATCGAAGAGGTCATCAATCCGTGGCAGCAGATACTTGTTCCTCACTGTCACCTGGTTCAGGCGACGATAGTCGACACACAGTCGCAAGCTCCCGTCCGCCTTCTTGGCGAACAAAATCGGGGAAGCCCAGGGTGAAACACTGGGTCGGATAAACCCCTTGCTCTGCAAGTCCTCCAACTGTACCCGCAGCTCTCGAAGCTCGACGGGGGCCATCCGATATGCTGGAGTAGATATCGGGGCTGTCCCGGGGTACAAGTCGATGTAAAAGTCTACCTCTCTACGAGGAGGTAGCCCTGGAACGTCGTCGGGAAAAACGTCCACGTACTGGTCCACCACTGCAGGAAAAACTGGACTCCGCACGTCCACTGCTCCTAGGATGAGGCTAGCCAACTGATGAGAGATGGGCTGCACTCTCCTCCGCGGAAGTCCATCATGTGCTGCAAATGTTCCCTTCTCACCGGTGAAGGTAAACCTGCTCCCGTCGGTGCGAACACATCGCACCTTGCCCCTAAAACAGTCGATCTGGGCGTGAACCGTGGATAGCCAATCCATGCCCAAGATGACGTCGTAAGTCCTCGACGCCACTACAAGGAGATTCCAGCCGAAGCTCTCGCCTCCTAGAGTAAGCTCACACTGCCGGCACCAGTGCGTAATCGTCGAGTCTGCTCCCGTAGGAGTCTCTAGCTGTAAGGATCGAGCCAACGGCTCAGTCGGAATCTCCGAGCTCCGAACAAGGGCAGAGGCTATGAAAGAGTGACTCGCTCCTGTGTCTATAAGTACTGCAGCAAGGGTGGAATAGACACAGATCGTACCTCGAATCATCTCTGGCATGTCGGGGTCGTAGGCCTCCACTGCCTGGAGCTGGGCCTGTCCCTGCCCGCCAGCTCCCTGTGGTCGAGGTGGCCCTCCTGGTGGTGGTGGGGGTAGAGCCTGGAAGCGTCGCCCACCACCCGCTTCTCGGCCAGCTCCTCTGCCTCGTCCGCCTCCTCCCTTCGGACCGCCACGGTCGACCCTCTGCCTCTGCCTGGGTGGCCCCTCCACCGTCTGCTGCTCCTCTGGTCGGCGAGTCGGGCAGTCACGAGCCATGTGACCCTGCCCGCCGCAGGAGTAGCACAGCCTGCCTCTCGGAAGGCTGGCACTCCGTTGTGTGCCCCGCACCGCTGAGCCGGTGTCCTGAGGCCGTCTGCATGGGGGTCTGGTCTGCCTGGACCCGAGAGTCATCCGTCGGCTACCTGCTGCCGAAGACTCAGCTACCTTCCGCCCTGCGGTAGGTCTCGCCGCTGAAGAAGGCTCAGCCAGGAAGCTCTCGATAAGGAGGGCTCGCTCCAGCACTCCCGCCTGGGTCGGAATGCTGAGGGAGATCAGCGACGCCCGAATCTCCTGTCGCAAGCCCTGCTCGAAGGTCCGGGCCCGGAAGAAGGGGTCTCATACCATATCGGTCGAGTAGCGAGATAGGTCAGTGAACCTCGCCGCGTACTGAGCGACCGTCATGCTGCCCTGGCGCAGCTGGAGAAGCTCCTGGATGCGCACCGCTCGGAGGGTGGCCGGGACGAACTCAGAGCGGAAGAGGCTCTCGAAGTCCGCCCAGAGCAAGGATGCCTCATTGTGAACCTGGAGCATCAAGCTCCACCATCGTCCTGTCGCCGCCTGCAGGAGGCTCGCCACGAGAATCACCATGAGATCCGCTGGTGTCCTCACTAGCCTAAAGATCCGTACCACCGCCTCTAGCCAGTCCTCGGCGGCCTGGGGGTCCGCCTCACCGCGAAACCTGGGCAGTCGCTGGCTCTGAAACTCATGCAGTGCCCTGAGGCGACGTGAATCGTCAGCGTCTGGTACTGGTAGCATCGGTGGCTCGGCGGGTAAAGCTACCGCAGGTGCCACTGCTGGCAAAGGGCCCTGCACCGAGGCCTCGTCGCTCGGTGGGCTGCCGTCACGCCCTACACTCGGAACCCTAGCTGGCTGTCGTCGCGGGGCCATCCTGAAAAGGAGAACAAGAGCACCACAGTCAGAACAGAATACCTGGTGAGCTGGCACAAGTAATCACAAGGAAAACCTGAGACTTTCATGAAGCAGATCAGTATACCCGGTGAGCTGACACAAGTAATCACGAAGAAAACTTGAAACACACACGCAATCAATGTTTTCATGCATTAAGTCGGAAATCAGGAGTCAGGGTCCTGGTGTACGGATACGTCGGCCGCCGCACCAACACTGGGCTCCCTGAACTGATAACCACACTCAATACACTAAACACTATTGCTTCATATAGAAAGAAAAGACGATCAGAGTCTGCAGTAGAACCGACCACCTCTGATACCAATTTGTCACGACCCGACCTCGGGGCCCGTGCCGTGACTACCCCAAGCCCGCCTTCCATAGTCCAGGGGCTGGCGACTAGCACCAAGGCGTAAAATCCCGGTAAACAGGGAAGGCATTGCCTTTATGAGTAACAACCACCACAGAGTCAGCAAGCGGAAAGTAACTACAAAGTGAAGAAAGTAAAGGGGGCCGGAAATACAAGCCCAACTGTAAAGTACAACGGAAAAGTAAAGAACAGCAACTGAAGAAAAGACGGCGGCCTCGTGTCGTCCACTGGCAATCCCACCTGAAGGGTGGGTACAGATAGCCTCCAGGCTCCTCGGGTCCCACGTCCGCTCCGAGCACGTCCCGCCCAGTGGTCCACCTCCAGGTACCGTCCTGCTCCACGCCCCAACCGAGATCAGCACTGTCCGTCGTCTGCATCCAACACAACAAGGTGCGGGCATAGCCCGTGCAGGGGTGAGTATAAGCTACTCAGTAAGGACCCCGAGACCCCCGAAGGTCTCCCGAAATCCACAAAGGATATAGCACAAAAGAAAGATGCAATCACGAAGTAACATCTGACTCGACTTAGGTATATGCCCATACATATACCTAAGTCCCCAATTCTAGCTCTGCTCACGAGCTCAAGAACAACTCAATCCACGCAGGAAAGCAAGACTCAAATCCACAAGGAGAGTAAACAGTAAATCCACATAGGATAGTTCAACACAATCCACAAAGAAGAGTAACATAAGATTCAGCTCAACCAGGTATACTTTTTCAGATGACGTCAAAGATGATCACTGATCCATCTAAGTCGTCGGACCCACGAAGGATCGATAGGTACTAACCCCCGCAAAAGACCCACATAGGATCGGGCTCACACAGAACCTGTAGGCAGTGGCTCACACAGAACCGGTAGTAAGGACCCACATAGGATCGGGCTCACACAGAACCTGTAGCACTGATCCACGTAGGATCGCTGAGTGCAGTAGTCGACGCAGTCCACTGAGGATCTCTGCACATTCGTCGCCGCAGTCCACGAAGGATCTCTGCTCTGCCGTCGCCGCAGTCCACAGAGGATCTCTGCTCTGCCGTCGTCGCAGTCCACAGAGGATCTCTGCTCTGTCGTCGAAGTCACAGCCAGCGCTAGGGTTCCCGCACATAGCGAGCTCGTTTAGGAGGGTCCGCTCAACGAGCCGAGAGGCTGATACATCAACTGACACGTAGTCCGAAGTTGATGTATCCAAAAGTTCCGTATCGACAACAGGATCTCAACGCAACAGACGGCGCGTCAATCGGACGCCCGGTCTGAGAGTTATTGGCATTTTCGTCCCAGGGGCCCGGTTGGTTTTTAGGGCAAAACCAACCCGACCGTACTCCGCCTGTGTCCGATCCTCGGGCGGAGTATGCCAAAAGTTCCGTCTCACTTAGAGGAAACTACCACAGCTGGCGGTACGTCGATCGGACGTCCGTAGCTCAAGTTATGAGCGTTTCCGCTCCGAGGGCCCGGTTGGTTCCGTGTACGAACCAACCCGGCCGAACCCAAAGTCTTCCAAAACATTGAGTGTAATATACCGAAACGATCTTGTCGATCCAAGGATCGCGTAGCCGCTGACGGTTCGTCAATCGGAGGTCCCAGGCCCAAGATATGGGCAAAAGACCGAAGAAGGTCCGAAAACGGGGGTTCTGGGCCCGGGGCGACCCGGCCCGGACCCCCCCTGGGTCGGCCGAACCGGGTCGACCCGAACCGGGTCGACCCGACCCGGCCCGACCGGACCGGCCGGCTCGGCTTCGGCCGAGCGGCCGAAGGAGCGCCGCGGGTTTGACCAGCGGCTTAGGTGGAACGCGGCCCCGCGGGGGGCCGCCTGTCACGCGGACGCGGCCGGGCCGCCGCGTCCCTCCCCGGTTCCGCGCGGCCGCGGAACCGGCCGCCGCCGCCGTGGCTTCAGCCGCGGCGGATTTCCTCCACGGCGGCGCGCCGGGCGCCGCCGCCTTCCGCGGGCCGCCGGAGTTGCTCCGGTGGCCCGTTTTGCCTCCCGTCTGCGCCGTTGCTCCTCCCGGGGGCCGATCTTCACTGCGGGATCAACAGATCGCCCCTGCCGCGCGGTTCGTCATCGTCCACCAAATCCGCACAACAAAAAGATCGGCGGAGGGTTGCCGGGTCTTGTTCGTTAGACCCGCACCCTCCGCGTTAGTCATAAACTCAACGGGAGGAAAAGAAAATAATTAACAACAATTTTAAATAAATTAAAATTGTTCGGAGATCAGGTTCTTTACTTTAAAAGAATAAACACGGGAAAGAATCATCATGAATTAAATCCCTACCTCGAAGTCGCCGTCGGACGTGAGGTCGTCGCGGAATCGCTCGTCGCGGAAGGGACGTTCGTCGCACCGCGGGAAAAACGTCATGCCGACGATCTCCGGATCTAGAACAAACGGATTTAATTAATTAAAACCGTTGTCATTGAAATTAAAAAGGGAGAAAGAAACGATCTGATTCTCACCTTAGTTGCCGAACGAGGATCGGCCGCGGAAGAAGAGGCGTCGCCGAAGAACGTCGCGGGTAGGGCTCGTCGACGTCGCAGATCACGGTGTGCGTCGTCGAATTCCGATCGCCGGCGTTCTTCGCGTTCTTCGCGTTCTTCGCGTTCTTCGCGTTCTTCGCGGGGAGGGTGGAGGTTCAGAGGAATTGCACAATGATAGCAATCCTCTAAAATAGACAAGTTGTCTATTTTATTATTTTGCCAACAAACGCAAAACGCGTAAGTAACGACCCATTAAATTCGTTGAATTAATTCAACGAATGAAATAGCCCATTTAATTCACGAAATAAACCGCCCAATTAAATGGTCTGTTAAGAAATTAAAGAAAACGCATCGGTTGACTTTTCAGTTACTTTGACGGGTTTTCGCGGGTGCGTTACTTAGTGAAAGAAACGGCGGGGCTCGTGCGGGCTCCACCGCACAAATATCCTATCAAGGGGTAGGATATTTCCGGATAGCACCCTATCCGCTTTAACTCAGTTCAAGTGGCTTCCAAGTGACTTCCAAGCAGCTTAAGTGAAATAAAATAAAGTTGTCGCACAAATTTTATTTTATTTCTGACTTTAAGCCCCAAAATTTAAAAACCACGTCTGAGCAAACGCAACTCCGGAAGAGGAATTTCTAAGAAAATATCGGCGCTGCGATTTCATCGGTGCCCTCAGAATTCGATTCCGGGCACCGGTTCAAAAGATAGAAAAACCCGCTCGTTCGTTCACTGAACGTACCCGAGCCAAACTTCGGAAATTGATTCCGGGCACACCGGGCCTCGGAATCAGGTGCCGTCTGAAGCTGCGCTCTTGTAAAATTCCAAAGAAAATTAAGAAAAAAATTTCCTTGAAATTTGCGGGTCTTTACAAATTAAATGGAATTTAAAGTTCATAATATAAAATAAGTTGTTCAATGGGAATGAGGATAGAGAAACACCTAATGAAATTTCAGTATAGTACAATGTGTATATAAAAGATCATGGATGGATTAATGACAGTGGAAGTGAGATATAATTATTTTTACATAAAATTTATATTAATTTAATTATGTATGAACATATCCCAATAATTGAAAATTGAAATTGAAAGGCATATCACAAAATGAGTTCTTGATCAAAGAAAAGAGTGAAAGTTCCCTTATTTGGATTTGTGACTTGAAAGGCTTCGTAGAGGCTTCATAAGAGATTTAGGGTGCCTTGGGAGGACTCTACATTGAAGAAGGAAGAGGGTGGTCAATATTGAAAGATTATTAGTGAAGACAAATGGGATATTTGGTGGGTTTATATAATAAATGAGGGGGATTTCAATATTATTTTGGTATTGGACATGACATAATAAATTATTTTAAACAAAAAATCATCTCGTGGTTTTTTCAGATTTTTTATAAAAAAAACTGGAGTAGTATAAATTAATTTAGAAGTGTAATAGCTTTAGGTATTAAAATATTTCCCTTTATTATATAGAGTTGAGTCATACTTTCCCAAAAAAAATTTTAAAATCATAAAATATATTATATGCTTTGTAAGATTTGCTAATGATTTATAAAATAAGTAAAATTAAATTAAATTTGCATAATTTGAAAGAAAAATAAAATACTTATCTGAATATAACTTTTATTTTATTTATTACACCGTTATTGGGCCATTATGATTTCATATAACACCCCGTATATATATAAGATATTTAATTTTTTCCCAAAAATTTGGTTGGCTGAGAAAATTTAAAAAATTCAACAATGGATAATTATGAAATACGTATTCCAAAAATGATATTACTGTTATCTAAATCATTTTATAAATATTTTATTTTTCACATTTAAAATAAAATATGAACATTTATTTAAAATCTATGCATTACAAAATAGTTTTTAAACTTTAATAAAAATTACTTTTTAGTTCGTAAAAATTATATGATCATTTATACATAAATAATATTAATTTAATAATAATATTTTATTATAATATTATTTTTTTCAAAAATCCATTAATTCATTAAAAATATATTTTTTATTGAATTTGAATATTACCCAAATATACTATTTTCTCTTTAAAAATAATCTACAATGTCAAAATATTTGAATGAAATTATATTCATTATTATATACAAAAATAATTTAAATAACCGTAATTCTAGGATTTTATTACATATCCCTTTAGTAAACCATCATACGCACTAAGAGTAAGGCCGGTGATGGTGGGGCATTCATGGGGCCATTTAGTGAACATGGTTTGGGTCATGATCTTGATGAGCTTTAACTTATACCTCAAACTGTTTCTCTCATGCTTATGTTATTGGATATCGACATGGGAATCAGCAAAGGTAAATATCTGAAATTATATCTCCCTTGAAAGCTACGATAAATGGTCTTCATAGGGAATGATCCTTCTTGTTGAGGGAATCAAATATTTTTCCTCTATCAAAAGAATTTGTTAAATAACTATATTTATACTAGTCAAGTGATCAATGTTCAATGACCATATTATCAACAAAAATGATATTTAATGGTAATTTAAATTTAATTGGATAAAAATGAATACTTGTGTTTTCTATATAGACAAGAAAAATAATTAAATTAAAAAAATGGGAGTTTTATTCATAATTGATCTGGTCATTACAACCATCCCATATTAAGAAATTTTTCCCTTGAAATTTTCTTTTTTCAATCCGAATAAGATAAGGGTTACTATGCTTCATCATATCCTCTAGATACCATGTTGTTTCATCAGACATGCGGTTTCTCCACAAAACCATAACGAGGGGTATCATCTTCTTTCATGTATCGTTTTCTCTGTGATATAAGATCCTCATTTGAGGATCCTAATATAAAAGATAATTCTCCAACAGTGCCACCTCTGGATTGAGTATGTATGAGGGGTCTAATATGTACATTCTTAATAAGAATACATGGATTGAATAATGTAATTCAGAAATGTTCGGTGGGAGTGCTAGTCTATAGGCCAATTCTCTAAGGGGATCAGGGATCTCAACAAGGATAATATACCTTGAACTATGTTTTGTTGTATTCCCAAAAATCATGACTATCTTCAATGGAGATATGTGGAGGAATAACATGTCTCCAACATCAAACACAAGGTCACATTGATGATTGTCAACATAACTATTTTGTCAATTATGAATAGCTTGGATGTTTTGTTAGATGGTCTTAAACTTATCCACCATTTCATCAACAATTTATATATTTATAATTTTTTCATCCATAAAATCATCACAACATGTCAGGGTTCTTCACCTCTTCCCATAATGGGCTTCATAGGGATCCATTTCGATACTCGAATGGAAAATATTGCCGCAAGATAACATCACCAAAGGAATACGTTGTTCACATCCACTTTTTATGTCCATTGAGAATGTTCTCAACATATCCTCATGTGTTTTGATAGTCTGCTCAGATTTTCATTCAGTTTGAGTATGATATTCCGTACTAAACATATCCTCATAGTTTAGATCATGTTGGAGACTTTTACTAAACTTAGAGGTGAATCTTGGATCTCAATCATATATAATCAATTGTGTTACTCAATGTATCCTTAAAACATTTATGATTTATATTCTTTCTAGTTGATCTAGTGAGATATCATCTCGAATTTGAATGAAGTGTTCAGTCTTTCTAAGATGATCCAAAACAAACCAGAAAACATTGTATCCTTTTTATGTCTCTAGAAGTCCTAAGACAATGTCCAAGATGATGTGTTCTCATTTACATGATGGTATGGCAAAATGTGACATCATCCTTTTATACATATTCCTCTCATCCTTCACTTGCTGACATACCGGGCACTTTGGTGTATATTCAACGATCTTCTTCTTCATGTTATCCCACCAATAGTTCTCTCGATGATCTTGATACATATTTTTATTTCCTTGGTGAATGTGGATATTAAAACTATGTACATCATAGAAATTTTATTTCTTTATCATAGGATTTGAGGGAACATATTGTCTCAGCCCAAATCTCACCATTCCTTCTTCATTAACACAAAACATTGAGGATTTCCAATTTCTGATGGATTCCACTTTTTTCGGAATTCCCATCGTCATAATTTTGATCATCCTTGAACCTTTAAACAAGAGAAATTTGAGAAATCATTTATGAAAGGACTGATGATGTTCCCTACTTAACGATTCCCATGTCCATCTTAAACGAATATATGAAGATTGTTTCCTTTTTAATTCCCATCAATGATAGAATTTTTGGGTCTTTTTTACGTAGACCATCTTCCACCTTGTTCTATATTTTATGATGATAGTGTATTGAGCAGTACTAATCCTTGATGAGATCTTACCATCTTTGTTGGTGCATATTCATCACTTTCTATGTGAATATGTATTTGAGACATTCATGACTCGTATATATTTCACACTTCTCCCCAAAAAGATTATGCCTGTAGATATTCAATGTAAATATCATAGCTTCCAACTCTAGATCATGTGTCAGTAATCATTTACTCCTTAATTATCTACTACCTTGAGGAATAGTCAATGAATTTGTCATTGGGAATCAACAAACATCCCAATCCATTTTTTGAAGCATCATTGATGATTATTAGTATCTCTCCACTTGTGGGTAGTGTGATCATAGGGGAAGGGATAAAGATCTTTTTCATATCCATGATGCTTTTTGCACATTCATCATTCCATGTAAACATTACTCCTTTCTATGTTATATTGGTTAGAGGGTTCGAAAATAATGAGAAACATCCCCAAAATTGGTGATAATATCCAACTAACCCATGGAATCTATAGATATCCAACACAGATGTAGGCCTTGGCTATCCATCAATTTCCTTTGTATTGGAAGGATCCACAAATATCTTGTTTCGTATGATGATATTCCCCTTGACTGAGATGACATTCAATCAGAACTCACACCTAATGTAATTTTCAAAAAGCGTCTCCTTTTTCAAGGTCTTTAGCACATTTCATAGATGCTCCTTATGATCCTACTTGGTTTGGATTATATTATAATATCATATATAAATACTACCAAAAATATTTTGAAGTAATCTATAAAGACTAAATTAATCATGTCGATGATGATATTAGAGATTTAACGAGTCTTAATGGAATCACTATGAAATCATAATGCTCGCACCTTGTACAAAAAATCATTCTTAGGGATATATTCCTTCTTCACCCTTATAAGGTAATATCCTGAATGTAGATATACCTTGAGGATGTATTGTGATCCTTGTAGATGATTAAATAAACAACCAATTCTTGGTGAAGGATACTTGTTCTTTATCGTGATTTTGATGAGCTCATGATAATCAATGAAAATGTGCATTGACTCATCCTTCTTCTTGATGAAGAAGACTAATTCACCCCATTGTGAAGACCTTGGGTGTATAAACCATTTATTCGTATTCTCTAGTAGTTTTGTCTTCAGTTCCATATGTTCCTAAATAGCCATTCTATATAGAATCTTGGATATTATCAATGTCCCAGTTATAAGATCAATTGAGAATTCAACAACACTGCTTGGAGGAAGACTAGGAAATTCCTCAAAAAACACATCAGTAAATTCACACTTGACAGGAATGTCTCTAAGTATAGTTATTTCATTGAAACCAATCATCGGAGAAAGATATACATCCTCATTGGGAATTAATGTCCACATTTGGGATGATTTTGCTAAGGATGATTCATCCTGCTCCTTCCAATTGTATTAAATCGGGGCTTGACTCAACATATTGATTATGATTTCTCTCTTGTGTAAATTTATGTAGTCACTCTATAGGGAAAGCCAAACCATTCCAAGAATTGCATAAAATTCCACCAAATAGAGTCTTATAATATTTTGTATAATAACATTTCCTCAAACATGAATATATGATACAATTCTAATAGATGTTTTCCCTAATGATTTTCTATCATTTAAGTGGGGACACAATGTTCTCAAAAAACGTAAAAGATATACTAATACAACAAGAATTGAAATACATTAAGATATACAATACACTGAGGTCATCGTTACACATAATTCATTCATTATATTCCATATTATCATAGGAAGTTTCATTCTCCATTAATCAGGGAGATTATTGTTTCTCATCCGTCTTCTCATCCATAGCAATAGAGCATTTTCTTGGATAATGTCTGATTTCTCCACATTTATGAAATAAAACTACTTAAGATTCCTTAGATGGAACTTTCTTTCCATCCATCACATTACCAATTTTTTCAGGGTAATTGGGTAACTTGTACTATATCTTTCCACACATAAAACATCTCCCAATCCCTTTTTGACATTTATCCATGGTTCCTCTTTCCACACTTTTTACACAAAGGATATATAGACATCATTCCCCTATAACCAGTTCCAGATACTCATTCATGAGATTTCATCATCCACTTCCTTGCTTTCCTTGGGAATTCAACAATTTTTCACATGTAAATCATTATTTTTGATAGTTTATTTATAAAATTCAAGATATGTCTTACTTGCACTCTCATTTGATAGGGAATCTAATTGAGGTAGTCACCATGTTTACCTTCACATTTGTTATTAACCTAATTCATCCTATTACCAGTCATTGTCTAGAATAAATGAAAAACTAGTGATGATTATGTTAAACTATTAAACACATAATGGTGAATCCAATGAAATTTATCTTATAACATATAAATTACATTTATATCCTTAACATATTTGGTTATAAGATTTAGTCAATGTTATCCATGATCTACATCCAAATATATATTTTTGTTTCAATTTGTTTTGTTTTCCCTTAATAATGTCTCATAATGAGCTTAGGAATTTTTAAAAATATATCCACTGGGAGTGTGAAACCACGAGTGCAACAAGGAAAATTGTCAAGCACTACTTTCCATTTATTTTTAGCTTTAGGTGCTGTTTTGGGTTTTATCCCTAGATACATTTGAGCTAGATCCACATGCACTTGTTTGTATCTAGATGTGGTTTTAGTTTCATTATAAAATACATACTCTATACTAATCAAAATTTATGGATTTTTTTCATAGAGTTATTTTTATCCATACGGGATTTCACTTGGGTTTTCAAATTATAATCCCAAAAATAACTAAACTTATCCTATGAAACCACCTAAAACACTCTAGATCTTTATTACATATTATAACATGATTGATTACATATTTTTTAAATAATAAAACACAAAATTTTTATAGGTATAGTTAATTTTGGGTTTAGTAAAATTAATAAACTACATAAAACATAAAATACAATATGTTTATTGAAAACCTATTTTACATGACCACAACATTCCATCGTACTTAACACATCCTGGGATGACAAGAAGACATATATAAGAAATGGGTCAACTATAAATCATAGTAAGTACATGAAATGATGAGGAAAATACATGTTAATCAATTGTAATATCAATGGATCAAGAAAGAAATACAACCATAAAGTCATGACATAGCCTGAAAATCATAACATGAAAATGTGGCAACAACAGAACCCATGATATTATCATGAGTCAATGTTTATTTCCTGTGGATTAAAATGATAAAAACCTCATTGCACATGAATTATCAAGATTAAACCCTCATTTAACATGAATTATAATTAGTACAACCTCATTTAACATGATGTATCATGATAATAAACATTACCCAATGCATTAGAGTGAAATCAAGGCACACCATTCATAAACATTTAATTTCATTCAATTTTGTGCTATATAGATGGAATAATTCAACATTATATGTGATTCCATGATCATGTAATGTAGAAAAAATACATTTATTTCCCCAATAAATAAGTATATGAACAAAAATTTGAATACCTTTGGAAGATAAATTGGTTTGTTATTTGCTACATGATGTAAAATCATAGTGCAATTTCAGTAGAATATTGGTGATAAATTGAAATTCATAAAATCAGTTAATGAGATAATATGGGGTATCTAATCATTTTTTTATGAAATTTAAATTAATTTTATCATGGAAAATTATACCCAAACACATGAAATGGAATTTAGGATGCATAATATAAAACATGTTCTTGAATAAGAACTAGGAGAGGGAAATCCCTTAAAAAACTTGGCATGGTAACAAGTGTATATAAAGAATCATGGATGGATTAATGATGGTGGAAGGAAGATATAATTATTTATAAGTAAAAGTTACAGTAATTGGAGTATTTATGAACATATCCCAATATATGAAAATTGATATTAAAAGGCATATCACAAAAGGTGTGGTTGATAAAAGAGGGGAGTGAAAGATTATTTTCTTCAATATGTGATTCTAAAGGCTTGATAAGGGATTCATAATGCGTTGGGGATATTTGGGTGGTCTCTACGGTATAAGGGGTATATTGTGGTCGAGCATCAAGGGGTTTGGGAGAAGTGAAATGGGATCATGGGTGAGTTTGTATAGAAAAGGAGGTTGATATCTTTATTACTTTGGTGTTCGACACTACATATTAAAATATTCAGAACCACAATCCACCCCATAGTGTTTTACCATGTTTTCATGAAAGGGGAAGTGTTATACATTATTTA
Organism: Viscum album; assembly: GCA_963277665.1. Classification (NCBI taxonomy): domain Eukaryota; kingdom Viridiplantae; phylum Streptophyta; class Magnoliopsida; order Santalales; family Viscaceae; genus Viscum; species Viscum album. Next base: position 1,431,333,109 of record OY728141.1, read on the forward strand.
ATAATTCTAATGTCTGAATATATTAAAAAAATTCCGTTTCTTATGCGGAGGAGAGTCCTACTTTCAAAGAACTAATTTTAAAATCGTAAAATAAATTATATGTTTTGGAGGATGCACTAAGGCTTTATAGGTTAAATAAAATAAACATAAAATTACTATATATTAAATTAAAAACATATATGTGGAAGAAGATACAAATTATAGTATTTATTACTTCATTATTGGGTCATTATGATGTCAAAAAACACCCCACATATTTATAAATTGTTTAATTTTTACCGAAAATTTAGGCTATCTCAGAAAATTATGAAAAATTCATGGTTGGATAATTTCAACATCCGGAATCCAAAAATAATATAAATTTTTTCTGAATAATTTATTTTAATATTTGAATTTTTATTTTTAATATAAAAACCAACATTTATTGATATTGACGGGTTTTCAGCAAAATTGTTTTTAAACCTTAATAAAATTTATTTTTGACATCATAAAAATTATGTGAACATTTAAATTTACTAAATATAATTTAATAATAAAATTTTATTAGAATATTATTTATTTCAAAAATATGTGAAATAATTAAAAATATATTTATTATTTGAATTTGAATATTAACCAAAAATACTATTTATGCTATAAAAATTATTTACACAGTAAAAATAATAAAATGTAACTATATTCATTATTCTAGAAAAATAAGGTACATAATCAAAATAATAGGGTCTTTGTTACATATCCCTTTTTTACATCTGCATAGAGCCTATGATTAAGGTTTGTGATGGTTAGGATTTAATAAGGTCTTTTAGTGAACATTGTTTGGGTCCTGATCTTGATGAGATTGAACTTCTCCCGTAAACAGTTTCACTCATACTGTAGTTGATGGATCTTGGCTTGGTATTCGTCTAGGTAAAATACTCGAAATTTTATATCCCTTGGAAGTTATGATATATTTGCTCTATAGGGAATAATCTTACTTATTGAGACCATCACTTCCATTCTCTATTTCAAATGGTTTTGTTAAAACCCTATATTTATACTAGCCATCTGATTGTTATTCAACGACTATATTATCAAAGTTAATGATAGATAATGACCTCTTAAATTTCATTGGATGAGATAGAGTGCATGTGTTTTTTATGTACATAATAAATTAAATTAAATCAAAATAAAGGGAATTTGATTCATAAATGATTAGGTCATTACAATGGATATGGATATATTTGGGATAGATTTGGTAACTTGTATCTTCAAATGTATCATAGAATATATCAGGCCTTGAGGGTGTCCGATATTGAATAATTACAATAATGTTTCTATATTTAGTCCCCTCAACATCCTTGTTATCTCCATTTTTTCAAAAACCAAATCTTGGTAATAGTATGAGTTGACATTTTCCTTGAGTCCACCATGTCAAAACTTTTGATCAAATATTTTTATTATTATGTTTTATAAATTGATGTACAATATATTCCATGAACCCCTTGTAAACCCAGTGATGGGTTTTATAGAGCCTTCATTTTTAGAGATTTATCTTTCGTTATGTAGTCAACAATGGTATTTGTACAGTAGATCTAATCAATAATATTAGTATTTTTCTACAATTCTACCAGATAACATTTCATTATCACCATTATATCTATTTTTGTCTTCCTAAACCCAACCTTATCACCATGACCCAAAAACTTCAACTTCCATACCCTCCTGAAAAATATCACTATTTTGTCTAAAATCAGTTCACCAAATTTTAAATTTTTCTCATCCTCCAAATCTATTATATTTTTTAATTTCATATTTTTTAAATTACATTTTTACTAATTTGTATTCCATGATATGGGATATTAACCATTGAAAATACCTTCACATATATGATTATATAACTTTTTACGCTTCTCTTTATAGGGAATAAAACAATTACATCCAAAAAATATAAAACTACATGCTTGTTGACATCTTCCCATGACAAATAACATTGGGTACCATTTATTTATTAAAAAATCATAAAAATATATATGATTTAAATATCAGTGTGACCAAATAATCCATTTAATAACTGTCTAGTAAATTCCTTTTGATGATCATTAATTGAGCTATTTTATTAGTAATTTTATTCCTCTTCTCAAAATATATGTCTTCAAAGGGATTCCTCACCACTAACACTAAGTGTCATATTCCATGATTTTTAATTTACTATTACACCTGATTATTGGTAAAAAAATACCATTATCTATACAAAAATATTTATATTTTCAACACAAACACATTATTCACTAATCCTCATTTATGAGTAATGAACTATAACAAATTAGAATTATAAACAATGACCATAAGAAATTAAATCCTCTAGAATTCGTAACCAATAAATAAATAATACATTATTTATTCAACTTATTTTTGTGTCATTAGAAAACAAATGTCCACATGCACATGCTCATGAAATTTAATTAATGTATTTCCTTTGGCATGTAGGACCAATGAACAATATTCCCTTCTAGGAATTTTTCACACATGTCAGTGCAGTATCATGAGAATATAAGGAACACTCAAGATCATATAGTTTCTACCAGTATGTACATGAATTTTTTACACAAACACTTAAGCCATTTATTCGATAATTTATCATCTTTCTCTTTTGAAAAGAAGTATCTAGCATATTATCTATTACTGTGTTAGAGGTTTATTTTTGTGTGTATTTCATTAATGAATATAATACCATATTTTCTTTTTATGTTGAATGATATATAATTGATCATAACCACATTCCCTATGAAGTATCATTGAATTTTACTAGGTTTTTTTACCGTGTCCTTACAAAAATAGGTTATCAATGTTTCTCAAGTCCATTCCATCTAACATGGCCTTGTTGAAACAAAGGATATTAATCCACATATCATTATTAAATCCCACAACTCAAACTTTTTTATGTTTTATATGTATTATATTCTATCCATTTCCTTTCTTGAGGTAATTAAAACTATTGTCTATAATCTAATTTGCAACTCTCTGTGTTTCTCTAATGGAAATTTTAGAATTGTTATCCTTATTAGATATTCCCTTTTTTATCCATTCACTTAGTTAAGATTTAAATCAGATATTTCCACCATTAGTTTTTTATATTTAGGATTATTTTAAAATGGATTCATATTTGACATGCATTAGTTTAAATTTAATATTTTAAATAGTATGTTTTCTATTCATGGTTATGTCATCTTGTTTTTTATAATTTTTTTATTTGAGGTGAAAGATTAGTTTTTGTGGAAGTTTATAATTTAACCCATAAACATGTGTTTATAAAATTAAAAAAGTGTATTTGATAGGGTGATAAAAACACCCAATTATGCACAAAACATTTATAAAAAAATAAATGTATAGTCATAGAATATTGAGAGTTTGAAATTGTTATCATTTGTTTTTGTTTGTATTTATCCCTGAAATGTCCTTTTTCTATTGAGCATGTATTTTGTGAGTTCCCCATATTTTTATATTAATAAAACCAAATACATGATGTATTTCTGTGTTATTTATCCTTTTTAATATATGTAGTGGTATGAATTTTTTTTCTGGTCATGTAACATAACCATCCTCTGGGGTATAGGTGCATAGATTATTCCTTCATCCAAAACTGATTTATTTTTTTGTGATCAGGAAAAAAAGATTATATTTATTCAACTCCAAAATATTTTACTTAATGAAAAACACAAAAAATTTACGTGAATTCTCAAAAAAAAAACATCCAAATATTCTTTATAGAAAGATTCACTCAAACTATCTAGTGTCATATTAGGAGTAAGAAGAATTTATTGATCACATCCTCCATAATTATCAAATTCACCTTATAGTTATTCAATTATCTTAAACTTTTTAGTCACATGATTAGTAATCCCATCATTGACAAATTATTATTCTTGAATTACTACAATATAATGAACATCATTATTTATGTTTCGAGAATTTGTATATTTTATTATCTGATTCTCCAATTTTAATTCTTACTTATGTTCTAGTTTTTATATATTATATTTGGAGTTGCATAAAACACAATTTTATTTATTTTTGTTACCTCTCTATATGTCAATTTATTCAAGATAAATATTGATTTTATCTTCTCTATAAACTCATCCCTCTATTAATACACCTTATTTATCATTATGTTCAACTCACATCAAAGAAAACATATTTACAAAAATATCATTGAGATTAATTATATTCCTTGAACTCCTACACTTTTGTTTCCTTTGATCTTTATTATTACTTTGAAGAAAATTTATTCTACTTAAATTATTTATTTTTTTCTTATTGGATGTTAATTTCATTAAATAGATTAACCATGTTTTATTATTAATGATCATCATCCAAAAAATTCATGGGACAAAATGGTTCTAAATAACCCACTTTTAATAATTTAATGCAATCATGTGGATGTTTAACATTGAATTTCCTTTTTCTAATTTAATAATTAAATAAAAATTAGTGCATCTCTTCAACTCGATCATCCTCAAGATGAACTCTCATTGATATATCGTTAATAACCATTCACTCTATATCGTGTGAGTTTATATTTTACAAATATACTATTTAATTTTCTCCATTTTTTTTATAAAAGTGTTAATAAAGTTATCTAATGTCACCTCCTTTGAACCATATTCTTTAAAAATAGATGTATTCATTATTAAATCTTGAGTTAATCCCCTAAGGACTGTATTAAAAATTTATTAATTATCAATTACCACCACAATCCCATACATATATTCTATGTGGATGTCCACATGACCAAAAAATCATTTAGTTAATTCATTAGGGATAATTTTCATATCATATAATTTATTCCAAAAAACATTTATATTATTGTTATACTTTTGATTTGTATTAATAAATATCTAAAATATTATTCCACATATCATGAGAAGATTTTCATGCAATCACCTTCATGTAGATAAGGATTTACAATGCTTCCACATGTGTGTTTATCACCTTTTCATATACATCCAACTACTTTTGGTCCTAATCTAATGGGTCTCTACTATCTATATTTGTTATAATTTAATAAATATATATCTTGTAAGAATTTATCCAAAATGACCATAATAAATTTTCATGTAGTATTTTCATAGCATGAAAATATTTCCATTGAAACATGGAATCCATTAGTGGTTGAAAAATACTACAATTACTTTTAGAGAGATATAAAAATTCTATAATAATCTGAAATCTGATACAACTTTTTTGTCCCAAAAAATTCAATAAACTATGTTGGTGGGTGACTAAAGTCTATTTAATTTTTAAATTAACCTTTTCTAGTGATCTTTGTTCTTAATAATTATGAATTGATTTCTCATTATCACAGTATTCAAAGAGTTGCTGAAAACTGTAAAATATAAGAACAATATATTTTACATGGTTTCTCAAGATAATATAATAAAAACATAAATCATACAGATGTTCATATTCACATAAAACCTTATATCTCACTAATATTATTTACATTTTTTCAAATAGAAGCACAAACCCAACTTTTTTAAAACCCTGAATAAAAAATCTCACTACTCCATACAGATAGTCAAAGCACTACTATTCCTCATGTTTCCTTTTTCTAACAACGGAAATATATTAAAATAATACAAAAATTATGGTGTATAAATATCATGAACCATCATATTCTTGAAGAACATCATAAAAATTTCCAGAACTATGCCTCACGGAACACAATAATCCAATTACTATTTTTTCCAATGTTATTAAAGATGGATTTTATTCTCTATTTTTTTGTACACCTCATAAAACAATTTCCTATCCATTTCAATATTTTGTTAAATTAAATTCTAAAGTCCATATAATATATTCAAAAAGGATATTCTATTCATTTTTGATGAATTACCTCATCATCGTTACCTAAAAATTCATCCATCCATTTTAATGAAATGTTATTTAAGATGTGATGGGTCACCGATCAATTTTATTTATCAAAGAATTTATCCCTCTGAATAATGAAAATTAAAAGCTTTCTTGATTCATCCATCCTTCCAAAAGAGGATCCAACATCCTCAAAATAATATATTTTGTATTACACTAAAATCATCATTGTTACAACCTCCACATCACTACTAGAATTTACACGATGTGCTGTGCATAGTAGAAGTGAGACACACATAACTAAAATTAATATTAGACTAAAATATTTGAATGAAAATTAAATGATCCACCTTTAAGTATCAAAATTAATCTCTACATTAATATATATATGATTAAGTTATCATAATATAGCATTAATAAAATATATTTTATTTTATGGTGGATAAAATTATCAAAACAAAACAAAATGTAATTAGCCTTATACATCCCCTACTAAATCCCTACACACATGTTTTCCCTTATAATTGACTAGAAAATTATTAAATAATCACCATTATATATAACCTAGTTGACCCTTTTATAAACCACGAATCATCCTTATGTAGACTCAAGTGATGCTTTTGTAATGAAAATTGATACTTTTATGGAGCATTGATCATTATGTTTATTTTTTTCAGGCCCACATAATACTATGTGCCACTTATATATATAGCTATATTAGGATTCATCCTCATACATAAGATAATAATCCATATGTTTTGGACATGTAAATAATTTAGAAAACTATATCACCTAAAATTCACCTAAGTTTTTTTTAAAACTGAGAAAAAAAAATACAGGAATTCAGGATATAAATTAAAAAAGATATAAGTAAGTTTCATAGATTATTAATTCTAGTTTATTTACTAAAAATGCAATCCAAAAACTCACACCTCAATTATTTTTTTTTAAAAAAACAACTCTATATGAGTTTTTTGGAAAATTATGAAAATGATATATCACTTATTTTTGGAGATATGTAATATATAATCGGTTTTAATCAAAAACACAATCTAAACCTCTTTACTTTAAAGTGTGTATCAATAATTCACAGAAAATTTACTATAATCCCCACTAATCCATGCTTGATCTAAGAAAATAAATTAAAATCAATGATTCTCATAAAGAAACATTAGAGATATCTATTCACTTCTCTATATTTCCAAACATAATCTCCCTTGATTAATAATTCAAGAAACATCCCCATTTAAAAAAACCACCCCCCTTATCAATATGAATGAATAATTAACTAATATATTATACCCCTATAGATAAAAACATTCTCCCCATTCACAAAAAAAACTAATGATCACTTCATTGAATATTCCCAAATGAGATTTGGAAGTTCAATCATTAAATATATTATATAAAACATACCTTTTTACTCATAGAAACATCCATTGGGGAGTGAAGGTCCCTTATCCAACTCATACATTTAGAGGGAGTTAGTTTGAATTTGTGGGACAACTGATGCCTTTATGAATCTAGCGTATATATTTTCACTGTTGAAATATCACTGACATTATCTTGAGTGGAAAATTACTAGAACATGAAAATCCATTATTCATCATTATCCTTTAAAAATGATAAATTTTCTTAATATGATTTTTCATTGAACTATAGATGTGATTTTTTTTTCTAATATTAATAGCACACTGTTATCACAGAAGATAAAAATATGATATTTATCATCAACCCTAATCTTATCATGTTATTTCATTATCCATAGAATCTAAGTTCAATAATTATCGTCCTATATACATTCAACCACTGTGGTGCTCAAAGAAATATAATCCTTGTTATTACTTGTTGTAGAAATGAAATAACCTTTGACAAATCATAACCTACACAATATATATTCGTAAATATCAATAACTCATATTGGGATGATATATAATAGAACTACCGTAAAAATGTTATATTATGGATTCCACAATGTATTAACTCTATTGATTTCATATGGATCACTTTAGGAATCATTTGGTAACACGGAACTTGGAATGTACCAAATAATATATCTCATTATGTGTCTATTACATATAAAAAATGGTAATATTAATTCAATATTAATTCACATAATTATTCTATCAACAACCATTTTTTATAACATCACCTGGGTTGAATCTAGAGTTATCATTGACCATTAATTAACAATGCCTCTCCTTTTGATAACTTTGTTTGAATATTTTATTAATAAATAAACGTTTTATCCATTCCATTAACCACTTTTACTCCAAGAAAGAATTCTAACTATGCAACCAAAAACATTTAAAATTCACACCTTCTGTAATTTAGAAACATCTTGAATTATTCACTATAAGATTCTCCAAAATTTAATTCATCAACATAGATAAATACCAACAAAATTTTATAATTTCCCTTTAGGATATACAAGTTATGATAAATCCCATTGATTTAAAATCTTATAAAATTCATATATTTATAAATCCATGAATACTATGTCCTTGGGGATTCTCTAGGCCATAAAATTCCATCCTTAACTACCGAAACGTTTTTTCATTTTCATCCACAATAAATCATAATATCTTATCAAATAAACCTTATCTTTAATGACTTTATTCAAGAATAATTATTTTAAATCAATTTGGAACACTTTGAATCTTGATCTCACAACCATAACCAAAATTTCTATAAATAAAAAATCGTTTTATTTGTGAATAACATTCCACAAAAAAATGTAATTTTTTCTTTATTTTGTTTCCAATTTCATTCATCTCATTCTAGAACACCCACATTGTTTTAATGACATTCTTATTCTCTATCCTTGAAACAACTTCACATGTATTTTTCTTTCCTATCTAATCATGTTATTCAATAATATACATAATCTAAGTCTCATTATTAGTATCATATTTCATATTTCATGGACCCTCATCTACTAATAGAGTATTTTTAATCCATACATTCATTTATTTTTCTTCAATCGTGGCTACCATGTCACTAATGATAGTTTTATCATTGATTTCATCCTTACTATTTTATCACTATTAATATTGAAACCACTATATTTAGATCATTATCAAGGTCTTGTTTTTATTATTTTATATCCATAGGTGTTCTTCCATAGCTCTCACTTCATAATTCATTTCCTCCCCAAAATAAAAATTATTTTACCTTGAAATCCTCTCTCTAGTTTGGTAAATCTTCACATTTAAAAATAACAGTAAATCATACTTCTATACGATTTTCCATGAATTTATTTTATAATTTAATGAAATTTTATTACATGAAAAACAAATGAAAATACCTTCATATCCATCATTATATATCCTCCTTTTCATATCTTTATTGAGAAAAAATAATAACAACTTAAAACGTGAAATTACTTGAGTTTCATCTTCTTCCCATATGGCATCTCACAGGGTGTCTCTATTTCATCCATACATAATAAATCACTAATAGATAATTGAATAAATTTGAGAATAAAACCATTTTAATTTTCCTCTAATAGATATTTTTGATGATCATTTCTTTATACATGTCATTAATTAGTTGGTTCCTACCCTTAATAACATCTGGATTTAATGTATTCCTTACCATTGATGTATGATGTTGTATTATATGATTTTAAAGGTACCTGTCCACTATATTATTCTAAAAAATTAAAATTTTCTATGTTCTAATCTTTTTAAAGTTATTCTGATGAAATTTATTTAGAAATATATAGTAATAAGTGATTGATTATAACACATTACATTTTGGAACAATGAGCATAATACATACCATCATGTTGTAGTCTCCAATAAACATTCCATTAACCCTTATTCTATTAATGAATTTTTTGTAAATTACGATAAAAACATCCACCTGTACTCGCTCAATAAATCTTTTTGAATTTTTTCCTTTTTTCTGATAGGTACTTCCAACAATTTTCCTATTTGAAAAGTATAACACATTTCATTGTGGTATGGTGAGATTGTAGGGGGGATCTAGCTCATTAATTTTTACCATGGCATTAATGTAATTTTCACTCAAATGGAAAACACATTTATGGCTCAAATGATCGTTATCTTCGCTGGATATAATTAATATATTATTTTCTCCATTTACAAGATAAAGGTTTCCTTTGATGCACTATCCTTAAAAAATATGAGTACTATATTTTTCCTTTATTATGCAAGAATTATTGTTGATCTTCACCAAATTCCTTTCTTAAAATAATTGACTTATAATATATAGGTTATGACTAATTCAATCCACTAATATAACAGTTTTCACACCATGTTAATTACTCCAATATTCAACCTCATATATATGATGATATTCTTCCCCTAATCATTTCAATATCACACAACTAAATTTTTCTCAAATTTATCTCCTGGATAATATCATTATTTAATATTATTTATGATGTGAACGAGTTGTTCAAACTTTCTATTTTTGTTACCTTAGTTTGCCTATGAAAAAATGTATTAATTTTTTCATACTCATCACTTCCTTTCATATTAATTCTTATTTACTCAATATTTTAAGGGGTATGTATGATTTTTCCACCTTCAATTATGTGGTATATTACACAATTACTTAGAATACGTATATGTTTAGTTTTTAATTCAATTTCATGAAGCTTATATATTTTTAGTTATTATTCATTTTTGGGTCTCCTTTTACACATTTAATTATGAATTTGATGAATAATATTATAAATTTTTCCCAAAACCATCGAACAAAAAATCATATCTATTGAAATATCATTAAGAGTATGAGGTTATGTATTTATTTTTTTGTGTCTCCCTTTCTTCCTAAAATCAATATTGTTATTGAGAAAATATATTTTATGTTCCCCATAATTCTAAAATAATAAAATTAAATATGTGGTTTATTTTTGTTCTTCGTTACATGAATAAAAAAATAGAGGGATGAATTTTTTTTGGGCCATCAAACTCTACTTTTCTTCTAGATGGGAGATATTTGGGTCTCACCTTAGAAATTGATGATTTTTTGTGCCCAATTTATGTAGATAATTTTTCATTATCTCTAAACCACTAAAAGTTTAGATAAACCATACTCTTTTAAATATATTTCTTGAATAATTACTTATATTTTTTAGGGTCCATTACACATCAACTCTTAAAGATCATACTATAAGTGAGAATCATTTATTGGTCACATCATCCATAATTTTGTTACATAAAATTTGAGTTCATCATTTATATGGACCCGTTGTTCCTAGAAATTTTTCTGTCTCAGCATTATATGATCCCTCAATTCAATTTTGAGTCTAAGATCAAATTAATTCTCCATGTTTCATGAATTTACATATTTGAGTTTGTTAATTTTATCATTTAATTATAATATCACCACTTCTTGTTTTTGTATATAATTTTTAGAGTTATGTACACCACCACTAGGTTTTATTTTTTATCCCTCTAGATATAAATATATTTAGGAGAAACCTCAAGTTAAATTTTTAGGGAAAAGCATCTCTAAATTCCATCACCTTAGTTATCATTTTCCTCACATTGTTATTTTTCAAATATAAAAAAAATAACATCTTTAAATGCCCTTATATTCACTGATCTCCTCAAATTCGATCTATTATAAGTTCTATTCTTCATGGGATAACAAAATGTTCTTCTTCAAGAATTTATTTTCACATTTTTATTTTACTATTTGTTCGTTTGATTAGATTTTTATTTGGTTATCCTTACCAATCATCATAATAATATTTATTTGGATATGTAGTAGCTTAATTTTCCTCTTTTTCACATATAAAACAAGTAAGTTTATGTTATCCATTGAATTTACCATTTCCTATTTTATGATTATAGATTATAAATGACATCATCTCATCAACATCTTTATCCTCAACATTATATTTCATTTAATATTTATTTATGGACTTTAATATTATCTCATGATGGTTTTATATTATAATAGTATAGTTATCATTATTCCTTATCTTATATTTTATAAGTGCTCTATAGATACTATACAATGTCACCTTCTTTTAATTTTTGTCTTGAAGCACTGATACATTCATATTAAAACATAGGGTAATATTAAATTGATTCTATTTCCAATTTGGATATCATCAGGGACCTCCAAAGGTATATGAAAATCATTTTCAAGGATGTTCATGTAAATAAAAAATCCATCAACTAATTAATTCAAGATCCTTCTTAAATAATAAATGTTATTCAATAAATGTTGAAACTTTTGTTCTAAGCCATTTGATTGACCTTTATAAATATTGAAAATCTTCTACCCTATGGAATGAGAGGTTTTTCATGAAATCATATTTCTATCGATGGAGTTGGATAAATATCTCACATTACATCAATCAGCTTGGTGACATTATTCAAATTCTTATTATATCTATATGATTCAACACTACTTAGTAAGCTATTTTAAATTCAATGAAAATCTATCATGTTTACATCTATCCCCGTTGAATAAAAATCATGTTTCATAATGTTTTTCAAAACCTATATGTTGTGACATCTGAAAATTTTGACCACTTGGTGATTTAAAATCTACCTCTATAACATTTAAAGAGATAAAATAATTCTACAAGAACATTATCTTGGATACTACATGATTTTCCCAAAAAAGGAAAATACCATGAGATGTTGTGAATCAAGGTATGATTAATTTCTATGTTACCACAACCAAATAATATTTTTTTATAATAATTGGGAATACACAAAACTTCTATGATTCATTATGAATCAAGGATATCTGTAAAAGAGATACACATGATATTTTAATTGGTTCAACAAAATCGATTAATATAATGATATTTTATGGAAATGTACTTATAAAAATGAAACACCTAAATACATAATTTTAATATACATGTTTTTGGGTTCTAAACTGATTCTCCGTGTCTATAATCATGAACAAATGAATATTCACAAATCTAAGACACTTGAGAAATTCACTAATACTACTAGTGGTTCCTTATTATCCCATGGATATTACATGATAAATGACCCAAATTAAGTGGTATCAATATTCTAAATCATCTTGTAAATAATTAACATTATTAAAACATTTAGTAGGAATCCTCCTGTAAATAGTGGATTATTGTTTTCTACTTCCTAGAATGTGTTTTGAAAAACTATTACTATTTTTGTTTCAGAACCTCTAATATAAAAAGTTTCCATTCATTTTTTATATTTTCTTAAATATATGTTTCAATATCTAGACTTACTTCAAAAAAAGGATATTCTACTCAACTTTTCAATATTTATCCCCTTATATTTTACTAAAAATTTCACTAATCCTTTGTAATGAAAATTCATATAAAAGGAGATATTTCAACACATAATTTTCCATGATAAGATAATTATGACTCAAAATATGAATAAATAACCCATTCCATTAGAGTAAATCGGTAAAAAATAATATAATCAAATTTCTATGAAAATTTAAATTCAAAAATTCAATCAAGTCATCATTTTTTCAACCGTACATAACAACCAGCTATTTGTAGGATGTGGTGTGAGTTTTCAAAGGTAGACCCATCAAAACAAATCAAATAATTTATTAAAATAATCCAAACACCATATCCTAATCCACCCTTAAATTTCAGTATGAATATCTTCACTCAACGAAATATGATTAAATAATAATATTTTCTGACTAATAGAATATATCATATATTTTGTTGGCCTACTTTCTCAGAAAAATCCAAAAGGAATAATCCTTAAATAGTTCTATGTGAATATGTACACATGGGGTTATCCCAACATTAAAATAGGTTTATGATTACAAAATTGCATCTATATACATAATAGATTTGATCCTTATAGAAATATAGAATTATATTTATACATAACTTGATGACTCTTAAATATATTGGTATGTTCCTCATATGAAATATAGATCATTATATAGATCAGGGTTGTTTTACATAGCGAACATTCATCCATATTAAAATACATTATTTTTACTCTAAAAAAATTTAATTATTACATTGACCAAAATGATTATTACATTGTGTAATATGATCCATAATCCATACATAGAGAAGAATAATCAACATCATGTTTTATGTTTCCAAAATTCTGAAACTAGTATAACATAAAATTAAAATACACGACTCTAATATAGACATATAAAGCTTTTGTACTTAGTGATATGATTTCAAAATGTCATTAATATATTTGGTTGATTATTTATTCATCATTTTTGTTAATGAAAACATCCCAAAAAATAACACCTAAGTTATTATATAATTATTCCTTTCTTTTGGTTTACTAAAACCATTATAAAGTATTTATCACTTAGTTTATTAATAAATCAGAAATGAATAGTTTTTTCCATAAAGAATTTATTCCACATTCTTTCATAGAGTGTATAAATGATTCTGATATCCTAAAATCTAATCCCCCTTGTTCGATATTCAGTTTGATATGATAGAGTTAACTAAAAATATCATTATGAAATCACATTATTTATCTTCATAAACTTCATGATCTTTCCTAGAATATACTCCCCTAGATTAATTATTCATTAAAAAACAACCATTTTAAAAAATCATATCTGACGATTTTAAATAACAATGAAGAATCCTATGATATCTTATCTCTTAAACATAAACACCTTCTCCTACTTTTTTAATGAACCCAATGAGATTATCTTCAAAAATTCAAAATTATGGTTAAAATATAATCATTACTATTCTGAGAGAAATATTACCTTTATTCATATAAAATATCCCATATTTGAGTGGCGGTCCGTTCTCTAACTCTTCTAGTTAGGTAGTGGGTTAGACAATGAGATCTAATCAATTCTATTCATAATCTTCATTGGGTAGTCCCTTTGTTAATGTATTACAAACATTATTTTCATTAGATATATACTCAAATATTTATAACCATTAATTTACCATTTACATGATGAAATTTTACTTGATCATAATATTACTTTTCCTTGTGTGATATATTTGATTTTACCAAAGATTAACTTCACGTTAGTTATCTGAAAAGTTAAAAACAAGATATTTCACAAAAAACAATAATACCTTAATGATATTGCTTCATCCAGATAAATTAAGTTCATGATTGAGTTGTTGCTATATATTCATCTTCTATAGTCTTTAAATAAATATATTTGTTCTTATTACCCAACTATAAAATGCTAGAACTCAAAAAAATCATGATTTTGACTTCCTATAATCAATTAATGAATTCCATTCAATAACCATCAATCCTAATAACTTATTCGGTGATAATATATGATTTATAATCCTATAATCCACTATAATATTGATGTATCATAGTATCATTTATAAATATTTGGTGCATATATATTTGGGATAATTGTAATAATATGTTTCTTAATTTGTAGTGAGGACTATATCAGATAGTTTAGTGTTTTGATACAACCAAATTCCAATAATCAATTCAAATTAAGTTACATAAACCAGCTTTATATCATTTTATTCTTAAAACCTTGATATATCTAATATTTTCAACAGTTTTTTATTGGATTTCAATTTTTTTATCATCCCAAGTAATCAATTTGAACTTATATAAATCAATTTTAGATTTATGATGTGTTTTGAGAAAAATAGTGAATAATGCATAATTCTTTATTTTAGATAGAATTTTACATCAAGGGAATTATAGTCATTTCATGAAAAATATAATTCCAAATTGATAGAATATTATTTTTTTGGAATCCTTATTATATTTCTTCCAATTTTGTTATTTGTACCGAAGCTGATTCAACCATCAAAAGGGACTAACAATTCATTGATGTTGGAAATGATTCTGGGCGGGAAACGTGGGCCCCACCACCATAACAGAACCACAACCTAGCCTTCACACGCTAAAATTTTGTTAATCCATGTGGGATAGCACAAGGAAACATTGGTCTGGATATACTCCAAATTTGGTGGAGTTTTGAAGTCATTAAAGCTACCATTGGAAGTTTTATGGTTGAAGGATGGTTCTTGGAATTTATGACCAGAAAACAAAACCTCTAATTAAAAATTCCTAACTCTTTTATATGGTGTCCAAGCACAATTACATTTGGAGGGCAAATTACCAACATATTTATAAACAACATTTAAGAAGAGGTCGATGCATGAAATTTTCATTTCATGGGCCAAGAACGTGAAATATTTTGGACGATATAATTCTACCAGTAAAAGGAGGCCCTCGCCTCCATCCCAAATCCTCCAATTAACCATTCCATTCCATCAAGGCACATAGGGGGAGATATCCACCTATGATTTCCAGCCACAAATCTTCCCCATTTCTTTTTTAATTATTTATTTTCTTTATTTTTTGTTTTTTGTTTTCAATTGTAATGTACATATCAAATAAAATTCTTACATTGTTTTTATTTATATGTCCACACATACACCTTGTTTTCATCTTCATATTTTAACCTCTTCTTCTTTTATTCATCTCATATTTTACACTGTGACCTATTACCCTCGAAAATGAGGTGTTAACCTGAGACTTGGCCCGAGAGGTATGTGGAAATTTCATTTACAATGTCCTCAAATTCTTATGTTTTATTAAGTTTGTGATGAGTATGGGTGGTGTGAATAGGTCTAGAGATCGTCCACCATGACAGTGATCTCAAACTCATTTAAATTATTTTATTAAATCATTTCCTTCCATTCTATTGGATACAAGATCCTCATACGATGGATTTGAGCCATTCAATGGATGAAATGGAAAACGATGGAGCCAGGTCTTGGAAGATGTCACACTCTTGATCAAGGTGAGACATCAACCTTGATTATAGGAGGAGGGAAAGTTTCGATTGTTAAATGCATTCATGATTTCACGCAAATAAATAAAAGAATTTTTATTCATGAATGAGATCTCATTATTGAATTATCAAACATATTTTAAATACTAACAAGGAGAATGATGGAACCCAAAAGCAAACCCATAAAGGCCATGTTCATTCTCAATTAATTTCCTTTTTTCATTGCATGTAAGTTTTATATTTTCTTTAAACTAAATTGAATTCTATTCCTAGATTAAATAAAATAACTAAAAATGACTAGATTAGTAAAATTTGATTAATTGAGTGAGTGACTGGGAAATCTCCTCAAGAGAGATAACCCAGGTCAGCCTCTATGGTGCACTAGAAAAATTAATTTTCTTTTTCCATGCCCTAAGATAGGCATGTGTCAAATCTGGTGTCGTTTCCAAGGATATAATCGGTTATTTACATTAATTTGTCAATTTTAAAATTTTAGATAGTTTAAATTTTTTTAGAAAAAATAATTTTCTTTTCCATGATGCATTCAATTTCAAATTATTCTGCACGGAACAATTTATCACAACTGCAGGAGGAATAAATAGACTACACTAAGGAGGCCCACCAACTAAAATCTAATGCGCTGATGATAAAGGTCAATTTGGTAGAATGATTCATATCATCATCGATCTCACTAGAATATTTGATGGTCGTGGTCGATGAACTCCATGTTAACTTAAAAAGAATCAAGGCCAAGAAATAAGTTCCACTAGTCTTTCCGGATTTCACTGAAGACATCCATAAAAGCTGAATCCAGATTCAAAGTGGAGGTTCCTGACTACCTACCTCCATCCAGTGAAGATAAAATCCAAGAGGCACATTCAATTTTTTATGAGATTAAAGACAAACCAACACAAGGATATGATACAATCCTAAACTCAAACTCTTTTCATTTAATTAAAAATAATTTGGGTATCAACTCTAATAGTTTTGAATTTTTAGATTCTTCCATGTCATATTATGGCTTGGAGGGTGATGAGGGAAAAGAAATGTCACATGTTGAGGAACATTTATAGCTCCCTAATCAAAATAATTATTTACTATAGGGAGCACAACATGGGAATGTGAATGTTGCACAAGTAGCATCAAATGAGGAGGAGGCTTTGTTCTTCATCCTACCCACTCCATGAAAGTTGTACCACATTGGGAAGGGGGTGGACCTAGTATAATATATCCATGTAGTTATCCTCAATAAGAATGAAAAATTGTTAGCTGAGAAGATCCACATGTGATGGTTAAAATCAAAGACGCTTCATCTACCGACATATTATGGATAAAAGTACGTACTACCCTCTAGAGGTTGTAAAAGAATCCAGGGCCCACATGGGGCATCATACCAAGATTTATCCTTTATATAATTCTTAGTACATTCATTTTCAATATTAGGAATTTAATTTTCAAATTCATTATTATGAATTATTCTAGCATGCATCCCACTCTTTCTTTTCATTTTGAGCTTAAATGAAATGATCTTTATGAATAATTTATTTGTTTTCATTTATAGGTTTATGATGGCCGAAGGAAACCCAAAGCATTAGACGAAGAGGAAAAAAGTTTTATTTCAAAATGGAGTTCACATTTTATGATTATCTCTTAAACTCCTTACATTTTTTGGTCTGAAACATGATTTGATATTTGAAGATAAGATTTACCTACCCACACTCGAATTAATTCTTAACCTAACTTATCCTAGATACATGAGTTTCTTATGAATCCAATGATTCCATGTTCTATATTTCAAAGTAAATGAGATTGAATGAGTAAAAAATAAAATTGAATGCTTAAAGTGAAACATGGATATTGAAATGATGACTCATATTTTAAGGGAATTATTTGATTTATGTAAATGAAATTTCCATAACATTTTTCATACATTGAATTTATGAAATTCATGTGAATTAATTTTATTTTATTGATCATGCCTTGAGTGATTGTCCTATATCATATGTCACATTCTTGAGTGGATTTCTAGACCAAGTAATTCCTATTTATTCTTAAGTATATTACTTTATTGATCTTGTGACATGTCACTGACCAGAACATGCATTTGAACTTTTCGAAGCAATGACTGTACAAAAATATATTTAAAATGATTGAGGCACCTTTTAAAATTCCTTTATCCTTAAATACCACCTCTAAATAAATCCTTATTTTACCCCATAGAGACCCTGAATTACTTTTATTAGGATGATCTATGTTTCAATCCATTTTTATCCATTCCTACCATAATCATCGAATTTGAATGGTATTTTAATGATGAAGTTTGGGGGTGAACTGATTCATGGTGGAAGGGATGATTTAAATTGTCAGGAAAAAGTGTGGGGGTGATAATGTCGGAATTTTAAAAGGTTGTGTAATTATTCATTTTACTATATTGTTTTTCCCATCTTAAAAAAAATAAAAATGACAAAAATAAAAAAAAATAAACGGGTTGGGATTTGGGTGAAAAAATCACCATTTTCCAGACTGACGATATTATAATACTATGTGGTTAGGTTATTAATGTGAGGTGTCATATAATAATATCTTTCGAAAAAAGAAATAAAATACAAAATTAAACAAAAAACAAGAGGGTGCATTAATCATTCATTAGGCTTTACTTTGAGCATGACCTTAAATTGATTTTTTGGGGATGTGGGTGTTGGTACATTAAAGGGGAGAATTTAATTACACTTTCTGATATCATGCTTTATGATTAAGAGATTAACCTTATACTTGATCCTTAATTTTTGAAGAATCAAATCCCACCAACATTAAGCCTTAGAGTCATTTGAACCTCTATGGAACAGTCCTCATGATTTTATGTGCCTTTTCTGTTTACAATTTAGGGAAAGTAGTTCTTTTTCAATATAATGGTTATGGTACATGTTCTCATGATATGAGAATAAATATAAATTAATTTTATCACGAGGGATGAGATGAAAAATTCATAGGTGATGTAAATCAGGATGTGGCATGCTTAATAATAATTAATGGAGAACCTTGAATGAAAGAATGGAGAAGTTACATTATTTCGAAAGGTAAAAGTAAAATACATGATTAAAATTTTTCTTTGGGAAATGGGATATTAAATTGAAATTTTATGCTAATATTTTAATGTTTTATTTTACATTGAAAATTATTAAATTTTATTACATTGGAATTTGAATATTGGTTACATTGGTGTCCTATTAATTTCATTTTGAGATTTTATGCTTGAGTACAAGCATAGATTAAGTGTGGGGGAATTGATAGAGATAATATTTTTTAATTTTTTTGTATGAATATCAATTGTTTTAATCATCCCAAATAATCAATTTGAGGTCATATGAATCAATTTTCTAATGATACTGTGTTCTGAGAAAAATGGTAAAAAATGCATAATTCTGGATTTTAGACAGATTTTTACATCAAGGGAATTTTAGTCATTTAATGAAAAATATTAATACAAAATGAGTGTATATTATTTTTTGGGAATAATTATTTTATTTCATTCAATTTTTTCTTCTGGACCATGACCTGATTCAGCCATCTAAAGGGCCTAAAAATAAATTGAAGTTGGAAACTTTTTCGGGTGGACAACATGGACCCCAGCACCATAACAAAACCACAACATGGCATTCACACATCAACCTGACATGCTACCACCTAGGATAGCACGATGTGACATTGGTTCGGCTTTAAACCAAATTTGGTAGAGTTTTGAATTCATTAATGTTTTCATCGGTTGTTTTATTTTTGGAGGATGCTTCCTAGAAGCTGCATCCTTAAAACAACTACCAATTAAAAATTTCATCCTCCTTCATCACCTGTCCAAATGTGCATAAAATGGGAGGGTTAACAGAAACATATTTTGGAACAACATCGAAGTAGAGGTCCATGCATGAAACCTTCATTTAATAGGTCAACACCGATCAATATTTTGGATGACAAAATCTGCCTATAAAAGGAGTCCCTCGCCTCCTTCCCAAATAATTCCATTTTCCATTCCATTCCTTCATGTAACCAAGGAGGAGATCTCCAAAGAAGAAGTCTGGGCAAAAACATTCCACCTTACATCTTTATTTATTTTTATTTTATTTTTTTAGTTGTGGTTTTCAATTGTAATTTATATTTCAAATAAAATTCATGCACTTTTTTATTTCTATGTACACCCATTCACCTTGTTTTTTTCTTCACATATTCTCTTTATTTTGTACTTTTATTCTTCACTTATTATCCACTATGACCTCTTACAGTAAAAAATGAGGGGTTAACCTAAGAATTTTCATGGGAGTAGTATGTGGAAATTACATTTATTTTGTGCTTAAATGCCTATGATTTATTATGTTTTTGATGAGAATGAGTGATGTGCACAGGTATGGTGATCGTCAACCACAAAACTGATATGAAAATCATTTATATTCATTTATTTAATCTTTTACCTAGCTTATATTGGAAAAACCCTCTTAATACGTTGGAGTTGTGCCATTCTGGGGTTGAAATGTCATACAATGGAGCCATGTCTTGGAAGATGTCACACTCTCGATCTAGCTGTGCCATCAACCATGATTATAGGAGGAGGTAAAGTTAAGATTGCTAAATGTATTCAAAATTTCACAACCAATAAATAATAGAATAGTAATTCATGAATGAGATCTCATAATTGAATTATCAAACAATATTTAAATACCAACAAAGAGAATCTTGTAACCCACAAACCAAACCATAAATGCCATGTTCTTTATTAATTAATTTCATTTTGTCATTTAATGTTAGTTTTATCATTTATTTAAATTAAATTTAATTACATTCCTATATTAAATAAAAATAACAAAAAAAGTCGTTTAGTTAAATTAGATTGAGTGTACGATTGGAAAATATCCTCAAGGAAGATTACCTTGGTCAGCCTCTGTACTGCACTGGGAGGATTAAAATACATTTGCCACACCCTACGATAGACATCTGTCAAACCTCATCTATGTAGTATTTAATGTTGGATTTATCCTTAAATTCTCCATGTCATGCCATTTGTGAAAATATAATATATATTTTTTAGAAGAAAAAAAATTTATTACCTTCAATAAAACAAATAATATCCATACAATAATGTTAACTCACCAATCAATGAGCTTTCAAATTCCTTCCTTCTGTATTTTGAAAAAAATTGAATTGTAGCTCATATATTTCATTAAAAAAATATTTTTTTCACAAAGAAAATTACTAACATACTTTTATCATTTAAATTATTGATATATAAGATCTAATAAACTCTAAAAATTTAGAGTCTGAGAAACCACATGCATTCATTAAGGCATGAATATTAATCCTCTAGAACAATTCTTAAGCCTTATGGTGACTTTTTTATGTCGGTGACCATTTTTCATTTTATTCCACAAGATATAAATCTAGTTTCTCTATATAAACGTCATATTGATGGAATATATTTTGGAATCCCAATTTGAAATCCATTTAATAAACATGGAATCCCTTTTTCATAGTTGTATCAAGAAAATATATTATATAAGAAAGCCAATCCAAATACATAAAACCATTATCCTCATAAATTCCATATATTTAGGTAGAGACCTTGCACACTAAATAGTCTTATTTTCTTTTTACTTTTACATCATTAATAATCTTATTACAGAACACTCACACTGTTCATATGACATTACTAATATTTTAACTTGGTAAAATATCATATGGTTTTTCTCCAATATTGTAAAGTTACGTTTGTATAACCTTACCCAATTATCTTTTATAATATAAACATTAAACTTTTAGGACATCACATCAGATAGAAGGGAAGTATTATACTGATCATTGATTAATCTATATTAACCAAGGGTATCCTGATAATAAAGGATATTTCAATCACTTATTTTAACCACTTTTTTATTCCTTTTTATTACTACAAAATTTGTTTGATTTTTGTAATTATCATTTTATTGATCTAATTCATCTCTATTGTAATGACCTATTCTTTTTGGATCCATTAAAATAATTATATCTTTGATGGATTTCTCTACATGTAACACTGAACAAAAATGATTTTATAATTTTTTTAATAATATTATCAGGAAAAATTAATAATAATAAATAATATAGTAAATAAAAATATTTCAATCGATTATAAATTCATAAAAATTGTATAAATAACACATAATGTTTTAGAAATTCATTTTTAAAAAACGAATATTATATTTTCATCTAAAATATAAATTTATAAATGTGAGAATTTTAATCTTGTAATATGAATTTTATATTTGATTTCGACATTTCAAAATTAACCTAATATGAAATTTTTTTCTATTTTTTAAAAGAATTTATTTTTACATGAATAGTTAAAAATAAGGTTTTCGCTAAAATCATAACAATAATGACTATATTAAGAATTATATATAAGTTAAAATATTGTAAAAAAATTAATGATCAAAGATATATATAAGTATTATAAATTTATTTTTAAAAACTATATTTTTAATTTAGAAAACCTATTTTTAAAATTTTATTAACTTAATTATTATTTTCTAATAAAAAAACTATTTTGTCCTTCAATTTAAATAATATTAATTTAGAATTTAGGGTATTTTCTCTCTTAAGTCCATGTGAATTATATATT
Organism: Viscum album; assembly: GCA_963277665.1. Classification (NCBI taxonomy): domain Eukaryota; kingdom Viridiplantae; phylum Streptophyta; class Magnoliopsida; order Santalales; family Viscaceae; genus Viscum; species Viscum album. Next base: position 1,431,356,333 of record OY728141.1, read on the forward strand.
TTTTATAACAAACCAAATAAATTTTTTCAAATCAGTGACATTTATATATTAATCCAAATCATAATATTTAAAAAAACACACTTTTTAAAAAAATGCGTTTATAAATGTTGTAGGGTCTAATGTTAAATAAAATTCTTTTTACACAATAATATTTTATATAATTAAAATTATTTCATGTTTTTCATTAGTATGTGTATGTTATTTAATAAGTATTGTTTTATTTTTATTCATTAAGAGTTAATTACTTATGTAGAAATTAGTTACCACGAATCACCCAAAAAAATTTAAAATATAAGAGTAAATAACAAAAAAAATTTGAAAACATATTTGAAAATGAATTTTTCGGGAATTAATGTCAATATTTTATCTACCACTCTATTATTATCCATGTTGGAGTCTTATTGACATGTAAAACATGTCCTTTGTTATTTTAATTGATTATAAATATTAAAATTTGAATCTCACCACTAATAAAATGGACCTCTCACAAACCCTTCATTACTACTTAAAGAGTTATATTTCCACCTGAATCTCGACAATTTTCTCTTGAATTATGATCATATTCCTTTTCCATAAACCTTTTTCCCAATAAATTATTCTACGATCTCCAATACTAAGGAGTCTTCCAAGAGAAATATCAAGATCCTCAACATGATTGATTTTCAATAACTTAATTTATTTTATTTATTTCATTCCTATATATAATTTTTTCTTTCCTATATATTTATATAAGTAACACTACTAAAAAATAAGGATATGGTCATGGTTAAAAACCCTGGCTATAGGCCCAAAAATCATTTCTATTGGTTATAGCAATGATTTAAAGAACTGTGGCAGGTATTGGTGTTGCTATAGGGCAGAGCCTTTAGCTGTGGTTTCAATACCTGGCTAAAGACCTTTATCCATAGTTTAATTTGTGGAAAAATCTCTATAAACACTATTTGAAATTGAGGAAGAAGGTTTAGTCATAGAAGGCTTATAGATGTGGTTCCAAATAGTGGCTATAGGCCATCCCATTGCAATAAAAATAGCACAATGAACTGTGATGGATGTTGAGAGGACACTACCATCTCCCCCTCTCACCACCCAAAGCCCCACCAGCTTACCCCTGCACCCCCACCACCACCCCCACCCCTGCACCCTCCCCCTACCCCATCCACAGTACACACCCTATTCCACCTAGTTGACACTCCACCCTTTCAACCTCCTGCTCCTACACACACACTGCCCCACCCTCTCCCCACTACACCCCACCCACCCCTTGCACCCCTCCCTCCTCCTAACCATTCCACCAGAAATCCCCCTACCCTTCCCCACATGCACCCCCACTACTCTAGCACACCCCCTACCCCACAAACTCCTAACTTCACCGCCCCCCCTCGCACCCCCCATGCCTGACACCCTCCTTACTATATACAACATCCCCCTCTCCATACACCTCCCCCACACACTACACACCCCTTTACCCTCCACCCTTTCACCCCTACTCATGAACACCGCCTACCCCACCCATCCCCCTTACACCCCAATTGAACCCCCTTCTCCTACCACAACCCTTCCCCTTTCACACCACATTCTCCCTCGCCCCATGCATCCCCATCCCATCCCCTTGCTCCCCTATCAGTCTCCCCCTCCCCCACCCCCACCAGTCTCCCCATACCAGTCACCCCCTACCAGGTCCCCACCACTTCCAATCCCCCTGTTTTCACAACCCTACTAGCCCCCAACTAGTTCATCCCACAGCTAGTTTCCCTCCCACTATCAGCCCCCCCCCCCCACCATCTCCGTAACCCCTACCATCCCCCCTTGTAGTCACCCATTCCAATCTCATACACCCATGTTAGTCTCCCCCATCTACAAATACCACCCCCATTCTTTGTCCCCACCCTTGAAAGCCCCCTACCACCACCACCCATTCTAGTCCCCCGCCCTGCTAGTACCCCCCATCCATCACCCCTGTAAGTCTCCACCCATCCCTTCAAATCTCCCCCTACCAGTTCCCCCTTCCAGGTCCCCACCCTTCCCTTTCTCCACCACAACCATAGCCAGTCCCTCATCCTTCCAGTTCTCCCACCCCACCTACCCCCACCACTACGAGTCAAACTCTCCCTAGTATTCCTCCCCCCACCCGTTCCTTTCCTCCCCTTCTAGTTTTCTCTACGAAACCCCATTCCAGTACACCCTTCTAGTTTTTCCTCCATCTCTATACCCCCACCCCCTTCCAATTTTCCGTCCATATCTACCGCCTTTAGACGGTGTCTCAAAATCTGTTATCCTATGGCAATATAAATATATTTTCCTCATTAGATACATATTGAATATAATATGATGGGAAACAAGATTCACATAAATAACTCTTCAAATATGAGTGAAAAAGTAGATAATAGAAATCTAATATATGAGGAATTTGTAATCAACAATGTTACCCTCCAAGGCGATAGGTTTCAAATAAAAAATATATATGTCTCTTGAAACTCATTTAATGCTTCAGAATCATAAACTAACCGAAATGAGTCTTCCAAGTTATAGAATCTAAAATGTATATGTGACTGTGTATGCACCCAACATACATTTTCATCCCCATGTCAAGATCTAGGTGACAATATTCATACAATATAAAGAAACAACAAACACCAATAATAAATAAAAAAAGATGCAGTAAATTACAACAAAACCATAAAGCAAACTATTCATGAGAGTGACAGAATACATTCTAGTAGTATCGCAAGTGGAAGATTAGTGTCACACTATAAAGATGCAAATTATTTTTTCCATTATTCTTTGAAAATGATATCATTATCCTCATCAGTAGTGTTTAAATCAACATACTAATGATATAGAATGGATTAAAAAACATATATGCATATGAAATATTCAAAAATAATGCTGGAACTATATTTTAAGAGAAGAAAAACAAATTCAATTTACAAAAAGGTAAAATATATACTAATTCATCGTTGAAAATCATGTTACGATGGGTAATAAAAATATATATTTTAACTATTATGACAACATTACTAGAGATTTGATTATCCATATGACCAAAAACTATTATATTTCAGATCCAACTTATTACTATAATTAATACCCTCTCAAATAAATACATATTCATTTGGTGTGTTTGGTTCACACTCAAACTTACTAAGAAAACCTCTATAGAGGTCATCCTAAGGACCTCCATAACACGTTAGACATCATGAAATATCAAATGTTGGAATTACTTATGAGAATAATGATTAACTTCATGGGCTTCCATGTGTTTTTATAGTGTTTATCTACATTCACACTAATTATAAAAGTTTCAAAGGAACTCGATAATATTATTATAATGAGAAAAAAACATTTAATTGTCCATTTATTATTACATAGTCTTCCAAAAAGAATTATAGAACTTATTGACATAAATAGAAATGTGCATCCATTCTCATATACTAATAAATATGTTGTGACCAAAAAACTGTGTGAGGTTCAATGTTCCTATAAAGGAGTTTGTTCTATAGGGGAATATTATTTGTTGAGAGTCATGTGGGGATGGTTTGTTGATTTGGTATTGGATTTTATTTTCTACACTTCAGTAAATATGTGAATCATATTTAAAATCAACTATAATTGGATAATTTGGAAGTTGTGAAGACCATATGGATGTTTAGTAGATATTTAAAGAATATTAGAGTTGAAGGGTAATTTTTTTAAGAAGTTTTGGCGTTGAAGAAAATATAATGTTGAATGGGAAGTCATCAAGTCATGATAGTACAACATAAGATTAATGTGTCATGAAAATAGAACATATTTCACCGTAATTCATACAATCATTCCATGATTTGGTTTTGAATGTGATAATGCTTGAGTCAGTACATTACGACATGAAAATCACATTGCACGGTTTGGACATAAAATTTTCACTTCTTGTTGTTTTTTGTTGGAGATAATGTCGCATCATGAGGTAATAAAATTGTACAGGGAAGATATTGATCATGCCACAATTTTCCCATGCCGTATGAAAAAAAAAATTATTATTGGAAAAGGATAATTGCATCGTGGAGATATCGTTTCACCAACTCATGGTTATGTAATAGAGTAGTTGGAATTGAAAATTAAATGTCCATTAAGAGTTTTGGTGTGAGAGGTATCATAGAAATGGAGATTGATCACACCGCAATACCCAATGGAGTCACATATTTGGGTGGTAAATGGTTTTTTAAACATTCATATCATGTCATGCTGTACATTTTTGGATGCACACTCAATGTTATGGTTTCATTAATAATGGAACTTTATTGGGAACAAAGTACCAATGCATGAATTGTTATATTATCATTGAACTGTGGAGGTATGTGTGCTAAAATTTCTGTGCATCAAACTACAAAACGAAATATTAAAAAGGATAAAAAATTATTTTCTCTTTGTATCAAAATTTTTCTTTCCCACAATGAAATTTTATACAAATCTGATAAACCCATCCCACTTTATATTGACCTTGAAAAAAACATGAATGTGAAAGAATTAAAATTTCAATCATAATGAGAGATTTAAAAAGAATTAACATTAATATTAAGGCATGTTTATGGTTAGAACAATCCTTTTCCGTGAAGCAATTGCATTGGAAACTCTCATAGATAGTTGATGGTGCACAACATTTCAAACTTCACTATCATTAATATGATACAAAAACAACATTTAAGTGACTTGGTTGGATTTCAATGAATGTAATATTTTATTAGGTTGTTTTTGATCACATCGAGTCAACAAAAATATGAAAAGGAAGCAATGTCTAAGAATTGAAATGGCCACATAGATTTTATTTCAGTTGTGTATAAAATTAAATTAAAAATCAATGAAATATAAAAAATATTTATGAAAACACCAAAAGTATTCCCCCTCCATGAATACCCTGCTCTGGCCATAGAACTCAAATTATTCATTAAGAAAGGAAGTATGCATCCCTGACATGACTTGTGGTAATATGCAGGTGAATCGCTAGAGAATTTCATAATAAAACCAATATGGATCTCACAGAAAGTCGTAAAAAAACATTCAAATCCACTAAATATAAATACATAAGGAAACCGAATAGGTATAGAACAAGAAGTTATTAGGGTTGAAACAAACCTAGAATTTTTTATGTTGATTACTATCATTCAGTTTTTCAAAAACCATCCTTATGTAACATGTAACGTTAAATAAGTCTTCCACATCAGGTTGAAATTCAAGGAAGATACTTTTTCACCAATTCATAACATCAAATCTATAAGGTATTTTGTAATAATAAAAAATGTATTGAGATCATTTTCTCAACAAATAATACATGGACATAAACCAGAATCATTATAAAAAAAGTTTCAACACCTTTAATAATGATCATTCCAATCCATTTCATTACTTGTGCGTTTGTATTTTTATTAGTAATGAAAGAACTGAAGACTTATATGCACTATCATATGGTCAAATCAGATGAAAGGGATGATAAATATATTGTAGAAATAAAATTTAAAAAATAAAATTGACAATAAAAAACCAATCCACCAAAAATCACCTTAAGAGAAAAAACATTGAAAGAATTAAATACACAGAAAAAGATAATACTTAATCTATTTTCTGAAATAATTACTTATTTAAAGGTGGAAAAAGTAGCTAATTCATGCACTGTATCAATAAAATCACCATATGCATAAAACTTTTACCAATCCACTTTAAAAAATCACAAAAAATATCATGATAATATTAGGTAAATACTTAAATATGTGTTAACTATATGTGTGTTCGGTGATAATGTTGGTTTTTTAATTTGTTCTAACAATTGAATCATTTGTGTTGTCAAATGAAAAATTTGAATAAATATCAATAGGTCCACCCACAAAATAATTGTATTCCATGTCTCCATCAAAGATATTTCTAGTGGGGACATCAACAATAACACTAAATTACTTTTGTAATGGGTCAGCTACATAAATTTCAAGTCTACCTTGTGATGCCAGAATATAAGGTCCACCTATATGATGTTGGCTATTGATATCAATAAATTTAAATGAATTTTTTAATATGGATTCCATTTTGTGCCTTTGAATCAAACCACTTCCATTTTATCATTGTGACATGACCATGTGCATAGTTATCAGATTAAAATATTCTTTAGACAACATCGTAATATGATAAATTTTTTGATGATGGTTGTATTTTTGAAGAACTCACATAAACATCTGTTGTAGGTATTATCATGACACCATCATGATGTGTTATCATTTTTCACTGAAATTTATAAAAAAAATTAAATCCACTGACAACCATTGCCTTACAGTCACGTACCGCCTCTTTTAGACCAAAGTAAAACACTCTTAATTCATCTATTTATTCATTAATTGGTAGATTTAAAAAATAAATTATACCATCCTAGAATATCAAATTGAGACCTGTGATTATTTTATGAGTAGAATAAAATAAATCCATTACCATTAAATTTAACCAAGAATCAAATTATTTGTTGTAAACTTTTCCATCCACTTAATAGATAAAGTGTAATGCCTCTTTTTCATAAATTCAAAATGTTATCTACATATATGAAATCTTTAAAATGCCCAAAGATATAAAGAAATCAGACAATGAAAAAAATGAATATTTACTAGTTTACGTACTTGATATTATCATCATGCACACCATAGTTCAATAATATTATATGATGATCCATTTTACACTCTTCCCTACTTAATGTACACAACAACTAAGATCTAGATACCCCCTGTATTAGGGGTAGTGATAAAAGTAAAATCTTAATTGGATCATATTTCTCTACTTATGTTATCATTATTCTATTAGACCTCGTAGTGATGTTAGCCAAGTACAGTGAGTTGAAATCCATAAATTATTGTGCTGAATAGAATTTAATTATAGAGCCTTTAGGATGATATTTATTTCTTCACATAAGATTTAAATGTAAACATCATTCTTTCTATAGGATAGATCCACTGACTTTGAATAGGACCACCAAAATGAAATTATATCGTAAAATGCAAAGTTAAATGTTACATACATGTGAAAAATGATGGTGGTAAAATCATATACAATTCAGAATGAATAATTGGTGCCTCTCTCTAAAATTTCAGAACACCAATTCTGCACAGTCATTTGGCCAAAAGATCTTGATAAAAATAACATAAAATAATCCCAACAACTCAAACATTATGTGAATGTAAATGTTTAATGGAAATAGGAATCATCTCATGTAACAAGACATGGTAATAATGGGATTTAAGAGATTTTATTTACACATCTTCAGTATTCACCCTTTTAGAAATATTACTTGACTACCCATCTAGAACCATCAAACATTCAATGACCTGAAGAAATTGTTTCTTCTCCACATTTAACATCAAATAATAGTAAAAAAGGGTCTTTACACTTATTCTAACCAATTAACTCAGTATGAAGTCTTGCTCTTATACACTAATCCATTAATTCATGATGATTCCATAAATCAACTTTTGTTTTGAATTTGATGTTTAAAATAATAGCAAGTAACGTCTATCAAAAAAATTTGATATACATTACATCCAAACAATGATGCAATAAATTCAATCACAAATACAGAAACTCAAAGGATATTATTTCTGTTCTTCAATTTCTATTGGAATTCGAATTAACATTCTTTAATTTTCTGATATTTGCTTAACTTTTTTCAATAACATAATTAAAATCAACATGTTCTTTAACAATATCATTCCCTAACATTCGTTGAGTTGTCTCATCTGTCTCAATGACATTATCTATCTCCGAATTTTCTAGTATTCATGATCCATCACTAGAAATAATTGATATCCTATTAAGCAGAAACTCATCAAAACATGAATCATTAGAAATTAGTATGATTCATAAAAATAAGGAAGGATAATTTCCCCTTGGTACTCCACCCATACATCATTCCGTAGGGAGGGATATCATTTATAGTACATAATAATATCTCACAAAACATAATGTAGTCCATCCTAAATGCATAATTTTCAAGTGCACCAACAATCCAATTCTTATTTAACACCTCTACTAATTCATACAACTATATATAAATATCATTTATAGGGTCATTGGGTCCAGATATCAATATCCGCCTGAGAGTAAATTGCTTCATTATACACATCAATGAAGGAAAGATAAAAATGTGATTGAAAATAGGCCAAGTACTGTGTGTAGTATTCAATTGGAAAAATGGGTAGAAACCATCATAGGATAATCCCAATCTAAAATTTCTTGGGTCAGCTGTATAATCATGATGTAACCTATCAAATTTATTTCAATCCAACCCATATGCAGGATGCACTATTTTATCATTTCCTTATTCATTTCATTTTCATGTCATATCATACTCCTATACATTTGTTCTAATGAAAATAATTTTCAATCCTAGGAATTAAAACTAAGTGCCACATAACATTCTCTAGTATGTGAGATTGCATTCCGTCTTTATTAGTCTTACACCTTGACGTGACAAACTTTTTTCACTAGCTCAACTTTTCATTTTCCATCCACAATAGACAACACTATTTTTTGTAAGAATTAATCTTAATGGATGAAAATACAAAATTTTCAGCCAACTTTGATGACATATAATCATTTTCTAGAATACATTCATCATTGTTGAGGAAATACTTAACAATTTTGTTGATGTAGTCGAAGAAAATTTTATTACATCCATACATTGTTTTTCCATGATATAATAGTATTAAAAACACAGGTTTTCTCATTTTCCACATGCCTGAAATATTAGGGTATTTTCATCTTCCATCAGCATTGTAACACTCTCAACATCATCGTCAGAATTAATATATAAAAACTATATTTTGGTATTTATTTCTTATTGCACTAGCCTACATGACGATATAGCTTCAGAAACAAAATGAAAGTGTTCTGAAATCATAATTCTCATACAAGTTCATTTTTTTGAATCGATATTATTCACCACTTGAGGTTTCTCTCAATTGAAATATCACACTGGATAATTTTTTTTCATACCATGTTTATGATATAATAACTCACTTTCTCAAGAGTAAACTATGTTCTTCCAACATTTCCAAAACGTTAGAATCAAATCAATCCTTCATCTGAATCATTAGTGAATGAAAATACCAAAAAATATCTTAAATCCATCTGAAATACATCTGTGACCTGATCAATGGTGTACATCCAGTATCTATCCATTCTGAGTAATATAACCATATATTAACTAAATAATTTATAAAATGTCTTAACATTATATGTATTGTTTCATAAGATAATAAGTTATCATCAATAACATGTAAAAAAATCATATAAAATGTAAAAAAATTATGGTTTCAGGAATTCATAAATGATTTATTTTTTAAATAACCATGAATAGTCACATATAAGATCCATGAATAATGATTGATTATAGTGAAAATAATTCATATTAAATCTATGAGAAATAATAATAAATTCACAGAAGTTTTTGGATGGATTCACAATGAGTTGTGATGATTTCTATTAATTATAGTAATATTTTTAGAAATATAGAGTCATTTTGAGAATTTAATCGATATCATATACCATAGTGTGTAGAAGGGCACCAATATACCATATTTTGTTGAAGGATGTCCTTCCTTTGTTCATTTTAAATCATGGATTATAACACAACATCATGGTGAAAATGGGAATGAGGACCCACTTCTAAAACTAACAATAAATAACTAAGAATTAGGGCCCACTACCATCATCACCAAGTCCACATGGGAATTATGTTCTACAGAATGGTTGGAATTACATCACACAATAAGTGGGTGATGAAATATATATGTAAAACATATTTCATCTCTTTATTCAAGATGAAAATGGAAAGTATTCCCCACACCATGTAGAGACCTAGCACATTATCATGGTCAACACATGTCTTTTTTATCATTAAAAAAATTAGCATATCATCATAGGCTATAGGATTAATAATGAAACAGAAATCATAAATATTCTTTCCATTCCAAAATTACATAATTTCCCTTGGATGATTTCTCCACACATCCATCATTTATAGGTTATTAGTGTCTAATTAATTATTTAATCACTAATACTAAATATTACTATAATTTAATAGTTAATCCTTATATTCCATTAATTTTCCAAAATTTTAATTCACTTAATTATATATTTAATTAAATTTTACATACAGGGAACAAAGTTATCTTTAAACTCCTCATATAATCTATTAGGGTAATTTTTAACATCAAGGACAAAACCAAAGAGAAATAACCTTCTAATCAACCAAACAAACAAATCCATCCCAAATCAAAACCATAGTAATTGTAACCTATGGCCACATTGTTATGTGGTACATACTACACTTCTAGAAAAAAATAACTTCTTTTTAACCCTTACTCATTTTAACAATATTATTCTTAATTTAACACATCATTTTATGTAACTTTTGCCTAATAATATAAATTCTATATTGATATTAATTTTTACAATTGATATTGTTCCACCATTCTTGTTTAAAATCTAATTTTTCATTATTATAATATGTGGAAACAAATGAAAATATGATAGCTCATATTATAATCAATTCAGTGTATCATCCTTTAATGATTTTTTTAGTTAGTTGTATTTATTGATTCCTATTTTTAATAACCGTTTTAGATTCTATAATTCATTTCTATTATTATGAAAAATATACATTTTTAGATTCTCCCATTGGACTAATAATGTATGGTGGTCTTCTAAACACAATAAATATACAAACACAAAAATTATTCATCATAATATCAAAAATCATTTCATGTCTACATACATAAAAAATTGAAATAACACACCCATGAATCATACCCCATTATTCCATATTATCATTTCCATTACATATTATCTTCCTATAATTTCTTTCTAATATATATCTCAATTACCATATGAAATCATATAAAAAAAGTTGTGCTTTTTCAGAATATAATCAAAAATATATAATGTAAAGGAAATCATATGCATCTTCCATTTCTCATTCCCTTATATTTATCATATTCTGTTCTTTTCCAAAACACTTCAAAAGTATGTTTTCAAATACTACCATTTCTCATAGTTGGCCACATATTATAATATCCAAAACTAATTCTACTCAATCCATATAACAATGATACTGAAAAAAAATATTTCATGTAGGAATTTAAAGGGGAAAGAATAACAAGAACATTAAGAAATAAATTAAACATTAATTTCATAAATAAAAAATAAATATTAAAAATAAAATACACTCTTCCCTCGAAAAAAATTCTGAGATAAGAATATATGTTAAAATTAATTATGTAAATTAGAACCCTTATGGTTAAACTATAAACTCTCCATTGAGCATGAGTAGATATTATAGTAATAACTTTATCTCCATATTTTTGGAAAGGATGAGTCCTAATTTTTCCATACTATTCAAGAAGACAAGAGAAAAAATTATAAATCCACTACCTGAATAAAAATCTCTAAAAATTTAGAATAATCCACAACATATCAAGAACATAATATTCTAGAATACAGAAGAAAAAATATAAATCTTATACCTTAAAAAACAATGAATTTACTGTTATTAAGGAAGATAAAATGGCACATGAAATAATCTATAAGTAGTTCCCACCATCGTATTTTCTACCAATTTTTATCCCATAACCCAATATAACCATGTATCCATGCTACTATTTAAGATCGTCACCAAAATTAGTAAAAATCAAATAACTGTTAGAGGGGAGACATCAGGGGAGGCATCTGGGAGGGTGTTAGGGGTGTTAACCTCGACATCAAGGGTGTTGATGGTTTTGGAGGATAGTTATAATGAATGAAGTGAGGGAGTTTGGAGGAAACATGGAGTAGATTTTTTAGAGGAGATGGATCATGGGGGGAGGGTTGTGACAAGGAGGTGTCTGGGGTGTTGATTTTTTTTGGGTAGGAGGCATTGGGGAGGGTGACGTAGTTATCGAATATGGTGACTGGGGTGTTGAGAGTTGTTGGAGAGATCTATTAGGAAGGAAATGAGGAAGAGAGTAGGACACTTGGAGAAGCTTCACTAGAGGCGGGGGGGGATGTAGCGATGAGGCATCGAGGAGGGAATTGTGGGTGTTGAGGGTTTTTGGGAGGAGATATAAAGAGGATGGGAAAAATTAAAAGGAGTATTGGGATACTACCATGGAACCATGCAAAAATGTGATGGTTTAGCCATGATATTTTTATCCTATAGCTATATATGTGTTTATATAGAATAATTTTCCAGTAGTGTAATATTTTAGTACATAATTTTTTTATGATACAGAATAAAAATTAACATGTAGCACCCTAACCCCCAAGCATTGATCTTTAATCTATAAACATTAAAATAGAATGATTACAATGAATAAATTCTCTAAGGATCAAAGAGTGTAGTAGTCTTGGTAAACCACTTACAATCATGTGTCACGAATTACAAATGAATAAACTAATTACAACTTATTGTTTTCAAGTGTAAATTTATTCCCACTCATCATGTCCTTTAATATCATTCTTTGTATACTTCTTGTATTCTTGGGAAATATAAACAAAATAATGGTGATCTCAAATTCTATGTAATGGTAAACCATAGCAGAAGAAATGATGAATCAGTGTAAATAATCAATATGGAAATGTAATAACTCAACAATAATTCTATATAATCAATAATCAAAGATATACGTTGATAAACTATATTTAATGTTAATAAATATGATCAATTTCCATTAAAATATATGGATAAGGCATAGATAACATGGAAAGTAATATAATAGAAAAACAAACCACTTATTTAATGAATTGAGAAGTAAATGAATCGATAGATAATATCAAACTAAAAATATAATGGAGAATAATAACTAAATATCTGATGAAGGAATTTATTTTTTAGTGAAATTTTTTTTCCTAAACCCATATTGTTACTTTCAAGACCATTTTCAAGACATTTTAGCATTATGTTGTCAATACCATTCACAATAATGATTAAATCTATTGAAAGAAATAATCTTTTCTTCATTGAATGAATCATGATTGGTTTTTCACCAACCGATCATATCTCCTGAGGGTGATGATGCATTGAGGTTCTTACCTAAAATAGTAAACAACATTTATCATAGTTATCCAATGCATTCTTTATATATCAAATAATCAATTTAATTCATAAAAAAATATTCCATATCAAATATTAGTACTGAATAATGAATATGGATTTATCAATATTTCCACAAATAGTCAAATAAATATAAAATTAATTGCCATATGTAAAAATTGAATATGGTATAGGTATTAAGAAAATCCATGATAAATGGTATGGATAATTAGGGGAAATTAAATATATAATTATCACAGTAAGGATAATACTTTAAATGGACACAAAAATGTATTCTTGAAGTCTAATTAAATATTTTACTAAGAAAAATCAATCAAAACCCATCCAGTGGAAGAATGAGTATGGTATAAATACAACATATCCAGTGTATAGTAAAAATATATCGGTTTTTCAGTGATGAATTGAAATACTATAATATGATATTTTAAAAAAAATATTGAGAAAATATAATTTTTATTTGGAAAATTTTTATGAAATAATTTTCATTTGAAATAACTTTTATAGAAATACATTCATTAACAATTTAAATTTTAAAAGTTAAAAGGAAGCTTCAAGGTAACGATGTTGGGTAATTCTATACATTGTGTACACATTAAAAATAACATTAAATCTGTAAGGTAAATTGATAGAAAAGTGACTTGTTTAGAATGAGACAACTTGATTCATTTTAAATAATTTTTAAAACACAAAATGGGTAAAAAATCATATATTAATCATATTGGAATGTTTAATAATATTTTTGAAAACCTGTTTAGAAAATGGGGTTATTAAAAGAAAATAGTTTCTAAATTATTTTCTTTATGAAATGGTGTAAATATGTTACTATTACATTAAAGGGATAATGAATAAAAATAAGGTAATAAAATTAAAGGTTTTATTAGGTTATTTTAGAATAATTTTCATTTAATGGAAATGTAGGTGTTAAAAATCCCAAACAAAATGAGACTGTGAAGTAAACCCTTAAAAATAATGTAACAATAAAGTGGGAATTATTTAATTAATTGATTATGTGTATCAAATTTTAATCAAAATATTTGATGTGAAAATATATAATTATATGTTTATAATCATTATACACATAATCATAGAATATTAAAGATAAAAAGGAATTAATATTACCTAATGAAAATTAATTAGATTATGAAATTTGTTTACCACTTGGTAACTTTAAGTGTAACTAACCTTAGATGAAATAAATCAATTTTAAACTAAAAATATGTTGTATAATGGATAACTGGTGATATTAAATTTCAATGTTACATCATTTACATGATATTTAAGAAATCAGGTGCACTATAGTAATGTGTTCTTCATAAATTGGAAATTGATATGAAGTCCCTTACAAATGTGGTAACATTTGAATATTATACCCCCAAAATAATAATAATCATTATAAAAATTGTGATACCAAAAATAAAAAATAAATCAGCTTATAATATAAGAAAATGGGTAGTATTAAAACCCATTAAATAATTAAGTGATAAATACAATATTTATCACATAAAAGTCAAATGTGAGATGTAAATATCTTACCTTATGTCTTCTTTATGGTGAACTCCCTTACCCCCATGTATTATGGTTCTAAATATGTCACTAACATAAAAAAACATATATATATAATATCATATATGATCTAATTATAATATCATATTACCCGTTTGATTATAATATTTCAATATTTTAACTATTTTGGGTGTTAATTGACTAGTTTTTATTATGGTTTGAAATGTTTTTTCTTCTTATGAAGATCATGATTTCATAATTTTTGGGATGTAAAACAAGATGTAATTATCATATATATTCATTATATATGTATTTATAAATATCCATGTTATTTTTATATAGGAAATGAAATTCACCGTTAATGGAGACGGTAGGTCGTAGATACGCACGAACAATACATACACATCCTTGACATATTTAAAAGAATAAAAAGTAAATGATATATATTTCTATGTAAATTAAGATTAATTTAAAGAAAATTTTCAAAAATGTTAATTAAAATCAGTATATATATTTATATTCTTTCTCTAGGGTGAATTAATCACATATCATTGAGGAGGCGATAGTCGACATGTCAAAAAACAAGGTTTTCATATTCCCAAAAAATGGGAAGCATAATGTTATATGATTTATAAAAATTAAAAAATAATAATTACACTATAAATAATATATATCATATATAAACTATAAATCAATCATTATTTAACACCATTAAAGGTGTTAATTTCATAACAAAAAACATCAATTCATGTGGCGGTAGTCCATCGTACACACGAACAATGATTATGAATACCATTTAATGGATTTGTGAGAAAATATAGTTCAAAATCATAGAATAAAAACATATCTATATATTGAATATAATGAGGTTATTATATAATCCTTATATAACAATAATTTATGGGTTTATAAGTAAATGAATCAAAAGTGATTGTTGAAAAATGTTATGCCTTATTCGGGTACCTCATTTTGATTTATAACAGAAGTCATCTGTCATTTTCTTTCATCTAAAAGTGAGGAATCTAGGATGATTGGTGAGTTGTTGGGATCTTATTTTCTAAGGGGTTTTACCATCCAAAGGGCTTTATTAGTGTGAATAATTTGGATGGATGGGTGCTTTTTTATTGTGGAGGGGAGTGGCATTCTTTTAAATTTAGAAAGGTAAAAAATATTGGGAGGTATCCCATAAAGAATGTTCGCCCAATAATTAACAAAATTTTATAAAAGTTAGTATAGTGAAAATATATCTCCAAAAAATATCTTTTTTATAAATTTATAGGAAATTTTTCCCATAAGTATAATGTTTAGTACCTTGTTAATCATAATTTTACCTTAATCATTATAATTAATTTTAATTACATTCACTATCATTTTTGATCAAAAAATAATGTCACCATTGTAGTCAATATAAATTATGATTATTCATAATAATTAATCTATTTTTATAAATTATAGTAAAATAATTGGCATAAATTGATTTAAATTTAATTCCTTATACATGACGACAATGCGAGATTTTTTAAATAAAAATGTTCAGTATTTTCAAATGATTTTATATCCAATTTAAATGGGCAATCAATTACAATGACCTAAATATTATTAAATGATGTATAATTTATATAATTGAAATTTAATCAAAATTTAAAATATAATTTATTAAAATAAATTATTTACACAAAAATTATGTCTAAAATTAAAATTCAAAGTTTTTAAATATATATAAATAAATGAAACTTCTAAAAAAACAGAAAATTCAACCTAGTTATTTTTATGATCCTAATTAAAAAATAATATTTTATTAATATAAAACATATAAAAGGTCCAAAAACTGTTTTCAAAATAGGCCCACTATTAAGATACGGTATATTTTTATTTAGAAAAATACAATTTTAAGCATAAAACTACATTGGTTCTTATCTTATGCATCTTAAATCTAGTAGATGAATAAAAAATATTTTATATAATATAATATATATATATATTCCATTACTATAATTAAATATTATTAATCAATTTAATATATTATTATAAAAAAACTTTGTGATCATAAAAACATTTCTTTTATATATATTTAGTTTTTATATTCATTTTTAATTCATTAGTAACCATGGAATTCATTATATATTTATTTAAACTATATATTTTCATAATTTAGTTAATTATATTCAAAACCACTAATTTAAATTCTACTTTTTATCTTTATATATTAATTAATAATATTTTAATAATATATTGTTTCTCTATAAAACTCTATCTTACTTGAAATGCAAGCTATAGAAGAAACTCATTGTTGTGTATGACTTAATATTAAATAGTATCATATGAATTTCATTCTATATAATAGATTTGATTTATTGAAAATAATAAATATATTTTATAGTCTTGGTATATTATATTCCCTTATATGCTTGGTGTTGCGTGTCATACATGCTATAGAATAAAAGTTAAAATTTCATAGTTTTATGGGTGTATCATTCTTCACGCCTTAATTATATTACTACCTTGTAATTTCAACACAATATTTATAATATGGGGTATGATAATTAAAATTCACCTTGTTAAAAAACACACATTATAAAAGTGTTTTTAAAATTTCCTTTTAATAAGATAGTATGATAAGTTCAATGTTCCCATGGAAAAAAATGTAATAGGTTTATATATAAGAGAACATAATTTGAAAGTGAAAATATAGACATGAATAAAATGAATAAATATTTATTGGGAGTCTTTGATTTCGTTATTTACAAAAAAATTAATTATAAATATATTGGTTTTCTCCTAAAAGTAATAATTCTATAATGATTCAAAAGACCATCGGTACAAAAAAAATGACGGTATTAGGAATTTTTTTAATATCCTTTTCTTAATGTTGATGATATTTTGTATTAACCAAAAATATAAGTAAATATACATAATTGATATATTCCGATTTCTTATGAAGAAATTATTATTTTTTATATCAATCAAAATTTTCTATATCCCTTACTCCAGGAAATAGATATCAATAAATTAAATTTTCAAACCTAGAGCACTAAAATAAATTATTAATGGATCATAAGGCCCATAAATATTTAAAATTATTTACGTGTGTCCTTAATTATTCTCCAAATCAAATATGGATAATAAATTAATTTATAAACCTCAAATGTAAGACAACTGGTTTATCATTAATTTATATTCGTAAAATGTTTTAACTAAAAAATAATTTTACATTAACCAGGATATTAACTAGGCCAATGGTAGGCATGAAACCATTATCATACATCGGTTATAGGTTCACGTATGACCGCCTAATAGGTTTTCCTTTTTCAAAAACTATATTATTACAATTCCTATAATCTTTCCAAAATTATTATGGACATCCTTGACATAAATCATTAAATATCATTTTCATTATGATTTTCCATACAATCTTTTTATATAATGATTAATAATATTATTTTAATGTTATCCAGAATATTTTTCAATGTATTCAAATATATTTCTATAAAATCTAATGTCCTTATTCATCAAATAAATTTTCCTGTAAAAAATATGCATTCCATAAATTTCTCCAAAATTTCCTTAATTAGATAAAATATAAAGAGTTTTTTAAGACTTTTGATATATGGTTAACCATAATATCATTAACATGTGATGTTATCCAATACTTTAAAGTTAATAATTACATATTCTATTTAAACAATTTATACAATACATAGTCATTTCTTTATTATTATAACTCAAATACAATTGGAAAAAATACATTTCCAATTTCATTCAAGAATCGTTGTAATTAAATCACCTAGTTTATTTCCACATAAATCATTCCATGGTATATGTTTTAACTTATGTTACACATTTTAATTATCTATTAAAATACAAAAAAATGGTTTTTGAATAAAATGGGAATTATCCTAATTATATCCACTGGTATTGTTAGAAACTATATATAGTAAGGCTCGTTATTTGATACAAGGTTATGCTCAAGTCAGGCCTGATGCACCTTTTTAGAGCTTTAAACACTAGGTACATTTTTACCAAAACCACATTCACCAAAAGAATCCAAATACGGATGTATTTATAAGAATAAACACATAATCACTACCTTTCCAAAATTTTAGTATTCCCTTCTATACTTTTTATTAATTTCTATATAAGGGTTATGTTCTCTAATCAATGTTTTCCAAAATGTAGTTCCAATGGTTTCTACTAAACTCCGTTTAATACCGCCTATATCACCCAGACCCTAAAAGCCTGGAACCGGTATCTACTACCGTTACATTAGCTTGATTAGATGGAATTAAACTTTTAATGGTTATATAGTTTAGTAGTCATGGAAAACTACATACAAACATAACTATAATACTATAAATGACTAAAATATTTACAAAATTTATTATTCATTCATAGATAAAATTATTCCCACTGAGAATATACTTTTAAATATTTATTAGTATACTTCTTGGAAATATAGATAATGGAAACAAAAAATGGTTGAGCTCAACTGCTTGATAATGGTATTTTATAGCTGAATAAATAATTAATCAATGAGAATAATAAACATGGAATGGTAATAACTAAACACACATGCCATATAATTAATAAACTAATAAGTAATTTCATAAACCATATGGGAAGATAATAACTAGAACCACATTAAATTAAAATAACTATCTAATGAATATTCATTATGGTAATGAATATAACTGAAACACATGTCATTTAATGAATGAATTTATAATGAAATAGATCCATAGATAATGTCAAATAAAAAATATCATGGAAAATAAAAACTAAATAATGAATGAAGTAAATTCTTAATTAACAACAATTGTATTTATCAGGCTCAATATACCTTTACCATTAAGACCATTCAAAATACAATTTAACATACTTATATCAAGACCATTCACAATATATTTTATATTTGTTGGTAGAAACCTCTCTATTCTCCGGGAAAATAAACATGAGGGCTTTTTCTCTAGCAGATATAATTTTGTTAGACTAATGATGTGTCGAAGAGTATTACTATATATGGTCCCCAAATAGTGTCATAGTATTCCAAATCATTCCTTATACATCAAATAGTTGAATTAATTAATAAACAATGTTCCTTATCAACTATTCTTATTGAGTAAAGAATATGGATTTATCCATATTTACCATTGATAATCAAAGAGATATTAATGTAATATCAATAAGTAGAAATTCTGAATGGATTCATTTAGAACATCCCAATAATTAATTACTTGGATAATCATGTTGAATTCAATGTCCAATGATCATATGAAATTGAATAATTCAACGAGACTAAAAAATGGTTCGAAGAAGTTAATTTCAATAATATACTTGTAAAAATCAATCATGAACCATCCATTATAATAATATAGATGATATCAATACAAAAAAAATCCTAATTAGAGTGAAAATATTTTTTCCCTTGATGATGTGAAATAATATAAAATTATCTTTAAATTTTTTTGAGGAAATATCATTTTCATTTTGAAATAAAATTTGAATTATTTTTCTTTTTTAAAATCACTTTTAAGAACATTTAATTTTAAATTTATAATTTTAAACAAGTAAAAAAAGATTTAAAAGAAAGATTCTAGTTAATCTATTGCATGTTGTACATGGTACAAAGAATATTCCTTTTTCATGACAAAAATGTTATAGAATATTTATTTTCAGAAAGTGAAAAGAGTATCCATTTTAAAAAAATTAAAATGAAAAAAGTGTGAAAATATATTTAATAAATCATTTTAATGGTTAATTTTTTTTAAAACCATTCTAAAAAACATATTTTCTAGAATAAATAATGGTCTCCAACAAAAAAGAGTATTAAAGTTGGGTTTTATTAAAAAAATTCTTATTTTATTTTTTCTACCACAGAGTGTAGAAATGGAAGTATTACATGAAAAGGGTCATGAATAGACATTGGAGAATAAAATTATAGGGTTTATTAAATAATGGTCAAATAATTTCGAATAATGTAAATTCATGTGTAATGATTCTCGAACAAAATGATATTGTAATGTAAACCTTTGAAAATGCCATAACGTGGAAGTGAGAATTAATCAATTAACTTCATATGTGTATCAACTATAAATTCACATAATATAGGTTCAAATAAATTAATAAATTTTCATAATTATAATACACATAATCAAATAATATTAATGTTAATGAGGATGTAATGTAACACAATTAAAAGGAATTGGGATATGAAATTTATTTACCACTTCGTAACGTTAAGTGTAAATAATCTTAGATGAAATAATTCAAATTTAAACTCAAAATATCCTATATAATGAATTTATTATGATATTAAATTCCAATTTTTTAATATGTAAATGATATATAAAAAATTAGCTGCACAAAAATAATGTATCCATCAACATATTGAAATTGAGACGAAGTCCCATACAAATGTTGTAAAATTTGAATTAGAAAAGCAAAAAAAATTCATCAAATAAACATTTGAATAATATGATAAAATATATTTCATGGTATAATATAAAAAAATTAGTAGATATAGAATTGAAAATAAATATGTGGTGAATATGATACTTATCTCACATATGTAAAATGTGTGATAAAAATCCCTTAACTTGTGTTTCATTTCGGGAGAATGTACTTTAACCTCTTGTATAATTATTTAAAACATGTCAATAACTTATACTAGAAACCAAATCATATTTATAATATCATATATCATCTTTTTGTAATATCTTACTACCACTTTATTAATAATATTTCATTATTGTCACTGTTTCCGGTGTTAACTGGCTAGTTTTTCGAATATATTTTGGCTAGTTATATTTGTTCTCATTATATTGATCCTTATTTAATCATTTTAGGATTTAAAAAATGATTTATTATTAATATATATTCAGCATATATTTATTCATAATTATCATTCTTATTTACATATAGGAAATGAATTGGACTATCCAGGGAGATAGTAGACCATATGACGCATGAACACTACATTAATTTCGTTATCATATTTAAATGAATGAAATGTAAATGATATATATTTTTATGTATATTTTAGTTTTTTTATATTCATTATATCATATATATCACAAATTTTAACTAAAATTAACCTTAAAAAATTTGATGTATGTTATGAATGAATCACATTTATTTGAGGAGGTGGTAGTCCACCCATCCACAAATGAAGATATTTTATTCCTAAAAAATTTAAATCTTAAAGGTATGTGTTATATAAAAATTATAGAATCATAAATAAATTATATTTAATATTTATTTATTATAAAAATATTTCAACATCATTATTTTTATCATTGAATATTTATCATTAATGAAATAACGACATCAGTTTGCAATGTGGATAGTTTGGCATGCACATGAGCGAGGAATCTGTATCCCATTTAATGGGTGTGTGTGAATGTTGCATTAAAACTCTTATTATAAAATCATATCCGTATATTGAATATACTTAGGATATTATATAAGATTATATAAAAATACTTTAAGGGTTGGAGAAGTTAATTAAACAAAAGTGATCATTGAAGAGGGTTTCCATTTATCTAGATAACCACTTTTGTTTTACACCAAAATACTTTCTTGGATCAATTTACTAACAAATTGATGATTCTAGGATAAGTGTCTAGAATTTGGAATATTTTGTTGTCAGGTTTTGGGAGAACCAAATGTCTTTAAATGTTTGATGACCTGGGTGGGGTGAGAGGCTTTTTATATTGTACGGGAGTGGAATACATGTAAATTTAAAAAGGCAAACACCGTTAAGTGGTCTCCCTTACATCATGTGACACTAGTAATGAAATAATTTGATAAAATGGAGGATATGGTACAAATATGTCTAGACAGTAGGGTTTTTACATGTTTCTATGTCATATTATCATTTTTGTTTAAGATTTAGTCCCTTATTATGCTTAACATTAACATATTCATTATAATTAATTTCAATTACATTCACTATAATGTTTGTTAAAAAACTACGTCAACCATACTAGGCAATATAATTTTTTTTGATTCAAAATAAGGAATCAATTGTTTCAATTTCTGATATCTTAAGTGGATGAAATTAATTTAAATTTAATCCCTCAGAATAGATAATGGAAATTGTTTTTTTAAATCTGAATATTCAAATGATTGAAATCTCTGTATTTCCAACTTCAAGTATTAATTGATTAAAATAACCTAAATTTTATAATTGATATATGATTTATATAATTATAATTTTTGAAAATTGAAACATAATATAACTCTATAAATTATTTTAACAAAAAACCTATTTTAATTAATTTTTTGTATTTTCATTATTCATATAATATACATTAGAAAAACACAAAAAAACACTAAGTTAATATTTAGGTTATTATTTCAATACTATAGTTTCATTTTTCATAAAAAATATATAAACTTTCCAAAAAATGGATTTGAAATTCATTCTCCTTTAAAATGTTTTAAATTGCACTAAAGAAAATATAATTTTTAGCGTAAAACTAGATTTATTCTTATATTATTCTTATACAATCTATTGGATGAATATCAAAAATACTTTATTGAATATATAATATATATATTTAATTAATAGCATTCACTAATAGTAATTATTTAAATTTATTAATATAAAACACATCGGTGATCATAAAAATATATAATGTATATTCATTTATAATTAATTGTGACCAATGAATTCATTTTATATTTGTATAAACCATACATATTTTCATAAGATAGTTAATGTTATCCATAAATGAGGATTCAAAAGCTATGTTATATATTATTAAATAAAAAATATATTTTAATAATATATTATTTCTCTATAATGTTCATTCTTACATGCAACACAATCTATCAAAAATATTCGTTATTGTTTGTGATGAATTATAACTCATTATCGTGTGTATGTCATGTTATATCATAGAACAAATGTAATTATTATAGTAAATATATTTTAATGTATCATGATATTACATTCCTTTATTTTCTTGTTTTTTTGTTTCATACATGCTGTTAAATAAAAGTTACTCTTTTAAAATCATCAGGGTTCTACATAACTACCTTTCCCCTTTTATTAAGAAGAATACATTTATGCATGTGTTGTGTGGACTACCACCACCAAGATGTTATGAATTAATTTTTTTCTATAACCACTCTTTATTAATTATAAAAGATAAATTGAAGAATAAATGTGAAAAATAAAATAAAATATGATTATAAATAGTAAAATTATAATCCAACTTCTTTCCCTCTCTATCATTAAAAAATTAAAACAATTAGCTTGCATTGTTTGGGAAACCACCACCACAATGTATAATATATTAATTTTAATCTAGTTTATTTTTAATTTACAAATAACTATTAATATATAATTCAACACATACAATTATATAAATAATATCATAATTATTTTATAATATAGAGAGTATTGCAAAAGAAACAAATTTCATAATCATAATCATCATTTAATTAGGGTATTTTATTGTTTCGGTCAGTCGAGCCACCTACATAGACCATGCTATACAAAAATATCATGAATTACTAGGAGAAGATAATAAATGAAAATATATTATATAAGTATGAAAAAAATATATTTTATTCCTATTTTTTTAATGTAAATAGTAATATTTAACTCCATAATTTAGATAACAATTCCCAATCCATAAAAATCACAGAATCATGCTCATCATCGAGTTCATCTTTAATAATCATAACAAAAATTGAAATATAATGGATCTATAAACATATAAATAATTATAAATCTTTAATTCCCCTACCTTGTAGGATTTAGGAATGATTAACTTTAGGAGAATAATTAGGAAGAACAATATGTTATTAAACTAGTTGAAAAAATTAAGATTACTCACAACTGATAGGAAAATAAGTAAAAGATAATTAAAGAAATGTAGAGAATAATTTTAAATAACTAATGTAAAATATTATAGATATGAATGAGGTTCTGAAACATTTTATTAATATTTTTTTTCCAATATTGTATATTCTAGAACTTTAGTGGATGTGATGAATTGTGTTATGGTGTTTTTATATTAAATTCTCACCCCTTGAGAAATATTTCTTATTATATACCTTATTTTATTTATAACATTTTATCTAACAAAACATTAATATTTTTTATCTTGAATATTTCATTACTCATTCTATTTATTGTTTCTTTTCAAATCATAATCATTAAGGGGATTTAAATTAAATATTTTAAATGTTGAAAGGGATTCTTTGTATCATTTTTAATTTTAATATATATATTTTTTATTTTGAACAAAAAAAATTATATTGTGTAATTAATTTAAATTGAGTATATTTTACCATATTCATTTCATTTATGGTGATAGAAGATCTATATGATGTTTTTTTTATATTTATATTTCAATTCAATGGATAAAAGGCTGTAAGGTTTACTGATATTTTAAATCCCTTCATTGATTTTGAATTCATCTTGTTGAAATTATTTCTTCAAATATTGGTTTCTTCCACACTGATATTTCATTTTTTTATAATTTTTTATTATCTATGGATAAAATGGCAGTTTTTATTCAATTATTACTTGATGAATTTATTCCACATAAAAAGTATATCAACATTAAGGATAATTCACATCTTCTTTAATGGTGGTTGCTATTAATTTTATATATTTAACTTTCTATCAAATTTTATACTATATATTCTTGAACCCAATTATTTGATATCTCATGGAATCTTCATATTTCCCTTATCATATTTTTAATATGAGGTTTTGTTACCCTTTCTATGATTTTTGTTTCCAACAACGTTATTTCAAAAAAAAATTTCATCCTTTCTATATAAAATGTTATATCTTCAAATCCACATCTATTTTTATAACCTTAATGTCATTTCAATTATCTAATACTGGTGTCTATTTTTTTAAATTTATGATTTTCCCAAATCTTTCACTTTATACTTTAATTGCTTTAATTAATTTTCAATGACACATTACTGAATATTCTTTTTTAATAGTGAAAATTGTAACAATGTTTCGACTTTAACTTTTTTAAACATTTGATCTTTTTAAATTATTATTTATAAATTTTATTTTAAAAAAATTAAATGATTTAAGAAATTTCATGTCACCTTTTTGAAACATTCATATATTTTTCAAGGCTCATTTGTTGAATATTATTTTTAATAAGTAAATGTTTTCACGTAATCATTTTTACATATTTTATTTTTTTAAGTGTTTAATTTTTTATATTTATTTCCAAATATTTATTTTTAAAATTAAAAATTTTCATTTTGAAAAACATTCAATTCAAAAAATAAATTTTTAATGTGATGGTAACTTCATCTTTTACACCAAATATTAATGTGATTTCTAAAAATCATTTATGATTATTATAGAATTTTAATTTTACCTATAAGATCATTATACTCTTAGAAGATATGTTTCATGAACCACCCTCTAAATTTTATTATTAATATATTTTTATTGAGTTTCAGGTATCAACTACTATCATTATTTATGAAAATTTTGGGGATACCATCTTCAAATATAGTGAAACACATTTTTTATGTCCATCGGTGATTTATGATTTGATGAATTAAACCCATATTTTGAAATGGATTTTATGATATATTGTATGATTGATTTCTTATGGAACAATTATCAATGGTTTTACCTTAAATGATTATTGGGTATAATATATCCCACTAATGTATTGTGTAAAGGTTTATTTCTCATGAGAAAATGGGAAATGAGTTGTGTTTCATGGTCCACCAAGGGAAATAGGTTAGTGAAACCTAATCCACCATGGGAAATAGGTGAGTGAAGCATGATTAACCAATGTAAATAGAAAAGTTAAGCCCGATCGAAAAAAGTGAAAAGTTTGAGTGATTCCACATCAATTTAGTGGAACAGATTTAGATGACTAATCATGTACGTTATGGTTCTTATTATCATGTATGTTTTATGTTATTATATTTTAATATTTTCCAATATTATTGTTACTCAGACATGATGATCTACGTTTAATTTTGTTTTCTCTTTCTAATGTTATATTCATGGATCATGATTATTCTATACTACTAATATACTTAACTATTGAACACATATGATCATTATTAGCTATCTCTTATATAACAAATACTTGACATATAATATCATCCATTTCTTATGTTATCCTTCTATATGATACGAAGATGGGTATCATACAATCATTGTTTATATGGGGGATTAATTCCTAGAAGTTGTGAATAAATGATGATAAGTGTCTTATAATATTTTTTTCTATAAATAATCATCCAATGCACTAAACATTCAGATCATAGGATAGTAAAAATATTTTTTATCTAGAATGATTATTTTTGTAAAATAATGAAATAGATGTGATTATTTATATTTGGTCATTATAGTTCGTATCAAAAGTGGGTTTTGTTATTATGGGGATTATTTTAGGAATATTTATTGAACACCCCTTGATAAATATAAGGGATTTTTCTATGCTTTTCATTCCATGATTGTGTTTTGTAAATGTATATATTATGTTGTTCTCATAGAAATAACATCCTTATTAATATACCATAGTAGTTGAAAACTCTATGATATATGTAACTAGTGGTAATATCCATAAATTTAGTTTATTGTGTATTAACATAATCATCACCTGGTTCATGAAAATGAATCCTAACTTTACACCCAGTTAAACAATCCAAAAGGATATGATTTGGTAGGTCATTTTCATATTATGAACCATTACGAAGGACTTTTTTACTAATTAATTAATTAATGGTAGATCATAATAATAATGAGAGGATACAACTTATCATAACAAAAATTATTTTGAAAAGATATTTTTTGGGTGGAATTAAAGCTATATATGTTAATAATGAATAATATATAAGGGAATACATCTTCAAAATGATTTTATATATTCATATTTTTGATACTATCATAATATTTTTTTATAGTGGGTTGAAATGATATCCAAAAAATATAGCTAAAACAGTATGTATATAGAAGCCACAGTGTCTTATAAATGAATAAGGTAGAATACTAAAATGGTTGATAATCTATGTATATACATGTTTTGATTGAGATTTTTACTTTCGTTATCATTCCTAAGGTATCGAGGTCAATATGATGATAGTAAATAACTATTTATAATATTATATATTTTCATTAGTGGGTGATATTTATTGATGAAATCCTGATATAATGTAAAATTAATGTGGATTATGTAAGACATCAAAGGGTTTTTGTTCTATAGTATGTATTTAATTTTTTGGAAACATGATGTAAATGGTATCAGTAACATTGAAAATTAATTTTATGACTAAGTTATATTTGGAGGAATAACTCTTGAAGAACACTTGATTATGGGAAATATAACTCTTAGGTTTAATATATACTTAATATTGTGGTAATAAAGGGTTGATTGATTTAAAAATTAAATTATAAAATAATTGTTACCTTGGGATTGATAATTGTTTTAGGATATTATTTATGAATTTGATCTCATTTTATAGATTTTGGTATATTTTGTCTAGACAATGATTTTATAACCAATTGATTAATATCATTTGAGAGTTAAATATAACATTATTTTTATGAAGTATGTATGTATTTATTGTGGTTTAATTTTTGAGGGATGAAAATGGTTTTAGGAAATATTTATTATAGAGAATATATTATTATAGTATATTAATACTTTGGTATATGATAGTATAAATGAATAATAGTGTTTTTGTAAAGATAAGTATCTTAATATTGCATAAGAGAGGAAGGTATATATATAATTAGAAGTTTTATCCCAATTGATTGATATTCTAATAATCCTCTCTCCTTATTTCTTAAGTGACAAATGAGTAAAATTGTTAGGATTTAATTAATTTAATTGTTTAGAATGTAATGACCAAATATTTTGGATCATTTAAATAAATATTATCTTTGATAACTTCATCCACACAAAACACTATACAAAAACAAATTTTGACATATTAGATGAATATTATAAACACTTTATATGAGTAATAAATCATATAGTAAATAATAACATTTTAATAAATTATAAATTCATACAAATTTTGATTAAGAACAATAAATATTAAGGAATTTCAATTTTAAATAAAATTTTTTTATTATATTTTAATCTAAAATTTTCATTTATAATATGTTTCTATTGTTTTTAGATGAATTTAATTTTTGATTTCAACATTATAAAATTATCCCAAGATAAAAATTTTATTTTTTTATAAAATAAATGAGTTTTAAGTTAATAGTTAATAAATATATTTTTTAATAAACTAGTAATGTTTACGGATATATCATGAAATGAGTATACAATAAAAAAGAAAAAAAATTCATGATCAAAATAGTATTAGTGTTATAAAATTAAACTTTTAAAAATAATATTAATAATTTTTAAATCCTATGTAAAGACCCGTAAAATTCAAGGAAAATTTTTTCTTAATTTTCTTTAGAATTTTACAAGAGCGCGGTTTCAGACGGCACCTGATTCCGAGGCCCGGAGTGCCCGGAATAAATTTCCGAAGTTTGGCTCGGGTACGTTCAGTGAACGAACGAGCGGGAATTCCTAACTTTTGATCCGGTGCTCGGAATTGAAATATGAGGGCACCGATGAACTCGCAGCGCCGATATTCGCTTAAAGAGACCTTTTCAGGAGTTGCGTTTGTTGCGGGTTGAAAGTTAATTTTTGGGTTTTTAGTTTGAGTTAAATAAAATTTGTGTAGAACAAATTTTATTATAACTTGTTAAAACCTATCAAAGGAGGTTGGAAGTGGGACCCACACCCACTTAACCTCCCATGGGAGGATTAAGTGTGGTGGGGCCCACACGAACCCCTAATCCTTTCAAATTCTCTCAACTTGCTTAACCCCTAATTAAATGACTTGAGTTACTTTTAATTATGGGAGTTAAACCTTTTGAATTTCAAACTTTTGAAATTCTTATGTGTTATGTGATAATAAAATAAGATGTTGTCTTATTTTATTTTGGGGTTATTTGTTTGTCTTCTTGAGAGGTGGATAGCTTTTTCTTCTTCTCCTTCAACTCTGACGAGGAACTCGAAGAACGTTCATCTTGACGAAGAACGCTCAAGCTCCAACGAAGAACGCCGCACCTCCATTCTTCGTTTCCCGTGTCAACGAAAGGGGACGCCACTTCTTCCTCGGATAACCTTCGTCG
This sequence comes from Viscum album, assembly GCA_963277665.1. Taxonomy (NCBI): domain Eukaryota; kingdom Viridiplantae; phylum Streptophyta; class Magnoliopsida; order Santalales; family Viscaceae; genus Viscum; species Viscum album. The sequence goes on from OY728141.1 coordinate 1,431,386,083, forward strand.
GCGTACAAGTTTCTCCAATGACGTGTCTCTTCGAACGCATCCCTTCGTCATCGGATTTGAAGAACGGCTACCGCGACGCCCGACCTCCGCGACGTCGTCTTCCGCGGAACGTTCACAATCTTCGAACCTTATACCCGAGGTAGGGGTTGTTGATTTCTTTTTGGTTTCCTTATTTTATTCTTGATCGTGAATAGCAAGTCTAACGTGTGGCTTGAATTATTTAAGTTGCGTTATTATTTTAACGTGAGGGGGGCCGGACCGCACGAACACGGCCGAACCCCCCCTCCATCGTTCTTGTTTATTCTTGCGGGTGGAAGCAAGTGGCGTGGTGCCGTCGCACCACGCGGATGATCGTGCAAATATTTTACGCGGCGCCGTCGCGCTACGCCGAGGAAGAATCTTCAAGAACGCGACGCCATCGCGCCACGTTGAAAGGAATCAAGGCACGGCGAAAGGGGCGCGGTGCCGTCGCACCGCGCCGGATGATGAACACCGCGGCCGGTTCCGGGCCGCGGCGGGACGAGGAGACCGCGGCCGGTTCTGGGCCGTGGCGGAAGAGAAGACCGGCGACCGGGCCGCCGGCGTCAGAACCCGAAGGGGGGACCGGAATTTCCGGTCCGTTAGAGAAAACCCGCCGGCCAGCTGGCCGGCCGGATACCATTAAAACCGGGGGAATTAATCCCCCGGCCTCCTCATAAAAAAAAACCCCCCTCTTTATGAGGGGGGCGGTTCATTGAAGGGAGGGGGGCAGCCGGCCTCCCCTCGGTTCCGCACCAGCAGGCCCCCCCACGTGAGGGGGGGGGGGGCGTTTTTTTTTTAAAATAACGGCGCGGCTATGCCGCGCCGCCTCTTGAAAAGCGGGGGAAATGATCCCCCGCGCGGCCTCCTTGCGGCGACAAGCTGCCCCGCGTGCGGCCCCTCGCGGCGCCAGGCCGCCGCGGCCCGTCGTGCCGCCGCGCCGCCCCAGAGGGGGGGGGGGGGGGTCGGGCCGGGTCGGGCCGGACCCGGACCCCCCGTTTCGAACCAGAATCGGTATTTGGGCCATAACATGAGTCTCGGACCTCCGATCGACGAACCGTCAGTGGAAACGCGATCCTTGGATCGAGACGGTCGTTTCGGTATATCGCACTCAAGGTTTCGGTTTACTTTGAGTTCGGCCAGGTTGGTTCGTTCACGAAACCAACCGGGCCTTCGGAGCGGAAACGCTCATATCTTGAGCTACGAACGTCCGATTGACGCGCCGTCAGTCGCGTTGTGTTCCTCTTAGTGAGACGGATCTTTTGGCATACTCCGCCCGAGGTTTGGACGTAGGTGGAGTATGGTCGGGTTGGTTTTTCCTTAAAAATCAATCGGGCCCCGGAGACGAAAATGCCAATAACTCTCTGACCGGGCGTCCGATCGACGCGCCGTCTGTTGCGTTGAGTTCCTGTTGACGATACGGAACTTTTGGATACATCAACTCTAGTCTTCATGACAGTTGATGTATCAGCCTCTCGGCTCGTGGAGCGGACCCTCCGAACGAGCTTGCTGTGTGCGGGAACCCTAGTGCTGGCTGCGACTGTTCTACTGCTACGACTGCTACTGCTACTGTGACTGCGACGACGACAGTACAGAGATCCTGTGTGGATTCGACGACGACGACTTCAACACTCAGCGATCCTACGTGGATCAGTGCTACAGGTCCTGTGTGGGCCCGATCCTGTGTGGGTCCTTGCGCTCAGCGGTTCTGTGTGAGCCAGCGCCTACAGGTCCTGTGTGGGCTGGATCCTGTGTGGGTCATTGTGGGGGTTAGTTACCTATCGATCCTTCGTGGGCCCGACGACTTAGATGGATCAGTGATCATCTTTATCGTCCTTGAAGAAGTATACCTGTGTGAGCTGAATCCTGTTGCTTTCCTGTGTGGATTGTGTTGTGAAATCCTGTGTGGATTATGTTTTGCTTTCCTATGTGGAATACGTATACTTTCCTGCGTGGACTGAGTTGTACTTGGTCTCGGAGGTTGGAGCGTATTTGAATTGATGACTTAGGTATATGTATGGGCATATACCTAAGCAGTGTCGGTTGTTACTTCGTGATTGTACTTTTCTTCGTGGTTTATCCTTTGTGGATTTGAGAGACCTTCAGGGGTCTCGGGGTCCCTACTGAGTAGCTTGTACTCACCCCTGCACGGGCTTTGCCCGCACTACGTTGTGTTGGTTGCAGACGACGGACAGCGTTGACCTTAGCTGAGGCTTGCACAACGGGACGGTACCCGGAGGTGGACCACTGGGCGGGACGTGCTCGGAGCGGACGGTGGGACCCGTGGAGCAGAGGAGCTATCTGTACCCACCCTTCAGGTGGGATTTCCAGTGGACAGCTCGGAGTAGCGGCTTTTACTTTTCAGTTCCTGTTTTCCCTTTCGAGTTGTTCTTTACTTTCAGTTTGGGTTTGTATACTGGTCCATTTACTTTTCCGCACTTTCAGTAGTACTCTACTTTTGTTTAGTGTTTACTTTCTGCTTGCTTACTCTGTGGTGTTTGTTTACTTTTCAAAGGCAATGCCTTCCCTTTATACTGGGAAGTACACCTTGGTGCTAGTTGCCAGCCCCTGGCCTATGGAAGGCGGGCTTGGGGTAGTCACGGCACGGACCCCGAGGGCGGGTCGTGACAAATTGGTATCAGAGGAGTTCGGTTCTACCGCGAACTCTGATCTTTTCTATGTGAAGCAATAATGTTTAGCGTATTGAGTGTGGTTATCAGTCCAGGGAGTCCAGTGTTGGTGCGGCGGCCGACGTATCCGTACACCAGGACCCCGACTTCTGATTTCCAACTTAATGCACGAAAACATTGATTGCGTGTGTGTTTCAATGTTTTCTTTGTGATTACTTATATCAGCTCACCAGGTATACTGTTCTAACCGTGGCGCACCTGTTTCCTTTTCAGGATGGCGCCACGACGGCAGCCAGCTAGGGTTCCGAGAGTCGAGCGTGACGACAGCCCACCGAGCGACGAGGCCTCGGTGCAGGGCCCTTTTCCAGTAGTGGCACCGGCGGTAGCTTTACCCGCCGAGCCCCCGATGCTTCCAGCAACAGCCGCTGACGATGCACGTCGCCTCAGCGCACTGCATGAGTTTCAACGCCAGCGACCGCCCAGGTTTCGCGGGGAGACAGATCCCCAGGCAGCAGAGGACTGGCTGGAGGCAGTGGTTCGAGTGTTTAGGCTAGTGAGGACACCAGCAGACCTCATGGTGATCCTCGCTGCGAGCCTACTACACGCAGCAGCAGGACGATGGTGGAGCTTGATGCTCCAGGTGCACGATGAGGCATCTCTACTTTGGACGGACTTTGAGAGCCTTTTCCGCTCAGAGTTCGTCCCAGCCACCCTTCGTGCGGTGCGTATCCAGGAGCTTCTACAGCTGCGGCAGGGCAGCATGACGGTCGCTCAGTACTCGGCGAGATTTACCGATCTCTCGCGCTACTCGACCGACATGGTACGGGACCCATTCTTCCGGGCCCGGACCTTCGAGCAGGGTTTGAGACATGAGATCAGGGCATCGCTGATCTCCCTCAGTATACCGACTCAGACAGGAGTACTGGAGCGGGCCCTTCTGATCGAGAGCTTCCTTGCTGAGTCTACACCAGCACAGCGACCCACCGCAGGGCGGCACGTGGCAGAGTCATCTGCAGCAGGCAGTCGACGGATGACTCAGGGGTCCAGACAGACCAGACCTTCGGTCAGACGACCTTAGGACACTGGCTCAGCAGTGCGGGGCACACAGCGCGGAGCCAGTCTTACGAGAGGCAGACAGTGCTACTCGTGCGGCGGCAGGGCCACATGGCTCGTGACTGCCCGACCCGCCGTGCCGAGGAGCAGCAGTCAGTTGATGGACCACCGAGGTAGAGGCAGAGGATCGACCGTGGCGGTCCGCAGGGAGGAGGCGGACGAGGCAGAGGAGCTGGACGAGCTGCTGGTGGTGGCCGACGCTATGAGGCTCTACCACCACCACCACCAGGAGGTCCACCCCGACCAAAGGGAGCTGGCGGGCAGCGACAGGCACAGCTCCAGGCAGCAGAGGCCTACGACCATGGCGCACCCGAGATGATTCGAGGTACTATATGTGTCTATTCCACCCTTGCTTCAGTTCTTATAGACACAAGAGCGAGTCACTCTTTCATAGTCGCTGCCCTTGTTCGGAGCTCAGAGATTCCGACAGAGCCGTTGGCTCGATCCTTACGGCTAGAGACTCCTACAGGAGCAGACTCGACGATTACGCACTGGTTCCGGCAGTGTGAGCTTACTCTAGGAGGCGAGAGCTTCGGCTGGGATCTTCTTGTAGCAGCGTCGAGGCCTTACGACGTCATCTTGGGCATGGATTGGCTATCTACGGTCCACGCATAGATTGACTGTTTTAGGCGCAAGGTGCGATGTGTACGCACCGACGGGAGCAGGTTCACCTTCACCGGCGAGAAGGGAGCCTTAGCAGCACAAGATGGACTTCCGCGGAGGAGAGGACATCCCATCACTCATCAGTTGGCTAGCCTTATCCTTGGAGCAGTTGACGTGCGGAGTCCTGGTTTTCCTGCAATGGTGGATCAGTTTGCGGACGTTTTTCCCGACGATGTTCCAGGGCTACCTCCTCGCAGAGAGGTAGACTTTTATATTGACTTGTACCCCGGGACAGCTTCGATATCCACTCCAGCATATCGGATGGCCCCCGCCGAGCTTCGAGAGCTACGGGTACAGTTGGAGGACTTGCAGGGCAAAGGGTTCATCTGACCCAGTGTTTCACCCTGGGCTTCCCCGATTTTGTTCGCCAAGAAGGCGGACGGGAGCTTGCGACTTTGTGTTGACTATCGTCGCCTGAACCAGGTGACAGTGAGGAACAAGTATCCGCTACCGAGGATTGATGACCTCTTTGATCAGCTCAAGGGAGCACGGTGGTTCTCGAAGATAGACCTCAGGTCAGGCTATCATCAGCTCAGAGTCAGAGACGAGGATGTGCAGAAGACGGCCTTCAGATGTCGGTATGGCCACTATGAGTTCTTGGTTATGCCCTTCGGTGTAACCAATGCTCCAGCAGTGTTCATGGCTCTCATGAACAGGATCTTTCAGCCATACCTCGATCGGTTTGTCGTGGTCTTCATCGACGACATTCTGATTTACTCTACGACAGAGGAGGAGCACGCCTATCACTTGCGAGTTGTTCTTGACACACTACGAGAGCACCAGCTTTATGGTAAGCTCTCGAAGTACCAGTTCTGGATACGTGAGGTCCACTTTTTGGGACACGTTATCTCTGAGGCGGGATTTGCAGTGGATCCCGCGAAGATTGAGGCTGTGTTAGCATGGGAGCCACCCAGGAGCGTGACTGAGGTTCGGAGTTTCTTGGGACTAGCTGGATACTATCGGAGATTCGTTCCAGACTTCTCTAGAGTTGAAGCATCACTCACAGCTTTGACGAAGAAGGGGAAACCCTTCGTGTGGTCAGACAGATGTCAACAGAGCTTCCAGGAGCTGAGACAGAGATTGACTAGCGCACCTATCTTGAGGTTGCCTGAGGAGGGAGTAGGGTACGTAGTCTACTGCGATGCATCAGGTACCGGACTCAGATGTGTTCTGATGCAGGAGCGGGCCGTGATCGCCTATGGATCACGTCAGTTGAGGCCGCATGAGCAGAACTATGCTACCCATGACCTGGAGTTAGCAGCAGTGGTCTTCGCTCTGAAGACATGTCGACACTATCTGATGGGCGAGCGCTTTACAGTCTTTTCCGATCATCAAAGTCTCAGGTATATCTTCTCGCAGAAGGACCTGAACCTGAGACAGCGGTGATGGCTCGAGTTCCTCCAGGACTATGACTTTGAGATAGTCTATACTCCTGGTAAGGGGAACGTAGTAGCCGATGCCCTCAGCAGGAGGACGGGCATTCAGCTACTTGAGGAGGCGACGAAGCAGCTAGCCTCTTTGCAGATATCCTTCATGGATAGAGATGGAGCAGCCTTTCATCAGTCTCTCACAGTCACTCCTCCACTACTGCAGCGGGTCAGAGAGGCACAGCGTGAGGACGCTGACTGTGAGACACGGCGTGCACAGATATCCTCGGGACAGGCACCCGATGGTTTCTCCCTTGGAGCAGAGCACGACATCCTTTTTAGAGGACGTACCATGGTACCAGTCACTTTGCGAGAGGAAGTGCTGAGGGAGTTTCACACTTCTCCTTTAGCGGTACATCCTGGAGTGGCGAAGATGTACCAGGACCTCAGACGACAGCACTGGTGGCCGGGCATGAAGAAGGCTGTAGCAGAGTTCGTTACTCGATGCCTTACCAGCCAGCAGGTGAAGGCAGAGCATCAGGTACCAGCGGGCTTGGTACAGCCCTTGGAGGTTCCAGAGTGGAAGTGGGACGACATATCTATGGACTTCGTGACTGGACTTCCACGCACTTCCAGAGGTCACGACTCCATCTGGGTGATTGTTGACCGACTCACCAAGTCGGCACACTTCTTACCCATCAGAGAGAAGGGCTCAGTTGAGAGTTTGGGACGTCTCTACGTTCAGGAGATTGTGCGGCTCCACGGCGTGCCATCATCTATCGTCTCCGATCGAGATGCCCGCTTTACTTCCCGGCTTTGGAAGGGGTTGCAGGAAGCGTTCGGGACGCAGCTACGTCTTAGCACAACTTTTCACCCTCAGACGGATGGTCAGACGGAGAGGACCATTCAGACACTCGAGGACATGCTCCGCGCATGTGTCCTCGACTTTGGTCGTAGCTGGGAGGACCACCTAGCCTTGGTGGAGTTCGCGTACAACAACAGCTACCACTCCACTATCGGGATGACACCGTACGAGGCGTTTTACGGCCGACCATGTAGATCTCCTTTGTGCTGGACAGACCCTGGGGAGTCAGCACTGGTGGAACCGAAGATGGTCCAGGCCACGACAGAGAAGGTCCAGGTCATCCAGGAGCGGATGAGGACAGCTCAGAGCCGGCAGAAGTCATATGCTAACAGGAGGCGGAGGCCACTGGAGTTCGAGGATGGCGACCACGTCTTCTTGCGGGTCTCACCTCGACGTGGTATTCGGAGATTTGGCCGAGGCGGCAAGTTATCTCCGCGCTTCATCGGACCCTTCCAGGTTCTCAACAGGATTGGTGAGGTGGCTTATCGCCTGGCTCTACCACCTCAGTTGCACCGGGTGCACGACGTCTTCCACGTATCCCAGTTGAGGAGATACGTGCACGACCCGACACACATCATTGATCATGGGGAGCTTGACGTTGACGATGGGGCGACTTTTACGGAGGTCCCGGTGGAGATATAGGATCGACAGGAGCGGGTCCTGCGTGGGCGATCGATTCCTCTTGTGCGCATCAGATGGCAGCACGGGAATCTCCAGGAGAGCACATGGGAGCGGGAGGCTCAGATGCGTGCTCAGTACCCTCATTTGTTTCCCTAGTTTTTGATGTATCTTTACGGGGACGTAAAGCCCTGAGGTGGGAGTAATGTAAAGACCCGTAAAATTCAAGGAAAATTTTTTCTTAATTTTCTTTAGAATTTTACAAGAGCGCGGTTTCAGACGGCACCTGATTCCGAGGCCCGGAGTGCCCGGAATTAATTTCCGAAGTTTGGCTCGGGTACGTTCAGTGAACGAACGAGCGGGAATTCCTAACTTTTGATCCGGTGCTCGGAATTGAAATCTGAGGGCACCGATGAACTCGCAGCGCCGATATTCGCTTAAAGAGACCTTTTCGGGAGTTGCGTTTGTTGCGGGTTGAAAGTTAATTTTGGGGTTTTTAGTTTGAGTTAAATAAAACTTGTGTAGAACAAATTTTATTATAACTTGTTAAAACCTATCAAAGGAGGTTGGAAGTGGGACCCACACCCACTTAACCTCCCTTGGGAGGATTAAGTGTGGTGGGGCCCACACGAACCCCTAATCCTTTCAAATTCTCTCAACTTGCTTAACCCCTAATTAAATGACTTGAGTTACTTTTAATTATGGGAGTTAAACCTTTTGAATTTCAAACTTTTGAAATTCTTATGTGTTATGTGATAATAAAATAAGATGTTGTCTTATTTTATTTTGGGGTTATTTGTTTGTCTTCTTGAGAGGTGGAGAGCTTTTTCTTCTTCTCCTTCAACTCTGACGAGGAACTCGAAGAACGTTCATCTTGACGAAGAACGCTCAAGCTCCAACGAAGAACGCCGCACCTCCATTCTTCGTTTCCCGTGTCAACGAAAGGGGACGCCACTTCTTCCTCGGATAACCTTCGTCGGCGTACAAGTTTCGCCAATGACGTGTCTCTTCGAACGCATCCCTTCGTCATCGGATTTGAAGAACGGCTACCGCGACGCCCGACCTCCGCGACGTCGTCTTCCGCGGAACGTTCACAATCTTCGAACCTTATACCCGAGGTAGGGGTTGTTGATTTCTTTTTGGTTTCCTTATTTTATTCTTGATCGTGAATAGCAAGTCTAACGTGTGGCTTGAATTATTTAAGTTGCGTTATTATTTTAACGTGAGGGGGGCCGGACCGCACGAACACGGCCGAACCCCCCCTCCATCGTTCTTGTTTATTCTTGCGGGTGGAAGCAAGTGGCGTGGTGCCGTCGCACCACGCGGATGATCGTGCAAATATTTTACGCGGCGCCGTCGCGCTACGCCGAGGAAGAATCTTCAAGAACGCGACGCCATCGCGCCACGTTGAAAGGAATCAAGGCACGGCGAAAGGGGCGCGGTGCCGTCGCACCGCGCCGGATGATGAACACCGCGGCCGGTTCCGGGCCGCGGCGGGACGAGGAGACCGCAGCCGGTTCTGGGCCGTGGCGGAAGAGAAGACCGGCGACCGGGCCACCGGCGTCAGAACCCGAAGGGGGGACCGGAATTTCCGGTCCGTTAGAGAAAACCCGCCGGCCAGCTGGCCGGCCGGATACCATTAAAACCGGGGGAATTAATCCATAGACCTCCTCATAAAAAAAAACCCCCCTCTTTATGAGGGGGGCGGTTCATTGAAGGGAGGGGGGCAGCCGGCCTCCCCTCGGTTCCGCACCAGCAGGCCCCCCCACGTGAGGGGGGGTGGGGGGGGGGGGCGTTTTTTTTTAAAATAACGGCGCGGCTATGCCGCGCCGCCTCTTGAAAAGCGGGGGAAATGATCCCCCGCGCGGCCTCCTTGCGGCGACAAGCTGCCCCGCGTGCGGCCCCTCGCGGCGCCAGGCCGCCGCGGCCCGCCGTGCCGCCGCGCCGCCCCAGGGGGGGGGGGGTCGGGCCGGACCCGGACCCCCCGTTTCGAACCAGAATCGGTATTTGGGCCATAACATGAGTCTCGGAACTCCGATCGACGAACCGTCAGCGGCAACGCGATCCTTGGATCGAGACGGTCGTTTCGGTATATCGCACTCAAGGTTTCGGTTTACTTTGAGTTCGGCCAGGTTGGTTCGTTCACGAAACCAACCGGGCCTTCGGAGCGGAAACGCTCATATCTTGAGCTACGAACGTCCGATTGACGCGCCGTCAGTCGCGTTGTGTTCCTCTTAGTGAGACGGATCTTTTGGCATACTCCGCCCGAGGTTTGGACGCAGGTGGAGTATGGTCGGGTTGGTTTTTCCTTAAAAACCAACCGGGCCCCGGAGACGAAAATGCCAATAACTCTCAGACCGGGCGTCCGATCGACGCGCCGTCTGTTGCGTTGAGTTCCTGTTGACGATACGGATCTTTTGGATACATCAACTCTAGTCTTCGTGACAGTTGATGTATCAGCCTCTCGGCTCGTGGAGCGGACCCTCCGAACGAGCTTGCTGTGTGCGGGAACCCTAGTGCTGGCTGCGACTGTTCTACTGCTACGACTACTACTGCTACTGTGACTGCGACGACGACAGTACAGAGATCCTGTGTGGATTCGACGACGACGACTTCAGCACTCACCGATCCTACGTGGATCAGTGCTACAGGTCCTGTGTGAGCCCGATCCTGTGTGGGTCCTTGCGCTCAGCGGTTCTGTGTGAGCCAGCGCCTACAGGTCCTGTGTGGGCCCGATCCTGTGTGGGTCATTGCGGGGGTTAGTTATCTATCGATCCTTCGTGGGTCCGACGACTTAGATGGATCAGTGATCATCTTTATCGCCCTTGAAGAAGTATACCTGTGTGAGCTGAATCCTGTTGCTTTCCTATGTGGATTGTGTTGTGCAATCCTGTGTGGATTATGTTTTGCTTTCCTATGTGGAATACGTATACTTTCCTGCGTGGACTGAGTTGTACTTGGGCTCGGAGGTTGGAGCGTATTTGAATTGATGACTTAGGTATATGTATGGGCATATACCTAAGCAGTGTCGGTTGTTACTTCGTGATTGTACTTTTCTTCGTGGTTTATCCTTTGTGGATTTGAGAGACCTTCAGGGGTCTCGGGGTCCCTACTGAGTAGCGTGTACTCACCCCTGCACGGGCTTTGCCCACACTACGTTGTGTTGGTTGCAGACGACGGACAGCGTTGACCTTAGCTAAGGCTTGCACAGCGGGACGGTACCCAGAGGTGGACCACTGGGCGGGACGTGCTCGGAGCGGACGGTGGGACCCATGGAGCAGAGGAGCTATCTGTACCCACCCTTCAGGTGGGATTTCCAGTGGACAGCTCGGAGTAGCGGCTTTTACTTTTCAGTTGCTGTTTTTCCTTTCGAGTTGTACTTTACTTTCAGTTTGGGTTTGTATACTGGTCCATTTACTTTTCCGCACTTTCAGTAGTACTCTACTTTTGTTTAGTGTTTACTTTCTGCTTGCTTACTCTGTGGTGTTTGTTTAATTTTCAAAGGCAATGCCTTCCCTTTTTACTGGGATTTACGCCTTGGTGCTAGTCGCCAGCCCCTGGCCTATGGAAGGCGGGCTAGGGGTAGTCACGGCACGGACCCCGAGGGCGGGTCGTGACATCCTATGTTTAACTATTTTTATCCTAAATGGTATTATTAAAAAAATAAACTATTTTTATGAATTACATTTAATTAAATATTATTCCTGTGAAAATAAGATTTTGGATTGCTTTGAAATACATGTAAATTTTAATTGTATTCTAATAAAAAAATTAATGTAATGAAAATAAAATAGATTTATAATTTTTCTTATAATTTATTTATAAACATAAAAATTAATTTTTTCTTATAAAATGATTTTTCATCATAAATGCACAAATGTAAAAATAATTATTTTACATATCCAAATTATATCAGATAATTTATATTTAATATTTTTTATCATAAGGACGAAATTATTCAATAAGGTCCATTTTTATATGATATAATATTTAATTACCTAGGAAACAATTAGTTACCAATGTAAAAAAATAGGTAAAAGTGAAAATTCTATTAATAATGGACATGAAAACATGTATAAAACTTCTAAAAGGAATATTATTTGAGAGATTATAAACATAATCTCATCCTCTACTCCGTTATTATCCATTTTGGAGTCTTCATTACATGTGAAACATGTTCCCTATTAATGATGAGTGATTATAATTAAAAAATTCCATTCTCAACACCCTCAAAATGGTTATATAAAAACATATACAAGACAACTAAAAGAATCTGGTTTCCATATAAATAAATTTATATTTTCCTTTTATTATAAACCAATTCAGTTTTCTTAATCCTATAGTATAACATTCTAGGATTTTTTGAAATATATTATTTCAAATTAATTAAAATTAATTTATAGATTGTTTTACATGTAAATAAAAATTTATCTTTCATTATACACAACACCCTGTTATTCTTCTGTTTCACAGAAAATCAATTTATTTTAATATCTTGTGTTACATGTAAGGTCGAGTCTTACCGAACAACAATATACTATTAGAATTACTATTTAACTTGATAGTTATCACATAGAAATTAAAATGTCTAGAATGATTAAGATTAACTAAATTATAAAAAGGTAGATTACACATGTTTGTAAAATTAATTACACTGTAAACTTTAAATTAGAAAATAAAATAAAAACCAATTGAATATAAATAAACTGTTTATATACAAAACTATTCTAATATGCCAAAGTGGTTTATGTTAGAAAATTTAATTAATTTATAAAATTAAATAATCTTAATTAATATTATATAATTAATATAATATTTTTAAAATTCATCGAAATTATTTTATTTTCATAATATAAGAAAAAATCTAATTATTCACAAACAAAGCAATATTTTTTAGGGCTGTTTGGATTCATTTTAAAGAAACAATTGTTTTAAAACGAAATTTTTACAATTTTATAAATATTATTAGAAAAAATAAACTTCATTTTTTAAAATTTAATTTCAAAATTTACATAAGGATGATTTTTAGTATTTTTCTAACAAACCTTATTTCTTATGAATAGTGAAAATACTGAATTTTAATTGACATTTTCATTTTTGTTTACATTATTTATAAATATAAATTGTATTTAAAATTTATATAAAAGAATAATTTGATAAATATTACATCTATTAATATAATTTAATTAACATACATCAATTTAATATTGATATTAGATATAACAACTATGTAATCATTCGAACATTTTCCCTTAAAAAATAATTCTTTCTCATTCTCTCTAAGAGATTAATTTTAAACTCATTTAAGCTAATTATGAGTTTTAAATATAATAAAATTGATTACATATTTATAATCATAATAAATTAAAATTTTTAATAAGTCCAACTTAATTTTTTACAAATTTAATTAGTGAAAACAGTTCAAATTAATTATTATTATTAAGGTGAAATTGAGTTTACTTAGTGGGTAACCAAAACATAGAAGCTATAAAAGTGACCCAAAACATGTCAAAAACCCATTTTATGGACATTTATCTAGAATAAAGATTCATTAATCCAATTGGGTTCATTATTTTATAATTTTTTCATGTAGAATCATGGGTATAACTAACTTCTTTTATAAAATACAAAGTCTGTCCTTTCCACCAACTATAAAAGGCCTCCCCCACTCTGATCCCCATCACACATAAAAAAAATTCTCCTAGAAAAAAATTCATTAAATTTCTTCTACACATCCTATAATACTAATATTTTGTATAAATAAAAACTTTTAAGTCTTTAGTGCAATATTATAGTGGATACCCGAAGAAGCGGTAATATTCATCAACATGTGTATTTATTTTATTTCCTTCCCCACCTCCTTAAATTTTTAATATAAAATGATGATATAATATCCACAATATATTCTATGTACTAAGATGGTTTTTTTTTAATGTTACTATCTATAACCACACACACTTCCATCAAATGGGTTACGCAATCATCGTTTGTGTGTACGGAAAACTTCAGCCTCACAAAATGATGTCATTCATTTTTGTGTTACCAACACTAATTGTTAGGTATGATGATGGATATAACGTTTATATATTATATATATAACATAATTATTAATATTGATTAATTATATCATATATAACCATCTTAAATTCCATACAATTGTGGATACGATAACATCGCTCGTGTATACAACAGATTACCACCTTATGGAGCGATGTGAAGCATTTTTCACTAACACATTACATGGAAGGTAATAAAAGTGAATTTAATTAATATATATGATATAAAGGAAATAATAATTATATTAATGACATAATAATATATCTGAAAATATAATATTTCATTTTCTTTTTTACCTTTTCACACACTAAAAAAGAGATAACATCTTTCATGGATGTGTGGACTACCACCACCTCCTAGCGATGTGATTCATTTTACGGAAGCATAATTCTATATATAAGTGTATTTGATTAAATAATATGGTATAAAGGGTATTATAATCATTAATTATTGACACAATGTGACTTAACATCCTTCCATAATGATAATTGAAAGTTGAAATGTTACTCATGCATATGTACGCCCAACCATCCCATGATCGTAATGTTTTTTAATTTTTCATAAACATCTTTCATGATGTGATTAAAATAAATAATTGATTTATAAATATTATTATTTTTCAGGATTATTATTATTTATATGATTAAATTTTCAAATCTTTGACCATAGTCAACCCACCGGAGTCATTTTTGAGACATAAGACAATTATAGTCACAACATTTGACTTAAACATAAGTTATTATGTAATTTTTTATGAAATTGTAATAAGTGAAATAAAATTAATAAAAAAAATAAAAAAGATTATAAATATTTTAAATAATCCATATTATCTTATTATACATGAATATTAATACACACATGACAACTCGAACACAATGTAAGGCTTTTTTCATATCTAGATTTTATTTCTATGATATACATGCCATATAAAATACTTATTTATATTATATGGTTACTATACTTCCCATGAATGTATTATATTATTATTATATCTGTTTCCGACGCTTTCGCCGGGGCGCGCGCGCATCCGTCCGCGGAGGAGGGGGACGCGCGGCTTTGTTGCCCCGCATTCCCGCTTTCCAAAGGCGGGCGGCATTCGTTCCTTGTTCAGGTACGTCTGCTCCTTGATCGAAACGGGATGATGGGATGTCGGTTCTTCCTCCTGTGGATTCCTCCTCAGAACTCGTCACCTAGTCCGGGTCTCCCTTATAGATTTAATACGTAGTTCGTGAAACTCTTCCCAGTGCCATGTTTCCATGGACGCTGGTTAATTACGCTGCTTCTGTCGGGACATTCCAAAGGGTCCAGTCAGGGCAGCAACCTTCGGTCAGGGGAGTAATCACGTTTGAGGCATCAGTAGCGTGTCTGGATGCTGGGGTGCCTGGCATGTCGGTCTGTTGTCCTTGATCACAAGGCTTCTCGAGGGCGTGGAAACCCGAGGCATCCCACATCGAGCGCGGGGGGTTACATGTCATAGACACGTACCTGAGGTTTTCCTCAGCTTCCCGTGTTCAACACAGGGTATGTTTTGCAAGATTAACGTCTAGCAAAGACGGTTACGCCAAAGGCGTTCCATCCGAGGTTTTCCTCAGGCATCTCATGTTTACCACGAGGTAGGTCGCGAGTTTAACGTCTCGCGGAGACGGTTGAGGATGGAATGGGACCATCGCAGGGGTGGTGACGACGAAGTTGGGCTTGAGCCTTAAAGGGGCTTCCTACGTATCCCCGTGGCAGGGAATCAAAGTCCGCGTAGTTCGGGATGGTGCCGGTAAACCGACGTGATGGTGGACCTTGGTCCGATGGGCATCGTCAGCGTACCTACATGAGGGTGGACCTTGGTCCGGTGGGGGTTGGGCTTGAACCTCTGGGAGGATTCCTGCGTACCATGCCTTGACATGGATCAAAGTCCTCGTAGTTCAAATGATACAGTTTAGCGTCATGCGGGACGGTAATGAACCCTGACGTGAATAAACGACGGGTGGTGGGTGTCGGTGAGCCGACATAAGTGAGGGACCTTGATCCACTATTGTCGGGCTTGAACCTCGTGGAGGCTTCCTACGTACCATGCCTTGACATGGACCAAAGACCACGTAGTTCAGGTGGGAATGGGTCACAATGGCTTACCGCTGGACTGGAATGTAGTTTAACGTCGTGCTGGACGTAGGTAGAACACGACGTGAATTGGGTGATGAGTGGGCTTGAACCTCATGGAGGCTTCCTACGTACCATGCCTTGACACGGATCAAAGACTTCGTAGTTCAAATGGTTTGGTCGCAATGGCTTACCACTGGACCGGGATGTAGTTTAACGTCATACTGGACGGGGGTGAAACCCGACGTGAAAGACGGGTGGGCTTGAACCTCGTAGAGGCTTCCTACGTACCATGCCTTGACATGGATCAAAGACCTCGTAGTTCAGATGGGGGGTTTGTCGGTAAACCGACGTGAAAGCAGACCTTGGTCCGCTGATGGTGGGCTTGAACCTCGTAGAGGCTTCCTACGTACCATGCCTTGACACGGATCAAAGTCCTCGTAGTTCGGATGGGGAGTAGACCTTGGTCCACTGATGGTGGGCTTGAACCTCGTAGAGGCTTCCTACGTACCATGCCTTGACACGGATCAAAGTCCTCGTAGTTCGGATGGGGAGTAGACCTTGGTCCACTGATGGTGGGCTTGAACCTCGTAGAGGCTTCCTACGTACCATGCCTTGACACGGATCAAAGTCCTCGTAGTTCGGATGGGGAGTAGACCTTGGTCCACTGATGGTGGGCTTGAACCTCGTAGAGGCTTCCTACGTACCATGCCTTGACACGGATCAAAGTCCTCGTAGTTCGGATGGGGAGTAGACCTTGGTCCACTGATGGTGGGCTTGAACCTCGTAGAGGCTTCCTACGTACCATGCCTTGACACGGATCAAAGTCCTCGTAGTTCAGATTGTTTTGTCAGGGTCGGTGCTCACTCTAAGCCCACGTGAGTCATGCTCGGTGTGAGAAACAAGAGGTTGCAAGGACCTGACGATCACGTCGCGAAGGGTGCGTCCGTGAGAAGCGAAATGGGGCTTACGCGTTGAGCGGCCCATGGTGTTGGGACTTACTCCAGGATGGAGGCCCATGGCGCGACAAAGCGCGGGGAAGATGGACCTTGGTCCGACAATGGGAGGTGCCTCGTTCCCTATCACGTCCTCCACTGACCTTGGTAGTGGGGAAGTACCGAGATGCACGGGTGCAATCATCCGTACCAAAGGTTAGGGATTTACGCTCTGAGGCGACCCTTCCCCTGCGAACATACACCACTCCGACAAGGAGGATCTCATTCCATGTGCGGAAGAGTTCCATTCCCATGGAGACGAGCGGTGTAATGAATGCTCGAGCTGGGGGGGACCCTTCGTGAGGGAGACGAGGTTGGGTCACAGTTTAACGTCATGTGTTGAGGACGCGGTGCTTGGCAGTTTAACGTCCTGCAGCTCGGACGAGGTGGGTTCACTCCACACCCCTAGGGCTTACATAACCGGTACCCTCTGGTCCTTGGGGAAGGGAAGGTGTCGGTAAGGCCAAGGTAAAGGGGGGTCGCGGGAGGAACCATCGAGGGGTCCACGTTAGCGTGGCTATGCGAAGAAGCAATAGCCGTTAGCGTGCCTATGCGATGGAGCATTGGGCGAAGCAACGCTATGGGAGGTGTTGTCCATGGGACTTTGAAATCACATCGTGCAAACCTGGAGGGTCGCACGGAAGGAGGAATCGCTAAGCAGAGGAGTGTGCTTTGCGAAGTGGGGTGCCTTGGCCTTAGCATGGGGCATAGGTGGAAGTGGGAGGTGCTTCGCGAAGTGGAACAGTGTTCGCGGAGCACTGCCTCGCGAAGGAGTGGTTCGCGAAGCAGGGTCCTGCCAAGCAAAGTGCTTCGCGATGCATAGTTATCCTGCCTTGGCATAGGGATTACTAGCATGGGTTGGGTGTTTCGCGAAGCACGAGTGCTCCGCGGCTGCCCGGGTTCCCTTGGGAATCCCATTCCTTTGCGAACGCCCTTGGGCTTCGCGAAGGGCATCCCTCTCGGAAGAGGGGCTCAGGACGAAACAAATCAGAGTCGTCTCGCGAAGTAGAAATACCTCGCGGAGCTCATGATTCCCGGGGCAAAGCTTGCTTCGCGATTCGGGAGAGGAGAAGCCGAAAGGTCGGATTGTCTGTCGTGGGGACTCAGGGGGAGTCGAGTATTTATAGGGAAGGGGCGCCGCGAAGCAGGGCTCGCGCGCCGCCTCTTGAGCTTCGCGGCGCGCTCGCGAACGTCAAACGCGCTCGCGGAGGATCACCGCCTCTGGTGCTTCGCGGCGGCTCGCGAACGTCAAACGCGCTCGCGGAGGATCACCGCCTCTGGTGCTTCGCGGCGCCGCCAGGGCTGGGGCGCTTCGCGGAGGGGCTTCGCGGCTGTGCTTCGCGGCTGTGCTTCGCGATGCAGCACGCCGGCTGTCTTTTTCGTTCCTTCCTTTCGGGCCATATTTTTGGCGCCAACAAATGCACCCCCTCAGACTTGGAGCCGCGGAGGGTGAAGGGTCGAAGTCTGAGGGAAGATCGCCAAAACTGCCGGTGGTTCGCGATGCGGCATCGCGAAGGAGGCCCGCGATGCTCGTCGGGGCCGCAGATCCGGACGCGCCGCGATGCTCCGCGTGGGTGAGGCGCGCCGCGATGCTCCGGGGTCGGCGTCTATAAATAGGGGGTCCGCCCTCTTTTGTCTTTACGCGCCTTCCTTGTCTTCTTGCGCTCTCGGTTTCGCGAAGCTCCGCGTACTCCGCGACAGCTCTCCGCGAATCGAGCTTCGCGGCGAACCGCGAGTCTCTGACTCTGCGTCCGCGCCAAGCGAATCTTTGCGTGCCTACCTTGGCCGGACTTCGCGGTTTGATCTCGTGACCGATCTTCGCAATCCATCTTCGCGACCGAGCTTCGCGACCGAGCTTCGCGATTCATCCGGATGAATCCTTTTCCGAGGGCCAGAGTTAACATGGCTCATCAAGAAGCTGTGCGGGAAGTGCTTGCAGATGCTGCTCGCCGGGATGAGATGGCCAACCGCCCGGGCTTGGGGGAAATGGTTCGCAGCCATTCAGACCACACTTCTCTGACAGATCTTCTATCGGAAGGTCAGAAGGACTATCCACAGTGCAAAAAGCTGCCGTTGTACGGCTTTGGGCTGAGGGATGACGTCTTCATCCCTGAGGCGGGAAGGGATGAACCAGCTTGTTGGTTCAGGAGCACACCGTGCCAACACCAATGGTTCAGGGCGGCCGATGGTCACGCGCAGGAGGATTTCACACCTGTCACCGCCGATTGTCTCTACAATCATGTGAACGACATTGACGGGAGGCCACTGCAACCAGAGACGTCCCCTCCTCTCTACCGCACCATGCTGAAGGCGGCTCTGCAGGATCCGAAGAAGGGATGGTCCGATGAGTGGGACCTGCGCCAGGGCGGCAATTTTACCGACGACTGGGCCTGGGCCTACTGGGTAGGCGCCTCATGCGAGGAGTTCGAGGCTGAGCTGAGGAGAGTGGGATTGTACGAGGCGGCATGGGCCTCCCAGTTCCACATTTACCAGCCAAAGCAGCTGATGCCGGAACTGCTGAGTAGATGGTCGTCCAGGACCAACACTTTTCATCTGCATCACGGGGAGGTGGGCATCAGCCTGTGGGATGTCCACCAGGTTTCTGGGGTCCCGATCTTGGGGGCCATGTACGACGAGTTCCTCCCCGTCGTCGGCGTGTGGGAAGATGCGGAGCAAATGCCGCGACTGGCGTCAGCGCTGATGGCGTTTGTCCCCGCGGATGACAAGGAAGCAGTGAGGGACGTCCACTTCAGAAGATGGTTCAAATGCTTCCTGAACTTTCCAGAGAATCGAGAGTTCCCTCCAAGGCCTCGGACTTGTCCGAGGGCAGCCCAGCAGGGTAAGGGGCACTCGTATTGGCGGGTTTTGGAGGACAGCCAATGGAAGACTTGGGGCTTCAGCGTCAGCACCGAACAACAGCCAATAGTTAGGCTGGCGGCGTTCATCGCGGCCCTCATATGTGGGTGGATTCTACCAGTGAGAGATACAAGCATGGGGGTACGGCCCAGCTCGTTCATCATGGCATCGATGCTGGCCATGGGGCAGCGGATCAACCTGGGGATCCCGATGCTCGCCAAGCTATACAGATTGCTGCGACGTATCAGCGAGGGAAAAAAGCCGCCAAGAATATGCGGGCCCTTCCACCTCCTGTATGGGTGGATCGCGGCGCACATCAGGGGGATTTACGAGTATCCAAACCCCATTTCGCCGCCGGGATCAGACTTTCGCCCTTCCATCCTGAACGCAGTTGGGAGCTTCCCATTCAAACTGGCCGTTCCGATGGTGCTGAATAGGGTGTGGAGGGCGGACGAGTTCATCTTTCATCCCTTTCCACTGCCGACGGGAAGGATTACCGATGATGGACGGGGAACGGAGGAGCATCGGGCTTACCTCCTGGCCTTCCGAGGCGGCGTTTTGGTGGCTCGGATAGATCGTGAGCCAATCTGTGAACCATACACCCCGCACCGTTTTGCGAGGCAGTTCTGGTGCCTCCAGCGGCTGACCCCGCAGGTATACTGGGAGGTGCGTCACGAGGAGCACCCGTGTGTGATGAGACAGCTGTGGCTCATGTTCACACGTGAGGATGGAAGGATGCAGATCACATTGCCTCCACCCACCGCCGCCTTCAGCTTAGTGAAGGAGTACGCCATCAGCTGGGAGGCTGCTTATCCCGGGGAGATGCTGAAGCAGCCAACGATCCGGGTTGGTGACGGTGGGCCTCCTTTATCTCGAGGTCGGGGTCGGAGGGCAGCTAGGGCCGCCCGCGGCAGCGGGGCTGCCGTGGCAGAGGGACCCGCACCGGCCGAGGGCATGGCAGCAGCGGCGGATCCGGTGGTTCCGGGAGAGCAGGGTCATCCAGAGGGGCGGCCACCGAGGGGATTCCGTCGGATATCCGCTCAGGCTCCGGGGAAGCGGCTGCGTCACATTGACATGGCAGAAGATGCTGTCTTTCCGGAGGCTTGGGACGTCTGGGACGTCAACCGGCAATTCCTCAGCCCATCTGAGGTGTGGGCCCACCTGAATCGCCTCGGAATGAGACTGCCGGGCATAGGCCCAGTCCGGGCCGGATTCATGGTGTCTCCGGTGGAGGCGGAGCAATACTTGAACGAACTGGAGGATTACATCCACTCCAGTGGTGCCCCTCGCCCGATGACAGACCGGGTGAGGGTACTGTTGAATCAGACGGTCCCTCCACAGCTATCGGCTGCCGACCTGAGGGAGCGCTTCCCCTTGCCGGAGGAATCAGGGGGCTCTTCTCGGGAGGATGAGGCGGGAGGAGGGAGCCCGTTGGAGGAGGGCGAGGTCGGAGACCGAAGCTCAGAATCCGATGACTCCGCGGAGGCTCTCGAGGTAGCATTCCGAACCTCTCTTCTTACGATCTGTTATTGAATCCATACGGACTTCTCACCAATGTTTGGGTCAAGCAGGAGGAACTTGTTCGTAGGCCTCGTTCTCGCTCCTCGGCGGGTGACGATGCGGGGCCTTCAGAACCCGCGCCTATGGCTGCGTCCAGTTCTGCACCTGGTGGAACCGGGGGGTTTGAGGTGGCTCCTCCGGACTCTCCGGGCCTTCCAACAGTATACGGGGGGCCTCGTCTTGGAGTCCCGTCGGTACCGGCCCGGGAGCAGTGTTCGGAGGTTGATCTTCGTAAGTCTCCTTCACCAGTCTCTTCGTTGCCACACATGGGCCATGCCAACTAACGTTTATGTCTCTTTCTCTCTTTCTGTCATACAGTTCTCCGACTGGCGTGGGCTGCTGCAGCGAGGCTGGTTGGGATGTCTGGCGGCGTCCCTCCCAGGGGCATGCCGGTGATGGTGACGATAATCCCTTCACCTCCTCCAGCTGCGGTGCACACCATCACTGGTGGGACCACCAGTAGGGCCATACCTGAAGTCATCGAGGTGGACTCTGAGGAAGAGGATCAACCGGTCAGTCCCAGTCCTGTCGTGCCTGCGCCGGCGTCAGGCGTCGTACCAGACTCGACACCAGATGCGGATCCCGCTGAGGAATTCCTGCAGGCATATCCCGCGTACGAGCGTGCTGACCGCGCGGATTGGGACGAAACGGCCTCTGATGAGGAAGACAGCAGCATAGTCCGTCGCCGGTCGTGGAAGCTGATCACGCGCTTTATCAGGGACACCCCCCAGGTGCAATGGCTGGCCGAAATGGATAGGCTCCGCTCGCGGTTGCGCGAGCTGTGTGCCGGGGGAGTGGATGCCCAACGCCCTCACGCGCTCGTCCGAGACCTCATGGCTGAGAAGATCCGGGAGCATGATCGTGGGCTGAGCGTGGGATGGCAGAGGAGGAAGGCGACCAACATTAGGAAGCTCCAGGAGGCTGAAGGCGAGGCCCAACAGATGCAGATCCGGGCCAACGAGCTTTCAGCCACTCTCAATGCGCAGTCTGAGCTGGTCTCACACTTAAAGGCTCAGCTAGCGGAGGCTGAGGAACATATGGGGCAAACCTCTGGAAGGATGGCTGTCGTCCAGGCCGAGGTGGAAAGGGCCCGGGCCAGGGTTGACGGATTACGCCCCGCCGCTGCTGAAGAGGAGCGGGAGTTAAATCAGCGGCAACAGGCTCTGGACGCCGCAAGTCAACGGGTGGCGGAGCTGCAACGCTCTTTCGACGGAGTCAACCCGTCCATGGGGGAAGTCAACCCCCGAGTACTGTAGCGAACCCGAAGAAACTTTTATTAACACTTTTGTGCTTCAATTCTTCCTTTCTCCTTTGTTTTGAGTTCCGTAGCACGCAGGATTTCCACTGTTGAATTGTCTTGTTGCATCCCTACAATGTTTGCGGGACGTTTGACGACAATTCCCTCAAACCAGCCCAGATTCCCGAAAGATGGGGAAGGCTTGATCGGAGGAGGAACTTCCGGGATAGCCGAATTACCGTTTATCCAATGTGCTCGTATGCACGATTGCGGCAACACCAGGGGCGCTGAAATCAGTTCAAACAGATGAAAATGGGGAGTGTGAATCACGATGCCCAAATTCGGAATACTATGGAGGTGGCGTGACAATAAAGGACAACCATTAGCCGTGGCGGAGAAACGGTATCCTTACTGCGTTAGCCTGAAACGGGGACAACAAATGAGCATCGACCGCTGACCGTATTCGCAATGCGGGATTTTATCAATTTGTTGTCGATTAATCTTTCGGGACGTTGGCCCAGGACAGTTGGTGGACCATAGGTCAGACATCCTTACTGTTAGGGGGTCCTTCCAGACATGACCCGTCTTCCGGAACATTGGCCCAGGACGGTAGGTGAGCCGATGCGGCATGGGGCCAGGCCGTTAGGGGGTTCCTTCAGACATGAAAGAAGACGAGGGTCCGAATAAGGGGCACGCAAAGCGTGGAATATGGAGTGATGGTTTGTTCAAACAGAATTCAACACTTCAGTAGTTACACCACCGTGGTGGGTGTACGCCAGATGGGCGCATCGATCTGATCCCGGATCATTCTTTCTTCCAGATAGGGCCTCTCTGGCGAGGGCTGGAAATGAGGAGGAATAGGATTTTGCGATTCCTGGGGCTGGACCCTAGGTGAAATGCCTGGGTGTCTCTACGTATCCCATGACGATGGGAATCAAGCCATACGTAGTTCTGAAAGTGCAGTTTAACGTCATGCAGGACGAGGAGCAGCCTGACTGTGTTGGTACACATCCAGCCAAAACTACTAAGCCCACGTGAGTCGTGCTCGGTGTGGGAAACAAGCAGTAGTGGTGGGAATTTCCCGACGCAGAGAGGGGCAGGTGAGGGCAAAGGGATGCTCGGTGACTACCGGACCAATGACACTAACATGATCATTCAGCGCATCTAGATGCGCGAAGAGAAGGAGCCGAGTATGATGGAGTTCCACTTGGACATGAAGGAGTGGAAATGTGTGAATCATGACGCTCGAGATTCGGATCACGATGGTGACGGCGTGGCGATAGAGGACTACTGCTGACCATATTCGCAACACAGCATCCTATCGCGTTAGCCTGAAATGGGGACAAACAAATGAGGGTCGACCGTTGACCATGTTCGAAACACGGGACCATGTCACAAATGTTGTCGAATATCCGCAGGGGCGTTGGCCCGAAACGATTGTAGGGCCCTTAGGTCCAGCATTCATGGAGAGCCCTTAAGCTTAGTATCCACGTCGTCCGAGGGTCCTTTTGGATGTGGAAGAGGATGAGGATCCAAATAGTGAGCTCACGAAGCTTGGTCATGGGATGAGGGGAATGTCCCTGTGAAAATCCCATGCTTCGGGCTTTTTGTCAAAACACATCTGAATACGTCAACGAAACGTATTAGAGAGGGAGCAGATTCCTTTCCCTTGGGGAGATCTTAGTTTATGGTCATAGACTTCGGACCATGGATTGGAAAAAGGGGATCAGGGGACGCATGACATCACAACCTGACGTGAATGAGCTCGAGTCGAGGGACCGAACTCAAGGGTTAGGCTGGACCCGCGGGGAAGTACCCGGGCGCTCCTACGTATCTCATAAGGATGAGAATCAAGCCATACGTAGTTCTGGAAGGTGGCAGGGTAAGGTACCAGTGCCAGGGGAAAGGGGAAGTGCGGACGTGGCCCTTGCACTAAAAGAAGCGGAATTTGATGTATCTTGTTTGTTCTTTGAGGTGAATGGTTTTTTTTTGTGAAGCGACAGGCCTAGAACTGTAGGTCGTGATGTCGCCACAAGAATCAAGCCGTGATGGGCGTTGACAAATGGCATGGCGCGTGGCCAGTACCCAACGTGATGTCCTCTACAGCGAGGTCACCACAATGCGGTGCCGTTTTTCGTCGTGCGGCCAGGACGATAATGTCACAGTTTAGGGTCGTATGATAGGACCAAGCATGCATTTTATCGTCATGCAGCGCAGACGTAGCAGAGACGATGCTAGGCGGGAAATGTGCGCAGTGTTTATAAAACACATTTGACAGAGACATGATCCCACATCAAATTGTACGCCATCCGGAGGTAAAACAGGGGAAGAGACTGGCTTCCTGAATGGGTTGTACCCGGAGACAGGGCGTCTGGGCGGTCCTACGTGTCCCATGAGGATGGGAATGTGAACGTAGTCCCGAACGGGTCTTAGTTTATGGTCTTAGAGCTCGGACCGGGGAGTCCCGAAGGACGCCAGATTGCAGCTTTGTCCCCCTAACATGCAAAGGTGCACTGAGGGATAGCGCCAAAAGTGTCGAGATTCCACCTGGACATGATGGGGTGGAAAATGATGTGAATCATGCAACCAACATTCAAGGACTGAAGGGGCTGGCGTGACGACAGAGGATTACTTCTGACCATGTTCGCAACACAGCATCCTGTCGCGTTAGCCTGAAATGAGGACTAACAAAACGAGCATCGACCGCTGACCATATTCGCAACGCGGGATTTTATCGATTTGTTGTCCGTAAACCTGGAGGGCGTTGGCCCGTATCGGTAGGAGAGCCCTTGGGCGTAGTATCCAGGCCGTTCTTGGGGGTCCCTCCGGGTGTGAAAGATGATGGAAGTCCGAATAGAGGGGAACACGAAGCTTGACAAGTGGAAGGAACTTGACCAAGTTGAATCTGACACTCTTGGTCCTAGACCAGAGTACTCTCAATACATGGGTGAACCACTGCGGGAGCCAAGGGACTCAACCTTGAGGGTGATCGAGAGATGGCATATTCCCAGGGGAAGGGGGGCATGATGCCCACAACCTTGTATCATACCTACGCACCCCCCGCTGGAGAGGGATGGACCAAATGGTCTAGGTGACCGGGAAATCAGGATATCTCCCAGAGGTGGGGCTGGACCTGAATCTTAAACATCCAGGTGGTCCTACGTATCCCATTATGATGGGAATCAAGCCACACGTAGTTCTGAAAGGGTTCCTTTTAATGTCATGCAGGACAGGGGATAGGAGGACTGAACCTCAGAATGGGGCGTGCGTGGTGCAACTATTGCGTACCCGACGTGAATGAGGACATAGTCCTACACTGCACCACGCAGTCCTGTGATCAGGGTCCTGAAGGCAGGATTAGAGGGGTAAATTTGCTGAACTCAAGCTGGGTTCGGAGACAAGAGGTCTTGAACGTAGTTCCAGATGAGGGTCTTAGTTTATGGTCTTAGAGCTCGGACCGTGGATGGTGACAACTCCCAAGTAAGCACAGAGGTCAACCCAATCCCTAAGCCCACGTGAGATAAACTCGGTGTGGGAAACAAGGGGGGGACCCTCATTGCAACACTTGGGGCATCCATTAAAGGGGAGTCAGCAGAGAGTTCCGAAGGACACCTTTGTTGTAGCTTGTTCCTCAAACGCGCAGACGTGCACGGGGGAAAAAGTACCGAGAGTCCCGAAATTCTACTTGGACACGATGAAGTGATGAAGGGTGTGAATTGTGTACCCGGCATTTGGGCTTACTGGGTTGGCGTGACGACAGAGGAAAACTGTTATCCATGAAGGAAACACAGCGTCTGTATCGCGGAAGCCTGAGGTGGGAGCAACAAACGAGCATCGACCGCTGACCATATTCGCAACGCGGGATTTTATCGATTTGTCGTCCGAAACCCTGGGGGGCGTTGGCCCGTATCGGTAGGAGAGCCCTTGGGCTTTTGTATCCAGGCCGTACTTGGGGGTCCCTCCGGGTGTGAAAAATGGTGAAAGCCCTGATGCGGGGATACGCAAAGCCTGGAAAGCGGGCGCGGACGTGTCCGAGTAAAGCTTGGCATTCCAGGTAATGAACCAGAGTACTCTTAAGCACATTGGTGAACAGCCGAAAGAGGGATCGACGAAACAGCTCGGTGGTGCGGGAAACATGGCGTGGTCACTACAAGACCCTCGTAAATGAGGACATAATCCCACACCGCACCATATGATCTCTTCATGGAGGAAGGATGGGCCAAGGGGCCAAGATGGGATGAGGATTCCCGAGAGATGGGGCTGGACCCGGATTTTGGACATCCAGGTGGTCCTACGTATCCCATTATGATGGGAATCAAGCCACACGTAGTTCTTGAAGTGCAGTTTAACGTCATGCGGGACTTGGGTGGGGAGTAATATACTCCTGAGCAAGGTGTATAGTATGGCGAAAAACCGACGTGAATGAGGACGTAGTCCTACACCATACCATACAATCCTATAAGATAGGTCCTGGGCCGCGGCCTAGAAAGGCCGAGGGGCCTGAGGCTGAGCCTCGGTCAGGAGGGCCTAACCGGTTTGTAGTTTAACGTCTTACATGAGGACGGGGGGCCAGGGGCCCAAGGAGGCTAAGAGGCCTGAGGCTCAGCCTCGTAAGGGGAGTTGTACGGCGTGGTACATGATCCCGACGTGAATGAGGACGTAGTCCCACACCACACCGTACACTCCAGGTGAGAAATCGTGGGCTGTGGTCCCGATCACTAGCACCACCTGGGGGAAGTTTATCACCTCAGGATGGGGCAGAATGAATCACTGTTGACCATAGTCGAAACACAGCGTTCCTATGGTGACCCGCATGGGGGCAACAATTGAGGGTCGACCGCTGACCAAATTGGCAACGCGGGACTTGTTTCAATTTGTTGCTTGAGAAACCCTCAGGGGCGTTGGCCCGTATCGGTAGGAGAGCCCTTGGGCTTTGTATCCAGGCCGTTCTTGGGGGGCCCCTCCGGGTGTGAATCCATCCACGAAAGGGGCAAACTCCTCCAGGGGGGAATGTGCAGCCAGGTCAAGGCTTGCTCGACGTGGGCCGGGGCAAAAAATGTGCACCCTGTCGTGTCTTAACCCGAGGGGAAGATTTCGGCTTTTGGGCTGGGCCAACAGACGAAATGTCTGGGCGTTCCTACGTATCTCATAAGGATGAGAATCAAGCCATACGTAGTTCTTGAAGGCCATGCAGTTTAGCGTCATGCGGTAAGGACGTGGGAGGGTAGAAGAACGGAGCGGGCGCATGGTGCGACCTTTACAATCTTTGCGTGAGTGTGGTTGCATGAGCGGGGCCAAGAAGGCCGACGCCCTGCTACACAAAGATCCTCCAAGGAGACCATTCCCAGGGGGAATAGTGGAAGAGAGAAGCTTGGGGCTGGGCTCAAGACGAGGCGTCCGAGCGTTCCTACGTATCCCATAAAGATGAGAATCAAGCCGTACGTAGTTCTTGACATGCAGTTTAACGTCATGCGGGACGAGGGGTATCTCGTTCGGGGATGTGTGCGGCATGGTCATGATCTCAACGTGAGAACGTAGTCCTACACTGTACCGTACAATCCCGTAAGAGGGTAAGTCGGAAAGAAACGAGGGGGGCCTGGGGCCAGACCTCGGTGGAGACGGGGCCAGGGGCCCAAAGAGGCCGAGGGGCCTGAGGCTGAGCCTCGGTCAGGAAGAACTGACTGACTTGCAGTTTAACGTCTTGCAGTGAGGACGGAGATACAGTTTAAGGTCATGCGGGACCAAGTCGCAGTTTAGGGTCGTGCAGGACCCATGCAGTTTTATGTCGTGCAGGACCCTCTTGCAGTTTAGGGTCATGCAGGACCATCTCGCAGTTTAGGGTCATGCGGGACCATCTCGCAGTTTAGGGTCATGCGGGACCATCTCGCAGTTTAGGGTCATGCGGGACCATCTCGCAGTTTAGGGTCATGCGGGACCATCTCGCAGTTTAGGGTCATGCGGGACCATCTCGCAGTTTAGGGTCATGCGGGACCATCTCGCAGTTTAGGGTCATGCGGGACCATCTCGCAGTTTAGGGTCATGCGGGACCATCTCGCAGTTTAGGGTCATGCGGGACCATCTCGCAGTTTAGGGTCATGCGGGACCATCTCGCAGTTTAGGGTCATGCGGGACCATCTCGCAGTTTAGGGTCATGCGGGACCATCTCGCAGTTTAGGGTCATGCGGGACCATCTCGCAGTTTAGGGTCATGCGGGACCATCTCGCAGTTTAGGGTCATGCGGGACCATCTTTTGCCCTAGGCGAAGTATCGCTTGAGGAATCTGGCATTGGTGGGAGGGGTTACACGCTCTCCATCTGTGGTCACCAAGGAGTAAGCTCCGTTGGGGTAAACCTTATGGATGATATAAGGCCCTTCCCATTTGGGTTCTAACTTGGGCGGCTTCCTTCCGGGAATCATTGGCGCTCGCAGGGCCAGCACCAGGTCACCCTGTAGAAAAGAGCGGAGACGAACCTTCTTGTCAAAAACTCTTGCCATCTTGTCCTGATGCCTTTCCAGATTGTGCAGGGCACGAAGCCGGTTCTCGTCCAGTGCCTCTAGCTCAGCTAGACGGATCTCGGCTACCTCATCTGATGTCTGGTGATCATAAACGGCCGTGCGTAGCGACGGCAGCTGGATCTCAATGGGTAGGACGGCCTCAGCTCCATACACCAGGGAATATGGGGTCACCTGGGTAGAGTTGCGAGTCGTCGTCCGGTAAGCCCAGAGGGCGTTGGGGAGCTTGTCCGGCCAACTCTTCTTGTTCTGACCAACCATCTTCTGCAGAATGTTAGAGAGGGTCTTGTTGAACGCCTCGATCTGTCCATTTGCCTGTGCGTGGTAGAGGGAGGTATGGTTTGACCGGATGTCGTACTTAGCGTACAATTTCTTCAATTCAGCTGCTCGGAAGTTGGTGTCGTTGTCAGTGAGGACGGCGTGAGGGACCCCAAACCGGTGGATGATGTTGGAGCTCACAAAGTCAACGACGGAACGGGCCTTGACCTCTTTGATCGGAACTGCTTCTGCCCACTTGGAGAAGAAATCTGTAGCAGTCAGGATGAACCTACACTGGCGGGCTGTTGCCGGCGGGTACGGTCCCACTACATCGAGTCCCCATACCGCAAATGGCCAAGAGTACTTGGTGGGGTGGAGGGGTTCTGGCGGCCGATGCAAGAAGTTGGCGTGCACTTGGCACGCGTGGCATCTCTTGGCGTATCCAATACAATCGTGGATCATGGAGGGCCAGAAGTACCCTAGCCTCCGGATTTGATGGGACAGCTTCGGCCCAGCTTGATGGGCGCCACAGGAACCGGCGTGAGCCTCTTGCATAACTTGAGGTATCTCTGCTCCTTGGATGCAACGGAGGAGGACACCATCAAAACTCCGTTTATAGAGGGTCTGCTCAAGACTGGGGCCGCTCTGGAGGGTAAATTGAAGTGCGCGGCGTCGGATTCGCTCGCGCTCGGCCCGGTTGTCCGGGAGCTGACCATTTTGGAGATACTCGACAAAAGGTTCTCTCAAATCGGGGGTCGTTTCAACCACTGCATCCGACGAACCCGGGACTTCCGATACGGAGGGTCCGGCGGTGAGATGACTTACCCGCAGGATATCACGGTCCTCTTGGGTGACGGGAGCAATGACTCTCCGGTGGGCCACGTGTATGACCAAATCATCTTGCTCGGGTTCTGCGAGCGATGCGGCTAAGCCAGCTAGGGCGTCCGCTTGGCCGTTCTGCGACCGCGGGACATGGGTAACCTCTGGCCGAGAAGAGAACTGGGCCATCAGGAGGAGGGTGTACTCCAGCAACGGTGCAAGCTCTGGCTTCCTGACGACGTAGTTGCCATTAACCTGTTTGATTACCAGCTCAGAATCTCCTTTCACATGTAGATGGGGTACATGGATCTCGAGGGCCAACTCGAGGCCGGTGATGAGAGCTTGGTACTCTACCTCGTTGTTCGTACAACCTTCTGACAGCAGGAAGGAGTACGGCAGGACGGCTTGCGTCGGGGTAATGAAAACAATACCCAGACCCACTCTGTTGAGCTTGGGGTCGTTGAGCCTTCTACCGGTGGGGCTCCTGGAGGCGCCGTCGAAATGCATTTGCCAACACGGGACAGCGTGATCGACCGAGAGAATCGTCTCATCGGGGAAATCCAGGTCCAGGGATTGATCCGCGGAGGTTGGATGGGCAGCTAAAAAGTCTGCCAACGCCTGTCCCTTAACGGCCTTCTGAGGCACAAACCTGATGTCAAACTGCTGGAGAATTACTGCCCACCGCGCTAGTCGGCCAGTCAGCATGGGGCGGTTCAGGATGTACTTCAGCGGATCCACCCGAGAGATCAATTGCACCTCGTGGTGTTGCAGGTAGTGTCGCAACTTCTGCACGGCGAAGACGAGCGCAAGGCAGCTCTTTTCGATAAGGGAATATCTGACCTCCGTATCGAGAAGCATGCGACTGAGATAGTAGAGACTGTTCTCAGTGCCCTCGTTATTCTTCTGGGCGAGCAGCGCGCCGAGGGATCTTTCCAGGGCGGTCACGTAAAGGACCAGCGGCTTTCCAGAGACGGGTGGCATCAAGACCGGAGGTTGGAGCAGGTACTGCTTGATTTCCTCGAAGGCGATCCGACACTCCTCATCCCATTCGTAGGCAGCGCCTTTCTTCATGAGCCGAGAAAAGGGCTTACACTTGCCGGCCAGGTTCGCAATGAATCGGCGTATATAGGCTAAGTGGCCTTGCAGGCCTCGAAGCTCCCGAATGTTGCTCGGGGGAGGCATTTGGCTGATGGCCTTGATCTTCTCCGGGTCGATCTCGATACCTCGGTATCTGACAACAAAGCCCAGAAACTTCCCGGAGGTGACCCCGAAGGCACACTTCAGCGGGTTCATCTTCAGGTGACGGGAACGGAGGAAACCGAACACTTTCTCAAGGTCTTTGAGATGGTCCTGGCGCTGATATGATTTGACTACAAGGTCATCCACGTAGCATTCCACCAATGTCCCGAGGATCGGTTTGAATATGCGATGCATAGCCCTCTGATAAGTGGCACCTGCATTTTTTAAACCGAATGGCATTACCCGGTAGCAAAAGGTACCCTGGGGAGCCCTGAAGGCAGTGGACTCCTCATCTTCGGGGGCCATCCGGATCTGGTTATACCCGGAATATCCGTCCATAAAAGAGAGGGCTTGGAACCCGGCCGTGGCGTCAATCAACAGCTCCGTCACTGGAAGTGGGAAGTCATCCTTTGGGCAGTGGCGATTGAGATCGCGGAAGTCGATGCAGACTCTAATCTGCCCATTCTTCTTCCTGACTGGCACAATGTTGGCGAGCCATTTGGGGTACTGGACCTCTTTGACGAAGTTGGCCTTGATTAGCTTATCAACTTCAGCCTCAACCATAGCGCCCTGGGAAGGGTGCATTTTCCTGGGAGGCTGCTTAAACCCACGATGTTTTACCGGGAGGCCCAGACGGTGGACGGCCACTTGGGGATCCAGTCCTGGCATCTCATCGTAACTCCAGGCAAACACATCGCGGTGCTGTTTGAGGAAGTCTACATACTGCTGTCGCTCCTCGAGGGACATGGCCGCACTGATCAATGTGGGTCTTGGATCTGCCTCGCTGCCAAGGTTCACCTGCACCAGCTCATCAACCGTGGTAGAGACGCCTTCTTCAAAGGCTGGGGGAGCATCCTCCAAGTCTTCCTCCCCAGCCGGGGGGGGACTTCCCGTGACGGAAGGTGCTTCTGGGCTCTCAAAACCCGAGGGGCAGCTAGTGCCGACTTGGGCAGCAGCAGTCATCACATCAGGAGACTCACTCGTCGTGGAGACCATAGCAATGAATGCATTTGACCCTATCCCATCCGGCCTTCGGCCTAAGGGGCCACGCTTGACGATATCAAAGCAGTGGTGACGTGTCGGCCAGAGTCGGTTGATTCCATCCCGGCGAAATAGACATGTATGGCGCACCGCTGTTGTCATGAGCCTGACATCCCGGTACCGTACAGGGGTAGGAGATTCCGGGATGACCCGAGCCTGGTTGGTGTAGGAGTACGAGGTGATTCTCCGCCATCGCTTGGACGCGGGAACATGCCTTCCTTGCGTACCCGAAACAACAAAACATTGTCCCATGTCGGGGGTCGTGGCTTCCAACCGGTGGATCGGGAGGATGTAGGCGTCGTCCATGCTCGCCCAGGGATTACTTGCGATTGGAGCGGGCTCATCCTCGCTGACCAGGATCTGCTTGTCTTTGCTTTTGTAATAACCCGCATCCAGATAGCGGGCCTCACAAAAAGCAAAGGGGGACGCGTCTCCTTGGATCACGCCTACTCGACCGTTGAGCGAGTACTTAAGGCACTGGTGATACGATGAGGGGACCGCAGCATGCAGGTGGAGCCATGGCCTACCCATCAGTGCGTTGTAGGCGGTGTCCTGAGAAACAACCATGAACTCGGTGCTGGCAATTAAGCCACCGAACTGGGTCTTCAGGCGGATCTTGCCGACCGGGGTTTGCTCTGTCCTGTCGTACCCCTGAATCCTGAGGTCAGAGGGAGTCAAATCACCTTCAGACAAACCCAGTTTTCGCAACGTCCGGGTCGGAATTAGATTGATTCCAGAACCCGTGTCAACGAGGCAGCGACGGACTTCCACACCGTTAAAGTGGCCAGTGACATACAGTGGGCGAATGTGCCCCTGTATAGGAGGGTCTTCGTCTTCACCAGAGAACGAGATAACCGCCTGACATTCGGCGTTTTCAATCGTCTCGGTATGGAAGGCCTCCGCGGCTGCCACTTCCGTCTCGAACTGGAGGGGGCTCCTTAGGGCCTCGGCAAGTGCCTCGCGCATCTCGGATGACAAGCGCAGGGCCTCAAGGATGGAAAGCCTCGCCGGAATGCCGGCTAAGTGCTTTAGGACATCATACTTGCGTGCCAAACGCGAACCTCTGCTTACAGGGGGTTTTTCGGCATTTGGAGGCATAGCGGGTCCTGCTGGTTGAACTGGCGGTCGGCTAGCACTGGGTACATCCTGCTGCCTGCTAGTAGAAGCCTGGGGAGTAGTCGCCGGGCTAAGGTCGAACAGCGGGAGCTGGCCCGTCGCCGGGCCAGACTGGCTGTGATACGAACGAGGTGGCTCTCCCTGATCCAGCAACACGAATGGCGGTGGAGGTAGAGCCGAGGGTGCTGAATGGGTCTGCGCGTGCTGAGATCTGCGCTGAGCCTGCTGCCTCGTCTCGGTAGCGTGCACGGCTTGTTCACAAGTGCCTGCTGGCATACCTCGGTGACCGGCGCGATTGCGATTCCGCCGACGTTGACGTCGGCTGGAAACATTGGGGCGGTCTGCCTGGGGTTCCCCTTCGTCGGGGGTCATATAGGGCTTTACCAGCTCCACGGTGTTAACCGAAGCGTACCCTTGACTATCACTCGAAGAGTCATCCACCGCTGGGCGGATTCTGGGGGGAATGCCCATTTCAAGAGGCATAAAGTCGCCAAGAGTGCGGGATGACGACGGCACTGGCGGTGCACGTTGCTTCTTCTTACGTCGCCGCTGCTTGCCCTTTTGGGTAGAGGTCGACTGTGAGGACGATGCTGAGGCACCGGCTGCTTCTTCTGAAGGTTCCGGCTGCTTCAGGCGTGCCCGGATGATACCCTGGGCACGAACAACAGTTTTTCGAGCCATCCAGTTGTCGTATTTCTGGGACCCGCGGCTAGGGACCTGCTGCCACTCACCCTCGCTGTCACTGCCGATTTCTGATCCCGCAAAGACGCCTGCCACCTGCGCTGGCGCTGGGCCCAGCTTGACTATGTTGTTGTTGACCTGGTCCTGAAGCCAGTCTTTAAACACATAGCATCGCTTGAGGGTGTGCCCCAGGATCCGATGATAAGGGCAGTAGTTGGGGTGATCAGTGAGATGTGCCTCTGCCGGTCTCCTGCACTCAGGCAGACGCACAATCCCTTGCTCCAGAGCACTTCGGAAGTAACCAGGGACCTGATTTTCGTTGAACGAATAGGTATGGTATTTTCTTTCCGGGTAAGGAGCCCTGGGGGCCTGATCCTGTCGAGGGACCGGAGGGGCCTGCCGAGGGGGCGGCGCCTGGTTGTCTCGCCTAGGTGGCGGGTGGCGCGTTGCGCGGGGGAACCTGTCGGTTCTGAGGCGGTCGCTGCTGGGCAGGAGCATGTGCTTGAGGTGGAGGACCTCTGCGGGGTTGCGGGGGTGGTACCGCCGGTAGCAATTCCAGCTGCCTCGGGGCTTCTATTTGAGCCACTGCGGCGGGTTCAGCCCTGGCGGCCCTCCTGGCTGGGATCATTGGGGGCAGCAAACGTGCCTGACTAGCCTGTTGCAGGGCCTCTTCGAGGCGCTGGGCCTTATCCGAGAAATCTCTGAACCCCCCAGGGTAATTCTGGGTAATCAAGGAGGGTACCAGCTCTGTCTTTACGTTCCCCACACACATCATCAGTAATTGCTACTGAGTCAGTGGCATATCGAGAGAATACGTAAGTCCTTTCCACCGGGCGATGAAGTCTGCAACCCGCTCATCAGGCCTCTGTTTGCACTTAAAGAGGTCCGCGATGCTGGTCTTCCGCATGGTGGAGCTGAACTGGTACAAGAACTGCCGGCGAAGATCTTCCCAACCGGTCACTGATCCGATGGGGAGCTAGCTGTACCAGACGAATGCCGGACCTTCCAACGTCTGTACAAAACATCGGATCTTAGCGGCTTCTTGCTGAGCCGGGGTCCCCAACATGGGGCCACACCTGGAAGAGAAATGAGCCAAGTGCTGGGGTGGGTCCCCTGTCCCGTTAAAAGGCGAGAAAGTGGGGTTCCCAAAACCCGGAGGCGCGGGCTTATCATCCACCCACGCGGGATAAGGCTTGCCATCGGGTGGGACCGCCACCTGCCGTGTCTCCAACGCCTCGAGGCGGGCTGTGAGTGCCGCAATAAGGTCCTCCGGGTGGGGGTCCCTGTCTTGACGGGGATCCCTAACCACAAGCGCATTGCCAGGTTCTTCAACGCGGTAGACGGCTTCTGCTGCTCGCGGGTTGACTGGTTGGACGACCTGTTGGGCGGCCGGGGGAACCCGGGTTGGATTCTTCAGATTGCCCCGTCGCTCAGGGGGGTTTGGCGAGACGTATCGTGCCCTCTTGCCGTACGTTCCGGCTTCCGCCCTGTCCGCGGCAGTAGCATGATCAGGGTTGCCCGGAGGCATCTCACCGGGGGGAAATTGTTCCTGCCCCTGCTGTCCCGGCCTGGGATTACCATAGTCGGGTCGTCGCTCTGCGGCGCGTTCAGCCAAAAGTTCGTCGACCAGCCTCTTCTGTTCAGCAAGCTGCTGGCGCAACGTGGCTTTCTCAGGATCTTCGTCCGTTTTCTGCACGGAGGCGGACGGGTCGGAGTGCTTGGCTATTCCGACGTGCTCCTTACCCTTGCCAGTGCTTCGACCGAGCGCCAGTGACTCGGTGGGTACAGGGAGGCCTAGCAGGTTCCTTTGATGACGGGTGACTCTCCCTGATGGGTCGAGTAGTGGCGGTACGCACTCGGGTGGTAAGTCCCCATCAAGGAACTCAAGCTCATCTTCCTTATCCACAACGTCGGCCATGTGGACTGTGACCCCTCTTGAGGGCATATCCTCAATGTCGCATAGCGAATCAGGCTGTCGTAGAATAGGGTCGAAGAGGAGAGCGGCATAGCGTCCCCAACCACGGACTTGCACATGGGGGGTAGCTTCCCTGACAGTCTTGCGGAGTGCCTTGAAACTCTGAACGCATCTTCGTTGGAGGGCACCCTGATGACCGGGCGACTCGGGGTGCTGGGCCACAAGGAGCACCGCTGCATCAATCAGGCGGCACTGTTTGCCAATCTCCTCGAAGTGCTCCCGACTCCTGGGGTACACTACCCGTTCCCAACGGAGGCGGAAGTGCGTCGCCCACAGGGTCCGACAAAGGCATCCCACTTCTTCAGGGGTAAGAGACTCGGGTATGCGGAAATTCAACGCTGCCGCGGGCCAGAACTTCTCTGGGAAATAGTCCGCTGCAAGAATACTCCAGAAGCTCCTGGGTTCATCCTCGGAGTTCGGCCCTACATTTCCCCACTCATCAACCGGGGGTGGCTGAGGGACCGGTAGCGGCACCGAGGCGGACCTCTGGGATAGCAAACTCGGCGGCGGAGAATACGGCAAGCGAGCAGACTGGCCACCGTACTCTGGGCCTTCCTCTGAAGAGCAAGGTGACCTGACCACGATGTCACGATAGGACGGGCTAATAGCCGCTACTTCGGGTACGGGAATCGCCGTTACCGGTGTCCGGTCATGTCGTGGCTCTACCACCGTTGACCCCCAAAACAGCTCCTCGGGATCCCGGGTAGAGGAAGAGGGCGCTTCGGGCGACGGTGGCGGTGACTGCGCGGTCGAAACCTGCGGAATTCCCAGGATTTCTTCCTCCTGGATGTACCTGCGGAGAGAGACGGGAATCCGATGGACCTCAAATTCGGGGAGAACGAGGCTGACGCGTCTGGCTCCTGCCCCAGTCCTTGATACGGAGGAGCTGGGAGAAGGTTCCATCGCTGAATCGCATTCCGCTTCCGAATCGGAGAAGCGGGCAGGTTTGATCCCCCCCTGGGCCTTCCCAAGATTCTTCCCGTGGCGGCGACGACCCGCTCTTCTGCCCCTGGGTGGCTCTTCGGGACAGGGTTGACCCCTATCAGGCAGCCCTGGGGCGGCGCTAGCGGCGTGGCGGAGAGGGCCCCCACTTGAGACAGCCGGGGTGCGAGGGGCACCAGGGCAAATATCAAAGGGTACATGGGGAGGACCTCCATGAACAGTACCCACGTGGGCGGGGCCTCTGTTGGAACCGGCAGGAGCATGGGGAAGGCCTCCACGGTCGATGCGAGTGGAGCGAGGCTGACCTTCACTCCTCGAATTGCTGAGGCGAGGAGGACCTTCGTCAGTCGCAGAGAGGACGTAGGGGGGACCCCCACGTCGAAGGACCGGATGGACGGTGCCTTCAGACGGATGGACTTCATACCCTGTACAGCGGGCGCGGGAAATGTTTCCGCGCTGAGCATCACTGCCCCGGGGCAGGTCTTCCTGCAGGATGGGGGCGGCATGAGGCATGCCTCCACGACGAACCTCGGAGCGGGGAAGGCCCACGCTCTGTGGAGTAGTGGTACGGGGAGGACCTGCATCACCGCGGGTTAGCTCGCGGCGATCACTACTTGGGCCTGCAACCCGAAGAGTCAACCCGGCCTGCCCGCAGGGCGGTTGGGGTCTCGATCCTGGTTGGGCGAAGGGGTGCCCCTGCTTAATGTAGGCGGGGGCCTCGTAATGTACGTCGGCGGTGGCTCGGGCCACTGTAGCTGTCGACGTGGACGCGGCGAGGCGAGCGTCCTCAGCCCGGGCCCGGCGCTGACGTCGGGTCAGGCGGGCCGGTGTAGGTGGCGCAAGGACATAGTCTGCCTGTTCTTCCTGCGGGGCCGGACGGCGGCGCTGACGTGGCCGGACGGGAGCTCTCGCCTGGGAGTCCCGGGTCAGGGCCCTGAGCGGACTGAGTCGGACAACACCTGCCTCTTCAGCATAAGGCGAAGAGTCGTCAAGGCGTTCCGGGGATAGGCTCCCGAAACGATTGAATGTCTGGGTGGGGAGCGGGGGCTCCCTGCGCGGCCTGTTAGGGCGGCGTTGACGGCGGGGCCTGGAAGCCTCCAGGTCCAAACGGGCCATATCCCTGGTCGGGATGACCCCTTGTTCCTCATACCTGCGCACGAGGCTGTTGATCACCCTTCGTTGGATGACCTCTGATGGGGAAAGGGGACGTGGACGTCCCGCCTCCCGCGACGTGCCAGCCGTCGTGGCGGTAGTGGCGCCATGTGGGGTGGCCGTAGTGGTGTTGCCCCTGCCCCTGCGCGGGCGAGGAGCGGATGGTGACCGCATAGCAACCTGATTCCTGACAAACGAAGGGATCAACTCATCAGTACTGAGAGGAAAGTGATTGACAGCCAGTGCCCCAGCATTCTTCCATCCCCATGTCTGTGAGAAGGATCCACGCCAACACGCTGCAGAGCGGAGCGCCCCACGTTCTACTACCCCGACTTCCGGTGAGTTCCACGACAGGCCCGCCATTTGCTTGGCGGGGCCAGGCACCGGATACCTGGATCCGGTGACACGTCAATCTACCGGTGTCTCGAACGCTACTAATCTCCAAGCTGAGGAGAAGAATTTCACGTCGGGTTCACCATTTCTGTTTCCGACGCTTTCGCCGGGGCGCGCGCGCATCCGTCCGCGGAGGAGGGGGACGCGCGGCTTTGTTGCCCCGCATTCCCGCTTTCCAAAGGCGGGCGGCATTCGTTCCTTGTTCAGGTACGTCTGCTCCTTGATCGAAACGGGATGATGGGATGTCGGTTCTTCCTCCTGTGGATTCCTCCTCAGAACTCGTCACCTAGTCCGGGTCTCCCTTATAGATTTAATACGTAGTTCGTGAAACTCTTCCCAGTGCCATGTTTCCATGGACGCTGGTTAATTACGCTGCTTCTGTCGGGACATTCCAAAGGGTCCAGTCAGGGCAGCAACCTTCAGTCAGGGGAGTAATCACGTTTGAGGCATCAGTAGCGTGTCTGGATGCTGGGGTGCCTGGCATGTCTGTCTGTTGTCCTTGATCACAAGGCTTCTCGAGGGCGTGGAAACCCGAGGCATCCCACATCGAGCGCGGGGGGTTACATGTCATAGACACGTACCTGAGGTTTTCCTCAGCTTCCCGTGTTCAACACAGGGTATGTTTTGCAAGATTAACGTCTAGCAAAGACGGTTACGCCAAAGGCGTTCCATCCGAGGTTTTCCTCAGGCATCTCATGTTTACCACGAGGTAGGTCGCGAGTTTAACGTCTCGCGGAGACGGTTGACGATGGAATGGGACCATCGCAGGGGTGGTGACGACGAAGTTGGGCTTGAGCCTTAAAGGGGCTTCCTACGTATCCCCGTGGCAGGGAATCAAAGTCCGCGTAGTTCGGGATGGTGCCGGTAAACCGACGTGATGGTGGACCTTGGTCCGATGGGCATCGTCAGCGTACCTACATGAGGGTGGACCTTGGTCCGGTGGGGGTTGGGCTTGAACCTCTGGGAGGATTCCTGCGTACCATGCCTTGACATGGATCAAAGTCCTCGTAGTTCAAATGATACAGTTTAGCGTCATGCGGGACGGTAATGAACCCTGACGTGAATAAACGACGGGTGGTGGGTGTCGGTGAGCCGACATAAGTGAGGGACCTTGATCCACTATTGTCGGGCTTGAACCTCGTGGAGGCTTCCTACGTACCATGCCTTGACATGGACCAAAGACCACGTAGTTCAGGTGGGAATGGGTCACAACGGCTTACCGCTGGACTGGAATGTAGTTTAACGTCGTGCTGGACGTAGGTAGAACACGACGTGAATTGGGTGATGAGTGGGCTTGAACCTCATGGAGGCTTCCTACGTACCATGCCTTGACACGGATCAAAGACTTCGTAGTTCAAATGGTTTGGTCGCAATGGCTTACCACTGGACCGGGATGTAGTTTAACGTCATACTGGACGGGGGTGAAACCCGACGTGAAAGACGGGTGGGCTTGAACCTCGTAGAGGCTTCCTACGTACCATGCCTTGACATGGATCAAAGACCTCGTAGTTCAGATGGGGGGTTTGTCGGTAAACCGACGTGAAAGCAGACCTTGGTCCGCTGATGGTGGGCTTGAACCTCGTAGAGGCTTCCTACGTACCATGCCTTGACACGGATCAAAGTCCTCGTAGTTCGGATGGGGAGTAGACCTTGGTCCACTGATGGTGGGCTTGAACCTCGTAGAGGCTTCCTACGTACCATGCCTTGACACGGATCAAAGTCCTCATAGTTCGGATGGGGAGTAGACCTTGGTCCACTGATGGTGGGCTTGAACCTCGTAGAGGCTTCCTACGTACCATGCCTTGACACGGATCAAAGTCCTCGTAGTTCGGATGGGGAGTAGACCTTGGTCCACTGATGGTGGGCTTGAACCTCGTAGAGGCTTCCTACGTACCATGCCTTGACACGGATCAAAGTCCTCGTAGTTCGGATGGGGAGTAGACCTTGGTCCACTGATGGTGGGCTTGAACCTCGTAGAGGCTTCCTACGTACCATGCCTTGACACGGATCAAAGTCCTCGTAGTTCGGATTGTTTTGTCAGGGTCGGTGCTCACTCTAAGCCCACGTGAGTCATGCTCGGTGTGAGAAACAAGAGGTTGCAAGGACCTGACGATCACGTCGCGAAGGGTGCGTCCGTGAGAAGCGAAATGGGGCTTACGCGTTGAGCGGCCCATGGTGTTGGGACTTACTCCAGGATGGAGGCCCATGGCGCGACAAAGCGCGGGGAAGATGGACCTTGGTCCGACAATGGGAGGTGCCTCGTTCCCTATCACGTCCTCCACTGACCTTGGTAGTGGGGAAGTACCGAGATGCACGGGTGCAATCATCCGTACCAAAGGTTAGGGATTTACGCTCTGAGGCGACCCTTCCCCTGCGAACATACACCACTCCGACAAGGAGGATCTCATTCCATGTGCGGAAGAGTTCCATTCCCGTGGAGACGAGCGGTGTAATGAATGCTCGAGCTGGGGGGGACCCTTCGTGAGGGAGACGAGGTTGGGTCACAGTTTAACGTCATATGTTGAGGACGCGGTGCTTGGCAGTTTAACGTCCTGCAGCTCGGACGAGGTGGGTTCACTCCACACCCCTAGGGCTTACATAACCGGTACCCTCTGGTCCTTGGGGAAGGGAAGGTGTCGGTAAGGCCATGGTAAAGGGGGGTCGCGGGAGGAACCATCGAGGGGTCCACGTTAGCGTGGCTATGCGAAGAAGCAATAGCCGTTAGCGTGCCTATGCGAAGGAGCATTGGGCGAAGCAATGCTACGGGAGGTGTTGTCCATGGGACTTTGAAATCACATCGTGCAAACCTGGAGGGTCGCACGGAAGGAGGAATCGCTAAGCAGAGGAGTGTGCTTTGCGAAGTGGGGTGCCTTGGCCTTAGCATGGGGCATAGGTGGAAGTGGGAGGTGCTTCGCGAAGTGGAACAGTGTTCGCGGAGCACTGCCTCGCGAAGGAGTGGTTCGCGAAGCAGGGTCCTGCCAAGCAAAGTGCTTCGCGATGCATAGTTATCCTGCCTTGGCATAGGGATTACTAGCATGGGTTGGGTGTTTCGCGAAGAACGAGTGCTCCGCGGCTGCCCGGGTTCCCTTGGGAATCCCCTTCCTTTGCGAACGCCCTTGGGCTTCGCGAAGGGCATCCCTCTCGGAAGAGGGGCTCAGGACGAAACAAATCAGAGTCGTCTCGCGAAGTAGAAATACCTCGCGGAGCTCATGATTCCCGGGGCAAAGCTTGCTTCACGATTCGGGAGAGGAGAAGCCGAAAGGTCGGATTGTCCGTCGTGGGGACTCAGGGGGAGTCGAGTATTTATAGGGAAGGGGCGCCGCGAAGCAGGGCTCGCGCGCCCCCTCTTGAGCTTCGCGGCGCGCTCGCGAACGTCAAACGCGCTCGCGGAGGATCACCGCCTCTGGTGCTTCGCGGCGGCTCGCGAACGTCAAACGCGCTCGCGGAGGATCACCGCCTCTGGTGCTTCGCGGCGGCTCGCGAACGTCAAACGCGCTCGCGGAGGATCACCGCCTCTGGTGCTTCGCGGCGCCGCCAGGGCTGGGGCGCTTCGCGGAGGGGCTTCGCGGCTGTGCTTCGCGGCTGTGCTTCGCGATGCAGCACGCCAGCTGTCTTTTTCGTTCCTTCCTTTCGGGCCATATTTTTGGCGCCAACAATATCTAAATTCATGGGGATTTAAATATTATTTTTTGGCTCCCTATTTTATGAGGGTTATGGTTTCAAATATACCAAATTAGTATGTGATTTTTGTCACATTTTTCTTTCTTTGTGACAATTGTTTTTTGAAACACCTTTTTTATTTAATGAGGTTTAAATAAAAAAAATTTGACATGTTGTATAATTGATCTCAAAATTTTAAATTATATTGTATTTTTTATTTAATTTTATTCTTTCATGGGTTATACAATTAAATGTTATTAATGTGGAAAGAGCTTCGTGTTTAAATATCATCGTTTATTGTTATTGTTGGTGATTATATTTCTAATGTTGAAATATTATTATCTACCTCAAATTAAATCTCATTAATTTTCATAAACTATTTTAATTTCGTGTGTGTAATATATTAATTTCACTTTTCTCTACTTATGTACTCTATTTTTTAAAAAAATTTTTTTATGAAAAATAATCTTTTCGATCGAAAAATCATTTTCTTCAAACACCATGTTTTCTAAAACTGTTTTAAAAAATTATTTTAAAAAATTTCAATGAAAAAATATTTTTTTCCTATACAAAATTATTTTAAATTATTATTAATTTTTTGTATTTGATGTTTATTTTAACACAATATGATTTTTAAAATGTTTAATTTTTTTAAAAAAAATATTCAAAATAAAAATGGTATTTTCCTCAAAATGTATTTTATTATATTTTAATGGTATTTCCATTCATGAATGTCGACATCCCTTGTTTTTAACTTTGATAAAATGGGGATATTTTTTAATGATACCATATTATTTATTTCTCTAAATGGATTAGGGTCATTTCAAATAGATTATTATGAAACTCGTTTGTTTTCCACCGGTCAATTATCTATAAAAGTGAATGACATGAAAAAAATTTCTTATCCATAGGTAATAGGATTTTTATGAATTTAATTATGAAATAATTTTGAAAATTATTCATTTTCTAGTTCATGGACGTAGCTTATATGATGTGGTGGCCAAAATATCATCGGGTGTCACCATTACAGCCTATACTATGAGGTTCCCTAGAAAGAATCCAGTGATATAGTTACAAATTTTATAATGGGGTGACCAAAATTACACAAGGTGAGCTTATAAAAGCTTATATGATGGGGTATCCTAGATAGCATTGGTTGACCCTATTAAGGTACACATTATGGGTACACCAAGATAGGGCCACAATGCATTTTATAACAATTATATTGGATGTTGGTCATATGGTTATTCCATATAAAAGGGAGAAAAATGTCTTTTATGAAAATGATGCTACATGTTAATTAAAAACACTGTTAATTTATTTTGATGGTTTTATAATATTTCTTTTGATTAGGATAGATATCATAATGATTGTGATTACTAATTTTGATAACTCTTTATTTTTCAATGCTATAATTATTGATGATCAAAGTATTGATGTGTGTGAGTTCATTTATGACACGGTCATGAACTCTGATTATGTGTTCATACCTGTATTATCTTATTATTATCATTCATTATATTCAATTTATAATTCGTATGATTTCCCTTACAGACAATTTGATCTCACCCTTATTATGTTTCCATTTTCCTATCGTATAATGTATTAGGTTGAAGAAGATATTTCTATAATTGATTTCATATGGTTGATGAAGGTGTCCTAATGAGAAAAATAAATTCTAGAGTATGTGGGAGAAATTCTATTTTAATTTCATTTTAATTATTTATATAGTAGTTTTCTCCATTTCTCTTAATCAATAAACATAAAAGGACCATGAATATGTTTGTGATCCACTTTTTCCTTTTTAATTTGTATGTATTGGATGGAAAAAAATTGTGTCATAGTTATCACCAAAGAATATAATTTAAATTTCATTATTTTATCACTATGTTTGTTAGTGTGGGTTCTGGGATGTCATATACGGTCTTATAAATTTTCATAATACCTATATTTAAATGATTTCTTCCAAGGGAAAGTTTATGACATCAATATGAATATATTTTTATCATAACTCCATTTATTATCAATATTACTATCACAAATCCAATGTCTTAATTCCAATATATTTAACTTCCTTTCTCCTTTTATGGGGAAATTAAAATGTTAATTATGTGTTGTGTGTTGTGTGCACTACTGCATTGAGGAATTAGTGTATCCCATTTTATTATAGTTTCATTTTTATTTGTTATTATATATTTAAATATAATATAAAACCATAAAATTAAATAAATTATATAATTATTCTTCTATAATAGTTGTAATATTCCACAATAAGATACTTTTTTAATAAAAACCATCCATTTTTATTAGATTGTATTTTTAGGGTTTTTCTAAAAACCTATTGAACAGTGTAATAAAATCATATCAAGGATGACCATGACAACTTATTTTATAATAATGTATGATAAAACTAAGTAAAAAAAATTTATTTCTGATTCAGGAATGGTAACATTTTTATTGGACTCATTAAATGAGATACAAATTCCCAATTATTAGAAATCATTAAATCATAATAAAACAAAATTTCAGGGTCTTAAACCAAATTATAAAAAATAAAAATATAAAAATATAAATATTTATAAATAATAAATTATAGAACTAGTTTTTTATCTAGGAATGATAATATTTTGGAGAATAATGAGGAACAATATTTATATTATGAAAGAAGTTCTAAATAATCAAGATTACTCACACGAGAGATTAAAAATAGATAATAAATAAATAATATAAATGTGGATAATAACTATGAATAAAGATTATCAAAGGCTATATATATGGAAAAGAAATCTTTAATAGGTGATATAGATAGTCATTTTTTATATATGAGATTCATGAAATTTATTGGAATTCATGCACTAAGGTATGGGTTTCTTATCTTAAATTCTCACCCATTAAGATATATTTCTTGTTATAAACCATATATTATTTATAATTGTGTATCAAATTTCACATTATTATTTTTTTTCATCATAATTTCATTATTCTTCGTATTTATTATTTCATTTGGAATCATAACCATCATAGGGTTTTGACTCA
This sequence comes from Viscum album, assembly GCA_963277665.1. Taxonomy (NCBI): domain Eukaryota; kingdom Viridiplantae; phylum Streptophyta; class Magnoliopsida; order Santalales; family Viscaceae; genus Viscum; species Viscum album. Next base: position 1,431,430,978 of record OY728141.1, read on the forward strand.
AAAGTTTCTATGGTTTTAAGAGGTTCTTTGTCTCCAATTGAATATGATGAGACATATTTTTTATTATGCGTGATTACATATTTAATATGATTTATTTACATTCCAATGATTAAATTTTATTATATTTATTTAATTCCTGAGGTTAAAATATCCATATATTATTCATTATTTAAATGGAAATCAGATAATAAGATACAAATATCATAAGGGTTATTGTTATCTCAACATTAGTCATTTGGAAAGAATGATTCTTCTTGATCTTATTTATTCCAAGATTGTTCTTTTCAAAACTATACATTATTTCATGATTCATTATCTTTCTTTGTATAAAATGAATCTTTTGATTCAAATATACCTCTTCAATGAATTTCTTCCCCTTAAAACATATATCATTGTTGAGAATAATTCCCATTATCTTTATTGATGGTTTCCCATATTTATCAGTATTTTCTATTCCCACCAATGTCATCCGTTATATTCAAAAAATGAATTATATGTTACCTAATCTGAAATTAATATTTAGCTTCTTCACTTGTAAAAATGTCGATTTCTTACCTATTCTATGATGTTTGATTTTAATAAAGGTATTCCAAAATATTTTTTCCTCCATTCAAAATCAAATGGGTTGTCTTCAACTATATAACTCTTTTTATAACATTTAATTCTTTTCAATGATCTTTAATTGTATTTTTTTTTAAAATTTTTTTTCCTCAATGAATTCACATATCATTTTGAGTGAGTTATGTCTCTTTCAAGGATATATTATTAATGATTCATTTTAAAAATGAAATTTTTTAAGAAATGTCAATAAATAATATAATTAATATTATTAGAATAAAATTTCGAACTACTTTTTCATGAAATAATAATTAATTAATCCATGATTTTTTCATATGTTAATTAAATTAATCATTTTACTATTAATATTTGAACATGGGGTTCACTGGGGACTAAGAAAATAATAAGGTCCATTAATCGAATATTATTTTCTAAAATTATCACTTTTTAAATACTATTATATTATTTACAACCCTAATACTAGCCATTTTTTTGTTCACAATGGTATATAGACAATATTATCAAGACCTAGAGAGCTCCTCTCCATGAATTATCATTAGAACATATATTTATCCTCCTATAATACAACTTCTCAATTCTCTATAGAGTTAGAAGAGACTTTGAAGGTGATTCTCATGGTGATCAATGATGAACATCTCATGTTTGCGGATCTCCCACACTATCACTCAAGAATACCATGGTGCATCTCTAAGGCTCATGGTGCATATGTGGATCACTGATGGAGATAGTCTATAATTTATTATGATGATTTTGTTATGGTAATACATAAAGACTTTTTTGAATTCATTATCAATGATATATTTCATCATATGTTAATTATTTAACTATTAAAATAAAATATAAATCATTACGTAGTGATCCTATGTTTTGATTTTGGCATGAATTTATCAATTAATCCATGATTTTTTTGGTCTCAACCTTTAATGTAATGCACATCATAGAATAATCATCAATTCTAACAACTATAAGAGTTGGTCTTGCTCTACATGAATTTCTGTTATGTCGAGAAATACCAAGATTTATCAAATAGGCCGTATAATAAATTATAATTATCTAATGACCACAGATTGATTTAAGAATTTATCCTTATTTTTATAACTTTTAATCATTATTTAATATAAATCATGATATATCCTCTTTTTTCTATTCATTTTAAAAAATATAATCAATCATGGATTAATTATGAATGATGAACATTCAAAGAAATCGTCTGGAGGTGCCAAGGATTCATTCGAAATAACTGAAGAATGCAAGACGTGTAGCCCATAAGTACACATCGAGTACCAAAGGGAATAAACTGGAATATTTTATGTAATTCTTTTCAATTTAATTTATCACTATTTTTAAATTAAATTTATGGAATTTGAATCACCCATACCCACATTATTTAATGGAATGTATGCCTATAGTTTCATTTTATGTAATCTTCCAAAAATACTCAGTAGGATCCATTAACTTGTGTATGAGTAATGTTTTTCTAATAGACAGATCTCAGAGATGAATGGAACTGATTAATGTTTCGAGATGAGGTATAATAAATCAAGGATATTTCTAGGAAAATATTTTGAAAGTTGAAACATGTATCAAGTTATGGTTCAATGTGTTTTTCCCTCAGGTCGAGGATTATTTTATCACCCTAATGATAAACTAACCATCAGGAAAGGATCATGATCATACCACTGTTGATTATTTTTTTCTATCATTTTTTGTGGTTAATTTCATTATTGATGTTCTATCATGATAACATAAATTAATGAATAAACATGAATTGAAGATACAACTAAAATAAAGTGGATCATGTGTAAACCTTAACTAATAAATTGTTGATCACATAAGTCAATCCACGTAATATCAAAAATCATGCAACAATGATAATAATAATAAATTTTCTTATAAAAATAAAATCCCTCCAAAAGATATATCCTATTAGTGTATCCATCCAGTATTTATGTTAAAATTTATCCCATAGTTCAAAGTACAAAACTAGTCCAATTTGAAGTGATTTATATTATCTAGTAATTTTAGCTTGTGTTTTGGGATGATTTAATATTTGTCTATATCAATGGTTGACTTCATAAGTAAGAAATAGAGTATCTAGGTGAAAATAGTTAATAATATCATTATTTGAAATTTTAGGATTGGGGAGTCCACTCAATATATCAATGAGCTATGATTTAGTATATTTTCCCAATTAGGACTACCTAAAACTCAATAAATAACATTCTAATACCAAGTCCGGGGTATGAGAAGTGGAATTTGGATCCATTAAAGTTGAATGTACATGAAATGGTATATTCTATAACCAATGGTTAGGGATATTATGTTTCATTAAAATATTGGGTGATTAGTATATTTAATACTTATATATAGATAATATAAATTAGTTAAAATATTAAAATTTATCTCTTCATAATAATGGAAATGAAAACACACATGCCATCGACTATATCACTATGAACCATAGTAGAGGAAGATAAAAATTTATCTATAACTAATTTAAATGAGAGGAAAAGTTTATTGAATGAAAATTTAGGTCATTCTACACCATGTAATGATATTATATATGGTTGAAAAATCACATTCTTAAAGAACATGGAAAAGAGGCTACTGATGAAGAACTATATATTTAGATAAAACATATAGATGATGTGATATATTTGCAATGTTTAATGTTATTTTCAATGAAATGTGAGTTTATGAAGAAATATGGATATATGGATGTATATAGAATCTTTTCTCTCCATTGTGATTTTTATCAAGAGAAAGTGATAGAAGAAGGATGTGATATATCTAATCCATTGATCATGTGAAATCATGGATAATCAACAGCATATTGGAATATTTTAGTCATTATGATTGGACCCATATGGAAAATATAATTCTTGGTATTTGAAATCCCTGATGATATGGGAAAATATTTCATTTTTTACTTACTTCCTAAATCCTTATATAGATTCATTATGAATTACAACATGAGAAATAACAATAAGTCTCTTTCAAAACCTCTCACTCTCATTCACAATTTTTACAAGGACATGGGGTGTTAAGACCCATGAGTCTTTATAGTGAAAAATATAATTAAAAATAAGGAAAATATACCCATGACTCATTCCATGTCTAAGGTTATTAATCACCATCCTACTAAAAATAAGATGATTCAAAGAAAGTAAAATGAAGAAAATTCAGTATGTTTTGTATGTGGAATGTAAGGACAATATAAGAATAAATTCACCCAAAAGAAAGTATATGATATAGGAGAACATCTTATTGGGTGAAATATTTATATATCTCCTCAATGATTATTAGATATAGCTTGTGGTGCCCACATTTTTATCCAAGTGGTGGAACCATGTAGATTTCAAAATATTTACAATGAGTGGAGGATCCTCTAGTTTCTAATTTACTATGACATTCTACTTTCACTATATGATAATTTCACATTAACTTTGTATTTTTATTGATTTTTGTTTTAAGGAAATGTTATTTTATTCCGTGATTTACTAAGAATGTCATATATATTTCGCTCCTTAACATGGATAGATTAATTTTCATTTTTTCAGATAAATATTTCCTCATTTAAATACGGAAACATTGATTATGGCATATATGAACTAAATAAAATTTTAAAATTTTAAAATTTTGATAATAAATTATTGTCAATAGATAAAAAATAATGTTCACATCACTCATATCACACCCAGTTGTGGAATCACCTTCTTGATCATTTAAATGAGAAATATCTTACAAATCTCTATCATGACGGTTATTTAATATCCTATGATTTAAATCTACTTGAAATTTGACATGTTTGTTTATAAGGAAAACAAAAAAACACTATTTTAGGATAAGGTAATATTTCAAATGATATTATAGTATTAGTACACACTATATTTTAAGGAAAATATATAGAAGAAGCAAGGGGTGGACATTCATTCTATATCTGTTTTATAATTACATTTATAGATATTTTTATGTATAATTTATGACATATAATTCTATGTCCATTTATTAATTCATTTAAATAAATAATGAAGATTAAAATAAACTAGGTAAGAATATAATGATCCTTCAATCTGATTTGTGTGGGGTATATCCTAACGTAGAGTTTATCGACTTCCAATGAGAGATTGTATTTTTATCTCTACTCAATTTAACTTATACAACATAACAAAATTATATTAGTGAAGGATGAAATTTACCTTATTAACATGTTATTTTTGATGATTTGTCATGTTGATTGACTTCAATTATGTTGAAGCTCATGATGCTCAAGATTTGTTACAAGAACACATTACACATGTCCCCATGGAATATGTTATAACCATAACACGTGATATTTTTAGGAGTATCAATGTGGTTAGATAATCTCAGAGATATGGTTTTTAAGTAACTAAAAATGGGGACTCATTATTGGTTTACAATAATGGTCTTCTATCCTATAAGTATGAATTATGAATGATAATGATCTATAATAAAAACAAGAATCTATGAATTTTGAAATGAATTCAATGTATCGAAACGATGTTTTGGTCCTAGAAATTTCGTCCATTGATGTAAAATTCCATAGGTTCAAATGGTTATTCAAGAGAAACCTGAATATATAAGGTAATTTGAATATCCTTAATGCACTTCATGTGGGTAAAGGGTTTAAAAGTGTCAAGTAATTAACTATGATGAATCATTTTTTCCAAGTTATGTTTAAATATATCCTAGTGAAAATTATAGTATTAAATATGCATGACTGTTAGATTTTTGAGATGGATGAAAAAATATCCTTCCTAAATGGAAATAATTAAGAATATATCTATATGAAAAATATTGAAGGTTTTTTCCCTACGTAATGAATAAAAAAGATTTATGTTGAAGAGATGTATTTATTGATTTAATTAAACATATAGGTTATGGAACATTTAGTTCGTTCAATCTATAAAATATTTTGGTTTCATTAATAATGAATGTGATCCATGTGTTTACAAATGATTCAGTTAGACATTAATCATTATCCTAGTAGTATATTTTGATGAAATATAACTAATTGAAAATGACAGAGTAATTCCATAAACAGTTAAGGATTGGTTAAACATGTTTTTTTTCATTAAGAATATATGTTAAGGAGCATACATTGTAGTGATAAAGATCATTTTATATAGATGTAATAGACTTATTCAAATATGTAAAGGTACATAAATTTTCAAAATGCTAAAAAGATGTATTATATAACAATTCAATAGAGGATTTTTTTCTCGTGTGGTATGGTATATATTATTATAATAAAATATATCTAAAGTCCCCAAAAAAGATAGTGAGTAATAGATCATACTCTTCTATGATAAGATTAATTATGTTTCAATAAAATTTATTTTGGTTTATGTTTCCTTTGCCTGGAAAATTACCCGAAAAAGTAAAGATGATCTAATTGAACAACAGTTCTATACTGTTAATTTTATCCTATTTTTTTTAGAAGAACTAATGATGTGTTTCTAGTTTATGTGAGATATTGGGAGCTATTCATTAGGGGTTTTCCTAATGATATATTTCAAAAATATTATAATTATTTAATTTTGTGGTTTGTATATTTATTCATTCTCAATAGAGGAGTTCTGAGTTAGAAGAGTTCTGAGTAGCCAGTTTTCACTAATTTAATAGTGAAATATAAATATATAGCTTCTTAAAAAGATTATAAAGAAGTTTTTTGGATATGAAATTTATTCCCTGTTCTTTATGTTGTGAATTACATTAAATATCCTATCACATAATATTATGATCATGTTGTAGTGTTTGATCTCACAAATGAGTCTGGGTCACACCAACTGAAAAAGTGTATACATCAGAAGTATCAGCACTTAGAGGACATTCTCATTGGGGGTTAAATTATAGTGAGTAGAGTTTCCATGTAATAGAACATGGTAAACCCATTGATTCAATACCTGTCTAGTCAGAATCATTATTATCATGTGAGAGATAGTGGTCTAAAAGTTGTTCCTAGCTCAATCTAGTGTCAGTGGGAGTCTATGGGTGTTGGTTTTTTATAACTATTTTCTATATAACTGATTATTACATGTATTGATTTTATTAAATATTAATAAAATTATTATAATATCATGAATATTATCTAATGTTTTGTAGTGAATGGAATGGTCCAAAGAGTATTTTTTACACTGAAAGGTAATTTTAGGTCGCTATTATGATGAAATCCTTGAAGATCCATGACAGTATTCATAAACATATGTCCAATAGTTGGATTATATCATTTTTAGGACACAAATGATACATTATATCATTGTCATAGAATCTTATGACTCAGAGTAACTTAATCATAGTGCACGCCCTTTCTAATTTCTAGTTTAAGAGATTATGATATCATAAAGTGCCTGTATAAAATCAACATTTATAAGTTTCATCAGATAATCCTATCTATGAATATTGTTATTTATCCTTATACATCAACATAATTATTAATGGATATCATAAGTCTTTTACTTTTATGTATTGATGAAAACACTGATGACATATGTTTACGGTGAAGTACAATACATTAGGTGCATCAGAAGTGATATGAATATAATGAATATTTTTAGAATTTATTTTCCCACTATGTTATTTTATGTATTTAGATTCTTATTCACTTTCATGGGAATTGAAATCCATAAATAAATCCACGGAAATGGTGTTCTATGGGAAGGGTAATTTATCTAAATTAAATATAAGAGACATCGATCACATAAGGTGATGATACCGGCATGCAACCTATATTACTAGGGATTGTATGGTAAGTGGATTATATTATATGTAAAGTGATTTTATATGGTTGTATTCAATTGAAAAAAAACTTATTTCAATATGGATCCCTTCATGTGTTTCGATATTCCATCCTTTGACTTTGGGTGGCTCTTCCTAATTCCACTTGGAATGTTTCATAGAGGGTCCCACACTAAGTGTATCTATAATATAAATTAAATATTATTATTATATAATATGGTGAATAAATATTATTTATATACATATTTTATTAATATTTCATTTCTTCTTGAATTCCTATATTCTTTTACTAGAAATTTGAGACGAGGAATATTTAATAAAAAATAATTTTCTATTATGTAAATCTAATATGTATTTATTTATTGAAAAATAATACAATGACATTTATTTATTAAATAAATATTTATTATTCAATAACCAGAAATTATAAAGGAGGAATAGCGGACCATTTTAATATGTTTTAGGATAAATAATATATAAAATATTATTTGAATAAATATTTTATGAAATTATTCAAGTAATAATATTTAATTAATCCGTTATTTTTTATGTGAAGAAAAATATTATTATTAACCATAATATTTGTACAAGGGGGATTTTAGGGATTATGAAAATAATAAGGGCATATGATCAGTTTTTATTTCCAAACCCTAATTCTATTTTAACCCAATTATATTATTTCTAACATTAATGTTAAATATTTTTTATATCCATAAAGAAATATGGAGAACACTAACAATTCATAGAGATCTCCTCTCCTATAAAACTCCCAACAATATAGAGCAATCCTCCACTACCACCCCCCTCATATATATAGAGAATAAGGAGAGTCCTTTAAAGTTATTATCATGGTGGTTAGAGAAAAATGATACAAGCACTATATCTCATGTGTTATCACTCATGGATTTTTATGGTGATTACAAGAGGTTTTCAGTGCACGTATATACATCACTACTAAAGTGGATCAATAACTGGTTTGAAGTGCATTGTGTTGCATTTGTTGTCAATGAGGCATGAAGTTGTCTTGGAATGAATGGATGTCAAGGAGTCAAGATGTGAATGTCAAAGGATGTGATGGTGTTGGTGGTGAAGGAGAATGGCCATAGTACTAAGATGCATGTCACTTAGGAGATTCACTAAGTGACATAGGAGATGATGGTTGAAACATTCTCTAAGAACATCAAACGATTGTTGAGGTGATCATTAAGTTCCAAGAACTTGTATCAACTGGATACAATGTCACAACAAGCTTTAGAAGACCATGCATTGTATTGACAATGCATGAGGAGATGAGAAGAAGATCCATCCACAACTTCTAAGTGGATGAAGTGGTTTAATAAAATCCATGCACTAACACTTAGTGCATGTGAATCTGAAGAAGATCCAATTGATCTCTGATTAGATCAATGAAGCACATTGAAGACTCTATTTGATTAAGGAGCTCGATTGATGAAGAAGACCCTTCGGGAATTTCACATTCTATGTATTGAGTATATGAGAGGAAGAATAGAGGAATTCTTAAGATGAAGAAGAGAAGAAATGGGAAGAAAGAATAGAGGAGGAGGCACTTGCACTTGGCATGTTTTATATGGAGGAGAAACTGGTTTTTATACAAAGTCTTTATTCTATCTTTTGCCAAAAAATTAGGCCAGCCGAGGCACCTTGGGGGGTTCAACCCCAAGGCATGGGACTAGGGCACCACGCCCGGGGGAACCCCGTGGGGCGAGCCAGGGCGGCAGGGCGCACCCAAGGACACCCGCAAGGGCGCCAGGGGCACGCCCGGAGGAGCGCAAGGAGCATAGGGGCGCTTGAAGCGCGCCCGCAGGAGGCAGAGTGGGCGCAAAGCGCGCCCGCAGAGAGAACCCGGTGCGGGGCGGCACCGGGAGGGGGGAAGTTCAACTGAGCGCTTTCCCCCAGCGCTTATTTAAAAAACCGCGGAAAATCCGCGGAAAGTTTCGATGTGGGACGCGCATTTTTCACCCGGGACAGATCTGAGCCGTCCGTCTCATCGCGCGATTGATCTGCGCCGCACGATTCATCTGCCGCGCGCCGCGATCTGATCCAGCCGTCCGATGAATCTCCATAGCCTGATCCGACGGCCGTGGCTTGTCTTCCACCTCGAGCTCGAGCCGAAGCCACCCGCGAGCTCCGCTCGAACCAGGAGCCTCCCGAAGATCTATTTCGAGTTCCCGGCCACCATTTTCGAAACCGAGACCTCCATTCGGCTCGTCTGGCTACACTGAATACATCCATGCCTTAAAATTGGCTTGCATGCAACAAATGAGGGATTTCGAGTTCGGCCGAGGCAAGCGAAGCTGCCGAGGCCACGTGGTTTATGGTTTGCATGGATCAGCCTAAACCGAAGGCTGTGCATACGTTATGAGTCGCATGCACGTAGAGGAACAAAAATAAATGAAGCCGCGTAAAACAGAGAGAAAGAAACGTGATTTTCGGATTGAGTTTAAAGATTTTCAAGAACCGAAAATATCGGTGATTCAAAGATTGTATCCCGCGGATGAACCGCCTCTGCCTCGCCTATAAAAGAAGAGCCCAAGGCTCTCTGATTGCTTGCTGATCCGCTGAGTATTTGAAGTCCCGTGAGAAGCACTCTGTGCCTCACGAAGTCGAAGCCCTGCGCGCAAACTTGCGCGGCAGTGAAGCCAGGAGAATCCCTTGCTCCGCGGTGTTCCTTTTGCGCACTCCTTGCGCGAAAGAGGTTGGAGAAGAACCCTGCGCGCCTTCCCCTTGCGCGGCAGGAAGAACCCGGGGCCGCGGCATCTTGCGCGCCCACGGTTGAAGCCCGTGCTGCCTTGCACCCAGGTGCTTGCGCGACCCATGGCCAGTGGCACCTTGCGCGGCTGCCCCTTGCACCAAGACATCTTGTGCGCCTCCTTGTAGAAAGGGTTCAAGTGAGAACACCCTACGGCTTGTGTGTGTGTGCACAAAAGAAATAAAAAGGCCGCAACCTTGGGTGTGTGTAAAACAGAAGAGGACCACGGCCAGTGTGTGCACATGAAGCGAAGACCACACTATTTGTGTATGTGCAAATTGTGTGTGCATTTGAAGAAGAGGCAGTAGCCTTTTGGGTGTGCAAGAAGAGGAACCTTAGTGCTTATGTGCTAAACAAGCAGGACCCGAGCCCTTGCACCCTTTGAGTGCAAAGTGAAGAAGAAGAACATACGGGTGTTGTGTGTGCAATTACAAGAAGGTGGCAGTGGGTGTGCACCAAAGAAGACCCGAGGCCTTGAGGAAGTGTGTGCAAGTGGAAGAGGCCGTAGCCTTGTGTGTGCACACTATTGAAGAACAACTAAAAGAACACTAAAGTGTGTGTGTGCAACAAGAAGAGGAAGGTCACTACAAATGGATGCTAAGTGAAGAATTTGTGTGTGAAAATTAAAGAAGTGGCCGAACCTAGGTGTGTGCACTAAGAAGTGTGTATACACCAAGAAGAAGAAAAGGGAGGACATCCACACTAAAGTATAACACACATTCTAGTGTGTAAGCTAATTGCGTAAAGTGTGTGAAGTCTGAGAGGTAGGTGTGTGCTCAAAAGTGATTACACCCTTTGTGGGTCTACTGCACCAAGAAGAGGAAAGGGAAAGTGCATGCATGCATGCATGCACGTGCACACGTGAACAGTGCTAAATCAGTGGTGTGCATCTGAGGAGTCCAAGACTTGAAGATCTTGAAGAGTTGCCATGCACTCAGTGCATGATGTTGAAGTGAACTGAGACTGGACCAGACCAAAGATAAAGATATTATTTGTCTGAGCATTCAGTAATTGGAGAGAAGCCGGGGCATCCTTAGAAGAAGGTGATAAAGCCCAAGCTAGATGAGAAGACCTGTTCACCACAAGTGATCAGAAGAAGAGCAAGCCCAGCAGTCTTTATCCCAGACTGCTGAGGATACTTGAAGAAGAACTTAAAGTGAAGAAGAGCTACTCGTGTGACTCGAGGAGCCAAGAGAAGACCCTGTGGGACTCAGGGAGAAGAAGTCTTCAGTGGGATTCTGGAGCAGGCCAGTGGGACTCTGGTAACACTGTGGGACGCAGTATAAAGACCCTCCTGTGGGACTCAGGAGAGATACGGTGGGAAGCTGTATCGACCATTGTAATTTTAACAGGTTATAATGGAGAATCCATGCTGGGAGAGCATGGCAAGGATGTAGGCCTTTGGTGCCGAACCTTGTAAATCCTTGTGTCCTGTGCCTTTTCATTACTGCATTATCCGAGAAAGGTTGAGAGATACAAGAAGAGTGGATCGAGGCTTTAACCAGCCATAGAGGTTTAATTGATTAAGAATCAATTAGTAAAAAGATTTTAAGGGATCACTGATTCACCCCCTCCCCCTCTCAGTGATTCACACTGATCTGGGCACTTCAATTGGTATCAGAGGGAGGTTGCCTCTAAAAGATCCAAGGGAGTCTTTACTAAGTGCAGATTTGAGGAAATGAGTGACCTGCCTCAAATGGAGATATCTGCCAAGACTCAGAAAAACAGAATGAAGAAACATGCAAAGAAGATGAAGAAGAAGGCTGGTGCAATCAGAGAAACTCCTTCTATGGAAAGAAATGTGAAAGTCACATCAGATGACAATTCCTTTTATCATTCTTCTGATGAAGCCTTCTCTAGCTGTGATGAAGATGGAAGGAACAATGATCTTCTAAATGCAATCAAATATCTTCAGAAGAGAGTCCCCAAGGGAATTGCAATGTGTATAGCTACAGGCCTCCTTGATCTTCAAGAAGAAAAATTACAGCTAGAAGATGAAGCCAATTCTCTCGAAGTCCAATTGGCCAAAAGGGTTGGGATAACCAACACTCTCAGAAAGCTGGTAAATGCCAAAGATGAAACAGTTTCCCTTTGCAATGAAAGATATGAAGACACTGCTGAAGAATTGCAAAGGAGCCTTTCTGAGAAAGATTTCTTTAAAATAATGGTCAGAGATGTTTTCCATGCACTGGAAAAGAGGCACAAAGTTTCAATGAATGTCAGAGATGCTCAACTTGAAGACAAAGTAAAATTGGTGAAGGAACTAGACAATTCATTGCAATAATTGAAGAAGGTGCATGAAGACCAGATGAAACAACTGGTGAAGAATTGGGAAGGAAAGCTAAGAACTGTTGAGGATGAGAAGAACTCCCTCAATATGAAATGCTTAGAACTGGAGGTGATATTGAAAAATCAGCAATCACCTAAAGCTGAATCCTCCCAGTCAGCTGAAAGAAGACATGTTGCTACTCAAGTATGCTTTGAGCAGGATGATTCTAAGAGAAAGACATCCTCCAATAAAAGTGCAACATCTTCTAGAAAGAAGGTACCATCCATCCCATCTTGTACTGATGCTTCTAATTGTGTTTCCACAAAAAGTGCAGGATGGAAGAATAATTCCAAACAAATATGGATGAAGACAGTAAAGAAGCAGAGCTCTCCTGAAACAGCACAACAGGTCATGAAAAGTACCCAACAATCAAAAGGACAGAAGAGGTCTAGATTTGTGGGTCAGTGTTGGTGTTGTAACAAGTATGGGCATTGTGCAAAGGATTGTTGGTACAATCCACTGAATGCCAAAGCACAGAGGAAGCCCATGCCAAGGGGGAGCAAGCCAGAAGAAAAGAAGCAACATCCACAGGTCCAGAGACATCTGTTTACTGCTAACAGATTTGGATTACTTGACAACATCTGGGATGATTGCAAAAGTGGTCAAAAAGATACATGTCAATCTCCAACTGTATCCAGAGCTCAAAAGAAGAAAAGATCACTGAACCTGGCTCAAAAAGATTCCTTGGGAAGCAAGCAGAAGAAAGTAGAAAATGCTCCCAAGAAGTGTTTGAAAAATGAAGAGAAGTCCTTGGATTCTAAAACCAAGAAGGGTGAGTCATCCAGAAGGACCACCAAGAAGAAGTGCTTCTACTGTGGAAGGAATGGTCATACCATGGATCTTTGTAAAGAAGCCATGAAATTCAATAGAAGCCAACTGGACTCCAAAAGACAATCAATCCAGAAGAAGAAGGGATTGATTGAAAACAAGTTGCCTAAGAGAGGTAGCTTGACAGCATCAAAAGAACCATGTGGAACTTCCAGAACTGAGGCCACACTTCCAAATGATTTACTTGTCATATGGCCACATCAGTTGCAACTTGCCAGAGAACTACAAAGAGCTGAAGATGAAGCTCTGGCATTTGCTAAAGCAAAGGGGAAGAAGAAGGTTTCACATGAAGATGTTTTGAGAACCACACCAGCACAATCATCAATGAAGCTCAAATGTGCAAGTGTGAAGACTGGTGAAAATGGGACATCTCGGTTGAGAGAATCTTCTCAACCTTGTTGTTCACATTGATGAACCAAGGAGGTTCCATCTTATTCCCTTATACTATTGGTATTAACATGTGCTGACATTGCAGGGAATTGAAGATGATGATCATTCTCAGCTGGAGGATGGTTTTGATTGAATAGAGTGCACCCCTTGAGGGGGAGCCAATCTGAAGAAGATGGGATTCTGAGATTAATACCATCTTGAGAGAAGTGAAGGTATTCCAATCATACTTTCATCCCTTGTTTCTTAATTGCATTCATCATGACAATTAAGGGGGAGTATTGATTGAAGACAAATAGATGAAAGGGGGAGCTTTATCTTAGCACTGAACTTTCTAATAAGTTTTGTGAAGTATGTGCAGGATTTAGCAATTCATTGTTATATCTGAAAAATTCAAGCCCCTAAGCATGATCTCACATGTGTATAGAATGTTGGACAGCATTGAGTACCTTGGTTACATCACTCTTGTTTTCTACACCGGGTTAGCCCAAGTAGACTTAGAGTTGATCTACTAAAGGTTCTTTGCTAAAGAAGAACATGTGACATCATCCCTCTCTTAGTGATTTTGAAGAAAATGCTTTTAAAAGGGAGGAAGATATTTTTGAAAGTGAACCACACCACACCTTTGCATTTGATTGCCAATAAGGGGGAGAAAAGATTGGGCACACATATTGACCCATTCATATGTGCTGAAGGAGTGTATTGACAACAAATACAAAGGGGGAGATTGAAGTGCATTGTGTTGCATTTGTTGTCAATGAGGCATGAAGTTGTCTTGGAATGAATGGATGTCAAGGAGTCAAGATGTGAATGTCAAAGGATGTGATGGTGTTGGTGGTGAAGGAGAATGGCCATAGTACTAAGATGCATGTCACTTAGGAGATTCACTAAGTGACATAGGAGATGATGGTTGAAACATTCTCTAAGAACATCAAACGATTGTTGAGCTGATCATTAAGTTCCAAGAACATGTATCAACTGGATACAATGTCACAACAAGCTTTAGAAGACCATGCATTGTATTGACAATGCATGAGGAGATGAGAAGAAGATCCATCCACAACTTCTAAGTGGATGAAGTGGTTTAATAAAATCCATGCACTAACACTTAGTGCATGTGAATCTGAAGAAGATCCAATTGATCTCTGAAAAGATCAATGAAGCACATTGAAGACTCTATTTGATTAAGGAGCTCGATTGATGAAGAAGACCCTTCGGGAATTTCACATTCTATGTATTGAGTATATGAGAGGAAGAATAGAGGAATTCTTAAGATGAAGAAGAGAAGAAATGGGAAGAAAGAATAGAGGAGGAGGCACTTGCACTTGGCATGTTTTATATGGAGGAGAAACTGGTTTTTATACAAAGTCTTTATTCTATCTTTTGCCAAAAAATTAGGCCAGCCGAGGCACCTTGGGGGGTTCAACCCCAAGGCATGGGACTAGGGCACCACGCCCGGGGGAACCCCGTGGGGCGAGCCAGGGCGGCAGGGCGCACCCAAGGACACCCGCAAGGGCGCCAGGGGCACGCCCGGAGGAGCGCAAGGAGCATAGGGGCGCTTGAAGCGCGCCCGCAGGAGGCAGAGTGGGCGCAAAGCGCGCCCGCAGAGAGAACCCGGTGCGGGGCGGCACCGGGAGGGGGGAAGTTCAACTGAGCGCTTTCCCCCAGCGCTTATTTAATAAACCGCGGAAAATCCGCGGAAAGTTTCGATGTGGGACGCGCATTTTTCACCCGGGACAGATCTGAGCCGTCCGTCTCATCGCGCGATTGATCTGCGCCGCACGATTCATCTGCCGCGCGCCGCGATCTGATCCAGCCGTCCGATGAATCTCCATAGCCTGATCCGACGGCCGTGGCTTGTCTTCCACCTCGAGCTCGAGCCGAAGCCACCCGCGAGCTCCGCTCGAACCAGGAGCCTCCCGAAGATCTATTTCGAGTTCCCGGCCACCATTTTCGAAACCGAGACCTCCATTCGGCTCGTCTGGCTACACTGAATACATCCATGCCTTAAAATTGGCTTGCATGCAACAAATGAGGGATTTCGAGTTCGGCCGAGGCAAGCGAAGCTGCCGAGGCCACGTGGTTTATGGTTTGCATGGATCAGCCTAAACCGAAGGCTGTGCATGCGTTATGAGTCGCATGCACGTAGAGGAACAAAAATAAATGAAGCCGCGTAAAACAGAGAGAAAGAAACGTGATTTTCGGATTGAGTTTAAAGATTTTCAAGAACCGAAAATATCGGTGATTCAAAGATTGTATCCCGCGGATGAACCGCATCTGCCTCGCCTATAAAAGAAGAGCCCAAGGCTCTCTGATTGCTTGCTGATCCGCTGAGTATTTGAAGTCCCGTGAGAAGCACTCTGTGCCTCACGAAGTCGAAGCCCTGCGCGCACACTTGCGCGGCAGTGAAGCCAGGAGCATCCCTTGCTCCGCGGTGTTCCTTTTGCGCACTCCTTGCGCGAAAGAGGTTGGAGAAGAACCCTGCGCGCCTTCCCCTTGCGCGGCAGGAAGAACCCGGGGCCGCGGCATCTTGCGCGCCCACGGTTGAAGCCCGTGCTGCCTTGCACCCAGGTGCTTGTGCGACCCATGGCCAGTGGCACCTTGCGCGGCTGCCCCTTGCACCAAGACATCTTGTGCGCCTCCTTGTAGAAAGGGTTCAAGTGAGAACACCCTACGGCTTGTGTGTGTGTGCACAAAAGAAATAAAAAGGCCGCAACCTTGGGTGTGTGTAAAACAGAAGAGGACCACGGCCAGTGTGTGCACATGAAGCGAAGACCACACTATTTGTGTATGTGCAAATTGTGTGTGCATTTGAAGAAGAGGCAGTAGCCTTTTGGGTGTGCAAGAAGAGGAACCTTAGTGCTTATGTGCTAAACAAGCAGGACCCGAGCCCTTGCACCCTTTGAGTGCAAAGTGAAGAAGAAGAACATACGGGTGTTGTGTGTGCAATTACAAGAAGGTGGCAGTGGGTGTGCACCAAAGAAGACCCGAGGCCTTGAGGAAGTGTGTGCAAGTGGAAGAGGCCGTAGCCTTGTGTGTGCACACTATTGAAGAACAACTAAAAGAACACTAAAGTGTGTGTGTGCAACAAGAAGAGGAAGGTCACTACAAATGGATGCTAAGTGAAGAATTTGTGTGTGCAAATTAAAGAAGTGGCCGAACCTAGGTGTGTGCACTAAGAAGTGTGTATACACCAAGAAGAAGAAAAGGGAGGACATCCACACTAAAGTATAACACACATTCTAGTGTGTAAGCTAATTGCGTAAAGTGTGTGAAGTCTGAGAGGTAGGTGTGTGCTCAAAAGTGATTACACCCTTTGTGGGTCTACTGCACCAAGAAGAGGAAAGGGAAAGTGCATGCATGCATGCATGCACGTGCACACGTGAACAGTGCTAAATCAGTGGTGTGCATCTGAGGAGTCCAAGACTTGAAGATCTTGAAGAGTTGCCATGCACTCAGTGCATGATGTTGAAGTGAACTGAGACTGGACCAGACCAAAGATAAAGATATTATTTTTCTGAGCATTCAGTAATTGGAGAGAAGCCGGGGCATCCTTAGAAGAAGGTGATAAAGCCCGAGCTAGATGAGAAGACCTGTTCACCACAAGTGATCAGAAGAAGAGCAAGACCAGCAGTCTTTATCCCAGACTGCTGAGGATACTTGAAGAAGAACTTAAAGTGAAGAAGAGCTACTCGTGTGACTCGAGGAGCCAAGAGAAGACCCTGTGGGACTCAGGGAGAAGAAGTCTTCAGTGGGATTCTGGAGCAGGCCAGTGGGACTCTGGTAACACTGTGGGACGCAGTATAAAGACCCTCCTGTGGGACTCAGGAGAGATACGGTGGGAAGCTGTATCGACCATTGTAATTTTAACAGGTTATAATGGAGAATCCATGATGGGAGAGCATGGCAAGGATGTAGGCCTTTGGTGCCGAACCTTGTAAATCCTTGTGTCCTGTGCCTTTTCATTACTGCATTATCCGAGAAAGGTTGAGAGATACAAGAAGAGTGGATCGAGGCTTTAACCAGCCATAGAGGTTTAATTGATTAAGAATCAATTAGTAAAAAGATTTTAAGGGATCACTGATTCACCCCCTCCCCCTCTCAGTGATTCACACTGATCTGGGCACTTCAATTGGTATCAGAGGGAGGTTGCCTCTAAAAGATCCAAGGGAGTCTTTACTAAGTGCAGATTTGAGGAAATGAGTGACCTGCCTCAAATGGAGATATCTGCCAAGACTCAGAAAAACAGAATGAAGAAACATGCAAAGAAGATGAAGAAGAAGGCTGGTGCAATCAGAGAAACTCCTTCTATGGAAAGAAATGTGAAAGTCACATCAGATGACAATTCCTTTTTATCATTCTTCTGATGAAGCCTGCTCTAGCTGTGATGAAGATGGAAGGAACAATGATCTTCTAAATGCAATCAAATATCTTCAGAAGAGAGTCCCCAAGGGAATTGCAATGTGTATAGCTACAGGCCTCCTTGATCTTCAAGAAGAAAAATTACAGCTAGAAGATGAAGCCAATTCTCTCGAAGTCCAATTGGCCAAAAGGGTTGGGATAACCAACACTCTCAGAAAGCTGGTAAATGCCAAAGATGAAACAGTTTCCCTTTGCAATGAAAGATATGAAGACACTGCTGAAGAATTGCAAAGGAGCCTTTCTGAGAAAGATTTCTTTAAAATAATGGTCAGAGATGTTTTCCATGCACTGGAAAAGAGGCACAAAGTTTCAATGAATGTCAGAGATGCTCAACTTGAAGACAAAGTAAAATTGGTGAAGGAACTAGACAATTCATTGCAAGAATTGAAGAAGGTGCATGAAGACCAGATGAAACAACTGGTGAAGAATTGGGAAGGAAAGCTAAGAACTGTTGAGGATGAGAAGAACTCCCTCAATATGAAATGCTTAGAACTGGAGGTGATATTGAAAAATCAGCAATCACCTAAAGATGAATCCTCCCAGTCAGCTGAAAGAAGACATGTTGCTACTCAAGTATGCTTTGAGCAGGATGATTCTAAGAGAAAGACATCCTCCAATAAAAGTGCAACATCTTCTAGAAAGAAGGTACCATCCATCCCATCTTGTACTGATGCTTCTAATTGTGTTTCCACAAAAAGTGCAGGATGGAAGAATAATTCCAAACAAATATGGATGAAGACAGTAAAGAAGCAGAGCTCTCCTGAAACAGCACAACAGGTCATGAAAAGTACCCAACAATCAAAAGGACAGAAGAGGTCTAGATTTGTGGGTCAGTGTTGGTGTTGTAACAAGTATGGGCATTGTGCAAAGGATTGTTGGTACAATCCACTGAATGCCAAAGCACAGAGGAAGCCCATGCCAAGGGGGAGCAAGCCAGAAGAAAAGAAGCAACATCCACAGGTC
Organism: Viscum album; assembly: GCA_963277665.1. Taxonomy (NCBI): domain Eukaryota; kingdom Viridiplantae; phylum Streptophyta; class Magnoliopsida; order Santalales; family Viscaceae; genus Viscum; species Viscum album. The sequence continues at coordinate 1,431,450,015 of OY728141.1, forward strand.
CAGAGACATCTGTTTACTGCTAACAGATTTGGATTACTTGACAACATCTGGGATGATTGCAAAAGTGGTCAAAAAGATACATGTCAATCTCCAACTGTATCCAGAGCTCAAAAGAAGAAAAGATCACTGAACCTGGCTCAAAAAGATTCCTTGGGAAGCAAGCAGAAGAAAGTAGAAAATGCTCCCAAGAAGTGTTTGAAAAATGAAGAGAAGTCCTTGGATTCTAAAACCAAGAAGGGTGAGTCATCCAGAAGGACCACCAAGAAGAAGTGCTTCTACTGTGGAAGGAATGGTCATACCATGGATCTTTGTAAAGAAGCCATGAAATTCAATAGAAGCCAACTGGACTCCAAAAGACAATCAATCCAGAAGAAGAAGGGATTGATTGAAAACAAGTTGCCTAAGAGAGGTAGCTTGACAGCATCAAAAGAACCATGTGGAACTTCCAGAACTGAGGCCACACTTCCAAATGATTTACTTGTCATATGGCCACATCAGTTGCAACTTGCCAGAGAACTACAAAGAGATGAAGATGAAGCTCTGGCATTTGCTAAAGCAAAGGGGAAGAAGAAGGTTTCACATGAAGATGTTTTGAGAACCACACCAGCACAATCATCAATGAAGCTCAAATGTGCAAGTGTGAAGACTGGTGAAAATGGGACATCTCGGTTGAGAGAATCTTCTCAACCTTGTTGTTCACATTGATGAACCAAGGAGGTTCCATCTTATTCCCTTATACTATTGGTATTAACATGTGCTGACATTGCAGGGAATTGAAGATGATGATCATTCTCAGCTGGAGGATGGTTTTGATTGAATAGAGTGCACCCCTTGAGGGGGAGCCAATCTGAAGAAGATGGGATTCTGAGATTAATACCATCTTGAGAGAAGTGAAGGTATTCCAATCATACTTTCATCCCTTGTTTCTTAATTGCATTCATCATGACAATTAAGGGGGAGTATTGATTGAAGACAAATAGATGAAAGGGGGAGCTTTATCTTAGCACTGAACTTTCTAATAAGTTTTGTGAAGTATGTGCAGGATTTAGCAATTCATTGTTATATCTGAAAAATTCAAGCCCCTAAGCATGATCTCACATGTGTATAGAATGTTGGACAGCATTGAGTACCTTGGTTACATCACTCTTGTTTTCTACACCGGGTTAGCCCAAGTAGACTTAGAGTTGATCTACTAAAGGTTCTTTGCTAAAGAAGAACATGTGACATCATCCCTCTCTTAGTGATTTTGAAGAAAATGCTTTTAAAAGGGAGGAAGATATTTTTGAAAGTGAACCACACCACACCTTTGCATTTGATTGCCAATAAGGGGGAGAAAAGATTGGGCACACATATTGACCCATTCATATGTGCTGAAGGAGTGTATTGACAACAAATACAAAGGGGGAGATTGAAGTGCATTGTGTTGCATTTGTTGTCAATGAGGCATGAAGTTGTCTTGTAATGAATGGATGTCAAGGAGTCAAGATGTGAATGTCAAAGGATGTGATGGTGTTGGTGGTGAAGGAGAATGGCCATAGTACTAAGATGCATGTCACTTAGGAGATTCACTAAGTGACATAGGAGATGATGGTTGAAACATTCTCTAAGAACATCAAACGATTGTTGAGCTGATCATTAAGTTCCAAGAACTTGTATCAACTGGATACAATGTCACAACAAGCTTTAGAAGACCATGCATTGTATTGACAATGCATGAGGAGATGAGAAGAAGATCCATCCACAACTTCTAAGTGGATGAAGTGGTTTAATAAAATCCATGCACTAACACTTAGTGCATGTGAATCTGAAGAAGATCCAATTGATCTCTGATTAGATCAATGAAGCACATTGAAGACTCTATTTGATTAAGGAGCTCGATTGATGAAGAAGACCCTTCGGGAATTTCACATTCTATGTATTGATTATATGAGAGGAAGAATAGAGGAATTCTTAAGATGAAGAAGAGAAGAAATGGGAAGAAAGAATAGAGTAGGAGGCACTTGCACTTGGCATGTTTTATATGGAGGAGAAACTGGTTTTTATACAAAGTCTTTATTCTATCTTTTGCCAAAAAATTAGGCCAGCCGAGGCACCTTGGGGGGTTCAACCCCAAGGCATGGGACTAGGGCACCACGCCCGGGGGAACCCCGTGGGGCGAGCCAGGGCGGCAGGGCGCACCCAAGGACACCCGCAAGGGCGCCAGGGGCACGCCCGGAGGAGCGCAAGGAGCATAGGGGCGCTTGAAGCGCGCCCGCAGGAGGCAGAGTGGGCGCAAAGCGCGCCCGCAGAGAGAACCCGGTGCGGGGCGGCACCGGGAGGGGGGAAGTTCAACTGAGCGCTTTCCCCCAGCGCTTATTTAATAAACCGCGGAAAATCCACGGAAAGTTTCGATGTGGGACGCGCATTTTTCACCCGGGACAGATCTGAGCCGTCCGTCTCATCGCGCGATTGATCTGCGCCGCACGATTCATCTGCCGCGCGCCGCGATCTGATCCAGCCGTCCGATGAATCTCCATAGCCTGATCCGACGGCCGTGGCTTGTCTTCCACCTCGAGCTCGAGCCGAAGCCACCCGCGAGCTCCGCTCGAACCAGGAGCCTCCCGAAGATCTATTTCGAGTTCCCGGCCACCATTTTCGAAACCGAGACCTCCATTCGGCTCGTCTGGCTACACTGAATACATCCATGCCTTAAAATTGGCTTGCATGCAACAAATGAGGGATTTCGAGTTCGGCCGAGGCAAGCGAAGCTGCCGAGGCCACGTGGTTTATGGTTTGCATGGATCAGCCTAAACCGAAGGCTGTGCATGCGTTATGAGTCGCATGCACGTAGAGGAACAAAAATAAATGAAGCCGCGTAAAACAGAGAGAAAGAAACGTGATTTTCGGATTGAGTTTAAAGATTTTCAAGAACCGAAAATATCGGTGATTCAAAGATTGTATCCCGCGGATGAACCGCCTCTGCCTCTCCTATAAAAGAAGAGCCCAAGGCTCTCTGATTGCTTGCTGATCCGCTGAGTATTTGAAGTCCCGTGAGAAGCACTCTGTGCCTCACGAAGTCGAAGCCCTGCGCGCACACTTGCGCGGCAGTGAAGCCAGGAGCATCCCTTGCTCCGCAGTGTTCCTTTTGCGCACTCCTTGCGCGAAAGAGGTTGGAGAAGAACCCTGCGCGCCTTCCCCTTGCGCGGCAGGAAGAACCCGGGGCCGCGGCATCTTGCGCGCCCACGGTTGAAGCCCGTGCTGCCTTGCACCCAGGTGCTTGCGCGACCCATGGCCAGTGGCACCTTGCGCGGCTGCCCCTTGCACCAAGACATCTTGTGCGCCTCCTTGTAGAAAGGGTTCAAGTGAGAACACCCTACGGCTTGTGTGTGTGTGCACAAAAGAAATAAAAAGGCCGCAACCTTGGGTGTGTGTAAAACAGAAGAGGACCACGGCCAGTGTGTGCACATGAAGCGAAGACCACACTATTTGTGTATGTGCAAATTGTGTGTGCATTTGAAGAAGAGGCAGTAGCCTTTTGGGTGTGCAAGAAGAGGAACCTTAGTGCTTATGTGCTAAACAAGCAGGACCCGAGCCCTTGCACCCTTTGAGTGCAAAGTGAAGAAGAAGAACATAAGGGTGTTGTGTGTGCAATTACAAGAAGGTGGCAGTGGGTGTGCACCAAAGAAGACCCGAGGCCTTGAGGAAGTGTGTGCAAGTGGAAGAGGCCGTAGCCTTGTGTGTGCACACTATTGAAGAACAACTAAAAGAACACTAAAGTGTGTGTGTGCAACAAGAAGAGGAAGGTCACTACAAATGGATGCTAAGTGAAGAATTTGTGTGTGCAAATTAAAGAAGTGGCCGAACCTAGGTGTGTGCACTAAGAAGTGTGTATACACCAAGAAGAAGAAAAGGGAGGACATCCACACTAAAGTATAACACACATTCTAGTGTGTAAGCTAATTGCGTAAAGTGTGTGAAGTCTGAGAGGTAGGTGTGTGCTCAAAAGTGATTACACCCTTTGTGGGTCTACTGCACCAAGAAGAGGAAAGGGAAAGTGCATGCATGCATGCATGCACGTGCACACGTGAACAGTGCTAAATCAGTGGTGTGCATCTGAGGAGTCCAAGACTTGAAGATCTTGAAGAGTTGCCATGCACTCAGTGCATGATGTTGAAGTGAACTGAGACTGGACCAGACCAAAGATAAAGATATTATTTGTCTGAGCATTCAGTAATTGGAGAGAAGCCGGGGCATCCTTAGAAGAAGGTGATAAAGCCCGAGCTAGATGAGAAGACCTGTTCACCACAAGTGATCAGAAGAAGAGCAAGCCCAGCAGTCTTTATCCCAGACTGCTGAGGATACTTGAAGAAGAACTTAAAGTGAAGAAGAGCTACTCGTGTGACTCGAGGAGCCAAGAGAAGACCCTGTGGGACTCAGGGAGAAGAAGTCTTCAGTGGGATTCTGGAGCAGGCCAGTGGGACTCTGGTAACACTGTGGGACGCAGTATAAAGACCCTCCTGTGGGACTCAGGAGAGATACGGTGGGAAGCTGTATCGACCATTGTAATTTTAACAGGTTATAATGGAGAATCCATGCTGGGAGAGCATGGCAAGGATGTAGGCCTTTGGTGCCGAACCTTGTAAATCCTTGTGTCCTGTGCCTTTTCATTACTGCATTATCCGAGAAAGGTTGAGAGATACAAGAAGAGTGGATAGAGGCTTTAACCAGCCATAGAGGTTTAATTGATTAAGAATAAATTAGTAAAAAGATTTTAAGGGATCACTGATTCACCCCCTCCCCCTCTCAGTGATTCACACTGATCTGGGCACTTCATGGTTCCTATATAAAAATAAAAGTATGACATATAGACATATCATATTCCTCAACAAAGAAAAAAATCATAACAAATTAAGTCATTTACTGGTAAAATTTGTTATTAATAAAAACGAAATGGCCCTATATTTTAGTTCCAATATTATTTCAACAATTTTCCCTTTAATTAATTCAGTCGGTCATGACATTCTATGTCATGTACCTATAAAAATAATTGTCAATTATGACAATGAAATCTGATTTTGGAATTTTTTTAATTTCATTTTTATGTTCCCAAAACAATTAATATTCACCCATGTTTATCTTCCAAATATTCAAATATATATATTGTCTCCTTTTTAAGAAGTTCATGGTGAGTTTTATCTATTAAAATAACTCAATCAGTTTTTCAATGTGCATTATATATTTTACTACAAAACTAATTATCAATAGAAATAACTTAACCACATGACCATAACATCATGTTCAACTATAATCATGAAAAAAAGGATCTTCATATTTTGAAAATATACAGTGACTAGAATTAGGTCCATGAATTCAATTTCATATCATAATATAGGGTACAATTATTACATATATTTATTTCATTTTCAAGAATATAAGTCATTATTAATATTATAAATATGCCTGGCCCTTTTTTCCTTAATGTGTCAAAATCACCCCTTAAAGTGAGTTTCTCACCCCACAATGCTTAATGATTGTATCATTTTATAATGTACCATGAGAACAACATTTGAGAATTAACGAATTGTGGTATGAATAGAATAAAATTGACGTCCTCATGGAGTTGAATTAATGTATCAAAAATTAAAATTTTGAAAACAAGAATAGGTTTTTCTAATTATAGTGATATTAAATTATACTACAAATAATTCCTATATGATTAACATAATTCAAGTAAAACACAAGTTTTTTTAATGATTCATTATGTTTTTATTTAATGAATCTTCATTACAAGTATTTCTTTGATTTGAGTGAATCTTTGAGATCATTTTCCTACCAAATCATAGATTTCAATGATCTCTATTATTTATTGTTGCAGGTTCACATTGTAGCCCATTTTTAATTCATCAATACTAGCATAGAAAAAATATAAAAGAAAATTTTATAGTAATGTATCTCAGTATTATAACATTTGATGCAATTTTTTATTTATATTGTTGGTTATTCATTATCTTTATAAGTGGTGTGTAAATATATTACATATATTTATTATCTTATTGATATTCTATTACTTAAATGTTAGTAGTCTTCCCACATTTGGGGAGTTTTTTTTTCAGATAACTCTTATGTGAACAGGATTTCATTATCTATCATAATCCCTGATACATATCCCATGATAATTTCAAATCAATAATTTCGATAGAATTCATGGTTATGCCATTGTGATCATGAATATTCATTTTGGTGATGTATTTATTGTTATGAATTGTGCGTGTCTGATTTTATATAAATTTATATGATTGCATACATATATACCTATTTATGAGTGTGTGTATATATATTTATTATATACATAATTTTGTTCATATATATATGAATTAATCATTATGTATGTAAATTTATTAACATTTATAAATAATTAAATACATTGGGATGTATTTATATACATTTATTTGTCTATATATTATATAGGGATATATATAATTATAAATATGTTTATGTTTATATATATGTATGTGTTATTTTATATATTTAAATTTAGTTATGTATATTTGTTAGTATTTATGTATTTTTTGATTATATATAATAAAAACACTACTAAATGAATGATTTGGATTTTTAATAGCACCAGAAACTGATTTCTGATACCAAAATGAATATTTGTTATAAAAAAATTATCATGAATAATATTTTATTGGTTTAAATAGATTATAAATTCCAAAAAATTACACTAAATTGTTTTATTTCCACAGTGTATTTATAATGGTGGAAAATGTGACCATGTGGGAAATTTTAATTTTTTTCAAGGTAATTAATGATAATAATCTCATGGACTTTTTATACATTCTACACATTCTTATAAAATGATGCGATTGAAATCATTATTTTTTACTAAATTTATATCATTTATAACACAACACATCCCTCAAACATTATATTAGTAATTTACTTCTACCCTGTATCTTTCCACATCCACCATTGATTTCCCCGCAAGACATTCGATTTATTAATTGTTTAATTGGTTAATATTTTTTATTTTATGGATCTTAAAAAGTATGAGAAAATGAACAAAAATATTAACTATCCAAGGAATCATAACATTTATGTCCTTAATATACCCCCATTAACATCCCAAAACAGGTAACGTATTCGGAAATATTTCAATAATAATCTATAAGGCCATATCTGGTAGTTCAAACTGCACTATAATTGAATTAATTTAGAACCAAAAAAACTAATCTTTTCAAGGACAAAGTTTAATGATATCAAGATTGAGACTTGGTTAAAGGGAATTGTAATTTTCTCTGACTGATTTTAATATAAATTTTAATGTTATCAGTCACTTGGGATTTTATAAAGATTATTTTAAAGAGGAAAAGATAAATTAAATGAAACTAAAGAAAAATAATATGGGTTACAAACAACCTAACCATGGTACGATACTAATAAATAATACTACGATCTCTATCAAAAAAGATCAAAACACATTATCCAAAATTATAACCAAACTAGAAAATAATAAATGATGATTAACTCATGTGTTTAAGATGCCTCTTAGGGGAATAATAAATATTTAGAATAGATAAATGTTTGTTGTATCTAAATAAGAATGGTTTATTGCTTCCATCTATAAAATGTTTCCTTCATTTTCATATTTCAACATCATTAATGAAAGTTCTATTTCATAAGTACCCAATTATGTGAAAACAAAAGCTATGTTTTGAGATTCCAACAATGGATACATGTTCTAGCCACATAACAAACCAACATTTTTCCATTATTCTTCTATAAGTTCTCCGAGTAATCTGAATATGTATCGTAATTGATTGAACCAAAATTCCCAAGGTAATAGAGCTTGATTTCAATCAATTTCAATGAAAATATAACCATAAAACCACATATCAATATCATTTGAGTAACTAGTTGATCCCAACAGTAGTTTAGGTGATCAGTACTAGAGCATGATGATCTCATGATTGTTGATTTTGGTAGGGATGGTAAAAAATTGAATGTTGTTGAGCTATTACATATTAATTACTCTCTTGTAATTTTTTATTTTCAAATTCAAGGGTTATAGATCATGATGGCGTTCTTCATGGTTTTTCTAGTGGGAAAACCACTATAGAGCTGGTAAAGAAATCTATGGATAATGGAAGAAGGGGTCCTTATTGTGGGAGTCGATTAATGTTATGAGGTCTATGTTCAGATGCTCAAAGTATCAATATTGAATATCTTTTCCATTATTAATAATATGCTATATGCAGATAATAAGAATGATTGGTAGGGGTATGGGAGAATCTAAAGGAGTGAAACCTCTCATATGGTCATGGGTGAGATCCTCTCATCATATATCTCCACCACCATTTTATTCAGTTCTAATAACTCCCCAACCACCTTATCTCTCCCCATGTGAATCTTGTTGTATGCCATGTCCCCTATATTCCCTAGTTTCTCATAATTTTATATATAACTTAGACATGATATATATGTAAGTCACTTTATATATTGATTTATGAGGGACTGTAAGATCATTATAATCCATAATGATTATTTCTTCTAAATATCCATTACATAAGAAAACCATAGAGGGTGGTATACAAGTGAAAAAAATGATATTGGGATTGAAATATGTCATTTTAATCTTCCCTTTAATACTATTAATCACATTAATTGTAATATCAAAAATAAATTGATGGATATAAATATCATTAACAATATCCATGGTTGATGGATAAGTAATAGTTTGAATGAAAATAATTCATTATTATAAATATATTTAGTGATTTAGATTTATTACAAATTCATGGTGTAAAAATGTTTTTTTAAGATATGAGTGGTCTTCCATATTATTACACAATTTTTATAATTCCCCCATCGCCAATAGGTCAATGGAGTCCTATAGAGTCATCCATATGCTAGTCACCATCACGAATAAGCCCCGGATGACATCCAAAATAACACCCAACCTATCCATAGACATTAACCTAAGAATGTTCTTGATCCCCAGAGGCTGAAAAATTGTGTATGGTAATCGAGGAACTCATTTGGGAAAAACTTTTCCTATAAAAACAAAAAATATTACATAAATAACCCTAAAAATTATCTATCACCAATTTATTAACAAAAAGGAACAAATTAAATTTTATTTTTTTCATCCATATCCCAATACCAAAATAAAAAAAGGGGGTGGGAACCAACAAATGACACACTAATATCCTTATGACACAAGGGTTAACACCCTATTATACCACATCCATCAACTGTATAAAAACCTAATCACAAAGAGTACATGATACCTCTAAATGAGGCATTTCTTCTACCTATGTTAGACAAAACAGGGCCTACAGACACCAAGTTGGTGCATGTGAGGTTAGATATTACATTTTATGTAAGATCTCACCATGATTTCTATGCATAGAGAATAAAACAAAAATGAGATTTCTATATTTTAAAAGGAATAAAATAGATTTATTTTAAAACATGCTTTAACTATGTAAGAAAAGTAAAAGAAAAAAATGTAACTGATGAGGTTAAAACAAAACATAAACACTCTATGAAATTCCTAGGTATCTATGGATAGTGTAGACCATGGATCCCCATACTCTAAATTATCAACTATAGATGTGAAGATCTATTCTCACACTTGGGCCACAACCAATCATCATTATCATCCATTGTTTAGTTAGCATTGTATTATAATCGTACTATCTTGGGCTAAGCAATACTAGAGTACTTGTCCTTGTCTAGCCGCCTAGATACATAAAGATCACATTTTCTTTTCGCAGCATTTACAGGCCATATAATTCGCCTTTCAAATATATCAAGACACCACATGACATATAATTCCCTTTCTAAAAATCTAATTGGGGAAATCCATTTTAAGAACAATGAATACATAATAAACATATTTTAAATAACAAATTACCCACATAATAAAAATTTTAAAACAAAAGGATATAGAAGAAGGTACATTAATGTTTCCAAATAATGATATAACATGGAACCAGATACATTATTCATTGATTCCACAAAGAACCATTTCGAAACTGCAAGATAAAAGGATAGGAGATACTATACAAGTAAAAAATCCACAAATCTCAAAACCCAAGACTTACAGGTTAGATTAGACCATACCTATGTAATTACAAGAAGGAGGTAGAAATAAACTCTAGAGCTAAGAGAGAAGAACCTAAGGAGAAAATATGAGAATAACATAAATGGAGTTTCCCAAAATGATGTAGTTCAAAATACAACCAATATTGTATCCATGATGGAGAGGATGAAGAGGTTAGGTATTATTAGGGATAGAGGAATCAAGAGTGGGAGATAATTATGGGTGAGAGGGGTCAAATCAGCGTGGGATAGTTTTTGAAATTAATATATTTAAAAAACTGGGTATACCATAACGTTTGGCCACATAGTTTTTAAAATCATTTTGAAATCGTGCGGATGATTTTGGTTTCACTATAATTGGATGCACTGTTTGGGTCACATGAATTTAAAAACTATGGACCTAACATTGTGGGATCTCTAGTTCCACTATCCTATCTCACAATTTTTTTTAATTTTCTACATGGTTTCCTCTCACTATGAACCAACTATGTGGAATCCATTCTCCATCTAAAACATCAATTTTCAAGAGAAAATACCCAGTAAATTCATGGATGAAAATAGATACCAAAAAAATAAAATAAATAGCTAAAACTAGAACCATTGAAGTAAGAAATCTCTAAAAATTTAACATTAATCATTACAAAATGGTGTAAATGGGAAATTACTGATCCCCAAGAACTTGAAACTAGTTCCTAGTCATTGATACGCTCTTTTATGGATGTACTTTTACATTATAAAAACCATCATTTACATAAACCACCATAATAATTATTCATATAAAAATCAATACAAAAAAGGACCATACACACATTTATGAATAGAATCCATATCAAAATATAAAAATCCATGAAAAAAGTGTGAGGGAACCAACAAAAGATAGAAAAATCTCATTATGGTATAAGGGTCACCCATGAAATTTCCACCACTAACTACTATCTCAAATGTGATGTAGAAATAATACCTTCCACCAAAAACTAAAGCCTTCCATTTACCTAAATCACAAGTAATAGAGTCTATATACACCTACAGGGTGTTTGTAGGGTGTGATATCACTTTCCTTGTAGGATCCCACCAATTGTTCCAAACATTGATATTATTAGAAAAATAAAAAATATTTAATTTAGAGAATATAATTTGATTTCAATATATTACTTCTCCTTTTATGTAATGTAAGATTATCATAAATAACTGATATAAAGGTAAAAATAGAACATAATCCCCATGGGAAATTCCAATGTAACTAGAGTTAGTGGGGACCTAGGGCCTCAATCCCTAGGTGATCCACCAAGGAAATAAAGGTTCATTCCCATTATTTATCTATATCCAATCCACATCATCATACATAGGTTAGTTAGTGTTGTAACATAATCCTTCCATGTGTTATGGGGAATACATACACTGCTAGTGCTAGTTTTTTCCACCTAAATACAAAGGGTTCCGATCTTATTTCCCCTTTTTTCAAAATCCATATAATTTACCTTTAATATATTCCAAACCACCACATGACAAAGTAAAATAATTCAAACAATTTCCATAGGGGAAATCCATTTTAATAACCTTACACAAACACCACACACATTTGAAATCTATCATTACCCACACAACAAAATTTTTAAATTTATTGGAATGGAAGAAAGAACAATTTGGTTTTCTAATAATGTAACAATACCGACCCACCAACTGTTTTCCAAAAATCCACTATGAACCGGTTTGAAACTACTTTCCTAGTGGAGAAGAGATCCTATAGAAGAATGAATAAACCACAAAAATTAAAAGCACTACAAAATGGTTTGAATTAGTCTAACCCTAGGTCATCAAGACAACTGAGTAGAAATAAAATTGATATTGACCTATAGAGGCATTATAGGAATAATATACAAGGAGATTCCATGATGGAATAAGGTAAAAATCAACAAAAACATGGATCCATGATAGAGATGAGGAAGAGGGTTGATGTGCTGTGGTCTGGAGGGATTGTGCATGAAAGAAAATTTTGGTTGTGATGGGTTAAATTAATGAGGGTAGTTTAGGAAAATCAATTCTTTAAAAAACTAGTAAAATTACATATTTTTTCCATATGATTTTCCAAACTATGACCCAACCATGTATGAGATTCTAGTTCCAATGGAAGAGGCATTCAAATTTTGGTCACATGAAATCCTAAATTGTGCTCTTAACTATATTTCCACTCTAGTTCCATTATCCTATATCACATTGATTTTTATTGGTAGATGCATAGTTTCCTCTGAAAAATAACCAACTTTGCGCTAGCTACTATCTCCCAAAAAACTGTAATTTTCAATGTAGATGACTTGAAAGATCTATGGATAAAAATAAAGAAAAAAAACTACAAATACCTAAAAATAGCATTGTGGGAATGAAAAAAATTCATTTTCCCAATATAATCCTATGTTAATGACTCACCCCCCCCCCTCATACCAACGGTGACACACCACATGCTCAATTAACTATCTACCATAATCAACCATACTTACTATTTTATTCCATAATAGTTATTTCACAATTTATGTGGAATTAATTCAAGTGTGCGATGGGGCTTGGACATGACTGACCACACCATCAGGTCGCATATCAACCCACTTTTAGATATAGGATAGTAATTTTTAAATGTTTAATGGGTTCCATTAATAGATATTTTGGTTCCAAAAAAATCACATGGTGGTATTAATAATGGGACATGGAATGTTTTCATTATTTAGAAACTTGAGCACAACTGAATCCAGATCATTGAGAACATTCATTTATCTCAGGAGTATGTTTATTTCAAAAACCATTATATGTATGTCTATTTTCTATATGGATATAGAAGGGGGATGTCAAATCCATATCTACCTAGATTTTATGGCTTAAAAAATTTTCCATTATTTTTTTGTTTTATAGAGTATATTTTCACTCATTTAATTTTTATTTGTCCTGCTATTTGAACTCACCCTCTTGGTTGGTTTCAAGTATTTCATATATTTTATTATTGGATCAAGGGTGTTTAATTTATTTTTTTTACAATTTTACTTTTCTTGGGAATGTATATTAACTTTTTTGGTAATAGTCACGGTTTTTTGTAGTTATATATAGGTTTTCTACTTTAAATTATTTTTTAAAATATATAGATTAATATAATTTGTGGCTTCATAAAATGAATCATAGGGAAGTGAAGGATGATGAATGTTTGGGTTTTAGTTGATATTCATGGTTGACGTGTATGAAGAGTGATTTTATTTAGGTTTTTATAAAATATTTTTCAATCTATTTTACCCCAATGAATAATTAATTCATAAAAGAGCTCAAGGATAATATTATTTCCAATAGAGAAGTGTCAATTATTCATATATTAACTTAGGAAGTTACTGTGAGTTCAACTTACTCTTCCCTTAACTAATTTCTCAATGAGACAATTAGTTTTATAAACACATGGATCTTTTTTATCAGGTTTGAATAAAATTTTTCATTAATAAAGTTGAATTAAAGTAGTTATTAAATATTCCCATCATAATTCATGATTCATAATTGGGAAAAATAAATATAAACATATTTTTGTATCTTTTTTATTCTTATAACACTGTAATTATCCATCATAAAAAATATAATACCTTAGGTAAAGGGGTGAATCAGAACATGATTACATGAATATAATCCCTTACCAATAATACTTTGTTATTAATTGTGAACACCACTCTCCTTATCATGGCCATTATAATGAAATTATATATATATAAATGATACACATGAGATGTTAACTGGTTCACCCACATGAGATAATCCAAAAAAAATAAATGGAAATGTAAATATAAACATGAAATACTACAAATCAAAGATTTTGCGTAAAATTTTCAGAGCAGCCACACTAATACTCATTGATTACAAAAATAAAAAAAATAATATATCACTACTCTCACATCATTGGGAATGCATAACTTGCTTAAATTCATCATTCTTGTCCAAAAATATAATAGATAATAATTAACACTAGGGGTTGTGTACTAATGTACTCAACCTTATTTTTTTGAAGAATCCCACATATACATCGAGTGAGAGTCCAAATATAACACCATATTAACCATATTATTCATAGTAATGTCATTATAGAAGAATTAATGTTCCAAATTTTTTATCACTTCTCATAAAAAATATTCTTCTCGCATTCTATATTATTTATAATTACATAATGAAATCTCCAAAATTATTTTAAAATTGATATGCTAACCATTTTGGGAAGACATATCTACTTATATTAATCCAATAAATTTACTTATCAGTTTAATGAAAATTAATTTAATATTAGATTGTAAACTCCAAATTTTTAATTATAGATAAATCATCCTAGAAAATCCTTTAAAACCCTATCACAACATGACCACCAGCCAAAAATGAATCCACAAACTTCTACAAAATCATGAGTATAAATATTCACTCAACTCATCTTTGTTTCTCACTCCACATAACATCTATCATTTTTTATTATGTAATGTTTTTTTAAAAAATTAAACCCACGCAACATGACATTATTTTTTACTAAAATAGTTAAAAAAAACTAGTCCTTGATGCTCCCTAAAATCTTGTATTACTGATTTACATTCAACAATAAACATATTATTAATCATATTTTATGATTAAATAAATATTTTTTATCTATGGCATGATTATTTTTTAGAATTATCATTGAGGAATGATCATTACAGTTATTTGTTAATCATTAGGCACATGTTAATCCTGGTGACTTATTAGGATCACGCTTGTGGAAAATCATGCTTTCACAGAACCTGGATGATCCTTACTACAAATTGAAATAATCTAAATATAGACTTAGATGATTCTTATACATAGAAGAATGATACTTATATAGGGAAATGTCCATTATAAAGATCTAGATTCATTATTATATAGATCACATTTATCCTTGTGTATATCATTAATCCTGTGGAAATCCAAGATTTATTCTCTTATATACATAAATATTAATTCTATAAAATAGGATAATCCTTCATCTTTACACAGTGTATGATGATCCTTGGGGTTTTGGAATTATCCAAAATTCAGCAGCCTTTATAAATTTAAATTGAACCAAAACCGTCTAGAGCCGACATAAAACTCCTTCATATTTCAATATATTGATTGAAAAATACTTAAATATGTTGTATTGAGGATTCCTTCTACTTTATTATCAAGAATAACCACACAAAAAAGAACAACTAGGTTATTCGTTTCAATAATATCCCACTTTTGGTTTTTCAACAACTTTAAAAAATATTTTATTTACTTTCTTGAAAAAACATATTAAATTTGGAGATCTGATAAAAAACCAATCTAATATTTATACATAAAAGGATTACACTAATGATTCACCTAACTTGAACACTAATTCCACATGAACCTTCCTTGATGAGGGAATCTTGAGTTAAATGTAATGTTCTTGGTGAAAATACTTTTTGATCGTAATGCACTTCAACATCATTTAAACCCACAACACCCCCACCCATTAATTAATTATTCAATTACCCTCCCACTTTAACAAAACAAATTCTCATTATTTTCAATAAGAAGTAATAATCTACTAATATCATCACCCCATATGTATAAACACCATCTACCCCTTTCACAACAAACACAATGAGTACTTATTTAAATTTTCATAAATGAGGGTTGTAAATTCAATAATTAAATATATGAGAGAAAATATACCTTCATAATATTATAAGATTACATACAAGTAAGGGGGTCCATTCTCTAACTCATATTTTTTAGGGAGTTGGTTGGACTATAAGAGTAAACTAATTCCTTTAATAATTCCCCTTTGATAGGGCCGTTTTCAAAATATCAATGACATGACTTTGAGTGGACACAAACTCTAAATTCTATATCCCTTAAACAAATTTGTCATTCAAAAATTTATATATGATATTTACATTCTTTATCACTGAATAATGGATATAATTTTTGTAATGAGTAATATCTCTTGACTTATTTTACAAGATAGAAATAAAATATTTCACTTCAACTCCAATTTCTTATACTTGTTACTTCATCCATAGAAATTATTTTCAAGATTGAGTGGTAGTTATATGTTGAGAAAATATGTGGCTCAATTAAATTTTTTATTCCTTTTAATCAGCACATAAATTCAATAAATACCAATATTATAAACATATTGGGATGTTGAATTATTGTCATCAAAATTACACTTTGAAATAAATTTCTATATATCACAACATCTAATTATATGGTTATTTGTTATAAAGTATCCCAAAATATTTTTTTTAAAGATTTATCATAGTATCACCTTCACTACATTCACATAGACCTATTTGGAACATCATTTTTAATGTGATGCTTTACTTTTATCCAATACAATGTTAGTTTGTGTTGATAAAAGTTACACCAAACAATAAATAATCTCTCTATATCGAGTCACATAAACCAACTTTTCATCACCATATTTTGAAAACCTCAGACGAATAGCAACTAGATATTTCATTATAATTGAATTTTAAATTTTGAAACTTATGATCAGTTCTTCAGTTCATTTTTTAGATATAAATGTTATTTTCATTCATTAACCAACATGTAATCCCAGGAAAAATTTTATGTCATCAATCAAATATCAATTTATTTAATTCATATTAAAATATAAAAACATATTACATAAGTGTTTATTTGATCCTAATAAAATTATTTCATCCACATAGATAATTACCATCACACAATCATCCTTTTTTCTACTGATATATATGTTCTGATCAAATCCACTTCATTGGAAATATTTTTTTCATATATTGATAAAGAAATTAATACAATGACCAAGTAATTTTTTCTAGGCCATAAAACTCATTCATTAACCAACACACCATATTTTAATATTCATCCATAAGAAATATGTATGGATTATCTATATATACCACCTTTTCAAGGATGTTATTCTTGGATGTTAATTTGATATCCGTTTAATACACTAGGAATCCTTTCAAATAGGCAACATAAAACTAGGTTTTTTGTCACAAGCTAAACCATATTGAAAATATTACATAGAAATTAATTCCTTCTATTGGGGAATACACTATTGATAATAAATTATTTTTATTCCTTATTATGTTTTTATCTTCATTGTGCTTATTCTATGTAACCCTCTCGGTTCTAATAAATTTCTTATTATCTACCCTTAGAATAACATCACATGTTAGTTCTTATATATCTAACTGAGTTCTTAATTCATGTAATTGATATATTTCTCATCCATAGTATAATATTTGTAATATTTATGCCCCACTTCTGAAAGAATAGTGGTCAATTTTTTATCCTTCATTCTTCAATATTGAACAGGATATGCCTGATCACCAAGCACATTTAGGTCACTGATTTAAACCATTTTTTTATATATCATTAATTTTTCTAAACCAACTTCACATTAATCATTATTAGTGTATTCATATGATTTTTATATACCCCTATGTTCTCCCCATGAGAAACTACGACTAACATCAAATTCCTTTTCAAAATCCTTACTGTTTTTCTAAAACATCTATACTCTAGTTTTTAAAAATATTATCATTTTCAATATCTTTTACATTTTGAATTCATAAAATTTTCTTAGACTCTTATTATAGAATTTGTACACCATTGTTTTAGATAATTAATTCTGGAAAAAACATTCATCCTCAGGAGATTTTAAATTCATATTCTTTTATTTGTTGAAAATAAAATGTTTAAATTGATTAACTCAAAATGTACTTTATTGTTGGATTATTCCCATACCACATATCCTAGTGGTTTTTCCACATAAAAAAACAAAAAATATCAATTGCTAATGTATAATTAAGTGATAATATACTTTTATAATAATTATCTATTCAAAAAAATTCACTGACCATTTAAATTCCATAAAATTAACAATTAAATTCCTCCTCTAAACTACTCAATTTTGTAGAGAAGAACTCATTGATAACACAGCACAGTGTATTATATGTTTTTCAAGTTACTCATTGACCAGATTATTGGTAACTGTTATACCATAATCAGTAAAAAATCATTAAATCATATTCCAAAACATTTTTCTCTTTGAATCTTCAGTTACAAGTGTTCTTCTAGAACACCTAATATTATTAAGTAGATACCATCACTAAAGACATCTAACTGTAGTAATAAAAACCAGAAATAATACCTTCATCCATACATTTATTTAGTGTCATTGACCAAAAAACATAAAACATTTACTACCTTAAACAATTTTATTGATCTTTTCTCTTCTTTGATCATGGTCATACTAACAACATTCCCTTTCTGAAAAATGAAACACATGTGATTGAAATCCTTTGATAATATAGGGAGGTCCATGGATCATTTAATTTTTACGATGTGCTCTAAGGATATTTTACTCAAATGGAAAATAGATTCAGACCACATTTGGATTTCTCCCATGTTAAAAATAACCATTTAACTTATTATCCATTAATGAGTAAGAGTTTTCCATTTGACCTCATTCCATAAAAAAACTATAATACCATCATTAATAGTTTGATGCAACACTGTTTGTTGAACTAAATGACATTTTCAAAGTAACCTAATTGACATAATATATGTATTTTATGACTATGTACTTCAATTAACAAGATATTTGTGCACCTCCAGTCTATTTCCCATGTCATGGCATTCCCAGATCCAATGATTAAAATCCCATCATCACTGTTAGTTAAAAAAACCCCCTTTATTTTTAATATATTATTCTTATGATAAGTCATTAATTTACCATCATATAGGAAGTGAAAACGCTATCTAAATCATATTTTATTGTTATCTTAGTTCCCTTGGAGGAAATTTCTGCAACATTAACCTTCTATGCTCTTAGATTTTTTATCTATGTTTGATGTTTCAATTACTTAGGAGGAAAATAGGAATATTCCTCCTTTAATTCTCTTGATTATTCATAATTTTCCAATTCTACATCAATATTATGTATTTTAAGTGATACTGATATATATTCCAATATATTTTTAATTTTTTTTGAATTATTTTTCACAATTATGGTGATTATGATAAACAAAATCACCGCTATGTTCCAAAAAAACTCTACAATAAAAGAAATAACTATTGAAATCATATTAAGGGTAATAGACTATAATAATGTATTTTTATCTTTCTTTTCCATTAAAATATATTTTTATCTTATGGATCATATATATATAGTGTTATTTTTTATTTCATTCTAATAATAATAAATTCTTGGTATACTTTTGTGTATCCATGTACACCAATAGAAGTAGTAGCATAATTTTTATTTGTAATGAAACTCAAAATTCTATTAGGGTGTGGGTGCTTGGGGTTTTCTATCAACCACCAATGGTTTCATATATTTTTTTAAATCCCCACTATTTATTTTGATTCACCTCTAATACACTATACATTTGGAATATCCAAAACCATTTTAACACATTCCTCAATTACGTACATAGCATCATTTGAGACTAATACACTCAGAATATTCAATATCATATAGAGAGAAATATTTATTTCTTAGAAATATTTATTTTAATGAACTGTCATTAAATGACATTCATTTTGTTCTCTTCACCCATTATTTCATAGATTAAATTAGGATTAAAATTACATATCAATTTTATTTGATTTTGAGTCCATGTTTAAATTCTTTCACTATGTTTCCATAATTTCTAGATTTTATTGACTTTAATATCTTCATAATATCATAAATTATCCTCTTCATGTTCTAAAATGTATGTTCTTGATATACATTAAAAAATTATTTTTCAGTTTATTAGCTCTCCATATTCCAATTTCATTAGTATAAGCCTTAAGTTTATCTTCGAGATAAATTCTTATCTCTTTTCCAACACAATGGAAATTTTTACCCTCCAACTATTCCCTAAAACTAATAGCCACTCAATAAATTTTATGGCCTTTACCATGCTAATTCCTGTGATGTTTTCCCCCTCTAAGTTATAATTTTCCTCATATAGAAGCTGTTTGTTCTTGAAAAAATTATTGAGAAGTTTACTTTTTCAATTTGGTCACATAAATGGATTTATCATGGGTTCTTCTTCCCCATAACTGTCTCAAGTTTTATTAGGGATTTTGGAATATAAATATACCACTTTTCTACCTTTAAATCATGAAAATGGAAGCTTGAAATTGAATTATCATTGTCAACAGTCATTATTATAGGAATGAAATTATAATATATCATCAACTTCCTCATCTATAGGATCATATATCAATAATTTTTTATTGATATACTTGAATGATATCTCCTAATTCATTAATTTTTTTTCAAAAATAGATATAATTATTCCTCATTTCATGTTTCATATGAGTGTTATGGAGGTTTCCCAATGCCCCATAATATGTATATTTATCTTCAAACAACAATTCATTAATGTGTAATTTAGGAGGAAATCATATAAACACTATTTTAAAAATAATAAAATTATCAAGAACCTTCCCATGTCTAAAATTATCATCCACAAGGATGTTCACTCAACCTAAAAGTACATTAACTGATTCATTCAAGACCATTCTTCGATCATCATATTTTTATATAAAACATAATGTCTGACTTATCATACTTTTGAATCACATTAAAATATATGTTGAAGCTTATATTATATATAATGAATAGTTTTTATGACATCAAATTCATATAGAGGGGATTTTTCAAATCTCCCCATATTATATTAATCACATTGGAATCTGTATCTAATTCATTATTATATCTATGTAATAGAAACCCACTTTCAACGCTCTCCAAGATTCCATTAATTAATTCCATTTTAATATTCATCTCAAATGAATTTAAATAATGTCGCATCCTATTTTTTCATAGTAGTATGTTATTTTGTTCTAAAATTGGAATAATTTTCTTATTTAATAATACATCCATAAATTTTAAAGACTAAAAAACCTCTCCATGGATGTTATCTCTGATATAAGTTTTTGGTCCCAAACAAGGATAATATCATGAGGAGGGAAGAAGGGTATGTTTTATTCAAAAGTAGCACATTACATTGTTCTTTTTCTAAATTAATTAGGAACTATTTTTATTTATCATATTTGTTATAGAGTGATGAATTTTATAAATTTTTGAGAGGGGTTATTATTTTTGTCCAAGACAAACATGATTATCCAAGTTGAAATCATGGAAACAAGGCAATACACTTAAAACGCTATAGATCATTAAATTTGTGTTCTTGTTTCCAGGTGGTTGAAAATTCCCTCCTATTATATCACCATAATGAAACAAAATTTTACTAATCTTATGCACATCGGAAAATAAATACTCTTCTATGTAGTGGCTTATTCTCTTATCAATAATTGATGTAAAAATTTATTAATTTTATAATATGTATATGGAGGAAAAAAAATTAGAATGTCACTCAAATATCTAGTGGGAGGCCACATGGATCACCCTATATATCTTATTCTTAATCTTTCTAACATCAGTCGTGGTAAAATGATGTTATGTATATTCTAAAGAAATTACCATTTATATACATTCATCTCTTTTCCAATATATCCTTTTTTACATATCCGATTAAGTATCCATAAATATTAAAGAATGGATATTCTGGATATTTTTTAAGATTTATCCTCTCGTCGTTATCCATGAAATCCCCCTACAATTTTTAAGGAAATGAAATTTAAAATGGGATATGTGAAGTCTTAATTATTTATATTATACAAATTAAACATCTAAATTACGAAAAATAAACTCTTCAATGATAAGACCCTCCATCCAAAACAAGAAATTTTTTTAAAAAAAGAAATTTTTTAAAAATTAAATTTACACATCGTTATTTCTCCCTCCATATCACCACTTTAATTTTTAATAGTTACTATCATCAATGTTAGATAGACAATACTAGAAATAATATTATATTAAAATAATTTATTCCCTATGAAATGAGCCTCTATAAAATTCCATCTTAAAGAATGTCATTTAAATATAGTGTATATATTAATCCTACTTTATGAACAATAGAAAATATAATATCCACTACTAGATAAATTTAATATAAAAATTATAATAGAAAGATCCTAACATAGCACTGTCGTAGTTCATATATACATGATCATACTTAAGAAGAACTGATATCATTCTTATGAAAATTTATCTTCAAATATAACTTCAATTATCCTTAGTTAAACATATAATCATCATTACATAGACCAAGATAATGATTGCATAGAGTTAAATGATCCTTGCATGGAGACATGATCATTACATAGATATTGAATTATGATTTTGTAAGTAGCATTTATCCTTATATACAGTCTTCATCTTAACATAAAACTAACTTCATAATTATGTAGACTTGAATGATGCTTATAGAGGGTAGTATTCTCCTTCATCCTAACATTGTTAAAAATGATCCACATGGTTTTTTTCATAACAACATTTTTGAAACCATTACAAAATGAAATTAAATAAAAAATATCTGGAACAAAACTAAAACAATTCTAATCTTCAATAAAATAATTCTAATAGATTTAAATAGACTTCATTAAATATTAATCTCACTTAATTATGAATAAAAATATATAGATTCATAGATAGGGTTTTTTTTGAAATATATGCATTGGTTTTTCTTATAACTTATAAATATATTTCTCACCATTTTCTTGAAAAAAAATAAAAAAACACAACATCGGATCATAAACACAATATGATCCTTTTTAGTTCAAGAAGTGTACCAATGATTCCCATAAAATACACTATAATACCACTTCATTGATTTTTTTTATTGAAAAAATAATAATTAAATGAATTTTACCACAAAAAATCCCTTAAATGATTTTTATACACTTCACAATCCTTCAATTATTTTGACCCCCATGATTAATCTATCCCGAACACTCCCCCTTATTATGCAATATTTATATCCATTTTTCAATAATATGGAACAATATACTAAAATATTATCCCCCTATACATAATCATCTACACCACCTTGGTTAATGAAACTAATGTGCACTTCGCTAAATGATCAAAAATGAGGTTTAGAAATCGATTCATTATATTAATAAAAAAGAAAAATTTACTCCTCCTAGAAACTTATATGGGGGTGTGGGATTATTTATCTATCTCATTTAGATAGTGGAGGTAAGTTGGACAATAAGTTTCAACCAATCCCTTTAAAAATATTCTTTGGGTAGTTAATTTTATAAAATATCATCATCATTCTTTTTAGTGTAAACAAAATCCAACTACAATATAAGATGCTCAACATTTTTCTCGATAAAATGATATTTGATATCAATTTTCTTTTTCTAAAAAACATGGATTCATATTTTAATGGATTAATGTCACATTAGTTATCAATAAATATAGAAATATTATATTTCACACTAACTATAGTGTTTTAATTCTTGTTATTCATCTATAAAAATCTAGTACGACATTGAGTAGTTGTTTTATATTTAGCATGTGTGGTCCTTATGGAAATATAGTATTGATTATTACTCAGTGAATAAATAAAGGAAACCCCGTGATAAAAATAACCAAATAATATTATCTATGTTTCATCTACTAATAATTCCCTCCCTACCGCTTTATATCCCAATAAATATTTATGTAATAATATTTGATAAAAACCACCAAAATATAATATTTTAATGTATCAATTTATCATGTTCAGTACTTTTATATGAAACGATTTTCGATTGAATTATTTACCAATATCTTGGTATATATAAAATACTATATCAATATAAATATATAACAACCCATGAATTTAAGGAGGCACTATATTCGAGAGCGCACATGATACATCGCATCTATCTTAAAAGAATTACTAAGTAATATTATTTTAAATGTTATCATTATAATATATCTATTAGAATAGAGTATATGAGTAATATTATATGAATTAGAAATGTATATTTAACACATGTATATATAATGAATTTTTTTTGACCAACTAATTATAATTGAAAATAAAACATTTTGAAAATAAAAGGAAATAATTTTTTGATAAACTATTCAAATATAGGAAAGTGTATTTTATAAATAAAATTAAAAAATAACTTTTTTGAATATAGTAAATTTATATCTTATATTAAATATAATTATTAAAATTCCTCATATGTGTTTTATATACATGATATAAAAATAAACCCATTTTTACGCATAAAAATATTTATTCTTTTTAAAGGTGGTTTTACCACCTGTTGATTATGTACATTTGTTAAAAAAATATTTACACATTTATATGATTTATATGAAAAAATAAACTTTTTTAATGATTAATGTAAACAATTATCATAGAGTTATTCTTCTTTATTTTTCTAAAAAGTTTCATTTTTTGAGGACTAGTGAGAAATACTACATTTTAATTGAAAACTAACATTTCATCGAAATAATTTATAATTTAAAATTATATTTTAAATTGGTATTAAAGTTAAATTATATTAATTATTCATAAATTATTCCAATTTATAAAATTTTATAAATTTTAATATTGAATCTATATATAAAAACTTTGCAATATTTTGAACATTTTTACATTAAAACCCCACTTTCTCATCACGTTTTTTGGGACTAATTATAAATCAAATCATCTCAATTATAAGAATTTAATTTTGGAATTTGGATTAAATATTTATAATCTGAAGTTATTAATTTTTGAAATATTTTCCGTTAATTGTTTTCTATTAGGAAATGTAACATTGGAAACTTTTGATATTATGGTAATGGGTAAATTTTTGAAATTTAGGTTAAAAATAAAATGATATAGACTAGAAAATGATCCATACACTTAAACCAATATTATTGGATGTTTATTGTTTTTATATAATCATATAATAATCTAATATAAATTTTTTATTCCATTTTTATGTTATTATGAGGTTTAAAAAATTATATTAAATTAAAAGTCAATGATGTCATAATCCGATTTTTAATAATTATGACATTTCAAATATAGTATTATTCAAAAAAAAATTTCAAAAATATTTTTTTTTTAAAATGTAAAATATTTATCTTAATCATGTATATTTTTTAAATTTTTATTGAATAAATAGTTACATTAAATTCTTATACAAAGATGATGTAGAAATTATTTTACTAATTGAAAAATATAATAAATGATATTAAAACTTCTAAAATAAATATACTTTGAGACAATTAATTTCATAAAAAATTTATATAGAGTAACATAAAATATTTATGATTTATTTAGTGTTTTTTTTAATAAATATATAAATTTTTGTCTTCGTTTTTATAAAATTCAATGTAGTGAATAGTGTAAAAATTAACATTAATGATATTTTAATGTAAATAATATTTTATAAAATAAAATAAAATTTATAAAAATATTGATTTCATAAAAACAATTTCCATATGGATTAAAATGTCATAAAATATCCATTTATATTCTTTTATAACATTACTATAACTATATTGAATCTCAAAAATTAAAATCCATGATGTCATATTAAGAGTTTATTTTCTTAAATAAGAGTTAAAAAATATAAGGATTTTGAAAATATTGAATCCTAGTCTAATTTTCATTTTAAGATTGTATGTCAACCTAAAATCATCATATATTATATATAAATCACTTTTTACCTTTTTAATAGAATGTAAATCTATATTAATTTAATATTTTGGGAAATTTTAGGTGTTCTTATCCCCATTCTTATAAAAGGGAACCCCTTATTATCATTTCAACACACTTGAAAAACCTATTGGCTTGGAAAATACCTAAAAAATACATTCCTATAATCCTGAAACACATTATTTAGGACTTTTTTAGGGATATCACAACTGTTAGAAGTCAAAAGCTTTTAAAAAAATGAGATTGTCAAAGAAGATGTATAGTTTTCAACTATATGTTTTAGTTTTTTTCCTTCATCCACCTAATGAATTTTTTTAAAAATAATAATAAAATAAAAAACAAATTATCCTAAATATTCTGATTTGTTTTCAATTTTATTCCATGATTAATATCCATATCTTCTTCTATGAAATTGGAAAACAATTAATCGTTCGTGTGTACGATGGACTACCGCCTCACAAACCGATATAATTTTTTTCCCGTCACCATCTCTCCACACTTTTTATAATGATGTAATTAATGTTCATATATTATATTTATAAAATATTTATCATTTTTAAAAGATAATATATAATTTAAATTATTAAATTTTCATTCACATAAAAATGATAATTTCATTTGTGTGTAACTGTGAATTATCACCTCCACGAAGTGATATAATTCGTTTTTCATCAACACATACCATGAATGACATATATAAGTATATTTAAATTATGAATATAATTTAATGATATTTTTATTATTCTATGAAGTTAAAATAATACTTAACTTTTTCGGTAATGATCATTGAAAATTTTAAACGTTGCACATGGGTTTGAATGGCCTACCATCTCCATGATTATAACATAGTTCATTTTTCATAACCAAATTATTGGAATTGTAAAAAATTATAATTTATTTATATAAATGATAATTACTTAATTAATATTATTCTAAATATGATTTAATTATGTCATCGTTGACCATAGTCTACATTCTCTAGCGATTTTGGACATAGGTAGCGAATATCATCAAAACATTTGTTGTGAACTTAAATGAATAAGTAATTGTGTAAAACATAAAAATAAGTGATATAATAGAAAAAATAAACCATAAAAATATTATCAAGAAATTATAAATTTTACTATGTTTATTAATTTGAATGTTAAATGAATAACATGATTAGTTGAACTCTAGGTAAGGGGCTCTTTAACTAAAATATCACTCTAAAAGTTTTAATGATTATTTCTTATAAAGTACTCAATTTAATGTACGTATTTTGAAAATAGTATTCATTAATTTATATATACCAAAAATTTTGTTTTGAAATGGTAATGTTTTAATTTCATTTAAAATATTTAATAGAATAGACTTTTGGGGTTCTTATTAAGGGACTTTATTTTATAATTCCTATTTATAAGTTACTCTTTTAACTATTTTTACAAAAAAATATTATTTTATAACTTATATGCCATGAATTTATTTCCTCACATTCATGAAGCCTTAATATTTTTAAAGATACATTATATGTTTATAATTTTATTTTCTAATAAAATATTTCGTTTTAGGAGTTGACAGATTTTTCAAAATGAAATGTTACTTCAAAATCGAAAATTTATTTTCCTCGTGAATATTTCATTTATGAATGTTTTATCTAGTATACTTATGTTATGGTTCATGATTATTGTTTTTGAGCATGGGTGGTTCTATTATAAACTGATGGTTTGTAATCCCATTATATCTCTCAAATTCATTGGGTAATGGGATTGGGTTGACTGATTAGGTTTCTCCTAGGATATTATCAGAATAAATTATAGGGGTTATTCCAAATTTAACTGTCATGGTTACTCCATGAGTAACTAGAAGAGATATAGTATATGTAAGAGTGGTAAGAAAATGGTTCCCCAAGTTACCTTTGTGATTTATTCATGTTATGTTCATTAGTTTGTTTCATTGAGAACAACCCTATGTTTTTGAAGTTAAAATGATTCATTTTATTATTTCAAAAGTACAATAAATGGGTTTTCATGTTTCTACTAGAATATTGATTTTATCAGAATGTCTCTTTATTAATATATAGTAATCATCTAATGTTTTAAAAAAAATCATATGTTTTTAATATTTGAATAGAAACCCAATATATCATGATGACAGTATTGTAGATGTTTCATGAAAATTAATAATGTTTTAT
Organism: Viscum album; assembly: GCA_963277665.1. Classification (NCBI taxonomy): domain Eukaryota; kingdom Viridiplantae; phylum Streptophyta; class Magnoliopsida; order Santalales; family Viscaceae; genus Viscum; species Viscum album. The sequence goes on from OY728141.1 coordinate 1,431,477,849, forward strand.
TTTTAAAGGGGTTCCATTAGTGGAAATCATTGATACTAATTATATGTAAAGACCCCGAAATTTCAATGAAAATTTCTTTCTTAAAATCTTTGGAATATTATGAGTCTGGGGTTTCTGACGAAGTCTGATTCCGAGTACCGGTGTTCCCGGAATCAATTTCTGATGTTCTGTTCAGGTACATTCAGTGAACGTACATGCAGGTTTTTCAATCTTTTGAACCGATTCTCGGAATTGCAATCTGAGGACGCCGATGAACACACAAGACCAGTAATCGCTTAAGGAGACAATTACCACAGTTGCGTTTGATCGGGAGGAGAAGTTAATTTTTTTGGAGATTCATTAAAAATATAATAAAAATTATGTGTACATAATTTTTATTTGAAGGTGGTTAATTCCTCCAAAGAGGAGTTTTATGTGGGGCTGACACCCCACATAACCACCCATGGGAGGATAATGGTGGTGGGGCCCACACGAGCCTCTAACCTTTCAATTACGCTCATTAACTCCCTTTAACCCCTCTCTTAACTCTTTACCTCCCTCAATTAAGTGTTCCATATTCATCTTTTCAATTAATTGGGAACCCTTAATTAATTGGTTCATTTAAAATTAATTTGTAGTACTTGGAATTAATAAGTAAGGTGGATTTGAATTTATTTGTGTTGGAAAATATTTGATGGAGGAGGCCATTGGGAATTAGAAGAAAGGTATTCCTCTACAATGAGGAACACCATTCTTAAACAAAGAACAACTCCGATGAAGAACGTGAAACACTTCTCCAATGACGCTTCCCTTCAGATGCACACCGACGTCAAGGAATCTACATCGTCTCAGATTCTCTTTCCTCATCACGACAACGACTATTCCTCCAACATTGACGGGATGACATCGGTCTTCCACGACGCCTGAATACCGCAACACTCGTCTTCCGCGGCTCGTCAACGTGCGACGTGAATTACGAGGTAGGGGATATTTTATAATTTTATATATGTGATTTATACCCTCGAATTTGGGTGATTATTTGTTGCGTGATAGTTTGAACCACTAACACAGTGGGTATGGGCTAATGAACAAGTCCGGACCCACACCAACTTGTTCGTGATGCGCGATTTGTTGGGAGACGGGTGAATGGAATGGTAATGATGTTTTGAGGTCGTCGTAGTGTAGAGGAAAACCCGAGAGGGCCGCAGGCACTGAAGGGAGGCAAAACGGACTACCGGAACAACTCTGGTGGTCCGTAGAAGATCGCGGCAGCGCCGGTCGCCGGCGTGGTGGCGCCAAAGACTGGAGGTGGCTGCGGAACCGGCTAGCCGCCTGAAGGCAGAAAACCCCTAACGCGCTGCCGATGGAAGACCGCCGAGGCACCGGCCGTAGTGGCGGTGGAGAGGAACCCGCGCCACGCGGGATCCATGGAGGTTGGGCGGCGCCAGCCTGGCGCTACCGTAACGAAGAACCCAGGGAGCCCCCCCCCCTTCGCTCGGCCAGCCAGGCTGAGCTGCGGCCGGACACCAGGCCAAACCACTTGCGCGCGGGTCAGGCCTCTTGCCCACTGATCGGGCTGCCTGCTGCAAGGGCCGGGCCGCTTGCATGATGGTCGGGACGCTTGTTGTGTGGGCCAAGCCGCCCTCATGACGGCACGGCCGCAACCGCCAAACCGGGCCGCACCATACCAGGCCGAACCTGGATCCGGGTCGGGTCGACCCTTTTCGGGCCGACCTAGGGTGGGCGGGGCTGGGTCGGACTGGGGCCAACCCCCCCCCCCCCCCCTCTTCGGACCCATTTAGTATTTCACCCATAAAGTGAGATAATGATATTTGATCGACACACTGTCAGTTGCATAGGATTACATGGATCAAGACGGTCGTTTAGGTATATTACACATATGGTTTTGGCAAAGTTTTGGTATTGGCAGGTTTGATTCAAACACGAAACCAATCGAGCCCTCGGAGCGGAAACGCTTATAACATAAGGACCGGACGTCTGATTGTCGTTCCATCAACTGCGTTGGATTCCATTTGATGATACAGTTCTTTTGACACACTCCATGTTGAATTTTAATGAGATTGGTGTATGGTCGGGTTGGTTTTAGCTTAAAAATCATCCGGGCCCCTGGAACGGAAAATCCAATAACTCAGAGACATGGCCTCAGATTGACGTGTCGTCTATTGCGTTGAAACCCCTATGACAAGGTGGTCCTTTGTGATACTTATACATGAGAAATTGTAACACATGTAGTATCGTCTTGGGGCATGTGGTGTGGACCCTCCTGGTGATGAGCGAGCAGATTACAGAATCCTAGTAGCTGGCCGAGACTTAACGAATATTAATCGATTGAATCAGAGTGATTCTGATGGCCCAGTTGGGAGCGCTTGGTTGTAGCAGCAGACTCACGACGAAGGAGTGCCTGTTTTTAGCGGCAGACCTGTGGTACTCGACAAAATTTGTTCCACGGTAGGCTCTGAGGGGGAGCGCTTTGTTTTAGTGGTAGACCCATGGTGGGAAGCGCTTGGTTGTAGCAGCAGGCCCACATTATAGGACATGTGGAGTACTTCAGGAGTCCAAGGTTAGTGGGAAGTACTTGATTTTAGTGGCAGGTCCACTGTACTCAACAGAGGAGGATTTATCCAGCAGCGGTGGTTTCGACATAGTGAATAAAAATCCTAGTTTGAGCTGAGTCAATGACCATTGTATTTTCCTCATGATTGTGGTGGGCTACATGATAACTTAGGTATATGTATTGGCATATATCTACGTAATGGTTATCCGTTGAAATAAAACATTGTAGTTTATCCTTGTTGGATTTGGTGAGACCTTGAGGGTCTCAGGGTCCCTACTGAGTATCGTTATACTCACCCCTGCACGGGCTACACTCGCACCTCGTTGTGTTGGATGAAGATGACGAACAATGCTCACAGAGGCCGAGAGCGCTAGGATGGGACGGTACCAGGAGGTGGACCTTATGAAATTTCGGTTCACGGTGGAGTCTGATAGACGTCGAGTTCTGAGGAGACCAACTGTACCAACCCTTCAGGTATGAACCTGGAGGACAATCCATGAGCTTTTTTCACCTTTCGGTTGTTGGTCTCTTCGGTTGTACATTCTTTCAGTTGTAGATGTACCTTTTTTTGGGCTTGTATTTCAGGCCCCTTTTTACTTTCAACACACTTCTTATACATATTTTCTTAGTTTTTTCTTCCACTTGTACTCTTGTTGTGTGTGCTTATGTTTTATAAAGGTAATGCCTTCCCAATTTTAGGGAATTTACGCCATTGGTTCTAGTCGCCAGCCCCTAGCCTATGGAAGGCGGGCTTGGGGTAGTCATAATGCAGGCCCCAGGGGACGGGCCATGACGAATTGGTATCAGAGCACGTTGATTCTACCGCAGAACATAAGAATTTGAAATTTTCTTTCTATGAAGCAATACTGTTAAGGGTACTATGTGTGGATTTCAGTTCTGGGAGTCCAGTGTTGGTGCGGTCGGCCGACATATCCATACACCAGGACCCTGACTTCTGATTTCTGACTTAGTGCACAAAAACGCTGATTGTGTTTGGGTTTTCAAAAAAATTTCATCTAAGTCTACTCATACCTGGTCAGCTCACTAGGTATAGTCTTTTGACCACGTCGCATCTATTCTTTCTATATGCCACACCGCAGACGACCCGTTAGAGCCCCGAGAGTTGTACGAACTAATAGCCCACCGAGTGACGAGGCCTCAATATAGGGCCCTCTTCTAGTTGAGGCACTAGTGGATGAACCAGTGATAATACACCTCATTGGGCCACCAATGCCACCATCCCCAGCCGTAGATGATGCATTCCACTTGAGCGCGATGCATGAGTTCTAGCCCCAGAGGCCACCCAGGTTCCGGGGAGAGACGGACCCACAAATGGGTGAGGATTGGTTGGAGGCTATGGTGAGAGTCTTCAGACTGGTAGGGACCTTAGCAGAATTTATGGTGATCCTTTCCTCCAGCCTCCCTCAGGCAGTAGTAGGCAGATGGTAGAGCCTGATGCTCCAGATGCACGACGAGGCGACACTTCTATGGGAAAACTTCGTGAGCCTGTTCCGGGCGGAGTTTTTACCATCTAGCCTTCGAGTGGTGCGTATACAAGAGCTACTAAATCTTCAGTAGGTTAGCATGATAGTGGCGTAGTACCCCATGAGGTTCACTGACCTCTCACGCTACTCCACTGATATTTTACGGGACTCGTGCTTTAGGTCTCGAACCATTGAACAATGACTCATGCGAGAGATTAGAGCTTCAGTTGTCTTCCACACCATCCCGACGCAGACAGGGGTGTTGGAGAGAGCCCTCCTAGTGGAGAGTTTTCTTGCTGAGCAGTCTCCAATAGTGGGACCAATCACTAGTCGACATGCAATGTAGTATTCTGCAGCTGGCAGTAGATAGATGACGTAGAGGTTCAAGAGGACCAGACCCACAGGTGATCAACCGCATGACTCAGGATCGTGTGTGCGAAGCACCAAGGGTGGAGAATGACTTACTAAGAAGGGAAAATGATACTCTTGTGGTGGGGTTGGTCACGTGGCACATGACTATCTGACCTACCTTTAAAATGATCAGCAGATAGATGAAGGACCACCCATGAAAAGGTCTAGGTTCGATCGAGGCAGATCACAAAGAGCATGAGACCAAGGCTGAGGAGCTGGCCGTGTAGGTGGTGGTGGATGAGGCTTTGAGGTGTTGCCACCACCACCACTAGGAGGTCCACCCCGATCATAGGGAATGGGTGGACATGGGATAGCACAGCTTTAGGCAGCTGAAATATATGACTATGTAGCTCTGGAAGCAGGGGGACATGAGTGTGACTAGTTCCAGGCATGGAGGCCTTTGTTCTTGGTGCTTCTATCTTCGTTAATGTCGTTGTTGTGGTTTCTTTGTGTCTTTTTACTTCAAGATGTTGTAATAAAAGACACATTTCCTTGTGATGTTTTCTTTCCTTCCATTTTGTGTGGTTAATATTAAGAGGTTTTAGTTAAAACTTTTGACCTGACCCACACTTTCGAGATTCCTACTGGAGGAGACATAGTGACCACACACTGATGTCGACAGTGTGACTCATCCCTTATATGCGATAGTAATGGTTGTATTTCGTAGTAGTAGCGTTGAGGCCTTACGACATCGTCCATGACATAAATCTGTATCATTCATGTCAGGATTGACTGTATTAGGCAAAGGACATGGTTCATCCACAGGATGTGACCAAATTTCTCTTTTTCAGCAAAGGAGATATCTTAGAAGCTCTTGTAGAACGTAGGCGAAGAAGTGTGAAGTCGAGTTATTACAATTGGCTAGTCTCACCCATAGTTCGTCAAGTGAACGGTTTATAGTTTACTCTAATCTTAAGAGTCTCAGGTGTATCTTTCCTCAGAAGGACCTAAACCTGAGACAACGGTGATGGCTTGAGTTCCTCTAGGACTATGACTTCGAGATAGACTATACTCCTGGGAAGGGGAACGTGGTAGCGGATGCTCTCAGCAGGTGTTCAAGCATTCAACATCTAGGAGAGGTGACAGAGCAGCTGGCCACGTTGATGATATCCATTGTGGATAGGGATGGTGAAACCTATCTACAGTCACTCCTCTTTTTCTTCAACAGATTAGGCGAGGTGGCTTACCGCTTGGCCCTTCCACCTCAATTTCACCCGGTACATGATGTCGTCTGCGTATCGTAGCTGAGAAGATGAGTGCACATCCCGTCCCACATCATCGACCATGGGGAGTTGGTCAAAGATGATGGTGCGACTGTCTTGGAGGTTCTAGAAGAGATTTAGGATCGACAGGAGCGAGTCCTACATGGACAATCGATTCCTCTAGTGCGTATTCTTTTGCAGCACAAGAACCTCTAGGAGAGCAAATCAGAGTAGGGGCTCATATGTGCGCTTAGTACCCCATTCATTTCCCTAGTGTATTTTTTAGCTTTACAGGGACGTAAATCCCATAGGTGGGTGTAATGTAAAGACCCCGAAATTTGAATGAATTTTTTTTCTTAAACTCTTTGGAATATTACGAGTCTGTAGTTTCTAACAGCACTAGATTCCGAGTTCTGGTGTAACCAGAATCAATTTCTGAAGTTTTGTTCGGGTATGTTCAGAAAAAGTATGTGCGGGTTTTCTTAACTTTTGAACGGGTGCTCCGAATTGAAATCCTAGGACACAAATGAACTTGCAGCACAGGTAATCACGTAAGTGGACCTTTACCAATGTTTCATTTGATCAGGAGGAGAAGTTAATTTTTTTGGAGATTCATTATAAAAATAAAAAAAATTATATGTACATAATTTTTATTTGACGATGGTTATTTCCACCCAAGAGGAGTTGGATGTGGGGCCAACACACCACATAACCTCCCATGGGAGGATAATGGTGGTGGGTCCCATACGAGCCCCTAACCCTTTAACTCCCCTCTTTAAATCAATTTAACCCCCTCTCTTAACTCTCTACCTCCCTCCATTAAGTGTGCCAACTTCAACTTTTTAATTAATTGAGAACCCTTAATTAATTGGTTCATCTCAAATTAATTTGAAGTGCTTGGAATTATTAATTTGGGTAGCTTTTATTTTATTTGTGTTGGAAAATATTCGATGGAGGAGGCTCTAGAGAATTAGATGAATGGTGTTACTCTCCAATGAAGAACATATTTTTTCAACGAAGAACAACTTTGAAGAAGAATACAATAGACTTCTCTAACGACACTTCCCTTCAGACGCACCCCGACATCAAGGAATCTACGTTGTCTTCGGAATCTCTTTTCGTGTGACGACAACGACTCTTCCTCCAATGATAACGGGACAAAAGCGGTCTTCTACGACACCCGACTACCGCGATGGTTGTATTTCATGGCTTGTTGATGTGTGACATCACTTACGAGGTATGAGGAGGAAAAACAGACCACCGAAACGAATCCGGTGGAAAGAGGTAGATCGCAGTGGTGCCGGCTTGCTACCTAGAGGCAGCGGCGCCCTAGCGCGCCACCAGCTGAAGACCGCGGTGGCACCGGCCATGGTGGAGGTGGAGAGGAACCCACACCGCGTGGGTTCTCAGGAGGCTGGGTGGCGCCAGCCTGGCACCACCGTTATGAAGAACCAAGGGAGACTCTACCCCCCCCGCTAGGCCATCCTGGCCGAACTGCGACCGGCCATCGGGTCGAACTGCTTGTGCACTGGCCGGGCCACCTGTGTGCGGGCCAGGCTGCCCTCGCGCGGGTTGGGCCGCCCTCGCGCGGGCTGGTCCACCCTTGCGTGGGCCGGGCCGCAACTGTCTGGCCAGGCTTCGCCCGTTAGGCTGGGTCGTGCCCTATAAGGCCAGACCCAGATCCTGGTCGGGTCGACCCGGTTCGGACCGATCCAGGGCGGGTTGGTATGGGTTGGACCGGGCCCAAACCCCCCCTATTCTGACCCATTTAATATTTCTCCCATAAATTGATCTACGAACCTCCAATTGACGCACTGTCAGTTGTGTAGGATTCTTTGGATCGAGATGGCCATTTAAGTATATTACACTTATGTTTTGGGGAAGTTTTCATATGGCCGGGTTGGTTTGAACTCTAAACCAACTGGTCCCTCAGAGCGGAAATGCTTTTCACATTAGGATCAGATGTCTTATTGATGTGTTGTCAACTATGTTGGATTACTTTTGATGAGATGGTTCTTTTAACATACTCTACGTGGGATTTGTATGAGATTGGAGTATGGTCAGGTTGGTTTTATCTTAAAAACCATCCGAGCCCCTGGAATGGAAAAGCCAATAACTCACAGACCGGGTATCCGATTGACACATCGTCTGTTGCGTTGAGACACCTATGACGAGGAGGTCCCTTGTGATACTTCTATGTGAGACTATTTGACACTTGGAGTATCGGCATGAGGCTCACGGATCGGACCCTCCCGGTGATGAGCGAGCAGATTACAGAGTCCTAGTAGTTGGCCGAGACTTGACGACTGTTGATCGATCGACTCAGAGTGATTCAGATGGCCCAGTGGGGAGCGCTGGTTGTAGCAGTAGACCCACGGTGGAAGATAACTTGGTTGTAGGGGTAGACCAACGATACTCTATAGAAGGATTGCCTCTATAGTCTATGAGGGGGAGCTCATGGTTGTAGCGGTAGACCCATGGTGGGAAGCGCTTGGTTGTAGCAACAGGGCCACAGTACTCGACAGGTGTAGTACTTCATTAGTCCATGGTTAGTGGGAAGCTCTTGGTTGTAGCGGCAGACCCATAGTACTCGACAGAATAAGAGTTCTCTAACAGCCTTGGTTTTGACATCGTGAATAAAAATCCTAGTTTGAGTTGAGTCAATGACCTTTGTGTTTTCCTCATGATTGAGATGGGTTACATGATAACCTAGGTATATGTATGGGAATATACCTAAGTAATGGTTATCCATTGAAATCATACATTGTGGTTTATCCTGGTTGGATCGGGTGAGACCTTGTGGGTCTCTGGGTCCCTACTGAGTATCGTTATACTCACCCCTTCAAGGGATATGCCTGCACCTCATTGTGTTGGATGCAGATCACGGACAACGCTGACAGAGGCCGAGAGTGCTAGGACGGGATGGTAACGGGAGGTGGACCTTATGACATTTCAGTTCATGGTGGAGTCTGGAGGACATGGAGGTATGGGGAGACCAACTGTACCTACCCTTCAGGTATAAACCCGGAGGATGATACACAAGATTTTTTCACCTTTCAGTTGTTTGTATTTTCAGTTGTAGATGTACTTTTTTGTTGGGATTGTATTTCCGGCCCCTTTTTAACTTTCATCACTCTTCTTATACAGCTTTTCTTAGTGTTTTCTTCTACGTGTACATTGGTTTTGTGTTCTTACATTTTATACAGGCAATGAATTCCCAGTTTTAGGGAAATTATGCCGTTGGTGCTAGTCACCAGCACCTAACCTATGGAAGGAGGGTTTGGGGTAGTCACGATGCGGGCCCAAGGGGACGGGTCGTGAAAAATTGGTATTCGAGCAAGTCGGTTAAACCGTAGAACTTAGTACACTGATATTTTCTTTTTATGAGGCAATAGTGTTAAGGGTACTAAGTGTGGATTTCTGTTAAGGGAGTCCAGTGTTGGTGCGGGCGGACGACATATCCATACACCAGGACCCTAACTTCTGATTTCTGACTTAGTGAACGAAAACCCTGATTACGTGTGGATTTTCAAAATTTTTTCCTTTAAGTCTACTCAAACCAGGTCAGCTCACTAGGTATAGTCTTTTGACCACATTTCATCTGTTCATTCATGATACCTCTCCGTAGAAGACCAGTTATATCCCCGAGAGTTGTACGTACTGACAGCATGCCGAGCGACGCAGCCTCAATGCAGGGCCCTCTTCCAGCTGATGCACCAGCGGAGGAACCAGTGATACTACCCCCCATTGGGCCACCAATTCCACCATCCCCTATATCAGACGATGCACACCTCTTGAGCGCATTGAATGAGTTCCAATGCAAGAGGCCACCCAGGTTCTAGGGAGAGACGGACCCACAGGCGGTTGAGGATTGGCTGGAGGCTATGGTGAGAGTCTTGAGACTAGTAGGGACATTAGCATACATTTTGGTGATCCTTGCTGCCAGCCTCCTTCAGGAATCAATAGGAAGATGGTGGATGCTGATGCTCCAGATGCATAATGAGGCGACACTTCTATGGGCAGACTTCGAGAGCCTGTTCTGGGTGGAGTATGTACCATCCAACCTTTGAGCAGTGCGTATACATGAGCTACTGCATCTTCAGCATGGTAGCATGACGATGGCGTAGTACTCAGCGAGGTTCAATGATCCATCATGCTACTCCACTGATATTGTATGGGACCCATGCTTCAGGTCTTGGACCTTTGAATATGGACTCATGTGAGAGATTAGAGCTGCAGTTTTCTCCCACATCATCCCGATGCAGACATGGGTGTTGGAGCGATCCCTCCAAGAGGAGAGTTTCATTGCTGATAAATCCCCAACAGCAGGACCCATCACTAGTCAACATGCAATGAAGTCTTCTTCAGCTGGCAATAGATAGTTGAAGTATAGGTACAAGAAGACCAGACCCACAGGTGGTCAACAGCATGACTCAGGATCGTGTGTTTGAGGCACCAAGTGTGTAGAATGACTTACTAGGAGAGGACAATGTTACACATGTGGTGGGCTTGGTCACATGGCATGTGACTGTCCGACATTCCTTGTAGACAATCAGCATATAGATGAAGGACCTCCCAGGCAGAGGCAGAGGTTCAATCGAGGAAGACCGCAAGGAGCATGAGACCGAGGGAGAGGTTTTGGCTATGTATGTGGTGGTGGATGACGCTTTGAGGTGTTTCCACCACCACCACCACCAGGAGGTCCACCTTGACCATAAGGAATGGGTGGACATGTGAGCACATAACTTCAGGGTGCTTAAACAGATGACTATGTAGCTCCGGAAGTAGGGGGACATGAGTGGGACTAGTTCCAGGCATGGAGGCCTTTGTTCATGGTGTTTCTAGCTTCCTTAATGTTGTTGTTTTGGTTTCTTTGCGTCCTTTTACTTCATGCTTCAGTAATAAAAGACACATGTCCTTGTGATGTTTTCTTTCCTTCCATTTTGTGTGTTTAATATTAAGATGTTCTAGATAAAACTGTTGACCTGACCCTCACATTCAAGATTCTTACTAGAGGATACACAGTGACCACACACTGATTCCGACAGTGTGACCCAACCCTTGGATGTGAGAGTACTGGTTGGATTTCTTGGTAGTAGAGTCGAGGCCTTACGACATCGTCCATGACAGGAATTTGTACCATTCATGTTAGGATAGACTGTATTAGGAAAATGATCTGGTTCATCCATAGGATGAGACTAGATTTCTCTTTCTCAGAAAAGGAGAAATCTTAGAATCTCTTGTAGAATGTAGACGAAGAAGGGTGAAGTCGTGTTCTTACAATTGGCTAGTCTCACCCATAGTTTGTCAAGTGAACGGTTTAGAGTTTACTATTATCTTAACAGTCACAGGTGTATCTTCTCTGATAAGGACCTGAAATTGATATAGCGGTGATGACATGAGTTCCTCCAGGATGATGAAATCGAGATAGTCTATACTCATGATTAGGGGAACGTGGTATCAGATGCTCTCAGTAGGTGTTCAGGCATTCAACAGCTTGGAGAGTCAAAAGAGAAACTGGCCGCACTGCTGATATCCTTTGTGGACAGGCATGGTGCAGCCTATCTACAGTCACTCCTCCTTTTCTTCAGTAGAGTATGTGATGTGGCTTACTGCATGTCCCTTCCACCTCAGTTGCACCTGGTGCACGACGTCTTCCGTGTATCTCAGTTGAGGATATGCGTGCACGTCTCGCCCCACATCATCGACCATGGGGAGATGGACATTGATGACGGGGAGACTGTCATGGAGGTTTCAGTAGAGATTGAGGATCAACAAGAGAGGGTCCTATATGGATAGTTGATTCCTCTGGTGCACATTTGTTGGCAGCATGGGAACCTCTAGAAGAGCACATCAGAGTCGGAGGCTCAGATGCATGCTCAGTACCCCTTTTGTTTCCCTAGTGTATGTTGTAGCTTTACGGGGACGTAAAGCCCTAAGGTGGGGGTAATGTAAAGACCCATAAAGTTGAAGGAAATTTTTTCATATATTATTTGGAATATAATGAGTTATTAGTTTCTAACAACACCTGATTCCGAGTCCCGGTGTACCCAGAATCAATTTCTGATGTTTTTTTGGGTACGTTCATAAAACATACGTGCGGGTTTTACTATCTTTTTAACTGGTGCTCAGAATTGAAATCTGAGGACACTGATGAACTCGCAGCGCCGGTAATCACTTAAGTGTATCTTTACCAAAGTAGCCTTTGATCAAGAGGAGAAGTTAATTTTTTTAGAGATTCATTAAAAAAATAATAAAAATTATGTGTACATAATTTTTATTTGAAGATGGTTTTTTCCTCGAAATGGGAGATGGATGTGGGTCCCACACCCCACATAACCTCCCAGGGGAGGATAATGGTGGTGGGGCCCACATTATCCCCTAACCCTTTAACTCCCCTTTTTACTCCCTTTAACCCCCTCTCTTAACTCTTCACCTCCCTCCATTAAGTGTTCCAACTTCATCTATTTAATTAATTGAGCACCCTTAATTAATTGGTTCATCTCGAATTAATTTGAAGTGCTTGGAATTATTAAGGTGGGTGGCTTTTATTTTATTTGCGTTGGAAAATATTCGATGGTGGAGGCTCTAGAGAATTTGAAGAATACTATTACTCTCCAACGAATAACACTGCCCTTCAACGAAGAACAACTTCGACGAAGAACAAAAAAGACTTCTCCAACGACGCTTCCCTTTGGATGCACCCCGACGTCAAGGAATCTACGTTGTCTTCGGAATCTCTTTCAATGTCACGACAATGAATCTTCTTCCAATGTTGATGGGATGACACCGGTCATCCGCGACACCCGACTACTGCAATGCTCATCTTCTTGTAGCTCGTCGAAGTGGGACCTCAATTACGAGGTAGGGGGATATTGTATAATTTTATATATGTGATTTATACCCTAAAATTGGGGAGATTATTTGTTGGGTGATTTTTTGAACCATTAACGCGGTGGGTACGGGCTAACGAACAAGTCCGGACCCCCGACCAACTGGATCGTGATGCGTGATTTGTTAGGCGATGGGTGAACGGAAGGGTAATGATGTTTTGAGGCCAACGCCATGTAGAGAAAAATCCGAGAGGGACGCCGACACAAATGGGAGGCAAAACGGACCACCGAAACGACTCTGGTGGAATGAGGTAGATCATGGCGGTGCCGACGACCGGAGGCAGTGGATGACCGCCAAGAGGTAGCGGCGCCCTAGCGCGCCGCCAGCAGAAGACCGTGGCGGTACCAGCCATAGAGGAGGTGGAGCGGAACCCATGCCGCACGGGTTCCGGGGAGACTGGGTGGCGCCAGCATGGCACCACCGTTATGAAGAACCGCTGGAGCCCCCCCCCCCCCGCTCGTCTAGCCTGGCCGAGCCACGACCGTCCATCGGGCCAGACCGCTTGCGCACAGGCTGGGCAGCCTGTGCGCGGGCCACACCACCCACGCGCGTCCGGGGCCGCAACTGCCGAGCCTGGCTTCGCCCAACGGGCTGGGTCATGACCTACCGGGCCAGACCCGGATTTTGGTCAGGTCTCCCCAGTTCGGGCCGACCCAGGGCGGGTTGGTCCGGGTCGGAGCGGTCCCAAACCCCCCTCATTGGACCCATTTAGTATTTCACCCATAACATGATCTAAGGACCTATGATCGATGCACAATCATTTGTGTATGATTCCTTGGATCGAGTCGGCCGTTTTGGTATATTACACTTATGATTTTGGGAATGTTTGCGTATGGTCGGGTTGGATCGAAATCAAAACCAACCGGGACCTCGGAGTGGAAACTCTTATTACTTAAGGACCGGACCATTGATTGACATGTCGTCAACTACATTGGATTTCTTTTGATGAGAATGTTCTTTTGACATACTCCAATTAGATTTGTATGAGATTAGGGTATGGTCGGGATGGTTTTAGCTTAAAAACCAACTGGGCCCCTGGAACGGGAAAGCCAAAAACTCACAGACTAGGCGTCTCATTGACGCACCATCTGTTGTGTTGAGACCCCTATGACGAGGCGGTCCTTTGTGATACTTCTACGTGAGACTTTGTGACACATGAAGTATCGTCTTGAGGAATGTGGAGAGAACCCTCCCGGTGATGAGTGAGTAGATTGCAGAGACCTAGTAGCTGGCTGAGACTTGACGACTGCTTATCGATCGACTCAGAGTGAATCGAATGGCCCAGTGGGGAGTGCTTGGTTGTAGCAGTAGACCCACGGTGGAGGTGTGCTTGGTTGTAGCGGTAAACCCATGTTACTTGATATAATGAGTACCTCTGTAGGCTATGAGGGGGAGCGTTTGGTTGTAGAGGCAGACCCCTGGTGGGAAGCGCTTGGCTGAGGCAACAGGTCCACAGTAATCGATAGGTGGTGCACTTTATCAGTCCATGGTTAGTGGGAAGCGCTTGGTTGTAGCGGCAGGCCCACTTTACTCGACAGAGGAGAAGTTCTCCAACAGCCGTAGTTTAGACATCGTGAATAAAAATCCTGGTTTGAGCTGAGTCAATGACCTTTGTGTTTTCCTCGTGATTGATATGGGTTACTTGATAACTTAGGTATAGGTATGGATATATACCTAGGTAATGGTTATCCGTTGAAATCATACTTTGTGGTTTATCCTTGTTGGATTTTGTGAAACCTAGCGGGTCTTTGGGTCCCTACTGATTATCATTATACTCACCCCTACACGAGCTATGCCTGCACCTCGTTATGTTGGATGCAGATGACAGACAACGTTGACGGAGGCCGAGAGCGCCAGGACCGGACGGTAACTAGAGGTGGACCTTATGACGTTTTAGTTCATGGTGGAGTATGACAGACATGGAGTGCTGAAGAGACCAATTGTACCTACCCTTCAGGTAGGAACCTGGAGGATGATCCAAGATCTTCTTTCACCTTTCAGCTGTTAGTCTCTTCAGTTGTACTTTCTTTCAGTTGTAGTTGTACCTTTTTGTTGACTTGTATTTCCGACCCCTTTATACATTCATCACACTTGTTATACATCTTTTCTTAGTTTTTTCATACACCAGTACTCTGGTTGTGTGTGTTTACATTTTATAAAGGCAATGCCTTCCCAATATTAGGGAAATTACGCCTTTGGTGCTAGTCGTCATCCACTGGCCTATGGAAGGCGGGCTTGGGGTAGTCACGATGCGGCCCCGGGGGACGGGTCGTGAAATTATAATTTTCCCACTTGTAATATATGGGTATACTATTTAAGTGTTCATCTTTATTCTATAATCTATAAGACTAAAATATGTTTGGAAAGGATTGAAATTAAAATATACTATTAAGTCATAATAATATGATATGTTTAAGTTCATGTACTTACAGATGGAATAATAGCATTGTTTGGACAACTTTAGAGACTAGGATGTCTTCTTATGAGTTATTGATATCATCAAGAGTTTTTTTCCAGTTTTAACATAATTTAAATATCGTAGAAACCCTTTTTTATGTTTTACGTTATGAGATTTTATGGTGATAAATGTCATTTTTATAGACATTCCTTTATTAGGTAATTATGTTTTATTATATTTTGGGATGCAGGATGAAGGCTTTGAGATATCATATATGGTTAAAAAATATTAAGGCCATTTTATGATTATTTAATCATATATTTCTAGAGGATATATGAGTTATATAGTTGTATAAAAAGGACAACCCACAGACTATGTATCATCCTGTCATGTCTAGCATGGCTACGGGAATTGAACCCATAACTGACGGATGACAAATGTGTATCACCTATCACTAGTCTACATGATGTCCTAGTCAATATGAAATTGAATTTTATACAATATATCTGATAAATTAATGTAATTTTTATTTTGGGAACATATGATTTATCAAATTAATAACCATGGGATTGGAAAATGATTTGGATATTATGTGATAAGTATTATTTAAAAAGACGTTCAATACTTTGAAAAATATATACGATTAAGGTAACTAAAATACTGTAAGATTTTATTTTAGTAATAATAGTTGAACAATATTTTGGATGGATATATATTTTTATTGTGGATTTTTGGTGATTCATGTTGTTTATAAACATTGTTTGTATACATAGAGCATATATGATTAGAGAATTAAGTTTTTGTATGTTTATTTAAGATATATTGATGTTATTTAGTGATAAATGTTAATAATATAATGACCGTTTATGTGATCAAATCCTTCTATTTTTTTTCATTTTAATCATATTGCATAATATTTTTGAGTTATTCTTAAGGATAGCTAATTGTTAAATGATTTGTGTAGAACTTGGGGTACTACTGTTGAATTTAAGAGATTAATGTAGTTTTAATCATATAAAGGTTTATGTTTTTGGTAAATTATCTTATCATATCATAAATATTATATTTTTTTAACTTATAAGGAAAGGAGGAATGTATAGTTATAATTTTTTGGGTTTTTTGATCCATAGAAGTTGATTATATTTCTTCAGTATTGAAAAATTCACCTTAATTACTCATAATTATGAGAAAAATATTATATACCATTGGAAATTGATTAAAAGATGAATCTAGGCTTTTAAAGAATGTATATTTTATTTTTATTCAAAATACATATAGTAAAATAATTCCTTAACACTATGAAAATTATTTTGAAACAAAATATTGTCTATTGTCTTTTCTTACTATGATATCAATGACCTTTTAACCCATAAAAAATGTATAGTTTTTTTATTGTTAAATTTATATTAACCGTGTTCTATATCACTCTCCATAATAACTATACATATAGTTTTCAATTTTCTGTGTATGTTTTAATATTTCTAACCCTATTATGTCTTATCCCAAATGACCTTCATACTTTCAATTCTCTCTTTTAAAAATGAAAGTTTAATTAACCCTTCTACTGATGTGGGATTTCAATAAAGGTATTTTGAATTGGTAATCCCCGGTTACCGAGCCTAAGGAAATTTGTTTTGATTCAATTTATAAGGGTGTTAATGTGTCTTCTCAGAGTTTTAAGAGAAAACCATTATGTTCAATTGCATACAAGATGAATTTCATCAAGCTTAATTGAATAACTAAATATTAATATTTAAATGTCCCCACAATAACCATAACATTATAATGGTGTTTATAAATATTAATAAATTAATTATGAAAACATGGTCTACACTTGTATATAATGAATTAATTGGTAAACAATTAATTATAAATGAAAATATATAATATTCAATCTAATGTTTAATTGAAAACATGTTTCACAAAACAATGTTTTATAAAAATAAAAAAATAATGTAGGATTCTACTAATTATATATATAATATTCAATCTAATGTTTAAAAATAATCATAAGTTTTTTAAAGACGTTATATAAACAAATCCAATTTTATGCATACAAAGATATATTTTTGTAAAGGCATTTATGCCACCTTTTGATGGTGTATTAATTTTAAAACAAAATTTTATAAATTTTATAAATTTTATTTAAAAAAATAATGTAAAATTTTTAATGTATAATTTCGAAATTATTTTTGTGTGAATTGTTTGAATTTTTCTAATATGTTTCATTTTTTATGAAGTTGAAATAATTCATTCTAATTGAAAAATATCTTTTAAACTAAAAAAACTATAATGTTAAATTATATTTTAGATTGGGTTTAAAGTAAAATTGGATTAATTATACATATATTAAAACAATTTAGTATATTTTAATAATTTTTATAAAAAAATTTTACATAAAAACATTTCACATGATTGAATATTTTCACTAAAAAAACCCATGATTGTCACGTTTGCGAGACTATTACAAATTAAATTATGTCAATTATATGAATTAGATATGTCAAATGGATTAAATATATAATATAATAAGGTCAAATTTTATTAATTATAATATTTTATTATTATCATATATGAATAGTAACCTTGTTATTCTATGTTACTACGATAAAGGGTAAATTTTGTAATTTAGGTTTAAAAATAAAATTATAAGGACTAGAAAATGATACTTACACTTTACAAAGTTTTTTTGTATGATTAATATTCATCCATGATAATGATATATTTGAATATCTTTCATTTTCCCATTTTTATGTGATTATGATGTTTATATTATATTTTTTAATTGAAAGTCAAAGATCTTATACTAATTTTTTTAATGAGTATAAAATTTCTAATATTTTGTCCTTTAGATGAAATCTTTGAATATAAATACAAAATATAAATAAAAAATATTTAGTTTAATCAAGGAACTTTATTTCCAATTTTTAGTGAAGAAATAATGAAATTTAATTATTACCCAATGATAATTCGGTAATTATTTTTATAATAGAAATATCAAATAAATGATATTAGAACTACAGAAATAATTCAACTCAGAGATATTTAATGTCATACAATTATTGTATAGATTACAAGGACGTATTTTGGATTTATCAAGAATTTTTTATAAAAATAACTTTTTGTATTTATTTTTTAAAAATTTCAAGTAATAAATTGTGTCAAAATTGACATTAATGATATTTTAAATAAAAAAATATTTTATTAAAAGATAAAAAATTTAAAAATAAATTAAATTTTGTTTAATAATTTGTATAATTATTAAAATTTTATCCACTATCCATATATGGTGTTTTTTAAATTTATAAAAAATATATTAACCCTAAAAAAATTCATTGTTCTCACGATTAGAGTTAAATGGATAAATAAGGTTGAAAACAAAAAAAGAATGATTAAAATAACTTTAAAAACTTTTCTAATATAACTTTTATGAATTTATTTTGACCATTAATCATTCTATATTATAAATAAATCATTATGAAGCCATTTTAAAAAGAAAATTAATTTATATTAATTGTATATTTTTAGAAATTTCATGGGTACCCATCCCATTCCCATAGAAAATGGAACACCTTTTTCAAAGATCAACAGAATTAAATAACATTTTTAGACCAATAAAAAACAAAATACCATAGTAGAATCCTTCCCCAAATTATAGAGTTATTTTTTAGGAATAACAAAAAAATTAGTCAAATTAAGGTGTTATGAAAATACGATTATCAGAAGAACGGGTATAGATTTCAACTGCACATTTTAGTTTTGTTTCATTATCTATATCCTTAAAATATTCATAAAACATGATTAAATAATAAATATTGTATATTATATATAAAAATATTTTATTATGTTAATTTCATGTTTTATATTTATCTCCTCTTCCATAAAATGGGAAAATAATTAATCGTTCGTGTGTACAACAGACTACCACCTCGTAAATCAATATAATTCATTTTCCATTACCATCTCTCAATAATGGTTATAATTATATAATTAATTATTATTTATAATATTTATAACATATTTATCATTTTTATACGACAATATATCATTTAAATTCTTACCTTCCCATGCACATAAAAACAATAAATTTGTCCATTCATAAATGTGAATTATCACCTCCATGAAGTGATTTGATTAGTTTTTCATCACCACATCACATGAATGATACATATAAGATTATTTAAATGAATAGTGTTATATTAATAATATTAATATCAATATATAAAGATAAAATAACACAGAACATATTTCTTTAATGATCATTGAAAATTTTAAAAGTTACGCATGTGTACATACGGTCTACCCTCACAAAGATTATAACATAGATTATTTTTCATAACCTAATTTAATATTAAAATTTAAAAGAATAATTTATGTATAGAATTATAACAATTTAATTAATATTATAATTTGTATAATTTAATTATTAACAATTTGATCATATCCAGCTAACCAAATCCATTTTGGACTTTGGTACTGAATATCATCAAAACGTCTGACGTGAACATGAATGAATAAGTAATTGTATATAACATAAAAATGATTTATAAAAAAGGAATAATGGATATGAAAAATTTCTCAATCATGTTTAAATAAAAATTTGTTCACTTTTTGAGACAATAAATAACGTATGTCATGAGTTGGGAATAGGGTATGGGACACCTTAGTACATATATTATTTTAAATGTTTTAATGATTTATTATTCTAAATCCTTATCTTTAATTTTCATGTTTAAAAATGTTTCTTATGAACGTATATATAGTGAAATAAATGTTTTATAATTATAATTTTCAAAACTCTATCAAATGTTCTCAAAAAGGGATCATTTTAGGTTTTATATAAATGATCTTTCTTTAAATACCGTATTTTAATGTTATTTTTTAAAATATTTTAAGAACTTCAAAAGGAATGTATTTTAACTTGTATGGAATGATGATATTTTCCGAATTTTTTGATGACATAATTTTTTGAAGCTCCCTATACATGTTTAAATATTTATTTTAAAATATATTTTATCATTTTTGATTGCATGACTTTTTAAAAATGACAATTTAATTTAAAATGTAAAATATATTTTCCTCGATAATGTTTATTTTATGTATCCTTTATGTTTTATTCTTACATTATGGTTCTTGGGAAATGTTTATGGGGATGGGTGGCTTTTTTATAAACTGAGTGTAAGTTATCCCATTATAGCTCTCTAATGAAATGGGAAATGGGATAAAGTTAACTGAATATGTTTCACCTAAGAGATTATAGGAATATACTATAGTGGTTATTTCAAATGTAACAATGGTGGTCACTCCTTGTGTAGATGAGAGACGTGTTGTATATGTATGAGTGATTTGAAAATCATTCCACAACACACCTTTAGTATTTATTCTTTCTATGGATTACAATGATTTCATTTGAACAGAATGCTTGGGTCTTTTTCATGTGATGATTATTTTTTCTTTCACTAAATGAACATTAAATCAGTTTTTTGTTTTCTATTGGACTAATGATTTTATTTTGATATGTCCCTTACTAAGATTTTATTTCTCCACCAAGGTTTTAAAAAATATTTCATAAATCATAATGATTATTAAGGATAAATATTTTGTCATAATTAATGTATTGAATATATCTCATGAATATAAATCATGTTTTATTTTAATAGGGATTTATTTGTTGGTTAAACTGATACAGAGTATAAGTGTACTCATGTAATATATGGATTTAATATGTAAGAGTTTTTCTAAATTCTATAAAACTCAAAAACTAAAATATATTTCATAAATTGAGAAATTGAATTCTAA
Organism: Viscum album; assembly: GCA_963277665.1. NCBI lineage: Eukaryota > Viridiplantae > Streptophyta > Magnoliopsida > Santalales > Viscaceae > Viscum > Viscum album. The sequence goes on from OY728141.1 coordinate 1,431,498,591, forward strand.
TCTAAAGTCACTATATATGAGATGTTTAAGGACAAGTCCTCACTATGTGGTTGTTAGATATATAAAACTACTGATAATCAAATAATATCTGGTTACATAAACATTATTTTAATCACTATATTTGAAAACATCATCTTAGTTTAATGTATATTTTTCATTATACTTTACTCCACTAATTTAATCAATTTTTCACTTTATTGAAATTTTATCCATGACTAAAAAAAATTTCTTTCAACCCTAAAATAATCTGTTTTTCTTGGAAAAATAGTATATCACCAATCAATGAAATTTTGAATTCACAACATCTTTAATCTAAAACTATCTTATAATTTGCCTCACATGATCATAAAAATATTATTTCAAAAACATATAAATGTTCCAATATGATTTGATCCATTTCCTTTTTCATATATATGTTTTCATTAACTCCACCACTCTTTAATCTGGTAATCTTTATATACTGATCGATCTGTGAATATCAAGCCCTTGTTTCCTTATTTATCCCATGAAATTTATTCATTATGGAAATATTATGTTTTCATATTTATCCAAATTATTTCCATTGAGTTACTATATATAAACCACTTTTAATGGAATTAAATCAAGAATTCTTATTTTCCCTCTATTGGATAAAAATTGAATTCTTTTCACACAACTATAGTATAAAATAGTCTTACTATCTGAATATAACCAACAGATTAATATGTCTCATCAAAATTAAATTTTTTTATTTTGTAATATCCATTTAAATCAAAGTTTATTGTCTTCCCTGTTATTTTTTACTTATATTGAGATTATTCCGGAACACCGACTTTTTTCTAATGACATCCACATTCTGTGGACCTGAAATAATATCCCAAGTGTTGTTCTCCTCTAACTATTCTTTTTTTCCATGAATAAACATAAACTAATTACCATAAATTGTAGCCAATTAATTATTTAAGGATCCAATTAAGATAGTAGAGTGTTTTGATATTGTGCATTTATTCGTTATGATCGAAGTACAGTTAGTTGATCACCAAGGATATTTCGATCAGTGATTTCATCCCTACTCTTAGTTATCCTTACTGATGCTAAAATAGTTGTATTTTCATCATAATCTATGTCCTTTTATGATTATTATATATCCCTAGGAACTTCCCTTGGGCCAATAACATTAATTTCACCTTTTTACTCAAAAACATCATTATTTTACATTGAAATCTTCTATCCATTTTTCAAAATCTACACATTCGAATCAACAACTACATCACGGATTTCAATATTTTTCTAATAATTTTATTTTATAATTTATATTCATGGATTTTTAGATATGTATATAATAACTATAACTTTTACCCACAAGATTCAAACATCATATTCTTCTATTTACAGGGAATAAAAAATTAACATCCAAAAACGTTAAAGTACAAATGTTTCATTTTCTTCTTATAACATGTCTCATTGGAGTTCTTTTCTTTTTCTGATATAATAATGATTTTAATATAATGATAACAATTTTTTCATAGTATCCTTTAAATTAACCCTTATATATTTTTTTTGACAACTTTTAGATCCATATTATTAATAGATTGGTTCCTCCTCTGAGTTACTCTATTTTATTAATGAATCCTCATTGTGGAAAAGTGATATTATTTTCAATGATTGTAATGGTTATACTACACATAATGATTGGATTGAATCGTACTTTTTTTAGTTTTTTAATATTTTAATTCTTAGTCCAATCATTTTTTTTCCAATATGCAGTAATTAGTGATGCATCAAAACACATCATATTGTGAGAAATTATAATAACTCATGTCATCCCATTATAGTAATCAATTAATAGGACATAATAACTTCACTAGGCTAAATATTTTATTTTTATCATCCCACACACATCCAAATGCATTATATTGAGATGTAATGTTAACTTCATCCATCTCTCTTTGTGTAGGTCATTCAATTACTATAACATTTTTTAAAAGTATCAAAAATGTGAGTGTGATATCATGATAATGTGTAGAAATATCAAGATCTATAATTTTTTACCATGTACTCCATGGGTTTTAGACTCCAATGGAAAATATTTTTTCGCATTAATTTATTATATTCTATAATTGACATTTTCCTCCAATACTCATCTTTGATGATGAGATAGAGGTCTCAATTAATGTGCTTTCCATATTAAACTATGTTATCCCATTATCCCTTGAGAATAAATGTTTTCTTGTTGAACATAATTATATGTTTTGATTAACATATTTTAGATATTATAAGTACATTGTGAATAATTTTTTCTTCTACTATGAAATTTATGTGCCTCGTGTCCTTTCTACCTATCCCAGCATTTCCTAAGCTGAAAATATTTATCCCCTAATCATTATAAAATATAACAAATCTATCTTTGTAAAATTTTACCCCTTAGATAAGTAATTTATTTTATTTAATTTTGAAATTACATCCATTACAAAAAATAAATAATCTGACCCAATCAATTGACTAGAGGAAAATTTTGAGCAATGTTTTTCTTCTCAGATCTTCCCTTCTAAATTAAGGCCTAATAGTTCACTTCCTTAAGTGATAAATCTGATTGTACCACCTTTAGTTCAATATATTATTCTTCATTTGTTAAGGATTTATATTTTCTATATGTTTTCATCTATATTGATTAAGTTTCCAACGTTTTAAACATATTCATTGGGTATATTTTAGCATACATCTTTTTGATTTTAACGAACAATTAATCACATTGTGCCCAAAACTTTTCCACATAATGTATTAAACATTGAAATAATATTTATAGTATAAAATTATTCTTATCTATTTTTTATCTCACTATATGTATTGAACAAATATTATGTCTTCATTATCATTCTTTAATAGTCAAACATAATATCTGGGGTATTTTTTTTGATTCTTATACTAAAGTAGTGGACTGATATTTTTATTGGTTCATGTAGTTAGGCATCATTTTAGCGATGGGAGCATAGATCTTTTCTTTATCCACTGTTGATTAGTTTTTCAGATCAATCCTCATATATTATTTTCTTTTATCTCATAACATCTTCACTTGGGGACAAGGTAGAACCGTTTTAGTAGATTCCTAGAAAACTTCTTTAGAATCATTAAAAAATGATGTACTCAAACTCTCCAATGTCCTTAAAATTGTAAAAACAATTCATAATCATACTCCCAATAAATGGAAATTAATTGACTATCATGTTCTAAAATTATCTTAACACATTCATTTATAGATTCAACTAGGATATCAATGATATGGGAATGTTCATTGTGGTTTTCTAAGAACAAAACGTTTCTCATAGTTTTATGAAGGTATAGATTTTATTTTTCAATATACATTTTACATCCTAAATTCTACACGTTTTATCTATATATTTATTGTTTACTCACTTACTACACTATTATCTTTATTTTTTGTATCTATTTGTATATAATCTTCATTAAGGGAATCCATAATATCATCCTTAACATAAAATCTTCCTTCATTTATAGGACCTTAATCATTGTTTTACTCACCTTTTTTCTTGTATACAAAAAAAAACAGAATAACTTATAAGAAGAGATTTATTTTACTATAATTCCTCTACTTTTATCTCCTATAATGACTCATATTATTATTATATCAATTTATTATTATTTATTTAATTTTTATATGGGTTTTTATGCCCTAAAATAGATTCCATATGATTACATCCTTATCATTATCCTAAAATTTCCAACACAAATTAAAACTATATACACCACTTTTTATATTGAAGACATGTAAGGGGAATCTTTTCATTGATATTATCTTTTCCTATTTTTGGATTATTGAAAATAAATGACATCATCTCACTAACTTCATTATACTTAGGATTATATCTCTATGATTGCTTCTTTATTTCCTAAAATTATATTCCATATGAGAAATTTTTGGACCATAATCATTGTCATTGATCTGCATTGTATATACCATAAGAGAGTTATAGAGTATTTACAACATTTAATCATTTTAATATTTGTGTTAAATCAGTGATAAATTCAAAATGAATCATAAATGAAGTCTTATCAAGACTATTTTAACAAATTTAATATCATCATAGAACTCCCTATGTTAATATATATCTTATTTAGAGATGTTCAGTCTATGAGAAAAGAATCAATTAATTATTTCATTTTCATTCCAAAATCATCATGTTTTTTTCAAAAAAACATGAAACATTTATTCTCAAATATTTCAATCAATTCATAAATATAATGAAACTTCTCCTACATAGAATAAGTGTTTTTTCATGACAACAAAAACATATATATGAGGACATCCAAATCTCCCCCTGGTTCCATAATCACCTTACTGTATGCATCCAATTATATATATTCTATATCAACTTGAGCTCCACTATCCATGCTAGATAAGATTACTTGAATAGATACCATGTACAAATCCATCACGAATAACTAAAAATAATGTGACATATGCTTTTTCAATAATTATAAGATGTTGCATATGAGAAATGGAATCCATTGATGTTTAAGAACCACTGCTAGAACATTTAGAGAGGGAAAACAATTTCATTATGATCCCCATATTTAATATCACTTGTTTGTCCCAAACAATGATAATACCATTTTATATGGTCAATATGGGTTTATTTATTTTTAAATACAACTTTCCAATGATACTTTTCCAGGATAATTTAGAACACATATCCCCTTCTTATAATATTATGAAGTGATGAATGGTGTAAAATAGTGACACTGGAGATATTACATGATTTACCCAAATTAATTAATTTAATAGTAAGCAAGGAAATGTGTATATAATCCTAAAACTCTACATCTAACTGCTTCTGAGTACATATTTTCGAGAAGATGAAAAAATTACATAGTTTCAAACATTGAATAAAAAATTCCAACTATTTTTACACACATAGGTATATCACTACTTCTTTAGTGAAATATTATTCTCCCATATACAAAAGAAGAAAAAATTTACAAATCGAATTGTATTAATATGATCAACCTTCTTATGTTTATAAATCGTCACCGAAAATTCCATCAAGAGCTCCCATCGAACAACATGTTTCTCATATTATTGTTCTATCCAATGATAGTATGAAAAAACTATATTTCATTATTTTTCAATACATCTCATGAATATAATGAAATCTACCATTCTATATATTTTTTATAACTTTTGTGAAATATATATGATTGTTTTAAAAAAGGTATATTCTACATATTATTAGGAAGATATATAACATAATATTTTTCCGAAAACAAGCCCTAAATTTTCAATAATTATACAAGGATAGTTCAACTCTCTATTTTCCATGACAAACAGATCATTCTCTAAAATTATGAAAAATAACCCCTTTAATGAGGTGAACCTTAAGAAAAATTGGTATCCATAAACATTTTCAAAATAATGTATTTAAAAATGATCATAACTTATTATTGTTTCACCATATGTATCACCACCTTCATTTTCAAAGGAATAGAGGGTGGGGACTATGATAATCATGTCCAACCAACCTTAATAATGAAATAAAATACACTTTCGCGTGATAATCCAAACAATATAAACTTAAATATCTTTATTCAATGTTGGTAATTTTTTTAAAAAAATACATTATGATTAATAAAATATATCATATCACATACTGGTAAAAATTATTAAAAAACATAGTAGAATGATCCTAACAGAGAATTGTCAAGATCCCTACGCATAGGATCATCATTATAAAGAACCTAGATCATGCTTATAGAAAACACATCCTTATGATGAACTTGGATAATCCTTATGAAAATCAATATTCATCATTGAATAGACATATATGATTCTTACATAGATCATAATAATCAAAATAAAGATCCTTTATCATTAAATAGATATGTATTCTTACTAAAGTAGACCACATTAATACTTATATGGAGTATTTATATTTATCAAACATGTATTCATTATTACATATACCTAAATTATTCTTTCACAATGAATGATGATCATTTATCCTCACATAGAGAAAACTGTTTTATTGAAATTCATATGACGAAGATTGGAAGTGTTTTAGGTTGGTATCGAAATATTTTGGTTTTGTACATGGCCAAAATTCAAAAACCTAAACAATATTAAATTAAACAATAACACTCAAAATTTGACATGAAACTATTCCATCTATAATATAGTAATTCTAAAATGATTAAATAGGTAGAATTGACGATTCCTTTAACTTTCCTATCAATAATCACAATCCAAAATACACACTAATGGAATTATTTTAAAATATAATTTCTGATTTACATATATTTATTTCAATCCTCCAATTTTATCACTCCTTTGAATGTTTATACATAACACTTGAGGATGAGTGAATCATTAACTGAGTATTCAGATGATATTGATGTTCCAAATTTCCTTTAGCAATCCAGGGGAAGTGTGTATAGAAATGGATAAATGAAGTTATCACACACTATAGTAACTAAATTACCGGGAGGGATAGATGAGGTCAATGAGTTTCTTAAAAAAAGATGATCTACCATGGAGAATCTATCAGTAAATTTTTCTGTCTATATTAGATCCTTTGAAATGTATTATGGTGGGTTGGGTTTATTGTTTTACATATAAAAAATGTATTTATGTATTGTTTAACATTTGTTTAAGGTGGTTTTTTTTCTTATTAGAACGTTTCAGAATATAGTCTTGTAGGATTCATGAGAAATGAAATGTACATAATGAGTCATGTATTTAATCAATGATTTTTTTAATTTTAAACATGCTCATGTGCAATAGTTGTGTATGTTTTTTTAACTATGATTGGGAAGGATAGATCATCAGTGGTAGGGGACTATAATAAAAATATATATCATTGTAGTTGTTTCACCGCGATAATTTCTATAATAAAATTTATAAATTATATTTTTTTCGTTGTATTTTGATTTTAATTCCTATTAATGTCGTATAAATTATCTATCACCCCCTTTTATATATAGTTCAACTGATTTTTCCACCATGATTCACCTCATTTTATCATTCAATTTTACATTCTCAACTATAACATGATCTCATGAACTTTTATTTTTATTCTAGCATAAATTAATTTCATCTGCAATATTAATCACATAATCCCTTTTAGGCTCACAATTTGATTAAAAGATCAAAAACTATTTGTAATCAATAATATCTCCAAAAATATCATACATGAGTATTGTATGATATTTAACTATTAATTTTTTACTTGTGTAAATTTTCTCTTACTTTATACATCATGACTATATGTCTTTATATTTTCCTAATATAGCAAGTCTAGAATGTTTTTTGGTCATTTAATTTAAATATTGTAATGTATATTTCATGTATACATTACATCTATTATAGTTCCTAAAACCTCACTATGATGGAAATAATTCCACTTATGATAAATTTAGACTCATGTAATGATTTATAAAAATATATATTATATTAGTTTCAATATCCTATATATTTTAGATTATTTTTTATATTGTGTCTCTTGGTAAACTACTTTTAGTTGTTTTCAAAGATTCACCAATTTTTATCCTTAAATTTTTCAATTATATCTATCACCTTCTAAGAATTATATTAGGGGTGTTATATCAATATTAAAATTTTTAAATATGTCAATCTTTAAATGTTCACCTATACCAACCATACATTTTTATGAAAATACTAGTGAGTTTCATCTACTGAAAGCACTCAATTAGGTTTCCAATACACTTTATTTCTTTGAAAAAAATATATTTTCAAAAATATATAACTTAAACACATGGACATGAAAAAAAATCAACCCCGAAATCATGAGCAAAAAAAATAATGTGACAAACAAACTCCTTTAAATAGAATCATTCCGACAACTTCATTTTCATATCCCAGTCATGGATAAAATTATATCATCAATTATATTTGATTTTAATAAAAAATAATAATTTTGAATACTATAAATATGATTTCCCATTTTTTAAAAAAACATAAAATTTATCCCTTTATTGTGTGATTATCCACAATAATTCTTAATATTCATAAAAAATGTGAAGTGCCATGAAACCACATGAAAATGATTGAAATTGAGATTGAGAACAAATTTCTAATTTTGTTTTTAGTTTTTTCTAAATCATGTATAAAATGATGATTAAAATTCATTGAAAAGTATTAGAAGGTATCTAAGAATGGATAAAATTGGATAAAAGATGGTTCATTATCTTAGAATATCACTATATAGTAAAATGATTCAATTAATATTGTTTTGAGTTGCATTAATGTTACGCTGACATAATATGTTAAAATTTGAGATATGTATTATCCATGGAATATGATTTATGGTTTAATTTAGATGAATTGAAGTCTAACATATGTAATATTTTTGAATAAAAACATTTTTTTGAACATAACCTAAAATTAACTCTTTTAATATACAATTCATATATGATTAACATGATGTAATTATACACATTTATATTCTGTGCACCATGAACTTTTTATTTTTTACATCACCATTTAATTATTACTTTTCATCTATGTGATCCATCAGGATCATTGACCTATAAAATCAAATGATATGATGATATATAAGATTTATTATCATGGTATTACAATATAACCCATTTTTCATAGTCAAAAGTGAAATGAAAGGCGTCTTAAATGATTTTTAAGTTAGAATACCATAATTTTGGAAATTATTATTGTATTTTTTCTATTTCTATGAGTTTCTAATTATAATTTTTTATAGTGTATGAATTAATTCCTTGGGTTTACAATCCGATTAACATTATTGGGTGGAGCCATTATTGTATTGCCACATGTAGTGATTTATATTACTGATATATCTTACATTCCAAGGATTTACATAGCGAAGTTAATACCTGATACATCTCACATGGATATTTTATTTCTTTATTTTTGATAGAATTCATGGTTAGACCATTGTAGTATTGCGTATTCCTTTTGGTCGGATGTTTAAGGTTAAGAATTCTATCTCTCCCTCTAGGTGTAATTATAGATAGTCATATGTTTGTATACTTATATATATATATATATTTATAGATATAATATATATATATACCTATGTATTAATTATTTATATATATGTGTGTATATATAAGTATATATTTATATTTATATAACATAAATTGTAATAATTTTTATATACATGTTTATTTATGTATATGTATGTAAATTTATTTATTAGTATAATTTTTTATGCAATTTTTCATATGTTTATGTGTATTTATATATATTTATATATTCCTATATATATTATATCATTTTATATATATATTTATATATAATTTTATTTATATTTATATATGTTCATATATTTACGTAAATATATATATATACACAAATTTTTAAAGAAATTTCCAAATAATTAAAACACCACTAAATGAATTATAATGTTTTCTTAAATTCATCACCTAATAATTAATGATATCGAAACAAGAAGTGGTTTTGAAAAATTGTCATGAATCATATCATGATAGAATAAACCATCAGTTAATTTTTAAAACCCCACCGGTAAATGGCACAATTTCCTTACTATACAAATAATGTATAGAAAAGAGACATTGCGGGAGAATGTGATTTTTGGAGGAAGTTAATGTGGAAAATGATTTATATTTTTCTTATTTTAGACACATTCATGTAAACATATTGAGTATCAAATAATGAATTCTAAACTAATGATATATTCTTTATTTTACTCCCCTTAACTCTAATAATTATGATTAGTTTGTTTGTTATTTATATTTTCCATCCATATTCATCAAATTGAAATTCTCTCCTTAAATTATGTTTTATTTGATCCCTAGTGATTAGTAATGTTCAAAAATTTCATTAAAATCAAATCATCAAACTTTATTATTCCATATAATTCAATCATTAACATGATATCATTAAAATATGTTATATAAAATTTCATAATTATTTATATCTATGTTAATTTAATTATTAAGGGGTATGAAAAGTAAAACATGTTCTTATAGATTGTTATTGACAAATTTTCAAAATCATTAACTCTTGATGGAAGATATTAGGAGCACAATGATGAGGAAAATGATCTTACTCTTAGGATGGTTGTAGTTATTATTTCTATGCATTTATTCATTTTTTATGATCTAAAATAATTATAAATTATGTAATCAATCAATCAATTAATTTAATATTTGACAAGGAAGTAATCATGAGTGCTATACATTGTAGAGTTTCAATTAGATAGAATTTATAAATGAAAAAATCAACCAAACCATGTAACCATATCAAGAATAAGGGCTATTATATCTATAAAACATGTGTGAGAAAATTCAAAATTATAATAAAACATGAAAATCAAAATAGATTTCCATGTCCTTAAATGGGCATAAAATGATTTAGAATTCAGACTTATTAAGTGTTTTGAAAAAAGTGTAGTTCATTTGTTCCATTGTGTAGACTCTATCAACATGATCATATATCAGAATCATCAATAAAAGATCAATTCATTAAAGCCTCAATGATAAAGAAACACATTGTAGGTTTTGATACTATCATTGTAGATGCATGTGACAGTCATGTAATAAACCAACACTATGCCATTATTTGTTATTCAATAATACAAATAATAAAAATATGTATAGTCAATAATTAAACACATTTCCTGAATTTAATTCAGATTTATTTTCTTCTATATTAGAAAAAAAGCAACCTACAGGCTGCATATCAATGTTAGTTGAGTAATGATTGGATCTCAGTAATACTTCTTTTGTTCAGCAACAAAGTGTTATAATCATGTGAGTGTAACATTTTAGTGGGATGGTAAATCCTTGAAAAAGTAAAATATATTCAATACATAGTATTCCCTAGTTTTTATTGATTATAATATTCAAGGGTTTCATATCATGATGGAGTATTTCATGGCTATAGTTGTGGTTAATGTAATTATCGAATTAGTAATGTAGTCTCTTCATGATAGAAGGTAGAGGGACTCCTTATTAGATTAAATTGATTTTTCAGGTATCTGTTGAGATACACAAATAAATGGTATATAATATTCTTTATATTTTTATTAATATACTCTATATGGAGGTTGAAGATGATATAATGGAATTGTAGAGAATTTGAGTGAGTAGAACCTCTCTCAGTGTGGTTGGTTGCACTATGTCCATTTCTATCTAAAACCTTTTCTTATTTTGATTCACCAAATACACCCATCACATTTTCTCTCAAATTGAATATGTTTTTTCATTCTATTTCTCTTACATTCTCCAATTTTCTATAACATTCTATCTATACCCATATATAAAATTTTGTCTGTAGTTACTGTTCTTATGGTGAAAATTAAGGGAGTTCTAGATCCCTGTGTTTCATAATTTGTGTAACTTAAAAATATATATGGAATGATAAATATTATAATGTGATATTTAAGGGTAAACAGATTACACTTGTATTTCAATAGATAATTTCAATCATTCCTTGAATATTATCAATCAAATTAATTTTAATTCCAATAATTAAATGAATTATTTTTCTATTATTTATAGTATTTAAATTGGATCTATAAGAATCAATATAAATAATGAAAAATATTTATTTTAATCATATATAATTATTTATGTTTATTTCAACATTATTCAATTACATTTTTTTTATTACAATGGGAGTAGATCACCAGATTATTCAAACCATTCCATGATTCTCCCTCCTTCACCACCACATTAATAGAGCCATATCATGTCCTCTGAAATCTATCCACTACGAACATATAAACTATAATTGTGTCAAAGAATCTAACACCCACCTTTATCAAATATTGGTAGGAAACTTCCCCCCACTACCCAAATCATCCACAACAAATCAATAATTACATTGTGGTTAGTGCACTTCTTGTACTATATAGATTCAGGGGATAAATGAGTATCAAACTGGACAAACCATGTCACCATGGTTGGTATGGAAACACATTGAGTGATGGTCTAGTGATGGTTCTATGCATCATGGATTAAGAAAATATAATTTTTTGTTTATGAAAAACCACACAATGATATTAACTTCTTAGAAGGGGAATTTTCCATATTTGAAATCAATATAACCTTTTAGACTAAAAATAAAAATTCTATATTTCCCTTCGGAATAATTTTATCTTTTAAAATGTTTATTTTATGGGTGATTGATATATAAGAAGGTAGGGAATGTAAAAACCACACCATGATGTAAATGAAGAGGGATTAGATTTGGTATTCCAAAAAGTATTTGAGAATTTTTTAGACCTTAAAAAAGAAGTAGTTCATTTTGGATCTTCTGGACATGGATGGTTCAGTTGGAGAATGTTCCATTATTCAAATATTATTGTTGGATGTTATAGTAACAACCTCCTCTTTTAAATTAAAGTTTTCAATTACTAAAATATTTGATTATCTAAACCCATGATTCTTTTAATTATGATATAAGACTTTATTTCATTGGTTGTGATGATTTAGTGTAGTTATTCCACATTTCTGTGTTAATTAATGAAGCATTATATTGATAAATATAAATAGAAGCATGGGTGTTTTTATTTAGTGACATTTCTAGCACTATAATTTTTAGTCCCAAAGAATGAAAATACCTTGGGGGTGGGGCATATCAGGGTATGATTATTTTTGAATTATCCATTTTGAATGATGTTGTTCTATAATAATTAAGAACATCCTGTCTCTATCACATAGTTATTTTGAAGTGGTGAACGTTGTAAAAGAGATACATGATAGATTATACTTAGATCACCAAAATGGTGTTATCCATGGATAGTACACAGAAATGTTCTAATGTACCATAAAAAATATTGATTTATTCTTTTGTATATAAATTATGGGAATTCTACAATAACTGTCATAGTTTAAAAACCTGAAAATGTCAAAGCTCACTACTCTTACACACTTGGGGAACCCAATGATCTTCCTTGATATACCTTCTTCTCCCATAAATAGTAGATAATGAATTAAACCAATTATATTATATTAATATGCATCACCTTTTTCGGTAGAGATAATTTTTAGAAGAACATCGAGTTAGGGGCTTCTCAGATTTCTGTATTCCTCTATTTTTTCATCTTTTCAATGTTGCAGTGGATGCGCTTATATTTTTCTTTAATTATCCTTATCAAGTAAATACCTTTATCTCCCATTGTATATTATTTTAAATTGATATTTCATTCTCAAAATTGTTTTTATAATTGGATTTTTTTCTCAATTTTGGAATACTCACCTGCTCATATTTATCCATATTCATTTCCTATCCTTTTTAGTGAAAATTCATTTAAAATGTTCTTGGTAAACTCCATTTTTTCTATGACGGGAAAACATCATTTGAAATTATAATAAATACATTTCATGACATAAAACTATACCTTAAAAATCCATATGCTTCAACCAAATTGTGTATATAAAAGTACACTCAACGCAATAGTGGTGCACCATCCATGTTTTTACCTACATTTTCTAGGAAAAGGTGTGTCTAGTAAAAGTTAGACCCACAAAACTGGACTTAATCATCGAAAAAAAGGAATTAACATGACCCTATATTAAAAAATAACTTAATGAATATTTTTTAAATGTATATCGATATATTAAACATATTTTATGATTAATTATATCATATCTGTTATTGGATAACTATATTAGAAAATATAAAACGGAATTATCCATAAACAGCTTTGTCTTGATCCTTAATGATAGGTTTACTGGTACATAGAAACAGGCCATGATTATTCAAAATCATCCTTAAACAAGACCAGGGTGATCCTTATATAAATTGGGAATCATCCGTGCATATGTAAGGGTGGTACATACATATAGCATAATGATACTTACATAGATCAATGATCATTATTCGGATTTGTATTCATTCCTACAAAAAAAATTTATCCTTTTAAAAATCATGTATTCTAATGCAACCCAAGATGAATTATTATTTTGGCCAGAATGATGCTTATAAAGATCAAGATGATACTTCATCCTAACGGAGAACATAATGATTCTTAAGTTTTTGGAGTTATAAAAAATTCAAAAACATATAAAATAATTCATTCGACCAAAACATTATATAAATAAGCTAAAAAAATAATTTACATCTAGATAAAAATTATAAATGAAATAAATAATATTTATTAAAAGTTCCTTAAACTTTAATGTTAACAAACACAATTGTAAAAGTCACACCTAGGATATTTTTTGTTAAAAATATCCACCTTTTTGTTCATTAATAACATTAAAATATTTTTTTCTATAAATTTACTAAAATAAAGAAATAATATACATATTTAATCCTAAATTTTTTTTTATCATATTTAATTTAATTAGGGTCTCAATGATTCATATATCATCAACCTCAAGTCCACATGATCCTCGTTCAGTTAGGAAATAAGAGTTAATTGAAAAGATCCTCACAAAAATTCTTCATCTATATCCATACACTTCACTATATTTCAATTATTTTCTTCCCAAGATATAGCATCCATGAACAATCCCCCTTTATAAAGAAAAAATTCTCTCAATTTCTCTGTATTTTATAATAATCAACTAAAACATTCCCCCATACACATAAACTCTTTATCCCCCTTTATTAATGAATCTAAAAATATCTGCTCTAAATGATCAAAAATAATTTTTAGAAATTCAATAATTCAATTTATAAGAGAAAACATACCTTATTTCTTATAGAATCATCCATCGGGGAGTGGAGTCCCATCTACAACTCATATAGTTAGATGGTGTTGGTTGGTCTTTGATAGGAAATCATTTCATTTGAAAATTTTCATTTCGTACTGCCTCAAATAATATATTTTTTTTTTTTTCAGTTCACACATTTTCATACTTCCCAGTCATTAATCAACCTTATCCATGCTAAAATAATATTAGACCTTGATATATTTTTTCAATGCTATATTTAGTATATTTTTTATAATATTTATTTCACATGAGTTATCAATGAAGATTGGAATAGGAGATTTAACATCAACTCAAATGACTCCAATTCATTTCTTCATTAATAAAAATGATGTAAAATCAGGATTAGATACTATATTATTTTCATCTATGGTTATCAGGGAAATCATATCAAGATTATTACTCATTCAATGAAAATGAAAGAATTCAAATTATAGAAATAATAACAAGTTTCTGACCTCATTTCATTTGGTGAAGATACAAAATGTTTATTTATATAGCCTAACAACTCCTACTATAATCATATGTGAAAAAATAACATATAGTAATTATAATATTGATATATATAAGTATCCACTTCACTAATTTCTATTGGATAAAATTGTAAAAACGTGTATATTGCATAACATCGCTTTTAAGAAAGATTGTATCCAACTTTTTGGTTATTCTATATATAAATACCCAATAATATATCCATATTTAGTCAATAAACCACCTTTATATAACCATATTTAGAAAACATCACCCAAGTATCATCTATAGTTTTAATTTTTCCTGAATCCACAGTATCATAGAATTTGAGAACATTTTTTTATTTTTCTATGAAATAATTTTTCCCATAACACTTGGAATAACTTGTATTACAAGGATTAATGTTATATCTCCAGAAGACTACATTTTGAAGGAAGAACTCGGGTAATCCGAAAAAAATAATTCATTATAACTCATTAAATCCTCAAAAAATTATTACATCCGTATAAATAAGTGCCCATAAATATTGATGATTTTATTTATTTATTTATAATTTTTGATCCACTCCACCTCTTTGAAATTTTTGAATATTCAAATATTTATCAATGCATTAATACAAATCCCATGGCTCATGATTTAGACTGTAAAATTCATTCATTATCTGTAAGAACATTTTTCATCCTTGTCTATTATAAACACAATGGTATTGTCCATATAAATATTCACTTCAATGACTCTATTCAAGAATATAGATTTGAAATCCATTTATTTTAATTTAAATTATTATTTTATAACAGTGGATAAAATAGTCTTATAGTCTTATATTGATCCATGGGTAAAAATTTAACGACCACATATATTTCGCCTATTTGGTTATTTCAGTTTCACAACAAACATTCATTGTTTTCTGTAATATTGTTGAATACATTGAGCATTTTCTAGAACTCCAACAAGGATTTGATAAAATTCATTTTATTTATTGATGAATCAACATACCAATATTTGTTTTTTTTCCATGTGGATGAGTTTTTCATTCTTATCCATGAAACCATTCATATTCATAGCCGCCTATTCAAAATTTCTAGTCTCTACTTACAATATAATAAAAGATTGTTGTTAATACATCAATAATCATGTTTGAACCAGCCTTTCCTAATAAAAAAGTATATTTTTATAATAGATTTCAGTCATACTATTAGTTATCTTTAATAATGATGAAATAATTTATATTTTCATAATTATCATTATATTACTCTAAGTCATCTATCTCATTGGTTTCTCCCACAAATTCTATAGCCTAAAAATAACTCTCTACCTCCAAAATCTAACAACTATTCTATTAAATTTTCACACCAATTTGAAAAATCTATTTAATATAAATTACTATAAAATATTTTCTTCCAAAAAAAATCTCCAATAATTTTTTTGTTTCTTTTATAAAAAAATTTTTCATGAAAAATGGTTGAATACCTTTTTCCCTATAAACATTGAATGTCTAATGCTTCTCTTTGTTGAGAATAAAACATTTACATCTGAAACCTATAAAGTACATGAGGGATATATTATTCCCATAAAAATTATCATAGTGGTTGTCGTAATTCCCTAACCCCATTTTCCTAGAGTTCGTGAATTATTTTAATACATTTTCATGATTATAAAGAATCAAATCCTGAAGGATCGATCAGTTTAGTAGTATTGGAAAATAGATTACATGTATTAAAAAAACATTATAATTGAAAAAATAAAATAGAAAGTAGTTAATTCATTGTTAACACCATATTCTCATGGGTTAACCCTTTATAAAAAAACATAATACTCTTTATGGAATCCTGGGAAAATAAAAGGGGGAGCTTAGATGCTTAGTAAAGACAAAAAATACAACAGATGCATTCATAAATAAGAATAATCTTTTTTGTTAAGGTAGAAAACCTAAAAAAATCCTTCTAGTAGACTATATTCTGCATAATAGGGATATAAGAAATCAAGTAATTCAATTTGAACATTCATATAGATATTCTACTAGTCTAATAATCACATGTAAAATCAATAACTAATCTCATAACGAGGAAATGAATAATGGTGGACATCATAACAGTATCGTCAAGGACACATGCCAAGAACCTTAACATACATTCAAGGATTTTTTTCAAGACATTAGTTTTCTCATTGGACCTACCGATGAAACATGGGGCTATAGAAGGCCTTTCCCTTCACCCACTATGTACGAGTAATTCCTCATATGTAAAGGGTAAATCATAACAAAAACATCCGTATTAAAACTAGCATATGAATTGATAATACTTTAACCATATACCATGAACAGTATAAGAATACCACATCAACAGTCAAACATATCATACAACCATTAATACAATATGGATGATTATATCATAATAAATCAACCTCAATCAAGCATACAATCCAATAATGGATGTTTACATAGATGAAAAAAATATGACAAAATCATTAAATCAAAATTGATAGAAATATCAAATTATTACATTGAAATTATTTAAAAGTGAAACAATTATAAAATAAATAATTTCCATTAAAATTAACATTTTAAACATGTGTACAAATATTCAAAAAATTTAGCCATCAAAATGGAGGAAAACAGCCACTCACACATTATAAATTAAAAAAAAATCTTTCCTTAAAGTGTTGAAGATATCGTAGATTATATCAATTGGGAATCGATGGAAAGATTCCATTCAAAATATTTAATGAAAATTCAAGAAGAATTAAAGGTGACTTTAAATAAATGTTGATAATATTTTAAAATACATTTTATGAAATATATACATGGATCATAAGGTTGACCCAAAATGATACTTATGTGTAAACAATCTTAGACAATAAAAAGATTATGAAATTATCTCTTACCTTATACATTATTTTACTCGAGAGGTGAGTTATCCTCTTGTATAATGGTTAAAACATGTTTT
Organism: Viscum album; assembly: GCA_963277665.1. Taxonomy (NCBI): domain Eukaryota; kingdom Viridiplantae; phylum Streptophyta; class Magnoliopsida; order Santalales; family Viscaceae; genus Viscum; species Viscum album. The sequence continues at coordinate 1,431,516,680 of OY728141.1, forward strand.
TAAATTATACCCGGACCATATCCATATTTATTATATCATATAAGATTCATTTATTACTTTATATGACATGTTTATAAATAATTTCAATGTTAATAAAATGTTTCATGTACTAAGCGCCTTCTTTATTGTACATGTTTTGACTTTTTATTTTTGATCATGTTACATAGATAATTTTTTACATACATAGATAATTTAATTCATGATTTATATATCATGTATATTATGTATATAAATATATATAATATATATATAAATAAAATGGAACACACTGTTCATGGATACGGTAGGTCGTACGTACGCATGAACTTGGCTTCTATTTTCTCATCGTATTGAATGGAAGTAAGTTAATGAAATATATGTATATATATATATATAATTTCATTAGAATTTTTATTTAATATATTTCATAATTATAAATAATATATATTCTTTTAATCCTTTATAGATGGTGAACATGGAAGATGAGTCTCATCGCATCGCGGAGACAATAAGCCACACATACGTACGAGTGACGGTATCATTTCATTAATGGTAAAATGTTTTCGAATTGTATGTAATATGGATTTTACAGAAACAATATCATGATATATTTATTTTTTAAATCCATCATATTCATCTTTATGGCCATAGAAATAAAGTGTACATGAAAAACAGTTTACACCATAGTTTGGAGATGGTATGTCAATTGAACGCACGCATGGTAATATTGTTTTTCATAGGATGGGTAAAACATGTAATATAGTTATAAATTTATTATAATAACATATAATAATATATAGGGTTTTGTAGTTATTATTTTATTATGTAAACAATAAATAAAGAGGGTGTATAAGAAAAGAACTTTGAAAGAGGTGGTAAAACAATTACCTCTCTTTGAGAGTTTCCTTTTCATTTGCACAAATAGACTCATTAGCATGGATTTATGAAAACATTTTAGCCTCTAAGATGATTTTGGGGACGATAGGATAGGAAATAAGTAGTTTTTGGCCGATACAAATGTTTTTTGAAGTGTGAATTAAATAAAAGGAGAGGTGTCCTTTTATAAGAGGTGTGAAGGACACATTAAGAAGATCTTAAAATATTAATTAATTATAAATAGATTTTTATTTTTAATTAGATCGAATGTAATTTAAAAATAGTATAAGATTAGTATTGGTCAAAATCCACAAAAACAATAAAATTTTGACATGTTTATGTCGTAAAAGTGACCTTATATTTTGGATTTAACACCTAGTTAAACAGATTAACTCTTACCCCATCATATAGTTTTTCTACATTGTAGGCTTAATATATATACAATAAAATACCCAAAGAACCCCAATTTGATAATTAATTTCATATTTGACATTATCTGAGTTATTTTTATGAACTTTTTATTTTTATGACTTTTATATCATTAACTAAAATAGTATTTATTTTAAAATATCATCTATGTCAATTTTCATACTATTCAATATTTTTATTTTTTAAAATATAAAATTAGCTTGATAACTTGAAATAAATACTTAAAATATGTCACTAACATGTTTAAGTTATCTATAAAATTATTGGAGTTTATTAATTAATTCATATTATATTTTTTTATTATTATAATCATTTATTTTAATCTCTCTTTAATAAATGAATTAATGCATCATCATTGTGAAACAAATAAATTTAATAATATAATCTCTAAATTTTTTAAATAAAATATCATGACGTAGATAAATTTCATATATTTAAAATTATTATTTATAGTTGAATTTATCTTACATATTCCCTTATATTAAAAATTATTCAGTTATTAAAATTTGAATAAAACACTTTTAACTATTCTTTAAGTAAAATATACTAAATGTATTAATCTATCACAAGTGGCTTAAAAGGATTATATTTTTGAAGTAATTTTTTTTTGGTCAAAATATATTTATCCAATGAAATTTTGACAAATGTTAGGGTAATTTCGTATGGTTATAATATTCTTTTTTCATTTAATTACCCTATTTACCTTTAACCATAGAAAATAAAATTCAAAAGTGACTATTCCCCAAAACTTATTTTGATCCTATTATCCAAAATTTTTTATCCTGATTATAACCTTGTATGTTGGATTTCTGATATTTAATTCACATAAATGGTAGAATTACTTTTAATTCTAATCTTCTGATGTGGCTAGAAGGCGGGTAAACAAGTTAAAAATTTTCAATGGATTTTTATATCTAATTATATTAAAATAATGATTCCATTTATCTATATTAGGTTAATATATGTATTATTTTATGAATATTACGTTAAAATAAATATAAATTAAAATAATTATTTAAATTAAAAAGTGGGTTCTTAACAATAATGGAGTGCATTTCACTATTCATCAAAAAATGAAAGTTCTCAGAAAAATACCAAAACATCACCCTAAAGTAATTTCAATGTTCTAAATTCAAAAATAAAGTCTATTTTAAGAAATTGAATTTCTAATACTATCTAAACATAATTTTAATATTGTTTACAAAAGTAAAAAAAAGTTTCCCCTTTATGAAAATAGAATTTCTAAACATATGACTATTTTACTGAAACTTATATATTTCATTATAAATATGTTTTATTCAGTTAAAAAAAGTATAAATAACTTCTAAAATTTATTTATTGCTATTCATATTACTATATTTAATGTATATGTTATAGGAATATTATTTAAAAAATTATTTTACTAAAGTATTGTATAGAATCTTAATCTTGTGTGTAACGCAAGACAAATAATTGTTTCACACAATACATGCATTTAAAGATGACATAATGTGAAATAATGTGTTGTAGATTCAATCCCTCCTTCAATAAATAACATCCTCACAATCTAACCATGGGATCAAATATTTTGGATTGTACATTTCAAAATATCATTTTTCAATTGCCACATTAGAAATTGATTAATGATAGCACCTTTTTAAAATAATGAAAGGGTGTAGGAAGGTCACTAGAGATAAAAGAAAATAGGGTTCAATATTAGAAAAAACAGATGTGGAAGATAAATATAACCATCATTTTCTAAAGGAGAGTTATAGAGATCCTATTTACGAAAAAGATAACATTCACAAAGCTATATTTCAGTGATGATCTAAGGGACCATTGGATTCACTGAAAATGAAATTACTAGTAATTTTTTTTGGGTTTTCTGATGATTACCCTAATCATTATGAATTTTATTGAATATAAACAAAAGAAGTATACTTACCTAATATGCAGAGTTCCATCCTTTAACTAACATCTACCACATACTCATCTTTATCTCCAATTGATAATAATAATCAAAAATGTGTTATTTATCGTAATATTATTGGCTTCCAAAATGAATTTATACTTCATCTATCATACCAAAAACAAACTATGTTATACAAGCTAATACATCATGTAATCCAGTGGTAGGCGATGCACCTTTTTCACCCTTCTGTTATGGGTTCCAGTCTCGTGGCTTTGCTGTATGTGATGGGTTGTTGCCAGACTTGTGGGTTTTCTATTTCTAAAAAGTATAGAAGTCCAAAAATTATTCTTATGAAATTTTTTATCGTTGAAAAATTTTATCCAATGTCTAACTTATTCCATTAAAACTTTTTGGCATATCAAGAATAATTTTTTCCATACTCAATGTCAAAAAATAATTAAAAGGAAGGTCACATAACATACATGTGAAAACGATCATCATGTTTTCTCTTAAAACATGGTAATAACATAAATTAATACAAAAAATAATTGATTACATTAATTATTCTTTTTTCGTTATGTAACACATAGAATACATGAAATAGATCGTAAATCCAAAATTTTTGAAAACACACAATAATGATGGTATAAATGTCTTTTTAAACTAACCATTAACCAGTTCCAAGGATTTAAATAATATCCAATCTACATTATCCAAAACAATTATTTCTTATTCCAAAATCATTATCTATGTACCAGAAACATATTAAGGGTTATATTTCCCCCAACCATATATTTTACAAAATGTTTTATTGGAAACTGTGTCATATTTCTTGGTAACATACAGTCTCAAATCCTTAATGTAATTTTACTACAGTACAATCCTTATACACTATATAATTCTTATAACTAGTATATTTCTAATTCAACTAAAATAATTCAGTAATTTGCATATTAATCATTCTTATTCATCTTTTATAATATCATAACATGATCATTATCCAATAGATTTATTTGGTATATATTCCTATGATGATTGAGATATTCATTCTCATAGAGTCCTATCTCCTTGTAGTTGAAGCATTGTACATTGGAATCTTTCTTCGGACCCTTTCAGTCACGAAATTTGTGTCCTTTTTCTCCACACATATATAAAACTCTCATTACCATCATGAATTTACCAGGGTGATTCTTTCTATAGTTATCACATGTGGGAAAATCCTTCTTTCCGATATTCTATTTATCTCATTTTTTCTCTTCCACACTTTTATTCTCTTTCTTCATTCAATTCCAATGGACTCGTAGAATTATTTATTTATCTTATTAACACATGATACTCTTTAATTATATGATGAGAATATATGGGAGTGTATTTCCCTTCAAAATTTCTTGGTTAAGTCCATGAATGTTATTATCCTTTTTACTCTATAGATCATGTGCATTTGTTAGGTTCACATTCATTATAATGGGAACAATTTATAAATTATGTCATACACTAAGTTAGATCATATCAAAAAATATAATCCAAAAACTATATAAAAAATGTTTTACATAAATTGAATATTTACATGAATCTAATCTCATAATATAAAAATGGTTTCATTGGAGACATACATACTCATAAATCCTACATAACTGTTTGTAAATAAAATATGAATTATCCTAAGCATATCCCCTCATAGTGTCAAACCAGGTGGGTAATAAGGCCCATTGTCTTGTACGAGGTTTCACTGAGCCAACAATAGAACACATTATCATAGTTTTGAATCGTGGATACATATTTTCTAGAAACATGTCCACTTGTAGTATCTAGACATATTTTTATTTCTTTGAAGTCCCACAAAATCTCCACATTATCAAAATTCAATAATATTCTTCTATACTTATCCTCATAGTCTATCATAGGGTAATGTAACCAAATAATTTTTTTTCTAAATCTAGTTTTCAAGGTTTGTAATAACCTTAATTTGATGCTAAGAGTAACTTCCTAACCCCAGTTTTCTGGAGTCAGTGAAATATTTTAATACATTGGCATGATTATAATGAATCAAATCCCAAAGAATTGATCATTTTAACAGTCTTGAAAATAGATTACATACATGAACTTTTCATTACAATTGAAAACATAAAATACAACATATATAATCCTCTATGTACACTATTATTCTCTTAGATTAACCCTTCATATAAATAATAATATACTTCTTGGAATCATGGGAAATAAAACATAATACAGGGGTGATCTCAGATGCTCAGTTTGGTAAAACAATAGATCTGAACCTTTAATAAATAAAAATAAACATTTAAGGTAAGTTATGAAATCTAAAAAATCATTTTATAGCATTATCATTAGTATAATATAGAATGAATAAAAAATAAACCCATTTAATCATTCACATGTATATTATACTAGTCCAATAATAATATCTAAAATCAATAACTAATCTCATAATGAGGAAATTCATATTTCCAGACATCATAATTCTATCGTCAATGCCTCACGCCAAGACCATTAGCATATTGTCCTGTCCTTGTGCCAAAACAGTAGTTTTTCTCATGATACATACCATTTCATCTAGGGGATATAGTGGGTCCCAGTAGTCACCTAATAATTCCAAATCATTCCACATATGAAAAGGGGAAACATGACCTAAACATTCATATTAAAACTATAATACATAATTTTAATAGTTTAACCATAAAAAATGAATGGAATAAAAATAGCACATCAAAAGGAAAACATTTCATAAGACCTTAAATATAATACAGAATATTTTATAATAATAAATCAATCGCAATCAAGAATACAATCCAACAAAGGATGTTGACATAGAAAAAAATATTCTGAAAAAAATCTTTAAAAACATTGATAGAAATATCCATTTTTTACATTGAAATTATTTAAAAGCTACACATTTATAAAATAAAACATTTCCTTTGAATATTACATTTTAAACCTGTTTAGAGATATCTAAAATGTTATGTCTTTCTAAAGGAATAAAAAATATCATCATGCCATATAATTTAAAAAACATTCCTTAATTTGTTGAGAAGATCATAAATTATATCATTTGAAAAAAAATGGAATTATTGAATTCAAAATACCATCTAAAAAGTCAAACATTTGTAAAAACATCATTAAATAAATTTTGAACAAATTTTAAAATAAATTTTATGAAACATAGACATTGATGTTATAGTTTTCCCAGTAGATATGAATCTATAAACATTCTTTGATAATAAATAGATTGTGAAATTTACCCATACCTTACACATTCCTATAGTTTGGGGAGATTTATCCTTGTTTATAATGGTTAAAACATGTTATTAAATTATTCCAAGACAATATCCATATTTTTTATTTCATATATGATTCATTTAGGACTTAATAATACCTATTTATTAATAATATCCATATTAAAACATTGTTTTGAGTAATAATCACATTATTTATCATACGTGTTTTGACTTTTTATTTTTTTATAATTTTACAAAGATAATAATTTTATTACATAAAAAATGGAAAACGTTATTTATATACCATATATACTATGTATGTAAATATATATAATTGATAGATAAATAAAGTGGACCACACTATTCATGGAGATGGTTTGTCGTACGTACACAGACACATTGTTTCCATTTTCATATAAAACTGAGTTATAATAAGTGAATGTATTATATGTACATATATATATAATACCATTATCATTATTATGTCATATATTTCATACATATTAATAATATGTATTCTTATAATCATTCATGGATGGTGAACGTGGAAAATGAGTCTCATCTCGCCGTTGAGACGGTAAGTCATACGTACGCACGAGTGACTGTATCATTTCTTAAATGAAAAAATGGTATGGAATTTGATGGAATATGAATTTTACAGAAACAAAATCATTTTATATTTTTTATAAACATAAATTATCTTCATTTTTATACACATATAAATAAAGTTTACTTGATAAATGGTTTACACAATGGGGTGGAGATGGTTAGTCTAACGTACGCACACATGGTGATATTTTTTTAATAGGATAGGTAAAGGGATGAATATGGTTGTCCCATAAATATAATAAAAAATCATAATGTATAAGGTATCTATTTATTATTTTATTAGTGAAACAATATAGGAATAGAAAGTATATGTTGAAAAGTTGTTTGAAAGATGTGATAAAACAATTACCTTTTCTCAGGTGTCTCCTTTTGATTTGCATAAAAAGACTCCATAGGATGTATTTAAGCACAATTTTGGCCTATATTATTATTTTATGGGTTTTGGGACAGGAAATGGGAAGGTTTTGTCCAAGAAAATGTGCTTTGGATGTGTTAATTAAGGAAAATGAGAATTCCCTTTTGTAAGAGGGGTGAAGGGCACTTTTGGAAGATCATAAAATATTAATTTATTATACATTAATTTTCTGTTTCTAATATAATAAAATTTATTTAATTCTATGATAAGATGGGGTTGGGTATAAATCCACTCATCCAATGAATTTTTTATATTTTATGTCACAAAACTAATCTTATCATTTGGATCTAACCCTTTGTTAAATAGTTTAACACTTACAATGTCTTCTTGTATTTTTAAAATATAGGGTCAATATAGTTACTATTAAATACCAAGACAACCCAAATTAAATAATTAATGAAATAATTGACATTATACAAGTTATTTTGATGATAATTATATTTTTAGGATTTTTAAATCATTTAATAATATAGTATTTATTTTAAAATATCATTAATGTCATTTTTAATTATATTCAATATTTTCATTTTTAAAAATATAAATCCAACATAAAAACATCAAAAAAATACTTCCAATATGTAACTAACATGTATAAAGTATCTATAAAATTATTTTATTTCATAATTTAAGTCATATTATATTTATTTTAATATTATTAATATCATTTATTTTATTCTTCAAATAAAAAATCAATTACCGCATCATCATTGTGTCACAAATAAATTTAAATAGTTAATGTCTAAAAATTGAAAATTTAATTATCATGATGTAGATAAATTTCTTATATTTCCAATTAATATTTATAGTAGTGATTATCTTATTTATAACCTTATATTAAAATTTATTTAGTTAATAAAATTTGAATTTCACACTTTTAACTCTTCCTTAAATAAAATATAATAAATGTATTAATATAACAAAAGTTTATTAAAAATGATCATATATTCTAAATAAGTTACATATATATATATATATATTTATAAAATGATATTTGGAAAATTGTTAAGATAATTTTATGTTTTTATAATATTATATTTTCCTTCATTTACCCTTTTTTCCTTTAACTGTGTTAAATAAAATTCAAAAGATACTATTCACCGAAATTATTATTTTAATCTTATTATACCAAATTTTTTATCCCTATTACATCTATGTATATAGTATTTTCAAAATTCAATTCATAGAAGTGGAAATAATATGTTTATTACTAATCTTCTATTGTGGATAGATGGAGGTTAAAAAGACGTTAAAAATGTTCAATAATATTTTATATCTAGTTATATTATAAAAATGATTCCAATTATCTATATTGGGTTAATATAAGAATTATTTATCTATTTTTTCTTTAAAACCAATTTATGTTAAAAAAATATTTAAATGATACAGTAGTTTTTTAAAAATAATGTAGTGTTTTCACTATTAATAAAAAATAGAACAGTTTCAAAAAAATACAAAAAATTAATCCTATGATAATTTCAATGATATTAATTCAAAAATGATATCTACTTTACAAAATTGCGTTTTTAATAGTGTCTAAAATTAATTTTATTTGATATAAAATAAGAACATAAACATTTTCTCCTTAATGAAAATAGTATTTCTAAACATATAACTATTTTACATAAACGTATACATTTCATTATAAATATGTTTTATTTATGTAAAAACATTATAAATAAAATTTAAAATTTATAAATACTATTCATATTTATATATTTAATGGATATTTCATAAATATATTATTTATATAATATTAATATTAAAGTGTTTTTTTGTAGAATCTCAATCTTGCGTCAAACGTAAGCCAAGTCGGTGTTTTCTGAAATACCAGAAATTCAAGATAATGTATCATAAAATATGTGGGAGTTACAATTATTTATTAATTCATTAATAATATATATTTATTGGAGATGTATAATAATGTGTAAAACCCTCATTTTAAACATATTCTTGTTGTTTTTTATGAGTTTTGTTTGAGCCATATTATTAATAATTTTTTCCTTTTCCAAATGATTCTATTTTATTTGGGAATTCTAACCATTAAAATATAATGTACTATAAATATCAATGTACTATTCCACCGGAATATCCATAAATACTATACAATTTTCTATTTTGAATATTTGAATTATAAGACCAATAAATTTTCTTCCAATATCTAGTATTGAGTAATTAACTAGAAGACGTTATATTTTTTGGAAAAAAGACATCCAACCATTCGATCATGTTATAGGAATACAAAAAAATACCTTATTTTATCCCTTTGATTGGGTATCCACATCCCACACACATCTAAATACACTATCATTATTAATCCTTTTAACTTATTTTCTTTTAGAATATATTTCTATCAAATAATCATCCCTTTTTAACAATTATAAAACTTTTGAGTGTGATATAATGATAGTATATGGAGGTATTCATCTCCATTCTTTATTAACATGACCTCCAAGTATTTCTTTCACATATGGAAAATACATTTATTCCATAATTTATTTTCATTCCCTTTTGATAACAAGTTACATTTTTGTTCTCCACTGATGACATATAGTTAACCATTGGTGTGTCATACTTATAAAATCATTGTAATATATTTTATATTAATTGTTAATGTATTCTTGTTCGTATTCAATGAATTCCTTTAGTCACATATGTGACGTATTATAAAAAGGTTGTGAATAACCCCTTCCACTAGGAAGACACATTTTTTCCTTATGTTCATTCCGAATATATTTTCCTTATCAGATATTTTTATCTTCAGCCCCCCATCATTTGAAAATCATAAAAATCCATTTTCCTCATTTTTAGCCCCCTAATTCAGTCCTTTTTCAAATTATTGTGGACTACAACAATTATTTACAATATAATATCTAGGAATATTATATTTTCTCATGGTAGTTTTTCAACTCAAGCACTTATAGATATTCATATTTTCCCTGTATATTGATTTACTAATATAGGTGGTGAACTATATTATTAAACCATTAGTTCCTCTAATAATTTATTATTCTATAAGGAGAAATATGATTTTTATTTTCATGGAGAATTGATAGTGTTTCCTAATGTGGTGTACATCATCTTTTGGTCTCTTTTGGAAAAGTTGTTTTTTATTTTGATGAACAATTTACCACACTCTGCCAAAAAATGTCATGACAAAGTGAATATATGTTGAAACAATATTGAGACTATGAAATATTTATTGAATATTTTTTTCTCTCTTTCTCACTAATTTTTTTCTATGGATAACTTATTTTTTTGTTCCCCGTGACTCTATAATAATAACACAAAATACATCATATATTTTTATATATATTTGATACACTAATAGAAGTAGTGTAATAAACTTGTTGTGGGTCGTGAAACTTAATTATACATCCAGAGTCTGGGTGCATGGGGTTTTCCTCATTCACCAATAATTTATTTTCTATAATCAATCCATATATTTTAATTTTCCCTTTATATTTGAACCACCCCACTTTTGTAGATTCCATAACCATTTTACTATATTCCATGAAAATATCCTTATTTTCCTGAAATACTGATGCGTTCAAAAAACCTTATGTCATAATAATAGAAATATGTCTTTCTTGGTCACATTAGCTACAATTTCTGGATTTCACCTTCAAGATATTTTATTCATAACAACCATTATTTCACAAAATCTTTTAGTCCATAAATAATATATTCCTTCTCTTTAATGAGTAATATAATCACAATTTTATTCTCTAAGTTACTAGAATTTAAATATTTTATTTATTTCAATATTCAGTATTTATTTTTAATTATAATCTTATTATTTGTATATATATTGTTTTTTTCACATATTACACCAATAAATTTCATTATTTTAACTTATCAGTTGTAAAATAATTCAACAGAAACCCCAAGTTCATATTCTAGGTTAACTCTTCCTTAAATTCAAACACATTTTCATTAATTTCATCACATTTTTCTTATTTAAAATAATCACAAGAACTTATTTTGAGGTCAATATATTACTACAACACATCAATTTATATCTATTATGTGATTCTGGATTTCTAGTACATAAATTTCTTATTCATGATTAATTTCTTTTATTATATCCTTTTGTTATACATCTTTCTAAATGAGTTCCTTCTGTGTTCTTATTTGTAAAAATCATTCTCAAAGTTTAGAGAAAACTAGAAGATATATGTGATACTTTTACCCATTGAAATAAAGCATGTAAAAATCCCTTCTAATTTTCATTTTCAATTATAATATTATATAAATTATGTTGAGTCATCTCATCAACATAGTCATCTTCAGGATCATCTATAAATGAATGTATCCACATTTAACTAAATTTTATCTCTAGAGAGTTTTACTTTATCACATACATATTATCATTGTTCATATTCCATAAGACTGTTATAGAGGTTACATAAGGTCACTTAAATTAGATATTTTTTATTAAGAACCATTACATTAATATTTATACCATGGACATAATCTATTAAGGACTTATTCAAAAAAATATCATCAAGAACCTCCCCATTTATATGTATATATTAAAAATGGTTGATCATCCAATATATAAATATATGAGAATATTTTTTTGTAATTATTCTCAAATTATCATGTTTATTATCTAAAACATGCTTCTTTTCTTCTTGAAATTTGGAATTACAGTCATGAATATTTAGAATAATTCCCCAAAAATAATGACAGTTTTTTTAGGGCATCAATATCATTTATATGGTGTTATCAAAAACTCACTCCAATGCTTTAATTTCCTTGGTTTCATTATCCATGTATGTATTATAATTTTATTATAGACCTCCCTACACTATGTTGTTCATTATTCAATAAAATTCATTAATATACATATAAATATCTAATTAATGAAAATAATGTTGCATATAAATTTTCAACATATATAATTTATTCCCTTTTAAAATTATAATGCCTTGGTTATTAAAAAATTTTATGATAAAATATGCAGATACATAGGGAAAATATTTCCTAGAAACATAGCTCTAATACCACATGATTATCCAATGGACAATACCCTGAAGGGGGGGGGTGGATTAGGGTATGTTTATTTATAAATTATTCATTTCCAAATATATATTTTTATAATAATTAAGAACACCTTTATCCTTCTCACAATGATTACCATGTGATTAAATCTAAAAAATAAATACATGATAGGGTTTACATGGTCGTCCTAAATAGAATAATCCCAGGAACCTGAATAGAAACATGCTTATGGATATGAAACGATATAGTTCAAAATAGTTTAGAAAATTTTTTAGATAAGTTTCAATATCTTTATTTTTTAAAAAAATTATAAAAATGAAATCTCATTGTACATGAAAACATAGATAAACACAATTCACCTCCTAGTGCAGGCTTCTTCTCCCATAGATTATAGTTGAAAAATTATTGAAAAGTGTTGTATCAATATTATCAAACTTATTTTTCCTGAACAAAATCATTAAAACATAAATAAATAGGCCTCCTTGAAAATATACATTCCATTATTCACTTTCTTATTTCTAGAATTAGTCCAAAGAACTATTGTTATCTATTTTTCATCAGTTCTCTTGTAATAACATTTCCCTCCCTTTCTATATTTTTTAACATAATAAATGAAATATGTGTGATAAATTCAAAAAATATATTATTTAAATTTATGGTAGATTAGTCTCCTCATATTTTTACAGAAAAAACTCACATACACATTTTAAGGAGATGTATCCTAAAATTGGAGAATTCGGTTCTTTGTTCTCTATAATAGACAACTCATCATTCTAAATCAATACAAATAAACAATTTCTTGACAAAAATTACTAAAAAAATACATAAAATGTATTAATTTTTTTTATTTAAATATACTCTCAAAATCATTGATTATGAACCCTCCAAATTACCATTATCATTTTCTATGACATGGAATGGGTGTTCAAAGTCCTAACTACAAAAAATTGCTTACTATTGGATTACAATAATAAAAAACCATGGAGTTATCCTCCATTAAATATTTTATATAATCACTTCATTACACAATGGAAGAGTTATTAATCATATTGTATGATTAATAAACCATATTACATATCATTAAGTTGTCATCCAATGAAAAATCATAATTTCATGGTCCTTATATATCATTTTTCAGATACATATACAAAATTTCATTCTTATAGAGAACTAGTATCCTTCTTACTAAAAATTATATTTATATATAACATAAATAATCCTTAAAAAATTCTTAAATAAATAATATATTGACCCAGATGAATATTATATGGAGAAAAATGGTCCTTATGCAAAGCCATGATCAGTATTTAGATCTAGTTACAAACATACAGAAATAAAATTTATACTTACAAAGAGCTTCCATGCGTATGACAATTTTAATTCATGCTTATTTAGACAAAAATAATGTTTATATAAAGTTGTATAATACCTCATCCTTACATAAAGAAGTATCAACAGTAATGTTCTAGGCTTACCAAAATTTCAGAAACTAGTATAATATGATGGTAAATAATAACACTCCATATCAATTCAAAAAACACTTTCATCCTTAAATATAAGAATTTTAAAAGACTTAAATCAGTTTAATTGAGGATTCATTCCACTTTATTGTTAACAAACAATAACAAGAAAACAATATATTTTATTTGAATAAATTTTTGAGGTTTTTGTGAATATGATGAAAGATAGGGTATAGAAGATCCTTGATATTCTTCTTAATCAACTCCACAAATAGAAGGGGAATATTGTAGGGGTGGGATAACATAAGAGGAAGTGAGTCCTCTTATATTAAAATGGGTGGGATCCCCTCCTCTATCTGTAGCCTCATCTTTTTCAACACCACTAACTACCATGTATATTTCTCCCATGCCTTGTATACATTTTAGAATTACCCTTCACGAACCGTATATAGTTTCTGATATTTTCTAAAATTTCATTGACTGATAAATTTTTTCTATGAATATCATTCATTATAGAAATGATTTAAGGAGTGAGGGATCACTCTACTTTATAATAATTGTATATTCTAAATATCTATGGCAAGATAAATCCATAGAAGATAATCTATAAAAACTAAAATGATGGTACCATTATTATAATAGGTCATTTTAATTATTACTTCAATATAACTAATAACCTTAATAGAAATGTTAATCTATAAATAATTTATTTAACTATAATTAATTATATCCTCTATTAATTGATAAGTAATTTTAGAAATGCTAATAATTTTTTAATGTAATAATATTAAACAATTTCATTTTTTAAAAATTTATTGGTGGGAAACTATGTTATTATGGTATGATTAGACAACTTAATTATTCATCATGTTTTAGGATAAATAATTCATCACCACATAAATAGATACCAAGTGTGTCCTCTAAAATATCACCACTTCTAATAACTATAATACATTCGTGTTAAGGGCTCCAACACCAACCACTATCTAATAGTGAGACACCACATGTCCCTCACCATTGTATATTTAATAAGTCATGTATAATCAATAATAACATATCAGTTTTTTTCAAATGTGTCTTTTAAATATTAAATGGATAATCATTCCCAATATCAAACTAATGAGTTCCCTAAAATGGGTTCCAACACAATTTAAGAGATGCTCTGGTGATCAGGAAATGCATCATTGCTTGGGTGAATGGCTAGTTTGCTTCCAAAACAACTACTTGTAGGTAATTCAAATTTGATAGGGGAAGTTCTTCATCTTCAAATTTTCTAACACCACTACATTTGAAAAATAGAATGTTCAAATTTCTTTTTTATAGGAAAATAATTTGGAATAAAATGTTTTCTTTCGTATTAATTCTATATAAGTAGGGATGTGAATGTGAAAACAATATATGGGTGGAAATTATTGGTAAAATGTATGTTGACTAATTTTTAATATTTTTTATGGATCATAATTTACACTCATTTCTATTTATATGAATTTCTATTTTACTATCCACCTTAATATGTTCTGAGTATGGTGCATGTTGTTTCAGATGGGTCAGAAATTTTATATAATTTAGTGTTCATTATTTTACTGTTTTTGGACTTAGATATCACAATTTTTTTAATAATAATAATTCCTTTTTATTGTTTCATATAGGTTTTCTACTTTAGTTTTTTCAAATTGGATGGATTAAGAAAAAATGTATTATTCTAAACAAGATCACAAGGATAAGAATGGTTTAGATGTGTTAAGGTTCAGTCGGTACACAAGGTCTATAGGTTTCAAGAGGTATTTGAATTTTCATAATATAGAATATTTATCAATATATTTAATAATGATATATAAGTGATTAATTATAGAGAGTAGGATTCTAATAAAGAATATTAAATTTTTCAATCACTTACTTATGATATCATGGTGAGCTTCTCCCCCTCTTCTCTTAACTATCTCATAAATGAAATTGTTTTTTATCTAAACACATGATTATTTTTGGTTTTTTATAATAATATATTTAATTGATCATGATTATTAAATTTTATATATTCCAAATTTCCATGTCAATTCATGAATATTTTTATAACAAAAAATAAATAAAAACTTATTTCTGTCACTTTTATGATTCATTGAACACTATAATTGATGTCCCCAATTAAGGTAAATATCATAATAGGGGATGAAAATTAGGGTATGATTATTTTAAAATTAACCCTCACTCATATTCATGATCCACAATAATTTCAAACTCCTCACTCCTTCCCACAATCATCATGAAATGATGACATCTATAAAAAGGGGAAACCTGATATTTTACATTATTCATCCAAACTATTTAATCCAAGGATCATGCATGAAAATGTTCCTAAAAATGTGAACAACAACACCTACATTTGAATGAATTTTTTTATTGGGCACACTGACCCGTCTAATTTACAAAATTAAATGAACAAAAACCCTATACCCTGTTACAACTGGGGAATGCATTGCTCCTCCTAATGTTTACATCTTCTCCAAAAATATGTAGATAAGAAATTATCCCAATTTTGGTGTATCGGTATGATAAAACTTATACAATGTGAATAATATTACACAAAATTCTAGTGATAGGGTTCATAGTACACTAGCTTTCACTTTTTTTCATTTATCAATCATTAGTATATAAGAACTATTGTTTTTTATTTTTCAGTAATTCTCATCTAAAAATACATCTCAATTTCCATATTATAGTATGTAGATGATCCAATGTGCATATTACATCTCCAAAATGATATTCTTATCATTTTAAAAATATTTGTGTCCTTATCTTTATCTTTAAATACTTCCTACCCTTTTAAATTTATGGACATTTAAAATGGGAGAGAATGAATCTCTACACTATAAAAATCATGCTTAAAAATTAGAAAAATGAACCCCTTTCATTTAAAGACACTCTATAAAAAATAGTAATCACAATTATATACTAAATTATGTATTAAATAATTCACTCAACTCATCAATTATGCACCCTTTACATTACCACATATTTTTTTCTAGGATGTGGAGTGCATCATTAATATTATATGAAGACAAATAGTGTAAATATAATATGAAAATATTCCAAACACCTTCCCATGATCCTCATATAAATCTCATCTTAATGATTTTTATACAAATATTGATGATTTATTAATCATATTTTATTATTAATAATATATAACTTATCTTATATTGGAAAAACTTCTATGAAAAATACACTTGAAAATTTCCTTGCATTGATATTCCCTTATCCTTACATATTGTTTAATCTTTATAAATAACCAATATCATGCTTATGAAAAATCCTCCTTACATCAAACCAAAATAAACCTTCCAAAAAATTAAATCATCATTACATAGACTAAGATGATACTTATAAAAAGAATAATGATCCTTACAAAGATCATTAATAATTATATAGATCATGATTCATTCATATATATATGTTACATTTTTAATAATAATAGATATTTCATCCTTGAAAAAATAGGGATTCATACTTTTGTTGACCTAAATAATTATTATATGGAGTAGGATGATCCTTCATCCTTATGAAGTCTATAATTATCCCAATGGTTAAAGACATATAAAAATATCAAAAACTAATACATGGATAAATTCAACTACAACACTCTAGAACCAATATAAACTACTTATAAAATTTAATATATAAATTCTATGAGACTTAAATTGGTTGAATTGATTATTTATTCCACTTTATTGTTGGAAAACACATCCTAAATAAATAATACTATTGTATTTTTTTATCAACATTCAACCCATTTAGGTTTTTTTTCAAACATAAGGATAGATTTATAACTTATTTTCTTGAAAAACATCAGAAATAACTAGATATATTCATAAAAAATTGAGCCTATTAATTTAAAGGATTATATCAATTATTCACTCAACATAAAAATAAATCCCACTTTATCTATACTTTATTCTGTAATAGAGAGTTAATTTAAAATATCATCATGAAAATACTTCAATTATCTTTATGCACTTCATAAACTCCCCATTATTCTACTCCCCTAGATTAATAATTCAATTAATCTCCCCTATTCCAAACAATATCCATCACTTGTAAATATGATGGATAAATCTACTGATATAGTCCTTTCCACATATACATGTTCACTACCTTTGTCAACGAACCTAAAGAAAACTTATCTTCATGTTCAAAAATTTGGGCGAGAAATAATTTATTTAATTTTATAAGAGAAAACATAAATTTATACTAATAGACTATTTTTTGGGTGAATATGGGTTCCTTCTCCAACAAATATATTTATAGGGAGTCATTTTGAATCTAGTTCACAATTATGTCCTTTAACCATCAATTGTGGGTAGTTCATTTGTCAAAATATTAGATAATTTCTTTTGAGTGGAATCTTATACAATCTTCCCGAGCCCTTGGTCCAAATTTTCCATGATAAAACAATGTTTGGTCCCAATATAATATATCATTTCATAATGGATGGGATTCATTCTATGATTCATAGCACAATATCTATCACATAAAATAGAAATAGAGTATTTTTTATCAACTATAATGTCTCTATGTTGTTTCTTAATTTATAGAAATAAAATAATATCTTTGGTAGTTTCTAAATATTCATCCTTCATCATGATTAAATTAATAAAATCATTAATCATACATTTCTAATAAATTCAATTACTCCCATGATAAAAAAGAACCACCAGATATTGGCTTCTTTTCATCAGTTAAATCTACCCAAGATGCATCCGTAAATCCTAATACCTCGTTTTGTGATAATTCATTTTAAAAAAGACTAAAATCCATTATATTATTGATCTTTTTATGTATCATCTTCACTACATTCATATTGATCTTTTTCAGACAACATTTTAAACATAATTCATTCCATAAATAAATTATTATATTAGGTTTTCTGGTTATTCAATACAATAAATTGCTAATAATCTCTCTATATTCAGTTAAATAAACTTCCATGACATCACCATATTTTGATGACACAAACAGGGTGGCATAAAATTTTCTATTTTTCCTTATATCAACCATATCAAACATTTTTTACTCTTATATAGAATATTTTTCCCATAATGTTTTTTTCATTCTTTCCATGAACCACTTGTATGAAAAGGATGAATTTTTGTTCATTAATAATGGACATATTCAATCCACACCCCATGTAATCCAAAAATAATAATGTTTTATACATTATATAACAATCTGAAAATAACATCATTAACATTAATAAGGAACAATATACATCAATATTTTTATTATAATAAAATCTTGAAAATATTTTACGGACAAAGAACAATGTTAAACAATTTTTCAAAACAGATAAAAAAAGTTCAGTTTTTCTTAAAAAATATTATTACTAATTTTAAGTAAGAAATATATGAAAATGGAACTATTAATTATAATATATCAGGAATAAACATAATATAATAAAATATTTGTTGCATAATGGATAATATCTTAAAATCATTTCAGTGATAATTTAAAAATAATTAATCTTGTTTAATAATGAGATTCTAAAATATGTTATCCCCACCTTGGTAACTTTTGAATCATACCCCATTAAAAGAGAAAAATTCACTCAATAACATTGAATACTATAAATAATTTTGGATTAAAAATTGAAAATTTTCATCGGGTATGTATCTTCACCATGTAAATGAAATTAGGTGCATAAAATAAAACAGGTCTCATTAAAGTGTAAATTCAATGAAATTACCCTTACCTCAAGCCCAACATTATTTGAATGCACTCTTAATTTATTTAATAATGAATTTTAATTTTCTATATATATATATATACACATTATAACCATATTCATAGTTATAAAACCGTATATTATTCACTTATAACACTCTACCACACATTTATTAACAATATTTTACTAACATTGCTATCTTAGTTGTTAAGTTCTCGATTTTTGAAACAAGGTTCAGTTTGGTAGTTCCATTCCTTAATTACTATACATGGTTTCATCATCTCAGAAATATAAATATTGAAATAATTTTATTAGTTATATATTAAATTTAAATTTATAATAATTCATGAATTCCATACATGGTAAACAAGTTACATTACTTCGTGGAGGTGGTAGTCCACACAAACACAAGAACGATGTTGTCATATTTTAACAAATAGAATTTTAAGAAGGTAAATGATATATCATATTTAAATATTATGTCAACTATTAAAACTATCAATTAATAATAGTTATGAATACCCAAATACATTTTTTGTGAGGTGCTAGTCTGCATGTACGCACGAATATTGATTTTGTTTCCCATTTGATAGAGAAGGAGATAAATGAAGGTAATAGCATCAACATAATAACAATATTAGAATATGGTATATAAATATTTTTTATATCATCATTTTTAGCACTAAATTAAAGGATTTATATGAAGATATAAAATGAAAACAGTCGGTTAAGGGTTATACCTCTTTTTTCGACAACCTCATTTGGATAATATCTTAATCCTTCTAATGGTGGTATTTTGATCAAAATGTTCACTATAGATAATGTAAAAGAATTTTAAGAAGGTATTTGGTCATGGGGTATCTAATATAAAATTTTCATGATGTGTAAGTAGGATAAGAGAGTTGGTGTCCTTTTGTAAGGGTGGGAGATGACACACTTGGAATTTTTTAAAATATTAAAATATATTATTTTCATACTCAAGACATGTGGCTCCCAATTAGACTAATTTATAAGAAAATAAGTTTAAGGCATATATTCATCTATAAAATGAGTTTTAGAAAATTCTAATTGTATTTTATACCCCTATCAATTTGTTCCCCCCTCCCATCCATAGTAAAATTGATTTAACACTATATGTCGTATCAAAATTTTTAATGTTTTTAACTATTCATCATGACAGAAAATGAATGTAGACCCATAAACAAATTTGAAAAATTAATTCATAATATTGAATTATTTTTATCAATTTAAATTTATAAAAGTGGTAGCTTGAAATATTAAAAATAAATATGCAAAACATGATGGAAAAGTGTTTTTAAAAAATGTAGTTTTAAACCCAAAAATGAACTTATACGGAAATCAATTATAGTTTTTATTACTATATAATTAATTATATTATTTATTATAATATTAACTTTATGATAGTTATGGTAAAATTTAAAAAGTAATGTAACTTCTAAATTATGTTTATAATGATAAAATTTTCATTTTCAGGAAAACAGTGTTTTCCAATTTTCAATTAAAGTAAAATTCTCAAAAAAATAATGAAAATTAAATATAAAATAATATTAAAATCTTAATGTATAAAATTATATTCATTCCCAGAAATAAAATTTATAATTATGGTATACATTAATTAAAATTTTACACCAGAATGTAATAATTTTTTTATGGAAATGCATTTTTGAAGTATAAAATGACTTTACTGAAAATTGAGTACTTTTTATTCATAAATCAATAAATATTCATTATATAAAACATTAATAAATATCTATCATAATGTGGTTATTTCTATTCATTCCTCTAATTCAAGGACTAGTTTATATCTATTGCATTTTATTGATATCATTTTTGTTGTATATCACAGTTCTGTTATTGCTCAATGTTACGAGTTAACAAAACCATAGAGCATGGTATTATTTCTACCTAAATTTTCTGGTGTAATTAAAGCGTTATAATAAAGGATTAAGTGAAAAATATGTCATTAAATATTATATTTAATTTAACTAGTATATTGTATTTTGACCTACCTCATATTGTCTTTGAAAATTTTCTATTTTAGTGCCACATTACGTGAGTATGATATTTAATATACATTCAGAAATCAAGTATTTAGAAGAACATAACAAATTTAAATTATAAAAGGGACACTCCTTTCCTAACTTATCCACACTCTTTGAGAATCTTATATCAACTAAACACTTCCCATATCACTTTCCAACACCCATATCCATGAACTATTGGTTTTTATCTCCCCAAAATACCAATATAAGAGGGCATGGGATATAAACTAAAGAATTATATCCGAATAAGATATACTTTTCTTAATAGAGATATTTCTATTTTCAGTCCTTGTCTTTATCCTTAAAATATTATATAACTATCCTAAAATAAATATATAATTATAATTGTTATACATAAATTATATAATGTTTATAGAACAATCATTATCTACCTCCTCTTACTGAAACGGTTGGGTACCGACACCTTTATTAAAAGGAAAATAAAAAAGATAGAAATCCCTCTTGTACTGGGTTAATGGAGAAACAATTACAAGCCAAAAGGACCAGAGGAACACAACCTTTTATTTGAATGGAAAAAAAGACCATTGACACAAATCCCATTACCAGAAAACCCATTAAAAAATAAAAACTAGCTAGACCAAAGGCCTAACTCACTTCAATGAATGAAACATCAAAACCCTATTCACTAATGCTGCCACACCATAGTCAATCCTTCCACATAGATCACAGTCATGCCACTACATCCATTTATCCCCATGACCTCCAGCCAATCCCACCCCATTCACCCACTGAGATTCCGCACAACACCCACCACTGACAACTAATGCCAACTAGTCAACCCCGCTTCCTAAAGCGTCCAACCTCCAACATCCTGGCCAATGAAGTGAAAAAGAGCTGCAAGTGAGGTCCAAATAGGTAATGGATATGAACCTGAACAAAATATCTCTTCCGTGCAAATGTGGACTACCACCACCAAGATTGATCTATTTCATTTTTTATCTACACATCACATGACAAGTTATAACATTGTACTTAATGAAAAAATATGATATCTTTAAAGTAATTATGATTCTATAAAGATAAATTAATATATACCATTATTTCATACCATTCATTGAAAAATCGAAACATTTCTTGGCTGTATATATGGACCGTCGCCACAATGAAAAACATATTTAATCTTCCATCACTACCCTTAATGGATAACAATAATGGTGTATTTAATGAATAAATATGATATATATATAAATATATTATGTGAATTAAAATTGGATTATTGTGGCACCATGAAAAATGTGAAGGACCAAAACCACTGAATCAATACAAGCATAGAAAATAGAATAGTTATCATCAGAATATTTATTTTGATAAATAAGTATTAATAAATAGGTAATAATAAAGTGTAAATGAGTAGTTAATAGTAAGAAAAATATGAATATATATTTTATGAAGATTAATAATAAAAATAAATTTATTATACATGAGTTTAAAACATGTCGGACCTGTCCAAAATCCTAGGTAAGGGTTTATTTCATAATCTCACATTGTATAAGAATTTTTTGTGTTTAATTATTTTAAAGAAATTATACACTTTGTCTTCTCTCGAACGCCATCTATTGGTGATGGATTAATTGGATGTATTGGAACACACATCAATAGTATATTATCTGATTCACTCCAACGAGTCAAGGTAGAATAATTTTTTTATCATCAAAGGCACACAAGATGATGTTGATATAATTTATGAAAGTAACTCCAATGTAACCCTCAATGGGGAACAAGATAAATTGATCAATACCCAAGGCATCATATTGATACATATTTTTAACGATGGAAAAATAAATTTAGAAGAGTATATCTAGATTTTTGAAAGGATGGATTCACTATTTGAGGATCTCATAAAAGATAATCTAGCGATGTGGGTGTTTGACAACAACTAGAGAATGAAAAGGGTATAGGGTACTAACATGTTGTATTTATTTGGAAATATTTTATGATAACAATTGTTTTCTAATCCTTTACTGTGGGATATTATTTGTTTGGGGACTTATATACCATAAAAATGGATTCTTTAATAAATAAAAAATATCAAATTATAGTGTTTTTATCTTCAAATGGTTATTTCTTGGTTTTCATGTTATCATTTATTTTCATCTAATTTGAACTCATATCAAAAAAATAGAATTTTTTAAAGAAATATCATCTTTTGTCTCCTTTTTGTTGAGAATATTTTTACAATATGTATATATTCATCGTTTTTATAATTAAATGTTAGTTTTCTATATATGAATGATTTATAAAGGATAATTTATATTATGTATAACATTATATTTAATCTTTGAAATGAAATATTTGGAATGTTTTCTATAAAAAATTTGGATTTTTTAATAAAATTTAGAAATATTATCAATTTAAATGATTTCTATAAGAATGTTTTTTCCCACCATCAGGACCATTATTCATTATTTTGATTTTTTCTATGTTTTTTGGGTTATCAAAAGAATTATTTATTCCAATTATTATTTGATTTTTTTGTTTTATATTAAAATAAATGTTTATTATTTTCCAAAATATTTTGAAAATGGATTTAATCTAATATAGGTATAAATTTTTCTTCCACTCAACATTATCTTTTTAAAGAACAATTTCTCTTCCATATTCCATTATTGTAATCTATTTTTTATATAATTCATTGTAATTATTTTTTAACCCTTCACAAAGTTTTTTGTAAAGGAAATTATATATTTTTTCAATCATGTTAAGAAAATATTACAGAAATGTTTTTATGAAATTTTTATTCTATTTCCACTTTATCATCAAAAGATAATTTTTATTAATATAATATATTCATTTATAAAAAATAGATGGTCTAATTACCTTAATTATTGATTAATAGTTTATATAATTATTTGTTCATTAGGGTTATTCCTCATATATTCATTACCCTATGATAGTTTTCTCAAATACTCTGTATCTCTATTTTTACTTCATTTTATCTTCCTCATGTACATGTTAATTAGTACCATGGAAATATTGATGTTTATTCCAATTATTTATTTTATCTTAACCATATATCCACTTTTATATTTTGTGTTAGTTCATGGAATCTAATTATGAATGTTATTCATTTTCTTTGGGAAATATTGATATTATTTTTACTTGTTTCAAAATGGATATTACTTATTAATATATTATATTGACAACATTTATTCAATATATGAGGAATTCATTAGATATTTGTTGTTAGTCGGTGGGACGGGCATTCTATAGTCCCCTGACGCATTGTCTAGGTCTCCTAATACAAACTAGTTATAATTACTTATTTTTTCATGTATGATATAATGATGCCTATTTGAGCCCATGATGTTAAAATTAGGATGTATGCCCTTTCGAATTCCATCAATGGGAATTAATTTATTACTATCAAAGTGATTATTATGTGGATATTATCAATAAATATAATTCATGCTCAAGTTTTTTATTATGTAGAACATTTAATATTGATTTTCTATGAAATGTTAATGAAACCTTATAACTATGGGGAAAATGAGAAATTTAGAATGATTATTTGTGATGGCGGAGAGAACCATCACAAATAGCCTCTTATAATGACAAATTTGCGACAGGAAGGGATTCATGTGACAAACCTATTTTTTTAATAGTATTTGTGATGGGAAATGTTTCTAGTTGCAAATACCTTGGTCCACATGTGAACCTTTCTGTGGGAAACATTATTTTCGAAGAGCATATACTTTTCATCATAAATACTTTTTGCATGGAGAAGGTTTATTTGTGTGAATTTTTTCCGAATTGTTATTTTTTATGGGAAAAATTTATTATTGTAAATAATATGTCAGTAGTGAACTATTTGTGATGGGTTCTATCAAAAATACATTTTATTTAACCACCAAATTTCTTCATGTAGGGTACTACTTTCTATTTTAATTCCATCACCAAAAGTACTTCACTACTAATGTAACAACTATATGTTCCCCCATTTGAATTTTCTCTCTAAAATTACTATCATCTTCCCTCCTCACCTCCCCTCTCCTTGATTTATTATATCGAAATTTTTAATTTTTAGAGGGAATTTATCCTTTCAGGTTCACATAAATATTCTAATTCATATAAGGAATCAATTTTATGGTATTTATTTTAATCTATTTAATTGAAAATTTATTAATATTACTTTATATTATAAATTAATATTATTAATTAGTAGTAAATTGTTGTAATTTGCAGTTAATAGTTATAATTAACAGTAATTAGATTTAATTATTAGTAATTAGTTTCAATTAGTAGCAATTATATTTAATTTATAAATAATTAGTAATAAATATAAATAATTAATAGAAATTAGTAATAATTAAAATCAATTATTAAAAACTATGTGTAATCAGACATATTTTAGAGTAATTAGTAATAATTAACCATAATTAGTAATTTGAAATAATTAAAAGTTAATATTAATTACTAATAATTAATGGGAAGTAACAATGTTTTACAATTAATAATATTTATTAATAACAAATAGTATTTACAAATAATTAATGAAAAATGGTGATCATTTAACAACAATAACTAATAATTAGTAATAACATATAATTAATAATAGTAATTAATAGTAATTAGCCTTAATTAGTGAAAATGAATGAAATTATTCAATATTAATGAAAAGTAGTGGTCTTTAATGAATAATGATGATAATTAATGAAAATTAGCAAAAATTACTAAAACTTATAGGGAATTAAAGAAAATTACAAAAATTTATATATTATTTAGAATAATTAATGCTAATTATGAGTGATTAGAAAAAATTATAATTTATAGTATTAATGACTTATAATTACAAATAATTAGTAGTAACTACAAACAATTAATACACAATTAGTAATAATTATTAGCAATTGGAACAAATTTGTAATAATTTACAAAAATTATGAAAATTGAATACCAATTCTTTAATAATTAATAATAATTAAATAAAATTGGTATTATTTAATGTTAATTAGTATTAGTTAATGATTATTAGAAAATAATTAAAGATAATTAATAACAAATACGAAAAATCATTAATAAATTCTAAATATTTGTAGTAAATTACGAAAATGAAAAATAATTATGTACATTTAATGTTAATTAGTAATATTGAGTAATAATAATTAATAGTCATAATTTATGACATATAAATATATTAAGTAGAAAATAAAAATACTTAACACATAATTAGGAATAAATATATATAATTAATGATTAATCAGAAATAATTAGTAACAATTAGAAATAATTAGTTATCATTAAATAATACTACTAATAACGAGTAATAAATTATTAATAATTACTAGTAATTAACTAGATTTAGTAATTATTAAATAAATATAATAATAATTAACGAAAATTAGAAGTAATTAACTAAAATAAGAAACAATTAATGTTTATTTCTAATTATTAAGGATAATTAATGATTAATTAACCGTAATTTTCAAGATTTAAAAATTAAAACTGATAATTTGTAATAAATTGCCAAAATTAGTAATAAATTATGAAAATTAGTATCAATTCAGGACAATTCACACAAATTTGAATTATATAGTAATAAAAATAAACTATAATCACTATTACTATATATTAAAAATAATTATCTGAGGAAAAAAATAATTAACAAATAATTAGTAATAATTTGTAACAAGTACCCATAAAAATAAAATAATAATTTACAATAATAAGTAATTGTATATAAATAAAATTATTAGTAATAATATGTACCTCATTAGGAATAATTAAAAGACAATAACTTTGATTAATGAAAATATGGAATTATTAACCAAAATTAGTAATTAAATAGAAATAATTGGTAAATAGTTACAGATAATTAGTAAATAATTAATGATAATTACTAATAGTTATGATAATTTGTAAATAATTAACAGAAACATGTAATTAAATAAATATAAATACCTAAAATAAGTAATAATTTTGGGAAAATTATAAATTATGAATGTTATTCATAATTAAGGATAATTCATGCTAATTAATAGTATTTTGTAATTATGTTATGTTATCTGGGAATGAATTAGGTGAAAATGTTTAATTGTTATTGGTTTGACAATAATATATGCTTACACATTCTTCCATGACATGGAATCATTGTAATTAAATATAAAATCCTTCTTATAGTGAAACAACCATTTTTTATGGATTATCATGAACATAAAATTTATTAAGAAAGTGGTTATGCTTGTTTAAGATATTTAATTAACTAGTTGAGCATTATAAAAATTAACTCTCATGAGAAAAAGTTTATGAAAAGTGATAATGGTGCTGCTAAATTTTATGAAATTGAAATTTTTCCAGATATAACTAAAAATATATGTTTTTCACATGGAGAATAAAATATAACTGATGAAACCCCACAATTACAAGCTGATTGTGATGGTGGTATTGATCATGAAACAAATTAATTTCAAATTGAAATCGAAGATGAAGATGAAGCTCCCATGGAGATTTAATATACCGAGGAGGAAGAAATAGATTTTAACCCTGTCCAATATGAAGATGATGATGAAGATGAATAATGGGGAATTTACATGTTGGTTACACTCATAATTAATATATAATATCTATTTTCAATTATTTTTATACTACATTTTTTTTCTTGTAGATGATGTTGATTTAAATGTAATATACCATAGCCTTAAAGAGTCTTTAAGTCTTAGTGGCTAGCCAAATTCTATATCATCTGACCATTAGGTTAGTACTAGTTCATCGTCATCTCAGGTTGGTCATGGCATACTAAGACTAACAATTCTTAACCCTATTCATGAACAAAATCTCTTGGATTTGGTGCCCTAGGACCAACTTTTGTGTCAATTATGATTATATTAAATCAAATTTATCAACATTTACTAACATCTTTTCACATCATGCTTTCTATTTTATGTAACATTGTTTGTGATCATATCATTATAGTAGTTTTCACACAAAAGATCATGGTAGTTCCCCTCTATGATGAGATCTCAGAAGAATCATGATTGAATTCATAAAGATATGTTTTAAAGCCATATAAAAAATTTATGGGACTCAAAATATACCATCTATTATGGGTGCACAGTCATAGAATGTTTTGGTACTTTCTCATGGTATAATCCCTTGGTAATATTCAGTGTATGATATTATGAGAACAAGACCCACCAGTAAGAAAAACATATTTATATGTACCATTAGATGTTCCTAGTAGTAGATATGGGTATTGATCCATAAAAATTAAGTTTATTAGTAATTAGTGATATAAGTTATGTACATTGATGTATTGTTGAGAACTATGATGACATATGTTCATGGTGAGTTTGGATGGGTTGGGTGAGTCATTATTAATATTTCATTAATGAATAATGTGAGAATGGATTATTCCCTTATATTCTTTTTGAAATAACAAAATCCCAGTCTCCTTGAGGTAAATAATAAAGCATAAATAATTCTATGTCCATGGTGTTCTATTGGAATGTATAGTTATAAAAAATTCAATGAAGGAGACATAAAACACATAGGTGGATGGAACAATAGTAAAACCTTGTTGATTAGAGATATCACTATAAATACATTAGAATATAAAATTATTGTCTATTTGAGTTATTATGTCATTTTGGCATTAACGTATTTCTCTATGGGTTTCTTAGTGTGTTTCTATATGCTAATATTATAATTTAGACTTCTCTACCTACATCCATAGAGAACGGGGCATAGAGGGTCACACAATATGTGTATCCAGAATCTCAGTTAAATAAAATATTTTTATTTATTATTTAACAATTTAAATAAATATTATTCTCATGCATGGTTTTATAATTATTATAGTTTTCATGATTTGAAATATTATATCACCAGTTATTTGATAGAGTATTATGTGAGAATAATATTTAATTTATATTTATTCTCAAATTTTCAAATATAGTATTTATTAATTTATTAAATTATAATGTAGTGATATTTATTTAATAATGAAATAGACATTATTCATGGCTTGATATGTTTTTTGGATGAATTAAATATCGAGTTTAATAGTTTGTTGAGAAATAATATATATTGAATATTATTTGAATAAAAATTTTAGTTCGCAGGTTAAGAACATTCCAATAAATAATAATAATATTATTATTATATACATTTTGTTCCCCATGGATTAAATAAATATTAATGTTCAATAGAGGAAATATTTATTTCTAAACTCTAGTATTATATAAACCCAATTATATTATTTTCCCAAACGATCCAATTAATTTAATTTTTTTCTGTGTAGTGAATATGAAGAATCCACTCAAAGCCCTATAGAGATCCCTTCTCCAAAAACACTCCCAATAACATAGTAAAATATCCCTCCACCCTCCACTTTCAAGTCTAAATAGATAAAGAAGAATGATTTTGAAGAGATTCTCATGGTGATCATAGGAAAATTATGTAGGAGTTAAGATCATCGGTGCTAGAACATGGAGATTCATTTAGTGTCATTTAGAGATTTTTGGATCATGTGTGGATCATCACTAAAGGGAATCTCCACTTGATTCCTAAAACCCAATGATAGTACAGTATATATATTTTCATTTCCATCAACAATGAAAAAATTATCTCCATGTCATTATTAATGGATAAAATTAATTATAAATAACTTCTGATGATCCTTTTCATAGTTTAGGTCTTTTATCCCTTTTTTGTTCTTTTGGATTAAATTCTATTAGTTAGGTTTTCTATCGGCATGTATAACATGGATTTATTATTTATCATGATAACAAACAATGTTGGGATTGACCCATTGCACAAATCAAATATGCCTCAAATGAAAAAAGTGGTATTAGATATATCACATAATTATATACAATTATTTAACTATCATTGATTGGTTTATTCATTTTTTATTTAGTTTTAAATTCTTGTTTAATCATTCTTTAAATATGAATTATGAAATATGATTTATCACCTCTATGTCCCATAAAATTAATCAAATCAATTAATTTTATGAATTAAATTAAATCAAAGACCTCATTCGGAGGTTCTGAGTAATCTGGTCGGATAATGCAAGTATATGTACTTTGTAAATTCGAGGTACATGTTGTGTATGAGGGTTTAATGCACCAAGAATTAATTTTTAATTAATTTAAAGATTTTGTATTTATTACATGTAGTGAATTTAATTATACACTATGTGTTGACCGGGCCATCCTAGCATGTTGTCAGCTAGAGTACACAGCGTGTAGTACTTTACTCACAAACAGATCATGTGTCTTCTTACATGGCCTAACAAATAGGTGATAGCTAAACTCGGATACCACACACCGTGTATCCTATATACACCCCTAGAATGCCAATTTTCCTACATCACAATTACATGTCATGTCCCTAGGCCTAATATATGGATAAACTATGATAAATCATTCATGTCGTGTAATTTCAATTTATATTCCATGTAATTTAACCAAATTATTCATAATTAAAATTAATTTATTATAATGTGAAACCCTTATCACATATACATGTATGTGGTCATGAATTTTATAGGATACTCAATGTTATGGTTTTATATATATATATGTGTGTGTGTGTGTGTGTTTAATTAATTTCTATATAGTGTTCATATCTGTATTCCATTTATAAGTCATATTACATTTATTACTCTACACACATTGAATCATAACACATGACAGAAAAATCATTTAATCTAAGTAATCATTAATTTGAAAGTACAAGTTACAAAATTATGTGATAATTCATGTATTCCACATATTATAAGACTAAACAATATAATATTATAATACATGTTGGGTAGTTCATATGGGAACTCATCATGTTTCCTCCAAATTAAATTTGCGTACATGGTTAATTTTAAATAAATTTATTTATTTTTTTTCAAATTATTATGGATGAGAATAACATTTGTAAATTTGGATGAAAATTTGGATAAAATAATTTATTTATTAAATATTATAATTAATTGATTATTGGGTGATAAATCATAAATAATAATTATCATAATTGAATGTTAATTTTATTAAATGTATAATTTTTTTCATTATAGTTGATGATCATAAGATTATACCAAGACATTTTAAAGCGATTTTATCATTTAATTTGTTATTAAAATATTTATTGTAATGTTTTTCATATCTCATCTCATTCTGTAAGGGAATATTCCCCATTACATCTTTTATGTAAACCACTTCCCCTCACATACATGTGAGTAAAAGAATATGTATTGGATGGAGAACCTATGCTAGTGTGGGAAATTCTAGTTTGGAGGTGATGTAAAACCAATACTAGAGAGATACATTGGTGGAAGATTTAGAATTAACCATAATTGGTTTACAATGATTATTCCCTTGTTCAATGGTTAGTTAATCATCCTCTATATAATCTAACCAATATAAAAATTTCATGATCATACCACTTTATTATTTTATTTCTATCATGTTTCAAAGTTATTTCAATATGGAAGATTCTTTGTGATCACTAGAATTAATGAATTAACAAGCATGCATGAAAGAACAAAAATAAATTAGATTATGTGTAAATAATATCTATTATATGGTTAATCACATAACAAAATACACATAATATTAAAAAGCATGTTAGAAATATAATAATTGATAATTTACAACTAAATTCATAAAATTCCTCAATAATATACATTAAGTCGATATAGACTTCCACTACTTCAGTTAAAATAAACCATATTTAAATGTTCACAACTAGCCAATGTTTGTGTTCTTGGACAAAAAGTCCGGAGATATGCGAACCTAATACTATATAAATATATTAAAATAATATGGTGCATAGGATAAAAAATTCACAAAGAAAATCTAAAAAGGAATGGGTAGAAATCACCATAAAGATCAGTATGGAAATGATCAATACAAAAAATATTTGTTTTCATACAATTTTCATGGAATTATAACATGAAATTTTGGGATGACCTAACTAAGTTCACGTGAAGGGATAACTAACAAAAGTAGTACATGGTGTAACTGAGAGGTAAGGGTTGAAAAAAAAAATTAAGGATTTCATGTGTGGGGAGTCCACCAAATATATCAATGATTTGTTTGTTAATATAATTGGAATTTTTTATACCTAACTAAAATAATTCAAATTTCTTATCAAACCATAGTTGAGGTAATTAGATGGATAATTTGGATCCTTTACACTAGAATGTCCAAAAAACATGAATCTTTGAAGCCAATGCTGAGGGCTATTGAGTTTCAATAATACAGTGGTAGATTAATAAATATAATATCAATTTATATTTCTAAATTTTATTAGATGAAGTACTGAAATTATTCCCATATTAATTGTAGAAATAGTCATAAAATGACTTCAAATATTTCATTGTGATCCATACATGAGAAGGATAACCATCTCACTGGGAAAAATTTCTAAGGGAGGAAAAGTCATTGATGCATTATCCTACAACATGAAAGGAAATTATATGTTCTAGAAGAACCAATTCATGATGCAACAGTTAATAAAGCATGTGATGATGAGATAATTCCCTATGAAAAATAGTTTAATTTTCCATAGATGTTATTTTCTTCATGTTGTCATCCATGAATAGTGAGTTTTTAAATCAACATGAGGAAATTGATTTTTATAGAATAATATCTCAACATCAGGATATCTAACAATTTATGGACAGACGAGAGAGATATGGAACTCTAACACTCTATTTACAAATAAATTTAGAGATTTGATGCTAGCTGGGACTCTTGTAGTCAATCTTATTGGTCATATTATACTCTTAAACATCTTAGGGATTAAATTCGTGAATAATTTGCACACAGATCTCATAATTTCATTACTACCCAATACCATTTCCAGTTTTATTATTAATTTTAATATGAGAAATACTGAGAAGTTTAATTCATAACATTGAAATTATATTCTTCAATCAGATAACTACATAGGGCATGAAAAAATCATGGTCCTTAAAGTGAATACGAAAATGAAGAACAAGTTTGAGAGGCCCAAGACTCATAAAAAGTAAAACCCTCCTAAGAACCATAATTATATGAATAGGAAAATCTATAGGTATGGTAAAAAAATAAGCTATCATGTTTTTCATGTGGAATGAATGTCCACTTGATGAGTAACTTCACCCAGGAAAAATGTGAAGCTAAATGTGTTTACATTATTAAGTGTAATCATTCAATATCTACACATTTGGTATTATATAGATCTTGTGAAGATAAAATATATATTTAAATGTAGAAAACAAGTATCTTCCAAAATATTTCTAGAGGAGAGGATGATTTGTGAGATAGTAGTTTTGTGAGGTTGGCTACTCTAGCCATTAGTGACTACCACCATTCATTACCAATATGAATTATTTTTGGTTTTATGGGACAGTTATTAATAACATAATTTCTAAATCATACATATATTAAAATTGATTTATTATCATGTTTCCAAATAAAAATTTATTCTTTTATTAATATGAAATTTGGTATAGTATAATACATTTAAATAGAAATATTTATCTATTCAGTTAGGAGAAAAATTGGTAATAGATAAAGAATAATTTTCACATGAATCATATAACAACAGATTATGGCGTCATGGTCTTATCCTTTTAAACGAGAAGCATTTGAGGAAAATATATCAATTTAGTCATTTAGTTTATTCCAATCTAAATCCAAGTGAAAGATTTAATTTTTTAAAAAATAAATAATCACAACCCCACGATTCTGTGGAAATTTTGTACTGCATATAGATATTCTAGGATTTTTAAACACTAATTGGCGTGGACCATATCTAGTAGATGCAAGTATTCTAACTTCATGACCTTTAATTATGATTCCAGTAGATTTGGTTATATCTACAAAATGGTGAATAATTATGAGTCTATTGAGAAATTAAAATAATTCAATAATGATGTAGATAATCATCTTGGAAACAATATAAAGAATATTTGATGAAATTTATGTGATGAATATCTTAATCAATAGTTTTTCAACTTTTAACAGGAGTTTAGGAAATTATCTCAACCCACTCCACCTTGTAGACTATAGTGGAATGGTGTTAGTGAAAGGAGTAATTGTAACATGTTAGATATGGTAAGGTCATTGATATGTCATGTACATCTTGGGGATATGAATTAAAAATGGTAGCATATACATTAAATTGAGTACCAATTCTTGATGAAAATGGAATTCACCTCAAGTTATGGAGTGGAAAGAAACTTATTTTATTGAATAAATGTGTATTGGGTTATGAGGGGTTTGTTAAGTCCATCTCAGGTAATGAACTATCACATCAGGGAACAATGTGTATCTTTATAATCTATGAAAAGTAAACAAATATATACTTCGTATACAACGACATATAAAATAATGTAACTATAACCAAACAATTCACCTTTCTTGCAAGGGATCACATCCTAAAAAGGATAATGGGAGGAATATTGGATTCAATGAAGATTATTTTGATGATAAACAAGAGTTGGTATAGGATAATATATCACTGGTCCCTATGGAATATGTATTTCATGAAACACTTGTTTTTGGTTGGAGTACATGAGAGGTAAGAGAACCATAGTGATACGGATTTTTATTCACATAAGATGGTGACTGAATTTTAGTTGAAATGATTAAACTCTCTTTTAAAAAGATGAACTAGAGAGATCATAATCTATAAGATGAAAAAAAGACACGAATTCTGAAATGGATTCAATTTATTAGGACCATGATTTTTTTATTGAGGATGTGCTAGTTGATTTATATCCCATATGATGGAAATGGGTATTCAAGAGAACACTAGACATGGAATTTAAAGTAATCTTATATAAAGAAGGGCTAGTGAAAAATGGATTAAACACCATTAATGAATTGACTATGATGAACCCTTTTTACTAGTTGACATGTTTAAATCCATCAAAATTATACTAGAATGAACATCTTACCATGTCTATGAATTTTTTTTGATTGGTGTCAAAACTGCATTCCATAATGGTGACCTTTATATAAGAAGTTTATATGACACATCCATAAGGTTTTTTAACTCTTGGTGATTCCAAAAAGGTTTTGAATGTTGTAGAGATACATTTATGGATTGAAGCAATCATCAAGGTAATGGAACAATCAATTTAATGAATCTATAAAATGAAATTTGTTTCATAAGGCTTAATTGTGAGTCATGTGTTTACAGGAGGTATTGTGGGAATGAAATCTTTATCCTATTAGAATATGTTGATGACATATTAATTAATATAAACAACATAACAATCCTATAATATGTCAACAACTATTTAAACATGTTTTTATCTATGATTGAATTAGTTTTAATAGCATATATTATAGGTATAAAGATCATTCATCGCAAATACAAGAGCCTTCTTGGACTAATTCATTGTACATAAGTTGAATAGATTCCAATTAGATTTATTACTGGACAATCCAATAAGGGGTTGATTCTAGTTTCACATCGTATAAATATTTCTATAAAATGTCTCATTGGTCACAATGAGAAAAAAATGAATTAGATTGATACCATACACATCCGTGATAGGATAAATCCTATATTCCATGTTATATACTAGAATTGGTATTGCCTATAATTTGAGCATGGTTGGAAGATATAATGTAGATCTATGAGACCAAAATTGGTATGCTCTTAAGGCTATACTCTTGTATATGATAATATCTAAGTAAATGTTACATCTGTATAGAGGAGACGAGGCACTGGTCATCTAGGGTTATAATAATTTTAGTTCTCAAATAGATTATAATTTTATTATGTCACGACCAGGATATTTTTTTCCCAATAGAGGAGATATGAGATGGAACATTTCAAAAAAGCTAGTTGGCACTACTTCAAAAGTTTATTCCGACTATATAGAGGCTTCTGATGCAGCCACAGAATCAATTTGGATAGTGAAATTTTTATATGAGCTTGATGCCATACATAATAGTAAACACTGAATCACATTTTATTTTGATAATACTATAGTGGTGGCTCTTACAAAAGAGAAAATGCCACACCAATGGAAAAAAGAATATACTCTAGAAGTATAACCTCTAAAGGTATTTTCATCAATGAAATAATGTTTTAGTAAACATATTTCCCATAGAAGAAATTATAGTGGACCCCTTGAATAAGTTTTTTCTTATCCAAAGCATGAGTATCATGTGAAAGCTAGCAGAATGAAGGTTGTTAGTAGTTGGATCGATTACTTGTGGGATTCTATTGGATCTGGTTCCCTAGAACCATCTTTTGTGTACATTATGATAACCTATACTCATAGTTTTTAATATTAATAAACATGATATCAAATCATTATTTTTATTCTATGTGACATATATTGTGATAATTTCCTAAGGGCAGTTGTCTCACTAAAAGTTCATTGTAGTTACCTGCAATGATGAGAACCCAAAAGTGTCATGATAGTATTATTAAAACAAATTTCAATAGATGGATGAAATCATTTTAGAGACACAAATGATATAGTCTATCAGGTGTAGAGACTCATAGAAATTCATTGGAATTTCTTATGGTGTATGACCTAGGTAGTATCCAACGTAGGATATTATCAGAACGAGACCCTCTAGTAGGAAATAAAAATTTATATGTGTCATGGTATGTTCCTATCTGCATATATGTGTATTGATCCATATATATAAATATTATTGTAAGGGTTTATAATAATTAATATATTTTTATATATTTATGAATATGATGGTGACATATGTTTTCAGAAAGTTAGGATATGTTTTGTTCATAAAGAGTCATATTGCATTAAAGAATAATTAGAGAAAATATTTATCCCTTTAGTTCATTAATAGATATTGACATCTAAAGCCCTTTGATAAAAATGATATATCCTAAATAAATTCATTATATTGTATTTGTAGAGGATGTTTTGATTTACAAAAATTCTAACAAAGAAGAATCAATCACTTAGGTTGATGGCACCAGCGTGCAATCTGCTTGATTAGAGATATTATTATAAATGTAATATATTAAATAGTGTCTGTCAGTATGAGGTATTGTGTCATTTAGGTATTAAATTAATTCTTTTTGGGTTCTTTAGAATGTTTCTGAATACTAACATTAGACATTAGGCTACTCCAACTTATTCCAATGAGAAGAAGTCCTAGAGGATCAGACACTATATATATCCAGAATCCCACCTAAATAAAATATTATTAGATATTATTAAATAATTTGAATATATATTTTTTCCAAGTATGGTTTAATAATTATTCATGTTTTCTTCATCTCAGATATTTCATCCTAAATTATTCCAGAGATTCATATATGTGCAGAATATTTAATGAATATTTAATTTTTATTTAGTGAATACAATTTTAAATTTTTAATTGTAAAATAATGCATTGATATTTATTTAATAAATAAATATAGTTTATTCAAGGCCTGATAATAATTTTACAGTAATGTTAAAATGTGTTTAATGGTATGGTGATAAATATTATATATTGAATGTCATTATAATTAATAATATATAATTTTAATTATTAAGTTAACTACATATCAAGAAATAATGATATTATTATCATAGACATGGGGTCCTATAGGGATTAATTAAATGTTACAGCTCACTTACGAACATTTTTCTTTCTAAACCCTATAATATATAAACCAGATAATATTATCTTTCCAAAATATCCAATTCGTTTTTTTTTCACAATGAATATGGAGAATCCTCTTGAAGCCCTAGAGAGCTCCCTTCTCTATGAAATCTCTAATGAATGGAGTTAAATCTTCCACTAACATATACTTTCACGTCCAGATAGATCAAGGAGAAATCATTGGATGTTACATTCATGATGATCTAAGGAGAATTTTCCAAGCAATTGGATCTTATGTGCATGCACTCAGAGATTCCTATGGGAATGTTTGTATAATTTTAGTACACGTGTGGATCAACCTTGGAGGGAATATACCCTTTATTACCACAACGCAATGATGGTACGACATAGATATATTGAATGATCAATCAACAAATATATAATTCTCACAAGGTAATTCATAATTGATTAAATTAATTATAAATAATTTGTGAAGATCTTGCACTTCATTATAAAATTATATCCCTTTTATATTTTTTATTCAATTTTTTTGATAATTGTGTTTAAAATTATATAAATATTGGATTGATCATTGATCATAAACATTTAAAATATTTTCATGACACATTGTACACTTCTTCTATACCCAGAACCGATAATGTCCACATCATGATTTCTTTCCACCCATGAATATGTATATTATGTCTTGTAAATTAGTTAAATTTTTGTAATTATCATTAATTATCATTAATTTATTTATGTACTAATTGTTTGATTATTTAATTTTTTCCAACTATTTTTCAAATATCGATATTGGACATGGATGATTCTATGAAATTATTTTTTTGGACTATGGGAGACATGAGATAAAATTACCATTCATGTTCATCATTATATATTAGATCATTGGATTGTATATAAATAAATAATTCTTATTTTTAAATTTATTTAATAAATAACTTCGTACTAAAAATTAATGATAGTTTTTATGGTCTCTCTTTGAATGAAGCATTAGAGCGTCTATATGGGAGTCCTATTAGATATTCACGCATGAGATTTGTTGTTAGTTTTTAGTGCAATCTAGAAAATAGATCTATATAGAAAGTTAGATTAATGGTTTTTATCAGTCCTGTTGTATCCATCGACTTAATTATATCTCATCTCAACAATAATTTGTATTATGATCCTATTGTGTGGGAGATAGTTTTTGGGGGATATCATTATTAACATATAACAATCATGGGTGGCATGAGGTAACGAATAAGGCCATTTGTCATACATTTAGTAAACATCAATCACATTTTATGCCAACCCTGCTTTTATTACAAACATGAACATGATTTATTACATAAAACCTTACTTGATACAACAAATAATATCGAGCGGTTTAGTGTCTTTGGGGCTTAGGATCATTACATAAAAACATAAAACATGAAATACAACATCTTTATTGAAAACATCCTTTACATGACTACTACATTCCCTCGTACTTAGCATTGCATGGGATAACCTGAGGATATTCATAAGAAAAGGGTGGGTTATAAAGCCCAGTAAGGGAATACACATGGAAAAACAAGAGGAATACAATACATGTTAGGAAAAATTCATATCAATATATCATAAGAGAAACATGAAAATTAAGTCATGATAAAGCATGATAATCATAACATGGAAATGTGGCAATAACACTGAACATGGAATTAGCATGAGCCAAGGCTCATTGCTCATGGAGCATGAGTAAATCCTCATTGCACATAAAGCACGAGTAAACACTCGTTGCACATGAATTATCATGAGTCAACACGCATTGCACATGATGTATCATGATACTATACTTTACCCAATGCATTGGGGCTCTATAAGGGCACACCCTTCTTAAACATTTCATTTCATGCATAAGTGTGCCACATGGATCATAAAACATAGATTTATAAAACATAATCATTTATTCCATGGTAAAGGAATGTGTATTTCTTAAATGAAACATTATAATCAATATTTACATGTGCATAAAGGTGAATACACTTGTTGGAGAAATGGGCATGGTATTCACTACACAATGGCATTGGCTTAGAAAATCGATGTGATTTCGGCAGCATAACGACGTGATATAAGAATTTGTAAAAAATGGTTGATGAGGGAGAAAGGAGTTCCTAATAATATTTACATGTAATGGACAGTAATTAGGTCATATAAGTATATGTCCCAACAATTTTAATGGAATTTAGATTCATGATTCAAAAGTATTTCTTGAATGTAAATGAGGAGAGGGAAGTTCCTTTCGGAATTTCGGCATAGTAACAGGTGTACGTGGGAGACATTTAAGGAGATATAAAGGGGTATCCCATAATTTTAACATACAGTGGGAAGTATTTGGGAGTTTTGAAACCATACCCCAACATTAATAATTGAAATTAAAAGGGGAAAAACAACTTAAAAAATGGACAAAAATGAAAAAGGGAGAAAAAACCCTTACTTGGAAGTGTGATTCCAAAGGCTTGAGAGAGGCTTGAGAGAGGATTTTTGAGAGATTGGGGCACCTTGGAAGGATTATAGAGAGATTAGAGAAGTGGTTGGACGAACTCCAAAGTCTTTGAGTGAGGAGGAAGTGGGAGCATGGGTGGGTTTATATAGGAAAGGTGAGGGAATTCTTTATTATTTAGGTTTGGGTCATCTTACATTAAATTAATCCAAACCACAAACAATACCATGGTTTTTGACCATGGTTTTTGGAAAAGGGAATAGGAAAACAATATTTCATAAGGAAAAAGTCTGAACTTCTTAAAATAGTAGGGTTTCTTATGTGGAGGAGAGTCATACTCCCATGGAAATTAATTTAAAAAGATAAGGTGTTTAATAAGCCTTGATGGGTGCATTAATGCTTTGAAAATTAAGTCAAACAAACCCAAAATCACATTATTTTAATGTTAAAACATAGATTGGGCGAACATAGGGAATATAGTTTTTTATTACAACACTATTGGGTCATTATGATGTCATAAAACACATTATATTTTTAAACGGTATTTAATTTTTACCCAAAAATTTGATTGTCTTAGAAAATTATGAAAAATTTACCGTTGTATAATTTCAACGTCCTTATTCCAGAAATAAAATCTATTTTATCTAAATAATTTTCTAAATATGTTAATTTTCACTTTTAAAATAAAAACTGACATTTATCGAAAATTCACGGGTTTTGAAAGAAATGGTCATCAAACCTTAATAAAAATTACAATTGCCTTCATAAAATTATAGGATCATTTATATTTAATAAAAATAAATTTAATAATATTATTATTATTTTATTAAAATATTATTTAATTCAAAAATCCCTTAATTTAATAAAATATAATTCTAAATTAAATAATAACTAAAAACATTATTTGTACTTTAAAAACTATTTACAATGTATCAATAATGAAAAGAAAGTATATTCATTATTATATAGAAAAAAATAATGTACATGATCATAGTACTATTTATTTGTTACATAACCCCTTAAAACAGCCGCATAAGACCTAAGGGTAAGGTGTGCGATGGTGACAAACTCTTGGGGTGGCTCAGATAACATCGCTCGAGTGGTAATTTATATCAACTTCCAGTTTTCCTATAGACGGTCACATTCTAGATTGACATGATGAAGCTCAGCTTGGGCTTGGTCAAGAGCGAAGCCCAAAGATGACACCTCTTTTCCGAGCTCCGACAAATGGGCTTCGTATGAGGAAATTCTACTAGATGAGGCCATTTCTTCCTTTGTCTGTGTAAATTTGGATTTGTTAAAGCCCTATATTTATATTAATCATGTGATCAATATTCAACAACTATATTACAAGAAGTCAAAAATTCTTAAAATAAAACCAAAGAAGTTGACATTTTATATAAATATAAAAATACATTTAATTAGATCAAGAGGGATTTCCATTAATGAAATTTTTGGTCGTTACAATATTCCCCCGTTAAGAAATTTTACCCTTGATATTTTCCTTTTCCCACACTAAAATAGATGTGGGTAACTCAGCTTCATCATTTCCTCTGATTCCCAAGTCGCTTCTTCAAACATGTGGTTTCTCCAAAACACCTTGATGAGGGGAATTGTATTATTTCGTAGAACATTTCTCTACGATCTATTATCTTCACTAGTTGCTCCTCATAAGAAATATCATCTTCTAATTGTGACACCTCATAAAAGATTACATGTGAAGGGTTCGGTATGTACTTCCTTAAGAGGGATACATGAAAGACATCATGTACTTTGGCCCTAGTAGGTGGAAGTGCTAGTCGATAGGCCACAGCCCCGACACGATCCAGAATCTCAAAGGGGCCGATGTACCTTGGACATAACTTCCCTTTCTTTCCAATCCTCATTACCTTCTTCCACAAAGATATGCGTAGAAAAACCATGTCTCCAATATTAAACTCAAGGTCTCGTCAATTATTATATGGATAACTCTTCTTTCGACTCTGGGATGCCTTGATATGATGTTGAATTGTTTTCACCTTCTCCACCATTTCCTAGACCATTTCTGGTCCAAGAAGCTTACGTTCACCAACCTCATCCCAAACTTTCGGTGTTCTGCACCTTTTCCCATAGAAGGCTTTATATGGTGCCATTTGGATTCTCGAGTGGAAATTGTTATTATAAGAGAACTCAACCAGAGAAAGATGTTGATCCCGTCCTCCTTTAAAGTCCATTGAGCATGCTCTCAACATATCCTCAAGTGTTTGGATAGTCCGCTCAGATTGGCCATCACTTTGAGGATGATAGGTCGTACTGATGTTCAGTTTAGTATTCAGTGAATGTTGAATACTCTTCCAAAATATAGAGGTGAATCTTGGATTTCGGTCAGAAAGAATAGATAGTGGTACTCCATGCAGCCTTACCACTTCCCTGATATATATATGTTCTAGTTGATCTAAAGAGAAATCCTCCCAAATAGCAATGAAGTGTGCAGTCTTTGTAAAATGATCTACAAAAACCCAAATTGCATTGTTACCTTTGGATTTCCTTGGAAGTTTGGTGACAAAGTCCACGGTAATGTTCTCTTTTTTCCATTAGGGTATGGGCAATGGTTGCATCATCCCCTTAGACATCTGCCTCTCTACCTTCACTTGCTGACACACCAGGCACATTGATGTATATTCAATGACCTCCTTCTTCATATTATCCCACCAAAAAGATTTCACGGAGATCTCGATACATCTTTGTGCTCCATGGGTGAATAGAAAAATTTGAACTATGTGCATCATCCAAAAGTTCCATCTTATGATCCGAACAT
Source organism: Viscum album (assembly GCA_963277665.1). Classification (NCBI taxonomy): domain Eukaryota; kingdom Viridiplantae; phylum Streptophyta; class Magnoliopsida; order Santalales; family Viscaceae; genus Viscum; species Viscum album. The sequence continues at coordinate 1,431,560,163 of OY728141.1, forward strand.
GATGGAACACATAGTCTTTTCCCAAACCGCACAATTCCCTCATCATTAACATTAAACTCCGAGGGTTTCCCTTTTTTGATAGCTTACACTTTTTCTTGAATTCCTACATCATCCTTTTGAGCATCTTTTAGCCTTTCTAAAAGATATGATTGTGCAATCCTTTGTGAATGGATTGATGATGTTCCCTTATTTATGATTCCCATGTCCATCTTTATCAAGTCTATAAATATTGGACCCTTCTCAATTCTCATCATTGATAGAATCGATGTATCCTTTCTACTTAGGGCATATGCCACCTTGTTCGCTTTCCCAGGGTGGTAATGGATTGAACAGTCATAATCCTTGATGAGCTCTATCCATCTTCTATGGCTCATATTAAGCTCTTTCTGTGTGAATATATATTTAAGACTCTTGTGGTGAGTATATATCTCACATTTCTCTCCATAGAGATAGTGCCGCCAGATTTTCAAAGAAAAGATCACCGCCTCCAACTCTAGATCATGCGTTGGATAGTTTCACTAATGGATTTTCAACTGCCTTGAGTCATAGGATATAACTTTATCATTTTTCATCAGCACACAACCTAAGCCATCCATTAAAGCATCACTGAAAACAACAAAAAGTTCCCCACTTGTGGGTAAAGTGAGCACAGGTGCAGTGATAATCCTCCTTTTCAACTCCTTGAAGCTTCCTTCTCATTTATCAGTCCAAGAAAACTTTACTCTCTTTCGAGTTGGCTTTGTAAGAGAGTTGGACAATCATGGGAAATTTCTCACAAATCATCGATAATATCCTGCTAACCCCAAGAAGCTACGGATATTCGTTACCGATGTTGTCCTCGGCCATCCCTCAATTGCTTTCGTTTTGAAGGGATCCAAAGATATCCCATTTCTTGTGATGATATGGCCCAAGAATGAGACCTCCTTCAACCAGAACTCACACTTGTTGTAATTTGAATTGAGCTTCTCCTTGCATAAAGTATCTAGTACAGTTCTTAAATGCTCCCCATGATCCTACTTGGTTTTGGAGTATATTAGAATATCATCTATAAAGTCTACCACATATTTGTTGAGGTAATCTCTAAGGACTCTATTCATTAATTACATGAAGTTTTCTGGAGCATTAGTGAGTCCGAAATGCATTACTATGAATTCATAGTGCCCGTATCTTGTGCGAAAAGTAGTCTTGGGGATATCTTCCTTCTTCACCCTTACTTGATAATATCCCGACAACAAGTATACCTTGGAGAAGTATTGTGCTCCACGCACCTGATCAAACAATTCATCGATACATGGTAGAGGATACTTGTTCTTTATCTTGATTTTGTTATGTTCACGATAATCGATGCAAAGAAGCATTGATCCATCCTTCTTCTTGACGAAGAGGACTGGTGCACCCCACGGTGAAGCACTTGGGCGTATAAACCCTTTATCCAGATTCTCCTGTAGTTGTTTCTTCAGATATTCAAGCTCTACAACAACCATTCTATATGGAGACTTGGATATTGGTAAAGACCCCATTATAAGTTCAATTGAGAACTCAATATATCTTCTTGGAGGAAGACCAGGCAGATCCCTGGGAAACACTTCAGCGAATTCTCTCACAATAGGCATTTCTTCAAGTATGGTTTCTTCCTTGGACTCAATCATCTAATCCAGATATGCATGCTCAAAGTGTAGTAATATCCATGCTTAGGATGATGGAGCTAAAGGATATTCATTTTTCTCCTTATACTTGTAAAGAATCGGGGGTCGATTCTCCATATAAAGTGTGATTTCCCTCTCCCGACAATTTATTTTGGCTCTATATAAAGAAATACAATACATGCCAAGAATGACATCAATTTCCACCAGATGGAGTATGAAGAGGTTCTCCTAGAAATTGAATCTATAGATTATTACAGGGGAGGACTTATACTCATTGGATCAATGATTGCCCCATTTTCTGTACTCACCGACATATTCACTTCCGTGATTTGTGGTGGTGCTGGGATTGTTCTACTAAACTTTCGAGTTATAAAAGAATGCGTAGAACCTGAATCAAAAATTACAATCGTTATTCTTGAATGAATAACTAGCGTTCCTAACACCACTTCGTTGTCGGGGTTCACATCAGCAAAAGTAATGGCAAAAGCTCTTCCTTGTTGTCTTGGTGGTTGTTGGTTGCCCCCGAAAACCATTGGATTAGGGAACTGATTTGAAAAATTCCCCAGTTCTTTGCATTTGTAGAATTGAACAATACTTTGAGGATCGAATGGAGCATTCCCCTCCATTATCGCAGCTGTGGTACTTTTTTGCCGATATTTAACAGCTTGGTGCCCTTCTCTTCCACACGTGAAGCATTTCCTTTTCCCCTTAAGGCAATTTCCAGGGTCCTTCGTTCCGCACTTTTGGAAAGTGGGGTGCTGGATCTTCATAGAACCATTGTATTTATCCATTGGACCACCAGCATTGAATTCCACCTTACGATTCTTGTCCCCATGATACCCATGTGATTCCTCGATCTCCATTTCAACTTTGAGGGCACATCGGACAATTTCCTCATTGCTGTCGAATTCAGGGATTGCTAATGCTTTCCATAGTCTAGGCTTCATCCCACCAAAGAAGCGGTCAACCTTGCATTCAGGGGTAACAACAAAGCTAGAAACATATCGTTCAAGCCTTGTTAAGTTTGCCTCGTTAGCTCCAAAAAATTCTTCGTCTTTTCTCTTGAGGGGAAGGAAGTCCCTTTCCATCTTAAGCCGGAGGGTGCGTGAAAAATATTTATCGAAAAACATCTTCCAGAAAACCTTCAATTCCAATGCCTCGATCTCCTCCTCAGGATTCATATTTTTGATCGACGTCCACCACTGATCAGCTTTACCCTCTATACGATAAGCCTCCATGAGAAACTTCTCTTCTTCAGAACATTGAAGGATGGAGAAGATCTTTTCAATGGATTTGATCCATTGTTCAGCGATCAGGGGATCAGATGATCCACTAAAAGTAGGAGGTCTTTGTCTCATGAATCTCTTGATAGTGACTTGTTCTTTCTTAGGGGGGGTTGAACGTTCCTCTTGACCCGTGTTTCTATTCAAAACATGAGTTAGCTGAAAGAGAAGCATGAAAAAGTTCACGATTCTTGCTCCCATTTGGTTGGGCATCTCATTAGTACAGTCGTCACACTGATCTTCACAACAGTTATTATCCCGACTCCTCCTATTACCAGCCATTGGATAGAATAAAAGGAAAGTTAGTGGTAACAAATAAAGGGTAATCCAAAGACCAAAGTTTATGACTTATAAATAAACTTTTATTTCCTTAACTCATGAGTCTATAGGCTTCAATATAGGCTTTTCATGATCTACATTCTAACATATATTCTTAGGGTCATTTTTTTAAAATTCCCATAATAAGGGTTCATACTAAGCTTGTGAATTTACCAAATAATATCCCCTGGGAGTGTTGTAACCAAAAGAGCAGCAAGGCCCATTTTCGTGAACCAATTCCCATTCGATTTCCTTCTCAAAGCGGTGTTTTCGTGTTTTACCCTTATGATACATCGGTGCCAGAGCCGTCTCTACCTGCTCGTATCCAGACATGGATGTATTTTCTTGATAACCCACTTACTCAATACTCACCAAAACATAGGGATGTTTTTATTATACTTAGTCTTGTCTCTAAGTCTTTACTTGGGTTTCCGAATCCTAATCCCAAAAATAACTAAACATATCCTCTGATACCAACTATGACAACCATGACTTTATTACAAACATAAACATGATTTATTACATAAAAACTAACTTGATACAACAAATAAGATCGATAGGATTAAAGTCTTTGGGGCTTAGGATCATTACATAAAAAATTAAAACATGAAATACAACATCTTTATTGAAAACATTCTTTACATGACCACTACATTCCCTCATACTTAGCATTGCATAGGATAACCTGAGGGCATGGATAAGAAATGAGTGAGCTATAAAGCCCAGTAAGGGAATACACATGGAATAACATGAGGTGTAAAATACATGTTAGGCTATAGGCATATCAATAGAGCATAAGAGAAATATGAACATAAAGGCATGATAAAGCATGATAATCATAACATGGAAATGTGGCTACAACACTTAACATAGAATTAGCATGAGCCAAGGCTCATTGCACATGGAGCATGAGTAAATCCTCATTGCACATAAAGCATGAGTAAACCCTCATTTCACATGAATTATCATGAGTCAACTCTCATTGTACATGACGTATCATGATACTATACTTTACCCAATGCATTGGAGCGCTATAAGGGTGCACCCTTCTTAAACATTTCATTTCATGTATAAGTGTTCCACATGGATCATAAAACATGGATTCATAAAACATAATCATTTATTCCACGATAAAGGAATGTGGAGTTCATAAATAAAACTTTATAATCAATAAGTACATGTGTATAAAGGTGAAAACCCCTGATGGAGAAATTGGCATGGTATTCACTACACAATGGCATTGGCTTAGAAAATCGGTGCGATTTCGGCATCATAACGGCATGACATAAGAATTCATAAAAATGGTTGATTAGAGAGAAAGGAGTTCCTCATCATATTTACATGTAATGGACAGTAAGGAGTTCATATAGATACATGTCCCAAAAATTGTAATGGAATTTAGATTAATGATACAAAAGTATTTCTTGAATGTAAAAGAGGAGAGAGAAGTTCCTTTCATAATTTCGGCATAGTAACTGGTGTATGTGGGAGGAATTTAATGAGAGAGAAAGGGGTCTACCATCATTTAAACATAATGAGGGAAGTATTAGGGAGGTGTGAAAATATACCCCAACATTCATGATTGATATTAAAAGGGGAAAACAACTTAATGAAAATTGGACAAAAATGAAAAAGGAAGAAAAAACCCTTACTTGGATGTGTGCTTCCAAAGGCTTGAGAGAAGATTGAGAGAGGCTTCATGAGAGCTTGGGGAAACTTGGAAGGATTCTAGAGATATTAGGATAGAGGTTGGATAAACTCCAATGTCTTTGAGTGAAGAGGATGTTGGAGCTTGGGTGGGTTTATATAGGAAAGATGAGGGAATTCTTTATTATTTAGGTTTGGGTCCCCTTACATTAAATTAATCCAAACCACAAATCATCCCATGGTTTTTTCCCATGGTTTTTTGAAAATGGAAGAGGAAAACAATAGTTTTTAAGTGCAAAGTTCGAACTTCTTAAAATAATAGGGTTTCTTATGAGGAGGTGAGTCATACTCCCATGGAAATTAATTTAAAAAGACAAGGTGTTTAATAAGTCTTGAGGGGTACATTAATGATTTGGAAAGTAAGTCAAACAAACCCAAAATCACATTATTTTAATGGTAAACCATATATTGGCCGAACATATAGATTATATTATTTTATTACATAACTATTGGGTCATTATGTTGTCATAAAACACATTATATATTTAAATGGTATTTAATTTTTACCCAAAAATTTTACTGTCTCAGAAAATTATGAAAAATTCACCGTTGGATAATTCGGACATCCTGATTCCAGAAATAACATTTATCTTAACGAAATAATTTTCTAAATATGTTAATTTCCACTTTTAAAATAAAAACTAACATTTATCGAAAATTTACGTGTTTCGACAGAAATGGATTTCAAACCTTAATAAAAATTACAATTTCCTTCATAAAATTATAAGATAGTTTATATTTAATAAAAATTTATTTAATAATAATAATAATATTTTATTAAAATATTATTTAATAAAAAAATTCCTTAATTTAATAAAATATAATTCTTAATTAAATAATAACTAAAAACATTATTTGTACTTTAAAAATTATTTACAATGTATCAATAATGACAAGAAAGTATATTCATTATTATAGACAAGAAAATAATGTACATGAACATAGTACTATTTATTTGTTACATAACCCCTTGAAATAGCCGCATAAGACCTAAGGGTAAGGTGTCTGATGGTGACAGACTCTTGGAGTGGCTCGGATAACATCGCTCGAGTGGTAATTTCTATCAACTTCCACGTTTCCCATAGACGGTCACAATAGAGCTTGACATGGTGAAGCTTATATTGGGCTTGGTCAAGAGAGAATCCAAAATACGCCACCTCTTTTCTGAGCTCCGAAAAATGGGATTCATAAGGGGAAATTCTACTGGATGAGGCCATCGCTTCCTTTGTCTGTGTAAATTTGGATTTGATAAATCCCTATATTTATACTAATCATGTGATCACTATTCAACAACTATATTAGAAATGGTCAAAAATTATTAACATAAAACCAAAGAATTTTAAATTTTATATAAACATAAAGAGACATATAATTAGATCTAGAGGGATTTCCATTAATGAAACTTTGGGTCATTACACATTTGGTAAGTAAATTTATTTAATAATTAATATAAAATTTAAATTTAAAATGTCTATTTTCAATTTATACATGATGTTGATCATCCTGATGATATGGACATTCATGTTTTTAATAGGATCTACATAGATCCAGCCACTGGAGACATTACTATAAGATGAAAGTATCATATTACGGTCAGTATATTTTTTTGATTTTAAAATTAAATAAAAATAATATTTTTAACTATTTTGATTTAAAATTGTATTTGAAGGGGGAATATGAGGTTAAAAAATCTCACACACAAGATGAGAGTCATGCCAAGACTATGTTTCGTGACACTATTGTTCAATGTTTATAATGGAAAAAATGGATGCACTTGACTAAGAATTCTCTCAAGAGGGGCCATCTGAGTGGTTTTTATCGATTCTCTGTTGATTACTACATGTTTTAATTGTATTTATGTGTGGAAATTTCCCAACTCTAGGGGATATAATAAAATTTCTTCATCTTTTCCTTCAGAGTATGTGGGGTAGTTGAGAGCTCAGTTATAGTGAGCTTGAATAGGATACATGAAGAATTTGGTTGATATCAGTAACTAGAGAAGGAGAAGTAGCATAGATGGAAGGAGAAACAACATGAGTATGTGATGGGGTATATGTGATGTCATGACTCGTCCTCGGGGCACATTCCATGACTACCCTAAGCCCTCCTTCCATAGGCCAGGGGCTGGTGACTATCACCATAGGCATAACTCCCTATAGACTGGGAAGGCATTGCCTTTATAAAATGTAAACACACACACAACCGAAGAACTAGAGGAAGAAAGAACTAATTAAAGCAGTATAACAAAAGTGTTGAAAGTAAAATGGGGCCATAAATACAAGCCCAATATAAAGGTATAGTTAAAACTGAAAGAAAAGTACAACTGAAAAGACAACAGCTAAAAGGCGAAGCAGCTCCTAGATTGTCCTCCGGTTTCCTACCAGAAGGGTAGGTAAAAATGTCATCCTCAGCACTCTGCGTCTATCGGTCTACTCCATGTGCCATCATCCCGAGTGTCCACCTCTAGTAACCATCCATTCCTTGTACCCTCTACCTCGTTCAGCGCTATCCGTTGTCTGCATCCAACAAAATGAGATTCAGGCATAGCCCTTGCAGGGGTGAGTATAATGATACTCAGTAGGGGCCCCGAGATCTGTAATGTCTCACAAAATCCAACAAGGATAAACCAAAAAGTATGAAATCAATGGATAAACATTTATTAGGTATATGACCATACATATAACTAATTTATCATGTAACCCATCTCAATCATGAGAAAAACACAATGGTCATTGACTCAGCTCAAACTAGGATTTTTATTCAGGATGACGAAAACACGGCTGCTAGAGAAATCTTCCTCTATCGAGTGCAGTAGTCCTACCACGACTCTAAGGTGCTAATCACTAACCTTAGACTGTTAAGGTACTCTTCCTCTTTCGAGTACCGTGGGTATGTGGCCCCAACACAATAGTGATTCCCCGCCATGGGCCTGCTTCTACAATCAAGCGCACCCCCTCATAGCATACAGAGGTACTCCTTCTGTCGAGTATCGCGGGTCTGCCGCCCCAACATAGTAGCGCTCCTCCGCCATGGGTCTGCCACCCCAACACAGTAGTACTCCCCACTGGGCTAGTCAGGTCTCTCTGAATCGAATCAGACAAGCAGTCATCAGGTCTCAGCTAGCTACAAGGTCACCATACTCCGTATGCTCATCTCCGGTAGGATGCGCTCCAAGAGCTACTAGCCGACACTCCAAGTGTCACAATGTCCCATGAATACGTATCAAAATTATTTGTCACGTTTTTAGGGTTCTCAACGGAATAGACGGTGCGTCAATCAGACGCCCGGTCTGTGAGTTATTAGTTTTTTATCTCGGGGGTCCGGTTGGTTTTGTGTACGAACCAACCTGAATGTACTCCAACTATGTCCAAACCTGATGTGGAGTATTCCAAAAAAATCATCTCATCAATAGGAATCTAACATAGTCGATGGATCGTCAATCGAACATTTGGTCCTTAAGTTATAAGCATTTCTCCTCCAAGGGCTTGTTCGGTTTTGGGTTCGAAACAACCCAGCTGTACCCAAACATCTGTGAAACCTTGAGTGTAATATTCCAAAATGAACGTCTATATCCAAGGAAACCTATGCAACTGATGGTGTGTCGATCGGAGGTCCGCATCTCACGTTATGGTCATTTAAACGAATCAGGTCCGAAAAGGGGGTCTGTGCCAGGTCTGACCCGGCACAACCCACCCAGGGTCGACCCGAACCGGGTCGACCAGACCCTGGTCTAGGTCCGGCCCGACAGGGCGCTGCCCGGGCCACGGCCGGCCGCGGCTCGGCCAGCCTGCCCGAGCGGTTTGCATAGAGCAGGGGGTGTCGGTGCGGCCCCCTGTTGATTGGAACCGGCGGCACCATCTTGCGCCACCCCGCCGTCACGGATCCCATGTGGGTATGGGTTCTGCCTCCTTGCCTCCGTGGCTATTGTTGCGGCGGACTTTCTCCGGTAGTGCACAGGGGCACCGCCGCATCCAGGCGGCTGACCGGTGACGGTCGTCGGCGCTGCCGCATCGGCGACCCGCTCCTTCACGAGATTCTGCGGGCCACCGGAGTCACTCTGATGGTCCGTTTTAGCTTCTGTCTGCACCCCCAGCCTTCTCAGGTCACGCTCTTCACTGCGTTAGCTTCAAATCACCGTTGTGGCCTCGTTTCATCATCGTCCATCAATCCCTGCACAAAAATACAACCTGTGGAGGTTCTTCGGGCCGTGTTTTTTTGGCCCACACCCTCTGCATTAGGGGTTATGAATAATCCAATGTTAAACATGGTTTCACGTAGAACGAAAAACTATTTTATTCAAATAAAATTGAAAAAATATATCCTACAATTCCCCCATAAATAACAATTAACAACCCACAAAAGAAAACGTCCATGAATCAACATTCTAATGAGTTGATCTGTGTTTTTTATTTTAGAAGTGAAGAAAATGGTAATATAAATATACTAAAATTAAACCCCTACCTTGAAAAAGGTTCGTTCGTCATAGACGCAGAAAGCGATGTTGCTCCGTTAATGCTGGGAAAGAATTATCGTCGTTTGTGAGTTCCCCATGGTTGTATTTCCGCCCTTGATGCGGAGGATGAAGAATATTGGAGAAACGTGGAGCGTTCTTCACCGAGTCGTTATTCATTGAAGGTGGGTGTTCTTCGTCAGAGAAGGAAATTGTCCTTCATTGAGGAGAAGAACACTTCTCTCTCTTTTCTCAAGATCTCCCTCCCAATGTTTTTCCAACACAACAAAGCTCCTCCAAAACTAAAATATTAGGATTGGCTATCATTTTATTAACACATACAATTAAAAATTTCAAAAAACTTAATTAATTAAATGAAGAGGTTCATTTCATTGATTAAGGTATGTTGGAAAAAAATAATGAGGGAGATAGAGAGTAAGAGTCCCATTAAATAAGGGGGGTTGTCACATTAAACAAGGGTGTTTAAATGGAGTTTAAGGGTGGTTATGGGGAGATGAAGGGTTAGGGCTCATGTGGGCCCCACCTCTCAAATATCCACACATGGGAAGATGGGTGGAAGTGGGTCCCACTATTAACTTCCCATGGGAGGAATTAACCTCCTTAGATACATAAAATTGTTCTAACAATCGTATTGATCTTTTTAATTAAACCACAATTTGTAACATCAAACCTCCGTAAAATGCAACTGCGGTAAAGGTCCCCTTAAGCAATTACTGATGCTGCGAGTAAATCGATTCCCTCGGATTTCAATTTTGACCACCTGTTAAAAATATAGAAATGCCTACTCGTCCGTTCACTGAACGTACCTGAGCTGAACTTCAGAAATTGATTTCGGGCACACCGGGCCTCAGAATCAAGTGCCTTCAGAAGCCATATACTCGAAAAATTTCAATGTTTTCATGAAAAAAATTTCCATGAAATTTATGAGGCATTACATTACTCCCATATCAAGGATTTATGTCCCCATAAAGCTTCAACACACACAATAGAAACTAAAGGGGTGAGCATGCATCTGAGCCTCCCGCTCCCATATTCTCTCCTGGAGGTTCCCGTGCTTCCAGCGAAAGCGCACCAGAGCAATGGACCATCCTCATAGGACCCGCTCTTGTCGATCCTCGATCACCATCGGGACCTCCGTAAATGTATCCCTATCATTGATGTCCAACTCCCCATGATTGATGAAGTGGGACGGATTGTGCACGCATCTCCTTAGCAGACATACATGGAATAAGTTGTGCATGTAGCGCAATTGTGGTGGAAGGACCAGGCGGTAAGTCACCTCACCTACTCTACTGAGGACCTAGAAAGGTCCAAAGAATCATGGAGATAACTTACCGCCCCGACCAAATCTCTGTGGACCTCGTCGAGGTGAGACCTATAGGGAGACTTGGTCGTCAAACTCGAACTCCAGTGGTCTCGTCTCGTATCACCATATGACTTTTGTCTTCTCTATGTACCCACTCCTGGATGATCTGCACCTTCTCTGTCATAGCTTGAACCATCACTGGTTCTGCACTTGCTGACTCCATCGCTATCTACAAAGGATATCTGAAATGCGGTCAGTTGCTGTCTCACCACTCCTAATAGTTGGATGCCAGATCTCCTACCAAGAGCATATGCTACAACGTTCCCCTACCCAAAAGTATAAACTATCTCCAATTCATAGTCCTGGAGAAAATTCAATCCATCACCGCTGTTTCAGGTTCATGTCCTTCTAAGAGAAGATATACCTGAGACTATTGAGTTGGAGAGAACCATGAACTATTTTCTCAATGAACAATGGGTGAGAGTAGACAATTGTAAGAACTCAAACCCACTATTCATCGTCTACATTCTACAATATCTACTGAGATTACTTCTCTGCCAAAAAGAGAAATATGGTCTCATCCACTAGATGAACCATGTTCTTTGACTAATAAAGTCAATCCTGACATGAATGATACTATTTCATTCCATGGACGACGTCGTAAGGCATCGATGCTAATACCATGAGATCCAACTGTTACTCTCGCCTCTAAATGTTTAGTCACACTATCGTCATCAATGTGTGGTTATTGGGTCTCCTTCAGTAGGAATCTTTCAAGTGAGGGTCAAGTCAACAGTTTTAACTAGAACCTCTTAGTATCAACCTTACAAAAAGGAGAGAAATGTAAACGCCACAATGATAAGTGTATTTTATACTACAACTCAAAGTACAAAGACACATATCAACCACAACACAGAAACTACAATCACCAAGAACAAAGGCCTCCATTCATGGAACTAGTCTAGCACCTGTCCACTTGCTTCCGGAGCTCCATAGTCAGATGCTTCAGCTGCCTGAAGTTGTGCTCTCCCATAGGCACCCGTTCCCTGCGGTCGTGGTGGACCTCTTGGGGGTGGTGGTGGCAACACCCGAAGCGGCGTACACCATCAGTTGTACGGCCAGCTCATCTGCCTCGGTCTGGTAGGTTCTTATACTGCATGCTGATCATCTGCTGGATAGGTTGGTCAGTCTCGAGCCAAGTGACCCTGTATGATGCATGTATATCACTTCCTGATCCTCGTATAGTTGGCTCAATTTCATGTGCCTCACACAACTGAACCTATATCCCGAGGTCACCCACCTGTGGGCCTAGTCCACGTGGACTTCTGTGTCATATATCTATTGTTGGCTGAAAAAGACGCCGCTATGGTCGGAAAACCCTGAGGCAAGTGCAGAATCTTCTGAGCACGCTCAGAGTGTAGTGTCGCTGGTATAAACTCCACCAGAAAAAACTCTCAATGTTTCCCAAGGTGAAGGTCATCTCGTCACGAAACTGGAGCATCTGGCTCCACCACCTCTCAGCTTCTCCCTGAAAGAGACTCGAAACTAGGTACACCATCAAGTCAGTGGGTTTCCCAGCTCTGTGGAATGCTCGTGCTACAAACTCCAGCCAATACCTAGCCGTCGGAAAATCTGGCTCGCCTCGAAACCTCAGACACGTCTGTCAATAAAACTCATGCAACACACTCAAGTGGCATGCACTCTATGCTGGTGTCTCAACTAGATAAGGTATCTGTACTGAGGCCTCACTACTTGGTTGGATATCATCGCACTCTCTACTCGGTACCCATGCTAACTGACTGGGTGAAGACATCCTGAAAGAAACAGATGTGACACGGTCAAAAGACTATACGTGGTGAGATGACCTGGTTTGAGCTTATTTAATACAAACTTTTGAAAACACACACCCAATCAGTGTTTTCATTCACTTAGTCAGAAATCCGATGTTAGGGCCCATGTGTATGGATACGTCGGCCGCCCGCTCCGACACTGGAATCCCTGAACTGAAAACCACACTTTGTACCCTTAACACTATTTATTCACAGAAAGAAAATATCAGAGTCCTAAGTTCTGCGATAGAAATGACTCCTATGATACCAATTTGTCACAACCCGTCCTCGGGGCCCATTCCGTGACTACCCCAAGCCCGCCTTCCATAGTCCAGGTGCTGGGGACTAGCACCAAAGGCGTAATTCCCTATAAACAGGGAAGGCGTTGCCTTTATAAAACATAAACACTCACACAACCATAGAAAAATCAGAATCAAAACACTGAGTAAAGAAGTATAAAAAAAGTGTTGAAAGTACAAAGGCGCCAGAAATACAATCCCAACAGAAAGGTAAAACTAAAACTGAAAGAAAAGTACAATTGAAAAGACCACAGTTGTAAGGCAAAACAGCTCATGGATCGTCGTCCGGGTTCCTACCGGAAGGGTAGGTACCGATGTCCTCCTCAGCACTCTGTGTCTATTGGTCTGCTCCGTGTGCTATCACACTGAGTGTCCACCTCCGAGTACCATCCAGTCCTCGTACACTCTACCTCGGTCAGAGCTGTCTGTCGTCTGCATCCAACACAATGAGGTGCAGGCATATCCCATGCATGGGTGAGTATAACGATACTCAGTAGGGACCCCGAGACCCTCATGGTCTCACAAAATCCAACAAGGATAAACCACAAAGTATGAAATCCATAGATAACCATTACTTAGGTGTATGCCCATACATATACCTATGTTATCATGTAACCCATCTCAATCATGTAGAAAACCCAAAAGTTATTGGCTCAGCTCAAACCATAATTTTTATTCACGATGATGAAAACACGGCTTCTGGAGAAATCCTCCTCTGTCGAGCGCAGTAGTCCTATCACGACTCCGAGGTGCTACTCACTAAACTTATACTTGTGAGTTAGTCCTCCTCTATCATGTACCATGGGTCTGTCACCCCAATATAGTAGTGATTCCCCGCCATCGGTCTGCCGCTACAACCACGCGCACCCCCTCATAGCCTACAGAGGTACTCCTTCAGTCGAGTACCACCGTTCTACATCCCCAACACAGTAGCACTCCTCCTCTATGGTTCTATCACCCCGACACAGTAGTGATCCTCATTGGTCTAGTCAAATTCTTCTGAATCGAATCGGACAAGCAGTCATCAGGTCTCAGCCAGCTACAAAGTCACTATACTCTGTATGCTCGTCTCCGGGAGGATCCGCTCCATGAGCTACTGGTAGACACTCCAGGTGTCATGAATTCCCACAGAGAAGTATCACAATGATCTTTCATGTAATAGGGATCTCAACACAATAGATGGTGTGTCAATCGGACGCCCGGTCTGTGAGTTATTAGCCTTTTTGTCCCGGGGGCCTGGTGTGTTTTGTGTACGAACTAACCCGACTATACTACAACTTTGTCCAAACCTCAAGTAGAGTATTCTAAAATAACCGTCTCATAAAGTGGATCCAATATAGTTGACGGTACATCAATCAGACTTTCGGTCCTTTTGTTATAAGAGTTTCCGCTCTGAGGGCCCTATTGGTTTCGAGTTCGAACAAACCCGGCCATACCCAAACATTTCCGAAACCTAGATTGTAATATACTGAAATGACCGTCTCAATTCAAGGAAACCTACGGAACTTATGATGCATATATTGGGGTTCCATAGCTCATGTCATGGGTGTTTAAACGAATCTGGTCTGAAAAAGGGTGTCTAGGACCGGTTCTACCCGGCCCAACCCACCCTGGGTCAGCCCGAACCGGCTCGACCCGACAGAGGTCCGGCCCAGATGGGTGCATCCCGGCCTGACTGGCGTGGCCAGGCCTGCTTGGCCAAGTGGGTTGCACCGAGCAGGGGGGAGGGGACCTTGATTGGAACCGACGGGGAGAAAATGCAACGAGGAGATGTTTTTTTTAAATGTGATTGAGAAAATGCAACGATGAGATGTTTTTTTAGAAAATATTTTTAAAATGTGTAATTGATATAAGAATACCTATTAACTTAATTTTTATTCCAAATAAATAAAATTAATTTAAACATAATGATGATCAATAATTTTTCAACCCTCAAACCCTATTATTGTTAAATTAACCACAAAGATGAAATTAATTGAACCCCGGGATAGCTTCTGAACATGCAATCATAAAACCCTTATTGGATTAATTTTATATGTCTAGCTTATTGATAGTAGTAAATTAGTTCATTTATCCACTCTATAAATGAGTATTAATTGAGTTCTTGTGTTTATTTTATCTCAACAAATTGAACCTTTGTTTCTTCAATTTATATATAAATATCATACTCTCACAATTCACATAATACCCGATGTCAAAATATATGTATTAATTGTTAAATTATTTCATAAATTTGTTTTGTGTTACAAACTAAACTCACAGAAAATATAAATTGAATTAAAATATCTCATTTATTCAAAAAATAATAATTTTATAGATTTATTTAGTACAAAGAAATACTTCTCATACATGGGTAGTATAGTCATCATTGAAAATAATCGCATTTATGATGGTTTAGAATGGGTATAATTCAATAAAATTTATACTCTTGATTTCTAGAAAAATTATGTGATTTAAATATTAATAAAATTGAACTAAATTTAATAAATTTAAGATAAACTAGGAATATTATTATGAAAATAAAAATGCTACAATGTAGAAAAGTAGAAGAAGGAATCGAAGTAGAGATGCCTTCATGAAGAGACCCCCTCTTGAAATTCATGGATTAATAGAGGGAATAAACTTACTCTCTTCTCTAAAAATACTAATTCACATCAAACATCCTATAATGAAGATATATATATATATTGAGTAGATGGGATGCTAGCGTTACAATAATTTAGAAGTGACAATGATCAAATTTGGACAAATATTTCAATCCAAATTTTACCAACCTGTTGAACTCAAAAACCCATGAACCATCTATTCTTATAAAATAAATTTTTATTGTTTTTTTTATGTTTACATTCCAAATTTTAGCCTAATCCATTCTCGGATGAAGACATTATGGACAAAATGGTTAAGTGGAGTACAATATGTAGATTCTTATCCATCGTTGAATTCATGGAGAATTTAATCAAAATAAATGCATAATCTATCTAATATTATACTAATGAATGTTGTATCCCATTTAGTGATTAATTTTGTTGAAATATTTCATTTATATATATGTAGTATAAAAATAGTTATGTCCACAATACTATAGATCCATTGTAGGGGAAACTGGAATTTTTATCAAATTTTTAATGGAATGATCTAATCCTAAATATTACATAAGAAACATATATAAGACAATTTTATGAATTTATGTTATTTATTATTAATAAATAATTCAATAAAAATGTGTGTTTCATCCTCCGTACACATAAGGGAGGATATTGTATCCCATTTGAGGGGAGAGGTAATGGATATAGGTCGTGACCATAAAAACAACATCTCATTATATAGAATATTATATGTATATAATATTAGCATGATTTAATAGTAATTGAAGTGGATGGGAGAAAAAATAAATTATAAATCATTGTTAAATAATGTTACCACTTATTCGGGTAACCTTCTTTGTTATTCACGCGAAGCCTTTCTAAGATGGCTTCCTGATCAGACAAACACCTATTAGATGTTGGAAAGGAAGTAAGTAGGAGATTTGAGTAAGGATTGGACGAAAAAATTGATTTTGGATGTGTGAAGAGGAGATGAGAGGGGTGTCCTTTTATAACTAGGGAGAGGACACATTTCTAATTTTTTTAAAAAATAATTGTTTCCACTTTTTTATCACTTCATAAGGATCAAAAAAGGATGATTCTCAAGACTAAAAAAATAATGTCTAACTACAGATAGACAATGGGTGTTGTACATGTTTCTATGCCTTTTTACAAATTATAAATTAATTTTTAACACCCCTAGATAGAAACACATTTTTCTAAAATACGGTGATCGATTTTTACCATTTTCATTACTCACTATTCTAAAAAATAAGATGATATTATAAGATAATATTAATTATTTTTATTCCAATATATATAATCCATTTTTCCAAATTCAATTCCAATATGTGGATGAATTTTATAGAAAATTAATCCTATAGATGCAGTGAAGATGTAACACCACAAGACATTACATTATTATTAGTTTATTTTAAATTAAAATTTTGAAATATTTTTCTTTATTTGTAACACCATGTTATGATTACTCTACCCACATCATTGAGTTATTTAGCATTACATGCAAGACCATGTCTTACTGGGTTTCAATGGCACAACTATTTTAAAAATACATTTTAACCTTAAAAAATTATAATTTTCAAAATATACATCATTTTTGAATTTGAAATGTCAAAATTATCATTTTTTTTTATTTCATAGTATTTTTTTTTAGAAGTTTCATATTTTGAGGAAGACTGAAAAATACTTCATATTAGTTGAAAATACTGTTTCACCCAAATAATTTTAAATGTTAAATTAAATTTTAAAATTATTTTAAAGTCACAAAAGATCAATTATATATCTTTTAGTCCAATAAATGTCATTTGAGTCATTTTTATATTTAATTTAGATATAAATACATAATGATCTTCTTGAACATTTTCACGTTAAAAACT
Source organism: Viscum album (assembly GCA_963277665.1). Classification (NCBI taxonomy): domain Eukaryota; kingdom Viridiplantae; phylum Streptophyta; class Magnoliopsida; order Santalales; family Viscaceae; genus Viscum; species Viscum album. Next base: position 1,431,577,502 of record OY728141.1, read on the forward strand.
TGTTTTCTTATAATATTTTTGAATTTTTATTAAACATTATTTTTTCACTTATAAGAATTCAATTTGGGAAAATTGACCCGTATGGTTTTAATTAGTATTATTTTTATATATTAACCACATCATGTTATTTTTTGATGAAAAATATTTGTGAAAGTAATTAAAATTAATTAGAGTGATTAAGGAATAACTAATCTTAAACAAGGGATTAAACCTCAACCATAAGAGCTAAAATGGCCTATAGACTTTTCTAAAAGGCAATGGATTCCAATTTGTTTAATATATCCACTATTTATTCAAATCATATGTTTCTGTGGGAAACATGTTCTTTAATCTTACCCATATAATATGTTATGTATGTTAAAAGACAAAAAATGAACCTTCCTTACCGTAATCATATATAAAGAATTAGAGTGTCGAAGATGCTACATATATTCAGTTATAAACATTACTTTAAAAGTTAAATGAGTTTTTTCTTTTGTTAATATATCATTAAATATTGGATATGATATAATTACATTAAATTCTTAGTAAATGCAAATAAACGAATTATTTAGTTAATCATTAAATAATATAAATGATGAAAAAAATTAAAAGTAAAGAAATTTTAATGATTTGTTATATTAAATTATTTTTTAGATGAATATATCATGTTACATAGATTTAAAATTAATATATCTTATTTCTCAAAAAGTTCTGGAAATTTTTAAATCAAAATTAACTAAATAATGTCAAAATTGAAATTAATGTTATTTTACAATCAATGATATTTTATTAATTGATCTTAGGCTAATAAAAAAATATTTAACTAAGTGAATTTTAAGTGTTTATAAATATAAAATATGGGCCCTTTATTGAACATTGTATCTTTTATACTTAACATATTGACCCGTAGTTAGTAAAAACGTCGTTAGCATGATTTGGATTAGAGTATTATTTTTTTGCATTACATGTTCTTGTTTTAAAATTGATCTCAAAAATTGGGATTTATATTTTGTAAATTAGAAATAATATGTAAAATAAAGTGGGTTTATATTTTAAAATAAATTTATTTTTAATTTAGTATTAAGGGTTAAATTACATTTGTTAGAAAACTAGTTATTTTAATAAAAACCAAATGGTAAAAGTGGGAAACATAGATGTTAAGGGAAAAAATTTAAAAAAATGAAATTATTATTGTTTTTTAGAGATTTTTCATGACTTTAAATCTACTTTTTACTATAATATTTCTTTCTTGGAATCACATGAGGTGAGGGAGAACTCCAAATAGTGTATACCTTTTGATATTTACATGAATGTAACTCCCCTCCTTTATAAAAAGGAATTAACTATTCCCCTTCCTCACACCAATAAAACCACCTTGTATCACCCAAAATATAGCCAAATAATCTCCCAACAAAATTACCCTAAACCTAGAGTTCTCACTCTGGGATGAAATCCAACCAAGGAATCCTTTGGTACAAACCAAAACGATTTACTCGAAAAGTTGTAACATTCATCAAACATGAAACTATGTTTTATTTATATATTCACCTATTAGTTTTGTTATTATTACATGATTATATAATAACATCAGTATAATAAAAATGCTGAAATGTTTTTAGGTTGCGTTTTTTATGTAAACCTACACGCACTTCCATCAAATGGGTAAAGAATATCATATTCATGTATAGCGAACTACTGGCTCGTGAAATGATGTAATTTTTTTACTTTACCACCTTTAATGGTAGATATTTATTATGAAAAAAATTTATACATGATTTATATTTTATTTATTAATTATTAATGCCTCTAGAATTTATATATAACACAAAATTTTATTTTTTCTATTTGGTGTAAATACGACAACTTCATCTGTGTTTGTGTGAACTACCACCTCCCCAAAATGATGGGATCCATTCATTCATTAAATGGACTATATTACGGATGATTTTAATAAAAAATATGTGACATAAATGATATATGTATGATAATCATGAAATAAAAAACTTTCATTAATTATAATATATCATTTTCTTTATTACCTTTTCCACACACAATAAAAGTGATAACGTCATTTGTGGATGGGTGGACTATCACCTCCTTAATGTGATGTGATTAATTTTATATCACAATAATTTTAAATATAAGTATATATGATTAAATATAATTGTATTTATGATATAATTATCATTATTGAAATATATAATTTTATTTACCTTCATTTCTTAATGATCATTGAAAGGTGGGAATGTTACTCATCGGTATGTACGACCTACCATCTCCAAGATTATAAGATTGGTTCATTTTTCATAATCTTCTATTATAATTAGTTGTAAAATTATAATTAATGTATTAATATGATAATTATGTAATTATTATTATTCTGGAAATGTTTATATGATGAACCATTTTACCATATTCAACCTACCAATGTAATTTTTGACACATGAATAGAATTTGTTCATAACACCTCATGTAAACATAATTATTTAAGTAGTTGTATACAACATTGTAATAGGTAAGGTAAATAAAAAAAATAAAAATGAAAAAGGTTGTAAATTAAGTAAATAATTAATATAATTTTATTATTCATGAAGATAAAGAAAAACATGACAAGACAAACTCAAGGTATGGTATTTCATCTCAACTTCATTACATTGAGGCTTATTGTGATGTTATAACCCTGGACTTTATTATTCGATGTATATAATACCCTTTGACATGTTATATCATGAATATCCTTATTATTATGATATTTTAAGTTTCATTTAATGTTATTCGTTGATAGTTATTATTATTCAAATGGATCAATGGGGTATGGGACACTTCGGAATGTTTAATGATTATTTTCCGTAACAATGTTATCATGATATTTCAATGGTATATCCATTCATAGATGTCAAAAACCCTTTTTTCACTTATCCTCCCCTGAGGAATTATTGATAAATCTATATTATTTATTCAACATGGATATTTTAGGATATTGAACATTATTTATTAATAAAATCAATTATTCAATACATGAGGAATGATTTGGATATGTAAGACATGGGTTGGGGACGGGTTAAGCTATGCCTCTTGATGTATCTGTAGTCTCATGGGATAAAATCAGTTAGAGAAAAACCCTTACAGTTTGTTTCCAAGAAGACACAATGGTTTTTAACCCCAAGAATTAAGATATATTGTGAATGGTTTTTATGATAGTGGTTCTTATGATATATTCAATAAGTCCAATAATTAAGCATTTCATTAATTTCAATTATAATTATCCAGAGGATTTTCACTATGAAAAAATCAATGGATTCATTTCATTATTAGTTTAATGATTAAATGGAATTTTTTTGCAGTACATTACCTTACCATATTAATTAGGACATATCCATTTGATTACATGGAAATTTTGTTCAGTGACTTACCTATACATAATGTTTATTCTTATTGATTCATCATTACTTCCATTTTATTCTTACCATTACTGATCATTTGTGTTCACCATTATTTTTTTTCCTTTCCCCATGATGTGATGATTAGTTCTTAGAATGATTTTCTGGGATGGAGTTTATTTGTATTTTCTAGGTATTATGTTTTATTTTTATTTCCCAATATAAATTGGGAATCATGTATGTAATTTTGATTTCCAAATCAACTAAATTGTTCAGCCCTTCAAGATTTGATTCCTTCTAATCATGCCAATGTAATGAATTAATTCATATACTTTGAGATTCTAGGGTCATGGTGCTATAGTTGGTGTAAAATGATACTTATAAGCATCCTTGGAAACTATATTTACACAACATAGATATGGGAACAAAACCATAAGATAGACTTTGAGGATAAGTACATAATAACATCTTAAACCAACCATGTTTGTGATTATGAGATTAAATACACCTAAATTTTTTAATTAATGTTATTTAATTCAATAGTTCTATGATTGTAGGTTATGTATCATAATGATATGATCGATACAAGTGTATCCCATAATTTTTATATGGAACCTAGTATAAAGAATGTGAAACTCACAAAGTCATGTGATCCAACGACTGAGAATGATCATAGATATTCTGGTCCTAAGTCTATATTTACAAGGGAATTAGTATCCCAAGAATTATCATCATTTGGGGAAATAGAATAATTTATTAATGAGATAGAGAATGAATTCTCAAAATATTATTCCTTCATAGTGAAAAATTAGAACAATACTATAAGTAGGAAATAAATGGATAATGGGAAGAAGGGAAAGATGTACTTTCCCTCATGTAGTAATTGTGGAAATAAATAACATTGTACATACCTAAAAAGAGTTTGTTTTTTTTATATGTGTATAGAGAAGGGACATCTTGCTTATGATTTCTAGGATAAGAAAACAGTTTCCAATCTATGATGCTTCAACTGTAGGGAAATGGAAAACTATGCATATCAATGTCTCAAGTGTCAAATTAATATATGACAAAAGAGGTGAATGGGTCATTGTCAATATTTTTACACTACAACAGGTGAAGATTAATCATCAATATGCCTATTATTTGATATAATTATAATTTCATTTGATTATTTTATCAATGATGTACTAGTAATAAGAATTATGTAATATATGTGGATTGTACTATAGTAATATTTTTTCAAGTATTTGAGATAATATATATTTAATGGTACCAATAAATGTGATTCAATGTCCATTTAAATATTTTAAAACACATGGTTTAGGGAAAGATAACCATTAATATATTATTGATATTAAGATATTAATGTTGGAATAAAGAGTTAATTTATTTGGATAAAGTAAATTAGATTGTACCTACTCTCATGGAACAGATTAATGGTTATTTGAAAAAGTGGTTTATGGAAGCATTGATGGAGATTACAACACTTTTAGATTTGAAGAATATATCTAACAACATGATTCTTACATAAGGAATAAGGATGAAGGCATTTTTATAATAGTCTTTTATTGTAATTCATGTTATTACCATATTTCAAGAGAATGAATGGTGAATGTATTCAAATGTTTGAAATGTGACAATTTAGAGCTGCTTCATGTCGAATAAAGTCTAATGATAAGATAATTTTGTAAAATTTAGTGGCCTTCTTTATAATGTGTTTGTTTCTATGTTTTGGAAAAAATTTAACCATTTCTGAAATAGTTTAAGTTGAACAGTAGATGTGGTTTAAAATATTTGTATATTAATTCACTACATGAAGAATATTTATCTATGAGATAATGTAGAAATAGTTAATATCATAATAAAAGAAAAATATTATGTTTATAGAAACATATATTTTTAGATTCTTAGAGTGCAAAATAATTTATCAAATATAGGAAAAAGGTTCTTGAAAAGAAATTCCATTTATCATCACTTTTTATGATAAAAATGACCTTTATTTACACCTCAATTTTAAGTCTTTGTAGTCAAAAACATTCTCATGAACATGTTCTCATTCAATCTCTATCAGAACATGATAATATGATTTCTTATCCATGACCATGCATTGCCTAATGTTCTACTATTTGAAATCCATGTTATGTGGTAACCTTCACATTTTCCATTCCCTCTTATCAATAAGATGTGTTATTAACCCTATTTATGATGTGGCTTTCTTCAAAAATTGTATTTTCAAATATCAAACCCTATAATATCAAGATTGAATTTAAATTATGAGGATGAAATTTAATTAAAGTGAGGAGAATGTAACACCTTATGAATTTATAGTATTTAAATTTTACAATAAAATTAATTCTTTTTCTATATTTCTTTATACAAAATACCATGTCTAGATTACGCTACACACAACATTGAGTTATATTATGTTAAACAAGACTGAGTTTTTCCTTCTTTCAATGGTTCCCTATTTTAAAAAGAAATTTTCACACTTTTATAAATTTTATTTTTCAAAATAAAAATAATTTTTTAATTCATAATGTGGAAATTTTCTTAGGGTTAATTTTTTGTATTTTTCTGAGAAGTTTTCTTTTTTATGAATTGTAAAAAATACTACATTTTAGTTGAAAAATAGATTTTCATCTAAATAATTATTTGGGTTAAATTTTATTTAAAAATATTACAGAAGTCATAGTAGATTATTTATATATAATTTAATCTAATTTAAGCCACTGTAATAATTTTCATATTTAATTTATATCTAAAGACTTAATGAACATCTGAACATTATGACAATCAAAATCTACTTTCTCTCAAGTCTACGAGATTAAAATTGAACTTAAATTTTTAACTTATTTCAATTTAATATAAAAAAATGGATATATAAAAATTTAATCATTATAATATTTATATTCTAATAATATTAAAATAGTTTTTGACCAAAAATATTACTAAAAATGATTATAACTAATTACAGTGATTTAGGTAACATTAAGTGTAAACTAGGGACTAAACCTTAAACTTAATAGGCAAAATGACTAAACTCCTATCCAAAGATACATTTTCTGTCAATAGTTTGTCCATATCCCTTCTTGGTTCGAATATTATGAGTTATTTGGACACATGTTCTTAATAGTGACCCATATAGGGAAAAAAGTGACCTTTCATACCGTTAACATTTATAAACTTTTAGATTATGGAACAAGCTGCATATTTTTGGTTAAAAAAATTTATTTTGAAAATTAAATTTTTTTACTATCATGGTAATTTAAATTTATTTCTATAGAGATTATATAATTACATTAAATTCTTAATAATGCAAACACATGTAATATTTAGTTAAAAATTAAATAAGATAAATGATACTAAAAAATTAAATGTAAGGAAAATTTAATAAATTATTGTGTTAAATTCACTTTTTAGTTGAATATATCAGGCTACAAAGATGTGAATTATTTTATTTTAAATAAAAATATTATTTTTATATTTTAAAAATAAAATTCAAAAAAATAATTTATATTTTATATTTTATTTTATTTTACAACAAATAATATTTTATTAAATTAATTAAAATTAGTAAGAAATCATATATTCATCCATGTTAAATTTAAGTGTTAATAAAAAATAAATGGGGGTGTATTCATGGAAAATTTTACCTTTTATAATTAACATATTAACATATAGATAGTAAAAACAATGTTTACACAGTTCGAATTAAAATCATTTTTTTTGTCAATTACATGTGGTTGTATGAAAATTTATTTCCCACACACATGGAGTCTCTATTTTTTTATTTCTATAAAATTTGTTTTATTTAATTTGGTCTATATTTTATAATAAATCTCACTTTAATTTAGACATAATGGTTAAAATAATTAGGTTATAAAACTAGTTAATTTAATAAAAACAAAAAAGGTAAATGTGGGGAAACATATAAGTTAAGGAACAAAATTATAAAATGAACATATTTTTGTGTGGTGGAGATTTATAGAGACCATAATTTCACTTATATCTATTATTTTTCTATTCTGGAATAACATGTCGTAAGAGATACCTCTCAATTGTGTGTGACTTTTGGTATTTACAACAATTTCACTACCCCTCCATTATAAAAATGCATTCAATCATTCCCTTCATCACACCTCTCAAAAAACATTAAATTTTTAAAAATCTACCCTAATAAGCACAAAAAATATCTAACCTCTATTTAGAGTTCTCAATTTGGGCATAAATCCTACCATGGAATCCATTGTTGCAAACCAAAATGATTTATCCGAAAATAGGTAACATTCTTCAAACATGAATTTAGTATTATTTCATTATTGACCCATTAATTTATTATTATGACTTAAAGTTCATGTACGGTGAACTACACCCTCTTGAAACTATGTCATTCATTTTTTACATCCTTTAGTGGATGAGAATTATGATTCAAATAATTTTTATATATAATATATATGATATTTTTTATTCCTTTATGCTCCTAAAATTTTTATATAATACATACCTTTGTGTGTTTCATTTGGTATAAATATGATAACTTTGTTTGTAGACATATAGACTACCACCACCACAAATGCGATGTCATACATTCAAAAGTTACATGAATGTATTAATGAATATTCTATTTTAAAATATGTGATATAAATTATGTAATTATATTTATTGAAATATAGAATATCTTTTTTTTGTTAACTTTTTTACATGCTAAAAAAGTGATAACATCATTCATGGACATGTAGACTATGACCTCTTCAACGTGATGTGATTCCATTTACATCACAATAATTCAATATAGATTTATATATAACTGTATTACATGGTATTAATGATATAATTTTAATTTTGGAATGATATAATGGTACTTACCTTCTCTCCATTACAATCATTGAAAAATTGGAACGTTACACATGCATACCTACACCCTACCGTCTTCATGATTGTAACTTTGGTTCATTTTTCATAGACATTTTTCATAATTGATTTTAAATTTATATTTGATGAAAAAATATGATAATTATGTAATTATTATTTTATTTGAAATTTTTATATAATGACCCCTTTGACCATAATCGGCCTACTAATTTCATTTTTTCCACATGAATTAAATTTTGTCAAAACACTCAATGTGAACATAATTATTTAAGTAGTTTTATTCAACAATGTTATAATTAAATTAAATGTAATAATAAACATTAATAATGATATTAAGAAAGTAAATAAATGAAATTTGTTTATTATTCATTAAAAAAAAGACACAAATGAAAAGTCAGACTCAATATAATAGATTTCGTCTCAATTTCCTTTCATTAAGGCGTATTGTAATTTTTTTAAACCAAGTTTATTTTAGATGGTGTATATACATCCATTTGAAATATTATATCATGAATATCCTTATTCTAATGATATTATAAGTTTCATTTAATTTTATTTATTCATGGGGATTATGATTCAAATGTCTTAATGTGGTATTAAACACTTTAAATTGTTTAATGATTATTTTCCTCAAGAGTCATTAAATGATATTTCAATGGTATTAATATTCATCAACCTAAAAAACCCTTTTTTATTCTTATTATTCAATGATGAATTATTGATAAATAAGTATTTTTTATTCAATATCTATATTTGAGGATATGAAATATTTCTTAATAATAAAAGCAATTTTTTAAATATATGAGGACTTCGTTGGACATGAAAGACACGAGTTGGGTACTAGTTAATGTTAGAACATTGATGCATCAGTTGTCTCGTGAGTTGAAATTAGTTGTAAAAGAACCCTTCAAGATTGTTTCTAGACAGAATTGATGTGTTTCTACCCATTTACATGATCCATCTTGTGAATGGTCATGCCGGTATTAGTTCACGTGCTAGATACATAACAACACAATATAAACAATTTCCGTTATTTTAGTTATTATTATCTATAGGATTATCACAATGAAATAATCTATAGATGCATTTAATTAAATTTTTTTGATTAAATTTCATTTGTTTTTTGTTCATTACCTTTCCATATTGATTATAAATTTTATATTTGATTAAATAGAATTGGTGTTCTGTTATTTACATTCCCCTATTGTTTATTGTTATTGAATCATGATTAAATACATTGTAAACTTACAATTATTGATTATTTGACATCACCTTTATTTTTTTCGTTTCCCTATGATGTGAAGATGAATTCTTATAATGATTTTCAAGGATATAGTTTATTTTTATTCACTATGTATTATATTTTTTTATCTTTTCACAGTGTAAAATGGGTATCAGATATGTAAAATGGTTTTCCAAAACTACTAAAATATTCAGTCCATCTATATTGTATACCTTGTATTAATTCCAATTTAATAATTTATTTCACAGGATCTGGGCTTTTAGGGTCCTAGAGTTGCAGAAGAAGTTATTTTCTAAAGTGAAAATTTTCTTAATAATAGAATTTTTTCTTATAAAAATTCAATATGAAATTTATCACTATGACATAATTTATATTAATAAATGCCTTAATGAACTAATATGTCTTTTAAAGCCATATAAAAAAAATTTGGTTTTTTTAATCATTAAATGTAATGAATATTCTTAATAAAAAACATTATTTTCACTATTCACTAAAGAAATTATATTTCAAAAACGTTTCAATTATTCAACATAAGATAATTATAAAATTATTATTTAAAAAAGTAGTTTAATTTTCAAAACTATTTTTAATAAGTTGCGACAGATAATTTATAAAATAAGTGCTAAAAATGCAGTGAAATTACTTTTTTAAAAAATAAAATTTCTCAGAAAATAATTCATTTATTTTTAATGGGTTTTTATATTCCATTAAAATTAATTGAGAACAAATGAATTCATTTTATAAAGTAGTAAACCATAAATTTTCATAATTTATGTAATCATGTTCATAACTACCATTCCAACGATAGGGTGATGACTATAATTTTTAAATAATAATATTAAGAGTATATTGTTGTTTGGTAAAACTCAATTTTGTGAATAATTAAAGATATCAAAGAAACTCATTATTTCACGTAACCCAATCTATCAAAGAAAATAAATCAATTTAAAAAATATATTTCATTAAATTAATGGTTTACATAGTTAATGTATAATTTCTCCTTATTTCAAGAAGATACAAGGGTTGTCTCCAAATCCCAAAGAGTTAAACGAGTTGTATCCATATCCTAAATAGGTACACAAGTTTTTTGGAAAGCCTAGAGAGGCACACAGGTTGTATCCCAAGCCTAAAGTTGTGCATGGGTAGTATCCTAATCCTAAATATGGTACATGGTTTGTTAAACTAAACTACATTTGATTTGAGAATTATGTTGTGATACTTACTTCACAATATGATGATATTTCCTTATGATTGTGTCATTTTTCATTAATATTAAAAAAATTTATCATGTTTCCATGATTCAATGTTATTTTATATGATTAAAATCTATTATATGATTTCTATTCCCCTATGATGACCTTAACATTTTATTATTATCCAATAACCTTTTTATAATATATTTCTCTCATTATCCATGTTGTCTCACATTTATATAATCTAACCATTAAGATTCTTTAAAGTGTTTCACATAGTAAAGGTTTAATCTCACTCCTTTCTTATGTTTACATTTCATAGTTTATATAGATAAGAAATGTTTAAAATATCTAGAGGATCTTTTTATGCATAGTTTTTTAGAGATGTTGATGACTTGATATGGGTTAAGTGGTTTTCTAAATGGTGGGAAATATCTATTTTTTATAAAAACCAATGTTTTGTTAGTAAGTATTCCAGATTATACAGAAATATAAGCCGAAATGGAATTTATATCTCATTAAATGTAATATTTTCTTTAATTTATATAATTATGTTGTCATGTCTACAGGCTTCTACCAAATCCACACAATAATGCACACTATCGTTCACGGATCATACAATCCATTAAAAATTTATTTTCATTATTCTAGAATAAAAAATTCCTCTAATTCATTCATATTTGAAATTTTAAAACAACTATAGGTGGAAACTAATATAAACACATTATCAATAGGAACAATTTCACTTATGAAGTGAAAAGAATTGAAATTTATATTTTTTGAATATTCCTTAAATTAGAGATGATTATAAATTTATTATGTATTGTGTGGAAAATATAAATCAAATATCTTGGAGCATATTTATAATGGTATTCAAAAGTATAAATGTTATAAATATATTTATATATGGTTTATTAAATATTTATTTAAGAAATGATATGTTCCCTAAACTTAACTAAGATAGTGCGGCTAATACGAGAGAAACAATTACGAATTGAATCATTCCTTTATTTTGGACGCACTTAATTAATTTTATTAGTACACGATCATCGAAATTACAATGATGTAACATATATAGGGGCAGTAGAATGTAACACCCAAATATTTTCATAAATCTTTAATTTTAAATAAATATTATGTTTAATATCTTGTTACATAAGAAAAACAGAACTAAAATGAAATATAACAAATTATAATTAAAAAGAGATTAAATCACTAGTGAATAAAATGATATTAATCAATCAAAATGATAACATAGAATTATTTTATTTTAATTGTTGATATTTAATAATTAATAATATATGATTAAAATAAATCAATGATAAAAAGGAATATATTTAAACAGAACAATTTTTATGTATTGGTTATTTTAATAATTTACATTGAATGCTTTTAAACTGTGATGATATTTAATATTAAAATTTATAAAATAATATATTATCCCTCAATTAATTATAATTGATAAAAATATAAATAATAACACTTGATGTTTAAAAGGTTAATTTTTCAATAAATGTAATTACTCATTAAATTTTATATTTTCAATTCAGAGTTAAATTTAAAAATAATTTTGATTTTCAATAGCTGAAACAGAATTAATTTTTGGAAACATCACATTAATTTTTTATTAAAATGATTTTATTGTATTTTTTTGAAAATATTTTTTTAGATAAATGATGTAAAATTATATTTTTGTCAATGTTGTATATTTTATGACATCGTTATCAAATAATTATGAAAATAAAATTTTATAAAATATTTTAATCAAAAAAATTGACTTATGGTATAAAATAAGTACATTTAAAATTATATATATTTTTAATTTATAAATCTATGTTTGGAATTTTAGTGTCTATGTTATATTTTATTATAATAAAAACTATTTTTTATATTTTAATTTAATAGTGTTCTTAGAGGGTTCCATTTGGATATTTAATTTTCTAAATGTAATATAACCTTAATTTTTTAATTATAATCAATTTAATTACATTTAATTAATATTAACCATAATTTTAGTGTAAGAAAATTTTTATTCAAAAAATTTATTTTGTAAAAAAATTAATTTATTTTCATTTTTTGTACTTATATTAAAATTAATTTTTATCACCAGTATAAATTTAATCTTTTAAAAACATTCATATTTATAATTATTATGTTCAATTTTTTTAATTAAGTGATTTTTATTTTATTTTCCAAAAAATATGGTACCATGTCAAAATGCTTATCATCACTATAATAGTATAAATAGGTTTAAAGCATGAAAATAACCAGATAAGGGTTCAACAACCTATTAAACCATATCATTAATTTCATTGGTTGAGTTTACTTGGACCTCCATCACCTTCAATTCTATGAAAAATTGTACTACTTTACAAGGGTATAAAATTTATTATATATTAAGTAATAATGTATTTACCGTAATGTCGCACCTATCGCCTATAAAAGGACCTCTCTTTTCCTCACTTATCCACACACGTTGAACTCCATAGGTCTACCAATAACATCCCAAATCCGTTAACAACACCCTTATACACATACTAGAGGTTCTGGTCTCCCCAAAAGTCTAATCCTGTATGGCCTAGTGTGTAATCCAATAGAGGATACCAAAATTGTAGTTAACTTTGTTAACCAATTTGTTTCAAGTTTTATTCAACATAAACCTCATTAATATAACCTACAACAGTCCAAAAATAATTAATGAAATATAATTATTTTATTGATATATTAAAATATTGATAGACCAATTTTTTTGTTTCTCTTTTCCTTTCAATGGAAAATGAAAATGTTTCTTGTGTATATGTGTGGACTACCACTTCCCTAATTGATGTATTTAATTTTTCATCACCTCCTGACATGGATCATTTTAAATTTGAACTTAATAAATATATATTGTCTATATTAAATAATTATTATTCTAAAAACATAAATTATTTTATACCTTCCATTACTTTCATTTGTTGAAAATTGAAAATGTTGTTCGTGTATACGTCTGGGCTACAACCTCTATGAACGATGTTTTTAAATTTCAATTAGCACATTGATTATTAGGTTATAAAAGTGTATTTAATGAATAATTATAATATATATGATATGAATAAAATTTATTATATTATCATACCATTTTCAAGGGTAAAGGACTGGGACAACTAAATCAAAACATTCATGGAAAAGAGAACAATTAACACCTAAATATAGATTTAAACAATTAATTGTTGGTAAATATGTAATAATAAAGTCTAAATGAGTGAGAAAAAGGAATAAAAGTGTCAATATAGATCTTTTACATATTAATAATAATTATAAATATATTATACAAGATTTTAGTATACATCTATCCTAGTGAGAATCCAAGTAAAGGGTTATTTCCACAATCTTAAGTTTTATATGGATTCGTTATGTTTAAATTCTCATTAATGGAATTATAAATGCTTTCTATATTAAACCCCATATATATATTTAATATTTTTATGGTTTTTTTCATTCATTTTCTTCTCGTTGGTACTCAAATCAACTCAATATAATGTTTACAGTCGAATCCTACACTATTTCATCTTTTTAGTAAAGAATTTTTTTCCTCATTATCCATGTTCCTTATTATTATTGAGAAATGATATTTTCACTTGTTAAAATATTTATAATGGGAAATTTATATTATATATACCTTTCCTTTCAATAGTTTAAAAGGAATAATTTTAACATTCCCCATACATGTAACTTTTGAATTTTTTTACAAAATTATGACATAATCTTCATTTTAATGTTTTACAAATGAAAAATTTTTATCACCATCATAACCATTTTTAATTATTTATATTACTTTATATTTTTTCCTATTTTTAATCATTTATATCTATTCCTATTATTCTTATAATTTTTTATGTTTATATTAAGAGAAAAATATAATGTTTTGATTAATATTTGAAAATGATTTTCATTTCAATTACATATATTTTGGACTTTCCCTTCACATTTGATTATTAAATAATTTTTTCTTTTCAATATTCCATTTTTAAATATTATTTTTCAAATTATATTTTAAAATTTATTATTCCACCCGATGAAATGTTTTTGGATGTCATATATAATTTTTTTCAAAAACAATATATAAAAACATTGACGAAATCCATTATAGAAATTCTATTACCATTTTCAACATTTTGTGAAAAATTGGATTAATTTACTATACCGTCATCTTTTTTTACAATTTTTTATCTCATTACATTTATTATTGATTTATATTTAATATCATTTTTCATAAATGTTATTCCTTATTTATTCATTACAATGTGATCTTGTTCTCAGATACTCTCCATCCATCTTTTAACATTATTTTTATCTTTCATGTCCATGTTCTTTAATACCACTGAATATATTTTCTATTATTTACTCTATTTCAATATTTATTTAACCATATAAAAAAATTTATATATAGTTTTAGTTAGTTTTTGATTTCGATGAATTTGTTTTCAATTTAATAGGGAAATATTAATATTACATATACTTGTTTTAATATAAATATTGTTGATTAATAATTCATATTTGTTATGTGTATTAAATATATGTGGAATGAAATTGACATGTGTCAGTTATGGTTGGGTCCCATAATTATATAATACATTGGTTCATCAGTTATGTCTCAGTATAAAAACTAGTAGGCTTCCCTTATTCATGTATTATGTTATTATGTCTAGTAGAGGCCATGACGGTAAGATTAAGATATCTAGAATTATGAAATCAATCAATACGAAATAAATTGTTATTATCAATCTTATTAATATATTGATAATATTTGTTGATATATATTGTGCTCAGGTTTTTGATTATGCGTTATATTTAATAATTATTTACTCTACTGTGTTTTTCATGCCTTTTATTTTAATGATAGCTCCTATTGTATAAAAACCTTACTAGACATATAACATCACCCATTTATTGCGTTTTTATTTGACATGTTACCATGAATGGATACTTTAGTGATTTAAAGGATTCTCTAAGAGGAAATAGATTTTTTTCAAATTAATTAACAATATTTGGATTTAGAGTCTAGTGTATTATGATAATCATGTATATATGTAGTCTCCCAATACTACTAAACCAAATTATCCAGTGGGATGTGATGTATTATATCATGTACCAATATATTATATTAAAAATTACTAAGGGATTACTATGGTTGTAGTTACTATATCTATCCTGATACTTAGACATAGATTTATCCTAATGATGAAAGAAGATTATGCTATTGCAAAATCATATTTACAGAATAACCTATAGTTTTCACACACAAACATGTGATCATCCTTACATAGACTAGGATGATTCATATATAGAAAAAAATTATACTTTCAAATATCCTTTATCATGACAATGATCTGGATTAATTTCTATATAGAGAACATTTATTAATATGAAAATCCTTAACCCTTATGAAAATTTGGATTTAATATTACACAGACCAAAATGGTTCTTACATTGAGTATGTAGATGCTTCATTCTTACATAGAGTAGAATGATCCATATGATTTCATAGTTAGGAAAAATTCAAAAACTAGTAAAACCTAAAATTCAACTACAAGACTCTATAACTAAGCCAAAATACATCCAACATTCCATTTTTTGAATTACATAAGATATAATAGATTTTCATTGAAGATTACTTAAAAACTTTATCAACAAAAGTACCCTAAAATGGATAAATATGATATTTTTTTATAAAATAACCACATTAGGGTTTTTTGACAACTTCAAAATAAATCTAACACTTATTTTCTTGTAAAATATCATTAATAAATTGATCTTTCTATACACTCAGTCTGTTCCTCAATACACCAAGGTTTTCATCAATGATTTATATCATTTCAGCTTTATTCTTACTTGATTCATGATTTTTGTGAGAAAGAAAAGAAAAATGAAAATATCCTCATGAAAACACATAGTGATCTTCATGCACTTCCCTATCATTCAAATATTCTTCTCCCATTGATTAATAATTTAATCACTCTCATCCTTTATGAAATATATTTTCTTCCAGTTTGTTAATATAAATGAAAAATACATTAATATATCATCCCCTAAACAGAAACACCTTTCAAAATTTTTTAATTGAATGGTAATTATAACTAATTTAAACTTTACAAATAGGAGATAAAAATCTAGTAATATAAATTAGGATTGAAAATATATTGTGATACTTATAGAAATTTACATGGGGGACTGGGGGCCCCTTCTAAAACTCATCTAGTTAGATGGAGTTAGTTTTCCACTAATATGCAAACAATTCATTTTAAAATATATTTGGGTAATGACTTTGAGAAAATATTAGTTCCTTCTATTTGAGTGGAAACATACTCAAACTTTACTAGCCCTTGTTCAAAATTCTCCTTGATAGAATGATATTTGTTCTTGATATGATTTTTCCTTAAATTATGGAAGGTATTTTTTTATTAATAACCCATGAATTATCCTATAATATAGAAATAGGAAACATAATATCAACTCCAACATCTTCAAGTTATTACTTTATCCAAAAAATTGAGTACAAGCTTAAGTAACTACTGTTAGTCGGAATGGGTAACTCTAGATGCAGGTGAATTGAGTTCCTAAAAAATTTATATTTAATAATATTTAAAACTAATTCCCCTAATTTATAAAAATATCCTAGTTAATTGAAATAGTAGAATTATATAATTTTATATTTTCAAAGGGTTCCTATAAATCTCAATAACAAAAATGTTCAAATAATTTTTATGAAAACAATAAAATTTTAAACTAATTACGTGGTATAAGTCATAATATATTGATTAATTATTAAACCCAACTATGACAGTAATTATTTTGATATATAGTTATGAAAACTAAAATAATTTTGTTTTAAAATATATGAATATAATAAGAGGCAAATTGAAATAAAATAAGAGGATTGGTCTTAATCCAAGACAAAGTCCTATCCACTTTGAAATCACCAACTAAAAATCATTTTATTAATAAATAAACATATCCAAAACCGAGATCATATTATTACAAGAATCTATAATTAAGTATGTACAGGATACACATACCACCTTCCACAGTTCTATGTGGGATCATATATATAAATAAATAATTATGAAGAGTGTATCATATACTCTCCCATAATATATATTATTCTTTTCTATAAGATATACATAGTAAAATGAGAACATCTTGAAATGAATGCTGAAACAGAGTGAGAAATTTCTGAAGAGTTAGAAAGATTAATTCGGCTCAATCATATCAACATTACTAGATCAATGCTATGTGAATCAATTCATGAATAACATAAATCATGTTTCCACATATCTTCATGAAAAATAGAGTGTAATAGAAAACATTCTGTAGAGTTTTCTCAGAGGTTTCTTGTGTACTATGTATGCCTATATTATAAATCACACATTTATTTACAAGTGTCTATTTCTCATAAAATAGAGTCCTTCATATTTATACATTGAAGGATACTCATTAGAATTATTATATTCTCTAACCATTAAATAATGGTTCAAAATATTGTCATTGTATATTTTAATATTAATTACTACTTTCATTAGACATGGTCACATGTAAATTACTTAGAAATTGTAGCATTGGCTCACCATCAAAAGGAACTGTCAGTTGGCATAGAAAAATTTCATGGTAACATTCCCTAGTAACTTAATATCTTAATTTAGTAATGTGATTCCTTCTAATGGTAGGGAAAATACTTTTTAAAGTCATTTTATTTCTTCTTATAGTCACTTCACTTTTTCATATTATCACATCATTTATTCCCATAGTCACTACATTAATTCTTATGGTAAGTGCATTTCATTATGACATAGGTACATCGATTCATGTAGTGGGTTCATCTCCTCATTTCTAAGGTTCATCTATTAATTTGGTCACTAAAATGTACACATGTGGTATGTTCATGAATTAGAGAAATTTTTCTTACCTATCTCGTGGTAAATTTGGTGTTTATGTGATAACTTTGAGTTGAAAAAGCAGTAGGTAGAATACATATGTGACCACTTGAACTTAGACACATTCTTATTACAAGACATAGGATGAGTTTTTTCATTATACACATGGTATTTAGTTTGTTCTTGTGATCACGACTACATGGTCACTTGACCTTCATGGTCAGTATACTTTCTTCTTATTGTAGGTATGCATAGTAAATTCTAAACATATCCATTTTCCACAATTTGGTTTATAAAAATATACTGTTTTAAAACATGAAGTTACTTTAAACACTAGAAAAATGATTTGGGATCATTAAAATAAGGATTTTCTTGAATAATACCTCACACTATCCATTTTTTATGATCACAAATCATGACAGATATATAAGTAATGAATTAAATAATAGAAATATAAAATTAATTTAATATAAAATGTTTTCTAAATTCATTTATCACATGATATTACTCCCCCTTTTTATTTATATTATTTCTCTCCCTTTACGGATTATTAAAAATAGATATAAGGGAAAATAAAATAAAACTAACAATAATGAAATTAAATATAAAATGAATACAATATGACAATTACATTAATCTCTTAAAAGATTTTGAAAGATTACATGTGGTGTCCCTATTGGGAATTATAATAAAAATATGATTTTGCTTCATCCCTTATTCCATTTGGAAGGATAATATCCTTTAATTTGGATTAGAAATAAGGGGTAGAAGGTGTAGTATCTTCTATAGTGATGGAATCATTTTCACTAATGACTACACATATGGAAACCTGTCTCATATTATAGATTTTGTGTCTATGATAAAATGGAAAATTTTTAAGAGTAGTGAAATTAGTTGTAGATGATAAGGACATAAGGATATAAGGAAGAGCTAAAATGGTTTCATTTGTAGTATACAGGTAATGTTTCATCAACCTGGTAAAATCTTGCACTAAATTTAAACCATGTTCCATAGCCTGAAAATAGTCCTCCTTATTTTTTATGAAGGCTTCCAACATCGAAGTAAGATATTTTAGCTTCAGAACATTTGAATTAAATTCCTTAGTCAAATGACGAGTCTTGAGTTCCAAAGTAAGTGTTTTTAATATTACCTTGAAATCTATTTTGGTGAATATTCAGTTGAAGTTGAAATTAATTGATTTTTTATTGTTTCTCTAACTTTCCTAGCCTTATTTCCATCTTTCCTCACCAAATAAAATTTCATAGAAGCATGGGTATGAAAAACATCAAACAACATTTCCATTTTATGCTTGAAATCATCATAAAAACATTAACTCATCCCATATGAGTTTCATAATACTTTCTTCATTGACAACACTTGGAGGATGAGATGGAGTCTAAGAACGTTCAAAAATTGCCTTTATAAATCTTTGATCTAATAGCAATAACATGCCTTATAGATCATCTAGTAAATAACCAATATAATATATTTTTGGACTAAATATCATAATTTTTAATATTTATTTTTATACAAGATTGGGGATGGAGATGAGATATTACCATAGTAAACACCTTAGATATATCTAAAACTCTTAGTTGTTCCATGGAGTTCATTATATCGATAAATGATATTTTTAATAATCCTATAAAGTATATCTTTAATTCATTAAAATAATATTATCTCATATAAGAGGTATAAGGGATATATGGTACATGAGTATATAAAGATGGATCATAATCATGCCTCTTACTGTCAAATATAGTCTAAGAAACCGTTGACATATATCACATAGACCGAACTTCAGCTCTATCAATGATATCGCATCCTTCTATAACATAAAGAAAATAATAGATTTCATCATGCTACTGAGTATACATTGTAAGAGTAGTAACAAATATTTTTAATGAATCATAGTCTATTGTTTTTCTCAATGTATATGTCTTGGGTCTACCTTGAGAGTCCATTTCTATAATCAAATATCCTTCAAGGGATCCTTAAGCAGATTGGATACAAGGTCCACCATCATAAGGTGGAATTTCCCCCGTTATCATTGTAATATATAATCATATATTAGTGTATACCAAACACAATATGTCTTGGATATTTATAACCTTTATAAGATGCATCTGGTAAACTATGTCCAGTAGTGCTAATTATCACTGGACTCTAAGCTAAAATCTCTTAGGTATTTATTCACTTTATTTAAACTCTTTAGATTATTGACATTCCTCTTATAAATAACTACTCACAAATACTCTGGTTTGAATATGATCCTTATATTTTAATTCAATTTGATATGAAATAATGGGTATAGTGGGGTCATTAGGTCTAAATGGCATTACTAGAGAAGGCAGCTGGTCATCTTAATAAGAAATTATGTATTCCTCATCAGGATGAGCTCCTAATAATAATAATAATTATTCAATGTGATCCTAAATAGACTAATAAAATTATACATCATCAGTATAAGAATATTCAATAACTATATCTATCTCATTACCTTGATCCACTAGACACCTTGGTCTAACAATATATTTTAGAGGGTCAAATTTCTCATTTATCTTCTCTAGGTTATCCACCTACTCTCTTTTCATGGGTTCTAATTTACTTTCATGTTCCTGTAGATTCATTGAGTTAGGTACTACCCATACAAAGATATCATCTATTCCTCTCCCTTAGTTAATAAACCTTTATACTCCAAAATAGTTGAATTAAACATTCTATAGTGTAGATAATTGAACATGAAATAGGGTTTACAAAACTCATTTAAATGACACATTATATTCATGGACAAATTAACGTAAAACCCATTCTTCATCATGAATTGAAATAAAATATATTAGTGTATTGAGATGATGAATTATATTTTTCTAAGATAGATAAAATAATGAATAAACTAGTTTGGAAGCCTATATTCTTCCCCCAACTCTATTGGGGAAGGTCATCTAAGTGTCCATCACATGTTCATTCATATAAGGACATTTGGAAGTAGAAGTGGAAATTTTTAATTGGATTTGAACTTTTGTAATCATAATACTCATCCTTATGTGGAACACTTATGTTTCTTCATTCAATATGGTCATTATGGTATCTAGTTCGGTTCAAAGGATAAATTCCATATCCACATAGAATTCCTTAACAAATATTTAGATAATGGATTACCATTTCCATTACACCAATCATCCCAGACAAGATCTTAAATTTATTTCTAAACTAGTGATATTCCTAACATAAGACATTGATCATCCACATTATTTCTAATACATATGGGTCGATCTATCAGAGGTGTTTTGTGAAATTTTACTATAATAATGATACTACATTTATCTTTCTTCGGTTTCATTACATAAGATGATTCAGTAGGAGTTGTAGCATCGTGAGCTCATTTAATACTAAAAATTAATTTTATTTATTAAATTATCTCCTAAGGATTACGTCTGAAAGAGAGATGGATATGTAGGATTGAGACAGCGAGGTTTCAAAAATAAGAATTAAATTTATATATAATAAAATATGTGCCGATTTAGATTCTAATTATAGTTTTAAATTCAATAATTTAGGGATATAAAAAATAAATGAATTTAAGAAGGTCCATCCAAAATAAATATTATATTATATATATATATAATAGAAATTGTAGGTACATTGACAATATTTTCAGAATATATAGGATATTTATTGGTATTTAATGTAACTGTAAACTCATGATAAACATTCGGATAGTAAGAGTAGAGCTCATGGTAAAAATAGTTAGTTTGTAATCAATATTAAATACTATTTAGAGTGATTGTGTGTGTAACAATACTTGATTACTAAAAGAAATATTTTTATAAAATATTATAAAAAAAATCATAATAAGGAAAGAGATTTGTAAACACAAATGAAAATTATTATTGTATAAATAAGAATGAGTTTTATGTAAACTCATAATTTAAATCTAATTGATAAAATAATAAATAATAAATAATTCTTAACACGTGTATAGTATAATTCATTCTCAAAATATTAAATGGCATTCAATGTATGACAACAATTTGATTCTCAGTACCATTGATTTCAAGGGTTATATTACCTTTTTAAGAATGATCTCTCAAATAGTGATGTCTTATGTCAGTATTTTTTCCCTAGATTGATAAATGGGTATATTAAAAAAAATTAAATGTTTTATATTTTCATAATTTATTGGGACATGTATGAATTGATAGCTGTAGTCCAATAATGTGTGTCTCATCCACATAATCTATGAACATGAACTACCTGAAACTCATTACTCAACTTCAGTAGAAGATAATCTAGTATGGTTTTGTATTTTACTACACCATGAAACTATATACTTACGAAAAATGTATTATTTTCATGAGTTTCTCTTTCTATATAACCTACAACCATAGAAATCTCAATCAAAATAACTATATAATTCAAATCCATGTCCTTTGGGATGGAATAATCCAAAATTGGCTGTATTTTTGAGGTATTTAAAAATTATTTTGATAAATATTAAATGAATTTATGCTATATTTTCTTGAAGACATTTACACATACATAGAGTCAACATAATATAGTGTCAAGTATAGTTATGTATAATAAGCATGAAATCTTACCAATGTAGGAAGTTTGATCCACTGATTTTCTAATTTCATTAATATCTAACTTATATCTTGTAGTCATGGGAGTTATTTTATCTTTGGTGTTGTCAAAAACAAATATTTTTAAAAATTCCATTTTTTATTAATTAAAACTATTCACTCACTATTTTTAAAAATTTAAAATCTAAGAATTTTTTTAACTCACCCATTAAACTCATTTAAAATTGATTTTTCATTGTTTTACAAAATTCAATACACAAAGAGTTTTTGGATGATCTTAAAATACTATCATTAATATATATATATATAATACTGAAGCATCCTTTAAAATTATATTTATAAATAATGTAGGGTTTGAAACACATTTTTTAAAACCATTTGTTATCAGAAAATTGTTGATCATATCATAAAAAATATACTAACTTTTATTAAACCATATAAAGCTTTTGTTTCTAATTATTATTCGAGATTCATAAACCTTGTTTCTATACACACATTTAGTTCCAATAGTTAGGTAATATTTAGTTCTATATACTAATTAATAGACTTTATTCTTTTCAAACAAATTCAAATATTCTTACATTTCCTTTAACTAGTGTCTATATTACATTTCTTCAATTATGTTTTTGGTTAACGTGGTACGAGAAGGCTTGATATTCAACCTAGTTTCTTTGTGAGGATTGAGTTTAAGATCCATTGTCTGGGTATCCTAAAATATCCATGGGATGGTTTTTTAGGATTCTGATGGTTCTAGGAATAGAATTACTAGGTTCATTCAATCCTTGTTCTAGGTGAGTGAAAAATTAGTGATCTCTTCAAGGTGATTTATTAGGTAGATATATATAATGATTATAAGTTTTAGAGGTGTCAATCCTATTCATATTTGACATATTATCCTCAAGGTGTTCTAAAAAAGTTGGGGTTTATGAGGATATATCCCATAAAAAGTGAAATGAATAGATTCTTCCACAAATTTGGATTTCTTGTTAAATAACCTATATGCTTAACTTATGGTAGAATAACCAAGGAAAAATCCTTTATGTATTTTTGTAGTAAAATTTTCAATATTAATTTCTCTATTAATAGTAAACAAATAACAACCTAGAACTATAAAATAATTTTCTTTAGGATTTATACCATTCCATCTGTCATATAGTGTATTTTTCAATGTAGGTCTTATATTAACCCTTTTAATTATATAGTAGGATGTGTGAATGGTATCATCCATTAAATAAATATGAGTTTCATTTTCACTGAGTATTATTATAGAAAAATTTTATAGATTCGTATTTCTCCATTCAACAACCCCATTTTTTAGAGCTATTCTGGGTGTAGATAAATTGGAAGTAGATCCATTTTGTTAGAATATTGATTCAAATTCATGATTCTCTAAATCTGGGCCAAGAAAAAAATTTAATGTCTTTAGGGTAAGTCTAATAATGGTCTTTATAGATTAATCATATTTAGAAAAAATGGAATGATATTCACCATTATGATAAAGGAAGAACACCAATTTATATATTGGGTATTCATCAGATTTAAGATAAACATATTGTTTCATTAATAAACTAGGAACTCTATATGGTCTAAATTTATCCATATGATGAAATTATAGTGGTCAAGAGATGGAAACATATTTTTTTAGTTTCAAGGATATTTTGTGTCTCATTCCGTCTTTATAGGGATTATATACTTTTTCTTTTTGAAATTCTTAATAAGGCAGATCCTTGAATAAATAATTTATTGTTAGCTTTCTATGGTAGTGTATATTGTAATGACATAGTCTCATATTCCATATCCATGATTTTCAACAAAAATTACTTATTCATTAAGCATTTTGATAGAATAATGAATATAAATTATTAGCATAAACTTTATAATTTATAAAAGAAATAAATACTAAAGAATTCTTGGATTAAAAATATTAAAATCATTTTCATAAAATTTAATATTAAAAAAATCATCACATATCTGAAATATACAAAACATATTATATTTCAAACAACTAATAAAATAAAACAATAAAAATAATAATATATTCTGATTTTTCAATTTATCGAAGTCAAATGATTTTTTCTTTTTTCTTTTTCACCAAATGTGTCATGGCCACCATCAATATTTATAAGGATTTGAATCATGAATTGTCGTCAATCATGTGTCCAGAACATCCACTATCTAGATATTAAATATAATAACTAGATATCTTTGAGAAATTTTCGCACAATCAATTAAATGGACATTTATTTTTTTTAGTCATATTTTTTTGGTCCCAGATTGGTTTGAATTCAATGATTTTGAAATAAAAATATATTTTATAGGTTAATTAAAAATAGGATTGATAGGTTTAGAAATAACATCCTTTTTGGGACACTAATTTTAGATCTATATCAAAATGTTAGAGGATTCATAGAAATTAATGATTTTTTTAAAACTAGGAATAATATAGTTTGTATATATATTATTTTTTATCCAGGTAGATATCCAAAATCATTTCTAGGTTTGGGTATATCCTAAATTCCCCAAAAAAATTAAGGATTCTTCTCTTCTAAAAAACCATTAATATCCTTTTTTAAATTTTCATTTATAAATTAAAAATAAGAATCTATTTTAAAAAATTGAACTATTTTATTTTTCTACATTAAGAGTAGATTTTTTTACAATGTATAACACATGATCCTTTTTTAGAGTTTTCTTTTTGTCTTTAATATCATTCATGTAGTCTTCTATAATATCACATTATCCCTCTCATTCTTCATTAAAATTTTTTGAATCATCGAGATCATGATAAGAAATAGAATGTACCTCAAAATTAGTATTCATAAAGCATATATTAGATATTTCATTCATCCCTTCCCAGCTTGAATTTTAGTCACTATGGATATCCTCAAATACACTCTAGGTGGAATTTATTTAATTTTTTTTATCATTTCTCGTTTTCCCTATATTTATTTTAATTTTTGATCTTTAGATAATCATCCATTATGTGTACTTTTCTTATAAACTCAAAATTAAAAATCTCATTGCATGAGTCATCTTTTTTCAAATCTTTCTTCCAGTTTCCTCTATTTTTATATTTTACTTTATAATTATATTTTCTGAAGATCTTATTTCTTCTTGTAATACTTAGTAAACCTTATGTATAGATGATAAATTTTTACATCTCTTTTAATATCATATTCCCATCCACTTGTACTGTAATCTTTTAAAATTTATTTATATTTCAACCATGATTCATTGAATGCAACAGATTTTCATTAGAGTCCATCATCCTAATTGTATTCTTTTAATTATTCTTCATACATAATCAACATCCCAATTAATAATTTCACTCATATTTTGTTTATATCATGTGAATATCTAATAGAGACTATAATACCTCTTTTTATATCTCATATAAATCTCAGAATTCATATTATTGGTCTTTTTCTATCATCATTTTTTAAAATGTGATCATTGTATTTATGATATCATTGAACCAAAGATACATATCAAAAATAGATTCATCAATTTCAATTTTTGATGTATCAAGATTAATAGAATTTATATTGAGACTAATTTTATTAACAATAAAAATAATTTTATGAGACATAGAATGAGTATCCCAAATAAGAAAATTTATATTAAATGAATATATTCAATTATATTTATCTTCTTCTGAAGAAAAAAAAATCATTGATAGCTTTTCATATTGAATCATAATTATATTTAATTGGATCATCCCATTATTTTCCAGTATTTTTAGGATTATTGTATTTGTCATCAATGGATCCCCAAATATCAAAACTCATTCAGTAAAGATATATTTTTTTCCTTTGAGAATAATTTTGATTATTAAAATAAGGAGGTGTGTTGGTTGAGAAACCTTCATACCTAGCTTCCATAAAAAACAAAAAAACATCGAAATGATCATTTTTAATAATTTTGTTTAATATTAAATATAATTATAGAAAATTAAAAATACATATGATACTAAATCTTGGTCAGAGTGGATAACATAAGAGGGCGGTGAATTGAGGTCCTAATAAAATATTTATTTTAAAATATTTAAAACCAAAACCCCAATTTTTAAAAACAACCTAGCTTACTGAAATAATTTAATTATATGATTTCATATTTTCAAATAGTTTCTCAAAAGCTCAATCCCAACTATGTAAAATTAATTTGAAAAAAACATTGAACCTTGAATGTATTTTAGTGTTATAAAACACAGTATATAAATTACATATTAAATATAAATTTCAATGTAATTATCTTATTACTTAGTCTTGAAAACGTACATAGGATTATTTTTAAATAGGGAAAACAAAAAAAAGGCATAGTAGTATAACAAAAGATGTTTGGACTCAAGATGAGACCCATTTTTCTCCAGTTGTCATTCACCCACTACCAAAAAAATTGTTAATAAATAATAATAACCATATCCTTGATATGGTTTTTACAAAAAAAATACACTTTAAATAATTTTGGCTATACACAGCCTCTTCCATGGTTTTATATTGGATCAGATATGTAATTAAAAATTAATGATGAGGGTGTCTTATACTCTCCAGCATAATACATGAGTCAATGTTACAATATAAATAGAATAAATTGATCACATCTAAAAAATTATGTTGTAAGAGAGAGTGAATAGAGTTTAGAGTGAGGAGGTTTCATGTAGCGCAGTCCAATTGGATTGAGTTCATAAATGGTGTATTAATTGGTCCTTGAAAATCATCATCCAGGTTTTCTAATATTTTTCTAGAAAATAGTTTCCTAGAAGACTTTATCGTGGATTTTATCAAGGATTTATTATTTACATGTGTATATCAGTATTGTTCATTACACATTTTTCAAGAGTGGATCTATCTCCAAAAAATGTTTCCTTCAAATTTATACATTTATGGATAATCATTAGCATTCTTAAATGCTAGGAAAAATAATTAATGCTTCAAAATTTTGTTCTTTGCATATTTGAATAATCCTCACCGCTTAAATTATACATAATCACTTAGTCTTCACTAATGCATGGTAGATTTGTCTTATAGTCTATAGGCACATTCAATTATAATGGAAACATTGGATGGTAACTAGCCATTGTCACTTCATATCTTCATGTGGTCACCTGATTACTTCTTTAGGTGGGTAGAATCCTTTTTATGTTTAGTTGATTTATTCGTGCAATAACTTCACTTGTTCTACAGTTCAATTACTTATTTCTCATAGTCACTACATTAAGTATTGTATTGAGTACGTTTCATCATGAAATATTTACATCTCTTAATGTGATAGGTTTATCTTTTCATGTAATAGGTTAATATATTAATAGGGTCACTATAAAATATGCATTCTATTTGTTCATTAAATACAAAAAATTTATATAACTATCATGTGGTAACTTTTTTTCATGTGGTAGCTTTGAATCCATTATTTTTTAGGTAGAATACACATGTGTCCACTTAAACATTATTGTATTATTAGTAAAATACTTAGAATTTTTTTTCAAATTTGACCCAAGGTTAGTAGATTGTTCATTAGATCACTAATACATGGTCACTTGACCTTCATAGCCAGTATATTTTTCACTAGTTGTAGGTATGCAGGGTAACTTAAAATTTTTTCTATATTTTTTTACTATTATAAAAAATTATATTCATTAAAAACACTATAACCGTGATTTGGGATCGTTATAACAAAGCAGTGTTAGACTAATCCAACAAATTCTATATATTGTTGTGCTGTGATGCTACATGAAATAGAGTCTTTCTTCTTACAAACCAATAAATTCAATAACTTATAACATAAAATGAAGCATTATAATTTTACGTCCTTTAATCATTTAAAACAATAAAAAAATTATCTATAAATCTCTATCACTATTTTTTGACAATTTATTATAAAGTAGAATGAAATCAACTATATTGTTGATTTATCAGTGTTTACTATCCTCTACATGTATATGGATATCTTTGGGATGGCTTTTGAAACATTTATATTAACATGAATAAAAATTATATTAGGGTGTGTGGTTATTAGATATAAAAATCATACAATAATATGTCTATATTAAGTCCTATAATGCATATTTCAATCAAAATTTCTTGTCAACCTAATCTAGGTAGCATCTAGAGTTTTTTCCGGCATTGAATATATAATTTAACATTATTTGAGAATTTCATTAGAATAGTTTTTATACAAATACGGGTGATTTTCATTTTAAAAATGAATTATAAGCTGGGGAATAATATTATCTTTCCAATAAAATCCATTGTAAATGTTCTCCACATTTATTCTAAAATAGATTACATTACACCTCATCTAATACTCTTATAATTATGACATATATAGAGATAAATACCAACATACATTGATCCTATTCCTTTTAGATATGTATATTATGATCAACTTAACCTCATTGTAATCTTATTTTCTTCAGATATTAATCAATCCATGTATACCGAGCCATATGTGCTTGATTTAGGATATATAATCCCTTCCTTAACAGGCATGTATTTTTATTATTAATCTATAATAAATAGATTTGGTAACTCTATATAAACCACACCTTCATGGAATACATTCAAAAATATATATTCAACAGCCATTTGATAATGTTTGAATCACATTTTCACAGCATATCCCAAAATATTCTAATAGTCTCAAGCTGAGCCATAGGTGAAAGTGTTTCTTCTATATAAATACAATATATTTTGTAATTTATATTTTTTTTAAGATGAATTGATCCTTGTTAATTGATTTTATACATTGATATTATTAGGGAACACTAACTTGGTTTCGATGACATTATTAATCTCCAACCTCGGAACAACATCCCAATTTTTATTCTTCATATTTTGGTTAAGTTCATCATGCATAGTCTTGACCCAATTATCATATGCAAAACCCTTGTTATTTATTATGCTCCACTATAAATATAATGGAGGTCTATTTTTAGGTCCTTTTTGTTCATGTTTGAACAATGGATGTTTGGCGTCCAAGGGTATTTATTGACAAATTTCATTGTAGTTGATAGTTATCTTTATTTCTACTAAACTATTAGTATTTTCAACATTATTAGTGATTTTTTTATTTGTTTATATCCCAAGGGTCTCCTCTTGATAAACTCAATTGAACATCACATTCATTCTCAAAAACATTATCTTTTTCTATGATGTTTTCTTTCCAATTAAAAAAATAAACTTATTCTCTACAATCATTACATCTTGGATATCCTAAAATTTTATTGTACTTTTATTATATAATTTATAAAATTTATTAATTTATCACTAATGAAGGAAAATAACTTCAACCCAAAATTATTCTAATTTCATGTGCTTCAACTTATTGATAATAAAACTTTTATTTTTGAAAACTGAAATGTTCTTGATTATTGAATAATTATAATACCATATCGTAGGGGGGTAGTTTATTTATTTGGATAAAATAAATATATATTATATATGTATACCAATGTCATAACAACCTCCTTATAAAATTTATTTATTATATTATTTATTATAATCATTATCTAAACTATATTATTAATAATTATGTTCCTACTCAAAAAAACTATATTTTCTTTGAAAATCATCATCATTGACACTTGAACCTATATTACATGACATTCATGGTAATATGCAACCTAATTATTGGAAAAATTAATAGCATTGATGGTCCCGAAACATTGAATTTCTATCCCAAGAATTATCTCCTCCAATATTGAGTTACGAGTGATGTACCAACCGACATAATATTTGTGAGAAATGAATATAAACTATTCTATCCTTCTATTTCCATCAATGAAAAAGACATAATGCAATCTTTCATCCTTGAATTTTTGTGTCATTACCAATGAAGATCTATATGAACAAGCTCAACCAATCTTATTGACTTTTTAAATTTTGTTTTGAATGACTTTTGAAAAATATTACCATGTTGATAAGTATTACACATGTGAGTGAAATCTCAAGAGTGGGAAGGGTAGTCTTGAACGACTTATTTTTTACTAAGTTCACTAATTATTTATGAATCCAACAGATAAGATTATTAAACTTGAGTTTAATTTCTCACCGCATTGATAGTAACTATATATCCTCTTTTCTACTAACGAGATTGAGTTTTCCTCTAGTGTTCCTTCCTTGAAAAACTATTGTTCAAAATTTCCCCTTTAAGATAGAATCATTTTCATTGATATTTAATGAATTCCACATGTCTCATATTTTACTTATGATGAGTATTTTATAACTATGTACTTATACTAATTATTCATTTCTGTGACTCAAGTCCTTTCCACCAATATTGGCCTTCCCATTTATAATTATCTTGATCCCCTCATTACTAAAAAATCACATAAATCCATTTTATTAATATTTTCCCTATGTTAAGATCTTTCTTTCCCATCATGTCGGTAATGAAACTACTTTACATGAACTTTTTTCTATCTATAATAGTTTCACACAAGGAAATTTTTGCAATGTTTTCCTTCTAACTCTTCTATTACCGATCCATGTTTGATACTTCACTTACATAGGAGGTAAATAATTTTTTACACATAGAGTTCCATGGATTCCGCCTCACTTTTCATGGTCACATATATTTTATCTATTGTCACCTTACATGATAGATATTCTAGATTTTTTTTAATTATTAATTACATCTCCATTAACAAATTGTTTTATCTCTTTTGATGAACAGTTCATTTACTTCTACCAAAAACTATTACAAAAAAATTTCAAAATCCATTTAAAACATATTGAGTCTATGAAATAATAGTCATTTTTTGTCTCTCATTATAATGTAATTATATTTTTATTGAGAATATATGTTATATGTTCTTTATCATCTGAAAATAATTACAAAAACACGGTGTATTTTATTGTTTCTTTGTTTCACCAATAAATGTAGTAGCCTATATTTATTTACGGTCATGTAAATCAATATTCATATAGGGTGTGAGTTGTTGGACTTATGCCACATACACTAAAAATTTCCATTTTTTATTCGGCCCCATAAAGGATTTTTTATTATTTCTAAACCAATGGACTTATGGAAAATCCATAACCTTTTTTGTAGATTCTCAACAAACATCCTGAAATTATTTAAAGTCTAACAAAATGAAACTCATTAATTCTATACAAGGAATAAGAATCCATTATTGTTAATCACCATACTACAATAATTTCATGAATTCAACTTGATATTCATAAATTCTCTTGACCTTTTCTTTTATAGAATCTGTTGGGACATCAATGATACTGGTATATTCTTAAATTTTGTTTATAATCTCGACTACATTATTTGTGTTTCCATAATTTACATATTTTAGATTCTCAATATTTCTTTTAATACTAAATTCTCCCATTATTATGACTATATATATTGTTTGATGTTCTGTACAGCACTATTAATTTCATTATATTGACTCCCCAAATTCCTATTTGTTTTAGAGAAGACGCATGTTCTTATTTGAGGTCAACTTTTACCTCAATTTCATCATCAGTATCCTCAACATGAGGCTTGAAATAACTTCCAGAAGAACCACTTCAGAGGACATTACAATATGAAACTCCTATACTTCTATATACACTAAACAACTATCATTATCGGTTTATTTGTTCTTAATTAAGAATTTATGGGTACATTTCCCTTTTTGTGTGATTGTATAGATTCCTCATGGGTTATTCTTCATCTTCATTGTCCCAAAACTTCTTAAGAAACCTAGAAACTAAATGATATGTATTTTTTCATCAAAATTAAGAAAGTAGATTCTTTCCTTGAAATTTCAATTCTCCCTGAAAATTAGAATAATGAAATGATACAATCGCATTAACTTATTTATCCTTGGGAGCATTTCTCAATCGTAGTTTAATTATATACATGAATATTATATACTATGAGAATTATTTAATTACAAAATCATTATCCCTTTTCTAAATTTCATACGCCATAATAGAATAATATATTTTATACAATGTCACCACCTTTAGATAATTTTTATCAACCACTGAAACCTTTTCATCGATTCATAGAATAAATACTATTAAGATTATTTTTGAAAATTTTAATATCATCAAGGACATCCCTATGTCTGTTCATATCATCCACTCAATTAAAAAAACATCAACTGATTCCCTAGGGCCAATTCTCAAAATATTAATTTATCCAATATAAATTAATACTTTTCATCCCAGAATTTTGAATCACCTTAATAAATATTATTAATATCTAATATTACAAATAAATATTAGTAATATTATCCCAAAAGAATGAGTGGTTTTTAAAAATATAAACTTTTTATATATGATGTTGGCCCATGAACCCCCACCCATATGCATTAAAATTCCTTCATCTGCATCCAACATTATAAAGAACCTTATCTCTCATAACAGATATAGATCCCAAGAAAGGCTAAAACCCTCTGTGGGTTTGGTGTATTAGGATTTTTTTTGAGAAAAATGAGCACAGAGCCTCTTAAAATGAGATTGTTAAAACATTACACAAGTCACAATAATGGTATTTTACAGTTGTCCCTATTTAGAAGAGGATCCATGTCATTAGGAATAGTGTTGCTATGTATGCTCCCTTCTTCCAACAACCCTTTATTTTAAAGTCCATCTACAAATGTGCCTCTGCACCTAAAACACTACATCTCGCTGATTTTTATGGCATGTTATGATGTGGCCACACTAACACTACTTATATATGACCCAGAAAAAATTGAAATCTTGATTCTATTACACAATTGAAAAGTCATTTCCCTATAAGTACTATATTCTTATACTAAGGATAGAATATTAAAAATTACAAAAAGATTGGCATATAAACATGATCAACGAACTTCTTCTTGGTGAACTTCACATAAACATCCCATGAGAGGAAAACTAGATTATCCATTTTCCCTAATTATTATTCATTTTCAAATTAGTTTTGAATAATTATTATTCTATGTTTTTTATCACTTATTATGTAATAACAATCCACTATCTTTCTATATATAATTTACAAGATGGAATCTCCACACTGATTTTTCTAAAGGATATTATTATTATTTTTTGACTGTTTCTCCCTAGATCATTATCAAAAAATTTCATCTACCAATTTTAATGAAAAATCATTCAAAATTGGACGGTTCAACTTTTTGTTTTCATTAAATGAAAAAATATTACTTCTAAATCAATATAAATAAATAATTTCATGACATTACCCTCCAAAAATAATCGTATCTGAAAACCTTTTACAAATTACATATTTAAAAATTCACTCCACTCATTACCGCTTCACCCTCTATATCTTCACCTCTATTTTCTATGATATGTAGTGTGTGGCCTAATTTATACTGACAGAATTAGCCATAATATATTAAAATAATCAAAAAAACGTGGTATATTACTCCATTAAATAATTTCTTGAAGAAATTTATTCAATGTCGATCAATTTATTAATCATATTTCATGATTAATGAAATATAATTTTTTTTGCTTATATTTCTCAGAAAAATCAGAAAGGAATGATTTTTAAACATCTTTGTCCGGACACTTAAGCATAGGTTTATCCTTATGAATAACCATAATCTTTGTTTCAAAAAATCATCCTTACACAGATCCTGGATAATCCTTATGTAATCATGGAATCTTCTATATGATGACTAAGATTATTCTCACATAGAGAAAAAAATACCTATATAGATCCTTGATCATTATATAGATTTGGATTCATCCTTACATTAGAGAACATGTATCCCAACACATATCATTTGTCATTAAAACAAACCTAGTTTCATACTGACACTGAATTGAATAATATTTACATAGAATATGTTAAACCTTCATCCTTATATAGAGAACAATGATCTTTATGGTGATAGACTTACATAAAATTCAAAAACATGTACAACCTAAAATTCAACTAGATTACTCTAAAATCCTCAAAAAAACACTTAAATCCTTCAAGATATGAATTCAAAATGACTTAAATAGGAAGTATTAAAGATATCATCCACTTTATTATTAATAAATTCAACCCAAAATCTCACCTAAGTTATTTTCTCAATATTAATTTATCATTTTCTAATATTGATTGAAAACAAGATGCAATTCACTTTTACCAATTCTTTGATTGTGTATGAATTTCTAGTGATTATATATAAATCCATAAGAGATTATTATTAGTAGAATGTATTTCTAAGGGAACTAACTAAATATAAGTGATGTGTTTCATTAAATAGAATAATTAAAATGTCAAAAGTTGTTGTATCTTTATTTCCATAATGAACATATAAAGAAGAGGAGTATCCTTAAATTAGGTGATACACCATTGAGAATATGTCAATACATTATTAATAATATTCATGAGACCGTCGAATGGATAATGGTGTGTTGGGTTATGTTTTGTTCATATTAAGAATTTTTTCATGTTTTATTTTACCATTCATTAAGGATGAATTTTTTTATTGGATTAGTATTGAATATGGTTGAATGGGAGTTAAGAGAAATGGAGGGTGGTTCTTGGTTCATGTATATAGTAAAGGGTTCATTTTATAGTTCACATAATTGTGGTAAATTTTTTGGTATAATTTCATCCATGATTGGGGAGGTCAGTGAACATGTGGGAGGGGCCAATATTAAAAAAAATTATTTTATATTTGTTTTCCCAAAATGAGATTCTCTAATAAAATTGATAAATTCAATATTCTATAATTTATTTTTTACATGAATTTCTATTTACAGATTAACACTTCTCTATCACCCCTTTTATAAATTCTATCACTTATGCATAATTCTTCCACCATGATTTTCCTCTATTATTTTATCCATTTTACATTGTCAAACATGACATTATCTCAACAAATTTTAGTATTTTTCTTTCCAAAATTTATTTTTTTCATGAAATATTTATCATATATTATCTCGTAATCTCACAATATTGTGGAAACTAAAAAAATTTTATAATATATAATATCTCTTGAAATACTGATAAGTTGTATCATATGAAATTTATTATTAATTTTCCACTTTTTGGTAAATGTTTCACATTATTTATAAATCACGAAATGTATGTTTATTTTTGTGTTTATTAGTATCTCGGAATATTTTTTTTGCAATTTCATTCAAATATTTTTATGTTTAGTATTTTCTTATTTGATTTTAATAGATTAAATCAATCATTGGTATATTAAGATGAATTTCAACTTTATTATATATAGACTCCACTTATGTTTTATGAAACACTCCTTTATCGATTAATATACCCAGGAGTCTTTTAGATTAATTCCCATGTTGTGTCTCCTCATAAACTAATTTTGGTTTTTTTATTCATCCATTTATATAATTCAACGGTTCAATTATATCAACCACCTTCTATGAATTAAACTCTATATATTATATTTACATTAAAATATTCACCCATGTTTATTTTTCAAAAGATCACTTCTATTTACCATCTTTTTTGTATGACATTCACGGTGAGTTTTATTAATTGGAATCACTCAATCATGTAATGAATACTCTTTCTGTTTCATAAAATACAATTATCAATAAATTTATCTTATCTATATATCCATTAATTCATTTCCACCCTATAACCATGATCCTAAAAAATTATCATGTTTGGAAAAATCTAGAATTAATAAAATCATGTCCATGATGTCAATTTCATATCATGTACATGGCTATAATTATGTTATCGTTAATATTTTTTATAAATATCATAAATACTTGCTAATATAATAAATAAGATTTTAAAGTTTTTAAATAAAGTGTTAACATCTTCTCCTTAAGGTGATCCTCACCCCCATAATTTTTAATTCTCATACAATTTGATAAATACCATGAAACAACATGATAAATGAAACCAATTATTGATGGTAATGAATTTAAGAGTTGTTTCTGTATTTTTTTTTTGAAAAATGGCTGGAAAAAGATGATTTGAATTCATGGAAATGTTTTACAAGATAGTTAAGGATGAAATGATTGTTGAGAATGACTTGAGGAGTTTGTTTTGGGGGGTTTAAGAAGTATAGATTGAAAAATATGATTTAAATTCATGGAAAAGGTTTGGAACATTGTTAATAATGATTGGAAGAAGAAAAAAATGGTTGTGTCTCCTAAAATATGAATGGACACAAAAAGTGTATAGTTAATGTTGTAGATCATATCATTGATGTTAATTGGATGCAACATGTAAAAATTGAATAAGTGTTGTCAAGGTAAAATATCATGGAACATTTCATTGAGATTAATTGAAATCATAAATAAATAATATTCAAATAAAAAACTAGTTTTTTTACATAAATTAATATTATAGTCAAATAGATATTTTTTATAAATGATTTACCTGGTGAAACTATAACAAAATAATATTAAATTAAATCTGAAATTTATAAGTGACATAGATATATTAAAAGTCTAATTTTTATATGGATGAAAAATTGGGCTCTATAATATATTAAATAAAATTTCATGATGATCTCTATGATTCCTGGTAATGTGTTTACACATACCACTTTTTTTCTGGCCAAAAGTGTCTTGAAAATCCTTTAAAACTGAGTTTTTTTTCATTTGAGAGTGTTTATTGTCTTATTGTGGTGGTGTATTGATTTATTCACTTGGTTTATAAAACTATTGATATGATGGTGGTGAAATTGTAGTTATAATTCCCATATTTATAGATTTATTTTTCTAATGTATCTTATCTTCCATGTATTTATTTTACTTGTTTAATCCAAGATAAATGTCTCAAGGGAATACAATGTATTGATTTTGGATGGAATTCATGGTTTCATTGTTATTCCCAAGAGGATTTTGTTTCCACTTTTTGTCAATATATCAATATGTGTTCTTTGATTATGGTAATAATTCATAATGTATTGTTATGTGACAAGGGTTTTGTATTGGATTTTATGATAGATAAAGCATCCACATTTATTAGTTGAGTGAGTTGATATATGAGATTTATTTTTGAAGGTCATGTAGTGAATGTTCCAGGATACCGAGGCTGGACTACTTCAACATAGAAGCTTTAAATGTTAGTATTTTTATTCTTATTTTAAAGGAAATAATAAGAAATTATTAATCAATAATGGAACACTGTGAATATCATATTGGGTCAGTTTTTTAGATGATTAATAATGTATGGGATTTCATTGTAGAATCATACAATTATTAATTATGAAATCTAAAATTTTGATCTAATATTTAAAAATTGTAATGTCCTTGAATGTAACACTTCATCACAATACTTTTTTAGAATAAATCATTGGTTTTGAACATAAGTATTCATTATAAATCATTTTTTAGTGTAAGATATTGATCTTAAACATTAATATTCATTGATAAACTTTGTTACTCACGATAACACATTATTGTAAGAGTGTATGAATGTTTCTAGGTGTAAATAATCTATATACGACTTCAAGACATTGAAAAATTCATGATATATTTATAGAAATAATGAATTTGATGAGATTAGTTACACATTTAATGAAATATGTGCATGCGGTAATGAATAATAACTTCATGGATATGGAGATTTCAAATGAGTTTAATTAAGTGAGTCATGGAGGTTTTTGAAGATGGAAATACCCAAGTCATATGGTGTTTCAAAAGGAATCATTGATCTAGAATCTCGATGAATATTTCAACTACTACAAAAGATCAAGGAGTTTCTAAATATAAATGGAAACCACATATGAGTAACATTTCTATTTAAAAATATATAAGATATAAAATAAAAAAAATAATGGGATTTGAAAAAACCTGTGCATATAGAAAGATAATTCAAATTTACAGATACACTATGTATATAGAAAATAAAGAAGTCAATTGAATCTAGGATTATCTAATGGAGACAAACCTAAGTATTCAAAAAACCTATGAAGAATCTAGATCTAGCCAAATTTAGAAGGATTTTTTAAACCAAAATATATTTTTCAAAGTCATTTCTAAAGATCTTAAAGGTGTACCAGAATAATCTTGATCGTACATGCTCATGGAGGACGATCACTCTAAATAAAGAGGTGGAATTTCTAGTACTGGATTATCACTGATGAAGAAGATCTTCTAGCTGAGGTGTCTAACCAGTTACTAAATAATCTTATCGATGGGTTGTTAAACCAGTTAAGAAAATGAAGTATGGGGGTTATGACCAACTGAGGTCAAAGAGTTGGTCGTATTGAGAGGATAACATGACACAATAAGAGGATCAACTACCAAGGAGTATAACCAGATTCTATTGAATATTTTAAATTGGGGTTATAACCAATCAATTAACATATGTACATAATAGAATACTATAATTTATGAAAATTTTATATTAGAGAACCCACATTCGGTAGTCTAACTAAAAATTCCTTGAGATGGATTTCAGGTTGAACCTTGTAAACGCATTGTAATAATTTTTCTTATTATTACATCCCACAATGGTGATTCTACAAGAAATTATTAAGTGAATTGATAACATTAAAATATTTACTTGGTTGTGTTTAAAAGGGGTAACATGTTATAGAAAAATACATAATTGATGAAACACCTCCCCTAGCATTGATCCAACTTATTCAGGACTAATATTTATTATCATAGCCTAGGTACCCTCTAAATATCCATGGATTTCCATAATTTCATTATATATCTTTGTTTAAGTTTATCTTTTAGGATGTACATGAGATACCTCATATAAATAAATAGAAACATGTTTCTGATGAAAAAATTTGGATATTTCATCCAAAACATAGAAAAATAGGAAGAAAAGATAGGTAATGAAGCTAAAAAAGAATCCAAAATAAAATGATTAAACACCACTAAATGAAGATAATAAGAGTGGTATATGTTGTATTAATTCCTTTTATTATAGATATTTACATAAACCTTGTTCAATATGTGATGATTATATTCAATCTAAATTGAATATTATCATAATATAGTTCCCAAAGAAGTGGAAAACTATATTTTTTATGCTATCAAGTTCCTTGTTTTTATTAAGTGCAGTTATAAGAATAAAAAAATATTAGGAGAATAAACAATGTCAAATGTTATGAATGTTCATTTATCTCATATAAATTGAGGAATAATGGGTGAAATCATTATAAAATTACAATAGTATATGTCTTCTTCTTGAAAAATAGTTGCAAATTTATGCATGTGAGAAAGTTGTTTTTGAAATTTTTTTATAGAATCATTACATGCAGTTGATAAATAAAATAAAATATATATGGATGTTAAAGAATATTAATTAGAGGTTAATTTAAAAAATAAAATATCTTGATAATTATTTATATTTATTAAGGAATTTTCATGAAGAACAGCTCAAGAAGATAAAATAGGATCAGCTATTTTTCCAAAGTTTAGTTGAGGATTAAAATAAATCCCTCAATATGAGCTTCCATGAGTTTTAATTAAGGTTGGTAAGTATAGAATCCAAAAAATCTAGACTATCCTAATATACTAAAAATAAATATTCCACGACATAGATCTCTATTAATATCAATTGATTTATGAGGAATCATACAAGACGCAATGTTAGCGTCAAATCACTCACTAATTAAGGTAAACATCCTTCAAAAAGATGGTTTCCCATAACATAGAATCTATCATATGTAATAATATTTTCACACATGTTGGTATAGGATTAAAACCTAATTCTAAGAATCTATATATGTTTAAAAATACAAAAAACTCCACCACATACTAAAGGGTGGATGTGAGAAGATATTTGATGAGTTTTTCTCCAATAAGTGTCCAAAAGGGTAGTAGATAAACTCAAAAATTACAATATACACAACGTAAGAAACATGGATAGATTATTATAGAAAATAATAAAATAATTTTCATAGTATATTGTTGGTGTTACTTCAGGTTTAGGAACAAATAATTAGAATGTTAGTATAATATGTAATTTTTTTGAAAATCATAAAAATCCACAAGGGAGAGAAGACCAGATGAGGGGATAAGACCTATTGATAAAATTCAAAAGTAAACAAATAAGTAATATTAGGATATGATCATCCCAAATAAAATAATAGAATACCATCCAATCAAAAGAACATGAAGGTTAATCAATATTAATGTGGAAGGTGTAATATTCTTATATATACAGTCAAAAGAAGTTTCTCATGGCGATGTAGGTAAATGGAGATTTTTGAAAAAAAAAAGTCAAAAAATTTAAGACATCCTGTTATAAAATTACTATAGTGGAAAAGGAAGTTTATCATAAATGAAATTCTGTTATTTGAATGAAGGAATGTCCAAGGTAGGTAGATAAATCTCAACCAGAATACAACCTTTGAGGAACTAAGAGGTCCATATTTAATCCCAATTGTGGATATATATTTCTTCTAACTTGAAGGGAATTAATTGTGGAGTATATGGTTGACCTTATCAAATAAGATAATAATATATACTCAGGGTGCTTCATATTATATGAAGTATATGAGTGAGGGTATCCCTTTAGAGGAGGGAATTTAGATTTGAAGCTGTCAAATTTATACAAGCTATTTAAATAAATAGTGTGAGGTATGAAAACCACACAAACAAACCTATGTTATGATTCTACTAAATAAACATCTTAATGGGGAGTGTTGGTTATCAACTAATGAGACAAATGGTTATTTTTATTCTTTTCATTTAAACTTTTTTATGCGTTTGTTTATGAATGTTTTGGTTATAGTTCTTCAAATGATAA
Source organism: Viscum album (assembly GCA_963277665.1). Classification (NCBI taxonomy): domain Eukaryota; kingdom Viridiplantae; phylum Streptophyta; class Magnoliopsida; order Santalales; family Viscaceae; genus Viscum; species Viscum album. The sequence goes on from OY728141.1 coordinate 1,431,619,322, forward strand.
ATCATGTATGGGAAGCCCCTAAAATTATATTTTGATCATTTTATAACATAATACTTATAAGTATGTTGTATTGAAAACCTTGGTTAAATCCTTCTTGTTTTATACACCGGGTAATCCCTAGTGTACATATAGTAAACTATCTAAATCCTATTTTATATGGAAACACATATGATGGAATCCTTACATCATAAGTGTCTCTCACTAATTTTTGAAGGAGGAGAATAGGTTGTATTAATGATATGAGAATATACCAATTGACCATTTGAATTTGATTTTGGAGAATGTGGATAAAGAAAAAAGAACACATATTTGACATTATAAACGAATAGTTATATTGCCAACAATTACAGAGGTATTTTTTTGTCCTATATGGGTTTTGGTACATGTTGTCAATATACCAATATATTTTTATTGATGAATGTTATTATACAGAAATTATTGTTATGGATCGATGAGTTGTCATTATATTTCCTTTTTGACAAATAACATATTTCTATTAGTTAAGTGAGATAATACAGGAGATGTGCTATAGAAGGAGATGTAGTGCTGCTAATTGAAAATGTTGGTTGGACAAATTTAATTTGGAAAACTACAATATATTGATTGTTGTACTAATATTCAATGAGACAAATATAAATTGTTTTTGAATGCTGGAACAATGATTAAATCTTTTTGGATGAGGTATTGAGTTATTTAATAAGGGATAGAGTTTCTTTTCAAGAAACCAATAAGTATGATACACGAAGTTTTAAATTTTGAGTTGATACCAACAAATGGTATGTTCATGAATGCAAAGAATCATCATAAGAAATATTTATCGGTGTAAGACTTTGATGTTTAATGCTAAGCTTTATCATAAGAAAATTTTATTGAGTATATGGCTTTGATGCTAAAGAAAATATTTCATCATAAGACTTTTCTATGTAGTATAAGTATTTGAGTTGGAGTAGAGTACTTTTTATGTGTATAAAACATCTACATAAGAATTCAAGACATAGAGAAAATTGATATATCTAAAGAAGTTATAAAATTAGAGAGATGAGTTCAATATCACAAGATGGAAGTCCAAATGGAAAATGATCATGATTGCATGAAAGTGGAGATATCTACTGAGTTTAATGAAGTTTCTTTCCCGGATAATTAAAAATAAAGAAAAACATGAGTTAAATATGGATTCAAAAAGATGATTTGAATGACAATTTTAATGATATCTTGATGAATATCACAGCTCTTCAGAAGGTCAATGGGGTTCCAAATACAAACGTTAACCATGTATGAGTAATATTTATGTGTATAAATACAAATGTTGTTATCGAAGAAAATAGAGATATATTTAGTAATCATGCACATATTGAATGTTGATTCTTAGAGACTGATACATCAATAATTTATAAGAGAATAAGGTGATTTGAAGTTAGGAGTTTAGGAAGGAGATATACCTGAGTATTCTAAAATTATGAGGATAATCCAGATCACACTAAATCTGGATAGATTTTTGACACCAATAGATCTCATCCAGATCAGCTATTGAAGATCATAAAGGTGTACATGAGAAAGACTAATCATATATTCTCATTGAGAAAATATCACCTTGACGAAGAAGGGGTAATTTAAAATATTGGATCAATAAATAAGAAGATTAAATTCTAGATAGGGTGTATAGCTAGTTACTGAAGAGTCTCATGGATGGGGTGTATAACATTTCACAAAGAAGAAATGATGTTAAGGGTAAAAACTGACTAGGGAAGAATAAATGGTAGTCCATTGAGGATAACCAGACACAAATAGAGGATTAACTACATATGAGTATAATCATTTTATGTTGAATATAAATTATTGGTAGTTATAACAAATCATTATCATGTAGACATTGGAGACCAATGTAATTGATGATAAGGTTATATTGTGGAATCCATGTTTGGTATTATAACCAACATGGGAAAGATTATACTTTTAGGTGAGACCTTGTAAATACTAAGTGATGCTTTTATGTTTATTATTACTACACATGAAGGTGAGGATATGAGAGATCATTGAGAGTATAAATATCTTTTATAGTTTTAAGAGGATGGGTTAAAAATGGAATGACTCATAAAAGAAAAGAAATAACTGATTCAACCCTCCCCCTCTTAGTGATCTAGGTGATCCTATACTAACATAAAAAATAGTGGTTATGAACATTCCTTATAGTGGGAAGTTTAATATTAAAGTTTTTGTGTGTGGGTGTGGGTGCATTTATAAAAATTTATATGTTTTCATACTTATATATTTATTAATATATGTGTGTGTTCATATACACTTATTATTTATATCCATGTATAAATATATAAATAAATATTTTTATATTTATTTTTATATATAATTATATTCAATTATCTATATAGGTGCATTTATATATTTATATTAATTTATTTGAATTTATAAATATTAATATATATATTTACATAATAAAAACACCACTAAATGGTTTGAAATGGTTTTTTAAAAGCACCTTCCAAATGATTCGCCCTACTAGAATATGAAGTGGTTCTGAAAACCAATCCTGAATAATTTTTATGATCTTTAGATTGATGAAAAAAACCAAAAAACCCACCACTAAATTATAGTATTTCCATAGTGTAGTGATAAAGGTGGAAAATACAACTCTGTTGAAAAATTATATTTTTGAATAAAACTAATGAGGTTAACGATTTATATTTTTTATATATTAGAAACATTATTATTCACATATTGAAAATCACATCTTGATTTCATAAATGATGTTCTATCTTTTATAACAGTCACTATACCTTCAATAATTTTGTTCACATTTCCCTATACCTAGTATCTTTCCACTAGAATTGATGATTTCCCCACCTTATATTAATCTAAATGACTGATTGATTAATTAATATATTAAATTTATGCATCCTAAATAATTGAATAAATGAACAAAAATACAAGCTAAAACCATACTGGTAATAATATCATTTATATATTAAATACACACTTGTTATCTTCAACTGGCATTTTATGATTTGGGAAAGATATTAATAATTCTATATAAGGCTATGTTTTGTTATTCATAATCCACTATAATTAAATTAATTTATATCAAAATAGAATTTATACTTTGAAATGATTATCTTTATTGATATCAAGTTAATGACTATGTTTTATGGTATAATAATTTATTTATGATTTATTTTAATGAAAATTTGAATATTTTTATACAATTGGGATTTCATAAATTAGATTAGAAAGGGAAAAAATAAAAAAAACTATATAAAAATTATATGTGATTAAAAAAACTAAACTACATTACAATACTAAGAACCATTACCACCAGATCATTCAATAAATATCCTAACACATTATTTAAAATTATAAAAAAATAAGAAAACCAAAATTAATGACTAACTAAAGGGTCTAAGAATCCACATATAGGAACCACAATGATTTATAACTGAGATTTACTAATTGTATCAATATAAGGATTATATATTTTCACCTTTATAAATATTATGTCAATAAGATTATATTTTAGCATATTTGATAAAGGATTAATTCATTTTTGGCTTATAGATGGATGAACATTAGCCATGTTTAGAGGCTCCCACTGTGGATATATTTCTCAATCATACAATGCAGAAACACTAGAAAACTGTTTCTTAATCAACATTAATAATAAGTTAAACATTTTAAAAAAATATATAAACTCCTGGTACAAAGGTGATAAGGATTTATTTCTTACAATTTCAGTAAAAAACGCATTCAATATACCAAATGTCAACACTGGTTGAGTAAATATTTGATCCTAGAAATACTTTAAGTGGTTAGAATTGGAGCACAATTATCACACGAGTGTAGGATATGAGAGGGATGGTAAAATCACAATTGAGTTTTATATTTAAAATATTAAGGATTCTCTTATACTTTTGGTGACAATATTATGAGGTTTATGATCATTGTGTAGGTCATTGTGGTCATGATAGTGGGAAATGGCATTATAGATAAGGTAATGAAAACTTTTTATGATGAAAGGGGGTTTTATTGATGTCTATGTTGATATAATTGAATAAAATGTGTAAAAGTTTCCTTTAATTGTTTCCAATATACTCGATATAATGCAGGACAACAATATAGAGGGAGAGGGAGAGGGAGTCTATCTAAAGGGGTTAAAACCACTCAAAGAGTGTTGGTTGGGATGTCTTCAGCATCTATCTCTAGCCTCATCTTCTTCAACACTACAAACTAACCCATCACCTTATCCCTAAAATTATAGTACATTTGATATTCCCCTTACCCTTCCTTCATTAGTAACTTACCCTTGTATATCTACCCCTGATATAAGGTTATTTTCTATGAAAATCATTCCTTATAGTGATGATCGATGTAGTGATGGATCATTCTACCTCTAAATGAGTGTACATTTTGAATATCCATGGAATGGTAAAATCCTAGTAGCTGTTCTTAAAGGGAATAATGATGAGAGTATGATTTTAGTTGGTTGTCTCAATATTTTGTTCATTTTTTTAATCATGTTAATAGTAATTTCTATCCTTAAATGATATATTTAAATATCATTAATGACATTCATGGTGAGCGGATAAAGAATAATATAAATGTAAATAATTTTTATTTTTAATTATCTTATATGACATAAATTTATTTAAAATTCATTGTCTGAAATCATGTTATTACAGTATTTTTGTACCACCAGATTATTCCACCCATTTTATGATTCCTCCTTCATAGTCACATCAGTGGAGACCTATAGAGTCCTTTTTAATCTAGCCATAAATAGCTATTAATCTTGATCTATGTTAAATATTACAAACCCCCACCTCAAACCAATAGGGACACACCACTTGCCTCATAACCAAATGACCCGAATTAGCAACAAATAAATATAAATAAAATAGTGGTGAGTGTTCCACAACTGTATTCTAGATTCATGGGATAATCGAGGCTCAAGTGAGACTAACCACATCCTGAAGTCTAGTACCAACCCACTATAGGAGTTGGGTGAGTGACTAGGTGAAACATCACAGGTTAGTATAATGGATAGTTTGGTTCCAAAAAATCACATAGTGGTCTTAAAAGCATATAAGGGGAAGTTTTTTGTCAGAAAAATATATAGCACATTTGAGTCCTGAAAAGTGAAAGAACATATTTCCCTAATGAGTATGTTTATTTGAAAAAATATTTGATTTTGTCATTTCATCATGAGGAAGGTGGGGGGTATGAAAACAACATATAGATGGAAATAATGATTCAAAATGTATGTTAATTGATTTTGGTTGTTTTTTATAGAGTTTATCACACTCATTATATTCTATATATTTCTATTTCAATAACACTCTTTGATGGTTTTGAGTAGTTCTACAATTCTTTGAAGAGTTTCGGGATTTTAATTTGATTCTGGCTTGGTTATTTGACCATGTTTGGAATTGGATTTAGTATTTTCATTAAATAATCCGTATTTTTATATTGTTTTTATAGTTTAAAAATTTGTTTAATGTGGATGGATTTAGGGACTATGTGATTTTATTAATTAAATCCCATTGGTGAAAAGGTATAAGAATGGTTTGGTTATGTTAGTTCACACGGTCATCAAGTATTATGAGGCATTTGACATGGGATTTCATGAAGTATTTTTTAATTTATTCAAGAATAATGATGGAAAAAATATTTAATGTGTTCAATGAAAATACTATTTCAAAAAGATAATATTAAATTATTCAAGCATTTCCTTGAGGGGTTTTGGTGATCACCTCTTTATATTTTAATAATAAGTTCATCAATAAAATAACTGGTTATTTAAATAATTTATACTTTTTAATAGGTTAGAATACTATGTAATGTTGATCATGATGATTATGTTGTTTTATTCAATATTTCCATATAAATTCCATGATGTTTTATGTAGATAAAGATAATAGGAACCAATGTGTTTATTTTTGGAGATTATTTTAAATTTATAATTATTTGTCCCAATCAAATTAAATACTATAGGAGGGGTAAATAAGTGGAGGTTTGTTTTTTATAATTCATTTCTACTGATATTCTTCCATAATAATTAGGAATATGTCTCTCCTTCTCACAGTTGTTATGATGTGATGAAAGCTATAAAAGTGGGACATGGATTATTTTACATGGTTTACTCAAATGGAATAATTCATTTAGAATGTATGGAAATATTTTTATACACCTAAAAACTATAGGACACGAATTATGATTATATGTTTCACAATATCTACACTAGTCCTTCTTATTTACAAACCTGAGAAAATGAAAATTTATCTGTCTTGCACACTTAGGGATCACACTACTCCTCCTGTCATTGTCTTCTTCTCCCATGGATAATAGAAGAAAAATTACACCATTTTTGGTGTATCAATATTATCAACAATATTATACATGCAAAAAATAGAATAAAAATCCAATGAGGGGACTTCTTGAACACCCACATTCTCTTATTCATTATTGTTTTGGCATTAGTCCTGAAAAGATATTATTCATTTCTTTTCAGCACACAACATGTAAAAACCTTCCTCTTATTTTTTGTATTTATATAAATACATGTTTAAATATCCACACTGCATTTAAAAAACAATATTTTCCTCATTATTGAATGATTTATATCATCTTTATTTTTTAAAAACATTGCATACCCTTTCTATTGAAAATTAATTTAAAATTTGATAACTCAACTCTCATTTTTCCATACTAGACTAATCATCCTTCAAAATAAGTGGAAATGTACCCTTTCACGATGGAAACCTTTATAAAAAAGAGTATCCCCAAAATTTTACAGAATCATTGGTTTAATAATACACTCAAATAATTTTTTTCATCATATCCATCACTAAATGCATTCTCCATGATGTTGTGTGAAGACAAAGTTAAACACACACAACTATCCTAAATCATTGATTTAAACAATAACAACCCCCACCACATGATCCAAACAAAAATATTATCATTAATATCATTATTCTATTATGGGAAATTTGTTAACCATATTTTATAAATAACAAAATAAATTTTATATACTATCAGCTAAATTTCATAGATGAAATCCCAAAAGAATGATTGTTACATATCCTTTTCCAGATCCTTATACACTGTTTCATCCTTAAAAATCACTAGGATAATGCCTAATGAAAATAATCTATACACATAACCTCAATGGCCTTTAAAAATCCTAGAATCATCGATATATGGTACTAGATGATACTTACATAGAGTACAATTATCATAATGAATTTTTTTATCATTGCAGTGATATAGATTCATTATTATGTTGGGAAAATTTATCCTTAAACTAGGCCATAATCCTTATGAAATCATGGATTCATGCATTCACAAGCCTTACTGATGATTACATGGAGTATGATAACCCTTCATAATTACACATTTCATATTGATCTTTATAATTTTAAAATTATTCGAAATTTATAAACCTTCACAACTTATAATTCAACTAAAACATTAGAGAAATTATATAAAACACTTTTACACTTCAAGATATTAATTATAAAATACATAAATTGGGTTCATTATATATTACTTCTATTTTATTTTCAACGAACCCAACCCAACAAAATTAAGGGTATTTTTGTGAACAATCTCCACATTTTTGTTTGTTAACAACTATAAAATAAATTTATCACTTATCATTCTAGAATACATTATAAATTAAATTATCTTGTCATAAAAAACTAATCCTCTTACCTATAATGATTTAATCACTTAAAATCAACTCTATACCCATATATGCATATCTATTTGTGAGAAACCATAGTAAAATAAATAGGCCCTAATGAAAACACTTTAGTGATCTTCATGCACTTCATTAAATTTATATACTTCTAATACCAATGATTAATCATTCATGAACATACCCCCTTTTGAAAAAACATTACTCAATGATTCAAAATAGTGAGGAATAATCCAAAAACATATTATTTCTTCAAATAAAAACAAATTTAACCTGTTTTTTAATGAACTCAAATAAAAATTATTGAATGTTCACAAATAAGGGTTATAAATCTAAAAATTAATTTTATGAGAGAAAAAATAAATTTCTATTCATAAAAATCTCCATATGGGATTGGGGTCCCTTCTCCAACTCATAACGTTAAAGGTAATTTGTATGAATCTGAGATCCACAAATTACATTCAAATTATTCTTTGAAAAATAAAAATTTATATTAATATTCTTCGAGTTTTAATGATGTGTGGGATTTTTAAGAATTTTAATAGAAATTATGTTTTCACACGAGAAATAAATTGAGGATTTTATATCAAATCCAATGTCTTCAATAATTTTTTGTGTCCATAAAAATAGATTACATTATTTAGTAGCTAATTTTTTATCTTCCATATTCCAAAAAACAAATGATTTCTTTCTTCATACTGAGATAATAAAGTTAAGGAATCCCAACAGATAATCACCACCTAGTGTTTAATTCTTATAATCAATTGATCTAAACCAATCTATATCTATAAATCCAAATAACTCCTTCTTTAATAACATATAATAATATATCCAAAAATAAATTGTATTTTTCACATATTAGATTATCTTATTCACTACTTACAAATGATTCTCTATAAGAAATATTTGGTAACATACATCTTGGAATACATAAAATATTTTATCATTACATGTGGATGTTAGATTTAGAAAACAAAAAATAACCTATCTATATTTAGTCATGTATTCATATTTTCAATAATCATATCTTGAAATCTTCATCTGGGTAGTAGCCAGTGTTTTCACTGGACATGAATCCACAATGTCATAACTTTTGAGTGTTTTTAGATTATTTTCAAGGAGAAATAAAGGAAATTTTTATTCCTCAGACAACGTCTTGTCCATGAATGAGCATTATCTCAACCATTATGGAAATTTTAAATTCACAACTTATTTAATCTAAAAAGTCATTATTTATCCATTATTCATTCTTCTAAAAATAGTATGATACATATTGATAATTACCAACATCCTTCGATCCTTTTATTTCTTGATTTATAATTTGTGATCAGCTCCCCCTCTTTTGAATCTTTACTTCTTCGAATATTGATCGTTTAATGAATACTAATCCCTTTGATCGAAAATTTTGAAAAGTAATTAGTTTTTAATAAAAAATCATTTTCATCTTCATCTATAAGAAATCCCATTGGTTACTCTATATGGAAAACCTATTTAAATAATCCCATAGAGAATTATAATTTGACACAATTAATCTACATTTTGAATACCTATTTAATAGTCAGTTCCAAAAATATTCTATTAGTCACAAGTTGATACATAGGTATAAAAATCACATCTATATATGTTCATTATATATGGGAATAACCCTTACAAACACAATTTTATATTTACCTTGTTACTTTTTTGTCATCATTGATACTATTTTTGAACAACCACTTGGTTATGATTACATTTATATTCTTTTGACATAGAATAAATTCTAATTATGGTTTTTTATATATCTATTTAAGTTCTTCATTCATAGTCCTGTACTAACTATTGGCCTTAAAACCCCCTTTAAAATGACTTGTATTTAATTGTGAAAGGAGAAAGGTATTCTACTAATAATTCATTTTTCTAGAATAAATTTGGGATGTTCAGTCACTAAGGATATTTCTTCAAATAATTTCATCCTTCCTTTTAGTTCTATTTTATGCTGCTAAATTAATAATTTTTTCTTCATTGTTAGTATCTTAATTTGTGTCACCAATATCCCAAGTTTATAACCTTGATACACTCATTTTAAATTCACATTACTCTAAAAAAATTCATATTTTTTCTCTAATATCTAATTTCTAGTTAGATAAATATTATCATTCTCACCGACTGTAAAACCCTATCATTGAATAAGTTTTCCTATTTTTTTGTTATAGAATTTATAAACCTTGATTTTTATGAAAAATAAAAGCAATCACCTTAATCTCCATAAGATTATAACATTATATTTATCAATTTGATGAGAATATAAAATTTAATTATGAAAACATGAAAGCACATGAATGTTAGATTCTTCCAATTCCACATCTAATAAATGGTCTTTTCCTCATTCGAACATAATAAAAAATCAATTTATGGTGTAAAATCGGTTAGTATATTCTTTTTCCAAATAAATTTCTAGTTGATTATTTTTTTGAGAATTTTATAAGACATATTATTAATATTTCAGTTTATCCTCTATATGACACTGCTTTGTCAAGGATTCCTCACTACTGACACTTAATGTCATATTACATGGCATTTAATGGAATTTACCACATAATTATTTGTAAAATTCATACGATTTTTAGTCTTGAATCTTTTAATTTTAACCCAATAGTTTTCTTCACAAATCCCAAATGACAAGTGATGCATTGAAACACATCATATTTTTGAGAAATGACCATTATCCATGCTATCCTATTATAGTTTTCAACAAATTATAAATAAAACCTCCTTATATCCATGTATTTTGGTGGTAATCATTCTACACACATCAACATAAACTACCTTAATAAATATTTTTGATGTTTTCTCTTATTTAAAATAGTTATTTTGAACAATAATCCCTCTTTGAAATGATTCACTCAAGTGAGTGTGATCACATGGAAATGTCATGATGCCTTGAGTTACATCATTTACTTAAAGACAACTACAGATTTTTTACTCAAATATATAAACCAATTATTCTGAAATTTATTTTCTCCCCCCTTGTATAGAATCATATATCCTCATCTCCATTGATGAATTGGAGTTTCACATTGGTGAACCGTCCTTACAAAGTCACAATACCTGTCACGACCCTTCGTCGGGGCCCGTGTCGTGACTACCCCAAGCCCGCCTTCCATAGGCCAGGGGCTGGTGACTAGCACCAAAGGAGTAAATCCCGATAAATGGGATGTAATTGCCTTTATAAAAGCAAAAAAACACCACAGAGTACAAGTAGAAGTAAAACACTAAGTACAAAAGAAAGTGATGAAAAGTAAATGGTCCAGAATACAAACCCAACTGAAAATACAGCTACAACTGAACAAAAGTACAACAGAAAAAGACAACAGCTGGAAGAACGGAAGCGTCTCCTAGTTCGTCCTCCTCGGATCCTACCTGGGGGTAGGTACAGATAGCGCCGCTCCTGGATCGTTCACCACGGATCCTACCTGAAGGGTAGGTACATATAGCCTCCACAACGCTCTCGCCCGTCAACCTCCTCCGTTAGTCGTCTCGTCGTGAAGTCCACCTCAGGATACTGACTTGTCGTGTGGTCCACCTCCGGGTACTGACTCGTCATGTGGTCCACCTCAGAGTATCGTCCAATCCTCGAACACTCGGCCTCCGTCAGCACTGCCCATCGTCTGCAACCAACACAATGTGGTGCTGGCATAGCCCGTGGTGGGGTGAGTATAACGATACTCAGTAGGGACTCTGAGACCCTAAAGGTCTCACTAAAACCAACAAGGATAACCACAAGAAGATCTCAAAAGATAACCTCTACTTAGATATATGCCCATACATTTAGCTAAGTTATCAAGTAACCCATCTCAATCATGAGGAAACACAAAGATTATGAAATCAACGGATAACCACTACCCAGGTATATGCCCATACATATACCTAAGTTATCAAGTGACCCATCTCAATCATGAGGTAAACACAAAGGTCATAGACTCAGCTCAAACAAGGATTTTCATTATCGAAACAGTAACTGCTGAAGAGCCCCGTCTCTGTAGTGTACAGTGGTCTTGTCATGACTCTGAGGTACTACTCACTAACCTAAGACTGCTGAGGTACTCTTCCTGTCGAGTACCGCGGGTTAGCCACCCAAACACAGTAGTGCTTCCCGCCGGGGTATGCCACCCAAACACAGTAGTGCACACCCCCTAGTAGCCTACAGAGGTACTCTCCGAACGAGTACCACGGGTCTGCACTGTCACATAGGTAGTGCTCTGTCCGCCATGGGTCTGCACCCAAACAAAGTTGTGCTCCATCCGCTGGGCTAGTCGACTCACTCCAAGTCGAGTCGGTCAAGCAGTCGGCTACACGGTCTCCGTACTCCACACGCTCGTCTCTGGGAGGGTCCACTCCACGAGCTACAGGTCGATACTCCAAGTATCTCAAAGTCCCACGAAGAAGTATCTCAAGGGACCGCCTCGTCCTAGGGGTCTTAACGCAATAGACGGCGCGTCAATCAGACGCCCGGTTTGTGAGTTATTAGACTTTTCGTCCCAGGGGCCCGGTTGGTTTCGTGAGCGAATCAACCCGGTCGTATCTCAACTGTACCCCGAACTCTCATAGGGTATACTCATATGGACCTTTTCTCAAAGTGATCACCAACGCCGCTGACGGTTCGTCGAACAGACGTCATGTCTGAAAGATATCAGCTTTTTTGTTCCAAGGGCCCGGTTGGATTTTGGGTACAATCCAACCCGGACACTATCCAACAACAACCCAAACTCAGGCGAAGTATGCCAAAAGTTACATCTCATCAAGAGGAATTCAACGAGATAGACGGCGCGTCAATCGGACACCCGATCTGTGAGTTATTGGTCTTTTCGTTTCAGGGGCCCGGTTGGTTTCGTGAGCGAACCAACCCGACCACACTCCGACAGCGTCCAAACCTCGAGCGGAGTAAGCCAATAGTTCGGTCTCATCAAGAGTAATTCAACAAAGTCGATGGAACGTCAATCGGACATCCGGAGGTCAATATATGAGTGTTTCCGCTCCGAGGGCCCGGTTTGTTTCGTGTAGGAAACAACTCTCCCGAACCCAATGTATTCTTAAACCTTGAGTTTGATATACCAAAACGACCGCCTCGATCCAAGGATCGCATCGCAACTGACGGTGCATCGATCGGAGGTCCGTAGCCTGAGATATGGGCAAAAGACCGATAAGGGTCAAAAAACGGGGGGTTTCGGGCCCGGACCGACCCGGCCCGAGACCCCCTGGGTCGGGCCGAACCGGGTCGACCCGACACAGATGCGGGTCCGACCCGGCCAGCGCAGCCCGGCCTGGTCTGCCCAAGCCGGCCTGGCTCGGCCAGGGGTTCGGCCGAATGACCGAACCGTGCGGGGGGCGCTGCCCCCGCGTGAAGAGTCGCGGCCCCGCGTGGGGCCGCCCTTGCCAGCGGACCCAGAAGCCGGCCGCGTCCCGCCTCCCTCCGGTCCCGCGGGCCGGACCCAGACCCAGGTCGGGTCAACCCGGTTCGGGCCGACCCAGGGGGTCTCGGGCCGGGTCGGTCCAGGCCCGAAACCCCAACCTCCGGACCTTTTTGGTCTTTTGCTCATAACTTGAGCTGCAGGCCTCCGATCGATGCACCGTCAGCGGTGATGCGATCCTTGGATCGATACGGTCGTTTCGGTATATCACAATCATGGTTTCGGAGGACTTTGATTTTTCCCGGGTTGGTTCGTACACGGAACCAACTGGGCCCTCGGAGCGGAAACACTTATATCTTGAGCCCCGGATGTCTGATTGATGTGTCGTCGGCTTTGTGGGATTCCTCTATGTGAGACGGATATTTTGGATTACTCCTCCAGAGGTTTGGATGCAGGTGGAGTACAGTCGGGTTGGTTTTGCCTTAAAAACCAACCGGGCCCCTGGGACGAAAAGGCCAACAACTCTCAGACCGGGCGTCCGATTGACGCGCCGTCTACGACGTTGAGTTCCTGACGGCGATACGGAACTTTTTGATACATCAACTCTGGACATTGGGTCAGTTGATGTATCAGCCTCTCGGCTCATGGAGCGGACCCTCCTGAACGAGCTTGCTGTGTGCGGGAACGCTAGTGCTGGCTGCGACTGCGACGACGACGACTGTGCAGAGATCCTCAGTGGATTCGACGGCGACGACTATAACACTAAGCGATCCTTTGTGGATCAGTGCTACCGATCCTGTGTGGGTCTGATCCTGTGTGGGTCAGTGCTCAGCGGTCCTGTGTGGGCCAGCGCTTACAGATCCTGTGTGGGTCCGATCCTGTGTGGGTCTTTGCGGGGGTTAGTTACCTATCGATCCTTTGTGGGTCAGATCCTTTGTGAGACATTGTGGGGGTTAGTTACCTATCGATCCTTTGTGGGTCAGATCCTTTGTGAGTCATTGCGGGGGTTTGTTACCTATCGATCCTTTGTGGGTTAGATCCTTTGTGGGTCATTGCGGGGGTTAGTACCTATCGATCCTTTGTGGGTCTGACGGCATAGATGAATCAGTGGATATATCTGATAATCTCTATCGTCATATGAAGAAGTATACCTGTGTGAGCTGAATCCTGTTTTCCTTCCTTTGTGGATTGTGTTGTGCTATCCTGTGTGGATTTACGTTTTGCTTTCCATTGTGGATTGTGTTATGCTATCCTGTGTGGATTTACGTTTTGCTTCCCTGTGTGGACTGGGTTGTACTTGGGCTCGGAAGTTGGAGCGTACGAGAATTGATGACTTAGGTATATGTATGGGCATATACCTAAGCAGTGTCAGATGTTACTTCGTGATTGTATCCTTTCTTTGTGTATTATTTTTTGTGGATTCTGGAGGACATTCGGGGGTTTCGGGGTCTCTACTGAGTAGCTTATACTCACCCCTGCACGGGCTATGCCCGGTCTACGTTGTGTTGGTTGCAGACTACGGATAGCGCTGATCGTGGTTGAGGCTTGCAGAGCAAGACGGTACCTGGAGGTGGACCACTGGGCGGGACGTACTCGGAGCGGTTGGATGGACCCGAAGAGCAGTGGAGGCTATCTGTACATACCCTTCAGGTGGGATTTTCAGTGGACAGCTCGGCGTTGTGGCTTTACTTTTCAGTTGTTGTTTTCCCTTTCCATTTGTACTTTACTTTCAGATTGGGCTTGTATACTGGCCCACTTACATTCCGCTCTTACTATTGTACTCAGTTTTACTTAGTGATTATTTCCACTGCTTGTTTGCTCTGTGGTGTTTGTGGTTTACATTAAAAAGGCAATTCCTTCCCTTTACCGGGATTTACGCCTTGGTGCTAGTCGTCATCCCCTGGCCTATGGAAGGCGGGCCTGGGGTAGTCACGGAACGGGCCCCGAGGACGTGTCGTGACAATACCATATTTTCCATTTATGATACATGTATTCTTACATAAATTCACCATATTCCATAAGTAGAATAAATAATTTATGATAAGTTGGTTTATAATAATTCATTCCATTAATAAAAAATATATGCACCTCATGTACATTTCGCGAATATTTTTTTCCTTGAGATGATGATCTTTATCTCCTAGTTGTTTCAAATTAAAACATCTTCATATTTTCATATTTTATCACATTGAAAAGGTATTTCATTTCCATAATACTGGAAGTGAAGCAACTATTTATAATTTATATTATATATCTCTTGGATATGATAACTGTAATTTTGGAAACATTTCTCTTCATATATTTTTTATTTTTAATCCATGATATTTATTTTACATTCTTTAGATGAAAATTGTATTGTTCCACCTTCAGCTCCAGGAATTATTCCTCATTTTTCAAGGTTATTTATCTATGATATTTTTAAAAACATCTTTATAGATCTTTTAAATATATGTAATTCTTCTTTTGGTGTCATTTATTTCACTTCTTTATGATTATGATGAAAATATTACTACATTGTGAATGAAACCATCATGAAAAATCAATACCTCTTGAAAGCATATTGAGTGTATGAAATTTTTCTCAACTATTTTTGTCTCACTAACTTTATAAAATGTCTCTTTCTCTTTGATAAAATATATATTATATTTCGCATCTATCCACAAAAACAAAACTAAATACATTGTGTTCTTTTATGTTTATTTGTTTCATCAATATAAGTAATAGCCTAAATTTTTTATGGGTCATGCAACTCAACGTTCATCAAGGAAGTGGGTGCATATAGTTTTTCCTTAGACACAACTAATTTATTTTTCAGATCAATAACATCTACATATTTTCCTTTATCTCTCAACTGCTACATATGTTGTCAATACACAACCATTTTACTTGATTCACAGAAAACATCTTTGATTCATTATAGAAATATGTACACAAACACCCTAATGTCATATGGGGAGTTAGAATTGTTTCTTGGTGATCATAATTCCACATCAATATTATAACCTAACCCTCATGTTATTTTTCTATATTGAATCATACATACATATAATTAGTTAGGTCATCAATGATATGGTAATATTATTCAATTTTGTATTTACTCTCGACTTATTTCTCTATGTTTCTATTATTTTGATATTTCAGTTTTTTAATGTCCACTTTTAATTCTGAAATATAAATTTTTTCATATAATGTGTATAGTAACATAAAAAACCATTCTCTTCCACTTTCATAGATCTCTATATGATAATTTCTTTTAGAGTGGTGTAATGTTTAGATTTTTTGTCAGATATTTCCTTGACTCCAAGACAATCCTAATTGTTATCCCCACCTTTAACCATATAAAAAATATACAGGATTACTTATTTTGGGGTTTTTACAGTCCTTGAACCATTATTATTTTATCTCCTTTGAGCTCTCATCTTCCTCATATAGTATGTTCCTCTTCCAAAATAATTTCAGTTGTGTTTTGTTTTTTATGTTCATTCCTTTGAATGGATTCCCCAATGGTACTTCTTCTCTATCATCATTTAACAAAATTATTAGGAATATATCAGGGTATTGTACCACTTTTCTACATAGAATTAACATATGTAGATTTTATCCTATGAATCTCCATTTTACAATTTTATTATTAGAGGAAATAAATGCATCATCTAAAAAACATCATTATCTATGGGATCATCTATAATTGATTGAATCTCTCTAACCAATACTTTGTATTTTTCATGAGATTTAGAGATTTGGGGGGGGGGGGGTTGGGGATATAGATGTTGGAGGTTTTGTTTCATCCAATTGGGGAAACCAAATCATGTGAAACAGTTGGTTAAGAAATTTACTATAGCATTTTTGTTTGGTTTCCCTACTATGTAAAACGGTTTGTGTGACCATTCCCTATAGAAGGTATAGCATTGGTACAGTTTTACTAGTAGTGTAACTATAAACCATAATCAATCCTAAAATTCTACATGATGGTTTGACACCAAACATGGGGTTTTGGCATAGTGTTTTTCCAAAATGGGTAACATGAGCTCACCATATTGTAGACTTAGGTGTTGTGATGGTAAAAATATTAGGTGATGGGAAGATGGGAATTGTCTATCCCTATGGTATGATATCAAAAAACCAACATTGTATATACCATGTCATGTTAAAGGTCATGGTGGTAGTAAAATATCATTCTTAATATGAGTGGAAAAAGGATTTCTAATGGGGGAATTGGATCACAGAATTACTTGACAAACCATAGACGTTTTGGTTGTTCACCAACCCATGGTCGAATATAGTGGGATTTTTTTATAAATTGTAAAAACTCAAGGTTTTATATAAATAATTTGAAATTATTGGTATTTTTTTAATATAGATATTTTTATGTAGCCTTTAAACATAATTTTACTACTTCTATGTTTTTTATTTCAAAAAATGGTCATCTACAATTGTGTTTATTATGTTATTTGGACTCTATTGGAACCAACTTGTTTTTTTAGTGAATATTAACATATCTTTATGAATGGTAATATGAGTAATTATATGACCCTAATGAATAGTATAATTTATTATTATTTTATTTTCTTAAGGTTTTATGACAATGACATCTTTATTAATGTTTCAATGTGATATAAAATCAATTATAGTTTTTAAATAATTAGTTTTTGAATTAATTATAATTTTATTTTAAAATTAAATTAACTAAATATAGAAAATTATTTTCAAAAAATTTACTTCATTTTTTAATTCTACACATCAAAAAATGGTTATGGTGATGTTTTGGGATTTTTCTGAAATTATTGTTTTCTCGGGGAACAGTAAAAATATAGTTTTGAGTTTCGGTGTGTTAAAGACAAAATGATGTAATAATGACGTAATAAATCTGGGTGACTTCTGTATAGTAAAATAAGGTATTAGGCTTCCCATGTGGATTATACCATGGAAAAGCACATGGTTTTTTACATACCTCTAATGAGGTGTCCCTTGGAAATTATTAAAATATTCCCCCACATCTGCTATAAATACCAACACATTCTGTATTTAACATATTTCCAAATTTCTCATCAAAAAATATATATACTTTTTACCACCCTAGTATCCCTCCCAAGGTTTCTTCAATCCCCCAAGGTCCCAACCATCATGTCATATGAGTTACTCTACAAGGTAAGAAAATTCTCAATTTCTTTCTTTTTCCATTCAAGTTCTCTTTTATGTGGTATAACATTCAAGTTTACATACCACATTTTATTTCCATATTATTATTGATCTATTATTTATTTGGATTCATTTTTTGATGAGTGACCCTTTTCCCCTATCTTTTTTATATATTTCTAAAACCATTTTGCATAGCCATTAAGCTGTCGAATTTTTGTAAGGGATTTCTCAATTATTCTCTTATTTTGTGTTCTATTATTTTCATAATATTTCTTCATATCTATATATCCAAGAGGCATGAAATATCCAGAAATAATGTATATTTGGTATGTTCTCATGCTCATGGAAAAATCATCATCATTAATCTTCTCCTCTCCCACTTATTCAAGGAATAAAAACATTGTCCGTAATGTGTCAAATTATCGAAATCATGGACAATGTGATTTCAATTTCCATTAATTCTTTCATGTCTATTCATAAAACAATTTCTATGGTTGAACCAAGTTTTAATATATGTATTATGTCACCTTCATGGTTCTAGAAATATTTGTCACTCATATATTTAATTTATAAGAAAAAATGAGGTTGTTATTATCAAAGAACAACTAAAATGTTCTAAACAAACATCATTAATGTTTTAACTTATGAATAATCCTCATATAAAAAATCAACATCATAAATGGTATAAATTAAAGTATTGTAAATATTTAAAAACCTTTCCATTCAAATTCTAGAGTTTCACTTCCAATAGATAAGAACATATATCATGAACCAATCATGGAAATCATGGTTGGAACTCACCCAAAACAGTTCAAGGAACAAAATACTAACAATTAAGGGATAAAATGTGGTTAGAAAATGATCATATAAGATGTTCTAACGATTAAAATTTTTACTTAGTATACTAATAACACTCTTTTAACCATTATACAGGAATTTTGAACATTTTTGAAGTAAGAAAATTCCGAGGTAAGGGAATTCTTAACCGGGTTTCTATCCTTTGGGTTAACCTTCTACTTTGTTATTTATGTTCTATTAAAATTTATTGTGTTATGGGTTTTGATTATATTATGTTGAATTATGAATAATAATAGTGTATATAAATATTACCTCCACTCTATTATGTCTCTATTTAATTTTATAATAATTATAAGGGGATTTCATTTTAAAATCATCTTTTAAAATTATTTTTTTACAAAATTATAAAGAAATGTCTTTATGCTTTTATTAATGTTGTATGATTGTGTTATGGTTCTTGGTAATTTTTTATAATGAATTTTGGGACCTATATCTCCCTCCATTGCATTGGGTATGTCTAAGTTGGAGGTCGGTCGTATGGTTACTTCAAGTGTAACTGTGATGGCTTCAAAAATTGTAAGGTAGTCGTAAGGGGCACATGAGACTTAGCCCAGTTGGTAAGGACTCCGTAGGTGCATCCAAATGACCAGCGATCAAATCAAGGTGGAGGCAGAATTTTCGGGGGGTACTGAAGCAGTACTATAGTGGGACTGTAGAAGTATTGTAGCAGGTATTTGTAGCAGGAACTGTGCAGTACTGTAGCAGGTACTGTAGCGGGAGCTATAGAAAAAACTATTTGGCACTGTAGAAGTTGGGAATATGCCCCCATTTGGGCCTTCAGGCCACCGATTTGGTCCCTGAGTCCTGTAAGGACTTCGGGCCACCCTTACCTTTGAGTCAGTAAGGCCTTTGGGCCACCTCAAGGCCTTCGGGCCACGTTAAGTGCAGATGCAAACCAGACAACCTACAAGGAACAAGCTCTACAAGTAGGATGAGCAAAGACCTTTCACCAGATCAGAAGCTAAACTTATTGCAAGAATGAGAGGGTATGACACCTTCCATCGGGACAAGCCTATGAATGCACGGGAATGCCTAGCCGAACAACCATGCGAAGGTGGAGAGCTGATTTCATGATCAAGATTCTGGGGAGGAGAAGTTCCATGTAGTTAGTCTGGGTTGTATGTAATGTTTGAAGCCTACAGTAAATGAATTCCAATATGGCCTACGAGCCACGTAATACATACGCCTACGGGCCTTGTAAGGGTTCCACCTTACCCCTTGGAAGGTAGATTATCAAAATCAATAAAAAATGAAGGCCTTCGGTCCATTGGAGTTTAAGGTAGCCGTAAGGGTTACGAATTATAAGGTAGCCAAGAAGGTTACAAGATTATGTATGTAATGCCCAAGATACATTTATGGTTCTACTTATTTTCTTAGCTATTTTGTAAATCTCATGTTTCACAAATTATGTATATATATACAGGTGATAAGTATGTCTTTTAAAAATTATTTCATACGTTACAAGTATTCATGGACTAATATGTTCTTTCCTACTTTTTATATCCCTCAGTGAGATTTTGTGATCATCCAATGTTTTAAATGATTTTAGAATGGTTATAAGGATGTTTAGTAAAATGAAGGAATATGTGTTAAATTTTTGATAAATTGTCAATGAAATCATGTTTTAAGTTTAAATGTTTTATATTTAATAATAATGGAAACTATTTTATGGTATCCACTCTATAACAATGTGTAAGGCTGTGAATTTATTATGTAACAATTATTTAAATCCCTAAACATGAAAAGATATTCAATGTAATAGTAATTTTTTTTCTTTACTAAAATCAACATTATGTAATGTAATAAGGTCAGGTCCTTATATTTGGCATCCTAGGATGGTTTAGATAACTTTAGGGGTTAGGATGATGTTAAAAGAATACCATAAATTATTTTTACACTATGATTAATTTTAAATGTTATATCATTTAAATATTACCATGTTGCTTCATCTGAGATATGTTTGATCAGAATGGTTTTTCGTAGAAGAAAAAGGAAAGCAGAAGAGGGGAGACACTGACAGAAGGACATCCTTCTGAATCTGCATCCCGGAATGGTAGGATTTGGAAACAAGCAGTTTGTGATTGTAATGGATCAGCTAATGCAAGAAATAAATGATGGGGCAATCAATGCTACAAAACAACCCGAGGTACCACAACAAAACATGAAAACAGTGGAACATTTTATGAGAAAACACCCTCCTACATTCAATGGATCTTTTGACCAAGTGGTGGCTCAAGGATTGATTAAATCCCTTGAAAAGATATTTGATGTAATGGGTTGTTCAGATAATCAAATGTATGTCTTTCCAATTCTCATTTTTATGGTGAAGCTGACCAGTGTTGGTCAATGGTAAAGAATATCAAGGATTGAGATGATATTGATGCCTTTGAGTGGGATGAATTTAAATGTATTATCCTTGAAAAATATTTTCCAACGGTGGTGTGACTTAGTATGTGTAAAGACATGTAAAAATCAAGGGAAATTTTTTCTTAATTTTCTTTGGAATTTTACAAGAACGCGGTTTCTGACGGCACCTGATTCTAAGGCCTGGAGTGCCCGGAATCAATTTCCAAAGATTGGCTCGGGTACGTTCAGTGAACGAACGAGCGGGAATTCCTAACTTTTGATCTGGTGCTCGGAATTCAAATCCGAGGACACCGATGAACTCGCAGCGCCGATATTCGCTTAAGAAGACGTTTTCCGAAGTTGCATTTGCCTAGGAGGAGTTGTTTAATTTTCTGGATGAAATGAAGAGTAAAATAAAATTGTGTTACAATATTTATTTTATATCATTAAAGTGGTTAAAATCTTTTGTTGGAAGTTGGGTGGTTTAACCACCTAAGAGAGGATTAAGGTGAGGAGGGGCCCACTCGAGCCCCACCTTTTCAAATTCCCTAACTCCCCTCTCTCCCTCTTTAAAGCTTGATAACTTAACACTTAATTAATTACACAACTCATGTATAATTAATTAAGTGTTTTGTTTTTGAAATTTAAGTTTTTGAAATGCTTGTCTTAGTAAATAAAATAAGGAGGGACCTTATTTTATTTGGATTGCTGGGTGAGGTGTGGAAGAGCTTTGGAGAGAAGCTGAATAAATCCTCCACCTTCTTCATCTCCTTCGTGGAAGAACGCGTAGAACGTCCGCCGCCCACGAAGAACACCGACGATGACATCTTGACTCGTCTTCTCCGATTGCTTCCTCCTCGACTTCATCGTCTTCTAACCGACGTCAACGAAATGACGACTGCTTCCCACGACTACGTCAATGTGCGACTATCGAGGTAGGGGCTTTCTTCAATATGATTATCACTTTCCATGTTTTCCCTTCAAAATCTATTGTGGGATTGGGAAAATGTTTGATGAGGATTGTAGGGAATTTTATTTAATTTATGTGTGAATCATTTGAAACAAGGTTCAATTTTTAATTAATAAAAAATTGTGCCATTTGGGTGTTGGTTATTTCTGATTGTTAGCATCTAATGCGGAGGGCGCGGGCCGAACGAACACGGCCCGACAACCCTCCGTAATTTTGTTTTTGGTGTGTGGATTTGACAGTGATGAGGAATCAAATCCGTAATGGGAAAAATGAGGTATCTGTTCCGAAGATCTCGATCTGAGAAAATCGCCGGCGAAGACCGCAAGTGGAACGGACCACCGGAGTGCGTCCGGTGGTCCGCGGAAGACGGCGGCCGCGCGCCGCTCCGGCGCGGCGGCGCCGTCGACCCGCGGCGGAGGCGCGCCGCCGGAGTAACCCACCGCGGCTAAGCCGCGGTGGTCAACAGGCGGCTGGCAAAGCCGGCCGCGACGGTCCAAGGGCGGGACCCTTGAGGGTCCCGCGTTTCATTTTTCGGCCGGCCAAACAGCCGGCCGTTTCCAGGAATTCCGGGGGATTAAACCCCCGGATGAAGGCGGAGCGGGCCCCCCACGTGGGGGGGGGGGGGGGTTGTTTTGCAAAGCACGGGGGGCTACCCCCCCCCCCCCCCCCGTTTCCACGACCAGTGCTCGGCCAACCGGCCGAGCTGAGCGGCCGAGCCGGGTCCAGCGGACCGGGTCGGGTCGACCCGGTTCGGACCAGGGGGGTCGGGCCGGGTCGGACCGGGCCTAGACCCCAGGTTTCAGATGGGTTTCGGTCTTTTGGCCATAACATGATCCACAGACCTCCGAATGACGAACCGTCTACGGCAACGCGATCCTTGAATCGAGACGGTCGTTTCGGTATATTACACTCAGAGTTTCAGAATACTTTGAGTTCGGCCGGGTTGGTTTGTTCACGAAACCAACCGGGCCTTTGGAGCGGAAACACTCTTATCTTGAACTAAGGACGTCCAATTGACGTGCCGTCAGCTTTTTTGTGTTCCTCTTAGTGAGACGGATCTTTTGGCATACTCCGCCCGAGGTTTGGACGTATGTGGAGTACGGTCGGGTTGGCTTTGCCTTAGAATCCAAACGAGCCCCTGGGACGAAAAAGCCAATAACTCTCAGACCGGGCGTCCGATCGACGCACCGTCTGTTGAGTTGAGTTCCTGTTGACGATTCGGAACTTTTGGATACATCAACTCTGGACTTTATGACAGTTGATGTATCAGCCTCTCGGCTCGTGGAGCGGACCCTCCGAACGAGCTTGCTGTGTGCGGGAACCCTAGTGCTCGCTGCGACTGTTACTGTGACTACTACTGCTACTGCTACTGCTACTGTGACTGTGACGACGACAGTACAGAGATCCTGTGTGGATTCGATGACGACGACTACAGCACTCAGCGATCCTACGTGGATCATTGCTACAGGTCCTATGTGGGCCCGATCCTGTGTGGGTCTTTGCGCTCAGCGGTCCTGTGTGAACCAGCGACTACAGTTCCTATGTGGGCCCGATCCTGTGTGGGTCTTTTGCGGGGGTTAGTTACCTATATATCCTTCGTGGGTCCGACGACTTAGATGGATCAGATATCATCTTTATCGTCCTTTGAAGAAGTATACCAATGTGAGCTGAATCCTATTGCTTTCCTGTGTGGATTGAGTTGTGCTATCCTATGTGGATTTCGTTTTTCTTTCCTGTGTGGAATACGTTTACTTTCCTGTGTGGACTGAGTTTTACTTGGGCTCGGAGGATGGAGAGTGTTGGAATTGATGGCTTAGGTATATGTATGGGCATATACCTAAAGCAGTGTCAATTGTTACTTTGTGTTTGTATCTTCCTTTGTGGATTATCCTTTTTGGATTTTGTGAGACCTTCGAGCGTCTCGGGGTCCCTACTGAGTAGCCTATACTCACCCCTACACGGGCTATGCCCACAGTACGTTGTGTTGGTTTCAGATGACGGACAACGTTGATCTTGGCTGAGGCTTGCAGAGCATGACGGTACCTGGAGGTGGACCACTGGGCGGGACGTGTTCGGAGCAGACGACGGGACCCGTGGAGCAGTGGAGCTATCTGTACCCACCCTATAGGTGGGATCTCTAGTGGACAGCTCGCTGTAGCGGCTTTTACTTACAGTTGTTTCTTTCCCTTTCGAGTTGTACTTTACTTTCAGTTTGGGTTTGTATACTGGCCCTTTTACTTTTCCGCACTGTCAGTTGTACTCTGTTTTTACTTAGTATTTACTTTCCTCTTGCTTACTCTGTGGTGTTTGTTTACTTTACAAAGGCAATACCTTCCCTTTTTACCGGGATTTACGCCTTGGTTCTAGTCTCCAACCCCTAGCCTATGGGAGGCAGGCTTGGGGTAGTCACGGCATGGACCCCGAGGGCGGGTCGTGACAAATTGGTATCAGAGGAGTTCGGTTCTACCGCGAACTCTGATCTTTTCTATGTGACGCAATAATGTTTAGCATATTGAGTGTGGTTATCAGTCCAGGGAGTCCAGTGTTGGTGTGGCAGCCGACGTATCCGTACACCAGGACCCTGACTTCTGATTTCCAACTTAATGCACGAAAACATTGATTGAATGTGTGTTTAAATGTTTTATTTGTGATTACTTATATCAGCTCATCAGGTATACTGTTCTGACCATGGCACACCTGTTTCCTTTTCAGGATGGCCCCACGACGGCAGCCAGCTAGGGTTCCGAGAGTCGACTGTGATGAAAGCCCACCGAGCGACGAGGCTTCGGTGCTTGGCCCTTTGTCAGCAGTGGCACCGGCGGTAGCTTTACCCGCTGAGCCCCCGATGCTTCCAGCACCAGCCGCTGACGATGCACGTCTCCTCAGCGCACTGCATGAGTTTCAGCGCCAGTGACCTCCCAGGTTTCGCGGGGAGACGGATCCCCAGGAAGCCGAGGACTGGCTGGAGGCAGTGGTACGTGTGTTTAGGCTAGTGAGGACACCAGCAGACCTCATGGTGATCCTTGCTGCGAGCCTACTACACGCAGCAGCAGGACGATGGTGGAGCTTGATGCTCAAGGTGCACGATGAGGCATATCTACTTTGGACGGACGTTGAGAGCCTCTTCCACTCGGAGTTCGTCCCAGCCACCCTTCGTTCGGTGCGTATCCAAGAGCTTCTTCAGCTGCGGCAGGGCAGCATGACGGTCGCTCAGTACTCGGCGAGATTTACTGATCTCTCGCGCTACTCGACCGACATGGTACGGGACCCATTCTTCCGGTCCTGGACCTTTGAGCAAGGTTTGAGACACGAGATCAGGGCATCGCTGATCTCCCTCAGCATACCGACTCAGACAGGAGTACTGGAGCGGGCCCTTCTGATCGAGAGCTTCCTTGCTGAGTCTACACCAGCGCAGCGACCCACCGCAGGGCGGCACGTGGCAGAGTCATCTGCAGCAGGCAGTCGACGGATGACTCAGGGGTCCAGACAGACCAGACCTTCGGGCAGACGACCTCAGGGCACTGGCTTAGCAGTGCGGGGCACACAGCGCGGAGCTAGTCTTTCGAGAGGCAGACAGTGCTACTCGTGCGGCGGGCATGGCCACATGGCTCGTGACTGCCCGACCCGCCGTGCCGAGGAGCAGCAGTCAGTTGAGGGACCACTGAGGCAGAGGAAGAGGGTCGACCGTGGCGGTCTGCAGGGAGGAGGCAGACGAGGCAGAGGAGCTGGTCGAGCAGCAGGTGGTGGGCGACGCTTTGAGGCTCTGCCACCACCACCACCAGGAGGTCCACCCCGACCACAGGGAGCTGGCGGGCAGAGACAGGCACAGCTCCAGGCAGCAGAGGCCTACGACCACGGCGCACCCGAGATGATTCTATGTACTATCTGTGTCTATTCCACCCTTTCTGTAGTTCTTATAGATACAGGAGCGAGTCACTCTTTCATAGCCGCTGCCCTTGTTCGGAGCTCGGAGATTCCGACAGAGCCGTTGGCTCGATCCTTACGGCTAGAGACTCCTACGGGAGCAGACTCGATGATTACGCACTGGTGCCGGCAGTGTGAGCTTACTCTAGGAGGCGAGAGCTTCGGCTGGGATCTTCTTGTAGCAGCGTCGAGGCCTTACGACGTCATCTTGGGAATGGATTTGCTATCTACGGTCCATGCACAGATTGACTATTTTAGGCGCAAGGTGCGATGTGTACGCACCGACGGGAGTAGGTTCACCTTCACCGGCGAGAAGGGAGCCTTAGCAGCACAGGATGGACTTCCGCGGAGGAGAGAACATCCCATTACTCATCATTTAGCTAGCCTCATCCTTGGAGCAGTTTATGTGAAAAGCCCTGGTTTTCCTGCAGTGGTGGATCAGTTTGCGGATGTTTTTCCTGACGACGTTCCAGGGCTACCTCCTCATAGAGAGGTAGAATTTTATATTGACTTGTACAACGGGACAGCCCCGATATCCACTCCAGCATATCGGATGGCCCCCGCCGAGCTTCGAGAGCTACGGGTACAGTTGGAGGACTTGCAGGTCAAGGGGTTCATCCGACCCAGTGTTTCACCCTGGGCTTCCCCGATATTGTTCGCCAAGAAGGAGGACGGGAGCTTGCGACGTTGTGTTGACTATCGTCGCCTGAACCAGGTGACAGTGAGGAACAAGTATACGCTACCGATGATTGATGACCTCTTTGATCAGCTGAAGGGAGCACGGTGGTTCTTGAAGATAGAACTCAGGTCAGGCTATCATCAGCTCAGAGTCAGAGATGAGGATGTGCAGAAGACGGCCTTCAGATGTCGGTATGGTCATTATGAGTTCTTGGTTATGCCATTCGGCGTAACCAATGCTCCAGCAGTGTTCATGGCCCTCATGAATAGGATCTTTCAGCCATACCTTGATCGGTTTGTCGTAGACTTCATCGACGACATTCTGATTTACTCTACGACTGAGGAGGAGCACGCCTATCACTTGCGAGTTGTACTAGACACACTCCGAGAGCACCAGCTTTATGGTAAGCTCTCGAAGTGCCAGTTCTAGATACGTGAGGTCCACTTCTTGGGACACGTTATCTCTGAGGCGGGAGTTGCAGTGGATCCTGCGAAGATCGAGGCTGTGTTAGCATGCGAGCCACCCAGGAGCGTGACTGAGGTTCGGAGTTTCTTGGGAAAAGCTGGATACTATTGGAGATTCATTCCAGACTTCTCTAGAGTTGCGGCACCACTCACATCTTTGACGAAGAAGGGGAAACCCTTCGTGTGGTCAGACAGATGTCAGCAGAGCTTCCAGGAGCTGAGACAGAGATTGACCAGCGCACCTATCTTGAGGTTTCCTGAGGAGGGAGTAGGGTACGTAGTCTACTGCGATGCATCAGGGACCGGACTCGGATGTGTTCTGATGTAGGAGCGGGCAGTGATCGCCTATGGATCACGTCAGTTGAGGCCGCATGAGTAGAACTACGCTTCCCATGATCTGGAGTTAGCAGCAGTGGTCTTCGCTCTGAAGACATGGCGACACTATCTGATGGACGAGCGCTTTATAGTTGTTTCCGATCATCAGAGTCTCAGGTATATCTTCTCGCAGAAGGACCTGAACCTGAGACAGCGGTGATGGCTCGAGTTCCTCCAGGACAATGACTTTGAGATAGTCTATACTCCTGGGAAGGGGAACGTAGTAGCTGATGCCCTCAGCAAGAGGACGGGCACTCAGCTACTTGAGGAGGTGACGGAGCAGCTAGCCTCTTTGCAGATATCCTTCGTGGATAGAGATGGAGCAGCCTTCCTCCAGTCTCTCCCAGTCACCCCTCCACTACTGCAGCGGGTCAGAGAGGCACAGCGTGAGGATGCTAACTATGAGACACAGCGTGCACAGATATCCTCGGGACAGGCACCTGATGGTTTCTCCCTTGGAGCAGAGCACGACATCCTTTTCAGAGGATGTACCATGGTACCAGTCGCTTTGCGAGAGGAAGTGCTGAGAGAGTTTCACACTTATTCTTTGGCGGTACATCCTGGAGTGGCGAAGATGTACCAGGACCTCAGACGACAGCACTGGTGGCCAGGCATGAAGAAGGCAGTAGCAGAGTTCGTTTCTCGATGCCTCACCTGCCAGCAGTTGAAGGCGGAGCATCAGGTACCAGAAGGCTTGGTACAGCCCTTGGAGGTTCCGGAGTGGAAGTGGGACGACATATCTATGGACTTCATGAATGGACTTCCACGCACTTCCAGAGGTCACGACTCCATCTGGGTGATTGTTGACCGACTCACAAAGTCGGCACACTTCTTACCCATTAGAGAGCAGGCCTCAGTGGAGATCTTGGGACGTCTCTACGTTCAGGAGATCATGAGGCTCCACGGCGTGCCATCATCTATCATCTCCGATCGAGATGCTCGCTTTACTTCCCGGCATTGGAAGGGGTTGCAGGAGGCGTTCGGGACTAAGCTACGTCTGAGCACAGCCTTTCACCCTCAGATGGATGGTCAGATGGAGAGGACCATTCAGACTCTCGAGGACATGCTCCGTGCATGTGTCCTCGACTTTGGTCGTAGCTGGGAGGACCACCTACCCTTGGTGGAGTTTGCGTACAACAACAGCTACCACTCCACCATCGGGATTGCACCGTATGAGGCGTTGTACGACCGACCTTGTAGATGTCCTTTGTGCTGGACAGACCCTGGGGAGTCAGCACTGGTG
This sequence comes from Viscum album, assembly GCA_963277665.1. Taxonomy (NCBI): domain Eukaryota; kingdom Viridiplantae; phylum Streptophyta; class Magnoliopsida; order Santalales; family Viscaceae; genus Viscum; species Viscum album. The sequence continues at coordinate 1,431,648,412 of OY728141.1, forward strand.
GGACCAGAGATGGTCCAGGCCACGCCAGAGAAGGTCCAGGTCATCCAGGAGCGGAAGAGGACAGCTCAGAGCCGGCAGAAGTCATACGCTGACAGGAGGCGGAGGCCACTAGAGTTCGAGGATGGTGACCACGTCTTCTTGCGGGTCTCACCTCGACGTGGTATTCGGAAATTTGGCCGAGGCGGCAAGTTATCTCCGCGCTTCATCGGACCCTTCCAGGTCCTCAGTAGGATTGGTGAGGTGGCTTATCGCCTGGATCTACCACCTCAGTTGCACCGGGTGCACGACGTCTTCCACGTGTCTCAGCTGAGGAGATACGTGCACGACCCGACGCACATCATTGACCATGGGGAGCTTGACTTTGACGATGGGGTGACTTTTACGGAGGTCCCGGTGGAGATAGAGGATCGACAGGAGCGGGTCCTACGTGGGCGATCGATTCCTCTTGTGCGCATCAGATGGCAGCACGGGAACCTCCAGGAGAGCACATGGGAGCGGGAGGCTCAGATGCGTGCTCAGTACCCTCATTTGTTTCCCTAGTTTTTTATGTATCTTTACGCGGACGTAAATCCCTGAGGTGGGAGTAATGTAAAGACCCGTAAAATTCAAGGGAAATATTTTCTTAATTTTCTATGGAATTTTACAAGAACGCGATTTCTGACGACACCTGATTCCGAGGCCTAGAGTGCCCGGAATCAATTTCCAAAGTTTGGCTCGGGTACGTTCAGTGAACGAACGAGCGGGAATTCCTATCTTTTGATCTGGTGCTTGGAATTGAAATCTGAGGACACCGATGAACTCGCAACGCCGATATTCGCTTAAGAAGACCTTTTCCGAAGCTGCGTTTGCCTATGAGGAGTTGTTTAATTTTCTGGATGAAATGAAGAGTAAAATAAAATTGTGTTACAATATCTATTTTATATCTTTAAAGTGGTTAAAATCATTTGTTGGAAGTTGGGTGGTTTAACCACCTAAGAGAGGATTAAGGTGAGGAGGGGCCCACCCGAGCCCCACCTTTTCAAATTCCCTAACTCCCCTCTCTCCCTCTTTAAATCTTGAAAACTTAACACTTAATTAATTACACAACTCATGTATAATTAATTAAGTGTTTTGTTTTTGAAATTTAAGTTTTTGAAATGCTTGGCTTAGTAAATAAAATAAGGAGAGACCTTATTTTATTTGGATTGTTGGGTGAGGTGTGGAAGAGCATTGGAGAGAAGCTGAAGAAATCCTCCACCATCTTCATCTCCTTCGTGGAAGAACGCGAAGAACGTCCGCCGCCCATGAAAAACACCGACGATGACATCTTGACTCATCTTCTCTGATTGCTTCCTCCTCGACTTCTTCGTCTTCTAACCGACATCAACGAAATGAAGACCGCTTCCCACGACTACGTCAACGTGCGACTATAGAGGTAGGGGTTTACTTCAATATGATTATCACTTTCCATGTTTTTCCCTTCAAAATCTATTGTGGGATTGGGAAAAATGTTTGATGAGGATTGTAGGGAATTTTATTTAATTTACGTGTGAATCGTTTGAAACAAGGTTCAATTTTTAATTAATTAAAAATTGTGCCATTTGGGTGTTGGTTATTTCCGATTGTTAGCATCTAATGCGGAGGGCTCAGGCCGAACGAACACGGCCCGACAACCCTCCGTAATTTTGTTTTTGGTGCGTGGATTTGACAGTGATGAGGAATCGAATCCGTAATGGGAAAAATGAGGTATCTGTTCCGAAGCTCTCGATCCGAGAAAATCGCCGGCGAAGACCGCAAGTGGAACGGACCACCGGAGTGCATCCGGTGGTCCGCGGAAGACGGCGGCCGCGTGTCGCTCCGGCACGGCGGCGCCGACAACCCGCGGCGGAGGCGCGCCGCCGGAGTAACCCACCGCGGCTAAGCCGCGGTGGTCAACAGGCTGCCGGCAGAGCCGGCCGCGACGGTCCAAGGGCGGGACCCTTTAGGGTCCCGCGTTTCGTTTTTCGGCCGGGAAAACAGCCGGCCGTTTCCAGGAATTCTGGGGGATTAAACCCCCGGATGAAGGCGGAGCGGGCCCCCCACATGGGGGGGGGGGGGCGTTGTTTTGCAAAGCACGGGGGGCTGCTCCCCCCCGTTTCCTCGACCAGCGCTTGGCCAACCGGCCGAGCTGAGCGGCCGGGCTGCGCCGCCGGCCGGCCCGGGTCCAGCGGACCGGGTCGGACTGACCCGGTTCGGGTCGGATCCGGGTCGGGTCATCCCTGTTCGGGTCGACCCGATTCAGGTCGGCCTAGGGGGGGTCGGGCCGGGTCGGACCGGGCCTAGACCCCAGGTTTCGGACGGGTTTTGGTCTTTTGGCCATAACTTGAGCCACGGACCTCCGAATGACGAACCATCTGCGGCAACGCGATCCTTGGATCGAGACGTTCATTTCGGTATATTACACTCCGAGTTTCGGAATACTTTGAGTTCGGCCGGGTTGGTTCGTTCACGAAACCAACCGGGCCTTCGGAGCGGAAACGCTCTTATCTTGAGCTAAGGACGTCCGATTGACATGCTGTCAGCTTTGTTGTGTTCCTCTTAGTGAGACGGATCTTTTGGAATACTCCGCCCGAGGTTTGGACGCAGGTGGAGTACGGTCGGGTTGGTTTTGCCTTAGAAACCAACCGGGCCCCTGGGACGAAAAGGCCAATAACTCTCAGACCGGGCGTCCGATCGACGCACCGTCTATTGCGTTGAGTTCCTGTTGACGATTCGGAACATTTGGATACATCAACTCTGGACATTGTGACAGTTGATGTATCAGCCTCTCGGCTCGTGGAGCGGACCCTCCGAATGAGCTTGCTGTGTGCGGGAACCCTAGTGCTGGCTGCGACTGTTAATATGACTACTACTGCTACTGCTACTGCTACTGTGACTGCGACGACGACAGTACAGAAATCCTGTGTGGATTCGACGACGACGACTACAGCACTCAGCGATCCTACGTGGATCAGTGCTACAGGTCATGTGTGGGCCCGATCCTATGTGGGTCCGATCCTATGTGGGTCTTTGCACTCAGCGGTCCTGTGTGAACCAGCGCCTACAGGTCCTATGTGGGCCCGATCCTGTGTGGGTCTTTTGCGGGGGTTAGTTACCTATCGATCCTTCGTGGGTCCGACGACTTAGATGGATCAGAGATCATCTTTATCGTCCTTTGAAGAAGTATACCTGTGTGAGCTGAATCCTGTTGCTTTCCTGTGTGGATTGAGTTGTGTTATCCTATGTGGATTTCGTTTTGCTTTCATGTGTGGAATATGTTTACTTTCCTGTGTGGACTGAGCTGTACTTGGGCTCGGAGGATGGACCGTGTTGGAATTGATGGCTTAGGTATATGTATGGGCATATACCTAAAGCAGTGTCAGTTGTAACTTTGTGTTTGTATCTTCCTTTGTGGATTATCCTTTGTGGATTTTGTGAGACCTTAGAGGGTCTCAGGGTCCCTACTGAGTAGCTTATACTCACCCCTGCACGGGCTATGCCCGCACTACGTTGTGTTGGTTGCAGACGACGGACAGCGTTGATCTTGGCTGAGGCTTGCAGAGTAGGACGGTACCTGGAGGTGGACCACTGGGCGGGACGTGTTCGGAGCAGACGACGGGACCCGTGGAGCAGTGGAGCTATCTGTACCCACCCTTCAGGTGGGATCTCCAGTAGACAGCTCGGTGTAGCGCCTTTTACTTACATTTGTTGTTTTCCCTTTCGAGTTGTACTTTACTTTCAGTTTGGGTTTGTATACTGGCCCATTTACTTTTCCGCACTTTCAGTTGTACTCTATTTTTACTTAGTGTTTACTTTCCGCTTGCTTACTCTATGGTGTTTGTTTACTTTACAAAGGCAATGCCTTCCCTTTTTACCGGGATTTACGCCTTGGTTCTAGTCGCCAGCCCCTGGCCTATGGGAGGCGGGCTTGGGGTAGTCACGGCATGGACCCCGAGGGCGCGTCGTGACAGGATGAAATTCCATGAATTGAAGAAAAATGAGGAAGATTTAGTTATTTTCTATGAAGAGAACTCCACCCAACTGGCAAGGTATGCTCCAAATCTTATTCTGGATCTTGATAGCCAAATCAACCGCCTTTACTATGGATTGAAGCAAAAGTATTGAAGGGTGTTGGACTCTTGTGAATTCAAATGTTATGAAAAACATGTTTGATGTGTTGAGAGGGTAGATATGGAGTTTTCTGATGATCATGTTCATTTTGGAAACAAGGAGAGGAATAGGTCCAGATGTCAAGTGATGGGTAAGAATCAACCAATGAAATATGATGGTATGAAAATCCAGTTTCTTGTTTGTGAAAAGTGTGGCAAGAAGCACCATGGGTAATTTCATAGAAAAATTGTGAAGTGTTTTCAATGTGTTAAGTTTGGACATATGGATCAAGATTTTAATGAAAATGACCCAATGATTAATCTAGATAGGAAAACATTTAAGTGTTATAAATGTAGTGATATGGGTCACTATGCAAATTCCTGCCTAAAGAGATATCCAAATTATGCAAAGAGGATTGACTATAAGGAGAAAGGTGTAGTGTGATCCTATGTGACTACATCGGCATATATCATGCCATCCAATGATGTTGTATCAGGTACTTTTTTTTTGTTCACTCGGATTTCGATAATGTTTTGTTTGATAAAGGGTCTACACATTCCTTCATCTATGAGAAATTTTTGAATAAATTGGAAATATCACCTCAAAAAATGTGATCAGAACTTATTGTTAAAACACCAGGGAGAATAATTATAGAAAAGAGGAATTATAATAATCCTTATATTATGGTCTATGGAAAGACTCTACCTGAAAACTTGTTGTTTTACCATTATTCGAGATTGATTTTATAATGGGAAAGGATTGGCATTCTGTTTATCATGAAAAAATTGACTTTAGATTTAAATAAGTTGTTTTTTAGAATGAGTTTCAGTTTGTATACAAGAAAAAACCCATAAAATTGATAACATATCAGGAAGATGAACAACTATAGAAAGATAGAAATGAATGTTATCTTTCTCATATGGTCAAAAACAAGGGAACTATTTTGATTAATGATAAGACAGTGGTAAATGAATACCTTGATGTTTTTCCTAATGAGTTTCCTAGTTCCGTACTGTGCTGGGATGTCGAATACACAATTGGCTTAGTTCCTGATGCTAAGATAATTTCAAAACCCCCTTATCATATAGCTCAAACAGAAATTCTTGAATTGAAAAATCAGTTGTAGTATTTTCTTAATAAAGTCTTCATTCATCCTAGCACTTCACCATGGGGAGCTCTGGTTTTGTTCGTTAAAAATAATTATGGTTCCAGGATACTTTTCATTGATTATATATATTTTAATATCAAAACTGTTAAATACAAGTATCCTTTGCCTCACATCGATGACTTGTTTAATTAGCTCCATGGAGCTCAATACTTTTCGGAGATCGACATGAGATCTGGATACCATCATCTGAAGGTGAAGGAGGATGACATCCCAAAAATAGTCTTTCATACTTGATATGGGCATTATAAATTTGTTGTTATGTCTTTTGGGTTAACTAATGAACATTTTGTGTTCTTGAATCTTATGAATATAATTTTTCATGGGTTCTTGGATAAATTTGTGGTTTTGTTTATTGATGACATTATAGTATTTTCTAAAAACAAATTGGAGCTTGAAAAACATCTATGGGTTGTTCAACAAACCTTAAAAGAAAATAAATTGTAAGGAAAATTCATCAAGTGTGATTTTTGGTTGCAACAGATTTCTTTTAATCAGAACATTGTAAATTGGGATGGAATAATTGTTGATCCAGCCAAAAAATAGTGGTTGATGAATGGAGAAGACCAAAAAATATTACGGAGTTTCGTAGTATTCTTGGTTTAGCTGGTTTTTACCGACAGTTTGTTATGAATATTGAACGGTTATGTAGACCGATAACTAAGTTAACACCAAAAGGGGTTAAATTTGTTTAGAAAATAATAATGTGATGTTTTTTTTCATGAAAAAAAGAAGATATTAGTGAATGGTCATGTTATTCCTTACCTTCATGAAATGGAGATTTTTTGATCTACAATGATGCTTCTTTTGTGGTACTTGGTTGTGTTTTGATGTAGAATGACTAGAAAATTTCTTATCCTTCAAGACAACTTAAAGGTCCTGAGATAAATTATCCCACACATGATTTGGAATTGGAAGATGTGGTTTTTTGCTTTGAAAATTTTGATGCACTATTTATATAGATCCAAATGTCAAATATATACTGACCATAAAATTATGAAGTATATATTCACTCAGAATGAATTAAACATGAGGCAGAGAAGATTTATTGAACTGATAATGAATTTTTATTGCACGAACAATTTTCATCAAGGAAAAGAAAACAAGGTGCAATATTCCTTGAGTCAAAAACATCATACATCATTAACCATGTTACCTTTGGAACATGATCCCTTGATTAATGATTTGATGAAAATTGTCTTAGAAGTTGTTGGTGCAAAAAATAACTCTGTTTATTCTCAGGTTTCAGTGTTGTCTTCATTATCATAAAGAATTATGCAAGCACATAAGGAATAACATGATCTACAAAAAAGGTTGAATTGGTTAAAGTGGGTAAGTTTCCAAAATTTAACCTTAATAAATATTGTGTTTTAAGATTTGGTAAAAGTTTTTGTGTGACTTGTGACTCCCATATAAAGAATGAATTATTGTTTGATGGTCATAGTTCTTTATTTTCAATTCATCTTGACAGTACTAGGATGTATAGAGACCTTTTTTAGTATTGTTGGTCGGATGGAATGAAGAGAGATATTGGCAATTTTACAATTAAATGTTTGACATGTCAATAGTTTAAAGAAGAGTGGCAGTTACTAAATGGTATGCTTCAGCCTTTACCAGTGCCATAGTGGAAATGGGAGAATATATCCATGGACTTTGTGGTGGGACACCCAAAGACTTCTCGAGGTAACAATTCGATTTTGGTTATTTTTGATCGGCTGACAAAATATGCACACCTTCTCTCTATTCGAGATAAAATGTCTTCGGATCAGATTTCTCATGTTCCTCAAAGAGATTTTCAAGTTACATAATGTAACACATTCCATTTTATCTGACTGGGAACCATGTTTCACATCTAACATTTGGAATGGACATTAGAATTCCTTGTGCACATGGTTAAATTTCAGTACAACTTTTCATCCTCAATCAGATGGGCAGGCAGAACGAATGATTCGAATATTCAAGGATATGCTCCGAGCATGTCCAATGGACTACCAGGGAATTTGAGATTAGCAACTTTCTTTAGATGAGTTTTCTTATAATAATAGTTTTCGTTCCAGTATATAGATGGATCCTTTTGATGCATTGTACAAAAAGTGGTGTCGGTCTCCATCATTTTGGGATGAAGTCGGTGAAAGAAAGTTGATGAGGACATAATTATTTTAGGAACTAGATGTAAAAGTGAATATGATCCAGCAGCACATGGCGATAGCTCAGATCAGGCAGGAATGTTTTGCAGATAAAATAAGGAAAGACTTAACTTTCGAGGTAGCAGACCATTTTTTCCATAAAATATCCCCTTGGAAAAGTGTAATGAATTTTGGTAAGAGAGGATGGCTAAGTCTATGGTTCATTGGTCCCTTTGAAATCTTGGAAAAGTTGGATCAGTTTCATACTGAGTAGCTTTCCCTCCAAGTTTGTCCCAGGTACACATTATTTTTCATGTTTCAATGGTGCAGAATAATGTACCAGATTAAACTCATGTTTTGAGCCCAGAAGTAGTTTAGCTATAGGAGAACCTTTCATATGAAGAGAAACCAGTTCAGATTCATGATCAAAGTGAAACTTCTTTGCGGAATAAGGTAATCCATAGTTAATGGTTTTGTGGAGAAACTACAGGGTTGAAGAAGAAACATGGGAGTTTAAAAATGCTATGAGGGAAAGGTACCCTCACTTGTTTAATAAGTAAATAAAATTGTGAGGATGCAATTTCCAGAAGGTGGGTATAATATAACCCCCTTGTTTTTCTAATAATAAATTGAATTTCTTGAAATTTTGTTTAATATAGATATTTATAAGTATCCTTAAAACATAATTTTTCTACTTCAATTTTTTTAATTCAATAAATGGTCATTTACAATTGTGTGTAGTATGTTATTTAGAGTCTATTAGAACCAACTTGTTTTATAGTGAAAAGTAACATACCTTTATGAAATGTAATATAACCCTAATAAATAGTATATTGTATTATAATTTTATTTTCATAAGTCTTTGAGATAATAACATCTTGATTAATTTTTAAAAGTGATGTAATAGTAGTTATAGTTTTTATAAAATAGTTTTTTGAATTAAGTATGATTTTATTTAGAAAATAAATTAAAATTATTTATAAAATTATTTTCAAAAAAATGGACTTCATTCTTGAATTCTACAGTATGATAAATGGTTTGGGTGAATGTTTTTGAATTTTGTTGATACAGTTGTTTATTTGGTGAATAGTGAAAAATTGTAGTTTTGAGTTTTTGTGTGTTAATGACATCATTAATGATGTAATAATGATTTAATAAATCTAGTCAACTTTTGTAAAGTAAACTAAGATATTAGGTGTCCCATGTGGCTTATACCATGGTAAATACCATGGGAAAGCCCATGATTTTTTCAAATAGCACTAATGAGGCGTCCCTTGGAAATTATTAAAATATTCCCTCACTTTTGCTATAAATTCAAACTTGTTACTTCTTTAACTTCATTCCAAATTCATAATCAATGAAGATATGTCCTCCTTTCCTCCTTAGTATCACTCCCAAGGTTTTCTCAAGCCCCTAAGGTCCCAACCATCATGTTCTAGGAGTTACTCTATGAGGTAAGAATATTTTCAATTTCATTCTTTTTCCATTCAAGTTCTCTTTTATGTGGCATAATTTTCAAGTTTCCATAAAATATTCTTATTTCATTCTTATCTTGACCTATTCTATATTATTATTTATTTCATTATGTATTTACCCTTTCCCCTATCATTTTAATATTTTATAAAACCATGTTGCATAGTCGTTAGGCTATTGATTTGTTTAAAGGGAGATCTCAATTATTCTCTTATTTTGAGTTCCTTTCTTTTATTATTCTTTGTTCATCTCTTCATACCCAAGAGGAATGAAATATAAAGAAATATTTTATATTTTTTATGTTATCAAGTTCATGGAAATCTCTTCTTCATTATTCTTCTTCTCTCTCACATATTCAAGGAATAAAAACATTGTCTGTGATGTGTCAAATTACCGACATCATGAACGATGTGATTTCAATTTCCATTAATTATTTCAAGTATGGTAATAAAACCATTTCTATGGTTGAAACATTTTATAATATATGTATTATGTCACAAAAATGTTTCTATAATTCTTTTTTACTCATGGTTTTATTTTATAAGACAAAATGAGGTTGTTATTATCAAAGAACCACTAAAATGATCTAAACAAACATCATTAATGTTTTAACTTATGAATCATCTCCATATAAAAAATAACAATGTTAAATGGTATAAAATATTGTACTAAAAATATATAAATAACCTTCCATGTCAATTCTGGAGTTCCACTTCTAATCGACAAGAACATCCATCATGAATCAATCATGGAAATCATGTGAGGAACTCACCCAAAACAGTGCAAGGAACAAAATACTAACAATTAAGGGGTGAAATGATGTTATGGAATGATCATATAAGACATTATAAACCTGAAATTATTTCTGTAAAATACTAATAACACTCTTTTTACCATTATACAAGATGTTTAAACATGTTTTAAGTAAGACCAGCCTGATGTAATGGAATTCTTAACATGATTTCCATCCATTGGGTTAACATTCTACTTAATTATTTATGTGGTATTAAAATCTATTTTTTGATTGTTTTTTCTTATATTATGTTTAATTATGTCTAATTAACATATATATATATATTCAATACACCCTATTAAGTATAGTTTCAATTGTATGATATTTATAAGGGGCTTTTCATTTAAAATCCTCTTTTAAAATTTTGTTTTACAAAATTAAAAATCAATGTTTATTATGATATTATTCATGTGGTATGATAATGTTATGGTTCTTAGGAATTGTTTACGATGAATTTTGGGACCTATAACTCCCTCCAATGCGTTGGGTATGTGTATGTTGGAGGTCATCTGTATGGTTACTCCAAGTGTAACTGTGATGGCTACACAAATTGTAAGGTAGTCGTAAGGGTTACAAATTATAAGGTAGTGAGAGGGTTACATGATTATGAAAGTAATTCTCAAAGATACCTTTAAGGTTATACTTATGTTATTAGGTAATGTTGAAATCTCATTTTTCACAAACAATGTATATATACATATAGGTGATATGTATGCCTTTGGTAAATGATTTCATATGTTAGAAGTATTCATGGACTAATGTGTTCTTTCCTTCTTCTTATTTCCCTTACTGAGATTTTGTGCACATCCCAAGTTTTAAATGTATTTTATTGGTTATAAGGATGTGTAGGAAAATGAAGGAATCCATTTTAAATTTGTTAAAAAATTTCAATGAAATCATGTTTTCCGCTTAAATGTTTTATATTTGAAAAAAATGGAAACTATTTTATGGTATCCACTATGTAACAATGTGTACAGTTATGAATGTCTTATGTCCCAATTCCTTAAATCTCAATACTTGAAAAGATCCTCAATGTAAAAATAATTATTTTCTAGACAAGAATCAAACTTATATAATTTAATAAGGTCAGGTCCTTATTTAAATAGTATTATATCTACCCCCTTGATTCAATTTTCAAACCTTCAGTTGAATATTGGTAGGCCCCTGTTGTCCCATAACGTATTAAGTATCCTCTATTAGTGTTTCAAACCATTGGGATAATATGGATTGTCCAGATTTGTTTTTTGGATTTATGTGGCCCTCTATTTCTTGTTTCTTCATTCATTTTCCTTCCCTTATATAAAAGATTCCATTGAAATTGAATCTTCCTCTATTTTGGTTGTTTTTTTACACTTTTTGTGAATATGAATCTAATAGTTATTCTATCTGGATTGATGTTTGTTTATCCCTAGTTTTATGCATTTTTCTTTTATTATTCAATTGAGGTAGTGGATCCATCATCTTTCCCCAATTTTATGTATTTGTGGGAATATATTGTTTTTTCCTTTAGGGAGATAGCATACACCGTCTTAATGAATATAATTAATTTGATAAATTGAAATTGAAAGGGAATGGAATAAATATCATGATTTTTATTTGTTCATATAGCTTTTCTTATCTATTAAGAATGATTTCTAATATTGACGAGTTTGTATTATGTTGGGATAGTGTACGTTATCATTGATTTTAAAATTGGTGAATCTTATTGTGATTTTTGATTGACTCGCTACATATGAAAATGGATAAGAAAATATATATGGATAATAGTTTCCCATGGAGACTCATATTTTTGTGAGAATTCCTTTCAATTATTAAAAAAATTTAACGAAATCCCTTTACTAGAAATAAAATTTGATGTGTGGTGGTAATGATATGTGGTGGTTATGATATGTGGTGGTTGTGATATGTGGTGTCTCCGATAAGAGGTGGTTATGATGTACGGTGGTCGAGATGTGGGGTGGTTATGATGTCTGATGGTTGATATGTGGGGACTGATCTTATGATGTAGAAAGTCTATTTATGTTGTGTTGTGTTATACAAGTTTCCCAGTAGTGATGGAATGAAATGAAAATGATTAAAAATAAATGGTATGGTCTGAAATGGCTAATGAACACTTGACCTAAAATGGGATGTGTAGTCAATGTTGTTATTATTTAGACATAAAGGGATGAGCTTGTTTGTGGAAGATGATTGGTAATTGAAAAATATAGAAACATAATTACTTGTGAATAAAATGGAAATTGTTACTTGTGGTTATGGATTAATTGTGTGGTTTAATGAATTTAGATGTGGTGGAAATTTTGATTGAGGTTGTCTGTTCCTATGGTGGTATTGTGAATTATGATGGTATCGAAGCCCAAATGTTTTTAGTGGTGTTTTTCAAAAATATAAGATAGTGAGTAAATTTGGTCGGCTACCCCCTCTTCCCTTTCATCTCTTCTAAGTGATGTTTTTACACTCGAGCTACTATGGCTTGTAGATATAGTGAAATTATGATTTTGATTGATGATATTGATGAGGTAGTTCATGGTGGGTTATTTCATCGTATGAGTAGGGTATGATGTTGACGTATTTCCTGTTCATGATATCGTTATTACTTGGTTATGATAGTGTCACTATTATAAAATAGTCCTTTAACAGCACAAAAATTTGAAATTGTTAGCATAAGAAAGTGATAACTGTGAGAGAAAAATTAAAAGACATAGGGGTTTATCAGTGATGGAAAAAGAACTGATAATGGATTCCTTTTTAGTGTGTTTAGTAGATTTGATAAAGAAGCATACTATAGTGTGCTATTAGATTTATAGCACACTGTAGAAATAGAAACAGTAGAAGAGAACATGTTGAAAATACATAATTTACATGAAATAAAATTTACAACAAAAATAAATGAAAAGTAACAAGATATTATTTACATTTCAAAAATTCGTTTTTACAATTACATGAGTAATTAAAAATTATCAGATACAATCAAAAATTTCAATGTTCCTTTGCATTTATCCCCCAACCCCCTCTCATATTATTTATGAAAAACTAGTCATCTTAAGAAAAAGAATTCACCTGTATATGAAATCCATTCATATGTAAGTAATACTACAAATTAATAAATATAATAGAAAGTTTAAATTTTAAACTAAATTTTGAGTCATACCAAGAACACTATATATTAGATTGAATGGTGGTTAATTCATGCATGTCACAACATTTTATTTTTATTTTAAACCATGATATAAATGAATATTATCTAAATAGATATAATATAAAAATTATAAGAAAATTAATTAAGTAATATCATATAAAATGATGAGAAAACAATCTTAGCTTTTTTCTCTATATTAGCAATCTGATGTGTTTTTTAATCTAAAATGACACATATATATTTAAAACATGCACTTCGTTTCATACCAACCACATCATGTGTCAAATTGACATGAGTTATATTTATATATGTCACAATTGACATATGAATAATTTTACTCAAGTATAAAATCAATATGCTTGTTTTTTATAGATTTTATGCATGTCACCTGTGTTTTTCATTGAAATGTCATTTAATGATGGAAACACACACATCTAGCCATATAGTAACATCGAGTATTATTTTGATGAACAATTTATTCCTAAGTGTCACAAATTAATTTTGAATCATTTTAAAAAATTATCAAGATAATATTAGCATGTTTTATTTATTCTTAGTGACTCACAGTCATTTATAACTAAATTTTCAATTTTAAATTGGTAATGGGATATTTGATTGATATTGGGCACATCGTATATCAGATTGATGTGTAGATGTTTCATATACCTCAAAAATGACTTAATATCATTTTATAGGAGTATCCCAACAATCTAAATGTGTTTACACATTTTTTTATTATGACAGTGGTCTTATTTACTATAATTAATTTCAATTGGAAATAAAAAGATACACTTGGATTCAAACCAGTCCCACTGTGCATCATATTGAGTTGTGGATGATTTGTATGCATAAAAAATGACATATGCATAACTTTAGTGAAGTTTAAAATAAATCTAAATTTGTTTTATGGGTTTTGAGTATGATCCTTCTCTTCCTTACAAAAATTTCATTTTAAACTTGAAACATACACTTTGAGTTATACTAGTCACATCATGTGCCGGTTTCTCTGGATAATAATTACTACAATTTGAAAATGAATTATGAGTCATTTTCCATAATTATTGAGACAATCTGAGTTTTTTTCTTGTTTTATAGTGAGTGATTTACTTTTTGAACTAAAATGTCAATTTTAAAATGATAACAGACACCTTGAGTTATACCAGTAATAAATTTCATTAGATTTAGGTGGGTCATATTCTTACTAGTAAAAAATTACTTATAGATCATTTAAATAAATTGTCAAAAGAATTTGAATCTGTTTCCTCAGTTATAAGTATGTCACTTGTCTTTTTAACTAAAATTAATATCAATTTTAAATAAAAAGACACACATGGAGTCATACTAGTCGCACTTTGTGTCATATTTAGTTGATATTGATTAATACACATAAAAAATGAATTATAGAACATTTTACTAAATTTTGAATACAATCAGAATGTGTTTTATCAGTTTTGAGTATGTCACCTATCTGTTTTACTAAAATGACATTTTAAACTTGAAACACACAGATTGAGTTATATAGGTCGTACCTTCTGTGAGGTTGATGTGAGACTAATTCCTACTCGTCATAAATTACATATGAATCATCTTTATAAATTATTGAGAAAATATGGAAATGTTTCCTTCGTTTTTAGTGAGTGTTGCACTTTTTGAGCTAAAATGTCAATTTTTAACTGCTAACGAACACATTGAGTTAGAATGGAAACATTGTGCATCATATTGAGGTGAGGATAATTCATAATCATCAAAAATGACTTATGGATCATTTTCTTAAAGTATTAAAACGATCTGAATATGATTTATTTGTTCTGTGTATCCCACTGAACTTTTTTACTAAATTTAATGTCATTTTAAAATAAAAAGACACACATGGATTCATACCTGTAACAATGTGTATTGGATTGAGGTTTTACTAATTCATAATAATACAAAATGAATTATGGATAATTTTCCAAAATTATCAAAACAATTCAGATTTGTTTTATAATTTTCTAGAATGTCAGTTTTCTTTTTTTTCAATATTAATGTCATTTTTAAATAAAAAGACACATGTGGAGTCATACTGGTAACATTGTGTGTTGGATCAAGGTGTAACTGATTCCAATGCATCAAAATCACTTATAGATCATTGTTTCTAATGTATAAAATATATATAAACTTTTTTTATGGTTTTGAGCATGTTACTTTTTCTTTTAAAAAAAATCAATGCCAAATTTACCTAAATAGACACACATGGAGTCATACTGGTGACACTGTGTGATGGATTGAGGTCTGAATGATTCATAATAATCCAAAATGACTTATGGATCATTTTCCAAAAGTATAAAAACAATTAAGACGTGTTTTCTCATTTTTGTTAGTATGTCACTTGTATTTTTTAATACAATTTATGTCAATTTCAAATAAAATGACATGCTTGGGGTCATACTGGTAATCTTGTACATCATATTAAGGTGTATTTGATCAAAAAAATTATTAAATGACATATATTTTTTTTCCTAAAGTTTCAAAACAATACTAATACATTTTATTAGTTTTGAGTATGTCACTTGTCTTTTTTATAAAAATGTCATTTTAATCTAGAAACATACACATTGATTTATAATGATCACATCCTGTTCCAGTGTGATGTCACATCACAAATGATTTTTGAATTTTTTTACAAAATTATTGAGAAAATACAAGTGTTTTTTTTCCTTTTTAGTGAGTGACACGCATTTTGAACTGAATTGACAATTTGAATCTGAAAATGGACACTTTGGTTTATACCAGGAACACTATTCATTCGAATGAGGAGTGAAATATTCTTATAGGTCACAAATGACTTATGAATTATTTTCCAAAAGTATAAAATAACATGGATGCGTTTTATCATTTTTTATTATGTCAATTCACTTTTTTTACTTAAATTAATGTCAATTTTAAATAAAAATACACACTTGGAGTCATACTGGCCCCACCATGAATCAGTTTGAGGAGTGGCTAACTCTTAAATGTCAAAAATTAATTATGGTTCATTTTAATAAAGTATAAAAATTTCCAGAATTTGTTTTCTTAGTTTTAATTATATCACTTTTCTTTTTTAACAAAATGTAATTTTAAATAGGAAACACACATTTGAGTTATACCGGTCACATAAATTGTTGGTTTGATGTGAGACTAATTTTTATGTGTCAAAAATTACATTTGAATCAATATCCAAAATTACTGAGATAATAAAAGCATGTTTTCTAGGTTATCAATTACTGATACACATTTTGAACTAAAATGACATTTTTAAACTAATAATGGACACTTTGAGTTATATCGGGCAGGCCATGCAACAGGTTTAGGTGAGGTTGATTCCTATATGTCAAAAACGACATAAGAATCATTTTCATAAATTATCAAAACAATCCAAATTAATTTTCTCAATTTTTATTATATAAATTATCTTTTTAAACAAAAAGTAATGTCATTTATCAATAAAAAGAAATACATTGAGTCATACCAGTCACACCATTAGTCAAATTGAGGTGATGTTGATTCCTATACATCACAAATGACATATGAATCATTTTACAAAGATTAAAAACAATTAAAATGTGTTTTCAGATTTTTGAGTATGACACTTATATTTTTTATGAAAATGTTATTTTAAACAAAAAACACACACTTTGAGTTATAGAGATCACATCATGTATCAGTTTGACATGAGATAGATTTCAACATGTCAAAAATTAATTTTGAATCATTTTCCTAAATTATTGTGATAATATAAGAAAATTTTCTTGGTTTTTAAGGAGTGACACATTTTTAAACTAAAATTACAATTTTAAGTTGATAATAGTCATATTGTGTTATATTGGGAATAATATACACCAGATTGAGGTGAAACTGATTCTTACATGTTAAAACTGACATATGGAATGATTTGATAAAGTATAAAATAATGTTATTGTGTTTGAGTTGTTTTTAGTATGTCACTTGTCATTTTATACAAAAAATTATATCAATTTTAAATTATAAGACACACATGGAGTCATATTGGTAACACTATGCGTATAATTAAGGTGATGTTGAGACATACATGTCCAAAAAGACATATGGATTATTTTCCTAAACTATCAAAACAATACAGAATATTTTTCTTGATTTTGAGTATGTCACTTTTCTCTTTTACTAAAATTCCATTTTAATTTGTAAACATGCATATTAGTTATCATTTGTTTGGTTTTATGTGAGACTAATTACTACACATGAAAAATTACTTATGAATTTTTTTCCTAAATTATAATGACAATAACAATATGCTTTCATTTTTTTCAGTGAGTAACAATTATTTTGAACTAAAATGTCAATTCTAAAGTGATAATGGACACTTTGAGTTATATCAGTCACACCAAACATTAAATTGAGTTGTGGATAATTCCTATATGTCAAAAATTAATTATGAATCATTTTCTTAAAGTATCAAATCAATCCAAATGTTTTTCTTAGTATTTGGTATCCCCCATTTTTTTTACTAAAATTAATGACAGTTTTATATAAAAAATACACACATGGAGTCATACTAGCCACACTATGTGTCGATTTGAGGTTAGGTTAATTCCTACATGTCACAAATAACATATGTGTAACTATCCTAATTTATCAAAAAAATCCTAATGTGTTTCCTCTTTTTTGAGTTTATCACTTGTGTTTTTTAATAAAAAGATATATGAAACTAGAAACATGAAATTTGAGTCCTAATGGCTATATAGTGTGTCACTTTAATGTGATAATAATTCTTAAATGTCAAAAATGATATTTAAAAAAAATTCTAAATTATTAACAAAATAGCATACTATTCTATATATTTTTATTGGGTGACAATCATTTTGAATTAAATTTCGATTTCAAACTAATAACAGAAACATATACCAGAAACATCGTGTATCATATTGTGGTGCGGTTGATTCATGTATATCAAAAATAACTTATGGATAATTTTTCGATTTTATCAAAAGAATATGATTTTTTTTTTCAAAATTTTCGGTATGTCACATGTCTTTTTTACTAAAATAAATGTCTATTTTAAATAAAAACACACACTTTGAGTTGTAGAGGGACTATATGTATTAAATTGAGGTGAAGATAATTATTTCATGTCATAAATGAATTATAAATCATTTTCATAAATTTTATAAACAATAAATATGTGTTTTCATGGTTTTTGAGTATGCACCAAGTGTTTTTAACTAAAATTATTGATATCTTTAAATAATAAGACACACTTAGAGTCATGCTGGTCACACCATATGTCTTATTGTGATGTTGTTGAAACCTATATTTCAAACACGACATATGGATCATTGTCTTAAAGTATAAAAAAATCTAAATTTATTTGATCAACTTTAAGTATTTGTTTCTCTTTTTACTAAAATAAAAATTATAAAATAATAACATACAATTTAAGTCATATCGGGAACACTGTGTATAAAATAGTAGTATAAATTCAATATTTCATGATGTCTATATACATTCTTGACCCATTTACTTATTTCCATTATCTCAATTATGCCTAAAATTGTAATATCTAACGAGCATAAGAAGTTTCAAACAAACCACACCAACTTGAGAAAAATAATCCAATTGTATATGAAAATAATTCTTCTATTAGTAATACATTAATGAGATAAAATAAACATAAATATGAAATGATACATTAATTAAATTTCAATTTTAAACTAAAACTACACAATTGTAGTCATATCAGGAACACTATTTTTCATATTAAGGTATGGTTAATTCCTACACATCAGAAAAGAAAAAGTAATCATTGTCCAAATGTATCATAATATCCTGAAAGTGTTTTCTCTATTTTTATTATTTCACTTGTCTTTTTTACTATATGAAAATTTTAAAATCATACCATAGAATTTGAGTTATAATGGTCACACTATGTGTGAGTTTTATTTGTGGTCAATTCCTAAATGCCAAAAATGACAAATAGATCACTTCCCTAACATTTTAAAATAATTGGATCTTGTTTTCCAGGGTTTGAGAATGTGACTTGTGTTTTGAGCTAATGTTTAAATTTAATAAAATATGTATCAGATAAAAATAATAAGATAATTATTTTAAAAAGAAGACAAATTTTTTATAAAATTAACGAAATATATTGTGTAAAGTCACCTCTTCATGATTCTTGTACACATTCTGACTGCATGTATTCTTATAATTTATTTCTAAACAAATTGATTTTCTCTATTTTACTTCTCCTGAAGAATTAGATCAAAAATTATATAAAAGAATTATAAAACTAAATGTTTACATCATAAATATATATCTAAATTCATATATAGTAGTTCATAAAAAACATTGAGGGAAATCACCTAAATTTTATTTTGGAAAACATTCATACACTATATATATTTCCTAAACATCTATAAATAAATTTATTTCTTCTGTTGAGTATTAAGGTTTATTTCAATATTGGTAGTACCAAGAAAATATATTAAAAAAAATGATGAAGAAATTTTTTTAATGAAATTGTGATTACCTTCATAAATTACCTCTTTGGGGGTTCTTGTATTTACAAGAATTATGATCTCTCTCACACATTTTCAAACATAATATCCATAATCATTTCTATTATATTTATTTATCCATTGAAAAAACATTATCCAAAGTTAGTAAACTGTTTTTAAATAGATTTTGATAGTGAAATATTTTTATATATACCTTTACATTTTTTTCATTTGAAGTATTCCACAAGATTCTTATATTCAGTCACTCACTTCATGCCATGATTTGACATATATTTAGTGATCTCCCTATAATAGATTTTTTGGTTAAAAAATTGAAACAGATAACTCTAATTTTATATATGAAATTTTGATTTAACATCATTTAAAATTCACAATACATATAATTTGTGGTCAGTTTATTAGATATTCATTATTTGGTTCAAAAAAAATAAATATTTTGGGTCTCTATATTTATTACGATCAGCATCCAATGCTTCCTAAAAAATAAAAACAAATATGTAACAGAAAAAATAAAAATATAGTTCAGGTGACTAGATTTGAAGAGGTTTACCCCTGTATTTTTGGCATAAAAAATTGTTTTCTATCTATTATTTTTTTCTCAAACACATCATTTAGAGCATATTTTACTTGAAAATTTCATCCTTCCCCAAATAAGTTTCTTTCATACAAATGAAAGAGGGATTAATGAATCCAAATAGTGAATCACATTGTTTTATCATTATATAGTATCAATATAGACTACTATAGAGAATATGAATTGTTAATAAATTTAATGAACATATTATATCATTTTTTAGGATAGAAAACTTATGAAGATGTACCTTTTGAATGTATTCACAACATAGACTCCCAACCATTCAAACTTTATAGTATCATTTATACTCTCAAGGATAACTGTGTATGTTAGGAAAGCTCAAAATATTTCCTCATAATGTGGAATGTAAGACATGAATCCATCATTAAATTTAGTCACTGTATGAATTTTTATAGATAATAAATTTTGAAATGGAACTATTGGGGAGAAGTTACTCCTAGACGATAATTTTTAATTCACGGGTCGATTACCTAGATTTTCTTGATCTAACCATCAATTTCCCAATCGGTTTATCCATTTGTAATACCATACCTCACTTAAGAATATTTTTCATCAACTATTATAGGATTCTCATATGACATAATTTTTTTAATACAAACCTCATGTATCATTATAAAATTAGATAGACATGCAATGAATGTTCCAATAGCACTGTTAACCATTGTAAGATTCAGAGCATCTTGTGGAATGGGAATCCCAATAGTTAGATATTGATCTACCTTATTCTCTATAATAACATGATATTTTGGTAGTAATTTATTTTTTCTCTTGTCTCCTAGGATATTATACTTCATACCCCTCACAATAAAGTGGTGCATAAGTGTGGATAGAAATAAATTAGAGGGAACATTACCCTGAAAAACATTAGTAGTATAAAGTTATCGAAAGTTGTTTGATTCAAATTTAGGATAAGGATTAACGAAAAAATTTAATAGCACGGGTATGGTATTTGATTTTGGGGAATGACTAAACTCAAAACTGGAGGGGGTATTTGGTTTTTCATGTGAGAATATTTTTTCCACTAGTAGTTTTCTTTGATCCTTTCTCATATATTAGTCGACCAATAGATGTTGTATAATAATATCATTCAAATCCACTATTTATACATGATTTGATTTCATCATCTTATATATATCTTATTTTGGTTTTTAATTCTTGAAATATACTCATGGAGGCACTCCAAAACCTACTCCTCTATCATGAACGTATTATTCTAGCCACTTTAAAGCTATTGAAATTATTGTTTCTTCTAATACGGTCACAACCTATTATTTTGTCTTGAGGGTATAAAATCATATGAACCTAAATAGATATTATTATGTAATACTATTATAAATATTAATGAATTACTATCATGTCATACTTGCACATGTTTCCCAAAGTATTTTTATTTTTTCATCAACTAGTTTACCATCCTTATTTATGGATGCCTCTTTTCATGGAACATGATTTGGGATGGAAGTGGATTAAAATTTTGATTCATCAATCTACATATAAAAAAAGGAACATCTGTTTTTTCATATTAGATAAAACAATTATTGTTGATTTAAAATACATAACAATTTCTTATCTAATGTAGTGTACCTATCCTTGCTTTGTAATAAGGGTACTTGGTTTTGATGCACAATATTTATTTTTATAAATCATTTATTGTTTTATGAATTAACATTTTTGAATGAAATTGGATAAAAAATAATGTTAGATAATTTATTATCAACTATAATGCACTTTAATTGACCTTTCTTCATGATGACTGGTGAAAGAATTCCATGTTTCATGCTTTATAATGTGTGAATAAAAAACATGTGGGTGAGGATTCACTTCCCCCACAACATCCCTAAGATATAAATTAGTAGGAAGAGTCTATAAGAATCTTTGGGATTTTCCCATTTACATTAAGATATAATTATTATGGACATAATTTAAAATAAATGAACTCTGAAAGGAATAATGTAAATTAAATAAAATGTTATTTATAATTTTTTAGGAAAATTGAGAAATGTTATCTTAACATTACCTTTATATATTCCCAAAGGGGTTCCATCATTATAGGTTAGATAGGGTTCCATGAATCTATAACTTTCGGCACATTCATATTCATTGTGACCCCCACATAACCAGTGAACATTAACCTATTGGTGTTAATAGGTTGGTCAAATTGATTCCAACCAAACTCAATTTTTATATGATTACATATTTCTTGGATAATTTATTAAACACTATGATGCTACATCCTTCATGTTTTTTTCATCAATATGTTTTTTGACCCCTACTAATTTGGAAGTTTTAGTATAAACAAACTATTCTTCCTTGTGATTGGTAACATCATCATGTGCAGAATACATTATCTGAAAGACTAGTTAGAAAACTATTTTAGATTATGTTAATACAGTAGAGAACCAATAATATTACGAGGAAAATCAATGCATCTTAAAAAATAATTTCACCTTATAATTGAACACTCATTATTTTTTTAATGGTTGAATTGATTTGGATCCACTATCATGATTCCAAATCCTTTTTTAGTGATCCCCTCTAACATAAAAAAATTCTACATTGGGACCTCCATGAACAGATTGTGATCACCTAGTGAATGGTTGATCCTCGATTTAATTTTCACTTGACCCTACGGTTACAATATTCACTGGTACAAAAATTGATCAATTATTGTTATTTAGATCTATGAAATAAAATACAAGAACTACTTGGGATTATATTATGAAGGTATTATATTTTCCCCTTATATACTGAAATTCACATTCATAAATCAAATTTTATAAACTTTCACTAAACTCTTATTTTCGACCCATTTAAAATGGGAAATAAGAACTTGAAATGTTGTATAATCCATCTCAAATAGCTATTCTATAATTATAAAACATGACATATTTTCTTAAATTGTATATATATAATTTGACCTAGATATTTGGATTTCATCTACCCCTAGAATAACTCCACTATTTTTCATCATCCAATAGTCATCATGTTATTTTTAAAGAATGTATAACCACTACTTACAAAACCATTGTGAGATCCAATATTTTAATTTAGTCCCCTTGCTAACCATCAATGTTATTTGGAAATTTAATTTGTATTTTCATATATTTCCATTAAAATATGATCTCATAACCATCTTTTAAACTATTGATTATGTATTTTTGATATCAATACTCTATCCCTTCATGAATTCAAATCACTAATAATTGACTTTGGGGATTGAATATATGAATGACCATCTTAACTATTATGTCAAATGTAAAGGTATTATATCACCCACTCTATAATGGTAATATTAACAACATATGTTCTAAAAAATAATTCACCCATATGGTGTCCATTGTCGTCAGAGTTTGAGAGATCGATTCTATCAACGTCTAATAGGTTATTCATACATAATTCAATAGCTTAATCAATGATATATTGTTATCAAATATAACCTTGTGGATGACTTCTATTCTTTACATACCCTTTATAAATTTTCATTTAAATTCAATGGGATACATACATCTATAATCGACAGAACCACATATTTGAACCTCTCTATCCAGGTGAACCATCCTGTGGATCATTATATGAATAAATCAAATTGGGATGAATATCTATAATTAACATAATATGATTGTAACCTCCTTATAAATGATTGAAAACATCATTGGGTTTTCAAATTTACTACAAATTAATTTTAATAAATAAGGATAGTATGGTTAATGTATGTCATTAATTTTTAGTTGGATTGAAATGTAAACAAACGAGCAACAAATCATTCATCAAAACGTGTAAGTAATGTGATTTTAGTCCCTGTAACCTAAAATTACTCATTATCGTGAAATTATTTATATTTGTTTAAAACTTCTTATGGAACTTTACACCATTAATGAAAATAAAAATTTGAAAATTTTCTTATCAGGATAGATAGTATGTTCTTGGAGGAAGAAAAGAAAACCCTTGACCCTTCCCCAGTGCAAACTCTTCCCATATCCCAATATCAATCATGTCTAACTTATCCTTGTTTTTATCTTTTGTCTTTTGTGGAACATTTTGTAACATTCCAATAACACTATCATGTTCATTATTTCTACATGCATGACATCAAGAAAATATATAACATTCAAAAAATTCCAATATGGTAATTCAAAAAAAATTGTTCTATTTTTCAAACATTATTTTATAATGTTTTTAAAAAATGGTTTACTAAGAATAGTATCAATATATTTTACTTTATCGAATAGTTTATCACCCGTTAGTGGAGACAATGTTGTACCTTGTTCAGTATTCCAATCAAATTATGTCATCCAATGTTGATATTTATATCATCTAGGTAAAATATTTTGATTCCTTAAAAACACATTCTTGGAGGAATGCTTCAATTGAACTGAGTGTGTACATTATTCACAAATAAGACACCACAACATTCCCTAAATGATATATCATGAAAATTTTCAATAATAAGGAAAGACATTTATAATCTCATACAATATGGATCTAAATTTGAATTCATTATTTTATGAGAATCATAAATTATAACACTTTTATCCCACATCAATCATATATATTCAATAAATGGAGCTAAAAAGACAACAATATCATTACCGGGTAGCTTTTCTCTTGATATGTGTAGAGAAAAAATACTGTATTTGTGCTATAGGTATAATTATGGTTCAAAGTTATAATTAACCAATATGATGGACCATATACTATGTGTAATATTCTTTACAAAAAAAATTATTCCATATATTAATAATACAAGATGGATTTTTCTTAACTCATTTCTAAATTCAAAAACTCATAATAAATTTTCATCCATAGAGAAGAATTTGTTGGATTAGATAGGCTCCCATCATTAATCCTTATATTCTCATGGCATATTGATTGTCATGTCATTTCTTGGCATCAAAATATTTTTATAAACAAATTAATGATAGGAATTTACCATACATCTTTCAATGGATGTGATTCATCATTCTTGTATTGATAGGTTTCACACTTGTGGAATTTTATGAGTGGCTCATGGTTCTTATGAAATAATTTGAAATAATTTAGATAAAAAATTAATTTTATAAAGATAATTCTAATTGAACATAGAATTTTTTTATCCTCATACGTTTGATAAGATGTACATTTTATTCTTATATCACATCATTTAAAAGAATTAGTAGTTCTAAAAAAATTGGTGTGGATCCATCTATATCCATCATTAAAATTATATTAATTTAATACATATGATAATGTTGTGAATTTATTACAACCATTATATAGTGGTCTCTTAGAATATCCTTTTAACTTCTCAAAAAACATTTGACTTCCCTATGGGAAATATCAGGTTTTCATTATCATTTCTTCTATATTATCCCTATCGTCATTTACTTTGGTATTCGTATAAAATGATCTATAAACCACATTATCATCACAATTGTTATTCACATTATGTTTTCACCCATTTTTAGTTTCATATTTATTGCTCTAATATATTTTTAAACTAAAATAATGTTCTTCCTACTCATTCAAGCTAATTTTTCTTTAATAACAACAATGTATACAAGAACAAAGGATTTGAGAAGGATTGTGTGCATATTCTATTGAAAACATGATAAACGTTTTAACTCCATCATCATACTCTTTTAGAATGTGATTATAATTCTTAAATTTTCAATAGTTATCCTTCATATTAGAAATAAATAAAAGTAACATTCTCAAAATGATCATGGGTAATTGAAATTTGATGACTACTTCTCAAAATATTTCAGGAAACATAGATGCATGTATAGATGAGACGAGGGTCAGTGTAATGACAAAATGTAATAATAATTTTTTCGTAGAAAACGTTGATGAGGATTAAAATTGTCTCCTTAAATCTATACATTCCTAGGATGGGAGTTGGTGATGAACCAGACAAAATTTCTTATTTTGTTTCTTAAATATGAAAAGATTCCCAAGCACACAATGATTTTATATACGAGCTGATGTAATGGTTTGTTGTGCTAAATTTGAATTCCTTAATAAATATTTTTGTATTATTTTTATTCACCATCCCATTAATTTATAACTAAATATTTTCATGTAATTCCATTGATTTAAAAAGTGAAATAATTTTCTTTCTATTAATATATTTTTATTTATTATTTTTAAAAGGCTTAATGGTTCTCTCTGTCAATTTCCCTTCCTTGAGACATATTTCAAGCAATATAACTATTTTATTTCATATTAATAATATTATACCTAATATAAATATAAAATATTAATTCTTCCATTAATCATTTTATCTAAATATATCTTCCTTTTTGTTTCTTTCAAAGGGTTTTGATTCAAAATTTACCAATGTGTTGATGGTTTACCATCTTAGTTGGGAATGAATTGAAGGATTATACATTTCTAAATTTATATCATTCATCATAGAGGAACAAAATTTTCCTTTTATTGAGGAACCAAGATGAATTTTAATTACTCCAGTTCATATAAATTAAAAACTTTTCATTTATTGAACAAAGAGAAATTAAACAGGGTATTGGTGAGAAAGAGCACTCAAAAACAACTAATAATGATAATGGACATGAACTTATCAATCAAAATTATGATATAATTAAATCCATTATATATTGAAATAAATAAATATTGTGGGGATTCATCTAAATAACTTAACACCACATACAAAATGTAGAAATCTTCTTCCCTGGAATGAATGAAGTAATTAGTGGATGAGTTCCAAAAAAATAAGTTTAGGGAATAATATTAATGAATAATAAAATAATGATCTTATGACTAGTCATTCCAATTTTAAAAAAATCTATTAAATATGATACTCAAGAATTATTTCATCAAAATAACAATGAAAAAATATGTAATAAAGATTTGAAAATTTTTTGTAGAGTTGGAGGGAATTTTGTCACTTCTCCCAACCATAATAAGATAATTGATAGTGACTCTAGACAGATTTATTATAAATTATAGTGACTTAAGAGGATTCCCCACAACTAGAAGATACTTTTTTCTGATAAGGGTATATTTTATTTGATGTTAGAGTTTTATAAAACCAATTTTCACAAAGGAAATATTATAAAAACACAATACTTGTCAATGGAACACCACAAGAAAATCACAAAACGATGTAATATCAAAAACCTCAACCACAACTTGGTCTGTACATGTAATGACTCTAAAAATATTATCCCAGATTTGATGTTTACATTATGACATTAGCATAATATATAAGGAATCTCATCCCAAAGGGCCAAAAAGTTTAGTATTTTTGTAAATCTAGAGACAACCTATATCCTTAAATTTTAATTGAAAATATTAAATAGAACACGGTGAATCCTAAGAGAATACCATTATTCTCCAAGATTATCCATACATATCAATCTTAAAAAACTTCATGTAATGCATGGGAAAAATAAAAAATAAGAAAATGGTGATCTCATATTATTAGTAAGGGTATGTACATAGAAGAATATTTCATAAATAATAAATAAAAAGTAATGTACGGAAAATAACTAAAAATCATTCCATTTAATAAATAACATGATAACAATTTGACTAAAATAAAATATTATCAAAATAGTACCATTTAAACAATCTCATGATCTATAAAACATAATAATGCATATTCAACTAGTCGAATATTCACACAGATGTTAATAAATAATATTATAAGGAGGTAATGCATAATATGAGACCTTGTAAACATACATTAAGGGATTAATCCAATAGACCATACATAAATGGGTAAGATAACATCCAATACCCAAACTATTTTGTCTCATAAGACCTACCAATGTATTGAGTGGATATAGTGGGGATGGACCATCACTTTAAAAGTCCAGCGCATTCCCCATGTGAAATAGGTGAAACATAATCAGCATAAACATTTATATTGATAATATAATATGAAATGTAAATAACATTCCACAATCAATAAACATAATCACAAACCATCTAGAGTAATGTAGAGAATGATATATAAATATTACATGTCAATTCAAAATGATCTTAAACAATTCAAAAAAATATTAGATGATATCATAAGTGATTAACCTCAATGAAGCATAAGATTCAATAATGGATGCTGGTGTAGATGGAAATAATTTATCATGATCATTGAAAAATATTGAGTAAAACATCATCTTTTACATTGAAATCACATTTTTAGAACTTTTAAATTATAAATTAAAACAATTTCATTGAAAACAACCTTATAATAATCTAAAAGAAGCTTCAAATATTTACAGAATCATGAAGGATGGAAAATCAACTCATTCCGTATAAGATTAAAAAACATTTCATCAGTATTATTTTCAGAAATATCACAATTTTACTCATTTGGAAAATCATAAAAATTTTCCTTTCAAACCATTTTTTAATAATTCAAACATATGTGAAAATAAATTTAAATGATCGTAGGATAATATTAAAAATGTTTTTGAAAATGTTTTTTTGATACATAGATATGGAAAAGAAATATTCCCCAATGGATACTTAAATATAAATATTCTTTAATAATGATGAGATTGTGAAATAAACTCATATATCTTTTTAACTAGTCGAATCATATGGCCCATGAAAGAATAAAAATTAACCAAACATAAAATGTAATGAGAATAAATATATTCGTGAAATAAAATATCAAAGGGTTTTTTATATACCTCTGATAGTATTATAGGGTCATAACCTCAAAATATTCCTCAATGAAACAAAATTAATATAATTTCCTTTAAAATGATCATATCATTAAAGTGATCATTAATAAAATTAATTGATTATCTTTATTCAAATAAAATCTAAATAAAAAAATTGTAAATATAATCATAAGAAAATAAAAATTCATTTAACACATAATTATAGAATTATATAATCAATAAAGAATAATTTTATCTTAATGAATGAAAATTGATTTGAAAAATCTCATACCTCGCACTTCTATTTAGTTATTCACAGTTAAAACTATTATATAATGGTTCAAAGAAGTTTATTAATTTATTACAGAAAACTATTCATATTTATAAATCCTTATGTGATTATATTATAACTTATTAACACCCGTTCATTAATAATATTTCTTTATTTTCATTTATTTTGGGATTATCGGTTTCATGGTTTCAGGGATGTTTCACTTTTTTGTAATTATGGATTTTCATTAAAAATGGAAATAAAACCCCTGAAGTGAAATGAAATTGTTTTAATTAACATCATTAATTCAAATGGTCCAATTTACCCTTTTTATCTATTACATGAGGGTGATTAATTTTATAAATTTTAATGATAAATGGTTAGTATATTTTGGTATTTATTCAGCCATCATGAAATAGTTTAATTTTATTATATTATGTAGATTTATTAGTTACAAAACATGAAATAGGTTATAATATACCAATTGAAATAATATTTAACAATAATAAAACTCTTGTGACCATACATATAGGTGGTAATGGTAAAAAACATTAATATACATGGATACAGTTAACTTCTATAATTTGGATAATGGTTTCATTTATTTGATGAAAAGGTGATGAGTAAAGGCTTTGGTAGAAGATTTTCAATTATAAATATAAAATTCCTGTATATACATTATAATGTAGTTTTTTTATTTTATAGATTAATTATCTTAATATATGGTAGAATAAGGAAATATATTTAGTGAGCTCGTTTCAAAAAGATACCTATGGAATATCAGCTCCTTGGAGGACCTCTTAAGAAACATTTAATTGGTATTTGGATGATACAAACATAAATATGGCATGGGGAGAGTGGGGATGAAAGTTTTTCATAGATATTTTAATAATTAATGGATTTTTAGAAGAAATAGGGTGGTGAGGGGTGATATCAATACTTTAGGAGTAATGGTTTTAAGTGATTAAATAATGATTATAATATATTTAAATCCAACCACATTTGGGTGAAATTAATTTCAATTAGTTTGGTTGATAATTACTGTTTTCATGGATTGTTAAGGATGAGAAACACATCATTCACCCATTAACTGTTTTACTTTTTAGGTATTTTAGTTTTTTACCTTTAATATTAACCCAATACATTATTTTATCTATGCTACGACAAATATTTTTTACTATTGTAACATTTTTATGCCTAAAAATGAGAATGAAATTATAACATAATTTTTACCTATTAATTAAAAATATTTAATTCATTTTACATTATTCAATTTATAAAATTTATAAAAATAAATTCTAAATATGTTATGTGTATAACTCATAAAAAATAGTTTTGTATGGTTAAACCATGGTTTTTGAAATTGCTAATAATGTGTTTCTAAATGAAACACCTTAAGTGTTATTTAATTCATTAAATTAATTTCTATAAGTAAAATGAGTTAATAAATTATGATTTAATAATTATATAAAAATAATTATGGTATTTTGTAAAAAAAATTCACCGTTAAACCCAAATATCAACTTTTTTAGAAAATTCAAAAAAAATAACACTAATCTAATTTATACATGATGATTACACAAATATAATTTATTTTTTCATCCAAATTTTCTAAAAGTATCAAAAATTTAATCTATTTATTTTATTGTTGAATGGAATAAAAATCACTTTTTGAAGAGAACATGTATCTGATAAATAAAATAAATTCACTAAAAATTATGGGTTTATTCAATCTGAATAAATAAATTAGTATTGAAAATGAAATTAATATATATTTCATAATACATTTAATATTATTCACATCCACCAATTTAGTGGCTATTTTATAATCGTCCTGTTAAGTTAATAATATTTTTGGATTGTTTTAAGATCATTGTTTTGTGCAACATAATCTATCAACCAAAATTTTATTTTTAAATATCAGGGTGTTACACTCTCCACTTCTTAAATAAACTGTGTTCTCAAAATTTGAAACTGTACTTCAAAAAAGAATGGTTGATATTTTAAAATTCCATTGTTGGAAACAAACATCATAAGAAGGGTTAACAAAATTTCCTTTTAAAATTAGGGAAAGTAAAATATGTGAAGGTAAATAAACTAGGTTTCTATATAGTATAAAATTAGTGGGAAATAAAAACATTGAGAATAAATATAACTGTAATTTTATGATTGAGAGTGATATATAACATGGTCATTATAATATTTACAATCACAAAATCATAAATCTGTTATGGTTTTAATGGTTTTTGATTTCATAGTAAGAAAAATAAAAAAATAATGTTTTTGTTCTAAAATAATTTTCTCAGAGTTTTGGAATCATTTTACTTCCTAAAGTAATAATATAATGAAAGATACTTAAGTTTCCATTAGAGTTTCATCCATTAAGCAATTTCTACAAAAAATTCATCTTTTTATCTAATATAATATTCAACTTTTATTCCTCAGATAATATTCAAAATTATTATATCCATCTTAATCATATATGGTCAACAATATGAACTTATACTTTATATGTTATATCATTTAAATAAATAAAAACTTTGTTATGACAATTTTGACATCACTTATACTAGTGGTAGGTGATCCAAGCTTGTCTCCCTTTGGTTGTGGGTTCAAGCCTCGCGGCATTTTCAGTTGAGACAAGTTGTTTCTTAACCTAGGGGTTGACATTTTTATATAAAATTATTTATATAATCCTTAAAAAATTCCTAATATAATATTATTATTTTCAACATTAAATAAATTTTTTAACCATAAAGTATTTCTCGTATATTTCATTTCACTTTCTCCAAAATATAGTAAACCATATTTCTTGATTCTTTAATCGATTATTTTTCATTATAGTGAAAAAAACACAGTAATGGAATCCCTTAATCTAAGAAATGAATATACATTAGTAATTTATTTATGCTTGAATTGCTAAAATTCCATTTTAATAGATCATAAGATCCAGAAATATTGATAATTTATTCCATCTTTCACAAATTATTTTCAAAATACCATATGGTTGGCATATGCTAATTGATATGAATAAAAAATTAATCCTTAATAAAATTTCAAAAGTTCAACTTAAACCACATAATTAATGGTTAACCGTATGACCATTACAAAAGTTCAAGTTCCAAAATGTTACAAATACTGTTACTCAATTTAAAAAATTGACTTACCATTAATCTCTTAAATAGTATGAAGTAAAACATAATCCTATAATAATAAAAATGTGAATACATTCATCCTATATTCTCTGGAATCATGGAAATATTATAAATTAACATAATTACTTATTTAAAACATTCTTTCTTTCTTATTCTCTAAGTAAACAACAAATTATTGGATATTTTCCTTAAATAAAAAAATCATCTTCCTCAATGGTAGCTTAAACTACTTTTTCGACAAATCAATAATCAATTCCATGGTAGTCAGTACTATCCAATTTACATTATAAATATAAATAATATCTTTATCCCAACATCATTATGTCATCATCAAGAACATATTAATGGTTATCTTACATTCAAATAATGTGTTTTCAAAAAGACCAATTTTCAACTGAATCACTTTTCCTGGTCATTGTTACCATTACACATATGCTCCCAAATCCATAATGGAAATTTCTTGTCATAAAATAATTTATTGTTAAATAATTATTATAAAAATAATGTTATACAACATTTTTTTTGGATCAAAATACAAGAACAATAATCATTCCATTTTTCCTATGTCAATAGCATAAGCTTACCCTTGATCCCTTAGTTTCTTTTAGGTTGTCTTCCCTAGATTATTTTGGAATTCATTTTCATAGTGCCACATCTCCTTACATTTTAATAATTACACATTTATAGCTTATTTCCCCCCCTACAATATTGAGGCTGGTGTCCTTTCTCCCTAAACTGGTAACAAACTCTCATTCCCTTCAATCATGTACCAGCTTGTATCTTTCCACAATTATAACATGGGGGAAATCATTCTTTCATTTCTTACCTATATCTATTTCTTTATCTTTTTTCATCTTCTTCTCTTAATTTCCATTAGAACCACATGACATGGAGAATTCATTCACAATATTGAATACATAATATAATATAAAATATCCTCATATGATGAAAATTATAGGGAGAACAGTTCCCTTTAAGGGATTTGTTTAATACCATAAAATAAATATTCAATATTACTCTTTGGATTAAAAAAATGGTATATAGAATGTTATACTATAATTTTAATGTTAGCTTCATAATTAGAAACATTCTCATCCTCCTTTGTTTTAGAATCGATTTTTTTCTCTAAAAATCTACTAGTTTCTCACATAGAAATTATTTTTCCATGAAAAATTACGTAAAATCCATCCTTTCCATGTTTTCTACTTTCTCGTACTAATTAGTGTTATGAATCAAAAACCATCATCGATCTACATATTTTAGGAGGATATAATCTTCCATAAAAACCTTCTCCATTTCATTACAAACCAATGCGATAAATGTCTTATGTAAGGAACTTATGCAGTACTCGACTACAGATTAATTTTTAGTAACATTGAATGATTGAGGTTGTTTTCTAATAATGTGGTCTAACATTATGGAACTGTTTAGTTGATCAAGTTTCATTATATAGGTAAGGTTATTTTTCAACGCCATATTCGGTTGTCACAATATAGTTATAAGTTCTTCAACTCTAGTTGTAGCTTTATCACTAGTATCATTATCTTTCCTATGTAGAAAATACCTACATTGATTACGTTAAATTATATTATTTACCTTACTTCCTATAGGAAACATTTCTAAACAATGGAATAAAATAGATCATGTTATTAATTATAATGAAATATTTTAAAAAGCATTGAAACAATTAGCATAAATTGAAATTTATGTTCAAATAATCTCAAAATCATATGCTTGTTTTTGTTGGGTGTATTTCAATATCTATCATAGGGTTTCATTCCCTAATAGATATTTTCTAAAATACAGTTCACATTGTTTCTACATAAAATCATTCGATACCAACTATAAATATCATGACCCTAGTTTCCCAGAATTATTGGTTACTTTATTAAATTAGAAAAATATAAAAGAAATCACATACCAATGGACTAAAATATTTTGTAGTTTTATAAAACAATATAGATAATTAAACCTTACATTATAATTAAAAATATAAAATTAAACATTGAAAATCCCTTAAGAACTCCATTATTTTCCTAGTATAGCCTTGTATGTCAATCATAATAATATTCATAGAATCTTAGGAAATAAGGAAAATTATGAAAGGGGTGAGTTTAAATGATTAGTAAGGGTATGTATATGTTGTAAGCTATCATAAATAAGTAATAACAAATATGGAAAGGTAAATAATTGAAACACATTCCATTTAACCAATACCTTGAGTTTAACATTGATGGTTTAAAATATCATCAAATAATCCCATATAAATAATCACATGAGCTTGAAAAGTTATTCATGTATATAATACTAAGTGAATAATCATATGGAAAACAATAACTAAACTCTTAATAGGAGAATGCATATTTTCGTACATCATAAATATACCGTCAAGGATCTGGCCAATACACCATACAAAAATGGCTATGACATCAACCAATGGAAAACAAATTTTAATTTTTTTAAGAAACATGAATAGTGAAGATAAATATTCCCCAGGGGAAACTTAAACATATAAAATCTTGAATATTTTTGAGATCGTGCAATAAACCCTTACCACTTTGTAATTTGTCAAATAATATCCCCTATGAAAGAATAAAATTTTAAAAAAATATAAAATCATGTGAACAAATAAATTAATGATATTACATTTCAAATGTGTGATATATACACATTATAGAATATTATAGGTGCATAACATCAAAATATGCATCAATAAAAGAAAATTGAGTTGAAGTACTTTATAAAGATCATATCATTGAAGTGAGGATTAATATAATCATTTGATTTTTTGTATTAACTGTAATTACACATCAAAAATTAAAATATAATCATAAAATAATCCAAAGTAATTTCACACATTATCATATAATGAAAAATTAAATGATATAGAAGTTTACCCCCCATGAATGAAAATTGAGTTATGAATTCTCTTACCTCATGCTTCCCTTGGGATTTTCATATATAAAAATAATTTATAATGATTTAAAGGATGTTGTTAATTTATTCAAAAACTATATACATATTTATAATACCTTATATGATCCTTTTATAACATCTTACCACCTTTTTTTATAATATATCATTATTTTCAATGTTTCAGGTGTGTTTATTCCATGGTTTCGTGGTTGGTTCATCGGTGTATAATTATGGATGTTCATCTCAAATGGAAATAAATCACCATATGTTAAATGAAATTTTATTAATGAGAATCCAAAATTCTAAATGGTTCTACACACCATTTTCTTTTTTATATGGGGATGAATAATTTGATAAAAGTTAATGATAAATGTTTAGTTTTTTTGGGATGTTTTTCACACCATCACGAACTAGTTTCATTTTATTTAATATTATGTATATATATTATTTAAATGAATTTAAATAGGTTATAATGTACTCATTATAACCTTATTTAATGAGAATACTACTTCTGTGACCATCCTTGAAGGTGGTAATGGAAAATGAAAAATAATTTTTTGCAGAGATGGTTAACCGTCATAATTTGGAAAATGGTTTCATTTTATTGAATAAGAGGAGATGAAAAAATAATATGGTAGAATTTATTATATTAGAATTATAAAATTATAGTATATAAATTATATATGGATTCATTTTTCTTTTATAAATTATGAAGGTGAATAAAAGGTATAAGAAGAAAGGAAATTATGATAGGTTGTTTTAGAAAGTTACCTCATTAATATAACATCCTTGAATAACCCATTAAAAAGGATGGAATTGGTATTTATGTGATAAAACTATCACATTTATGTGGGGAGAGTGGGAAGGATATGTTTTGGTATAGATTTGAATAAATTCAAGGATTATGAGAAAAAAGTGGGTGGTGAGTGGTTGTATTTATACATGAGGAGTGGTGGTTTTAATTGATTAAATAATGATTATTTTAAATTTAAATCCATCCACAATTGGGTGAAATTAATTCGAATGAATTTGGTAAATTATTACTATAGT
This sequence comes from Viscum album, assembly GCA_963277665.1. Lineage (NCBI taxonomy): Eukaryota > Viridiplantae > Streptophyta > Magnoliopsida > Santalales > Viscaceae > Viscum > Viscum album. The sequence continues at coordinate 1,431,684,323 of OY728141.1, forward strand.
AAGGGTTTGTTATGTTTGATAAACACATCAATCACTGATTAAATTTTCTAGTTTTTAGTAATTTTATGCATTTGCTTTTTAACCTTAACCCGAAATATTATTTTACCAATATATTGGTAAATATTTTATTTATCATGGTAACTTATTTTTTCCTATAAATGAAAATAAACTTATAACCTAATGTGGACCTCTTGATTCTAATTATGGAATCCATTTTACTTTATTCAATTTATAAAAGTGCTAAAAACAATTCTAAATATGTTATGCATATAACTCATAAAGAACAGTTTTTTTAGGTTAAAATTCATAGTTTTTGTAATGACTGAACCCTATTTTTCTGGAGATTATGACTAATTTGTTAAAAGTTTTATAGAAAACATGAATTTAATATCTCAAAGGAACAAATATTTTAGTAGCTCTGGAAAAAAATTTATAAACATAAGTTCAACATTACAACTTGAAAGTAAATGCAACATACCAAATGCTTTTGAATAAAACATAAGCAAGTATAATTCCCTTTTAATTCATTCATTATATTCGGTTCACCACCTGGGGAAAAATAAATCATAATAAAGGGGTGAGATCAGATGGTTAGTATGGGTTTCCTTTTAAGACATTCATAATATTCATCTTCACCACCTAGGGAAAAATAAAAAAAATAAAGGGGTGTGATCAGATGGTTAGTATGGGTATGTAATACAGTAGAAGTTATCAAAAACATAAACACTATGAATTGTGAATAACTGAAAACGCATGCCTTTAAAATTTATACATGAGAAGAATATGGTAGGAATGAAAGATAATTTAATAAGGAAATATAAATGATCATGAATGGATTAAACATGACCATTGATATTATACTAGTCAAATAATCACATGGTTTATCAATTGTTAATTCCAAAATGAGGGAATACATAATGTAGGACATTTGAAACATATCGTCAATGCCTCGACCAAGATGTCTAAAAATACTAGGGTAGGACCTCGGCCGAAACCCAATTCTAAATTGTCTCATGAGACCTAATGATGCATAAAGGTGATATATTTGGGACCAATGGTCACTTTCTACATCCAATTCATTCCTTATATGAAATGGACTAAAATAAACCACATGAACAAATGAAATAACATTCCCCAACCTATACTGATAAACACTAACCATTCTATGTAGTATGGTGAATGGTATCAAGATACAAAATCTATAGTCAAAATGATCATAGAACATTTAATAAAATATTATATATTATATACCTAATATATTACCCACAAAAAGATATAATATTCAATAGATGTGTTGAATTTTTTCAAAATAATCTAACAAAATCATCAAGGACTATTTTAAAGAGATACGCTTTTACATTTAAAAGAAGTGTTATTCTTGAAAACCCATTTCATAAAACCTTAAGTTATCCAATTTTGATTACCCATGATAAAATGAGTAGTTTTATAAAGAAAAAGTTTCTTGAATTAGATTTTAGAGTGAACTTGAAATAGGTAAGAATTTGAGAAGTTCATGTGAATTAGTCTTGTTTATTGAAATGAATTGAGAATGATCTTTCTGAAACATTTAAATACCCAAAAAATAAATATGGATTCTGATTGGTAAACCTATATAGAACATTAACATAGATTTTATGAGGAGTACATAAGAATAATTAAGAATTTAATTGGGATTATGTGAGACAATGAGTACCCAAAAAGTAAATAGAGGATTGAGTAGAAAACTCTTCCCTTATGTCTAAATGTATTCTACACTTTTCATTCATGCCCTAGATAATCAAATAAAATCCATTAATTAGTTAATTAAAAACCTTCTCTACATAAATATGGTTTTTATGGTTTTATTAATTTCATTTATGTTCTTATTGATACATTATAATATTGAATTCCATCATTATGGAGTATTCGTTTTCCATGATTTCACGATTGGTCCACTTGATTATATTAATGGAGTTCATGTGGAATGGATATAATTGTCCAGAACAAAAATTATATATTATTAATTAAAATATAGTAGTGTAAATGGTTATATATATCCTTTGGTTACAGGATATGAGGATGATTTTGTAGATAAGGCATTTAGTGATAATTTTTTAGATTTTTACGACGGTGTATTTGATTATTACGAACTAGTTTTATCATATGTATATATAATAGTTACTGAAAATTATTTAGGTTATAAAACGTACATAATATTTTGGTTCAACCATAAAAATTGTTTCATGACCATCCTGGAATATGTTAATATAAATTGAAAACTTTTCATCATTGAATGCATTAAATTAACACATCTCGGGCACTATTTTCCTTTTATTATATAAAATGAGAGATAAAGAGAGATGATGATAAATTATTCCATTAGCATAAAAAATCATAGTCAATTTAAGGTACTGATGTTATCATAACTTTTTTATGTGGGGATTTGAGAAGAAAAAGAGAAGAAAGGAACATGAAATAAAAAAAGATGTTGATAAATCCCTTAAGAAAATTTTGCAGTCAAATGACATCACATTAAAATTCCTAAATTATGTTGATGAGAGAAAACAAGGTATCTCATAATTTTTTAAATAATACGAAATTTTATGGGGATATGTAATGACATATCCCATCAAAATCCAATGGAAATTAAAATGGAATAACATAAAAGGAGTGCTTGAAAAAGAGAAGGGTGGTAGATTCCCTTACCTTGTAGAGTAACTCCTAGAACAAGAAGGTTGGGATCTTGGGGTATTGAGGACACCTTTGGATGAAACCTATGGAGGAAAAAATACTAAATATTAAAGGATAATATTTTTTTAATTAATGTAATTGAATAAATGTGTGGTTATTTATAGAAAAATTTAGATAATTTGTTATTAATTTTCGAGGACACCTCAGCAGCGGTATATGAAAAAACATGTGATTGCCTATTGTATTAGCCACCTGATTCACCGAATATGATATTTTAATGTAAATAGTAAACCATAATTTTATATTCTTTTTTAAATAATTATAATTTCATTAAAAATACCAAAAACTCCAAATTGTATTTTTACTATTCCTGAGAAACGGTATTTTATTAAATTATCATAAATTCAGTATAACATAATATCAACGTTATGAATTCAAAAATGAAATTTATTTTATCATAATAATTCTATAAATATGAAAATTTTAACATTTATCCCTGAAAATACTTATTTATTAAATATAATAGTGGACATAAAATGCATAGTAAAAATTTGACACTTAAAAAAATAAAATAATTTTATCATTTGTAATTAAAGAATAGTGTGTTTATAAGAACGTTTCATTATAATAAACATTAATAAAACTTTATTTTTATATAATATTTTAAATCTATCTGAAATGTTCAATTTTTACCTTAAAAATCAATTTATCAAATTCATCACAATTTTGAGAAAAACTAAACTCAATATAGAAATCATTCTGCAAAAATTTTATTTATACTTAATTAGGTGAGGTTACCATCCCATTGGTCAAATTAACATTCATATGTTGAAAATTAAAATTCCAAAGAGTCACATTACAATTCACTAACAAATTAATTTGATCATATCAGACATCAAATATCTTACTGATCGCAACCATGTATGACCATTTTTTGAAATTTAAAACAAAGAAGAGGTAAAATTATGTGTAAAATCTAGGTTATAACTATATCCTATAAATAAAAAAGTATTTTTTTTCATAGTGATTAATTGGTTCATGCATTCTTTGTTAACATTATTTTTAAGTCATCTTGGTGTTACATTCTTTCCCCTTACAAAATTTTATCCTCAAAATCACCAGAATGTTACCTCATAAAATGATTTGGGTAATTCTTCATCATAAGATCCTAAGGATCCCACGTCGTCTCTTCAATATTATGATTCTTCCAATGTAACATTACCAGTTGAGTCATTTTATTCCTCAACACATGTTATTTAGTGTCTAGAATCTGGATATGATCTTCATAGTAAGATAAGTCAGGTTCCAATTATATACCTCCATAAGTGAGTGCATATTTTGGGTCAAGCATGTAATTTTTCAATAATGATACATGGAACTAATTGTGTACCTTAAAAAGGATATGAGTTATTTCCAAAAAATTATCCAAAATTCCACTTTGATACATAATTTAAAAAGCGGAAATGTATAAGGGGATCCGTTTCACTTTTTCCCAAAATCTTATAACACCCGTCCATGGAGATAATTTTAAGAATACATGACCACCAACTTGAAATTCCAAATATATCCTTCGATTATCTGCATAGATATTTTGAATTATTTGGGATGATTTGATTTGGTTTTGGATAGTCTTTACTTTTATTTTTGATTCCTCCATAAGCTCTAGCCCCACAAGCTTCCTCCCCCCAACTTTATCACAACATGTTGGTGACGACATCTATTTCAATACAATGCTTCAGATAGGACCATTTGAATAATAAAATGGAAACTATAGTTATATTAAAACTCCACCAAAGATAAATACTAACCCCACATACCTTGAAAGTCAAGAGAACATGATCTCAGTATTTCTTCTAATGTTTGTATCATCCTTTCTGATTCGACATCATTTTGATGCTGATAAGTAGTACTCAAATGAAGTTCAGTATCAAACTATTTTTTAATGATTTTCCAGAATTTCGATGACAATAATGGATCATGATTAGACAAAATTGAGATAGATTCTTCATGAAGTCTCAAAAAATCGTTGATATAGATTCATCCATGTCTCTCTAGTGGAAAATCCACCCTTATAGCATGAAAATGTGAAAATTTTGTAATTCGATCTATAATTACGCATATTTCATCCTTCTTTCTTTGAGTTTTGGGTAATCCAGTGACAATATCCATGGTTATATCATCCCATTTCCATGTAAGAATAGGTAAGGGTTTCTTTACTCTTCTAAGATGGTGTATTTTAACCTTCACTTGTTGACATACTAAACGTATTGGTACATAATCAGAAATTTCCAGCTTCATGTTGTCCCCCAAAAAATATTACTTCAAATAAATAAAAATTTTAGTTGTACATGGGTTTATAGAGAAATTTGAGCTTTCCTATTCATCGATTAACTCCTTTTTCAGCATTGTTATAGAGGGAACACATAGCCTCTTCCCAAATTTCAAAATTCCATCCTCACACATAATGTAAGCCATGGTCCCATTATTCACACCTTTAATTTTCTTTTGAATATTGATATCAGTAGACTAAGAAGTTTTAATTCTTTCCAATAAAGATGGTTGGGTAACCAATTGAAAGAGTAATGATTTTTCACCTTCATTGATAATTCCCATATTACGATTTACTGAATCCATGAATATAGGATCCCTTTCAATCCACTTTTTTTAAAACTCCATGAAAATTTCTGCTCAATGCATGAGCTACCTTATTTTCCTTTAATAGTTGTTAGTATATGGAAATATTGTAATCCTTTAGTAGCTCAACCCATCGCCTATGCCTCTTGATGAGTTATCATTGTGGGAAGATATATTTGAAGCTATTCTTATAAGTATATATCTCACATCATTCACTATTGGGATAATTTCTCCATATCATTATAGAAAATATTATAATTGCTAACATAAGATCATGGTTTTAGTAGTTCTTTTCATGAGTTTTTAACTGCCATGATGCATAGGCAATGACTTTATCATTCTGTATAAGGACACTACCAAGTCCTTTGCGTCACATTAAATCATAATTCAACCATTTCCCGATGGTATATTCATTATTGGATCATTATTTAATCTCTTCTATTATTCTTAAAAACATTCTTCACATTATTCTATCCGTACAAACTTAACCCCTTTATGAGTAAGTAAGGTGAATGTGTTAGATGATTGGGTGAATTATTGAAAAAAACACTAAAAATAACCTGCTAAATCAATAAAATAATGCACCTCAGTTATGTTTTTTAGAGTATGCCATTCCTGAAAATCCTTTGTATTTGTATTATCATCTATGATTCCAACCATAGAGACAATATGTATATGAAAAGAAACTATTTGATGGAAAAATTCACACATGACAAACATACTATATAACTTGTTTCTTCTAAGAGTCTTTAGAATAATGCGCAAGTGATTATCATGGTATCTATAGATTTTTGGATTATATCATGATATTATCAATAAAAATCATAAAAAATCTTCAAGATATTCCTTGAAAAAACCAATCATCATATCCATGAAAATAAAGAGTGAATTAGTCATTTCAAAAGGAATTACTGTAAACATGTAATTCACACACCTAGTTCGAATTGATTTCATTGCAATATATTCATTCCTCACATGCAACTAATGATATCCAGATCAAAGTTCAATCTTCAAAAAATATTGGGATCAGTGGATTTGATCATAAAAATCATCAATCTCATGCAGGTGATACATTTTCATTATTGTAATAGTATTGATTTCTCTATAGTCAAAGTAGAGCCTTATGGATCTATAATTCTTTTTGATAAAGAGAACTTGGGCTCCCTATGGAGAAATACTATGGTGGATAATTATTTTCTCACTCAATTCCATTAGTTGTTTCTTGCCTTCAAGAAATTCTATTGTGGTCATTCTATAAGGGGTCATTGATATTTGTTTTGAACCTGGAATTAAATCAATAGAAAACTCAACTTCACTCTCTAGAGGATGTCCAGGTAAATCCTTCATAAATAAATCAACATATTCCTTCACAATAGGTACATCCTCAGTTTGAAGATTTATTACAGAAACCATAGATATTTCATTATATTCCTCCCCAAGAATTTAATTCATTAGAGATACTGGGGACGATCTAAATAAGAATCAGATGGTGATGTTTCTGCTCTAAAGATAAAGGATTCTACAAGTTCCCCAGAGATTGTATTTTCCTGTTTCTTATAATAGAATTGTACATCATATTTTCAAAGTTTGTCCTTGAAAAGGATTATATAAAAGATTACCATAGGTATAATGATAAAATCAGCATATAAGGCACTTTTATATTCCATATTGGGGACTACCTGACACATTCTTTTTGCAATGAGACATCTCTAAGGGGTTTAGACTGATAACTCCCTTGTTAAATTGGATTGGAAATATTTAATTTTTAAAGAAAACATGGAATATATATTGTAATGTGATGATACATTATCAAATAAATCATTGTCTTAGTTTGAGGAAATGATTGTAGTACATTCTACAACATCATTTGGAACTTCAACTTCAACGGTTGTGATCACATAAGCATAGCCTTTCTCCCTTGGCCTTCTATTAGTAATTATTCCTTGATGATTAGGAAAATCAGTGGAATACTACCTCATCTATATATAATTGTATCATTGAAAATTGGTCTATTCATTCTTTCCCTTGCAATCCCGTGATTGGTGGACTCTTTCTCTACATTTTTAATAGACTCCTTCTCCTTTTATGTAGTCTCCAGGGTGTTTCATTCCACATGTATCACATGTTGGAAAACACCCCATTTTATTCTTCCCTATATCTATTATTTCTTATACCACCCTATTCTTCTCTCCATTTCATGTAAATTCATAATACATATAGAATTATTTCTATATTTTGATTTAACATGACACTATATTTTAATATGATGAAAAGGTTTGGGAAACCAGTTCCCTTTGGAAGATTGGTTTTAAACAACCAATAAATCAATAAATATTTATACATGTATTAAATATGTATTCTATGTCATTCCTTTCTACCATTTTAAAATTTTCTACATACTTTGAAATATTTTTATCCTCTTTTTGATTCAAAATCAATAATTTTTTGCAAGGAAAATATTTTCCTGTGAATATTTATTTAAAGACCATCCATTACATTTCATATATTTCTTCCTCCTATATTGTGTGTTTGATAAACAAAAACTGTTACTCCATACCTCTTGAATAATGATAAAATACCATAACAAGATTCTTGCTTTTATTACATCACAAAGTGAGAAATATCTTCTCTAGTTAACTTACCCACATCTCAGGTAAAATGGATTTGTAGTCCCATTGAATGATGGAGGTTTTTGTTGCATAAAAAGTTCTAACATTTCACCTCCACATTGTGGTTTAGGATGCTTCATATGGGTAAGGTTATTATCCATAACCTAAGTCATCTTTCCTAGTATAGTTATAAGCTGCTCAACACCTGTCGCTTCTCAAATACCAATGTCATTATCTTGAATTGGAGTAAAATCCCTACATGGTATACATTCATTCAGGAGGTTTCAATTCATTCCACTAAGCCCCATTTCTAAATAATCGAATACACAAAATTAGATTATGAATTACAATTTATAATTTCAAACTACAAAACCACTTAACATAAACTGAAATTATATGTATGTCTAATCTCATAATCAAGAGATTTTTTACTTTGAGGACCTATTTACATTTATATCCTTCATAATGATTTATAAAAAAATTTGAATTATCATAATCATATAACCTATGTGTTTCAATACATGTTCATATTAAGGATCATTGTCATGTACCAGGTTACCTCAATTTAGTGCCAGAACACCATGTCAGAATTGTTACCCCAAGGTACATTTGTTTTAGAACAACATCCACTTGTAATATCCTAACAATGATTAATTTTCAAGAAACATCCACATAATAAATAACTTTAAAAAATTATTTTATGTTCTTGTATACTTATTCTCAAATTATTATTAGGGTTTTGTTCCCTAATCTACGTTTTCTAAATCTAGTGTCCATGTTTTCTTCTAAACATCCTCTGATAAGAAATTTATGGACCCGACCCTAGTTTCTCGGAACTGGTGCCTTATTTTATTAAATTGAATTATAAATAAGGATGTTATATCCCAAATGAAATAATAGTTTAGTATGCTTTCAAAACAAAATACATTCATAATCTCTACATTAGAACATGAAAGGAAATACAACCTATCAACTTCTTTTGAATAACACATAGACTCATATATTATCCTTGCAATTCATACATAATATTAATCTTTAGCACCTAAGGAAAAATAATTCATAAGAAAGGGGTGATATAGAATGTTTATCAATGGTAAGTAATACATCATAAGTTATCATAAACATAAACACTAGGAAATGTGAATAACTGAAAAAACATGCCGTTAAAAATTATACTTGAGCATAATATGGTTGAAATGAAAGATGATTAAATAAGGCCATATAAATGATCATGAGAGAATGAAACAGAACCATTGATATTATAAAATTCAAATAATAACATAGTTTATCAACTTATAATACCATAATGAGTGAATGCATGATGTTGGACATCTGAAACATATTGTGAATGCCAAGACCAAGATGTCTAAAAATACAAGGGTATGGTCAGCCAAAACACAATTCTATTTTGTCTTGTGAGACCTATTGATGCATCGAGAGTATATAGTGGGTCCCACCCATCAAATTCTATGTTAGTTTCATTCCACATATGAGACTGGCTAAACATAAACCACATGAACATATGAAATAACATTCCCCAATCTATAAACATAAACACTAACCATTTTGAGTAGTATGGTGAATGGTATCAAGATAACACATCTATAGCCCAAATGATCATAAACCATTTAATAAAACATGGTAGATTATGGAAATAATATATTAACCTAAATAAGACATAAAATTAAATATTGGTGTTGAATTAGACAATAATACTCTAATAAAACCACTGAGGAATGTTTGAGAATGATACACTTTTACTTTTAAAATAAGAGTTCTTTCAGAAAAATCATTTTATAAAAGCAGAAATGAAATAATTTAGTTTTTAAATGATTAAATGAATGGTTCTTTAATAAATAACTGTGACATAAATCATATTATTTATTGACCATGAAAATAATTAAGTGTTTGATAAGTTCCTATTAATTAGGTTTGTTTATAAAAAACAATTCAATATGATCATTATAAAACATTCAACTCCTAATTAAATTAATAGGGATTCTAATAGGTAGAAATATATTTAAAATTTTCACATAATATATGAGGATTGCATAATAATAATTAAGAATTTGTTTTTGATTATGTTAGACATAGATTATCCCTAAAGTAAATAGACGTTCGAGGAGAAAACCCCTACCTTATGTTTGAAAGTATTCTGCACTTGTCCTTAATGTCATGGATAGTAAAATTAAATACACTAATTAATTAATTATGATCCTTATCTATATATATTTGGTTTTTTTATATTTTTAATAGGTAAATTTATGTTCTTATTTATAAATTATAATATTGAATTTTGTCGTTGTGGAGTGTTCGTTTTCCATGATTTCATTATTGATCTACTTGATTATAAGTATTAGAGTTCATGTGGAAAGTGTATAATTCTCCAGAACTGAAATTATATTTTATTAATGAATGTACAGAAGTATAAATGTATATATATATATCTTGTGGGTACATTTTGTGAGGATGAATTGATAGATAATGCATTTACTGATAATTATTTAGATTTCCACGACAACTTCTTTGATTATTACGAAGTAGTTTTATCGTATGTATATATACTCGTTCCAAAACATGAAGTAGGATATAAAACATATATTCTATTCTAGTTCAACCATAATAATTGTTTCATGACTATCCATGATGATTTGAATATAAATTGAAAACTCGTCGTCCTTGAATGCGATAAATAAACACCTCTTGGACAGTGTTTTAATTTTTTTGTATAAAATAAGGAGGAAGTATATATGATGATGAATTATTCAATTAGCATAACAATATTAAAGTATATATAATGTATTGTATTTATCATACCATTTTTAATACCGTTTTTTGAGAATAGAAAAATAAAATAAAGGAACATGAATGAAAAAAATAGAAGTTATGAAATCTTTTTAGGAAATTCTACAGCCTAACAGCGTCACTTAAAAATTCATAAAATATGTTGATGAATGAAAAATGGGCCTCTCGTCATTTTTTACATAATATGGATAGTATGAGGGATATTTAATGACATATACTAACCTAATCCAATTGAAATTATAAATTAATAACATAAAATGAGTTCTTGAAAAATAAAAGGGTTGTAGATTCCCTTACATTATAGATAAGCTCCTAGAACCTGAAGGTTGGGATTGTGGGGGATTGAGGACACCTTGTGAGGACTCATAGGGATTTAAAACTACCAAATATTCAATGGTGATTAAGTTATAATGAATGTAATGGAATAGATGGATGGGTATTTATAGAAAAAGTGAGGGAATTTTTTATTAATTTCTGAGGTATATCAAAAACCATGGGCTTGCCCATGGTATTGGCCACTTGGGAAAAGTAATAAAATATTTTAATGTACACAATGTACTATCATTTTATATAAATTATTACATCATTATAATATCATTAAACATACCAAAAACTCAAAACAATATTTTTACTATTCACAAAAAAGTAATGTATTTCATAAAATTCGTATAAATTCAGTGTTACCTAATATCAATGTTATGAATTCAAAATTAAAATTTATTTTATCATATAATTAACTATATATGAAAATTTCAACCTTTATCTTTGAAAATACTTAATTATTGAAATTATTAGCGGACATAAAATGCATAGTAAAATATTCGACATTTAAAAAAATTAAATTATTTTATCATTTGTAAGTAAATAGGATTTTGTTGATAATAATATTTCATTATATAAACATTAAAAAAACCATTTTTTGATATAATAATTTATATCTCCTTCAAATGTACAATTGTTACCTGAAAAAATCAATTTTTCAAATTCGTCAAATTTTTAAAAAAACAATAATGAATACAGAAATGACTCCACATCAATTTTATTTATACATTATTATGTGTACCGTCCGATTTTTCATATTTCAATTCATAAGGGTAATATTACTTTTCCAAGGGGTCAAGTTACTATTCACCAAAAAATTATGTTTATCTTATAAGACGCCAGATATTTTACAGATTTCAACCATGTATGACTATATTTCGAAATTCAAAACACAGGAGACATAAAATTATGTTTAACGGCTATGTTATAACTATCTTATATAAATAAAAAATATTTTTCACACAGACATAGTGATTCCTGCATTCTATATTAGATTTAATTTTAAATCTTCAAGGTGTTACATTCTACCCCCAAACCAAAATTTCATCCTCAAAATTACCAAAATGTTTCCTCATTAAAGCATTTGGTTAGTTCTTCGTCATATGATCATCAGGCTCCCACTTTGCCTCTTCAATTTTTTGATATTTCCATAGTACATTTACATGTCAAGACATTCTATTCCTTAACAGCAATTCCTTAGTGTCCAGAATATGGATATTCTCTTCATAATAATATAGGTTAGGTTCCAATTATATAACATTAGAAGTGAGAACATATGTTGGGTTTGGGATATACCTTTTGAATATTGATACATATAAAACATTGTTTTACTTAGAATGACAAGAAGTAATTTCCAAATGATAAGCCACAGCTCTTAATTCTCTCTATAATTGCACAAGGGCCAATGTACATGGGGCTTAGTTTTCCCTTTTTTCTAAATTTTATAACACCCTTAAATGTATATATTTTGAGAAAATGTGATATCCCATTTGAAATTCCAAATTCTTCCTTCGATTATCAACATATAACTTTTTCATTCATTGGGATTCTTTTATATGGGATTGAATAGTATTTACTGTTGTTATAGTTTCCACCAAAAGATCTAGGCCCACAAGCTTCCTCCCCCCAACATCATACCATCATATCGGTGTATGACATCTCTTTCCATACAATACTTCATATGGGACCATTTCAATACTATAATGGAAACTATTGTTGAAGGAAAACTCTACCAAATGTAAATAATAATCCTACATTCCTTTAAATTTAGGTGACCATGATCTCAACATGTATTTTAATGTTTGGATCATCTTTTCTAATTTCCAATCAGTTTGAGGGTGTTTAGATTTACTCAAATGAATTTCAGTATCCAGAGCATTTTGAATACATTTCAAGAATTTGTATGTGAATCACGTATTGTGATTATGCACAATTGAGAGATGTTCTCCATGAAGCCTCAAAACATCATTGATATAGAGTCTTTCAAAGAACTCTAGTGTAAAATACACCCTTATAGAAAGGAAATGATCATATTTCATAAGCTACTCTACAATTACCAATATTTCATCATTCATTCATGAAGTTTTGGGTAATCTTATGAGAAAATCAAATGTTATGTCATCCCATTCCTATATAGTAATAGGTAGAGGTATCATGACTCCCCAAGGATTTTTTCATCTAGCCTTCACTTATTCAGAGGCCAAACATCTTGATACATAATCAGAAATTTCCCACTTCATATTGTCCCCCCATTAATGTTCCTTCAAATCTCCATACATTTTTTGATACTGGGGTGTGTAGTGAAATTTGAGCTACAGGCACCATCCATTAACTCCCTTTTCAGCTCAGGTATAGAGGGAACACATAGCCTCTTTAGAAATTTCAAAATTCCATCTTCAGAGACAATGTCAGCCAACATTCCATCATTAACACATTTAATTTGATTTTCCTTTATTTTAATTGATAAAAATATATATGGTTGGGAAAAAATTGAAAATGTAATGATGTTTCACCTTCTATGATAATTTATATATCCATCTTTACTAGATCCATGAATACAGAATCCCTTTTAATCCTCATTTTTTTAAACATTGTGATCATTTCTTCACAATGCATCATCTAACTTACATTCCTTTCCTAGGTGGTAGTGGATAGAAGAATCAAAATCCTTGAGTAGCTTGAGCCATCCCATTTGCCTAATGTTGAGTTATTTCTGTGAGAAGATATATATTTTTCTCTTGTGATCAGAATATTTCTCACATCTTTCACCATGGAATAATGTCTCCATATCTTCATAGAATATATTACAACTGATAACTCAGGATCATGAGTTGGGTAGTTTTTTTCTTGATTTTTTAATAACCTTGATGCATAGGTAATGACTCTATCATTCAGCATAAGGACATATCCTTGTCCTTTTCATTTTTATAAATCATAAATCTTTCATTTCATGATGGCAGAGTCAATATTGGAGAATTAACTAATGTCTTCATAAATTCTTCAAAACATTCCTCACATTACTTTTTCCATATAAATTTAACCTCATTATGAGTAAGCATGGTTAATAGGTTACCTAATCGGTATATGTTCTAAAAAACACAGATAATAACCTACTGAACCAACCAAACTACGTACATCAGTAATGTTAGTTGGAGTAGGCCCTTCGTGAACATGGTTTTTCTTTGCATGAGAAACTAATATAACATCCTTAGAGACAATATGGCCAAGAAAAGTAACTGTTTGAAACTAGAATTCACACTTCCTAAACTTCCCATATATCTTGTTTCTTATAAGAGTCTTTAGAATAATGCGCATAGGATTCTCATGATCTTTGTAGGTTTTGGATTATACCAAGATATCATAAATAAATAACACAATGATGTCATAGCGAAATTCATGAAAATCTCTATTCATTATATCCATGAAAATAGAGGGTGCATTAGTCAGCCCAAAAGGAATTACTGAATACTTATAATGCCCATACATGGTTTAAATGCTATCTTTATAATATCTTCCATCCTAACACACTATATATGATATTCATATCAAAGGTCAATATAAAAAAAAATTGGTCACTGTTACGTTGATCAAATAAATCATCAATCTGAGGGAGAAAATACTTGTTCATTATTGTAAAAGCTTTTATTTATCTAGAGTCAATGTACAGCCTCAGGGATATATCATTCATCATCAAAAAGATAATTTGGGCTCTACATGGAGAAATAATTTATCAATCAATTCCTCTAGCTGTTTCTTAAGTTCAACTAATTCTACTATGGTCATTCTATAAGGGTTCATTGATATAGATATTGATCAAGGAATTTAATCAATAGAGAACTCAACTTCCCACTTTTGAGTATATTTAGGTAAATACTCAAAAAAATACATCAACATATTCATTCACAATATGTACTTCCTAAATTTGAATATTTCTTCCCACACCCATAGATATTTCATTTTATTACTCCCCATGATTAATTCAGTATATATAATGGGGTGGATCTAGATAAGAATCAGATGGTGATGTTTCTTCTCTAAATATAATAGATTCTACACCCTCCCCCCAAATCATAATTTCTGACATATTGCAATATATTTTCACACCATATTTTGAAATATAGTCCATGCTAAGGATTATGTTATGGTAGACCACATGTATAAATATTATATAAATAGATAAAGAACATTTATATGTTATAACGGGGACTACCTGACACATCTTTGTTGCAATGAGACTTCCCTTAGGGGTTTTGACTGACAACTCCCATGTTAAGGAGATTTTTAATTAATTTATTTTTAATGAAAAATTGGATGATATAAGGGAATTAAATGATCTATAATTAAATAAATAATTGGACAAGTTTGAAGAAACAATTATATTACGTGCTTCCATAACAATAAGAAGTTTAACTTCTGCCGTTAGGATTGCATAATCTTGGCCTTGCACCCATTTCATTCTATGTGGAATATTTCCTTGATTCTTAGGAAAACGATTGGAATAATGTCCCATCACTTAAATATTGTAGCTTTGAACATTGGTATCTCCTTTCATTCTATTTCAATATAAATTTTGGTATCCTTATTCTCTATATTTGTAATAGACTACTTTTCCATTTATGTAGGCTCCATAGTGTTTCTTTCCGTAGTTATCACATGTTAGAAAACTCCCTTTTTTATTGGTCCCTTTATTCACCCTTTCCTCTACCACCCTTTTCTTATATTTATTTCCTTTAATTTCATAACACATATATAATTACTTCTCTGTGTTGATTTCACATGAGACTATATCATCATTTGATTATAATATTTGGGAAATTAGTTCCCTTTGGAGGAATGGTTTTAAACCATCAATGAATCGATCAATCTTACTCCTTGGATTACCCATGTAGTTGGAAGATTAACTTTCTATCCTTGTAAAATATTCTTCATACATTTCAATATTTTCAGCCTCTTTTTTTTTCAACTCAATAACTTCCTCTCCATATCTACTCACTGTTCTCGAAGAAAATTGTTTTCTAAGAATATTTCTTTAATTTACACCCATTACATTTGATCTATTTCTTCCTCCTCCTTTGTTTTTTGATTCAATGACCTTATTTTATCTAGATCTCTTGATAGATGATAAACTACCATGAAAACCTTTTCCCTTTCGTTACATCCCAAAGTGAGAAATATTTTCTCTAGGTAAATTTTACATTTCTTAGCTATAAATGGGTTTGTAGTCCCATTGAATGATGGAGGTTGTGGCCTCATAAAAAAGTCTAACATTTCCCCTCCACATTGTGCTTTAGGTAGATCCATACAGGTATGTTTACTATTCATATCCCATGTTAGCTTTTCCAATATAGTTATATGATGGTAAATAAAAGTCACAACCACAATACCATAATTATTATCTTAAATATGAGGAAAATACCTACGTGGGATTTGTGACAACTAGGCCCCGGTGACAGCACAACCACCCTGCCTTAACATGGACGTCGGGTCCTGGCCCACCAGGTACCAGCAGTTGCCCTGCAGACAAGTGGGGCCCACCTTAAGGTCCACCCACGTGCCCGAACGGGTCATCTGACTAATGATTATCCCTACAGGCCAACACTTGTCCTTTCTAGTGTTCTTTGTCCTCACTCACACAAACCCTGGGAAACTTCCCAGAAGGTCACCCATCCTGATCACTACTCCAGGCCAAGCATGCTTAACTTTGGAGTTCTAATCAGCAGGCTCCCGAAAAGGAAGGTGCACCTTGTTGACATGAGTTATATCATTTAGTCATTTAACCCTTTATCATTTGGGGATGTTACAATCACCCCCCCCCCTTTAGAGCACAACGCCCTCGTTGTGGGCCCTACATCTCAACCCAGGCAGTGCACCGCACACTTAAGGCTGGGTTCCTCCTCTGATACCAATTGTGACAACTGGGCCCCGGTGACAGCACATCCACCCCGCCTTTAGAGCACAACGCCCTCTTTGTGGGCCATACATCTCAACCCAGGCAGTGCACCGCGCACTTATGGCTGGGTTCCTCCTATAATACCAATTGTGACAACTGGGCCCCGGTGACAGCACAACCACCCCGCCTTAACATGGTTGTCGGGTCCTGGCCCACCAGGTACCACCAGTTGCCCCGGAGACATGTGGGGCCCACCCTAGGGTCCACCCACGTGCCCGAACGGGTCATCTGACTAATGATTATCCCTACAGGCCAACACTTGTCCTTTTCAGTGTGCTTTGTCCTCACTCACACACACCCTGGGAAACTTCCTAGAAGGTCACCCATCCTGATCACTACTCCAGGCCAAGCACGCTTAACTGTGGAGTTCTAATCAGGCAGGCTCCCGAAAAGGAAGGTGCACCTTGTTGACATGAGTTATATCATTTAGCCATTTAACCCTTTATCATTTGGGGATGTTACAGGATTACTGCATTCATGAAGATTACATTCCTTCTACTAGTCTCCATTTCTAAAAAATAGAATACACTAAATTAGATTTTGAATCAAAATGTATAATATTGAACTAGAAAAACACATTACAGAAACTGAAATTTTATGCATTTATAATATAATAATTATAAGCAAGGTTACATTGAGGACCTATTACTATTTAAATTCTTCATAATGGTTTATAAATAAAAATTTAATTATCCTATGAATATCCACTGGGAGTGTCAATCTAGGTGCATATTAAGGCCAGTTATCGTATACCTGGTTACCCTAAGTCAAGACAAGAACACATTGTCGTAATTGTTACTCCTATGTGCATTTTTTCTAGATCCACATCCACATATAATATCCAGAAAGTGATATGTTTTCTAGAAATATCCACATAATACATACCTTGTCAAATTTATAGGATGCTCATGTATACTTATTCTTAAATTCTACCTTAGGTTTTTGTTCCCTATTCTATTTTTTCCAAATCTAGTGTCCAAGTTATCTACTAAATATCCTCAGATACCAACTGTAAGGACCATACCCCAGTTTCCCAGAGATAATGCTTTATTTTATTACATAGGAATATAAAAAAGGAAGTTTTGTCCCGATGGAATGAATAGTTTAATATCTTGGGAAAACATGATACATTCATAAGTTCAACATTTCAACTTGAAAAGAAAAATAACATATCAACATCTTTTAATCACACATAATATCCTTGATTATACTTGTAATTCATTCATAATATTCATCTTCAACACTTGATGAAAAACAAAACAAAATAAATGGGTTAGCTTGGATTCTCAGAAAGGGTATGTAATACAATGAAATTTATCATAAACATAAACATTAGGCATAGTGAATAAATAAAAACATATCCTATTAAAAATTATAGTTGAGAATAATATGTATGGAATGAAAGGTGATTAAATAATGCCATATAAATGTTCATGAGATGAGTAAAAATAACAATCGATATTACACTAGTTGAATAATCACGTGTTATATCAATTACTAATACCATAATGATGGAATGCCAAATTCTAGACATGTGAAACATATTGTCAAGGCCTCAACCAAGATGTCTAAAAATACTAGTGTAAGGCCTCAGCCAAAACCCAATTTGTTTTTTTCACATGAGACCTACTGATGCGTTGAGGATATGTAGTGGGCCTCACTCACCACATTCTAAGTCAAATTAATTCCTTATATAAAAGGGGATAAACATAAACTGCATGAACATATTAAATAATGTACCCAATCTGTACACATAAATATTAACCAGTGTGATTAGTTTTGTGAATGGAATCAAGATAGCACATCCATATTAAACTAATAATAACCCATTTAACAAGATATGGTAGATGGTATACATATGATATTAACCACATTAAGACATAAAATTCAATATATGAGTTGAATTAGACAAAAATACTCTAATAAAATCATCAATGAATTTTTGAGGGAGATACACATTTACTTTGAAAGGAAGATTTATTTTAGGAAAATATTTTTATAAAACCAGAAATAAAATAAATCGGTTTTTTTATGATTAATTTTTTTGTTTTAGAAAAATAATTTTTCTCTTAAATCAGATTATATAGTGCATTTGAAAATATGAAAGAATCTGAGAAGTTCTCTTGAACCAGGCTTGTTTATCGAAAAGAATTCAAAATGATGTTTATATAACATTTAAATGACCAAAAATAAAGATGGATTATTATTCGTAAACATATATAGAGCATTATAATATAATCTAGGATAGGTATAGAATAATAATTAATAAATTAATTGGGATTAATTCAACCAAAGTGTATCCTTAAAGTAAATTGAAGTTCGGGTAGAAAAATCTTATGTAATGTCTGAATGTATTATGAACTTGTACATAAATTCCTCAACAATAAAATTAAATCTGTTAATTAATTAATTCATAACCTTATATATATATATTTAAATAATTATTGTAATATTATGTTTATTAATGATCTTATTGATAAGTTATAAAATTGAATTCTATCAATTTTGAGTGTTCGTTTTCCAGGATTTCATGACCAGTCAGCTTGATTATAAGTAATTGAGATCATGTTTAACAGATATAATTTTCCAAAACTGAATTTATATATTATTAATGAACATAAAATGTGTAAATGTTTGTATATATTTTTTGGGTACATGGGATTAAGATGAATCAATAGATAAGACATTTAGTGATAATTGTTTATATTTTTATGATAGTTTCTTCGATTATTGAGAACTAGTTTTGTGCTATGTATATATAATGGTTCTAGATAGTAAGTAGGTTATAGAAAATATATAATATTCTGGTTCAACCATAACAATAGTTTCAGGAAGATCAATGAATATGGTAATAGAAATTGATACCCCTCATACTTCAATGCGATAAATTAACACATCTCGGAAGGTGTTGTTATTTTTTTGTAAATGGAAGGGAAATGAGTGATGAAAATGAATTATTCTTTTAGAATAACAAAATTATAGTATATTTAAGGTATTAGAGTTATCATAACTTTTGTATGAGGGGATTTTAGGAGATACATGGAAAATAAAGGAACCTAAAAAAAGAGATATTGAGAAATCCTTTACGAAAATACGACAGTCTAACAGTGTCACTTAAAAATTCATAAAATATGTTGATGAGAGAAAGAAGGGTTATCTCCAAATTTTTTATGTAATATGGACCAAATGAGGGAATTTAATGATATATTACAACATAATTTAATCGAAATTTAAAAAGGAATGACATAAAAGGAGTTCTTGAAAAGGAGAAGGGTCGTAGATTCCCTAACCTTGTAGAGTAACTCCTGACCATGATGTTTGGGACATTGGGGGATTGAGAACACCTTGGGAGGACTCCATGGGAGGTAAAAATATGAAATCATATAGGATGGGGAATTTGGAATGAAAACAATTGAATAAATGGGTATGTATTTATAGCAACTATGAGGGAATTTTTTACTAATTTCTAAGGACACCTCAGTTATTGTATATGAAAAACCATGGTATTGCACATGGAATTGTCCAATTGGGACACCATATATCATATTTTAATATACATACTCTACTTGGATTTTATATTAATTATTACATCATTATGATTTCATTAAACATATCGAAAACTCAAAACTCTATTTTTACTATTCATGATAAAATATAGTATTTTTTAAAATTATCATAAATTTACTGTAACCAAATATCTAAATTATGAATTAAAAATTGAATTTGAATTTATCATAATAATTCTGTAAATATAAATAATTTATCTTTTATCTATGAAAATTATTATTTATTACAAATTATAGTAGACGTAAAATGTATAGTAAAATGCATGATAAAATTTTCAATACTTAAAAAATTAAATTATTCAATCATTTGGAATTAACGAAATGTGTTTTGATAAGAATATTTCATTATAAAAAACTTTAAAAAAACATTATATTGATATAATAATTGAAGCCACTCATAAATGTTTTTTTATCTAAAAAATCAATTTATAAAATTCATCATATTTCTATGGAAAACTAAACTCAAAACAGAAATGATGGAACAAAAATTTTATTTATACATTCTTATGTGAGGTTACCATCAGATTGGTTATATTAATATTAATAAGGGTAAAATTACTATTCTAATGGGTCATGTTACTATTCCCCAAAAGATTATGTTGATCCAATCAGACACCAAATATCTTACAAATCGCAACCATGAATGTCTATTTTTCAAAATTCAAAACACATAAGTAGAAAATTTATGATTAAAATATGTGTTATAACTATCTTCTATAAATAACATAGTTTTTATTTCATATATACATAGTGTATCATGCATTCTATAAAAAATTTATGTGTAAATCATCGGGGTGTTATAGTTTTCAAAGTTATTAAGCATGTTTTTCTAAATGTAACACCTTATATATTATTTCATCTATTAAATATGTTCTGAAGAAGAATAAGGTTTAATAAATGATCATTAAATAACTATTTCATAAGAGTTATGTTATTTCATAAACTATTGTTTTCAATTTTTAACCCAAAAATTCATCTTTTTTATAAAATTCTGAAAAACAATTACCCAAGATTATTTGGATGTGATAATTACACTATTGAGGTTTATTTTGTCAAATTATTTTTCTAAAAGTTTTAAAAATTGGTTTTATTTATTTTGTCAAAGAAAATAAAAAAAAATATTTTGGAAGAGAACATATATTTTATGAATAGAATTAATTTACAAAAAATTATATTTTCATTACCTAAGAATAAATAAATTTTTATTAAACATGATATTTATATATATTTCATCATATAATTAATATTATTCACACCCACCAATTTAGTGACTATTTTATAATGTTTGTGTCAAAATAATAATATTTTGGAGTTTTTTTAATCTCGGTTTTCTACACAATGTAAGCTATCAAACATATTTTTATTCTAAAATATAAAGGTGTTAGTGTCCATAACAACACATCAAAATAAACCAAATTCTTTTAAAATAATTTCCACGTCCCTTTATGAAATCACTCATTCTTTTTTAACCCCAAAACCATTTTCTTGAAAGCTTTTTCCAAATTACTTATTAAAACCAACCGCTTTAAAAACACGATGCAAGAGACAAAAAACTTATCAATTTTGCCATCATAGTTTAAATTTCCCAATATTATCCCAATACCACTATCAAAATTCAAAATCATTTTTTTTTTGAATTTTAAAAGCACACTTTGAATCTTTCTTCACATGAAAATGATCATTATTTTCAAAACAATTACTTGGATATGAACAACATTTTATAAAATTGTTTTTAGTGTGAAGTGAAATATTTGAAAATCATATTCAAAGAATAATAATAAATTAATATTTTGAAACAAATTACATAGAAACATATAAAAATTGAAATATTTAAAACATTGCATGTTCACATTGAAAATCAAATTATAATTTTCAAAACACGAAATCTATTTTAGTTAACTTTAAGGGAAACACTATTTTTTATTCCCAAATAGATTATAATATTTAAAACCAATATCCCTTTTAAAAAATGAAATTTAAAATAGTCATGATCATAAAAATTCAATGTTGTCTACCAGATAGTCTAAAAAACCATGACTATTAGACATTTCATGAATTTTTTTTAAAACATGCATGAATATAACATTTTTCTGAAGACATGAGTAAATTAAAAATTTAAATCACATCACTATGGTAAAGGATTATTTAGGTATGTCAGGTCAAATCTCAAGGATCCTCACAATATTAGTGATTATAGCTACCTTGTGCACAAATTAACCTAGGGATACGGGCGTGTGGGTAGGATTCCACTACCATAAGTATCTCCCAACAACACCAATGTTTAGTTACTGCTTTCATTATCGATTCCATTGTTGTTTAGACCTAAACATTCATAACATGATTTTCCTGGACTACCCGCCTAAATATTGAGGTTCGTGTGGGCTAATTTCAATATTCAATCAATGGATTATTCATTTATCAAAAACAAGATTTATCAAATATCACACATGAAGCCAGAAATATATTCTTTCACATTCCATATATTTTAGTCAAGAATCAACATCAAGAAGGTTTTACATATATTAATCACATTGATAACTATTTTCCCAATGATCATGGGTAATGATTTTTAAAACATATCTAAACATCATTTCAGAACAAGAAAGTGTGAAATATAATATTAGATAACCCTTTTATGAATCACACTGGATACCTCATTAAAAAACATCATAATTTAAGAATAATTTTTAAAAGTTCTCAGTAGTAATTGTGGTTACATATCAAAAAAAATCATAAGGATTGATACTGAACTCAAATTTAAATTATTATTATTTTATAAGGAGCATACAAGAAACCAAAAATGATGGAAGGAAAAAATGTTAAGGTCCAAGAGCATCCCCCTTACAACAGGATCACAATCAATTGGAAAACAACCAGTATTACGATACACAAATGGGTGATATACCTTTATTAACCAAACATTATATTTAAAACCCATCCTGAAACATTTTAAAAATGGTTATAATTTCAATATTCAAATTAAATTACAAGAAAAATATATATAAAAATACATAGAAATCCAAATACATCTTTTTAAAATCAAAATAACATTTTAAAGTGCTAATAGAGAAATTTGACAAGTATGTAATTTGAATCCATATTCAAATAATTCTTTAATGATATGAAAATTCATTTCTATCTATGAAAACCATGTCAAAATACCATTTATTCCCTAGAAAATCAATGATTTTAATTAATACTATTATTAAATATTTAAAATTCCAATTTAAAAGTTAAGAAATCCGTAGTTCTTCAATTAGAGAGTCAAGAATGGGAAAACACATCCAAGACAAAGAGTAGATGAAGAATTCCACTAGAAACATAGAAAAGAGGACCCCAAGGGAAGATAACATGCTCTATATATCAAATCTACAACAAATTTCATAAGTTATAACCCCTATTTTTCATTATGGTGTGCACGCAATATAAAAGATAGTGAAAACGATAAGGAAAAAAAGAAATAAAAGGAAGAGGTGAATAAGAAGAATCCTGGATGATCCAAATGAGATCCAGAATCACAATAAAATGTTCCACAAACACACACCATGGAACCTGAACAAGCAATCAATGAGAGAGCATGATAAAAAAATAACATACCATTCATTCTAACCTTGATTCTTCTAAGACGATGTTGACGGGGAGCACCAGTAGTAGTAGGCATCTATTAATGCTTGAGAGGTGTGACAAAAATTGGTTCGGGTTAGGGTTATTTTTAAAAGATCAGAGGGTTTTATCAGTGCTCCCAGAAAAACACTAATAATGATCCCATTTGTTAACATAAAAATACTAAGCACTGATAAAAAATATTTACTAGCGCTAAATATTTAGCACTAATAAAGTATTTATAATTATAATTTTTGATAAAAATATATCTCAATTTATAAATTTATTTTTTTATTTGATTATATATGAATTTATATCATTATATATATAATATTAAAAATATTAATTATTTAATTATATGATAATTTATTTATAAATATATAAATACTTTAAAAATAAATATTTATTTATTTATAGATGTAAATATATAATTTCATAAATATAGTAAATATAAATTTATAAATATCTTTAAGAAATAAACATGTTTCTAAATATAATTATAATAAATTATTTATAATTATAAATATCTTTATATCGTTATATATGTTTATATATTTATGTATATATTTATAATAAATATATATAAATATAAATATATATTGTCAATATTTTCATTATTTAAATATATTTATTATAATTTTATAGATATTTATATATATAGTTATTTATTGATAATTAGAAATATAATTTTTTTTAAATAATATTTTTTTATTTATAATTTTAAATTAATAAATTTATAAGTAAACATTTTAAAATATATTTATTTATACATTTTTATTTACAAATATATATTTTTAACATTATTAATGAATTTATAATCCTAAGTGCATACTTGTTAAAAATGAGTGAAATGGAATAATTACCAATGTGTACACTTTAAAAATATTGAAAAAATGAATGAATTTTATTAATTAAAGATAAATTATTAATAAAATATGAATATATACTAAAATAAAGATAATTACATATTGAATGTATTAAAAAAAGTAAATATACATCTATTAGTAAATGATTATATTTCAAATAAATAATAATTACAAAAACAAAAAATGATTAAATAATAACAAGATGTAATAATATCAAAATTAAATAACTAAATTTTACTGATGAAAAAAACATAATATATTAAATGTAAAATATTACTATATGAAATTCTCAAATTAATTTTTAAAATTTGATTAAATTACATAAATATTTGGTGTATGTGATTCTATATCAGAATTCATTAATTATTTAAATATTTCTATATGTTTATTGTATATAAAAGTGAATTAACACACATTTGATATATGTGAAACTGAAAAATAAAATGAAATTCCTTTATTTTCCATTACATGATATAGTAAGTAAATATTTTTAATTATTGTTAGTTTTTAATAATAAACCATTCTTCTCAAAATATATGACTTCTTAATGAAAGCATAAATATTTTTCAATATATAAATCATATTTTAGGAAATATTATATATATTGATATATATATATATATATAAGCATATATCTATATTAAATTAATTAATTAATTATTCTATAAAAACCCATGAAAAATGAATAAGACATAAATATGTTTTCAATTGTCACATTTTATTCATTTTCTACATTTATATTTAATATATATTATTTATTACTATTTATAATTGATATATTTATATATATTAAATTTATTCATTTTTATTAATAATTGTTTCATGAATAATTTTTTTAGTAATTTTTAATATATTCATTTTAATTTATTTGTTTAAATAATAAAAATTACTCATTTTAAATTTTTTGTTTAATTATTTTATTTTATTCATTTTCTATATCTATTTTTAATATATAATACGTATTAAAAGTTATAATTTATATATAAGTAAATTAATATTTTTCATTTTTATCAATAAATATTTAATTAATAGATATTTTTTAAAAAAATTAATTTACTCGTTTTTTATTTTAATTTTTTTAACTGTTTCAATTTTTATATCATTTTTATTATATAAATTTGATTAATATTTATAATATATATATATATATATTACATTTTTAAATAGTCATCAAATTAAAAAAATTAATATTTTTTAAATTTATCTATTTTTTTAATTATTCCAATTTTTATTACTTCTAATACTTATATTTTCTCAAATGGTTTGTATAAATAATTTGGAAAATGACTCGGTTGTGCAGGGTGGGCCAAGGCTTGAGTTAAGCATTGGATGGGTAAGGCATGTGAGAGCTCGTGGTATGCCTGTATAAGTGAATGTCGTGGGTGCGGTAGCACATCCTTGCAATAGGCTTCTGAGCATTGGATGTGGCGGAATGATATATAAATAAGCATCCCCTTATCCATTATTTCAATATAAGACCCACCATGCGATTAGTACCTTTATCAGCACTAAAAATGTATTGATAAAGGGTACACTTTACCAAAGCTAAAAAATCCATGAAAAAGGATCCTCTTTATCAGTAGTAAATATAGAGCACTAATAAACGGTACCCTATATAATCATTTTTTATTGATGATAAAGTACACCTTTGTTAGTGATTTTTCCTAGAGATGATATGGGATAGTGTTGTATATAGCACATTTTGTAGTAGTGTGTTTACAAGAGGATGAGGATGTCCTAACCAGTTGGTTGTAGGGAGCTTGGTATGATGTAGTTCCCAAGGTGTCTTCAAGTAGGATGTGATGTCCAGTTGCATGCGGGGTTCTTGGCATGATGCAATTACCCAGGTGTCATTGAGGAAGACTTGATGGAAGGTATGTGGGCCCCATAATGGTCGATGTTGGGGAATGATAGTGGAAAACTGGTGATAAAGTGGTGTGGGGTACCATTTTTATCAATATGTCTCAT
The DNA here is from genome assembly GCA_963277665.1 of Viscum album. Taxonomy (NCBI): domain Eukaryota; kingdom Viridiplantae; phylum Streptophyta; class Magnoliopsida; order Santalales; family Viscaceae; genus Viscum; species Viscum album. Next base: position 1,431,711,315 of record OY728141.1, read on the forward strand.
ATTATGTTACAATAATTGAATGCGTTATTTGGTTAGTTTCTCATGGAGATGATGGGATTAATTAGTTTACCTACTTATGTTCATAATGGTTTTGTTATTTTTCAATTAGTGCATTAGTATGCTCTTTTCACATGTACATAGGAGACCGTAGGTATGATCATAGATAAAATACATGTTATGCTCACCCCACATATAAAAATACTTTTTTAGGTTTCCATGAATATTTTGGGGACTGAGCTAGAAATTACTAGCCCATGAATTGGAGATGTTAATGAGTAATTACTTTTGGATTTTATGGGTTATTTATTTGAAGACACTTTTTATTTATTTAATTTCTACAAGAATTTTTTAAGGTTTTTCTTTATCTATTTTATTTATGTCGTCGTTTATTTTTGGTGTTTCTTATCCCATATCTTAATCTTACTTTATTAATTGAGGGAAATGGCTTCCATGTGTGTGATTTGTATTCCCTCGGTGATAGTCACTAACCTAGGACCTAATAAAAGAAGGACATAGGGGTCATTATATCTCTTCCTTCATTACCATACTATGAGAGTTACCTTTGGAGGGATTGTTCATAAAAGAGTGGATTGAGAGTCTTAGGTAGAGAGATAAAATAGAGTTTAGAGTTAGTGACTTTGATTATTTAATGGGTTGGTAAAGAAAACAGTTCTAGTTGATATTGGTACATGACTTGGGACAAAGAGACCATATAGGATATGGGATTTTAAGGCCCCTTGTGATCCAATGCAAGGAATATAAGTCTACCATATGACAAACTGAGGTGGTCCCATTTACAGGGTGGTGACCAAAGAGTTTTTCATGTATTATGATTATTTTTATTCTTATCTGAATTGGGTGGTCTTGGGAAATTAATGTGAATTAAATTAACCTTAAGAAAATACAATGTTGTTGATCATAGTTAATCCTTGTTTTCAATTTCAGTTATGGATCCTAGACATAATATATTAGTGTTTTGGGTTTGTGAGGTTCATTAATCTTATATAGTTAACCAAAATAAGGTTGATCTATTTAATAAGGATTATCAATTGTTGAGGATGATGTGTTCTTTTCAGTGAAAATCTTTGGGAAGTATGAGGGTAGTGTCTCTGGTCTGGATATAGTGTGCTAGTTGGAGGATCTCAAGAACTCATTCAGTTTTTTTATGCCTAAGTGAAGTACTATGACTCAATTTTAGTCAAACATATAAGTAGTGGTGCACATAAATAGAAGAATTTGTATCTCATAGAGTTATAATAAGTTGATGTTTTTTTGGTAGACTTCTACTAGGGGTTCCGTGAAGAGCATCTATCATCAACCATGAAAGAAGTGAAGATATAGGATATTATTTCTCTTTATTAGAGAAGTATGTCTATATGGGATCATGAGATCATGTTGAAGGATATTTTTTATTTTACCACCAATCCCTTCTTAATGAGGAACCCCATGCTTCGCATATTGAGGGGAACACATCCCTTCAATCTAGAATTCATTTACTCCTTTTATTTTGGTGATTGAGTTTATGTTCTCATGAGGAGGGCTACCATGAGAAGTTAACTAGAAGGGTTCCTCTAGGATTGATATGTTCAGTTTTAGATCTCATATTCTAGGTCATTTGATGTTCTGGCCATTTTGGAGACATCCCCAATAGCTCCATGTTCATCCTTATAGAGCTAGTAGCATCTGTATTTTTTCATGGGGATTTAGAACAGTGTGTTATATCTATGGGGTTTGGTTTCATCTGTAGTATCAATACCCAATGGTCCTCAAGGATCAGCATGATGGAAGTGGTTTGGTTCAACAACGTCTTTAGATATATTTGTCTATGATACCATTTCCTCATTGGGGGTAGCAGTCATATGCTCCACTCATAGAATATAGCGTAGGAATGAGATGAGAATAAGATGTTCCTCATCATTAGGCTCCCAGACCAGAGCATGGTTATGTTGGTAGCCATCAACATTGAGGCAGGGGTGTCAAGTATATACAATTAAATTCTATGGAGGTTCCAACATAAGAAACGAAGATATCATCTAAGGTAGGATCATATTGTATTTTCTTCACATGTTTATGATTTTTTTCATTCATAATACTCGAACTCATTTATTGCACCCACATTATTTCATTCTATAGGATTGGATGTGGAGAGTTTTTTCATGCCCCTATTGTTTACTTCACATGTTGAAGGCTAGAAAATGTTTTTTGATGTGTTTTAGTGGTATTCACTGATGATGGGTTAGAAAAAGACATGTGGGTATATTTATTTCTATAAATACAATCATACAATGGCTTCCATGACATTTATTTGTCGTATTTTTTTCATGTGATTATTGACTTCGTCTAGGGGATGGTCACATTTTTGGATGTTGTTGGTCAACATGCAATTTTCATCAGCAAATGCATTTGTATGATGGTTGGTAGATATGTAGAACCCATTCTCTCGATGATGTAATAGTTCTTATAAAATCTAGTCACTTTTGGGATGGTAAAGTATCACTAATTCATCATGGACTTTCTAAATGTTTCCCCATGTAGGGTCAACACTACCCCATCAAAATGACTTCGAGTTTAGGATAGAGTATTTGTTGTGTGTATATTTGATTTTAATGTATCCTTAATAGATAACACCTTTTGAGTTGTGGGAATTTATGATTCATGTATATGAAGTAATGTAGAAGGGTTTTATCTAGCCTAGTGTGTCTCTGTGGGGTTCTCTGGAGTTATTCACCCTGAAGCAATATGGCAGTATTATGTGATGTATAGTCGACCAAAGTCTAAATCATGTAAAGATCAAGAATCACTATCCTCTTACAATGATTGATGATCTTTTTTACCAATTCAGTGAAACTTCTTTATTCTATATGATCGAATAGTGATCTAGATATAATCAGTTGAGGGTGAAGTAGGATTATGTCATTACGACTTTTTTCTGATGTAGGTATGAGTACATTGAGTTCATATTCTTGTCGTTTGATGTTAATAACACAACAAAAGTGTTGTTGGGACACATAAAATCCATGTTTTGTTAGTTCTCAGAATATTTTTTTACTCATTTACATCAATGACATATTCATCTACTCAAATTCAGATGAGGATCATGTTGATCATCTTGGACCTGTCTCGTGGGTCCTTTGTTACCATTATCTATATGGAATGTTATCAATGATTAAGTTTTATACATGGGAGTAGCATTTAATTAGGCATTTTCTATCCTAGAGGAGTGTGTATATGGAACTATCAAGGATGGAGGATGATTTTTATTTGGAAACACTCAAGAATGTGGTATAGGATCACAGTTTCCTCGGTCTCTTAGGCTATTATCAGAGGATTGTGTTTAATTTATCAGAGATTATACATCAGTTTATAGCATTAAAATATAAATTCCAGGTAGTTATTTGTAAAAATCAATGTTAATAAGTATTTTAATACTTTAAGGGATGTTTGATTAGTTCTCTAGTACTTCATCTTAAAAAATATGGGGTAATGTCTAATATTTTCCATGATGCTTACCATATGGGATTATAATGTGTCAAGATGAAATATAAGGTAGTTACCTATTATGTTTCCCTGAAATTATGTCCCAATAATCATAATTACCCCACTCATGATTTAATCTAATGGTGATTTTGTTTTCAATGAAGTTGTGGGGAGATTATCTCATCATAAAATTCAGTGTGGTATTCACTGATCACATGATCTAAAGGTATATCTTCTTTTAGTGTAACCTAAATCTTTGAATATATATGTGGATATGGTTTCTATTGAACTATGAATTTGATATCATCTTCACCATAGTTAATGGGAATTTCCTTGATGACACACTGAGAAGGAATTCAAGAATGTATTTTGTTCACGAGTTTGGAGATACTTAAAAGTTGATGGGGGAGTTGGAATCCATGCATCTAAATGTGGAAGTGGTTGATAGAGCGGTTTATTTATTTTACATGATGGAAAAAAAATTGTTGAATGTGAATGGTGAGGGATTATTACTGAACAAACTCAGAGGTATAGTTGATGTGAGGGTGTGTTGGCCATTGTGATGATCTGAAGGGATGGTCGAAGGATGGTCAGAACTAGATTTTGTTTCATATGAGGTTTTTCATTATAGTGGACATGCATGTATTATATTTTAGTTTCACATATCATGTTTAGTAGTGCACCCAGAAGTTTCAATGATGTACCATGGTTCGTGGATGAATTTTTAGTGGCCCAGAATAAAATAAGTAGTGGTATAGTTCATGGATCAATGTCAAGTCTACCAGTAGGTAGAGGCAGAAAATTACATCCCTAGTGTTTTGTTTCATCCCTTGGATATCCATGAGTGGTAGTGGGATGAAATACTGATGGACATCCTCATAATATTACATTGAGATCAAGGAGTATATTATTTAATTTGGAAATCATGGATTAACTAATGAACTCAGTTCACTTCTTAGTTATCAAGGAATTATGCGCCATGGATGTTTTGGTTGAGAAGTGTGTTGATGAGGTTGTGTGGATAAATGGAGTCACATAGCCCATTTTCTAAGATTAGGGAAATATTATTACCTCATGAGCTTGTAGTGGATTATAACACACTTTTGGAAGTCATTTTCACTTTATCACTATTTTTCTAGCTCAAAAAAGATAGAAAAATAGAGTAAGTGATCCACACACTAGAGGATAAGTTGTGGGTATGCATCTTGGAATTTTGTAGATCTTGGGAAAAGTAATTTCCTTTGGATGATTTTACCTATAATAACACCTACGACCCATCCATTGACATGTCCCCATCTTAGGTGGTGTATGTGAGGTTGTGACATTCTATATTTTTCTGGGTTAAGGTTGGTAATTCATTGGTTCTTGGTCTTGATGTGGTATAGAGAACATAGATAAGTTTTAGGTAGTTCATGATAGTATAAAGGTGGTACAATATCGATAGAAATATTATTCTAATAAAAGGTGTATACCCTTGGAGTTTTTAGGGGATTCCATGTTTTATTGATGGTCTCACCTCATTATGAGTATCATAGGTTTGGTAGGGGAGCTTGATTTCTCCCTGGTATGTTGCACCATTCAAGGTGTTGGATCATATTGATGAGGTGGTTACTAGTTGGTGATTCCACCAAGTCTGGATATGATCCACGATATCCTTCATATCTCATCTTCATTTATATCATTAATATGACCCACATGTCATTAACTATGGAGAGTTGGATATCAAGTACATTGTAAAGTTTGTGGAGTGACCAGTAGAGATCCAAGATCATCCATGGAAGGTTCAATATAGATGAACCATTTTGGTGGTTCATGTGTTGTGGAGGCATGATGGATTGTTGTAGAGTACGTTGGTGTATGAGATGAATATGAATTCACAGTTCCTTGTGTTTTTTGAGTTTTACCTTGTTACTTTACTTTCATGATTTGATGTTTGAATATTACTTGTATATAAAATATGAATTTTCCTTGATGATGATGTGTGTTAAAGCTTCATGCATATAATGGTTCATAAAACCACTACCTAATGATGAAATGTTATATAATAAAAGATTTTAATAAAATTTTGGTGATTCAATGCTTCCTAAAGAGGAAATTTTTTAGATATAAAAGGCGGGTTTTTTCTATTCGTGTACTAGGGGTGATTTTGGGTGATGGTCATGCTAGTTATTTTATTTGTTTGTTTGGAGGTTGATTTCGTGGTATTTATGGTTGTGTGAAATATTTTTCTTAAGGGTTCTATAAGGTGGTGGTCATTCTTTAGTTGTAAGAACATCCTTTGTGGGTATCTTGTGGCGTGGTTGTTCAAACCCTTCCTTTATATTCTATGCTTCGGGTTTGTTTTGATTCTCGAAGATGGGAAGTGTTTTAGAGGTGTCTAATATAATTCCTTGTAATATTTTTGTTCTTTATTTATTATTTTTAAATAGGAATAGATATGTTATGGGAGACTTTCTTGGTGATCTGGAGGTTGAATGTGGTTCTTTTTACTTTTCAGGAAAACCATAGCTTTTCAAATGGCTTAGTAATCGTTTGTAGAGTATGTTTTGGTTTGGGTGTAATCCAGTCTAAAATGTGATTTGTGATCATTCCTTGGAGAAGATTTTGTGATGGGAATATTTTCTTGATGGTCTTCCTATGCACCAAATTCCTCCCTAAAATACTCAGTGAGGGTGTGGCATATGTTGTAGAATTTTGGAAAAGCACCTATCCAAAATAGGAAACTCGATCTCACCATAGTGTACACTTGGGCATGGTGATGGTAAAAGAGATAGGTGATGGGTGTTACGGTTTGGTGTCTAGTTGTGGAATAATGAAGTACCGACAAGTATTATACAACATCATCGTCAAGGGAAATGTGGTGGTAAAATATCATTTTAAAAAAAAGTGTAAAATATGATCTCATGTGAAGGCTTTAGATTATTTGTTGATCAGAACCAACATGGCTACTTTGGTTTTTCATCATGTTGTGGTGGTATCCAATGGGATTTTTTTTATAAATAAGAATTTTTCCCCCTCCATTCAATTTTAAATCCTTCACTCAACTCTTGGCTTACCATTCACTCCCTTACATTCTCCAGTTTCATTCCTTTTTTCATACCCCTTAGTTCATTTCAATCATTCCGATTGATTTTCTTTGAATTATGATAACCCTATTTTTTACTATTTTTTTCTTCCTTCGATTTACCTTTTAATGGGGAGTTCATTTTGGTGGACTAATCTTCTTTTTAGGTGGTTTCCTATGGAGGATAATTTTTCATATGAATCCAGTGGTGTTTCCTTCAAGATCGATGGTGGATGATCCTAGCTTTTATAATTTTTTATTTTATGTTTTAATCAAGGTAGTTGTTCCGTTATACATTTCAATTTATTGTACATGTGGGAATATTATTATTTTTCATTCCATTTGGGTTATGGTATGTGTCATCTTAAGAAAGATAATAAATTATTTTAAATTTAACTAAAGGTGAAGGGAATAAATCATTTGATTTTATTTATTTTTATGATTTTACATATATATTGACCATAATTTCTAATCCTTATATCATTGTATTATGATGCGACTTATTTTATTATTTTTTTAAATGATTATTCTTGTTGTTCATGTTTATTGACTCACAAAATATGTAATTAGATAAGAATGTATATTCGACTAAGAAATCTGATTCCCATAGAATTGTGAATTTTTGTGACAATTCCATAGAAAATATTTATATAAATATGATGAAATCCATTGGTAAAAACCGAAATGTGATGGTTGGTGGTTTTAATATGTGGTGGTTATAATGTTTGGTGGTTTTTGTATATAGTGGTTGTGATGTGTAGTGGTCAAGTTGTGTGATGATTGTGATGTTTTTTGGTTAAGATATGGGGCTTATTGATATGAGGGAGACAAACTATTTTTTGTTGTGTTTTGTTATGTTACTCTAAAAAACTATTAGTAGTGGAATGAAATTTTTATTATTAAAATTATATATTATGGGATGGAATGGTAAATGACCAAATTATATAAAATTGTATGTTTGGTTGAAGTGGTTATTATTTAAACATGAGATGAATGGGATTGACAAAGGAATATGGTTGGTAATTGTAAAATATGGAAAAGGAATAACTTGTGATGAAAATAATGAATGTTCCTTGATGTTTTGGCTTACATGTGTGGTGTAATTAATTTATATGTGGTATAAAAAGTGGAAGAGTTTGAAAGGTATTCTGGTGATGTTGTGATTTGTAACGGTTATCTTGTTATAAACCTATAGGTTGGGCTTGTGTTGGTGTCTAGTATGTGTTTTATTTTCATTATGATTTTCTATGTGAACCACTCACATAGTGACCAGTATGTGCCGACATCCAAAATATTTTATGGGTGCTTTTTATAACATCCAATATAGTAAGGAAATATGGTTGGCTACCCGCTCTTCATTATTGTCCCTTCGAGATGAGGTTCTTATGAAAAGGCTGGGATGGGTTCCAGTTATATTGAACATATCATTTTAATTGATGAGATTGCTGATGTGGTCCATAGTGGGTGTCATGATGGTAATAGAGGGTAGGAATTTGATGTAATTTATATTCAAGATACCTCATTATCTAAATTATGATAGTGGTCAAGGGGTGATGAGGATATAATTACTAATTTCCTGTGTGATGCTTGGCTTGATGTGGTTTCCCTGGTGTCTGTAGGTGGTATGTGAAGGATACATTAATAAGGGGGTCACAGAATGATGAAATTTACCAGGTGTATTTGGGTAGGATTCTAAGGATGTAATGTGAGTTCCAAAACAATCAAAATCGTGGAATGAGAGTGGAAATAAGTGGTAATATCGTAAGCGGTACCATTTTGTCAATATGTTTATATTACTATACTTGGATGTTTTATTTGGTGAATGTCCCATGGTAAGGATGGTATTGGTTATTCGACCTATCAAGTGCGTGGTGATTCTATTATTTTTACATTGGTACCATAGTATTCACTTTACCCATATTCATAAGAGTCCTTGGTTATGATCCTACTTAGTATTCATGATATTCTCACCACACATATATAGAAAATATTTTCAGGTTTCCATGAGGATTTTAGGGATATATCTAGAAAATACTAGCTCAAGTGTAGGATTTATTGCATATTTGCAGCTTTAGTATTTATTTTGGAAATTTATTTGGAGACTATTTGTATTTGTTTAGTTTATACTTCATAATGGGATGGTTTGGATTTACCTTTTTATTAATTTCATGGATTTTGTTTGTGTTTCATATCATATCTCATAATCCTACATTATCTATTGAGGGTAATACCATACATTTGTGATATTTTTATACAATATGTACTAGTAACCATCCCTGGGCCTACTGAATGTGGCAATGAAGGTCCATTATCTCTCATTCTTCATTAACAACCTAGTAGGGGTGCCTTTGAAGGGAAGAGGTCGTAACCTCATATCTTTAGGAGAGTTTCTTCATATACATGAATTATATCACCTAGGATTTTTCTATTTGTACATAATATTTATCATTTTTCCTTATTTTTTTCTATATGCCTCTTATAAATGATTCCCATTATCAACATCTTTGGATCCTTATTATTATGAACCAATATCTTCACATTGAAATGCGAAGGTAATCTGTTAAAGATTAATTTGAAAAAGGTTATATTATCAAGGACCTCCCTATGTCCTTGGATATATTCCACAAGGATTCTCACCTTATCAGAAAATGTGTCAATAGATGCATTATGGATCATTATCAAATCATCATATTTATTCCACTAAACCTGCTCCATTGCTTCTCAATCCTTTGAATGAAATTTATAAATATTTAGATGCTTCTCCTACAAGGAATGAGAGGTCTTCCATGACATCTGCATATAGGTGGGCTTTTCCAAAGCTCCTCACAGTGCACTAATAACCTTAGAGTCAACATCCAACTACACATGATCACTATCTAATAGAGCTCCACTCTCCATGCTAGCCGTGATCCCAATAATAGCTTCCATTTACACATCCATTCCCATTGAATTATAATAATGATCAATCTAGTTTTTATATATTTTGAAGTTTTTACCTTTTAAAATTGGAATCCTTTTTTATTGATAACTACTTCCCTAACTTTCGGACATATGGATAAATCTCACCAAGAACCTTAGGTATGGTTCAACTTATTGACCCTAAAAAATGTCTACACTTGATGATGTGGGTGAATCATGGTATTTTTATTTTTAAATTATCCCATTCAAATGATCTTGTATTATAATAAGTTGGAAATCATATCCCCTTCCCACAACCATAATAAACAAATGTATTTTGTAAATTTTATAAACAACATATTTTACATGGTTCACCAAAATATTTTAATCCAAGTAGAATGAATATAAATGTACATGTGTGCCTAAAAAAATGAAGCTTGCTACTTTTGAGTACCAATTTAAGAATGTCTTCACTTATCTTCCATGTTTATAACCATAAAAAACAAAATATCACTCCTCTTATACCCATGTGGAATGAAAATACCTCATATGGTTTCATTCTTCTACCATGGATACTAGATGAAAAATTACACAAATGGATGTGTATCAATTTTCTTAGAATTTTTTTCATTATAAAACTCACATGAACTTCATATGTGAGGCCTACTAATACACCATATTTTTCTTCTTCTTCTTATCCTTGTTTACAATGTTATTCTAAAAACCTTATTTTTTTCTTTCTTCCCACACTTCTCATATAAAAATATCAATATTTATTTATCTATTTTTTATCAAACATGATCCAGTGTAAAAAATGATTTTAAAAAATTATATTCAACTTATTTTTGGAAGATTTATTCCTTCATCATTATATATATATATATATTCAAAAACCTATACAACATCAAATTTAACTAAAACACTCTAAAACAAAAATAAAAAAGTTACACGCTTCAATATTTGAAAACAAAATGAATTAAATATTTATAATTGAAGATTCCTTCTAGTATGTTGTCAAGACACATATCCCAAAAAATTACACCTTGGGGATTTTTGACAATATAAGTTTATTTATTGACATATATTGATTTCAAGGTGTACGTGCATCAATTTTTAACTCCTTTAATGTTTATTTCATTTAAAATTAGGATTCACGTCTTCTTAATTGAGTATTATGGTGTGATCAAATTTCCAATTTCAATGAAGTAATCTATGGGATGTTTTTTTCAAATATAAAGAATGTAGTCACCCCACATTTTTGTAGCTCCATTTTCAGAAGGCATGGAGGAGGAAGAGGAGGAGTGGCTTTAAATGAGGTGATATAAGTTGAAATATATGAAAATATATTATTGATACAATACATGAGTCCATGGAATAGATTATGGTGGTATGGTTTCAATGTTGTGCATATAAAGAGAGTCTTTATAACATCGTCGACTATTGATTAAAGTGGGCTTTTTTGTCATGGATTAGTTGGAAATATGGTTGAATTGTAGTAACTGAAAATTTAGGGTGGTTTTGGTTCAATGATTTACTATAGGGATCATTTTATATTTCACATTATAATTTTTAATTGTTGTGTATTATTTTTAGCTGTGATTTGGGAGTTCATCACCATTGTGGGTGGAAAGTATATCAAAAATAGAACTTTATAAATGTTTACCTAAATTATTTTCTTTTATAAAATTGTTATATTTGATGATATTTAGTGTATTTTGAATTTAATTTCAATTTATTACTTATCAATTTTCTATAAACCCCACTTATATATTCTTATACTCATGCATAATTTTTTTTCCAAGATTCATCTCTTTGGAATTTTCTATTTTTCATTATCACACATGACATGATCTCAAGATATTTTAGTATTTTTCAATACTAAATTGATTTTTTCATGTAATTTTATCACATAATGCCTCTTAGGCTCAGAATATGGTGAAAACTAAAAAAATATTATGTTTCAAATATAATATCTCTAGATATATTCTATATTACTATCATGTGACATGTGCTTATTAATTTTTCACTTACTGTTTAATGTTCACATACTTTAATAATGAATAAATATATGTCTTTTTATTTTTATGATACCTCTTATGGTATGTTTTCTAAAATTAAAATCAACTATTTTAATATATAGTATTCATCTATTTTTCACCTAATAGTCTACATAAAACATCTCTATATTTTGATAATATACTAATTTATAATATATAGACTCCTCTTAGAATTTATGAAAAAAATACTATGTGGATTTCTTCTCTCTAAATCATTTAGATCAATTCTCATACTATGCCTCTTGGGAAATTAATTTTTAGTATTTTTCCTAAATATTTAACATATCTATTATATGATTGTTCACTTATATATATATCTTTATATGTATAACATTTTGGGTGTTATATCAATGATTAAATATTCACCATGTTCATCATTAAGATGTTCTCCTATATAAACAATCTTCTCTGTATAAAATTCTTCGTGAGATTAGTATTTTGAATGTTCATTCAATGTGATTCATGTTTTTGAAAAACACCATTACAAGAAAATATAACATTACCACATGACCATGACATCAATTTCACCCTATAATTATGAATGAAAAAATTGTCTTCATGTGATGATCAATCTCACCTATAGAGAATATTATCCATGAATTCAATATAATATCCTAGGCTTGGGCATAGTGAACTTATATTTTAGATTTATTATCAGTAACATAAAACGTTATTAATATTATATTATGATTTCCCTATTTTTCTATATTTTTTCAACTTTCATACTTCATGTGAGCTTCTCAACCAAAATGATTATTGGTTATACTATTTCTGAAGTATAACAAAACCACTTGATAAATGATAACAATTGTCATTGAGAACAACATATTGAGTTTTTTTTTGTTTTTTTGTAATTCATTTTAGAAAAAGTTTATTTTATGTCATGGAAAAGGTCTAAAAGATAGTTAATGGTGATTTGAAGTGGTGAAAATGGATATTCTCTGAAAATATTAATATAGAGAAAAAAATAAATGAATATTTTGTAGAGTAGAATTGCTAAAAACAAGTTAGATCATGTGAAAATAAAATAATTTTTGCAGTTGTATAATAGGATTAGATGTTTCATATAGATGAATTTATGCCTATTTGACATAATAATTGAAAATAAAAATTGTTTTTTATAAATAAAATAATTTTAAAGACTATTAAATGCAGTGAATAGATTATTAACCTGATATAACTAAAACAGTATTCTATTAAAAACAATTTGAAAATTTTATTTGACATAACCTCATTGAATGATTACTATTGATCTGGGATTTTATAAAGTTTAATTTAAGGAGATAACATCAAATTAAATTTATCTAAATAGAAATTATATTTAATAAAAACCAAACACTACTACCAAACCTATCAGGTGTATTCAATATATATATAGGTATTCAATTCCCAATATAAGATAATAATATGGATTGTAATTATTTATGTGTTTATTGAGAAAGAGGAACAAGAATATAGAAGTGGATATGGGACAAATATAAGAAATTGTTAAAATATAAAGAGCAAAAAAGTAAATAGAGTCAATTATTTATATGATTCGGTCCATATTGGTTCTATATGAATGGAAAAAATCACTATAACATCATTATTATGCAAATACATTAAAACATGCATACAATAGATAAGTTAAAGAGAGATAAAACACAAGTAGGACTGTAAAATCTATCTAACCATAGTCCCATAATCATTCAAAGAACTAGAGATGAACCATTTGATGAGGATGACAACATACAATATCAAACTATATAGACTCACTCATGTAAACTGAAAATATTAAAATAAAAACATAGGAACTAGTCCAACACTGATGAAAAAAATGAAAAAACCATACAGCTTCTATCTTACAACATGTACCTGGTGGATCATTTATGAATAAGAGTCACTTCTATAGCTATAAAACCCTTTATTTATTTCTATAATACACTTTCTATTCAACAATAACCTATCTCTACACTACAATGGAAGTCTATAATAACATGTGTGGTGGACATCATCAAAGAAGTTATGGTGGTCCTCCTCTCTATCAAACTTTCTCTCTTCTATTAGGGAATTGGAATTTAATGTAATTCTAATAACTCATGTATCTCATAAATTCAATCATTCACCAAATAAATGATATGGATAAATTAAATTTAGAGTAGGATTAGGAAACCATCATCTTCAAATAGAACCCAAGATATGTGTTTGGTAAATAGTGCACATGAATATCAGACAGAGGCCTAGTGAGATAGAAACTGAATGGTCACGAGATTCATGGAAACAATGTAATGGATGGGTGGAAGGATATATGGATAATGATAAAACCAATATATAAAGAAACACATCATGAAAATGAAAACTCACAAATAACATTAATCTAATCGGTCTCAAACAAAAACTAAGATTAAACCCTACGGGAGTACTTGGATAAAGCCATGTAAAGGTAAACAATTTCCGCCCAATTATATAATGGTAAAATGAACCATACATAAAGATAACACAACCCCCGATATAAATTTATGTTGGTACCCACATAAAGGTAACACATAATATGTTTAAGGTTAAAACAAAACAAATTCCCTGGCTATATAATGGTCCCCCCAGACATAAGTGTTAGAGAAACCTAGGGAAAAAATATGAAATAACAAGGAAATGGAAATTTTAGAATAATAAACTAACTTTTTGGTGAAGAAAAAAATAAAAATTAAACATATTGAAAATAATGGGATCATATGATCAAAATTAAATTCTATTTGAATGGAAAAAACACTATATAAAATATCTCTACCTTTTATAATAAAATAAATTTAACTTTTTTCTATTCTTGAAACCCAACCTATCAGCTAGATAAAGAAGTTTTCATTAAATATAAATATCAAAGAATAATTATAATTTCTCATAAGAACTATCACATCCCATGTTCCACAATATCTTATATATACTACATGTACTAATTCATCTATTTCTAAGAACAAATCAAACATGCCTGGAAAATAAACAGCCTTAAGAAAAAGAATTTAACATAAATCCTACCATCTATTACATGAGTCTCTATCCGAATACATGTAAACCAAACAACCATACTCATGGGACAATGGAGTAATCATGAAAACTCAAAATAAATAATTCTTAAAATGAAATAGATAAAAATTATAAAAACACACAAAAATAAATCAATTTGTAAGCCGAAAAGATACAAACTCCCCACCTAGTCATAAATACATCAAAAAACCAGCCCTACCTACACCCTCTCTTCCAATTAGGGGCCCCAAAAAAACTCATACAAGGTTGTTCAAAGGATCACAGAAGAAAGACAAACAAGATCCATTCATAACTCTAACCTAAGGGCTTTTAGCCATTCTCTCAGACATTTATAGTGTAAAAATTAATTCATGAAGCATTATTTTGTGCTATATTATCCTTTGATTATAATTTACTGTAGTAACATTTAATTTGGCCCATCAAAGCACATTATAAAACCAAATATTCATAACCTAACTATTTTTATTTCTTTCAGTATGATTGTTTGATTCTAACTCCTAACATTCAATAATGGGAAGTCAGTATTACCCCCACCAGCCTCCTCCTTTAATGCTTGTGTCTATTTATCAGTCAACAAAACTATTGATTTGACCTCTTATAAGGTTATTAAATCCTTTTTAAAAATCATCAAGTCTATTAAAAAATTGCATTATTCATTATGGATGTTAAGATAATAATAGATTTATCTTTCCCACTTTCATTAACACTTATATTAGTTAAATAACACAAGTATTTATTAAAATCCTGGAGAAGGTCTAAGACTGAGGTTTCTGGAACCATCTAAAAATTATAAAGTCAAATTTTATTTTTAAAACTATAAAATATGTATTTAATAATATACAAAAATTTGACATTCATCAAATATACTTAGAAGTTCTTTCATAAGTGACATTACGCAAGACCTTATCTCCTAAGGTTAAAAGTATATTACAATGGTATTTCTCTAAAATGATATGGCCTACATGGAAATAATTGGTGGATTACAATCCTTTGGAGAATTAAGTCGACAAGGCATTATTGGGACAAAAAAAGTGTCTTCTAATCTATTTTGGACAAAAAGCACACACATTTTCCCTCTCGATGTATTAATGTCATCTTCGTCATCAAACTTCTCACACAAAATCATTAATGAATGCATCACTAAGTTTGATATATTAGTAATGATAACAATTATTAGGGTATATAAGGTTCAAAGAGAATTATTCCTCTTCAAATAGAGTCAAGGGATAAGGATTATAATTACTGTTGCATTCAGAAATAAAGTGTAAAATGAAAAGGGAAGTGAAGACAACAAAATAGAAGCAGGAATTTAACAATGAAGTGTATAAAAGTAAACATTCACATATTTATTTGTTCATCTTACCACATTTGTACTACTTTATTGTCATGAAAACCACAACAATATATTTATTATGTAATAAAAAACATTAGTCATAAAACAAATAAGATCATGAGAGATAAAACATAGGCCAAACCATAGAATCTATAATAACATAGAGCCCTTATCACTCCAAGAATCAAGGGAAAATCCTATATCAAGGAAGGTAACACAAACTCTCAAACTATATATAATCATTCATGAAACCATAGACAAAAACATGCAAACAATGGAACCAACACAGCACCAAAGAACAAATGAAAATAAACTTACCCTTTCAGGCCTATACTATGAACATGTAGAAATAATCAAAGAAGAAGCAGCACTACCATGGATAGAGAATCAATTTCTATTCATCACATTATACCTATGAGTATTAAATAACTAATATCTCCACTAAAAGGGAAGATTAAAATATTAGGTTTGGATGAAATAATCAAAGAATCTCTAGTGGTCCTCCTCTCTCTCTCAATCAAAATCTCTTATCTTAATGAACTAGAATCCTCTAAAATATCAAGAAGTCAAAGATACCTCAAAAATCAACTTGATTACTAGGAAAATATGATAATGTAATTAAATAAATATTATATAGATTAGGAAATTTTCATCTAGGAATATAACCTGGTTCATGTGTGAGATAAAGGATGTGTAGGAATATTTTATGTAAACCATGAAAAATAAAAATTTAAAGGACATAAAACATGTTAAAATAACAAAAAGGAGGGGTGGTGGGTTATGTGAATCATTTTTAAAAACACTATTAAAAAACATAGCAAGGTAACACAAATAACTTCAGAAATTCACATCTAATTGAACTCAATCAAAAACCGAGATCAAACCATGAGGAAATACTGGTATCAAGAAAGTAAAGGTAAATAATGTGTTCTTTAATATAGAAGGGAAATTTTATCCTTTAATAAAGGTCTCAAAAAACCATTGAGTAAAGGTAATTTGTTCCCCATATGAAGGTAGAATATTTGATTCAAAAGAGTAAAATTAAGTGGGATACCTAGCTATGTAAATGTATCTCCCCCTACCCATAGGCACACACAGATAAGGGTTAAATCCAGATCATGTAACGTTAAATAATACTGAATAACAAAGATATTAAAATTTAATAATAATAAAAAATTATGTTATTATATAAAAAACTTGAAAACACATGTAGAAAATTATAGAACAAGAAGATAAAAATGACATTTAAATTGAATAAAATGAAACAAAATTCAATAAAACCAAGAAATATTAAAATATATACTTATTTAATGTGTCAAAATAAGGTTGTTCCACTACTACCTTTGCAATGATTTTCCTCACTAGGGTCATATTTTAGCATCATTGATAAAATAACAATTCCTCCATGCCCTAGTTAATGAACAAAAAAATAAATATTTTAGTCTCCCACTGTCGATACATGAACTAATAATGCAACAAACTAGATCTAGGACATTGATTCTCATTTAATGTTCTCAATATTATGGATATGTATATAAATTTTTTCACTAAAATTCCTCGTGTAATTTAGATTGATTTTTATTGATTTTACCAAAAGTAAATCCAACAAACTGCATATCAATACTAGTAGAGTAATGATTTGATAGCAATAAGAATTATGGTTTTCAGTAACAGATCACAGCCATATCATGAGTCTATCTTCTAAAACGAATGTTAAAATCCTAATTGAGGCAAATATTTATAATCGTGATGAATCCCTTTTCATTTTCTATGATAATATTTGGGGTTTGAGATTATGATAGAAGATATTGTGGTCATGGTATTGGGTGATACATTTGTAGATATGATAAATAATACTATGGAAAATGGAATGGGAAGGTAATTGTTATGGGAGTGGATGATTTTATTGTGGATTGGGTTTAGATAATCAAAGACCAGTTATATATTATTATTACCATTCATGAAAAACTTCTCCAAATAGAGATGTTGTGTGACATAGTGGTAGTGGGAGATAATATAAAGTAGTGACACCACCCATAGGGGGTGTGAATACCTCCTCATCCATCACTAAACTTGTCTCCTTCATCACCACCAACTACCTCATTCCCTTGTCCCTTTCCTTGTAAAACATCACATATTCCCCTTCCATTACCTTATCTAGTTTTTTATACTTGTCCATTTATCCCAAACTAAAAATTATTATATGTGGTTAGTATTCCATATAGTGTTAATCAAGGGAGTCATAGATCTTTAAACTTCAATACCATATAGTTTCAGAATATCCATGGCATGAGTAACCCATAGAAGGTGATCTATAATGGTAAAATTATGATATCACTATAATAACATGATATTTTAGAATATATTTTTTCACTGATAAATTCAATGAGTTTGTATTATTATAATGAAAAAAAACAATGAAAATATGTGAATAATTCTTATAAATAAAAAAATAAATCAATTTATATGGTATTTAAATGTGTTATAATTTTCAAAAATAGTTTCGAATTCACATAGGAAATAATATTGATCCTAAATAATTGTTTTAAAATATTTTTTTTGACAATTATTTTTGTCATATATGTTTTATTTAAAAATTAATTAAGTGTATTTAACTTATGAAAATTTATTAGTTATATATGTATTAAATTAATACATTGGTAATAAATGAGTTATTAGTGAAAATAAAATAATTTGAACATAAATAGTGATGTTTTTTTTGAAATGATGTTCATATTCACACAATGAGTTTTCATCTTAATAAAATAAATTAATCGCTATTACGAAATGAATTTAAAGAATTTTTTATATAATATATTCAACCAAATATTTTAACATCTATATAATAGTTTTTTATTTTTAAGTAATTGGGTTAAATTAATTTTTTTGTATAGAAGTAAATTTCTCTAAAAATAGTTTTTATGAGTTATGTGCACATATATTAGTATTAATTTCTAAAAATTATAGGAATTGAATATTTTAAATAGATTACATATTTTGAATCAAAATAATTAATATTATCTTATAATTCCATCTTAATGTTTTTTCATCGTAGATATTAACCATGGTAAGAAAACTCGTATCAATGGTAAAGGTTAAAAGGGTTAACGAGGGGTTAAACTAAATAGATAATGATTAAAATGTCCAAAAATCTTTTCTAATACTAGTTAGATAAATATTTTTCATTGCTATATGATCCCATATTTGAAAGTAATCCAATTTTGATCAACTTTACCATGATATTGACTATGTTATATTTTTTTATTCTTAATAATTACAATTATACCACTACCACACGTACAAAATGGAACCTCATGTCCTCTCTTATTCATGCAACATGAACCCTTTACCTCAACAAAAATCAACCCATTTGAGGTTTCCCAAAGAAGTGGGATATGTTCTTACTAAAATTTTCCATGATTATTTCTTCTTAAACCTCCTTTAATTGATATATAACAAGATAAAATAATATAATAGATATCCTTATTATAATTATATGTTTTTATGTAAATGTTAATTCCATTTTCACTGTTTTAACCATTTATTGGAAAGTGATAACGTCAGTCATGAGTAAGTGTGCACTTCAACCACCATAAATTAATGTGATTCATTTTTCATTTCCTTTATACATAGATACTAATATTTACATATTTTATCAATATATATATGATATTTAAAATATCATTCTGATCCTAGAAAGTTTAATTAGTATTTATCATTCTTTTTCTCCTTCCATCGAAAAGTGAAAACACCACCTGTGCGTACATGAGGACTACCATCTCCCTGAACTAATGTAACACATTTTTCAAAACCATTTTATATTACTATTTATAAAATTGTATATAATGAATACATATGATAATTATTAGATTATTAAATATATATATATAATTAAATTTTCACTAAGGTACATGGATATGAATCATAAAAATGAAACATTCATGGAAAACAGAACAGTTTGCACCCAAATGATTAGTTTAATGTAGAATTATTAATAAGAGGGTAATTAAACATTATAAATGAATGTTATATAGTATATTATGAACTAATATGGTCATTTACTATATTTATAATAAATCAATATTTATTATACATGATTTTTGAATGCATACAGAGCAATATGGGACATGAGGTATGGGTTTATGTTACAATCTCATTTATTTCTGGGATTCTCTATGATAAATTTAAATTGAATATAATTATATGATCATTTTTCTTTAAACCTCATATATTTTATTTCCCTATTTTTATTTATAGTTTTCTCAAATATTAGTACAATGTTTCTCTCTCTATTACTTAAAATGATCGTGAAAATCTTATTAATAAAACTCGAAATTATTTCTTCTTTTTAGGTCGAGAATCTATCTCCATGATGTCCATGTTCTTCAAAATGTTTTATAGATATTTAAATTAGTATATAAATATTTGATAAATATTATTTTTACTACCTTTGAAATTATTTACAAATTATGAAAATTAATTTTTCAAATGTTTTTTAGTGGACACACTTTTGATTTTTTTTAAGTGTGAAAAATGTTATTTTTTAATATATATGGTATAAATGAATTTTCCCACCATCATAACCATTATTTTAATAGAATCTTACATTATAATTTTCCTTGGTTATTTATAAAGAAAATATTTTTTGAAATATTTTTTTAATTTTTTGTATTTAAATGTATCAAAACTAAAGAATATGTTTCATGATTTTAATGATGTCTTAAAAGTCTCATTGAAAGATATTTTTATATGTGTCAAAATCCTTTAAATAATTTTATCTTTCTCTATGGAAATGATTTTTGGTACCATACACTTTATTTCTTTGGATGGCTTATGATGATGATTTTTTAAGAATTATTCTATGAACCCCATTACGTTCCCATGAGTAAATTATGATATGATGATATAAGGAATGTTTTTATAATATAATACACTTACTTTATCTATATAAATTTAGATTCAGTGATTTTGAAATTTTAATGACAACTATTTCTTTCCCATAGGTTATGCTATGATAAAATTAGGAATCCTTTTAAAATCTTGTTGCAAACTTATATATTGTATTTAATATCGGATGGGTGGTAATATAATTTTATATCCCTCCAATAAAATTGATAAAGAACTCTCGTGAGATTATATGGGCTGGAATGAGGATTGAAACAAGTTTATCAAGGGAGTCTTTTCACAATGATAGTCTCAAAAGTGAACCATTACAATGTAAATTATTGAATAGAAATTGATCCCAATCTACTATAGAACATTATCCATTATGATAGTCTCATGATTGAGTCTTATCTAAGTAAATGATTGTATTTGGAGTGATCCCAATCAAATATGGGACTATATCAACTATTATAGTTTAATGAGTGATCCTTGATAAAGGAAATGATGGAATGGGGAGTGAACCCAATCCACTCTTGGACATTTTCCACTATGATAGTCCTAAATGTGAACCTTGAATAAGGAAATTATTTTATACACTTATATATATTCTAAAAACATATGTCTTATGCTTATGATATGATCGCATCACTCATGATTATTTTTTGATGATTCCACACTCTTACGACTTATGTTTTTTTTTAAATCCATTTTCCATGATTCATGATTAAGAATCATTAACTTATTTGGTATGGAATTCCTAAGCTATGATATTGTTCTAAAACCCTTATGTTTTTCTTATGATCACTTCTGAGAAATTATCTGTATCTCCTCTGTTTACTATTATGGAGTATCTATGCTCACCGTTTCTTATGTCTCTATTTCAATATTTTATAGAATCGTTTTTGAGTATGATATGTCTAAGATGTGTGATATTTTAGAATAATTTTATGGAAGATATTGAATATATTTGGTGGAATAATTTGATTTTGTATCTAGTCTCTAATGAAAATAAAAATTTACTATTATGTGGAATGTATTGAAATTATATTTATTGAATATTTATCTTAAATGATTTAATATTTACGTATGTAATGTCTTGGTCATCTCAATTGGTATCAGAGTTTGGATTATTTAGATTTTGATATCAGTATTTAAAAACTTTTTCAAAAAATGAATAGATAATTCTATATGCATTATAACATCTAAACGTTTTGGTAATGTAGAGATATATTTTTTTACTAGAAATGTAATCCATATCTATATAGAAGAAATTAGACGCATGCTCCGAAACATATACACCAAGGGGTAACAACCCTAAAAAGGATTCTTGAGTATCGTCTTGATCTTTACCTAGTGCCCAATAAGGAGACCTAACTACAGACCTAGATTGACATTCCATGGGAATATTATTTGGTTAATTCATATTCTATTTATGAACTATTTGGATGAATGAGGGGGTATACCATATGACAACGTTTTATAAGATACAGTGATGTGAGATGAACTTAACTTTTCATGGGTTGAAAAAAGTTATCATAATTTTGGAAATCAGAAAAATAATTCTCAAAATAATATGATTTTTTACGTTGATTATTTATGTTTGATTCTCAGACCAAGATTTTTTTTAATAAAGGTTTTAAAGAAATATGAACCATGATCGAAAAGGGAGTAAAGAAAAATGTGGTGGTTCTTCAATTGATTCTAACATTATAAGGAAAATATTGTTCACACTATAGAAATATTTTTTTCTGTTATTAAATAATTATTCTATTGAATTATCACATGTTACAAAGTTATAATCATATTTTTAAGGTCATTTCTATCTTCTAATTTATTTAATTAAATATTCAACAATATAATAAATAAACTAGGAGAATTTTTAAGTCCCTCAACCAGATAACATTAATCATTATCTTGGTCACAGTTTTGATTTGCCCTTAGGCTTGCCTCCCCATACACTAGAGGTTACTAATTAGAAGTTAGGGTCTTAGAAACTACGATGGGGAGACTATACCCTTATATGATACTAATAATAACATTTGAAAAAATCAAATATCATACATATATATAAGAAAATAAATGAACATCAGGAAAATTACAATAAGAAAAATAGAAACCATACTAGAACTATAATGGATGGAATATATCATTCATGTCATACAGGTCCTATATACATGTTCATCCTTCTATGGCGGGTCACAAAAATCAGTATCCAAAATTGAAAAATGAACAAATCAACTAAAAAGTCCCTGATTTAATCCCTAGATTTCGTCTTTAATTCTCAATAATAGTTATCCATCCAATATTTATCATATGTTTTATTACCTTATCCCATCCTACAACCATAAATTATACTTTTATATAATTGGCAGACCAATCAAAATTTGAGTATGATTGGATAGGCTACCCCCAATAATGTCAATAATTATATTTAAAGTAACATATTTCCCCTCATTCATTGTCTTGAGAATAGGTCAAGGTACCACTAAACATAGGTGAAATCCCCATGACACAAAAGGATTAAAATAAATTCTGTGTGAATAGAAAAAAAAAATTTAAGATTATTTTCACTAAAGAAACAACACAACTAAAGGAGAAAAAATTACAAACAAACAA
The DNA here is from genome assembly GCA_963277665.1 of Viscum album. Classification (NCBI taxonomy): domain Eukaryota; kingdom Viridiplantae; phylum Streptophyta; class Magnoliopsida; order Santalales; family Viscaceae; genus Viscum; species Viscum album. The sequence continues at coordinate 1,431,734,665 of OY728141.1, forward strand.
AAGAAACCATATGATTCGTAATAAAAAATAATAAATCCAAAAAAGAAACAAATTATCAATAACATAATAGTAGAAATGAAAAAGTAATAAATGATGGTACAAGAAAACAAAATACATCTAAATGAAGAAACACCAATGTGGAACCACACATAAATACATCAAGAGAGATATCCAAGATCGGATCACTAACAGAGGAGGGAAATATCAATATTCCCCACTAGAGAAATGTGACACCTTTACTTTAATTTTATATTTATGTAATTGGACTAAAAATGCATCAAATTTCTCAATTTTTTATGATTATAAACTCAGTTGGTAATCTCTAAATTCATCCCAACACATTCCACTAGGATAAAAACAAAGTAGCTTAATTTTATATAAAATAGAAGAGGATAAATTAAATATATTACTATAAATAAATAACATATTCCATGTATGAAAAACTATAAAAAATGTCTTATCACCATTTATTTCCACCTATTATGACATCTCATGTACAAAACCACTTGAAACACATACATTCATGAATCCTTGTAAATCCTTATACTCATGAGTGGTGAGTGATCCTTTCACAAAACCATCTATTGGTGGACATTTTTATGGTGGGACTTATGACCATGATTTGTCTCATGTTTTCCTTGTTGATATTGGAACTTCCAACCATGGAACATCAATTAATGTATTTAAACACATACCAACTATTATGCTGAGTTCTCATGTAGAATTAGTCAATATAAAAAATTTCTTTTGAGGACTAATTCCTTTAAAACATTTTATCAAATACCTTATGTTCATATTTCCAAAACCAAATATTTATTTAATAAAACCATCATATATTTCCAGTAAAAATAAATAGAAATTAATTTAAACACCAAGACATAACGACCTAGAGTAATTGTAATAAGAGAGAATCCACCGAGCTTGCAACGGTTAAAGAAATTGAGGAAAATCACATGAAATCTCTAGATCTAACATTGAATCATCATACATTCTGTATATTGAATGAGATATCATCAATATCCAAAAATAATAAATAATTATGTCTACATTTGAATATATCTAATAATTCCGGTGATAGGATATGAGGTGATCGACAGTAACATATAGAAAACAATGACTTACCGTTGATTTTGATGATCCAACACACGTTGATTCATCAAAAGTTAATTATAGAAAAAAATGGTATCTCCAAGGGAGCCTAGGAGAAGGGAGTTCAAGAGAATAATATAATAGGAGAAAATAAAGGTTTTATGTCCTTAATATAAATAAAAGATTTAAATTTTTGGTCCTTAACTTTACATATAATGGTTATAATTTCAAAAACAAATCAACCATTCATTAAAGGGGATTCCGAGCCAAAAAAGATGATGTGTTCTTAAATATAATTAATAAAATATTATATTTCCTTAGAAATATAGCCAATATAATGTTAAAATTAGAAACCTATTTATTAGAGGATATTCCATGACAATGGTGGTATTTAGTTTAATAATATAATGTCAACCATGGCATGATTTGGGAGGACTTTAAGGAATTGTTCAACAAGTAGTTCTATCCTCACACATTCATGAAAGAACTAAAATGGAATTATTTAACATAAATAAATATAACACATGAGTAATGTAGTATAAAATTTTGTTTAAAAACATAGTTTTATTCTCCATAGAGGTATTTTCTAGTGCATCCTCAATGGAATGCATCCTAAAATGGAGACTGTGATTGGAGATTAATTCCAAAATATTGGTACTCTATATTAATTAATATACAGATATGGATAATAGGGATATTATGGTAGAAAAATATATTTTTGAAATCATTGTGGGGTAAATTATAATTGTATTTATAGGAACAAGTGGGAACACTAAAACAGGGAATAAGGCGAAGAGGGACACATGTTCTCGAGGAGGTGTCATCCTCAAACTCAGACAAATGTGTCAGTAAACATTGCTCTAATACCCAATAGATATATTGGTTATTTATAGGGTGGTTATTTTTTTAATATGAATAGAGACTTTATAGAACCACCTTTATGTTTTCATGAATATAATCATATGGTACCTATCCAGTATTATTTTCATAGAACTATAAAATATTCTATCAGAGTTGTATTCCAGGTATCTTAGGAATTGTATTCTTTAACTAAATGTCCTCTACAGAAAAACTTTCATCCTCAAAATTAAGTGGCCCAAATTAATTCTTGGCACACCATAACTCCTCCTGAAATGTAATCATAGTATAGAATAAAGGGTCAATGAATTATGAGAAAACAATTATATGGTAATGATAAGATGATCAGAGAGGATCAATATAGTCTTCTAATAGTGTGAGTTGATATTCTCTTTAATTATACACTAATTAAATTTTTTTTTGATACTGGTGAATCCAACCCTTTAATTTCTTCGAATGTTTTTTATCATATGGTTTTACATGTGTAGATAATTCAATCTATTATGAAACATCAAACACCTCTTGGACATTGAGAGTTGTAGGCCTTTAAGTGTATAATGTGTTCTATGACTATTTATTGGGATGAATTGGTTTGGGATAACACTACTATTAATATAGAAAACTATGACCTGATTTTGGGAATGGATTGGTTGATGACCTTCAAGGCCCAAATCAACTATTATTCCTAGTAGGTTATTTTCATATCATCTAATGGTGTTGACAATATCTTTAGTTAAGATTGGAATATGAATACAAGAAGAGAAAAACCTTTAGATCAAATGATATGGAAAATATCCTAGTTATTAGAAATAATTAATCTATCATCTATTTATGAAATAAAAATTAGATATTTTTTAACCATTATTGACCAATGTCCTAACGCCATTCCCAATAATTTCTCTAGGTTACCACATAAAAATGAAGAGGATTTTACAATAGATGTCATACTGAGAACCAATCTTATTTCATGTCTATCTTATCATATATAACGAAATGAGTTATGGTAATTGAGTTTCCATCTAAAAGAGTTGTAAATAAAATTATTTACTTAACCTAGTACATCTCCTTGGGATGAAGTAGTTCTTTTTATCAATAAATAATATGTAACTCTATAGATTTTGGTAGAATATCATAAGTTCAACAATGGTTATGGTAATGAACTGATATCATATTCCATGAATTGATGATTTATTGATCAATTAGGGGTATCCTACTGGTTCTATAAAAAAAATTTATTATCAGGGTATCCCCAATATCATGTTTGGAATGATTACATTGAAAATAGATCCTTCAAGATCCATTATGGTGACTTTGAATATATGGTTAAGTCCTCTGGTCATATGAATTAACTAATAGTTTTCATAGAATTGATTAATTGGATCCTTCAATTATATCTTGACCCATTTATAGTGGTATTCCTTGACGAAATCCTAATATATTCTAGTATAATGGTCAATCATGAAAAATTATTTGATGTAGTGTTGGGTATCTCATTGAGAACATCACATTTATGTTATGATTTCAAATTTTGATTTATAGATATAAGAGGTATGTTTCCTTGTCCATGTCATCTATGAAAGAGGAGTTTCTTTAGATCATATAAATATATAAGTGTTTATATCTTGGAATCCAGTAATAAATATCATTGAGATACATAGTTTCTATGTCTTATCAAGATATTAATGATGCTTTGTTTTTTGATTTTTTCTTAACTTTCATCACCAATGAAACTGTTGACAAGGAAGGTTGTTCATTTCAAATAGATAAATGAGTGGTATAAGTATATATAAGAACATAAGGTTCATCTTACATTATGACCTATCCTTTAATTTACAAAATCATAAAAAAAAATTGTGGTCTATTGGGATGCATCAGCATCTAGGTTGGTATGTGTTCTCATATAGGGATATCATGTTTTAGCTTATGAATCATGATAGTTAATGTTCCATGAAAATAGGCACCTGAAATATGATTCAGAATTGGTTTTTGTAGTCCATAAATTGAAAACATGGTGCCATTATCTTTTTGGTGATAAATTTATAGTGTTCAAAAATCATAAGATCTCAAAAGACATTTTATTATAATGTTATTTGAATCTAAAACATTGAAAATAGATAGAATTATTATATATGTATGACTTTTACTAGATATACAAACTGGGAAAAGGTAATTCTTTGGTTGATGCATGAATTATAAACTCATATACTCAGTATTATAAAGGGGATTCATATCAATGGAAGATAAGGCCGGTCATACCAGATATACATCTTGATTGTGCAGTTATGGGTGATTTGTGTTTATCTTACCTATCTCTCTTGTTCTTTAATATGGTTGATCATGTTAAATTACCTAGGAAATTTGATCCTAAATGTCTAACTATGAAGTCAAAGCTCAATGGTGGGAACACAATTGAGGGATGGACATTAGATCAGAGATCTTTCTTGTGTTTTAAATATCAGATTATAGTTACTCCATCTTAATAGATATATATTCTTTCTCCCTAGAACAATTTTAGATGGTGTTTTTATACTAGTATATAAAATATATATAAGTAAATGAGAGAATATATTTTGTGGGATAGCATGAATAGTATAGTGTCAATGTTTTTGTTGATATGTGTCAACTATTATCAGGTCGAGGTGGAGAACCAATATCCAGTTGGTATATTGCATTCTTTCCATATTCTCATGTTGAAATATAAGAAAATAAATATGGATTTTTCATAGGTCTATCATGAATGGTTCAAAAACATGATTTCATGTTAGTGATTCTTGATCATCTAAGGAATGTTTTACATTTCATCCCCATTAGGGAATAAAATATGGTGGATGGCTTCTCAAAACTCAACATCCATGTAGTTGAAAGGATTCATGATATAGAAATTTCAATTCTTTCAGACTGGGATCCCAATTTTACATCTACGTTTAGGAAGTCCTTACTATAATCCCTTAGAACCAAATTGACCGTAGGCATTACTTATCATCATAAAAGTGATGGTCAATATGAATGGATGATCCAAACATTGGAAGAAATTATTAGGGATTATGTGATGGATTTTGTATGCTCATGGGAGGAGCATATGATGATAGTGGAGTTCTCGTACAATAATAGTTATTAGGCTTCAATACATATGTTGAGCCTAGTTTTATTAAGTTTTATTTATTTTTAATTTATCGGTATTGATAATAAATAAACATGGGATATTTATGTGCCCAATTTTTAATATTTATTATTTATTTTAAATGATATTGTCAATGAATAAATAGAATTCATTAATGTCAATACGTTACGGAATTATGATGAGTAATTGGAGTGAAATATGATTAGAGATTATAAATTATAGATTATAAATAATACAATCATGATGAATAAGAAATCCTAAGAAAATATATCTTTGATTAAGTGGATAAAGATTTGATGAAAAATCCCGGATGTTTGATATGTGGACCTACACCTATGTATAGGTACTTGAAGAATGTGGAAGCTCGCATAAAGGAAATTCATACCATGCCTAATGTAAGGGTAATATACCTGATTCATAAAGGTAAACTGATACATATGTAAGGGTTTCTAGGTGAAATTATATAAGGGATATAAGTGACCTAGAAAATGGTATAAATCTCAGTTCATAAAGGTAAATTGATAACTACATAAGGGTAATTGGGAATGACTATGTAAGGGTATCTGGGTATGCTAAATTAATGTTGTATTCCCATTGTATAAATGTAAATTGATACCTATATAAGGGGAACTAGGTGTGGATACAAAATATCATCTTGGTGACCAGTATAAAGATAAATTGATTCCTATATAAGGGTAGTTGGGTGCAATGTAATGGTAAATAGCTGAGGCTATATAAGGTTTGATTGGGTCTTCTGTTACCCACACAAGGATAAACTGATACATATATAAAGGTAACTATATGTTTCCATGGCTCACAAAAGGGTAAAAATTTTAGGCTACAACATACTAGAAATTACTATGATGCATCTGAATTTTACAGAGTTTTTTACACATTATAGTCTGAATGACCCGAAAGACAATATTTTTTTGATTTTGGATGAGCCCCTTTTTAAGGGTAAAGTGGGGAAAACCGTGACTTTAAGTACATAATACATTAAAAAAATTCGAAAATCATGATGGTTGCAACCCAAAACAAGACCACATAGAAGTGCCTCCTCCCCACATCAACATCATTAAGGCACGCCTCCACCAGATCATGGCTACTCAGTAAGAAATCCCATGAAAAAATTCATGGGCCTGGTACTGATGCAGATGCCATACCCTCTCAATCTTCCAAATCCTAAGAGTCATACACGGTGAAGATGACCATATCTTTCTTCATTTGAAGTAGATCCTTATAGACTATCTGGGTTCCCTAACAGTCATATCCATTGCATATCCAATGACCATTAACCAACCAGTGGAACTCCATGTTCACCAATTTCACATCCAACCTATTTCACAGGTAATCAACCAAATCGCAGACGAACCAAATGTGAAAAAAAACCTGCATAAATAACACTGAAAATCCAAACCCAAGCCCTCCCCCCTCTATACCACTCCAGATCCAACATCTTTCCACACTAGAAGCATGTCGAAGGAATCACCATGCCATGCCAGGATGAACCGCCAGATTACTCCAAGCACATTGTCCCGACCAAGACACATCAACACAGTGGAAGAATGGATGAGTTCGAGAAGCTAATCAAGTCACACCGGAAGCACGATAGCGTGAACAATCCACTCAAGATGATCTGAGGCCAGAGCCATGGGAAGCTATAGTGAAGACATTTCTGACCCCACCGGACACCCACCCCCCCATGCCGACTCCAATCGACGCTGAGGCCGAGACGGTCTGGGAGAGGCCGACTTGAAGATTTATCCAAGCCTAATGGTGGAGGTAAGTGGAACCACCAGGAACCAAAGACATTAAGGATGATAGGAGAGAAGCCACTCCGAGGTGTTGATTCACACACTATAGGGACATCACATATTCTATAAAAAATGGCTGGATGGGTTTATGGTGATGGTTGCACCATAATGAATCATTCGTGTCACAAAATATGATGATGTGATGAAAGAGAAGTTTCCACAGCACAATAAATTGATGGAAATAATTCTATATAAGTATTAATATCATGGCCCTCATATGATAAGAAATACATTTTTCACAAAAATTAATATGATACTTTTGGAAGATTCATCCACACTACAGTAAAGATGTTCACACTGAAAGCATAACTAAAACTAAAAATATGCAATTTCTTCATCCATATGAAGATATATACTGATGATTGTGGATAAAGGATCTTATCAAGATTAAGCGATGATAAGTGAGTTTATATTTAATGATATTATTATCAAGATAATTTTTCATGATATAAGTATAATTACAAAGAAATGATAAGGAGGAATATGTTGTGTGTTTTGATTTAACTTGAAGCATGCATGGATACATATTTTATGCATGAGGTTATTGTGGATATAAGTGTATGAAATGTTTTATGAATGAGAAGACAGTGCCTACCACGTGTATTTAACATGCAGTTGTAACAGGAATTATTGTAAATTTGAAATGTCTATAATTATGGGTGTTTAAATTCAAAATATTCAAAATTAGGGATGAAGGAAGAGGCTAATGTTTCATGTATTATTAAAAATTTAAATATATTAGTGTAAGTTGAAGAAAACATAACGAATGGGAAGAAGAAATCGTGAAACTGAATTTATTTTGAAGATACATAACAGTTATGAAAGAAGATATAACCAATAAAAATTTTAGAAGTGGATAAACCTTTTGTTTTTTAAGATGAGACAATCTATTGAAATTTAGTGATGCATTTAAGCTGATGAAAATAAGGAGAAGAAGTGGTGTTGTGAAAATATGGTTTTAAAATGAAGAATAAGTATTTATATCATTATAGTAAAGGAATATATAATTTTTTTACTATAAATATATGATTTTTGGGATTTTATCCATAAAAATTTAGTGAAGGTACTAGAATGCTCCTATGTAAGTGAAAGAAGATAAATAATTAAGAAATATCTATATAAACAATAATTAAGGGCTCTCAATTGGCATTGGATATTATTATTGTTATTCCACTTTGTTGTAATCTATTGATTTAATGGTATGAAGAGTCACTGGGATAATTTGGAGTGATGTAATCACAAAACATGGGTACAAGGATAACCCCAACACAAATGTAAGGTTGAAACTAAGATATTGTATGACATTGATGAAACCCAAATAATACCAAGTAATAGTTTTTAATTTTGAAAATTGAGCCCATATAATCATCATGCCTCTTATATGTGGGTATTTATTTATGTTTCGTTGATTAAAAAATAATCAAAGTTAAGAGGGAGATAAATTGAATTGTCTCATAATAGTGAAATAGGTAAGAGATAGAACAAGAGATTCATTGCCTCGTAATGAAAAAGGTAAATGAGAGAAAAATAGATTAAAAAATTTATAATTGGATACCGATACTAATTCACCCCCACACTCTCTGGGTATAAAATATCTAGAAAAATATTCTCATGTGGTATCATAGGGAATGGTAACCACTATTAGATTCTTAATTGGTATTAGAGAACTACATTCACCTCTAATGGATTCTATCATAGAAATTGTTTTCTAAATAATTTGATGTTATTTCAATAGTTATGATAAATACCATGTTTAGAGACTTTTTATCTATTTTGAATTCAAACATAAATTTTCCAATACTTTTTTGAACAGGAAAAATAAAGATAGGTAAATATTATTGAATACATACCTTAAAATTTCAATCTCAAAGGGATCAATGGATTTATGTGATCTTATGGTATGTGAAAATTCTGGTTTATATTTTCCACAAGAAGATTATTCAAGTGATTATGGTCATATTTTAATAGATTTGACTACTGAATTGTTAAAATATATGTTTTATTATTTTCCCTAAGAAATATACTCTTTTATTTGTGGAGTTTTTTTAAGTAAACATGAAGATATCTCTCAATTTTATGGTGCAGATAACATGGATATTCTATTAACAGAATGAAATCTTGCTTGCATTAATCTCTAAAAACAAGTTACTATAAATTAATATGGGATTGGGTATTTGAAGGTGATTTTCACCATGTTTTAAGAATATTGTATTAGTAAAATCCAAAAATAAGGACAAGTCTACTAATGAATGTGAGAAGAAGATCCAAGAATATGGAATAAATTCATAAAAATATAATTGATTCCAAGAATGCTCAATTGGATTTTAATTCCAAGAGGATCAATGATATTTACACTCTATTACATGAAATGGGTGAACTACATGAAGTGGATTTTGTGAATATGAGAAAAAACTATTAAAATAGATTGTCATTTACTAAATATCAAAATTATTCACATGGTTGGAGATATCTTGTATTGGAAATTAAATTTGGTAATCTTGAAAATACTCATGTCAATACATCAGAATCATAAAAGTAATATGTTTCTACAATATAGTTCAATTTGGAGGATTTTACTGAAAAATAACTCTATCATTTGAGAATAATATCTTCACCGCATCTATTGATTTCTCTCAAGTAGATGTAAAGTATGAAGTACCATCCATACCTTTTTTAATGATTTATAGAAAACTAGGTTTATGAATAGTATCGAATTAAAAAACAACATCTACACAAGTATTAATGGAAAAAAATGGGGAGGTAACTACAACCATATTCATGGTGGATAGAAGAAGATGTGTGGAAGTTGGTTCCCTAAGAAGTTCCCAGAATTCGGTGAAGATGGCCCAAAAATTTCATGCTCGTTATACTAAAAATTCTAGACAGAATGTGGTTGACAAGATATGATCATGGATTATGGGTATTTACTGGTGATTAAATAGATTCGTGCATTGTCCAATAGAATATTGGTACAATCCTTTAAATTCTAAATCAAAAAGGAAGAGTATGTTAAGGGGGGAGAAATCATGGTAAAATGAAGAAACATTCAAAGAATAATGATAATCTATCTACATCAAATAGTTTTTATGTAGTCACTGATATCTATGATGTTGGAAAAGGTGGTGGTCATAAAATTGATACATGTAAATCTCAACATTTATCAAAGTATAATGATAAGAGAATCCATATAATATTGAAGAATAAAACTGTGGAATAAATTTAAAATAATTCCAAACAGATTACCCCCAAGAGGATTCATAATAGTTTATCCATAGACACAATGAATAAGAAAGAGGATGTTAATTATAGGTCCCAAGAACATTCTTAATTGGAAATCTATGTCTCAGGACAACTATGTGAAGAAAATAACTCATGAGAATATATTTATAAACTCTAAGAATTATAATGGTGTACCTAAATACATTCTTATGATTTATCTAGAATATTTGGAGAGATAAATAAATCTAGATGAAGTACAAGAAAAAGATAGTGAAATAATTAAAAAAATTCCACATAATGATGATGAAATTAATCAGAGGTTTTCAAAAATGATAATCCAATAGTAAAAGATGTTCCACATGGGAGGTGTACATAATCCATATTACAGAGAAGTTCCACATGGGAGGTGAAGTATAGATGGACATAATACCAATGATTTTTTGACAATTCTTCTAACCCTATAAAAAACATTCAAGAAGATAAAGACTACACATGGAAATGAATTTTCCCAATAGAATAAGAATAAATTATATTTCCACATAAATATGATGTGAATAGTAATAGTATATCCCTATCCAAATCAGATATAATAAGTATATGTGGAAACATGTAGAATATCACAACTTGGTTAAAAATCCTATCAACCATTTTGTTCACATTGAGGAACTAGTAAATCCACAATATTCCTGTAATATTTTTGCATTGTATTTTTACTGATGATGTAGGGAATTGAATGTGAATAATTTTCCCAATGGGATATCCTAATAAAGTGATACTTTTGTTACTTTTGGATATTAAATATTAATAATCCATCATTGTAGTATTATTGCTCAGTTGGTATACTTAAAAATACGATTGATAATCATCCTCGATGAATCTGAATAAAGTCCTGTCAACATTAGATAGCATGAAGTTTAATATTAAATCCTAGAGTGGTATATATATTCTCATGGGTATACATTAATTAATATCATCATATATTATTATGTGGATGTATTCAACACTGAACATCCACACCAAGAATTCCATTTTTGTGTATTCTCATATTAAAAAATCTTTAAATAAATAATTAATGAGATTCACCATTATGAATATATTGATGATTATTATCCATGAGGGGGATACAAGTGAATAATTAGATGAAACATCCAGAAAATATAATCTCATAACAATATGAATTTTTTAGAATGTTATTTAAGTATGTGTCATTGAAAAATGTATGTTATTGTAATCTTTCATTTTTTATCATCAAAATCAGACTCTTTCATAAATGGGGATAATATTAATTAATGAACAAAAGTTGATATTTGAAGATGTTCCAAGGCTATTGTATGTTGTTATTTTTAAATGAAATATATTAATATGTTTGTTGAAGTGATATTATAAAATTCATGTTTATAAACTTCTTGAGAAACGTGTATCATAATTGGTATCTCATGTGGTATCCTCAATTGTTTTGGCCTAGAATTGTGGAAAAAACTCTTGATGGATTATTTTAGGTGGGTTTAATTTTGATTGGTATCAAGTTAAATTGTCAATGGAAAACATTATTGTCTAATTCAATACCTCTTATTTTATACACAGAGCATGTATCACATTTACTTCGAGTAGATGATTGATGTAGTTTGATTATGTATGGAATGACACCATATCTCTTTTCACATTTTATTTATTGTTATTAAGGGGGAGGTAACGTAACCAAAAATGATTGACAATAATAGGTGAGAGTGAAATAAAAATGAAAAGTTGTAGAATGGAGAAGGTGAGTAGAAGATCACATTTTGAAATATCATTTTTATGTTTGTTGATAATAAATACAAAGGGTGAGATTTCTCATACCACTTCTTATGTGTTGTATTTATTTTCCAATTTTTGTTCATTGATAATAAATACCAGGGGAGATATTATTTATCCCACTTTTTAGGAAAATATTTATTTTCAATTAAATTATTTTAAATAAGATTAATTCATTAATGTCAATATATTGAAGAATGTTGGTATTGAAATGAAGTGAATAAGAGTCTTCGTGACTATAGTGTATTGATTATTAAGAATCCCATGTTGATGATGAAGAGATCCTAATAGAATATCTAATTGATTAAGTGGAATAAATATTGTATGACGTTTCTTGGATGTTTGATATGTGAATATTACCTTTTGATTTTGTAGTGGATTTGTTGAAAATATGATTTGGATTTATTAACAACGGTATCCATGTGAAGAAATAGTTAGAGTCTTGAAGGCTGAATATAGTTACATGCATCATATTGAATCTATTGTAAGGATAAATCTCATCATTCCTCACATAAGGGTATAAATCTTAGTGATTAAAGGTAAGCTAATAACTGTGTATGGCTAACTAGGTGTTAATGTATAAGGGAATCTTGGTGACGTGTATAAGGGTACCATGCCCAATGTGAAAAGGTAAAATAATACCTTCATAAGGGTAACTGGGCATAGCTACATAAGGATATTTGGTTGACCTTAATAAGGGTATCATGCACAATACAGAAAGGTAAATTGATACCTATGTAAGGGTAACTAGGCACGGCTATATAAGAATATCTAGGTGACATGTGTAAAGGCAACTAGGTGTAGTGTAAATCTAAACATTTCAGGATGCATAAGGTTAAATTGAGTCCTCTATTACCCGTGTAAGGGTAAACTAATACCTATGTAAAGGTATATTTATGTTTCCATAGGTAACATTAGAAAAATAAGTTCATCTTGTGCTGTAGTAGAACATACCACAATGTAGCTGAAATGTATATAGATTCTCACACACCAATGATACAAATCTTATTACATCATGTAAAATGTTGAATGAGTTTATGGTGATGGAAACACTATAAAGAAATATTCATGGTGCATATGAAAATGAAGGTCTGTAAGAGAATATTCTACACTATAATTAATATTTGGGAAAAATCCCATATCACTTAAAATATTAAGGTCCTCATTCTACAAGAAGAAAATTATGTTCTAATAGTGAAAATGAATCTCTTGGAAGGATCATCCACACCAAAGTGAAAAAATTTACACCATGAGATTTAATTAAATTTCAAATAAGAAAAGGTTTCATGCATATGAAGATTCATGCTAATGATCATGGATATGGGAGTTTATCATTATCACGGAATTTTAAGTGAATTTATCTTCAGAAATATAATTATTATGATATGCTGTTCATAATATAGGAAAAATTATAAAGATATGATAATAAGTAAGATTACAAGAGTGTTGCACTAACTTATTTCCTATAGGCATACATAAGTGATGCATGATGTTATTTTAGAGACAAGATTATGGAATGTTCAAAGGTGGATAAGCTCATGACTATTTGATATGGTAAACGTGTAGTTACAACATGCAGTTATAGTGAATTTCAAGTTACTATAATTATTGATGTTCAAATTCAAAATATTCACACATGGGAATGAAGGAAGAGGCCAAACTGTATGTAATATTGAAAATATAAATATATTAGGGAAGTTTGAAGAAATTTTAACGAATGAGGATAATAAATATTAATATTTCATGTATTCTGAAAATATATTATAGTCATGAAAGAAGATAAACCCAATACCAATATAAAAAGTAGATAAAAATTTTATTATTCCAGATGATAAGATATGATTTCATTCAATGATTCACTAAATTTGATGAATATAAGGATAATAAGAGGTTTTGTGAAAATATGATTGTATAGTGAAGAAGATGTGTTGATATAATTTTAATGAAGTGATCATTTTATATTTTGAATAGAGGAGTTCTGTACATTTATTTGTTCATAAAAAGTAACTAGTGGTCCTTGTATATTGATAATCAATGTAAAAAATAATAATAATTTAGCAAGAATTACATAAAAAAGTCAGGTGGTCACAATTGGTATTAAATTTTCTTTTTGTTATTATAATATTTTGAAATCTATCAGGATAACCGTATGAAGATTCATTGGGATGTTGTGAAGTGTGGGACTCACCAAACATGGGTACAAAGATAAACCCTAATTAACTATTTCCACATTTTATATTAGTGGATTGTATGATCTTAGTGAAACCAGATCATACCAACGACTAGAAATTCATATTGAAATATAAGCCATGTAAATCATCATGTATCTTGTGTCTGTGTGAAAGAATATTTTTAATGAAAGAATAAAGAATGAGGGAAAATGGAGGTTATAATAAAATCATTACCAAATAGTGAATGAGATGAGAGAGAGAATAAGAGAATCACTCTAATAGTAAAAGAGGTAAATGATAGAAGAAGGTATTAAAAAGAGATAATTGGACAACTAGATAGATTCACTCCCCCCTCCCTCAGTTTATAACATATCCTCATAGATCCTCACAAGTGATTTCATAGGGAAGGTTAGAATCTATTGGACTCTCAGTAAATGGATCTTTTCAAATATTTTCATGACCATCCATGTTGTTCTACATTTTGTTGGGTGGAAATGGATGAAACATCACTTATCAAACCTATAATTGTGCATGATATAATTAAGAGGATTAAAATTATTATAAAGTGGATGGGGACGGATTAAAGTCATCTGAAATTATATGTGTATCATTATCATCAAAGTTTATCATTTGATATGGGTGATCCGGTTTTATTGAGAATCACTCCAAAGCTAGGTAATCACATTTTGGTAAGCCATGAAAGCTATTTTGTTAGTATATTATTAATTTTTATATGACTGAATGAATTATATATGGAGATTATTGGTCAGTTTTAATATCAGTATTTATTTTGGTTAATAATTTGTTTTGTGAATCTCAATTAAAAAAATTTCAACCTAGTCCTAATCATGTGAATCAATGGGAGCATGTTTATCTTGAATAGGATTATACATTGATTAATGTAAAAATATGGATTATGTATAGGAAATAGAATCTATTGGATGTTAAAATCATTTATTTTATATTGTTTTTAAGGTATCATGTCCAGATTCTGGTTGAGATGTGGGAACATGAGAATAAAATGTCAAAATAGTTTCCTAAGAACCTCCAAAGCAACACATGTCTCTCACATTCCAAGGATGTAAAAACCAATGGTGGGGGAAATGTAACACCCATAGTTTTAGGTAAATTACCATTTCATTTTTTATTTTCATTTTATATTATATTTGGGGTATGTTCATTAATTTTTATAATATTTGGTATTGTTTTGAATCATCTTAAATGGTGAATGGTTTAAGCGCAATTTGGGAAAATCATGAAAAATCTCAAGGAAACTGTGAATGGTGGTGCTTAGAGTCACTAGGTAGTATCATGGTTGGAACATGGTGTGTCTAGACCATGTACATTCTCATAGAAATTTTGTGAATGGAGACTGTTGAAAAATCATATTTGGTGTATGTATTTTCAAATCATGTAATCTAACTATGCATAGGATGACCTTGATATAGTAGCACTGCATGATTTACACATGGTTTTCAAACCATGCAGCACAACTATATATATACCTATTTGATGTCCAATATCACATACACTTTTGGGGAATGGTTTGATAAGTTGTGTTCCTAATGTTATTTTTTCACTATATCCATTCACATGGTTTCTCCGAAAATTCTCATGGTTTGGAAAAACAGTTATCCAAAAGTGTGTTTGTCCAATGACTCCCAACACCACAATGTATAGTTTCCTATAGATTGTTTTTGGTTTCCCCAAAACATTCTCAAATTGTACATTCATTAAAACACTCCCAAAACACTCCCAAACACTCTAGATACTCTAAAAACATAACCCAAACATTATAAAACCTGAAACTACAATCTATTAGGGTAATGTACCTGAAAATGGGGGTGTTACATCTAGTATGAGTTTATATTTCATTGTAATGTTAATAATAACATGAAGAAAAAAACATAAATAAATAAATAACCCATTTCAACCCCCATGTTCCATGATGATGCTTGGGATTGACTATACCTACTTTAAGTAATTCTAGATGTCTATGATCACAATATATCATATGAATAGGAACCTAAAAACCCAAGGATCTTATCTATAATTTATGTGATTTTATATATCACTAATAAAATTAGGTCAAGGTCTAATCCAAGGGGAATTTCCATATGTCATTATGGTACAATATGATCATTGATAAATTCAAGGGGGTTGTCCCAAATAATTCTAGATAAATAGTATCACTACTGAATCCAAGGGGGATTACCACAAGGCATTCTATATTAATAGGATCACTACAAAATCCATGGTTGATTTATATAAGGAATTCATTTCAACTAGCCATCTAATTTACTATATCATTTAATTTAAATAGTCAAGGGGTCACATAATAAATATAAACACAAGTAACTAGAGTACGACCTTGGTATCCCAACTATGCACTATTCAATTACTTATGACTAAGGAACCCATGTTGTTGCTCCTCTAATTAACCCATTTAAATTATAAAGGAAATATCATCTCATAGGGTGGAGAAATTATATCATATGATGACAAATAGATATCTCATGGCTCATGGGAACATTCAATTAATGAATTAGGGCCCCATGAGAGTTATTTATAATTTCAGTCAAACACATTGTATGTCAACACAACTATACATATCACATTCATTATAAAAAACAAGAATTTATTGGATAACATAAAGAAGACCTACATTGTGATCATATACATCTACTCACCCAATATCGGTCGCTATTTTTGGATGAAATATAAGAAAATAATAAATTAAATTGAATCCCTGAAATAAGGTAAAAATATAGATTAATGGCATAGACTTCTAGACAGTGAAATAAATGATGAAATGTTTGAGATAAAAGGATAGCCTTACCTCAAGCTTCCTATCATAATTAAAGGTAATTGATTCTATCAAGGAATTAGGTATAACTTCACATGTAAGGAGGGGAACCAATGAAGGAATTAAAGGGGTTTAAATCATCTTTCCATTCCTGAAGGAAGCCCCTCTTCTAATTATAATAACCATTAATTAATTATTTAACTAAAACATGAGAAAAAATGAAAAGAAAGGTTCATGGAATGACCATGTGGTTCACATCATGAACCAGTTGAGATAGAGGGACCCCCTACCCAAACACATCATGGTGTCCACTAAATTTTCACACCATAAAGATGATGAATTACACCATAAATACCTATAGTATATAGATATTTAGATTCAGGCGCATCTCGGTCCTCTTAAAATGGATCATGATCTTATCCATCACCCAAAACCCCCATAACAATGTAAAATACCAATGGTTGTTAAAAAATTAAATAAATATACCCCTTTAGAAAAAAAATAGGTTTTATAATCTACCCACCATATAATAGCTCATCCCTATGTTGCACCCTAATATTTCATCAATCCTCATTAGTTAATGACATTAGTCATGTTGATTTTATATTGGAATATCTCTCCCATGTATCCTCCTAGATATTTATTAGTTAAAAATAATCTCATACCAAATGAACTATCTTCTCATGAAGTTCCTTCTCACTATGATCCACAGTGAAAATTGGACACTCTTCAAAAGACATATCATCCTCAAGCTCAATGTCATAGGAATAAATCATGTGAGATGGATTGGGATAGTATTTTTAAAGTTTGGATATATAAAATACATCATACATAACACTAAAATTTTATAGGATATCTAATCGGTACACCACTAGAATGATACTCTCCATTTTCTATAATATTCCCACATACCATGGAACCAATTTAACTTTCCTTAAAAAATGACAGTTTTCTGATCATGGTGACTCTCATAAAAACACACAGTCACCCAACTCAAAAACAAGAGGTCATCATTTTTTGTCCACATGTGACCTATTCCAACTATGTGTGGTCATAATCATCTTTCAAACCATGTGAATATGTTCTAAGGTATCATATAATAGAATTTATCTAATAAGAACTGATTCAACAGCCTCTAATTAATACAACGTTGTATATAAATGTCTACCATATAAAGCCTCATAAAGCTCCATTAGTAGATAATCCTAATAACTATAATTGTAGGAAAACTCCAAGATGTATAATTGATTCTATAATGATCCACCATAACCCAAGATGCACTATCTCATCCTGCCCTCCAAAAATATGAATAGCACACACTGACTACACACTGTCTGTGGATTATATGTAGTGCCCAAGTACACATACATACCAAGTGATTTATGTAATCCTTAATTGAAACATAATGTGTGATGTCCATCCCTTCCTAAAATGATACTCCAAAGGATTCTGTTTATTCACACTATCTCCCAAACATAATTCTCCCTCATCTTATCAATTGAAAAGGTCTCATGGTTATATAGAAAAGGAACCATTATTATTATTTTATACATGATCATCCATACTATGTTTCTACCATGGATTTTTATCAATAACCCCATTTAGAAAACCATGTTCATGTGATCCCATTTCCACTCATAAGTGGGAAATGGAAATAGGAGACTAGTAAGTCACTGGTGCTTGGTATTCACTAGGTTATAGGTGGAGATCCTCATAAAAACATGATATATCCTTATTCATCCCCATCCACCATTATTATTGACTCATTTCACGAAATATTCATTTCAAACCTGAGTCTAACCCCCACTTCAAGGCATGTTAATCCATCATCATCTCCTCATGCATGAAAATAGGATTTAGGATGAGTCTATAGATACAAATATTCTCCTAGTGATCATGTTTCAATTATTATGGAGGATTCATACCATATGTATTTTCCACTAGTTCTAAACACTCTAGATCTAATTGTTTCATCATATTTATCTGGTTAAAAACATGAAAGAGAAATTGATAAGTATGTTGGGGATGCTCGACCCAAACACTTCGGAATTTCCAAAAGTATCTACATAAAGCGATCTATTAATTTCCAACCAAAATTGGACTCTAGAACTAACTAATCTTGTATCTTCTAGATCAAAACATATACAACCACATATCCTTTCCCAATGTTGTATTCGATATCTATGTCAAAATAAATTATATACATGACACAACTACTTTGTTAAAGGATCATGTCTTATTGTGAGAAGAAATATTACTGGCTCTTATAGTATGTATACACCAAGAAACTCGTGTCTGACCTTTGATGATATTGACTCCAAAAGGTGTGTACTAACACTTATTTCTCAAGACCTTGCATAGGTTAATTATACTCATAAGGCCTAAACATTCAAGACCCATAAGCAACAATATGAAATCCTTTTATCAAGACTGCTCCCAAACTAACTTCTAATGTATCCCAATACACAATTTCTTCCACTCCTAGTTCAAGTAGGGTTGGGATTGTAATTATAGTTATACTTTAATTTATTTTAAAAAATGGGTCTACAAGAATTTAAACAGAAGAACATCACCTCGTTTTTAGTTAAGCATGTCATTAATACTAACAAATAAGAAAATGTTTAAATAAACCTCATGTAATAACTGGATAATCCAAAAAAGGTTTTTATATTGAAAAATTTATTGGGATGCTCCTAAGAAACCACTACCCAGAACATATTACGGTCTACTAATACACCCACCTCAGATATAATATTCCACAAGAAGTGTACCTGGCCAATTCAAAAGATAAATTTCTAGAGTTTTTCATATATTCAATGATCCAAGAGTGTACTCAAAATTATATCTAAGTGTCATGAGTAATCCTCATCTAAATTAAACTAATACAGAATGTCATCAAATAAATTGACCATATAAGTGTCCATGTATGGATAGAAAACAAAATTAATCAAGGTTTTAAACTTTATCAGTTCATTTGTCAAAATGAATGGAATCACTATGTACTCATAAAAAGTGTATTTTTTCTTGAATGTAATATGTTGTATGTCAGAATAACTCACCCTAAACTCATGATAATCCAATATCAAGTCTATATTGGAGAACTCCCAGGAAACACTTAACTGGTCAAATAGGTCATTAATTCAAGAAAGGTGATATCAATTATTAATCATAACATGGTTCAATATTTAATATTCAACGCACTACCATAAATTATCATCATCCTTCATAGTAAAAAGGTATAGAGAATCACAAGAATAATTACTAGTTCATATAAATCCCTCAATCTCTATGTACCATAGATGATTCTAAAACTCAAAAATCTTTGTAAGAGCCATCTAGTCTGGTGGTATAAAAATATGATTGACACTCATCAAGAGATCAATTGTAAACATGACATCTCAATCGAGTTGTAATCCAAATAAATGATAAGAAAAATATCCCTAAATTTATCCACCATAGGATGAAAAAATAATTTCCCCATTACCCTATCATTATTCATAAGAGTGGAAAGATGGGCTATAATTATGGTCATATTTTAATGTCCGGGTCATTTATGAAACGCCAACAAGTGCCATTCTATAATATGATCATTTTTATCACCCTCAAGTGATGTGATAGACACAGTTCAATTGAATCAGTTTATGTCGGGTCAGTATGACATCAACCAAACCATATAGAGAATCAAATAAAAGCTATCCAACACTAATATAAATAGATGATAATAGATTGAATAATTACCAACCTATAGGGAACTCTTAGTTCTCAGTTGAATATCCTCGGATCACTCTTTCAATTGTTTTTAGTAGTCATAACCCCATATAGGTATTCTATATCTAATATCTATCTTAGAAAAAAACTAATAAAAGATAAATGAATGTGAAGCTCTTATTTTAAATAGAATAAAAGGTAATGTAGAAGATACTAAAAATATAAATTGGATTATAGAAGGTATTAAATCTAGATCAATTGGTTTAAGTTTAATGGAACGTTGTTTGTCTACACCATGTCCTTGAGCTCTTTCCTAACTCCCCTGAAATTCAATATTCAATTGATGTTGTTTCCTATACATAGAGGAACCATGTCCTCTACCCTAACAAGAATTTCTTGTAAATCCCAAGATTCCTACCTTCCAGGGTGTAGCTCACCCATCTCTGAAACCCCATACTTTTCTGGAAACCCAATTATTGAGATTCTATTGAAAACATCAGCAGAACCTCTATACACTACAAAATAATTTACTTTTTCCAATGGGGGTGTATTTGTTGGTAAAAGTGCATTTTATGTTGGTAAAACGTTTTACCAACATATATGTCTCGGTCACTAAACTGTCGGTAAAAAATATATCGCTAAATTTTTTTGCGACAGATAAAATCATTCTATTACAATTATAATAATTCCGAGAGATAATATATATGTTGGTTAAAATGTTTTGAAACATGTATTAATAACCATTTTTTCTATTGGTAATAATATTACTTATATATAATATCTGTTTATAAATTACATTTTAATAAAAATTATATTTTTTTATTTCTAAAAATATATCATATTATATTTATTAATTTACCATTTATAACAATTCTTTTTAAATTATTAAAGAGGTGAATATTTCACACATATTTTAAATTAGAAATAATAAAATTAATTATATTAATAATGGAATTTAATACAAAATTAATCAATACAAAATCCATTCCCCAAAAGGATCCACCACACACCCCAACAACACACATCCAACCCCGCCCCCATGCCAGCAGCCCATTTGTGCCACACTCGGGACCAGCAAGCACTAGCAGCACATCGATGCACCATGACCAGTGAGCCTGTACCAACACATCTATGCCAATCAGCCAACGGAAGCTCATACATGCCACACCAGGAGCAAGCATGCACAATACACCGATCCATCCATTCCCCATGATCAGTAATGTATTATCCTCATCGGTTCATTCCTATTCAGTGCATAAGAAATCAAGGAATATGTATGTGAAATGTTAAAATGCAATGGTTGTATGCTCCATCCATCACCATGCTTCCACTCTACCTGAAAAAATAATAAAGTATTACAAAATCATTTCAACTTATGAAAACCATTAAAAAAAAGAAAGATAAGTGAATGAGTAAAAAGATAACCATGAGAAATCCAAATTAATAAACTAACCTCAGGATTTACATAAAAGTTTTTCCTGAACATCAAGGATCATGAACTAACTTGAGAATTTGTTTGATCTTATAACATAAGGTATTCCTTACATAATAAAATTTAAAAGACCCGACCTTGACCTTAAGTTAAATAATAAATAAAAATAAGTCATAACACTACCTACTCATGTGCCCAACAAATCTTGAAGAGATGATCTATAGATGCAGCAAAACATCTGGAACCAAAAGTAGTGAACCCAAAAATAGGAGTTCACATACAACATAAAAGAGAATGGAAATTAAGGATTTATCTAGAAAAAAATGTTATGGAATACCTGTGAAACATGCTAGTTGGGCTTATCTTCACAACCAGATGAGTCCTTCAAGACACTTTATCAATTTTTGCATACCTGTCATAGCACTAAATATCAATCGGACCTCCACTTTCATTGCACGACATGAAAAGGAATAAAAATATACAATTTTGAAGACTACTTATTACAAAAGGATTAATACAACTGCTAGCATTACACTCCAGAATTATGTAAGGGTTGTGCCCATGCAGGTGGCGATGAAGCTTTACCCCTTCATTTATTTGGAAGGCATCTAGAAATATTTTGAGTTCCTGCATATATCTGTAAAAGAAAAATGGTTAAAACACTTAATAATTTTAAAAAATCATTGAAATCTATTTACATAAATAAATTATTATTATTATTATTAAATTAATGCTATATTATAATTTGAAAGTTATTTAATGTTATTTTTTATTAATTTATAAATATTTTAATTTATTATCTTACCTATTTTTTTGTATATAAATTTTATTATTAATAATATTCATTTAATTAACATTATTAAAATAAATATTTTCATAAAAGATTTTAAGAATAAAAGTGATTATATTATTATCTAAATTATTTATTTTATTTTATACTATTATAAATAAATTTAATATTTTTATTATAATTATTATTATTAGATTAGTGTATTATGTTTAAATTAATTTGATTATATTAGTTTATTTTTATTTTTATATATAAAATATTATTTATATTTTAGTTTTAAATCATTTGATTTAATTAATTAGTTTAATTTTCTTTTCTTTTTAATTTTTTTATTTTTGTCTTCTTATTATTGTTATTTAATTATTTTACATTTTTCATATTTTTTATTTCATCCCCATATCTCATTCCATGTTGCGCAAGGGGGGGGGGGTTGCAGCTTCCTTTGAGAAGCTTCAACGGCCCTGGCTCTTTCTCCTCCACCATGACGTGGCTGCAACACAACAGGATCCCAATGGGACTAGTGATTTGGCTCACAACGACTCTCAATCCTCCTTCACCTTTTTGGCAGAAGCTGGTTTCATTCGGCTTCTCCAATGGAAATGCTCCCTATTCAACCTGCCACTACATACCCAAGGTCCAATGGCATAGGGTCCACCACAGCATCTCCTTTAGATCTGGAAGCTTTGGATGCCCAGAAGGCAGGGAAAAGGCCACGGGTTCATCCAACGTATGCCATTTTGACAGCAGATCTACGGCGGTATAGCTCTAACTTCTTCAAATAGTGGCTTTAGAATCTTGTGTATCTAATTGATTTTAAATTTTTTCTTCAATCTGAGTTCTTAGATATGTTTCATCTTACAGAAGACTGGATATCTTTCGGTTTATGTTATAAATATGTGTTTATATGAATCTAGATCGGTGTGTGGTGTAATGAACGATGTCTAAACGTTAGTCACTCATCTACAGTATCAGAAACTCCAAACCATAAAAATGGAAAATTAACACATAAAATTTATAACAAAAATTTTTACGTAAAATAAAAATTTAAAAGTAATTCAAATTAATTTAATAAATGACGCTAAAAATATAAAAAATGAATTTATAAAAATTGAATGAATTAACTAATAAATAAAGAACTAAAATTAATTTAACAACCATCTTAAACATTTGAGGAGAGGAGTTTATATATTAGACTTAAGTATTAGAAAGATTAATTATAACAATTAAATTTATAGAGAAAGTATTTAATTAATTAATATAAATTAATTATTGAAATTAATTTATTTCAATTAAAAACGTTTAAAATATTAAATATTAAGTTAATTAAGATGTAAATAAAATGATTAAATGATTAATTAACAATAATTTTAATATAATTATAAATTAATGGATATTTATAACATCAAAATGATTTAATTAATTAAAAATAATAATTATTTTAGAGTTTTAAAATATGAAATTTATTATAAAAATTGGTTATTTAATAAATTAAACTCTAAAATTAATAAAGTGTTATTATTTAACAAAAAAACTAGAAATAGTTATTTAAAACATTAAAAAACGTAAATAAATGATATGGAACATTAAGTAAAATTGAGGCCACATCAATGGGATCCATATCATTTCCTTCATATTATTTTAAACAAAAATTTTCATAGTTATGGATTAGTTATAAACAATTCAAAAAAAATTATAAAAGAAAATCATTATTAATTATTATTATTATTTTATTTTATTGGTTCAATATAGAGTTAATAAGTAGTTTACAAAAATTGTTTTTTAATCATTTAGGAAACAGTAGTCATAAAAATTTCTTACAACAAGCTCTATTGGAATGAACAGTATAGGTTGGTGCGGAAATTATAAAATATGACCTATGTTCCATAAGATTATAAAAAATCATAAGAAATAATATTAATGATATTTAAATACTAGATACCTAAAATAATGCATAAACACAAAACATATTCCATCGTACTCAAGAGATATAACCCCATATATCAATATCCTTATAACTTAAGTCCCTCATTCTTGTTGAAAATAGTGAAACTATAAAAGAAGATTCCAAAACATCAATCTATTCCTTGTAAATATGGAATTTCCCTCATAAATGGGTTAGCTACTCCCATTAATGAGTTATGTACCATGTTTTGACTCAATACAACTTCTTTTCTAAATTTCCCAAATTGTAAAACCAATGAAAGGATACTCTGATGCCACTTTGTAATGTTCTGTATCTAGATAACATTGAACGTATTACCAATTAGAGTTGTAACATGTCCTCTGGATTTCTGCCATATATTCTAGAGGTTTCTGACTAGTAACAAGGGTCTAAGGTGGTATAGTTTGGAGATTATACCATCATAATGGATTATAAATAACCGTGGAAATAAAATAAAAAATAAAAATCCAAAAAAATATGTAATGAACAATAGGAAAGTTCCATCAAATAAAGAAAAACCCATATAATAATTAAAATTTATGGCATATGACATAAAGATCATTTTGGTCTTATATATAGGTCCAACCCTCTATGGTGGTTCATACACTTTGGTATCCAAAATCAACAAAAAAATAACAAATTATAGGCTTGAGAGCTATCCTAGCCCTAATATCCCATTCTTCATCCTCATTATCTAATAACACATATATCATAAGGCTATTTACCTTGACCTATTTTGTAACCATATTCTACTCAGGTAGCAATGGTGGCCCAATCAAGGTGTGAGTAAGACTCAGTATGTCACCATCGACAATGTTTATAAGAATACAAACTCAAAATATATATTTCATGTTTATGTATATAGTAACATGAAAAAAATGTAACAAATAAATTAATAAACCACCTTCAACCCCCATGTTTTTTGATTACAACCAACATCAACCAAAAAAACATCACCCAGTTCAAGATGTCTCTGGGCACCAATATATACAAAAAGATATTATCTAAGAAATTAAGGACATTTAATATTACATTAAAATCCAATTATCATGTCAAAGGAATTCCCAAACAATAAACTCATGGATAAATACAATTTGGGATACATTTAGGTGTTCAAATTCAATAGGTTGAGGATGAATCCAAGGGGTATTTTCCAGAGTCATTCTAGATCAATAAACTCATTTTCAAATCCCATATGGTTTTCCAAGAGTCATTATAAGTAACAATCCATATAAATCATTATCTCATTTTATTAAAATAATCATGTCCATTTAAAATAAATATAAATACTAGGCATGACATCCTAACATTAGGTGGTTCCTTTTTGAGATTTGAGATGGTTCTTTTTTAGTTTGGGATGTTTCAAAATGTTTTGGTTGCTTTTCATGAGGTCTTGGTTTTTCCCATTGAATAACAAGTTTGTCCATGGTGTAGCACAAGCTATTTCTCCCCTTGGTGCCTTTTTTATTCCATGTGTAGAGCCAACACTCCAATAGAAAGGTGTAGTATATGGGATAGATCCATCTTTATCACCCTATGTGACATGGCCAATTGGCCCCACAAGGGGTGTGGTTGAGACGATGGGTAGTAAAAGTTTTCTACACCATTTGTACTAGGGAAAAACCACATGGAATTTTAGGTGGAATGGTGAAGTGTAATTGAGGCTGCCATAGGCATGTTCAAGAGCCACTACATCATGGTGTTGTGTGATATAGAATATGAAATGGATGATTTAGACACCCATTTTTTTAGAGAGTGTTACACTCATTTATATAAACTTCAGTATATTTTAAGGGGGTTTTCTATGCATTTTTACTCATATTTAAGTCTATATACCCATAAAAATTAAATCTAGTGTTGGATATTCATATTTGGATGATTTTAATGTTTTTCAGTAAACCCTTCATTCTTCCTTATGTCTTCCATAGGTGATCCATTTATGCTCACATGACTCAGTCTTTGAATTTTTTTTCTTAGCTTTTGATATGTATAATTGAGTTCCATCTATATGATCAAACCAAAGGATAGTGGTTATTAATGTTCTTCTCTTCTAAGGATCATTTCATGGGTTTTTTAATGTAGTGTAGCATATAATTTTCCTATTGATCTAATTTTGTTTCGATGTGGATTATTTATGTAGATTTCCTTAGGTTATGACCATATCTTATTATTTTTTATATCTCTTATTCTTATTGGTTGTGGATTTCATTGTTGTTATTCTGTTATCATGAGCTTGTGGTAGGTGAATTCATCTCTAGACAATGTTTGATGAACCATTAAGGATCTTGATTTTCTAAATGGGTATTGAAATTATTATTGGCATGGTCCTTGTTTTTATTGATATGAATACGTAAATTGGCTTGTGATATAAGTTGGTTTTTCCTTTTATATTAGTAAAAGAATTTTTTTTTCAAATATTTATGATATGGTTTATGAAAATGGTTTTTTGATAAATGATTTAGATTTAAAGGGGTTTTTTATAATTTTTTCTTCAATGTGATAGGTCCTTTGTGGGAATTATTAGATATATACAACACATGGATGCTCGGTTCCCTAGGAGATGGGTTATAGTTTTAGGCCTTATTCTATAACAGTGTAAAGTGGTTCACTTTCTTAGGTGTTCCTCCATTCATAGATCATATATTCAGTTTATCTAGGAACATTATCCTGAAAATGTAAAAGGGTTCACTTTTTGTTGTGTTCCTCTATCCCAAAATCACAAATGTATTGGTTCTAAAAACTAGATGTTCAAATGTGTTTTGATTGATGGGGTATGAGTGAATGAGATATCCCAAGGCTATGTTATCATAGGATTTATCTCGATTATGGTGGAAACTATATTTTTTGTCCAAAATAAGACATACTACACATGATTTGATAAATTCAAATGTTTTATTTGAAATTTTATTTCAAATTTTTATGTGGAATCCATTTTAGAACTATTCAAAAAAGGAGAAAATTTTTACCATGCTTTTGATATAAATATGAAAACTATTTTAT
Organism: Viscum album; assembly: GCA_963277665.1. NCBI lineage: Eukaryota > Viridiplantae > Streptophyta > Magnoliopsida > Santalales > Viscaceae > Viscum > Viscum album. Next base: position 1,431,762,409 of record OY728141.1, read on the forward strand.
TATTAGATGGTTTTCTTATTCTAAGAATATTGGGATTATATTTCATGACTATTATATGGAACACATGGTTGGGATCCTATTAGGCTTGTTGTGCTTACAACCTGAACACTCCCTTAGGGGTGTATATACCTTGTATTGTATTTTTCAAGAACGAGAAAGGGGATGCAGTGAGGCGGTGAGGTTTCATGTAACTTATGCATGGGTATTTGGTGGTGGGATGGTGGGATATTTCCCACATATCACGTGGTGTATTCAATTTATAGTTTCAATTATACTTTTTGATTTTCTTTTAGACATGTACCTTGGTTTCCTTCTAACCATGGTTGTATCACTACTACTATAGTTACCTTAGTTATGGATTGTTTCGTTACATGTTATCTTTATATATATGTGCCATGTATCTTGTTTTAGGATGGTAAAATAATTCCCTCTTGTTGTATTTTGATGAATGATTTCTAGTTTCTAGCTTCTAGAGATCAAGAATGACTATTTGGTCTTATCACATTCCTGTTAGGAGCCTAGTTGGATGGGTTATCCTGGTCGGGTCAAAAATATTTCTATCATAAAATTTCTATAATTAAGATTCATTCTTTTGGGGTGTTTGGTAGGTAAAAGATATGATTTTATAGAATTAATGGTTTTTTGTGAGATAATTCCTAGATAGATCTCTTTGTGTTGAGACTTTATCCATCATGGGACATGGGTTGTGTGTCTCTTGTGTTGGGGTTTGAACATGATCTCAGTTTCTATTTATATTCTTTTTGTTTAAATTGGGATTGTTCAATTGTATGATTATTTAATTCTAGTTATGGAATATATAGCCATTCCTATGAGATTTATTCCAAGGGTTCCGTAGGAGGGTGTGGTGGGAAATTATCCCTAAAGGATTCCTCCCATTGATAAAAATAACCTATTGGATGTTATGTTGTAAGTTCATGTCATGATCCAAAAGGTTCCACCTATTCTGATTCAAGCTAATGATGTGAATCCAGGAGTATGAGGAGACAAGAATCATGTTCATGAGTTTTTATTCTATAATCCCCCATCTCTTAAGGGTACAAATGAACCACAAGAAGAGATGACTAGATAGATATGATCAATGTGGTCTATGACTTCCTATAGAAACACAAATTTGTTATCGTGAAATGCATAATCATTAAGCTTAAGTGACTTAGTAAGAGGTGGTGGGTATCTAGGGTTATAGAGAATAATCATGTGTTCTTGGAGCAGAAAGACACCAATGTCATTTTCTTTCAACATTTCGTCATATAATCCTTTATGATGGAAAATCCAATGAATTTCCCCTCTTTTTAGTAGGGAGAGTATTCTATGACATAGTACACTAACCATTTCATGTACTTGGTTTGTCTTTATCCAATGGTTTTGATGAATAATAAGTTGATGTATTATAAATGTGTTTCAAGTATTACATCATGATATATGATTTTAGTTATACATGTTGATTCTCACCACCTAGGTTAAAGTGTTCATTGTGTATATGATGGAATAAATTAATATTTTGGGAAATAATGTATTTTTTGGGTACTACCTTCAACCCATGGTTGTTCCAATGACATAAATGAGAATAAGATGAAGTATCCTGATAATATCAATTCATTTTGAGGTAATTGTTAGTATAGGGATTCATCTACTCCATTCATTATGGTCAGGGATCATCAGCTCTAAATCCCACTATGATTAATTCATAAGATTCACTTTCAATAGGGCTCTATCTATAGTCCTCTAGAGTATAGAATCATCCCACATAGTATGAATTAACAACAAAAGTATTTTTGGGCCCTACTATAGTGAGAGGTATCATTTTTTCATCTTTTATAGAAATATATTTATTTGATATCAGTTCCTCACACTCTTTTATATCTACCATTTTTTGAATTGTCGAAACTTATAATGGAGATCATTCATTTTTTATGGAGCTGAAGACATCTCTTGGAAATAGGGATGTGTAAGGGTTTTGTTTTACTTCATATTCTCTTTCGATATATGTTGAAGATTTGGTCTAAGAAATTCTTGTTCTTAATCTATATATTGTATACATCATCATTATGATGCATCTATTGGTGACACACTGAGCTGAGAATGATTGTTATCATCAGTGTGTTTTGTTCTTTGTTGTCGGTTGGAGGTCTTGTGTGTTTCAATGATAGTCAGATCAAAGGTCCAGTCATGTATGAACTTCATACCTTGAGATCAGGAGTTAAGATTCTATTATTTCAGATTAACATGATGATGTGTCTCCTCTTAATTATCTTCCTTTGGTTAATTGGGATTTTTCAAAGGTTTTCCCAGATAACGTCTCTAGTATTCCTCTGAGAGTGTGGAAGAGTACTTCATAGATCTAGTTCTAGATCTATATATGGTTTCAATACCCTCTTATCATATGTTGTCTACTAATTTGAAATGCATAAAGGTCCAGTTGGACAACCAATTAGATAAGTTCTTTGTTTTCCATGGTATTTCACGGTGGGCATCACCAATGGTCGTTTCTAAGAAGGTCAATGATTCTATTATTCTATACCTAGACTATCGAAAATTCATCTGGGTAACATTTATGAAAAAGTATCATTTTTCACTATATAGATGGATTGTTTGATTTGTTAAAGGGGGAAATGTGGTTTTCAAAGATAAATCTCTAGTCGGATTATCATCATCTTAGAGTTAATGAATCAGACATCCTATAGATCGCTTTCAGAAGTAGGTATATCCATTATGAATATATCATGATGTCATTTGTATTAACTGAATATCCTATGGTGCATAAATTTTTGATTAATTATATATTCTAGTAGTATCTTGATTCCTTTTTTGGTATTCATGGATGATATCTTGATTTATTTATGATCAGAGTGTGATCATGAGCACCATATGAATTTAGTTTTGGGGGTATTTATGAGTCACTCCCATTATACAAAGATATAAAAACGAAATTTCTTGATCTTTGAGTTTAATTTCTTGGGGAATGTGATTTTAGAACACGGCTTATTGTTTTATCCACAAAAGGTGAATGTTTTCTTATCATTAAAAGATCCATGAAACGTCCTTGTGATACAGATCTTCTTATATATAGATGGGTATTATTAGTATTACATTAAGGATTTATCAATTTTGGAATAATAATTGTCTATTTTCACTATGAAAGGGGTGAAATTATCATTGGTTTCTAGGTTCGGTGGATCTTTTGAGGAGTTGAAATGACTTCTGATATCAACTCATGTTTGGATCTTTCTGGAACCTGGTATGGGAAACATGGTTTATTATAATTATTTTGGTACTAGTTTGGGATTAGTTCATATGAAGAATGGTCATGTTATTTCATATGGTTCTTGTTATATATTCCTACATTACAAAATTTATCTTACTCTTGATTGGGTGTTTTCTTCTATTATGCATGCTTTCATGTGTTGGAAACACTATCCTTTTGGGGAAAGGTTCATAGTCTCTTCTGATCACAAGATATTGATTTTTGTCATTTCATATAATGATATATACCTAGGTAAAGGGAGATGGGTGGAGTACCTCTATAAATTTTACTTTTCCATCATTTACACCCCTGGGAATGAGAATGTTTTAATTAACACTCTCAGTAAGATATTTCCCTCTTATATTGTCTGAGAAGTGAAAGAGGAGTGGAACCTTAAAGGGGTTTTTCTTAGTTCAATCCAGATGAATAAGAGGATGATTATAATATATTTTAACTAGTTTTAAGTTGTCATCATCTCCCATTGAGTTTATTCTAGAATACCAATAGTAGTATGATGAGTTCAAATGAATCTAAGAATCCTTATATGGTGGGGATATCAATCAGGTTTGGTCTTTCCCCAATGATGGAACTCTCTACTTTATTATATGGTTTATTGTCAATTTATTATGATGGAATTTGTTGTTGTTTGGTTGTGAAATTTCCTCATGGTCCATTCATCCTAGGAGTACAAAGATATAATATTATATTAGATATTGTTTCAGGTGGCTTGGTATAAAGTGCAAGGATAATGATTATGTGTCTCACTATTACATCATCTGGTGGATTAAGGTAAACAATCTGATGATTTATAGTCTACTCAATTCTCTTATGGTATTGGTATGTAAATTTTATGAGGTGTCCATGTACTTCATAGTTGGATTTCTATATAACCCCTAGGGAATGAATGTTATCTAGGTGGTGATAGGTTGGTTGAAAAAAATAGCTCATTTCATTCTAATTATGGACACCACCAAGGATGAAGATCTAAAAAATCTATATGTGAATGACGTTATGATGTTAGATGGGGTAAACTTTTCCATTTTCTTTTATAGGGATCCCTATTCTTCCTCATGGTTCTAGAAAAGTATCTAAGATTCAATGGGTACTTAGGTATGATTGTGTATAGCTTACAATCCATGGACAAATTTCCAGATAGTTTCTTATATTCAGATCCCACAGGATATGATCCATGTCTATGTCTTGTATTTCATAGATCCTAGGATAGACATCTAGGGATGTTTGAGTTTACTAATAATAACATTTATTATTTTTTGATCAGAATTGTTCCCTTTGAGGATTTGTATGTACACCCATTTTGGTTAACTTTTTATTTTCAGAGGTGCGTGAGGCCTTTATTATGGGATCGAGTATCATTTAATAGATTTTATAAGGGATAAAGGATATATGTAAATGTTTTATTATATAAAATAGGTAGCATAATTTATTTTTAAATCATCTATTTTATCTGTTGGTTTATTTATTAGGGACTCGTCCTTCTTGAATATTTCCATTAATCTTGATTAATTTCATTTTGGGGGGTAGGGAAGGTTTCCTTTGAGATATGGTGAACCATTAGAGATCATCGAGAATATTTGTTAGGTCGGTTATTGATTGGAAATGAAATCTCAGCTCACAAGTATTCATAATATTTTCCACATATTTCAACTCAATAAGTATCATCACAGTCCATCCCATGTTCTAAGTTGGAAGGAAACTGAGTTGGATCCATATGTTTTAGATATGGAATAGTTAGTGGAGACTAATAATTCTCATTTGAAATATATTTATAAGAACTCTATTCCACTGGTCAATGTGTTATGTTGTCACAGCTCAGATTATCTCGAGAGTTGGGAGAGGGAATCATTGATGATGGGAAAATGGCCTTATCTCTTTCAAGATATTCATTCTTCAATGTGACTTTATGGGGACAGAAAATGAAAAAGTATTTATATTGTGACATTTTGACTTAATTTACATTCTTGTTTTAGCTTCGAGATAATTATTTCTATTTTGGGGAAATTTTATAATGGATTAATGGATTTTTATAAGTTCTTTTTTTCTTTGTGAATATATAGTTGGGTCTAAGAATATCACATTCCATTTCTTAACATGGTGTCTATTATACACCGTGGGAAGATAAATCACTCCCAAAGTAGCTTGTGGTTTAGGGAAGTACTCCCTTGTAGTCTCTCTATACACCATGGCCAACAGTCCTAACCAAATGTATGTTGGAGTTCGTGGCTGGGCCAAATTTACCTTGCCTTTATCACTATGGCATGATCACAAGGCATATCGTATGGCTGGTTATGTGCAACCAAGGCCACCATTGACATGGTGAGTAGCCACTACTTCATGGTACCACCTGATCTATAATTTTAAACAGAAAATTTAGCCACCTATTTTTGTGGAGAATTTTATGCTTGTTTATAAATACTCATTGATCTTTAAATAGTTGTTTTCAATGTTCTTTTGACTTGGATTTATTTCTATAAAACATTAATCTTCCAATAATGTCTAAAAAATTCAGATTTAGGGGATTTTTAGTGTGTTCTAGGACACCCTTCATGAAATTGTGCATCTTCCATAGGTGGCCCCTTTTCTCAAAAGATTCAATCTTAGACCATTTTACATAACTTTTGATCCAGCCTTCCATGTTCGGTCCATGTGATTTAACCATAGTTTGGTGATTCTTCATGTTATTCTCTTGTAAGGATCATTTTTTGGGGTTTTATGGTGTTCTGGGTTCTCTTATTTCCACATTAATGTAAGCATGTTTTGTTGTGGTCTCTTGATGTGGATATCCTTCGGTTGGGACCTTCTCTTACTATTATTAATATCTATCATTCATATTTGTTTTGGATTATGTATTTTTTGTCACAAAAACCCTTGTTTGAGGTAGTTGGTTCCATTTATAGCCTATGATTGATGATTTGTGAATGAAATTGGTTTCTAAATTGTGATTGGAATGATCATTGGGTTTCATCATATTTCTGTATAAAAGGGTTTTTTATAAATGATGGGTTTCACTTATTTTTGTAAGGAAATAAATTCTCAATGAATTATAAAATGGTTTGTGAAAATGTTTTTTATATAATTATTTTGGATAGAAACAAATCATTGGAAATTTTTTATGCAATGTGATAAGCCCTTTTTGAAATGATTTGACAAATAAAACACATGGGAGCTTTTAATATCTAGGAGTGGGATTATAGTTTTTTTCATGTCATTTAACAACTATAAAGAGGTTAATATTATGGATTGTTCCTCCATTACTATATTTTAGATTCATTTTCACTAGTAACCTGATCTTGAAATTGTATGGGGGTTTAATTTTTGGGGTGTTCCTCAATCCCTTGATCATAGATGCATTGGCATAAGGGAATTTATGTGCACAATAATTTTGATTAATGTGGTATGATTAAAAAAGTTAGCTCGGACTTATGTAATCCTAGGGGTGATCTCCATTATGATTGAATTTAATTTTTTTATATTTGATATTACACATGATAAATTCTATGATAAATGAAAATGGTTTATATGAAATTTTCTTTGAAAATATTTATATCGAATCTATTTTAGAAATAAGTAAATAGTGGAAATATTTTACCATACTTTTGATATAAATGTTATATCTATTTTATCATGCCATAATTTTCTTATATTGATCATGATGGGATTATTTTTCCTTGAAATTATATGGAACACTTAGATGGGATCCTACTAGTATTCTTGTGTTGACCCGTACACACTCCTTTGGGGTATGTAGACCCTGAATTGTCTTCTATAGAAATGAGAAAGGAGTCGTAGTGAGGTGGTGATGTTTCATGATAGCTGATAAAAGGTAGTTTGTAGTGAGGTGGAGGTATTTATACCATATATCACACATAGTCTTTTTTGGAAGTTTGAATTGTCCTCTTTGGGTTTTTACATGTAATTTGGTTTTGTCTTTTTTTCCATGGTTTCATCACTATCATTATTGTCCTCATGGCTAGGATATGTTTCTTTTCTGGTTATTTTTCTCTGTATATACAATATACTTTATTTTATGTTTAGAAAATCATTCCATATATTTGTATTTAGATGATTGGATTCTAGTAGCCATCTCGTATTGATTGGGAATGCTCTTCAAGCTTTATCTCGTTCTGATTCAAAGCCTAGTTGGACAGGTTATCCGGGTTGGGTCATCAAAATGGGTCCTAGAACACATATTTGGAATCCAAACCATGAACGTGGTTAATTACTTAGGTCTAAGGCACCATGTTTTTCTCCTTAAATTTACCCATTTAATTTCAAAACATAATCTCACCTCCTATAGTGGCTAAAATTATAGTATCTTACTCCATCATACTACTCATGACATATAGAAATGTTAAGTTCAATAATTATATCCATATAAAATATATTCATAATTTGTTTCCAATGCATAATATGTTGGTGCAACTATAAACATCTCATGCATTATAAAAACAAAACGACATTGTGGAATATCATAAAGAACACCTACCTTAATCTTGTCGACATATACTCGTCCAATATTAGCCACTGGTTCAAGATGAATTATTAGAAAAGGAAAAAACCAAGAAAAACCCCTAAAATAGGGTGAAAATATAAATAAATTTAATGAAATCAAAAGACAAAAAAAAATTAATAATGTTCATAGGATAAAGGATATGATTACATATATATTTTTAATGTAATGGAGGAGAGTTGATTCTGTCAAGGAATGAGGGAGAACTCAACTTGGAATGAGAGAAGGAAAGGGGGTATGGAAGGGCTTGGTATCGCATGTACAAGACAAGAGGAATCCAATCATCTAATTAAAATAAACATTAATAATGAAATTAATTAATTAAAACCAAAATACAAAACCCTAGGAATGGTTCATGAAATGACAATTCAATTCTTGCTAGGAATTGGTCAAGATAGAGGGCCCTCCCCCTCCACTCGAACATATAATGACATGAACATTCATTTAATTTCATAAATGACTACAATTTCAATCTCCTCGACTAAAATCCCATCTTCGTTCTCCTTAAACAACTATTAAAAAAATCAAACAATAAAAAAACACATAAAAATAAAAATACATTAAATTTTGTAAAAAATTAAAAGGATGAGAGCCACACAAGATGGCTAATATTTTACATGACTAAATATAGTGATGAACTATTTCTTATAATGAGGATTCATATTTGTTATAATTTCATGTCACCATTTTTTGTAATATATTGGACAGGATTAAATTATAATAATTTATTTGATAACTATTAATTAAAATAAAGCTATTTAATTTTTTAAATAAATTAATTTTGAATTTAATTTCAATACAAATATAATGATCCAAAATAAAAATCAGGGTAAAATAAATCCAATATAAATTAATATCAAAAAAAATTAAATTTATATCATGCATAAAAAATTTTATCACTCGGTTAAATCATAAAGGAAATAAAAATTCATCCCAACATCATGAATAAATACATGTGATATTGAAAATAATAAACCAAGAAAAATAAAACCATATTACTCAATAATGTTATGTCGAACATGAACTCTCCACCTTTCAATCCGTCAATTACCAAATGAACCATCATACATGTTAATTTTCCATGCAAAGTACCACCAGTCAAGAACAAAAAAACACCACCAAAATAGTTTCAATTATAATAAAATCCCACTATGAATTGTATGTGAACATCCCATGCAATGACAAAATACACCGAGAACACAATAGGAAGTTCATATAGAGGAATTCAGAACAACTGCAAGGGTTAGGGCCAGCCTTGTTCAATGACGGTGAGAGGATAACAGTGCAGTGTCCTGGGGTGTTCACTAGTGAAGGTGTGTGCTCATTTTTTATGTTAATGGTGTGTAGTGAGAAGGTGTGTCATAAGAGGTGATTTTCTACTAGGGGATGTGATGTGTAGGTACAATAGTATGAGGGAGATCCTTGGGTTAGATGGTTCACAACAGGGATGATTCATAGTAAGGGTTGTGTGGTAGAAGGGTTTCGTGGCTGATGGAGGCAAATGATAGAAATGATGGGCTAATACTATGGAAGAGAATGGTGTGGAAGGGTAGATTGTATTGTTATGTGTAGGGATTAGGGATTGATGAAGTGTGTAATATGGGTAGTTAGGTTTTCTATTATAGGGTCACTGGTTAGGGTCTCATTGTTGGTTAGTTCATAGACTTCACACAAGGAGTTGTAGTTGCCCCTAGAGAGAGCGGTCCCCATACTAAATATGAAGTAAACCCTCCTTACTCATAGGGTTTTTAATATATAGAGAAGGTAAATACACTATAGAATAAGGTTCACCATGCATGCTGTTTCAAAAACCAAATAAAATTTGGATGCTCTATTTTAAATTTTTTAAAAAACATTAACCAATTTTTAGATAATAATAATAGGATAAGAAAATAATAATAATAATAATAATAAATATTATATTCTATGAATTGTAAGAACTAAATATTATTTCAAAAAAATATGTGTGTGTGTGTATTTATAAATATTATGAAAACCCTTAAAATTGTACTTATTTATATTAATGTAATAAAATATAAAATTATACTATAATAAGTTTACTAATAATAGAATTTAATGATAATGATACTGATGATAGTAAGAGATAAAAAACTATTATTTTATAGGTAAATGTATTTGTGTGTGTGTGCATATAATTATATATGAAAGGAATAATAAATGAAATATACATATAATTATATAAATTTATAATTATACACATGATAATAGTATAATAATAATAACACAGCAAAATGTTATCATTATTTGTTGATAATAATAATATTAATACAGCTTAATATTTATATTCCTAATATTAAAAGTATATAGAATTGGATAAAATATGTGATTTTAACATATAAAATTAATATGAAACAGTACTAATAATAAATAACTAAATTAATATTTAGTTAGTTAAAAACAAAAAAATAACTAAAACAATATGAAACTTTTAAAGGAAACGAAAAACATTAAAAGTTATTGACTAATTAGTTATAACTAAGTTAAAATTTAATAAAAATATTATCTATTCTCATGTTCACAAAATACCTCATAATTAAACTTCTTAATCCAATGAAAAATTGTCATGAACAAGACTTGAATATAATTTTAGTCAAATGAAAACAATACAATCACATTTTAAAAAAAATTCAACCCTTTTACACCAAAAATATAATGATTTTTTTAATATCTCAATTTTCAAAAATAATTATTCTTCTACTTGAAATATTTCTAAAATTTGAATATGTACTACTATATCATGTCACATACCTCTCTATCAATCTCATTGCTCAAAACAATTCCTGATCAAAGTTATGCTCAATTCTCCCATAGCTGAAAGTTTACCATATTCATGTAGTGGATTTTAAGTCTCTATTAGTGAAAATAAATATAAAAATCTAATCTTGTTTACGTCACAATAGGATCAAATTTTATCTATGGCTATATGATTGTTGGTCAAAAAATTGAATTTTTAGAAAAGAATTATGGTTGGAAATTGAAATAAATTCATGATAAATATATCCTCTAAAATCTCAACGCCATGCCCTTATAAGTTCATTTTTTCCTATGAAAATATAAATATAAACATGCATGGGAGGATTAAATGGACATAACCCACTCAAATAATTCAAATATAAACATTTGATTATCATCTTCGAAACCTAATGAAATAAATAAAACACAATATCCTCAAGAAAAATGAAAAAAGTAACTAGTAATCTATTAAATCTCACTAAAAGTAAGTCATATAAAAAATCATTAACTCCTAGAGTAATGTGTTATCACTTTTATAGGTATATCTAACAGTTTGGGTTAATGCGTAATAACCATAAATATACTAATGGTTTCAACCAAAAAAATTGCATTCTCATATCGAATTATACATCCAATTAATGGATCTACTATGAAAAGAAACTCATATAACATGTGATGAAAATGTTTATCCATGTGAAAAAATTGCCTCATTGTCCCTCAGATGACCCTCTCCCAAAATAATTCTCCCCTATACATAGATAAAAAATTATCATGAAAATATAAAAGATATGATAATTGAATGTGATGTGGCCATTATTCATTACATTTTAAAACATCTTTTTTGGGATTAATTGTGTATTTTAATGTCTAAATTTTTCAATAAATGGTTTTTATCACATTATGATCAATTTATAGTAGATCTGTAAATCAACAGTTTTACTAATAATAATCATTTTTATTTGATTAAAAAATCAATTGTTCATTATTTAAATAATTTATTAAGATTTGTTTTATTTATCAAATGTTTATTTTTTATTTTTTATCTTTCCTTCTATTTATTTCATTTTGTGTTTTTTTCATAATTTTTTTTATAATATAATTAATTAATGTATAAATTTGAACCTCATTATTTAAATAATATAATATTTAGTAATAATTAATTATAATTCTTTTTTATTTTTTAACATTTCTATATTATATTAATTAATTAGTTTGGTAATTAATTCATACATGTTTAGTTTTAATTAATTATTGTCTGAAAAATTAATATTTAGTTTTAATTAATTAAAACTCTTTTTTTAGAAATCTTTTTAATTAATTATCAAATGAACCTTTGTTTTTTTATTTAATGAATTTTTAACCCATTAATTTTATATTGATTTGTGTTGCAACATGTATCCAATTCATATTTTTGGTCACATAGCCATTTTGCAGCATATCCATTTATCATGTACCATATTTTTATAAATGGGTCACAGATCCAAACTACTAATAGCTCTATGTAGCCAAAATACTAGAGATCCTTACATTACCCACATTCAAAAGATTTCATATAGCTGATTATGGAGGTGACCATCAGATATGGGAATTCTAAAAGAACCACGTATCTAATTCTTTGAAGAATGTTGATCGATTCCAAAAATGTGTGTATCCATCGAATCTTGTTGAAGCTAATGAAATTCGGTAGTTCATTTATTGATTAGGAGAGAAAATGAAGCCCAATCCACCATTAAAGCTCGTAGAAAAGGAGAATCCGCCACAAATTTGAAGAACGTGATCTCGGTATTGTCTTCGTTAGTGTGATGAAGCTTAAGAATGGATCTATGTGGATGATGTTATTTTAAAGGAAAGATGATTCGAGATTGTTGCTGAGATTAACGAAAAAGGCACCGGTCTCTATAAAAACTGATTCAAATCAGAGAACTAAAATTTAATGTCAATGTTTTCATTAGTAATTAATAGGATGACCATTCCCATTAGAACATAAAACTAAATCCATGATAATGATTGAAGCTAAAGTATATGGTCTTGCAACCCCATAATTTCTACATAGTGATGTATGGATTAGGATTTCAATTGATTGAATAAAGGATAGGGTTCAAATAATTTTTGGGTCAATGACGAATAAAATCATGTATAAAATCATACTCAATAGATTATTTTCTCATGTTTTTATTTTTATTGTGTGGTGGTTGGATCATCGGTGCTCCCATTATTTTGGTTTGGGATTTTGAGGTCAGTGCAATGAAGATGATCGATGTAAGGAGTGAAATACTTCTAAACCTTTTCGTGACCAAACATGAGATTTTTTTTTATTTTCACCATATAGGATTTCACTAAAAAAAATTATAAGTGGTTTTATATAGATCTAAAATAAAATAGAAAAATTCTAAACCAAGTTGGATTTAAAGTATTGACCTTATTATTTTCTCATATGAGTTGGAAGAAATTATGGAATTATTGGGAATGGATGCATTTTACATGCTGGATGTGGATATGTTTTTAACAGATGTGATAATCAATTATTCTGAATGATTTCAAAAATTTAGACAATTCAGTGTTACATGGGAATAATAATCTCAAACTTATTTCTGCAAGTGGGAAATTCAATTGGAGATTTTAGTTTTAATAATATTCATGGTGATATAAGGTCAATATTCAATTCTCTCGAGTAACTTTCATGAAGATAAAGTGGTGCTGGAAGATATTTACCATGAAATAAAAAATTAATAAGACAATTTTATAGGGGAGTTGGTATAGAATTTAATTTACAGATATGGTAATGATATAAGATCGTAGAGAAATAATTATTGTGTAAGAGATCGATTATATGTAGAAACATTCTCAACATGAGAATCAAAGGAGTGGGATCTTGAGGGGAGAAGATGAACTTGATATAGAATCTTATTTCCTCTTTCTCATTTTCTTTTATTTATATTAAGTGATAAAATATCTTGAATATTTTATTATTTCAATATTTTTAAACATGTGTACTTAATTTTCTTATGGTTTTTGTATTAGAATGAATTGATAATTTTATATCAGTTTGATTTAGTTTCATAATTCTGTTAGTTCATTTTTCAAACAATAAACTTCTTTTAATGATAAATAATGATTTATTTATATTCTATTAATGATGTCTGATGGTATAAAATTCATTTCATTTGAGCATCGTCAGATGTATTGAATGTTAGAAAATGATTATGTATCTCTTTTCCATCATAGAAAATATTTCTTCATAAAATTGATTTTTTTGATCCTTTTAATATAGTTTACAATGTTACATGGAACACTTATAAAATGGTTAGGTGTCTCAAAAAACGTTCCTCACAATCACTATAAATTTTTCTTTTACTGAAATTAAATGAAGAAAATAATTTTTAAACAATTATGAACAGTCTAAAAACCTTAAATTCATATACTACATATCTCTCTCTTGTTTCACATCCACTATCTCATTATCATTTAAACTGTTATGTGTTCTTTTTTTAGTTTGGCCACACATCTCTCTTTATCTAGGATTCTATCCCTACATTCCATGATACATACAGTTAGTATGTGTTATAATTAATTAATCTTCACGATGTTCAAAAACATTTATGTTAAATTTTGGCACCGTACCCTAGAAATGAAGGTGAATTCAACAAAAACATTATAAATTTGAATAAATAAACTTTTTTTCTTTCCTCAAACTGTATGTGCTGAAATTTCAAAATCTGATATTTTTTTAGTGTGTATTTAACCTTGATTTATTCATTTTTGCTATTTTACTGAATTTTTTAAGTGTTAATAGTTCTTTTTGGTTCTATTTTGTTTTAAGAAGAGTGAATATCAAATGTGTCAGGGTGAAAAAAAAGAAATATACTATTTTTTTTATCACTGTTTGGGGAAAATACTAGGTAATTTGTTTACATCTAGACAGGATGAACTGATTGTTATGAGGAAACACTAGAATTTTATGAACTAGAAGTTCAAAAACTATATGAATAAAAACAAATTTTTTAAATTGAATTCTAATTTTCATAAATTTGAAGAAGAATCTCAAATAAAAAATTCACAAACTGAAATTTGTGAATTTGATCATTATATTAAATAAAAATTTCCAAAAGAAATATAATCAATTGATAATGAAGAAAAATTTGTGGTTTTTGTAAGTGAGTATGATGAATGAAATACTTAAGAATAAAAACCAAGTGAAAATGAGTTTGATTATAATAAAATGTTTGAAAAAAAATCATATTTCATAAAGTCTCTTCACATGAGGAATTAGAATATTCCATAATTAATATAGCAGCTAAGTTAGATCACTTCAGATAATTTGATGAAAAGGATCCATGGGTTGATGAAAATTTTTCGAAATGAAGTATTAAAGTCTAAAAATAATACAACATTTTATACTAATATTTTTGGAAATGATCCTAAACATGAATTTTTTAAAATTTAGAAGGAAAAAAAACTTGAAATAAATGATTATCAAAATTTTGAACATAATTTTAAATGTGATATTCCAAATTTTCAAAATGTGTTCCCAAAAAATTTTGAAATGGTTTTCACTGTTGAGGATGATGGAATATTATTAATTGAAATGTTAGATGATGACATTTCACTCCATTGTTCTCACATCAGTGAAAAATATAAAAAATTATTTAACATAATGGAAAATGGTTTTTAGGTAAAATTATCTAAATATTGATTCACTAGAAACAAATTTTCATGGAGCACAATTGAATAATTTCTCCCATGTAACTGGAGAGGATATTCAAGGAAATGTTGATCACACTTCATTTGGACTAAGAAAAAATAACTTCTCAAGAATATTTCATAAATTTTCAATATTTTAAGATGAGGAACATTGGAATAAATTCAGAATTTTTCAAAATATGAGTTTTTTAGGGATGGAAAAAAATTAATTCCGTATTTTTCAATGTCTACCTCTTCTAAAATGGGTACAATCTATCATACAGATGAAAAGAATAAAATAAGAATCTATGAGGTCAATGTTACACCCCTAGGAACAAATTATCCATTACTTTACCATCATGGAAATCCAAATTCTATCAAATATGAATTAAATCTAGAAGTGGGAAGCACTCCTTCCATGAATGGATCTGAATATTTTTTCTTTGTTAATGAGATCATGCAATTCATGGTTGATCTTGAGGGAGTGCCTTATTTTCACATGAGTTTGATTGATTTGTAATATCTATGGATTTTGCGATTGGTAAAAAATATTTGGTTCCAATAAGAGACTCTGTTGATAGTAATTTTGATGATAAGGGGTGTTCCCATGGGATTTTTGCAGCCATCATGAGAGTTGATTTTTGGATAAGTAGTCTTACTGCCTAAAAATATAAGTTCCCTATAAAAAAATAATTGGTTGAAACATATGTAGTGGTTTTTATTTAGAAAACAACATCCACTTACTAACAATGGTTAGTTTATAGGTATTTCTGGTTGAATTCTTTAAATTTATCACTACATGGGAGGCAACCCATTATTTTATTTTCATTTTCTTTATTTGATAAAATATTATCATGGTCGGTTGTATTCTACTCTTCATTTTCACATAAACAACTATTTATTTATTGGGAACGTTTTAAAATGCATTTCAAGAATGGACTTGATGATTTTTATTTTCATTTTAGTAACTCAATGGAAGATTTTGGGTTTGTAACCACGATCATGGAGCTTCATTTTGAAGAAAAATGGATTACACATCCCTAACTCTTCTCTCTGGTAATTTTTCATTTTGAATATTAAATTCTATAAATTTATGTTTTTCTCATTCATTTTTTTGGAGATGTTTTTTTTATATATGAGTAATTTATTCAAGGTAAAAATGGGGAGTGTTTTTTATTGATACATAAGTATTAAATCTCTACCCTAAGAGATTGAAAATTGGAATAATGCTTCTTTTATTCTGATTTTTGTTCAAAAGAATCAAATTATTTGTATAATGGGTGTATTAATTACTTTTAGAATTTATATTTAAGTATTTTTACATGCTGAATTCATAGTGTAAATTATTATTGTCATTGCTACTATTTAAAAATCATTGAATGATGAATATGGGACTTGTATTCTCATCTTGGTGACTTATTGATTATATTTCTGAATTCAAAAGTTTTAGCACAAAAAATTTGTGAAAATTTTATATTAGTGCACTTTAATTATTGAGTACAAACTACTAGATTCTTTTATATGTGTTTTGTTAGTTAAATTTGATATGAGAAAATAACTTTTGAACTTTTTTGTCACCCTAAAACATGAATAATTAATTTATGAATCAATAATATTTGTAAACCATAACTATAAAATTGGTTACTCAAACTATGATAATAAAAAATGGGTACATTGTAGGGTATTATGTGTCGGAGGGGTTTTCAAAAGTATGACGACGTTCTGGATGACGTTGTTGGTGGTTTGGTTCCTCTTTGGTGGGGAGGGTGTGATGGCAATGCCTCTAGATGGTGTTCTCAAGGGTTTCGAGGTTTTGACTATGATGGAAAGGGCTGGTGGGCTCTTGTTGTGGATATAGACAATTGATGATGTGGCGATTTCGGGGACGCAACTAGAGGTGGCTCGTAGATCGTTACTCATCGATCATTGTGTGATGATGGGTTTTTTGGTATTCCGAGTTTTGAATTGAGCTGATGTTGTGAATTGGTCTCTGGTATGCGGGTTCCATGGCCATCGTTGATGATGTTGTGAATTGGACTATGGTATGCAGGTTCCATGTTCGTCGTTGATGATGTTAGATCTATGTTTGTATGGTTACCAGTAACCCATAAACGGGCTTTTTAGAAAATGAAAAAAATGGATTTTGGCCAACTCATATTTCATTATTTTCATTCATTATTTTTAAAAATTTTGGGTTTTTTTTGTTCTAATAATAAGTTCTCACTCCATATCATAAAATGGTTTTTCTATTTATTATGATATCTTAAATTATCTGAGTATATTCTCCTTGAGGTGAAGATAAATTTATACTTTCAGTTACATACAAATTGATTTTTTTTAGAATTTTATTAATGATTTTCAATTTAAATTATTTTTGTCAATCTAAAACGAACATTTCACTGAATAAATTTAACTTGGGTGGGAATTATATTTACTGCTTAAAAGAATTCATGAGGGAAAATCCTTTCTATATGGAATTTTATCTTTTTTGTTTTTAGATTTAAATTTACCATTGAGTATGACTAATGGTTTCTTGATGACATGAATCATCTTAAGTGCGGGTGAATTTAATGTGGCCTTTATTCAATTCATTTTTTTACCTATTTTTGGGAGACGTATTTTTTATTTTAATGTATAAATTAGTAAATTAATGGTTATTTGTTTATTTTTGAGTAATTTCGTGTATATTTTGAAATTAATGGTTTTTTTAATAATATTATTATTTTTGTTGGTTAAATAATCAATTGTTCTTTATTCAAATTATTTATTAATTTTTTTATTTATCAAATTCTTAAGTGTTATTTATTATCTTTCCTTATATTTATTTCTGTTTTTGTTATATGAATGATGGTTTTTATTAACTAATAAATTAATTAATGTTTAAATTTTAATGCCATTATTTAATTTTTTTAATATTTAATAAAATTAATTATATTTATTTTTTTCCAATAATTTCTAAATTCTTTTATTTGATTTTTTATTTAGTTAATTTATACATTCTTATTTTCAATCATTTAGTTTTTAAAATAAATTAATATTTATTATTGTTTAATTATATATAATTATTTAATTATCTTTTTAATTATTTATAAAATGAATATTTTTTTTATTGAATAAATATTTATCCCATTAATTTTATACTCATTTTCAGTTACATCACAAATCCAACACAATTTGCTGTTCACATAGCCATTTTCTATCATATCCATTTACCATGGATCCATTTTTTTATAAATGGTTCACATATCCAAACTGTTAGTAACTCTTTGTAGCCAAAATACAAGGGCTCCCCATGTAGCCAACATTCAAAGGATTTCACGTAGAATATTTTGGAGGTGTCCACTATGTATGAGACATCCCTAGGTACCACATATCTGATTCTAGGAATATTGCCAACCAATGCCAAACTATGTGCATCCATTGAATCCAGTTAATGTTGAAGGAAGCTCATAGTACATTCGATGCTTTTGATAGAAGATGAAGCCCATTCCACATTGGAAACTCACCAATGAGGAAAATACACCACTAATTTTAATAAAAATATCTTGCTATATCTTTAGATGGTGTGATGAAGCTTGTGCCAGGATTTGTGGGGATGTCTCCATTTTAAAGGAAAGGAGAATCGAGACCACAACTAAAATCAACAATTATGACCTCGATGGCTATCCAAACTGAGACAAATCAGAGACATGGAATCATAAGGCCATGTTCACCTCTATGATGAAGATGAAAATCATTCCCACATAGACATAGAAAAGAACTCAAGTGACTGATTGGAACCAAATAAGAAGATCATGTAGCCCCATAATTCAGACACAATGTAGATTGTATCAGTATTTTGGTTGATTGATTCATAGGAGAGGTTTTAGATGATTTATGGGTTGAATATGTAGTAGATCCAAGATAAAGTCTTATCGAATACATTATTTCTCATGATTTTAGGTTTCATGTGTGGATATTGGGACCTCAGTGCTCTCTATTCTTTTATTTTTGGATTTCAGGTTGGTGTTTGGTGGATGATTGATATAATGCTTGAACAGCTTCTAAACCTTATCCTGGACAAACATTTGAATTTTTTTTCGCATGGATTTTCACAAAAAAAAATTCTATGTGGTGTTCATTTGATCTTAATTTGAGGATCAATCACACAATCCAAGATGGATTTAAAACATTGACATCATGCTTTTCAAACAGGAGTTGGTAGAAATTGTTGAATTATCGAGAATTGATGCATTGTACAATTTTGATAAGTATGTGTTCACTACATATGTGTGAATATGTTGTTGGTACTAAGGTAAAATTTTTATTAAATTTAGTTTTATGTGGGAATAATAATCTGACATGAGTTTGGGAAAGTGGAACTTTTAATTAGAGAGTTTAGTTAAAATGGAATCCATGGTGATAGAAGGCTAGTTTTTAATCCTCTCTGCTGACTATCATGGAGAAAAAGTTGTGTTGGATAAAAGTTTCCATGATTTGAAAAAAATATTAATCACAATATATGGCGGACATGGGATAGAATATAATTTAACGATTGGGGAATGATATTAGACCATGGAGAGAAAATTCTATCACAAGAGTAGTAGAAGAAGAAAAAACATTTTTGACACATGTATCGAAGGAGAAGGTGCTCAAGGAAGTAGATTAAATCGAGAGATAAGATTCATTTCTATTTATTATTTTCTTTTATTTATATTTAGGGATGAAATAAATTTAATATATTCTTGTTTCCTTTTATGAAAACATTTGTAGTTAATTTTCATAGGGGTTTTATATTGGAATAAATGGATAATTTCCTATCTATTTTATTAAGATTCCAAATTTTGTCAGTTAATTTTTGATACATTGAACATCATTTCATTCTATATGTGGATATTTTATGTCATATTATAAGTAACCATAGGTGACTTTAGAGATTCCATTTCATTAGAGTATCATTTGAATTACTAAAAATTGAAAAAGGGTGATGTATCTATTTTCCATCATTGAACATATTTCTTCTCGAAATTGATTTACCAATTAATTTAAAAAGAGTTCACTATACTATGTAGAGAAAATTATATATGGTTATGTGGCTCAAAAAACCATTTTTCTAATCAGTGGAATTATTTTTTTTATATAAATTAAAATAAAAATTCATTTTTAATCAATTTTGAATAGTCCAAAACCCCAAAATTCATCTTTCATCAGTCTCTCTCCCATCCCTCTTATTTATCTTCCACTATTTCATCATCATTTCTACTGTTCTTTTTTCATATTTTTTTCCACTTTTTTTTGGTCATGCATATCTCTTTCTTTGGTGTTAGATCCCCACATTCGAGGACATTAATAGTTATTAGGTGTAGGAAATAAATAATTTTCATGATGGTCAATATAATTCTAGTTAGAATGGTATCTATTGTTGGAATTGTCCTAAAAATGATTATTTATGGATTTTAAGTGTTATACAACAAATAAAATATAAGGGTTACTCAGTGGGTAAAATGTTCTAAATAAATTAAATAAATTCCAATATCATTTTAGGGAAAATTTCAACAATTCTATTACTCTGAAGAAAAAAACATGGAATGTTCTAGAAGAGATAACATGCGCAATATTCCCTCAAGAAAATATATACATAAAGAGATGTAAAATATATCCAAATTCATCATGGGTATCGAAATATAACATTGGGTAGCGTAGACGATCATGGGTTCAAATACGTGTCTCAATAATAAATAAGTTTTAGAAAAAATATTTTAAATGTATAGAATGTTATTAGAAATCATTTATGTCATGCTATCAAGAATGAAATCATTCCAACCATGAATAATGTGATGACATAGATAAATAATTATAGTGTAATTCCTCTGACTATGTTATCCTAGAAATAGAGTATGTTTAATGTGGTTTCCAAACTAACATGGTTGTTAGCTTTATTTTATTTTTTTCATTTTTTAGATATTAGTTTGTTATATTACATTTTTTTTGAAATGATAAATAAAATGTAACCAAATAAATCAACACCTCTCAGAGTATGTGTAAATAAATACAAGGATTATAACTATATCTAATGAATCTCTAAAAATTATTAAATTGTACATAAATAGAAAAGGCAATATATATCTACAACATATCATAAAGATAATACAAAAAAATATCATGTTAATGAATGTTAGAGACTATAAATTCTAGTAAAACGTCCCATGAAATTGTAAAATATACACACATGCCATTTTTATCTTCTAAAACAAACATGAATAAAAAACTGAAATTAACTAAATAGTGTTTCCTCCCATGAAGCTCTATGTTTTATATCGTCATCCTGATGACTAACTGTAACATCCTTGGCCAGCTTTCCCACGAACTGATACCTGGACTGATCATCACATGACCTCAAGCATGTCTCCCAGTACGCTCGAGGATACAGTCAATCAACAATGGCCTATGGAAATTCAGTGGGGAGACTATACCCTCATATTCAAGGTCCACAGTGGAAATACATAATAATCTAAGAAAACTGCATAAAAAGATATAAATAAATAGTCAACTAAATAAAGAAAGTGTATAATTCTATTTTTTAAAATGCATGTATGTCATGGTGATACATATTTGAATGTAGTAAACAAAACAACATGCTTTACATCTCACTAAAAAAATATGGAAATGATTCAAAGACCCAAGGGAAATCTCAATGGGCTACCAGATCTCCATCTCGATCTTTTGTTCCTAACTCCCAAGTACAAGTAAAGATCAAGAAGAAATATCCAAGGTCCTGCAACCAATGAGGGTCTACATGGCTACCCTTGTGAAATCGAGGTCCGAGTAGGGTGTGAGATATAAATCCTAGTTGTCTAGTACCACTGATGTCTAGAACAATATAGAAAATTCAATTTAATTAAACAGTTTTTATGTATAAGAAAGTAATAAAATAATTGAATAAGTTGACTACTACACCTCCAGGTTCCTAAGGGACAAATGATAGAGATATATGCTTCAGCTTATATCCAGAAATAAAAGTTTTAACAAGAACTACATATATAGAAAGCATTAATAAATAGTTTAACATATTAGTTGGTATACTTTATTTAACCGCAAAATCCTTGGGTTCCCCAAGACACCTGTAGCTCAATACCTATCTCGGTGGTGCCAATGTATGAACCATTTCTCATATTCAGTTCAAAAATCATTTCGTCACATCATCTTTCATTGACAATTTAATTCAATTAATCTATGACCAATTGGACCCACAGTCCAATATCAATTAATGGGTGTAGAACGTCATGTCTAGCACCCTTGTGAGTATTTTGAGCATCATTCCTTGTCTAAAAACCAATGTGTATTTGGATCATTAGTCATTATCCCATAAAATAAAATTTTCCTGCAAGATGGGTATATAATGCATTTTCTAGAAACCCATGAGTATTTAGAGCATCATTCCTTGTCTCACAACTTGTGTATCAATCATACACACACACACACACACATATATATATATATATCATGGGTGTAGATTTTCATTTCTAGCCCCCTATGATCCCATACATTAGTTAATTCAATAACTAGTTAACAACATTTGATTCACTACAAACCCAAAAAATATTTATACACAACAATTCCATTAGTTAACTCATCTGTTTAATAATAATTAATATAACATTAATTAATTCAACCATTAATTAATCTCAACAATTTATCTAGTTAATTTAACAAATAATTAATCAATATGAAACCATCTCCATATTACATAATTAATTCAAAAAATAATTTCCACAAGGAAACCATCCCAATATCACATAATTAATTCACAAATTAATTATCTCAACTTAGCCCAAATCAATATTTCATAATTAACCCCCCCCCCCCCCGATTAGTTATCTATATTATAATCTTATAACATAGAATTAATTAATAATTAATTGTCTCAGTTTAACTTGTTTAAAATATTATAATTAATCCATTAATTAATTGTCATCTCAAAGCATATAATTTACTCATAATTAACTATTTCAACTTCACCAAAATAATATCTCATGATTAAACCCCCAATTATTTATCATCTCAAAGCACATAATTAATTCATAATTAATTATTTCGACAAAACCAAATTAATATCTCATAATTAATCCCTTGATTAATTATCATCTCAAAGAACATAATTGATTCATAATTAATTATCTCATCATTACCAAATTAATATCTCATAGTTAATTCCTTGATTAATTATAATCTCAAAGCACATAATTCATTCATAATTAATTATCTCAACTTATCCAAATTAATTACTAATAATTAATCCCTCAATTAATTATTATCTCAAATAACATAATTAATTCATAATTAATTATCTCAACTTAACCAAATTAATTATTCATAATTAATCTCTCGATTAATTAT
The DNA here is from genome assembly GCA_963277665.1 of Viscum album. Taxonomy (NCBI): domain Eukaryota; kingdom Viridiplantae; phylum Streptophyta; class Magnoliopsida; order Santalales; family Viscaceae; genus Viscum; species Viscum album. Next base: position 1,431,786,009 of record OY728141.1, read on the forward strand.
CATCTCAAATCACATAATTAATTCATAATTATTTATCTCAACATAACCAAATTAATTACTCATAATCAATCCCTCTATTTATTATCATCTCAAAGCACATAATTATTTCAAAATTAATCATCTCAACTTCACCATATTAATTACTCATAATTCATCTCTTGATTAATTATCACCTCAAAGAAAATAACTAATTCATAATAAATTATCCCAACTTAACCAAATTAATTACTCATAATTAATCCCTCGGTTAATTATCATATCATGCACATAATTAATTCATAATTAATTATCCCATATTAACAAAATTAATTACTCATAATTAATTGCCCAATTAATTATCTATTTGTACAACCTCAAAGCATATAATTAATTTATAAATAATCATCTCATTCCCCCAATAAACAATTTTATTCTATCATTGCAGTCGACGTTATCAAAATCAAAAAATCAAAAAAGCAGCATTTTTTATTTTGGAATAGTTTTGAACCCTACCTCAATGATGGTTGAGGTAAATCTTCCTAACTCAAACTATAACTCGTTCACGCATACGCACTTCCACATTAATGCACGTACATTCTTAGAATTGATTTCAACACAGAACAACAACAACAACTGGAACTCACAATTCGTGCGGCATGGACCAACTCACTTCAAAATAATAATCTACAACCCAATTACACCATAAGAACATAATTTAATGGGTGAAAAACCAATTATCGATAAATCTAGTCACCTGAAAAAGACGGCGGTGATCTGAATCAAGCTGAACCACTACCCTTCGGTGGTGATCATTAGAATACAAACTAATGGGTCCCAAGACATCTTCTACACCACCTAGAACTAAATGAATATAAGAAACTGATTTAAACATGAATATATGATTTTATCCTAATAAAGACCGGGTAAAGGAGAGTCGAGATGGGTGATGTGAAAACAAAACATGTAGGGAAGCACTTACCTCGACGAGATGGAAAATATCCTTGAAAGAACCATCACGATCCGACATGTGTAGAGGGAGCCGAGATAGGAGGGTGGTACACCACCCATGGGTGCTTCACCATGGAGGATGCACTATGGGTACGTCGCCCCTTATATAGGTGGAGGGATAGGGGAACCTCCCTCTTCTATTCACTTTAAACTATTTAATTAGAAACCCAAAAATAAATATAATAATTAATTTAATATTAATAATGATAATAATAGTCATCATATTATTATTATCACCTATTAATATTACACATCCTTGATAAACCCCAACAACCCAAATTACACATCATTTAATTAAATTATTTTCCATTGTATTTAATTAAATAAATTCTCCAACTCATCATTTTTCAATTAAATTATCTCACACAATTTATTTGAGAAAATTGACACCTCGTTAATCATCATTTAATTAAATTAGATCTAACATAACTTAATTAAATAATTTCTCAGATTCATGTTATTTAATTATAATATCTCAACACAATTGAATTAAATTAAAAACTCTAAATCATCAATATTATTTAATTAAATCCTATCAACATAAATTTAATTAATTATAATCCCCATTTTTTCAATAAATAATTAAATTATTCTTAACATTTAATTTAATTAAATAAAACCTCTATTTTTCTTTAATTAATTAAATTCTTATTTACCTTGAATTTAATCAAATGAAATTCCATCTCCTTATTTACAAATCATTTAATATTACCATATAATATTACCATTATTTGATAAACTCTAACTCATCATTTACACGTCATTTAATTAAATTGACCACATCTCAATTTAATAAAATAAAGACTCCCAATCAACATCATTTAAAATAAATTTAATTCTTTTCACCTAAATTTAATTAAAAAAACAACTCCAATTAAACATCATTTATTTAAATTTTTTCAAAATTAATTTAATTAAATAAAACCCCCAACATATCATTTATTTTAATTTTTTCAACCCTGAATTTAATTAAATTAATTTATCCCGAAACTAAAAACTGGGTAGACATCATGGTTTGGCTCTCACGGTCTGACAGACTATGTGAAAACCGTGCATCCACTTAGAGACACATGTTTTAACATGCATGGATAACCAGTATGGTTTGACCAACCATGAATAGCCCATGAGAATGTCACTGCCTGATCTGGTTCTACTGAATCCCATTCTTCCATCCAGGAAACTTTTGTAGCTTTTACCCAAACCCGTTATCAACACTTTAAAAGATCCCAACTCACAAAACTTCTTTCCAGAACTTGGTTTTAAAATAGAACTATGTAATAAATGATAATTTTCAAAAGCATTCATATTTTAGCCCAGTCCAAAACCAGAGGACTCTACAAACTATCCACCTCAAAAACATCTCATTTCGGAGAAGCCATTGGGAACTACCACAACATCAACCAACCCACTAAGGTCATGGATGATGTTTGAATGATTGTGATGCCTTAAAAAATTCCTAATGAACCTTTAATCATTTTAGAACCGCAAGGCCCATATTTTTTCATGAAAGGAATCACTGAACCCTAAAACCCATACCCATAGTTCAACTTACTCCATGCCTTTAAAATTATTTCAACACCAATCACATGTATAAAAAAGTCCATACCCATCTTCTGGTGACCTTCCCAAGAGAGGCCATTAGATGGATACATTATAACTTTCATTCCCAATCACGAACAATGGAATAACTGAATGATATACACATCTTGCATACCACCCAAATAAAAACTACTCATCAAGATAAATGATTTTTAAAACATTACCATGATGTAAGACTACAGATTTCTCTGTGAATCTAGGATGAGGTCAAGATAGGGGAAATACTTGCCTAAAAAAAAGAGCACACAAAGGGTAATCCCATGTCACAAGAATATCATTTGAACAACCCCTGGTCAAATCATTTACAAAATTCTCACCTTCACCTTCTAATTTGTCATCAACCGAAACTCGATGCCTATTTCACCCTAGGCATCAATGATCATTCAAATATTACCACTGAAACTCATCCAAAAATTAACGGAGTTTCCAAAATTTTGTTCACACCACAAAACATATTGAGTCATGCTTCCAAGAAATCACTGAAACATTTATCAGAATAGATGTGACACTACCCACCTTAAGAGTGTCCATGTCATTGAAAGGAAAGACTAGTTGCTCTCATGTGTGCTATTTTTGAAACACCTTAAATTCACGTGTGACATTCTGTGAACCATGATCACTACGTCAACATCTCATAGAGAATCCGAAATTTTAATCTAACTCACATTTCAAAATAGCCATGTCCCAAAAATTTCTTCCTGAGTAGTGGGATGATCTTACCTTAACACCCCAATCACTATACTATAGAGTTAACCTAAGAACATCTTTATCAATTGACTATGCCCAAGGCATGTATAACCTACCTATACAAGAATTCTTCAATGCTTAATCCTAAACCAATAGTCAAGATACAATGACCACCCTTAAAAACAGGGGATTCATTCTTTAAAACCCAAAATTCATTCTAGGGACAATGACACTTAAACGATACCATCATCAGAAAGATCACAACGGAAACTAAGTAAACTTTGAATTAAAAAATTTAACATTTAGTTTCATTTCATTTTAAATAGGAAAATTAGCATCTAAATTTCTTTTTAAACATAGAGGAAACCTCCGAGGGTCCCATTTATTCTTATCCACGTTCTTTAAAAAGCAACCCACAACTGTTCATTCAATCAAAACTCAACATTTTTACATTTATTTCCATTTATAGGCATGCTATGGTTATATAAGGCTCAAACACATGGGTGGTCATATACCAATCGATAAGCCTCCCATACACCTTACCAATGGAATTTGACTCTCATTCATCACAATCAAGGTTCATTTACCATTTTAACTTCAGCAACCCTTTTTCAATCATTTGAATACACAGGTTACCCATTTTCTGGTTATCATCCACCAACTCACTATAAAATTGAAAATGTCTCCCATTATAAATTAAACCAATCAATTCTTAATCAATGAATTTATTTACACATCAAAACATTTCTAGCATGTTATCACAAACAGTAACAGAGAATTTTGGTATAACACATAATCATGGAAGAATAGAAAATCATGTCAATCAAGGGGAAAGCATATTAAATAAACACTCAAGCATGTTAAATATATCATGGAAACATGCTATCAAAATTTACATACTAAAGGAGATCAAAACATGGAATTACACCCAAAGAAGACAATCAAAATTATAATGCATCATACCAATTCAACTATATGGCATGCCATATTCATGGAATGTGAATCTCTAAGGGAATATGATTATGCATGTAATGCAAGTTCCGTTACATATCAAGAGAATGAAAATTTCCAAAATTATTGAAATCAATAGGTAGCATAAAGTACCCCAGTCACCCAAGGTGAAATAATATCAACTGTAATAGAAAACAGTATCAACATCAATTCCCAACCCTGGGAACATGGTCATGTCACATACATGGGGTGATCATTCCTAGGAACAACTATTAACCAAGCACTAAACCATTCAAAGTCCCCTATCTACCATCCCAAAATATAAAGACAAAGGAAAATAATGAAAACCAACCACCTATGATACAAATTTGTATCATCCTAGCCCGACATACCCTCAAACCAGTAAATGGACCGGTCAACACAAGACCTTATGTGCATCTCCACATATTCCCAGGGTAGTAGACTAGTAGTGAGGGTTTATGGAATTTTAGTGGGTAGAATATACTCTCATATTCAGGGTGCACAGTGGAAATTGATAATAAACTTAGAAAATAGCAGAAGAAGATATAAATAAATTGATAACTGAATAAAGAAAGTGGCCAATGGCAGTTTATACAATGCATGCATGTCATGGTGATACATATCTAAAAAAATTAAACAAAATAACATTATTTACATCTCAGAATAGAAATAAATAAAAGACTCAAATACCCAAGGGAGATCTGCACGGGCATCCCAATCTCCTGCTCAATCCTTGGCTCCTAACTCCCATTTACAAGCAAACAACAACAAACAAGATCCCAGGTATGGAAAAAAAGTACAGTCTACTCAGGTACCCCATTTCAATGGTGGCCTGAGGAGGGTGTGAGATATAAATCTCAGTAGGCCATGACCACCAGTTTCTGGCTCAATCTAGACAACTCAATATAATTAAATAGTGTGAAAGTATAACGAACTAATAATAGAATTATATAAGTAAACTAAAACCCATCAAGGTTCCTAAGGGACACCTGATGAAGATAACTAATTTAGATGGTAGCGGAAAATAAGAGTTTAAAATGGAAATATATATATATTTCGTAAATAAATAGTTTAACATGTTATTTGATATTATTTATTTAACCAAAAAAATCTTTGGTATCCCCTATACACCTATTTCTTAATACTTATCTCAGTCTTTCTGGAGTCTGCACCATTTCTCGTATTCAATTAACAAATCATTACATCAAATTATTTTTCATTAACCATTTAATTCAATTCACATACATCCAATTGGACTTATTGTCTAATGTCAATTAATGGGAGTAAAACGTCAGGTCTAGAACCCTCATGAGTATTTGGGGCATTAGTCCTTATCTCCCAACCCATGGGAATTTGGAGCATTAGTCCGTATCCTATAAAAGAAAAATTGAATGCATCGTAGGTATAGAATGTCATGTCTAGAACCTCGTGAGTATTTGAAGCATCAACCCTTTCCTGACAACCTTTTTATCAAACATACATATATATATGTATCATGGGAGTATAATGTCATATATATCACCCTCATATATCGTCCATTAATTAATTTCTCAATTAATTAATTGAGTTTTTTAATTAATTCAATAACTAATTAAAAACATCGCATTCAGTAAAAACACAACAAATAGTTAAACACATTAATTCCATTAGTTAAATCAACAATTAACTAATAATTACAATAAAATTAATTAATTCAACCATTATTTAATCACATCAATTTCTATATTTAATTTAATAATTAACTAATCAATAGGAAACCATCTCAAAATTACATAATTAATTCACATAATAATTATCACAAGGAGACCATCCCCATATCTCATAATTAATTCCAAAATTAATTATTTCAACATAGCCCAAATCAATATCTCTTAATTAACCCTCAGATTAATCATCTATATTATAATATCATAACACATAATTAATTCACAATTAATTAACTCAACTTAACAAGTTTATAATATCATATTTAATCCCTAGATTAACTGTCAGCTCAAAGCATATAATTAATTAATAATTAATTATTTCAACATAACCAAATTAATATCTCATAATTAAACCCCCAATTAATTATCATCTCAAAGGACATTATTAAATAATAATTAATTTTTTAAACTTAATCTAATTAATATCTCATAAATAATTCCTCTATTAATTATCATCTCAAAGCATATAATTATTTCATAATTAATTATCTCAACTTAAACAAATTAATATCGCAAAATTAATTCCTTGATAAATTTTCATCCCAAAGCACATAATTAATTCATAATTAAACACCTAAAATTAACAATATAAATTACTCGTCATTAATCCCTCGATTATATAATATCCCAAATAAAAAAAATTATCTTTATATAACCAATATAATTACTAATAATTAATCCCTTGATTAATTATCATTTCAAAGCATATAATTAGTTCATAATTAATTATTTCAACTTAAACCAAATTATTTACTCATAATTAATCTCTAGAGTAGTTATCATCTCAAAGAACATAATTAATTCATAATTAATCATCTCAACTTAACCAAATTATTTACTCATAATTAATCCCTTGATTAATTATCATCTCAATGAACATAGTTTATTCAAATTTAATTATCTTAACTTTACCAAATAAATTACTCACAATTGATCCCACGATTAATTATCATCTCAAGCATATATTTAATTAATAATTAATTATCTCAACTTAATGAAATTAATTTCAGATAATTAATCGGCTAATTAATTATCTATTTTTACAACCTCAAAGAATATAATATATTTAAAAATAATCATTTCATTCCACAAATAAAAAATTTAGTCTAACATTGCAGTCAACATTATCAAAAGCAATAAATAAAAATACATGCATTTTATTAATAAGGAAACGTTTAGAACCCTACATGAATGAATTTGGCTAAGCCAAATTACTCTATCTCATACCATGACCCACTTAGACATAGGAACTTCCACATTAAGTCATGTACGTATATGGAATTGATAACAACACCTAACAACAACAACCAGCACTCGCAATTAGTGTGGCAGGGACCAACACACACCAAAATAATAAACCGCAACCCAATTACGTTATAAGCACTGAATCCAAGTGGTGTGAAAACAATTATCGGTATATAGCCTCAATCGGAAATGATGGTGGTGAACCGAATCGAGCTGAACTGGTTAACCTCTAGTGGAGACCGTTGGAGGAGTGCAGACCAACGGGTCCCGAGACATCTTCCGTACCACGTAGAATTGGAAGAAAAAAAAGAAACTTAATTAAACCTGATTATAGGGTTTCGGCCTAATGGAGACTGGGTGAAGGGGATACAAGATGGATGATGTGAAAAATGAAACATACATAGAAGGAAATACCTTGACAAGATGGAAAACATTTCATAAGGAACCACTGCAGTCCAGCGCACAGAGATGGAGCAAGGAGAGGAGGGTGGTGCACCACCCATGGGTGTTGCACCATGGGTGCATCATGTCTCATGTAGGATGAGGGAGAGGTGTTCTATTCACTTCTATTCTCCCTCAAATATGAAATTAAAAACCCTAAAATAAATATAAGAATTAAAATAATATTAATAATGATAATAATAGTCATCATATAATTATCACCCATTAATATTACACATCTTTGATAAACCCCAATTCCCCAATTACACATCATCTTATTAAATTTTTCTCTAATGTATTTAATTAAATAAATTATACATATAATAATTATTTAATTAAATTATCTCACAAAATTTATTTAAAAATACTCTGACATATCATTAATAAATATTTCATTAAATTTGTTCCAAATATAAGTTTTTGAACTTTTAATTTATGGAACGGTTCTATTTTAAATCCAAGATTCGAAAAAGATGTTTCGTGAGTTGGGATCTCTTAAAGTATTGATAATGGGCTTCGGTAAGGGCTCAAAGAGTTTTCTGGATAGCAGGATGGAATTTGGGAGAACCGAACCATAAAATGACTTTCACGCGAAGCCACAACTCTTTACTTGAAAGATATCGCCATTCCATGAAACCCATACCCATCATTAAACTAACGGCATGCCTTTAAAATGATTTCAACACCAATCGCATGTCTTTGGAAGTCCCTAAAAAAAATTTGGTGACCTTACAAAGCAAAGCCATTATAAGGCTACTTTAAAACATTAATTCCACAACACTAACAACGTCATAACCCAATGATCTATACATCCCGCATACCCCCCAAATAACAGAAACTCATCAAGCCCAATGATTTTTAAAAAATTATCATGGTGTATGACAAACGCTATCTCAGTGGCTCCAGGACGAGGCCATGATAGGGTACATGTTCATCTAAATTAAAATACCACACTAAGGGTAAACCTATGTCACTAGAAGATCATTTGAAATATCACCGGTCAACTCTTTTACGAAAATCTCAGCATCACCAATTGATGCATCATTAACCAAAACCCAATGCCTATTTTACCAATGTAATACGTGTCCATTCAAATAATACCACCAAAAATATTCCAAAAAATAACAGAGTTATCAAAATATTGTGCACACCACCAACGTTATCAAGTTGTGCTCCCAGTAAAACACTAACACGTTTACCGGGATAGATGTGACACTACCCACCTTAGGAGTGTCCATGTCATTGAAAGGAAAGACTAGTTTCTCTCAAGTTCTCTATTTCAAAAACACATTAATGTCACGTGTGACGTTCCAAAAACCACGACCATCATGTCAAAATCTCACATGAAATCCAAAATTTTAAATCGAATCATGTTTCAAAATACTTGAGTCCCAAAAATTCTTCCCGAGCTGTGGGATGATCTTACCTTAACACCCTAATCACTCTACTCTATAGTTAACTAGAGAACGTCCTTCAAATCTTAACATGACCAAGGAGTGTCTAACATAATGATCCAAGATTTCTTCAATGCTTAATCCCAACCCGATAGTCAAGATACAACAACCACCCCTCAAAACAAGGGTTTCGTTCTTTAAATCCCAAAATTCCAACAGGGTAAAACAACACATAAATGGTACCAACATCAAAATGATTATAGAGGAAACAATGTAAAATCCCTATTTAAACCTTTAACAATTAGTTTCATTTCATTTAAAATAGAAAAATTAGCATTTAAATTCCTTTTTAACACAGAGGCAACCTCTGAGTGTCCTAGTTATTATAATCTAGGTTCTTCAAAAAGAAACCCATGATATTTCATTCAATCAAAACTCAACAGTTTTACATTTATAACAATTTCTAGACCTCCTATGGTTATTCGAGACTCAGACACATGGGTGGACATATACCAATCAATATGTCACCCATACACCTTAACACTGGCATTTGTCTCCCATTCATCACAATAAATGTTCATTTAACATTTTTACTTTACCATCTCTTTTTTAATCATTAAAATACACTGGTTTCCCATTTTCTAGTTATAAGTCTCCCAAAAACCATAAAATTGAAACTGGATCCCATCTTAAACACAACTAATCAATTTTTTACCAATGCATCCATTTACACATCAAAACATTTATAGTGTGTTATCACAAGCAGTAACCCAGAATAATGGTATAACACAGAAGCATGGAATAATAACAAATAAGATTAAACAAAGATGTAAAATTTTATTTAAACAATCAAGAATGTTAAATCTATTAATAAAACATGCTATCTAAATAGGCATGATAAATTAGATCAAAACATTGAATTACCCCCAAGGCACGTAATCCAAATTAGCTGGCATCCTTCTAATGAAACTATATGGCATGACATATGCATGAAATGTGAATCTCTAAGTGACTAAGATGATGCATGTAATGCAACATCCTTGACATATTCTTCCATGAAAAATTTCCAAAATTCTCAAAATCAATAATCAGTGGAAAGTATATCAGCCACCCAATGTGAAATCATATCAAATGTAACAGAAAATAGTATCAACATAAATTCCCAACCCCAGGAACTTTGTCATTTCCAGTACATGGGGTGATCAGTCCTAGACATGGATCTTAACTGAGCCCCAAAAATTTCCAAGCCTCTTTTTTAACATAACAAAATAGAAATCAAAAGGAAAATAAAGAAAACCAAACACCTCTAAAACCACTTTGTAATGTCCTGTACCGGCTTACCCTCGAACCGGTAGTTGGACAATTCATCACATGACCTAAAGTGCATCTCCCAATATTCACGAATGCTACCGACTATTAGTAAGGCTCTATGGATAGTCAGTGGGTAGACTATACTCTCATATTCAGGGTGCACAGTGTAAAAACATAATAAACTCAGATAATAGAAGAAGCAGATATAAATCAATAGTCAATTGAATAAACAATGTGACCAACAACAATTTATACAATTCATACATTTCATGTTGATACATATCTGAATGAAACATGAAAATAGAATGATTTATATCTTAGAATAGAAAGAATGAAAAGGCTCAATTCCCTAAGGGTGATATCCATGGGCATACCAAGCTCACACTCGATCCCTTTCTCCTAACACCCAATTTCAATAAAATATCAACAATAATGATCCAAGGTACTGCAAACAAGTAGAGTATACTCGGGTACCCTAGTGCAATGGTATCCCAATTAGGGCGTGAGATACAAATCTCAGTAAGATGGGACCACCGATGTCAAGATCAATCTATAAATTTCAATATCATCAATCTAATTTCATATATATAAAAATAATAACAGAATTGAATAATTAAACTACAACCCATCCGGGTTCTTAAGGGACACCTAACGGAGGTACATGCTTCGGATCATATATAGAAATAAGAGTTCTAAAAATAACTATATATATAGAATGTATAAATAAATATTTTAACATATTTTTAAATATTATTTATTTGATGGAAGAAATTAGCAGGTTCCCGAGGACACCTTTATCTCAATACCAATCCCTGTTGTGCCAGAGTCTGAACCATTTCTCATATTCAATTCACAAATTATTACATCACGTCATCCTTCATTAACCATTTAATTCAAATCATTTGTGACCAATTAGACCCACATTCAAATGTCAATTAATGGGTTTAGAACATCATATCTAGAACCCTCGTGAGTATTTGGAGCATCAATCCTTATCTCACAACCCATGAGTATTTGGTGCATTAGTCCCTATCCCATAAAAGAAAATTTACATGCTTGCTGGGTATATAATGTCATGTCTATCACCCCATGAGTATTTGGAGCATCAGTTTCTATATGACAACCCATTTATCATTCATGCATATATATATATATATATATCATGGGTGTATAATGTCATGTTTTTCACCATAATATCATTTCCATTATTAGTTCATAAATTAATTAATCAATTCCATTAATTAATTCAATAACTAATTAAAAACATCCCATTTACTACAAACTAAAAACAATAGTTTAACACAACAATTTCATTAGTTAATGAAATCATTATCTAATAATTACTATAACATTAATTAATTCAACCATTAATTAATCTCCTAAATTTTCCTAGTTAATTTAATAATTAACTGATCAAAAAGAAACCATCTCAATATTACATAATTAATTAACAAAATAATTATCACATGGAAACCATCCCAATATCACCTAATTAATTCAAAAATTAATTATCTCATCTTAGGAAAAATCAATATATCATAATTAACCCCCGATTAATTATCAATATTATAAACTCATAATAAATAATTAATTCACAATTTATTATCTCAACTTAACCAGTTTAAAATCTCATAATTAATACCCTGATTATTTATCATCTCAAGGCACATAATTAATTAATAATTAATTATTTCAACTTAACCAAAATAATATCTCATAATTAAACACCTGATTAATTATCACCACAAATCACATAATTATTCCATATTTAATTATTTCAACATATCCAAAATAATATCTCATAATTAATTCCTCAATTAAGTATCATCTCAAAGAACTTAATTAATACATTATTAATTATCTCAACTTAACTAAATTAATAACTGATAATTAATTCCTTGATTAATTATCATCTCAAAGTACATAATTACTTAATAATTAATTATCTCAACTTAAACAAATTATTTACTCAAAATTAATCCCTTGATTAATTATTATCTCAAAGAACATAATTAATTCATATTTAATTATCTCAACTCAAACAAATTAATTACTCATAATTAATCACTCCATTAATTATCATCTTAAAGAACATAATTAATTCATAATTAATTTTCTCAACAAAACCAAATTAATTACTAATACATAATCCCTTAATTAATTATCATCTCAAAGCACAAAAATAATTCATAATTAATTATATCAACTTATCCAAATTAATTACTCATAATTAATCCCTCTATTAATTATCTTCTTAAAGCACATAATTAATTGATAATTAGTTATCTCAACATAACCAAATTAATTGCACATATTTAATCACTAGATTATTTATCATCTTAAAAAAATAATTAATTCATATTTAATTATCTCAAATTTTCCAAATTAATTACTCATTATTAATATCCTGATTAATTGTCTATTTTTACAACCTCAAAGCATATAAAGTTTTTATAAATAATCATGTCATTACCCCGATATACAATTTAACGCAACATTGCAATCAAATTTATCAAGAATAAATAAATAAATAAAACTGCATTTTATTAATTAGGCAATGTTTAGAACCTTACCTTAACGAATATGGCCATGCCGAATCTTCCCAAGTCAAACCACAACTCACTCGCGCATAAGAACCTCCACATTAATGTGCGTGCATACTTGTAATTGATTGCAATAACTAACCACAACAACTGGCACTCAAAAGTAGTGCGGTGCGGACCCAGGCATACTGAAATAATTATTCGTATCCCAATTACACCATAATTACCTAATTCATGGGGAGTGAAACCAATCATTGGTATATAGCCTAACCTGAAAATGATGACAGTGAACTGAATCGAGATGAATTGCTTCGCCTTCAGCGGTGATTGTTGGAATACAGACCAATGGGTCCTGAGACATCTTCTGCACCACCTAGAATCAGTAGAAAAGAAGACACTGAATTAAAACCGAATATAGGTTTTTTCCTAACGAAGATTAAGAGAATGAGTGTCAATAAGGATGATGTGAAGAACGAAACATGACGAGCATGAATTACCTCGATGATATGAAAATCTTACATGAAGGAACCATCGTGATCCGGCATGCAGAGAGGGAGTCGAGAGAGGATGGAGGTGTACCACCCATCGGTGTTTCGCCATGGGTGTGTCACACCTCATGTAGGTTGAGGTACAGGTGCACCTCCCTCTTCTATTCTACATCAAATAATAAATTTAAATCCCAAAAATAAATATAAGAATTAATATAATACTAATAATTATAATTATACTCATCATATTTTTATTATCACCCATTAATATTACACATCATTGATAAACCCCATCACCCTGATTAGATATCATTTAATTAAATTCTTATCCAACAAATTTAATTAAATAAATTCTCGAAATCATCATTATTTAATTAAATTCTCTCAAAAAATTTAATTAAAAAAACCCTGACACCTAAGTAATCATCATTTAGTAAAATTCATTCCAACTGAATTTAATTATATAATTTCTCCAATTTATGTCAACTAATTAAAATATAGGAATGCAATTTAATTAAATTAAAAACTATAACTCACAAACATTATTTAATTAAATTCTATCAACATAAATTTGATTAATAAAAATCCCCATTTCATAATGACTAATAAAATTCATCATAACCTTGAATTTAAATTAATAAAACCTCCATTTCACATTAATAAATTAAATTCCTCTTTACCTTGATTTTAATTAAATTAAAATGAAACTCCTAATTTACAAATCATTTAATATTACCATTTAGTATTACCCTTATTTGGTAACCCCCAACTCTTCATTTACTGGACATTTAATTATACTCTAATCATATCAATTTAATTAAATAAATACACCTACTCAACAACATTTAAAATAAAATTAATTCTTTTCATATCAATTTAATTAAAAGAAATTCTCCATCTAAATGTCATTTAATTAAATTCTCTCAACATTAATTTAATTCAATGAAACCTCCAATATCTCATTTAATTAAATTTCATTCAACCATGAATTTAATTAAATTAATTTATATTGAAACTCAAAATTAGGTAGACTGCATGGTTTGACCGTAGAGTCTGACAAACTGTGCGCAGATCTTGTGTCTGCTACTAGACACCTATTTTAACAAGCACAAATGACACCATGGTTTGACTAACCATGTACAGCCCATATGAATATCACTTCTAGGTCTTGTTCTACTAAAACCCATACAGTCATCTGGGAAACTCCTCAAGCATTTTCCCAAGCCCGTTATCAACACATTAAAAGATCCCAACTCACGAAACTTCTTTCCAAATCTTGGTTTTCTAACCGAACCATGTAGTAAATGAAAAGTATCATAAACATTTGTATTTTAGCTTAGTCCAAAAACACCAGACTCTACACTAACCACTCATTTTAAATAAATTTATTCAATGATTCGTATCATATCAAAAGTGTGATTTATTGAGTAAATTACTCACTTTATTTGTAAAAAAAATTAAATCATAATACACTCTTTATAAAAATGATAAAAACTGATTTTTTTCTTAAGATTTTATGCATGTGAAAATTTAACTTCAAGTTAATGAAATGTTGAAGAACTAAAATTATTTTATAAAAGTATAATGATCTGAACATACATTCTATATTACATCCATTGGATTTAAAATTACTTTAGTTATGCTAATCAAACTATTTGTATATGGATAAACTATAACCGATGTACTTGAAAATGACTATGAGATTTTCAGAATACTACTGTTGCATTTTGTTATAATGATTCATATTAATAAAGTCTAACCGTGAGCATAAATCTTAGAAGATCTGGATCAAGAATTTAAAAAAAATTGAATATTTGCAATTTATTTTTATCGAGAGATCTTCTAATATATATAATCTTTTTTGTTTTTTTGTGTTCTTATTGAGAGATATTTTTGTGTTGATCACATTGTAAATATCTTAGAAAATTTCATTTTAATTATTTTTTTTCTTATCCTACAAGATCAATGGATTTTAGGGATATGAACAAAGGGGGATTTCCAATTGTTTGGATCAAGGGATTATATGTATAGAAAGAAAAAGCATAGCTACTTCTGGTGTGTGGAAATGAGTTGATACTAATAGATTTTGTTAAGGGATTCAAGGGATAAGAAGATATATCTTTCTATAGGTATAAAATTTGTGATACCTTACAGTATGTTTAATTTCATGGATACCTTATATCTAGTCTCCAGATAAACCTTATATTATGGTTTAATATTGTTGTGTTAATAATATCCTTATAAAGTAATATTTTGTTTTCTAACTAATAGTCTTGGTTTTATTTTTAAATTTCCACTGTATTCTCTTTGAATTTCCATTTTATTAAAATTTTCTACCACAATTATAAGAATTGTATCAGTTTATGTAATACTTATAGTTTAAATTTCTGTTGCAGTAACACTTTCATTATTAATTGTTAAAATACCAATTACTTATTATTATTGTTCTTGCCATATTTCATACAATTTGTAATTTTTTTCATGTATTTTTTTACTCTGATTTTTTATTTGAGAAGTAATATGAAAAAAATTAATCTTAATACTTATAAAAGGTAAAATTTTAATTTAATTTTAAAACTACCATTCTCTGTCTCTCTTGTATTTTATTATCCATCATACCTTGGGAAATTATTATGTATCAAATCCTATCTTTGCCTAGGGTCAGATATTTCTATTTACTTTTTACTGATACCAACATATTTTTATTAGTAATATTTTTATTAATTCAGAATTTCTATTAGTTTAAAATTTATTCAACTTAATTTATTTACATGAATAGTGTTGGTAGAGGAAATATTTATTTTGGTAGGATTACTAGTTGGAACACTCAAAAACATAAATCTGACTAGAACACCTCTTTTTGATGAATTTTATTATGATTACTAGCATGATAATATGAATTCTTATATCATTAATACTAGATTTCACAACATTATCATGATGAAATGAAACTATAAAGTTCAATAAAATAATACTCTTAAACATTCTCATTAGAAAAGACATGAGTATTTGGTAAACAATAAATTTTGTAATACATCATTATGTTCAATGACCAAGAAAATATATATCCAGGTATAATCCAATGAAATGTAATATGGAATTAGGAAAAGTTAGATATTACATATTTCAAAACATTCAATGTTTTGAAAACTCACAATGTTATCTTAAAAGATTATTATCAAGACATTGATCTTCTACCTAGAGAAACGGTAAATAAAATTCATCAGTAATGAATATTATTAATAGTTTAAAATACTTGTATGAAAAAGTAGTTTTTGGATGACCAAATCCTTTAAAATATTTTTGATATTATTCCCAAAGAATGGGAGTCCAAGATGATAGTTATCTATGATACTAAAAATTATAAAATGATATGTTTGGATGGATTAATTAGAACATTAATGAAATTATAGAGTAAAAGTATATGAGTTTATAAAAAATATAGAGGGATGAATGGAGTGTAATTCACTTATACATTAGGTAACCTTAATTATATAACCTTTAATATGTGTACTAAAACATATAAATCTTGTATTTCAAAGAGAAAATATAGGTATTCATATTGAAGTGGTTCATATGATAGTGACAATAAACTTGTTCAAATTACAAGACAAATGAATAATATTATTAGTAATATGAACTTCAAAAATGTTTATTAGAACGAAAATAAAGAAAAGAAAGAATCATCCAATTTTATTTTCTATGAATGTTAGAAAGAAATTCATATTATACTTGATTATCCAAAATGGAAGATGAAAAATAAAAATTCATGTATGCATTCTAAATTAAAAAAATTCATGAAAGTTTTAAAAACATCTAGTGCTAGTGGAGGGGTGAATATTCAGATAGTTCATCAAAAGATAGTTGAAGTGAAAGCTATAAAATAATTAGATTCTATTCAAATATTATGAGGGATGAAATATTTTCATGACAAAGATAACTACTGAACCCCTCGCAAATTGATGTCTAGATTCTAAATTTAATTATAATTGAGAATATGATTATTGAACTCCATTGAAATATGAAAAGTTTAATATATTAGATATTAAAAAATTAAATTCATCAAAACATGAAGAAACATTATCTACTACAACTTATATGGATAGATATTTATCTCTTATGCATACAGATAATAATAAGCTAAAAAGTTATTATGATTTTACTAATGCAAAACATATTAAAGCTAATAGAAGGATATAAAAATTAAATTTATAAATTCCAAAAGTTTCAAAATAATTAGATACAAAATATTATTTTTAAAATAATTCTATGGATTAGAATTTATTGGATTGGAAATCAAATTATCAAAATTTATATAATCAAAATTTTATTGTTCAACTTAAATCTGATGTTTTTAGTTTAAAGAAACTTTTATCTAACATTACCTCTGGTAAGGAAAACATTGTTAAAATTTAAAAGAAAATGAGATCCTAAAAATAATTTAATGGAACTTGTTATACTTCTAATAAAACTTATATTCATTCAAACATTTCATTATGTAAAAGTGCACCTTTTTGTCTTAGATATCAAAGAGGTTATCATTGGAAAAAAGTTTTATTCTTCAAAAAAAATTAATTTTTGGTTTTCACAAATCATTTATTTTGGATGAAATAATTTTTGTAAAACAGAGAAGATTTTGGTGGTTGTTTATTCCTAATGATTTATTTACTAAAATAACTATACCAATACATGTGTTGGTATAAAGAACATAATTTTTTCAATTTTTTAAAATGAAAATAAGTTATAGTTGTAGAAACAAATGGTTTATAAATAGTGGTTGTCATTGACATATAACTGGACAAAATTGTAATTTAGAGAATTTAAATAAATTTAATGGAGGATGAGTCACTCTTGGAGACAAATCACAGGGTGAAATCATCGAAATCGATGATGTTTCCTTTCATGTAAAAACATTAATTTAGAATTTTTTATATGTTTTAGGACATGAGAACAACTTTATCTGCAAAATTGAGTAATGTGATGAGTGATATCTTATGAACTTCGGGTATGATAAATGTATTATCCAAATATCATAATCTAGTTTTTTTTATCAACTCATAGGTATGAAAATTCTTACACACTCAACTTAGAAAAATTAATTAATCATATATTTCATTGTTTAAGTGAAATAAAATGATTATGATAGTTATATAATACTATATTAGGACACTATAACTTTAAAACTATGACTAAAATTTTTTGGAATGTAAATGTTTTGGATCTACCAGAAATAATGTTAATTCAACCAAAGTATATAATCCTTACGAATTTAGTAAGCAATGAATGTCTAGTTTTAAATCTAAAAGTAAAGTGTCAAATACTGAAGCTTTAAATTTAGTTCACATAGATTTATTTGGTCCCATACATACTTTATTTATAAGAAGAAAATACACTATATATGTCTTGGTTGATGATTACACTTGAATTAATTGGGTTTATTATTTCTCTCAAAAATCCAAAGCTCTTAATCATTTTATGGTATTTAATTTTTCTATTAAAAATTATAAAAACCTTTCTTTGGTTATTATCTAGAGTTACAATGGTAGTATGTTTGTAAACTATGAATTTGAAACATTTTATAGATAAAATATATTACTAATTATTTTCCAACCCCTAGAACACCACTGAAAAATTATGTAATTGAGTGAAGAAATTAAATTCTTCAGAAAATTAATAGGAATTTTATAAGTGATTATTCTATCACTCTAAATTTGTGTTCTATGGTTTTGATAACTATTTTTTATATTATTAATATATTATTACTCACATCCTTTCAGAGTAAAACTCATTATGAGTTTGGGATCAAAGGAAAGAAAAAAATTTCTTACTTTAAAACTTTTGGGTGTGAAGTATTCATCCAGAACACAAAAGATTAGTTTGATCCAAAAATAATAATTAGTGGATTTTTATGTTTATTCTTTAAATTTTAATTCTTAAAGGGTTTTTAATAGAAGAAATGTAGTTATTGAAGAAATGCTATATGTAATGTTTAATGAATCATATAATTTTTCTTTTGTGAAACCATCAAAAATTCATAGTTCCACTAATGTTTTCCAAAATCATTTTGCTAGTTTACTAAAATATGATATATAATTATCAATTATAAATCCTCTATAAGTGGTACCATTTGATTCAAAACATCAAAAACTTACTTTAACAAAAGATGTGTATTCATTAGTCAAAGATCAACATACCAAATTACCCAAAATCAGTCTGCCGTAATAAATAATACTTTAATTATATAATTGGGGATGTAAGTCAACCAGTTAAAACTAAAAGTTCTCAATGAAATTAATGTGATTATCATGATATCCTAACACAAATTGAACCAAAATAGTGGATAATGGTTTAGGATAGGAGTGTTGGAAAATGTAAATACAAGAAAATATCAATCAATTTGAATGGAATCAAGTTTGGACCTTAGTTAAACATATCATGGATCTAATGGTAATTGGAGTTAATAAATTAAGAAACAAATGTGATGGAAATAAAATAATTATTATAAATAAATCATGGTCTTTTTGTAACGGATATTTTCAGGAAGATGGTATATATTATGGTAAAACTTTTACATTTATATCTTCATTAGAATCTATCAGGACCATATTATCCATTATAGATCACCATAATTTTTATTTATATCAAATGTATGTGAAAAGTGTTTTCCTTAATAGGTATTTTCGAGAGGAAGTTTATGTTGAGAAAACTCTTGGTTCTGAAGATAATAAGTTTTTGGATAATGTATTTAAACTTTCTAAAGTACTCTATAGACATAAACATGACCTATGGAATTAGTATGAAAAACATATTATATATTTTCTTCAAAATAATGTTATTAAATGTGTATTGAACAAACTACATTCACCAAGACGTTTTTCAAAAATAAATTCATTTTTCAAATATATATCGATGATATTATTTATGGTTCAAACATAAAATCACATTCTGATAGTTTTTATTATCTTATGAAAAAACAGTTTGGAATGAGAATGAATGGAGAACAAAACTTTTCAATTGGTTTTCATATTATTTCAAAAATAGAAAGAAATATTTTAAATCAACATAAAAATATTATATATTTACTCAAAATAATTGGTTTTGAAAATTCATCTAACAATATTGCTCAGGTAGAAACATCTATCAAACGTGATCTTGAAGAAACATGAATATTGATATATCAACAACATTAAAAAATTGTTATTGTACGTTTAATAAATCTTATTATAAGTCAACCATAAAATATTTTTTTATTATTTCTAAAAATGATATTTCAAGATAATAAAAAATTATCATATTTAAAATCATAAAAATGAATTTATTTATACATGAAATGTACTTTAGACCATGGATTATTCTATTCTTCTAGAAATTATTTTATTCTGAATAGTCACTTGGATGCTGAATTTATAGGGTTTTAGGATACATGTAAAATATTATTCAAAATGATTTCAGTAATTTATAGAGGCTTTAGTCTCAAGGTAGAGAAAGATGAAATATTCTATAGAACTTTCCACTTTTGAAGAAGAATATATTGTAGTCGAATGTTTTTGTGCTTAAGTGTTGTAGAGCAACAAACAACGATTGATTTTTCTTTTAGTTTTACTTGAACTGCAAATATTTTTTATAATAATAGTGATAATTACTTATCTATATACCCAATTCATCATTCCAAATAAAATAACATTGATGTTACACACAATTTAGTTAGGGATCAAATGAAAAAAAGATATATTTATCTCAACTGTATTGAAATGAAAAATTATATTACTAATATTTAAAAAAATATATTACTTTAGATAGATTATAATCTAGAAAATTGATGTAGAGAATTATCAACCTACAGTGCTTTTCAATATAATTTTTTCAACTCTCTGTTTACATTTATAACATCTCTTTTAAAATAAGAGGAAATATTTCAATCATATTGTTTTTTTAATTTTTTTAGTTTTTCAATCTTATTGGTTTTCAATTTTATCAGTTCTTCATTTTTTCTATTTTTTCTTTTTTTATTATTTTTATTTTATTTTAAACCTTAAGAATTTTATATTACTTTATTTTATTATTTTTATGAAATATTAATAGTTTCAATCATGTCATCCATGATAGAGTATTATTATCCCTTAATTTTAGAAGATTACTTCATCAGGGTTTAATCTCTTCAACTATGTATTTTCTTGTTTTAAAATTACCATGAGGTTTTCGTTTATCATGGGTGGAGATGATCTAAATTCATATATAATTAATTAATTTTAATAGTTTGAGTCTTTATTATTTTTCAAAAGGAAATTTTTTCTTTTCTAATTCAAGGATATTTTAAATTTAAGCCATAATTTAATTTTTACATCATGTTTTTTGGCCTTTCATTTTCATGTAAGTATTTGAGGACAACTAATATGAAAAAGGTAATATTCATAGTTGAAAGAAATATTAAATTCCAATATAAGGATGAAAACATCAAGGGTTTTTTCTCATCAAATTTTTCTTTCAATGATTTTCTACATTGAATTTTTTTAAACAGATTTATCTTTACAAAAGTCTATCTAAAGAATCCTAGAAGGTCATATGCAGTGATTAAAGGTTTCCTAGAAAACAAATTAAGAGCATTAGATGCATCAAAATAACTCTCTATGATCATTAATGAAGAATCTGAAGTTAAAAGATTAATAATATATAATCATGTCTTCTTTTATATAGATATTCCTCATAAGATTCTAAAGACTTGTGGAGAAAGTGATGTTCAACCCAAACTCACTTTATAAGAATATATTTTCAAATAGAAACTAATAATCAAAATGGAAGTAAAATTGAAAATTAATATTAAATTAATTAAGATGAAATGATTTTTATAAAATATTTAAATATTGTAGAAATTTTTTCATGGCCTCTTCCCCCAAAGGTACCCCACATGGGCCAGGAATGGGGGAAGATAGAAAATGACACCTAAATACCACCTCTAATAGGCCATGGGTTAGAGGAAAAAAACATGGGTATATCATACATAAAAATGGGAGGCATTTACCTATGATATTTATAAATTATATATTAGATAGAAATACCCAAATAATATAGATTCTGAAAAATGTAGATAGACATCCCAATACATGACTTAAATTTGATAAAACTGAACAACTATAATAAAACTACATGTACCAAAAGATATCATTAGTAGTGACCTCAATGCCCAAACTGCTTTTGAATAACCTCCATGAGCTACTAAAGACTATCCTGATCACCAACCAACTACAATAGTCATGAAAATGGATTATATATATGTTGGGTGATCATAACATGTATAATTTTTAGCGTCCTCCATTGTGACTCTCATGTAAAAGATAAAGAAGAAACACTAAATCCCAATGAACAAAAAGTGAAGATAACTCATCACATAATATTGTATAATAATTTCCAAAACTCACCATAGATCCCTCACCAAGTATCACATACAAGTGATCATATAATATAATATAAAAAGAACACACCCTATTACCACTTCTCCACTGGTTTTCCATTGTTCCCCAACATTACACATCTTGATCAATCTCTATCCAAAAGTATGTCAGAACGAATACATCTAGGCTAAAGTGTCATAAAATATATCATGTAAACCACATCATCTAATAATCATTATACCATACACTCCACGTATCAAATCATCCCATCATCATGTGCCACATCTCCATATAGTAACCAAGTAGGTTCCAAGAGCCACCACATTTTGTATGTTTAGTATTATACCTCGAGACATCACAACCCATACATGACATACCTATAATAATCCATAGGATACTATATCTAGAGATACATGTGTCTGAAATAACAACAATCGATTACACCCCTTTACACACATATATGGTAATGATAACCACCATGTACACTAGCACAAAGAAACAAGCATGAGAATAGAGCATGGAAAGAGGGATTGTTAACCCTATATTCTTCACCAAAATATATGTTGGTTAAAAGACCCTCTTAGAGTCTATTGGGGTTCTATATACCTACCGACATTGGTTGGGTATCATATAAAATCATATATCATACATGATATATATAGCTCATAACTTCACTATGGGAATTAACCTAGTCTTTGGTTTAAATACAATTTTCATCCCTCAGACACCCGTCTTCCACTCCTAAAGAATAAATATAAAATAATAATAGAATCATTAAAAAATAATTTATTTTATTACGTTCATTACATTATTAATTTCACAATATAAAAATTAATTCAATTAACCATCAACATTTCATTATCATTACTTTAACATGTTCATCAATTTATTCATATTCTCTCTAGTAATAAACCAACTGATTCCATGGTTTCTCCAGATTATAGAATTTTCATAATTATAAAAATCCATCAAACCCATATAATAATATGTTAATTATTCATTATCATTCCATGTTTCTAAATATTTTATGACTCATCTAAAGTTACAATATAATAGACCTATAACAAACCACAATAAGATGACTCAAGTAGTGGGGAAAGGAAATTAGAAACAAGAAACCTATCCATCTTGAAATTGAATAATATTAATAATCTAGAATTAATCACTATTTTCAAAGTAGAAATAAGAAATCCCATCCTTAACTCGTTCCATCGATCTTGGTTTTATCCCTGTTAACGATATACATATCATTATACATCCATTCTACCATAACGGATGCCAACTTCTACCATAACCTTAGGCCTCCAAACCCATGTCTCATAAAAAATAAACCATTACAAGCTCAAATTATGTTAAATAGAAATTCTCACATCCATATCAACACACAAGGTAGAAAGCAGATAACAAACATATTCAATAGGACATCTAGGCGCTTAAACCAAGGCATCCAGCCTTTATAAGAAAACAGACTCAATCACCCCCAAACATTTACCTTTTTCAAACAAATATTTATTTTCCATATTAGATTAACTATTTTATTTATTATTGTTTACAACTATAGTAATCCTAAGGATTCATCTATTGAAGGATACAAATTATTTACACATTTTTCAAGCATAATATCTAGATTCATAAAACTTAAGGAATAAAATTTTAATTAATCATGCCTATTCATTATTTCAGAAATAAGTATTCTTGATTATAATTATTTATATAAATTGAATTAACATAGGAAATTTTATTTTTAAATAAACATTAAATAGGTATACCTTTGATTTCTATCGAATATAAGAATGATTACAGTTAAACAAGGATCTTTAATTCTATAGCCAACAAAAGTTATTAGCTTTACATTATTTAACCATTTCCATCATATGAAACATAAAAATACATTGCATAAAAAATATTATAAATATTATAGTAAATAAATATGATAACAAGTAATAAACATAGATAGCATGGTATCTATAAAATCAAGAGGAAAATCATTATCACAGTGGAAAAACTATGATCACTAGAACTGTAAACCATATCTTTTCATTATTCAAGATTAATAATCATTATGTTAAATTTAAAAATCTCCAAAAGAGAAAAATCATTATGAATTTATTATTTAACATAAGAGAATAAGTTATCTCGTTCCTCTATTAGAAGATCAACATTCTTCACTCATGAATGCACGATTGAGGTTCAACCACCATTAGAAACAACACCACAAGACTAATCGAAATCAATCTAGAACCTATCATACTCAAAACAACAACAAACCACTATAAAAACACCCAAAATATAGGGATTGGTGACCATAAAAATATAAATAAAATGTTGAATAAAATTTCAATGAAAAGAGGTGTAAAATGAGTACCTTGGGACAATGTTGTTTGAATCTCCAATAAATAGATTTTAAAACCAGAATAAATCGTATAAGGGGAACTAAAGGGATGTATAAAAACACTACAATGAAATAATTACTTCGGTGGTATCCTCCATGTGAGAAAATGAGAAGCCACACTCTAGGTTCCCTAAATATATCTAGAAATTGAAGTAATGCTAAAAAAAGCTGCATGTAACAGTTATTAGAGGAGACAGTTTTGAAGTGTCTAGGTTCAGATATATAATTAGAGGGTGAGGGATGAATAAGTGATGTAATTTTACACTTTTTCCTTTTCTATTCATCCTTTATGACCGGTTAAGATCTTGATCCCTCGTTATTTAGAGTCTCACTTCTCCCGTATGCAAATAGATGAAAACACTGAAAACCCACACATGGGTTTTTTATACGGTCTTCCCCTGATGTGGGTGAGTACTCCCTTACTGTGTTTGGGATAATACGATACATATAATTTTCACTAGTAACATGAAATTTGATTACAAATATAGAAAATCTACTAAAATTCATGACTGAAAAACTCTTATAATGTCTGATCACAACTGATTACTGTGGACCATCTCCAGATAGGATCCTTAGGCTAACATCTCACTAATTTCCTTTATAATGAATCTCACCAGTTGATATATATCCCAAAAATCTCCTGTTATTTATCCAATAATCCCACCAATTATTCAATGAATACCACTTTTGAATAGGTCTACAACTTCCACTGACTTCAGATGTTGTGATTTTTTCAATTTATTCTACTTCAATTGAACTCATTATAATATTCTGATTAACTGTTAGCCTTGCTCAGAATACTTGTCACTTTTTTGTCACTATCCTTAGATCATTCATGCATATTGCATGATACTCCCAGTATATCATTTTCATATGATTTCACTAGCATGATATTATTCATGTATTCTCAAATACCAATTCATTCTCACATTTATCCTCACATGTGGTAAACCCCGCGTTTACTTTGTATGCACACACTCACTATCCATAGTTATTGAATGAAAACCCAAACACAGACACCGTTTTTTTTCTCATTGAACATATGCCTGAATGAAGGAATTTTCCTATAAACACTTACACAATGGTGTATGAATGATATATCATGAGTGCATATCTTGTTGATACACAGTACTGCATTTTCACACTACTCCTTTGTGAACAATAGTGAAGCACCCACTATTTCATCCTTCATACCTGCAATAAATTATCACACTACCTCTTAGATTCATAGTGTTTCCACTAATCGTCGAAAACACTACTGGAAATATATACAATACCAACAGTTCAAAACCATTGGTATAGGCTGGAAAACCGTTGGTATAAGATATACCAATGGTTTCCCAGAACGTAGGGAAGTAAGGCGTTGGGAAAGACCTTTACCAACGGTTTAAGGAAAACCGTTGGTAAAAGGTGCTGAAAGTTTTAATTTCCCAACAGTTCCTCTAAATCGTTGGCAAAAGGATTTACCAACGGTTTAAAACCGTTGGGAAATTCATATTTTTGATCTTATACCAACGGTTCAAAACTATTGGTATAGATTTTTATGAATGGTTTAGATAAACCGTTGGTATATATTCATATATGCTCAAAGTATACCAACGGTTCTAAACTGTTGGAATTGGGTATTTTCACAAAAAACCAGCAGCCTGCATACACCTGCCTCCACTTGATAGACCTGCATAAAAAACATCACAAATAACATCTATAAATAGACTTCAAACACCACAAAAAAACATTGGAAATGGCACATAAAAACATCACTCTTCCAATTAACCTATTTCAATTTATTGGGTTCACACATATAAATTTTTTCTTACTCAAAAAGGTGATGATTATGATAGAAATTGGTGCATGAGGGGTATGTGTGATAAAGTGAATTAATAATGTGGTTAATATTTGTGCATCATCTAGAGTGATGCATGACTTGCATTGAATGTGATGTGGGGGGATGTCCAGAGAGGGGAGGGGTCATCCAGGAAGAGGGGATGAGGGGAGATTTACAGGGAGCGAGTATGGGGGTCATGGAGAATGTGCAACAAGGATTTGTATTCAAATTATAGCATATCATCACATGTATTTGACGAGCATGAGCTAATAAGCTTACCAGGTCATTCATATAGTTCAGGACTTACAAAAATGGAATAATCCCAAATAAAATTGCATGATCAGAGAAATAAAAAAAGGCATGTGAAATCAACATGAATACATTTACATATCATCCATGAGGTATAAAATTTAATAAAATTGTAATAGAATTATTCATAAGTCATATGAGTCTCATTTACTTGCACACACAGTGGTACAAAAGGAAAATGTTATTCATGTCCGGGGGGCTATCCGGGGTCCAAGGAGGAGGGTGGGGGGATATCCAGGGTCCAGAAAGGGGGGTGGGGGCTCTCAGGGGCTGTCCATTCACATCACATTTTACTCGTGGATCTTTGTCCTTATGTTTCAATAGAATTCGAATGCGTTTGGTAATTCTGTTGTATGTCAGTTGTTGATTTCATTTAAAATTAAGTCCATTTTTAAGAAAACAGAGGAACTTTTAGTGATTTTGGCCACACCGGGCCTCAGATTGCAGTAGGGTTGACTCGAACATGTCACATATGGGACATGGATCGTTGTGCAAAAGTATCAACACAATCAGAAGCTGTTTGATCAGTTTGGAGTATGTACATAAAATATTGTCCATTTTAAACAAAATACATACAGATGGAGTGATACCGGACACACTGTGCTTCAGATTGAGCCAAGGTTGACTCGTACACATCACATATAACCCATGGATCGTTGTCCTAATGTTTCAACACAATCTGAAGAAATTTGGTCGGTTTCCTGTCTGTTAGTTGTTGATTTCACTTAAAAATAAGTCCATTTTGAACAAAAGAGAGGAAGTTTGAGTGGCCTCGGCCACACCATGCCTCGGATAGAGGTGAAGTTGACTTTTACATGTCACATTTGACCCAATGATCATTTTCCTTATGTTTCAACAGAATCTGAATGCATTTGGTCGGTTTGTCGTATGTCAGTTGTTGATTTCACTTAAAATTAAGTCCATTTTTAACAAAACAGAGGCACTTTGAGTGGTGTCGGCCACACCGGGCCTCGGATTGAGGCAGGGTTGACTCGTACTCATCACATATGAGTCATGGATCGTTTTTCAGAACTATCAACACAATCAAAAGATGATTGATTTGTTTGGCGTATGTACATAAAATATTGTCCAATATAAACAAAATACATACACTTGGAGTGATATCGGCCACACCGCACCTCAGATTAAGGAAGGGTTGACTCATACACGTCACATATAACCCATGGTTCTTCTTGTGGTAGTATCAACAGAATATTAATGCATTTGGTCAGTTTACTGAATGTCAGTTGTTGATTTCACTTAAAATTAAGTCTATTTTTAACAAAACAGAGGCATTTTGAGTGGTGTCGGCCACACCGAGCCTCGTATTGAGGCTAGGTTTACTCGTACACATCACATTTGACTCATGTATTGTTTTCCTAAAGTTTCAATATAATCCGAATGTGTTTGGTTGGTTTTCCACATGTTAGTTGTTGATTTCACTTAAAATTAAGTCCATTTTTAACAAAACAGAGGCACTTTGAGTGGTTTCGGCCACACCGGGCCTTGAATTGAGTGAGGGTTGACTCGTACACATCACATATGAGTCATGGATTGTTGTTAAAAAGTATCATCACAATCATAAGTCGTTTTATAGGTTTGACGTATGTACGTAAAATATTGTCCATTTTAAACAAAAGATGGATAGTTTGGGTGGTTTCGGCCACACCGCGCTTCGAATTGAGGTGGTCTTGACTCGTACATGTCACATTTGACCCATGGATCGTTTTACTAATGTTTCAATAGATTCGGAATGCATTTGGTTGGTTTTTCATATGCCAGTTGTTGTTTTCACTTAAAATTAAAGTCATTTTGAACAAAAGAGAGGCATTTTGAATGGTACCATCCACACCACGCCTCGGATTAAGGCAGGGATGACTCGTACACGTCACATATGACCCATGGATCATTTTCCTATAGTATCAACAGAATCCAAAAACGTTTGGTCAGTTTACTGTATGTCAGTTGTTGATTTCAATTAAAATTAATTCTATTTTTAACAAAACATAGGCATTTTGAGTGGTGACGGCCACACCAAGCCTTGTATTGAGGCGGGGTTTACTCGTACATGTCAAATTTTTCTCATGGATCGTTTTCCTTAAGTTTCAATATAATCTGAATGCGTTTGGTCGGTTTGTCGTATGTCAGTTGTTGATTTCACTTAAAATTAAGTCTATTTTTTACAAAATAGAGGCACTGTGAGTGGTGTCAGCCACACCGGGCCTCTAATTGAGGCAGGGTTGACTCGTTAACATCAAATATGAGTCATGGATCATTGTTCAAAAGTATCAACACAATCAGAAGCTATTTTATCTGTTTGACGTATGTACATAAAATATTGTCCATTTTAAACAAAAGAGTGACAGTTTGGGTGGTTCCGGCCACACTGCACCTCGGATTGAGGCAAAGTTGACTCGTACACATCACATATGACCCATGGATCTTTTTCGTAATTTTTCAATAGATTCAGAATGCATTTGGTCGGTTTTTCATATGCCAGTTGCTGTTTTCACTTATAATTAATGTCATTTTGAACAAAAGAGGGACATTTTGAATGGTACCGTCCACACCGCGCCTCGGATTAAGGCAGGGTTGACTCGTACACGTCACATATGACCCATGGATCGTTTTCCTATAGTATCATTAGAATCCAAATGCGTTTGGTCAGTTTACTGTATGTTGGTTGTTGATTTCACTTAAAATTAAGTCCATTTTTAACAAAACAAAGGCATTTTGAGTGGTGTCAGCCACACCAAGCCTCATATTGAGGCGGGGTTTACTCGTACACGTCATATTTTACTCATGGATCGTTTTCCGTAAGTTTCAATATAATCCAAATGCATTGTTCGGTTTGTCGTATATCAGTTGTTGATTTCACTTAAAATTAAGTCCACTTTTAACAAAACAGAGGCACTTTGAGTGGTGTCGGCCACACTGGGTCTCGAATTGAGGCGGGGTTGACTCGTACCCATCACATATGAGTTATGGATCTTTTTTCAAACATATCAACACAATCATAATCCGTTTGATCGGTTTGACGTATGTACGTAAAATATTGTCCATTTTAAACAAAAGAGGGACAGTTTGGGTGGTTCCAGCCACACCACGCCTCGGATTGAGGCAGGGTTGACTCGTACACGTCACATATGACCCATGGATCGTTTTCCTAAAGTTTCAATAGATTCTGAACGCATTTGGTCGGCTCTTCGTATGCCAGTTGTTGTTTTCAATTAAAATTAAAGTCATTTTGATCAAAAGAGAGACATTTTGAATGGTATCGTCCACAACGCGCCTCAGATAAAGGCGGGGTTGACTTGTACACATCACATATGACTCGTGGATCGTTTTTCTGTAGTATCAACATAATCCTAAAGCATTTGGTTGGTTTACCGTATGTCAGTTGTTGATTTCACTTAAAATTTAAGTCCATTTTAACATAACAGAGGTATTTTGAGTGGTGTCGGCCACACTGATCCTTCTATTGAGGCGGGGTTTACTCGTACAGATTAAATTTGACTCATGGATCGTTTTCCATAAGTTTCAATATAATCCGAATGTGTTTGGTCAGTTTTCCGTATGTCAGTTGTTGATTTCAATTAAAATTAAGTCAATTTTTAACAAAATAGAGGCACTTTGAGTAGTGTTGGCCACACCGAGCCTTTAATTAAGGCGATTTTGACTCGTTAACATCACATATGAGTCATGGGTCATTTTGAATAATTATGAACACAATCAGAATCCGTTTGATCGGTTTGGATTATGTACTTAAAATATTGTCCATTTTAAACAAAAGAGGGATAGTTTGGGTGGTTCCGGCCATACCGTGTCTTGGATTGAGGCGGCGTTGACTTGTACACGTCACATATAATGCATGGATCATTTTACTAAAGTTTCAACAGATTTGGAACGCATTTGGTCGGTTTTTCGTGTGCCAGTTGTTGTTTTCACTTAAAATTAAAGTCATTTTGAACAAAAAAGTGGCATTTTTAATGGTACAATCCACACCGCGCCTTGGATTGAGGCAGGGTTGACTTTTACAAGTCACATATGACCCATGGATAGTTTTCCTATTGTATCAATATATTCCGAATGTGTTTGGTCAGTTTACCGTATGTCAGTTGTTGATTTCACTTTAAATTAAGTCCATTTTTAACAAAACAGAGGCATTTTGAGTGGTGTCGGCCACACCGAGCCTTGTATTGAGGCAGAGTTGACTCATAAACGGCACATTTGACTCATGGATCATTTTCCTTACGTTTCAACAGAATCCAAATGTGTTTGGTCGGTCAGTCGCATGTCAGTTGTTGATTTCACTTAAAATTAAGTCATTTTTAACAAAACAGAGGCTCTTTGAGTGGTATCGGCCACACCGAGCCTCGAATTGAGGCGAGATTGACTCATACATGACACATATGAGTCATGGTTCATTTTGAAAAAGTATCAACAAAATCAAAAGCTTTTTTATTGGATTGGCGTATGTACGTAAAATATTTTCCATTTTAAACAAAATACATACACTTGGAGTGATACCGGCCACACTGTGCATCGGATTGATGCGGAGTTGACTTTTACATGTCACATATGACCCATGGATCTTTTTCATAAAGTTTCAACACAATTCAAAGGCGTTTGGATGGTTTCCCATATGTCAGTTGTTGATTTCACTTAAAAATAAGTCAATTTTGAACCAAAGAGAGGCAGTTTGAGTGATCCTGGCCACACCATGCCTTTTATTGAAGCGGGGTTGACTTATACACGTCACATTTAACCCATGGATCATTTAAGATAAGTTTCAATAGAATACAAATGTGTTTGGTCGGAGGGGAAGGGTCTAGTCGGGTACGCGGAGATGCTCGTCTACCTCTGGTACGAACCTCCCTTGTACCATCGGTCTAAGCACTGAAAGAATGGAATAATGAAAAGTGCACATACTTATGAAACTATAAAATCTACACATAGATAGCACATAGCCGCATCATTTCATAAAAAATAACACTAAGGATCAGACAAAATAGAAGCATTCATGTAGAGTAATGACAAGTGCACATACAGATCAGAAGCAGCTAAAAAATTGTTGCATACATGCCATGTTTATTTCCTAAAACCATGTAAAAAAAGCAAAATGATGAAACTATGGAATAGGGGTTGCCTCCCAAGAAGCGCTAGGTTTTACATCTTCAGCCAGATGGATGGACACTGGTCGATCTTCTTGGTCCATCAGCTCCGAACTCCTCTACCTCTTACAAGAACGGGTGGTCATGTCATCAAGATCATAGAGACACTTAGTGGGATTGATCACTTCAGGAGCGTATCGGGCGTGAATCTAGTTTGGAAGTAAGAGAATATGGCACTCGTCATCAGCCGGACGCTGAGTCACCCGTCGTGCGAGGTCAAATGGAGACAGGACATGCACATTAATGATCATGGAAGAGGCAGAAAATCTAGACATTATTGGCTAAGCTGCATCCACAAATAGATTCATTTTTATATATTAGAACCTTTATAAATGTTTGTCCCATTTTTACAAACAATTAATGTGTGAAAATTGTGAAAAATAACTTATCAGATATATAAAAATGGATTTAATCATGGACATGATGCATAATATCTCAAATATTCCTCATTGGATCCCAATTTGAAATTTTAATCCATTATCATATGTCTTATATCAATTTATTTTTATTTGGATCCTTAAGGTTTAATGCTGTTTTGTAAAATCTAGCCAAGGGAGGATAGGCTAGTGACTTGGAATACAATTGGATGCTATGTGGTGAAAACCATATTATAAGCATTGTTTAGGATATTATTGAGGTGGTTTGAGGAACAAACTCTTACATCTTCTATTTCCCACTGAGACAGTGGTAGAGGTCGTGTGTGACCTGGACAGCTGGTTGCTATTGTTCTGTTTCCCATGAATAACAGTGGTAGAGGTCTTGGACCTGGACAGTTGTAAACTGTTGTGAACCCCGATCCAGGGTGTGGATCAAATTTATACAAATTGTTGAGAGGACTAAGTCTCGGATTGAGACTGAACCTCTTGGTTATATCTACTATGCTATATCTTTCAAATTTATTCTTTTATTCCGCTGCTAATTTCTTTAAAACCAAAACTGTTTTAAAGTCAGTTTGATAATTAAATTCGCAAGTGTTTATATTAGTTGTAAATCAATAAGTTGGTTTCAAAAGTTAATCAATCTTTTTTTTTGATTAACTGGGAAATAATCAATCCCTTGAGAACCCAACCAAACCCTTACGTTGATATAAATTCACTACACTTTAATTAAGTATTTTATTTGGGGTTTGTTAAGACCAAGTTTTAAAACAGAAATTTTAATTGGAACTCAATTCACCCCCCTCTTGAGTATCCACTCCAACCAACATCATGCATCATATACATGAATGTATTTTACTCTTATTAATTTCATCTTAGTAAACAAATTCTAAAAAGATAGCTTAGGTGGAAGACTACCCACATACATGAAATAATATTTCATGCTTATTTTATGAATGGAAATAGAAATATGTAAATATTATTTTTCATGTTTTCAGTCAAAATTCAAAATAATATATCATTATGTATCATATATAAATGGACTTAGCGCATACTATCTCCATCACTCTTCTAGAAAATGATGAATAGCATCACTAACCATGGTAAATTTGGTGTGTTCACATGATCTTCTTCCTTATTTCACAATGATTTCATGTAATCCAATGTTGCTTCACGTGAAAAGATGTATCTATGGGATCCTCAAAATACCTCCACATGACATGGTTGAGTGTCCATGAGTTTGTTCATGTGACAACATGTGATGTTTTCAGGATCTGGTTCCAACTCTTTTGTGTAATAAGGATGCTTCCCAGAATGTCCTTTGAGAGATTAGGGTAGATCACAGATTCCTTATCCTTCATGAAACCAAAGTGGTTCAAAATATATTCCATTGCATGCTCAAATCATGTGGACTCCTTCTTCCATTTGTGTAAATGATTCATGTGAGTCCTCTCTTTCGAGTGATCTTGAATTTTCTTAGTGGACATCAACAAATTCTCTCATCCATGACTCTATTTATATAGGAAAATCCAAATTTCCAATTTATACCTAAATAATTAATGTTTCATGAACATGGTATGTTGATTATTGTTTTCAAAATCCAGAAGATCTCAAGATATCTCATTCTTTTGAATGGTTGTAAGTCTTTGCTATCTTCATTCATCAGTCGAAAGATCACATGATCTCTGTGATTGCCTCACATGATCCCTTCATTGATCATGTGGTGCCCCTATGAACAAACTATTTGAAAACCTCATTATAATCCTAACTAATAAACATAATAATTCCTACAAAATATGGATGGATCATGAGATTAAATATACAATTATCTTCATGTGTAGGATTTAGTGATTGTTTACAAGACATCATGAGCTTCCACTTATTAATTGTTGGTTGTCACCTTACTATTATGTGATACATTGATCATCATGTGATGTAAATTAGGTTTTTTATTCATCCATGTGATGTATTCATGTGGGACATATAATTCTTTCCTTGTATTTGTGACATATCTCATTCATTGAAAACATTGATTGCTTGCATGTTCTTGGTATGATCAAGTCTGTATTGGTGTCTTCTGGTGGGATTGTATCTTTAGATCACATGGATAAAAGCCACATTTAGAGTTTAAGGATGATAGGTATATTCAAAAGTTGATACATGGGAGTTTATATGGTGGAATTATTTAAAAAATGAAATGTATAGGGGTTCATAAGTCTATGATGATGAAAATATTTTGGTCCACATTATTTATGTCATTTCAATGATGATTGAATAGTTCATAGGGTTTGTTTCACCACATTGATTCCTCATCCAAACATGGCTTCGTATTATTACCCATCTCCAAATGCAACATCCATGAGCTATCTATTAGGGATCACTACTGGTTGACATTCACCACATTCCACCACATCCAAGACACACAAGCATGTCCATCGGTATTATTTGAGTGTGTTATGCACCCATTCACACCTTATACATGGGTGTTCCAATGGGGGGGCTTGTAAATGGCCCTTGTGGGCATTGTCCCACCATCTATTGTCATCGGGGGATACATTGAATGACACCCCCATATGGTTGAGTGTGACACCCCATATGTGTGGGGTCAAGTGGGAAAGTTTCCCTTAGTGTATGGCCATGTTTTTTGAATGAGGAAACAAATATATTTTTTAAATATAGTAAATAAACTCCTCAATCTAGGAAAACTTAGTTTTATTACCAAGGAAACATAAAAACTATTATTAAAATATTTTCCATACATAGTACATAGAAATTTTTCTTGGTAATTTTAAATCCTCGTTTGATCTTCCTGAAAATTTGTGTTTTTTATGATCTTCAAATCCTTCTCTTCCAAAACATTTCCTTGTGAAAATTAAAATTTTCATGGTCTTTATCAAATTAGAAACCCCTAATGAAGTATATTATTTCTTTTAGCATGTAAAACTTAAGAAATATTTAAAAACCAATTCATCATGCAAATGAATTTTTACATGCTCATCATATAAAATCCTCATTCATTTTTCATGGCCTTCCCTTATACATAAATGATGAAGATAATGTGCACTATACCTATAAAATTGGAACACGAATCTAAACATAAGAATAGTTTATCATTATTCTTACTTCTGAGGATAATTATTCAAGAATGAAATATAATTTCATCAAATGAGTAAATTATAATTCTCCAAGAATCATCATCAATCAGGGAGAATTTTCTTACCAATTTAAATCTAACGAGTCAACAATAATTCTACATGAAACCAGCCTTCTTAAATAGTTCTTAAACACTTTATTAGTCTATGATTAATTAATAATCATGGATTTATTTCTCATACATTGACTTCAATTACTTATTTTCTATTGAAAAAATTCAATTATACTCATCAATCATCCACATGGGATTCTTAATCTCCCCCATTGGATTTGTCATTAAAACCATTTAATTAAAGTCAATTTCCCTTCTCCCCATTACTAATAATAAATGAAAAGGATTAATGAAGGGGTTTTCTTCTTCATTTAATGGAATTTGGAAACGAATTATCTTTTTTTTGAAAGAATTATGGCCCCACATGGTCCACATAGAAAAGATACTTTAGTCGGTCAACTCTATGTCTACATGGGATAACCCTGGGTAGAAAAAAGGGAAAAACTACTGAGTTTATATATGATGTACATTAACAAATATTAATGTGATATAATGACCATAACATAATTATTTCTCAAATAGAGGTTAGTATAAAATAGATATATCAATAAATATATTCTCCTACAAACTTTTCAAAAATCATCACAAATTTCAATTGCAGTATTATTTTTCTCTCCCTTTCTATGATCTTACTCATCAACCAAAACTCCCCTTGATGAACATATTTAATATAATATAAATAAGGAAAATTAGTTTAATTATCCTACCTTTATTTTCAACTTCTATACATATGACCTCATCTTTCAAAAATTCATTGAGAAAACCTTGATAACATATCTTTCATGTTTAGTTCCCCAAAATTGGTGAACATCCTTCATTCTTCCAAGAGAGTAGTTTCATAAAATAATATTCTGGATGTTCATATTGATGATCCACCATTTTTGAACAGTCAATGTTTTTATCATATCCCAAACAATCAGTCCAAATTGGTTTCTTCCAGTGATTTTATTCATTTATCATCTTGAGAATGAACTTAAACTTTTATTCCATGTACTGTAATCACACAAATACTTCACAAGAATAAAGTAATAATGTGGAACAACTGTGAGATTCTTAATACGATCAATAGGTTTGAAAATTTTCTATCAACCAATAAAATACTTTTCTTATAGCTCAAACATGTATAATACACTTCATTATTTAAAATTATTTAGATTTCACATTATGATATTTCACAAATATTATAGACTATTTTCTTTCATTCACCTTCATCTTTTGTATATTATTTATCTTCACATCAGTAAGAAGTATAATGGGTTCCCTTGTTTCTTTTTTTCAATCATTATCATATTCATTTGATTAGATAGAACAATCATACAATTTTTCCATTTTTTTGGTCGACATACACCTTCCAAAAAAATTTGAGACATTAGCATTCTCATTTTTTGACAACCTCATGAAATTTGAATCCTTATTCATGTGAAAAAAATATTTTCCCCGTTGTATTCATACTAACTAGTACATCATATTCAGCTTTTTATATTTCTCTATAAAAAAGTAAGTAATCAGGACAAATGATTAAGCACTCTTTATTAACATATTCTATTTTGGAGATTCCACATGGCTTCCTCATTACTTTTATGTTACATTTATTAGGAAACAAATTAAAATATTCTTCATGAATTTCTTCACTCAATCCTATTTTCTTGTTTCTCTATTGGATTGATTCTCTTCTTGATTTCAATTTGATTTTATTTATTTATATGGTCTGTTTTCATTGATCCATGGTTTGAACTCTCTTTCCATTGTATATGAATATTTTCATGGTTGATATGACATTTTTGAAATCCATTTTATCATTCTTCTT
Source organism: Viscum album (assembly GCA_963277665.1). Lineage (NCBI taxonomy): Eukaryota > Viridiplantae > Streptophyta > Magnoliopsida > Santalales > Viscaceae > Viscum > Viscum album. Next base: position 1,431,823,860 of record OY728141.1, read on the forward strand.
GGGAGTATCTTCTATCACAACTTTATTGACTTCATCATTCCGTGTATTACTCAATAAATTATTTTTTACATTTATTATCTTCTTATACATTTTTTATGGAGTTTTTCTTTCATAAATATATTAATAGAGCATGGTTGTAATATACCAATACTTATCAAAACTGTGACCACTTCTACTGAAATAACTACAAAAATCATTGAGACACCGAAATCTATTCTTGATAGATAGATTCTTCTTAATGTGTGTATTACACTTCTATTTTGATTGATCTCCTTTCAAATTTTATATTATCCCCCTTAATGATGGATATATATTGTTTTGATATATTGACACATTATGACAACAATTAAAGGCTTGATGCACAAATTTCCAGGAAAACCAACTATAGCCAATAAATCTACTTATTTTTCATGTAGTACCAATCTTTCTAAATTAAGTTATTTGTTATTTCTGGATTTTCCATTACATAATTAAGACATCATTTAGGGAGTTGTTTCTATTGATCTTTCAAATATCCACATTTGGTGTTTTGGTGGATATGTCATTATTTTTATCAATCCACATCTTCCCAACTTTTGGAATTGAACATGTACTAGAAGATGATATTGAATAAGTAAAAACAAAATTAATTGGGTTATGGGTTACCTTCATCCACGAGCTTTTATAAGGTTGATCAATAAATGATATTTACATATTATTACCACCAATATGGTTCAATTTATAGACATTATTCATTTCAAAAGTTCGAATAGATACATCCCTTCTTGGAGGTTGAATCAGATCATATGTTCGTGTGGCAGAGTTCTTCTTCTCATCAAATTGGGAAGTTCCAGCATGTGTCTACTTCAAATTTTCCAATTTTCAAATATATTTTAAGAAATTTCTTGCTAATGGAAAACTTATCATTTTAAAATGAATTCATTTTTCCTTCCCAATCACTACATTCTCATAATATGGTCTACATTTTTTCTACTACATTCAATTAATGATTTTCCATGGTCTTTGATTCTTTTGGATCCAACTATCAATTTGTCTTCTTTGATAGATATATTATCTTTATGAGATTCATCTAGATCATGTATATTCTGCATATACTCTTCATGAAACATGGCCTTTTCTTCAACTAATATTTAAATCCCATTAACCTTACATGTTTTGTCATTAAGTTTAGAATCTTATACATTCATGGAAACCTTGAGCAATATTTGAAGTGCATGTATTGCTTCACCATAAAAATGTTTACTCACAATTCTATCATAATAATTAAATTCAAATTATACCTAAATTATTAAAATATATTTATTGAAATGAGTCACAAATTCTACCGTTACATCAAAATGGTTTATGAAAATATTTAACATTTTTTGATTTATTTTTAAGTGCATCCTATTGTATGTTTATTCTTTCTTCAAGTTTTTATCTATTATAAAACTGGTCTTTAAAAGAACAAAATATATATGAAATCACTTATTTATGATTATACTTCATAAATCTCTCAAATTGAGAGTATAACACTTAAATAATGTTTATGGATTCAACTTCCTTACACTGTCTACATCTTGATCTAGTTTCTTCATAAGAATAATTGTCAAATTATTTTACATGAGATAATTAATCTATCTTTTTTTCATTGAGATTTTACTCAATTTATTTTTTTCCCTCTTCTACTTATTTTTTCATGTCTTGGAAGATACGTTTATTTATTCTTATATAGGAGTGAATACGATGTATACCACCTATGGTACTTTAGAATCAACTTCAAAATTTCACTTCATATAATCCTTTAAAAAATCTAGGAATAAAACTTTAATCCATTCAAAGGTAGAACTATTCTATGATACCACTTGTAGTGCATAGACGGATCACGTAGGGACACAAATATGGGGGGGATCATCAGACCCATCTTTTTACTAGATTTTAATTTTTCTTCTATTATCTCGTCCTACACTCAAACATCTACCCTAGATAAGAGGAATGGATCTATTGTGTGCTATTAACAATCACATATACAGGAAATGTATATAATAATGGAAACAATAACACATAATGCTTTTTAAAAGACACACTCCTTTTCATTATCAACCATTGGATGTATCATGGATTCTCTTATCACTATATCATTGTAATGATTATAGATACCAAGAATTGTTATATAATGATTATGTAGGAAATAAACAATCATCCTCAATCAGTGGAATTCTATACTAGTACCAATAGTCTTCAATGTAATTATTCATACTCACACCACTAGTTATTCAAAGATATTCAATAATCACACTGAAAAAGATCTATCTACTACACTAGATGACTTTTAATCAACTAGATAATCTTGTACCTCTTCAGAATGACTTTCACTACTACTATATCAAAAATATTAAAAGCCCATTGGCCTTGTACTCTTTAATAATTTTAAGATGAAACTTACACTTCACTACTCTATTATAATGACAAACTAATGGAATTTGTCAATTCACTACATGTTGACTTCATCATTTCTTCTTGAATTCTTATCACACTGAAAGTCTCATATATGAATGGCTTGTGAAATATTTTTCAGATTCAAAATCAAAATTTAATCTTGCATGCAAGAATATGTCACATAACAATTTATGAATCTTAAAATTATCTTATGTTCATTATCAAATCAAATATTTAATTTTAAATAATCTTAACACACATTGTATCATCTTCTTAGATTTTACATTCTAATTAATTGATGTTAATCAAGTATAGAGGAAGGGGTGCATAGAATTCATGGATTTCAAGGGTTTCATACAACTTACTCTTTCCATCATGTGAATGGATCTTGTGATATCACTACCTCCTTCACATGATCATTTAAGATTCACATTAACTACGATCACATAAACACATTATTTTCATGAATGTGCTTCATGTGACTAATACACTATCAATGGGTTCCTTCAATGTTATAGGAGGTGTGTCCATGGGATCTTATTCCTTCCTTCACAATGCTTTAATATAAGCCAATGTTTCTTCGAATATATGTTTCACATGAAAATATTTTTTCATGGTATCCTCTAAATACCTGCATGTGAAAAGGTTGAGTGTCAATGAGTCCCATTACATAACAGCATGTTTTTCCATGGGATCCATTTTAAAATCCTCCATGTAATAAGGATTCTTTCCAAGATTTCCATCATGAGAGTAGGTTAGCCTGCAAATTCCTTCTCCTTCATAAAAACAAAGTTGTTTTTGAGATATTACATCATGTGATAAAATCATGCATAATCCTTCTATCCTAATCCTACATGATTCACATGAGTGATTTATTTTGAGAACTATCACAGTTTGTTAGTGGGAAATAACAACATCTCTCATCCATGACTATGTTTATATAGGAAACTCCTCACTTCCTAAGATATAATAAATATTTCATATATGATAAATATTGTTAGTTGAGGAAGGTTTTAGAAAACTCAATGATCTCAAGGGATATCATTTTTTGAATGGTGATAATTCTCCTTAATCTTCATTCATCCCTAGAAGGATCACACGATCTGAGTCATTTCCATGAATGATCTCTTAATTGATCAATTGATTCCCCTATTAATAGATTCTTCAACAACCTCATTTAAATCTCAAATAATCCATATGATAATTGATGTAAAATATGGAAGGTTTATGTGATCAAACATATGTTTATCCTCATGTAGTGGCAACGATGATTGTCCATGGGACATCATGTGATGTTTCTTATTCTTGGACAGTTTTAACCTTGTTATATCATGATCCATTGATCATCACATGATGTAAATGCGATTTGTCATTCATTAATGTGATGTATTCATGATACACTACTTGTTCTTGTGAAATACTCATTTGAAAACTTCATGACATATCACATGCATGGAAGAAATCAATTACATGAATGTGCTCGATACAATCAAGTCAGTCTCAATGCCTAGTAGTGGAATGGTGTGTTGATATCACACAAATTAATAATTCGTTGAAAGGTTGAAGATAATATGAATGTTCAGAAAAAATTGGGATCTCATTTGTAAGAACTAATTCAAATATGAAAGTCCCAAGAGATCTTATATCCAAGATGAAGTAGATCATGAAACCAATGATATTTATGTCATTTAAATGATTAGTAAAATGTATTTGGGGTTACTGTCCCACATCCATTATTATATTGAACATGGATTCAGTTTATTACCAAACTCCCACAATAATATCCATTAGCTGACTATCGGGTATCAACATTGGTCACACTTTCAAAGCATTCCACCCCAACTACACTACATCAGGCTGTCCACCAACATCCTCCAAGATTTCTATGAGCCCATGGACACCTTATACATGATAGTGACTATTATGGGTCTTATACACATCCTCTAAGGATATTGGACCACGTATTACCACCATTGGGGGCTTCTTGGACCAAATCCCCCACATGGTTGAGGGTGTCCTTCCATAAGTTCGGGGTCAGTGGGCCAAGTGTCCATCAATGGTTCTCTATGTTTTTTGAATGTGGACACAAAAATATTTTATATGTATAGAAAATAAACTCCTAAATCCATGAAAAATTATCTTCATTACCAAAATGACTTAGAAAACTCTTTTTCAAATTTTATTCAATCAAAGTACTGTTATATTTTTCATGGTAATTATAAATCCCCATTTTCTATTCATGAAAATCGATGTTTTTCTTGTTCTAAAAATCTTTCTCTTAAAAGAAATTTCCTCATTGGAAGTAATATTTGCATGGTATTGATACAATTAGAAACCCCTTATGGAATATTTTATTTATTTAATCATGTAAAATGTTATATAATATTTCACAATCTATTCATCATGAAAATGATTATTTTCATGGTATTAATATAAAATCATATTGATTTTTGTATATACTTAACTTATACATAAATAATGAAGATAATGTGAACTCTTCTAATATAGTTGTCACATGTTTATAATTATAATAATAGTTCAACAATCATATGACTTCCTTGTATAATTACTCAAGCATAACATCCACTATAATTAAATGAGCCCATAATTATTATCTAGATGTCATCACCAATCATAGAGAATTGTCTTACCAATTAACAGCTAACGAGTTAATGATAATTCATAAAGAAACCATCATTTTTTAATGGTTCTTATACTCTTTCTAATTCCATGATTTGTTTTCAAATCACGAGGAATTCCTCATACATTGAATTTGATTAATTCCTATTTTTGGAAAAAAAAATAAGACAATACTCATCAACCATCCACATGGCCTATTCATATCCTGGACTCTTTTAGGATATTGATTGAAAAACACTTTATAGAAAACTGGTCTAATAGTGATATTCACTTTCTAAATGGAAACTAAATTTAATACATTACATTTCTCCGTAAAATTACATATCCTATAAAATTTTGGATATTAAGTTGAAAACACTTTTATTTTAGATTGGTAATATCCTTAATTTGTTAATTTTGACATTATCTAAGTCTAAACATACTCCTACTAGCCACTTAGACACTATATTATTTTTAGAATATATATTTATGATACATAAACCCTTTTATTTTTGGAAATAACATTTATTTTATTTCAAAAGAAATATTAAACAAAAAAATATTTTTACCATATTATATATAGTTTATATGTGTTTGGAAAATGTAAATTTTATTTTAAGACAATATTAAATTATAAAATTGATGGGTGGTGGGAACAAATTCGCACATATTTTAATAAATATATTGACAAAAACTATTTCCTAGATAATCACTTTTATCCTTATATTATTCTCAAAACATTTTATAGAACTTGATCAATCATACCCTATGTGTAAGAAATTAATCTTCTTATACTTATTCAAAAAAACTTTTTTTAATTGAAAAAAAATCTCTTATGTTATAAGGGAAATGATATGAAGGTATACATATTTTACTTTGATTCATTTTATCTGGATAATCACCTTTTGCAATCAAATCCTGGATTTAATAATTGTTTACTTCATCTCTTGAATATAATCTATATGCTCATTCACTTATTCATTTTATTTTCAACTCCAATATATTTAAACTATTCTTTAAAATATATGTTTGGTATAAAATACTCTTAAAAATATAAGAATTGATTTTTACACCATGAATGTTCGACATGGACATCATATAGAGTTTTATAAAATTCTTTAAGTATTTCTTGTATAAAACAATCATATTGAATTATTAATCTTTCTTCCACACAACCCTTGGTTTTAATGGCCTTAATTGGATTCTTGAATAAATATTATTGAAATTATTATCCAGTATTTATTATTTAATTTTAAACATTTACCCACTTGTACTATCCATGTAGAAGTATAATATAGACATCATTTTCCAAGTTCATCTATTCTCAACACTTTAAAAATATTAGACAATCATTTATTAAAATTATTCAAATTGAGAAAACATTTTCATAAATGGAAATAGTTTAAATTCTCTAACCATAACAATCCATTTTAATCTCCCTTAAGGCATGTTATAAAATTGAAACCAATCCTATAGAATTCAATTTATTAATACAAAAACTCCTTTGCACCATTACATTAATGTAACCATCAAAATATATCCTTCAATTATTTCTTATCTTCGAAAATTTCTATATTTTCAAAAAACATATATATAATATAGTTGATATTATACACCTATTAGAATAATATATTTGTATTCTAAAACAAAAAAACATAATAAACCTTTAGTCTCAACTATTCATCAATATATTCAATAATATTGAATATCATTTCACATACCTAATCATATTTAGTATATGAGATTAAAATTAATTAGGTCCTTTTACATTTATTTAATTTGAAACATTAAATGAATCACCCTATGCTTTCATAGGCATCTAAATTCACTTGTTAAACAATTTAAATTTTGGTTACTCAATAAAGAACTATTATTAAACATAAAATTTTCCTTAATAACATTTCATAAATTTTCATTTTTGATTAAAAACTATTCTTAAGATATCAATATTATTATTAGATTACATTATTTTTCTATTTATTAATGATTTATTACTAAGTTTATCATGATGATGGTGGTAACGATATTATCTAAAAAATAATATTTTATCAGATGAGTGTCATGTATTATTAGCTATTTAATAATGAATTTTATTAAATGGGATACTACTAAAATTATGACCCCTTTAAAATCCATTATACCCATTAGTGGGCCAATAAAAATATTTCACTAAGAAATGATTCATATTGTCCATTTATCTCACAGCATAATTACTTATGTTGGTTATCCTTCTAATCATATCATATGTGATTCATGGATAATTGAGTGGACAAACCTCTGTCTAATCCACAATTTGGATAAACTCAACTCTATTTCTCTGGTATCATAACCTTTGTGAGTTCATCATTATGTGTTTCCCAAATAAAATTCAAATAACAAGGTAAAAATATACAATTCATGGGTGCTTATATTTGAAAAAAAAACTACCAAACATGACAATCCTAAATTACATATTACTTTATTATCTTACACCAAATAGTCTAGGGGTGGTCAGCTTTGGCATGAAACTACTCAGTTGGATGATCGAGGTAGTGATAAGTTCTATATTTGAAGAAATATTAAACGTAGTATTTGGTGGGTGTTTTAATCTCACCATCTTATCTCATGTTACTCCATCTTATATTTGTATTCCTATAGTAATTTAGTTTGGAATGTTATTCCCACCACCTAATCATTATGTATAACCAATGTTGATGTGTATAACTTTATTCAACCCACATGTTTTTGTTAATTACCCAAAAATAGAAGTCAAATAAATCCATACATTTCTAGATGAATCATACGCATACAGTACATTAACAGTTCATGTTAATGTTTATAATTATATGAGATTGAAAATCTCCACATGGGCAAGCCCAATGAAAAAGATAGAAAACTGCATTCACATTCCTAGACAAGGCATAGTCCTCCAAGTAAGTAGGTATCCAAGACCTATGTCCCTATACCTAGGGATACTTTACCTAAGAGGGAATCAAATTTATCAAACTTTAACTCCTAATATGAAAAAACTATATTCATAAACTAAATTTAAGATAATAACTCCAATTAAAAACTAAGGGAAAGGTATATGAAAAACTAAATTCACTATAGAGTCATTCATAAAATATAATGCATGATTGTATCATATAATCAATTTAACATTTTAAACTAAAGCATACACAACTTCAAAATTTCTTAAATAGTTTAATAAACAAGAATATAATAAGGAATAAATATTAAATAAGTGAAAAATTGGAATATTTAAACATGAGGTAAATATTCATGAAAAACTCATAAATAAATCTAATTATAAACTATTAATAATTACAACTTTTACATTATAGACATTCCATAATTTTAAGTATAAAAATTTTCTATTCATTACAATATGAACTCCTTAATATTCTTCATTATTATACTTTTCAATTTCAAATATATGATATTTTATTATTTACATACAATTTACAATTAAATTTATATTATTTAAACATATTATATAATATAAATATCATACATGTGATAATTATTTAATCCTTGACCATATAAATCAACAAAACATTTTTCGTGAGGCTTAAATAATATTCAAATAAGGCCACCTTTTAATTGGTAGAATTCAAAATAATAATCCTTGAAAATTTTATAATTTAAATATAATCATTTTATATTTACTCCATTTTCCATAATTTATAACCCTTTATAAATTATTTCTTATGATTTTTAAAAACATAATTTCATTTTTAGATCATAAGTTATGCCTTAAAATTGGTCAATATGTATTTTAAATACTAACATATAATATTTCAGAATGAAATGTTTTATAAACCTTTAATTTATTATAAAAATTTTATAATTAATTAACTTTTTGAAAAATTATAAATTAATTTATCCCAAAAAATCTTTTATATTTATTTATAATCATTTTATAAAACATTTGTTTCATTTAATGTGCTAAAAACGTTTTTTTTAATTTTTAAAACAAGTATATTTACTCTTATGTATAGTGGTATTTTTGTGTAAGGGAAAAGTGTTCTACCCTTACATGGGCTATCTGGAATCCCTTGAATATAGGTAGGTCACTACATACCAGTTCTTAACTTTATTATAAAGTGTTATGTAATGGTAATACCACGATTACACTTACATAGCTCATTCTACATAAGGGTACAAATGAAATTACCATTATGTGAATGTTTTATGTACGGGTGAGTGAAAATAAGCATTGTATAAGTGTATTAAGTTCAAAAAAACCATTTTTATAAAGGTAAAAAAGATGATACCCTTATGAAAACATTGTGTGTAAGGGTATCATGTAAGGGTAAAATCGTATATTCAATTATATAGCGAATTTAAAAATCACAACTACATTTACAAAACCATATTCTATATAAGAGTAAGTTATTATGACCCTTTCATAGACCACTATGTATATGGGAAATTAAATGGTTACCCTAATTTATCTCATCTGTCTAAGGGTAAGTGCTTGATTACCATTACATAGGTTCATATAGGTAAACCCTTTTTCAAGATTTTCAAAAAACCTCTTAAATGGTTCTCTATTTTTTCATTTCTTCATTTATTTATTTCCCATAAATGACTACATAAAACATAGTCATCAATTCACTTTGATGCCACTGAAGGGTTATGTTATAGACTAATAAAGAGTATGATATTGAGTAAAATTGTTTAAAAACCCTTTTTTGAGGATCACCATGCAAGATAACATGAATCTGCATAAAAAAAAATTAGGAACTATTATAAATCTAGAATAATTTACTCCAAAGTGCCACTAAATCATTCTTTATCTCATTCGTATGAGTTTGATTTAGATTACAATATGGAAAACTCAAGCACCCCACCTTTTTAGGTATCCACAAGTTCAACTGAATCTCTCAATATTTGAGTGATATCCCATTTTCTTCAAACATGTTCTAGTATATCATACATAAATAAGGAATGATAATAGATTTATCGGTTCCTAGGAGTCACTAGATTAATATCTTTATCCAAACCATCATATAGAATTAGGGTTTATATAGAACCCTAGGATGCTCTTATGTGGTGATCGCATTAATTCACATGTTTATAAATCATATAATAATACATTGGTTAAATAATTCATAATATGCATGAATTAATTTCACTCCTATTAATCTCATATTAAGAAACAAATTCTTAAATTATAGCTTAGGTGAAAGACTTCCCATATGCACGAAATCACATGTCATGTATGCTTTATGAATGGGAACAGAAATATGTAAATCTTATTTTTCATGTTTTCGGTCAAACTTCCAAATAATATAGCCTTTTGTATCATATTCAAATGGATTTATGGCATACTATCTCCATCACCCTTATAGAAAATGAATAATTGAATCACTAACTAACTTCTCATTTTGGTACTCAATATCTTTTTGGAACTATTCAGTCAAAAAAACACTTGATCCTTCTGGGTAATGGTTGTCATAGGAGATGAAATATAAGAGAAATTGGCTATGAACCTCCTATAATAGAATACAATACCAAGAAAACATTATACCTCTATAATATTCTTGGGCATACCCATGAAATGACTACCTCTATATTCTATTAATACATGTATACTCAACGTTGGGACACAAAATACCACAAGAAATGAACCGCATAAGGCCAGGACATACACTTTAACGCCTTTCGGAAATGCTACTAATGAAGAAGAACTACCCTTACATCCCATAAATGATCTACATTATCTTCCTTGGATGCGAATTATACAAGGATATCATGGATTAAAATCACCATGAACTAATCCCAGAACTCTTGGAGCGTTGTATACATCATCCCCTTGAACATATCTAGATAAATTTTGACACCGAATGGTGTTAGAAAAAACTCAAAATACCCTTAATTAAATTGGTATATTGTCTTCTGTATATCCTCAACCTTCACCCACATCTAATGATATCCCAATCACATAAAAATCTTTGAAAACCAACTAGCTCCTTTCATATAATTGAATAAATATTCAATTTGTAGAACATGATAGTGGTTCAACCCTGTCACCAGATTCAATTAATGATAATTTATAAAGAGATCCACAATATCATTAGCCTTTTTTATGAACAAAAATGGTTCACACCAAGGTGAATCACTCAACTAAACAAGATATCACATAAATATCATTGATATGTACATGCAGCGCTCAAACCATAGAATGTGTCATCATATTTAGATATATTGAAATCAGAGAAGCATCTAGCTATAGATCTATCCAAAACCAGATCCCTAGTTAATAGGGTATCGCCACAATGTTATTGTAAAATATATTAGGTTTATCTTTCACAGCCCCAGGAAACAACATCAATAGAACCTAAGATGAATGCAACATCAACTCATCTATCAAGGAAGATAAGGATAGAAGTGCCTTTGTCCTGCCCATGAGTCTTTCTCTCCAATGAAAAATGATGAATCTTTGTTTGAATCATTGATCACAACCTTCCCGCTAAACCAATAAACAATATCCTACACTGAATAGAGACACTCAATACTGAGGATGATGTGTTATGGCTATGTATGAAGACATAAGAAGTTACCCCATGTGTGTTTATTACCCAACACTAGCTCACAATATAAATGAACTTCATACAGATAATCTCAACCTCAAATAGGCATAGTCATCCTAAAGGGAACTGGAAGGAACTCTACCACATGTCCCAAATCACATAAAAATGTGGTTCATATGAAAGAGTACATAACTCATGAATCAAATAAAGCTTGGAACCAAGTAGAAACAAGCCAAATTTACCTAGAACAACATCTAGATCACCTGGTGCTAGAAACACCAAAAACTAAAGTTAACCACAACCTAATACATGAACTCTCTAGCCTTTATTATGACAACCTCTAGGACTACGCTTTGATTATAGTTGACAAAGAGCAGCATATGACTATAATTTTCTTGATTCATCTCCCCTATACGTGTCAAAAATTTTAGAACCCTATTGTTTCTACCTCGGATGAAACTACAAAAATGGAGGAACCTAATGTGGAACAACTATTTCCAACATAATATTAATAAATTTTGGGGACTCTTTCTTCTAATTGCCTAAAATTCTATAAAACAATAATGTGTATTTACCCTTTTCACAATCCTAAGAGTCAAAACCCCAGAGAAACAAGATGATGACTGTTGGGACCTACATATGGTTGTTTGAAAGTTCATATTTAAAACAAAATGGGAACCCTTAACCATAGATTACTACATGGGTAATCAATATGTAACTCCTCTCATAATGATCTGGTCGTGGGAAGTATCCTCTTAATGTCCCTACTATTTCCAGTGCCTTAGGATATGATGATAACATAAATAGGGTGACCTAGTGTTGGTTTTCTAGACACAACGCTTACTCAAAAATTCAAGATATTCCATATCCATATGGAAACATGTTAGACTCATATCATAGTAGGGTCTAGAAATGAATCTTGGAATTGAACTCACTGGAACTCCCGTATCAAATGATAATTAGATTCTAGTGACTGGCTTCCTTCATGGTCAAAGAAAAAACTCTACCCAAAAAAGGTCTTGGAACTTCTCCCACAAGACTATTTACTCCACGTGATCCCTAAAGAATAAGAACCACCAATACCTCAAAGTTCCATATAGCATCATTACCACCAATGAAACCTAGTCCTCCTTATAAGAATAGATTGAACTTTACATTATCTCCACCTGCACCAACCCAACCCCTGTTACTAAGTTTTAAATAGTTCCCTCACACATTTTCTAAATATATTCCTGAAACAAATAGGTTTCCATCCTCATAGTGCCATTGTCATCATCATCAACTCAATAATGATCTATCATCACATCCTACTATACATATTCAGCTCGAAGCTGATGGGGACTTCAACCAAAATCCATTATTAAAAAATAATAAACTTGTATGGACTCTTAAACCTAGAATATTGAATATTAAGGATTTATTTATTTATTTATTCATGGTATGACCTAATACCATGGTCTACCAACATTAAACATTAGTGTAAATAAAAGTGATACACGATCCCTTCCAAGGTCTCTACCATGAACCCAACATTACTTCACATAGTAGGCTCAATAAACATAAAGTTCAATGTAAAATATCTAATTGGGCCATAAATATATGTTTTATGTTGTTATCTCTTGTTTATATTGCATACTAAACTCAACTGACATCATTTACCTACATAACCATACAATCTTCACTAGTTACTACCTCTAAAATATATCATATCTTGTAACTTGATCCTTTAATACAACTCTATCTCGACCCCCTCTTCCCAAAATTATACCTCATAGACCAACAATGAGAGAAGGAAGATAATGATGCCTGAAGGCTACCTATAATTGGCCATGGGTTGGAAACAAGCACCAAGGGTATATCATACACACAAATTGTAGACATTACCCTCTAAGATTGAGAAATGGGAGATAAGATATAAACACCCAACAACTCATGCTCTTAACAAAATTACATAGAGATATTTATACGAGAATGTAATGTCATAAAACTTAACTACTATAAGAAAACTACCAGTACCAAAATATATCTTCAACAGGGGCCTCGAAGCCCAATCAACTCTTAAACATCCTCCATGATCTAGTAAATTTCATCCGGATCAACAATCATCTCTTAGGATCCTAAAAATATTTTATTTTTATATATATATATAGGGTGAGCATAACATGTATTCTCATTAGGATCCTCCTTTTATCCTCTCATGAAAAATATAAAGAATGTATACTAAATCCTAATGAATAATAAGTGAATCTTGTAAAATAATCATGTGTACTAAGTCTTAAGGCTCATCAAGTATATCTCACCATGCCTTTTATACAAGTGATCATATAATATGATATCCAAAGAAGGGACCCTACTACCACTTCCCCATTGGTTTTCCACTCTTCCCCATCACTACATGTCATGAGTTATTTATATCCAAATGTAAGCTATCTAGAAGTCATCTGGGCTAAAGTATTATAACATAAATCATGTGAAACATATCATCTCATAGTCATTATACCAAGAACCCTATGAATTATATCATCTCACCATCCCATTTCGTATCTCTAGATAGTACCTAAGTAGGTTTTGAGATCCAACACAACATGTAAGTCAAGTATTATACCTCAATCAATCACATCCCATACATTAAATACCTATAATAATCCATAGGATATATTATCTGAAGATACGTGTTTGTTAAATTACTATAAGCCATTAAAACTCACTACAGAAATATATGAGAAAGATAATCACCGTGCATACCATCATATGAAAACTACCAAAATAAGGGAGCGGGGAAATAGGGGTTATCAACCACACTTTATACACCAACCTAGATGTTAGGGAAAACACCCTCTTAGAGTCCACTGGGTGTTAGTTTTCCTATCAACATGGTTGGGGTAGTGTATTAAATCACATAACATACAATATATATATATATATATATCACAATAAAATATAGGTAATTAACCTAGTCTTAAGATTAATTAAAACTCTCATCCCTCTCACACCCAGTTACCACTGTTAAGAACTATACATCCGATAAGCACACAAGTATTCATGAAAAAATTCATCTATTTATTTATCTCCACTAAAAATTTCACATTACATTGATTGATTAAATTAATAATTAAAATTTTTTTATCAGTACTTTAATATTTTCATCTATTTATTCCCATTCCCTCCATTAATAAACCAACTGATTCATTGGTTTCTCAAGATTAGGATATTTTCAGCATTCCAACTATCCATCAACCCCATTATCAAAACATAACCCACTAGGGCCTGGTTGGCTTGTGATAAGATGAGTGTGACCCATAAATTCTACCTTCAATAGTATAGGGGTTGGAAACCAGTGTTGATTTGTCATAACACACACAGGGAAGGCCATAGCCTGAAGTACTTTTACATATCCACACATCTCCATACTCTAGTATAATACAGATAGATAATAAATTCATATTCAAAAATTCATATATAGATCTGATCTCATATCAAAGTATGGTGAAATTATGGGAAATCAAAAATATGGTCCAAAAACAGTCCCACCAAAATTGGAAAAAGATTCCAACCTGCTAATGTAATGAAGGGATAACTCACAAATAAAACTCTTCAAACTAACCAGCTTCTCTAGATCAACTATGATTTGCCTGCTCTTGGTCCTCCTAGGAGACCATCAAATAATATATCATTTTTATAAGACATGACACAAGTGGTTAGATACCATGTAGAGGTGATTTCAACATACTCAGTAAGACATCACAAAATAACCAAACATAAAGCATCAAGATAGAGGATCATCTCAGCACCATGAATATATGTCAATAAGAATATAAGACAAGGTACAACAATACAAAAAACCTAGACATGCTCAAGTTAAACACTCAATCACTAAGGCTCATAACCATATAGTAATACTAATATTATTCCTAAGGCTTCAAGGTAACACTCATTTGAGAGAACTCATTCAATGATTCCAGATAAAACTAATGGTGCTCATCTAAGAGGTCATTCTTATCAAGCATAACCATACATAAGTACACACTGAAAATTAAAATGATCACGAAATGTATATAGGGAATCACACCAATGGATCATGGGGGACACAAAAAATCCTACTAGATTAACTTACTATATAAGGGATAAATACCCATGTATATTGTCCATGCGATACCAAGATCCTCTCTTGGAATGATTGAGGGAAATGGGGATCAACTCTTAGCCTCACAGAGGGATTACTACCCCAATACACTGAGGGGATCATACAAACATTGAAAAAATATATTCCAAAACTAACCCTGATGGGAGAAGACTAAGGAAAAATCATCCAAAAATAACATAACTCGCCCACATTGATCTGGAGAGAGAGAATTCTCCAAACGGATACTTGAATGTTAATGACCATAACTGAATCTCATCAATACTAAAGATATAAAGGGAATCAACCTTCATTGTAAAAATTAAATGGATTTTATTGGGAGTCCACGACATGTCCCATAAAGACTAGAGCAGCCAGTGTCCCTTTCTATGTCCCTCTACCTATGCCTGTGTACACTGGCCATTCCCATGTATTTTTTCTATACCTTGTATACTACACGTTTTTAGGTACCTGGTCATGCCCATGTA
Organism: Viscum album; assembly: GCA_963277665.1. NCBI lineage: Eukaryota > Viridiplantae > Streptophyta > Magnoliopsida > Santalales > Viscaceae > Viscum > Viscum album. The sequence goes on from OY728141.1 coordinate 1,431,840,023, forward strand.
ACCTAGAAATACATTTCTGATAGGTCTTTCCCATTCCCCTATACTATTAGATTATACATTAGGTTACCAACTATTGGTCACATGGCGTGTGACACATTTCACATGGTGTGTGATATATTTCACTATGTGTTAACCATATTTCTATAGAAGGGGACCACAGTACATGTGTTCATCTGGTTTACATTCTATATAATTTGGATTTTCACATAAATCTCAAAATTATTCACATGTCTTACATATTCCGACAATATTATAGATTCCACCTCCAAACATGATAGTAAATACAAATATGGGATCAACAAATCATATTAGTAACCAAAAAATAGACTTATATCCACTTAATATGTCTATCGATCGTCATCGTCATATTGTGTCATCCAAATTCTCATTCCCATAGAAAAAAAAATTTTAGTTTGTATCTTGATCCAACTCCTAATCAACATTCATCATTAGTCACCATTATTATGATGTCTATTCCCAACCTAAACCCATAATAATGATCTTTTGTGCCAATGATTTATTATGAAATTATCATTCACTAGGTATTTTTCAAACCACCGACCAAATGGAATATCAATTATTATTTTAATGTAGAACGAGGGGAGAGAACCATAAACCAAAAACACGAGGGAAAACCATCATCCAATTTTCTTGTTCACCTCAGTTAATCAACATAAGGGTGACGAATGAAGAGGATTATCAAATAAACATCCATTCCTAATTCCAAAAAGATGAGAAAAATACATTCAAATCAACCATCGATCCATATATCAATACTTATAGAAGGATTGACATGTGTTCATCATGGGATAAAAAATGAGGATAAAATCTATAAATCAACATCCAATATATAGTTTGGATCAATCGTTTACAAATAAAAGTTTTTCATTTTTTTCACTGGTGATATCTAAAAAAATGTGTGAATATGATATCATATATGTAATATTTTTATTATATCCAGATTGAGGATCATAGGGCCTTTGAATATCATGATGACATAGTTCATAGCTCAATAAATGTTCCTTTATATGTTGAAAAGTCTTACATGGGAAAAAAATTTATTTTCATTCTTCCAACCCTAGGGATTTTCATTTGATAAGTAAAAAATTCTACACAAATATATGAGGGTACTAAGATCACATCTAATTCTCCCAATCCTTGTTGCTTTCCTAAATATTCTAATACTTCCACTAGAGACACACTAAGGGAATTTATATACCATATAGGATCTTATTCTACTAATCCATGATCATTATTGGGTACTCAGCAATGGTAGCTCTATCCTTAATGTTGAGTTATCCCCAATAGATAACATGCGATGGGTCATGCACATACCTCCTTAGCTATGACATATGGAAGAAATCAAGTACCTTATATAATGATGGTGGTATATCCAAGTGGTATTCCCTCACACCAACTCTACATAGTTTCTTGAATGCATTAATGAATCTTCAAGATAGCTTCCCGCCCCAACCAAATCTATGAAATCCTCACCGAGGTTTTACCTTCTACCTTATAAAAATCCAAAGGCCTCTTCCATCAGTCTTTATAAGACTTTTCACAGCTCTATAAATTCTTCTTCAACTCCTCGATCATTTTTACCTTATCTTTTGTTTCGTGTAACAACTTTGTGGCCATGATTACTAACTCTTCTAGATTAGTCCATCACAATGGTGACCTACAGGGTTTCTCATACAAGGACATGAATGGTTCCATATCGATGGTACAATGGTAACTATTGTTATACACAAACTCCACCAAGGATATATGATCCTTCTAGATACAGCCATAGTCCAACATATAAACCTAAATCATGTCCTCCAGAACATGAATGGTTCACTTAATCTGATGGTCTGACTGGGGTTGAAAAACCATGCTTAAATGAAATTGAGTCCCAAAGGCCTCCAACAATACTCTCCATAATCATGATTTCAAGAAAGTATAATGCTCTAAAACAATCATTGATGGAACTCTGTGAATCCATACAATCACTTTCATGTACAAGAATTTTGATCACTGTATTAATATATTCTCTCGAATGGGTAGAAAATGAGATGACTTGGTGATATGATCTATGATCACCTAGATAAAAACTTTTCCTCTGGCTTATAGTGGAAACCACATCCCAAAATCCATGGATATACCATATAACATATATTCTGGAACCTTATGGGAATGAGGTAAACCCATTGGAACATGTTTCTTAGACATAACCTACTAATGAGTGAGGAATCAAGACACAAACTCTATTATACACTTCATCATCCCTAACAACCAAAATTACTACTAATGGTCATGGTACATATTTTCCACTCCTATATGTATGGATGATTTGGATGTATGAAAATACCTCAGTGCCACCTCACACAGTAACCCTATCCCCAAAAGATGTCCTCATAAATTAAGGACATGATCACCAAATTTAGAATATCAATCAGGATCATGTACACTACATATATGAACATGAAAGGTCCCATAATAGATATCCCATAGATGAACCCCCGTAACACACTAATGAAATGAAGGGGTAATAACCATCTATTAGAGGAAGGATTCCCCATTATATTTCATGAATGATAGCTACAACATGAATAATTATTCATATCCTTTCTCAACAACTACAATCATGGTCTCCTACTTAGAGCATATGTCACCAAGTTCCCCTTCCCATGAGTATAGACTATCTCAAATTCATAATATTGGAGGAACTCTAACTATTGCCTCTGTCTCAAGATAAAATCTTTCTACAAAAATATATCATTGATACTCTTATGATCAAAATATATGATAAATTGTGTAACCATTAGGCAGTGTCTCCACCCCTTTTGGGGGAAGACCACCATGACCATCTATAGATCATGGGTCACATAGTTATGATCATTAGGTATTAAATAGCATGACCCATAGAAAATCACTAACTACCTCTGCATTAGAACATATCCAATATTAGTTCTGGAGGCATTGCAGAACATCAGATACTCAACACCCTCCTCTTGAAGTCTCAAAATGGTTTGATCCTCAACCTCTTCCTCAACTCATAAAAATTATGTTGGCACCCTTTAATCTGCATAAACGATAACCCTTTCAATTCAATGCTATAATAGGTTCCAAAACCCTATTGAAATTTCATATGAACCTCTAATAGTATCCTTCCAACATAAGGAAAATTCATACATGGGTTATGCTCTTGGGAGGCCCCCAAGCAAGCATTACCTCATCTTTTATAGGTCACTAATACTCTGTCTTGTATGATTACATGACCTAGAATGAGGTCCTCTTAAATTCAAAGTTTAAAATTCATGAGTTTCCTATAAATTCATTTCTATTGTAGAATATCTAGAAACATCCTCAAGTGTCTCACATGCTCCCCTAGAATTCCATGTATACTAGGATATCGATGATGAAGACCACCATGAACTGGTCCAAGAATGACTAAAAGATATGGTTCATATGCCCCATGAACACTTTTAGGGTTTCTATCACCCTAAATTGGATCACTGTGTACTCATAGTGGACATAGTAACATTAAAAAGCCATCTTCAGTATATTCGCCTCACTAAATTAGAACTAGGGATAAATTGACCAGGGTTAAATATTTGATAACCATATTCCCCCTTTTATTTGGTTAAAGAGATCATTAGTCCTTGATATATAATATTTATTCTTTATGGTCACCTAAATCAGATGTTGGTAATCCGTACATAACCTCTCACATTAATCTTCCTTTTTGTCAAGAAAAACTAGGGCTGCCTAAGGTGACACACTGGGTCTAACAAATCCCTTCCTGTACAAATCCTCCAACTACACCTTCGGCTTACGAATCTCTGTGAGATCCATTGGATGTGTTGGTATAGTTATCAGGGTAGTCCCTGGGTGTAAGTCTATACAGATATCAATATATTAGTGGGGAGTTAACCATGGAACATGTTCATGAAGGATATATGCATGCTCTTTCGCCACTATAAGAAACTAAAATCTTAAAACACCAATCATTCCAAGGTTAATAAAAGACAAATACTGAGTAATAAACTATAATATTCTTTTCATGGGTGCATCCTTATTTTCCTATATTTACATCTCTCCAATGAAGGAAACCCCAATCTCATCAGTGTGAACACACATCATCCACCTATGGAATAATTTAATCTATACAAAGAATTTAGAGAGACATTCTATACATAGAATTACATAAAAAGGTTTCATTAGGGATATAAAAGGGTCTCATAGGAATCTCCCTCCTCCAAGATTCAAGTCACACTATCAGTAGAAGTGGGTGATCACTGAATCTCATCTAGTAAGTACCTCCAACTACAAAGGTTGTGCCAAATGTTCCATCGGATGCTCTAGGTATCTCAAAATTGATTTTTCAAGGAATTATTGGCTCACAACAATATATAAAAATACTATATCAAAAATAGAAAAGTAGCATATCATTCCTCAAATAACTCTGGGAGACTCTATGTAATAAGACACTAGGTCATGGAGCTTCCCACATACCTAAACACTAGCTTTGTGAGCCTGACATGGACCACATGGGGGTGGTGTTGATGGAAAAATATCAAAACACCAACCATATCCATGTAAAATCCCAATTCCTCTACCACATCAAATGTCATATAGTAATACCTACTCCAAACGATGTCTCTACCTAGGTAGTCTATCGACCGTCTTCCCATCATCAGCTCAAATGATAGGACAATATATCATGATATGTCCACATCCATCACAAGCATAAAAAAACGCTGCCTTGGTGGAATGATCATTCCCCAAGGTATTCATAAATTATGTGGCCACTTGCATTGTGACCTACATCACATGCCTACTTTAAGTGGGTTCGTCTCACCTCAAGACCCCATGTGATCCTTACCTCAGAAGCTACAATGTGTGCTCAACCCTTTTTCATAATCATATAGTGCCATCATTTCCATACCTGGCTCAGTCTGACATGATAAATAAACCAGAACCACTAGAGGTGTGTCTGTGCACTAATCAAGGGGAATAAGAACCACATATTTTCCATATATAAAAAAACTTATTTATAAACAGAACCATTACCTGAGGCCTCATCACCGATCGAGTTGTACTCTTGGATGTTTGGTAGAAACCTCACCAAATATCACTGTGGAAACATCCCGAAAAGAGACAAGATGTACCATAATAAATGCACAGTATCTTGGAAGTTGATTCATGAAGGACATGGAAACCACAACCCATTCCTATATGATCAATGTATCGATGTTTTCCCAAAAATGAGTAACTACATGTATCATGTCTATAAGAAGGTTGTCAGAGTATTGGTAAATGTATATGTTAGTTGCTGCAACAACACTAGATTCCCAAGCCTGTGATCTAGACTTGAATAAATTTAACATGCTTTTGTTAGTTCACAACCCAATACTCCCTACTAGACTATCTCCAAAATCTTGTTCTAAGGTAGAATTGACTACTCTGATACCACTCTTCCACGACTTAACCCACTAGGGCCTATCAGGACAGTGATAAGCTGAGAGTGACACCCCAATACCACCTATAATAAGCTAGGGGATGGAAACTAAAACTTATTAGGCATAACAGACACATGGTAAGCCTTAGCATAACGTACCTATACCCATGAACACATGTCCATATTCTAGTATAATTCTAAAATATAAGCAATTGATACTATAAAATACATTCATAACATCCATCCCACATTAGAGTACAATGAGAGTATTGGAAAACCTAAAGAAGGTACAAAAACAAGCCCACCAAAATTAGAAGAGTCCAACGTGTTAATTTAATGAGGTGACTTCTCTTAAATGAAACTCCTAGAACTAACTGGTTCACCTATCTCAACTATCATTTTCCAACTCCTAGTCCTCATAGGACACCAACAAACTATATTTCAACTTCATAAGACATGACATATCGAAACCCAGAAATTTATTACATTACTATTATATTATTTTAAATATAAACAACAAAATATTATTACATATAGTGTATCAAAAGGTTTAGTTTCTTGAAAAACTAGGACCATACATAAAAATTACAACATCAAGCATTAACATTTATTTAATTCCTTCTTCTCTACCACCTTATTAGAACTTGACCTCTTCTTAGTACATGTAGTCACCTGAGGATATACATCAAAAGGGGGTGAGCTAAAATCCATGTAAGAGGAGAGATAAAAACTATATAGAATGGGGTGATCATAATCACAACATCATTATCAAGATCATGATAGAAAACATTAACAAAACACTTGAAATGTGGAAATACATAAAGAATGAAAATATCATGCCTTAGTGAATAAATACCACACATAGTTATGAACAAATATATAATATTGTTCAAACATAATTTAACTTTAACTCATGATATTTATCACTTTAACCAATTCATTGGAGTGCTTTATAATTCTGGGCGCACCCATCACATTCAAACATTTATATTGTGCTATATAATTCTGGGATCACCCATCACATCATAACATTATAATTATCATGATTTCCACATAGAAAATATATCAATCATATACCATGGAAAGAAATGTTATACAACTCTTAGTAACAAATTCATTAAAATTGGGTTCCCAAAATAATGAAGGAATAACATACATGTTTCAAGAACCGTCAAGATTTTCTGAGTTGTAAAAGATGTGTTCTAAAAAGAAGAGTTCTTTTGGAAAACATTTTGTTTGACATAAACACCAGTGGTAAACATGTATATACCAGAAAAAGAAATTAAAATAAGAATAAATTATTTTTAATGAGTAATAATATCAAAAATGGAGTGAAGGAGGGAGAACCCGAATGATGAAATTGGGTTCGAGAATTTCCCCATACCTTGTATCCGAACGCTTCCTTCTCTTTAATGTTCTGTATAATGACATTATATTCATTTATTATAAATTCAAAAACCTTTTTTACATGTATAGGGTTAATTTTTGTTTCATTATGTTATTTTATGGGCCTTTTGATGACTTATAGGGTTTAAAAACATTGTCCAGGAATGTTCGTTTTTATGGCTTTTCTTGAGCGGTTCACATGTATTCATAAATGAATGTTCATGTAGAATATAAATAAACATAAAAAAATGATCTTTCAAGTTATTAAAGATATTACATAAGTTTAAATGATCTTATAATTATATATATTAGATACCATGTGAATGAATCATTAGATAAGATTTAAATGATTATTGTTTGGGTCATTTTTGGCGGTTTTTCAATCACAATATAATTGTTTTATTTTATCACATAGTGTCATGTAAATAAGTTAGTTCAAAAACATAAAAATGAATATAACATACACTTTACAATCTCAATTCAACCATTTGATGGTTTTATTGGAAGCATTGAAGTATTTTAAAGAAAAAGAATATGCATCGCCCCTGATTTAGGTAAATTAACACATCATGGGCAATGATGCCATTTTATTAAAAAAGAGAAGGAGGGAGGAGTATAATGAGTAAAATCCCATTAACATGATATAGATAAAGTATATAAATCATACTGGAGTTATCATGAAATTTGGATAAGATATGTTGTGGATAATAGAAGAAAAGGAATTAAATTTGAACGGAAAAAGAAAGAAAAGAGAGGAATTACCTCTTGAATTCTCTTCTTGAGATCCTATTTAAGGAAGCAAGGCTTGGTGTTTTGATGAGACCAAAAGCTCTTGGAAGTGGGGGAGGGGATAGGGATGATTTTTTTTTCAGATTTTATACATGTCTTGAAGCTGGAGAAGTGTGAGGAAATGAGGGTGTGATGGGTGGTATTTACAATGGAGGGGAGTGGGGATTTCTCAATATAAAAATCATTAATTAATTATTTCTTTAGAAGAAAATGAATAGTGAGTATTCCATGACCAAGAATAGTAAATAAGGAATTTGAGTTCTAGATTTTGGTGCTTACATCACTTGTGATGTTAGAATAGTGGGTTTAAATTATAATGTATTTATACAGTAAATTATTGTATTTTACCATTCACCAAAAATTCAAGTATTTCAGAAAAATAGAAAAAATTCACCCCAACCAATTTTAGACGTATATAATCCAAAAAAGAAGTCAATTTCACAAAAATAAATTCCAAAATATGATTAATTAAATTTTTAATTAAAATCATAACTTGCTTGAAAATGCTATTTTTAAAACATATGTTTACTTATTCCAAAACATATATACATCATTATTTCACTTAAACCCTACATATATACTATCATAGGTGAGGTAACTATTCATAAGGGTATATTACAATTCATAAGGGTAGGTTATTATTCATAAGGGTATGTTAATATTCACCAAAACATAAGTTTGTTCTATTAGTCTCCAAAAATCATCCTAAACACAACCGTGTATGTCGGATTTTTGAAATTTAAAATGTAGAAGGGGAAAAATTATGTTTAATGGTCACAGAGTAATTAGACTAATGACATGTCATTGTTCTTCTTAATGTGATTATACTTTATGGAATAATTAAGAAGGGAATTTCATTGATAAAACGTTGGGTTGTTACATGACACATGTGGGAAAATCACATATAGGGGTGAGTACAATATACTCAGTATGTCACACCAAAATAACAAAGCATAAATCATCAATATAGAGGGTCATATCAACACCATGAAGATATATCAATCAGAATATGACACAAGGTACAACATTACCAAACTATTATATATACTCAATATAGAATCTTAGTAAAAATGGGTCACACCCATGAAACTAGTCAAGGATTCTACCTAACGCTTTTGGGTAATACTCATCTAAGAGAACTCACTCCATGAGTCAAGATAACACTAATAGAACTCAAACAAGATTTCATGCCCATCGAGCTTCTCCATAAATAAGTAGACACTAGAACTCAGTAGATCTCAATACACATATTAGGGATCAAAATGAGGAGTCACGGGGGACACAAAAAATACTATTAGATTAACCTATGAGATAGGGGATCAATGTCCACATACGTTGTTCACTTGATACCAAGAACTCCACATTGGGAGAGTGGTAGGAAATTTAGATCAACTCTGGGACTCATAAAGGTATGATTACTCTTTTCCTATGAGGGGATCTTATGACACATACAGGGACTACATTCCACACTAAAACTCCTAGGAGTAGACTGAGGAAAACTCTTCTTGTGAAAAAATTATTCACCCTCAATGATCTGAAGAGAGGGAATGCACCCAACTGATACTCAAAATGGAATGCATGCAATTGAAGCACATCTATAATAATGAGAGAAAGGGTCTCATCTTACACTAGGAAAAGTTCTATGAATGTATAAGGACTATATGGAATATCTCATGAAGTCTAGAATATAAGGTATCATTTCTAATGATTCTCTTCCCATGCTCATGAACATCGGTCATGCCTATGTTTTATGGTCATGCTAAGTATATTTTCCTTGCCAGGGTAGCTACTAGTACCCATGTACCCTGGTTATGCATGTGTTTCTGGCCTTGCCCATAACAATTTACTTTAGATGTACATTTCAGGTCACTAGTTATTGGTCACATCGCGTGTGACATATGTCACATGGAGTGTCGTATTTTTCATTGCATGTTAACCCTAGTTCCATATGAGGGGGCCACATAGCCTATGTTATTCTAGAGTACACACCATATATCCATGATTATCCTAGGAATCCCAAAAATCTCCACAAGTCATTTCCACTAATGATTCCACCACCAGACCTGCCGACAGTCTTGGATCTGGGATCTTCCCATCGTGGACATCACTAGTGACTCCATTTTGGCCACCAAATCTATCCACAAATCATTCTCATCATACCATTTCATCCAAATGCTCGAGCCTATGAAATTAATATCTTTCATACATATGCCAATAAAACTATCAATCATCCATCATCGTCATGCACTACAACCATGCCAGTGATTCTGGACCTAATCCCACAGTATTGATCCATTGGGACAATGGTTGATTTCATAATGATCATTCATGGGGAATTTTTTTGAACCATTTTACAAGAGTAATATCAATGATGATTGTACATAGAATGATGTGAAAAAATAAAAAAAATAAAATATTATGAATGAACCTCGTCCAGTGTTCATGTTGTCCTCAATCTATTATCGTAAGGGTGAAAAGTAAAGAGGATTATCAATTAGAATTCAATTACTAATTCTAGGAAGATAAAACAATACCCAAAAATCAACCATCAGTCTTTGGATAAATATTTTTAGAATGATTGACCTGCGTTCAACATGGGATAAACCAACAATGTTAAAATCCACAAAACAACATCCTACCTCATGTTTGGATCGATCACAAATGAATACTAGTTATGTGTTTTCATCATTGGTGAGATCAATGAACTTATTTGCTATTGGAGATCCTTGTGGTACTCTGATCATCGATCCCAGATCCTGAAATCCACCAGTGAACTCCTCCATAATCCTCTGAAATACTAAGGGTTATATGGCTAAACCATGGGGTTTGGCCTAAAAAATTATTTATAGGGGATGATTGTGTCTGACTAAATAATTAATTTTTTAATTAATTAAATTTTCATCTAATATTATTTCTTATGAATCCACCTTGACCAACAACCCAATACCGTCAAATATTATGTTGTTCCTAGGGTAATACTTGCATTCTGGTTTCAATGGAATTCTCAGGTTTCCTATCTAAGTCCCTATTCGGGATTTATTCCTTTATTTCATGAAATATACACACAAATGATATAATATATTTATTATTCTTATGATATCCACAAAGAGACTCCTAATTCATCTAAATCTCACGTAGACTCAATGCATGGATCTGAAAATATTCCATGATTTATTCTAAAGTATCATGATTAAAAAATAGAGTTGTTACACCCATGGGTTAAAATATTTATTATTCATTATCAATACAATTTCCTGGTACTCTATGACTTATCCTATGTTACCCTAATAGAGATTCATAACCAGGAACAACAAGCTACCTTAAGAATTTGGGAAAGGAGTGGAGAAAAAAGTAACCCAGTCATTTGGACTTTAATGAAGATTCATTTTCAAACAAGTATCACAACATTCAACACAAAAAAGGAAAGATCATATTCAACTTATTCCATCAAACCCAATTCCATACCTAACACCGCCATGAATATCATCTTGTATCCAACACCTCATCATTGGTACCAACTTTTTTCATAACCCCAGGCCTCCCAACCCATGTCTCATTGATCAATATCTATCTCAAACTCACATCACGTCACAAAAAAAATCCTCACACCCAAAATTAATACACATGTTAGTAAGGAAACAACTAACAGAGTCAATATGAAATCTAGGCCCTCAATCCAAGCCGTTTAACCTTTATAAGAATATATTCTCACTTGGACCAAAACATTTATCTTTATCAAATAGATGGTTCTTTACATTCTTAGATTAATTGATCCATTTTTTATAAGTTACAACCATAGGTAACCTAATGAATAATTAGTTAAAAGATACTTATTATTTAAACATAATTTCAATTATAAGTACTAGCTTTATAAAATATAAGGAAGATGAATTTAATTAAACAAAACTCTTTATTATTTTATCAATAGGAATATAGACTTCTCATTCTTTTTACAAATCCCATAAATTTAAGAAAAAACACTTTCATTTAAACTTCCAATAAGAATAACTTTGATTTAATTCAAATATATGAATGATTTCATTGAAACAAGCCTCATTATATATTTAGAAAGTAATCATTGTCATCTTTAAATTATTTATCCATTTAAATTGTATCAAACATGATAAATCATACCATTAAAAACTTGTTAACAAATCCTAGACCTTGATAACGTGATTTCTATCAAATCAAGAGGAAAACTATTTTACATATGAAAAAATTGTGATCACTACAATCCTAAAACATCTCTTTTAATTATTCTGATTGAATCTTCATTAAGGATAATTCCACCATCCCCTAAAGAGATAAATCATGATGAATTTAAAATTTCAAATAAAATGATAAGCGAATTAAGGAACCAACTAACCCGACTAGATATTCAATATTCTTCAAATAAAAATTGATGATCAAGGTAAAACAACCAATAGAAGGAACACCACCAAACCAACAGAAAGCTATCTAGAACCTATCATCCATAAAACACTAACAGTCCACACCCAACAAACCCCACAATAGGGGGTCTCCCCCATGAACATCTAAATAATATTATAAACTAAAGGTGAAAGAAAAGAAGATTAAATGGGTACCTTGAACCTAAATTGTTCAAATCTCCACAGACCAAAGAAAGAAACAAGTGGGAATCAATCAAGGGGTGCTAAAGAGAGATAGAATACACACTAACAATAAAGAATTGTGTCGATGGAATCCTCCACATGCAAAACTGAGTAGCATTACCTAAGTACTCTGAATGCATCTAGAAATTGAAGGAACGTATGAAGGAAGTACATGGATTAATTTTTATAGGGGAACATTTGAGTTAAAGATATATATATATATATATATATATAAGACCTCTCTTCACAGCCGATGTGTTTACCCTTTTGAAACCATCAAAATCCATACGGATCACCGGCTATTTTGGATTTTTAAAATGATCACAAATGCCACCACAACATCGAAAACATATTAGTCGTTGTTATGGTTGTTCTTAAGCACTCTGGCATTAGAATGACTTACTTAATGACAAGTTGAAGAAACCTAATCAATTTTTCCCTTTCAAATATTTCAAAAATGTGTTTCTAAGTTGTTATAATAGGCTGTTTTAGAGAGAAATTCCTTTAAGACACCACACTCTTTTCCACACTCACCTGGCGTGCTTTGGGTTGGCTGTTTTAGCGAAAAGTAACCCACCAAGACCCAAAATGACGTACAAAATGTCTAAGAAAACTAGTTTTCTTGTTCTGGTGCACAACCCCTCTAGGAATATTCCAAAAATAACTCCACCACACCCTTCACTAGGGTGTGTTGAGATTTTAGAAGGACAAAAATCCTATCAAGCCTATAAAAAATATAAATCCCTCTCAACCCCACCAGGACTATGGAAAACAAAAAGGGAAAGGTTTAAAAGAACCAGACCATTATAACATTCTAAATAAATCAAAATATATTATCAAAAAATTTAGGAATAAAATTAAATTTCTAATTTTTGATTTTATGGTTTTCTATTTTTTCTATTTTTCTTTCTTCTTTTTCTTTCTTTTTTATATTATCAATGTGGGATACATTTAAGGAAAAATAGTTTTGACTTTAACAATTTTTCTGTTTTGATAAATATTTTTCAAATGAGGGTTATAATTTTCTAATGAAATTTGTTTACTGTTTTATCAATGTAATGTGGCATAAAGTCTCTATCAGGGAGATCAGAGAGAGATTTCCTTTTTAATTTTATTTCTTCTTTTTAAAATTTATGTTTTGTCTTTTATTTTTTAAAAATAGAGTTTATTGATTCAATGGCGCATTTAATTCATGATTTTGAAAATTATATTACACTTTATATAAAAATTATCTAATTTGTGTTTTTTTCTATGTTGTTATGCTTTTGAGAAATCAACATTAGGTAAATAAAATATCAATGAACAAAATATAATTCAGAAAAATCATTTGATCAGAACACTCATGATAGATTAAATTTATTAGATTTAGAAGCACTATATTAGTGATTTTTAAACTCATTGATAGATTGGTATGCTTCTATCGATGCAGTTTCAACTAATTATGAGATTTCTGGAATCTATCCTTTGAAGATTTTTACAATGATGCCTATAAATAGAGTCACACCTAGAGGATTGCAAAATACATTAAAATATCTATATTGAGTATTCTGGAAGTTTTCTTCTTCAATCTATTAAATTTTTTCCATGAAGCTTACTTTTAATTGGTATAATATTTTTCTTTATGAGTGTTCATATTAAAAGAGTTATTGTTGTAAGGTTATATTTCAAATGATCATAGAAATTTCCATTAAAATTTTTATTTTTATGATCTTCTGTGACTGTTGGCTTTCAAGAATAGAGAGATATATAAATTTTTAACATCTATATTGAGGGATTCTTCTACTAGGATGATAGAGCATAGGTACATACGATTTGTGGAAGTGATTTTTTATTGATATGTTTGGTTGAGGGCTTCTGTGGATAGGAAGACAAACCTTTTCATAGGTATAAAATCAAGGATTCATTATGATAGGGTGAAATTTCTAGATACATTAGATTTGGTCTTAAAATTAACAACACACGTTGGTTTAAAAGTTTGGTTTCAATAATATCTTTTTAAAGGAGTATTCTTTTTTTTAACCAATACTTCGTATTTTGTTTTTAAATTTTTGTTTTAGTCTATTGAAATTTCTATTGTATTTTTTTCTTGCACTGTGATAAGCCTTGTATAATTTACTATAATAATGTTAGTTTAAATTGACATTGTGTCAAAATTTTCATTCATAATTATTCAAATATTTATTATTTATTTCTATTGAACTTAATTTAATTCATACAGTTAATAATTCTACTACATTCATTTTTTATGCTTGTCTTTGATTTGATTGGTAATATAAAAAAACATTCTAATTTATATTTGTAGAGAATAAATATTCTATGTTTTAATTTAAATGTTATTGAAACCACCCACCCACCCCCAACTTGTATTTTATCAGCCATCATACCCTGGGAAAACATGATGAAGTTTGAGGCATTGATTATTCACCTATAATGGAGGAATCATTCCATCTGAAATTTCAACTGCACCATGGGGATGGAAAATTATGATGGTGTATCGTCCTGAATACATTGATTTAGGATTTTCCACCCTAACCTTATGTCCTGAGTTTGATAGTAATACATTGTCACCTAGTGAAAAAAAATTATTTGTGAGATCGATTATAATGAAAAACTCGATTTTTCAATTTATAGATCAATAAATTATCATATTTTTCTCTAGTAATCTAATCTAATTCATTCATCTATTCAAAAAAACTTTTCGTGGTGGGTTATGAAATCACTGATAAATTTATTTGAATCCTGGTAAGCAATATATACTATCACTATTGGTAGGTTGTAGGTTTTTTGAATGGCTATGAATTATGGGGAAATTTCAATTCGATTTTTTATGTAATCATGTTTGAATAAATTACTTCGTAAATTTTAGTGGACCAATCATTCCAATAATTATTGACAATTTTCTCCAAGATTCCTTTGATCTCTCAGTTTGAAATTTCATCTTGGTTATTTACCTATGGATGATATAGATTGATCATGTAATGTTGGCCTCCATTAAGAGTCATCAGCTTCTAGATATATAATTGTTGATGTGTGTACCATAACCACAAATGACAGGACTTATAATTTAAATGTGGGTAAATATGTTTTGGTTCATAAATTTGATTACCACTCATGAAAATTTTTCCACACATTCTTCAACTTCCACCCATTTTGACACATATTTAACATAGACTATGATATATAATTTGAAAAATTATTTATAAATAAGACACATGAATTTGATCCACCCTATTTCAAAAACCTCAACACCCAAAATGTGATGTCGTAGCATCTCAAGCCTCCAACTTATGCATCTGATTTTTTGGAATTTATCATAACTTATTATCAACTCTCCAATATCATAATGATTGTGGGCTAATATAAACCAAATTATAACACTTTACTAATCATGATATGAACTCCCTGATTTACTCAAGAATTTCTAGAGAGGTACGTAATTAAAATACTATCAAATTATACTTATATGATAAATCTTCAAATCATTTAAGCTACATGGTCCTTGAAATGTAAAGGATCGTCCACGTAGTAATTATGTACTTTATTTAAAAAACATATCTTATGCTCATTCGATAAAGTCATATTCACCACACCTGAAGCTATGTAATTGATGATATCAACGTACGATGGCATGATAGTCTTAATGGTATATATTTTTTCATCAAGAAAAGTTTCATTTAAAAATTTTGAAATTTTTCACACTTGTTTCATATTCAATACATGATAAATGATTAGTAATGACATTATAAATTCCATTTTTGAAATTGATTATAATTTCCTATTCAAAAAGTAGAAATATCCACTGAATGAGTCTATTTAAAGAATCATTATTCATCATCAAATAATGAAATGTAGATTGATTCTTATACATATTGACTTTTGGAGAATAAACAGTAAGGATAGATTTTATTGATTGAAAAGAGAACATTAGATATATATTTTTTAGTTGTATAATTTTATAGCGCATAAATCAATGTCTTGCAAGAATAATAAATCTATCTAAAACCCTTCCTCTAATTTACACCAAGGATGAACTGATTGCCGAGTGACCTATATCACACATTAATTTAAATGGTTGTTCCTGTAAAATTGATATAATTATAAAATATTATACTAATCATTTCCATAATAATAAAAACATTTCCTAACATTCATGCCCAAAATTGAAAGTGACATTTTTTCTTAGTAGGGTGGTAATGGCATGGGAAATAATAGAGAAATCCTTAATTAATAATTCATAGAAATCAATATTCTTGAAAAAACCTCTGATAGCACGAATTGATATAATAATAGGTATTTTTGAAATTGTACTGATCTTTTCTAGATCAACTTCAATGCCTTTTTTAAAATTTGATGGCCTAAACCTATCCCACTGTATACCATGATGTGATATTTTTCCTAACTGAATTCCAAATTTCTTTATTTAAATTTTGGAAAACATTATCAAAATGTTTTATACATTCATAAAATGAATTTTCATAAATTAATAATTCATCCATGAATTTTTCTAGGAAATATTTAATTGACTAATGAAATATTTACATCTAGCATCGCTGAAATGAAAATAGTTCATTACACATTCTAAAAGTCAATATCTAATTTTAAATTTTACCATTGTAATGGTGAATGATTTTTTTTCTTGGTCTTATATCATGATCAATATTTGATTATAAACTAAGTACCCATCCAAAAACCTATAGAAATATATTTTTTCTAGTCATTCAATGATTTTATCAATGAAGGGATATGGGAAGAGATCATTTCTTTTTAATTCATTCAATTTGTGGTATCCAACACACACTCTTTATCAAGTCAATGTTCTAGTGGGGATTATATCTTCTTTATCATTGTCAACCATTATGGTACCACCCATTTTAAATACCCCCTAAAATGGATAGACATGCTGACTATTAGAGATAGGTGATATTAATCCTATCTTGAGAAGTCTAATAACCTCTTTCTTGATGACTTCTCTCTTCAAATGTGTGAAGCATCTTTATGGTTTCCTACAATGTTTATATTTATCTTCCATATATATTTGGTTATTACAAATGGTAGGACTTATACCTTTCAAATCAGATATCATCTGACTTATCACTGACTTCCTTCAAGAGAAAACATTGAAAATTTTATATTAATATTCACTTGAAAGGTCAATATTTATAATGATTGGAAAGGAATTTCAATCTATTAAATAGTTATACCTCAATTTCAAGAGAAGATATTCATGTGCAAGTACTGATGTTCTTTCATGTTATAGAGTCCCTGATTTGAACTCATGTGTTTCCAATTCTCTACAATGTTTATGATTAATCCCACTTCTTCTAATGATTTAGTTGACTCTGATTTTTTCTTATGAAAATACTTGATATTTAATGCTTCAAAAACAAACTCATCCCATTATTCAACTGTATCCATGAAATAAAAATCAACCCCTAAATATTTTTTCATATCCTTTTGGGAATCAAATGATAGGTTTTCTTCTATGGATCTAAAAATTAATTTTATCTCTTAAACACAACAAGAGATATATATATACATGAATCTAATAAGGGCCTCTCAAGAATGAGTGGGGTATCTTTATCTTTTTTCAATATCAATGATGATGAAGTTGACCGGAAAAGAATTGCCAACCAAGCTGAGAATGACATGTAAAACTCCTTCTTGATACATCATTGGTCAGTTTTCCATTTACATGGTGACAAAGGTGGAATTTAATTCTATGATCCCATGTTTGTTTTAGAACACCAAATGGTTTGGGGTTAATACTAGATCTGAGGTCACATAGATCTCTCCTAAACAAACATATTCCAATATTTTAGTATATAGTGGATCTTAAGAGGCCTAAATTTATGAGTTTGGGATATCGTATGACTAATGAAAATTCCCCATGCATCAAGACAATTCCAATATTGTTATGATTCCTTATTTTGGATAGAATATATAACACCCCAGGTAAATGAAGAATATTACATCTTTATATTTATCCCTATTTTTGAATAAAATATTAATATTACTTTAAAGGGGATGCTATGCTCGATGGCGTACCCAACAGGCAACAACAAGTTTCTTGGGAATCTTACGTTGCACTCTAATAATAAAATAATATTATTTTAAATGGTAGTTAACGCCTAGCCGTTGTAATGGAGGGAATGAACAAAACTAACTACAAAATAATTATATATGTATTTCAAATATTTTTACTCTTTACAATAAATTTTAGAGGATTAAAAATGCAAATGAATCCATTTTTTAAGCGAAAACATTCTAATATTCTTTAAAAGGTCGATTAACCGCCTTTTGATGGCGAACCCCTTTTGAATCCAATTTTTGAAAATTTTATAAGATCTATTTTTCAAAATAATCATATTATTTATGATTGGGAAATTGAAATTTACCTTGGGATAATTTTTGGTATTTTTCTGACAAAGTTCATTTTTCAATGAATAGTGAAAAATACTGCATTTTACATCAAAACTGCTTTTTCATATAATTTAATTATATGGTTATATTATCTTTTTAATTTGTTTTAAAGTTTAATTAGAATAACTTTTTACCATGTAATTCAATGATGGTCATTGGGATTAATTTCACTTTGTAATTAGGCATAAACTAGTGCCAAACTTTTCATAAATATTGTTTCTAAAAAACCCACTATTTGTTTTGACAACAAGAAGTTTTTTTAAATTAATTATTGAAATTTATGTGTTTTTAATTTGGTAAAATTAATTAAATATTTGGAATCAGAAGGTCCAAATTATGTAATTCAGACTCTTTTGTTTTTTGACATTATGAATAGTAACGACGGTAATTATCTTTAATTATTTTGATTAATGAGTAATCGGGTAGTTAAAGATAATAAGATAATATCATAATAATAAACCATTACCACAAAATCTGTCCTAAGGCTACTGGTTGTCTCATGGAAAACCATGGGATTCCTTGTACCAAACTTGGGG
Source organism: Viscum album (assembly GCA_963277665.1). NCBI lineage: Eukaryota > Viridiplantae > Streptophyta > Magnoliopsida > Santalales > Viscaceae > Viscum > Viscum album. The sequence continues at coordinate 1,431,859,210 of OY728141.1, forward strand.
GCCCCATGGAATCACTTTTGTGAGAAAGTGACTTTTTATCTATTTATTTTTAAAAAATGTTAAATGTGACAAAGAATGTATTACCTATGTAAAATATTTTTAATTTTGTCTACATAAATGATAATTTTGACTATAAATATTCATTGGAAAGATAAAAATATTTCCTACATCACAGTATATTTTTTATAATTTTTAGACATTAAATAAATTAAATTATTTATGACATCATGATGATGCAGCGATGACCTCATTATTTAACGATTTAAATAAAATGGAAAGATAATGTAAAATCTAAGACCTAAACATGTCCAAAACCTATTTGATGGGTTTATTTCAAACCCTTATCACCTTATCCTTAAAACACATCAATGTGGGACTATTAAAATCCGAAACGCATCTGGATATAATGTTACATTTTATACCATTCAAAGAGTGCCCCTCCTCTCCTCTTATAAAAGGCCCCCACCTCTACCTCCTTACCCACACTTCCAAAGCCATTGGCTCGGCCAAACCCTGACCATTTTGACTCTCCACATCCCTATATAACTCCTTGAAGCCTCACTTTGGGCAGAATCCTTTCCAAGGAATCCTTTGAGCTCAAATCAAAGGAAGTTACCCGATTTTAAGGCAATGTCTTCACTTGAGTCCTTTTGTTTTATTTTACTTCTCCAACCCCCTAAACTCTTTTTATTCTTTTATTTTGTAACAACTACAGTATCTTCAATATACTAGTATGTTTTTATAAGAATGATTCGATCTAAACTTACACACACCTACATCTAATGGTTAAAGAACATACTGTTTCCGTGGATGGCGAATTTCTGCCTCCCGAAACGATGATTGTTCAACATTCTTCTAACACCTTCAAAGGTTTCCATTAAGATGACAATATATTTATATATGATATCTAATATGTTTATTTTTTACTTAATCTTCTGTATTTTTCATTTATGTCATACCTTTATGGTTTCCATTATGGGTAAACGTGATATCTTCATTTAAGGAAGTGCGGACTACCGCCCCCTCAAAGTGATTTGATTCGTTAATACCATATGTGGTACGTATAAAGGATATATTTAATGATATTATATATTATACCATACTGGAATTAAAATACTATTATGTATCATTATGTTTTAATTCCATTAAATATGAAATAGAAATGGAAGTAGCGTTCATGCGTACGTATGGCTTACCGTCTCCATGAACAGTGCATTTCATTTCTTAACTCTAAATGTTATGTAATATTATAAATGCATGAATATACTGGATATATATGATATATATGATATCTACATCATGAATAAAATTCTGGATATAATGAACATTTGGCCACACGAACAACATGTAATTGTAAGAAGTCCACTTTCGACTTAAGAACCAAATATCGGCAAAACAAATATTATTAAATTAAATGATTACATAATGTTTATGACATGGTAATAAGTGATATAAAAGGAATAATGAACTTGAAAAGGGTTCTTAAGGAAGTATAAATTAACTCATGTTTATTATTCAGGAGATTAAAGAACGATCGAGTCAAGTCGGACCCGAGGTAAGGGATCCTACTCCTCTCTTTCTTTTTAAGTACAATCTTTTATGTCATTTCTTTTAAAGCTCATCTTTCTTGTTATTGTGATGTTATTTTATATTACTCTTACTGTAATTTTTATGTTCAAATGATTAGAGACCCTATTCTCTCTTATCAATCCATTTTAGATGTTTTGAGTGGCACCGTTAGGCTGCCGAATTTTCGTAAGAGATATAACCTCTCTCTTTCTTTTTAAGTACTCTCCTTTATGTCACTTCTTTTAAGCTCCTCTTTGTTATGATGGGGGATGTTCTTTTATATTCCTCTCACTGTAAATTTTATGGTAATATGATGAGATACCCTATTTCCTCTCATCAATCCATTTTGGAAGTTTTAAGTGGCGCCGTTAGGCTGCCGAGTTTTCGTAAGGGATTTTTCATCTCACTTTTATTCCCGTGAGATTTATGCTACATTTGCCACAATTTCCTTTGAGTGGTGTATGTACTGCCCAATATTATACACTTTGTATAGTATAATTTCATTTATGGGTATTCACATCTTCATTTTATGACCCTTCTTCCCTGGGGTGTACGTTTCGAAAGTTCCCCAACTCGGTAAGGGGACCTTTCACCCTCCACTTTTTAAAAGACTTCTTTTGTTATGTATTTTAATTCACATACTATTATGTTGGGATATGTTCTTTTATATCCTTATTGATGTAAATTTTATGTCCAAGTGATGATATGCCATTTTGATCTCTCATCAACTCATTTTCTGAATTTTGAAGTGATGCCGTTAGACTATCGAATTTTACCAAGGGAACTTTTTAACCCAATTTCGATTTCTTTGGGTTTAACATGTAGTTATTGAATATGTCATCTTTTGAATATTTGTGAATGAACTTTTATTGTTTTACACTTAATATCAACTTATATTGGGTGTATTTATATTTGTCACACATAATTTTGAGTTTGAATTATCCTTAATTTAAGGATACCTTCTTTATAAGGGAATACATCAAATTTGACATTTCTACTAAGACTTCATTGTTGTTATGCACCAATTCACTCTTATATGGTGTATATACTCTCCTTTGGAATATTATATGATGAATACATTTATTCTTAGGATATTATAAAGTTCTGACTAAATTTTATTCCTCAATTATTGTATTCAAGTGTCTCTAATTTTGGTAGAACCCCTTTAACCAAAATATCGCTTTAAATGTTTTAATTATTTGTTCTTATTAATATCCATGTTTTCAAAGTGGTTTTAAGGATTTATTTATATGTATATTAATGGTTTAAAATTTTAAAATCTTCAAGGTGTTATGGGACACTTTGATTCAAAAATCTCTTTGTTAAATGTTTTAAATGGTTTTGGAAATGGTTTCTTTTTGAATGGATTCATTATTTCAATATCCTAAAATGTTATAATGTGATTGAAATGTGGAGATGTTATATTTACATTATGCATGTTTTATGTGATATGTTTATGTTATGGTTCTTGGGCGTTGTTATGAAAACGGGTGGTTTCGTGATAAACTAAGGGCGGGTGAGCCCGATATAGCTCTCAAATGCATTGGGTAACACGAAGGAGTGAAACGTTAAGATTTCTCCGAAGAGATTTAGGGAATATACTGTGGTGGGTATTCCAAACGTAACTAAGAGGGTTACTCCCTAAGTAAGAATGTTATGAATGCCTTAAGATACCTTTTATTTCTTATGATTTCTATGATTTATTCATGATTTGATATACCTATGTTTTATGGGTAAAGTATGATTTCATTCTAATGTATATATGAACTCATGTTTCCTTTCCATATTTTTATAACTCTTACTGAGATTTTTATGCTCATCCCATGTTTTTGAAATGTTTTTTCACAGGTCAAGGGAAAGGTACATGATGTGATGATAGTGTCAAGGATGTGTCAAGAAAGAATCCGTGTTTTATTTTAAATATGTTTCCGTTGATGGGAAGAATGAATACTATCTTTTATGTAACCACTTTGTTTAAATGTGGAATGTAATGAAAGTTTCATGATCTAATTCTCTAAAACTCTAAACCTGAAAAGGTCCTCAATGTGTAATCTTGTAATAACTCAAGATTAAGTAAGTTTTAAGGCTGGGGCCTTATAGAATACCTTTTATAAATTAAGCATAGTAAGTCATTTGTGTGGTTTCTTCTGCAAAATGAATATTTTTATAAAGAATCCTTAATATATCTATAAATTTTAATCATTTAGCATCAAAATTATATTTCAATAGTCGTTTGGGTAATGGAGGATGGGGTGTTGGATCTTTCATCCTTTTATTGAATTCTTATTTTACTTATATTTTAATTCTTTATCTAATTCCTCATTCTGGTTATGATATTCCAACTCTTTTTCATTATATCAAATATATCTTTTCCATTAAATGACTATCATCATCTAAAAGTGTATGTCTCCATTCTACAATTTTCATTATAAGAATTTATTTACCTTGAAATTTTGTTCCATGAAATAATGGGATATATTTTTCTTCTTCTAATGGGTTTAACATTCTGTTTCTTGGTAGTGTAATGGGTTTTTAGTCATGAATTTGTAAAAATTTCCAAATCAATTTATTTTCCTAGTAAAAAATGGAAACATGTAAATTTTTGATTGAATAATATTTGATTTTTCTAGTTGTATTCATGATTTGGGTGGTTTTTTGTATATTTTGGTTTATTATGTCTTATGAATCAAACTTTGAATGAGTGGAAATTATAAAATGTTTCTAGAACTTCTTCCAAATAAAGTTGGCATTATACTGAAATTAAAGTATGGTTTTTGGTTTTCTTCTTCTCTTTTTTTGGTTACTACTACTATATAAGTGATCAATATTTGAATGTATGACCAGTTTTCTCCTATAAACCGGTCAAGGTTTCGTTGCTCTGTTAATGTGTATAGCAGCACTCGGGTCGAATCCTCAACGATGATAATTTTTAATAGTCAATTGTTTTTCGTTTATTGTTTTCTGATTGATGGTTTTTTTCCAGAGCATATGAAATGATTTATTGATTAAGATTGATTTAAAAAATTGACATTTATAGGGGTGAGTTTCTCAATAGGTAGTTAATCTTGTGATATCCTTAAGCCTTGGTTTGTATTGCATTAAATTAACACTCATGTCACAAGTTGACATTGATTGGAATTCCTAAGTGTTAAGGATTTAATCCAAGCCTTAACTTAACATTGGGTTATAATCATAATAATATCTTTTTTATAGTAGTGTATTTATGGTTCCAATAATCCATGAAAATCACATGTTAAACAAAACAAGTCATTAATCCATGACATGTTATGTCCAACACACACAATGATAATTCAAAGAACACTCATTAAAGAAAAATATCTCAATCACTCAACATCCAAAAATTATAACTCACCCCAATGAGTGATTTACTCATCTATTAAAATTATTATTAATCTGTTGATATATTATTATTCTCATGAATTATAAATAGATCAAAAATAACGGGATATAAAATAGTAGTGCATCAAACACACACGATCGTTGAAGAGAGTAAAAAAAGACTTTCGATTGAATGTGGAAGAAAAAGAAGGGAAGGGGTTTCAACTTTAATTCAAATAATTTAAGATAATTAAAATTTAAGATCCTAGCATGGATGATTAAAATAGATATTGAATAAGAAACAAGCATTAAAATAAAATTACAAAAAAAATACTTACATGATTACAAATGAAGAAAATACCAAAAGTAAATGAAATCAAAGATAGGAGGAATGGTATATCAATTGGAAACATGAGTATAGAAGGTCCTCCAAAGACGTTTTCAAGGGTTTTTTCGTGACAATATGTGCTTCTTTCTTCTGAAATTCCATCCCCTTTTAAGGAGAGGAGGAGGAAGTATTTATAGCCCAAGGAAGTGGTTTGTTTGCATTCCAAATCTGTCCCCCCACTTTACTTGATGGTTTGGACATCCATAATGTCGAATCTTGAGATATCTCTTTCTTCAAAGATATATATATATAATAATTTTTTCCGACTACTCTCAAAATGTGGAGGCATTTGGACTTATGGATCCAAGGTTATGGCGGCTTCAACAAACAATGTTAAACTGTCCATTTCTATCCATGCTTTTTAGATATCCAAAATGTGAATAGATTTTAGAATATGAAGATGCCTTCAAATCCGAATTCATTATTAAACAAAGTCAGACTTCTATATCTACTGTTTCTCATTGAAAAATATCAACTTTATTTTGTTACTAGATTAGGAGACATGTCATAAAAACTGTAATGATTTTAATTCCATCCCAGAATGGTGGGATGAGTGTAAATGAATCATTTGGGCCTCTTGGATTTAGAGTTGGGCCTTGAAAGTTTTATCCAAGAATCCTTAAATTGTCTCCCAAACGTTTGAGGAGACTAAAAAAATTAATTCTTTATAGATCACAACAATAAAATATTCATGGATGGTCCAATTTCTTCACATATTCTGTAGGCCATCTTCTGTGGTCTATATGGGCCTTCAAATGGAAGATTTGTCCATAGGTCCCTTATAATGAAATGTTGGAATGTGAGTAAGGAACACTAAAAAACATGAATAAATAAATTTGTATAAGTAAATTGAAATATATTTTTAAAACATTAAACAGACATGAATATTGATGAATTCAATTAGTGCTCTATAATTTTATTTAATATTTAAACATTAATATTTCACAAAAATTATTCAAATTTCATATAAGATCAGTAAAGGGGGTATATAATAAGTCATGGAAATATTAATAACATCAACTACCCCACACTTAGCCTTGTGCATGTACTAATGTGCAACAAATATAAAAACACGACAAAATCATTTTTACTCACCAACAAATATTAAAATTTTGTTTTCCCCAATTAGGGGAGGTTTAGAAAAAATAACTCATCCATATTGAGTTCCACCACAAGTTGTAATAGAAATAATGTTGTAAAAAATTTCATTTTTTCATGCTCAAATTTAGAAATGGAAAATGGTGGCACTCCAAACAAACTCTTCTCATGATGATAAAATTAATTTATAGAGGTTCACTCATTCACCAACCAAAAGTGAAAATCATAGTGTTTGTAAGAGCTCTCAGCTTCCATTCCCTATACTAAAGTGATCAAAAATCAAGAGGTCTTTTTAAGGGGGTTTTCTTTGGATATAGGACAATAGGAATTTAATATCCAAGGGTGTGAAGAGGATGGGTAAAACACCAGCATGAAAAAAAGAAATGCACAATTTTTTTGAAATGAGACATGAAAGGAAATGGAAGCACATATTTACAAGTGATTGATTGTGTGAATAAAGACACAAGAGAGAATAAAATTTGAATGGAATGAGAATATGGAATATTTACAATACCTCTCCCAATGAAATATGTGTTCAATTTTTTCCATCTGTGTTTTTTTCATTTTTTTCAAAATTTGAACTTGAAACAGATCTCACACTCATATCCAAACCCATGATTGATATACTCATGACACTAATTATAATAGTTATAATAATATAAAAAGTTTATAAAGAGTTATTTTGGACAAACCCTAGACACAACCCATTTTTATTTTCATTATTTTAAATTTTTTTGATTTTTTGAACACTTATCAATAATATTTACACAGTTATATAATTTAATGTACATTATATTACCCAAAACACGCTGAATTAAAACTGTTCCCCCACACTGAAATTAATTCTTTCCCTCAAGCATGTGATAACATGGTGAAAATAAACAAAGGGTACCCAAAATGAAATCCATTCCCCCCACACTTAAATTTCAATAAATTATTCAATGAAAATACATGTTGATATTGGGTGGGATAATTAATTGGTTATGTAATGTGGGTATAAAAAAAAGGTTTTCATATGCTTGAAAGGGCTTTCAAAAGTAGTATTAATGTATGGTTAATGGGAGGTTATTTGGATATTATAATTATCATGTGTTTTAAAAAATGACTCTATCATATTAATGCACACTAAAGTTGGAAATTCAGCTCCAAGGTCAACAAACTCAAGAATCACAAATGGGGGTGAAGAACACACATTTTGAAAAGATGTCCATAGGTGGCCTTGGCATGAAAGAAAATGTTGTTCCTCACTGGTGGGGAAAATAATTTTCCAAATAAAAAATTGAGCATTCCAAATCTTTTGGTTTTGACAAAAGATTCATTGTCCAATTTAATGATGAAAATACAAAAAGGTTTGAGATGAAAACATGGATTTGGACTCCACAAAATGGTTAGACAAAATTGGAAAATTGTAATATGAGTAAATATGATTATTTTTTTAATATTTTGTTTTTGTTTTTTTAGTGTTTTTAAAATAAACACTCACACAAAAGATAAAGATAAAAACAATGGGTTTGATGAAGAATGTGTTAAAAAGTGAAAGAGAGTGGAAGAAGAAGAATGAGGTAGAGAGAGGAAGAGAGAGAGATAAAGGGAAAGAGGTTCCCCTTGGTTTGGATTTAGTGGGCCTCCATTTCCATCTAGTAGTGGGTCAATGGATGTTGATGTGCCTCATGTGGGATATAACTTCAAAAAGAAAAATCATTATTCATCTAATAAAAAACTAAAAACAATTTAAAATTTCTTATAACTAAAATAAAACATGGGTTGCGTCCCAAGAAGTGCTGCATTTATTCTATCTATAGCTGGATAGTTGAAGTGGACTACCAATAGTCCAATGGTGGCTATCGTATTTTTCTACTCCAGTTTGAATCCATAAAAACATATCCTTTGGGATTCCTGATTGTTCATTGGATAATTTATTCACATCCTTGTTCATGTGATTGCATTTCAATGTGGGTGGAAAGAGAATATTTCTATCATCTTTTTTGTCTTAATCTTGAGTAATGATGTTATCCACATAGTGCTATTTTTCTATTATTGGAAATTCTGGAATATGTCTCAATTTAGGTGGTTCATTTATGTAAGTTTTAGATAACACGAAACCAGAGTATGAGATCCCAATTGTTGTTGACTCATTTATTTCATCACATACCGATGTAAAGTAATGGGGATTAGTGGAGTTATAATATTGAATAAATTTTTCAATATCCTTTATATCAATGTTCTTTTCTAAATAATGGTCAATTTCAACCCCACCAGTGATCACTTTATTAATAAGGGACCAAATATCACAAACATCACTACCAAAAGAAAAATATAAACACATTGGTTTAGGGTTCACCCCACATATAAGAGAATTTTCAGAATCATGGATTGGAAATGATGAATGTTGGATAATCATATTTGAATCAAAAAATGGACATACTTGTTCATTTTCCCCATTACCATAAAAGTTGGATTAGTGGATGTTAGAGATGAGATAAGATTACAAATAGTTTTCAAGATCTTTTATATCAATGGAGTTTTCATTTGTAATGCCAACATAAACTTCTCCATTTATGACTTGGTTAATGGGGATAAAATATTCAAAAACTCCTCTATTAGTAGAACATAATGAACATGATGGATTGGGATTCAACACCCTCTCAAAGAGAGTTTCATAAGAGTGGATAGAGAATGTAGATTCATTCTCTGAAGGGCATCGCATGAATTGAAAAATATTGAACATGACCCATTGGTCACCATATTCCATGGATAATATGCAAGCATGGACATAAATTTTTGTTTTATATAACATAAGGTAAGGTCTTACTATAATTAGGGGAGATCAAGAAGAGGTCATCTCACCTTCCATCTTAAGGAGATTGAAATTAATAGAGAAGATAAGATCATTGACATGAACAAGGACATCCTCAATTACTTCCTTAGGACTGGTTGTGATTCGATTGGAAAACTAGATGAAAAAACCTACTGAATATAAGGGACCTAGACCAAGGTTGGAGAAGATAGATTTGGGAATGACATTAATTGAGGATCCTAGGTCTATGAGTGAATCATTGATGTTGGAACTTCTAATTATGAATGGAACCATAAAGGTCCCTATATCATTTCAATTTATGGGAATAGACTATTGGGTGGAAACATTTTCAATGGTCCTAAGTTGACACTTGTGGGTGCACAATTCCATAAGAAACATGAAATACCTAGGGATTTGTTTTATGTCATCTAAGAGTGGTATGTTGACTTCAACATGTCTAAAAATGTCGAGAAGTTTAGGATCGGGTTCAAAGGACTTCATTGGCTTAGAAATGGCTTGAAGAAAAGTAATTGGATTCCTAAGTGGAATAGAAGGAGGTGAGGGAATGTCTCCAGATTCCTTTACATGATTCTTTTTCTTTTCATTTTCTAGGTAAATATTTAAAGGGGGTTGGAGGACATATCATGAGGCATAGCAATTTTATTTTCATATCTAAGTGAAATTTCACTTACATTACCCTTAGGTTTGAAAATAGTTGAGCCTGGAGTTGGGAAGAATTTTATTCTTGTTGCTGGCTTAGGTGGGATACAAGTTGATAAATTTGGGTTTCAATGTTTTAGAGGATGGAATAGGTGAAGGAGGAAAGATCATCCACTGCACTTTCCCATGGTTTCTTGGAATAAGAGGATTTTCTTGGATTGGTATTACCTTGATTTGGTATCTGAGAAAGAGATTGTTTTGGTTTGGGAATTAGGAAGGCTTCCTAGGATAGTGGAATCTAGAAGGAGGAAAAGGAGGATTGATCCTTTGAGGCTGAGGAACAAAAGGGTATGGTTGTTGAAAGTTACCAACACTTTGACCATATTGGAATTGGTTTTGTTTTTGATGAGGGTATTAAGTGGGATGACAAATGGGATTTCCATATCTCAAGTTAGGGTTATATATTGAAGAGATGGGCTCATAATTTGGTTGGTTGATGTTTCTAACAAACTGACCTTATTGTTGAGTATTGGAGTTCTGCTGAGCATATGCTACATTGAGCTCCATTGGTCCTAATGAATCAGAGGGATGCTCTTGAATTTGTGGACATGTTTCAGTTCGATGAGAAGGGGAGCTACAGATTCCACATTTTTTGATAGGTACAGGGAACAGAGATTGTGGAGAAGATGAGGTTGGGGCTTTGGTAGCCACAACTAGTTGTCACACAATACCTGTAAGTTCACTAATCCACAATATCATCTTGTTTGGTTCTATAGATTGATTATCATGGGCTTTATTTACTTGAGCATGTGCTCGAGTATGGAATTTTTGCATGTTTGCAGCCATGTTACTTATGAGATCTCTTACTGCTGCAGGAGTTTTATCAACAAGATCACTGCCACTTGAAGCATCAATAAGAGTTCCCTCCATAGACAGTAACCACTTATAGAAGTATTTGATCAAGGGTGGGTCAGGTATTTGGTTGTGTGTTCTGGTTACAACAATCCTTTTGAACCTCTTCTTGTATTCGTGGAGTGATTCATTAGGGAATTGATGGATACCACTTATTTTCTTTTAGATAGAAGCAGTACGAGAAGTAGGAAAAAACTTCTCTAAAAAGAGTCACTTAATGTCATTCCATGTGGTTATGGAACCAGGATGGAGGCAGTGAATCCATGAATTAGTAGTATCAGCTAAGGTGAATGGGAATGCTCGGAGTTTGATTAGTTCCTCAGAAACCCCTTGAGGCTTCATGGTAGAGCACACAACATGGAACTATTTAAGTTAAAGGTGTGTATCCTCACTAGTTAGCATGTGGAAATGAGGAAGAATATTAATCAAACCTGAATTGAGTTTGAAGTCAGCCTCTATTTTGGATATTGAATACCAAGGGGCTGGTAACTCATATTAGGGGCAGCAAGTTCATTAAGGGTTTGTTCCCTAGGATTATCCATGTGTAATTAAATCGGTTAGACAAAGATAGGTTCTTGAATGAGTTTATTATCTCTTATGTTACTCCTAAGTTGGAAAAGTGTTTTCCAAATTTTAGGGTCAACCAAATCCATGGGATTATTTTAGAGGCTATGGGGCATTTAGAGTGATTTTGGAAGAAAAAGGATGATATGTTTTTCTTTGTGTTTTTTTTAATTGTTTTAAATTTTTTTTAACAATAACCAAAAAACAAATGACTACTTAATGCACCATACCTAGAAATGGTGCCATTTGAATGCACTGTTGGTTGTCACCTATCAACCAGTCAAGGTTCTGGTTCTCTGGTAATGTGTATAGCAGCACTCGGGTCGAATTCTTGGTGATGATAATTTTTAATAGTCAATTGTTTTTAATTTATTTTATTCTTATTGGGGTTATTTTAAAGATCATATGAAATGATTGATTGACAAATATTGATTTAAAAAATTGATAAATATTTGGGTGAGTTCATCAATAGGTTGTTAAGCTTGGGATATCCTTGAGCCTTGCTTTGTATTGAACTAAATTAACACTCATGTAACAAGTTGACAATGATTAGAATTCCTAAGTGTTTGGGCTCTATTCCAAGACTTAACTTAACTTAGGTTACTAATCATAATAATAATTGTTTATGGTACTGTATTTATGGTTCCAATAATCCATGGAAAGCACACGTTAAACAAACCATGTTATTAATCCATGACATGTTAAGTCCAACATACACAATGTTAATTCAAAGAACACTCATCGAGAAAAAGCTCTCAATCGCCTAACATCCCTAAATTAAAACTCACCCCAATGAGATATTTACTCTTTAATTTAAATTATTAGTAATCTTTTAATATATGATTATGGTCATAAATTATATATAGAAAAAAAATAATGGGATAAGAAAAGAGTAGTGTGTTGAACACACATGATCACTGAAGAGAGTTAAAAAAAGACTTTTGATTGAATGAGGAAGAAAAATAAGGGAAGGGATTTCAACATGATTTCAAAATGATTTCAAATATTTTAATAGAATTAATATTTATGAACATAGGGTGGGTTATTAAAATAGGTATTGAAGAAGAAACTTTCATTAAAAAGAATTACAAAAAAATACTTATAAGATTAAAAATGAAGAAAAGCACAAAAGTAAATGAAATCAAAGAGAGGAGGAAAGTTATATCAACTGAAAAACTGTGTATGTAATGTCCTCCCAATTCTTTGGAATGTATTTGGTCGTGCCATTATGTTCTCTTTTCTTCTGAAATGTCATCCCCTTGGAGAAAGAGGAGGGGGTATATTTAAAGCCCAAGGAAGTGGACATTTTTCCTTCCCAATCTGTCCCTCCACTTGGATCGATGATTTTGACATACTGACAGTGGAATATCTTGATATCTCTTTCTGCAAAGCATTAGATAATTATGTTGGATGACTACTATCAAAATCTGGAGGCATTCAGACTTATGGAGCCAACATTATGGTGGTTTCCATAAACAATGTTAAACTGTCCATTTCTATGCATGCTTTTTCAATGTCCAAAATGTGAATGGATTTTTTAATCTAAAGATGCCTTCAAATATGAATTCTTTATTGAAAAATTTCGTACACATGTATATCCTATTTCACACTACAAAATCTCAACTTCATTTGATGACTAGATTAGGTGACATGTCATGAGTACTGTAATGAATTTAATTCCCGTCTAGAATGGTGTGCTAAGTTTAAATGAATCACTTGGGCCTCTGGTATTTGGATTTGTGCCTTGAAATTTTTATCCAAGACTCCTTACATTGTACCCCAAACGTTGGAGGAGAATAAAGGAATTTTGACTTCTTGATTGGGCCCCGAAATTAAATCTTCATGGCTGGTCCTGTTTCTTCACAAATTATCTAGGTCTTCTTGTGTTGTCCATATGGGCCTTCAAATGGAAGATTTGTACAAAGGTCCCTTAGAATAAAATGTTGTAATTTGAGTAAGTAACCCTAAAACAAGAATAATAAAATTTGGATAATTGGGATGAGATATATTATTAAAATATTAAACAGTCTTGAATCTGGATGAATTCAAATAGTTCTCTAAAATTATATTTAATATTTAAACATTAATATTTCACAAAAATTATGAACATTTCATATAAGATCAGTAAAGGGAGTATATAATAAGTCATAAAAATATTACTAACATAAATATGGATATTGAGATCATATCCCTATGAAATTTAACTAAATTTTTAAATATGGATTGAGCAAGGAACCTAGGCAGACATATGTTCTTGTTGAGTGATTGATTAGCCATTGGTTCCTTATATATATGATTTTTATTATCATTTTTTTAATGGACCCATCTGGATCTATGTGACCACTATATTGTGGATTAATGGTCAATTTTTTTTTCTTTTGATAAAATATCATTCACCTCTGATTAGAGAAAATTTATTCTTTTTAAAAACAACACACAATTAAACCCATGTGAACATAATAATTTACATGGTTCACTAATCTATAAGTGTAGATAGTCCTTGGAATGGTTTATAAATAATATAAGACCACTCATCCATTAGAAAACAATCCCTTGAGGTTTACATCAAGTAGGAAATATAAATCATTTTTGTAGAATAATATTTCTTTGTTAGTGCATGTCCTTCTTGCACAGATGATATAATAAAACAATGTTTTCATCAAATACATTGTCATTGTGTGGATTTAATTATTAAAACATTAATTCCTATATGTTATTAGTCTTCTTGTTGTATTTCTTTCAAAGTATTGAGAAAAAATTTCAACTAAATTCCTTTATTCAAACTTTTCCATCCAATAACTTCATCTTCATAGAACCTTAGTATGCTACCCAATGTCTAATAAACTATTCATATGATGCACTCTATATGATTCCTATATTTGAAGGTATTTTATTTAATCTAACTTATGTCTCTATAAAATGGATTCACTAGAAAACTTATTTTTGATGCCTCAATACATATTCTTCATCTGGTAGACTTTTTCTGATGGACTCATAAACATTCTTCAATCTGGTGGACTTATAAATGTGTGTCCAGATTTTTATACTTGATGATTCCTAAACTATTCATTATCTGGTAGAATTTTTTTAGAATCTACATATTCATTTTATTTCATTATTTGAATTAACATATATATATATATATATATATATAATCATTAAAACCCTGAGGTAATAACGATGTTAGGTACTCAAAATATTAAATAATCATTTCCTAATTTTAATTTGTTTTAAAAACTCTGCCCGACGAATCTATGAATACTTATAAAGAAAAAATTTATCTCTTCTCATGTCTAATCACTTAGATATTTTGATGTTTTTCTACTATCCTCAATATATTAGACCCATAATTTCATTTCTGGAAACATCATGTATAGAGATTAAACTTTTTAAAGTGATTTATATACTGAACATGAAATAAAACTACACAAACAATTATTCTTCCAACCAACTTCTTCCTTATATTAAGAAAAATAAATGCATCTTAGTCACAATGGTCTCCCCCCTTTGGATTTTTTTCATACAAGGAACATAAAACACTAAAGTTGTGAATCTCAAGTAATGGGTCACTATTTAAAAATTAAAATCCAACATAAGTGATCTTACTTTAGGAAAAAACAATCACTCAACAACAATTCAATGTTTTCTTTAAAGCTACAAAATTTTTAAAACATCTTCTTGTACTCTAAACATTATCATCACAAACTAAAACATTATCATCACAAACAAAATAAAAATGTAACAAGTTCTTGATTCCATTTCAGTAAACTATTAAAATAGTTCACACGCACTAACTTCATAGCTTTCCCCTTTTAAACCCTCCCCCAAAATGTATGATCTCCCATGAATGTTAAACCAAATATCAATGGATGTTGTCATATTTCAACCCATTTGAAAATAATTTACAAATAATATATGAGATAGGGGATAGATACCACATACCTTATCCTAGTAGTGAGTGATTTTTAACACCAATAATCAATGTTAGCTTTTAAAATGTTTCCTTAAAAAAAATTTACTGAAGATATAAAATACTTAATCCTTTTAGGTACAATCTCTATTTTTTTCATTGATTTCTATATGTTCTTTAATAAAGTGATATCTAATATTAATATTCCTAGATCTTTAATGTAATACTAGATTCTTGGTGAGAGTGGTTGTGCTTTGATTATTATAACCCAAGAGAATGGGTGGATTCACCTCAACCAAAAAATCTTCCAAATGTCTCTTTCTCCAAATTAACATTATTAAATATTTAATGGTACCTACATATTCATATTTTTTAGTGATGAGACTCTATAAACATTATTTCATTATATTCTAGATAACACATATCTCTCCCAAAATTAATAGTCCACCATAGGTGTATTTTTTGTCATAAACACATCCTACCCATTCATCATCTGTGCAACCAAACATATCAATCATTCATTTATAGACATATTTCAAACCAAAATAAATTTTTCATTTAATATATATAATAATTTTTTTTCAACCACACAATAGGACTCTTTGGGTGCACTTTGATACCTATCACAAAGTATGAAATCATACGCTAAATATGGACTTGATGTTGTAAAATATAATAGGATTCCAATTAACATCCTAAATTATTTATGATCAACATCCTTTCAGGACCATCTTTTGAAATATTTTTTCTCATTAAAATGATTGGGGAAGTATGATTTTAATCATCCATTCAAAATCACTTTATGATTTGTTTACCATAATAATCATGAAAAAATAAAATGTAACTTTTCATTTGATAGATTTTTAATCAAAGAAATTACTTCATTTATTCAAGCATATAAATATTAAATAACTCTTTTATCTCCCCAGTTAAATTTTCATGCAGTTATTCACCCTTTAATATCATCAACATAAAAATTCACAATGTTATAAACCACTTGATTTTATTTTATGTAGAGGTTACTCTCAAAGCTTCCTTTTAAAAAATTCAACTTCTTTAAGAAAGCATCCATCTTATAATACCAATCTCTTGGAATTTGTTTCAATCTATATAAATCCTTTCTCAAATTGAAAAAATAGTTTTTACCTTCACTAAGAATGAAGCCGCATGAATGCTCAACATAAACTTTCTTTACCAGTTCAACATTGGGAAAAAAATAATTAATGACTATTTTAAATGTCTTGTATATTCATTTAGTAGAAATGGCATGAAATGTTTTTATGGTTTCAAGTCTTATCACTAGATAAATGGTCTCATAAAAATCAATTCCTTCAACATGTGATGTAACGACCCGAACTGTTAAAAATAAAATTCCCATTTTGACTAAATTAAATGTCTTATTATATACCATGGTTATAGAAAACACATAAAATTAGTTTTTTATTATGTAAAATTGGATTTAAAATTACTATTAATTATCATTATCAATGATAATAAATCTATTTAATAATGATTACATTATTAGTAAAAATATATAGTTTTAACAAATCCAATACAAAATATGTGATGGCCTCACCCAATACGATCATACCCTACGAATAAAAATTATTAGAGCATCAAAGGGAGATATAATTCCTTGGATTTATTCTAGACCAAGCCCAATCTGAGATTCAGTAACATAACAATGGGAAACATTTATTATAGGAGAAGTTCAAGCTCATTGGGATCACGGCCAAACCCTTCTTCGTCGAATCACCCCATGAAAGTCCCAGCATTATGCACCTTACTCCTCGTGATTCTATTAGAGTATTAAAGGGATATGTATAAATAACCTAGAATTACGAGTATGTACATAATTTTTTATTGAATAATTAATTTATTTTCATCCTATTATTGTTACACTATAAATGATTTTTATTTTGATTCAATAAAATAAAAATTTATATTTTGGGGTAATATTCAAATACAATAAGGAATTTATTTTTCTGAATTAATATACTTCTAAAAGAAACAATTTTTTAATATTATTAATAAATAATTCTTATCAAATAGAAATGAACATATAATTTTTATGATGTTAAATGTAATTTCTATAAGCATTTGAAAGTTATTGTCAAAAACCTGTTAATTTCAATAAATTTTGATTATTATTTAAAAATTTCAAATTCACATATTTAGATAAATATTTAGATGAAATAATTATTATTTTAGAAATAATAACATTAGAATTATCTAATGGTGATATTTTTAAATTTTTAAGAGATATTCGAATTTTCATGTAAAAACTAAA
The DNA here is from genome assembly GCA_963277665.1 of Viscum album. Classification (NCBI taxonomy): domain Eukaryota; kingdom Viridiplantae; phylum Streptophyta; class Magnoliopsida; order Santalales; family Viscaceae; genus Viscum; species Viscum album. The sequence continues at coordinate 1,431,876,737 of OY728141.1, forward strand.
TGTCATATAAATATACATTGTGATTTATAAGAACATAATGACCCAAAAGTGATGTAATAATTACAATAAATAGGATAAAAGTGAAAAAAGTATTTTTATTCAAAAATAATGTGATTTTTATTTTATTTTATTTATTTTTTAAATCCATTATGAACCCTGCCAAACAAATAATATATTTTGTGGTTTTAAAATCATTTCATTAAAAGTGTGACTCACCTCCACATAAAAAGGGAATTATTTTAATAATTTAGTCCCTTGGTGCTATAAAATAATAAAAAACACTCACATTTCAAATAAACCAAGGGAAAAACATGGTATTGTTTTTGGTTTTTGGATATTTAATTATGTAGAGTCCAAAAACAAAAAAATAAGGAAATCCCACTTATTACCTATGTAAACCCAAATAATCTCCCATTTATCTTCACTAAAACTCTTTAGATCACATCCATACTCTTCACTACCCTCTATAGAGTCCTCCTAATTTTCCCCCAATATTTTGAGAATCTCATCCCAATCATTTGAAGTCACACCCTTGTGTAAGGTAACTTCCACTCTCTTTTTTTATTCAAGCACTTCATTTATGATATTATTTATAATTTCCATTTTTTCATGTTGTGATGTGTTCTTTAATATCCCAAATAATTTCATTTTTCTATATACATTTTTATATACCCCTATAACTCTCCCCAATTTTCCCATGATAATTTATCTACACTCGTTACCATGGTAAAATTTGGTAGGGGATTTCTCTATTCTGATTTCCATTCAAGATCTTCTTTTATGTTATATATCTTAAATTACATTTCCTTATATTGGAATATATTATTCCTTATTTAAATTTTGGTAAATTTAATTTTGAAATTATGAGATCCACTTTCCCCCTAATTAGGCCTCTCATTATCCTTTATGTACACATGTTTCCATGATGAAATATAGTTAGGATTCTTTTCTCTATTCATGTTTATTAATTACCTTATGCCACCTATTTCAATATTTATAATTTTGGGATATTATTTTCCATGTCCCTATTGATTCCCATTATATTTCTTTGTTATTAGAGTCCCTTTTCTCTCTCATCAAACATTTTTTACGAATCCTTAAGAGATGTCGTTAATCTTACAAACTTTCACTGCAATCTTCCATTCCAAAACAATTTTACAGTGAATAACATACCTATTTCATATCAAGTGTGTTCACATTTATTCATATATAATTTTGATTGGGAACATACACATATTTATTTTACACTCCTTAACCATGGAATAAATTGTGATGATGAATAAATCCATGTTTTATGATCTATGTGGAACACTTAAGCATGAGAATGAAATGAATATGATGGGTGATCCCAAATAGTGCTCCAATGCATTGGGTAATGTTTAGTATCATGATACGTCAAATTGGGACATGGAGGGAACCTGATTATTTTACAGGACTTTTTCCACCATTATTTTTTGTAGGGTTTAAAATATTCTTTTGTTTATGATTCAATGTTTGAAGTTGTTTCTACATTTTCCATGTTGGCTTTATGATTATCATTCAATATCAAGACTTATTTTTCATGTTCCTTTTATTCCCAATTGCTATGAATATTGTCTATAGTGTATTATCTACTTCATGTTATTCTTTCTTTATTCTCTTACTGGGAATTATATATTTCCCCTTTCTTATGTTTTTTCCCAAGATATCCAGTGCAGTTTTAAAATCTATGAAATTTTAGAAGCATTTTAAGGATGTTTTACTAATATTGTTATATACCATGTTCAAGTTGTTATGCCTTGTACATAATTCCAAAATACACTATAATTATTGATATTTGTTATTTTATTAATTTTACTTTTATGTAATATTTTATTTCATAATTTGTAATAATGATCTAGGTTTTTATAGTTTGTACTAGAGAAAATGTTCCGCTATTTTTTGTATTGGGATTAGAAAAATATATAGAAATCCTTATGGATAAGACTATGTATAAGAAAACATCCCTAAATTTTGGTAAGTATAGATTAAATGGTTTATCAATAATATATATCCTTTTTTGTATAGTTCAAGTGGATGTGGTTCTAATGTAAATGTACATAGGGGTAAAAACTCCAACAAGGTGTCAAAATCCTGACTCGGGGTAACCTAGTACACAAAAACGAGCCTTACTGTGAACCTATTTTGACATGCATGGAGGGTAAGATTCAGTAAATTTATAAGCTCATTATGAACCCTTATTAAGGGAAAAATAATTATCATAAGAGTATATGTTAGGGAATAGATCATGGATAACATAGATTTAAGCCAAGAAATTCATATGTTATGGAAATAAATGTAAGTTAAAAGGTATCCCTTTAATGTCATAAAATTCATATTTATGTTTTTAATAGTTTAAAAAAACCCATCTGTAATTTCCCTTTTACTCTAGCCAATGGCCAAAAATATGAGGAATCAACTAAACAACCAATTTGAAGGGTAGTGTGATGACTTCCCAAACAACATTCCAAATCATATGGGAGATCTGAAAATATTATGATTATTCCAGACTAAATATAAAAAAATAAAATTAACAATGAGAAATTTATTAAATTTCCAAATATGTCAAGGAAGACAAAGACAACATCTCAAGGAAATTCAACATATAAATGTGATAAGGGATATACGACCCAATTTTCTTTATGAAAAAATAGTGGGAAGATGCACCAAGGTAAATGTCACGAACGTATTAGGATATGTTTTATGTTTGTAAAGATGGGGAATAAAGTAAATAGTTTCCATAGAGAAAGGTAAGGTTATAGATGTAAATAATGTTTAATCTAAAGTACCTTATATTTTAAAATGTCATAAGGGTGGATAATTTGGACATTATCCAAGACAAATGCTTTACTCTAAGGGTTGAGAAGAATAATGATAATCAACAATCTAAAAGAACTGGGGAATAAAGAAATTCATATACTGATATGGATCATGATGAATGAATTATGTTTAACCTCTACTCAATAATTATGTATGTCATTTTTTATTTCAATTCATTCCCTACTAGCATATCTTGTATGTTTTCTATGAACATCGAATCACCACCTAAAATAATTTATTTCATTATGGAAACTTATATGATTATGTATAATATGATGATGTTTTTAAAAACTTTATTCGTAAAAATAATATAAATATCCCATTGGTGGAATTTGATGCAATTCTGGGCATAGATTCGATATCCCTATATAGATCTGACATAAATTTCCTTGATAAGTAAATCACTCTCTGTATTTCAAATCAACCCATGAGTATGTACAAGTGAAAGGAGGATGAATCTTCTTTAGAAGCATCATATTAAGCATGGATACTACTTTTATATGAGAAATATTATCTAGCTCAAATGACTTAGTCTAAGGAAAGAACCACCTACAAAGACATGCATATTGTGAGGGAACACACTTATATGTGTTTCTCAATGAATTGTATGGTCTCTCTTCTTGCCGAGAGGTTGAATTTTTCATCAAACATATACATAGGGTGTTTATGTTATCCATGATTCTATATGTATTGTCTATTGGGAAACTTGGGGAGTTGAATAAACTACATCATGATAATCTAGAAAAAGGGCCCATACGCCTGAGTGCTCCACCATCGGGTGGACTAGTCCTCTTCATTAAGAAAAATGATGGGTCAATGTGACTTTGAATTGATTACTGTGAGATCAACAATATCATGATAAATAACATGTATCATATTTCTTAGATTGGTGACTTGTATTATCAGCTACATGGACAACAATTCTTATCCAAGGTAGATCTTTGGTCGGGATATTACCAATTTATGGTGAAGAAGGGAGATATCCCCGAACCTATTTTTCGTGTATGGTATGAGCACTATGAGTTCATAGTAATTCCATTCAGACTCACTAATGCTCCAAAAACATAATGGACTTGATGAATAGAGTTTTTATAGATTTCCATGACAAATTTGTGGTAGACTTTATAGAAAATATTTTAATATACTTCAAAATAAAGGAGGAGCATGAGGATTATCTAAGGACTATGTAAAAGACTCTACAAAATGAGAAGCTTTATGCCACATATATAAAATGTGAGTTATGGTTAAAGGAATTCTATTTCTTATTGAATATCATCACAAGAAATGGGATATATGGGGACACTTCAATGATAGAAGAAATTGAAGGATGGTTAGGACAACATATATGACATATATCTATATATTTGCAACATCCCATGTCCGAGTGCCGCCCAAAGGTGACTCGTTCCCGGTTGTCCGCATGGCCTCAAGTGAATTTCCTCAAATTCCAGAGGCTTCCAACAAGCAGTAAGGGCCTAGAGTTTGATGGTGGGGAAATTATGACTTCATTGGTAGAGTAAACACTGTGGAAAACAAATAGTAACAATAGCGGAAGTAGTAATACCATAAAAAAGAAGTAAACATCGGAATAATGATAGAAATAAAATAATTGAAGCAATATCATATGTATAATGATGCATGTCTTTTGTGTCTAGGAAAGTAGAAAAAATAGGTCATAATGATGGAATTATATTACAATCCAGAAAAAGGAGAAAGCAAGTAAAATACAACAACATTGCAAGCTTCAGCTTGGTCCCATGCTCTCCAGATCCAACATACATCAATCATGTAAATAATGAAGAAGGGTACTTTACCTTATCTATACATAAAATCAAATAATCTATGTGGGTCAGAAACATGACCCAAATAGTGTGTGAGATGAATCCTAGTATGAAACCACCAAAATATTTGTGCCTAACTGTGTGTGAATATATATAGAGTATGTAATATGTAGAAATGAAGCAATAAACTAGGAATTACTCTAAGGTAAACAATCCTACAATTTTCAATTACATTCATCACTACTACAAAAATGGCTTTTATCAGTTCTAGAAAAGTTCATTAATAGCGCTAAAAAACGTTGTTAATTGAGGCGAAGATAAAGGGGTTCACTTTTATCCGGACTCATAAAAGTGATGATAAAGACCCCTTTTATGAGTGCTAAAAAAGCACTGATAAAAGTAAAAAATTAAAAATAATAAATATTAATAAAAAAATAATTTATATTGGGGGGTCTTTTGACAGCGCTTGACCACCCCCCCCCCATCAGCGCTAGGCAGCCCCTCCCACTCCCGCATGCTTCCCTTGCCCGCGCATCCCACACATTTGCATGTTATTCCTTACTTCAACCCAAACTCGAACCCACGAACTCCCCCTCACACGCCTACACCTTTACCACTAATCCATTTCATTTTTTTCTATTTAATGATACATCTATTTATATATATATATAGTTGTATTTATTTTTATATTAATATAGATTCATATTAATATAAATATATTCAGTTATATTAATACATATATGTTTATTCATATATTAGTATATATATATATTCATTCTTATATTAATATATATTTATATCTATTTATATATATATTTGTAGTTATAGTTTTTATCCGTATATTTATTTGTATATTAAAATATATTTATAAGATTAGTTTTAAATAAATTTATAAAATATATTTTTTATGTGTGTTTATAAATATATATATATATATATATACAACACACACACAAAGACACACACACAGACACACACACACATATATATATATATATTAATGAATAAATACATGTATATGTGTATTTGAAAATCCATATAATAATAAAACGACCATAACTTATAATCCAGAAGCCTTTTTCGACTCCACAACAAGTCAAATCAAAGAAAATAAAACAATCTTTGATATGATATGTGGTACAGGCGTAACGGACATCCGTATCAGAAGTTATACTTGTTTTAATGTTAAAAAAACAGGGTATCCCGACTAAAAACTCAGTTTTGGAGACCTTTTGAGCCTTTTGGCCACAAAAATGTGACAAAAGCTTTTCTTTTATTATAAGCGCGTAGAGCATGTCGCAGGCTTAGATTTCATATATTGTAGAGCTCAAACTGACACCCAAGTCAAAATTTATGGTCGTTTGAAATTTGAGTTACATTTTCAACTTATTTTAGATGTTTTATTAATTGTTTTGATTTTTTGTGTCCTAAAATTTTTATTAAATTGTTTTTAATCGATTATAATTTGCAAATTATTAATTTATTATTATTTTTTAATATTTTAAATCCATTTTCACTAAATTTCTTATATATTAAATGTAATAGTCTATTTACACGTATACTTAAAAAATATATATTATATTTATATGAATATAAATATCATTATATAACAATATATTATTTTTCATCAAAAATTATTTTTTTCGAAATATAAAATTTATCTGTGCTTGGAAAATGCACTGATAAAGCCCCCCTTTATCCTCACTATGAAAAATAGCACTGATAAAGGGTTCCCCATTAACAGCGCTAAAAAAAGCACTGATAAAGGGTCACTTTTAATAGCGCTTTTTTTTAGCTCTATTAAAGGGCCCCCTTTATCAGAGATTTTTTTAGCGCTGATAAATATCCCCATTATCAGTGGTTTTTTTAGCACTGATAAAAGGGTAGAGCTTCCCCTTCCCGTTTTTGTAGTAGTGCATTTTCATTTATTATTCAATCTATTGATTAATGTAAACATTGGGATCTAGCTAATTCTCTATATCCCATGTTTAAGTATCAAAACAGATGTCTCAGAAGACTGTCTATACAATCATGTAAGACCGAGTCCAAGCTTTTGATTTGGCTTGGAAGACTAGTCACAATCATTCAATTATTCACAAATGACCCTTTTGGAAGATCTCATGGTATAACCCCTCTGGTTCCACATAGTATATATCAATTACAAATGACCTCCTAGAAAGCTCTCACGGTCAATACCCCTTGGTCAACATATCATTAACAAATAATAAATGACCTCCTGGGTAGCCCTCATAGTTAATACCCCTAGTTTAATTATCTACACCACAACTCTCATAGTCATGTGTAAATAATTTGTATGTCCCCTCAGTATTCTTGGTCCAAGGCTATAACAGTCCATTGGAAAAATAGCTCACATACTTTAGTAAATCATCTCATGTAATCTTTAACTACTACCTAGCTAAACATTCACAAATCATATTACTTTAATTTCATATAAACAACAACTTCATCATAATAAGACAAGGCACGTAAAACAAGGCAAGGATAACAGGAATCCTAGACCAAACGGTCATAAAAAATCAATCAAGGAAAACTCACCCACTGAATTTCCCATAAATAATGTATCCAACCTTACTCATAAGCAACAAACCCATATCAATCCATCAATCCATAAAAGGAAATAAACCTAGTTAAATTTAAAATCAAGAAATACCCCAAATGTGGTTATGCCAAAATTTTAGCATATATAATCAAAATATGAACAAATATAGGAACAAAAAACCTACCTCGATGTTGTACGATCAATATAATTTAATGTCAGCCCTTAAATCAGCCTATATCAGTGTAGATCTATAAAATGGTGAAAAATAGACAACCATGAATTACTCACAAGAGAGGAGGAATCATGAAGAAAGTATCCATGGTATTTTAGAACTAACTAGTGGGATTCCACCACACCTAACAGTGTCTCAATCAGAGCTTGGATGGTCAATCAGGGGTTAAATCTTCATTCATCATTTTAGAGTGCTCATATAAAAATCTAGGCAAGAAGAAGGTCTTTCCCGACATGAGAGGGAAACCCGCTCTGATGTATCAAATAAAAATAAAAGTGCATGGAATGTTCATTAATAGTATACACCATGTATTATCCCCAACCAGCCCCTGATATATGAAGGTCTTCCAGGTCATCACAATACCAAGTACTCATCCATTACAAGGTTAGTATGCGGTTGTGTGCAACTACTGAGTACTCAATGAGTATATTGAAGTACACGATGAGTACTCTGAAAAACCCTATTTCATCAATTTTCCTCAAAAACTACCCGAAATAAAGATCTATACATAAAATGATGATCCAAGTTCTTAAAAACATTCCCCTTAAATCACTTCATCCCATAATTTCCCTTACAAGGGTGGTGAAGTAGAATCTGAGAACAAATTCGGCCACTGTGATTGCACATTGGCCTCCCTCTCCCAAGTCTCTTCGTACACTCACTTATACTTCCATAGCACCCGTACTAGAGGAATTGACCATCCATAGAGAACCATCATTATGCAATCCACAATCCCCATAGAGTTCTCCTCGAATGATGCATCCACCTCCTAATCATCCTCCTCAGGTTGAAAAACATGAGACGGTTCTGGAAAATAATTTCTTTGCTAAGAAGAATGAAAGACGTCATGCATAACCTAGTACCTCTAAGGTAACTTCAACTGATAGGAAACCTACCTAACTCACTAAAAAACTTTCAACGGCCCTAGGTATCTCGGTGAAAGATTCCACTGTCTTAAAATCCTCCTATCTCCCAACCTCGGTGTGACAAAAAGGAAAACCTGATCTCTAACCTCAAACTCCATAGTTCGTCATTGTAGATCAGCATAATATTTCTATGTGACATTTCATTATACATCCCCTTTAAAATCAACTCCACCTACTCAGTGGACTCTTGGACAAGACGAGGTCCTAGTATAGATGCCTCTCCTACCTCCTACAAATATAAGGGTGATCGAAATGGACTACAGTACAAAGCCTCATAAGGTTCCATCTTAATTGTTTCCACGAAACTATTGTTATAGGAAAACTCCACTAGGGGTATGTGTCTCTCCCAATAGCCCCTGAAATCCTAGATGCATGCAAAAAGCATGTCCTCCAATACCTAAATCATGAAATTATAATGACCATATTTGTGGGGATGGTAAGTTGTACTCAAAAGTACATGTATACCCAAATCCCATTATAGTCCGTGCAATACATGAGAAGTAAACTAAGAATCCCTATCTGAAACAATAGAGTGTGGAACCCATGAAAATGAACCATCTCTTGGATGTAAAACATTCCAATATCATCAATACTGTTGGTTTCCTTTATCAGTATGAAATGTGAAACCTTTTTGAACCTATTTATAACAACCCAAAACGCATCAATCTCTCGAGGTAACCTTGGTAAACCTATCACAAAATTCATTGTCAAATCATTCCACTTCCACAATGGAATAGGTAACTACTATAATAGCCTTTACAATCAATAATTCTCCACCTTCACTTGTAGATAGGTGGAACATCTCAAAACAAATCCAGCTACATCCCTCTTCATGTCTGGCCACCAATACTAACAATATAGATCTAGATACATCTTGGTGTCAACAGGATGAACATCCCACATGGAGGCCTGAAAATCTTGCAACAGATCTTCACGTATGTTGGGTGGAACCTATACACGTCCATGAAAATGCAAAAACTCATCCTTTCCTATGGTCCAACAAAGAGTAGGGTCCTCACCTGAAACACTCTCCCATAGGTCTAGGCCTTCAAAATCTGATAGCTGCCTTATTCTCACTCGATCCAGTAGAGTAGAGGTAACAACTATAGAAGAAAGAAACATCTATCACTATTTTTCATTCACCTCCAAATTAATCTCCTAGAGTGGAGTCATAAGATGCCACCCACTACTGGCCTCGTGAACTGCATGTATCTGATTCCTTTTACTCAGTGCATCAGCCACTACATTGCATTTTCCACGAGTGTAGTCAAGCTCAATGTCAAAGGACCGAAGGTACTCAACCCACTTGTGTTGTCTCAAATTCGGATCTCATTGAGTAATGGAATAATTGAGGCTTTTTTTGTTAGTGTATACCAAAAAATTCTCTCCCAAAAGATTTTGTCTCCAATAGAAAAAACCATAAACAACGAAATCCAACTCGAGATCGTATGTAGGCTAGTTCTTCTCATGTTTCCTCAACTACCGAGACCTGCATGCAATAACTCCATTCCCAATTACAAGCACTTCTCCCATCCTGATACCTGATGCATCGTAGTAAATGGTGTAACTCTTTACCAGCTCTAGAAAAATAAGTATATGTACTGAATTAAATCTCCCTTTCATCTCGTGAAAGGATAAATCGCATGTATTTCTCCACAAGTACTTTCCACCCTTCTTAGTCAGGAATGTGAGTGGAACTACTAAGCATGAAAATTCATGAATAAATAATTTCTAGTATCCACCCATCCCTATAAAACTTTGTACCTCAAATATGTTCTTCATCTACTCCCTGAAAACTACCACTCTCACTTTCTCTAGTTCTAATGATACTTCTGTCTCTGAGATGACATGGATGTATAAGTGAATCTGGTCTATCCAAAAGTGGAATTTTGAGATCATTCTATATAAATGATTCTCTATCAGTGTACTCAATATGATATCATGTTGGGTGGTATGGTCGTATCGAGTGTGAGAGTACACCATGATATCATCCATGAAGATTACCACAAAATAATCTATGTAAGAATGGAACACTCGGTTCATCAGTGACATGAAAACTATCTGTGCATTCATGAGACCAAATGGAATAACCAAATACTCATATAGACCATACCTGATATGAAAGATTTTAATAGGTATATATGATGGTCTAACATGCAACTGATGATAACTGGATCTCACGTAAATCTTCGAGAACACCCAGGCTCCTCAAAGCTGATCATAGATATCATCAATCCTCATAAAGGGATATCGATTATTGACATTCAATTGGTTTGACATCCGATAGTCCACACAAAGTCTGAGGGTTCCGTCTACCTTCTTCGCAAAACGGTTAGGTGAACCCCAAGGATAAGTACTGGGTTAGATGAAACCCTTTGCCTGTAACTCCTATAACTATTTCTTGTGTTCCTGTAATTATGGTGTAGCCATCCAATAAGAAGGAATGGACATCATTGCTGCTCCGAGTACAATATCAATAGATAAATCCACCTCTCACTTCATTTTTGAACCTTAAAATCCTTATGTAAATATATCTCTGAAATGATCCACCACTGTAGGAAAATCCATTTCTAAAGTACCATGGTTATCCAGATATAAACTGGAAATATGGGTTGTAATTCCTCCCAACCCATGATTCGTGGGTCCCTCTCTACATTCCTAGACATCCCATTCCCCCTGTATAGAAACTACATGCCCTTTAGTGATGTGAAACACACCATGCGGTGATATCAGTCAACAATGGCCTTAATGGAGACCAACCAGTCCATTTCGATTATGACATCGAAGCTTGTCATCTCTAAGACATAGAGGTCCCATAAGAAGTTACACCCACAAACCTCAAGAGGGTACACCTTACACAGACATACACTATACTTCCTAATCCCTTGTACATGTCTTTGTACTTTTGGAGGAAACCTAGGGAAATTCATGGAAATTACACGGTGTGTAGTTTATATTTACACGACGTGTATTTCTTTTCACCTTTTATCCAAAGTACACGCTAGGGGATTTTGCGTGTTCTCTGTACTTTGGAAATTTTGGAGTACACTGCGTGTAGATAAATCATACACGGCGTGTACTTCCTTGTTATGCATTAACCGGCCTGGAGATCCTGTGTACATGGTACGCGACTTCTCCTTTGTGCATGGTTTCACTTGGGTCGGATCGGACTAAACGGTTTGTTTCTCCGACATACACGTCGTGTATTCCGATTACCATGCGGCGTTTAATTCTGGTCAACACTGGGTGTTAAATACTTAGGTGTAATCAACATTTTAACCTCCCTTTGATACCATTTGAAGGTTCTGGGCGCAGCAGAAGCGTGTGGGTGGATGTTCCCACTTGGGCTTTTTCATTTGCAATGATCAATCTGGGATCAATACGAGGATAAACGCAAGTCTCCATGGATCGAATCACAGAAATAGACAAAGAAAGTAAATTCCTGGAACCAAAAAGTAGGATCATTACAGTTTGATTATAATTAATGTAATAAATTGAAAAGAAATACCTTTTGGGTGTTTGTTCTTCGTTGAAGTTCTTCATCACGTTCTGATGTGATTCATCATTGTGTCACAGATGCCATGTTTAGACTTCCTCTAGTGGTGATCCACACATGTACCTCATATATTGGGACGTCTCCAAAGGAGTCTTCGGGTGCATACATGGAGAAACCTTTTCTTTCGTTGTCCTCCTTAGATCATCTTGATCCGATGGAAGAGGATCCCTATCGTTCTTGAGAGCGTTCTTGGAGGAAGAGGTTCTTTTTGCATTGAAGGAATTCTCCAGAATTGTTGTGCACAATGATTCTCTGGTGTAGGAAAAGAGTTGGGGTTGTGAGGATATTTATTATTGTGTGCATGGGGTTATAGAGTAATGATAATAAATAAACGTGTTACGTGTTTTATTTATTTCATTAACTCTTATTGAAAACCCCATGTCGAAAAATTTAATTCCTTGACATGTGCCCATGCTGATTGTAATAAATATCATTTAATAAAACAATATTATATCCTCAAAATACCGACTGGAAAAACTACACAGCTTGTAATAATACATACACGGTGTGTACTTGTTTTTTCATTTCCTTTCCAAAATGAAAACTACATGGCGTGTAAATTTAATAATACACGGCGTGTACTTGTTTACAAAATAAAACTACACGGCATGTTATCATTGATATACGGCATTTACATGTTTTATTTTATTCTTACTCCAATATTAAAACGATTTAGGCTTCCTTGAATAATTATTTAACTACTTACAGGAATAATTTTTATTCTACTTGAGATACTTGAATACACTTAGTGTGTGACCCTCTAGGCCTCTTTCTCGTTGGCATTAGGCGGGCTTGCCTAAAGTCCAAGATTACTGCCTAGCAACGGGTCAAGGAACCCAAGAGAAAGAAGTTGACGCTGCATTGACGTATCACCTCATACGAACACTTACTGTGTAATTTAATCCCTTTGTCTCGATATCTCATCAAGAAGGTTTCATGGTAGTGTCATAAACCTATATGCTTGATTTTTCTTTCTTTGACTTCCAGAATAAAACTTGTTGTGTCACCATGGACATGGAATTTTTTCAATTGTTCTATTTCAATCAGAGGGCCTGAGATATCTACTTCCATAAATATGAAAGGGAAAAATCCTTCCTTGACTTATCCATTAACAACATGTCATTTGTGACGCACCCAACATACCCTACTTCCCACCAACTGTGATTGTGATGGTTTTCGTCAGTAAATCTAAGTGTGCGAGTCATGACATGAGTTAATGATAATCTTCCATTCGAAGGATCATTACACAAGATCGTAGATAGTAATATCCGATGACACCAAAACATGCGGAATTACTACTGGAAGGTCTCTTCTCATAATCTCCCATCTTGGAGATTACCAAGTGAGAACTCCATGAGAGATAGTCTCGTCTTCTTATGAGTACTCGCACATGACAGTCTGTATACAATGTGTCCCATAACAGTATGTCATCCAACCATAGAACATTATTTAATAATATTGTTATATCATTTCAGGGTTCTCATCATGGCGAGGATCTGCCATGACCTCATCAATGAAACAAATATTCGAGGACATTATTATATTATAGTCACGCAGAACAATGAACAATATATAATAAGTGAACATTCTAGAGAAAACTGCCTACGACTTTTAGTCCGCTGGACCTCACATGATGATCATGTTTCTTCTGAGTTAAGGCTTTAGTCAAGGGGTCCACCACATTGTCTTCCGTGGAGATACTGCTCACTGCAACTTCACCTCTCTGAGAAAAATCCCTCAAGAGATGATACTTCCGATGTATGTGCTTTGTCGGCTGATGTGACCTTGGCTCTTTTGCAAGTGTCACTGCTGCAGTATTATCACAATAGAGTGTGATAGGATCTTTACTGCTAGGTACTACATCTAGCTCTTAGACAAAGCTTCGCATCCATACTGCTTCTTTAGCTGCCTCAGAAGTTGTGATATACTCATATTCCGCTGTAGAATCTACCACCACACTTGGTTTTGAGCTCTTCCAGCTCACGGCACCTCCATTCAAATGGAAGATGTATTCAGTCTGCGACTTCATATCATCTTGATCAGTCTGGAAACTAGCATCTAGATGTCCTATGATTACTAGTTCCTCATTTCCTCCATAAACCAAGAACATATCCTTAGTACCCCTCAGATACTAAAGGATAGTCTTGACTTCTATCCAATTGCGGTCTCCTAGATCAGCTTGATATTTGCCTACCGCACTTAATGCGTAAGGAACATCTAGTCGCGTACATATCATAGCATACATGAATGAACCAATTTCAGATGCGTAAGGGATCCTAGCCATTCTCTTTCATTCCTCATGTGTCTGAAGACACATTTTCTTGGAAAGAGGAATTCCATGTGACACTGGAAGCAATCTCATCTTGGACTATTCCATACTGAATCTCTTCAGTATCTTGTCAATGTATGCACTTTGACTGAGGCCCAGAATTCTTTTGGATCTATCATGATGGATCATGATCTCGAGAATATATGATGCCTCTCCCAAGTCTTTCATGGAGAAGCATTTATGCAACCATGCCTTAATTGACTGTAAGACATGTACTTCATTTCCAATTAGTAAATTTTCATCAACATATATTATTAGGAAAATGACTACACTTCCACTAAACCTCTTGTAGACACAAGGCTCACATTCATTCTTAACAAAGCCAAATTCCATTACAGCTTCATCAAAATGAATGTTCCATGACCTTGATGCTTTCATTAATCCATAAATGGATTTCTACAACCTGCATACCTTGTTGGAATCCATTGGATTCACAAACCCTTCAGTTTGTGTCATGTAGACATCTTCTTGGAGGTTCCTGTTAAGGAATGTTGTTTTGAAATCCATTTTCCAATTTTCAAAGTCATGTCAAGCGGCAATGGCCAATAGGATTCTCATGGATTTCAGCATTGCAACCAGTGAAAAGGTTTTAGCATAGTCAATTCCTTAACGCTGTCTAAAACCTTTTGCAATCAGTCAAGCCTTATTGGTGCTGACTTGCCCCTTCAGGTCCAGTTTATTCTTGAATACCCATTTATTACCAATATTCTTTACATCAACTGTAGGATCTACCAAAATCCACACTAGTTTTTGGTACATGGAATCCATTTCAAAATTCATGGCTTCTTGCCACTTAGAAATGTATGTTCCTTCAACTTCTTCCTTGTAGGTAAGAGTATCATCATTGTCAACCAATAATGAGTCACCATACATGGTGACAAGAAAACCATATCATTCTGTTTATCTTACCTCTCTCGTGCTCTTATGCAGTTCTTGTGTCTCTGGAACAGATTGGTCCTCCACGGGGATTTGTGGAATCTGTTCTTGTACCAACTCTTGTGTATCTTGAGCCTTGACTTCATCGAAGTCTATCTATCTCCCACTATCTCTTTTGGAGATGTTGTCCATCTCTAGGAATATGGTGTGTCTTTCCACTGTTACCTTTTTATATGAGGGGTTTTATTGGTGATATCCCCTTGTTTCTTTGGGATATCCTATAAAGATACACTTTGTGCCTCAGGGTGCAAGCTTGTTACCTGAAGAGGCCTTAACAAATGCTTCACTACCCCACACATGTAAATTCGATAAATGGCTTTGCGTCTACTCCATAACTCATATGGAATACCATTTGTCGATTTAGTTGGTACTTGGTTTTGTATGGGTGTTGCTGTTTGTAATGCATATCCCCAAAAGGATAATGGATGAATTGCATGACTCATCATTGATCTCACCATGTCCAACAGGGTGCGATTCCACCTTTCACATACACCATTCCACTGAGGCTTGTAAGGAGGATTGAGTTGATATAGAATCCCAAACACCTTTAATAAATCAATGAAGTCCTAATTAAGATATTATCCTCCCCTGTCTGAGAGGAGTTGCTTAATCTACTTACCAAGCTGGTTATCAACTTCGTTCTTGTATTCTTTGAACTGATCAAATGAATCTAACTTATACCTCACTAAGTAAATATATCCATATCTACTAAAATCATCAGTAAAAGTTATGAAGTACGAGAACCCAACCCTCACTTCAACTAGAAATAGTCCACATGCATCTCTGTGAACTAATTATAGAAGTTCTTAGCCCTTTCACCTTTCCCACTAAATGGGGCTTTGGTCATTTTTCCTTGTAGACACGCATGACATACACAAAGTGGTTTTAGTTCGAAAGAATCTAAATAACCATCTTGATGTAATTTTGTCAAATGTTTCTCATTGACATGACCTAGCTAGTGATTCTTTACTTGGGTGTGGTATGAGTCATTTGAATTAACTTTTTCATTAATTTCCATTACTTGGTTTGTGTAGTCTAACACATAAAGGTCGTTATATAAATGTGCCCTACCAAAAAAATGTTATTTTAAAAAATTAGCAACATCCACTTACAAACGTGAAGACGAATCCATCAGTATCTAATCTGGATAATGAAATAATATTTTTGGTTACATAGGGTACATAATAACATCCTTTCAAAACCAAGACCATCCTAGTAGGAAATGTGAGGTGGTAGTCTCCGACAGCTATAGCAGTTGGTCTGGCTCTGTTGGCTTCACGTAGATCTGCCTCCCCTCGATCAATCTTATTGAATCTCCTTGGTTCTCGTATTTGGATACATATGTGAGAACCACAATCTGTATCTAATACCCAATTTGTAAAAATAGATAGATTGCATTCGATGAAAAACGCACCTAAATCTTCCCCTTGCTTCCTTGGCTGGGTGCAGTTTTTCTTCCAATGGCCCTTCTTGCCACATGAAAAATGAACAACATCTTGTTCCCTTGCCTCCTTTTTGATCTTCCTTTTCTTAGAAGGCCTTGAATATGATTTGGGCTTAAAGCTCTTCTCCTTCCCTTTCCTTTTATTCACCATAAGGACAGAAGTATTTTCACATTTCATGTCATTATCCACTTGGCGAATGAGGATAAGAAGACCAGACAGAGACTTCTCAATGATGTTCATGTTGAAGTTCACAACAAAGTTTGAGAAGCATTGGGGGAGTGATGCAAGAATGAGATCGGTACCCAGTTCTTCGGTGAGTTTAAATCCTAGAACCTCCAAGCTCTCAATGTAGCCAATGAGCTTGACAATATGAGTCACGGTTGGAGAACCCTCTCCATGATTGGTCTGGAATAGAGCCTTGGATATCTCAAACCTTTCTTATCTTTATCTCTCTTGGCATAGACCACGGAGGTGATCGAGCATGCTATAGTCATCCATGTCCTCATGAGACTTCATGAGATCACTTGACATTGCTGATAGCATCAAACATTGAATGCCAAGTGCATCACTCAAATGTTGATCATAGACTACGAAATCTTCATCACTTGCCCCTTGGGCAGGAGGATCAGGATGTGAGGACTACAACACGTAAAACTTTCGTTCATGGCATAGAACAACCCGAAGGCGCCTAAACCATTCCTGAAAGTTACTATCAGTAAGGATATTTTCTTTGTCCAGAATTGATCTCATAGAAAAAGTGGTTGACGAGTTTTTCATATTGATTCTACAATTTAAATGATCATATTTATTGGTACTTTCTTGATTACATTTTATGATAAATAATAAATGGTATTAAGTCTCCCACTATTTTATCAAGTCCCAATGGCCCTCACCATTGAACTCAGAATGTCCAGTTTCTTTGACATTCTAGTGGAAAGGATCCATATTCCCTTTCGCATAACTACAACAAGGGTTGGTCAAGCTATTTGAAGGTATTGAGGTAGGCAGGGCTTTTCCAACTGTGAGCTTACAGTTCCTTGTTCTATTGAGTGGACACCCCAATCCTGAAATCCAAAAATGGATTTCCTCAACTCTTACCTCCAATATTACATCATGTCTAGAAAGGGATACTTATCTTGATGTAATATGTTTAAGTCATCCTGAAACCTTTCATAAGGTATTCCTTTATAAAAGTAATTTTCCCAACAAGGGTTGGTTAAACACATAGTTTTATTAATTCTTGCCCTTAATCATGTAATGGAAGGCTTGGTATGACTTAATATGGTATTTGAGGGATTTTATTCTTTATCCGTAGTTTTTCATTATCACATTCTTGTTAATATTAAGTGATTCTTGCTTAATTGATTAACCATGTTCTGATAATGTTTACGCATAGTCCATTTTTTATTTTAGTTCATATTTGCATGCATGTTCATTTTATTAATTATGTGATCGCGAAAACACATACATAATAAATACACCAGTCAATCAGACAGAAATAATATAAGATGGTATGATCATGAGATTATATTGGTTAGCTTATCTAACAGTTTTGATAAGCTATCCCTGACCTAGGGAAAACACCTTGAACCTGATGGTTCGTGTATTGTAGCTCCCAGTTGTCCACCTTTTTATCTTCTTGGGTTGGTTTCGCCTCAGCTTCAGATTTCAAACCATCTCCTCTGTCTTGGGAGATCCTCCATTACATGGGGTTTACATTAAAGAAACCTTGGCCACACAGGCCCTACATTTTATTGGAAGAAGGCTCGCATGCCAAATAATTTAAATTAAATAATTTAAATTAAATGAATTTAAATAATATCATACACACATACAAAGGGTCTTTGTTCTAGCTCATGATCATCCATAGCATGCAACAACATTTATGCATATTTAGAATTCAAATTCTTTTAATCTTTCTATTATTCAAGATATTTCACGATTGAATTCAATTAATTATGATCTTATAATTAATCAATTCTTTATCTTAAATTCCTTTCTAAATTTCCTTGAGATTCTTCTCATCCATATCCCTTGTAGATGTCTTTTTTACTTTTGGAGTAAACTTGGTGAAATTTTTAGAAAGTACACTGTGTGTAGTTTATATTTACATGGCATGTATTTCTTTTCACCTTTTATCCAAAGTACACGCCGGGGGCTTTGGCGTGTTCTTTGTACTTTGAAAATTTTGGAGTACACGTCGTGTAGATAAATCATAAACGGCATGTACTTCCTTGTTACGCAGTAACCGGCCTGGCGATCCCGGGTATATGGTACGCGACTTCTCTTTTGTACATGGTTTCACTTGGGCCAGATCGGACTACATGTCGTGTTTCTCCAACATACACGTCGTGTATTCCAGTTTCCATGTTCCATTTAATTCTGGTCAACATGGGGTGTTAAATGCTTAGGTGTAATCAATTCACATGGCGTGGTTTGGCAGACCCGTACGGGTTCATTGAACCTAGGTACACGGTGTTTAGTTTTCATTACAGGTCGTGTATTCCTGTGTTGTACAGAAAGAAAGAGCGGCTCCTCTAGATGAGATCCTCATTTTTATTTTAATCAAAATTAAAATTAAAAGTTTGTTTTTGTGATTTGAATCGAGAAACGAAGGAGGAAGAACAAATCTCGTTTATTCAGATTTATAGAACGATTTATTTCGAATTGAATCAAATATAAATGCATAAATTATCAACAAGAATTAAATAAATATAATCAACGTTTTAACCTCCCTTTGATACCATTTGAAGGTTCTGTGTGAAGTGGAAGCGCATGGGTGGATGTGCCCACTTCGCCTTTTTTCATTAGCAACGATCAATCCGGGATCAATACGGCGATAAATTCCAGTCTCCACGGATCGAATCACAGAAATAGACAAAGAAAGTAAAGTCCCGGAACCACAAAGTAGGATCGTTACAGGTTGATTATATTTAATTTAATCAATTAAAAATAAATACATTTTGGTTGTTCTTTCTTCATTGATGTTCTTGATCACGTTCCGATGTGATTCGTCGTTGCGTCACAGAAGACAAGTGTAGACATCCTCTAGTGGTGATCCACACGTGTACCTCGTATCTCGGGACATCACCAAAGGAGTCTCCCGGTGCTAGTGTGGAGAAACCTTTACTTGCGTTGTCTGCCTTAGATCGTCTTGATCTGAAGGAAGAGGATCTCTCTCGGTCTTGAGAGCATTCTTGGAGGAAGAGGTTCTTTCGGCCTTGAAAGAATTCTCCAGAATAGTAGTGCACAATGATTCTCTAGTGTAGGAAATGAGTTGGTGTTGTGAGGATATTTATAATCGGGTGTGTTGGGTTATATAGTTATGACAATAAATAATCTCGTTATGCGTTTTATTTATTTCATTAACACTTATTGAAAACCCAATGTCGAATAATTTAATTCATTGACATGCGCCCACGCTAAATGTAATAAATATCATTTAATAAAACAATATTATATCTTCAAAATCCCGACTGGAAAAACTACATGCCATGTAGTTGATTTTGTTTCCTTTCCATAATGAAAACTACACGGCATGTACATTTAATAATACACTGTGTGTACTTGTTTTCAAAATAAAACTACACGGCATGTTATCATTGATACACGTCGTGTAATTGTTTTATTTTATTCTTCCTCCAACATTAAAACGATTTAGGCTTATTTGAATAATTATTAAACCACTTATGGGAATAATCTTTATTCTACTTGAGATACTTGAATACACTTAGTGTGTGACCCTCTAGGCCTCTTTTTCGTTGGCATTAGGTGGGCTTGCCTAAATTCCAAGATTACTATCTGGCAACGGGTCAAGGCAGCCAAGAGAAAAAAGTTGACACCGTATTGACGTATCAACTCATACGAACAATTACTGTGTAATTTAATCCCTTTGTCTCCATATCTCATCTAGCAGGTTTCGTGGCAATGTAATAAACTTATATGCTTGATCTTTCTTTTTTTGACTTCTAGAAATAAACTCGTTGTGTCACCATGGCCATGAAATTTGTTCAACAGTTCTATTTCAATCAAAGGGTCTGAGATATCTACTTCCATAAATATGGAAGGGACAGACCCTTCTTCGACTTATCCATTAAAAAAATTTCATTCGTAATGCACCCAATGTACCTTACTTCTCACCAAATGTCTTCGTGACAGTTTTCGTCAGCAAATATAAGTGCGCGAGTCATGACATGAGTTAATGATAATCTTCCAGTCTAAGGACAATTACACAAGCTCGTAGATAGTAATATCCGATGACACCAAAACATGCTGAATTACTACTGGCAGGTCTGTTCTCATAATCTCTCATCTTGGAGATTACAAAGTGCAAACTCTATGAGAGAGAGTCTCGTCTTCTTATGATTACTCACACATGACAATATGTATACTATGTGTACCATCATAGTATGTCATCCAACTGTATAACATTATTTAAGAATATTGTTATAGCATTTCACGGTTCTCATTATGGCGGGGATCTGCCATGAACTCATCAATGCAACAAATATTCCAAGACATTATTTTATTATAGTCATGCAGAACAATGAAAAATATATAATAAGTGAACATTCTTGTAATAAAAGTACAAAATAGTTGGTTCTCAGGACACCAACCCAAACAATGCAGTGATAGCAGTCAACAAAGGCCTTAAAGGAGACCAACTAGTCCATTTCAATTATGACATTGAAACTTGTCGTATCTAAGACATTGAGGTCCCATAAGAAGTTACAACCAAAAACCTCCAGAGGGTACACCTTACACAGTTATACACTATACTTTCTAATCCCCGAAAGAGTGTCTAGTGTCATAAAATCATAAAAAGTGAAGACACAATGCCTGAGGCTCTCTACAATGACAACAGACATAAAACTATGGGAAGCCCCTTTATCAAAAAGAGTAGAATCTAAAATTTAGGCAACTAGAATCTTACCTCTAACCATAGAGGGTCCAGGATCCTGCTCATATTGGGTCTACTCCAACAGAAAATTATGACCTATATCATTGCCCTGCGACCCTACCTGACTAACCTAAACTGATCCACACTGCTATCATTTAGAACCTTTCATCTAGCTTCCATGACCATAACCACCTCCTTTGTATGAATACCCTGTCTAAATCCAGTTCTCTGAATGATGAGAAACAGGTTCCCCTGCTCCTGTATGTGTAGTCATAACAGATAACCTCTCACTCACTACTGGGGAGAACATCCTACAAAAAATGCTAAAGATGTCCAATTTTTTTCAAAAGATTTGAAGTCAACTGGGTCTCTCGGGCACTGCGGTCTCATGTTCCCATTCCTCCCACACTGGTTGCATTTCACCTTGCTACATGATGATACATCTCTACTACTAGAATTACCACTCAAAGTCCCTCTACGGGGCTTCTTGCTATCAGTTGAAGGAGTACTAGCCCTAGAGTCTGAACCGCCCAAGCTCACAGCTCCAAACCCCCTCAGATTGCACTCAGTAATAAGTTTCTTGTTTAATATAACATCCACTAAAATCAACCTGAAAAAATTCACCTACGATCATATGTCATACCTGAGACCATCCTCAAATCACCTAGCCAGTGATGAATCATCACCTCTCAAAACAGGTGTGAAGTTTTGAAGCTTTGTAAAGCGAGAAGAATAATCCATCACGGAAATAGATCCCTCCTCCAAATTCATAAACTCCAATTCTCAGTCATCCCTCAACATCTCAGGGTAGATGTAATCGTAGAAGGTCATCTGAAAATATTCCCAGTCCATCTGTTGATGACATCCCGCCTGTGTGATAACATCCCAACATCTCTTGTCGGAATCATGTAGCATGTAAGTTGTGATCTTCACCCTCCTCTCAGGAGGTGTCTCTAGATACTCTAAGATTGAAAACATGGCCTACGACCATTACTCTGTATCTTGTGGTCCTCCATCCCCTAAATAAGTGGGAGAATGTTTCCATTAGATCACCTGTGTCAACTCTGCCATAGTCAGGGTAGGATGTGGAGCTCCCTCAATGGTCTGCATCATACTCATAAAGCTTTTATGGAACTATGCATCATCACCTACATCCGTTATAACAGTTGGATCCAAGACGTGCCCAACTAGAGGATCTATTGGTAGTCCATGATCTACCCTTTTCAGTTTCTGGACAATGCCTTTTACCTGGAATACAACCGGAGGACGTCTTCAGGGCATGACTCTACAAGTTCAAGTCCACACCTCAGTATGAGATTAATGGAACTACAAATCAAATATTAATGTATGGAAAAAGGGAATGAAAACATTCATGTTTTACTAAAGTGGGTTACACGGCGTGTAGAACCACTATACGGCATGTTCCCTTAATCCTTGAGCATGTACCTCTACCAAACAGGTCGTGTAACACCCTATACACATTGTGTTTTCATCATGAGACATGGAATAAACATGAATTTTTTCTCCTTCCCAAGTACTTCTACATGTCTAGAACCACACAGTTCTACTAGTGTAACACTACACGGCGTGTTCACCTTAGAAATGGTGTGTACTCAAATTTTTAACCCACTCGTGCCATGGTGACACGTCCAGATGCACGGTCGACTATAGTATGGCATGTACTCCCAGTACACGACAAGTTCTACCAAAGTTTACCAACCCCATATCTCTACTCACACAGTCATTCACAAGGTCAACCACTACATGGTGGGTACATAAGGTACATGGAGTGTACTTAAGAAAAGTCATTTCTTCTAGAACAGAAGAACGCATGGAATGTATTCATAAGATCACACATCATGCTTTCTGGGTTTTTTGGATAGTAAGCCTCTGAAACTTCTCTAGAACCCCAAAAATCCCAAAATTTGGCCAAGGCATGCCAAGTTTCGATTCGTGAGAGCCCATACTCCCTGTGAATCAGATATTGGAATCCTTATTCATATCATATCTTAACTGAATCCAATAAATTTTGAAACATGATATACCAAATTCTGATCCAAGAAGGCCCATAACACCTCTGGGACCAAATCATGGTGTCCATCCAAATAAAACTTTACAAATACAAATACCCCTATAAAAATAGTAGGTATTTCTATCACATAATCTATCACATCAACTTGCATATCTCACACGACATCTATCACAGCAACACGAAATCTGTAATCCACCCTAAATAGCCTGACAAGAACACATAACCAATGATCTCTAGAACATTCCTATATGATTCATGAGATGGTATAACCTCATATCATCAGGTTTCAATGGTAATAGAACCACAATTATATCAATTATAACTATACAAAACAATTGAATCAGCCAACGATGAAATCAAATCAACTATAACAATTGCAAAACCATAAAAATTTCAATATTCAAAGTAACATGGATTTTCCCCGTACACGGGTTAGATACTACTGAGCATAGCTTATTTCCAACTACCTATTCCTTCTTGACCAAGTCTATTAGCTCCAAATAGTATGGAAAATTAGAAAATAAAGTCCCTCTAATTCCACTTTATAACATCCTAGGTCTAAGATCCACCCAAAGGTTCCCCATAATCAGTTGGCCACATGGCCTGAAGTCAATTTCTCAAAACTCCAGAGGATGTCTACTAGTAGAGAGGACCTAGGGTGTGATAGTGGGGAAACAATTCCCTCATTGGTAGAGTAAACATAATATAAAACAAATAGTAACAATATGGGATGTAGTAATATCACACAAAATAAGTAAACAACAGAAGACTAATAGTAATAAAGCAACTGAAGCCATATCATATATATAATGATGCATGTCATGTCATGTGTGTCTAGGAAAGCATCCAAAACAAGTCACAATGCTGTAAATACAATGAAATCCAAAATATGGAGAATGAAAGTGAACTCTAATAGCATCGCAAGCCTCATCTTGGTCCCATTCTCTCTACCTCCAACATTCTGTAATCAAGTACAAGATGAGGAAAGGAACATTCCATTATTTATACATATAATCATAAAAACTGTTTGGCTCCAAAACATGACCCAAATAGTGTGTGAGGTGAATCCCGATAGGCAACCACCAAATGATCTGTTCCTAATTGTCAGAGTATATATATAGTACGTAATATGCATAAATGAAGAAATAAACTAGGAAGTACTCAAAAGTAAACAATCCTATAGTTTTCAATTACATTCATTTACATTTATCATTCAATCTATTGATTTATATAAACTTTGGGATCTAGCCTAAGATCTTTATCCCCTATGTATGTAACAAAACAGATGTCTCAGAAGACCATCTAAACAATCAAGTAAGACCAATTCCATGTTTGTTATTTGGCTTGGAAGACTACTCAAAATCCTTCAATTATTCACAAAAGACCTGCTGGGAAGCTCTCATGGTATAACCCCTCTGGTTCCACATAGTATAGATCGATTACAAACAATCATCTGGGCAGCTCTCATGGTCAATACCCCTTGGTCAACATAGCATCAATAAATAATAAACGACCACCTAGGTAGCTCTCATGGTCAAAACCCCTGAGTCAATAATCTATTCCAAGGCTCTCATGGTCCTCTGTAAATAATCTAGAAGACGACTCAGTCATCCTGGTCCAATACTCTCATGGTCCATTAAAAAAATGGAGTGCATGCCTTATCAAAGAATCTCATGTAATCTATAACTACTACATGTCTAAACATTCACAAATAATATTACATGAATTTCATATAAAGATCAACTCCATCCGAAAAAGACAAGTACTAGAAAATAGGGTGAGCCTAACAGGTATCCTAGACAAAACGGTCATAAAAATTTAGTCAAGGGAAACACACCCATGGGGTGTCCCATAATCAAGGTATCTAACCCTATGCATAAGAAAAAAACCCCTTATCAATCTATAAAACCATATTAGGTAATAACAAATGATAAATTCCAAATCAAAAAACTCCCCAAATTTTGGTATGCATCACTTTTTGCATATATAATGCATAGATGAACAAAAAATTCCCAAACCACCAACATTGATGTTGTACAATCGATATACTTGAACATTGTCCCTTGAATTCGCCTATATCGGCATAGATATACAAAATAGTGAAAAACACCTAACCTTGCATAACTCACAATAGAGGAGGATTCATGAAGAAAGGCTCTAGAGGATTTGAGAAATCATCATTGGGATTCCAACACACCCGAAAATGTATAAATCAGAGATTAAATGGAGAATTTTGGGTTTGATCTTCATTAATTTTTCTAGAGCCCTCTTGTATGAAACAGAGGAAGAAGAATGTGTTTTCAGACTTGATACATGGCCCCGCTCTGATATATCAAGTAAAAATAAAAGTACATGGCGTGCTCATTAACAGTACACGTTGTTTATTAGCCTGAACCAGGTGTGACTTAAGTAGGTATTCCAAATCATCACACGACAATGTACTCGGCCGTTACACATTCAATATGTGGCTATGTGTGGCTAATGGGTACACAACATGTACATGTATGTACACTGGGTGTATTCCAAAAAAATTCCCATTTCATCCTTTTTCCTCAAAAAGCGACCCAAAAACTAGATCCATACCTAAAATTAGGATCTACATCATTACAAGATTCCTTGGGCTAGCTGGGTATAATCACTGATTTCTGAGTAATTTCTCAAGATTTTCAAACAATATTACCAATCTAACTCATAATAGAGTGAAGTTTATATGGATTCAAGGATGTGAAGAAATATTTATGGATCTCAAAAATAGGCTTATCATCATACTAGTTCTCACAATACTTACAAGTGGGGAATTCTTGGTAGTATATAGTGATTCTTCAATGAATGTTTAAGGGTATGTACTAATGAAAAATGAAAAATTGATAGCCTATTCCTTAAGTCAATTTAAAATTAATAAGAAAAACTATATCACTCATGATCTATAGTTGGCAGCTATAATATCTTAATTGTTGATATAGCATAATTATCTCTTTGTGGCGAAGTGAGAGATATATACTGATAAAAAATCCTCAAGTATATATTATCAATGAATGATATTAATATGCACCATTATAGATGGTTAGATCTCATCAAGTATTATGACTACCCAATCCACTACCATCCGGGTAAGGAAAATAAGGTATTGGATTCACTATGTAGAAAGGATCTAGAAATTCATCATTAATGAGAATTGGGAGGGATCTTATATTCTAATATTTAGAAAGTATGTACATGTGATTCATAAAGGAATGAAAATAATCAATAATTTCACAAATTATTTACCAACTCTCTCTTTTGGAGAGGATAATGGTTGCTCAAAGAGGTGATGTTGGAATTCAGAAGAAAGTGTAAACTATAAGAATGGGGAAATCCTCAGAGTTTAAAATTAATGAAGAATAAATTATGATATTTGGTTCAAGAATATGTGTTCTATTAAATCCTGAGTTAAATACGTAAGAGTGGGATGATGCACATAGTTCAACATTCCTCATTCACTTAGGAATCACAATGATATATCAAGATATTCATGACTACTATTGGTTGGACAATATGATGAAAGAGATCACTGAATATACATCAAATCTCGTAATATTTAAACAAGTTAAGATTGAAGGTTATAAGTATAAGGGGATGATGTAAATAATACCCATATCAATAATGAAATGGGAAAACATCACCATGGACTTTTTCACTAGACATCCAAATACATCCAGGGGAAACAATGCAATATGGGTAGTTGTGGATCGTCTTAAAAACAAAAAATCACATTATCAAAATTCTACTGGACATAACCATAGATTAACTTAAACAGATATAAATTAGAGAGCCGGTAAGGCTACATAGAGTAACACTATTTACTATATCTGATCGATATTTGAGATACACCTCTATGTTTTGGAAAATAATAAAACACGCTCCAAACATTAGGATGAACTTTAGTATAGCCTATCATCCCCAAAATGATGGCCAATATGAGTGTACTATTCAAACATTCGAAGGCATATTGCAGGAAATATCTATGGACTTCAAAGGAGGATGGGACCAACACCTTCCTTTTCTCAGGCTCTATAACAAAAATATATTCCACTAGAGCATCCAAATAGATCTCTATAAAGCCCTTTTTGGAAGAGGTGTAGAACACTTGTATGCTAGGATGAGGTTGGGGAATGAAAACATTAAGGTTCTGAAATGGACCATGAAATTGTGTAAAAGGATAGGACCATTCAGCAACACATCAAAGCGACATAGAGTCGATAGAAGAGCTATGATGAGAGTCATCAACATTTCTTGTAGTTTGATGTCGGATACATGGTATTCCTAGGAATATATCCATGGAATAAGGTGGCAAGATTAAGGAATAATGGAAAGCTTAGTTTAAGATACATCATCCTCTTTTAGATCCATGATCACATCAGAGTGGTGGCCTTTCGACTGGCACTCCCACCAAACCTATCTCAAGTATATAATGTATTACATGTATCCCCCTTGGGTAAGTACATACCAAAACCCTCACATATACTCAATAGAGAGATAGTACCTTTGGATAATGAACTTTCCATTGAGGAGTAGTCAATGAAGAACAAAGATCATAGAGGAAATGTTATATGGAGTAAGAAAATGAACATTATCAAGGTATTCAAGAGAAATTAGAAGCTTTAAGAAGCAACATCGGAACCGTAGGAGGTGATGAAGAAAAGTTATCCTCATTTGTTTTAGTTTTGGAAATGGAATTTTTAAGGGTGAAATTTCTGAAAGGGGGAAGATTATAACAACCCGAACTGTAATAAATAAAATTCCACTTTTGATTAAATTAAATGTCATATTATATAATACGGTTATAGAAAACACATGCACTTATTTAATTTTATTATATCCAATTTTATTTAATGGAATGTTAAGTATCATTACCATTGATAATATAGTCTTTGAAAGGGGATGACATGATTATAATAAATAAAAGGTTTTAACAAATCCAATTGATACAGAAAAAGCAATTGATGGACTCAACAAATAGGATAATACCCTATGAATCCTATTTATTAGAGCTTCAAAGGGAGATAAAATTTCTGGGATTTTCCCTAGACCAATCCCAAGCTAAGATCCAACAACATAAGCATGGGAGAAACCCTTTATGGGAGAAGTTTTAGCTAATCGAGATTCCGACCCAAACCATGTTTTTCCAACCATCCCATGAATGCCCAACCATCGCGCACATTACTCTTAGGTAGTTTTTAGTGTATTAAAGGTATATTTATCAATAACCTTGAATTTTGAGTATGTAAATTATTATTTTTCAATAATGAATATATTTTCATCCTATTATTTTTACTTTATAATTTTTTTAATTTAATAAAACATAAATAGTATTTTGCGGTAATATTCAAATTCAATTAAGGAATTTTTTTTATGAATTAATTTATTTTTGAAATAAATATTAATTTAACATTATTATTAAACAATTTTTATCAAATATAAATGATTTTATATTTTTTATGCAGTCAAATATAGTTTTTATAAGGGTTGAAAAACTGTTTTGTCAAAACCCAATTATTTTCAATAAATTTCGGTTATTATTTTAAATGTAAAAATTCACATATTTAGAAAATTATTTAGCTAAAATTAGAATTATTTTTCTAATTATAATGTCAAAATTATACGATGGTTAATTTTTCATAACTTTTTTAGAAAGTAAAATCTTCACATAAAAATTAAATATCATATAAATATACAATGTTTTTTTATGACATCATAATGATCCAAAAGTTATGTAATAATTAATATAAATTGAATAAATGACCAAATAAATGTTGTTTACTTTAAAATAATTGGATTTTATGTTTATTTTATTTATTTTGTAAATCCATTATGAATCCTCCAAAACCTATAATATATTTTAAGGTTTCTAAAACATTTCTCTAAGAGTGTGACTCACCTCCACATAAGAAAGGGAATTATTTTAATAATTTAATACCATTTAATTATAAAACAATAAAAAATTACATTAGGAAGAAACCATGGGAAAAAACCATTGGATGGTTTGTGGTTTTGGATATTTTATTATATAGAGTCCAAAACCCGAATAATAAAGAAATCCCCCTTGTTCCCTATATAAACCCTCACAATATCCCATTGATCTTCACTCAAACTTCCTGGAGAACATATATAATATTCCTCAAACACTATATATCCCTTCAAATTCTCCCCAAAGATCTATTTAATCCTCTCCCAAGAATTTTGAGCCATGCACTCAAGTTACAGATCATCTACTCTCTCTTTTTATTCAAGAACTTGTTTTATGATATGATTCTTAATTTCTATTTTTTCATGTGGGTATATGTTCTTTAATATCCCACATACTTTTCTTTTTTATTTACCTATGATTATATACGCTTTTCAATCTTATTAATCTTCCCATTATCATTTATGTACACGTGTTACCATGCCAAAAATTTTTAAGGGATTTTTCTCTTCTCATTTCCATTCAAGAACTTATTTTATTTTATATATCTTAAATTCCTTTTTCTTAGGTCATAATATGTTGTTCCATATTTTTATTACTATCCATTTAATTTATAAAATATTTTATACCATTTCCCTATCATTAAACCTCCCATGATCCTTTATGTGCCCCCGTTACAATGTCGAAATGTAGTTTGGATTCTCTTCTCTATTCATGTTTCTTCATTACCTTATTCCTCATTTTTGCAAATTTCTAATATGGGATATTATTTTCTATTCTCCTATTACTGATTATTTTATTACTATGTGATGATAGACTCGTTTCTCTCTCATAAACATATTTTTTTGTATCTTTATGTGACGTCGTTATCCTATTGAAATTTCACCACAATCTTCCATTCCAAAACAATTATGTAGTGAATAGAATACATGTTTCCTATCAAGGGTTTTCACATTTACCCACATATACTTTTTATTTATAGGATTACACATATTAATTCCACTCTCTTTAATAATGGAAAAAATTATGATGATGAGTGAATCCATGTTTTAGGATCTATGGGGCACAATTAATCTTGAGAATGGAAGGAAAATGATGGGTCCACCCAGATAGCACTCCAATGCATTGGGTAATATTTAGTATCATGATATTTCATATTGGGATAGGGTGTTAAAATGATTCCTTTATGGTACTTTTTTCAACATGATTCCTTTTCGTGTTTAGCCTTAACCTATGTTTATGATACAGTGTTTTACGTTGTTGCCACATTTTCCTTGTCGTGTTTATGATTATCATGATATATCAAGCCTTATTATTCATATTCCACTGATTTCCCATAAATTTTAATATTTTCTAATATGTATTATATTCGTCATGTTATTCCTTGTTTATTCCCTTACTGGGTTTTATAGCTCAACCCTTTCTTATGTTTTCCCCTAGGATACCTCTTGTACTTTTTAAAGCCATTGAATTTTAGAATCATGTTATGGATGTTATAATATTGTTGTTGTATCCCATGTTCAAGATGTTATTCCATGTACCTAATTCCAAAATAAATAATAAATAATAAATTTTTAGGTTTTATTTAGTCTAATTTTATTTAATAAATCATGTAGTAATGTTTAATAAAGATTAGGGTCATTATATGGGAGTAACCTTTACAGGCCATTATTGCATTGTTTCTTATCACTTAACCTACTCAATTCAAGTAATTCCAGAAAATAAACTTTGTTCCAATAAAATTTTATCTTACTGTTTGGGTACGAGCTCCCCTATGTAATTTTTCATCAATCTAATCCAACTATTCATTCGTGGAATTAATCCACTCTTGATGCTCTGAAGATTCTTTAACATCTCTTGGCTCAACCTATAAAATAAAGGTGGTATGTGAGACTATCCTTGAAGTTATTCTAATTTTAACCAATTTTCCTTGATCTACAATGATATTTGGGACTTCCAAATTCTTCCTCAGCCTTAGATGAGATAAACAAAATTTTCCCTCATCACTTAAAATAGTTGAATAAATATATTCCTTGAAACATCATAAACTACGAAGCCTAGAGTCGATTCCAAACTATATTACATTGGATTGATTACAAGGAATCAAATCTGAAGAACCAAAAAGATTATTATTTTGGTAAAATTAGATAACATACATGATTCTCACATTAAAATTGAATACACTAATTACAACATAATTGTTTTTACTTGTAGTATAACTGTATTGCATCAAGAATATCATTGTATATTCTTCTTAGTAAACTTCATGGAACCCTGGGGATAGGAAACCAAATAAGGGTGGGATTAAATTCTCAGTAAGGGTTAATTATAATGGATACAATAACGAATCGATGATAATAATCAATATTGTAGGGTAAATAACTGAACAAACAGTCCATGTAATCAAAAAAACTGAGAATAAAGTGCATAAAAAATCTTAAAGATAAATAACTAAAAATACTTTCTATATAAATAAATTGATTGCGTGAATATATACGGAAGAGTAAAAATTATAAGGTAAATAAATGAAAACACATGACATTAAATCAACAAACTGAGAATGAAATGCATCTATAGATTTTTTTCATTGTGAAAATCTCACTCATAATAAATATTGAGTCTAAATAAAGAAAATTATTAATTGTCGAATGTCATGTATCTATCACTTGAACCACTATACCATCAAGATCTATCCTTAATATAGTTTAAGTCTACGGGAATAAACCCATATAATTATTCTTGGAAACAAACTCAAAGGTATTTTTACCAAAATAAATTATCTCATGAGACTACAGATTCATTTTAGAGATTATTTACAACTGTCTTTAACTCGTGTATTTCATATCCAAATAATTCCTCATATATTGAATAATCGATTTAATTAGTGAACAAAGTGCCTTTTCAAATATCTATATTGAGAAAATAATATTGATTTGTCAGTATTTCTCCATATAATGAAATATATATCAAAGCAATTACCGTGTTTAAATATGGTATAAGTTTTAGGAAATGAACGTATTCATGATAAATGATGTCGATAATTTGAGGGAATTTAATGTCCAATGATCAATGTAAAGTGAATATTTCAAGGGGATTTCTAAAAATGAATCAAGATAGTGTCTTTCAGTACAATACTTAGCTAAATAAATTAAATTCCATCTATAGGAATAATAAGGAAGGTATTAGTACAATATATTCTATTTGGAGTGAAAATAAAGGGTTGTTGTAGTTGTTAAACTAAAATACTATAAAAATATATTTTCAAATAATTATTTAGGAAAATAAGAATTTTATTTTGAAAAAGCATTTTGAAGATAATTTCATTTGAAAATAAATTTTTAAAATATTTTTTTAAAATGAATCTTTTAATCATGAAAATGATTCTTCAAAGAAATAAAGAGAGGTAAATCTGTATATATCATATAAGGTAAAAGGGACATTCCTTGTTCACTGTAAAGAAAATTAGAAATGTGACTTGTTCCAAAAAAATAGAATATTCATTTTCAGATAGTTTTTAAAAACAATTTTAATAAATAATTTTTATGAGTTTAAATAAAATTGGAAAAAAAATTAGAAAACATGGTTTTGAAAGAAAACATGGTATTAAAGAAACAAATTTCTAACCAAACACTGAAATGAAGTTGGGTTTTCTTAAAAAAAAATCTAAAACATTATAAGTACCAAAGAGTTGGAAAATGGGACTATTACTAGGAAAGTATCCTGAGATACCATAGGATACAAAAATTAAATGATTTATTGAACAATTATTGAATAAATTTCTTCAATGTAAATTTAAGTGTAAACAATCTTGAATAAAATGGGATCATGAAGTAAACCCTATGAAGGGTGATAATGTTGTAGTGAGAATCCTCCAATAAATAAACATGTTTATTTAATGTAAATAAAAATAAAACAATATTAAATATAATACTAGATAGTAAAAATTGATTACACATGTAATCATATAATATTAAAAACAATGATGTAGTAAAATAACCTAATGAAAAGGAATTGTGTTAGGCAATTCATTGCCACTCTGTAACTTATTATTGAAATCCTGTTAGTTACAAGAATCCAAGTTTAAACATAAAATAATATGATTAATGAAGGAATCATGATATTACATTTCAAAGTCAGTATATACACCATATAAAATTTAATTGGTTCATAATAATAAATAAGTCTCAATGAAATGTAAATTGGGACAAAATCCCTTACTACTTGAGTATCTTTTGAGTCGTGAGACCCATGAATGAATAACACCAATTGAAAATTTTCATATAATTAAATAAATAAATTTCATTATATAAAATATCATAGGATATTATATAGAACACACAAATAAAACTATTGTGGAATATAGCATAAGTCTAGTAGAAATAAAAGTGAGACTAAAAATCCCCTTTCCTTTCACTTACATTTAGTTGTGTTCACATTAAACTCATTTATAGTGTCTTGAAAATGATAATAACTTTTTCAATAACCATGTTGATATTTATTATTTCATGTATGATCTTTGTATATCATATTATTACATTTTCATTAATTATTTTCATTATTTTCATCATTTCATGTGTTAATTGCCTTGTTTTTCTAGTATGTTTGGACTTGTTATTTTCTATTCCTTTTATTTTGATCATAATTTCATCATATCAAGAATTTAAAACAACAGTTAGATATTATATATATTCATTATATATTTAATTATAGTAATCCATAATATTTGGAGATGTGAAATGAAATGCGACGTTCACGGAGATGGTAGGTCGTACATACACATGAACGTTGCCTCCATTTTCTTTCCATATTTAAAAATTAAGGGATATATATTTATTTATATTATCATTAAAGTATCATATTTATTTTATATACATCAAACTTTATTTATTAAAACCCACTTTATTACATTCCATGTAATGTGTAAATTAATCACATTGCTTGGAGGAGGTGGTAGTCCACATGTCCACAACCTATGTTATAGTATTACCAAAAAATAGAAATCATAAATGTATGTGTTATATACAAATTAAATAAGAATAAATAAATTATAAATATCATATATATAATATATGAACTATAAATCTATAATTATTCCCAACCTTTAAAGGTGGTAGGGGAAGAATGAATGACATCGATTCGTGAGGCTGTAGTCTGTCGTATAGACAAATGATTATTTTGTATCATGTTCGATGGAAGAGTGTGTGGGTTTATGTCATTTTACTATTTGAAAAACATCTTAGTATATTTTATATAACTAATATATTTTATAATAAATATATAATATTAACTTAAGGGTTTGATAATGAAATTAAACAAAAGTGATCGTCGAGGAATGTTAGCTCTTATTTAGGTAACTCCTTTTGGTTTATACCAAAATACTTCCATGGTTTTCTTTATTCCCATAGTGATGCTTATATTAATTAGGGTTAGTAATCTCGAAGAATATTTTTCTAGGGTTTTTATAAGAAAAATTCCATGATACGTGTGATTAAGTGGGAGGGGTGAGTGCCTTTTTATAGTAGAGGGGGAGTGGCATTCATAGAAATTTTTTAAAGAGGGAATTCTGCCACATTTTTTCTATGTAAATTGTCTACTATAATAAACCAAATTATAAAAAAAAATATAATTTAGCCTAAATATTTTGATAAAATATGCTTTTAACATGTTTATAGGTCTTTTTTCCTTTAGGATTAAGGTTTATTCCCTTGTTATGATTATTTTTTCTCTCAATCACTATAATTAATTTTAATTTATTTCCATAATATTTTTTGTAAAAAAATATAGTGAAGTTATTAGAGATTATATATTATTCTAATTCAAAATATGAAATCCATTCTTTAAAATTAAAATCACATATGTTCCATATATTAATTTAAAATTATTCCCAAAGATGGGACGACAAAGCGGTTTCTAAAGTGAAACTGTTCAAATGTTTAAAAAGTTTTTATATAAAATTTCATTGTTAAATTGATTATAATGACTTAAATTATATTAATTTATGAATTATTGATCTATGTAACTATAAAAAATTAATCAATTATAATTTAACCAGATAAAATACAATTATTAAAAGTTAGTTTTCAATAATAAGTTAGTATTTTTCACTATTTATCAAAAAATAAAACTTCTCTGAAAAATACCAAAAACTCTCCTTAAGATAATTTTTCCATTAAAAGTTTAAAAATTAATTTTATATTCAAAACTAACATTTATAAACGGTTTAAAATTTATATTCAAAATTGGTGCTCCATTAAAAGGAAGAAAAAGCTGCCTTTAGAAAAATACATCTCAATATGAATAAAAATGGATTTGTTCTTATCATATGTCTATCAAATATATTGGATGAATTTCAAAACATTTGGTTGAATATATAATATTAAAATAAATATATAATAATGTATTGGGATGTTATATACATGTCTAATCTTGGTCTGGCATGTCTTATACGCTATTGAAGGAACTTGGTATTGTGTAATACACATGACAATTTTTTTTTTATATATATAAAAAGCTAGAAATAAAATTAAATTTATTCCAAAAGGATAATATTGTTAATTATTGTGGTGTTACATTCTACCCCACTTTAAATGAATTTCATTCTCACAATCCAAACTTGATCTCAATGATCTAGGGTGTGATATTTTAAAATTACATTAATGAAAACCCCACATCGTAGAGGGTTAATAAAATATCCTCTTAACAATAAATATTAGGAAGTATAAAAGTCACATAAATAGGGTCTCAAGTATAAGAACATGTGTTGGAAATGAAAATGTAAACATTGAAGAAAATAATAGATAATTATATTCCTTGGTCACAAGAAATGAAGTTATCGAAAAAAAAGTTAAGGGCCTCAAAACCATAAATGTTTGACGATTTAAAAGAACATTGGTTCAACAAAAAATATGGTATTATTCCAAAAACAATTTAATCATCATCTTAATGTTTATTAATTCTTTTAATTCCTAAAAATATATGTAAATATACTTAAATAACATATATCCATTTCATAAAAAAAATTCATCCTTTTTTTATTTCATCAATTTCCAATTCATCCTTTACTTCAAGGAATAGATATCCAAAATTTAACTTTGATTCCAGATGAACTAAAAAACACTTTTAATGGATTATAAAGATCATAAAATATTGATTTTTTCAATTTTTCTCTAATTATTCTCCAAATCCAATATGGTAAATACAATAATCTCTAAACCTAAAAAGTAAAAAAATTAGTGCATCATTCATACTTATTCCTAAAATTGATTAACTAAACATAAATAAACATTAACCTGGACATATAGTAACCTAGTGTTAGGTGTGAAACCCTTATCATACATCAGTTATAGAATCAAGCCCCACCTCTTTGTAGTTTTTCCTTTTTTGTAAACAGTATTTATATAATTTCGAATGTAACTATGACGAAAATCCTTGAAATTTACTCATTAAGTACCCATTTTTCTATGGTTTTCAATAAAACATATTTTTTTCAAATCCTAATAAAATATTTTTACTATTATTACAGTGTAATTAATTATTATAGAAACACTAATGTTTTTCAATACATTTCAACTCATGTCTCTATAATGTATGGGCATTATTCATCAAACATATTTTCCCCTAAAAATACAAAACTACTAAGTTTTATTTGCAGAAATTTCATCCAAAATATCCTTAATCCTTGTATCATCACATTACAGAAAACCAATAAACTGGTTTTAACACTTATAAATTGTGATAAATCCTAATCTATATCTTACCAGAATATTAATATTTTATTATATACTTATCTTTAATTTTTATCATACGGTTTTGCTTCCTAATTAATTTTTTCCTAAATCTAGTTCCCAAGTTTGCTACTAAAATTCCTTTGATACAAACTATAATGCCTCGAACCCAGAAGCCCAGAGCTGGTGGATTACTTTACTACATATGAATGATTATGAGGACTCAAATCCCAAAGGACTAAAAAGTTTAGTAATTTTGGAAAACTAGATTACATACATGAGTCTTACATTAAAACTAAAGACATGAATTACAATATATGTTATTTGAAGATAAATTTATTCCATCTAGAATATCATTATTTATAATTATTTGTAAATTTCATGGTATCCCTGGGAAAGGAAAAAAAATAAGGGTGACCTCAAATTCATGGTAAGGGTTAAGTATAACGGAAATAATAATGAATCACTTAGAATAATCAATATAGCATTGTAAATTACAGAAAACATATTCCATTTAATCAATAAATTGAAAAGTAAGTGAATAAAAACTACATAAAGGTAAATAACCGAACACACATGTCTTATAAATAATATTATTGTATGAATATATAAGAAAGAGTAAATATGGAAAGGTAACTAACTGAAAACATATTCCATTTAATCCACTAACTGAGAATGAAACTCATCTATTGATT
The DNA here is from genome assembly GCA_963277665.1 of Viscum album. Lineage (NCBI taxonomy): Eukaryota > Viridiplantae > Streptophyta > Magnoliopsida > Santalales > Viscaceae > Viscum > Viscum album. Next base: position 1,431,914,635 of record OY728141.1, read on the forward strand.
TTTTTTCATATTAAAAACCTCATGGATATTAAATACTAAATCTGAATGAAGGAAATGATTCATTATAGGGAATTATGTATCTGGAATAAGAACCACTATACCATCAGGATATATCCTCAAGATAGTTTAAGTTTGTTTATATCAAACCATATAATTCTTCTTGGAAAATAACTGAAAGGGTTTCATTTCAAATAATTTCATCTTAGGAGACAATCAATGTGTCGAGGAGCTTATTTCCTATATCCCCAAACATGTGTAGTGAATGTCCAAATCATACTCATATATTGAATAATCGATTTAATTAATGAACAATGTTCCTTATCAAATATTTGTATTGAGTAAATAATTCAGATTTATCTATATTTCTCCAGATAATGAAATAACAATCAAAATAATTAACATATGTTAAAATAGTATAAACTTTAGGCTATGAACATATCCATGATAAATTATATCGATAATGAGGGTAAATTCAATGTCTAATGAGTTTATGAAATTAAATACTTCAATGGTACAACAAAAAATTAATCAAGGAAGTGAATGTGAATACAATTCTTAGAAAAATAAATCAAAATCCATCCAGATGATTAATAAGGTTGTTATAAATACAACATATCCAATTTGGATTAAAAATAAAGGTTTGTTGTTATTGATGAATAGAAATATGATAAAAAAAATATATTTTAAAAACATTCTCGTGGAAAATAACCTTTTCATTTTAAAAAATAATTTGAAAATAATTTCCATTAAAAATAACTTTTAAGAAAATTATTTAAAAAATTAACCTTCTAATCATGTAAAAGAATCTTCTAATAAATGAAGGCAGGTAAATATGTTCATGTCATACTAGGTAAAAAGGACATTCCTTTTGCACTGTTAAAAGGTTAGAAATATTCCTTGTTCAGAAAATGAAAAAAATATTTCTTTGATTATATTTTGTAAAAACACATTTAATAAATCATTTTTATGGGTTTAAAAACATTTTTGAAAAAAAATTTAGAAAACACTGTTGGAAAATATAACATAGTTTTAAAAGAAAACATATTCCCGACCGAAGAGATAAATGAAGTTATGTTTTCATAAAATATTTCATAAAAAAAATTAGTACCAAAGAGTGTAAAATGGTTACATTACCTAAAAAATATAATTAATAACTACTGTATAATAAAATTAGATAATTTATTGAGAAATTATTTAATATTTTCCTTCATTGGAAATTCAAGCATACATAATCCCGAATATAATGGGATTGGTAAATAAACCCTTGAAAAGATATTAATGTAGAAGTATGAATAAAAAACATAAATTGATTATGTGTTTTAACTATAAAACCACATTAAAAAAATATAAATGCCAAAATAGATATTCAAAAGTGATTACACACATTATCATAGAATATTAAAGATAATGAGGATGTAATAAAACCTAATGAAAACGAATTGAGTTATGGAATTCATTGTTGCATGGTATCTTATAATTAAAATACCCTTATATGAAACAATCCAAATTGTAACATAAAATAACAAGATTAGGGAATTAATCATGGTATTTTATGTCAAAGTTAGTATATACACCACATAAATGTGAATTGGTGTATAATAACAAATTAGTCTCAATGAAATGAAAATTGAGACAAAATACCATAATACTTTAGTAACTTTTGAATTTTGAGATCAATAAAAGAAATACATAAATTTAAATAATAAATATCCTGAAATAAAATAAATTCATGATATAACATTTCATGGGATAGTATATACACAACAAAAAGTGAAATTAGTGGTGAATATGGCATAATTTACGCCAAAATAAAATTAGACTAGAAATCCCCTTCCCATAGACATACTTTTATTTGTGTTCACTTTAAACACCATTATAGTTGATTAAAATATGTTAATATCTTATTATATAACCATATTATTATTAATAATGTCATATATGATTTTTTATAGAATATTAGTACCTGTTCATTAATACTATTTCTTTATTTTCATCTTTTCAGGTGTCGATTGTCGCATTTTTCTGTGTTTTTATTTGTTATTTTTTAATCCTTTTATTTTGATCATGATTTCATCATATAAAGAATATTAACAGTGATTTAAATATTATATATATTCATTAAATATTTATTTACATTAATCCATAAAATTTTGAGATATGAAATGAAATGCACCATTCATGGAGACATTAGGTCATACATACCCATGAACACTCCTCCATTTTCTTTTCATATTTACAAATTATGTTATATATATAAATATATATATTATAATTAATTTATCATAATTATTTTATATAAATAAAATATTTCTATTAAACAATCCTTAATATATTCCATGTAATGTGAGAATGAGTCACATCGCTTTGAGAAGGTTATAGCCCACACATCCATGAATGATGTTATCGTATACTCACAAAATGGAAAGCATGGTGATATGTGTTATATAAAAATTAAAAAGGGAGAAAATTCATTATAAATATCATATATATCATATATATTCTATAAATATATTATTATTAACATCAATTGAATGTGGTAATGGAATAACAAATGACACCGGTTCGCGAGGTGGTAGTCCATTGTACACACAAATGATGATTGCATATCTCATTTTATGTAAGTGTGTATCGGTGTAGGTATTACCCATAGAATAACAAAATACCAGTATATATAGTGTAATTATGTTATTATATAAGAAATATATAATAATAACTGAAGGGGTGGATAATGAAATGAAACAAAAGAGATCATTGAATAATGTTAGCTCTTATTTGAGTAACTCCTTTGGGTTGATACCAAAAGAATTCCTTAGTTTCCTTTATACCAAATTTAAAGATTTAATAATGAGGGGATGGAAGTTTTCAGATTATTTGGGTATGTTTTTATGATAAAATGGCTTTAGAGGTGTGAACAATTAGGAGGGGTGATGATCGTTTTATAGTGTAGGAGGAGTGGCATTCTTGTAAATTTTTTATATATGGAATTTCACCCATGTTTTTTCCTATCCAGTGACTCCAATAATGAACAAATTTATACAAAATATAGGACATTTTCTAAACAATTCAATCCAATATAGTTCATTTTGGCCTTTAATTTTATGTTTTAGTCTCTTTTAAAAATAGTTTTTCTCTTAACCCAGTAATTAATTTTAATGGATTTCACTAATTTTTTTGTCAAACAATAAGTTGAAATTATTAGAAACTATAAATTATGATGATTCCAAATATTGAATCTATTTTTACAAATTTCAATTATATATGTTTTAAAAATTATTTTAAAATTAATCCCACATATGGGATGACAAAGCTGGTTTTTAAAGTAAAAATTTTCAAATGTTTGAAATGTTTTTATTTCCATTTTAAAAGTAAAATTGTTTAAATTTACATATATATTATTAATTTATGTATAATTGATATAATTTGACTATAAAATAAAATAAAAACATAATTTAACCATATAAATTATTTATATGAAAAGTCATTTTTCAATCAAAATTTAGTATTTTTCACTATTAATAAAAACAATATGCTTCTCATAAAAATAACAAACAATAACCCTAATATAATTTTTAGTTTATTTATTCAATAATTAAGTTTATTTTGAAAAATAAAAATTATATAATAGTCCAAATTTACCCTTAAAATAATTTCTCCATTAAAAAACAGCAAAACTACCTTTAGAAAATTATAGTTTTTTATATGTAAAACAATATTTATTCTTATCATATGTCTATAAAATATATTGGATGAATGTAAAAAAAATTTATTGAATGTATAATATAAAAATAAATATATCATAAATTCTCAGGATGTTATATACATTTCTATGTTTGGTCTTGCATGTCATATTCACTATTGAAGGAACTTGGTATTCTGTTTAACACAAGACAAATTAGTGTTGTATATAAAAAAATCATGCTACAAAATTAAATTTATTATAAAAGGATGATATGTTAATGTATTGGGGTGTTAAATGTATCCTATATAGTTTCTACATCACCACATTTTTTAGAACCTTTTTCATGTTGTTAATTGCAACAACTTCATCTATCCTTTCACTTATATCAGTAGCAGACTATCATGCTTTTATATTATAATGTTCCATCAACTTTACGTCTAAATAATAAAAAATCATCTTAGTTTCCTTGTAATCAGACATTTATCCTCTACCATTAATTGGGTAGCCAAGTAAGATACATTCAACACCACTTTAAACATACTTACCTAGATTCTCACCATTAATTTTTATAATGCAGGGGATTCTAAACACGATAAATTATTTCAATCATAGGGAATATTTGTAGTACATATCTTATGGAGTAATTTCAGAGTTGGGACTATAAAAAAGTGAATCTAAATGTGAACTCATAATCTCATTGATTGTCTCCAAAAGAAATAAGAAGTTTCATGTTCAATCAGCATAGATTGGGTTATCCCAAGCAAACATTTATTCTTTATTTTAGAAAAATAATTCTATTATAATGTGCATGACATCCTAAGTTAATGATGAATGTAATTATTTTAAAGATAAAATTTAAAATTCCCATATGTTCTTTTGTTAATATTATTAGTCTGAATCTTCTTTATAGAAAATTCACATTCCTTTTCATCACCTCTCTTGAAACTCTTAATGATTTTGATCTCCTTTAATTTATATTTTAAAAACATATTACATGTAATATGATTATAATCGTCAATAATAAAAATAAGGTACTTATCTACATTTTTCAATTTATTTCTCATGGTCCCCCATATTTCATAATTAATATGCTCTGAGGGATGTGTTTAATGTATCTCAAGTCTCTTATTAACTGAGTTTGGATTGTTTCCTTTCTAGAATATAGAACCACACCAATCTCTTTATCTTATCATATTATGGATAGCATGAATACTTCCTCTATTTTTACCCTTTTTTATATTACTCTAGCACATATGTCCAAGCCTTTTTTTCATAAATTGTTGTCCATCATCATTCTTAGATATCATGAACCATGTGCATCTATAACTAGGAATATATTTCCCTTGGATCATTATCATCTTATAACAAATTTACCTTATTTAAAACGCTTAAAATTAAAGTTTTCTCTTATGAAATAAACTTTGTTTCCTTCATCACAATTATGTGAAAAACTCAACAAATTGGGTTTTTGTCCATCAAAAAATAAGGTTCTTTTAGATTTTAATCTTTATTTTACAATGATAATAGATCCGATATCCTAGATTTTTAGTAACTCTCCATTTTTAAAAGTCGCTAACCCTTCTTTATAATCTTTCACATTTTTTTAGTAACATCAAATCTCTTGTCATATTTATATACCACCCCTTATCCAATATCCAAGTTCATTCTCTTTTTGTGTCCTTGAGATTAGTTTCAATAATTAAGGACTCCTCCCAACCTTTTTATTCCTTTACATGAGGCTTTTGAGATTTGTTCTACAATATTTGTTGGTATGGAATTACAAAAAGACAACCTTTAGAAATGTGTTAAGATAGATCAGATCTTTAATAAAGAGTTTCTATTTATTGAAATCGGTTTTTTATTTTCACGATGTATTTTTCAACTCGTCTTCTATGAGTGGGTTGACTCCTCCTAAACTTCTACCTCTAGTGACTCCTAGATTAATTTTAGTTTTGATTATTGAACCATCAATATTTTGTATGTGAAAATCCTCTATAATTCTAGAAATTTCTATACAATGAATATTTTAGTCTGTAATCTACATGATTTATGATACTATGAACTTATTTTCCAACATCTTTATGACCATAAACCTTGACTCCTTATTGTAAACCAAAATTGTTGAAGAATTATGACATATTATTCTTCATATTAGACTTATAATCAACCTTAATAGATTTTCAAATTATAATGGTTTTTTATTCAAACATTGATTTCATAAAAATTCCATATTTTTTGACACCATTTTTTCTTAATACATGGTCCTCTTGACTTCAATCTTCTTAGAAAAATTTTCATCCATGTTGTTAAGCATTAAGGATGATATTTTTTGATCCATATAGGGTATAAACTTATTACAAAATTTTTCCAACTTCTGAAATGATGTTTTTGATGTTTTTTAATCCTTTCTCATTTATAAAAATTTTCCATTGAACAATATTAAATTATTTTTGGTTCGCCGTTATCTTTTATTCAATCTTGATATTGAGGTTTTTCTCTTCAACAAGTATCCTCATAAAATCATCAATATATTTTAACCACCTGTATTTTTCTTGAAGAATTTATTATTGATTGTTTTTTATTATATTCTTTCTTCAACATATTTTTATCTTTATCATCTTTAATAGTATTTGAAAGATATTATTCCAACCTTATTTTAGAATAAACTTCATTTATGTTACTTATTCCTCTTTAGAGTTATTATTTTAATCACATATAAAAATTATTATTATTTACATTTGCAATAGAACAATTTTATCACCATTATCACTAGAATTTTTAGCTTCCACTTCACTATCATCATCTATTTCATTCTTGGAAAAAAATATAATTTTATATTTAGAGAAATTCTTATTCTTTCCTTTTTTAACAAGACATTGATTTTCCTAATTTCTTATTTAGTTACCTTCTTTAATTTTCATCTTTTTCATCATTATCTTTATATTCCATTATCCTTGTAATGTGTGTTGTGAAATTTTAAATGGATTCACAATTAAATACCTTCAAAGGTAACTTTCTGTTATATTTCTCCATGTATTTTTTCACCTTTCTTTAAAACAAAGACATGAATTTATCAAAATATTTACTAACCTCATATTTAGAATATCCTCCTCTTACACATGAGTGGGCCAATATTTTTTAGGCTCTTGAAATCATGATACATAGACACATATATACTAAGATAAATATATGTATAGATACTCACATATATGGAATAACATAGAGAGAGAAAAAATGATTTTACAGAATCTTTATGCCACTCTATTTTTATGAAATTCTTGTACAAAGTTGGTTAATCCCATTCAAAGACAAATCCAAGGACTACAAAAAACCAAAGCTGATCGGAATGATATAAATTTAATATTAACATCACTTCTTCCATTCTATTTCACTTTATGCTTTAATTTTTAATAGTGTTTTTATATCACTTTTGTTATCTATAAAGCATAGTCTCATGTACTACACTGGAGAGTGACTGACACTCTCTTCCAAATACATTCCAATGTATTCCCATGAATAACTATAGAAGAGGTTGTGTGTGACCTAAAACCTATTTTTACCATGTAGAAATATGAATGTTGAATTTTAAGTCTTGTAAAACATTGTATGCTTATGTATAAAAACTGATCTAGGTTATGGATATGTTTATTTTATAATAAAATTTTTGGCAGTGGGTGATTGTGAAGTAGAGGGGATTGGGTCTTCTCTTATCACTAAACCCATTATTATTTATGATTTATTTGTTTTAATTTATTATTTTTAAATATCAAAACTATATCTTTTTTAAAATCAATGAAAAAATATTACACTGATAGTTAACCTTATTTTGTGTGGTATATAAAGTGTTTGGTTAAGTAAATTTGTTTTAAAAGATAACGTGTTTAAAAAAATTTACTAAACCTTGATCCTAATTTTGTGAATCTATTTGAGAGAGGAAATATTATATCTCGATAGTTTTGGTTAACTGGGAAATTTTGTTTTTAAATTATTTATAATAGAATTTTTTTTTGGAAACTCAATTCCCCACCCTTCTAATTTTTTCTCTAGGACCTACATTTTGTATTAGAGATTCATCAAAATATTTTTTCACTATGACCTAGTTGCATTTAAATTTCTTAAATTTATATTATTTATAAATTATTATCTTATTGAATATTACTAAGAATAAGGGAGATGTAACTGATCAGCCTTATTTATTTTAATGGAACAAATTATGTTCATTGGAACATAATAATGAAAATCCATATTTAGAGCATGGTATTTCATATTTGGACGATTGTTGAGGAAAAATATAAAATACCTAGTTCCACTAGAGATAAATGGAGTTATGATACTAGTGTTTTTTATAATTTTAATTATAATGAACCAAATGCATTGTACTATGAATTAAGAGATTAAGAATTTAAAAGGAATTTATTGTTATACTACTACTTTTGAAATATGGGGTAGACTCACTATTTATCAAGAAGGAACGTCAAATGTTAAAGAAATGTGTTTCAATACATATACTATTAAATATGATACATTTAAGATAAAACTTGAGAAACAAATTTATGATATGTTTCTTAGGTTCAATGTGTGGTTCCCTGACTCGATTAACCACCCAAACTATGCTTTTGGGATGAGTGTTAGTGGCCTTATGCATGCATCCCGATACGCCAAAGGCTACCAACTAGTAGTGAGGGTGTGAAATATGATTTTGGGGAGACTCTACCCTCTGAGGATGATATAATAATTGAATGTGTATATACATATAACAAACAGTGGAATAAAATACTTAGTAGACTCAAACCAGACCTGACAATGATGGAAGAAAATCAATAAAATATAATAGTAGATGCAATAAACAAAATCAGTAGAAATTAACAAACACATAATCATTCCACTTATAGAATCAAAAATAGAATATACTTAAAATAAATGTCATATATTACAATAAGAAATAAAGGGGTCACTAGTGGCTAAAAATAGTATATACATATAAAAAACATATTGAAACAGAAAGGAAAAAACTCAAAAGGTAACTCTAGCTGAGGAATAAACACCAAGGTCCCTTTCCTTCCATCCTTGCTAACTCAAAAAGTATGATCCATATTTTAAGACCAACCTATTATCTAAACATAAAAATCATAAATTATACAGATGTTCAATAGGGACCGTATAGGGAGTTAGAATTAGTCTCAGTAGTGTACCACCCATGTGTGCATACCTTGCATTTAATATTAATTAGGTGTGAACAATAAATAAATAAAACAGAATCACATGCATATAAATAATTACACACTTCATTGGTTCCCAAAAGACACTAGGAATATTTCACCTTCCTTTATCAACACCAGAATATCTGAATTGGAGGGGATCCTTATCCCATATCCCAAGGCATCCCCTGATGTCATAATGTCCCTGGGGAACCCTCAGGTTCCACCTCTAAATATTTCATCCAGCACCATGTGACTCCCAACACCTTGTTTGTAAATGAAATCACCGACATTAAAAAGGCATGCCCAATCAATAAAATATATTCCCTCTAACCCCTACTAGAAATCACCCATTGGCATGAATCCAAACAACTGGAGGCATAGTGATTCTTCCTCAAGTAAAATCAACGTTGGCTTTAAGAATGATGTCCTACAGAATGGTGACCTTGATCCTCCCAAATAGACCAATCCGAATAACCTAAAATACGATGAGCCACAACCCCCAACCAACAGTCTCAATGCTGACATCTGAAGGCTCATCACCTTCCCCATGTAATTTGATAAGAATCAACCACAAAACAATTACCAAATCTATGCTATCAGGGGCATTTACCCACACAAGTGGTCAAAACCACCTCATCACTGAGTCAAACTGTGTTTACATGACTCCAAATGGTCGTTTGTCCAACATGGGTGGGTAATAATCACCAAAGTAGTACCTAAGACACACCAAGCTTGGCACCTTGGGCCCCATTGACTATATCACTCAAATAAAATGGCCATGACATCCAATACCACGGGCCAAGTCCTCAATATGGAAACCCTGATGCCTCATATGACAACCATTTCAACCAATGGGTGATCACATAACCCAAGTAATTCTATCCAATCCCATCCTCCTAATCACATAGCCTAAAATCCAGATGACCATTTTCATCATAACCTTGGGTCCAGCCTATCTTGCTCTTTTGGAAATCAACAGTTCATTGCAAAAAAATCATATATTGGAATAATTAAATTTAAATTAAAAGAAAAATTCGATATAAATGAATTTAATAGCTATAAATTAAATAAAACAATTAAACAAAATTTAAGTGAACATCTCCAATTAAACAAACAACTCAATTTAATATAAAAATCTCAATTTAATTAAAAGGAAACACCCAAGAATAATCACAGAAAGGTCTAACACCTCTCGTAGAGCTCAAACCACTTTAATAATCGATCATGCATGACCAAAGTAGTCTCATAAGGTTTAATTAAATAATTAAAAATAACTATTAAAATTATAGGGTCTCACTCAGTCAACACGATGGAATGAAAAACTCCACCCCCCCCCCCCAAATACTTAAATCTCAAATAAAATTATGAACCACCTAACCTAGAGTCATAGATATAGAAGCATCTGACATTAGCCTCTAACTCTCACTGATTTGGAATTAATTGGTGTTTATTTTGAATACCTAGAAAATAGGGATAAAATACTCAAACAGATTTAGTGATCAGTGAGGTGAGAGAAAGAGGAAATATAAGTGTGGGAGTGGAGATCCTTACAAATACATATCCAATTCCCCAAATGGCTTCAATAATGGAGGTTAGATTATTGAGATAGATTAAACCCTAAGAGGATAGGAGGAGCACCCTACGACTGGTTGGGAGGAAGACCATGTGTGGGAAAAAGATAGGAGGAGAATATGTTTAAATAATGAAGGGAAATTTGATCATTTCACCTCATTAATGAGGAAGCATGGTTATCTCACCTTGTTTTCAAAACCATGCACAAACCTTGAATTCCATAGTGTGAGGTTACTTCCCAAGTGGAACAAATTGTGCATCTTGTACGTAGTTTTCCAAACCATGTGGAATCCCTTTGGAAATAAATTAGACTTCCCCGCATAGTCATTCAACCCAAATAGTATGGCTTTCCAAACCATGTGGTAGTAGAAAATTGGGTTGTACAATTTTCACTAAGAGGTCGCACGGTTTACCCAAACAATATTCTTGAGCCTCAAAATCACCAAAACTATCCTTTAGGCCTCTGATGCACCTAAATCCTGTCAAATCACCCATGTATTATACTAAATCCATAAAACCATCCCAAAACAAGTTATTGGGTTTATGGGAAACTTGTAATTGAGTTCGGATGATCAAAAAATAAATTCACATACCAACCAATTCCATAAATTCAAAAAGTTAGTGGTTTTTGACATGATCCATATTCCAAAAAATTCATAATCTCCACACCTTAACATAGATTGTCTCTAATCTATAAAAAACTCGAAGATGGTACTAAACATACCCATATCTTTTGAATTAACTCGGACTACCCTGGTCAAAAAGGGCACATGTCAACAACCTCAATGGGGCTCTCCACCTTTGGATTAACATACCCTAGTCACATCCTAATTGAAATCTCATATAAACAAAATGGCCCATTAACCATTTCCAGATTCAAAATTCCTCTTTTGATGCATCATCTCTATTGTACCACATCATTTTTTCTTGTTTCATACTGACACCCATCTAGATCATGCGAGACATTGGTGCCTGACTCATGACCAAGTCACGCATGGCACCAATGAGGTCATACATCTCATCAAATTCATGAATTAGTATCAGTGCCTCACACCTCAACCAATATCACATCAAAATGATTCTTAGTTTCCAACCCTCCTCAAATAACATGGAACTCTTCAATTCTCTGGTGGCAATGTACCTCAATAATCACACATCTAATGATTCTCTTATATAAGTCTTTGTTCCATGCACCTCATATATATATATATATATCACATCTAATAAGATTTTAACCTATTAACTTTTTTCTAGTTAGTCTATACATATATTTCATGCAACTCATGCACATAAAATGGAAATTTCTAAAATGGTCATGCCAAAAAAACACAAAAATCCCGCCTATGCCGATGGAATAACTTTTTCCATTGATGGATCAAAAACCTTCTTCTTCCTTGGTATCACTTTGACATGCACCTATCTTGAGGCCCAATTCCCTAAAACCTAACCTCCCTACAGTAATGCACCATCCACTATCTACTAACCCAACTAATGGTTCTCACTAACTCTACAATGAACTCTACATGTAGCTGATATTAGGCTAATATCTGCTAGTACCACTCCCGATCTGATCTCATAACCCTATGCCTTCTTTAGCCCCTGACTATCGGATGTCCAAGAAGTATTCCCGTAGAACCTCTTGAGATGCTTGAACTGTCCAAATTCCAGTAACTCATTTGGAATCTACTCAAACTAATATCAAACATTCCCTTGCTTCCCATACTAAAAGCACACCATTGTCAACCGACTTTGAGATGGTCTTCTCAACTCCTTGTCCTAACCAACCTACTTGAACTTATCCTATAATCGCTTCCTATAATCTAAATCTTTTCCAATAACATCACTTGAAGCTGTCACCCATCTTGAGTAGCACTGTTCTATCAAATTACCCTCGTCTATGAGTGTTTGATTCACCACATCTAAGAATGAGGCCAACCTGAAAATGTTTACCTTCACCCAAATAGTGTGTCATAAATGATTCTCAAAATGCATCACCCTTGAGGTTTCATCAATCACCACGTTTGATGTGAATCAAGATAACTCAGTGAATGTTTCTACATAGTCAATGAAGGATATATCGCCTTACTTAAGGATAAAGAACTCCCAAGATCTCTTCACCATCAGCATCTTTTGGAATAAGTTCTTGAAAAACATGGCCTCAAAATCCTTTTAGGCCATCCCTCATGTCTGTCTACCTACGCCTCCACATCCCACTATCAATTTTCAGATCTTCTAAGAATATAGGTATCCAACTAATGCTCTACCATAGATGCATCTCTAGAAAATCTAAAATCATTTAAATTTACTTGATCTAATTCTCATTTACCTATGGACCACCCTCACCTTAAAAAAGTGACAGGTTCTATGACTGGAACTCCCTAGAAATATATACTATCGAAGGCTCTACTTCCTGAGCTCCCCTGTAAATACGCTGGTTCATGAAAAATAGGCTCACATTGAGTTGTAAGTCAACAAAAAGTATAAAAATTGTCGAATATGGTGACTGTCCCACCTAAACCTGATCTTGGGATGAATCCTGAGCTTGTACTCGCTTTTCTTGACCCTCAGGGGTCTCAACCTTTACGTGTTCTAGTGAAAACCACTCCTTGCATTCTTGATGCTACATTATATCCCATCAAGGTGGAAACCCACAAAATACTATTACATGATCATACATGCCAGATAACACACACACACATATATATAATTCATATAAGGAACATAGTAATAGGAAACACGATCTCACTACCCTTACCCTTCACCACCACAACCGTGTTATAAGATATCCAAGACTCACAACCTCCTTACCACACCATATTAGAGCCAAGTGACAAATATACCTCAGGCCGTGCCCATCGTAACGAACCATGTCACCTCAAATCGATGACTGGATCACCCATCCTGGTGATCAACATCACCCCACTTTATCAATATACCTTCTCATAGAAGATCTATGTACATATATACAAATAGTTATCACATGTAATATCACATTTCACAAGTCATTTTAATATCAACAAACATACATATTTATTTTAAACACTCTGTCATGGGCCTAAACAAAAGTATAAGAATCTAAAACAATCAAACCATGACTTACAAAGAAAAATGGTCCAATAACACCTTCTTTTTCATACCTAGAAAAGGATAACATATCAAAACAGGTAAAAATTCACATTCTATGTGCACCAGTCATGGTTGAAATAAAATATATAGTAAAATGGGAAATAATAGAATAATAATTCTCACCCCTAACAACATGGTTCGTCCCCTATGCATGAGGCTGCTGGCACACAAGCACGATTTCTAAACCCAATCCCGAAAATTCCTCGTATAAAGTCTACCATAGGCCAAATAGTAATACCAATAGAAAAGAAAATAATATAATATCATTATTAGTAAGACGAACTCCACTACTAATTCCTAGTCAAGAATTGCTCTGATACAACTTTTAGCCCTCGACCCGATTACATATCCCAAGAGTGCTTTATGGAAGTATTTAACAATCATTAAGTGTTATCCTTATATGAAAATGTATTTTTAATTGTAATGAGGATAAAAGAGAAATTTTGGGGACACTATACCCTGAGTGATGATTTAATAATGGTTTGTGTGTGTGTGTAACAAATATTATAAGAAAAGACTCAATAGACTCGAACCAGACCCGCCAATGTAGGAGGCAAAATCAATAAATAACATAACTGGAGAAATAAAAAATGTAGTGGAAATGAATAAACACATCATCATTCCATTTATATAATCTAAATTAAATCATGCATCATAAACATGTCATAGAGAACAATAAAATTATGAATTCTACCCATGTCTTGAAGGTCCCATGTAGGGTGTGCGAATGATTCAGAGTTGGATACCACACATGTGTGCATAGATTATATTTTAGATTTAGTATGTGTGAACAATAAAAATATAAAATATAAGAACTTGTATATAAATAAACTCACACATCACTGGTGATCAAATCCACCAGGAAGTTATCACCTACCTCAACCAACTCTGAAATATCTAAAGCGGAGTGGATCCTTAGACCATTACCCAAGGTGTCCCCTAATGTAATATAGTCCTAGGTGAACCATCTTGTTCCACCTCCAAATAATTCACCTGCACAATGTGCCTCTGAATATCTTGTGTCCAAACCATATCACTTACCTCTCGAAGGCATGCCCAAACAATACAAAATCGGTCCCTCTGACCCCTAAATGAAATAACCCATTAACTTGAAGCCCAGCATCTGTAGGTATAACAATATTTTTCCTCAATTAAAATTATTATCATCGTAAATCATGATTTCATGTGGAATGATGATCTTTTTCATCGAAAATGGTCATAGCCCAACGGCCACAAATATGAAGAGCCTCAACCCCGAAACTAACAACCTCAACAATAACAACCGAAGGCTTCTCACAATACCTATGGATTTATAGGATAAGAACCCTAAAAATAAATTCTGAATCCACATTACTAGGGGCCTCTACCCTCACAAGTTGTCAAAACCAACTAATCACAGAGTCAACCTATGTGAACATGACTCCAAACAACACTTTCGTAATGTCTTAGATTTTCCATGTATTATTTTTGAATATTATTTGGAATTAATTTGAGGCCAATCGTTGAGATAGCGTACAATTCCAAGGTTCGGTGTTCCCGAAATAAATGTTTCAAATATATTAAAAAGAGTGTACAAGATTTTTTTCAGAAAAGTTGGAATAACATCTAAATGGGTTCCTGGATCAGAAATATGAGGCTATTGATGCATTTAGAGTAGTGACTTTACCTTAGGTGAAGCCTATCACTGGCTGGTATGGGGCAGCTGTGAAAGTTAGTTTTTAGACGTTTTTTATAATAAAATAAACTAATGATTTATTTTATTTTAATTTTACATATCGATAAAAAGACATGTTTTATATTATAAATTAGTATCTTAGAAAGGGATCCAGGGTTAGAATTCATAACCTTGGAGAAATCGCTAGGTGTTCTAGAGAGGAACCTTGGAGAAATCTCTCAATGAACGATGATGCGAACGGTGGATCGAGATTGGTCCTGTAGGATCCCCATTGACAACAAATAAAAAACAAAAAATTATCCAAATCCTAGGTAGGGCATTCTGATTTCAATTCCTTCTTTCTCATTATTATAATTAATGAAGAATACAGATCAACCCAGGAACAGGTTGACCCACAATTTGATCATTCTTGGGGGGGGGGGGTTGATTGTGATATTGATTTGATATTGATTATGATTAATGTTGAAATTTGATTTTTGATCATTATTATGGGAACAGATCAAGGACACAATGAACAACATCTGAGGTTCGTTCCTTAAATTTTTTTCTATGTGAATTTCATTCCCCTTTTCCTCACATGTTCTTCAATATTTTCTAGATATGAACATATTATTATTTTACTGTTGATTCATAGCTTAATAATCTGAGATTCTAGATCCGGTATCGGGACGACCTAGCATAGGTGGGATAGTTATAGCTTCAGACATATCAATGTATTTTAGGAGATATCATTCTTCCATAGTTCATCATATAGGTGTTCATAATTAGATTTCAGAGTCGATTGAAGGACTAAAACTCACCAATTCGGTGTTATGGAAATGAGGAGACAATGGATCTTCTATTTCAAGATGAAAGCACTAATTGATCAAGAACCGAAGGATCATCCAAGGTTCAAAGAGGAATAACTACAATTCTTGAAAATCACAATGAACAGGGCGTGTATTTCATGATACACACTGTTTGGGCCCTACTATGTGGTGGATAGGGTTTCAGGGAGCCATAAAGTGTTACACCATGTTTGGTCCCTTACTCGAGACTCGGCATGTATCTCAGGGGATACATAGACACAGTTTGGAGTACACAGCATGTACTCAACCACACGGCGAGAGCCAGGCTGGCTCCATGGGCTACCCCATGTACTAGTATACATGCAGGTAGACACAGGTTGATGTTGTGTACCAGCACACGAATGGGGAACATAGGTGGACTCAAGATGGATGGACAAGGAATATAATTTTTTATACACACTATGTGTTTCTTTTCTAACTGACATGTTTTCCTTACATGGGTCATTGTACACAGGTAGTACCCGGGGTCAAGGGACATGGCACATAGTACTATTACACAATGTGTATCTCATTATACATGGATTAGATACCATTTCTACCATATCTTGGATAAGTTTCCTTAGGGTTCGGGCCCTTGATCTTTTCCATAATGGTTGGTGTGTATTATTTCTTACACATTGTACTATGATTCATTAACCAGGACTTCATAGATGGAGTTTTTGGAATCTCATAAGAGGTTGTGTGAGGGATTATCTATTAATTCTTCTTACCCTAGGTAGACTTATGTAGATATATGTGACCAAATTTACCAGGCATCTATCCACTACTTAGTGTGTTATTCCGGATGGAGTTGTTGGTGTCACTCCATGTCCCTAGTTGTGATCCTAATATAATGTATCATATCTCTCTTTTGATCTATAAATGTATCTATCTCATGATGGTTTTTGAAAAATAACAGTTCTTAGATGGACATCATCAGTGTTCTCAAACACAAGAGTGTGTTCTCCAGGATGAGTGATTCATGGAATATTCATACTGGATCCCTAGTGGTGGTATGCAGTAGTTTGGACATGCATCTAGATTGCGTGTCTTGTTTGAGTAGATCTATATATTCTTGTTATGTGTTGTTTAAATATACTTATGCAGAGATAACTGTATCTTTCCTTTGTGTATTGATTTTTGGATCCAAGATGTCCCACTGAGTATTCTTATACTCAACCTTACACAGTCATTGCCTTCATGTGTCATGTCTTGTGCAGACGAGTGACCTTTTTATAGAGTCCTCAGCGGACCAAGGATCGAATGAGATTTTTGAGTTTAGGCGGGCCAAGGTGTTCCTATGGCATCGAGCAGTAGTCATAGTACCTATTTGTTTATAGGTCTGACTTTGTATTTTATAGACTCTTTTGGTAGGTATGTATTCTGGCTCAATTTTCTTTACTTTCTTTA
Source organism: Viscum album (assembly GCA_963277665.1). NCBI lineage: Eukaryota > Viridiplantae > Streptophyta > Magnoliopsida > Santalales > Viscaceae > Viscum > Viscum album. The sequence goes on from OY728141.1 coordinate 1,431,932,125, forward strand.
CATTTGTGGTACTCTCTTGGATGGGATAATGGTATGCATTCATTTACATTCATAGTGGTTTTTTACATTTGAACATTTTGGGATTGGATACGTGTGCATGTGTAAAGGTACTTATGAAATCCTTATCATTTTAGTGATATTCATACTCAGTTACAGTCACCATCCCTAGGAATATTTGAAGTGGACTTGGGGAGTTGTGGAATGGGCCCCATTGGGATAGTTAGTGACAACTTTGGCCAACATAGGTGATCTTAAATCACCAAAAAAGTACCTAATCCACGCTAATCCTGGAAACTCATACCCCTATGACCACGTCCCTAAAATATGATGGTCATTCCATCTAATACCATGAGCCATGCTCTCAACCTGATGGATTTTCTACCTCAACTGAAAACCATGTCACCCAACTAGTGATCATATCACCCTAGTAATATAGGCCAAGCCCATCCTGATGATCACATCACCTCAAGTCCAAATGGTCAACAACATCTCAATATCGGGCTGATCCCGTCACATTCCATTGGAACTTAGCAGTTCATCACAAGTAATTCCTATATATGAATAATTAACTTAAAATTAAAATATAAAATTAAATATAAATGAATTGAAAGACTATAAATTATATAAAAAATAGATTAAATTGAATTAAACATCTAAAATTAAATAGAAAAACTCAATTTAATATAAAAATATCAATTTAATAAAAAGGACACACCCTGACCTAACCACCCTAAGGTCGAAAACCTCTCTAATTGAACAAACCACTTTTTAGACTCGATCAAGCATGCCCAAAGGCATATCATATTTCTGATTAATTAATTTAATGTAATGGATAAATTTACATTGTCTCACTTAGTCAATACAATGGAGTGCTAAAAGCCGCACCCCCCCCCCCCCCTCCACTCCTGAGATCTCTAATAAAAATATTCACCACCTACATTATAGCCGTAAATGTAGGAACGCACGATATTGTCCACAAACTGTGACAGATTTGGATGAAATCAACATTTCCTTTGAATTCCCTAAAATATGGTAAAATGAATCAATTTAATTTAGTAGTCCAAATGGAAATATAAAAGAAAAAACATGGGAGAGGAGAGCCTTATTGAGAAATATCCAATTCCTAAAATAGCTTAATGAATGGGAGTAGGATGAGGGAGATAACTTTCACCCTAGGAGGAGAGGAGGAGCACCCCATGGCCTGTTGGTAGTAAGAACATGCATGGGAGAAAAATAGGAGTAGAATCGGTTTATAGATGGTCATTTTTTCATTTCAAATAATTAACCACGTTGGATAGTTAGCTCGTACAGTTTTCAAAAATGTATGCAAATCGTGCCTGAGGCAGTGTTAGGTCACTACCCAGATGGCACTACCTATACGGCTTGTGAATGATTTTCTAATCCAATTGAAAAATATGTGTAATCCCTCAACAAAAAAATATATATTTACATGCACATTCATGCACCCCAACCCACACAGTTGGCCAAATAGTATGTTAGTACAAAATTGGGCTTCTGGGTTTGCACTGAGAAGCTGCCTGGTTTATCCAAACAATGAGCCTCAACCTACAACTCACCAAAACTATAATTTGGGCCTATGATGGACCTAAAACCCATCCAAACATCCTAGGGTTCTACCAAACCTCTAAAACTGTCTGAAAACATGACATTCGGTTCACAGATAACTTGGAATTGAGATCTGATGATTGAAAAAGAAATTGGTATGCCCACCAATTCCAAAAATGAAAAAAGGGAGAGGTTTTCAACACAATATGAATACCTGGGATGTCACATAGTGAAATAGTTACTATGATACATTCACTTAGTATTTTTTATAAAAATCAAGAGATCTATCATCTTATATTATTACCAAATTGATGGAGAGTAACCTCCATTTCTATAAGGGAATCATGTGACGTAAGTAAGCTTCTAGTTAAATAGCTTATTGAAAATCTATGATATATGAGGAGGAACTAAAATTTTAAAAAATAAGAATAATATGAACCAATGAAAAATTCAGTATCTTTTAGGAAGTCTAGCTCAAATTGAAACGAAAAGATTATATATGACAGTTCACATAGTGAGAAATCACAAGATGAAAGTGATGAAGAAATGCATCACTTATCTAGATGATTAGAAAAATTATTTAATGAGAAGAATCTTTTCAAGAAGAAAAATGACATAGTTATGTACTAAAACAAATTTAATTAGTGAAAAGAGTGGAAAATGATGATTCAACCAATGAGGTAATCTATTATGTGTGTAAAAGAAAATGGAATATAAAATAATGTTTTTCCAATCTGAAATATAATAAAAAGTATGAGGATATTAGAAAATATATAAATAGACTATAAAATCCACATGTAGTGATTCAAAATATATTTTATGTATCTTTGAAGCATGTAGATAATAAATATATTTTATATCCAATATGGGTTTCATGACAAACACATCTGAGGTACAAAATATTTTTGTTACATCTCTTGAACATATTTCTAATTTTTCTAAAACTAAATACAATAAAGAAAATATGTTTGATGAGGATTTATTTTTAATATTTTAAAATTATTTAGGAAATATTCAATGATATTAAGGATGAAAATAAAATCATTAGGATATATCATGATTTCTATTCTCACGTTAAATCGAATTTTACAATAGAAAAAAGAAAATAATGTTCAATTATTATAAGAAAATAATGTTCTTAATATGTAAAATTAGAAACTCAAAAAGGATTTTGAATGGTTTATTAATGGAATATAATTGCTTAAATAAATTCTTCGTAAAAACCAAATCCTAAACACACCACAGGAATCAGTTTCCAACCAGGATTGAGGAATATTTATAAGAATAAATTTTTTCTAAGTTTTAGTTCTTCAAATTCATTAAACAATTCTTAATTTTATGAACCTAAAATGTTTTCTTATAAAATTTAAAGTATTATAATAACGAACCAATTTCAAAAGTAAAACTAGTGGAAAAAACATATATTATCATCTATTTTTTTAATTTTCTATTGCTTTTATTAACCGACGTTGATACAGGTGGTGTTATACAAAACTGTCTCCACAATAATTTTATGAAATCCAATACTAAAACTTAAAGTGAATATGTTTCAGTGTCAGCTTTCTTGGAATCCTAATTCCAACACAAAAAAATAATAATATAAATGTGTATTCTATTAATATTTTTTAGATAAAATGAACTCCAAAAGAGTATTTCAGCATCAATTTTATCTTTTTTTAACATATATTTTTTTTCAATATCTTTTGGTGTCAATTTTGTGTAAAAATAGATACTGAAATTCCATTATTTATGATTCCATGTTGGGTTTTTCTAAACTAACATGCAAAGAGAAAATATTTTTTAAAATATAGATTGCATTCTATGTTCACAAAAAAAACCTAAAACATGTTTAAATATTAGAAAATACTATAATAACACAGTAATAGAGTGTCAAAATTATATTTTTTAAAAATGTTTATTCAAATAGGCAAACATGATAATTTAAAATTTTATCATACCAAAAATATATTTTGTAAAAATAATTTTAATATGGATAAGTTCTCCGTATATGACTCAATGTAAATGAAAATTTATAATAATAATGAATGTTATATTATTTAAAAAATAGAATATTTTGATACAAAACCTTAAATAATTAATATAACTAACTTTTTCAAATTCCATCGACATACCAGTGGTGATTATCCGATTAATGAATATTATAAAATAATAAGCACATTCCACCATTCCTTTTTAATTATGAATATTTGGTTATGAAATATTAACTTTGAAATAAAAATAAACTAAAATATATAATTGAAAACAAATATTATCTAACATAAAATATATTTATCAATAATTTCATGTATTTAATTTGACATGGATCCTTTATCAACAAGTAAAGTTTGATAAACTTTTTCCATGACCTATATTTTCATATATTAGATAAAAAACATGTATGAACAATAATAATTAAGAATAGAAAAATTATAAAAAATATTTCTTTATTTTTATAAATTTTATAAAAGGTTTAAAAAATATACCTAATAAAGAAAGCATACAATATAATTTTCATTCATGTGGAAAAAATATAACTTACATCCAATGAGAACTATAATATAAAAAACATCAATTAAAACATTATAATTAAATTTAGTTCAAAATAATATTATTCTTCATGCCCATTAATGAATGGAAGAAACCAGAAACCAATCTTTCTATATTCTATTCTGTTACATATATATGTAACTCTATAATCTTTATTTAGATATTTCAAAATTGTTGCAATGTGTTCTGGATCAATAAGACCATAAATAGTAGTGATATCATTTTTAATGCAAAGTGTTTAAGTACCTAATTAAATAAATAATATATTTAGTGGCATAAATTAATATTTATTTAACAAAAGAATTAATGAAATATAAATTTACTTACATGGAAAATAACTACAATATAGGTATGTTGAGCTCATCAAAATTAACAATATATGCGATATATTTTTTGAATAATCTCAATGTATATTCTATTTCACATGACTCAAATGTCATCCAAAACTCATAAATATTATTTTTGAAATAAGAAATCTAGGATAATCTTTTTCACCCATCAGATACAGTGAAGTATCTGTATCTATTGGTTCATGAACCTTCTGTTTTTTTTATACCAATTATTTTGATTTAAGATAATCCTACATAAATAAAATATAATAAACCATTATAATTAATATTCAATCAAATGTATGTAATATTTAAAAAACAACTCATAGCTCATATTCCAGATAATGATGTTGTCAAGAAAGCTAAATTAAAAATTTACTGACACAATCTCTTTGTCTGGTAACCTCTTCTATAGTAAATGGATGTAAAAAATATGGATAAATAATAACATGTACTGATACTCTTACTTAATCCATATGAATAGGATTATGATGTATATAATCCCTCAAAATATGTACAAGTTTTTAAAATAAAAAATGTATATGGACTACTACAACATACAACTCATTGAATATGGTCTCGTCTAGACAATGAGGTGAAGGATCTGACTAGGGAGGTTGATCTAGCTGGTCAGGTTTATTAGGATGTGTAGCTTTCATATGGTGTGCAAGATGTGATTATCTCATAATTTTTTCAAAACATATCCAACATAGCTGATTTAATTTGATCTCCCATGGACTATTTTAGTTCATTTATCTCATTTTTGAGGAATCTATTTCTATTTTTCTCTATTTATTACTTTGATGGCCAAAAAAATTTTGTATAATGACACCCACCTCATATCCTCTAACACAGTCTGGGTGTTCTGGTTTTCCAAAAGTGTTAGCTTGAATTTCCATCCTAAACTCAGGGATAAAGTTCCCTTACATCACTTACTCCTGATGGTCATCTTAAAATAAAAATTTAAAATTTTATATTATGGTTATTAATTTAAAAATACAAACATTTAAGGAAAATAAAAATTTATTTTCTTATAATTCTATCAATTTCTTCCTAATCTTGATCTATAAGTTAATATTCATTTTTTCCTTCTCATTAATTTCCATTTTTTCATGTTGAGTGGGGGAGATGTAGAAATAAACTGAATTATATCTGAACCACGACTATATTTAGCTCTTAATGCATCCAACTTTTCTGAAATAATTTTCTACTCCAGAAAATAATACCTCATATGTGATAAAGTATGAGAGTATAAATTGTACATCTGGATCTCTTGCTGAGATCACTTGGAGGCTAGTTACAAAAATAATAATACTTAATCATGTAATATATAAGAAATTTTATGATATAAATTAACCATCACACCATAAATGCTTCATCATGTTGGTTAAAGAAAAATTTAGTCCATTTTTCTACATCTACAACCCCATACTTGAGTCAGAGATTTTTATTATATGACTTCACAAAAATATATTTTTTCTATGTTTTGTTTTGAAATATCTAAATCTAACTGCCACTTAAGATAGGCATATTTTCTTAGTTTCTTTTGTTTTGTTAATGTGGAATATCATCTATAATTGAATGCATTAATTATTAATCATATAAAATATATAATATTCATAAAATGAGATAAAAATAATTAAATTGATATATTTTACCATTATAAAATCCCACATCTTCTCTTTTAACATATTGTATGTGTACTTTCAATCAGAATATAAAATGCTTACCTAGCAACAGCTTTGCATAGTGATATAACTCATAAACTGCATTACATTTTGTCCAGTTGTGTTGTTATTATCATGAAAATTTATATGTATCATAGGATCTCCATGATCAGGTGTATGTTTTGATAAAAATGTAATCCCATGTTTACAAACTCTATGAATCATTTTCTAAAGAGGCGAAGAAAATGAATTTCCCATATTAGGCTCACCATCAGCCCTGCAAATAATTTTATAAAATTAAAATTTTAATTCATTAAATAGTTTTATTATTTAATATTTAATAATATTAAAAGGAGACATAAACCATGATAATATTTCCCCTCCCTATGTGTCTCTCAATGAAAAACATGATTTTAATGTAATTCATTTTACCTTCATATTATTATAAAAGTGAATATTTAAAAACAACGAATACAAAAAAAATTTATAAGTGAAAAAAGTGTCATGAATGTGAATTTTTTAAAAAAATGATATCATGATTATTAAAAAAAATATAAAACATAAACTATTAAATATAAACATTGATTCTAAAATGATATAAATTATTATCTTTGGTAAATTTGTATAGAATAGTTCCAAAAATGTTTTTTTATTTTCATAAATTTGACCAAAACAAAAAGATGTAAGTAATATTTTTCAATCAAAAACAATATTTTAAAAACTTTTGAATATAAAATTTAACACAAATAACAAATAAATAATCAACATATATGGTATCAAACATAATTTTTTAAAAAAAATAGAGTTTTAACACATGTTAATTTCAAAAAGGAAATAAAATATAAATATGTACCTAAATAATTAGGAGAGTAATTTAGTGTTTTACAATATCCCATCAACATGATAATTTCATACAACATGGACTATATCTACATTATAGTAATTTTTATTATCCAAAAACCATTTAATTAATGAATAAATCATATATAAATCTATCACATCTTCATCGTCATCCTCATACCCCAATTTAATTATTTTCCCTTAAAAAATTACATATCATCGATCATTTGATGGGTCAATAACATAAAATATTTTTTTCATGTGTATCCATGATAAATGGTTCATCTTTATATTTAAATATTTTCGACTCAATGAATTTGAATCCATAATTATAATGTATCACACTACTATTTCTATCAACCTATTCACACTTAAATATTGTTAGTTAAAATTTTTCAAAATGAATTTCCCATTTTTCCTCAAGAACTCCAAAATATATCCTTGATTTAAAATAGGGTTTTTATCTTTGTCAATCTAACAAATATAGTGCTTCAATAGTGACTATTACACCACTATTTTGAACAATACTCTTATCATCCTAATTTTTGGTATAAAACGTGTAACCATTTATATCAAAACTGAACCATGTGATCACATTAAGAAATGGTCCGATTGAAAATGATTTCAATTTTTCTAATGTAGATAAATTTGTGTTGGATTTCTCTTTAAACCATGAAAAAAATGTCTTTTTATAATCAATTATAAATCAATTTTATTTTCTTTTTGGATATCATAACTTTAATCCTCCAATATGTGATGATATATATGGTTGAACCTCATTTGTGTGGTTAAAAATGTATAAATGTGCCTACATAACTTCATGGAAATGTTTAAAAAATCATCTTGTCACTCTTGTTTAATGTATAACAAGTTAGAGGTAAATATGTTTTATTTTATTTCATAGTGGGATCTAAATCCAAACATATTCCCAAGGATATAAAGTATATTATAGCATGAAATATATCTTTTTTCTTTCCTTTTATGTCTAATAAAGATCCAATAAAACCTTCTCATATCGTTTTCTCAATATAGAAAATGTCAATGTTATATTTTATCTATAAAAATATCTAATAAAGTAGCTTGAATTGGATTTACTATTGCTTCTATATTTTTTTTGATGACCAGAACTTCCTTTCCTTCCAAATGAAAAATCAATATTTTTCACTTTGTCATAATATTTTTTTAGTTGAAAATGGATGTCAGGGAGATTATATTCTGGTAAACCATTAAATTCGTTTTTCAATCTATGAAAAGGATTAACAATTCATAAAACTCATCAATGTACCATGTAAAGTGTATTTTATCCATTCTACAGTTGATGGTATGAAGTATCTTCTTCATAAAATGGACATGATTTATATCCCTTAACATTGTATCTAAATAAATGTCAATTAGCAAGAAATTCATTTATAGTGAACAATATCATAGTGTGAAAAAGAAAATTCTCTTTATCATATGCATAAAAAATTGTAATAATTGTCTCTCTTAGATGTTTCAAATCCTTAATCAACGGTGAAAGATTAACATATATATTGTTTCTTGACATATTTGTTCCAGAAATCGTTACTATCATCAAAAAATATTTTTGTTCCGTACATATATATGGTGAATAGTTATAAATTACCAATAAAACTGGACATAAAAAATATTGGATACTCAGACTTCGATATGAATTCATTTCATTTGTGTACAATTCTATTCAAAGAATTATATATTCACATCTAAAAGAAGTATATTTTTTCACCAAATCTCTTCCACTATGGAGAATCATCAGGGTGATGTATGTTTAAATCAGAGATGCGCTCATATATATGTCATATTAACCTTTTTTGGTCAATTTAATTTTAAAATAGAAACATTAAATAAGGAAGTATCAGAAGATACCAAATTTATTTAGCAGGAGGTTTGTTGCCAGTACTTGACAGTAAATCAAAGTTGAATTTTTAATCCATCTTATTTCATGATGTCCCACATTTAGCACATTTTGATAAACAATAATATTCATTATTATACAACACATAATCATTGTGGAAATAATGTAACTTTTCTATACCTAAATATCAATTGGAAAAATATTTTATTTTCATAATATTTGTAATATGGAAGCACATTTCCTTCTAGAAGTAGCTCTTTTAAAAGCTCCATAAGTTTACAGAAACTATTATCACTCCACCCATTTCCTAATTTCAAGTTATTTAATCATAGAACTACTTATATAACTGAAAATTTAGTGAAACCTGTGAATATTGGTTTCTTATAATCACAAAAAATTCAATAGTTAGTTTTTTCAATGGTTTCAATTCCAAAATCATGAATTAATTCTTCAATGTGATCCTCTGTCTCATTATAAAAAAAATGCATCAACATTAGATGTTGAGTTTTATGTTATTTCACAATTCAAGGTCCATTGGGTATAATAATCACTAAAACTATAGGAAATGACATGATACATGTTTTCTATAGAAGTTAAATTTCTCATATTCAAACACTTCATTCAAGAAAATAAAATAAAATCTTTGTTTTTAATATTTTGGTTAGAAAATTTTAAGAAATCATCATGTCCTTTTTCATATTCATTTTTGGTTCTTCATAAATCAATCCAATTATGATCCATTAATTACCTGATATCACAATTTAAATGGTGAATATATAAAAAAATATATAAATTTAAATATATATATATATATATAAAGATAAATTATTATAATAAAAACATATAATCAAAACAATAAATTGTTGGAGACTATTTTATCATAACAACCAATTATACATAATAATCATAACATATCATTGAAAAAATTAAATATAGTAGATTAAACATATATAAAAATATATAATTTAAACATGTATGCATTTTAAAAATATAATTTTTCTTAAAAGCATTAAATTTGACACAAAAAATTACAATAATAAAAAAATTAGTCAAGCCATTATAAAACCAGAAAAATTTACAAAGGAAAAAAATAAATTTAAGAAAAAAATTTCAACCACAAACAAATTTCAATGATAAAAAATATATAAATACCAATTGTTCCAAAACAACGAATTATAATAGTAAACAATTAATACTCAAAAAACTATAACAGTAACCAAATTTTTACAAAAAAAATTAAATGTATAATAAAATCCATATAAAAAATTATATTGATGAATCAAATTTATAACTAAGATATTATTAAATTATCTCTAGAAACAACAAAACATATATAATTTCGAGGTGAATAATGAGAAATAGCTCTTTAATTCCAATAAATGCAATAAATGTTAGTGGAAATAGCATGAATGCTACATAATTTAAGAAAAACATTTTCAAATACAACGTATGAAAAAGAACAAAGAAAAAATATAAAATGTAGTTTTCTATCAGCCGTAATAGGGTTGAAATCCGCTAAATAATAATGGGGATCATTAAAAAGGATAAAGTATGGATGATCTATGATAAATACTGAAAAAAGTGATCAAAATTGATAGAAATGGAATATTGATCATCGTTGAGGGTCTTGGTTATCATTGGTGTCATCAAAGGTAAAGATAAGAGGAGGGTAAGATCGAAAATAAAATGAGGGTTTCGTGCAATGGTGTTTTCTTAATAGAATTTTGGTGTTAGTTTGATATAAAAATGATGCCAAATGTTCCTCAAGAGACATTTGGCATTAGTTTCTAAGAAAACAATTTTCAAACCATGTCGTTGAAGTCGTTTTTTCTACTAGTGTGTATTCTTAAATCATTTACTATTAACATCTCTAAACCCAAGAAAATATGTGTACCGAAATAATTTTTTGTTTATTTTTCCTATCGGGAACCTAATTAAAGAGTAACAGTAAGAAAATTTGGTATCTAAATTGTGTATGTTCCAAAAAAATGATTTTACAATATTCGAGCTTTAAGAACCTTATAAAAGTTGAAAGTGGACATGTCACTTGTGGCGAAAATTCAAAGGTAAAATAATTAGGCTCGTTCAATTTTGTAACACTAGTATTCTTTTAATATCAAAATTTTTATTTATAGATGGATTAAACTATAATATTTTCAGCATCTCACAGTTGTGTGATGATGGTTTTCATGTTAAATTTGAAAATAATACTTGAAATTTTTTTTATACATGATTTAGTTTCTACTATCATGAAAAATGATTATTTTTATGTTGTTGGTTTGATTTTGTTATTTTATAAAAAATAGTTCTTATTTGAGTTCCTTTCACCAAGATTATTGGCATTGTAATAGGATATTAGGCCATTACAACCTACTCTCACTTAGAAAGATGACTAGGAAATGGTTAGTTGAGAATATTCCTAAAATAAAATTCCCAACAGACAATGTTTGTTATGCATTTCAAAATGGATGTAGAATAAAATATCATTCAAACTAAAGAATGAGGTTTCTACTTTTCAACCACTAGAGTTGGTTCACATTTTTTTAGACCATATAGAGTTTCTCATCTAAATGGGAATCAATATGATTATTTTATAATAGATGTCTTTTTTAGATATAGTTGGGTATTATTTCTAGCTCAAAAAAGTGAACCTCGTTCTTGTTTTTACAAATATAAAAAATTTGTAGAAAATCTTAGTGGAGTTAGAAGTAAAACTGTAAGAAATGGTCATATTTGTGAGTCTTAAATCCAATATTTTTAATCTCTATACTCACAACATCGATAAAATCATAACTTTTCTACTACTATGACTCAATAGAAGAATGGTGTAGTATAAAGGGGAAATAAAACCCTTCCAGAAATTTCCTAGACCTGGATTAATGAGTATGACCTATATTTTTACTTCTGGGAAGAGTATGTGAATATAGTTTTCTTTATAATAAATAAAGTTCTTATTATACCACTTTTAAATGAAACCTCATACGTGTTAGGGAATGGGAGAAAAAAATTAATTACCTTAGAGTTCTTGGTTGTAATGTATTTATACCAAATACAAAGGAGAGTTTAGCTAAGTTTTCATCCAAAATTGATCATGTAATTTTCTTTGGATATTCAACATCTAGTAAATCATATAGAGTATTCAATAAGATAATCAAACTTGTGAAGGAATTTGTATATATAAAATTTTATGAGTAAGATCTACATGATCCTAAGCCCCCGTTAGAAAACATTACATATGATCTTTATATTTTGGATATCAATGTCAAACCTAGTAGTGATTTTATTAAACCCATAGAAAGATCTCAATATTTTAATAAACACTATGAAACCAAACCCAAAGAAGACAATAATCATTATAATACATCTACTCTTAGAACCATTATGACTCATATATATCATAATTTAGATGCTATAGTTGGAGACCTAGATAGAGGAACCAAGACATGATTTTTGCTTAGAAATTTAGTTGAACATCAAATCTTATTTTTAAAACACGAACCTAAGAACATCAAAGAAGCAATTGATGAAGAGTTCCGGTTAATGGAAATATCGGAAGAGATGAATCAGTTTGAAAGAAATAAAGTTTGGAAACTCATGGAAAGACCCAAATACTTTCAGACCATTGGCACTAAATGTGTGTTTAGGAATAAATTAAATTATTTAGGAACTATAATTAAAAATAAATAATGATTAATTTAATTGGGATACAATAAAGCAGAAGGTATTTACTATGAGGAATCTATGTTCCACTAGCTATACTTGAATCCGTTATAATGTTTTTTTTTTCCTATTCAGCACATTTGGAATTCAAATTATATAAAATGGATGTAAAGAGTGGATTCTTAAATGGTAATATAATTGAGGTTGTTTTTCTTAAAAAACTCCATAGATTTCAAAACCCTTATTTCCCAAAACATGTTTTTAAATTAACAATATCATTATATGATTTAAAAAAAGATCCTAGATTTTGGTATGATATGAACAACTCATTTTTTAATTTCTTATGGTTTATAAAAATTTATAGTTGACCCTAGTCAATTTATTAAAATAATTTCAAAATTTTATTTAGTTGTAAAAATTTATATTAATGATATTGTTTTGGATCTTTAATAATATAGGGACCTGACCTTAAACATTACATAATATTGAATTAAATTAATAATTCACATTGAGGATATTTTCAGGTTTAGTGTTTTAGAGAATTAGGTCATAACTATTACATTTCAAAAAAAATTAAAAATTAGACACTTCCACCCAATATCCTTTTTTTACATAACTTGGACTCTTGAAAAAAAGAGTCATGTCTAGTTCCATGTTTATGATAGCATGAATTTTCATTGATCCCATACTTGACCCTATTCTACATTATTTCTTGTGAAATACATTTCAAAAACATGGGATGAGAATAAAAATCTCAGTAAGGGATACACAAAGAAGTAACACTGTTAGTTTTTCAAAACAAGTAAACCATGAATACTTTAACATAAGTAATACTTTTCACCTTTATGAAGTAGTAAATACTCTTCACAGAATAAAAGATCATTACTTACCCTTTTGTAACCAAAATATTACCCTAAAAACCATATAAATAACACATAACATATAAAGGTTACTTGGGACATAAACATACATAAATGGAATAACCATACGGTCGACTTCCACACATATCACTAACTAGAATAGCCATACGGTTGACTTCCATATCCAATGCATTGGAGGTTATAATGTAACCACCCGTCCTCGTATTCATGGCACCACCCGTCATTTGGTTTATCACGTAACCACCCACCTAATGTAAAAGTACCAATATAAAATCATAACACATACAACAAATATAAAGGAAATAAAAAATTTCCACATTTCAATCACAATACATCACTTAAATATATTGACATAAAAAATCTATTTTCAAAACCGTTTTCAATACCAAAAATATGTGAAATAGTATACGGTATTTATTTTCTTTTAAAAATAGTATGGCTTGTTGAGGAAGCCAAAGATCAAATAATACTCGTGGTGACGGAAAAGGTCGTTGTCACCATGTACATTAAAAGGAACATTATTTTTTTTCGTTTAGTAAAATGCTTCGTAGAAAAATATTTCTTTTGAATAAAAGTCAAATTCAAAGGTTTTTATACACCGTATAAAAGAAAGTTGTATATAAATGAAAATATGCCTCAATGAAAGAAGATTGTGACGAAGTCCCTTACCTCGTGTCCGACTTGACTCAATCGTTCTTTAATATCCAGAATAATAAACTAAAGTTAATTTCTAATTTATTAAGAACCTTTTTCAAGTTTATTATTCCTTTTATATCACTTATTACAATGTTATAAACATAATGTAATCATTTAAGTTAATAACTTTTGTTTTATCGATATTTGGCACTTGAGTCAAAAATGAACAACTTATATTTACAAGTTGTCCATGTGGTCAATAGTCCATTATATCCAGAATGATATTCAGGATTTAGATATCATATATTTCATATATATCTAGTATATACATGTATTTATAATATTACATAACATTTAGAGGTATGAAATGAAATACACCGTTCATGGAGATGGTAAGCCGTACGTACGCATGAACGTTACTTTCATTTCTATTTCTTATTTAAATGGAAATAAAACATAATGATACATAGAAATATTATAATTCTAGTATAATTTCATATATAATATCATTAACACTATCCTTTATACATCCCACATAAGGCATTAACGAGTCACATAACTTTAAGGGGGCGGTAGACCGCACTTCCTCAAATGAGATTATCCAATTTACCCACTATAGAAACCATAAAGGCTTGATATAATTCAGAAGTACAGAAGAATAATGAAATCATAAACATAATATATATCATATATAAATACATTTCCATCATAATGTCCACCATGAGAGGTGGTAAGTTGTAATTGAACAATCATCGTTTCGTGAGGCGTCAGTTTTCCATCCACAGAAACATTATATTCTTCATCCATTAGATAGAGGTGTGGGTAAGTGTATTTGAAATCCTTCTTATAAAAACATACTCGTATATTGAGGGTACCGGTGTTGTTACAAAAGAAATAAATAAAAAGAGTTTAGGGGTTAGAGAAGTAAAATAAATGAAAATAATTTAATAGAAATTGTTACCTTTAATTTGGGTAACTCTTTTTGTTTGAACCAAAAGGATTTCTTGAAGTTTCTTTTGCCTAAGTTAAGGCTGCTAGGGGGAGTAGAGGGATGTAGGGAGATTTATTGGGCAGACGTTGGATGATCCAAATGGCTTGAGAGGTGTGAGTAATTGGTTATAAGTGGTATCCTTTTATAAGGGGGTGGAGGGGCTCTTTAGGAAAGTGTGAAAAATATTATTTTATAATATAATGATATTCGGTTTCTAATGGTCCAAGAATCATTATATTCGAAGATAATATAATTCATGGTCAAAATAAAATCATCCAATCAAAATTGAACATGTTTTTGAAAATATTTTAATCATTATAATATTATTTATTTAAATAGTTTATTAATGAGATAAATACTGCATTATTATTGTGTCATAAATAATATAATTTATTTGATGTCTAAAAATTATTAAATAACCAAGATATAGGAAAAACTTTTATCTTTACAAATAATATTTATAGTCAAAAATATGTCTTATATAACATCATATAAAAATTAATTACTAAAAGATTTTTGTTAATGTCAATTTTGTCTTCACACTAAATTAATTAATCTAAATTGTCATTATCACTACCAAGTGGCTCAATGGGGTCCAAAAATCGAACCAAATATTCCCATGGTCGTAAATGACTCAACCAATAAGGTTTTTACAAGTGTTAAGGTAATTTTGAATTATTATAATATTCTTTTTACCTTGAATTACCTTATTTACCTTTAACAGCGGTCAATAAAAGCCAAAAGTTACTGTTCACCAAAAAGTATTTTCATCTTAATAAATCACATTTTACTTCTTGATAACAACCATGTATGTTGGATTTTTTAAATTCAATTCCCATAAGTGGTAAATTTTCATTTAAATGAAAAAGTCAGTTTTTTAACTACCACTAAGTAGTTTCACTATTCATCAAAAATTGAAGTTTTTCCAAAAAATACCAAAAATTTAGCCTAAGATATATTTTATATTCCAAATTCAAAAATGATGTCTATTTTATCAAATTCAAAATATATCAGTGACATTAATTAATTTTAAAATTAATTCCCGTTGTTAAAACAAATAGCGTGTTTTTAAGAAACAATAAATATCAAAAGATTGATACTTGTTTATGTCCAATTTCAAAGTGAAAATTATTCCAATGACCAAAATTGGATTAAATGGTAAACATATATTCTAATTAAACTTTAAAACCAATTAAAAAGATAATATAACCATATAAATAAATTAGATTAAAACATAGTTTTGAATTACAATACAATATTTTCACTATTCATTAAAATGAACTTTATCAGAAAATTTTCAAAATTTTACACAATGTAAATTTTGATGTCCCAATTCTAAATAAGGATTTTATTTGGTCATATAGAATGTATTAAAGTGACCAAAACTAGATTTAAAAATGGTTCTCCATTAAAAGGCGATAAATCGGCCTTTTAATGTAAATTATGCTTAAAATTAGATTCATTCACATTTTAAGCCTATATGTTTTTATTGGATAAAGTAAATACACTTATAAATCATGTATAATCATATTTTAGTTAGTTTCATTCATTCCCGCCAATACAGTGTCTAGGAGTTAATTACCATTTAAAATAATAATATTATATTATTAGTGTGCAACGTAAGATTACAAATAAACCAGTTGTTGTATATCACATACGCTATCGAACATAGCAAACCTTTTAAAGTAAAATTAATATTTAATTCAAAATTATTAATAAGTATAAAAATATATTATTCTTCATTTACTTGGGATGTTATATCCGTCCCCCCTTTTGGAAATTGCGTCCTCGCAATTTTTATTCACTTATCAAAATAAGTAGGGGTATTTATCCCTCATAGCATTTTCAGATTCCCATGTTGCCTCTTCAGCCATATGGTTTTTCAACAAAATATTTACCTAGTAAATTACCTTATTCTACAACACCTGCTCTCTATGGTAGTGAATCTGAACTGGTTGTTCTTCATAATAGAGATTCTCTTCCAACGGAACTACCTCTGGGATCAAAACATGAGATGGATCTGGCATATACTTTCTCAACATCGAAACTTGAAAAACATTGTGTACCTAGGATAAACATGGAGGTAAAGACACTCATTACACAACTAATCCCACTATCTCCAGAATTTCTTATGGTCCAATGAACCTCAAACTCAACTTTCCCTTATTACCAAAACGCATCACACATTTCCATGGAGAAACTTTGAGAAAGACATGATCACCTACCTCAAAGGAAAGATCCTTCCTCCGGTTATCGGAATAACTTTTCTGTCTGCTCTGAGCTATTCTCATGTGCTCTTGAATCAACTGAACTTTTTGTTCCATCTCTTCTCCCAATTCTGGTCCCATCAGCTTCCTTTCACTTACTTGATCCCAAAAAGTTGGAGTTCAACAATGCTTTCCATATAATGCCTCAAAGGGAGCCATTTGTATACATGAATGAAAACTGATATTATAAGAAAATTCAACCAAAGATAGATGTTGGTCCCAAATTCCCTGATAATCCATCGAGCAAGAACGTAACATATCCTACAAGGTCTGAGTTTTTCGTTCGGACTGCCCATCTGATTGAGGATGAAAAGATGTACTAAAATTTAATTCAGTACCCAATGACTTCTGACGGCCTTTCCAAAAGATAGAAGT
Source organism: Viscum album (assembly GCA_963277665.1). Lineage (NCBI taxonomy): Eukaryota > Viridiplantae > Streptophyta > Magnoliopsida > Santalales > Viscaceae > Viscum > Viscum album. Next base: position 1,431,949,757 of record OY728141.1, read on the forward strand.
GAACCTGGGATCACGATCAGATACAATGGAAGTGGGAACTCTATTCAACTTGACTATCTATTTAACATACAACTGATCAAGTTGATCTAGAGACAAAGTATCTTTAATAGGAAGGAAATGAGAAGATTTAGTAAATCAATCAACTATAACCCATATTGCATTATTACCTCGAGATGTCTTTGGTAATCCCGCAATGAAGTCCATGAATATATTTTTACATTTCCACACTGGCACCGTTAGAGGCTGATGCATCCCATTCGGTAACTACAACTCTACTTTAAACTACTGACAAGTCAAACACGTCATAGTAAAATCAGCAATATCTCTTTTCATCCCATCCCACCAGTAATCCTCCCGATGATCTCTTTACATCTTAGTACTACCAGGATGAACTGAAAACGGAGAACTATGAGCTTCACATAACAACTCACTCTTCAACTGTGAATCACAAGGTACACATAATCCCTTCCCAAATCCCAAAACACAATCATTATCAATGTTAAATTCAGAAAACATACCCTTCTGAACCAACTCTACCGTTTTCTACAACTCACTGTCTTTTTTCTGGGCTTGCTTTATTCTGTCTGATAGAGATGATTTCACTGACACCTGAAACAAAACATATGAATTCCCTGCACCAACAACTTCTATGCCAAATTTCATTAAATCAAAACCAAAGGATCTTGTTCTAAACTTATCATGGTTAATGAAGTATTACTTATTCGACTCAAAGCATCAGCCACTTTATTTGCTTTTCCAGGATGATAAAGGATCGTGCAATAATAACCCTTAATTAATTCAAACCATATCCTATGTCTCATGTTCAATTATTTCTGAGTGAATATATATACTTCAAACTTTTGTGATCAGTATATATTTCACACTTCACTCCATACAAATGATGCCTCAAAATTTTTAAAGCAAAAACAACAGCAGCTAATTCCAAATCATATGTAGGGTAATTTAACTCATGATGTTTCAATTGACGTGAAGCATAAGCAATTACCTGATCATTCTGCATTAGGACATATCCCAGTCCTTTAAACGAAGCATCACTGTTGATAAAAAACTCACCATTTCTGGATGGTAGTTCCAAAACATGATCATTCATCAATCTCCTTTTCAATTCTGGAAAACAATCATCACATTATTTTATCCAGATGAACTTAACACCTTTTCGAGTTAACTTAGTCATTGGACTAGATAACCGTGCAAAATTTTCAAAAAAATCTTCTGTAATAACCTTCCAAACCAAGAATACAACGAATCGCAGTTATATTTGTGGGTCATGGCCATTCTTCAACAACTTTCGTTTTAGCAGGATCAACAGTTATCCCATTTTTTGAAACAATGTGACCAAGGAAAGAAATTTTTTGTAACCAAAACACACACTTGCTGAATTTCCCAAATAGATTCTTTTCTTTTAAGGTTTTCAATACAACCCTTAAATTAATTTCATGCTCCTATATAATTTTAGAATAAACCAAAATATCATCAATGAACACAACCACAAACTTATCCAAGAACTCACTGAAAATTCTATTCATAAGATCCATGAATACATCAGGTGAATTGGTTAAACCAAAAGTCATAACTACAAATTCATAACGTTCATATCTAGTAAGAAATGTGGTCTTTGGATTGTTTGCTTACTTTACTTTCAACTGATGGTACCCCGAACTCAAGTCAATCTTCGAAAAATACTGATCTCCCTGGAGCTGATCAAACAAATCATCGATATGAGGAAAAGGGTACTTATTATTAATAGTGATGTTATTAAATTCTCTATAATCAATGCAAAGTGACATTGAACCATCTTTCTTTTTAACAAACAAGACAGGAGAAAACCATGGTGATGTGTTAGGTCGAATGAAACCATTATCTAATAACTCCTGTAATTGCTTCTTTAACTCTAAAAGTTCAATTTGAGCCATTTGATAATGGGGATTTAAAATCGGCTTAGCATCAGGAACTAAGTCAACAGTAAATTCAACTTCCCAATCAGATAAAATACCAGGAAACTCATCAGGAAAAACAACAAGGTACTCATTTACCACTGGCACATCATTAATCTGAATAGTTCATTTGTTTTCAAAAATATGTGTCAGGTAACATTTATTTCCATCTTTTACTAGTTTCTAAGCTTCCTGATATGTTATCAACAACAAGGGTTCACTTTTGTATACAAACTGAAAATCATTCTGAAAAGAAAACTCTTTATCTCTACAGTCAATCTTACCATGATAAACAGAAATCCAATTCATGCCGAATAAAACATCAAACTCTACTATAGGAAAAACAATAAGGTTTGCGGGTAGATTCTTTCTGCACACAAGGACAGGAATGTTATTATATTTTATTTTTGTCTCAACATTTCCTCCATGTGTTTTTACCATAAGTTTAGTATTCATATCAAGAGATTGGATTCCCAATTTAAAAGAAAACCTCTCAGAAATGAAAGAGTGTGTAGACCCTGAATGAAACAACACATTGGAATATTCTGAACAAACAAATAGTATACCTGATACTACTTCATTTGATGGCCCAGAATCTGTTGAAGTAGTTTCAAAGGATTTCACCACCCCTTTTTGCTTGTAGTCTGGCTGCTTTCCCTCAGTTGAGTTCTTTGCTGGACACTCATTTTCATAATGACCCATTTCATTACACATAAAAGATCTTACTGATGGGTTTTCATTGCCTGCGTGATCATCTTCCTTACAGTTACGAGACATATGACCATACTTACCACACTAGAAGCACTTTACAGACTTCAATAAACATTCTCTAGGATGCTTTTTACCACACTTCTCAAAAGTTGGATATTTAGTTTTCTTACCTCCAGGCTTCTTTGATGAATTCTTCCCATTTTCCTGCCAACTGGACCTCTTATTCTGTTGTTTGTCAAAGAAAACTTGATCATCGACAAACTCCATTTCCACATTCTCCACACATCGAACAATTTTTTCATCACTTTTGAACTCATGAGAGGATAATGTTCTTCGATATCATGGATTTAATCCTCAGTAAAATTGAATTATCTTACTATGAAGATCTCAGATGAAATTTGGTGCATACCTTTCTAGTCGAGTGAACTTTTCTTCATAAGCGGCCACTGAGTCATCCTCCTGCCTCAATTCCAGGAATTGTTTTTCCATCCTAAGACAAACCACCATAGGAGAATATTTTTCCCATGAAACATACCTTTGAATTCATCCCAAACAAGAGCATCAATATCCTCACTATCCTAGATATTTTTCACCATCAACCACCACTGATCACCTTCACCTTCAAAACTGTAAACAGTGAGACTAACCATTTGATGTTCTGAAAAACTCATGACATCAAAAATCTTTTCCAGTGCTTTAATCCACCCTTCTGCTAGCACAAGGTCAGATGATCCTATGAATGATGGGGGATGTTGCCTCATGAAATACTCCACTGCTAACATGTTCCTCTGTGGTTAATTTGGATGATCTCGTGAATGAATACCACCACCTTTTATAGCCTAGGTCAACTATTCCATCACTGCAACAAACTGTTCAGTTACAATTCTGACCATCTCAAGTTGCTGATTTGGAAGGTTTTCTTCCTCCTGATGTCGTCCCAACATAGCTGCCCTATTTCCTTTGCGGAAAACCATTCTAAACACAGAAATATCTTAGGCGGAGCAACATGATAATCTGTAAATGCTACATGATCTCGATATTAACATAAATTACATTATTGATATTAATTTAACAATACCCTAACTCATAAAGTTATCTAAACCAAACCTCTAATACCAACTATAATGACCCGGACTTAAACATTATATAATATTTATTTAAATGAATAATTCACATTGAGGATCTTTTCAGGTATAGAGTCTTAGAGAATTAGGCCATAACTATTACATTTTAAAAAAACTTACAAAAGCAGACACTTCCACCCAGTATCCATTTTTTTACAAAACATGGACTTTTGAAAAAAATTGTCTTGTCTAGTTCCATCTTTAAGACGGCATGAATATTTATTGATCCCATCCTTGACCATATTCCACATTATTTCCTGTGAAAAACATTTCAAAAACATGGGATGATCATAAAAATCTTAGTAAGGGATACACAAAGAAGTAAAACTGTTAGTTTTTCAAAACAACAAGTAAACCGTGAATACTTTAACATAAGTAATAATTTTCAACTTTATTAAGTATTAAATACTCTTCACTGAATAAAAGATCATTACATACCCTTTTGTAACCAAAATATTACCATAAAACCCATATAAAGAACACATAACATATAAAGGTAACTTGTAAGATAAACATACATAAATAGAATAACCATACGGTAGACTTCCACACATATAACTAAATGGAATAGCCATATGGATGACTTCCATACCCAATGCATTGGAGGTTATAACGTAACCACCCATTCTGGTATTCACAGCACCACCCGTCATTTGGTTTATCACGTAACCACCCGTCAAATGTCTAAGTACCAATATAAAATCATAACACATACAACAAATATAATGGAAAGAAAACATTTCCACATTTCAATCACAATATATCACATAAATATATTGACATAAAAAATCCATTTTCAAAACCATTTTCAATACCAAAAATACATAAAAGTGTATAAGGTATTTATTTTCTTTTAAAATCAGTACGGCTTTTTGAGGAAGCCAAAGATCAAATAATACTTGCGGTGACGAAAAATGTCAATCTCACCACATACGTTAAAAGGAAAAATCTTTTTTGTCATTTAGTAAAACGCTTCGTAGAAAAAATATTCCTTTTCAATAAATGTAAAATTCAAAGGGGTTTATGCACTGTATAAAATAATGTTTTGTATAAATGGAAATATGCCTCAATGAAAGGATATTGAGACAAAGTCCCTTACCTCGTGTCCGACTTGACTCGATCGTTCTTTAGTATCCTGAATAATAAACTAAAGTTAATTTCTACTTTCTTAAGAATCTTTTACAATTTTATTATTCCTTTTATATCAATTATTACCATGTTATAAATATTATTTAATCATTTAAGTTAATAACTTTCGTTTTATCGATATTTGGCACTTGAGTCAAAAATGAACACCTTATATTTACAAGTTGTCAATGTGGTCAATATTCCATTATATCCAGAATGATATTCATGATTTAGATATCATATATATCATATATATCAATTATATACATGCATTTATAATATTACATAACATTTAGAGGTAAGATTTGAAATGCACCATTCATGGAGACGGTAAGTCGTATGTACGTATGAACGCTACTTTCATTTCTATTTATTATTTTAATGGAAATAAAACATAATGATACATAGGTATATTATAATCCCAGTATAATATCATATATAATATCATAAACACTATCTTTTATACATCCCACATAAGGAATTAACGAGTGAAATCACTTTAAGGGGGCGGTAGTCCGCACTTCCTCAAATTAGATTATCGTATTTACCCACAATGGAAACCATAAAGGCTTGATATAATTGGGAATTACAAAAGCATAATGAAATTATAAACATAATATATATAATATATAAATACAGTTCCATCATAAATGGCCACCATGATAGGTGGTATGATGTAATTGAACAATCATCATTTCGTGAGGCCTTAGTTTGTCATCCACAGAAACATTATGTTCCTTATGCATTAGATGGAGGTGTGTGTAAGTGTAGTTAGAATACTTCTTATAAAAACATCCTAGTATATTGAGGATATTGGTTTTGTTACAATATAATGAAATAAAAAGAGTTTAGGGGTTGGAGGAGTAAAATAAATGAAAATAATTTAAGAGAAACCATTACCTTTAATTTGGGTAACTCCTTTGGTTTGAACCAAAAGGACTTCTTGAAGTGCCTTCTTCCTAAGGTAAGGCTTATTGGGGGAGGATTGGGATGTATGGAGCTTAATTGGGAAGATGTTGGATGAGCCAAATTTCTTGAGAGGTGCGAGTAATTCGTTATAAGGGGTATCCTTTTATAAGGGGGAGGAGGGGCTCCTTAAAAAACTGTGAAAATATTATTTTATAATATAATGATATTCGGTTTCTAATGGCCCAAAAATCATTATAGTCGACGATAAGATGATCCATGGTCGAAATAAAATTATTCAATTATAATTGTACATGTTTTGGATAATATTTTAATTATTATAATCTTATTTATTTAAATCATTTATTAATGAGATTAGTAATTCACCATTATTGTGTCATAAATAATTTAATTTATTTGATGTCTAAAAATTACAAAAATAAATTCCATGATATAGTAAATATTTTTATCTTTCCAAATAATATTTATATTCTAAAATAGGACTTATATAACACCATATAAAAATTAATTACTAAAAGATTTTTGTTAATGTCAATTTTGTCTTCACATTAAATTAATTAATCTAAATTGTCATTATCACTCCCAAGTGGATCAATGGGGTCCCAAAATCGACCCAAAGATGCCAATGGTCGTAAATGACTCAACCAATATGGTTTGTACACGTTTTAAGGTAATTTTGAATTATTATAATATTCTTTTTACATTGAATTAGCTTATTTACCTTTAACCGTGGTAAATAAAATTCAAAAATTACTATTCACCAAAAATTATTTTCATCTTAATGAACCACATTTTCCTTCTTGATAACAACCATGTATGTCGGATTTTTGAAATTCGATTCACAGAAATGGTAAAATTTCATTTAAATGAAAAAGTCGGTTTTTTTACTACCACTAAGTAGTTTCACTATTCATCAAAATTTGATGTTTTTCAGAAAAATACCAAACAATTCAGCCTAAGATATATTTGATATTCCGAATTCATAAATTATGTCTATTTTTTCAAATTCAAGACATAGAAGTGGCATTAATTAATTTTAAAATTAGTTCCCATTGTTAAAACAAATAGCGTGTTTTTAAGAAACAATAACTGTCAAAAGATTGATACTTGTTTATGTCCAATTTCAAAGTGAAATTAATTCCCATGACCCAAATTGGATTAAATGGTAATAATATATTCTAATTACACTTTAAAACCAATTAAAAAGACAATCTAACCATATAAATAAATTAGATTAAAACATAGTTCTAAATTAAAATACAATATTTTAACTATTCATTAAAAAATAAACTTCATCGGAAAAATTCCAAAAATTTACACAAAGTAAATTTTGATGTCCCCATTATAAAGAATGATTTTATTTGGTCATATAGAATGTATTAAAGTGAACAAAACTAGATTTAAAAAGAATTCACCATTAAAAGGCGATAAATCGGCCTTTAATGTAAATTATGCTTAAAATTAGATTCATTCACATTTTAATCATCTAACTTTTTATTGGATAATGTAAATACATTTAACAATCGTGTATAATCATATTGTAGTCAGTTTCATTCTTTTCTTCCATTACAATGGCTATGAGTTAACTACCATATAAAATAATAATATTATATTATTAGTGTGCAACGTAAGAATCCAAAGAAACCCGTTGTAGCGTATCGGGTACGCTATCGAACATAGAAACCATTTTAAAGTAAAATTAATATTTAATTCAAAAATATTAATAAGTATAAAAATATCTTATTCTTCATTTAATTTGGATGTTACAAATAAATTCTTTGTGTACTGAATTATTAAAAACAATACAAAATTAATTTGAAATGTGTTTGATGGATGAGTTAAAATTCTTCCCTGGATTTAAAAATTTTCAAAATAAAGAAGGAAATAATATAAATCAAATAAAGTATACTAAATATCTTTTATAAAAAAAATTTATTGATGGTACTAAGAGTAGTGATACTCCCATGAGTACAAATAATAAAATGAATCTTAATGAAACAATGAAACTAGTTGAACAAACCACTTAAAAATTTATTATTTGAACATTAGTATACTTAATTATTTTTAGACCAAACCACTTATAGATGTACGATTGGAATGCTAATATACTTAAATACTAGTTCGACTGATATTATTTTTATTGTGTGCGTGTTCTTTTTTTCATGAAACTAAAAATAATTACATTTTCTTGATGTCAATGGAATTTTTAAATATCTCATAAGTAAAACCTACTAAGGACTATTTTATTCTAGATTAAAGGAATTTTATTTAGTGAGTCATTCAGATATAGTTTTTTTTTGTTATTTGTTAGATAGAAAAATAATATCTATAAAATTTCAGTTTTTTGTAAAGTATTTAGTTTTATAGTGAATTAAAAATTAGAACTTTGTTGCATTATACACTAATTAAGATTAGTACATAGCTATAGGTTGTTATTCTGTACAAATTATATGGATAAAACACACTTTACTGGACAATGGATACCAATTTCAACATGTCACTATAAATGGTGATAATACAAATGGGGTTGATTTAACAAAGAATCCTATATCTCATTCTAGGAAAAAACACATTGATATAAGGAAAAAAAATTGAGCAAACATTTCCAAAAAGGAGATATAACTCTTGAATACAATGGGAATGAACACCATCTTGCTAATATAATCACAATTCCATTTAATTTTTAGATAATGATCTATATTAAACATGAACATGGCATAATAAATTTGGTTTAGTAGTTTTTTTTCAAATTGTTTTATTTCTGGTAGGATAAAATCATTAATCCATGATACTGTTAGCATATGCTACCATGACATGCTATCATTGTTTTCTAATATTAGTTATGCTACTCTGACTCTTGGTTCTGTGAGGATCTATCATGGTTGTGATACCATTGACATGATATATTAAACATGCTACCATGACATACTACCATGGTGTGCAAGTGTTAGTCATGTTACTACTATCATGTGATTTTTAAAACCTACCATTACATGATATTTCAAATACAACCAATGGGACCTAAAATACCATGTGTAGTAATTCCATAGTCATACAATTTATAACCATCGATTAAAATTATTATTTGTCTCAAAACAAATTTATAAATATTAAATTAACTTAATTTTTTTCAAATTTAAAATCCCTAAAGGATATGAATTTCCAATTTTAGAGTCTGAGGAATTTCTCTCTCATGTGCTTCTTTAACACCTCTTTTTCTTCTCCCTCAACCCACTAACCGCATCCTTATTGCATAAACCTTTAACCTTCAAAATAGTTCAAAAATATTTATAGATAAGAATCCTATTATTTCACCTAATGAGTCACATCCAAATAATGAATATAGAGGTGAATCAAGTTGTGATATGTAATTGAAGAATCTGAGGCTTCCATCTCTATTTTTCATTGCATAGAAATAAATCTACACTTCTTGGTTATCATTGAGAATTATTATTGTTTAGAAAGTGATCCAAGACCGTGGATGGTTTGAATGGTTCTCGAGGAATGATCAACCATTATACCCTTGGTTATATTCTTGATTTTTACCTTTTTATAGAGTACGATTTCAAAGGAAAAAATGGTGTTATAATAACTATAATGGATAGATATAAGATTATTTTTTCATTAAAATAGTGGGATAAATGTATAAAAGTTCCTCATGAAGGTATAAATGAGTATTATCAAGGTTTATTTCCTATCATTCATGATGTTTTTTGATTGAGGATGTCCTTTTGATGCTATCTAGGAATAGAGTTGTTCAAAGACCAGCTGTTGTAGAATTGGTTAGACAATTTCATTTACTTTTTAAGTTCATTCACCAAATTCTATGTCTGAGGAAAGGAGATTTCATAATTAAAATGTATCTAGATATATTTTTCTTGTTTCTTATGAATAGAGGAGACAATATTATTATATGTAGGAATTTAATGGTTTGTATGATGGGGTTATGTAAGCCTATCTCATGATCTAATTCCTATGTCTATACAAAAATTATTATTCCCTATTAGAAGCTAGTGGTATTGTTCATAAAGGACAAGAAAATATAACTAATTGTAGATTTTCCTATCTTAGTCAAGAAACATTGAAGATAATGAACGAGAACTGGGACCCTCGGCTGAGAATATAGTTGAAGGATAATGATTGAGTGTTTAAGAAATTCAACCCTGTTTAGAACCCTTCTAGGCCAAGAGAATTGGTTGTCCTTGTCTTGGATCTAGATGAGGTTTTAGAAAATTCTTCTAATGAAGAGGGTGTAGCTACTCTTAGTACTAAAAATGGTAAAGAGAAGGAAATTGGGGATGTTGGAGAGTAATTTTTCATTATTTTAGTGGAAGAGGGGAGTGAACCTAATGTTTTAAAATATTCTACTGTGGTATATGGATATCTTAGCCTACCATTATCTGTTCCCACCTAAGAGATATTGCTTGAAGAATATGATGATTTTGAAGAAACATAAACTTTAAATGGTTCCTAATTAGAGAAATCTTATTCTTAGATTCCATAAGATTAGGTTTAGGTGTCTAATAGGTATAAACAGGATGTTGTAAGTGGAGATAAAGATATGCATTCTAATCCTACTCAGACTATTTCTAAATCAAGTAATTCTACTAGCGAAGAAAGGCCTAAATCTATTCAGCATTAATCAATTAGTCAAGAATCTACAAATAGAGTAGAACCTAATGTTTTAGAAACAGGTGAAGATGATGAACATACAAAGGGGGACCAATCCCTTGAATCTAAGATATTGTGTATTACATACTCTTATGCTAATGATGATAGTAATGGTAATGATGAGAAATGTTATATTAATGGAATTGTTATAAATGATGATTTTAATGATAGAGATGATGATAAAGGCAGTCCACCTGATTGTGGTGGACCTGCCATTTCAGTTTAATAGAGAGATCCCAAGGGATTATTTCTGGAAATAAATGATGAAGAACATTGTTTGGAACCATTTCCTTCGTGTAGTCATGATGTGGAAACTAGTCAGGAGGGTTTTTCTTTTTCTAGTAATGATAGGACTTCTACTACTAATCCTTTTTCCCATCCTCCACCTACTAGTAATGTGAAAAGTTGTGATTTGGATTTTATTAAGGGAAATTTTTTATCAGAAATCAGTGGAATGTTTATATCTTTATCTATTAAATATATAAAGCTAATCGAAGATGACACTAGTTGGATAGTTCTTTAGTACTTCCTCACCAAAAATGAAGACTTATTTTGAAGAAGGGAAACATGTAAGTGGATACTATGAGGTTGGTAGATCATATGGATGCAATTTTATCAACCATATATGAAATGAGAGACAATTTCACTCAGAGGGAACAATATTTTCTTGAGAGTTTGGAGTCATTGACATCTATTGGAGCTTCTTCTTCTAGATATCCACCTCCCTCTATGCCTTCCTTTATTGATGATGACCCAATTGGATCCATAGTTAAAAAAATAGCTACAAGAACTGATTGCAGCTTATTCTTACTCTCATCAAGAAAATATTTTTAATATTATACCCCATGATGATGACATATATAATCTTGTTATAGAATTATGTTCTGAAGCAAGAAGTGATAGATAAATAATTACTGAAGTCATCAAGTACTATCTTTCTAGGATTTGTACCATTCATGAACTTAATTCACATTTTAATTTCTTAGATGAGAATCTGAGAATTCCTCCTTTCACCATGTCATATAAGTAGAAAGTGAATCAATTAAAGTTCTTGACCCCTTTACTGAAGTTGTTTATGAAGGAAATTAAAGACTTCCTCAAAGTAATGGGGAAAGGTGGAAGGATTATTACTAACTTTTCAAATACGGTCAAGCTATTTCTCAACACCTATGGAACAGAAGTAATAGCACCTCCATCCATTCCCTTAATTTCCTCCATTTCTGAACCTTCCTCAATAAATCTTTCAACACCTTTTAGAATCACTCCTATTGATGTTATGAGTCATATTAGGCCCATTTTGTTGAAGGAACCTAGACCTCCTACCCCTTCAACTTCTACTTATTCTCCTCTGGTTTCTGGTAAATTCAAGTACCTAGTTGAACCTCCATCTTTCTATAATGATAATTATTCAGAAAAATAATAGTATGTGATAGGGATTTTTATTTTTTTAATAATTTTTTGATGTACTGTGTTTCTTTTTTATGTCTAATTATAATCCTTTATTTACTTAGGAGTGTTTCTTTCAGTATTTATAATTTATATTTATCTTTTTGTTAATCCCAAAAAGGGGATAAATAATGTATGGCATTAATATTAAAAGTGATGGAATGACTCATGCTTATTCAATGTAAATGGATTTTGACTAATAATGTAATTTTTTTTTCATTTTATATGTTTCATTTTTATTATATGATAAACTGTTGATATATGGTTATAAATGACATGATTTGTGATCATCAAAGGGGGAGATTATTGTCTTAGTTTAAGAAAATCCATATTTTAATGATCCAAAATCATTTTTGTTATGTTTCTAATGAGATTAATGGTTATAATAGTAAGTTGTATTCTAGAAAAAATTAATCAAATTTATTAAGTACTGATATATTGTTTCCATCTATTGTTAGTTAAGATATGCTACCACCCAGATGATCTACCTCTATGCCATGCTATTGTCAGGTAGTACTGCCGCCAGGATCTAAAACTACCACTACCACCAGTGAATCTACCACCGGTGAATCTTTCATCCGTTTATATTCCTCAAAAAATCTATTTCTAAGAGATTATACCATTAAGTGAAGCTAATTCCAGTGAAGCTACCGATTGTTTATGTTGATACTGCTATAGGATTTTATCACCAAAAGGGATACCATTAGTCATGTATGATACCGTATCAGTTCATAATTAATTTTAAATTAATTAATCCAATAGATACTTTAAAAATTCAATACTAGTAAAATGAACATGGATTTAAGAAATATTATTCTTAAACAACTCCACAGAAGACATAAAGAAAATGTTTTTCCTCCCAGATCTCTCTCAGTACAAGGATCCAATTTATTCTATTATTATCATGTAATGGATAATTGAGCCTGCCAGAATGCTTTATATTTATAAGATCCCCCTCATGCACATGAGTGAGGAAGGATTTTATAGGCTCTTGAAATAGTGATACAAAGACACAAATATAATGAGATATAGAGATACATATAAACTCAAATGTATGGAAGAACAAAAATAGAGAATAAAAGATTTTCTCGAATCTTTTTGCAGTCTATTTCTATACACATCCTATGAAAACATGGTTGATCCCTATCAAATATTAATTAAATGACTATAGAACAATCAAAGTTGATTAGACTGAGTGAAATCATTTATCCACATTATTTATTCCTTAGTCTTTCTGTTTATTCATTACATTTATGCTATGTTTTTGTATTACTCTGTTAATATATAAAGCATAGTATCCTATAAAAAAATGGAGAGTGGTTGACATTATCTTCCAAATATTTTCCTATGTATTCATATGAATAACTGTAGAAGATGCCATGTGTGACTAGGAATCTCTTTTATATAACACAAACAATGGAATAGGATTTGTAAATCATGGGCATCCATGTGTGTTTTTATGTAAAAACTGATCTAGGTTTTGAATCAATGTGATGATTTCATTTTCCAATTATCACTTTCGTAAGTTATATGGATTATTTTCAGATCTAGGTGCGGAAACAACATGAGATTCCTATGCTCAGTGTTACTAAAATTAATTCCTATAATATATTAAATATATTAGATGTAACACGGATGGAGTTTTCCTAAAAAAGTGGAATAACTCATAAATGTGGGATCATATCATAAATCTGAGGGAATCATTGAGTTTACAGAATGGGTTTTACACAACCCATCAAAAAACCTTAGTTAACATGTGGTCTCTTTGAAAAAGTTGTCGCATGTGTGGAATTAATAGAATAAATTGATTTATTTATTTATTTTATTAAGTTACACTGAAACTATTTTTTTATTAATATATGATTATAGATATGTCTCAGGGTTGTTCACTAAACCCTAGAGACCTAGAGGACCATTGGAGAATGTTCATAGAGGACAACACCGGATCAAATTAGGATTGAGCATCAGTGCGCCATTAGAGTTCATGGATCTTGACAATGACGACAACACATGATTGTTCTTTTCCAGCGATCGATCCAAACTCCTAGAAGGATGTATATTAGTTATTTCCATCCAATTATTTAATCCTAGTCAAACCTAGATCAATTCCATGAACACGAATTTATTATTATATCTATAATAGAATTAAATATATGGATTTGTTTTATTCTTCATTATTTATCTATCCCTCTTCGTTATTCAATTCTATGACAACAGATCAAAGCTGAACAAATGAAGGATGATGTTCCTTCCTCAATCCTATGGATTTTGGTTTTCTAAACCTTTTTTCCAGGTTCATCGTGGGAATTTCCTTTGGATCATGGTTCGACGATTACCTTGTATTTGATTGTTGCACTACCATTCTTTGGCGCGATGGATCAATATCATGGGTACAAATTGTGATGGAGGTTTTGATTTTGAGGATTGGTAATGGTGGTGGATGATTCAAGGAGGAACAAGACTATATCAGATAGTGAATTTTATTTCTGTGAAGGATACACGGAGGTGGCATATTATGGTGTATGATCATTTTGACAGACCACTTTCTGAGTAGATTAAGAACCGGTGTCCAGTGAGTGGGTTTTATCGACATCAGGTGACCTTTGATACATGGATTCCTATGATATTGGTGTCTCTGGATATGTGGTTGATGATGTGTAGTAATAGCCAGTGGATCTATAAAATCCTACATTATATGTCATGTAATCTAGAATTACACAATGCGTGGGGACCCTTGTGTGGCACTAGGGATTCCAAACATTGTTAAATATCACACATCATGTGACCGATATCACATGTTGTGTGACTCATGTTGGTGGATCGACATATATCATGAAGGATACATGGGAGTGGGAAGTCCAAGTACATGGACATGTCTAGAGTACATCAACATGTCTAGGTGTACATGGGCATGACTAGGTGGGAACAGGTTGGTACACAGTCACATCCAGCACTACAAGTGAATATATATTTGTACACATTCATTTCCATGTGACATGGGTAGGGTTTCAATAAATCTCTATATGTGTACTATTACTGTACAACATGTATAAGGATAATTACATGGTGTGTGATGTAGCACACCAAGATAAGAATAGGGGTTGGTTGGACAAGCCATGTACCCCTAGTATATGGCATGTACCTCCTTTTTGGGTCTTTATAGCACTTTGTTTCTTTAGTCTAGACTAGTATCAATTGAGTGTGTTCCCTTTTTCCATTCCCCAGATTGTATACTGTGGAATTACATCCAAATCTCAAAATTATGATCCCCTCTAGAGGATGTTTCTTTGATAGAGTTCGTGGTGTCCCTCTGTGATATTGGAGTATTGTAACACACAATGTTTTTCTAAAATTAAATAGACATGCATGGGACTTTGTTTTAAGTAGATATTTATAAGTAGCCTTTAAACATAATTTTTCCACTTCTATGTTTTGAATTTCAAGAAATTTTCATCTACAATTGTGTTCAGTATGATATTTAGAGTCTATTGGAACAAACTTGTTTTTTTGTGAATAGTGACATACACTTATGAATAGTAATTTTACCCTAATGAATAGTAAATTGTATTAATATTTTATTTTCTTAAGTCTTTAAGATAATATCATCTTGATTAATTTTTCAATGTGATATAAAAGCAGTTATAGTTTTTAAATAATTAATTTTGTAATTATGTATGCTTTTATGGAAAAATTAAATTAAATATATTTAAAAAATTATTTTCATAAAATGGACTTCATTTTTGAAATCTACAAATCGATAAATGGTTAGGGTGAATTTTGGGAAGTTTTCTGAAACAGTTGAGTTTTCGGTGAATAGTAAAAAAATACAGTTTTTAGTTTTAGTGTGTTAATGACATCATTAATGATATAATAATGATGTCATAAATCTGGCCGACTTGTGTATAGTCAAGTAATATGTGAGGTGTCCCAAGTGACTTATAACATGGGAAACTACCATGGTAAATCCCATGGGTTTGTAAATACCACCCATGAGGTGTCCCTTGAAAATTATTAAAATATTCCCTTACTTTTCCTATAAATACCAACCCATTCCTTCATTAACTTATTTCATAATTCCTCCTCATGAAATATTGGGCTTCCATACCTACATAGTATTCCTCCCAAGGTTTCCTCAAACCTCAAAGGTCCCAACCATCATGTTCTAAGGGTTACTCTACAAGGTAAGAAAATTCTCAATTTCTTTTTTTCCATTGAAGTTCTCTTTTATGTGTTATATCATTCAAATCTCCATGCCATGTTATTATTTCCTTATCATTCTCGATCTATTCTGTATTATGATTCAATTCTGTATGGTTGACCCTTGTCCCCTCTCTTTTTAATGTTTTCTAAAACCCTGTCGCGTAGCCGTTGGGCTGC
Source organism: Viscum album (assembly GCA_963277665.1). Taxonomy (NCBI): domain Eukaryota; kingdom Viridiplantae; phylum Streptophyta; class Magnoliopsida; order Santalales; family Viscaceae; genus Viscum; species Viscum album. The sequence goes on from OY728141.1 coordinate 1,431,966,096, forward strand.
CAAATTTTTGTAAGACATTTCTCACTTATTCTTTTATTTAAAATTACTCATCATTATTCTTCTCCTCCGCCACTTATTTAAGGAATAAAAACATTGTCCGTTAGGTGTCAAATTACCGACATCATGGACGATGTGATTTATATTTCCATTAATTATTTCATGTATAGTAAAGAAACCATTTTTATTATTGAAACAGGTTATAATATATGTGTTATGACTCACCCATGGTTCTAGAATTTTTATTTACTCATGTTAATAATTTATAAGACAAAAAAATCTTGTAATTATCAAAGAACCACTAAGATGATCTAAACGAACATCATTGATGTTTTAACTTATGAATCATCCTCATATTAAATATAAAAACGGTAAATGGTATAAATTATGGTACTATAAATATTTAAATACCTTTCCATTCCAATTCTTTAATTTCACTTCCAATAAACAAGAACATCCATCATGAACCAATCTTGGAAATCATGTAAAGAATTCACCCAAAAACAGTGCAAGGGGAAAAATACTAACAATTAAAGGGTGAAATGATGTTATTAAATGATCATATAAGATGTTATAAACATGAACATGTTTCTGTAAAATATTAATAAGACTCTTTTAACCATTATACACGAGTTTTAAATAATTTGGACGTATGAAAAACCTGAGGTAAGGGAATTCTTAACTCGATTTCCATTCTTTGGGTTAACCTTCTACTTCATTATTTATATTCTATTTAAATTGTTTGTGTGATGGGTTTGTTTTATAATATGTTTTATTATGTGAATTTATAGTATATATACATACTCCGTCCAATCTATTAAGTCTCTCTTCAATTGAATGATATTTATAAGGGCTTTTCTTTAAAAATCCCCTTTTTAAATTCAGTTTTACAAAACTACAAAGAAATTTTTTTAGGGAATTATTCATGTGGTATGATTATGTTTTGGTTCTTGGGAATTATTTATGATGAATGTTGGGAACCATATCTCCCTCCAATGAATTGGGTATGAGTAAGTTGGAGGTTGGCCGTATGGTTACTCCAAGTGTAACTGCGATGGTTATACAAAGTAAGGTAGTCATGAGGGTTACAAATTTTAAGGTAGCTATGAATTGTAACAACATTATGTAAGTAATGCCCCAAGATACATTTGTGATTATATTTATGTTCTCATTTTGGTGTGGAAGTTGTGTAAATATCATATTACACAAAGTAAGTATATATGGGTGACAAGCATGTCTTTTGAAAATGTTTTCATACGTTACGAGTATTCATGGACTAATGTGATCATTCCTTCTTTTTCATCCCTTTCTGAGCTTTCATTCTCATCCCAAGTTATTTAATGATTATCATAGGTTAATGTATGTATAAGAAAAATAATGAATCCATGTTAAATGTTGAATAATTGTCAAGAAGTCAGGTTTACGTTTTAATGTTTTATTTTATTGAAAAAAATGGAAATTGTTTTTATGGTATCCACTCTATAATAATGTGTTACATTATGAATTTATTGTTCTAATTCTCTAAAGCTCTAAACTTGAAAATATATTCATTTTAAAAGAAAGTGTTTTCTTGAATAAATTCAAGATTATGTATATAATAAGGTCCAGTACTTATAGTTGGTATCATAGGATGGTTTAGATAACTTTAAGGGTTCAGGTGTTGTTAATAGAATACCATAAATGATTTTTACTCTATGTCTAATTTGAAATGTTATATCATTTAATGATTAACATGTTTCATCATCTAAGAATTGTTTGTTAGGAATGGTTATCCGCAGAAGGAATAGGGATACTGAAGAGGAGAGGCACCGACAGAATGAAATCCTTCCGGAACTACAGCCCGGAATGGTAGGGTTTGGAACTGAGTAGTTTGTGACAGTAATGGCTCAGCTAACTAAGGAAATAAATGTTGGTGGAATCCATTCAAGAAAACCAATAGAGGTACCACAATGGAACATGACATAAGTGGAACATTTTATGAGACAACATCCTCCTGAATTCAATGGATCTTCTGACCCAGTAGCAGCTGATGGATGGATCAATGCCCTTGAAAACATATTCGATGTTATGGTATGTTCAGAAAATAAAATGGTAATTCTTTCCATTTATCATTTTTAATGGGATGTTGATCAGTGGTGGTGAATGGTAAGGAATATTAGCGTAGAGAGGATTTTGATTCCTTATAGTGGGATGAATTTAAATGTCTTTTCCTTTAAGAATATTTTCCTAAGGTGGTGCGACTTAGAATGGAGAAGAAATTCCTTTAATTAATATAGAAGGATGAAGAATTGGTGGTTGTGTATGAAGCGAACCTCACATTACTGGAGAGGTATGATCCAAATCTTATTATGGATCTTGATAGAAAAATCAACCGCTTTTAATCAGGATTGAAGCCAATGTATCGAAGGGCGTTGGCCTCCCATGAATTCAAAAGTTATTAGAAACTCATCTGATGTGTTGAAAGGGTAGAGATTGAGTTTGCTGATGATCATGTGCATTTTGGAAACAAAGAGAGGAATAGGTCCAGTTGGCAAGCAATGGGTAATAATCAACCAAAGAAATCTGATGGTAAAAAAATCCAATTTCCAGTTTGTGAATAGTTTGGAAAGAAACACCATGGGAAATGTCTTAGAAAAACTGGGAAGTGTTTTAAATGTATTAGGTTTGGAAATATGGCCTGAGATAGAAACAAAAATGATCCAAAGACTAATCCTGATAAGCAGACTATAAAGTGTTTTAAATGTGGTGAAATGGGTCATTATGAAAATGCCTGCTCAAAGAGATATCTGAACGATGCGAAGAAGCCAGACGACAAGAAGAAAGGTGTAGTCAGATCCATTGTAACTACGTCTGCAGATATCAGACCATCCAATGAAGTTGTATCAGGTAATTTGTTTGTTCACTTCGATTTTTCTAAATTTTTGTTTGATATAGGGTATACACATTCCTTTATCTCTGAGAAATTTTCTATTAAATTGGAAATATCACCTCAAAAAATGAGACCCAAACTTGTTGTTGAAACACTAATGGGAAATGTTATAGCAAAGAGGAATTAAAAGAATCTTTCTATTGTGGTCTTTGGAAATAATTTACCTTCAAACCTTTTGGTTTTAACCTTACTCAACTTTGACGTTATTCTGGGGATGGACTGTCTTTTTGATTTTCATGCTAAGATTGACTGTAGAGCTAAAGAATTTGTATTTTAGAAAGAGTTTCAGTTTATAGACAAGAATGAACCCATATGATTGATAACATATCAGGAAGCTAAGAAACTATTGAAAGATGGAAATGAAATTTATATAGCTCATATTGTTGAAAACAAGGGAACTATTCAAATTAATGATGTGACACTAGTAAATGAATACCTTGATGTTTTTCCTGATGAGTTACTCGGTGTCATACCTGATCGAGAAGTCGAATTCACAATTGACTTAGTTCTTTATGCTAAGCTAATTTCAAAACCCCCATATCATATGGCTCCATTAGAACTTCTTGAATTGAAAAATCAGTTGTATGATTTTCTTGAAAAGGGCTTCATTTGTCCTAGAACTTCACCATGGAGAGCCCCTTTTTGTTTGTTAAAAAGAAATATGGTTCCATGAGACTTTTCATTGATTATAGTGATTTGAATAACGTCACTGTTAAAAACAAGTAACCTTTTCCTCATATCGAGGACTTGATTGATCAGCTTGATGGAGATTAGAACTTTTCCAAGATTGACTTGAGATATAGATACCATTAGTTGAAGGTGAAAGAGGATGACATCCCAAAAAAATCCTTTCATACTAGATATAGGCATTATGAATTTTTTATTATGTCATTTGGATTAACTAATGCACCTGCTGTAATCATGAATCTTATGAATAAACTATTTCATGAGTTATTGGATAAGTTTTTGGTTGTATTTATTGATGAAATTTTGGTATTTTCTAAAAATAAAGAGGAGCATGAAAAAAAATCTAAGGGTTGTTTTGAAAACTTTAAAAGAAAAGAAACTATATGGAAAATTCAACAAATGTTATTTTTTGTTGCGACAAATTTCTTTTATTGGGAACATTATAACTAAGGATGGAATAATAGTTGATCCTACCAAAAAAAAAGTAGTTGATGAATGGCAAAGACCCACAAATTTTATAGAGATTCATAGTTTTCTAGGTTTAGTAGGTTATTACCGACAGTTTGTTGAGGACTTTTCATGCTTATCTATCCCGATAACTAAGTTAACACGGAAAGGGGTTAAATTTGTTTGGACAGAGGAATGTGACGTTTTTTTAGGAACCGAAGAAGAGATTGGTTAATGCTCAAGTTTTGGCCTTACCTTCTCAAAATGGTGAGTTTTTCATCTATAGTGATGATTCTTTGAATAAACTTGGTTGTGTTTTGATGTAGAATGATCAGGTAATTGCCTATGATTTGAGACAACATAAACCTCATGAGCTAAATTATCCCACACATGATTTGGAATTGGCAGCTGTAGTTTTTTCTTTGAAAATATGGAGGCATCATCTATACGGAACCAAATGCGAAATATAAACAGACAATAAAGGTCTAAAGTATATATTCACTCGGAAGGAATTAAACATGAGGCAGAGAAGATGGCTATATCTGATAAAATATTATGACTGCATTATCAATTACCATCCTGGGAAAGTAGTCAATGTGGCGGATGCCTTAAGTCGAAAACATCATGCATCATTAATCATGGAACATTCGGAACATCATCCCTTGAATAATGATTTGATGAATTTTGGATTAGAAGTTGTTGGTGCAGGGAATACCTCTATTTTGTTTCAGGTTTTAGTACAGTATTTGTTGTCAGATAGAATTTAGAAAGTGTAGAAGGAAGACCGTGAGCTCCAGAAAAAGGTAGAATTGGTTTAAATGGGTAACTTTCCAAAATTTAACCTTGATAAATACTGTGTTTTAAGATTTGGAAAAAGGATGTGTGTGCCTTATGATTCTCAGTTGAAGAAAGATTTGTTGTGAGAAGCACAAAATTCTACATTTTCTGTTCATCCTGGCAGTACTAAGATGTACAGAGACCTTCGGAAGTATTATTGGTGGGATGGAATTAAAAGAGATATTGCTAATTTTACCATGAAATGTTTGACATGTCAACAGGTTAAAGTAGAGCGACAGTTACAGAATGGGATAATTCAGCCTTTTCCAATGCCAGAGTGGAAATGGGAGAATGTATCCATGGACATTGTGGTGGGACTACCAAGGAATTCTCATGGAAATAATGCGATTTGGGTTATTTTTGATCGTATAGCAAAGTCTTCACATTTTCTTTCTATTTGAGATACAATGTCTTTCGATCTCCTTTCTCGATTGTACCCCAAGGAGATTATTAGGTTACATGGAGTTCTTATTTCCATTGTATCTGACCAAGATCCCATGTTCACTTCTAAATTTTGGAAGGGACTTCAGAAGTCGTTGGGCATAGATTCAAATATCAGTACAACTTTTCATCCTCAGTCAGATGGGCAGTCAGAACGAACGATTTAGACTTTGTAGGATATGCTTCCAGACTGTTAAATGGACTATCCAGGAAGTTGGGATCAGCATCTTTCTTTAGTTGATAATTCTTATAATAACATTTCTCATTCCAGTATTCATATGGAACCTTTTGAGGCCTTTTATGGGAAGCGGTGTCAGACATCAGCGTTTGGGGATGATATCAGTGAAAGAAATTTTATGGGGCCATAATTTGTAGAAGAAGTGGCTGAGAAAGTGAGGATGATCCAGTAGCACTTGAGGATAGCTCAGAGTAGGAATAAAATTTATACAGATCGCAGAAGGAAAGACTTCTCTTTAAAGGTAGGTGACCATGTTTTCCTTAAAATCTCTCCATAGAAAAGTGTGATGCATTTCAGTAAGAAAGGGAAGTTAAGTCCACAGTTCATTGGTCCTTTTGAAATCTTGGACAAAGTTGGAACAGTCGCATACCACGTAGCATTCCTTCCGATCTTGTTTCAAGTACACAATGTTTTTCATGTTTCGATGTTGATAATGTATGTGCCAGATTCATCACATGTCTTTAGCCCAGAAGCAGTTCAGCTGGAAGAGAACCTTTCTTATGAAGAGAAACCAGTTCAGATTCTTGATCAAAGGGAATAGGTTTTGTGGAATAAGGTAATCCACTAGGTAAATGTTTTTTGGAGAAACCACATGGTTGAAGAAGAAACATGGGAGTCTGAAAATGTCCTGAGAGAAAAATACCCACAGTTATTTAATAAGTAAATAAAATTGAGAGAATGCAATTTAAAGAAGGCGGGGATAATGTAACACCCCAAGTTTATCTAAAGATAAATAGTAATGTCTGGAAAAAAAATTTAGTTATATATTTATAACTAGCCTTTAAACATACTTTTTCCACTTCTATATTTTTAATTTCAAGAAAATGCCACCTACAATTGTGTTCAATGTGATATTTGGAGTCTATTGGAACCAACTTGTTTTTTAGTGAATAGTAGCATACCCTTATGAATTGTAATATGAATAGTAATATGACCCTAATTAATAGTAAATTTTATTATTATTTTATTTTCTTAAGGCTTTAAGATAACAGCATCTTGATTAATTTTTCAATGTGATATAAAAGTAGTTATAGTTTTTAAATAATAAATTTTTGAATTAAGTATGCTTTTATTTAAAAATTAAATTAAAAATATGTAAAAAATTATTTTAAAAAAATGGACTTCGTTTTTGAAATCTATATGTCGATAAATGCTTAGGGTGAATTTTGGGAATTTTTCTGAAACAGTTGATTTTTCGATGAATAGTAAAAAAATACAGTTTTTAGTTTCGGTGTGTTAATGACATCATTAATGATATAAAAATGATTTCATAAAACCAGTTGACTTGTGTATAGTTAAATAATATGTGATGTGTCCCAAGTGGCTTATACCATGGGAATATACCATTGGAAGGACCATGGTTTTGCAAATACCACCCATGAGGTGTCCCTTGGAAATTATTAAAATATTCCCCTACTTTTCCAATAAATACCAACCCATTCATTAATTAACTTCCTTCCAAATTCCTCTTAAATTATGATATGGCCTAATTACCTTCATATTAGTCCTCCCAAGGTTTCTTCAAGCCCAAAAGGTCCCGACCATAAAGTTGTAAGGGTTACTCTACAAGGTAAGAAAATTCTCAATTTCTTTCTTTTTCCATTCAAGTTCTCTTTTATGTGGTATATCTTTCAATTTTCCATACCATTTTCTTCATTAATTATTATTATTGATCTATTATGTAATATGATTCAATTATTTATGGTTGACCCTTGTCCCCTCTCTTCTTAATGGTTTCTAAAACCCTGCCGCATAGCTGTTGGGCTGCCGAATGTTTGTAAGAGATTTCTCACATATTCATTTATTTTGAGTTCCTTCCATATTATTTATTCATATATCCTTACCCAAGAGGCATTAAATCTCCATAAATAATTTATATTCTATATTTTATCATATTTATGTAAAATTACTCATCATTATTCTTCTCCTCCCCCGCTTATTTAAGGAATAAAAACATTGTTCGTTATGTGTCAAATTACCGACATCGCGGACGATGTGATTTATATTTCCATTAACTCTTTCAAATATGGTCACAAAACCATTTTTATGGTTGAAAAAGGTTATAATATATTTTTTATGACACACCCATTTTTTTTTTGAATTCTTTTTTACTCATGGTTCTAATTTATAAAACAAAACAAGGTTGTAATTATCAAAGAACCACTAAAATGATCTAAACGAACATCATTGATGTTTTAACTTATGAATCATCCACATATTAAACATCAAAATGATAAATGGTATAAATTATGGTACTAGAAATATTTAAATACATTTCCATTTCAATTCTGTAATTTCACTTCCAATCAACAAGAACATCCACCATGAACCAATCTTGGAAATCATGTAAAGAATTTACCCAAAAACAGTGCAAGGGGAAAAATACTAACCATTTAAGGGAAAAATGATGCGATGAAATTATCATATAATATTTCATAAACATGATCATGTTTCTGTAAAATATTAATAACACTCTTTTTACCATTATAAAAGAGGTTTATACAAGTTGGAAGTAATACAAACTTGAGGTAAGGGAATTCGTAACCCAATTTCCATTCTTTGGGTTAACCTTATACTTCATTATTTATGTTCTATTTAAATTTTTTATGTGATTTTTGCTGGTTATATTATGTTTTATTATGTGTATTTATAGTATATATACATACTCCATCCACTCTATTAAGTCTCTCTTTAATTTCATGATATTTATAAGGGCTTTTAATTAAAAATACTCTTTTTAAATTCGGTTTTACAAAATTTCAAAGAAATGTTTTAATGGAACTATTAATGTTGTATGATTATGTTTTGGATATTGTGAATTATTTATGATTAAGTGTGGGACCTATATCTCCAATTCTTTGGGTATTATTAAGTTGGAGTTCGGTCGTATGGTTACTCCAAGTGTAACTGCAATGGTTACACAAAGTAAGGTAGTCGTGAGGGTTACAAATTATAAAGTATCCAAGAATGGTTACAAGATTATGTATGTAATGCCTCAAGATACCTTTATGATTATATTTATGTTCTCATGTTTGTGTGGATGTTGTGTAAATCTCATGTTACACATAGTATGTATATATGGGTGACAAGCATGTCTTTTGAAAACGTTTTCATATGTTACGAGTTTTCATGGACTAATGTGATATTTCCTTCTTTTTCATCCCTTATTGAGATTTCATGCTCATCCAAAGTTTTTAAATGATTTTCAAAGGTTAATGGATGTGTAAGACAAACAAGGATTCCATGTTAAATGTTGAATAATTTTCAAGAAGTCATGTTTAAGTTATAATATTTTATTTTTTTGAAAAAAAAAATGGAAATTGTATTTATGGTATCCACTCTGTAATAATGTGTTGTGTTATGAATGTACTGTCCCAATTCTCAAAAGCTATAAACTTGAAAAGATATTCAATGTAAAAGGAAGATTTTTCTTAACTAAATTCAAGATTATGTATGTAATAAGGTTGGGCCATTATAAGTATGATCCTCTATTATTTTTATACCCTAGGTGGGTTTTGTGGAATTTGCATAACCTTCTTGGGTAGGGAATAAATCCTTCATCTAGTAGTCCGTATTGGTAGGGTTCATGGTATCTTGGGAATATGATCCCCTATATTACGTGTTAATCCAGATATTGTCTCATAGTGTTCATGGGCGTGACCCCCTATCTGAGTATCAAGGCATCATGAGACAAGTGATCTTTATTAGGTGGGGCCCAATAATCTCTATCTCTTGGATGAGTGTCTCCAATGATGGAATGACTCATGTAGTGGATTTTCATTGAACAAGCATTGATTAGGGAAGGATCATGTGGTAGGAAGTTTTGTTGTGGCATCCTAGAGGCACGATATCCTTCCTAAGTATATCTAGGTTTTCTATTCTATTATACATCAATTGTTATATCATTGTTATGAGCATATTGTTCTTGATTCTTCTTGTTTAGTATTTTCAAGGTATCTTAATGAGTATTGTTATACTCACCCATGTATGAGATCTATCCATATGTGTCATGTATATTGCGGATGATGACCCATTTGATGGTGTATTGAGAGGAAGGAGAGATTGGGGAACCTATATTGGGTTTGAAATACCAAGGTGTTTTTCAAGTGGTTGCATTTGATTTTAGTCCTCACCCTTGGAGCAGGTTGGACAGTCATCTATTTTTGGTTGGGATTATATTTGGACCTATTTATCGCTTTCAGTTCTTTATTTTTATACTCTAATTATGGGATCATAAACGTTTTCATGCATTGGTTTTAGTTGTTTCATGTCTCAGCATTGTATGGTCATGGAGATGTGTGTGTGTGTGTACATGTACATATGTCTAATGCCTCCCATGTGTGGGTTAAGCCTACTCGCCGATGGTTTCCAACCCATGGCCTATTGAAGGTGGGGTTGGGGTAGTTGTGGGTCAAACCCTAGTGGGTGGGGTCATGGCAATGTGGTATCAGAGAAGCCGGTTATATATTAGGACTGGAGTTTGTGAGATTGGTTTGGGGAAATTGTATTATGTGTTTCGATTTTTTCTTCCATTCTAGGGACTCTAGTGTTGGTGCGGCAACCAACATATCCATGCACCAAGAATCAGATCACCTTTATTTTGACTCGATACATGTAGACATTTGTTGTAGGAAAAAACATTGGTACCTGCATCATATTGGAATGGGTTGTGGTTTCCATGCTCTTCTTGAGTTAGCTCCCCAAATATTCTATTTGACCATGGTACATCTTATTTATTTCTGGATGCCTCTGTGAAAACAGCCAACCATGATTCTACCACGTGATCAAGAAGATGATCCACCAAGTGATAAGGCTTCAGTACAAAGGCATGTACCGACACTATGCCAAAATTGGCATTTAGTGGTAGTTTAAAATGTAGCCAAATCATACGTTGGTAATCAATTAGTGATGGTTTTTCAAAACTGTCAGAGTAAGATATAGCGGTGATTTAAACAAATTTAATTTTTTTATGTTTTTTAAAAAAATTATTTATTTAATTTTTTAAATTTTTTAAATTTATTTTAAGTTATTTTAAATAATTTTTTTATTTTATTGTTTTATTTTTTTATTTAATTATTAATAATTTAATAATTTAATAATTTATTTATTATTTTTATTATTTTATTATTTTATTATTTTATTATTTATTTATTTATTTACTATATATTACGAAGCACATCCACATGCACATGTCATATATAGAAATTTTGTGTTGGGTGAGATTTGAACCACTTACATCTTACTTATTCTCCAAAGACTTTACACTCCACCAGGCTTTTCATGTGGTGAATAAATATAATTTAATATATTTATATATATATTAAACAAAAAACAAATATTACATTACAAAAAGATATAAACTAAATAATTTGTAATCAGTAATTATCAATCAATAATTATTAATCAATAACGTTTACTCAATTATTAATTATTAATAAGTAAAAATGAAATTATTAATATTGAATAATTACAAATTAAAAATTACTAAATAATAAATAAAAAAGAAATTAGTAATAAATAAACATAAATATGGAAATAAATTGTAAATAATAAATAGTATGTAATAATAATAATAATAACTAACAAATAATAAATAATAAATAGTAAGTAGTAAATAATTATTAAGAAATAATAAATAATAAATAATATATAATATATAATATATAATAAATATATAATATATGATATTTAGGTAACATATAAATAAAAAATTAATTAAAAAATTAATTAATACATAATAAATTAATAACTAAAAGATAGTAAATTATCAATTATCAATAAACAAATATATAATATATAATATATAATGAATATATAATAAACAAGAAATTAATAGTATATTAATAATAAATTCATAATATAATATTATTATAATATTGAATTAAAAATAAATTAACAATTAATGTATAAACAATAAAAAAATAATGAATAAATAAATAATAATAAAAATAAATTATTTATTAATAATGAAATAAAAAATGAAAAATAAATAATGATAAATATTAAATAAATTAAAAATAAATAATAAATAATACTAATAATAAAATAATAATAAAATAATAGTAAATTAATAGTAAAATAATAAAAAATTAGAAATAAATTAATAACTATGTTATTCATAATAACTAAAAAAATAAATAAATAATAAATAATAAATAATAAATTAATTAATAATATATATATAAATAAAAAAATTAAAAAAAATAACAAAATAATAAAAATAAATAAATAATAAATAATAAATAATAAATAATAAAATATATCCCTATATAAAAAATCAGTCATAAATAAATATTAAAATATTAAATAATAAATAATAAATAATAACTGAATAAATAATAAATAATAAAAAAGTTAAATAATAAATTAATAAACTAATAAATGGATATAAATATTTTATAAATATAACAAAATTTACATAAATATATATAAACATACATTTATGTTACATAAATATATATTAACATGCTTAGAAATATAGTTTTATATTAATATATATATATATATATATATACAGAAGTAAATATAAATACCTCAATATATATTTACACATATAAGATATACAAATATATAAACACAAATATGTATAAGTATGTATAAATGTATATAAATATACACAAATATTCATATATTCATATAAATATATATATATAATTGATAATAAATTACCAAAAGAGGAGAAAGCACAATAATTGATACACCATCAAACCAATATGAATGTAAATCAATGGAATAAAATCATAAATGACATAAAAATCATATGAAGTCACTCTTATGAAGATGAAATCTCATCAAATGTGTGTGATATTTATGTATATACTTAAATTTATTTACATATAGTATATATTAAAATTTATTTACATATATTAGAATATAAATATATAAATATATTTATTTATTTATCAACACACATGCATATTTATATATAATCTTTATTAATATATGTGTATATATATATTCATATAGTTTTATTGCAAATTCATTTATACACTTTATTTATTGATAATGATTTTTTTATCAAAATGCATTTATATATTATTTATACACACAAATATTTACATATATATATATGTGTGTGTATTTATTTACATATATATATATATATTAATATGTATATATATATATATGTGTATTTATTTACATATATTAGTATATACAAATAAATATAATTTTGTTATTGACACACACATGTTTATATATAATCATTACTTGTGTAGGTATATATATATACATTTTAAATCATTTTTATAATATAAATAAAGTTTATAATTATTTATTTTAAATAAAATGAATAATAAATATTTATTTCTATATGGTTTATAGGTTTAAAAATACATTTCAATGTAAATATGAATATTAAAATTGTGATATATTACAAGTTAATATATGAAATTATGCATATACTTAATTATAAATAAATCTAAAAAGGAAAAAATGATAAAAATTCAAAATCATAAAATTAATATGAATTCAATCCCTAAGAATAAATTCATTCCCCAACAAAAAAAGACAATATGACCCCCTTAAATGAGGCTGAAATTCTATTTAATGTAAAAAAATGGGGTAACCCAACTAATGTACAATTTTGGATGCCTTCATGGCCTCTTTTGACCTTGAACAAATAGTGATTAGGGTTCACATAATCATTATAGTGTAGAGAGAATCATAGGCTTCGCTTTGATATATGGTAGATCCCAAACAAACACCTAAATCAAAAGTTATGGTCGTTTGAAGTTCAATTTAGATTTCAAACTTTTCTTCACACTATAATAAATTTTACTTTTTTATTTATAACCAAATTCAAATCTCATTTGGTTTTAGTAAATTTCATAAGAATTTATTTGACTGGTTATAGAGTTAAAACAGACTCATGGATCTATTGTTATGGTCATTTGATGTCGAACTCTGATTTATGCCTTATTAAAGATTTCTTTTATGTTTCAAATTATTGTTAATTAATAATTATACATATTTATTAATTAACACATTATAATTAATTAAAATTACAAATAAAAAGAAATATGTGATAGTAAAAAATAAATCATAAATAAAAAATAAATACTTTTTTAAAAAAACTTTTAATTTAGTGTCGGTTTTTTTAAGTCGCTACAAAAACAAATTAATTTTTTTGTGAAAAAAAATAACAAAAAATTAAAAAAAAAATTAAAAACATATATCATCAGTTTACAAAACCACCCCTAAAACCCACTGCTAAAATTATTTCCTGAATAAAATTTACAGGCTATTTTGAAAACCATTGCGAAAAAACAGCCGCTAAATTGGTTTTTTCCTGTAGTAAAAATATAGAACCTCTGGGTGGTTTACTAGCTATACCACCACCTGCTGATCAGGATCTTGTGTTGACAATAATATCTAAGGATGCACATAGGTTGACTACACAGGATGAGTTCTAGAGACTGTGACCACCTCAAATTTTGGTGCACCAGACCCATAGGTGGATGAGGATTGGATAGAGGTTGTCACTCAAATTTTCTACCTTGTGAGGAATCCTACATATTAGATGGTGGTCCTCATAGTGAGTCTTCTTTAGGGATATTCTGGGATATGGTGGAGTTTTGGGACATTATCATATGAAAATTCATTTCTCTCATTGCTAGACTTCAAGCATCTATTTAGGGAGGATATCTCTCCAGACATGTTCTGATTAGTGCACATACATAATATTTTTCATCTGCAACAATGTTTTTTGACTGTGGTGGAGTATTTAGTGAGGTTTACTAATCTCTCACGATAACCATGGATATGGGTTAGGATCCTTTATTCAGAGCATAGATCTTTGATAAGGGCTTACACTTGCATATTTGGTCTTCAATGATAACTATCTACATTACAACATATGATGGAGTGTTAGAGTGAGCTTTAGTGGTGGAGAGATACTTAGTAGAGCAAGTGCTGACATTGGGTGTTGGTAGTGGGAACCCAGGAGCTGAGACCTCAGTAATAGGTAGTTGATAGCTATCTAAGGGACCCAAGCATGTAAAACTCTTTAGGAGGTGTTCCCAAAACATAGGGCCAGTGGCGTAGGTAACTCAGGATGGATTTAATCAGCAAAGATACAGGTGGTTTTTCTCCTACGATGATCGGGGCATCAAGAACAAGATTGTTCGACCAATCATACATATAATTGAGATACATTCATGGATCCTTCTTAACAGATACATAGGTAGGTATAGGGTGGTAAACATGGTGTTGTACATGGTAGAGGGGCTGGTAGAGCAGCAAGACGTGGTTGGTGGTTTGAATTACTACCACCACCACCACCAGGTTTCCCACGATAGGCTCAATGAGCTAGTGTTCAAGTATGAGGCTAGCTGAAGTCTATGGAGGCATATGACCCTAAGTCTCTAGAGATGATATGATGTATGATATATGTCTTTCCGATATTATCTGCAATATTTATAGACATAGGTGAGAGACAATCCTTTCTTTCCACATCACTAGTTCGAGACTTAGATGTTTTGGTTGAGCCTTTGGATCATCCCTTACACTTGGAGTCTCCGGTAGGAGGTGACTTAGAGATTACACACTCCTTCTGACAGTGTGATCTGACACTTGGATGTCATAGCTTTGTATGGGATCTATTTGTAGTAGTGATGTGGCCTTATATTGTCATCTTAGGCATGTACTAGTTATCCATAGTTTGTATCTAGATTGACTATTTTAGGAAGATTATTTAGTGTGTTCAAAGTGATGGGACATGGTTATCCTTTATGGGTGGAAATGAATCCTTAGGGGAGAATGATATGTTTAGGAATAGGAGAGTGCATCTTATTACTCACCAGTTTGTTATTATAACTCTTAGACCAGTAGCTGTTATGGGCTACTAGTCCTTTATTTTGGTGGCGAAGTATGGGGATGTCTTTCCTTAGGAGAAGTCACACTTACCAACCCAATGAGAGCTACAATTTTTCATAGACATTCACCCTAGGATGGAACTGATATAATCTCCATCATATTGCATGGCTTCTGCGGTGCTTCATGAGCTATGGGTGCAGTTTGAGGACTTCTAGGAGAAGGGATTTATGATACCTAGTGTTGTACCCTAGGCATCCCTATTATTGTTTAACAATATGATGGATGGGAGTTTGAGGTTATGTTTGGACTACCGGTACTTGATATAGGTGTCTATGAAGAATAAGTATCCAGTATTGAGGATCAATGACCTCTTTTATCAGTTTATAGGGGTACGATGGTTCTTGAAGATTGACTTTAGATTAGGTTATCACTGTGTCCATGTTTGTAATAAGGATATATCAAAGATGTCATTCAGATATCTCTATGGTGACTATGAGTTCTTTGTGATGCCCTTCGCTGTGAAGAATGCCTGATAGTGTTAATTGTATTCATGAACTAGATCATTCATCTTTTTTGGACTTGTTTTTTTGGTCTTCATCAACGATATCATAGTATACTCATCATCAAAGGAGGAGCACGCAAGACATTTGAGGATGGTCCTAGACACACTTTGACAGCACCTGATTTGTGGGAAGCTCTCAAAGTGTCATTTTTGGATTTGATATGTCCACTTCTGGAGATAATTTATCTCAAAGTTAGGAGTTGTAGTGAACGTAGAAAAGTTTAAGTCCGTTCTTTCTTGAGAGCCACCCAATGGTGTTACAAAATGATAAATTTCAATGGGTTTTAAGGGTACTATATGTGGTTTATAACTGATTTTCCGAGAGTATAAGAACCCTTTACATCTTTTAATAAAAATGGGTAGCCTTTATTTTGAATGGATACGTTCCATTAGTATTTTCCAGAGTTTAGGTACATGTTGACATGCTCTCCAATATTGAGATTTCTAGAAGACGGTGTCTACTGTATAATATTTTGTGATGCATCATGGACCAAGTTTGGTTGTATTCTTATTCCAATTCATGCGGTGATTTTATATTGTTCATGTTAGTTGAGATCACATGAACAGAACTATGAAACCCATGATCTTGAGTTAGCAGTTGTAGTCTTCGCACTGAAGATGTGGTGACACTAACTGATAGGTGAGTGGTTTATCATCTACTCTAACAACAAGAGTCTCAAGTATATCATCTCTCAGAAAGATAATAACTTAATATATAGGTGATTGATATAGTTCCTTCATGACTATGACTTAGTGACTTTCTATACTCCTATAAAGGGTTTCATGGTGGGAGACACTCTTAGTATTAGATATTGTTCTCATTTATTGATTAAGGGGTCAGAGTAGTAAAAAACATCGTAGTTGTCCTTGGTGGATAGGGATGATGATTCATATCTTTATTCTATGGTTCTTACCCCCCCTCCCCATTTTTACAACATGTTAGGGATGATTAGCATGTAGGTACTGACTATAAGACCTTATGCACTCAGATTTCCACTAGACATTTTCCCAATGGATATTCTAAAGGTGAGGATCATGCTATCCTTTTTAGAGGTTAGATGATGGTACCATTGACATTGCAGGAGGATCTGATATGTGAGTTTTGTACATCACCATTGGTGGAATATCTAGGTGTGGATAATATGTATTAGGACCTCTGATGCCAGTTTTGGTGGTCAAGGATGAGGAGTTATGTTGTTGAGTTTGCCTCTTGATGCCTCACTTGTGAGCAAGTGAAGACTAAGCACCAGGTTCCAGTGGGTTTATATCAACACCTTGAGGTGCTTAAGTATAAGTGGGTTGGGATATCCATGTACATTGAGATAGTTTTACCAAGTATTTCCAGGGTATATTATTTCATTTTGGTGATCATAGACCAACTCAACAAGTCATCCCACTTCCAAGCCATTTGAGAGTAGAGTTCAGTATAGATATTTGAAAAATTATACATGAAGGTGATAGTACAGTTTCATGGAGTTCCCTCAATGATAATTTACGACAATGATACTCTTTTTACATCAAGATTATGGAGATTATTGTAGGATACCTTTAGGGACTCTGTTGAGCTTGATCATGGTGTTTCACCCCTACACTGAGCAGATCATTTAATACTTCTAAGTCATGCTACGGGATTGCATGTTGGACATTGTCCATAGTTGGGAGGATCATCTACCCTTGTTGGATTCTGTGTACAACAACAAAATACCATTCCATCATTGGTATGGAACCAATTTAGGTATTTTATGGGAAACTCTAAAGACCACCACTTTGTTGGACTAATCTATGAGAGTCAGCGCTCATGGTCCAGAGTTGGT
The DNA here is from genome assembly GCA_963277665.1 of Viscum album. Lineage (NCBI taxonomy): Eukaryota > Viridiplantae > Streptophyta > Magnoliopsida > Santalales > Viscaceae > Viscum > Viscum album. The sequence continues at coordinate 1,431,983,864 of OY728141.1, forward strand.
ATGAGCTACTATAAGAAAGTTTTGATCATAAAAGAGTGAATGAGTTCTTTGGAGAGCCTTCATAAGTCCTATGAGGTAAAATAACCAAGACATATCATGTTTGATGAGGGAGACTATGTGTTTTTGAGGGTATCACCTCAATTTAGATCATGGATATTTTTCTGGGGTGGAAATTTATATTCAAGATTCATTTTACTTTTTATAAATATTACATAGAGTTCATGAGGTGGTGTAATATTTAGATTTACTACCATAGTTAGGCCAAGTACATGAATAATTCCACCTATCGTAGATAAGGAAGTATCTGCATAACCAATCACATGTTATCGATGGGGTGAGATGGACATCGAGGATGGAGATACCATTACTAAGTACCTAGTGGAGATTAATGATCCAGAGTAGATTATCCTTGGTGGGTGATCGATTTCCCTAGTTCATGTTTTGAAGAAGCATGGGAATCTTCAAGAGATCGGTTGGGAGAGGTAGACATACAGGTTAGCCTTCTACCCTGATTTTTTGAGTATGTTTTTCACTCCTTTGGATGAAAATTCCAAAGGTGGGGACAATTTAAGGACTTGAATTTCCCATATATTAGTTTTGGATATTATGTAGATTATTTTGGGAGTTAGTTTCTAAGATGGAATGAGATTATGGGGCCCGGTATGCCTGGAATTGATTTTCAAAAAATATTAAATATATTAAATATCGTAGTTTCTTGTTTTCATAAAAAAGTTAAATAACTATTTAATGGGGTATTAGATCAAGAATTTAAGGGAATTAGTGAGTTCAAATCATACCTTTTACACTAAGTGAATCATAAACTTTGTCGAAGAAGTGAGTTTTTGAAAAAGTTAGTGTAGGAACGCAATTTATAAAATAAAGTTACTTATTTCTTATTTTATTGAGTGACAGATTGAAATTTTTTTCTATAAATATCTGGTTATTGAGATATATCATGCTTGGCCACTGATCCTTGGAGTCCTAGAGAACCGATAGAGATCATTCAGGTCACATGACATTAGATCATATCAGAATCGAGGATTGTTGTACCATTAGAGTTTTTGGATCCCAGAAATGACAGAAACAAGGAATTATTCTGGACCAGAAATTGGTCCAAACTCTTGGTAGGATGTAAATTTGTGACTTCCATCTTATTATATAATCTTGGTCGAACATGGATCATTTACACATACAAGAATTGATTCCCACATCAATGGTAGATTTAAATTGATGTATTTTAATTATTGTTCATTTTTTATCTATCACTCTTCGTTAGTTTATTCTACAACAACAGATTGAGTAAGAATGAACAAATTCCATGGTTCATTCCTAGGATCTTATGGATTATGGTTTTCTCCCACATTTCAATGTGCATTCATCGCATGTATTTTCTTTGTATTGTGGTTCAATGATTTCCTAGAATTTGATCATTGAGTGACTGTTCTTCAGCACAATGAATCAATACCACATGAATGGATTATGATGGAGGTTGAGATTTTGGGTATAAGTCATGAAAGTGGATGATTCGGGGAGGAATGAGAATAGATCAGACCAAGCGTTTTGTTCCTATGAATGATACATGTCGGCGGCTCATGGTAGTGACAGATTAGCTTGAAGAATAGTTTTCCAAGTAGTTCAAGGACCAAAATCCATTGATAGGGTGATGTAGAGGTTATGAGACCTCAAATCCATGGATTATAGTGAGAATATAGGCTTTTGTTAAGAATGTTTCAATATTTTTTATTTTATATATCTTGAACGTCATAATAAAAATTGACATGTGTTGATAAAAATACATCTATATTATTTACAATTTCAAATTTTATCAGTATATACAATTCAATTTTTATTATCAATAACTTTTATCGAACATAACCTTAATATTTGATGAGTAGTGGTGCTGGTACTGTTGATAACTTGTCAGATATTTTCATGGAAACAAACACATATGCTAGTCTTACTGGTAATATTCCATCAAACGAAGTTATACCTTATAGATAATTTAGTGATTTAATTTATTTTTCTTTTTGATCAAAAAAATATGTAATTATAAATGATGATTTTCATATGTTCTCTATTTTTCATTCGATATATTTTTATCATTTATTCCGCATATGTTATCCATTTTTATTTGATGTTTTTTTATCATATATTTGATTTATTATTTCTCAACTACTTAAATGATCTATTTAAAACTAGTTCTTTAAAGCACTATGATATATATTCCACTATGTCTCTCACCATGGATAATATTTTAGGATTTTACTCCTCTCTTAATTGCACTACATACAATATGTTTTAGCACAAATCAAATATTTTTCATGTATTTCCCCTTATTCATTTTTTGAGGTGCTATTACTATATAGAAATCCCCACAATCTAGTTATATGGGTATATTATGATTATCAACCAAATATAATGTATCTCAATTAAAAGTCATGTGTTGTACTTCATGCCATTATCTTTACAAACTATGATGTGTAGTGTGAACATTATTCTTCCTCATAGTCTCTCCATCAATATTCTTCACATAATTTTGTTTTAAATATAATAATTAATCTCTTTATCCTTCTAATTATCTTATCAACACTCATATCACCTCTTTTATGATTTAATGTGTTCTTCTCAATTAAAATTCAATAAGGATTATTTGATATATATTTACCCACATGAATTTCTTCCTTGTGTAGCAGAGTGTTCTAGAATCATTCCTTTCTATCTCATCTCATTTATGAATTCCCCACTAGTTGTAATTTTTTATTGTAAACTTTTTATCTCTTTATGCATGCCAGGTTGTTAGTTAACTATATTTGAAATGAAATCTAAGAATTACCTTGAATTTATTCCTATGAAGTATTTATTTTTTTGAAACTTGAATTATTTATCAGTAAAGGAGTTATATAAAATAATAATAATATAGATGTATTTTATTCATCATAAATGGTGTTGGAGGGGGTTATGAAGAATCATTTGTGATTTTCATTATCTTGTTAGCTATTGGAGTTGTGGATTTGGGATGTATTTCCTTGATTCATCGATATATTGGTCTTACCCATACAGTATTATCTTCTTTTATACCTACTATGTATTCAATCACCCCTACAATAGTTCTCTCTACATTCTATATAGCTACTCTATATTTCAAAATTATAACTTCCCTCTTCTTTCTTTTACCAATCTCACAAAAAATTTCCTATCATTTTTCTGACACTAATGGGGAACTCTTATAGGAAAGATGATTGAAGATTTGGAATGTATGTTGGGAAGAAATCACTGGGAATTGATTGTGTCTATGGGATATGATCACCAATAAGAAATTTAATCATCCCTAAGGTGGGATCAAATGATTTTGGAGGAAAAAAATGAATACTTTGTTGTAATTTATTTCTCTCTCCGCTACCTAATTTCTACTATGTGAACTACTATGAAATCACAGTTGAGATAAATTTTTTGCGTGGATAATTTAATATATCTATTCATTGAGATTAATAATGGAAACAAGAGTTTCTATGAAAGAGTAGGTAGCTAAGTTGAAATAGATTCAAACAACTTTAAATGAACAATTGTGGTCTTTGCAGGAACAAATGCTGGTGATGAATCCATAAGTGGTTCAATTTAATGAACCCAAAAATGGAAGTGAGAAATCCATTGTGTGTTCATCTATAAGTGGATAAAATAATGTAGATGTTAGGAGAGTTGAGATACATTAATTTTCAAGAGAGGAGACACTATGATGGATCACCAAATTTGAAGCTTATTTTCTAGAAAATTGAATAAAAAAGGACCTGAAGTGTCATTACGAGAAGTTAAGTTTGGAGAAAACTATTGTTTATTGGTTAATTTTATATCTTAGAGATAATTTAGGTCGAGGACGGAAGTATTTGAAGCCCACACTGATGGAGAGATATGGAAATGGCGATGAGAAGCTTGAATATTGTCTAAAATGCCCTGATGTGGAAGCTCATGATCCAAGTTATTCATTTGATAAGCGTTAAATGCTTACTAAATAGGGAAAAAATGTTTCTATTATAGCAGAACCACTAGCTATGTAAGAACAGATTTTGAGAGTTCTTCTAGAAAAAAGAATGACTAAAAATGAATTTTATAAAGACTACATGTATCATATCTTACCAATAGTTGAATCATATCTCTCAAAGGTGTGGGCTTATAGTTCTCCTAAGGAAACTATTACAAACATAGGTTGTGTAACTAAATGTGAGTTTGAATTGAAAAATACTAATACTCATTTCTCTTATGAGTGAGGTATTTTTTAGAGATCCTTGAGAATAATTTTTGGAAAGTGTCAAAAACTTCCTCTACCATGGGGATCAATAGTAGACTAGGATGAAATCAACTGAATGATGTTAGGCCTGATCGAATGATGCAAGGAACTCTTCCACCGGTTTGGTAAACAAAGATGGAGTTTTCATTGGTTGTAAAGAAGGTGGTGATAAGATATAGTAGGGTAACTATTGTAGTTGGGATACCATGGATGTGCGGATTACCATTAGGGTTGGTTTACAATGTGCGTAATGAATGTAATTGTTCTATAAACATGGTAGTGACTCCCAGGACTAGTTCAATGACAAGGGAACTAATTATTTTCATCATTGGAGATGTTTCAGTCCTATGTGAAGACTATAAATGTATTTGTTTGAGAAACCAAGGAATAAGGTTTCCTCATAAAAGTGTTAGAGTATTTTCTTATTTAAGTAATGTTCTATTAATTGGGATGATCCTCTCTGCTAGAAATTTTGTGACTAATATGAGTTACAATGACCTAATCCATAGAAAGATGGGTTGATTTATCAATAATATGATAATTTAACTTGAATGTATATTAGTTCAAAGTGAAAGAAAAATGGAACACCTCATACTGGTAAAGATACATAACTTTCTCAAGGTGTGTATGATAATGAACATGAAGGTTCAAGTTATTGACTATGATTTCTGGTGAAAAGGGGAATCTATTGGTAAGTGATTTTATTATTTTTTTTTCTCATGATAAAATTTATTTGGAAATTAATGGGAACATATTTAATGATAAAAACCACTAATGAATTTATGGAAAAGTTTGATACGATAATTGAATCATGGGAAGTTTACAGTTATTGGAGTGGGCCATTCATTATCATAGGAAAATGGAACAAATCTGAAAGGCATGATTTTGAAGACCCATCAATAAGACAAATTAACTACTTTGAAATGTGTAGGATTCCATGTTTTAGCGGTACATTAATGATTCCTAAGTAGGACATAACTAATAGTTGGTATGATCTAATAAAATCATCCTAAATATTTATAGATTTCTAGTATGTCAGTGTTGATTTTTTTTAATTTTGGATGCTATAAGTGCAAAAACTAGTTCTGGGAATGAAAAAACTTCCCATGAAGTTTCAAATGATGTTGAACATATAAATATGAAATTCATTTGATTTCATATTGGAGGAATTAATTCTGATTTATAGTTTTCAGTTCGACTAGATCTTATGCTCAATGGGAAAAAATAAAGGTAGTCATTGAATTGTTAGTCATATTCATCAAAACAAGAAAATTGGATTTGATGTACTAGATGATATAATTTTCTACTAGCATACCAAATATCTTCATTAAAATACTAAATGACCTCATTTTTATTATTATTGATCTATGACTAGACACTATGTAACACCCCAAGCTTCTATGGTATGCTTCTCTTTGAATAATACAATAGCGTGTGTTGTATGCAACATCGAGTTCTAACACACACCACAACCAATCAAACTAGCCGTTATGAATAGTAATACCTTCTTTTTGAAATTTTATCTCTCAAAATGGACTTCATTTTTGGATTTGGAGTATCGAATTTAGCCTAAGGTGAAATTTTGGTACTTTTCGGACAACTTTAATATTTTGATGAATAGTGAAAATTACTAAACTTTAATTAAAAACAACATTTTTAATCAAAATAATTAATAGTGAAAAATTATGAATTTGAGTGGTTTTAAAGTATATTTAGAATATATTTTTACCATTTAATACAATGTTGGTCATTGGATATAATTTCACAATTAAACCGAACATAAACAAGTATCAATCTTTTGATAGTTATTATATCTTAAAAACACGCTTTTTGTTTTGACTGCGGGAATTAATTTTAAATTAATATCTGCCACTTCTGTGTTTTGAATTTGGAAAAATGGATTCCATATTTGGAATCAGAATGTTCAAATTGTGTAAATAAGTAACTTTTCTTTTTAGACATTTTGAATAATTACTTCGGTAAATATTTTATTTACCATGGTTAAAGGGTAAATCCGGTAAATAAGGTTTTAAAAATTAATATTATAATAAACAAAATTACCCTAAAACGTGTCCTAACATTATTGGTTGATATATGTTCGACCATGGAAATCTTTGTGTCGATTTTGGGGCCCCATGGTGCCACTTTTAAGTGATAGGGACACTATTTTAATTAAGTTAAAATGAATACAAAAATGACACAAGCATATAGCTTTTAGAAAAACAATTTTTACATAGGGTTATATATGTTGTATTTTCAACTATAAATATTCATTAGAAATATACTAAGATTTCTTACAAAATTGTATTTTATTTATAATTTTTAAACATTAAATAATTTATTTTATATATGACACAATGGTGATGCCGTAATTACCATAATAGTGAAAAATTAAAATGATTGATATTGTAGATACCCAAATAAATATAATTTGAGACTTTTTATGAATTACACTAATTTCATAGGTTAATATTTCATGTTAGAAGTGATTTAATTAACCGTTTTCGAAGTAATAATTCTGTTCAGATTTTTACAAAAATCAATTATTGAATAGTGTAAAAATTGACAAAAAAGAGTTTTTAAAACAAATATTATATTATTAATTGATATTAAATTCTTAAAAATCTAAGGGTCATCCAAGGGACATCTATCATGATATTTGTATCATTAATGGACCACTTGGGGTCTCTTGGATTTATATAGTATGTTTATTAACCATATAATATAGAAATACAAAGAGACATTGTAAAAATGAAACTAATTAACTAAGAGTTAATACTTAAAGATAAGGTTAGTATAATGACCCAAACCTGTCTAAATTCTATTGGTAGAGTGTTTTTTGACCTATAACCACCTTAATATTTAAATAATCCACTTTGGAGCCATTAGAAACAGAATATGAATTTATTATAAAATATTATTTCTAGCTTTTCCAAAGGTGCCCCTCACCCCTCTTATAAAAGGGCACAATCCCTTCTCATTAACTCACACCTTAAAAGCCTTTTGGTTTGGCCTACCTCTGCCCAAAGACTCTCTCAACTTCCATCACTTCATTATAGATTCCTTACTTTAGTCATAAATCCATCTTAAGGAGCCCTTTTGATCAAATAAAAAGGAAGAACCCGAAGAAGAGGTAATGATTTCACCACCCTTTTCCAAGTTCCTTTCTTCTTCCACTTCTGCCTTCTTTGTTATTACCATTATAAAATAATAACTCCAGTATCTTATATATATTTTGATGTTATTATAAATATGGTACAATCATATTCAGTATTCTATCCATCCTTTTAATAACATGTCACCATATGTGCGTACGTACGGCTTACCGTCTCCACGTCGTGGTGTAATTGTTATTCAATAAATTATTATTTGGATGGGTACAATAATGGTGTTTAATTCATGTAAATAATAAATTTAACATGATAAGTATTCTTTTTATATTATATACAATCCAATTATATATTATTTTAATATCAAAAGAATGATATTGTCGCTCGTGCGTACGTACGGACTACTGTCTCCACGAACGCGATGAGATTCATTCTCCATCGTATCCATTCAAGTATAATTCTCATTTTATGATTAATAATAGTATCTAAGGACTTGATATAATTCTGGATATGATTAAGATACAACCTATCCATGAAAAACAAGGCTTACGTAACAAAACATATAAAAGAAAATGAGTAAGTTAACACCCAAAACAACGATAATACTAAGATATTATTAACAAATCAATGTTAAAAGATCATATATGATTCTTGTATAATTTAATAACAATTATTTCACCATTATATAGGAGGTAAATCTACCCCCAACCAAGGAAAAATACAAGGTAAGGGTTTATTTCGCAATCTCTTCATTATCCGAGGTTGTTTATACGTAATTATCTACTGGGATCTCTTTATCATCCACATCCATGTTTCTTAAAAATGTATTTCAAAACATATTTACTATTTACAAGAATATGGGTTAGAGTCATTTATACCCTTGTTTGGATTTTTATAAGAGGTTTATAAAGGAATATTTCCGTCGTTTTCCAAACAATGTGCTTTTTAACCTTTTCGACAGAATTAAGGTAAGAATGTTTTTTTAACTTATACGGCAGGTGCGGCTATTTTCTGCCATTATAAAATCGTCTAAGTTTCCCTTACAAGCTAATAATAATATTTTCAAGGAAAATGTTTTATTTTATAAATATATGACTCTTAAATGATTTCAAAATAGAAAGAGATATTTCTCTAAAAATAGTTTTGACTTCATCTATGTCAACATCTTTTGATGGATTTTACGCTTATTTGAAGTTGATTTATTATGATACAAAACATCTATATTGTATTGAAGTTTTTGTGATATGTTTGACTGTGGATGTGTTATTTTTATACCATTCATGGTTTATGGATGAAGTATTTACATTTCGTATGCTAGTTTTAATACGAATGATTATGTTATGTTTAAACCTTTTCATATGGGAATGCATTGGACTTAATATGTGACGGGTGGAGCCCGCTATAGCTCCTCGACGCATTGGTAGGTCTCATGAGAAAAACTAGTGTCTTGGAACGAGGCCTTGAAAAATTATATTTGTAGTCTTAGCATGAGGCCTTGGCTATGTGGTTATGATAGTCTGGCATTATGCATTCCATCATTATGAAAGTGGTTATTGATATTGCATGTGATTATTCTATTAGTAGAATATCCATGTGAATAAGTAAATGGTATTATTTAATTTTATTTTTTCCATACTATGTTGAAGTTCAAGTTTAAAAGGCTTTTGTTTTATTTATACATTGCCTTAAAAGTTTATTCTTATTTATAAAAGTTTCTGCTGTATTGTTATCCTTACTGGGCATTTGAGCTCACCCCTTTTCTATGTTTTATTTTTCCCAGGATGTGAAGAAGTAAATTATGAATGACCTTCAGGGATATTATGAGGGGATAATAGTGTGGAATATGGAGACAATATGTTGTTGTAGTAGTTTTTCACTTTATGATGTAATGTAAACTTCATTAATGTATCTAGTGTTTCCAAGGATACTAAACTAATCGGTATTTTGAGACTTGATCTTTCATGTGATCATTCCAATGTTATGTAATAATGCACCGACTCTGGTAACTGGGGTCGGGGCGTTACAGTTGGTATTAGAGGAAGTTTAGTACAAACCTTGGAAGCTATATTTAGATAAACTCTGATTAGAGCACGTAGACCTAAGATGAACTTTGAGGATTAGTATAGAAGAACTTCCTAGAATTTCGGTATTGTAGAGATTTTGTGAGTTTTCTGAGAAATATATCCCTGTCTAGATACGAGTAGGTAGAGGTGGCTCTGGAACAGATGTACCTAGGGGTAAAACCCGAAAACACCGCTTTGAGCTAGACTTGAACGGGAACTGGTGCACGATAATGGGTATTGCTGCATTCTTGGTTACGACACTCCTGGGGGATATGCTTAGGATAACTCTCATTTTCATTACAAATCATTATGAAGGGTTTATGAGTATATACTTCCTCAATGAAAACATTTTTTATGATTATGGATTATATCCATAAATAGTTCAATTTATGTTAAGTGTTTTATAAGTATGGAATCATGTATTTTGATTCATAAACTGATCTAGTTTATGCCATTGTTTAGAAATGGAACCTAGTGGAAGAAATGGAAACCATATCAATGCACGCACTCCATGTAGGGATTTCCCTCCTGCTCAAGATAATTATAGTGGAGCGGGTGATGCAACTGGTTCCGATCAGCTAATCACCATACTGGGACAACTCACTTTGGTTATGAATAATAACTTTACCCATATGGAGCACCCTGATCAACATCGTAGAGGATCAATGTCAGATCGATTCATGAGGAAACAACCACCAACGTTCAATGGGAGTACAAATCCCTTAGTAGCTGAGCAATGGATAAATTCCCTAGAGAAAATATTTCAGGCTTTGGGGAGTAGTGAAAGGGAAAAAGTTATCATGGTAGTTTACCGCCTCATTGGAGATGCTGATCAATGGTGGTCATTGATTCAAAACATGAAGGAAGATGATGAAGTATAAAATATGGAATGGGGGGAGTTCAAAGATCTGTTTTCAGAAAAATAATTTCCTCGTGACCATCGAGTAGATATGGAAAGACAATTTCTGAGTCTGAGACAAAAAGAGGATGAGAATGTCACAAAGTATGAGGCGAACTTTACAATGTTAGAAAGGTATGCGGGAGATTATATACATAACCCAAGATGTAAGATTGATCATTTCTTTGATGGGTTAAAACCATTTCTTCGTCGAACATTAGTCTCACAATCCTTCTCGTCGTACGAAGACATTGTCTTATGTGCTATCAAGACCGAAAAGGAATTATCTAAGTCTTATGACTTTAAAGGAAAACAAGAGAAGAAGAGATCTGCTAATCAATCTGCGAATGTAAATAAGGGGAAGAAGGGAAATGTTTAATATCCATCCTATGGTAAATGTGGGAAGAAAAACCCCGGTACTTGCTTAAAGGGAATGGGTGTCTCTTACAAGTGTGGTGAAAAAGGCCACCAAGCTCGGGATTGCAAAGGGAAGAAGGAAGCTACCAATGTTTAGTGCTACAATTGCAGAGAGATGGGACATTATGAAAATGAATGTCCTAATCGTTAGGGGAACTTACCTTAGAAAAGGCCAAGGGATCAAGGCCATGCTTTTTCTATCACTACTGCTGAGGTAGAAGCTCCGAAAGACGTGGTGACAGGTAATTTAATGGTTTCCTCAAGTTTAGAAAATGCGTTATTTGATTCTAGATCATCACAATATTTCATATCTTCTGAGTTTGCTAAAAAAATTAGATATTTCCAATTTGATTTAACAAAGGGAGTTGTCAGTTAAAACTCCTAAAGGAAGTATCATTGCAACAACGTTTTGAGAATCAGTCCCCATTAGAGCACATAAATGTTCTTTATCTGCTGATCTCATCGTCATACCTATGATTGAGTTTGATATAATCCTCGTTATAGATTGGATTTCAGACTATGATGCGAATATTTATTGTAATAAGAAGGAGGTTACGATTTTTGATGATGATGATAAGGAACACCTTATCTTTAGAGCAGAATCGTCACCACCTAATTCTTATCTAGATCCACCCCCAGTAGCTCAACTAAATTCAATTATTGGGGAGGAAGAGAAAGAATTGACTGTGGGTGAGGAAAGAAATGTTCAAATAGATGATGTACCTGCTATGAAAGAATATGTAGATATATTTCCCGAAGATTTACCTGGACATCCTCCAGAACGAGAAGTTGAGTTTTCCATTGATTTAATTCCTGGATCAAGGCCTATATCAAAGACCCCTTATAGAATGTCCACTGTGGAATTAGTCGAACTAACAAAACAACTATAGGAATTGATTAATAAGTGATTTATTTTGCCTAGTGTTTCTCCATGGGGAGCCCCTGTTCCTTTTGTTAAAAATAAAGATGGATCTATGAGGTTATGTATCGAATACAGGGAGATCAATGCTATAACAATAATGAACAAGTATCCCCTACCTCGCATTGATGATTTATTTGACCAACTGCATGGATCTCAATACTTTTCAAAGATTGACCTCTGATATGGATACCATCAGTTGTGTGTGAAGAAGGAAGACATTCCAAAGACAACATTTCGAACTAGGTACGGGCATTATGAGTTTACAGAAATGCCTTTTGGATTGACTAATGCACCCTTTGTATTCATGGATCTGATGAATAGAGTTTTCAACGAGTATCTCGATGAATTTTTGGTGGTATTTATTGATGATATCTTGGTATACTTCAAAAGATACGAAGATCATGAAAATCACTTGTGCATTATCCTGAAGACTCTGGGAAGACATGAATTATATGGGAAGTTTAGCAAGTGTGAATTATGGCTTCAGGAGATTTATTTACGTGGCCATATTGTCTCTAAAGATATAATCTTTGTTGATACTTATAAGAACATGTAAATCCAAGAATGGCCAACACCTATGAGTATAACTGAGGTACGTAGTTTTATTGGTTTAGCAGGTTATTATCAACGTTTCGTCCAGAATTTTGCCCAATTGGCTAACCCATTAATGAAGCTCACACGTAAAGGGGTTAAATTTTTTTGGAGAAAAGAGTGTGAAGAATGTTTCGAAGAACTGAAGAGAAGATTATTCAATGCTCCTATATTTACTCTACCATCGGGGAATGATGGGTTCGTTATTTATAGTGATGCATCGAAGAAAGGACTTGGTTGTGTCCTTATACAGAATGATAGGGTTATTGCCTATGCATCACGACAGTTGAAAATTCATGAGCAAAACTATCCTACAAATGATCTCGAGTTAAAAGATGTGATCTTTGCTTTGAAGATATGGAGGCACAGCCACTATGGTGTAAAATGTGAGAAATATACTGATCACAAGAGTTTGAAGTATATTTTCTCACAAAAAGAAATCAGAATGAGGCAAAGGAGATGGCTTGAATTACTCAAGGATTATGATTTCATGATACACTACCACCCGGGGAAGGCAAACAAGGTGGCAGATGCTTTGACCAGAAAAGATCATGGAGTTTTGAACAATATGATAATTGAAAGGGATCCAATTTTCATGGATCTAGTGAAGATGAACATTAGAATAACTAGGGAAGTTGAAACATCAATGATTTTTCAAAAGGTTGCCAAGCCATCTTTACTAGAAAGGATTAAGAGTTCTCAGACCGACGATGAAGAATTTCAAAAGAAAATTAAAGCTGTGAATGATGGGAGATTGAGAGAAATTGTGTATGAAGAATGAATTTTGAAATTTGGGAAGAGACTTTTTGTTCCCGATATACCTGATCTTAAAAGGGAATTGATGGATGATGCTCATAGTTCCAATTTCTCTATACACCCTGGGAGCACCAAAATGTATAGATATTTGAAGGAACATTTTTGGTGGGACAACATGAAGAGGGAGATTTCTGATTTTGTGTCAAGATGTATGGTTTGTCAATAAGTGAAAGCTTGAAGGAAATAGCCTGGAGGAGTCATGAAACCTCTTCCCATACTGGAGTGGAAATGGGACAATATTACGATGGACTTTGTCATGGGGCTACCAAAGACTCCCAGAAGGAACGATGCAATATGGGTTATTGTTGATTGTCTTACCAAGTCAGAACATTTTCTTACTATAAGAGAATATATACCACTGGAACGTCTAGCAAGACTATATATTGATGAAGTTGTGAGACTTCATAGAGTACCCCTATTTATTGTTTATGATCATGATCCCCGTTTTACTTCATGATTCTGGAAAAGTCTTCAGAAATCCCTTGATACTGAACTTCATTTGAGCACTGCCTACCACCCTCAAATGGATGGACAATCCGAACAAACTATTCAAACCTTAGAAGACATGTTGAGATCCTCCTCACTTGACTTTCAGGGTATGTGGGATCAATATTTACCTCTGGTAGAATTTTCCTATAACAATAGCTTCCATTTGAGTATTCAGATGGCACCATATGAAGCGTTATACGGAACGAGATTTCGTACACCAACATTTTGGGATGAAATTGGTGAAAGGAAGCTTGTAGGCTCAGAACTGGTGGAGGAAACGATGGAAAAGGTGAAGGTAATCCAAAATCACATCAAAGCAGCTCAAAGTAGGCAGAAGAGCTATGCTGATAATCGAAGGAAGGATTTGGAATTTCATGTTGGTAATCATGTTTTCATGAAGGTATCTACATTGAAAGGAGTCATACGTTTTGATAAGAAAGGTAAATTGTGTCCCAGGTACATCGGACCTTTCGAAATTCTAGAACGAATTGGGGTTGTAGCTTACCGATTGGCAATGCTTCCAAGTCTCTCCAAAGTTCACGATGTGTTCCACGTATATCTATTGAGGAAATACCTGCCTGGCCCAACGCATGTACTCACCTACGAGGAATTAGAACTGGAACCCGATTTGTCTTATTGCGAAGAGCCCGTCAGGATTCTTGATATGAGAGAATAAGTACTGAGAAACTGGACGACGCGTCTCGTAAAAGATTTGTGGAGAAACCATAAGATGGAAGAGGCAACGTGGGAACCCGAGGAACTTATGATGAAGAACCACCCGAGTCTTTTCATGTGATAGTATTCTAGAAATTTCGAGGATGAAATTATTTGAAGGAGGAGAGAATGTAACACCCCAAGCTTCTACAGTACGATTCTATTTGAATAATGCAATAGCGTGTGTTGTATGCAACATCGAGTTCTAACACACACCACAACCGATCAAACTAGCCATTATGAATAGTAATACCTACTTTTTGAAATTTTTATCTCTCAAAATGGAATTCATTTTTGGATTCAAAGTATCGAATTTAGCCTAAGGTGAAATTTTGGTACTTTTCGGATAACTTTAATATTTTGATGAATAGTGAAAATTACTAAATTTTAATTAAAAACAACTTTTTAATCAAAATAATTAATAGTGATGAATTATGAATTTGAGTGGTTTTTAAGTATATTTAGAATATATTTTTACCATTTAATACAATGTTGGTCATTGGACATAATTTCAAAATTAAACCGAACATAAACAAGTATCAATCTTTTGATAGTTATTATATCTTAAAAACAAGCTTTTTGTTTTGACAGTGGGCATTAATTTTAAATTAATTTCTGCCACTTCTATGTTTTGATTTTGGAAATATGGATTCCATATTTGGAATCAGGATGTTCAAATTTTTTATATAAGTAACTTTTATTTTTAGACATTTTGAATAATTACTTCGGTAATTATTTTATTTACCATGGTTAAAGGGTAAATCCGGTAAATAAGGGTTAAAAAATAATATTATAATAATAAAAAATTACCCTAATACGTGTACTAACCTTATTGGTTGATACATGTTCGATAATGGTCATCTTTGGGTCGATTTTGGGGCCCCATGGGGCCACTTGTAAGTGATAGGGGTGCTTTATTTTAATTAAGTTATAATGAATACAAAAATGACACAAGCATATATCTTTTAGAAAAAAAATTTTACATACGGTTATATATGTTTTATTTTCGACTATAAATATTCATTAGAAAGATAAAACGATTTCCTATATAATGGTATTTTATTTATAATTTTTAGACATTAAATAATTTATTTTATATATGACACAATGGTGATGAAGTAATTACCATAATAGTGAAAGATTAAAATGATTGATATTGTAGATACACAAATAAATATAATTTGACACTTTTTATGAATTAAACTAATTTCCTAGGTTGACAAGACATGTTAGTAATGATTTAATTAACTTTATTCGAAGTAATAATTCTGTTATGATTTTTATAAAAATCAATTATTGAATAGTGTCAAAATTGACATAAAAGAGTTTTTAAAACAAATATTATATTATTAATTGATATTAAATTCATAAAAATCAAAGGTTTGTCCAAGATACTTATATAATGATAGTTGTGTCATTAAGGGACCACTTGGGGGTCTCTTGGATGTATATAGTAAGTCTATTGACCATATAATATAAAAATACAAAGAGACATTGTAAAAGTGAAATTAATTAACTAAGAGTTAATACTTAAACATAAGGTTATTATAATGACCCAAACCTATCTAAATTCTATTGGTTGAGTGGTTTTCGACCTATAACCACCTTAAAATTTAAATAATCCACTTGTTATCTATTAGAAACCGAATATGAATTTATAATAAAATAATATTTCTAGCTTTTCCAAAGGTACCCCTCACCCCTCTTATAAAAGGTCACTCTCCCTTCTCATTAACTCACACCTTCAAAGCCTTTTGGTTCGGCAAAACTCTGCCAAAATACTCCCTCAACTTCCGTCAAATCATCCTAGAGGCCTTCATTTAGTCATAAATCCAACTTTAAGAGCCCTTTTGATCAAATCAAAAGGAAGAACATGAAGAAGAGGTAATGATTTCACCACCCTTTTCCAAGTTCCTTTCTTCTTCCACTTCTTCCTTCATTGTTATTACCATTATAAAATAATAACTCCAGTATCTTATATATACTGTGATGTTATTATAAATATGGTACAATCATATTCAGTATTCTATCCATCCTTTGAATAACATGCCACCATACGTGCGTATGTACGACTTACCGTCTCCACGTCGTGGTGTAATTGTTATTCAATAAATTATTATTTGGATGGGTATAATAATGATGTTTAATTCATTTAAATAATAAATGTAACATGATAATGATTCTCTATATATGATATACCATCCAATTATATATTATTTTAATATCAAAAGTATGATATTGTCGCTCGTGCGTACGTACGGACTACCGTCTCCACGAACGCGATGAGATTCCTTCTCCATCGTATCCATTCAAGTCTAATTCTCATTTGATGATTAATAATAGTATATAAGGACTTTATATCATTCTGGATATGATTAATATACAACCTTTCCATGATAATCATGTCTTACGTAACAAAACATATAAAAGAAAATGAGTAAGTTAACACCCAAAACAACGATAATACGAAGATATTATTAACAAATCAATGTTAAAAGATCATATATGATTCTTGTATAATTTAATAACAATTATTTCACCATTATACAGGAGTTTAACCTACCCCCAACCAAGGAAAAGTACAAGGTAAGGGTTTAATTCGCAATCTCTTCATTATCCGAGGTTGTTTATACGTAATAATCTACTGAGATCTCTTTATCATCCACATCCATGTTTCTTAAAAATGTATTTCAAAGCATTTTTACTATTTACAAGAATATGGGTTAGAGTCATTTATACCCTTTTTTGACTTTTTATAAGAGGTTTATAAAGGAATATTTCTGTCGTTTTCCAAAAAAGGTGCCTTTTAACCTTTTCGACAGAACTAAGGTAAGAATGTTTTTTTTAACTTATACGGCGGGTGCGGCTATTTTCTGCCATTATATAATCATCGAAGTTTCCCTTACAAGCTTATAATAATATTTTCAAAGAAAATGTTTTATTTTATAAATATATGTCTCTTAAATTATTTCGAAATAGAAAGATATATTTCTCTAAAAAGAGTTTTGACTTCATCTATGTCAACATCTTTTGATAGATTTTACGCTTATTTGAAGTTGATTTATTATGATACAAAACTTATATATTGTATTGAAAGTTTTTTGATATGCTTGACTGTGGATGTGTTATTTTTATACCATTCATGGTTTATGGATGAAGTATTTACATTATGTATGCTAGTTTTAATACGAATGGTTATGTTATGTTTAAACCTTTTCATATGGGAATGCATTGGACTTAATATGTGACGGGTGGAGCCCGCTATAGATCCTCGATGCATCGGTAGGTCTAATGAGACAAACTAGTGTCTTGGCACAAGGCCTTGGAAAAATATTATTTGTAGCCTTGGCATGAGGCCTTGGCTATGTGGTTATGATGGTCTGGCATTATGCATTCCATCATTATGAAAGTGGTTATTGATATTGCATGTGATTATTCGATTAGTAGAATATCCATGTCAATAAGTAAATGGAATTATTTCATTTTATTTTTTCCATACTATGTTGAAGTTCATGTTTAAAAGGGTTTTGTTTTAGATATACATTTCCTTAAATGTTTATTCTTATTTATAAAAGTTTATGCTATATTGTTATCCTTACGGGGCATTTGAGCTCACCCCTTTTCTATGTTTTATTTTTCCTAGGATGTGAATAAGTAAATTATGAATGATCTGCAGAGATATTATGAGGGGATAATAGTGTGGACTATGGAGACAATATGTTGTTGTAGTAGTTTTTCACTTTATTATGTAATGTAAACTTCATGAATGTATCTAGTGTTTCCAATGCTACTAAACTAATCGGTCTTTTGATACATGATATTTCTTGTGATCATGCCAATGTTATGTAATAATTCACCGACTCTGGGTAACTGGGGTCGGGGCGTTACACACTACTAATACTAAATTTGGCTACAAAAATAGTTATTTTATACAATGATGCAACCCTTATGATTGGAAACATTTTAGACCAATGTTTGTTTTAGTCAAAAATACATGGACAATATGTTTTTCCTTCATGCCACTGACTCACTCTGGCTCCTAGAAAGGGAAAATTATATTTTCCAGGCTTCTGCGAAGAATATTTCTTCTCTATAATAGGAATATTTATAACATTATTCCTTTCTAAATTTTAGTGAAAGTTATGGAACAGACACAAATTCTGGACCTACCAAAATTTTGATTTTTTTAAAAAGGATAAAAAATGGCTTGATACTTTTGATCCTAAAAGAGTAGTTGGAACTTCATTTTCAATATATATGAACACAACTACTCTTGTTGGTCTCAGAAAAGTCTCTTGTCTGAATCTCATTGGGTAATTTCATGCATTCGTGTGCTGCATGATTTTCCACACAATGATGTAAATATATAGAAACAAAATTTGAGTTGAGGGCCATTCCCTTGAAATTAATTATTGTAAGAATGGTTTAAAAGATACTTCCAAATGGAAGTTGATGAAACTGGATTAACAACTAGGGTTCCCTATTCTATGTGCCTCCTTAAAACTACTCAATGTCTTTATCTAATCGAGAAGGAAATTATTGTTAGTTATGGAAATAAAGGAATTGAAAAGCTATTATACTTTTATAGATTTTTCATTGATAAAAACCATATGATTATATAATGTTGTTCATTATCCTATAGAAACACATCATTATGAACCTTTTTAAGTCTTCCAATCACAACTATTTGAAGCATATAAAGTAGAAATGTGATGTCTTTTGGCTAGAAATTTTCATAGTTGTTGTTTATTACATCTCATACATGGTATTTATAGACTGATTACTCCACATCAATTCATTTTTTCAGCCATAACTGGGGTGCTCAATACAATATGTCTTCTTCTCAAAAAAACTTATTTTTTAAGGAATATTTAACTATATTGAAGACCATAACAATGAAATAAACATTAGTTTAGTGGGTTATATCGATAATTAATGGGATCCTAGACAGTTGGAGTCTTAATATATTCATGTTGTCTTCATCAAGGACTGTTGGGATTGAGATATGATACAGAGGACTAGTCGGGCCTTATCACCTTGGGGAAAAGGTGGTTTTAAGTTGGGGAAAATGTTAGGTATGTGAACTGTGTGAAATTGGTGTGGCTTTTCATTTTTATATTCTATGTGGGGTTATCACAAGTGTTAAAGGGTATTAGCTACTAGTGGGGACAATTTAATCAATTTCTTATTAGTTGTTGGTAGCTGGTAGGGGGATATTAAATAGTGGTTGTGGTTATTAGAAGGGGTATAAAAATTCATTTAGGATTTTCTCCATCTTGGAAGCTATCATAGGTGTGGCCTTGGGAGGTCTACCCTAGTATCATTTGGATAGTTTTATTCCCTATGGTGAGTTATCTTTTTTCCTACCTTCTAATTCTTATTCCCCTTTACCTAATAGAATTCTATCTTAGTTTCTTATAGCTAGTCTACATTTCAACAATACAACATATCTCTTTTTTCCTTTTACATCTCTCGCACAAATTTTCTTAATAAGAAGTGTAGTTTCTACTAACTCTAATAAATTTTAACCCTCAGAATAATGAAAAACGGATGGTGGTTCCCTCCCATAAACATATTCAAAAGTTTTCTATCTTGTAGTGACATGAGTGGTTGTGTTGTAACTATATTCCCCCCATGGAATCCACCAAGACCATGTTTGAGGCCAGTAAAAAGTGAAACACTACAAGTATGTCTCCAAACACTTGATAAAAATTGTAGTTTATCCATCCATTTGTGGGTGATATGAAGAAGTAATTTTTAGAGTGATTCCTTGCATCAGGAAAAGTTCATTTCATAAGTTACCAACTAATGATCTCAGTCACAAAGAGTAGACTTATGAATTCCATGTAATAGGATGACCTCCATAAAAAACCTTTTTCACCACCCTAATTGTATAAGTGTGTTTAAGCTGAAACAAATGTGAATAATTACTCAATCTATCCATCAAAATCATAACTTATACAAATCATTGTGATTAGGTAATCCTAATACAACTTCCATCAAAATTTCATTGAAAATTAATTTTGGTATAGGAAGTGGTTATAACAAGCTAGTTGGAAACATCACATGGTGTTTCAATCATCAACACATCTCAAACTCTTAAAAATTTCATCATGCAGCATGTCATTCCATTATTAAACAACCAAATATCTAGTTTTTTATTTGGTTTTAGATTCCCAGCATGTCTTGTTTATAAAAAGGAATGACAATATTGGAAAAATTTTGAAATGAAAACCTAGTTTAGTGATAAAACTAATCTTCCTTGGTAATACATCATGTCGGCTCACATCTGGTACTCAAATTGGAAGTCAGGTTGTGTTGTAATAACTTTAATAAAACTATTTATCTCTTCATCCCCCTAAATATCATTCTTGAATTTATACAACTCTATCCAAAATAATTCAGATACAGCTGAACAATGCTATACGACTTTCTTGGAATCTCTATTTTCTACCTCTACAACCCATAATAATGAATATATGGCATGATCTTCCCTACTAGGTTTAAAAAACACTTCAAAATTCAATCCTAATAGTTTTAATTTCAAATAGTGTTGATTAATAGAATGAATTTTATGATCAAAAAAGTTATTGAGAGCTTTCTGGTTTTTATACACCAAAAAATGTTTCACCATTAAGTATTGTTTCCATTAACTCATTACCAATACCAATCCCATAATTTTCTTCTCATACACTAATTTAAATAAATTTTCTTCTTCCAATGTATTTCTATTGTACACCATAGGCCATCCCTATTGAGTTAGCAAAGCTCCAACCACCTTTCTGTAAGCATCACTCTCAATAATATAGGATTTTTTGAAATTTGGAAGAGTTAAAAGGGGTTAAAACAATTTATAATGAATTAATATATTTTTTAACACATTTGAGTTTCTTAGGGTCCATAGAAACACCTTTCTAAGAAATTATATACCACCTATATTCAACTGGTGTTTGATTAAAAAAAATATTTTTTTTGTAAACCATTAACTGTTCTACTTGCAACATTTCAAAAATTGTTTGTAAACTTATGATACTTTCTATCCAAAATTTTATTTAATGAGTGTATCATCTAAAAATAATAACAATTTTTTTTTGAATACCATTGAATTGTTTATTCATGGTTTACTGAAAGGTTTTTAGAGTATTCATGATCCCAAAATTCATAACCATTTATTCAAAAATGTATGAGATATTATGTCCTCAATTTTATGTAAATGCGTATATAATCAAAAATTATGAACAAAAATTTTACATCCCTTTGAAGAGTCCATTCACAGTTGATGGAAAAGTTTTCAATGACTTCCTAAGTATAAAAGTCATAACCAAGTATTTTTACTTCCCTTTTTGTGTTTTAAATGTCCCTTTCTCTATATCTACTAGCCTTATTAGAATTTTATAGAAACTAAGTCCATCTTAGTAATGTGTTTTACCCATTTTATATCATCATGTAGTTCCTCAATCAATTGAATATGGAACCTATTTAATATGGCCAGCTTGTTAAGGGATCAAAATTCCACACCCATCCACCATCTCCAATATTTTTATATATAGATTAATCATACTATCATATGGTCTATTAGTATGATGAATGATCCCACTTTCACCATCCCAAGAGTTTATGGAATGATAAATCATATTGCATGGTGTTATCCGTCATGGTTCATTAAATAAAGGCTGATATTCAAACATAACTCCTCTAACTATTTCAAGAAACCTCGATCTTCTATGGAGATCCCTTTTTTAGGAAGAACATACTCTATTTTCATGATAGAACCGTTTATATGACATGTTGAATTTTGTATCAACCATTTCAAGTCAATTGTACTCCCTTGTATAACTATGATCCCCTCTAACTTAACTTTTTTTATATCTCATTTAAACTCCATAGTTTTAGGGGTCGAAATCATTCGAATGGATCCCAATGTATTTAACCACTTCATTCCAAGGACCAGTTCTAGCTCTCTGATTTCAAACACATAATATTTAATATTAAAATCACTTTGTTCCAAGTTTACCACAACCTCCTTTAAAACTCCTTGAGATATAGCTCACTACCCATCCCACAACATAATTCTCAATGGGTTGGTCATCCCAACATCTAAATTGGCCACCTTTGTGATGAATTTCATAAAAAAGTTTTGACTAGATCTACTATCCATTATGACCTCAACTAGCACACCTGAAACTTTTCAAAAAACATCATTGATTTAGTCTACCCCTTCCCATAAATCTAAACTCCATTTAATCATACATTGGAACTGTTCCAATGTTTCTATCCTCTTTATCGAGTCATAATTCCTCTTTAGTGACCATTTTATTGTATTGTTCTTCTATCTCCCAAACTAATAACATAAAATTTTTATCAAGATAATGATGTATAGGATTGTAATTTTCCCATAGAAAAAAATAAAAACTCATTGGCTATCATACTTATCTTTATTTTCTATTCAAAAATCTCATTCCATTCCACCCTCCATCACTAGCGATTCATATTATTTCGTTATTTCCATTTCAACCATAGGCTGACTAGTTTGGAAGTTGTCCAGAGAAAATCCATCTCCCAAGAAAACTGTAGGAGGCACAGATTTCATATGAGCTCCCTTCAATGGACTATACCCTACCATCTATCTTTCAACCTTTCTAACAATATTCAATATCCAGAACATTTTTCCTAGCTCATGAGTAGAAACTCTGTTTTTGATTTCATCTCACATCCATTCCATGAATGTACTAATAAACCATGGGTCAATAAAATTTGGTATAATCCAACATTCTCAAATTCCTTGATGTATTCTTCCATAGTGGATCCCCCACTATCATTTTTTTCATCTCTATCCATGAGTGTCTATTTCAATTTGTCCTACTTCAAACTTATATTGGAATTTTTCCAATATAATAATCCATACAGAACTGGGTTCTCCATAGAGAGTTGTGATATAGGCACCTTCACATCCTCCATTTTCTGGGTAATCTAGAAATAGGTCTCTCTTTTCATAATACAGTCAAAAAGAATCTTAGGTGAAAACATTCATGGGCTCAATTTTTATCATCATATTTTTTAATCCACCTTCCCATGCTAGTTCATCAGGAAATAAACCTCTTCCATATTTATTTTGGAACTACATAATCCCACTTACACATTCTCTTGGATAATTAAGAGTGGACTTACTATGTTTTTTATGTTCATAACTATTCTATACTTGAAACTCATACTCATTAAACATTTTAATTATTATTTACTCTATTTTATGCACCCTTGGAGAAAAATATTCTTTAGTTTGTTAAAAATTCGCTACCAAAAAACATTATTTTTCAAATTGCTCAAAAATCAAAAAATCAATTTTGGTTTGCATAGTCCTCATTGAATTTTCATGTGCCAGCTCCCATTGTTCCCGCCCCAAATATAATTATTCCATAACCATATATATCATTTCATATGCATGATCTCTCTCTTCTTGTTTCCATAAAAAACCTCCCCCAATCCCATTCAACATAAGGTATCTTGGTCTCTCTCCTAGTATGCATCCAATTGACAGCCGACTGTAAGACTTCACTCAAAACAAACACACCACTATCCTAGATAAAAAAAGCGTTTCCAACTTCAAATCATCTCCATAAAAAGATCATAATCAAGCCTCTCAATGATAGAATTAAAATATTATCTATCCTATTAACTATGTTTGAAAAAACAATCTAATAACTAGTAATAATTCATTCATATGAATTATTTCTTTCTATACCAATTAAATCATAGTTCAGTTGTAAAATTATAATGAATAATAAAAATGATGATGTATTTCAGTATATATACAGTAAAAATAAATAGGATTGACCACCTTCTAGGAGTTCTAGAGACAATCCGAGGGAAACTACCTATCCACTATGCCACCACCAACATAAACCCAAACTTCTAGGAAAATATTCGCTTACTACCAAAGGCTGACTGCCAATTATTTTTATAGATGGAAATATTAAACCCATTGATTAGTAGAATAACCACCTCACCATGTATCAAGCCCACATCCTCATTCTTTGATATGTATGCAAGATAGTGGTGCATAATCAGCAATGACTATTCACCCCTCTCCTTAAAATTCATGTAACTTAGTTATGCATCAATGTTGAGAAAAATTCGATTATGCTAAAATATTATGACATAATTTATGATCATTAGGTAATAAAATATGTGTATTAAATTCATTTCCTAGGTTCCTATAATTTTTCAACAACAAATGAGTCTATTTTCTTCAGTTATGTCATTAGAAAAAGATATAAATTTTATTGGATTATATTAAGTCGACCTCCTTATTTTAATTGCATGTAATTGAAGTTTCTTTCCCATAATTCCTTAAATGTCTCCAATAATTCACATTAAATTGTAACACACATAACCCATTGATATATCACTCTTGATTAATAAGGCACAAGATAAACCACATCCTCTACTAGAAAAAAAGGAAAATATAGAGGGAAATCCTAGGAACCATGACCTCCCAACCTTCCTAACTCCTTACACCCGCATCTATGATAATAAATTTTATAATTTTTTTTATTTTATTGTTTTAAATTTTTTCATGAGAATTAGTAATTTATATGATTTATATTTTTCTATTTGTGATTTATGGGTAGAGTTTTTTGGTTCCATTAGTTCTGGTTTGTTGTATGTATGTGAGTTTCTTAACATTTTCTTCCATATTTCTTATTGGAAATATTTAATAGGTTATATAACATATTTTACTAGTTTATCAATGAAATTATATATATCATTATCATTATGATTGATAGTACACTATATGATTTTGGAAAACTCGGAATGAGGTGGTTTTTAGGAATTATAAAATCAATTCAAATATGGTTTTCCTTAGTTTAAGGTTCGAAAGTGGTTAAAAATTTACAACTTAAAAATCATTTTAATTAGGTTATTATGGATAGGTTTGGGTGTTTTGCATTATTTATCTAGGTTAGTTATGGTTTTTGGATTCTCTTAACCATGTAGGTTTCATGAGTGGATTCTTTTTCTATGAATGGTTAGAAGATGGTACAAATTTTTGGTCATTAATTTCAAGGTTTGAATCATGATTTATTTGGTTTATTTCTTTATATTATTAATATTGGTGATATTGTGGTTTAAAAATCTTATATTCTTATTGGGACCAATTTTCAACATGGATTTTTTTTATAATGCTCTGCAACATTGAGTGTCTTTATCATGTTGTATTTTCATATTGTTGTGGCACAAGTTGTGGACTGTTTTTGTGAGTATTATTTTTGTATAGTTTTTTAAGTTAATTTTGATGTTGTATTGTGATTAATTAATTATTATTTTTATTGTTGATGAGGGTTTGTTCTATCTATAAGATTTAGTTTTTTCTTGTTTTTTACTTTTTAGTGCATTGTTGAATTGGTTTTATTTATTTTCATATTGTGGATTATTTTAGATATAATAGTTTGGGTTGTAACATAATTTTTTTTGGGATGTTGTATTGTGACTTTGTTTTTTTAATGGAATTGAACTATATGTGTTCCTATAAATTGTATTTTTTCTTGTTGGCTACATATCATTTTCCACATAAATTAAATTGAATCATTAATAAAGTCATCAAGTTTAACATGGGTTTTTATGGTTCCATCAAGAATGATTAGAAATGGTAGTTTCTATATATTAAGGGGATCAAAAATGGAATATTTTTTCACCTCTTATAAATATCTTTTAATGTTACTTTTTCTAAGTTATCCATTTCTTTTCAATGCTACATGTTTTTTATCTATTATGATTATTAAATTTATTTCAATTTTTTTCAAAATAAAATATTCTTTAAAATTAAAATCAAATTTTTTTATTTTTATCCTTAAATTTTCACAATAATAAATCCACAATTGAGATGGAATGCATGGAAGAGAGATATCATACAAAGATACATTGTGGAGAAAGAGAAAAGGAAATTGAAGTTTTAAAGGTATGTTTTAGAATTCCATGTGGGAATGGTAATTATTTTCATTAGAAATATGACATCATCTTATTTATTTATGTACTATCCATTGAAAATGTTCCTATATAATTTGAGATATTATTTTTCATTATTCATTGTGAATCATTTATTGGAGAATTTTGTGGTGATTTGTTATAGATAAAATTATTAATTACACATGAAAACATTTTCACTAACTGAAATAATATTTATTACCTAAATTAAGGTATAAAAATAAAGAAATTAATGGGAGTGTAACATCGAAATATTAAAATACATGATGAATTATTATGAATAATTGGATGAAAAATTTGGTCAAACTCTATATAACCCTTAATTAGGATATTTTTATCCAGTGGTCTATCTTTTTTATTTATAAAAATTCATTCCCATTATGATTTAATGGTATTTAGTGTCAATTACCCAACAATTGATTAATTTATTATAGTTTTTTGTGGTTGTTTTATGATAAATTTTTTTATTGATGAATCATAATTGGATCTTATACTTCAAAGGACTTTCCCAATGACTTTTCTTATAGTTATTTTTTGTACTAAAAAAACTTGAGATATTAATTTTTTTATTATTCAATTCCTAATTATTGAGAAATTTTTTAGAAATGTTCCTGGGTAAACCTCTTAAAGCATTATATATTGTGGGAACAAACAAAAACGTTATATTTATTCACCGGAGTATGTTTATATTTGTTCCAAAATTTTCATTTTATTAGGTTTTTATCTTTTTTTGTAGATGGTTTTTCTAAACATACTGATGGATGACCAATATTTATGTTTTGTAATATTGAGTTTGATTTAAAAATCTATAAATATGTGTAATATTTTTGGTTAAAAATTTATATTTATTATTTATTTTGAATTATTTTTATTTTTTACTTTGTAGAACAATTTACTGAAGTCATGGATTGAAGGTGTAAACCAAAGACAATTCATTGATGTCATGGCTCAAACGTATGAATCAAAATGATGTGTTGGTTATGTGTATGAGTTTTGGTTGTTTTGTTACTATATTTTCATGACATGTGACATGTTATACAGATGTTTTGGATATGGTAATTAATTTCATTAATGGATATATTTGTTTAGTTATAGAATAATTATAATGTAATTTATAATGTTTCATTCTTTAGAACAAAATATTAATATGTATAATATATTTATCCATTAATGGATATGGTGACCATAGTTACTAGTTAATAAAGGGTATCATGAAAAATACCTATAAAGACTTCATAGAGTAGTTTCCAAGTGATAGTGGTAGCCAATGATGGTCTTGAAAGGGGTGTTTTCAATCTTGCCTATCGAGATTGTTAAAAGAAGTTGCGGAGAAATTGCCCATGTTCAAGAATAAAATTATATGAATAGAATATGAATGAGTGACCTCTCATGGAAATGGGTGAGACAACCTTATCTATATCCAGCCTTGTCTTCTTGATCACCCTCAACTATCCCATCACCTTCTCCCTGAACACCATTATCTTTTCCCTATTCCCCTTCCCCTACCTTCTCTAGTTTCCCTTCATTATCAACTTGTACCTAGATGATCAGGGTAGTATAGCTTCTAAACATACATGGAATGAGAAAACCCTATAAGGTGATATTCAAGGTAAAATTCATGATAGCATGATAGAAATAGGTGTTGCGATCTTTCATTACAGGATTAATTTTAGTCGTTTTAATATTCATTAATGATATAAAAACACATAATTTTTTATTTTAAATATATTGAATCGTTTAAATTTATTTTCAATCCCCGGCATGTCAATGGAACTAGTTGATCATCTAATTACTCCACTTTTCCCAGGATCTCTCCATCCCCAGCAGGTCAATAGATACCTCCTTGGATGATAATGGGAACTCGTTTACCTAATATCTAATTTCTCCAACCCAATAAAATCGGTTTCGGGATTACCGTTCCCTATATAATTATTAATCAGGTAGGGTTCATGTATCTTTTATAGGATACCAGAATCCATTTAAATTTAATATAAATTCTGTTTACTATTTTACAACCTAATAAAATTTTTATTATAAAAATCTATTTCATTTAGAGGTTGTTTTTTAGCAATAGTTTAAACCCCAACTGATTACTAAATTTTATATATTTTTTTAGCATATTTTTTTAAATAAATTTCATTAATTATTTTTTTAACAATATTTTTTATAAAACTGCCACTAAATATTAAAATTCAATAATAAATAATAAATAATAACAATAATGTAATTTTTTCGTATATGTATTTAAATGTGTGTCTATGTGTTATAAATAACTAAATAATAATAAAAAAATTAGATAATTAATATTGGAAATTGGTAATTATTGACAATTAGTTATTTTTTATTAATTATTAAATATTTATGACTAAAATTAACTATTTATTATCAATTCATAATTATTTATTTTTGATTATAAGTCATTCATTATTCATTATATATTAATAATAGTTATGTATATATATGTGTGTTCCTTTTCTATATTTCTATTAATTATTAATAATTAATAATTATTACAAATATATATAGAGAGAGATATGTGTATATATAAATATATATTTGTATATTTGTATAAATATATAAACATATTAACATATTTATATATATATGTGTGTGTGAATAAATAAATTAATATAATATAGTAATTATATTTTCTTAATCAATGGGAATAACATATAATATGTAATCAATATCTAATTATATAAAAATATAAGTGTATAAATAGATGTAAATATATACATAGTTATAAATATCTATATCTATAAATATATTTAAAAATATATATGTGTGTGTGTATTTAAATTTTTTTAAATATATATAAACATTAAAATAGATATGAATACATATATATGTAATATAAATTCATTGAAATAAATATATATGTGTGTATATATAACATAAACATACAAATATATAAATGTATATAAATGTATGTGTATATATAATGTGTTTGAACCAAACTGTTGTAATATAAATGTATAATTATATATAAAGATAAGTAAATATATAAATACTTATAATTATATTATTATGAATATATATAAAAAGATATAAATATATTCACATATATTTAAATATTTTATTATGTCGATATATATAAATATATGAAGATATTTAGATATATGTCATTTAAGCCGATATTATTGTCCCTTTTCAGTGGTTTATGATATTATACTCTCAGTATACATTCTTATCGATATAATACTGTGGAAATTGTAGTGATATTCCCACTTTTGGTGATTTATTCATTATTGTTTATTATATATGTGCATGTGTGTTTATATATATTAATGTATATTTATTTATAAGTTATATATATAATAAATACATAAATAACTAATTAAATAAATGATATATAATTAAATAAATATTAAATATTAAACAATAGATAAAAAAAATTTATAATTTAATTATAAATATACAATAAATTCAACTGAACAATTGTCACAAAAAGAACACCTGATTCTTTTTCACCATGGTAACCTAATATCCTTGTAGGTTGGATTATTTAATGATTAACTCTTTATTAATTACAATTTTAGGACTCTTGGAATCCCACGGTTAATGATTGGTTAGGAGGACCATTTCTCATCTGGACTATCTTTTGAAGGCCCTATTTGAATTTTATGATGAATTAGAAGACCATTTTCACAAGGGTGTATCCCTATGATCACTACCCCTACATCACGAGGTTGGGACCCCCCTCCCCCTCCCCCTTCGTCTTTTTGCTACATGTGATGCCCAGTTTTCATGAGGTCAACCACCCCATCCCTATCAAGATGGCCAAGATCCCCTATTACTTAATTTATGTGCATAAGAAAAATCCCACATACCTGACACCAAAATTCATTGGACAACCAGCGGGTCACCCCCAGTATCCTGTCATTCATCACCCATGGTTTTCACCAACAACCGCACTAGGTCCTTGATTGTGTTGTTCATGTCGGCTACCTCAACCTTCTACAATTGGCCCATGTTATACCAATTTTATCATCCTCTATAATCCACATGCATTACCTAGATGGAATTCACCCACATCCTCCCTTCATGATATCATCCCAACATAGAAAAAAACTCCCCCGTCGAAAATACTAGAGGTCATCTTCGTCGAAGTATATTCCACCAGAATCATCGTCGATGGTCATCTTCAACACCCTTGAGGTCCCATACCACAAAAATAATATGTTCATCCTAATTAAAGAATTTTGTGTGTGCCACTGAAGGGTGTCACAAGTATCCAAAACATGTTCTATTTTCACCAGCTCTAAGGTATGATACCCCCAGAGGAATCATCTTGAGACATCACCTGCTACATGCCCATTTATTCCCCCAAGATCCCATACTATAACACCCATGATCTTTGTAAAATGACCCTTTATATATTGAATTTGAGTTTATAAAAAACGTTTTTGATGTTTTTGGGGATTCTAGGGTGTTTAATTATGTTTTTGAAGTGTTTTTAGAGGTACACGATTTGTGAACGGTTTATATAAACTATGCATCACCTCTAAGAAACTGTAAAAAATGTTTTGGGAGTCACCAGCCAGGCACATGATTCGAGCACAGTTTTGAAAAACAATGAGAATGCCTAGGAGAAACCTTGTATATTGTATAGTGAGGAAAACCAATGTTGGTGTGTGGTTTTTCTAAGTATGTGAGAAAGAACTGTGAGGGGTTGGATTAATGCAATATCATTGCTTGGTTGGCACACAGTTGTCAAAACCATATGTCCTAACTATACGACATACAGTTGGCACCCAAAAAATCATTGATTTAATCTGAATTAACTCCCAAAAACACCTTAGATCTCTTAATTCTATAGGATATCAAATTCATTTTTCTCCCTAGGCTTGAGAGATGATCCCCTTAGATCCTTAAGTGATTCTTAGTTGAGTTAAGGTGTGTTTGAGATCTCGATTCACCAGTATGTCATCGTTCTTGACCATTATATTTAGATAATTTCTCCTCCTCTCTCTCAAAATCATATATCTAGTCTATTATGGATATATTTTGAACTATTGATGATAATATTTATCAATTATAATTGTATATATTGAAGGAATAAATATCTAATGTCAGATCTAGATAATTTTAGTGCCTTTCTTCATTTTCTCTAACTGTTGATTTATAGGTGACTTCACTCTCATACTCACTATCACTAGAACATGAAAGATTAGTTTTTATTAAATTAGGTGCATGAACTTGTTTTAGAATACTTGTTTTATTCCTAATATAAATCCATTTGGTTGAGGTTTTGGGAATTTTGGAAACTGTGTGGGTTTTATAAAACACTCTTTATTATAATTTTAAAATGATTTTTTAAAATTATGGGAATTAATATGAGGAATGTAAAGTGTTTGATAAAACATTTTCTCAAAAAAACTTGTTTTTTATGAAATCATTTGGTCATGGTAACTGGCATAATTACATTAGTGTGTGTTGGTTGGGATTGATTATGGTTATTATGTACCACCATCCAAATGGGACTAAGTGTGGACATGAAGTTCCACTATCAATGGTGACACCAAGATTTAGTGTTTGTGTGTGTCTGTGTTTGAACATGGGAATGAATATCCCAATGAAATGACAATGGTTTTAAAGAAATTATTTTTTCCATGTAACATTATTTTGGTTTTGATATAAACTATTTAACTATTTCTAAACAATTTTATATAAACTTTGATTACTGGTTCTTATCTTGGTAGTGTGAGGTGGGAAGTCTTTGGGGATATCCTACTGAGTTTTTACTCAGCCCCTTCTTCAGAAATTTGTTTATGTTTGTAGATGTCATCTATCAGGACACACGTAATGGAAAGTTTATTCATTTATTTAGTAATGATTCTTGATACCATGGATGGATCATGTTGTGTTGGATCTTTAAGATGGATGGGTTTTGGTTATCTTGATGCCACCTTGGTGTCTTTGAGTTATTTTCTTTCATTTTTTTTGGATATGTCTTTATTTTCACTAATACTTTTATATTTTTGTTTAATTTTTCCTGTCCTTTGGTTTTATTATTGTCTCATTCATCATATAATGGATTGGATATTTATTTTATTTTATGTCTTTGTTTTTATTTTCAAAAGGGAAAATCATTTCCCAAATGTTCTGGAATCCCTTGGAATTTATTGTCTGACTTTGGTGTCATGAAGATGTCACTTAAGGCCAATAACTCCCCCACCACTTCTCAAGACAATGAGGAGTGTTATTATCTTACAAATGGTATTAGTATTGGTCGGTCTTTTTTTCATTTTGGGACAAATGGAATCAGTTTTTTTGTTTGTTTTTTGTTTGTTCCTTGAGTTGGAATTGGTATCAGTCAATTTTTCTATCTCTTTATTTGGTAGTAAGGAGTTTGGATTATCATAACATGAAATTTAGAGCATAAAAATTCCTAGATAATTGTTTCATGTTGAACTTAAAACTATTAATGTGTTTGGGTACAAAAGTGTTCTGTGAAACATCTAGGGGTGTTTCACCTCATCGCCATGGGTTTAACAGATGATTGTTACATTTTGTTCCTTGATTTTAAGACTTCCCACTAAGACTACATTGTTCACTATGATTCTAATGATTTATGTAACTAGTTAAAAGGATATATTTTTGAAAAAAATAGTTATAATGGTTAGATTTTGAAATTAATGGTCGTAATGTTTCTTTTTATAGTAATTATGAGGTTTCTAATCCTTGAATACTAAGTGAAATTTTCGCTTTTTTATATAGAATGGAACCATAAATATGTCATAGAAATAAGTTGGAAGAGGATGTAGATTATGTGGTTGCACCTAAGCCAGAGGTGAACCAAAATTTGGTCAAAAGTATTGTCCAGTATTTTCAATCATTTAATATAGGTAATCGAGATGATGAGCCTTTACTAGTGGAACATTCAATCCGATTCCAATTCACCAATCTTCAAGGGTATTCTGATCCCAAAAAATAAGAGGTGGGGATAAATTTTGTGAATAGAATTTTTGACTTTCTAGGAACACTAGATAAACTAAAAGACAATTTTCAATGTATATGCTTGAATATCTGGCATTCCATTGGTGGGATATTGTTGTTCATACAAAATTTGATCAATGTATTACATTAAAGGATTTGAATAATTTTTCCACAAAATATTCTATCCACATAAATTGAAGATTTTATGAACTAAGAAATTCTTTTTCTTGAAGCAAGAAAATATCTCACTAATAGATTGTACGGATAAATTTATGAATTAAGTTCTCTTTTCCTCATAATTTACTACATCTTCCTCCTTAAAAGAACATATCATTGAAGCTAGGATTTGATTACAGGTCCACTCTATGATTTTCATTCTATGTATTACTAACTATAAAGAGATGATAAATTAGGAAATTTGGGTGGAAAGATATGTATTGGGAAATTTGATTGGAGGAAGCTTGTTTATCCTTATGGAAATAGGTGGGAACTCTAATGTTGGGAATAAGTGGAAGATGGAAACCTATTTCCAAAGTTGTGGAGTGTCATTGGATTAGATTGGGGGATCAATCAACTTCCCTCTTATACCGAAAAGCAAACTAGGATGCTTTCAATGTGGCTCACTTGGTCATATGAAGTGATATTGTACATCACAATCTAGAGAATTACACAAATGTAACCAGATGTGACACCTTTAGGGTCATTATCATAGTTCTCTAAGGCATAGTACAAGAGTTATATCCTAGGTCTCCCATACAACCTACACCTCTATTATACAGTCATTTTGGAATAGATGTCAACCTCAGAACAAAGTGAGTCAGTGATATTATAGGAAGACCAAAACATTATAGGCTATTCAATCTCAATAGAGAAATAATGTGAAAGTGACCACTGATATGTAGTTATATGGAGTAGAACAGATGATTGTGGGTGATAAATTAGGTCCTTTGTTGTTGAGAGCTATGATTCTTTTGAATTCTGCACTTATATAAGCTCTGTTTCATATGGGAAGATCCCACTAATTTATGACTTATATTATTGTGGATAATATAAGTTTGTATGTTGATATGATTCCTTCTATTTTGAAACATCAAACTCATCTTGGACAAAGAGAGTTTCATGATTTTAAGTGAATGGAATTTAGTATAAAAGTTGATGGTGTGGAATTTTCAGGGGATTTCTCAGTTTTAGAGATGGATGTATGTGACTTGATCTTTCATATGGATTTTTTTACATCATTCGAGGCCCAAATCGATTTTTATTCCAAACGGGTGAGTTTTAGATCTCTTTATGGCATTGAACATCTCTATAGAGGAGATTGGAATTTGGTAGTAGGAATAAAATGATAATTAGCACCAGTGGTAGGGATAATATCTTATTAGTTTTCAGAAGTTACTTTGTAATCTTTTAATGTAATCTCATATAGTGATTTTTCACCAATTGTGGATCAATTTATTCATTTATTCCCTGACAATTTCTCTAGATTTCCACCCAAAAGATATGTGGAATTTATGATTGATCGCATATAAATGACCAGTTCTTTTTCACTTCTTCCTTATAGAATGGAACCTAATGAATTTTGGGAATCAAAATTTCAGCATGAGGAGTGGGAATGAAAAGGGTTCATTTAGACTAGAACATATCTATGGGAAGCACCTATACTTTTGGTGAAAAAAAACAGAAATATTTATCATTGTTTAGTTTATCATATTCTTAACCAAGTTATAATAAATAATCGATATCTTATTCCAGGAATTAATGACCACATTGATTAATTGATGGGAGCCCATTATTTCTCTAAAATTTCCTTACATTTGGGTTATCACCATCTATGAATTTTGAAGGAGGATATAACAAAATCAACGTTCAAGAGTACATATGGAAATTATGAGTACGTGATTATGTCATTCAATTTAAAAAACTCAATAAAGTGTTTATTCCATTGATGAATCAGATATTTTAGAGGTATCTAGATTCCATTGTAGTGATATTTGTGGATGATATTCTGGTGTATTCTAGGACAAATTTCTATCATGAGAATCACTTTTTGATCGTGTTGGGTATCTTGTGAGATCATTGTATATATGTAAAAATTTCAATGTTTTATTTTTAGATATAAGAGGTATGTTTCCTTATCCATGTCATTTCTAGAAAAAGAGTTTTGTGAAACCTGATAAGATAGAAGTTGTTATCTCATGGCCACCATTGAATAACATGTTTGAGATATGCAGTTTCCTTGGATCACCATGTTATTACTGATGATTTATTAATAAAATTTCATGACATGATTCCCCAGTAAAATATATGAAAATTAATAAGAATCCTTTCAAATAAAACAATAAATTCTAAAAGTCTTTTCAAGAGATAAGGGTTAACCTTACACCAGCACATATCCTGATAAGTCTAAAATCTGGATAAGGATATGTGGTGTATTGTGATGCATTGGGGTTTGGGTTTAGAGTTTTTCTTATATAGGGGAATCAAGTTGTAGCTTATGGATTATGACCGTTATTTATACATGAAAAGATCAACCCAACACATGATTTAGAGCTAGCTACTATAGTGCATGCTTTTAAGTCGTGGTGACATTATCTTTATAGTGAGAAATTCATGGTGTTTATGGATCATAAAATCTTGAAACACATTTTATTATAAGGATATTTGAATATGAAACAATAAATATGGATGGAATACTTAAAAATATTTGAATTAAAATTCAAGTACATATCAGTTAAAGGTAACGCAATGAAAAATTCATTAAGTATAAAGTTATACAGTTAGATAGAAAAAGAGGCTTCAAATCAGTAGTAGATAATATTGGCCATAGCTGATATGCATCTAGATTGTGCTGAGAAGGGTGATGTTGAAATTTTATTTCTAGTTCCAATTATTTCTAATTTGGTCAAGAAGGTTTAAGAGGCACATACATCTAATTCAGAATGTTTATCCATGAGTTTAAAACTCAATGGTGGGGAGACTGTTGAGGGATAGATTCTTGATGGAAATTCTATATTGTGTTTTCAAGATCGGACTGTGTTACATTTGGATTATCAAAAATAGATGCATAATGCTTACCATTATTCGAGATGGATTATTGATCTTAGAATAAAAATATTTATAGGGAAATGAAAGAATGTGTTTGGTGTGTTATCAGGACATGAAAAGTGGTGAAGTTTGTTTTCAGAAGCCTTGCCTTTCAGCAAGTCAATGCAGAGCACCAATGACCAGAAGGTATGTTGTATTCCTTACATGTTCCAATATATAAATTATTTAAAATATCCATATACTTTTCCACAAGTCTAACAAGAATGGTTTGGAAACATAAAAACATATGGGTGATTGTGGATCAGCTCATAAAGTCATCTCATTTTAGCCTTATTCATGAATCCAATATGGTGGAAGACTTATCCATACATTATATTCAAGAAGTGGTAAAGAGTGATGGCATACCAAATTTGATTATGTCATACCTAGACCCCATGTTTTATATCTCTCTTTTGGAAATCAATGCAATAATCCCTTAGAACCTAGTTGAAAATGAGTATGTCTTATCATCCTCAAATGGATGGACAATATAGAAGGATGACCCAAATGTTTGAGGACATTATTAGGTCTTATGTAATGTATTTTTGTGTCTCATGGTAGGTTCACATGCCATTAGTGGATTTCCTGTATAATAACAATTTTTAGACTTCTATATATATGGAACCTTTTGAAGCATTGTAAGTACACCCTTATCATTCCCCACTTTGTTGGGTGGGAACAGGTGAGACTTCACTTGTTGGACCAATCCTTGTAAAAGAGACAACAGAGAAGATTCAATTAATCAAAAATATAATAGTGATGGCTCATAGTAATCATAAATATCTTGTAGATCATCATCATAGAACATTTACATTTGAGGTGGGTGATCGTGTTTTTATGATAATCTGTCCATGGTTTGGGCATCATCGTTTTGGGAAATAGGGAAAGTTGTCTCCCTGGTACATTAGACCTTTTGAGATGCTTGAATGAGTTATTGAGGTGGAATATCGGTTGTCTTTTCCATCATGTTTCAATACTATTCATAATGTGATTCATGTATCTCAAATGGAAAATTACCATTATGATCCTGACCATGTTATTCGATTAGATCACATTGACCTAAATTTGGATGCTACATTGATTCATGTGCTGGTATGAATTTTGGATAGACAAGAGAAGATATTTCATGGGAAAAGAATTATTCTAATATATTTTTTGTGGAAACATAGTCAAATTTAGGAAGACACATGGAAGTGTGAAAAGAAAATATTGGAATAGTGACCCAAACTCTTCCACGATAACACCAATTTTCTATATTTCTAGGTCAAAAAGTCCAATGGTTGGGATAATATATCTCCCCTTTTTCAAGTACATTACTCTTTATTTATGAAATTTTTGCTTATAAAATACTTGGGTAAAGTTTAGGGAGATTTCCAGCTATTTAGACATGCTTTTGAAGTGTTTTTGGAGGTTCATGGATTGTGAAAGGTTGGTAGAAATTGTGCACCACCTCTAAGAAATCATGAAACATGGTTTGGGAGTCACTGGGTAGGTGCACAGTTAGTGCATAGTTTGGCGAAATAGTGTGAATTCCAAGGGCGAAAAATGCATTTTGGACAGTGAGGAAAGGTATGGTTGGCACACCATTTGTCTAACCATATGAGAAAACAATTATTGATGTTGGATTATGGTTGTAACGACACACAGTTGGAACATTATTTTCCAAACCGTGCAGCGTAACTTTGGCACCCCAAAAATCTAGGATCTAGTCAAATTTAAATCCAAAAACCCCTTTAATCACCTAATTTTAATTGATCTTGAATGCCATTTTCTCACTAGTCTTAAGAGATGATCCCATTCAATCTAACAGAAATTCATAAGTGAATAATTATGCGATAGAGATCCAAATTCATCATAAAGTCGTCATTCTTCAACATTCTCCTTGGATCTCTTCTCCTCCCCTCTCTTAGAATCATATATCTATTATTTTATGGATATATCTATGATAATATATAGAAAAATTTTGATTTATGATAGGATATATTTATGGAAAGAATATATATGGTATGATCTAGGGAATTTTAGTTTCATTCTTCATTTTTTCCAACTGTTGAGAGGTAGGCGGATTCTCTCTAATCGTCACATTTTCTAGAACTTGAAGGATTAGTTTTGATTAACTGAACTGCATGAAATTATTGTGAAAGGATTTTGTGATTCTTGATGGAAATCCCTTTGGTTGTGGTTTTTGGAATTGTGGAAATTGGCTGACTTTTGGAAAACTCTCGCATTTAAAATTCTAAAATGATGATTTTAATATCATGGTTTTTCTTTTACACATATAAAGTGTATGATAGAATGTCTTCAAGAAATATTTGGTTTGTATGAAATGATTTGATCGTATAAATTTCTGTAATTTCATTGGAATGTGTAAGTTGATATGGATTATTGTCATGAAGTACCACCATCAATGTTTTATAAATTATGGGTGTGAATTTCCACCATAAATAGTGACACTAAGCTTGTGTGTGTGTGTGTGTGTTTTGGTGTGTGGTATTTTTTGTGAAAATGGAAATGAATATTCCAAATCAATGAAAAGGCTTTAAATACTTTATTTTATCCCTAGAACATGATTTTGGTTTTTATATAATCAGTTTTTACTATTTTTAAACTATTTTATATAAACAATGTTAACTGGTTCTTTTCCTAGTGGTGTGAGTTGGGAAGTCTTTGGGGAAGTCCTAATGATTTTATACTCACACCCTTCTTGGGAACTTTTTGTTCATTTTCAGATCTCATCCATTGTGAAGTAGGTAAAGGAAATGTATCTCAGTTATTCTGTGATGCTTCATGATACCATGGATGGATAACAACGTGTTAGAGCTTGTATATGGTTGGGTTTTAGTTTTCTTGATTCCACCTTGGTGCCTTTGAGTTATTTCATTTAGTTTTGTTTGGATATGTCTTTATTTCTACTTGTATTCCAATATTCTTTTCTACATTTAGATGTCCTTTGGTTGTATTATTTACTTATTCATCATATAAAGCATTTGATGTTACTGGATTTTTTGTCACAATATTTTATTTTCAAAAGGGAAAATCATCCCCAAAATTTTCTTAGATCCCTTGGCTTTTATTTATATCCTTTAGTGTCTCAGGGATGTCACCTAATTCTAGAAACTCCCCCATCACTCCTAAATACAATCAGGGGAAAGATGTCACATATACCATCCATAGTGTTGATGGAAAGTGAATTTTATAGAGAAAAAGATATGAAAAGTTCTAGTTGAGGTCCCAAAATTCCAAAAATGTAAAACTACAAGTTTCTTTTTTTATGTTGGGTATGAAAATGACCTTCATACCCTAAATTCTCCCCTTCTCATATTTCCCCTTGGTGCTCATAGAACTCCACTCCTATGATAATACCAACATCACCTCCTCACCAATGCTAGTCTGACCATCGCCTTCTATCACCCTATTATGTCATAAACCAACATGGGTAGACGCCGAACCAGGCAGCCAATCTGATCTGAAATAAGGCCTGACAGGAATTCCCAACCCTCATGGGCGGAAAACTACTGTCAATAATTAAGGTAAATTGGGAATTATTTAGCCCTAAAACAATAAATAAATAAAAAATAACATAATAAAAGAAATAATAAGAAACAAAAAATAAATAAAACTAGGAATACTTCCATGTGACCTCACAGGTCACCACCAACCATAGAACCACACTCGCTCAGGGAGCGATCCATATCTGAGTGAACCTAATACATAAAAATGAAAAAGAATATAGTTTTGAGCATTTAAATTACTAGTTACGATGCTGAAAAAACAACTCCCTATACCTTAACATAAAAGTGAAAACCAATCATTCTAGTTTGAAAGTAATACATATAAAAAAATAGGTTTTCATTTCATTTTTAAAATAAGTAACTAGCCAATAATTTCACAAGAACCATTTCCCCTTTCATTTTTTCAAAACTATTTTATAGAGAGTAATGGATTTTCAAGAAAACCATTTATAAGAAGAAATAAACTAATAAAAAAAGTATCTTAACGAAAATTCATAGTAGTAAAAGACTATCACAAGGTTTTATAATACATAGGAATCATAACAATATTTATATCATTTTGTACATGAAAGGGAAACTAAAAACAATAAAATTTTAAAATAACACCATAAAAAACAGAGGTAAACTAAGAGAAATCACCATGTACAATCCATAAGTAGCTAGTTTAGTGATGTAATAGACACCTTGTTTCTCTGTGATTATGTTAAACAAGAATCCTTTCTCGTATACAATCCACTAAAGAGGGCTCAACCCAAAGTTACAGCGGTCCCCAACATCATAAAGTGTTTTCTTTGTGTTGTATCATAATCCAACTAGGTATACCAAGACATGGGACCTGACATCCCCTAACTATTGGTCCTATAATAACCTTCTATGGACCTAGAGTTCCCTCATTCCATGCTCAAATGGATGTAATTTTTTATCAAGCTTATATATACATACGTATCATATAATTTTCACTAAACCCACCATTTATTTTCCACCTCTAAATTACCTTTTAAACATTTCTCATTTATTCCTTTACAAAATCTTCAATGGTTCAAAAGTACCAATACCATACATAAATTACATATCAAATATTCATATTTCACCTCCTTTCTAATTCAAGGGGCATGACTTAAGAATATTTTTTATTCCCTTAAAATATTTGAAAGTGTTAACTGGGACTCATCACTTTAAAATAAAAAAATTTATTTTAGAAAACACATTTTTCACCCTAATAAATTCTAGTTCCAAAACAATTATTCACATGATTAAAAACACTTAAAAACCAAGTGATCACATAGGATTTTTAATATTTAAAAAAACATTGAAAACATACTTGAGTAAGAGAAATCCCTGGGAAAAATTATAAAAAACATAGAAAATAAGGGGGAAACAAATTTAAATCATTAATTTTTTTTTAATATCATATATACTTTATATAATAATGAAAACACACTTAGAAAATATAGAAATTACAATTCTCAATTTAAAGTTATGGACATACGGTAGCCTACCTCAAAACATGATGCCTTCGATTATGGCCACTTGAATCCACCCTTTATCACTTACGTTCATATGCACCTTAACATATATATAAACACACCTAGCCCCAATTTACATATTCATATTTCCATAAGTGAATATTTATATTGTGTCCCTTATATATATGTATATATTTTCATATACATGTTTGTCACTTTTAAAGAGAAGAAAGACACCCTAAATAATAAAGAGGAAACTAAAAATCACCAAAGACCTTATTAAAATTGGTCCAAATAATTAGAATGGAATAAATCATACACCAAACCTTTCTACAATAGATGTGTGAGACCCAATATCATTTCAATCGGATCTAAGGAAACCCACAAAATGAATGAAAACTGTAGGCATATAATAAAGCACAAAAAAATTAGACCATGATCAAACCCAAGTGTTCGACCAAACTCACCCACAACAAGGGGTAGAAGAAAAAGGAAGAAAGAAGTCAAAGAAAGATTAATGTCATACTTGTGATAATTTTATTAAAAAATGGGAGGGTAAATGACCAAAAAATTGATATAAGAGGGAAGGTCATGGTGTGCGGTTAGAAGAGGGGAGAGGGGTATGGTCTCATGATAAAAGGAAGGGGGTACCCCATTTAGATTTTGTTTATATATTATTATTATCATCCTAATTAATTAATTATTCATTTGTTTTAATATCATATATTTGTTAAAATTAGTAGAACCACATAGTTTGGCTGCACAGTCTACCAAACCATGTTCCAACTGTGTGGGAGATTCTGTCCCCCTAAATGGGAACCACTCACTTTTCCCTAGACTACTGAACTATTTCTCCAAACCATACACTGCCCTACATCTCTCAAAAATTTACCAAATACGGTGGAAAACACTTGTAAAAAAACCCAATATCCAAGTGAAGAAACAAGTACCAAGAAATAAATACAATAAAAGATAAAATCAGGTTCAGGGTGTGGTATTTCTCCCCACCATGAAAAAAATTTTATTCAAGAAATTCACCCATCTTAACGTGGAACAAAAAACAATATGCTCAGATCCAAAGGAAAGAAACTCCTTTAATTAAACCTAGAAACCAAATCCAAAACTAATGAAATTCACTACACTAAGGAATCTAATAAATCGGGTGTGACCTTTCAACTTCACAAATCACACCTGAACAACTAATGATAAAGCACTGAAAAGATACATTTTGGGACTCCCCGCCATTTAAAACCCAACTAGAACTAACTGGCCCCAAAAAAGGGGTAAAAATGGAAGAAACTCAGACTGAACACTATACTAAAAAAGGATTCATAAATTCTATAGTATAAAAATATCTCTAAATGAGCACTACTCTAAGTGAAAACCATTCCAACAGAAAGCTAATAATTCAAAAGTGATTATCCATAAGCCGCAACCACCAAAATTTGATGAAAAAAATACATTATTGTAATCAAAATTGAGTTATATAAGATATCATCCAAAAATATCCCAAAACAAGCCAGCAAGATTTTGAAACAAAAATGTTTCAAATTTTTTGAAAACCCTGGTGAGGAAAACAAAAACGGTTTCCACTCTAACATCAGAAACAAACTGTTCGGTCAACATCCACCACACTCGGAAACTCCTTCAATGTGTGAAAATATTCACTCCATGACCTATGGTAGGAGCCATTATGTCTTGAATCATCTTTTACCCCATAGTCAAGAGCTAAGAATTTCTGACCGGAACTTACTTTAATGGCACCATGACTTACATAATCTCTTCAGGTTTCCCAGGAGGCCACACTGATGATGTACCTTTATTGGATTATGGAATGATGGCATATAGTTCCCAAACCAAATAAATTAGAAGTAAACAAAATATTTCTCGTTCTGGTGAGAATTAGGAACTTTGGAACGAGACACCCCATGAATAGATTCCTCTAGTTCACACTCTTGATCGGATGGGGAACCCTCTCTAACACTAAAAGAATCTGAACTACCAACCACGACTAGTTTTCCCCTAAAAACCAACACATCTAGGAATGCCTCATCTAAAAAATTCCTAAACGTAACTTTCTCGAATGAGAAAAATCATTCCTTAAACATAGGAAAAATACCCCACAAAAATATTTGATCATTTAGTAGATTTATCAATGCCAACTCTAGGGGAAAAAACTAGCCTATTCAAGATGCCCAACACAACCCTTCGTCATCAATTTACCTATCTGAACACCAACGAGCTCTACCATCCTACAACATCTATCACAACATAAAATGCATGAAAAACAGTCAAATTATAAATGAACTTAACTCCACCACTCCACTGGGGCTCTAGAAAAGTCTAACAACCAAAATAGACTCCTCGGAAACTTTGAGGACCTTTCTAGATGAAATAATCTAAATAACATAAAAACACCAGACCAAATCAATAAAAACCAATACTCAAGTAAAAACAAACTAAAATAATACTTTAACCCCAATGTACCAATATAAAAACCATACCACACATAATGGAATCAATGTCCCCATTTTGAAACTATCATTTCCATTCCAAATTCAAAACCATTTTACACTTCACAACCATTTGAACATAAAAATACTTTTCAAAATCCACTTTCCATTTTAAGTCCTATGGCACTAAAATCATTCTGACACACCTACTTATCAAAACATCACAATCCCCTTTTTAGAAACATTTATATAAAGAAATACAAGTTAAAAAGTTTGAAACATACAAATGGTATTCCATCAAACCTCACATATATACACCCTTGTGCCATCTCAGGCACCTATCCCCCCATTCCAATAACCATCCATTAACCACACACATTAATTGATATATAAATCTTTGATCACTCATTGGAATATGAAGGGTACAATAAAAGGAATAACATCACATTCCAATCCTATCATCAAAATACCCAAACAAATTTTTAAATTCACCCCTTTTTATCAAAACAAACATTTTCATATTCCCTATTTAATTAAA
Source organism: Viscum album (assembly GCA_963277665.1). Taxonomy (NCBI): domain Eukaryota; kingdom Viridiplantae; phylum Streptophyta; class Magnoliopsida; order Santalales; family Viscaceae; genus Viscum; species Viscum album. The sequence continues at coordinate 1,432,028,140 of OY728141.1, forward strand.
AATCACATCTTACAAAACCATTCAAAATTCAAAAGAAAACCCCTTCCATTTTCAAGAAATTTTTCTTTTTATTTTAAAATAACCCAAATATTTCATTTTTGAAAATCACATTTTGATAAACCAAGCATCATTTTAAAATTAAAGGCTATCACTCCAAAACCAATTCAATCCAAAAAAACAAATAAAAAAGAAACATTAAAGTAAAAAAATTAAAATTAAAAATAACTTTGAAAATATTCTGCTACACACAGCATTTCTTCATGTTTTAGAAGACCAAGTGACAATTTTTTGAGAACATAAAAGGTCAATAAAGTATTTTTATAATTTGTACATGGTTTTCTAGAAAATTAATAGTACCCATGAACCTGTTAAATTATCCCAAAATAAAATCCAAACCTTGGAGCCTTTAAAAATAACCCACTAACTCTCAAACACTCAAAGAAACCAAAACATCAAAAAATACAAGATTCAAACTCAGATTTTGAGGCATAAACATCCTGGACTACCCGGGAAATTCATACATCCTTCTAAATAGTTGTTGATCACGTGCATACCCATGGATGGCTACTCAATTCTGAAAATCTTATCCTTAAACTACCATAGATTCCTAAATAACAAGGTAAAATTCTCAAATAACATTTTTTACAAAACCAACCCAAGTCAACCTTGAACCAAGAACCCTATATGATCTAAAATAAGTCTCAAGATGCATTCTCGATACTCCTGGCCTAAAAACTAGTGTTAAGCATCAAGGGCCACTCAATTTTGAATCATCTATCCAAAAAAATAAAAAATAAATAAACAAGAAAAAAATAAATGAACAAACTAGTGCCAGAAAAAAAACTAGGCATACCTTTATGTGACATCACAGGTCACCTCTAACCATAGAACCATGGTCACTTCAAGAGAAATCGAGAGCTGAGAGAACTTGATATTGAAAAATAATAAACAATATAGGTGGGATCATTAAAATTCCAAGTAGGGATGCCAAAATAAACAATGACCTATGCCTTAATATTAAATAGAAATCCAATCATTCCAGTTTAAAAATAATAATAATATATATATAGGTTTTCTTTTCTTTTTTAAAACAAGTAACGAGATAATAATTTCAAAAGAACCATTTTACATTTTATTTTTTCAAAACCATATTACAAAGAATAGGGTATCATTGAATAGACCATTTATAAGAAGGAATGAACAAATAAAGAATATCAATTAAAAATTATAGTAGTAGAAGTATATCACAAGGTGTTATAATATAGATGAAAGAATAACAAGATTTATATCATTTTGTACATGAAAAAGAAATAAAGCATAAGAGAATTTGAAAATAGTACAATAGAAAATTCGAGTAAACTGAGAAGACATACCATGGTAAATCCATAAGTAGCAAGGTTAGTGTGGTACTAGGAACCTCATATCTTGATGATCAAGTTATACAAGAATTATTTCTTGTGATCAAGCCATTGAAGAGGGAAAATCACAATGTTCAGTGGTCCCTAACATCATTAAGTGTTTTTCTAGTGGTGTATCATAATCTTATTAATAATACCAAGACATGGGCCCCACAATCCCATAACTACTAGCTATATCTTAAACACCTTGGTACCCAAGGTTACTAAATTCCATGTTCAAATGTAGCTGAGTTTTTATCATGCTATCATATACATACATATCATATATTTTTCTCTAAACCAACTTTTCATTTTCCACCTATGAATTACCTTTTACGTGAAATTGATTTCTTCCTTTCCAATATCAATAATAGTTCACCAGTCCCAATATCAGGAATACATTACATTTAACGCACTCATCACTCACCACATATGCCATAAAAGTGGAATTTCATAAGATGGGATTTACTTTTCAATAAAACACTTCAAAGTGCCAATAGAGCCTCATCAATTTAAAATAAATAACATTATTTTAGAAAACAATTTTTTTTTTGCACTCATTACAAGTTCCAAAAACATTCATCACATTAGAAAAAACACTTTAAAACCAATCAAGTGCGTTATATATTTTATATTTCAAAAAAACCATGAAAACAAACTTTAGCAATAGAAATTCATGGTAGAAATTCAGAAAAACATAGAAAATATGAGAGAAACGTATTTAATTCATCACAATATTTTTTCATATCATATATAATTTATATTATAATCCAAAACCCCTTAAAACAACCAAGATATCATAGCTCTCAAATTAATGGTACAGGTATTGGGTAACCTATATCAAAACATGATGCCTTTGATGATGGACACTCAAATCCACCCTTTTCACTTACATGGATATCAAACTTCACATATATTTAAGTACACCAATCCCCAATGTACATATTCATATTACCATAAGTGAATATATACATGGTTCTCTTATATATATGTATATATTTTCATATACATATAAGTTTCCATCAATGAGTTTTAAGACACCCTAAATAATAAAGTGGAAACTAAAAATCACAAAATACCAAATTAAAATTTGGACAAAGAATTTGAATAGAAGAAAACAAACATAAAACCTCACTTCCTTAGATGTGTGAGACCCAATCCCACCTCAACCGGGTTTCAGAAATACCACAAAATTAAATGAACCCCTAGGTAAGGAATAATGAATACAAAGGACCATGAGAATGCCGTAGGGTTTGAAAAAAATCACACAATAATGAGGGGAAGAATAAAAATTTAGAAGAAAGTGGCGGGGAGGAGGACAGTCATACTTGCGATGATCACATAAAGAAACAAGATGATAAATACCAACAATACGAGGGAGTAGAGGAGGTCGTGGTGCGTAGCTGAAAGTGTAGAGAGGGTTTGGCTTTCACGAAAAATAGAGAAAGGGATACCATTTTATATTATGGTTATCTATTATTATTATTATTAACATAATTCATTATTTATTTACATTTATATTTTATTTCTTTTAACCTGGTAGATCGCATGGGCTGAAGAGGCTAGTGTATGGTGAAATTCTTAATTTCACAACCTAGATAAAGCCACTATCTGGGCCACACAACTTTCTCAAGTTCAACATATAGTTTCCCTCAACCATGTTCCAATTGTGAACCACACTATATACATATAAAATTTCCCAAATACTTGGTAAAAACACATAGATATCAACCCAAGATATATGGGGAAAACAATGATAAATGAAATAAATAAAATAAAATTGAAATCTAGGGATAAATTGTGAAAACCCACCTCCTCCCATGGGATCATCTCATCATTTCCACCTATATTTTGATCATCATGTTTCTTCCTTATCAATGCTCTCATACAACCATCCTTCATCATGCTCTTCTATTCATGTGCTTTTCCATCTGTAGTCTCCTACAATCATCATTCTCATACCATAGTCAAATTTTTCCTAGGAGTTCCCTCATCCCACCATCGGATCCTCTCACACAAATAACATATCTCCCTCACCCTTCTACCAGTTCCTACTGTATCTTAAACTATATTTTCTATAAATTCTATGCCCCCTTTATTTTTTTGATTTATTTTTTTAATTGGAATAAATATAAACTAAGAATTATTTTTAATATCTTATATTCATTAATTTTATAGGTTGATTGATCCAAGTGGATGGAAAATTTTTAATATAAAAAATAAATGTATTGTTATTTTCATTTTGATGGAATACATTTCAGTGATTCATATGGAAAAATACATTATGGAGGTGAAAGATCAATTGGTAGAGTTCTAATAGAAGTAATTTTATTTCATGAAAGATCAAGATTGGCATTGTGGATTCTAAAGTGTGATGTGTCATTGTAAGAGTTAAGATACATATTATTGTTTTAAAATTGTATTTTTTAGAACTTATAAATGATGGGGGGTTGAAAAATTGTTCACATTCAATGAAATTTTTTCTCGTGTCTACATTATTTTGAGGATATATGAATTCTTGCGATCTATAGTATATGTAGATGAAATAAAAATACATGTCAAAATTTCTTATATTAATATATTGGATAAATGTTATGTATTGTCATTTTATATTTCAATTATACAGTTGAATTAGTTTGTGGGAATTCAAAACAAATTTTATCATCTAATGGTGCTTTTCAAATGTTACTTTGTGCAATTAGTAGTGTGACATGTTTGATAACATAGTTAAATGATACAAAGTGGAATGAATTATTGAAGGATATTGGCTATATTTTTTGCTTTTGAAAAATAATTGATGGAGATGATATTCATGTACATCATTACAAATCAGTTTAACAATGAATTTTTAAGGAAAAGTCCTCAAGGGATTAATTTCAAATGAAAAGATAGGAGTTTCATGTAGAAGTTTAAAACTTATTTATTGGTGAATTCCAATCTATTTAATTGGGTAAAAAATTTCAATGTGATCATATGCACTCAACAGAATATAGGATAATTTTTTTTGAATATTTAAGAGAATCATTAATTTCACCTATCACTTGTAATGAGGTGAAGTTTAATGTTGAAAAATCATACAATAAAATTAAATCTATCTTGTACAGAGACTATGGTATATCCCTAATATATCATCAATTTTTAATATCCAAGTAAAAAATTATTTGGTGGAATATATGGGGTTTTATATCAGTCATATTTGTTAATCCATTAGATATGAAATAGACTAATGGAAGTTGGTCTGAAAATAATATAAAAAATGGTATCTTTAGAAAATGAAATATTTGAAAAATTATTCATTACATATGGGTGTCAAACAAATAGTTTCTTATTAGGTGATCAACCTGTGTTGTTTTAGATATGTGTAAGAACAATGTTCCTTATAAAGGTACCTTGTTACTAGTAACAACATATGATGTAGGGAAAACCACTACCCATTGGAATATTCAATGGTTGGGGGTGAAAAATATGATAATTGGACTTGTCCTTCAAGAAATTGAGAATAAATTTCATTTTTTTATTTAAATTTCTGTTGTATTTGATCTACAAAATGTGATTATAATTGTTGTTAGAACAATATTTTGTGGATATATACATGCATATTTTTATCATCATGTGAATTAAAATTTCACTTCTAAAATTAAAAAATTATTTAGGGAAATGGGAAGAGGAACTAAGGAATGGGAATTTAAATTATTGGATTTCAATTGTTACTCTCAGTTTGTGTAAAGACCCTGACCTTAGTAGTACAAAGTAAATGGTCACTTTATTACATTGACACTAGATATAAGTAATCACATCCCAATGGACTGAATAGTTTAGTTTTCTTGGTAAACTAGATACATACATGAATCCAAAATTACGTTGAAAACATAAAAACACTTTTTTTCATTGGGATCATAATTTTTTTCATCAATCACATCATTGAATATCATTAATAATACCCATCTTGGATTCTTGTGGAAATATAACATAATAAAGGGTTGATATCATATGCTTAGTAATGGTATTCATGCAATGGAATGAAAATAAAAAATTCATTATTTGAAAAGAATAATTGATAATAAAATAATTGTGTATAAATAATAAAAATTGATTAAAAATTATCCATGGAAGGCCGAAATTTTCAAATTTTCACATGCATATAAATAAATGATTTCATAAATATGGAATTAAAAATGTTAGATATCTTAAAATTACTATTCATTCCTTCCAATACATATAAACTTCCTTCAAGGCCCTGTTCTAAGACATCTATATAAATGGGTAATGTCTTATCCAAATACCCAATCTATTTTGTCTCATGATACATACCAATGCATCTAGGGGATATTTAATTCTTTTCCCCACCCATAACATAATGAGTTAAATACATTTATCATATGAATAAACAATATTCAATATGCCATAAAACTAAATAATTATCTATGTTGAAAGAACTAGAATATGAAATTTCAGTACTTTACCTAGTAAAAATGATCATAACCCAAACATAGAAATAAGGTGGATGGTATCATTAGATTATGTCCTCAATAAATAATAAGATTCAACAAATAATGTTGATATAGATAAAAATACTTTATCAATATCACTAGAAAATGTCTTGCAAGAAATACTATTTTCACTTTAAAATCACTTATTTATATTCTAAAAATTTCCCAAATATCATAGAAAATATTTTCTTTTAAAATAACCATTGAAATTTGTAAAGGGGTATTAAATTAATTTTTGAATAATAATGGTTGGAAATTTTTTGTAGTTCATGTATGGTAGAACAAATATCCCTTTTACATTTTTAGTAAATGATGAAAAAGTACCTTTTTTGAAAAATGAAAAGAATATTCATCTTCAAATTTTTTTTAAAAAGTAAAACATGGGTAAACATTTATTTAATAAATAATTTGATAATATTAAAATCATTCTTAAAAACATTTTAAGGTAAATATGGATATATAAGAGAAATAAAATTTGACCGAAGAGTGAAATAATGTTGGGTTTCTTTAATGATATTATTTCAATATCTTGAGTAATTAAAGAGTGGAATAAGAAAAGAAAACATTTAATTTATAGAAATAAATATATTATAATAAAATATATTTTTTCATAAAAATATCAAATAATTCTCCCAATAGATACATAAACATTAACAATCTCAAATAATGATGAGATTGTGAAATAAAGCCTTACCTCGGGTCTGAATTCTTTCATATGTGTTTAAACCTCCTTTATAATAAATATAGATTTGTTATACAAATAATATAGAACCATAATCATATATGTAATACCATATATTATTTACATATCATATTTTATCATCAATTTATTAGCAATTATTTCTTAAAATCATTATTTTAAGTGATAACTGCTTCATTTTTCATGTATGTTTTGGTTCTATAGTTCAAATATTTATTTGATCATGGTTAAATAATTGAAATATTGTTATTAATGATATAAATATCATATATATATATACATTATATATGTATTTATATCAATCCATATAAATTATATATAGAAAAATGAATTACACCGTCCATGGAGATGGTAGGTCGTGCGTACACATGAACACTGTTTTCACTATTCAACAGTCAAAAAAATAAATATAAATAATAATTAAAATTAAAATAATTATTATTATATCATATATTTCATATAAATTCATTAAAATTTTCCTTATTGCCATCCATATAAAGTTTAATTGAATAATTAATCACATCGTTTCGTGGAGGTGGTAGTCCACACATACGCAAGAGTGATGTTTTCATTTTAAAATGTATTAGAAAGTAAGAATGTAGATGTGATATTATAGTTCTGTAATAATAATAATAATTGTTTAAATATAATATATAAACCTTAAATCTCTCAAAATTAACATTCATGAAAGCTGGTTATGGAAAATGAATTGTATTACTACGTAGAGACGGTAAGTTGTACGTATGCACAAGTGATACGTTCACCTCCCATTTGATGGGAATTAGGGTAAATAATGGTGGTTTCATAATCCAAATAAAATTTAATAATATTTATAATTATAAATTTATTGTCTTATGATGAATACCATACATTTATAGGTATTGAAAAAATATGTTATAATTAAAGTGATTGGTCATGGCGGTTACGTCTTCTTTCAAAGAACTCCTTTCAATATACTCTTAAGGATCACAGGGATGATATTTTAGGAAAACCATAACCTCTATAATTTTTATAAGTATGTTTATAATATATTTTTGAATTGTTTTTTTGATATATAATGCTAATACTTTTGTAATGAAGAGAAGGAAGGGGTTCCCTTTTATAAGTGTGGGGGGCACTCTAGGAATTTCATAACAGATTAAAATTTAATAAATTCATTCACAAGAAAAATTATTCCAAATGGATATAGATTAGAATATAAGTAATTATTTGGTTTAAATACCATAATCTAATAACATTTTTATAGGTTTAAGTGGTGTTTTAATCCTTTTCTTTTGGTTTAACCCCTTATTAAAACAATTTTAACCTTAACCGCAATAATATGTATTTTGAAGGGTTTAGAATGTTACCATAATTACAAAGTGACTCATACATGTATTAAGGTTAATATTTTAAACAATTTTCCTATCACTTGGATGAAGATAATATTTTTAGGAATTTTAAATCACTTATAAATTATTATTTATAATAAAATATCATTAAGGTCAATTTTGGAACTATTCATTTAATTTGAATTTAAGGATTCCAAGATAAATATGGAATTCAAATATATTCATCTTATATAGTTCTGATATGTTATATTCATATATAAAAATCATGTAACTTTATAACTCACTCATGTTATATTACATTTATTATATTTAAATTCATTTATTTTATTTTTCTATCAATTGAAAAAATACCATATTGGTATTGCATAAGATTTTAGGGTAATTTTATAATTATAAATAATTCCAAATAAATTAACAACATGAAAATAATTTTATTATTCTCAAAATTACTATAATTATTCTTTCGCAAATTGATTTTTTTTCTCTTTGTGAACATATAAAAGATATTTAAAAGGGACTGGAGTTTTATTTTTTATTTTTTTTCATTAAATATAATATTGGTCATTTTCAGGAAAATTATTCCCTTAATCAATTAAATTTAGATAATAAGGTGATAAGGGTAATATTATGTTCATTAAATAATAATTTAGATGAAAAATGGTGATCTTAACACTTAGTTTTAACCTTGGTTAACCCAATTTACCATTTACTGAGGTGACTAAAATTTACTATAGTTCTATTAATATTGACAAAAAAGGGACATATTTACCAACTTTTAATCCTCTAATTATAAATATGGAATAAATTTTATCAAATTCATTTTATATAATTGGACAAAATTTATTTTTAAAATATCCATATAAAACCCGATGAAAACTACTATTTTGAAAAATACATATTTAAGCATAAAATTAGATATATATTATTGTCTCATACTTAGAAAAATATTAGATTAATATTAAAAAAATTGAATGAATATAATATATATATATATATTTAATTAAAATAATTTACCAAAAATTTTTTATTTAATTTATTAATATGACATTCATTTGCACACATAAAAATAGTTATTTAGAGAAATATCTCATTTACTTTTGAAATGATTTTTATTTTCATTTCTGACCATTTAATTCATCTTATACATGTTGAAACCAAACATTTTTTGTAATTTAATTAATCATATTCATACCTTCCAATACAATGGATTGGCGATAACTATCACATAATGATATTTTAATAGTACATCAAAGGTTCATTCAAACTCGATGTTCTATGTAACATAAGCTATCAAATAAGTAAGATTTATTTAAAGATACATATATTCTAAAATATCATGGTGTTACATTCTACCCCCTTTTAAATGAATTTATCCCTTTAAATTCATCACTCATATACAAACAACTGAGGATACATCCACATAATCACATCCTTGGGTTCCCATTAAACTTCATTGATTTTATGATTCTGCCACAAAACATTGGCCAAGTGAGTGATCTTATTTCATAGAACTTTCTCTCTATAATCCAGAATATCAAATGGTTATTCCTCATAAGATATATCCTTATCTAGTGGTATTACCTTTACATTTAGTACATGTAAAGGATTTTCTATGTTCTTCCTCATGAGAGATACATTGAATACATAGTTAACTTGAGAGAGATTTGGTGGAAGCACTACAAGATAAGCTACTATCGGGATAAGATCAAGAATTTAAAAGGGAAATATATATATATATATATATATATATAGGGCGCTAATTTCTATTATTTAAAAACCTCATAACATTATTTCATGTAGATATTCATAAGAATACCTTATCACCAACGTCTAATGCTATATCTCATCAATGACTGTCTACATAACTTTTTTGTATACTCTGAGATACCCTTCTATACTGTGGAATGGATAAAACCTTATATGTAATTTCCTTAGCTAGATTAGGTCCCAATAGATTCTTTCTCTAACTTAATCCCAAAATGTTGGACTTATTCACTTCCATCAATGTAGGACTTCATAAGGAGTTATCTGAATATTCGATTGAAAACTATTGTTGTAGGAAAACTCAACAAAAGGAATGTGTTGATCTCTACCACCTTTAAAATAAATAGAACAATATATAAACATATAATCTAGAGTTATAATAGTAATATTATAATAAAAATTTATCTAAGGATGATAACATGTTTGGAAAATAAACTCTCTATCCATACCCTATTGAAGACTTCTCTAGAATATCAACTTAAGACCTGAATCTAAATATGATTCAATTGAGAGTGGTACTCCATGAAATACCATAACATCATTAATTTATAACTGAGTAATATGATCAATAGATAAATCTACTCTAATGGAATGAAAATTTTATGATTTCATAAGGTGATTTATTACATTTCATATAGCATTGTTTCCTTTAAGTGTATTGGATGGTGCGATGATCAAATTCATGGTGATGTTTTCTAATGTAAATTATGGTGTGGGTAATGGTTATAACATCCCCTTAGAATTATGTCTATCATCCTTAACATAATTACATACTTAAAATTGAGATACATACTAAAAAATATACCATTTCAGGTTATCCCACTAGAAATACTCTTTCAAATCTCAATACATATTTGTACATCCAATATTAATAGAGGATGATGAACTATGAGCTTCATATAAAAATACTTATTTAAGTTCGGTATCAATGGGACACATGATTGTTTCTTAAACCTATCATTCTATAATGATCATGGTTGTACTAAAGAAAATTCCTCACATTCCTCTATAATTCTATATATTCTTTCTCTGCCTTCATAACCATCTCGTGGATGGATGGTTGAACATTCATATAAGAATGATAATATATTTCCCCTTTACTTGTGACTTGAATATCCATCTTCTATAAATCCGTAAATATTTTACCTCTTTCAATCCTCCTCAAAGAAGAACTAGCGTGGTATTACATAATCAAATCATTAATTACCTTCTTCACATTTTTAGAGAAGTAAAGTATTGAATAATCAAAATCTTTGATCATCTTCAACAATATTCTCTGGTAAATACTAAACTATTCCTATGTTAATATATAATTCAAAATTTTACTATTAGTATATATATAATACCTTTCACCATAGATATAATTCATCCACATCTTCAATGAAATAAATACCACTTCCAATTGAAAATCATAGGGCATTGGTTAGAATAGTGCCCCATCTTCTTAAAGTTAAAGCACGTCACTTTAATGGATTCTCCCTTAACCATTCATTCATGAACATGGTGTCCTTTTTTTTAACATGTGAGAAAACAAATTTTCATTTTAATCATGTACCATGGTGTTTCCTTCTTCAAATTCAATGTGTTGGAAAATCTGTCTTTCTCTTCATCCTCCTATCTATTTTTTTCATTGTCATCCACTTCTTATCATTATTTCCTTAAAATCCATAATAATTAGAGAATTGTTTCTCTCATTTTACGGAATTTGATACTATATCCTCATATATTGAGAATATTTGGGAGACTAGTTTCCTTTGAAGTATTTGGATTAACCCATCAAAGAAATGGTTCATCTTGCTCTTTGGAATATATACGTAGTTTGAATCATGCTTTTTTAACCTAGTAAATTTAGCTTAATATATAGAAACAATTTTCTCTTCTATTTGTATATGACTCAAGAATTTTCTCTCCATATCTTCTCATTATTCATGAGGAAAATATTTTTCCAAGAAAAGTTACTTAAAATCCTTATATTCTATGCTCGTTATTTCCTCACCATTTTTAATGTTTTGAATCAATTACCATCATTGATCTACATCTCCCATGAGAAGATAAACATCCATTAAAACCTTCTCCCTTTTATTACATCCAAAACTGAGAAATATATTTTCTAAGGAATTTATCCACTACCAATCTACAAATGGATTTATGGTATAAATAAATGATGAAGGATGTTTCCACATGAAACAGTCTAACATTATTACACCACATTGAAAATTAGTAAGATTATTCATATGAAAAATGTTATTGTTCATAAATTGAGTCATCTTACCCAATGTATTTATAATTTGTTTAGTTCCATCTCCAGCTCCAACTTCATTATTTTTTCTAAGCGATAAATCCCTATATAGATTGTTTGCATTTATATGATTCTCATTCCTTGCACTAGGATACATTTATATACAATTTTGTATTCCATAATAGATCATAAAATTATTAATCATAATTTATAATTTCAAAACTAGATAAAACCTAACAATAATTTGAAAATTTAGGCATAACTATTCTAGGAATCATACGCTTGGTTTCTATGAGAATATTATTAAATCATAAAAAAATATTTTCAAATATTTCGTAATGTTTTGTAAATAAAATGTGAACTAAATCTATCATATTATTTGTGAGTGTAAAACTAGGTATTTAGTAAGTCCACAGTCTCTATGTATCTGAACAATGCATGAGATATACTCAACAATCTCTTTTTAGGGTTATTACTCCTAGATGCATTTGTTACAAAAATAAATCCACTTATGGCATCTATACAGGGATATATTACTAGGAAAAACACATAATCTCTACCCTACCAAGACATTATTATGTAATCTTATACATAGACTTGTCTTGAAAGTCAATGGTATAGTTAGGTTCCCTAATCTATGTTTTCATAAATATATTTCTCAAGGTTTCTACTAAAATTTATCTAATACCAACAGTAAATACCCTGATCCTAGTATCCTAGAGTTGGAATCTACTTTATTAAATTATCACTAGTTACAAGATATTTCATCCCCATGGATTGAATTTTTTTGTAGTCTTATTAAACTAAATATACACATGACTCCTAAATTATATTGAAAACATAAACTTCTGCATTATTTTTTCTTTCAGAACTTTATTTTTTTTCTCAATAATATCCCCACATATCATTCACAATACACTTCTTGGATTTTTTGGGAAATGAAACAAGTGAAATAGGTGAGAACAGATTCTTATTAAGGGTATGAATTCAGTATAATATTAACTAGGAATGAAAAATATATAAATAATACATGATAAAAAATAATACAATAAAAATAATAAAAAGATCTTAAAAATAATCCATGGAACTCATAAATATTCGATTAATCACATGGATATCAATCACTGATTTCATAGTTATGGAATTCATAATGTTATACATCTTGAACATTACATCGAGGCCTATTCCAAGACATCTAAAATTTTATCCAGGCCTCATGATAAGACATTTACGTAAAAGGATAAGTCCTCGACCAAATACCCAATATATTTTGTCTCATTGGACTTTTCAACACATTGATCTTCTATGTAATTTTAGGCCCCACACATAATTTTTTAATCCCAATGCATTAATTATATATATTAATAATAATCATCATGCCTTAAAAATAAATAGTAGTCTGTATGGAAAGAAGTAACATAAGGAATTTCCATACTTTACCTAATCAAACTGATCATAAACCATCTATAGAAATAAGGTGGATAGTATCTTTGGATTATGTCATCAATAAATAATAATATTCAACAAATTATGTGCACATGGATGAAAATACTTTAAAAATGTCATTGGAAAATTTCTTGATAAAAAATACACTTCTCACTTTGAAATCACTTATTTAAAGTCTATAAATTTCACAAATATTATTGAAAAAAATTTATTTGAAAATAAAATTTGAAAAATTAAAAGTAATATTCTAGTAATTTAGAGTTCATGATATTGAAAATGTCTATTCATTCCATTTACGTTAAAATAAGAATTCCTTTTTATATTTTTGGTAAATGATCAAAAAATACCTTTTTCAGAAAATGGTAATAATATTAATTTTCAACCATTATTTAAATATTAAAAAAAGTTAAAAATTTATCTAATAAGGAAAATTATGATATTAAAAACATTTTATTGAAAATATGGTTATGGGAGAGAAAAAAAATTTAACCAATGAGAGAAATAAAATCGTTTTCCCTTAAAAATGTTCTTTCGGTCACTTGAGTAATTAAAGAGAGGAAAATGAAAGTGAAACATTTAATTTCTAGAAATAACCATAGTATAATAAAATATATATTTTAACAAAATATAAATATAAAATAACTCACCCAGTGGAGACTTAAGCATAATCAATCCTAAATAATGATGAGATTGTGAAATAAACACATACCTTGGGTTCGAATTCCTTCATATATATTAAAAAATACTATAAAATAAATATAAATTTATTATAAATATATTATATAAACATAATAATATATATCATACCATATATCATTTTATTATAACTTTTTATAACTTTTTATTAGTAATTCTGTGCTAAAATCACTGTTTATGGTGATAACTACTTCATTTTTCATGTATGTTTTGGTTTGTTAGTTTCAATATTTATACATTGATCATGCTTACATGATGTACAAGATGTTATTCTTGATATATATATCATATATAGTCATTATATATGTATTAATATTAATTTTTAAAAATTATACATAGAAAAATGAATTACATCATTTAGACAGATGCTAGACCATACGTACGCATGAATGCTGTTTTCACTTTTTAAAAAACGAAATAAAAGAATAGTAAATAATAATTCAACATTGTAGAACCATTATTATATCATATATATCATATAAATTCATTAAATTTATCTGTATTACCATTCATGTAAATCGTAATTGAAAAACGAATCACATAACTTCGTGGAGATGGTAGTCGGCACATATGCACAGCAGACGTTATCATTTTCCAACGAAATGGATTGTAAGAATACAGATTTTATATTATAATTTAAAAATGATATTTATGATATAAATATCATATATAAATCTTAAACACATCATAATAACCATTCATTAAATATGGTTATGGAAAATGAACTGTATTGTTATGTGTAGAGGGTAAGTCATACGTACGCATTAGCGATACTTTTACTTCTCATTTGATGATAAATAGGGTAAATAATGGTGTTTTAATATTAATAATAACATTTAAAAATATTTATAATACTAAATTTATTATTTTATGATGAATACTATGGATTTAGTGGTATTAAAAGAATAATTAAAAAACAAAGTGATCAGTTACGGTGATTACCTATTACTTGAAAAAATTCATTTATATCTCATGTTAATGATACTAGAATGGTATTTTAGGATTAAAAAAATATTATAATGTGTATATTTATTTTTCGAATATAATTTAGCAGGTTTTGGTTGAGATAGAAGACTGAAAGTGATATAAATAAGAGAATGAATATATTCCCTTTTATAACTGAGGGGAGGGGCACTCTTGGAATTTATTAAAAATTTATATATAAAAAGTAAATCAATAGAAAAATACTTCTAAATAACTAGATATTTAAATATCTTTTTTATGTTGTTTAAATCTCATATACCAAAACAATTTTTATTTGTTTAAGTGGTGTTTTCAACCTTTTCTTTATGTTTACCCCCTTACTTAATCTATTTTAACCGTAACAGTGGTAAGAGCTATTTAAATTTTAATAGTTAAGAATGTTACCATAAATGAAAATGTGACTCCTAAAGGTATTATACTTGATATTTTCAACAATATTCCATTCACTTTGTTAAACAAAAGATTTTTATGAATTTTAAATCATTTTAAAAAATATTATTTTTTATAAAATATCATTAATACCCAATTTGGAATTATTCATTATATTTGAATTTAAAGACTCAAATATAAATATTAAATTTGAATATAATAATTTTTAATATCAATAATATTTTATATTCATCGATAAAATTCATGTAACACTTTTACTCACTAAAATTGTAATAGTTTTAATATTTTTAAAATAATTTATTTTATTTTTCTATTAATTAAAGAAATATTGTGTCGGTGCTGCATAAGAATTTAAGGTAATTATATAATTAAATAAATTTAAAGTAAATTTAAATAAATAAAATAATTTAATTATACTCCAAACTACAATCAATATTCTTTCACAACTTTCTTTTATCCATATGCGAATACATAAGAGATATTTAAAAGTAAGAGAGTAACATTTTGCATTTATATTTCCATATTATATGTCATTTTCTATAACAGGTTACCCTTATAAAATTAAATTTTGAGCCTAAGGTGATAATGGTCTACTTCACTTCATCCAATAAGAATTGATATGAGAAAGAGTGACCTTTAAACTTATTTTTAACCAAGTTTAACCCGATTTACCCTTTATAGTGGTGACTAAAATATACTATAGTTACTTTTCATGTTAATAAAAAATAAAAGGTACATATTTACTAAATTTCAATCTCATGACTCAAAATATAAATTACATTTCATCAATTTCAATTTCAATATATTTTTTAAATTTATTTAAAAAATAAGTGTGTAAAAAGTGAGGAAATCTTCTTTTTAGAAAAAAAATTTTGAATTATAAAATTGGATATATATTCTTATCCCATTCCTGTAAAAATATTAAATGAATTTTAAAAAAATTGAATGAATATAAAATACGTTTAATTAATAAAAATAATTCACAAAAAATGGTTTATTTAATTTATTAAGATATGATGAATTTGTGCACATAAAAATAGTTTTCCATAAAAATATATCTTTTACTTTCATGGGATTTTAATTTCCACTTCTAACCAATTAATTCATCTTAAACATGTTAAAATTGTGTGTTTTTTATAATTTAGTTAGTCTTATTCATAACCACCAATCCAATAGAAAGGAAATAACTATCACAAAATAAAGCTTTAATGGTATATCAAATTTTTCTAAACTCGGTGTTGCATGTAACACAAGCTATCAAAGAAATAAAATTTATTTAAAGAGAAATATATTCTAAAATATTAGGGAGTTATTATCAATATGAGAGTTAATTAATTCAATGAATAATTTGAGAATATTAAATCCAAAATTCTCAAGATGGATTGAAAATGATGATGATTTTGATCGGTGGGGAATGTTACTATTTCCCACTGTCGATGAGAGCATATCACAACCAGTTTAGATGAATCATTAAATGAATGGATTTATAAGAAGGGGAGACACAATATTGTGTGTTGATTAACAAACATAATTATAAATCTATTAAGAAAAGTTTCACCACAACTGAATTCATGAAAACATTGAAGAGTGGAGTTGGTCTGAATATTGAGTAAAAATTGAATAAGAATATGATAAGGGATTAAAATATGATAGTAGAGAAATACGTATATAATTTGGTCCTAGTTCTGATCAATAATGTATATATCATTATACAACTAAGAAGTAAGTACTACACTTTCCAAATTTGGAAAATTAATGGGATACCATATTCTCACACATGTAAAACAATAAGAAAAGTACATGACAACATGTAAATGTATGTGGAAAATTTTTATCTATTAAGCACTTAATAAAATATTTATCATGGAGTTATGAATCTAGTAGAAACCAATTATATACCAAATTTTAATGCATTGACATATAATGATTATAAGGATCAAACAATTTTGTAACCACTGAAGACTTTTCATCCTCCTGGTAGACCATCTCATAATTGTATTGTGTCTCAATTTAAAAAAAAATAAGTTGTATCGTTTTTATCATTGTAAATATGTTTGTCACACCTGAAAAGGGTTCAAAAATCCCTATCCATGTTGATGTATAATCTATGAGAGGAGTTTTTTCATTTGAATAAATCGTGAAACACTATTATTAAAATCCTATTAATTTTATATTCTAGTGGTTTTACAATAATTATAATGATATTCATAAGGGAAAAATGATTTTTTTTCCTAGAATAATTTTGTTTGGTGAGAAATGATATAGAAATTTGATACTCTTCTATTTAAATGCTATTAATTTTTGTTTCATGTATTTTTCCATCAATTGTAATGATTTATAAAATACTTTTCAAATTTCAACATTTACATTGTTACTTGAATTATATGTAAAAAACATTCCATATTTTAACACTAAATTCCAATATTTTAACACTGATCTTCCATATAATGACAACAATCATCCATATTTTAACACTACTCTTCCAAAATTTCGTGATAGTTGTTCCCAATTTTTTATTATTGTTATTTGGAAAAATTCTATAGATAATTTTTTCGTGTTAACATGGTATTATATAAATTCTGGTAAAAATAAAAATTGTGTATAACTCTCAATTCTAGTTGATGTGGTAGCTTTGAGAGAGTTCTATTTTTTGTTTCGGGTGACTAATGTAAACTACTATTTAATTCCTATTAATTTTTGTTTCTAGTGGTTTTTAATTATTTAAAATTATCTATGGAAGATTTATATCGATTAAAAATTCAATCCATTTCATTAATTTTACAAAACATAATTTCCAAATTTTAACACTGAATTCACTGATTTTAACACTTGTATTTCAGATACTAACACTGATCTTCCTTGTTTTATCATTAATCTTCATAAAATTTATGATATCTATTCCAAATTCTATATTTTTTATTTTATTTAAAAATAAAATTGATCATGTCCTATTTTTTACATTGTTTTATATAAATATGGGAAGACGTGAAAATGGTTCATAATTCTCGATCCTAGTTAACATTGAAGTTGTTAGATAACTCAATTTTTTTGTTTTATGTGTGTAAAATTTGGGAAATATTATTAAAATACTAATAATTTTAGTTTATTTTATATTTTCATTATTAAATATCATTTATGGAAGAGGTATTTCATTCTAATATTTAAACCATTTCATGAATTCTACATATCATATCCAAATTTTAACACTGAATTCCCATATTTTAAAGTTAGTCTTCCAAATGCTAAATCTAGTCTTCTGGATTTTATTCGTCTGTATTTTTTTGAAATTTCCATTTATCATGACCTATTACGTAAACTATGAGAATGGTGATCATTTTTTAGTGTGACTAAAATGGGGGATCTTATTACTCACATACTTTTAGTTTTTGTTTCTAGCAATTTTGAATTAATTATAATGATTAATGGAAGATGTATAGAATTACAACATTTAAATCATGTTATTAAATTTACATAACATAATTTTTAGTTTGTAACACCTAAGTTACAGTTGAATGAAATTATATATACTAATTAAATATATAAATTTTTTATATCCACCAATGGTTTTTCTTCCTCCTATAAGATCATCTTGAAATCTTATTGAATCTCAATTTCAAAATAATAATATGTATCACTATTTTCATTATAAAGAAGCTGGGTATGAATGAATGGGGTGTATAATTACTGATCCAAGTTTATTTGAATACTTTTAGAGGGTTCTATTTTTTTTTATGATTCCTAATATGTTACTGGAGAATGGCATGTTAGAGCAGACAAAGATGTAAATTTAAAAACAATTAAAATATTTTTTATAGAGTTCTAAAATTTAAGGCATATTAATTCAATTTTTTGTTACATACAATAATGATGAATATGAATAATCATTAGTGTTTATAAATACTGTCATTATCATATGAAATCTTATATCATTAATAGTGTATTTGACAGCATTATCACGTTAACATGAAACTATGAAGTTCTAGAAAAACAAATTGTTAAATTTTTTAATGAGAAAAAACACGAGTTTCAGGTAAACTAAAAAGATTGTCATGATTTATTATGTTCTATGACTATAAATATCTATAACCATATATCATCTCCCTAAATGTAAAATGTAATTTGAAAAAGTTGTAGATTATAAATTTTGAATCTTTAGATATTTTGGAAACTCATAGAGCTATGTTAAGAGTTGATTATCAAGCTTTTGATTTTCCACCATGATAAATAGTAACTCAAATTTATAAATCGAGAATATAATAAATACATTAATATATTTGGATTAAAAAAGAGTTATAGGATGACCAAATCAATGAAAATATTATTGATATCATTTTAAAATAATGGGACTATAAGGGGATTGTAATATATGATACCAAACATTTGTAAAAGTTAAGTATGGATAACTTAATTGGGACATTAATGCAATACGAAATAAAACTTATATGAGTTTTTGAAAAAGAGAATGGGAATAATGGAGTAGAATTCACTTCTACTTTATGTAACATAAATTCTGGAACCATTAATACTTGTACTAACAATTCAAAATATCCAGTTTCAAAGAGGAAATGTAAGCATTCAGATCAAAGTGGTTTGGCTGATAGTGATAATGAACTTTTTTCAAATTACATTATAAATGAATAAGCTTATTAGGAATATGAACTTTTCTAATGTTTATTATAATGATAGAAAAGTCAAGAATGGATCATAGAAAGTTATTTTCTATCATTTTAATAAGGAATTTTATATTAGAGATGATTTTCCTTAATTGATGATGAAAAATAATAATTCAAGTATGCATTCTAAAAGAAAAAAAGAATAAAATCGTTAAAGCATTCAAAACCCGTAGTGCTAATGAAGTTGAAAAATCATCATATAGTTCATCAAACGATAGTGGAACGGAAATCTAGAAAATAGTTGGATTCTATTTAATAATTATGATGGATGAAAAATGTTTCATGGAAAATGTAACTATAAAAACCCTTACAAATTTAAGTCTAGATTATAAATTCACATAGAATTCAGAATATGATTATTCAACTCCATCGGAATATCAAAAGGATAATCCATTATAATAATAATAAACATTACCTATTTTAGCTAAAATGGATAGATATGTAACATTTATGGATAAATAAAATAATGTGCGGAAAATTTCCTATGAGTTTACTAATGAAAATCTTATTAAATCTATTATATGAAGTTAAAAATCAGCATTAGAAATTTCAAAACATTCAACTACATTAGATTCAGAATCTAATTAATGTATTATTTAAATTGACTGAAATTTTTTGGATTGTAAAATCAATTATCAAAATTTATACAATCATAATTTGATTATTCAAATTAAATATAATGGCTATAGTTTAATGAAACTTTTTTCTAACATTGGGATGGAATTTTTTATAAAATATATATAAAAATAATACCCTCTAAAAATTTTAATGGAATCTGTTATAATTATAATAAACCTTATTTTCAATCAAAATAATTTCTACCAAAATGTGATCATTTTTTTCTTAAATGTCAAAGAGGAGGTCGCTGATGTTATTATTGTACATTAAATAAAGTTCAGGTTTTTTTTCACAGATCATTTATTTCAAATGAACTAGTATTTGTAAAACATAAAAGATTTTTCCAGATTTTTATTCCTAAAATTTTATTTCATAACATAACTTTATCCAAATATATATGGGTAAAAAGAACATAATTTTACCATTTTCTCAGAAACGATGTTGATTACAACTATTAGAAAAAAATGTTATATAAAAAGTTGTTGTTCTCAATATATGAATCGAGACAATTCCAATTTCTATAATTTAATTAAATTGAAAGTAGAATGATTCACTCTTTAAGAAAATGTCAAAAGTGAAATCATCGAAATAAATGATGTTTAATTCCTTGGAAAGACATTATTTTTAAATTTTTTATATGTTTTAGGACTTAAAAAAACCTTTCTATTATAAGTAGGTTATGTGATGATGGATATATTTTAAACTTTTTGAATGATAAATTTATAATCCAAAATTTAGAGGGTAATTTTATATTATATACCAACAGGATGGAAATGTTTACATGATCAACATAGAAGAATTAGCTCAATAGAGTTTTCCTTATTTAAGAGTATACAAATTCTTATATTAGTTATGTAATCATAGATTATAACACTATTACTTTAAATCATTAACTAAAACATATATGAAAAGAAAAATTTCAGGATCTACAAGAATTAACTTTAATTCAACCTTAGTATGAAATCCTTGTCAATTTGGTAATAAATATAATTATATTTTTAAATCTATAAGTTAATTCTCAACTTCCAAAGTATTAAATTTAGTTCACATAGATTTATTTGGTACTATGAAAACTGGAAGTATTAGAGACAAATGAGATGTTTATGTCTTGGTTGGTGATTTCACTTTATTTACTTGGGCTTATTTTCCTAGTAAAAAATAAAAAACTCTTAATCATTTTCATGTATTTTGTGCATCTATTAAAAATGAGACAAACCTACCTTTGGATACTATCTAGAGTGATCATGGTGGTATTTTTATAAAAACTGCATTGGAAATTTTTTATAGGAAAAAAGTATTACTCCTAATTTTTCAACACCTAAAACAACATAGAAAAATTATGTAATTGAGTGAAGAAAAATATTTTTTCAAGATTTTTTTCTAAATTTTATATTTGGGTATTCTATCACTAGACATTTTTTAGATGAGGATGTTTGTAATACTTGTTGTATTATAAATTGAGTTTTAATCACATCCTTTCCTAATAAAACTTTTTTTGAGTTATAGATAAGAAGAAAGCCAAAAAGTTCTTACTTAAAAGTATTTGGGTGTAAAGTTGTCCCAACCAGACCCATGGAATAGCTCGATCCACTACTACCCTAAGCCCATATCCATAGGAGTGGAGTGGTGACTAACACTGATGGAACAAAAAACTCAGAGTGGCCTTTTCTAAAGTACATGTACACACATACAACAAACTCAATGAAAAAGTACCAAGGGAAAGAAGGAAAAGATACAACCAGCTAAAAAGTAAACCCAAGAATGCATGGACTATTAAAATAGTATAGATATAATATTTTAAATAGAAAGGAAATGGGGGAAAATAAATGACCAACTAGAACAGTTTCCCAACCTGATAGAAAACTGAAAGTAAAGCTACTGACAAAGCCTTATTATAGGAATCCAAAATGTGACCACCGCAAGCGGTCCAGGCACCAACAACCCTGAGATCCCTGATGTCCCAAATCAAACCTTTGAATCATCTGTATTAAGCATGATATGTTTGAGAAAAATCCCATTTAGTGGTGCATATAAACATACTCAATAGGATTACCCAAAAAGGAGGGGGATTAGTAAGAGATACAGTAGGAAAGGAAAATATTAGGTGGAACAGTGTACAGTAAACAAGTGCTACTCAACCCAACAAGGAAGTGAAGTAATATCATCCAAACACACAGAGAAAGGTATGATGAGAAGAAGAACTTCTCGTTGAGTATTTGTTACCTATTTTAGGAGTATAGACTCATCCAACCATGAGAAACTAGACATAGAAAGCACGTGGCATACACTGCACGTCTTCACCTCTCCTAGAGGGAGGGTAAACAAAACTCAAATAGTGGACACTATAATAGGATATATATATATATATATATATATATATATTATGTCAAAGAAACACAATGAGTTAGTATGGGGATCTCCATCTCACAACTCAGCCCAAGAAAAGAGTCACCAATAGTCCCATGAGTATCCACTATCGATACCCCATATTCCTCACATCTTCCCCAAACTACAAGTCAAAGGGGCTCAAACACCACACCTTGATACTATCCATGTTGGGTATGTCCGTCTCGCCTGTATGGTTTTAGATAGCGTCATGAGGACACATCTCGATGGGGAAATCCACCCTCTTATTCGTGAGCCCAAGGTAATGTCAAAGTATATCTCGCCACCTATTCGTATTAATAAGGTCATCTAAAAGTTTAGGACCCATGACCAACCTGACTGGAGGGTTCCACTCGAAAAAGGGTTGAGGACCATTGACCTGTCTGAATAGAGGGTTTCACTCTACTGTCATCGAGGACCCATGCCCATCCCAGAAAGAGGTATTCACTCTAGAATCATCGAGAACCCATGTCTAGACCATCTAGATAGTTACACTCAAAATTAATTGATGATGTCTCCTAATCACTATTGTTAATGAACACCACCTGAAGATGCATCATGCTTGGTACACCTCACATCATAACTCAAAAGTCTTAATTGAGTTCATCAATGCGATATACGTGAAAAAACAATTAGGATAGGGAATTTTTTTTCCCAAAATAGACAACTAATGAATAGGGCACTTTTCACCACAACTTGCCTGAACGGGTCAATGTGGGGCCTGCATAATAACTATGAATTTGAAATTGTAAAAATTATATCAAAAGGTTCATCTTTAATAGAGGACCATGATTCCATAGATGTTGCGCCAAATTTGTGACATGTTTAAATGTTATGGGTGTTTAAAACCTCAAAAGAGGGTCACGGGGTCGGTGGACCGACTCATAGTCGGTCCACCAATTATGGCGGTCGACCACTGCGGTCGTTGTGCCCCATGGTAAACCACCCCATGGTAAAGCAGTCAACTACACCCCACACTGTAGTGGTCTACAACCACTATCGACCATCATCCGACCCGAGTCGAGCCAAGATCTGACCCGAGTCAACCCGGGATCTGACCCGGGTCCAACTCAGTTACCTGGGTCTAGCTGGCCATGTCTAGACCCTACCCAATTGTCCTAACCAACCCATCAAGGCAGGGCCTGACCCATTATCCTAGCCTAAAACACTTTGTTTGGGTTTTCCCGTGAGCCGGTCGTCGTCGGGGACAACGCGGCCGAATGGCCGAGCCACGTGTCCCGCCAAGTCATGGCAGCACCGGACCGCTATGCAGCCACCCCTCCACGCTCTGTTGGTAGAGCAGCCCACTAATAGAAGCCTCCACACCAGTGGTTCCCTAGTGGTCCATTATATTGACCAATGAGATTAATCTGATGGCCTGATCGTGAATCTATCTGTGAATCATGGACCCTTGTGATGAGGGCTTCACTACACCAGCCTCAGATTGCATTCATTAGTGGTTTGTTGTGCCCAAAATATTACAGTAGATATCAGTAATGAACAGATGAATAAAAAAGTTTCAAACCTGGATTGATGGTAATGTTCATGCACTCGTCAATGATTTAATGATGAAATGGATAAAACAGGACGAAAAAAGGACAAATATTCAATTTAAAACTTGAATCAGAACTCAAAAATGAGATAAATACTACATATCAATAGTCGTTCATCATTGTTGATGCATCTGCGATGCTCTCGTTTCAATCCACTAAGGTTTTGGTGGAGTTTTCCCCTTGATTCAGAGACGAATGGTGAAGAATAGTTGAGATAGGAGAGAGGGATAGATAAAGTATCATAGAGATAGAACGGGTATGTCACGACCCGTCCCTGGAGCCCGTGCCGTGACTACCCCAAGCCTGCCTTCCATAGGCCAGGGGCTGGCGACTATCACCAAAGGCGTAAATCCCGATAAACTGGGAAGGAATTTCCTTTATAAAGGTAAACAAAACACCACATAGTACAAGAGAAAGTAAAACACTAAGTACAAAAAGGAAGTGCAGAAAAGTAAGTGGGCCAGAATACAAACCCATCTGAAAAGTGCAGCAACAACTGAAAATAAATTACAACAGAAAAGACAAACAGCTGGAAGAAAAGAAGTAGCTCCTGGGTCGTCCACCTCAGATCCTACCTGAAGGGTAGGTACAAATAGAGCAGCTCCTGGATCATCAACCACGGATCCTACCTGAAGGGTAGGTACAGATAGTGAAGCTCCTCGATTGTCCACCATGGATCCTACCTGAAGGGTAGGTACAGATAGCCTCCTCAACGCTCTCGCCCGTCAACCTCCTCCGAGTATCATCTCGTCGTGAGGTCCACATCCGGGTACCGTCCAGTCCTCGAACACTCAGCCTCTGTCAGCGCTGCCCGATGTCTACAACAAACACAATGAGGTGCGGGCATAGCCCGTGCAGGGGTGAGTAAACGTTACTTAGTAGGGACCTCGATACCCTCAAGGTCTCACTAAATCCAATAAGGATAACCACAAAGAATGGCCTCAACAGATAACCCCTTACTTAGGTATAAGCCCATACTTATACCTAAGTTATCAATTAACCCATCTCAATCATGAGGAAACACAAGGTTATGAAATCAATGGATAACCACTACCTAGTTATATGCCCATACATACACCTAAGATATCCAGTGACCCTTCTCAATCATGAGGTAAACACAAAGGTCGTAGTCTCAGCACAAACCAGGATTTTCATTATCGAAATTGTAACTGCTGAAGAGCTCAGTCTCTGGAGAGTACAGTGATCCTGTCACAACTCCGAGGTAATACTCACTAATCTAAGACTACTTAGGTACACCTCCTATCGAGTACCGCAGGTCTGCCACCTCACACAGTAGTGCTCCCCCTCATAGCCTACAAAGGTACTCCTCCTGTCGAGTACCGCGGGTCTGCCAGCTCACAAAGTAGTGCTCCTCCGCCATGGGTCTGCCACCTCACAAAGTAGTTCTCCCCACTGGGCTATGCTAGTCACTCTGAATCGAATCGAACAAGCAGTCATCAGGTCTCAGCCAGCTACACGGTCTCTGTACTCCGTACGCTCATATCTGGGAGGGTCCTCTCCACGAGCTATAGGTCAATAATCCAAGTATCACAAAGTCCCACAAAGAAGTATCTCAGAGGACCTCCACGTCATAGGGGTTTCAACGCAACAGACGGCGCGTCAATCGGATGCCTGGTCTATGAGTTATTAGTCTTTTCGTCCTAGGGGCCCGGTTGGTTTCGTGTGCGATCCAACCCGGCCGTATCTCAACTATACCCCGAACTCTCATAGGGTATAATCATAGGGACCTTTTCTCAACGAGATCACCAACCCTGGTGACGGTTCGTCGAATGGACGTCCAGTTTGAAAGTTATCAGCTTTTCCGTTCCAAGGGCCCGGTTGGATTTCGGGTACAATCCAACCCGACCATACTCCAACTGTGTCCAAATCTCAGGCAAATTATTCCAAAAGTTCCATCTCATCAAGAGGAATCCAACAAAGTCGACGGCAAGTCAATTGGACGTCCGGAGCTCGAGATATAAGGGTTTCCGCTCCGAGGGCCCGGTTGGTTTTGTGATCGAACCAACTCGGCCATACCCAAAGTTCTCCGAAACCCTGAGTGTAATATACCAAAACGACCACCTCGATGCAAGGATCGCATTGCAACTGACGATGCGTCGATCGGAGGTCTGTAGCCCAAGATATGGGTTTTTGAACAAAAACTTCTCGAGAAAAGGGGGTTCGGGCCCGGACCGACCCGGCCCGAGACCCCCTAGGTCGGCCCGAACTAGGTCGACCCAAACTGGGTCCGGGTCCGGACCAATAGGGCACAGCCTGGCCCAGGGGGCGCGGCCCGGCCAGCCTGGTGCTGGCGCGATGCCCGCGTGGCCAGCGGGTGCAGGGGGGTTACAACCCCCCGCGGTTGACGAACCGGCGCGGCATAAGCCGCACCGCCCCAATCCAGAATGGCCGAAGCTGTTCCAATTCTTCCCCCACCGTCGTGGCTCAGCCGCAGCGGTTTACTCCGGCGACGCGCTGCCGCTGCCTTCTGCGGACCACCGTACGCGCTCCAGTGGTCCGTTTCGCCTGCCGTCTTCGCCAACGGTCCTCCCGGGACCTGATCATCACTATGAAGGGATTCAAACGCCCTTGCGACCCGCTTCATCATCACCCGTCGATCCGCACGTCAAATAAAAAAACCACAGCCTCTTCGTGGTTTTCCGGCACGGCGCGACGACATCGCGGCTTCGTTCGAACTCAGCGGCGTGGCGCGATAGCGCCGCGCTTCTCCGCCCATCCTTCATTATTTTTGTGCGGTGCAACGGCACCCCACTGCCTTGCTCGTGCCGCAACAAAATCAAGCATCAAGTGGGGTTGAGAGTCAGCCATGTTCGTGCGGTCCGATCTACTCCCATTATTGCGATAACAGGTGGCCAAATTAGAGAATGATGAATGGCGATGAAAATATTCACGAACAAAAACAATTAATCCCTTACCTCGATGGAGTCGTCGATCGAGTTTTGTCGCGAAAAAATACGTCACGGAACAAGGTTCCATAAGCGTTGTCGGTGTTCGCCCAATGAAGAATGTGGTGTCTCGCTTCCTTCAACGTGGAGAGAAGATGCAAGATGAGACGTCGTTCTTCGTCGAAGCTTCGGTGTTCTTCGCTTTCTTCAACAATTTCTTCGGAGGAAGATGTTCTTCAAAACTCAAGAGCTCTCTTCCCTTTCTCTTAACACAAAAATTCCATCCAAAATAAAATAAGGCTTTACCTTATTTTATTTACCCATGCCATTCATTCAAATTTAAAAAATTCAAATCCAATTCACTTAATTAATTAAACCAAGAGTTGTTTAATTAATTAAGAGTTTGGTTGGAAAATTAAATAAGGAAGTGGAAGAGTTACTTAATTTAAGGGAGTTAACAAGTTTAAAGGGGGATTTTATGAGAGTTATGGGAATGTGAAAGGTTGGGGCTCGTGTGGGCCCCACCTCTCGTTTATCCTCAAATTTATCCTCACATGGGTAGTTTGGTTCCACCCCATCTTCCCAATGATGGATAAATCCACCTTAGACATAAAAATAAAATTGTTTTACAATTTTATTCATTCCTCATTTAAACAACAAATTTAACTTCTCCACCCGCACAAACGCAACTCCAGAATAGGTGTTCCTATGAAATTATCGGCACTTCGGTTTCATCGGTGCCCTCATATTTCAATTCCATGCACCAGTTCAAATGTTAGAAAAACCTGCTCGTTCGTTCACTGAACGTACCCAAGATAAACTTCAGAAATTGATTCCGGGCACACCGGGCCTCGGAATCAGGCACCAATAGAAATTGCATTCTTGTAAAATTCCAAAGAAATTAAGAAAAAAAATTCCTTAAACTTTACGGTTCTTTACATTACTCCCACCTCAGGGATTTACATCCCTGTAAAGCTTTAACACAAACTAGGGATAGAAAAGCGGTATTGAGCACGCATCTGATCCTTCCGCTCCCAGGTGCTCTCCTGGAGGTTCCTGTGCTGCCAGTGAAAGCGCACCAGAGGAATCGATAGTTCACGTAGGACCCGCTCTTGTCGATCCTCACTCTCCACTGGAATCTCCACGCATGTCACCCTTTCATCTACATCCAACTCCATGAGGTCGATGATGTGTGAAGGATCATGCACGTATCTCCTCAGCCGAGGTACGTGGATGATTTCAGGCACCCGGTGCAACTGAGGTGGAAAGGTCAAGCGGTAAACCACCTCGCCTACCCTGTTGAGGACCTTGAAGGGTCCGATGAAGCGCGGAGATAACATTCTGCCTCAGCCAAATCTCTGTAATTCCACGTTGAGGTGAGACCGTAAGAAAACGTGGTCGCCATCCTCGAACTCTAGTGGTCTATGCCTCTTGTCAGCATACAGCTTCTGTCGGCTCTGAGCTGTCCTCATCTACTCTTGGATGACCTGGACCTTCTTTGTCATTGCCTAGACCCTCTCTGGTCCCATAAGAGGTGCTATGATTTCTTATTTTTTGATAAGATAAATCCAGTCTCATCCCCTGGATGAACCACGTTCTTTGCCTAATACAGTCAATCCGAACATGAATAATGTATTAATGCCATGGACGACATCGTAAGGCCTCGATGTTACTGCCAAGAGATCCAAACGTCACTCTCACCTCTAAGGGTTGAGTCACACTGTCGGCATCAGCGTGAGGTAACTGGGTCTCCTCTAGTAGGAATCTCGAAAGTGAGGGTCATGTCAAAAGTTTAAACCGAAACCTCTAAGTACACAAAAAGGAAGGAAGCAAATTTCACAAAGGTAAGTGTCTTTTTATTATTGCATCTCATAGTACAAAGACACAAATGTAACAACAACACGGAACTAGAAGTACGAAGAACAAGAGGAAACCACTAGTTCCGCTCCTGTCCACTTTCTTCCGGAGCTCCGTAGTCATATACTTCTGCTTCCCGAAGCTGAGCTCTCCCATTTCCACATGTTCCCTACGGTCGGGGTGGACCTCCTGGTGGTGGTGGTGGAAACACCTCGAAGTATCGTCCACCTCCAACTGCATGGCCAGCTCCCCTCCCTTGGCCTTCTGCTCATTGTGGTCCTCCTCGATCGAACCTCTACCTCTTCCTGAGAGGTTCTTCATTTATCTGCTGGTCATCTTCATGGCGGGTCGGACAGTCACGTGCCATGTGACCAATCCCGCTGCAGGAGTAACACTGCATGGTAGGTCTGTCTCTGTCATTCCCCTTGGTGCCTCGCACTACTGACCCTGAGTCATGCGGTCGACCACCTGTAGGTTTGGTCCTCTTGGACCTCTGCGTCATCTGTCTACTGCCCGCCGCAGAAGACTCTTTCGTATGGCGGCTAGTGGTGGGTCCTGCTGCTGGAGACTGATTAGCAAGGAAACACTCCACTAAGAGGGCTCGCTTCAACACCCCTGTCTGCGTCGGGATTCTGTGAGAAACAACAGAATCACTAATCTCTTGCCTGAGCCCCTGCTCGAAGGTTCGGGCCCTGAAGAACGGGTTCTGTACCATATCTGTGGTGTAGCGCGAGAGGTTTGTGAACCTCTTTGAGTACTGTGCCACTATCATGATACCCTACTGTAGATGCAACAACTCCTGTATACGCACCACTTGAAGGGTGGCTAGTACAAACTCTGCCCGGAACAGGCTCTCGAAGTCTGCCCACAGAAGTGTCACCTCATCATGCATCTGGAGCATCAGGCTCCACCATCTGCCTGCTGCTGCCAGAAGAAGGCTGACAACAAGGATCACCATTAAGTCTGCTAGAATCCCCACTAGCCTAAAGACTCTCAGCACAGCCTCCAGCCAATCCTTAGCCACCTTCGGGTCCATCTCTCCCCTGAACCTAGGTGGCCTCTGGCGCTGGAACTCCTATAGTGCGCTCAAGCGATCTGCACCCTCTGCTGCCGGGGATGGTGGCATCGGTAGCCCAACGGGTAGTAGTACCGTAGGTGCCTCCGCTGGTGCCTCAACTGGGATAGGGCCATGTACTGAGGCCACGTCGCTCGGCGGGCTGTCAGTACGTACAACTCTCGGGGCACTAGCTGGCCGTCTGCGGGGAGGCATTCTGAAAGAAACAAACATGAAACGGTCAAACGATTTATACCTGGTGATCTGACCTGGTTTGAGCTGTTTTAAGCGAAAACCATTGAAAACACACACGCAATTAGTGTTTTCATGCACAAAGTCTGAAATTAGAAGTCACAGTCCTAGTGTATGGATATGTCGGCCGCCCGCACCAACACTAGATTCCCTGAACTGAAAACCACACTCGGTACCCTTAACACTATTGCTTCACAGAAAAGGAATATGAGAGTTACATTTTATGTGGTAGAACCGACTCCTATGATACCAATTTTTCATGACCCGTCCTCGGGGCTCGTGCCGTGACTACCCCAAGCCCGCCTTCTATAGGCCAGCGGCTGGCGACTAGCACCAAAGGCATAAATCCTGATAAACTGGGAAGGCATTGCTTTATAAAGGTACACAAAACACCACAGAGTACAAGAGGAAGTAAAACACTAAATACAAAAAGGATGTGCAGAAAAGTAAGTGGGCCAGAATACAAACCCATATGAAAAGTGCAACTACAACTGAAAAGAAATTACAACAGAAAAGACAAATAGCTGGGAGAAAAGAAGTAGCTCTTGGGTCATCCACCTCGGATCCTACCTGAAGGGTAGGTACATAGAGTGCAGCTCCTGGAATGTCCACCACCGATCCTACCTGAAGGGTTGGTAAAGATAGCGCAACTCCTGGATTGTCCACCATGGATCCTACCTGAAGGGTGGGTAAAGATAGCCTCCTCTACGCTCTCTCCTATCAAACTACTCTGAGTATCGTCTCGTCGTGAGGTCCACCTCCGGGTACCGTCCAGTCCTCAAACACTCGGCCTCTGTCAGCGCTGCCTGATGTCTGCAACCAACACAACGAGGTGCTGGCATAGCCTGTGTAGGGGTGAGTAAACGTTACTCAGTAGGGACCCCGAGACCCTCAACGTCTCACTAAATCCAACAAGGATAACCACAAAGAAGGATCTCAACAGATAACCCTTACATAGGTATAATCCCATACTTATACCTAAGTTATCAAGTAACCCATCTCAATCATGAGAAAACACAATGTTATGAAATCAACGGATAACCACTACCTAGGTATATGCCCATACATACACCTATGATATCAAGTGACCCATCTCAATCATGAGGTAAACACAAAGGTCGTAGTCTCAGCTGAAACCAGGATTTTCATTATCGAAACCGTAACTGCTGAAGAGATCAGTCTCTGGAGAGTACAGTGATCCTGTCATGACTCTGAGGTACTGCTCACTAACCTAAGACTTCTGAGGTACTCCTCCTATCGAGTACCGTGGGTCTGCCACCTCACACAGTAGTGCTCCTCCGCCATGGGTCTGCCACCTCACATAGTAGTGCTCCCCCTCATAGCCTACAGAGGTACTCTTCCTGTCGAGTACCGTGGGTCTTCCACCTCACAATGTAGTGCTCCTCCGCCATGGGTCTGCCACCTCACAAAGTAGTGCTCCCCACTGGGCTATTCTAGTCACTCCGAATCGAATCGGACAAGCAGTCATCAGGTCTTAGCCAGCTACACGGTCTTCGTACTCCGTACGCTCGTCTCCGAGAGGGTCCTCTTCACGAGCTACCGGTCTATACTCCAATTATCACAATGTCCCAAGAAGAAGTATCTCAAAGGGCCGACTCGTCATAGGGGTCTCAACACAATAGACGACGCGTCAATAGGACGCATGGTCTGTGAGTTATTAGCATTTTCGTCCCAAGGGCCCGGTTAGTTTCGTGTGCGAACCAACCCAACTGTATCTCAACTGTACCCCGAACTCTCATAGGTTATACTCATAGGGACTGTTTCTCAACGAGATCACCAAAGTCGTTGATGGTTCGTTGAACGGATGTCCGGTTTGAAAGTTATCAGCTTTTCCGTTCGAGGGGT
Source organism: Viscum album (assembly GCA_963277665.1). Taxonomy (NCBI): domain Eukaryota; kingdom Viridiplantae; phylum Streptophyta; class Magnoliopsida; order Santalales; family Viscaceae; genus Viscum; species Viscum album. Next base: position 1,432,060,741 of record OY728141.1, read on the forward strand.
CCGGTTGGATTTCGGGTACAATCCAACTCGGCCATACTCCAACTGCATCCAACTCTCATGAGAAGTATGTCAAATGTTCCGTCTCATCAAGAGGAATCCAACAAAATCGACGGCACGTCAATTGGACGTCCGGAGCTCGAGATATAAGTGTTTCCGTTCCAAGGGCCCGGTTGGTTTCGTGATCGAACCAGCCCAGTTGTACCCAAAGTTATCTGAAACCCTGAGTCTAATATAACAAAATGACCTCCTCGATCCAAGAATCGCATCGCAGGTGACGGTGCATCGATCGGAGGTCCATATCCCACGATACGGGTGTTTGAACAAAAACTGCACGAGAAAAAGGGGTTCGGGCCCGGACCGACCCGGCCCGAGACCCCCTGGGTCCGCCCGAATCGTATCGACCCGAACCGGGTCCGGGTTCGGCCCGGTGGGCACGGATCGGCCCGGCCTGGGAATCCCGGCCAGCCTGGCGCTGGAGCGGCACCCGCGTGGCTATCAGGTGCGGGGGGGGGGGGTGTTACAACCCCCCGCGGTTGACGAACCAGCGAGGCATAAGATGTGCCGCCTCAATCCGAAACGGCCGAAGCCCTTCCAGTTTTCCTTCCACCGTCATGGCTCAGCCGCGGATCAGCCGTGGAGGTTTACTCTGGTGGCATGCCGCCGCCACCTTCTGCGGACCACCGGATGCGCTCCGGTGGTCCGTTTCGCCTGCCTTCTTCGCCAACGGTCCTCCTGGGACCCGATCTTCACTACGAAGGGATTCAAACACCCTTGCATCCCGCTTCGTCGTTGCCCGTTGATCCGCACATCAAATAAACAAACTTCGGCCTCTTCGTGGTTTTCCGGCGTGGCACGATGGCACCGCGGCTTCTTTCGACGTCAACGGTGTGGCGTGATGGCGCCACGCTTCACCGCCCATCCTTCATTATTTCCACGCGGTGCAACGGCACCGCGCTGCCTTGCTCGTGCCACAACAAAATCAAGCATCAAGTGGGGTGGAGAGATGGTCGTCTTCATGCGGTCCGACCTCCTTCTGTTATTGCAATAACAGGCAGACAAATTAGAGAATGATGAATGGCAACGAAAATATTCACGAACAAAAACAATTAATCCCCCACCTCGATGGAGTCGTCAATCGAGGTTTGTCGCGGAAAAAGACATCGCGGAACGAGGTTACATAAGTGTCATCGATGTTCACCCACTGAAGAATGCGGCATCTCGCTTCCTTCGACATGGAGAGAAGATGCAATATGAGATGGCGTTCTTCGTCAAAGCTTCGGTGTTCTTCACGTTCTTCAACAAATGAGATGAAGCATTATTCTTTGAAGGAAGAAGTTCTTAAAAACTCAAGAGCTTTCTCCCCTTTCTCTTAACACAACAATTCCAACCAAAATAAAATAAGGCTCCACCTTATTTTATTTACCCATGCCATGCATTCAAATTTACAAAATTCAAATCCAATTCACTTAATTAATTAAACCATGAGTTGTTTAATTAATTAAGAGGTAGGTTGGAAAATTAAATAAGGAAGTGGAAGAGTTACTTAATTTAAGGGAGTTACCAAGTTTAAAGGGGGATTTTATGAGAGTTATGGGAATATGAAAGGATGGGGCTCCTATGGGCCCCACCTCTCATTTATCCTCAAATTTATCCTCACATGGGTAGTTAGGTGCCACCCCAACTTCACCATGTAGGATAAAACCGCCTTAGACTTAAAAATGAAATTGTTTTATAATTTTATTCATTCCTCGTTTAATCCACAAATTTAACTTCTCCACCCGCACAAACGCAACTCCGGAATAGGTGTTCCTAAGAAATTATCGGCGCTGCGGTTTCATCGATGCCCTCGGATTTTGATTCTGAGCACCGGTTCAAAAGTTAGAAAAACCCACTCATTCGTTCACTGAACGTACCTGAGCTAAATTTCAGAAATTGATTCTGGGAACATCGAGCCTCAGAATCAGGCGCTGTTAGAAACTGCGTTCTTTTAAAATTCCAAAAAATTAAGAAAAAAATTTCCTTGAAATTTCCGGGTCTTTACAGGGTATTAGTGAAAAACTATATTATGAAACCTTAAACTTCTATTTATATGTGTCTTGCTGGGTGCGAAAATATGAATCCATCACACCCTCTAATATTTTTCCTCACATAGGTAAAACAACCCATTCTGAACTCAATGGTGGTCTCATATTTCTAATTAGAGTCCCCATTTAAATGTTATTTGATTCAACATCCGGGGTAAAATAATTAAGTTTAATTATATTAATTATGATTTTGCACTTGGGCAGATTTTTCCACAAAAGTATTACGTTGATGAAGTTTAAGCCTTGCCTAGGGTAAATACCACGTTCCGGACTCAAATGTGGCCTCATATTTTGGATCTGAGATACCTTTCTAGAGTTTTTCTATTTATTTTGTGTGTACAGTATAAAATATTATTAATATTATGATAAAATTAATTCTGGTCACACCGTGTCTAAGAATTTCTTTTTGTTTTAGTGCCCTACTTTAGATATATATATAGAAATATTTCAAAGTATTAAATGGACAAATTGGGTCTCTACATCATTCCATACTTAAAAATATTTCCCCCAAAAAGAAAAAACATGGAAAATAACTCTGGATACTGAGCCCACATCTGGCTCTCCAATTCCCATGAACTCTCCTACACGTTTTCATACTACCACAGTACGTGAACCATGGGGATGTCCCAACCACATATAGTCCACTCCTATTGATCCTAGATCGCCACAAGGTTTCCTACAAAGGTGGTGCCATAATCAATATCTATCTTTCCCCAGTTGATGATGTGTGTAGGATCATGCACATATTTTCTCAGTTATGACACATGTAGGATGTACCTAGTCCAACTGTAGGGGTTTTTTAAGGCTGTAGGCAACTTCACAGACCCTCTTCGCAATCTCAAACGACCTGATGAACCTCGTGAATAGCTTTCCTCCTCGGCCGAACGTTTGAATTCCATATTGTGGGGAGAATCTCAAGAAGAAATGGGCTCGCTGCACAAACTCCTAGGGTCTACATTAGTGGTTTTCATATGATTTATATCTTCTCTAGGTCGTCTTCATCCATTCATGGATGACCAGTACTTTCTCTGTCATAACACACACCAACTCTAGTACCATGAGGGTCGATTCTCCAACCTCCATCCAGCACAGAGGTGACCTGAAGGGTCTCCAATATTGGGCCTCAAAAGGTGACATGCCGATAGTAGAGTGGTAGTTGTTGTATATATACTCTACCAAAGGCATGTGATCCTCCCATATCTAGCCGAAATCTATCATGCAATCCCTAAGCATATCCTCCTAGACTTGGATAGTGTGCACAGTCTACCCATCGGTTTGGGGGTGAAAGGACATACTCATCTACATCCCGGTCTCTAATTCCTATTATAAGCCTCTCCACAACTGTGATGTAAACTGCGCGTCATGATCAGAGGAAATCTCCGAGGGTACCACATAAAGGGGGATGATCTCCCATAAGTAAAACCTCTCTATAAATTCGATCAAACTCTTCTCCCTATAAAATGAAGTGTTCCGACTTTGTGATTCGGTCCACTATCACCCAAATGGTTTCATATACATTTTCTATGCACAAAATCCTTGAGATGAAGCACATGAATATTTCATCCCACTTTTACTTCGGGATGTCAAGGGCCTACAAAATACTAGTCATAAACTGATGATTAGAATTCACCTACTAATAGGTAAGGTAGAAAAAGAAGAACTCAAAAACACCCCCTCCCATTTTGAACCACCAAAACTGCCACTAAAGGTCCCTATACATCTTCCCTATACCGGGATGTACAACTAAGGAAGAAGTGTGTAACTCCTGCATCAACTCCTCCCACATCATGATTTGAATCATTATTTTCCCATGGAACAAGATCTCATGGTTACCTTCTTCAGAATACTAATTAGGTGTGTCACCTATGGATATCTGGTCACATATAACTTTTTAGTCAATATTTCCCAACTGGGACTCTCTCACATGCTCAAGGATTGAAGGAGTTAGCACCATCGACTATAGAAAAGTTGTACCCTCCTACTCCACCCAAGTCATATGTTGGGAATCTAACAGCTCTAAATTTTCCTGCACTAGTCAAGCCTGATACTTCCTACTAAGAGAATCCACTACAACATTTCCCCTTCCTAGAGTATAGACTATCTAAAATTCATAGTGCTACAGGAACTCAAACCAGCGTCGCTACCTTAGATTCAGATTTCTCTGGCTAAAGATTCACCTGAGGCGCTGGTTGCTTGATTAAATAACAATGAACTCTCCCAGGAATTAGTGTCTCAACATAATCTGGGAGAATACTATCGTTGTGAGTTCTAATTCATGAGTTTCATAGTTCTACTCAAGGGGTATTAATTTCCTCAACCCATATGTGATGAGAGCCTATCGTTGCATGAAGATGAAACTGAGCCCAACTCTCAAGGCATCACAATACAATATGAACTCAATGCAATCCTTTGGTGGTCTCAGAACAGGAGCACTTTTCAACCTCTGCCTCAACTCGTTGAAAGCCTTTTGGAACTACTAAGAGCAGGTAAATGATTTTCCCTTCCACGTCATAGCAGAAAAAGGGGTTGCGATCTTGGAGAATTCTTCCACAAATCTCCTATACTAACTAGCCAAACCAAGAAAGCTTCACAACCCTATCTCATTATTGGCTGGATTCTAAGAAATAACCACCTTGATCTTCATGGGATTCATGGCTAAACCCTCTTCAGAGATGAAATTACCTAAAAAGTTAATCTCATGTATCCAGAAATGACACTTTGAGAGCTTTCCAGAAAGCTGGTGTTATTGAAGTAAATAAAGGACCATCCTCAAGTGCTTTGCATGCTCCTCCTATAATGATGAGTAAATGAGTATGTATTCTATGAAAAAAACAAAAAACTAGACCATGTACGGATAGAATACCTAGTTCAAAAAATCCATGAAAACGAAGGGGGTGTTTTTCACATTGAAGGGTATCACTAGGAACTCGTAATTATTGTAGTGAAAATGAAATGATAACATTGAAACATCATCATGATCCCATGGATGATGGTAGACATATATAAGATTGATCTTGGAGAAGCACCTAGCACCTCACAACTAGTCAAAGAGGTCTTTGATCCTCAGTAAGGGGTACTTCTTCATTATTGTGGCCAAATTTAGCTGATAATATTCTATACAATGTTCTAATGTACTATCTGTCTTCTAATATGGACATCTATGATCTAAAGTAATCATTGTCAGGCCCAGCTACCTGGGTCCCCTCTGATAAAATACTATTTATCACAAGCACATATTCCAACTCCCTAGAATATGTAGGGTTGAACGGGGGAACTATACTGGCATAGATATCTCAGTTAAAACCCTATTCGAACTTCTGTACATAGAAGTTACTATCATAAATAATATCCATTGAGGTAAGGTCAGTAAACCTATTTGGGTACACTACCATTGTAATAGCTCCCAACTACAACTCAAGAAGCCTCTAAATACAAATGGAGCTCAAGCATGAGGGGAAGTACTTCTCGTGAAATAGCCATTGAAACTCATCTCAAGAGAGTGTTGACTACTTGTGTATTTGGGTAACAAAACCCCACCAGTTCCCAGTCTTAATAAAAAAATGGCTGGCATCCAAATCCACCATCCGGTTTACTCATGTCCACAAGAGCCTAAAGAGGCATACTATTGACTCCAACCAGCCCTCCACTGTCATAGGATCTGGATCACCTCGAAACTTCAATAACCTCTAGTGCTGGAACTTACAGAGCATGATAAGCCTGCACTCATCCTACATATTGTGGTAAAGGTACTAACTACTACTCCCTAGGTAGAGATGCTTCCATGGGCCCACTCAAAGGAAGTGGATCACATGATGGTCCATGTACTGAGGCCCCATCACTCATGAGGTCGTTGTCGTGAGTCAGAGCGGGTACCCTGGCTAGCTTCCATCGTGAAGGTGTCCTAAAAATTATCAAGGAGTACTATGGTCAGATTAGAATATATATATATATAACAAAAACAACAACAAAGGTGAGCTTACTCAACTAGGATTGTCAAAAACTCAATCCTATATGATGCATGTACCAAAGTTCTCTACAATAAATGTCTCAACATGCTGAGTTGACAAGTGGGTAATTAGGGTCTTTGTGAATGGCTATATTGGCTGCCACACCATCAGTGGACTCCCTGGCCTGAGACCCAGTCTTGAGACACATTGGCCATGTTTTCCTATACCCAACGAGTCACCTCAAGGGTAAATTCCTGAACAAAATCCCACGAAATGAACTTTCTTTAATACCACATTTCCACAACCCGACCCATGTCTAGTTTCACGCTGCAACTAACCCAAGACAACTTCCATAGGCTATGTTTGGTGACTATCACTAATGGTACAACAAAATCAGGGATTCCTTTGACTAAGTACATGTACACACACAAACACATATCCAACCCATTGCGAAAGTGTGGTGGGAACATAGTAAAAGATGCATCCTATTAAAAAGTAAACCCAAGCATGCATGGAGAATTAAAAAAGTATGGATATAGTAATGTAAACATAAAGGTAAAAGGGGTAAAATACATTCCCAACTAATATAGTGTCCCAACCTAACATAAAACAGAAAGTAAAGCTATTGAGGAATCCCTTCTCTAGGGATTGTAACTATGACCACAACACACAGTCCAGGAACCTGTGACCCTGAGCTCTCTAGTGTCCCGAATCAAACCTATTAATCATCTTCATAAATCATGATACATGTGGGAAAATGCCATATATGGGTGAGTATAAACATTCTTAGTAGGATGACCCAAAAAGTAGGGGGATCAATAAGAGATACAACAGGAAATAAAAATAGTAGGTGGAAAAATGTATAGTAAACGAGTGTCGTTCAACTCAACAGGGATGTAAAGTATTCTCTTCCAAACACAAAGAGATTGAAATAGTGAGAATATTAACTTCTCATCATGTCTTTACTACCTATAGTATGAGAGTAGACTCATCTAACCATGAGAATCCAGACACGGAAAGCACATGGCATACCTCGTGCATCTTCACCTTTCTTGGAGGGAGAGTAACCAGAACTGAAAGAGTGGGAACTGTACTATGATATATATATATATATATATACTCATTCAAAGAAACCCAATGAGAGGGTAAGGGGATCTACATCCCACAACTCATCCCAGCAAAAGATTCTCCAATAATATCAGGAGTAACCTGCATTGATACCCAGTATTCCTCACGTCTTCCCTGAACTAAAAGTCAAAGTGGCTCAAACACCACACCTCAATACTATCCTCTCTAGGTGGGTCTGTATCGCCTGTATGGTTTTAGGTCACGTCACAGGGATGCGTCTAGGTGGTGAAAGCGTCCCTCTAACTCATGATCCCAAGGTAATGTCAAATTACATATCTCCACCGATCTGTAGTAAGAATATCATATCAAATATGAGGACCCATGCCTAGCTGACTATATTATTCGATTTTGGAATCATTGGGGATCCATACCTAGCCCGGTTTGAGCGTTCCACTCAAAAAAGGGGTTAGGAACCATGCCCATCCTGGCAGGTGGGTTCCAATATAGTGTCATTGAGGACCCATGCCCAACTCGGTTGGAGGGTTCCACTCTAGTATCATCGAGGAACCATGTCCAACCTGATTGAAGTGTTCCACTCTAGAGTATTTGAGGACGCATGCCTAGCCCAGCTAGAGGGTTGGAATCGGATGTCATTTATGATGTTGCCTGATCACTATTGTCATCGAACACCACCTGGAGATTCCTCATGCTTGTTATACCTCACATCAAAAATAATAAAAAATGTGTTCATCTTTGCAATCTATGCAGAAAAAAAATTGCAGGATATGCTATTTATTTTCCCAAAATGGACAACTGGTGAAAATAGTGCTTTTCATGGAAACAAGACCAAATTGTTAAAAGTGGGTCCCATATCAATAACATGAATATTAAATTCATAATTTTTTTTTTCAAAAGGTCCTTCTAGAAGATAGGAACATGTATTCATTGATGGCGCATCAAACGGATGACTGGATTAAAAGTTATGTGTGTTTGAAACCTCAGAAGAGTGTCACGGGGCCGGTTGATTGACTCACAGTCGGTCCACCTTCTACGGCGGTTTCTTGTTGTGGTTAGTGCTCCCCATGGTTGATTGACCCATGGTCAACCAACCAACCGCGCCCCACTCCATGGTAGCTACCATGACAGTGAACCATCGGCCGTCCCAATTCACAAGGTCTGACCCACCGGGTCTGGACCTGGCCTAGCCCATCGTGGAAGGGCCCGAACCATTAGCCTATCCTGGTCCACTTTGTTTGGGTCGGACTATGGTGGCCTTACCCATGAACTGGCCGCTACCAGTGTCAACATGACCAACTGGCCGTATGAGATTTGTGGCGACGATCACCACTTGGGTCGCACCGTGCCACCCTTCTCGGGCGATCGGTCGGGCCACGTGGCCCTCCACATCGTGGAACCACCGAACTGTGGTGCCATCACCAGTCATTTCACTGGTGGTTCATTTTTCAAACCACCAATCTCAATCTGATCACCCAATAATGAATCTTTCAGTGGATCGGGGACCCTTTGTATGAGTGCTTCAATGGACCGGCCTCATATCTTCAATCCATCGGTGGTTTGTTGCGCCCGAAAGTTGATGGTGGCTACCCATGAAGAACATATGAAGAATGAAGTCTCAAACACAGATCAATAGTATTTTTCATGCATCCATCAATGATTTAAGGTAGATATGGACAAAATAGGAAGAAAAGGAAAAATATTCAATTTAAAACTTGAATTAGAACTAAAAAAAGGAGATAAATCCTACCTTCAAATAGTCATTCATCACTAGTGACGCATCTATGGCACTCTATATTCGATTAGTTGAGGTTTTGGAAAGTATTCTCCTCGATCTGAGGAAGAACATTGAATAATTTTTGAGAGAGGAGATATATAGAGAGCCTCATAGAGAGAGAAATAGGATTAGGTACTAACCCTAATTTGAAACCTTAAACATCTATTCATAGGCATCGCGCTCGATGCAGAAATCAGAATATGTTGTGCCCTCTCATTTTATATTGCACCTAGGTAAAACACCCCATTCTAAACTCGACAGCGGTCTTTGAGTTCTAGTCCAAGTCCCCATTATAAATTTATTTGGTTCATCATCAAGGGTAAAATAATTAAGTTTAATTATTTTAATTATGATTTCTCCCCTCGATGGATTTTTCCACAAAAGTCTCAGGCTGAAGAAATTTATGCCCTACCTTGGGTAAATTCCACGTTCACGACTCAACCATGGCCTCATATTTCTTATCCATGTTACCATTTAAGATTTATCCCATTTTCATTGTGTGTATAGTATAAAATATACATAATATTTTTATAAAATTAAATCTGGGTACACCGGATCTCGGAATTATACATCATCTGAGTTCCCAACTCTGGAAATATATATATATAAATATTTAAAAGTATTACAAGGAATAAACTGGGATTCTTAAAAAGTATTCATCTAGAATAAAAAATATATATTTGATCTAAAAACGAACAAGGGGATTTTTATAGTTTATTTTATAAATTTTAAGGCTTAAATGGTTTTTAATAAAAGAACCAATAATGTTGAGGAAGTGGTTCCTATAAATTTTGATGAATATAATCCTTTTTTTGGTTTTAAACCATAATAAATTTATAATTCAACTGATGATTTCAAAAATAAATATATTAGTATACTAAATTATGATATAAAATTATCAGTTATAAATCCTTTATTAGTAGGACCATTGGATTTCCAGCATCTAAAAATTACTTTAACAGAGTATGTTTATTCATTAGTTTAATTTCAACTTACCACAATACACAAAAATAATTTGATCATAAGGAATCATCCTTCAAATTATATTATTGGGGATGTAATTCAACTGGTTAAAACTATATGTTCCCAAATAAATCAATGTGAGTATCATGCTATTCTATCACAATTTGAACCTAAGATAGTAGACGATGCTTTAGGTGTTGAAATTCAGACAAGATTGATGCAATAAGTGGTCAATACAATTGAATAGAATCAATTTTGGCCCTTAATTTAACATCCTATAGATCTATCAGTAATTGGAGTAAAATTGGTTTTTAGAAAAAAAATGTGATGAAAATGGAATTATTGTTAGAAATAAATCAATTTTTATTGATAAAGCCAATTTTTAAGAAGATGGAATAATCTATGGTGAAACTTTTTCACCGATAGCTTGATTATAATATATCATGGTTTTATTACCCACTATAGGTTATCTAAAGTTTATGTTATTTCAAATGGATGTGAAAAGTGTTTTCCTTAAAAGGTATGTTCTAGAGGAAGTGTATGTTAAAAAACATCATAATTATAATGATATTAAATTTCTAAATAAAGTATTTAAACATACTAAATTACTCTATAAACTTAAACAATACCTAAGAGATTAGTATGATAGACTTAGTGGATATTTAATTCAAAATAATTGTGTTAAAAAAATTGTTCATCTAACTCTTTTAATTGAGAAAATTTTCAAAAATACCATCATTTTTAAAATATATATCCATGATATTATTTATGGATCAACTCAAAAATCATGATCTGATGGTTTTTATGAACTTATGAAAAATATTCTTGAAATGATCTTGATGAGAGGATTTTTTTAGAATTTCCAAAAACTGGAATGAAATATTTTAACCCAATATAAAAATAAAAAATATTTACTCAAAAGATTTTGTTTTACAATGCATCAAACATAAGTACTCTGGTAGAAACTTATATCAAACATCATCTTGATGAAACCTATAAATCGATATATCAAAAACATTATAAAATTATGATTGTAAGTTTACTATATCTTACTATAAGTCAACTAGACGTTATGTTTTTAGTATTTTTATATGAGAAATTTCAATTTTATCTAAAATAATCACATTTAAAAGTGTAAAAAGAAATTTCTTAGTACGTTAAAGCTACTTTAGAACATGGATTATTCTATTCTATCAGAAATGATTTTATTCTCAAAGGATACTTGGATTCTGAATTTAGATGATCTAGGTTAGATAGAAAATATAATTTTGAAATATGTCATTTGTTTGGACAGGCTTTAGTCTAATTGTCCTTTATGAAGCAACATTCAATAAAACATTCCACAGTAGAACAAGAATATGTAGTAGTTGAATGTTGTTGTTCTCAAGTGATGAAGATTCAACACACACTCATGGATTTTGGTTTGAGTTTTAATTGAAATCCATTTCTTTTTTATAATATTAGTGTTATTTTAGTGCCAATAAACCCAACACATTAGTCAAGAGAAAACCACATTGATGTAATACAATATTTTTTTAGGGATCACACACAAAATGGAAATATTAGTCTCAACTTTATCAGAATGGAAAATCAGTTTACTAATGTTTTTACAAAAACTCTTAATTTTAATAGATTCTAATTTACTAAATTAATGTTTCAAATGATCAACCTGAAGTGATTATCAATGTAATTTTTATTTCATCAATCTCTTAAAATTTAAAACACCTCTAGTGAAATAAGAGTAAATTTATCAATCATATGAGTTTTTAATTTTATCAGTTTTTCAATATTACATTTTTTAAATTTCATTGGTTCTATATTTTATTAGTTTGTAATTTTAATTATTTTTAATTTCTTTGGACAATAAATTTTTAAATTACTTTTATTATTTATTTTTATGAAATAATGAATATTTTAGTCATTCCATCATTGAAAGATGAAGATCATCTATTGTGTTTAGAATATAAATTCGGCAAGGTTATATCTTTTTAAAAGTTTATTTTCCTATTTCAATCCTCCCCTGCTATTATTATTTATCATATGTGGTGTTGATCAAAATTCACAAAAAATAATTATTTTTTATAGGGTGAGCCTTTATTTTTTCTCAAAAGGAGACTTTTTTCCCATTCAAATAAGTTTTAAATTTAATTCTTAAATGAATTTTAATGACATGTTATTTGGCCTTTCATTTTCAGGTAAGTAGTTGAGGACCACTCATACAACAAAGTACAACATCTTAAGTGATATAAATATTAAATACCTATATAAGGACTGCACTCTCAAGGATAATTCTCATTCTATTTTTCTATCTCTGTTTTTCTATACTGATATTTTTTCCATCAGAATTATCTTTACATGAGTCTATATAAAGAATCTTAGATGGAATGTTGAGAATCTTGAATATTTCCTTAACACGGTAGTAAGAGAATTAGATGCGTCCAAATAACTCTCTTATAATTAGTGAATAAGGTGAAATTAAAATCATGTTAATGTAGAATCATGTCTACTATTATATATAAATTCCTGCTAAGATTCTTAATACTAGTGGAGGAAGTGATGTTCAATATGAACTCACTTCATAAGAATATATTTTCAAATATGAAATCATAGTCAGAATGGAATTCATGTTAACAAGTTATATTACATTAGTCATTTTAAAAGTATTTTTATTGAAGATCTGAATATTTGTAGAAGTTTTTCATGATCACCTTTTCCCAAAGGTACCCCTCATATTTTGACAAAACGATAAGGGAGATAATGACACCTTAGTCCCATCTCTAATAGGCCATGGGTTAGAGAAAAGAAACAATGGTATATTATACAAAAAATGAGCCTATGAGATTGAGAATGATAGATAAGATAAAAACAACAAAAAAATCCTACTCCTAACAAAAGTAAATAAAATTCCCTACACATGAATGTAATTTCATACAAATAAACAACTATAAAAAACTTCAAATACCAAAACATATCCTTAGTAGCAACCTAAAATCCCAAAAATCTTTTCAACAACCTCCATAAGCTACTAAAGTCTAACCTGATCACATACAAGTGATCATATAATATAATATCAAAAGAAGGTACCCCACTACTACTTCTCCAATATCTTGCCACTCTACCCCAACATCACATGTCCTAAGAAATCTCTCTCTAAAAAGGATTCATACTGATGACACTTAGCATAAAGTATCATAACATATTTTATGTGCGTCATATCGTATCATCATCATTATATGATGTAACCAATGTATCATACCATCTCATCATCCCATGCCACATATTTATATAGTGACAATGTAGGTTTTGGGAGCCACCACAACCAGTGACTATTATACCTCATGACATCACAACCCATACATGACATATATATAATAATCCATAGGCTACTATATCTAGAGATAGATGTGTGTGAAATAACCAAAAACAATTACAACCCTTTACACACATATATGGAAAATATAAACACCATGCATACCAATACATAAAAACTACCATGAGGAGAGAGTGGGTCAAGAGGGCAAGTCGACCATCCATTTCACACCAACCTAAATGTTGGGGAAAACACCCTCCTAGAGTCCACTAGGTTTCCATCACCCTTCCGAAAAGGATCGGGTAGCATATGAAATCACATTACATTAAAGGATATATATATATATATATCAAAAAAATACACTATAGGAATTTACCTAGACTTTCTATCAACAATAGTTATAATCCCTCAGACACCCATATTTTATTCCAAAGGACTATATATCCAATAAAAACACAAGAATTCAAGAATGATTTTATTTATTTATTTATTTTCATTAAAAATTTCACATTACATTGATTAATTAAATTACCATTAACATTGATTTATAATTACCTTGATATGATCATAATCTAGTTCCTTTTACCTCCAGACATAAAACAAGTCGTCCCAAGGTTTCTCAATATTTTCATCTCTTCATAATTCCAATAATACATCAAACCCATGGGTTCAAAAATTTATTATTAATTATCATTCCATGTTTCTAGGTAGTCTATGACTCATCCAAAGTTACCATAAAAGAGATGTACAACCAAGCACAACAAGCTACCTAAAGTGGTGGGGAAAGGAATGGAAAAAAAATAAACCCAACCATATGTCATTTAAAGTAGACTCGTTATTAAGAAAGAAACCTCATTTTCAACATAACAATTACCAAGCCTAGATTCAAATAATGTATGCATCTCATTTCCATCCATGATGCCTCCATTCATATCACTTTGCATCCATTCTTCCATCGGTGTTTCCAACTACTACCATATCTTCAAGCATCCCCACCCATGTCTCATCAACCATAAACCATCACAGCCTCACATCACGTTTCATAGAAAAAAAAATCCAAATCAAAAGACATTGAAACAAGAGAGTAATGGATCCAATAGGGAATCAAGGCCCTAAAACCAAAGCATCCATCCTTTATAAGCAAACAAGCTCGCTCAGCCCCAAACATTTATATTTTTAAAACAACATTTTATTTACCATATTAGATTAACCATTTTATTTATTATAGGTTACAACCACAAGAAACCTATTGGATCAACTTTTAAAGGATACTAATTATTTAACCATGCTTTCTTATATATCTTCTAGTTTCATAAAACTTAAGGAATATCATTTTGATTCAACATGCCTATTGATTTCATCCACTACAAGAATTTCTGATTCTCGTTATTTATCAAAATACCATTCATATAAGGAATAATTTTTTTTGAATAAATATTCAATAGGTATTAGGTTTATTTCAATAAAATAGAAAATTGATGTCATTTAAAAATGGATCTTTATTTATTTATCCAATAAACATTATCATCATTATATTCTTTAACCATTAATAACATATCAAACATACTAAACCATATCATAATCAAACATTTTAAACAATATCATAAAAAATGATTAAAAAATCATAAAAATAGATATCAAACTATTGGTAAAATTAAGAAGCAAACAACTATCGTGGGGAAAAATATGTGGTCACTATAACCATAAATCATCTCTTTCTCATTATTCTGATTCAACCTTCATTAAGGTTAATTTCATCCTCTCCTAAAGAGATAAATCATTATGAATTTAATAATTCAAATAAAATAATATGATAATAAATGATCTCATACGTCAATTATAATTTCAAGGTTCTTCACATGAGAATGGATGATCGAGTTTCAACCACCACCAGAAGGAACACCAACAAGCTTAAGGAAAGATATCCAAACCTAGAATAATAAAACCACCAAAAAAACACTATCAAAAACACTTAAAACATGGGGTTTGTAAACCGATTACAAAAAAATGAAATGAGGAATGAAACTTTAATGAAAGTGGAGGGAAACTAGTAACTTGAACCCAATTCTTTAGAATCTCCATAAACTATACGTCAAAACCATAATGAATCAGTCAAGTGGCACAAAAGAGAGGTAGAAAAAACACTACCTAGTAAAAATTACATCAATGGAGTCCTCAAAATGATAAAATTAGTTTCCATACTCTAGATTAACAAAATGCATGTGGAAATTTAAGGAACTCTCAAGGGTGGTGTGAAGATTAGTTATTAGAGGAGAAGTTTTGAGTTATTGTTGTATTCAAGACTACTTTTAACTCCCTATGTGTTTTGTTATTGAATCTATCAAGATATACTAGGATAGGTGACTATTTTAGCCATTTTAACTGATCATGAATGCCACCATGGATTCCACCATGACCTAGCCATGGTCTTGGTGTCACGTGATCACATCGGCATCCAAACAACTTCCCCAACAACATGTTGAACAAACCAAAGATATTCGCCCCTACCAAGTACTCTAAAACATCTTGGAAAGTAATTTTTACTATTCATTTTTGATAGAAAGTCCCTCAATACTCCATAACTAATGACACTCCCACCTTGGGCTTTTTGGGTTGGTAATTTTAGAAAAAAAAACACATAAGTCCTCAAAACAACCTCCAAAATGGCTTAACAAGCTATATTTCTAGCTGTGGTGCAGCAATATCATAGCACTCGACCAAAATGGACTGCACCATACCCTCCACTAGGGTGTGGAGGCCTTTTAAAAGTAAAACTCTTCTCAAGCCTCTAAGAATCCCCCAAAATAACACTCAACACCTTCAAGACTCAGAAAAACACAAAGGAAAGGTCAGAAATTTCTGTATAATTACATAAGATACCTCTCAAACAATTCCTGTCCTTGAGAATTTAAAACCAAACCAAGAGATAAGGTAATGAAAAGGTGTTTCTTAAATATTCACCATTTGTTATACCTCCCTATAATCATTCAATCTTGTGAGAAAAACATCTCACTTATAGGAACGAGGCCCAAATCTATGAAACACCAAAAACCATATCCCAAGAACTCTCCTAGTGGAGATACCTCTCAAACAAGAGAAAGGCCACAAGAAAGTATTAAATAATAGAAGACCATATCCTAATCTAGATAGAGGTAAACATCCCTAAAACAACAATAAAAAATAATGGATATACATCTAATATATCAGGATACTAATCATGTTTATATGAATCACATTCCTATGTACTCCTCCACACAACCATGTTTCCAAAAGACATGAACTAATGGAATAACATACCCAAGAAACACCTTCTCATGTTGATCCAAGATATCCATAGGTTGGTCATAAAAGGTCATATCATCATAAAAATCAACCCCACCCCAATCGATGATGTGGGATTAATTGTTAAGATAATGGATATGATTCAGCACATGGATGGAATCATGTATCTGGCTCATTTGTGGGGGAAGTTTTATCAGATATGCAACGACTCCAACTTAGTGCAACACCTCAAAAAGGAAAAAAACTAGGGAAAAAGTTTACTCCCATTACCAAACCATAATTTCCCATGATGAGGAGATACCTTAAAGAAAATATGATGTCCAACATCGAACTATAAATCTCTCCTCTTATAGTCAGCATATGAATTTTGAAGATCTTGTGTTGCCTTCATCCACTCATGAATCTCATAAACCATCTCTTTTATTATATAAGCTAGTTTCGACACATGAATTTCTAACTCTCTGACCCCAGTCAATCATAATTGAAAATAGAAAAGTTATTCATACAAATATTCAAACCATTTCATGCTAATGGTGGAGGGAAAATTATTATTGTAAGAAAACATCAAAAAGGTAGGTTCTTGATCTATGAACCAACAAAATCATGGACACAAGAATGAAAATTGTACTCAATATTTTTGATATTCTGCTCTTTCTAACCATCCATCTATGGATGAAAGGTAGTTCTAAAGAATAACTGAGAGGAAAAATGATATTGAATACCTCTCCATGCCCTAAAGGTAAAGAGATGATCATATTCACATATGATCATCCATTGGACTCTATGGAGCCTCACCGCCTCCTCTATGTACAAAATTGACAAACCCTCCACTAATCTCAACTCATTGATCACAATAAAGTGGGATAGTTTTTTCAAATGTCCCAATATCAACCATATAGAATCATAACCTCCCCACTCTCAAGATAATTTACTAAACAATTACCTCAATATGTCCTCACACTTCAACTAAGGAGAATCTTACATATGGAGAAAGCCATTGGGACCATGGTGTTTAGTGTTTACCTTTTTTATGACTAAACACTAAAACACAAACTCATTGGAAAAATGATTTAATCCAAGCCACAAAAAAGAACCTCTTATAGAATGATACATATTTTCATGTCAGGATGTACTACAAAGGGTGATCATGTGAACTCATAGAGAACCACTTCATGCATCACTGAATGAATAAAAACCCACTCCTGCAATAACACATTATGTCATTCATCCTTATACCAACCATCAGAGGCATCACTACAAACAAATAAATATCTCTATAATTCCACCTCATAATACCCCATATAGGTCTCCTCCACTTATTGTTCCAAATATGATTATAGAATCATCTAAAAAGGCATCCTCTACCACAAATCTCTCTCACATCAAGATTCATCATGGAGATCTCTTCCATCACTCTCTAGGAATATCTAGAATCGTGCATAGAATAACTATGTGACTTCATATTGAGAATATAAGCTACAACATTAAAATTTCTTAGTTTTTTAGAAATATTTAAGTCATAGTATTGTGATAATTTCATTCATTTTTGAGGTCTCAAGTTTAGGTCACGTAGGAAGAAAACATACCTCAGGCTCTTTTGATCAGTGAAAACCACAAAGAGCTCATCGATGAGGCAATGTTTCCACAAAATCATGGAAAACATAACTACTATAAATCATCAACATGGATGGAATAGTTACACTCATGGGGATGTAACTATCAATACCCATAAGAAAAAATTGATCTATGATGAAAAAAAACACTTCCTAAGCCAAGATGTGAAGCATCCCAGAAAACCTCAAATTGAACTCCATCTTTGAAGGATTTTTTAAAGTGTAATAATGATTATCATATCAATTTTAAGTGATTAAAAATATCCGTTTCGATAGGAACACCATGAAAGATAATATAAAACTACATAAAAAATGAAGAACTGCTATAAATTTGGTGTTCCATACACTGAAGAGACACTACACAATTTTTTATCTCCTTCAGATGAGTTTGAGAGAGATCTCAAAGTAGCAAACATAAACATCATAGCTCTATAGGTATCCATAGTTTGGGATAAACTACTCAAATTTCGAGTGGGATCCCATCTCCCACCATGATGTTTTAGAATCTCATATACAAATAAATAAAAATAAGAGATATATAATTCCTAGGAGTTATTAGAAGAATATCCACACCAATTACATCATATGTTAGTAGGGTCTATATAGAACATAAGGACAATATTGGGTGGTGTAATCTTTATTTCATTAATTTATAACTCATGTATTAATTCCTCATCTAATTCATGCATCATATGCATGAATTAATTTAACTCATATTCATTTCATCTTATGAAATAACTCCATAATGATAGTGTAGGTGGAAGACTACTTGTATTCATGAAATGTTATTTCATTCATGAAATATGAATAGAAGTAGTAGCATATAAATATAATTTTAATGATTCTTATTGTGATTTTAATCAGTATACCCTTATGTATCATATACAAATGGAATTAGTGAATACCATCTCTATCAATCTCCCACTTTAACAAAATCATAATGGACTTTTGTTCCATTTCACTGAATATTGTATCGTATATAATAATTTTTGAAACTATATCCAAGACTCCTTTTGGATATCTTCCAAAACAATTTTTCAAATCCATCATCAACTTCACCATATATGAAATCATAGAAAATACCTTGTGAACACCAATCCAAAACATGTTTTGATTCACTCTAAAACACTTTGAGAGTAGCTCTCTCGGTGAAACCCAATATCCATTCTGTCAACCACAAAGAGTGACCCTATGGACCTTTATAGTATTGAAAATAGATAAAAATATTCAGATTCATATATTTGAGTAAATATTATCCTTTATAAAAGCACCAATAATAATCAGCCTATAAATAAATCTAGTGTGATCTTTATCAAACACGTGTATCGATATACCTATGTTCAATCTGTATTATATGAAAATTTTAATTCCCATATTTTTCCATTGTCCAATACGCCGAGTGACCATGGGACACAAAACATGTCAACCCCATATAACTGATTCACATGTTCTTGATTCTCTGAGTGTAGACTTATTTGGTCGATGAATACATCACTTTCATTCATCCTTTTGGATAATCACATCACATACCCCTTATCCATATATACATATCTATATAATACATAAGTGTTCTCTCACACTCCCATGGTATATCTAAATTGAAGGCCTTAATGTCATACTTGTCATATGAGAGGACAAACCCCATCTTAGTTAAGCTCCAACCAACAACATGATCAGTAACATACCTAACGACCCCCATATTAGCTAAGTTAATATGTAGACTTAAGTATGTAGGGTATAAAAGTATGAAATCTATAATGCTTATTATCTTTCCAACCACTAGTAGTGGGGACTTATATATGATCCATACACCCTTAGTATACTAATGATATCATTGTACAACACTCCATGTGGTACACTTAGAAGGTCATCCCGCACACAAAATGTATCCTATTATTTGTATTGTGCCTCATGAGAATATTTTGTTTCTCTATATAAGTATATTTCTCATGCTAACCTTAACATTTTACTATATTCTATAATATTCCGTGATGAACATTGGATAGGGATAAACTCAATGTTGTAGTTTGAGAGGCAAATTATCATTTTCACTTCATAAAATGTATATATATATATATATATACATTTATGTATCCAACATGAATGATTGATAAAATGAAGGTTTCATTTTATTATGATACATTTTAATATTCTTAAAATCTTTATGAAAATTTGAAAAAACCAACATAAGCCCCAATTCATCATATCATATATGATAAAATTCCAAATCATCCTTATGTTTTATATACTTTTACGTTTTATTAACACCTTAAATTATATATAATACATATCACATATCTATATGGACATATAATAAAACCTTCCCAATAACTATTTATTGAGAAAAAATTCATGTATTAATATAGTTTTAATAGTGGTATGACTTAGGAATCATATTCTGAACTATTCAACTTATTGATCTTATTCAAACTTCTTAACATCCCAACATAAAATTCTATGATAAAAACTTATATTGTCTAATTATAACTATTTTTATGTTCATAAAATCATCATTGGAACCCTATTCCATAAAAAATCCTCAAAATAATGTATCTATTTTCATTATTGTTTACCATCTATCCAAAACTCTTTTAAGATAAATTGAAAATCACTTTATTATAGTAACTAAATACAAATATTACATTTTTATAGACCACATCATCCTAAAAAAATTTATGAAAAAGTGATAACACTTTGTTATGGTAACTAATGTTACTATTTACATTTTGACTAGTATAATCCTTCAAGTAATAGTATCATTCATTTTCATGAAAAATAAATACAACTCTTTACATTTTTATTTATCGTCATATATCTTAAACTCTTTTAGTATATTGAATTAAAAAACATTATTTTAAATTGGATAAATAGTGATATCCACTTTCTAAATGGTAAACAAATGAAACACTTTATATTTTTATTTACCATCACATATCCTAACCATTTTAGGATCTTATGTGTAAAACACATTAACTTAAGATTGGTGTCTTCCATTATAAAATTTTGAAATTCTATGAGTCCAAACATACTTCCACTAGCCTCTTAAATACTATTTTTTTTATAATATCTATTTAATATAAACAAACCCTTTTGTGTTAAGAAATAACATTTACATCCATTTAATAGGAATATTAAACAAATAAACTATTGTTTCCATATTATATATGGTATTCGATGTGTTTGGAACATTTTATTTTAAAAAGAATACTTCATTAAAATATTCCATTAATGGGTGGTGGGAACACATTCCCACATATTTTAGTAAATATTTCTATAAACACTTTTCCTGGATAAATAATTTTATCCATATCTTTTTATCAATACATATTATATAAATTGATAAATCATAAAGATTATGTTAACATTTAATCATATCATTCTTGTTCACAAATACTATTTGTAATAAAAAAATTCTTTTATCATATAAGGTAATTGAGATGAAGATACACATATTTTAATTAGATTCAATTGACCATAATAAGAACCCTTTACATTAAAATCATTGATTTAAAAACTACTTACTTCATCTCATGAATGTAAACTACAAGCTTAGTTAATTCTCCCTTTAATTTTCCATTCCTATGTATTTACAACACTTTACAAAATATACATTTGGTATCACATACCCTTAAAAATGGAATAATTAATTTCTATAATATATATAAATCATATGGAAATTCCATGAAGATTTACAAACTCGTTTATTTATATCTTGCACAATCCAGTCATATTAAATTGTTACTCTTACTTCCAGTGAATCATAGGTTTCAATGACCCTAATTTTCTTCTTGAAGAAACATTATTGAACTTCTAAAAAAAATTCTTATTTTGGTGTGAACTTTTACCCACTTGTAATTTTCATATTGTAACAGAATATAGACAAAAAATACCTAATTCATCAACTCTCAACACTTTTACAATATGAGGTAACCATTTCATGAATTCATTCACATTGTTGGAACATTTCCATAAATTAAAATAGTACAAATTATCTAATCATAACAAGACATTTTAATATCCCTTAAATCATGCTATAGAATTTAATCCAAGCTTAAAACATTAAGGATATTAATGTAGAAACTCCTTTACAACATTATATGAAAGTTTCCATAAACATCTAACCTCTAGTTATTTCTCATCTCTTGAACATTATATATTTTTACAACACTAATAATCCATATCTTTGATATCATATATGTACCAAAACAAAATAATTGAATTCTAGTACCAAAAATATTTAAGTAAACTTTTAGTATCATCGTTTCATAAAAACACCAACTCATGCAATAAAAATTGTAGTATGAAAGTACATAAGACAAAAATTTCTAGCTAAGAGGCATGCAGAATAATATTTTTTATACATGCTCAAAATTAGTAATTTTTAATGAAGAGACAAGAAGAAAAATTGTTCAGTAGCAGCAGAAAATTTATGACTCACCGACACTACCACTAGTGAGTCACCGTTGGGTGACTTACTTACAGTAGTGTAATGATGACTTATGAATGGTTTTTTTTAAAGTGATCAGGAGTAGAAATTTGAAAAAAAAAATAGATTAAGGTACTTCCCTGAAAAAGTATAATCCATTTATGCTCATGCTTGAACTCCATATGAATTGAGGAATAGGGTAATGATATGCTTCCTAAATGACAGCACCATCATACCTTGCTCTAAAAATAAGAAACAAGATCCTAAATATAGTATAAAAAGAGTACATAGACAACATAAAACAAAAATTTATTCAAACCCAAAACATGAAAAAAAAACTAAATACAACACATGAACCATGGGTTGCCTCCCTTGAAGCACAATGGTTTATGTCTTCAGTTAAAAATTATTTAAAAAAAATTACTAAAACAAGAAAAATCATTGGTCGCCGCCTATAAAACTCTAGTTTTAAATTTCCTTGCCGGAATCACCTAGAAACTAATTAATGTCATTAGGTGGATGTTTTTTCTTGTCCATAAACCACCATATATTGATAGCCCAAATAGTTTTAATATAGAAATGAGAATTTAGGGCACAAAGACTAAGGAAAATAATTTATGACCTTTCATAACCTATAAAAATCCATATGTAGCATCCTTGGACATTAATAAACTTCTCATGGGAGTCATTAATTAGAGATGAAAATTAATCACCAAAATTAACTTTTTTATTATTTTAATGATATTTAGATTTAGGTAAAATGATATTGTCTCCCTCAAGATCTACAAATAAATATTTAATCTAGGAAACATAAATTGGATCATTATAATTAATCTTGGCATGTATTCTATCCAATTCTTGTATAAAGTCATGTTTGACAAAATAAAAAATTTTAGGAAGGGATAAAAATAGAATGGGTGATTCTAAAGGTGAAAAACTGTCCTCATAGTTATTTATCTCAACTTCTACATGAAAATAATAAAAGTCATGGTTTCTAATAACTGATTTCATATTATTACGTTCAAGAAGGCGATCAATAGTATGCTGAAGAGAATCAGGAACTCTAGAACTCAAGTGTGTCTCCCCAAATAAACTACTTTTAGTCACTAGAAGGTCTTTTCCACCTGACTCAGTTGAGGAAGGATGTGTAAAACGGGGAAGAATATGTATTTGATCATTCAATGATTTAGGTTTCACAATGTTATAAATTTCTTCCAAAATTTACTCATTAGAAAACATAAAGTTATCATCAACTTCTTCTAAAAAAATTATTCTTCTTAAATAATAAAATGTGTGTTCAGTCTCAATTTTATAATCACCTTAAAAAAGTTCATTTTCAAAAGAAATTTTTTTTAACTGTTTTAGCTCAATTTTAGGGGTAGAAATGTGCAGTTCATCATAAATAAATTCATATTCATGTAATTTTATATTTAATTAATTTTCCCCAATTTGGTCAATAGTGTTTTCTATTTTAGTAAAAAAAAATTCATAAAATTGATCAACCTTAAAATATAGCAATGAAAGCTCATTAGTTAATCTCTCTTTAAAGATTATTCCCTCATCAACATTATCATAAATCATTTTAGGGTTTTTTGGGTTTGTAATTTCAAAATAGGGAAGAGATGTTTGGAACACAGGTTTAAGGATTTCAGATTCTATGATTTCTAATTTATTGTTCTCTTCCAATATATACCCACTTCTAAATTCAAGTTCATTATTTATTGTTTTAGAAAAGATGGTTGAAGGTTTTTTATTATTCATTTTTTCTTTATTCATATTATCTTCAACCCGAGAAATGATGTTTTCAAAATTCCTAAAACAATGAACTATATCAAAGATAGGGATACTGAATAAAATTGGGCAACCCTCTTCAATATCTTTTACTTATTTTTGAGAATTTTCAAACTCATATCCATTTATGTTTTTAATTTGAACCTCAATGTTTCTTCTTAATTCAGTGAGTTGGTCATTTCCATATATTGTTCATCAGAATCAGATTATTCATGTCAAAATTTTTGTTGCTCAGGTTCATCCTCACTCTCCAATTCTTTTTCATTTTCAAATCATCTATAGACATTATCTTCTTCACTTATTTCAAATTATTATTGTTATCTAAACATATTCTATAAGTATAAGATCATACTTTCCAAATTTTTGTGTTTTTGATCTTGATATTGAGAATTTTTAATTTGAAGTTCATGGTTTTGGTTAATCCAGAAGGTTCTAGAATCAATTTTAGATAAAATTTGGTCAGTCTTTTTTAGGATGTTAGGTCTGGGCACAAAATGTTTTTCATTCTCTTCAATATAAGTAGTATGTTCTGGTTGGTTATCGACAAAATGCCAGAAAGTGTGCCTATAATAACCACAACAGACGCAATAAGGTTCATAGTGAGAATTTGAGCCTTCAAAATATTCCATTTTCATAAAAAAAATTGAATCATATTAAACACACACACACAAATAGAACTATAATATTTTTTAAATCAACTTAAGTAGAAGAATTTTTAAAAAAAAAAAATTGTTTTTTGTGTGGTTTTTGTGTTTTTTTTATATTTATATTTTACTTTTTTCCAAAACCTATTATACTTTTTAAATACCTTCCCCTGAAATAGTTCCATATTTTGATCTGATAGTCATTGAACTAATGGGAAACTCGTATGGATGGATGAACAACCAAAATTTTATTCAAAACAACCCCACTATTTTCAGAAGTGGGGTAAAATTTATCATTAATGTTCATATTTTTGAGTATTTTTTTAGAAAATAGTAATGAGAAAACAATGTTGAATAAGAAACTAATTTTTAACATGAGTAATGATGAATGGTAAAAGTAATAGTGGAGAAAAATCAGAAGCAATGACTGAGAAACTTCTAATCAACGGATATTATAGGGAATCTATCTCTACTAGCTTAATAGTTTGTATCTTCATTTTTTATTATCATATCCATGAACTCTAGAAATGATTAATTAATTTCCCTATCTAGGAGCTAAATCTCTCGTCTAAGTGAATCTTGATGTTCACCTCCAATAGAGTCAGGTGACTATGACAGTAATTGAATTTAAGATACTCGGATAAATCTATCAAATTTAATATAGTAGGAATGAATTACATATTTGAAAAGTTATTTCATGATAGTTTCTTCCAAAAGATCACAGAGTAATGAAATTGGTTTTATGAGGTGTGAAAACAATATAAATTTTAAGAAACAGATTCAATTTTAGCAGATGAATCTGTATCTTTTCTTGAAGAAACAATTGAAAGTGAGAAATGAAATAACTAAAAAAATTAAATTCCCCAAACAATAATGTCTATCCTATAGTCATATTTATTATATATATTGAAACCATTTGATTACAATTAATGGAATTGAAAATTATTGGAGAATAAATCTCCCTCTTTGAGCTTAAGTAGCTGCTCTGTTCTCGCTCCACATGTCTCCCGATGTCTGTCTATGAGGAATCTTGTGGAAGTGATCCTACTATGCAGGTCTCATGGGAACGTATGTGTTTGAAAATATTCTAAGTCTAGTTTCTCTTTCTACCTTGTACTTCCTTTTAAATAATCTGCTTTCATTCTATGTTTTTCACCAATAATCATCACTGACATAACTTGTCTCTAACCAAGTCACTACACACGTGAATTTCTTCACCTCAACTTTTATGGATTTATCTAATCCCTTGTAACAAACTCCTTCATGTAGTTGTAATGCATCTAGAAATATTTTGAGTTCCTGCATATATCTGTAAAATAAAAATGATTAAAACACTATATAATTTATAAAAATAACTGAAATCTAGGTACATAAATAAATAATAATTATTATTATTAAATTAATGCTATATTATTATTTGAATGTTATTTAAAGATATTTTTTATTAATTTATAAATATTTTAATTGATTATTTTACCTATTTGTTTATATAAAACTTTTATTAACAATAATAGTCATTTAATTAACCTTATTAAAATAAATATTTTCATATAATATTTTAAGAATAAAAGTTATTATATTATTAAGTTAATTATTTATTTTATTTAATATTATTATAAATAAATTTAATATTTTTACTATAATTATAATTATTATATTACTGTTTATATTTTAAATTAATTTGATTATATTAGTTTATTTTAATTTTATATATTAGTTATTATTAATATTTTAGTTTTAAAACATAATATTTAATTAATTTGTTTTATTTTTTATTTTATTATTTTTTATTAATTTATATTTTTTTTATTTTTATCTTCTTCTTATTATTATTTAATTATTTTATATTTTTTAAATTTTTTATTTCATCCCCCCCCCCATCACCTTCGTGCAAGGGGGGTTGCAGCTTCTTTTGAGAAGATTTAGTGGCCCTGGATCTATCTCCTCCACTGCGACATGGCACCAACACAACAAGATCCCTAGGTGGCTGGTGATTTGGCTCGCAGCGGCTCTCAGTCCTCCTTTACCTTTGGGGTGGCAGCTGGTTTCATCAGGCTTCTCCATCAGCGATGCTCCCTATTCAATCTGCCACTACGGACCCAAGGTCCAATGGAATCGACTCTACCACAGCTTCTCCTCAAGATTTGGAAGCTTCAGATGCCCAAAAGGTAGGAAAAAGGCCACGAGTTCATCCAGTAGAGGCCATTTTGACAGCAGATCTACGGCGACACAACTCTAGCTTCTTCAAATAGTGGATTTTGTATCCTATAGATCTAATTTATTTTCAATTTGTTCTTAAATTTGAGTTCTTAGATATGTTTCATCTTACAGAAATATGGAAATCTTTTGGTTTATGTTCTAAATATGTGTTTATAAAGATCTAGATCGGTGTGTGGTGTAATGAACGATGTCTGCAGGAGAGCCGTCAGTGACCTACTGAGATGGTGACAAAATGGTTAAGGGACGTCGGTGAGTGGCCATCAGTGAGGAATGGTGGATGGTGTTGATGTTTTGAGACTGGGGGAAGGCGTTAGTAGCTCATGGGCTACCGATGGGTTGGTAAAAAAAATGGAATGGTGAGTTGGAGAGTTGATGTAGTGCAATGGGAGTTACCCACGTGGAAGTGTGAAGGTTTCGGAAGATGAGAAGAATGGGGGAGGATTGGTGAGACCGACAAGGGCTGAGAAATCGGTAGAACAATGTGTGTTAGTATGAACCTATGCCAGTTAGTCAAGTATGCAAAGCCATTGGTATGTCGCATGTTAGTCACTCATCTGCACTGTCGGTGACTCAAAAACATAAAAAAAGAAAAATTAACACATAAAATTTGTAACAAAACATGTTAAATAAAATAAAAACTAGAAACAGATACAAATTAATTTAATAAATAATGCTAAAAATATAAAAATAGAATTTATAAAAATAAAATGAATTATCTAATAAATGAAGAACTAAAATTAATTTAATAACCATCTTAAACTATTGAGGAGAAGAATTTATATATTAGACTTAGGAATTATAAAGTTTAATTATAACATTTAAATTTATAGAGAAATAAATTAATTAATTAATGAAAATTCATTATTGAAATTAAATTATTTATAGTAAACACAATTAAAATATTAATGATTAAGTTAATTAAGATGTAAATACAATGATTAAATGATTAATTAATAAAACATTTCCTCTAATTATAAATTAATGGATATTTTGAGCTTCAAAAGGAATTAATTAAGAAAAAAACAATTAATGATTTTATATTATTAATTTATGAAATTTTTTATAAAAATTGGTTAATTAATAAATTAAACTCTAAAATTAAAAATTGTTATTATTTAACAAAAAACTATAAATAATTAAATAAATAATTAAAAACCTTAATAAAATATATGGAAAATATGTAAAATTGAGGCCACATCAATGGGATCTATATAATTTCCTTCAACTTATTTTAAACATAAATTTTCATTGTTATGGATTAGTTATATAAAATTCCAATAAAAAATATATAGAAGAAAAAACATTATTAATTATTATTGAAATTTTATTTTATTTGTTCAATATATAGGTAATAAGAGGTGTTCATAAATTAATATTTTAATCATTTAAGAAAACATAGGCATACAAATCGCTAAGAACAATCTCTATTGGAAAGAACCATATAGGTTGGTGTAGAAATTTTAAAATTTGACCTCAGTTCCTTGAGATTATTAAAAATCATAGGCAATACTTTTAATGATATTTAAATCATAGATACCTAAAATGATGCATAAACACAAAACAATTTCCATCATACCAAAGATATATAACCCCATAAATCAATAACCTCATAACTTAAGTACCTCATTCTAGTAGAAAATAGTGAAACTATAAAAGAAGATTCCAAAACATCAATCCCTTCTTTGTAAATATGGAATTTCCCTCATAAATGGGTTAGCTACTCCCAAAAATGAGTTCTTTACCATGCTTTGACTCTATAAAACTTCTTGTATACCTATCCCAAATTTTACAACCAATGAAAGGATGCTCTGATACCATTTTGTAATGTTCCCTACCTATAGACCAATGAATGTATTCCCAATCAGAGTTATTACATGACCTCTAGATTTCCACCTTATATTATAGAGGTTGCTGACTAGTAACAAGGGTTTAAGGTGGTATAGTGAGGAGAATATACCATCATAATAGATTAGAAATAACCACGGAAATAAATTAAATATTATAAATCAAAAAAATCAATGTAATGAATAGTAGGAAAGTTTCATCAAGTAAAGGAAAAAACATAAAATAACTAAAAAATATGGCACATGTAATAAAGGTCATTTTGGTCTTATATATAGGTCCAAAACTCTATGGTGGTTCCTACACATTAGTATTCAAAATCTAAAAAACTAAAAATAACAAATGATAGTCTTTAATCCTATCCCAGTCTCCATATCTCATTCTCCATCCTCATTATCTAGTCACACATAAATCCTAAGGCTATTTCTCTTAACCTATTGTGTAACCAAAGTCTACTTAGGTACCAATGGTGGCCCAATCAATGTGTGAGTAAAACTCAGTATGTCACCATCAACAATGTTTATAACAATATAAACTCTAAATATATACTTCATGTTGATGTGCGTAGTAACATGAAGAAAATGTAACAAATAAATTAATAAACCACCTTCAACCCCCATGTTTTGTGATGACACCCAAGATCGACCATAAAAACTTCATCATGTTCCAGATGTCTCTGGTCACAATATATCATTTGAATGGGTAACAATATAGACTAAAAGATATTATCTATGTAATTCATGACATTTATGATTACATTAAAATCTTAGCATCATTTCAAAGGCATTCTCGAATAATAAACTCATGGATAAATACAATGGGGGTTACACTGAGGTGTTCAAATTCAATAGGTTGAGGATGAATCCAAGGTGTATTTTATTTAGTCATTCAAGATCAATAAACTCATTGTAAAATCCCATATGGTTTTCCCAGAGTCATTATAAGTAACTATCCATATAATTCATTATGTCATTTTATTAGAATAGTCAATTCCGTTTATAATAAATATAAATACAAGTTGTGATATCCTAACATTAGTTGGTTCCTTTTTGACCTCTTAGATGGTTCTTTTTGAGTTTGGGTTGTTTCAAAATGTTTTGGCAGCTTTTCATGAGGTCTTGGTTTTTTCCTTTGAAAAACAAGTTTGGCCATGGTGTATCCCAAGCTATTTCTCCCCTTGGTGTCTTTGTTATTCCATGTGTAGAGCCAACATGCCCATATAATGGTGTAGTATGTGGAATAGATCCTTTTTTATCACCCTACGTGACATGGCCAATGGGCCCTACAATGGGTATGGTGGAGGCCATGGGCAGTATAAATATTCTAGGCCCTTATTACTAGGGAAAAACCACATGGCATTTTAGGTGGAATGGTGATGTTTCATTGAGGTCTTCATAGGAATGGCGACAATGTAACACCCTAAGCTTCCATTGTACTCTTCTCATTGAATAATACAATAGTTTGTGTTGTACGCAACTTCGAGTTCTAACACACCACAACCAATCAAACAAGCCGTTATGAATAGTAATACCAACTTTTTGAAATTTTATAAATTTTATCTTTCAAAATTGACTTCATTTTTTGATTAGGAATATCGAAATTAGCCTAGGTTGAATTTTCTTTATTGTTCGGAAAACTCTCAATTTTTGATGAATAGTGAAAAACACTGAGTTATTGGTTAAAACAGACTTTTTATTTAAATAATTGTTTATTTTAATTTAATTTATTTTAGGAAAAAATATATACATAATACCTATATAAGTTCAATTTAATTCATTGGGGTCAGTTTATAATAATTTAAGATATATAAATATTTTATTGAACTTTTTACCGTCTTTTACCCACCTCCTAGAAGTATTTGTAAATTTACATAAAACACAATTTTACCGATTTTGTGAGTTGATTTTAAAAAATCTCGAGAGACACGGTTGATAACAGTAAGTAAAATGTGGTTCAATAAGATGACAATATTTTTTGGTGAATAATAACTTTTTACTTTTATTTACCACTGTTAAAAGTAAATAGGGTAATTAAGGGTAAAAATGATATTATTATTACCCTAACACATGTCTTGAGTCTATTGGGTAAGTATAATTCGACCAAAAACAAACTTAGGAATAAAATATGATCCTTTAGGTCCAACTAGTTTGGATTAGGAAATTTATTATTATTTTATTCAATGAAGAGTTAAAAGTGTTAAATTCAAATTTTAATAACTAAACCATTTTTAATATAGGGTTACACATAAGATCAATTCGACTATAAATATTCACCAGAAAGATAAAAATATTTCCTACATAATTTTATTTTATTTATAAATTTTATACATTAAATAATTAAATTTATTTATGACACAATGATGATACAATAATTACCATATTAATGAAAGATTGAAATAATTGATTTTATAAATACACAAATAAATGAAAATTAAGACTTTTGATAAATTTAACTAATTTTATAGGTCAATAGAACATGTTAGTATTCATATAATTAACTTTGATCGAAGTAATCATGCTGTTATGAATTTCACAAAAATTAATTACCAAATAGTTTCAAAATTGACATAAATTTTTTTTAAAAAAAGATATTATATTATAAATTGAAACTCAATTCCCAAAAATATAATCTTAGTAAAAAAGACATATATAATGATATTTTTATCATTAATGAATCACTTTGGATCCTTTTTGAAGTTCATATTAATTTTATTAACCATATAATATAAAAAATACAAAGATACAAGGTAAATGTCAAACAATTTAACTAAGAGTGGAATCTAAAAGATAAGGTCAATATTTAACACCAAACCGGTATAAAACCTATTGGTTGAGAGTTTTTAGACCCATACCAACCTTATCCTTAAATTAAATCATTTTGGAGCCATTATAAACCGAAAATGATTTTATTATAAAATAATATATCTAGATTTTCCTAAGGTTCCCCTCAGCCCTCTTATAAAAGGGAACTCCCCCTTCTCTCTAATTCACATCTTCAATGCCCTTCAGATCGGCCAAACCCTGTCCAAATATCCTCCCAAATTTCCTCACTTCATCCTAGAGGCATTCCTTTAGTCAGAAAGCCAACTTAAGGATCCCTTTAGATAAAATAAAACGGAAGAACCTGAAGAAGAGGTAAATATTTCATCACATCTTTAAAGTTCCTTTCTTCTCCCACTTCCTCTTTCTTTGTTATTTCCATTATAAAATAATAACTCCAGTATCTTCTATATACTGTGATTTTATTATAAATATGGTACAACCATATTCATTATTGTATCCATCCTTTGAATGACATGTCACCATACATGCGTACGTATGGTTTATCGTCTCCACGTCGTGGTGTAATTTTCATTGAATACATTATTATTTGGATGGGTATAATAATAATGTTTAATTGATGTAAATAATAAATATAAAATGATTATGATTCTGTATATATAATATAACATCCAATTATATATTATTTTAATATCAAAAGAATGATATTGTCGCTCGTGCATACGTACGGATTACCGTCTCCACGAACACGATGAGATTTGTTCCCCATCGTACCCATTCAAGACTAATTTTCATTAGATGATTAAAAATAATAATTAAAGACTTAATATCATTATGAATATGAATCATATACATCCTATCCATAATAAACATTATTTACGTAACAAAGCATATAAAGGAAAACAAATCAGTTAACACCCGAAACACCGATAATACTAAGATATTATTAACAGCTCAGTGTTAAAAGATCGTATATGATATCATATTAATGTATATGATTCTTGTATAATTTAATAAAAATTATTTCACCATTATACAAGAGGTTATCCTACCCTCTACCAAGGAAAAGTACAAGGTAAGGGTTAATTCTACAATCTCTCCATTATCCGAGGTTGTTTATACATAATTTATTATTGGGACCTCTTTATCATCCACATCCATGTTTCTGAAAAATGTATTTCAAAACATTCTTAATATTTTATAGGCTATGTGTTAAATTCATTTATACCATTTTTGACTCTTATAATGTTTTTATAAAGGAATATTTATGTCATTTTCCAAATAATGTCCTTTATAACCTTTTTTACAAAATTAAGGTAAGAAAGTCTTTTTTTAAATTTTACGGTGAGTGCAGCTATTTTTCTCCGTTATAACATTGTCAAAGATTTCCTTACAGGCTAATAAGAATATTTCGAAAATAAATGTTTTCTTAAATGATTTGAAAATATAAAGAGATATTTCCTTAAAAAAATGTTTTTATTTCATCTATGCCAACATCCTTTTATGGTTTTTAAGCTAATTTGAAGTTGATTTATTATGATACAAAACATCCATACTTTATTGATGTTTTTGTGATATGCCCGACTATGGATGTGTTATTTTTACACCATTCATGGTTTATGGATAAAGTATTAACATTTCGTATGCTAGTTTTAATATGAATGTAAATGTTATGTTTAGACCTTTTCATATGAAGAATGCATTGGACTTAGTAAGTGATTGGTGGAGCTTGCTATAGCCCCTTATTGCATCGGTAGGTCTCATGAGACAAACTAGTGTCTTGGCATAAGGCCTTGACAAAATCTTATTTTTAGTCTTCGCACAAGGCCTTGAAAATATGGTTATGAAAGTCTGGAATTATGCATTCCATCATTATGAAAGTGGATATTGATAATGCATGTCATTATTTTACTAGTAGAATATCTATGTGGGTAAGTAAATTGAATTATTTTGACTTATATTTTCCTTATTATGATGAAGTTTAGGTTGAAAAGCCTTTTGTTTTAGTTCTATACATTTCCTTAAATGTTTATGCTTATTTATGAAAGTTCCCGCTATATTGTTATCCTTACTGAGCATCTGAGCTCACCCCTTTCTATGTTTTATTTTTCCAGGATGTGAGGAATTATGTTATGACTGACCTGCAGGGATAGTCTATGGGATCTCAGTGTTGTCTATGGAAACAATGTTGTTGTAGTTTTCCATTTTATGATGTACTGTAAACCTTATGAATGTATCTAGTACTTCCAAGGCTACTAAACTAATCGGTCTTTTGAGACTTGATCTTTTGTGATCATGCTAATTTTATGTAATAATGCACCAACTCTAGGATTCTAGGGTCGGGGAATTACAGTTGGTATCAGAGTAATTTTATTACAAACTGTGGAAACTAGATTTAGTAAAACTCTAATTTGAGCACATAGCCCTAAGATAGACTTTGAGGATTAGTATAGAAGAAATTCCTAGAATTTTGGTATAGTAGTGATTTTGTGATTTTTCCAAGCAATACATACATGTATGGATATCAGCAGGTAGAGGTGGCTCTGGAATAGATGTACCTAGGGGTAAAACCCAAAAACACTGCGTTGAGGTAGACTCGAATGAAAACTGTTGCACCACAACTGGCCTTGCTGCACTCTTGGTAATGACACTCCTGAGGGATATGCTTAGGATAATTCTCATTTTCATTAAAAACCATTATGAAGGGTTTATGAGTATAAAATTTTTCAAAGAAATTTTTTTTATGATTGTTGATTATATCCATAAACTGTTCAATTTATGTTAAATGTTCTACAAGTTTAGAATTATGTATTGCAATTGATAAAAAAATCTAGTGTGTACCATTGTTTAGAAATGGCGCCTAGTGGATGAAATGGAAACCATATCAATGCATGTAATCCATGTATGGATTTCCATTCTACTCAAGATAATTATAGTAGAGATGGTGATGCAACTAGTTCTGATCAGCTTATCACCATACTAGGACAACTCACTCAGGTTATGAATTATAACCTTACCTGTATAGAGCACCCAGATCCACAATGCGGAGGGTCAATGTTAGACCACTTCATAAGGCAAAAACCACCAATATTCTATGGGAGTAAAAATCTATTAGTAGATTTGAAATGGATAAGTTTCTTAGAGAAAAAATATTTCATGATTTGGGGAGTAGTGAAAGGGAAAAAGTTATTGTGGTAGTTTATCACCTCACGGGAGATGGTGATCAATGGTGGTCATTGATTAAAAATACTAAGAAATATGAAGAAGTTTCAAATATGGAATGGGGGGAGTTTAAAGATATTTTCATAGAAAAATACTTTCCTCATAACCATCAAGTGGATATAGAAATACAATTTCCGAGTCTGAGGAAAAAGGAGGATGAGAATGTCTCAAAGTATGAGGCTAAATTTACAAGGTTAACAAGGCATGCATCAGATTATATACGTAACCCAAGGAGTAAGATTGATCATTTATTTAAAGGGTTAAAACAATTTCTCTATTAATCATTAGTCTCACAATCCTTATCATCGTACGAAGATATTGTCTCATGTACTATCAAGACAGAAAAGGAATTCTCTAAGTCTTACGACTTTAAAGAAAAGAAAGAGAAGAAGGGATCTGCTGATCACTCTAGAAAAGGGAATAAGGGGAAGAAGGGAATAGTAGAATATACATCCTGTAGTAAATGTGGGAAGAAAAACCTTGGTACTTGCTTGAAGTGAATGTGAGTCTGTTACAAGTGTGGTGAAAAAGGCCACCAAGCTCGTGATTGCAAGGGGAAGAAAGAAGCTACTGATGTTCAATGCTACAATTGCAGGGAGATGGGACATTATGCGAATGAATTTCCTAAGCGTCAGGGAAACTTACCTCATAAAAGGCCAAGGGATCAAGGACAAGCTTATGATATCACTACTACTGAGGTTCATGCTCCTAAAGATGTGGTGGAAGGTAATTTAATGGGTTTCCTCATGTTTATCCAATGCTTTATTTGATTCTGGATCATTGCATTGTTTCATATCTTCTGATTTTACTAAGAAAATTTGATATTTCCAATTTGATTTAACAAGAGAGTTGTTATTAAAAACTCCTAAGGGAAGTATCATTACAACAATGTTTTGTGAATCAGTTCCCATTAGATCACGTAAATGTTCATCATCTGCTGATCTCATCGTTATACTGATGATTGAATTTGATATAATCCTTGGTATGGATTGGATTTCGGACCCTGATGTGAAAATTTATCGTATGAAGAATGAGGTTATAATTTTCGATGATGATAAAAAGTACCTTATCTTTTGAGAAGAAACACCACCATCTGATTATTATCTAGATCCACCTGTAATAGCTCAACTAAATTCAACTATTGGGCATGAAGAGAATGAAATAATTGTGGGTGAGGAAAGGAATGTTCAAATAGAGGATGCACCTCTTGTGAAAGAATATGTTGATGTGTTTCTATAGGACTTACCTGGACATCCACCAGAATGAGAAATTGAGTTTTACATTGACTTAATTCTGGGTTCAAGGCCCACATCGAAGACCCCTTATAGAATGGCCACTATGGAATTAGTTGAACTAAAGAAAATACTAGAGGAATTGAGTAATAAGGGATTTATTTTCCCTAGCTCTTCTCTATGAGGATCCCCTGTTCTTTTTGTTAAGAAGAAAGACGAATCTATGAGGTTATTCATTGACTACAGGGAGATCAATGTTATCACAATAAAGAAAAAGTATCCCCTACCTTGTATTGATGATTTATCTGACCAGCTTCATGGATCTCAATACTTTTCAAAGATTAACCTTGGATCTGGATATCATCAGTTGTGTGCGAAGAAGGAATACATTCCGAAAACAGCATTTCAAACTAGGTACAGTCATTAGGAGTTCACAGTAATGCTTTTTGGATTGACGAATTCACCCTTTGTCTTCATGGATCTAATTAATAGGGTTTTCCAGGAATATCTTGTTGAATTTTTAGTGGTATTTATTGATGATATCTTGGTATACTCCAAAAGCTACAAAGATCATGAAAATCACTTGTGCATTATTCTGAAGAC
Organism: Viscum album; assembly: GCA_963277665.1. Lineage (NCBI taxonomy): Eukaryota > Viridiplantae > Streptophyta > Magnoliopsida > Santalales > Viscaceae > Viscum > Viscum album. Next base: position 1,432,097,560 of record OY728141.1, read on the forward strand.
TCTTAGAAGACATGAATTATATAGTTCGTTTAGAAAGTGTTAATTATGACTTCAAGAGATATTTTTTCTTGCCCATATTATCATTAAGGATGGAATCTCTGTTGATCCTTCTTAGACCAAGGCAATACAATAATGGCCAGAACCAATTTGTATAACTGCGATATGCAGTTTTATTGGTTTAGCAGGTTATTATCAGTATTTCATCCAGAATGTTTCCTGATTGGCTAACCCATTGACCAAGCTCACACGTAAAGGGGTCAAATTTGATTGGAAAAAGATTGTGGAAATTTTTTTTAAATACCGAAGAGAATATTAGTCAATGATCCTATATTGACTCTACCATCACAGAATGATGGGTTTGTTATTTATAGTGATGCATCAAAGAAATTACTTGGTTGTGTCCTTATGCAGAATGATAGGGTCATTGCCTATGCATCATGAAAGCTAAAAATTCATGAGAAAAACTATCCAACTCATGATCATGAGTTAGTAGCTGTAATATTTTCTTTGAAGACATGAAGACATTATCTCTATAATGGAAAATGTGAGATATATACCGATCACAAGAGTTTGAAGTATATTTTCTCACAAAAAGAACTCAACATGAGGCAATGGAGATGGCTTGAAATACTCAAGGATTATGATTTCACTATACACTACCACCTGGGGAAGGAAAATAAGGTGGTAGATGCTTTGAGAAGAAAGGATCGTGGAGTTTTGAACAAGATAAGAGTATAAAAGGATCCTCTATACATGGATCTAGTAAAGATAGATATGGGAATAACCATGGAAGGTGAAACTTCAATAATTTTTCAAATGGTTTCCAAACCATCTTTACTAGAAAGGATAAAGAGTTCTCAGACCAATTATGAAGAGTTTCAGAAGAATATTAAAGCTGTGAATGATGGGATATTTAGTGACTTTGTGTGTGAATATGGAATTTCGAAATTTGGGAAGAGACATTGTGATCCCAATATACCTGATCTAAAAAGGGAATTGTTGGATGATGCTCATAGTTCCAATTTCTCTATACACCCAGGGAACACCAAAATGTATACAAAATTGAAGGAACATTTTGGTTGGGATAACATGAAGACGGAGATTACTGATTTTATGTCAAGATGTATGGTTTGTCAACAAGTGAATGTTGGAAGGCAATAGCCTGGAGGAGTCATGAAACCTCTTCCCATACCTGAGTGGAAATGGGATGATATCATGATGGAATTTTTCATTGGGCTACCAAAGACTCCTAGAAGGAACGATGCAATATTGGTTATTGTTGATCGTCTTACCAAGTCAACACATTTTCTTTATATAAGAGAAAATTTACCACTTGAACATTTATCGAGACTGTATATTAATGAAGTTGTAAGATTTCATGGACTACACCTATCGATTGTTTCTGATCTTGTTCCCTGTTTTACATAAAGATTAAGGAAAAGTCTTCAGAAAACCATGGATACTGAACATTGTTTCAGAACTTCCTACCACCCTCAAACAGATGGAAAATCAGAACGAACTATTCAAACCTTAGAAGACATGTTGAGATCTTTCTCACTTGAATTTCAAGGTATGTGGGATCAATATTTACCTCTGGTATAATTTTCTGACAACAATAGTTTTCATTCAATATCCAGGTGGCACTATATGAAGCGTTATACGGAAAGATATGTCACACACCAACATGTTGAGATAATGTTGGTGAAAAAACATGTTGGCCTAGAACTTGAGGAAACAATGGAAAAGGTGAAGGTTATCCCAAACCACATCAAAGAAGATCAAAGTAGGCAGAAGAGCTATGCCGATAACCGAAGTAAGGATTTGGAATTTCAGGAAGGAGATCATGTTTTCTTGAAGGTATCTCCAAGGAAGGGAGTTATACGATTCGGAATGAAGGGTAAATTTAGTCCCAAGTAAATCTAACCTTTCTAAATTCTAGAAAAATTGGGGAGGTAACTTAACATTTGGAAATGCTGCCAAGTCTCTCTAAAGTTCACGATGTGTTCTACATATCACTACTGAGAAAATACATGCCCGACCCAACGCATGTACTCACCTATGAGAAATTAGAACATGAACCTCATATATCTTATTGTGAAGAGCCAATCATAATTCTTGATACAAGAGAACAAGTGTTGAGAAACTGGACGACTCCTCTGGTAAATGTAATATGGAGAAACCATAATATGGAAGAGGCAACGTGGGAAACAGAGGAACTTATAATGAAGAACCACCTGAGTCTTTTTATGTAGTAATATTCTAGAAATTTCGAGGACAAAATTATTTGAAGTAGGGGAGAATGTAACACCCCAATCTTCTATTGTACGCTTCTCTTTGAATAATACGATAGCATGTGTTGTACACAACTTCGACTTCTAACACACCACAACCAATCAAACTATCTGTTATGAATAGTAATACCCACTTTTTGAAATTTTATAAATTTTATCCTTCAAAATGGACTTCATTTTGGGATTTTTAATGTCGAAATTATCCTATGGTGAATTTTTGATATTTTCCTGAAAACATTCAATTTTTGATGAATAGTGAAAAACCACTGAGTTATAGGTTAAAACAGACTTTTTTTAAATAATTATTTATTTTATTTAAATTTATTTTAGGTAAAAATGGATACATAATACCTATATAAGTTCAATTTAACTCATTGGAGTTATTTTACAATAATTTTAGATATATAAAAGTTTTATTGAACTTTTTACCGTCTTTTACCCACCTCTTGGAGTATTTGCAAATTTACATAAAAATTAATTGTACCACTTCTGTGAGTTGAATTTTAAATATCAGAGAGACACAGTTGATATCAATAAGTAAAATTTGTTTTAATAAGATGAAGACAATGTTTGGTGAATAGTAACTTTCTAATATTATTTACCACGGTTAAAAGTAAATAACGTAATTAAGGTTAAAAAATGATATTATTATTACCCTAACACATGTCACGAGTATATTGGATAATAATAAATCTACCAAAAAAACTTATGAATAAAATATGATCCTATAGGTCCACGTGGTTTAGATTAGGAAATTTATTATCATTTAATTCAATAAAGAGTTAAAAGTGTTAAATTCAATGTTGAATAACTAAAACATTTTTATATAGGGAAACACATAAAATAAATTAGACTAAAAATATTCATCAGAAAGATAAAAATATTTCCTACATTATAGTATTTTATTTATAATTTTATACATTAAATAATTAAATTTATTTATGACACAATGGTGATGCAGTAATTACCTTATTAATGAATGATTGAAATAATTGATTTTATAAATACCCAAATAAATGTAAATTAGGACATTTGATGAATTACACTAATTTCATTGGTTAATATGACATGTTAGGATTGATTTAATTAATTATTTTCGAAGTAATCATGTTGTTATGATTTTCACAAAAATCAACTACCAAATAGTCTTAAAATTGACATAAAAGAATTTTTTAAACAAATTATATTATTAATTGATACTCTATTCGTAAAAATCTAAGGTTCTTACAAAAGACTTATAAAATGAGATGTGTATCATTAATGAACAACTCGGGGTTCTATTGGATATTTATGGTATGTTTATTAACCATATAATATAAAAATACAAAGAGACATGGTAAATGTCAAACTATTTAACTAAGGGTTAAATCTAAAAGATAAGGTTAATATAGTGACCAAAACCTGTCTAAAACCTATTGGTGGAGAGGTTTTTGACCCATCCCCACCTTAGAATTTAAATAATTTATTTTTGAGACATTATAAATCGAAAAATATTTTATTATAAAATAATATTTCTAACTGTTCCTAAGGTACCCCTCACCCCTCTTATAAAAGGGAACTCCCCTTATCTCTAATTCACACCTTCAAAGCCATTTGACTCAGTACAACCCTACCCAAATATCCTCCCAACATCCATCACTTAGTCCAATAGTCCTTCCTTTACTCATAATTCCAACCTATGTAGCCCTTTTGATTAATCAAAAGGAAGAACCCGAACAAGAGGTAAATATTTCATCACCTCTTTCAAGTTCATTTATTCTCCCACTTCCTCTTTCTTTGTTATTTACATTATAAACCAATAAATCCAGTATTTTCTATATAATTTTATGTTATTATAAAAATGGTACAACCATATTCATTATTCTATCCATCCCTTGAATGAAATTTCACCATACGTGCGTACATACGGTTTACCTTCTCCAAGTCATGGTGTAATTGTTATTCAATACATTATATTTTGGATGGTTATAATAATAATGTGTAATTGATGTAAATAATAAATATAAGATGATAATGATTCTTTATATATGATATACCATCCAATTATATATATTTTTAATATCAAAAGAATGATATTGTCACTTGTGTGTACGTACGGATTACCGTCTCCACGAACGCGATGAGATTAATTCCCCATCGAATCTATTCAAGAATAATTTTAATTATATGATTAAAAATAATGTTTAAAGACATAATATCATTCTGAATATGGATAATAAACATCCTATCCATAACAAAAATTACTTATGTAACAAATCATATAAAGGAAAATGAATCAGTTAACACCCGAAACGACGATAATACTAAGATATTCTTAACAAAGCAGTGTTAAAAGATCATATAAGAAATCATGTTAATGTATATGATTCTTCTATAATTTAATAACAGTTTTTCCCTAGTATACAGGAGGTTAACCTACCCTCTCCCAAGGAAAAGTACAAGGTAAGGGTTAATTCTACAATCTCCTCATAATTCGAGGTTGTTTATATGTAATTTTCTACTGGGACCCCTTTATCATCCACATCCATGTTTCTTAAAAATGTATTTCAAAACATTATTAATATTTTATAGACTATGGTTTAAAGTCATTTATAACCTTGTTTGACATTTATAAGGTGTTTATAAAGGAATCTTTCTGGCATTTTCCAAACAAGGTCCTTTATAACCTTTTCGACAAAATTAAGGTAAGAATACATTTTATTAACTCATACGGCGAATGTGGATATTTTCCGCCATTATATCATCATCGAATCATCACATACAAGCTTATAAAAATATTTCCAAAATAAATTTTTTCTTAAATGATTTCAAAAGATAATGAGATATTTCACTAAAAAAGGTTTTTATTTCATCTATGTCAACATCCTTTGATGGATTTTAATATTATTTGAAGTTGATTTATTATGATACAAAACATACATATTGTATTGAAGGTTTTGTGATATGTTTGAATTTGGATGTGTTATTTTTACTCCATTTATGGTTTATGGATAAATTATTGACATTTTGTATTCTAGTTTTAATAAAAATTATTATGTTATGTTTAATCCTTTTCATATGAAGAATACATTAGACTTAGTAAGTGACTAGTGGAGCCCGCTATAGCTCCTCAATGCATTCGTAGGTCTCATGAGACAAACTAGTGTCTTGGAACAAGGCCTTGAGAAAATATTATTTGTAGTCTTGAAACAAGGCCTTGATTATGTGGTTATGAAAGTATGGCATTATGAATTCCATTATTATGATAGTGGATATTGATATTGAATGTGATAATTGGACTAGTATAATATCCATGTGATTAAGTAAATGGAATTATTTTGATATATATTTTCCATATTATGATGAAGTTTATGTTGAAAATGCTTTTTTTAGTTCTATACATTGCCTTAAATGTTTATGCTTATTTATGAAAGTTTCTTCTATATTGTTATCCTTAATGAGCATCTGAGCTCACCCATTTCTATGTTTTATTTTACCATGATGCGAGGAATTATATTATGACGGACCTCCAGGGATAGTCTATGGGATATCAGGGTTTTTCTATGGAAACAAAGTTGTTGTAGTTTTCAATTTTGTGATGTAATGTATACCTTATGAATGTATCTATTAATTCCAAGTCTACTAAACTAATAGGTATTTCGAGACTTGATATTTTGTGATCATCCTAATGTTATGTAATAATGCACCAACTCTAGGCTTCTATGTTCAGGGAATTATAGTTGGTATTAGAGGAAGTTTAGTACAAACCTTGGAAACTAGATTTAAAAACCCCTGATTTGAGAAAATAGCCCTAAGATAGACTTTGAGGATTAGTATATAACAAATTCCTATAATTTTGGTATAGTAGAGATTTTGTGAGTTTTCCGAGAAATACATACCTGTATGGATACGAGCAGATAGAGGCAGCTCTGGCACAAATGTACCTCGGGGGAAAACCCGAAAACACCGCTTTGAGCTAGACTCGAACGAGAACTAGTATTCAACAACGGGCCTTGCTTCACTCTTGGTTATGACACTCCCGGGGGATATGCTTAGGATAATTCTCATTTTATTTAAAAACCATTATAAAGGGTTTATGAGTATATAATTTTTCAAATAAAACATTTTTTCTGATTATGGATTGTATCCATAAACTGTTCAATTTATGTTAAATTTTTTTCAAGTTTGGAATTATGTATTGCGATTGATAAACTAATCTAGTGTATTCCATTATTTAGAAATGGTTCCCAGTGAAAGAAATGGAACCCTTATCAATGCAGGTAATAAATGTAGGTATTTTCCTCCTAATCAAGATAATTATAGTCGAGCTACTGATGAAACTAGTGCTGATTAGCTTATCACCATACTAGGAAAACTCACTCAGGATATGAATTATAACCTTACCAGTATGGATCACCCTGATCCACAACCCAGAGGATCAATGTTAGATCGCTTCATGAGGAAACAACTAACAACATTCAATGGGAGTACAAATCTATTGGTAGCTGAGCAATGGATAAGTTCCTTAGAGAAAATATTTCATGCTTTGGGGAGTTGCGAAAGGGAAAAAGTTATTATGGTAGTTTATCGCCTCACCGGAGATGATGAACAATGGTGGTCATTGATTTGAAATACTAAGAAATATGAAGAAGTATCAAATATGGAATGGACGAAGTTTAAAGAGCTTTTTTTTAGAAAAATACTTTCTTCATGACCATCGAGCGGATATGGAAAGACACTTTCTGAGTTTGAGGAAAAATGAGGATGAGAATGTCGCAATGTATAAGGCTAACTTTACAAGGTTAGAAAGGCATGCATCATATTATATACATAACACAATGAGTAAGATTGATCATTTCTTTGATGGGTTAAAACAATTTCTCCGTTGAGCATTAGTCTCACAATCCTTCTCGTTGTACAAAGATATTTCCTCATGTGCTATCAAGACATAAAAGGAATTCTCTATGTCTTACGACTTTAAAGAAAAGAAAGAGAAGAAGAGATCTGTTGATCACTCTAGAAATGGAAATAAGGGGAAGAAGGGAAAAGTGGAATATCCATCCTACAGTAAATGTGGGAAGAAACACCATGGTACTTGCTCGAAGGAAATGTGAGTCTGTAAAAAGTGTGGTGGAAATGGACACCAAGCTCACGATTGGAAGGGGAAGAAATAAGCTACCGATGTTCAATGATACAATTTCAGGGAGATGGGACATTATGCGAATGAATTTCCTAAGCGTTAGTGAATCTTACCTCAGAAAAGTCCAAGGGATCAAGTCCAAGTTTATGCTATCACTACTGCTGAGGTTGAAGCTCCTAAAGACGTGGTGGTAGGTAATTTAATGGTTTCCTCATGTTTAGGAAATTCTTTATTGGATTATGGATCATCGCATTGCTTTATATCTTCCCAGTTTGCTAAGAAAATTTGATATTTCCAATTTGATTTAACAAGAGAGTTGTCTGTCAATACTCCTAATGGAAGTATCATTGCAACAAAGTTTTGTAAATCAGTTCCCATTAGAGCACATAAATGTTCTTTATCTGTTTATCTCATCATTATACCCATGATTTAATTTTATATAATCGTCAATATGGATTGGCTTTCGGACCATGATGCGACAATTTATTGTAAGAATAAGGATGATACAATTTTCGATGATGATAAAAAGTACCTTATCTTTAGATCAGAAACGTCACCATATGATTCTTGTCTAGATCCACTTGCAGTAGCTCAACTAAATTCAATTATTGGGGAGGAAGAGAATGAAATAACTGTGGGTGAGGAAAGGAATGTTGAAATAGAGGATTTACCTATTGTGCAAGAATATGTTGATATGTTTCTAAAGGATTTACCTGGACATCCTCCAGAATAAGAAATTGAGTTTTCCATTGACTTAATTCTTGGTTCAAGGCCCATATCGAGGACCCCATATAGAATGGGCACTATGGAATTAGTCGAACTAATGGAACAACTAGAGTAACTAACAAATAAGGGATTTATTCTCCCTAGTGTTCCTCCATGGGGAGCCCTTGTTCTTTTTGTTAAGAAGAAAGATGGATCTATGAGGTTGTGCATTAACTACAGGGAGATCAATGCTATAACAATAAAGAAAAAGTATCCCCTACCTCGCATTGATGATTTATTTGACCAAATTCATGGAGCTCAATACCATTAATAGATTGACCTTCAATCTGGATATCATCAGTTGTGTGTTAAGAAGGAAGAAATTCTGAAAACAGCATTTCAATCAAGGTACGGGCATTACAAATTTACATTAATGCCTTTTGGATTGACTAATGCACCCACTATCTTCATAGATATAATGAATAGAGTTTTCAAGAAATATCTTGATGACTATGTAGTGTTATTTATTGATGATATATTTTTATAATTCAAAATCTATGAAGATCATGAAAATCACTTGCACATTATTCTGAAGACTCTTAGAAGACGTGAATTATATGGGAAGTTTAACAAGTGTGAATTCTGGCTTCAAGAGATATCTTTTCTTGGAAATATTGTCTCTAAGGATAGAATCTCTGTTGATCCTTCTAATACCAAGGAAATTCAAGAATGGACAGCACCAATGAGTATAACCGAGGTACGCAGTTTAATTTGTTTAGCAGGTTATTATCGGCGTTTCGTCCAGAATTTTTCCCGATTGGCTAACCCATACACCATTCTCACATGTAAAGGGGTTAATTTTTTTTGGAAAAAATAGTGTGAAGAATGTTTTGAATAACCGAAGACAAGATTAGTCAATTCTCCTCTATTTACTCTACCATTGGGTAATGATAGGATTATTATTTATTGTGATGCATCAAAGAAATGACTTGGTTGTGTCCTTATGAATAATGATGGGGTTATTGCCTATGCATCACGACAGCTAAAAATTCATGAGAAAAACTATCCTACTAATGATATTGAGTTATAATCTGTAATATTTTCTTTGAAGATATGGATTCATTATCTCTATGGTAACAAATGTGAGATATATACCAATCACAAGAGTTCGAAGTATATTTTCTCACAGAAAGTACTCAACGTGATGAAAAGGATATGGCTTGAACTACTCAAGGATTATTATTTCACTATACACTACCACCTAGGCAAGAAAACTAATGTGGCATATGCTTTGAGCAGAAATAATCATGGAGTTTTGAACAAGATGACAGTAGAAAAGGATCCTATATACATGGATCTAGAAAATATGGATATGGGAATAACCATGGAAGGTGAAACGTCAATACTTTTTCAAATGGTTTCCAAAAAATATCTACTAGAAAAGATATAGAGTTCTCAGACTGATGATGAAGAGTTTCAAAAGATGATTAAAGCAGTGAATGATGGGAGATTGAGTCACTTTGTGTAAGAAGATGGAATTTTTAAATTTGGGAAGAGTCTTTGTGTTCCTAATATACCAAATCTAAAAAGGGAATTTTTGGATGATGCTCATAGTTCCAATTTACCTATACACATTGGGAACACCAAAATGTATAGAGATTTGAAAAAACATTTTTGGTGGGACAACATGAAGAGGGAGATTTCTGATTTTGTGTCAATATTAATGGTTTGTCAACAAGTGAAATCTGGAAGGCAACAGCCTAGAGGAGTCATGAAACCTCTTCCCATACCTGAGTTGAAATGGGATGAAATCACGATAGACTTTGTCATGGGGATACCAAAGACTCCTAGAAGGAAAAATGCAATATGGGTCATTGTTGATCATCTTACGAAGTCAGCACATTTTCATACTATAAGATAAGATTTACCACTTGAACGTTTAGCAATACAGTATATTTATGAAGTTGTAAGGCATCATGGAGTACCCCTATCAATTGTTTCTGATCGTAATCCCCATTTTACATCAAGATTCTAGAAAAGTCTTCAGAAAGCCCTAGATACTAAACTTAGTTTGAGAACTGGCTACCACCCTAAAACAGATGGGCAATCAGAACGAACTATTCAAACCATAGAAGACATGTTGAGATCGTTCTCACTTGACGTTCAAGGTATGTGGGATTAATATTTACCTCTATTAGAATTTTCCTATAACAATAGCTTCCATTCAAGTATTCATATGGCACCATATGAAGCATTATACAGAAAGAGATGTCACACACCAACTTGTTGGGATGATGTTGGTGAAAGAAAACTCGTCCGCCTAGAACTTGTTGAGGAAACAATAGAAAATGTGAAGGTTATCCAAACCCACATCAAAGCAGCTCAATGTTGGCAGAAGAGATATATACATAACCGAATGAGATATTTGGAATTTCAGGTAGGAGATCATGTTTTCTTAAAGGTATCTCCATGGAAGGGAGTTATAAGATTCGGTAAGAAGGGTAAATTGAGTCCCAGGTACATCGGACCTTTCTAATTTCTAGAACAAATTAGGGTTGTAGCTTACCCTTTCTCAATGCCGCCATGTCTCTCCAGAGTTCACGATGTGTTCCACATTTCACTACTGGGAAAATACATGCCTAACCCAATGCATGTACTCACCTATGAGGAATTAGAACTAGAACCTGATCTATCTTATTGAGGAGATCCTATCAGAATTCTTAATACAACATAACAAGTGTTGAGAAACCTGATGACTCGTCTGGTAAAAGTTCTATGGAGAAACTATAAGATGTTAGAGGCAACGTGGGAACCCAAGGAAATTACAATGAATAACCACCTGAGTCTTTTTATGTAGTAATATTCTATAAATTTCAAGGAAAAAATTATTTAGAGGGGAGAATTTAACACCCCAAGCTTCCACGGTACGTTTCTCTTTGAATAATACAATAGCGTTTGTTGTACGCATCTTCGAGTTCTAACACCCCAAAACCAATCAAACTAGCCGTTATAAATAGTAATACCCACTTTTGGAAATTTTATAATTTTATCTTTCAAAATGGAATTCATTTTTGGATTTAGAATATCGAAATTATCCTAGGGTGATTTTTTGGTATTTTTCTGAAAAATTTCAATTTTTTGATGAATAGTGAAAAAAACACTGAGTTATTGGTTAAAACCAACTTTTTATATAAATAATTATTTATTTTATTTAAATTTATTTTAGGCCAAAATAGACACATAATACCTATATAAGTTCAACGTAATTCATTGGAGTCATTTTATAATAATTTTAGATATATAAAAATTTTATTGAACTTTTTACCGTCTTTTACCCACCTCCTAGGAGTATTTGTAAATTTACATAAAAAATAATTTTACCGCTTCTGTGAGTTGAATTTAAAAAATATGAGAGACATAGTTGATATTAGTAGGTAAAATTTGGATCAATAAGATGAAAATAACTTTTGGTGAATAGTAACTTTTTACTTTTATTTACCACAATTATAAGTAAATAGGGTAATTAAGGGTAAAAATGATATTATTATTACCCTAAAACATGTCATCGGTCTATTGGATTAGTATAATTCGACCAAAAACTAACTTATGAATAAAATGTGATCCTTTAGGTCCACCTGGTTAAGATTAGGACATTTATTATTATTTAATTCAAAGAAGATTTAAAAGTGTTAAATTCAAAGTTTAATAACTAAAACATTTTTAATATAGGGTTACACATAAGATAAATTAGACTATAAATATTCATCAAAAATATAAAAATATTTCCTATAAAATGGTATTTTATTTATAATTTTTAGACATTAAATAATTAAATTTATTTTTGACACAATGATGATGCAGTAATTACATTATTAATGAATGGTTGAAATAATTGATTTTATATATACCCAAATAAATGTAAATTAAGACTTTTGATGAATTTGAAAAACTTTATAGGTTAATATGACATGTTAGGATTGATTTAATTAACTTTGTTCGAAGTAATCATGTTGTTATGCTTTTCACAAAAATAAATTACCAAATAGTATCAAAATTGACATAAAATAGTTTTTAAAACAAATATTATATTATTAATTGATACTTTATTTCTAAAAATCTAAGGTTTGGCCAAAAGACTTATATAATGATATTTGTATTATTAATGAAAAACTTAGGGTTATATTGTATGTTTATAGTAAGTTTTTTTACCATATAATATAAAAATACAAAGAGACATGGTAAATGTCAAACTATTTAACTAAGAGTTAAATCTAAAAGACAAGGTTAATATAGTGACCCTAACCTATCTAAAACATATTGGTTGAGAGGTTTTCGACCCATACCCACATTATCCTTGAAATAATTTATTTTTGAGCCAATAGAAACCGAAACATATTTTATTATAAAATAATATTTCTAGCTTTTCCTAAGGTGCCCCTCACCCCTCTTATAAAAGGGGACTCCTCCTTCTCTCTAATTCATACCTTCAAATCAATTTGGATTGGGATATACCTAAACAAATATCCTCCTAACTTCCCTCACTCCATCCTGGAGTCCTTCCTTTAGTCATAAATCTAACCTAATGATCCCTTTTGATGAAATCAAAAGGAAGAACCTGGAGAAGAGGTAAATATTTCATCACCTCTTTCAAGTTCCTTTCTTCTCCCACTTCCTCTTTCTTTGTTATTTCCAATATTAAAAAATAACTACAGTATCTTATATATAATTTGATGTTATTAGAAATATGGTACAACTATATTCATTATTCTATCAATCCTTTGAATGTCATGTCACCATACGTGTGTATGTACGGTTTACCGTCTCCACATCGTGATGTATTTTTTTTTTGAAAAGAGTTGCGGGGTAGAACCCCTTAAATAAATAGAAAAAGATCTCCTTTTGAAGATTGGGGAAAGGAGGAACCCATTACAATGACCAAGTGAAAAACAAGAATGCCAACCAGGCACAAAATCCTTACATGGACCCAAACACAAAAGAAGAGAAAGATAACAAAAAAGAACCAGCCAAAAATTCTTTTTGCCCCCCCTGTTAGAACCTGCAACCGCGAAAACAGTCAAGGATGATGCGCTGCCCCCCTTGTCAAGAAATGTGTCATACTGGTAACACACTCAAGGCAAGGCCCTCCTCACTCCAACAAAAATATGAAGCAGAGTACTGGATGATAGATGCCAGCACACCTATCTCTCTTGCGAGCCACCCACCCGATGATGCAAGTGAGGAATCACTGCATTGTCAACCTGATGCAGCACATACCAGATAGAAAACGTGTGCAGAAACAAACAGAGTACCTATCAGTCCAATGAGGACCGACAGCTTAATGATGGATGTCATCACATCCATCCCTCTTTCGAGGACGCTAACCCGATGCCATCTGCAAGAAATAGACACGCGTACCAAATGAAAAGATAACATGGAAAACTCTCATGACATCTTCATCTCCTCCAGCCATCAGAATCAAAGCAAAATGAAAATCGCAGCAAAAAACAAAAGATGAAAGGACACAGTCAATGCCAAGAATCTTTATGCAACAAGAAAAGCTCAACCCATGGCCTCCTCCCGAGCACTCAAAACCAAAATCCACCACTCAAATATCATCATCATAAAGAACAATGGGAATCAGCTCAAAAAAATCAGGCAAAGTGCATCCAAGCCCATTGTAGATTGGCCCTCCAAATCCAATTACAACTCCCTGCAGTCATTGATATTCAAGAAGCATCGTCTTGATGAGGCAATAGGAATAGGCAATGACAACTGATAATTATTCTGTATATATTACATACCATCCAATCATATATTATTTTAATATCAAATGAATGATATTGTCGCTCGTGCGTACGAACGAATTACCCTCTCCACGAACGCAATGAGATTCATACCCCATCATATCCATTCAAGAATAATTTTTATTAGATGATTAAAAATAATGTTTGAAGACATAATATCATTCTGAATATGAATAATATACATCCTATACATAACAAACATTACTTACGTAACAATTCATATAAAGGAAAACGAATAAGTTAACACCCGAAATGATGATAATACTAAGATATTATTAACAAAGCAGTGTTAAAAGATCATATCTCATACCATATTAATGTAAATGATTCTTATATAGTTTAATAAAAATTATTTCAGCATTATACAGGAGGTTAACCTACACTCGACCATGGAAAAGTACAATGTAATGGTTAATTCTACAATCCCTTCATTATTCGTGGTTATTTATATGTAATTTTCTACTATGACCTCTTTATCATCCACATCCATGTTTCTCAGAAATGTTTTTGAAAACATTCTTACTATTTTATAGACTATGGGTTAAAGTCATTTATACCCTTTTTTGACTTTTATATGGTTTTTATAAAGGAATCTTTCCGTCGTTTTCCAAACAAGGTCCTTTATAACCTTTTCGACAAAATTAAGGTAAGATTGTCTTTTTTTAACTTATACGGCGAGTGCGGATATTTTCCGCCATTATAACATCGTCAAAACTTCCCTTAAGAGATTATAATAATATTTTAAAAATAATTTTTTTTCTTATATGATTTCAAAATAGAAAGATATATTTCTCTAAAAAAGTTTTTGATTGCATCTATGTCGAGATCTTTTAAAGGATTTTAAGCTAATTTGAAGTTGATTTATTATGATACAAATCTTCAATATTGTATTTAAGGTTTTGTAATATGTTTGAATGTGGATGTGTTATTTATACACCATTCATGGTTTATGGATAAAGTATTTACATTTCATATACTAGTTTTAATACGAATGTTTATGTTATGTTTAAACCTTTTCATATGAGGAATGAATTGGACTTAGTAAGTGACAGGTGGAGCCAACTATAGCTCCTCGACACATCGATAGGTCTCATGAGAAAAACTAGTGTCTTGGAATAAGGCCTTGACAAAATATTATTTGTAGTATTGGCACAAGGCCTTGACTATGTGGTTATTAAAGTCTAGCATTATGCATTTCATCATTATGAAAGTGGATATTGATATTGCATGTGATTATTAGACTAGTAGAATATCCATGTGAGTAAGTAAATTGAATTATTTTGATTTATATTTTCCATATTATGATGAATTGTTTGTTTAAAAGGATTTTGTTTTAGTTCTATGCATTTCCTTAAATGTTTATACTTATTTATGAAAGTTTCCGCTATATTGTTATCCTCACTGAGAATATGAGCTCACCTCTTTCTAGGTTTTATTTTCCCAGAATGTGAAAAATTATATTATGATTGACCTATAGGGATAGTCTATGGGATATCAATGTTGTCTATGGAAACAATGTTGTTTCAGTTTTCCATTTTATGTTGTAATGTAAACCTTATGAATGTATCTAGTACTTCCAAGGATACTAAACTAATCAGTCATTCGAGAATTGATCTTTTGTGATCATGCCAATGATATGTAATAATGCACTGAATCTGTGCTTCTTGGGTTGGGACATTATAGTTGGTATTAGAGGAAGTTCAGTAAAAACCTTGGAAACTAGATTTAGAAAAACTCTGATTTGAGCACATAGCCCTAAGATAGACTTTGAGGATAAGTATAGAAGAACTTACTAGAATTTTGGTATAGTATATATTTTGTGAGTTTTCCGAGAAATACATCGATGTCTAGATACGAGCATGTAGAGGCGACTCTGGAACAGATGTACCTAGGGGTAAAACCGGAAAACACCGCTTTAATATAGACTCGAACAGGAACTAGTGCACGACATCAGGCCTTGCTGCACTCTTGGTTACGAAACTTCCGTGAGATATACATAGGATTATTCTCATTTTATTTGAAACCATTATGAAGGTTTTATGAATATATACTTCCTCAAAGAAAACATTTTTTATGATTGTGGATTACATCCATAAACTGTTCAATTTATGTTAAGTGTTTTACAAGTTTGGAATTATGTGTTGTGATTAATAAACTAATCTAGTGTATTCTATTGTTTAGAAATGGTGCCTAGTGGAAAAATGGAAATTGTATCAATGCATGCAATCTATGAGTGGATTTCCCTCCTAATCAAGATAATTATAGAGGAGCTGGTGATGCAACTGGTGTTGATCAGCTTATCACCATACTGGGACAACTCACTCAAGTTATTAATAATAACCTTCCCCTTATGGAGCACCCTGATCTACAACGCGAAGGATCAATGTTAGACCGATTCATGAGGAAACAACCACCAATATTCAATGGGAGTAAAAATCAATTGGTATCTGAGCAATGGATAAGTTCATTAGAGAAAATATTTCACGCTTTGGGGAGTAGCGAAAGGGAAAAAGTTGTTGTGGAAGTTTATCGCCTCATGGGAGATGCTGATCAATTGTGGTCATTGATTCAAAATAAAAAGGAATATGAAGAAATATCAAATATGGAATGGAGGGAGATTAAAGATCTTTTCATAGAAAAATACTTTCATCATGACCATCAAGTGGATATGGAAAGACAATTTCTGAGTCTATGGAAAAATGAGAATGAGAATGTCACAATGTACGAGGCTAACATTACAAGGTTATCAAGGTATGCAGCCGATTATATATTTAACCCATGTAGTAAGATTGATCATTTCTTTGATGGGTAAAACCCATTTCTTCGTCAGGAATTAGTCTCAGAATACTTCTCATTGTATGAAGATATGGCGATGTTTCTGATCTAAAGATAAGGTTACAATTTTGGATGATGATAAAAAGTACCTTATCTTTAGATCAGAAACATCACTATATGATTCTTATCTAGATCCACCCCCAAGAGCTCAACTAAATTCAATTATTGGGGAGGAAGAGAATGAAATAACTGTGGGTGGGGAAAGGAATTTTCAAATATAAGATGTACCTACTGTACAAGAATATATTGATGTGTTTCCACAGGATTTACCTGGACATCCTCCAGAATGAGAAATTGAGTTTTACATTGACTTAATTCTTAGTTCAAGGCCCATATTGAAGACCCCTTATAGAATGGACACTGTGGAATTAGTTGAACTAAAAAACAACTAGAGGAATTGAATAATAAGGGAGTTATTCTCCCTAGTGTTTCTCCATGGAGAACCCCTATTCTTTTTGTTAAGAAGAAAGATGGATCTATGAGGTTGTGCATTGACTATAGGGAGATTAATGATATAAAAATAAAGTACAATTATCCCCTACCTCACATTGATGATTTATTTGACCAACATTATGGAGCTCAATACTTTTAAAACTTTGACCTTCGATCAGGATATCATCAGTTGTGTGTGAAGATGGAAGACATACCAAAAATATCATTTCGATCCAGGTATGGGCATTACAAGTTTACAGTAATGCCTTTTGGATTGACTAATGCACCCTATGTCTTCATGGATCTAATGAATAGATTTTTCAAGAAATATCTTGATGAATTTGTAGCGGTATTTATTGATGATATCTTGGTATACTCCAAAATCTACAAAGATCATGAAAATCATTTATTCATTATTCTGAAGACTCTTAGAAGACATGAATTATATGGGAAGTTTAGCAAATGTGAATTCTGGATTTAGGAGATATATTTTCTTGGCCATATTGTCTCTAAGGATGGAATCTCTGTTGATCCTTCTAAGTCCAAGGAAATCCAATAATTGCCAGCACCAACGAGTATAACTAAGATACACAGTTTTATTGGTTTAGCAGGTTATTATTGGCGTTTCGTCAAGAATTTTTCCCGATTGGCTAACCCATTAACCAAGATCACACATAAAGGGGTTGATTTTTTTGGAAAAAAAAGTGTGAATAATTTTTTTGAAGAACTGAAGGGAATATTAGTCAATGCTTCTATATTGATTCTACCACCAGATAATGATGGGTTTTTTATTTATAGTGATGCATCAAAGAAATGACTTGGTTGTGTCCTTATGCAGAATGATAGGGTTATTGCCTATGCATCACGACACCTAAATATTCATGGGAAAAAATATCCTACTCATGATCTTGAGTTAGCATCTATAATATTTTCTTTAAATATATGAAGACATTATCTGTATGGTGAAAAATGTGAGATATATACCGATCACAAGAGTTTGAAGTATATTTTCTCACAGAAAGAACTCAACATGAGGCAAAGGAGATGGCTTGAACTACTCAAGGATTATGATTGCACTATACACTACCACCTAGGGATGTAAAATAAGGTGGTTGATTCTTTGAGCCGAAAAGATAATGGAGTTTTGAAAAAAATGAGTGTAGAAAAGGATCATATATAGATGGATCTAGTAAAGATGGATATGTGAATAACCATGGAGGATGAAACGTCAATACTTTTTCATATGGTTTCAAACCAACTTTACTAGAAAGGATAAAGAGTTCTCAAAGCGATGATGAAGAGTTTCAAAAGATGATTAAAGCCGTGAATGATGGGAGATCGAGTGACTTTGTGTATGAAGATGGACTTTTGAAATTTAGGAAGAGACTTTGTGTTCCCGGTATACCAGATATAAAAAGAGAATTGTTAGATGATGCTCATAGTTCCAATTTCTCTATACACCCTGGGAACACCAAAATGTATAGATATTTGAAAGAACATTTTTGGTGGGACAACATGAAGAGTGAGATTGCTGATTTTGTGTCAAGATGTATGGTTTGTCAACAAGTGAAAACTAAAAGGCAACAGCCTGGAGGAGTCATTAAACCTCTTCCCATACCAGAGAGGAAATTGGATGATATCACTATAGACATTGTCATGGGGCTACCAAGGACTCCTAGAAGGAATGATGGAATATGGGTCATTTTTTATCGTCTTACAAAGTCATCACATTTCCTTGCTATAAGAGAAGATTTACCACTTGAATGTTTTGCAAGACTGTATATTAATGAAGTTGTAAGACTTCATGTAGTACCCCTATTGATTGTTTCTGATCATTATCCCTATTTTACATCAAGATTCTAGAAAAGTCTTTAGAAATCCCAGGATAATGAACTTTTTGTGATCACTTACTACCACCCTCAAATAGATGGACAATTAGAATGAAATATTAAGACCTTAAAAGACATATAGAGTTCATTATCACTTGGATTTCAAGGAATGTTGGATCAATATTTACCTCTAGTAGAATATTCCTATAATAATAGCTTCCATTCAAGTATTCAGATGGCACCATATGAAGTGTTATATAAAAAGAGATGTCACACACCAACTTTTTGGGATGATGTTGGTGAAAGAAAACTCGTTGGCCTAGAACTTGTTGAGGAAACAATGAAAAAGGTGAAGGTTATCCAAACCCACATCAAAGACAGCTCAAAGTAGGCAGAAGATCTATGCTGATAATCGAAGGAAGGATTTGGAATTTTAGGTAGGAGATCATGTTTTATTGAAGGTATCTCCATGGAAGGGAGTTATGTGATTCGGTAGGAAGGGAAAATTGAGTCCCAGTTACATCGTAACATTCTAAATTCTCGAATGAATTGGGGTTATAACTTACCATTTGATTATGCTGCCAAGTCTCTCCAAAGTTCACAATGTGTTCCACATATCACTGTTGAGAAAATACATGTCTGACCCAACGCATGTACCCACCTATGAGAAAATAGAACGGGAACCTAATCTATCTTGTAGCAAAGAGCCTATATGAATTCTTGATACAAGAGAACAAGTGTTGAGAAACCAGACGACTCGTCTAGTAAAAGTTCTATGGAGAAACCATAAGATGGAAGAGGAAATGTGGGAACCCGAGAAATATATGATGAAGAACCACCCGAGTCTTTTTATGCAGTAATATTTAGAAATTTTGGGGAAGAAATTATTTGAATGAGGTGAGAATGTAACACCACATGCTTCCATAGTATGCTTCTCTTTGAATAATACAATAGTCTGTGTTGTACGCAACTTCAAGTTATCACACACCACAACCAATCAAACTAGACGTTACGAATAGTAATACCTGCTTTTTGAACTTTTATAAATTTTATCATTCAAAATGGACTTCATTTTTGGATTCAGAATATCGAAATTAGCCTAAGGTGAATTTTTGGTATTTTTCTGAAAACATTCGATTTCTTATGAATAGTGAAAAACCACTAAGTTATTGGTTAAAACCGACTTTTTATTTAAATAATTATTTATTTTATTTAAATTTATTTTAGGTCAAAATAGATACATAATACCTATATAAGTTCAATTTAATTCATTGGAGTCAGTTTATAATAATTATATATATATATATATATATATATATTATTAAACTTTTTACCGTCGTTTACCCACCTCCTAAGAGTATTTGAAAATTTACATAAAACATAATTTTACCGCTTTTGTGAGTTGAATTTAAAAAATACAAGAGACACAGTAGATATCAGTTATTAAAATTTAGATCAATATGATGAACACAATTTTTTGGTGAATAGTAAATTCTTATTTTTATTTACCACGATTAAAAGTAAACAGGGAAATTAAGGGTAAAAACGATATTATTATTACCCTAACAAATGTCATGAGACTATTTTATAAGAATAAATTGACCAAAAACTATCTTATGAATAAAAGTTGATCTTATAGGTCCACATGGTTGAGATTTGGACATTTATTATTATTTAATTCAATGAAGAGTTAAAAGTATTAAATTCAAAATTTAATAACTAAACCATTTTTAGTATAGGGTTACACATAAGATAAATTCGACTATAAATTTTCATCATAAAGATAAAAATATTTCCTACATAATTGTATTTTATTTATAATTTTAGACATTAAATAATTAAATTTATTTATGACACAATGATGATGCAGTAATTACCTTATTAATGATTGATTGAAATAATTGATTTTATAAATACCGAAATAAATGTAAATTAAGAATTTTCATTAATTCCATGAATTTTATAGGTTCATATGACATTTTGTTATTGATTTAATTAACTTTTTTGTAGTAATCATGTTGTTATGATTTTCAGAAAAATCAATTACCAAATAGTGTTAAAATTGACCTAAAAGGGTTTTTAAAACAAATATTATATTATTAATTGATACTCTTTTCCGAAAAATTTAAGCTTCAACCAAAAGACTTATATAACGATAGGTGTATCATTAATGAAACACTTTGGGTTTTCTTGGAAGTTTATATTAATTTTATTAACCACATAATATTAAAATACAAAGAGACATGGTAAATGTCAAACTATTTAAGAAAGATTTAAATATAAAAGGTAAGGTTAATATAGTGACCCAAACCTTTCTTAAACCTATTGGTTGAGAGTTTTTCGACCCATCCCCACCTTAGCCTTTAAATAATTCATTTTGGAGCCATTATAAACCGAAAATGATTTATTATAAAATAATATTTCTAGCTTTTCCTAAGGTTCCCCTCACACCTCTTATAAAAGGGAACTCCCCTTCTCTCAAATTCAAACCTTCAAAGCCATTTGGATCAGTCAAACCCTGCCAAAATAACCTCCAAACTTCCCTAACTTCATCATAGAGGCATTCCTTTAGTCATAAAGTCAACCAAAGGATCCCTGTTGATCAAATCAAAATAAAGAACCCGAAGAAGAGGTAAATATTTCATCACCTCTTTCAAGTTCCTTTCTTCTCCCACTTCCTCTCTCTTTGATATTTCCTTTCTAAAATAATTACTCTATTATATTCTATATAGTTTGATGTTATTAGAAATATGGTACAACCATACTCATTATTCTATCCATCATTTGAATGACATGTCACCATACGTGTGTATGTACGGTTTACCATCTCCACGTCGTGGTGTAATTGTTATTCAATACATTATTATTTGGATGGTTATAATAATGATATGTAATTGATGTAAATAATAAATATAACATTATAATGATTCTGTATATATGATATATCATCCAACTATATTTTAGTTTAATATCAAAATAATGATATTGTCACTCGTGCGTACGTACGGTTTACCGTCTCCACGAACGTGATGAGATTCATTCCTCATCGTATCCATTCAAGAATAATTTTCATTAGATGATTATAAATAATGTATAAAGACTTAATATCATTCTGAATATGAATAATATACATCCTATCCATATAAAACATTACTTACTTAACAAATCATATAAAGTAAAATGAATCATTTAACACCCGAAACGACGATAATACTAAGATATTATTAACAAAGCAGTGTTAAAAGATCATATATGATATCATATTAATGTATATGAATCTTGTATAATTTAATAACAGTTATTTCACCATTATACTGGAGGTTAACCTACCCTTGACCAAGGAAAAGTACAAGGTAAGGATTAATTCTACAATCTCTTCATAATCCGAGGTTGTTCATATGTAATTTTCTACTAGGACCGCTATATCATCCACATCCATGTTTCTTAAAAATGTATTTCAAAAAATTCTTACTATTTTATTGACTATGGGTTAAAGTAATTTATAACATTGTTTGAATTTTATAAGGTGTTTATAAAGGAATCCTTCTCTTGTTTTCCAAACAATGTCCTTTATAACCTTTTCAACAAAATTAAGGTAAGAAAGCCTTTTTTAACTCATACGGCGAGTGTGGATATTTTCCACCATTATAACATCGTGGAAGCTTCCCTTACAAGATTATAATAATATTTCAAAATTAAAAGTTTTCTTAAATGATTTCAAAATATAAAGAGATATTTCTCTAAAAGAGTTTTTGATTTCATCTATGTCAACATCCATTGATTTATTTTAATCTTATTTGAAGTTGATTTATTATGATACAAAACTTACATATTGTATTGATGGTTTATTGATATGTTTGACTATGGATGTATTATTTTTACACCATTAATGGTTTATGGATAAATTATTGACATTTTTTATGCTATTTTTTATAATAATGTTTATGTTATGTTTAAACCTTTTCATATGAGTAATGCATCAGACATAGTAAGTGACAGTTGGAGCCTGCTATAGCTCTTCGATGCATCAGTATGTCTCATGAGACAAACTAGTGTCTTGGAACAAGGCCTTGACAAAATCTTATTTTTAGTCTTGGCACAAGGCCTTGACTATGTGGTAATGAAAGTATGACATTATGAATTCCATCATTATAAAAGTGGATATTGATATTGCATTAGATTATTCAACTAGTAGAATATCCATGTGAGTGATTAAATGGAATAATTTTGACTTATATTTTCCATATTATGATGATGTTTATGTTTAAAAGGGTTTTGTTTTAGTTCTATAAATTTCCTTAAATTTTTATGCTTATTTATGTAAGTTTCCACTATATTGTTATCCTTACTGAGCATTTGTGCTCACCCCTTTCTATGTTTTGTTTTCCCAGGATGCAAGAAATTATATTATGACTGGCCTAGAGGGATAGTCTATGGGATATCAGTTTTGCCTAGGGAAATAATTTTTTTAATGTATTCCATTTTATGATGTAATGTAAACCTTATGAATGTATCTTGTACTTCCAGGGCTACTAAACTAATCTGTCTTTCGAGACGTGATCTTTTGTGATCATGCAAATGTTATGAAATAATGCACCAACTCTGAGCTTCTAGGGTTGGAGCATTATAGTTAGTATCAGATGAAGTTTAGTATAAACTTCGGAAACTAGATTTAGAAAAAAACTGATTTTATCACACATCCCTAAGATGGACTTTGAGGATTAGTATAGAAGAACATACTATATTTTTGGTATAGTAGAGATTATGTGAGTTTTCTGAGAAATACCTAACTATCTGGATACGATCAGGTAGAGGAGGCTCCGGTACAGATGTACCAAGGGGTAAAACCCAAAAATGCCACTTTGATGAAGACTTAAACGGGAACTGGTGCACGACAATAGGCCTTGTTGCACTCTTGGTTACGACAGTCCCAAGGGATATGCTTAGGATAATTCTCATTTTCATTAAAAACCATTATGAAGGGTTTATGAGTATATAATTATTAAAAGAAAACATTTTTTATGATTGTGGATTATATCCATAAACTGTTCAATTTATGTTAAGTATTTTACAAGTTTTGAATTTTGTATTACGATTGATAAACTAATCTAGTGTATGCCATTGTTTAGAAATGGATCCTAGTGGAAGAAATGGAAACCATATCAATGCACGTAATCCATGTCGGTATTTCCCTCCTAATCAAGATAATTATAGTGGAGCTGTTGATTTAACTGGTGCTGATCATCTTATCACCATACTAGGACAACTCACTCAGGTTATGAATTATAAAATTACCCCTATGGAGAACCCTGATCTACAACGCAGAGGATCAATGATAGACCACATCATGAGGAAAAAACACCAACATTCAATGGGAGTAAAAATATATTGGTAGCTGAGAAATAGATAAGTTCCTTAGAGAAAATATTTCATGCTTTGGGGAGTATTGAAAGGGAAAATGTTGTTATGGGAGTTTATCACCTCACGAGAGATGTTGATCGATGATGGTCATTTATATAAAATACTAAGCAATATGAAGAAGTATCAAATATGTAATGGAGGGAGTTAAAATATATTTTCTTAGAAAAATACTTTCCTCATGTCCATCGAGCGGATATGGAAAGACAATTTCTGAGTCTGAAGGAAAAGGAGGATGAGATTGTCACAAATATGAGGCTAACATTACAAGTTTAGGAAAACATGCATCAGATTATATACATAACCCAAGGAGTGAGATTGATCGTTTATTTTATGGGTTAAATCAATTTCACCATTGAGCATTAGTCTCTCAATACTTCTCATCATATGAAGATATCGTCTCATGTGCTATCAAGGAAGAAAAGGAATTCTCTAATTCTTATGACTTTAAAGCAAAGCAAGATAAGAAGAGATCTGCTGATCACTCCAGAAAATGGAAATAAGGGGAATAAGGGAAAAGTTGAATATCCATCTTGTAGTAACTTTGGGAAGAAACACCCCAGTACTTTCTTGAAGGGAATGGGAGTCTGTTACAACTCTGGTGAAAAAGGCCACCCAGCTAAAGATTGCAAGGGGAAGAAAGAAACTACTGATGTTCAATGCTATAATTTCATAGAGATGGGACATTATGTGAATGAATGTTCTAAATTTCAGGAAAACATACCCCATAAAAGGCCAAGGGATCAAGGTCAAGCTTATGTTATCACTACTACTGAGGTTGAATATCCTAAAGACATGGTGGTAGGTAATTTAATGGTTTCCTCAAGTTTAGAGAATTATTTATTTGATTATGGATCATCACATTGTTTCCTATCTTCCCAGTTTTGTAAGAAAATTATATATTTACAATTTGATTTAAAAAGAGAGTTTTCAGTCACAAATACTAAGGTAAGTATCATTGCAACAATGTTTTGTGAATCAGTTTCCATTTGATCGCATAAATGTTCTTTATCAGCTGATCTCATTGTTATACCCATGATTTTATTTGATATAATCCTTGGTATAGATTGTCTTTCAGACCATACTATGAAAATTTATTGTAAGAAGAAGGAGGATACAATTTTCGATGATGATTAGGAGTACCTAATCTTTTGAGAAGAAACGTCACCATCTGATTCTTATCTAGATCCACCCGCAGTAGCTCAACTAAATTAAATTATTAGGGAGGAAGAGAATGAAATAAATGTGGGTGAGGAAAGGAATTTTCAACTAGAGGACATACCTATTGTGAAAAAATATATTGATGTGTTTCCATAGTATTCACCGGGACATCCTCCAGAATGAGAAATTGAGTTTTCCATTGACTTAATTCCTGGTTCAAAGGCCAATATCGAAGACCCTTATAGAGTGGCCACTGTGGAATTAGTTGAACTAATGAAACAACTAGGGGAATTGGGTATTATGGGATTTATTCTTTCTAGTGTTTCTCCATGGGTATCCCCTGTTATTTTTGTTAATAAGAAATATGGATCTATGAGGTTGTGCATTGACTACTGGGAGATCAATGCTATTACAATAAAGAACAATTATCCCCTACCTCACATTGATGATTTATTTGAACAAATTCATGGAGATAAATACTTTTAAAATATTGACCTTTGATTTGGATATCATCAGTTGTGTGTGAAGAAGGATGACATTTTGAAAACAGCATTTCAAACTAGCTATGGGCATTACGAGTTTACAGTAATGCCTTTTGGATTGACTAATGCACCCTCTGTCATCATGGATATAATGAATAGATTTTTCAAGGAATATCTTGATGACTTTGTGGTGGTATTTATTGATGATATCTTGGTATAATTCAAAAGCTATTAAGATCATGAAAATCACATCCACATTTTTCTGAAGACTCTTAGAAGACAAGAATTATATGGGAAGTTTAGAAAGTGTGAATTCTGGCTTCCGGAGATATCTTTTCTTGGGTATATTGTATCTAAGGATGGAATCTCTGTTGATCCTTATAATACAAAGGTAGTCTAAGAATGTCCATCACCAACAAGTATAACCGAGGTACGCAGTTTTATTGGTTTATTATGTCATTATCGGCGTTTCGTCCAGAATTGTTCCCGATTGGATAACCCATTAACCAAGATCACACGTAAAGGGGTTAAATTTGTTTGAAAAAAAGAGTGTGAATAATGTTTTGAAGAACTGAAGAGAAGATTATTCAATTCTCCTATGTTTACTCTACCATCGAGGAATGATGCGTTTGTTATTTATAGTGATGAATCAAAGAAATGACTTGGTTGTATACTTATGCAGAATGATAGGGTTATTGCCTATGCATTACGACAGATAAAAATGATGAGAAAAACTGTCCTACTCATGATCTTGAGTTAGAAGCTGTAATATTTTCTTTGAAAATATGGAGATATTATCTCTTTGGTGAAAATGTGGGATATATACTGATCACAAGATTTTGAAGTATATTTTCTCACAGAAAGAACTCAACATTGGGCAAAGGATATGGCTTAAAATACTCAAGGATTATGATTGAACTATACACTACCACCCAGGGAAGGAATATAAGGTGGCATATTCTTTTATCAGAAAGGATCATGGAGTTTTGAACAAGAGGAGAGTATAAAAGGATCTTATATACATGGATCTGGTAAAGATTGATATGGGAATAACCACGGAAGGTGAAACATTAATACTTTTTCAAATAGTTGCCAAAACATCTTTACTAGAAAGGATAAATAGTTCTCAGACCAATAATGAAGAGTTTCAAAAGAATATTAATGCTATGAATGGTGGGAGATTGAGTGACTTTGTGTATGAAGATGGAATTTTGAAATTTGGGAAGACACTTTGTGTTCCCGATATACTGGATCTAAAAAGGGAATTTTTTGATGATTTCCATAGTTACAATTTCTATATACACCTTGGGAACACCAAAATGTATAGAGATTTGAAGGAACATTTTTGGTGGGACAACATGAAGAGGGAGATTTCTGATTTTGTGTCAAGATGTATTGTTTGTAAACAAGTGAAAGCTGGAAGGAAACAACCTGGAGGAGTCATGCAGCGTTTTCCCATACCTGAGTGGAAATGAAATGATATCACGATGGACATTATTTATGGGGCTACCAAAGACTCCTTGAAGAAATAATACAATATGGGTCATTGTTGATCATCTTACCAAGTCACCACATTTTCAAGCTATAAGAGAAGATTTACAGCTTGAATGTTTAGAAAGACAGTATATTAATGAAGTTGTAAGACTTCATGTAGTACCCCTATCGATTGTTTCTGATCGTGATCCCGGTTTTACATCAAGATTCTAGAAAAGCATTCAAAAATCCCTGTATACTGAACTTCATTTGTGCCTTTCCTACCACTCTCAAGCAAATGGACAATTAGAACAAACTATTCAAAACATTAGAAGATATGTTGAAAGCTTTCTCACTTTACTTTCTAGGTATGTGGGATCAATATTTACCTCTGGTAGAATTTTCCTATAATAATTTCTTTCATTCAAGTATTCGGATGGCACCGTATGAAGTGTTATACAGAAATAGATGTCATACACCAACTTTTTGGGATGATGTTGGTGAAAGAAAACTCATTGGCCTAGAACTTGTTGGGGACACAATGGAAAAAGTTAAAGGTTATCCAAACCCACATCAAAGCATCTCAAAGTAGGAAGAAGATCTATGCCAATAACCGAAGGAAGGTTTTGGAATTTTAGGTAGGAGATCATGTTTTCTTGAAGGTATCTACATGGAAGGGATATATACGATTCGGTAAAAAATAAAAATTGAGTCCCAGGTACATTGGACAATTCGAAATTCTAGATTGAGTTGAGGCTCTAGCTTACCATTTGGCAATGATGCCAAGTCTCTCCAAAGTACACGATTTGTTCCATGTATAAATGATGAGAAAATACATGTCTGACCCAATGCATGTACTCACCTATGAGGAATTAAAATTGGAACCTGATCTGTCTTATTGCGAAGAGCCTATTATAATTCTTGATACAAGAGAACAAGTTTTGAGAAAGAGGAAAACTTGTTTGGTAAAAGTTCTATGGAGAAACCATAAGATGGAAGAGGAAACGTGGGAACCCAGGGAACTTATGATGAAGAACCACCCAAGTCTTTTTATGCAGTAATATTCTAGAAATTTCGAGGATGAAATTATTTTAAGGAGGGGAGAATGTAACACCCCAAGCTTCCACAGTACGCTTCTCTTTGAATAATATAATAGTGTGTGTTGTACGCAACATCGAGTTCTAACACACCACAACCAATCAAACTAGCCGGTATGAATAGTAATACCCAAATTTTGAAATTTTATAAATTTTATATTTAAAAATGGACTTCATTTATGGATTCAGAATATAGAAATTAGCCAAGGGTGAATTTTTGGTATTTTTCTGAAAACTTTCAATCTTTGATGAATAGTGAAAAACCACAGAGTTATTGGTTAAAAACAACTTTTTATTTAAATAATTATTTATTTTATTTAAAATTATTTTTGGTCAAAATAGATACATAATACCTATATAAGTTCAATTTAATTCATTGGAGTCAGTTTATAATAATTTTAGATATATAACAATTTTATTGAACTTTTTACCGTCTTTTACCCACCTTATAGGAGTATTTGCGAATTCACATAAAACATAATTTTACCGCTTCTGTGAGTTGAATTTAAAAAATCCAAGAGACATAGTTGACATCAGTAAGTAAAATTTGGTTCAATAAGATTAACATACTTTTTGGTGAATATTAACTTTTTACTTTTATTTACCACGGTTAAAAGTAAATAGGGTAATTATGGGTAAAAATGATATTATTATTACCCTAACACTTGTACTAAGTCAATTGGATAACTATAATTCGATAAAAAATAACCTTATGAATAAAATATGATCCTTTAGGTCCACTTGGTTTGGATTAGGACATTTATTATTATTTAGTTCAAAGAAGAGTTAAAAGTTTTAAATTCAATGTTTAATAACGAAACCATTTTTAATATAGCGGTACACATAAGATAAATTAGACTATAAATATTTATCAGAAATATAAATATATTTACTACATAATTATATTTTATTTATAATTTTTAGACATTAAATAATTAAATTTATTTATGACACAATGATGATGCAGTAATTACCTAATTAATTAATGATTGAAATAATTGATTTTATAAATACACATATAAATGTAAAATAAGACTTTTAATGAATTAAAAGAATTTTATGTGATAATATGAAATTTCAGGATTGACATAATTAAAGTTTTTTGAAGTAATCATGCTGTTATGACTTTCACAAAAATCAATTACCAAATAGTTTCGAAATTGACATAAAAGAGTTTTTAAAACAAATATTATATTATTAATTGAAACTCTGTTCCTAAAAATATGAGGATCATCAAAAAGACATATGTAATGATATTTGTATCATTAATGAACCGATTAAGGTTCTATTATAAGTTTATAATAAGTTTATTAACCATATAATATAAAAATACAAAGAGACATAGTAAATGGTAAACTATTTAACTAAGAGTTAAATCTAAAAGATAAGGTTAATATAGTGACCCAAACTAATCTAAAACCTATTTTTATAGAGGTTTTGGACCCATAACCACCTAATACTTTAAAAAATTCATTTTTTATCCATTATAAACCAAAAATTATTTATTATAAAATACTATTTCTAGATTTTCCTAAGGTGCCCCTCACCTCTCTTATAAAAGAGAACTCCCCCTTCTCTCTAATTAACACCATCAAAGCCATTTGGCTAGTCCAAAACCTACCCAAATATCCTCCCAACCTCCCTCACTTCATCCTAGATGCCTTAGTTTAGTCACAAATCCAACCTAGGGAGCCCTTTTGATCAAATCAAAAGGAAGAACCTGAACAAGAGGTAAATATTTCATCACCTCTTTCAAGTTCCTTTCTTCTCCCAGTTCCTCTTTCTTTGTTATTTCCATTCTAAAATAATAACACCAGTATATTATATATACTATGATGTTATTATAAATATGTTACAACCATATTCATTATTCTATCCGTACTTTGAATGACATGTCACCATACGTGTGTACGTACGTTTTACCGTCTCCACGTCGTGAAGCAATTCTTATTCAATACATTATTATTTTGATGGGTATAATAATGATGTGTAATTGATGTAAATAATAAATATAACATGATAATTATTCTTTATATATGATATACCATCCAATAATATATTATTTTAATATCAAAAGAATGATATTGTCGCTCTTGCGTACGTACGAATTACCGTCTCCACGAACGCGATGAGATTAATTCCCCATCATATCCATTCAAGACTAATTTTCATTAGATGATAAAAAATAATGTTTAAAGACTTAATATCATTATGAATATGAATAATATACATCCTATCCATAACAAACATTACTTACGTAACAATTCATATAATGGAAAATGAATCAGTTAACACCTGAAACGACGATAATACTAAGATATTATTAACAAATCAATGTTAAAATATCATATATGATATCATATTAATTTATATGATTATTTTATAATTTCATAACAATTATTTCAGAATTATAGAAGATTTTAACCTACCCTTGACCAAGGAAAAGTACAAGGTAAGAGTTACTTCTACAATCTCTTCATTATCTGTGGTTGTTTATACTTAATTTTCTACTGGGACCTCTTTATCATTCACATCCATGTTTCTTAAAAATGAATTTCAAAACATTATTAATATTTTATAGACTATGGGTTAACGTCATTTATACCCTTTTGTGACTTTTATATGGTTTTTATAAAGGAATATTTCAGTCATTTTCCAAACAAGGTCCTTTATAACCTTTTCGACAAAATTAAGGTAAGAATATATTTTTTTAACTTAAATGGAGAGTGCGTCTATTTTCTGCCGTTATAACACCATAGAAGATTCCCTTACAAGATTATAAGAATACTTCCAAAATAAATGTTTTCTTATATTATTTCAAAATAGAAAGATATATTTCTCTAAAAAAATGTTTTGATTTCATCTTTGTCAACATCCTTTGATGGATTTTAAGCTAATTTGAAGTTGTTTTATTATGATACAAATTTTCCATATTTTATTGATGGATTTTTGATATGTTTAAATTTGGATGTGTTATTTTTACACCATTCATGGTTTATTGATAAAGTATTGACATTTCATATGCTAGATTTAATATGAATTTTTATGTTATGTTTAAACCTTTTCATATGAGGAATGCATTAGACTTAATAAGTGATGGGTGGAGCCCGCAATAGCTCCTCGATGCATCGGTATGTCTCATGAGACAAAATAGTGTCTTGGAATAAGGACTTGAAATAATATTATTTGTAGTCTTGGCACAAGGCCTTGACTATGTGGTTATTAAAGTCTGGCATTATGCATTCCATCATTATGAAAGTGGATATTGATATTTCATGTGATTATTTGACTTGTAGAATATCCATATGAGTAAGTAAATGGAATTATTTTGACTTATATTTTCCATATTATGATGATGTTTATGTTGAAAAGGATTTTGTTTTAGTTCTATACATTTCCTTAAATGTTTATGCTTATTTATGAAAGTTTACGCTATATTTTTATCCTTAATGAGCATCTGAGCTCACCCCTTTCTATGTTTTATTTTCTCAGGATGCAAAAATGTATATTATGACTGACTAGTGGGGATATTCTATGGGTTCTTAGTGTTGTCTATGGATACAATGTTGTTATAGTTTTCTATTTTATGATGTAATGTAAACCTTATGAATGTATTTAGTACTTCCAAGGCTACTAAACTAATCGGTCTTTAGAAACATAAACTTTTTTTATCATGCCAATGTTATGTAATAATACACAGACTCTGTGATTCTAGGGTTGGGGCGTTATAGTTGGTATCAGCGGAAGTTTAGTTAAAACCTTAGAAACTAGATTTAGAAAAACTCTGATTTGAGCACATAGCCCTAAGATAGACTTTGAAGATTATTATAGAAGAACATCCTAGAATTTTGGTATAGTAGAGATTTTGTGACTTTTCCGAGCAATACATCCCTGCCTGGATACGAGCAGGTAGAGGTGGATTTGGAAAAGATGTACCTAGGGGTAAAACCCGAAAACACGACTTTGAGCTAAACTCGAACGGGAGATGGTGCACTAAAATGGGCTTTGTTGTACTCTTGGCTACGACACTCCCGTGGGATATGATTAGGGTAATTCACATTTTTATTAAAACCATTATGAAGGGTTTATGAGTATATACTTCTCAAGGAAAACATTTTTTATTATTGTGGAGTATATCCATAAACTGTTGAATTTATGTTAAGTGTTTTACAAGTTTGGAATTATGTATTGCGATTGATAAACCAATATAGTGTATTCCATTGTTTAGAAATGGATCCCAGTTGAATAAATGGAAAAAGTATCAATGCAACTAATCTATATAGGGATTTCCCTCTTACTCTAGATAATTATAGTGGAGCTGGTGATACAACTGGTGCTGATTAGCATATCACCATACTAGGACAACTCACTCGGGTTATGAATAATAACCTTACCCTTATGGAGCACCCTGATCCACAACAGGTAGGATCAATGTTAGACCGATTCATGAGGAAATGACCACCAACATTAAATGGGAGTAAAAATACATTGGTAGCTGAGCAATGGATAAGTTCCTTAGAGAAAATATTTCATGCTTTGGGGAGTAGCGAAAGGGAAAAGGTTGTTATGGAAATTTATTGCCTCAAAGGAGATGCTGATCAATGGTGATAATTGATTCAAAATAAAAAGTAATATGAAAAGTATCAAATATTGAATGGAGGGAGTTTAAAGTGATTTTCTTAGAAAAATAATTTCTTCATGACCATCGAGCGGATATGGAAAGTCAATTTCTGAGTCTGAGGAAAAATAAATATGAGAATGTTGAAAAGTATGAGGCTAACTTTATAAGGTTAGAAATCCATGCAACAGATTATATATTTAACCACAGGAGTAAGATTGATCATTTTGTTGATGGTTTAAAACCATTTCTCCATCGAGCATTAGTCTCACAATCCTTCTCGTCATACGAAGATATTGTCTCATGTCGTATCAAGATAGAAAAGAA
Source organism: Viscum album (assembly GCA_963277665.1). Classification (NCBI taxonomy): domain Eukaryota; kingdom Viridiplantae; phylum Streptophyta; class Magnoliopsida; order Santalales; family Viscaceae; genus Viscum; species Viscum album. Next base: position 1,432,131,151 of record OY728141.1, read on the forward strand.
ATTCTCTAGGTCTTATTACTTTAAATAAAAGAAAGAGATGAAGAGATATACTGATCACTCTAGAAGTGGAAATAAGGGGAAAAAGGGAACAGTTGAATATCCATCCTAAAGTAAATGTGGGAAGAAACACCCCGACACTTTCTTGAAGGTAATGGTAGTATGTTACAAGTTTGATGAAAAAGGCCACCAAACTCAAGATTGCATGGGAAAGAAAGAAGATACTGATGTTCAATGATACAATTGCAGGGAGATGGGACATTATGCGAATGAATGTCCTAATCTTTAGGGAAAATTACCTCAAAAAAGGCCAAGGGATCATGGACAAGATTATGTTATCACTACTGTGGAGGTTAAATGTAACACCCGAGACTTTTATTTTATATAAATCATCAAAGGAATCTTTTTCTACACAACACTTTCTTGGCTTGCTTTACACGCAATCGCGACCTTCCTCGATAGCTTGCGTCGTACGCAATACCGAGTTTCACTAAACAACAATATGCTATTAAAACTAGCCGTTGTGAATAGTAATAACCACTTTTTGAAATTTTATAAATTTTATTTTTCAAAATGGACTTCATTTTTGGACTCAGAATATCGAAATTAGCCTAGGGTGAAATTTTGGTATTTTTCTGAAAACTTTCAATTTTTGATGAATAGTGAAACCACTAAGTGGTAGGTTAAAAACTGAATTTTGCATAAAACTTAATTTTACCACTTCTGTGAATGGAATTTCGAAAATCCGACAGACACGGTTGATATCAGTAAGTAAAATGTGGTTCAATGAGATAAAAATAATTTTTTGGTGAATAGTAACTTTTTACTTTTTTTTACCGCGGTTAATAGTAAATAGGGTAACTAAGAGTAAATATGATATTAATATTACCCTAACACATGTCCTAATTCTATTGGACAAGTGTAATTCGACCAAAAACAAACTTAGGAATAAAATATGACCATTTAGGCCCACTTGGATTAGATTAGGACATTTATTATTAATTTATTTAAAGAAGGGTTAAAATAGTTAAAATCAAAGTTTAATAAGTAAATAATTTTTAATATGGGGTTATACATAAGATAAATTCAATTGTAAATATTCATTAGAAAGAAAAAAATATTTCCTACATGATGGTATTTTATTTGTAATTTTTAGACATCAAATAATTTAATTTATTTATGACACAAAGATGATGCAGTAATTATCTTATTAATGAAATATTGACATAATTGATAATATAAATACCAAAATAAATGTAATTTAAAACTTTTTATGAATTACACTAATTTTATAGGTTACTATGATATATTAATGTTGATTTAATCAACTTGGTTCGAACATATAATTCTGTTATGACTTTCACAAAAATCATATATCAAATAGTGTCAAAATTGACACAAAATAGTTTTTAAATCAAATATTATATTATTAATTGTTATTTTATTCCTAAAAATCTAAGGTTCGGCCAAATGACTTAGATAAGGATATATATATTAATAATAAACAATTTGGGGTTCGTTCGGCATGTTATAGTAAGTGTATTAACCATATAGTGAAAGAAAACAAAAAGACACGGTAAAAGTTAAATTAATTAACTTAGAGTTAAATCTAATTGATAAGGTTAAAATAATACCCTAAACTTGTTTAAATCCTATTGGTTGATAGGATTTCGACCCATCCCCACTTTATCTTCGAAATAAGACCCTTTGGAACCATTATAAACCGATTTTTACTTTAATATAAAATAATATTTTGAGATATTCCTAAGGTGCCCCTCTCCTCCCTTATAAAAGGGCACCTCCTCCCCCTCCTCCTCACACCAATTTGAGCACTCAAGCTCGGCCAAACCCTGCCATTTTCTCCTCTCAACTTCACTAGAATAATCCTAGAGGTCCTGGTCTTCTCCAAAGACCAATCTTAGTTCCTTAAGTGGAGGATTCAAAGAGGCGTTCCAAAGAAGAGGTAATATCCATTACCGATCTTTTCAATTTCTTTCTTCTTCAACTTCGTCTTCTTTAGTTGTTTCATGATAAAGTAATAACATCAGTATTACTTACATACTGATATGTTATTATAAATATGAAACAACCCTAATTCACCTTCTATCCATCCTACGGAAAAATGAAATCACCGCGCGTGCGTACGTACGGAATACCGTCTCCACGCCGTGGTGTAATCTATTTTCCACCATCACCTTACAAGGATGGGTATAATGGTGTAATGAGTAACTATATATGATTATTATGAAGTAATATTGATACTGAAATAATATATATATACTCCAATACAATTCCACGATCATAGGAACGATATCATCACTCGTGCGTACGTACGGAATACCGTCTCCACGATGTGATGCGACTCGTTCTAAATGATCTTCATTTCATAATGATTATATAAATGAATTGAATGAATGAATATGGTATATACTACACTAATACCATTCTGGAAATTAATTATCTATAACCTAAAGATATGAATAAGAATTTATTCGACAAAACACGCATAAGAACAAAAAGTTATAAAGACCCGAGTAACAAGTAACAATGAAATATTACTAACAAGAAGCTAATAATATGACCATATATGATATCATATCAATATTTATGATTCTGGAATAAGTCAATAACATTATTTAAACCATTATACAGGAGCTTCGGACACGTACAAAGCAAATCGGACCTAAGGTAAGGGAAATATCACAATCTCATTTTTATCCGAGATTGTTTATTCGTAAGTATTTACTGGGGTGTATTTTATCATCCACATCCATGTTTCATCAATATGTAATATTATTTCCATCCACCTACAATTGTTTAAATCCATTTTTACCCTTCGGTGAGTTTTTAGTAATATGTATGAAAGGAATCTTTTGTCGTACGAGGTACTTTTTGACTTTTCCGACAAAAGTACGAAGAATGTTTTTTTAACTTATACGGAATGAATGGATTTTTAAAACATTAAATCCAAGAAGCTTCCTTTACAAGTTTTCAAGTTTATTTTTAATCAACTTCTTTTATTTTAAAGTTGTATGAAATGTTATGAAAGGAAAAATGTTTTTGAAGAAGAAAGGATATTTTCCTCAAGAATGGAGTTCAAGTGTTTTATCAAAATTATTTTCCATCTAAGATAATAAAGGGTTCTGTTTTTATCCCTATTATTAAATTGATTTGTTCATGTTGTGATGAAATTATTTTTATGAATTCCTTTATCTTATATGAATTGATTTATGATGTCATGATGTTTCAAGAATCCAATTTTTGTTACATGTGTTATGCGATGATGTATGTTTTATGATTATGTGGCACACATAAGAAAGGATTCATTATAAGATGGGTGGGACCTATATCTCCCTCCAATGCATTGGGTAAAGATTTTATATCTCATGAGATAGATATGGCTGGAACGGAAGGTTATTTCGGTTCAGTGATACAGGACTGAAACGAGGAGTGAACTCGGTTCAGAAAGGGACTTTGTCCACTAAGATAGTCTTGGAAATGAGTCATGACTAACAAGAAATGATTTCCATGATTATGTGTGCATGCCACAAAGTTTCAAGTTTTATGTTATGATTATGGGGATCTCATTTTCACTTCTATGATTTATTCCATGATAAGATATTATGATCTCTTTTGCAGGTTTTGATTTTCAAAAAGATATGATATGATTTTTATTTCCTTTATTTGCCCTTGCTGAGCATTTGAGCTCACCCTTTTATGTTTTCTTTTCCCCAGGTCAGGAAGATGGATATTAAGTAGAATATGCTAAAAGGGACCCTAGATATGATGAAATAAATGGGAGACACTGTAGAAGATTTATGAACCAGTTGTTTATGTTTCCCAGTTTCTAAAGACCCTATACCTATAAGGTCCTTTGTGGTTTTGTCATATGTTGTAATAAGTGTGCTTTAATTTCGAAGTATTAACAATGTATGTAAAGTATGGGTCGTTATAGTTGGTATCAGAGGAAAGGTATAGTCAACCTTTGGAAACTAGGATGTGAAAGCCTTAGTAAGAACCCTAAGGATAATTCTAAGCATAGAACACAATCTTAGTGTTTTAGAAATGTCCTTGAATAACCTAGGATAAGACCTTAAGCATGAAAATTTTATTCTTGAATTATGTAGTTTCCTATTATAATTAGTGTTGCTCACACTATTCTTCTTGGTTTTAGTCAATGGCTGGAACCCGAAGGAACCGTGTTAATGCGGAATGCAATGGGCAATGCAATGATTTTCCCCCTGAGCAACCAAACGATATGGGAGCTGGAATGCAAAATCTTGTAGCCATGCTCACACAACTTTCTCAAGCTATGAATCATGCAGGATTTCCAAACGAGCAAAGGAAGGAGCAACATTCTGTTGAATCCTTCATGAGGCAGCGTCCACCTTCTTTCAGTGTGTCTACTGATCCATTAGTTACTGAACAATGGATTAGTACTACTGAAAAGATATGTTCAGTTCTTCAATGTTCTGAACATGATAAATTCATCCTAGCAGTGTATCGTTTGGAAGGAGATGCTGATCAATGGTGGAATCTTATTAAGAATACGAGGCAAAGGGATGAAATTGAGTCTATGGAATGGGACGAGTTCAAGAACGTATTTTTCAATAAGTACTTCCCTCGTATTCTCCGAACAAGGATGGAGAAAGAGTTCCTTGAACTGAAGCAAAGGGATGATGAATCTGTTAGTACCTATGAAGCAAATTTTACAAGACTTGCAAGGTACGCTTCTGGTATTATTATCCAACCTGAGAGTAAGATCGATCGATTCTTTAGTGGCTTAAAACCAAGTCTTAAAAGGGCGTTAGCCATAAGGGACTTCAATAGCTACGAGGAAATCGTTCGATGTGCTCTCAAAGTCGAGATGGAGATTGGAGTAACCCATCAGTCGCATGGGTTTGATAAGAAGAGGAAGATGGAATTCAAAGGAAACTCTAAAGAGCACACTGAAAAGAAGATGAACTTTCCCTTATGCTCAAAGTGTGTAAAGAAACATGGAGGGAGTTGTCTTAAAGGGACAAGTAAATGTTTTAAATGTGGAAAAGAAGGTCATCGGGCATTTGAATGCCGTGATAATGGGAAGAAGATGTCTAATGACGCAAACAAAGGAAGGGAAACACAGAATGAACCTACTACACTTCAATGTTTCAAGTGCAAAGAGATGGGGCATTATGCCAATCAATGCCCAAATCCAAGGGTTGATGATGATGGTCGACGTCAACAAACTCTTAAGGCTAAAGACAAAGGAAAGTCAAATGCAATTTCTATCAGCGATGTGGAGTACGATAACGATGTGGTGAAAGGTACACTTACCATCCACTCTAAAGTAGCAAATGTTTTATTTGATTCTGGATCCACCCACTCTTTTATTTCTGAAGACTTTTCTAAGGATATTACCGTATTACCTCAACAATTAGATGTTGAGTTAGCTGTGACAACACCTAATGGCACATCAATCGCATCAAAAGTTTATAATTCTTCTCCGATCGAAGTTTGTGGGAAAGTGCTTCCTGCAAATCTTGTGATCCTTCCTTTAGTGGAATTTGATGTGATTCTTGGCATGGATTGGCTTTCTCTACATGGAGCTCATATCGATTTCCAAATAAGGGAAGTCACATTTCATATTCCAGATCAATCTACGATCGTCTATCAATGCAAGGATGAACATAACCTTCCAGTGGAAATTTCTTCCATCTTATGGGTATTGATTCCACTAAATGAAGGTTATTTATCTCAAATGGTTGGTGAGAAACTCACGATTAAGAATATGCCCATTGTACGGGAGTTTGATGATGTCTTTCCGGAGGAATTGCCGGGTCTTCCACCAAATCGTGAAGTTGAGTTTTCAATAGAACTCGTACCGGGTGCTTTGCCTATTTCAAATACACCTTATAGAATGGCCCCAATTGAGTTGCAGGAATTGAAGAAGCAACTCCAAGAGAATCTTGCTAAGGGATTCATACGCCCTAGTGCGTCACCTTGGGGAGCACCTGTTCTATTTGTTAAGCAGAAAGATGGATCAATGAGACTCTGCATTGATTATCGAGAACTTAACAAGATCACTATCAAGAACAAATATCCTCTCCCACGCATTGATGACTTATTTGACCAACTACGCGGAGCTCAATACTTTTCCAAGATTGATCTTCGTTCAGGGTATCATCAATTAAGGGTCAAAAGGGAGGATATACCAAAGATGGCTTTCCGTACAAGGTATGGACACTATGAATTTATAGTGATGCCATTTGGTCTTACTAATGCCCCTGCTATCTTCATGGATCTAATGAATAGAGTCTTTAGAGACTATCTTGATCAATTTGTGGTAGTCTTTATAGACGATATTCTTGTTTATTCAAAGAGCAAGGAAGAGCATGAAGATCACTTGAGAATTATATTGAAGACCCCGAGAAAGGAGAATCTTTATGCCAAATTTACCAAGTGTGAATTTTGGCTTCAAAAAGTTGCATTTTTTGGGTCATATAATCTCAAAAGAGGGGATATCTATGGATCCAGCAAAAACAGAGGTTATCGAAAGATGGTCAAGACCAACAACAGTAACTGAGATCCGAAGTTTTCTTGGTTTGGCTGGATATTATCGACGTTTTGTAAAATATTTTTCACGATTATCCAATCCACTCACCATGTTGACTCGGAAAGGAGTTAAGTTTGTCTGGACAGAGGAATGTGAAGAGAATTTCAAGGAGTTGAAAAGAAGGTTATCCAGTGCACCTGTGCTCACACTGCCTTGTAGTGGAGAAAGGTTTGTGATCTACAGTGATGCATCCAAGAAGGGATTGGGGTGTGTTCTTATGCAAAATGATATGGTGATAGCTTATGCCTCACGACAGTTGAAAATCGATGAGCAAAATTACCCAACACATGATTTGGAGTTGGCTGCGGTAATCTTTGCATTAAAGATTTGGAGGCATTACCTTTATGGTGAAAGGTGTGATATTTATACTGATCATAAAAGTTTAAAGTATATTTTCACACAAAAGGAGTTGAATATGCGTCAAAGAAGATGGTTGGAGCTGATTAAGGATTATGACTGCTCAATCCATTACCACCCTGGGAAAGAAAACAAGGTGGCAGATGCATTAAGTCGATAAGACCATGCTAGTTTATCCATGATGAGGATCACAAAAGATCCAATATTTATGGATTTACAAAGGATGGATCTTGGAATTATAATGGAAGGGGAAAAATCTTATCTTTCTCAAATAAATATTCAACCATCTATACATGTGAAGATTAAAGAGGCACAGAAAGAAGATGTCGAGTTACAAAAGAAGGTGAGAAATGTTCCTGAATTCAACCTTGATTGTGATGGGATAATAAAGTTCAGGAATCTGGTTTGCGTTCCTCCCATCCCCGAATTAAAGAATGAGCTGCTGGATGAGGCTCATAGTTCATCATTCTCTATTCATCCTGGAAGCACGAAGATGTATAGGGACCTGAAAGAGTACTTCTGGTGGGATGGCATGAAAAGAGATGTTGTTGAATATGTCTCTCGATGCTTGGTTTGTCAACAAGTTAAAGCTGAGAGACAGAAGTCTAAGGGGATGTTACAACCATTACCCATACCCGAATGGAAATGGGAAAACATCACTATGGACTTTGTCACAGGACTTCCTAAAACATCCAAAGGAAATAATACTATCTGGGTCATAGTTGATCGTCTTACAAAGTCTGCAAACTTCATTCCTATTAGAGAGGATTTCTCTCTCGATCAGCTTGCCAGGATATATGTAAAGGAAGTGGTAAGATTGCATGGAGTACCACTTTCTATTATATCTGATCGGGATCCAAGATTTACCTCGAAGTTCTGGAGAATTCTTCAGCATACTCTGGATACAGAGTTGAGTTTCAGCACTGCTTATCATCCCCAGACAGACGGTCAGTCTGAGAGAACAATTCAAACCCTAAAAGATATGTTGAGAGCTTGCTCTATGGATTTCAAAGGAGGTTGGGATCAAAACCTACCTTTGGTGGAATTTTCTTATAATAATAGCTTTCACTCCAGTATTCAGATGGCTCCTTATGAAGCTCTCTATGGAAAGAAATGCAGGACTCCAACTTGCTGGGATGAAGTTGGGGAAAGAAAGCTATTAGGACCTGATCTCGTTGATGAAATGGCAGAAAAGGTCAGATCTATTCAACAACACATAAGAGCAGCTCAGAGTCGACAGAAAAGTTATGCCGACAACCGAAGAAAAGACCTAGAGTTTGAAGTGGGTGATAAAGTGTTCTTACGAATATCTCCCTGGAAGAGGGTTATGAGATTTGGAATGAAGGGGATGTTGAGCCCTAGATATATCGGTCCTTTCGAAATACTGGATCGTGTTCGGAAGGTAGCTTACCGATTGGCGCTTCCACCGAATCTCTCTCAAGTTCACGATGTGTTCCACGTATCTCTCCTGAGAAAGTACATACCAGATCCTTCACATGTACTCAGCTCAGAAGTTGTACCGCTGGAGCAAGATCTTTCTTATGAAGAACAGCCGATAGAGATTCTGGATCGTAGCGAAAAAGTCCTACGAAACAAGACCACTCGCTTGGTGAAAGTTTTATGGAGAAACCACCAATTTGAAGAAGCTACATGGGAGCTTGAGGATATGATGAGGGAGAAGTATCCTCATCTGTTTGTTGCAAAGTGACGAATTTCGAGGGCGAAATTCTTTTTAAGGGGGGTAGAATGTAACACCCGAGACTTTTATTTTATATAAATCATCAAAGGAATCTTTTTCTACACAACACTTGCTTGGCTTGCTTTACACGCAATCGCGACCTTCCTCGATAGCTTGCGTCGTACGCAATACCGAGTTTCACTAAACAACAATATGCTATTAAAACTAGCTGTTGTGAATAGTAATAACCACTTTTTGAAATTTTATAAATTTTAATTTTCAAAATGGACTTCATTTTTGGACTCAGAATATCGAAATTAGCCTAGGGTGAAATTTTGGTATTTTTCTGAAAACTTTCAATTTTTGATGAATAGTGAAACCACTAAGTGGTAGGTTAAAAACTGAATTTTGCATAAAACTTAATTTTACCGCTTCTGTGAATGGAATTTCGAAAATCCAACAGACACGGTTGATATCAGTAAGTAAAATGTGGTTCAATGAGATAAAAATAATTTTTTGGTGAATAGTAACTTTTTACTTTTTTTTACCGCGGTTAATAGTAAATAGGGTAACTAAGAGTAAATATGATATTAATATTACCCTAACACATGTCCTAATTCTATTGGACAAGTGTAATTCGACCAAAAACAAACTTAGGAATAAAATATGACCATTTTGGCCCACTTGGATTAGATTAGGACATTTATTATTAATTTATTTTAAGAAGGGTTAAAATAGTTAAAATCAAAGTTTAATAAGTAAATCATTTTTAATATGGGGTTATAAATAAGATAAATTCAATTGTAAATATTCATTAGAAATCTAAAAAGATTTCCTACATGATGGTATTTTATTTGTAATTTTTAGACATCAAATAATTTAATTTATTTATGACACAAAGATGATGCAGTAATTATCTTATTAATGAAATATTGACATAATTGATAATATAAATACCAAAATAAATGTAATTTAAGACTTTTTATGAATTCCACTAATTTTATAGGTTACTATGATATATTAATGTTGATTTAATCAACTTGGTTTGAACATATAATTCTGTTATGACTTTCACAAAAATCATATATCAAATAGTGTCAAAATTGACACAAAATAGTTTTTAAATCAAATATTATATTATTAATTGTTATTTTATTCTTAAAAATCTACGGTTCGGCCACATGACTTAGATAAGGATATATATATTAATAATAAACAATTTGGGGTTCGTTTGGCATGTTATAGTAAGTGTATTAACCATATAGTGAAAGAAAACAAAAAGACACGGTAAAAGTTAAATTAATTAACTTAGAGTTAAATCTAATTGATAAGGTTAAAATAATACCCTAAACTTGTTTAAATCCTATTGGTTGATAGGATTTCGACCCATCCCCACTTTATATTCGAAATAAGACCCTTTGGAACCATTATAAACCGATTTTTACTTTAATATAAAATAATATTTTGAGATATTCCTAAGGTGCCCCTCTCCTCCCTTATAAAAGGGCACCTCCTCCCCCTCCTCCTCACACCAATTTGAGCCCTCAAGCTCGGCCAAACCCTGCCATTTTCTCCTCTAAACTTCCCTAGAATAATCCTAGAGGTCCTGGTCTTCTCCAAAGACCAATCTTAGTTCCTTAAGTGGAGGATTCAAAGAGGCGTTCCAAAGAAGAGGTAATATCCATTACCGATCTTTTCAATTTCTTTCTTCTTCAACTTCGTCTTCTTTAGTTGTTTCATTATAAAGTAATAACATAAGTATTAATTACATACTGATATGTTATTATAAATATGAAACAACCCTAATTCACCTTCTATCCATCCTACGGAAAAATGAAATCACTGCACGTGCGTACGTACGGAATATCGTCTCCACGCCGTGGTGTAATCTATTTTTTACCATCACCTTACAAGGATGGGTATAATGGTGTAATGAGTAACTATATATGATTATTATGAAGTAATATTGATACTGAAATAATATATATATACTCCAATACAATTCCACGATCATAGGAACGATATCATCACTCGTGCGTACGTACGGAATACCGTCTCCACGATGTGATGCGACTCGTTCTACATAATCTTCATTTCATAATGATTATATAAATGAATTGAATGAATGAATATGGTATATACTACACTAATACCAGTCTAGAAATTAATTATCTATAACCTAAAGATTTGAATAAGAATTTATTCGACAAAACACGCATAAGAACAAAAAGTTATAAAGACCCGAGTAACAAGTAACAATGAAATATTACTAACAAGAAGCTAATAATATGACCATATATGATATCATATCAATATGTATGATTCTGGAATAAGTCAATAACATTATTTAAACCATTATACAGGAGCTTCGGACACGTACAAAGCAAATCGGACCTAAGGTAAGGGAAATATCACAATCTCATTTTTATCCGAGATTGTTTATTCGTAAGTATTTACTGGGGTGTATTTTATCATCCACATCCATGTTTCATCAATATGTAATATTATTTCCATCCACCTACAATTGTTTAAATCCATTTTTACCCTTCGGTGAGTTTTTAGTAATATGTATGAAAGGAATCTTTTGTCGTACGAGGTACTTTTTGACTTTTCCGACAAAAGTATGAAGAATGTTTTTTTTAACTTATACGGCATGAATGGATTTTTAAAACATTAAATCCAAAAAGCTTCCTTTACATGTTTTCAAGTTTATTTTTAATAAACTTATTTTATTTTAACGTTGTATGAAATGTTATGAAAGGAAAAATGTTTTTGAAGAAGAAAGGATATTTTCCTCAAGAATGGAGTTCAAGTGTTTTATCAAAATTATTTTCCATCTAAGATAATAAAGGGTTCTATTTTTATCCCTATTATTAAATTGATTTGTTCATGTTGTGATGAAATTATTTTTATGAATTCCTTTATCTTATATGAATTGATTTATGATGTCATGATGTTTCAAGAATCCCATTTTTGTTACATGTGTTATGCGATGATGTATGTTTTATGATTATGTGGCACACATAAGAAAGGATTCATTATAAGATGGGTGGGACCTATATCTCCCTCCAATGCATTGGGTAAAGATTTTATATCTCATGAGATAGATATGGCTGGAACGGAAGGTTATTTCGGTTTAGTGATACAGGACTGAAACGAGGAGTGAAATCGGTTCAGAAAGGGACTTTGTCCACTAAGATAGTCTTGGCAATGAGTCATGACTAACAAGAAATGATTTCCATGATTATGTGTGCATGCCACAAAGTTTCAAGTTTTATGTTATGATTATGGGGATCTCATTTTCGCTTCTATGATTTATTCCATGATAAGATATTATGATCTCTTTTGCAGGTTTTGATTTTCAAAAAGATATGATATGATTTTTATTTCCTTTATTTGCCCTTGCTGAGCATTTGAGCTCACCCTTTTATGTTTTCTTTTCCCCAGGTCAGGAAGATGGATATTAAGTAGAATATGCTAAAAGGGACCCTAGATATGATGAAATAAATGGGAGACACTGTAGAAGATTTATGAACCAGTTGTTTATGTTTCCCAGTTTCTAAAGACACTATACCTATAAGGTCCTTTGTGGTTTTGTCATATGTTGTAATAAGTGTGCTTCAATTTCGAAGTATTAACAATGTATGTAAAGTATGGGTCGTTATAGTTGGTATCAGAGGAAAGGTATAGTCAACCTTTGGAAACTAGGATGTGAAAGCCTTAGTAAGAACCCTAAGGATAAGTCTAAGCATAGAACACAATCTTAGTGTTTTAGAAATGTCCTTGAATAACCTAGGATAAGACCTTAAGCATGAAAATTTTATTCTTGAATTATGTAGTTTCCTATTATAATTAGTGTTGCTCACACTATTCTTCTTGGTTTTAGTCAATGGCTGGAACCCGAAGGAACCGTGTTAATGCGGAATGCAATGGGCAATGCAATGATTGTCCCCCTGAGCAACCAAACGATATGGGAGCTGGAATGCAAAATCTTGTAGCCATGCTCACACAACTTTCTCAAGCTATGAATCATGCAGGATTTCCAAACGACCAAATGAAGGAGCAATATTCTGTTGAATCCTTCATGAGGCAGCGTCCACCTTCTTTTAGTGGGTCTACTGATCCATTAGTTGCTGAACAATGGATTAGTACTACTGAAAAGATATGTTCAGTTCTTCAATGTTCTGAACATGATAAATTCATCCTAGCAGTGTATCGTTTGGAAGGAGATGCTGATCAATGGTGGAATATTATTAAGAATACGAGGCAAAGGGATGAAATTGAGTCTATGGAATGGGACGAGTTCAAGAACTTATTTTTCAATAAGTACTTCCCTCGTATTCTCCAAACAAGGATGGAGAAAGAGTTCCTTGAACTGAAGCAAAGGGATGATGAATCTGTTAGTACCTATGAAGCAAATTTTACAAGACTTGCAAGGTACGCTTCTGGTATTATTATCCAACCTGAGAGTAAGATCGATCGATTCTTTAGTGGCTTAAAACCAAGTCTTCGAAGGGCGTTAGCCATAAGGGACTTCAATAGCTACGAGGAAATCATTCGATGTGCTCTCAAAGTCGAGATGGAGATTGGAGTAACCCATCAGTCGCATGGGTTTGATAAGAAGAGGAAGATGGAATTCAAAGGAAACTCTAAAGAGCACACTGAAAAGAAGATGAACTTTCCCTTATGCTCAAAGTGTGGAAAGAAACATGGAGGGAGTTGTCTTAAAGGGACAAGTAAATGTTTTAAATGTGGAAAAGAAGGTCATCGGGCATTTGAATGCCGTGATAATGGGAAGAAGATGTCTAATGACGCAAACAAAGGAAGGGATACACAGAATGAACCTACTACACTTCAATGTTTCAAGTGCAAAGAGATGGGGCATTATGCCAATCAATGCCCAAATCCAAGGGTTGATGATGATGGTCGACGTCAACAAACTCTTAAGGCTAAAGACAAAGGAAAGTCAAATGCAATTTCTATCAGCGATGTGGAGTACGATAACGATGTGGTGAAAGGTACACTTACCATCCACTCTAAAGTAGCAAATGTTTTATTTGATTCTGGATCCACCCACTCTTTTATTTCTGAAGACTTTTCTAAGGGTATCACCATATTACCTCAACAATTAGATGTTGAGTTAGCTGTGACAACACCTAATGGCACATCAATCGCATCAAAAGTTTATAATTCTTCTCCGATCGAAGTTTGTGGGAAAGTGCTTCCTGCAAATCTTGTGATCCTTCCTTTAGTGGAATTTGATGTGATTCTTGGCATGGATTGGATTTCTCTACATGGAGCTCATATCGATTTCCAAAGAAGGGAAGTCACATTTCATATTCCAGAACAATCTACGATCGTCTATCAATGCAAGGATGAACATAACCTTCCAGTGGAAATTTCTTCCATCTTATGGGTATTGATTCCACTAAATGGGGATTATTTATCTCAAATGGTTGGTGAGAAACTCACGATTAAGAATATGCCCATTGTACGGGAGTTTGATGATGTCTTTCCGGAGGAATTGCCGGGTCTTCCACCAAATCGTGAAGTTGAGTTTTCAATAGAACTCGTACCGGGTGCTTTGCCTATTTCAAAGACACCTTATAGAATGGCCCCAATTGAGTTACAGGAATTGAAGAAGCAACTCCAAGAGAATCTTGCTAAGGGATTCATACGCCCTAGTGCGTCACCTTGGGGAGCACCTGTTCTATTTGTTAAGAAGAAAGATGGATCAATGAGACTCTGCATTGATTATCGAGAACTTAACAAGATCACTATCAAGAACAAATATCCTCTCCCACGCATTGATGACTTATTTGACCAACTACGCGGAGCTCAATACTTTTCCAAGATTGATCTTCGTTCAGGGTATCATCAATTAAGGGTCAAAAGGGAGGATATACCAAAGATGGCTTTCCGTACAAGGTATGGACACTATGAATTTATAGTGATGCCATTTGGTCTTACTAATGCCCCTGCTATCTTCATGGATCTAATGAATAGAGTCTTTAGAGACTATCTTGATCAATTTGTGGTAGTCTTTATAGACGATATTCTTGTTTATTCAAAGAGCAAGGAAGAGCATGAAGATCACTTGAGAATTATATTGAAGACCCCGAGAAAGGAGAATCTTTATGCCAAATTTACCAAGTGTGAATTTTGGCTTCAAAAAGTTGCATTTTTTGGGTCATATAATCTCAAAAGAGGGGATATCTATGGATCCAGCAAAAACAGAGGTTATCGAAAGATGGTCAAGACCAACAACAGTAACTGAGATCCGAAGTTTTCTTGGTTTGGCTGGATATTATCGACGTTTTGTAAAAGCTTTTTCACGATTATCTAATCCACTCACCAAGTTGACTCGAAAAGGAGTTAAGTTTGTCTGGACAGAGGAATGTGAAGAGAATTTCAAGGAGTTGAAAAGAAGGTTATCCAGTGCACCTGTGCTCACACTGCCTTGTAGTGGAGAAAGGTTTGTGATCTACAGTGATGCATCCAAGAAGGGATTGGGGTGTGTTCTTATGCAAAATGATATGGTGATAGCTTATGCCTCACGACAGTTGAAAATCCATGAGCAAAATTACCAAACACATGATTTGGAGTTGGCTGCGGTAATCTTTGCATTAAATATTTGGAGGCATTACCTTTATGGTGAAAGGTGTGATATTTATACTGATCATAAAAGTTTAAAGTATATTTTCACACAAAAGGAGTTGAATATGCGTCAAAGAAGATGGTTGGAGCTGATTAAGGATTATGACTGCTCAATCCATTACCACCCTGGGAAAGCAAACAAGGTGGCAGATGCATTAAGTCGAAAAGACCATGCTAGTTTATCCATGATGAGGATCACAAAAGATCCAATATTTATGGATTTACAAAGGATGGATCTTGGAATTATAATGGAAGGGGAAAAATCTTATCTTTCTCAAATAAATGTTCAACCATCTATACATGTGAAGATTAAAGAGGCACAGAAAGAAGATGTCGAGTTACAAAAGAAGGTGAGAGATGTTCCTGAATTCAACCTTGATTGTGATGGGATAATAAAGTTCAGGAATCGGGTTTGCGTTCCTCCCATCCCCGAATTAAAGAATGAGCTGCTGGATGAGGCTCATAGTTCATCATTCTCTATTCATCCTGGAAGCATGAAGATGTATAGGGACCTGAAAGAGTACTTCTGGTGGGATGGCATGAAAAGAGATGTTGCTGAATATGTCTCTCGATGCTTGGTTTGTCAACAAGTTAAAGCTGAGAGACAGAAGTCTAAGGGGATGTTACAACCATTACCCATACCCGAATGGAAATGGGAAAACATCACTATGGACTTTGTCACAGGACTTCCTAAAACATCCAAAGGCAATAATACTATCTGGGTCATAGTTGATCGTCTTACAAAGTCTGCACACTTCATTCCTATTAGAGAGGATTTCTCTCTCGATCAGCTTGCCAGGATATATGTAAAGGAAGTGGTAAGATTGCATGGAGTACCACTTTCTATTATATCTGATCGGGATCCGAGATTTACCTTGAAGTTCTGGCGAAGTCTTCAGCATACTCTGGATACAGAGTTGAGTTTCAGCACTGCTTATCATCCCCAGACAGACGGTCAGTCTGAGAGAACAATTCAAACCCTAGAAGATATGTTGAGAGCTTGCTCTATGGATTTCAAAGGAGGTTGGGATCAACACCTACCTTTGGTGGAATTTTCTTATAATAATAGCTTTCACTCCAGTATTCAGATGGCTCCTTATGAAGCTCTCTATGGAAAGAAATGCAGGACTCCAACTTGCTGGGATGAAGTTGGGGAAAGAAAGCTATTAGGACCTGATCTCGTTGATGAAATGGCAGAAAAAGTCAGATCTATTCAACAACACATAAGAGCAGCTCAGAGTCGACAGAAAAGTTATGCCGACAACCGAAGAAAAGACCTAGAGTTTGAAGTTGGTGATAAAGTGTTCTTACGAATATCTCCCTGGAAGAGGGTTATGAGATTTGGAAAGAAGGGGATGTTGAGCCCTAGATATATCGGTCCTTTCGAAATACTGGATCGTGTTGGGAAGGTAGCTTACCGATTGGCGCTTCCACCGAATCTCTCTCAAGTTCACGATGTGTTCCATGTATCTCTCCTGAGAAAGTACATACCAGATCCTTCACATGTACTCAGCTCAGAAGTTGTACCGCTGGAGCAAGATCTTTCTTATGAAGAACAGCCGATAGAGATTCTGGATCGTAGCGAAAAAGTCCTACGAAACAAGACCACTCGCTTGGTGAAAGTTTTATGGAGAAACCACCAATTTGAAGAAGCTACATGGGAGCTTGAGGATATGATGAGGGAGAAGTATCCTCATCTGTTTGTTGCAAAGTGACGAATTTTGAGGGCGAAATTATTTTTAAGGGGGGTAGAATGTAACACCCGAGACTTTTATTTTATATAAATCATCAAAGGAATATTTTTCTACACAACACTTGCTTGGCTTGCTTTACACGCAATCACGACCTTCCTCGATAGCTTGCGTCGTACGCAATACCGAGTTTCACTAAACAACAATATGCTATTAAAACTAGCTGTTGTGAATAGTAATAACCACTTTTTGAATTTTTATAAATTTTAATTTTCAAAATGGACTTCATTTTTGGACTCAGAATATCGAAATTAGCCTAGGGTGAAATTTTGGTATTTTTCTGAAAACTTTCAATTTTTGATGAATAGTGAAACCACTAAGTGGTAGGTTAAAAACTGAATTTTGCATAAAACTTAATTTTACCGCTTCTGTGAATGGAATTTCAAAAATCCGACAGACACGGTTGATATCAGTAAGTAAAATGTGGTTCAATGAGATAAAAATAATTTTTTGGTGAATAGTAACTTTTTACTTTTTTTTACCGCGGTTAATAGTAAATATGGTAACTAAGAGTAAATATGATATTAATATTACCCTAACACATGTCCTAATTCTATTGGACAAGTGTAATTCGACCAAAAACAAACTTAGGAATAAAATATGACCATTTAGGCCCACTTGGATTAGATTAGGACATTTATTATTAATTTATTTAAGGAAGGGTTAAAATAGTTAAAATCAAAGTTTAATAAGAAAATCATTTTTAATATGGGGTTATAAATAAGATAAATTCAATTGTAAATATTCATTAGAAAGCTAAAAAGATTTCCTACATGATGGTATTTTATTTGTAATTTTTAGACATCAAATAATTTAATTTATTTATGACACAAAGATGATGCAGTAATTATCTTATTAATGAAATATTGACATAATTGATAATATAAATACCAAAATAAATGTAATTTAAGACTTTTTATGAATTCCACTAATTTTCTAGGTTACTATGATATATTAATGTTGATTTAATCAACTTGGTTCGAACATATAATTCTGTTATGACTTTCACAAAAATCATATATCAAATAGTGTCAAAATTGACACAAAATAGTTTTTAAATCAAATATTATATTATTAATTGTTATTTTATTCCAAAAAATCTAAGGTTCGGCCACATGACTTAGATAAGGATATATATATTAATAATAAACAATTTGGGGTTCGTTTGGCATGTTATAGTAAGTTTATTAACCATATAGTGAAAGAAAACAAAAAGACACGGTAAAAGTTAAATTAATTAACTTAGAGTTAAATCTAATTGATAAGGTTAAAATAATACCCTAAACTTGTTTAAATCCAATTGGTTGATAGGATTTCGACCCATCCCCACTTTATCTTCGAAATAAGACCCTTTGGAACCATTATAAACCGATTTTGACTTTAATATAAAATAATATTTTGAGATATTCCTAAGGTGCCCCTCTCCTCCCTTATAAAAGGGCACCTCCTCCCCCTCCTCCTCACACCAATTTGAGCACTCAAGCTCGGCCAACCCCTGACATTTTCTCCTCTCCACTTCCCTATAATAATCCTAGAGGTCCTGGTCTTCTCCAAAGACCAATATTAGTTCCTTAAGTGGAGGATTCAAATAGGCGTTCCAAAGAAGAGGTAATATCCATTACCGATCTTTTCAATTTCATTCTTCTTCAACTTCTTCTTATTTAGTTGTTTCATGATAAAGTAATAACATCAGTATTACTTACATACTGATATGTTATTATAAATATGAAACAACCCTAATTCACCTTCTATCCATCCTACGGAAAAATGATATCACCGCGCGTGCGTACGTACGGAATACCGTCTCCACGCCGTGGTGTAATCTATTTTCCACCATCACCTTACAAAGATGGGTATAATGGTGTAATGAGTAACTATATATGATTATTATGAAGTAATATTGATACTGAAATAATATATATATACTCCAATACAATTCCACGATCATAGGAACGATATCATCACTCGTGCGTACGTACGGAATACCGTCTCCACGATGTGATGCGACTCGTTCTACATGATATTCATTTCATAATGATTATATAAATGAATTGAATGAATGAATATGGTATATACTACACTAATACCATTCTGGAAATTAATTATCTATAACCTAAAGATATGAATAAGAATTTATTCGACAAAACACGCATAAGAACAAAAAGTTATAAAGACCCGAGTAACAAGTAACAATGAAATATTACTAACAAGAAGCTAATAATATGACCATATATGATATCATATCAATATGTATGATTCTGTAATAAGTCAATAACATTATTTAAACCATTATACAGGAGCTTCGGACATGTACAAAGCAAATCGGACCTAAGGTAAGGGAAATATCACAATCTCATTTTTATCCGAGATTGTTTATTCGTAAGTATTTACTGGGGTGTATTTTATCATCCACATCCTTGTTTCATCAATATGTAATATTATTTCCATCCACCTACAATTGTTTAAATCCATTTTTACCCTTCGGTGAGTTTTTAGTAATATGTATGAAAGGAATCTTTTGTCGTACGAGGTACTTTTTGACTTTTCCGACAAAAGTACGAAGAATGTTTTTTTTAACTTATACGGCATGAATGGATTTTTAAAACATTAAATCCAAGAAGCTTCCTTTACAAGTTTTCAAGTTTATTTTTAATCAAATTCTTTTATTTTAAAGTTGTATGAAATGTTATGAAAGGAAAAATGTTTTTGAAGAAGAAAGGATATTTTCCTCAAGAATGGAGTTCAAGTGTTTTATCAAAATTATTTTCCATCTAAGATAATAAAGGGTTCTGTTTTTATCCCTATTATTAAATTGATTTGTTCATGTTGTGATGAAATTATTTTTATGAATTCCTTTATCTTATATGAATTGATTTATGATGTCATGATGTTTCAAGAATCCCATTTTTGTTACATGTGTTATGCGATGATATATGTTTTATGATTATGTGGCACACATAAGAAAGGATTCATTATAAGATGGGTGGGACCTATATCTCCCTCCAATGCATTGGGTAAAGATTTTATATCTCATGAGATATATATGGCTGGAACGGAAGGTTATTTCGGTTCAGTGATACAGGACTGAAACGAGGAGTGAACTCGGTTCAGAAAGGGACTTTGTCCACTAAGATAGTCTTGGCAATGAGTCATGACTAACAAGAAATGATTTCCATGATTATGTGTGCATGCCACAAAGTTTCAAGTTTTATGTTATGATTATGGGGATCTCATTTTCACTTCTATGATTTATTCCATGATAAGATATTATGATCTCTTTTGCAGGTTTTGATTTTCAAAAAGATATGATATGATTTTTATTTCCTTTATTTGCCCTTGCTGAGCATTTGAGCTCACCCTTTTATGTTTTCTTTTCCCCAGGTCAGGAAGATGGATATTAAGTAGAATATGCTAAAAGGGACCCTAGATATGATGAAATAAATGGGAGACACTGTAGAAGATTTATGAACCAGTTGTTTATGTTTCCCAGTTTCTAAAGACACTATACCTATACGGTCCTTTGTGGTTTTGTCATATGTTGTAATAAGTGTGCTTCAATTTCGAAGTATTAACAATGTATGTAAAGTATGGGTCGTTATATTAAAGCTCCTAAAGACATGGTGGCAGGTAATTTAATGGTTTCCTCAAGTTTAGCCAATGCATTATTTGATTCTGGATCATCGCATTGTTTCATATCTTCCTATTTTTCTAATAAAATTAGATATTTCCAATTTGATTTAACAAGAGAGTTATCAATCAAAACTCCTAAGGGAAGTATCATTGCAACCAAGTTTTGTGAATTAGTTCCCATTAGAGCTCAAAAATTTTCTTTATCTGTTGATCTCATCATTATACCCATGATTGAATTTGATATAATCATCGGTATGGATTGGATTTTGAACCATGATGCGAAAATATATTTTAAGAAGAAAGAGGTTACAATTTTCGATGATGATACATAGTACCTTATCTTTAGAGTAGAAACGTCACCATATGATTCTTATCTAGATCCACCCCCAGTAGCTCAACTAAATTCAATTATTGGGGAGGAATAGAATGAAATAATTTTGGGTGAGTAAAGGAATGTTCAAATATTGGATGTACCAATTGTGAAAGAATATGTTGATGTGTTTCCAAAGGATTTACCTGGACATCCTCCAGAATGAGAAATTGAGTTTTCCATCGACTTAATTCCTAGTCCAAGGCCCATATGGAAGACCCCTTATAGAATGGACATTGTGGAATTAGTTGAACTAAAGAAACAACTAGAGGAATTGAGTAATAAGGGATTTATTCACCCTAGTGTTTCTCCATGGGGAGCCCCTATTCTTTTTTAAGAAGAAAGATGGATCTATGGGGTTGTGCATTGACGAGAGGGAGATCACTGCTATAAGAATAATGAACAAGTATCACGTTCCTCACATTTATGATTTATTTGACCAGATGAAGGTATCACAATACTTTTCAAAGATTGACCTTCAATTTGGATATCATCAGTTGTGTGTGATGAAGGAAGACATTCTGAAAACAACACTTTGAACCAGGTACGAGCATCACATGTTTACAGTAATGCCTTTTGGATTGACTAATGCACCCTATGTCTTCATGGATCTAATGAATAGAGTTTTTAAGGAATATCTTCATGAATCTGTAGTGGTATTTATTAATGATATATTGGTATACTCCAAAAACTAGAGTGATCATGAAAATCACTTGCGCATTATTCTGAAGACTCTTAGAAGACATGAATTATATTGGAAGATTAGCAAGTGTGAATTTTGGCTTTAAGAGATATATTTTCTTGGCCATATTGTCTCTAAGGATGGAATCTTGGTTGATTCTTCTAATACCAAGGAAATCCAAGAATGTCCAACACCAACAAGTATAACAAAGGTATGCGGTTTTCTTAGTTTAGTAGGTTATTATCAGAATTTCATCCAGAATTTTTCCCGATTAGCTGACCCATTAACCAAGATCACACGTAAAGGGGTTAAATTTGTTTGTAAAAAAGAGTGTTATTTTTTTGAAGAACTGAATAGAATATTATTCAATACTCCAATATTGAATCTACCATCAGGGAATGATGTGTTTGTTATTTATAGTGATGTATCAAAGAAATGACTTGGTTGTGTCCTTATGTAGAATGATAGGGTTATTTCCTATGCATCATGACACCTAAAAATTCATGAGAAGAAATATCTTACTCATGATATTGAGTTAGCATCTATAATCTTTACTTTGAAGATATGGAGACATTATCTCTATGGTGCAAAATGTGAGAAATATATTGATCACAAGAGTTTGAAGTATATTTTATCATAGAAAGATCTCATCATGAGGCAAAGGAGATGGTTTGAACTACTCAAGGATTATTATTTCACTATAAACTACCACACGGGGAAGGAAAATAAGGTGGAAGATGCTTTGAGCAAAAAGGATCATGGAGTTTTGAAAAAGATGAGAGTAGAAAAGGATCCTATATACATGGATATAGTAAAGATAGATATGTGAATAACCATGGACGATGAAATGTCAATACTTTTTCAAATGGTTGCTGAACCATCTTTATTAAAAAGGATAAAGAGTTCTTAGACCGATGATGAAGAGTTTCAAAAGAAGATTGAAGCTGTGAATGATGGAAGATTGAGTGACTTTGTGTATGAAGATGGAATTTTGAAATTTGAGAAGAGACTTTGTGTTCCTGATATACCCGATCTAAAAAGGGAATTGTTGGATGAGGCTCATAGTTCCAATTTTTATATACACCCTGGGAACACCAAAATGTATAGAGATTTGAAGGAACATTTTTAGGGGGACAACATGAATAGGGATATTTTTGATTTTTTGTCAAGATGTATGATTTTTCAACATGTGAAAGATGGAAGGCAATAGCCTGGAGGAGACATGCAACCTCTTCCCATACATTAGTGGAAATGGGATGATATCACGATGGACATTGTCATGGGGCTACCAAAGACTCCTAGACGGAACGATGCAATATGGGTCATTGTTGATCGTCTTACCAAGTAAGCACATTTTCTTTCTATAAGAGAATATTTACCGCTTGAATGTTTAGCAAGACTGTATATTAACGAAGTTGTAAGACTTCATGGAGTACCCCTGTCGATTGTTTCTGATCGTGATCCCCATTTTACATCAATATTCTAGAAAAGTCTTCCGAAATCCTTGGATACTGAACTTCGTTTGAGCACTGCCTACCACCCTCAAACACATGGACAATCAAAAAGAACTATTAAAACCTTATATGACATGTTGAGATCTTGCTCACTTGACTTTCAAGGTATGTGTGATCAATATTTACCTCTTCTAGAATTATCCTATAATAATAACTTTCATTCAAGTATCCAGATGGCACTGTATGAAGTATTATATAGAAAGAGATGTAACACACCAGCTTATTGGGATGATGTTGGTGAAAGAAAAATATTGGCCCTAGAACTTTTTGAGGAAGCAATGGAAAAGGTTAAGGTTATCCAAACCCACATCAAAGCATCTAAAAGTTGGAAGAAGATCTATGTTGATAACCGAAGGAAGGATTTGGAATTTTAGGTAGGAGATCATGTTTTTATGAAGGTATCTCCATGAAGGGAGTTATACAATTCGGTAAGAAGGGTAAATTGATTCACAGGTACATTGGACCATTCGAAATTCTAGAATGAATTGGGGATGTAGCTTACCATTTGGCAATGTCGCCAAGTCTCTCCAAAGTTCACGATGTGTTCCGTGTATCACTGTTGAGAAAATACATGCCTGGCCCACCGCATGTACTCACCTATGAGGAATTAGAACTGGAACCTGATCTATCTTATTGTGAATAGCCTATCAGAATTCTTGATACAAGAGAATAAGTGTTGAGAAACTAGACGACTTGTATGGTAAAATTTCTATGGAGAAACCATAAGATGGAAGAGGCAACGCGGGAACCCAAGGAACATATGATGAAGAACCACTCGAGCCTTTTTATGCAGTAAAATTCTAGAAATTTTGAGGATGAAATTATTTGAAGGAGGGGATAATGTAACACTTCAAGCTTCCACGGTACACTTCTCTTTAAATAATACAATAGCGTGTGTTGTACGTAACATCGAGTTTTGACACACCACAACCTATCAAACTAGCCAGTATGAATAGTAATACCCACTTTTTTAAATTTTATAAATTTTATCTTTCAAAATGGACATCATTTTTGGATTCAGAATATCTAAATTACCCTAGGGTGAATTTTTGGTAATTTTATGAAAACATTCAATTTTTGAAGAATAGTGAAAAACCACTGAGTTATTGGTTAAAACCAAATTTTTATTTAAATAATTATTTATTTTATTTAAATTTATTTTAGGTAAAAATAGATACATAATACATATATAAGTTAAATTTAATTCATTGGAGTCAATTTATAATACTTTTAGATATATAAAAATTTTATTGAACTTTTTACCGTCTTTTACCCACCACCTAGGAGTATTTGAAAATTTACGTAAAACATAATTTTACTTCTTTTTTGAGTTGCATTTCAAAAATCCAAGAGACATGGATGATATCAGTAAGTAAAATTTTGTTCAATAAGATGAAAACAATTTTTTTGGGAATAGTAACTTGTTACTTTTATTTACAATAGTTAAACGTAAATAGGGTAATTAAGTGTAAAAATGATATTATTATTACCCTAACACATGCCCTGAGTCTATTGTATAAGTATAATTCAACCAAAAGAAACCTTAGGAATAAAATATGATCCTTTAGGTCCCCTTGGTTTAGATTAGGGCATTTATTATTATTTAATTCAAAGAATAGTTAAAAGTGTTAAATTCCACGTTTAATAACTAAACCATTTTTAATATAGGGTTACACATAAGATAAATGAGACTATAAATATTCATCATAAATATAAAAAGATTTCATACATAATTATATTTTATTTATAATTTTTATACATTAAATAATAATGTTTATTTATGACACAATGATGATGCAGTAATTACCTTATTAATGAATGATTGTAATAATTGATTTTATAAATACTCAAATAAATGTAAATTAAGACTTTTTATGAATTCCATGAATTTTATCGGTTAACATGACATGTTAGGATTTATTTTATTAAAGTTTTTATAAGTAATCATGCTGTTATTATTTTCAAGAAAATCAATTACCAAGTTGTGTCAAAATGGACATAAAAGAGTTTTTTAAAAAAATATTATATTTTTAACTGATACTCTATTCCTAAAAAACTAAGGTTTGGAAAAAAGATTTATATAAAGATAGGTGTATCATTAATGAACCACTTGGGGTTTTCTTGGAAGTTTATAGTATGTTTATTAACCATATAATATAAAAATACAAAGAGACATGGTAAATTTCAAACTATTTAACAAAGAGTTAAATCTAAAATATAATGTTAATATAGTGACACAAACCTATCTAAAACCTATTTGTTGAGAGGATTTCGACCCTTCCTCACCTTATCCTTTAAATAATAAATTTTGGATCCTTTGGAAACCTAAAATGATTATATTATAAAATAATATTTCTATCTTTTCCTAAAGTGCCCCTCACCTCTCTTTTAAATGGGCACTCCCCCTTCTCTCTAATTCACACCTTCAATGCCATTTGGATCGGCCAAAACCTACTCAAATATCCTCCCAACTTCCCTCACTTAATCCTAGTGGCCTTACTTTGGTCATAATTCCAACCTAAGTATCACTTTTGATCAAGTCAAAAGGAAGAACCCGAAGAAGAGGTAAATATTTCATCACCTCTTTCAAGTTCCTTTCTTCTCCCACTACTTCTTTATTTGTTATTTACATTATAAAATAATAACCACAGTATATTCTATATACTGTGATTTGATTATAAATATGGTACAACCATATTTTATTATTCTATTCATCCTTTTAATGACATGTCACCGTAGGTGCGTACGTACTTATTACCATCACCATGTCATGGTGTAATTGTTATTCAATACATTATTATTTGAATGGGTATAATAATGATGTGTAATTGATTTAAATAATAAATATAACATGATAATTGTTCTTTATATATGATATACCTTCCAATTATATATAATTTTAATATCAAAGGAATGATATTGTCTCTTGTGCGTACGTAAGGATTACTGTCTCTACGAACGAGATGAGATTCATTCCCCATCATATCCATTCAAGAATAATTTTCATTAGATGATTAAAAATAATGTTTAAATACTTAATATCATTATGAACATGAATAATATACATCCTATCTATAACAAACATTACTAACATAACAAATCATATAAAGGAAAACAAATCAGTTAACACTTGAAACGAAGATAATACTATGATATTATTAACAAAGCATTGTTAAAAGATCATATATGACATCATATTAATGTATATGATGCTTGTATATTTTAATAACAATTATTTCACCATTATATAGGAGGTTAACCTACCCTTGACCAAGGAAAAGTACAAGTTAAGGGTTAATTCTACAATCTCCTCATTATCCGAGGTTGTTTATACGTAATTTTCTACTGTGACCTCTTTATCATCCACATCCATGTTTCTTAAAAATGTATTTCAAAACATTCTTACTATTTTATAGATTATGGGTTAAATTCAATTTTACCCTTGTTTGACTTTTATAAGGTTTTTATAATGGAATATTTCCGTC
This sequence comes from Viscum album, assembly GCA_963277665.1. Taxonomy (NCBI): domain Eukaryota; kingdom Viridiplantae; phylum Streptophyta; class Magnoliopsida; order Santalales; family Viscaceae; genus Viscum; species Viscum album. Next base: position 1,432,157,867 of record OY728141.1, read on the forward strand.
ATTTTCCAAACAAGGTCCTGTATAACTTTTTTGATAAAATTAAGGTAAGAATGTCTGTTTTTAACTTATATAGAGACTGCGGCTATTTTCCACTATTATAACATCATCAAAGATTCCCTTACAAGCTTATAAGAATGTTTCTAAAATAAATGTTTGCTTAAATGATTTCAAAATAGAAAGATATATTTCTCTAAAAAAGATTTTGATTTTAACTATGTCAACATCCATTGATAGATTTTAAGCTTATTTAAAGTTGATTTATTATAATACAAATCGTTCATATTTTATTGAAGTTTTTTTGAAATGTTTGACTGCGGATGTGTTATTTTTACACCATTCATGGTTTATGGATAAAGTATTTACATTTCGTACGCTAGTTTTAATATGAATGTTTATGTTATGTTTAAACCTTTTCATATGAAGAATGCATTTGACTTAGTAAGTGATGGGTGGAGCCCACTATAGCTCCTCGATGCATCGGTAGGTCTCATGAGACAAACTGGTGTCATGTGACAAGGTCTTGAAAAAATATTATTTGTATTCATGGTACAAGGATTTGGCTATGTGGTTATGAAAGTCTGGCATTATGAATTCCATCATTATGAAAGTGGATATTGATATTTCATGTGATTATTAGACTAGTAGAATATACATGTGAGTAAGTAAATAGATTTATTTTGACATATATTTTCCATATTATGACGAATTTTATGTTGAAAATTCTTTTGTTTAAGTTCTATACATTTCCATAAATTTTTATGATTATTTATGAATGTTTCTGCTATACTATTATCCGTACTGAGAATCCGAGCTCACTCCTTTCTATGTTTTATTTTCCCAGGATGCGAAGAAGAATATTATGACTAACCTGCAGGGATAGTCTATGTGATCTTAGTGTTTCCTATGGAAACAATTTTGTTGTAGTTTTCCATTTTATGTTGTAATGAAAACCTTTTGAATGTATCTAGTACTTCAAATCTACTAAACTAATTGGTCTTTTGAGACTTGATCTTTTGTGATCATTCCAATGTTATGTAATAATGAACCGAATTTGGGATTTTGGGGTTGGGGCATTACAGAAAATCCACTACATCATGGTGTTGCATGATCTAGAATTTCAAATGGATGATTTAGACACCCATTTTTTTCAGAGTGTGTTACACTCATTTATATAATGTTGAGTATCTTTTAAGGGTTTTTATCTATGCATTTTTACTCATATTTTAGATTATACACCTATAAAGTTCAAATCTTGTGCTGGATATTCATATTTGGATTTTTTTTATGTTTTTTTGGAAACACTTCATTCCTCTTTACATCTTTTATAGGTGATCCATTTATGCTCACATGACTCTGTCTTGGAATATTTTTCTTAGCTTTTGAGCAGTACAATCGAGTTCCAACTATATGATCTTAACAGAGGTTAGTGGTTATTCATGTTCTTCTCTTCTAAGGATCATTTCATGGGTTTTTCTAGTGGGTTGTAGCATATTATTTTCATGTTGATCTACTTATATTTCACTGTGGTTTATTTATGTAGATTTCCTTGGGTTATGACCATATCTTATTATTGTTGATATCCCTTATTCTTTTTGGTTGTGTATTCCATTATTATTATTGTGTGAACATGATTTTGAGGTAGGTGGTTTCATCTCTATCCAATTTTTGATGAACCAGAAAGAATCATGGTTTTCTAAATGGGTTTTAAAATTGTGATTATCATGATCCTTGTTTTTCTTGATATGAATAAGTAAATGGGATTTTGATAAAAGTTGGGTTTTCCCTTTATTTTAGTAAAAGAAATATGTTTTCAAATAATTATGATATTTTTTATAAAAATGGTATTTAGAGAATGGATTTGGATTGAAAGGGGTTGTTTATAATATTTTTGTGCAATGTGATAGGCCCTTTTTGGAATTATTTGACATATACACCACAAGGAGCCTCAGGTCCCTAGGAGATGGGTAATATTTTTGGTAATTATCCTTTAATAATGTAAAGTGGTTCACTTTCATGGGTTTTCCTTTATTCATAGGTCATATATTCATTGTCTCTAGGTACATTATCCTGAAAATGTAAATGGTTTCAATTTTTGTTGCGTTCCTCTATCCCTAAATCATAGATGTATTGGTTCTACATACTTGATGTGCACACAAGTTTTGATTGATGGGGTACGAGTGAATGAGATATCCCAAGTCTATGTTATCATATAGGTGATCTCTATTATGGTGGAAACTATATTTTTTGGCCTTGATAAGACATATTACACATGATTTGATAAATTTAAATGGTTTATTTGAAATTTTATTTGAAAATTTTTATATGGAATCTATTTTAGAACTATTAAAAAGAGAAGAAATTTTTTACCATGATTTTGATATAAATATGAATTTTTTTTTATGATGCCATGATTTTTATATACTAATAATATTGGGATTGTTTTTCAGGAATGTGTTATGGAACAAATGGTTGGGGTCCTATTAGGATTATTGTGCTGACAACCTGAACACTCCCTTAGGGGTGTATAGACCTTTTATTGTCTTATTGAAGAAATAGAAAGAAAATATAGTGGGGAGGTGAGATTTCATGTCAGTTATTCGTGGGTATTTGGTGGTGAGATGATCGGATATTTCCCACATATAACATTGAGTATTCAATTTGTAGTTTCTGTTATCCTTTTTGATTTTTTTGGACATGTACCATGGTTTTTTTGTATCCATGGTCGTATCACTACTACTGTTGTTCCCTTAGTTATGGATTGTTTCATTTCATGTTATTTTTATATATATGTGCCAGGTATCTTGTTTTAGGATGGTAAAATCATTCCCTCTTATTGTATTTGGATGGCTGATTGCTAGTTTCTAGCTCATGGAGATCAATAATGACCTTATGGTCTTATCACATTCCTCTTAGGAGCCTAGTTGGATGGGTTATCCAGGCCGAGTAAGAAAAATTTGGTATCATAAAATTTCTATCATCAAGATTAATTATCTTGGGGTGTTTGGTAGATAAAATATATGATTTTATAGACTTAAGGGGTTTGTTGTGAGAGAATTCTTAGATATATCTAATCATGTTGATCCTTTAGTCACCATGTGAAATGGGTTGTGTGTCTCTTGTGTTGGGGTTTGACCATGATCTCAGTTTCTATTTATGTTATTTGAGTTTAAACTAGGATTATTTCATTGTATGATCATTTTATTCTATTTATGGAATATGTATCCATGCCTATGAGATTTATTCCATGGGTTCCTTAGGAGGGTGTGGTGGGAAATTACCCCTAAGGGAATCCTTCCCTTGATAAAAATATCATATAGGATGTCATGTGGGAAGTTCATGTCGTGGACCAAAATGTACCACCTATTCAGATTCAAGCTAATGATGTGCATGTCGTAGTTGGATGAGACAAGGATCAAGTTCATGAGTTTCTATACTAGAATCCATCATCTTTTAAGGGTACAAATTGACCACAAGAGGAGAGGACTGGATAGATATGATCAATGTAGTATTCAACTTTCTAATGAAACCCGAATCTGTTAAGCTGAAATGCATCATCTTTAAGGTCAATGGACCTAGTAAGAGGTGGTGTGACTCTATGGTTATGGATAATAATCATGTGTTCTTGGAGGAGAAAGACTACAATGCTCTTTTATTTCATCATTTCAACCTATAATCCTTGATGATGGAAAAACCAATGAATTTATTCTCTTTTCAGTTGGGAGAGTCTTCTATGACATAGTACACTAACCATTTCATGTACTTGGTTTGTTTTTATCCTAAGGTTTTGATGAATGATAAGTTGATGGACTATAAATGCCTTTCAAGTATTTCATCTTGATATATGATTTTAGTTATATATCTTGATTCTCACCACCTATGTTAAAGTGGTCATTGGGGATATGATGGAAGAAATTGATATTGTGGGGAATAATGTATTGATTGGGTACCACCTTCTACCCAATGGTTGTTCCAATGACATAAATGGGAAGAATATGAAGTTTCATGATAGTATCAATTCATTTTGAGGTAATTATTAGTATAGAGATTCCTCTACTCCATTCATTATGGTCAATGGTGTACCCTTGACTTCTTACCAGGGTGTAAAGGCATCTCACACCCGATGATTCTTTCCAGAACCTCTGAAGAACATTAGTGCATGTGGTCAACGAGGAAATCTATAGAGATTCTAATAGTCTTTTTTATACCTTGATATAGTTATGGATCATCATCTCAAAATACCACTATGATTCATTCATAATATTCAATGTCAATATGGCTCTATCTATAGGCCTCCAGTGTAAACCATCTTCACACAGAGGATGAGTTATCAAAAAAAAATTATGTGGGCCCTAATAAAGTGAGAGGTATCATTTTTGTTTCATCTTTTATAGAAACATATTTATTTGATATTAGTTCTTCACACTCTTTTATATCTACCAATTTTGTTGAAGTGTCGAAACATATAATGGAGATCATTCCTTTTTTATGGAGGTGAAGACGTCTCTTGGAATGAGGGATGAGTAAGGATTTTTTCCTTCATATTCTGTTTTGATATATGTTTAACATTTGTTATATTAATTTCTTGTTCTTCATATATATCTTGAAAACATCATCATTATGATGGATCTGTTGGTGACTCACCGAGATGAGAATGATTGTTATCATCAGTGTGTTTTGTTCGTTGTTGTCGATGGGATCTCCTTGGTGTTTCAATGAGAGTGGGATCCAAGGTCCAAGAATGTATGAACTTATTACCTAGAGATCAGGAATTGAGAGTCTATTATTTTAGATTAACATGATGATGTGTCTTCACCTAATCATCTTCCTTGGTTATTTGGGATTTTCCATAGGTTTTCCAATATAACTTCTCTAGTATTCCTCTGAGAGGGAAGTAGAGTTCTTCATAGATCTAGTGATATATGTGAAGATGGTTTCAATACCCTATTATCATATGGTTCCTACTAATTTGAAATACCTAAATATCCAGTTGGAAAACCTATTAGATAAGTGTTTTGTTTGCCCTAGTGTTTTACTGTGGGCATCCCCAATGCTCTTTTTTATGAAGGATGATGATTTTATTCTTCTATACGTAGACTATTGAAAATTTATCTTGGTAACATTTATGAACAAGTATCTTTTTCACTATATAGATGGATTGTTTGATTTGTTAAAGGGAATAATATGGTTTTCAAAGATCAATCTCTAGTCGGGTTATCATCATCTTAGAGTTAATGAATCAGACATCCTAAATATCGCTTTCAAGATAAGGTATATCCATTATGAATATATCATGATGTCGTTTGGATTAAGTAAATCTCCTATGGTGTTTACGGTTTTGATTTATTATTTATTCTATCAGTATCTTGATTCCTTTTTTGGTATTCATGGATGATATCATGTTTTATTCGTGATCTGAGTGTGATCATGAGCACCATCTGAATTTAGTTTTGGGGGTATTTTGGACTCACCACATTTATATGAAGAGATAAAAATTAAATTTCTAGATCTAAGAGTAAAATTTCCTAGGGGATGTGATTTTAGAACAAGGGCTATTATTTTATCCTAAAAAGGTGATATTTTTCTTATCATGGTAAGATCCATGAAACTTCCTTGAGATAAAGATCTTCTTAAGTATTGATGGGTATTATCAGTAGTACATTAAGGATTTATCAAAGTTGGAATAATCATTTAATATTTTCACTATTAATGGGGTGAAATTATCATGGGTTTCAAAGTTATGTGGCTCTTTTGAGGAGCTGAAATGACTTCTGATATAAACTCATGTTTTGATCTTTCTGAAACCTAGTAAGGGCTAAATGGTTTATTGTGATTATTTTGGTACTGGTTTGGGATGAATGAATATGAAGAATGGTAATGTTATTTCATATGGTTCTTGTTATATTTTCCTACATTATAAAAATTATCTTAGTCACGATTTGGTGTTTTCTGCTATTATGAATTCTTTCACGTGTTGGAAACACTATCTCTCTGGGGAAAGGTTCATAGTCTCTTCTGATCACAAGAGCCTAAGTTATTTAATTTATTATAAGTATCCAAACCTCCAGAAAGGGTGATGGGTTGAGTACCTATATAAATTTTAATTTTACAACGTTTACACCCGTAGGAATGAGAATGTTTTAATTAACACTCTTTGTAATAAATTTTCCTCTTATATTGTCTGAGAAGTGAAAGAGGAGTGGAAACAAAAAGGGATATTTTCTTATTTCCATCTAGATGAATAGGAGGATGATTATAATATAGTAGTATGATGAGTTGAAATGAATACAAGAATCCTTATGTAGTGGGGAGGTCAATCAGGTTTGGTCTCTTCCCTGTGATGGAATTATCCACTTCATTATATGGTTTGTTGTCTCTTTATTTGGAAGGAATTTGTTGTTTTTTGGTTGTCAAATTTCATCATGGTCCATTCATCCAAGGACTACAAAGATATAATATGATATAATATGGTGTTTCAGGTGACTAGGTATAAAGCACACCATTAATGATTATGTGTCTCGCTATTACATCTTCTAGTAGATTAAGGTAGAAAATATGATGCTTTATAGTCTGCCCATGTCTCGTATGGTACTAGTATGGAAATGGTATGAGGTGTCCCTATACATCATAGTTGGATTACCATATAACCCCAGGGGAATGAATGTTATCTGGGTGGTGATTGGTTGGTTGAATAAATTAGCTCATTTCATTCTAATTAGGGACACCTCCGAGGATAAAGATCTATAAAATCTATATATGAAGGATGTTATGAGGTTACATGGGGTATAAATTTCCATTGTCTTTTATAGGGATCCCAGTTCTTCCTCATGGTTCTAGAAAAGTCTCTATGAGTCAATGGGTACTTAGGTATGATTCTATATAACCTAAAATCCATGGACATATTTACATATAGTGTATTATATTCAGATCCCCCAAGATATTCTCCATGTCTATGTCTTAGATTTCATAGGATCCTGGGATAGACATCTAGGGACCTTTGACTTTACTAATAATAACAGTTACTATTTTTTCATCGGAATAGATCCCTTTGAGGCTTTATATGGACACCCATATAGGTTAACTCATTATTTTTCAGAGGTGGGTGAGACCTCTATTAGGGGATCGAGTATCATTTAGTAAATGTTATAAAGGATAAAGGAAATATTTAAATGATTTATTATAGAAAAGAGTTAGCATAGTTTATTTTCAAATCATCAATACCATCCTTTGGTATTTTATTGGGGAATGGGTCTTCTTGAATGTTTCCCTTCATCTAGATGAATTTTATTTTGGGAGGTAGGTAAGATTCCTTTGAGATATGTTGTACCATTAGAGATCATAGAAAATCATGGTAAGGTTGTTTATTGATTGGAATTACCATCTCAGTTAACCAGTATTCATAATATTTTCCACATATCTCAACTCATTGAGTATCATCTTGGTCCATCTCATGTTCTGGGTTGGGAGGAAACTAGGTTGGATCAATATGTTTTAGTTATGTATTAGTTAGTGGAGATCAATAATTCTCATTTGAAATATATGTATAATAACTCTATTCTACTGGTCAATGTGTTATGGTGTCATTGATCTGATTCTCACAAGACTTGGGAGAGGGAATCATTGATGAGGGGAAAATGCCCTCACCTCTTTCAAGATATTCCTTCTTCCATGTGACTTTCTGGGGATAGAAAATGAAATATTAGGGATATTGTGACATTTTGACTTGATGTACATTCCTGTTTTATCTTTGAGATGGTTATTTCTAGTTTGTGGAAATTTTATAATGGATTAATGGATTTTTTAAGGTCTTTTTTTCCTAGTGCTAAACTGGCTGGGTCTAAGCATATCCCAATCCATTTCCTACCTTAGTGTCTCTTATACACCATGGGAAGATATACCAATCCCAAAGTGGAGTGTGTTCTAGGTAATGACTCCCTTCTAGTGTCTCTATACACTATGGCCAATAGTTCCAACCATATGTATGTTGGAGTTCATGGCTGGTCCAAATTTCCCTTGCCTTTAGCACTATGGCATGATCAGAAGGAAGATTGGGTGGCTGGTTATGTGAAACCAAGGCCACCATAGACATGGTGAGTAGCCACAACATCATGGTACCACCTGATCTAGAATTTTAAATAACTAATTTAGACACCTATTTTTGTGGAGATTTTTATGCTTCTTTATAAATACTTGTGGATCTTTTAAGGGTTGTTTTCCTTGAACTTTTGACTTGTATTAGAGTCTTTTAACCCTAAATATTTCAATAATATATCATGTATTCAGATTTAGGGGATTTTAGGGTGTTTTAGGACACCCTTCATGCCTTTGTGCATCTTCCATAGGTAGCACTTTTTTCTCAAAAGATTTAATCTTCGACATTTCTCCATAAATTTTGATCAGGCGTTCCATGTTCGGTCTATGTGATTGAACCATAGGTTGGTTATTATTCATGTTCTTCTCTTTTAAGGAACATTTTGTGGGGTTTTATAGTGTTTTGGGTACTGTTATTTCCCCATTAATCTGAGTATGTTTTGTTGTGGTCTCTTGATGTGGATATCCTTCAGTTGGGACCTTCTCTTACTACTATTAAGAGCATTCATTCTTATCTGTTTTGTATTATATAGTTTTTTTCAAACAAACCCATGTTTGAGGTATGTGGTTCTATTTATAGCCTATGTATGATGATTTGTGAATGCACTTGGTTTTCACAATTGTGATTGAAATAATACTTGGTTTTCTTGATATTTATGCATAAAAGGGATTTTTTATAAATGATGGGGTTTCCATTATTTTTTTAAAGAAATAAATTCTCAAAGAATTATAAAATTGTTTGTGAAATTGTTTTTTAAAGAATTATTTTGGATGGAAACAAATGATTGGAAATTTTCTATGAAATGTGATAAGCCCTTTTTTGAAATGATTTGACAAATAAAACACATTGGAGCTTCTAATTCCTAGGAGTGGGATTATAGTTTTTTGCCTTATACTTTAACACTATAAGGTAGTTCACTTTCTGGGTTGTTCCACCATTACTATATTTTAGATTCATTTTCTCTAGTAACTTGATATTGAAATTGTATGGGGGGTTTACTTTTTGGGGTGTTCCTCAATCCCTCTATCATATATGCATTGGCACTATGGAATTTATGTACACAATAATTTTTATTGATGGGGTATGAGTAAACAAGTCATGTTGGACCTATGTTATTCTAGGGGTGATGTCCATTATGCTTGACATATATTTTTTTAGATTTTATATTCCACATGATAAATTCTTTGATAAATGGAAATGGTTTATATTAAATGTTCTTTTAAAATGTTTATGTGGAATCTATTTTAGAACTATGTAAAAAGTGGAAATATTTTACCATACTTTTTATATAAATGTTAAATCTATTTTGTCATGCCAATATTTTCTTATACCGATCATGTTGGGATTATTTTTCCTAGAAATTATATGGAACACTTAGATGGGATCCTCCTAGGATTTTTGTGCTGACCCCCTACACACTCCCTTGGGGTGTGTAGACACTGAATTTTCTTCTATAAGAATGAGAAAGGAGCTGTAGTGAGGTGGTGATGTTTCATGGTAGATGAGAAAAGGTAGTTTGTGGTGAGATGGTGGTATTTTTACCATATATCACATAGAGGATTTTTGGTAGTTGAATTGACCTTTTTTTGTTTTTTTACATGTAATTTGGTTTTGTCTTTCTTCCTTGGTTGTATCGCTATCATTATTGTTCTCTTGGCTATGTTATGTTTCTTTTCGGGTTATTTTTCTCTATATATAAAATGTACCTTATTTCAGGTTTGGAAAATCATTCCCTTTATTTTTATTTAGATTATTGGATTCTAGTCACCATCTCGTAGGGATTGGGAATGCTCTTAAAATCTTATCTCTGTCTGATTTAGAGCCTAGTTGGATGGGTTATCCGGGTTGGGTCATGAAACTGGGTCCTAGAACACATCCTTGGGATTTAAACCACAAACAGAGTTAATTACTTAGGTATAAGGACCCAAGGGTTTCCCCTTAAATTTACCCATTTAATTTCAAAACATTATCTCACCTCCTATAGTGGCTAAAATTCTAGTATCTCTCTCCATACTACTACTCGTGACATATAGAAATGTTCAGTCTAAGAATTATAAACATTTAAAATTTATTCATAATTTGGGACCAATGCATAATATGTTGGTGCAACTATAAACATCTCATGCATTATAAAACCAAAATGACATTGTGGAATACCATAAATACCACATACCTTATTCTTTTGGACATATACTCATCCCATATCAGCCACTGGTTCAGGATAAATTATAAGAAAATGAAAAAAAACCTAAAATAGGGTGAAAATATACATAAATGGAATGACACCACTAGACAAAAAATGAATAAAGTTAATAGGATAAAGGATATGATTACCTCAATATTTTTAATTTAATGAACGAGAGTTGATTCTGTCAAGGAATGAGAGAGAACTCAACTTCGAATAAGAGAAGGAAAGGGGGAATGGAAGGGATTGGTGTCACATGTACAAGACAAGAGGAATCCAATCACTTAATTAAAATACAAATTAATTAAGAAATTAAACAATTAAAACCAAATAAAAAACCCTAGGCATGGTTCATGAAATGACAATGTAGTTCATGCTAGGAATTGTTTAAGACAGACGGACCTCCCCCTTCACTTGAACACTTCATGGAATGAACATTCATTTCATGTCATGAATGCCTACAGTTTGAATCTCCTCGACTACAAGCCCAACCTGGTCCTCCATAAACCACTCTTAAAAAAATCCAACAACAAAAACACCCATAAAAATAAAAAAACCTGAAATTTGGTAAAATAATTAAATGGATGAGAGACACACAAAATGTCTTGGAATTTACATGACTTAATATAGTGCTGAACTATTTCATATAATGAGGAGACATATTTCTCATAATGTCCATGTCACATTTTTTTCTTGTAATCTATTGGACATGATAAAATTCAAATAATTCATTTGATAAATATTAATTAAAATGAAAAAATTCAATTTTTGAATTTAATTTATTTTGAATTTTATTTCAATAAAAATATAATGATCCAAAATTATAATAAAGTTAAAATAAATCCAATATAAATTAATATAAAAAAACATTAAAATTATATCATGCATAATAATTTGTATCACACTGTTAAATACTAAATTATATAAAAATTCATCCCAACATCATGAAGAAATTCACGTGATATTGAAAATAATAAACCTAGAAAAATAAAACCTTATTACTCAATATTTTTGTGTCAAACATGCACTCTCAACCTTTTGATCCCTCAATTACAAAATGAACCTTCATACATGTTAATTTTCCATGCGACGTACTGCCAGTCAAGAACGAAAAAACTCCCCCAAAATTGTTTCAATGCTTATAAAAGACCACTATGAAAAGTAGTTGAACATCCCATTCTATGATGAAATACACCAGGAACATAATAGGAAGTTCATATGGACAAATTCAGAAAAAAACTGCATGGGTTAGGGCTAGCCTTGTTCTATGATGGTGAGAGGATGACAGTGCAGTGTCCTATGGTGTTCACTTGTGAATTTGGGCACTCAATTTTAATGTTAATGGTGTGTAGTGAGAATATGTGCCATAAGAGGTGATTTTAAACTAGGGGATGTGATTTTTAGGTACAATAGTAGGGGGGAGATCCTTTGGGTAGACAGTTTAAAACATGTATGATTCATAGTAATGGTGGTGTGGTAGAAGGGGTATGTGGCTGATGAAGGTGAATGATAGCAATGATGGGAAATTACTATGGAAGAGAAAGGTGTGGAAGGGTAGCTTGTATTTCTATTTGTAGGGATTAGGGATAGATGAAGTGTGGAATAGGGGTATTTATGTTTTCTTTTACAGGGTGACTGGTTAGGGTCTCATTGTTGGTTAGTTCATAGACTTCACACAAGGAGCAGCAGATACCCCAATAAGGAGTGGTCCCTAGACTAAATAAGAAGTAAATAATCCTTACTCATAAGGGTTTCAATATATGGAGAAGGTAAATACACTATAGAATAAGGTTCACAATGCATGATGTTTCTAAAACCAAATTAAATTTGGAAGTTCTATTTCAAAATTTTGAAAAAACATTATCCAATTTTTAGATAATAATAATAGGATAAGAAAATAATAATAATAAATATTATATTAAATTAATAGTAAGAACTAAATATAATTTCAAAAAAATATATGCATGTTTGTATTTATAAATATTAGGAAAACCATTAAAATTAATCTTATTTATATTAATATAACAACATATAAAATTATACTATAATAAATATACTAATAATAAAATTTAATGATAATGATAATAATGATAATAAGAGTTAAAAAACTATTAATAAATAGGTAAATATATATGTGTTTATGTGCATATAATTACATATAAAAGGAATAATATATGAAATATAAATATAATTATATAAATTTATAATTATACACATGATAATAGTATAATAATAATAATACTGCAAAATGTTATCATTATTTTTTGATAATAATAATAATAATACTTCTTAATATTTATATTCATAATATTAATAATATATAGAATTGGATAAAATATGTCATTTTGATATATAAAATTAATATCAAACAATAATAATAATACATAACTAAATTAATAAATAGTTAGGTAAAAATAACAAAAATATTATGAAACTTTTAAAGGAAACAACAAACATTAAAAGATATTAACAAATTAGTTAAAACTAAGTTAAAATTTAAAAAAAAATATTTATTCCCATTTTCACAAAATACCTCATAATTAAACTTCTTACTCCAATGAAAAACTGTCAAGAACAAGACATGAATATAATTTTTGTCAAATCAAAACAACACAATCACATGTTCAAAAAAATTAAATCCTTTTACACCCAAAATATCATTCTTATTTTAATATCTGAATTTTCAAAAATAATTTCTCTTCTACTTGAATTCTTTATAAAATTAGAATATATACTACTATGTCATGTAACCTACCTCCCTATCAATACCATTGCTCAAAAAAATTTCTGATCAAAGTTATGCTCAATTCTTCAATAGCAGAAGGTTTACCATATTCATGGAGTAGATATTACATCTCTATTAGTGAAAATAAAAATAAAAACTAATCTTGAGGACGCCAAAATAGGATCAAATATTCTCTATGACTATATGATGCTTGGTCATAAAAAAATTTAATTTTTAGAAAAAACTTATGGTTGGACATTGAAATAAATTCATGATAAATATATCCTTAAAAATATCTCCACCCAAAACATATATGTTCATTTGTCCCTAAGAAAATGGAAATATCAACATTCATGGGAGGAACAAAGGGACCTAACTCACTCAAACAATTCAAATATAAAAATTTGATTATAAGCTCCAAAACATAATGAAATAAATAAAAGACAATATCCTTGAGAAAAAAGAAAAAAGTAACTTGTAATCTATTGAATCTCACTGATAGTAAGTCATATAAACAATTTTTAACTCTTGGGGTAATGTGTTATCACTTGTATAGGTATCCCTAATATTGTGGTTTAATGCTTAATAACCATAAATAAACTCATTGTTTCAACCAAAAAAAATTTAAATTCCCATATCGAAATATACATCCAATTAATGGATCTACTATGAAATGAAACTCATATAACATGAGATGAAAATATCCGTCCATGTGAATAAAATGCCTCATTGTCCCTCAGATGACCCTCTCCCTAAATAATTCTCCCCCCATACTTAGATAATAAATTATCATGCAATTATAAAAGATATGGGAAGGGAAAGTGATGTTTCCATTATTCTTTATATTTTCCAATATCTTTTTGGGGGTTTTATTTTGTATTTTAATGTATAAATTTTTCACCTAATGTTTATTTATCACTTTATGATCAATTTATAATAGATATGTAAATCAACAGTTTTACTAATAATAATCATTTTTTTATTGTTTAAAAAATCAATTGTCCATTCTTTAAATAATTTATTATGTTTTGTTTTATTTATCAAATATTTAATTTTTATTTATTATCTTTCCTTGTATTTATTTCTTTTTGTGTTTTTTTCATAATGTTTTTTATTATATAATTAATTAATGTTTAAAGTTTAACCTCATTATTTATATAATATAATATTTTTTAATAATTAATTATAATTATTTTTTAGTTTTTATCATTTCTATATTATTTTAATTAATTAGTTTGGTAATTAACTTATATATGTTTACTTTTAATTATTTATTGTTTTAAAAAATTAATATTTAGTTTAAATTATTTATAACTCTTTTTTAGTAATGTTTTTAATTAATTATCAAATTAACTTTTATTTTATTATTTAATGAATTTCCAACCCATTAATTTTATATTGATTTTTGGGTGCAACATGTATCCTATTCATAGTTCTAGTCGCATAGCCATTTTCCAGCATATACATTTATCATGTACTAACTTTTTATAAATGGGTCACATATCCAAACTACTAGTAGCTCTATGTAGCCAAAATATAAGGGATCATGACATTTCCATCATTCAAAGGATTTCATATAGCTGATTATGGAGGTGACCATCACATATGGGAATTCTAAAAGAACCACATATCTAATTCCTTGAAGAAGGTTGATCATTGCCAAATTTTGTGTATCCACTAAATCATTTTGAATCTAATGAAAGTCGGTAGTTCATATATTGATTCAAGGAGAAAATGAAGCCCACTCCACTATTAAATCTCACAGAAAAGGACAACCCACCAAAAATGAGAAGAACATGAGCTCGGTATTGTCTTCGTTAGTGTGATAAAGAATATGAATTGATCTATGGGGATGTTGTTACTTAAAAGGAATGTTGAACTGAGACCGTAGCTTAGATTAACCAACAAGGCACTGGTTTATATCAAAACTGAGTCAAATCAGAGATCTAGAATTTAATGTCCATGTTTCTATAAGTAATTAATAGGAATACCATTCCCACTAGAACATCAAATTGATTCCAATATAATGATTTAAGATGAAGTAGATGGTCTTGCAACCCCATGATTTGTACATAGTGAAGTATGGATTAGTATTTTGGTTGATTGAAGAGTGGAGAAGGTTCATATGATTTGTGGGACAATGATGAATAAAATAAAGTATATATTCTTACTCAATAGATTATTTTTTCAAGTTTTTATGTTTGATGTGTGGTGGTTGGAGCATTGGTGATCCCATTCTATTGGTTTTGAATTTTCATGTCAATGCAAGGAGGATGCTCAATGTAATGATTGAACTACTTTTTAACCTTGTCGTGACTGAACTCGAGATTTTTTTTATTTTCACCATATATAATTTCACTACTTAAATTTATAAGTGGTGTTCCATTGATCAGAAATAAAATTGAACAATTATAAAACAATGTGGATTTAATACCTTTACCACATGATTTTCCAAAAAGAGTTGGAAGAAATTTTAGAATTATTGAGAATGGATGCATTTTACCTCCTAGATGTGGATGTGTTTTTAATAGATGTGATAATAAATTGTTTTGAATGATTTAAAAAGTTTAGACAAGTCAGTGTTACATGGGAATAATAATATAAAATGTATTTTTGAAAGTGGAAATTTCTATTGGAGAGTTTAGTTTTAATAATATTTATTGTGAAAGACGGTCAATATTTTATTCTCTCAGGTGACTGTGATGAAGATAAAGTGGTGTTAGATGATATTTAACATGAATTAATAAATGCATAAGATCATTTTATGGGGGAGTGGGGATAAAATGGAATTTACAGATAGGGTAATGATAGAAGATCGTAGAGAATGAACTCTGGTGTAAGAGATAGATTAGAAGTAGAAACATTCATGACATGGGAATCAAAGTAGTGGGATCTTGGGGGAGAAGATAAACTTGATAGAGAATCTTATTTTCTCTTTCTCCTTTTGTTTTATTTCTATTTAAAGATAATATATCTTGAATATATTTTTTCATCCATATTTATAAAAATGTGTACTCAATTTTCTTATGGGTTTTGTATTGGAATGAATTGATAATTTTCTATCGGTTTGATTTAGTTTCATAATTTTTTTAGTTCATTTTTCATAAAATGAACATCTTTTAATTATTACTAAGGATTTATTTTTATATTGTAAGAACCGAAGGGTGATAGTATAAAATTCATCTCTTTTGAGCTTCATCAGATGTATTTAATGATTGAAAGTGATGATGTATCTCTTTTCCATCATTGAAAATATATCATCCTAAATTTGATTTACTGATCCTTTTTAGGGGAGTTTACTATGTTACGTAGAGCACTAAAAATGGTTAGGTGTCAAAATAACCTTCTTTACAATCACAGTAAATATTTTTTTACTGAAATTAAGTGGATAAAATAATTTTTAAATAATTATGAATAGTCCAAACCCCTTAAATTCATATACTACATATCTCTCTCTGGTTTCACTTCCACTATCTCATTATCATTTAAACTGTTATGTGTTCTTTTTTGGTTTGGCCACACATCTCTCTTTATCTAGGAGTTGATCCCTACTTTCCATGATACTAATAGTTAGTAGGTGTTATAAATAAATAATTTTCGTGATGTTCAACAAAATTCATGTTAAATTTTGGGACCGTACCCTAGAAAGGAAGGTGAATAAAATAAAAATAATAAAAATATTTTGAATAAAAAAAATAGAAAAAAACTTATGTTCTTTCCTCAAACTGTTTGTGCTGAAATTTCAAATTCTGATATTTGTGTAGTTTGTGTTTGGCCTTTTTTTACTTCATTTTTTATTTTACTAATTTTTTAA
Source organism: Viscum album (assembly GCA_963277665.1). Lineage (NCBI taxonomy): Eukaryota > Viridiplantae > Streptophyta > Magnoliopsida > Santalales > Viscaceae > Viscum > Viscum album. The sequence continues at coordinate 1,432,174,680 of OY728141.1, forward strand.
GTGTTAATAGTTCCTTTTGTTTCTGTTTTGATTTAAAAAAAGTAAATATAAAATGTGTCTGGGTCAATAAAATAAAATATACTATGTTTTTTATCACTATTGGGTGAAAATACTAGACATTTTGTTCATATCTAGACATGATGAACTGGTTTTTATAAGGAAACACAATAATTTTATGATCTAGAAATTGATGAAAAATATGAATTAAAGTAATTTTTTTCAATTACTTTCTAATTTTCATAAATTTGAAGAAGAATCTCAAATCAAAAAATCACAAACTGAAATCTGTGAATTTGGTCATTATATTAAAGAAAAATATCCATAAGAAATATAATCAATTAATCAAGAAGTTAAATTTTTGTTTGTTGTAAGTGAGTGTGATGAATAAAATACTTAAGAATAAAAACCAAGTGAACTTGTGCTTGATTATACAAAAAAAAAATTAAGAAAAAAATTCAAATTTCTTAAATATAATTTACATGAGGAAGTAGAATATTCCATAATTATTATACCAATTAAGCTAAATCACTTTAGATAATTTGATGAAAAGGATCCACGGGTTGATGAAATATTGATTCACTTGAAAATGTGTTCCCAAAAAATTTTGAAATGTATTTTTTTTGTTGAGGATGATGTAATATTCTTAGAAGAAATGTTAGATGATGAAATTTCACTCCCTTATTCTCACATTAGTGGAAAATCTAAAAAATTATTTAATACAATAGAAAATGGTGTTTAGGAAAGATTATCTAAATATTGATTCACTTGAAACTAATTTTGATGGAACACAATTTAAAAAGTTTTCCCATATAACTGGACAGGATATTCAAGGAAAGGTTGATCACATTTCATATGGACTAACAAAAAATAACTTCTAAAGAATAGTAGATGAATTTTCCCTATTTTAAGATGAAAAAATTTGGAATAAATGTATAATTTTTAAAAATATTAATTTTTTAGGGATGAAAAAGAATTACTTCTCTATTTTTCAATGTCTAACTCTTCTGAAATGGGTATAATCTATCATATAGATGAAAATAATGAAATAGGAATCTATGAGGTCCATGTTACACCCCTAGGAACGAATTATACATTACTTTACCATCATGGAAATCCAAATTCTATCTAATATAAATTAAATCTAGAAGTGGGAAGCACTCCTTCCATTAGCGGATCTGAATATTTTTTCTTTATTAAAGAGATCAAGAAATTATTGGATGAGATTGAGGGAGTCGCTTATTTTCATATGATTTTTAGTGATTTGTAATATCTAAGGATGTTGGAATTAGTAAAAAAATATGTTTTCCCTATAAGAGACTCCTTTTAAAAGAATTTTGATGATAAGGGGTGTTCCCATGGGATTTTTACAGCCATCATGAGAGTTGATTTTTTGATAAGCAGTCTTACTGCCTAAAACTATAAGTTCCCTATTAAAAATAATTGGTAAAAACATATGTAGTGGTTTCTATATAGAAAACAACATCCACATACTAACAATGGTTAGTTTATAGGTATTTCTGGTTGAATGGTTTGAATTTATCACTACATGGGAGGAAACCCATGATTTTATTTTCATTCTCTTTATTTGAAAATGAATTATCCTGGTCTGTTTTTTTCTTCTCTTAAATTTCACATAAAATAGCCACGTATTTATTTTCCTCATTTTAAAATACCTTTCAAGAATGGGCTTGATGATTTTTATTTTAGTTTTATTAATTCCATGGAAAATTTTAGGTGTGTAACCACGATCATGGAGCTTCATTTTGAAGAAAAAATTGATTATACTTCCCTAACTCTTCTCTCTCGATATGTTTCTTTTTGAATATTAAATTATATAAATTTATGTAATTTATCATTAATTTTTTTGGAGATGAATTTTTTTCTATATGAGGAATTTATTCAAGTGAAAAAATGGGATGTTTTTTTATTGACACTTATGTATTAAATCTCCACTCCAAGGGAGTAAAAATTAAAATTCTGCTTCTTTTATTCTAATTTTTGTTCAAGAGAATCTACTTATCTGTACAATGTCTATTTTAATTCCTTTTAGAGCTTATATTTAAGTATTCTAACATGATAAATTCATTGTGTAATACCTTATGGTCATTGCTACTATTTTAAAATCATTGAATGATGAATATGTGACTAGAATTCTCATCTTGGTGACTTATTTATTATCATTCTAAAATACAAAGTTTTAGCACGCATCATTTATTAAAATTATATATTAGTGTGATTTAATTATTGAGTAGAATCTAGTATATGATTTTATGTGTGTTTTTTTAGTTAAATTTTATATGAGAATATATCTTTTAAACTATATTATCACCCTGAAACTGGAATCATTAATTTATGAATCAAAAATCTTTGTTATCCTTAACTATCAAATTGTTTCCTCAATCTTTTATAATAAAAAATGGGTACATTATAGGGTCTTATGCGTGAGAGGGGTTTTCAAATGTTTTAAATGATAATTAATTGGGATCCCATTAAAAACCCTTAAAATGTTTCGAAATTGTTAGTTTTTAAGATTCTATTAGGAAAATTCATTGGATTAAATTTTTCTCAGACCTGAAGGTTATAAAGACAATTTGAAGTGGTTAATCATTAATACTTCCCAGAATAAATTGACAAAATAATTTTTATTTTCCTTTTGAAAAAATGGATTTCAATAAAAACTTAGGATAATTTCATATGATTTTATTTACATTAAGGTTTATTAATTGAATTTAACTCATAAAAATTTCATCCAAATGAATTATGAAATGAACGGACTAATCCAATTTGAACTCATATTTCATTATTTTCATTCATTATTTGTAAAATTGTTGGATTTTTTTTTATTTTGATAATAATTTCTCACTCCATATCATCCAATGGTTTTTATTTTATTATGATATCATAAATTATCTGAGTCTTCTCGCCTTGAGGTGAAGAGAAATTTATACTTTCAGTTAGATACAAATTGTTTTAGGTTAAATTTTATTTAATATTTTCAATTTAAATTATTTTTGTCAAACTACAATGAACTTTTCACTAAATAAATTTAACTTGGGGGGATTCATATTTACTAAATAAGAAAATATGTGAGGGAAAATCCATTCTAAGTGGAATTTCATTTTTTCATTTTGAGATTTATTTTTTACCATTGAGTGTGACTAATTGTTTCTTGATGACATGAAACATATTATGTGCGAGCGAATTTAATGTGGCCTTTATTCATTGCATTTTTTACCTATTTTTGGGAGACTTATTTTGTATTTTAATGTCTAAATTAGTAAATTAATGGTTATTTATTTCTTTATGAGTAATTTATGGTATATTTTGAAATTAATGGTTTTTTTAATAATAATATTTGTTTTGTCGGATAAATAATCAATTGTTCATTATTTAGATTATTTTTTATTATTTTTTATTTATCAAATTTTTAAGTGTTATTTATTATATTTCCTTGTATTTATTTCATTTTTTTTATATGAATGATGGTATTTATTAAATAAATAATTAATTTATGTTTAACTTTTAACTCCATTAATTAAATAATTTAATATTTAATAAAATTAATTATATTTATTTTTTATTTTCCAATCATTTATAAATTATTTTAATTGTTTAGTTATTTAATTAATTTATACATGCTTATTTTCAATCATTTAGTTTTTAATATAAATAAATATTCATTTTTAATTAATTATAAATATTTATTTAGTTATATTTTTAACAAATTATAAAATGAATATTTTTTATTGTTGAATAAATTTTTGTCCCCTTAATTTTATATTCATTTTTAGTTAAAGCACATACCAACTCAAAGTGCTGGTCACATAGCCATTTTCCATCACATCCATTTATCATGGATCCATTTTTTATAAATGGTTCACATATCCAAACTACTGGTAACTCTATGTTGCCAAAATACAAAGGATCCCCATGTAGAAAACATTAAAAGGATTTTATGTAGTAAATTTTGGAGGTGTCTTCCATGTACGAGACATCCATAGGAACCACATATCTGATTCCAAGAAAAGGACCAACTGATGCCAAACTATGTGCATCCACTGAATCTTGTTGAAGTTGAAGGAAACCCATAGTTCGTTCGATGATTTTGATAGAAGATGAAGCCCATTCCACCATTGAAACTCACCAAAGATAACTAGAAACCACTTATTTTAATTACATGATCTTGGTATCACTTAAGGCGGTGTGATAAAGCATGAGCTAGGATCTATGGGAATGTCTCCATTTTAAAGGAAATTAGAATCGAGACCACAACTGAAATCAACAAAGATGACATAGATGGCTATCCAAACTGTGTCAAATCAGAGATATAGAATTAGAAGGCCATGTTTATCTCTATTAAGAAAAAAAATCATTCCCACACAGACATAGAAATAAACACGAGTGATTGATTGAAACCAAAGAAGAAGATCATGCAACCCCATAATTCATACACAATAAAGTTTGTATCAGGATTTTGGTTGATTAATGTGATGGAGAGGGTTTAGATGATTTATGGTTTGAAGATATAGTAGATACAATATAAAGGCTTATTCACTACATTATTTCTCATGTTTTTAGGTTTTATTTGTAGAGATTGGGACCTTGGTTCTATCCATTCTTCTAGTTTTGGATTTCAGGTCAGTGTGTGGTGGATGATTGATATAGTGCTTGAACAACTACTAAACCTTATCCTCGACAAACATGATATTTTTTTCTACATGGAGTTTCACTACCCAAATTTCTAGGTGGTGTTCATTTGATCTTAATTTTAGGATCGAGAACATAATACAAGAAGGATTTAAAACCTTGACCTCATTCATTTCAAACAGGTGTTGGTAGAAATTGTTGAATTATCATTAATTGATGCATCTTAAAAACTTTATAAGTGTGTGTTCACTACATATGTGTGAATATGTTGTTGGTAATAAGGTAAAAAAATTAAAAAAATTAGTGATAATTGGGAATAATAATCATACATGAGTTTATGAAAGTTGCATTTTAATTAGAGAGTTTAGTTAAAATAGAATCTGTGGTGACATAAGGCTAGTTTTTAATTCTCTCTGCTGACTGTCATGGAGAAAAAGTTGTGTTGGCTGAAAGCTACCATGATTTAAAAAATAATTAATCTCATTATATGAGGGACATGAAATATAATATAATTTAAAGATTAGGGAGTTATATTAGATCATGGAGAGAAAATTCTATCACAAGAGCTGCAGAAGAAGAAAAAACATTCTCGACACAGGTTTCGAAGGAGAAGGAGCTCAAAGAAGTAGATTAAATTGATAGAGAAATTTCATTACTCTTTCTTATTTAATTTTATTTATATTTAGAGATGAAATATCTTTAATATATTCTTGTTTCCAATTTTTGAAAACATGTGTACTTACTTTTCTTATGGTCTTCATATTGGAATTAAGCGATAATTTCCTGTCTTTTTATTAAGTTTCCTAATTTTGTTATTGAATTTTTCATACTTTGAACATAATTTCATTATTTTAAGGATATTTATTGTCATATCCTAAGTACCCATGGGTGACTTTATAGATTTAATTTCCTTTGAGTATCATTTGAAGTATGAATAATAGAAAAAGGGTGATGTAACTATTTTCCATTATTGAACATATTTCTTCTTGAAATTGATTTACCAATTCATTTTAAAAAAGTTCACAATGCTCTGTAGAGAACATTAAATATGGTTATGTGGTTCAACTCACCTTTTTCGCAATCACTGGGATGATTTTTTTATTCAAATTAAATGAAAATTTCCTTTTAAATCAATTTTGAATAGTCCAAAACCCGGAAATTCATCTACCATCAGTCTCTCTCACATCTCTCATATTTCTCTTCCACCATTTCGTCATCATTTCCACTGTTATTTTTTCTTATTATTTTTTTCTTTTCTCTTGGTCTCACATATCTTCATATTTGGTGTTTTATCCCTACATTCCATGATGTTAATAGTTATTAGGTGTTATAAAAAATTAATTTTCATGAAGTTCAACAACATTCTTGTCAGTAGGGTATCTACTATTGTAATTATCCAAAAAATTATTATTTATGGATTTTAAGTGTTATACAACAAATAAAATATAAGGGTTACTTAGTGGGTTAAAAGGAAAAAATTAAATAAATAAATTCCACTTTCATTTTAGGGAAAATTTCAACAATCCTATTACTCTGAAGGAAACAACATGGAATGTTCTAGAAGATATAACATGAATCATATTACCTCAAGAAAATATATACATAAAGAGATGTAAAATACATCCAAATTCATCATGGGTATCTAAATATAACATTGGGTAGCATGGATGATCATGGAATCAAATAATTGTCTCAATTATAAATATGTTTTATAAAAAATATTTTAAATGTATGGAATGTTATTTGAAATCATTTATTTCATTCTATCAAGAATCAAATCATTTCAACCAAGAATCATGTGATAGAATAGATAAATAATGAAAGTGTAATTCCACTAACAATTTTATCCTAGAAATACAATATGTTGAATGTGGTTTCCAAAATGACATGGTTGTTATCTTTATTTTAGTTTTTTCATTTTTTTGATATTAGTTAGTTATATTACATTTTTTTGGCAATCATAAATTAAAAATAACCAAAAAAATCAACACCTCTCGTAGTATGTGTAAATAAATACAAAGAATTTCACTATATCCAATGAATATCTAATAAATATTTACTTGTAATTATCTAGAAAATGTAATATATACCCACAATATACCATAAATATAATACCAAAAAAATATAATTTTAATGAATGTTAGAGACTATAAATTCTAGTAAAATGTCATATGAAATTAAAAAATATACACACATGCCATTTTTATTTTCTAAAACAAACTAGAATAAAAAACAATTCAAATGAACTAAATAGTGTTTCATCCAATGAAGCTCTATGTTTTATTTATTCATCTTGATGACTGACTATAACGTCCATGGCCTACTTACCCTTGAACTGGTAACCGAACTGGTCATCACATGACCTCAAGTGCGTCTCCTAGTAAGCTCGAGGTTGCAGACTATCAGTAAGGGACTACAGAAAGTCAGTGGGGAGACTATACCCTCATATTCATGGTGTACAGTGGAAATAGATAATAAATTAAGAAAATAGCAGAAGAATATATAAAGAAATATTCAAATGAATAAAGAAGGTATCCAATTCTAGTTTATACAATGCATGCATGTCATTGTGATACATATCTGAAAGTAGTAAAAAAAAATATTCTTTACATCTTATTACAGAAATAAGGAAAAGACTCAAAGACCCAAGGTCAATATCCACGGGCATCTAGATCTCTAGCTCGGTCCTTTGTTCCTAACTCCCAAGTTCAAGCAAACATCAACTAGAAATATCTAAGGTCCTACAAATAAAGAGAGTCTACTCAGGTACCCTAGTTCATCAAGGTCCAAGTAGGGTGTGAGATATAAACCCCAGTTGTCTGGTACCACTGGTGTCTAGCTCAATCTATAAAATTCAATTTAATTAAAAAATTTATAGGTATAATGAAGTAATAACATAATTGAATAAGTAAACTATAACCCCTCCAGGTTCCTAAGGGACAACTGACAGAGATATATGCTTCGTCTCGTAGTTGGAAATGAAATTTTTAACAGGAACTGCATATATAGAATGCATAAATAAATAGTTTAACTCATTAGTTGGTATTATTTATTTAACCGCAAAAATCCTCAGGTTTCTCAAGACACCCGTATCTCAATTCCTATCTCGGTCGTGCCGGTGTCTGAACCATTTCTCATATTCAATTCAAAAATCATTACATCACGTCATCTTTCATTTGCCATTTAATTCAATTCATGTATGACCAATTGAACCCACGGTCCAATATCAATTAATGGGTGTAGAACGTCATGTCTAGCACCCTAGTGAGTATTTTGAGCATCAGTCCTTATCTCAAAACCAATGGGTATTTGGATCATCAATCATTGTCCCATAAAAGAAAATTTTCATGCATGCTCGGTATAGAATGTATTGTCTAGCACCCTGTGAGTATTTCGAGGATCATTCCTTATCTCACAACCCCTGTATCAATCATTTATATATATATATATATATCATGGGTGTAGAATGTCATTTATAGAACCCTAAGATCCAATAAATTAATTAATTCAATATCAAGTTAAAAACATTGCATTCACTACAAAATCAACTAATATTTATACACAACAATTCCATTATTTAACTCAACAATTAAATAATAATAAATATAAACTTAATTAATTCAACCATTAATTAATCTCAACAATTTCTCTAGTTAATTTAACAATTAACTAATAAAAATGAAACAATCTCAATATTACATAATTAATTCAAAAAATGATTTTCACAAGGAAACCATCCCAATATCACATAATTATTTTAAAAATTAATTATCTCAACTTAGCCCAAACCAATATTTCATAATTAACCCCCCCCCCCTCCCCTGATTAATTATCTATATAATAATATTATAACACATAATTAATTCATAATTAATTATCTCAACTTAACCAGTTTAAAATCTAATACTAAATCCACTAGATTAATTATCATCTCAAATCATATAATTAATTCATAATTAATTATTTCAACTTCACCAAATTAATATCTCATAATTAAACACCTGATTATTTATCATCTCATAGAACATAATTAATTCATAATTAATTATTTCAACTTAACCAAATTAACATATCATAATTAATTCATTGATTAATTATCATCTCAAAGCACACAATTAATTCATAATTAATAAACTCTATATAACAAAATTAATATATCATAGTTAATTCTTTAATTAATTATCATCTCAAAGAACATAATTTATTCATAATTAATTATCTCAACTTAACATAATTAATTACTCATAATTAATCCATCGATTAATTATTATCTCAATTAACATAATTAATTCATAATTAATTATCTCAACATAACTAAATTAATTAATCATAATTAATCCCTAGATTAATTATAATCTCAAAGAAAAAAATTAATTCATAATTAATTATATGAACATAACCAAATTAATTACTCATAATTAATCCCTCGATTAATTATTATCTCAAGGCACATAATTAATTCATAATTAATCATCTCAACTTAATCATATTAATTACACATAATTAATCCCTTGGTTAATTATCACCTCAAAGAACATAATTAATTAATAATTAGTTATCTCAACATAACCAAATTAATTACTCATAATTAATCCCTCGATGAATTATCATCTCAAGCACTTCATTAATTCATAATTATTTATCTCATCTTAACCAAATTAATTACTCATAATTAATCGCCCAATTAATTATCTATTTTTACAACCTAAAAGAATACAATTAATTTATAATGAATCATCTCATTCTCCCAATAAACAATTTTATTCTAGCATTTTAGTCTACTCTATCAAAAGTAATAAATCAACAAAACAACATATTTTATTTTGGGAAATTTTGGAACCCTGCCTCAATGAATTTGGTTGAGCTAAAGCTTCTTAACTCAAACTGCGACTCTTTAGCGCATACAAACTTCCACATTAATGCGCGTACATTCCTAGAATTGATTGAAACACCTTTCAACAACAACTAGAACTCAAAATTAGTGTGGTGTGGACCAATTCACATCAAAATAATAAACCGCAACCCAATTACCCCATAAAAACTTAATTCAATGGGTGAGAAACCAATTATCGGTATATAGCCTCAGCCGAAAAAGATGGTGGTGATCTGAATCAAGCTGAACCACTTCCCCTTCTGTGGTGATCATTGGAATATAGACTAATGGGCCCCAAGACGTCTTCTGCACCACCTAGAACCGAATGAAAAGAAGAAACTGAATTAAACGAGAATATAGGATTTCAGCCTAATAGAGACCGGGCGAAGGAGAGTCGAGATGCCTGATGCGAAGAACAAATCATGTAGGTAAGCACCTTCTTCAACGAGATGGAAAACATCAGTAAAGGAACCATCGCTATCTGGTGCACGGAGAGGGAGCTGGGATAGGAGGTTGGTGAGGCACCCATGTGTGCTGCACCGTGGGTGTGTCGCCCCTCATATATGAGGAGGGAGCAGTGCTTCTCCCTCTTCTATTCTCCCCCAAATATTTAATTAAAAACAAAAAAATAAATATAAAAATAAATATAATATTAATAATGACAATAATAGTCATCATATTATTATTATTACCTATTAATATTACACATCTTTGATGAAGCCCAACTACCCTAATTACACATCATTTAATTAAATTCTTTTGCAATGAATTTAATTAAATAAATTCTCCAAATAATCATTATTCAATTAAATTATCTCACACAATTTAATTAATAAAATTGACACCTCATTAAGAATAATTTAATTAAAATTGATCGAGTAGAATTTAATTAAATAATTTCTCAGATTCATGTTATTTAATTAAAATATCTCAACACAATTTTATTAAATTAAAAACTCCAGATCATCAAAATTATTTAATTAAATCCTATCAACTTCAATTAAATTAATAATAATACCCATTTTTTCAATAACTAATTAAATTCTTCTTAACCTTGAATTTAATTAAATAAAACCTCTATTTTTCATTAATTAATTAAATTCCTCTATGCCTTGAATTTAATCAAATGAAACTCCAACTCCACATTTAAAAATCATTTAATATTACCATTTAATATTACCATTCTTTGATAAACACTAACTCATCATTTAAATGTCATTTAATTAAATTCATCTCATCTCAGTTTAATTTAATAAAGACTCCAACTCAACATCATTTAAAATTAATTTAATTCTTTTTATCTCAATTTAATTAATAAAAATTCTCCATCTAAACATCATTTATTTAAATTTTCTCAACATTAATTTAATTAAATGAAACCCCCAACATCTCATTTAATTAAATTTATTTCATCCATGAATTTAATTAAATTAATTTATCCCAAAACTCAAAACTAGGTAGACCACATGGTTTGACTCGCACGGTCTGATAGACTATGTGAAGACCATGCGTCTGCTATTGGACACATGTTTTAACATGCATGGATAACCTGCATGGTTCAACCAACCTTGCACAGCCCATGAAAATGTCACTACCTGATCTGGTCCTCCCAAATCTCATTATTCCAACTGAGAAACTCCTAGATCCTTTACCCAAACCCGTTATCAACACTTTAAAATATCCCAACTCGCGACACTGCTTTCCAGAACTTGGTTTTAAAACAGAACCATGAAGTAAATCATAAAGTTAAAAAAAATTTGTATTTTAGCCCAGTCCAAAACCATAGGACTCTACAAAATGTCCACCTTAAAAACCTCTCATCTCGGAGAAGCCATTGGGAAATACCACAACATCAACCAACCCACCAAGGTCAAGAAGTCTTGTTTGAATGATTGTGACACCTTCCAAAATTCCCAATGAACCTTTAAACATTTTAGAACCCTAAGCCCCATCTATTTTCTTTAAAGGAATCGTCGAACCATGAACCCCATACCCATCATTAAACCAGTGGAGTTCTTTTAAATGATTTCAACACCAATAGCATGTATATGAATGTACATACCCGACTTCTAGTGACCTTCCCAAGCCAAGACATCATAAGGCTACTTTAAAAGTGTAATTCCCCAGCCTGAACAATGGAATAACTGAAAGATATACACATACCGTGTACCACCCAGATAAAAACACCTCATCAAGCTAAATTATTTTTAAAACATTAGCATTATGTAAGACTGACGATATCTATGTGGATCCAGGATGAGGTCATGAAAGGGGACATGCTTGTCCTAATAAAAAGAGCACACAAAGGGTAAACCCAGGTCACTAGAATATCAGTTGAACAATCACTGGTCAACTCTTTTACAAAAATCTCGTCTTCACATTCTGATGTGTCATTATCCAAAACATGATGCCTATTTCACCCTAGGAATCCATGTTCATTCAAATCATACCACCAAAACTCATCCAAAATTTAACGGAGTTTCCAAAATTTTGTGCACACCACCAAACTTATTGAGTCGTGCTACCAAGAAATCACTGACACATTTATTGGAATAGATGTGACACTACCCACCTTAGGAGTGTCCATGTCATTTAAAGGAAAGACTATCTACTCTTAAGAGTGCTATTTCAGAAACACCTTAAATGCACGTGAGACATTCTACGAACCATGTTCACTGTGTCAACATCTCACACAAAATCCGAAATTTTAAACTGACTCACATTTCAAAATAGCCATGTCCCAAAAAGTCCTCCTGAGTAGTGGGATGATCATACCTTAACGCCCCAATCACTGTACTCCAGAGTTAACCTGAGAACGTCTTCAACTACTGACCATTCCCAAGGCATGTCTAACCAACTAATCCAAGCATTCTTCAACGCTTAATCCAAAACCAATAGTCAAGATACAATGACCAACCCTCAAAACAGGGGTTTCATTCTTTAAAACACAAAATTACTTCTAGGCACAATGACACATCAACGGTAACAACATCAGAAAGATCACACTAGAAATAAAAGTAAACTCTACCTTTAAAAATTTAACATTTAGTTTCATTTCATTTTGAAGAGGAATATCAGCATCTAAATTCCTTTTTAACATAGAGGAAACCTCAGAGGGTCCCATTTATTCTTATCTATGTTCATTAAACAGAAACCCAAATCATTCCTTTCAGTCAAAAATAAACATTTTTACATTTATAACCATTTATGGACACACTATGGTTATAAAAGGCTCAAACACATGGGTGGCCCTATAAAAATCGATAAGGCTCCCATACACCTTACCGCTAGCATTTGACTCTCATTCGTCATAATCAAGGTTCATTTACCATTTTAACTTTTGAAGCCCTTTTTCAATTTTTTGAATACATCAGTTACCCATTTTCAAGTTATAAGTCACCCATACACCATAAAATTGAAACTGTCTCCCATAATAAATGAAACCAATCAATTATTCATCAATGCATCCATTTACACATCAAAATATTTCCAGCATTTTATCACAAGTAGTAATAAAGAATTATGGTATACCACATAATCGTGGCATAACAAAAAATCATGTTAATAATGGGGTAATCATTGTAAATAAACACTCAAGCATGTTAAATCTATCATGGAAACTTGCTATCAAAATTTTCATGCAAAAGAAGATCAAAAAAAGGAATTACAACCAAGTCACACAAACAAAATTATAAGGAATCATACCAATGCAACTATATGGCATGTCATATTCATGGAATGTGAATCTATAAGTGCCTATGATGATGCATGTAATGAAACTTCCTTTCCATATCAGTCCAAGGAAAATTTTCAAAATTATCGAAATCAATAAGCAGCAGAAAGTACACCAGTCACCCAAGGTGAACTCATATCAATTGTAATAGCAAACAGTATCAACATCAATTCCTAACCCTGGGAACTTGGTCATTTCCCATACATGGGGTGATCATTCCTAGGCACGACTATTAACCATGCACTGAAACATTCATAGTCCCCTATCTACCATCCCAAAATAGAAATACAAAGGAAAATAAAGAAAAACAAACAACTTTGATATAAATTCGTATCGTCCCAGCCCGGCTTACCCTCAAACCAGTAGTCGGACCATTCATCACATGAACTTAAGCGCATCTCCCCGTACACCCAAGGTAGATAAATAGAAGTGAGGTTCAATGGAATGTTTGTGGGAGACTATACTCTCATATTCAAGGTGCACAATTTAAATAGATAATAAACTCATACAACAGTAGAATCGGATATGAAGCAATAGTAAACTGAATAAAGAAAGTGGCCAATGATAGTTTATACAATGCATGCATTTCATAGTGATACATATCTAAAAGAATTAAACTAAATAACATGCTTTACATCTCAGTATAGGAATAAGGAAAAGACTCAAAACCCCAAGGGCGATCTCCATGGGCATCCTAAGCTCCCGCTCAGTCCTTGGCTCCTAACTCTAAACTAAAAGAAAATAACAACATACGAGATCCGAGGTTTGACAAACAAGTAAAGTCTAATCAAGAACCCCAGTACAATGGTGGCTTGAGTAGGGTGTGAGATATAAGTCTCAGTAGGCTAGGACCACTGGTGTCTAGCCCAATATTTTATTTTATTTTATAATTTTCTTTGGCTTTTAAATTTTTTTTGGGGTTCGGGTTGACTCACGGATGAAAAACATTTGAGTTATATCAAAAAAGGAACGTTTTTGAGTTGACGTCGTTGAACGCTCGGGTGGAGCGCGTTTTGGATACCCCGCCCGGATTCACCCTTTCAATGAAACAACCCTCTTATCTTATGAAAATTAAAATGAGAAACGTTTGAAATTTGATGTGTTGTTATTGTTGTTAGTAATTTTATTATTATTAATGTGAACTGAATATCTATATTATTTATATTTTATCCATCTGATTATTATTAAACTAATTAATATTATTATTAATAAGACTTTATTATTATTATTGATATTAATAATAATAAAATTATTGTTATGGATCAAAGTTATTATTATTATTATCATTATGGATGATAATATTATTATTTTGTTTAGTTTGTTTTTTTTTCTTTTTTTCCTTTATTATTAATTTTTACCTCTCTCCTTCTTAACACTAGTGGCCCCCTCATTTTTTTTCTTCTCACTCTTACAATACACCACCACCTCTCCCTTATATCCCTTCTCTTCTACCCCCCTCCCAGTGCAACTCACCCATCTGCAGTGCCCCCAGATCCTTCTACCTGGCCCTCTGACCCTGCGACGGCGTTGCACCCAGGCCTTCGGCCTTCGCATCATCTCAGCACCTGGCATTCCTTCTTCTCCTATTGCAGCGCCCAACATGCAATTTCCAGCCACCACACACCCCTCCGTATCACCTCGACCTTGGAATGGATCCTCCCTTTCCTGCACCGCACGTCCCAGCTGGCATCGCCTCGGACCTTACCTCCCCTTTGCTTGTAGTGCCCCCCGGGCATGCCCTGGTCTTCCCCTCTTAAACCCGCAGCACCCCACTCCCCTTTATCCGCTGCACACCAGCTTCCCGACACCCTCCAACCGGCCTTACCTCGCCGGTGCAACCCCCCATGTTCGGCCACAGCAACTACCACCTCCCTCTTCAGCCGGAGTCACCCCTGCCTATGGTATTTCCCTCCAACAGGCCTATTTTTCCAACATGGCCTCTCTGGTGAGTTACCTCACTGGTGAAACCCTCTTTCGGTGGTATATTTCTCTTCCAGGTGTGTGACTCAAATCTTGGGACCCCCCTTCGGGTGGGTTCTGGTGTTTTCCGCCTAAGGCGAGGGCTTCAAACAATGTTGGGATATCACCGCCTTGCTATGTGAGGGTTTTCTTCTTATTGTTTTGTCTCATGCATTCAAAAAAAATGTGGGTCATTATATGATTTGAGCCTTATCTCTTATTTTTGTTGTGCATTGGTCCTTATCGGGTTCAATCTCATTTGTATAGGGTTTATTTATGGTTCCAAAGCCTGCAGGAGAAGTGCTAATGAAATTGTGCACCGGTCTCAGGCATGCATTTTCATTCGGCTTTGGAGTTTTGGAATGGTCCCTTTGCACTATCCTTGCTGGTGTATTAGATAATTGCTTTACCAAGTTCTTTATTTAATTAAATTGATGCGACTTGAGTTTTTAAAATAATTTAGTTGCATTTGATATTTTTTACCCTGGTTATACGAATTAATGTTGCGTGAAAAATTATTTTATTTAAACTTGTGGTCCGAATTTGACGGGTTTAGCATGAAAAGGACTAATTAGAAACAGTGGCCCTTGCTCATAGTTTAATTTTTTTAGAATTAATTTAATGATGCTATAGTTGGTTTTATTTGTTTAAAGCAGCAATATACTTTTCAAAAAATTTGTTTTATAATTTTTTTAAATGTTTTATAAAATAATGTGGGTGTTGCGAGCCAGGTTTTGAAAATGTGTTTAGCCGTACATGTTTTTTTGGACCTCTTTGTGTGGTGTACATTCATCATTTTTCACACTCTAGGGGTTTTCATAAAGTTGTTTTTTGACTCTTTAAAATGATTAGTGAGTTATTTTAGAGTTGCATAGTTTTTTTGTAAACACTTCGTGGTTTTTAAAGTGGTTTAGTAAATGTTGGGACCATGTGGGACAGATAAAGAAGTAAGAAAAGTTTTCTATTACGGAGTGTTTTGTTTTGTTGTCAAAGTTATCAAAGAAGCTAAATCAATTCACTTTGTAAAGGACTTTGAAAATATTATGATGCTTTGCTGATTTGTATTTCACAAATATCATAAGTTTGGAGAACTTTTGATGCAAGCCTTATGAAGAGTAGAGAGAGTAAAGAAGTGATTTTGGCAATAAAAAGAAAGTGGTATGCAAGTCAAAAGTGGTGCGCAAGTGTGGCGCGCAAGTATTGGCGCACAAGTGTATGTTGCATGCAAATCATATTTCAAGATCATGCCATCAAAATATGAAAAAGGAAATAAAGTGGCACGCAAGTGAAAGATTGGCACGCAAGTCAAACACTAGAGCATGAGTATAAGGGGCACGCAAGTGTGGCGCGCAAGTGTTCCGCACAAGTCATCTTTCAACATCGTCATATCAAAATATGACCAAGGAAAAAAAGTGTCGTGTAAGTGATGGACCGGTGCACAAGTGTAGCATGCAAGTGTGCCACGCAAGTCATATTTCAACATCATCATATCAAAATATGAAAAAGGAAAGAAAGTGTCACGCAAGTGATGGAGTGGCGTGTAAGTGTGGCGCGCAAGTGTATGTGGCTCGCAAGTCACCAAAATGCCTATAAATAGATGACTATCCTCTTCATTGTTTTGAATCTAAACACTTAAGAGAATAATTTGAGCTCTGATCATGCATGTGTTGAAAGGGGCGTACAAACAGAAGTAGCACACAAGCTGAGAGTTATTTATAAGGAGCGCAAGTAGGGTGGCACACAAGCTGTGGTGCGCAAGTTTTGGCGCACATGTTTTGGTGTCCAAGTTCCCAGAGGTTCGCAATCAGGTAGGTGTCTTCAAGAAGTGTGTTTTTTATAATCCAAAGGAGGTGCACAAGTTGTGAGTTGTGCACAATAGTGGCACACAAGTATTTAGTGGTGCGGAAGTTGAGTGGTGCGCAAGCAGGTGGTGCGCAAGCAGGGTGGCAGGCAAGCAGGGAGGCGCACAAGCAGGGAGTGGCGCACAAGCTGTTTAAACCAGGAGGTTCTTACCAGCTTCTGGGTAAGAAAGTGAAGAATTTTTTAGAAAGATTTCATTTTTGAAAGTTCATTAAGATTCACAGAATCATTACATTAACCTATTTGTGCTAAGAGGGAGCACACACACTATTGGATTGTTTTCAAAGTGCTACAAGAGTGTAAGGGTATATCCTACTCATTGTATTCCACATCAACGGATTGTTTTCTAGTGGATTTTGTGGTACTAGATTGTTTTCGTACCATACCAAGGACGTAGCTACTCTTTTGAAGTAGTGAACCTTGTGAATCTTGTGTTCTTATGGTTGTGTGTGTTCATCAGGGAAGAAACTCTTTAACATGAGGAAAAGGTTGTTTCAAAAAGAAGGAAACATAAAAAGAAAAATATATCAGTAATTCACCCCCTCCCCCTCTCAGTGATACTTGGATCCTAACTAGGAACTTCAATTGGTATCAGAGTGACAGGTCCCCTTTGTTTATTCTTTGCTGAAGTGCATGAAGAGAAGTTGTGATGGAGAATCTAAATTGAATGAACAATAAGGTGATTACGATTTTTGATGGAAAGAACTATCACATATGGAAGTATAGAATGATACATTATCTTATGTCTCTTGGATATGAAGTTATTGAAACTATAACAGATGGATTTCCTGCTATTGATGACAAGGTTCCTCTTACTCCTATCGATAAGAAGAACCTTGAGAATGATGGTAGAGCTAAAAATTTGATACTCTCATCTCTTTCTGAGAGTAAATTTTTAAGAGTGAAAGGTGTTGATACAGACAAAGGAATCTGGGAAAAACTAAAGAACATCTATGAAGGAAATACAAAAGTTAAAAAGGCTAAACTACAAATCTGGAGGCTGATGTATGAAGACTTGAAATTGGGAGAATCTGAATCTGTTGGGGATTTCTTTACCATGATAAATGATTTTGTTAGTATAATCAGATGTCTTGGTAAAACATTGGAAGATTCTACATTTGTCGAAAAGATCTTCAGAATTATTCCTAACAAGTTTGATGCTAATGTTTCTTCATTATAAGATAGAGACCCTGAAACATTATCTTTGGATGATTTTCATAGCACTCTCATTACTTATGAGATGATAAGGGAGAAGACTATGAAGGTAAAAACAATAGCTGATAGAGAAATTTTATTCAAGGCTACAAAGAGAAATAAGTCAAAGAAGACTCTTATTGAAGATGATGCTGGTGAATCCGATTCTGCAGTTGAGGTATGTAAAAATTTTGATGAAATTTTATCCAT
Organism: Viscum album; assembly: GCA_963277665.1. Taxonomy (NCBI): domain Eukaryota; kingdom Viridiplantae; phylum Streptophyta; class Magnoliopsida; order Santalales; family Viscaceae; genus Viscum; species Viscum album. The sequence continues at coordinate 1,432,193,156 of OY728141.1, forward strand.
GTTTTCAAAGAATGTGAAAAGAGGTAAAGGGAAATACAAGGGTAAACTTCCCTTGAAATTTTTTGAGTGTGGAGCCGTTGGTCACTTTGCAGCTAACTATCCTCAAAATAATAAAGAAGAAGATAGTGAGGATGATAAAAAAAGGCCAAGAAGGTTGTGGAAGAAACATGCCGACAAAGATAAATATTTTTCAAAAGGGAAGGATAAAAAGTTCTTCAAATCAAAATGATGAAGCTTTTTATCTAAAGATGAAGAAGAAGAAGATAGAGAAGATGAATCCGAGAAATTATTTTCTAAAAAAACTAGAGAGAATAACTTTATTTTTGTAGTGAATAATGAAGAGTACGAGAGAAACATTTTATAAGAAGAAGAAAATCAACTAGAATATCATCTGAAAGAAGAGTTGAAAGAAGGCTTGAGAGAGATCAGAAGGCTGAAGAAGGAAAACTGAAATCTGATAAATGAAAATTTTACATTAAACAATAAAGAAGGTTTTACTAATGAGAAAATCATGATGGAAAATGAGATTGATGATCTAGAAAATTATCTTCAGAGTACAAAGAATATTAATGATCATCTTGATGTAAAGCTGAAGGCAAAAGAAGAAGAGTTAGAACTTGTCCAACAAAAACTTTATAAAGCAAAATAAATGAATATCAGCTTCAAAAATTCTATCTCATAATTTGTTAAATGTTCCAGTATTAATGATCCTTCAATGTTAGAAATGAAAAACAGAACTAGTTCCGATAAGAACAAGGTTGGAAAGACCATGTATGTGGTCAAAGTCAGCAATGATGAAAAATCTGAAGTGTATAAAAATCACGAGTCAAGAAAGACCTTTAATACTTATGGTGCTGTAAAATATGAAATGAGAAAGGGAGTTACAAATGGAAACATGAAGGTTATTGGTTAGTATAGATCTATTAAGAAGGTTGTTGGGAAGCTTGTTCACAAATCTGGTCAGTATATAAGTTTCAGAGGCAAACATTCTTTCTATGGTTATTACTGGTATTGTAGTGGATTCAGACACATGGAAAATATGTGTTGGTTCAACCAACAACATTACAACTATTCCAAAAGTTTTGAAAGACAAGGATTGAGGGGGAGAAAATCCATTCAAAATAAAAAGTCTCCAAATAAATTTCAAAAGATATCTGAGAAGACTGGTGTGAAAGTTGAAAATAGGTTCCAAACACTGGAAACTATTTGTGAAAGATTTGACCAACCTCGACATCTTTCCAAGGGCTGCCTTAGTGTATTACCAGAGAAACAAAATATTCTTCACAATTCTCAAAATCTAGAGTTTTTAAAAGCTAAAAGGGACAAGTCTGATAAGTCTGAAAAGAAAGAGTGCATGGTTTTTTGGGTAGAACACATTGACATGGCTATGAAATTGGATGAAGCACAACATAATGTGAAGGAAAAGTAAGAACAGAAAGCTCTTTTTGTCGAAACTACTTTGAAAGCTACAAAAGGAGAACGTCCATGGGTTCTTCATAGTGGGTGTTCTTCTCATATGATAGGAGACATAATGTTTCTAAAGAATGTGAAAGACTTCAAAGAAGGAACCCTTAATTTTTGAAATGATGAATCTCTACGAATCAAAGGTGTTGGATTAGCCATTATCGGAAAAGAAAAAATTAAATCTAAGAAAACATTATATGTTGATGGGTTGAAACATAATCTTCTATGTGTTTCACAACACTGTGATGATGGCAACAAAGTTATATTCAGAAAATATGGATTTGTTGTGAAATGTGAAAATGATGGAAACATAGTTACAAGAGGCCAATACACAAAAGGGAACTTGTTCTAAGTTGGTGAAGTACAAAATTATTATTACATGGGCATAGTGAAGGAAAATCAGTTATGGCATAAAATGATGGGACATATGTGTCAGAGAAACATGTGTAAGTTATCAATGTGAGATAGTCTCTAAGATATGCCTGATTTATCAAGAAGAAGAGATTGGTGCAACACTATCTGTGAAATTTGGAAGATTACAAACTCTTTTCATAAGAGAGTTGAAATTTGCTCAAAATAACCCTTGTAACTTATACATTCTGATATATGTGGACCAATGAGAAAGAAATCAGAAAATGGAGATATGTACATCATTACTTTCCTTGATGACTTTACTCTCATTATTTTTGTTATGTACATGAGGCATAGGTCAAGATTCTCTGAAAATGTTTAAGAGTTTCAAGAGGAAAGCATAGAAGGAATGTGAGTATTCAGTGAAGAAGTTGAGAACTAATAATAGTGGGGAGTATAAGAATGATGATTTTGAAAGTTACCTCGAGAAACATGGAATTCGGCATGAGTTCAATTCATTGTACACACCTCAACGAAATTTTGTTGCTGAAAGAAAGAATCGAAGTTTGGTAGAAATTGGGAGAACTATGTTACTTGAACATAGTCTTTCTCATTATTATTGGAGGAAAGCCATGAGCACTGCTGTGTATTTTCATGACCGTTGTTTCTATAGGCCAAACTCATATATGACTCCATACGAAATGTTCTATAGGAAAACTCCAAGTCTGAAACACTTTAGAGTATTTGGGAGTCTGTGTATAATAAAGAAGAAAGGTGGAATCCTTGGAAAGTTTGAGCAAATAGGTGATGATGGAATTTTTCTTGGACATTCTCCAAGATGAAGAGGATATGGATGTCTCAAAAAATAAACAGGAAGAATTATTGATTCTTCAGATGAAAAAGTTGTTGAAAAAGTTGGGAAAGAAAAGAAGTCATATGTTGATGTGTAAGTTGAGTAGGATAGAGAGAATTTTGTTAATGATTCTGATAATTCTACAGACTATGTTAACCCTAATCAAGAAGAGGAATATAACTCAGAAATCTCGAGTGATGAGGATAAAGTTAGAAAAACTCATCCTAGGCTGAGGAAATAGGTGGAGGCTCAGAAAATTATTGGAGATCAACATCAAAGGTTTCAAACAAGAAGAACAGTGAATTCTATAACACATACTTCTATATATTCTAAAGTTGAACCATATTATGTAAATAAAGCATTTGATCATCCAGAACGGGTTCATGCTATGAATTAAGAGCTCGATCAGATAGAGAAGAATGATACTTGGGAACTTGTACCCAAGTCGGACAACAAGAGAATTACTGGTACAAAGTGGGTTTTTTAGAACATACTAAATGAAAAAGGTAAAGTAATAATAAACAAAGCAAGATTAGTTTTCAAAGGGTATTCAAAAATTGAAGGCATTGATTTTGATGAAACATTCGCTCTGGGGGAAAGATTAGAAACAATCAGAATCATTCTTTCTATTGATGCACAATGAGGTTACAAAATCTTTCAAATGGATGTAAAATCTACATTCTTCAATGGTGACCTTGATGAGGAAGTTTGCATTGATCAACCTTGTGGATTTGTTATTGGAAAGGATGAAAGTTATGTGTGCAGGTTGAAGAAGGCTTTGTCTAGACTAAAACAGGCTCTACAAGCATGGTATTCCAAATTAGATACTTTCTTATTGAAGATGAACTTTAAGAAAGGGTGAGTTGAAAACATATCTCTATATCAACAAATGTCAGGATTTTTCACTGATCGTTATTTTTTATGTAGATGATATTATATTTTCTAGAAATGATGAAAGATCATGTGAAAATTTTCTGAGGAGATGAAGAAGTTATTTGATATGTTCATGCTTGGAGAAATGAAGTACTTTTTTGGGCTACAAGTTTTACAAAAGAAGAATTACATTTTTCTGTCTCAAGAAAATAATGCTAAGGAACTTCTAAATAAGTTTGGAATGGAAAATTCCAAACCAGTTTCCACACCAATTTCAGTGGGAACCAAGTTGTATAAATATGGAGAAGGCAAGGAAGTTGATCAGAAAGAGTTTCGAAAGCTGATTGGAAGTCTGTTGTATTTGACTGCCTCAAGACCCGACATCATCTATTCGGTCACTTTATTGCAATATTTCAGTGTTCTCCTAAAGAATCACATTTGATTGCTGGAAAAATAATTCTTAGATATATCAATGGAACAACAAATTTTGGAATCAGGAATGATGCCTCAGGAAATATTGATCTATTTAGGTATTCTGATGTTGATTGGGAAGGAAATGTTGATGATCAAAGATCCACATCTGGTGGACTTTTCTTTCTGGGGAAAAGTTGTGTTATTTGGAATTCCAAGAAACAGAATTCAGTAACTCTTAGAACAACTGAAGTTGAGTATGATGCTGCTACTCAAGCTGCAACTGAACTAAAGTGGATGAAGGCTCAGCTAGAAGATCTACTTGTTGAAGTAAAGCTACCATTGCTCTTGAGTTGTGATAATCAGAGTGCAATTAATCTTGAATGAAATCCAGTACAACTTTCTCGTTCAAAACACATTGATATAAAGTAACACTTCATCAAATAGTAGGTGGATAAGAATGAATTAATGTTGGAGTATGTTTCTACATCTGAACAAGTTGCTGATATTTTCACCAAACCTTTACCGAAAGAACCATTTGCAAAATTTTGGTTGAACATGGGTGTCCAACTTCCTTATCATCAAGGTTATGGTACATGTATCTATCCCCACTCTCATCTTTCCTTTGGATAGTTTTGTCAAGGGGCATAATTTTTTCATAATTTTTTCATAAATCAATCCTTATAGATGCTGGAATAAAGGGGGAGATGCGGGTAAGCAGTGAATCCAGCATGTATGTGTGTGAACTATTCTAACTGTTTGTTGGAATGGTTGTAGGAAATAATGTTTTTTCCAAGAAATTTGAATAAGTGAAGAATGCTGAGTTAGAATCTTGAAAGCGGTTCTGAAGAAGGCTGAGGAGGTACGCTCATGATATTTTATAGTCACTACTTTTGGATAGCATGGTTATGGATTTCAATAATTCTTATTTCCTACAATGAGTTAGCTCACGTAGGCTTAGAATTTTAGATAAGTAATCCATTTATTAAGGTTACAAAGTTCAGTGATTTTTGAATCATGATTGACAACAAAATCCAAAGGGGGGGGATTGTTGGGACCAATTTGGACGGATAAAAATGTAAGAAAAGTTTGGTGTTACAGAGTGTTGTCTTTTGTTGTCAAAGTTGTCAAAGAATCTAAATCAATTCACTTTGTAAAGGACTTGGAAACTATGATGATTATTTGTTGATTTTTATTTCAAAAATATCATAAGTTTGGAAACTAGTGATTCAAGCCTTATGAAGAGTAGATAGAGTAATGAAGTGATTTTTTCAAAGGAAAGAAAGTGGATCGCAAGTCAAAAGTGGCGCGCAAGTGTGGCGCGCAAGTATTGGCGTGCAAGTGTATGTTGCGGGTAAGTCATATTTCAAGATCATGCCATCAAAATATGACAAAGGAAATAAAGTGGCGCGCAAGTCAAAAACCGGTGCGCAAGTATAAGGGGTGCACAAGTGTGGCGTGCAAGTGTTCCGCGGAAGACACATTTCAACATCATCATATCAAAATATGACAAAGGAAGAAATTTTCGCGCAAGTGATGGAGAGGCATGCAAGTGTGGTACGCAAGTCTTGCGCGCAAGTTATATTTCAACATCATCATATCAAAATATGAAAAAGGAAATAAAGTGTCACACATGTGATGGAGCGGCGTGCAAGTGTGGCGCGCAAGTGTATGTGGCACGCAATTCACCAAAATTCTTATAAATAGACGACTAGCCTACTCATTTTTTATGCTCAACACTTAAGAGAAAAATTTGAGCTCTGATCGCGCAAGTGTAGAAAGTAGCGCGCAAGATGAGAGTTATTTATAATGCACGCAAGTAGGGTGGTGTGCTAGTTGTGGTGCACAAGTATTGGCATGCAAGTTTTGGCATGCAAGTTTCCAGAGGTGCGCAAGTAGGGAGGTGTCTTTAAGAAGTGTGTTGTGTATAATCCAAAGGTGGCATGCAAGTTTTGATCTGTGCACAATAGTGGCACACAAGTATTTAGTGGTGCATAAGCTGAGTGAAGCGCAAGAATGTGGTGCTCAAGTAGGGTGGCGTGCAAGTAGGGAGGCGCGCAAGCATGGAGTGGCGCGAAAGCTGCTTACACAAGGAGGTTCTTACTAGATTCTAGGTAGGAATGTGAATAATTTTTTTGAAAGATTTGATTTGTGAACGTTCATTAAGAAGCAAAGAATCATTAAATTATCCTATTTTTTCTAAGAGGGAGAACACCGACTGTTGGATTGTTTTCAAAGTGCTACACGAGTGTAAGGGTGTATACTACTCATTGTATTCCACATAAAATAATATTTTTCTAGTGGATTGTGTGGTCCTGGATTGATTCTGTACCATACCAAGGACGTAGTTGCTCTTGTTGAGTATTGAACCTTGTAAATCTTGTGTTCATGTGGTTGTGTGTGTTCATCCAGGAAGAAACTCTTTAATAGGAGGAAAAGGTTGTTTCAAAAAGCAGGAAATATAAAAAGAATAAGATATCCTGGATCCCCCCCCCTCACCCTCTCAGTGATACTTAGATCCTGATTGGGAAATTTAGTAAATAGTGTCAATGGTGCGAGTTGTGATTTGAAAACATGTCGATGTGGTTCTTTCACATTGATTACATGTTTGTATTGTTTTATATCTGTATTTGTGTGATTTTATTTATTGTGCATTTTTTTCATTGTGTTTGTAGGGTAACCCCATGATATTGTGGTCATCGGCTTGCTCTTTCTTGTACGCCTACACGAGGCATGTCGCACCATTTTGTTTGGACTGCGAGCTGAGGTAGGTCCCCCACTACACTCACCTTTAAATTCAGAATTTCTTAATTGCTTGATATTTTATTAATTTTAATAAATAATAAATAGTATTAGATAATCAATTTTTAAATGATCACTCGATGTAAAAAAAGACCCATTTATTTTATACACAACACTTGAAATATTTTCTTGATGAGCGGACACCAAGTTGTGAAAGAATGCATGTTTGGACTTTAAACATAATTCCCAAAATTTTAAAAGTAGTTTTGGTTTACTAATAAATGATTTCTTTTGAAGCAAGAACATGTGTTTTGGTTCTCTTGAGAAATGAGGATTTTCATGAAAATTGGTGAAGGCCTATTTGGCACATTAATAAAATAAATTATTTTGGAAAACTCTCTTTTGGGTGACTCAGGGGTGATCTTTGGTGTACGTTGACTGCATGAGTTCTGTGTGATGATTATGCTACTTTTTTGTCTTTTTTGACTCACCCCCTTCCTTTTATTATACATGTTGACATGGGAACATGGCATAATAAGTGAATCTTCTGAGAACGATTGTCGTACTAGTTTAGATTATGCACTGGCTAATGGCCCTTATTACTGATTATACTCTGCTAGGGGATTGGGCCCCTCTGTTACGCCATGTTGGGAAACACCAGGTGTTATGGCGTTATGACATCATTGAGAGTAGGCATGCTTTCCGGATGAGTCACATGTATGGTACGTTATGGATTGTTCACGAGATCCTAGGTTCGACCCATGTTTTATTTAGTGTTTATTTTTATATGGCGGATGATTGAAAGGTCTAGTTTGGTTGTTGGCCCCTGTGTGCCACTTCTTTTCCATTTCCATTAGTATGTGTTGTGTGTTGTTTGTGCTTTTCAATTTGACTAACAAATAAAATTTGGATTTCTGAATTGTTTGAAAAAAAATGTTTTAAAATGGAATGCACATGTTCCCTTTAAATATTAAACTTTTTTTTAAATTAAAAAGGGAAATGGACTGTTACTTGTCTTAGAAATGAAATTGTGTGTGTAGAAACTGATATTTTTATATAATTTAGTTCAAACCTGGAATTAGTAAATTCTTTATTTAGTGGTAGTGCATTGGGAATAGTTTGTTGGGCATGCCTACTGAGTTTTAATAATCATGCCTATAGTGTTTTCCTGTATTTAGTTTATGATGTAGGTTTGACTCGAACATTCTCGTTGTGGGTGAGAGTTTTTTGTGGAATGTTGAGCGACTCTCAGAGTTGTGAGGAGTTTTGGTTATGGTATCATTAGTATGTGTTGTTGATTGTTCTCCTTATTTCATGTCGTTTATTTAATTTTTATTGTTCTATTTTTCTTCCCATAACTTTATTTGTTTACATTGGGATAAATCATTCCGTTTTTACTCTATTGATGTCTTGGCACTTATCGCCATCCCAGGAGGATTGGGAATGCCTCTCAGGACATGTCATGAACCGGCTCGGGTGACAAGTTCAGGGTCGATTTGGGTTGGTTCCTGAAAAATGGTATCATAGAAGGTTGACTCCTAAGAAGACCTTGTATTTCAGAACACCCATTGTTATTTGGGGTTTTCATGGTATAAGGAGTAGAATTTTCGGGACTCAAGGCTTACTGACGAGAAGGACGTCATGAACCTTTGCTCGTTTTGAACCTCGGGTTACCATTGGATGTCCAGGTTTTTTGATGTCTTCTGATTCTTACAGTTTGATTGGTATTATGAAATGAAATGAGAGTCAGAAAAGTGACCTCTGTGAGCTCACATGGTCTGGAAATCCATGTGGAGCTGTGGAAATTACCCTATAATACTCTCAGTGATGGTGGTGCGACTAGAATATGGCCACCAACCATATGGTTGAGTCACCCATAATCACTAGTTTCCCCCTAGTGAATCATTTGGGTTTTCCTTCATTTTGAAAATCGTTGTGAAAAGTGTTATTTTGGTATTTGAAATGGTAATGACCATGTTTGTCGCATCATCTTATTTTCCTATTCCTTAGTGTTCTCCCCCATGAAGGTTCGATGGATTCCCAAGGGGCGGCTTCAGGTGGTGAATCCTTAGCAAATCCTCCAGTTGATTAGTCTATGGACTACGTCCTTGAGTTTCAGAAGTTGAACCCTCCCCTCTTTTATGGGCAAGCAGACCCTCGTGAGGCAGAGGAGTGGTTACAGAAGATTGAGAGGAACTTCTGTTCTCTTACATCGCCTGAGTCATTAAAGGTGAATTTGGATACCATTATGCTTGAAGGTCCAACCTAGAAGTTATGGAATTATGTTTCTTGAAGCTAACCTCAAGAAGATCTAACATGGGAGTTTTTCAAGTCATCATTCATCCAACAATATTTCTCTAAGTTGATGAAACTGAGGAATAGGATGAAGTTGTGTTGTATTCAGTAGGGAATTGGATCGGTTCTAGAATTCTTTCGACATTTCATAGACCTAGTTCTGAATGATCAGTGTTTTTTGTGAATGATCTTGGGAAGGCTCAACAATTTGAGTCTGGACTTCAACCTGAACTGTGATCAAAATTGGAAGAGCTCAACCTAACCACCTTCTCGTATGTGGCGAGACAAGATTTCCTCGCCAAAATTGAGTTAGTAGGAGGGATTCAGATGGTGAATCCTCCTTCGGCCTTGGGAAGTATTGTAGTAGATAGTGATAAGAATAATGGTAAGTGACCTGATGTTTGTGGTACTGGTAGAGGAATCAAGAGGCCTTCAGACATTCAGCCATCTTCCTGACAGTGCAATGCATTGATTTGTCACTAGTGCGGTAAGTGGGGGCACAAGAGGCCGATGTGCCCGAATTCTCCGAAACCCTACCACACCTGGGGATGTTTGGGTCACATACAGTGATTTTTCCAAGGTTTTTCCATGTAGCGTGCTGAGCCAGACTTGGTTCGTCGAAGGTCGCCTCAGCCCGTTAGCAGGTGTAGGACGATGTTTGGGATTAGTTTGGAGTTTTTCTTTTTATGGGGTTTCATGGGTGTAATAGTCCTCTCCTGTAGCATTTTACAGTGTTTATTTTATTTTAGTTGTAAGAATGGTTTTGGCTGAACCTCTTTGAAACTTTTATTTTATTGGAAGTGTGTTTGGTGAAATTATGGTTTTTGTGTTATGTTTGGGGATTTCTGAAGCCTGACTGCGAGGTAAGAGATGTTTCAATCATCGATGCTCTAACCATAGGTCCCAAAGTGAAGCTGGCGCGCAGTCAAGAGAACCCCAACTATGAAGAAAGGCCCTAGTTTAATCTTTTTCTTTAGTGTGGCATGGTTTTTTTCTTCTGAGGGTGTGATTTTGTTGAGGTAGAGGTGACAGTAGTTTTGATTCTCTATTGTTTGGTCCCTTCCTTCCTCTACCAATGTGGTGGGGATCTAATCCATGTAGAATGCATTCAAGTTTTGTTAATCTAGTCAGTCCTTATGGTGGGAAGACCCATCGCGGGTCTCGTTGAATTCAGTTTGTCTTCATTCCTATGGTGGGGAGTCCGTTCGGGCCTCCCCGTGTTAGTATCAGAGTTTTTTTCAGGTTTCGTTTTGGTGGTGTTTAAAGTGTTCGTGTTTTGAGGATAAGGTTCATGTCAATGGATTTCAGTTTTTGTTTAGAGTGATCAAAAGGAGGCGCTTAAACTTTTGAGGGAGAGTGCCACTTAAGGAGTTTCATTTTTGGGTCTTCATCTTGTCGTGGCTTTCGGGGAGTGGAAAGCATTATAGTGGGGAGAATTGTCAAGTACCAATCTATATTTTATTTTATTTTATAATTTTTTTTGAATTTTAAATTTTTTTTGGGGTCCAGGTTGATTCCCGGATGAAAAACTTTTGAGTTATGTAAAAAAATGCATGTTTTTTAGTTGACATCACTGAGCGCCCAGGAGGAGCACATTTGGGATACCCCGTGTGGCTTTGCCCATGTAATGACACAACCCGCTTATCTTCAGAAATTTAAAATGAGAAACTATTGTAATTTGATGTGTTGTTATTGTTTTTAATAATATTATTATTATTAATGTGAACTGAATATCTATATTATTTATATTTTTTCAATAGGATTGTTATTATTCTTATTAATATTATTATTAATAAGACTTTATTATTATTATTGATATTAAAATTATTATTATTATTATTATCGATCAAAGTTATTATTATTATTATCATTGTGGATGACAATATTATTATTTTTTTTAGTATATTTTTTCTCTTTTTTTCTTTTCCTTTATTATTATTTTTTCCCACTCTCCTTCCTAACCCTAGCGGCCCCCTTCATTTTTTTCTTCTCACTCGGCCCATACAATGTAGCCTCTCCCTTATCTCCCTTATCTCCCCCCCCCACATCACTCACACTTCTGCAGCGCCCCCAAATCATTCTGCCCGACCATCCTACCCTACGACACCGTTGCACCCATGACTTCCACCTTCGCCTCATCCCAGCACCCGGCCCTCCTTCTCCTCCTTTTGCAGGACCCAACATGCCGTTTCTAGTCACCACGCACCCCTCCGCAGCACCTCAACTATTGCTCAGATCCTCCCTTGCCTACACCACACATCCCAGACGGCATCGCCCCGGACCTAACCTCCCCTCTACCAGCATTGCCACCCTGGACATTCCCCGGTCTTCCCCACTCGAACCCGCAACTCCTCACTCCCCTTTATCCACTATACACCAGTATCCTGACACCCTCCAACAGGCCTCACCTTTCCGGTGCAACCCCCCCCCCCCCATCCTGCCACCGCAACTGCCACCTTCCTCTCTAGTTGGAACCGCCCCTGCCATTGGTATTTCCTCTCTGCCAGCCTATTTTTCCAACATGACCTCTCCGGTGTGTCAACTCACTGGTGAGACCCTCTTCTGATGGTATCTTTCTCTTCCAGGTGTGAGACTTGAATCTCGAGACCCCCTTTTTGGGTGGGTTCTGGTGTTCGCCACCTAAGGCGAGGGCTTCAAATGATGTCTGGATATCACCGCCTTACTATGTGAGGGTTTTCTCTTTATTGTTTTGTCTCACGTATTCAAAAAAATGAGATTCATTATATGTTTTGATCCTTATCTCTTATTTTTGTAGTGCATTAGTCCTTATCGGGTTCAATCTTGGTTTCAAAGGGTTTATTTAAGCTTCTGAATCATGCAGGTGAAGTGCGAATGAAATTACGCCCCAGTCTCAGGCGTGCATTTTCATTTTCCTTTGGAGTTTTGGAATTGTCCCTTTGCCATGTCCTTGCTTGTGTATTAGATAATTTCTTTAGCAAGTGATTTATTTAATTAAATTGGTCCAACTTGAGTTTTTAAAATAATTTAGTTGCGTTTTATATTTTTCACCCTACTTATATGAATTGATGTTGCATGAAAAATTATTTTATCTAAACTTGTGGTCTGAATTGGACGAGTTTAGCATGCAAAGGCATAATTAGAGCCACTGGCCCTTTCTCATAGATTAAAGTTTTCAGAATTAATTTAATGATTCTTAAGTTGGTTTCTTATGTTTAAAGCCACAATATACTTTTCAAAAATATTTTATTATAATTTTTTTAAAATGTTTTATTAAATAATGTGGGTGTTGCGAGCTTGGTTTTGAAAATGTGTTTAGCTGCATGTGTTTTTTGTGTGGACCTCCTCGTGTAATGCTCATTCATTAGGTTGAGCACTCTAGTTGTTTTCTTAAAGTGGTTTTTTGGCTCTTTAAAATGATTAGTGAGTTATTTTTGGCATTTCATTGTTTTTTTGTAAACACTTCGTGGTTTTTAAAGTGGTTTCGTAAATAGTTTCAATGGTGCAATTTTTTATTTGAAAACATGTCGAGGTGGTTCTTTCACATTGTTTGCTCGTTTGTATTGTTTTAAGTCCATATTTTTGTGATTTTATTTATTGTGCATTTGTTGCAGCGCGTTTTAAAGGTAACCCCTTGATATTGCGGTCATCAGCTTGCACTTTCTTGTATGCCTCTGCGAGGCGTGTCGCTTCACTGTGTTTGGACTGCAAGCTGAGGCAGGTCCCCCACTGCACTCACCTTTAAATTCAGAATTTAGTAATTACTTGATATTTTCTTAATTTTAATAAATAAAAAATAGTATTATATAATAAATTTTTAAAAGATCACTCAATGTAAAAAAAGATCCGTTTATTTTATAAACGACACTTGATATATTTTCTTGATGAGCAGACACCTAGTAGTGAAAGAATGCCCATTTTCATTTAAACATAATTCATGGAATTTCAAAGGAAGTTATGGTTTATTGATAAATTATTTATTTTGAAGTGTGAACAATTGTTATGGTTCTTTTGAAAAATGAGGTTTTTCTTCAAAATTGGTTAAGGCTCGTTTGACACATTAATAAAATAAATTATTTTGGAAAAATATATTTGGAGTGACTCAGTGGTGATATTTGGTGTACGTTGACTGCATGAGTTGTGTGTGATGTTTTTTCTACTTGTTTGAATTTATTAACTCACCACATTCTTTTTATTATACATTTTTACATGGGAACTTTGCATAATAATGGAATCTTCTGAGAACTATTTCCGCACTAGTTTAGATTAAGCACCGGCTAGTATCCCTTAGTACGGATTATACTCTGCTTGGGGATTGGGCCCCTCGGTTAGGCCATGTAGGGAAACAACAGGAATTAGGGAATTATGACTTCATCGAGAGTAGGCATGACTTCAGGATGAGCCACATGTATGGGACGTTTTGGATTGTTCATGTGCTCCAAGGTTCGACCCATGTTTTCTTCAGTGTTTATTTTTATGTGGCGGATGATTGAGAGGTCTAATTCGGTTTCTGGCCCCTGTGTGCCACTAATTTTCCATTTCACTTAGTGTGTGTTTTGTGTTGTGTGTAGTTTTCCATTTGACTAACAACTAAAATTTGGATTTATAAATTGTTCAAAAAGAATATGTTTTAAAATACAATGCACATGTTCCCTTTAAACATTAATCTTTTTTAAAATTAAAAAAGGAAATGGACTGTTACTTGTTTTAGAAATGAAAGTGTGTGTGTGGAAACCCATATTTTTATATAATTTAGTTCAAACCAAAAATTATTAAATTCATTATTTAGAGGTAGTGAATTGGGAATAGTTTGTTGGGAACGCCTCCTGAGTTTTAATACTCACGCCTATAGTGTTTTCTTGTTTTTAGTTTATGATGCATGTTTGACTCGAGCTTGCTCGCCATGGGCGAGAGTTAGTTGTGGACTGGTGAGTAACTCTCTGAGTCGCGAGGAGTTTTGGTTGTGGTCAGGTTAGTATATGTTATTGGTCGTTCTCCTTCTTTCATGTCATTTCATTACATTCCATTGTTCTATTTTTCTTCCAGCTTATTTATTTATTTACATTGGGAAAAATCGTTCCCTTTTGTACTCTATCGATGCCCTAGCACTTTTCCATCCTGGGAGGATCATGAACGCCTCTCGGGCCATGTCGTGAATCGGCTCGGGTGACCAGTTCAGGGTCGATCCATGTTGGTTCGTGACACATACATCCAAGTTGACTCATTTTACATTGTCAATTAATGGGGGTAGAATTTCGTTTCTAGCACCCTCATTAATATTTGGAGCATTAGTCCTTGTCTCCCAACCCATGGGTATTTGGAGCATCAGTCCCTATCCTATAAAAGAAATTTTGAATGCATGTTGGGTATAGAATGCCATGTCTAGGTCCCCGTGAGTATTTGGAGCATCAGCCCTTACCTCACAACCTATTTATCAATCATACATATATATGTATCATGCATTTATAATGTCATATATAGCACCCTAAGATCTCATCCAATAATTAATTCATCAATTAATTAATCGAGTTTTTTAATTAATTTAATAACTAATTAAAAACATCGCATTCAGTACAAACACAACAAATAATTAAACACATTAATTCCATTATTTAACTCAACAATTAACTATTAATTACTATAACATTAATTAATTCAACCATTAATTAATCTCATCAATTTCTATAGTAAATTTAACAATTTACTTATCAATAAAAACCATCTCAATATTACATAATTCATTCACAAAATAATTTTCACAAGGCATTCATTCCAATATATCATAATTAATTCACAAATTAATTATCTCAACTTAGCCCAAATCAATATCTCTTAATTAACCCCGAGATTAATTATTTATATTATAATCTCATAACACATAATTAGTTCAAAATTAAATATCTCAACTTAAGTAGTTTAAAATCTCATAATTAATCCCCATATAAACTATCATCTCAAAGAACATAATTAATTATTTCAACTTAACCAAAATAATATCTCATAATTAAACCCCCGATTAATTATCATCTCAAACCACATTATTACTTCACAATTAATTATTTCAACTTAACCAGATTAATATATCACAAATAATTACTCTATTAATTATCATCTCAAAGCACATAATTATTTCATAATTAATTATCTCAACTTAGACAAATTAATATCTCAAAAATAATTCCTAGATTAATTTTCATCCTAAAGCACATATTTAATTCAAAATTAATTACCTCATCTTAACTAAATTAATTACTCCTCATTAATCCCTCGATTAAATAATATCTCAAAGAACATAATTAATTCATAATTAATTATATCAATATAACCAAACTAATTAATCATAATTAATCCCTTGATTAATTATTAACTCAAAGCACATAATTAGTTCATAATTAATTATCTCAACTTAAACCGAATTAATTACTCATAATTCATCCCTAGAGTAGTTATCATCTCAAATCACATAATTAATTCATAATTAATCATCTCAACTTAACAAAATTAATTATTCATAATTAATCCCTTGATTAATTATCATCTCAAAGAACATAGTTAATTCATAATTAATTATCTCAACTTGGCCAAATCAATTACGCACAATTAATCCCTTGATTAATAATCATCTCAAGAACATAATTAATTCATAATTAATTATCTCAGGTTAGCAAAATTAATTTCTCATAATTAATCACACGATTAATTATCCATTTTAACAACCTAAAATCATATAATAAATTTAAAAATAATCATTTCATTCCCCAAATAAACAATTTAATCTAACATTGCAGTCAACTTTATCAAAAGTAATAAATTAATAAAACTACATTTTATTAATTAGCAAACGCTTAGAACCCTACCTCAATGAATTTGGATGAGACAAATCTTTCAAACTCAAAATATGACCCACTCACACATAGGCACATGCACTTTAATGCACACACATACTTTGAATTGATCACAACACCTAAAAACAATTACCAACACTCACAATTAGTGTGGTGGGGAAAAACACACACTAAAATAATCAACCGCAACCCAATTACACCATAAGAACCTAATTCAAGTGGTGTGAAACCAATTATTAGTATATATCCTCACACTAAAATGATGGTGGTGAACCGAATCGATCTGAACTAGTTCTCATTCGGTGGGCACCGTTAGGGGAGTATGGACGAAATGGTCCTGAGACATCTTCTGTACCACCTAGAATTGGAAGAAAAAAAGAAACAAAATTAAACCTAAATATAGGGTTTCACCCTAACAGAGACCGGGTGAAGGGGAGAAGAGATGGTTTATGTGAAAATGTAAACATAAAAGGAAGGACATACCTCGACGATATGGAAAACATTCATGAAAGAACCAACACAATCCAGCACACAGAGAGGGAGCAGGGAGAGGAGGGTGGTGAGCCACCCATGGGTGCTGCACCATGGGTGCGTCATGTCTCGTGTAGGATGAGGGAGTGGTATGCCTCCCTCTTCTATTCTCCCTCAAATAATAAATTAAAAACCCTAAAATAAATATAAGAATTAATATAATATTAATAATTATAATAATAGTCAACATATTATTTTTATCACCCATTAATATTACATATCTTTGTTGAACCCCAACTCCCCAATTACACATCATCTTATTAAAATTTTCTCTGATGAATTTAAATAAATAAATTCTCCAACTCATAATTAGTATATTAAATTATCTCAGACAATTTAATTAAAAAAATCTGACACCTCATTAATCATTATTTAATTAAATGTGTTCCAAATAAATTTAATTAAAAAATTTCTCCAATTCATGTTATATAATTAAAATCTCAAAACCCAATTTAATTAAAGTAGAAACTCCAAATAATAAACATTATTTAATTAAATTATATCATCCTTAATTTAATTAATAATAATCCTTATTTTTCAATGACTAATTAAATTTTTGTTAACCTAGAATTTAATTAAATAAAACCTTCATCTCACATTAATTAATTGAATTCCACTTTACCTTGAATATAATTAAATGAAACACTAACTCCTCATTTAAGTATCATTTAATATTACCCTTCTTTGATAACCCCCAATTCCCCATTTACATGTCATTTATCTAAATTCCTCTCATCTTAATTTAATTAAATAAAGACTCCAAATCAACATCATTTAAAATAAATTTAATTCTTTTCATATATATTTAATTAAAAAAACTTCTCCATCTAAATTTCATTTAATTAAATTACATCAAAATTAATTTAATTTAATTAATCCCCCAATATCATATTTAATTAAATTATTTTCAACCACAAATTTAATTGAATTAATTTATCGTGAATCTCAAAACATGGTAGATCACATGGTTTGACTTGCACAATCTAAAATAATATGGTAAGACAGTGCATTATCTACTTTAAACGTGTTTTAACATGCATGGATAACCCGCATGGTTTGACTAACCGTGTGCAGCTTGTGCGAATGTCATTTCCTAGTTCAGTTTTCCCAAAACCCATCCTGCTATTCGGGAAACTCCTTGAGCCCTTAACCAAGCTCGTTATCAATACTTTAAGAGATCCCAACTCACAAAACATCTTTTCTGAAGCTTGGTTTTAAAATAGAACTATGCAGTAAATGAAAAAAGTTCAAAAAAGTTCATATTTTTTCCCGGTCCAAAAACACAGGTCTCTAGAAACTACCCACCTTAAAAACTTCATGTCCTTGAGAATCCATCAGGAACTACTACAACATCAACAAAACCACCCAGGACAAGACATCTCATTTAAACGATCGTGTTTCATTCCCAAATGCCCAACACACCTTTAAACATTTTGAAACCCAATTCCACAACTCTTTAATTGAAATACATCATCGACCCATGAAACTCATACCCATCATTAAACTGACGGTGTGCCTTTAAAACGATTTCAACACCAATCGCATGTATATAAAATTCCTAAACCAACTATTGGTGACCTCCCCAAGCCAATCCATTATATGGATACTTTAAAACATTCATTCCCCAGCACTAACAAAGTCATAACCCAAAGATCTACACATCCCATGTACCCCCCAGATAACAAATACTCATCAAGACCAATGATTTTTAAAACATTATCATGGTGTAAGACCGATGCTATCTCAGTGGCTGCAGGACGAGGCCATGATAGGGTAAATGCTCATCTCAATAAAAAGACCACACTAAGGGCAAACCTATGTCACTAGAAGATCATTTGAACTATTACCAGTCAACTCTTTTAAGAAAAGCTCATCTTTACCTATCGATGCATCATCAACTAAAACCTGATGTTTATTTCACCAAAGGAATATGTGTTCATTCAAAGAATACCACTGAAACTCTTCCAAAAATTAACGGAGCTTCCAAAATTTTGTGCACACCACCAACCTTATCATGTCATTCTGCCAAGAAATCACTGACATGTTTACTAGAATAGATGTGACAGTACCCACCTTAGGAGTGTCCATTTCATTGAAAGGAAAGACTAGTTTCTCTCATGTTCTCTATTTCAGAAACACCATAAAGTCACGTGTGATGTTCCACAACCCACGATCACCATGTCAACATCTCACATGAAATCCAAAATTTTAAACCAACTCGCGTTTCAAAATACTTGAGTCCCAAAAATTCTTCCTGAGAAGTGGGATGATCTTACCTTAACACCCCAATCATTGTACTTTAGAGTTAACCTTAGAACGTCCTTAATAGATGAACATGCCCAAGGCATGTCTAACAAACTGAACCAAGAGTTCTTAAATTCTTAATCCCAAAAAAATAGTCAAGATACAACGACCACACCTCAATATAAAGGTGTCATTCTTTAAAACCAAAAATTCTTACTA
This sequence comes from Viscum album, assembly GCA_963277665.1. Taxonomy (NCBI): domain Eukaryota; kingdom Viridiplantae; phylum Streptophyta; class Magnoliopsida; order Santalales; family Viscaceae; genus Viscum; species Viscum album. Next base: position 1,432,211,963 of record OY728141.1, read on the forward strand.
GGGTAAACAACACTTAAATGGTACCAACATTAAAATGATCATAGAGGAAATAAGGTAAAATCCCTCTTTAAACATTTAACATTTAGTTTCATTTCATTTAAAATAATAAAATTATCACTTGAATTCTTTTTTAACATAGAGGAGACCTCAAAGGGTCCCAATTATTCTAATCTAGGTTCTTCAAAATGCAACCCACAATAGTTCATTCAATCAAAACTCAGTAGTTTTAAATTTATAACCATTTCTAGACACACTATGGTTATACAAGAATCAAACACATGGGTGGCCATATACAAATCGATAAGTCACCCATACACCTTAACACTGGAATTTGGCTTACATTCAATAAAATCAAGGTTCATTTAACATTTTAACTTTATAATCCCTTTTTCAATCACTCAAATGCATGAGTTTCCCATTTTCTAGTTATAAGTATCCCATACACCACTCAATTGAAATTGGATCCCATCGTAAACACAACCACTCAATTTTTCACCAATGCATCAATTTACACATCAAAATATTTATAGTGTGTTATCAAAAGAAGTAACCCATAATTATGGTATACCACAGAAGCATGGCATAATAACAAAGCAGGTTAATCAAAGATGTAAAATTGTAAGTAAACACTCAAGCATGTTAAATCTACCACTAAAACATGCTATCTAAAGAGGCATGATAAATCAGATCCAAACATAGAATTACCCCCAAGGTAGACAATCAAAATTTGTAGGCATCCTACTATTGAAATGATATGTCATGTCATATGCATGAAATGTGAATCTCTAAGTGCCTACGATGATTCATGTAATATAAATTCCTTGCCATGTTATTCCAAGGAAAATTTCCAAAATTCTCAAAATCAATAAGAAGTGGAAAGTATACCAGTCACCCAAGTTGAAATCATATCAACTGTAATAGAAAATAATATCAACATCAATTCCAAACCCTAGGCACCTGGTAATTTCCAGTACATGGGGGGATCAGTCCAAGACACAGATATTAACCAAGAACAGAAACCGTCCTAGTCTACTTTTTACCATCACAAAATTGAAAGAAAAAGTAAAATAAAGAAAACTAAACACCTCTAATATGACATTGTAACATCCCATTCTAGCTTACCCTCGAACCGGTAGTCAGATCAGTCGTCGCATGACCTCAAGTGCATCTCCCCGTATTCACGTGGTTGCCGACTAGTAGTGAGGCTCTATAGATAGTCAGTGGGGAGAATATACCCTCATATTCAGGGTACACAGTGGAAATAGATAATAAACTCAGACAATAGAAGAAGCTGATATAAATAAATAGTCAATTGAATAAATAAAGTGTCCAACACCAATTTATACAATGCACGCATTTCCTATTGATACATATCTGAAAGAAACATAAAAACTGAATGATTTATATCTTAGAGTAGAAATAATGAAAAGACTCAATGCCCTAAGGTTGATCTCCATGGGCATCCCAAGATCACACTTGATCCCTTTCTCCTAACTCCCAAGTACAGGAAAATAGCAACAAGAATGATCCAAGGTACAGCAAACAAGTAGAGTCTACTCGGGTACCCTAGTGCAATGGCAATCCAATTAGGGTGTGAGATATAAATCTCAGTTAGATGGGACCACTTATTTCTATATCAATCTAGACAATTCAATATAATTAAACTATGTGCAGGTACATGAATGTTATAACTGAATTGAATAATTAAACTACAACCCATCCAGGTTCCTACGAGACACCTGATGAAGATACCTAATTCGGTTCATAGATGGAAATAAGAGTTTGAAAAGGAACTATATATATGTAATGTATAAATAAATAGTTTAACAGATTATTTTACATTCTTTATTTAACTACAAAAATCCTCAGGTTCCCCTGGACACCAATATCTCATTACTAATCTCAGTCGTTCCAAAGTCTGAACCATTTCTCATATTCAATTCACAAATCATTACATCACATCGTCTGTTATTAACAATTTAATTCAAATCATCTGCGACCAATTGGACCCATGGTCCAACTTTAATTAATTGGTGTATAACGCCATGTATAGAACCCTCGTGAGTATTTGGAGAATTAGTCCTTATCTCACAACCCATGGGTATTTGGTGCATCAGTCCATGTCCCATAAAAGAAAATTTACATGCATGTTGGGTATATAATGTCATGTCTATCACCCCATGAGTATTTAGAGCATCAGTCCCTATCTGACAACCCATTTGTCATTCATTCAAATATATATATATATATCATGGGTGTATAATGTCATGTTTAGAACCATAATATCACATCCATTATTAATTCATAAATTAATTAATCAATTACATTAATTAATTCAATAACTAATTAACAACATCACATTCACTAAAAACTAAAAAAATAGTTAAACACAACAATTCCATTAGTTAACTCAACGATTAACTAATAATTACTATAAAATTAATTAATTCAACCATTAAATAATATCATCAATTTCCCTAGTTAATTTAACAGTTAACTAATCAATGGGCAACAATCTCAATATTACATAATTAATTAGCAAAATAATTATCACAGGGAAACCATCCCAATATCACATAATTAATCAAAAAATTAATTATCTCAACTTAGTCAAAATAAATATCTCATAATTAACCCCTGATTAATTATCTATATTATAAACTCATAATACATAATTAATTCACAATTAATAATCTCAACTTAACCAGTTTAAAATCTAATAATCAATCCTCTGATTAAATATCATCTCAAAGAACAAAATTAATTCATAATTAATTATTTCAAATTAACCAAATTAATATATCATAATTAAACACCCGATTAATTATCATCACAAATCACGTAATTAATTCATAATTAATTATTTAAATTTAACGAAACTCATATCTCATAATTAATTCCTCAATTATTTATCATCTCAAAGCACATAATTAATTCATAATAAATAATATGAACTTAACCTAATTAATATCTCATAATTAATTCCTTGATTAATTATCATCTCAAAGTAAATAATTAATTCATAATTAATTATCTCAACTTAACCAAATTAATTACTCATAATTAATCCCTTAATTAATTATTATCTCAAAGAACATAATTAATTCATAGTTAATTATCTCAACTCAAACAAATTAATTTCTTATATTTAATCCCTCAATTAATTATCATCTCAAAGAGCATAATCAATTCATAATTAATTTTCTCAACATAACCAAATAATTTACTCATAAAGAATCCCTTAATTAATTATCATCCCAAAGAACATAATTAATTCATAATTAATTATATAAACTTACCCAAATTAATTACTCAGAATTATTCCCATAATTAATTATCATTTTAAATAACATAATTAATTCATTATTAATTATCTCAACTTAACCAAATTAATTGATCATAATTAATCCCTCGATTATTTATCATCTTAAGAGAATAGTTAATTCATTTTTAATTATCTCAACTTAACCAAATTAATTACTAATAATTAATCTCCTGATTAATGTTCTATTTTTACAACCTCAAAGAATATAATTAATTTAAAAATAATCATATTATTCCCCTAATATAAAATTTTACAAAATATTTCAATAATCTTTATTAAAAACAATAAATTAAAAAAACCGAATTTTATTAACTCGAAAAAGTTTAGAACCCTACCTTAACAAATTTAGCCAAGACAAAGCTTCCCAAGTCAACCCACGACCCGCTTGCACATAAGCACCTCCACATTAATGTGCGCGTGTACTTAGAATTGATTTCAACAACTAAAAACAACAACTGGCACTCACAATTACTGTGGTGGAGACCAAGGCATACCAAAATAATCAACTACAACCCAATTACACCATAATTACCTATTCAAGGGGTGTGAAATGAATTATCAGTATATAGACAAACCCAAAAATGATGGCAGTGAACCAAATCGAGACGAATCGCTTCGCCTTCAGCAGTGATTGTTTGAATACAAACCAATGGGTCTTAAGAAATCTTCTACACCACCTAGAATCAGTATAAAAGATGAATATGAATTAATCCCGAATATAGGGTTTTGGCCTAACGGAGATTAGAAGAATGAGTGTCAAGAAGAATGATGTGAAGAACAAAACATGCAGGTAAGGACTTACCTCTATGATATGGAAAACTTCCATGTCGGAACCATCGCAATCCGGCGCGTGGAGAGGGAGTCGGGAGAGGAGGGTGGTGTTCCATCCATGTGTGTTGCACCATGGGTGTGTCACGCATCAAGTAGGTGGGGGGAGAGGTGCACCTCCCTCTTCTATTCTACATCAAATAATAAATTGAAAACCCTAAAATAAATATAAGAATTAATATAATATTAATAATGATAATAATACTCAGCATATTATTGTAATCACCCATTAATATTACACATCTTTGATAAACCCGAATACCCTAATTACACATCATTTAATTAAATTATTCTCCAACAAATTTAATTAAATAAATTCTCCAACTCATAATTATTAAATTAAATTCTCTCAAACAATTTAATTAAAAAAAACTTGACACCTCAGTAATCATCATTTAGTTAAATACATTCCCATTGAATTTAATTAAATAATTTCTCCAATTTATGTTATTTAATTAAAATATCTGAATTAAATTTAATTAAATTAAAAACTACAAATCACCAACATTATTTAATTAAATTCTATCAACATAAATTTGATTAATAATAATCCCAATTTCAAAATGACTAATTAAATACATCTTAACCTTGAATTTAATTAAATAAAACCTCAATTTTTCATTAATTAAATAAATTACTCTTTACCTTGATTTTAATTAAATTAAAATAAAACTCCTCATTTACACTTCATTTAATATTACCATTTAGATTTAACCTTCTTTGGTAACCCCAACTCCCCATTTACTTGAAATATAGTTAAACTCTAATCATCTTAATTTAATTAAATAAAGACACCAACTCAAAATAATTAAAAATAAATTTAATCATTTTCATCTCAATTTAATTAAAAAAACTTCTCTATAAAAATATCATTTAATTAAATTATCTTAACATTAATTTAATTCAATGAAACATCAAATAGCTCATTTAATTAAATTTCTTTCAACCATGAATTTAATTTAATTAATTTAACCTGAACATAAAAATTAGGCAGACCGCATGGTTTGACTCACACTGCCTAACAAACTGTGTGCAAATCATGTCTCTGCAACTAGAAACCTGTTTTAACATGCACAGATGACCCGCATGGTCTGACTAACCATGTGCATCCCATATGAATGTCACTACTAGGTACGATTCTACCAAAACACATCCTTCCATCTAAAAAACTCTTCAACCCTTTACCCAAGCCCATTATCAACACTTTAAAAGATCCCAACTCATGATTCTTCTTTAAGAATTTTGTTTTTAAAAATGAACCATGCGGTAAATGAAAAGTATCAAAACATTGGTATTTTAGCTCGGTTCAAATACACAAGACTCTACACTAACCACTCATTTTAAATAAATTTATGCAATGATTTCTATCATATCTAAAGTGTGATTTATTGCATAAATGACTCAATTTATTTGTAAATAAAATTAAATCATAATGCACTTTATATGAAAATGATAAAACTTGATTTTTTTTCATAAGATTTTATGCATGTGAAAATTGAACTTCAAGTAATTGAAATGTTAATGAACTGAAATTATTTTATAAAAATATGATGATATAAACATACATTCCATATTACACCCATTGGATTAAATATTACTGTAGCTATGCTAATAAAATTTGTTTTAGATTGAGAACCTATTACCGATGTACTTATAAATGACTATGAATTTTTCAAAATCCTATTGTCGATTTTTTTTACAATAATGCCTATTAATAGAGTCTAACCTTGAGCCTAAATCTGGGAAAATCAGGATCATGCATTTTGAAACAAAAATTGTTTTGAATCTTTGTAATTTATTTTTATCGAGATAATTTCTGATCTATGTAATATTTTTTGTTTTTGTGTGTTCATGTTAAGAGATATTTTTGTGAGGTTCAAATTGTAAATATCTTATAAATTTCCATTTTAATTATATTTTTTTGGTCCTACATGATCAAGAGATTTTAGGGATATGAAGAAAGAGGGATTTCCAATTGTCTCGATCGAGGGATTCCATGGATAGAAAGAAAAAGCTCAGGTACTTCTGGTGTGTGGAATTGAGTTGATACTAATAGATTCGATCAATGGATTCTTGGGATAAGAATATATAAAATTTTATAGGTATAAAATTAGGGATACCTTATAGTATGTTTAATTTCATGGATACCTTATATCTAGTCTCCAGATCCACCTTAAATTATGGTTTAAAATTGTGGTATTAATAATATCCTTGTAAAGGTGTATTTAGTTTTCTGACCAATACTCTTTGTTTTCTTTTTAAATTTCCACAGTATTCTCTTTGAATTTCAATATTATAAATTTTTTTCTACGAAAATGAAGAATTGTATCAGTTTCTATAATTCTTATAGTGTAAATTTCTATTGCATTAACACTTTCATGATTAATTGTTAAAATACCAATTACTTATTATTACTATTCTTACTATATTACATACAATTTATATGTTTTTTGCATTTATTTTTTTACTATGATTTTTGATTTTAGAAGTAATATGAAAAGAAAATAATCTTAATACTTATAGAGGGTGAAAATTTTAATTTTATTTTAAAACTACAATTCACCCACTCTCTTGTATTTTATTATCCTGTATAACTTGGGAAGATATGTTGTACCAAATCCTGTCTTTTCCTTGGTTATGAGATTTTTATTTACTTTTTATTGATACCAACATTTTTTTATTAGTATTATTTTAATTAATTATGAATTTATGTTAGTTTATCAGATTTTCAATTTAATTTCATTACAGGAACTGTGTTGGTAGAGGAAATATTTTTTTGTTAGGAGTACCAGTTAGAACACTCAAAGACATAAATCTGACTAGAACACCTCTTTTGGATGAATTTTATTATGATTAATATCAAGATAATATGAAATCATATATCATTAATACAATATTTGACAACTTTATCATGATGAAATGAAACTATAAAGTTCTATAAAGGGAGGCTCTTAAACATTCTCATTAGAAAAGACATGACTATCAGGTAAACTATAAATTTTGTAATACATCATTATGTTCTATGACCATTAAAATATATAGTGAGGTATAATCCAATGAAATGGAAAATGTAATTAGGAAATGTTATATATTACATATTTCAAAACATTCAAGGTTTTGGAAAATCACAATGTTATGTTATGAGATAATTATCAAGCCTTTGATTTTCTACCTAGAGAAACGGTAACTCAAACTCATTAGTCATGAATATTATAAATATTTTAAAATATATGGATGAAAAAGTAGTTACTAGAAGGCAAAATCATTAAAAATATTACTGATATTATTCCCAATTAATGGGATTCCAAGAGGAATGTTATCTATGATACTAATCATTTTGAAAAGTTATGTTTGGATGGATTAATTAGAATAGTAATGAAATTATAAAGTAAAATTATATGAGTATATAAAAAATATAGAGGGATGAGTGGAGTGTAATTCAATTCTACTTCAGGTAACCATAATTATAGAACCTTTAATATGTGTACTATAACTTCTAAATCTCATATTTCAAAGACAAAATATAGGCATTCATATCGAAGTGGATCATATGATAGTGACAATAAACATGCTCAAATTAAAAGACAAATGAATAAGATTATTAGTAATATGAAATTCTAAATTTTTTATTAGAAAGAAAATAAAGACAAGAAATAATCATCCAAATTGATATTCTATGAATGTAAGAAGGAAAGGCATATTAGACTTTATTATCCTAAAATGAAGATGAAAAATAAAAATTCATGTATGCATTCTAAATTAAATGAAATAAATTCATTAAAGGATTAAAAACACCTAGTTCTAGTGGAGGGTAAGATCTTAAGATATTTCATCAAAATATGGTAGAATTGAAAGCTATAAAACAGTTAGATTCTATTCAAATATTTTGAGGGATGAAAAATTTTCCTGACAAAGGTAACTACTGAAACCCTTACAAATTGAGGTCTAGATTCTAAATTGAATTATAATTTACAATATTATTATTGAACACCATTAGAAGATGAAAAGTATAATTGATTATATATTAAAAAAATACAATTCATCAGAAGATGATGAACCTTTATCTACTACAGCTGAAATGTATAGATATTTAACTCTAATGCATAAAAAAAAATTGAAAAGTTCCTATGAGTTTACATAAGAAAAACTTATTAAAGCTAATATAAGGATTTAACAATTAACTTCATAAATTCCAGAACATTCAACTGAATTAGATTTAAAATCTTATTTTTAGATGAAATCTATTGATTAGAATTTATTGGTTCGGAAATTTAATTATCAAAATTTAGATAATCAAAATTTTATTGTTAAACTTAAATCTGATGTTATTAGTTTGAAGAAAATTTTATATAACTTTAATTATGTAAAGGAGAACATTGTTAAAATGTAAAATAAAATGAGATCCTCAATAACTTTTAATGTAACTAGATATAATACTAATAAACCTTATATTCATTCAAACTATTCGTTAGGTAAAAGTGAACCTTTTTGTCTTAAATATCAAAGAGGTTATCATTGGAATAAGTTTTATTCTTCAAAAAATTAATTTTTGGTTTTCAAAAATCATTTATTTTGGATGAACTAATAGATGTAAAACCGAGAAGATTTTGTTGGATTTTTATTCCAAATGTTTTATTTATTAACATAACTATACCCATACATGTGTGGGTATAAATAATTTAATTTTATCAATTTTAGAAAAATAAAATAAGTTTTATTAGAAGAAACAAATGGTGTATAAATAGTGGGTGTCATTGACATATGACTAGAGAAAATTCCGTTTTCTAGAATTTAAATAAATCTAATGGGGGATGAGTCACTCTTTGAGACAATTCAAAGGGTTAAATCATCAAAATAAATGATGTTTCCTTCTAAAAACATTAATTTCAAAATTTTTATTTGTCTTAGGACATGAGAACAACCTTATCAGAAAAATTCAGTAATGTGATGAGGGATATATTGTGAACTTCATGTATGATAAATGTATTATTCAAATACAACAATGTAGTTTTTTTATCTACTCATAGGTATGAAAATTCTTACACACTCAACTTAAAAGAATTAATTCATCAGAAATTTCATTGTTTAAGTGAAATTAAATGATTATCTTAGTTAAGTAATAAGATATTAGGACACTATAACTTTAAAACTATAACTAAAATTTTTATGAATGGAAATGTTAGGGATCTACCAGAAATAAATTTAATTCAAGAAAAGTATATAATCCTTATCAATTTGGTACTCAACAAATGTCTAGTTTTAAATATAAAAGTGAAGTGTCGTCTACTGAAACTTTAAATTTAGTTCACATGGATTTATTTGGTCCCATACAAGATTTAAATATAAGAAGAAAATACATTATATAAGTCTTGGTTGATGATTTCACTTTAATTAATTGGGTTTATTTTCTCACTCAAAAATCCAATGCTCTTAATCATTTTAAGGTATTTCATTTTTCTATTAAAAATTTTAAAAACCTCCCTTTGGTTATTATCCAGAGTTACAATTGTGGTGTGTTTGAAAATTAAGAATTTGAAACTTTTTATAGAAAAAATATATTACTAATAAATTTTCAACACCTAGAACACCACTACAAAATTATGTAATTGAGTGAAGAAATTGAATTCTTCAGAAAATTAATTGAAATTTTATAAGTGACAATTCTATCACTGGAAATTTGTGTTCTAAGGTTTTTAGAACTACTGGTTATACTATAAATATATTTTTACTCACATAATTTCTTAGTAAAACTCTTTATGAGCTTGGGATCAAAAGAAACACAAAAATTTCTTACTTCAAAACTTTTGGGTGTGAAGTATTCATCCAGAATACAAAAGACCAATTTGATCCAAAACAATAATTAGTGGATTTTTATGTTTATTATTGAAATATTAATTCTTATAAGGTTTTTAATAGAAGAAACGAAATTATTGAAGAAATGGTTTATGTAAATTTTAATGAATATTATCATTTTGGTTTTGGGAAACCATTATAAATTCATAGTTCCTCTAATGTTTTCAAAATTTATTCTATTAGTTTACTTGAATATTATATATAATTATCAATTATAAATCCTCTAGAAGTGGAACATTATATTCCCAACATCAAAAAATCACTTTAACAAAATATGTGTATTCATTATTCCAAGATCAACTTACCAAATTACCCAAAAATAAGTCTATCGTAAGACATAATCCTTTTATTATATAATTGGGGATGTAAGTCAACCAGTTAAAAGTAGAAGTATTCAATGAAATTCATGTGATTTTCATTCTCTCCTAACACAAATAAAACCTAAAATTGTGGATTATGGTTTAGGTTATGATATTTGGAAAATGGAAATGCAAGAAGAGATCAATCAATTTGAATGGAATCAAGTTTGGAACTTAGTTTAACATCTCCTAGATCTAATGGTAATTGGAGTAAAAAAATTTTGTAACAAATGTGATGGAAATAGAATAATTATTATAAATAAATCATGGACTTTTTATGAAGGTTATTTTCAAGAAGATGGTATAGAGTACGGATAAACTTTTACAATTATATCTTGATTAGAATCTATTAGGGTCGTATAATCCAATATAGATTGCCATAATTTTTATTTATTTAAAATGGATGTGAAAAGTGTTATCCTTAATAGATATGTTTGAGAGGAAGTTTATGTTGAGCAACCTCTTAGTTCTGACGATATTAAATTTTTGGATAATGTATTTAAACATACTAAAGTACTCTATAGTATTAAACAAGATCTAAGAAATTAGTATGATATACTTATTTGATATTTTCATCAAAATAATGTTGTTAAGTGTGTATTGAACAAACTACTTTCATAAAGAAAATTTTCAAAAATAAATTCTTTTTTTTAATATATATCGGTGAAATTATTTGTGGTTAAAATAAAAAATCACATTCAGATAGTTTTCCTTAACTTATCAAAAATGAGTTTGAAATCAGTATGATGGGAGAACATAACTTTTCCATTGGTTTTAAGATTTTCCAAAAAACAAAAGAAAATATTTTAACACAACATAAAAATATTATATATTTACAAAAAATAATTGGTTTTGAAAATGCATAAAAAAATATTACTCAGGTAGAAACATCTATCAAACTTGAACTTGATGAAACTTAAAAATTGATATGTCAAAAACTTTTTATAATTATGATTGTAAGTTTAATATATCTTAATATAAGTCAACTGTAATTTTTTTTTAATATTTTTAAATATGATATATCAAGATAATAAAAAATTCGCATATTTTACAGTCGAAAAAAGAATTTTTTTTATACCTTAAAGGTACTTCAAACCATGGATTATTCTATTATTCCAGAAATTATTTTATTCTCAATAGTCACTAGGATGCTGAATTTGTAGGGTTTTAGGTTATATAGAAAATATTATTCTGAAATATTTTAGTAATTTGTAGGGGATTTAGTATCATGGTATATAAAGAAGAAATATTCTATAGCACTTTCCACTATTAAAGAAGAATATATAGCAGTTGAATGTTTTTGTGATCAAGTGTTGTAGATGCAACACACACTGATTGATTTTTCTTTGATTTTTACTTGAGCTACAAATATTTGTGATAATACTAGTGATATTTACTTATCTATAAACCCAATACATCATTCCAAAGAAAATAACATCGATGTAATGCAAAATTTAATTAGGGATCACACACACAAAAATAGATATTTATCTCAACTATATCGAAATGAAAAAGCATCTTACTAATATTTAAAAAAACATATTACTTTAGATAGATTATAATTTACAAAATTGATGTTGATAATGATCAACCTAATGTTCTTTTCAATATAATTTTTTCATATATCTCTTTAAATATAAAACTTCTCTAGTGAAATAGAAAGAAATATTTCAATAATATTGGTTTTTTACTTTTTTCAGTTTTTCAATCTTATTGGTTTTTCAATTTTATCAGTTCTTAATTTTATCTGTTTTTTCTTTTTAGATATTTTTATTTTATTTTAAACTATAAGAATTTTATATTACTTTATTTTAATATTTTTTCAAAATATTAACAATTTCAGTCAAGTCATCCTTGAAAGAGTAAGATTATCCATTAATTTTAGAATACAAATTCATCAGGGTTTAATCTCTTCAACTATGTATTTTATTGTTTTAATATTAACCTAAGGTTTTTGTTTATCATGGGTGGAGATGATAAAAATTCAAAAATTATTAATTACTTTTAATAGGTTGAGTCTTTATTGTTTTTTAAAAGAAACCTTTTTCTATAATAATTCAAGGGAATTTTAAATTTAGGTCATAAATTAATTTGTACAGTCTCTTATTTGGACATTCATTTCCATGTAAGTATTTGAGGACTACTCATATGAAAAGTAAAATATTAATAGTTAAAAGAAATCTTAAATTACTATATAAGGATGACACCATCAAGGGTTTTTCTCATCAAATTTTTCTATCTATGAATTTCTATATTGAATTGTTTTTTAACAGATTTATCTTTATAAGAGTCTATCTAAGGAAGCCTAGAAGGCCATATGTAGAGATTAAATATTTCCTAGACAAAGAATTAATAACATTGATGCATCCAAATATCTCTCTATAATCATTAATGGAGAAGGTAAAGTTAAAATTTTGATAATATAGAATCATGTCTTCTATTATATAGATATTCTTAATATGATTCTAAATACTAGTGGAGAAAGTGAAGTTCAACCCAAACTCACTTTATAAGAAGATATTTTTTATAGAAAAGAATAATCAAAATTGAATAGAAATTGAAAATTTATATTAAATTAATTATTATGAAATGTTTTTTATAAAATATCTATATATTTATTGATATTTTTTCACGACCCCTTCCCCCAAAGGTACCCCACATGGTCCCGGAATGGGGGAAGGTAGATAATGACAGCTAAATACCACCTCCAATAGGCCATGGGTTAGAGACAAAAACCATAGTTATATCATACACAAAAATAGGAGGAATTTCCATATGAGATTGATAAATGATATATTATATAGAAACACTGAACAAATCTAGATGATAAAAAATGTAAATAGAGATCCCAATACTTGACTGAAATTTGATAAAACTGAGCAAATGTAATAAAACTACAAGTACCCAAAGATATCATTGGTAGTGACCTCAAAGCCCAAACTGCTTCTGAATAACCTCAATGAGCTACTAAAGAGTATGCAGATCACCAACCAACTATAGTAGTCCTGAAAATGGTTTATATATATGTTGGGTGATCATAACATGTATAATTTTTAGGGTCCTCCGTGGTGACTCTCACGTGAAAGATAAAGAAGAAATACCAAATCCCAGTGAACAAAAGGTGGAGCTAACTTATCACATAATAATGTATAATAAGTACCCAAACTCACCATAGTTCTCTCACCAAGTATCATATGCAAGTTGTCATATAATATAATATCAAAATAATATACCCCACTACCACTTCCCCACATGTTTTTCATTGTGCTCCAATATTACACATCTTGATCCATCTCTCTCCAAAAGTATGTTAGACTGAATACATCTAGGATAAAGTATCATAACATATATCATGTGCATCACATCATACCATATACCCCATGTATCATACCATCCCATCATCCCATTCCACATCTCCATATAGTAACCACATAGGTTCAAAGAGCCCCCACATTTTGTATGTTGAGTATTATACCACAAGACATCACAACCCATACATTGTAACGCCCCGACCCCAGCTACCCAGAGTCGGTGCATTACTTCGTAACATTGGCATGATCACAAAAGATCAAGTCTCGAAAGACCGATTAGTTTAGTAGCCTTGCAAACACTAGATACAGTCATAAGTCTTACATTACATCATAAAGTGAAAAACTAATAACAATGTCTTCATAGTCCACACTCATATCCTCTTCTGACTATCCCTGCAGGTCATTCATAAAATACTTCTTCACATCCTGGAAAATATTAAAACATTGAATGGGGTGAGCTCAGATGCTCAGTAAGGATAACAATATTGCAGAAGCTTTCATAAATAAACATAAAAATTTAAGGCAATGTATAACTAAAACAAAAGCCTTTTAAACTTGAACATCAACATAATATGGCAAAAGTAAAATGAGATAATTCCATTCACTTCTTCACATGGATATTCTACTGGTCGAATAATCACATGCAATATCAATAACCACTTTCATAAGGATGGAATGCATAATGCCAGACTATCATAACCACGTAGTCAAGGCCTCGTGCCAAGACCACAAATAAGATTTTGTCAAGGCCTCGTGCCAAGACACTAGTTTGTCTCATGAGACCTGCCGATGCATCGAGGAGCTATAGCGGGCTCCACCCGTCACTTATTAAGTCCAATGCATTCCTCATATGAATAGGTTTAAACATATCATAAACCATAACATAATCGTATCACATAAAACATGCATAAAGGAAACATAACATTTCCACATTTCAATCACGAGATATCAATACAACACAATGATATAATAAAAACGTTTTCAAAACCATTTTCAAAACCAAAATAAAAGAAAGTTAAAACTTTGTATTTATTTTTCATTAAAAAAAGTGATGGCTTGTAGAGGAAGCCGAAACTCAAATAATGGTCACGGCGGCGGAGAAGTCGTTGTCGCCACATAAGTACGGAAATAAAAACATTCCCTTTTTGTCGTTTAGTAAAATGCTTCGTATAAAAAAGATTCCTTTTGAATAAACGTAAAAGTCAAAGGGGTTTATACACTGTATAAAAGAAATTTGTGTATAAAACAAAATATGCCTAAATGAATGGAGATTGAGACAAAGTCCCTTAAAATAAAATATATCTATTATGTGTATTCACTATATGTACAAATAAATAAAGTATAAATACAATATACAACATAATAATATCATGACATAATTTTAAAGTAGGAGATTAACCCAAAGAATGGAAGTTGGGTTAAGAAATTCCCTTACCTTGTGTCCGACTTGACTCAACCGTTCTTTAACCTCCTGAATAATAAACTAGAGTTAATATATAACTTATTAAGAACCATTTTAAATTTCATTATCCTTTTTATATCACTTATTACAATGTTATGAACATTATGTAATTATTTATGTTAATAACGGTCGTTTTGTCGATCTTTGGTAACTTGAGTCAACAATAAACTTCTTATAATTACAAGTTGTTCATGTGGTAGAATATCCATTATATCCCGAATTATATTCATGATTTATATATCATATATATCTTATATATCCAGTATATACATTCATTTATAATATTACGTAACATTTAGAGGTAAGAAATGAAATGCACCGTTCATGGAGACGGTAAGCCGTACGTACGCATGAATGCTACTTTCATTTCAATTTCATATTTAATGGAACTAAATCATAATGATATAAATGTATAATATAATTCCAGTATAATATAGTGTATAATACCATTTTCTTCATCCTTTATACATCCCACATATGGCATTAACGATTCAAATCACTTTGAGGGGGCGGTAGTCCGCACTTCCTAAAATGAAATTATCTCGTTTTACCCATAATGGAAATCATAAAGTATGCCATAAATGAGAAATTCAGAAGAATAAGTAAAACATAAACATATTATATATCATATATAAAAATAGTGACATCTTAATGGCCACCTTTGAAGGTGTTATATGAGTGTTGAACAATCATCGTTTCGTGAGGCAGAAATTCGCCATCCACAGAAACCGTATGTTCTTTAACCATTAGATGTAGGTGTGTGTAAGTGTAGCTCGAATACTTCTTATAACAACATCCTAGTATATTGAGGATACTGTTGTTGTTACAAAAGAAATGAATAAAAAGATTTTAGGGGGGTGGAGATGAAAAATAAACAAAACAACATTAGAAAAGACATTACCTCAAAATCGGGTAACTCTTTTTGATTTTAGCCAAAGGCTTCATTGGGAGGATTTCTACCCAATGTAAGGCTTCTAGGAGTAAGAGGGGGAAGTTGGGAGAGTATTTGGGCAGAGTTTGGCCGAGACAAATGGCTTGAAAGTGTAAATGAGGTGGGAGAGGTGGGGGCCTTTTATAAGTGGAGAGGAGGGGCACTTTTGGAAAGATTGAAATGTTACATTATTTCACAATGATTTTCGGATTCTAAAGGTCCCACACTTATATAATTCGGGGATAAGGTGATAAGGTTTCGAAATCTCCTCATCCAATATGCTTTGTACAAGTGTAAGCCTTGTATTTTGCATTATCTTCTCATTTTATTTAAATCGTTAAATAATGAGGTCATCGCTGCATCATAATAATGTCATAAATAATTTAATTTATTTAATGTCTAAAAAATATAAAAAAAATACTATGATGTAGGAAAGCTTTTTATCTTTCTAATTAATATTTATAGACAAAATTTGGACTTGTGTAACCCCACTTAAAAACGGTTTTAGTAAAATAACTCATGTTTGTGTCAATTTAATTTTAACATTAAATAAATATATATTAATGTCATTTTCCAACTAAAGTGGCTCCATGGAGTCCCCAAGTTGACCCATGGGTTCTCTTGGTCGGCCATGACTCATCCAATAGAAGCAGGACAAGTGTCATGCTCATCTCATATTATTAAAACATTATTTGTACCTTAAACTACACTAATTACCTCTAATCGCGATTAAGAACTTAAAAGTTACTATTCACCAAAAAATTATTTTAATCTCATTGAACCACATTTTACTTCTTAATGACAACCATGTATGTCGGATTTTTGAAAATCAAATCACAGAAGTGGTAATATTTCATTTAAACGAAAAATCAGTTATTTAACTACCACTTAGTGGTTTCACTATTCATCAAAAATTGAAGTTTTTCAGAACAAGGCCAAAATTTCACCCTAAGCTATAATTGATATTCCGAATTCAAAAATGATGTCTATTTTAAAAAATTCCAAACATATAAGTTTCATTAATTAATTTTATAATTAATTCCCGCTGTTACGACAAATAGCGTGTTTTTAAGAAACAATTTATATCAAAAGATTGGCAATTGTTTATGTCCAATTTCAATGTTAAATTAATTATAATGACCACCATTGGATAAAATGGTAAAAATATATTCTAATTATACCTTAAAACCACTAAATAGTATAATTTATCACAATAAATTATTTTGATTAAAAAAGTTGTTTTAAAGTATTTTTCACTATTCATAAAAATTAGAAGTTCTCAGAAAAATACCAAAAATTCAACATAGGCTAATTTCGATATTCCGAATCCAAAGATGAAGTCTATTTTGATAAATAAAATTTATAAAATTTCAAAAAGTAGGTATTACTATTCACAATGGCTAGTTTAATTAGTTGTGGTGTGTGTTAGAGCTCGAGGTTGCGTACAACACACGCTATTGCATTATTCGAAGGGAAACGTACCGTGGAAGCTTGGGGTGTTACATTCTCCCCTCCTTCAATAAATTTCTTCCTCGCAATTTGAAGTTTTTCTTTGAAAATAAAAGGTTGAAAAGAGAAAATACCTTTGAGGAAAACCCACATCAGAAATAAGGTTAATAAATATATAACATTAAAAGAAAGCAAGATAAGTACAAAGGTCACCCGATATAGCCCATTATAGGATTATATGAAAATATGGATATGGAGGAGAAACAAACCATCAAGGTCTGATGGAGAGTTATAGAAAACAGGATTAGGAGCAAGTTAAACCACAAGAAAATCACAAACTTGTGATTGGTTAAACGGTCATTGAATCCCCAGTTGGAAAAGTTAACTGACAACATTTTTGTTTTAAGTTACCTTTTATAATGTTGAGGAATTTATTTAGGAGATTTACTAAGAACTTAAGGGAATATACATACTTGTTATGTATACTTTCATTCGTTAATAAATTTTTACCACAAACCCAACTTTTACTCCAAATGGTAACGGAACTCAAAAATATTCTATTTATCCTAATTGTATAAGGTTCAAAATGTTAACACATACCATTTAGATTAGTAAAACTATTTTGTAATAACCAGGGACTTCCTGTAGGCTAGTGGTAGGAAATAAAGGCTTGTCGCACTATGGTTGTGGGTTCGATTCCTGCAGCTTTGTCCGACGCGACGGGTTATTCCCCACCCTGCAGGTTGTCCTTTTTCCTAAAACTATAGTATTATAATATTCCAAAAATAATCTTCAGAAATTCTTTAACCTTAAACAAAACTATCCATGGTTCAACTTAATCCATTCCAACCTTAATTGTTATCCAAAATACCTTCGTCCAGACTTTATCTAAAAGGTCTCTAAATTCCAAAATCAATTGTAACATCAGATTCCCCAAACAAAGAAAAGTTTCTCTTATTGTCACATACTAAAAATATGATTACCTTAATCATATTAAAACCTTACTGAAATCAACAAGTACTGCAGTACAATCCATATATATATATCACATTATTCTTATAACCAGAATATAATCCTTGCATCCAAAAGCACCAATACATTAATTATTCCGCTTCAACTGTAGTCACAGCATAAGATTGGCCTTGATCCCTTGGCCTTTTCTGAGGTAAGTTTCCCTGACGCTTAGGACATTCATTTGCATAATGCCCTGTTTCCCTACAATTGTAGCATTCAACTTTGACAGCCTCTTTCTTTCCCTTGCAATCACGAGCCTGGTGACCCTTTTCTCCACATTTATAACAAACTCCCATTCCTTTTAGGCAAGTACCAGGGTGATTCTTCCCACAATTATCACATAATGGAAAATCCTTCTTTCCCTTTTTCCCTTTATCTGTCTCTTGTTCCACCGTTCTCTTCTTCTCTTGCTTTACTTTGTTGTCATAAGACTTAGAGAATTCTTTTTCTGTCTTGATAGCACACGAGACAATATCTCCGTATGATGAGAAGGATTGTGATACTAAAGCTCGATGGAGAAATTGTTTTAACCCATCAAAGAAATGATCAATCTTACTCCTTGGGTTATGTATATAATCGGCATCATGCCTCGCTAACCTTGTAAAGTTATCCTCATACTTTGCGACATTCTCATCCTCCTTCTGCCTCAGACTCAGAAATTGTCTTTCCATATCTGCTCGATGGTCATGAGGAAATCATTTTTCTAAGAAAATATCTTTGAACTCTCTCCATTCCATACTTGATAATTCTTCATCTTCCTTTGTATTTTGAATCAATGACCACCATTGATCGGAATCTTCAGTGAGGCGGTAAACTGCCATGACAACCTTCTCCCTTTCACTACTCCCCAAGGCATGTAATATTTTCTCTAAGGAATTTATCCATTGCTCAGCTACTATAGGATTTGTACTCCCATTGAAGGTTGGTGGTTGTTGCCTCATGAAACGGTCTAGCATTGATCCTCCACGTTGTGGATCAGGGTACTCCATACGAGTAAGGTTATTATTCATAACCTGAGTGAGTTGTCCCAGTATGGTAATAAGTTGATCAGCACCAGTTGTATCTCCAGATCCACAATAATTATCTTGAGCAGGAGGGCAATCCCTACACGGAGTTCGTGCATTGATACGGTTTCCATTCCTTCCACTAGGCACCATTTCTAAACAATGGCATAAACTAGATTAGTTTATGAATCAAAATACATAATTCCATACTTGTTAAACACTTTACATAAATTGAACTATTTATGGATATAATCCATAATCATAAAAAGAAATGTTTTCTTTGAGGAAGTATGTACTCATAACCCTTTATAGTGGTTTGTAAATAAAATGAGAATTATCCTAAGCATATCCCCCGGGAGTGTCGTACCCAAGAGTACAGCAAGGCCTGTTGTCGTGCACCAGTTCCCGTTCGAGTCTAGCTCAAAGCGGTGTTTTCGGGTTTTACCCCTAGGTACATCTGTGCCAGAGCCGCCTCTACCTGCTCGTATCCAGACAGGGATGTATTGCTCGGAAAACTCATAACATCTCTATAATACCAAAATTCTAGGAAGTTCTTCTATACTAATCCTCAAAGTCTATCTTCAGGTTATGTGCTCTAATCAGAGTTTATATAAATCTAGCTTCCAAGGTTAGTACTAAACTGCCTCTGATACCAGCTGTAACGCCCCGACCCCAGCTACCCAGAGTCGGTGCATTACTTTGTAACATTGGCATGATCACAAAAGATCAAGTCTCGAAAGACCGATTAGTTTAGTAGCCTTGGAAACACTAGATACAGTCATAAGTCTTACATTACATCATAAAGTGAAAAACTAATAACAAAGTCTTCATAGTCCACACTCATATCCTTTTCTGACTATCCCTGCAGGTCATTCATAAAATACTTCTTCACATCCTGGAAAATATTAAAACATTGAAACGGGTGAGCTCAGATGCTCAGTAAGGATAACAATATTGCGGAAGCATTCATAAATAAACATAAAAATTTAAGGCAATGTATAACTAAAACAAAAGCTTTTTAAACTTGAACATCAACATAATATGGCAAAAGTAAAATGAGATAATGCCATTCACTTCTTCACATGGATATTCTACTGGTCGAATAATCACATGCAATATCAATAACCACTTTCATAATGATGGAATGCATAATGCCAGACTATCATAACCACGTATTCAAGGCCTTGTGCCAAGACCACAAATAATATTTTGTCAAGGCCTCGTGCCAAGACACTAGTTTTTCTCATGAGACCTGCCGATGCATCGAGGAGCTATAGTGGGCTCCACCCGTCACTTATTAAGTCCAATGCATTCCTCATATGAATAGGTTTAAACATATCATAAACCATAACATAATCGTATCACAAAAAACATGCATAAAGGAAACATAACATTTCCACATTTCAATCACGAGATATCAATACAACACATTGATATAATAAAAACGTTTTCAAAACCATTTTAAAAACCAAAATAATAGAAAGTTAAAACTTTGTATTTATTTTTCATTAAAAAAAGTGATGGCTTGTAGAGGAAGCCGAAACTCAAATAATGGTCACGGCGGCGGAGAAGTCGTTGTCGCCACATAAGTACGGAAATAAAAACATTCCCTTTTTGTCGTTTAGTAAAACGCTTCGTATAAAAAAGATTCCTTTTGAATAAACGTAAAAGTCAAAGGGGTTTATACACTGTATAAAAGAAATTTGTGTATAAAAAAAAATATGCCTCAATGAATGGAAATTGAGACAAAGTCCCTTAAAATAAAATATATCTATTATGTGTATTCACTATATGTACACATAAAGAAAGTATAAATACAATATAAAACATAATAATATCATGACATAATTTGAAAGTAGGAGATTAACCCAAAGAATGGAAGTTGGGTTAAGAAAGTCCCTTACCTTGTGTCCGACTTGACTCAACCGTTCTTTAACCTCCTGAATAATAAACTAGAGTTAATATCTACCTTATTAAGAACCATTTTAAATTTCATTATCCTTTTTATATCACTTATTACAATGTTATGAACATTATGTAATTATTTAAGTTAATAACGGTCGTTTTGTCGATCTTTGGTAACTTGAGTCAACAATAAACTTCTTATAATTACAAGTTGTTCATGTGGTAGAATATCCATTATATCCAGAATTATATTCATGATTTATATGTCATATATACCTTATATATCCAGTATATACATTCATTTATAATATTACGTAACATTTAGAGGTAAGAAATGAAATGCACCGTTCATGGAGACGGTAAGCCGTACGTACGCATGAATGCTACTTTCATTTCAATTTCATATTTAATGGAACTAAAACATAATGATATAAATGTATAATATAATTCCAGTATAATATAGTGTATAATACCATTTTCTTCATCCTTTATACATCCCACATATGGCATTAACGATTCAAATCACTTTGAGGGGGCGATAGTCCGCACTTCCTAAAATGAAATTATCGCGTTTTACCCATAATGGAAATCATAAAGTATTCCATAAATGAGAAATTCAGAATCATAAGTAAAACATAAACATATTATATATCATATATAAAAATAGTGACATCTTAATGGCCACCTTTGAAGGTGTTATATGAGTGTTGAACAATCATCGTTTCGTGAGGCAGAAATTCACCATCCACAGAAACTGTATGTTCTTTAACCATTAGATGTAGGTGTGTGTAAGTGTAGCTCTAATAATTCTTATAAAAACATCCTAGTATATTGAGGATACTGGTTCTGTTACAAAAGAAATGAATAAAAAGAGTTTAGGGGGTTGGAGAAGAAAAATAAAACAAAACAACATTAGAAAAGACATTACCTCAAAATCGGGTAACTATTTTTGATTTGAGCCAAAGGCTTCCTTGGGAAGATTTCTGCCCAATGTAAGGCTTCTAGGAGTAAGAGGGGGAAGTTGGGAGCGTATTTGGTCAGAGGTTGGCCGAGCCAAATGGCTTGAAAGTGTAAATGAGGTGGGAGAGGTGGGGGCCTTTTATAAGTGGAGAGGAGGGGCACTTTTGGAAAGATTGAAATGTTACATTATTTCACAATGCTTTTCGAATTCTAAAGGTCCCACACTTATATAATTCGGGGATAAGGTGATAAGGTTTTGAAATCTCCTCATCCAATATGCTTTGGACAAGTGTAAGCCTTGTATTTTTCATTATCTTCTCATTTTATTTAAATCGTTAAATAATGAGGTCATCGCTGCATCATAATGATGTCATAAATAATTTAATTTATTTAATGTATAAAAATTATAAAAAAAAATACTATGATGTAGGAAATCTTTTTAGATTTCTAATGAATATTTATAGCCAAAATTTGGACTTGTGTAACCCCACTTAAAAACTGTTTTAGTAAAATAACTCATGTTTGTGTCAATTTAATTTTAACATTAAATAAATATATATTAATGTCATTTTCCAACTAAAGTGGCTCCATGGGGTCCCCAAGTTGACCCATGGGTTGTATTGGTCGGCCATGACTCATCCAATAGAAGTAGGACAAGTTTCATGCTCATCTCATATTATTAAAACATTATTTGTACCTTAAACTACACTAATTACCTATAATCGCGATTAAGAACTTAAAAGTTACTATTCACCAAAAATTATTTTAATCTCATTGAACCACATTTTACTTCTTAATGACAACCATGTATGTCGGATTTTTGAAAATCAAATCACATAAGTGGTAATATTTCATTTAAACGAAAAATCAGTTATTTAACTACCACTTAGTGGTTTCACTATTCATCAAAAATTGAAGTTTTTCAGAACAAGGCCAAAATTTCACCCTAAGCTATAATTGATATTCCGAATTCAAAAATGATGTCTATTTTACAAAATTCCAAACATATAAGTTTCATTAATTAATTTTATAATTAATTCCCGCTGTTACGACAAATAGCGTGTTTTTAAGAAACAATTTATATCAAAAGATTGGCAATTGTTTATGTCCAATTTCAATGTTAAATTAATTCTAATGACCACCATTGGATAAAATGGTAAAAATATATTCTAATTATACCTTAAAACCACTAAATAGTATAATTTATCACAATAAATTATTTTTATTAAAAAAGTTATTTTAAAGTATTTTTCACTATTCATAAAAATTAGAAGTTCTCAGAAAAATACCAAAAATTCAACATAGGCTAATTTCGATATTCCGAATCCAAAGATGAAATCTATTTTGATAAATAAAATTTATAAAATTTCAAAAAGTAGGTATTACTATTCACAACGGCTAGTTTAATTAGTTGTGGTGTGTGTTAGAGCTCGAGGTTGCGTACAACACACGCTATTGCATTATTCGAAGGGAAACGTACCGTGGAAGCTTGGGGTGTTACATACATGACATACCAATAATAATCCATAGGATACTATATCTAGAGATACATGTGTGTGAAATAACAATAATCCATTACATCCCTTTACATACATATATGGAAAAGGTAACCACCATGTACACTATCACATAAAAACTATCATGACAAGAGTGTGTGGAAAGAGGGTTGTTAACCATATATTCCTCAACAGCATATATGTTGTTTGAAACACCCTCTTAGATTATATTGGGATTATATATCCCTACCAACATTGGTTTGGTATCCTCTGAAATCATATATCATACATGAAATATATAGCTCATAACTTCACTTTGGGAATTAACCAAGTCTTTGGCTTAAATATAGTTATCATCCCTCAGACACCCGACTACCACTCCTAAGGACTAAATATACTATTAGAATAGAAGAATTCATAATTAATTTCTTTAATTGCGTTCATTACATTAATCATTTCACAATACAGAAATTAATTCAATTAACCGTTAACATTTCATTATCATTACTTTAACATGATCACCAATTTATTCCCATTCTCTCTAGTAATAAACCAGGTGATTCCAAGGTTTCTCCAGATTGTAGAATTTTCATAATTATAAAAATCCATAAACCCCATAGATTAATATGTTAATTATTCATTATCATTCCATGTTTCTAGGTAGTTTATGACTCATCTAAAGTTACCATAAAAGAGATGTATAACGAAGCACAAAACGATGACTCAAGTAGTGGGGAAAGGAATTTAGAAACAATAAACCTCTCCATATTGAAATTTAATAAGATTCATAATCAAGAAAGAATCCATGTTTTAAATGTAGAAACAATATATCCCATCCTTAACTCATTCCATCAATCTTGGTTATATCCCTGTTACCGATATGCATATCACTATACATCCATTCTACCATCATCAGTTCCAACTTCTACCACAACCTTAGGCCTCCCAACCCATGTATCATCAACAATAAACCATCCCAATCTCAAATCACGTTAAATAGGAATACTCACATCCATATCAACACAAAAGGTATCAAGTTAATGGAAAAAATATTCAATAGGACATCTAGGTCCTTAAACCAAGGCATCCAGCCTTTATAAGAAAACAGACTCGATTAACCCCAAACATTTACCTTTTACAAACAAATATTTATTTACCATCTCAGATTAACTATTTAATTTATTATAGTTTACAACTAAAGTAATCCTAAGGATTCATCTATTAAAGGATACCAATTATTTAAACATTCTTTCAAGCATAACTTCTAGATTCATAAAACATATGGAATAACATTTTAATTAACATGCCTACTAATTATTTCAGAAACAAGAATTCTTGATTCTAATTATTTAGATAAATTCAATTAACATATGAAATAATATTTTTAATTAAACATTAAACAGTTATCCCTTTGGTTTCTATCGAATATAAGAAGGACTTCATTTAAACAAGGATCTTTAGTTCTTTAGCCAAAAAATTACTAGCTTTACATTATTTTACCAATTCCATGATATGTAACATAATAATAAATTGAATAATAACATTATAAACCATAGAGTAAATAAACATGATAACAAATAATAAACATAGATAGCATGTTATCTAGAAAAACAAGAGGAAAATCATTATCACAGTGGAAAAATATGTGATCACTACAACTGTAAACCATATCTTTTCATTATTCTAGTTTAATAATCATTATGTTAAATTTCTCCATCTCATAAAGAGAAAAATAATTATGAATTTCCTATTTCACATAAGAGAATCAGTGATTCCATTACTCTATTAGAAGTTCAACATTCTTCACACCATAATGGATGATCGAGGTTCAACCACCATTAGAAAGAACACCACAAAACCAAAGGAAATCTATCCAAAACCTATCATACTCAAACCACCAAAAAACAACTATAACAACACCTAAAATAAAGGGTTTGGTCACCATGAAAATATAAATAAAATTATGAATTAAATTATAATGAAAAGAGGAGAAAAATGCGTACCTTGGACCAAAGTTGTTTGAATCTCCATGAAATAGAGATCCAAACAAGAATGAATCGCTCAAGGGGAACCAAAGGGATGTATAAGAACCCTAAAATTAAATAATTCCATTGATGGGATCCTCCATGTGAGAAAATGAGAAGCAAAACCCTAGGTTCCCTGAATGTATCTAGAAATCGAAGTAATGCTCAAAAAAGGTGCATGTATCAGTTATTAGAGGGGATGGTTCTGAAGAGTATAGGTTCAGATATATAATGAGAGGGGGAGGGGGAATAAGTGACGTACACTTAAAATTTATTCATCTCAAATCATCTTCTATGACCAGTTAAGATCTTGATCCCTCATTATTTGGAGTCTCACTTCTCCAGTATGCAAACAGATGAAAACACCGAAAAACCACACATGGGTTTTTTATAAGGTCTTCCCTAATGTGGGTGACTACTCCCTTACTGTGTTTGGGATAATATGATACATATAAGTTTCACTAGTAACAAGAAATTTTATTTCAAATATAGACAATCTCCTAAAATTCCTAACTCAAAAACTCTTGTAATGTCTGATCACAACTGATTATTGTGGACCGTCTCCAGACATGATCTTTAGACTAGAATCTCACTAGTTTCTTTTATACAGACTCTCACCAGTTGAACTATATCCCAAAAATCTCCTTTTATTTATCCTATAATACCACTATTTATTTAATTAATACCTCTTATAGATAGGTCTTCAACTTCCACTGACTTCAGATGTAGTGATTTTTTCACCTTATTCTGCTTCAAGTCCACTCAGTATAATATTCAGATTAACTATCATCCTTGCTCTGAATACTTGTCACTTTTTTGTCACTATACTTAGATCATACATGCATATTTAATGATACTCCCTATAAATATATATTATATAATTTCACCAGCATGATATTATTCATATATTCTGAAATACCAATGCATTATCACATTTATCCTCACATGTGGTCAACCTCACATTCACTTTGTATACACACACTCACTATCCATACTTCTTGAATGAAAACCTAAACACACACACTATTTTATTTTCATTGAACATATGCTTGAATAATGGAATTTTTCTCTAAACACCTAAGAAATTGTGTATGAATGAGATCTCATGAGTGCATATCTTGGTGATACATAGTACTGCCTTTTCACACTACTCATTTGTGAACAACAGTGAAGAACCCACTATTTCTTCCTTCTTAACCACAATAAATTATCACATTACCTATTAGATTAATAGTTTTCTCAATCAAAAAATAACAAGGTTATTCAAAGGAATATAATCACCATTATTCCAACAAAATAGACAAGAACTGATTCTTGGTGCTTTCAATAGTCCCCCTGGGCATAGGTTCTAGGTTCGTGAAAACATAAGGACAAATCTTGAAAGTATCACACTCCATGAAATATTTGAGATACAATATTCCTTTCAAAACTCCTTAGAGAGTGTTAATCACCTTTTGAAGGGTTTTGGAACTCCACGCCTCCTTTATATAAGTTTATCGTGAGAGAAGACTTCTTCTTTTTCAAACATAGGGTCACTACAACTTTGTTTTCTCATGCTCACTCGAATTCCTTCGTAAATATCATTTATAAAATGATCTTGTCCACTCGTATTTATATGGAATAATCCCACCAACCTAGACCATGTGTATCACCATTATTTAAAATGATTTTCTCTGTTTCATGAACATGGGTAAACATTGTCACTGAAAAAAATATCACACACTTTAAATCAACAAATTCATCTTTATTGAATCATGAAAACAGATCAGTAGATGATTATTACCAGATTTGGATCATTAGAAGACTCAATTAAATATTAGAGGTATCATCCCAATCTTCTGTCAACATAGAAATAGAGGAATCCAGTGCATAGAACTCTTTGATGTAATGAGGTAGAAGACAAACTCATTTTTGATCTTCATTTTTATATTCAAACGTTTTTTCATGGAAGATCAATCATACTCAGTTTTCTTAGAATGATAAAATGAAGCTTGTAATTTCTCATTTTAGGATGATTTTTAGTGGTTAAATTATTTGACATATAGAAAACTCAGGTGTAGACCATGGTTGAAGACAATGCCACAAAGTTGATCAGATGGTCCAAAAAAATAGATCGAGTAGATCTGATGGACATTGTTATTTCGGTGCTATATTGAAAGTTCCCACATCGAAATGACCACAAGATTTCTACTCCTTTATAATAAAAATCATGAATTCCACAAACCATAGATGGTAACAGAAAACATATGACCAATTGGAACTGCCCTATGCCTACACCACCCTATCCATTGTCACATTTTTTCCTCACATTGGCACACCCCCTACGATAGCTCTCCCTACACTATGGCTTTCCCATAATGGTGATGCTCCACTAATATGGTTGGTTTCCCTTTTTTTATTAATCTTACATAAAAATCTAAGAATAAATACAGGCCATTTTAAGGTTCTCAAATTTTTCCTCATGTAAAAATTAAATTCATTTGTTGCGTGGTCATTTTAAATTATTCTTTCTGTTGACTCCTCAAATATTTAACCATCCGATGATCAAATAACAAACCCAAAAAAATCATCCCAATTTTTTTACATATCCTAAATTTACTAAATGGTAATTAGTATCAAACAGTCTTCAAAAAAATTTGTAAAAAATGTAAATTCTCCTAATGTAATTAGAACTTGTATCTAAAACATAATAATAGTTCTTCAATAATCACAATTATTGTTTCTTCATCTGAAGAAATTCTTACACTCAAATAATATTTTCCAGCTTGTAGATAATTCTCAAGAATAATTCATTGCTAGAACCTCAAATATCACTCATTTTAACACTATAACACTGACTTCTAAGCATAAAAACACAATGAAAACAATTACAACACAATTATTGCATTAATCAAATTGGGTTCTTCAATCTCCTCCTTCTGATTTTTTGTCAAAAAATATTTCACTTTCAAAGACACAGTTTTCTTCTCCCCCTTACATGACTATGAAACAAAATATATAAGTGGGGATTGTTTCTCAACTAATTATTCTTATGAAAATAAGAACATCTCAATTATATAAAAATTCAATTATCACTTCAATGAGAGAAATAATCTCACATAGTTTTCATAGCAAAGATCATTTTATTAGAAAAGACCCTTTTTTTAATCATCTCTAAGTCTCTGTGGGCTAGCTCAGTGTAGAAAACAAGATATTTATAAATATTATTTTATAAGATATCAATGAAATTCCATGTATTTGAAGTGATGCTCAGAATATCTGAAATATCATTCAAGGGATTAGAAATAATCATAATTATTATTGAAATGTACAATCCTTCACATAATTCAAAAAACGTATCAGAAAGTTCATGTTCAAAGGATAAAAATACCCCTATGTTTTTAATTTTTCATCAACTAACAAATCCTCCTTAATTGATAAAATAATAAAATTAAGAATAAGGGATGAAATTTTTTTTCGCATATATTAACCATTATTTTTTAATATCTCCAAAGTATTCATATTCATTCTCAAAGTTTCTTCCCCTTTAAGAGATTCACCATTTTCATTCATTTCATGAAAATTAGTAGACCCCATGAAGTACAATCTCATCATGTTTTCTATAAGTGACAAAATCAAACATATCCTTCAATTCCCTACATGTTTAGTTGAAAACACATAAAATAATAAGGAATAAGGAGGGACCTCTTGGTTTCTCAAAAATAACATTCAGACTAAGAGTTTCCTCTAAATCCATAACTTTATTTTTTTTAATATCAGCATGTGAATATTTCATTGAACTCTTATTTTTATTTTTAGTCTCATTGATTTGACTATCATTTTTATTCCCTTCTTCTTCTTTGTTTTGAAAAAAAAATCAACCATATTTTTTGATCCCACTCGCTTTCCTTTAAATTTAGTAAGTTCATCTTCTTCCTATAATTTTTTAGATAGTTTCAACTAATCTGGAAAAAAACTAGTAACCCTTTCCTGACATTCTCAGTGTTCATAGAGTTTCCCTTCTGATAAGTATTACTTTAAATAAAATGGTCAGAGATATTTTATTTTTCATTGATTGTTTTTATTTAGAAGCCTATACTAACTATCTTGGAAGTGGTTTCAAGAAAGCTTTAGAAAAATTACATTTTTGGTCATATCTTTTAAAAAAATTATATAGAAAATCATGATTATTCTTATTAGATAAACTAGCTAATTTCTCCATGAAAAACTTATTCATTCTAAGATTATTCTTTCTTCTCGTAGAGCTGTATCTTTTCTTTTTGTAAATTTTTCCCATTTATATATTAAAATTATTATGGGGAGAAATATTAATCTATTATTTGTAGTATTTATAACTAAATTTACCACAACACCAGAATTAACCTCTCAAACATCATCTTCTGTAATCTAGAAAATAATTTTGGTGACAAACTCCTTGTTTCCTGGATATACATTAGCCATTATTTATCCTCAGTATTGGATATAATTATCTTTAAAACTTACCTAAGTACTTCTTATCATAATCATTCTATATTCTTGTATTTTTTGTGTTATAACATATACAACTAGATGAAACAAATTTAGTAACACTGGTAAAATCGGAAATAACCTATAGCTTTGTCTTTGGACTGGTCTTCACAGTAGCATTGAATGATTCAACTTGAACATCAACTATAGAATCAAAATCATCTTTCATCTTTTTCAAGGTGTTTTCTACTTTAAGATGCTTAGACTATGTTCCACCCTGTTCTTATTCTTTTAAATCTAGTTTTTCATTAAGATATTTGAACATTTTCTCATGTGTTGTAATTTTCTCCTTGAATGTTTTGATCTCTTAAATAAGGTAATTCTCTTTCTTTTTTTCATTTCTTTTCTCCTTCTCTAACAATTTTGTTTTTGAGTATAATGTTTTTATCAATACATGATATAAGATCAGATTTTAGCATGTACTCATGATAGCTCTCTACTTATTTCTCAACACTATTGAGGAATCAACTTGCATCTTAAATTGTTCTATGAATGTTTTATTATTTTTAGTTAAAAAATTATCTTCTGATTCAATCCATGCTAAAGAGACTTCATCTACTCTCCAACTAATCATATTTTTCTTATACTTCTTTGAGAATTTTTTATTCATCACACTATCACAAATTCTAGATTTTTTGGAACATATTTTATTATTGTCTTCTTCTTCATCATAACTCTAAAAATAATCAAAATCTTTCATCAGACAATCAATTGAAAAATTCCCAATTTTTACCACAATTAAAATAATTTAAAGGAACCACACCTTTCAATTTTATTCTTCCTATTATGAGGTTTTTAGAAATAAAATTCATGATTCTTTTATAATCTATATTACTAACCTCATCCTCATCAGAATATGAGAATGGTTCATCATTATTTTCTTTTAGCTTGATACTTTTCATTTCTTTGAAACCCATTTCCTACTAAAATTTCTTATTGAACATTAGAGCTTCTCTCATCTCATAATTGAGATGTGTGTTATTTAATTCATAAATAGATATATCTCCGAGTTCTTCCAAGGTTTAAATACTTAAATCAATTCTATCAGGAGAATTATGTATCAATTTTTTGACAATAGGTGAATATCCGAGAGTATCTCCATGAAATCTTATATGACATAAAATATCAATAACCCTAGTAAAGTTGTCATCAACTATCTCATCATCATCCATTTGAATATCTTCAAATTTATCTCTCCAAATTTGAATTTTTTCCCCCTTTTATCTTCACATTCTCATCATACATATTCTTGATTTTATCTGACATCCCCTTGGATATTTTTAATTCCACCACATTAAAAACACTTTATTAGATAAGGACGAAAAAATTACCATTTCTGGATTTACCATATACTTCTATATTTATCTAATGAGCATGTGTCATGGGAGCATCTAATTCTAGCAGAATAAAACCAACTATTACAGCATCACTAACTTCATGGCATTGTGAAAGAAGATATGGAATCATTCGATTATTCCACCCAAAATAGTTTCTTACATCAACTAAATGGACACCTCAATTTTTTACTGAATTAAAACTCTCCATCAATATATCTTTAGTAAATATTAGATCCTAACAACGGAAACCTTGTGCTTAGATACCACTTGAAGAGACCATGTCAGATATATCATTGAGAGGGGGAGGGGTGAATCGGTTATGTAAATTTAAAATTTATTCTTTTCAATTCAACCTTTGTGACAAGTTAATATCTCAATCCCTTATTCTATAAAGTCTCACATATTCCTGTATGCAAACAACTAAAAACACTGAAAAAGCACAGACGGGTTTTTATAATGTTTTCCCCATATGTGGGGGACTATATTCTTATTGTGTTTAGGATAATATGATAGACATAATATCTACTAGTAATAAGAAATTTTATTATAAATATAGATGATCTCCAAAAAAATATAATGAAATTCTCCCATAATTCCTGATGACAACATATTACTATGGATCGTCTCCCAATATGATCTTTAGACTGGAATCCCACAAGTGTTTTTTATACTGACTCTGACCAGTTGATCTATCTCCCAAAAATTTACTATTATTTATACTAAAATCCTACCAGTTCATCAATGAATACTTATTTTGAATAGTTATTTAACTTCCCCTTACTATAGATGCAGTGATCTATTGTAATTTTTATTCTTGAAGTCCACCCTGTATAATCCTCTAATTAACTATTGGCTTTTCTCATAATACATGTAACTATTTTCTCACCATACTTATATCATGCATGCATATTTCATGCTACTTATTATATATCCTATTTATATGATTTTACATGCATGATATTATGCATTTATTGTCAAATAATAATGTATTCTCAGATGTATCCTCATATGTGGTCGAACTCACATTCACTTTGTATGCACACACTTAGTATCCAATCTTCTTACATGAAAACCTAAACACACACACTATTTGTTTCTCATTGCATATATTCTTCAATAAACACATTTTCCACTAAACTCATGTATAATGGTGTATGCATGATATCTCATGAATGCATATCTTGGTGATACACCGCATTTCCTTTGCACAATACTCACTTGAAAACAATAGTGAAGCACCCACAATTTCTTCCATATTATAGAGAAGATATTATCACACTACCTCTTAATTTAAGAGTGTGTGCACATAATTCAAACAAACCATCTTCACAAGTATATATTCACCATTCTTCCAAAAAAATAGAAAAGAATGTATTCTTGGATCTTTTCAGAATCCCCCCGATCGCGGGTTCTCATTTTTCAAAAATACAAGGATAACACATGAATGTATCACAGACCTTTAATTCATTGAACAACTATATTCTTCTTGATTCTTCTTTTACAGTGTTAATCACTTGTCGAATGGCCATATAACTCCACTCCTACTTTGCGTAAGTTTTTCATGAGTGGAGAATTCTTCTTTGCAAACCAAAGGGTCGTGAAGACACTGTTTTCTCACGGCTAACTCAAATTTTCTCATAAAGCTCATTCATAAATTGAAATCCTCCACCGGTATTTATAGGCAATTATTAATCCGACCTAGATTGTTTTTATCACCATTCTTTAAATATTGTCTTTCTTTCACGACTATGGATAAACTCTATCACTGAAAATTAATTTTTTCACCACCTATAAATCAATGGTTTAATCTTTTTTGAATCGTGAAAATGGATCATTCTATGATTAAAATCAGATTTGGATCACTAGATTACTCAAATGAAGTTCATAGGTATCGTCCCAAGGTTTTATCTTCATATCAGTGGAGGACTCTGGTGTATAGAACTCTTCTAATGCATGAGGTAGAAGACAGGTTCATTTTTTTCATTTATATATGAAAACATAGTTTCTTATTAGATAGATCGTATTCAGTTTACTTATAATGATAAAATGAATCTCGGAATGTCTTATCTTGAGTTATGGATGACAATACATGGTTGTCTTCTTCGATGAATAGAACACTTAGGTTCAAGCCGAGCATGAAGATGATGTCGTTGAAATGATTAGATATCCCCTAAAATAGATCAAGTGGATCTGACAGATGATGTTCTTTCAGTGCTACAGTGAATGTACTCACATTGAAATGACTACAATATTGTTTCTCCTTTATATTAAAAAGTATGACTTCCATAGACCCAAAAGTGCTAACTGAATGTATATGACCCACTGGAACTAAAATGTGCCTATGCTCCCCTGTCTGCCGCCACTCCTATTACTCACGTTGGTGTTCCCCTTGCGATAGCTCTCCCTTAGTTGTGGTCTTCCCTTGCTAACTTTCTTGGGTCTTAGTCATGGCTGACCATAATTAATATCCTCCCCTTCTCTGGAAATTTACCCAATTTTTTTGTAGGCATACATAAAAAATATTCTAAGAATAAATCCAAGACATACTAAGGTTCTCAAAATATTCCTCATGCAAAACATTGAATTCTTTTTTTTCATATTCATTCTAAACTACTCTTTTGTTTAACTCCTAAAATCTTTAACCACCGGATGATCACTCAAAAATCCCTAAAAATATCTCCAATCTCTAATATATCCTCAATTTAGTGACTGATAATTATTATCAAATGGTATAAAAAAATTGGTAAAAAATGTGCATTCCCTAATGAAATTGGATCATGTCTTTAGCACTTAATAACAGATTTGTACTCGTCATAATTACATTTTCATCATCTGAACAAATTCATCCACTCAAAACATCTTTGGATCTTCTAGATAATTCTCAAGAACAATTTAATGGTAGAACCTAAAACTTCAATCACTATAACACAATGACATTGAATTATATGAATTCAAATACATTGAAAACAATTACATTACAATTATTACTTTATTCAAATTTGGTTCTTTATGTTCTAGTAAATGTTGTATTCAATACCCCTATTAACACCCCATCTGTTTTCCATTTAGAATCTGTCAAGATCCATGAGGATAGGTGCTGATTTATGACATTTCAAATGAACATTATTTCCATAGTGGATTCTACCATGACCTATAAATGTGCATGGTGGTTCATGATCACACTATCCTCCAAAAAGCTCCCCTTACTACATTTTGAACATACCCATGATATTTTCCCCTTACACGGTCTCTAAAATATATTATAAAGTAATTTCCACTGGCCATTTCAGACATAAAGTTCTTCAAAAAACCATACATTGTGCCACACCCACCTTGGGAATTTTGGGATTGCTGTTTTAGAGAAAAGGTACACATCAGACTCCAAAACAGCCTCTAAAATGGCTTGAAAACCAGTTTTTCTAACCATAGTGCACAAGGATATAGAACTAGTCCAAAAAGGCCTCCACCACACCCTCCACTAGGGTTTGGATACCTTTTTAAATAGAAAACCCACACTCAATACTCTAACAAACCTCTAAAATCCCTCTACACACCTTCAAGACTTCAGAAAACACAAAGAAAAAGTCAGAAAGATCTGTGGAATTGCATTAGATGACTCTCAAAAAATTATCATCCCATGAATTTACAATGAAACATATAGAGAAGGGAAAGAAATGGTGTCATCTAAACATCCACCTTGCAAGATACCTCTCAAAAATATTTCCATCATAGGATAAAAATATCTCACTAAGAGGAACAATGCCTTAAACTAAGCAACACCAACAACCATCTCCAAAATACTCTCCCATTTGAGATAAATATAATAAAAGAGAAAGGCCACAACATGGTGTTGAAGAAGAGAAAACCATATCATAAACTAGATAAAGGTCATCATCCAAAAAACATAGATACAAAATAAGGGATAAAAACAAAATAGTCTCGAATAATATGTTGTATCTTTAACTCATATTCCTACATGCTCTCCTCTAAACCACATTGTTTCTAAAATACAGGGACCAAGGTAATAGCATGACCATGAAACACCTTCTCCTTTTGGTCCTAGATCATTATAGGCCACTCGTCAAAGGTCACATCATCATCAACATAAATCTCACCCCAATAGATGGTGTGAGAGTCATCATAAAGATAACATAACTTTTTTTAACAAAAATAATACATCATGTATCTATGATCATTTTTTGGGGAAGTTTTATCTAATATGCAACGGATCTAACACAATACAACACCTAGAATTTCCTGACAAACTAGAGAGAAATATTACTCCCATGACTAAATATTAACTTCTTGTGATGAGGTGATACCTTCAAGAATATATGATCTCGAAAAGAGAACTCCAAAAGTGTACTCCTATAGTCACCATAGAAATTCTGATAATCATGTGTTGCCTTCATCCTCTCACAAATCCCATGAACCATATTTGTCATGATCTGCACTAGTTTTGGCCCAAGAATGGATGAATCTCTAACCCTAGTCAAGAATAACATAAAATAGAACATTTGGTCACATAAATCATCATATGTTTTCATACCAATAGTGTAGTAAAAACTATTTTTGTAAGAAAACTACACCAAAGGTGGGTACTTCATCCATGAACCTCCAAAATCCTGGACACAAGCACGCGAGCCAAGAAAGTATACTCTGTCTGGACATCTGTAATAGGATGAAAGGTGTTCTTAAGTAAAAACTGAGAGAAAAAATAATAGTGAAGGCCTCTCCACCCCCTAGGGGTAAAACTAGGATCATGATTTTAGATGATCATCCTTAGGGATCTATATATCACCACCACTTCTTACAGGAACTGCCTCAACAAAACCTCTACTTAGCTCTACTCATTAATAGTTATAAAGTTGGATTATTTTTTTCAAATGTTCCACTATCACCCATTTAGAATCACAAACCCCCTGGTCTCAAAGTAAAATATCAAATAAGTCCATCAATATTTCAACACACTTCCACTTAAGAACATCTAATTTCTTGAGAAGACTACTAGGGCCATGGTGTTCAGCCTTTACCTTCTGACAAACTAAAAATCGAGACAAAAAATCAATGATGGAATGATTTAATCAAAGCCACCAAAATTAACCTCTTATGGTATGATATATATTTTTTCACTCCCGGATATACTTCCATGGACGAGCTATTTAACTCACAGGGAACCACTTCATGCATCCCTGAAGGAACAAAAATCATCCCCTGGAATAACACTTTGTGTTTTTCATCCTCAAACCAACCATTAGGGGTGTCAAAATTGATAACTTGGTCTCTCTATAACTACACCTTATAATCCCATAGATTAGACTCCTCGACCTACTACACCAAATATGACTAAACAATCATCTCAAAATAGGAATTATATGCCACCAACCTCTCTCATATCATGATGCATCATAGAGATCTCTTCTATTACTCTATAGTAATCTGCAGAATCATTCACAGTATCACTATGTTAATTCCTTCTTAGTGTATCGTAATCAACATTACCATTTCTTTGGTGTATAGTAAATTTTTAAGTCACAGTATTGTGGGAATATCATTCATTTTTGATGTCACTAGTTTAGCTCACACTGGGATAAAACATACCTTAGGCTCATTTAATAAGTGAAAACCACAAAAATATCACAAATGAGGAAATGATACCAAAAATTCAAGGAAACAATAACTACTAACAATTCAAAAACATGGGAATAATATTTATGCTCATGTGTATGTAACTATCATGACCCATAAGAAACAATTGATATCTACTACATCAAAAAACATCCCAATCCATGATGTGAAGCATCAAAGAAAACCAAAAAATAAACTCCCTATTGAAAGGTTTTTGTTAAATTCCAATAATGATTATCAGATCATACATAAGTGATTAAAAAACCCTTATCTAAGGAACACCATGAAAGATAATATAAAACTATATAAAATAAAAATGAAGAGCTATTATAAATCTAGAGTTCCTTACACTGAAGAGCCAATGCACCATTTTTTCTCCTTCATATGTGTTTGAGATATATCTCAAAGTGGAAAACAAAATCATCTCACCTTCATAGTTATCCTTGGGTTGTGATGAATCACTCGATGTTCGAGATGGATCCCATCTTCAACCATGACGTGATAGTTTATCATTTGAAAAGATAGAAGAATCAGAGAGATATGATTCCTAGGAATCACTAGCCGAATATCCAAAATAATTCCATCATATGTTAGTAGGGTTTATATAGAACCTAAGGATATGTATGGGTAGTTTCATATTTAATCCATGTATTTATAATTAATTAATAAATGCCTCGACCAATTCATCAATCATATGCATGATTTCATTTAACTCATATTCATTTCATCCTATGAAAGAACTTCTTAAATGATAGCATAGGTGGAAGACAACTTGTATGCATGAAATATTATTTCATGCTTGAATATGAATATATGTAGAAACATATAGATTGTATTTTGAAGATTCTTTTGAAAATTCCAAATTGTATATAAAAATAGATTTAGGGAATAACAACTTTATAAATCTATCACATTCCCTAAATACTAATAGAATTTTCTCTTCTTTCACTTTATGTTGTATCATATAAAATAATATTTGAAATCATATCCAAAACTCCTTTTTGATATCATCAAAAACACTTTTACAAAGAAATCATCAACTTCACCTTATATAAAATCATATGAAATACCTTGTGAATACCCATCCAAACCATTTTTTGATTAACTATAAAATACTTTTAGAGTAGCTCTCTGGGTCTAAATCAATACCCATTCATTAAAACATAATGTATGACCCTACAGACATTTTTAGTATTTAAAAGTGATAAAAATATATAGATCTATTTATGGGAGAAAAGAGTATCCTCTAGAAACGTTCCAATTATACTCAATCTAAACAGGGATCTGGAGTGATTTTCATCAGACACATGTATCTCTATACCTGTGTTTAATATGAATTATACGTAATTTTTAATTATCATATTTTCCCTTTTTCTAAGGCATAGAGTGACCATGGGACATGGAACATGTCAATACCATATAGCCGACTCATCTATTCTCAATTCTCAAAGTGTGGACTGATTTGATCTGTGAATACATCACATGTTAATCATCCTTTTGGGTAACCTAATCACATGCCCCTTGTATATATAGATATATATAATAATTAGGTGTGACTATACACTCCCAAAATATATCTCAATTGAGGACCCTGATTTCATATTCATCATACGATAGGATAAATCACATCTTGGTTAAGATCCAACCAACAACAAGATCAACAATATACCCAACCACCCTAATATTAGAAAAGTAAATATATAGACTTATGTAAGTTGGGTATCAATGTATGAAGGTCCCCATGCTTGGTATCTTTCCAACCAAAAGTATTGGGGACTCCTATATGATCTATGCACCCTAAGTATACCAAATACATAACTGTATTACACTTCATGTGGTATACTTAGTAGGTCATCCATCACACAAAATGAATCATATTATTTGTCTTATTTCTCATGAGAATATTTTTTCTCTCTATATAAGAATATTAAACATTCTACCCTTAACATTTTAATATAATTTATAATACTCCATTATTACTATTAGTTAGGGATAAACTCAAAGTTGTAGTTTGTGAGGTCAATTATCATTTAAAAATCACAAAATGTAAATATATATACACATTTATGTATCCAACATAAAATAATGATAAAATGGAGGTTAACTTTTAGTATTATACATTTTAATGATCTTAAACTCTTTAAGAATATTTTAAAAAACCAATATAAGCACCAGTTGATCATATTATATATGATAAATTTCCAAAAAAATTCTTCTGTTTTTTATACTTTCTAGGTTCTGTGAACACATTACATCATATTTAATCCCTATCAAATCACTATTTGACCTTCTAATAAAAGCCACCCACTAACTCTTTAGTGAGAAAAAATCCATTAATTAATCCAAATTGAATAATGGTGAGACTTAGGAATCATATTTCTGACTATTTAACTTCTTGAACGTATTCAAACTTCTGAAGTTCCCAACATGAACTATTATGATCTGAGATTATACTTTCTACTTGGTAATATTTATAAGTTCATTATCATCATTACTAGAACCCAATTACATCAAAAAAATTCCATGAAATGACGGATCTACATACATTATTGCTTACCATTCCTCCTAACCTCTTTCATGATAAAGTGAGAAGCACTTTAATACAATATCTAAATCTAACTCTTATATTTATCTTTACCACCGCATCCTACACTCTTATAAGAAAATTTGATGAAATTTTGTTATGGTAGATAATGTAAATATTTAGATTTTTTAAATTATAATCCTTCAAGTAATAGAGTCTTTAATTTTGATGATAACCAAATACAACTCTTTAAATTTCTCATTATTGTCACATATCATATATATACCAAATTGATCATGAAAGGAAACTGGGAGGGGGGTGAATCAGTGTACCCATATTTATAAATAAAATAATTTATTTTCAATTATCACCTCATAATATCGAACCTATATTCAAATTAAAATGAATGGATTTGTTTTGTACTGTTTAAAATCACATATACATGCAATGAAGATAATAAAGAAAATATAATCAAACAAATATTTTTACAAGGTTCGGTAGAAAAGCCTACTCTTTACCATGATCAACCTTTGGTTGATCAATAGATTATCTTTTCACTTTATGTTTGTAGTGATTACAAATTCCTGGAATTGGATCACAATGTTTATACATGAAACAAATAATTTCCTTATTCAGTGGAATTGTTTATATATGTACCACCAGTATTGAATGGTGTTTTTATAATGTCACTACTAGCCATTCAATTATATAAAATAATCAGACATAACAAGATCTCCCTACTTCATTGGATGACTTTTCATAAATTGGACAATCTTGTTCCTCGGTAGAAGGTCTCCGACTACTACTGTATCAAAAATATTATAAGCACATAAGCCTCATACTCTTCAAAAACTAAAAGATACAACTTCCACTTCACTTATCAGTCAGAAGGACTGAACTGATAAAATTTATAAATACACTAAAATATTAATTATTCATTTCTTATTAAATTCTCACCACACTAAAAGACTTGGATATAAATTCCATGTGAAATATTTCCCATCTACAGATGAAAACTTTATTCATACATGCATGAATATATCTCATTACAATATATCATTCTAAATATTTTTTTATGTCATTTATCAAATCAATTATTTAATCTCAAATATATAAGACACCCCTTGAATAGTTTTCATATATTTACCTTTCAAATTTCTTTATTTTTATAAAATATAGAATGTGGGGTTTATGGAATGAATGGATTTCATGGGTTGCATGAAACTTCCACCTTACATCATAAGAAGGGATCAAGCGATATCACAGCCATCTTCACATGATCATTTAAGGTTCACACAAACTGTTCTCCCTTAAACACACTATATTTTTGAAAGTTACTCATGTGACCAACACATTGTTCATTGGTTCCATCCAAGTGAAGTTTTGTGTGGGATTAGTATATTATTCCATAATTTACAATGCATTCACGTATTCCAAAGTTACTTCACTTGATAAGATGTATCTATGGGATCCTCCAAATACCTCAACAATGACAAGGTTAAGTGTCTGTGAGTTCCTTCATGTGACAACATATGATGTTTTTAGGATCTGTTTCAAACTAATCAATGTAACAAGAGTGCTTCACATGATGTACTTTGAGAGATTAGGTTAGATCACATATTTCTTATCCTTCATGA
This sequence comes from Viscum album, assembly GCA_963277665.1. Classification (NCBI taxonomy): domain Eukaryota; kingdom Viridiplantae; phylum Streptophyta; class Magnoliopsida; order Santalales; family Viscaceae; genus Viscum; species Viscum album. Next base: position 1,432,253,516 of record OY728141.1, read on the forward strand.
AACCAAAGTGGTTAAAATAGATTCCTTCGCATGATCAAATCATGTGAACTCATTTTTTCATTCGTGTAAATGATTCATGTCAGTGCTCTATTTGGAGTTCTCTCATAGTTTCTCAGTGGATAGAAACAACTTATCATGGCCATGAATCTATTTATATAGGCCACTTCTAACTTCCTAAGATTTAATAAATAAATAATGTTTGATAAAAATGGTGAGTTTATAATGTTATTAAAAATCCTAAAGATCTCTGTGTATCTCATTAATTTCAATGGATGTAAGTCATGGTTATCTTCATTTATAACTGGAAAGATCACATTATCTATGTGATTGCCTCACATGACCACTTCATTGATCATGTGATTCCCATATGGACAACCTCTTTGAAAAACTAATTTTAATAATAAATAATACATATAATAATTCCTAAAATAGATAGAAGGATCATGAGATTGAAGAAAAATTTATCATCATGTGGTGGCTTCAGTGATTGTCCACAGGAAATCATGAGTTTCCACTTATTCTTGGTTAGTTGTCACCTTATTGTTGTGTGATTTATTTATCATAATTCAATGTCATTACCACATATTTTAATAAATATTTTTATGAAAACTTTTTCCTAGATAAACACATTTATCCATATATTCATCTCAAAACATTATACAGAAATCGATGATTCATAAACTATAGGTAAACATTTAATCATCTCATACATGTTCACAATAACTATTTTTAATTGAAAAACATATCTTATATTATAAGTGAAATGATATGAAGGTACACATATTTTACATAGATTCAATTGATCTTGATAAAAAACCCTTTACATTCAAATCCTTCATCAAATAACTATTTACTTCATCTCATGAATTTAATTTATAAGCTCAGTCGCTTCTTCCATTTATTTTTAACTCCAATATATTTAAAAAACTCTATAAAATATATATATAATATCACATACCCTTAAAAATAGAAGAATTAATTTCAATAACATCCATGAAATACATGGACATTCCATGGAGTTTTATAAACTCCATGTATATCATGTATAAGCCAATCATATTGAATTATTACTCTTCCTTATAGACTACCCTAGGTTTTAATTCCCTTAATTTGATTCTTGAATAAATATTATTGAACTTATAAACGAACAATTATTCTTTAATTTTAAACATTTACCCACTTATACCATCCATGCAGCACTAGGATCCAAACATCATATGCCCATTTCATCTATTCTCAACACTTTTAGAATATTATATAAACTATTCTAGAATTTATTAAAAATTTCAGAACATTTTCAAAAGGGAAATATTAAATGAATCACCCTATTATTTAATAAGCATCTATATTCACTTGTTAAACAATTTCTATATTTGGTTACATATGAAAGAACTATTATAACACACATAATTTTCCTTAATAAATTTTCTTGAATTTCCATAAATATTTAAAAACTTTTCTTAAGTTATCAATATTAGGAGAAGATCACATTAAGTTTCTCCTTATTAATGATTTATTAAAAATTTTATTATGATGATGGTGATAATGGTATTATATACAACATAATAATTTATCAAATGAGTATCATGTATTATTAACTATTTAAGAATGAATTGTATTGAATGGGTTCCTACTAAAATTATAACCCCTTTAAAATTGAGAATACCCATTAGTGGGCCAAGATACATATTTCACTAAGCAATGAGTCATCTTGAGAACTCATCTCACAACATAGTTACTTAGGTATGTTATCTCTAAATAATATTATTTATAATTCATGGATGATTGAGTGTAAAACCATTTTTCCAATCCATAATTTGGATAAACTCAACTCTATTCCCCTGGTATCCTAACCTTTATGGCTTCCTAGTTAAGTGTTACCCAAGGAAAATTCCAACAACAAGCTAACCAAGTACAATTCATGGGTTCTTGTATTTGGCACAAAACAACCAAACAAGACAATACAAAGACAATTATAACTTTCTTTTCTTACACAAGATGGTCCAGGGGTGGTCGATGTTGGTGTGAAACTATTCAATTGGATGATCTATGTATTGATAAGTTCTTCTTTTGAATGAATCTTACACTTAGTATTTGAAGGGGATTTTTATCTCACGATCTTATCTCATGTCACTCCCTCTTAAGTATGCATTCCTCTAGTAATTGATTTTTTAATCATATTCCCTCCACCTGATCAATATTTTTAACCCATGTTGATGTGTATCTCTTTATACAACCCACATGTTTTTTCAACTTACAAAAAAATAGAAGTCAAAAAAATCATACATATCCAGATGAATCATATGCATACAATACATGAACACTTCATATAAATGTTTATAATTATATGAGGTTGAAAATATCAACATGGGTAAGCCCAAAGAAAAATATACCAAACCCCATTCACATTCCTTGACAAGGCATAGTCCTCTGGGTTAGTGGGTATCCAAACCCTATGTCCCTCTAAATGGGGATACTTTACTCAAGATAGAATCTAATTCATCAAACTCTAAAACCTAATATGAAAAAACTATATTCAAAAACTAAATTCAAGCTAATAGATCCAATTAAAAACTAAGGACAAGGTAGATGAAAAATTAAATTCACTATAGATTCAATCCTAGAATATAATGAAATCTTCAATCCTAGAAGCAGTTTAAAATTTTAAACTAAAGCATACACAACCTCTACATTTCTTAAACAATTTAATAAACATGAATATAACAAGGAATAAACCATAAATAAATAAAAAATTTGAATATTTAAACATGATTTAATATTCATAAACAAATCATAAATAAAATCTAATTTTAAACATTTATAATTATAACTTCTACATTATGGATATTCCATAATTTTGAGTATAAAAATTTTATATTCATTCCAATATTAACTCTTTAATATATCTCATTAAATGGAATTTAAATTAAAAATATATGATAATTTATGATTTATAAAAAATTTATAATTCAGTTTATATTATTTAAACATTTTATATAATACAAATATTATATCCATAATAATTATTTAAACCTCGATCATATCAATCCTCAAAACATTTTTTATGTGGCTTAAGTAATATCCAAATAAGGCCCCCTTTTATATTGATAAATTCTAAATAATTAATTATAAATAATTTATAATTTAAATATAATCATTTTACATTTTGGCCTTTTTCATAATTTATAACCCTTTATAAATTATTTATTATTATTTTTAAATAAGTACTTTCATTTTTAGATCATAATTCAAGCCATAAAATTTGTCAAAAGGTATTTTAAATATTAACATATAATATTTGGGAATAAAATGTTTTATAAAAATTTAGTTAATTATAAAAAAATTATAATTATTTAATTTATAAACGAATTTTAAATTATAATATCCCAAAAAAATTTTTATATTTATTTAAAAACATTTTATAATCTATTTATATCATTTAATATGTTAAAAACATTTTTTATTAATTATTAAAACAATTATGTTTACCCTTACGTATATGTGTATTTCTGTGTAAGGGTAAAGTCTTCTAAACATACATGGCCTATCTAGAAGCCCTTGCATAAATTCAAGTCACTACTTACCATTACACAGCTTTAGTATAATGCATTAAATAAAGGTAATACTAATATTACCTTTACATATCTCATTCTATGTAAGGGTACAAAATAAAAATGCCTTTATGTGAATGTTTCCTATATGGTTGAGTGAAAGCCGAACTACATAATAATATTATTATCACAAAAAACCATTTTCATAAAGTTAACCAAGGGGATAACCTTATGCAGATGTTCTATTTAATGTATTGTGTAAGGGTAAAATCTTATCTACCTTTATATAGTCAATTTAGAAATCACAACTACCTTTCCAAAAAACTTATTTCTATATAAGGGTATGTTGTGATGTCCCCTTCATAGACCACTCTGTGTACGGGAAATTCCATGGTTACCCAAATTCAACTCAGTTGGGTAATGGTAAGGTCATGGTTACCTTTACATAGCTTGGTATGGTAAAATCCTTTTTCAAAAAATTTGAAAAACCTATTAAATGGTTTTCTATTTTTTATTTTCTTCATTTATTTATTTCCCTCAAATTATTTCATAAAAATTTATCATTTATTCACTTTGATAACACTAAATTGTTTTGTTAGAGCCTAAAAATATTATTATATCGAGTAAAAGTGATTAAACGTCACTTTTTTTAGGATCACCATACAACATAATATGAAATTGCATAAAAAATAAATTAATATCTATTGTAAATCTGGCATACTTTACACCAAAGTTCCACTAAAATTTTCTTTATCTCCTTTGAATAAGGTTGATTTAGATTAAAAAGTTGATAACACAAGCATCACACCTCTGTAGGTATCCATGAGTTACATTGAATCACTCAATATTTTAGAAATATCCCATCTCCCCCCCCCCAAATGTTCTAGTATCTCTTATGTAAATAAAGAAGAATAATTGATTTATGGGTTCCTAGGAGTCACTGGATGAATATCCACACCCACCCCATCATATGGAAGTAGTGTTTATATAGAACCCAAGGATGCTCCTTGATGGTGTTTGCATTACTTCATGTGTTTATTAATCATTTATTAATTCCTTGGATAATTCATGCATCATATGCATGAATTAATTTTACTCCTATTAATTTCATATTAATAAACAACTTCTAAAAAGATAGCTTAGTTGGAATACTACCCACATGCAAGAAATCATATTTCATGCATATTTTATGAATGGAAACAAAAATATGTAAATCTTATTTTCATGTTTTTGGTCAAAATTCCCAATAATATAGCCTTATATATCATATAAAGCCCGATTTAGGGTATATTATCTCCATCACTCTTCTAGAAAATGAATAATTATATCACTAACCAAGTGAAAGCCGGTGTGTTCATAGGATATTTTTCCTTATTTAATGATGCTTTCACGTTATCCAATGACTCATCACGTGACAAGATGTATCTATGGGATCCTCAAAATACCTCTACATGACATGGTTGAGTGTCCACGATTTCTTTCATGTGACAACATGTGATGTTTTCAAGATCTGGTTCAAACTCCAATGTGTAATAAGGATACTTCCGAGGATGTCCTTTGAGAGATTTGGTTAGATCACAAATTCCTTATCCTTTATGAAACCAAAGTGGTTCACAATATATTCCTTTTCATTCTCAAATCATGTGGAATCCTTCCATTTGTGTAAATGATTCATGTGAATGCTCTATTTAGAGTGCTCTCAAACTTTCTTAGTGAACATCAACAACTTCTCTCGGCCATGACTCTATTTATATAGGCAAATCCTAACTTCCTAATCTTTACTAAATAATTAATTTTTGATAAACATGGTTAGTTTATGAGGTTTTTAAAAATCATGAAGATCTTAGGATATCTCATTCATTTTAATGGTTTTAAGTCTCGGCTATCTTCATTCATCACTAGAAAGATCTCACGATCTATGTGATTGCCTCACATGATCCCTTCATTGATCAAGTGATGATCCTATAAACAAACTCTTTGAGAACCTCATTATAATCCTAAATAATACAAATAATAATTCCTACAAAATATGGAAGGATCATGATATTAAAGACACATTTATCTTCATGCACCGGCTTCAATGATTATTTACAAGACATCAGAAGCTTCAACTTATTCTTTTTTGGTTGTCACCTTACTATTATGTGATCCATTGATCATTATGCACCGTAAATTAGGTTTTTTATTCATCTATGTGACGTATTCATGTGGGACTTATCATTATTTCATTGAATTTGTGACATATATCATGCATTGAAGACATCAATTTCATGCATGTTCTTGGTATGATCGAGTCTGTATCTGTCTCTTGTGGTGGGCTGGTGTCTTTAGCTCACATAGATAAAAGCCACATTGAGAGTTTAAGGATGATAGGGATATTCAAAAGTTGATGCATGGGAGTTTATATGGTGGAATTAATAAAAAATTAAAGGTGTAGGAGTTCATAAGTCCAAGATGATGAAAATATTTTGGTCTATATTATTTATTTCATTTAAATGATGGGTGAATAGTGCGTAGGGGTTGTTGTCCCACATTGATTCCTCAACCAAAAATGGCTTTCTTTTATTACCCAACTCCGACTGCAACATCCTTGAGCTAGCTATTAGGGATCATCACCAGTCACACATTCACCACATGCCACCACATCCAAGCCACACTAGCATATCCATTGGTGTTATCTGAGTGTGTTATGAACCCATTAAAACCTTATACTTGGGTGTGCCAATGAGGGGGCTTATAAATGGACAATTTGGTCATTGTCCCACCTTCTAATGTCATTGGGGGATACATTGAATGAAACCCCCATTTGGTTGAGTGTGACCCCCCATATGTGTGGGGTCATGTGGGATATGTGGACCTTAGTGGATGGCCATGTTTTTTGAATGAGTAAAAAAATATATTTTTTAAATATAGGAAATAAACTCCTCAATCCATGCCAAATTAGCGTTATTACCAAGACAACATAAAAAATCTTATTCAAATATTCTCCAAAAAAAGTACATATAAATTTTTCATGGTTATTTTAAATACCCTTTTCATATTCATGAAAACTGATGTTTTTCATGATCTTCAAGTCCTTCTCTTCCAAAACATTTCCTTTTGAAAATTAAAATTTTCATGGTCATTATCAAATTATAAACCCCTCATAAAATATATTATTTCTTTTAGCATGGAAACCTTTAAATAATATTTAGAAACCAATTCATCATGCAAATGAATATTTACAAGGTCTTCATATAAAATCCTCATTCATATTTCATGGACTTCCCTTATAAATAAATGATAAAGATAATGTGAACTATCTCAGAAAAATTGGAACATGACTCTAAACTTAAGAATAGTTTAACATTATTCTAACTTCTCAGGATAATTATTCAAGCATAAAATCTAATGCCATTAAATGAGTCCATAATAATTCTCCAATAATCATCATCAATCATGGAGAATTTTCTTACCAATTTAAAGCTAACAAGTCAACAATATTTCACCAAGAAACCAACCTTCATCAATAGTTCTTAAACACTTTCTCAGTCCATGATTAATTACCAATCATGGAGTTATTGATCATAAATTGACTTTAATTCCTTCTTTTCTATTTATAAAATACAATAATACTCATCAATCATCCACAAGTTCTTTTTAATCTCCCAATTTGGATTTTTCATTAAAAACATTTCCTTAAAGTCAATTTCCCTTCTCTCCCTTACTGATAATAAATGAAAAGGATTAATGAAGGTGTTTTCTTCTGCCATTAATGGAATTTGGAAACGAATTCTATTTTTTAGAATGAATTATGGTACCACATAGTCTACTTAGAAAAGATACTTTATTTGGTCAACTCTATGTCTATGTGGGATAACGCAGGGTAGAAAAAAGGTAAATACAACTATGGTTGTCTATGATATAGATACCAACCATTATTGTGATATAATGATCGTAACATAATTATTTCTAAAATATAAGGTAGTATAAAATAGATATATCAAGAAATATATTCTCCTACACACTTTAGAAAACTCATCACAAATTTAAAGTGCATGAGTATTTTTCTCTCCCTTTCTATGATCTTACTCATCAACCAACACTCCCCTTGATGAACATATTTAATATAATAAAAATAAGGTAAATAAGTTTAATTATCCTACCATTATTTTAAACTTCTATATAGATGACCTCAACTTTCATAAATTCATTGAGAAAACCTTGATAGAATATATTTAATGTTTACTTACCCTCAAGGGGTGAACTTCCTTAAATCTTCTCAGATAATAGTTTCATAAAATAATATTTAGGTTGTTCTTATTGATGATCCACCATTGTGGAATGGTCCATGTTTTTATCATATCCTAAATAATCAGTCTGAATTGGTTTCTTTCAATGAGTTTATTCATTTATCATCTTGAGAATGAACTTCACCTGTAATTCCATGCAGTGTAATCATACAAATACTACACAAGAATAAAGTAATAATGTGGAACAACTGTGAGATTCTTAATATGATCAATAGGGTTGAAAATTTTCTATCAACCCATAAACTCCTTTTCTTATAGCTCAAACATGTATGATATACTTAATTATTTAATATTATTTAGATTTTACATTGTGATATTTATGCAATAGTATAGACTATTTTCTTTCATTCACCTTCAGCTTTTGTGGACTATTTATCTTCACATCTGTAAGAAGTGAAATGGGTTCCCATGACTCTTTTTTTCAATCATTATCATATTCGTTTGATTAGGTAGAGCAATCAAACAACATTTTCCATTATTTTGTCTACATACACCTTCCAAATTTTTTTGAGACACTATCATTGTCAATTTTTTGACAACATCCTGAAATTTGAATTCTTATTCATGTGGAAAAATCATTTTTCCAATTGTATTTATACTAAATAATACATCATATTCAGCTTTTTATATTTCTGTAGAAACTTGTAAGTGATCAGGAAAAATTATTAAGAACTCTTTATTAACATATTCTATTATGAAGATTCCACATGGCTTCTTCATTACTTTTATGTTACCTTTATTTGGAAACAATTTAAAATTTCTTCATGAATTCCTTCAATCAATCCTATTTTCTTTGTTTCTATATTAGATTGATTCTCTTCTTGATTTCAATTTGATTTCATTTATTCATATGGTCTATTTTCAGTGATCCATGGTCTGAACTCTCTTTATAAGGTAGATAAATCTTGTCTTGGTTGATATGACATTTTTGGAATCCATTTTTTCATTCTTCTTGGGAGTATCTTCTTTCACAGTTTTATAGACTTCCGCATTCTGTGTATTGCTCAAGGAATAATTTTTTACATTTATTCTCGTCTTATGATTTTTTGTGAAATTTTAATCTCATAAATATATGAATAGAGAATGGTTGTAATATACCAGCATTGATCACAACTATGACAACTTCTATTGCAATAACCACAAAAATCATTAAGACACCCAAATCTATTCTTGATAGATAGATTCTTCTTAATGTGTGTATTACGCTTCTATTTTTATGGATCTCCCTTAACATTTTATATTATCCCCCTTAATACTAGCTAGATATTGTTTTGATATCCTGATACATTATGCCAACAATTAAAGGCTTGATGCACAAATTTCAGGAAAACCAACAGTAGGCAATAAATCTCTTTTTTTTATATAGTACGAGCCTAGATAAATTTAGTTCTTTGTTGTTTCTGGATTTTACTATACTTATTTAAGCCATCATTTAGGGAGTTGTTTTTATTGATCTTTCAAGTATCCAAATTTAGTGTTTTGGTGTATTTTTCATTATTTTTATCAATCCACATCTTCATTACTTTTGGAATTGAACATATACTAGAAGATGAGATTGAATAAGTAGAAACAAAATTAATTGGGTTATGGGTTACCTTCATCCATGAGCTTGTATAAGGATGATCAAGAAATGATATTTAGATATTCTTAGCACCAATATGATTAAATTTATAGACATTATTCATATCAAAAGTTTGAATAGAGACATCCTTTCTTGGATATTGAATCTCTTCATATGTTCAGGTGGTTGAGTTCTTCTTCTCAACAAATTGGGATATTCCAGCATGTTTCTGCTTCAATTTTTCCAATTTAAAAATCTAGTTTGAGAAATTTCATGATAATGGAAAACATATAATTTTAAAATGAATTCATTTTTCCCTACCAATCACTTGACAGTCTTATAATCTGGTATTCATGTTTTCTGTTACATTCAATTAGAGATTTTTCAAGGTATTTGATTCTTTTGGATTCAAATTCCAATTTTTCGTATTTGATAGATATAGTATCTTTATGAGATTCATCTAGATCATGGATATTCAACATATACTCTTCATAAAACATGGCCTTTTCTTCAACAAATATTTCAATCCCATTGACCTTACATGTTTTTTCTTCAAGTTTATAATCTTCTACATTCATGGAAACCTTGAACAATATTTCAAGTGCATGTACTGCTTCACCATAAAAATGATTACTCACAGTGCTATCATAATAATTACATTGAAATTGTACTTAAATTACTAAAATATTTTTATTGCAATGAGTAAAAAAATTCTTTATTTACTTCAACAAGGTCTATGAAAACATTTCACATTTTGGATTTATTTGTATGTGCATCCTCTTGTATGTTTATTTAATCTTCATGTTGTGCTCTATTATCAAAATGCTCTTTAAAAGAACAAAATATATAATAAATCACTTATTTAGGATTATCCCTCATATATCTCTCAAATTGAGAGTATAAGTCTTCAATAATTTTTATGGCTTCAACTTTTTTACACTCTCTACATATTTATCTAGTTTCTTCATAAGAATAATTGTCAAATTATTTTACATGTGATAATTAATCAATATTTTATTCAATGAAAGTTTCCTCAATTTTTTGGTTTCCCTCTTCTACCTATTTGTTGATGTATTGGAAGATACTTTTATTTATTCTTATATAGGAGTGAATACTAAGTATACCACCTGAGGTTCTTTAGAATCAACATCAAACATTCAGTTCATATAATCCTTTTAAAAACAACTAGGGATAAAACATTAATCCGATTAAAGAAATAACTATTATATGATACCACTTGTAGTGCACAGATGGATCACGTAGGGACACTAAGATGGGGGGGATCATCAGACCCATCTTTTTACAAAATTATACTTTTTTTCAATTATCCCATCTTACAATCAAACATCTACCCTGGTTAAGAGGAATGGATCTATTGTGTGCTATTAACAATCACGTATATAGGAATATATATATAATAATATAAACAACATAAAATAATTCTTTTTACAAGACCCACTCCTTATTGTTATCAACCATTGGATTAATCATAGATTCTCTTATCACTATATCTTTGTAATGATTATAGATACCATGAATTGGCAAATTATGTGTATGTAGGAAATAAATAATCGTCCTCAATCAGTGGAATTCTATACTAGTACCACTGGTCTTCCATGGAATTATTTATACTCACACCACCAGTTATTAAAAGATATTCAATAATCACAGTGAACAAGATCTATCTACTATGCTAGAGGACTTTTAATCAATTAGGTAATCTTTTACCTCTTCATAATGTCTTCGACTACTTCTGTATAAAAAATATTATTAGCACGTTGGACTTATACTCTTCAATAATTTTAAGATGAAACTTCCACTTCACTACTCTATTATAATGAAAAACTAATGGAATTTATCAATACACTACAAGTTTATTTCTTCTTTTCTTCTTTAATTCTCAGTACACTGAAAGTCACATATATGAATGCCTTGTGAAATATTTTTCAGATTCAGTATCAAAATTTATTCATGCATGAAAGAATATTTCACATAACCATTTATGATTTTCAATATTATTTTACGTGCATTATAAAATCAATTATTTAATTTCAAATAATTTTAACACACATTGAATCATCTTATTAGATTTTACATTCAAATTAATTGATGTTCATAATGTATAAAGCATAGGGTTCATGAAATTCATGGATTTCAAGGGTTTCATACAACTTACTTTTTCCTTTGTGTGAAGGGATATTGTGATATCACTACCTCCATCACATAATCATTTAAGTTTCACATTAGCTACTCTCACATAAAAACACTGTCATCATGAATGTGCTTCATGTGACTAATACAATGTCCATGGGTTCCTTCCAAGTTATAGGAGGTGTGTCCATGGGATCTTATTCCTTCTTCCACAATTCTTTAATATAATACAAATTTTCTTCACATATATGTTTCACATGAAAATATCTGTTCATGGTATCCTCTAAATATATTCATGTTAAAATGTTGACTGTCAATGAGTTCCTTCATGTGACAACACGTTTTTCCATGGGATCCATTTTCAAATCCTCCATGTAACAAGGATTCTTCACAGGATTTCCTTCATGAGACTAGGTTATCTTGTGAATTCCTTCTCCATAATAAAACCAAAGTGGTTTGTGAGATATTCATTCACGTGATCAAATCATGCATAATAATTCTATTCTAATCATAAATGATTCACATGAGTGATATTTTTTGAGAACTCTCATAGTTTATTAGTGTGCAGCTGCAACTTATCTTATCCCTGACTATGTTTATATATAAAACTCTTCACTACATAAGATATACTAAATATTTCATGGTTGATAAATGTGGTGAGTTGAGGATGGTTTTAAAACTCTCAAATATCTCATGGGATCTCATTCATTTGAATGGTCATAATTCTCTGCAATCTTCATTCATCCCTGGAAGGATCACATGATCTGGGTGATTTCCATCCATGGTCACTTCATTAATAAAGTGATTCCCCTATGAATAGCTTCTTCAACAACCTCATTTTAATGCCAAATAATACATGTGATAATTCTTATAAAATATGGAAGTATTATGTGATCAAAGATATGTTTATCCTCATGTAGTGGCATCGATGATTGTCCACAGGACATCATGTGATGTTTCTTGTTCATGGTCAGTTGTCACCTTACTATATCATGATCCATTGATCATCACATGATGGAAATGAGGTTTTGAATTATTTCATGTTATGTATTCATGATACACTACTTGTTCTTGTGACATCTTCATTTTAAAACTTCATGACATATCACATGCATGGAAGAAATCAATTACATGAATGTGCTCAATATAATCGAGTCAGTCTCAATGCCTTGTAGTGGGATGGTGTCTTCACCTCACACAAATAGATAATTCATTAAGGGGTTGAATATGATAGGAATGTTCCAAAAAATTGGGATCTAGATGTAAGAACAAATTCAAATATGCAATTCCCAAGAGATCAAATATCCATGATAAAGCAGATCATGGAACCAATGATATTTATGTCATTTAAATGATTAGTTAACAGAGTTCAGGGCCACTATCCCACATCCATTCTTCTACAGAACATGGATTTAGTTTATTACCAAACTCCCACCATAATATCCTTGAGTTTCCTATCAGGTATCAGCATTGGTCACACTTTCATAGCATGCCACCCCAACTGGACCACATCAGGGTGGCCACCAGCATCCTCCAAGTTTTTTATGCGCCCATGGACACATTATACATGAGCGTACCTATTATGGGGCATATACACATCCTCTAAGGGAATTTTACAACCTCTTACCACTATTGGGGGCTTCTTGGACCAAATCCCCCACATGGTTGAGGGTGACCTCCCATAAGTGCGGGGTCAGTGGGCCAAGGGGAAATCAATGGTTCTCCATGTTTTTTGAATGATGACACAAAAATATTTTCTAAGTATAGAAATTAAGATCCTAAATCCATGAAAAGTTATCTTTATTACCAAGAAGACTTAAAAAAATATTTTTCAAATATTCTTAAATCAAAGTACATTTATATTTTTCTTGGTCATTATAAATCTTCTTTTTCCATTCATGAAAATTTATGTTTTTCTTGATCTTAAAATCCTTCTCTTCAAAAACATTTCCTCATGGAATGTAATATTTGCACGGTCTTGATCCAATTAAGAACCCATCATGTAATATATTATTTATATTATCATGGAAAACATTAAAAAAGATTTCACAATCTATTCATCATGAAAATGATTATTTTCATGGTATTAATATAAATTCATCAGGAATTTTGTATAGCCTTAACTTATACATAAATGATGAAGATAATGTTAACTCTCCTAATAAAGTTGTCACATTTTTTTAATTTTAATAATAGTTCAAAAATCATATGAATTCCTTGGATAATTACTCAAGAATGACATCCACTATTATTAAATGAGCCCATAATAATTATCTAGGCATCATCGCCAATCATAGAGAATTGTCTTACAAATTAACAGCTAATGAGTCAATGATAGTTCTCAAAGAAATCATCCTTCTTCAATGGTTCTTAAACTCTTTCTAATTCCATGATTTATTTAAAATTTTGTGGAATTCCACATACATTGAATTTGATTACTTCATATTAATTGAAAACAAATAAGACAATATTCATCAATCATCCACATGGAATTTTCATATCCTGGACTCTTTTAGGATATTGATTGAAAATAACATTATACTAAACTAGTATTTTAGTAATATCCACTTTATAAATAGAAACTAAATGTAATACTTTACATTTTTACTTAAAATAACATACCTTGTAAAATTTTGGATATTAAGTTGAAAACACATTAATTTTAGAATGGTAATATCCTTTATTTGTTAATTTTGACATTCTATAAGTCTAAACATACTCCTACTAGCCTTTTAGACACTATATTACTTTTATAATATATTTTTAAGATACATAAACCCTTTTATTTTAGAAAAGAGCATTTATTTTCTTTCAATAATAATATTAAACAAATAAGATAGTGTTACCATATTATATACAGTTTCTATGTGTTTGGAAAATGTTAATTTGAAAGGAATACTTTATTAAATTATACAATCGATGGTAAGTGGGAACACATTCCCACATATTTTGATAAATATATTGACAAAAACTTTTTCCTAGATAAACACTTTTATCCATATATTCATCTCAAAACATTTTTCAGAAATTGATGAATCATAAAACATATGTAAACAATTAATAATCTCATACTTGTTCACAAAAACTATTTTTAATTGGAAAACATTCTATTATATTATAAGGGAAATGATATAAAGGTACACGTATCTTACATAGAGTCATTTATTCTGGATAATCACCCTTTACATTCAAATCCTTGATTTAATAACTGTGTACTGCATCTCATGAATATAATCTACAAGATCAGTCACTTCCTCCTTTTATTTTGAACTCCTATATATTTACAACACTCTTTAAAATATATATTTGGTATCAGATACACTTCAAAATGTAAATATTATTTTCTATAACATTCATCATTGACATGGACATCACATGGAGTTTCATAAAATTCTTCACGTATATCTTGTATAAACCAATCAAATTGGGTTATTAATCTTCTTTCAAGACAACCCTTGGATTTAATGACCTTAATTAGATTCTTGAATAAATATTATTTAACTTGTAAACAAATATTTCTTCTTTAAATTTAAACTTTTACCCACTTTTACTATCCATGTATCACTAGAATATAGCCATCATATGCCCAGTTCATCTATTCTCAACACTTTCATAATATTAGATAAAATTTTCTTGAATTTATTCAAATTGTCGAAACAATTTCATAAATGGAAATAGTATAAATTCTCTAACCATAACAATACATTTTAATCTCCCTTAAGGAATATTATAAAATTTAATCCAATCTTTAAGAATCCAGTTTATTAATACAGAAACTCCTTTGCACCATTACTTTAAAATAACCATCAAAATATATCCTTCAATTATTTCTTATCTTCAAAAATTTATATATTTTTAAAACACATATAAATAATATAGTTGATATTATATACCTATCATAATAATATATTTGTATTCTAAAACCAAAAAAAATTAATAAACCTTTATTCTCATCTAGTCGTCAATATATTCAACCATATTGAATATCCTTTCCCATAACTAATCATATTTAGTATATGAGATTAAAATGCATTTGGTCCTTTTACATTTAATTCCCTTGAAACACTAAATGAGTCACCCTATGATTTCATAGGCATCTATATTCACTTGTTAAAAAATTTCAATTTTGGTAACTCAAGAATGAACTATTCTAATACATAGAATTTTCCTTATGAACATTTCATAATTTTCCATTCTTGTTTAAAACTTTTCTTAAGCTATCAATATTAGTATTAGCTTACATTATGTTTCTCTTTATTAATTATTTATTACTATATTTATTATGATGATTGTGATAATGATATTATCCACAACATAATATTTTATTATATGAGTATCATGTATTATTATTTATCTAAGAATGAATTTTATTAAATGGGATCCTACTAAAATTAGGACCGCTTTAAAATCCATCATACCCATTATTGTGCAAATAAACATATTTCACTAACCAATGAGTCATCTTGTCCATTCATCTCTCAACATAATTACTTATGTTGGTTATCCTTCCAATCATATCATATATTATTCTTGGATAGTTGAGTGGACAACCCTTTGTCAAATTCACCATTTCGATAAAATCAACTCTATTTCTTTGGTTTCATAACCTTTGTGAATTCCTTGTTAAGTGTTTCCCAAAGAAAATTACAATAACAAGCTAAACATGTACAATTCATGGGTGCTTCTACTTTGAACAAACTACCCAACATGAAAATCCAAAATTACTTATTACATTCTTATCTTACACAATAGAGTCTAGGGGTGCTCAAAATTGGCATGAAACTAGTTAGTTGGATGATTGAGGTGTTGATAAGTTCTACATTTGAAGGTATATTAAACTTAGTATTTGAAGGGTTTTTTAATATCCCCATCTTATCTCATGTTAATCCTTAATATATATGTATTCCTCTAGTAATTTTGTTTTGAATCCTATTCCCACCACCTAATCATTATGTTTAACCCATGTTGATGTGTAGAACTTTATAAAACCCACATGTTTTTGTTACTTACCCAAAAATAGAAGTCAAATAAATTCATACATATCCATATGAATCATATGTGTACAGTACATTAACACTTCTTGTAAATGTTTATAATTATATGAGATTGAAAATCTCCACATGGGTAAGCTGAATGAAAAAGATAGCCAACTCCATTCACATTCCTAGACAAGGCATAGTCCTCTAGGTAAGTAGGTATCCAAAACCTATGTCCCTATACCTAGGGATACTTTACCCAAGAGGGAATCTAATTCATCGAAATCTAACACCTAATATGAAAAAACTATATTCAAAAAATAAATGTAAGATAATAACTCTAATTAAAAACTAAGGTCGAGGTATATGAAAATCTAAATTCACTGTAGAGTCATTCCTAGAATATAATGCATGCTTGTATCCTAGAATCAGTTTAACATTTTATACTAAAGCATACAAAACTTCCACATTTCTTAAACAGTTTAATAAATATGAATATAACAAGGAATAAACATTAAAATAAGTGAAAAATTGGAATATTTAAACATGAGGTAAATATTCATGAACAACTCATAAATAAAACCTAATTATAAACCATTAATAATTAAAAATTGTATATTATGGACATTACATAATTTTAAATATAAACATTTTATATTCATTCTAATATGAACTCCTTAGTATTTTTCATTATATGTCTTTTCAATATCAAATATATGATATTTTATGATTTATATACAATTTACATTTCAATTTATAATATTCAAACATTTTACATAATATAAATATTATAACAACCCATACTTTACATAAATTGTTAATACTTCAAAATTGAAGCATGATTATTACAACATATCACAAAACCATTAAAGGACTGTATAGGTATAGTGTCTATAGAAACTGGGAAACATAAACAACTAGTTCGTAAATCATCTACGTTGTCTCCCATTTATTTCAACATATCTAGAGTCCCTTTTGAAATATCCTACTTAATAATCTTCTTCCTGACCTGGGTAAAGAAAACATACAAAAGGGTGAGCTCAAATGCTCAGCAAGGGTAAACAAAAGAAATATCAATTACATCATATTCATAAGAACATAACATTTTGGAAATCTTAACCTGCAAAAGAGATCATAATTTCATAATCATGGGATAAATCATAGTAGTGAAATGTAATCCCAATAATCATAACATAAAACATGAAACTTTTTGGCATACACACATAATCATAGATAATCATTTCTTAGTACCCAAGACTCATAGCCAAGACTATCTTATCAGACAAAGTCCATTTCTGAACCGAGTTCACTCCTCATTTCAGTCCTGTTTCACTGAACCGGTTCGACCTGTCGTTCCAGCCATGTAAATCTCATGAGATATAAATCTTTACCCAATACATTGGAGGGAGATATAGGTCCCACTCATCTCATAATGATACCATTCTTATGTGTGCCACAAAATCAAAAAATCATACATCATTGCATAACCCATGTAATAAAAATGGGATTCTTAATCATCATGACATCATAAAACAATTCATACAATATAAAGGAATTCATAAAAATAATTCCATTATAACATAATCAAATAGATGTAATAATAGGGATAGAAACAGAACCCTGTATTATCTTAGATGGAAAATAATTTTGATAAAACACTTGAACTCCATTCTTGAGGAAAATATCCTTTCTACTTCAAAAACATTTTTCCTTTCTTAACATGTCATACAATTTTAAACTAAAAAAAGTTGATTAAAAGTAAACTTGAAAACTTTTAAAGGAAGCTTCTTGGAAATAATTTTTTAAAAATCCATTCATGCCGTATAAGTTAAAAAAACATTCTTCTCGTACTTTTTTCGGAAAAGTCAAAAAGTACCTCGTACGAAAAACGACAAAAGATTCCTTTCATATCTTTTACTAAAAACTCACCGAAGGGTAAAATTGGATTTAAAAAATTGTAGGTGGATGGAAATAATATTAAATATTGAGGACACATGGATGTGGATGATAAAATACACCCCGGTAAATACCAATGTAGAAACAATCTTGGATAAAAATGAGATTGTGATATTTTCCCTTACCTTAGGTCCGATTTGCTTCGTAAGTGTCCGAACCTCCTGTATAATGATTTAAATAATGTCATTGACTTATTCCATAATCATACTTATTTTTATGATATCATATATGGTCATATTCCTAGCTTATTATTAGTAATAGTTCATTGTTACTTGGTATTCGGGGGTTTATTGCTTTTTGTTCTTATGCGTATTTTGTCAAATAAATTCCTATTATTCTTTTTAGGTTATAGATACCTCATTTTCATAATAGTATTAATTTAATAAATATCATATTTATTCACTCAATTCATTTATGTAATCATTATGCAATGAAAATCATGTAGAACAAGTCGCATCACATCGTGGAGACGGTATTCCGTACGTACGCACGAACGATGATATCATTCCCATGATCATGGAATTGTATTGGAGTGTATTTATACTATTTCAGAATCAATATCACTTTACAATAATCATATATAGTTATTATTTACACCATTATACCCATCCAAGTAAGGTGGTGGTGGAAAATAGATTACACCACGGCGTGGAGACGGTATTCCGTACGTACGCACGCGCGGTGATTTCGTTTTCCAAAGGATGGATAGATGGTGAAATAGGGTTTTTTCATACTTATAATAACATAACAGTATATGAGTGATACTGATGTTATTACCTCATAATGAAACAACTAAAGAAGAAGAAGTGGAAGAAGAAATAAAGTTGAAAGAATCGGTAACAGACATTACCTCTTCTTTGAAGCACCTCTTTGAGACCTCCTTTTAGGGCACTAAAATTGGTCTTTAAAGAAGATAAAGACCTCTAGTATGTTTCTAGGGAATTGTAGAAGAGAATTTTGCAGGTTCTGGCCGAGCATGAACACTCAATGTGGTGTGAGGAAGAGAGGGAGGAGGTGCCCTTTTATAAGGGAGGAGAGGGGCACCTTAGGAAAAACTAAAAATATTATTTTATTATAAAGTCATATTCGGTTTTAAATGGCTCCAAATTGATTTATTTTGAAGCTAAGATGGGGATGGGTCGAAATCCACTCATAAAATAGAATTTAGACAAGTTTAGGTTTTTATTTTAACCTTATCATTTAGATTTAACTTTAAGTTAAATAATTTTACTTTTACCGTGTCTTCTTGTTTTCTTACACTATAAGGTTAATAAACTTTCTATAAGAATCCAAAAGAACCAAAAGTTGTTTATTATTAATATAAATAACCTTATCTAAGTCATTTTCTGAACCTTGTATTTTTAAGAATAAAATAACAATTAATAATATAATATTTGTTTTAAAAACTATTTAATGTCAATTTTGACACTATTTGATAATTGATTTTTTTAAAAATTATAACAGAACGATTAGTTCAGAAAAGGTTAATTAAATCAATACTCACATGCCATACTAACCTAGAAAATTAGTGTAATTCATAAAAAGTCTCAAATTACATTTATTTGGGTATTTATAACATCAATTATGTTAATATTTCATTAATAAGATAATTATTTCATAATCATTGTGTCATAACTAAATTAAATTATTTAATTTCTAAAAATTAAAAATAAAATACCATTATGTAGGAAATCATTTTCTATTTCTAATTAATATTTATAGTCGAATGTATATTATGTATAACCCTATATTAAAAATTATTTACTTATTAAACTTTGATTTTAACTATTTTAACCCTTCTTTAAATAAATTAATATTAAATGTCCTAGTCTAATCCAAGTGGGCCTAAATGGTCATATTTTATTCCTAAGGTTGTTTTTGGTCGAATTAAACTTATCCAATAGAATTAGGACATTTTTTGGGGTAATAATAATATCAATTTTACCCTTAATTTCCCTATTTACTTTTAACCGTGGTAAAAAAAGTAAAAAGTTACTATTCACCAAAAATTATTTTCATCTCATTGAACCACATTTTACTTACTGACATCAACCGTGTCTATCGGATTTTTTAAATTCCATTCACAAAAGAGGTAAAATTATGTTTTATGTAAATTTGCAAATTCTCCTAGGAGGTGGGTAAAAGGTGATCAAAAGATCAATAAAATTTTTATATATCTAAAATTATTATAAAATGACTCCAATGAATTTCATTAAACTTATATATTTATTATGTATCAATTTTGACCTAAAATAAATTTAAATAAAATAAATAATTATTTAAATAAAAAGTCAGTTTTTCAATAGTAACCCAGTGTTTTCATTATTCATCAAAAATTGAAAGTTTTCAGAAAAATACCAAAATTTCACCTTATGCTAATTTTGATATTCCAAATCCAAAAATGAAGTCCATTTTGAAAAATAATATTTACAAATTTTCAAAAAGTTTTTATTACTATTCATAACGGCTAGTTTTAATAATATTTTAATAGCATATCGTTGTTTAGTGAAACTCGGTATTGTGTACGACGCAAGCTATCGAGGAAGGTCGCGATTGCGTGTAAAGTAATACAATCAAGTGTTGTGTGTAGTGAAAAATTATTTTGATGATTTATATAACCTAAAAACAAAATATTTCTCATAAAAGTCTCGGGTGTTACATTCTACCCCCTTTAAAATGAATTTCATTCTCGAAATTCGTCACTTTGTAACAAACAGATGAGGATACCTCTCCCTCATCATATCCTCAAGCTCCCATGTAGCTTCTTCTAATTGGTGGTTCCTCCCTACAACTTTCACCAATCGAGTGGTCTTGTTCCGTAGGACTTTTTCGCTACAATCCAGAATCTCTATCGGATGTTCTTCATAAGAAAGATCTTGCTCTAGAGGTACAACCTCTGAGCTGAGTACATGTGAAGGATCAGGTATGTACTTTCTCAGGAGAGATACATGAAACACATCGTGAACTTGAGAGAGATTCGGTGGAAGCACCAATTAGTAAGCTACCTTCCCAACACGATCCAGTATTTCGAAAGGACCGATATACCTAGGGCTCAGCTTTCCCTTCTTTCCAAATCTCATTACTCTCTTCCAAGGAGATATTCGTAAGAACACATTATCACCCACTTCAAACTCTAAGTCTTTTCTTCGGTTGTCGGCATAACTTTTTTGTCGACTCTGAGTAGATCTAATGTGTTGTTGAATAGATCGGACCTTCTCTGCCATCTCATCAACAAGATCAGGTCCTAACAGCTTTCTTTCCCCAACTTCATCCCAGCAAGTTGGAGTCCTGCATTTCATTCCATTCATGCCGTATAAGTTAAAAAAACATTCTTCTCGTACTTTTGTCAGAAAAGTCAAAAAGTACCTCGTACGAAAAATGAAAAAATATTCCTTTCATATCATTTACTAAAAACTCACCGAAGGTTAATATTGGATTTAAATAATTGTAGGTGGATGTAAATAATATTAAATATTGAGGACACATGGATGTGGATGATAAAATACGCCCCAGAAAATACCAAAGTAGAAACAATCTTGGATAAAAATGAGATTGTGATATTTTCCCTTAACTTAGGTCTGATTTGATTCGTAAGTGTCTGAAACTCATGTATAATGATTTAAATAGTTTCATTGACTTATTCCATAATCATACTTATTATTATGATATCATATATGGTCATATTCTTAGCTTCTTATTAGTAATATTTCATTGTTACTTGTTATTTGGGTGTTTATTGCTTTTTTGTTCTTATGCATGTTTTGTCGAATAAATTCTTATTATTATTTTTAGGTTATAGATACCTCATTTACAGAATTTGATTATTTTAATACATATCATATTTATTCACTCAATTAATTTATGTAATCATTATGCAGTGAAAATCATGTAGAACGAGTCGCATCACATCGTGGAGACGGTATTCCGTACATATGCACGAGCGATGATATCGTTCCCATGATCATGGAAGTGTATTGGAGTGTATTTATACTATTTAAGAATCCATATCACTTTAAAATAATCATATATAGTTATTATTTACGCCATTATACCCATCCAAGTAAGGTGGTGGTGGAAAATAGATTACACCGCGACGTGGAGACGGTATTCTGTACGTATGCACGCGCGGTGATTACATTTTCTATAGGATGGATATATGGTGAAATAGGGTTGTTTCGTACTTATAATAACATATCAGTATATGAGTGATACTGATGTTATTACCTCATAATGAAACAACTAAAGAAGAAGAAGTGGAAGAAGAAATAATGTTGAAAGAATCGGTGACGGACATTACCTCTTCTTTGAAGCGCCTCTTTGAGACCTCCTTTTAGGGCACTAAAATTGGTCATTGAAGAAGACCATGACATCTAGGATGTTTATAGGGAAGTGGAGAAGAGAATTTTTCAGGGTTTGGCCGAGCATTAAGGGTCAAAGTGGTGTGAGGAAGAGAGGGAGTAGGTGCCCTTTTATAAGGGAGGAGAGGGGCACCTTAGGAAAAACTAAAAATATTATTTTATTATAAAGTCATATTCGGTTTTAAATGGCTCAAAATTGATTTATTTTGAAGCTAAGATGGGTATGGGTCTAAATGATCTCATCCAATAGAATTTAGACAAGTTTAGGTTTCTATTTTAACCTTATCAATGAGATTTAACTTTAAGTTAAATAATTTTACTTTTACCGTGTCTTCTTGTTTTCTTACACTATAAGGATAATAAACTTACAATAACAAGCCAAAAGAACCCCAAGTTGTTTATTATTAATATATATAAACTTATCTATGTCATTTTTTCCAAGCCTTAGATTTTTAGGAATAAAATAACAATTAATAATATAATATTTTTAAAAAAAACTATTTTATGTCAATTTTGGAACTATTTGGTAATTGATTTTTGTGAAAATAATAACAGAATGATTAGTTCAAAAAAAGTTAATTAAATAAATACTAAAATGTCATAGAAACCTATAAAATTAGTTGAATTCATAAAAAGTCTCAAATTATATTTATTTGGGTATTTATAACATCCATTATTTCAATATTTCTGTAATAAGATAATTACTACATCATCATTGTGTCATAAATAAATTAAATTATTTAATGTCTAAAAATTACAAATAAAATACCATTATGTATGAAATATTTTTATATTTCTGATTAATATTTATATTCTAATTTATCTATTTTATAACCCTATATTAAAAATGATTTATTTATTAAACTTTGATTTTCCCTATTTTAACCCTTCTTTAAATAAATTAATATTAAATGTCTTAATCTAATCCAAGTGGGACTAAGTGGTCATATTTTATTCCTAAGGTTGTTTTAGGTCGAATTACACTTATCTAATAGAATTAGTACATGTGTTAGGGTAATAATAATATCAATTTTACCCTTAATTTCCCTATTTACTTTTAACCGTGGTAAAAAAAGTAAAAAGTTACCATTCACCAAAAATTATTTTCATCTCATTGAACCACATTTTACTTACTGACATCAATTGTGTCTCTCAAATTTTTGAAATTCCATTCACAAAAGCAGTAAAATTAAGTATTATATAAATTTTCAAATTCTCCTATGAGGTGGGTAAAAGGTGATCAAAAGTTCAATAAAATTTTTATATATCTAAAATTATTATAAAATGACTCCAATGGATTGCATTGAACATATATAGGTATTATGTATCAATTTTGACCTAAAATAAATTTAAATAAAATAAATAATTATTTAAATAAAAAGTCGGTTTTTAAATAGTAACCCAGTGTTTTCACTATTCATCAAAAATTGAATGTTTTCAGAAAAATACCAAAATTTCACCCTAGGATAATTTGGATATTCTGAATCCAAAAATGGTGCCTGTTTTGAAAAATAAAATTCACAAAATATCCAAAATTGGTTATTACTATTCATAAAAATTATTTTTAATAATATTTTAATAGCATATCGTTGTTTAGTGAAACTCGATATTGCGTACGGCGCAAGCTATCGAGGAAGGTCGTGATTGCATGTAAATCAATCCATGATAGTGTTTTGTGTAGTAAAAGATTCCTTTGATAATTTATATAATATAAAAACAAAATATTTCTCATAAAATTCTCGGGTGTTACAAATATCATACACTTGATAATTATTTTAACCATGATCATATCTATCATCAAAAAAATTTCATGTGGCTTAAATAATATCCAAATAAGGCCACCTTTTGTTTTGAACAATTCAAAATAATTAATTTTGAAATATTTATAATATAAATATAATCATTTTATATTTAGTCCTTTTCCATAATTTATAATCCTTTATAAATTATTTCTAATGATTTTTAAAAATATACTTTCATTTTTAGATCATAAGTCAAGCTATTAAATTTGTCAACAGGTATCTTAATTACTAACATATAATATTTGGGAATAAAATGTTTTATAAAAATTTAATTAATCATAAAAAATTTATAATTAATTAATTTATAGTAACATTATAAATTAAAATATCCCAAAAAACTGTTATATTTATTTATAAAAATATTATAAAACAATTATTTCATTTAATATGTTAAAAACGTTTTTCTGTAATTTTTAGAAAAAGTATATTTACCCTTATGTATAGTGGTATTTTTGTGTAAGGGTAAAGTTTTCTACCCTTACATCGGCTGTCTGGAAGCCCTTGCATAAAGGTAGGTCACTACTTACCAGTTCACAACTTTATTATAAAGCGTTACATAAAGGTAATACTAATATTACACTTACATAGCTCATTATACATAATGGTACAAATGAAATTACCTTTATGTGAATGTTTCATGTATGGGTGAGTGAAAAGAAGCACTGTATAAGGGTATTACCTTCACAAAAACCATTTTTGTAAAGTTAAATAAGAGGATACCATTATGCAGACATTATGCGTAAGGGTATCATGTAAGGGTAAAATCTTATATGCCATTATATAGCCAATTTAAAAATCACAACCACATTTCCAAAACCTTATTCTATATAAGGGTAAGTTGTGATGACCCTTTTATAGACCCCTCTGTGTCTAGAAAATTTCTTGGTTACCCTAATTCATATCAACTGTCTATGGGTAAGGGCATGATTAGCTTTACATAGGTTCGTATGGGTAAACCATTTTTCAATATTTTCAAAAATCCTCTTAAATGGTTCTCTATTTTTTAATTTCTTCGTTTCATTATTTCCCACACATGATTACATAAAACATAGTCATCAATTCAATTGGATACCACTGAAGGGTTCTGTTAGAGCCTAATAAAGATTATCATATTGAGTAAAATTGATTAAAAACCCTTTTTTGAGGATCACCATGCAAGATAATATGAAACTACATAAAAAATATATTAATAACTATTGTAAATATGGAATAATTTACACCAAAGTTCCACTAAACCATTCTTTATCTCCTTCGTATGAGTTTGATTTAGATTAGATAGTGGAAAACTAAAGAATCCCACATTTGTAGGTATCCCCATGTTGTACTAAATCACTCAATATTTTAGTGATATCCCATCTACTACCACTATTTTCTAGTATATCCTAAGTAAATAATGTATAATAATAGATTTATGGGTTCTTAAGAGTCACTGGATTAATATATTCATCCAAACCATCATATAGAATTAGGGTTTATAAAGAACCCAAGGATGCTCTTAGGTGGTGTTCACATAAATTCACATGTTTATAAATCGTGTATTAATACTTTGGTTAATTAATGCATCATATGGATGAATTAATTTCACTCCTATTAATATCATATTAGGAAACAACTTCTTAAATTATAGCTTAGGTTAAAGACTTCCCATATTCATGAAATCATATTTCATGTATTCTTTATGAGTCGAAACAGAAATATGTAAATCTTATTTTCATGTTGCAGTGAAAATTCTAAATAATATAGCCTTTTGTATCATATAAAAATGGATTTATGGTATACTATCTCAATATCCCTTCTATAAAATGAAGAATTGAATCACTAACCAACTTCTCCATTTGGTACTCAAAATCATTTTGGAACTATTCAATAAAAACGCTTGATCCTTCATGGTAAAGGTTGTCATAAGAGTTGAAATATAAGAGAAATTGTCTATGAACCTCCTATAATAGAATACAAGACCAAGAAAATGTTATAAATCTACAATAGTCTTGGGTATACCCATGAAATGACTACCTTGATCATCTATGGATACATGTATACCCTATGTTGGGACACAACATGCCCGAAGAAATGAACCACGTGAGGCCAGAACATACACTTCAACACCTTCCTGAAATGTTGTTAATGAAGAAGAACTCCCAAAAGATCCCATAAATGCTCTACATTATCTTCTTTATACGTGAATTATACAAGGATATCACTGATGAAAATCACCATGAACCGATCCCAGAACTCTTGGAACATTGTATTCATCAGCCCCTTGAACATATCTGGAGCATTTTTCACACCGAATGGTTTTACAAAAAACTCAAAATACCCTTAATGAAATTGTTATGTTGTCTTTATTATATCCTCATCCTTCACCCACATATAATGATATCCCAATCACATATAAATCTTTGAAAACCAACTATCTCCTTTCATCTAATTGAATAAATATTCTATTTGTAGGACATGATAGTGGGTCGTCCCTATCACAGGATTCAATTAATAGTAATTTATAAAGAGATCCAAACTATCATCAGCCTTATTTATAAACAAAAAATGGTGCACCTCAAGGTGAAAAACACAAATAAACAATATATCAGAAAAAATATTATTGATATGTATATGAAGATCTCAAATCATAGAATGTTTAATCCTATTTGGATATATTGAAATTGGAGAATCATCTAGCTATATATCTATCCAAAACCTGATCCCTTGTTAATGGGGTAACCCCAAAATGTTATTAAAAAAGACATCAGGTTTCTCTTTCATAGCCCTAGGAAACACCATCGATAGAACCTAGGATAAATGTAACATCAACTCGTCCATCAAGGAAGATAAGGACAGAAGTGCCTTTGTGCTGCCCATGGGTCTTTCTCACCAGTGAAAATGAATGAATCTTTGTCAGCAACATAGATCAAAACCTTCACCCTAAAACAATCCACAATATCCTACATTTAATAGAGACACTCAATACTGAGGATGATGTTGTATGGCTGTATCTGAATACATAAGATGTTACCCCAGGTGTGTTTATTACCCAACACCAGCTCACAATCTCAATGAACTTCATACAGATAATCTCAACCTCAATTTTTCATATTCAACCTAAAGGGAACTGAAGTCTCTCTACCACATGTTCCAAATCACATAAAAATGTGGTTGGTATGAAGGAGTGTGTAACTCTAGAATCAAACAAAGCGTGAACCAAAGTAGAAACAAGAAAATTTTACCTAGAACAACATCAAGATCACCTGGTGCTAGAAACACCAATGCCTAAAGTCAACCACAACCTAATCCATGACCTCTCTCTCCCTAATTATGACCAACTCTAGGACTAAACTATGATTATAGTTGACAAATATCATCATATGTCTATCATTTTCTTGATTCAACTCCCCTTTACTGGTCTGAAATTGTAGAACCCTATTGTTGCTGCCTCGGATGAATCTTCAAAAATGGAAGAACCTAAAGAGGAAAATATATTGCTCACATAGTACTAATAAATTTTGGGAACTCTTTCTACTGATTACCTCAATTATTATAAAAAATCTTGTGTATTTACCCTTTGCACAATCCTAAGATTCAAAACCCCAGAGAAATAAGATGATGAGTGTTGGGACCTACCTATGGTGGTTTGAATGTTCATATTTACAAGAAACTCGGAACCCTTAACCATAGCTTACAACATAGAGAATCCATTTGAAACTCCCCTCATAATGATCTGGTCTTGGGAAGTATCCTCTCAATGACCTCTTCTCTTTTTAGTTCCTTAGGATATGATGATAACATAAATAGGGTGACCTGGCGTTGGTTCTATAGACACAATGCTTCCTCAAAAATCCTAGCTATGCCCTCCCCATATGGAAATAGCTTTGAATCATATCATAGTAAGGTCTATAAATTAACCATGAAATCAAATACACTTGAACTCCCCAATAAAATTATAATTAGATATTAGTGAATGGTTTCCTTCATGGTCAAAGAAATAAACTCTACTCAAAACAATCCTTAGAACTTCTCCCACAAGACTATTACCTCCTCGTGATCCATAAATAATAAGAACCACCAATACCTCATTATTCCATATAGCATCATTACCACCATAAAACCCCAGTGCTCCTTATAAGCATAGATTTAACTGAACATTATATCCACCACCTCCAACTCAACCCCTATTACTGAATCTGAAATAGTTACCTCATAGTTTTTTCAAATCTGGTCCTAAAACTCTGAGGGTTCCCTCCTCTAAGTGTCATCGTTAGCATCCTCAACTCTATAATGATCTGTCATCACATCCTACTATACATATTCAGCTCAAACCTGATGAGGACTTCAACCAAGAGCCATTTTTATAAAATAATAAACTTGTATGGACTCTTAAACTTGAAATATTGAATATTTAGGATTTTTTTTTTTTTTTTTTAAGGTCTAACATAATCCCATGATCTACCAACATTAAACATAGGTGTAAAGAAGAGTGATACATGATCCCTTCCTAGGTCTCTACAATGAACCCAACATTACTTCACTTAGTAGGATCAATAAACATAAAGTTCCATGAAACATATCAAATGGGGCCATAAATATATGTTTTTAGATGTTATCTCTTGTTTATATTGCATACGTGTAACACCCCGAGATTCCACGATACGCCTCTCTTTCAATATTGCAATAGCTTGCATTGTATGCAAGTTCGAGTTCTAACACACTGCGACTAGTCAAAGTAGCCGTTATGAATATTAATACATACTTTTTAAAATTATTGAAATTTTATATTTCAAAATTCACTTCATTTTTGTATTCATAATATCGAAATTATCCTAAGTTGAATTTTTTGTAATTTTCTGAGAACTTCCAATTTTTTATGAATAGTGAAAAATAATTAAAACAAATTTTTTAATCAAAATAATTTATAGTGATAAATTATACTATTTAGTGGTTTTAAATTATAATTAGAATATATTTTTACCATTTTATCCAATGGTGGTCACTATAATTAATTTCACTTTGAAATTGGACATAAACAATTGCCAATCTTTTGATATATATTGTTTCTTAAAAACACGCTATTTTTTGTGACAGCGGGAATTAATTATAAAATTAATTAATGAAACTTATATGATTGAAATTTTTTAAAATAGACATCATTTTTGAATTCGGAATATCAATTATATCTTTGGGTGAAATTTTGGCATTGTTCTGAAAAACTTCAATTTTTGATGAATAGTGAAACCACTAAGTGGTAGTTAAAAAACTGATTTTTCGTTTAAATGAAACATTATCACTTCTGTGATTTGATTTTCAAAAATCCGACAAACATGGATGTCATTAAGAAGTAAAATGTGGTTCAATGGGATTAAAATAATTTTTGGTGAATATTAACTTTTAAGTTTAATTAATCGTGATTAAAGGTAATTAGTGAAATTTAAGGTAAAAATGATATTATAAAAATATGAAAATATCATTACACTTGTCCTACCCCTATTGGATGTGTCATGGCTGACCAAGAAAATCCATGGGTCAACTTGAGGACCCCATGGAGCAACTTTCGTAGGAAAATGACATTAAAAACATTTTATTTATTGTTAAAATAAAAATGTCACAAACATGAGTTGTTTTACTAATAAAATTTTTAAATGGGGTTATAAATGTCATATTTTTTACTATAAATATTAATTAGAAAGCTAAAAAGATTTCATAGATCATGATATTTTTTTATAATTTTTAGAAATTAAATAAATTAGATTATTTATGACACCATGATGATGCAGTGATTACCTCATTAATTAACGATTTAAATAAAATAAAAAGATAATGTAAAATCCAAGACTTACACTTGTCAAAAACCTATTGGATGGGTATATATCGAACCCTTATCACCTTATACTCGAAATATATATGTGTGGGACCTTTAAAATCCGAAACTCATTATATAATAAAGTAACATTTCATGACTTTCCAAGAGTGCCCCTCCTCTCCTCTTATAAAAGGCCCCCACCACTACCACCTTATTCACACATTAAAAGCCATTTGGCTCGCCCAACCTCTGCCCAAATACTCTCCCAACTTCCCCCTATTACTGCTAGAAGCCTCACTTGGCAGAAGTCTTCCCAAGGAAGCCTTTGTCTCAAATCAAAAAGAGTTACCCGATTTTAAGGTAATGTCTTCTCTTGTGTTATTTTGTTTTATTTTGCTTATCCAACCCCCTAAAATATTTTTATTACTTTATTTTGTAACAAAATACGTATCATCAATATACTAGGATTTTTTTATGTGAAGGATTTGATTGAAACTTACACACACCTTCGTCTAATGGTTAAAAAACATATTGTTTCTGTGGGTGGCGAATTACTGCCTCACGAAACGATGATTGTTCAAACTTCTTTTAACACCTCTCATGGTGGCCATTATGATGACACTATTTTTATATATGATATATATTATTTTTTTGTTTTCCTTATGATTATTTATTTTTCATTTATGGAATACCTTTACGATTTCCATTATGGGTAAACGTGATAATTTCATTTTAGGAAGTGCGGACTACTGCCCCCTCAAAGTGATTTAAATCGTTATGCCACATGTGGGATGTATAAAGGATGTATTAAATGGTATTATGCATAAATTATACTAGAATTATATTATACCTTTATATAATTATAACTTCATTCCATTAAATATGAATTATAAATGAAAGTAGCGTTCATGCGTATGTACGACTTACTGTCTCCATGAACGGTGCATTTCATTTCTTACCTCTAAATGTTACGTAATATTATGAATTAATGTATATACTAGATATATATGATATATATGATATCTAATAATGAATATAATTCTGGATATAATGGATATTTCACCACATTAACAACTTGTAATTATAAGAAGTTTATTTTTGACTCATTACCAAAGATCGACAAAATGATCGTTATTAACTTAAATAATTACATAACATTCATAACATGGTAATAAGTGATATAAAAGGAATAATTAACATGAAAAAGGTTCTTAAGCAAATAGAAATTAAATATAGTTTATTATTTAGGAGGTTAAAGAACGATCGAGTCAAGTCAGACACGAGGTAAGGGAATTTCTTAACCCAATTTCCATTCTTTGGGTTAATCTCCTACTTTCAAATTATGTTATGATATTATTATGTCCTATCTTGTATTTGTACTTTCTTTATGTGTACTTATATTGAATACACATAATAGAACAATTTTATTTAAAAAATATGATCTTGGTAAGGAATTCACCTCAATCTCCTTTCATTGAGGCATATTTTGTTTTATACACAACTTTCTTTTATACGGTGTATAAACCCCTTTGACTTTTACGTTTATTCAAAAGGAATATTTTTTATACGAATCATTTTACTAAATGACAAAAATTAATGTTTTTCTTGTCATACCTATGCGGCGACAATGACTTCTCCGCCTCCGTGAGCACTATTTGAGTTTCGGCTTCCTCTACAAGCCATAACTTTTTTTAAAAGAAAAATAAATACCATGTTTTACTTTTCTTTTATTTTGGTATTGAAAATGGTTTTGATATAGTTTTTATTATATCAATGTGTTGTATTGATATCTTGTGATTGAAGTGTGGAAATCTTATGTTTCCTTTATGCATGTTTTATGTGATACAATTATGTTATGGTTTATGATATATTTAAACATGTTCATATGAGGAATGCATTAGACTTAATAAGTGATGGGTGGAGCCCGCTATAACTCCTCGATGCATCGGTAGGTCTCATGAGACAAACTACTGTCTTGGAACGAGGCCTTGACAAAATCTTATTTGTGTTCTTAGCACGAGGGCTTGGCTACGTGGTTATGATAGTCTGGAATTATGCATTCCATCATTATGAAAGTGGTTATTTATATTTCATGTGATTATTCGACTAGTAGAATATCCATGTGAATAATTAAATAGCATTATCTAATTTTACTTTTACCATATTATGTTGAAGTTCATGTTTAAAAGGATTTTGTTTTAGTTATACATTGACTTAAATGTTTATGTATATTTATAAAAGCTTCTGGTATATTGTTATCTTTACTGAGCATCTGAGCTCACCCTTCTAATGTTTTAATTTCTCCAGGATGTGAAAAGTATATTATGAATGACCTGCAGGGATAGTATGAGTGGATATGAAGACAAGATGTTGTGGTAGTTTTGTTTTTACTTTATGATGTAATGTATGACTTATGAATGTATCTAGTGTTTACAAGGATACTAAACTAATCGGTCTTTCGAGACTTGATCATTTGTGATCATGCCAATGTTACGCAATAACGCACCGACTCTGGGTAGCTGGGGTTGGGGCATTACAGTTGGTATCATAGGTAGTTTAGTACTAACCTTGGAAGCTAGACTTAGATAAACTCTGATTAGATCACATAGCCCAAAGATAGACTTTGAGGATTAGTATAGAAGAACATCCTATAATTTTGGTATTATGGATATTTTGTGAGTTTTCTGAGCAATACATCCCTGTCTAGATACGAGCAGGTAGAGGCGGCTCTGGTACAGATGTACCTAGGGGTAAAACCTGAAAACACCTGTTTGAGCTAGACTCGAACGGGAACTGCTGCACGACAACGGGCCTTGCCGCACTCTTGGTTAGAACACTCCCGGGGGATATTCTTAGGATAATTCTCATTTTTTTACAAACCATTATGAAGGGTTTATGAGTATATACTTCCTTAAAGAAAACCTTTTTTATGATTATGGATTATATCCCTAAACCATTCAATTTACATTATGTATTTTACATGTTTGTAATTATTCATTGCAATTCATAAACTAACCTAGTTTTTTCCATTGTATAGAAATGGCGCCTAGTAGATGGAATGTGAACTCCATCAAAACATATGATCCAAAGAGTAAGAAGGATCATATCTTTCACGGTATTAAGACAAAATTTAGAAGGGAAATAGTCTCCCATGTATTCTCAACATATGAAGAAATATTATCATGTGTTAATAAGATAAGTAATGAATTCTCTGAGTCCTATGGCTTTGAAGGTCAGAAAGAGAAGAAAATGATGGAATAGAGAATGATGGATAAAGGGACGAGGGAAAAGAATAATTTTCCAATATGTGATAACTGTGGGAAGAAACACCTTGGAACTTGCCTGAAGGGAATGGGAGTTTGTTATAAGTGTGGAGAAAAAGGACACTAAGTGCATCACTTCAAGGGTAAGAAAAAGGTTTCAAATGTACAATGCTTCATCTGCAAGGACTGGGGACACTACGCAAACCAATTTCCAAATCATCAAAGTATCCCCCAAATGATGTTATTGGATAATAATCATGTTATGATACTACCACAGATGAGGAGGAATGATTAGAGTTCTTATGTTTTTATTAAAGAATTTTGTCATTTGAGTGTTGTATCAATGATGTACTGGTTATAATAATTATCGAGTATATAAGGATTGTACTGAAGTAATATTTCATCAAGGACTTGAGATTGTGTGGAACCAATAAAAGTGACTCCACAGCAGGTTAAAATTTTCGAAAATATATGGTTGAGAGAAAGATAAACCATAATATGGTTCTGATACCGAGATAGTGATTTTGGAATAATACCTGATTGATTTGGATAAACTATATTGGATATTCTTAACTTCCTTGAAACGGATTAATGATTTGTATACATTTTTGGATAGAAGGAGTATATCTAGTATTCTATAATGAATAAGGGATCATGAATGTAATCAATAAGTATTTATGGTAATTGTAGTGTTTTAAAATAATACATGATAAAGTTGTTCACATGTTGTTACATTGAAAAAAAGGATCTTCATTATGTTTACCTTCCTTAGAAAATTTGGACTGTGATTTGGACAGAAGTATTTTGGATAACTATAATGGTTGGAATGGATTAAGTTGAACCTTGGATGGTATTTTTTAAGGTTAAAACATTTTTGAATATTATTTTTGGAATATTATAATACTATAGTTTTAGGAAAAGGACAACCTGTAGGTCGGGGGATAACCCGTCGCATCGAACAAAGCTGTAGGAATCGAACCCACAACCATAGTGCGACATAACTTTATTACCAACCACTTGTCTACAGGAAGTCCCTGGTTATTAAAAAATAGTTTTCTTAATCTAAATGGTATCTGTTAATATTTTGAACCTTGTACGATTATGATAAATATATTATTTTTGAGTTCTATTATCTTTTTGAGTGAAAGATGAGTTTGTGGTAGAAATTAGTTGAAGGTTGAAACTCTACTTGTCAAGAATAAATATATATATACCTATCTCTTATTCTATGAATAAATTAATTCTTAAACTTTAGTAAAGGGATATTAAAACAAAAAAAATTATTATCCTAATACCTTATGTCTTGATGAACTGATAATATTTTAAATCAACATAGATTGAAGGCTTTGAGGCCCTCAATTTTACACTTGTTTGTGATTGATGACCTCAATCACTCCCTACAAATATTTACTTTTTTCCTCCAAATATATGTCTCTAATTTCCACCAATGTTCTCCTTATCGAGATCCTAATTTGGTGGTGACTTTTTCATTTCCCTTTCCCTCTTATTAAGCCTAAATTTTATTAACCTTATTTCCGATGTGGGTTTTCCACAAAGGTATTTTCTATTTTCAACCTTTTATTTTCAAAGAAAAATTTCAAATTGCGAGGACGTAATTTATTGAAGGAGGGGAGAATTTAACACCCCGAGCTTCCACGATACGCCTCTCTTTCAATAATGCAATAGCTTGCATTGTACACAAGTTCGAGTTCTAACACACCGCGACTAATCAAAGTAGCCGTTATGAATAGTAATACCCACTTTTTAAAATTATAGAAATTTTATATTTCAAAATGGACTTCATTTTTGTATTCTTAATATCAAAATTATCCTAAGTTGAATTTTTGTAATTTTCTGAGAACTTCCAATTTTTTATGAATAGTGAAAAATACTTAAAACAACTTTTTTAATAAAAATAATTTATAGTGATAAATTATACTATTTAGTGGTTTAAAAGTATAATTAGAATATATTTTTACCATTTTATCCAATGGTGGTCATTATAATTAATTTCACTTTGAAATTGGACATAAACAATTGTCAATCTTTTGATATATATTGTTTCTTAAAAACACGCTATTTGTTTTGACATTGGGAATTAATTATTAAATTAATTAATTCAATTTATATGTTTGGAATTTTTTAAAATAGACATCATTTTTGAATTCGGAATATCAATTATAGCTTAGGGTGGAATTTTGGCATTGTTTAGAAAAACATCAATTTTTGATGAACAGTGAAACCAATAAGTGGTGGTTAAAAAACTGATTTTTCGTTTAAATGAAACATTACCACTTCTGTGATTTGATTTTCAAAAATCCAACATACATGGTTGTCATTAGGAAGTAAAATTTAGTTCAATGGGATTAAACTAATTTTTGGTGAATAGTAACTTTTAAGTTTAATTAATCGCGATTAAAGGTAATTAGTGAAATTTAAGGTAAAAATGATATTATAAAAATATGAAAATACCTTTACACTTGTCCTAACCCTATTGTATGAGTCATTTCTGACCAATAAGATCCATGGGTCAACTTGGGGACCCCATGGAGCCACTTTGGTAGGAAAATGACATTAAAAACATTTTATTTAATGTTAAAATAAAAATGTCACGAACATGAGTTGTTTTGCTAAATCAATTTTTAAATGGGGTTATACAAGTCATATTTTTTACTATAAATATTCATTATAAATCTAAAAATATTTCCTATATAATGATATTTTTTATAATTTTTAGACATTAAATAAATTAGATTATTTATGACACCATAATGATGCAGCGGTTACCTCATTAATTAACGATTTAAATAAAATAAAAAGATAATGTAAAATATAAGACATAAACTTTTCAAAAACCTATTGTATGAGTATATTTCGAGCCCTTATCACCTTATCCTCGAAATATATATGTTTGGGACCTTTAAAATCCGAAACTCATTATATAATAAAGTTACATTTCATGACTTTCCAAGAGTGCCCCTCCTCTCCTCTTATAAAAGGCCCCCACCACTACCACCTTATTCACACATTCAAATCCATTTGGCTCGGCCAATATCTACCCAAATACTCTCCCAACTTCCCTCTATTACTGCTAGAAGCCTCAATTTGGGCAGAAGGCTTCCCAAGGAAGCCTTTGGCTCAAATCAAAAAGAGTTACCCGATTTTATGGTAATGTCTTCTCTTGTGTTCTTTTGTTTTATTTTGCTTCTCCAACCCCCTAAAATATTTTTATTACTTTATTTTGTAACAACACCAGTATATTCAATATAATAGGATGTTTTTATGAGAAGTATTTGATTTACACTTACACACCCTTTCGTCTAATGGTTAAAGAACATATTGTTTCTGTGGGTGGCAAATTACTGCCTCACGAAACG
Source organism: Viscum album (assembly GCA_963277665.1). Classification (NCBI taxonomy): domain Eukaryota; kingdom Viridiplantae; phylum Streptophyta; class Magnoliopsida; order Santalales; family Viscaceae; genus Viscum; species Viscum album. The sequence continues at coordinate 1,432,290,591 of OY728141.1, forward strand.
ATGATTGTTCAAACTTCTTTTAACACCTCTCATGGTGGCCATTATGATGAAACTATTTTTATATATGATATATATTATGTTTTTGTTTTCCTTATGATTCTGTATTTTTCATTTTTGGCATACCTTTACGATTTCCATTATGGGTAAACGTGGTAATTTCATTTTAGGAAGTGCGGACAACCGCCCCCTCAAAGTGATTTGAATCGTTAATGCCACATGTGGGATGTATAAAGGATAGAGTAAGTGGTATTATACATTATATTATACTGTAATTATATTATACCTTTATATAATTATAACTTTATTCCATTAAATATGAAATATAAATGAAAGTTGTGTTCATGCGTACATACGGCTTACCGTCTCCATGAACGGTGCATTACATTTCTTACCTCTAAATGTTACGTAATATTATGAATTAATGTATACACTAGATATATATGATATATATGATATCTACGTCATGAATCTAATTCTGGATATCATGGATATTTCACCACATTAACAACTTGTAATTATAAGAAGTTTATTTTTGACTCAAGTACCAAAGATCAAAAAAATGACCATTATTAACTTAAATAATTACATAATGTTCATAAAATGGTAATAAGTGAAATAAAAGGAATAATTAACATGAAAAAGGTTCTTAAGCAAATATAAATTAACTCTAGTTTATTATTCAAGAGGTTAAAGAATGATCGATTCAAGTCGGACACGAGGTAAGGGAATTTCTTAACCCAATTTCCATTCCTTGGGTTAATCTCCTACTTTCAAATTATGTTATGATATTATTATGTCCTATCTTGTATTTGTACTTTCTTTATGTGTACTTATATTGAATACACATAATTGATCTATTTTATTTAAAAAAAGGATCTTGGTAAGGACTTCGTCTCAATCTCCTTTCATTGAGGCATATTTTGTTTTATACACAACTTTCTTTTATACGGTGTATAAACCCCTTTGACTTTTACGTTTATTCAAAAGGAATATTTTTTATACGAAGCATTTTACTAAACGACAAAAAGGAATGTTTTACTTGTCGTACATATGCGGCGACAACGACTTCTCCGCCTCCGTGAGCACTATTTGAGTTTCGGCTTCCTCTACAAGCCATAAATTTTTTTAAAAGAAAAATAAATACCATGTTTTACTTTTCTTTTCTTTTGGTATTGAAAATGGTTTTGATAAAGTTATTATAATATAAATGTGTTGTATTGATATCTTGTGATTGAAGTGTGTAAATCTTATGTTTCCTTTATGCATGTTTTATGTGATACAATTATGTTATGGTTTATGATATGTTTAAACTTGTTCATATGAGGAATGCATTGGACTTAATAAGTGACGGGTGGAGCCCGCTATAGCTCCTCGATGCATCGGTAGGTCTCATGAGACAAACTAGTGTCTTGGCATGAGGCCTTGAAAAAATATTATTTGTGGTCTTGGCACGAGGCCTTGGATACGTGGTTATGATAGTCTGGAATTATGTATTCCATCATTATGAAAGTTGTTATTGATATTGCATGTGATTATTCAACCAGTAGAATATCCATGTGAATTAGTAAATGGAATTATCTCATTTTATTTTTTCCATATTATGTTGAAGTTCATGTTTAAAAGGATTTTGTTTTAGTTATACATTTCCATAAATTTTTATGTTTATTTATAAAATCTTCCGCTATATTTTTATCCTTACTGAGCATCTGAGCTCACCCCTTCCAATGTTTTAATTTTTCCAGTATGTGAATAAATATATAATGATTGACCAGTATGAATAGTATGAGGGATATGAACACAAGATGTTTTTGTTGTTTTGTTTTACTTTATGATGTAATGTACGAATTATGAATTTATCTAGTGTTTCCAAGGCTACTAAACTAATCGTTCTTTCTAGACTTGATCATTTGTGATCATGCCAATGTTACGCAATAACGCACCGACTTTGGGTAGCTGGAGTCGGGGCGTTACAGTTGGTATTAGATGTAGTTTAGTACTAACCTTGGAAGCTAGACTTAGATAAACTCTGATTAGAGCACATAGCCCAAAGATAGACTTTGAGGATTAGTATAGAAGAACTTCCTAGAATGTTGGTATTATAGATATTTTGTGAGTTTTCCAAGAAATACATCCCTGTCTAGATACGAGCAGGTAGAGGCGGCTCTGGCACAGATGTACCTAGGGGTAAAACCTGAAAACACCGCTTTGAGCTAGACTCGAACGGGAACTGTTGCACGACAATGGGCCTTGCTGCACTCTTGGTTATGACACTCCCGGGGGATATGCTTAGGATAATTCTAATTTTTTTTACAAACCATTATGAAGGGTTTATGAGTATATACTTCCTCAAAGAAAACCTATTTTATGATTATGGATTATATCCATAAACCTTTCAATTTACATTAAGTATTTTACAAGTTTGGAATTATTCATTGCAATTCATAAACTAACCTAGTTTATGCCATTGTATAGAAATGGCGCCCAGTAGAAGGAATGTGAACTCCATCAATATGTATGATCCAAAGAGTAATAAGGATCATATCTTTCACGGTATTAAGACAAAATTTAGAAGGGAAATAGTCTCCCATGTATTCTCAACATATGAAGAAATAGTATCATGTGTTAATAAGATAAGTAAAGAATTCTCTGAGTCCTATGGCTTTGAAGGGAAGAAAGAGAAGAAAAGGATGGAAGAGAGAATGATGGATAAAGGGATGAGGGAAAAGAATAATTTTACAATATTGGATAATTGTGGGAAGAAATACCTTGGAACTTTCCTGAAGGGAATGGGAGTTTGTTATAAGTGTGGAGAAAGAGGACACCAAGTGCGTGACTTCAAGGGTAAGAAAAAGGTTTCAAATGTACAATGCTTCATCTACAAGGAGTGGGGACACTACGCAAACCAATGTCCAAATCATCAGAGTATGCCCCAAATGATGTTATTGGATAATAATCAAGTTATGATACTACCACAGTTGAGGAGGAATGATTAGAGTTCTTATGTTTTTATTAAATAATTTTGTCATTTGAGTGTTGTATCAATGATGTACTGGTTATAATAATTATGGAGTATATAAGGATTTTACTGAAGTAATATTTCATCAAGGACTTGATATTGTGTGGAACCAAGAAAAGTGACTCCACAGCAGGTTAAATTCTTCGAAAATATGTGGTTGAGTGAAAGATAAACCATAATATGGTTCTGATACCGAGATAGTGATTTTGGAATAATACATGATTGATTTGGATAAACTATATTGGATATTCTTAACTTCCTTGAAATGGATTAATGATTTGTATACATTTTTGGATACAAGGAGTATATCTAGTATTCTATAAGGAATACGGGATCATGAATGTAATAAATAAGGATTTATGGTAATTGTAGTGTTTTAAAAGAATACACGATGAAGTTGTTCACATGTTGTTACGTGGGAAAAAAGTATCTTCATTATGTTTACCTTCCTTATAAAATTTGGACTGTGAGTTGGACAGAAGTATTTTGGATAGTTATAAAGGTTGGAATGGATTAATTTGAACCTTGGATAGTATTTTTTTAAGGTTAAAACATTTCTGAATATTATTTTTGGAATATTATAATACTATAGTTTTAGTAAAAGGACAACCTGTAGGTCGGGGGATAACCCGTCGCGTCGGACAAAGCTGTAGGAATCAAACCCACAACCATAGTGCGACAGGCCTTTATTACCTACCACTAGCCTACAGGAAGTCCTTGGTTATTAAAAAATAGTTTTCCTAATCTAAATGGTATGTGTTAATATTTTTAACCTTGTACGATTAGGATAAATATAATATTTTTGAGTTCTATTATCTTTTAGAGTGAGTGATGAGTTTGTGGTAGAAATTAGTTAAAGGTTGAAACTCTACTTGTCAAGCATAAATATAAATATACCTATCTCTTATTCAATGAATAAATTAATTCTTAAACTTTAGTAAAGGGATATTAAAACAAAAAATATGTTATCTTAATACCTTATGTCTTGATGAACTGATAATTTTTTAAATCAACATAGATTGAAGGCTTTGAGGCCCTCAATTTTACACTTGTTTGTGATTGATGACCTCAATCACTCCCTATAAATATTTACTTTTTTCCTCCAAATATATGTCTCTAATTTCCACCAATGTTCTCCTTATCGAGATCCTAATTTTTTGGTGACCTTTTCATTTCCCTTTCCCTCTTATTAAGGCTAAATTTTATTAACCTTATTTCCGATGTGGGTTTTCCACAAAGGTATTTTCTATTTTCAACCTTTTATTTTCAAAGAAAATTTTCAAATTGCGAGGACGCAATTTATTGAAGGAGGGGAGAATGTAACACCCCGAGCTTCCACGATACACCTCTCTTTCAATAATGCAATAGCTTGCATTGTACGCAAGTTCGAGTTCTAACACCCTGCGACTAATCAAAGTAGCCGTTATGAATAGTAATAACCACTTTTTAAAATTATAGAAAGTTCATATTTCAAATTGGACTTCATTTTTGTATTCATAAAATCGAAATTATCCTAAGTTGAATTTTTTGTAATTTTCTAAGAACTTCCAATTTTTTATGAATAGTGAAAAATACTTAAAACCAATTTTTTAATAAAAATAATTTATAGTGATAAATTATACTATTTAGTGGTTTTAAAGTATAATTAGAATATATTTTTATCATTTTATCGAATGGTGGTCATTATAATTAATTTCACTTTGATATTGGACATAAACAATTGTCAATCTTTTGATATATATTGTTTCTTAAAAACACGCTATTTGTTGTGAAAACGGGAATTAATTATAAAATTAATTAATGAAACTTATATGTTTGGAATTTTGTAAAATATATATCATTTTTGAATTCGGAATATCAATTATAGCTTAGGGTGAAATTTTGGCATTGTTCTGAAAAACTTCAATTTTTGATGAATAGTGAAACCACTAAGTGGTAGTTAAAAAACTGATTTTTCATTTAAATGAAACATTACCACTTCTGTGATTTGATTTTAAAAAATCCAACATACATGGTTTTCATTAGGAAGTAAAATGTGGTTCAGTGGAATTAAAATATTTTTTTGTGAATAGTAACTTTTAAGTTTAATTAATCGTGATTAAAGGTAATTAGGGAAATTTAAGGTAAAAATGATATTAAAAAATATGAAAATACCTTTACACTTTTCCTACCCCTATTGTATGAGTCATGGACGACCAATAAAATCCATGGGTCAACATGGGGACCCCATGGAGCCACTTTGGTTGGAAAATGATATTAAAAACTTTTTATTTAATGTTAAAATAAAAATGTCACAAACATGAGTTGTTTTACTAAAACAATTTTTAAATGGGGTCATACAAGTCATATTTTTACTATAAATATTCATTAGAAATCTAAAACGATTTCCTACATCATGATATTTTTTTATAATTTTTATAGAATAAATAAATTAGATTATTTATGACACCATGATGATGCAGCGATTACCTCATTAATTAAAGATTTAAATAAAATAAAAAGATAATGTAAACTCTAAGACTTACACTTGTCAAACAACTATTGGATGGGTATATTTAGAACCCTTATCACCTTATCCTTGAAATATATATTTGTGGGACCTTTAAAATCCAAAACTCATTATATAATAAAGTAACATTTCATGACTTTCCAAGAGTGCCCCTCCTCTCCTCTTATAAAAGGCCCCCACCACTACCACCTTATTCACGCATTCAAAGCCATTTGGCTCGGCCAAGATCTACCCAAATACTCTCCCAACTTCCCTATATAACTCCTAGAAGCCTCACTTTGGGCATAATTCTTCCCAAGGAAGCCTTTGGCTCAAATCAAAAAGAGTTACCTGATTTTAAGGTAATGTCTTCTCTTGTGTTCTTTTGTATTATTTTGCTTCTCCAACCCCCTAAAATATTTTTGTTACTTTATTTTGTAACAACACCAGTATATTAAATATACGAGGATGTTTTTATGATATGGATTTTATTTACACTTACACACACCTTCGTCTAATGGTTAAAGAACATATTGTTTCTTTGGGTGGCGAATTACTGCCTCACGAAATGATGATTGTTCAAACTTCTTTTAACACCTCTCATGGTGGCCATTATGATGACACTATTTTTATATATGATATATATTATGTTTTTTTTTCTTATGATTCTGTATTTTTCATTTATGGCATACCTTTACGATTTCCATTATGGGTAAACGTGATAATTTCATTTTAGGAAGTGCGGACTACCGCCCCCTCAAAGTGATTTGAATCGTTAATGCCATATGTGGGATGTATAAAGGATGGAGTAAATGGTATTATACATTATATTATACATTTATATAATTATAACTTCATTCCATTAAATATGAAATATAAATGAAAGTAGCATTCATGCGTACGTACGGCTTACCGTCTCCATGAACGGTGCATTTCATTTCTTACCTCTAAATGTTACATAATATTATGAATGAATGTATATACTGGATATATATGATATATATGATATCTACATCATGAATATAATTCTGAATATAATGGATATTTCACCACATTAACAACTAGTAATTATAAGAAGTTTATTTTTGACTCAAGTACCAAATATCGATAAAATGACCGTTATTAACTTAAATAATTACATAATGTTCATAACATGGTAATAAGTGATATAAAAGGAATAATTAACATGAAAATGGTTCTTAAGCAAATATAAATTCACTCTAGTTTATTATTCAGGAGGTTAAAGAACGATCGAGTCAAGTCGGACACGAGGTAAGGGAATTTCTTAACCCAATTTCCATTCTTTGGGTTAATCTCCTACTTTCAAATTACGTTATGATATTATTATGTCCTATCTTGTATTTGTACTTTCTTTATGTGTACTTATATTTAATACACATAATAGATCTATTTTATTTAAAAAAATGATCTTGATAAGGACTTCATCTCAATCTCCTTTCATTGAGGCATATTTTGTTTTATACACAACTTTCTTTTATACGGTGTATAAACCCCTTTGACTTTTACATTTATTCAAAAGGAATCTTTTTTATACGAGGCATTTTACTAAACGAAAAAAAGGAATGTTTTTCTTGTCGTACGTATGCGGCGACAACGACTTCTCTGCCTCCGTGAGCACTATCTGAGTTTCGGTTTCCTCTACAAGCCATAACTTTTTTTAAAAGAAAAATAAATACCATGTTTTACTTTTCTTTTATTTTGGTATTGAAAATGGTTTTGATAAAGTTTTTATTATATCAATGTGTTGTATTGATATCTTGTGATTGAAGTGTGGAAATCTTATGTTTCCTTTATGCATGTTTTATGTGATACAATTATGTTATGGTTTATGATATGTTTAAACCTGTTCATATGAGGAATGCATTGGACTTAATAAGTGACAGGTGGAGCCCGCTATAGCTCCTCGATGCATCGGTAGGTCTCATGAGACAAACTAGTGTCTTGGCATGAGGCCTTGAAAAAATATTATTTGTGGTCTTGGCATGAGGCCTTGGCTACGTGGTTATGATAGTCTGGCCTTATGCATTCCATCATTATGAAAGTGGTTATTGATATTGCATGTGAGTATTCGACCATTAGAATATCCATGTGAATAAGTAAATGGCATTATCTCATTTTACTTTTTCCATATTATGTTGAAGTTCATGTTTAAAAGGCTTTTGTTTTAGTTATATATTTCCTTAAATGTTTATGTTTATTTATAAAAGCTTCTGCTATATTTTTATCCTTACTGAGCATCTGAGCTCACCCCTTCCAATGTTTTAATTTTTCTAGGATGTGAAGAAGTATATTATGAATGACCTGCAAGGATATTATGAGGGGATATGAAGACAATATGTTGTTGTAGTTTTGTTTTACTTTATGATGTAATATACGACTTATGAATGTATCTAGTGTTTCCAAGGCTACTAAACTAATCGGTCTTTCGAGACTTGATCATTTGTGATCATGCCAATGTTACGCAATAACGCACCGACTCTGGGTAGCTGGGGTCGGGGCATTACAATACTAAACTCAGCTAACATAATTTCCCTACTTACCCATCCAATCCTCACCAGTTAATACCTCTAAAATATATCATATATCGTAACATGATCCTTTAATACAACTCAATCTTGACCCCCTATGCCCAAAATTATACCTCATGGACCATCAATGAGAGAAGGGAGATAATGATGCTTGAAGCCTGCCTCTAATTGGATATGGGTTGGCGACAAGCACCAAGCGTATATCATACACACAAATTTTAGGCATTACCCTCTAATATTGAGAAATGGGAGATAAGATATAAACACCCAGAATCTCATGATCTTAACAAAATTAAATAGAGATCTTGATACATGAATGTAATGTCATAAAACTGAACAACTAAAATAAAACTACCAGTACCAAAATATATCTTCAACAGCGTCCTCGAAGCCAAATCAACTCTTAAACAACCTCCATGATCTGGTAAATTTCATCCTGGTCCACAATCATCTCTTAGTATCCCAAATATATAGATATATATATATATAGGGTGAGGATAACATGTATACTCATTAGGATCCTCCTTGTATCCTGTCATGAAAAATATAAAGAATGTATACTAAATATTAATGAATAATAAGTGAATCTTATAAACAAATCATGTGCACTTAGTCTTCAGGCTCATCAAGTATATCTCACCAAGTCCTTTATACAAGTGATCATACAATAAGATATCAAAAGAAGGGACCCTATCCAAAAGTAAGCTAGCCAGAAGTCATCTAGGCCAAAGTATTATAACATGAATCATGTGAATCATATCATCTCATAGTCATCCTATCATGAACCCTATTCATAAAATCATCTCATCATCCCATTTTGTATCTCTAGATAGTAACTAAGAAAGTTTTTAGATCCATCACAACATGTAAGTCAAGTATTATACCTCCAATAATCACATCCCATAAATTAAATACCTATAATAATGGATAGGATATTATATCTAGAGATACATGTCTGTTAAATTACTATAATCCATTAAAACTCACTACATACATATATAAGAAACAAAATTAACGTGCATACCATAATATAAAAACTACCAAAATAAGGGAGCGAGGAAATAGGTGGTTGTCAACCACACATTATACACCAACCTGGATGATTGGGAAAACACCCTCTTAGAGTCCACTAGGTGTCAGTTTTCCTACCAACATGGTTGGGGTAGTGTATTAAATGACATAACATAGAGGATATATATATATATATATCATAATCACACATATGTAATTAACATAGTCTTAAGATCAATTACAACTCTCATCCCTCTCACACCCAGTTACCACTGTTAAGAACTATACATCTGATAAGCACATAAGTAATCAACAAAACATTCATCTATTTTTTATCTCCATTAAAAATTTCACATTACATTGATTGATTAAATTCATAATTAAAATTTATTTATAAATACATTAATATGATCATCTATTTATTCCCATGCCCTCTATTAGTAAACCAACTAATTTCGTGGTTTCTCGAGATTATGATCTTTTCAGCATTACAACTATCCATCAACCCCATTGTGACAATATAACCCATTGGGGCCTGGCTAGCTGGTGATAAGATGAGTGTGACACCTCAAGCCTGCCTCCAATATTATAGGAGTTGGAAACTAGTGTTGATTAGTCATAACACACACATGGGAGACCTTAGCCTAAAGTACTTTTACATATGCACACATCTCCATACGCTAGTATAATACAGAGAGATAATAAATTCATATTAAAAAATACATATATAGATTTGATCCCATATCATAGTATAATGAAATTATGGGAAATAAAAAATAAGGTCCAAAAACAATCCCACCAAAATTGGAAAAAGATTCCAACCTACTAAAGTAAGGAAGGGATTACTCTCAAATGAAACTAATGAAACTAACCAGCTTGTCTAGATCAACTATGATTTTCTTGCTCTTGGTCCTCCCATGAAATTATCAAATAATATATCATTTTTATAAGACATGACACATGTGGTTAGATACCATGTAGAGGTGATTACAACTTACTTAGTAAGACACCACAAAATAACCAAACATAAAGCATCAAGATAGAGGATTATCTTAGCACCAAGAATATATGTCAATAAGAATATGAGACAAGGTACAACAATACAAAAAAACAAAGATATGATCATGTTAACACTCATTCACTAAGGCTCACAACCATATAGTAATCCTAGGATTATTCCTAAGGCTTCAAGGTAATACTCATCTGAGTGAACTCATTCAATCAGTCCAGATAAAACTAATGGTGCTCATCTAATAGGTCATTCTTATCAAGCATCACCATACATAAGTGCACATTGGAAATAAAAAATATCTCGAAATGTATATAGGTAATCACACCCATGGCTCATGGAGGACACTGAAAATCCTACTAGATTAACTTACTAGATAAGGGATCAATACCCATGTATATTGGTCATGTGATACCAAGAAACTCTCCTCGGATGAATGAGGTGAAATGAGGATCAAATATTGGCCTCACGGAGGGATTCCTACCCCAATACACCAAGGGGATCTTACAACCATTGAAAATACTAGATTCCAAAACTAAACCTCATGGGGGAAGAATGAGGAAAAATCATCCAAAAATAAGATAACTCATCCACATTGATCTAGAGAGAGGGAATTATCCCAAAAGATACCTGAAAGTTAAGGCACACAACTGAATATCATCAATACTAAAGAGATAAAGGGCCTCAACCTTTATTATATAAATTAAATGTATTTTATTGGGAGTCCATGGCATTCCCCATAAAGACTGGAACATCCCATGTCCCTTTCTATGTCCCTCTACCTATGCCCATGTACCCTGGTCATGCCCATGTATTTTATCAATGCCATGTATACTAGACTTTTCTAGGTACCTGGTCATGCCCATGTACCCTATAAATTCATGTGTGACAGGTATTTACCATTCCCCTATACTATTAGAGTATACATTAGGTTACCTACTATAGGTCCCGTGGCATGTGACACATTTCACATGGTGTGTGATATTATTCTCTGTGTGTTAACCCTATTTCCATAGAAGGGGGCCACACTACATGTGTTCTTCTAGAGAACACTCTATATATTTATGATTTTCACATAAATCATAGAATGATTCACAAGTCTTAAATATTCTAATACTGTTATTGATTCCACCTCCAAACATTCTAATAAATACAAATATGGGATCATCAAAGCCTAGCTGTAGCAAAAAATCAAAATATATCCACTAAATATGTCTATGGATCATCATCATCAAATGTGTCATCAAAATTCTCAATCCCATATAACAAAAAATTTCAGTCTATATCCTGATCCAACTCTTAATCAACTTTCATCATTAGGCACCACTATTATGATGTCGATTCCAAACCTAAACCCACAATAATGATCTATTGTGCCAAAAATTAATTATGAAATTATCATTCACTAGGTATTTTTCAAACTGCTAGCCAAATGGAATATCAATTATGATTGAATGTAGAATAAGGGGAGAGAAACATAAACCAAAAGCATGAGGAAAAACCCTCATCCAACGTTCATGTTCACCTCAATTCATCATCATAAGGGTGATGAATGAATAGGATTATCAAATAAACATCCATTCTTAATTCCAAGAAAATGAGAATAATACATTCAAATCAACCATCGATCCATAGATCAATCTTTATAGAAGGATTGACCTATGTTCAACATGGGACAAAAAATGGTGATAAAATCTATAAAACAAAATCCTACATTGAGTTTGGATCAATCATTTACAAATAAATGTTTTTCATTATTTTCACTAGTGGTATCCAAAAAAACATGTGTATATGATTTAATATATTTAATATCTTTATTATATCCACACTGAGGATCCTTGGGCATTATAATATCATGAAGACACAATGCCTAGCCCAAAAAATATTCCTTTATATGTTCCATTGTCTTATAGGGGAATTTTTGTTTGCATTCTTCCAACCCTAGAGATTTTCATCCAAAAAGTAAAAAAGTCTACACAAATAGTTGAGGGTAATAAGATCACATCTAATTCTCCCACTCCCAAGTGCTTTTCTAAATATTCTAATCCTTCCAACACACGCACACTAAGAGAATTTTTATACCATATAAGATCTTCTTCAACTAATCCTTGATCTTTATTGGGTACTCAGTAATGGTATCTCTATCCTTGATGTCGAGTTCTCCCAAATAGATAACATGCGATGGGTCAAGCTCATACCTCCTTAGCTACGACATGTGGAAGACATCATGTACTCAGTCTAACTATGGTGGTAGATCCAAGGGGTATTCCACCACACCAACTATACATAGTATCTAGAACACATTAATGAATCTTGAAGATAGCTTCTCTCCCCAGCCAAATCTATGCAATCCTCACCGAGGTGTGACCTTCTACCTTATAAAACTCCAAATACCTCTTCCATCAATCTTCATAAGACATTTCACAGCTCTAAAAACTCTTCATCAAATTTTTTATCATCTTTACCTTCTCTGTTGTTTCTCATACCAACTTTGGGGCCATGATTACTCACTCTTCTAGATCATTCCATCACAGTGGTGACCTGTAGGGTTTTCTGTTCAAGGACTTGAACGATTCCATATCGATTGTATAGTGTTAAATATTGTTATACACAAACTCCACCAAGGTTAGATGATATTATTAGCTATAGGCATAGTCCAACATATAAACCTAATTCAAGTCTTCTAGAACATGAATGGTTTACTTAATCCGATGGTCTGACTGGGGTTGAAACACTATGCTTAAATGAAATTGATTCCCAAAGGCCTCCTACAATCCTCTCCATAATCATGATGTGAAGAAAGTATAATTCTATAAAACAATATTTTATGGAACTCTGTGAATCCATACTATCTCTTTCATGTACTATAATTCTGATCTCTATATTAAAATATTCTCTCAAATGGGTAGAAAATGGGATGACTTGGTGAGATGATCTATGATCACCTAGATAAAGACATGTCCTCTGGATAATAGTTGAAACCAAGTCACAAAATCCATGGATATACCATTCAACATCTATTATGTAACCTTAAGGGATTTAGGTAAACCCATTAGAACATGTTTCATAGACATAACCTACTAACGAGTGAGGAATCAAGAGACAAACTCTACTATGCAATTCATCATCCCTAGCAACAAAAGTTACTATCAACGGTCCTGGTACATATTTTCCACTCCTATATGTATGGATGATTGGGATGTATGAAAATCCCTCAGTACCTCCTCACACAAGAACATTTACCCCAATGGACGTCCTCATAAATTAAGGACATGATCCCCACCTTTAGAATATCAATCAAGATCATATACACTACATACCTGAACATGAAAGGTCCACCAATGGATATCTTCTAGATGAACCACCGTAACACACTAATGAAATGAATGGGTAATAACCATCAATTATAGGAAAAATTCCCCATTATTTTTCATAAAGGATAGCTAAATCAAGAAAAAAATTCTTCATCTCCTTGAAAAAAACTACAAACATGATCTTCTACTTAGAGCATATGTCACCATTTTACCCTTCCCATGAGTATAGACTATCTCAAAGTCATAATCTTGGAGGAACTCTAACTGATTCCTCTGTCTCAAGTTAAAATATTTATACAAAAAGATATCCTTGATACTCTTGTGATTATAATATATGATAAAATTTGTCACCATAAGGCAGTGTCTCCACATCATTTGGGGGAAGACCACCACTTCCATCTATAGATCATGGGTCACTTAGTTATGATTATGAGGTATTAAATACCATGACCCATAGGAAATCACTAACTTCCACTGCATTAGAATTCATCCAAGCCTTGTTCTAGAGGCATTGCAGAACACTAGATACTCAAAAACCTCCTCTAGAAGTATCAAAATGGGGTGATCGTCAACCTCTTCCGAAACTCTTAAAAATTATTTTGGAACCATTTCATCCACATGAATGAATTTCCCTTTCAATTGAAATCTATCATGGGTTCCAAAAATCTATAGAAATTGCATATGAACCTCTAATAGTAGCCTTCCAACATAAGGAAACATCATACATGGGTCATGCTCTTGGGAGGCTCCCAAGCCAGCAATACCTCAAATTTTTTTGGGTCACTACTACTATGTCTACTAAGATGAAATAACCTAGAAAGTGGACCTCTTGAATCTGAAGATAACAATTCAAGAGTTTCTCATAAATTCATATCTATCATGGTATATCTAGAATCATCCTCAAGTGTCTCGCATGTTTTCCCTATAATTCAAAGTAAATGAGGATATCGTTGAAGAAGTCTACCATGAACTGGTCTAAGAACGGCTAAAATATATGGTTCATATGTCCCATGAACACTTCTAGGGTGTCTATTACCCTAAATTGGATCGTTTTGTACTCATAGTGGACAAAGTAACATTAAAATTCCATCTTTAGTATATCCACCTCACTAACTTAGAACTGGGGATATCTTGACCGGAGTTAAATATTTGAGAACCATATTTCCCCTTTTATTTGGTTAGAGAGATACTTAGTCCTCGGTATTTAATATTTATTCTTTATGGTAACCTAAATCAGCTGATGGTAATCCACACATAACCTCAAACATTTATCTTTCTTCTTAGTAAAAATAACTAGGGCTGCCTAAGGTGACACACTAGGTCTAAAAAATCCCTTCCTGTAAAAAACCTCTAACTACACCTTCAACTTCTGAATCTCGGTGAGATTCATTTGATATGTTGGTGTAGGTATCAGGGTAGTCCTTGGGTGTAAGTATATATAGAAATAAATATATTAGTGGGAAGTAAACCCTGTCACATATTTATGAAGGATGTCCACATACTCTATCACCACTACAAGAAACTAAAATATCAAAACATCAATCATTCCAAGGTTAATACTAAATAAATAATAAGTAATCAACTATAATATTATTCACATGAGTTCGTCCTTATTTTCCTATATTTCCTTCTCTCCAATGAAGGAAAACCCCATCTCATCAGTGTGAACACACATCATCCACCTCTGGAAGAATTAAATCTATAAAAAGAATTTAGAGAGAAATTTCATACATAGAATTACATCATAAGGTCTCATCAGGGATATAAAAGGGTCCCACAGGAATCTCCCTCCTCCAAGATTTAAGTCACACTATCATTGGAAGTGGGTGATCACAGAATCTCATCTGGTAAGTATCTCCAACTACAAAGGTTGAGCCAAAAGCTCCATCGGAAGCTCTAGGTTTCTCAAAATAGATGTTTCAAAGAAGTATTGGCTCACAACCATATATATAAATACTATATAAAAAATATAAAAGTCAGATATCATTCCTCAAATCACTCTTGGAAACTCAAAGTAATAAGACACTTGTTCCTAGAGCTTCCCACATCCCTAAACACCATCTTTGTGAGCCTAACATAGACCACATGGGGGTGGTGTTGATGGAAAAATATCAAAGAACCAACCATCTTCAAGTACTATCCCAATTCCTCTACCACATCCACTGTCTTATAGTTCTACCTACTCCAAACGATGCCTCTACCTAGGTAGTTCATTGACCTTATCCCCATAATCAGCTCAAATGATAGGATAATACAACATGAGATGTTCACATCCATCACAATCATAAAAACAACTCTGCCTTAGTGTAATGATCATTCCCCAAGGTATTCCCAAATGATGTGGCCTCTTGTGTTGTTACCTACATCGCATGACTACTTTAAGTGGGTCCATCTCACCCCAAGACCCCAGGTGACCTTACCTCAGAATCTACCATATGTTCTCAACCATTTTTCATCATCATATAGTGCCATCATTTCCATCCATGGATCATTTTGACATGATAAATCCACCAGAACCACTATAGGTGTTTCTGTGTACTAATAAATGGGAATAAGCACCACCTATTATCCATCTGGAAGAAAAACCTCCTTATAAACAGAACCCTTAATGGTGGATTCATCACCCATCGAGTCATACTTATGGATGTTTGGTAGAAACCTCACCAAATATCACTGTGGAAACATCCTGAAAAGAGACAAGATGTACCAAGATCAATGCACACTATCTGGGAAGTTGACTCATGAAGGACATGGAAAACACAACCCATTCCTATATGATTCATGTATCAATGTATTCCCTAAAATGAGTTACTACATGTATCAAGTCAATAAAAAGGATGTCATAGTATTGGTAAATGGATATGTTAGTTGCTGCAACAACACTATATTAACTAACCTGAGATGAAAACTTGAATAAATTTAACATGGTTTCCTTAGTTTCCAACCCAATCCTCACCAATAGACTATCTCTAAACTCTTGTTCTAAGGAATAATTGACTACTCTGATACCATTGTTCCATGACTTAATCCACCCGGGCCTGTCAGGTCATTGATAAGCTGAGTGTGAAACCCCAATCCCACCTATAATAAGCCAAGGGATAGAAACCTGCACCAATTAATAATAACACACACATGGTAAGCCTTATAATAATGTACATATACACATGAACACATATCCATATTCCAGTATAATGCTTAAATATAAGCAATTGATACTATAAAATACTTTCATAACATTCATCACACATCAGAGTACAATGCGAGTATGGGAAAACCTAAAGAAGGTACAAAAACAAGCCCACCAAAATTATAAGAGTCCAAAATGGTAATGTAATGAGGCGAATTCTCTTAAATGAAACTCCTAGAAGTAACCTGATCACATATCTCAACTATAATTTTCCTACTCATAGTCCTCATAGGACACCATCAAACTATTTTTCATCTCCATAAGACATGACATATAGCGACCCAGACTTTTATTACATTAATATTACATCATTTTTAAGATAAAAAAATAGTATTACACATAGTGGATCTAAAGGTTTAGTGTCTTGGGAAAACTATGACCATACATAACAATTACAACGTCAAGAAGAAACATTTATTTAATTCCTTCTTCTTTAGATCCTTATTGGAACATGACCTCTCCTTAGTACATGTAGTCACAAGAGGATATACATCAAAAGGGGGTAATCTAAAATCCCAGTAAGAGGATAGATAAAAACAATATATAATGGGGTGATAATAATCATAACATCATCATCAAGATCATGAGAGGAAACGTTAACAAAAGACTTGAAATGTGGCAATGCATGAAGAATGAAAAGATTGTGTCTTAGTGGTTAACTACCAAACAAAGTAGTGAAAAAATCTAGAATATTTTTCACACATAATTTTACTTTAACTCATGATATTCATCACTTTACCCAATTCATTGGATTTCTGTACAATTCCCGGTGCACCCTTCAAATTTCAAACATTCATATTGTGCTATATAATTCTAGGCGCACCAATCACATCATAACGTTTTCATTATCATGATTTCTACATAGAACATATATCAATCATAACCATGGAAAGTAATGGGTTAAAACTCATAATAACATATTCATAAACTTTGGGTTTTCAAAAGAAAGAGGAAATAACATAAATGTTACAAGAACTGTAATGATTGAGTGAGAAGTAAAAGGTGTGTTCCTAAACGAAGAGTTCTTTTGGAAAACATTTTTTTGACATAAACACCAGTGGAAGACATTTATATCCCAGAAATTGAAATAAAAATATGAAAAAATGCTTTTTTAATGAGTAATCATATAAAAAATGGAGTGAAATCGGGAGAACCTGAAAGATGAAATTGGGTTCTAGAATTTCTCTTTACCTTGTATCTGAACGCTTACTTCTCTTTAATGTCCTTTATAATTACATTATCTTCATTAATTAGAAATTCTTTAACCTTTTATACATTAATAGGATTCATTTGGGTTTCGTTATGTTATTTTATGGGCCTTTTGATGAGTTATAGGGATTAAAAACATTGCTTGGGAATGTTCGTTTTTATGGTTTTTCTTGAGCGGTTCACATGTATTCATAAATAAAAGTTCGTGTAGAATATGGATAGACATAAAGAATTGTTATTTCATGTTATGAATGATATTAAATAATTTTAAATGATCTTATAATTAATTATATAAGATACAATGTGGATGAATCATTAGATAATAATTTAATGATGATTATTTGAATCATTTTGTGCGGTTTCTCAATCACAATGAAATTGTTTTATTTTATCACTTAGTGCCATGTAAATAAGTTAGTTTGAGAACATAAAAGAGAATAAAAAGTAATATTTACAATATTAATTCACCCATTTGATGGTTTTATTGGAATAATTGAAGGATTTGAAGGAAAAATAAAGTGCATCGCCCATGATTTAGGTAAATTAACACATCATGGGTAACGATTTCATTTTATTAACAAAGAGAAACAGGGAGGAGTATAATGAGTAATATCACATTAACAAGATATCATGAAAGTATATAAATCATACCGGTGTTATCATGAAATTTGGATAAGTGATGTTGAGGATTAGAGAATAAAAGGAAATTAATTTTAACGGAAAAGGAAAGAAAAGAGAGGAATTACTTCTTGAATCCTCTTCTTGAGATCCTCCTTAAAGAAGCTAGGATTGGTATTTTGATGAGACCAAAATCTCTATGACATGGGGGAGGGTCTAGGGGAGATTTTTGGGAACTGTTTATACGTGTCTTGATTCTTGATAGGTGTGTGGAAATGAGGGTGTGAAGGGCGGTATTTATAGTGGAGAAGAGAGGGGATTTCCCAATATAAAAATCATTAATTTATTATTTCTCCACAAGAAATGGAATAGTGATTATTCCATTTCCAAGAATAGTAAATAAGGCATTTGACTTCTAGATTTGGGTTTTTATATCACTTGTGATGTCTTGAATAGTGGGTTTAAATTATAATGTATTTATACGGTAAATTAAAGTATTTTATTATTCATCAAAAACTCGAGTATTGCAGAAAAATAGAAAAAAATCACCCCAACTATTTTTTGATGTATATAATCAAAAAAATAAGTCAATTTTTCAAAAATAATTTTCTATATATGATAAATTTAATTTTTAATTAAAATCATAAATTACTTGAAACTACATTTTTTAAAACATTGGTTTACTTATTCCAAAACGTATGTACATCATGCTTTCACTTAAACCCTATATATACACTATCATAGGTGCTGTTACTTTTCCTAAAGGTATATTAATATTCATAAGGGTGGGTTACTATTCATAAGGGTAGGTTATTATTCACGAAAAATTAAGTTTGTTATATTAGACTCCAAAAATCATCCTGAACACAACCATGTATGTCAGATTTTCGAAATTCAAAACATAGAAGTTGAAAAATTAGTTTAATGGTCACAGAGTAATTAGTATCATGATATGTAATTGTGCTTCCTAATGTGATTATACTATAAGGAATAATTAATAAGGGAATTTCATTGATAAAACTTTGGGTCGTTACATGACACATGTGGGAGAATCCCACGTAGGGGTGCGTACAATATACTCAGTATCACATGCTGAAATAACAAAGCATAAATCATCAAGATAGAGGGTCATATCAACATAATGAAGATATATCAATCAGAATATGACACATGGTACAACAATAAAAAACACCCATATATACTCAATATAGAATCTTAGTTAAAATGGGTCACACCCATGAAACTAGCCAAGGATTCTACCAGAGTCTTTAGGGTAATACTAATCTAGGAGAACTCACTCCACGAGTCTAGATAAAACTAATGGAACTCATATCAAAGTTCATCCCTAGCGGGCCTCTCCATAAATAAGTACACACTAGTACTCAAGAGATCACAATACACATATTAGGGATCAAAATGAGGGGTCATGAGGGACACCAAAAATCCTATTATATTAACCTATGAGATAGGGGATTAACGTCCACATATGTTGTTCACGTGATACCAAGAACTCCACCTAGGGATAATGGTGGGAAATGAGGTTCAACTCTGGGACTCATAGAGTTATGATTACTCTAATCCTATGAGGGGATCTTATGGCCAATACAAAGACTAGATTACATACTAATCCTCTTACGAGCAGACTGAGGAAAACTCTTCTTGTGAAAAAATTACTCACCCTTTTTGATTTGAAGATAGGGAATGCACCCAACTGATACTCAAAATGTAATGCACGCAATTGAAGATCATCTAGAATGAAGAAAGAAAGGGCCTCATCTGACCCTAGGAAAAGTACTATGAATTTATAAGGAGTACATGGAATATCTCATGAAGTCCAGACTAGAAGGTTTCATTTCCTATGATTCTCTTCACATGCTCATGCACATTGGTCATGCTTGTGTTTTATGGTCATGATTTGTATATTTTCCATGCCCGAGTTGCTAGTAGTACCCATGTACCCTAGTCATGCATGTGTTTCTGGCCATGCCCATACCAATTTACTGTTGATGTACATTTCAGGTCACTAGCTATTGGTTACATCGCATGTGACATATGTCACACGGAGTGTAATATTTTTCAATGCATGTTAACCCTAGTGGAATATAAGAGGGCCACATGGCCTATGTTATTCTAGAGTAAACACCATGTAGCCATGATTTTCATAGAAATCCAAAAAATCTCCACACGTCATTTCCACCATTGATTCTACCACCAGACCTACCGAGAATCTTGGATCTGGGATCTTCCCATCATGACCATCACTAGTGAATCCCTTGTGGCCACCAAATATATCCACAAATCATTCTCATCATACCATTTCATCCAAATGCTTGAGCCTATGAAATTAATATCTCTCATATATCACCCAATAAAACTCTCAATCATCCATCATCATCACAGAATGCTACCATGCTAATGAATCTTGACCTAAACCCACAGTAATGATCCATTGGGCCAATGATTGATTTCATAATGATCGTTCATGTGGAATTTTTCGAACTGTTTTACAAAAGGAATATTGATGATGATTGTACATAGAATGACGTGTGAAAATCACAAAATAAAAATATTATGAATGAACCTCGTCCAGTGTTCATGGTGTCCACAATCTATTATCGTAATGGTGAAAGTTGAAAAGGATTGTCAAATAAAAATCCATTCCTAATTCCAAAGATATAAAACAATACCCAAAAATCAACCATCAGTATTTGGTTCAATATTTTTAGATTGATTGACATGTGTTCAACAAGGTATAAACCAACAAGGATAAAATCCACAAAACAGCATCCTACATCATGTTTGGATCGATCACAAATGAATAATGTTTATGTGTTGTCATCATTTGTGAGATCAACGAGCTTCGTTGCTATTGGGGATCTTTGCGGTACTCCGATCATCGATCTGAGATCCTGAAATCCACAAGTGAACACCTCCATAATCCTCTCAAATACTGAGGGTTATAGGGCTAAACCTAGGGGTTTGGCCTAACCATTTATTTATAGGGGAAGATTGGGTCTGACTAATTAATTAATTAATTAATTAATTAATTAATTTTTTATCTAATATTTTTTCTTATGACTGTACCTTGACTAACCACCCTATACCGACAAATATTATGTTGTTCCTAGGGTAAAACTCATATTCTAGTTTCAATGGAGTTATTAGGATTCCCATCTGAGTCCCAATTTGGGATTTATTCCTTTATTTCAAGAAATATACATACAAATGATATAATATATTTAACATTTTTACAATATCCACAAAGAGACTCCTCAAGCCTCAAAATGTCACATCGACGCAATGCTTGGATCTAAAAATAGTCAATGATTTATTCCAATTTATCATGATTAAAAAATAGAGTTGTTACACCCATGGGTTAAATTAGTTATTATTCATTAACAATCCAATTTCCAGGTACTCTATGACTTATCTTATGTTACCCTAATGGATATTCATAACCAAAAACAACAAGATACCTTAAAAAGTAGGGAAAGGAATGGAGAAACAAGAAACCCAGTAATTTTGACTTTAAAGAAGATTTATTTTCAAACAAGTATCCCAACTTTCAGCAAAACAAAAGGCAAGATCGTCTTCAACCTATTACATCAATCCTGTTTCCATACCTAACACCACTATGAATATCATCATGCATCCATCACATCATAATTGGTACCACCTGATTTCATATACCCATGCCTCCCAACCCATGTCTCGTCAAACATTGTCTACCTCAAACTCACATCACATCACATAAAAAGACTCACACCCAAAATCAATACACTAGTTAGTAAGGAAACAACTAATAGAATCAATGGTGCATCTAGGCCCTAAATCCAAGCCATCTAACCTTTATAAGCATATATTATCACTCGGACCAAAACATTTATTTGTATCAAACAACTTGTTATTTACATTCTTAGATTAGTTGATTCATTTATTATAAGTTACAAATATAGCCAACCTAATGAATAATCAGCTAAAAGCTACTAATTATTTAAACATACATTCAATTATAACTACTAGTTTTATAGAACATAAGGAAGATGATTTTAATTAAACACACCTCTTTTTTATTTCATCAATAGGAATAGAGACTTCTCATTCTTTATCCAAATCCCATTAATGTAAGGAAAAACACTTTCAATTAAACTTGCAACAAGAATCACTTTTATTTCCATCAAATATAAGAATGATTTCATTTAAACAAGCCTCTTTATATATTTAAGCAACAATCATTGTCATCTTTACATTATTTATCAATTTAAATCGTATAAAACATGATAAACCATACCCTAAAAAACATACTAACAAATTATAAATATAGTTAATGTGTTATCTATAAAATCAAGATGAAAACTATTTTACAATGGAAAAACATGTGATCACAACAATCATAAACCATATCATTCCATTATTCTGATTTAATCTTTATTAAGGTTAATTCCACCATCACCTAAAGAGATAAATCATGAAGAATTTACAATTTCAAATAAAATGATAAGAAAAGTAAAGAATCCACTAATTCAAATAGATGTTCAATATTCTTCAAATAATAATTGACGATCAAGGTAAAACAACCAATAGAAAAAAAACCACAAAACCGAAAGAAAGCTATCCTGAACCTATCATCCACAAAACACTAACAAAACACACCCAACAACACCCAAAATAGGGGGTTTCCCCCATGAACATCCGAATAAAATTATAAACTAAAGGTGAAAGAAAAGAATAGTAAATGGGTAACTTGAACCAAAATTGTTCAAATCTCCATTGACCAAAGCTTTAAACCAGTATGAATCGATCAAGGGGTGATAAAGAGTGGTATAATACACACTAACCATCAATAATTTTGTCGATTGAATTCTCCACATGCAAAAATTAGTATCATTCCCTAAGTAATATGAATGTATCTAGAAATTGACGGAACACAATAAGGAAGTACATGGATTAGATTTTAGAGGGGAACGTTGGAGTTGAAGATATATATATATATATAAGACACCTCTTCACACCTGATGTGTTTACCCTTTTGAACCCATTAAAATCCATGCGGATCACCAGCTATTTTGGATATTTAAAATGATCTTAAATTCCAAAACAACTTCCAAAACATCCTAGTCGTGGTTATGGTTGTTCTTAAGCACTCTGACATCAGAACGACTTCCCTTATGACATGTTTAATAAACCTAATCCATTTTCCCCTTTCATATCTTCCAAAAATTACTTTCCAAGTTGTTTCCATAGTCAGTTTTAGAGATAAATTCCTTCAAGACACCACACACATTTCCACGCTCACCTTGCGTGTTTTGGGTTGGCTGTTTTAGAAAAAAGTAACACACAAATTCCCAAAAAGACCTAAAAAATGTCTAATAAATCTATTTTTATATTTTTGGTGCACCAAACCTATAATAATATTCCAAAAATAACTCCACCACACCCTTCACTAGGGTCTTCTGAGATTTTAAAAGGAAAAAAATCCTATCAAGCCTAAAAAAACTCCCTCTTGACACCACAAGGACTCAGGAAAACAAAAAGGGAAAGGTTTGAAAGATCTAGACCATTATAAGATTCTAAATAAATCAAAATATATGATCAAAAATTTTGAAATAGAATTAATTTTCTAATTTTAGATTTTATTTTTTTCTCTTTTTTTTTATTTTTATTTCTTCTCTTTCTTTATTTTTAAAAATCCCAAAGTGGGAGAAATGTAAGGAAAAATATTTTTGACTTTAACAATTTACTTATTCTGATAAATATTTCTCTTAAGAGGGTTATAATTTTCTAATAAAATCTGTTTATATTTTTCTCAAATTAATGGGGTGTAAAGTCTCTATCAGGGAGATCAAAGAGAGCTTTCCATTTTAATTTCAGTTCTTCTTTTCAAAATTAATTTTGTGTCTTGTACTTTTTAAAAATACAGATTATTGATTCAAAGACTCACTTTAATTCATTATTTTGAATATTATTGTACGATTTATATAAAAATTATCTAATTTGTGTTTTTTCTACGCTGTTATGCTTTTTAAAAATTAACTTCAGGTAAATAAAATATCAATGAACAAAAACTATTTTAGAAAAATAAAGTGACCAGAACACTCATAATAGATTAAATTTATTAGATTTAGAAGCACTATATTAGTGATTTTTAAACTCATTGATAGATTGGTATGCTTCTATCGATGCAGTTGTAACTAATTATGACATTTTTAGAATCTAACCATTGATGATTTTTACAATGAGGCCTATAAATAGAGTCACACCTAGAGAATTAGAAAATCCATTAGAACATCTAGATTGAGTATTCTGGAAGTTTTTTTCTTCTTGAAACTATTAAATTTATTTCCACTAACATTAAGTTTACTCGGTGTAATATTTTTCTTTATGACTGTTCATATTAAGAGTTATTGTTGTATGGTTCTATTTGTAAAGATCATAGAAATTTCGATTAAAATTTTTCTTTTTATGATCTTATGTGATTGTGGGATTTCAGGAATAGAGAGAAATATGAATTTTTGATCATCTAGATTGAGGGATTCTACCACTAGTAAGATAGATCTTTGGTACATCCAATGTGTGGAAGTGAGTTGTTATCAATATGTTTGGTTGAGGGCTTATGTGGATAGGAATACTATCCTTTTGATAGTTATAAAATCAAGGATTCATTATGATAGGTTGAAATTCATGGATACAATGGATTCGGTCTAAAAATTAATGATACACATTGGTTTAAAATTTTGGTTTCAATAATATCATTTTAAAGGAGTATTTGGTTTCCTAACTAATACTTCATGTTTTGTTTTTAAATTTTCGTTCTAGTCTATTTAAATTTCTATTGTGTTTTTTTCTACCACTGTGATAAGCCTTTTATAAGTTACTATAATAATGTTAGTTTAAATTTACATTTTCTTAAAATTTTCATTGGTAATTATTCAAATATTTATTACTTATTTCTATTAAGATTAATTTATTGCATACAGTTAATAATTCTACTATATACATTTTTATGCTTGTCTTTGATTTGATCAGTAATATGAAAAAACATTCAAATTTATACTTGTAGAGAATAAATGTTCTAAGTTTTTATTAAAACGTTAATTCACCCACCCACCCACCCACCCTAACTTGTATTTTATTGGACATCTTACCTTGGAAAAAATGATGAAGTTTAAGGAATTGATTATTCACCTCTAATGGTGGCATCTTTCCATTATAAATTTCAACAGCACCATGGGGATGGAAAATTATGATGGTGTATCATCCTGAACACTTTGATTTAGGATTTTCCACCCTAACTCTATGTCCTAAGTTCAAGAGTAATACATTTTAACCTAGTAAAAAAATTATTGTTGAGTTAGAGTATCATGAAAAACTCGATTTTTCAATTTATAGATCAATAAATTATCATATTTTTCTCTCTTAATCTCATCCAATTAATTCATCTATTCAAAATACCTTTCTTGGGGGGTTATGAAATCACTGATAAATTTATTTAAATCCTGGTATGTAATATATTCTATCTCTATGGGTAGGTTGTAGGTTTTTTAAATGGCTAAGAATTATGGGGAAATTTCAATTCAATTTTTTACATAATCATGTATGACTAAATTACTTCATCAAATTTAGTGGACCAATCATTCCAATAAGTATTGACAGTTTTCTCCAGGATTCCTTTGACATCTCAGTTTGAAATTTTGTCTTGGTTATTTACCTATGGCTGATATAGGTTTATCATGTAATGGTGGCCTCCATTATGAGTAATCAACTTCAAGATATAGAATTGATGATGTGAGTACCACAACCACTAATGATAAGCCTTAGAATTTCAAACTGGGTAAATATGTTTTGCTTCATAAAGTTGATTACCACTCATGAAATGTTTTCCACACATGCTTAAACTTCCACCCATTTTGACACCTATTTAGCATGGACTATGATATATGATTTGAAAAAAGATTTAGAAAAAGACACATGAAGTTGATCCATCATATTTCAAAAACATCAACACCCAAAATGTGATGTTGTAGCATCTCATGCCTCCAAATTATGCATCTAATTGTTCGGAATTTATCATAAATTATTATGAACTCTTGAATATCCTAATGTATTGTGGGCCAATATAAACCAAATTATAACACTTTACTAATCATGATATGAACTCCATGGTTTCCTCTAGATTTTCTAGAATGGAATATAATTAAAATACTATCAAATTATTATTATATGATAAATATTCAAATCATTCAATCCACATGGTCCTTGAAAAGTAATGGATCATCCACGTAGTAATTGTGTACTTTTTTCAAAAAAACATATCTTTTTTCTCATTCTATAAAATCATATTTACCACACCTGAAGCTATGTAATTCATGATATCAACAAATGATGGCATAATAGTCTTAGTAGTATATATTTTTTCATGAGGAAAAGTTTCATTTGTAAATTTTAAATTTTTCACACTTGTTTCATATTCAATACATGATAAATTAATAGTAATGACATTCTCAATTCCATTTTTAACATTGATTACAATTTCAAATTCAAAAAGTATAAATATCCACTAAATGAGTCTATTCATATCATCATTATTCATCATCAGATAATGAAAGGTAGAGTGATTCTTATACATATTGTCTTTTCGAGAATAAATAGTAAGGATAGATTTTATTTAATGAAAAGAAACCATTCGATATTTCTTTATAATTTGTTGTATAATTTTATAGGGAATAATTCAATGTGTGGCTAGCATAATAAATCTATCTAAAAACCCTTCTTCTAATTTACTCCAAGGATGAACTGATTGTTGAGTCACCTATATCACACATTAATTTAAATGGGTTTTCCTAGTAATGTGATATCATTATAAAATATTATACCAACAATTTCCATAATAATTAAAACATTTCCTAACATTCATGCTCAAAATTGAATGTGACATTTTTTCTTAGTAGGGTGGTCATGGCATGGGTAATACTAGATAAATACTTAATTAATTATTCATAGAATTCAATATGCCTGAAAAAACCTCAGATAGCATGAACTAATATAATAATAGGTATTTTTGAAACTGTAATGATCTTGCCTAGATCAACTTTAATGGATTTATTTAAAATTTGATGGCCTAAAACTATCCCATTGTATACCATGATGTGATATTTTTCCTAATTGAATTCCAAATTTCATTCTTTAAATTTTTTACAACATTATCAAAATGTTTTATACATTCATCAAATGAATTTTCAAAAATTAATAATTCATCCATGATTGTTTCTAGGAAATATTAAATTGAGTAATGAAATATTTCCATTAAGCATCGCTGAAATTCAACTAGTGCATTACACATTCCAGAAGTCATTATCTAATTATAAAATTTACCATTATAATGGGGAATTAGTTTTTCTCTAGATCTTATGTAATGATCAATATTTTATTATAAACTGAGTATCCCTCCAAAAAACCATAGAAATATCTTCATTCTAGTCATTAAAATATTTTATCAATGAAGGGAAATGGGAAGTGATCATATTTTTTTAATTCATTCAATTTGTGGTATTCAACACACACTCTTTATCCAGTCACTGTTCTAGTGGGTATTATATCTCCTTTATCATTTTCAACCATTATGGTACCACCATTTTTAGATACCCCATGAAATGGATAGACATGCTGACTATCAGAGATAGGGAATATTAATCATATCTTTAGAAGTCCAATAACCTCTTTCTTGATGACTTCTCTCATAAAAGGTGTTAATAATATTTATGGTTTCCTAAAATGTTTATATTTATCTTCCATATATACTTGGTTATTACAAATGGTATAACTTATACCTTTCAAATCAGCTATCATCTGACCTATCACTCACATCCTTCGAGATAAAAATTTTAGAAATTTATATTCTTATTCACTTTAAGGGAAAATATTTATAATGATTGGAAAAGTAATTTAAATCTATTAAATAGTTTTACCTCATGTTCAGGGGAAGAGATTCAAGTGCAAGTACTGATGGTTTTTCAAGTTATAGATCAATGAATTAAACTCCTATATTTCCAAATCTCTACAATGTTTATGATGAATTAAACTTCTTCTAACGATTAATTTGGATATTATTTTTACATATGAGAATACTTGAGATTTAATTCTTCCATAAAAAACTCATCCCATTATTCAACTATATCCATGAAATAAAAATCAACCCCTAATTATTTTTTTATATCCTTTTGAGAATCAAATGATGGGTTTTCTTCTGTGGATATAAAAATTAATTTTATCTCTTGAAAAAAACAAGATATAAATATATATATATATATATATGAATCTAATAAGGTCCTCTCAATAATGAGTGGGGTATCTTTATCTTTTTCCATATCAATGATGATGAAGTCGACTGGAAAACAATTGTCAACCAAGATGAGAATGATATGTAAAACTCTTTAAAGATACTTCATTGGTCAGTTTTCCATTTAAAAGGTGACCAAAGTGGAATTTAATTCTATGATCCCAAGTTCATTTTAGAACACAAAATGGTTCGAGGTTAATAGTAGCTCTGAGTTCACATAGATCTCTCTTAAACAAATGTCTTATAATATTTTAGTTTATAGTGAATCTTAAGAGGCCTAAATTTGTGAGTTAGGGATATGCGTATGACTGATGAAAATTCCCCATGCATCAAAACAATTCCAATATTGTTAATATTCCTTCTTTTGGATATAATCACTTTTATAAATTAATCATAGTAAGTCATTTTTGTGGTTTCTTCTGCAAAAGGAATATTTTTATAAAGCTTCAATAATATCACTATAAATTTTAAGAATTTATCATCCAAATTATATTTCTTTAGTCTTTTGGGTAATGGGGGATGGGTTATTGGATCTTTCACCCTTTTATTGAATGCTTATTTAACATTTATTTTATTGCTATATCTAATTCCTCATTCTTATAATGATATTTCAACTCATTTTCTTAAGCTCAAATATATCTTTTCCATTAAATGACTATCCTCATCTGAAAGTGTATGTATCCATTCTACTGTTTTCTTAATAAGAATTAATTTCTCTACCAATTGTGTTCCAAAAAATAATGGGATAGATTTTTCTTCTTCTAATTGTTTTACCCTTGTGTTTCTTGGTAGATTTATGGGTTTTCAGTCGTGAATTTTTAAAAATATCTAAATAAATTTATTTTCCTAGTAAAAAATAGAAACATGTAAATTTTGGATTGAAGAATATATGATTTCTGTTGTTGTATTCATGTTTTGGGTGGTTTTTTGTACATTTTTGTTCATTATCTCTTATGAATCAAACTTTTATTGAGTGGCCATTATCAATTTTTCTAGAACTTCTTCCAAATAAAGATGGCATTATACTGAAATAAAAGTATAGTTTTTGGTTTTATTCTTCTCTTTGTGTTGTTACTAATGATATATAAGTGATCGATATGTGAACGCATGGACAATTGTCTCCTATCGACCAGTCAAGGTTCTGGTGCTCTACTAATGTGTATAGCAGCACTCGGGTTGAATCTTTGTTGACGATAATTTTTAATAGTCAATTTTTTATGATTGTATTCTGATTGGGTGGTTTTTTTTCAGATCATATGAAATGATTGATTGATTAATATTGATTTAAAAAATTGATAATTATTTCTGTGAGTTTATCAAAAGGTATTTAAGCTTGTGATATCCTTATGCCTTGCTTTGTATTGTATTAAATTAACACCCATGTCACAAGTTGACGTTGATTGGAATTCCTAAGTGTTAAGAATTTATTCCAAGCCTTAACATAACTTAGGTTTCTAATCTTAATCATATATTGTTTATAGTAGTGTGTTTATGGTTCCAATAATCTATATAAACCCAACATTAATCAAAACAAGTCATTAATCTGTGACATGTAAGTCCATTATACACAATGTTAATTCAAAGAACACTCATCAAGAAAAAGCTCAAAATCGCTTAACATCTCTAAATTCTAACTCAACCTAATAAAATATTTCATCATCCATTAAAATGATTAGTAATCTGTTAATATATTATTATGGTCATAAATTATAAATATAATAAACATAACAGGATAAGAAATGAGTTGTGCGTTGAACACACACGATCGTTGAAGAGAGTTAAAAAAAGTCATTAGATTGAATGAGGAAGGAAAAGAAGGGAAATGGTTTCAACATTATTTATAATATTTTAAGATAATTAATATTTAATAACATAGGCTGGATTATTAAAACATATATTGAAGAAGAAACTTTCATTAAAATAGAATTAAAAAAAGACTTACAATATTACAAATGAAGAAAAGCACAAAAGTAAATGAAAACAACGAGATGAGGAAAGGTATCTCAAGTGAAAAAATGAGTATTCAAGGTACTAAAAAGACTTTTTCAAGGATTTGGTCATTCCAATATGTGCTCCTCTCTTCTGAAATTCAAACCCCTTTGAAAGAGATGATGGGGGTGTATTTATAGCCCAAGGAAGTGGACTGTTTGCATTCCCAATCTGTCCCTCCACTTGTCTCGATGATTTGGACATCCATACAGCCGAATCATGAGATATCGCCTTCTTAAAAGTAGTAGATAATAATGTATTCCGACTACTCTAAAAATGTGGAGGAATTTGGACTTATGGAGAAAATGTTATGCCAGTCTCAACAAGCAATATTAAACTGTCCATTTCTATCCATGCTTTTTCTATAGCCAAAATGTGAATAGATTTTGGAGTAAGAAGATGCCTTCAAATATGAATTATTTCTTTAAAAAAGTCGGCCAAACATATCTCCTCTTTCACACTACAAAATATCATCTTTATTTGATGACTATATCATGAGACATTTCATGCATGTTGTACTGATTCTAATTCCATGCCAGAATGGTGGGATGAGTTTAAATGAATCATTTGGGCCTCTTTTCTTTGTAGTTGGGACTTGAAATTTTTATCCATGACTCCTCACATTGTCCCCCAAACATTGGAGGATAATAAAGGAATTTATAATTCCTTATTGAGCCTATAAATTAAATCTTCATGGATGGTCCAGTTTCTTCATAGATTCTGTAGGCCTTCTTGTGTGGTCCATATGGGCCTTCAAATGGACAATTTTTCCTAAGGACCCTTGTAATGAACTGTTTGAATGTGAGTAAGGAACCCTATAAAATGATAATAATTCAATTTGGATAAGCAGGTTGAGATATATTAATAAAACATTAAACAGACTTGAATCTGGATGAATTTAAATAGTGCTCTAAAATTATATTTAATATTTAAACATTAATATTTCACACAAATTATGCACATTTCATATAAGATTAGTAAAGGGAGTATAAAATAGGTCATGAAAATATTAATAACAGAAACTCCACCACACTTAGTCTTGTTCACTTCCTCATGTGAAAAAAATATAAAAACACGAAAAAATCATTTTTACGCACCAACAAATATTAAAATTTTGTTTTCCCAAATCAGGGGAGGTTTAGACAATATCACTCATCCATATTGACTTCCACCTAAATTTTTTACAGGAAAAATGTTCCAAAAACAATTCAATTTTTTCATGCTCAAATTTAGAAATGGAAAATGGTGTCGCACAAAACTTACTCCTCTCAAGATGATAAAATTAATTAATGGAGCTTCGCTCATTCACCAACCAAAAGTGAAAATAAAAGAGTTTGTAAGAGCTCTCATATTCCATTCTATATACTAAAGTGATTAAAAATCAAGATTTCATGTGAAGGGGTTTTTTTGTGTCTATGGGACAATAGGAATTTAATATCCAAGAGAGAGAAGAAGATGGGTAAAACACTAACAAGGAAAAATCAATGCACATTTTTTTTAAATGAGGCAGTAAAATAAATGGAAGCACATATTTAAATGGGATTGATTATGTGAATAAAGACAAAATAGCGGAAGAAAATTTGAAGAGAATAAGAAGATGGAGTATTTACAAAACATGAAACCTCTACCAATGACATAAGTGTGCATTTTTTTCTTTTTTTCTTTTTTTTTGAAAGATGGACTTGAAATGGATCTCACACTCATACCCCAACCCATGATTGATCTCCTCATGAAACTAATCTTAATAGTTATTACAAGTTCAAAAGTTGAGGAAGAGTTGTTTTTGACCTACCCAAGACACAATCCATTTTTATTTTCATTATTTTTAATTTTATTGATTATTTTTGAACACTTGTCAATAACATTTACAATGTTACATAAATGAAAGTACATAAAATTCCCAAAAACACACTGAATGAAAACCTCTCCCCCACAGGGAAATTGATTCTTCCCCTCAAGAATATGATAACATGGTGAAAATCTACAAAGGTTACCCAAAATGAAATCCATTCCCCGCACACTTAAATTTCAAAAAATTATGCAATGAAAATCCATGTTGATATTGGGTGGGATAAGGAATTTTGCTTGTAATGTGGCTATAAAAAAAGGTCTTCATAGGATCGAAGGGTCTTTCAAAAGGATGATTAATGTATGGTTAATGGGAGTCTATTTGGATATTATAATTCTCATGTGGTTCAGAAAATGCATCTATCATATTAATGCACACTAAAGTAGGAAATTCAGCTAGAAGGTCCACAAACTCAAGAATCGCAAATGGGGGTGAAAACACACATTTTGAAAAGATAGCCATAGGTGGCCTTGTAAAGAAATCAAATGTTGTTCCTCACAGGTGGAGAAAATCATTTTCCAAATCAAAAAATGAGCATTCAAAATTTGTTGGTTTTGACACAAGATTCATTGTCCAAAATAAGGATGAAAATATAAATTTTTTGAGATGAAAACGTGTCTTCGGACTCCCCAAAATGGTTAGAGAAAATATAAAAATTGGAAGATGAGTAATTATGATTCCTTTTTTCAATTTTTTTATTTTTTTAGTGTTCTTAAAATACACACCCACACAGAAGAGAAAGAGAAAAATAAAGGGTTTTATGAATAAAGTGGTAAAAAATGAAAGAGAGAGGAAAAATAAGAAAGTGGTAGTGAGCAGAAGAGAGAGATATAAAGGGAAATAGATTCCCCCTAGTTTGGATTTGGTGGGTCTCCTTTTCCATCTAGTAGTGGGTCAATGGATGTTGATGTTCCTCATGTGGGATGTTTCCTAAAAAATAAAAAACATTATTCATATAATAAAAAACTAAAAACAAATTAAAATTTCATAAAAAAAAAATAATACATGGGTTTCCTCCCATGAAGCACTGCATTTATTCTGTCTACAACTAGAAAGTTGTAGTGGGCTACCCACAGTCCAATGGTGGCCACCGTATTTTCTCAAATCTAGTTTGATTCTAGAAAAACATCTCCTTTGGGGTGCCTGATTGTTCATTGGATAATTTATCCTCATCCTTATTAATGCGATTTCATTTCAATGGGGGTGGAAAGAGAATATTTATATCATCACTTTGGTCTTCAAC
Organism: Viscum album; assembly: GCA_963277665.1. NCBI lineage: Eukaryota > Viridiplantae > Streptophyta > Magnoliopsida > Santalales > Viscaceae > Viscum > Viscum album. The sequence goes on from OY728141.1 coordinate 1,432,324,409, forward strand.
TTGAGGAAGGATGTTATCCACAAAATTTTGGTTTTCTATGCTTGGAAATTCAGGATGATGTCTCAATTCTGATGGTTCATTTATCTAAGGTTCAGATAACACTAAACTAGTGTATGATATCCCAATTGTTTTTGACTCATTTATTTCATCACATACAGATGTAGGGAAATGGGGATTGGTGGAGTCATAAGACTGAGTAAATTTTTTAATATCCTTTATATCAATGTTATTTTCCAAATAATGTTCAATTTCAACCCCACCAGTGATCACTTTATTAATTAGGGAACAAATATCACAAACATCACTACCATCAGGACAATATAAACACATTGGTTTAGGGTTCACCTCACATATAACAGAATTTTCAGAATCAGGGATTGGAAATGATGAATGTTGAATAATAATATTTAAATAAAAAAATGAACATGCTTGTTCATTTTCTGCACTATCATCCATGTTGGAGCAGTGGATGTCAGAGGTGAGATGGGATTCCAAAGATTTTTCATGATCCTTTAGATCAATGGAGTTTTCATTTGTAATGTCAACATAAACTTCTCCATTTATGAATTGGTTAATGAGGATACAATATTCACAAACTCCTCTATCAGTAGAACATAAAGAACATGATGGATTGGGAATCAACACCCTCTCAAATAGTTTTTCATAAGAATTGATAGAGATTGCAGATTCATTCTTTGAGGGGTATCACATGGATTGAAAAATATTGAACTTGACCAGTTGGTCACCAAATTCCATGGATAATATGCCAGCATGGACATAAATTTTAGTTTTATATATCATAAGAAAATTTCTTCCTCTAATTAGTGGAGATAGAGAGGAGGTCGTCTCACCTTCCATGTTAAGGACATAGAAATCAGTAGTGAAGATAAGATCATTGACACGAACAAGGAAATCCTCAATTATTCCCTCAGTACTGGTTGTGCTTCGATTGGCTGACTGGATGACAATGCCTATTGGATTTAAGGGACCTAGACCAAGGTTGGAGAAGATAGATTTGGGCATGACATTAATTGAGGCTCCTAGGTCTATGAGGGAATCATCGAAGTTGGAACTTCCAATTTGGCATGGAACCGTAAAGGTCCCTAGATCATTGCCCTTTATGGGAATAGACTGTTGGGTGGAAACATTTTCAAAGGTCCTAAGTTGCCTCTTGTGGGTGAAAAATTCCTTAAGAAACTTGGCATACTTAGGGATTTGTTTTATAGAATCTAAGAGTGGTATGTTGACTTAAACACGTCTAAACATGTCGAGAATTTCAAGATCTGGTTAAAAAGAAATATTTGTTTTAGAAATGGCTTGAGGAAAAGGAATTGGATTCCTAACTGGAATAGAATGAGGTGAGGGAATGGCCTCATATTCCTTTTCAGGTTTCTTTTTATTTTCATTTTCTATGTTAATATTTAAAGGGGGTTGGAAGACATATTATGGGGAATAGAAAATTTGTTTCCATATCTGAGTGCAACCCCTGGGGTTGGACAATGGTTGAGCTGGGAGTTGGGTATAATTTGATTGTTGTTTCTGGCTCAGGTGGGATGCAAGTTTACCAATTTTGGTTTCAATGTTTTTGATGTTGGAATAGGTGAACGACGCAAGATCTTCCACTGCACTTTCCAATGGTTTCTTGGAATAAGAGGCTTGTACCGGATTGGGATTACCTTGATTTTGGTTCTTGGTAAAGAGATTGTATTTGTTTGGGAATTGGGAAGGCTCACTAGGATAGTGGAATCCAGGAGGTGGATGAGAAGGATTGATCCTTTGAGGTTGAGGAACAAAAGTGTAAGGTTGTTGGAAGTTATTAACACTTTGACCATATTGGAATTGGTTTGAGTTTTGATGAGGATATTGAGGGGGATGAGAAATGGGATTACCATATCTCAGGTTAGGGTTATATGTAGAAGAGAAGGGCTCAGAATGGGGTTGGTTGATGTTTTTAACAAACTGGCCTTATTGTTTAGTGTTGGGGTTCCGCTGAGCATATACTGTATTGAGCTCCATTCATCCGGATGAATCAGAGGGATACTCTTGAAGTTTTGGACATGTGTCAGTTGAATGAGATAGGGAGCTATAGGTTCCACAGTTCTTGATAGCTCCAAGGAATAGTGATTGTGGAGAAGATGAGGTTGGGGCTTTGGTAGCCATAGCTAGTTATCGCACAAGACCTGTAAGTTCACTCATCCAATATGTCATCTTTTTTGGTTCTATAGATTGATTATATTGTTCTTGTTTGACTTGAGCATATGCTCAGGTATGGAATTTTTGTGTGTTTGCATCCATGTAACTTATTATATCTCTTGCAGCTGCTGGAGTAGTATCAACAAGAGCACTGCCACTTGCGGCATCAATGAGAGTTCTCCCCATAGCCAATAAACCCTCATAGAATTATTAGATCAATACTTTTTCAGGTATTTAGTGGTGTGGGATGGTTTCAAAAATCTTTTTGAACCTCTCCCAGTATTCATGGAGTGATTCATTGGGTAATTGACGGATTCCACTTATTTCCTTTTGGATAGAAGCAGTACGAGAAGCAGGAAAGAATTTCTCTAAAAAGAGTCACTTCATGCCATTCCATGTGGTTATGGAACCAGTAGGGAGGTAGTAAAGCCATGACTTAGAAGTTTCAGCTAAGGAGAAAGGTAATTCTTGGAGTTTGATTTGATCCTCAGAAACCCCTTGAGGTTTCATGGTATATCACACCACATGGAACTCTTTAAGATGAAGATGTGGATCCTCACTGGCTAGCCCATGGAAATGAGGAAAAAGATGAATCAAACCTGATCTAAGTTTTACTTCAGCCTCTATGTTTAGATATTGAATACCAAGGGGTTGGTAATTCATATTAGGGGCAGCAAGTTCTTTAAGGTTTTGTTCCCTAGGGTTATCCATATCTAATTCAATTGGTTGGACAAGGACATGTTCTTGAATAAGTTTATTATATCTTATGTTCCTCCTAATTTGGAAAAGTTCTTTCTCAATTTCAAGGTCAAAAAAATCTGAAATATCTTTTGGGAGGCTATGGGGAATTCAGAGATATTTTAGAAGAAATAGGAAGACAAGTTTTTTTTTGTGTGTTTTTTTTAATTTTTTTTTAAATTTAGTTTTTTATTTTTGTTAAAAATAAAAAAAACAAATGACTAATTAATGCACCATCCCTGGAATCGATGCCATTTTAATGTGAAGACAATTTTCACCTATCGACCGGTAAAGGTTTCAGTACTCTGATAATGTGTATAGCGGCACACGGGTCGAATCCTTGAAGATGATAATTTTTAATAGTCAATTATTTTTATTTGATTGTATTATGATTGGGGTTTTTTCAGATCATATGAAATGATTGTTTGATTAATATTGATTTAAAAAATTTATAAATATTGGGGTGAGTTCATCAATAGTTAGTTAAGCTTGTGATATCCTTGATCCTTGCTTTGTATTTCATTAAATTAATACCCATGTCACAAGTTGAAGTTCATTACAATTCCTATGTTTTAAGAATTTAATCCAAGACTTATCTTGACTTAGGGTTCTAATATTAATCATATCTTATTTATGGTAGTGTATTTATGGTTCCAATAATCCATGGAAACCACATTTTAAACAAAACAATTTATTAATCCATGACATGTTTAGTCCAACATACACAATGTTAATTCCAAGAACACTCATCGAGAAAAAGCTCTCAATCGCTTAACATCCCAAAATTATTACTCACCCCAATGAGATATTTTCTCATCCATTGAAATGATTTTTAATTTGGTAATATATTATTATGGTCATAAATTATAAATAGAACAAAAATAATGGGATAAGAAAAGGGTAGTGTGTCGAACACAAACGATTTTTGAAGAGAGTTAAAAAAAGACTATTGATTGAATGAGGAATAAAAATAAGGGAAGGTATTTCAACTTGATTTAAAATATTTTAAGAGAATTAATATTTAAGAACATAGGTCGTATAATTAAAATAGATATTGGAGAAGAAACTTTCATTAAAACAGAATTACAAAAAAAAAGACTTACAAGATTACAAATAAAGAAAAGCACAAAAGTAAATGAAATAAAAGAGAGGAGGAAAGGTATCTCAAGTGAAAAAATGATTCTGGAAGGTCCTACTAAGAATTTTGAAAGGCTTTGGTCGTGACAATATATTCTCCTCTCTTCGGAAATTCCATCCCCTTTGAAGGATATGGGGGATGTATTTATAGCCCAAGGAAGTGGACTGTTTGCATTCCCAATCTGTCCCACCACTTGGCGCAATGATTTGGACATTCAAATAGCTGAATCTCGAGATATATCTTACTTAAAAGTTGTAGATAATAATGTTGGACTACTAATCTCAAATGGTGGTTGAATTTTGACTTATGGACCCAATGTTATGGTGGTTGCAATAAACAGTTTTAAACTGTTCATTTCTATCCATGCGTTTTCGATGGATAAAATGTGATGGGATTTTTGAATAGGAATATGCCTTCCTATCTGAATGCTTTATTCACAAAATTATGCCTCCTATATATCCTCTTTCATACTGAAAAATCTCATCTTTATTTGATGATAGATCTGGAGACATGTCATGAATACTGTAATGATTTTAATTCCCCGACAGAATGGTGGGGTGAGTTTAAATGAATCATTAGGGACTCTTTCATTTGTATTTAGGCCTTGAAATTTTTATCCAAGACTCCTTATATTGTACCCAAATCTTTGAGGGAGGATAAAGGAATTTTTACTTCCTTATTTAGGCCAGTAATTAAATCTTCATGGCTGGTCTAGTTTCTTCACAGATTCTGTAGGTCTTCTTGTGTGGTTCATATGGGCCTTCAAATGGATTATTTCTCAAAAGTTCACTTCTGATGAAATGTTTTAATTTTAGGAAGGAACCCTAAAAAATAGGAATCATTAAATTTGGATAAGTGGGCTGAGATATATTATTAAAACATTAAACATACTTGAATCTGGATGAATTCAAATAGTGCTCTAAAATTATATTTAATATTTAAACATTAATATTTCACACAAATTATGCACATTTCATATAATATCAGTAAAGGGAGTATATAATAAGTCATGAAAATATTAATAAAATCAATATGACCATTTAGATCATCACCCTATGAAATTTAACTGGATGTTGAAATATGGATTGAGCACGAAACCTAGGCAGACCTATGTTCTTGTTGAGTGATTGATTAGCCATTGGTTCCTTCGATATATGATTTTTCATATAATTTTTCGTTAAAGTACCCATATTGATCTATGTGACCACTATAGGGTGGATTAGTGGTCAAATTTTTTTTTCTTTTTTTAAAATATCCTTCACCTTTGATTAGAGAAAATTGAATCTTTTTAAAAACAACACACAATTAAACCCACATGAACATAAAAATTTACATGGTTCACTACTCAATAAGAGTAGCTAGTCCATGGAATGGTTTATAAATAATAAAAAAACAATAATCCTTTAGAAAACCTATTTTTGATGCCTCAATTCACATTCTTCATCTAGTGGATGTTTTCGGATGGACTCGTAAACATTCTTCAATCTCATGAACTTATAAATGTGTGTCGAGATTTTTATATTTGATGATTCCTAAAATATTCTTTATCTGGTAGACAGTGTTTAGAATCCACGTATTCCTTTTAATCCTTTCTTTGAACAAACATATATAGAATCATGAAAACCTTGAGGTAATAATAGGTGTTAGGTACTTTAAATAATACAAAATCAGTTTCTAATTTTACATAGTTTTAACAACTCTATTTGATGAATCTATGAATATTTATGAAGAAACACTTTGTCTCTTCTCATGTCTAATCACTTAGATCTATTGAAGTTTTTCTAATCTCCTCAATCTATTAGACCCATAAAATTCATTTTGGAAACTTCATGTATAGTGAAAAAACTTTTTAAAGTGATTTATATACAGAAAAAAATACAACTACACAAACAATTATTCTTCCAACCAACTTCTTCCTTAGATCAATAAAAAATCAATTCCTTTTAGTAACAATGATCTCCCCCTTTGGATTTTTTTTATACAAGGAACATAAAACACTAAAGTTGTTAATCTCAAGCAATGGATCACTATTTAAAAAGTATAATCCAGCACAAGTGATCTTAGTTAAGAAAAAAACAATCACTGAACAACAATTCCATGTTTTCTTTAAAGCTACAAAAATTTCCAAACATTTTCTTGTACTCAAAATTTTATCATCAAAAACTAAAAAATTATCATAAAAAACTAAATAAAAATTTAACAATTAATTTATTCCATTTCAATAAACTATTAAAACAGTTCACACATACTAACATCACAACTTACTGATTTTAAACCCTTCCCCAAAATGTATGATCTCCCTTGAAAGTTAAACCAAATATAAATGGATGTTGTCATATTTCTACCCCTTTGAAAATAATTTACAAATAGAATATGAGATAAGGGATAGATACCAAATACCTTATCTTAGAAATTAGTGAGTTTTAACACCCATAATCGACGTTATCTTTTAAAATGTTTCCTTCAAAAAATGTTTTTCTGAAGATATCAAATAATTAATCCTTTGTAGCTAAAAACTCTATATTTAGTTCATTGCTTTTTACATGTTCTTTAATAAAGTGGTATCTAATATTAATAGTCTTATATCTTGAATGTTATACTAGATTATTTGTGATAGTGGTTGTGCTTTGAGTATCACAACCAAAGAGAATGGGTGGCTTCACCTCAAACAAAAAAATATTCTAATTGTCTCTTTCTCAATATTAACATTATTAAATTGTTAGTGGTAGCTACATATTTAGATTTTGTAGTGATTAGAGTCTCTCAACATTGTTTCATTATATTCTAGATAACACATATCTCTCCCAAAATTAATAGTCCACCATAGGTGGATTTTTTTTTCATAAACACATCCTACCCAATCTGGATCTGTGTAACCAAACATATCAATCATTATTTTATAGACATATTTCAAACCAAAATCAATTTTAAATTTAATATATCTAATAATTATTTTCCAACCACAAGATAGGACTCTTTTGGTGTACTTTTATACCTATCACAATGTATAACATGATACGCTAAATATGTACTTGAAGTTTTAAAATATAATAGGATTCCAATTAACATCCTATATTCCTTATGATCAACATCCTTTCAGGACCATCTTTTGAAAACTTATTTCCCATTAAAATGGTTGTGGAAATAGGATTTTAATCTTCCATTCAAAATCACTTTAAGAGTTATTTACCATAATAATATTAACAAAATAAAATGTAACTTTTCTTTTGATATAATTTTAATCCACGAAAGTACTTCATTTATTCGGGCATAGAGATATTAAATAACTCCTTCATCTCCCCAGTAAAATTTTCACATAGTTCTTCACTATTTAATATCATCAACATAAAAAATCACAATGTTATAAACCACTTGATTTTATTTTATGTAGAGGTTAATGTCAAATATTCCTTTTCAAAAATTCAACATCTTTAAGAAATCATCCATCTTATAATACCAATATCTTGGAGAATTTTTCAACAAATATAAATCCTTATTCAACTTGAAAACATAGTTTTCAACTTAAACAAGAATGAATCCGAATAGATTATCAACATAAACTTGTTTTACCAGTTCATCATTGAGAAAAAAATAATTAATCACTATTTGAAATATCTTGTATATTCATTGTGTAGAAATGGAAGGAATGATTTTGATGGTATGAAGTCTTATCACTGGAGAAATGGTCTCATCAAAATCAATTCCTTCAATATGTGATGTAATGCCCCAAACTATTATAAATAAAATTCCCATTTTTACTAAATTAACATTCTTATTATATAACATGGTTATAGAAAACACATACACGTATTTTTTTATTATATTGAATTAGATTAAAAATTCCTATTAATTATCATTATCCTTCATAATATATCTATTTAATAGTGATTAAATTATTATTATAAATATACAGTTTTAACAAATCCAATACAAAGGATGTGATGGCCTCAACCAGTATGATCATACCCTATGAAGACAATTTATCAGAGCATACAAGGGAGATATAATTTATTGGGTTTTTTCTATACCAATCCCAATCTAAGATTCAGTAACTTAACAATTAGAAAAAAAATTGTAGGAGAAGTTCAAACTCATTGAGATCATGACCTAACCCTTCTTCGTCGAATTTCCCCATGAAAGACACACCATTGTGCACCTTACTCTTAGGGATACTGTAAGAGTATTAAAGGTATATGTATAAATACCCTAGAATTACGAGTATGTACATTATTTTTTATTGAATAATTAATATATTTTCATTCGATTATTGTTACATTATAAATGATTTTTATTTTGATTCAATAAAATAAAAATAGTATATTTTTGGTAATATTCAAATATAATAAGGAATTTATTTTTCTGAATTAATATATTTTTGAAAAAAACTATTTTTAAATATTATTACTAAATAAGTTTTATAAAGTATAAATGAACATATACTTTTTATGATGTTAAATGTAATTTTTATAAGGGTTTGAAAACTGTTATTGTCAAAAACCTGTTAATTTAAATAAAATTTGATTACTATTTAAAAATTTAAAATTCACATATTTAGAAAAATATTTAGATAAAATATGTATTATTTTAAAAATCATGACTTTGAAATTATCCAATGGTGAATTTTTTATAATTTTTGGAGATAGTCGAATTTCCGGGTAAAAACTAAATGTCATATACATATACTTTGTGATTTATAACATCATAATGAAACAAAAGGTGATGTAATACTTACAATAAATTGGATAAAATTCCAAATAAATATTTTTACTTAAAATAATGTGATTTTGATTTTATTGTACATATTTTTTGAAGCCATTATGAACCCTCCAAAACCAATAATATATTTTATGATTTTATAATAATTTCATTAAAAGTGTGACTCACCTCTACATAAGAAAGGGAATTATTTTAATAATTTAGTCCCTTGGTCCTATAAAATAATAAAAACCACTCCCATTTCGAAGAAACCATGGGAAAAACATGGGATTGTTTGTGGTTTTTGGAGATTTTATTATGTAGAGTCCAAAACCTAAATAATAAAGAAATCCCCCTTATTAACTATATAAACCCAAATAATCTCCCATTTATCCTCACTAAAACTCTTTCGATCACATCAATAATCATCATTACCATCTCTATAGTCCTCCCAATGTGCCCCAATCTCTTAAGAATCCCCTCCCAATCATTTGAAGTCAGACACTCAAGTAAGGTAACTTCCACTCTCTCTTTTTATTCAAGCACTTCTTTTATGATATGCTTCATAATTTTTATTTTTTCATGTTTTCATGTGTTTTTACATATCCAAAATACTTTCCTTTTTCAATATATATTATTATATACCCTTTTAACTCTCACTAATCCTCCCATGATAATATATGTACACTCGTTACCATGGTAAAATTTTGTAGGGTATTTCTCCCTTCTGATTTCCATTCAAGAACTTATTTTATGTTATGTATATTAAATTATATTTCTTTCATGTTGGAATATATTCTTCCTTATTTCCATTTTGGTAAATTTAATTTATAAATTATTATTTCCACTTTCCCTCTAATTAATCCTCTCATTATCCTTTATGTACACATGTTACCATGATGAAAAATAGTTATGATTCTCTTCTCTATTTAGGTTTAATCATTACCTTATGCCACCTATTTCAATATTTATAATTTTTTGGATATTCTTTTTCATGTCCCTATTACTTCCCATTATATTTCTATGTTATTAGAGACCATTTTCTCTCTCATCAACCCTTTTTTATGATTCCTTATGTGATGTCGTTACTCTTCCAAACTTTCACCACGATCTTCCTTGCCAAAACAATTTTTTAGTGAATACCATACTTATTTCATATCAAGGGTGTTCACATTTATGCACATATAATTTTTATTGGGAACTTACACATATTTATTCTATACTCCTTAACCATGGAATAAATTATAATGATGAAAAATCAGTGTTTTATGATCTTTGTAGAACACTTAAGAATTGGAATGAAATGAATATGACGGGTGCTCTCAGATAGTGCTCCAATGCATTGGGTAATGATTAGTATCATGATACATCACGTTGGGACATGGAGGGAACCTGATTCATTTACATGAATTTTTCTACCATGATTTTGTGTCGTGTTTATCCTTGACCAATGTTTATGATTCAATGTTTGAATTTGTTTCTACATTTTCCATGTTGGATTTATGATTATAATTATATATCAAGACTTATTTTTCATGTTCCTTTTATTTCCAATTGATATGAATATTTTCTTACATGTATTGTCTACTTCATGTTATTCCTTTTTTATTCTCTTACTGGGATTTATATCATTCTCCTTTCTTATGTTTTTTCCCAAGATATCCCGTGCAGTTTTAAAATCCATGGAATTTTATAAGCATGTAAAGGAAGTTTTAATAATGTTGTTGTATTCCATGATCAAGATGTTATGCCTTGTACCTAATTCCAAAATACACTACAATTATTGATATTTTTTGTTTGATTAATTTTAATTTTATGTAATAAATCATTTATTAATGTGTAATAATGATCTCGGTTGATATAGTTGGTATTACAGAAAAACATCAGATATTTTTGGTATTAGGATTAGAAAACTCTAGAGAAAGACTTAGGGATAAGCCTAAGTATAAGAAAACATCCCTAAATTTTGGTAAATATAGATTAATTGGTTTATAAATCAAATATTTCCTTTTCTAGATAGGACAAATGGATGTGGTTCTGACATATATGTACATAGGGGTAATAACTCCGACAAGGTGTCACGATCCTGACTCGGTGTAACCTAGTACATGAAAATGAGCCTTACTGTGCATCTATTTTGAAACTCATGGGGGATATGATTTGATAAATTTATAATAACATTATGAACCATTATTAAGGGAACAAGAATTCTCATAAGAGTATATGTTAGGAAATAGATCATGGATAACATAGATTTAAGCCTAGAAATGCATATGTTATAGAAAAAAATGTAAGTTATAAGCAATCTATTTAATGTCATAAAATTCACATTTATGTTTTTAATAGTTTAAAAATACCCATACCTAATCTCTCTTTTACTCTAGCTAGTAGCCAAAAATAGGAGGAATCAGGTAAACAACCAATGTGAAGGTTAGTGTGATGACTTCCCAAATAAGATTCAAAATCATATGGGAGATATGAAAATATTATGATTATGCTAGACAAGATATCAAAAATCAAAATTAACAACTAGAACTTTGTTGAATTTATAGATATGTCAAGGAAGAGGAAAATGACATCTCAAGGAAGTTCAACATATAAATGGGATAAGAGAAAGAAGACCAAATTTTCTATATGAAAAAATTGTGGAAAGAGGCACCAAGGTAAATGTCACAAAGGGATTAGGATATCTTTTATGTGTGGAAAGATGGGGAATAAAGTAACTAGTTTCCATGGAGAATGGATAAGATTATAGATGTAAATAATGTTCAATCTAAAATACCATATATTGTTCTATGTCATAAGGGTGGAGAATTTGGTAATTATCTAATACAATGCTTTATTCTAATGGTTGAGAAGAATAATGAGAATCAACAATCTAAAATAACTGGGGAATAACAAAATTCCTATATTGATATGGATCAGGATGAATGAAGTACGTGTAACCTCTACTCAATAATTGTGTATGTCATGTTTTATTTCAATTCATTCCCTACTAGCATATCTTGTATGTTTTCTAAGAACATCTAGTCACCACCTAAAATGATTATATATCATTAGGGAAAACATATATGATTATGTATAATATGTTGACGTTTTTTGGAAATTTTATTCTTAAAAATAAAATAAATCTTCCTTTGATATAATTTGATGCAATTATGGGAACAGATTCAATTTCCCTATATATATCCAACATAAATTTCCATGATAAGGAAATCACTCTCTGTATTTCAAATCACCCCCGATTCTATACATGTGAAAGGAGGATGAATCTTCTTTAGAAGCATCATATTAAACATGGATAGTATTTTTATATGAGAAATATTATCTAGCTCAAATGACTTAGTCTAAGGAAAGAACAGTCCTCAAAGAAATGCATATTCTGAGGGAATACACTTATATGTGTTTCTCTAGGAATTCTATGGTCTTCCTCTTAGCCTAGAGGTTGAATTTTTCACCAAACTTATACCTAGGTTGTTTCTGTTATCCAAGAATCTATATATAATGGATATTGTGAAACTTGGGGATTTGAAGAAACTACTATAGGATAATCAGTCCTCTTCATCAAGAAAAATTATGGGTCAATGAACCTTTGATTTTATTATTTTGAGATCAACAATATCATGATAAATAACAAGTATCCTCTTTCTCAAATTGGTGGGATGTTTGATCAGCTACATGGATCAGAATTCTTATCCAAGGTGGATCTTGGGTCAGGATATTACCAATTAATGGTGTAGAAGGGGGATATCCAAAAACCTATTTTTTGTTTAATTTAAGGGAACTATGAGTTCATATTAATTCCATTTGGACTCCCTAATTCTACAAAAAACATAATGGACTTGATCAATAGTGTTTTTAGAGATTACCTTGACAAATTTGTGGTAGTCTTTATAGGTGAAATTTTAATATACTTCAAAATAAAGAAGGAGCATGAGGAGTATCTAAGAGGTGTGTAAAAGACTATATGAAATGATAAGATTTATGATACGTATATAAAATGTGATTTATGGTTAAAGGAATTATATTTCATAGTTAATATCATCATAAGAAATGGGATATATGTGGACACTTCAATGACAGATGAAATTGAAGGATGGTCAGGACAACATGTATGACAGATATCTAAATATTTTTAATGTCCCAGGTCTGAGTTACGCCCAAAGGTGCCTCGTTCCTGGTTGTCCACATGGCCTATAGTTCATTTATGCAAATTACAAAGGCTAAATCCTAGAAGTAAGGTCCTAGAGTTTCATGATGGGGAATCTATGACCTCATTGGTAGAGTAAACATAGTGGAAAACAAATAGTAACAATAGAGGAAGCAGTAATACCCTACAAAAGAAGTATATAGTGGAATAATGATAGTAATAAAACAATTAAACCCATATCATATATATAATGATACATGTCATGTATTTCTAGGAAAGCAGAAAAAATAGGTCACAATGATGGAAATACAACACAATCCAAATCAAGGAGAAAGCAATTAAAATGCAACAGCATCACAAGCCTCAGCTTGATCCCATTCTCTCCAGATCCGACATACATCAATCAAGTAACTTATGAGGAAGGGAAATCTACCTTATCTATACCTACAATCATATAATCTATGTGGGTCAAAAACATGACCCAAATATGGTGTGAGACGAATCCCAGTAGGCAACCACCAAAAGATTTGTGCCTAACTGTCAGTGAATATATAGAGCATGTAATATGTAGAAGTGAAGCAATAGACTATGATTTACTCAAAGGTAAACAATCCTAAAATTTTCAATTACATTCACTTACATTTATTATCCAATCCGTTTATTAATGTAAACCTTGGGATCTAAATTAATATTAATATCCCCTATGTAAGTAACAAAATAGAAGTCTCGGAAGACCATCTAAACAATAAAGTGAGACCAAGTCCAAGCTTGTGCTTTGTCTTGGTAGACTCATCACAATCATTCAATTATTCAAAAATGACCCTTTTGTAAGATCTCACTGTCTAACACTTCTCGTTCCACATACTATATATCAATTAAAAATGACCTCCTACGAAGCCCTCATAGTCAATACCCCTTTGTCATCATATCATCAATAAATTCTAAATGACCACCTGGGTAGCTCTCACGGTTAATACCCCTAGGTAAATAATCTACGCCAAGGCTCTCATAGTCCTGTGTAAATAATAAGTACATCCCCTCAGTCTTCTTTGTCCAAGGCTATCACAGTCCATTGGAAAAATAGCACACACACTTTATTAAAGCAGCTCATGTAATCAATAACTACAACATGGCTAGACATTTGCAAAGCATATTACATGAATTTCATATAAACAACAACTCCATCCAAACAAGACAAGGCATGTAAAACAAGGCAAGGATAACATGAATCCTAGACTAGATGGTCATAAACAATCAATCAAGGGAAACTCACCCATTTGATGTCTCATAAATAAGGTATCCAACTTTACGCATAAGAAACAACCCCTTATCAATCAATCAAACCATAATAGGGAATAAACATAGTTAAATCCCAAATCAAGCAATACCCCAAATTTGGGTATGCAAAACTTTTTAGCATATATAATCAAAAGACGAACAATAAAAGGCATAAACCACCTACCTCGATGTCGTACGATCAATATACTTGAACGTCGGCCCTTGCATCGGCCAATATCGGCTTAGATCTAAAAAATGGTGAAAAATGGACACCATTGAATTACTCACAAGAGAGGAGGAATCAGGAAGAAAATATCTAGAGCATTTGAGAACTCACCAATGGGATTCCAAAAAACCTGATGGAGTCTAAATCGGAGCTCAAATGTAGAATCGTGGGTTCAATCTTTATTCATCGTTAAGGAGTTCTCCAATACGACACAAGAGAAGAAGATAGTGTTTCCGGACATGAGAGGTGACCCTGTTCTGATATATCAAATAATAATAAAAGTACATGTCATGTTCATTAATAGTACACTCCACGTATTATCCTCACCTGGCCCATGATTTATGCGGGTCTTCCAGGTCATCACACTGCCATTTACTCAGCCATTACATGGTCAGTATGTGGTTGTGCGCAACTACTGAGTACACAACGAGTATATGGAAGTACACGATGTGTACTCCGAAAATCCGCATTTCTTCATTTTTCCTAAAAAACAACCTAAAATCAAGATATATACCTAAAATGAAGATCCAGATTCCTACAAACTTCCCCCTTAAAGCAATTCATACAATAATTTCCCTTCTAAGGGTGGTGAAGAATAATCTGAGAACAACTCTGGCCATTGTGATCACACATTGGCCTCCCTCTCCCAAGTCTCTTCCTGCACTCACATATACTGTCATAGCACCCATACTGGAGGAATAGACCATCCACGGAGAACCATCATGATGCGATCCACAATCCGAATAGAGTGCTCCTTGAATGATGCATCCACCTCCAAATCAACATCTTCAGGTTGAAAAACAAGAGACAGGTCTGAAAAATAATGTATTTTCTATGAAACATGAAAGATGTCGTGCATAACCGGTACCTCTGAGGTAACTTCAACCGATAGTAAAACTACCAGACACTCTCCAAAACATCAAACGGACCAGGTATCTCGATGAAAGTATCCAATGTCTTCAAATCCTCTTGTGTCCCAACCTTAGTGTGACACATAGGAAAACCTGATCTCCAACCTCAAACTCCAGAGGTCATCTCCATAGATCAACATAAGGTATATAGTGTAACTTTGCATTATCCATCCCCTTTCAAATCAACTCTAACTGCTCAGTGGTCTCCAGGACAAGACGAGGTCCTGGCATAGCTACCTTTCCTACCTCTAGCCAACATATGGGTGATCGACAAGGCCTACCGTACAAAGTCTCATAAGGTGCCATCTTAATTTTTTCCTAAAAACTATTGTTGTAGGAAAACTCCACTAGGGGTATATGTCTCTCCCAAGAGCCCCCTAAATCCAGGATGTATGCTCGAAACATGTCCTCCAAAACCTGAATCATGCACTCAGACTAACCATATGTCTGGGGATGGTAAGTTCTACTCAGAAGTACCTGTTTACCCAAATCCCTTTATAGTCCATGCTAGAAATGGGAAGTAAATTGAGCAACCCTGTCTGAAACAATAGAGTGTGGAACCCATGAAAATGTTCCATCTCCCTGATGTACAACTTTCCAAGATCATCAACACTAATGGTTTCCTTTATCAGTAGGAAATTTTCTTCCTTCGTGAGCCAATTCATAACAACCCAAACCACATCATTCTTTTGAGGCAACCTTTGTAAACCATTCACAAAATTCATCACTAAATCATTCCACTTCTACTCTAGAATGGGTAACTACTATAATAGAATTTCTGAACACTAATGATCTTCCTTCACTTATTGATAGGTGGAACATCTCATAACAGATCCAGCTACACCCCTCTTCATGTCTGGCCTCTAATACTGATAATTTAGATCTAGATACAACTTGGTGACACCAAGATTAAATACCAATATGGAGGAATAAAAATCTCACAACAGATCTTCACGTATGTCGGGTGGCACCCATACACGCCCATGAAAACACAAAATCTCATCCTTTCCTACTGTCCTCCCAAGAGTAGGGTCCTCACCAGACACACTCTCTCATAGGACTAGGCCTTCAAAATATGATAGTTTCCTCATTCTCACTTGATCCAGTAGAGTAGTGGTAACAACTATAGAAGAAAGAAACGTCTGCCCTTATTTTTCATTCACCTCCAAATTCATCTCATAGAACGGAATCATAAGTTGCTACCCACAACTGGCCTCTTGAACTGCATGTATCTGAGTCCTTCTACTCATCACATCAACCACTACATTTCCTTTTCCAAGATTGTAGGCAATATCAATGTCAAAGGAATGAAGGTACTAAACCCACCTTCGTTGTGTCAAATTCTTATCTCATTGAGTAATGATATACTTGAGGATTTTGTGGTCAGTGTATACCACAAAATTTTCTCCCAAAAGATAGTGTCTCCAATAGCGTAAATAATAAACAGCCGCATCCAAATCAAGATCATACTTAGGATAGTTCCTCTCATATGGACTCAACTACCGATATCTACATGAAATGAATCCTTCCCCTTTATAATCACTTCTCCCAACATGATACCTGATGTGTCGTAGTAAATGGTGTAACTCTTTCCCAGCTCCAGAAGAATAAGTATCGGTACTGAAGTAAATCTCCCTTTTATCTCTTGAAAGGATAAATCACAGGTAATTTTCCACAAGAACATTGCACCATTCTTAGTCATGAATGTAATTGGAACTTCTAATCATGAAAATTATTGAATAAAGCATTTCTAGTAACCATACATCCCAAGAAAACTTTGTACCTAAAATATGCTCTTTAGCTACACCCCAAAAACTACTGCTCTCACTTCCTCTAGTTCTACTGATACATCTGTCTCTTAGATGACACGACCAAAGAAGTGAAGCAATTCCATACAAAAGTGGTATTTTGAGATCTTACCATATAAATGACTCTCTCTCAGTGTAATCAATATGATATCAAGATGGGTGGTATCGTCATGTCGAGTGTGAGAGTATACCAAGATATCGTCCACGAAGACTACCACAAAATAATATATGTAAAGATGGAACTCTCGGTTCATCAATGAAATTAAAACTGTCAATGCATTCGTGAGACCAAATGGCATAACCAAATACTCATATAGAACATACCTGGTCCAAAATGTTGTAATAGGTATATATGATGGTCTAACGTGCAACTGATGATAACCGGATCTCAAGTAAATCTTCGAGAACACCCAGGCTCATCAATGTTGATCATAGAGATCATAAATACTCAACAAGGGATATCGATTATTGACATTCAACTGGTTCGGCTTCCGATAGTCCACACAAAGTCTGAGGGTCTCGTCTGCCTTCTTTGCAAAAAAGATAGGTGAACCCCAAGGAGAAGTACTGGGTCGGATGAAACCCTTCACCTATAACTCCTCTAACTACTTCTTGTGCTCATGTAATTATGGTGTAGCCATCCTATAAGGAGGAATGGACATCATTTCCGCTCTTGGAACAATATCAATAGAAAAATCCACCTCTCGCTCCATTATCGAACCTAAAAAGCCTTCTGGAAATACATCTCTGAAACGATCCACCATAAGAGGAAAATCCATTTCTGAAGTCCCATGGTTATACAGATATAAACTAGTAATGTGGGTTTTAATTCCACCCAACCCATGATTCTTGGGTCCCTCTGTACTTCCCTGGACATCCCATTTACCCTTTTGTAGAAAAGAAATTCCCCTAGTGATGTGAAACTCACCCTATGGTGATAGAAGTCAACAAAGGCCTTAAATGGGACCAACTAGTCCATTTTGATAATGACATTGAAACTTGTAATCTCTAAGATATAGAGGTACCATAAAAAGTTACACCCACCAACCTCAAGAGGGTATGCCTTACACTAACATACACTACCCTTTCTAATCCCAAACAAGGTGTCTAGTGTCATAAAATCATAAAAAGTAAAGACACAAAGACTGAGGCTCTCCACAATGAAAACAGACGTAAAACTATGGGAAGTCCCTATATCAAAAAGAGTAGAAGCTAAAAATGAGGAAACTAGAATCTTACCTCTAACTGTAGAGGGTCTGGGATACTGCTCCTATTGGGTCTACTCCATCAGAAAATTATGACCTCTACCATGGCCCTGCGACCCTACCTGACTACCCTAAACTGATCCACACTGATATCACTGAAAAACTTTCATCTAGCTTCCATGGCCACAACCACCTCCTTGGACTGAATGGCCTGTCGAAATCTAGTTCTCTGACTAATGATAAACTGGTGCCCCTGCTCCTGTATGTGGTGTCATAACAGATCCCCTCTCAATTACTACTGGTGAAAACATCCTACGAAAAAACTGAAGATGACCCATTTTTTCACAAGATTGGTAGTCAACTGGGTCTCTCAGGCACTATGGTCTCATGTTCCCACTCTTCCCATAGTGGTAGAACCTCACCTGGCTACTTGAAGATACATCTCTGCTACTAGAATTACCACTCAAAGGCCCTCTACGGTGCTTCTTGCTATCAGTCGAAGGAGTACCATCCCTAGATGATGAACTGCCCTATCTCACAGCTCTAAACCCCCTCAGATTGCACTCAGTAATCAGTTCCTTGTTTACTATAACAGTCACAGAAGTCAACCTGAAAAAATTAACCTACGATCAAATGTCAAACATGAGACCATCCTCAAATCACCTAGCCAGTGATAACTCATCACCTCCCAAAACAGCTGTAATGTTTTGATGCTCTATAAAGCGAGAAAATAATCCATAACAGAAATAGAGCCCTCCTCCAAATACATGAACTCTCATTCTCATTTATCCCTAAACATATCAGGGTACAAGTAATCATAGAAGGCCTTCAGAAAATCTTCCCAGTCCATCTCCTGATGATATCCTATCTATGATATATCATCCCACCATCTCTTGTCAGAATCATGTAGCATGTAAGTCGTGAGATTCACCCTCCTCCCAAGAGGTGTCTCTAGATGCTTGAAGATAGAAAGCATGGCCTCTGGCCATGACTCTATAGCATGTGGTCATCCATCCTTTGAAAAAGTGCGATAATGTTGCTATTAGATCACCCGTTTCAACTCTTCTATATTCGGGGTAGGATGTGGTGGTCCTTGAAAGGTTTGCATCATCCTCATAAATCCATCACAGACTATGCATCAGCACCTACGTCCGATATAATAGTTGTATCAAAGACGGGCACAACTGGAGGATCTACTGGTAGTCCCTGATCTACCATCTTCAGTGTTTGAACATTACATTGTACCTGGCATAGAACCGAAGGATGTCTTGGTGGCATGACTCTGTAAGTTCAAGAAGACACCTCAGTACAAGATTAATGGAACTACAACTCAAAATTTTAAGTATGCCAAAAGTAAATGAAAGAATTCAACTTTTACTAAAGAGGGTTACACATTGGGTATAACCACTACACAAGATGTTCCCTTAAGCCTTGAGCATGTACCTCTACCAACCTAGTCATGTAACACCCCATACACATGGTGTTTTCGTCCTGAGACATGGAATATACTTGAATATTCCATCCTGACAAAGTACTTATACACGGCTAGAACCACACATTCCTACTAGTGTAACAATACACATTGTGTTTACCCTATAAATGGTGTGTACTCAAAATTTCTACCCACCCATGCCATAGTCACACGACTGAATGCACGGTCGACTATAGTATGGTGTGTACTCCCAGTACACGACATGTTCTACCAAAGTTTACCAACCCAGTGTATCTACTCACGCAGTCATTCACATGGTCAACAACTATATGGTGTGTACATAAGTTACATGGAGTGTACTTAAGAGAAGTCATTTCTTCCTAAACAGAAGAACACATGGCATGTATTCATAAGATCACACGTCATGCTTTCTGGGTTTTCTAGACAGTAAGCCTCTGGAACTTCTATGGAACCCAAAAAATCCTAAAATTTGGCCAAGGAATGCCACGTTCCGATTCTTGAGAGCCCATAATCCCCGTGAATCAAATTTTGGCATCCTTATTCATATCATATCTTAACTGAATTCAATTAAAGTTTAAACATGATCTACCAAATTCTTATCCAAGAAGGCCCATAACACCTCAAGGACCAAAGCTTTGTGCCCATCCAAATGAGTGTTTACATATACCAATACCCCTATCAAAATAGTATTTATTTCTATCATGGAATCTATCACAACAGCTTGCATGTCTATCACAACATCTTTCACAGTAGCGTGAAATCAATATTGCATCATTAATGGAATGACATGAAAACATGGAAAACGATCTCTAAACAATTCCTATATGATGAATGAGATGGTATACCCTCATATCATCAGGTTTAAATGGGAATAGAACCACAATTATATCAATTATAATAACACAAAACAAATTAATCCCCCAACGATGAAATCAAATTAACTATAACAATTGCAAAACCAGAAAAATTTCAATATTCAAGGTAACATGGATTTTCCCTATACACGGGTTAGATAATCCCAAGAACAGCTTATTTCCAACTACACATTCCTTCTTGAACTCGTCTATTAGCTCCAAATATTAAGGAAAAGCAGAAAATAAAGTCCCTCTGATACCACTTTGTAACATCCCGGGTCCAAGTTCGGTCCAAAGGTGCCCCATACTCAGTTAGCCACATTTCCTCAAGTGAATTTCTCAAAACATCAGAGGATGAAGAATACCATAGAGGTCCTAGGGTGTGATAGTGGGGAAACTATGCCCTCATTGGTAGAGTAAACACAATGGGAAAAATAGTAATTATACGGGAAGTAGTAGTATCATACAAAAGAAGTAAACAGCAGAAGACTGGTAGTAATAAAGAAACTAAATCCATATCATATATATAATGATGCATGTCATGTGTGTCTAGGAAAGCATCCAAAATGGGTCACAATTCTGGAAATACAATACAATCCAAAATTAGAAGAAAGAAAGTGAACTCCAATGCTATCGAAAGCCTCATCTTGGTCCCATTCTCTCTAGCTCCAACATACTGTAATCAATTACCTGATGAGGAAGGGTACTTTCCCTCATTTATACCTATAATCATAAATTCTATTTGGCTCCAAAACATGTCCCAAATTGGGTGTGAGAAGAATCCTAATAGGAAACCACCATAAGATATACGCCTAACTGTTAGTGAATAAATATAGTAGGTAATATGAATAAATGAAGCAATAAACTAGGAAGTACTCAAAAGTAAACAATCCTATAGTATTCAATTACCTTCATTTACATTTAATATTGAATATATCGATTAAACTAAACCTTGGGATCTATCCTGAGATATGTATCCCTTATGTAATTAAAAAAATAGATATCTTAGAAGACCATTTAATCAATCAAGTAAGACCGAGTCCAGGATTGTTCTTTGTCTTGGAAGACTCATCAGAATCATTCAATTATTCACAAACGAACCACCGGGAAGCTCTCATGGTATAACCCCTCTGGTTCCACATATTATAGATCAATTACAAACAACCACCTGGGTAGATCTCAGGGTTAATACCCCTTGGTCAACATAGAATCAATAAATAATAAACGAACAACTGGGTAGCTCTCTAGGTCAATACCCCTGGGTCAATAATCTATGCCAAGGCTCTCACGGTTCTATGTAAATAATCAAGAAGTCACCTCAATCTTCCTGGTCCAATGCTCTCACGGTCCATTGGAAAAATGGAGTGCATTCCTTATCAAATAAGCTCATGTAATCTATAACTACTACATGTCTAAACATTCACAAATCATATTACATGCATTTCATATAAACAACAACTCCATACTAACAAGACAATTCATGGAAAACAGGGCAAGACTAACAGGAATCCTAGACCAAACAGTCATAAAAAATCAGTCAAGGGAAATAAATCCATGGGGTGTCCCATAAACAAGGTATCTAACCTTATGCATAAGCAACAGACCCTTGTCAATCAATAAACCCATATTAGGTAATAAACAATGTTAAATTCCAAATCAATCCACACCCCAAATGTGGGTATGCATCACTTTTAGCATATATATTCCATATATGAACAAAAAATGCACAAACCACTAACATTGATGTTGTACTATCGATATACTTGAATGTTGGACCTTGAATCGGCCTATATCGGCGTAGATATACAAAACGGTGAAAAACAGCCAACATTGTATAACTCACAAGAAAGGAGGAATCGGGAAGAAAGGCTCTAGAGGATTTGAGAAATCACCATTGGGATTCCAACACACCCTACGGTGTATCAATCATAGATTAGATGGAGAATTGGGGGTTTGATATTCATTCATTTTTCTAGAGCTCTCCTATATGAAACACAGTAAAAAGAAGGTGTTTTTGGACAAGATACGGGACCACACAATGAAATATCAAATAAAAATAAAAGTACATGGTGTGTTCATTTATAGTACACGTCCTTTATTAGCCATAACTAGGCACTGACTTAATCGGGTCTTCCAGATCATCACACAGCCATGTACTCTACCGTTACACAGTCAGTATGCGGCTATGTCTAACTATTGGGTACACAATGTGTACATGGAAGTACACCGAGTGTATTCAAAAAAATTCCCATTTCTTCCATTTTCCTCAAAAACAACCCAAAAACATGATCCACACCTGAAATTAGGATCTGGGTTCTTACAAGATTCCTTGGGCTAGAAGGTTATTATAACTGATTTGTGAGAAATTTCTCATGATTTTAAAACACTCTTACCAAGTTAACTCATAATAGAGTGAAGTTTCTATGGATGCATAGATGTGAGGAAATATTTATGGATCTCAAAAACAGGCTTATCATCATACTAGTTCTCACACTATATACAAGTGAGGAATTCTTGGTAGTAGGTAGTGATTCTTCAAAGGATGTATTAGGCTATGTACTAATGAAAAATGAAAAAGTGAATGCCTATTCCTTAAGGCAGTTGAAAATTCATGAGAAAAACTATCTCACTCAAGATCTAGAGTTGGCAGCTATAATGTCTTCATTGTAAATATAATATAATTATCTCCTTGTGGAGAAGTGTGAGATATATACTGATAAAAAATCCTCAAGTATATATTCACAAAGAAATAGCTTAATATGCACCATTGAAGATTGTTAGATATCATCAAGGATTACGACAACTCAATCCACTACCATCCTGGTAAAGCAAATAAGGGCTTGGATTCACTAAGTAGAAAGGATATAGAAATTCATCATTAATGAGAATTGGGAGGGATATTATATTCTTATATTTAGAAAGGATATACATGTGAATCATAAAGGAATGAAAATAATCAATCATTTTGAAAATTATTTACCAGTCATCTCTTTAGGAGAGGTTAAAGGATGCTCAAAGAGGTGATATGGGAATTCAAAGGAGAGTGTAAACTATAATAACGGGGAAATCCTCAGAGTTTAAAATTAATAAAGAAGCAATTTTTATATTTGGTTCAACAATATGTGTTCTATTAAATCCTAAGTTAAATATGTAACAGTTGGATGATGCACATAGTTCAACTTTCCTCGTTCACCTAGGAATCACAAAGATATATCAAGATATTCATGATCACTATTAGTGGTACAATATGAAGAAAGAGATCACTAAATATACATCAAATATCTTAGTATTTAAACAAGTAGATATAGAAAGATATATGTATAAGGGGTTGATGTAACTAATACCCATATAAACATGGAAATGGGAAAACATCACTATGTACTTTTTCACTAGACTTCCAAATATATCCAGGGGATACAATGCAATATGGGTTGTTTTGGATCGTGTTACAAATAAAAAATCACATTATCACAATTCTAGAGGACTTCTCCCCAGATCAACTTAAAAAAAATATAAATTTGAGATCCAGTATGGCTACACAGATTACCACTATTGACTATATCTGGTCGATATTTGAGATTCACCTCTATGTTTTGGAAAATTATAAAACACACTCCAAACACTAGGCTGAACATTAGTGTATCCTATCATCCTCAAAATTATGTCCAGTATGAGTGGACTATTCATACACTAGAAGGCATATTGCAGGAAATTTATATGGACTTCAAAGGAGGATGGGATCAACATCTTCCTTTTCTCAAGCTCTCTAACAAAAATATCTTCCACTAGGGCATCCAAATAGATCTCTATAAATCCATTTTTAGAAGAGGTGTAGAACTCCTATATGTTGGGATGAGGTTGGGGAATGAAAAATTGAAGGTCCTGAAATGGTCCAGGAAATTCTGTAAGAGGATAACACCATTCAGCAGCACATCAAGGCTACTCAGAGTCGATAGAAGAGCTATGATGACAATCATCAACATTTCTTATAGTTTGATGTTAGAGACATGGTATTCCTTGGAATATATCCATGTAATAAATTGGTAAGATTTTGGAATAATGGATAGCTTAATTTAAGATATATCGGCCTCTTTTAGATCATTGATCGCATTGGAGTAGTGGTCTATCGACTAGCACTCCCACCACACCTATCTCATGTATATAATGTATTAAATGTATTCCTATTGAGGAAGTACATACAAAACCCCTCACATATACTCAATAGAGAAATTATACCACTGGAGAATCAACTTTCCTATGAGGAGTAGTCGATAAAGATCTTATGTCATAGAGAAAAAGTTCAATAGAGTAAGACAAATAACCTTATCAAGGTATTCGGGATAAATCTGAAGCTTGAAGTAGAAACATGGGAACTAGGGGAGGTGATGAATAAAAGTTAGCCTAATTTTTTTAGTGTGGGAAAATAAAATTTTAAGGGTGAAATTTCTAAAGGGGGGAAGATTGTAACAACCCGAACTACAATAAATAAAATTCCACTTTTGATTTAATTAAATGTCATATTATACAACATGTTTATAGAAAAAAATTCACTTTTTTTGTTTTATTATATCAAAATTTATTTGAAATAATGTTAAGTATCATTACCATTGATAATATAGTCATCGAACAGGGAACACATGATTATAATAAATATAGGGTTTTAACAAATCCAATTGACATAGAAAAATGAAGTGATGCCCTCAACCAGTAGGATCATACCCTATGAATTCCATTTTTTAGAGCTTCATAGGGAGAAACAATTTCTAGGATTTTATCTAGACCAATCCCAAGCTGATATCCAATATCTTAATCATGTTATAAACCCTTTATGGGAGAAGATCAAGTTCATCGAGATCCCAACCCAAACCATGTGTGTCTAACCATCCCATGAATTTCCAACCATCGCGGACCATACTCTTAGGATGTTTTTTGGTTTATTAAAGGTATTTTTATCAATACCCTTGAATTTTTAGTACGTACAATATTTTCTATTGAATAATGAATATATTTTCATCCTATTATTGTTACTTTATAAATGATTTTAATTTTTATTTAATAAAACATAAAAACTATTTTGGGGTAATATTCAAATTAAATTAAAAAATTTATTTTTATGAATTAATGTATATTTTAAATAAATATCAATTTAAAATTATTATTATATAATTTTTATCAAATATAAATTATCTTATAATTTTTATAAAGTCAAAAAAAAAATTTATATGGGTTTGAAAACTGTTTTGTCAAAACACCATTATTTTCAATAAATATTGGTTATTATATGAAAAGTAAAAATTCACATATTTAGAAAATTATTTAGATAAGATTAGTATTATTTTTGGAATCATTATTTCAAAATTATACAATGGTGAATTTTTCATAATTTTTTGAGACAGTCGAATTTTCGGGTAAAAATTAAATATCGTGTCAATATACAATGTTTATCAGGACATCATAATGATCCAAAAGTGAGGTAATAATAAATATAAATGCAATAAACGACCAAATAAATGTTTTTACTTTAAAATAATGTGATTTTAATTTAATTTTATTTATTTTGTAAATCCATTATGAGTCCTCCAAAACCTATAATATATTTTAAGGTTTTAAAATAATTTCTTTAAGAGTGTGACTCAAATCCACATAAGAAAGGGAATTATTTTAATAAGTTAATACCATGTAATTTTAAAATAACAAAAAACACTCAAATTTGGACGAAACTATGTGATGGTTTGTGGTTTTGGATATTTTCTTAGGTAGTGTCCAAAACCTAAATAATAAAGAAATCCCATGTGTTCCCTATATAAACCCACACAATATCCCATTGATATTAACTCAAACTTCCTATAGAACATCAATAATATTCCCCAATATCTATATATCCCTTCCAATTCTCCACCAAGATCACAATAATCCTCTCCCAGGCATTTGGAGTCACACACTCAAGTAAGGGATCATCCACTCTCTCTTTTTATTCAAGAACTTCTTTTATGATATGATTCTTAATTTCCGTTTTTTCATGTGGGGATATGTTTTTTATATCCCAAATACTTTTCTTTTTATGTACAC
This sequence comes from Viscum album, assembly GCA_963277665.1. NCBI lineage: Eukaryota > Viridiplantae > Streptophyta > Magnoliopsida > Santalales > Viscaceae > Viscum > Viscum album. Next base: position 1,432,351,127 of record OY728141.1, read on the forward strand.
ATGATGATATACTCTTTTAACTCTTATTAATCCTCCAATTATCCATCATATACACTTGTTACCATGCCAAAATATTGTAAGGGATTTTTTTTCTCATTTACATTCAAGAACGTTTTTTATGGTATGTCTCTTAAATTCCATTTTCTTATGTCAGAATATGTTCTTCCATATTCCTATTAATATCAATTAAATTTATAAATGATGACATATCCTTTCCCTATCATTAAACCTCCCATGATCCTTTATGTTCCCTTGTTACAATGCCGAAATGTAGTTTGGATTCTCTTCTCTATTCAAGTTTCTTTATTACCTTATGCCTCCTATTTCCAAAGTTCGAATGTTGGGATATTCTTTTCTATTACCCTATTACTGACCATTTTATTACTATGTGATTATAGAATCATTTATCTCTCATCAACACATTTTTATGAATCTTTAAGTGACGTCTTTATCATGTTGAAATTTCACCACAATCTTCCATGCAAAAACAATTATGTAGTGAATAATATACATGTTTCCTATCAAGGGTGTTCACATTTACCCACATATAATTTTTATTGTAGGATTACACATATTTATTCCATTCTATTTAATAATTTAATAAATTATGATGATGAGTTAATCCATGTTTTTTGATCTATGTGGCACACTTAAGCTTGAGAATGGAATGAAAATGATGGGTGCACCCAGATAGCGCCCCAATGCATTGGGTAATATTTAGTATCATGATATGTCATGTTGGGATAGGGAGTTAAAATTATTCCTTGATGGTATTTTTTCAACATGATTCCTTTTCGAGTTTATCCTTGCCCTGTGTTTATGATTCAGTGTTTTACATTGTTGCCACATTTTCCATGTTGTGTTTATGATTATCATGATATATCAAGCCTTATTATTCATATTCCATTTATTTCCCATAAATTTTTCTATTTTATAATATGTATTATATTCTTCATGTTATTCCTTATTTATTACCTTACTGGGGTTTATAGCTCAACCCTTTCATATGATTTCCCCTCGGATATCTCTTGTACACTTTAAAGCTAGGGAGTTTTATAATCATGTTATGGATGTTATAATATTGTTGTTTTATCCCATGTTCAAGATTATATTCCATGTACCTAATTCCCAAATAAATAATAATTTTATATTTTTAGGTTTTATTAAGTCTAATTTTATTTAATAAATCATTTAGTAATGTTTAATAAAGAGCAGGGTCATTATATGTGAGTAGCCTTTATAGGCCACTATTGCCTTGTTTCTTATCACTTAACCTATTCAATTCAACTTATTCCAGAAAACCCACTTTGTTCCAATAAAATTTTATCTTAATGTTTGGGTATAATCTCACATGTGTAATTTTCATCAATCTAATCCAACTCCCCATTCATGGCATTAGTCCGCTCTTGATGATCTAAAGATTATTTAACATCTCTTGGCTCAACCTGATAAAATACGGAGGTATGTGAGACTATCCTTGATGTTCTTCTAATTTGAACCAATTTTCCTTGATCTACAATAATATTTGGGACTTCCACATTCTTCCCCAGCCTTAGATGAGATAAAAAAATTTCTCTCATCACTAAAAATAGTTGAATCAATATATTCATTGTATCATCGTAAACTAGGAAGCCTAAAGTTGATTACTCACTATATTACATTGGATTGATTAAAAGGAATCAAATCCGAAGAACCAAAAATATTAGTATTTTTGGAAAATTAAACACATACATGAGTCTCACATTAAAATTTAATACACTAATCACAACATATTTTTTTCCCTTTTGATTATAACTTTATTCCATCAAGAATATCATTGTATATCCTTCTTAGTAAACTTCATAGAAACCTGGGGGAAGGAACCAAATTAAGGGTGGGATTAAATTCTCAGTAAGGGTTAAGTATAATGGATAAAATAAAGAATCAATGAGAATAATCAATATTGTATGGTAAATAACTGAACACACAGTCCATGTAATCAACAAACTGAGAATGAAGGGAATAAAAAATATTTAAAGATAAATAACAAAACATACATTCTATATAAATAAATTGATTGCGTGAATATATAAGGAAGAGTGAATATGATACGGTAACTAACTGTAAACACATGACATTTAATCAAAAAATTTAGAATGAAATGCATCCATATATTTTTTTCACAGTTAAATCCTCATTCATAATAAATATTAAGTCTGAATAAATAAAATTATTAATTATCGAATGTAATGTATCCATCACATGAACCACTATACCATCATGATCTATCCTCAATATAGTTTAAGTCTATGGGAAGAAACCCATATTATTATTCTTAGAAACAAACTCAAAGGGTTTTTCTCCAACAGAATTTTCCTCATGAGACTACAGATTCATCTTGGGGCTTATTTACAACAATCTTTAACTCGGGTAGTGCATGTCCAAATAATTCCTCATATATCGAATAATCGATTTAATTGATGAACAATGTGCCTTATAAAATATTTATATTGAGGAAATAATATAGATTTGTCAATATTTCTCTATATAATCACATATCTCTCAAAGTAATTACAGTATGTAAAAATGGTATAAGTTTTAGGAAATGAACATATTCATGATAAATTATATTGATAATTTGAGGAAATTTAATGTCCAATGGTCATAGTAAAGTAAATATTTCAAGAGGATTGCTAAAAATGAACCAAGAAAGTGAATTTCAATGCTATATTTTGCAAAATAAATCAAAATCCTCCAAGAAGAATAATAAGGATGGTATCAGTACAACATATTCCAATTTTAGTGAAAATTAAGGGTTGTTGTTGTTGTTAAATAGAAATAATATAAAAATATATTTTGAAAACATTATTTAGGAAAATAACAATTTTATTTTGAAAAATCATTTGGAATATAATTTCCTTTGAAAATAAATTTTAATAATACTTTTTTAAAATTATACTTTTAACCATGCAAATGATTCTTCAAAGAAATGAAGAGAGGTAAATCTGTACATGTCATATAATGTAAAAGGGACATTCCTTTTTCACTGTAAAATGGTTAGAAATTTGACTTGTTCCAAAAACAACAAGAATATTACTTTGAAAATAGTTTTTAAAAACTATTTTAATAAATAATTTGAATGAGTTTAAATAAAATTGAACACATTTTTAGAAAACAAGGTTTTGAAAGAAAACATGGTATTAAAAAAACAAATTTCTGACTGAAGAGTGAAATGAATTTGGGTTTTCATAAAACATTTTCTAAAACATTTTAAGTAACAAAGAGTGGGAAACTGGGAATATTACATGGAAATATCATGAAACTCATAAGATAAAAATATTAAATGACTTATTGAACAATTATTGAATAATTTCCTTCAATGGAAATTCAAGTGTAAACGATCATGAATAAAATGGGATTGTCAAGTAAAACCTAGGAAGGATGATAATGTTGAAGTGAGAATCCACCAATGAATAAAAATTTTTATTTAATGTAAATAAAAATAAAACAATTTTAAATATAAACATAGATATTCAAAATTTATTACACACATAATCTTATAATATTAATGATAATGATGAAGTAATATAACCCAATGAAAAGGAATTGAGTTATGAAATTCATTTCCACTATATAACTTATATTTCAAATACCATTAGATAAAAAAATCCAAATTTAAACTTAAAATACCGTGATTAAAGAATGAATCATGATATTACATTTCAAAGTTAGTATATACACCATATAAAATTTAATTGGTCCATAATAACAAATATGTCTCAATGAAATGTAAATTGAGACGAAATCCCTTACTACTTGAGTAACTTTGGAATCATGAGTCCTATGAAAGAATCACACAAATTGAGACTTTTAATATCCTTAAATAAATAAAATTAATTATATAAAATTTCATAGGATATTATATACAACACACAAAATAAACAAGTGGTGAATATGGCATAGGTCACGTAGAAATAAAAGTGAGACTAAAAATCCCATTTCTTTTCACTTAGTTTTAGTTGTGTTCACATTAAACTCATTTATAGTGTTTTAAAAAATGTTAATAACTTATTAAATAACCATATTAATATTTATTATATCATGTATGATCCTTTTATATCATATTATTACATTTTCATTAATTATTTTAATTATTTTCATCATTACATGTGTTAGTCACCTTGTTTTTTCGAGTATGTTTTGACTTGTTATTTTTTTCCTTTTATTTTTATCGTGATTTCATCATATCAATAATTTAAAACATGAGTTAAATATTATATACATTCTTTATATATGTACTTATAGTAATCTATAAAATTTAAAGATACGAAATGAAATGCAACGTTCATGGAGATGGTAGGTCGTACATACGCATGAACGTTGCTTCCATTTTTTCCATATTTAAAAAGTAAGGGTTATATATATATATTTATATTATCATAAAATTATCATATTTATGTTATATATATCACAATTTTTTTTTATTAAAATCCACCTTAATAAATTCCATGTAATGTGTAAATGAATCACATCGCTTGGAGGAGGTGGTAGTGCACATATCCATAACCAATGTTATCGTATTCCCACAAAATAGAAAGCATGAATGTATGTGTTATATAAAAATTAAATAGCAATAAATAAATTTTAAATATCATATATATATATAATATATAAACTATAAATTCATCATTGTTCTCAACCATGAAAGGTGGTAGTGGAAGAATGAATGACATCGGTTCGCGATGCGGTAGTATGTCGTACACACGAACGATGATTTTGTATCATGTTCGATAGAAGTGTGTGTCGGTGTAGGTCATTTTATTATCCTAAAAACATCTAAATATATTTTTTATAACTATTTTATTTTATAATTAGTATATAATAATAACTTAAGGGGTGGATAATGAAATGAAACAAAAGTGACAGTTGAAGAATGTTACCTCTTATTTTGGTAACTCCTTTTGGTTTATACCAAAATACTTCCTTGGTTTTCTTTATTCCCATAGTAAGTCTTATATTAATTAGGGTCAATAATTTGGGAGAATATTTTTTTAGGGTTTTGATAAGAAAAATCCCTTGATAGGTGTGAATAAGTAGGAGGGGTGAGTGCCTTTTTATAGTGGAGGGGGAGGGGCATTCTTATAAATTTTTGAAAGAGAGAATTCCATCCACATTTTTTCCATGTTAATTGGCTAATATAATGAACCAAATTATAAAAAATATACAATATCTATTAAATATTTTGATAAAATATGTTTTTAACATGTTTCTAGGTCATTTTGGATTTTACATTTAAGGTTTTGTCCCTTGTTAAGATTGTTTTTTCTCTCAATCACTATAATTAATTTATATTATTTCTCAAAAATGTTTTGTAAGAAAACTAAGGAGAAGTTGTTAGAGATTATAAATTATTATAATTCAAAATATGGAATCAATTTTTCAAAATTCCAATTACATATTTTCTATATATTAATCTAAAATTATTCCCACAGATGGGACGACGAAGCAGTTTCTAAAGTAAAAATGTTCAAAAGTATGAAACGTTTTTTTATCAAATTTCAATGTGAAAATGATTCTAATGACCTAAATTATATTAATTTATTTTTTATTTATCTATTTAACTCTAAAATATAATAAAATATAATTTAACCAAATAAATTATAACTATTAAAAGATAGTTTTCAATCAAAATTTAGTATTTTTCACTATTTATCAAAAAATTAAACTGCTCGGAAAAATACCAAAAACTATCCCTAAGATAATTTCTCCAATAAAAATTAAAAAATTAAGTTTATATTAGAAAATAAATTTTGAAAAGGGTTAAAATTTAGTTTAAAAATAGGTTCTCCATTAAATTGTGGAAAAACTGCCTTTAGAAAAATACATCTTTTTATGTATAAAAATGGATTTGTTCTTATCATATGTCTATAAAATATGTTGGATTAATTTCAAAACATTTTATTAAATCTATAATATTAAAAATAAGTATATCATAAAGTATAGGGATGTTATATACACATCTAATCTTGTTCTGGCATGTCTTATACGCTATTGAAGGAATTCGGTATTGTGTATAACACAAGCCAAATTTGTGTTGTCATATAAAGAAAGATAAAAAAATTAAATTTATTATAAAAGGAAAATATTGTTAAGTATTGGGGTGTTACATTCTCCCCCACCTTAAATAAATTTCATTTTCGCAATTCAAACTTGATCTCATTGATCTAGGGTTTGATATTTTAAAATTACAATAATGAAAACCCCACATCGTAGAGGATTAATAAAATATACTCTTAACAAGAAATATTGGGAAGTAGAAAAGTCACATAACTAGGGTCTCAAGTATGAGAACATAAGTGGGAAATGAAAACATAAACATTGAAGAAAATAATAGATAATTATAGTCATTGGCCACAAGAAATTAAGTGATCGACAAAAAGTTAAGGGCCTCAAAACCGTAAATTTTTTATGATTTAATAGACCATCAGTTCAACCAAAAATATGGTATTATTCCAAAGACAATTTAATAAATTTATTAAAGATTATTAATTGTTTTACTTACTAAAAACTTAAGTAAATATACTTACTTGACATATTTTTGTTTCATAAACAAAATTTCGAACCTTTTTTATTTCCTCAATTTTCAATTCATCCATTACTTCAAGGAATATATATCCAAAATTTAACTTTGATTCTTGATGAACTAAAAAACAATTTTAATGGATCCTAAAGACTAAAAAATAGTGATTTTTTTTATTTTTCTCTAAATATTATAAAAATCCAATATGCTTAATACAATAATCTCTACACCTAAAAAAGTAAAACTATTAGTGCATCATTAGTACTTATTCATCAAATTGTTTAACTAAAAAAATACACATTAACCAGGAAATCTAGTAACCCAGTGTTAGGTGTGAAACCCTTATCATACAACAGTTATAGATTCACGCCCCATATCCTTGTAGGTTTTCCTTTTTCTAAAACCATATTAATATAATTTCCAAAATAAATATGATGGACATCATTGAAATTTACTCATTATGTACCCATTTCTATATGGTTTTCAATAAAACATAATATTTCAAATTCTAATAATATAATTTTAAAATTATTGTAATGTAATTAATGATTATAACAACACTAATGGTTGTCAATACATTTAGAATCATGTCTCTAAAATATAAGGTCATTATTCCTCAAACAGTTTTTCCCCTAAAAAAAACTAAAATAATGAGTTTTATTTCCCTAAATTTCATCCAAAATATCTTTAATCGTGGTATAATCACATTACATAAAACCTATAAACAGGTTTTTAACACTTATAAATGGTGATCAATCTTAACTTATATCTTACCGAAATATTAAAATGTTATTATATACTTATCTTTAATGTTTATCAAATGGTTGTGTTCCCGAATTTATGTTTTCCTAAATCTAGTTCCCATGGTTTCTACTAAAATTCATTTGATACCAACTGTAATTCATCAAACCCAGAAGCCCAGAGCCGTTGGATTACTTTATTACATATGAATGATTACAAGGAATCAAATCCCAAAGGACTGAAAAGTTTAACAAATTTGGAAAACCTGATTACACACATGAGTCTTACATTAAAACTAAATACACTAATTACAATATATTTTATTTGAAGAAAACTTTATTCCATCTACCATATCATCTTTTATCATTCTTAGTAAATTTCATGGTATCCTTGGGAATGAAAAAAAATAAGGGTGAGCTCAAATTCTTGGTAAGGGTTCAGTATAACGGAAATAATAAAGAATCAATGAGAATAATCAATATGGCATGGTAAATAATAAAACACACATTGCATTTAATCAATAAATTTGAATTTAAGTGAATAAAAAATATTTAAAGGTAAATAACCGAACACAAATGTCATATAAATAACATGACTGTATGAATAGATAAGGCAGAGTAAATATCGAAAGGTAACTAACTGAAAACATATTCCATTTAATCAAAAATCTGTGTATGAAACTCATCTATAGATTTTTTTCATATTAAAAATCTCATGGATAATAAATAATAAATTTGAATGAACGAAATGCTTCATTATCAGGCATTATGTATTTGTCATAAGAACCACTATACCATCAGGATCTATCCTCAAGATAGTTTAAGTTTGTAGATATAAAACCATATGATTCTTCTTGGAAATAAACTCTAAGGGATTCATTTCAAATAATTTGATCTCATGAGACTACCAATGCATCAAGGATCTTATTTCCCATATCCCCAACATGTGTATGCAATTCCAAATCATTCCTCATATATCGAATAATCGATTTAATTAATGAACTATGTGACTTATCAAATATTTGTACTGATTAAAGAATACATATTTATCAATATTTTCCAAGATAATCAAATAACTATATAAATAATTAACATGTGTTAAAATAGTATACACTTTAGTATATGAACATATCCATGATAAATTATATGGATAATGAGGGTAAATTTAATGTCTAATGACTATAAGAAAGTGAATATTTCAAGGGGACTACAAAAAATGAATCAAGTAAGTGAATGTGAATACAATACTTAGACAAATAAATCAAAAACCATACAGATGAATAATAAGTATGGTATAAATACAACATATCCCAAGTAGATTAAAAATAAAGTTTTTTTGTTGTTTATGAATAAAAATACTATTAAAATATATTTTAAAAACATTCTGGAGGAAAATATCCTTTTTATTTTAAAAAGTATTTTGAAAATAATTTCCTTTGAAAATCACTTCTAAAAAAATTTATTTAAACAATAACCTTGTAATATTTTAAAGGAATCTTCTAATAAATGAAGGCAGGTAAAAATGTTTATGTCGTACAAGGTAAAAAGGGCATTTCTTTTGCACTATTAAAAGGTTTGAAAGGTTCCTTGTTCAAAAAAAGACAAAAATATTCCTTTGAATAGATTTTGTAAAAACACATTTAATAAATCATTTTTATGGGTTTAAAAATATTTTTTTGAAAAAGTTTAGAAAACACGGTTGTAAAATATAACATAGTTTTAAAAGAAAACATATTCCTGATTGAAGAGATAAATGAAGTCATGTTTTCTTAAAACATTTTATAAAACAAATTAGTATCAAAGATTATAAAATGGTTCCATTACCTGAAAAATATAATTAATAACTAGTGGATAATAAAATTAAATAATTTAATGAGAAATTATTTAATAATTTCCTTCAATGGAAATTCATGCATACATAATCATGAATAAAATGGGATTGTGAAGTAAACCCTTGAAATGATATTAATTTATAAGTGGTAATAAAAATAATTAATTGAATATGTGTTTTAACTATAAGTCCACATTAAAAAAATGTAAATACCAAAATATACATTCAAAATTGAATACAAACATTATAATATAATATTATCGACAATGTGGATGTAATATATCCTAATGAAAAGGAATTATGTTATGCAATTCACTGCCACTTGGTATCTTATAATTAAAATATCCTTATATGAAACAATCCAAATTGTAACATAAAATACCATGATTTAATAATTACTCATGGTATTTTATGTCAAATTCAGTATATACACCATGTAAAAGTGAATTAGTGTATAATAACAAATTAGCCTCAATGAAATGTAAATTGAGAAAAAATACTTTAATACTTTAGTAACTTTTGAATTGTGAGATCCATGAAAAAAATACATAAATTGAAACTTTTAATATCCTGAAATAAATTATATTCATGATATACCAATTCATGGGATAGTATATGCACCAAAATAAAAAGAAATTAGTGGTGAATATGGCATAAGTTACGCCAAAATAAAATTGAGACTAAAAATCCCCTTCCCTTAGACTGAATTTTAGTTGTGTGCACTTTAAAATAGTTTATAATGGTTTAAAATATGTTAATAACTTATTATATAACCATATTATTATTAATTATGTCATATATTATTTTTTATAGCATATTAGTACATGTTCATTAATAATCTTTCATTATTTTCATCGTTTTGGGTGTTGATTGTCGTGTTTTTCAGGTATGTTTTGACATGTTATTTTTTTAATCCTTTTTTTATCATGATTTCATAATATAAAGAATCTTAAACATGATTTAAATATTATATATATTCATTATATATTTATTTAGATTAATCCATAATATTTTGATATATCAAATGAAATGCACCATTCAAGGAGACGGTAGGCCGTACATACCCATGAACACTGCTCCATTTTCTTATCAAATTTAAAAATTAAGTGATATATATAAATATATATATATAATATAATTCATGTATCATAATTATTTGTTATAAAAAAAATATTTCTATTAAAAAATCCTTAATATATTCCATGTAATGTGTGAATGAGTCACATCGCTTTGACAAGGTTGTAGCCCACACGTCTATGAATGATGTTATCGTATTCTCACAAAATGGAAATAATGATGATATGTGTTATATAAAAATTAAAAAAGGAAAAAATTCATTATAAATATCATATATATCATATATATTCTATAAATACATTATTATTACAAACCTTTGAAGGTGGTAATGGAATAACGAATGACACTGGTTCGCGAGGTAGTAGTCTGTTGTACAGACAAATGATGATTGTGTATCTCATTTGATGTAAGTGTGTATAGGTGTAGGTATTACCCTTAAAATAACAACATACCATTATATTGAGTATAATTAGGTTCTTATATAAGAAATATATAATAATAACTGAAGGGGTGGATAATGAAATGAAACAAAAGTGATCATTGAAGAATGTTACGTCTTATTCGAGTAACTCCTTTGGGTTTATACGAAAAAACTTACTTGGATTCCTTTATACCAAATTTTAAGATTTAATAATGAGGGGAGGTAATTTTTAAGATTATTTGGGTATGTTTTTGTGATAAAAAGGCCTTTAGAGGTCTGAACAATTAGGAGGGGTGATGGCCTTTTTATAGTGTAGGAGGAGTGTCATTCTTGTAAATTTTATATATATGGAATTCCACCCATGTTTTTTCCCTATCCATTGGATCCAATAATAAAAAAGTTCTTCAAATTATAGGATATGGTGTAAACATTTCCATCCAATATAGGTCATTTTGGTCTTTAATTTTAAGGTTTAATCCCTTTTCAAAATAGTTTTTCTCTTAATCGTGCAATTAATTTTAATTGATTTCACTAATATTTTTTTCAAAGAAAAAGTTGAAATTATTAGAAATTATAAATTATGATTATTCCAAATATTTAATCCATTTTTAATAATTTCAATTATAGAAGTTTCAAAAATTATTTTAAAATTAATCCCACATACGTGGCGACAAAGCGGGTTTTTAAAGGAAAAATGTTCAAAAGTTTGAAATGTTTTTATATCTATTTTAAATGTAAAATTTATTAAAATGACATAAATATTATAAATATATTTATAATTGATCTAAGTTTCCTATAAATCAAAATAAAAACATAATTTATCCATATAAATGTTTTATATGAAAAGTCAGTTGTCAATCAAAATTCAGTATTTTTCACTTTTAATCAAAAAAAGATACTTCTTAGAAAAATACCAAAAAATATCCCGAGTATAATTTTGAGATTATTAATTCAAAAATGAAGTATATTTTTAAAAATAAAACTTATAGAAGGGTCAAAATTTAGTTTTAAAATAGTTTCTCCATTAAAAGACCGCAAAACTACCTTTAGAAAAATATTGTTTTTTATATGTTAAACTAGATTTATTCTTATCATATGTAAATAAAATATATTGGATGAATGTAAAAACATTTTATTGAATGTATAATATAAAAATAAATATATCATAAATTCTCAATATGTTATATACACTTCTATGTTTGGTATTTAATGTCTTATACACTATTGAAGGAACTCAGTATTGTGTTTAACACTAGACAACTTAGTGTTGTGTATAAAAAATAGCTTGCAACAAAATTAAATTTATTATAAAACGATAATATGTTAAAGTATTGGGGTGTTAAATTTATCCTGTATAGTTTCTACATCACCACATTTTTCATAACCTTTTTCATGTTTTTTAATAGAAACAAATTCATCTCCACTTTCTATTATATCGGCAACAGACTATCAAGCTTTTATATTATAATGTTCCATCACTTTTACATATAAAAAATAACAAATAATCTTAGTTTCCTTGTTATCATACATGTATCATCTACCATTAAGTGGGTATCCAAGTAAGATTCCATCAACACCACTTTCATCAAACATCCCAAGATTCTCACCATTGTTTTTTATAATGCAAGGGCTTCCAAACACCATAAAGTATTTCAAACATAGGGTATATTTGTATTAAATATCATATGGGGTAATATCAGAGTTGGTATTGAAAAAAAGTGATTCTTAATGTAAACTCTTAATCTCATAGATTGTCTCCAAAAGAAACAAGTAGTTTTATGTTTAATCAGCATAGATCGGGTCATCCCAAGCAAATATTTATTCCTTATTTTAGAAATATCCTTCTATTATGGTGTGTATGACATCTGAAGTTAATGATAAATGTCATTATTTTCAAGATAAAATTTAAAACACCCATTTTTTCTTTCGGTAATATTATTAGTTTGAATCTTATTTACAGAACATTCATATTACTTTTCATCACTTCTCCTAAAACTCTTAAACATTTTGAGAGCCTATAATTTATATTTTAAAAACATATTACATGTAATATGATTATAATCATCAATAATTAAAATAAGGCACTTATATACATTTTTCAATTTATTTATCATTTTCCCCCATATTTCATAATGAATATGCTTTGAGGGATGTGTTGAATGTATCTCAACATTCTTATTAACTGAGTTCGGATCCTTTCTTTTATGGCATATAGAACCACACCAATCTCTTTATCCTATCATATTATGGAAGTAATGAATACTTCCTCTACTTTTTCACCTTTTTTATATTCCTATAGAACATATGTCCAATCATTTTTTATCATAAATTGTTTTCTTTCATCATTCTTAGATACCCTGAACCATGTGCATCTATAACTAGAAACAGATTTCTCTTGGTTCTTTTTCCTCTTATCACAACTTTACCTTATTCAAGACTTTTCAAAATAAAGTTTTCTCTTATGAAATAAACATTGTTTCCTTCATCACAAATATATGAAACACTCAACAAATTGGGTTTTAGTCTATCAAAAAATAAGGTTCTTCTAGATTTGAATATTTATTTTCCAATGATAATAGATCCAATGTCTTAGATTTTGAGTAAATCTCCATTTCCAAAAGTCACTACCCCTTATTTATAATCATTCACATTTTTTTAATAACTTAAAATATTTTTTCATATTTATATACCACCCATTATCCAATATCCAAGTTCATTCTCTTTTTGTGGCCTTGAGAGCAGTTTCAATAATTAAGGACCCCTCCCAAACTTTTTCTTCCTTTACATGAGGATTTTGATATTTGTACTACAATATTTGTTAAGATTTAATTACAATAATACAACCATTAGAAATGTGTTCATATATATGAGATATTTAATAAATAGTTTGTATTTATTGAAATCTGTTTTCTATTTTCAATATTTATTTTTCAAGTCAGCTTCTATGAGTTGGTTGACTCCCCCCTAAACTTATACCTCTAGTGCCTCCTGGATTCATTGTAGTTTTGGTGATTAAACCATCAAATTTTTTATGTGAAAATCATCCATAATTCTAGTAATCTCCATAAAATAAATATTTTCCTCTATAATCTACATGATTTATGATACTATGAACTTGTTTTCCAACATATTTCTAACCATAAACCTTGTATCTTTATTGTGAACCAAAATTTTGGGAGAATTATGACATCTTATTCTTCATATTAGAATTATTATCAACCTTGATATATTCTCTAGTTATAATAGTTTTTCTTCAAAATTCGATTCCCTAAAAATTTTATATTTTTTGACTCTGTTTTTTTCAAAATTCATGGTCCTCTTGACTTGCTTCTGCAACTAAAAATTTGCATCCTTGTTGTTAAGATTTAAAGATGATATTTGATGATCCATATGGGGTTTAAATATAGAAATTATTCATACTTCTGAAATGATGTTTTTGAAGTTTGGTAATGCTTTCTCATCTTTGAAATTTTTTCATTGAATGAGATTAAATTCTTTCAGGTTCACCATTATCTTTTATTCAATATTGATGGTGAGATTTTTCTCTTCAACAAGTATCTTTATAAAATCATCAATATATTTTAACAACCTAAATATTTATTCAAGAATTGATTCTTGATTGTTTTTTTATTATCTTATTTCTTCAATTTTTTTATCTTTCTCATTTTTATCTGTATTTTAAACACATTATTTCGACTTTATCTTAAGAATAAACTTCATCTATGTTTCTTATTCCCCTTTAGAGCTATTATTTTCATCACTCTAAAAAATTCTCACCATTTACATTTTCAATAGAACATTTTTACCACCATTATCAGTAGAATTTTCAGGTTCCACTTCACTATCGTCATCTTTCTCAAGCTTGGAAAAACTTTTATCATTTTATATTTAGAAAAATTATTATCCTTTTCTTTTTAATATGACTTTGTTTTTACTAATTTCGTCTTTATTTACCTTCTTGAATTTTCAACTTTTTCATCATTATCTTTATCTCCCTTTATCCTTGTAAAGTGTGTTGTGAAATTTTAAATGGCTCCACAATTAAATCACTTAAATGGTAACTTTCTATTATATTTCTACATGCCTTTTTTTCACCTATCTTTAAAACAGAGACATGAATTTATCAAAATTTTTACTAACCTCATATTTAGAAGATCCACCTCTTACACATGAGTGGGCCAGTATTTTTGAGGCTCTTGAAATTGTGATACATAGACACATATATAATAAGATACATAGATGAATAGATGCCCACATGTATGGAAGAACATAGAAAGAGAAAAAATTATTTTCCATAATCTTTATGACACTCTATTTTTTTTGAAATTCATATACAAACAAGGTTGATCCCTTTTAAATACAAATTCATGGACTACTAAAAAACTGAAGCTGATCACACTGATATACAATTAATATTCACATTATGTATTCCCTTCTATTTCTCTTTATTCTTTAATTTTTAACAATTTTTTTATATCACTTTTGTTATCTGTAAAACATTGTCTCCTATACTAAACTAGAGAGTGACTCACACTCTCTTCCAAATACATTCCTATGTATTCCCATGAATAACTATATAATAGGTTGTTTGTGACATGAAATCTCTTTTTTCCTATGTAGAACTGCGAAAGTGGAATTGTAATGCTTGTAAAACCTTGTATACTTTTGTATAAAAATGGATCTAGGTTATGGATTTTTTTTATTTTATAATAAACTTTTTGGCAGTAGGTGATTGCGAAGTAGAGGAGACTGGGTCTTCTCTTAACCCTAAACCCATTATTATTTATTCCATATTTGTTTTCATTTATTATTTTTAAATATAAAAACTATTCATTTTTTAAAATCAATGAATAAAATTTACTCTAATAGTTAACCTTATAATGTGTTTTATATAAAGTGTTTGGTTAATTAAATTTGTTTTAAAAGTTAAAGTGTTTTAAATAAATTAACTAAACCTTGATCCTGGTTTTGTGAATCAATTTGTGAAATGAAATATTATATCTCTATAGTTTTGGTTAACTGGGAATTTATAATAAATTGGGGGATTTTATTTTTAAATTATTTTTAACAGAAATTTTTATTAGAAACTCAATTCACCCCTTCTAGTTTTTCCGCTAGGACCAACATTTGGTATTAGAGATTCTTCAAAATATTTTTTCAATATGATCTAGTTGCATTTAAATTTCATAAATTTATATTATTTATAAATTAATATCTTATTGTATAATACTAAGAATAAGGTATATGCTACTAATCACCCTTCTTATTTTAATGGAACAAATTATGATCAATGGAACATAAAAATGAAAATCCATATTTAGAGCATGGTATTTCATATTTGGACCATTATTGAGGAAAAATTCGAAATACCTAGTGCCACTAGATATAAATAGATTTATGATACTAATGTTTTTTATAATTGTAATTGTAAATCACCTAATGCATTATACTATGAATTAGGAGATTAAGAATTTAAAAGAGTATATTTTTGTACTACTAATTTTGAAATCTAGGGAAGACTGGCTATTTATCAAGAAGGAACGTCAAATGTTAAAGAAATGTGTTTCAATAGATATACTATTAAATATGATACATTTATAATAAAAAATGACAAACTGATTTCTGATATGTATATCAGGTTCAATGTCCAGTGCCCCGACTCGATTAGCCACCCAAATAGTGCTTTTGGGCTGAGTGTTAGTGGCCTTAGGTATGCATCCTGATATTCCAAAGGCTACCGACTAGTAGTGAGGGTGTGAAATATGATTTGGGGAAGACTCTACCCTCCGAGGATGATATAATAATTTTATGAGTATATATATATAATATTTGAATAAAAGACTTAGTAGTCTCAAACGAGACCTGCCAATGATGGAAGAAAATCAATAATATATAATAGCAGAAGCAATAAACAAAATCAGTAGAAATGAATAAACACATTATCATCCCATTTATAGAATATAAAATAGAATATACATAAAATACAGGTCATACATTACAATAAGCAATAAAGAGCTCACCAATGGATAACCGCAGTATATACAAATACATAACATGCTGAAACAGAAAGGAAAAAACTCAAAAGGTAACTCCAACTGAGGCAAGAACGCCAATGTCCCTTTCCTTCCATCCATGCTAACTCGAAAAGTTTGATCCATCTCTTAAGCTCAAACTCTTACCTAAACATAAAAGCATAAAGTATACGGATGTCTGAAAGGGCCCATGTAGGGTTTTATAATTATTCTCAGTAGCATACCACCCATGTGTACATACCTTACATTTGAGATTAATTTGGTGTGAACAATAAATAAATAAAATAGGATCACATGAATATAAATAATTACACACTTCATTGGTTACCAAAAGACACCAGGAAGCTTTCACCTACCTTGGTCAACACTAGAATATCTAAATTGGAGGGGATCCTTTCCCCATAGCCCAAGGAATCCCTTGATGTCATAATGTCCCAGGGGAACCCTCAGGTTCCACCTCTAAAGAATTCATCCAGCACTATGTGAATCCCAACACCTTGTGTCTAAACCGAATCACTGACATCCCAAAGGCATTCCCAATCAATAAAAATCTATTCCATATAACCCCTACTAGAAATCACCCATCAGCGTGAATCCACACATCTAGAGGCATATTGATTTTTCCTCATGTAAAATCACTATTGGCCTAAAGAATGATGTCCTAGAGAACGGTGATCTTGATCCTCCCAAATAGACCAGGCCCAATGGCCTCAAATATGAAGAGCCTCAACCCCCAATCAATAGCGTCAATGATGATATCTAAAGGCTCATCACCTTCCCCATAGATTTCGATGAGAATCAGCCACAAAACAATTACCTAGTCCATGCTATCATGGGAATTTACCCACACAAGTGGTCAACCCACCTCATCACTGAGTCAACCTATGTTTACATGACTCCAAAGAGTGATTTGTCCAATATGGGTGGGTAATAATCACCAAAATAGTACCTAAGACACACCAACACTGGAAACTCATACCCCATTGACCATATCACCCAAATCCAATGGCCATTCCATCCAATGCCATGGGCCAAGCCCTCAATCTGGAATCCTTTCCGCCTCAACTGACAACCATGTCACCCAACCGATGATCACATCACCCAAGTAATTTGGTCAAATCCCATACTCATGATAACATCTCCACAAATCCAGATGACCATTTTCATCTTATCCTTGGGTCTATCCTATCTCGTTCCATTGTAAATCAATAGTTCATCGCAAAAAAACATATATCTGAATAATTAAATTTAAAATAAAAGAGACAATTCAATATAAATGAATTCTATAGATCTAAATTAAATAAAACAAATCAATGAAATTTAATGGAATATATTCAATTAATAAAACAACTCAATTTATTATAAACAGATCAATTTCATTAAAAGGACACACCCAAGCATAACCGCAGAAAGGTCTAACACCTCTCGCAGAGCTCAAACCACTTTAATAATCGATCAATCATGACCAAAGTGATCTTATAAGGTTTAATTAATTAATTAAACATAACTATTAATTTTATAGGGTCTCACTCAGTCAACAGGACGGAATGATAAACTCCACCCCTCCCCCCTCCCCAACAATTCTGAAATCTCAAATAAAAATATGAAACACCTACCTTAGAGTCATATATGTAAAAACATCTGATATTATCCTATAACTCTGACCGATTTGGAAGAAATAGGTGTTTCTTTTGAATACCTAGAAAATAGGTAAAAACTACTCAAACAGATTTAGCGATCAGTGAGGTGAGAGGAAAATGAAAGATAAGTGTGGGGGGAGGAGAGCCTTACCAAGACGGATCCAATGCCCAAAACGGATTCAATAGTGGAGTTTATATAAGGGGGATAGCTCACACCCTAAGAGTATAGGAGGAGCACCCCACGGTTGGATGAGAGGAATACCATGTCTGGGACAAATAGAGGAGAAGAATATGTTTAAATAATGCTGGGAAATTTAGTAATTTCACCTCATTAATGAGGCAGCATGGTTATCTCACCTGGTTTTCAAAACCATGCACAAAACGTGAATGCTATAGTGTGAGGTTACCTCCCAAGTGGCACAACCTATGCGTCTTTTGCACAGTTTTCCAAACCATGCGAAAGCCCTTTGGAAAAAAAGTAAACTTCCACACACTGTCATGCAATCTAACTAGTATGTTTCTCCAAACCATGTGGTAGTAGAAAATTAGGTTGTACGATTTTCACTAACAGGATGCACGGTTTACCCAAACCATATGCTTGAGCCTAAAAATCACCAAAACTATCCTTTAGGCCTATGATGCACCTAAACCCCATCAAAACACCCAAGTATTATACTAAATCTATAAAACCATCCAAAAAAAGATATTGGGTTGATGGGAAACTTGTAATTGAGTTTTGATGATCAAAAAATAAATTGACATTCCCACCAATTCTAGAAATTCAAAATGTGAGTGGTTTTTGACATGATATATATACCCAATGTGTCACAATCTCCACACCGTACCATAGCTTGTCCCTAATATATAAAAAACTCAATGATGGTACTAAACATACCCATATATTTTGAATTAACTCGGGCTACCCTGGTTAAAAAGGGCACATGTAGACAACCTCAAGGGGGCTCCCCACCTTAGGATTAACCTACCCCAGTCACATCCCAACCCAATGCTCAAAGCCAAAAAATGGTCCATCAACCATTACTAGATTGAAAATTCCTCTTTTTATGCATCATCGCTACTATACCACATCATTTTATCTTATTTCATACTGACACCCATCTAGATCTTGCAACACATTGGTGCCTGACTCATGTCTAAGTCACACATAGAACCAATGAGGTCCTACATCTCATCAAATGCTCGAATCAGTCTCAGTGGCTCACACCTCAACTAGTATCACATAAAAATGATTCCTAGGTACTAATCCACCTCAAATAACATGCAACTCTTCGATTCCCTGATGAAAATGAATCTCAATAGTCACACATCTAATGATTCTCATATATAAGTCTTTATTCCATTCACCTTATATATATAACACATCTGATATGATGTCAACCTATTAACAAGTTTGTAGTTAGTCTATACATATTTTTTATGCCCCTCATTCACATAAAATGGAAATGTCTAAAATGTTCATGTCAAAAAAAACAAAAAGCACGGATACACCCATGGAATAACATTGACCATTGATGGATCACAAACCTTCTTCTTCCTTGGTAGCTTTATGACATGCAACAGGCCTATGGCCCGATTTCCAAAAACCTAACCTACCTATAGTAATACACCATCCACCATCTACTAACCCCACTAATGGTTCTCAGTGTCTCTACAACAAACTCTACATGTAGAAAATACTCAGCTAATATTTCCTGGTACCACTCCTGATCTGATCTCAAAAACCTATGTCTTCCTTAGCCCCTGACTACCGGATGTCCAAAAAGGATTCCCGTAGAACCTCTTGAGATGCTTAAACTATCCACATGCTAGGAACTCCTTTGGAATCAACTCAAACTAGTTTTTATCATTCCCTTGCTTCCCATGCTGAAAGAACACCATCGAAAACCCACTTTGAGGTGGTCTGCTCAAGTCCTTGCCCTAACCAA
Source organism: Viscum album (assembly GCA_963277665.1). Classification (NCBI taxonomy): domain Eukaryota; kingdom Viridiplantae; phylum Streptophyta; class Magnoliopsida; order Santalales; family Viscaceae; genus Viscum; species Viscum album. Next base: position 1,432,371,373 of record OY728141.1, read on the forward strand.
CCTACTTCAACTCATCATGGACTCGCTTCCTATAATCTAAATCGTTGCCAATAACATCACTTGAAACTATCACCCATCTCGAGTAGCACCATACTATCAAATTACCCTCAGCTATGAGTGCCTGATTCACCACCTATAAGAATGAGGCCAACCTAAATATGTTTACCTTCACCCAAATAGTGTGTCATAAATGATTCTCAAAATACCTCACCCTCGATGTGTCATCACTCACCACGTTTGATGCGAAGTGAGATAACTCAGTGAATGTCGCTACATAGTCAATGAAAAACATGTCACCTTACTTAAGGATCAATAACTCCTAAGATCTCTTCACCCTCAGCATCAATTGGAAGAAGTGCATGATGAAATTGGCCTCAAAGTCCTTTCAGGCCATCCCTCATGTCTGTCTACATATGCCTCCACATCCCACCAGTGATTTTCTAATCCTATAAAAATATAAGTATCCAACATCACTCTCTACCCTAGAGGCATATCTAGCTACTCTAAAATCATATACATTGACTAGATCCAATTCTCATTTACCTATAGACCACCCTCCCCCTAAAAAAGTGCCAGGTTCGATGACTAGAACTCCCTAATAAGATATACTATCAAAGGCTCTACTTCCTATGCTCCCCTGTAAATACCCTGGTTCATGTTCACTATGCTCACTTTGATATGTATGTCATGAAAAAATACAAAAATTTTCAAATATGGTGATTTCCCCACCTACACCTGATCTTGCACTGAATCCTGAGCTTGTACTCGCTTTTCTTGACCCTCAGGGTTCTCAACCTTCTCATGTTCTAGAGAAAACCTTTCCTTGCATGCCTGATGTTTCATTGGATCCCATCTAGGTGGAAACCCACTAAATACTATTACATGGTCATACATCTCAGATAACATACATACATATATATATATATATATATAATTCATATAAGGAATGTAGTAATAGGAAACACGATCTCACTACCCTTACCCTTCCCCACCGCAACCATGTCATAAGACATCCCCGACTCACAGCCTCCTTACATAGCAATATCAGATCCATGTGAAAAATATACATCAGGCCATGCCCGTCATAATGAACCATGTCACCTCAAACTAATGACTGTATCACCCAACCTAGTGATCAACATCACCCCAATTCATCGACCTTCCTTCTCGTAGAATATCTAGGCACATATATACATATAGGTATCACATGTAATATCAAATTTCACAAGTCATTTTCATATCACCAAACATAAATATTTATTTTAAACACCCTGTCATGTGCCTAAAAAGGTATAAGAATCCATAACAATCAAACCACGACTTACAAATACAAGGGTCCAATAACTCATTTTTTTATACCTGGACAAGGATCACATATCAAAATAGGTAACAATTCACATTCCATAAGCACCAGTCAAGGTGAAAATAAAATAAACAGTAAAATGAGAAATAACATAACAGTAATTCTCACCCCTGGAAACATGGTTCGTCCCCTATGCATGAGGCTGCTGGCACCCAATCACGATTTCTAAACCCAGTCCCAACTATATCCTTATATCATGTCTACCATTGGCCAAATAGTCATACGAGTAGAAAAGAAAATAATTTAATATCATTAGTAGTCAAGAAAAATGCCACTACTACTTCCTAATAAACAATTTCTCTAATACAACTTGTATCCCCCCGACCCGATTACCATTCTCAATAGTTCTTTAGGGAAGTGTTTAACTATCCTTAAGTTTTATCCTCATATGAAAAGAGGATTTTGACATGTAATGAGGATAAAAGAGTAATTGTGGGGACACTATACCCTGGGTGATGATTTAATAATTGTTAGTGTGTGTGTGTCTGTGTGTATGTGTGCGTATAACAAACAGTATAAGAAAAAACTCAACAGACTCGAACCAGACCCACCAATGTAGGAAGAACAGTCAATAAATAACATAGATGAAGAAATAAAAAAACTAGCGGAAATGAATAAATGCATCAGCATTCCATTTATATAATCTAGAATAGAACATGCATCAAATGTATGTCATAGAGTACAATAAAATCATGAATTCTACACATGTCTTGAAGTTCCCATGTGGGGTGTGAGAATGAGTTTGAGTAGGATACCACCCATATATGCATACCTTACATTTTAGATTTAGTATGTGTGAACAATAAATAAATAAAATAGAAGCACATGTATATAAATAAACTCACACTTCACTAGTGCACAAATCCACCAGGAAGCTGTCACCTACCTCAGCCAACACTGGAATATCTAAAGCGGAGAGGATCCATAGACCATGACCCAAGGCATCCACTAATGTCATATAGTCCTAGGTGAACCCTCATGTTCCACCTCCAAAGAATTAACCCGCACTATGTGCCTCCGAATAGCTTGTGTCCAAACCATATCACCTATGTCTCGAAGGCATTCCCAAACAATACAAAACCGGTCCCTCAGACCCCTAAATGGAATCACTCATTAACTCAAAGCCCAACATCTATAGGTATAACAATATTTTTCCTCAATTAAAATCATTGTCAGCTTAAATCATGATTTCATGTGGAATGATGATCTTTTTCCTCCAAAATGGTCATATCCCAATGGCCACAAATATGAAGAGACTCAACCCCCAACTGACAAACTCAACAATAACATCCAAAGGCTTCTTACCATCCCTATGGATTTCTATGATAAGAACCCCAAAAATAATTACCTATTCCACACTACTGGGGGACTTTACCCTCACAAGTTGTCAAAACCAACTCATCACTGAGTCAACCTATGTGAACATGACTCCAAACAACACTTTTGTAATGTTATGGATTTTCGATGTGTTATTTTTAAATATTGTGTAGAATTAATTTGAGACCAATAATTGAGATAGCATGCGATTCCAAGGTTCGGTGTTCCTGAAATAAATGATTGAAATGTATTAAATATATTAAATATAGTGTACAATATTTTTTTCTGAAAAATTAGAATAACATCAAAATAGGTGCCTGAATCAGAAATCTGAGGGCACTATTGTGTTTAGAGTAGTGACTTTTCCTTAGGTGAGTTCTATCATTGGCTAGTATGGGTCGGCTATGAAAGTAAGTTTTTAGAAATTTTATATAATAAAATAAAATAAATATTTATTTTATTTTAATTTTACGCATCCACATAATGACATGATTTCTATTTTAAATTAGTATCTTTGAAAGGGATTTAGGGTTATAATTCATGACCTTGGAGAAATACCTAGGAGCTCTAGAGAGGAACCTTGGATAAATCTCTCAACAAACGACGATGACGAATGGTGTATCGAGATTGTTCCGGATAGATCATCATCGACAACAAATACTCAACAACAAATGATCCAAATCCTAGGTAGGGAATTCTTGATTTCAGTTCCTTCTTTCACATTCTTATAATTAACGAAGAATGCGGATCAACCCATGAACAGGTTGACCCACAGTTCGATCATTCTTCTGGGAGAGGTCGATTATGGGATTTATTTTATGATGATTATGACTATTGTTCTAATTTCATTCCTGATCATTATTATGGGAACATATCATGGCCTCAATGAACAACAAATGAGGTTCGTTCCTTAAATTTTTTTATGTTACTTTTTCCCCCTTTCTCTCACATGTTCTTCATTATTCACAGGATATGAACGGATTATCGTTTCACCATTGATTAATAGCGTAACAATCTGAGATTCTAGATTTGGTATTGGAAAGACCTAGCATAGGTTTCACATTTATAGCTTCGGACCGATCAATGTATTTTGGGAGATATCATTCTTCCATAGTTCATCATACAGGTGTTCTTAATTGGATTTCGGATTCGGTTGATGGACCAAAACTCACCAATTTGGTGCTATGGAAATGAAGAGACCATGGATCTTCAGTTTTGGGATGAAAGGATTAATGGATCAAGAACCGAAGGATCGTCCAAGATTCATAGAGGAAGAACTGCAATTCATGAAAATCGCAATGAACACGACGGGTACTCCATGATACACATTGTTTGGGCCCTACTGAGCAGCGGGTAGGGTTCAGGGAGCCGTAAAGTGTCACATTGTGTTTGGGAACTTACCCGAGGCTTGGAATGTATCTCAGAGGATACACAGACACAGGGTGGAGTACACATCGTGTACTCCACCACACGGCCAAACCCGGACTGGCTACATGGGCTACCACATGTACTAGTATACAGGCAGGTGGACACAGGTTGATGTCATGTACCAACACATGACTGAGGAACATAGGTGGACTCAAGATGCATGGACATGGCATGTATGCATTTCTACACACTGTTTTTAGCTTTTCTACATGACATGTTTTCCTTACATGGGTCATTGTACACGGGTAGTACCTGGGGTCAAGGGACTTGGCATGTGGTACTATTACACAATGTGTATCCCTTTATACATGGATTAGACCCCATTTCTATGATATCTTGGATAAGTTGCATCAGGTTTCCGGCCCTTGATCATTTCTACAAAGGTTGGTGTTTATTGTTTCCTATAAATTGTTGTATGATCCCTTTAGCAGGACTTCTAGATGGAGTTATAGGAATTCCCTAAGAGGCTGGGTGAGGGATCGTCTATTCATTCTCCCTTCCCTAGGTAGAGTAATGTGTATAGATGTGACCAAATTTACTAGGAATCTATCCTCTACTTAGTGTGTTATTCCATATGGAGTTACTGGTATCACCACATAGCCCTGGTTGTGATCTTCATCTAATGTATCATGTCTCTCTTTAGATCTATCAATGTATCTCTCTCATGACAGTTTCTGAAAAATAATAGTTCTTAGATAGACATCATCAATGTTCTCAAACTCAAGAGTGTGTTATCCCAGATGAGTGCTTCATGGTATATTCATACCGAATCCCTAGTTGTGGTATGTGGTAGTTGGGACATGCCTCTAGACTGTGTGTCTTGTTTGATTAGATCTGGATATTCTTGTTATATTTTGTATAAATATACTTATGTAGCATTGATTGTATCTTTCCTTTTTGTATTTCTTTGTGGTTCCAGGGTCTCCCACTGAGTATTGTTATACTCACCCCTGCACATTCTTTGCCTTTACGTGTCATGTCTTGTGCATACAAGTGACCTTTTAATAGACTCCTCGGTGTACCAAGACTCAATTGAGATTTGTGATTTCAAGTAGGCCGAGGTGTTCCTATGGCATCGAGCATCAGTCCTAGTACCTATTTTTTTATAGGTATGAATTTGTAGTTTACAAACTCTTTTGGTAGTCATGTATTCTGGCTCAGTTTACTTTACATTCTTTACATTTTTCGTACTCTGTTGGTTGGGATAGTGGTATGCATGCATTTAATTTCATAGTGGTTTTTACATTTCAACATTTTGGGATTGGAGATGTGTGCATGTGTACAGGTACATAGGAAATTCTTCCCATGTTAGTGATATTCATACTCGGTGCGAGTCACCAGCCATAGGAATATTGAAGGTGGACATGGGGTGTTGTAGAATTTCCCCGATTGGGAGGGTCTGTGACAACTTTGGCCAACACAGGTGATCATAAATCACCAAAATAGTTTCTAATCCACACTAATTCTGGAAACTCATGCCCTTATTACCATGTCCTTCAAATATGATGGCCAGACCATCTAATACCATGAACCATGATCTCAACCTAATGGATTCTCTGCCTCAAATGATGACCATGTCACCCAACTAGTGATCATGTCACCCACGTAAAATAGGCCAAGCCCATCTCAATGATCACATCCCCTCAAATCCAAATGGTCATCGACATCTCAACATCAGGGAAATCCTGTAAATTCCTTTGGAACTCAGCAGTTCATCGCAAGTAATTCCTATATATGAATAATTGAATTTAAATTAAAATAAAAAATTCAATATAAATGAACTGAAAAACTATAAATTATATAAATAGATCAATTAAATTGAATTGAACATCTAAAATTAAATAAAAAACTAAATTTAATATAAACTTCTCAATTTAATAAAAAGGACACACCCCGACCTAACCACCATATGGTCGAACACCACTCTCATGGAACAATCCACTTGAAGACTCGATCGAGCATGCCAAAAGGCATATCAAATTTCCGATTAATTAATTTAAAGAAATGGTTTAAATTATGGTGTCTCGCTTAGTCAAATAAATGGTGTGCTAAAAGCCACCCCCCCCCCCAATCATGAAATCTCAAATAAAAATATTCACCACCTACCTTAGAGTCGTAAATGTAGGAACGCCCGATATTATCCACAAACTTTGACTGATTTGGATAAAGTCAGCATTTCCTTTCAATGCCCTAAAAATATGGAAAAATGAATAAAATTAATTTATTAGTCCATCTGGAAAGTTAAAATAGAAAAATAATGGGATAGGAGAGGCTTACCAAGAATGATCCAATTCCTTAAATAGTTTAAATAATGGAAGTCAGCCGAGGGAGATAACTTTCACTCTAGGAGGAGAGGAGGAGCACCCCAAGGCCGGTTGTAGGAAGAACATGCATGGGGGGAAAATAAGAGAAGAATTGGTTTAAATATGGTCATTTTATTTCATTTCATCTCATTAATTAGGCTAGATAGTTATCTTGCACAGTTTTCAAAACTGTATGCAAATCGTGCATGATGTAGTGTTAGGTCACTACCCAGTTGGCACTACCTATACAGCTTGTCAAAGATTTTCCAAACCATGCGAAAAATATGTGGAATAACTCTACAAAAAACTATAGATTTTCATGCACAGTCATGAACCCCAACCCACATAGTTGGCCAAATAGTACGTTAGTACAAAATTGGGCTTCATGGATTGCAATGAGAAGCTGGATAGTTTATCCAAACCATGCACCTCAACCTGTAACTCACTAAAACTATAATTGGGGCCTATGGTGCACCTAAAACCCATCCAAAAAACCTAGGCTTCTACCAAACCTCTAAAACCATCTAAAAGCATGATATTGGGTTCCCTAAAAACTCAGAATTGAGTTCTGATGATTGAAAAAGAAATTGGCATGCCCACCAATTCCAAAAATAAAAAAAAGGGAGAGTTTTTTAACAAAATATGAGTACCCAGGATGTTACATAGGGAAATAGTGACTATGATACATTCACATAGTATTTTCTTTTTAACATCATGTGATCTGACTTCTTAAATGCTTACCAGATCGATGGAGAGTAACCCTAATTTCTATAAGGGAATCATGTGACGTAAGTAAGATTCCAGTTAAAGAGATTTTTAGAAATCTTTTGATATATGAGGATCAAATAAAATTAAAAAAAATAGAATAATATGAAACAAATAAAAATTCATTATATTTCAGGACTTCTAACTCAAAATGAAGATAAAATATTAAATATGATAGTTCAAATAGTGAGAAATCACAAGCTGAAAGTGATGAGGAAATGCATCACTTATCAAGACAATTCAAAAAATTATTTAATAAGAATAATCTTTTCAAGAAGTAAAATTACATAGTAATGTATTAAAATAAGTAAATTAGAGAAAATAGTGGAAAAATGATAATTATACTAATGAGGTAATCTATTATGAGTGTAAAAGAAAAGAGAATACAAAAGAAAGTTTTTTCAATCTAAAATATAATAAAAAGTATAAGGATAATGGATAAATATATAAATAGACTATGAAATCCACCAGTAGTGATTCAAAATATATTTTAAGTTTCTCTAAAGCAAGTAGAGAATAAAAACAGGATAGATCCAATATGTGTTTCGTGACAAACACATCTGAGGTACAAAATATTTTTGTTACATCTCTTGACCATATTTCTAATTTTTCTAAAACTGAAAACAATGAAGAAAATATGTTATATGAGGATTTATTTAAATATTTTAATATTTTGTAGGAAACATTCAATGAGATTAAGTATAAAAATAAAATCTTAAGGTTATAGAATGCTTTTTATTCTTACTTTAAATCTAATTTTTCAATAGAAAAAAGAGAAGAATGCTCAATTATTGTAGAAAAATAATGTTCTTAAAATATAGAATTAGAAAATCAAAAAGAATGTTGAATGGTTTGTAAATGGATGATAATTCTTGACATAAATTATTAGTAAAAACCTAATACTAAATACACCATATGAATCATTTTTTAACATGGATAGAGGTATATTTATAAGAATACATTTGTTCTACACTTCAGTTCTTCCAATTCAATAAAAAATTCTAAATTTTATGAACCTAAAAATATTTTTTTTACAAAATTCTAAAGTATTATAATAATAAACCAATTTAAAAAGTTCAACTAGTGGGAAAAAAAAAATTTATCGTCTATTTTTTTTTATTTTGGATGTTGTTTTTTATCAAACGTTGATGCATGTGGTGTTAAACAATATTTTTTAGAAATGGTTTTTTCAAAACCAATACTAAAACTTAAATTGAATATGTTTCACTGTCATCTTTCTTGGAAACCTAATTCCAACACAAAAATAATAATATAAAAGATTATTTTATTAATATTTTTGAGAAAAAAAGAACTATAAAAGAGTATTTTAGCATCAATTTTATCTTTTTTTACCTATAAATTTTTTCAATATCATTTGGAATTAATTTTGTGTAAAAATAGATGCTGAAATTCCATTATTTATGATTCCATGTTTGTTTTTTCTAAACTGGCATGCAAAGAGAAAATATTTTTTAAAATATTGATTGCATTACATGGCCACAAAAAAATCTAAAACATGTATAAAAATAAGAAAATACTAGAATAACATCGCAATAGATTGTCAAAATTGAATTTTTTTAAAAACTTTAATTCAAAGAGGCATACATGATAATTTAAAATTTAAGCATGCTAAAAAGATATTTTTTGTAAAAATAATTTGAAGATGGATAAGTTCTCCGTATACGACTCAATTTCAATGATAATCTACAATAATAATGAATGTTTTATTATTTAAAAAATATTATATATTGATACAAAACCCTAAATAATTAATATAACTAACTTTTTCAAATTCCATCGGCATACCAGTTGTGATTATCCCATACATGAATCTTATAAAATAATAAACACATTCCACCATTCCTTTTTAATTAGGACACTTTGGTTCTATAATATTAACATGGAAATAAAAATCAAAACATATATATATAATTGAAAACAAATATTATCTAATATAAAATATATTTACCAATAATTTCATGTATTTAATTTGACATGGATCCTTTATCAAAATGTAATGTTTGTTAAAAAATTTCCATGACCTATATTTTCATATATCAGATAAAAAAACATGTATAAATGATAATAATTAAAAATAGAAAACTTATAAAAAATATAAATTACTTGTTTAAAAATTTTATAAAAGGTTTAAAAAATATACCTAATACAGAAAACATCCAATATAATTTTCATTCATGTGGAAAAAATACACCTAACATCCAATGAGCACTATAATATAAAAAATGTGAAATTAAAATTTTATAATTAAAATTAGTTCAAAATTATATTATTCTTCTTACCCATTAATTAATGGAAGAAACCAGCAACCAATCTTTGTATATTCTAGTCTGTTACATATATATGTCACTCTATCATCATTATTCAGATATTTCAAAATTGTTGAAATGTATTCTGGATCAATAAGACCATAAATAGTAGTGATGTCATTTTGAATTCAAAGTGTGTGTAGGTACCCAATTAAATAAATAATATATTAAGTGGTTTAAATTAATATTTTTGTAAAAAAAGAAATATAGAAACATAAATTTACTTACATGGAAAATAACTACAATATAGGTATGTTGATCTCATCAAAATTGACAATAACTATGATATATTTTTTGAATATTATGAATGTATAGTATCTTCCACATGACTCAAATGTCATCCAAAACTCAGAAATATTCACTATGAAAGAGAAAATATGCGATAATATTTTTCACCCATCAGAAACCTCTAAGTATCTATATGTATTGGTTCATGAACCTTCTGTTTCTTTTATAACAATTATATTGATTTAATATAATTCTATATAAATTAAATATAATAAAACATTATAATTAATATTCAATAAAATGTATGAAGTACTTAAAAAACAACTCATAGCTTATATTCCAGATAATGGAGTTGGATAGCTTGCTAAATTAAAAAATTATTGACACAATCTTTGAGTCTGGTAACCTCCTCTACAGTAAATGGATGTAAAAAATATGGATAAATAATATCATGTGCTGATACTCTTACTTAACAAATCTGAATAGGATTGTGATGTATGTAATCCCTAAAAATATGTACAACTTTTTAAAATAAAATATGTACATGGAATTATCCAACAGACAACTCATTGTATAAGGTCTAGTATAAACAAGGAGGTGGAGGATCTGACTAGGAAGTCTGAGTGAGTTGATCAGGTTGATTAGGATGTGTAGGTTTCATATGGTGTGCAAGCTATGATTATCTCATCATTTTTTCAAAACATATCTGACATAGCTGATTTAATTTGATCTCCAATGGACTATTTTAGTTCTTTTATCTCATTTTTAAGGAATCTATTTCTATTTCCCTCTATTTATTAGTTTTAAGACCAAAAAAAATTCGAATAATGACACCCACCTCATTTCCTCTAACACGGTCTGGGTGTTTTGGTTTTCCGAAATTATTAGCTAGAATTTCCATCCTAACCTCATGGGTAAAGTTCCCTTACATCACTTACTCCTGATGGTCATCCGGAAATGATAAATTACAATTGTATGTTGGGTTTATTAATTTAAAAAATTCAAACATTCAAGGAAAATAAAAATTTAATTTCATACAATTCTATTAGTTTCTTCCTTAGCTTGATCTATAAGATAATTTTCATTTTTTCATTCTCATTCATTTCCATTTTTTATGGTGAGTGGGGGAGATGGAGAAATAAACTGGACTATATCTGAACCACTACAATAATTAGCTCTTAATGCATCCAACTTTTTTGAAATAATTTTCTACTCTAGAAAATGTTACCTCTTGTGTGACAAAGTATGAGATTATACATTTCACAACTAGATCTCGGGGTGAGATCTCTTGGAGGCTAGTTAAAAAAATAATAATAAGTAATCATGTAATATATACAAAATTTTATGATATAAATTAACCATCACACCATAAATGCTTCATCATGTCGGTTAGAGAAAAATTTAGTCCATTTCTCTACATCTACAACCCCATACTTGAGTCATGGATTTTTTTTTATATGAATTCCCAAAAAAAATTGTATGGTCTATTTTGAAATATGTAAATCTAACTTCCACTAAATATAGGCATATTTTCTTAATTTCTTTCATTTCTTGAAAGTGGAATATCATCTATAATTGAATATATTAATTGTTAAGCATAAGAAATATATAATATTTATAGAATGAGATAAAAATAAATAAATTGATATATTTTACCATTATGAAATCCCATAGATTCTCTTTCAACATATTTTAAGTGGAAATCCAATCAGGATATGAAATGTTTATCCTACAACAGCTTTGCATAGTGATATAACTCATAAACTGCATTGCATTTTGGCCAGTTAGCTTGTTATTATCATGAAAATTTATATGTATCATATGATCTCCATGATCAGGTTAATTTTTTGATAAACTTGTAATCCCATGTTTACCAAATCTAAGAATCGTTTTCTAAGGAGGATAAAAATAATTTCCCATATGAGTCTCACCAGCAGCCTTGCAAATAATTTTTGTCAATTAAAATTTTATTTTTTTTAAATATTTTTATTATTTAATATTTAATAATATTAAAATGAGTCATATACCTTTATAAAATATCCCCTTCCTCGGTGCCCCTCATTGAAAAATATGAATGTGATGTTATTCATTTAACCTTCATATTATTTGAAAAGAGAACATTTAAAAACAATGAATACAAAAAATATATAAGTGAAAAAAGTGTCACAAATGTGAATGTTTAAAAAATGATATCATGATTATTAACCCAGAAATATAAACATAAAATATTAAATATAAACATCGATTCTAAAATTATATAAATGATCATCTTTGGTAAATTTTTATATAACAATTACAAAAAAAATGTTTTATTATTTGCATAAATTTAACCAAAACATAAATATGTAAGTAAGATTATTAAATTAAAAAATAATTAAAAAAACTTTTGAATATAAAATTTAACAAAAAAACATATAAGTAATCATCATATATGGAATAAAACATCAAATTTTTAAAAAAATAGAGATTTTACACATGTAAACTTCAAAAAGGAAATAAAATAAAAATATATACCTGAATAATTAGGAGAGTAATTTATTGTTTTACCATATCTCGTCAGCATGATAATTTCATACAACATGGACTATATCTACATTATAGAAATTTTTATTATCCAAAAAACATTTAATTGATGAAGAAATCTTATATAAATCTATAAAATCATCATCTTCGTCCTCATACCCCAATTGAATTATTTTCCCTAAAAAAATTACATACCATCGATCATTTGATGGATCAATAACATAAAATGTTTTTTCATGTGTCTCCATGATAAATGGTTCATCTTTATAGTTAAATATTTTCAAATCAATGAATGAGAATCCATAAGTATCATGTATCGTGTTACTGTTACTATCAATCTATTCACACTTAAATATTGTTAGTTGAAATTTTTCACTATCAATTTCCCATATTTCCTCAAGAACTACAAAATAAGTCATTGATATAAAAATCGGGTTTTTATCTTTTTTCACTTGAAAAATGTAGTGCTTCAAGGATGACCATTACCCCACTATTTTGAATTGTACTCTTATCATCCTGATTTTTTATATAAAACGTGTATCCATTAATATTAAAACCTGATCATGTGATCACATTAAGAGATGGTCCCCTGGCCAACCATTTCAATGTTTCCAATGTAGACAAATCTGTGTTGGATTTCTCTTTAAACCATAGAAAAGTATCTTATTATAATCAATCATAAACCAATTTTAATTTTTTTTGGATGTCATAACTTTAATCCTCTAATATGTGATAATATATATGGTTGAACCTCATTTGTGTGGTTCAAAATGAATAAATGTGCCTACATCACTTCATCATGTGGGATAAAATTTACATTTAAGCCATGAATACCTCTACCTTCACTATCAACTATTAAATTTAGAGATATAGGGATACCAATATACATTACTTAATACAAAAAATCAATATAGAACTCAGTCACCTCTTTAGAAACATATTTTTGAACAATAGAGACCTCTGGTCGATGGGGATTTTTAACATATCCCTTCAAAATTTTCATATATATTTCATAAGGATACATCAAACGTAAAAAAGAGGAACAAATATTGTTATCTCAAACACCAAATGAATTACTAGATGAACCATTATATCAAAAAACATTGGTGGGAAATAAAATTTGAGTTCACAATGTATGAGGGAAGATTCATTCTCCAACACACCAAAAAAATTGGATCAAGGAATTTTCTATAAATGTATTTGAAAAAATAACATAACCTAATGATAGTATTTTTGAAAGTTGTTTGAAATATACCATAGAGTATGACTGGTAGAATTTATTGCATCAATACATGAGAGTAAAGATATTTCATACCTATTAATTTCAAATCCATTAATGAGACCAAATTCTTCACATTATAATAAAATACACTGGTCACTTTAATTCCATGAAAATGGTTAAAAAAATTCATCTTCTCACTCTTGTTTAATTTGTAACAAGTATGAGGTAAATATGTTCTATTTACTTTCATAGTGGGAGCTAAATCCAAACATATTCCCAAGGATATCAAGTATATTATTTCATGAAATATATCTTTTTTCTTTCCTTCTATTTCTAATAAAGATCCAATAAAACATTCACATATGTTTTTCCCAATATTCATAATGCCAATGTTATATTTTATCTCAAAAAATATATAATAAAGTAGTTTGAATTGGATATACTATTTCTTATATTTTTTTATGACTTGAACTTCCCTTCCTTCCAAATGTAAAATCAATATTTTTCACCTTGTCATAATATTTTTTAGTTGAAAATGGATGTCAGGGATATTATATTATGGTAAACCAATAAATTCATTTCAATCTATAATAAGGATTAACAATTCAAAAAACTCTTCAATGTCTCATGTACACTGTAATTTATCAATTCTATAGTTGTTGATATGAAGTGTCTTCTTCACAAATTGTACATGATTTATATCCCTTAACATTATTCTTAAAGAAGTCTCAATATGTAGGAAATTCGTTTATAGTGAACATTATCATAGCCTGAAAAAGAAAATTCTCTTTATTATATGCCTAAAAATTTGTAACAATTGTCTCCCATAGAAGTTTAAAATCATTAATCAATGGTGAAAGATAAACATATATATTATTTCTTGACTTATTTGGTCCAGAAATAATTTTTCTCATCATAAAATATTTTTTCTCCATACATATCTATGGTGAATAGTTTTAAATTACCAATAAAACTAGACATGAACAATGTTGGATACTCAGACTTTGATATGGATTCATTTCATCTGTGTACAATTCCATTCAAAGATATATATATTCACTTCCAAAAGAAGTATATTTTTTCATCAAATCTCTTCCACTATGGAAAATCATTGGGGTGATGTATGTTTACATCATAGATGCACTAATCTATATATCATATTAACCTTTTTCATCATTTGAATTTAAAAATAGAAACATTAAATAATGAATTATCATAAGATGCCAAATTTATTTATCATGAGGATTTACGTCGGTACTTGACAATAAATCAAAGTTGAATTTTTAATCCATCTTATATCATGATATCCCACATTTAGGAAATTTTTCTAAACAATCATATTCATTATTAAACAACACATAATCATTGGGGAAAGAATTTATCTTTTTTATACATAAATATCAATTGGAAAAATATTTTCATTGCATAATATTTGGAATATGTAAACCCATTTACTTCTAGAAGTGGCTCTTTTAAAAGCTCCAGAAATATAGAGAAACTGTTATAACTCCACCCATTTCCTAATTTCATGTTAATTAATCTTAGAACTATTTATAGCACTGTAAATTTAGTGAAACTTTTGAATACTGGTTTCTTATAATCACAAAAAATGTTCAATAGTTAATTTTTCTCAATGGTTTAAATTTGAAAATCATGAATTTATTCTTCAATATGATCCTCTGTCTCATTATAAAAAATTTCAACTTTAGATGTTGAATTATATTTTATTTCACCATTAGAGATCCAATGTGTATAATTATCACTAAAACCATATAAAATGAGATGATCCATGGTTTCTATAGAAGTTACCTTTCTCATATTCAAACACTTCAGGAATAAACATAAAATCAAATCTTTGTCTTTAATATTTTGGTTAGAAAATTCAAAGAAATCATCATGTCCTTTTTCATATTCATTAGTGGTTCTTCATAAATCAATCCAATTCCGATCCATTAATTACCTGATATCATAATATAAAAGGTGAATATATTAAATAATATAAACATTTAATATAAATATATATATATATATATAAAATAAAAACATATAATCAAAATAATAAATTATTGACAACTAATTTATCATAACAAACAATTATACATAATAATCATAACATATCATTGAAAAATTTAAATATGGTAGATTAAATATATATAAAAATAGATAATTTAAACATGTATACATTTTTAACAAATAATTTTTCTTAAAAAAATTAAAATTTGACAAAAAAAGTTACTAAAAAATTAATCAAGTCATTATACAACAAAAATAATTTACAAAATTAAAAAAATAAATTTAAGAAAAAACAATTTCAACCACAAACAAATTACAATGACAACAAAAATTATAAATACAAAAGGTTCCAAAACACCAAATTACAGTAGTAAATAATTAATAATCTTATAAAATTATGACAGTAAACAAATTTTTACAACAAAAATAAATGTATAATAAAATCCATATAAACAAATGTATTGATGAATCAAATTTAAAACTAATAGATAATTAATTTATCTCAAAAATAAAAAAACATAAATAATTTGGAGTTCAATAATGATAAATATCTCTTGAATTCCAATAAATGCAATCAAAGTCAGTGGAAATAGTGTGAATGCTACAAGATTTAAGAAAAACATTTTCAAATACAAAGTATGAAAAAGAAAAAAGAAAAAACATAAAATTTGGTTTTCTATCAATTGTAATAGGGTTGAAATCTGATAAATAATAATAATGATTATTAAAAAAGGATAAAGGATGGAAGATCTAGGATAAATACTGAAGAAAGTGATTAAAATTGACAATAATGAAATATTGATCATCGTAGAGAGTCTTGGTTGTCCTTGGTGTCATCAAAGGTCGAGAGAGGAGGAGGTAAGATCGAAAATAAAATAAGGGTTTCATGCATTGGTGTTTTCTTAAAAGACTTTTGGTGTCATTTTGATATAAAAATGATTCCAAATGTTCCTCAAGAGACCTTTGGAATTAGTTTCTAAGAAACCAATGTTCAAACCGTGTCGTTGAAGTCATTTTTTCTACTAGGGTGTATTTTTAAAGCTTTTACTACTAACATCTCTAAAAAAGAAAATATGGGTACTGAAATACTTTTTTGTTCATTTTCTCTATCGGGAACCTACTTAAAGAGTGACTATAAAAATATATGGCATCTAGATAGTGGATGTTCCAAAAAAATGATTTAGGAATATTTGAGCTTCCAGAACCTTATCAAAGTTGACAGTGGACATGTCACTTTTGGTGACAGTTCAAAGGTAAAATAATTAGACTCGTTCAAATTAGAAACTCTAGTATTCTTTTAATTTCAAAAATTTTATTTATAGATGAATTAAACTGTAATATTTTTATCATCTCACAGTTATGTGATAATGGTTATCATGTTAAATTTGAAAATAATACTCAAAATGTTTTTTAATTTAAACATTATTTAGTTTCTAGTATCTTGAAAATTGATAATTTTTATGTTGTTGATTTGAATTTATTATTTTATAAAAAATATTTCTTGTTTGATTTTGATTCACAAATATTATTGGCTTTGCAATAGTATATTAGGCAATTTCAACTTACACTCACTTTGAAATATGACTAGTAAATGGTTATTTAGTAATCTTCCTAAAATAGAATTCCCAACAAACAGAGTTTGTAACCCATGTCAAAAATGGAAGTAGAATAAAATATCTTTCAAACTAAAGAAAGAAGTTCCTACTTTTCAACCACTAGAGTTGGTTCACATTTGTTTGGACCTTAGAGAGTTTCTAGAATAAATTGGAATCAATATGATTATGTTATAATTGATGTATTTGTTAGATATAGTTGGGTATTATTTCTAGCTCAAAAAAGTGAACCTTGTTCTTGTTTTTACAAATATACAAAATATTTAGAAAATATTAGCGGAGTTAGAAGTAAAACCATAAGAATTGATCATATTTGTGAGTCTTAAATCCATGATTTTGAATCGCTATACTCACAACATAGATAAAATTATATCTTTTATACTACTATGACTCAATAGTAGAATGGTGTAGTATAAAGGAGAAATAAAACCCTTCTAGAAACTGTCTAGACCATGATTAATGAGTATGACCAACATGTTTACTTTTTGGAAGAGTCTATGAATACAGTTTTCTATATAATAAATAAACTTCTTATTAGACAACATTTAAATAAAACCTCATACGAGTTATAGAATGGGAGAAAACAATTAATTACATTAGAGTTCCTGGTTGTAAAGTATTTATACTCAATACAAAAGAGACTTTTGAAAAGTTTTCATCCAAAATTGATCATGTATTTTTTTTTGGATATTCAACATCTAGTAAATCATATAGAGTATTCAATAATATAATCAAACTTGTGAAGTAATTTGTATATGTAAAGTTTTATGAGAAAGATCCACATGAAACTAAGCCCCTTTTGAAAACCTTACATATGATCTTTATAATTTGGATATCAATGTCAAACCTAGTAGTGATTTTATTAAACATATAGAAAAATATCCCAATTCTGATGAACATCT
This sequence comes from Viscum album, assembly GCA_963277665.1. Classification (NCBI taxonomy): domain Eukaryota; kingdom Viridiplantae; phylum Streptophyta; class Magnoliopsida; order Santalales; family Viscaceae; genus Viscum; species Viscum album. The sequence goes on from OY728141.1 coordinate 1,432,389,377, forward strand.
TTAAATCGAACCCATATAAGAAAATAATGTTTATAATACATCTATTCATAGATTCATTAAGACTCATAATTATCATACTTTAGATGCTATAGTTGTTGACCTAGATAGAGGAACACAGAAAAGAGTTTCTCTTAGAAATCTGGTTGAAGATCAATTCTTCTTTTCACAACTTGAACCTAAGAACATCAAATAAGCGATTGATGATGATTTCTGGTTAATGGAAATGTAGGAAGAGCGGAATCAATTTGAAATAAATAATGTTTGGGAACCAGTGGAAACACCCAAATACTTTCAAACCATTGGCACTAAATGGGTGTTTACAAATAAAGTAGATTATTTAGGAACTATAATTATAAATAAATTTAGATTGTTTTAATAGGGATACAATAAAGCGGAAGTTATTTACTATGAGGAACATGTGTGCCACTAGCTATACTTGAATCCATTAGAATGTTTCTTTCCTATACAACACATTTGGAATACAACTTATATCAAATATATAAAGAGTGAATTTATAAATTGTAATATAATTGAGGATGTTTTTGTTGAACAACCCCCTAGGTTTCAAAACCCTTATTTCCCAAATCATGTTTTTAAATTAACAAAATCAGTATATTATTTAAAAAAAAGTTCTAAATTTTGGTTTGATAGGAACAAATCATTTTTAATTTCTAATGGTTTTTAAAAATTTATAGTTGACCCTACTCAATTTATTAAAATAATTTCACAATATTATTTAGTTGTACAAATTTATATTGATGATATTGTTTTGGATTGTTATTAAATTCTTTTTGTACTGAATTTTCAAAAATCATACAAAATTAATTTGAAATGTGTTTGATGGATGAGTTAAAATTCTTCCTTGGATTTCAATTTTTTCAAAATAAAGAAGGAAATATTCTAAATCAAATCAAATATACTTAATATATTTTAAAACATTTTGGTATGGATAGTACTATGAGTAGTGATACTCCCATGAGTGAAACCTATAAAATGGATCTTAATGAAACTGGGAAACTGGTTCACCAAACCTCTTACTAATTTATTATCATAACATTAATATACATAACTACTATTAGACCAAACCACATATAGATGTATTATTGGAATTTTAATATACCTAACTACTAGTTATACTGATATTATTTTAAGTGGGTGTGTGTGTTCTTGTTTTCAAGAAACTCCAAATAATTACATTTTCTTGATGTAAAAAGAATTTTTAAATACCACAAAAGTAAAACCTACTAGGGACTATTTTATTCTAGAGTAAATGAATTTGATTTAGTGAGTCATTTAGATATATTTTTTGTTGGGTATTTGTTAGATAGAAAAATAATATCTATAACATTTCAGTTTTTGGTAAAGTATTTAGTTTTATGGTAAATTAAAAATAAGAACTTTGTTGCATTATCCACAAATGAAGCTGACTATATAGCTGCAGGTAGTTATTCTACGTATATTCTATTGATAAAACACACTTTACTAGAAAATGGATAAAAATTTCAACATGTCACTATAAATTCTGATAATACAAGTGGGATTAATATATCTAATAATCATATATGTCATTCTAGGAAAACAAAATTGATATAAGACAAAACTTTTTGAGAAAACATTTCCAAAAAGGTGATATAACTCTTGAATACATTGGGAATGAACACCATCTTTCTAATATATTCACAGAGCCTTTTAATTTTTAGATAATGAGTTATATTAGACATGAACATAGAAAAATAAAATTGGTTTAGTATTATGTTTTTAAAATTATTTTATTTTTGGTAGGATAAATTCATTAATCCATGATACTATTAGCATATGCTACCATGACATGCTATCATTATTTTCTACTATTAGTTATGCTAATGTGACTCTTGCTTTCGTGAGGATCTATCATGGTTGTGCTACCATTGAAATGATATAATAGACATGCTACCATGACATACTACCATGGTGGGAATATGTTAGTCATGTTACTAATATCATATGATTTTGGGTACCTTCCATTACATAATATTGTAAATACTACCAATGGGACCTAAAATCCCATGTGTTATCATTATATATTCATACTATTTATATCCATTGAATAATAATATTATTTCTCTCAAATTTTATTATAAATATTAACTTAAATTTAATTTTTTTTCCAAATTTCAAATCGCAAATGGATTTGAATTTCCAATTTAAGATTCTGATGAATTTATCTCTCATGTGCTTCTTTGACACCTCTTTGTCATCTCTCTCGACCCACTACCCTCATCCTTCTTGCTTCAACCTTTATCCTTAAAACTAGATCAAAAATAGTGCATGTGAAGATTCTTATTATTTCACCTAATGAGTCACGTACAAAGAAGAAATATAGAGGTGAATCGAGTTGTTATATATAATTGAAAAATATGAGGCTTGCGTATCCAGTTTTCATTGCAAAGAAATAAATCTACGCCACTTGGTTATCTTTGATAAAGTTGCCTGTTTAGAATGTGATCCAAGACCATGGATGGGTTGAATGGTTCTCGAGGAATGATCAACCGTTATACCCTAGGTTTATTCATGATTTTTACCTTTTCATAGAGTACGATTTCAAATAGAAAAAAAATGATATTATAATAACTATAGTGGATAGAAATAAGATTTTTTTCCTCAAAATAGTCGGATAAAGGTATAAAAGTTCCTCATGAAGGTATAAATGAGGATTATCAAGGTCTGTGCCCTATTAATCATGAAATTTTTTTAATTGAGGATGTCCTTCTGAAGCTATCTAGGAATAGAGTTGTTCAAAGACCAGTTGTTGTAGAATTGGTTAGAGAATTTCATTTTATTTTTAAGTTCATTCACTAAATGCTATGTCTAAGGAAAGGATATTTCATAATTACAAGGTGTCAAGATATATTTTTCATGTTTTTTATGAATATAGGGGACAAGATTATCATATGTCTGTATTTAATGGTTTGTATGATGGGTTTATGTAAGCCTAGCTCAAGATCTAATTCATATGTTTATCATAAAATTATTTTTCTCTGTTAGAAGCTAGTGGTATTGTGCATAAATGATAAAAAAATATAACTATTTGTAGATTTTTTTTATCTTAGTCAATAAACATTGAAGATAATGAACGAGAACTGGGACCCTTGGTTGAGTAGATAAGTAAAGGATAATGATAACCTATTCTAAGAAATTCAACATCGTTTAAACCCCTTCTAGACCAAGAGAATAGGTTGTCCTTGGATTTCATCTATATGAGGTTATATAATAATCTTACAATGAAGAGGGTGTAGCTATTGTTAACACTAAAAATGGTGAAGAGAAGGAAATTAGGGATGTTGGAGAGTAATTTTTCTTTTTTTAGTAGAACAGGGGAGTGACCCTAATGTTTTCAAATAATATAATGTGGTATATGGATATCCTAGCATACCGTTATATCTTCCCACCAAAGAGATATTTCTTGAAGAAGATGATGATTTTGAAGAAACAATAACAATAAATGGTGCTCAGTTTGAGAAAGCATCTTCTGAGAGTCAATAAGATGTAGTTTAGGTGTCTAATAGGTATAAAGAGGATGTTGAAAGAGGACATAAGGATATGCATTCCAGTCCTACTCAGAATATTTCTAAATCAAGTAATTCTACTTATTAAGAAAGGCCTTGATCTAGTCAACATGAATCAATTAGTCAAGAATCTACAAATATAGTTGAACCCAATGTTTTAGGAAGAAGTGAAGATGATGAAAAATCTAAGGGGGACCAATCACTAGGATCTATGCTATTGTGTATTACATGTTCTTATTCTAATGATAATAGTAACGATAATGATGATAAAGGTTCTATCAATGTAATTGATATAAATAATTATGTTAATGATAGAGATGATGATAAGGTAAGTCCACCATATTGTGATGGACATTCCATTTCATTTTAATAGATAGATCCCAATGGATTATTTCTGAAAATAAGTGATGAGGAACAGTGTTTAGAACCGTTTCCTTTAGGTATTCATGATGTGTAAACTGTTCAGGAGGTTTTTTCTTTTTCTAATCATGATAGGACTTCTCCTAATAATCCTTATTCTCCTCCACCACCTACTGGTTATGTGAAAATAGTTGATCTGGATTCCATTAAGGTAAAAAAATTATCAGATATTAGTGGAATGCTTATATCCTTATCTATTAAAGATATAAAGCTAAACGAGGATGACACTAGGTGGATAGTTTTCTTAGTAGTTCCTCACATCAAATCAAGACTTATTTTGAAGAAGGGAAACATGTAAGTGGATACTATGAGGTTGGTAGATCATATGGATGAAATTTGATCAACCATATAAGAAATGAGAGATAATTTCACTCATAGGGACCAGTCTTTTCTTAAGGGTTTGGAGTCATTGACATCTATTGGAGATTCTTATTCCAGATATCCACCTCCCTATATGCCTTCCTTTATTGATGTTGACCTAATTGGATCCATAGTTAAAAAATAGATACAAGATTTTATTGTAGCTTCTTATTACTCTCATCAAGAAGATATTTTTAATATTAAATCCCATGATGATCACATATATAATCTTTTTATCGAATGATTGACTGAAGCTAGAAGTGATATAGAAACAATTACTGAAGTCATCAAGTACTATATTTCTAGGATTTATACCAGGCATGAACTTAATTCACATTTTAATTTCCTAGATGAGAATCTGATAATGCCTCCTTTCACCATTTCCTTTTAGGAGAAAGTGAATCAATTAAAGGTCTTGGCCCCTTTACTCAAGTTGTTTATAGAGGAAATGATAGACTTCTTCAAAGTAATGGGTCATGGTGGAAGGATTATTACTAACTTTTCATAGATGCTCAAGCTGTTTCTCAACACCTATGGAACAGAAATAAAAGCAACTCATTCCATTCCCTTAACATTTTCCATTTACACACCTTCCTCAATTCATCTTTCAACACCTTTTGGAATCACTCCTATTGAAGTTATAAGGATTATTAGGCCTATTATGTTCAAGTAACCTACAACTCTTACCCCTTAAACCTCCACTTATGATCCTCTATTTTCTGGTAAATTCAAGTACCTAGTTGATCCTCTATCTGTCTATAATGATAATTCTTCAGAAAAATAATAGGATCTGATAGGGATTGTAATTTTTTTTCCTTTATTGATGTACTTTGTTTTTTTTATGTTTAATTATAATCCTTTATTTACTTAGGAGTGTTTCTTCTAGTATTTTTAATTTATATTTATCTTTTTATTAATCCCAAAAGGTGGGGGGAAATAATGTATCGCATGAATACTAAAAATAATGGCACGAATCATGTTTATGCATTGTAAATGGATTTTGACTGATAATGTAAATTGTGTTCATTTTATATGTTTCATTTTTATTTTATGTTAAAATATTGATATATGGTTTTAAATAACATGATTTGTGATCATCAAATGGGGAGATTATGGTCTTAGTCTAAGAAAATCCTTATTTTAAGGATCCAAAATCAATTTTTGTTATGTTTATAATGAGATTAATGTTTTATAATTGTAAGTTGTATTCTAGAAAAGATTAATCAAATTTTATTAAGTATTGATATATTGTTTCCATCTATTATTTGTTAAGATATGCTACCACCCAGATGACTTACCTCCATGCCATGTTATTTTCAGGTAGTATTACCCCCAGGATCTACAACTACAACTACCACCAGTGCATCTACCACTGGTGAATCTTTTATCCATGTATATTCCTATAAACATCTATTTCTCAGAGATTCTACCATTGAGTGAAGCTAATTCCAGTAAAGCTACCACTAGTTTATGTTGATACTACTAGAGGATTCTATCGCCAAAAGGGATACCATTAGTCATGTATTCTACTGTATCAATTCATAATTAATTTAAAATTAATTAATCCAATGGATACTTTAATCATTAAATACTATTAAAAGGAACATGGATTTAAGAATTATTATTCATAAACAGCTCCACAGAATACATACAAAAAAAGTTTGTCTTCCCAGATCTCTCTCAGTACGCGGATCCAATTTATTCTATTATTATCCTATAATGTATAATTGGGCCAGCTAGAATGCCGTATATTTATAATATCCCCCTCAATCACATGAGTGAGGAAGGATTTTATAGGCTCTTAAAATAGTGATACAAAGACATAAATATATTGATATATAGAGATACATATATACTCACAAGTGTGGAAGAACACAAATATAGAATAAAGGATTTTTCTAAATATTTATGACACACTATTTCTCTACACTTTCTATGAACACTTTGTTGATCTCTATCAAAGATTAATTCAAGGACTATAGAGAAATAAATTATGATTAGACTGAGTGAAATCGTTTATCTACGTTCTTTATTCATTACTCTTTCTGTTTATTCTTTACATTTATGCAATGTTTTTTTATTACTCTGTTAATCTATAAATCATAGTATCCTATACAAAAATGGAGAGTTATTGACATTATCTTTCAAATATTTTCCTATGTATTCCTATGAATAACTGTACAAGAGGTCATGTGTGACTAGGAATCACTTTTATACAACACAAAACAATGGAAGACTCTTTGTAAATCATGGGAATACATGTCTTTTTTTATGTAAAACCTAATCCAGGTTGTGGATCAGTGTGAGGATTTTATTTTCCATTTATTACATTTGGAAATTATAAGGATTATTTTCAGATCTAGGTGCGAAGACAGTATGAGATTCCTAGGCTCATTGTTCCTGAAATTAATTTTTGAAATATATTAAATATATTAGATGTAACATAGACACAATATTCTTGAAAAGGTGGAATAACTCTTCAATGGGGGATCGTATCATAAATCTGAGAGCATAATTGAGTTTAGAGTATGGGTTTTACCCAAGGCATGACAAAAACCTTTGTCAGCATGGGGTGTTTGTGAAAAATTTGTCACGGGTGTGGAATTAATAGAATAAATTGATTAATTTTTTTATTTTATTAAGTTACACTGAGACTATTTTTTTGTATATTAATATATGATTATTTATATGTCTCAGGGTTTTTCACTAAACCCTAGAGACCTAGAGGACCATTGGTGAATGTTCATAGCAGACGACGTCAGATCAGATCAGGATTGACCATCGGTGCGCCATTAGAGTTCATGGATCTTTCCAATGACGGCAACACATGACCGTTCTTTGCCCGTGATTGATCCAAACTCCTGGTAGGATGTTTATTGGTTATTTACATCCCATTCTTTAATCCTAGTTGAATATAGATCAATTCCATGAACATGAATTTATTCTTATATCTATAATATAATTAAATTGATATATTTGTTTCATTGTTAATTATATATCTATCCCTTTTCGTTATTCAATTCTATGACAACAGATCAAATATGGACAAATGAAGGTTGGGGTTCCTTCCTAAATTCTATGGCTTATGGTTCTCTACACAATTTTTTTCCAGGTTCATCGTGGGTATTTCCTTTGGATCATGGTTTGACGATTACCTGGTATTTGATTGTTACAAGACCATTCTTTGGCACCACAGATCAATATCATGGGTACGACTCGTGATGGAGGTTGTGATTTTGAGGATCGATAATTGTGTGGATGATTCAAGGAGGATCATGACTATATCAGGTAGAGATATTTATTTCTTTGAAGTATGCACGATGGTGGCACATGGTGGTGTAAGATCGGTTTGACGCACCACTTTATGAGTAGATTAAGAATCAGTATCTAGTGAGTGGGTTTTATCGAGGTCTGGCGACCTTCAATCTGTGGATTCTTGTGAGAGTGGTGGCTCTAGAGATGTGTTTCATGATGTGTAGGAATAGCTAGTGGATCTATAAAATCCTACATTATATGTCATGTAATCCAGAATTACATGTTGTGTGGGGTCCCCTATGTGGCACTAGGGATTCCAAATATTGTTAAATATCACACATCATGTGAACTATATCACATGTTGTGTGACTCATATTGGTGGATCGATATATATCATGAAGGATACATGGGAATGGTCATTCCATGTACATGGACATGGCTAGAGTACATAAACATGTCCAGGTGTACATGGGCATGACCAAGTGTACATAGGTTGGTACAAAGTCACAGCCAGTGATACAGTGAATAGACAGTGGTACACGGTCATTGCCATGTGACATGGGTAGGGTTTCAAGCGATCTCTAACTGTGTACTATTACTATATGACATGTATAAGGATATTTACATCTTGTGTGAGGCAACACCACACGAGAAGACTAGGGGTTGGTTGGACAAGCCATGTACCCCTAGTACGCGACATGTACCTCCTTTTTTGGGTGTTTATAGAACTTAGTTTCTTTAGTCTAGACCTGTATCAATTGAGTGTGTTCCCTTTTATCCATTCCCTTGATGGTATAGTGTGGAATTACATCCACATCTCAAAATTGTGATCCCCTCTAGGGGATGTGTCTCAGATAGAGTTTGTGGTGTCCCTTTGTGAGATTAAAGTATGATCCTCTATCATTTTTATACCCTAGGTGGGGTTTGTGGAATCAGCATAACCTTCTTGAGTAGGGAATAAATCTTCCATCTAGTAGTTTGTATCGGTAGGTTTTATGGTATGTTTGGAATATGATCTCCTATGTAACGAGTTGATCCAGATAGTGTTCCCTAGTGTTCTTGGGCGTGACCCCCTATCTGAGTATCAGGGTATCTTGAGACAAGTGATCTTTATTAGGTGGGGCCCAATGATCTCTACCTCTTGGATGAGTGTATCCAATGATAGAATGGCTTGTGGAGTGGATTATCTTGGAACAACTATTGATTTAGGAAGGATCATGTGGCAGGAAGTTTGGTTGTGACAGCCTGGAGGCACGATGTCCTTCCTAAGTATATCTAGGTTTTCTATTCCATTATACATCAATTGTTATATCATTGTTATAAGTTTACTATTCTTGATGCTTCATTTTTTTTATTTTCAAGGTGTCGTAATGAGTGTTGTTATACTCACCCATGTATGGGCTCTACCCTCACATGTCATGTCTTATGCGGATGATGACCCATTTGATGGTGTATTGAGAGGAAATTGAGATAGGGGAGCCTAGATTGAGTTTAAAAGACCATGGTGTTTTCAAGTGGATTCATTTGATAGTAGTCCTCACCCTTGGAGCAGGTTAGACACTCATCTATTTTTTGTTGGGATTATATTTGGAACTCTTTATCGCTTTCAGTACTTTATTTTTATTCTCTAATTATGGGATCAAAAATGTTTGCATGCATTGGTTTTAGTTGTTTCACACTTCAGCATTGTATGGTCTTGGATATGTGTGCGTGTGTACATGTACATTTGTCTAATGCCTCCCATGTGTGGGTTAAGCCCACTCGGTGATGGTTGCCAACCCCTGGCCTATTGGAGGTGGGGTTGGGGTAGTTGTGGTCCGAACCCCGGTGGGTTGGGTCGTGACAATGCAATATCAGAGAAGCCGGATCTATATTAGGGTCGGGGTTTGTGAGATTGGTTTGGGGAAATATTGTTATGTGTTTTGATTTCATCTTTCATTATAGGGACTCCATTGTTGGTGTGGAAACCAACATATCCATACACCAGGAATCTGATAACCTTTATTTCGACTCGATACATGTAGACATTTCTTATAGGGAAAAACATTGGTACCTGCATCATATTGGAATGGGTTGTGGTTTCCATGTTCTTCTTGAGTCAGCTCCCCTAATATGCTATTTGACCATGGTACATATTATTTATTTCTAGATGCCTCCGTGAAAACATACAACCATGATTCTACCACGTGATCAAGAGGATGATCCACCAAGTGATAAGGAATCAGTACACAAGCATGTACCGGCACTTCGCCAAAATTGGCATTTTGTGGTAGTTTAAACCGTAGCTAAATCATGCGTCAGAAATCAATTAGTGACGGTTTTTCAAAATTGTTGGAGTAAGATTTAGCAGTGATTTAAAAAAAATTAAAAAAATTTAAGTTTTTTGATTTTTTTTTTTTGAATTTTTTAAATTTTTTAAATTTATATTAAGTTATTTTAATTTATTTATTTATTTTATTTTATTTTTCATTTTTTATTTAATTATTTATAATTTAGTTAATCAATTAATTATTTTTTATTTTTATTATTTTATTATTTGTTAATTAATTTATTTATTTACTATATATTATGATGCACATGCACATGCACATTCCATATTTAGAAACTCTCTGTTGGGTGAGATTTAAACCCCTGACATCTTACTTATTCTCCAAAGACTTTACCACTCCAACAGGCTTTTCAAGTGGTGAATAAATAGAATTTAATATATATATATATATCAAAATACAGATATTACATAACAAATAGATATAAACTAAATAATTAGTAATCAATAATTATTAATCAGTAATTATTAATCAATAACAATTAATCAATAATTAATAATTAATAAGTAATAAGCAATTATTAATATTGAATTATTGCTAATTACAAATTACTAATTAATAAATAAAATATAAATTAATAATAAATAAACAAATAATATGGAAATAAATAGAAAATAATAAATAGTAAATAATAATAATAACTAAAAATAATAAATAATAAATAGTAAGTAGTAAATAATGATTAATAAATAATCTATAATATATAATATATAATAAATATATGATATATGATATATGATATTTAAGTAATGTATAAATAAAAAATTAATTAAAAAATAAATTAATATATAATAAATAAATATTAAATTAATAACTAATAGATTGTAAATTATCAATTACCAAAAAACAAATGATAAAATATATAATATATAATGAATATATAATAAACAAGTAATTAATAATATGCTAATAATAAATTCATAATATAATTTTATTATAATAACAAATTAAAAAAATTAACAATTAATGTATAAAGAATAAAATAATATTGAATAAATAAATAATAAACAAATGAATTAGAAATTAATAATGAAATAAAAATGAAAAATAAATAAAAAAGAAATATTAAATAAATTAGTAATAATTAATAATTAAGACTAATAATAAATTAATAATTAAATAATATTAAATTAATAATACAATAATAAAAAATTAGAAATAAATTAATAACTAATGTATTCAAATTAACTAAAAAATAAATAATAAATAAATAATAAATAATAAATAAATTAATAAAATATAAATAATAAAATAATAAAATAATAAAATAATAATTATTAATAATTTATAAATAATAAATAATAAATAATAAAAATATATCAATATATAAAAAATCAATCACAAATAAATATTAAAATAATAAATAATATATGAATAAATAATAAATAATAAAATAATAAAATAATAAATGGATATCAATATTTTATAAATATATATACATATAACAAAATTTACATAAATATATATAAACATACATTTGTGTTACATAAATATATATTAACATGCTTAGATATATAGTTGTATATTAATATATATATATATATACAGAAGTAAATATAAAATTTTCAATATATATTTACATATATATGATATAAAAATATATAAACATAAATATGTATAAGTATGTATAAATGTATATAAATATTCACAAATATTCATATATTCATATAAACATATATATATAATTGATAATAAATTACCAAAAGAGGAGAAAGCACAATAATTGCAACAGCATCAAACCATTATGAACGTAAATCAATGGAATACAATCATAAATGACATAAACAACATATGAAGACTCTCCTAAATGAAGATAAAATCTCTTCAAATGTGTGTGATATTTATATATATAGTTAAATTTATTGAAATATAGTATATATTAAAATTTATTTACATATATTCAAATATAAATATAAATATATATATATTTGTGTGTTTAGCAACACACACGCATATTTATATATAATAATTATTTATATATGTGTATATATATATTCATATAGTTTTACTGTAAATTAATTTAAATACTTTATTTATTGATAATGATATTTTTTTGTAAAAATATATTTATATATTATTTATACACACAAATATTTACATATATATATATAAGTATTTATTTAGATATATATATATATATATTAATATGTATATATATATATATTTATTGATTTACATATATTATTATATACACATAAATATAATTTTTTTCATTGACACACGCATGTTTATATATAAAAATTATTTTTATAGGTATATACATACATATTAATGCATTTTTATAAGGTAAATAAAGTTGTTAATTATTTATTTTAAATGAAATTAATTGTAAATAATTATTTCCATGTGATTTATAGGTTTAAAAATACATTTCTATGCAAATGTGTATTTTAAAAATGTGATTTATTACAAGTAAATATAAAAAAATATTCATATACTTAATTATAAATAAATATACAATATAAAAAATGATAAAAATTCAAAATCATAATATCAATATAAATTCAATCCTTACGAATAAATTCATTCCCCACCAAAAAAAAAGACAATCAGGCCCCCTTAAATGAGGTTGAAATTCCATTGAATGTAAAAAAATGGGTTAACCTAACTAAAATTTTTTTTGGAAGCCTTTGAGGCCTCTTTTGACCTTGAACAAATATTGATCTGGGTTCCCATAATCATTGTAGTGTAGAGAGAATCATAGGCTTCGCTTTGATATGTGGTAGATCCCAAACAGACACCTAAATCCAAAGTTATAGTCGTTTGAAATTCAAGTTAAATTTCAAACTTTTCTTCAAAATATATTAAATTTTATTCTATTATTTATAACAAATTTAAGTCTCATGTGGTTTTAGTAAATTTCATCAGCATCTATTTGACTGGTTGTAGAGTTAAAAAGGACTCCCGAAACAATGGTTATGGTCATTTGATGTCGAAATCTGATTTTCACCTTATTAAAGATTTATTTTATTTTTAAAATTATTGTTAATTAATAATTATAAATATTTATTAATTAACACATTAAAATTAATTAAAATTATAAATAAAAAACTATATGTGACAGTAAAAAATAAATCATAAATCAAAATTCAATAATTTTTTTAAAAAAAATTTAATTTGTTGACGGTTTTTTAAAATTTCTATTAAAAACAAACTAACGTTTTTTGGAAACAAATAACAAAAAATTTAAAAAAATTTAAAAACATTTATAAGCAGTTTATAAAACCACCACTAAAACCCACTGCTAAAAATTTTTCCTGAAGAAAATTTAGCGCAGGTTTTGAAAACCATTGTGAAAAACCCGCCGCTAAATTTGTTTTTCCCTAATATAGATATAGAACATCTGGGTAGTTTACCAGATATACCACCACTTGTTGAGTAGGATCTTGTGTTCACAGTACCATTTAAGGATGCACACCGGTTGACTATACTAGATGAGTTCTAGAGACTACGACCTCCTCAGTTTTGGGGTGCACCAGACCCATAAGTGGATGAGGATTGGCTAGAGGAAGTCACTCATGTTTTCTGCCTTGTGAGGACTCCTATATATTAGATGTTGGTCCTCACTGTGAGTCTTCATTAGGGATCTTCTGGGATATGGTGGAGTTTAGGGACTCCATCATATGAAAACAAATTTCTCTCATGGAAAAACTTCAAGCATCTATTTAGGGAGGAGTTCCCTCCAGACATGTTGTGATCAGTGCATATACAAAATCTTTTGCATCTGCAATAGTAAAGTTTTACTGTGGTGGATTATTCAGTGTGGTTTACTGATCCCTCTTGATAACCATGGATATGGTTCAGGATACTTTATTCAGAGCACATGTCTTTGATAAGGGCTTACACTGGCATATTTAGTCTTCAATGATATCTCTCTATATTCCAACTTATTCTGGAGTGTTAGAGTGAGCTTTAGTGGTGGAGAGATACTTAGTAGATCATGTGCTGACATTGGGTTTTGGTAGTGGGGACCCAAGAGCGGAGACCTCAGTAACACGTAGTTGATAGCTATCTAAGGGACCCAAGCATGTCAAAATATTTTGGAGGTGATCCCAGGACATAGGGCCAGTGGTGTAGGTATCTCATGATGGCATGAATGAACCAAGGTAAAGGCAGTGTTTCTCCTACAATGATCAGGGCATCAAGAACAAGATAGTTCAACCCAGCATACAACTAATTTAGATACAGTCGTGGAACCATCATGAAAGATACATATCCATGTGTAGGGTGGTCAACAGGGTGGTGTATGTGGTAGAGGGTCTGGTAGAGCAGCAAGAGGTGGTTGGAGGTTTGAATTACTACCAACACCACCACCCATAGGTTGTACACAAATGGCTCAAGGATCTTGTGGTTAGGTATGAGGCTATCTGAAGTCTATGGAGGCCTATGACCCTAAGGATCTAGGGATGATATGATTTGAGATGCATGTCTTTTCTACCTTATCTGAAATATTGATAGACACAGGTGAGAGTCAATCCTTTCTTTCCACCTCTCTAGTTCGAGACTTAGATGTTTTGGTTGAGCCTTTGGCTCATCCCTTAAACTTGGAGTCTCCGGTAGGAGGTTACTTAGAGATTACACACTCCTTCTGATAGTGTTATCAGACACTTCGATATCATATCTTTGTATGGGATCTGTTTGTAGTAGTGACGAGGACTTATTTTTTCATATTAGGTATAGACTGGTTATCCACAGTTTGTATCTAGATTGACTATTTTAGGTAGAGGATACCTTGTGTTCACAGTGATGGGACATGGTTATCCTTTATGGGTGAAAAGGAAACCTTGGCGGAGAAAGATAGGTCTAGGCGTAGGAGAGTGCATCTGATTACTTACCAGTTGGTTAGTATGACTCTTAAGGTAGTAGATGTTATGGGATATTAGTTCCCTATGGTGGTGGAGAAGTATGGGGAAGTCTTTACTTAGGACAAGTCACACTTACCTACCCAATGAGAGATAGACTTTTGCATTGAATTTCACCCTATGATGGAACTGATATAAGCTCCAGCATATTTCTTTGCTTCTGTAGAGCTTTATGAGCTGAGGGTGCACTTGGAGGACTTGTAGGAGAAGGGATTTATGATACCTAGTTTTATACCCTAGGCTTCCCTAAAATTGTTTACCAAGAATGTGGATGGGAGGTTGAGGTTATGTTTAAACTACTGGTTCTTGAAATAGGTTGCTATGAAGAATAAGTATCAACTATCGAGGATCAATGACCTCTTTGATCAGTTGATAGGGGTGTGATGGTTCTTGAATATTCACTTTATATTAGGCTATCACCAGCTATAATTATGTAATAAGGATATATCGAAGATGACATTTAGATGTCTCTATGGTCACTATGAGTTCTTTGTGATGCCCTTCGGTGTGAAGAATGATCAGTAGTGTTAATGGGATTCATGAACTAGATATTTCATATTTTTTTATACTATTTTTTTGTAGTCTTCATCAATGATATCATAGTATACTCATCAGCAAAGGAGGACCATGAAAGACATTTGAGGATTGTCCTAGACACACTTTGAGAGCACAAAATTTATGGGAAGCTCTCAAAGTGTCATTTTTTTATTTGATATGTCCACTTTTGGGCATACTTCATCTCAAAGGTAGGAGTGGTAGTGAACCTCGAAAAGTTTGAGGCAGTTCTTTCTTGGGAGCCACCTAATGGTGTTGCAAAATGATGAATTTCTATGGGTTGTAAGGGTACTATATGTGGTTTATAACCAATTTTCCTAGAGTATAATAACCCTTTATAGATTTTAATAAAAATGTGTATCCTTTCATTTGAATGGATACGTGCCATTAGTATTTTCAGGTGTTTAGGTATATGTTGACGAGCTCTCCAATATTGAGATTTCTAAAAGACGGTGTCTAGTGTATAATATTTTATGATGCATCATGGACCAGGCTTGGTGGTATTCTGATTCCAAGTCATGGGGTGATTTTATATAGATCATGCTAGTTGAGATCACATGAACAGAACTATGCAACCCATGATCTGGAGTTATCAGTTGTAGTCTTCACACAGAAGATGTGGTGAAAATACATGATAGGCGAGTGGTTTATCATCTACTTTAGCCACAAGAGTCTTAAGTATATCATCTCTTAGAAAGATCATAACATGAAATATAGGTTATGGATAGAGTTCCTTCATGACTATGACTTAGTGATTTTCTACACTCCTGTGAAGGGGAACATGGTGGCAGACACTCTTCGTATTAGATATTGTTCTCATTTATTGGTTAAGGTGTCAGAGTAGTGAAAATCATTGTAGTTTTCCTCAGTGGATAGGGATGATGATTCTTATCTTCATTCTATGTTTGTTACCCCCCCCCCCACTTTTACAACATGTTACATATTATTATCATGGAGAAATTGACTATGAGACCTTATGCACTCAGATTTCCACTAGACATGCTCCCAATGGATATTCTAAAGGTGGGGATCATGCTATCCTTTTTAGAGGTTAAATGATGGAACCATTGACATTTCAGGAGGAGGTGATATGTGAGTTTTTTACATCCCCATTGGTGGTACATCTAGGTGTGGATAAGATGTATTAGGACCTGTGATTCTAGTTTTGGTGGTCAGGGATGAAGAGTCGTTTTTTCAAGTTTGTCTCTTGATGCCTCACTTGTGAGAAACTAAAGACTAAGCACCAGGTTCCAGTGGGTTTATCTCAACACCTTGAGGTTCCTAAGTGGAAGTGGGATGGGATATACATGGACTTTGAGATAGTTTTACCAAGTATTTCTAGGTTACATGATTCCATTTGGGTGATCATAGAAAAACTCCCGAAGTCATCCCACTTCCTAGCCATTTGAGAGTAGAGTTCAGTAGAGATATTGGGATAATTATAAATGAAGGTGATAGTCTAGTTTCATGGAGTTACCCCAATGATCATTTCGAACCATGACACTTGTTTCACATCATGATTATGTAGAGTATTGTAGTATACCTTAGGGACTCAGTTGAGCTTGAGCATGGTGTTTCACCCCTAGACTGATCGGATCATTCAATACTTCTAGGACATGCTACGGGATTTCATGTTGGTCTTTGTCCTCGGTTGGGAGGATCATATACCCTTATTGGGGTTTGTGTACAAAAACAAAATACCATTCCACCATTGGTATGGAACCATTTTATGCCTTTTATGGGAAACCCTACAGACCACCACTTTGTTGGAATAATCTATGAGAGTCAGTTCTCATAGTCCAGAGTTGGTACGAGCTACTATAGAGAAGGTTTTCATTATCAATGAGTGAATGAGTAATTTTGAGATCCTTCATAAGTCTTATGAGGGCCAACGACCATGAACTATCATGTTTTAGGAGGGAGGATATGTTTTTCTAAGGTTATCTCTTCGAATTGGATTATAGAGATTTTACTGGGGTGGAAATTTATATTCAAGATTCATTTTACCTTTCTAAATATTACATAAAGTTCGTGAGGTGATGTACTATTTTGATTTACTACCGTAGTTAGACCAAGTACATGACGTATTCCACCTATCGTAGATGAGGAGGTATCTTCATGACCCATCACATGTTAATGATTGGGTGATAAAGACATTGATGATGGAGCTACCTTTACGGAGTACCTAGTGGAGATCAAGGATCAGCAGGAGCATATCCTTGGTGGGTGATCGATTCCCCTAGTGCGTTTTTGGAAGAAGCATGGGAATCTTCAAGAGAGCGATTGGGAGAGGAATACATAATGGTTAACCTTGTACCATGATTTTTTTATTATTATTTTCACTTTTTATGATGAAAATTACAATGGTGGGGAGAATTTGATGACTTGAATTTTCCATATATTAATTTTGGATATTATAGAGATTATTTTTAGAGATAGGTTCTAAGACGGAATGAGATTATGAGGCCTGGTATTCCTAGAATTGATTTTCAAAATATATTAAATATATTAAATATCACAGTTCCTAGTTTTCCTAAAAAAGTTTAATAACTCCTTAATGGGTTATCAGATCAGAAATTTAAGGAATCAGTGAGTTCAAATCACGCCTTTTACACATAGTGAAACATAACCTTTGTTGGAGAAGGGTGTTTTTGAAAAACATAGTGTAGGTACACAATTAATAAAATAAAATAATTTATTTATTTATTTTATTAAGTGGCAGAGTGATATTTTTTGTTTCTATAAATATATGGTTATAGAGATGTATCATGGTTTTCCACTGAACCCTGGAGACCTAGAGGACCGGTGGAGAGAATTCATGGCACATGACACTAGATCAGATCGAAATCAAGGATTTTCCACCATTAGAGTTTTTGGATCCCCCAAATGACATAAAGAAAGAGTCGTTATTGACTAGAAATTGAGACAAACTCTAGGTAGGATGTTACTTTGTGACTTTAATCCTATTATTTAATCTTGGTCGAACATGGATCAATTCCACAAACAAGAATTGATTCCCACATCAATGGCAGATTTAAATTGATGTATTTTATTTATTGTTCATTGTTTATCTATCATTCTTCATAAGTTGATTCTACATCAACAGATTGAGTAAGAATGAACAAATTCCGAGGTTCATTCCTAGGATCTAATGGATTATGGTTTTCTCCCCCATTTCTTTGTGCATTCATAGCATGCATTTTCTTTGTCTTGTGGTTCAATGTTTACCTAGAATTTTATCATTGAGTGAATGTTCATCAGCACAAAATATCAATACCATAGGAATGGATTATGATGGAGGTTGAGATTTGGGGGACAGGTGATGAAATTGGATAATTCGAGGAGGAATGAGACTAGATCAGACCAAGAGTTCTTTTACTATAAAGGATACATGACAATGGATCATGGTGGTGACATATCAGCTTGATGAATAGTTTTACAAGTAGATCAAGGACGAAAATCTATTAAGAGGGTGGCGTAGAGGTTGGGAGACCTCAAATCCACGAATTCTAGTGATAATATAGTCTTTTGTGAGGTGGGGGATGATATAGAGGAAGAACCAGTGGATTTGAAAAATCCCACATTACATGGCATGTAATCCAGAATTACACTATATTTGTGGCCCCCCTCTACAACATTAGGATTTCTACATAATGTTAAATTTAACATGTTTTTTGATCTATATCACACTTCATGTTTCCCATGTTGGTGGATTAGTATGTATCTCATAGGATAAATGGTCACGAGAAAGCTAAGTACACAAACATGGCCATAGTACATGGGCACGATCTAGTGTATACAGACATGGATAGGTGTACACATGTTGGTACATGGGAATAGTCAGTGGTACATGGATATAGCCATCCGATAGGGGAAGGGAATAGAGTGATCTATACACACCATGTACTATTCCAACATTGATTTTATAAGGATATTTAAATTTCTTGTGAGGCAGCCCCACACAGGTAGACTAAGGGTTGGCGATACATGTTGTGTACCCCTAATACACGTTGTGTATCCCCCTTTTGGGTATTTTTAACTTTCATTTCATTATTCTAGACTAGTATCATTCAAGTATGTTCCCTTGTTATATTCCATCAAGGGTAAATTTTGGAATTATGTCCACATATCAGGATTGTGATCCCCTCTAGAGGATGAGTCTCAACTAGAGTTTGTTGTGTCCTTCTGTGAGACTATATTGTGATCCTCTATAAAATTTATACCCTAGGTAGGGTTTGTGGAATCATCATGAACTCATTTATTAGGCTCTATATCCTCTATCTAGTTGGTTATATCAGTAGGTTGTATAATATAATTGGAATATGATCCCCAACATTGAAGGTTGATCTATATTAGGTTTGTGGTGTCCCCTAGTGGTCTTGGGCATGACCCCCTATCTGAATATCAGGGTCTTCTAAGACTGGTGATCTTTCTTGAGATAGGTACAATGATCCTGACCTCTATGATGAGTTTCTACAGAGATATCATGACTCCTGGAGTAGATTCTCCTAAAACTAGCATTACTTCAAGCGGAATCTTGTGGCTAGAAGTTTTTTTGTGACCACCTATAGGTGTGATTTCATTCCTAAGTATATCTACGTTTTATCTTCTATTATAAATCTAAATATATGCCATTTTTATGAGATTAATACTCGTGCTGATTTTTATCTTGTATTTTTGGGGTTTCATACTAGCTACAATTATACTCACTCTTTCATGGGCTCTACCCGCACATGTTGTGTCGTATTCAGATGATAGACCAATTTATGGTGTCCCAGTAGAACATAGAGCTAGTGGAGCCTAACATGAGCTTGAGATATTAAGGTATTTTTTAGGTGGTTTCAATTGATTTTAGTCCTCACCCTTGGAGTAGGTTGGACACTCTATAGTTTTTTTGGGATTATATTTGATCCACTTTATCACATTCAATACTTTAATATTACACTCGGATTATGGGATCATATATGTATGCAAGCATTGGTTTCAATTATTTTACATTTCATCATTGTGTGGGATTCTATATGTGTGTGTGTGTATATGTACATTAGTAAAATTCCAGGCATGTGTGGGTTATGCCTACTCAGCTTTGGTCGCTATACCCTGGACTATTGGAGGTAGGCTTGGGGTAGTCTTGGTATAGACCCCGGTGGGTTGAGTCAGGAAAATATTTTTATTTTATAAAATCATGTGGTATCCAAGTGGATCAGACTAGGCCTTGGCTTAATACTGAACCTGTTATCAATTTATATTGTGATTTATTTGTTTTTTATAATTTTTAAATAAAATAACAAAAAAAAATATTAAAATCAATTAAAAAACTCTCTTCTAATAGTTATCATTTATTTTTGTTTTATATAATGTTTTTGATTAAGTAAATTAGTTTAAAATTTTAAATTATTTTCAAAAGTTATTTTAACTTATCCTCAATCCCTATTTTGGGAATTTATTTAATAAATAAAATTATATATCTCTATGGTTCTAGTTAACTATACTTTTTTAATAAATTTTGGGATTTTTGTTTTAAATTTTTTATAATTTTAATTTTTATTGCAAACTAAATTCACCCCCTCTTGAGTTTTCCATTGGGAAAAAATACTTCCTTTGAACAATCATAGGAAGAATCATGAAAACCTTAGGGTATTCATGATGTTTAGAACGTTGAAGAATAAAATAGTATCACCTAATTTTACTTTATTTTAACATATATATCTATTGAAACTATTGATACTTTTGAACAAACACTTTGTTGCATCTCCTAGTTGATCACATTGATTCATTGAAATTTGTCTGATTTCCTCGATTCATTCCACCCATACTTTTCTCTCTGGAAACTTCATGTGGAGATCTCAAATTTTGTTAATGATTTATATATTTACAAAAAAATACAACTCCAACAACAATTATTCTTCCATCCACCTTCTTTATTAGATCAATAATAACTTAATACCTCTTGGTCTTAACATTGACAAATTGGTTTATAATTGTTTTTAAAATTTCCACTATTATAATTGACAAAGTTAAGTTTATAGTTTTTATTCATAGTTTTATTTGATAGACACAAGGAATAAAAAGTGTGATGGAAGTCATTGAATAACTATGCTTTCAACTACAAGAGAATTTTATAATAACAAGTGTGATGGAAGTCATTGAATAACTATGCTTTCAACTACAAGAGAATTTTATAATAACAAGTGTGATGGAAGTCATTGAAGAAGATCTAGTGGTCCTGCTCTCACTCAGACTAAATCACTTCTCTTATGTAATCAAAAGTTTAATGGATCATGAGAATCTACCAATCCATCAAAAATCATGTTAACCAATAAGTAAACGAGATGATAAATTAAATGAAGACTAAGAAGAGTAAAAAAATGACATCCCTGAATAGAACTTGAGACACATTTTTGATTGAGGGTTGATGGAAATCTCATATGATATCCTATATGTGATAAAAACATAAATGAGAGGTAGTAGGATATGCAAACCTGAATGATACATGATTGAAAATAAAAAAAATGATAAAAAAAAAATCTACCAAGAAATAGTCATATCATTATCCTCCATCAATATTCAAGATTAAACCAAGAGTATGCATTGGGATCAATCCACATAAAGTTAAACAATTTGTGAAAAACTACAAAATAGTAAGGTGAACATCACATAAAGGTCACATGACCCCTATGTGAAGGTATGTTGGTCCCCATGTAAAGGTAAAATAGCATATGTGCATCGACAATATAAGGGTGTCTCCCTCAAACCCACCTCACGTAAGGGAAAAAATCCAACATAAAAAAAGAAATTAAAATGGTATAATTATAATTTATTCTGCATATATAGGGAAATTTGAAATGGAAATAGAAGATCAAAACCACTGTTTATTTTAAAATAAATAGACACAATTTGACAATACCAAGAATGATTTAGAATCAACATTGTCAGGTGTATGTATGAATGGTCCAATACTATGTTTGTAGAGATTCTTTGAAAAGGGTCGTATTTCAATATTCAGGATAAAAGATCAATTCTATTAGGCCTTAGTAGGGTAACAATTGAGGCTAGGTTTTGAGGCTTTAATGGTTGATACACATGCGATTAAAACTGTAGACCATCACGGGGTAATTAAGTGCTCTCACTAGATGTTCTCAATATTTTCTTAAATTGACAGAATAGTATAGCCATTAAATATATATTCCTTTTAAAAAATTCATCCAATTGACCAAATATCAATGTCAATCGAGTAATAAAATAATCCCAACAACAATTCTAGTGCTTTGTATTGAAGTTTCCCCGTGATGGGAGTGTATCTTGTGGGTGGTATAGTAAATTTATAGGAGTGATAGAAATCATAAATCTTGAGGATGCCCTTATCCTTTTCAATAAGAATATTAGAGAGTTTTATATCATTATGGAGGACATCATGGTTATTGTAGTGTGTGACGCCATTATAGAGATAGTAGAGACAAAATGTAATTCTATGTTTTCTTATTTTTTTCTTGTGTTTTTATGTTTTTTTTTAAATAATTTTATGATTCATAAGATTTTTTTACATTATAATTATTTAAAATTTTCTTAGTGAAGAAATAGAAGATGTGTCTTTGGTTCCCATTATTACTTCAGTTTTATTGGATTTATAAAAGGAAATATGCCTTGTGATCTTTTAATTTATGTCATGAATTTTATTTTGTGCTAAAACTATTTTTTAAATAGATATTGTTTTAATTACGTTATGTATATGCATGAGTCTTCCATTTTATATCAATATATATATATATATATATATATTATAATATTCTTAATTTGATTAAAATCTTCCATGTTATCTCTTAAAACTATTATATGATACTCAAAATTGATATGATATCTCCATTTAGAATTTGTTAAGAATGTTTCAATGTTTTTTATTTTATATATCTTGAAGCTATTACAAAAAATTGACATGTGTTGATATAAATACATGTATATTATTTACCAATTAAAATTTTTTCATTATATACAATTATATTTTTATTTATCAATAATTGTTATCTAACATAACCTTAATATTTGATGAGTAGTGGTGTTGGTACTGTTGATAACTTGTCAGATATTTACATGGAAACAAACACGTATACTAGTCTTACTGGTAATTTTCCATCGAAAGAAGGTATACCTTATAGATAATTTAGTGATTTAACTTATTTTTCTTTTTGATCAAAAAAATATGTCATTATAAATGATGTTCTACATATGTTATCTATTTTTCATTTGATATATTTTAATCATTTATTCTGCATATGTTCACAATTTTGTAGTTGATGTTTTCTTATCATATATTTTATTTTTTATTTATCAAATACTTAAATGATATCTTCAAATTTAGTTCTTTAAATAATTATGATACAAAATCCACTATGTCTCTCACCATGGATAATATTTTGGGATCTCACTCCTCCCCCAATTGCACTACTTACAATATGTTTTAGCGAAAATCATATATTTTTCATATATTTCCACTTATTCATTTTTTGAGCGGCTATAACTGTATAGAAATCATCAAAATCTAGTTATATGTGTATATTATGATTACCAACCAAATATAATGTATCTCCATTACAACTCATGTGTTTTACTTCATGTTAGTAGCTTTACAAACTATGATATGTAGTGTGAACATTCTTCTTCATCATAGTCACTCCATCAATATTCTTCACATGATTTTGTTTTAAATATAATAATTCGTCTCTTTATACTTCTAATTCTTTTATCCCAACTCATCTCACCTCTTTTATGATTTAATGTGTTCTTATCAATTACAGTCCAATAAGGATTATTCCACATAGATTTACCCGCATGAATTTCATCCATGTGTATGAGAGTGTTCTGGAATCATTATTTTCTATATCATCTCATTTAAGAATGCCCGACTAGTTGTAATTTCTTATTGTAAACTTTTTATCTATTTATGCATGTTAGGTTATCAGCTAACTATATTTGAAAAGAAATATAAGAATTACCAATACTTTATTCCTATGAATTATTTCTTTTTGTGAGACTCGAGTTATTTCTCAGTAAAGGAGTTCTATAAAATAATAATAATAGATAAGTATTTCATTCAACATAAATAGTGTTGTAATGGGTTATGAAGATTCATTTGGGATTTTCATCATCTTGTAAGCTGTTGGAGTTGTGGCCTTTGTATGTCTTTCCTTAGTTCTTAGAGATAGTGGTCTTACCCTTATAATATTCTCTTCTTTTATACCTACTACTTCTTACTTCACACCTACAATAATTCTCTCTTAGTATTATATAGCTACTCTATATTTCAAAATTACAACTTATCTCTTCTTTATGTTACCTATCTCACAAAAAATTTCCTAGCATTTTTCTAACTCCATTGGGGAACTCTTGTGGGAAATATGATTGAAGAGGTAGAATGTATGTTGGATAGAAATCACTAGGAATTTATTGTGTCAGTGGGATATGATCACCAATATGAAATGTAATTGGCCCTGAGGTGGGATAAAACGATGCTGGAGGAAAAATTGAATACTTTGTTGTAATTTGTTTCCCTCTCCTCTCCCTGATTTCTACTATGTGGACTACTATGAAATCACAACTTAGATCACTCTATTGAGTGGATAATTGAATATTTCTATTAATTGAGATTAATAATGGAAACAAGAGTTTCTATGAAAGATTAGGTAGCTGAGTTGTAAGAGCTTCAAACAACTTTAAAATAACTATTGTCATCTTTTCGGGAACAAAAGATGGTGATGAATCCATAAGTGGTTCATTGTAATGAACCTATAAATTGATGTGAGAAATCAGTTTTGTGTTTATCTGGAAGTAGAGACAAGAATGTAGATGTTATGAGAGTTGAGCTACCTTATTTTTCAAGAGAGGATCCATTATTCTGGATCACCAAATTTGAACCTTATTTCTAGAAAATTGAATAAAAAAGGACATAAAGTGTCATTATGAGAAGATAAGTTTGGAGAACACTATTTTTTATTGGTTAATTTCTTATCTTAGATATAATTTATGTCTAGAATGGTAGTAGTTGAAGCCCACACTGATGGAGAGATATGGAAATGACAATGAGAATCTTGAATCCTATCCATAATGTCCTGATGAGGAAGATTATGATCCAAGTTTTTCATTTGATAAGAGTTAAATGCTTACTAAATAGGTCCTAAATGTTCTTATTCTAGCAGAACCACTAGACATGGAAGAATAGGGTTTGATAGTTCTTCTAGAACAAATAATGATTGAAAATGAATTTTATATAGAAGACATGTATCCTATATTAACAAGAGTTAAATCATATCTTTCAAAGGTGTTGGTTTCTAGTGCTCCTATGGAAACTATTACAAACATAGGTTTTGTAACTAAATGTGAGTTTTAATTGAAAAATACTAATACTCATTTCTCTTATGAGTGAAGTATTTTTTCGAGAGCCATGAGAATAATTTTTGGCAAGTGTCAAAAGCTTCCTCTACTGTGGGGATCAACAGTAGACTGGGATGAAATCTACTGAATGATATTAGGCCTGATCAAATTATGTAAGTAACTCTTCCACTAGTTTTGAAAATAAGGATGGCGTTTTCATTGGTTGAAAAGAAGGTGGTGATAATCTATGGTAGGGGAACTGATGTAGTTGGGATAGCATAGATGTGTGGATTACTAGTACGGTTGGTTTTCAATGTGTGTAATGAATGTTGTTTTCTATAAACATACTAGTGACTCCCTGGACTAGTTTAATGACAATAGAACCAACTATTTTCATCCTTGGAGATGTTTTAGTCCTATGTGAGGACGGCAAATGTCTTTTTTTAGAAACCAAGGAATAAGGTTTCCTGATAACAGTGTCATAGTCTTTGTCTATTTGAGTAATGTTCTATTAAAGGGGATGATCCTCTCTACTAGAAAATTTTAGATTAATATGATTTTCAAGGACCTAATCCATAGAAACATGGGTTGACATATCAATACTATGATAATTAACTTGAATATATATTAGTTCAAAGAGAAGGAAAAAATGGAATACCTCATAGTGGTAAAGATACACAACTATCTCAAGGTGAAGATGATAATGAACAAGAAGGTGAAAGTTATTGACTATGATTTCTGGTGAAAAGGGGAATCTATTGGTATGTGATTTTATTTAATTTTTTGATCAAAAGAAAATTAATTTGGAAACTCATGGAAACATGTTTAATGACAACAATCACAATCGAATTTATTGAAATGTTTGATATGATAATTGAATCGCTGTAAGTTTACAGTTCTTAGAGTGGGCCATTCATTGTCATTGTAAAATGGAAAAAATATGAAAGGAGTGATTATAAAGCCCTATCAGTATGACAAATTACCTACTTTGAAATGTGTAGGATTCCTTTTTTAGTGGTTCATTAATTATTCCTAAGTAGGCCTCATCTAATATTTGGTATGATCTCAGAAAATCATCAAGAAGATTTAGGGATTCCTAGTATGTGAGTGTTGAAAATTTTTTTTGAATTTTTTATGCTACAAGTGAAACAACTAGTTCTGGGAATGAAAAACATCCCATAAAGTATCAAATGATGTTGAACATATAAATATAAAATTCAATGGTTTTCATGTTGGAGGAATCAATACATGTTTAGAGTTTTCATTTTGACTAGATCATATACTCAATTGGAAAAAATAAAGGTAGTTATTGTAATGCTAGTGATCTTCATCATTACAAGAAAATTGGTTTTGATGTACTAGATGCTATAATTTATACTGGCATACCAAATATCATCATTCAAATACTAAATGACCTCGTTTTTATTGTTATTTATCTATGATTGGATACTACTATTACTAAATTTGACTACAAAAATATTGATTTTATAGGAATATGTAGCCCTTATGTTTTGAATCCATTTAGACCAATGGTTGTTTTAGTCAAAAAATATATGGACAAGCAGTTTTTCCTTCATGTTGCTGACTCACTCTAGCTCCTAGAAAGGGAAAATTATTTTTTCCAGGTTTGTGCTAAAAATATTTCTTCTCCATAATAGGAAGATTTATAACATTATTACTTTATAAATTTTAGTGAATTTCATAGAACTGACGCAACTCTTAGACCTATTGAAATGTTTATTGTAGAAAAGGATAAAAAATGGTTTGATAATTTTGATCCTAAAAGAGTATTTGGAACGACATTTTCAATATATAAGAACAAAATTACTCTTGTGAGTCTCAGCAAGGTCTCTAGTTTTAATCTCACTGAGTACTTTAATGAAATCATGTGCTGCATGATTTTCCACACATCGATGTAAATATATAAAAACAAAATTTGAGTTGAGGGCCATTCCCTTGACATTAATTTTTGTAATCATGGTGTAAAAGATACTGCCACATGGAAATTTGATGAAATGGGATTGACAACTGGGGTTCCCTATTTATGTGCCTCCCTAAAACTACTCAAATTATATATCTAATTGAGAAGGTAATTATTGATAGTTATAGAAATAAAGGAATTGAGAAGATGTTATATATTTATAGATTTTTCCTTGATAAAAAACTAGATGATTATATAATATTGTTCATTATCCTATAGAAAGACATCATTATGCACATTTTTCAGTCACCAAATCACAACTATTTGAAGCATATAAAGTTGAAATATGATGTCTTTGGGATAGAAATTTTCTTATTTGTGGTTTCTTACATCTCCTACATGGTATTTGGAGACTGATTACTCCACATAAATTCATTTATGCGGCCATAACTGGGGTGGCCAATACAAGATGTCTTCTTTCTTGAAAAAACTTATTTTTTCTAAGGAATCGTTAACTATATTCAAGACCATAGCAATGAAATAAAATTAGTTTAGTGGGTTATATCGATAATTAATGGGATACTAGATAGGTATAGTCTTAATCTATTCCTTTTGAATTCATCAAGGATTTTTTGGATTGAGCTATGATACAGAGGTCAAGTCAGGCCTTATCACCTTGAGGACAAGGTGGTTTTAAGTTGGGGGAAATGTTAGGTATGTGGAGTGTGTGCTATTAGTGTGGGTTTTCATTTTTATATTCTATGTGGTTATATCACATGTGGGAAAGGGTCTTAGCTACTAGTGGGTAAATTTTAATCAATTTATTTATTAGTTATTGGTAGCTGTTAGGGGGATATTAAATAGGGGTTGTGGTTATTGTAAGGGGTTTGAAGATTCATTTAGGCTTTTCCTCATCTTGGAAGCTATCATAGGTGTAGAATTGGGAGGTATATCCTATGATCATTAGGAGGGTGGTATTCTTTATAGTGAGTTATCTTCTTTTGTACCTTCTAATTCTTCTTCCCCTTCACCTACTATAATTCTCTCTTAGTTTCTTACATCTAGTCTACATTTGAACAATACAACATATCTCTTTTTCCTTTTACCTCTCTCGCACAAATTTTCCTAATAAGAAGTGTTGTTTCAACTAATTATAATAAATTTTAACCCTTAAAATAATGAAAAACTGATGGTGGTTCACTCCCATAAATAACTTCAAAAGGTTTCTATCTTGTAGTGACATGAGTGGTTGTGTTGTAACTATATTCCCCCAAGGAATCCACCATGCCGAAGTTTGAGGCTAGTAAAAAGTGAAACACTACAATTATGTCTCCTAACACTTGAGAACAATTTTAGTTTATCTATACATTTGTGGGTGATATTAAGAAGTAATTTTTAGAGTTATTCCTTACATCTGGAAAAGTTCATTTCAGAAATTACCAAGTAAAGATCTCAGTCACTGAGAATATACTTATAAATTCCATGTAATAGGATGACCTCCTTAACAAAAACCTTTTTCACCACCCTAGTTGTATAAGGGTGTTTAAGCTGAAAAAATGTGAATAATTACACAATCTATCCACTAAACTCATAAATAAAACAAATCCTTGTGATTAGGTAATATTAATACAACTTCCATCAAAATTTCATTGCAAATTAATTTTGGTACAGGCAGTGGTTATAACAAGCTAGCTGGAAACATCGCATGGTGATTCTATCATTGGCACATCTCAAACAAAAATTTCGTCATGAAACTTGTAATTTAATTATTAAACAACCAAATATCCATTTGTTTATATGTTTTTATATTCCCAATGTGTCCTCTTTATGAAAAGGAATGAAAATATTGGACAAATTTTGGAAGAAAAACCTAATTCAGTGATAAAACTAATCTCCCTTGGTATTAAATCATGTCGTCTCACAACTGGTACTCAGGTTGGGAGTCAGGTTGTGTTGTAATAACTTTAATAATACTATTTATCTCTTCATCCCCCTAAATCTCATTCTTGACTTGATCCAACTCTATCCAAAATTGTCCAGATACTGATGAACAAATCTATACGACTTTTTTGGAATCTGTATTTTCTAACCCTAAAACCCATGATAAAGAATATATGGCATGATCTTCCCTACTAGGTTTATAAAAAACATCAAAATTAAATCCCAATAGTTTTACTTTCCAATAGTGTTGATTAATATAATGAATTTTATGATCAAACATGTTCTTGAGATATTTGTGGTTAGTATACACCACAAAATGTTTCCCCAATATGTATTGCTTCCATTGACTCATTACCTATACCAATCCCATAATTTCCTTCTCATACACCAATTTAAATAAATTTTATTCTTCCAATGTATTTCTATTGTACCCTATAGGCCATCCCTCTTGAGTGAGCATAGCTCCAACCCCCTTTCTGTAAGCATCACTCTCCATAATAAAGGTTTTTTTGAAATTTGGAAGAGTTAAAAGGGGTTAAAAACAATTTATAATGAATTAAACTATTTTTTAACACATTTCGGTTTCTTGGGATCCATAGAAACAATTTCCTAAGAAATTATATACCACATATATTCAACTGGTGTTTGAGTGAAAAAACTCTTTTTCTTGTAAACTATTAACGACTCCACTTGCAACATTTCAAACATTGTTTGAAAATTTATGATATTTTCTATCCAAAATTTTATTTAATGAGTATATCATCAAAACAAATAACAATATTTTTTTAGAATACTATTTTATAGTTTATTCATGGTTTACTGAATGGTTTTTGGAGTATTCATGAGCCCAAAAGTCATAACCATCTATTCACAAATGTATGATATGTTATGTCCACAATTTTTTGTACATGGGTATATAATAAAAAATTTAGAAAAAAAAAATTACATCCCTTTGAAGAGTTTGTTCATGGTTGATGGAAAGGTTTTTAAAGCATTCATGATCCCAAAAGTCATAACCAATTATTTGTACTTCCCTTTATGTGTTTTAAATGTCACCTTCCCCACATTTTTTGACCTCATCTGAATATTATTGAAACTAAGTTTATATTAGTAAAGTGTTTTACCCATTATAGATCATCAAGTAGTTACTCAATCACTTGAATAGGGAACTTGTTTAATATTTTCAGCTTGTTAAGGGATCATAGGTCCACACACATCCACCATATCTAATATTTTTTATATAGAATAATCTTACTATCATAAGGTCTATTAGTATGATTCATGATTTCCCTTTCACCATCCACAGAGTTTATGGAATGATCAATCATATTGAATGGTGTTATACCTCATGGTTTATTAAATTAAGGTTGATATTCAAACATAACTCCTCTAACTATTGCAAGAAACCTCGATCTTCTGTAAAGCTCCCTTTTTTATAAAGATCAAGCACTATTTTTATGATCGAACCCTCTATAGGACATGTTGAATTTTGTATCAACTATCGCAAGTCCATTGTACTCCCTTGTATCACTATTATCCCCCTCAAACTTATCTTATTTTATCTCCCATTTAAACTCCATAGTTTAATGGTTCCAAATCATTAGAATGGATCATAATGTATTTATCCACTTCAATCCAAGGACCAGTTCTAGCTCTCTAATGTCAAACACATAATATGTAACATTAAAATGTCTTTGTTCCAAGATTACCAAAACCTCCTCAAAAACACCTTGAGATATAGATCACTACCCATCCCCAACATAATTCTAAATGGCTTGGTTATCCCAACATCCAAATTGGACACCTTAGTGATGAATTTCATAATGAAGTTGTGACTAGATATATTATCCATTTGGACCTCAACTAGCACCCTTGAAACATTTCCAAAAACATCATTGATTTAGTCTACCCTGGCCCATAAATCTAAATCCATTTACTCATACATTGGGACTCTTTCAATGTTTGTATCCTCTTTCTCGAGTCATAATTCCTCTTAAGTGACCATTTTATTTTATAGTTCCTTTATCTCCTAAACTAATAACCTAAAATTTTTATTGGTATAATGATACATAGGATTGTAATTTTTCCCATAGAAAAAACACAAACTCTTTGGCTATCATACATCTCCTCATTTTCTATCAAGAAATCTCATTCCATTCCACCCTCCATCACTAGAGATTCTTATTTTTTCTATGTTTCCATTTCAGCCACAGGATTACTAGTTTGGAAGTTGGCCATAGAAAATCCATCTCCTTAGAAAACTATAGGAGGCACCAATTTCATACGAACTCCCTTCAATGGACCGTTCCCTACCAACTGTCTTTCAACCTTTCTAACAATATTCAATAGCATGAACATGTTTTTTAGCTCATGAGTATAAACTATGTTTTTGATTTCTTCTCAAATCTATTCCATGAATGTACTCATAGACCATGGGTCAAGAAAATTTGATATAATCCAACATGCTCAAATTCCTTGATGTATTCTTCTATAGTCCCAATTTGAAGTGATGTCTTTGGGTATCATTGTGGATCCCCCACTATCGTTTTTTCATCTCTATCCATGAGTGTCGATTTCAATTTCCCCTAAATAAAACATAGATTGGAATTTTTCAAATACAAGAATCAATACAGAATTGTGTTCTCCATACAGAGTTGTGATATAGGCACCTTCATATCCTCTATTTTTTGGGTAATCTTAAAAATAGGTCACTCTTTTCATAATCGAGTCGAAAGGATCATTGGTGAAAAAAGTCAGGAGCTCAATTTTTTTCATCATATTTTTCAATCCACCTCCCCGTTGTAGTTTATCAGGAAATAAAACTCTTCTATATTTAGTTTGGAACTACATAATCCCACTTCAACTTTCTCTTGGATAATTAACAGTGGACTTACTATGTTTTTTATGTTTATATCTATGTTCTACTTGAAAATCGAACTCATTAAACATTTTAATTGTTATTTAATCTATGTTATGCACCCTTGGAGAAAAATATTCTTCAGTTTGTTGAAAATTCTATAGAAAAAACCATTAGTTTTGAATTTGGTCAATAATCACCAAATCAATTTTGGTTTTCATAGTCATCATCGACTATTCATGTGCCATCTCCCATTGTTCCCGCCCCAAGTCTAATTATTCTAGTACCATCTCTATATTTTCATATGCATGATATCTCTGATCTTGTTTCCACAAAAAAACTCTCCCAATACCATTCAACATAAGATATACATCTCCCTATCCTAGTATGCATCCAATTGACAGCCGACTAGAAGGCTTCACTACAAACAAACACACCACTGGCCTAGCTAACAAAAGAATTTTCCAACGTCAAATGATCTCCAAAAAAAGATCAAAATCGATCCTATCAATGTAAGAAAAAAAATATTTTGTTTCAAATTAATTACGTTCGAAAAGACAATCTAATAACTAGTAATAATTCATTTATATGATATATTTATTTATATACCAATTAAATCATAGATTAGTTGTAAAATTATATTGAAGAATAAATTTTTTTAAGTATTTTAGTCTATATACAGTAAAAAAGAAATAGTATTAAACACCTCCAAGGAGTTCTAGAGACAATAAAATGGAAACTACCTCTCCACTATGCCACCACCAATAGACACCCAAACTTCTTGGAAAATGTTCTCTAACTCCCCTAGGTGGACTGCAAATTATATTTATAGGTGGAACTATTAGACTCATTGATTCGAAGAATAAAAACCTCACCAAGTATCAAGATCAAATCCTCATCCTATGAAATGTATGCAAGATAGGGGTGCTTAATCAGTCATGACTATTCACCCCTCTCTTTACAATTCATGTAACCTAGTTATGCTTCAATGTTGAGAAAAATTTAACTCTGCTAAAATATTATGACATAAATTATAATCATTTTGTAATAACATATGCGTTTTACATTCATTTCCTAGGTTCCTTTAATTTTTCAAAAACAAATGAGTTTATTTTATTAGGTTATGTCATTTAAAAGATTATATAACTTTCATTGTATTATATTAAATCGACTTCCTTATTTTAATTGCATGTAATTTAGGTTTCTTTCCCATAATTCCTTAAATGTCTCCAATAATTCATATTGAATTGTAGCACACATAATCCATTGATATATCACTCTTGTTTAATAAGGCATAAGACAAACCACATCCACTACTAGAAAAAAGGGAAAATATAGAGAGAAATCCTAGGAACCTTGACCTCCCAACATTCCTAACTCCTTCCACCCGCATATATGATAATAAATTTCATAATTTTTGTTATTTTATTATTTTAAATTTTTCTATTAGCATTATAAATTTATATGATTTACATTTTTCTATTTCTAATTTAGGTGTAGAGTTTTTTGGTGCTATTGGTTCAAGTTGGTTGTATGTACGTGAGTTTCATAATATTTTCTTCTATATTTCTTATTGGAATTATTTAATAGGTTATATATTATATCTTACTATTTTATCAGTGAAATTAATTATATCATTATCATTATGATTGACAGTACACTATATGATTTTTGGAAAACTCAAAATGAGGTGGTTTATATTAATTATAAAATTGGTTCAAATATGGTTTTCCTTAATTTAAGGTTTGAAAGTGGTTAATATTTTTCAACATAAAAAATCATTTTAATTAGGGTTTTATGGATAGGTTTGGGTGTTTTCCTTTATTTATCAAGGTTAGTTATGGTTTTTGGATACTCTTAACAATGTAGGTTTCATGAGTGGATTTTTTTCTATGAATGGTTGGAAGATGCTGCAATTTTTCAGTCATTAATTTCAGGGTTTGAATCATGATTTCTTTGGTTTGTTCTTTAAATTATTACTATGGGTGATATTTTGGTTTAAAAATTTTATAATGTTATTGGGACCAATTTTCTACTTGGATTTTGTTTGTTAATTCTTTGCAACATTGAGCTTCTTGATCATGTTGTTTTTTCATATTGTTCTGGAAGAAGTTGCAGATTGTTTTTGTGAGTATTAATTTTTGTATAGTTTTTTAACTAAATTTTGATGTTGGATTGTGATTAATTATTTATTTTTTTATTGTTGATGAGGCTTGGTT
Organism: Viscum album; assembly: GCA_963277665.1. NCBI lineage: Eukaryota > Viridiplantae > Streptophyta > Magnoliopsida > Santalales > Viscaceae > Viscum > Viscum album. The sequence goes on from OY728141.1 coordinate 1,432,424,004, forward strand.
CTATCTATAATATTTAGTTTTTTCTTGTTTTTTATTTGTTGGTGCATTGTTGCATTGGTTTTATTTATTTTCATATTGTGGATTATTTTTGATATAATAGTTTGGGTTGTAACATAATTTTTTTGGGATGTTGTATTTTGACTTTGTTTTTTTAATGGAATTGAACTGTATGTTTTCCTATTAGTTTTATTTTTGCATGTTGTCTACATATCATTTTCCTTATAAATTAAATTGAATCGTTAAGAAAGTCATCAAGTTTATCATGGGTTATTATGGTTCCATCAAGAATATTTAGAAATTATAGTTTATATATATATTAATGGGATGAAAAATGGAATATTTTTTCATCTCTCCTAAATAACTTTTAATGTTAATTTTTCCAAGTTATCCATTTCTTTTCAATGTTACATGTTTTTTACTTTTATGATTATTAAATTTATTTCACTATTATTCTAACTAACATATTCATTAAAATTAAAATCTCATTTTTTATTTTTATCCTTAAATTTTCACAAGGATAAAGCCACAATTGTGAAGGAATGTGTGGAAGATAGATATCTCAAAAATATACATTGTGGAGATAGAGAAAAGTAAATTAAAGTTTTCAAGGCATGTTTTAGAAGTCCATGTGAAAATGGTAATTATTTTCATTGGAAATATGTCTTCATCTTATTTATTTAGGTATTATCCATTTCAAATTTTCTTATATAATTTGAGATACTATTGTGCATTATTCATTGTGAATCATTTATTGAAGAATTTTGTGGTGCTTTGTTATAGACCAAATGATTAATTATATTCAGATATCTCTATTTTCACTATGAGTTCTTAGTGATTGCCTTAGGTGTGAAGAATGCCCAGTAGTGTTAATGGGATTCATGAACTAGATATTTCATCTTTTTTAGATTGGTTTTTTGTGTTCTTCATCAATGATATCATAGTATACTCATCATCAAAGGAGGAGCACGCAAGACATTTGAGGATGGTCCTAAACACACTTCGAGAGCACCGACTTTATGGGAAACTCTCAAAGTGTCATTTTTGGATTTGATATGTCCACCTATGGGGATACTTTATCTCAAAAGTAGGAGTGGTAGTGAACCTAGAAAAGTTTGAGTTAGTTCTTGCTTGGGAGCCACCCAATGGTGTTACAAAATGATGAATTTTCATGGGTTGTAAGGGTACTATCTGTGGTTTATAACTCATTTTCCTAGATTATAAGAACCCTTTATAGATTTTACTAAAAATGGGTAGCCTTTCATTTGAATTGATATGTTTTATTAGTATTTTTAGGATTTTAGGTACATGTGGATGAGCTCTCCAATATTGAGATTTCTAGAAGACGGTGTCTAGTGTATAGTATTTTGTGATGCATCATGGATCAGGCTTGGTTTTATTCTAATTCAAAGTCATGCGGTGATTTTATATAGTTCATGTTAGTTGAGATCACATGAACAGAACTACACAACCCATGATCTTGAGTTAGCAGTTGTAGTCTTCGCACTGAAGATGTAGTGACACTACGTGATAGGCGAGTGGTTTATCATCTACTCTAACCACAAGAGTCTCAAGTATATCATCTCTTAGAAAGATCATAACTTGATATATAGGAGAATGATATAGTTCCGTCATGACTATGACTTAGTGATTTTCTATACTCCTGTGAAGGGGAACATGGTGGTAGACACTCTTAGTATTAGATATTGTTCTCATTTATTGGCTGAGGTGTTAGAGTAGTGAAAATCATTGTATTTGTCCTTGGTGGATAGGGATGATGATTCTTATCTTCATTCTGTGGTTGTTACCCCCCCCCCCCCCCACACACACACACTTTTACATCATGTTAGGTATGATTAGAATGGAGATACTGACTATGAGACCTTATGCACTTAGATTTCCACTAGTCATGCTCCTGATGGATATTATAAAGGTGAGTATCATGCTATCCTTTTTAGAGGTTAGATGATGGTACCATTGACATTGAAGGATGAGGTGATATGTGAGTTTTGTACATCCCTATTGGTGGTATATATAGGTGTGGATAAGATGTATTAGGACCTCTGATGCCAGTTTTGGTGGTCAGGGATGAAGAGTTGTGTTGCGTATTTTGTCTCTTGATGCATCACTTGTGAGGAAGTGACGACTAAGCACCAGGTTCCAGTGGGTTTAGGTCAACACCTTGAGGAACCTAAGCGGAAGTGGGATGGGATATCCCTATACTTTGTGATAGTTTTACCAATTATGTTCAGGGTACATGATTCTATTTGGATGATCATAGACTAACTCACCAAGTCATCCCACTTCCTAGCCATTTGAGAGTAGAGTTCAGTAGAGATATTGGGATAATTATACATGATGGTGATAGTCCAGTTTCATGGAGTTACCTCAATGATCATTTCATACCATGACACTCATTTCACATAATGATTATGGAGAGTATTGTAGGATACCTTTGGGACTTAGTTGAGATTGGGCACGGTGTTTCACCCCTAGACTGAGCAGATCATTCAGTTCATCTAGGACATTCTATGGGCTTGAATGTTGTACTTTTTCCTCAGTTGGGAGGATCATCTACCCTTGTTGGAGTTTGTTTACAATAAAAAAATACCATTCCACTATTAGTATGGAACCATTTTAGGAATTTTATGGGAAACCCTAAATACCACCACTTTGTTGGACTAATCTATTAGAGTCAGCGCTCATGGTCTAGAGTTGGTACGAGCTACTATAAATAAGTTTTTGATCATACTGGAGAAAATGAGTGCTTTTGAGAGCCTTCATAAGTCCTATGAGGGCCAACGACCAAGACCTATCATGTTTGAGGAAGGAGACTATGTGTTTCTGAGGGTATCACCTTGATCTGGATGATGGAGATTTTGCTGAGGTGGAAATTTATATTCGAGATTTATTTTCCCTTTCTAAATATTACATAGAGTTTGTGAGGTGGTGTACTATTTAGATTTACTACTATTATTAGACCGAGTACATGACGTCTTCCACCTATCGTAGATGAGGAGGTATCTGCATAACCCATCACATGTTATCGATTAGGTTAGATGCACATCGAGGATGGATCTATCTTTACTGAGTACCTAGTGGAGATCAAGGATCAGCAAGATCATATCCATGGTGGGTGATCGATTCCCCTAGTGCGTGTTTGGAAGAAGCATGGGAATCTTCAAGAGAGAAATTGGGAGAGGGAGACATAAAGGTTATCCTTGTACCCTGATTTTTTTGAGTATGCTTTTCACTTTTTAGGATGAAAATTACAAAGTTGGGGAGAATTTTATGACTTGAATTTTCCATATATTACTTTTGGATATTATAAAGATTATTTTCGGAGTTAGGTTCTAAGACGGCATGAGATTATGAGACCCGGTATGCCTGGAATTTATTTTCAAAATATATTAAATATATTAAATATCACATTTCTTAGTTTTCCTAAAAAAAATTAAATAACTCTTTAATGGGGTATCAGATCAGAAATTTAAGGGAATCTATGAGTTCAAATCATACCTTTTACACTAAGTGAAACATAACCTTTTTCAGAGAAGGGTGTTTCTGAAAAATTTAGTCCAGTCACGTAATTAACAAAATAAAATTATTTATTTATCTATTTTATTAAGTGAGAGAGTGAACATTTTTTTCTATAAATATATGGTTAAAGAGATGTATCATGGTTGGCCGCTGAACCCTGGAGACCTAGATGACTAGTGGAAACTATTCATGGAACATGACACTGGATCAGATCAGAATCGAGGATTGTTGCACCATCGGAGTTTTTGGATCCCACAAATGATGGAAACAAGGAATAGTTCTTGACTAAAAATTGATCCAAACTCTAGGTAGGATGTTAATTTGTGACATCCATCCTATTATTTAATCTTGGTCAAGCATGGATCAATTATACAAATAATAATTGATTCCCACATCGATGGTAGATTTAAATTTATGTATTTTATTTATTGTTCATTGCTTATCTATCACACTTCGTTAGTTGATTCTACAAAAATAGATTGAGTAAGAATGAAAAAATTCCAAGGTTCATTCCTAGGATTTTATGGATTATGGTTTTCTCCCCCATTTCATTGTGCATTCATCGCATGTATTTTCTTTATCTTGTGGTTCAATGATTACCTTGAATTTGATCATTGAGTGAATTTTCTTTAGCACAAAGGATCAATACCACAGGAATGGATTATGATGGAGGTTTAGATTTTGGGGATAGGTGATGAAAGTGGATGATTCGATGAGGAATGAGACTAGATCAAACTGGGAGTTCTGTTCCTATGAAGGATACATGACGGTGGATCGTGGTAGTGACATATAGGCTTGATGAATAGTTTTCCAAGTACATTAAGGACCAAAATCCATTGAGAGGGTGACATAGAGGTTGGGAGACCTCAAATCCATGGATTATAGTGATAATATAGTCTTTTTTTAGATGGTGGATAATATAGAGGAAGAACCAGGGGATCTGGAAAATCACACATTACAAGGCACGTAATCCAGACTAACACTATGTGCGTGACCCCCTCTACGGCACTAGGATTTCTACATAAAGTTAATTTTCACATGTTTTTTGATATATATCACACTTTATGTGTCCCGTGTTTGTGGATTAGTATGTATCTCATAGGATACATGGTCACGGGAAAGCTAAGTACAAAGACATGTCCATAGTACATGGGCACAACCAAGTGTATATAGACAGGCTAGGTGTACACATGTTGGTACATGGGAACAGCCAGTGGTACATGGGTATAGCTATCCAACAAGGGAAGGGAATAGAGTGATATCTACACACTGGGTACTATTCCTACATTCATTTTATATGGATATTTAAATGTCATGTGAGGCAGCACCATATGGTCAGACTAAGGATTGGTGATACATGTCTTGTACCCATAGTACACGTTGTGTATCCCATTTTTGGGTATTTTTAGCCTTAATTTATTTATTCTGGACTAGTATAATTTGAGTATGTTCTCTTGTTATATTCCATCAAGGGTACATTTTTTAATTATTTCCACATCTTAGGATTGTGTTCCCCTCTAGAGGATGAGTCTCAAATAGAGTTTGTTGTGTCCTTTTGTGAGACTAGATTATGATCCTATATAATTTTTATACCCTAGGTAGGGTTTGTGGAATCATCATGAACTCATTGATTAGGTTATATATCCTCTATCTAGTTGGTTATATTAGTAGTTCATACAACATAATTGGAATATGATCCCCTATATAGAAGGTTGATCCATACTGGGCTCGTGGTGTCCCCTAGTGGTCCTAGGGATGACCCCCAATCTGAGTATCAGGGTCTTCTGAGAGTGGTGATCTTTCATGAGATGGGTACAATGATCTTGTCCTCTGGGATGAGTTTCTCCAGAGATATCATGACTCCTCGAGTGGATTCTCCTAAAACTAGCATTACTTCAAACAGAATCTTCTAGCTAGAAGTTTGGTTGTGACCACCTAGAGGTGTGATGTCATTTTTAAGTATATCTAGGTTTTATCTTCTATTATGAATTTACATCTATGTCATATTTATGAGATTAATACTCTTGATGTTTTTTATCTTGTATTTTTGGGGTTTCCTACTAGCTATTGTTATACTCACTCTTTCATGGGATCTGTGTGCATATGTTGTGTCGTATGCAGATGATAACCCATTTGATGGTGTCCTGTTAGGACATAGAGCTAGTGGAGCCTAAAATGAGCTTGACATATTGAGGTATTTTTGAGGTGGTTTCATTTGATTGTAGTCCTCACCCTTGGAGTAGGTCGGGCACTCTGTAGTTTTTTTGGGATTATATTCGATCCACTTTATCACTTTCAATACTTCAATATTACACTTGGATTATGGGATCATAGATATATGAAAACATTGGTTTCATTTGTTTTACAGTTCAGCATTGTGTGGGATTGGATATGTGTGTGTGTACATGTACATTAGTAAAATTCCAGGTATGTGCGGGTTATGGCTACACGGCATTGGTCGCTATCCCCTGGCCTATTGGTGGAAGGCTTGGGGTAGTCGTCGACTAGACCCAGGTGGGTTGAGTCATGAAAACATTATTATTTAATAATAAAATTATTTGAATTGTGTGGTTTCCAAGTGGATCGTACTAGGTCTTGGCTTAATACTGAACCCATTATCTATTTATATTGTGATTTATTTGTTTTTTTATAAGTTTTAAATAAAATAACAAAAAAATTAAAATCAATAACAAAAGATACTTCTAATATTTATCATTTATTTGTGTTTTATATAATTTTTTTGATTAAGTAAATTCGTTTAAAATGTTAAATTATTTTCACAAGTTATTTTAACTGATCTTCAATCCCTCTTTTGGGAAGTTACCTAATAAATCAAATTATATATCTCTATAGTTCTAGTCAACAATACGTTTTTTATAAATTGGGGTATTTTATTTTTAAAATTTTTTTAATTTTAATTTTTAATAGAAACTAAATTCACCCCCTCTTGAGTTTTCCATTGGAACAATACTTCCTTTGAACAATCATAATAAGAATCATGAAAACCTCACGGAAGTCATTATTTTTAGAAATTTGAAGAATAAAATAGTATCACCTGATTTTATTTTATTTTAACATACCTATCTATTGAAACTATGGATACTTTTGAACAAACACTTTGTTTCATCTCCTGTTTGATCACCTTGATTCATTGAACTTTGTATGATTTCCTCAATTCATTCCACCCATGCTTTTATGTCTAGAAACTTTATGTGGAGATCTAACATTTTGTTAATGATTTATATATTGAAAAAAAAGACAACTCCACCAACAATTATTTTTCCAACCACCTTCTTTATTAGATCAATAACAACCCAATACCTCTCTGTCTTAACATTGAAAAATTGGTTTATAATAGTTTTTACAATTTCCACTATTATAATTGAAAATTTTAGTTTTATATATGTTATTCATGGTTTTGTTACATATACACAAGGAATAATCATGATGACCTATATAGTGAGAACATTTTTCAGATTTAACTGCATGGACATTCTTAGGTGAACTCAATGATAATTTTTCTATCTTCTTTTTTAGAACATCAAATTATATGGCTATGAATTTTTGGGAAACTACATAATTCAATAATTCATTACATTTTGAAAAATACTCCAACTAATGGAAATAATGTTTCTTCATGTTTTTAATTATGTTGTATATATATTCTGGATTCATCTCTTAGAATGCATTGGAAGTCTCTATGTTTTTTGTTGACTTAATTCCTGGTTGAAGTCTATAGTATAAATCTTGAAACTAGCTTGCTAACTTCATTCCAAAATGAGGGAAACACTTTAACATGGCCTTTAATTTTTACCAATATTCTCCATGTGGTTCTTATATATTTTGGTAGAAGAATTCAAGGACTCTATTATTCTCCAATGATTGTGTTGTTATGTTGTATTGATCTAGAAATTTCCTTCCCAGTACTTCCCAGTTGAAGATAGTATCTAGATCTAAACTTTCAAACTAGAATTTTTCTCTCCCTTGCTAAGATAACATAAGTAGTCTTTGGATTAGAGAATACTTGGTCACCCACTCATATTTTAATTCACCACCAACATTGATAAATTTGTTCACATGCATATAAGTGTCGTCACTACTTAAGCGATGAAATTATGCATGTTGTTGTAACATGTTGATCATTAATAGATTCAGTTCAAAAAAATTCACTTGAATCCTTGGACTAGTGATGCCTAATATGAATCCAACCATGTTGGGTCTCAACTCTTTCCTCATTTTAGTTCTTGGTATTTGATTATCAAGTTGATTCTAGAAAAGTTTATGGACTTTTCCACTAAGAAGTGTAAAAATATAGGTCTTGATTATTTCTTATCATGGATTCATTTTTTTCAGAAAATATCCCAATTAGAGTTCTCCCTTTCCAATTTTTCTAGTTTTGGGTCAATAAATGGATTATTATTTTTAAATATCTAAATTATGAGTGTTAACTATTGAGGGAAATTATTCCTAAATAGAGGTCTGGTTGAGACTTATCTAATGCTTGACTAGAACTTGCTCCCTGAAAATGGTGTTCAAAATTTGGTATGTGTTATTACAGAAAACCCAATTTAAAAATTTATATCCTACTGGGTACATTAGAATTGGAAATAAGGGTCAAGCCTCAGAGAGCATGGGATATAGCTCACTAAAAAATATCACTTTTACAATGTTTTCATAGGCAGTCTAAGAGAGTATTTTTTTCCTATATTTTATTCAGTTTAAAATTAAAAAAAAACTGAATAGAACTAAACAAATTGAAACAATTCAATTCAAATAATGAAGACTAAATTCTTAGCTTAAAAACATGTCTAAGATGATATCATTGTAAGGAAACAATTGTGAACTCCATAGAAATATCTTTTTTAATTTATTAAGTAATTATTCTAAACAATTATCACAAGTTCTAATGTTATAATAATTTTTAGAAGACATTTTTATCACAAAATTCATTTAAAGTCTCATTATCTAGTGTTATAAATAAACTTGGAGACTCAATTGAATGTCAAAATATTTGGAGAAATGACAGGACTCGTTTTGCACAAAAATTTAATTTCTTAATTTCACTGTGATTAGTTTGAAAAGTTAACCTTCTTAGTATCACTTACAAAAATACGAATTAAAATGGTCAGTTATAATTTTGTAATTTAATTTCAATAAAAAAATATAATTAAGAAAAATAAGTATCCAATTAAAATGAATCCAACTGACCATTAATCACAATAAAAACATTAAAATTATTTCATGCATAATAATTTGTATTACTTATTTCATATCCAGATAGAAATAAAAAATCATCTTGACATCATGAAGAAATACATGTAATATTGAAAATAATATATCTTACAAAATAAAATCATGTAGCTAAAAATTTTCATGCCTGACTAGAACTCCCCAACTATTAATCCTCGAAATCCCAAGAAAACAACTTATGTGTTTACACTGTACACAACATACCACCAACCAAGAACATGATTCAAAACTCCATCAAGGGAAAATCATCCTTTTGTAGTTGTCATGGTACACCTCAAAGCTTGTAAGAACTAAGCTCTCCACTATAAGATAATTTTAGAATAAAAAGTGTGATGGAAGTCATCGAAGAAGATCTGGTGGTCCTGCTCTCTCTCAGACTAAATCTCTTCTCTTAATTAATCGAAAGTCGAAGGGATCATGAGAATCTACCAATCCATCAAAAATCAAGTCAACCAATAAGTAAATGATATGATAAATTAAATGAAGAGTAAGAAGAGTAAACAATGTCATCCCTAAACAGAACTTGATACACATTTGTGATTGAGGGTTCATGGAAATATCATATGATAGCCTATATGTGATAAAAACAAAAAGGATAGGTAGTAAGAGATGCAAAACTGAATGAAACCAGATTGAAAATTAAAACAATGAGGAAAAAAATCTACTAAGAAATATTCATATCATTGGCCTCCATCAATGTTCGAGATTAAACCAAGAGTAGGCACTGGGATCAAACCACATAATGTTAAAAAATGTGTGACCAACTACAAAATATTAAGGTGACCATCACGTAAAGGTCACATGACCCCCATGTGAAGGTATGTTGGTCCCCACGTAAAGGTAAAATAGCATATGCGCATCAACAATATAAGGGTGTCTCCCTCAAACCCACCTTACGTAAGAGGAAAAATCTAACATAAAAAAGAAATTTAAATGGTATAATTATAAAAAAAATTATATATAGGGAAAATCGGAATGGAAAGAGAAGATCAAAACCACCATTTTTTTAAATAAATAGACACAATTTTACAATACCAAGAATGATTTAGAATCAACATTTTTCGGTGTATGTATGAATGGTCCATTACTAATTTTGTATAGATTCTTTGAAAAGGGTCACATTTTAGTATTTGGGATAAAAGATAAATTCCATTAGGCCTCAGTAAGGGAACAATAGAGGCTAGGTTTTGAGGCTCCAATGGTTGATACAAATGCGATTAACACTGTAGACCAGCATGGGGTAATTAAGTATTCTCACTAGATGTTCCCAATATGTTCTTAAATTGATAGAATAGTATACCCATTAAATATATATTCCTTTTAAAAAATTAATCCAATTGACCAAAAATCAATTTCGGTCGAGTAATAAAATAATCCCAACAACAATTATTGTGCTTTGTACTAATGTGTCACCATGATGGGAGTGTGTCTTGTGGGAGGTATGGTAAATTTCCAGGAGTGATAGAAATCATCAATCTTGAGGATTCCCTTATTCTTTTAAATAATAATATTTTAGGGTTTTATATCATTATGGAGGACAACATGGTTATTACAGTGTGTGACACCATTATAGAGATAGTAGAGACAAAAGGTAATTCTATGTTTTCTTTTTTTTCTTCTTTTTTTTATGTTTTTTAAATAATTTTATGATTCATAATATTTTTTTACATGAAAACTATTTTAAATATTCTTAGTGTAGAAATGGAAGATTTTTTTTTTGGTTCCCATTATTACTTCAGTTTTATTGGATTTATAAATAGAGATATGCATTGTGATCTTTTAATTTATGTCATGAATTTTATTTTGTGATAGAACTATTTTGAAATACATCTTGTTTTAATTAAGTTATTTATATGTATGAGTCTTCCATTTGATATCAATATATATAAATATGCAGAATATTCTTAATTTTATTTAAATTTTCCATGTTATGTCTTAAAACTATTATATGATACTCGAAATGGATATTTTATTTCCATTTTGAATTTCTTAAGAATGTTTCAATTTTTTTTATTTTATATATCTTGAATCTATTAAAAAAAATTGACATGTGTTGATAAAAATACATCTATATTATTTACCAATTCAAATTTTTCCATTATATACAATTCTATTTTTCAATATCAATAACTATTATCAAACATAACCTTAATATTTGATGAGTAGTGGTGTTGGTACTGTTGAGAACTTGTTAGATATTTTCATGGAAACAATCACATATACTAGTCTTATAAGTAATTTTACATAAAAATATGGTATACCATATATATAATTTAGTTATTTCATTTATTTTTCTTTTTGATCAAAAAAATATTTCATTATAAACGATTTTCTGCATATGTTCTCTATTTTCTATTTGATATATTTTTATCATTTATTCCGCATATGTTCACAATTTTTGTATTTGATGTTTTTTATCATATATTTGATTTTTTATTTCTCAACTACTTAAATGATCTCTTCAAAATTATTTCTTTAAATCACTATGATAAAAAATCCACTATTTCTCTCACCATGGATAATATTTTGGGATGTCACTCCTCTCCCAATTGCACTACTTACAATATGTTTTATCCAAATAAAATATTTTTCATGTATTTCCCCTTATTCATTTTTTGAGCTGCTATAATTGTATAGAAATACTCACAATCTAGTTATATGGGTATATTATGATTATCAACCAAATATAATGCTTCTCTATTACAACTCATGTGTTGTACTTCATGTCAGTAGCTTTACAAACTATGATATGTAGTGTGAACATTCTTCTTCATCATTATCACTCCATCAGTATTCTTCACATAATTTTGTATTAAATATAATAATTCATCTTTTTATCCTTATAATTCTCATATCCCCACTCATCTCACCTCTTTTATGATTTAATGTGTTCTTCTAAATTACACTTTAATAAGGATTATTCCACATAGATTTACCCACATGAATTTCATCCATGTGTATTAGAGTGTTCTGTAATCATTCCTTTCTATCCCATCTCATTTATGAATTCCCTAATAGTTTTAATTTCGTATTGTAAAATTTTTATCTCTTTATTCATGCCAAGTTGTCAATTAACTATATTTGAAAAGAAATCTAAGAATTACCAAGAATTTATTCCTATGAAGTATTTATTTTTAGTAAAACTCAAATTATTTCTCAGTAAAGGAGTTCTATAAAATAATAATAATATATAAGTATTTCACTCAACATCAATGGTGTTGGAATGGGTTTTGAAGACTCATTTGGGATTTTCATCATCTTGTTAGTTATTAGAGTTGTTTCCTTGGGAGGTATTTCCTAGGATCTTCGAGATAGTGGTCGTATCCATATAGTATTATCTTCTTTTATACCTACTAGTTCTTCCTTTACGCCTACAGTAATTATCTATTTGTTCTATATAGCTAATCTATATTTCAAAATTACAACTTCTCTCCTCTTTCTTTTACCTGTCTCACAAAAATTTTCCTAACATTTTTCTAACTCCACTGGGGAACTATTGTGGGAAAGATTATTGAAGAGGTAGAATGTATGTTGGGAAGAAATCATTGGGAATTGATTGTGTCGATGGGATACCATTGCTAATATTAAATTTAATTGGCCATAATGTGGGATCAAACGATGATGGAGGAAAAAATGAATACTTTACTGTAATTTAATTCTCTCTCCTCCGCCTAATTTCTACTATGTGGACTACAATGAAATCACAATTGAGATCACTCTATTGAGTGGATAATTTAATATTTCTCTTTATTGAGATTAATAATGGAAACAATAGTTTCTATGAAACAGTAGGTTGCTAAGTTTCAAGAGCTTCAAACAACTTTAATAGAACAATTGTGGTCTTTGTGAGAAAAAATGCTAGCAATGAATTCATAAGTGGTTCATTATAATGAACCTAGAAATTGAAGTGAGGAATCAATTGTGTGTTCATCTGGAATTGGATACAAGATTGTAGATGTTAGGAGAGTTGATCTACCTTATTTTTCAAGAGATGATCCATTATTCTTGATCACCAAATTTGAAGCTTATTTTCTAGAAAATTGAATAAAAAAGGACATGAAGTGTCATTATGAGAAGTTAAGTATGGAGAAAACTATTTTTTTGGTTAATTTCTTATCTTAGAGATAATTTAGGTCCATAATGGTAGTATTTTAGGCCCACAATGATGTAGAGATACAGAAATGGTGATGAGAAGCTTAAATTCTATCTAAAATGGCCTGATGAGGAAGATTATGATCCATGTTCTTCAGTTGATAAGCATTAAATGATTACTAAATAGGGCCAAAATGTTCCAATTCTAGCAGAACCACTAGCCATGGAAGAATATATTTTGAGAGTTATTCTATAAAAAAGAATGATTGAAAATGAATTTTATAAAGAAGACATTTATTCTATCTTACCAAGAGTTGAGTCATATTTTTCAAAGGTGATGGTTTCTAGTGCTCATAAGGAAACTATTACAAACATAGTTTGTGTAACTAAATGTGAGTTTGAATTTAAAAATACTAATACCCATTTCTCTTATGAGTGATGTATTTTTTATAGATCCATGAGAATAATTTTTGGCAAGTGTCAAAATCTTCCTCTACCATGGGGATAAATAGTAAACTGAGAAGAAATCTACTGAATGATATTAGGCCAAATCAAATGATGCAAGGAACTCTTCCACTGGTTGTGAAAACAAGGATGGAGTTTTCGTTGGATGAAAATATTGTGGTGATAAGCTATGGTAGGGGAACTGATGTAGTTGGGATACAATGGATGTGCGGATTACAAGTAGGGTCGGTTTTCAATGTGCATGATGAATGTTGTTGCTCTATAGACTTGGTATTGACTCCCAGGACTAGTTCAATGACAAGGTAACAAAATATTATCATCATTGGAGATGTTTCAGTCCTATCTGAGGATGGTAAATGTATTTTTTTGAGAAACCAAGGAATAAGGTTTCCTTATAATAGTGTAAGAATCTTTGGGTATTTGAGTAATGTTCTATTAAAGGGGATGATCCTCTCTTCTAGGAAATTTTAGATTAGTATGATTTACAAAGACCTAATCCATAGAAACATGGGTTGATATATCAATACTAAGATAATTTAACTTGAATATGTATTAGTTCAAAGATAAGGAAAAAATGTAACACCTCATAGTGGTAAAGATACACAACTATCTCAAGGTGTATATGATAATGAAAAAGAAGGTGCAAGTTATTGACTATGATTTCTGGTGAAAAGGGGAATCTATTGGTAAGTGATTTTATTAAAAAAAATCTCATGAGATAATTTATTTGGAAAGTCTGGGGAACATGTTTAATGACAACAACCACTAATGAATTTGTGGAAATGTTTGATATGATAATTGAATCACTAGAAGTTCACAGTTCTTGGAGTGGGCCATTTATTATCATAGGAAAATGGCACAAATCTGAAAGGTGTGATTATGAAGCCCCATTAATAAGACAATTTACCTACTTTGAAATGTGTAGGATTCCTTGTTTTAGTGGTACATTAATTATTCCTAAGTAGGCCTCAGCTAACAGTTGGTATGATCTCATAAAATCATCAAGAAGATTTAGATATTCCTAGTATGTGAGTGTTGAAAATTTTGTTTGAATTTTTGATGTTACAAGTGAAACAACTTGTTCTATGAATGAAAAAACTTCCCATGATGTTTCAAATGATGTTGAACATATAAATATGAAATTCAATGGTTTTCATGTTGGAGGAAACAATACTGATTTAGAGTTTTCAGTTGGACTAGAACATATACTCAGTGGGAAAAAATAAAGATAGTTATTGTAATGTTACTTATCTTCATAATTACAAGAAAATCGGTTTTGATGTACTAGATACTATAATTTCTACTAGAATACCAAATATCATTATTCAAATACTAAATTACCTAGTTTTTATTCTTATTAATCTATGACTAGATACTACTAATACTGAATTTGACTACAAAAATAGTGATTTTATAGGAATATGCAAACTTTATGTTGGGAAACCTTTTAGTCCAATGATTGTTTTAGTCAAAAAATACATGGACAAGCAGTTCTTCCTTCAGGCCACTGACTCACTATGGCTCCTAGAAACAGAAAATTATATTTTCTAGGCTTGTGATAAGAATATTTTTTCTCCATAATAGGATTATTTATAACATTATTGCATTCTAAATTTTAGTGAAAGTTATGGAACTGACACAAATCTTGGACCTACCAAAATGTTTATTGTTAAAAAGGATAAAAATGGCCTTATAATTTTGATCCTAAAACAGTAGTTGGAACTACATTTTCAATATATAGGAACACAATTACTCTTGTGGGTCTTAGAAAGGTGTCTAGTTTGAATCTCACTGATAAAAATTTTAGTTTATCCATCCATTTGTCAATGGTATGAAGAAGTAATTTTTAGAGTTATTCCTTGCATATGGAAAAGTTCATTTCAGAAATTACCAACTAATGATCTCAGTCACTTAGAATAGACTTATGAATTCCATGTAATAGGATGACCTCCTTAACAAAAACCATTGTCCCCAACCTAGTTTTATAAGGGTGTTTAATCTGAACAAAATGTGAATAATTACACAATATATCCACAAAAATCATAAATAAAACAAATCCTTATGATTAGGTAAGCCTAATACAACTTCCATTTAAATTTCATTACAAATTAATTTTGGTACAGGCAGTGGTTGTAACAAGCTTGCTGGAAACATCGCATAGTGTTTCTATCATTGGAACATCTCACACTCTAAAAAATATCATCATGTAGCATGTCATTCCATTATTAAACAACCAAATATCCAGTTGATTATGTGTTTTTAGATTCCCAACGTGTCCTTTTTATGAAAAGAAATGACAATATTGGACAAATTTTGAAATCAAAACCTAGTTCAGTGATAAAACTAATCTCCCTTGGTAATATATCATGTCGTCTCACAATTGGTAGTCAGGTTGGGTGTCAAGTTGTATTTTAATAACTTTAATAATACTACTTATCGCTTCATCTCCCTAAATATCATTCTTGACTTTATCCAACTCTATCCAAAATGGTTCAGATACAGCTAAACGAAGCTATATGATTTTCTTGGAATCTGTATTTTTTACCTCTAAACCCCATGATAATGAATATATGGCATGATCTTCCCTACTAGGTTTATAAAACACTTCAAAATTCAATCCCAATAGTTTTAATTTCCAATAGTGTTTATTAATAGAATTAATTTTATGATCAAACAAGTTCTTGAGATCTTTGTGGTTAGTATAAACCAAAAAATGATTCCCCATTGAGTATTGATTCTATTGACTCATTACCAATACCAAAACCATAATTTCCTTCTCATACACTAATTTAAATAAATTTTATTCTTCCAATATATTTCTATTGTACACCATAGGCCATGCCTCTTGAGTGAGCATAGCTCCAACCCCCTTTTTGTAAGTATCACTCTCAATAATAAAGGACTATTTGAAAATTGGAAGAGTTAAAAGATGTTAAAAACAATTTATAATACATTAAACTAATTTTTTAGAACATTTGAGTTTCTTGGGGTCCATACAAACACCTTCCTAAGAAATTATATACCACATATATTCAACTGGTTTTTAAGTGAAAAAACTCTTTTTCTTGTAATCCATTAACTGTCCCACTTGAAACATGTCATACATTGTTTGAAAATTTATGATATTTTCTATCCAAAATTTTATTTAATGATTATATCACCAAAAACAATAACAAATATTTTTTATAATAACATTGAATAGTTTATTCATGGTTTACTAAAAGGTTTTCGGATTACTTATGATCCAAAAAGTCATAACCATCTATTCACCAATGTATGAGATGTTATGTCCACAATTTTTTTGTAAAAGGGTATATAATCAAAAATTATGAACAAAAATTTTACATCCATTTGAAGAGTCTATTCATGGTTGATGGAAAGTTTTTCAAAGCATTCATGAGCCCAAAATTCATCACTTTCCCCATATCTTCTGAACTCATCTGAATTTGATAGAAACTAAGTCCATCTTAGTAACGTTTTTTACCCATTGTAGATCATCAAGTAGTTCCTCAATCACTTGAATAGGGAACCTATTTAATATTTTCAGCTTGTTAAGGGCTCATAAGTTCACACACATCCACCATCTCCAATATTTTCTTATATATAATAATGTTACTATCCTAAGGTCTACTAGTATGATGCATGATTCCACTTTCACCATCCACAAAGTTTATGGAGTGATCAATAATATTTCATGGTGTTATCCCTCATGGTTCATTATATAAAGGTTGATATTCAAACATAACTCCTCTAACTATTTCATGAAACATCAATGTTTTGTGGAGATCCCTTTTTTAGGAAGATCTAACTCTATTTTCATGATCAAACCTTCTATATGACATGTTGATTTTGTATCAACTATCACAGGTCCATTGTACTCCCTTGTATCACTATTATCCCCTCTAACTTTACTTATTTTATATCCCATTTAAACTCCATAGTTTTATGGTTCCAAATCATTAGAATGGATCCTAATGTATTTGGACACTTCATTACAAGGACTAGTTCTAGCTCTCTGATGTCAACCACCTAATATTTAATATTAAAATGAATTTGTTCCAAGACTACCCCAACCTCCTCAAAAACTCCTTGAGATATAGCTCACTACCCATCCCCCAAAATAATTCTAAATGGCTTGGTCATCCCAACATCCAAATTGGCCACCTTAGTGATGAATTTCATAAATTAGTTGTGACTAGCTCTACTATCCATTAGGACCTCAACTTGCACCCCTGAAACTTTTCCAAAAACATCATTGATTTAGTCTACCCCCTGACCATAAATCTAAACACCATTTACTCGTACATTGGAACTCTTTTAAGGTTTTTATCCTCTTTCTCGAGTCATAATTCCTCTTCATTGACCATTTTATTTTACAGTTACTTTATATCCCAAACTAATAACCTAAAATTTTTATCAAGATAATGATGCATAGGATTGTAATGTTTCACATAGAAAAAACACAAACTCTTTGGCTATCATCCTTCTCTTTATTTTCTATTAATAAATATCATTCCATTCCACCCTTCATCACTAGCGATTCTTATTATTTCTTTGTTTCTGTTTCAACCATAGGCTGACTAGTTTGGAAGTTGGCCAGAGAAAACCCATTACCCTAGAAAACTGGAGGAGGCAACGATTTTATACGAACTCCCTTCAATGGACCATCCCCTACCAACTATCTTTCAACCTTTCTAACAATATTCAATAGCCTTAACATGTTTTCTAGCTCATAAGTAGATACTCTATTTTTGATTTCTTCTCACAGCCATTCCATGAATGTACTCATAAACCATGGGTCGATAAAATTTGGTATAATCCAACATGCTCAAATTCCTTGATGTATTCTTATATAGTCCCAATTTGAAGTAATTTCTTTGGGGGTCATAGTAGATCCCCCGCTATAATTTTATCATCTCTATCCATGAGTGTCGATTTCAATTGGTCCTACTTCAATCTTAGATTGGAATTTTTCCAATTCAAGAATCAATACAGAACTGTGTTCTCCATACAAAGTTGTGATATAGGCACCTTCATATCCTCCATTTTCTGGGTAATCTAGAAATAGGTCTCTCTTTTCATAATCTAGTCGAATGGATCTTTGGTGAAAAAAGTCAGGAGCTTGATTTTTTTCATCATATTTTTCAATCCACCTTCCCATGCTAGTTCATCAGGAAATAAAACTCTTCCATATTTAGTTCGGAACTATATAATCCCACTTACACTTTCTCTTGGATAATTAACAGTGGACTTAATATGTTTTTTATGTTCATAATTATGTTCTACTTGTAACTCAAACTCATTAAAAATTTTAATTTTTATTTACTCTATGTTATGCACCCTTAGAGAAAATTATTCTTCAGTTTTTTGAAAATTCACTAGAAAAAAAAACATTAGTTTTGAAATTGGTCAACAATCACAAAATCAGTTTTGGTTTGCATAGTCATCATCGACTTTTCATGTGCAAGCTCCCATTTTTTCCACCCCAAATCTCATCATTCCAGAACCATCTCTATATTTTCATAAGCATGATCTCTCTCTTCTTGTTTCTAAAAAAACTTTCCCAATCCCATTCAACATAAGGTATCCTGGTCTCTGTCCTAGTATGCATCCAATTGATGGCCTACTGGAAGACTTCACTAAAAAAACACAACACATGCCTAGATAACAAAAGAATTTTCCAACATCAAATGATCTCAAAAAAAAATCATAATCGAGCCTCTTAATGTAAGAACCAAAATATTAGGTTTCCTATTAACTATGTTCGAAAAAACAATCTAATAACTAGTAATAATTCATTCATATGAAGTATTTCTTTCTATACCACGTAAATCATAGTTCATTTGTAAAATTCTATTGAAGAATTAAAATGTTGAAGTATTTCTATCTATATACAGTAAAAAAAGAAATAGGGTTGACCACCTCCTAAGAGTTCTAGAGACAATCAGAGGGAAACTACCTCTCCACTATGCCACCACCAATAGATACCCAAACTTCTAGGAAAATGTTTGGTATCTTCCCCAGGATGACTGCCAATAATATTTATAGGTAGAACTATTAGACCCATTGATTTGATGAATAACAACATCACCATATATCAGGCTCACCTCCTCATCCTATGATATGTATGAAAGATAGGGGTGGTTAATCATCCATGACTATTCACCTCTCTCCTTATAATTCAAGTAAACCAGTTATGCATCAATGTTGAGAAAAATTCAACTCTTCTAAAATATTATGACATAAATTATGATCATTGGATAATAAAATATGTGTTTTACTTTCATTTCCTAGGTTCCATTAATTTTTCAACAACAAATGAGTTTATTTTCTTAAGTTATGTCATTAAAAAGACCATATAACTTTCATCGGATTATATTAAATCGACCTCCTTATTTTAATTTCATGTAATTTATGTTTCTTTCCTATAATTCCTTAAATATCTCCAATAATTCATATTGAATTGTAACACACATAATCTATTGATATATCACTCTTGATGAATAAGGCACAAGACAAACCACATCCACTACTAGAAAAAAAAGGAAAATATAGAGGGAAATCCTAGGAACCTCAGCCTCCCAACCTTCCTAACTCCTTCCACCCCCATATATGATAATAAATTTCATAATTTTTGATATTTTATTGTTTTAAATTTTTACATGAGCATTAATAATTTATATGATTTATATTTTTATATTTATGATTTAGGTGTAGAGTTTTTTTGTGCCATTGGTTCAGGTTGGTTGTATGTATGTGAGTTTCTTAATATTTTCTACCATATTTCTTATTGGAAATATTTCATATGTTATATATTAAATTTTACTAGTTTCTCAATGAAATTAATTATATATTTATCATTATGATTGACAGTACACTATTTGATTTTGGAAAACTCAGAATGAGGGGGGTTTTAGGAATTATAAAATCGAATCAAATATGGTTTTCCTTAGTTTAAGGTTTGAAAGTGGTTAAAATTTTTCAACTTAAAAAATCATTTTAATTAGGTTTTTATAGATAGTCTTGGGTGTTTTCCTCTATTTATAGAGGTTATTTGTGGTTTTTAAATACTCTTAACCATGTAGGTTTCATGAGTGGTTTATTTCTATGAATGGTTGGAAGATGATACAAATTGTTGGTCATTAATTTCAAGTTTTGAATCATGATTTATTTGGTTTTTTTCTTTAAATTATTACTATTGGTGATATTGTGGTTTAAAAATGTTATATTGTTATTGGGACCAATTTTCTACTTGGATTTTTTTGTTAATGCTTTGCAACATTGAGTGTCTTGATCATGTTGTATTTTCATATTGTTGTGGCATAAGTTGGAGATTTTTTTTTGATTATTACTTTTTGTATAGTTTTTTAATTGAATTTTGATGTTGGATTGTGATTAATTATTTATTTTTTTATTATTGATGAGGGTTGGTTCTATCTATAAGATTTATTTTTTTTCTTTTTTTTTATTGGTGCATTGTTGCATTGGATTTATTTATTTTCATATTGAGGATTATTTTTGATATAATAGTTTTTGTTGTAACATAATTTTTTTTGGGATGTTGTATTATGACTTTGTTTTTTTCATGGCATTGAACTGTATGTGTTCCTATCAGTTGTATTTTTTCATGTTGGCTACATATTATTTTCCTCATAAATTAAATTGAATCGTTAATAAAGTCATCAAGTTTAACATGTGTTATTATGGTTCCATCAAGAATTATTAGAAATGGTAGTTTCTATATATTAAGGGGATGAAAATGGAATATTTTTTCATCTATCCTAAATATCATTTAATGTTAGTTTTTCCAAGTTATCCATTTCTTTTCAATGTTACATGTTTTTTAACTTTTATTATTATTAAATTTATTTTAATATTTTTCTAACTAAAATATTATTTAAAATTAAAATATCATTTATTTTATCCTTAAATTTTCATAAGGATAAAGCCACAATTGGGATGGAATTCATGGAAGATAGATATATTACAAAGATACATTATGGAGATAGAGAAAATTAAATTGATGTTTTCAAGGTATGTTTTAGAAGTCCATGTGAGAATGGTAATTATTTTCATTGTAAATATGTATTCATTTTATTTATTTAGGTACTATACATTGCAAATGTTCTTATATAATTTGAGATATTATTGTGTATTATTCATTGTGAATCATTGATTGAAGAATTTTGTGGTGCTTTGTTATTGATCAAATGATTAATTACACATGAAAACATTTTCACTAACTGAAATAATATCCATTAAATAAATTAAGGTATAAAAATAAATAAATTAATGGTAATGTAACATCTTAATATTAAAATCCTTGATGAATTATTATGAACAATTGGATGAAACAATTGGTCAAACTCTACATAAATGTTAATTAGGATATTATTATCCAGTGTCCCATCTTGTTTTTTTTATAAAAATTCATTTCAATTATTCTTCAATGGTATTTAGTGTCACTTACCCAAAATTGTTTAATTTATTGCAGTATTTTGTGGTGTATTTATAAGAAATTGTGTTATTGATGAATCATAACTAGATCATTTACTTCAAAGGCCTTTCCCATGGACTTTTCTTATAGTTATTTTTTGTACTCCACAAACTTGTGATATTAATTTATTTATATTACAATTCCTAATTATTGAAAACATTGTGAGAAATGTTCTTGGGTAAACCTCTTAAATATTTATATATTTTGGGACCAAATAAGAAACTTATATTTATTCATTGGGTTATGTTTATATTTGTTCCAAATTTTTTATATTAGCGGGTTTTTATCATTTTTTTGCAGATGGTTTTTCTAAACATATTGATGGATGGCCAATATTAATGTTATGTAATATTGAGTTTGATTTAAAAATCTATAAATGTGTGTAAATTTTTGGTTAAAAATTTATAATTATTATTTATTTTGAATTATTTTAATATTTTTCTTTGTAGGATAATTCACTAAAGTCATGTATTAAATGTGTAAACCAAAGACAATTCATTGATGTCATGGCTAAAAGGTATGAATCAAAATGATGTGTTGGTTATGTGTATGAATTTTGGTTGTTTTATTAATATATTTTCATGAAATATGACAAGTTATATATATGTTTTGGATATTGTAATTAATTTCATTAATGAATATATTTTTTTGGTTCTAAAATAATTATAATGTAATTTATAATGTTTCTTTTTTAGAACCAAATATTAATGTATATAATATATTTCTTAATTAATGTATATGGTGATCATAATTACTAGTTGATAAAGGGTATCATCAATAATACCTATGAAGACTTCTTAGAGTAGTTTTCATGTGATAGTGGCAGCCAATGATGGTCGTGAAAGGGGTGTTTTCAATCTTGCCTACTGTGACTGTCAAAAGAAGTTGCAGAGAAATCACCCATGTTCGAGAATCCTCTTATATGAATAGAATATGAATGAGTGACCTCTCATGGAAATGGGTGAGACACCCTCATCCATCTCCATCCTTGTCTTCTTGATCACCACCAACTATCTCAACGCCTTCTCCCTGAACACCATTAGTTTTTCCCTATTCCCCTTCCCATACCTTCTCTAGTTTCTCTTCATTATCAATATGTACCAATATGATCAATGTAGTGTAGCTTCTAAATATCCATGGAATGAAAAAACCATAGAAGGTGATCTTCAAGGGAAAAGTGATGATAACATGATGGAAATAGGTGTTGCAATCTTTCATTATAGGATTAATTTTAGTCATTTTAATATTCATTAATGATATAAAAACACATAATTTTTTATTTTAAATATATTGAATCATATTAATTTATTTCCAATCCCCTGAATTTCAATGGTACTAGTTGATCATCCCATTACTCCACTTGTTCCACGATGCCTTCCTCCCCAACAGGTCAATAGATACTTCCTTGGATGATAATGGGAACTCATTTATTGGCTATCTGATCCTACCCAACCCAATAAAATCGGTTTCGGGTTTACCATTCCCTATATAATTATTAATAAGGTAGGGTTCAAGTATCTTTTATAGGATACCAGAAACCATTTAAATTTAATATAAATTCGGTTTACAATTTCACAACTTAACAACATTTTTTTATAAAAATCAATTTCATTTAGAGGTTGTTTTTTACCAATAGTTTAAACCCCAACTGATCACTAATTTTTTTATTTTTTTTAGCATAATTTTTTTAAACAAATTTCATTAATTATTTTATTTAATAATAGTTTTTATAAAACTACTACTAAATATTAAAATTTAATAAAAAAATAATAAATAATAACAATAATGTACTTTTTTCATATATATATTTATATGTGTGTGTGTGTGTTATAAATAACTATATAATAATAATAATGTAAGATAATTATTAATGAATAATTGGTCATTATTAACAATTAATTATTTCTTATTAATTATTAATTATTTATGATTAAAATTAACTATTAATTATCAATTAATAATTATTTATTATTGATTATAAGTCATTCATTATTCATTATATATTACTAATAGTTATGTATATATATGTGTGTGCCTTTTGTATATTTCTATTAATTATTAATAATTAATACTTAGTAAATATATATATATAGAGATATATGTGTGTGTATATATATAAATATATGTATATATTTGTATAAATATATAAACATATTAATATAATTATATTTTTATGTGTGCGTGAATAAATAAATAAATATAATATAGTAATTATAATTTCTTAACCAATATGAACAACATATAATATGTAATTAATATCTAATTATATAAAAATATAAATGTATAAATATATGTAAATATATACATAGTTATAAATATATATATCGATAAATATATTTAAAAATATATATGTGTGTGAGTATTTAAGTATTTTTAAATAGATATAAACATTGAAATAGATATGAATACATATACATGTAATGCAAATAAATTGAAATAAATATATATATATATATATATAACATAAACATACAAATATATAAATGTATATAAATGTATGGGTATATATAAGGGCTTTGAACCAAACTATTATAATATAAATTTATAAGTATATATAAAGATAAGTAAATATATAAATACTTATAATTATATTATTATGAATATATATAAACAAATATAAATACATTCACATATATTTAAATATTTTATTATGTCGATATATATAAATATTTGAAGATATATAGATATATGTCTTTTAAGAGGGTATTATTGTCCTTTTTCAGTGGTTTATTATTTTATTCTCTCAGTATACATTCCTATCGATATAGTAGTGTTCCAATTGTAGTGATATTCCATCTTTTGTTGATTTTTCCATTATTATTTATTATATATGTGCATGTGAGTTTATATATATTAATGTATATTTACTTATAAGATATATATATAATAAATAAATAAATAAATGATATATAATTTAATAAATAATAAACAATAATTAAATAATAAAAAATAAATAAATAATAAACAATAATTAAATTATAAATATACAATAAATACAAAAGAACAATTTTCACACAAACAACACCTGATCCTTTTTCATCAGGGCAACCTAATATCCTTACAGGTTGGGTAATTTAATGATTAACTCTTTATTTATTAAAATTTTTAGGACTCTTGGAATCCCATGGTTAATGATGGGTTAAGAGGACCATTGCTCATCTGGACTATGTTTTTGAAGGCCCTTTTTGAATTTTAAGATGAATTAGAAGACCATTTTCACAAGGGTGTATCCCTGTGATCACCACCCCTGCATCACGAGGTTGGTACCCCCCCCCCCACGTCTTTTTACTACATGTGATGCCCATTTTTTTGGAGGTCAACCACCCCATCCCTCTCAAGAGGCCC
Source organism: Viscum album (assembly GCA_963277665.1). Lineage (NCBI taxonomy): Eukaryota > Viridiplantae > Streptophyta > Magnoliopsida > Santalales > Viscaceae > Viscum > Viscum album. The sequence goes on from OY728141.1 coordinate 1,432,449,190, forward strand.
AAGATCCCATATTCCCTCCTTTATGTGAACATGAAAATCCCCACGTACCTGACACCTAAATTCATTAGACAACCAGTGGGTCACCCCTACATCCTATCATTCATCTCCCATGGTTGTAACCAACAATCACACTAGGTCCTTGATTGTGTTGGTCATATCGGATGCCTTAACCTTCTAATATTGGCCAACATTCTATTGATGCCATAATCCTCTATAATCTGCATGCATTACCTTGTCAGAATTCACCCACATCCCCCCTTCATGATATCATCCCAACAAAGAAAAAAATTACCCCATCAATGTTACTAGAGGTCATCGTCATCGAAGGATATTCCCCCAAAATCATCTTCGACGGTCATCTTCACCACCCCTGAGGTCCCATACCCCAAAAGTAGTATGTTCATACTAATTGAAGACTACTATGTGTGCCACACAAGGGTGTCATAAGTCTCCCGAACATGTTCTATTTTCCCTAGCTATGTGGTCTGATACCCCCAGAGGCAGCATCACAAGGCATCACCTGCCACATGCCCATCTATGCCCCTAAGGTCCTATACTATAACACCCATGATATCTTATAAATGACCCTTTATTTATTTAATTTGAGTTTATAAAAAAATTTGTTTTTTGGGGCTTCTTGGAGGTTTAATTATGTTTTTGAAATGTTTTTAGAGGTACACGATTAGTGAATGGTTACTATAAACTATGCATCACCGCCAATAAACCATACAACATGTTTTGGGAGTCACTAGCCAGTCACACGATTGGTGCACAATTTGGAAAATCCATGAGAATGCCTAGGAGAAACCTTGTATATTGGATAGTGAGGAAAACCAAGTTTGGCGCATGGTTTTTCAAACTATGAGAGAAATAAGTGTGAGGGGTTGGATTAAGAAAGTATCATCGCTTCGTTGGCACACGGTTTTCAAAACTATATGGCCTAACTATACGACATATAGTTGGCACCCCAAAAATCAAGGATTTAATCTGAATTAACTCCCAAAACCCCATTTAATCTCCTAATTCTATAGGATATCGAATTCATTTTTCACTCTAGGCTTGAGATATGATCCCATTATATCCTTAAGTGATTCTTAGGTGAATTAAGGTGTGTCTGAGATCTGGATTCATTGTTAAGTCATCGTTCGTGACCATTATCTTCATATATTTTCTCCTCCTCTCTCTCAGAATCATATATATAGTCTATTATGGATATATTTATGACTATTGATGAAAATAATTATCAATTGTGATTATATGTATTGAAGGAAAGAATACCTAAATTTGGATCTAGATAATTTTAGTGTCTTTCTTCATTTTCTCCAACCATTGAGTTGTAGGTGACTTCACTCGCATCCTCACTATCACTAGAACATGAAGGATTAGTTTTTATTAAATGAGGTGCATGAAATAGGTTTAAAATACTTGTTTGATTCTTGATATAAATCCATTTGGATTAGGTTTTTGGAATTTTGGAAATTGTGTGGATTTTATAAAATTCTCTTTCTTATAATTTTATAATGATTATTTTAAAATTATGGGTTTTATATAATGAATGTAAAGTGTTTGATAAAAAAATCACAAAAAAGTAGTTTTCTATGAAATTAATTGGTCATGGTAATTGGAATAATTACATTAGTGTGTGTTGGTTGGGATGGATTATGGTTATTAAGTACCACCATCAAAGTGGGACTAAGTGTGGATGTGAAGTTCCACCATCAATGGTGACCGCAAGCTTCAATGTGTGTGTGTGTGTGTGTTTGTGTGTGTGTGTGAACATGGGAATGAATATCCCAATGAAATTAGAAAGGTTTTAAAGATATTATTTTTTCCATGGAACTTTCTTTTGGTTTTGATATAAACTATTTAACTATTTTTAAGATATTTTATATAAAATTTGATAACTGGTTCTTGCCTTGGTGGTGTGAGTTGGGAAGTCTTTGGGGAAATAATACTGAGTTTTTTACTCACCCCCTTCTTGGGAAATTTGTTTATGTTTGTAGATGTCATCTATCATGACACACATAATGGAAAGTTCATTCATTTATTTAGTGATGATTCTTGATACCGTGGATGGATCATGTGGTGTTGGATCTTTGAGATGGATGGGTTTTGGTTGTCTTGATGCCACCATGGTGTCTTTGAGTTTTTTCTTTCATTTTTTTGGATATGTCTTTATTTCCACTAATAATTTGATATTTTTGTTTAATCTTTGATTTCATTTGGTTGTATTATTGACTCATTCATTGTATATTGGATTGGATATTTACTGGATTTTATGTCTCAGTTTTTATTTTAAAAAGGGAAAATTATTTCCCAAATGTTCATGAAGCCCTTGGAATTTATTGTCTGATTTTGGTGTCTTGGGGATGTCACCTGAGGAAAATAAATCCCCCACCACTTCTCAAGACAATGAGGAGGGTTAGTATCTTACAAATGGTATTATTCTTGGTCAGTCATTGTTTCATTTTAGGTCAAATGGCATCAGTTTTTTGTTTTTTATTGTTCATTACTTGAGTTGGAATTGGTATCAGTCAATTTTTCTATCTCTTTTTATTGTAGTAAGGAGTAAGTATTGTCATAACTTTAAATGTAGAGCATAAAAAGTCCTAGATAACCTTTTTATGTTGATCTTAAAACTACCAATGTCTTTGGGTACAAAAGTGTTCTATGAAACTTCTTGGGGTGTTTCACCTCATCACCATGGGTTTAACTGATGATTGTTACATTTTGTTCCTTTATAGTAAGAATTCCCACTAGGACTACATTGTTCATTGTGGTTTTGATTATTTATGTAACTAGTTAAAAGGAATTATTTTGAAAAATAATAATTATAATGTTTATATTTTGAAATTAATGGTCATTATGTTTCTTTTAATAGTAATTCTGAGTTATCTAATCCTTGAATACTAAGTGAAATTTTCATTTGTTTATATACAATGCCACCATAAAGATGTCATAGATATAAACTGTAAGAGGTTGTAGATTATTTGGTTGCACCTAAGCCACAGGTGAACCAAAATTTGGTCAAAATCATTGTCCATTATTTTCAAGCATAGGATATAGGTAATCGAAATGATGAACCTTTACAAGTGGAACATTCAGTCCAATTCCAATTCACTCATCTTCAAGGGTATTCTGAACCCAAAAAATAAGAGTTTTGGCTAAATTTTGTGAATATAATCTTTTACTTTCTAGGAACACAAGATAAACTAAAATCCAATTTTCCATGTATATGCTTGATGATTTGGAATGCCAATGGTGGGATTTGGTTATTCATACAAAATTTTATCAAGGTATTACATTAGAGGATTTTGAATAATTTTTCAACAAAATATTTTATCCTCATAAATTTAAGATTTTATGAACTATGAAATTCTTTATCTTGAAGCAAGAAAATATCTCGGTAATAGATTATACGGATAAATTTATGAATTAATTTCTCTTTTCCTCATAATTTACTAAACCTATATCCTTGAAAGCACATATCATTGAATCTAGGCTCTGATTAGAGATCCACTCTAAGATTTTCATTCTATGTATTACTAACTATAAAGAGATGATAAATTAGGAATTTGGGGTGGAAAGAGATGTATTGAGAAATTTAATTGGAGGAAGCATGTTTATCCCTATTTAAATAGGTCGGAACTCCAATATTGGGAATAAGTGGAAGATAGAAACCTATTTACAAAGTGGTGGAGTGTCACTAGATCAGATTGGGGGATTAATCAACTTCCCTACTATACCGAAAGGAAAATTAGAAGCTTTCAATGTGTTTCACTTGGTCATATCAAGTAATATTGTACATCACAATCTACAGAATTCCACAACTGTAACCAGATGTGACACCTTTAGAGTCATTGTCACAGTTCTCTAAGGTATGGTGCAAGAGATATATCCCATGTCTCCCATACATCCTACACCATGACTGGACGATCTTTTTGGAATAACTCTCAACCTCATAACCAAGTGAGTCAGCAATATTCTAGGAACACCAAAACTTCATAGGATATTCAATCTAAATAGGTCAATAAAGTGAATGTGACCATGGATAAATAGTTATATGGAGCCGAACAGATGATTGTGGGTGATCAATCAGGTCCTTTGTTGGTGAGAGCTATGATTCTTTTGAATTATACACTTACATAAGCTCTGTTTCATATGGTAACATCCCACTCGTTTATTACTTCTATTATTGTGGATAATATAAGTTTGTATATTGATATGATTCCTTCTATTTTGAAACATCAAACTCCTCTTGGACAAAGAGAGTGTCGGGATTTTAAGTGTCTGGCATGTAGTATAAAAATTGATGGTGTGGAATTGTCAGGGGATTTCTCAGTTTTGGAGATGGATGTATGTGACTTGATCTTTCATATGGATTAGTTGACATCATTCAAGGCCCAAATCAATTGTTATTCCAAATGGGTGAGTTTCACATATCTTGATGGCATTGAACATCTCTATAGAGGATATTGGAATGTGAAAGTTAGAAGAAAAGGATAATTAGCACTAGTGGTTGGGATAATATATTATTAGTTTTTAGAAGTTACTTTCGAATCTACTAATGTAATCTCATATAGGTATTTTCCACCAATTGTGGATCAATTTATGGATGTATTCCATGACAATTTCTCTAGATTTTCACCCAAAAGAGATGTGGAATTTATGATTGATCACCTATAAAGGACCAGTTTTGTTTCACTTCTGCCTTATAGAATGGAACCTAAAGAATTTATTGAATTGATATTTCATCTAGAAGAGTGGGAAAGCAAAGGGTTCATTCATACTAGTATATCTCTATGTGAAGCACCTTTACTTTTTGTGAAAAAAGAAAGACATAAATATTCATATTTATCTTAACCAAGTTATGATAAATAATTGATATCTTATTCCATGAATTGATGACCACTTTGATTAATTTATGGGAGCCTATTAGTTCTCTAAAATTTTCTTACATTTGGGGTATCACCAACTACAAATTTGGAAGGAGGATATACCAAAGACAACATTCAAGATTAGATATGGAAATTATGAGTATGTGATTATGTTATTCAATCTTACCAACTCACCAAAAGTTTTTATTCCATTGATGAATCAGATATTTTACAGGTATCTAGATTCTTTTTTAGTGGTATTCATACTTGATATTCTGGTGTATTCTAGGGAAAAGGTCGATCATGAGAATCACTTTTTAATAGAGTTGGGTATCTTGTGAGATCATTATATATAGTTAAAACATTCAAAGATTTATTTTTGGATATAATAGGTATATTTCCTTAGCCTTGTCATTTCTAAAAAAGGATTTTTGTGGAAACTAAAAAGATATAAGCTTTTATCTCTTGGCCACCATTGAATAACATGTTTGAGATATGCAGTTTCCTTGGATCAACATGTTATTAATGATGATTTATTAATAACTTTTCATGACATGATTCCCCAGTAAAATCTTTGAAAATGAATAACATTCCTTTCCATTAAAAAAATAAATACCAAAATTATTTTCAAGAGCTAAGGGTTAACCTTACATCATCACCTATCTTGATATTTCTGGAATCAGGATAAGGATATGTGGTGTATTGTGATGCATTGGGGTTTGGGTTTAGATTTTTTCTTATATATGGGAATCATGTAGTATCTTATGGCTCATGAAAGTTATGTATACATGAAAAGAACAACCCAACACATGATTTGGAGCTATCTACTATAGTGAATGATTTGAAGTCTTGGTGTCATTATCTTTTTGGTGAGAAATTCATGGTGTTTATGGATCATAAGAGCTTGAAACACATTTTATCATAAGGATATTTGAATATGAGACAAGGAATATGAATGGAATACTTAAAAATGTTTGAATTCAACTTAATGTACATATCTGGTAAAGGGAAATCAATAAAAAATTCATTAAGTATAAATTCATACAGTTAGATAGAAAATGATACTTCAGATTAGTGGTAGATAATGTTGGTCATTGTTGATATGCATCTGGATTGTGTTTATCAGGGTGATATTGTGATTTTATTTCTAGTTCCAATTCTTCCTAATTTTTTCAAGAAGGTTAAAGAGGCCCATACATATGATTCTAAATGTTTATCCATGAGTTTAAAACTCAGTGGTGGGGAGACCATTGAGTGATAGATTCTTGATGGAAATTTTATATTGTGTTTTCAATATTTGATTGTGTTACATTTTTATTATCAAGAATATATTCATAATGACTACCACTATTCGAGATGGATTATTCCTCTTAGAATAAAAATATGTATAGGGAACTGAAAGCATGTGTTTAGTGTGTTATCATGAAAAGAAAAGTGGTGAAGTTTGTTTTGAGAAGCCTCGCCTTTCAGCAAGTCAATGTAGAGAACCAATGACCAGTGGGTATGTTGGAGTCCTTACCTATTACAATATATAAGTTATATAAAATATCTATGTACTTTGCCACAGGTCTAACAAGAATGGTTTAGAAACATGATGACATATGGTTGATTGTGCATCAGCTCATAAAGTCATCTCATTTCATCTCTATTCATGAATCCAATATGGTGGAAGACTTATCCATACTTTATATTCGAGAAGTGGTAAAGAGTGATGGCATACCAATTTTGATTATATTATACTTAGACCCCAATTTTATATCTCTTTTTTGGAAATCCTTACATTAATTCCTTAGAACCTTATTGAAAATGAGTATGGATTATCATCTTCAAATGGATGGACAATATAAAAGGATGATCCAAATGTTTGAGGACATGATTAGGTCTTATGTAATCTATTTTTGTGGCCCATTGTAGGATCACATACCATTAGTGTATTTCTTGTATAATAACTATTTACAGACCTCGACACATATGGAACCTTTTGAAGCATTGTATGTCCACCCTTATCATTCTCCACTTTGTTGGGTGGGAACAGGTGAGACTTCACTCGTTGGACCAATCCTTGTACAAGAGACAATAGAGAAGATTCAATTAATCAAAAATAGAATAGTGATGGCTCATAGTAATCATAAATAGCATGTAGATCATCAACATAGACTATTTATATTTTATGTGGGTGATCAAGTTTTCTTGATAACCTATCCAAGGCTTGGGCATCATCATTTTGGGAAATAGGGAAAGTTGTATCCTCAGTACATCAAACCTTTTGAGATGCTTGAATGAGATGGTGAGGAAGAATATTGGTTGTATTTTCCATCAAGTTTCAATTCTATTCATAATGTGTTTCATGTATCTCAAATGAAAAATTACCATCCTAATCATGAACATGTTATTCAATTGGATCACGTTGACCTAGATTTGGATGCTACTTTGATTCATCTGCTGGTTTGAATTTTGGATAGATAAGAGAAGATATTTCATGGGAAAATAATTATTCTAATACATTTTTTGTTGAAACATAGTCAAATTTAGGAATACACATGGGAGTGTGAAAAGAAAATATTGGAGCAGTGACCCAAACTCTTCCAGGATAACACCAATTTTCTACATTTGTATGAAAAAAAGACCAATGGTTGGGAGAATATATCACCCATGATTTCATAGACATTACCCTTTATTTATGAACTTTGTGCTTATAAAATACTTGGGTTAAGTTTAGGGAGATTACAAGAGGTTTAGACATGTTTTTGAAGTGTTTTTTGAGGTTCATGGATTGTCCATGGTTAGTAGAAACTATGCACCACCTCTAAGATATCATGAAACATGTTTTGGGAGTCACCGGGTAGGTGTTAGTTGGTGCACAGTTTGTCCAAATAGTGTGAATTCCATGGGGAAATAATGCATTTTGGACAGTGAGGAAAGGAATAGTTGGCACACCGTTTGTCTAACCATCTGAGAAAACAATGAGTGAGGTTGGATTAAGGTTGTAACAACACACAGTTGGAACATGATTTTCCAAACCATGTGGCGTAAAATTGGCACCCCAAAAATCTTGGATCTAATCTAAATTAACTCCAAAAACCCTTTAATCACCTAATTTTAATGGATCTTGAATTCATTCTTCTCACTAGTCATAAGATATGATCCCCTTAAATCTAGAAGAAATTCTTAAGTGAATAATTGTCCGTTAGAGATCCATATTCACCAGTAAGTCATCATTCTTTACCATTATTTTTGGATGTCTTCTCCTCCTCTCTATCGGAATCATAAATCTAGTCTTTTATGGATATATCAATGATTATAGATGGAAATAATGATGATTTATGATTGGATATATTTAAGGAAAGAATATATATGATATGATATAGAGAATTGTAGTTTCATTCTTCATTTTCTCCAACTGTTGAGAGGTAGGCAGATTCTCTCTAATCATCACATTTTCTAGAACTTGAAGGATTAGTTTTGATTAACGGAACTTCATGAAATTATTGTGAAAGGATTTTGTGATTCTTGATGGAAATATCTTTGGTTGTGGTATAAATTATGGGTGTGAATTTCCACCATAAATAGTGACACTAAGCTTGTGTGTGTGTGTGTGTGTGGTTGTTTGTGTGAACATAGAAGTGAATATTACAAATCAATGAAAAAGGTTCTAAATACTTTATTTTATTCCTAGAACCTGATTTTTGTTTTTATATAAATAGTTTTTAATATTTTTAAACTATTTTATATAAACAATGTTAACTGGTTCTTTTCCTAGTAGTGTGAGTTGGGAAGTCTTCGGGGAAATCCTATTGATTGTATACTCACACCCTTCTTGGGAACTTTGTTTGCATTTTAAGATGTCACCAATTGTGAAATAGGTAAATGAAATGTATATCGGTTCTTCAGTGGTGCTTCTTGATACCATGGATGTATCACGAGGAGTTAGAGCTTGTAGATGGTTGGGTTTTGATTTTCATTATTCCACCTTAGTTCCTTTGAGTTATTTCCTTTTGGTTTTTTTTATATTTATTTATTTCTACTAGTAATACGATATTCTTTTCTACTTTTAGATGTCCTTTGGTTGTATTATTTACTCATTCATCATATAGAGTATTGGATGTTTATTGGATTTTTTGTCACAGTATTTTATTTTCAAAATGGAAAATCATCCCCAAAATTTTCTTGGATACCTTGGCATTTATTTATAGCCTTTAGTGTCTCAGGGATGTCACCTAATTCTAGTAACTCCCCCATCACTCCTTAAGACAATGAGGAGTAGAAAGATTTCACATATACCATCCATGGTGTTGAGGTAAAATGAAAGTTATAGATAAAAATATATGAAAAGTTCTAGTTGAGGTGCCAAAATTCCGAAAATGTAAAACTACAAGTTTCCTTTTTTATGTTGGGTATGAAAATGACCTTTATACCCTAAATTCTCCCCTTCTCATCATTCCCCTTGGTGCTCATAGACCTCCTCTCTTGTGATAATACCAAAATGACCTCCTCACCAATGTTAGTCTGACCATCGCCTTCTCTCACCCTATTGTGTCATAAACCAACCTGGGTAGACCCCGAACCAGGCACCCAATCTGATCCACAATAAGGCCTGAGAGGAATTCCCGAACCTCCTGGGCTGGAAACTAGTGTCAAGAATTAAGGGAAATTGGGAATGATTTAGCCTAGAAACAATAAATAAATAAACAATAACACAATAAAATAAAAAACCACAAATAAAAATGAAATAAAACTAGACATACCTCCATGTGAACTCACAAGTTACCTCCAACCATAGAACCGCACTCACTCTAGGAGCGATCCATAGCTGAGAGAACCTAATTCTTAAAAATGATAAAGAATATAGTTGTGAGCATTTAAATTCCTAGTTGTGATGATAAAAAAACAACTCCCTATTTCTTAACATTAAAGAGAAAACCAATAATTCTAGTTTGAAAGTAATGCATATAAAAAATAGCTTTTCATTTCCTTTTTAAAATAAGTAACGAGCCAATAATTTCACAAGAACCATTTCCCATTTTATTTTTTCAAAACTATTTTCTAGAGAATATTGTATTTTCAAGAAAACCATTTATAAGAAGGAATAAATTAATAAATAAAGTTTCTTAATAAAAATTCATAGTAGTAAAAGCATATCACAAGGTTTTATAATACAGAGGAAATCATAACAATATTTCTATCATTTTGTACATAAAATGGAAACTAAACACAATACAATTTGAAAATAACACTATAAAAATAGTAGTAAACTAAGAGAAATCACCATGTCCAATCCATAAGTAGCTAGGTTTTTGAGGTAATAGATACCTTGTTTCTCAGTGATTAAGTTAAACAATAATCCTTTCTCATATAAGATCCACTGAAGAGGGATCAACCCAAAGTTACAGTGGTCCCCAACATCATAAAGTGTTTTGTTTATGTTGTATCATAATCCAACTAGGTATACCTAGACTTGGGACTTGTCATCCCCAAGCTATTAGTCCTAGAATATCCTTTATGTACCTAAATTTCCCTCATTCCATGATCAAATGGAGGTGATTTTTTATCAAGCTAGTATATACATAAATATCATATAATGTTCACTAAACCCACAATTTATTTTCCACCTCTAAATTAACTTTTAAACATATCTCATTTATTCCTTTACAAAATAAAAAATAGTTCAAAAGCCACGATACCAGACATATATTACATATTAAATATTTAGATTTCATCAAAAATCTAATTCAAGGGGCATGACTTAAGAGGAGTTTTTCATTCCTTTAAAATATTTAAAAGTGTTAATTGGGCCTCATCACTTTCAAATAAATAACATTATTTTAGAAAAAAAATCTACCTAATAAATTATAGTACAAAAACCATTATTCACATGAGTAAAAACACTTAAAAACCAAGTGATCTTATAGGATTTTTAATATTTCAAAACCACATTGAAATCATACTTTAGTAAGAGAAATCCATGGGAGAAATTAAGAAAAACATAGAAAATAATAGGAAAACAAATTTAAATCACTACAACCATTTTTTAATATCATATTTACTTTATATAATAATGAAAACACACTTAAAAAATATATAAATCACAGTTCTCAAATTAAAGGTATGGACATAGGATAGCCTACCTCAAAACATGACTCCTTGGATTATGGCCACTCGAATCCACCCATTTTCACTTACATTCATATGCACCTTCACATATATATAAACAAACCTAGCCCCAATGTACATATTCATATTTCCATAAGTGAATATTTATAATTTGAACCTTATATATATGTATATATTTTCATATACATGTATGTCACCTTTAATGAGTAGAAATTCACCCTAAATAATAAAAGGGAAATTAAAAATCACAAAAGACCTAATTAAAATTGGTCCAAATAATTATAATGGAATAAAACCTACCCAAAACCTTGAAACCTTAGGTGTGTGAGACCCAATTTCATTTCAATAGGGTCTGAGGAATCCTAAAAAGTGAAAGAAAACCATAGGCATAGAATAAAGCACAAAAAAATTAGACCATGGTAAAACCCTAGTGTTCAGCTGAACTCACACTACAACAAAGGGCAGAAGAAAAAGGAAGAAATAAGTCAAAAAATGAGGAATTTATTAATTGTGATGATTTTATTAAAAAAATGGGAGGATAAATGACCAAAAATTGATAGAAGAGGGGAGGTCATGGTGTGTGGTTGTAGGAGGGGAGAGGGATAAGGTTGCATGATAAGAGGAAGGGGGATACCCCTTTTATATTTTGTTTATATATTATTATTATTATCAACCTAATTATTTATTTATTTATTTATTTTTTATATCATATATTTGTTAAAATCAGTAGAACCACATAGTTTGGCTACACGGTCTACCAAACCATGTCCCAACTGTGTGGGAGATTCTATCCCCATAGATGGGACCCACACACTTTTCCCTAGGCTGGTGAACTATTTACCCCAACCATACACCACCCTAAATCTCTCAAAAATCTACCAAATATGGTGGAAAACACTTGGAACAAAACCCAAAATCCAAGTGAAAAAATAAGGACCAAGAAATAAATAAAATAAAAGATAAAATCAGGGTCAGGGTGTGGCATTTCTCCCCACCATGAAAAACATTCTTTCCAAGAAAGTCACCCATCTTAACGTGGAACAAAAAACAATATGCTCGGATCCAAAGGAAAGAAACTCCCTAAATTAAACCTAGAAACCAAATCCAAAACTAATGAATTACACTAAACTAAGGAATCTAATAAATTTGGTGTGACTTTTCAACTTCACAAATCACACCTAACCAACTGAAGATAAAACACTAAAAATATCCATTGTGGGCCTCCCAACCATTTAAAACCCCACTAGAACCGACTGACCCCAAACACAAGGGGTAAAAATGGAAGAAACTCAAACTGAACACTAGACTAAACAAACATTCATAAATTCAATAGTATGAAAATATATCTAAATGAACACTACCCCAATTTAAAATCATTCCAAAGGAAATCCAACAATTCAAAAGTGATTATCCATAAGGCAGAACCACCAAAATTTGAGGAAAACAAATACATTATTGTAATCACAATTGATTTATATAATATATCATCCAAAAATATCCCAAAACAAGCCAGCAATATTTTGAAACAAAAATGTTTCAAGATTTTTGAAAACCCTGGTGAGGAAAACTGAAATGGTTTCCACTCTGACATCAAAAACAAAATGTTCGATCAACATCCACCACACCTGAAAACTCCTTTAATGTGTGAAAATATTCACTCCATGTCCTATGGTAGGAGCCTTTGTGTCTTGAATCATCTATTACCCCAGAGTCAAGAGCTAAGAATTCTTGACTAGAACTTACTTTAATGGCACCGTGACTTAGAGAATCTCTTCAGGTTTCCCAGGAGGCCACACCAAAGATGTACCTTTATTGGATTATGGAATGATGGACTAGATTTCCCAAACCAAATACATTAGAAGTAAACAAGAGATTTCTCTTTCTTGTGAGAAGTAGGAACTTAGGAATGAGACACCCCATGAATATATTACTCTAGTTCACACTCTTGTCCGGATGGGGAACCATCACCAACACTGAAAAAATATAAACTACCAACCACTAATATTTTACCCCTATAAACCAACTCATCTAGGAATTCCACATCTAAAAAATTCCTAAACATAACTTTCTAAGATGATAAAAATCAATCCTTAAACATAGGACAAAGACCCCACATAAAGATATGATCATTCAGTATATTTATCAATTCCAACTCTAGGTAAAAGAAACTAGCCTATTCAAGATGCCCAAAACAACCCTTCGTCATCTATTTACCTATCCAAACACCCATGAGCTCTACCATCCTACAACCTCTATCAAAACATGACTTCTATAAAAAATAGTCAAATTATAAAGGAACTTAACTCCACCACTCCACTGGGGCTCTAGAAAAGTCTAACAACCAAAATAGACTCCCTAGGAAACTTGAGGACCTTTCTGGATGAAATAATCTAAATAACATAAAAACACCAGACCAAATCAATACAAACCAATACACAAGAAAAAACAAACTAAGATAATACTTTAACCCAAGAGTACCAATGTAAAAACCATACAACACATAATGAAACCAAAGTCCCCTTTTTGAAACCATTATTTTCATTCCAAATTCAAAACCATTTTACACTTCACAACCATTTGAACATAAAAATCCTTTTCAAAATTCACTTTCCATTTTAAGTCCTCTGGATCTAAATTCATTTTGACACTCCCACTTATCAAAACATCACAATACCCTTTTTAGAAACATTTCCATAAAGAAATACAAGCTAAAAAGGTTTGGAACTTACCAATGGTATTCCATGAAACCTCACATATATGCACCATTGTGCCATCTCAGGAACCTATCCACCCTTTCCAATAACCATCCATTAACCACGCACATTAATCGATATATATATATTTGTGATCACTCATAGGAATATCAAGGGTCAAATAAAAGGAATAACATCACTTTCCAAACCTCTCTTCTAAATACCCAAATGAATTTTTAAAATCACTCCTTTTTATCAAAAAAATCATTTTCAAATTCCCAGTTTATTTACAAATCACATCTTACAAAAACAATAAAATTTCAAAAGAACACCCCTTCCATTTTCAATAAAATTTCCTTTTTATTTTTAAAAAACCCAAATCTTTCATTTTTGAAAATCCCATTTTGATAAACCAATCATCCATTCAAAATTCAAGGATATCACTCCAAAACCAACTCAAACCAAAAACAAGAAAAAAAATAAACCTAGTCATAAAAAAATAAAAATTACAAAAACATAGAAAATATTCTGCTATACCAAACTTGTATTCATGGTTTTGAAGACTAAGAGACAATTTTTTTGAGCACATTAGAGGTCAATAGAGGTAGTTTTATAGTCTGCACATGGTTTTCCAAACCATTAATAGTAGCCATGAACCTGTTAAATTATTCCAAAATACACTCCAAACCTTGGAGCCTTTAAAAATAACCCACTAACTCTCAAACACTCAAAAAAACCAAAAACATCAAAAAATAAAATATTCAAACTCATATTTTGAGGCATAAACATCTTAGACCACCCTGGAAATTCATATATCCTTCTAAATAGTTGTTGATCACATGCATACACATAGTTGGCAACTCAATTCTGAACACCCTATCCCTAAACTACCATACATTCCTAAATAATGAGGTAAAATTCTCTAATACCATTTTTTCCAAAACTAACCCAGGTCAACCTTGAACCAGAAACCCGATCCGAACTAAAATAAGTCTCAATAGGTGTTCTCGATACTCCTGGACTATAAACTAGTGTTAAGCATCAAGGGCCACTCAATTTTTAATGATCTATCAAATAAATAAATAAAAACAAGAAAAAATTAAAAGAAAAAACTAGTGCCAGAAAAGGAATAAAACTAGGCATACCTCTATGTGACCTCACGACTCACCTCTAACTATAGAAGCATGCTCACTTCAATAGAAATCAAGATATAAGAGAACATGGTACTAAAAAATAATAAATAATTTAGGTGGGATCATTAAAATTCCTAGTAGGGCTTCCAAAAGAAACAATGTTCTATGCCTTACTATTAAATAGAAAACCAATCATGCCAGTTTCAAAATAATATATATATATATATATATATAGGTTTTATTTTCTTTTTTAAAACAATTAACGAGATAATAATTTCAAAAGAACCATTTTACCTTCCATTTTTTCAAAACCATTTTACAAAGAATAGGTTATCTTTGAACAAACCATTTATAAGAAGGAGTGAACAAATAAAAAAATAATCTCAATTAAAAATCATAGCAGTAGAATTATATCACAAGGTGTTATAATATAGATGATAGAATAACAAGATTTTTATCATTTTGTACATGAAAAAGAAATAAATCATAGAAGAATTTGAAAATAGTACAATATAAAATTCGAGTAAAATGAGAAAATATACCATGGTAAATCACTAAGTAGCTAGGTTAGTGTGGTATTAGGTACCTCATATCTCAATGATTAAGTTATACAAGAATTATTTCTTGTTATCAAGACACTGAATAGGGATAATTACAAATTCCAGCGGTCCCTAACATCATTAAGTATTTTTCTAGTGTTGTATCAAAATCCTATTAGGAATACCCAAACTTGGGCCTTGTAATCCCTTAACTACTAGCTATATCTTAAAAACCTTGGTACCCAAGGTTCTTACATTCCATGCTCAAATGTAGGTGAGTTTTTATCAAGTTATCATATACATACATATCATATATTTTTCACTAAACCCACTTTTCATTTTCCACCTCCAAATTACCTTTTAAGGGAAACCCATTTCTTCCTTTCCAATATCAATAATAGTTCACAAGTCCCAATATCAATCATACATTACATATCATGCATTCATCACTCAATACATTTCCAATAAAAGAGAAATTCCTTAAGAGGGGACTTACTTTTCCATAAAAAATTTCAAAGTGCCAACTTGGCCTCATCACTTTAAAAGAAATAAATTTATTTTAGAATAAATTTTTTTTGCAATAATTACAAGTTCCAAAACCATTCATCACATGAGAAAAAACACTTGAAAACCAATCAAGTTCCTAAGATATTTAATATTTCAAAAAAACCATGAAAACAAACTTTAGCAAGAGAAATCCATGGAATAACTTTTGAAAAACATATAAAATATGATAGAAACTTATTTAAATCATCGCAAGCTTTTTTCAGATCATTTTTACTTTATATAATAATCAAAACACACTTAAAACAACCAAGAAATCATAGTTCTAAAATTAATGGTGCAGGTGTTGGGTAACCTACATCAAAACATGAGGCCTTTAATGACAGACACTCAAATTCACCCTTTTTCACTTACATGGATATGAAACTTCATATATATAAGTACACCTATCCCCAATGTACATATTCATATTACCATAAGTGAATATATACATGGTTCTCTTATATATATTTATATATTTTCATATACATTTACGTTTCCATCAAAGAGTAGCAAGGCACCCAAAATAATAAAGTGGAAACTAAAAATCACAAAATACAAAATTAAAATTGGGAGAAAGAATTATAATATAATCAAACAAACATAAAACCTCGCTTCCTTAGATGTTTGAGACCCAATCTCACCTCAACCGGGTCTGAGGAAGACCAACAAATAAAATAAAACCCTAGGTATGGATGAATGAATACAAAGGACCATGAGAATACCCTAGGATTCGAAGAAACTCACACAATAATCAGGGGAAGAATAAAAATGAAGAAGGAAGTGGTGGGGAGGAGGATAGTCATACCTGCGATGATCACATAAAAAAATAAGATGATAAATACCCACAATTTGAGGGAGTAGAGGAGGTCATGGTGTGTAGCTGAAAGAGTGGAGAGGGTCTAGATTTCATGAAAAGATAGAGATAGGGATACAATTTTTATATTATGGTTATATATTATTATTATTATTAACATAATTATTTATTTATTTACTTTTATATTTTATTTATTTTAACCTGGTTGGTCGCCTGGGCTGTAGGGGCTGGTGTATGGCTAAATGCCTAATTGCACAGGCTGGATAGAGCCACTATCTAGGCCAGAT
Source organism: Viscum album (assembly GCA_963277665.1). NCBI lineage: Eukaryota > Viridiplantae > Streptophyta > Magnoliopsida > Santalales > Viscaceae > Viscum > Viscum album. Next base: position 1,432,466,190 of record OY728141.1, read on the forward strand.
AACTTTCTCTGGTTTAACACATAGTTTCCCCCAACCATGTACCAATTGTGCACCACCCTCCATAAATATAAAATTTCCCAAATCCAAGGTAAAAACACCTAGATATAAACCCAATATCCATGGGGAAAAACAAGGAAAAAAGAAATAAATAAAATAAAAAAGAAATCCAGGGCTAAAGTGTGAAAACCCACCTCCTCCCATGGGATCATCTCATCGTTTCCTCATCTATTTTGATCATCATATTGCTTCCTTCTAAATGTGCTCATCCAACCATCCTTCAACATACTCCTTTAGTTATGTTCTTATCCATCTATAGTCTCCTGCAATCATCCTTCTCATACCATAGTTCACTTGTTCCTAGGAGTTCCCTCCTCCCACCATCGGATCCTCTCTCACAAATAATATATCTCCCTTTCCCTTCTACCAGTTCCTACTGTATCTTAAACTAGATTTTATATACATTATACACCCCGTATATTTTTTTTGATTTATTTTTTTAATTGGAATAAATATAAACTAAGAATGATTTTTAATGAATTATATTCATTAATTATATAAGTTGATTGATCCAAATGGATGGAAAATTATTATTATAAAAAATAAATGTATTATTATTTTCATTTTGATGTAATAATTTTTAGTGATTCATAAGGAAAAATACATTATTGAGGTGGGAGATCACTGGGTATAGTGTTAATATAAGGAATTTCATTTCATGAAAGATCAATATTGACATTATGGATTATAAAGTGTGATGTGTCATTGTAAGAGTTAAAATACATATTAATGTTTGACAATGGTATTTTTTAGACCTTATACACGATGGGGGTTGAACAATTATTCACATTCAATGAAATTTTTTCTCATGTCTACATTATTTTGAGGATATATGAATGCTTGCGATCGATAATGGATATAGATGAAAGAAAAGTATATGTCAAAATTTCTTATATTAATATTTTGGTCACATGTTATGTATTGTAATTTTTTATTTGAATTATAGTGTTGAATTAGTTAGTGGGAATTCAAAACAAATTTTATCATCTGATGCTGCTTTTCAAATGTTACCTTCCATAATTAGTAGTGTTCCATGTTTGATTACATAGTTAAATGATACAAAGTGGAATGAATTTTTGGAGGATATTGGCCAGTTTTTTTTACTTTGGACAAATAATTAAGGGAGATGATTTTCAAGTACATCATTATACATAGGTTTAACTGTGAATTTTTAAGGAACAGTCCTCAAATGATTAATTTCAAATGAAAAGTTCGGAGTTTCATGTGGAAGTTAACAACTAATGGATTGGTGAATTCCAGTCCATTTCTTTGTGTGAAAATTTGTAAATATGATCATATTCACTCAAATCAATATAGATTATTATTTTTTTGAAATTTTAAGAGAATCATTAATTTCATCTATCATTTGTGATGAGGTGAAGTTTAATTTTGAAAAACCTTCCAATAAAATTAAATCTATCTTGTAAAGAGACTATGGTATATCCATAATATATCATTAAGTGGTAATAGCCAAGTAAAAACGTATTTGGTGGAATATATGGGGTTTTAGAGCAGTCATATATGTTAATCCCTTATATATGAAATAGACTAATGGAAGTTGGTCCGAAAATAATAGAAAAATTGGTATATTTAGAAAATGAAATATTTGAAAAATTATTCATTACATATAGGCATCACACAAATGGTTTCTTATTAGGTGATCAGCCTGTGTTGTTTTGGATGTGTGTAAGAACAATGTTCTTTATAAAGTTACCTTGTTAGCAACAGCAACATATGATGTAGATAAAACCACTTCCCATTGGAATATTCAATTTTTTGGGGGTGAAAAATATGATGATTGGACATGGCTTTCAAGAAATATAGAAGCCATTACATTTTTTATTCATCTTGTTATTGTATTTGATCTACATAATGAGATTATAGGTGTTATTAGAAAAATATTTTATGGATATATAAATACATATTATTACCATCATGTGAATGAAAATTTCACTTCTAAAATTAATAAATTATGTAAGGGAATGGAAAGAGGAACTAAAGAAATGGAATTTGAATTATTGGATTTCAATTATTACTATCGGTTTATGTAAAGACCCTGACCGTAGTATTCCAAAGTCTATGGTTACTTTATTACATTGACACTAGATATATATTATCACATCCCAATGGACTGAATAGTTTATTAGTCTTGGTAAACTAGATACATACTTGAATCCCAAATTACATTGAAAACATAAAATAAAACACTTTGTTTTCTTTGGGATCGTAATTTGTTTCTTCAATCACATCATTTAATATCATTAATAACACACTTCTTGGATTCTAGTGGAAATATAACATAATAAATGGCATATCTCATATTCTTAGTAAGGGAATGCATTCAATGGATGCTAAATAAGAAATGATTTATTTGAAAAGAATAATTGTTAATAAAATAATTACATATAAATAATAAAAATTGTTTAAAAATTATCCATGGAAGACCTAAATATTCGAATTTTCACATGCATATAAATAACTGATTTCATAAATATGGAATGCATAATGTTAGATATCTTAAACTTACTATTTAGGTCTTGTCCCAATACATATAATCTTCATTCAAGGCCATGTTCCAAGACATCTATATAAATGGGTAAGGTATTATCCAAATACCCAATCTATTTTGTCTCATGATACAGACCACTACATCTAGGGGATATTTAATTATTTTCCCCTCCCATCACATAATAAGTTAAATACATTTATCATATGAATAAACAATAATCAATATGCCATAAAAATAAATTACTATCTATGTTGAATGAACAAGAATATGGAATTTCAATACTTTACCTAGTAAAAATGATCATAACCCATACATAGAAATAAGTTGGATGGTATCTTTGGATTATGTCCTCAATAAATATTAAGATTCAAAAAATGATGTTGATATAGATAAAAAACTTTATAAATATCACTGTAAAATTTCTTTCAAGAAATACAATTTTCACTTTCAAATCACTTATTTAAAATCTAAATATTTCCCAAATATCATAGAAAAAAATTATTTTAAAATAACCATTTAAACATATAAAGGAATCTTCAAGTCATTTGGAATTCATAATTGTGGGAAATTTTTTTCTTTTCATGTATGTTAGAACAAAGATTCCTTTTACATTTTTAGTTAATGATCAAAAAGTACCTTTTTGAAAAATGAAAAGAATATTCATCTTCAACAATTTTTTAAAAAGTAAAACATGGGTAAAAATGTATTTAATAAATAATTGGATAATATTAAAATCAATATTTAAAAAATTTTAAGGAAAATATGGATATGGAAGAGAAAGAAATTTTGACCGAAGTGTGAAATAAAGTTGGTTTTCTATAAAGATTTTATTTCAATATCTTGAGTAATTAAAGAGTGTAATATGAAAAAGAAAACTTTTAATTTATAGAAATAAATATATTAGAATAAAATATATTTTTTTAACATATAAATATCAAATAATTCACACAATGGAGACATAAACATTAACAATCTCGAATAATGATGAGATTGTGAAATAAACCCTTACCTCAGGTCTGACTTCTTTCATATGTGTTTGAACCACCTATATAATAAATATATATTTGTTATAAAAATATTATGGAACCATAGTCATATATATAATACCATATATTATTTACATATAATATTTTATCATCATTTTATTAATAATTATTTCTTAAAATCATTATTTCGAGTGATAACTGCTTCATTTTTCATGTATGTTTTGGTTCTATAGTTTAAATATTTATTTGATCATGGATAAATTAATTAAATAATTTTATTCATGATATAAATATCATATATATACACTATATATGTATTTAGATAAATCCATATAAAGTAGATATTGAAAAATGAATTACACCGTCTATGGAGATGGTATGTCATACGTGCGCATGAACATTATTTTCACTTTTCAACAGACAAAAAAAAGAAATATAAATAATAATAAAAATTATTATTATTATTATTATATCATATATTTCATATAAATTCATTAAATTTTTCCTTATTACCATCCATCTAAAGTTTAATTGAAAAATTAATCACATTGCTTCGTGGAGGTGGTAGTCCACACATACGCATGAGTGATGTTTTCATTTTACAATGTATTGGAAGGTAAGAAGGTAGATGTGATATTATTGTTATATATAATAATAATAATTTTATAAATATCATATATAAACATTAAATCCCTCATAATAACTGTTTATGAATGATGGTTATGGAAAATGAATTGTATTGTTACATGGAGACGGTAAGTTGTACGTACGCACGAGTGATACATTCACCTCCCATTTGATGGGAAAGAGGGTAAATAATGGTGGTTTCATAATCCAAATAAAATTTAAGTATATTTATAATTTTAAATTTATTTTATTATGATGAATACCATAGATTTATATGTATTAAAATAAGAAGTTAAAATGAAAGTGATTGGTTACGGCAATTACCTCTTCTTTGAAAGAACTCCTTTCGATATACTCTTAACGGTCCTAGGGTTGGTATTTTAGGAAACCCATAACTTATATAATTTTTCTAAGTATGTTTATAATATAATTTGGTAGGGTTTTTTGATATATAATGCTAAAATTTTGTAATTAAGTTAAGGAAGGGGTTCCCTTTTATAAGTGTGGGGAGGGGCACTCTTGGAATTTCTTAACTTATTAAAATATAAGAAATTCATTCACAAGAAAAATTATTTGAAATGGATATAGATTCGAATATATGTAATTATTTGGTTTAAATACCATAAAATAATTAAATTTTTATAGGATTAAGTGGTGTTTTAAACCTTATCTTTTGGTTTAACCCCTTATTAAACCAATTTTAACCTTAACCGTAATAATAAGTATTTTAGTCTTAAAGGGTTTAGAATGTTACCATAATTATAAAGTGACTAATAAATGTATTATTGTTGATATTTTAAACCATTTTCCTATCACTTGGATGAATATAATATTTTTAGGAATTTTAAATCACTTAATAAATTATTATTTATTATAAAATATCATTAAGGTCAATTTTGTAACTATTCATTTAATTTGACTTTAAAGATTCCAAGATAAAGATGAAATTATAATATAATCATCTTACATAGTAATGATATCTTATATTCATCTATACAATTCATGTAATTCTATAACTCACTCAAGTTATATTACATTTAATATTTTTAAAGTTATTTATTTTATTTTTCTATCAATTGAAAAAATACAATATCAGTATTTCATAAGATTTTAAGGTAATTATATAATTATAAATAATTTAAAATAAATTACCAACATGAAAATAATTTTATTATGCTCAAAATTACCATAATTATTCATTCACAATTTTATTTTTTTCTCTATGTAAATATATAAGAGATATTTAAAATTAAGGGAGTGGCGTTTTATATTTTTATTTTATTTAGATATAATATTAGTCATTTTCAGGGAAAATATTCCCTTAATAAATTAAATTTAGAGACTAAGGTGATAAGGGTAAAATTATGTTCTTTAAATAAGAATTAAGATGAAAAATGGTGACCTTAACACTTAGTTTTAACCTCGGTTAACCCAATTTACCCTTTACCGAGCTGACTAAAATTTACTATGGCTACTATTCATATTGACCAAAAATAAAAGGGACATGTTTACCAACTTTTAATCCCATAATTATAAATATGGAATCCATTTTAAAAAAATAAAATTTATATAATTGGAAGAAATTTATTTTAAAAATAACCATGTAAAACGCGATAAAAACTACTTTTTAGATAGAAACATTTTTAAGCGTAAAATTAGATATATTTTCTTGTCTCATACCTATAAAAATATTACATTAACATTAAAAAAATTGATTGAATATACAATATATGAATTTAATTAAAATAATTTATGGAAAAACTTTTATTTAATTTATTAAGATAAAATTCATTTGCACACATGAAAATAGTTTTTCATAAAAATATCTCTTTTACTTTTGAAATAATTTTTATTTTCATTTATAACCATTTAATTCATCCTAAAAATGTTTAAACCAAACATTTTTTGTAATTTGATTAGTCATATTCATACCTTCCGATCCAAATGCTAGGTGATACTATCACAGAATAATATTTTAATAGTATATCAAAGCTTCATTTAAACTCGTTGTTTCGTGGAACAGGAGCTATCAAAGAAATAAGATTTATTTAAAGATACATATATTCTAAATTATCATGGTGTTACATTCTACCCCATTTGAAATGAATTTATCCCTTTATATTCATCACTCATATAAAAACAACTGAGGATACTTCCGCCTAATCACATCATTTGGTTCCCACACAACTTCATTGATTTTATGATTATGCCACAAAACTTCAACCAAGTGAGTGATCTTATTTCATTGAACTTTCTCTCTATGATCCAGAATATCAAATGGTTGTTTCTCATATGATATATCTTTATCTAGTGGTATTACCTTTGAGTTTAGTACATGTAAAGGATTAGGTATGTGCTTCCTCAGGCGAGATACATGGAATACATCATTAACTTGAGAGAGATTCGGTGGAAGCACTAAAAGATAAGCTACCATCCTAATAAGTTCAATAATTTCAAAGGGAAAGATATAAATAGGGCTCTAATTTCCATTATTTAAAAACCTCATAACATTATTTCATGGAGATATTCATAATAATACCTTATTAGAAACTTCAAATGCTAGATCTCATCGATGATTATCAACATAACTTTTTTGTATACTCTGAGCTACCCTTATGTACTGTGAAATGGATGTAACCTTATATGTAATTTCCTCATCAAGATTAGGTCCCAACATATTCTTTCTCTAACTTAATCCCAACATGTTGTATTTCTTCACCTCCATCCATAGAGGACTACATAATGAGCTATCTGGATATTCGATTGAAAACTATTGTTGTAGGAAAACTCCACCAAAGGAAGGTGTTGATCCCTACCACCTTTAAAATACATAGACCAATATATCAAAATATATTCTAGAGTTTTAATAGTCATATTAGACTAAACATTTATCTAAGGTTGATAAGTTGTTCTAAAAATAAACTCTCCATCCATACCTTGTTGAAGGATTCTCCAGAACATTAACTTAAGACCCGAATCCCAATTAGATACAATTGAGAGTGGTACTCCATGAAATATCATAACTTCATTAATGTATAACTGAGTAATATGATAAATATATAAATCTCCTCTAATGGAATTAAAACTTTATGATTTCAAAAGGTGATTTATTTCAATTCCTATTGCAGTGTTCCCTTTAAATGTATTGGAGAGTCTGATGACGAAATCCATGGTGATGTTCTCCCATTTCAATTCAGGTATGGGTAATGGTTTTAACATCCCCTTGTAATTATGCCTCTCCTCTTTAACATAATTACATACTAGGAATTGAGAAAATACTAAAAAATATACCATTTGATGTTATCCCACTAGAAATACTCGTTCAAATATCTATACATCTTTGTACTTAAAAGATGAATAGAGAATGATGAACTATGAGCATCATATAAAAATTCTTCTTTAAGTTCGGTATAGATGGGACACATAATCGGTTCTTGAATATATCATTCTATAATGATCATGGTTGAATTCAAGAACATTACTCACTTTCCTCTATAATTCTATATCTTCCTTCTGTGCCTTCATAATCATCTCATGGATGGATGGTTGAACATTCATATAAGAAAGATAATATATTTCCCCTTTCCTTGTGACTTCAGGATACATCTTCTGTAAATCCATAAATATTTTACCTCTTTCAATCCTCCTCAAACACAAACTAGCAAGGTATTTCTTACTCAAATAATTAATTACCATGTTTTCCTTTTCAGGGAAGTAAAGTATTGAATAATAAAAATCATTGATCAACTTCAACAATATTATATAGTAAATATTAAACTCTTTCTATGTAAATATATAATTCAACATTTTATTATTAGTATATATATAACAACTTTCACTATATATATAATTCATCTACATCTTCAATGAAATAAATACCACTTCCAATTGAAAATCACAGGGCATTGGTTTGAATAGTTCCCCCATCTTCTTATATTTAAAGAACTTCACTTTGATGGATTCTCCCTTACCCTTTAATTCATGAACATGGTGTCCTTTTTCTCCACACATGAGGAAAACACATTTTCCTTTTAATCATGTACCATGGGGTTTCATTCTTCAAATTCTATGTGTTAGAAAATTTGTCTTTCTCTTCTTCCACTTATCTATTTTTTGCTCTGTCATCCACTTATTATCATTATTTCCTTCAAATCCATAATACTTAGTGAATTGTTTCTCTCATTTTATGGAACGTGATATTATATCCTCATATGTTGAGAATGTTTGGGAGACTAGTTTCCTTTGAAGGATTTGGTTTAACCCATCAAATAAATGGTTCATCTTGCTCTTTGGATTATATACATAGTTCGAATCATACTTTGTTAACATTGTAAATTTAGCTTAATATATATCAAAATTTTCCTCATCTATTTGTATATGAATCAATAATTTTCTCTCCATATATTCTCATTATTCATGAGGAAAATATTTTTCCATGAAAAGTTACTTAAAATCCTTACATTCTATGCTTGTTATTTCTTCATCATTTTTAGTGTTTTGAATCAATTACCATCATTGATCTACATCCCCCATGATAAGATAAACTACCATTAAAACCTTATCCTTTTCATTACTTCCTAAAGTGAGAAATATATTTTCTAATGAAATTACCCACTGATAAGATACAAATGAATTTATGGTATAAATAAATGATGAAGGATGTTGCCACATGAAACCGTCTAACATTGTTACACCACATTGAAGATTAGTATGATTATATATATTAGAAAGGTTATTAGTCATAAATTGAGTCATCTTCCCCAATGTAGTTATAATTTGTTTATTTCCAACTCCAACTCCAAATTCATTATTTTTCCTAAGCGGTAAATCTCTATATAGATTGTATGCATTGATATGATTCCAATTCCTTGCACTGGGATCCATTTCTATATAATGTAATATTCCATATTAGATCATAAAATTATTAATCAGAATTTATAATTTCAAAACTAGTTAAAACATAACAATAATTTGAAAATTTATGCATAACTAATCTAGGAATCATACATTTGGTTTCTTTGAGAATATTCTAAATTCATAAATAATATTTTCAAATATTTTATAATGTTTTGTAAATAAAATGTGAACTAACTCTCTCATATTCTTTGTGAGTGTCAAACTAGGTTTTTAGTAAGAACACACTCACTATGCATCCAAACAATGAATGAGATATACTCAAAAAACTCTTTTCAGGGTTATTACCCCTAGATGCATTTATTACAAAACAACATCCACTTGTAGAATCCATACAGGGATGTATTACTAGGAAAAACACATAATCTCTACCCTACCAAGACATTATGATGTTATCTTATACTTAGACTTCTCCTAAAATTCAGTCATATAGTTAGTGTAACGCCCCGACCCCAGTTACCCAGAGTCGGTGCATTATTACATAACATTGGCATGATCACAAGAAAGATCAAGTATCGAAAGACCGATTAGTTTACTAGCCTTGGAAACACTAGATACATTAATGAAGTTTACATTAAATCATAAAGTGAAAAACTACTACAACAACATATTGTCTCCATAGTACACACAATTATCCCCTCATAATATCCCTAGAGGTCATTCATAATTTACTTCTTCACATCCTCAGAAAAATAAAACATAGAAAAGGGGTGAGCTCAAATGCCCAGTAAGGATAACAATATAGCGGAAACTATTATAAATAAGAATAAACATTTAAGGAAATGTATAACTAAAACAAAAGCCTTTTAAACTTGAACTTCAACATAGTATGGAAAAAATAAAATGAAATAATGTCATTTACTTATTCACATGGATATTCTACTAATCGAATAATCACATGCAATATCAATAACCACTTTCATAATAATGGAATGCATAATGCCAGACTACCATAACCACATAGCCAAGGCCTCGTGCCAAGACTACAAATAAGATTTTTCCCAGGCCTTGTGCCAAGACACTAGTTTGTCTCATTAGACCTATCGATGCATCGAGGAGCTATAGCGGGCTCCACCCGTCACATATTAAGTCCAATGCATTCCCATATGAAAAGGTTTAAACATAACATAAACATTCGTATTAAAACTAGCATACGAAATGTAAATACATCATCCACAAACCATGAATGGTATAAAAATAACACATCCATAGTCAAACATATCACCAAACCTTCAATACAATATAGAAGTTTTGTTTTATAATAAATCAACTTCAAATAAGCATAAAATCCATCAAAGGATGTTGACATAGATGAAATCAAAACTCTTTTTAGAGAAATATCTATTTCCATTTTTAAATTATTTAACAGTCATATATTTATAAAATAAAACATTTTCTTTGAAAATATTCTTATAATCCTGTAAAGGAAGCTTCGACGGAAAATAGTCTCACCCGCTGTATAAGTTAAAAAACATTCTTACCTTAATTCTGTTGAAAATGTTAAAAAGAACCTTGTTTGGAAAATGACGGAAAGATTCCTTTATAAACCACTTATAAAAATTCAAACAAGGTTATAAATTACTTTAACCCATATTCTTGTATATAGTAAAAATGTTTTGAAATACATTTTTAAGAAACATGGATGTGGATGATAAAGAGATCCCAGTAGATTATTATGTATAAACAACCTTGGATAATGAAGAGATTGAAAAATAAACCCTTACATTGTACTTTTCCTTGGTTGGGGGTAGGTTATACTCTTGTATAATGGTGAAATAATTGTTATTAAATTTTACAATAATCATATATGATCTTTTAACATTGATTTGTTAATAATATCTTAGTATTATCGTTGTTTTGGGTGTTAACTTGCTCATTTTCTTTTATATGTTTTGTTACGTAAGCCATGTTTTTCATGGATAGGTTGTATATTAATAATATCCAGAATGATATCAAGTCATTATATACTATTATTAATCATCAAATGAGAATTATACTTCAATGGATACGATGGAGAATGAATCTCATCGCGTTCGTGGAGACGGTAGTCCGTACGTACGCACGAGCGACAATATCATTATTTTGATATTAAAATAATATATAATTGGATGGTATATCATATATACAGAATAATTATCATGTTAAATTTATTATTTACATGAATTAAACATCATTATTATACCCATCCAAATAATAATTTATTGAATAACAATTACACCACGACGTGGAGACGGTAAGTCGTACGTACGCACGTATGGGGACATGTTATTCCAAGGATGGATAGAATACTTAATATGATTGTACCATATTTATAATAAAATCACAGTATATATAAGATACTGGAGTTATTATTTTAGAATGGTAATAACAAAGAAGGATGAAGTGGAAGAAGAAAGGAACTTGGAAAAGGGTGGTGAAATCATTACCTCTTCTTTGGGTTCTTCTTTTTGATTTGATCAAAAGGGATCCTTAAGTTGGATTTCTGACTAAAGTAAGGCCTCTATGATGAATTTAGGGAAGTTTAGATAGTATTTGGTCAGAGGTTGACCGAACAAAAAGTCTTTGAAGGTGTGAGTTAATGAGAAGGGAGAGTTCCCTTTTATAAGAGGGGTGAGGGGCACCTTTGGAAAAGCTAGAAATATTATTTTATAATAAATTCATATTCGGTTTCTAATGGCTCCAAAGTGGATTATTTAAATTTTAAGGTGGTTATAGGTCTAAAACCACTCAACCAATAGAATTTATACAGGTTTGGTTCATTATACTAACCTTATCTTTAAGTAATAACTCTTAGTTAATTAGTTTCACTTTTACAATGTCTCTTTGTATTTTTATATTATATGGTTAATAAACTTACTATATACATCCAAGATACCCCCCAAGTGGTCCATTAATGATACACCTATCATGATATAAGTATCTTGTCCGAACCTTAGATTTTTATGAATTTAATATCAATTAATAATATAATATTTGTTTTAAAAACTCTTTTATGTCAAATTTGACACTATTCAATAATTCATTTTTTTAAAACTCATAACAGAATGATTACTTCGAAAAAAGTTAATTAAACCATTCCTAACATGTCATTTTAACCTAGGAAATTATTTTAATTCATAAAAATTCTCCAATTATATTTATTTGGGTATCTACAATATCAATCATTTTAATTTTTTACTATTATGGAAATTACTGCGTCACCATTGTGTCATATATAAATTAAATCATTTAATGTCTAAAAATTATAAATAAAATACCATTATGTAGGAAATCTTTTTATATTTATAATTAATATTTATTGTTGAAAATCCATCATATATAACCCTATGTAAAAATTGTTGTTCTAAAAGATATATGCTTGTGTCATTTTTGTATTCATTTTAACTTAATTAAAATAAAGTGTCCCTATCACTTACAAGTGGCACCATGGGGCCCCAAAATCGACCCAAAGATGACCATGGTCGAACATGTATCAACCAATAAGGTTAGGACACGTTTTAGGGTAATTTTTTATTATTATAATATTATTTTTTTAACCCTTATTTACCGGATTTACCCTTTAACCATGGTAAATAAAATATTTACCGAAGTAATTATTCAAAATGTATAAAAATAAAAATTACTTATTTACACTATTTGGACATCCTGATTTCAAATATGGAATCCATTTTTCCAAATTCAAAACACAGAAGTGGAAGAAATTAAATTAAAATTAATTCCTGCTCTCAAAACAAAAAGCGTGTTTTTAAGATATAATAACTATCAAAAGATTGATACTTGTTTATGTTCGGTTTAATTGTGAAATTATGTCCAATGACCAACATTGTATTAAATGGTAAAAATATAATATAAATATACTTTAAGCCACTCAAATTCATAAATTATCACTATTAATTGTTTTGATTAAAAAAGTTGTTTTTAATTAAAATTTAGTAATTTTCACTATTCATCAAAATATTAAAGTTATCCGAAAAGTACCAAAATTTCACCTTAGGCTAAATTAGATACTCTGAATCCAAAAATGAAGTCCATTTTGAGAGATAAAATTTCAAAAAGTAGGTATTACTATTCATAACGGCTAGTTTGATCGGTTGTGGTGTGTGTTAGAACTCGAAGTTGCGTACAACACACGTTATTGCATTATTCAAAGAGAAGCATACCGTAGAAGATTGGGGTGTTACATTATCCCCTCCTTCAAATAATTTTGTCCTCGAAATTTCTAGAATAATACCGCATGAAAATACTCGGGTGGTTCTTCATCATAAGTTCCTCGGGTTCCCACGTTGCATCTTCCATCTTATGGTTTCTCCACTAAACTTTTACCAGACGTGTCGTCCGGTTTCTCAGTACTTGTTCTCTCATATCAAGAATCCTGACGGGCTCTTCGCAATAAGGCAGATCGGGTTCTAGTTCTAATTCCTCATAGGTGAGTACATGCGTTGGGTCAGGCATGTATTTCCTCAATAGAGATACGTGGAACACATCATGAACTTTGGAGAGACTTGGCAGCATTTCCAATCGGTAAGCTACAGCCCCAATTCGTTCTAGAATTTCGAAAGGTCCGATGTACCTGGGACTCAATTTACCTTTCTTACCAAAATGTATGACTCCCTTCCATGGATATACCTTCAGGAAAACATGATTACCGACTTGAAATTACAAATCCTTCCTTCGATTATCGGCATAGCTCTTCTGCCTACTTTGAGCTGCTTTGATGTGATTTTGGATTACCTTCACCTTTTCCATCGTTTCCTCCACCAGTTCTAGGCCTACAAGTTTCCTTTCACCAACGTCATCCCAACAGGTTGGTGTACGACATCTCTTTCTATATAACGCTTCATATGGTGCCATCTGAATACTCGAATGGAAGCTATTGTTATAGTAAAATTCTACTAGAGGTAAATATTGATCCCACATACCCTGAAAGTCAAGTGAGCAGGATCTCAACATGTCTTCTAAGGTTTGAATAGTTCGTTCTGATTGTCCATCCGTTTGAGGGTGGTAGGCAGTGCTTAAATGATGTTCAGTATCAATGGATTTCTGAAGACTTTTCCAAAATCTTGAAGTAAAATGAGGATCACGATCAGAAACAATTGATAGGGGTACTCCATGAAGTCTCACAAATTCATCAATATATAGTCTTGCTAGACATTCCAGTGGTAGATCTTCTCTTATAGAAAGAAAATGTGCTGACTTGGTAAGACGATCAACAATAACCCATATTGCATCGTTCCTTATAGGAGTCTTTGGTAGCCCCATGACAAAGTCCATCGAAATATTGTCCCATTTCCACTCCAGTATGGGAATAGGTTTCATGACTCCTCCAGGCTGTTGCCTTCCATCTTTCACTTGTTGACAAACCATACATCTTGACAAAAAATCAGAAATCTCCCTCTTCATGTTGTCCCACAAAAAATGTTCCTTCAAATATCTATACATTTTGGTGCTCCCAGGGTGTATAGAGAAATTGGAACTGTGAACATCATCCAGCAATTCCCTTTTAAGATCAGGTATATCGGGAACACAAAGTCTCTTCCCAAATTTCAAAATTCATTCTTCATACACAAAGTCACTCAATCTACCATCATTCACAGCTTTAATTTTCTTTTGAAATTCCTCATCATCGGTCTGAGAACTCTTAATCCTTTCTAGTAAATATGGTTTGGCAACCATTTGAAAAAGCATTGATGTTTCACCTTCCCTAGTTAATCCCATGTCCATCTTCACTAGATCCATGAAAATTGGATCCCTTTCAATTCTCATATTCTTCAAAACTCCATGATCTTTTCTGCTCAAAGCATCTGCCACCTTGTTTTCCTTCCCCGGGTGGTAGTGTATCGTGCAATCATAATCCATGAGTAATTCAAGCCATCTCCTTTGCCTCATGTTGAGTTATTTTTGTGAGAAAATATACCTCAAACTCTTGTGATCAGTATAAATCTCACATTTTTCACCATAGAGGTAGTGCCTCCATATCTTCAAAGCAAAGATCACAGCTGCTAACTCGAGATCATGTGTAGGATAGTTTTGCTCATGAATTTTCAACTTTCATGATGCATAGGCAATAACCCTATCATTCTGCATAAGGACACAACCAATTCCTTTCTTCGATGCATCACTATAAATAACGAACCCATCATTCCCCGATGGTAGAGTCAATATAGGAGCATTGACTAATCTTCTCTTCAGTTCTATTAAACATTCTTCACACTCTTTTGTCCAAAAAAATTTAACCCCTTTACGTGTGATCTTCGTTAATGGGTTAGCCAATCGGGAAAAATTCTGGACGAAACGTCGATAATAACCCGCTAAACCAATAAAACTATGTACCTCAGTTATACTCGTAGGTGCTGGCCATTCATGGATTGCCTTGGTCTTAGAAGGATCAACAGAGATTCCATCTTTAGAGACAATATGGCCAAGAAAAGAAGTCTCCTAAATCCAGAATTCACACATGCTAAACTTCCCATATAATTCATGTCTTATCAGAGTCTTTAGGATAATGCGCAAGTGATTTTCATGATCTTCGTAGCTTTTGGAGTATACCAAGATATCATCAAAAAATACCACCACAAATTCATCGAGATACTCCTTGAAAACTCTATTCATCAGATCCATGAATACAGAGGGTGCATTAGTCAATCCAAAAGGTATTACTATAAACTCGTAATGCACGTACCTGGTTCGAAATGTTGTCTTTGGAATGTCTTCCTTCTTCACACACAACTGATGGTATCCAGATCGAAGGTCAATCTTTGAAAATTATTGAGCTCCATGCAGTTGGTCAAATAAATCATCAATGCGAGGTAGGGGATACTTGTTCTTTATTGTTATAGCATTGATCTCCCTATAGTCGATACATAACCTCATAGATCCATCTTTCTTTTTAACAAAAAGAATAGTGGCTCCCCATGGAGAAACACTAGGGCGAATAAATCCCTTATTACTTAATTCCTCTATTTGTTTCTTTAACTCGACTAATTCCACAATGGCCATTCTATAAGGGGTCTTCGATATAGGCCTTGATCCGGGAATTAAATCAATGGAAAACTCAACTTCTCATTATGGAGGATTTCCAGGTAAATCTTCTAGAAATACATCTACATATTCTTTCACAACAGGTACATCCTATATTTGAACATTCCTTTCCTCACCCATAATCATTTCTTTCTCTTCCTCCCAAATAATTGAATTTAGTTGAGCTACTGGGGGTGGATCTAGATAAGAATTAGGTGGTGAAGATTCTGCTCTAAAGATAAGGTGTTCCTAATCATCATCATCAAAAATCATAACCTCATTCTTCTTACAATAAATCTTCGCATCATAGTCCGGAATCCAATCCATACCGAGGATTATATCAAACTCAATCACAGGTATGACAATGAGATCAGTAGATAAAGAACATTTATGTGCTCTAATGGGGACTGATTCACAAAACTTTGTTGCAATGATACTTCCCTTAGGAGTTTTAACTAACAAATCCCTTGTTAAATCAAATTGTAAATATCTAATTTTCTTAGCAATCTGGGAAGATATGAAACAATGTGATGATCCAGAATCAAATAATGCATTTTCTAAACTTGAGGAAACCATTAAATTACCTACCACCACGTCTTTCGGAGCTTCTACCTCAGCAGTAGTGATAGAAAAAGCTTGGCCTTGATCCCTTGGACTTTTCTGAGGTAAGTTCCCCTAACGATTAGGAAATTCATTTGCATAATGTCTCATCTCTCTGCAGTTGTAGCACTGAACATTGGCAGCTTCCATCTTCCCTTTGAAATCTCGAGCTTGGTAGCCTTTTTCACCACACTTGTAACAGACACCCATTCCCTTTAAGCAAGTACTAGGGTGTTTCTTCCCACATTTACCACAGGATTGATATTCAACCTTTCCCTTCTTCCCCTTATTTACATTCCCAGATTGATCAGCAGATCTCTTCTTCTCTTTCTTTGCTTTAAATTCATAAGACTTAGTGAATTCCTTTTCGGTCTTGATAGCACATGAGACAATGTCTTCGTACGATGAAAAGGATTGTGAGACTAATGCTCGAAGAAGAAATGGTTTTAACCCATAAAAGAAACTATCAATCTTACTTCTTGGGTTACGTATGTAATTTCCAGCATACCTTGATAACCTTGTAAAGTTAGCCTCATACTTTGCGACATTCTCATCCTCCTTTTGTCTCAGACTCAGAAATTGCCTTTCCATATATGCTTGATGGTCACGAGGAAAGTATTTTTCTAAAAACAGATCTTTGAACTCCCTCCAATCCATATTTGATACTTCATCATCTTCCTTAATGTTTTGAATAAATGACCACCATTGATCAGCATCTCCAATGAGGAGGTAAACTGCCATGATAACTTTTTCCATTTCACTACTCCCCAAAGCCTGAAATATTTTCTCTAGGGAATTTATCCATTGCTCAGTTACTAAGGGATTTGTACTCCCATTGAATGTTGGTGGTTGTTTCCTCATGAATCGATCTAACATTGATCCTCCACACTGTGGATCAGGGTACTCCATACTGGTAAGGTTATTATTCATAACCCGAGTGAGTTGTCCCAGTATGGTGATTAGCTGATCGGCACCAGTTGCATCACCAACTCCACTATAATTATCTTGAGCAGGAGGGAAATCCCTACATGGAGTGCGTGCATTGATACGGTTTCCATTTCTTCCACTAGGCACCATTTCTAAACAATGGCATAAACTAGATCAGTTTATGAATCAAAACACATAATTCCATACTTATAAAACACTTAATATAAATTGAACTATTTATGGATATAATCCATAATCATAAAAAATGTTTTCTTTGAGGAAGTATATACTCATAAACCCTTCATAATGATTTGTAATGAAAATGAGAGTTATCCTAAGCATATCCCCTAGGAGTGTCATAACCAAGAGTGCAGCAAGGCCTGTTGTCGTGCACCAGTTCCCGTTCGAGTCTAGCTCAAAGCGGTGTTTTTGGGTTTTACCCCTAGGTACATATGTGCCAGAGCCGCCTCTACCTGCTCGTATCCAGACATGGATGTATTGCTCTAAAAACACACAAAATCTCTACAATACCAAAATTCTAGGAAGTTCTTCTATACTAATCCTCAAAGTTCATCTTAGGTCTACGTGCTCTAATCAAAGTTTATCTAAATCTAGCTTCCAAGGTTTATACTAAACTTCCACTGATACCAACTATAATGCCCCGACCCCAGTTACCCAGAGTCGGTGCATTATTACATAACATTGGCATGATCACAAGAAAGATCAAGTCTCGAAAGACTGATTAGTTTAGTAGCCTTGGAAACACTAGATACATTCATGAAGTTTACATTACATCATAAAGTGAAAAACTACTACAAAAACATATTGTCTCCATATTCCACACTATTATCCCCTCATAATATCCCTACAGGTCATTCATAATTTACTTCTTCACATCCTGGAAAAAATAAAACATAGAAAAGGAGTGGTCTCAAATGCCTAGTAAGGATAACAATATAGCGGAAACTTTTATAAATAAGAATAAACATTTAAGGCAATGTATAACTAAAACAAAAGCCTTTTAAACTTGAACTTCAACATAGTATGGAAAAAATAAAATGAAATAATTCCATTTACTTATTCACATGGATATTCTACTAATCAAATAATCACATGTAATATCAATAACCACTTTCATAATGATGGAATGCATAATGCCATACTATCATAACCACATAGCCAAGGCCTCGTGCCAAGACTACAAATAATATTTTTCCAAGGCCTTGTGCCAAGACACTAGTTTTTCTCATGATACCTACCAATGCATCGAGGAGCTATAGCGGGCTCCACCCGTCACATATTAAGTCCAATGCATTCCCATATGAAAAGGTTTAAACATAACATAAACATTCGTATTAAAACTAGCATACGAAATGTAAATACATCATCCATAAACCATGAATGGTATAAAAATAACACATTCATAGTTAAACATATCACAAAACCTTCAATACAATATAGAAGTTTTGTATCATAATAATTCAACTTCAAATAAGCGTAAAATCCATCAAAGGATGTTGACATAGATGAAATCAAAACTCTTTTTAGAGAAATATCTCTTTCCATTTTGAAATCATTTAAGAGTCATATATTTATAAAATAAAACATTTTCCATGAAAATATTTTTATAATATTTTAAGGGAAGCTTCGACGGAAAATAGCCGCACCTGCCGTATAAGTTAAAAAACATTCTTACCTTAATTCTGTCGAAAAGGTTAAAAAAACCTTGTTTGGAAAATGACGGAAATATTCATTTATAAACCACTTATAAAAATTCAAACAAGGGTATAAATGACTTTAACCCATATTCTTGTAAATAGTAAAATTGTTTTGAAATACATTTTTAAGAAACATGGATGTGGATGATAAAGAGATCCCAGTAGATTATTACGTATAAACAACCTCGGATAATGAAGAGATTGAAAAATAAACCCTTACCTTGTACTTCTCCTTATTTGGGGGTAGGTTAACCTCCTGTATAATGGTGAAATAATTGTTATTAAATTTTACAAGAATCATATATGATCTTTTAACATTGATTTGTTAATAATATCTTAGTATTATCGTTGTTTTGGGTGTTAACTTACTCATTTTCTTTTATATGTTTTATTACGTAAGACATGTTTGTCATGGATAGGTTGTATATTAATCATATCTAGAATGATATAAAGTCCTTAGATACTATTATTAATCATAAAACGAGAATTATACTTGAATGGATACGATGGAGAATGAATCTCATCGCGTTCGTGGAGACGGTAGTTCGTACGTACGCACGAGCGACAATATCATTCTTTTGATATTAAAATAATATATAATTGGATGGTATATCATATATACAGAATCATTATCATGTTAAATTTATTATATACATGAATTAAACATCATTATTATACCCATCCAAACAATAATTTATTGAATAACAATTACACCATGACGTGGAGACGGTAAGTCGTACGTACGCACATATGGTGACATGTTATTCAAAAGATGGATAGAATACTGAATATGATTGTACCATATTTATAATAAAATAACATTATATATAAGATATTGGAGTTATTATTTTAGAATGGTAATAACAAAGAAGGAAGAAGTGGAAGAAGAAAGGAACTTGGAAAAGGGTGGTGAAATCATTACCTCTTCATTGGGTTCTTCCTTTTGATTTGATCAAAAGGGCTCCTTAAGTTGGATTTATGACTAAATTAAGGCCTCTAGGATGAAGTGAGGTAAGTTGAGAGAGTATTTGGGTAGAGGTTGGCTGAACCAAAAGGCTTTGAAGGTGTGAGTTAATGAGAAGGGAGAGTGCCCTTTTATAATAGGGGTGAGGGGCACCTTTGGAAAAGCTAGAAATATTATTTTATAATAAATTCATATTCGGTTTCTAATGGATCCAAAGTGGATTATTTAAATTTTAAGGTTGGGATAGGTCGAAAACCACTCAAAAAATAGAATTTAGACTGGTTTGGGTCATTATACTAACCTTATATTTAAGTATTAACTCTTAGTTAATTAGTTTCACTTTTACAATGCCTCTTTGTATTTTTAACTTATATGGTTAATAAACTTACTATATACATCCAAGAGACCCCCAAGTGGTCCATTAATGATACACCTATCATGATATAAGTCTTTTGGACGAACCTTAGTTTTTTAGGAATTTAATATCAATTAATAATATAATATTTGTTTTAAAAACTCTTTTATGTCAATTTTGACACTATTCAATAATTGATTTTTATAAAAATCATAACAGAATTATTACTTAGAAAAAGGTTAATTAAATAATTCCTAACATGTCATATTAACCTATAAAATTAGTTTAATTCATAAAAAGTCTCAAATTATATTTATTTGGGTATCTACAATATCAATCATTTTAATTTTTCACTATTATGGTAATTACTGCATCACCATTGTGTCATATATAAATTCAATTATTTAATGTCTAAAAATTATAAATAAAATACCATTATTTAGGAAATCGTTTTAGATTTCTAATGAATATTTATAGTCGAAAATACAACATATATAACCCTATGTAAAAATTGATTTTCTAAAAGATATATGCTTGTGTCATTTTTGTATTCATTTTAACTTAATTAAAATAAAGTGTCCCTATCACTTACTAGTGGAACCATGGGGCCCCAAAATCAACCCAAATATTACCATTGTCGAACATGTATCAACCAATAAGTTTAGGACACGTTTTAGGGTAATTTTCTATTATTATAATATTATTTTTTAAACCTTATTTACCGGATTTACCCTTTAACCATGGTAAATAAAATATTTACCGAAGTAATTATTCAAAATGTCTAAAAATAAAAGTTCCTTATTTACACAATTTGAACATCCTGATTCCAAATATGGAGTCCATTTTTCCAAATTCAAAACACAGAAGTGTCAGAAATTAATTTAAAATTCATTCCCGCTGTCAAAACAAAAAGCGAGTTTTTAAGATATAATAACTATCAAAAGATTGATACTTGTTTATGTTCGGTTTAATTGTGAAATTATGTCCAATGACCAAAATTGTATTAAATGGTAAAAATATATTCTAAATATACTTTAAAACCACTCAAATTCATAATTTATCACTATAAATTATTTTGATTAAAAAAGTTGTTCTTAATTAAAATTTAGTAATTTTCACTATTCATCAAAATATTAAAGTTATCCGAAAAGTACCAAAATTTCACCTTAGGCTAAATTCGATACTCCAAATCCAAAAATGAAGTCCATTTTGAGAGAAAAAAATTTCAAAAAGTAGGTATTACTATTCATAACGGCTATTTTGATCTGTTGTGGTGTGTGTTGGAACTCGATGTTGCGTACAACACACGCTATTGCATTATTCAAAGAGAAGCTTACCATAGAAGCTTGGGGTGTTACAGTTAGATTCTATAATATATGTTTTCATAAATATATTTCTCAAGGTTTCTACTAAAATTTATCTAATACCAACTATAAATACCCTGATCCTAGTATCCAAGAGTTGGAAGCTACTTTATTACATTATCACTAGTTACAAGATATTTCATCCCAATGGATTGAATAGTTCAATAGTATTATTAAACTAAATATACACATGGCCCCTAAATTATATTGAAAACATAAAATACCACATTTTTTTTCTTTGGGAACATGATTTTTTTCTCTATAATATCCTTACATATCATTCATAATACACTTCCTAGATTTCTGTGGAAATGAAACATATAAAATAGGTGAGACCCGATGCTTATTAAGGGTATGCATGTACTGGAAGATTAACAAGGAATTAATAATATATAAATTATAAATGATAATAAAATAATACCATAAAAATAATAAAAATATCTTAAAATTTATGCATGGAACTCATAAATATTCAATTAATCACATGGATATCAATAACTGATTTCATAGTTATGGAATTCATAATGTTATACATTTTGAACTTACCATCATGACCTATTCCAAGAAATATAAAATTTTATCAAGGCCTCATGACAAGAAATATACGTAAAAGGATAAGGCCTCGACCAAATACCAAATATATTTTTTCTCATGGGAATTGTCTACGCATTGAGATTATATGTAATTTTAGGCCCCACCCATCATTTTTTAATTCCAATGTATTCATTATATAAATTAATAATAATCAACATGCCTTAAAAATAAATAGTAGTCTGTATTGAAAGAACTAACATATGGAATTTCAATACTTTACCTAATCAAACTGATCATAAACCATATATTGAAATAAGGTGGATAGTATCTTTGGATTATGTCATCAATAAAGAATAATATTCAACATAGTATGTTCACATGGATGAAAATACTTTAAAAATGTCACTGGAAAATTTCTTGATCAAAAAAAATATTTTCACTTTGAAATCACTTATTTAAAATCTAAAAATTTTACAAATATTGTTGAAAAACATTTATTTGAAAATAAAATTTGAAACTTGTAAAGTAATCTTCAAGTAATTTAGAGTTGATGATATTGTGAAATTCTATTCATTCCATGTATGTTAAAACCAACATTTCTTTTTATATTTTTGGTAAATGATCAAAAAGCACCTTGTTGGGAAAAATGATAATAATATTCATTTTCAACCATTTTTTAAAAATTAAAAAAAGTGTAAAAATGTCTTCAATTAAAAAAAGTTCTGATATTAAAAAATATTTAAGGAAAATATGGATATGGAAGAGAAATCAATTTTAACCAATGAGAGAAATAAATTTGGTTTTTGCTTAAAATGTTTTTTCGGACACTTGAGTAATTAAAGAGTGGAAAATTAAAGTGAAACTTTTAATTTCTAGAAATAACCATAGTATAATAAAATATATTTTTAAAAAAAATATAAAGATCAAATAATTCACCCAGCGGATACTTAAGCATAATCAATCCTAAATAATGATGAGATTTTGAAATAAACACTTACCTTGGGTTCAAATTCTTTCATACATATTCAAAAATACTATAAAATAAATATAGATTTGTTATAAATATATTATATAAACATAATCATATATATCACACCATATATTATTTTATCACTTTTTATTGATAATTCTTTGCTAAAATAACTGTTTAGGGTGATAATTACTTCATTTTTCATATATGTTTTGGTTTGTTAGTTTCAGTATTTATACATTGATCATGATTAAGTGATGTACAAGATGTTATTCATGGTATATATATCATATATAGTCATTATATACATATTAATATTAATTTTTAAAAATTAGACATAGAAAAAGAAATTACATCGTTTATGGAGATGGTAGACCATACGTACGTATGAAAGTTGTTTTCACTTTTTAATGAATGAAATAAAAGAAAGGTAAATAATAATTCAACTTTATAGAATCATTATTATATCATATATATCATAATAATTCAATAAATTATATATATTACCATCCATGTAAATCGTAATTCAAAAATGAATCACATCTCTTCATGGAGATTGTAGTCGGCATATATGCACAGCTGACGTTATCATTTTCCAACAAAATTGATGGTAAGAATACAGATATTATATTATAATTAAAAAACTATATTTATGGTATAAATATCATATATAAACCTTAAACCCATCATAATAACCATTCATTAAATATTTTTATGGAAAATGAACTATATTGGTATGTGTAGACGGTAAGTTATACGTACGCATGAGCGATACTTTCACTTCTCATTTGATGATAAATAGAGTAAATAATGGTGTTTTAATATTAATAATAAAATTTAATTATATTTATAATACTGAATTTATTATTTTATGATGAATACCATAGATTTATAGGTATTAAAATAATAATTAAAAAAGAAGGTGATCGGTTACAGTGATTACCTATTATTGGGAAAAACTCATTTATATCTCTTTTTAATGATACTATCTTGGTCTTTTAGGATTAAAAAAACTTTATAATGTTTATATATTTGTTTCAAATATAATTTAGTAGTTTTTTGTTGATATAGAGGGATCAAAGTGATGTAAATAAGAGAAGGAAGGGATTCCCTTTTATAACTAAGGGGAGAGGCACTCTTGGAATTTATTAAAAGATTAAAATATAAAAAGTAATTCTATAGAAAAATACTTCCAAATATCTAGATATTTAAATATATGTTTTATGTGGTTTAAATCCCTTATACCAATAAAATTTTTATGGGTTTAAGTGGTGTTTTCAACCTTATCTTTTTGTTTAACCCCTTACTTAATATATTTTAACCTTTAAAGTGGTAAAAACTATTGAAATTTTAATAGTTAATAATTTTACCATAAATCAAAAAGTGACTCATAAATGTACTATGCATGATATTTTCAACAATATTCCATTTACATAGTTAGAGACAAGATTTTTATGAATTTTAAATCATTTGAAAAATATTATTTATTATAAAATATCATTAATACCCATTTTGGAATTATTCATTATATTTGAATTTGAAGACATAGAAATAAATATAGAATTTTAATATAATCATTTTTATTATCAATAATATGTTATATTCATCTATAAAATCCATGTAACATTATTACTCATTAAAATTATATTAGTTTTCATATTTTTAAAATAATTTATTTTATTTTTCTATTAATTAAAGAAATATTATGTCGGTGCTTCATAAGAATTTAAGGTAATTATATAATTAATAAAATTTCAAAATAAATTTCAATAAATAATATAATTTAATTATACTAAAAACATACAATCAATATTCTTTCACAACTTTCTTTTATCCCTATGTGAACACATAAGAGATATTTAAAAGTAAGAGAGTAACATTTTGTATTTTTCATTCCATATTATATAGGTCATTTTGATTAACAGGTTTCCCTTAAACAATTAAATTTTGATCCTAGGGTGATAATGGTATACTTCCCTTCATCCAATAAGAATTGATATGAAAAATAGTGACCTTAAAACTTATTTTTAACCTATGTTAACTCGATTTACCCTTTATAGTGGTGACTAAAATATACTATGGTTACTATTCATATTGACAAAAAATAAAAGGTACATATTTACTAAATTTGAATATCATGACTCAAAATATAAAATACATTTTATCAAATTCAATTTCAATAATTTTTAGAAATTTATTTTAAAAATAAGTGCGTAAAACGTGAGGAAAGATTCACTTTAGAAAAATACATTTTTAATTGTAAAATTGGATATATATTCTTATCACATTCCTATAAAGATATTAAATGAATACTAAAAAATTTGAATGAATATAAAATATGTTTAATTAATTAAAATAATTCATAAAAAATGGTTTATTTAATTTATTAATATATGATGACTTTTTGCACAAAAAAAATAATTTTTAATAAAAATAGTTCTTTTACTTTCATGGGATTTTAATTTCCACTTCTAACCAATTAATTCAACTTAAAAATGTTAAAATTGTGTGTTTTTATAATTTATTTAGTCCTATTCATACCCACCAATCCAATGGATAGGAAATAACTATCACATAAGAAATCTTTAATGGTATATCAAATTTTTCTAAACTCGGTGTTGCATGTAACACAAGCTATCAAAGAAATAAAATTTATTTAAAGAGAAATATATTCTAAAATATTACGGAGTTATTGTTGGGATGTGATTTAATTCTTTCAATGAAGAATTTGAGAATGTTAAATCCAAATTCTCAATATGGGTTGAAAATGATGGTGATGTTGATAGGTGGGAAATGTTACTATTTCCACACTGTTGATGGGAGCATATCATAACCAATTTTGATGAATCATTAAATGAATGGATTTATAAAGAGGGGAGACATAGTATTTTTGTGTTGATTAAAAAACATCATGAGAAATTGAGTAAGAAAATTTTTACAGCCAATGAATTCATGAAAATGTTGAGAAGTGGAGTTGGTCCCAATGTTGAGTAAAAATCCAAGGTGAATATGATAAGCGATAAAACTATGATAGTAGAGAAATATGTATATAATTTGGTCCTATTTCTGATTAATAATGTGGATATAATTATACAACTAGGAAGTCAGTAATACACTTGTCAAGCATGGAAAATTAGTGGGATACCTTATTCTCATACATGTAAAACTATAAGAAAATTACATGGAAACTTTTACATGTAGGTGGAATATTTTTTTCTATTAAGAACCTAATAAAAGATTTATCTTGAAGTTATGCATCTATTTGAAACCAACCATATACCACATTTGAATGCATTGACATATAATGATTATATAGATCAAAAAAAATTCAACCACTGAATACTTTTCATCCTCCTGGTAAACCATCTCATAATTTTATTAAGTCTCAATTTCCAAAAAATAAGTTGTATCATTGTTATCATTGTAAATATGTTATTCAAACATGAAAAGGGTTCAAAAATCCCTATCTAAGTTGATGTGGAACCTATGAGAGGATTTTTTTTTCAGGTGAGTAAATTGTGAGACACTTATTAAAATCCTATTAATTTTATATACTAGTGGTTTTACATTAATTATAAATATATTCATGAGTGATTAATGATTATATTTCCATATTATAATTGTGTTTGGTGTGAAATGATATAGAAATTTAATATTCTTCTATTTAAATTCTATTAATTTTTGTTTCTTTTATTTGTTCATCAATTTTAATGATTTATAAAAGATTTATGTAATTACAACATTTAAACTGTTTTATGAATTTTATGTAAAATAATTCCCATATTTTTACACTTAATTCCAAGATTTTAACACTGATCTTCCATATACTGACACCAAGGTTCTATATTTTATCACTACTCTTCCAAAATTTTATGATAGTTGTTCAAGATTTTATATGCTTGATTTTTGGAAAATTTCCATTGATAATTTTTTCATATTTACATGGTTTTATTTAAATATGGTTAAACATAAAAATGGTGTATAATTCTCAATTCTAGTTGATGTGGTAGCTATGAGAGAGTTCTATTTTTTGTTTCGGGTGACTAAACTATGGAAACTATTATTTAAATCCTAATAATTTTAGTTTCTAGTGGTTTTTCATTATTTAAAATTATCTATGGAAAATGTATATAGATAAAAAATTTAAACAATTTCATGAATTTTACATAACATAATTTCCAAATTTTAACACTGAATTCCCTGATTTTAACACTGGTATTTCAGATGATAACACTGATCTTCCATATTTTAACACTGATCTTCCAAAATTTTATGATATCTATTCCAAATTTTATATGTTTTATTTTATTGAAATTTAAATTGATCATTTCCTATTTCGTACAATGTTTTATATAAATATGGGAACACATGAAAATGGTGCATAATTCTCGGTCCTAGTTAACATGGAAGTTAATAGATAACTCTATCTTTTGTTTCAATTGACTAAAATTTTTGAACTATTATTAAAATAATAATAATTTTAGTTTATTGTGGTTTTTCATTATTAAATATGATTTATGGAAGAGGTATTTCATTCCAATATTTAAACCATTTCAAAAAAATTACATTACATATCCATATTTTAACATTGAATTCCCATATTGTACCATTAGTCATCCATATGCTAAAACAAGTCTTCTAGATTTTATCTTTTTGTATTTTTTGTGAAATTTCCATTTATCATGACCTCTTACATAAACTATGAGAAGGGTGATCATTTTTTCAGTGTGACTAAAATGAGGGATATTATTACTCACATCCTTTTAGTTTTGGTTTCTTGCAATTTTTAATTAATTATGATGATTAATGGAAGATGTATAGAATTCCAACATTTAAATCATGTTATAAAATTTACATAAAATAATTTTTAGTTTATAACACCTATGTTACAGTTGAATGAATTTATATATACTAATTAAATATATAAACTTTTTTATAGCCACCAAAGGTTTTTCTTCCTCCTATAAGATCATCTTGGAATCTTATTGAATCTCAATTTCAAAATAATAATATGTATCACTATTTTCATTATAAATAAGTTGGGTATGAATAAAAGAGGTGTATAGATCCCAATCCAAGTTGATTTGAAAACTTTTAGGGGGTTCTATTTTGTTTGTATGATTCCTAATATGTTACCAAAGAATGTTCTGTTAGATCAGACTAAGAGGTAAATTTAAAAAAAATTGAAATATGTTTTTATAGAGTTCTAAAATTTAAGGCATATTAATTCTTGTTTTTTGTTACATACAATAATGATGGAGTATGAATAATAATTAGTGTTTATAAATACTATCATGATAATATTAAATCCTATATCATTAATATTGTATTTGACAACATTATCTTGTTAACATGAAACTATAAATTTCTAGAAAAACAAATTTTTAAATTTTCTCATGAGAAAAAACTTGAGTATCAGGTAAACTAAAAAGTTTGTAATACTTTATTATATTCTATAACTAGGAATATCTATAACTAGATATCATATTTTTAAATGTAAAATGTAATTTGAAAAAGTTATAGATTATAATGTTTGAAACTTTCTATTTTTTGGAAACTCATAAAGCTATGTTAAGAGTTGATTATCAAGCCTTTGATTTTCCACAATGATAAATAATATCTCAAATGCATAAATCAAGAATATAGTAAATACTTTAAAATATTTGGATAAAAAAAGAGTTATAGGAAGACCAAATCATTAAAAAGATTATTGATATCATTTGAAAAGAATGTTAGTCTAAGGGGATAGTAATATATGATACCAAACATCTGTAAAAGTTAAGTATGGATAACTTAATTGGGACATTAATACAATATGAAATAAAACTTATATGAGTTGCTGAAAAAGAGAAAGGGAAGAATGGAGTAGCATTCACTTCTACTTTAGGTAACTTTAATTCTGGAACCTTTAATACCTGTAATAACAATTCTAAATATCTTGTTTCAAAGAGTAAATGTAAGCATTCAGATCAAAGTGGTTTGGATGATAGTGATAATGAACTTTTTCAAATTATTGGATAAATTAAGAAACTTATTAGGAATATGAACTTTGGTAATCTTTATTGGAAATATATAAAAGAAAATAATGGAACATAAAAAAGTGATTTTCTATAATTTTAATAAAGAATTTCATATTAGAGATGATTTTCGTAAATTGAAGATGAAAAATAAAAATCCAAGTATTAATTATATAAGAAAAAATAAATAAAATCTTTAAAGATTTCAAAACCAGGAGTGCTAATGAAGGTGACACATCTTCATATAGTTCATCAAAAGATAGTGGAATTGAAATCTAGAAAATAGTTGGATTCTATTTAAATATTATGAGGGATGAAATATGTTTCATGGAAAATGTAACTATAAAAACCCTTACAAATTTAATTCTAGATTCTAAACTCACATAGAATTTAGAATATGATTATTCAACTTCATCAAAATATGAAAAGGATAATACATAAGATATTGAAAAATTCAATTCAATGGAAGATGAATAAAACTTACCTATTATGGCTAAAATGGATAGATATGTAACTTTTATGGATAAATAAAATAATGATCTGAAAATTTCCTATGAGTTTACTAAAGAAAAACTTATTAAATATAATAGAATAATTTAAAAATTAGCATTAAAAATTTCAAAACATTCAAAAAAATTAGATTCAAAAAGTAATTATTGTATTGATTTAATTGATTGGAATTTTTTGGATTGTAAATTCAATTATCAAAATTTAGATAATCATAATTTGATTGTTCAAATTAAATATAAAGTTTTTGGTTTAAAAAAACTTTTATCTAACTTTGGTATGGAATTTTTTTATAAAATATATATACAAATAATACCCTCTAAAACTTTTAATGGAATTAGTTATACTTATAATAAACCTTATTTTCAATCAAAATATTTTCTACCAAAAAGTGAATATTTTTGTCTTAAATGTCAAAGAGGAGGTTGTTGATGTAATTATTGTAATTTAAATAAAGTTCAGTTTTTGGTTTTCACAATGAATTTATTTCAAATGAACTAGTAGTTGTACAACCTAAAAAATTTGTCCAGATTTTTATTCATAAAATTTTATTTGATAACATAACTTGATCCAAATATGTGTGGGTAAAAAGAACCTAATTTTATCATTTCTAGGAAAGGATGTTGATTACCAATAGTAGAAACAAATGGTATATAAAAAGTGGTTGTTCTTGATATATGACTTGAGACAAGTCCAATTTCTAAAATTTAATGAAATTTAAATTAGAACGATTCACTCTTTAAGACAATGTACATAGTGAAATCATCAAAATAAATTATGTTTAATTCCTTCTAAAAACATTAATTCTAAATTTTTTATAAGTTTTAGGACATAAGAACAACCTTTCCAGCATAAGTCTTTTATGTGATGATGGATATCTTTTAAACTTTTGGAATGATAAATTTACAATCCAAAATTTAGAAGCTAATTTTATTTTATATACCAATAGGAATGGAAATGTTTACACACTCAACTTAAAATAATTAACTCAATAGAGTTTTCCTTATTTAAGAGTAATCAAATGATTGTCTTAGTTATTTAATAAGAGATTAGGGCACTATAACTTTTAATCATTAAATAAAACATATAGGAAAGGAAAATTTAGGGATCTACCAGAACTAACTTTAATTCAACCTTAGTATGTAATCCTTTCCAATTTGGTAAGAAACATAAGTATATTTTTAAATCTATAAGTGAATTCTCAACTACCAAAGTATTAAATTTAGTTCACATAGATTTATTTGGTCCTATGAAAACTGGAAGTATTAGAGAAAAATGATATGTTTATGTCTTGGTCGGTGATTTCACTTGATTTACTTGGGTTTATTTTCTCAGTAAAAAATAAAAAACTCTTAAATTTTTTGATGTATTTTGTGCCTATATTAAAAATGAGAAAAACCTACCTTTGGTTTAAATTTAGAGTGATCATGGTGGTGATTTTATAAACATTGCATTTGAAACTTTTTATAGAAAAAAATTATTACTCCTAATTTTTCAACACTTAAAACACCATAGAAAAATTATGTACTTGAGTGAAGAAATATATTTCTTCAAGAAATTACTCTAAATTTTTTAAGTGGGTATTCTATCACTAGACATTTTTTGGATGAGGCTGTTATTACTACTTGTTATATTATAAATTGAGTTTTAATCACATACTTTCTTAATAAAACTCCTTTTGAGTTATAGATAAGAAGAAAGCAGAAAATTTCTTACTTAAAGGTGTTTGGGTGTAAAGTTGTCCCAACCCGAACCATCATAGGGCTCGATCCGCAGCTACCCTAAGCCCATATACATAGGAAAGGGGTGGAAACTAGCGTCGATGGCACAAAAAATCAGGGAGTCCTTTTCTTAAGTACATGTACACACACACAACCAACCCAATGAAAAAGTACAGAGGGAAAGAAGAAAAAAAACCTACTGAAAATTAAATCCAAACATGCATGGACCATTAAAATAGTATGGATATAATAATTTAAATAGAAAGGCAAAGTGGTAAAATAAATTCCCAACTAGAATATTGTCCCAACCAGATAGAAAACTGAAAGTAAAGATACTGACAAAACCCTTCTCTGGGAATCCAAATGAGACCACCGCAAGCGGTCCAGGCACCAACGACCCTGAGATCCCTGATGTCCCAAATCAATCTTTTCAGTCATCTACATTAAGGATGATATGTGTGAGAAAATCCCATTCAGTGGTGAGTATAAACATACTCAATAGGTTTCCCCAAAAAGTAGGGGGGTTAGTAAGAGATACAGTAGGAAAGGAAAATATTAGGTGGAACAATGTACAGTAAACAAGTGCAGCTCAACCCAACAAGGAATTGAAGTAATATCATCCAAACACAAAGAGAAAGAGATGGTGAGAATATGAACTTCTCATTGAGTCTTCACTACCTATAGTAGGAGTATAGACTCATCAAACCACGAGAAGCAAGACATGGAATGCACATGGAATACCTTGCACGTCTTCACCTCTCCTAGAGGGAGAGTAACCAAAACTCAAAGAGTGGGCACTATAATAGGATATATATATATATATATATATATATACATATATATATATATATATATTCTCAGTCAAAGAAACACAATGAGAGAGTAAGGGGATCTCCATATCACAACTCATCCTTGGAAAAGAGTTGCCAACAGTCCCAGAAGTAACCACCATTGATACTTCATATTCCTCACGTCTTCTCCAAACTACAAGTCAAAGGGGCTCAAACACCACACCTTGATACTATTCATGTTGGGTATGTCTGTCTCACTTGCATGGTTTTGGATCGCGTCATGAGGACAAGTCTCAGTGGGGAAATCTACCCTCTTACTCATGAGCCCAAGGTAACATCAAATTATATCTCACCACCTATCCGTAGTAATAAGGTCATCATAAAGTTTAGGACCCATTCCCAACCAAGCTAAAGGGTTCCACTCAAAAATGGGTTGAGGACCATTGACCAGCCCGACTGGAGGGTTCCACTCTAGTGTCGTTGAGGACCCATGACCAGCCCAGCTGGGGGGTTCCACTCTAGAATCCTCGAGGACCCATGCTTATCCAGTCTAGAGGGTTCCACTCAAAATTCATTGATGATGTCGCCTGATCACTATTGTTAGAGAACACCACCTGAAGATGCATCATTCTTGGTACACCTCGCATCATAACTCTAAAGTCTTAATTGAGTTCATCAATGCGATCTATGTGAAAAAACACTTAAGATAGGATATTTAATTTCCCAAAATATCCAACTACTGAAAAAGGGAACTTTTCACCACAACATGCCCAAACGGGTCAAAGTGGGGCCCGCATCATGACCCTGAATTTGAAATTGTCAAATTTATCTAA
This sequence comes from Viscum album, assembly GCA_963277665.1. Lineage (NCBI taxonomy): Eukaryota > Viridiplantae > Streptophyta > Magnoliopsida > Santalales > Viscaceae > Viscum > Viscum album. The sequence continues at coordinate 1,432,499,601 of OY728141.1, forward strand.
AAAGGTTCATCTTGAATAAAGGAAAATGATTCCATAGATGGTGCATCAAAAATTTTCCAGGTTTAAATGTTATTGGTGTTTAAAACATCAAAAGAGGGTCACGGGGTCGGTGGACCGACTCACGGTCAGTCCACCTATTATGGCGGTCAACCACTACGGTCAGCGTGCCCCACGGTAAACCACCCATGGTCGAGCAGCTGACTACACCCCACACTGCAGTGGTCTACAACCACTATCGACCGCCGGTCGACCTAAGTCGACCTAATATCTGACCCGGGTCGACTTAGGATCCGACCTAGGTCCAACCCAGTTCACTAGGTCTAACCTGTCATGTCTAGACCCTACCCAATTGTCTAACCCATCCCATAGAGTCAGGGCCCGACCCATTATCCTAGCCTAAAACACTTTGGTTGGGTAGGTCTACGAGCTGGTCGCTGCTAAGGACAACATGGCCGACTGGTCGGGCCACGTGGCCCACCACGTCATGGCACCACCGGACGGCTGTGCAGCCACCCCTTCACGCTCTATCGGTAGAGCGCCCCCTATCAGAAGCCTCCATGCTAGTGGCTCCATAGTGGTCCATTCTGTTGACCAATGAGATTAATCTGATGGCCCGATCACAAATCTATTTGTGAATCATGGACCCTTGCGATGAGGGCTTCACTACACCAGCCTCAGATTGCTTTCATCAGTGGTTGGTTGTGCTCGAAAGTTTACAGTGGATACCGGTAAATAATGGATTTAGAAAGGAGTTTTAAACATGAATTGATGGTCATATTCATGCATTCATCGATGATTTAAGGTTGAAATGGAGAAAACAGGAGGAAAAGGACAAATATTCAATGTAAAACTTGAATCAGAACTCAAAAATGAGATAAATCCTACCTCTAAACGGTTGTTCGTCATTTTTTATGCGTCTGCGATGCTCTCATTTCAATCCACCAAGGTTTGGGTGGAGTTTTCTCTTTGATCTGAAGAAGAATGTTGAAAAACAATTGAGAGATTATAGAGGGATAGATAAATCTTCGTCGAGAGAGAACGGGGATTAGGGACAAACTATAATCTGAAACCTTACACTTCTATTTATATGTGTACCATTGGGCGTGAAAATCTATATCTGTCACACCCTCTCATTTTTTGTCACACTTAGGTAAAACAACCCATTCTAAACTCAACAGTGGTCTCAGATTTCCAACATGAGTCCCCATTTGAATGTTATTTGATTCAGAGTTAGGGGTAAAATAATTAAGTTTAATTATTTTAATTATGATTTTTCACTTGGGTGGATTTTTCCAAAAAAGTCCTATGTTGATGAAATTTAATCCTTTCCTTGGGTAAATTCCACGTTCTAGACTCAACTGCAGCCTCAAACTTTTTATCCAAGATACCTTTTAGAGTTATTATATTTCCTTTGTGTGTATAGTATAAAATATACTTAATATTATGATAAAATTAATTCCAGGCACACCGAGTCTCAGAATTTCTTTTTGTCTCAGTGCCCAACTCTAGAAATATATATAGAAATATTTCAAAGTATTACATGGAAAAATTGGGTTTCTACATCATTCTATCCTTAAAGTATTTTTCCCCAAAAAGAAAAAACATGGAAAATAACTCTGGATACTGAGCCCACATCTAGCTCTCCCATTCCCAAGAACTCTTCTGCACATTTTTGTGCTACCACCATACGTGAACCAAGGAGATTTCCCATCCACTTAAGGTCCAATCCTATCGTTCCTCGATCGCCACATGGTGATCTATAAAGGTGGATCTGTAACACCCCAAGATTTTATGAAAAATATTCTTTTTAATTTCATTAATGTCTTGTGTTGTACGCTACACCAAAAGGAGCTTTCACAACATGCATCCCTGAATTAGCTTGCATTACACGCAAGCGTGACCTTCCACGATAGCGTGTGTTGTACGCAATACCGAGTTTCGCTAAACAACGATATGCTATTAAAATATTATTAAAACTATCTGTTATGAATAGTAATACCCACTTTTTAAAATTTTATAATTTTTATTTTTAAAAATGGACTTCATTTTTGGATTCGGAATATTGAAATTAGCCAAGGGTAAAATTTTGGTATTTTTCTTAAAACTTTCAATTTTTGATGAATAGTGAAAACACTAGGTTACTATTTAAAAACTGAATTTTTATTTAAATAATTATTTATATTATTTAAATTTATTTTATGTAAAAATTGATACATAATACCTATATAAGTTCAATTTAATTCATTGGAGTCATTTTATAATAATTTTAGATATATAAAAATTTTATTGAACTTTTGACCGTCTTTTACCCACCTCCTAGGAGAATTTGCAAATTTACATAAAACTTAATTTTACCACTTTTGTGAATGGAATTTCAAAAATCCGAGAGACACGGTTGATGTTAGTAAGTAAAATGTGGTTCAATGCGATGAAAATAATTTTTTGGTGAATAGTAACTTCTTACTTTTTTTTACCACGGTTAAAAGTAAATAGGGTAATTAAGGGTAAAAATGATATTATTATTACCCTAACACATGTCCTAATTCTATTGGATAAGTTTAATTCAACCAAAAACAACATTAGGGATAAAATATTACCCTTTAGGTCCACTTGGATTAGATTAAGACATGTAATATTATTTTATTTAAAGAATAGTTAAAATAGTTAAAATCAAAGTTTAATAACTAAAGAAATTTTAATATAGGGTCATACATAAGATAAATTCGACTATAAATATTAATTAGAAATATAAAAAGATTTCCTAAATAATGGTATTTTATTTGTAATTTTTAGACATTATATAATATAATTTATTTATGACACAATGATGATGCAGTAATCGTCTTATTAATGAAATATTGACATATTGATGTTATAAATACCCAAATAAATGTAATTTGAGATTTTTATGAATTAAATTAATTTTATATGTTAATATGACATGTTAGTATTGATTTAAATAACTTTTTTAGAACTAATCATTCTTTTATTATTTTCACAAAAATAAATTACCAAATAGTGTCAAAATTGACATAAAATAGTTTTTAAAACAAATATTATATTATTAATTATTATGTTATTCCTAAAAATATAAGGTTCAGAAAAATGACTTAGATAAGGTTATATATGTTAATAATAAACAACTTGGGGTTCGTTTGGCTTGTTATAGTACGTTTATTAATCTTATAGTGTAAGAAAACAAGAAGACACAGTAAAAGAAATATTATTTAACTTAAAGTTAAATCTAAATGATAAGGTTAAAATAGAAACCTAAACTTGTCTAAATTCTCTTGGATGAGAGGATTTCGACCCATACCCACCTTATCTTCTAAATAACTAAATTTGGAGCTATTAAAACCCGAATATGACTTTATAATAAAATAATATTTTTAGTTATTCCAAAGGTTCCCCTCTCCTCCCTTATAAAAGGGCACCTCCTCCCTCTCTTCATCACACCACTTTGAGCTTAAATCTCCGCCAACCCCTGCCAATTTCTTGTCTCCACTTCCCTAGAAACATCCTAGAGGTTCTGGTCTTCTTAAAAGACCAATATTTGTGCCCTAATAGGAGGTTTCAAAAGGCATGTCGAAAGAAGAGGTAATATTCATTACCGGTTTTTTCAACTTTATTTCTTCTTATACTTCTTCTTCTTTATTTGTTTCATTTTGAAGTAATAACATCAGTATCACTCATATACTGATATGTTATTATAAGTATGAAACAACCCTATTTCACCATCTATCCATCCTATGGAAAACGAAATCATCGTGCGTGCGTACGTACAGAATACCGTCTCCACGCCGTGGTGTAATGTGTTTTCGACCACCACCTTACTTGGATGGGTATAATGGTTTAAATAAATAACTATATATGATTATTTCAAAGTGATATTGATTCTGAAATATTATACATACACTTCAATGCAATTCCATGATCATGTCAATGATATCATCGCTCGTGCGTACGTACGGACTACCGTCTCCATGACGCGATGAGATTCGTTCTCCATGTTAACCATTCATGAATGATTATAAAGTATATAAAATAAGTAATCATGAAATACATGACATAATAATGATACTGTATTTATGTGTATATATTTTTATGTCATCTAATTAATTTCATTCAATTCAATAAGGAAACGAAAACAGTGTTCAAGCGTACGTACGACATACCGTCTCCATGATTGGTGTATTTCATTCCTTTTATCAATCTATAATATATATGTATATGATGAATATATATTATATATAAATCAGTTTTTACATTCTGTAATTATGTAAATCAGAATATAAGTAATAATATCAAGAACGAAAAGTCAAAACACATACGATAAATGAAACAATTTTACCCAAAACGCTCTTTAACATGGAATTTACAAAAGAACGGGTAATATAAAGTCATAAGTGAACCATATATGATATAATAACAATTAATATGATTCGTTAATAAGTCAATGACATTATTTAAATCATTATACAGGAGGTTCGGAAACGTACGAAGCATATCGGACCTACGGTAAGGGATAACCTTTCCAATCTCGTTCTTATCCGAGATTTTTTATTCGTAAGTATTTGTCGGGGTTATTGTTATCATCCAAGTCCATGTTTTATAAAAAAAAATTTATGTATGTTTAATGTCCTTTTTACCCATTTTGTCTTTTACTACATGGTATGTAAGGAATCTCTCTTTTTTTTTACGTTATGAGGTACTTTTTGACTTTTCTGAAAAAAGTACGAGGAGAATATTTTTTTTAACTTATACGACATGAAAGGATTTATACGGTTTTATAAAGCCTTATTTTCATGAATCTTCCTCCAAAATATTTCATGAATATTTTCAAAAAAATCTATTTCTTTTAAAAATTTCATGACGTTTTGTGAAAAGAAATTGATTTTGAAGAAGAAAGGATATTTTCCTCAAGAATTCATTTCAAATGTTTTATCAAAACCATTTTCCATCTAAGATGACATTATTTCATATGTGTATGTTTCAATTATAATGTCTCTATGATTTACATGGTTTCACTTTTCTTATGATGAAATTATATCCATTTGTTTTATATGGATTATGTTATGATGGAATGATGTTTATGAAACCCAATTTATTCTTTGGGTTATGATGAATGATTTATGATTATTTTGTGGCACAAGTAATAATGATTTCATTATGAGATGGTTGGGACCTATATATTCCTCCAATTCATTGGGTAAAGATTTATATCTCATGAGATAGACATGGCTGGAATGGTAAGTTAATTTCTTTTAGTGTTACAGGACTGAAATGAGGAGTGAACTCGATTCAGAAAGGGACTTTGTCCACTAAGATGGTCTTGGCAGCAATGCCTTGGATACTATGGAAATCATAACATGTTATGAATAGTTTCCACAATTACATGTTTTATTCTCATGCTATTTTATCATTATTGATGTTCCCTTATGATATATGCCTTACGTACTTCTAAGATTCATGTCTTTGCTCAAGATTTTGATGTTTAGATTTTATGTTCAAGTTTTTGCATTCAAATGTTTATGGATTGTTTTATGTTCTCTATGTTTACCCTTACTGGGCATTTGAGATCACCCCTTTTATGTTTTATTTTCCCCAGGATATAAAGAAAGGTTTTAGGTAAGAAAAAAAAGGGAAGATCTTTATGGGAGATGTTGAAGATCTTTCACCACGATTAGAAGATTATATTCCGAGTTTCCAAAGACACTAAACTATTACGGTCCTTGTGTGTCTGTTTTTTGTTATGTACTAAGTATTACTCAAAAGTAATGTAATGTCCATGTACGTCAAGCTTCGGTTCCCTACAGTTGTTATCAGAGGAAATGTTTAGTCAACCTTTGGAAACTAGGATGCGAAAACGTTAGTGAGATCCCTAGAGATATTTCTAAGGTATGTCTAGGGATGTCCCTAAGGTTAAGTATACGTATAGGTTATAGTCCTATAATTGCGCTAATGATCTTATAATTAAACCTAAGATGTTAGATATTGAAGGTACTCCCCCTTTATTATGTTGTTTTACCTATCATTATTTTTTCCTCTCACATAATTCTTTTTGTGTTTTAGTCAATGGAGGGAACCAGAAGATATTCGGTTAACATTGAATCGAATGGAAAAATTGGTTACTATGAGCAACAAAATTGCATAATTCCTATAGAGAATGATATTGTGATTACCGAATCAGTCATTGCGATATATGATTAACTAGGTGAAATTTAGTGGTATTCCTAATTCATCAGATAAGAGGAAGATAGACTTTTATGCATGTTCACTTGTTGAGGAGCATAAAGAAAGGAAGACTAAGATTTCTAAAGAAGGGAAGAAGAACCTTGAGAAATACCTCAAATGGAGGGGAAGATGTTATCTATGTGGAGAGAAGGGTCATAGAGTGACAGACTATTATGGAGTTCAATTTCTTATATGTGGAGAACATGGGAATTACCCAACTCAATTCCCTAACCTAAGAGGTTACTTATAAATAAAGAAGGACTTATTCCATGACAATCATTGAAGATGATGGTTTGAAGTTTTTATGTTATTGAGGTACTTTTATGGTATATTGAAATATCTATGTATTGGTCCATTGTGGTTTTCCATAATAATATAGCATCGGTAACCATGAAAAGTGATTGAAATATTTTTGGAAAGCAGATGATATGCACATAATGAAGGGATAAAGAGAAACTAATATGTTTGATAGTATTCATGAGCTCATGATTGATATAAGAACTAAGTGATATCATGGTTTGATTATATAGGATTTTTGGATTTTTGTATGTGGAAAGAGTTAACTTTTGACAGCATTCATGTTTTCACTAAGATTCAATGGGTATTCATTTTTCAAGAGAATACATGATTAAGTCCTTCGAATGTTTGGAATGTGACCAACAAGACATATCTTATGATATATGGGTATCAACGATGGAATTAACATGCTTGTTATATGAAATCTCTGGTAATCATTTTCACTATAATATGAGAATGGACTGCAATATTATGGATAAGCCTAAAGATTGGAATGGATTATGTTGTACATAAGTTAGTATTGTTTACGGATAGAACTGTTTTCGATATTATTGATGGGATGTTATAGTAATCTAGTTTTAGAAAAAGGAAAACCTGCAGGACGGGCGACAGCCCATCGCGTCGGACAAGGCTGTGGGAATCGAACCCACAACCGATGTGCAACAGGCCTTTATCACCTACCACTGGCCTATAGGATGTCCCTGGTTATTATAAATTAGTTTTAATTATTTTAAGAGGTATGAGATATGAATTATAAGTCCATTTTAGGAACCATATATGATTAATCGACTTATGTATATTTAATAACTTTTTCTAACCTATTATTTGAGACAGATGGAATGACCCATCATTCTATCACATGATCTTCTAACACTTCATGAATAACAAATTCAACTTCATTTCTTTAAGAGATGAAGTGTAAATTGTTCAAGGCACGAACAATAGTGAGATTGAACCAAAATCATGTAAGTATTTCTTTTAATTCATCAAATTTAGGGAAATGATCTTCAAAATCAAAAATGTTGTCCTAGTTCCCTCATATCTGATGAATCATATGGTACCTTAGATCATCACAAATCTATGGCTTTGTGATTTTTGGCTTTTTCATAGCCATGTTCTATACCACTCTCCATCAGAACTTGATGGTTAGATTTTTCTTCCACATCCATATATTAACCTGTGTTCTCCTATATAGAAACCCAGTGATGAGTTACTTTGGGTAATCGTTACGTTTCATACTTTAGTTTTTAAAATTAAGTTTTAGTATTCCTTTTTACAATGTGTGTTTCTATTAAAGAAACTTTCGAGTAGAAAACCATTTATAACCCCGACGAATTTCGAGGGCGAAATTCATTTTAAGGGGGGTAGAATGTAACACCCCAAGATTTTATGAAAAATATTCTTTTTAATTTCATTAATGTCTTGTGTTGTACGCTACACCAAAAGGATATTTCACAACATTCAACCCTGACTTGGCTTTCATTACACGCAAGCACGACCTTCCACGATAGCGTGTGTTGTACGTAATACCGAGTTTCACTAAACAACTATATGATATTAAAATATTATTAAAACTAGCTGTTATGAATAGTAATACCCACTTTTTGAAATTTTATAAATTTTATTTTTGAAAATGGACATCATTTTTGGATTCAGAATATCAAAATTATCCTAGGATGAAATTTTGGTATTTTTCTAAAAACATTCAATTTTTTATGAATAGTGAAAACACAAGGTTACTGTTTAAAAACCGACTTTTTATTTAAATAATTATTTATTTTATTTAAATTTATTTTAGGTCAAAATTGATACATAATACCTATATATGTTCAATGTAATTAATTGGAGTCATTTTATAATTATTTTAGATATATAAAAATTTTATTGACCTTTTGACTGTCTTTTACCCACCTCCTAGGAGAATTTGAAAATTTACATGAAAATTAATTTTACCGCTTTTGGGAATGGAATTTCAAAAATCCAAGAGACACGGTTGACATCAGTAAGTAAAATGTGGTTCAATGAGATGAAAATAATTTTTGGTGAATAGTAACTTTTTTACTTTTTTTACCACGGTTAAAAGTAAATAGGGTAATTAAGGGTAAAAATGATATCATTATTACCCTACCACATGTCCTAATTCTATTAAATAAGTTTAATTTGAAAAAAAACAAAATTAGGGATAAAATATTACCCTTTAGGTCAACTTGGATTAGATTAAGACATTTAATATTATTTTATTTAAAGAATAGTTAAAATAATTAAAATCAAAGTTTAATAACTAAAATGATTTTAATATAGGGTTATACATAAGATAAATTCGACTATAAATATTAATTAGAAATATAAAAATATTTACTAAATAATGGTATTTTATTTGTAATTTTTAGAGATTAAATAATTTAATTTATTTATGACACAATGATGATGCATTAATTATCTTATTAGTGAAATATTGACATAATTGATGTTATAAATACCCAAATAAATGTAATTTTAGACTTTTTATGAATTAAAATAATCTTATATGTTAATATAACATGTTATTATTGATTTAATTAACTTTTTTCGAACTAATCATTCTGTTATGATTTTCACAAAAATCAATTACCAAATAGTGTCAAAATTGATATAAATTAGTTTTTAAAACAAATATTATATTATTAATTGTTATGTTATTCCTAAAAATCTATGGTTTGGAAACATTACTTAGATAAGGTTATATATGTTAATAATAAACAACTTGGGGTTCTTTTGGCTTGATATAGTATGTTTATTAACCTTATAGTGTAAGAAAACAAGAAGACACGGTAAAAGAAAAATTATTTAACTTAAAGTTAAATCTAAATGATAAGGTTAAAATAGAAACCTAAACTTGTCTAAATTATATTGGATGAGAGGATTTTGACCCATCCCCATCTTAGCTTCGAAATAACTCAATTTGGAGCTATTAATAACCGAATATGACTTTATAATAAAATAATATTTTTAGTTATTCCAAAGGTGCCCCTCTCCTCCCTTATAAATGGGCACCTCCTCCCTCTCTTCCTCACACCACTTTGAGCCTTAAAGCTCGTCCAACCCCTGACAATTTGTCTTCTCCACTTCCCTAGAAACATCCTAGAGGTTCTGGTATTCTTCAAAGACCAATCATTGTGCCCTAACAGGATGTTTCAAAAGGCATGTCGAAAGAAGAGGTAATATCTGTTACCGATTCTTTCAACTTTATTTATTCTTCTAATTCTTATTATTTAGTTGTTTCATTATGAAGTAATAACATCAGTGTCACTCATATACTTATATGTTATTATAATTATGAAACAACCCTTTTTCACCATCTATCCATCCTACGAAAAACGAAATCACCACGCGTGCGTACGTACGGAATACCGTCTCCACGCCGTGGTGTAATCTGTTTTCGACCACCACCTTACTTGGATGGGTATAATGGTGTAAATAAATAACTATATACGATTATTTCAAAGTGATATTGATTCTGAAATATTATACATACACTTCAATGAAATTCCACGATCATGGGAATGATATCATCGCTCGTGCGTACGTACGGACTACTGTCTCCATGACGCGATGAGATTCATTCTCCATGTTAACCATTCATGAATGATTATAAAGTATATACAATAAGTAATCATGAAATATATGACATAATAATGATACTGTATTTATGTGTATATATATTTATGTCATCTACTTAATTTCATTCAATTCAATAAAGAAACAAAAACAGCGTTCATGCGTACGTACGGCCTACCGTCTCCATAAACGGTGTATTTCATTCCTTTTATCGATATATAATATATATGTATATGATGAATATATATTATATATAAATCATGTTTTACATTATGTAATTTTATAAATCAGGATATAAGTAATAATATCAAGAACGACAAGTCAAAACAAATACGATAAATGAAACGATTTTTCCCAAAACGCTCTTTAACATGGAATTTACAAAAGAACGGGTAATATAAAGTCATAAGTGAACCATATATGATATCATAACAATGAATATGATTATTTAATAAGTCAATGACATTATTTAAATCATTATACAGGAGGTTTGGAAACGTACGAAGCATATCGGACCTACGGTAAGGGATAACCTTTCCAATCTCGTTCTTATCTGAGATTGTTTATTCGTAAGTATTTGTCGGGGTTATTGTTATCATCCAAGTCCATGTTTTCTAAAAGTTTTTTTATGTATGTTTAATGTCTTTTTTACCCATTTTGTCTTTTACTACATTGTATGTAAGGAATCTCCCTTTTTTTACGTTACGAGGTACTTTTTTACTTTTCTGACAAAAGTACGAGGAGAATATTTTTTTAACTTATACGACATGAAAGGATTTATACGGTTTTATAAATCCTTATTTTCATGAAGCTTCCTCCAAGATATTTCATGACTATTTTCAAAAAAATCTATTTCTTTTAAAATTTGCATGACATTTTGTGAAAAGAAATTGATTTTTAAGAACAAAGGATATTTTCCTCAAGAATTCATTTCAAATGTTTTATCAAAACCATTTTCCATCTAAGATGAAATTATTTCATATGTGTATGTTTCAAGTATAATGTCTCTATGATTTACATGGTTTCACTTTTCTTATGATGAAATGATATCCATTTGTTTTATATGGATTATGTTATGATGGAATGATGTTTATGAAACCCAATTTATTCTTTAGGTTATGATGAATGATTTATGACTGTTTTGTGGCACAAGTAAGAATGATTTCATTATGAGATGGATGTGACCTATATCTCCCTCCAATGCATTGGGTAAAGATTTATATCTCATGATATAGACATGCTTGGAACGGTAAGTTAATATGGTTCAGTGTTACAGGACTGAAACAAAGAGTGAAATCGATTCAAAAATGGACTTTGTCCACTAAGATGGTCTTGGCAGCAATGCCTTGGCTACTATGGAAATCATAACATGTGTTGAATGGTTTCCACAATTACATGTTTTATTCCCATACTATTTTATCATGATTGATGTTCCCTTATGATATATTCCTTATATACTTCCAAGATTCATGTCTTTGCTCAAGATTTTGATGTTTAGATTTTATGTTCAAGTTTTTGCATTCAAATGTTTATGGATTGTTTTATGTTCTCTATGTTTACCCTTACTGGGCATTTGAGCTCACCCCTTTTATGTTTTCTTTTCCCCAGGATATAAAGAAATGTTTTAGGTAAGAAAAAAAGGGAAGATCTTTATGGGAGATGTTGAAGATCTTTCACCATGATTAGAAGATTATATTCTGAGTTTCCAAAGACACTAAACTATTACGGTCCTTGTGTGTCTGTTTTTTGTTATGTACTAAGTATTCTGCAAAAGTAATGTAATGTCCATGTACGTCAAGCTTCGGGTCTCTACAGGATCCATATTCAATGTCCATCTTTCCCCATTTGATGACGTGTGTAGGATCATGCACGTATTTCCTCAACTGTGACACGTAGAGAATGAACCTGGTCCAACTGTGGGGGTTGTTTATGGAGGTAGGCAACTTCACCAACCAACTGCACGATCTCGAACGGCCCGATGAACCTCGGGGAAAGCATTCCTCCTCGGCCAAACCTCTGCATTCCGTATCGTGGGTAGAATCTCAATATGAAATGGGCTCGGTGCTCAAACTCCAAGGGTCTATATTGGTGGTTTGTATATGATTTCTATCTGCTCTAGGTCATCTTAATTCATTCATGGATGACCTTCACCTTCTCTGTCATGGCTCGCACCAACTCTAGTCCCATGAGGGTTGATTCTCCAACCTCCATCTAGAACAGAGTTGACATGTACGGTCTCCCGTATAGAGCCTAAAAAGGTGAAATGTCGATAGTAGAGTGGTAGTTGTTGTTGTATGAAAACTCTACCAAAGTCAAGTGATACTCCCAACTCTAGCCGAAATCTATCACGCAAGCCCTAAGCCTATCCGCCTAGACCTGGATAGTGTACTCAGTCTACCCATCGTTATGGGGGTGAAAGGACATACTCATCTACATCCAAGTCCTGAATTCCTTCTATAGGCCTCTCCACAACTGTGATGTAAACCACGCATCATGATTAGAGGAAATCGCCGAGGGTACCCCATGAAGGCAGATGATCTCTCATAAGTTAAACCTCTCCATAAATTCCATCAAACTCTTATCCCTAAAAAAATAATGTGTGCAATCTTGGTGATTTAGTCCACTATCACCCAGATAGTGTCATGGCCATTTTCTATGCACGAAATCCCTGTGATGAATCCCATGGATTTTTCATCCCACTTTTACTCTAGGATTTCATGGGCCTACAACATACCTTTCAAGAACCTGATGATTATCATTCACCTACTAATAGGTAAGGTAGCAAGAGATGAACTCAAAAACACCTCTTCTCATTTTGAACCACCAAAACGGCCACTGTAGGTCCCTATACATCTTCCCTATACTGGGATGTACAGCTAAGGGAGAAGTGTGTAACTTCTGCATCACCTCCTCCCACATCATGATTGGAATCCTTATTTTCCCTTAGAACAAGATCTCATGTTTCGCTCCTTAAAAATACCAATTAGGTGTGTCACCTATGGATATCTGGTCACGTATAACTTTTTAGTCGATATCTCCCAGTAGGGACTCTCTCACAGCTCAAGGATTAAAGGAGTCAGCACCATTGACTGTAGAAAAGTTTTACCCTCCTACTCCTCCTAGGTCAGATGTAGGGAACCTAACAGCTCTGAATCTTACTTCACTAGTCAAGCCTGGTACTTCCTACTAAGAAAATCTTTTATAAAATTTCCCTTTCCCAGAGTATAGACTATCTCAAATTCGTAGTGCTATAGGAAATCCAACCAGCATCGCTACCTTAGATTCAGATTCCTATGGGTAAAGATTCACTTGAGGCTCTGGTGGCCTGAGTAAATAACAAAGAACTCTCCCAGGAGTTATTTTATCAACATCATCTAGGAGAATACTACTGTTGTGAGTTCTAATTCATGAGTTTCATAGTTCTGCTCATGGGGTCTCAACTGCCTCAACCCATATGCGATGACTGCCTATCGTTGCATCAAGATGAAACTGAGCCTAGCTCTTGACGTATCACAATACACTATGAACTCAATGCAATCCTTTGGTGGTCTCAGAACTGGATCACTTTTCAGCCTCTACCTCAACACATTGAAGGCCTTCTGGCACTACTTAGAGCAGGTAAATGATTGTCCCTTCCACGTCAGAGTAGTCAAAGGGGTTGTGATCCTGGATAATTATTCCTCAAATATCCTATAGTAACTAGCCAAACCAAGAAAGCGTCGCACCCCTACCACATTCTTGGGTGGATTCCAATAAATAACTACCTTGATCTTCATGGGATTCATGGATAAACCCTCTTCAGAGATGAAATTTTCCTAAAAATTGAACCTCATGTATCAAAAAATGACACTTAGAGAGATTTCCAGAAAGCTGGTGTTATTGAAAATAAAGTACCATCCTCAAGTGCTTTGCATGATCCTCCTCTAATGATGAGTAAATGAGTATGTCTTCTATGAATAAAAAAAAACTAGTCCATGTATGGATAGAATACCTGGTTCATCAAATCCATGAAAACGAAGGGGGTGTTTGTCACATTGAAGGGCATCACTAGGAACTCGTAATTCTTGTAGTGACAATGAAAGTCTAACTTTGGAATATCCTCTCGAACCCATGGATGGTGGTATCTAGATATAAGATTGATCTTGGAGAACCACCTCACACCTTACAACTGGTCAAAGAGGTATTTGATCCTCATTAAGGGGTACTTCTTCTTTATTGTGGCCTAATTTAGGTGATAATAATCTATGAAAAGTCGTAAGCTACTATATGCCTTATAATATGTTCGTATCTTCTCTAAATTGATCATTGCTAGGCCAAACTAACTGGGTCCCCTCTGATAGAATATTATTTATCACAAGCACTTGTTCTAACACCCTAGCATATTTAGGGATGAATAGGGGAACTATACTGGCACAGATATCTCAGTTAAAACCCAATTCGAACTTCTGTACTTGAATGTAACTGTCGCAGATCATATCCATTGAGTAGTGTGTCAGGTCAGTAAACCTATCTGGGTACACAACCATTGTAATGGGTCCCTACTACAACGCAAGAAGATTATAAATAAAAACGGAGCTCAAGCATGAGGGGAAGTACTCCTCGTGAAATAGCTGTTGAAACTCATCTCAAGAGAGTGTTGACTCATCATGCATCTAGGTAACAAAACCCCACCAGTTTCCATTCTGACTGAAAAAAAGGCTGGCATCCAAATCCACCATATGGTTTACTGGTGTCCACATGAGCTTAAAGAGGCATACTATTGACTCCAACTAGCCCTCCACTACCATGGGATCTGGCTCACCTCAAAAACCTCAATGACCTCTAGCGCTGGAACTCACGGAGCATGCTCAGCCTGCGCTCATCCTACATCTTGTGATGCTGGTACTAACTACTGCTCCAAAGGTGTAGATGCTTCCATGGGCCCACCCAAAGGAAGGGGATTTCCTGATGGGACCTGTATTGAGGCCTCATCACTCGTGAGGTCGTTATCAGGAGCCGGATTGGGTACCCTGGCTAGCTTCCATCGTGAAGGTGTACTGAAAATTATCAAGGAGTATTGTGGTTATATGAGAATATAAATATATTTATTTATATAACAAGAACAACAACAAATGGGATCTGACTCAACAAGGATAGTCAAAAACACAATCCTATATGATGAATGTACCAAAGTTCCCTGCAACAAATGTCTCATCATGCGGAGTTGACAAGAGGGTAATTGGGGTCTTGGTGAATGGCTATATTGGCTGCCACACCATCAATGGACTTCCTGGCCTGAGACCCACACTTGAGACACATTGGCCATGTTTACCTATACCCAACCAATCCTCTTAATTGTAAATGTACGAACAAAATCCCAAGAAATTAACTATCTCTAATACCACATTTTCAAGACCTGACCCATGTCTAGGTTCAAGCCACAACTAACCCAAGACTACCTTCATAGGCTAGGGTTGGAGACTAGCACTTAAGGTACAACAAAATCAGGGAGGACTTTTCTTAAGTACATGTACACACACGGACACATAGCCAACTCATTGCAAAAGTGCAGCGGGAACCCAGTAAAAGATGCAACCTATTAAAAAGTAAACCCAAGAATGCATGGAGCATTAAAAAAGTATAGATATAGCAATGTAAACATAAAGGAAAAAAGGCTGAAAATACATTCCCAACTAAAATAGTGTCCCAACCTAACAGAAAACTAAAAGTAAAGCTACTGAGGAATCCCTGCTCTGGGGATTGTAACTATAACCACCGCACACAGTCCAGGAACCTTTGACCCTAAGATCCTTGATGTCCCGAATCAAACCTATTCATAGTCTTCATAAATCATGATACGTGTGGTAAAATACCATGCAGGGGTGAGTATAAACATACTTAGTAGGACACCCCAAAAAGGAGGGGGGAGTAAGAGATACAATAGGAATTCAAAATAGTATGTTGAAAAAAGTATTTCAAACGAGTGTCATTCAACCCAATAGGGAAGTAAAGTATGATCATCCAAACACAAATAGATATAAATAGTGAGAATATTAACTTCTCATCAAGTCTTCGCTGCCTATATTAGGAGAGTAGACTCATCCAACCACGAGAATCTATACATGGAAAGCACATGGTATACCACGCGCGTCTTCCCCTCTCTTGGAGGGAGAGTAACCAGAACTGAAAGAGTGGGAACAGTAATAGGATATATATATATATATATATATATACTCATTCAAAGAAACACAATGAGAGAGTAAGGGGATCTCCATCCCACAACTCATCCCAGGAAAAGAGTCGCCAACAATCTTAGGAGTAACCAGCATCGATACCCAGTATTCCTCACGTCTTCTCTGAACTGAAAGTCAAAGGGGCTCAAACACCACACCTCGATACTATCCTCTTTGAGTGGGTCTATCTCTCTAGCATGGTTTTAGGTCACATTATAGGGATGCGTATTGGTGGGGAAAGTGCCCCACTAACTCATGATCCCAAGGTAACGTCAGAGTACATCTCTCCACTAATCCATAGTAAGAAGGTCATATCAAAGATGAGGACCCATTACCGGACTAACTAAAGGATTCCACTCTAGAATCATTGAGGATCACATCCATATCAATAAAAAAGGTAGTGAGGAAACAACTAATAGAGTCAATAGGGCATCTAGGGCCTAAATTGAAGGCATCCATCCTTTATAAGAAAACGGGATCACTTAGACCCAACAATTTATATTTATCAAAAAAATAAATTCTTTTCCTTCTTGGATTAACCAATTCATTTATTATAGTTTACAACCATATAAAACCTAAGGCATCATATTTTAAAATCTACTAATTATTTAAAAATGCTTTCAATCATAACTTCCAATTTTATAAAACTTAAGAAAGAATGTTTCAATTAAACACACCTCTTTATTATTTCATCAATATGAATACTAGCTTATAATTCTTTATCCAAATTCCATTAATGTATATAAGAACATTTTTTATTAAACATGCAACAAGAATCACTTTTATTTCCATAAAATATAAGAAAAATTTAATTTAAACATGCCTATTTAATTATTTATCCAAAAATCATTATCATCTTTTTGTTATTTATCCATTTCCATCATATCAAATATGATAAAACATAGCATAAAAAACATGATAACAAATCATAAACATAGATAACACACTATCTATAAAATCAAGATGAAAACTATTTCATGATAAAAAAACATGTGATCACTACAATGATAAACCATCTCTTTTCATTATTCTAATTTATTCTTCATTAAGGTTAATTCCTTTATCTCCTAGATAGATAAAGCATGATGAATTTAAAATTTCAAATAAAATAATAGGAGAAGAAAACAATATCATACCTCAACTAGATGTTCAATGTTATTTTTATAATAATAAATGATAGTGGTATAACCACTACTAGAAGGAACACCACTAAACTAAAGGAACGCTAGCCAAAAGATAGAATCCAAAAACTAGTAAAAAACCACACCCAACAACACCCAAAATAGAAGGTTTGGACACCACAAACATCCGAATAAAAGGATAATCTATAGATGAATGAAAATAGGATGAAAATAGGTACCTTGAACCAAATTCATTCAAATATCCACATACTATAGGTTTGAACTATTATTAATTGATCAAGGGGAACCAAAGGGAGGTAAAAAATACTACCCATAAAT
The DNA here is from genome assembly GCA_963277665.1 of Viscum album. Taxonomy (NCBI): domain Eukaryota; kingdom Viridiplantae; phylum Streptophyta; class Magnoliopsida; order Santalales; family Viscaceae; genus Viscum; species Viscum album. The sequence goes on from OY728141.1 coordinate 1,432,517,401, forward strand.
AATTCTATTGATGTAATCATATACAAGAGAAAATGAGAATCCATGAGCTAGGTTTACTGAATTCATCTAGAAATCGAATAAACTCTTGAAGGAGGTTCATGAATCAGTTATTATGGAGTAATTTTAGACTTAAAGTTGCATTTAAGAACCCTCTTGACACCCCATGTGTTTCCCCTTTTTAACTAATCAATATCCATAGGATCGGTGACCTTTTTGGATATTTAAAATGATACCAAATGCCAACATGTCATACTATGTAGCCTATCCATGGTTGTGGTGGTTCTTGAGCACAACAACCTCAAAACAGATTCCATTATGACATTTTGAACAAACCCAAGACATTTTTCCCTATAACCGCTTCTAAAAACATCTTGGAAAGTCATTTCCACTAGCTGTTTTAGGAAAAATTCATTCAATGCAACATTATCAGTTCCACACCCACATTGGGTGTTTTGGGTTGGTATTTTTAGACAAAAGAAACACACCATGGCCAAAAATATCCTATAAAATATCTTGGAAAACCATTTTTCTTGTCATGGTGCACTAACAATAGAAGACAAGTCCAAAACAGACTCTGACACACCCTCTACTAGGGTGTGGGGACATTCTAAAAGGCCAAGACTCCTCTTAAGCATCCAAAACATCTCCAAACTTCATATAGACACCACCAATCCTTGGTAAAACACAAAGTAAAGGTTATAAAGATCCATACCATTATAATTTTCAAAATAAATCAAACATATGATCAAAAAATTCTAAAAAATTTAAATTTATAATTTTCAATTGTATTTTTTTCTCATTTGTTATTTATTTTTTCTTTATTCTCTTTATTTCTTTTTGGAAATCAAAAAGGTTGAGAAATTGAATAAAATTTTGTTTTATCTTCAAGTATTAGTATATTTTGATCAATATTTTTAAAAGGTTGAGTATAATTTTCTAATTAAGTTTGGTTAAATTTGTCTCAAAGTAATGGGGGTAAATTATTTATCATGAATATCACAGAGAGGTTTCATTTTTAATTTCAATTCTTATTTCATGATTTTATTATGCTTATTTTGTTTCTTAGAAATGGGGATACTATTGAGTTAATGAATAAATTTATTTATTTATTTCATAAATTACAATGTAGTTTATATAAAAATGATCTAAATTGATTTTTCTTCCTAAGTTATTATACTTGTGAAGAATGAACTTCAAGTAACTAGAATATCAAAGAACTAAAACTATTTTACAAACATAAAGTGATATGAACATTCATGTAAAATTACATCCATTGTATTTAGAAGCATAGTATTGGTGATGATTAAACTCATCGATAGATGTAGAGGCTTCTACCAATGCATTTATAACTAATAATGAGTTTTGAAGAATCTAACCATTAAAGATTATTACAAAAATTCCTATAAATATATCCACACCTTGATCATTATAAAATACATCAGAACATCTAGATCAATTATTCTGGAAAAAAAAATCATTTGAATATTTTAAATTTCTTATTACTAAGATCACTTCCAATTAGTGTAATATTTTTCTTTATGAGTGTTATTATAAAGAGTTGTCATTGTAAGGTTATCCTTTCAAAGATATTAAAAATTTCTATTATAATTGTTCTTTTTATAATCATATGTGATTTAGGGATTCTAGGGATAGCAATAAATAGTAATTTTTGATCATATGGATTGAGGGATTGTGTGGAAAAGAAGATAGATCTCAGGTACTTCTGATGTGTGAAAGCGAGCTGCTACCAATAGGTACAATTGAGGGATTTTAGGGATATGAATACCAAATGTTTGATAGGTATATAATCAGGGATACCTTAATATAGTATTAAAATCATGGATATATTAGATTCAGTCTATAGATTCACTATACACTTTGGTTTAAAATTTCGGTTCCAATAATATCCTTTTAAACGAGTATTTGGTTTGCTAACCAATATTTCATGTTTTGTTTTTAAATTTACATTGTAGTATTTTAAAATTTCTATTGTATTCATTTTTAACACCATTGTGATAATACTTGTATCAGTTACTATAAAAATATTAGTTTCAATTTCCATTGTGTTAACAATTTCATTGGTAATTGTTCAAAAAATGATTACTTATTTATGTTGTGCTTATTGTATTTCATACATTTTATAATTATACATAAGTTTTTTTTATTCTGGTCTTTAATTTTTATTTTTAATATAAAATACCAATCAACTTAATACATATAGAAAATGAAAATTTCATTTTTTTTTTAACTTTAAATCCCCCCCCCTCATATTTTATTAGCCATTATACCTTGGGACAACATGATGAAGTTTGAGGCATTGACCATTCACCTCTAATGGAGGCATCTTCCCATATGAAATTTTAACAGAACCATGAAGATGGAAAATTGGGATGGTGTATGTTCCTAAGCACTTTGATTTAGGCTTTCCCACCATAACTCTATGCCTTCAATTGAAGAGTAATACTTTTTCACTTGGTGAAAAACATAATTTTTTTAGTTCTTTTATCATTCAAAACTCAAGTTTTCTTTTTATTGCTCATTAAATTGTCATATGTTTCTCTCTTTATCTCATCCAATTCATTAATCTATAGAAATAAATTTTATTGGGTAGTTATGAGATTGGTGTTAACTTTATTTACAACATAGTATGATTTATAATATAGCTTTATGGGTAGGTGTTGGTTTTTTTAATAAATAATCATTATGGGGACATTCCAATTAGTGTTTTTCATGAATTCATGTATAACTAAAGTGCTTCATCAAATTTAGTGGAATGATCATTTTGATAAGTATTTAATTTTTTATCCAGTATACCTATGATCTATCAGTTTAAAAAATAATCTTGGTTATTTATCTATGGATGATATGTGGTGATCATGTAATAACAGTCCCCATTGTGAGTCATCAACTTCTTAACATAAAATTGTTGAAGTGATTACTATAGTAACTAATGATAAGTCTTATAATTCCAAACTGAAAAAATATGTGTTGCTTCATAAATTTAATTACCACTGAAGCAATGTTTTCAACACATGATTCAGATTCCACTCAGTTTGATGCATATTTAACATGAAATAAGATGTCTGATTTCCCAAATAATTTGAGAAAATGACCCATGAGGTCGATCCTCCATATATCAAAAATTTTAAAACCCATATTGTGATTTTGTAACATCACATTCTTCTAACTTATGAATCCAATTCTTTAGAATTTATTATTATTCATGATGAACTATCGAATATCCTGATGCATGGTGGGAAAGTATAAACCACAATTTCACACTTATCTAATCATGAGATGAACTCCATAACATCCTATAGCTTTTCCAAAATGGTATAAAATTAAAATATTGTCAACTTATTCCTCTATGATACATCTTTAAATCATTCAATCCACACGATCCTTGAAAATAATGGATCATCCTAGTATTAATGGTGTATTTAATTCAAAAATCATATCTTATGCTTCTTAAATAAATTTAGATACACCACAACTCATGCTAAGTAATTTATGATATTTTCATACCATTGTGTGATAGTCTTAGTGGCATATGGTTGTTCATCTGGAAAAGTTTCATTTGTAAATTCAATATTGGTCACACTTGTTTCATTATTCAATAGATAATAAATGACCAGAAATGACATTATCAGTGACTTATTTTTCATTTATTTAAATTTAAAATTCAAAAAATAAAAAATATCCACTAAATTAGTCTAGTTATAGAATATTTCTTCATCGTCCTATACTGTAAAGAAGAGTGATTTGTATACATAGTGACTTTGGTGAACAAAAAATAAGAATATAATTTATCAAATGAAAATAAAACTTCTAGTATTTTTTTTTATTTGGTAATTTTATTGATCATAATTCAATTTATGGATAGCATGATAAATTAGTTTGAAAATAATTCCTTCAATTTATCCCAAGTAATAACTCACTACCGAGTCACTTGTATCAAAAATTAATTTAAATAGTTGTTCTAGGTAAGTTGAAATCATTATAAAGTCTTATACCAAGCATTTCTTTAATAATTAAAACGTTTATTGACATTCAGGACCAAAAATGAAAGTGAAATTTTTTCCTATTATGGTGGTTAGGGGGTGAGTAACAACAGATAAGTCCTTAATTAAGCATTGATATAGTCCAACATTCCTAACAAAACCTCTAATGGAATGAACTGATGTAAGAATTTGTAGTTCTGAAATTATATTGATCTTAGCTGGATCAACTTCAATGTCTTTATTTGAAATTTGATGGCCTAAAACTATCCCACTTTGTACCATGAAGTGAGATTTTTTCTAATTGAATTCCAAATTATTTTCTTCACATTTGCTAAAAATTTATCAAAATGATAAAGACATTCATCAAAGTAATTTTCATAAATGAAGAAGTCATCCATGAATATTTCCAATAAATATTTAATCATGTAATGAAATATTTCTATCATACATCACTAAAACATAGCTAGTGAATTACACATTTCAAATAGAATTCTATAATTATAAAATATTCCATATGGATTGGTGAATTTTTTTCTCTTGATCTCATGGTGTGACCACTATTTTATTATAACATGAGTATAAATCCAAAAACTATAACAATGTCTTCATTCTAGTCATTCAAGGATTTGATCAGTGAAGGGAAATGGGAAGTGATCATTTCTTGTTGCTTCATTCAATTTGTGGTTCTCAACACACACACACACACTATTAAATCACTATTATAGTGGGTATTATATCTCCTTTATCATTTTCAACCATTGTGGTACCACCTTTTTTAGATACCCCTTGAAATATAATGACTTACTAACTATTAGAAATAGGAAATATTAATCCTATTACCAGAAGTTTAATAACCTATTTCTTGATAACTTCTCTCATTAGAGATGTTAAGAATCATTATAATTTCCTAAAATGTTTAGATTTATCATCTATATATATTTAGTGATTACAAATTTTAGGACTTATACCTTTCAAATTAGCTATCATCTCTCTTATTGTTGACTTCCTTCAGAAGAAAACATTAAGAAATTTATATTATTATTTACTTTAAAGATTAATATTTATAATGATTGGTAAGGTATTTAAATATACTATATAGTAGTACCTCATGTTCGGTGGAAGAGATTCAAGATCAAGTTCTAATAGTTTTTCATGTTATGGAGTCAGTTATGTGAAATCTTATATTTCCAATAGCTCAACAATGTTTATGATGAATTCCATTTCTTCTAGTGATTCGATTAACTCCAATTTTTCCTTTTTAAATTCTCAAGATTTATTACTTCCTTAGAAAATTCATACCATTCTTCAACCATATCTATGAAATGAAAATCAACCCTCATGATTTTTCTATATCCTTTTTCAGAATAAGGATGTCTCACTTATTCATTAGAGGCCTTCAGCGCGCGCCCGCACATGTGCGCCAGGCCCGCGGCGTAAAAATGAAGTAGGCGAGATTCGAATACTGCATCGGTTGTACAGAACACCGCCACCAAACCACTCAGTTATCTGCGGTTTTATTTATTATGTACACTATATTATATTTATTTACATTCAAAATTATTTTATTATATATATATATATATATATATATATTTCTTTTTGGAAATATAAATAATATAATATATTTGTATATATATAATATATTTCTCTATAATGTAATATATTTGTGTATAATATTTATATATAATATGTATTTATGTATAATTATAATATATTTTTGTATAATATATATATATATATACATATTTGTGTATATTTAATATATTTAAATACATATTTATACATATATTAAAAAATATATTTATATTTATGTGTGCGTGTATTTTTTTATTTATAGATGTAATATAATTATAATATATATTATACGTATATTATATTAAATACATTTATATTATATATTAATGTATGTAATTATATACATTTATATTATATATTAATGTATGTAATTATATACATTTATATTATATCATCAACACACAAATATATACACACAAAATAAAATGAATTCATATAATTGGAAATAAATAATATAATAAAATGATATATATATATATATATATCTACTAAATTAATTTATAATTAATATGCTATACTGCAATATACATAAAATAATTATATAATACATATAAATTTATTTACAATAAAATATTTGTAATATAATATATAATATAAATAAATAACATATTTGTATTTATATTTATATTTATATTTATATTTATATTTATATATTTGTATAAATAACATAATATAAATGTATTTATACAAAAATATAAAATAAAAATGTATTTAATATAATATATGTATAATATAAATAATAATATAAATGTATAGTATTTATAAAACCATATATTAATTTTATAAATATGAATAAATATATTTATAATTACATTTATATTATGTATATCAATATATATATATATGTATACACTTTTGTTTATATATATAAGTATTTATTTAAAATATTTATATAATGTCCATATATATATGTGTGTTATAATGTATTTTCATACATTTATATATTGTGTTTATGTAATATATATACACACACACATGCACACACCCACATATATATTAAAAAATTTGAATTTATACGTGATCTATTTTAGAAAATAAATGAAAATTTAGAGGGAGTTTAAAATCTCCTCTAATCAAAGGGATTTTCAGCAGTTCATAACAAACCTAAAATTTCTTTAATTAGAGGGGGTTAACAACCCCCTCTACTATCATCAATTAGAGGGGTTTCAAACCCCCATCTAATTTCTTAAATTAGAAGTGGTTCAAAACCCCCTCAAATGTCATCGATTAAAGGGGGATCAAAACCCCCTCTAATGTTATCAATTAGAGGGGGTTGAAAACCTCCTCTAATTTCTTAAATTAGATGGGGTTAAAACCCCCCTTTAATGTCATGAATTAGAGGGGGTTCAAGACCCCCTCTAATGTCCTGAATTAGAGGGGGGTTAAAAGCCCCCTCTAATTTCATCAATTAGATGTGGTTCAAAAACAATCTAATTTCATAAATTAGAAGGGGTTCAGAACCCCCCTCTAATATAATGGATTAGAGGCATTTCATGAACCCCCTCTAGTATCTTAAATTAGAGGGGGTTGTAAACCCCGACTAGTTCCTTAAAAAATCATATATACTTTTTTGAAAAATATGAGCACTTAGGCTCTTTCTTAAAATAATGAAAAGGTTACACAATTCAGAATGATGGAATTTTACATTTATCTCTTAGTAAGAGAGAGGGCATGTCTTCAGGTAAGCTAGTTGTGTGTTGGAAGTCTTCTGCATAAACAACCTTATTAGCTAACCCATCAGCAATATAGTTTGATTCCCTATAGAAGTGAGTTATAAAATAGTTCATCAATGACAGCATGTTAAGGCAGTTTACCCATTTAGCAGCCAGCTTCCATAAAAGATGTATTTTCTACACTCTAACCACTTGATCCAGAGTTGTGGAGTCACATTCAAACCATATATTGTTCAATTTCCTTTTTCGGGTAGTATCTACCACTACTATCAGTCCCATCATCTCAGATTCAAGCATTGTAGACATACCACAAGGCCCATAAATGCATTCAACAACATTCCCATTCTCATCTTTGAAGACCGCTCCATATCACGAGGGGCCTGGATTTCCCTTAGCAGCTCTATCCATGTTACATTTATTCCATCCTACAAAAGTTGAAACCCAAAAAACATCCATAGTATGACAGGGCTTAGGATAGTTACCATTAATTTTCAGCCTCCGAAGGATCTGCCAGTCACCAACCAAATTGCTGCATTGTTCATTATGTAGTTTATTCGTTGCCCGCACTACATCAATGATGCATTCCAGTCTGTGACTTACTTGGAAACTAGATCTGGAGTGAACCTTTTCATTTCTTCTACTCCAAATGTAATGCATAATTTCAGTATATGCAACATGGAAGTGAAATTTGATCTGCTTAGAAAAACGTAGGTTGAACAGAACTTTAATATAGTCTTGAATAGGACCATTTCATGGTAAATATATTCAAAAAATCTATTTCACTTATACCCAGATAGAGGAGTATGTATTGCAACTAAGAAAAATATAGTCAACATCCTCCCTATGTTGCATGAAAAGGATACATCTAGAGCATAGTGAAATGCCAACTCTTTGAATGTTGGTTTCAAAAACTATTTTATTAAAGAGAAGTCTCCAGATAAGAGTGAAACGAGAAGGTGTCAACCATTTTTTATTCTGTCTACCAATCCAATGTTCTTATCCCTTGATTAAGTGATGATATAAGGCTTTAGAGTCAAGCCATCCATTAACCGACCCATTCCAAATCAGCGTGTCATCCTGTTCAACAAAATCATACCTTCTCACAATATTGACAATGTCATTCGGTATCATATCCATATTTTCCAGCTGATCTTTGATAGTAATATTGTGATCCAGTCAATTTTCATCCAAATTGACATGTGAGATGAGAGGTTCCCCAGTCCAATTATCATACCAAAATTGGAGGGAAGAGCTTCTAAATAACCCCCTCTAATGTACTATTTTTTAGTAGTGTTACATTTACAAGGTGACCCAAGTGAGATTTAATTATAGGATCCCTAGTTCTTCAAGAAATCTAGATCAATTGATGTTAATGATAGCTCTGAGTTCACATAGAGCCCTCCTGAACTAACATCCATCAATATTGCAGGGTATAGTGAAACTTACAAGGTCTCGATTTAAAAGGTATGGATCTAGGTATGACTGCTGAACATTCCTCATGCATTAAAATAGTTACAACATCATCAAGATTCCTTCTTTTAGAAATAATCTCTTTGAGAAATTTATAATAGTAAGAAATTTTTGTGGTTTCTTATGCAAAATGAATATTTTTATAAAGATTATTAAATATCTTCAAGAATTTTACAAATTGAGCATCCAAATTGTGTTTCTTTAGTATTTTTGGGAATGGAAGACGAGGTGTTTGAGCTTTCACCCTTTCATTAAATGCTTATTTTTCCTTTTCTTTTATTACTTTATCTAATTCCTTGTGCTTTTATGATCTTATAAATCGTTTTATTCATATAAACTCTCTTTTTTCCATTGAATGGTTATCCTCATCTACAATTATATGTTTCCCTTATACCAGTTCAGTAATAGGAATTTATTTCACTAGAAATTGTGTTCCACAACATAATGGGATATATTTGTCTTCCTCTCATGGGTTTACCCTTGTGTTTCTTGGTAGAGTATATGTTGTCAATAATTCATTTTTGAAGCTATCTAAATCAATTTATTTTCCATGTTATAAATGGAAACTTATAAATTATGGTTTGAAGACTATGAGTTTTTTCATTATTGTATGTAGGTTTTGGGTGGTTGTTTGTATGTTTTGAGTTAATATCTCTTATGAATCAAGCTTTGATTGAGTGGAAATTATGAATTTTTATAAAATTGATTCTAAATTGGGTTGACATTGTGTTGTAATAGGATTTTAGTTTTTGTTTTTCTTCTTCTCTTTGTGTTGTTACTACCTCATATATGAGAGATCTATATGGCTAATGAGATCCTTTCCCTTGAGAATTAAATTGTATGTTTGAAGATGGGTTGAACAAGGAACCTAGGTGGACCTATGTTATTATTGAGTGATTGAGTATCCACTGGTTCCTTAAATATTTTATTTTTTTATTTTTTTATCCTAAAATGACCTATCATGATTGGTGAGACCACTATGGGGATGAATCAGTTGTCTAACTCTTATTATTATTTTTAAAACCTTCACCTATGATTAGAGAAAATTGACTTTTTTGAAAAACAACACACAAGAATACCCACATGAACATAAGAATTTACAATGTTCACTACTCAATAATAGTATCTAGTCCTTGGCCTGGTTAAGAAATAATCGCAAGACCACTCATCCATTAGAAAAAAAATCCTTTATGGATTGCAGCAAGAAAGGAATATCCATAATTTCATTGAGCTATATTCCTTTGATAGTTCATGTGATTCTTGTACAGATGATATAATGAAATAATTTTTTCAAAAACAAAATGAATCTTTATCAAAATGATTTAAATACATTTCCATTGTGCTTCTTGAATTCTCCACACTTTCCTTCCTATAAGTTCTTCTTCCTCCTCTTATATTTCTTGTACAATAGTGAGAAAGAACTTTTGACTGAACTTATTTCTTCAAACTTTTGCATCCAATAACTTTTTATTTTGATAACCTTAGTCTAATACCCTATGTTTGATACCCTATTCATTCGATGAGCTCTATAAGATTCCTCTATATGAATATTTTTTTGTTACTCAATCTAAAGTCCTTATTCAATGGCTTCACTCAAAAAAATCCGTTTAATGACTCCATACACAATATTCATTTGAATTGTTATTTTTATGTACACATAAACAATCCTATGTCTCATGAACTTATAAATTTTTTTCCAGCTTTTTTTGTTTGATGATTACTTAACTGTTATTTTTCCAGTAGAATATGTCCATAAGCCCCATATTCCTTAAATTCATTTATTTAAGAAATCTAACTATAATCATGAAAACCTTGAGGTAATCATGATGTTTTTTACTTTAAATAATAATAAATAATTGAGTAATTGTAATTTTTTTAAACATCTCTTTCTGATGAAACTATGAATTCCATTAAAAAACACTTTGTCTTTTCTCATGTATGATCACTTTGATCTATTGAAATTAATATGATTGCATCAATATATTAGACCCATACTTATCTATATTGAAACATCATGTAGATAGATCAAAATTTGTCAAGTGATTTATATATTGATAAAAAATAACTCCACAAACAATTATTCTTCCAACCAACTTATTCCTTACATCAATAACAAATCAACGCCACTTAGCCTCAATAATATCCCCGTTTTTATTTTATTTTTTCAAACAAGGAACATAAATCACTGAAGCTCTGAATCTCAAGAAATAGATCACAATTTAACAAATCTAAATCCGTGTGAGTGAACTTGATGTAGTAAACAAGAATCATTGAACAAAAATCCAATATTTTCCATAAATCTATAAAACCTTTCAAACTTCTTCTTGAACTAAAAACTTAATCATCACAAACCAAAACATTATCATCATAAATAAAATAAAACTTCAACAAGTTCTTAAATCCATTTCAACAAAATATTAAAATAGTACACAAATGATGACATAACAACTTACCCCTTTTTAAAATTCCTTAAATATATGCTCTCCTTTGAAAGGTAAAGCACATATCAATGGATATTGTCATATTTATCCCCCTTTGACAACAATATCCAATGAGAATATGAGATAGGGGATAGATACCACATACCTTAGCCTTGAAGAGAGTGAGGTTGAACACCCATAATCAACATTATCTTCTGAAATGTTTCCTTTGGCAACAGTTTAATGAATATATCAACTACTTACTCCTTTGTAGATACAAACCCTACCGTTATTTTATTGATTTCCAAACATTCTCTAATAAAGTGTTATTTAATATCGATATTCTTAGATATAGAATATTTTACTAGATTCTTGGTGAGAGTTATTTCACTTTAATTATTATAACCCAAGACAAGGGGTGGTTTCACATAAACCAAAAAATCTTCAAATCATGTCTTCATCCATATTAACTATGTTGCAGCTTGAGCAACTGCTACATACTCAAATTTTGTAGTGCTGAGAGTTTCTGAACTTTATTTCTTTATATTCTAGATAAAAAATATTTCTCTCAAAATTAATAATCTACCAGAGGTTGATCTTCTGTCATTGACACATCCCATCTAATCTGTATATATATAAACAAGCATATCCTAATTTCCACTACTATCATATTTTTACTAAAAATAAATTTTTCCTTTAATATATGTGAGAATTCATTTCCCAACCACAATATGGGACTCTTTTGGCTCACTTTGATACCCAGAACAAAGTGTAACATCATACACAAAAATTTTTCTTGAAGCTATAAGATATAATCGGCTTCCAATTAACTCCCTAAATTCATTATGATCAGCATGTTGGAACCACGATCATTCTATGCAGGAAATGTAGAATGGTTTGTGTTTTTTTTCAATCCTCATTGTAATTTCATAATGTTTTAAAGGAAAGGTATCATACAGTTCAAGCATACAATAGTACTAAAGGTGGCGATGTTTTCCAGTGTTTTCCAAATTTGTGGGCCTGAAAATTGGAAAATGGGGAGATGTGTTTTTGGAAAAGGAAGGTGCGTAAAATATTGGAGTGGTGTACAAAAAACATGGATTGTGTACTAATTTTTTTTCCCAAAATAGTGAAAGAATGTTTCAATTTTCGCAAAAAAGGTGATTCAGGATCAGAACACTGAAAAATGGAAAATTCATGAGGTGCGCGAAAAATCTAGAGAAGTGCACGAAAAATGGTTCTTGTGTGAAAATATTTGCACGCAGAATGGGAGTTTTTCATGACACGATGGGTTTTTCACATGGGGTTCGGTTACGCCTATAAATAAGATGTGAAACCTATCATTCTAGATGATTGAATACCTAGAGAAGATCCAAGTTCTGATGTACATAAATAGTGTGTGAAAAGTGAGGTGTGTGGAAAAGTTAAATCTACACAGAAAAATTATAGTTGCATAGAAAAGTTAAAGTTGCATCGAAAAAGTTTAAGTTGTGCGCAAAAGTTCAATTTGCACATAAAGTCTGTAGTTGTGTGAAATATTTCCAAGAAAAAGGAAGATTTTTCATGAAAAATCAAGATCTTGTGCACACAGGGTAGGTGTTGTGTGCAATTGTCAGTATAATCTGATTACATGTTTTGAATATCTGGTTTGTGTGTCCAGTTCTTTCAGGTGCATCAATTCCAGACTTCGATGAAAGTAGTGTCTAGTGTTGAACAGAGACAATGACTTCAATTCAAATATTTTGAAGTGACCTTCAAGTCAAAAAATTGAGTTAGACTTCTTTCAAGGTATTATGCTAGGGGGAGTTGACCGAAGTGATCTGAGGGATGCACTGAGCTCTCCCGGAACCATTCCAAAGGTAGTGTGCCTAGCATAGAGTGACTATGACTAACCATTGTAATCCAAAAACTAGTGAAGTTTATTGTATTTAAGTATGACTGACACACTTTCAGTGTATGCTCCTTGGACATATCCTTTTGTGATAAAACAATGAAAAGTGTTGTGTCTTCTCATTACTTTCATTTGACTGAAAGATTTAGCAAGTTTCTACCAACATGAGAACAAGATCCACAACTTTAAAAAGAAAAATTTGACACCTTGATTCACCCCTCCCCTCTCAGGGTGTTTCAGGGTCCTTCACATCATCCTTTCCTCGCCCATTTTTTTGACATCTAATTTTCCACTAAAATGGGTGTTGAATCAAGATTTTAATATTCCATTCCAAATCTCTTTAATAGTTTCTAACCATACTTCCCTTGAAAATGGAAAATTTACAATTTATTTTGAGAGATTTGTAAGGTAATAAAGTAAATCATTTCTCCTAACACTGAAAACTTAAATAACTCCATCATCTCCCTAGAAAAATTTTCACACAATTATTCACCATTTCATGTGAATTTAATATCATCAACATAAATAACAACAATGAGAGAAACCTCTTGGTTTTATTTTATGTATAGGTTACTTTCAACTCTTCCTTTTTGAAAATTCAAATTATATAAGAAATCATCCACATTATAATACCAAGCTCTTGGATATTGTTTCAACCTTTAAAACCCTTCTTTAACTTGAAAACATGTGTTTCACCATGGACAAGAATAAATCCACATGTTTGATCAGTATAAACTTCTTTTTATAGTTCTATATTGATAAAATCATACTTGACATCCATTTGAAATATATTATATCTTCTTTGAGCAGAAATGGTAAGAAAGATTCTGATTGTTTTAAGTCTTATCACTAGAGAAAAGGTCTCATAAAAATAAATTCCTCCAATATTTCAGTAGCCTTTAAAATCCATTATTTCCTTGTTTCTTATCACTTCACATATTTAATTCAACTTATTCTAGAAACCCCACTTTTTTCCAATCACATTTTTATCTTAAATTTTGGGTACCAAATCCCAGGTATATTTTTTCTCAATCTAATACCACTATTGATTCATGGAATCAATCCACTCTTGATGCTCCAAATCTTCTTCAACATCTTTTGGATCAACCTATGAAAACAAGGTGGTATGTGAGACTATCCTTGATGTTATTCAAATTTGAAACAGTTTTCCTTGATCTCTAATGATATTTTGGACCTCTACATGCTTCCTCATCCTTGGATCTAATGAACACAATTGTAACCCCTCACATGAAATATATGAATAAATAAATTCATCCTATATAGTTTCAACATCAATGCTTTTTTTATAACTGTTATCATGTTGTTTAATATAAACAACTTCATCTCCACTTTCTCTTATATCTATAGAATACATTGAATCTAATATACTAGAATGATCCATCACTTTTACATCTATATAATCAACAATATTCTAATTTTCCTTGTTATAACACTTATATCCTCTACCATTAGGTGGGTAGCCAAGGAATACATCATCAACACCACATTCATCAAACTTCCCAAGATTATCACCTTTGATTTTGATAATATAGGGGCTTCCAAACACTCTTAAGTATTTCAAACTTTAGGGTCTCTTTATAATAAACATAATATAGAGTCATATCTAAGTTGGGATTGTAGAAAAATAGATTATTAATATGAATTGTTTCTCTAATAGTTTGTCTCCAAAATAAATGATAAGTATCATGGTCAATAAGCATAGTTCAGGCCATCCCAAGCAAACATCTATTTTTTCTTTTAGAAACATAATTTTGTTCTAGTATGTATGACACCCTGTGTCCTTGATGAATTTCATACATTTCAAGATAGACTCTAAACTTCCCATTTTTTTCATTCAGTGTTATTATTAGTTTGAATCTTCTTTACACAACATCTACATTCCTTTTCAGTACTTCTCTTAAAACTCTTAAACATTCTAAGAGCCTTTAATTTATGTTTTAAACACATATTACATATAATATGAGTACAATTATCAATAAAGGAAATAAATTACTTATCTCTATTTCTCAATTTCTTTCTCATGGGCCCACATATTTCATAATGAATATGTTCTAAGTGATTCATTGAATGTATCCCAACTTTCTTATTAACAGGGTTTGGAATATTTCCATTTTGGAATATAGAACCACACCAATATCTTCATCCTATCATATATATGATTTTTAGAATAATTACTGTCTTTTTTATATTGTTTATATTCCTCTATAACATATGTAAAATACTTTTGTTTCATAAATTATTTTAATCTATCATGATTAGATATCATGAACCTTGTGTATCTACAACCTGAAATAGATTTCCCTTGGTTCGTTATCATATTGGTACAACTTTCCCATATTCATGAATTTTAAAAATAAATTCATATCATCTAAAAAAACTTTTTTTCCTTCCTCAAAAAGATGTAAAACACTCAAAAAATATGTTTTTGTCCATCAAGGAATTAGGCAGTTCTAGATTTCAATCTTTCTTTTCTAATGATAGTAGATCCAATGTATTTGATTCAGAGTGAATCATCATTTCCAATAGTTATTTCTCTATATTTATAATATTTAAATAATTTTAATAACTTCACTTCTATGGTCATATGTGAAGAACACCCATTATCCCATATCCAAGATCATTATCTTTTTATGGAATTCGGAGCAGTTTCAATAATTAATGCCTTCTACTTTACTTTTTCTTTCTTTACATGAGGATTTTGAGATTTTCTATATAAAAATTGTTGATATAGAAGTAAAAAAATACATTATTTGGAAAGGTGTTTGAGCTTATCACATATTTCACAATTAGTTTCCAATGGTTAAAATCTATTTTTAGTTTTCAAGATGGATTTTTCATGTTGTCTTCTTTGAGTGGGTTTAATCTCCCTCAAGTTATGTATCCAATCTTGGATTCATTATAATTTGGATGATTAAACCAACACATTTTTTTTGTATGTGTAAATCCTCCATAATTCTAGAAATATCCATATAATGCATATTTTCCTCTATAACCTATATTCTTTTCTAAACTATGAACCTATTTTCCTATATATATTTTACCATTAACCTTGTCTTATTATTGTGATCCAAAATTTTGGTGTACTTCTGAAATCTTCTTCTTCTTCAGCTTAGGCTACTTATCGAACATAATAGAGTCTCTAGTTATAACAATTTTTTCATTAAACTTTGATTCCCTATAAATTTCATATTTTTTTACTCGACTAGTTTTGGTTGCATACATTGTCCTCTTGACTTTCTTCCGTTTTTGAAAAAAAATCAAAATTTTTGTTAACCTCTAAGGATGATCTTTATTTATCCATATGAGGTTTAAACTTCTTGTAAATTTCAATAACTTTTGGAACTGATTTTTTGAAGTTTGTTATTACTTTATACTCTTTAACAAGTTTCTATTTAATAAGATCAAATTATTTCTACTTCACCTCTATCTTTTCTTCAAGATTAATGTTTAAGTTTTTCTCCTCATCAAGTATCTTCTTTAGATCATCAATCTCTTCTAACAATTTTTATTTTTCTTCAATAACAAATTCTTGATTGTTTGTTGGTTGATATTATTTATTCAAATTATTGTTCTCTTTCTCATGTTTTGTAGTCTTTGAAATACATTCTTTCAATTCTATTTTAAGCTTAAACATTATCTGAGTTTCTTTTTTTTAGAGTTATTGTTTTCATCACTGGTAAAAATCAGCATCCTTTACATTGGTAATAGAAACTTTTCAGCACATTATCACTAGAATTTATAGCTTCCACTTCACTATCATCATATTTCTCACACTTGGACAAAAGGTTTATATTTTTATATTTAGAGAAGTTATTATCCTTTTATTTTGAATGAGACTTTGATTTATCTATATTATTCTTTAAATATATTCTTTAAATTTCATCTTCTTCATCATTATCTTTTTCTTCCTTTAGCATTGGAATGTTTCATGTGAAATGTCAAATGGATCTGTAGTTTAAGAACTTTAGAGGTAACTTTACTTTATATTTCTCTAAGAATTTTCACCTTTCTTGAAAACAAATACATGAATTCATCAAATATTTTACTAACCACATATTCAGTGTTAGATTCATTGACTTATTATTCAATAAATTTCTTATAATTTTCTTTCTTAGCAGCTTTGAGAGAGATTTCTCAATCAGTATTTTCTTGTTCTTGACATCACTTTCTCTTCTCATTTAAAATGTGATGAGAATAATATACATATCATCTACAGAAAGAGTTTCAAGATATCTATCTTTGAAATATTATACCTTGGCATTAAACTTATTAGGAATAATCATTATAATATTTTCAATAATAGTAAAATATTTTAACTTCTCACCATGACATATTATATTGATAAAAATGTCATTTACCCTTATAAATAATTCACAAATAGATTCATCATCTCCTATTATAAGATCTTCATACGTTAGTCACTAAATATGTAACTTGGATTTCATCACTTTCTTATTTTCTTCATAAATATTCTTCAAATTTTCCCAAATTCCATTAGAGACTATAATTCATTTAACCCTTATAGATTCACTTTTAGGGAGATAGAAAAGTATTGAATTTTTGGATCACCCATCATTCTCCATATTCTTCTCATCAGTTTCTATTAAGGGAGCACCCTCAGTGGGAGGAGTGAAATCATTTGTAGTAACTTCAAGAAATTTATAACCAATGTATAAAAATATGATAACATTTTTTCATTCTAGATATGATATTTCTTCCCAATAAATATATAAATACCCCTATTATTAATAGAGTTCTAAATATCCATGGTACCTTTTTTCTGCAAACTTTAAACATTTAAGATTCTATAAAGGAAACTTCTATGATACCAATTTAAAGGACTTATCAGGATCTATGTGACCATTGAGATGGCAGTTAAATTGGTTCTTTACCTTTTTTTATTTTTTTAAACAGCATTCACCTCTGATTGGAGATAATTGACTCTACTGAAAAACAATGCACAAGCACACCCACAAAAACACTTTAATTTACAAGGTTCACTGCTAAATAAGAGTATCTCTTCCTTGGATGATTTTTAAATAATAAAAACCTGATATCCACTAAAAACAATCATTTATGGTTTATAGAAAGTGGAAAATATCCATCACAATCATAGCACTATATCCCTTTGATGGTGTATATGCTTCTTTCAAGTATAACATGATAAAATAATTTCTGTAAAAAATGAACCTTCATCATAAATATTAAAATATGTTGTATCTATTATGATTGAAATATTCACACTTTTCTTCCTATAAGTTATTCTTTTTCCT
Source organism: Viscum album (assembly GCA_963277665.1). Lineage (NCBI taxonomy): Eukaryota > Viridiplantae > Streptophyta > Magnoliopsida > Santalales > Viscaceae > Viscum > Viscum album. The sequence continues at coordinate 1,432,535,725 of OY728141.1, forward strand.
CTTATATTTCTTGCACAACAATGAGAAAGAACTTTTTATTAAACTTATTTATCTGAACATTTTTTTTCTGGTAACTTCTCTATCTGGTAACCCCAATCTAGTACTCCTATATAATAATTTATTCATCCAATTATATCTTTTTGATTCCTATATCCAAATATATTTGATTTAATCTGTTTGATGGCTCTGTATGATGGATTTACTCAAAAACCTATGTTTGATGCCTCCAGACGCATTCTTTTCTCCAGTGGATTTTGTCTGATATACTCATAAACATTCTTCTATATGATGAACTTATAAATCTTCATCTAGATTTTTGTATCTGATTATTCCTCAAATGTTCTTAATCTGGTAGACTCTATAATAAAGCCCCATATTCCTTCAATTCATTCATGTTGGATTAGTTCAAGCACCTTCTAATTTTAATGATCCCAATCCATGTTTGTTATGTTTTCAATGGGCTTAATAATTTCGGATACTCAACTATATTCTGGAAAAATTAATCAAATTTCATTATGTCCTTATCTACCATTACCATATATAATTAGTTAAGATATGCTACTACCATGTCATGCTACCACCAAACAATGATATCACTAGGACCTATAGCTACCACTACCACCAGTGCATCTACCGCCATTGAATCTGCTACTAGTGCATCTAACTTAAGACATATGCTGCTTATAAATGATACCATTGATTGAATCTACCACCATTGAAGTTATCACAAGTTCAAGTTACTGCCACTAAAGGCTGCTACAGCTAGAAGAGCTTATACTAGTCATGTTTTCTATTGTGTCTGTTCAGAATTAATTTCAAATTAATTACACCAATGACTAGTTTAAGCATTATGTACTATTCATAAGAACATGTATTTAAGGATGATAATTATAAAAAAAATCCAAGGAAGACTCAAATAAAAAGTTATTTTTCCCAAATCTCTCTCAATATAAGGTCTAGCTTATTTTATTATTATCCTACAATGGATAATTGGACCTGCTAGAATGTTTTATATTTAGAAGATCCCCCTTTTGTGCATGAGTGGAGAAGGATTTTTGAGGCTCTTAAAATAGTGATACATAGACAAAAATATACTTAGATACATAGATACTCAGATGTGTGGAAGAACGTAAATATAGAACAATGAATATTCTAGAATCATTACAATGCTCTATTTTTCTGCACTTCCTATGAAAACATGGTTGAGCCCTTTCAAAGAAAAAATCAAGGACTAAAAAATAAGTGAATCTAATTAAGCTAAGATATATCGAATATTCACATTATTTATTCCTTTCTCTTTCAGTTTATGATTTACTTTTGAGATATGTTTTTGTATTACTCTGTTTATCTGTAAAACACAGTCTCATGTATTGTACTAGAGAGTGATTCACACTCTATGCCAAATATTTTCCTATTTATTCCCATGAATAACAATTGAAGAGGTCAGGCGTGACCTGAAATCTATTTTATCCCATGTAGAGCTATGGAATTAGTATTATAAAGCATGTATATCCTTGTATGTTGTTGTGTAAAACCTAATCCAGGTTGTGGATCTATTTATTTTATAATAAACTACATAGTAGTGGGTGATTTCCACATGGAGTGGATTAGGTCTTAGCTTAATATTGAACACATTGTTTATTTCTGCTATTATTTGTTTGTTTTTTTCTTATTTTAAAATATCAATATTTAATCTCTTTTTAAATCAATAAAAAAACTTTATTCTAATAGTTAACCTTAATTTTTGTTTTATATAAAGTGTTTGATTGAGTAAATTAGTTTCAAAAGGTAAATTATTTTTAAAAGATAAATTAACTAATCCTTGATCCAAATTTTGAGAAAATATTTGAAAAATAAAATTATATTTCTCTATAGTTATGGTTAAATATGATTTTTTTTAATTTGTGTATTTTTTTTAATCTTTTATAACTGAAAATTTTATTAGAAACTCAATTCAACCCCCTCATAAGTTTTCCACTGGGACCAAGACTTCCTTTAAAAACATATAGGTAAAATCATGAAAACCTTGAGGTAATCATGATTTTTTTTACTTTAAAGAGTAAAAAATTATCACCTAATTTTACTTTTTTTTAACATCTATGTATGATGAAACTATGAATGCTTTCAAATAAAAAATTTGTATAATATCTTGTTTGATAAAATTGATTCATTAAACTTTGGATGATCACCTTTATTCACTCCACCCATACTTACCTAATCAGAAACATCATGTAGAGATCTCAAACTTTTTCAATGATTTATATATTGAAAAAAAACACTCCATAAAAAATATTATTCCAACCATATTCTTCCTTTGATCGACAACAACTCAAGATCTCCTTGTCTTAACATTGAAAATTTGTGTTATGATTGTTTTAATAATTTACACTATTGCAATTGAAAAATTTGAGTTTAAACATATTGTTCAAAGTTTCATTATATACACAGAATGAATAATCATTAGGACCACCATAATAAGGACATTATTCAAATTCAACTACATGGACATGCTTAGGAGAACTCAATTATAACTTTTCTATCCTCTTTTTTATAGCTTCAAATTGTACAACTATAAATGATTGAGAATCGATATAATTCACTCTTGCTTTCAATCTTTAAAAATCCTCCAACCAATGGAAATAATGTTTTTTCATGTTTTGAATTAAGGTGTGTAGGTCTTTATGATCCATCTCTATAAATGCGTTGGAAGTCACTATGTTTCTTGTTGACTTAATTTTTGGTTGAATTCCATAGTATAAAGCATGAAACTAGCTTTCCAACTTTATTCCATGATGAGTAAAATGCCTTAACATGGTCATGAATCTTTATGAATCTTATCCTAGTGATTCATACTCATTTTTTTAAGTATTTGAGGTCTCTATTATCCTCTAATGATTGTTTAGTTATGAAGCATAAATCTAGAAATTTTCCTCTCAACACTTCCCAGGTGAAGGTGGTACCTGGGTATAAACTTTCATTCTAGTATTTGGATTTCCCTTTTTATGATAAAATAAATAGTCTTAGGATTATAAAATCATTGATCACTCAATTATATTTTAATTATCCACCAACATTGAGAAATTTTTTCACATGCATATAAGGTTCTTTACTAATTAATCCATGAAATTATGCATGTTTTTGTAATAGGTTGATTATTTCCTACTTCAGTTCAAAATGAGTCACTTGAATCCTTCTCCAAGCAATGATTGATTTGATTCCAAATGTGTTAGGAATCAACTCTTATCTCATAGTAGTAACTGGTCTTTGATTTTCAATATGATTCTATACAATGGGATTAAATTATCCATTTGGAAGAATCAAAATATATCTCTTGATGCTTTCTGCTCGTGGATTCATTTAAATTTTGGAATAGATCCCAATTATAGTTTTACCTTTCCAATGATGATCTTGTTTTGGGTCGATCGGTGGCTCATTTTTTTACAGATCTGAATTTTTAATGTTCACAATTAAGGAAAATTATGCCTAAATCAAGGTATACTTGAGACTTTTATATTGTTGTACTTCTACATAATCCCCAAAAATGGTGTAAAATATTTGGGACATGTTATTTTAGTTATCCCAATTTACAAATTTATAACCAATTGGGTACTATGGAATTGGAAAGTAGGGTCTAACCCTAGAGAGCATGAGGTGTAATTCACTAAAAATGATCTATTTCGACAATGTTTAGGTGATAATTCTAAGAGGTTATTTTTTCCTATATTTCTATTAGTTTAAAATTTAAAAAAGTCAAGATAACTATTAAAAAATTGAAACAATGCAATTCAAAAAAAGATGACTAAATTTTTAGAATAAAACATGTAGAAGATGATAGCATCATAAGGAAACTATTATTTACCCCATAGAATTATTTTTTACTTGATTAAGTAATTATTTTGATCAATTATCCCAAGTTCTAAAGTTATAATCCTTTTTTAGAAGTGCAATTATACCTTTTGATTCATTGAAATTCTCACTATCGATCATTATAAATAAACTTGGATACTAAATTTAATTTCAATATATTTGAAAAAATGAAAGGACTCATTTCTCACAAAATTGATTTGATTATATGTATTGTGGTTGGTTGGAGAAGTTAACATTATCAGAATCACCTCTATAACTATGAATTAAAATGGTCAGATTTAATTTTTAAATTTAATTTCAATACAAATATAATTAATAAAAATAAGAATACAATTAAAATAAATCCAATCGACCATTAATCGCAAAAAAAATTAAAATTCTGACATGCACAATACTTTTCAACACTTATTTAATATCCGGGTATAAATAAAAATTCAACATGACCTCATAAAAAATACATGAAATACTGAAAATAATAATTCTTGAAAAATACAATACCATAGCTAAAAGATTTCATTTCTAACTATAAATCACTAATTTTTTATCCTCAAAATGAAAATAAAACATCTGTGTGTGTTGGAATTGCGTGTGACGTACCACCAACCAAGAACATATTCCAAAACTCCACTAAGGTTAGATCACACTTATGTCGTCACCGCGGTATACCTTCGAGCTTGCAAGAACTAAACTCCCCACCGTAAGGGAAGTCCATAAGAACATGTGTTATGGAAGTCATTGAGGAATCTCTGGTGGTATTTCTCTATCTCAAACTCACTCTATTCTCTTAAGGTATCAAAAGTCGAAGGAATCATGAGAAGCTTTGGATCCATTATAAATCAAGTTAAACATCAAGGAAATGATATGAGCAATTAAATTTAGAGTAATAAGAGTAAACAATTTTTTTTCCTCAAACTGAACTCGAGACACCTGTGTGATGGATGGTGCACAGGAAACTCAAATGGAATACCAGTGAAAGATAAATTGAATGGTCATGGGGAAGATGAAAATAACATAAAGGATGGGGTTTTGGCGATGAAGATCTCAAAGAAACTAGATTTTGAAGAAACATAGTGAGGAGACAAAAATATCCCAAGAAATAGTCATCTGATTGGCCTCCATCAATGACTAAGATCAAACCGAGAGGGGACACTAGGATCAAGTCACATAAATGTAAAAAATGTGTTCCCAAATAAGGAAGATTATGGTGAACCACTCATAAAGGTCACATGATCCCTATGTAAAGTTTTGTCGGTCCCACATAAAGGTAAAACGACATATTCACACCGGCTATAAAAGGTTGGATCCATCGAACCTGCCTTACATAAGGGTAAGAAATATGGCATAAAAAAATTAAAATGACATAATTATAAAACAATTTTTCATGTGTTGAAAATATGAAATGAAAATATCATATAAAAACCTAGTTTTATTTGAAAATAAGGAAACAAAATTCAACAACACTAAAAATAATTTAGATATGGAGCATGTTGAGTGTTTGAACATATGGATGGTCCATTAATGTGTTTGAAGATATTATATAAAATGGATCACATTTTAGTAGCTGAGATAAAATATCAATTCGATTGGTCCTGGTGATGGAACAACAAAGACTAAGTTTTGAGTCTCATATGGTTGATACAAATTCGAGTAATGTTGTAAAGAATTAAGGATTCCCTTGTCCACGTTGAGTAGAAGATTGAAGTGTTTGAGATCATGATGGAGGACAATGTGGTTCTGTCAATGTATGCCACCATTACAAATATGGTAAAGAAAACTCTAGATGAAAGAAGGGGGACTTGTTGTGCGAGTTGATCAATTTATTTATATAATTGTCTAAATACTCCAAGACCAGATGAAAAATATATTTTTCTTTCTTGACCTGCTTCTCCACATGGAGAATTTGGATGACATAGAGGGGTGAGGGGAGTCTTCGATGGACTTATACCTCTCTCACAAGGCTCATCTTATTCAGCACCACCAACTTCCCTATCTCATTGTACCCCAACTTTTAAACCTTACTATATAAACCTTTCCCCTACTTCTCAAGTTTTTGTTATTGTTTTCTCTTTATGGGTGTGGTATTGAGAAAAGATGTGTGGGTAATAATTTATTTTTATGTGGGCATTGAACATAACCATTCTTGTTAATCTGCTCCATCCAGTGAAAGAGAATGATATAGGGAATTATGTGATCTCAATCAAGAACTCTCCAATACTAACTGACTAGTTATGGAGGTCTATGTATCTCATTTTTTTTAAATAGCCCCCCCCCCCCCCCCCACACACACACACACACTGCCTACCCTATGCCTCATGCACTGCTGCTTTGCATTCACCCTGTTATACATTCAACTTTATGTCTCTACTGCATGATGCCTCCACCCCTCCTCCTTCAGCATCACACCTCATCCTCTCCTCCTCTAGAATTGTGCCTTCAGTCCCCCCCCCCACCCCCCTCTGGCCTTGCACCTCCGCTACCCCACATTCACTTCCCCTCCCTCCAGCGTCACACCTCTTCCAAAAATCAACTGAATTTTTAATTTTATTATTTATTTTGGTAATTATACATTCATTTTTTATTATAAAAATCAGTATATTTTTTCATTTTACTAAACAATATTACTAAAAAAATCTCTTTAAAAACATAAATTCATATTTTTCTTACTTCTTTTACAGTGTCTTTGATGTTTCATATTTGATCTTTGTTGTATTAGGGATTGAAGGTGAATCTAATAATTACATATTACTCATTTCTTATAATGGAAGGCTATGTATTTCTCAAGAAAGTCAACTTTCTATGGATTTCTCAAGAAATTAATGTTTATAAAGATTGATCAAGAAATTCAAGGTCAAGAATCCTTCATAGATTTCATATGTGAATTTTCTCTTAATTTGATTTTTTTAGTGTTTATAAATTATTTATTCTGGACATCTTTTCTATCCATTATGTTCTCAATTTTCTCACTCTATTTAATTCAAATTTTGATATGGAAGATAAATATCACCGTATTTAATCACCCTTTCAATAAATTTTTATTTTCTATATGCACTCATATTATAGTTTAAGAGGCATCCTCATATATTTTCCTTGGTTGAGATAATTTTTTTATAAGGTGTATCATTGACTATTTTAATGATTGATACAATGTTGATAATTTGTATTAGTTTGGGTTGTAAATTCATGCTATGGAAAAATACTATCATGTTTGTTTTATTTTTTGGTTATCGTGCCTTAATTGAAAGGATATTACTTAATTATGTTTATGATTTATAAATGTTTATAAATATTAACTTTAATGTTGTGTTTTAGGGTCATATTTAGGTTCCTCAAGTTTTTATTTCACCATGGTATTGAGTATACTTCCAAGAGACAAAAGTTTTTTCTATGTTTTCTTATTTTTTATATGTTTTTTTAAAATTAATTTTATGATTCATATCACATGTCTAAGTGAAAAACTAATTAAAATATTCTTAGTGAAAGAATGTAAGTTGTGTTTTTTGGTTCCCATTATTAATTTTATCATATTGGATTTATAAAAGGAGAGTTCTATTGTGATCTTTTGAATTCTATCATGAATTTGATTTTGTGGTAAACCTATTTTAAAATATATCTTGTTTTAATTAAGATATTTATATGATATTTTATATAAATATATATATATAATAATATTATTATTAATTAAATTAAAATCTCCCATGTTATTTTTTAAAACTATTATATGATATTCAAAATGGACATGTTAATTTATTTTTTAATTTACTAACAATTTTATACATGTTTTTTATTTTATATATATTGAATCTATTAAAAGAAATTGATATGTGTTGATAATAATACATCTATAGGAATTAACAATTTTAATTTTTTCATTCAATACAATTATACTTTTCATTTTCAATAACTTTTGTCAAAAGTTACCTTAATAGTTGATTAGTAGTGGTTTCGGTGCATTTGATCACATTTCAGAGGTTTTCCTAGAAACAAACACATTTGTTGGTCTTTCTAGTAGAATTTTCCATCGAAATATGGTATACCTTATAGAAAATTTACATATTTCATTTATTTTTTTTAATTAAAAAAAATATGTCACTATAAACAATGTTCTTAATATTTTCTCTATTTTTAATTTGATATATTTTTATCATTTATTTTTTATATGTTCTATAATTTGTAATTTATGTTTTTTATCATTTATTTGGTTTTTAATTTATCAACTAATGAAATGGTATCTTCAAAATCAGTTCTTTAAAGGTGGATGATACAGAATCCACCATGTCACTCACTATGGACAATATTTTGGGATCTCGCTCCTCTATGAGTTGCACTGCTTACAGTATGTTTTGGGGATAATCAAATATTTTTCATATATCTCCCCCTTATTCATTTTTTGATCCACTATAACTATATAAAAATCCTAAAAATAATATTATATGGGTATAGGATGATTATCACCCAAATATATAGTTTCTCCATTACAACTCATGTGTTTTACTTCATGCTAGTGGCTTCAAAAACAAGGATATGTAGTGTAAACATTCTTCTTCATCATTGTCACACCATAAATATTCTTCACATAATTTTTTTAAATATAATAATTCATCTCCTAATCATTATAATTCTCATATATCCACTCACCTAAGATATTATAGGATTTAATGCATTCTTCTCAATTGTACTTCATTAAGGATTATTCCGCATAGATTTACCATCAAAATTTCATCAATGTATAGTAGATTGTTCTGGAATCATTATTTTATATCTCATCCCATTTGTGAATGCTCCACTAGTTTCAATTTCCTATTATGATCTTGTGTTCTCTCTATTCATGTTAGGTTTCTAGTTAACAAGGTTTGAAAAAAAATCTGAGAACTACTAATAATTCATTTTCATGAAGTATTTGGAATTGGAATTATAGTTCAGCAATGTATTTCTATAGAATAATAGCAATAGATAAATATTTCATTCTATATGTAGTAAGAATAAAAATGAGTGACCAGATCCATGGAGTTCCAAAGAAAATCAGAGGGAAACTGTATTTCTACTATGCTGCCACTAATAGATACCTGAAATTCTAGTAAAATATTCACTACCTTCCCTAAGCTGACTTCCTAATATATTTTTAGTTGGGACAATAAAAAACCACTCTTAATAGGCTAATAATATTTCTACATGTCAGGTTCACTTACTCTCCTGATATGTATGCAAGATAGGTGGTATATAAATGACATGAACTATCCACCCCTCTCCAAACAATTCAACCCTCCTCAAAATTCGCCTTGTCCCCAAGGTGGAACTCCAGAAATTTCTCCTGAATTCTATCTGTATCTTCCCAAGTATCCTCTTACACTAACAAGCCCTTATATTGAACTAACCACATTCCCTAGGGATTCCCTAATACTTCCCTGGTGTCTAATAGATTTAATAGTTCAAGTTTGGTTTCTGTTATTAGGTCCCATATATCTGAAAGTTCTTCCTGCACAAGAAAATATTAAACTAACCACTTTATCCGAGAAGAATGAAAAACAATATGGAGTAAATAAGTAGTAGGAAAATATATTTTTTAAGTTGTATCCCCTATTCGAGTAATTTTTATGTTTTATCCCATGTTCGATCAATCACTGTAAAAGTTCATAATATCGAGCGACCAAATTTGGACACATTTTCTTCACCTCCATAGCCTAAAAATTATGCCAAAGTTTAACAAACACGATTCTCCCAACGTCAATCTTATATCTCTCCTATGGTTGGAAATATTGTCCATTGGCTGATATGCTTGATATAAATTCATTCCGAGATGAACTAAAATTGTACCATGTCCAAGAAGTGTTAGGTATACGGGTGTGTGCTACTAGTGTGGGATATCATTGTTATATTTTTTTGGGGCTTCCATGTGTGGGGAAGGGTCTTAGATATTAGTAGGGTTATTTTTGGGATTTTTCATTATTAGTTGTTAGTAGAATGTGGGAGGATATTAAATATGTTTTTTGGTCGTTGGAATGGGGTATGGAGATTAATTTGGGGTTTTCATCAGCTTTATAGATGTTGGAGGTGTGGCCTTGAGAGGTGACACACGTCTGTCGTATGAATGAAAAAAAACAAATTTATTTTATTAATGTAGCACAGAGACTGACCAGGCTCATCTCATATGAGGATATTTCTTAGTTGTTCACCTACTCAATATAACTCACCTAAGCTAATTCTTTATGTTTCTTTTGTTTAATATGTGAAAGAACCAAATTTGAGAATATAAATGAAATACTAAACTTTATAATAACATGAAATGGAATATTTTGATTTAGAAAAGAAAGAACTTGGCCTCTATGGTCAGGTTTATGGGTTCCATCATTCTCCGTGTTGGTGTCTAAATTTAGTTTGATAATTTAATTCTGAGATCTCATGCATGAGTTACTATTATTTTATTTAGTTGTCTGAAATCATGAATTTCATTATCAATATATATTCTACCTCCTCCTATAATCAAATTCTATAGTACACCTCAATTGAGAGTGTGACATCTTCCAGGACCTAGCTCTATCATATGTCATTTCATCTACTAGACGGCTCAATTTCATCATATAAAAAGATTATATCGAGTAGAATGGAGTTAGAAGATTTAAACAATGAATATAAATGATTTTGAGTTTAGTATCATGGTGTACAATCACCACACCCATGAACATCTCTATTTCTCACCACAAACATAAATAAAACATAGGATTTATATGTTCAGAATGAAATGGAACCACCACTTTCCTCCCTTGGGCCAAACCTTGGTTTAGCCCTTCATTTTTTAGGGTAATAAGTCACGGTGGATAAAATAGAAATAATATAAGAATAAAATAATAGAATAAAACAAAAATAATGAGGATGAGAAAATAAGAACAATAAATACACACACGTGAAATTACAAAATAAAAATAGAATAAGAAGAAAATAATGAGAAGAAGATGGAGAAGAATAGAGGGTGAAACACTTGTAAAAAATAAATGAATAGATTTATATAAAATAAATGTAATTAAATTAAAAAATTAATAAAAATACTATAAAAAATAATAAGAATAGAAATGGGTGTAGTAACTTCTCCTCCAAAATATGTCCTCCAAATGTTGGCTCATGTTCTGCCAAACATCCGGTCGAAACACTCCAAATGTCCTTCTTATATGTTGATAAAAATTTAATTTTCTATTGACCTTTTAAATTTCACTATATTTAGATTTTTATAAAAGAAGTTATGACATAATTAATGAGTCGCACGTTTTTTAGATGAGGATTCCCTAAATCTTCTTCCACTTTGGTGCATTTAATGGAAACATTAATGAGAGAATATATCCATCAAATTCAATGGTAAAATGTGGAAAATATTAATCTTTAAAATACTTTTATAATATCCTCAATTTAATGTATTTCTCCCACATTATGACTCATTTATTGAGGTGGGGTCCATTCTGTTGGTCAGAATGATTTTTCAACTTGATTGATTTTTTTTGGCCAATGGAAGTTTGAATTTACTCTGGCTTCAGAAGAATAAGTTGAAGCACATGAACTAATGAATTATATAAAATAATTACTCCAATCAGATCAATATTTTTAATGTGATTCTCGAAATTCCAAAGTGATACAAATCTCTTAAAATTACAGGATTATGCAATTTCCACATTTTAGCCCAAAACACACCAAAAATCCAAAAATGATTCAAATCAACTCAAATTAATAAATTGAAAGGGATTAAATCATTGAATTAAATATGAAAAATGATAAAAATATTATCTCTATAAATTCCCTCACACTTAAACCATTATTTTCTTCTACCATAAAATGTCAACAAGGAATTCAAAGACCACCAATGTTACCAACATTCAAATTCCAAAACAATAAAATCAAACAATTTTCAATGTCAAATAAAATTTTCAAAAATCCACAGAAAATATAGATTTAATTTCTAAATTTTCAAAGAAACAATCAGTTCAATAATTTAAATTTTCCACTTTGAAAAATGATTAAATTTATCTTTTCATTAATTTAGGTTTGTCAATTCATTATTATTAAACAGGCCAAATCATGACCTGCCTCACAATGGATTCTTTCTATCATAAATTGTGATAAAATTCAAGTAGAATTATTGTCATATCATGATAACATGATACTTATCCATAGGGTTGTAAGGTAATTATTTTACTCATATTGTAAATACAAAAGACACATGAAATCATTAGGACTTGTATTAAAGGTTTAAATGACTCTAAGTCCTATGGTTGGTAGGAATTGATGTTTTAAAAATTAAGGCTCAAAGAGGAATTTAATATATTTAGTATGATACATGATATCAAAAGTGAAAGGGTAATGACATTATTCCCTTCAAATTAGAAACTCTTAATTTCACTAAACTCAATTTTTGGTCATGATCAAAATACATCATAGTGAATGATTTGTGCACCCTCTTGAATTTTTTTCTTTTGATTTTATATATTTTTTCCTTTTCAAAGAATTTTTTTTAACTTTTTAAAATTTATACTTAGAATAAATTTCAAATACACCACCTAACCACATATTATAAAAATCCTAGTTCTAGTAACAGTGATTTTTTGTTTTTCCAAATCACAACCAATTTTTTCATTTTTTTGGTTCTTTTTTTTATTTTTATTTTTTTATTCTAAAGGGGAAAACACTAAAGAGTAAAATGAATGTAAACCTTTATCAATTATCATATGTATCTCCCCCCACAATTCTTCCTTAAAATTGATATCATTCCTTCCACCATGACTCCCTTCACCCCCATACTTCAACTTAAAAAATATCATGAAAATAATAAAACGGGTGGGAATGGATAAAAATGGATTGAAACATGGATCATCTCTAACAAGGTAATTCGTGGTATCTATGGGATAAACAAGTATTGATTTAAAGGTGGAATTTAATTGTAATAGATTTTCAAAATATTCCTCAATCATTTTAAATGTATTTTTTCAGAGTCATATATTTGAAAAGTTCAAATAAATGTTTCAGTAGGTGGCATGTCCCAAGATCACTCAAGAAATGTGATCAAGAATAAAATAGGAAGTACTTGGTCTAGAAATCATCTTAGGAATGTAACATTTGATATTGGAAGATCACTCAAGTCGTAACTAATAATAAAAAATCAATTAACATGAATTTCATAAATTCCGAGAATGAAAAATGTTTGGTAAATGTTATTTTCATGAATCAACTAATTACCTCAAATCACGAGTCCTCATTTTAATATACATGTTTCACTTTAATCATTTGATTCTATATTTTACTCATTAAATATCATTAACATTGAAATCTAAAACATGGGATCATAGAATTCCTAAGTTACTCATGTCTCCTATATAAATCAAATAAATCATTAATTAAATCATGGGAATGTAATTTTAAATTTAAAAGCTCAAAATAGGTTATTGGACAAAAATGAATATATTTTAAACAAAAAAATTAAAATTGAACTCCCTTTCCTATAAAGCTTTAGTCCTCTTCCTTTAATTTGTTCTTGGGGTATGCCTTGTGCCATCATGAACCTATAAAAGAAAATTTGTCAATTAAGAACATGGATCATGTCCTTTAAGCACAAAAAGATTAGAGAGAGTGGGTTGCATGCTTGAATAATTCCAAAAAATGAAATTGAAAGTAATATAAATAAAGTAAAGGGATAAGTCTTGGTATGATACCCCAAGTGGACCATAGATTTTTACTACCACCAGAGGGCAGTACCAGCAGTTATCCATAATCTGATGGTGGGTGGATCTTCTTGGACTTGAACCACCAATTGTGGCTTTTCCCAACTTGTGGTTATTTATTATTGGTGAGTAATGGTGCATGGATAGAGTATAATAGATCCCCCCCACCCCCCGTTACAATTAAGTATATTTGTCATGGTGGGGGTAGGATAAATTATGGATTATCCACTTTCTTGGTTGCAACTTGTGAAATTTCCTCCTTTTCTTCCAGTGTTGTCTCAACATGATCTGCATAAATTTTAATTTCAAAATTTGGGTTGGAATTTATTTTTAATTTGAAAGAATTTAAACATGAAGAATATAAAAAATAATTCTCACTTCAGTGTGAGAAGCCTTTTTCTCCGTTTCATCAGGCTCAACATTTGGGTTTCTTCATTGGCTTCCACAAATGTATGTTTATTAAAATAAAGGATATCTATATTCTCCTCAGCAGGTGAATGTGATAATTATTCATCTTCCTATATGGAAAAGAAATTATTTACCAAATCTAAAAATTCAAAATCATAAGGAGTGATACTCAAATCAGATTGAATGAAATAAACAAAATAGAGTTTAGGAATGGATTATCTCCTTGAGTTGGTTTTGGTTCTATCACTTCTCCAGTGAAAAGTACCTCATGAAAGTGAGTCTTGAGATGGAAGTATTTAATCAAGTTCCTCCATCCTTTCTTCAAATTCCACAAAATGGGTGGTGTATTCATCTTACATGGATAATAATAGGTAGGCAGGTTTTGATTATTCAATCATTTATATGGGAAGATCTCGTTGCATTTCATCTTCTTCCCAGTTACTCAAAAATTGATTAGAATAACTTAATATATTATTATCAGTGCATGATTATTCATATTCACTCTCTATATACTCACGTAATTATTGAATTTAGTTCATAAAATGGGTGGGATTTTTATATTACTTTAGTTTTCCCTCAACCTCTTTGATGTCTTCGGTAAAATTGGGCAGCTCCATTGGTACTTCTTTCTTAGCCTCCTTATGTTTTTTTGAGGATATGGTTACTATATCAATACATGAATATATTAAAATTTCCTTTAATCTTTTCTTATTATTTTTTTGATTATTTCTATAAGTTCTTTAACTTGGTATATATAATAAACTTCTTCAACTACTTCATCTTGTTGTTGATTTTATACTTGTGAGTAATCAAATCATGCATAATAATTCTAATTTGAATACATCATAGATAAAAATATTTTTATGGTTTTTTTAAAGAAAAACAATTAAAATATATCTAAAATGTGAAAATAGGAAAAAAATAATCAAAAACTAATTAGTTCCCCAGAAATGGAACCATTTTCTATACACACTGGTCATATAACATGGAAAAAAGAAAATTTATTTTCCTAATGCAGTACAGTGGCTAACATAGATCGTCTCACTTGAGGAGCTTTCTTAGTTGTTCACCTAATCAATATAATTCACCTAAAAAAATTCTTTTTTGTCATTTTTTTAATCTATGAAAGTAATGGAATTTGAGAAGATAAATAAAATTATAAACTTTACACTAACATGAAATGACAAAATGTAAATTAGAAAAGATTGAACTTGGCCATTGTCGATTGGTTTATAGGTTCCATCATTCTCCCTATTGGTGTTTAAATTTACTTTTATAATTCAATTATGATATATCATACATCAATTACTATTATTTCATTTAGTAGTTTAAAATATAAAATTCCTTTAGAAATCTAAATTACACCTCCTCTTATGACCATGGTTGAGGGAACACCTCAAATGTGAGTGTGACATCTTTCAGGACCTAGATCCATCATATTCCATTTCATTTACTATATGGATTAACTCCATTGTATGAAGAGATTAAATCCAAGAGATTATATCCAATATAATGGTGGTAAAATATTTAAACAAAGAATAAAAATTAGTTTGAGTTCAGTGTAATGTTGTACAATTTCTCTTCCTGTGTACATCACTCTTGGTCACCACAAACATAAATAAAACATAATATTTTTATGTGGAAAATGAAATAGAAACACCAATTACCTCCCCAAGGACAAGCCCTGGGATAGCCCCTCATTTTTTAGGGTAAGAGGTCATGACGGATAAAAGTGAAAGAAAATAATAATAAAAGAAGAGAATAAAATAAAAATAAATAGGATGAGAAAATAAGAACATGAAAAACACACTCATGAAATTATAAAATAATAATAGAATAACAAGAAGAAGAAAATAATAAAATAAGGTGAAGAAGATGGAGAAAAATATAGGGTGGAACACTTGGAAAATTGTATGAATAAATTTATAAAATAATAAATTAAATTAAATTAAAATATAAATAAAACTAATAATAATAATAATAAAAAGAAGAATTAAAATGGGGGCACCAGCATCTCCTATGGAATATTTCCTCCAAATTTTGGATTCTCTTTTTCCAATAATCTATTCAAAAACACTCCAAGGGTCCTTCTTATAAATTGTTTGAGATTGAATTTTCTATTAATCTTCTAAATTTTAATGTCTTTGAATGTGTATAAAATAATTGATTACATAATTAATGAGTCACACATTTCCTAGATGAGACTTCCCAAAATATTCTTCCACTTTGTTTTATTAAATTGATACATTAATGAGAGAATATATCCATTAAATTAAATGATAAAATGATAGATCAATTACTATTTCAAATCCATTTGTAATATTCTCAATTTGAGGTCTTTATCCTTAGTTATGCCTTATTTATTGATGTGGGATCCATTCTATCGGTCAAAAATATTTTTCAAATTGACTGATTTTTTTGGGCCTATGGAAGTTTGAATTTTCCCTAGCTCCCGAATAATAAGTTTAATCCCATGAACTAAGGTATCCTAGAAAAATGAATTACTCCAATTTGATCAATATTGCAAAAGTTATGCTCGAAATACCAAAGAAATAAAAATATTATAGAATTAAAAAATTAATAATTTTTCACATTTTAGCCCAAAATACTCAAAAAATACAAAAATGATTCAAATCAGATAAAATTGATAAATTGGAAGGGATTAAATCATTTAAATACATATGTTAAATGATGAAAATATTATCTCTATCTAGAGGTATCACCTAGGATCATCATCAAAGTGTTATTCCCCATAGAGAGTTCTCTTCTTTCCTACCTACACTACCACAAAACTGGGCAAGGCAGGTGCCTTCCTTTATCAATGCTAACAGAAAAGCGCTGATAAAGGGGTGGGACTTTATCAGCACTAAAAAAACTGCTAATAAATGTACCCTTTATCAGATCTTTTTTTATCATTGATAAAGGGTATATTTATGGGTGCTTTAAATATCCCTTTATCAGCGCTTTTCTTAGTGCTGATAAATGTGACATTTATCAGCGCTTTTCTTAGCACTGATAATGTTTATTGTATACATTAAATAAAAAACACATGTTATAACTATATATATATATAATTAAATAATTATAAGATTAATAATAAATATATTTATTAGATTTATATGATTTATTAGATTTATTAATTCATTATATTTATTATATTTATAAATATATATATGTGTTTTCAAATGAATTGGGGTCAATGAATATATCATGTGTATATGTTATGTGATCATATATGTGCATGAATAATGTTCATTTATAGATTATAATTACATATCACATTGATGTGTTATTGATTTATAATTCATTATGTTACCCATATAATATATATGTTCTAAAAAATGTACACTTATAATTAAAATTACATTATATTTAAAAAATAAACATATATTTTATTATATTTTCAATGATATATATATAAATATACCTTTCAAATAATTTTATAAGTATAAATAAAGATATATTTATTTAGAGTTATAATTATTAATAAATATATATATATATATCATAAATATCATTTTAAATAAATATATAATAATATAAACAAATTATTAAATTTATACATTTATCAGCGCTTTTAGTAGCACTGATAAAGTATGGATTTATCAGCGCTACAAAAGCGCTGATAAAGTGGGTCTTTATCAGCGCTAAAATGAAATGCGCTCATAAAGACACCCTTTATTAGTGCTAAAAAATGCTGATAAAGCCCTACCCTTATCAGTGCTAAAAAAGCGCTGATAACGGTGGTCTTTATCAGCGCTTTTAATTTTATCACTGATAAAGACCCCCATTATCAGTGCTTTTTACTAGCGCTGATAAAGGTCCCTGTGAGATTTATAATTTCCACCGGGTCCTCCTCCTCCTCCCCATACCCTATCAAGCTTTCACATAATCCCACCCTGCGCCTCCGCCGCTGCCTCCTCTCTGCCGCGGCCTCCTTCTCCTCCTCCTCTGCCACTACCGCTACCTCATTCTTCTCCTCCGGCACCTACTTCTCTTCCTCCTCTTGTCACAGCTCCTCCTCCCCACACCCTGTCAATCGCGGAATCCCTACCATGCGCCTCCACCGCTGCCTAATATCCACCGCCACCTCCTTCTCCTCCTCCTCTATCATGGCCGATGCCTCATTCTCCTCCTTCGGCAACTCCTCCTCCTCCTCCTCCTCTTGTCGTGGCTCCTCCTCCTCCTCCTCCTCCTCCTCCACAACGGCTCCTCCTCCTCCTCTATTGCATCTCCTCCTCCTCCTCCTCCACCGCAGCCTCCTCATCCTCCTTCTCCACCTCTTCCTCCTCCTCCTCCTCCTCCTCCTCCTCGGCCTACTCTTCTGCCTCTGCTGCCTCCGATCTACCTCTGCTTCCTCCGCGCTACCTCTGCGCTGCCTCTGTTGCCTCCATTGTCGACGCCTCCTCCTCCTCCGCCACCAGGTCCTCCTCCTTAAGGTGATTAAAATTGAATTTTCATGAATTAATTATGTTTGCATTTATTGTGAATATTGAGATTAATTATGATTTTGCATGATTCTTGTGTGTGATGCTTGTGTGTGTCACACATGTATATGTGGTTGGTTACTTGTTTGATCTTGAATAGATCTCTATACTGTAGCCTTGTGATAGAATCCTGAATAGAGAGAGTATTTTTTTTTTGAAAGGTTGTTACACTAGATTAGGATTTCACTCCATCTAGTGGCCCTTAGTATGGATCTTTTTCTGATTTTGGATACTACCCCATAGTTAGGCCAGATAGGGTTTGAACCGTCCGTGTTGGTGAATTCATGTCATCAGGTGAGGCATGCCAACGGGATGAGACATATGTTTAGTATGTTCTATATTGTACACTATTCTCCTTGGGTTTGAAAAAAATGAACCTTAATAGGGTTTCTACCAATTCATGCCCACTATCCACTCTCTCTAGGTTGGGTCATATACCAATTTAAATATCACATACTTTCTTATAACATAATAGTGCCACCAACCCCTCACATTGGGTGTAATTCACATATCCTCTAATTCCACAACATAGTAGCTGCTCCCCTCTCACTTAAGGTGGGTCTCACCATCACATCACATAAAAAACAATTTGAGGAGGGAATCTCTATAGAAAACCTCACACAAAACTACTCCAAACCAATACTAAGTGATCCCCATTTCTATATCTCACATCATATTATCATACAAAAAATGATATAAGGAGGGAATCACAATATCCAACCTCTATCACAAGTCAAAATTCACCATCAATAGGTGGATCCCATGGAAGTCACACACCAATCCCCTTTGACCAATGCCTTCTCACTCAAAGTAGGGTCCTACCAGCACCATATCACTTAAATAAAGGCCATCCATCTTGTCTCATGCCATAAAACATATAAATAGTAATCTAATGATGGTATCTAGATAGAAAACCTCTCGTACTAGCTAAAACACATCATCAATAGGTGGTCCCCATGGATTATCATACTTCAACTATATACCCATCCTTTGGATTTCAAATAGGATGAATATAAATAAAGAATGGATGAATGCCAATTGGTTGACAAAAGAGTATGAAGAAGGTGTGAAAGAGTTTATTAAGTTTGTAAAAGATCATGCATATGACCCTTCTTAAATCCTTTGTCCATGTTTATGTTGTTGTTATTCAAAACAAATTAGTCCAGAGGATTTGGAAGAACACTTGATCTATCACGGAATAGATCAGAGTTATACATGTTGGAATAAACACGGGGAAACAACGAATGTAGGTAGTGGCTGGGATAACACTACATTTTATGGATCATCTAATATGATTACAATTATAAACAATGAAGATGACTGTATGGAGGATGTTATTACAGGTGTGAATGATGATGAATATTGTATTGAGTAAATGATAAGGACCATCAAAGATGAACTTCGTGATTGCCCAAATTTGTTTGTGAAGTTAAAAAGTTGTGCAAAGACACCATTGTATGCTGGTTGCACTAAATATACAACACTATCATCCATACTGAAGTTGTATAATTTGAAAGAAGACAATGAGTGGAGTGATGACAGTTTTACAGAACTACTTGCTCTCTTGAATGACATGCTCTCAGAAGATAATGAGCTCCCGAGCCGAACATACGACACCAAACGAATACTACACTTGATGGGTATGATCTATGAAAGAATACACACCTACCCGAATGACTGTATACTATTTTTCAAGGACCAAAAATCACTTAAAGAATGCCCAAAGTGTGGTGCTTCTCGATACAAGAAAGATGAATCCAATCCTACTAAAGTTGTATGGTACTTTCCAATCATTCCAAGGTTTAGGTACCTATATTGAAGTGAGGAGACTGTAGGACAATTGACATGGCATGCAGATACAAGAATTAAAGATGGGATACTACATCACCCGATAGACTCTCCTCAGTGGAAGAGAATTGATCATGAGTATCCAAAATTTGGAAATGAGTCGAGAAACCTCCGTCTTGCGTTATCTATAGATGGAGTGAATTATTTTGGTTTTCAAAGAAACAGTCATAGTACATGGTCGGTTATGTTGGTAAATTATAACTTACCACTGTGGTTATGCATGAAATGAAAATACATCATGTTATCTATGCTTATATCGAGACCAAAATAACCGGGTAATGATATTGATGTTTATTTAGCTCCATTGATCTTAGATTTGAAATTATTGTGGGATTCAAGTGTTACATTGTATGATTCTTACAAAAAGGAAGATTTCACTTTGAGAGCCATGTTGTATGGGATGATAAATGACTTCCATATTTATATAAATTTTTCAGGATATAGAATTAAAGGAACTCAAGGGTGTCCCGTTTGCGAACAAGGTACACAATCAATTAGGTTGAAACATTCATCGAAAATCGTGTTTCTAGGAAATTGTAGATTTCTACCCCGATGACAAAAGTACCAATCTTAGACGATATCATTCCATGGAAGTTCAGAAGAACCTACAGCACCATCTCCACTAACAGGAGATAAATTTTTTGAGAAAGTTAAAAATGTGGACACTACTTTTGGTAAACCATCTTCAAAAAACCTTACAAAAATCGGTTGGAAAAAGAGATCAGTTTTTTTTTTGAGTTACCATACTAGAATTCTCTGTATGTCAGAAATTTTCTTGATGTTATGCATGTAGAAAAAAATGTATTTGATAGTGTCATCTTCACGTTGGTAAATACACCTAGAAAAACAAAATATGGAATTAAGGCTAGGTTGTACATGGTTAAGATGAGAATACGAGAAGAGTTGGCACCAGTGAAGGGTGAAAAATGAACATTTCTTCCTCCTACTGCTTACACTCTTTCCAGGTAGGAGAGATATCAGTTTTGAAACTTCTTGAATGACATAAAGGTTCCAGAGGGGTATTCGTCAAATATCAAGAACCACGTGTCAATGAGCGATTTGAAGTTAAAAGATCTAAAATCACATGACTGCCATTTTTTGATGCAAGATCTCATTCCTATTGCATTACATTGAATTTTTCCAAGAATTTATACCATACATTAACGAAACTGTGTTTCTTATTCAAAGCTATATGCAGTAAAGTTATAGACCTGAAGAAATTTCTAACTATGGAAAGATAAATTGCCATGATATTATGAAAATTAGAAATGTTCTTCCCACCTTCATTTTTTGATATGATGGTTCATTTGATGGTCCACTTGGTGAGAGATATTAAACTATGTGGTCCTGTACATTACAGATGGATGTACCCCATTGAACGGTATATGATGATTTTCAAAGGGTATTTCAAAAATCGAAGTCAGCCAGAGGGTTGTATTGTGGAGCGATATATTGTTGAGGAAGCCGTTAAATTCTTTACTGAATACATGTCTGGTGTGGAAAGAATTGGCCTACTGAAATCCCGTCACACTGGGTGGCTTGAGGGTGAAGGAATTTATAGAAGAGAGGTTGTCACAATCAATATTACAGATCAGGAGCAGGCCCACCTTTATGTTTTTCATAATAATTGCAACGTTGACCCATATGTTGAAACCCAAAAAGAAATTCTTAGGCATTTGAATCCATCTAGGGCTGAAAAATGGGTATCAGATACAAATAATCTATAGTTTATTGGATGGTTTTGGGACCATATTTTTAAGAAGTAAGATGAAAATCCAGAGTCAATTTCAGACCGACTTTGATGGCTAGCTGGAGGACCAAGTGTGTATGTATTATCTTACAATGCTTATGTAGTTAATGGTTATACATTTTATACTAATGAACATGATGAAGACAGTACCATGCAGAATAGTGGGGTTACACTTGTGGCTAAAGTGATGCATGTTTCCGGTGCTAATGACAGAAATCCAATTTATGTGAATATTTCATACTTTGGCATCATCAAAAAAATATGGGAGTTGGATTATAAAGAATTACAAGTTCCGATTTTTCAATGCAAGTGGATTGATAATAGGAGTGCTGTTAAAATAGATGAATTGGGATTTTTGAAAGTTGATTTCAGTAAGGAAGGGGAGAAAGATGAACCGTTTATAATGGCATCACAGTCAGTGCAAGTATTTTATGTTCCAGATCCAGCAAACCAAAACTGGTCAATTGTTCTGTTATCGACCAAAACAACTGAAGGGTCAGATGAAAATTCAATAGAGGATGACCCTTTCATTGGGACTTCACAATCATTTCGCAGTGGTCCCAATGTAGACGATGTTTTTTATGTCAGAGGAGACCACAATGAAGGGATATGGATAGTTGATAGAGGGGTCAAATCCCTTCAGCCTTTAACAAAAAAAGAGAGTTCAATAATCAGGTTATTTTTTTATTGTAAAATAGATTGTGTTACATTATGTTATTATCTGTTCGCTGTTGCTTTTATGTGATCTAAATTAAATTTTAAACCACTTCTGTAGATACTGAATTCTGCACCTGCTGATGCATACAATCCCGAGACACAACAAGTTTCTCAACTTGTTGCAGCTGGTCCCACTACTGAGGTACAACAGGTCTCTCAACTTGTTGCAGCTGGTCCCACTACTGAGGTACAACAGGTTTCTCAACCTATTTCTGTTGGTCCCACTGCTGAGGTACAATAGGTTTCTCAACCTGTTGTTGCTGGTCCCAGTGCATATGCTAGAGCTTCGGAGGAACATAATGATGATGCAGAAACTATGGAAATGGTAGGCAATGAAACCCCAATGGCACAAAAAAAACAGGTGCGTCATAGTTTGACGATTTTAGCCAAAATCTTTAAGGCAAAAGCAAAAGGCCTCAAATATGAGGTTGGTTGGAATAAGCGAGGCTAGCATGTAAACCCCAACAAAGCCATGTTTAGTAGCTACATTGGAATCATCACTTGGAAACATGTGCCGATTGATATAGATTTAGGGCACCATGTTGTCATTGGGCTGAAAACATTAATGTGGGAAGAGATTATGGTAACATTACGATATAATTTATTCAATTTATTAAAATAAAATAAAAAAAAATACTGAAATATTGACTAACTCTACATCATCTCTTGCAGAGTTCATTTATAGTAGATTTCTCGCACAAAGAATATGTATTAAGACTGGAAGAAAGGGTTCATAGAGGCTTTCACACCATTTTAACGAAATGTCATCTGAAAGATGCTGAAGGGAAAATCAAGCCGCACTCACCTCCTCTTTATGCACACTTGATATCCCAAGGAGAGTGGGATGCATTTTGCAACCGTCGTGCGGAGCAGACTTTTTAGGTACATTGTGTTTGGTAACACGTTGTTTAACGTTGCTTGTATTCATCACTTTGATTGAAAGTTTTTTATTTATGAAACAGCAACTGAGTTCTGAAAATAAAGAACAGTCATCAAAACCAGCGTACCCCTACCATAAAGCAAGGCTGGGGTACACTTCAATTGAAAAACAATTGGTACGTATTTTAAAAGTACTATAATACTTTTATGTGACATAAAACAATATTTTAACCATGTTTCTATATTTATATGCATATTTATGAATCAAAATACCAAGGCACTTCTATCCCATGCCATGTGATATAGAAGGAGGATCGTGTTAATAAAGAGGGGAAACTGGTAGATAAAAACACACAAAAAGTGTGGGAAACATGTGTAAGTATGACATAATATAATTTTTTTTTCTTTAAATCACTATTACATAATGATGATTACTTATTTTCCCATATTTTCTATTTGACATAGTCACAGGAATCAACAACACCCGCACCGAATGCAGACATACTTTCAGCGGCCTTGAAACAGCAAGAACAATATGGCCGCGTCAGAGGTGCGGGTTTTGGGGTGACACCCCGAACATATTTTCAAAAAAACAATAGGAACAAACTAAATAAATGAAAATGATAAGAGATATACTAGCTACCCTTGAAGAAAAATTCCACAGTTGGGGAGATTTTCTAGAAACTTTGATGGGGGAGCGGCGAAGAGAAGAAACAACACAAGAACAACCCGCCCCACCCCCCACCAGCTTTGAGGCGATCCATTCCCCTCAAAGACCTGACTTAACTGAGGTAATCAATGTTCTAATATTTATTTCTGTGAAATATAAATCACATAGACACTGATACCTTTCCTGTAATTATATTCTACCGGGTGAAAATGATTGTGATTTATATCTGTCAACTCCCACCCATCGCCTTGTAGTGAGGGCTACGGTGTTCAATATGCAGAATGACACGCTATACTCCAGACCACTTCCAACCAGTCATGTAAAAGTGTCGATTATCGTAGATCATGAGCCGAGCACCGAGCTACCCATGCCAAATGATGATGACGACATTCATATGGTGGAAAAATCTGTTGGAACATTTGTTGCATGGCCGTCAAATCTTTTTAAAAAACATGTCGACCATGAAGTATTCATTTCCAATTAATTTTTCAATCATAACCTTTAACATTTAATTAGAAAAGGGATTAACTGATTAATTTTATTACATAAGGACAAAAGGAAGGAGCTAAAATGAAATAACGGCTCAAAAGGATCAACCAACCGATCAAAACGATCTACTAGGGGAACCTTCACCCTGCCTGTTCTATATCCACATTTAATATCATTGCAAGATCATGTGGATACAAAAATGAAAGGCGGAAATAACCACACAATTTTTTGGGAAAAAGATATGTATGGAGAGGAAAAATTAGATTTCATTAGTGCTGACGTTGTAGCTGAAATCGTCACATATGACTGGCTAGGCGCCTCAGTTATAAATGTATACATGAGGTATGTTTTCATGATTTGATTTTACAGAAGCTGATATACTCTGATAATTATGGTTAAATACATTTCATATTTTTCCCAGGCGTATATATGAAAAACAATTGAAGGTATTTTCCTGTGAATACAAATTTAGACTCGTTAGTCCTCACACCATGTCTACATAACAAAAAGAAATAGATTCTGATTTTTAGGCTGAATTAATGTCAAACCTGCTCAGAACGTTTCAATGAAAAATTATTATTGACAAGCTCTTTTTAATAAAACGTTGTAGGGGTAAAACTCTACCTTTTAATCATATCAATTATATTTTCATTTCTATCATTACTTATTACTTTTTGTGTTTGTAGGCAGCATTGGATGCTCATTGCAGTCAATTTGGATACTCCAAAGATTTATTTTCTAGATTCACTACATGGATATCCAACAAACAGACCACACATGATGGCTATTGTCAATTTTTAATACACTAGATCCAAAATTTTATAACAAAATATCTAGTTATATAATTTATATTATCTTTTAATGAGGATTCTGTTATGATAGGGTGGTGTATGAATATCATCTAAAGGCTAGAATGAATCCAGGGCATAAGGACGAAAAGGCGCATGAGATCTAAAAATGGACAAGTATCAGGGTATATATAATTATATTGCACTATCCAAATACCTATCAAAACATATTACTTATTTTTCTCGATGTTTCTACAGTGTCCGAAACAAAAAAACGGAAAGGATTGTGGTTATTATGTTTGTAAATTTATGAAAGAGATCATATTTCATGAACAAACTAGCATCCCTGAAATGGTATATTTAAAAATAATTACTAGTTAATTTAAAATATTTATTAATCCTTTGTGTATTTATTTTTTTCAGTACTACTATGACTGTCACAAAAACTTTTATTCACAAGATGATATAGATGTGTTTAGAAACAAATGGTCAGTGTACCTGATGGAAGAATGTAAACAAATAGGACAATGAAGGTGAATTTCTACAACTTATGTTATCTTTATATAATCATTGATTTATCCCTTGTTTACACTTATTGAACATCTATGATCACCCTTTCTTATGTTTCATATCCTTAGATTATGAAAAATGGTTTTATAAATTATTTGAGTTTCTAGTAAAGAATAACTTAATGAGAGACTCTTATGAACTACTAACATAAGGAAAACTAAGAAAACATGTTCAGATTGTTTTGATACTTTAGGAAAAGGATCCATGAGTCATTTATGATGTGTAAAAATCAACTACACCTCAATATGACACACGATGTGACCGGTATGGAAAAAAGTGTCTGATATCAGTTTAAAATTGAAATTAAATTTAGAAAACAACACAAGTGACATACGTCAAAACAAGAAAACGAGTTCGGATTGTTTTGATACTTTAGGACAGCGATCCCTGAGTCATTTGTGACATGTAAGAATCAAACTCACCTCAATTCAATGCACTATGTGACCGGTAAGGCTAAAAGTGTCTGATATCAGTTTGAAATTGACATTAACTTTAGAAAACAACACAAGTGACATACGGAAAACTGAGAAAACACATTAGGATTGTTTTTATGCTTTAGGAAAATGATCCATGAGTCATTTTTGACATTTAATAATCAATGGCACCTCAATACGATGCACGTTGTGACCGGTATGGCTAAAAGTGTCTGATATCAGTTTGAAATTAACATTAACTTTATAAAACAACACAAGTGACATACATCAAACTGAGAAAAAGCGTTCATATTGTTTTGATACTTTAGGACAATGATCCATGAGTAATTTTTGACATGTATGAATCAACCACACCTCAATCCGATGCACGGTGTGACCAGTATGTCTAAAAGTGTCTGATATCAGTTTAAAATTAACATTAACTTTAGAAAACAATACAAGTGACATACAGAAAACTGAGAAAACAGGTTCTTATTGTTTTAATACTTTAGGAAAATGATCCATGATTCATTTTTTGACATGTACGAATCAACCACGCCTCAATTCGATGCACAGTGTGACCGGTATGGATAAAAGTGTCTGATATCAGTTTGAAATTGACATTAACTTTAAAAAAACAACACAAGCGGCATACAAAAAACCAGGAAAACATGTTCGGATTGTTTTGATACTTTAGGAAAATGATCCATGAGTCATTTTTGATGTTTAAAAATCAACTTCACCTCAATCTGATGCACGGTGTGACCAGTATGGCTAAAAGTATCTGATATTAGTTTCAAATTGACATTAACTTTAGAAAACAACATAAGTGGCATACGGAAAACTGAGAAAACACGTTCGGATTGTTTTGATACTTTAGGACAAAGATCCATGAGTCATTTGTGATGTTTACGAATCAACTGTGTCTGTGACACCATGACTGTGAGAAAATGAATACTCCTATGTAATTTTGTTCTCTCTCCTACACCTAATTTCTACTGTGCATACTATTGTGCAATCATTATAGAGATCACTCCATTGAGTGGATAATGAAATCTTATTATTCATTGAGATTAAGAATAGTGAAAATAGTTTCTATGAAAAATTAGGCATCTAGGTTTCAATAGCTTCAAAAAAAATTAAAAGAACAGTCGTGATCTTTGTAGGAACAAATAATGGTGATGAAACCACAAATGGTTCATTGTACTAAACCTAGAAAGTGAAGTGAGAAATCCATAGTGTGTTCCTCTATAATTGGAGACAATTATGTAGAATTTAGGAGAGTTGAGATTCCTTATTTTTCAAGAGAGGATCCATTAGGATGGATCACCAAATTCAAATATTATTTTCTAGATAGTAAAACAAGGACATGATGCGTAATTATACGCTGCTATGTTTGGAGTACACAGTTTTTATTTGGTTTATTACATCATTTATAGATGATTCAGTATTAGAATGGGAGTATGTGAATCCCAGACTGATGGATAGATGTGGAAATGAAAATGAGAATATTTAATCCTATCTAAAATGGCCTAACATCAAAGGTTGTGATCCAAGTTCTTTAGTGGGCCAGCTTTACACTCATAGTGAAGAGGGGGGAAATGTTCCAGTTCTAGAAGAACCACTAGTCGTGGAAATATTAGTTCAAGAGTTATGCCTAAACAATGTGTGGTGGAAAATGAATATGATAAAGAAAACATGTATTCTATTTTTGCAGGAGTTGAATAATATCTTCTAAAGGTGTCCATTGTTGGTGCTTTCAAGGAAACTGTTGCATATATTAGTAGTGTAACTAAAGGTGAGTTTGAATTGGACAATACCGATACTCATTTTTATTATGAGTGAAGATTTTTTTCAGAGATCCAAAATAATAATTTTTTGAAAGTGTCAAAATATTTATCTATGACGAGAATCAATGATAGACTAGACAAAATTATACTGAAGGAGATTCAGCCTGATCGACTAATGCAAGAACCTCTTCCACTAGTTTTGTGAACACTGACTGAGTTTCCATTGGTAGCAAAGAAGGTGGTTTTTAGGCCACTCAAACTACTAGAATTCAACTAAAAGATTAAATTATATATTTATATTAGGTAAAATAGGAATTTTATCAGAAATATAGGGGAAATAGGGAGAACAACATAATAAGAAGAAGGAACCCTCAAGAGGCCCCAGAGCTCTCCTACCCAAGCCCTAGGCCTAATTATTTTAAATTAATTTAATTCCACCCCAAACGTATATATGTACCTTTAAAATAGAAACCCCACTTCCCCACCTCCATGTGGGGGAAAACTGGATCTATTAGAGTAACAGAATCCCCTCCCACTTCTAGAATGAATCTTTAGACCCTCTTAGAATAAAACTTCCAGGTCCCAGGTAAATATAAAACTCTATTACTTCATGCCACCTGAGGAACAGTCTTGTCTTCAAGACTGAAAAAAAAGAAACAAGTTGTATATAATGTACTCATCTTCCTAGGTGGAATATTCTAAAGGATGAACCTACCATTTCATGAGCCATTATGGATAAAAAATTCCTTCCTAAGGTTGAATGCACCTGGATAAAACAGTCTCATGTAGTAAGCTTGCAGTTTCATCACCCTCTAGATCGGCTAGAAGTGTTGGATAGACAACTGAAGGGCCCACCCTTTTTTGAGTTGGGATATGTGAAAACTGGGTGAATGTGGGATGATGGAGGAAGTTCAATTTGATAATCCATCGGGCTGATCTTGTATTGAATTTCAAACAGCCCATAGAAATGAGAGGTGCATTTTTTAGAAATCTAGAGAGTTAAGGAGTGTTGTTTGTGGTGATATAGGTAGATTAAAATAGGATCTCTAACATAAAAGGAAATATCACTATGGTTTTTATTCTTCTACTAATTCATAATGTCTTGGGACCGACTCAAATGATATTTTTGTTGGCGTAAAGCCTCACCTCGATCAAATAAAGAATGGGACATAATAGGAAGCCATATTTCTGAAGTTAAGAAGTTCATGACTATAGGAGGTGACCTACCATAAACTACTTCGAAAGGAGTTATATTTTTTGATGCATTTTAGGTAGTGTTATAAGATAATTCATCCCACAAAAGCTAGTAAGACCATTGTTTTGGTTGTTCATCAGCCAAATAGTGGAGGTAGGTTTCAAGGAAGAGATTTACTAACTCTATTTGGTCATCCGTTTGTGGGTGGTAAGATGAGCTAAGTTTTAATTTATTGCCTTGAAGTTTTAACAACTCAGTTTAGAAATTAATTACAAAAATAGGGTCATGGTCGCTGACAATAGTATGAATGTCACGCAAGAAAACAATTTCCCACAAGAAAAAATCGACTACATTCTACATTGTGTAACGATTCTTAAGGGGTATAAAATGGCCATATTTCAAGAGACGATCAATGAAAACCATAATCAAAGTGTAACCTTCGGATTTGGGTAGGTCAAAGATAAAATTCATAGATAAATAGAATCACAAAAGCTAGGGAATTTTCAATGGTTGTAATAGGCTGGTCGGAGAGTGTGTTGAATATTTATTTGGCTGAAAGGTGGTTCATTGGTCATTGTACTACTAGACCTATTTTTTCATGTTAACCCAATATAAATTATCTTCCAATTTTTTATACGTACGATAAAAACAAGAATGACCCCATTGTGGTGATGAGGGGAACTCAGCCAATAATTTGGGTATCCATGGGGATGAAATGGGAATCAACAAGAGGACTTTATAATAGAGGACTCCACGTTGAAAGGAGTAAGCTAGAAAAGTCGTAGTGCCAACCTGTAGGGCATAGATGACCTTGCTAAAAACTGGGTATATTGAGATGGTTTTGGGTAAATGGTGAAGGTCATCTCAAACCGTATAGGATTTTAAGAGGAGAAGATTGGGAGGGTCATCATGTCCGTACATAGAATTTGTATAAGAATTTTCATGACCCTACTTGTAATTGACCTCAAAAGTGTACCCGAGCAACTTGGAAATCCAACATTGTTGGTTGACTGTAGAAACCCACTGTTAGAGATAGAATATAAGGCTTTGATATTAGAATAAACAATAAAGGAGTGGCTAAGTAGATATGGGTTCCAATTTTGAATGGCCAATAATAAAGCCATTACTTCCTTCTCGTAAGTGGGCTTAGAGAAATTTTATGCAGAAAAGGATTTACTAAAATAGGTGATGGTATGCTGGTGTTACATAAGTATGACACCCACACTACACCCAGAGGCATCCTATTCAACCTAAAATTGTTGAAAAAAATGGGTGAAACCAAAATGGGGGATTCTATGATGCACATATTGAGATATCGGAAATATTGTATTGACTCCAAAGTCCATAGAAAATTATCCTTCTTGGTGAGATCTGTAATAGGATGGGTAATTTTCCATAATTTCATATAAACTTTCTATAATATCTTGTGGGGCCAAGGAAGCTGCAAACCCCCTTTACTGATATTGGAATAAGCTAATATAACACTGCCTGGACTTTTTATGGTCCATAGAAACTCTAGTTTTAGAAATAACATGCCCTAAACATGTTATCCCGCACTTAGAAAAAGAACACTGCTAATAATTAGGGAAAAAATAGAAATATCCAAAATCTACATAGCTACCATAAGATGCTCCATGTGTGAGCTTCAAGTTTCATTGTAGACTAAAATGTCATCAAAACAATAAGCACAAACTTTCATGGTAATGGTTGAAAGAGATTGTTCATCATATCTTGTAATGTATATGGGGAATTGGTAAGGCTGAAAGGCATTACCATATATTTGTAATGTCCACTATGGGTGTGAAAAGTATCCTTTTTCTATGTCCTCCACTTGTGTCTAAATTTTATTATAACTTAATTTAAGGTCTTGTTTAAAATAGTAAATTTCCCTATATAATTTTTTTAGTGGTTCATCCACCACGAGTATGGTGAATTTATCCTATATAGTGACTTTGTTAAGGGCCTGGTAATCAACTCATAGATTTCAAGTGTTATATTTCTTTTTCACTTACAGCATTGGGCTAGAGTTGGCACTAAAATTGGGCATGATGAGTCTAGAATGGATCATATCATGTAATTTCCATTTGATTTCATTTTTTTGGGAGTGTGGATAGTGATAGTGTTGAATCAATATGGGCCCCTTACCTAGTAGTTTTTGTATTGCATGAGCACACAGTCTGTCTAGAGGGAGGCCAGTGGGTTCTGAAAACACCATGGAAAATTGGTTTAATAGTTGATATAGTTCCTCTTATTGATAATGTTCCATGGAATGGTGTTTTTGATGCATAGTCGTAGTATCTAGCACTTTGTGTTGTCTATCTCTATAGTATTTGTCTACCCCTCTAGTCAAAACGAATATTGCCACAATAATTTTGTCTTCCCCCAGGATGAGATACTCCTTCTATCCCAATATGAACCACATTTTCATCAGTTTCCAATTAATTCGCACTTTACCGAGAGTTTGAAACCAAGATATGATGAGAATAATGTCATGTACCCTGATATTCAATATGTGAGAATCAATTGTATAGCCATAATATTCCAGTTATAATTATCTGTTCAAGCTCACCTCTAGAGTGTGAAATTTATGTTTGTCTCCCAACTTAACATTCATTGTCTTTATGTGATGTACCTCTAGGCCAGGTAATTTTATTAAGGATGGAGCAAGAAGGTTGTGGGTTGCCCACTATCAAAAAGAAAAAAATGGAGAATTCACCCAGATATTCTTCCACTTTAATAGATTCTATATACCCATCCCATTGAGTATGTACTGAAATTTCGGTGTATAATTCATGGTATTACAAAATATTAAAGTTAGCTTCGTCTGGGATTTCATCCAAGTCTGGAGGCACATCGCCATCTCCTGGTGTCTTGGTATTTTTATCTAGTTCATCGCATTCTCCAAATATCAAAACATGCATTCTTGGAGATGTGTATTTATGAAAGGGATTGTATGGTAGAACATAGCGAAAATAATGGCCACATTTTCAGTGATCTCCCCACTCCTAATTCGATAGTTGTTAGATCCATTTGCCTATTTTCACTAGTTTTGGAGATATTTATTGAGAGATACATGTGGAAAATGTCCCTCCAAATTTGGATAATGGAGGGTACGATGGTGTCTAAGGTTGATCACCTGGTTGAACTACATCCTATGAATAGTCCCATGTAGACTGGTGAAAATCCCCCCCATGGGATGACACACAGATTCCCTAATGAAAGAAAATTTAGATGTGTCAGTAAATGTACATCACATGCACCCGTGATTCTGTATTTTGGATGTGCACCTGAATTCGTACATCCTATCATAAACCCTGAAGGAAATATCCCACATACTGGGGTTTTGGTTTTTAAGGAACCAAAGATGCAAGATATTCAAAATGATCAATGTATTCAATAATTATCTAATCCACTGAATCATTCAGGCATCTCTTCTTTAAGAATCATCCAAGATAGTTGTGGGTGTACTTCCATTACGATGGTAAACTAGTGTATGGCTACCCCTTCCATACTAACCTATTCCACAGTCACCCTAGATTCTTTGGATGTTTATTGGAGGTGGAAATATAGATCCTCCTGAGTGATCCATCCATGTGGATCCTTTCCATCAAAATCAGCATCTCCACACTCCTTGCAAATGGAATATGATCTTGCACAGTACTGGCCATCAGTGGAGGCTAGTGAAAATAATGTTGTCGTGTCTCTAACATGTCAACTCCGGTTGAGTGTTTTCCTGATTCATCTTTCATCATCACATGCTTTTTTTATTTTAGGATTGGATAATTTTCTAGAAAATCCAGTGTTTCAATGATGAATTTATAGAATTCCTTTTTCTCAGTGGTGTCTTGATACCAATGTTGTTGTCATTGAATCGATGAGGAAACCGAAGAGGAAATCGCCTCAATAGTGGTATGAAGCTTAATAAGATTTGGTTCTAATTGAATCTTGCACTGGTCTATACCTTTTATTCTAACTTGTTAGTGAGTTTCCACAGTAAGGGGTAAAGTGAATATCTGGAAGGTCGGACCAAGTGTTAGGCCTATCAAACTACTACCCTATAATTGATGGCTGAAATTAATTATTACTATCAGAGAAAATGGTAATTACAAGATAAAAGTTGGGGAAATATATAGAACAACATAAGAATAAGAATAATAATTCCTCAAGAATCCCTAACACTCTCATATCCAATACCCAAGCCAAATTCCTTCTAACTGATTTCTTTCTACCTCAGACTTCTGTCAAGCCCTTTAAAAGGGAACCCTCACTTCCCCTCCACTGCATGGGGGCTAGCTGGATTTGTTAGAGTAACATAATCTCCTCCCAATTCTGGAATGACACTTCTTAACCTCTTGTAATATACCTTTCAGGTCCCTGGTAAATCTTGAAATCTATTAGTGGTGATAATATATGATGGGGGCACTGATGCATTCAAAATACCATAACTATGTGGATTACTAATGGGATTGGTTTTCAATGCATGTGATGAATTTTGTGACTCTATAAACATGGTAGTGACTCCCATGACCATTTTGATGACATGGGAACCAACTCTATTCAATACTGGATATGTTTCAGTCTTATGTGAGGTAGCTAAAAGTCTTTCTATGTGAAACCAAGGAATATGGGTTCTTAGGAATAGTGTTGGAGTTTTTGGTTATTTTAATACTATGACATTGAATGGGATGATCCTATCTACTAATAAATTTCATATTAATATTAGTTAAAAGGACCTAATCCATAGAAATGTGGGATGGGAAATCATGATAGAGATAAATTCTCTTGAAGAGGTATTAGTTCTTGAAGAAGGGAAAAAATGGCACACTTGGTAGTGGTAAAGATGCACAACTTTCTCAAGGTTTGGATGGAAGTGAACAAGAAGATGTAATTCATTTAATATGACTTCTATTGAAAAGGGGAATCTACTAGTAAATGAATTTTTTGAATTTTTTTCTCATGATAAAATTTATTAGGATAGTGGTAGACAATCCACATGTTTAATGAAAACAACCTATGATGAAGTTATAGAAATGTCTGATATAGGAACCAAAGAACTGAAAATTCATAGTTCTTGGATTGGGCCATTTATTATCATATAGAATAGGTGTAAATATTAAAGGTTTGATTATGAATCCCCATTGTTAAGAAAAATAACCTATTATGAAATGTTTAGGATTCCAAGTTTTAGTGGTCCATTAATTATTCTTATCCAAGGATGTGAGTGTTGAAAATTTTGTTTATCTTTTTACATATACAAGTGGAACAACCGGTTCTAGGAATGAAACCACTGCCAATAATGTTTAAACAGACATTCAACATCTTAATATGAATGTCAATGGTTTTCATGTTAGAGGAAGCAGTTCTGATTTAGATTTCTCAATTGGACCAGAACATACATTCAATGGGAAAACAAACGAATGAAGTTATTGTTATGCAAGTGATATTAATGATTACAAGAAAATTATTGTTGATGTACTAGATTCTATAATTTCTACTAGTATACCAAATATCCTCATTGGTATACTAAATAACCTCATTTTTTATATTTTGAGCTAAGACTTTCTATTAATAATACCGAAGCGGGCTACAAGCTTAGTGTTTTTACATGAAGATGCAAGTATTATGTTTGGAAAGTTGTTAGACCAATGGTTATTGTAGAGTAAAAATGCATGGACAAGAAATTTTTCCATCATGTTGTTGACTCACTGTGGATCATATAAAGGGAAAATTATATTTTTCAGGCTTATTCTAAGAATATTTATTTTTCACAATTTGAAGATGTACAACACTATTTATTTCTAAAATTTAGTGAATGTTCTATAACTGACATAAATCTTAGACCTAGAACAATGTTGATTGTTGAAATGGATAAAAAATGGCTTGATAATTTTAATCCTGAACAAAGTATCTAGAACTAAAATTTCAATACATTGAAAAACAATTGTTTTGGTGGGTCTTGGTGAGGTCTCAAGTTCGAGTCTCACCAAGAACTTTTCTATATTTGTGTGTTGTATGATTTTCCTCACATCGATGCAAATATATGGAAATTTTTTTTAAGTTTATGGACTTTTTCTTGGCATTGATTTTTGTAATCATGATCTAAAAGCTACTACCACAAGGAAATTTGACACTGGCTCAACAACTGGGTTTTCCTATTCTATGTGCCTCTTTACCACTTCTCAAAGTCCTTGTATAATCAAGCACTTCATTTTGAACCTTTGTTAGTAACCAAATCATGACACTTTGAAACATAGAAAGCAGAAATGTGATGTATTTTCCCCAAATAAATTCTTTCTTATTGTTTCTTGTATCTCCTACATGGTAGTTGGATGGTGATTACTCCACAAAAATTTTGTTTTGTGGCCATAGCTTGGGTGGCCAAAGAAATATGTCTTTCTTCTCAGCAAAGATTATTTTTTTTATAAATTATTAACTATTTTGAGGACCATATAAATACAAGAAACTTTGTTTTACTGGGTTACATCGATGCTTAATGGGATCCTGGATAAGTGGAGTTTTATTCTTCTCTTATTATCTTCATTGAGCATAGTTTGGATAGAGATGCAATAAAGAGGTTGAGTTAGGCCTTGTCACCTTAAGGAAAAGGTGGTTTTTATGTGGGTAGAAATGTTAGGTATGCGGGTGTGTGCTATTGGTGTGGGTTGTCATTGTTATATTCTATGTGGGGATGTCACGTGTGGGGAAGGGTCTTAGCTATTGGTGGGGAAATCTTATTAGTTTTCTTTATTAGTCTTTAGTAGTAGGTATGGAATATTAAATATGGTTTGTGGTTGTTTGAAGGGGGTATGAAGATTCATTTGGGATTTTTATCAGCTTGGAATTTGTTGGAGGTGTGTCCTTGGGAGGTTTCTCCTAGTCTCATTAGAAGAGTGGTCTTCCCTATGAAGAGTTATCTTCTCTCCTACCTTCTACTTCTTCTTCCCCTACACCTACTATAATTATCTCTTAGATCTATAAATATATTCTACATTTCATAAATACAACCTTTCTATTATTTATTTTACCTCGCACAAATTTTTCTAATAAGAAGTGTTGTTTCAACGAACTCCACTAGAGTTTCACCCTTTCCATAACACAGAACTGATGGTGGTTACCTCCCATAAACCACTTCAAAAGGTTTCTATCTTGTAGTGACATGATTGGTTGTGTTTTAACTGTATTCCTCCCAAGGAATCCATCATGACCATGTTTGAGGTTTTTTAGAAGTGAAAAAGTGCATGTATGTCTCCAAACTCTTAGTAACAATTTCAGTTTGTTCATCCATTTGTGGGTGATATAAAGAACTCATTCGGATATTTATTCCTTCCATATGGAGAATTTATTTTTATAAATTACTAAGGATATCGATCACAGATACTGGACTTAGGAATTCTATGTAATATGATGACCCCATTAACAAATATATCTACCACCACCTTAATTGTATAAGGGTGTTTAAGATGCCCAAAATGTGCACACTTAGACAATCTTTTCACCACATCTAGGACTACATGAAAGAATTGTGATTAGGTAATTCTAAGAAAAATTCTATTTAAATTTCTTTCTAGATTAATTCTTGTATAGGTAGTGGTTGTAACAAGACAATTGGAAACATCACCTTGTTTTCTTAAATTTGTAATGTCTCACAATAAATTTCATAACGCAATGTGTCATTCCCTTCCTAAAAAACCCATTAGACAGTTGTTTATATATTTTTAGATTTCTAGTGTGTCCTACTTATGTAGAGGAATTATAATATTAGAGAAAATTAGGATTAAAAACTTACTACAGTGATAAAACTAATCTCCCTTGGTAATACAACATGTCTTCTCACAACTGGTACTTAGGTTGGGAATTTGGTTGTGCTGCAATAAATTTAATAATTTTATTTATATCATAATACCACTGAATATTATTCTTAATTGTATCCATCTCCATCCAAAATGGTTTAGATATAGCTGAACAAATTTATACAACTTTTGGGGCATCTATACTTTCCTCCTCTTCCAATTGTGATAATGAATCCACAGATTGATCTTTACTTGAAATTTTATACACCACTTCTAAATCCAAGTCCAATAGCTTGGATTTATAACATTGTTGGTTAAAGGAATAAATTCTATGATCTAGCAAGTTCTTGAGATATTTTTGGTTAGTATACACCAAAAAATGATTCTCCATTAAGTATTGCTTCCATTAACTCACTGCTAATACCGAGAATATAATTTCCTTTTAATACACTTATTTAAATAAATTTTCTTTAGAAAATTCATTTCTATAGTACACCATAGGATTACACTCTTGAGTGATCATAGCTCTAACCCCATTTCTGGAAGCATCACACTCAATAGAAAAGGGTTTTTCAAAACTTGGCATAGTTAACTGGGGTTTAGAAACAGTTTTTAACACATTCAACCAATTTTTAACACATTCGAGTTTCTTGGGGTCCATAGAAACCTTTTATTGATAAATTATTTACCCCTGATATTCAAATAATGTTTGATTAGGGAAAAAAATTCTTTTTAACCTTTAGTTGTTCCACTTGCAACATTTCAAACACTATTTGAAAATATATGATATGTTTTTCCCAAAGTTTTATATAAATGAGAATATCATCAAAATAATACTAACAAAAATTTTCTTAGAATCCCTTTGAACAATTGATTCATGGGTGTCTATAATTTTTTCATAGCATACATGAGCCCAAAATTCATAAAAATTATTTAAAAATGTATTACATGTTCTATCCATAATTTTTTATAAATTATTATACCCTCAAAAAATATGAACACAAATCATTGCATCCATTTGAAGAGTCTATTCATGGTTGACTGAAAGGTTTTGAAGCATTCATTAGTCCAAAATTCATAACCAAGTATTCATAATAACCACCATGTGTTCTGAATGTTTTTTTTCCACATCTTCAGACATCATTTGAATTTGATGAAATGAATTCCATCTTAGTAATGTATTTTACCCCTTATAGCTCATCAATTAGTTCCTCAATAACTTAAATAGGAATTTTTTTGATATTTTCATCTTGTTAAGGGATCAGAAGTCCATACACACCTCCATGTCCAATATTTTTTAACCAAAATAATTTTACTAGCATACAGGATATTAGTATGATGCATGATTCCACTTTCTAGCATCTCAACAACCTATTTATAAACATAATACTTGAGGTAGTGATCTAATTTATAATTTCTAATATTAATTGTTGTATCCCCTTCAACTGAGTTTATATCATGATCATTTATCCTTAATGGTGGTATCCCTCTAGGATCATCAAATAAAGGTTGATATTCAGACATAACTCCACCAATTGTTTCTTGAAAGCTTGATCTTATGAAGTCCTTAATTTTTTTAGGAAATGTTAACTCTATTTTCCTGATCCAACTAGTTGGATGTACATATGTTGTTCCAACATATCTTAGATTTCATGTGTTTTTATGATTCAAAAAATACCTATTTTTATTCTAATGTGTTTTTCTTAAGTGTTTCAGATTGAATTATAGTATAAAAGAGTTTATCTTACATAGAGTTAAATTCAACAAAGTATTTTATCTTACGGAATCTAGTGTTGAAATATTATCTTCTATCTACTTAGAGTAAGAAAACTCAGTGTTAAATATTTATCTTATAACATAATATATTAACTTATAAAGAGATCAGTCTAGTCGTTGTATGATTAAAAGGTGGATATTTCAGTCAAGAAATAGTTATTAAATTTATTTATTTTTCGTAAAGAATATTTGAAAAATACTATCCTTTGAGAACCAAGAGAAGTTGTGTATGTATCGAACTTTAGTAACATATTTATCTTACAGAGAAAATTATTCTACACAACATTAAATTAAGTTTATCTTACACACATAGGAAGTCAATGATTTTTTTATCTTATGAAGTGTTTTAGGAATTTATTTTATGAGTACATTACTACCAGTTTGATATCTTACAAAGATATTGTTTTTATATAGAACGTCATGATTACTTTCTTAATCTTGTGATAAGTCATTTCATGCTTTTGTTAGGTCCACAAGGATGAATACCCTGAGATGGGGGGTGAATCAGGGTATGAAAAATTTAAAATTAAAGCTCATTCTGATCTTGTTTCCCTGTTAAGAAAAACACCCTTCTCTATCTTTGTTGTTGCACAATATAAACAGAAAGTAAAGCATGCATAGGAGAGAGCAATTTTTACTTGGTTCACCACTAAGGCCTTTGTCAGAATGTCTGCAACCTGTAGCTCTATAGTCACGTACTCCAACTTCATAATTCCTTACTCAACCTTCTCCTTGATAAAATGATACTTGATCTCAATGTGCTTTGTCCTTGAATGATGGATAGGATTTTTGATAAGATTGATAGCACTGGAGTTATCACACTGAATTCTGATCGGAGACTTCACTTCAACTCTCATATCATCAAGTTTCTACTTCATCCACAATAACTATGTGCATGCTTGAGTGGACTCAATATACTCAGCTTCTGCGGTGCTCAATGAAATGAAATCCTGATTCTTGATTAGACTAGAAATACACAATCCATCAAGATAGAATGCACCTCCTAACATTGATTTTCTGTCATCTGCTGGTCCGGACCAATCTGCATCAATGTAACCCAATAAAACTAATTGAGATTTGTCATTATACATCAGACCGAAATCCATAGTTCCTTTGATATACCTAAGTATTATTTTGACTGTGAGCATGTGGCTTTCCTTGGGATTACTCTGATATCTCACTACTTGGCATGTGGTAAAAACAATGTCAGGCCTTTTTGCGGTCAAGTACAGTAATCTCCCAATAATTTTCCTGTATTCTGTGATATTAACTGCCTCGCCATCCTCATCTTTCGATAGTTTCATCCAGGTTGCAACTGGAGTCATCATTTCCTTCGAATTTTCCATTCTAAACCTTCTTAGAACCTCCTTGGCGTATTTTGATTGAGAAATGAAAGTGCCATTACTTCCTTATGTCACCTGTAAACCAAGGAGAAATGTTACCTCTCCAATCATTGACATTTCAAACTCATTTTTCATGAATTCAGATAACTGTCTGCACTGAGCTTCATCTGATCCGCCAAATATTATGTCATATACATAAACCAACACCATCATCCCTTG
Source organism: Viscum album (assembly GCA_963277665.1). NCBI lineage: Eukaryota > Viridiplantae > Streptophyta > Magnoliopsida > Santalales > Viscaceae > Viscum > Viscum album. Next base: position 1,432,576,419 of record OY728141.1, read on the forward strand.
ATTACTGTCGTTGCTGAAATAGATATTATAATCAACTCCCCCACGCTAGAAACCAGGATTCTTCAAGTACTGATCAAGCCTTGAGTATCATGCTCTTGGTGCTTGTTTCAGCCCATACAACACCTTCTTTAGCCTGCAAACTTTTTTCTCATCCTCATGAATGAGAAAACCATCTGGATGCTCAATATACACCTCTTCTTCTAGAACTCCATTCAAGAATGCATATTTTACATCCATCTAGAACACTTTGAACTTTATTTTCACTGCTATGGCCAAAAATAATCTGATTTTCGCCAGCCTTACAACCGGTGCAAATGTCTCATCAACATCTATTCCCTCTATCTGGGAGTATCCCGTGCACACTAGCCATGCTTTGTTCCGAATCACTGTGTCATCTTCATTCATCTTGTTGAGATAGACCCATTTAGTCCCGATGACATTCTTATCTACTAGCCTCGAAATAATCTCACACGTCTGGTTCTTTTCAATCTGATCAAGCTCTTCATTCATAGCATGAACCCAGTTTTCATCTTCAACTGCATTGGAAAAACATTTCGGCTCGACCTAAGATAAAAATGATATTTGTTGTAATGATTTCATTCTTTGAGTCTGAACTAGATTTGTCTGATCACCAATGATATTTTGCCTATCAATTTCAGCTCCACTCTTTGGATTCCTTGCAGGCACATACTTGACACTTTCTTGTTCATCATCAGTATCTTCTTCTGAGTCAGCCTCTGCCACTTCTGCTCCCCCTGTGTTGCTTACCTCATCATCACTTTCATCCAGAATTTTTTCACTGTGTCTTTGAGTATTTTGTTAATTTTAAACTATAGTGACATCATTGCTTTCAAAAAAAAATTCCGGCCTTTTGTAGAGTCATTTATATTCTTTTCTTTTCCCTGAATAGCCAAGGAATATCACCTCATCTCCTCATGACTCAAACTTCCTGTTATTTTCTTTTTTGAGAATGAAACACTTACTTCCAAAGATTCAAAAATATTTCAATGTTGGCTTCTTTCCATACCACATTTCATATAGAGTCTTCCCTTCCTTAGAACACAACAGAGACCTATTCGAAATATAGACCGATATCAAAACTGCTTCCTTCCAAAATCTCTCCGGTAGGTCCTTATCAATAAGCATCATTCTGGACATATTGTTGATGATCCAATTTCTCCTCTTAACCACTCCATTCTGCTACGGATTTCTCACTGATGAAACTTGATTCCTTATCCCATGTTTCTCGAGATAATATTCAACTTGACTGTTTGTGATTTCTGTATCATTATCTGTACGAAACTTTAGAATTTTCTGCTCAAGCATCCTCTCTGATTCCCTCCCATGATGATTTATGCAACTGAACACCTCTGTCTTATGGGTAATGACAAATACCCAGGCCATTCTGCTATAATCATCAATGACAAGGACATAGTATCTTTTCCCATTTATAGCTTGTGGTGAGATAGGTCCACATACATCAGCATGCACCAATTTGATCACTCTGGTTGATTTCTATTCCTTTGGCATGTATGTCTTTCTGATTATCTTCCCTTGTTGGAAAGCATAACACATATGAGTGTGATCACGTGATCATTTGGGAAGGTCTCTAGCAGCATCACACTTTACCATATCTTCCATGGATGGTTGGCATATATGACCAAGTCATTTATGCCACAGCTGGTTTTCTTCCTCTCTGGATAAAAGGCATGTATCTTCTTCCCCACCTACAAGGTAAATATTTTCCTTTTTTATTTTTCCGTGTAGAACAATTGCTCCATCCTTTCCATTCACAACACACATCTTCTTGGTAAATCGGATAGAGTGCCCAGAGTTACATAGTTGACTAACACTGAGCAAGTTATGACTAAGACCCTCTAATACCAAGACATCAGCACGTCTCATTTCTTTTCCCCCAAACATGGCTTTTCCTAAGCCAACAATCTTCAAGACTTCATCGTTTCCAAATTTGACAACTCCTTCTTCTTCATATTTTATGCCTGTAACAAGATCCTTATTACCTGTCATGTGAGATGTGCAACCACTATCAAGGATCCATACACCAGAGTGATCTAATGCCTTGAGGGAAATTTCTGCCACCACAGACTTCTCATTTTTCTTCTTCTTGGTCCATACTTTTGCCTTCACACACTTCATGGATTGATACTTCTGTTATTTCTCAGATTATGATGGACCAACTTCTTCCTGTAGAGCTACAAATCGATTTTGTGTTTTCAGCTCACTTGATGATTCCCTAACTTGCTGCTTAAGACTGCTCGAGTTTTGCTCTGGAACATTCCTTTGTATTAATGATTTTCAATATATAACCATGTTCCCAAATCCTCCACACCTAAAACAATGACCTTCAAAGGATGTTCTATAATATAGAGATCTATTTGGCTTACATTGTTGTTCTCCTGCCCTTTGGTATCTATTGGCTATAGAGCACACATTCTGTGAGTGTCCCATCTTTCCACATCAATAGCACCTAATATAGGGTGCATTCTTTCATGGTACTTTAGCACGATAAGTTTTCCCATGGGATATCTGGGTATTCTGATTCTTCTTTGTGCACAAATCAACCTTCATTCTTGGAACTGGTGCTTGTGGTCTGACTTCAATTATCACAGGTTTTTTTTATCTGATTAAGCTCTGAATCAGCCTTAACGTCTAAGCTCAATTGCTTCTTATTTCCTACAAAACTAATAGGCTCCTCTTTCACCTTTTCAGTCTTCATAATGACCTTCTTTCCCAAGAATGAGTTGGGAATCAAAGGTTTTTCCTAGTCTTTAACTTTTCTATGCAAACCGACAAATTCCTCTTCAAGCTCTTCGATACGCTTGACATGATATTTCACTTTTCTATTCAAGACATCGATCTCCCTTTTCTGTTCTTCAATCCTGACCTTATGCTGATCAATATTTTCTGAGCTCTCTGGTGTTGAAGATTTTATTTTTTCCATTTCTTCTAACAGATCATACGTTTCTTCATCCTATTGTTGCATATAGAGTTTGGCATCACAAACCACTTTGTTGGATTTCATAATTTTGGCACTCCAAACATCTATCTCCTCAAGAGTTGCTTCTAATTTAGCTTCCATGTCAAATATTCCTTCAATTTCCTCTTATTCTTTATTAGCGTCGGTTTCTTCCTTTTATTGAGCACTAACGACAACAGCCACCATTGCATTTTGTCCACGATCTTTGCAATTTTCAAACTCCTCCACCTCTTCAACATCAGACTCATCTGAACTGTCTATTTCTAGTGAAATAAGATTCTTCTTCTTGAAGAAATTTCTCTTGAACTGCTTCTTCCTTTTCTCATAGGCTGAAGATTTCTTCTTGGGAATTTCAACTTCATCTTCATCATTTTCTTCTTAAAACTTTTTGGGGAACCTTGCGGCAAGATGACCAACGTTTCCACATCTAAAGCAAGAAAGTGGAAGATTCCCTTTAAACTTTCCTTTTCCTATTTGAAGGTTTGAGGAGAGTAATTACATCACCTCATCTATCTCTTCTTCTTCCTGAGAGTCTTCAATAGTGAGCTTCTTCATGGCCTTGAATGCCACCTCTTTGGATTTCCCCTTTTCCACAGTCTCGTTATCATCGTTCCTCATTTCATATGCAACCAAGGTACTGTGCAAATTGTCCAGTGTCAGCTCTTTTGGATCTTTATCTTCTAGAACTGAAACTTTCAGATTGAACCGAGGTGGAAGTTTTCTCAAGATTCGCTTCACAATTTTTATGTATTCAATAATTTCACCAAGACCTTGCATGTCTTCTACCATAGCATTTACCCTATCAAAGAATGTATCAACAGACTCATACGGGTTCATTTTAAGATCTTCATACTTTTTCCACAACACTTTCAACTTTTCCTCTCTGACCTTTATATCCCCTTAATATATATTCAAAAGCTTTTCCCACATGGCATGGGACGTTTTGCATGACATCGCCTTTGTATAGATGGGATTGGAAAGGGATCCCTCTAAGGAGTTGATTGCTTTGGCATCAACATCCAACTCTCTATGCTCAGCTTCTGATAATACACCACTATTAATTCAGTTGTGATACCATGCATAGCTGTTGAAAACACATCCATTACCAAAGATTGGAAATAGTGTTGCATTCGATTCTTCCATATCTGAAAATTACATCTGTCAAAGATCGGAATCCCTTTATGATTAGTGAATCAGGGTATGACAATTTTAAAATTAAATCCCGTTCTGATCTTGTTTCGCTGTTAAGAAAAACACCCTTCTCTCTCTTTGTTGTTTCACAATATAAACAGAAAGTAAATCATGCACAGGACACAATAATTTTTACTTGGTTCACAACTAAGTGCTACGTCCAAGGAGCATACACCGACAAGTTTTCAGTCGTACCAAAATTCACTAAACTTCACTAGCTGTGGATTACAAGGTTCAGGCACAGTCACTCTGTCCCAGGCTCACTACCTTTACAAAGTTTAGGGTCAGCGCACTGCTTTCCCAAGGGTCACTCCCTATTTCTCTCTCTCTCTGGATCATTGCCGGTGGAGAGGATCACCTTCTTCTCCTTCCTTTTCTCACTACTCCAGAAAGGATCCACTCACAATTTATAGACCTGTAGGTCTCTTCATTATCTATAATGGATACATACTTTGTTGTGTGTGGATACTCTGTTGAAGTCCAACTTTCACCCATAGATGAATTTCTCTTTGCACCGAAGGTATCGGGAAAACTTCCAGCTTCCACGTAGCTCGAAAACATTTTCGTGGAATCAACCTTACGTGGCGCGCAGGTCACAACTGGCGCACAGGTCTTCCTCTACCACCTGTGTGGCACAATCTTCTGCAACTCCAAACCTGTGCGACTCAATCCCTTTTATGCCCAAGCCAATATTGGTGCGCTACTACCAACCAGCGTGAAACTTCAAACATTGGTGCGCAAGTCCACCTGCACGACCACACACCACCTGTGCGACCACCACACCAGTGCGACGATATCTCTAATTTTTTTAAGTGTTGAACTCCGTTGAAAATGAGGAGGGGTGGTCTAGTATTTATAGGCATTTGGTCGGACTAAACGACAGCACGGAATTCTACCCTCGGCGTGCAAGTCTCAGCGCGCAAATCTCTTCCCCTACAAGTCACTTGCACGACCAACTTTCCTTTTCCAAATTTTGATCTTCTGATCTTGAAAATCAACAGGCGCGCAAGTTCCCAAGCCTCCTAGGCATCGGCACGCAAGTATCTTCACGGCGCGCAAGTCACTTGCACGACCACACCAATACCAGTGCGACCCTCTTTCCTTTTCCATATTTTGACCTTCTGATCCTGAAAAACATTAGGCGCGAAAGTTTCTTCTCTTTTAAGTACAAGACACGCAAGTCTCTTTGTATCTGTTCTTTTTGTACCGCCTCCAGATCATCCATTCCTTTATCGATGTTCTTGAAACAAAATTGGATCATTGACCATAGCTCTTGAACTCAACATTCCACCATGAAATCCCCTTGTCAACAAAATTTTATGTCATGGTTTACTTTGTCAACAATCACAGCATAGATTTCCACTTTGTCAACAAACACAATCACCTCAAAAATGCTTCAATGATACCTTGAGGGATTTTTTTCCAACAAATTTTAAGCCTATCAGAAAATTTGATGTCTAAATAAGGAAATATATATTTGGATAAAGTATATTTTTACCCAGAATTGAAAGATCTAAAGAATAAGATCTCTAATATCTCTATTGCATAAGCATATTCTATATTTAGAAGGAGTGGACACATGTCATTAAAATTATTTCTTATCAACTTTTTTAATGGATTATTCACTGAAACTTTGTAATTATATAATGTGATTAAGTTTAAAATAAAATAGGAGATATAAAAGAAAGATTTATCTACTACATAAAAAGAGAGTAAGAACAATATACTCAGATACATGTGCACACACTTAAAAATTCCCTAACAATGCTAACAATAAACACATGTACATAAACAACACCCCATACAATCACTCATATAATTGATCATGTGATGTGCTTACAAGATTATCAATTTCTATCGAATATCATCCATATATGTACTTTGAAGACTATCATCTTCTCTGGATTTATATTTATCTACTGTCAGTTTCTTCTAGAAACTCTGATCCACAATAATATTTTAAAGTTTATTCTTGTCTATTCTCATATACGCTTATTGTAAGTGAGTGTGTTAAGAATGTGGATAGGTCTTGTAAAGGGAGAGTCTGTTTTAAAGATCTTGTATATCTATAACAAGTAACAATAGATTATACTTAGCTGGGAGCCCCCAGAAAAAGGGTTTTCATAGTGGAAATCCCCAAACTCAAGGAGTGACGTGTTAGTGGAGAGAACTAGGATATTTATGTTCCCAAAAGCACTATAAATATTCTTTATTCAATCTATTTCCACTAATATTTTATATTTTCATTGCCTATTTTTGTTTAGGGAAATATTTTAACTCACATACCTTGAAGAAGGCGGTTTTAAAGGAAATAAAATTTTAAGAACTCAATTCACCCGTCTTGAGTTTTCATTTTTCCATTCTTTAGGGAAAAAATTGGTATCAGAGATTGGGACTATTGAGTTTATAGCTATCAGAGGTTTAATTCCAAAGATCTACTTTTAAATGAATCTTATGGAAGATAACAGAGAAGGTATGTCAATGGTTAGATCTCCTTACATTAATGGTAAAAATTATGGTTATTAGATGGTGCATATGACTCTTTATTTGAAGAACCCTAGCTTGAAGGTTTATCTTAAAGTGGTAAAGCCTTATGAAGTCCTAAAGACACAACTTGAAACTTGGGATGAAAATATAGAAACAATTTATAATTTGAAATCTCAAGCTATGAATTCTATAATATGTGGACAAGGTCCAAATGGGTTAGTAGTGTTTATCAATGTCAAACAACCCATGAAATGTGGAATACTATAGTAGTTTCTTTTGAGGGTATTGAAAATGTGAAGTCCTTAGATATGATACTTCCAAACTCAAGTTTGACACATTCAAAATGGATAAATGGGAAAGCATTACTCAATTGAATGGAAGAAACACTAAAATTATATATAATTTTTTTTCTTTAGGAACACATATTACTGATCCCAAGAAAGAATTGAATGTTTGAAGAGTTATACCACCCCAAGTGGAGTGAAATATCAGTTTCCATTAGACAATATATAGAAGTCAAGAATTTCAAAATAAATGATCTAATTGGAACTCTTATGATGTATGGAGCTGAAATGGAAGATGAAGCTAGAGAATACAAAATGGTTGAGAAAAAAATGAACCTTAAAGGTTTCTAATTATAAAGATAACAAGAATAAAAATAATATAAATATCTCTAAAACATCATAATAAAAATATTCCTTAGGAAATTTAGGGTCAATTGATGGACTTACATAGTTTTCTTGGAAGTTAAAAAAGTTATATAATAAGAGAGCAGCTTCATAATACCTTTAAACAAGTATATTAATTAGGATGACAACTCTAAATTAGTGAGATGATATGAGTGAAAGATGTTTGGAAATATCAATCCATAGTGTCCAAAACTGCATGAAAATTAAAAATCTCAAAAAACGTTCTTCAAGAATACTGAATATAAGAAGAAATCGAAGAAATCTATGATTTCCACATGGAGTTCTTTTTAATAATCTATCAAATTCACATCTTTAGAATCAGAATCAGAATCCTCTAATAGAAAGGAAAACCTATATTTTATGGAACATTCGTATGAGGTACATTCTTATCATTCTTATAAGCATGAGTTTGAACCAAAAAATGAAAATGTATTATATGGATAATTAAACGAATATTGTAGCATGTTTGAAACTGTGTATAAGAGTTTGGAAAAGAAAAATAAATCTCATCAGGAATTCTTACAATAAAATTGTTAATAAATTGGAGGAACTAAACAAAAAGATTATATTTTAAAAATCAATTGGAAAATTCTACGGCATCATGTATTAAATAGACTAGTACAATTGAGAACCTGTAGAAGGAGGTTTAAAACTTCAAAGATGTTGCAATTTTTAACGAAGTTGAGGATTATTTAAACAAAATCATTGGTCAAACCCAACTTAAAAAGGAAAAATTCATTATAGGAATCTAATGTGAAAGGCCAAAATTTTATAAAAAATATTTTTTTCCTAGTTAAAAAAACAAAAAACCTCTCCAAAGTTTCTTTTCACTATGGAAAAGTAAAAAATTATGCCAATATGTGTGATCTGAAAAATAATTAATTTTTTGGATTTAAAAAGACTTTCTTACAAAAAATTTCTCAAAATTTTTTGCTGATTTTCTAGAAAACAAAAACATATTTTGACGCATAATACTTTTATAGCTAACATTTCTGGACCCAAAGAGTTTGGGTACTAAAGAATTATATTGTTTTATTTTTCATTGTGTGGAACTAGCCACGTAAATAGTAATACAAAAAGGTTTATGTAAAGTGGTTGTTCAATGAATATGAGTGTATATTTCTCTAACTTTCACTCACTATCCATGATTTATAGAGGCTATATCACATTTGCTGACAATGAAAAAGGAAACCAGTTGGCATTGTAACTATTAAAAATTCTCAATAAATTATCATTAAAAACTAATTTATGTTAAATTCATGAAGAACAACCCAAATAATAATTTTCTTAAATTTTTATGATGGTTTTATAGCTGATTTTTCTAACAATTCATGTTTATTTTTCAAACAAAAATCTATGAAGTTTAAGAAACTAAGAGAAAACAATTTATATACCTTAGATGTTAATTCATTTTTTATAGAAAATGTAATTTTTCTAAATTATGAAATTGATGAATCATGGATTTGTTATAGAATACTTGGACATTTTAATGTTTACTACTTGAAAAATTTGTCTAAAATACATTTGATTTCTAACTTTCCTAGCCTTAAATTGGAAAAAAAGAAATTATGTGATGCATGTCAAATGGGCAACCAACACAAGTCATACGTTAAACCAATTAAAGAATTTTCTACATCTAGACCTCTAGAGATTATCCATATGGATCTTTTAAGACCTTATAAAGATTCGTGTTTTAATGAAAAATTATTTGTATATGTTTTAGTTGATGATTTCTCAAGATTTACTTGGGTTTAATTTTTAATAATTAAAAGTGAATCTTGTTTTATTTTTATTGATTTCTGTAAACTTGTGTAAAATAAAAAGGTTGCCAAAATTGTGACCTTGAGAAGTGATAATGGAGGAGAATTTAAGAATTATGAATTTAATTCATATTACTCGAAACAGGGTATTAAACATGTTTTTTTACCCCCAAGACACCTCAACAAAATGGTGTTTTCGAAAGGAGGAGTAGGATTTTACATGAAATTTCTAGAACGATGTTATGTGAATATAACATTCCCACTCATTTTTTGTTTTAAGCTATTAACACATCATGTAATGTCATTAATAGAGTTCCAATAAGTACTATTTTAAATAAAACTCTATATGAGTTTTGGAATAATATAAAACCAAAGGTAAGATAATTTAAAGTATTTGGATGGAAAGTTTACATCTTAAACACTAAGGAAAATCTTGGTAAATTTGATCCAAAATATTATGAATGTATCTTAATAGGTTATTCTACTACTTACAAAGCTTATAGTGTTTTCAAAAAAAACTTCAAGGACTATTAAATAATAAAGTCATGTGAAACTTGATGAAAGTGATTCTTTTGATCAAAAAATGACTCAAAATAATGAGCCAAGTGATTATATATAAGGAAATGATACTTTAACCTCTCTTTAACAAAAATAAGGATAATTATTTTCAATTGGATTATCTTAAACCAAATATTGTAAGGGTTTATACTAGTGAACCAGAAAGTGTGTTTCCTAGTCAACCTAGAATTATTAAGGACTATCCTCAAGAAATAGTTATAGGAAGTTTAGATAAAGGAGTTGGAACTATAATAAATATAGGGAATTTAGTATAATTCTCTACTTTTCTTTCTCATCTAGAACCTATATTTTTAGAAGAATCCTTAGCTAATGAAAGATGGTTTTTAGCCATGAAAGATGAGATAAACCATTTCAAAAGAAACAAGGTATGGGAATTAGTTGAAATACCCTCTAACTACCATGTTATTGAAATAGAATGGTCATTTAGAAAAAAATAGGATGGTCAAGGTGTGATCACTAGAAATAAATCTAGATTTTTTTAAAAGGTTATAATCAAGAAGTAATAGACTATGAAGATACCTTTCCCCTGTAGCTGGACTAAAAACAATCAAAATCCTTATAGAATATGAATATTATGTGAATTTTAAATTATATCATATGGATGTTAAATCTAAATTTCTAAATGAATTTTTTATGGAGGACGTTTATGCTGAAAAACTTGCTAGTTTTGGAGACCCTCACTTTCCAAATTCTATTTTTAAACTTACAAAATCTATCTATTGACTTAAACAAGTACCTAGAGCTTCGTATGAATGTTTAAGATCTTTTATTTTATCAAACAGTTTTTTATAGGAAATAAAAATCCTACATTATATAAAAAATTGTTATCTTTTGATATTCTGTTTGCACAAATATATATTAATGATGTCATTTTTTGGTCAACAAATCAAAAATTGTGTAATGATTTTTCAAAAATAATGCAAAAGGAATTTTAATTGAGTATGATGGGTGAGTTAAACTACTTTATAAGATTTCAAATTTACCAAAAAGATTTTGGAAATATCTTAACCCAAATAAAATACTTACTTGATTTACTAAAAAAATTTGGACTTGAATTTAGTAAGAAATATTCAAATTTTATGAGCTCCAATATTAAACTTGATATGGATAAAGTTTGAAAACTAGTTGACAAAAAGTTGTATAGATGAATCATAAGAAGTTTACATTATCTTGCTGAAATTAGACCAAACATTATGTTTTCAATATGATGTTCTGCAATATTTTAATCCAATCATAAGGAATATCATTTAAATATTTGAAAAAGAATTATAAAATATTTAAAAGGAACTATCTCTCTCTCTAATTTTTCCAAAACCTCATATTTTAATTTAAATTCATATTCAGATATTTAAATTTATAGATATAAACTTGATAGAAAAATCACCTCAGGAACTTTACACCTTCTTGATAAATTTCTTGTATTAAGTTCAAGAAATAAAAATCACTCATTATCATTATCAACTACTGAAGCTGAATAATTTGTTGCAGGAGTTTGTTGTGGACATGTGTTGTGGATAAAACACACCCTAATGGATTTTGGATTTAATTTTAATGTTTTCCCCATCAAATGTGAGAACAAAAGTTCTATGAACATTTCAAAAAATCCAATAAACCATTATATAATAAAATAAAAAGATTTAAGGAATAATTTCTTAAAAGAACATCACAAAAGTGTGATATCTCTTTATAATTTTTTTGTACAGAAAATCAATTAGCATACATTTTTACTAAACTGTTTCCTATTGACATGTTAGATTTTATCATATTTGAATTAAGTTTATTTAATTTTATTTTACTTTAATTTTACTTATATAGTAGCTTAATTTTGTAAATAAGTAAATATTTCATTTATTCTAGATTTGGTGTTACTGTTTTAAATACTAGTCTCCTTGAATAGGACATTCCACCTAGTTTTATTATTATTAATCTACACATCACATTGTGCGACTCATCAATTATAGTAAAATAAAGGTAAGTCAGTTCTAAGTGAGAAACCTTTTCAAACCCCTAAACTATTGTTCCTTCACTATCTTAATATCTATTTCCTAACCCTAAAATCATAAAAAATTATTGAAAAATGGGGAAAACCAAAAGCACTGATAGTGATACTGTAAGTAGAATCAAATTTACATGGACAGTCCAAAAAGTTTTAAGTGGAAGAGCAATAGATTTCAGCTGGTTAGAAATTACTAAGATGATACTCAAGAAGTTCATTAATCATCAAGGATGGGAGTTCTTGTTTAATTAAAATTGAACAGAATTTGTCTATGAGAAATAATCTCATGAGTTTTACGAGACCAATGTATATCATTTTGGTGATAATGAATACTTTTTTATGGAAATGGTGAACCCGAAAAATGTTTCAATAACTTCTTTTGTAATGGAAAAGGCTTTGAAATGTCTCCGTGAAGGGTACAAAGACTTAAATACTTTTCAATATGATATAAATGAAGTATTTTCTTCATATATAATTAAGTATCTATTTGGAACAACCAATCTTGGAAGGAAACCAGTGAAATATTTGGAACCTAAGAGGAAAGTTCTTGTGAAGTTCATTCAGTCTTCTATTGCACAACAAAATGGTGCGTTTGAAAAGATCCTTTTTCAAGATTTCACATTATTATATTTGTTTATGATTGAGAAGCTTATGAATCTATCATGATACATTATAATATACATGTGTCCTGTTTAAAACAAGTCATTGAATTTTTATCCTTTTAGAAGGATATCAACTTTAGTATTCTATAAAGATCATGTTTGTATGGAAAACACTACTACAACTTGTTTTTATGGTCTAACAATGATGAGTGAAATTTTCTTAAGATGAAGTGGTTTTTATTGGGATTAATCTTTAAATAATTTTTTTCTCATTATCTCTAAAGAAGTGGAAATAGATCCTACTTCGACTTAGGCAGAGTTCTCCAAAATGGTTGTTACTAGTGGATCTGTTTCTTAGACTCTTACAAATATACCTGTTTCGGTAGAAAAACTATTTCAAAGTGTTTAAATAAGATATTTTCTTGTTAATGAGAATCTAGATAAAAGGAAAATAAGAGTAAGGGTTTTTATACAACCTAGAGAGCGGAATAATCTTGAATCTAATCCACCTCCTACTTACGTTCAACCTGATATTGTTCCATTTTCTTTTGGTAGAGAATTATTTTCCTTATCTATTACTCGGTTGGTTAATGTTGGTCAAGGAAGAACCATTTGTTCTATACTAGGTGTGATACCTATTATTGAAGTATCTCCATCTAGGGATAATAATCAAGTTATTGAAATAAGAAGAGATAGATAGAAATATGTAGAAACATCACATGTTGAAGTAGTACCTCATTTTGGTGAAAATAAACATATTGATGATGTTTGAAGTACATAAGTACATCAGGAAAAATAATCTCTTATCTGTGTATCACACAGAAGTTCAGATATTCCTGAAGTTGATGTGTATGTTTCTAAGAGATATTGGGAGAGCTACTCTAAATTGATGTATAAATTTGAATTAGTGAAATTTAGATCGGTTAATTATATAAATGAGATGAGGAATCCATGAGAAAATAGTTTCTAAATATGATTTTGAAGAGGTAAAATTGTTAGTACAATAGATGTCTGAAAAATGATTGAAGGAACCCACTGGATAACTTGAATACTTGGATATTTAGTCAAGGTTAGTAGAAGTGTCTCATGATATGAAAACAGTGACTACTAGGGTATCTTTTATGTAGTGTGATCTTATCTCTAGTTAATTGGTTCAATATATTCAAAGTGATGTAATGGTTAAAGTTAAAAGGTTTTCAGTTTTTATGAAAAAACTCTTTTGTGTCTATTGATCAATCTAGAAAGAAGATTGGATCCTTATTAAAGAAAAATGTTCCAAAAGTTCAAGATCTTATTAATAGTGTGTAAAAAGATATCATTTTCATTATCATTGGATTGCAATGAATAGATGATTCTTTGGAAAAAAAATTGAATTTTTGGAGAAGAATTTTGAATATTTTCATCGGTTGGTAGCAAGAAACTTAAATTCAGATTCTTGTGAGTAAGAAGAATAATAAGATCTATTTGTAGAACCCTAGAGGAATAAATAATCCATAAAAGGAAAATAAATAATTACCTATGATTTTTTTGGTTGATCTTTTATAAAATCAATTTTATAGTTTGAAAAATTTAGTTTTTGGTTGTGTTAAGAAAGGAGGCTTGTAAAGTATTTTTGTAAATTTCTCTCAAAGGTCCTTAAATAGTTTCATGAATCTTTTAGATTATTGAAAAAATGATATGGTGAAGAGGATTGAAACATGAGTAGATTCTCAATTTCAGATTCAAGGAAGTCACTTTCCTGGACCTCCTATTTTTGATCATTATACGTCTACATCTCAAAGAATCAAGGAGATTTTTGACCCGACTGAGATTTATTTAAGGTAAAATCATAGGTTTGTATAATAAATTTCAATACCATTACCTGAACCCTCTAAATTTTTCTTTGTACCTACATAAAAATTTTATATGGAAATGCATCAACAAACTATTAACAACATTCAAACCACCTTAGTGAGGATTATTCAGGATGATAGAGAAGGACTTGGAGAATCTTCACTTATCTTGGTTGTTGTTGTTGGATAGAGTGTTGATGAACCTTTTCCTACATCCTCATTACATATTGATCAATCTCAATCCTTCAAAAGGACCCCTCAAAGAATTTGTTTCATGTATCAGAAATGACACAACTTTTTATTTTCATCACTTGGTTAAATGGAATTTCAAAAAAAACATTTAATTGGTGTTTTTACAAAAAATTGAATAATCGTTTCACAAACACTTTCATGATTTATTATACAACATGTTTTTAATTCCATTTTTCCCTTAGTTATTATTACAATTATTTTATCTCATTTCTTAATGTTTTTAAATTTTAATTTTTGTCTATATATTTTTCTCTTTAGTGAAAAAAACTTCATGCCAAATTCTATTCACATTCAGTTGTATCATTTCTTAATGTTTTTCAAATTTGATTGTTGTCTATATATTTTTCTCTTTAGTGAAGAAAAATTCATGTCAAATTATATTCATATTTATTAGTATTAACTATTTACACTTGTTCATGTTCCATATTTATTGTATTTTCCCTTATCCTTCATTTTTATATCACAAAAAGGGTAGAAGAAAAAATAGAATACAAAAATTAAAATCTAAAACTAAACTTATTTTGAATCTATTTTTAAAAAAAATTGTTCATTATTCAATTGGTTTTGTGATCATCAAAAAGCCGTAAATTATTGTAAAAACTTATGTTTTTCTAATGTATCTTGGTTTCCATGTGTTTTGATGATTCAAAAAATCCCTATATTTATTCTAATGATTTTATCTTAAGTGTTTTAGATTATATTTTTTATATAAGAGTTTATCCTACACCGAGTTAAATACAAAATATTATTTTATCTTATGGAATCTAGTTTTGAAATATTATCTTCCATCTACATAGAATCAAAAAAATCTGTGTTAAAGATTTATCTTACAATGTAAGATATTATCTTAAGATGTAAGATATTATCTTATGAAGAGATCATTCTAATTACTACATGATTCAAAGTTAGATTTTTTAGTCAAGAAATAGTTAAGAAAAATATTTATCTTATGTAAAGAATATTTTCAAAATATTATCTTGAGAGAGTTAATAGAAGTTGTGGAAGTATAAAATTTTAGTAACATATTTATCTTACATACAAAATTATTCCATGTAATGTTGAATTTAGTTTATCTTATACACTGAAGAAGTCAAAGATCTGTTTTATCTTATGAAGTCTTTTAGATATTTATTTTACGAGTGCAATACTATCAGTTGGATACCTTACGAAGGGATAGTTGTTATGAAAAACATCATGATTACTTTTGTAATCTTGTGATAAGTCATTTCATTATTTTAATCCTATAATAAAAGGAGAATTATAAGTAAAAAATATCGATTTTTATAAATTATAGTTTTACCATAAATATAATGATCCAAAGAAGAAGATCCCTAACATCACTACTTTAGAAGAATATTCTATATTTAAAAGGAATGGACACATGCCACTAAAATTATATCTTATCAACTTTTAAATGGAGTAGTCAATAGAATTTTGTGATTATCTCATGTGTTTAAGTTCAAAATCAAAGAATATATATAAAAGGAGGAGCTAGTTGTTGAATTAAAAGAGAGAAAGAACAATATACAGAGATACGTGTGCATGCACTTATGAATTCCTTGATAACACAAACAACGAATGCATGTACATAGACAACACCTCATAAAATCACTCATGTTTTGTGCTTACAAGATTATCAGTTTCTTCCAAAGATCATTCAGAACTACACTTTGAAGACTACCATCTTCTTAGGATGTATCTTTATCTACTGTCAATGTTTTCTTACAACTGTGAGCTGTAATAATATTTTAAAGTTCATTTATCTCTATTTTCATCTACACTCATTATAAGTGAGTGTGTTAAGATAGTGGAGAGTTCATGTAAAGGGAGGGTCTAGTTGAAGTCACTTCTACCTTTTTAATAAGTAACAGTTTCTTTTACTCAGTCGGGAGCCCCCGGAAAAAGGGTTTTCATAGTGAAAATCGCCAAACTCCGGGAGTAGAGTGATTGTGGAGTGGACTAGGGTATTTTTTTCCCTAAACCACTATAAATATTCTGTGTTAAATATCATTCCATTAAACTTTTATATTTTTTATGCCTATTTTGTTAAGGGAAATATTTGAACTCATGTACCTTGAAGATAGTGGTTTTAAAGAAAATAATGGTTTAAGTACTCAATTCACCCCCCCCCCCCCTCTTGAGTTTTCAGATTTCCATTCACTAGGACAACACAATATTTCAGTTAACATGTTGAATTCTGTATCAACTACCACAAGTCCACCGTACTCCCCTGCATCACTGTACTCCCATGTAACATGACTTCTTTTCCCTCTGATTGAAAATCCATAGTTTTATGGTTCCAATTTGTCGGAATGGATCCCAATGTATTTAACCACTTCATTCCAAGGATCTGTTCTAGTCCTTCCATGTCAAACACATAATCTTTAATTATAAAAGGATTTTTTTCCATGCTTATCACAACCTCCTCATAATATTCTTAAGATATGGCTCACTGTCCATCACCTAAATTAATTCTGAATGGATGGGTCATCCCAAACACCAAATTTTCCATCTTAGTTATGACTTCTAGTATAAAGTTGTTACTAGATCCACCATCCATTAGTACCACAACTGGTACACCTAAAGCGTGTTTAGTGAACATAATTTATTAATTTCGCCCCTAAACATTCTTCTAAACTCCATTTTCTCATACATCGTAACTCTTTATAGGTTTGTATCCTCTTTATCGAGTCACATTTCCTCTTCAAAAACCATTTCATATTTCAGTTCTTCTATCTCTCAAACTAATAAACTCAAATTTTTATTGGGATACTGATTCATAGGATTTTAAGGTTTCCCAACGTGGAAATAGAAACCCTTTTTCCATCGTCCTTCTCTTTCTTATCTACTAAGAAATATCATTCCATTAATTCCTCAATCACTAGATATTCTACTTGTTTCTTTTCTACCCTTTCGACCACAAGTCGACTAGTTTGGAATCTGGTCCGAGAAAATCAAGTTCCATTGAAATCTGGAGGAGGAACTGGTTTTGTACGAAATTCCTTCAATAACCCTTCCTCTACCAACTACCTTTTAACCTTTATAACTAGAGCCTAAACATGTTTTCCAACTCATTAGTAGAAAACTTTGTTTTTTATTCCCTATAACATCCCTCCCATGAACATACTTATAAACCACAGGTCAAGAAAATTTGGTATTATTAACACCACATAGTCAAATTTTTAACGTATTCTTCTATGGTCTTAGTTTTATGTATGGTCTTCAAGTATTATAGTGGATCCCCCTCAGTCTCTTTTCCATCTTTCTCAATGAGTGTCAATTTTAATTGTTCTCACTTTAAACATGGATTGTCATTTTTTGTAGACAATAACCAATAAAACCTTGTGTTCTCTATATATAGCTTTTCTAGAGGCACCTTCATATCTTATATTGTCCAGATAATCTAGAAATAGGTCCCTCTTTTTATAATCTAGTAGAAAGGATCTTAGAATAAGAAAGTTGAGAGATCAATTTTTTTAATCATATTTTTAAATCCATCTTCCCATTCTAGTTCATCTGGAAATAAACCTCCTCCATATTTCTTTTCTAACTGCACAATCTCACATTGAATTCTGTTCAGATAATCAACAGTGGCCATACTATGTTTTTCATGTTTAGAACTATGTTCTACTTGCAACTCGACTTCCTTATACTTTTCAATAATTTTTCCTCTATGTCAGGAACTTTGTGAGACAAAAATTCTTTAGTTTGTTGCGTTTTATATAGCACAAAATGATGTTTTTCATCTTGGATAAGAATCACCTTATCAATTATGGTTTTCATATTCCTCATATACTGTTCATTCACTAGCTCCCACTATTCCCACACCAGATCCCATTTTCCTACTCTAGTACTCTTTATTCATGTTCCAGATCTCTCTGTTGTTTCCAAAAAACTCTCCCAACCCTACTCAATAGAAGGTATCCTGGTCTCCATCCTATTATTAAACCAGTTGACGGTCGAATGGAATACTTCACTCAAAACTAACATAGAACTGGCCTAACTGAAAAAAGAATTATCTGTCATCAAATGATCTCTAACAAATATCTCAATTGATACTCTCAATGAAAGCATTAAACTATTAGGCTTCCTATTAATTAGGTTCAAAAAAATATAAGAACTTGAAATAATTCATTCTTATAAAGTATTTCTTTCTATAACACTAGTATTATAATTCAGTAGTATAATTCTATAGAATAATAACAATGAATAAGTATTTCAATCTACATACAATAAGAAGAAATAGGAGAGACCACCTATTGAGAGTTCTAGAGAAAATCAGAGGGAAACCACTACTCCACTATGCCATCATGAATAGACACCCATAATTCCAAGAAAATATTTTATAACTCCCCCTAGCTGACTACTAGGTATATTTATAGGCAGAACAATTAGACCCCACACTCAACAGACTACCGACCTTTCCACATGTCAAGCTGACTGCCTCCTCTAATATATATGCCAGATATGGGGATGTAATCAACCTATACTATCCACCTCTATCCTTACAATGTATGTAATCTAGTTATGCATCAATGTTGCACAAAATTTAACTCTAATAAAATATTATGACATAAATTATGATCATTGGGTAACAATGTTTGTGTGTTTTATTCATGTCCTTGGTTCTTTTTTCATCAACAAATGAGTTTATTTTATTGAGTTAATTCATTCAAAAGAATATATAACATGCATTTAATTATATTAAATCAACCTCTTTATTTCAATTTCATGTAATTTAAGTTTTGTTTTCTATATTCCTTTAATGTCTCTAATATTTCATCATGAATTGTAACACACACGAGCCATTGAAATTCTACCGCCCCACCTTCGCAAATCATTCCACCCACATATATGATAATAAATATTATAATTTTATTCTTTTATTATTTTAAATTTTTCCATGATCATTAGTAATTTTTATTTTTTAGAATTTTTATGTTTCTAATTTAGTTTAATAGGTTTTTGGTTCCATTGGTTTAGGTTGGTTGTATATATGTGAGTTGCTTAAAATTTTATTCTCGATTTTTATTGGAATTATTTCATTGGTTTTATCTAACATTTTACTAGTTTCTCAGTGAAATTCATTGTATATTTAGTAGTATGATTGAAAATAAACTATGATTTAGGAAAAATAAAAATGAGGTGTTTTTTAGGAACTCTAAAATTGATTCTAACGCCCTTTTCCTTAATTTAAGGTTTCTTATAAAACTAAAAGTAGTTAATATTATTTAACTTAAAAAATCATTTTAATTGTATTTAAAGGGATAGTTTGGAATGTTTTATTTTATTTATCATGGGGATTTTTGGTTTTTGGATGCTTTTATACTTGTAGATTTCATGAGTGGTTTGGTTTCACTGAATGATAAGAAGATGCTGCAACTAGTTGGAATTTCATTTCTAATTTTGAATCATGAATTATTTGTTTTTTGTGATTTAAATTATTCTTCTTTTTTATATTGTGGTTAAAAAATGTTATATTGTTGTTGGAACCGATTTTCAACTTAGATTTGGATTGCTAATGCTTTTCAACATTAAACAGTTTGATCATGTTGTATTTTCATACCTTTGTGGAATGAGTTGTGGCTTGTTGTTTTGAGAATTTATTTTTGTATGGTTTTTAACTAAATTTTGATGTTGTATTATAAATAAGTCTTCATTGTTTTATTATTGATGAGGGTTAGTGTTATCTAAAAGATTTAGTTTTTTCTTGTTTTTTTGGGTGCATTGTTGCATTGGTTTTATTTGTTTTTATATTGTGGATTCTTTATGATATAATTTCTTGGGTTGTAACATAATTGTTTTGAGGTGTTGTATTGTGACTTTGTTTTTGTTTGTGTTTTTAATGGAATTGATCGATTCATGTTCTTGTCAGTTGTACTTATACATGTTAGTTGCATATCATTTTCCTCATAAATTAAATTGAATCATTAAGAAAGTCATCAAGTTTAACATGGGTTATTATGGTTCCATAAAGAATGATTACAAATGGTAATTTCTATACATGAATGGGTTGCAAACTGAAATATTTTTTTATCTCCTAAATATCTTTTAATGTCACTTTTTTCCAAGTTTTCTATGTTTTTTTAAATGTTGTGTGTTTTTAAAATTTTATGATTATTAATTTTGTTTGATTATTTTTATTTATAAACTATTATTTAAAATTTAAATATCCTTTTTTTTATTTTTATCCTTAAATTTTATCAAGGATAAAGCCACAATTGAGATGGAATGCATAGAAGATGGATATCTTGAAAAGATACTTTGTGGAGATGGAGAAAAGTAAATTGAAGTTTGAAAGGAATGTTTTTTAAGTATATGGGAGAATGGAAATTATTTTCATTGAAACTATTTCTTTATCATATTTATGTAGGTACTATCCATTGAAAATGTTATTACATAATTTGATAAATTATTCTGCACTATTGATTGTGAATCATGGCTTGAATAATTTTATTGTGTGTTGTTATAGATCAATTGATTAATCACGCATGACAACATTTTCACTAAATGAAATAATATTCATTATATAAATGAAGTTAGAAAAATGAATAAATTAATGGGAATATAACATCCAAAAATTAAAAGTCTTGATGGAGTATTATGCACAATTCGATGATTGATTTGTTCAAAATCTACATAAGCCTTCATTAAGTGATTTTTAGCCAACATTCTATCTTTTTTATTTAGAAAAATGGTTTCAATTATGATTTCATATAATTTGGAGTCACCTATCTAGAAATTGTTTCATATATTGTAGTATTTTTGTAGCCGTTTTCTAACAAATGGCGTTAATGATGAATCATAACTAGATCCTCTAATTCAAAGGTTTTTCCCATGAACTTTTCTTTGGTGTTTTTTTTACTTGACATGCTTGTGATATTAATTGATTTATATTGTAGTTCTTGTTTATTGATTACTTTTCAAGAAATGTGTTTGGGTAATCCTCTTAAAGAATTGTATGTTTTGGGACCAAACAATCCAATTCTATGTTTTCATTGGAGGATGTTTATATTTGTGCCAAATTTTTCATTTTAGTCAGTTTTTATGTTTTTTGTTGTTACAGGGGGTGTTTCTAAACATACCAATGGATGAAAAATGTTCAAGCTGTGTGATATCAAGTTTGATTTAAAAATATATAAATCTGAGTGACTTTTTTGGTTAAAAATTGATAATTCTAGTTCATTTTGATTATTTTTTATTTTTTATTCTACGGGAAAATTAATTGATGACATGGCACAAAGGTGTGAACCAAAGACAATTCATTGATTTCATGGCTCAAAGATGTGAACCAAAATGATTTTCTGGTTATTTGTATGAATTGTGGTTGTTTTATTACTAGATTTTCATGACTTACGATGCATTATGTTGATGTTTTGGATATTTTAATTAAGTTCATTAATGGATATATTTATTTGGTTATTGAAAATTTATAATGTAATTTATAATTTTTTTTTAGAACCAAATGTTAATATGTGTAATATATTTTTTCATTAATGGATAAATAAACAAACTAAATTTAATAGAAAAATATATATATGGTGACCATCATTTATGGTCACTAAAGGGGTATCATAAACAATACCTATGGTGACTACTTGGTAAGTGATAGTGTCAGCCAATGACAGTCATGAAAGGGGTATTTGTGATCTCATCTATCGTGACTGTCAAAAACAGATGCAGAGAAATCACCCATATTCTAGAATCCTCTTCAATAAAGAGAATCTGAATCAGTGACCTCCTAGGGTAGTGGAAAAGACTCCCTCATCCATATCAAGCCTCATATTCTTGACCACCACCAATTGTCCTGTCAGCTTCTCCCTCAACACCATTAGCTTGTCTATATGCCCCTTCCCCTACCTTTTCTAGTTTCTCATACTTGTCCACTCGTACCCAGCTGGATCTGTCTAGTGTAGTTTCTGAAAATCTGTGCCATGAGAAAACCCTATAAGGTGATCTTCAAAGGAAAATTTATGATAGTAGGATCAAAACATGTCATTGGAATCTTTCATTATAGGATTAGTTTCAGACGTTTTAACAGTCATTAATGATATAAAATCTCATAATTGTTTATTTTAAATATATTGAATCATTTAAATTTATTGTAAATCCCCTACATGTCAATGGTACTAGTGGACCATCCCATTACTTCACTCGTTCCAAAATGCCTTCTTCCTCATCAGGTAAATGGAGACCTCCTTGGATGATAATGGGTACTATTTTACCAGCTATTTGATTTTACTCGACCTGAAAAAATCGGGTTCGGGTTTACCATTCCCTATCTAATTATTAATTGGGTAAGGTTCAAGTATCGTTGATAGGATACCCGAACCCATTTAAGTTTAATATAAATTTTGTTTAAAATTTTACTATTTAATGACATTTTTTTACAAAAATCACTTCCATTTAGGGGTTACTTTTTAGCAGTAGTTTAAACCCTAATTGAATACTAATTTTTTTATTTAATTTTAGTGTCGGTTTTCAAAAAAACATCATTATTTATTTTATTTAATAGTTTTTTTTATAAAACAACCACTAAATATTAAAATTTAATAAAAATAAATAATAATAATAATAATTTATTTACTCATATATGTGTATATATATATATTATATATAACTAGAAATTAATAATAATTTAAAATAATTAACAATTAATAATTAATAATTAGTCATTATTAAGAATTAATTATTTCTTATCAATTAGAAATTATTTACGATTAAAATTAACTATTTATCAATTTGTAATTAGTTATTATTGATTATAAGTTATTTATTATTCATTATTTATTACTAATATTTATGTATATATATGTGTGTGTGACTATTTTTATACTTCAATTAATTATGAGTAATTAATACTTATTAAAAATATATATAGAAATATATATATATATATATATGTATATATATTTCTATAAATATATAAACATATAAATATAATTATATGTATACATGTGTGTGTAAATATATAAATATATATAATATAGTAATTATAATTTCATAATCAATATGAATAACATATAATATGTAATTAATATCGAATTATATAAATATATAAATATGTAAATATGTAAACATCTAAATATATATAAACTTATAAATAGATATAAATATATACATAGATATAAATATATATATCTATAAATAGATTTAAATATATAGATGTATTTAAATATTTTTAAATAGATATCAACATGGAAATAAATATGAATACATACATATATATATAATGTAAATACATAAAAATAAATATATATAAATAATATAAATATACAAATATATAAATTCATCTAAAAATATAGGTATTTATAGGGGCTTTGGCACAACCTATTATAATATAAATTTATAAGTATATATAATGATAAGTAAATATATATAAGTATTTATAATTATATTATTATGAATATATATAAACAGATATAAATATATGTATTTTAATAGGGTATTATTTTCCTTTTTAGGTGGTTTATGATTTTATTCTCTGGGTTTACATTCCTATCGATATAATAGTGTTGCAATTATAGTGATCTTCCCTGTTTTAGTGATTTATTAATTATCAATTATTATATATATGCATTTGTGTTTATATATATTTATGTATATTTTTTTATAAGTTATATATATAAATATACAAATAAATAATAAATAAACATATAAATTAGTAAATAAATAAAAAACACTAAATAAATAATAAATAAATAGATAATAATTAATAATTAAATTATAAATATATAATGAATACAATCAAAAAATGTGCACACACATAAGACTTGGTCCTTTTTCATCATAACAACCCAATATCCCCCCATGGTTGGGTTATTTAATGACAAACTATTTATATATTATAATTTTTATGACTCTTAGAAGCCCATGGTTAATGATGGAGAAAGAGGCCCTTTTCTTGTCCGAACTATCTTTTTAAGGCCCTTTTTACATTTTTAAGATGAATTGGAAGCCCATTTTCATAAGGGCGTAACCCTATGAGTATCTCCCCTATGTCACAAGGTCAACACCCCAACCCCCCCTTTTTGTGTTATTGTTGCATGTGATGCCCATTTTTCATGAGGTTGACCTCCCATCCCCATCGTGAGTCCCAATACCCCATCTTCCCTCTTGTATGTGCATATGCAAAATCCAATATACCTGAAACCCAAAGATGTCGGGTTACCAGTGGGTTTCCCCCTACATCATGTCATTCATCACCCATGTTCATTGTTGACAACTGCGCTATGTCTCGTATTGCGTTGGTCATGTTGGCTGCCTGGATCATCAGCCATCACCCACATTCTACTTACACCATCAACCTTCGTCATCTACATGCATTGCCTTTTTGTCATTCACTCATGCACCCCCCCTCTATGATATCATCCCAACACAACAACACATTCCTCACCGACATTACTAGACATCATCTTTGTTGTAGGTTGTGTAACGTCCCAGTTCCGGAAGCCACCTAGAGGCACCCCATACATGGTTGGTCACATGGACTCAATTGCATTTCCCCGAATTCCAGAGGCTTCCGAATAGCAGCAAGGGCCTTGGGTGTGATAGTGGGTAAACTATGCCCTCATTGGCAGAGTATATAGCGGAAGTGAACAACATACAACAGTGGAAGCAGTAATAATCCATACAGAAGTAAACAACGGAAGACTGATAAAGAAACAACTCAAGCATACATATATATATATATAAATGAGGCATGATACATATCTGTATAGGAAAGTAGCCAAACAAACCACAATTCTAGAATACAACAGTACTAAACCAAAGTACAAAAGTAAACAGAAAAATAGATCCTCAGCATCTCAAGCCTCAGCTTGGTCCCATGCTCTCCAGATCCATAGCACTCAAGTACCTGATGTAGAAGGGAGCTTTCCCTTATCTATACCTGTAGAAATATAATCTGTTTGGGCCCAAAATCATGACCCAAACAGGGTGTGAGACTAAATCCCAGTAGGAAACCACCCAGAGATCTATTCCTAACATTTAGTGAATATATGGTAGGTAAAAGTATAGGAAACAGTAAACATGTAAAATACTCAGTAGTAAACAATCCACAGTTTAATATCAAGAAAAAGCTAAACACAAACAGGTAACCCTATGAGAAGTACTCATGGTCATCCCCTCTGGTCTTACTGAACAAATACAAGTAACCCTCTGGGCAGTGCACTCAGCCTAACCCATCTGGTTCATACTAAATCATGAAGACTCTCTGAGGAAGCACGATCAGTCAATTCCCCTTATAGTCTAAGGTAGTCAAGGACTTTATGAGGAAGGTCACAAGGTCAATTCCTCTTATAGCCCCAAGGTCGAGTGACTCTCTCAGGAATCACACACATTAAACTCCCTTTATAGCCCAGGTCATTCATAGACTCTATAAGGAAGCTCACCCAGTCAATTCCTCTTATAGCCTGGATTGGTTCGAGGTAATTCATGATAAACAAAGACTCTCTAAGGAATCTCACTCAGTCTATCCGCTTATAGTCTATAATGATCAAAGACTCTCTGAGGAAGCTCACTCATTCTATCCCTGTATAGCCTATAATACTCAAAGGCTCTCTGAGGAAACTCACTTGGTCTATCCCCTTATATTATATAATGCTCAAAGACTCTATGAAGAAGCTCACCCGGTCTATCCCCTTATAGTATATAATACTCAAAGACTCTCTGAGGAAGCTCACTCGGTCTATCCCCTTATAGTCTACTACACCAGGTTCTCTCGGACCTATGTAATTCAATGAGCATAACAATGCAATATGACCAAGTAGACCTATAGAAATACTTGGCTAACCATTATACACATAACCAGCATGTTAGAATACAATAATCCATCCTACAATCACTAGGCATGGGAAAACAGAAAAAAAAAACAAGACCAAATGGTTGTAACCAAGACAAGCATGGGAAAAACTTACAAAGCATGATAATCAACACTATTCTCATCCAATTAACCTCTACACAAGCATAAAAGCATGGAAGGAAAACACAGGGGTAAAACAGTAAACACACAATACCTCATTCAAGGGTATTGGCACAATTGCACATAATATTCAATGACTTTCAACAAAAAGGAACAAAACACATACCTCAGTGATAGGAGATCAATATACATGAACCTCGAGGATTGAATCACCTTGAAAAACTAAAGATCTATGAAAACACATAAAACTTTCAACCCATGATAACTTGAAAAATAATAGGAATTGGAAAATTAGGCTCTAGAAGAAGGAAGATCTTACCAATGCGGTTCCAATGCAATTGACGGTAGTCGATTCGGAGGACGGACAGAGGCTCGGGGGCTTAGAGAAGTCTCAGTGTCGTACGGTTTCTCTCGGTCGAACGGAACCTAAAAGAAGATCATTCTAGGGGTTAGACGTGACCCGGGTCCGTTTAATGAAAAAAAAAATAAATGGAGTGTACTTCATGAGTACACGGTGTGTACTCACCTTTTACATACTCTACTTTAGGCGGCCTCTGAGTCACCCTCACACAGCCGTGTGTGTTTCCATTACACGGCCAGCACATGGCCTCCTGTGGCAAAGCAGTACACGACATGTACTCATAAAGTACACGGCATGTACTTCAAAAATTTCCAGAATTTCCTCTTTTTCTCAAAAACACCAGAAAAGGAAAAACATACCTGAAAATAATGTTCGGGTTCTTACAAACTTCCCCCCTTAAATAAATTCATCCCCGAATTTCCCTGGTAAGGCACGGAAGAAGAAACCCCAAACAGCCCCGGCCACTGTATGCGTACATCGACCTCCCTCTCCCAAGTCTCATCATGTACTTGCCTGTGCTTCCATAGCACTCGTACCAGAGGAACAAACCGGCTGCGGAGAACCTTTGTACTGTGATTTACAATCCAGATAGGATGCTCCTCGAACGAGGCATCCACCTCTAACTCAACATCCTTGGGTTGGAAAACATTAAATGGGTCTGAGAAGTAACGTCGAAGCTGATGAACGTGAAAAACATTGTGCATAGACCGGTACCTCTGAGGTAATTGTAACCGATAGGAAACCGTCCCAACTCTATTCAACATCTCAAACGGCCCGACGTACCTCGAAGAAATCTTACCCTGTCTCTTGATCCTTCTATGCCCCAACCTCAGTGTGACATATAGGAAAACCTGATCCCTAACCTTGAACTCTATAGGTCATCTCCGCTGATTAGCATAAGATTTTTGAAGAGACTGTGTATTATTCATTCTCTTCCGAATCAACTCTATCTGTTATATGGTCTCCTGGACAAGACAAGGTCCCGACATTGCTGCCTCTCCTGCCTCCATCCAACATCAGGGTGATTGGAATGACCTACCGTACAAATCCTCATAAGGTGCCATCTGAATAGTTGCTTGAAAACTATTGTTGTGAGAAAAATCTACTATAGGTATATGTCTCTCCCAAGAACCTCCAAAATCCAGAATACATGCTCAAAGAATGTCCTCAAGCACCAGAATTGTATGCTCGGACTGGCAATCTGTTTGGGGGTGGTATATTCTACTCAAAAGTACTTGTGTACCCAAAGCCTTCTGAAGACCTTTCCAGACCTGAGAAGTAAAATGTGCATCCCTGTATGAAACAATGGAGTGCATAACCCCATGTAGATGTACAATCTCTTGGATGTACAATCGTCCCAACTGATCAACACTAAAGGTATCCTTGATTGGAAAGAAGTGAGAAACCTTCGTGAGTTGGTCAATGACAACCCATACTAAGTCATTCCCTCGAGGTGACCTCAGCAACCCGGTCACAAAATCCATCGCGGCATCATTCCATTTCCACTCGGGAATGGGTAACTGCTGTAGAAGTCATGTTGGTCGCTGATGCTCCGCCTTCACCTGCTGACAAGTGGAACACCTCATGACGAACCCAGCAACATCTCTCTTCATACTTGGCCACCAATATTGACGGTGAAGATCGTGATACATCTTGGTGACGCCAGGATGAACTGCCCAAATAGAGGAATGAAAGTCCCACATCATCTCCTCACGTATATCTTCTGGTACCCATATGTGCCCCTGGAAATGCAAAACATCATCCTTTCCTATGGTTCATCCAGGAATAGGGTCCTCTCCTAACATGCTTTCATGTAGGACCAGGCATTTAGAATCTGATAGCTTCCTCATTCTAACTCGATCAAGAAGGGTAGAGGTAACAGCTACATAAGAAAGAAAATTTTTCCCCTGTCTATCGTGCACCTCCAAATGCATCTCAGAGAACAAATACATAAGCTTCCACTCACTGATGGCCTCCTAAACTGCATGTATCCGATTCCTCCTTCTCAGTGCATCGGCCACTATGTCTCCTTTCCCAGACGTATAGGCAAGCTCGAAGTCAAAGGACTGAAGATACTCAACCCACCTTCACTGCCTCAAATTCAAATCATGTTGAGTGAAAATATACTTGATACTTTTGTGGTCAGTGAAAACCACAAAATGCTCTCCTAGAAGATAATGTCTCCAATAGTGTAAGGCATAAATAATAGCTACTAACTCGAGATCGTGTGTCGGGTAATTCCTCTCATGTGGCCTCAACTTCCAAGACCCGTACGCAATGACTCCATCTCCCTGCATAAGCACATATCCCAAACCGATACCTAAAGCATCATAGTACATAGTATAACTCTTTCCCAGCTCTGGAAAAACTAGTATTGGTGCTGATTTAAACCTCCCTTTCAGCTCCTGAAAGGTTGTCTTGCAAGAATCTGACCATAAGAACTTCTCACCCTTCTTATTCAGGCCCATCAGTAGTTCTGCTAAGCGTGAAAAGTTCTATATGAAACATCTGTAGTATCCAGCCAACCCTAGAAAACTTTTTACCACAAATAATTTCTTTGGATGCTCCCAGGAAAATACTACTCTCACTTTCTCTGGGTCTACTGATACTCCAGTCTCTGAGATAACATGACCCAAGAAATGAATCTTGTCCATCTAAAAGTGGCATTTTGAGAGCTTAGCATATAACTGATGTTCTCTCGGTGTACTCAGAACGATCTCAAGATGTGAGGCATGGTCATGTCGAGTGTGAGAGTACACCAATATTTCTTCCACAAAGACAACCATGAAAGAATCCAAGTATGGATGGAACAATCAGTTCATCAGTGTCCTGAAAACTGAAGGCATGTTCGTAAGACCGAACAACATAACCATATACTCATATAGACCATACCTACTCTGGAAGGCTGTAAGAGGTATATTATATGGTCTAAAACGCAATTGATGATAACCGGAACTCAAATAAATCTTTGAGAACACCTTGGATCCTCGAAGCTGATCGAAGAGATCATCAATCATCCATAAGGGATATTGGTTCTGGACTATCAAATGGTTCAGCTTCCGATAATCCAAACAAATTCTGAGAGTACCGTCTGCCTTATTCTCAAAAAAGATAGGTGAACCTAAAGGAGAAGTACTTGGTAGGATGAAACCCTTTTCCGGTAACTCCTCCAACTGCTTCTTGAGCTCCTGAAACTCTATTGTAGCCATCCTAAGGAGGAATGGACACCGGTGCCGCTCCTAGAACAAGCTCAATAGAAAATTATACCTCTCTCTTCACAGGTAAACCTGAAAATTCATTTGTAAAGACATCCCTAAAACAATCCACCACTGGAGGAAAGTATAACTGTGATGTCCCCTGATCATCCAGATACAGACTAGCAATTTAGGTTGTAACTCCTCCTAACCCATGATGCTCTGGTCCCGCTTTGCTCGCCAGGACATCCCATTCTCCCTTATGAAGAAACGATATGCCCTCTGGTGATATGAAACTCACCCTATGGAAATAGAAATCAAAAACTTCCTGAAAGGGAACTAACCAGTCCATCCCAATAATGACATCATAGTTGGTCATCTCTAGGACATAGAGATCCCAAAGTAAGTGACACCCAGTAACCTCAAGAGGACACTCCCTGCACTGACGTACACTAGATGTTATCGTCCCCAAGGGAGTGTCTAGTGTTAATATATCTACAGAATAAAGAATGCATATCCCAAGGCTCTCTATGATAGCAATAATATGAAACTAAGGGAATCCCCTGTATCGAAAAGAGCTGAAGATAAAAATGAGGCAACTAGAATGGTACCTCGAACTATAGAGGGTCCGAGATCCTGCTCCTACTGGGTATGCTCCACTGCAAAGGTTTGTCCTGCTCCACGGCCTTGTGACCCTGACTGGCCACTATGAGCTGATCCACTCTGTTGTCGCTGATAGTTTGGTGACTGACTACCATATCCGTGACCTCCACCTCGGCTTGAATGGCCGGAAGAACTCCAGTTCCCAGACTAGTGAGAAATTGGTGGCGCTTCTCCTGTATGAGGAGTCATAGATGAACCCCTATCACTAGTTTTTGGTGATAAGATCTAACATAAACACTAAATATGGCCCATATTTCCTTAAGATCGGCACTCCATCGGGTCTCTCTGGCACTGCGGCCTTGTAAGCCCGCTCCTCCCGCACTGGTATCATACTACCTGGCGACCTGAAGATGCATCACGCTTACTCTGATCTCCTTGTGCAGACTCCCTGCGGTGCTTCTTTCCATCAGTAGGAGGAATAATAACTCTAGATGTCAAACCGCCCTGGATCACTACTCCAGAATCCCTCAAATTGCGCTATATGATCAACGCATGGTTGACAATAGAGGATATCAAATTCAACCTGAAGATGTTCACCTGCGATCGGATTTCGTGCATCAGACCATCCTCAAACTTTTGTGAAAGGAACAACTCATTGCCTCCTAGAATAGGCATGGAACACTTCAGCTAGGTGAAGCGAGAGGAATACTCCATAACAGTAACAGTACCTTGCTCCAAACTCATAAACTCTCGGGCTCGATCAGCCATCAAGGTCTCTAGATAGAAGTAAAATAAGAGAACAAGAGAAATAAAGCCTTAAAGTTTTCAAAACATGACTACACGTCATGTATGTCCCCTACACAACATGTTCCCTTAAGAAATTCACATGGGCGTGTACCCCTGCCAACCCAGGTCGTGTAGCACCCCAAACACGCGGCGTGTTGTCCTAACACACGGTGTGTACTTAAACTCTTTTCTCCTACCTGGGTCTCCTTACATAGCTAAACCACATGGTCCTCTCAACCCAAGACTACACGGCGTGTTCGGTTCAGACACGATGTGTATTAGAAAAGTTTCAACGACCCGTGTTTTTAGCTACACGGCCGGCTACATGGCTCACGCTACACTGCATTCTCTAGGTGGAAACGACGTGTACTTGAAGAATTTTCTCCAACCTGTGTTGTTCGTTACATGGCCGGATACTTAGGTTGCACAACACGGTGTGTTCATCCATGACACGGCATGTAAATTTAAAGTTTCATCCATCTGTGTCGTTAGTCACACGGGTAGACACATGGTCACTACAACACGGTGTGTTCATACTATGCACGGTGTGTTCGTGCAAGATTTTTCACAACCTCGTGCCCCTGTCCACACATTCAGTGACACAGTTACCGACTACACGGCATGTATTCATAAAGTACATGTTGTGTATTCTGGGTTTTTCCAGACAGTAGCATCAGAAACTTCTCTAGAGCCCAGAAAACACAGAAAATAAAAATTAAGGTACCAAATTCCATTCCGTGAGGGCCCATACTCCCCGCAGATCAAATCTTGGAATCTTACACATGTCATATACAAGGAAAACAAGTCAATGATCTACCAAGTTCCGATTCATGAGGGCCCATACACCTCAAGAACCAAAATTTAGTGTTCATCCAAACAAGACCTTACACAAAGCAATACCTATCAAAAGCAGGTATTCTATCAAAGCATCTATCACAACAACATGCATATTATACATAACATATATCACAACAAGATGAAATTGCTAATGCACCCTAAATGGCATGGAAAGAATGCATGACATGTGATTTCTAGAAAGTACCTATATGATGCATGAGATGGAATACCCTCATCTCATCAGGTTTCAACTGAAATAGAAACTCAGTAACATCAAAGGTAACAATAAAAAACATGTGAATCACCCAATGGTGAAATAAAATAAACTGTAAATTGAAAAATAAAAAAAAATCAATAATCAAGGTAAATTATCTTTTCCCTGTACATGGGTTAGCTATGCCCGGGCACAACTTATTACTAATTACCTATTCTGTCATATCCTTGGCTACATTCTCTAAACAGTAAGTCAAGAAGAAAAGAAATCCTCTTTTACCACTTTGTAACATCTCGGTTTCGGAATCCACTCAGAGGTGCCCTGTACCCGGTTGGTTACATGGCCTCAAGCGCATTTCCCCGAACACCAAAGGTTGCTGACTAGAAATGAGGGACTTGGGTGTGATGGTGGGGAAACTATGCTTTCATTGGTAGAGTACACAACGGAAGTAAAAAAAACATACAATAGTGGAAGTAGTAATAATCCATACAGAAGTAAACAGTGGAAGACTAATAAAGAAACAATTGGAGCATACATATATATATAAATGATTCATGATGCATATCAGTCTAGGAAAGCATCCAAACAAACCACAATGCTGGAATACAACATTATTAAATCAAAGTAAAAAAGTAAATAGATAAACAGCTCCTCAGCATCGCAAGCCTCAGCTTGGTCCCATGCTCTCCAGCTCCACAGCACTCAAGTACTTGATGTAGAAGGGTGCTTTCCCTTATCTATACCTGCAGAAATATAATCTTTTTGGGCCTAAAAGCATGACCCAAATAGGGTGTGATACAAAATCCCAATAGGAAACCACCCAAAGATCTGTGCCTAACAGTGAGTGAATATATAGAAGGTAAAAGTATAGGAAATAGTAAACAGGGAAAATACTCAGCAGTAAACAACCCACAGTTTAATATCAAGAAACAGCTAAACACAAACAGGTAACCCTCTGGGAAGTACTCACGGCCATCCCCTCTAGTCCTACCGAACAAGTACAGGCAACCCTCTGGGCAGTTCACTCAGCCTAACCCCTCTGGTTCATACGAAATCCTGAAGACGTTTTGATGAAGCATGCTCAGTAAATTCCCCTTATAGTCTAAGGTAGTAAAGGACTTTATGAGGAACCTCACAAGTTCAATTCCTCTTATATCCCCAAGGTCGAGAGACTCTCTAAGGAAGCACACAAATTCAACTCCCCTTATAGCCCAGGTCATTCACAGACTCTCTGAGGAAGCACACCCAGTCAATTCCTCTTATAGCCTGGTGTGGTTTGAGGTAATTCATGTAAAACAAAGACTCTATGAGGAAGCTCACTCAGTCTATCCCCTTATAGTATCTAATGCTCAAATACTCTATGAGGAAGCTCACTCGGTCTATCCCCGTATATCCTATAATACTCAATGACTCTCTGAGGAAACTCACTCGGTCTATCCCCTTATAGTCTATAATACTCAAAGACTCTCTGAGGAAGCTCACTCAGTTTATCCCCTTATAGTCTATAATACTTAAATACTCTCTGAGGAAGCTCACTCGGTCTATCCCCTTATACTCTAATACACCAGTTTCTCTCGACCCTGTGTAAGTCAACGAGCATAACAATGAAATATGACCAAGTAAACCTATATAACTACTTGGCTAACTAGTCTACACATAACAAGCATGTCAAAATACAACACTCCATCCTACAATCACTAGGCATGGGAAAACAGGAAAAACAGGACCAAACGGTCGTAACCAGGACAAGCATGGGAAAAACTTCCAAAGCATGATAATCAATGATATTATCATCCAATTAACCTCTACACAAGAATAAAAGCATGGAAGGAAGAACAAAGGGGTAAAACGGTAAATGCACAATACCCTGTTCAAGGGTATTGGCACAATTGCACATAATATTCAACGACCTTAAACGGAAAGGCACAAACCACCTACCTCGGTGTTAGGATATCAATATACGTGAACCTAGAGGCTTGAATCACCTTAAAACACCAAATATCTATGAAAACTCATAAAATGTTCAACCCACGATAACTTGGAAAAGAGGAGGAATTGGAAAATGAGGCTCTAGAAGAAGGAAGAGTTTACCACTGCAGTTTTAACGCAATCGACGGCGGTTGAAACGGAGGACGGACAGAGGCTCGGGGGCTCGGAGAGGTCTTGGTGTCGTATATTTTCTCTCGGCCGAACGGAACCTAAAAGAAGATTGTTCTAGTGGTTAGACTCGACCCCGGTTCATTTAATGAAAAAAAACAAAATACATGGCGTGTACTTCATGAGTACATGGCGTGTACTCGCCTTTTCCGTACTCCGCTTTTGGCGGCCTCTGATTCACCCTCACACAGCCATGTGTGTTTCCATTACACGGCTAGCACATAGCCGCCTGCGGCAAATAAGTAAACGGTGTGTACTCATAATGTACACGACATGTACTTCAAAAATTTCCATAATTTCCTATTTTTCTAAAAAACACTAGAAAAGGAAAAGCATACCTAAAAAGAAGTTTTGGGTTCTTACAAGTTGTTCCCCCTATGTCATCATCGACGGTTGTCTTCTCTACCCCTGAGGTCCCATACCCCTAAAGGTATCCACTTAGGATCATCGATGACCTCTTTATGCACCACTCTATGTCTTCACATGTCCCTCAACCATGTTCCCTTTTTTCCACCCCCGATATCCAATACCCCTAGAGGAAAAATCCTGAGAAGTCATTGACCACATTCCCATATCCTTCTTTGAGGTCCCATACTGTAGCACCCTTGGTTTCAAGTACATGACTCTTTATTTATGTACTTTGATCTTATAAATGACTTCGATGAAGTTTTAGAAGCTTTAGGGAGGTTTATACATCTTTTGGAAGTGTTTTGGTGGTTCAAGGTTTGTAAATGGTTAGTACAAACCATGCATCACCTCTAGGTATTGTGTGACATTTTTGGGAGTCACTGGGTAGGCACACGATTGGCGCATGGTTTGGACAAACCATGATAATTTTGAGAGGAAACCATACATTTTTCATTGTGAGTAAAATCATGGTTGTCAAATAGTTTTTATAGATGCGAAAGAAAACTATGCAAGTAGTTGGATTAAGGAAGTAGAACCACATGGTTGGTACATAGTTTTCTGAACCATGTGTCCTAACCATGCAGCATATAGTTGGCACCATAAAAATCTTGGATCTAATATTAATTAACTCCTGAAACCCAATTTAATCCCGTAATTATACGATATCTCAAGTTCCTTTATCTTCCTAGGCTTGAGATACAATCCATTTCAACCCACAAGTTATTCTTAGGTGAATCAAAGTGCATTAGAGATCTGGATTCATCGATAAGTCATCATTCTACACCATTTTCCTTTTATCTTTTCTCTTCCTCTCTATCAGAATCATAGATCTAGTACATTATGGTTATATCTATGACTGTTTATGGATATATACATAATTTATGATTGGATATATTAAAGGAAATAATATCCAAGGCCAAATCTAGAGAATTTCAGTTTCATTCTTCATTTTTCCAACCGTTGAGAGGTAAGTGGCTTCTCTCTCGTCTTCACTTTATCTAGAACTTGTAGTCTTAGTTTTGATTAAATGTAGTGTATGAAATTTTTTCAAATCATTATGGGATTATTTATGGAAATCACTTTGGTTGTGGTTTTGGGAATTTTGGATATTGAGTGGATTTGGAAAACTCTCTTGTTTAAAATTTTAAAATGATGATTTGAAAATTATGGTTTTTATTTGACCCATGTAAAGTGTCTGATAAAACGTTTTCAAGAATGATTTATTTTGTATGAAATTATTTGGGTATGTAAATTGGTGTAATTGCATTGGCATGTTTTGGTTGGGATGGATTATAGTCGTTAAGTACCACCATCAAAGTGGGATGGAGTATGGATGTGAAGTTCCGCTATTAATGGTGACAGTAAGCTTGTGTGTATGTGTGTGTGTGTGTGTGTGTATAGTTAAGTGTGTGAACATGGGAATGAATATTTCAAATCAATGATAAAGGTTTCAAATACTTTATTTATTATTTTACCTATAACATTCTTTTGGTTTTGATATAAACTATTTAACTATTTTTAAACTATTTTATATAAACTTTTGTAACCGATTCTTATCCTAGCAGTGTGAGTTAGGATGTATTTGTGGAAATACTATTGAGTTTATACTCACCCCTTTATTAGGAACTTTGTGTACATTTAAAAATATCATCTATCGGGATACATGTAAGTGCAAGATATCTCAATTATTTATTGATGATTCTTGATACCGTGGATGAAGCATGTGGAGTTGGAGCTCGGAGATGGTTGGGTTTTGGTGGTCATGATGATGCCTTGTGTCTTTGAATTGTTTTATTTCAATTTTTCTTGGATATGACTTTATTTATACTTTTACTCTAATATTTTTTTCTACTTTTGGATGTCATTTGGTTGTATTGTTAACTCATGCATCATATAAAGGATTGGATTTTTATTATATTATTTGTCTCAATGTTTTATTTTCAAAAGGGAAAATCATCCCCCAAATTTTCTTGAAGCCCTCAGAATTTATTGCTAGCCTTTGGTGTTTTGAGGATTTCACCTAAGTCTAGTAACTCCCTCATCACTTTTTAAGCCAATGAGGAGGGGTGGGATGTTACAAATGCTATTAGTCATGGTCAATCCATCTTTTATTTTGGGACAAATGGTATCAATTTTATTTTTTCATTGATTTTTAATCCCTTGAGTTGGAGATGATATCGATCAGTTTGTCTATCTTTCGGGATGGTAGTGAGGAGATAGGATCTTCATAACATGAAATGTAGAGCATAAAACGACATAGCTAACCCTTTTATGTTGAACTTCATGTTATCAAGGTGCTTGGGTACAAAATTGTTCTAAGAAACTTATAGGGGTGTTTCACCACATTGTCATGGGTTTAACTGATGATTTTTTCATTTCATGAATGGATAATAAGACTTACCACTAGGACTACATTGTTCACTATGAGTCTGATGATTTAAGTAACTGGATAAAAGGAATTATTTTTAAAAAAAAACTGGTTATGATGGTTGGATTTCAAAATTAATGGTTGCAATGTTTATTCTTGTAGTAATGTTGAATTATCTAAGCCTTTGGTTTCTAGTGAGTAAAGACTAAGTGGAATTTTCTTTTGGTGATAGAGATTTTCACCAGAAAGACATCATAGAAATCATCCATAAGAGGTTTTGGATAATGTGGTTTCACCTAATCCATAGGTGAACCAATAGTTGGTCCAAATAATTTTCTAGGCATTTTAGGATATGGATAGTGGTAATTGAAATGATTATCCCTGATAAGTGTACCATTTAGTCTAGTTCCAAAAGAAGAATCCAACCATATTTTAGAGGTATTATGAACCCAAAAATTCATAGGTGTGGCTAAATCAGGTGAATAGAATCTTTGACTTTTTGGGAACACTGACCAAATTGAAAGTCAAATTGGCTGTGTATATTCTTGAAGATTTGGGATGTCAATGGTGGGATTTGGATGTTCATAATAAATTTTATCAAGGCATTATGTGGGTGGATTTTGAATAATTATTCAATAAAAAATTCTATCCTCATACGTTCAAGATTATAAGAACTACGAACTTCTTTATATTGAAATAAATATCTTTGTAATAGAGTGTGTGGATAAATTTAAGAATTTAGTCTGATTTACCCAAGAAGATGATAAAATTACTCCCTGAAATCACGCATATTTGAAGCTGTGATCTTATAGGAGATTCACACTAAGATTGTTGTATTTTGTATTACTAACTACACAGATATGGTAAATCCGGAAAATATGGAGGAAAGATATATATCAGGAAATTTGATTGGAAGAATCATTTTCAAACCTATAATAATAGGTAGGAACTCCAATGTTGGGAATAAGAGGAAGATGGACACTTAATTCCAAAGTGGTGGAGTTTTACAGGATCTTACTGGGGGATCAATCAACTTCCCTCCTAAACCGAAAAGAAAACCAATATGTTTTCAGTGTGGTTCACTTGATCATATCAAGAAAGATTGTACATCACATCCAAGAGCATGCAAAAACTATAACTATATGGGACACCTTCAGTGTTATGATCACATTTCTCCATGGTTTGGTGCGAGAGATACTTACCATGTCTCCCAAATGTCTTATTCCTTGACTGGATGATCTCATCAAAATAACTCTCATCCTTAGAATTGAATAAATCAAGAAGATTCTAGGAACACCGCAACTCCATAGGCTCTGAAATCTCAATAGGGAAATAAATAGAAAGGGAAAATGGATAAGTAGTTATATGGAACTTAACATATGATCGTGTATGATCAGTCAGGTCCTTCTATGGTGAGAGGTACGATTCTTTTGAATTATACCCTTATGAAATATTTGTTTTATATGGGTATGCCCAACTCATTTATTACTTCATGTATTGTTGATCATATGGGTTTTCATGTTGAGAAGATACCTTATGTATTGAAAATTAAAACACCTCTTGGAGAAAGATAGTTTCAAACTTTTAAGTGTGTGACATGTAGTATAACAATTGATGGTGTGGAATTGGAAGGTGATTTATCAGTTCTCGAGATGGATGTAAATGACTTGATCTTGGGTATGGATTGGTTGACATCATTGAAGGCCCACATCAACTATTATGCTAGAATGGTGAGTTTCACATCTCTTTATGGCATCAAAAATCTTTTTAGAGGATATTGGGATATTAAATAAGGAAGATAATGATAATTGTCACCAGTGGTTATGATAATCTATTATCAGTTGGAAATAGTTACTTTACAATCTGGTGATGCAATCTCATATAGGTATTTTCCAACTTTTTTAGATCAATTTCCTAATGTATTCCCTAAAAAATTTTCTAGATTTCCACCCAAAAGTGAAGTGGAATTTACGATTGATATCTTAATAGGGACCAGTCCTATTTCACTTATATTTTATAGGATGACACCTACAGAATTTAGGAAATTGAAAGTTCATCTAGAAGAGTTGGAAAGTGAAGGGTTTATTTGGTCTTGTATGTATCCATGGGAATCACTGGTACTTTTTGGGGAAAAGGAGTATAAAACTCTTCATCTTTGTGTGTATTATCATAATCTTAACCAAGTTATGATAAATAATAGGTATCTTATTCCATTAATTGATGACCTATTTGATCAATTGTGGAGAGCCTAATGGTTCTATAAAATTGACTTATGTTTAGGATGTCACCAACTATGAGTTCAAAAGTAGGATATATCAAATATAGTGTTCTAAAGTAGATATGGACATTATGAGTATATGGTTATGCCATTTGGTCTTATGAATTCACCAGTAGTGTTTATGGAATTGATGAATCAGATATTTCATAGGTATCTAGATTCCTTCATGGCGGTGTTCATGGATGATATTCTGGTGTATTCTAGGATAAAGGACGGCCATGAGTAATACTTGGTGATAATGTTGTGTATATTACAAGATCATGATCTAGATTACAAACTTTCAAAGTGTGATTTTTGGATAAAAAAGGTATGTTTCCCTAACCATGTCATTTCTAAAAATGAGTTTTGTGGATCCTAAGAAGATAGAATCTGTTATCTCTTTGAAAACACCAAATAACTGTTTAAGATAGGCAGTTCCCTTGTATTAATGGGTTATTATCAATGCATTGTTCATTATTTTTCATGAATTTTTAACCAATGATATCTTTGAAAAGTATAGAGTTCATTTCTAATGGAACAAGTAATTCTAGAAGTTTTTTCAAGAGTTAAATGTTTTTCTAACATCATCACCTATCACGATGTTTCTAGAATTAGGACAAGGATACATGGTGTATTATTATGTATCAGTATGTGGGTTTGTAAGTGTTGTCTTATAGGTAAATCTTGTAGTGGATTATGGATAATGACAATTATTTATATATGGGAAGAACTATCCAACACATGATTTGGATCTAGCTTCTATAGTCCATGATTTGAAGACTTGGTGTCATTATATTTTTGGTGAGAAATTCACAGTGTTTACAAATCTTAAGGTTTTGAAACACATTTTATCACAAATATATTTTAATCAAAGAAAACAAATACAGATAGAATACCTAAAAATGTTTGAATTCAACTTGATGTATGCATTAAGCATAAATTTATACTGTCAGGTTTTGAAAGAGGCTTCAGATCAGGGTTATATAATGTTAGTCATAACTGATATGAATCTATATTGTGCTGGGAAAGGTGATGTTGTAGTTTTCATTCTAGTTTAAATTATTCCTGATTTGGTTGAGAAGGTTTAAGAGTCCTAAACATCTGATTCTAAATGTTTATCCATGATGTTAAAACTCAATGGTGGGGAGACCATTTAGGTATGGATGCTTGATGGAAATTATATGTTGTGTTTTTTAGATCATATTATGGTAATTTCATTTTATCAAAAATAGATTATTAATACCTACCACCATTTGAGATGGGATTTTCATCTTAGAATACAAAATATGAATACGTCACTAAAATCATAGTTTTGGTGGGTTATCATGAAAAGAAAAGATGCATAATTTGTTTTAATAAGCCGCACATGTGATCAAGTCAAGGTAGAGCACCAATGACCGGCTGGTATATTGTAGTCCTTACCTATTCCAGTATGGAAATGGGAGTAGATAGCCATGGGCTTTTTCATAGGTCTTCCATGAAAATTTTGAAAAATGATTTTATATGTATGATTGTGGATTAACTCACAAATTCATCCCATTTCATCCTTATTCATGAATACAATATAGTGGAAGGCTTTTCCAAAATCTATATTTAAGATGTAGAAAATAGGAAAGGCATATCAGTTTCAATTTTATCAAACCAAGACCCCATATTTACAGATCATTTTTGGAAATACTTATAGAAATACCTTGGAACCCAATTGATAATGAGTATGACTTATCATACTCAAATTTATAGACAATACAAAGGATAATCCAAATGTTGGAGGATATGCTTAGAGCTTGTGTAATGGATTTTGGTGGCTCGTGGGAGGAGCACGTATTGTTAGTGGATTTATCTTATAATAAAAATTATTAGGACTCAACACATATGGATACTTTTGAAGAATTATATAGTTTCCCTTTTTGTTCTCCACTTTTTTGGGTGTAAATAGGTGAGACTTCACTTGTGGTACCAATAATTTTACAAGAGACAATAGAGAAGATTTAGTTAACCAGAAAGAGAATAGTGATGGATCAGAGTCATCAAAAATTGTATTCATATCATCATCATATACTTTTGATGTTTGATTTGGGTGATCATTTTTTCTTGAGAATCTCTCTAAGTCTTGGGAATTTTTTTGGAAATAGGGAAATTTTTATCCCCAATACATTGGTCCTTTTAAGATACTTGAACAAGTTGGTGAGGTGGAATATCGGTTGGATTTTCTTTCAAGGTTTGGTTCCATTCATAATTTTTTTCATGTATCTCAAATGAAAAAGTAATAACCTGATCCTAACCATTTGATTTGATAGGATTACATTGACCTAGATTCAGATACTAATTTGATTCATGTGTCGGTACTGATTGTGGATAGACAAGATAAGATCTTGTGTGGGAAAAGCATTCACCTCCAATGGGTTTTTTGGAAACATGACCAAACATGGGAGTATAAAAAGGTAATGTTTGAGAATTGGCCCAACCTATTCCAGGATAACACCAATTTTCTACTCTCTAGGGATGAAAATACAAATGGTGATGAGAATGTAACACCCCCGGTTTTAGGTACATGGCCCTTTATTTATATACTTTGATCGTATGCAATACTTGGGTGAATTTTGGAGATATTCTGAGAGGTTAATACATGTTTTGGAAGTTATTTTAGAGGTTCATGGTTTGTGAACAGTTAGTAGAAACCATCAACCACCTCTAGGAAACAATGCAACATGTTTTGGGAGTCATTGGGGAAGGCACATTGTTGGGGAATAGTTTGGCCAAACCATGAGAATTCCCAGTGGAAACTGTGAAATTTGGATAGTGAGGAAAAGAAAAAAGGGTGAATAATTTGTCTAACTGTGCGATAAAACCATGTGAGGGGTTGGATTATGGTAATATCACCACATATTTGGATCATGGTTTTCTAAACCGTGTGGCCTAACCATGCAGTGTACAGTTGGAACCCCAAAAATCTTGGATCTAATCCAAATTAACTCTTGAACCACCACCCCCATTAATCCCCTAATTATATAGGATATCAAATTCATTTTTCTCCTTAGGCTTGAGATATGGTCCCCTTTGATCTGGAAGTAATTATTAGGAGAATCAAAGTGTGTTGGAGATCTAGATTCAACAGTAAGTCATCATTCTTCACTGTTTTCCTTAGATATTGTATCCTCATCTCTCTCGGAATCATATATCTAGTCTGTTATGGATAGATCTATGATTTTTTATGTAAATAATGATGAGTTATGACTATAACTATTTATAGAAAGAATATCCAAGGTTGTATCTAGAGAACTTTAGTATCATTCTTTATTTTTTTCAACTGTTGAGAGATAGGTGGATTCTCTCTCATCTTCACTTTATCTAGAACTTGAAGGCTTAGTTTTGATTAAATGAATTTCATGATGTTTTTATGAAATAATTATGTGATTATTGTTGGAAATACCTTTGGTTTCAGTTTTGGGAATTGTGGAAATTGGGGGGATTTTGGAAAAGTCTCTTGTTTATAATTTTAAAATGACGATTTTTAAATTATTGTTTTTCTTCGACATATGTAAATTATTTGATAAAATGTTTTCAATAAAGAGTTGTTTTGTATGAAACTATTTCAGAATTAAAATTGGTGTAATTTAATTGGAATGTGTTGGTTGAGATGTCTTATGGTCATGAAGTACTACCATCAAAGTGGGATGTAGCATGGATGCAAAGTTCCACCATCAATGGTAATAACAAGCTTGAGTGTGTGTGTGAGTGTGTGTGTGTCTGGTTGTGTGTGTGAACATGAAAATTAATATGAAAAATCACTAAGAAATGTTTTAAATAATTTATTTTTCCCCTCTAACTTACTTTTGGTTTTGATATAAATTATTTTAACTATATTTAAACTATTTTATATAAACTGTGATAACTAGTTATTTTCTGTTGTGTATGTTTGTCTTGATGCATCCTTAGTGCCTTCGTGTTTTGTCTTTTAGTTTGGTTTGGATATGTTTTTATTTTTTCTTGTACTCTGATATGGTTGTCTACTTTTGTATTTCCTTTCATTTGATTCTTAAGTCATGCATCATATAGATGATTGGATGTTTATTTGATTTTTTATCTCAGTGTTTTATTTTAAAAAGGGGAAATCGTCCCTCAAATGTTCCTAAAGCCCTTGGAATTTATTTCCAACCTTTGGTGTCTTGGGGATGTCTCCTAAGGCCAGTAACTGTCTCTTCACTTCTCAAGCCAATTAGGAGGGGTTGGATGTTATACATATCCTCAAAGGTTTGAGGTAAAATGAATGTAACAGGCAAAAAGAGGGGCATAATTCGAGTTAAGGGTCCAAAATTTATAAAATGTAAAACTCTGGACCTCCTTTTTTTACATTGGGTATAAAAATGACTTTTATACCATATATTTACACACTTATCATCATTCCCTCTAGTGCTTTTATCCCTCATCTCTTGTGCTCATCCTTCCATTGACACCTCTCCCACGCTAATCCAATTGTCTCCTTCTCTCCTAGTATCGTGTCACATTCTAGCCCGGGTCAACCCCGAATCAGGAACCTGATCTAATCCATAACAATTCCTAAGAGTCATTATTGATCCTTCTAGGTGGGCAATTAGTGTCAGTCATCAACTAAAATTGGGAATGATTTAGCCCAAAAAAATAGATAAATAAACAAGAATAAAATAAAAGAAAAAATAGAAACAAAAAAGAAATAAAACTAGACATACCTCTATGTGACCTCATAGGTCACCTCCATATATAGAACCATGCTCACTCCATGAGTGATCTAGAGCTGAGAGAACATGATACTGAAAGATGATAAAATATATATTTGTGAGCATTAAAATTTATAGTGGGATTCCAAAAGAAACAGCTCTATATGCCTTACCTTTAAAGATAAAACTAATAATGCTTCTTTGAAAATAATACATATAAAAAATAGGTTTTCTTTTTCTTTTTAAAAAAAGTAATGAACCAATTAATTCAAAAGAATCATTTTC
This sequence comes from Viscum album, assembly GCA_963277665.1. Taxonomy (NCBI): domain Eukaryota; kingdom Viridiplantae; phylum Streptophyta; class Magnoliopsida; order Santalales; family Viscaceae; genus Viscum; species Viscum album. Next base: position 1,432,620,892 of record OY728141.1, read on the forward strand.
TATTTAATTTTTACAAAACCTTTTTCCAAAGAATGATGTATTTTCAAACAAACTAGTTATAAGAAGGAATGAACTAATAAATAAATAATATCAATGGAAAAGAATAGTATAAAAAGAATATCACAAGGTGCTATGATATAGAGGAAAGAATAATAATCATGTTATTATTTTTTACATAAAAGTGAAACAAAGCACAAGAGATTTTTAAATAGTCTCATAGAAAACATGAGTAAACTGAGAGAAAGCACGATGGCCAATCCTTATGTATCTAGGTTAGTGGGGTACTAGGTACCTCATATCTTGGTGGTCAAGTAAAATAATAATCCTTACTCATGCATGAGATTTTAATGATGGCTTAAACCAAATCTACAGTGTTCCCCAACATCATTAAGTGTTTTGTTAGCATTGTATCATAATCCTTCTAAGGATACCCAGACATGAGCCCTACCATCCCCTAGCTAATATTCCTAACCTACATGCCTATTTACCCAAGGTTACCTTATTCCATATTCAAATAGAGGTGATTTTTTATCAAGCTATCATATATATACATATCATATATTTTTCACTAAACCCACAATTCATTTTCTACCTCTAAATTCCCTTTTAAACGCATCTCCTTTATTCCTTTCCAAAATATACAATATTTCACAAGTCCTAATATGGGGCATACATTAAATATCACACATTAAACACAAACCACATTTCTAATAAAAAGGGAATGCCTTAAGATGGGTTTTCCATTTCCTTAAAACATTACAAAGTGAAAATTAGGCCACATCACTTTAAAAGAAATAACTTTCATTTAGAAAACACAATTTTTTCATATAATTTCTAGTTCCTAAACCATTCTTTATATAAGTAAAAACACTTGAAAACCAAGTGATCACATATGATGTTTAATATTTCAAAACAACCTTGAAAATAAACTTTAGCGAGATAAATCCATGGAAAAACTTAGGGAAAACATGGAAAATAAGAGAGAAACTAATTTCAAGAATAGAAATCATTTTTCATATCATATTTAATTTATATAATAATAAAAAACACTTAAAAAACCAATATATCACAGTTCTCAAATTAAAGGTGCGAACATAGGGTTACCTACCTCAAAACATAAATTCTTTAATGACGGACACTCTAATACACCCTTTGTTGATTACACGCATATGTACCTTCACATATATATAAGCACACCTAGACCTAATGTATATATTCATATTACCATAAATGAATATTTATAAGGGGGTCTTTATATATATGTATATATTTACATATACATGTAATTCACCTTCAAAGAGCTTTAAGACACCCTAAATAATAAAGAGTAAAATAAAAATCACAAAATTCCTAATTAAAATTGGACCAAATAATTATACTGGGAGAAAACCTACCTAAATTATTTTTTCCTTAGATGTGTGAGACCCAATATCATCTCAACCGGGTCTGAGGAAGTCCACAAAATGAAATAAAACCCTAGGTGTAGAAGAAACTAAAAAACAAATCATACCCTAGGGTTCAAAAAACGCACACCATAGAAAAGGGAATAAGAATAAAGAATAAGGAAGTGATAAAGGGGAGGAAATTCTTACCTATGATGATCAAAAAAAGAAACAGGAGGAGAAATGACCACAAATTGAGGGAGAAGGGGGGACCGTGGTGTGTGGTTAGAAGATGGGAGAGGTGATGGTTCATGCGGAAAGAGAAAGAGTGGGGAATACCTCTTTTAGATTTTGGTTATATGTTATTATTATTAAGTAATTTAATTATTTATTTATTTATTTATTTTTATATTATATTTTTTTAAACCTGGTGGGCTACACAGTTTGGCTCCATGGTCTATCAAACCATGCGCCAACTGTGTGTGGGATTCTATCCCCCCAGGTGGGAGTCACATGGGCTATAAGGGGGCTAGTGCATGGTTGTGAACCTAACCATGCTTCCTGGAAATATACACTATCAAGACCATATGGTTTTCTTTGGGTTGACACATGGTTTCCCCCAACCATGCGCAAATAGTGTACCACCCTTCAACCCTCCATAATTTTCCAAATCTAGGGTAAATCACTTGAAACTCAACCCAAGAGCCAAGGTAAAAAGTAAGGACCAAGAAAAAATAAAATGGAAAGAAAATTGGGTTATAGTGTGGAATTTCTCCCCACCATTAAGAAATTTCGACCCTAAAAGTCACCCACTTTAACGAGGAACAAATGTCGAGACCCTCATATCCAGAAGAAAGAAACCCCCGAAACAAAACCTCAAAACCAAATCTAAAACAAATGAAATCCTATAATCTAAAGAAACTGTTAAACCTAGTGTGATTTTTCAACCCCATGAGTCACAACCAACCAACTCAAGAAAAAACACCAAAAAGATCCATGGTGGGCCTCCTTTCCATTTAAAAAGCCATTATCATGGACTGATCCCCAACATAAGGGGTCCCAATAGAATAAACTCAAAAAAAACACTATACCAAAAAAAGATTCATAATTTTCATAAGACAAAAATATCTCTAAAAAATCACTAACCTAATATAAAACCATTCCATAGGAAATGTAACAATTTAAAAGTGATTATCCAGAAGGCACAACCACTGAAATGTTAGGAAAACAAAAACCATTATTGTAATAAAAATTGAGGTCTATAAGAGATCATCCACAATGATCTCAAAATAAGACACCAAGATTTAGAAACAAAAAGGTTTCAAAAAAATAGAAAACCATGGTCAGGAAAACTCAAATGGTTTCCACTCTGTTGTTAGAAACAATATTTTGGTTCAACATCCACCACACCTTGTAGCTCCTCCATTAAGTGAAAAGCTTCAATCCAAGACCTATGGATAGATCCCTAATGCCTTGAGTCATTTTCTTCCCTACAGTCATAAGTTGAAAATTCCCAACTGAAACTTCCTCTTTTGGCAATGCAACTTATAGAATCTCTTTAGGTTTTCCAAGCAGCCACACTAATGAAATGCCTTTGGAGTATTATGGATAGACGGTTTAGAGTGCCCAAACCAACCATATTTGAAATAGACAAGAAAGTGGTGCTTTTGAAGAGAATAATTAACAAATAAAGGAGGCAGCCTATGAATAGGTTCCTCCAGTTCACACTCCTCACCGGATGGGTAACCCTTTCCAACACTGAAAGAATCCAAACTACCAACCACTTCTATTTTCCCCCTAGAAACCAACTCACCTAGGAACACCTCATCCACCAAATTCCTAAACATAACTTTCCCAAATAACTAAAATTAATCCTTTACCTCTGGGTGGATACCCCACATGAAGAGATGAGCTTTCATTATATTCCTCAATGCCAACTTTGGGGAAAGGAAACTAGACTATTCAAGATGGTCAATGAAACCCTTCATTATCTACTGTCTTAGCTAAACCACTATGAGATCTTCCATCAAACAAACTCTAATGAACCTCCACCACCATGAAAAATAGGAAAAAAATAACTTGACTCCACCACTCCACCAAGAGTCTGTACAAATACAAAAACCAAAACAGGCTCCCTATAAACATTCAGAAACTTTCTAGGTGACATGATATAAATAAAATAAAATCATCAAACCAAATCAATATCAAACCAATCCTCAACCAAAAACCAAATGAGATAACACTTCAAAAAAAAGTAAAAAAATAAAAAACCAGTCATCATACAATGGAACCAAAGTACCCTATTTGAAACCACCACTTTAATTCCAAATTCAAAACCATTTTCTACTTCAAAACCATTTGAACATAAAAACCCTTTCCAAAATTCAGTTTCCATTTCAATTCCTCTTGGACTAAAATTATTCCAACACACACACTTATAAAAACATTGAAATACCATTTTTAGAAACATTTCCATAAATAAAAAAATCTAAAGTGTTTGTAAACTTACCAATGGTATTACATTAATCCTCACATATATTCACCCTTGTGCCAGCTCAGGAACCTATCCCTCCATGCTAATAACCATCAATTTACCACACACATGCATTTATATATGTGTTTGTGTGTGTGATCACTCATAGGAATACCAAGGTTCAAATAAAAGGAACAAAATAACTTTCCAAAACACTCTTCAAAATACCCAAACCAATTTTTAAAATCATACCTTTTATCAAAAATAACACTTTAAAATTCCCCATTTATTTCAAAATCACATCTTACAAAACCTTTCAAATTCCAAAACAAAACACATTCCATTTTCAAAACAATTTCCATTTTATTTTCAAGGAACCCAAATATTTAGTTTTGAAAATATCATTTTTATAAACTAAGAATAATTTAAAAATCCAAGGATAGTACTCCAAAACCAAATCAAACCAAAAAAAGAACAAAAAAAGCAATCTAGCACTTAAAAAAATAAAAATTTTGAAAACATAGACAATCTTATGTTACAAATGACTTATTCACACAGTTTGGTAAACTGTGTTCTAATTGTGTGAGTATACTAGAGGTTAATAGAGTTAGTTCCATGGTTTGTGCATGGTTTTCTAGACTATGCATAGTAACCATGCACCCTATAAATCCATCAAAAATACACTCCAAACCTTATAGCCTCTCAAAATATCCCTCCAATTCTCAAACACTCAAACAAAACCAAAAACCCCAAAAACATCTAAGATCTAAACTCAGATTTTGAGGCACAAACATCTTAGACCACCCTATAAATTCAAGCGCCCTTCTCAATAGGATGTGATCAAGCACCTACCCACAACTAGCTACTTTGATTCTGATAATCCTAGATTCGAACTACCATACATCCCCAAATAATAAGGGATAATTCTATGATACCATATTTTTGTGAACCAACCTGAGTCGACCCCAAACTTGGAACTTGATCCAATCTATAATAAGGCATGAGAGGCATTCCCAATCCTCTGGGACTGGAAACTGGATCTGGTCATCCAGGGAAACTCAATTTGGAATGATTTAGCCAATAAAAAATATATAAATAAACAAGAACAAAATAAAATAACAAATTTTTAGCATAAAAGAAACAAAAATAAGTATACCTCTATGTGACCTCATGGGTCACCTCCAACCATAAAACCATGCTCACCCCATGAGTGATCTATAGTTGAGAGAACCTAATACAGAAAAATAATATAGAATATGGGAATGAGAATTAAAATTCCCAGTAGGGTTTCCAAAAGAAATAACTCCCTATGAGTTAACATTAAAGAGAAAACCAATCATTCTAGTTTGAAAATAAGACATATAAAAAATAGGTTTTCATTTCATTTTTAACATAATTAATGGTCTAGTAATTTCAAAAGAACCATTTTCGCTGTCATTTTTTCTAAACCATTTTCCAAAGAATCGGGGATTTTTAACAAACCATTTATAATAAGGAAAAAACTAATAAATAAATAATATTAATAAAAAATCATAGAAGTAAAAGTATATCATAATAGGTTATAATAAAAAGGAAATCATAACAATATTTTTATCATTTTTTACATGAAAAGGAAACCAAGAACATTATAATTTGAAAATAGTTCCATAGAGAATAGGAGTAAACTGAGAGAAATAATCATAGAAAATCCATTAGTATTTAGGTTATTGGGGTACTAAGTACCTCAGGTATCAATGATCAATTCAAATAAGAATCCTTTCTTATGCATGATCTGTTGAAGAGGGCTCAGCCCAAAGTTCTAGCAGCCCCCTACATAATCAAGTGTTTTGTTAGTGTTGTATGATAATAATTCTAGGGATACCTAGACCTGGGCCTTAAAATTCCCTAGATATTAGTCCTAGCCTACCCACCTAGGTATCCAGGGTTCCCACATGCCATGCTAAATTGAAGTGAGTTTTTATTAAGCTGGAATATACATATATATCATATATTTTTCACTGAACCCACCATTCATTTTCCACCTCTAAATTCCCTTTTAAGAAAAATCAATTTATTAGTTTGCAAAATACACAATATTTCACAAGTCCCAATATCATGATAAAATAACATATCACACATTCAGCACTCACTACATTTCTAATACAAGGGTAATTACTTAAGATGAGTTTTCCATTTATATAAAACATTTCAAAATTCCAACCAGGATTCATCATGTTAAAATAAATACCTTTATTTTAGAAAGCACATTTTTTTCAAATCATTTAAAGGTCTAAAACCATTTATCACATGAGTAAGAAAACTTGAAAACCAAGTGAGAACATAGGATGTTTAATATTTCAAAATAATCTTGACAACATACTTTACCAAGATAAATCCATGGAATAACTTAATAAAAACATGTAAAATAAGATAGAAACGAATGTCAATCATCACAACAATTATTTATATCATATTTACTTTATATAATAATTAAAACATGGTTAAAAGCGACAAATAAATCATAGTTATCATATTAAAGGTGCGTACATTGTGTAACCTACCTCAAAACATGACACCTTTAATGACAACCACTTGAATCCACTTTTTTTTATTTCATTCATATGCCCCTTCAAATATATATAAGCACACATATCCCCAAAGTACATATTCATATTACCATACATGAATATTTTCAAGGGGTCCTTATATATATATATATGTGTGTGTGTGTTTATATTTTCATATACATGTGAGTTGCCTTTAAAGAGTCGCAAGACACCTAAATAATAAAGATGAAACTAAAAAAGACAAAATCCCTAATTAAAATTTGGACAAAGAATTGGAATAGAAGTAAACCAACCTGAAACTATGTTGCCTTAGATGTGAGAGACCCAATATCATCTTGACTGGGTCAAAGGATTCCCACAAAATGAATGAAAACCCGAAGTGTGGAAAAAGAATAAAAAAGGACCATGAGAATACCCTAAGGTTCGACCAAACTCGCATAGCAGTAAGGAGAAGAAAAAAAGGAATAAATAAGTGGTATAGAGGGGGAAAGGATTACATTTGATGATCATATGAAGAAATTTTATGGGAAATGACCAAAAATTGAGGGAGGAGGGTTGGTAGTGGTGTGGGATTGGAAGAGGGGAGAGGGTCTGGGTCACACCACAAGATAAATAGGGGGACACCCTTTTTATATTTTGGTTATCTATTATTATTATTATTATTATTATTAACTTATTTATTTATTTATTTATTTATTATATTTTTAACTTGGTATCCTGCACGGTTTGGCTGCACGGTCTGTCAACCCGTGTAACAATCATACAGGGGCTTCTATCACCCCAGGTTGGAGCCTCACAAGCTCCAAGGGGGCTAGAACATAGTTGTGTGAAAGACTGTGTGTCCTAGATAGAGCCACTATCTGGGCCACATAGTGTTACCTAGGTTGGTGCATAGTTTCCCCCAACCATATTCCAACTATGTACCACCCTGAAACACTCAAAAATTTCCAATATCATAGGAAAAAACACTTAGAACCCAACCTAGGATCCAAGGAAAAAAACAACGATCAATAAATAAATAAAATGAAATGAAAACTAGGGTTAGGGTTTGACACTCTGCCTCTTCTCCAATTATCATCTCATCTCCAGCTCCTCTCCTGTGCTTATCCTATTACATCCTCAGTGTGCTCTTCCAACCATCCTTCAGTATGCTACTCTAGTCCTGTGCTTTTCCCACTGTTATCCATGTAGTCATCCTTATCATACCATAGTCAAATTATTCTTAACAGTTCTCTCCTCCCACCATCATATCCTCTCTCACTAACATCATGTCTCTATTACCCTTTTTCCAGCGCATACTATATCAGAAACCAAATTTCTATAAATTCTATGCCCCCTATATTTTTTTAATATGTTTTATTGATGTAAATATGAACTGATAATGATTTTTAATGTATTGTATTCATTAATTTTGTAGTTTTATTGATCCAAGTTGATGGAAAATTAATTTTAAAAAGAAATGTTTTATTATTTTCATTTTTATGGAGTATTAGTCACTGATTCACAAGGAAAAATACATTATGAAGGTGGGTCATAATTAGGTAGAGTTCTAATAGAAGTAATTTCATTTGATGAAATATCAAGATTATCATCATCGATTCTAAAGTGTGTTGTTCCATTGTTATATTTAAAATAGACTTTAAAATTTTACAATGGTATTTTTTAGACCTTATAGAATATGGGGGATTAAAAAAATTATTCACATTCAATGAAATTTTGCTCATGTCTGCATTATTTTTGAGGTTAGATGAATGCATTCATTTGACAATGGATGTATATGATAGGAAAGAACATATCAAAAATTTCTTATATTAAAAGTTTTTACACATGCTGTGTATTTGGATTTGATATTTAAATTGTAGGGTTGAATTATTTAATAAGAATTCAAAACAAATTTTATCATCTGATGATGATTTTCAAATGTTACCTTGTGAAATTAGTATCATTCCATGTTCGATGATAGAGTTAAATGATATAAAGTGGAATGAATTGTTGGTGGATGTTGGCCATATTTTTTTCTAGCAGCCAAATAATTGATGTAGATGATCTTCAAGTATAGAATTGAACATAGATTTAACTACGAATTTGTAAGGAATGGTCCTGAAAAGATTATTTTCAATTGAAAAGTTGAGAGTTGCACATGGAAGTTAACAACATATGTATTGGGGAATTCCAATACATTTATTTGTGTGAAAACATTTCAAAATGAACATATATACTCAGATAAATATAGACTAATAGTTTTTCACAAATCAAGAGAATTATTTAGGTAATCTATCATTTGTGATGAGGTGAAGTTGAATGTTGAAAAATTTTCCAATGAAACTAAAGGTGGATTATATAGAGACTATGGTATATCCCTGACATACCATCAAGTGTTAAGAGGAAAAGAAAAAGGTAGTTGGTGTAATTCTAGGGGTTCTAGAGTAGACATATATGGTAAGACCTTAGATATGAAATATTCTAATGGAAGTTGATTAAAACATAGAAAACTGTGTATCTTTAGAAAATGAAAAATTTAAAAATAGTATTTATGGCATATGGTTGTTTCATAAATGGTTTTTTATTAGGTGGTTTTCCAGTGTTGTTTGAGAATCTATGACACATAAGTGGTCCTTATAAAGGTACCATGTTAGAATCATCAACATATGATGTATATTACATCCTCTTCCCATTATCATATTCAATGTTTTGGGGTGAAACATATGGTTATTGTACATGGTTTTCAAACAAAATAAAAGAAATTACAGGTTATATCCAACTAGTTATTGTATTTGATTGGCCTAATGTGATTATAGTTTATGTTAGAATATTATTTTGTGAAGATAGGCATTCATATTTTTACTGTCATTTGAAAGATAATTTTATATCTAAAATTAAACAATTATGTAGGGGAATGGGAATAGGAACTAAGGAAAGGGGATTAAAATTATTGGATATCATTTATTATTCTCAGCTGATGTAAATACCCTAAACCTAGCAGCCCAAATTTTGTGGTTACTTTATTAAATTGATAGTATATACAAGAAATCACACCCCAAAGGACCAAATATTTTAGTAGTCTTAGTAAACTATATACATACTTGAATCCCAAATTACATTGAAAATATAAAATACAACATAGTATTTTCTTTGGGATCATTATTATTTCATCTATCATATCCTTACATATCATTCATAATATAACGACCCATACTTTACATACATTGTTAATACTTCGAAATTGAAGCACACTTATTACAACATATGACAAAACCACAAAGGACCGTATAGGTATAGTGTCTTTAGAAACTGGGAAACATAAACAACTGGTTCATAAATCTTCTACAGTGTCTCCCATTTATTTCATCATATCTAGGGTCCCTTTTAGCATATTCTACTTAATATCCATCTTCCTGACCTGGGGAAAAGAAAACATAAAAGGGTGAGCTCAAATGCTCAGCAAGGGAAAATAAAGGAAATAAAAATCATATCATATCTTTTTGAAAATCAAAACCTGCAAAAGAGATCATAATATCTTATCATGGAATAAATCATAGAAGTGAAAATGAGATCCCCATAATCATAACATAAAACTTGAAACTTTGTGGCATGCACACATAATCATGGAAATCATTTCTTGTTAGTCATGACTCATTGCCAAGACTATCTTAGTGGACAAAGTCCCTTTCTGAACCGAGTTCACTCCTCGTTTCAGTCCTGTATCACTGAACCGAAATAACCTTCCGTTCCATCCATATCTATCTCATGAGATATAAAATCTTTACCCAATGCATTGGAGGGAGATATAGGTCCCAACCATCTTATAATGAATCCTTTCTTATGTGTGCCACATAATCATAAAACATACATCATCGCATAACACATGTAACAAAAATGGGATTCTTGAAACATCATGACATCATAAATCAATTCATATAAGATAAAGGAATTCATAAAAATAATTTCATCACAACATGAACAAATCAATTTAATAATAGGGATAAAAACAGAACCCTTTATTATCTTAGATGGAAAATAATTTTGATAAAACACTTGAACTCCATTCTTGAGGAAAATATCATTTCTTCTTCAAAAACATTTTTCCTTTCATAACATTTCATACAACTTTAAAATAAAAGAAGTTGATTAAAAATAAACTTTAAAACTTGTAAAGGAAGCTTCTTGGATTTAATGTTTTAAAAATCCATTCATGCCGTATAAGTTTAAAAAAAACATTCTTCGTACTTTTGTCGGAAAAGTCAAAAAGTACCTCGTACGAAAAAAGATTCCTTTCATACATATTACTAAAAACTCACCGAAGGGTAAAAATGGATTTAAAAAATTGTAGGTGGATGGAAATAATATTACATATTGATGAAACATGGATGTGGATGATAAAATACACCCCAGTAAATACTTACGAATAAACAATCTCGGATAAAAATGAGATTGTGATATTTCCCTTACCTTAGGTCCGATTTGCTTTGTACGTGTCCGAAGCTCCTGTATAATGGTTTAAATAATGTTATTTACTTATTCCAGAATCATACATATTTATATGATATCATATATGGTCATATTATTAGCTTCTTGTTAGTAATATTTCATTGTTACTTGTTACTCGGGTCTTTATAACTTTTTGTTCTTATGCGTGTTTTGTCGAATAAATTCTTATTCATATCTTTAGGTTATAGATAATTCATTTCCATAATGGTATTAGTGTAGTATATACCATATTCATTCATTCAATTCATTTATATAATCATTATGAAATGAAGATCATGTAGAACGAATCGCATCACATCGTGGAGACGGTATTCCGTACGTACGCACGAGTGATGATATCGTTCCTATGATCGTGGAATTGTATTGGAGTATATATATATTATTTCAGTATCAATATTAATTCATAATAATCATATATAGTTACTCATTACACCATTATACCCATCCTTGTAAGGTGATGGTGGAAAATAGATTACACCACGGCGTGGAGACGGTATTCCGTACGTACGCACGCGCGGTGATTTCATTTTTCCGTAGGATGGATAGAAGGTGAATTAGGGTTGTTTCATATTTATAATAACATATCAGTATGTAAGTAATACTGATGTTATTACTTTATCATGAAACAACTAAAGAAGAAGAAGTTGAAGAAGAAAGAAATTGAAAAGATCGGTAATGGATATTACCTCTTCTTTGGAACGCCTCTTTGAATCCTCCACTTAAGGAACTAAGATTGGTCTTTGGAGAAGACCAGGACCTCTAGGATTATTCTAGGGAAGTGGAGAGGAGAAAATGGCAGGGGTTGGCCGAGCTTGAGTGCTCAAATTGGTGTGAGGAGGAGGGGGAGGAGGTGCCCTTTTATAAGGGAGGAGAGGGGCACCTTAGGAATATCTCAAAATATTATTTTATATTAAAGTCAAAATCGGTTTATAATGGTTCCAAAGGGTCTTATTTCGAAGATAAAGTGGGGATGGGTCGAAATCCTATCAACCAATAGGATTTAAACAAGTTTAGGGTATTATTTTAACCTTATCAATTAGATTTAACTCTAAGTTAATTAATTTAACTTTTACCGTGTCTTTTTGTTTTCTTTCACTATATGGTTAATACACTTACTATAACATGCCTAACTAACCCCAAATTGTTTATTATTAATATATATATCCTTATATAAGTCATTTGGACGAACCTTATATTTTTAGGAATAAAATAACAGTTAATAATATAATATTTGATTTAAAAACTATTTTGTGTCAATTTTGACACTATTTGATATATGATTTTTGTGAAAGTCATAACAGAATTATATGTTAGAACCAAGTTGATTAAATCAACATTAATATATCATAGTAACCTAGAAACTTAGTGGAATTCATAAAAAGTCTTAAATTACATTTATTTTTGTATTTATATTATCAATTATGTCAATATTTCATTAATAAGATAATTACTGCATCATCTTTGTGTCATAAATAAATTAAATTATTTGATGTCTAAAAATTACAAATAAAATACCATAATGTAGGAAATCTTTTTAGCTTTCTAATGAATATTTACAATTGAATTTATATTATTTATAACCCCATATTAAAAATGATTTACTTATTAAACTTTGATTTTAACTATTTTAACCCTTCTTTAAATAAATTAATAATAAATGTCCTAATCTAATCCAAGTGGGCCTAAATGGTCATATTTTATTCCTAAGTTTGTTTTTTGTCGAATTACACTTGTCCAATAGAATTAGGACATGTGTTAGGGTAATATTAATATCATATTTACTCTTAGTTACCCTATTTACTATTAACCGCGGTAAAAAAAAGTAAAAAGTTACTATTCACCAAAAAATTATTTTTATCTCATTGAACCACATTTTACTTAATGATATCAACTGTGTCTGTCGGATTTTCGAAATTCCATTCACAGAAGCGGTAAAATTAAGTTTTATGCAAAATTCAGTTTTTAACCTACCACTTAGTGGTTTCACTATTCATCAAAAATTGAAAGTTTTCAGAAAAATACCAAAATTTCACCCTAGGCTAATTTCGATATTCTGAGTCCAAAAATGAAGTCCATTTTGAAAAATAAAATTTATAAAATTTCAAAAAGTCGTTATTACTATTCACAACGGCTAGTTTTAATAGCATATTGTTGTTTAGTGAAACTCGGTATTGCGTACGACGCAAGCTATCGAGGAAGGTCGCGATTGCGTGTAAAGCAAGCCAAGCAAGTGTTGTGTAGAAAAAGATTCCTTTGATGATTTATATAAAATAAAAGTCTCGGGTGTTACATTCTACCCCCCTTAAAAAGAATTTCGCCCTCGAAATTCGTCACTTTGCAACAAACAGATGAGGATACTTCTCCCTCATCATATCCTCAAGCTCCCATGTAGCTTCTTCAAATTGGTGGTTTCTCCATAAAACTTTCACCAAGCGAGTGGTCTTGTTTCGTAGGACTTTTTCGCTACGATCCAGAATCTCTATCGGCTGTTCTTCATAAGAAAGATCTTGCTCCAGCGGTACAACTTCTGAGATGAGTACATGTGAAGGATCTGGTATGTACTTTCTTAGGAGAGATACGTGGAACACATCGTGAACTTGAGAGAGATTCGGTGGAAGCGCCAATCGGTAAGCTACCTTCCCAACACGATCCAGTATTTCGAAAGGACCGATATATCTAGGGCTCAACTTCCCCTTCTTTCCAAATCTCATAACCCTCTTCCAGGGAGATATTCGTAAGAACACTTTATCACCCACTTCAAACTCTAGGTCTTTTCTTCGGTTGTCGGCATAACTTTTATGTCGACTCTGAGCTGCTCTTATGTGTTGTTGAATAGATCTGACCTTTTCTGCCATTTCATCAACGAGATCAGGTCCTAATATCTTTCTTTCCCCAACTTCATCCCAGCAAGTTGGAGTCCTGCATTTCTTTCCATAGAGAGCTTCATAAGGAGCCATCTGAATACTGGAGTGAAAGCTATTATTATAAGAAAATTCCACCAAAGGTAGGTGTTGATCCCAACCTCCTTTGAAATCCATAGAGCAAGCTCTCAACATATCTTCTAGGGTTTGAATTGTTCTCTCAGACTGACCGTCTGTCTGGGGATGATAAGCAGTGCTGAAACTCAACTCTGTATCCAGAGTATGCTGAAGACTTCGCCAGAACTTCGAGGTAAATCTCGGATCCCGATCAGATATAATAGAAAGTGGTACTCCATGCAATCTTACCACTTCCTTTACATATATCCTGGCAAGCTGATCGAGAGAGAAATCCTCTCTAATAGGAATGAAGTGTGCAGACTTTGTAAGACGATCAACTATGACCCAGATAGTATTATTGCCTTTGGATGTTTTAGGAAGTCCTGTGACAAAGTCCATAGTGATGTTTTCCCATTTCCATTCGGGTATGGGTAATGGTTGTAACATCCCCTTAGACTTCTGTCTCTCAGCTTTAACTTGTTGAAAAACCAAGCATCGAGAGACATATTCAGCAACATCTCTTTTCATGCCATCCCACCAGAAGTACTCTTTCAGGTCCCTATACATCTTCGTGCTTCCAGGATGAATAGAGAATGATGAACTATGAGCCTCATCCAGCAGCTCATTCTTTAATTCGGGGATGGGAGGAACGCAAACCCGATTCCTGAACTTTATTATCCATCACAATCAAGGTTGAATTCAGAAACATTTCTCACCTTCTTTTGTAACTCGACATCTTCTTTCTGTGCCTCTTTAATCTTCACATGTATAGATGGTTGAACATTTATTTGAGAAAGATAAGATTTTTCCCCTTCCATTATAATTCCAAGATCCATCCTTTGTAAATCCATAAATATTGGATCTTTTGTGATCCTCATCATGGATAAACTAGCATGGTCTTGTCGACTTAATGCATCTGCCACCTTGTTTGCTTTCCCAGGGTGGTAATGGATTGAGCAGTCATAATCCTTAATCAGCTCCAACCATCTTCTTTGACGCATATTCAACTCCTTTTGTGTGAAAATATACTTTAAACTTTTATGATCAGTATAAATATCACACCTTTCACCATAAAGGTAATGCCTCCAAATCTTTAATGCAAAGATTACCGCAGCCAACTCCAAATCATGTGTTGGGTAATTTTGCTCATGGATTTTCAACTGTCGTGAGGCATAAGCTATCACCATATCATTTTGCATAAGAACACACCCCAATCCCTTCTTGGATGCATCACTGTAGATCACAAACCTTTCTCTACTACAAGGCAGTGTGAGCACAGGTGCACTGGATAACCTTCTTTTCAACTCCTTGAAATTCTCTTCACATTCCTCTGTCCAGACAAACTTAACTCCTTTCAGAGTCAACTTGGTGAGTGGATTAGATAATCGTGAAAAATCTTTTACAAAACGTCGATAATATCCAGCCAAACCAAGAAAACTTCGGATCTCAGTTACTGTTGTTGGTCTTGACCATCTTTCGATAACCTCTGTTTTTGCTGGATCCACAGATATCCCCTCTTTTGAGATTATATGACCCAAAAATGCAACTTTTTTAAGCCAAAATTCACACTTGGTAAATTTGGCATAAAGCTTCTCCTTTCTCAGGGTCTTCAATATAATTCTCAAGTGATCTTCATGCTCTTCCTTGCTCTTTGAATAGACAAGAATATCGTCTATAAAGACTACCACAAATTGAT
The DNA here is from genome assembly GCA_963277665.1 of Viscum album. Lineage (NCBI taxonomy): Eukaryota > Viridiplantae > Streptophyta > Magnoliopsida > Santalales > Viscaceae > Viscum > Viscum album. The sequence goes on from OY728141.1 coordinate 1,432,636,455, forward strand.
CAAGATAGTCTCTAAAGACTCTATTCATTAGATCCATGAAGATAGCAGGGGCATTAGTAAGACCAAATGGCATCACTATAAATTCATAGTGTCCATACCTTGTACAGAAAGTCGTCTTTGGTATATCCTCCCTTTTGACCCTTAATTGATGATACCCTGAACGAAGATCAATCTTGGAAAAGTATTGAGCTCCGCATAGTTGGTCAAATAAGTCATCAATGCATGGGAGAGGATATTTGTTCTTGATAGTGATCTTGTTAAGTTCTCGATAATCAATGCAGAGTCTCATTGATCCATCTTTCTTCTTAACAAATAGAACAGGTGCTCCCCAAGGTGACGCACTAGGGCATATGAATCCCTTAGCAAGATTCTCTTGGAGTTGCTTCTTCAATTCCTGCAACTCAATTGGGGCCATTCTATAAGGTGTCTTTGAAATAGGCAAAGCACCCGGTACGAGTTCTATTGAAAACTCAACTTCACGATTTGGTGGAAGACCCGGCAATTCCTCCGGAAAGACATCATCAAACTCCCGTACAATGGGCATATTCTTAATCGTGAGTTTCTCACCAACCATTTGAGATAAATAACCTTCATTTAGTGGAATCAATACCCATAAGATGGAAGAAATTTCCACTGGAAGGTTATGTTCATCCTTGCATTGATAGACGATCGTAGATTGATCTGGAATATGAAATGTGACTTCCCTTCTTTGGCAATCGATATGATCTCCATGTAGAGAAAGCCAATCCATGCCAAGAATCACATCAAATTTCACTAAAGGAAGGATCACAAGATTTGCAGGAAGCACTTTCCCACAAACTTCGATCGGAGAAGAATTATAAACTTTTGATGCGATTGATGTGCCATTAGGTGTTGTCACAGCTAACTCAACATCTAATTGTTGAGGTAATACGGTGATACCCTTAGAAAAGTCTTCAGAAATAAAAGAGTGGGTGGATCCAGAATCAAATAAAACATTTGCTACTTTATAGTGGATGGTAAGTGTACCTTTCACCACATCGTTATCGTACTCCACATCGCTGATAGAAATTGCATGTGACTTTCCTTTGTCTTTAGCCTTAAGAGTTTGTTGACGTCGACCATCATCATCAACCCTTGGATTTGGGCATTGATTGGCATAATGCCCCATCTCTTTGCACTTGAAACATTGAAGTGTAGTAGGTTCATTCTGTGTATCCCTTCCTTTGTTTGCGTCATTAGACATCTTCTTCCCATTATCACGGCATTCAAATGCCCGATGACCTTCTTTTCCACATTTAAAACATTTACTTGTCCCTTTAAGACAACTCCCTCCATGTTTCTTTCCACACTTTGAGCATAAGGGAAAGTTCATCTTCTTTTCAGTGTGCTCTTTAGAGTTTCCTTTGAATTCCATCTTCCTCTTCTTATCAAACCCATGCGACTGATGGGTTACTCCAATCTCCATCTCGACTTTGAGAGCACATCGAACGATTTCCTCGTAGCTATTGAAGTCCCTTATGGCTAACGCCCTTCGAAGACTTGGTTTTAAGCCACTAAAGAATCGATCGATCTTACTCTCAGGTTGGATAATAATACCAGAAGCGTACCTTGCAAGTCTTGTAAAATTTGCTTCATATGTACTAACAGATTCATCATCCCTTTGCTTCAGTTCAAGGAACTCTTTCTCCATCCTTGTTCGGAGAATACGAGGGAAGTACTTATTGAAAAATAAGTTCTTGAACTCGTCCCATTCCATAGACTCAATTTCATCCCTTTGCCTCGTATTCTTAATAAGATTCCACCATTGATCAGCATCTCCTTCCAAACGATACACTGCTAGGATGACTTTATCATGTTCAGAACATTGAAGAACTGAAAATATCTTTTCAGTAGTACTAATCCATTGTTCAGCAACTAATGGATCAGTAGACCCACTGAAAGAAGGTGGACGCTGCCTCATGAAGGATTCAACAGAATGTTGCTCCTTCCTTTGCTCGTTTGGAAATCCTGCATGATTCATAGCTTGAGAAAGTTGTGTGAGCATGGCTACAAGATTTTGCATTCTAGCTCCCATATCGTTTGGTTGCTTAGGGGGACAATCATTGCATTGCCCATTGCATTCCGCATTAACACGGTTCCTTCGGGTTCCAGCCATTGACTAAAACCAAGAAGAATAGTGTGAGCAACACTAATTATAATAGGAAACTACATAATTCAAGAATAAAATTTTCATGCTTAAGGTCTTATCCTAGGTAATTCAAGGACATTTCTAAAACACTAAGATTGTGTTCTATGCTTAGACTTATCCTTAGGGTTCTTACTAAGGCTTTCATATCCTAGTTTCCAAAGGTTGACTATACCTTTCCTCTGATACCAACTATAACGACCCATACTTTACATACATTGTTAATACTTCGAAATTGAAGCACACTTATTACAACATATGACAAAACCACAAAGGACCGTATAGGTATAGTGTCTTTAGAAACTGGGAAACATAAACAACTGGTTCATAAATCTTCTACAGTGTCTCCCATTTATTTCATCATATCTAGGGTGCCTTTTAGCATATTCTACTTAATATCCATCTTCCTGACCTGGGGAAAAGAAAACATAAAAGGGTGAGCTCAAATGCTCAGCAAGGGCAAATAAAGGAAATAAAAATCATATCATATCTTTTTGAAAATCAAAACCTGCAAAAGAGATCATAATATCTTATCATGGAATAAATCATAGAAGTGAAAATGAGATCCCCATAATCATAACATAAAACTTAAAACTTTGTGGCATGCACACATAATCGTGGAAATCATTTCTTGTTAGTCATGACTCATTGCCAAGACTATCTTAGTGGACAAAGTCCCTTTCTGAACCGAGTTCACTCCTCATTTCAGTCCTGTATCACTGAACCGAAATAACCTTCCGTTCCAGCCATATCTATCTCATGAGATATAAAATCTTTACCCAATGCATTGGAGGGAGATATAGGTCTCACCCATCTTATAATGAATCCTTTCTTATGTGTGCCACATAATCATAAAACATACATCATCGCATAACACATGTAACAAAAATGGGATTCTTGAAACATCATGACATCATAAATCAATTCATATAAGATAAAGGAATTCATAAAAATAATTTCATCACAACATGAACAAATAAATTTAATAATAGGGATAAAAACAGAACCCTTTATTATCTTAGATGGAAAATAATTTTGATAAAACACTTGAACTCCATTCTTGAGGAAAATATCCTTTCTTCTTCAAAAATATTTTTCCTTTCATAACATTTCATACAACTTTAAAATAAAAGAATTTGATTAAAAATAAACTTGAAAACTTGTAAAGAAGCTTCTTGGATTTAATTTTTTAAAAATCCATTCATGCCGTATAAGTTAAAAAAAACATTCTTCGTACTTTTGTCGGAAAAGTCAAAAAGTACCTCGTACGACAAAAGATTCCTTTCATACATATTACTAAAAACTCGCCGAAGGGTAAAAATGGATTTAAACAATTGTAGGTGGATGGAAATAATATTACATATTGATGAAACATGGATGTGGATGATAAAATACACCCCAGTAAATACTTACGAATAAACAATCTCGGATAAAAATGAGATTGTGATATTTCCCTTACCTTAGGTCCGATTTGCTCTGTACGTGTCCGAAGCTCCTGTATAATGGTTTAAATAATGTTATTGACTTATTCCAGAATCATAAATATTGATATGATATCATATATGGTCATATTATTAGCTTCTTGTTAGTAATATTTCATTGTTACTTGTTACTCGGGTCTTTATAACTTTTTGTTCTTATGCGTGTTTTGTCGAATAAATTCTTATTCATATATTTAGGTTATAGATAATTCATTTCCAGAATGTTATTAGTGTAGTATATACCATATTAATTCATTCAATTCATTTATATAATCATTATGAAATGAAGATCATGTAGAACGAGTCGCATCACATCGTGGAGACGGTATTCCGTACGTACGCACGAGTGATGATATCGTTCCTATGATGGTGGAATTGTATTGGAGTATATATATATTATTTCAGTATCAATATTACTTCATAATAATCATATATAGTTACTCATTACACCATTATACCCATCCTTGTAAGGTGATGGTGGAAAATAGATTACACCACGGCGTGGAGACGGTATTCCGTACGTACGCACGCGCGGTGATTTCATTTTTCCGTAGGATGGATAGAAGGTGAATTAGGGTTGTTTCATATTTATAATAACATATCAGTATGTAAGTAATATTGATGTTATTACTTTATCATGAAACAACTAAAGAATAAGAAGTTGAAGAAGAAAGAAATTGAAAAGATCGGTAATGGATATTACCTCTTCTTTGGAACGCCTCTTTGAATCCTCCACTTAAGGAACTAAGATTGGTCTTTGGAGAAGACCAGGACCTCTAGGATTATTCTAGGGAAGTGGATAGGAGAAAATGGCAGGGGTTGGCCGAGCTTGAGTGCTCAAATTGGTGTGAGGAGGAGGGGGAGGAGGTGCCCTTTTATAAGGGAGGAGAGGGGCACCTTAGGAATATCTCAAAATATTATTTTATATTAAAGTCAAAATCGGTTTATAATGGTTCCAAAGGGTCTTATTTCGAAGATAAAGTGGGGATGGGTCGAAATCCTAACAACCAATAGGATTTAAACAAGTTTAGGGTATTATTTTAACCTTATCAATTAGATTTAACTCTAAGTTAATTAATTTAACTTTTACCGTGTCTTTTTGTTTTCTTTCACTATATGGTTAATACACTTACTATAACATGCCAAACGAACCCCAAATTGTTTATTATTAATATATATATATCCTTATCTAAGTCATTTGTCCGAACCTTAGATTTTTAGGAATAAAATAACAATTAATAATATAATATTTGATTTAAAAACTATTTTGTGTCAATTTTGACACTATTTGATATATGATTTTTGTGAAAGTCATAACAGAATTATATGTTCGAACCAAGTTGATTAAATCAACATTAATATATCATAGTAACCTAGAAAATTAGTGGAATTCATAAAAAGTCTTAAATTACATTTATTTTGGTATTTATATTATCAATTATGTCAATATTTCATTAATAAGATAATTACTGCATCATCTTTGTGTCATAAATAAATTAAATTATTTGATGTCTAAAAATTACAAATAAAATACCATCATGTAGGAAATATTTTTAGCTTTCTAATGAATATTTAAAATTGAATTTATCTTATGTATAACCCCATATTAAAAATGATTTACTTATTAAACTTTGATTTTAACTATTTTAACCCTTCTTTAAATAAATTAATAATAAATGTCCTAATCTAATCCAAGTGGGCCTAAATGGTCATATTTTATTCCTAAGTTTGTTTTTGGTCGAATTACACTTGTCCAATAGAATTAGGACATGTGTTAGGGTAATATTAATATCATATTTACTCTTAGTTACCCTATTTACTATTAACCGCGGTAAAAAAAAGTAAAAAGTTACTATTCACCAAAAAATTATTTTTATCTCATTGAACCACATTTTACTTACTGATATCAACCGTGTCTGTCGGATTTTCGAAATTCCATTCACAGAAGCGGTAAAATTAAGTTTTATGCAAATTCAGTTTTTAACCTACCACTTAGTGGTTTCACTATTCATCAAAAATTGAAAGTTTTCAGAAAAATACCAAAATTTCACCCTAGGCTAATTTCGATATTCTGAGTCCAAAAATGAAGTCCATTTTGAAAAATAAAATTTATAAAATTTCAAAAAGTGGTTATTACTATTCACAACGGCTAGTTTTAATAGCATATTGTTGTTTAGTGAAACTCGGTATTGCGTACGACGCAAGCTATCGAGGAAGGTCGTGATTGCGTGTAAAGCAAGCCAAGCAAGTGTTGTGTAGAAAAAGATTCCTTTGATGATATATATAAAATAAAAGTCTCGGGTGTTACACATAATACATTTACTGAGTTCTTGGGGAAATAAAACATAAGTGGTGTGATTAGATGCTCAGTAAGGGTATGCATGCAGTGGAAGAAAAATAAGTTATGCATAACATGACAATAATAAATGATAATAAAAAATTCATATAAATAATCAAAAGATATTAAAAATTATCCATGGAAGAACTAAATATTCAAATATTCACATGGATATCAATAACTGATTTTATAATGATGGAATGCATAATTATAGACATCTTAAACTTACTTTTGAGGCCTTGTTCTAAGACATCTAAAATTCCTTCAAGGTCTCATGCCAAGACGTCTTTATAAGCGGGTAAGTCCTCAACCAAATACCTATTCCATTTTTTCTCATGAGACATACTAATGCATCAAGGGGATATGTAATTTAATTCCTCAACCATCACTTAATAAGTCAAATACATTCCTCATATGAATAAATAATAATCAAAATTCCTTAAAACTCAATAATTAACTGCATTGAAATAACCAACATACGAAATTTCAATACTTTACCTAGTAAAACTAATCATAAACCATCCATAAAAATAAGGTGGATGGTATCATTTTATTATAACCTCAAAAAATCGTAATATTCAAGTATGTTGACATAGATGAAAACACTTTAAAAATATCACTAGAAATTTTCTTGTGGAAAATACCATTTTCAATTTGAAATCATTTATTTAAAATATAAAAATTGTCAAAATATTATGGAAAATTTTTTTCTTTGAAAATTACCTTTGAAACTTATAATGTAATCTTTAAGGAATTTAGCAGTCATGATAGCGGTAATTTTTTCTCATTCCATGTATGTTAAAACAAATATTCCTTTTACATTTTTGGTAAATTATCATAAATTACCTTATTCCGAAAATAACAAAAAGATTCCTTTTCAATCATTTTTTAAAATTTCAAACATGGGTAAAAATTTATTTAATAAATCATTGGATAATATTAAAAAAATATTAAAACATTTTAAGGAAATATATATATATATATATATAAGAGAAATAATTTTTGACCAAAGAGAAGAATAAAGTTAGTTTCCCTTAAAAATATTATTTCGATCTCTTGAGTAATTAAATAGAGGGAATTGAAAGGAAAACTTTTAATTTAAAGAAATAAACTTAGGATAAGAAAATATATTTGGTTAACATATAAAAATAAAATAATTCCTCCAATGGAGAATTAAACATTAAAAATCCTAGATAATGATGAGATTGTGAAATAAACTCTTACCTCAGGTCTGACTTCTTTCATATATGTTCAAACCTCCAGTATAATAAATATAGATTTATTATAAATATATTATAGAACAATAATCATATATATGATACCATATATTATTTACTTATAATGTTTTATCACACATTTATTAACAATTATTTCTTAAAATCATTGTTGAGAGTGATAATTGCTTTCTTTTTCATGTATGTTTTGGTTTGGTAGTTTTAATCCTTATACTTTTATCATGATTAAATGATATAAACAATTTTATTCATGATATAAATATCATATATAATCATTATATATTTATTTATATTAATCCATAAAAATTATAGATAGAAAAATGAATTACATCATCCATGGAGACGGTAGGTCATATGTACGCATAAGTGTTGTTTTCACTTTTCGAAGGATGGAACAAAAGAAATGTAAATAATAATTAACCTTTAAATAATAATTATGATATCATATATATAATTTAAATTAATTAAATTTATCCTTATTACCATCCATGTAAAGTGTAATTTAAAAACAAATATCATCACTTTGGGGAGGTGGTAGTCTATACATACACACGAGCGATGTTATTATTTTTCAACAGATTGGAAGGTAAGAAGATATATGTGATATTATAGTTCTATAAGAATAATAATTTAATAAATTTCATATATAAACCTTAAAATTTTCATAATAACCATTCATTAATGATGGATATGGAAGATGAATTGTATTGCTACGTGGATACGGTAAGTCATACATACGCATGAGTGATACTTTCTCTTCCCATTTGATGAGAAATAGGGTAACTAATGGTGGTTTAACTATCATAATAATATTTAAATTTATTTATAATAATTAATTTATTATTTTATGATTAATACCATATATTTATAGGTATTAAAATAAGAAGTAAAAATAAAGTGATCAGCTATAACGATTACCTCTTCTTTGAAAGAACTCCTTTAGATATACTCTTAAGGATCCTAGGGTTGGTATTTTAGAAATAAAAGAACCTCTATAATGTCGATAAGGATTTTTAGAAGATAATTTTTTAGGGTTTGTTTTATCTATATGGCTTTATGTGGTTTAAATAAGATAAGTAAGGGGTTACCTTTTATAAGTGAGGGTAGGGGCACTCTTGGAATTTCTTAAAAGATTAAAATATAATAAAGTCATTCTCCAGAAAAAATCTTCCAAATGGCTATAGATTCTAATATAATTTATGATGTGGCTAAAATAACATAAAACTATAAAATTTTTAAATATTTAAGTGATTTTTTAAACCTTGTCTTTTGGTTTAACCTGTTAGTTAACTTATTTTAACCTTAATCACAGTAATAATTATTTCAATCTTAAAGGGTTAAAAATGTCCATAATTGGAAAAGTGACTCATTAATAGACCATGGTTTATATTTTAAACAATATTCCATTCACTTTTATGAAGATAATATTTTTATTAATTTTAAATCATTTAATAAAATATTATGTATTATTAAATATCATTAATGTCAATTTGGAACTATTCAATTAATTTGACTTTAAATACACTAAGATAAATATGGAATTATAATATAATCCTTTTAAACACCACTAATATGTTATATTAATATATAAAATTCATGTAACACTATAACTCACTCAAATTATATCACATTTAATATTATTAAAATCATTTATTTTTTTTCTATTAATTGAAGAAATATTGTTTCGCTATTTTATAAGAATTTAAGGTAATCATATAATTATAAAAAATTAAAAAAGAATTACCATTATGAAAATAATTTCATTATTCTCAAAATTAAGATCAATATTATTTCACAAATTTCTTCTGTCCCTATGTGAACACATAAGAGATATTTAAAAGTAAGAGAGTGACATTTTATATTTTTCTTTGCTTTAAATATTATATAGGTCATTTTCCTAGAAAAGTTTTCCTTAAACAATTAAATTTAGATCCTAAGATTACACAGGTAAAATTGCCTTAATTTAATAAGAATTAAGATGAAAAATTTTCACCTTAACCTTTAGTTTTAAATGATGTTAACCAGATTTACCCTTTACCAAGATGACTAAACTTTACTATGGTTTCTATTCATATTGAACAAAAATAAAAGGGGACTATTTACATAATTTAAATATATAAATTACAAATATGTAATCCATTTTATAAAATTAAATTTCTATAAGTTTCAAAAAAAATTAAAAAAAAAATAACCGTGTAAAATGTGACGAAAACTACTTTTAGAAAAAAAAAATACATTTTTAAGCATAAAACTGGATATATATTTTTATCTCATACCCAGAAAAACATTATATGAATAATAAATAATTTTAATGAATATATAACATATACATTTCAATAAAAAATTTCACCAAAAGTTTTTTATTTAATTTATTAAGATAAGATGCATTTTCTCACATAAAAATTGTTTTTTTCATAAAAATATCTCTGTTACTTTCAAAGGATTTTTATTTTCATTTTAACCAATTGAATCATATTAAACATGTGGAAATCGAATTTTTTTCATAATTTAGTTAGTATTATTCATACCCTCTGATCCAACATCTAGGTTATAACCATCACAAAATAATATTTTAATATTTTATCAGAGTTTTGTTTAATATCGGTGTTGCGTGTAACATAAGATATCAAAGAAATAAAATTTATTTAACGATAAATATATTCTGAAATCTCTGTGTGTAACATTATACCCTCCATAAAATTAATTTCACCCTCAATATTCATCATTCGGATACAAACAACTGAGGATACTTTTGATTCATCGTATCCTCGGGATTCCATGCATCTTACTCGATTTTATGATTACGCCAAAAAACATTGACCAGATGAGTGATCTTATTTCATAGAACTTTCTCTATATGATCCAGAATCTATAATGGTTCTTCCTCATAAGATATATCTTTCTATATTGATATGACCTTTGATTTAATTACATGTTAAGGTTCAGGTATGTGCTTCCTTGGGAGAAATACATGGAACACCTCATGAACTTGAGAGAGATTTGGTGGAATCACTAAAAGATAATCTACCATCCCGATACAATCAATAATTTAGAAGGGAAATATATATCTAGGGTTAATATTTACCTTATTTCCAAACCTCATAACCTTCTTCCATGGATATATTCATAAGAATACCTAATCACCAAATTCAAACTCTAGATCTCATCGATAATTATTAGCATAACTTTTTTATCCACTCTAGCTGCCCTTATGTGTTGTTGAATGGATATAAACTTTTCTACCATTTCATATAATAGATCAAGTCACAATAGCTTTGTTTCTTTAACTTCATCCTAATACATTGGAGTTCTGTACTTCCATCCATAAAGGGCTTCATAAGGACCCATTTGAATTCTAAAGTGAAATCTATTATTTTAGGAAAATTCTACTAAAGGAAGGTGTTAATACCAAACAAATTTAAAAACCATATTCCAAGATCTCAACATATATTATAGAGTTTTAATAGTCCTATAATACTGACCATCTATTTGAGGGTGATAAGTAGTGGTGAAAATCAACTTTGTATCCAGATCCTACTAAAGTATTCTCCAAAACTTCGAGGTAAACCCTAGATCCTGATCAAATACAACTAAGAGTGGTACCCCCTGAAATCCCATAAATTCATTAATTTATAAATGAGTAATCTTATCAAGAGATAAATCTTTTCTAATGGAAATAAAATGTTTGCATTTCATAAAGTGATTGATTATAACCCATATAGCATCATTCCCTTTAGATGTTTTGGGGATTTCGATGACAAAATACATGGAAATGTTTTCCCATTTCCATTCCAGTATGGGTAACAGTTGTAAAATCCCCTTGGACTTCTGTCTCTCATCCTTACATGATGACATACCAGGAATTGAGATACATACTCCACAATATCCTTTTTCATGTTATCCCACCCTAAATACACTTTTATATCTCTATACATATTCATAATTTTAGGGTAAATAGAGAATGATGAACTATGAGCTTCATTTAACAACTCCTTCTTCAAGTTTGGTACATATGGAACATGTAATCAATTTCTAAACCTTATTATTCTAGAATGGTCATGGTTAAACTCAGGAATATTCTTCATGTTTCTCTATTATTCCAAAACTTCCTTTTACACCTTCTTAATCCTCTCATGGATGGATGGTTAAACGTTCATATGAGAAAGATAAGATATTTCCCATTTTCTCATTATTTCAAGATCCATCATCTTTAAATCCATAAATACAGGATCTCTTTAAATTCTCATGAAGGAAAAAAAAATATCATGGTATTTCTGAATCAAAGCATCAACTACCTTGTTCTTCTTTCCAGGGTGGTATTGTATTGAGAAATCATAATCTTTGATCAACTACAACAATATTCTATGGTGAATATTCAACTCTTTCTATGTAAATATATACTTCAAGTTTTTATAATCAGTATATATATCACACCATTCACTATATAGATAATGACTCAATATCTTCAATGCAAAAATTACCACCTCCAATTCCAAACCATGGGTCGGGTAATTTTTCTCATTCATTTTTAATTGGAAAGATGCATATACTATCTCTATGTCATTATACATGAGTAAGCATCACAATCCCTTCTTTGATGAATATCTATAGATCACAACCTTTTTTCCACTGTAGGGTTGTGAAAGAATAGGAATGATTACCAAATTTCTCTTCAATTCTTTGAAATTCTATTTACATTCATTTATCCATAAGAACTTAACCCCCTTCTGTGTTAACTTAGTGAGTGGATTAAATATTCATGAGAAATGTATCACAAAGCTTTAGTAGTATTCATCCAACCTAATGAAACTATAGATCTCTATTTTTATGGTTGGTCTAGGCCATTTCTCAATAACATCCATCTTTGGAGGATCCACCAATATACCCTCACTTGAGAATATATGACATAAGAATGAAACTTTCTGATTCCAAAATTCACAATTGGTAAATTTAGCATAAAACTTCTCCTTCCTAGGGGTATTCAACACAATTATAAAAAAAATTCTCTTCCTTACCCTTTTAATATATATGAATATTGTCTATAAATACTACAAAAAACGGATCAAGGTAATCTTTGAAGTCTCTATTTATTAAATCCACGAATATAGAAATATCATTGATAAGTTAAATGGAATTACTATAAATTCATAATGATAATACCTTGTATGAAAGTCTGTATTGGGTATATAATCCTTTATGATCCTTATCTTACGATATCCAGATCAAAGATTAATCATGGAAAAATATAGATCACATCATTATTGATCAGAAAAATCATTAATATGAGGTATATGATACTTATTTTTAATAGTGATATTGTGAAGTTCCTAATAATCAATGTCAAGACGCATTGAACCATATTTCTTCTTAAAAAATGAATAGGTTCACCCCATGAAGTAGAAATATTCCAAATGAATCCCTGATCTAGATTCTCCTAGAGTTTTTTCTTCAATTCATGCACCTCAATTGGGGCCATTCTATATGGAGTCTTTAAAATAATCATAGACTAAGGTATGAGTTCTATTTAAAACTCAACTTCATGATTTAGGGGAAGACTAGGAATGTCCTTGGAAAATACATTAGTATATTCTCAAAAAATAGGCACATTTTAAATGTTGGGTTCCTCCCCAACCATTTGAGATAAATATCCCTCATGAATAGGTAGAAACCCCCATATGATAGAATTAATTTCTATTTGGTGTTTAGGTTCATACTCACACTGATATATGGTGGTAGTTTGATTTAGAATATTGAATGTAACTTCCCTTCCTCCACAATTGATATGGTATATATACTGATAGATCCAATCCATGCACAAAATTACATAAAATTCGGCAATAGGAATAATAATAATATTCACAAGAATAATATTCCCACAAACTTATATTGGAGAGGAGTTATAGACTTGTTATGTAGTCATCCTACCATAAGTATTTTTCATCACTAAATCAACATCTAATCTTTGAGTTAGTGATGTGATACCGTTAGAAAATTCTTCAGATATAAAAGTGTGGGTAAAACCAAAATCATATAAAATATTTACAATCCTAGAGCTGATGATAAGTGTACCTGTAACCACATTTATAGTAACTTCCACTTCAACTTTAGTAATTACATACTCTTGGCCTTCTCCCCTTGGATTCATTTATGGTAAGTTCCCTTAACATTTGGGGAATTGTTTGGAATAGTTCCACATATCCTTACAGTTAAAGCACTACACTTTGATAGATTCTCCCTTACCATGCATTCTAAATCATGGTGGCTTTTATCTCTAAACATTAAGCAAACTCCTTTTCCTTTTAAGCATGTACCAAGGTGTTTCTTTCCATAAGTACCACATGTAGGAAAATCCATCTTTCTCTTCTCCCCTTATCTATTTTTTTCCTACCATCCATTTCTTATCTTTCTTTCCTTCAAATACATAATACTTAGAGAATTAATTCTCTGTTTTGATGGTACATGATACTATATCCTCATATTATGAGAATGTTTGGTAGAATATTTCCCTTAAAAGGATTGGATTTAAACCATCAAATAAATATTTAATCTTTCTCTTTGGATTATGTATATAGTCTGAAGCATGCCTTGTTAACCTTGTAGAGTTATCTTCATAATTTGAAACATTTTACTCCTTTTGTCTCAAACTAAATAATTTTCTCTCCATATATTCTCATTCTTAATGAGGAAAATATTTTTCCAAGAAAATTTCCATAAAATACTTCCACTCCATGCTCATTATTTCCTCCTCATTCTTATTGTTTTGAATTAATGACCACTATTTATCCTCATCACCCATGGTATGATAAACTTCCATGAAACCCTTCTCCCTTTCATTACTTCCCAAAGTGATAAATATATTTTATAAAGAATTTATCCATTTCCTAGATACAAATGGATTTGTGATTCCATTGAATGATGGAGGTTGTTGTCGCACGAAACAGCCTAACATTATTACACTATGTTTCTGATTATTAGGATGCTCTATACGGGAAGGTATATTGGTCATAACTTGAGTCATCTACCCCAATGTAGTTATAATTTTTTCAATTCTAACTCCAGGTCCAACTTCATTATCTTTGCTAAGCAGGTAATCTCTACAAATATTTCATGCAGTGATACGATTTACATTACTTACACAAGGCACCATTTTTAGACAATATAAAATAGTATATTATATCATACCATTATGAATCATAATGTATAATTTCAGAACTAGTTAACACTTAGCATAAATGTTAATATTTATGTATAACTAATATTAGAATCATAATTTTTGTTTCTTTTAAAATATTCTAAAATCATAAAAATATTTTTAATATTTCATAATGGTTTATAAAGAAATTTTAATTAACTATAGAATATACTCCAAGAGTTTCAAACTAGGTCTATAGTCAGGGCACACTCACCATTTACCATAATTATGTTTGAGACATACTCGACAAACTCTTTTCTAGGTTATTACCCCTAGATGCATTTATTAAAAAATCATGTCCACTTTTAGTATTCATACATGGATGTAGAACTAAGAAAACCACATAATCTCTACATTAAAAAATATTAGGATGTTATATTATACATAGACTAATCCTAAAAGATATTCATATGGTTATTCTCCCTAATCTACATTTTCCTAAATCTATTTCTCAAGGTTTCTACTAAACTTTATCCGATACTAACTCTAAATACCCCAACCCTAGTAGCCTAGAGTCAATAAATACTTTATTATATTAGAACTTGATATTAGAAATCATATCCCAAAGGATCATATAGTTTGAAAGTATTAGTAAACTAGATACATACTTCAATCCCAAATTATATTGAAAACATAAAATATAACATCGTATTTTCTTTGGTATCATCATTATTTCCTCTATAATATCCTTGCATGTAGTGACTTATTTTTTTGGACATGATGAAATTTCAATGGAATTTGAATATAATAATTTGTTGGATGTTCTATTTTTTAAACCAAGCTTTGTAGTGAAAATATGAGTTTTAAAACACTTAAATGTGTTGTATTTTAGTTGGATTTAGGATCTTGAGAGGTGTCCCGGGTGGTTCATTGTGTTTCAGGAGCACTGAGCCCCAAAAACTCAAGTTCGGGTGGATTTGTAAGGGTGCATGGTTTGTCTAAAACCATGTGTAACACCAGTGTAAATTATGTTCCTTCTTCAGGTGAGAAAAGGTAACCCACACGGGCTGCGCATGATTTCCCAAACTGTGCGCCTAGACCGTACGCTTAGTGACATTTAGGCAGTATGTGTGTACTATTTGGTACATGGTTGGTGTATGGTTGGAAAATCCATGTGGGGAAACCATTTGGGGTATGGTTATCATATAGAGGGAGCTTCATGGTTGGAATACTATTTGACCAATCGTGTAGCCCCTCTTTTAAAGGGGAATTTAAAATTCTACCCTTAATGACCCAAATAAACTAATTTATCCTCCCTCCTCTCTTCAAACTAGTGGGTGACTCCTCCTTCCCTCACACATGAGGCTTATCCCAAGCCTAACCTAGGATTTGATCTAACTCCTCCATCTGTTTTCATAATTGAGCATCGTAGGTCACTATGGATTCCTCTCAGTATACTATATATTCCTCTTGAACCTTTTTCTATTTAACTCTCTCTCAAAGAAGTTATCATAGTGTGATCTAATTTTCCCTATTTCTAGGGAGTTTGTCCATTTCCTTGATTTCTCTCGAACCGAATGAAATCAAAGCTTGATATCAGACTCATGGGCCATCCTTTTTATAAGGTGGGTTTTTTATATTCTTTCCCAAAGTTTTATTTTGTTCTGTATGGTGCATCATTATTTCACACGTTTGAACCTTCCAGTAATGCCTCTAACTTGTTGAATAAATTAAATTAAATTTTCACCATGTCTATTATGACCCTAGTGAGTGGATAATTAACAATTTGGTTTATTTCCTTGACTTAGGCCACTCTGATGGGTGTGCTTCCTCCCTTGTGACCTAACACCCTTGAACCTAGTTTTGTTTGAACACCCCTGAGTACGTGTTTCACCCTTAATAAATGACTTATATTAATAAATGGAATTAAGATGGATTTTTATTCATGATTTAATCCCTTAATCTTATTGTGTATTCTTCATTCCATGGTTGAACTCTTTGAATGAAATTAACTTGATTAAATTGGTTAAACGAAACTAATTTAATGCCTTATGATTTTTGCTTATGTCTTAGACCATTTTCCTATGATTTATTTCTCACACTTCTTGACTGTTCTCTCTTCCATGTGTCATATACTATATTCGTATCTCTTATTACTCTTATCATGCTTATATTCTTATGCTTTATGTGATGTACCTATGCTTATTCAAGTTATTAAATGCCTATGTTTTGTTCCATGTCTGCATTTCCTTATAGCCTTGTGCTTATGCTTAGGCTTAATACCTATTGTCTTTGTCCATAATCTATAGTTTCTTGGTTTGTATGAAATTATTGTGCTAGATTTTTTATCAAGTATTAATCCTTAACTCATTAATGAGATGTGATTTTAATGATATGCCTCACCTACTGCGAGTCAGGAGAGAACACGGGTCCCAACTTAAGGATGGTGTGGATGGACTCGTCGTGTTTGGCTTAGATCTAATTAACATATGGGGAGTAATCCCTTGGATTAACTTGTAAGAGATCTATCAGTGGTTTATGGTACTTTTGGGTGAAATTGGTTCCCTAGGGGAGAAATCATGGATGGACCCATTGGAAAGATGGTTATGCCATGCCATGGATGATACCTGGTCCTCGATGTGAGATACTTGGTACAGACTCAAAGTTTACCATACCATGAGTGATATGAGGGATGTATTTATGATTAACCTCTAATGGACTCAGTGGTACTGGTTATATCAAGGGATCTTGTAGAGACCCTTTGGATTCAATTATGGATCACCTTAGATAGGCTCATAATTCCATGACTAGATTTGAAAGATTCTTTTCATGGATTAATTGTAGTGCCTTATTTTTTGTGTGGTTATGATTACAAAGTGGTATCAAAACGCTTGGATGATATCCTAAGGGTGTGACCGCCAAGACAAAGCACATGATTGGAGTTATCCTATTTTTTTACTTCATATGTGATACCTTTTATATTACCATTTTACTTCTAAAGGCTTACTAATTTTAGAAATTCAGCTTAGGCCGAATCAAGTAGAATCAGTCAGGTCTCCATTTAGGAACACGTACCAAAGTGTTATTTATTTAGTATATTATTGATTTACTCATATTCACTTATGTTTTCACACTATTAATTTTATACTACATGAGGTATATTGATCTAGACACCATTAGTGGTAGCCTACTGTGATTATATCTCACACCCTACTTGAGCCGCCATTGCACTGGGGTACCTGATAAGATCTTTATGGTTATAGGTCCTTGGATTTATTATTTGTGTTGTGATGTGTACTTGGAATCTAGGGAAAATATTACTGAGATTGTACTTAATATGATCATGGAGTTAGTCCTTGGGATCTTAGTCATTTTATTATATTGTATTGTCTGATGTACTTCCTTCTTGTATTTTGTAGCACCATATGGACATGCATGCATAATTATATGTATTGGAATTGAACATTTACTTTTATTTATTGTATTGATATTATTCTTTTGCTGCTCTATATTTATTCTATTAACACTTCCTCTATTTTTTGTTATTTATTTTATGATATACCATTTTGTTACTCTTATTATGATGGTATATTCTCCCCACTATACCATCAATAGATCCTCGCTACTATTTGTAATACTCTGGCATATGGGGAGGTGCGCTTAAGGTCATGTATCATCTGTCCTGGATACAGATTTAATGGCCAAGTCATGACATTACAAAGTTGTATCATAGGTTTCTTTTCATTTTTCTTACTATTTTGGGCTATTAGATAGGAGACTAGGAATGTGTCGGCACTTGGTAAATAGTCATTAATAGGAGTGATAAACCCATGTATGGGGAAAATTCCAAGTGTCCATGGCTAGGATTTTCATTCATGTTATTCGTGTTACAGTTGATTTTGATTTTACCTTTAGTGATTGGATTACTTTCCACCACTTACTGATATATGAGATTTTAGTATTTACACTTGGCCTAATACGAGAAAGAAGTAGCATTACATGAATCAATGTAGGCAAGTATGTATTCACATGCCATGCATATTCCATGCCATGTAGATTGCATTGCTAGGTTGTCTAAAATTGTTGACGTACCTTGCGTATTGTTTTCTTACCTATTATATTCCATAGTTGAATTCTTCTTGCTTATACAGTATCTTTCCAAGATTATTTTTTGTGCCTTATGATTTATTTAGAATGTTTTTCTACTTACCATATTGGGTGATAAATTAGTATTCTCTACTTATATTCCATGATTCTATTATTTTAGTGTTATGATTAGCATGTTGGTTGTGTTCCTTGGGTTATGTAGTAGCCTTCTATGGTTGAATTTTCATGGTCCCTTATTTTCTTTCCATGTTAAACCATATGTAATGGTTATATTTATCATGTCTATCTAAATTTTAAAGTGTGAAATTAGTTATTGGGGGCAACAACTCACTAATAAATTATAACATGTTTGATCCATGGACCATTAGTTCCATGGGCTGAAACATTATTGTTTCGGTTAGATGGGATACAATTTCCAATTTGTTAAGTGTATGGTCACCTTATGAATTGGAATAGGGTAACCCATAAAATTGAACCACTTTATATGTACTTATTATAAATAGATACTATTTTTTGAATGTTAAGGTTGTTGAATTTTCTTTTGATCCTAAATAAAATGGTTGTGGATAGATGGGAGCCACTCGCAACTTGTAAATTGTATGGGTGTCTTATAATTTGATAGGTGGTAACCTATAAAACTGAACAATATGTTATGATATTTATACTTAGAAAATGTTGTAAATATAAATTTTTCTAAGTTTCGATCGTAAATGTTTTAGTCTCATTATTAAGACTTGTAACCCTCATGCTTGGTCTTAATGACTCGTATGGTTAAATTTAAAAATTCACAATTGGACCTAAGTAGGTCAGTTGGGGTATATTTCTTAATAAATAAAACACTAAGGTTTTTTTAAATACTAATGATTAAAAATGTTTGGGTTTCTTTTAGTTGAACCTAAAATTTCTTAACGAAACCCTCTTAGTTTGCCTTTACTTTTTATATTCCTTAATGATTAACCCCATGGGGGGTATACTTATGCTATGTGATGATGGTATTTAAAGTGTCTATAGACACCTATATGGTTTTTCATGTAAACATAAGGTGGAATACCTTTTGCCCAGACCTCATAAATTAATAGAAGACCTTTTAATATTCTTTGTGATGTAATTGTTTGAGGCCTTCTAAATAAATTAATGGTGTTTAAATAGGGTTTATGTGATGAAATGACCTAATTATGATGGGATTTCCATAAATGAATAATGTTAAAAGGGAGTTTAATATAACTTACCCATTTTTTCTTATGGATTTTTCTAAATTATGTGACTTGTGTAGATGTTCGTTTCCTAGATGGTACTTAACTTTATTTTGAGCCTTTAAAATGATTAATGAAATTAGCTAAAAATTAAGGTAATGACTAAGATGGAACCTTAATGTATTTTTTTGGATCTAACCCTCATGGAAGGGTAGTTTAAATCCTTTCTTATTTTTTTCTTATGTATCTTTCTTAGAACAGAGCATGAGAGTTATATGTAGGCCCATTCTTCTTTAGTTAAATCAATCCAAGGCTCTTAATGCTAGTTACATTTCCTAGGTGTGACCTCATTTGGGGTTAACATTTTCTATTTTGGAAAGGGGATGGCCTATTTTAGGTAACGCCCTTAGATATTCAAAGCATTTTATAGTTACTTATGAGTTTTATGATGAGTGGAACTATTTGTGTGTTGTTGTCCATGTAGGACTCTAAGTTTCTAAAATAAGACCCTTGTTTTGATGGGTGTTCATGTGTTGTTTTGACCTTTTATACAAGTATGAGCATTAAAAAATGCTCAATTCTAGTAGGCTATGAATGCCAATTACATGGTCAGCCGCTTAGTACGTCTCATGACCCTAATTCTCTTTCTTTCTCAGTGTTAGTCGACTTGGGAGGTCATTATTCTATTTTACACACATATGGGATGGTACGCCTTTGATCCATTTTTCTGCATGGGCCATCAGATACTTGAATACTTAGGGATAATAAGCCTATGAATAGTATCAAGGATGTTCTATTTTCTCATTTGATCTAGGGGTAGTATGAATTGATACATGAAATACCTTCAATTTAATTAAATGGTGCAGTGAGTTGTTGGGTTTGGTGAGAATCAATTTACTATTGAGTTTTCACACTTGAATCACAGGTTATATCCACGGAACAATGGGATAGGAATTAGTTAAAATCAAAATCATCCCAATTCTTGGGTGGATGTTTTAAATAGGATCATGTGTTTTAGTATGCTGGATAGTTGTTTCGATTTTATGCCTAATGCCTTACATATAGGAGTGTGACTCGAAGAAGCATAATGCATATTCCTAGTGAAAACCTAATCAATCATGTTGTTAAGTGGATATTTTATTTCCCTTTTCAAGTTAATTCTTGGAAAAAGCATGCTAGCCATGTCTAGGACCCACAGTCAGTGGTCCATAGAGCATGTGTTGTGGGATAATTTCTCTTATCTATAAATCCAACATTAAGGATACTCCTAAGGTGGGGAGTGTCACTTCATTTCTAGTTAAACAAGTCCTTCCATGTATAAGGATCACACTAGAATGACCTTCTCAAAGTGGTTGGTATCAATTTTGAATTCCCTAGAGGTTGGTGAGTTCAGACTATGTCGGTTCATATAAGGCATCACGATGATGAAGGATTGGATAAGTATGAAACCTTTGTGACACTATTAGTGAGGGAATGACTTCAGTGGTTGTGCCTAAGTGATAATAGTATGCCTCATGTGATCAAGGAATTGTGATCGGTTGATGGAGATGTATCAGCAGGGGAAGTCAATCTTTCTTTAAAAGAAGTCACTCGATGATGGTTTGACTGTTATTCCTTTCTAAAGTTGGTAGGGTTGGTTTGAAACTATACTAATAAGTTTACCCTATTTGTGAAGGTATTTTCTTGAATCCTTTTTTGGAAACTATTAAAATCCTATTATTTTATTATTAGCTAAATGATGATCATATCCCCTATCTTGACATCGCTTGGGCACACTGAGAGAGCATCAGTTTTATGTCATGCTAAATTTTAACAGTCTTAAGGATGGTTGTGTGGTCTTTATAAAAATTCTCTTTGGAAGCATGGTTGTCCTTAGAAGAATGGGTAGTCCTGAGTGATACCTTGGTTCCCTAATAGGAACACCATGTTCAAACTCATGGACACTAGTGGTTTCCCTTTAACATGATCGCTAGATGGATGCCACTTGGGACTCTATCATTGTTCTTGGTATGTGTACATTCAGATTGGTACTAACATCTCTCTTGAAAATTTCATTTGAGTTTTTCATTGAATGATCACCTTGGACTCTTGTTGATGATTCCAAGATTACCCTAGACTTTAATCAAGCTTAGAATGGATATTTGAAAGGGGTATCGGTCCAAGTGTGTTGGATTGGTTATACACCCATGGTCATGTCGAAACACATTAGCATAAGTGGATTTTTGGATAGAGATGTCATCAGAGGCTGGTTATGGGCTTCGATGAGCTTTCTCTAATAAAAAATTGAGGTTCCTTTTCTAAAGGCTTTGGAATAGCACTTGAAAGGCATTGGTTGTCTAAGTCGAGTTCTTCGGGGGAAGTCGGCCAAGGATGGTTTGACTAGTTTCTCCTCTCTCTTGTAGTATGTGTTCGGTGAGGAACCTCTTAATGGAATGTTTTTGAGTTTAGTTAAGTGAGGTGAGTGTTGAATGAGACTTTTTATGAAAATTTGGATCAAAAAAACCCCTGATGTTTATTGGGATTCGACTGACCATTTTTTTGAATGATGCCTAGGGAATCGTTGGATCACTAAGGGCCTGCTTAAATCAGTAGTTCCATTAGTGGGATACTATGACTCATTTGTTTTTATTGAAAATTCTAGATCTTGGTGGTAAAGTACAATGATGTTGTGATCATTTTTTGGGTAAGATAAGAATTTTTAGGATCCATCTCATTGTTTTAGTTCAAAAAAACAAAAATTAGCATGACTTTTTATGGATTATGTGCCATGTGCTAAGGTGAAGCTCATAGGTACATTGGGAATTTGGAAACATAGCACGGATGTTTGAAAAATACTTCCCAACCTAAGTAGTTCAAGTGATTTTATTCTTATTTTTAAAAGAATTCTTGGGGATGATAAGTTTTAAGATGGGGAGATTTTAGCATCTCTTGTTTTTGGACCTGATAAAATTTCAAATGAATTTGAATTTAATCATTTTTGTGGATGTTCCATTTTGTAAAATAAGATTCATAGTGAAAATCAAAGTTTTGGAACACTTAAATGTTTTTTTAGTTGTATTTGGGAGCCTGATAGGTGTATCGGGTGGTTCATAGAGTTTCTATTATACCAAGCACCAAAAAATCAAGTTTGGGTGGACAGGTAAGGGTGTACGGTTTGTCTAAAATTGTGCATCCTACCAGTGTAAACCATGTGCCTTATACAGGTGAGTATAAGTGACCTACATGGGTTTTTCATGGTTTCCCAAACCAAATTCCTATCTTTCATGCTTATTTCCATTTAGGTAGTATGTGTGCACTATTTGGCTCATAGTTGGCACACAGTTGGACAAACCATATGGGGATACAATCTAGGGTATGGTTCTCGTACAGTGGGAGATGCAAAGTTGGTGCATGTTTTGGCCAACTATGTAGACAAACTGTGAGATCCCTATTTTAAAGTTGAGTTTATAATTCTACCCTTAATAACCCAAATAATCTAATTTCTACTCCCTCCTCTCTTTATTCTAGTTGGTGACTCCTCCTTCCCTCAGGCGTGAGGCTTCTCCCAAGCCTAACTTAGGATTTGATCTAAATCCTCCATACATTGTCAGAATAGTGCATTGTCAGTCTCTATGGATTCCTCTATATAATCTGTACATTCCTCTTGAAACTTTTTCTATTTACCTCTCTCTCAAGTAAGATATCATGGTGAGATCTATTTCACCCTATTTCCAGGTTTTTCATTCATTTATTTGATTCCTACCGAACATGACCAAATCAAAGATTGATATTTGATGTATGGTTCGTCCTTGGTATAAGGTAGGTGGTTTAGCTTCTTTACCAAAGTTTCATTGTGTTCTATATGGTGTGTTGTTGTTCCATGCATTAGAACTTTTCGACGACACCTCTAACTTGTTGAATAAATTAAATTGAGATGTAACCATGTATGGTATGACCCTAATGAGCGGTGAATCACCACTTTGGGTGATCACCTTGAATTATTCTACTCTGATGGGTGTTCTTCCTCCCTTGTGACCTAACTCCATCGATCATATTTTTTCTTAACACCCCTGAGGTTGTGTTACACCCTTAATAAATTCTTTATATTAATAAATGGAATTAAGATGGATTTTTAGTCATGAATTAAACCCTTAAGCTTAATTCCTATGCTTTATGCCATGGCTTAACTCTTTGAATGAAATGAATTTGACTAAATTTTTTAAATGACACTAATGAAATGCCTTATGCTTTTTTATTATGTCTTAAACCATTTTCGTTTTTATTATTATTCATTTCTCACACTTCTTGTTTGTTCCCTATTCCATGTTCCATATACTATATGCTTATTTATTATTCCACTTATCATGCTTATATGATTATACTTTATGTGATGTGCCTCTTCTTATTAAAGTTGTTAAATGCCTATGTTTTCTTCCATGTGTAAATTTCCTTGTATCCTTATGATTATTAATAGGCTTAAAGCCTATTGTCTTTGGCCATATGACATAGTTTCTTGGGTTGTATGAGATAATTGAGCTAGCTTGTTTAGAATGTATTAATCCTTGCCTCGTTGATGAGATGTGATTGTGAATGTTATGCCTCACCTACTATGGGCTGTGAAAGAACACGGGCCCCGACTTAAGGATGTCGTGGATGGACTCACCATGCATGTCTTGGATCTACATGATACACTGGGAGTGATCCTTTGGCTTGACTTAGACAGGCTATCTAGGAGGTTTATTAGACTCATGGCTGACATTGGTTCCCTATGGGAGAAACCATGGATGGACCCATTGGAAAGATGTCTATTCCATGCCTTGAGTGATACCTAATCCCCTATGTGAGATACTTGGTATGGACTCAGAGTTTACCATACCATGAGTGATATGAGGGATGTCGTCACGAGTCACCTCAGATAGACTCGGTGGTATTTGTTATATCAAGGGATCCTACAGTGACCCTTGGGATTCCATTATGGATCACCTTGTATGGGATCAGGATTCCATGACTGGACTTGATAGTTTCTTTTCATGGATTACTTATGGTGCCTTATTTGTTTTGTTATGATTACAAAGTGGTATCAAAACTCATGGATAATGTCCTAGGGGTGTGACCACTAATCCAAATCACAAGCTTGGGGTTAGACTATTTATGTTTCTTCATATGTGATACCTTTTATATTACCATTTTAATTCTATAGGTTGCCTTGTTTTATACATCCGGCTTAGGTCTAAGTGGGTAGAATTAGTCGGGTATCCATTTAAGAACCTGGACTAAAGAGTTATTTATTTAGTATATTATGTATTGCCTCATGTTAACTTATGTTGGAAATCTATTCATTTTAAAGTGAATGATATGGATTTATCTAGTCACTATTGGTGGTGGCCTATTGGGATTATATCTCAGACCCTGCTTGGGCCACCATTTCACTAGGGTACCCAAGAAAATATTTATGGATATAGGTCCTTGGATTTATTTCTTCTGTTGTTCTATATACTTGGGAGCTAGGGAGTATAATACTGATCTAATACTCAGGATCCTCATGGATTTAGTCCTTAGGATCTTAGTCATTTTATTGTATTGTACTATTATTTGTACTTTTTACTTGTATCTTGTAGCACCATATGTATATGCATGCATTATTATATGTATTAGCATTGGACATTTACTTGTATTCCTCCTATTGATATTATTCTTTAATTTCCCTTTTTTTCTTCTGTCTTTGACTCTTATATTGTATTTTATTTATTTTATAATATACTGTTGTGATTATCTAGTTATTAGGGTATAGTATCCCCACTATACCGTCATTATACCTTTTCTTCTAGTCGGTAGCCTATGGCGTATAGGGAGGCATACTTGAGGTTATGTGGTGACCAGTTCAGCTACTGATTTAATGGTTAATCGAGTAAATATGTTACATTGAATATAATTCATAATAAACTTACTAGATTATTGAGGAAATAAAATAGATTAAATGGATGATATCAGATTCTTAGTAAGGGTATGCATGCAGTGGAAGATAAACAAGGCATGAATAACAAGGAAAGAATAAATTACAATAAAATAATTTCATATAAATAATCAAAAAAGATTAAAACTTATCCATGGAATACATAACTATTCAAATAATCACATGGATATCAATAACATATTTTATAATTATGGAATGCATAATGTCATACATCTTAAACTTACCATCAAGGCCTTGTGCCAAGATATCAAAAATTACAACAAGGTAGTATGCCAAGACATCTACATAAATGGGTAAGGCCTCAGCCAAATACTCAATCTATTTTGTCTCATGAGACCCATCTATGAATAAAGGGTATTTTTAATTTTGTTCCCCATCAATCACTTATTAATTTTAATTCATTCATTATATGAATAAACAATAATCAACATGCCTTAAAAATATATAACAACCTATATTGAAAGAACTAACATAAGTAATTTCAATACTTTACCTAGTAAAACTAATCATAACTCATCCATAGAAATAAGGTGTATGGTATCTTTTTAGTATTTCCTCAATAACGTATAAGCTTCACACAGTATTTTAAAATAGATTAAAATAATTTAAAAAGTTCACAGGAAAATTTTGTGAGGAAAGTACCCTTTTCACTTTGAAATAACTTATTTAAAATCTAAAAAATTTACAAATATTGTAGAAAAAAATTTATTTGAAAATAACCATTGAAACTTATAAAGGAATATTCAAGTAACTATTTGTTCATGATGGTGGTAAATTCTTTTCATTTCATCTACATTAAAACAAATATTCTTTTACATTTTTAGTAAATAATCAAAAAGTACCTTTTTCAAAAATTTATTAGAATATTCCTTTTGAAAAAAAAATTAAAAATTTATACATGGTTAAAAATATATTTAATAAATAATTTGTTAATATTAAAAATACTCTTTAAAACATTTTAATGAAAATATAGATATTAAGATAAATTAATTTCGATCAAAGAGAGAAATAAAGTTAGTTATCCTTAAAAATATTCTTTCAGTCTCTTGAGTAATTAAAGAGATTAAAATGAAATTAAAACATGTAATTTAAATAAATAAACATAGGATAATGAAATATATTTGGTTTAACATATAAATATCAAATAATTACCCCAACATATACTTAACCATAAACTATCCCAAATAATAAGGAGATTGTGAAATAAATACTTACCTCAGGTTTGACTTCCTTCATCCATGTTCTAACCTCCTATAAAATAAATATATATTTATTATAAATATATTATAGAACCATAATCATATATAACATACCATATATTATTTACTTATAATCTTGTATCACTCATTTATTAATAATTCTTTGTTAAAACCATTGTTCTAAGTGATAACTACTTCATTTTTCATGTATGTTTTATTTGGTAGTTTCAATATTTGTACTTTGATAATGGTTCCATGATGTTCATAATTTTATTAGTGATATAAATATCATATATAGTCATTATATATGTATTTATATTAATCTATAAAAAGTAGAGATAGAAAAATGAATTACATCGTTCGTGAAAACGAAAGGTCGTATAAAGTCATGAACAATATTTTTACTTTTTGACGGATGGAATAAAAGAAAGGTAAAAAATAATTAACATTTAAATAATAATTATGATATCATATATATCATATAAATTCATTAAATTTATTATTATTACCATCCATGTAAATCATAAGTGAAGAACAAATCACATCACTTCATGGAGGTGGTACTCGACACATACGCATGTGCGACGTTATCATTTTCCAATGGATTAGAAGGTAAGAAGATATATGTGGTATTATAATTAAACATTCATAATTATAATATAAATATCATATATAAACCTTAAACCCATCATAATAACCATTCATGAAATATTTTTATGGAAAATGAATTGTATCACTACCTGTATACGGTAAGTCGTACGTACGCACGAGTGATACTTTCACTAATCATTAGATCATAAAGAGGGTAAATAATGGTGTATTTATATTCATAATAAAATTTAAATATATTAATAATACTTAATTTATTATTTTATCAGGAATACAATAGATTTAGTGGTGTTAAAATAATAATTAAAAATAAAGTGATTGGTCACTATGATTGCTTATTCATTGAAAGAAATCAAATAGAAATCCTATTTAAGGATCCTAGGGTTGGTCTTTTAAGAATAAAAAAACATGTATAAGGTTGATAAGGATTTTTATAATATAATTTTTTAGAGTTTGGTTGATATAGAAGGCTCAAAGTGGCATAAAGAAGAG
The DNA here is from genome assembly GCA_963277665.1 of Viscum album. Lineage (NCBI taxonomy): Eukaryota > Viridiplantae > Streptophyta > Magnoliopsida > Santalales > Viscaceae > Viscum > Viscum album. The sequence goes on from OY728141.1 coordinate 1,432,664,361, forward strand.
AAAGAAGGGGTTCCCTATTATAAGTGAGCGGAGGGGAACTCTTGAACTTTATTAAAAGATTATAATAAAATAAATTATCTAGTAAAATGATTCCAAATTTCAAGATATTTAAATATAAGGTATTTTTTTGTTGAAATACAGTGAAAAAATAAAATTTTGATGGTTTAGGTGTTTTTTAAACCTTATATTTTGGTTTAACCCCTTAGTTAATCTATTTTAACTTTAACCACGATAACAATTATTTCAATCTTAAAGGGTTAATAATGTTACCATTAATGGAAAAGTGACTCATAAATGTACAATGATTGATATTTTAAACCATATTATATTCACTCGGATGAAGAAAATATTTTTATGAATTTTAAATTATTTAGAAAATATTACTTATTATAAAATATCATTAATGTCAATTTTGGAACTATTCATTTAATTTGACTTTAAAGACACCAAGAAAAATATTGAATTCAAATATAATAATTTTAAATATCACTAATATGTTATATTATTCTATAAAATTTTTGTAACACTATTAATCACTCAAATTATATTACTTTTAATATTTTTAAAAACATTTATTTTATTTTACTATTAATTGATGAAATATTGTATCGGTGTTGCATAAAAATTTAAGGTAATTATATAATTACTAAAAATTAAAAATAAATTAAAATCTTGAAAATAATTTTATTATGCTCAAATTTTCCATTAATATTATTTCACAACTTTCTTTTATCCCTATGCGAACACATAAGAGATATTAAAAAAGTAAGAGAGAAACATTTTGTATTTTTTTCATATTATATAGGTCATTTTCATTTAAAATTGTCCCTTAAAAAATTAAATGTTTAGAATAAGGTGATCATTGTATAATTAAATTCATCCAATAAGAATTAAGATGAAAAATGGTGACCTTGACACTTAGTTTAAACCTAGGTTAACCCAGTTTACCCTTTATAGTGGTGATTAAAATTTACTATGGTTACTATTTAAATTAACCAAAAATAAAAGGGAATTATTTAACAAATGTAAATCACATGACTCAAAATATAAAATCCATTTTATGAAATTCAATTTATATAAATTTTAGAAATTTATTTTAAAAATAAGTGTGTAATTTGAGATGAAAATTGTTTTTTAGAAAAATACATTTTTAAGCATAACACTGGATATATATTATTATCCCATGGATTTAAAAATTTTAAATAAATTTTAATTTTTTTAATGAATATAAATTATATTAACTTAATTAATTCACCAAAATTGGTTTATTTAATTTATTATGATAAAACACATTTTCACGCATAAAAAGAGTTTTTTCAAAAAAATATTTCTTTTACTTTAATTGGATTTTTATTTCCACTTATAACCAATTAATTGATTTTAAATATGTTGAAACTGTACATTTTTTATAATTTATTTAATCCTATTCATAGTCTTTAATCCAACAAATAGTCAATAACTATCACATAATAATATTTTAATAGTATATCACAGTTTTTCATACTAAGTGTTTCATATAACACAAGATATCAAAGAAATAAAATTTATTTAATGAGAAATATATTATAAAATCTCAAGATTTTACTATGGGGTTGTGATTTCGATGTTTCTATAAAGAAATTGAGAAGCTTAATTCCATAATTTTCAAGATGGGTTGAAAATTATGGTGATGTTGATATGTGGAAAATGTTATGATTTCCACATTATTCTTGGGAGTATATCATATCCAATTTATCCAAGTCATTAAATGCGTGGATTTTTAGGGAGTAGGTACACAATATTCGTGTGTTGATTAATGAAAATCATGATAAATTAATCAAGAAAATTTTTACCACCAAGACTTAAAAAGGTGTAGAAATGGATTTGGTCCAAATGTTAAGGAAAAATTGAAGGTGAATGTGTTAAGGGATTAAACTATGATAGTAGAGAAATATGGATATAATGTGGTATTAGTTATGACCGATAATGTGGATATCACTATACAACAAGGCAGTTGGAAATGCACTTGTCAGGCCTAAAAAATGAGTAGGATCCCTTATTCACATACATGTAAAACAATAAGAAAATTACATGGTAACTTGTATAGATATGTGGAAGATTTTTATCTATTTAGCCCCAAGTGAAAGATTTATCTTAGATTTATACATCTAGTTGAAACCAATGATATACCACATTTGAATGAATTCATATATAATAATTATATGGATCAATATTTTTTACAACCACTGAAGACTTATCATCCTCCTAGTAGACCATCTCATAATCATATTCAGTATCAATTTCAAAATAAGTTGTATCATTTCTCTCATTATAAATATGTTGTCCATTTGTGAAAAAAGTGAAAAAGTCATAATCCAGGTTTATGTAGCAGTTATAAGAGGATGTTATTTTTTGTTTTAGTATAGTAAACTATGACACACTAATATAGAAATCCTATTAACTTTATATTAAGGTGTTTTTTCATTAATTATGAAGATTTTCACATGTTATTAATGATTTTTTTCCCTAAAATAATTTTGTTTGGTGAGAAATGATATGGAAATATGATATTATTATATTTAAATTATATTAGTTTTAGCTTATTATGGTTGTGTTCCAATTACAATGATTAATGGAAGATTTATATAATTCCAACATTTAAACCATTTCATGAATTTTACATAACACAATTTCTATAGTTTAACACAGAATTCCTAGATTTTAACACTGTTCTTCCAGATGTTAATACTGATCTTCCATATTTTAACACTACTCTTCCAATATTTTTGTTATTACTATTCTAGATTTTATATTTTTGGTTTTTTGTAAAAAAACCATTGATAATTTTCTCTTGTTTACATGGTTTTATTTAAATATGGGTACATTTTAAAATGGTAAAGAATTCTAAATCCTATTTGATGTGGAAGCTACGAGATAGTTATGTTTTTTTCAACTGACTAAACTATGGAAACTATTATTAAAATCCTAATAATTTTTGTTTCTTATGGTTTTTTTATTTAAAATTATATGTGGAATATGTATTCCATTCCAACATTTAAACCATTTCATCAATTTTACATAACACAATTTCTAAATTTTAACAATGAATTCCTAGATTTTAATTTTGGTATTTCAGATGCTAACACAGATCTTCCATATTTTAACACTAGTCTTTCAAAATTTTGTGATAGTTGTTCCAAATTTTATTTGTTTTTTTTTAAATTACATTGATGATTTTCTCTTTATTACATGGCTTTATATAAATATGGTCATATGTGAAAAAGGTGTAGAATTTTCAATCCTTGTTGATGTGGAAGTTATGAGACAACTCTATTTTTTGTTTCAGGTGACTAAACTATAGTAAATATCATTAGAAATATAAAAAAAAGTTTCTAGTAGTTTTCCATTATTTACAATGAATTATCGAAGACTTATTTCATTCCAATATTTAAACCATTTCATGAATTTTACATAACATATTTTCTAGATTTTAACAATGAATTCCCAAATTTTAAAACTGGTCTTCCATATGCTAACATTGGTCTTTAATATTTTATTGGTTTAGATTTTTTTTTGAAAAGTCCATTGATCATGACCTCTTATGTCATATATAAGAGGGGGATCATTTTTTGTGGTTAATAAAATGTGGGATATTATTATTCGCATCCTTATAATTTTTGTTTCTTGTGGTTTTTTGTTCATTACAATAATTGATGGAAGATGTATGAAATTACAACATTTAAATCATGTTATGAATTTTACATAACATAATTTTCATATTGTAACACCTATGTTATACCTAAATGCATTTACATAAACTAATTAAATGGATCAATCCTTTTTGTATCCATCAAATATTTTTTTACTCCTAGTAGACGATTGATGTGCCTGATTTGTGTATACATTTTCATACATTCTATTGAGTATCAAAACATGTTTTCATTAGATATATGTTTTATTGAAGATAAAATGCTTTGATTTGGTGATCATGGTGATTTTTAGGTATTTTCTATCCTAAGAAACAAATCAGAGATGGTTAGAACAAAAATTCATTTATACACGGTGTGTACTTCATACACATGTCGTGTACAAATTCCTTGACACACGGATCAACCAAGCCGAGTACATGCCCATGTTGTCGGCTAGGATTCAAAAAAAGTGTAATTTTCTTTACACATCATGTCCTTATTTCTAGAAGCAGTTCATGGATGAAGTTGATATAAAATTCCATGTGGGGTGGTGCTACATGCCATGTATCCCCACCAACTGACCGTTGACACCTCTAAAGTCAAGGTCGGCATGGAAAATCGCTTACCGACGGTGGAAGAAGAGCCAAGTCAATTTGAACTGACTACACTCCATGTACTTTATAGTACATGTTGTGTAGTTTCAAAAACTATAAATAAGAGGGAATACCCTCTTAATTTGGAACACTAGAGGAGGGTACAACTTGAGTCCCCAAATGGGAGAATAAAGGAGAGAGAAGAAGAGGGAGGAAGAGAAAGTGGGAAGAGAAGAGAGGAGGTGATTCCGCTCTACCTTCCCCAAAAATATTCAATACAAAGTTGTTGTGATTTTTTATTCATGTATTAAGAGTCTATTAGTAATTAACTACTCCATGTGTAGCCAAATTCTCTATGTGTTGGGGCTGTGGATGATTATGATTTGTTATTAATCAATTGTCTTACTATATATGTGTTATTTATTTTTCTCTCATAATCCTTCAAAATCTATTATTAAATATCACTGGAAACCACATATCATACCAAGATTGTAATTTCCATGGATCTTTAGAGGAATTATGATAAGGTACACCCATGATTATTGGGTTCACTTATCATCTTAAAGTGGCCTTAAATTAACAAAATTAATAGGAATAAAATTCAAAACCATGGAATTGGCCTCTATTTATTTAAACAAAACTCTCCATATCATGGGGGTTTTGTTGTATTCGAAACCTAGAGATGTGAGTTATTATAAACAACACAATATGATAAGCAAATTGATTTATTAATAACCTTAAAAATTCACATCCCTGATGCATTCTTCTCATTTATCATCAGAATCAATTTTATGTTTTTCTTTATCTTTAAAGAAATTCATCAAGAAATAGAATAATCAGTTACTTCATCTTTGAAACATCATCAACTCTAAATTCAGTTAACCTTCACCTAATTAAATACAAACTAGAGAATAAAGATGCAGTTACTTTATCTCCCTATGGATCAACCTCGTACTTGTACTATACTAGTAATAAGTTTGGGTATTTCAATTTGGGTTTCCAAACATAACACTTTGGCTAAAACAACACCAAATTATGGCACCATTTCTGGGGAGAGTCTCTAACTACACTAGTCTTTTCCCTTGAAGTGATCTCGGAGACATCATTAATAATTGATATATTTTTAAAATGTGGAAAAAAAATATTAATTATAATTAGAAATTGTATATACATAAAAAAGAATTTTAAAAGTTACATTCTTATTTTAAATTTCAATGTATTTTTAAAATGATTGCTGATATAGTTTGATTTTGGATTCAAAGTCTTAGACATTTGCATTTATTAGACTGATCATTTATACTTATGTCATAACCTGATTGACCTTTTATTTTTCCTCATTCCAGAGAGGTATTCTAAGCCCTTTTTACATATTCTTTCTTATACCCTCTTTCTTGAGAGTTTCTTGGGATGTGAATAACTACCAGAACTTTCTAGTTTTTCTCTTCAAAAAATAAATATTTTTAAATAACGTTAAAATTATTGAGGAATTTGATTGTTTTTCATCCCCTTTGACCATGTTACCTACCCTACATATGATCTTCGTAAAACACTTATAAACCATGAACTAACTTGATAGTAAGCCACATTACAAGCCTATTTTCCCTTCCTACCCTAATTCTTTCATAATTTTTCATGATTATTCATTTGAGCACTAGAGAGGGATTTTTGTCCATTCATGGTATATTTTGGTGAGTAACCATGAATTTAAGTGTGGGGGAGAGTGCCACTTGTTCATTTGGGGAAAAGGGTTCCAAAACAACTATTCATTGTACTCTTGGTCGTCCTTATTATTAAAAAAAGGAAAAAGAGGGACCAGATTCATCCATTACACATCATTGATGGTTTATAGACCCATGTTGGTAAGGGAATATCATGATAATGATATCATTTAAGATATCTTTATTGGGGATGTATTTTCATTAAGCTCTATTTATGAATATCATGAATTGTTATTTAAGAATTCATCCTCCTTTTTTAATCCTTTGAGATTATTTTTCATATCATTACCTACCAACCCTTAGCCTTAGAAACATTTGAACCATATTGAAGCCCTCATGATTTTTGTGATTTGGCTTCTGAAGTGGATAATGATAAAACTTTAAAGACTATGGATAGACTGAATATACTTAATATTGAGCATAAATATGATTAAATTCTCTTGAGTGATGAGTGCGGTACTCTTTGGTGAGGTAAATCATCAAGTGGCATGTTTATTTATGAAAAGTTTAACAATTTGGATAAAATAAGATGCAAATTTTTAATTGAATTATATAGGATTCATGATTAGAATATCTTTGGAATTGAAATATGTTTTTGTTCCTTTCAAAATACTCTACTATATCTATAGTATTTATAAGTATAATAAGTTAAATGGTTCCTTTTTAAGATTATGGATTCTGATGATTTGATGTTCAGATTTTTCTTGAGGGCAGGAAAAGAGTGTGAGGAAGTTATCTCCCCCACACTTAATATGGCACAGGGTCCCCCATGTGAAACACCAAGGAAGAGGAGAGTATATACGGACATAAGGGAAGTCATTAATAGGGGATTTAGTGAAAGAATTAAATCCAAAAGAAAAAAAATCAAAAATAGACTCTAAAATAATACTCCCCTCGTGGTGTGTTGAAAAAGAGGGAAAGTGGGTGGAATCAAATTTCCAAGAAACGCTCCATTGTACCTATGAGTGATGAGGAAAAAGAAAAATAAATCTACAGAGACATACATCGTCATAGCACAGTCAAAGAACAAAAGAGGTATATATATATATATAGGAATCAAATGTGCTAAAAACCATTCACTAGGTCGCCTCAGAAAAGGCATCATCTGTAAGTGGAGGATCCACCAGAGGAGGATCAGTCGTAGGGGAAACAAGAGGCACCTACTATGTGCTCTTCGGGGAAGGTGTAGAGAGAACATCCATCATGGTAGGAGGAGTAACAGGAGATGGAGACATAAAATCAACACCTTACACGGGAGGCTCCACTGAGACAGCTGGGTGGGTAGCAGGAGTAGGAGCATCTAGGCTAATAGTGGATAGGAGAACCAAATCGGTGACCAGTGTCGTCAATGGTGGCGGTGTTGTAGAAGGAGGAGAAAAGGGAGGAGTAGGTGTTGGGGAAACTAAAGGTATTGAAGTAGAATAAGGAGGACCAACATCTGCTCAAGATACACCTGGGACTAGAGGATAGTATTCTGCTAGTGATTAAGGATGTCCAGATGGCGGAGGGTGAGGAAGAGATCATCCAATGGTGAATGTGGAGGGGGAATGTGGAGGGCACAGAAGAAAAGGTAATGGTGGAAGAAGATGTGAGGGAGGAAGAAGTGGGGTGGGGTGGTGAAGGATTATCCGCTGGTGGATGGGGTGGGACTGAATCAGCAACACCATCGGGGGAATCTAGGTCATCTCACACCCTTGTGGGAGTTGGGGTGTCCTACAAGATCACATAGACATAACCCCTACACTCGACCATCCACATGAGGATAAGCATGAGGAATTCGAGATGCTAAGGAGATCTCTTGAGGGTTCTTGAGGAATAGAGGGCTCAAAAATACCCAAGTGGTGTGTTAAGAGGGTGGCATAGAAGCCTCCTTTTATTTTTCTCTAACGGCCATGGATCATGGAATGGAAATAGGTAGCGACAAGACAAAGGAGGTTAGGGTAATCGTGCTAGACGACACAGGTGATAATCTCAATGTCCTACCCAGACACAACACCCATATCCTCATGGCGGGGAAAAAGAATGGTGTTGAAGCACTGATAGAGGAAACAAAGGGGAGGGGAAATGATGAGTGTGCTATTCTGGGATGTGGGAGTATACCTATGGTCAAGGCCCAGTAAGCTCCCACCACATAGTGATGAGGTCAGAGTGCTCAGGGTGAGTAAGGGTGGAGACATTAGGTGGGATGGAAGGATGGGGATAGAAGCCACACCCTCGGCCAAATTCATCCATGGTCAGAAAAAAAAAGGCATTCGCCCAGTCAAAAATGAACTGGGGTGACTGTATTGGTGGGCATCTGGTGGTAGGTGGTCCCATCAGACTTGATGGTTGAGATAAACTCTAAACATAAATCTCAATAAGTTGGAGTGATGACCTGGAGTGTCATGAGAAAGTGTGTATAGACAAGGAGTTCATCAATATCCTCCCAGATTCCAAGATGCTATGGAATGATGATGTCCAATAAGCAACCGCTCAGTTGTATCATCTGTCGTAAAAAATGTCGTATGTGTTCTGTGGCAGGGAGGCCCTCAACAAAGATCAAGTAGGGATGCATCTAAGGTCGAGTAGCAACCAGAGTGGGCTAAGGTGGGGTAGTAGCGAATGGAATGTTCGAGCCTATAGCGGTCGTTGGAGGTGGAGAAGCTAAATCCAGAGCTAGCGCAGGCGGGTCCGCTGAAGTAGTGCATGGCTCCGAAGGGATAGAGTGAGAATAGGGAGCTACGGAACCTAAGATCTCAGCTACTGGAGAATTTTTCGGAGTATCCATAGGAGGATTAGTGGTGGCGGGATTGGGTGGTACGGAATCTACCTGACCAGCGGATGTTGCTGAGGGAGGCGCTGGTAAAAGAGGATTCAGCGATGCCAATGCTAGGGGCTAGAAAACTGGGAAATCGAAAGTTGGCCACTATGAATGCTGAAGTAGAATCTGACAGTGAGGGGTCCTCTCGCCCTCAGCAGCATAAGTGGTATTCTTCCCACTCATGGGATCATCACCTGTCATATCTAAAATAAATAAACAAAAAGAATGAAAAGGAAAGGAATAAGAAGAAAGAAAGAAAAATGTTAGAAATCAGCAAAATAAAAGTACACGACGTGTGGATCTAGGGTACACGGTGTGTGGTAGGATCTAGGTAAGAACCCGTGTATATAAGATAGACATGCCGAGTGGGTATGTGTTTGGGGAGCCAGTACACGGTGTGTATTAGAGTGGACACACCGTGTGTATGAACATGGGGCGGTGCCCATGTAAGTTCTCATACACAGGTTGACCTTGGCAGGGGAGACAAAATAGTACACGTTATGTAAAAGGTGTACATGCCATGTGGGTTAACATGACTTGAAAAGTCGTATCATCCCTCAATGAAGATTCCTCCAAAAGGATGGGGAACACAACATGTACCAAACATACACACTGTGTGGGAAGACATGAGATGGGGGATATGTTCCACATGACACGGGCTGGCCTTAAAGGGCAGGGGAAGGCACCGTACGCAGCGTGTACCAAACATACACACAGTGTATATTTCAAATTATACAAATGTGTGAATTTGGTTGTGTACAAGATGTACACAGTGTGTGTTCTTCATGAACCTCGTGTACTTAGGTGGAAGTCAAACAGTTAGTCGATTTGCAAATCAACATAAATGGGGATAACCCCATGAAATAAGGCCAAAAAATGACATGCCTAGTATGAGGATCAAAATGAGGCTGAAATCTAGACCAGAAATGAACAAAAATGTGTGATTCATAGGAGGGAGGTGGAGCAGCATCGTGCAGGAGAAGAAAATGGGGATGTGGGGTTTGTGTGACAAGGTCTCAGGCCAAGTAGGGTCTCGGCCTTTATACCTGAACTACACAACATTTCATAAAGTGTACATGCCATGTATGAGTTTTTTAACACATATTGATATATAAAATAAAATAATATAATCTAAAATAAAAATATAAATGTATTGTATCAGAGGATGACATGTCGTGTGTTTTAAAATTTGAAAAAGAGAACTACAACCTTGGGTCTGGTGCTTGGGGCACGATTTGAACCGGTGACCAGCCATTCTGAACGCAATATCTCAACCACTGGAGCAAAGGTTGTAGTGCTGCATGTTTTTAGTTACTTTTCATAATTAAAGTATAGGTGTAGTTCTACACATAATGAATAAAACCCAAGGTATGTGGTTTTAATTTGAATGAAAGGGATAAAGTAGGGAGATTATCTAAGTTTGAACTCAGGTCTTTTGAATCCAAGGCTGAGACTCTACCAATCTCCCACTTCACCCACATGAAATTTATTATTTTGTAAACCGTTTAAATTATTTATGAAAACATGATTCACATGACGTATATCAAAATGTATGTCGTGTGGTTTTACTAATATGAAAAATGATGGAACTATACTGGTTGTCAGGATTTGAACCCAGGTCTTTTGGATCCATTTTATAACCCTAGTCGGCTGGTCCATCTCCATAATGGGTTTTCTTTTATTTGGATAAACTTTTTTTTATAATACCCCACACACCGTTTAATTAAACATGGGTTTAAAAAGGATAAACCGTGTACTGAAGGCAGGTATAGAGTGATTTGAACAGGAAACAGCTCAGATACATTCTAGTGACCTTACCATCGGCACAGGAATCATCCCTATTTATTAACTTAATTAATATATACTTATACTACTAGTTCTATTAAAATATTAATTAAAAAGTAATGTACACTTCTTGTGTATAGGTGAGACATTTCGTGTAGTCTCTGGGTTTCCTCCCAGGAAGTTCCTTTGTTTTAGGTATTTGGATCAACCATACCTAAGCCTCTTGTTATCTGAATTGCATGGTGAAGATTGCACCCCCCCCCCATTTATTCCTTGTAAAGATAGGGTTTGAGATGCTTCCCGTTCACCTTAAATGATTGACCATATACTCTAGATACTTCTACCACACCATGGTGGAATACTTTTATTACACAGAATGGGACTGACCACTGGGACTTCAATTTTCCTAGAAAAAATATAAAATGGAATTTAAACAATAGTACCTCATCGCCAGGCTAGAATGACATCCGAGAGATCATGCGATCATGGACCGCCTTTTTCTTTTCTTTATACATCATGGCATTATCATATGAATCCTCTCTAATTTCATCGATCTCTATCATTTGAAACTTTCATTTCTCTTCCACGACCTTTATATTGTAATTCAAGGCCTTCACAACCCAATAGGCTTTGTGCTCAAGTTCCACCAGTAAATGACATGGCTTTCCATAAATTAATCTGAATGGGGACATACCCAGAGGTTCCTTTAAGGAAGAATAATATGTCCATAAGTCATCATCAAGCTTCTTGGACTAGTCCTTCCTTGAGTATCACATAGTTTTCTCCAAGATGTTCTTCAATTCTCGGTTGGATACCTCCACTTGGCCACTGGATTGGGGATGATAAGGTGTCCCCATGTTATACCTCACTCCATACTTTATGATAACATTCCACATTAATACATTGTCAAAATGAATCCCTATATCACTTATCAGAACTCTTGGAATGCTGAACCTAATAAAAATATTCTTCTTCAAGAAGGCCATGGCGACCTTTGTTCTGTTGTGTGTCATGGTAACTTCTTCTACCCATTTGGATACATAATTCACACAAAACAGAATGTATGAGTGTCCAAATGATGGGGGAAAGGGGCCCATGAAATAAATACCCCATAAATCAAAGATCTCAACCTCAAGAATGATATGTTGAGGCATTTCAGCTCGTCTCCCCATGTTACCAGTCCGTTGATAGCGATCACAACGTTCAATGAAATATTGGGCATCCTTGTGCATGGTGGGCCAGAAAAATCCAGATTTCCGAGTTTTCTCTATCATTTGGTCTGGCCCGTGATGACCTCTAGCTAGGGAAGAATTAAGAAACACCAGAATTACTTTAATATCTTCTTTTGGGAGGCAGCAGCGGATCACCCCGTATCCACATGAATGGAAGAGCATCGGTTCTTCCCAGAAATATCATTTTATGATGAATAGAAATAGTTTATTTTGTTGGAATGTAAGATCAGGATGAATGAATCCTTTAACCAAGTAATTAACGATGTTGGAATACCATGGGTGAGGTGTGAATCCAAATAAGAAAAGATGTTCTTCTGGGAAGTCCTCCTTGATTTCTCTATCATCCTCTCTTTCTAAATGAGGAAATTATAGATGGGAGAGATGATCAGCGACGATGTTCTCACTTCCTTTCATGTCATGGATTTCCAAGTCAAACTCTTGAAGGAGAATCACCCAACAGATGAGATGTGGTTTCCTATCCTTCTTGTTCAGCAAATATTTGAATGATGCATGGTCAGTATAAACAACAACTTTTGATATCACCAAATAAGAGAGGAACATGTCGAATGTGAAAACCACTACTATCATTTTTTTCTCTGTGGTAGTGTAGTTAATTTGTGCTTCATTTAGGGCTATTATATCATATTAGATTATCCTGAAGATACAATTAAGCTTTTGTCCAAGAACTACTCCCACCGCATAGTCACTTGCATCACACATGATTTCAAATTGTTCCCCCCATCTTGGGGAAATCTAGATAGGAGCTTCAACCATACATTACTTCAAGATCTAAAAGGCTTTGGTGCATGGGTCCTCAAACTCAAAGATATCATCTTTTGAAAGGAAGTTGGTTAGTGTTTGAGCTATCTTTGAGAAGTCATGAAAAATTATTTTGTAAAAACCTGTATGCCTAAGAAAACTTCAAATTACTTGGACAAAAGCTGGAATGGGGAGTTGTGAGATGACTTCAATCTTTTTACGGTCAACTTCAATTCCTTTCATGGAAATTTGGTGGCCTAAGATGATACCATTCTGCACCATAAAGTGATATTTCTTCTAGTTTCAAACCAGATTGGTGTGTTCACACCACTCCAGGACCAATTCAAGATTTATTAAGTAGGTGTTGAATGATTTTCCATAGACTGAAAAATTACCCATAAAGACTTCCAGAATTTTCTCTTCCATTTCATGGAATATCACTAACATGTACCTTTGGAAGGTGGCTGGAGGATTTCACATTCCAAAAGACATATTTCGATAGGCAAAATTTTCATATGGGAATGTGAAAGTTCTCTTCTCTTGGTCTTCAGGGGTAATAAAAATTTGGTTATAGCTAGAATAACCATCTAAAAATCAATAAAACGCATGTCATGTCAATCTCTCCAACACTTGATCCATAAAAGGAAGTGGGAAGTGATATTTTCATGTGGAATCATTAAGTTTTCAGTAGTCTGTACACACTCTCTATCCTATGACCATTCTTGAAGGGATGAGTTCATTTTTGTCATTGGTAATTACGGTGATACCCCCCTTTTGGGAACCACTTGTAAAGGACTCTCCCATGGGCTATCAGAGATGGGGTAGATGATTCCCACATCTAATATCTTGATCACTTCTTTCTTCATGACCTCCTTCATTTTATGGTTTATCCATCATTATTGTTTCCTAGAGGGCTTGGATACTTCCTCTAGTAGCCCTTTATGGGTGTAAATGGTTGGACTGATCCCTTTAAGATCAGCAACTATCCAACCAATAGCTTATTTTCTTCGCTTTAGAACCTATAGAAGTTCATGTTCCTACTCTTGATAGAGAGATGCATTGAGTATAACTAGAAATGTTTGTCTATATCCCAAGTACCCATATTTTAAAGAATATGGGAGAGGTTTTAGTTCAATTTGTGGTTCTTTAAGAACTGAATGAATAATCAGTTCTACCATGTATCACTCTAGAATATCCAGAATAAGTGTATGCTACCAACAATGACCTTCATAGCCTACGATGAATTGTATCTCCTCTAGTTCATAATCAGGATGGATTTACTTGATTACTAGTTCATTGGTGATAGATCAACATCCCATGTCATCTTCTATGTGGATAAAATGATTTTCCATTGTGGTTAACACACAACAGTCCTCGTTTTCCATAAGTGATACTTGTTTAAAATATTTGAGTACTTTATAGGATATCTTTTCATCTCCTACTCTAAAGATAAATTCACCTTGGTGAACATCGATCAAAACTTTCCCAGTGGCCAAGAAGGGTCTTCCCAGAATAAGAGGTGCCTCTTGGTCTTCCTCCATGTCAAGTATGATAAAATCAGCAGGAGGAATCATCCTTACTACTTTCACTAGAACATCCTCAAGTATCCGTTTTGGATATTTAATGGAACGATCTGCTAGATATACTGCTACTCAAGTAGGTTGTAAATAATTTAGCCCTAGCTTATTAAAGACTCCATAGGTCATAAGATTGACACAAGCACCCATGTCACAAATGTATTTCCAAAACTCACAATATTCGATCGTTCAAGGGATTGTAAAACTTCCTAGATCATGGAGTTTTAGAGGAAGAGAGTGTTGAACCACCGCTGAGCATTCCCTAGTGAGAGGAATTGTTCCCAAATCCTCCATCTTCCTCTTGTTTGAGAATATTTACTTCATGAACTTCATATAAGTTGGAATTTGAGTTAATGCCTCTAAAAAAGTAATATTAATATAAAGTTTCTAGAATATCTCTATAAATTTTGCAAATTTCTAATCCAGCTTCCTCTGCTTCATTCATACGAGAAATGGTAAGGTGGGTTCATATGGTTTGACCACCTATTTTCCCTTACCATTTGTGGCCTCCTTTTCTTTTGATAGGCCTTGTGTTGAGGGGGACTCCTAGATATAAACTTCATTATTCAAAGAGGGTGTATATGGATCTAGATTTTTTTCCTCACCTTGATTTGTAGTTATTTTCTAGGGTAGATCCTTCCCACTTCGTAAAGTGATAGTATTGGCCTCCTCCCAGGGGTTATTTTCAGTGTTTCCTGGTAGAGTCCTGGGTTTCCTTGCTGATAGTTGATTGGCAAGCTGCCCAGTCTAGTTTTTAAGGCTTCTAATAGATGCCTATTGATTTTGAAATCTTGTCTCAACAGTTGTTTTGAATTTTTACATCATTTCTTCTAGATTTAATGGGTGTTCCTACCAAGTTTGTTGTGCAGCCGGTTGAGGTTGTGGTTGACAAGGTGGTTATGATGTACAAGGGTTTTGATACCCTTATTATTGTAAGGATCCCTACTTCTGTCTGGGATATGGATTCTAATATTTCTCTTCTCTATAACTGAGTGGCCTTTGGGGGCAGCGTTGAGAATTTTGTTATTGCTGCCCCCAACCCATGTTCTTGTTATCTTTACAAGCCGGGTTTTTATATTAATGGTACATTTTTTGTCCTCTATTATAAGAAACATATATCGCATCATTTTTTGAAGTATCGACACTTGTCCCCGAGCATTAACCCATTGTGTGATTGTCACCACATTCAGTGCTTGATGGGTGATTTACCACTTGAACTTGGGATAAGTTTTTCAGATTAAACACATCAATATTATTGGACACATCATCAAGTTGGGAAGTAATAATTTTAGTAGAAACAATTTTATTCATGCCTCTATTTTGAGTACCCCGCTCTGAGTTCCATTGGAAGCTGTTTACCGACATATCTTCTAGAAAGTCGAAGAGTTCCTTCAGGGATTTCCTCATCACTGTTTCTCATGTCACTGCATCCACCACTGATTTAGTTTTTTTTGTAAGACCGCCATATAAATTTTGGACTTTCATCCACAATGGAAGGCCATGATGAGGGAAATTTTTCAAAATTTCTTTGAAATGCTCCCAATATTCATATAGTGATTACGAATCATGTTGTTAAAAATTGTGAATTTCATTCTGCAACGTCACTATCTTGGAAGGTAGGAAATATTTTGATAAAAATTCCTGGGACAATGCCTCCTAGGTGAGGATGGATCGTTGAGGCATCCCTTTTAATCCATTTCTTCTCTTTAACCATCTTTTAATATTATTGACTCTCAATTTCAAAATAAGAATATGTATCATTATTGTCATTATAAAGAGGTTGGGAATACATGAAAGAAGTCCAGAAATCCCAATCCAATTTTATTTGAAATCTTTGAGAGGATTCTATTTTTTTTGTATGATACTTTATCTATTTATGAATAATGGCATATTAGAGTGGAATAATATTTAAATATGAAAACAATTAAATTTTTTATGGAGTTATGAAATTTAAATCCTATTAATTATGGTTTTTTGTTACTTACAATGATTGTGTGGTATGAATAATCACTAGTATTTATAATTACCGCCATGATCATATGAAATCTTATATCATTAATATTTGATTTGAAAACTTTATCATGTTGACATGAAACTATAAAGTTCTAGAAAAGGATATTGTTAAATTTTATTATGAAAAAAATCTTGAGTATCAGGTGAACTATAAAGATTTTTAACACTTCTATGACCAGGAAAATATATTTTCATATATCATCCTATGAAATAGAAAATGGAATTAAAAAAAAGTTATAGATTATACATTTTGAAACTTCCAATATTTTGGAAACTCATAGAGCTATGTTAAGAGCTGATTATAAACCCTTTAATTTTCTACCTTGAGAAATAGTAACTCAAATATATCCATCATGAATATTGTAATTAGTTTACAATCATTAGATGAAAAAAGAATTATTGGAAGACCAAATCATTGAAAATACTATTGATAGTATTCCCAAATAATGGGAGTCCAAGAATAAAGTAATTAATGATACTAAACATTTGAAAAAGTTAAGTTTGGAATAATTGATTATAACATTAACGCAATATGAAAGAAAACATAGATGTGTTGCTGAAAAAGAGAAAGAGAAGAATGGAGTAATGTTAAATTCTACATCAGGTAACCTTAATTATGGAACCTTTAATACTTATAAAAACACTTCAAAATCTCTAGTTTCAAATTGAAAATGTATGCATTTGGATCAAAGTTGTTCAAATGATAGTGACAATGAACTTTCTCAAATTACAAGATAAATGAATAATCTTATTGGTAATATGAGCTTGTGGAATGTTTATTGGAAAGATAGGAAATAAAATTAGGAATAATTAAAACTGATTTTTTATGAATGTAAGAAGGAAATTTATATTAGAATTGATTTTCCTAAATTGAAGATGAAAAATAAAAATTCAAGTGTGCATTCTAAAAACAAAAGAAAGAAAATCTTTAAAGATTTCAAAATTTGGAGTGCTAGGAAAGGTGAAACATCTTTATATGGTTCATCAGAAGATATTATAAATATAATATATAAAATATTTGTATTCTATTCAAATATTTTTAGAGATGAAAAAAGTTTCATGACAAAGGTAATAATTGAAACCCTTACAAATTTAATTCTAGATTCTAAATTTAATTATAATTCAGAATTTAATTAGTTAACTTCATTGGAAGATGAAAGGGAAAATTTGTCACACCCTAACCTATGCATTTATCTTATTTTATTATTTATTTGGCCTTTAAATATTTTGTTTGGTGTTCGAGTTCAGTCCCGGATTAATTTTTTTTAGTTATATTAAAAAGTGCGCTTTTTGGTGTCGACATCGTTGGTCGCACGAGCGGAGCGCGATTAAGAAGATGTGCGGTTTCTCCCTGGTAACTGTGCGACTGTCCATTCTTAGAAAATGGAAATAAATAATTTTTTTAATTAAAACAAACATTAATTCCATCATTTAAAATTTTTATTCTTAATAATTTTATCATTATTAAAATAATATGAATACCTTGATTATTTTTATTTTATCATTATGATTATTATTATTTTTATTATTAATATTATTATTATTATTATCATCCTTATTATTATTATTAATTATTATTATTATGTTATTAAAAAATTTAATTACTTTTTTTGGGTTGGTTTTATTTTATTTTTTTAGGGTTTTCATAAGCCATTTCCTCTCTCCAATTAGAGCCCCCCCCCCCACCACTCAATTCCTTGTGTGTGTAGTGTGACCCAGCACTCAGACCTGTCCCTTCCTCCTTCGCACCAACACCTAGCATCTCCCCATTGCGCTCCCCATCGCAGGCCGCCACCAGCAGCTCCTCCCCCTCACCTCAGACCTCGGTTCTGCTCCTCCCAGTGCGAAAGTTGGTGTGACATTCCCCATGGCCTTCCCTACCTCCACAAATCTCGGCCTTCTCAGCACTCAGTTAGTGTTCCCCCTATCTTGGCCAGCCACAACCCCCATCTATCCCAGCTAGTTTCCCCTGGTGCGCTTCTCTTCTCCAACCACCTCTATACCCAGCATTTCCCCCTCTCAGCTGGTGATTCGTTCAGCTAGCATACCTCCTCCTGCCCAACACATCTCTGGTGCATCACCTCTACCAGCATGATCCCCTACCAGTTTGCCACTCTTTCTAGCATGAATACCTCTCCATCTAGTATACCCTTCTTTCTTGTTTGTGTTCTTTCCTTTAGTTTTGTTAACTTTTTTTTGATTAAGGGTTGTTTTTTGTAGAGCTAGTGGTTTAGGACCCACGTGGGGCATTTCTGAGTGGGCATTGTTGTCACACATTGGTTATGAGGTAGGTCCCCCTTGCACAAGCCTTTATGATTTAAGAAATTTTGATTTCATGTTTTTTCACCTTAGTTATATTCTAAATATGTGTCATATGATCCTTGTATGAGTTTCATAGTGTTCAATGGTGATTTATTCATTGTCTTATAATATCAGTGTTATTTCATCGTAAATGTGCACACCTAACATTTGGAAAACAAAATTTGGGTTGGCATTCACACATAGTTTATGAAAATTAAAATTATTTTTAGCACTTTAAATCAATTTAAGGCGTAAAATTTGTGTTTTTAAATTTTGTGAGTGTTAATTAGAAAAAAAAAATTAGTAAATGTTTCATGTGCTACTGATAAATGGCCTGTTTGTCATTTTTGTGAAATGTTTTACTTCAGAGTGTAATGAAAAATATTCTAGGGAGTTTTTGTGAATGGTTTGAAATGGTGTGTTTTGTTGAGTTATGGATACTGGGTGTTAATGATTTGTTTTGTATTAAATAGAAATTTATTTGGTAAATTGTCATGTATTGTGTCTTTTTCTTTTATATATAAAATGATCCATTGGATTTTACAGGTTAAGTGTGATTTAACAAATGGTTTCCTTGAATTTATAAATGTGGTGGCAATATGAGAAATGAGGTTTTGGGATCCTTATATGGTTTCTAGAATGGTTTGGATTTATAAAGGGATGAGTTTTTGTTTTCAAACTGTTTTGGTGAGCTTGCACCACTTTGTGAAAAGTGCTTGTGTGTGTTGGTAAACATGGGTTTTGTGAAAACTATTTTAAATGATTTTACATTAAAATGAGTAGATGTGGATTTTAAATAGGTTTTATGGGAAATGTTTTTAAGAATGGTTATAAATGTTTTTGGAGTGGAAATGGTGTTCCTGACACCACTTTTAAAAAAGTTTTTTCATTTTGAGATAAGATTTTGTTTGTGAATGTCTAAGGGCCTATTTGTCCATTTCATGAAATTGGTGAAAAATGTTTATTATGAAAACCATCTTTGGATGTTTCCCATGCCTCATTTGTATGAAATGGGTGGGAGGTCCTTATTGGGGGATTCTCTAGATCCATTGTTAGGATTCTTTAGTTGTAACTCTTTATAATTGTTTTATTTTAAGGCATGATAATGGTCCTAGAGGAGACTTGCGGTGAGAACTGGTGTGCATTATTATTATTATATATACTATGATTGGATGATCGGATGGAATCGGTTGGCCCACCCCTTTTTTAAATATTTGAGACATGGGAACCTAGAATATTAATATAATATTCTGAGAATGGTTGTCGTACTGGTAGTTTGTGGTACTGACCAGTGGCCCATAGTAGTAGGATATGTTTGTGTTCATTTCTATGGGATTTTCCCTCAGCTTTCCTGAGAAAGGATGGTTGATCGTTTTGAGTGTTTTGATTTCACCATGTGTGACATGTCAACGAGGATGAGGTCTCATTTATTGGTGTCTTCTGGATTATTCTTGATCTCCTCGGTTCACCTATGTCTACTCGTTCTTAGTGCTTGTAGTGTTGAATGTGTTACTTGTATGTACATTTTCTTTCCATTTCCATTGTAGTGAAACTACTATAGCACTTTAATGTGTAATTTTTTTACTGAAATTGATGTGTGGTTTTAATGTGGCTTATGAAAACTATTTTCAAAGAAAAGTGTTTTATTCTTTTTGTGAAAATTGTAAATGTAAATATCACTTTCTATTTGAAAATGCTAATATCTTTCTAAAATAATGACTTGGGTTTTTTAGAAATGAATGAGGGAAATGACTTGTAATTTGTTTTTTAGTAACATATTGAAAACTTTACTTTTATACATTTTAGTTCAAACTTGAAAATGGATGTTTCTTTTATTTTAAATGATGTACATTGGGAATAGATATCGGGCTAGCCTACTGAGTTTTAATACTCACGCCTATAGTTCTTTTCTATTTTTAGTTTTTGTACAGGTTCTAGCTTGGGATTGCTTGCCTTGGCCGACATTTGGTCATGAGTTGGAGAGTGACATGCAAGGTCACACAGAGATATTGGTTTTCCCATTTGGTTAGTTTTATTTTCTTTGGTTCTTGTTTAGTCATTTTATTTGGTTTATTTATTCTAAGCTTATCTTTATTATCTCCTATGATTTCATTTATTTTTATTAAGAAAAACCATTCTCATAGTATCTGTTGATTCCCTCGCACTTGTCTTCAGCCCAGGAGGATTGGGAACGCCTCTCTGGCCTTACTGTGGATCCGCTTGGGTGACCGGTTCAGGGTCGACCCGGGTTGGTTCGTGACAAAATCCATCAGATATTACCAAAATAAATTTATTATAAGATGAAGAAACTTTGACTTTAATAGCTAAAATGGATAAATATGCAACTCTATTGGATAAAGAAAATAATAAGTTGAAAATTTTATATGATTTTTCTAAAGAGAAACTTATTAAAGGTAATAGGATAATTTAACAATTAGCTTTATAAATTTCAAAAATTTCAACTTAATTATATTAAAAAACTAATTATTATATGAATTATATTGATCATAATTTATTTTATTAGAAATTCATTGATAAATATTTATATAATCAAAATTTGATTATTCAACTTAAATATGAAGTTTTTAACTTAAATCAACTTTTATCTAACATTACTTCTGGTAAGGAAAATTTTGATAAAATTTATAAAAAAATAATATCCTCTCAAAATTTTAATGGAATTAGTTATACTTATAATAAACCTTATTTTAAATCAAACTATTTTGTTATTAAAAGTGTACATTTTTCTCTTAAATGTCAAAGAGGGGTCACTAGAGTAATCATTATTCTTTAAAAAAAGTTCAATTTCTAGTTTTCACAAAGAATTTATTTCAGATAAACTAGTAGTTGTACAACATAGAAGAGTTGTGTGGATGTTTATTCCTAAAATTTTATTTTTAAATGTAATTGTACCAAAACATGTGTGGATAAAAAGAACTTAATTTTATCATTTTTAGGAAAATAAGTTAAGTATCAGCAGAAAAAAATGAAGCCTAAATTGTGGTTGTTCTCAACATATGACTAGAGACAAGTCCAATTTCCAAAATTTAAATAAATTTAAATGAGGATAATTCACTCTTCGAGACAATTAATAAGGTGAAATCATCAAAATCAATGATTTTTACTTTCTTGTAAAAAATTTAATTTCAAATTTTTTATATTTTTAGTACAGCACAACTTATCAGCATAATTCAGTTATGTGATGATGGATATCTTATGAACATTAGGAATGATAAATGTATTATTCAAACTTTAGAAGGTAATTTTATTATATCTACTGATAGGCATGGAAATGTTTACACACTTAAATTGGAAGAATTAAGTCATCATAATTTTTATTTTTTAAGTGCAACCAAATACTTGTCTTAGTTATGAAAATAAGATATTAGGACACTATAACTTTCAAACAATAACTAACATTTCTAGGAAATGAAATGCTATGGATCTACCAGAACTAACATTAATTCAACCAGAATATGTAATCCTTGTTAATTTGGTAAGAAAAATAAGTCTAGTTTTAAATATAAAAGTGAATCTACAAATACCAAAGATTTAAATTTAGTTCACATGGATTTATTTAGTCCTATGAGAACTGTAATTATTAGAGTAAAATACTATTTATATGTATTAGTTGATGATTACACTTTATTTACTTGGGTTTATTTTCTAACTCAAAAATCCAAAGTTCTTAATCATTTTAAGGTATTTCATGCTTCTATTAAAAATGATAAAAATATATCTTTAGTTACTATCTAGAGTGGTCATGGTGGTGGGTTTGTAAACATTGAATTTGAAATTTTTTATAAAAAAATGTATTACTCGTAATTTTTCTACACTTAGAACACTGCAAATAAAGTGTGCAATTAGTGAAGAAATTGAATTATTCAGAAAATTACTTGAAATTTTCTAAGTGAGTATTTTATCACTAGAAATATTTGGTTTGAGGTTGTGAGTACTGCTTTCTATATTATAAATCATGTTTTACTCACAGCCCTTACTAATAAAAATCCTTATGAGTTGTGGATTAGAAGAAATCCAAAACATTCTTACTTCAAGGTTTTTGGGTGTAAATTATTCATCTTGAATATAAAATATAAGTTTTATCCAAAAACTAATAAAGTAATTTTCATGGTTTATTCTAAAAATAGTAAGGATTAGAAGTTTTTTAATAAAATAACCAATGTTGTTGAGTAAATGGTTTTTGTAAAGTTTGATTAATCTGGTCCTTTTTGTGAAACCATCATAAATTCATAATTCCACTGATTTTTTCAAAAATACTTCTCCTAGTTTAACATAATATGATATACAATTACCAATTATAAATCATCTATAAGTTGTTCCATGAGTTTCCCAACATCCAAAAATTAATTTAACAGAATATTTTCATTTAGTATTTAGAGATAAACTTACCAAATTTCCCAAAAAACAATCAATATTAAGGAATCATCCTTCTAATTATATTATTGGGGATTTAAGTCAACCAGTTAAAATAATAAGTTACCAAAGAAATCAATGTGTTTATCATTATCTCCTATCACAATTCTAACCTAAAATAGTATATCATTCTTTAGGTGATGAAATTTGGACAGGGGAAATAAAAGAAGAGCTTAATTAATTTGAATGGAAGTTTGGAAATTAGTTTAACATCATACAGATGTATCATTAATTGGATTAAAATGGGTTTTTAGAAACAAATGTGATGAAAATAGAATTATTTTTATAAATAAACCAATGTTTTCTTAAATTCTATTGTCAAGAATATGGTATAGACTATGGTGAAACTTTTTCACTGATATCTTGATTAGAATATATTAGTATCTTATTAGCCATTATAGATCATCTGAATTTTACTTTATTTCAAATGGATGTGAAAAGTGATTTACTTAATAGGTATTTTCAAGAGGAATTATATTTAATATACCTTCTAGTTTTGAAGATATTAAATTTATGGATAATATATTTAAATTTACTGAAGTACTCTATAGACTTAAACAAAACCTATGTGATTATCATGAAATACTTAGTAGATATTTTCTTCAAAATAATTTTGTTAAAGGAAGTGTTGATCCATATCTTTTCATTAATAAAATTTTCCAAAATACCAGCATTGTTAAAATATATATTGATGAAATTATTTTTGGTTCATTGCAAAAATCTCATTATGATAGTTTTTATTAACTTATGAAAAATGAGTTTGAAATGAGCATGATGGGTGCACTTAACTTTTTCCATGGTTTTTAGATTTTTCAAAAAATGGAAGGAAATATTTTAAATAGACATAAAAATATTAAATATTTTCTTAGAAGCTTTGTTTTTGAAAGTTCATCAAACAAAAGTACTCTAGTTGAAACTTCTATCAAAATTGATCTTGCTAAAACATGTAAATCAATAGATCAAAAACTTTATAAAATTATGACTGTAAGTTTACTATATATTACTATAAGTCAACTAGACATTATGTTTTTTGTATTTTTATAGGATATATTTCAATATAATCTAAAATAATCACATTTAAAAGTGTAGAAGTAATTTTTTGATACCGTATAAGTACTTCAGGTTATGGATTATTCTATTCTTCTAGAAATGATTTTATTCTCAAAATTGACATGGATGTTGTCTTTAGAGGCTTTAGGTTAGATAGAAAATATAATTCTGGAAGATTTCATTTCTTTGGGGATTCTTTAGTCTCATGGTCTATCAATAAGCAACATTCTATATCACTTTAAACTACTAAATCATAATATATAGTAGTTGAAAGTTTTTGTTCTCAAGTGTTGTCTATGCAACACACACACATGGATTTTTGTTTGAGTTTTACTTGAACTCCAATTGTTTTTTATAATACTTGTTTTATTTCCATGTCTAGAAACCCAAATAAATTATTCAGGATAAAATCACATTGATGTAAAACACTATTTCCTTAGGGATCACACTTAAAAAGAAGAAATTTCTATTGACTTTATTAGAATGTAAAATCGCCTTACCAATATTTTTAAAAAACCACTTACTTTATATAGATTCTAAATTACTAAATTGAAGTTTGGAATAATCAAACTAAAGTTATTTTCAATATACTTTTTGATTAATCTATCTTCAAAAATTTAAAACTCCTCTAGTTAAATTGGAGGAAATTTTTAAATCATATCAGTTTTTAATTTTATCAGTTTTTTTAATCTTATCTATTTTTCAATTTTATCAGTTCTTCATTTTATCCATTTTTATTTTTACTGATTTTTCATTTTTTTTAAACTATAAGAATTTTCTATTACTTTCATTTTTTATTTTTATGAAATATTAACTATTTTAGTCATGTAATCCCTGAAAGAGGTGGATTATCTATTACTTTTGGAAGATAACTTCGGCAAGGTTTAATCTTTTCAACTATGTATTTTACTGTTTTAATATTCCCATGTTATTATTGTTTATCATAGGTGTAGATGATCAAAATTCATAAAAAAATAATTACTTTTTTAGGGTCATTATTTATTGTTTCTAAAAAGGTAAATTTTCCATTTTTCATTCAAAGAAATTTTAAATTTAATATATAAATAAATTTGTACGACATGTTATTTGGCCTTTAGTTTTTGTGTAAGTCTTTGTAGACCACTCATATGACAAAACATAACTTCTTACGTGATATAAATCTTAAGTTTTTATATGAAGACTAAAATATCTAGTATTTTTATCATTTAGTTTTTCTATCTATGATTTTCTATACTAAAATTGTTTTCATCATATTTATATTTACAAGAGCCTATCTAAAGAATCTTAAAAGGCCATTTGTAAAGCTTAAAGATATCCTTTCCAAAGTAGTAAGAGCATTATATGCAACAAAAGCACTCTCCCTGATCATTAGTGATGAAGGTGAAGTTCAAAGTCTGATAATATAGAATCATGTCTACTATTATATAGATATTCTTATTAAGATACTTAAGACTAGTGGAGAAATTGAAGTTCAACCTGAACTCACTTTATAAGAAGATATTTTCAAATAAGAAATAATAGTCAAAATGGAATTGATGTTGACAAATTTTATTATATTAGTTACGATAAAATTATTTTTCTTAAATATCTAAATATTTTTAGATGTTTTTCAATAACCCCCTTCCCCCAAAGGTACCCCTCATGGGATGGAAATAAGATAATGGAGATAATGAAACATGAATCCCACCTCTAATAGGACATGGGTTGGAGATAAGCACTAAGGGTATATCATACACAGAAATGAGAGGCATTACTCTATGAGGTTGATAAATGGGAGATTATATAGAAACACCCAAGAACTCCTGATCATAACAAAATTAAATAGAGATATCAATACATGCATGTAATTTTATACAACTAAATAACTATAGGAAAACTACAAGTACCAAAATATATCCTTAGTAGTGATCTCAAATCCCAAACAACTTTTGAAGAACCTCCATGAGCTAGTAAAGTATAACCCAATCATCAACCAACTCCCATGATCTGGAAAAATAGTTTATATATATATTAGATGATCAAAACATGTATACTTAGTAGGATTCTCCTCATATCCTCTCATGAAAAACATAAAGAAAATATACTAAAGCCCAGTGACCAATAAGTAAAGCTAACTTATCACCTAATCACATATACTAAGTCCTTATCCTCACCATATATTTCTCACCGAGTATCACATACAAGTGATCATAAAATATAATATCAAAATAAGATACCCAACTACCAATTCACCACTGATTCTTCACTCTTCCCCAACGTCGCATGTCTTAATCCATATCTCTCCAAAAGTAAGTCAGATCAAAGATACATAGGCTAAAGTATCATAACATATATCATTTTCATCATATCATATCATCATCACCATATGATGCACCTCATTTATCATATCATATCACCATCCCATGCCACATCTTCATATAGTAACCAAGTAGGTTCCAGGAGCCACCAAAACTCGTATTTCAAGTATTATAACTCAAGACATCACAAACCATACATGTAATACCTATAATAATTCATAGGATAATATATATAGAGATAAATTTGTGTGAAATAACCAAAATCAGTTACTACCCTTTACAAAAATATATGAGAAAGATAACTTCCATGCATACTTTTACAAAAAAACTACCATGAGAAAATATTAGGGCAAGAGGGGTAGTCAACCATCCATTCCTCACCAACCTATATGTTGGGGAAAACGCCCTCTCGTAGTCCACTGGGTGTCCATTTCCCTTCCTACATGGGTTGGGTAGAATATGAAACCACATAACATACATGATATATATAGATCACAACTATACTATGGTAATTAACCTAGTCTTTATCTCAACTGCAGTTATTGTCCCTCAGACACCCAATTCCCACTCTTAAGGACTAAATATCCCATAAGCACACAATAATTCAAGAAGACTTTAATTTATTTATTTATTTCCATTAAACATTCCATATTACATTATTTAATTCAATAAACCATTAATATTTATTTATCATTACTTTAGCATGTTCATCAACTGATTCCCATTCCCTCTAGGCATAAACCAACAGATTCCCAGGTTTCTCAAGATTATCAGCTTTTAGCATTACAAAAATACATCAACCCCACAGGTTAAAAAAATTTATTATTCATTATCATCCTATATTTCCGGGTAGTCTATGACTCATCCAAAGTTACCATAAAAGAGTTGTATAACCAAGAATAACCAGCTACCTAAAGCAGTGGGGAAAGGAACATAGAAACAAGTAAATTAGCCATGTCACAAACTAAGTTGGGCTACAATATGACCCGACAACCAATTAATATTGAGACTAGTCCTGAGAGGTGTTATCAATCCTCCAAGGCTGGAGAGTAGCACCAAAAATCAAAGATATCACAATGGGAATGATTTATCCCAAAACAAACCAATATCAAATAAACTGAACAGAGCACGCAGCAAAACTAATAAAAATTGAACAATAATAAATACAACTAGATCCAGATACAACAACTGAATAGAACATAAACTACAAATGAAACTAAAACCAAAATATAACCAAAACGATCTCCACATGACCTATTGATCACCACTAACCATAATAACACCTTCTCTAGAGGAAAATCCAAACCAGAAACCTAAACTTGTAAAATAGCTAAGGTCTACCGACACCAAGTGGCACAAGTAGGGTGTGATCATAAATAGATCAGTAGGAAATCACCACATATTCCATTCATTTACTTTCTCAAAATAGTCCACAAACACTAGTTTGAATTTCACATAGAAAATAGATTTTATCATTTCAAAATCCAAACACAACTTTCTAGAAAAATCCACTTTTCTAAACAACACACACACTTCCCTTTTTAAAATAGGTTTCCAATTTAAAACACACCAGTTTCTCAAAACCAAAACCTAATGGATAATCCAAACTAGGTGATAAAAAAGGGATATACTGAAAATTAATGGAAATAGAACAAGTAGGTGAAATACTAGAAAAATAGTACAAACACAAGCAAGCATATTCTAGTAAAACAGGTAACCATGCATAGAAAAAATAAGGAGGGACATACTGATATATAATAATGAAAATTTCTTAAACGTCTCTATAAGAAATACCTGAACATACTCTGTTTAGACTCACCTGCCAGCGTATGGTGTATCTCCATAGTCAATAACCAACTGACCGCTCTAAACTAGCCAATCAAGTGCCATGTCCCTCCTGGCCTCTCAGCTAATCCAGGGGGTACCAACCCAACTAATCAAGGTAAAAAAGTAACCGTCACTCAACCCTATAGATGATTCCCATGAATCCCATGATAGTTGTACGTGGTGAATGGTAAGTTCCTCACATGTTTGGATCAAACCAATCACCCAAAACCACCATTCTTTCCTAGCCCAAACACTAACACCAACTATACGATGACCCTATCCTTAGAGGATCCACCATAAAGGTGCTCGTATCACAACAAGCCATTCATAAGTGCCAACTAGGTCTTCACATCAAATGAGTTCCAAAACCACTTTCCCAAACATTATAAAATACCAACTGAGCCTGTTCCATTTCAAATCCAAATCCATTTACAAAACCATTTCCAAACCAAATCAAAATAAACCACATGCTCAGAAAGTTCCAAATGGGTCTCTACATCATTTATTTACCAAAACCCACTTCAAGGTGACCAGTGGTCTAATATTTAGTGAACATATTTTACATCACATTTAAAATCACTTGAGACACCAAGTCACCATTTAGAAACCAAATAACCATTTTGAAAATAATAAGGGTTTGAAAGAACCATTTGAGATGAGGAGGGGGAAAGAAAAATGGGATGGTGGAGAATATTTTTGGAAAACCGAGTTCAAGAGGGATATCTCTTCCAAAGAAATACATTATCATTTGGTATATCATCCATATATGCACCTCATGAACGTATGGATGTGCCCACATCCAATGGTACACCCATTAAAAACTATATATGTTCTCAAAAACCAATTTAGGAAGTCACCACTAGCTTTACCACCCAAAAGAACCACTCACAAAAAAGAACCAAACCATAAGAATGAATCATAAGCATATGAAAAATCCAATTCACAAAGAAAACCAAATTACCAAAGTCCAACATATTCCTAACACACTCTAAAACACCCAATTTTATTTCAAAAGGTCAATTGAAACTTCATCAAACACTTCACATACATTTATACATAGGAAAATTGAAGAAGACCCTTTGGAAAACAATTCTCATAACAAAACCATTATGAAAACACCATAACAATTCAAACAAACACACCGAAAGAATGAATAACACATTTTATAAACAATATAGGAAAGATCAAGCATAAATGACATGTTCAAGAAAAGATAATAATGGAAAAAATTACCTCAATGATGTGTGAACACCATGAAACTTCAGAAGAAGGGAGAACCAAGCCCAACGGACCAACCGCACACACTATCATCAAAATAAAAGAAACCCACATATCAACCCTAACCCTTAGGGTTAATCCAAGAGAAAACCCCATCAATAGAAACCAATAATCCAAGAGAAAAGGAAGAGGAGAAGAGGAAATCAACCAAAAACCACAAAACTCACCTTAGATCTGGAGGAGGAGCACTAAAAGAGGGATAGGAACCATGAGAAGGGAGCTTGGGAGCCCCTTTGTGTTCCAAAAATGATCCATAGTAGAGGAAATCCCGAAATGGGTTAAAACATAAGAGGGGAAAACTTGGAATTTCAAGTTTTAATAAATTAATCCAACTTTCATGGTTAGGTTGCATGGTTGGAAAAAACTATGCACCAACCGTGAAAACCCTATTGGAGATAAGAGGCACCCCAAAAGGTTTGGCCACATATTTTGAGAAACTTTATACCAACCATGAAAAATAGTTCTGTCAAATTATAGATCCTCTCCACATGATTTCCACATAGTTTCTCCTAATTGTGTGTATGTCGTGCACCATTCCCCCAAAAACCAACACCCAAGCCACACAGTTTCTCCTATGCCTCACACGTTTTTTACTAACCCATGTGAAATATGTTCAAGTAAAACCATTCAAGAAAAAATTGAACTGAAAACATCCTCTTCCTCAATAGGCCACATGGTTAACCCTCAAACCGTGCACTCAAATCATGCACAGGACAAAAAGCCACCTGGAAACTCCAAAACTTAAATTTTCAAACTAGTAATTCAACCTGAACATAAACCAAAAGAACCAAAGCTAAGAAAATAAAATAAAATAAAATCAATGGTTAGGGTGTGATAATTCTCCCCACCACAGAAACTTTGTTCCACCAGAAAGTCACTCAGCCGAACAATGAACAAAACTAGAACCCAAACCGGAACAAAACTAAATAGAACCACGAACCTCAGAGTTATCTTTCACTTTACATGTCACACTCGACCAAATATAGGTGAAAACCCAACAAAAATAACTAAAAAGAAGGATGATATTTCTCCCCATAATAAGAACCTGACTATCATGACCAACACCAAGAAACCTAGCACACCCCAAAACTGGAACTCCCAGCAGTTCCACCACGGGCCGGACAACTCGGGAACTCCCAAAATGAACCAAAACCCCAAACATAAGGGGAAACCCATTGAAGAAACTTGAACCAAATATAAAACCAATACATAATTCATTACTTCTTCAACCAAAATCATCCCCAAATAAGCACAACTAAAAACAAAAAACCGATCCACGAAAGGCTAACCACCCTAAGATCCACATCAATAATGTATAAACATAAGACTACAAGAAAAAAAACCACCAAACTTCTTTTACAATAGGGAGAAACCTACAATAGCTGAGAAAATGAAAAAAATGAACTTATATTGTTCCCACTCCAACATTAGAGATGGAAGTTGGGCCACAACCACCCCCATACCACAAAAATCCTGAATTCATGAAGATATTCATTCTAAGGCCTATTTCTAGATCCCTGATGTCTTGAATCATATATTTCCCCTTATTCAAGAATTGATTATTCGTGATCTTCCTGAATAGAACAACACCAAAAAGCTTCGTCACTTTCCTCACCTTCACCTCCTCTAGTACAAACCATTGGACAAAAGTGGTCTTAAACACCTCCCATGTAATCCAAACATAAAAAAATGACATAACAATCACCTTCCACTAATCCATCCTCAGAACCTCAAATGAGATCAAAACAGCATGCACTCTCATAGCTTTAGGAGTTCCCAACGACCTGAAGACACATTTGACTACCTCAATCCACTCCACAGAATTTAAGGGATCTCGATCACTATAGAAGATGGGAATAACTAGAAAGGGCTCGACTCTACCACTCCACTAAGAGTTTGGTAAAAGCCAACAACTAGACAAAACTTTCTAGAAACCTTGGGGACCTTTCTGGGTGGCATACTCTAAATGAAAAAACAACACAAAACCAAAAATCAATATCAAACCAAACTCAACTGAAAAATGGAAACCCCAATCCAAAAAACCAACCCACAAACCAAACAACATCAAATAAACCCACAATTATCTTTCAAAAACCATTATATCCATTCCAATCTCAAACCTCCTTCTTCCAAGGACGCTTTTCTCAAAATTTCAAAATCATCTTTCAAATACAATACAACAAAAAATCCCATTTTTTAAATAAAAAAAACCAAAAATAATGTTCCTTTTTAAAACCCTTTTTGAAAAAAAAATCATTTTCAAAACCCACTCACACCAATGAAAACCAAAACAAACACACAGCTTTCACTAAACTCCTGGAATGGGGAACTAGTATTTGTGCATTATCTGATGGCATGGTTAGTGGACCATACCCTAGGAAAAAACTATCCACTAGGAAGATCCTGATTCATGAACTCGGGATCCACATGGGTCACTACTCCATATAAAACTATCATTCACACTATCCCACTTCCATTGTCATACCCTATCCGCACAAACCAAAAACCAAGACAAAAGATTCAAATCCCAAACTACCCCTAATAAATAGATGCCCAATATGAGAAAGGGTTAAGGAAATCCTTATCGTACCTACCTATAAATTCATGACAGTCTTAATATCAATAATACATGATGCCCCAAATAATAATGGACTGCTTTGATTCCATTTTTTCAAGAACCAGTTTAGGCTTCCATCTGACCTGATACCCAACCCAGCACGAGACAAGGCCCGAGAGGCATTCCCAATCCTCCCAGGTTGGAAACTATCACTGGGAATAAAAGATATCATAATGATAATGATTTATGCCAAATCAAACCTGGATCAAATAAACTGAACATAGAATTCAACACAACTAATAAAAACTAAACAACAATAAATACAACTAGCTCTAGATAAAATAACTGAAAAGAACATAAACTAAAAAGGAAACTAAAATAAAACCATAACCAAAAAAATATTTACATGGCCTCTTGGTCACCACAAACCATAATAACAACATGTTCCAAAGGCATATCCAAACTAGAAATCAGAACCTGTAAAACAACTTACGCGTATTAACACTAAGTGGAACAAGTAGGGTGTGAGCATAAACAGCTCAGTAAGAAATTTCCATAGATTCCATGAATTTCATTTCTCAAAATAGTCCAATAATACTAGTTTTAATTAAACATAGAAAATATGTTTTATCATTTCAAAATACAAACACATCTTTGTAGAAAAATACACTTTTCTAAACAACAAACACACCACTTCCATTTTTCAAACAGGTTTCCTCTTTAAAACATGCCAGTTTTGTAAAACTAAAACCCAACAGAGAATCCAAACCGGGTGATAAAAAAAGTTCTATGCTGAAAATGAACAGAATAGAAGAAGTAGTTGAAATATTAGAAGATGGTACAAACACTGGAAAGAATATTCTAGTAAAATAGTTAACAATGCACTGTAGAAATAAGAAGGAACATATAGATATATAATCATGGGAATTTCCTAAAGATATCGAGAAGAAATCCCTAGGCATACTCAGTTCAGACTCACCTACTGGATTATGGTATAACTCCATATTCAATAACCAATCAGCTGCTCCAAACTAGTCAATCTAGTGGCACGCCCCTCCTATCCTCTCAGCTAATCCATGGGTACCAACTTGTCTAATCAGGGTCAATAAGAAACTATCAATCGACCTCTAGATGATTTCCATGAATCTCATGATAGTTGTAAATAGTAAATGGGGAGGTCCTCACGTGAATGGATCAAACCAATAACCCACAACCATCATGATTTCCTAGCAAAAACACCAAAACCACCTATGTGATGACCCACTCCTTGAAGGATCCACAATAGAGGTTCTCATCTCGCAACAAGACATTCACAAGTGCCAACCAATCCATCACATCACATGAGTTCCAAAAACACTTTCCCAAATATTATAAAATACCAATGGAGCCTTTTCTATTTCAAATCAAAATCCATTTAAAAACCCATTTCTAAACCCAAAGAAAAACAAACCACATGCTTACAAAGTTCCAAAAAGTCCTCTACAACATTTATTTTCCAAAACCCACTTCAAGGTTATAAATATTCCAAGACTTAGATAATGCATTTGAAATCACATTTAAATTCAATTGAGACACCAAGTAACCATTTATAAACCAAATAACAATTTTGAAAATAATAAGGGTTTGAAATATTTATTTGAAATGAGGAAGAGGGAAAAGAAAAGGGGGATAGGAAAGAAAATTTTGGAAAACTAGGTTTAAGAGGGGTATCTTTTCCAAATAATACCATTATCATTTGTGAGTTTATTCATATGTGCACCTAATACACATATGGATGTTCCCACATCTAATGGTAAGACCATTGAAAACTATATAAGTGTTCAAAAACCAATTTAGGAAGACACCACTAGTTATACCACCCAAAAGCACCACTCAAACATATGCACCAAACCATAAGGATGCATTATAAGCATATTCAAAACCCAATTCATAAAGAAAACCAATTTACCAAAATCAAACCTATGCCCAACACACTCCAAAGCACCCAATTTCTTTTCAAAAGTCCAATTGACATTTCATTGAACACTTTTCATATATATATGCATAGGAACATTGAAGAAAACCCTTTAAAAATAATGTTCCCCACAACACCATTATGAAAACACCATAACAATTCAAACCAACACAACACAAGCTTGACTATTGCATTTTAAAAACAATATAGGAAATATCAAGCATCAATGGAATGTTCTAGAAAGGAAAATAATGGAAACACCTACCTCAATGACATGAAAACATAATGAAACTTTGGGAGAAGGAAGAACCAAGACCAATGGACCAACCACACACCCTATCATCAAAATAAAATAAACCCACAAATCAAAACTAACACTTAGGGTTTAGGAAAGAGAAAACGACACAAATAAAAATCAATAATTTAAGAGAAAAGGAAGAGGAGAAGATGAAATCATTCAAAAAACACAAAACTCACCTTAGATCCAAAGGAGGAGCACCAAAAGAGGGAGAGGAACCAAGGGAATGGATCTTGGGAGCCCCTTCATGTTCCAAAAACAAGCAAAGGGGGAGGAAATACTAAAAGGGGTTAAAACATAAGAGGGTAAAACTTGGAATTTCAAGTGTTAAGAAATCTAGGAAACTCACGTGGTTAGGCCACACGGTTGGACAAAATGTTTTCCAACCATGCACACCCTACCGGAGATAAGGGGAACCCCACATGGTTTGGTCGTATAGTCTGGGAAACCATGCACGAACTATGAAAAATGATTCTGTCAAATTGTAGAGCCTCCCTGTGTGCTTTTCGCATGGTTTCTCATAACTGTGTGCAATCCATACACCATTCCCTACACACCAACCCCCAAGACACATGGTTTCTCCTAGGCCTTGCACATTTTGTTCCAAACCATGCATAAGCCATGCAAATCAAACTGTGCAATAAGAAATTGAACTAAAAAAACCCTCTGCCTCAACAATCCACACGGTTAACCCTCAAACCATGCACTCAAACTATGAACAGGCCAAAAAGCCACCCAAAAACTACAAAACTCAAAAATACAAACCGATAACTCAACCCAAACCTCAAAAAAATAACAAGAGCCTAGAAAATAATAAAATAAAATAAAATATTTGGTTCGGGTGTGACAATACATATAGCCTTTAAAGAAGATTCATTATCAATAAAGCATCCTTGTGTTCATTACAATAGTGAGAAAACTAAGCTTTAACCCTTTCCATTAGTCTTGGTTCCATCCCTAATACCACCATACATATCACTATACATCCATCCCTCCATCACTGGAGCCAAATTCTAACACAACCTCAGGCCTCCCCACCCATGTCTCATCAACCATCAACCATCCCAAGATTACATCACATTGCATAACAAGACTCACATCTAGAGAAACACCCAAGGAAGAAATGGAATAACAAAAAAAGTAAACATGGAATCTAGGCCCTATAACCAAGGCATTCATCCTTTATAAGAAAAAGGTATTTCTTAGCCCCAAACATTTATCATTTTCAAACAACCATTTTTTTACCATCTTAGATTGACCATTTGATTTATTATAGGTTACAAACATAGAAACCATAATGGATTCGATATTAAATTCTACTAATTATTTAAACATTATTTCAATAAGAGCTTCTAGTTTCATAAAACTTAAAGAAGAAAATTTTAATTTAACATGCCTATTAATTATTTAATCAACAAGCATTATTTATTCTCCTTATTTATCCAAATACCATTAACATAAGGAATAAAAATTTTAATTAAACATGCAAGAAGTATCACTTTGGTTTCCATAAAATATAATAATGATTTCATTTAAGCGTGCCTCATTAATTCTTTATCCAACAAACATTATCATATTTACATTATTTAACCATTTCCATCATATTAAACATACTAAACCATAGCATAAACAAACATTCTAAACCATATAATAAAAAAACAGGATTACAAATCATAAAAATATATGTAACACTATCTAGAAAATAAAGAGGAAAACTATTATCACGGTGGAAAAACATGTGATATATACAACCATAAACCATCTATTTTCATTATTCTAGTTTAATTTTCATTAAGGTAAATTTTACCATCTCCCAAAGAGATAAATATTGATGTATTTTTTATTGCACATAAAATAGTAAGAGAATAAGTGATCCCATACCTTGATTATAAGTTCAATATTATTATCACAAGAATGGATGGTTGAGGTTCAACCACCACCAAAAGGAACACCACCAAGCCAAAGGAAGGATATACAGAATCTATCATACTCAAACCAACAACAAACCACTCTCAAAAAACCTAAAAAAGAGGGTTTGGACACCATGAACATCCAAATAAAATGATGAATGAAATGTAAAATAAAATAGGTGGAATAAAGTACATTGAACCAAATTCATTCTAATCTCCATGAACCAGAGGTCAAAACCACAATGAATCAGTCAATGGGGGATAAAGGGAGGTAGAACAAACACTACCAATCAACAATTCCATAAATGGAATCCTCCATATGGGAAAATGATAAGCCACACCCTAGGTTCACCAAATTCATCCAGAAATAGAAGTAATTCTCAAAGGAGGTGTGAAAATTAGTTATTAGATGGGAAGGTTTGAGTTAAATCTATATTAAAAACCCCTTTTAACTCCCCATGTGTTTTCCATTTTGAATCTATTAAGATCCAGGAGGATAGGTGACTGTTTTTTCCATTTCAAATGATCATGAATTTCACCATGGCTTACACCATGACCTAGCCATGGTTGTGGTGGTTCTTGAGCACACCATACTCAAATGGATTCCCCTATGTCATGTTGAACAAACCCAAGATATTTTCCCCTTCCATAGCCTCCAAAATATCTTGGAAATCTATTTCCACTGGATGTTTCAGATATAAAGACATTTAAGACACTGTACTTAGTGCCATGCCCACCTTGGGCATTTTGGGTTGGCTGTTTTAGATAAAAGGAACACATGAGACCCTAAAACAGAATCCAAAATAGCTTAATAAACTATTTTTCTAGCAATGATGCATCAATACCATAAAACTGGTTCAAAAAGGTGTCTTCCACACCCTCCACTAGGGTGTGGTGACCTTTTAAAAGGTAAAAACTCCTCTCACACCTCTAAAACACCTCCAAAATCCCCCTCAACACCTTAAATCCTTAGTAAAACACAAATGAAATGTTGAAAAGATCTAGATTATTATATTATATAGCCATAAAAAAATTCACAACCTCACGAATTTAAAAACAACCCTAGAGAGAAGGGAGATAAGGGGTTGTGTAAACAGCCACCTTGTGAGATACCTATCAAGAATATTTCCATCATTGGAGAAAAACATCTCACTCAGAGGATCAAGTCCCAAAACTATGAAACACTAACAACCATCTCTTAAACACTCTCTTGGGAGAGATACCTCTCAAACAAGATAAAGTCCATAATAAAGAATTGAAGAAGATAAAACCATATCATAAACCAAATAAAGTTCAACATCCACAAAACATCGATAAAAATAATGGATAAACATAAAATATATAATGATAATAAGCATGTATCTATAACCCACATTCATAGGTTCTCTCCTCTATGCCACTATATTGCCACAATACACGAACTAAGGGAATAGAACACCCATGAAATGCCTTCTATTGATAGTCCTAGATCACCATAAGATGCTCCTCGAAGGTTGTATCATCATCAATGTTGATATCACTCCATTTGATGATGTGATATTCATCATGAAGATAATGGAAAATCTTTGAAAAATGGAAGACATGATGTATTTAGATCATCAATGGGGGAAGTGTTATCCGATATGAAACGACTCCAACATGATCCAACTTCTCCAAAGTCCCAAAAAACTAGGGAGAAATATTACTCCCTTTACCACATTAGTTTCACATGATGAGGATCCAACTTCAATAATATATGATATCCAACATCAAACTCCAAAATTATCTTACTATAGTTGGAATAGGAATTATGATGATCATGTATTGCCTTCATCCTCTCACAAATCACCTGAACCATCTCTATCATGATATTCACTAGTTCAACCCAATAATTATTGACTCTCTGAAACCATTAAATAATAATAAAAAATAGAAAATTCAATCATACAAAGATTCAAACGGTTTCATACTAATGGTGGATTGAAAACTATTGTTGTAAGTAAACTTCACCGAAGGTAGGTGATTCATCTATGAACCTCTAAAATCTAGAACACAAGCACGTAACATATCATCAATAGTTTGGATAGTATTATCTATTTGACCATCCATCTACGAATGAAAGGAATTACTAAGGAAAAACTTAGAACCAAAATCAAGTTGAATGCATCTCCACAACCTAGAGGTAAAATGAGGATTATAATCAGAGATGATCATCCTCAGGACTCTATGGAGCCTCACCACCTCTTTTGGGTATTTCATTGACAAAACCTCCACTAATATCAAATCATTAATCACTATAAAGTGGGATAATTTTTTCAAATGATCTATTATCACCCATATATAATCATATCTCCCAAGTCTCAAGGTAAACTGGTAAAGAATACTATCAATATTTCCTCAAAATTCCACTAAGAAACATCTAATAGATGGATCAAATCATTGGGA
Source organism: Viscum album (assembly GCA_963277665.1). NCBI lineage: Eukaryota > Viridiplantae > Streptophyta > Magnoliopsida > Santalales > Viscaceae > Viscum > Viscum album. The sequence continues at coordinate 1,432,702,836 of OY728141.1, forward strand.
CCATAGTTTTTAGCCTTCACCTTTTGGAAAACTAAACATCAAGAAAAAAAACTCAATGAAAAACACTTTAAACCAATCCACCCAAAATAATCTATTATATCATGATACATATTTGTCGTGATAGGATATAACACCAAGGGTGATCTATTATACTCATAGAGAATCACTTCATGTATCAATGAAGAAACAAAAAATCCTCCCTTAGAATAACACCCGGTGTTGTTCATCCTCAGACCAACCATCATGAGTATCACAACAGACAACTCATTCTCTCTAGACCTTCACCTCAGAATCCACTAGCCAGCACTCCTCTACCTGTTGTATGAAATATGACTTCACCATCATCTGAAAAAGAAATCATCTTTCACCAACCTATATCAAATCAATATGCATCATGGAGATCTCTTCAATCACTCTCTAGGAATCTCTAGACACATTCATAGCATCACTACGTGACTTCTTGTTCAGTGTATTAGCTACAACATTAAATTTTCTCAGTGTATAGGAAATATTAAATTCATAGTCTTGTGAGAATTTCATTCACTATCACTATCTCAAGTTTAGGTCACACTGGGAGAAAAGATACCTCAGAATTTTTTGTTAGTGAAAACCACAAAGTGCTCATTGATGATGCAATATCACCACATCTTCAAGGAAAACATAACTATTACCAACTCAAGAACATGGGTAGAATAATTACACTCATAGGTATGTAACTGGAAATATCCATAAGAAAAAACTGATCTCTACTACATAAAAATACTACCCAAGCCAATATGTGAAGCATAATAGAAAATATCAAATTGAACTCCCACTTTTACGGGTTTTGTTAGAGCCTAATAATAATTATCAAACAAGAAAAAGTGATTAAAAAACCCTTGTATGAGGAACAGAATAAAATATAATATGAAAATGCATAAAACATAAATAAAGAACTATTTTAAATCTAGATTTCCTTACACAAAAGATCCACTGAACCATTTTTTATCTCCTTTGGATGAGCTTAATAGAGATCACAAGTGGTTAACATAAGCATCACACCTTCTTAGGTATCCACAAGATGCATTGAATCACTCAACATTAGAGTGGAATCCCATATTCCACCATAATGTGAAAGAATATCATATTCAATGAAATAAAAAATGAAGAGGTATATGATTCTTAGGAGTCATGGAATGAATATCCACACTAATTCAATCATATTTTAGGAGGGTTTATATAGAACATGAAGATTCTCTTTGGTGGTGTCCTCTTTAATTCATGAATTTATAACGCATGTAATATAGAACGTGAGGATTCTCTTTGGTGGTGTACTCTTTAATTCATGCATTTATAATGCATGTATTAATACATTGGATAATTCATGTATCACATGCATAAGTTCATTTAACTTATATTCACTTCATCTTATGAAATGACTTCTTAAAAGATAGGTTAGGCGGAAGACTAATTGTATGCATGAAATATGAATAGAAGTTGTAGAATATAAATATTATTTTAATGTTTCTTATCAAACTTCTAAAAAATATATCCTTTTTTATAATATACAAATGGATTTATGGAATGTCAGCTCTATAAATATCCCACTTGTAATAAATAATAAGGGACTTTTTTAACATTTCACTTTATATTGTATCATATATAATAATTTTTTAAACCATATCCAAAACTCCTTTCTGAAATCTTCCAAAACACTTTTGGAAATCTATCATCAACTTCACCTTATATGCAATCATATTCAATACCTTGTGAATACTCATCCAAAACATTTTGGGATTAACTAAAAAATACTTTTAGAGTAGCTATCTAGGTCAAACTCAATCCTCATTCATTCAACCACAAAGTGTGACCATATAAACCTTTATAGTATTGATAAAATATATAAATATCTAGATCTATATATGTGATAAAAGAGAATCCTCTAGAAAAGAACCAGTCTACTCAGGCAATAAAGGGATCCAGTGTAATCTTCATCAAACACATGTATCTCTATACCTATGTTTAGTCTACATTATATGAAAATGTTCATTCTCATTTTTTCTCTTTGTCTAAGACATAAAGAGACCATGGGACATGGAACATGTCAATCCCATATACTCAACTAATCTATTCTTGATTCTCTGAGTGTAGATTGGTCTGATCAATGAATACATCAAATTTCATTCATCATTCTGGATAATCACAACACATTTCCCTTATCCATATAGATATATATATAATAACTAGGTGTGAACGCACACTACCATGGTCTATCTCAAATGAGGTCCTTAATGTCATACTCATCATACAAGAGGACAAATACCATCTTGGTTAAGATTCAACCAAAAACATGATCAGAAACATACCCAATCACCCCCATATTAGCTAAGTCAATATATAGTCTTAAGTAGGTTGGGTATAAAATTATGAAGGTTATCATACTTTTTATCTTTCCAACTGAAAGTAGTGGGGACTCATATATGATCTATTCACACCTAGTATACTAAATACACTACTGTATGACACTCCATGTGGTATACTTAGTTGGTTGTCCAATGCACACAATGAATCATATTATTTGTCTTGTACCTCATGAGAATATTTTGTATCTATATATAATAATATTTCTCACACTAACCTTAACATTTTACCATAATACAAAATACTCCATGATGAATATTGGTTAGGGATAAACTCAAATTCATATTTTGATAGGTCAATTATTGTTTTAACTTCACAATATGTGTGTGTGTGTGTAGAAAACATGAAAGAATGATAAAATGGAGGTTTCCATTTAATATAATACATTTTAATATTATTAAAATATTTAATAATATTTAACAAAACCAACATAATAACTATTTCATCATATCATATATGATCCATTCACACCTAGTATACCAAAGACAATAATGTATGACACTCCATGTGGTATACTTAATAGGTCATCCAATGCACACAATGAATCCTATTCTTTATCTTGTACCTCATGAGAATATTCTATATCTATATATAAGAATATTTATCACACTAACCTTAACATTTTTTCATAATCCATAATACCCCATGATTAATATTGGTTAGGGATAAACTCAAAGTCGTATTTTGAGAGGTCAATTATCATTTTCACTTCATGATATATATATATATATATGTGTGTGTGTGTGTGTGTGTGTGTGTGTGTGTGTTTAGAAAACATGAAATAATGATAAAATGGAGGTTTCAATTTAATATAATGTATTTTAATATTCTTAAAATATTTAATAATATTTAACAAAACCAATATAATAACCAGTTCATCATATCATATATGATAAATTTCCAAATCGGACTTATGTTTGCTACAATTTATGGGTTTTGTTAACACATTACATCATAATCCCTATCACATATCTAGGTGACCATCTAATAAAATCCTACCACTAACTATTTAGTGAGAAAAAATCCACAAAGTAAGATATTTTGAATAATGGTGAGACTTAGGAATCATATTCCTAACTATTCAACTTCTTGAACATATTCAAACTTCTTAACTTATCAACATCAAATGTTATGATGTCAACTTATGTTGTCTACTTAGAACTCTTTCTAAGTTCATCATCATCATCCTTGAAACCCTATTCCATCAAACTTTTTCCTTGAAATAATGAAACTACTCACATTATTGTTTACCATCCCTCCTAAACTATTTTATCATAAAGTGACAATCACTTTAATATAGTAACTAAATGTAACTCTTAAATTTCTCTTTACCACCACATCCTAAGCTCTTTTATGAAAAATTGACTACAATTTTTTATGGTAACTAATGTAATTATTTACATTTTTACTAGTATAATACTTCAAGTAATAGTGTCTTTAATTTTTATGATAACTAAATACAACACTTTACATTTTTCTTTATTATCACATATCCTAAACTCTTTTAGGATATTGAGTGAAAAACACTTTATCTTAAACTGGTCTAGTAGTGATATCCACTTTCTAAATGGTAACTAAATGTAGCACTTTAAATTTTTCTTTACCATCATATATCCTAAAAATTTTAGGATATTGAGTGGAAAACACTTTAACTTAAGATTGGTGTTATCCTTTATTTGTTAATTTTGAAATTCTCTAAGTCCAAACATACATCCACTAGCCTCTTAAACACTAAATTATTTTCATTATATTTTTCTAAGATACACAAACCCTTTTATGTTAGTAAATAACATTTATTTACTTTAAATTGGAATATTAAACAAATAAAATATTTTTTTCATATTAAATATGGAGTTCTATGTGTTTGGAACATTTTAATTTGAAAAAAAAGACTTTATTAAAATATACCATCGATGGGTGGTGGGAAAAAATTCTGACACATTTTAACAAATGTTTGGATAAAAAAATTATCCTAGATAAACACTTTTATCTATATACTATTCTCAAAACATGTTATAGAAATTGATGAATCTTAAACCATGTGTAAAAATTTAATCATCTCATATTTGTTCACAACAACTATTTGTAATCAAACAACTTCTTTTATCATATAATGGAAATGAGATGAAGATACACATTTTTTACATAGATTTATTTGATCTTGATAAAAATACTTTACATTCAAATCCTAAATGTAATAACTATTTAATTCATCTCATGAATATAAACTACAAGCATGGTCATTTGTTCCTTTGATTTTCAACTCCCCTATATTTACAAAACATTGTAAAATATACATTAGGTATCACATATCCTTTAAAATAGAAGAATTAATTTATATAACATCCATAACTAACATGGAAATTCCATGGAGTTTCATAAACTCCTTCAGGTATATCTTGGATAATCTAATCATATTGAATTATTACTCTTCCTTCTAGACAACTTGAGGTTTCAATGACTTGGTTAGATTCTTGAAGAAACATTATTTAACTTTTAAACCAACTTTTGTTATTTCATTTTGAACTTTGACCCACTTTTACTATCCATATAATACCATAATCCAGAAATCATATGCCTAGTTCATCTATTCTCAACACTTTTAGAATATTAGGTAAAAAAAATTTGAATTCATTCACATTATTGGAACATTTACATAAATGAAAATAGTATAAATTATATAACCATAAAAATATATTTTAATATCCCTTAAATCATGTTATATAATTGAATCCAAGTATAAATAATTCAATTTGTTAGTGTAGAAACTACTTTTATCCATTACTTGAAAGTAACCATCACGATATAGCCTTCAATTATTTCTCATTTTATGAACTTTCTATATTTTTACAACACTTATAAAGAATATATTTTATATCATATATCTATAAAAACAATATAATTGAATTCTAAAACCAAAAATATTTAATGAAACCTTTAGTCTCATATAGTCATTAACATATTAAATCATATTGAATATCATTTGACATACCCAATCGTATTGAGTATATGAGATTAAAATTCCTTTCGTCATTTTTCATTGAATTTAGTTGAAACTATAAATGAATCACTCTATTATTTAATAAGAATATATATTCACTTGTTGAAAAATTTTCAATATTCAGTCACTTAGGAAAGAACTATTGTGCCGTATAGAATTTCCCTTAAGATCTTTTCTTAAATTACTAATATTATTTAATAACTTTTCTTAAGTTATCAATCTTAGTAGTAGCTTACATTGAGTTTCTCCTTATCAAGGATTTATTACAAAGTTTATCTTGATGATGATGATAATTTTATTATCTAAAATATAAGCTTTTATCAAATGATTATCATGTATTATTAACCATTTAATAAGGAATTTTATTAAATTTTATTTAACTAAAATGATGACCACTTTAAAATCCAATATATCCATTAGTGGTCCAAGATCCATATTTCACTAAGTAATTAGTTTTCTTGGGAATTCATCTCATAAATTAATTATTTAGTTAGGTAATCATCCTAATAATATCATATATGATTCTTGTATATCTGAGTGGAAAACCCTTTTTCTAATACATAATTTCGATAAACTCAACTATATTCCTTTATTATCCTAACTATTATGGATTTCTAGCTAAGTGTTACCTAAATAAAATTCCAAAAACAAGATAACCAAGTATAATTTAGGGGAACCTATATTTGTCATGGAATTTCCTAAAAAGAAAATCTAGATTCACTTATTACTTGTTTTCCTTACACAAGATAATCTAGGGGCACTTGACATTCACATGAAACTACTCAGCTAGATGATTGAGGTCTTAAGTGCCTCTTTGGAAGGAATCATACACTTATTATTTGAAAGGGATTTTAATCTCTCCATCTTATCTCATGTTATTCCCTTTTATATATACATGATTCTAGTAATTTAGTTTTTAATACTATTCCCTCTACGTAATAAATATATTCAAACCATGTTTATGTGTAACTATTTACAAAACCCACAATCTTTTGTTAATTATCCAAAAATAGAATTCAAACATATTCATACATATCTAGATGCATCATATGAATACAGTACATGAACACTTCATGTAAATGTTTATAATTATATAAGATTGAAAATATTCAAATGAGTAAGCCCATAGTGATATATATCCAACCCCATTCACTTTCCTAGACAATTCATAGTCCTCCAGGTAAGTAGGTAGTCCAACCCCAAATCCCTCTACTTGGGGATACTTTACTCAAGATGGAATCCAATTAATCACAACTATAACACCTAATATACACAAAATATATTCAAAAACTAAATTAAATATAATAACTTTAATTAAAAACTGAGGTCAAGTTAGATTAAAAATAAAATTAACTATAGAGTCAATCCTAGCATACAATGTAAGTCTCTATCCTAGAAGCAGTTTAACATTTTAAACTAAACCATACACAACCTCCACATTTCTTAAAAAATTTACTAAACATGGATATTATCAGTAATAAACCTTAAATAAATGAAAAATTCAAATATTTAAACATGATATAAACATTTATGAATAATTCATAAATATAATTTAATTGTTAAAATTTTATAATTACAACTTTAGCATTATGGATATTCAATAAATTTGTATTTAAAAATTTTATATGAATTCCAATACAAACTCTTTCATATTTTCCATTATGTGGCATTTCAATTTTAAATATATTATATTTTATGAATTATAAACAATTTACAATTCAATTTATATCATGTAAAAATTTTACATAATCTAAATATTATATACTTAAACATTATTTAAACCTTGATCATATCAATCATCAAAACATTTTTTATGTGTCTTAAATAATATCCAAATAACACCCCCTTTTATTTTGAATAATTCAAAATAATTAATTATGAAGAATTCAAAATATTAATATAAACATTTTATATTTTGGCCTTTTTCATAATTTTTAAAACTTTATAAATTATTTATTATTATTTTTAAATAAACACTTTTATTTCTATATCATAATTCAAGCCATATAATTTGTCAAAAGTTACTTTAAATATTAACATTAAATATTTGGGAATAAAATTTTTTATAAAAAAATTATATTTAATTAATTAATAAACCTTTTTTAAATTAAAATATCCCAAAATTACTTTTATAATCATGCATAAAAATTTTATAAACCATTTATATCATTTTATATGTTAAAAACATTTCTTAAGAATTTTTAAAACAATTATGTTTACCCTTACATATAAGGGTATTCTTGTGTAGGGGTAAAGTATTTTTCCTTTATGTATAATGTTTGGAAGCCCTTGTGTAAAGGTAAGTCACTACTTGCATTTACACAGATTTAGTATAAAGCATTGTGTAAAGGTAATACAATGATTGCCTTTATGCAACTCATTTCGTGTAAGGGTGAAAATAATATTACCTTTATGTGAATTTTTTTTGTAAGGGTGAGTGATAAGAACCACTGCATAAAGGTATTACCTTCACACAAACCATTTTCTTAAAGGTTACAAAGAGTTTTATCCTATGCAGACCTTCTACGTAAGGGTATCATTTAAGGGTAAAACTTTATCTACCTTTACGCAACCAATTTAAAATCACAACTACCTTTCCACAAACCTATTTATAGATAAGGGTAATTTATAATGACCCTTGTGTGGACCACTTTTTTAAGGGTAATTCCTTGATTAACATTATATATCTCGGTTGTATAAGGGTAAGGGAATGGTTACCTTTATATAGATACAAAAGGGTACACCCTTTTTCTAGTTTTTTTAAAAACATCTTAAATGGTTCTATGTTTTTTCATTTCATAATTTCTTCATTTACCACACATGATTTCATAAAACATAATCATGGATTGACTTTGATACCACTAAAGGTTTTTGTTAGAGTCTAATAATGATTATCAGATCATGTAGAAGTGATTAAAAACCCCTTGTCTAAGGATCACCATGAAAGATTATATGAAATAGAGTAAAATATAAATTAAGAACTATTTTAAATCTAGTGTACCTTACACCAAAGAGACACTCCACAATTATTGATATCCTTAGGATGAGTTTGTGATATATTACAAAGTGTAAAACATAGGCATCCTGCCTCTATAGGTATCCACAGGTTGCACCAAATTTCTCGACATTTGAGTGGGATCCCAAATTCCTTCACTATATGCTATCATATCATGTTTAAATAAGGAATTAGAAGAGAGGTATGGGTTTCTAGGAGTCACTGTGTAAATATCCACACCCATATCATCATATAGAAGTAGGTTTTATATAGAACCTAAGGATTCTCTTGGGTGGTGTTCTCATTAATTCATGTGTTTATAGAGCATGTATTAATGCCTTGGATAATTCATGCATCATATACATGAACTTATTTTACTCCCATTCATTTAATCTTATGAAACGTCTTCTTAAATGATAACTTAGGTGGAAGACTGCTCATATGTACGGAATCATAATTCATGCATGTTGTATGAATATAAGTAGAAATATATAGATCTTATTTTCATATTTCTTATAAAATTTTCAAACAATATATGATTTTATAATATATAAAAATATATCTAGGGTATACTGGCTCTATCATTCTTCTAGAAAACGAATAACTAGAGCACTGACTAGCTTCTTCTTTAGGTACTCATGTCACAACCTGTCCTAGTGGGGCCCATGTTGTGACTCCCTAGGCCCACCTCAAATAGGCCAGGGGCTGGTGACTAGAACTGAATAGGCATATCACTAAAATGGGATTCCTTAGCCTAAGTACCAATACACACGCACACATCTCCAAGCCCATACAATGTATAAATGTAAAAAAACAACAACTGAACAAATATGCATGCATACATCTAAATACCACAAAAAGAGTATGATAGGAAGTAAAGGACAGTAAACAGGTCTAAATACAATCCCACCATCGAGTCTTAAAATAAGTGAAAACTAAAAGTAAAACTTGGAATTTTTTCAAGATACTATAGGAACACACATTGGTCTATTTGGTCTCACTAATCACTATCTCGTCTTGGTCCATCCAGGACTCTGTCAAAAGGTTGATCATCTACACAAGACATGACACATGCGGGAAAAGCTCATGTAGGGGTGAGTATAACAATACCCAGTAGGAAACCCAAAACTAAAAAGCGTACAACAAAAGAATATAATCATCTCTACAAAGGTATATGTCTACATAACATATAATAAGAATATCCAGATATACTCAACAATACACACATTTTAAAGGTAATTCAAAACTATAATGTCGGCTTATGATCTTAGATCTATTATTCCACAAGGCACTCATTTGCGAGAACACACTCTTGAGTCTGAAAGTACTAATTATGTTCGTCCTGGAGTTAAAGGTTGTTGGGTCTCTCCATAGGAAGTACACACTGAAAGTGCAAATAGATATGATGCATATATGAGGATCACTTCCAAGGCCATGGGGTATAGCAAAAACTCAATCTGGATTAACCTACTAAGTAGAGGATCAGCGCATGTGTAGTGTTGTTCATGATGATACCAAGAACTCTACCTAGGGAACGAAGAGGAATATAGGATCACACTCTGGGCCTCATAGAAGGATTCCAAAAACTCTATCTACGAATTTATAATGAATGGATCATTGTCCTAGGAGTATGAGGATATTCCATACTAACCCTCAGGGAATCGATATGGGGAAATCACCCTAATTAAACTTGTCTAAGATACAGAGGAAAAGGGATCCAATCCATGTTTTAAGGAGTACACAGTGTGTAGTAGGGTTACAATATGTGTCTATTTGACCCTAGGTACTACCCTTATAAATGGAATGTGTCTTATGTCTATGTAATAGTATACAGAATGTTGTTTCCCTTGTAATTATACCTATGTACATGTACATGTCTTATCCCATCTAATTTTTTCTAGGTCATGTCCATGTGGGAGTACACGGTGTGCCCATGCCCGTGTACACTAACTTGTGCCTTTGTACCCTCTGTGGTACATGCTGATATCACAAAAGGGGACCACACACCATGTGACTGATTCACACATTGTTTGATACTTATCTCCTTCCTGAAATCCTAGCCCCCACGAGAAGGGTCCTACATGGTGTGTGGCTCTGAGTTACACGTCATGCAGTGCGTAAATTTCCAGACTCTCATATCTGGTCCATGCATCCATTCCTTTATCTTTTTCCATTGATCTGGCCATGCGCCTCGCCATAAAATCAAGTATCCATGTCGGTCGAGCCTTGTCGTCGATGAACAACACGTTTCTTCCGTCAAATCCATTTGGAAAACACCATTGAATTTCATTATTTGTTGTGTGATGAATAACATGAAATCTATATAAAAAACCATCTAATATTCCACCGCTTCCATCATTACACCACCATCATGTCATGCCAAAACCAATTCTACAATATTGTATCATTGTTCCAAGAAATGAGTGTGCAACGATCAATTTCTCGACAGGTGTCGAACCACATTCCAAACGAAGATTCCCATGATAAATGAAGAAATATGAGAAAAATGAACAGCCATAAACATGAGGAATAAACTTTATCCAATTTTCATGTTGTAATTTATCTTTCACCATTAGAATGGCAATAAAGAATCAAACATAATAAATAAATTATCCCGATAAAAACCCCATAATAAATTACATTCCAAAAACAATCGAACTGTGGATCAATCTACTGGTTGATTGACCTATGTTCGTCGTAAAAATTAAGAATGAGGAAATAATAAAGTCAAAATAAACTTCCTACCTAAATTTATATTGATCGCTAAGTAAGGAAATTCCTTCATCAAGGTCATTGGTGATGTCCTTTGAAATCTTCTCGCACCGGCCATTGATCTATGATCTAGTCGTCATCCACCAGTGGAATCTTGTTCTTCAGCTCTCCAATGGTCCTATGGATCTATAGGTTTTGGCAGATAAACTTAAGAATTACCCATAACTTCTTATTTATAGAATATATTAGGTTTTTTCATAAATTAAATAAAATAAAATAATTTAATTATTTATTTTATTCATTTTACGCTTGTGGCGACTTTTCTACAAACGCCATGTGCCAACCAAGGTTATGTTGTGCCTAGGGTAAAACCTATGTTCCAAACACAACAGTGCCTTAATATTTCTGATTAAAGCCTCCTTTTATAATTTATTCCACTTTTTCATGAAAACTACACATGTGTTCTATTTAATATATTTAATATATTTCAAATATTTATTCTAGGCACACCGAGCCTCGGAATCGCACATTGTCTCAGCGCATAGTCTAGAAAATATTCCATATAATATCTAAAAATAATACATGGAAAATAAAAGTCACTAAATTCTCCCCACATTAGTAATTTATGTCCTAAAAATCCAAAACAAGAGTTATACAAAGATATGTGGGTACTGAGCATGAATCTAAGCCTCCTGCTCCCATGTGCTCTCCTAGAGATTCATCTGCTACCACTAGACACGCACTAAGGGAATCACTTACCCAAAAAGAATCCTCTTCTACCGATCCTCAATCTCCACTAGGTACATAGCAAAAGGTATCTACATCCTTGATTTCTGGCTCGCCCCAGTCAATAACGTACAATATGTCATATATGTACCTCCTCAGCTACAACACGTGGAAGATTTTGTGTACCCAATCTAACTACGTAGGTAGAGCTAAGAAGCATGACACCTATCTAACTCTATGCAGTATCTAGAAAGGGCCAATGAATCTTGAATATAGCTTTCCACCCTGGCCAAATCTCTATAATCCACATCGAGGTGAAGCCCGTAGGAACACATGGTCTCCCTCCTCAAACTCCAAAGGCCTCTTTTGTCTGTCTGCAAAGACTTCTAACATCTCTGTGTAGTCTTCATCTGTTCCTGGATGATCTTCACCTTCTTAGTAGTTTATCTCACCAAATATGGGTCCATAAGTTCCAACACTCTTGGTTCAGTCCAACAAATTGGTTACCTACAGGTTCACCTATAAAAAACATCAAATGGTGTCATATTGATGGTGGAATGGTAAATATTGTAGTATAAAAACTCCACCATTGGTATTTGATCCTCCCAACTATGTTCAAAGTCCAACATGAAATCCTATATCATTTCATCTATAACCTAAATGTTCTACTCAGTTTGGCCACCAGTTTGGGTGTGAAATGCTATTCTCAAGCATAACTAAGTCCCAAAATCCTCCTGTAATCCCTTCTAAAATCAAGATGTGAAGCAAAAATTACAATCAGAAATGATCATAGATGGAACTCCATGGAGTCGAACTATCTTATTTATGTATAGGTGTCCCAATCTCTCTATTGAACTCTACTCTCGAATAGCTAAGAAGTGGTCCGACTTGGTGAGTTGGTCTATGATCACCTAGGTAGAATCGTGTCCCATAGACGTTTGTGGTAATCCCATCACAAATTCCATAGATATCCCATTAAACTTCTACTATAGCACCTCAAGGGGTTGAGATAAACCTACTAGATCTTTGTGTTCATCCTTAACTTGTTGATAATTAAGGTATCTAGAGATAGACTTTGTAACTCATATCTTTATCCCTAGCCACAAAAAAACTGGCATCAGAGGTCCTGGTACATATTTTCCACATCTAGATGTACCACAAAAGGAGATGTATGAAAATCTCTTAGAACCTCCTCCTATAACATCACTGGTACCATTGTGTATCCTTTAAAAAGAACAACATGCTCCCCACCTTCATAAAATACATCAATAGCATGTCCAGTGGATATCTGAGTACGTAGGGTCTCACGATCGACATCCCTAAGATGTGCCTCCCTAACTCACTATAAAAATGGTGGGGTAAGAACCATAAACTAGAGGTAAGTTGTTCCATCTCTATCTAAAAAGGATAACTGTAATGAGGCCAACTACTCTAAAACCTAATTTAGCAACTGTGAATAAGATTTCCTACTGAGATCATCTATTACTACGTTTCCCTTCTTAGGAATATAGACAATTTAAAATTCATAATCCTGTAGGAACTCTAGCCATTACCTCTGTCTCAGATTCATATCTTTCTGAGAGAAGATATACTTGAGACTCTTGTGATCAGAATATATGATAAATTTCACGCATGTCAGGTAGTGTCACCACATCTTTAGTGAAAAGACTATCGCTACTAACTTAAGATACTTGAGATCATGGGTTATGTAGTTCTACTCATGTGGTCTCAACTGACTTGAACCATAGGCAATCACCACCTACTTCTACATCAGAACATAACCAATCCTAGTTCATGATTCATCATAGAACACTACATACTTGACCCCCTCCTTCAAAAATCTCAAAATGGGATCACTCATCAATTTCTACTTCAACTATTGGAAAGCCTTCTGGCACCACTCTGTCCACATGAAAGGCTACCCCTTTCAGGTCAAATCTTTCATGGGTGATGATATCCTAGAGAAATTTGGAATTAATCTCTGGTAATAACTTACTAACCCAAGGAAGGTCTGCACCTCCATCATGCTCATGGGAGGATCCCAATATAACACTACCTTGACCTTTCCCAGGTTTACTACCACTCTATCTACTGAGATAAAATGTCCTAGAAAGTGGACCTCCTGAACCCATAACTAGAACTTCGAGAGATTCTTGTAAATCTAGTGCTCTCGGAGTACGTCCAGAACCATCCTCAAGTGTCTCACATGATTTTCCTCAAATTATGAGTACACAAGGATATCATCAATCAAGAATACCCCAAACTAGTCTAAGAAAGGCTGAAAGATCTAGTTCAGGAGTCCCATGAACACTGTTGGGGAATTATTCATTCCAAAGGGAATCACAAATACTCATAGTGACCATAGAGATATCTGAATGTCATCTTCAGTATATCCTCATCTCATACTCATAACTAGTGATAGTCTAACCTAATTTCAGCCTTTAATAAATATCGTTACCCTCTCAACGAATCAAAAATTTCATCAATCCTCAGTAGTGGATAATTGTTCTTCACGGTCACCTGGTTCAATTTTCGGTATTCCACACATAACCTTAATCTCCCATATACCTTTTTGTCGAGAAAAACTAGGGTTTCTTAGGGTAAAACACTAGGTATAACAAATCCCTTCCTATTTAAGTCCTCCAAATTCACCCTCAACTCTAGAATCTCTACAGGAGCCATCTGGTATGCTAGTATAGATATCGGTGTTTTCCTGAGGTGTAGATCAATGCATAAGTCTATCTCTCAGTGGGGAGGTAAACCTATAGCATATTTAGGGAATAATTCCTTATACTCTGCCACCACTACAAGAAATTGGGAACTCATAACATCCACTACACTAAGGGTCATTCTAGACAACTGAGGAGTAATCTACTACAACCTCTTATGAATGAGTCCATCCAGTTTTTCCTAGGTTTTCTTTTCACCGAAAAAGGAGAACCTAGTTCTGTCACTTTGGATGCATCACATCCTTCACCTGAAGTAGTCAATGTGGGAATGAACTATGGTTAACCAGTCTATACCTAATATGACATCGTAAGGCCTCATTGTTGCTACAAAGATATCTCAACAGAAACTCTTGCCTCCAAGAGTTATGTTATAAAAACCCTTCTTTATATTCCACACTTAAACATAATTTATTACATAAAACCTTCACTTGATACAACATATAAGATCGAGAGGTCTAGTGTCTTTGGGACTTAGGAACATTACATAACAACTTATAACATAAAACGCAACATCTTATTGAAAAATTCTTTTACATGACCACATCATTCCTTCATACTTAGAATTTCATGGGATAACCTGAGGAAATGCATAAAAAGGGGTGAGAAATAAAGCCCAGTAATAAGAGAAACATGAACATAAAGGCATGATATAACATGATTATCATATCATGAAAATGTGAAAATAACATTTAACATGATTTTAGCCTGATCCAAGGCTCATTGCACATGGATCATGAGTAAACCCTCATTGAAATTGAATTAGAATTATTAAACCCTCATTTTACTTGAGGTATCATTATATTAATTTTTACCCAATTCATTTGAGCGCTATCAGGGCGCACCCTTCTTAATCATTTCATTTCAGGCATAAGTGTGCCACATGGATCATATAACATATATTAATTAAACATCGTCATTTATTCCATGATAAAGGAATGCATAATTCCTACATGAAAATCCATAATCAATAAGTAAATGTGAATAAAGTTGAATACCCTTGATAGAGAAATGGGCATGGTATTCACTACACAGTGACTTTGGTTTGGAAAATCACGGTGCAATTTCAGCAACATAACGGTGTGACATAAGAATTCATAAAAATGGATAATGAGAGAGAAAGGGGTGTCTCATAATATGTACGTGGAATGGATAGTAAGGGGTCATATAGATACATGTCCCAATATATGTAATGGAATTTAAATTCATAATACAAAAGAATTTATTGGATGTAAATGAGGAGAGAGAAACTCCTTATGGAATTTCGGCATGGTAATGGGTGTACATGGGAGGAATTAATGAGAGATAAAGAGGTATCTAGTCAATTAAAACATAAGAATGTAAGTATGGGGGAGGTGACAAATCATACCCAACATTTTTAATTGAAAAAAAATGGTATAACAACATAATGAAATTTTGACAAAAATGAGAAAGGAAGAAATCCCTTACTTGGAAGTGTGATCCCAACGGCTTGGGAGAGGTTTGAGAGAGGATTATTGGGAGCTTGGGGCACCTTGGGAGGATTAATCAGAGAGGAGGGTAGAGTTTGGTCGAGATCCAAAGGTTTTTAGTGAAGAGAAGTGGGATCTTGGTTGGGTTTATATAGGAAAAGAGAGGGAATTCTTTATTATTTAGGTTTTGGACACAACACATTAAATTAATCAAAACCACAAACCAACCCATGGTTTTTGCACATGGTTATTTCAAAAGGGGAGTGGAAAAAATTATTTTCTAAGGCCAATTACTGAACTTCTTAAAATATTAGTGTTGATTATGTGGAGGTGAGTCACACTCTCAAGGAAATCATTTTGAAAAGATAAAATGTTTTATAAGTCTTGAAGGGTCCACTAAGGATTTGTAAAATAAATAAAACAAACCTAAAATAAAATTACATTAATGTTAAAACATATATTTTCTGAACATATCATTTATAGTATTTTATTACATCACTATTGGGTCATTATGATGTCATAAAACACATTATATATTCAAACGGTATTTAATTTTTACCTAAAAACTCGACTATCTCAGAAAATTATGAAAAATTCACCGTTGGATAATTTTGATGTCCTGATTCCAAAAATAATATTCATTTTATCTAAATAATTTTCTAAATATGTAAATTTTTACTTTTAAAATAAAAATCGACATTTATTAAAAATTCATGGGTTTTGACAAAAATAGCTTTCAAACCTTAATAAAGATTGAAATTTTATTCATAAAAATTATATAATCATTTACATTTAATAAATATTAATTTGGTAATAATATTTTATTAAAATATTATTTAATTTAAAAATACATTAATTCATCAAAATAGATTTCTTAATTGAATATTAACTAAAAATACTATTTGTGCTTTAAAAACTATTTACAAAGTAACAATAGTAAAATGAATGTATATTCTTTATTCTATAAAAAATAATTTACATAATTATAGTGCTATAGTCTTGTTACATAACCCCTTAAAACATCGGCATAAGAACGAAGGGTAAGATGCACGATGGTGACAGAATCTTGGGGTGTCTTGGATAACATCGCTCGGGTGGTAATCTCTATTAACTTCCACTTCTCCTGTAAGCGATTCTATTTAATCTTAATGTGTTCAATATTCACTTGGTCTTGGTCAAGAGAGAATACTAATGATGCCACATCCTTTCCGATCTCCGAAAAATGGGCTTTGTATGGAGCAATTCTACTGGATGAGGTCATCGCTTCCTTTGTCTGAGTAAATTGGATTTGTTAAAGCCCTGTATTTATACTAATCATGTGATCACTATTAAAAGGCTATATTAGTAACAGTAACAATTCATAATAGTATTTTAAAATCCAAAAACATGAAACCAAGGAAGTTCACATTTTATATAACCATTTTACTTAATAATACATTTAATAAGATCAAGAGGAATTTTCATTAATAAAAGTTTGGGTCATTACAATCTTCCCTCATTAAGAAATTTTTCCCTAGAAATTTTCTTTTCCCACACTAAAACAGATTTGGGTAAATCTTCTTCATTACTTACTCTAATTCCCATGTTTATTCTTCAAACTTATGGTTTCTCCACAACACTTTCACAAGGGGAATTGTCTTATTTCGTA
This sequence comes from Viscum album, assembly GCA_963277665.1. Classification (NCBI taxonomy): domain Eukaryota; kingdom Viridiplantae; phylum Streptophyta; class Magnoliopsida; order Santalales; family Viscaceae; genus Viscum; species Viscum album. The sequence goes on from OY728141.1 coordinate 1,432,720,495, forward strand.
AAAAATTTTCCCTACGATCTAAGATATTCACTGACTTCTCTTCATAGGAGAGGTCATTCTCCAATGGTACCAGCTCTGGATTGAGTACATGAAAGGAGTCAGGTATGTACTTCCTCAAGAGTGATACATAGAATTCATCATGTACTTGAGATAGGTTTGGTGGGAGTGCTAGTTGATAGGCCACCGCTCCAATGCGATCAAGGATCTCAAAAGGGCCAATGTACCTCAGACTAAGCTTTCCCTTATTCCCAAATCTCATAACTCTCTTACATGGTGATATTAAGAGGAATACCATGTCTCCTACATCAAACTATAGGTCTCTTCGATGATTATAATCATATCTCTTTTGTCAACTCTGAGAAGATTTAATGTGCTACTGGATGGTCTTAACCTTCTCCACCATTTTCTTCAACCATCTCTGGACCTAGGAGTTTTCTATCCCCAACTTCATCCCAACATGCCAGTGTTATGCACCTCTTCCCATACAAGGCTTCATAATTAGTTATTTTTATGATTGAGTGGAAACTTTTGTTGTAAGAGAACTCAATTAGAAGAAGATTTTGATCTCATCCTCCTTTGAAGTCCATTGATCATGCTCTAAATATGTCCTCAAGTGTTTGGATAGTCCGCTCAGATTGGACATTATTTTGAGGATGATAAGTCATACTGAAGTTCATCTTAGTATCCAGAGCATGTTGAAGACTCTTCCAAAATTTAGAGGTGAATCTTGGATCTCGATCGGATACAATAGATAGTGGTACTTCATGCATCCTTACCACATCCTTGGTGTATATCCATGCCAGTTGATCCATTGTGAAATCCTCCCAAATTGAAATAAAGTGTGCAGTATTTGTAAGATGATCCACAACAACCCAGATGGCATTATTTCCATTGGATGTCTTCTAAAGTCTGGTGACAAATTCCATGGTGATGTTCTCCCATTTCCATGTTGGTATGGGTAATGGTTGCATCATCCCCTTAGACTTCTGTCTCTTAGCCTTCACTTGCAGACACACCAAGCACTTTGATGTATACTCATGGATCTCCTTCTTCATGTTATCCCACCAATAATTCTCTCAAATATCTTTATACATCTTTGTTTTTCTTGGGTGAATGGATAAATTCGAACTATGTGCATCATACAAAAGTTCCTTCTTCAGCTCCAGACTTGATAGAACACGTAGTCTTTTCCCAAATCTCACAATTCCTTCTTCATTAACATTGAACTCTGAGGATTTTTCTTATCAGATAGTTTCCACTTTCTTCTAAATTCCCTCATCATCATTTTGATAATCCTTTAACCTTTCCAAAAGATATGGTTGAGCAGTAATTTGTGAAAGGATTGATGATGTTCCCTTGTTTATTATTCCCATGTCCATCTTTTTCAAATCTAAAGAGATTGGATTCTTTTCAATTCTCATCAATGATATAATTTCTAGATCTTTTCCACTTAGAGTGTATGACACCTTGTTAACTTTCCCAGGGTGGTAAAGGTTTGAGAAGTCATTGTCTTTGATCAGCTCTAACCATCTTCATTGGCGCATATTCAACTCTTTTTGTGTGAATATATACTTGAGGATTTTTTGATCTGTGTATATTTCACAGTTCTCTCCAAAAAGTTAATGTTTCCAAATTTTCAAAGAGAATATTACTGCAGCCAGCTCTAGATCATGTGTTAGATAGTTTTTCTCATTAACTTTCAATTGCCTTGAATAATAGGCAATGACTTTGTCATTTTTCATCAACACACAACCCAGGCCCTTATTCTAAGCATCAATGAATACCACAAAAAAATTTCCACTTGTGGGTAATGTGATCACGGGTGCAGTGATAATCCTCATTTTCAACTCCTTAAAGCTCTATTTGCATTCATCACTCCAAAAAAAACTTTACTCCCTTTCGAGTTATCTTGGTAATATGGTTTGAAAATCATGAGAAATTTCTCACAACTCAGCGATAATATCCAGCTAACCCCAAGAAGCTACAAATATATATCACTGATGTTGGCCTCGGAAATCCCTAAATTGAAATTGTCTTGGAGGGATCCACAGATATCCCATTTCTTATGATGATATGACCCAATAATGATACCTCATTCAACAAAAACTCACACTTATTGTACTTTGCATAGAGCTTCTCCTTTCGCAAGGTCTCTAGTATGGTTCTTAGATGCTCCTCATAATCCTCATTGGTTTTATAGTATATTAGAATATCATTTATAAAGACTACCACAAATTTGTCAAGGTAATATCTAAAGACTTTATTCATCAATTCCATGAATATTTCTGGAGCATTAGTGAGCCCGAAATGCGTTACTATGAATTCATAGTGCTCGTATCTTGTACGAAAAGCAGTCTTGGGGATATCTTACTTCTTCACCCTTACTTGGTAATATCCCAACCATAGATCCATATTGGAGAAGTATTGTGTTCCACGTAACTGATCAAACAAGTCATCAATTTGAGGTAGAGGATACTTTTTCTTTATCATTATTTTGTTGAGCTCATGATAATCAATGCAAAGGTGCATTGACCCATCCTTCTTCTTGATGAAGAGGACTGGTTCACCCCATGGTGAAGCACTTGTGTGTATAAATACTTTATCCATATTCTATTATAGTAGTTTCTTCATCTCCTCAAGCTCCATAACAGCCATTCTATATGGATTCTTGGATATTGGCAATGCCCCAGGTATAAGATTAATTGAGAATTCAACATCTCTTCTAGGAGGAAGACCAGGAAATTCCTTGGGAAACACTTCAGTGAATTCCCTAAAAATAGGAATGTCTCAAGGATGGTTTCTTCCTTAGACTCAATCATCTGAATCAGATATGCATGCTCACAGGATAGTAATATCCACACTTGAGATAATGGTTCTAAAGAAGATTCATCCTCCTCCTTTCACTTGTACAGAATCGTGGGTTGGTTCACCATAAAGAGAGTGGTTTCCCTCTCACGACAATTTATGTTGGCTCTATATAGGGAAAGTCAGTCCATGCTAAGAATTGCATCAAATTACACCAGAGGGAGTATGATGAGGTTCTTTAGGAATTTCAATCCAAAAATTGTGATTGGGGAGGAGTTATATTCATGGGGTGCAATGATTGCCCCATTTTCCGTACTCACTGACGTCTTTACTTCCATAATTTGTGGTGGTGTTGGGATTATTCTACTAAACTTTCAAGATATAAAAGAATTCACAGAACTAGAATCAAAAGTATTTTTGGTATTCTTGAATGAATAACTAGTGTACCTATCACCACTTCATTTTCGGAATTCCATTTGGCGGTTGTGTTAGAAAAAGCTCGCCTTTTCTGCCTTCGAGGTTGTTGGTTGCCTCAGAAAACCCCTGGATTAGGGAACTGGTTTGCAAAGTGTCATGGTTCTTTGAAGTTGAAGAAATGAACAACGCGTTGAGGGTTGAGTGGAGAATTACTCTCCTCTGTCACATCCACGGGTTTTTCATGCCGGTGGTTAATATCCAGGTTCCCTTCTCTTCCACACCTAAATCATTTCCTCGTCCCCTTTAGGCAATTTCCAAGGTGCTTCTTTCCGCACCTTTGGCAAGTGGGGTGTTGGAATTTCTTAGCATCGTTGGATTTATCCATCAGACCACCAAAATTAAAGTTAACATTATTCTTATTATCCCCATGATACCCCTAAGATTTTCCAGTCTCCATTTCAACTTTGAGGGCACATTTGACAATTTACTCATAGCTCTCGAAGTCATGGATTTCTAGGGCTTTTCGTAGGCTAGGTTTTAGCCCACCAAAGAAGCGTTCAACCTTGCATTCGGTAGTATCGACAAATTCGGAGGCATATCATTCAAGACTTGTGAAGTTTTCCTCATACGCTTCAATGGATTATTCATCTTTTTTCTTGAGGTAAAGGAACTCCCTTTCCATCTTAATTTGGAGGTTGCGAGGAAAATATTTATCAAAAAACATTTTCCAGGAATCTCTCTATTCCAATGCCTCCATCTCCTCCTCCGGATTTATGTTTTTTATCAATGTCCACCATTGATCAGCTTCACCCTCCATAGGATAAGAAACCATAATCACCTTCTCTTGTTCATAACATTGAAGTGTGGAGAATATCTTCTCAATGGAGTTAATCCATTGTTTAGTAATTGAGGGATCAGATGATCCATTAAAATTAGAAGGCCTTTGTCTCATGAAGCTCTTGGTTGTGACTTGTTCTTTCATAGGGGGGTTTAACGTTACTCCTGTCCCATGTTTCTATTCAAAACTTGAGTTAACTGAGAGATTATCATGACAAAGGTTGTGATTCCCGCTCCCATCAGATTGGGAATCTCATTAGAATAATTGTCACATTGATCTTTGCATTAGTTGTTAGCCTGAGTCCTCCTATTACTGGTCATTGGATAGAATAAAAGGAATGTTAGGGTAACACATAAAGGGGATTAAAAAGACAAAAAGGGATAACTTATAAATTGCATTTATTTCCTTAACTTATGAATTTATAGTCTTTAATCTATGTTATCCATAATCTACTTCCCAACACATATTCTTATGGGAATATTTTTATTCCCTTAATAATGGTTTATACTAATATTATGAATTTAGAAAATTATATCCCCTGGGAGTGTCATAACCAAGAGTGCATCAAGGCCTATTTTCTTTCACTAGTTCCCATTCGAGTCTAGATCAAAGCGGTGTTTTCGGGTTTTACCCCTAGATACATCTATGTCAGAGCCGCCTCTACCTGCTCATATCCAGATAGGGATGTATTTTCTTGATAAACTAATTACTCAATACTTACCAAAATTTAGTGATATTTTTAATATTCTTATTCTTATCCCTAATTCTTTCTCTAGGGTTTTCTAATCCTAATCCCAAAAATAACTAAACATATCCTCTAATACCAACTATAACAACCCTGCTTTATCTTCCACACTTAAACATAATTTATTACATAAAACCTTTACTTCAAAAAACATTAAAGATCAAGAGTTATAGTTTCTTTGGGACTTAGGAACATTAAATAACAACTTAAAATATAAAATACAACATCTTATTGAAAACTTCTTTTACATGACCACATCATTCTTTCGTACTTAGCATTACATGGGATAACCTGAGGACATGCATAAAAAGGGGTGAGCTATAAAGACAAATAAGGGATTAAACAAGGCATAAAATAAAGAATAAAATACATGTTAGTAAATAGGAATATCAATGTAGTATAAGAGAAACATGAACCTAAAGGCGTGATATAACATGATTATCATAACATGGAAATGTGGAAAAAACATTTAACATGATTTTAGCATGAGCCAAGGCTCATTGAACATGGAGCATGAGTAAACCCTCATTTAATTTGAATTAGCATGATTAAACCCTAATTTCACTTGATGTATCATGATACTAATCTTTACCCAATGCTTTGGAGCGCTATCATGGCACACCCTTCTTAATCATTTCATTTCATGCATAAGTGTGCCACATGGATCATATAACATGGATTCATTAAACATCATCATTTATTTCATGATAAAGTAATATGGAATTAATACATGAAACTATATAACCAATAAGTAAATCTTCATAAATTTGAATACCCGTGATAGATAAATGGGCATGGTATTCACTACATAATGACTTTGGCTTGGAAAATCGCGGTGCAATTTTGACAGCATAATGGCGTGACATAAGAATTCATAAAAATGGATGATGAGAGATAAAGGGGTGTATAATAATATTTAAATGAAATGGACAGTAAGGGGGTCATATATATATATGTCCCAACATATTTAATGTAATTTAAATTCATAATACAAAAGAATTGCTTAAATGTAAATGAGGAGAGAGAAATTCCTTATAGATTTTCGGCATGGTAATGGGTGTACATGGGAGGAATTAATGAGAGATAAAGAGGTATATCATAAATTAAAACATATGGAGGGTGGTATGGGTGAGGTGAAAAATCACACCCCCAACATTTTTAATTGAAAACAAAAAGTTATAACAACATACTGAAATTTGGACAAAAATGAGAAATGAAGAAATCCCTTACTTGGAAGTGTGATCCCAAAGGCTTAGGAGAGGATTAGAGTGGATTATTGGGAGATTGGGGCACCTTTGGAGGATTATAGAGAGAGGAGGTCAGATTTTGGTAGATCTCCAAAGGTTTTTAGTGAAGATAAGTGGGATCTTGGGTGGGTTTATATAGGAAAAGAGAGGGAATTATTTATTATTTAGGTTTTGGACACCACACATTAAACTAATCAAAACTACAAACCAAACCATGATTTTTTACCATGTTTTTTTCCAAAGGGGGATGTAAAACATTATTTTATAAGTTAAATGGACGAAATTTTTAAAATATTAGGGTTTATTATGTGGAGGTGAGTCACACTCTCAAGGAAATCATTTTAAAAAGATAAAATGTTTTATAATTCTTGGAGGGTCCACTAAGGCTTTGTAAAATAAATAAATAAAACATAAAATCACCTTATTTTAATGTTAAAATATATATTGGTCAAACATAACATTTATAGTATTTTATTACAACACTATTGGGTCATTATAATGTCATAAAACACATTATATATTTAAACGGTATTTAATTTTTACCCAAAAACTCAGATGTCTCAGAAAATTATGAAAAATTCACCATTGGATAATTTATACATCCTGATTCCAAAAATAATATTCATTTTATCTAAGTAATTTTCTAAATATTTAAATTTTTACTTTTAAAATAAAAACCAATATTTATAAAAAATTCATGGTTTTTGACAAAAATAGCTTTCAAACCATAATAAATATTACAATTGTATTCATAAAAATTATACAATCATTTACATTTAATAAATAGTAATTTTGTAATAATATTTTATTAAAATTTTATTTAATTCAAAAATCCATTAATTCATCAAAATATATTTCTTAATTGAATATTAACTAAAAATACTATTTGTGCTTTAAAAACTATTTACAAAGTAACAATAGTAAAATGAATGTATAGTATTTATTCTATAAAAAAATAATGCACATAATAATAGTGATAGGGTATTGTTACATAACCCCTTAAAACACTGGCATAGGAATGAAGGGTAAGGTGTGCAATGGTGACAGACTCTTGGGGTGGCTCGGATAACATCGCTCGGGTGGTAATCTCAATTAACTTCCACTTCTCCTATAGGAAATTCCGTTCAAGCTTAACGTATTCAAGCTCAACATGGGCTTGGTCAAGAGTGAATTCCAATGATTCCACATCCTTTCTGAGCTCTGAAAAATGGGCTTCGTCTGAATAAATTCTACTGGATGAGGTCATCGCTTCCTTTTTCTGAGTAAATTGGATTTGTTAAATCCCTATATTTATACTAATCATGTGATCACTGTTCAATAGCTATATTAGCAACGGTAACAATTCATAACAGTATTTTAAAATCCAAAAACATAAAACCAAGAAAGTTCATATTTTATATAACCATTTTACATAATAAGACATTTGATTTGATCAAGAGTAATTTTCATTAATAAAAGTTTGGGTCGTTACATATGTCACTATTTTGTTGGGGTTTTGTGGCGTGATATGGTTTCTCTCATCAGGATACCATTGTCACTTTTCTTGAAAACTCACAATGGTTCTGTAAAGACCTGAAGCTTGATGTACATGGACATTACATTACTTTTGCGGAATACTTAATACATAACAATAACAGACACACAAGGATCATAATAGTTTAGTGTCTTTGGAAACTCGGAATATAATCTTCTAATTGTGGTGAAAGATCTTCAACATCTCCATTAATGATCTTCCCCTTTTGTTTTCTTACCTAAAACCTTTCTTTAAATCCTGGGGAAAAGAAAACATATAAAGGGTGATCTGAAATGCTCGGTAAGGGTAAGCATAGAGAACATAAAACAATCCATAAACATTTGAAAGCAAAAACTTGAACATGAAATTTAAACATCAAAATCTTGAGCAAAGACATAAATCGTGGAAGTACATAAGGCATATGTAATAATGGAACATCAACCATGAAAAAATATAATGGGAATAAAACATGTAATTGTGGCAACCATTCAGCACATGTTATGATTTCCATAGTAGCCAAGGCATTGCTTCCAAGACCATCTTAGTGGACAAAGTCCCTTTCTGAATCGAGTTCACTCCTCGTTTCAGTCTTGTAACACTGAACTGGATTAACTTACCGTTCCATCCATGTCTATCTCATGAGATATAAATCTTTACCCATTGCATTAGAGGGATATATAGGTCCCACCCATCTCATAATGAAATCATTCTTATGTGTGCCACAAAACAATCATAAATCATTCATCATAACCCAAAGAATAAATTGGGTTTCATAAACATAATCCATATAAAACAAATGGATATCATTTCATCATAAGAAAAGTGAAACCATGTAAATAATAGAGACATTATACTTGAAACATAATCATACTAAATAATGTCATCTTAGATGGAAAATAGTTTTGACAAAACACTTGAAATGAATTCTTGAGGAAAATATCCTTTCTTCTTCAAAAAACATTTTCTTTTCAAAAAATGCCATGAAATTTTAAAAGAAAAGGATTTTGTTGAAAATACTTATGAAATATTTTAGAGTAAGCTTCATGAAAATAATGCATTATGAAACCGTAAAAATCTGTTCATGCCGTATAAGTTAAAAATAACATTCTTCTCGTACTTTTGTCGGAAAAGTCAAAAAGTACCTCATAAAAGAAATATTCTTTACATACCATGTAGTAAAAGTAAAAATGGGTAAAAAGAACTTTAAAAATACATGAAACCATTTTTAGGAAACATGGACATGGATGATAACAATAACCCCAGTAAATACTTACGAATAAACAATCTCGGATAAGAACGAGATTGGAATAGTTATCCCTTACCTTATGTCTGATATGCTTCGTATGTATCCGAACCTCCTCTTCTTTGAAGTTCCTTTTTAAAACCTCCTCTTAGGGCAATAAGATTGGTCTTTGAAGAATACCAGAACATATAGGATGCTTATAGGGAAGTGGAGAATAGAAATTTGCAGGGGTTGGCCGATCTTGAAGGCTCAAAGTGGTGTGAGGAAGAGAGGGAGGAGGTTCCCTTTTATAAGGGAGGAGAGGGGCACCTTTGGAAAAACTAAAAATATTATTTTATTATAAAGTCATATTAGGTTTTAAATAGCTCCAAATTGATTTATTTATAAGCTAAGGTGGGTATGGGTCGAAATCCTCTCATCTAATAGAATTTAGAAAAGTTTAGGTTTCTATTTTAACCTTATCATTTAGATTTAACTTTAAGTTAGATAATTTAACGTTTACCGTGTCTTCTTGTTTTCTTACACTATAAGGTTAATAAACTTACTATAACAAGCCAAAAGAACCCCAAGTTGTTTATTATTAATATATATAACCTTATCTAAGTCATTTGGCCGAACCTTAGGTTTTTAGGAATAAAATAACAATTCATAATATAATATTTGTTTTAAAAACTATTTTATGTCAATTTTGACACTATTTGGTAATTGATTTTTTTGAAAATCAAAACAGAATGATTAGTTCAAAAACATTTAACTAAATCAATACTAACATGTCATATTAACCTATAAAATTAGTGTAATTCATAAAAAGTCTCAAATTAAACTTATTTGGGTATTTATAACATCAATTATGTCAATATTTCATTAATAAGATAATTACTGCATCATCATTGTGTCATAAATAAATTAAATTATTTAAAGTATAAAAATTAAAAATAAAATACCATTATGTAGGAAATCTTTTTATCTTTCTAATTAATATTTATAGTCAAATTTATCTTATGTATAACCCTATATTAAAAATGATTTAGTTATTAAACTTTGATTTTAACTATTTTAAGCCTTCTTTAAATAAATTAATATTAAATGTCCTAATCTAATCCAAGTGGGCCTAAATGGTCATATTTTATTACTAAGGTTGTTTTTGGTCAGATTACACTTATCCAATAGAATTATGACATGTTTTAGGCTAATAATAATATCATTTTTACCCTTAATTACCCTATTTACTTTTAACTGTGGTAAATAAAAGTAAAAGGTTACTATTCACCAAAAATTATTTTCATCACATTGAACCAAATTTTACTTACTGACATCAACCGTGTCTCTTGGATTTTTGAAATTCCATTCACAAAATCAGTAAAATTAAGTTTTATGTGAATTTGCAAATTCTCCTAGGAGGTGGGTAAAAGACGGTGAAAAGTTCAATAAAATTTTTATATATCTAAAATTATTATAAAATGACTCCAATGACTTAAATTGAACTTATATAGGTATTATGTATCAATTTTTAACTAAAATAAATTTCAATAAAATAAATAATTATTTAAATAAAATGTCAGTTTTTGAATAGTAACCCAGTGTAATCACTATTCATCAAAAATTGAAAGTTTTCAGAAAAATACCAAAAATTCACCCTAGGCTAATTTCAATATTCTGAATCCAAAAATGAAGTCTATTTTGAAAAATAAAATTTATAAAATTTCAAAAATTGGTTATTACTATTCATAACAGCTAGTTTTAATAATATTTTAATAGCATATCGTTGTTTAGTGAAACTCGGTATTGCGTACAACACAAGTTATCGAGGAAGGCCACGATTGCGTGTAAAGCAAGCCAAGCTAGGGATGCGTGTAGTGAAAGATCCTTGTAGCGTACAACACAAGACATCAATAAAATTAAAAATAATATTTTTCATAAAATCTCGGGGTGTTACATTCTACCCTCCTTAAAATGAATTTCACCCACGAAATTCGTCAGGGTTATAAATCATTTACTATTCATAGAAACCCACATCATAAAAAAGAATACTGAAACTTAATTTTAAAAACTAAAGTAAGAAATGTAACGATTACCCAAAGTAACTCATCACTGGATTTCCATATAGGAGAACATAGGTGAAAATATGGATATGGAAGAAAAATCTAACCATCAAGTTCTGATGGAGAGTGGTAGAGAACATGGCTATGAAAAAGCCAACAATCACAAAGCCATATATTTGTGATGATCTAGGGTACCATCTGATTCATCAGATATAAGGGCACTAGGACAACATTTTTGGTTTTCATGATTATTTCTCTAAAGTTGAAGAATTTGAATTAGAATAAATACTTAATTTATTTTGGTATAATCTCACCGTTGTTCGTGCCTTGAACAATTTCCACTTCATCTCTTTAATAAATGAAGTTGAATTTGTCTTTCATGAAGTTTTAGCAGATCATGTGATAGAATGATAGGTCATTCCATCTGTCTCAAACAAAAGGTTAGCAAAAGTTATCAAATATACATAAGTCCATCTATAGTGAGATTAATCATATTTGGTTCCTAAAATGGACGTATACTTCATATATCATACCACTTAATAAATTAAAACACATTTATACTAACTGAGTACTTCCTGTAGGCCAGTGGTAGGCAATAAAGGCATGTCGTACTTTGGTCGTGGGTTCGATTCCCGCAACCTTGTCCGACGCGACGGGTTGTCGCCCGTCCTGCAGGTTGTCCTTTTTCTAAAACTACATTATTATAACTTTCCATCAATAATATCAAAAAAGTTCTAGCCTTAAACAATACTAACTTTTGTCCAACATAATCCATTCCAATATTTAGGCTTATCTAAAATACCTCGGTCCAAGCTCATAGTATAAAGAAAACAATTACTAGAAAGGTTATCTACCAAGAATGTGAATACAAGCATTTATCTCACATATATCATAAGATATATCTTGTTGGTTGCATTCCAAACACATGAATACCTTATCCATATATTCTCTTGAAACATAAATTACCATATAACATTAGTGAAAACATGAATACTGTCAAAAGGTAACTCTTTCCACATTCCAAAATCCCAATAAATCTATATAATCAAACCATAATATCACTTAGTCCTTATATCAGTCATGAGCTCATGAATACAATCAAACATCTCATTATCTTCTTATCCCTTAATTATTCGCATATCATCTACTTTCCAAAAATATATGAATAACCTTCCATGGTTATCGGTACCATTCAACATATTCTTTCAAATACTTTAGGAAAAACAATAGTGTAACAATCCTTAGATGATTCTTTATTCCATAGTACCATACATTATTCTTTATAAACATACAATCATTCCACTAACTTCTTAAACCACTGACTGAGCTTCATCATTTCTTTCATCTCATATTTCATTTGTAGTCTCTTCATCATCATCCACATAAATACTACTCATATGACTGTGCTGATTCTCTTCATGAGATTTTCCCTTAGGGAATTGTTTTGCATAATGCCCATACATTCCACATTTAAAACATCTAATCATTGTTGATGTCATAGAAATACCATTATCCTTGTCCATGGTGTTAACTGAAATTTTTCCTTTGCACTTACTGGCTTTGTGTCCTTCTTTTCCGCACCCAAAGCATCTTCCAGTTCCTTTGAAACAATCTCCCCGATGCCTCTTCCCACATGATTTACATGAGGGAAATTGAACTTTCTTTCCTCTATGATCATCATGAAACTCCATCTTTCTCTTATTATCTGAGTCGGGAAACTTACCAAAGTTAAGATTATTGATCATATTATGAGATTTCTGGTTAGGCATAATAACGATTTTTGGACTTCCAAATCCCGTTTCATTTGGTTTCTCATGAAGAATATCATTCCATTTTCCGTCATATCCTCCATTATCGTGAATCTTCCTATTTTCAGCCATTTTCTAAAACCCAAAAAGAATAGTGTGAGAGGCAAAAATCATGCTAGGGAAAACAACATAGTAAAGGGGGAGTACCCTCAATATCTAGCATCTTAGGTTAAATTCTAAGATTGTTACTGTAGTTCTAAGACTATATCCTATACGTATACTTATCCTTAGGGATATCCCTAGACATACCTTAGAAATATCTCTAGGGATCTCACTAACTTTTATGCATCCTAGTTTCCAAAGGTTGACTAAACCTTTCCTCTGATACCAACTATAACGGTCTAGAATTACTTCCAGTGGACTATAATTGATACCTATCAGGGCACTCCATGGGCGGCTACACCCCCTGGGCGGGACACACCACCATCCCCAGTGGAAGTCATTTCCTCATGATGCCCTAGGGCGGAGAGCCATGCTTCGTCCAACGCTCACATGTGAGAGTTCCCAAGGATCGGATAAATTCCTACCTCCTTTACCTCTGATACCAACTGTAAAGACACGAAGCTTGACATACATGGACATTACATTAATTTTGCAGAATACTTAATACATAACAAAAATAGACACATAAGGATCATAATAGTTTAGTGTCTTTGGAAACTCAGAATATAATCTTCTAATCGTGGTGAAAGATCTTCAAAATCTCCATTAATGATCTTCCCCTTTTGTTTTCTTACCAAAAACCTTTCTTTAAATCCTGGGGAAAAGAAAACATATAAAGGGTGAGCTCAAATGCTCAGTAAGGGTAAGTATAGATAACATAAAACAAACCATAAACATTTGAAAGCAAAAACTTGAACATGAAATTTAAACATCAAAATCTTGAGCAAAGACATAAATCGTGGAAGTACGTAAGGAATATATCATAATGGAACATCACCCATGATAAAATATAATGGGAATAAAACATGTAATTGTGGCAACCATTCAGCACATGTTATGATTTCTATAGTATCCAAGGCATTGCTGCCAAGACCATCTTAATGGACAAAGTCCCTTTCTGAATCGAGTTCACTCCTTGTTTCAGTCCTGTAACACTGAACCAGATTAACTTACCGTTCCATCCATGTCTATCTCATGTGATATAAATATTTAACCAATGCATTGGAGGGATATATAGGTCCCACCCATCTCATAATGAAACCATTCTTATGTGTGCCATAAAACAATCATAAATCATTCATCATAACCCAAAGAATAAATTGGGTTTCATAAACTTCATTTCATAATAACATAATCCATATAAAACAAATGGATATCATTTCATCATAAGAAAAGTGAAACCATGTAAATCATAGAGACATTATACTTGAAACATAATCATACTAAATAATTTCATCTTAGATGAAAAATATTTTTGACAAAACACTTGAAATGAATTCTTGAGGAAAATATCCTTTCTTCTTCAAAAAACATTTTCTTTTCAAAAAATGCCATGCAATTTTAAAAGAAAAGGATTTTGTTGAAAATAATTATGAAATATTTTAGAGTAAGCTTCATGAAAATAATGCATTATGAAACTGTAAAAATCCGTTCATGCCGTATAAGTTAAAAATAACATTCTTCTCATACTTTTGTCGGAAAAGTCAAAAAGTACCTCGTAAAAGAAAGATTCTTTACATACCATGTAGTAAAAGTAAAAATGGGTAAAAAGGACTTTAAACATACATGAAACCATTTTTAGGAAACATGGACATTGATGATAAAAATAACCCCAGTAAATACTTACGAATAAACAATCTCAGATAATAATGAGATTGGAATAGTTATCCCTTACCTTATGTCCAATATGCTTCGTATGTATCTGAACCTCCTCTTCTTTGAAGCACCTTTTTGAAACCTCCTCTTAGGGCACTAATATTGGTCTTTGAAGAATACCAGAACCTCTAGGATGTTTCTAGGGAAGTGGAGAATAGAAATTTGCATTGGTTAGCCGAGCTTGAAGGCTCAAAGTGGTGTGAGGAAGAGAGGGAGGAGGTGCCCTTTTATAAGGGAGGAGAGGGGCACCTTTGGAAAAAACTAAAAATATTATTTTATTATAAAGTCATATTCGGTTTTAAATATCTCCAAAATGATTTATTTTGAATCTAAGGTTGGGATGGGTCGAAATCCTCTCATCCAATAGAATTTAGACAAGTTTAGGTTTCTATTTTAACCTTATCATTTAGATTTAACTTTAAGTTAGATAATTTAACTTTTACCGTGTCTTCTTGTTTTCTTACACTATAAGGTTAATAAACTTACTATAACAAGACAAACGAACCCCAAGTTGTTTATTATTAATATATATAACCTTATATAAGTCATTTGGATGAACCTTATATTTTTAGGAATAAAATAACAATTAATAATATAATATTTGTTTTAAAAACTATTTTATGTCAATTTTGAAACGATTTGGTAATTGATTTTTGTGAAAATCAAAACATAATGATTAGTTCGAAAAAAGTTACCTAAATCAATACTAACATGTCATATTAACCTAGAAAATTATTTTAATTCATAAAAAGTCCCAAATTACACTTATTTGGGTATTTATAACATCAATTATGTCAATATTTCATTAATAAGATAATTACTGCATCATCATTGTGTCATAAATAAATTAAATTATTTAAAGTCTAAAAATTAAAAATAAAATACCATTATGTAAAAAATCTTTTTATCTTTATAATTAATATTTATAGTCGAATTTATCTTATGTATAACCCTATATTAAAAATGATTTAGTTATTAAACTTTGATTTTAACTATTTTAACCCTTCTTTAAATAAATTAATATTAAATGTCCTAATCTAATCCAAGTGGGCCTAAATGGTCATATTTTATTCCTAAGGTTGTTTTTGGTCTGATTACACTTATCCAATAGAATTAGGACATGTGTTAGGGTAATAATAATATCATTTTTACCCTTAATTACCCTATTTACTTTTAACCGTGGTAAATAAAAGTAAAAAGTTACTATTCACCAAAAATTATTTTCATCTCATTGAACCACATTTTACTTATTAACATCAACCGTGTCTCTCGGATTTTTGAAATTCCTTTCACAAAAGCGGTAAAATTAAGTTTTATGTGAATTTGCAAATTCTCCTAGGAGGTGGGTAAAAGACGGTGAAAAGTTCAATAAAATTTTTATATATCTAAAATTATTATAAAATGACTTCAATGACTTAAATTGAACTTATATAGGTATTATGTATCAATTTTGACCTAAAATAAATTTAAATAAAATAAATAATTATCTAAATAAAAAGTCGGTTTTTGAGTAGTAACCCAGTGTTTTCACTATTCATTAAAAATTGAAAGTTTTCAGAAAAATATCAAAAATTCACCCTAGGATAATTTTGATATTCCGAATCCAAAAATAAAGTCCATTTTGAAAAATAAAATTTATAAAATTTCAAAAAGTGGTTATTACTATTCATAACGGCTAGTTTTAATAATATTTTAATAGCATATCGTTGTTTAGTGAAACTCGGTATTGCGTACAACGCAAGCTATCGAGGAAGGCCGCGATTGCGTGTAAAGAAAGCCAAGATAGGGATGTTTGTATTGAAAGCTCCTTGTAGCGTACAACACAAGACATCAATAAAATTAAAAAAAATATTTTTCATAAAATCTCGGGGTGTTACAGGTTCCCCCATCTATAGCTGGGTACAGACCTGCTTTCCAAAGGCCAGAGGTCATATGGGTCTTTAGGCCCAGTAACTCTTGGGGACTTGCATTGGTCAAGAGGATATGATTTCGGACTCATCACACCCTTTGGGGGGGAATTATTCCATACTTTGAGACACTCCTATAGATTTAAGATATGTTCGTGGATCCCTTCCTAATCCCAATATGGGCCTGGTTACCCTAAAAACGGTTTATCAGCTGATTCTATTATTAAGACAAGAAAAGGAGCCTCATTAATGGATCCATATGTATGTATCTGAGGTTCTTCATCCATTTACTGAATGAAGAAAAGATACTTTATGTGTTTTAATCATGTAACCAAGTGCTTCGAAATGTGATGTCATGTAAGGAGGCGGTTGAGGTTCTGAGAGGGGATTGAGCCATTATGAGGCATCATATGTATCTTGAATATTAAAGGAATCAAAACCTAGGTAGTTCATTGAGGTTCTTGAGACTCTCCCTAAGGTATATACCCGTATATGAGGGGTATTCATTCATGGTGGATAATGAGGTATTTGTTTATATCTCCCCAATCCCACATGAGCTATGCTCGGTGTGAGAAACAAGGTGGATAGACGATCAACCTCACAGCATATGGATACGGGACTTGTACATTGGGATAGTCCCTGAGGCTATTTGGCATAGATATCAGGCCTTGGGAAGGAATCCTACATATCTCGGTTATGGAAAGAATAAAATTCCTCGTATTTCACCTATTTCAGGGCTTACAAACTGAGGTTTCCCTATGGATTGGGGCTTACACGCTGAGGATAGATAGAGTTGTTAGATCCCGGGATGCCCTGTTGACATGGCCTTCTTACTTGGAAGGCATCGCATGACCCAGTTGTCATCTCTTGGGGGTCATTGCAAGAACTATATTGACACACATATAAGGTGTCATGAGAGAAAGTGTATCCCAATCTAAGGGGTGTTTCATATCTTGGATGACACCTATGGGAGGCATCAAGAGACTTGGTCAACCTATCTCGAGGGCATCGCATGTCTCAACTTACTTGTCGGGAGGGTGTCGGGATAACTTGGTTGTCATGTCCAGGTGCTTCTATGAGACTTATTTGACATCAGATAATTCCATTATATGAGTTAGGAGATGTGGCTGAAGGACTTCATGAGTCTTGGGTGATGGACTCGGAGGGTTCGTAAGATCAGAGTGGTATCTACAGGGGCATTGTATGGTGTTCCCTAACATGCCCAGAGGGCTTCGCATGTCCCTGGTGACATGTCTAAAGAGTTTCAGAAGATCTAGGCAATGTTTCTTACATCATCGTGTGTCTTCATATGACACACATGAGGTGTATGAGGGACACAAAGAATGTCTTCTACTTAAGCCTCCTTCCCTTGATCTTGGTTCTAGCCCTTGTATTACGAGTGCCTTGGTTTCATTTGGTTTCATCTTATCCTGAGTCTCGCATGATCTAGTAGGCATGTAGTATAGTCCTTTCATAACCTACCAGAGATCCTTCACATGATCTATGAGTTATCACATGAAATGTTTTCTGCCTAATGCATGACTACACCCATTGTCTGTCGGTGTATTGCCTAATAGAAAGTTGTTTGGTCGTGTGATCTACCACTCCGAGAAGTCCGTTAAAGTTGAGATCTGAATTTGGGAATTCAAACATCAAGAATCCAACCCTTTCTTCATGTTGGGGTGTGTAATTTATAGGCCTCTCTTCCCTGGTACTAACTGGTTTGTGTGACGTATCTAGCATGAGTCCAGGCTAGAGCCAGTGAAGGTGATCTAGAACCACATGGTTTCGCGAGCCTATATCATGGAATTATTTGGGTGTATTTCCTGATTTTCAGTGATCATGAGTCTCTTCCTTTATCATATACTTGATTGATCATGCATACATGTGGAAGGAATTTCATGTTGTCACGTTGACTTGTCCAAGGATCCTCACGATATCTGATTTTCTGTTAGAAGACAGTCACGAGACTTTGGGTGACTTGTCTCAGGGTCTCATGGGATAGATTTGTGGGTGCGATGGGTGCGTCACATGCCTTTCAGTGACCTTGAGTACCTCTCGCCTCCTCCCTTGTGATCCCCTTTATTTGATGTAACAAAGTTTGGGAGTCGTGTGAGATTGCATGTGTGTCGTTGATGGTATTTATTCTATTTTTTGAATATGCGTCGTGTGATCAATATGAGTTTCATGGGGGTGCATGAGCATTTCATGGAAAAATATATCCATTTTTCCTTAAGTTCTACAGAGTTGTCCGGTGCGCTTCACATAGTGAGGATGACAAGCCAAAGGGATCTCACAAGGTGAGGCAGACATGTCATCGAGGACTCGAGGTGTCTTGCGGGTCATTAGGGTTGTGTTGTGTATCTTTCAGCGACTATAAATCCCTCTCACCTCCTCCCTTTTTATCCCCTTTGTTTTATTTTAAAAATTCCAGAGATCATGTGAGTTGGCACGAGTAGTATCTATGACTTTTACTCTATTTTTGGACGATTTCTCACATGACCAATATGGGTCATATGGAGAGTGTGCAATCATATAGTGGAAAGGTCTATATGCCTGTCCTTAGGGAATTGTGGGGTTATTTGGACACTCATGAGGACTTCCATGCGTTGAGGCTAATAAGCCAGAGGGATTTTGTGAGGCTTTTCTATGTCTCGAGGATTGCTCGAGGTGCACCTCACATGTCCTTCAACGACCATGAACCCCTCTCGCCTCCTCTATTTCATCTACTTCATTTGATGCAACAACATTTGGGAGGTCATGCGAGATTGTTGAGATGTATCAAAGGGATTTTATTTTCCCCAACAATGTTTTGGAGCATGATATGTGTGACCATTTGGGGTCTCGTCCATTAGAACATCATTCTTGTTTATTTTTGTAGTATTTTGGGTGGTTTTTCAGGTAATTTCCAATGAAAAACCATGCATCTGAAGGGGTTCTCATTCGGTTTTTTGAGGAACCTTCACAAGAGTAGGTGGCTTGTTGAAGGGGGTTCCACTAGACTAGCTATAGGTGATGCACCATGTGCAGAGTCTTTGTGTGTCCTTGAAATGGTCGCGTGATTGTGAACCCTTTAGGGGGTCATGCGATCAACGAGTCTTCGACCATCCTATCCTTCCTTTATTTTATGGGGGAAAATAATACTCATATCTGGATATTTCTTCCTTGGTGATTTTGATGATGCATGTTTGGAAGGTGTCAACAATCCCCCCCCCCTAGTAGCGACGTCCGAGGAGACAAGGACTCGGTTCTAAGGAAACTAAATACCCACCAGAGTCCTTGGTAGCATCATGAAATGATGATTTGAGTGATGTTTGGTCTACTGAGTGACTCTCGATATTCCACAAGATGCCTATATATAGGGGAATGGAGGACAATTCATTCCACCATCCACTTATTTCCAGAGTTCTCCCATTGTTACTCCCATCATGAGACCTTTCTGCGAACCTTGATCATGAACCCTATCTGTGAGCCTTCACTGTGAACCCATTCCACCGAATCTCTTGCGTGAGGCTTTTTTCTACTCAGGAACTCGTCTTCCCTAACCAAAAACTTGATTTTTGGTAATTTCTCAGCCTTCAGCCATAAAGGCTATCATTTACTTAAGGGTTTTTCGGGATCCATTGGCCTGATCATTTGATCATTGGTGATTCATGTGACCATGTTCAGGTCATGTGATTGTGAGTCTCCAAAGGGGGTCATGTGATGCACATGATGCCTTGCAGGGGTTATGTGCCCCGAAATTCCCTCATAGGAGTAGTGATCTATGAGATACTTAAAGTAGTTCATGGACCCTTGTCTAATTCATGAAATGTACATGATACCATGGTCTCATTCCATGCTTTATTTTTGTCAAGACTTTATGTTTTTTTGTCTAACATGTGCCACTTAATTGTTTTCAGATGGCTTCTGGTTCACACCAAGGTTCCCCAACTATGACCAATCAAAGGGAAATTATAACCAGGAATTGAAATTTGGATCTTTGATATCTTGTATTTATTGATAATGAGGTCTTGTAGAGGTTCCTTTCATTCAGCATTCAGGATTATCCCTTATCTGAGTGACTTCCACTATACAAGTTTGGCTTGCTAGACGATGTCATTATACCTCCCCCAGACTTTAACCTACCATTTCACTAGGTATCTATCTCTCTTGACTGTGTTCAGAAAATGATTACTAAGGATGCTCATCTGGTTATAGGCATATCTAAAGGCTTTTCCTATCTGCTGACCAGCTCTCCTCTGATTCTGGATGGTCAGGACCTGACTCAACAACCTATCGCCTAGAGTTACTCAAGAATATTCAACTCTTCCTTGGATTCCTCTAGTGGTGGGTGGTACTCTAAGTGGTATCTTCATCCTAGTGGAAATTTCTCCAATGAATGGGCATGTCCATTCTGGTTGAGGCAGAGCTATTCAGAATTTGCTGACGATTTATACAGGGTTCACCTCCATGAAGTCTTATGGATATCTGAATTCATCATTTATCTCCATCTCAACCTCCTCTAGGAAATTATTAGTCATTGGTGTCCTAGTACCAACATGTTTAATCTTCCTCATGGTGAGTTGAGTATCAATTTATGGGATATCAATCAACTGGGCGGTATCCCCCCTCTAGGAAAGATGTATGACGAATTTATTATTACAGCAGATATTTGGGATGATCCTCTACAGACTCTGGTTTTAGCGAAGGATATGCTTTCCATTTTGAAGAGAAATCCAGGGAGAGATCTGATGGTGTGCTCACTTATTTCCTTCACCAACTGGATTAAAGTTTTTTTGTATGGCAGTGGGGTCAGGCCAAATGTTATCCATCCCCATCGGTGCCCTTACCAAAAAGTTCATGACAATGCTATCTCATATTAGTCCATTCTGGAAGATAGGAATTATACTTCATGGGGCTATCAGGTGAACCTGAAGGTTTCTTCAGACCTCAGGCTGGCATGTTTTCTTGTTATGTTCCTAAATGGGTGGATCTTCCCAACTAGGGATACACACTCAAGAATTCATGTTAGCACATTGATAATGGCAGTGCACCTTGTATAAGGGTGGTGCCTTAACCTAGAGGTACCAGTTCTTGTGTGCCTCTACCAGATGTTGGGTCATATCTAACAATACATCACTCCATACAGGATTGATGGTCCTCTCTAGTTCCTATTTGGCATAATAGGGGAGTAATTTCATTATTATGAGTATTACAGTAACTCTAGGATCCTAAACCCCATACTTATCCCTAGAATACTAAACATTTCTAGGGTTTGTCCTATTCTCTTAACCCTTACAGAAGTCAAAGGTAAACTATGCTGACTTGACAGCTTTGACTTTGCTACATTTCGTGCACCGGACAGTCTGGTTATTGATGATGGTAGTGGATATCTTGATGAGAGATCTTATATGATCTCTCTTCAAGATGGGATCCTTGAATTCAGGTTATATGAGATGATTATTTGTGAACTGTATGTGTCGTATCAACTTTCCCAACATTTTGGGTGCATTTAGGGAGTCTCCACCATTCCTTTGGCTAGCGTCTGAGGGGAGAAACATCCTAGCATCATCTGCCAATTTTGGAAGATATTATCTCGTGAAGATACCAGAGTTGTGATCATACTTCCACCTACTAACACTCCCACTTCCCTCATCTGGGATTATGCACAGGCTTTGGTGGTGACTTATCCCAATGCTGCGCTAGGCCAGATGGTCCACCATGTAGACAGGACCCTTGAATCACCAATGCCCCTATCAATAATAGTGATGTAATTAATTGAGGACTTAGGCGATGCATCAAGAAAGAGACCTCTCTTTGATGATGGTTATTCAGATGGTGAGTCAAACTTTTTTTAGGATACCAGCCCTTCGGTGCAGTCTACGGATGATATTCCCATTGAGAGAGAGGCATATGGGGCTTCTTCTCCTATTTCAACATTGATTAACATGTTTGGTCATCCTTATGTTGAAACCTCTTCATCAGCTACCAAGCCTTAATCATTCCATAGGCTGATCTGGGAGTATATCCATGTCTTGATTTATGAGACCCTTCTAGAGACATTCTTCCATCAAGGGGAGCTGCTTCACTAATTATTCCATGATCTAGGGTCAGACGGTTTTGATCGGCAGCCTATGTATGAAATTATGTAGCAGATCATCCTGGCCCAAAGAGACTTAGCCGCATTGAAAATGGGTTTTCACGACCTTTTGGATTAGGTCTCCCTTTCCAAACAAATGGGGGAGGCGTCAGAGACACTGGAGTAAGGTTTTCATCTCTCATATGAACTACAAGCCCAGATGGATGCTTGGACATCATAGATATAAATGTATGAGATGATCACTCATCTGAGGTCCAACCTTTTGACATCATCAGCCTCATTGGCCACTACTCAGTGGAGGGTTAAAGAATTGACTACTCTAGTCAAGGTTCTCCGCCCTGAGGAATAGGTGTAAGAAGCAGGGAAGGAGACTCTCCAACACTCAATTGTCTCCTCTCACTTGGATCTTGACAACCTAGCTAGCACTGTTGACCATCTTTTATTGTGACTCAATTTTTTTGGTATCACATCCCATACTTTTTCACTAAACTCCATTTCCTTCTTGTCAATGATTTAGAGAGACTCAAAAATTTGGAGGTTCCTCCCCCTTTTTTTATATAGTGAATGGATGAGTTTTTTTTCTAGTAATACCATCCAAATTTCTGCCTTACATGATATATCGATATTCTATAACTTTGATTTTAACACTCATCACTTGATTTACATTGAATGATCATGAATTCATGTAATTTGATGTTGAGATCCTGAAAAATTTCCCTTGAGGAATGCTCGAAGAGGCTCACCCCATATGAGGTTTTGCATCGGTAATATGTTCCAACTATCTTGAAATCACTAGATATGCAGAAGGATCGCCTGGGCTAGAGATATGTCCTGGAAAATAAGTGCTTTTCATATATGCAGAAAGCATTTCAACCATAAATAAGTCCATTTAGTGGGACTCGCAATAATTTCCATGTAATTTAGTATAAGGACATTTAGTACAGACCATCTATTGCTTTAGTTTAAGGTATTTTATCACGGACCGTCTATCACTTTAGTTTAAGGTCTTTTAGCTCAGACCGTCTATTGCTTTAGTTTAAGTTCTTTTAGCTCAGACTATCTATCACTTTAGTTTAATTTATTTTAGCTCATAAAATATATTGCTTTAGTTTAAGGTCTTTTAGCTTGGACCATATGTTGCTTTATTATAAGGTATTTTAGCTCAGACCATATGTTTCTTTAGTTTAAGTTCTTTTAGATCGATCCATCGATACATGATCATAGAATATGGTGCAGACATTCTAGGAATGGCCTAAAACATTCTGAGGTGTTGGGACCTACTCTAGTGTTGTCAAGGCTTATGAGGATCATAATTTCCTTTTACAAAGAGACTCATTTGGTTGGCAGCCATAGTCATATATGTATGATCCATGGGCATTTATG
The DNA here is from genome assembly GCA_963277665.1 of Viscum album. Classification (NCBI taxonomy): domain Eukaryota; kingdom Viridiplantae; phylum Streptophyta; class Magnoliopsida; order Santalales; family Viscaceae; genus Viscum; species Viscum album. Next base: position 1,432,744,343 of record OY728141.1, read on the forward strand.
TATAGTCAAGCAAAGGGTCCTTGAATTCAATATCTTTTCCAAGGTCCATGGAAGATATATAAGGGTAATATAGATTAGGATAAAATACTAGGGATACTAAGTCCACCTAGATAGTTAAGTAATGGATAATGTAAATCATAATATGAAAGATTGATTTCATGAACATGAGATGGTGAAAACATGCTAGGTATGTACCATGACATTATAAGATTCCAGGTTCTGATACGGTGTTTCATAGGCTCACAAGGATTGAAGCCCCTTTCTATAAAGGATAATATGCATTTAGTTGGTGGGTTAGGACCCTTATGTGTTAGTATCATGGAAAAGAAAAGATGATATCCACTTATTTTCAAGGTCTATGGAAGTTTTTATAAGACTCAAATGTATAGATGATGGAGTTGGACATGGGAAGAAAGATATACAAGAAGGGTTCTGGCATCCTAGGGAAGTTAGTTATTAACTGTGAAGCTCAAGCTCTACACCATGTGGTTTTGAATCACAAGAAGTAGGCCACCAAAGGATATTAAATGAAGTGTCATAGTCCATATTTGAGAAAGGGTATGAAACGTGGTGGTGTAACATCAAGGATATTGAATCTGCTTGGATAGTTTGGTACAGGGACTGTAAGTCATGATCTGGAGTGATTGAATTAGGAGAAAGACACGGGATAGTCATGAAAGGAGGAGTTCATACATAATGAGATGTTGAGTGCTTCCATGATGATGTCAAGGATTATGAGAATTGGAATTTCCTTTTTCAAAAGGACTCATTTGGTTGACAGTCATAAGCGCATATGCAAGATCCAAGGGCATGCATGCATAGTCAAGTAAAGGGTCCTTGAAGCTAGATTTCCTTTACAAGGTCCATGGAAGTTTATGGTGACTTGAGACACCCCATATCACAAATTTTGGTTTATATATGGTGTGAGATCCAAGGAGGGTTAGAATTCCCTAAAGTTTGTGTCACCTCCTAACAAACATATTCTCATGGTGAAGAGATGTGACAAACATTTCCCTAACTTTTTCCTAGAACAGGGGGTCCAGCAAGCATGTCTTGGCTTTTAATAGGGTTAAAGACCCTATGAGATTTGTGCCTTTTATGTGTGCGTCCTAATTTTTGCCTAAACATTGAGTATGCAGAGTTTAGCGGACGATGACTCGACTTTTTCTCAGGACTCCCTTTGCGGGTTTTCAACCTGAAAAGTTTTGTGTCTCTTTCATTAGTAGTTTAAGGTCTTGAAATTTGGGACTGTTATGTGCTTGAGTTTAAGGCTGTACATATTTGACCAAATCATAAGCAGTTTAGGGTCATGAATCACATAGACTTGACGTGGAAGATGTGACATAAGTGGCTAATTAGGATACCCAAGGTTAAGAGTTATCTAACATCTTCTCAAGAATGGAAGGGAGATTACGTAAATCATGGCTTGAGTTTCTCAGGTCAAGAGTAATGACATGGGATAGTCTTACAAGGAACGGTTCAGACACATTGGGGTTTTGGATGCTATCATGATGATTTTAGGGATCATGAGAATTAGAATGTCTTTTCTCAGAGTGAAACATTTGGTTGAAGAACATAGGCACATATGCAGAAGCCATGGTCATGCATTCATAGTCAAGAAAAGGGTCCTTGAATTCAGATATCCTTTCCAAGGTCCATGGAAGGTTTGTGATGTCCTGAGACACTCAAGACATGAATTGAGGTATATTTATTTGAGGTGCTCTTAAAGGATGGTGGAAGAACCATGTACTCTGGTTGACCAAGGTAAGTCTATTTTGGTCCTTTTATCATAATGAAAGATGGTAAATGGTCTTCCATGCAATTTAATTCCATGCGGTAAGGACGTATTTCCATGCAGTTTAACATCATACAATAAGGACATATTCCCATGCAGTTTAACATCATGTGGTAAGGACGTATTTCCATTCAGTTTAATTTCATGTGGTAAGGATGTATTTTCATGTAGTTTAACATCATGCATAAAGGATGTATTTACATGTAATTTAATTTCATGTGCTAAGAAAGTATTTCCATGTATTTTAACGTCATGCGGTAAGGATGTATTTCCATGCAGTTTAATGTCATCCGGTAAGGACGTAGGGACTAGTGTGAAAAGTGGTAATTTCATGGCCGGGATAAAGGATAAAAGCATGGACATCACTATATATCTCATGAAAATGAGAATCAAGCCACATGTAGTTATGGGTGGCCATGCAATTTAATGTCTTATAGTGAGGACCACACGGAAGAGTTTAATGTCTTGTCATAGGGATATATACGGACAGTCCAAGGTCATGTAGAATAGACTGCAAGGTGGAGCTTCTAGTGTGGGGGTTTATGGCGTGGTTCCATGAAGCAACCTAACATGGACAATGATTGAAGAGGTCTCAACCACATCACGCACCTTTTCAAGAAGACTCCTACCAAGGGCCATGAATGTGGTTGGTCTTGAAGATGAAATGTTTGGGAATATCTACGTATCTCATGAGGATGAGAATCAAGCCACACATAGTTTTGGAAGATTCATGAAGTTTAGCATCATGTGGTGAGGACATGGGGGAATTGATGTGAATGCAGAAAGATGTTGCAGTTAGTCCCAAAGATGGGGGCTTGGGCACCACTACATATCTCAAGAGGGTGATAATCATGCCACATGTAGTTCTGTAGGAAATGCTTTACACAGGTCTAACCCGTATGTAGAATTGGGCATTATCCTCATTGGAAGTTATGGATGGGTCTAAGATTGGGGATCCCAGCATTACTACGTATCATGTATGAGTAGAAATAAATACACCAACTATTCTCAAGATTCCATTCCGTTTAACATCATGCGGTGAGGATGAAAGTGGATCGACGTGAATTAGTTGGGGGCATCACGGTTGGGACCAAGGACAAAAGCCTGGGCGTCACTATGTATCCCACTAGAAATGGGAATCAAACAACACGTAGTTCTTTTGAGTACCATGCAGTTTAACGTCATGTGACAAGGACTTATGACATGACTTTTATGGTCTTACATTCAAGAATGTGATGGATCCATCATATACCCTCATGCCTTGCTTGTGATGGAAAGTCCTTACCGTAATTCCTAAGATCATGTGAGCTATGCTCAGTGTGAGAAACAAGGAGCAGCATGGGTTCCCTTATAGTGAAGATACAAAAGAGGGGTATAACATAGGATTTTTTAATGATGTAGTGGATTGAACAAGATATAAGATCAAGGAGTCCCTGCGTATCCCATTGAAAATGGTAATCAAGTTGTACATAGTTCTAGAGGTTCCATGAAGTTTAACGTCATGCAATGAGGATGAAAGTGGTACGACATGAATGGAAAGGGTACATTGTGGATCTGTGTAGTTTTATGTCATGCAGTAAGGACATTGGTCATGCAGTTCAACATCTTGCGTTAAGGATGAGATCTATATAGTTTAACATCATGTGTCCAAGACGATAGATGGGGCTTAATCCAATGTGGATGCCCGCTTGCATAATAGCTATGCAATGTATTTCTTAAGAAATATTTCATTGGTGGGTGGTATGACACTTTCCCCATCCATAGTGTCCAGTTAATAGTCTCTATTATGATAGACCTTGTGTATGATGTAAGGTACTTACCACTTGGGATCCAATTTTGGGAGCTTCTTTCCCGGTATCATCGGGGTTTTGATAGATAATACCAGTTCTCTTTGCATGAATGAGCAGAGGTGAACTTTTTTATTGAAGGATCACAAAATATGGTTCTGGTGGACCTCTAGGTTATGCAGTGTGCACAAACTCTTCTCATCTCGACATTCCAACTCATCTAGACACTTTTAAGATTGTTCATCATCAGAGAATTTTCCACAAATAGCTATTCGGAGTGAGGGAATCTGGACCTCTATGGGTAACACCACTTCAGTATCGTACACTTGTGAGTATGGAGTTGCTTGTGTAGCAGTATGTGCAGTGGTATGGTAGGCCCATAAAGCATAGAGGAGATTATCCGGTCAGGACTTCTTATCCTTATTCACCATATTCTTGAGTATTTTTGATAGAGTCTTATTGAAGATCTCTATCTATCCATTTTCCACTGTATGATAGTGAGATGAGTGATTGGACTCATTGTTATACTCCTGGTAAAGCCTTTTCAATTATGTAGAACAAAAATTGGTTTCATTTTCCATCAATATTGTGTGAGGGACTCTAAATCTGGTGATGATATGGGACTTCATGAAGTTGATTATATTCTTCTTTTTGGCCTCCTTGAGGGGTATTTCCTCAACCCACTTGGAAAAGAAGTCAGTAGTAGTAAGGATGTACTTGAACTACTTGGTTGTGACTAGGGGATATGGTCCCACAACATCTATCCCTCAAACGACAAATGGACAGGAATATTTTATGGTATTCAGTAATTATAAGGGTTGATGGATGATGTTTTCATGTATCTGGAATGCATGAAATTTCTTGGTGAATTCCACACATTCATGTATCATGGCTTTCCAATAATATCCCAACCTTCTAATTTGGTGGGAGATCTTGATTCTAGATTTATGGGAACCACAAGAGCCTGTGTGGACATCCTCCATGATGGTGAGAAATTCTTCTTATTCTATGCACTTAAGGATAATTCCATCAAATCCGCACTTATAGAGGGTTTTATGGTCATTTGGTTCATCCCACAGAGTGAAGTTCACTACCCAATGTTGAATCCATTCCCTCCCCACATGATCTGCTAGGAGAGTTCCAACTTGAAGATAGCCAACTATGGGCCCCATCCCTCCAAGTGTGTTCATTGGTTCATCATTATCTAGGGCAGTACTGACCTGTTTGATCTCTTGTATATCACATACCATGATCAACAAGGCCATCCTTCGATGTGTAATACGGAAGGTTGATTCCTCCTGGTCTGGTTCAACCAGGATGGTAGCTGCATTAGACAATGCATCAGCATGATCATTATGTGATTAGGGAACATATTTCAGTGTGGGTTCAAAGTGGAATTATGCCATCAATCCCCTGACATAGCCAGTGAGGGGGTCCAATTCCTCCTTGATTGTATATTTTCCATTGACCTGCTTTATCACTAACTGTAAATCCCCTCTGATGTTTAGGTAGGCTATGTGAAGTTATAGGGATTGTTCTAATCCATATATGAGGGCTTGGTATCCTTCCTCATTATTGGTTTAGCATTCATATAGTGAGAACGATTAGGGAAAAACTGATCTATCTGGGGAGGAAAATAAAACCCCTGGACCAACCTGGTTGAGATTTGGGTTCTCTATTCTGGTACCAATAGGACTCTGAGAGGCACCATCAAAGTACATCTCCCATGTTTGGGTAGAATCGTGGGCATAAAAGACCTCTTCATTAGGAAGTTTGGTGTCTTCTGGTATATTATCTATGTAGGATGTACTGTGAGGAAATTATCCAGGGCTTTCCCATTCACTGACTTCTATGATATGAACAGAATGTCATATTGTTGCAAGATGACCACCCATTGGTCCAAGCACCAATTCAACATGGGGAGTACAAGGATGTACTTGAGTGGATCAATACAAGATAACAAGTGGGCTTTGTGGTACTACAAGCAGTGCCTTATTTTTTTCACTATGAAGATTAGTGTGAGGTAATTATTATCAACATTAGAATATTGAGTCTCGATACTTAGCATCATCCTAATAAGGTAATAGAGACTATTCTCACTTCCCGCATCATTATTATGTGTGAGGTGGGAACCCAATGAGCATTCCATAGAAGCCACATATAAGATGAGTAGCCTTCCATCCACCAGGGGCATCAAGATAGGTGGGTGCAGCAAGTACAGCTTGATACTTTCAAAGGCTTCCTGACATTCATCGTCCCATTAGTAGATGACTCCCTTCTTCATTATCCTGATGAACGGGAGATCTTTTCTGACCAGTTTGACTATGAATCATCAGATGTAGGTTATGTTCTCTTGAAGTTCCCTTAGTTCTTTCAGGTTATTGGGGGTGACATTTCCAAAATAGCACTAGTCTTCTCTAGGTCAACCTCAATTCCATGGTGGTACGCCACAAAGCCAAGGAACTTTCCTGATGTTACCCCAAAATCACACCTCAGCATATTCATATTTAGACTTTGTTGTCATAGCCTATAATATATTGCTCTGAGGTCATTGAAATGGTCACATCTCTATTGGGATTTAACAACCAGGTAGTCAACATAACATTCGATTATCCTCCCTAAAAATGGGTTGATGATGCAATGTATGGTGCGCTGATATGTGGTGCCTACATTATTTAATCCAAAGGAAATAACCTGATAGTATAATATCCCTTGAGGCACTCTGAATACATTCTATTATTCATCCTCAAGGTCTATCTTGATTTGATTGTACCCTGAGTACCCGTCCATGAAGGAAAGGGCTTGGAAGATAGCGGTTGTGTCGATCAAGAGTTATGTGATCTGTAATGAGAAATCATATTTTGGGAAGTCTATAAAATCAATGAAGACCCTAATCTACTCATTCTTCTTCTTTATATGGATTATGTCAGCAATAAATCTCAGGTATTTCACTTCTCGGACGAAGTTGTCTTAGATTAACTTGTCGACTTCTGCCTCTACATTGGTGGCGTGAGAGGGGTGAATCCTCCTGGCTGCTTGTTTTAAGCCTCGGTGTTCATCAGGTAGTTCGAGATGGTTCATAGCCACATTTGGATCTAGTTTAGGAATTTATGCGTAGTTCTAGGTGAACACATATTAGTGTTGCTATAAAAATGTGATGTACATATCTTGCTCTTAGAGAGGCATGGCAGTGCTGATCAAGGTAGGTAGTGGGTCTTCTTCTATCCACGGGTTTATCTTTCTGATCTCATTAATGATATTGGAGACACCTTCCTTGAATGATGGAGGGGTATTCCTGAGATCATCCTCATCCTCTCTAAGTCTTTGGAGATGTATTCAGGAGAATATGGTAGTCTGGGGGCCTCTTTGTCAGTATCTGGGCAAGGGAGGCTATTAAAAGAGATATCACCATCCCCTACTATCTAAGTTGTTATAGGGAGATGCTGGAGATGATTTTTGATGAGGAAATGAGAGTTTTGGACCTATAAGATCAAATCTTCTACCTTGACCACGTTTATGGGGATCATATAATCACCATTGAGAATGCTCCAGGGGTTGATGGGGGTGGTTCCTAAGCCATTGGGATCTATAACCCGTATATCACCATCTGCCACTAATTTCATTCCTCTCTTCTTGTAGAAATATTCTTTGGCATATATGTCTCTGCAAGCCTCTAAGGGAGATCTGTCATTATGTAGTATACCAAACTTTCCATTTATGGGGTACTTTAGACATTGATGGAATGTTGATGGTACTGCGAGATGGCTATCGAGCCAAGGCCTTCCAAGTAAGAAATTATATGCACTATCCTACTGGATAACCATAAACATAGAATCAGATGTGAGCTCCCCAAATTGGGATTCAAGTAATATCTACCCAAGAGGTATATTCTCACACTTTTCATATCTCTATATGGTCAAATTTATAGGGGATAGGTCCCCTTCATTGTATCCCAATAGTCGGAGAGTTTGAACTGGGATGAGATTGATTCCAGATCCATTATCAATCAGTAACCTTCATACATTGATGTTATCTAGTCTTCCAGAAATGTATAGGGGTCTGATGTTCCCTTGGATAGCCTTATCTTGATCTTGATTAGTGAATTAGATGACAACATCACATTCTGAGCACATAGTCTCCACTCGATATACCTCGGTGGTAGTGAATTCTATTTAAAATTATTGTGGGCTCTAGAGGGCTTCAACAAGTGCCTCCCTGAGTTATTTTGAAAGATGGAGAACATCTAGGATTGAGATATTGGATATAATGGAATCTAGATATTTTAGAACATCATACTTTTATGCCATAGGTCAGAACTTCCTAATATGGGGTTGCTCCCGAGTATGTGGTTCCGGGATTAGAGCATTCTAGGTAGATGGACCTAGTGCCTATGCCGAAGCTGAGAGAATATCTGCTGTCAGGGGTGCAAGTTATTCCATCTTTCCCCATTCCCTGGGTTGATTATATTAGACTCCCATTAAGAGGTCGTGCAAGATGATTGGATGCGGGCAACTTCTAGAGGGCTCCAAGGAACCTTCTCACCTCCTTTGAGCCTACTGAAGCACCTGCCCTCAAGTATCAACTACATATATGACTTCTATGGGGACATAATTAGAATATTGAGTCCATCCACATTCGTGTTTTCTCCTATATCCCTGTCCTTGGAACATGAACCCTCCCACTCCTCGGTTATATATGGTAAAACCATACTCAGGGGTATACTCATGATCAGAGAATGGATCCGTCAAATGTACTGTGTTGACAGAACCAAATATGAGATCCTTGTCTGATGACGGTTTAGTTTGGTTTGATGGTGCCCATTTTTCTAATGTCATAGGGAATAAATCAGTGAGGGTTAATTCCTACTTTGGAGGAGAGTATGACTCTTCCTCTTATGTTTCATTCCACCATTGGTGGTCACACCCACCTTTGGGAGGCGCATATGACGCCTCTTTCTTGGGTGGTGGAGCTGCCTCTGGCTCGCGCAACTATGCTCTCAGAGTGGTGTGGGCTTGATCAATTGTCTTCCAAACCATCCAGTTGTCAAATTTTCATGCATTTCTAGCTGGGACCTTCTTCCAATCATCCTCTTTTCCAATTGGACCATGGTTATTCAATCCACTAGCTCTGGGTAATTTTCCAGTATCACTTTTCTGGAATCGATCATGCCTTGAAGGACATATTTGAAGACGAAACAATTCTGGATATTATGACCCATACTCCTATATAAGGGAATGTAATTGGGATAGTCTATGAGGTTGACCTCATCAGGATTCCTGGGTTACAGAAGCGTGAGAAGGTTATTGTCCATAGAGACCAAGAAATAATCGAGGACCTATTCATTCTGTAAGGAGTACACCTTATTCATTTATTCCTCAAATCCTATATGACCCTAATTTGTTTGTGCTTATGGCCTGAGGGTGATTTTGTTGTTTTTGATACTTGATAGGAGGTGTTGGGTGGTTTGAGTCCTGCTCGAGAATCTGGACAGGTGATGCTATAAGTTTGAGAGTGACAGCTACAACTTCTGCTTTGGTTGGCCTTTTCCCTGTGTTGCGGGCATGAGTTGAGATTTGGATTGGGTCCGCTGAATAGCCTCTTCAAGGCATTGGGATGTCTCAGAAAATTCATGGAATCCACCAGGATATTTCATTGGAATCAGGGGTGTCTTCAACTCATCCCTAATATTTTTGGCACAGAGTTACAGCAGTCGATCTTGTGAGAGAGGGATGATGAGTGGGTAGGTTAGACCCTTCCACCTTACTATGAAATCATAAACCCTCTCATTTTTTGTGTTGTTTGTAGTTTTTCAAGACAACAATCATTGTCTTCTTCAATGTAGAACTGAACTGGTAAAGGAACTGATGATCAAGTTATTCCCATCCTGACATAGATCCTAGTGGAAAACTACTATACCAAACGAAATATGTCCCTGTTAGAGTCTGTATGAAACACCTTATCTTGGTTGCCTCCTTTTGATCTTTAGGACCCATCATCATCCCACATCAAGACACAAAGTGTGTGAGATGTGGTTCAGGATCACTCGCATCATCAAAGGTGGATAAGGTATGATTTTTGAAGTTGGGTGGGGATGGGGTATCATCGACCCACTCAGGATATGGATTTCTTTTAGGCTACATGGGCATGCGTCACCCTTCCATGGCTTCCATTCGAGTATATAGGGAATCGATGACATTAAGTAACTCTGGAGGAACTGATTCCTAGACCATATCCCACCCATGGGTAGGCAAATGGAATTGATAAGGTGGCCCCTCTTTTATGTCATGTCAGTTTTCAATTCATCCCAGGACTGAATGGTTATCCTAACAGAGAATAGGTTGTTGCCACAATAGAGGGAACTCACGATCATTTTTGACTTCCTCATGCATGTGGGATAGCTTCTTAGATCCATATCCATTCTGATATTCATAATCTTTCCTTGGTGATGGATCATCTGTGTGAGGGAAAACATTTGTATCTTCTTGGAGATGATACCCCATGAGAATATTTCCCCTGAGTAACTCCTCATTAAGTTGTCGAAGAGCTTGTATTTCACTCTCATATTATGATAATCGGTCCTCTGAGGAAGGAACTTCACTTCTCCTGGGAGGTTATCGGGACATTTCTATACCCTTCCCTTTTCCATTATTCCGTCGGGGAGGTAGGAACTCGATATTTAGCATTTCCAAGTTTTGGATCCATCTCTGGTTCCTGGTATGTGCAGCCTTATTCAGTGCATTCAAGTCACCCTCCTCCTAAGGTATGTTCTCTGTATCATGACCCTATATATTTATGTCGTGATCAATATATTCCATGTTAATAGTGATGACATTCATAGAGGCATATTGAGCAATGGTGGTTGTGTCATTACTTTCGACCTAACAAGATGATTTTGTACAGCTTCCATCAGGGTCGTTATTCGAACCATTGGCCTTATTGGACCATTTTTTCTTGTGACCCTGGTGGGGTTTAACCATTTTCATAGTAAATTTGTTATATTTTAGTCCATGAACAGTGACCATGTGTGAGTGTCTGGTCGAGGTTTTCAAACAGGCCACAACCAGTGTAGGTCCTTCTCATGGTAGGTCGGATATCGACTATTGATTCATTCCCCCCAATCTGGAGAAGACTGATTCCCTCTACAGTGGTGATGATGATGAAAATTTCCCCAGACCTATAAGGTGTAGTTATTCAAGGTCATATTTGTCACTTGTTGGTCCAATTGTTGAAGATCCAGTGGCTCTAGTCGGGTATTTAATGACTCTCAGGCTGGACATGAAGATGTATGTAACACCCGAGACTTTTATGAGAAATATTTTGTTTTTATGTTATATAAATCATCAAAGGAATCTTTAACTACACACAACACTAGATTGGATTTCTTTACACGCAATCGCGACCTTCCTTGATAGCTTGCGTCGTACGCAATATCGAGTTTCACTAAACAACGATATGCTATTAAAATATTATTAAAACTAGCCATTATGAATAGTAATAACCACTTTTTGAAATTTTGTAAATTTTATTTTTCAAAATGGACTTCGTTTTTGAATTTGAAATATCAAAATTATCCTAGGGTGAAATTTTGGTTTTTTTCTGGAAACTTTCAATTTTTGATGAATAGTGAAAACACTGGGTTACTATTTAAAAACCGACTTTTTATTTAAATAATTATTTAATTTATTTAAATTTATTTTAGGTAAAAATTGATACATAATACCTATATAAGTTCAATGTAATTCATTGGAGTAATTTTATAATAATTTTAGATATATAAAAATTTTATTGAACTTTTCACCGTCTTTTACCCACCTCCTAGGAGAATTTGTAAATTTACATAAAACTTACTTTTACCGCTTCTATAAGTGGAATTTCAAAAATCCGAGAGACACGGTTGATGTCAGTAAGTAAAATGTGGTTCAATGAGATGAAAATAATTTTTGGTGAATAGTAACTTTTTACTTTTATTTACCACGGTTAAAAGTAAATAGGGTAATTATGAGTAAAATTGATATTATTATTACCCTAACACATGTCATAATTCTATTGGATAAGTTTAATTCGACCAAAAACAACCTTAGGAATAAAATATGGCCATTTAGGCCCACTTGGATTAGATTAGGACATTTATTATTAATTTATTTAAAGAAGGGTTAAAATAGTTAAAATCAAAGTTTAATAAGTAAATAATTTTTAATATAGGGTTATACATAAGATAAATTCGACTATAAATATTAATTATAAAGATAAAAATATTTCATACATACTTATATTTTATTTGTAATTTTTAGACATTAAATAATTTAATTTATTTATGACACAATGATGATATAGTAATTATCTTATTAATGAAATATTGACATAATTGATGTTATAAATACCCAAATAAATATAATTTGAGACTTTTTATGAATTAAAATAATTTTATAGGTTCATATGATATGTTAGTATTAATTTCATTAACTATTTTTGAATTAATCACTCTGTTATAATTTTCACAAAAATCAATTACTAAATAGTGTCAAAATTGACATAAAATAATTTTTAAAACAAATATTATATTATTAATTGTTATTTTATTCCTAAAAATCTAAGGTTCAGCCAAATGACTTATATAATGTTATATATATTAATAATAAACAACTTGGGGTTCTTTTGGCTTGTTATAGTAAGTTTATTAACCTTATAGTGTAAGAAAACAAGAAGACACGGTAAAAGTAAAATTATTTAACTTAAAGTTAAATCTAAATGATAAGGTTAAAATAGAAACCTGAATATGTCTAAATTATATTGGATGAGAGTATTTAGACCCATCACCACCTTATCTTCAAAATAAATCAATTTGGAGCCATTTAAAACCGAATATGACTTTATAATAAAATAATATTTTTTGTTTTTCCTAAGGTGCCCCTCTCCTCCCTTATAAAAGGGCACCTCCTACCTCTCTTCCTCACACCACTTTGAGCCTTCAAGCTCGGCCAAACCCTGAAAAATTCTCTTCTACACTTCCCTAGAAACATACTAGAGGTCTTGGTCTTCTTCAAAGACCAATTTTAGTGCCCTAAAAGGAGGTCTCAAAGAGGCGCTTCAAAGAAGAGGTAATGTCCGTTACCGATTCTTTCAACTTTATTTCTTCTTCCACTTCTTCTTATTTAGTTGTTTAATTATGAAGTAATAACATCAGTATCATTCATATACTTATATGTTATTATAATTATGAAACAAACCTATTTCACCATCTATCCATCCTATGGAAAACGAAATCATCACGCGTGCGTACGTACGGAATACCGTCTCCACGCCGTGGTGTAATCTATTTTCCACCACCACCTTACTTGGATGGGTATAATGGTGTAAATAATGACTATATATGATTATTTTAAAGTGATATTGATTCTGAAATACTATACATACACTCAAATACAATTCCACAATCATGGGAACGATATCATCGCTCGTGCGTACGTACGGCCTACCATCTCCACGATGTGATGCGACTCGTTCTACATGATCTTTATTGCATAATGATTATATAAGTGAATTAAATGAATTAATATGATATATATTACACTAATACCATTCTGGAAATGAGGTATATATAACCTAAAAGAATAATAAGAATTTATTCGACAAAACACGCATAAGAACAAAAAGCAATAAACACCCGAATAACAAGTAACAATGAAATATTACTAATAAGAATCTAAGAATATGACCATATATGATTTCATAACAATGATTATGATTCTGGAATAAGTCAATGAAATTATTTAAATCATTATACAGGAGGTTCGGACACTTACGAAGCAAATCGGATCTAAGGTAAGGGAAAATATCGCAATCTCAATTTTTATCCGAGATTGTTTATACTTCAGAATTTACTGAGGAATATTTATCATCCACATCCATGTTTCATCAATATTTAATTTTTATATCCTTATACAATAGTTTATATCCAATTTTACCCTTTTGGTGAGTTTTTAGTAAAATATATGAAAGGAATCTTTTTTCATTTTTCATACGAGGTACTTTTTGACTTTTCCGACAAAAGTACGTGAAGAATGTTTTTTTTAACTTATATGGAATGAATGGATTTTTAAAACATTATTTCAAAGAATATTACTTTAAAAAATTTCAAGTTTATTTTTAATCAACTTCTTTTAGTTTAAAATTGTATGACATGTTAAGAAAGGAAAAATGTTTTTGAAGTAGAAAGGATATTTTCCTCAAGAATGGAGTTCAAGTGTTTTATCAAAATTATTTTCCATCTAAGATAATATAGGGTTCTGTTTCTATCCCTATTTTTACATCGATTTGATTATGTTATGATGGAATTATTTTTATGATTTCCTTTTATCTTATATGGATTATGTTATGATGGCATGATGTTTAATATTCCTATTTTTATTACATGGGTTATGCAATGATGTATGATTTTTTATTTTGTGGCACACATAAGAATGGTATCATTATGAGATGGGTGGGACATATATCTACCTCCAATGCATTGGGTAAAGATTTTATATCTCATGAGATAGACATGGCTGGAACGGCAGGTTAAACCGGTTCAGTGAAACAGGACTGAAACGAGGAATGAACTCGGTTCAGAAATGGACTTTGTCCACTAAGATAGTCTTGGCAATGAGTCTTGACTAATAAGAAATGATTCTCTATGATTATGTGTGTATGCCACAAAGCTTCATGTTTTAAGTTACGATTATTGGGATTACATTTCACTACTATGATTTATCCCATGTTATGAAATTATGATCTCTTTTGCAGGGTAAGATTTCCAAATTGTTATGTTCTTCTGAATATGATGTGATTGATTTTTCTTTTGTTTACCCTTACTGAGAATTTGAGCTCACCCTTTTGTATGTTTTCTTTCCCCCAGGTTAGGAATAAGGTTATTAAGTAGGATATGCCAAAAGGGACTCTAGATATGATGAAATAACTGGGAGACAATGTAGACGCTTTATGAACCAGTTTTTTATGTTTCCCAGTTTCTAAAGACACTATACCTATACGGTCCTTTCATGGTTTTGTTATATTTTATAATAAGTGTGCTTCAATTTTGAAGTATTAACAATGTATGTAATGTATGGGTCGTTATAGTTGGTATCAGAGGAAAGGTATAGTCAACCTTTGGAAACTAGGATGTGAAAGCCTTAGTGAGAATCATAAGGATAAGTCTAAGCATAGAACACAATCTTAGTGTTTTAGAAATGGCCATGAATAACCTAGGATAAGACCTTAAGTGTGAAATTTTATTCTTCATTATGTGGTTTTCCTATTATAATTAGTGTTTCTCACACTATTCTTCTTGGTTTTAGTCAATGGTTGGAACCCGAAGGAACCGTGTTAATGCGGAATGCGACGGGCAATGCAATGATTGTCCACCTGAGAAACCAAACGTTATGGGAGCTAGAATGAAAAATCTTGTAGCCATGCTCACACAACTTTCTCAAGCTATGAATCATGCAGGACTTCCAAACGAGCAAAGGAAGGAGCAACATTCTGTTGAATCCTTCATGAGACATCGTCCACCTTAATTCAGCGGGTCTATCGATCCATTAGTTGCTGAACAATGGATCAGTACTACTGAAAAGATATTTTCAGTTCTTCAATGTTCTGAACATGATAATGTCCTCTTAGCAGTGTATCTTTTGGAAGGTGATGCTGATCAATGGTGGAATCTTATCAAGAATACGAGGCCAAGAGATGAAATTGAGTCCATGGAATGGGACAAGTTCAAGAACTTATTTTTCAATAACTACTTCCCTCGTATTCTCCGAACAAATATGGAGAAGGAGTTTCTTGAACTAAAGCAAAAGGATGATGAATCTGTTGGCACCTATGAAGCAAATTTTACAAGACTTGCAAGGTACGCTTCTGGAATTATTATCCAACCTGAGAGTAAGATCGATCGATTCTTTAGTGGCTTAAAACCAAGTCTTCGAAGGGCGTTATCCATAAGGGACTTCAATAGCTACGAGGAAATTGTTCGATGTGCTCTCACAGTTGAGATGGAGATTGGAGTAACCCATCAGTCATATGGGTTTGATAAGAAGAGGAAAATGGAATTCAAAGGAAAATCTAAAGAGCACACTGAAAAGAAGATGACTTTTCCCTTATGCTCAATGTGTGGAAAGAAACATGGAGGGAGTTGTCTTAAAGGGACAAGTAAATGTTTCAAATGTGGAAAAGAAGGTCATCGGGCATTTTAATGCTGCAATGATGGGAAGAAGATGTCTAGTGATGCGAACAATGAAAAGGCTACACAGAGTGAACCTCCTACACATCAATGTTACAAGTGCAAGGAGATTGGGCATTATGCCAATAAATGCCCAAATCCAAGGTTTGATGATGATGGTCGACGTCAACAAACTCTTAAGGCTAAAGACAAATGAAAGTCACATGCAATTTCTATCAGCAATGTGGAGTATGATAACGAAGTGGTGAAAGGTACACTTACCATCCACTCTAAAGTAGCAAATGTTTTATTTTATTCTGGATCCACCCACTCTTTTATTTCTGAAGAATTTTCTAAGGGTATCACCATATTACCTCAACAATTAGATATTGAGTTATCTGTGACAACCCCTAATGGCACAAAAGTCGCATCAAAAGTTTATAATTCTTCTCCGATTGAAGTTTGTGGGAACGTGCTTCCTACAAATCTTGTGATCCTTCCTATAGAGGAATTTAATGTGATTCTTGGCATGGATTGGCTTTCTCTATATGGAGATCATATCAATTTCCAAAGAAGGGAAGTCACATTTCATTTTCCAGATCAATCTATGATCGTCTATCGATGCAACGATGAACATAACCTTCCAGTAGAAATTTCTTCCATCTTATGGGTCTTGATTCCACTAAATGAAGGTTATTTATCTCAAATGGTTGGTGAGAAACTCACAATTAAGAATATTCCCATTGTACGGGAGTTTGATGATGTCTTTCTGGAGGAATTGTCGGGTCTTCCACCAAATCGTGAAGTTGAGTTTTCAATAGAACTCGTACCGGGTGCTTTTCCTATTTCAAAGACACCTTATAGAATGACCCCAATTGAGTTGTAGGAATTGAAGAAGCAACTCTAAGAGAATCATTATAATGGATTCATACGCCCTAGTGCATCACCTTGGGGAGCACTTGTTCTTTTTGTTAAGAAGAAATATGGATCAATGAGACTCTGCATTGACTATTGAGAACTTAACAAGATCACTATCAAGAACAAATATCCTCTCCCGCGCATTGATGACTTATTTGACCAACTACGTGGAGCTCAATACTTTTCCAATATTGATCTTCATTCAGGGTATCATCAATTATGGGTCAAAAGGGTGGATATACCAAAGACGGCTTTCCCTACAAAATATGGACACTATGAATTTATAGTGATGCCATTTGGTCTTACTAATGCCCCTGCTATCTTCATGGATCTGATGAATAGAGTCTTTAGAGACTATCTTGATCAGTTTGTGGAAGTCTTTATTGATGATATTCTTGTATATTCAAAGAGAAAGGAAGAACATGAAGATCACTTGAGAATTATATTGAAGACCCTGATAAAGGAGAAGATTTATTCCAAATTTACCAAGTGTAAATTTTGGCTTCAAAAAGTTTCATTTTTGGGTCACATAATCTCAAAAGAGGGGATATCTGTGGATCCAACAAAAACAGAGGTTATCGAAAGATGGTCGAGACCAACAACAGTAACTGAGATCCAATGTTTTCTTGGTTTGGCTGGATATTATCGATGTTTTGTGAAAGATTTCTCACGATTATCTAATCCACTCACCAAGTTGACTCGGAAAGGAGTAAAGTTTGTTTGGACAGAGGAATGTGAAGATAATTTCAAGGAGTTGAAAAGAAGGTTATCCAGTGCACCTATGCTCGCATCGCCTTGTAGCGGAGAAAGGTTTGTGATCTACATTGATGAATCCAAGAAAGGATTGGGGTGTGTTCTTATGAAAAATGATATGGTGATAGCTTATGTCTCACGATAGTTGAAAATCCATGAGCAAAATTACCCAACTCATGATTTGGAGTTAGCTGTAGTAATCTTTGCATTAAAGATTTGGAGGCATTATCTTTATGGAGAAAGGTGTAATATTTATACTGATCATAAAAGTTTAAAGTATATTTTCACACAAAAGGAGTTGAATATGCGCCAAAGAAGATGGTTGGAGCTGATTAAGTATTACGACTTCTCAATCCATTACCACCCTGGGAAAGGAAACAAGGTGGAAGATGTATTAAGTCGACAAGACCATGCCAGTTTATCCATGATGAGGATCACAAAAGATCCAATATTTATGGATTTTCAAAGGATGGATCTTGGAATTATAATGGAAGGGGAAAAATCTTATCTTTCTCAAATGAATGTTCAACCATCTATACATGTGAAGATTAAAGAGGCACAGAAAGAAGATGTAGAGTTACAAAAGAAGGTGAGAAATGTTTCTAAATTCAACCTTGATTGTGATGGGATAATAAAGTTCAGGAATCGGGTTTGTGTTCCTCCCATCCCTGAATTAAAGAAGAATCTGCTGGATGAGGCTCATATTTCCTCATCCTCTATTCATCCTGGAAGCACGAAGATGTATAGGGACCTGAAAGAGTACTTTTGGTGGGATGGAATGAAAAGAGATGTTTCTCAATATGTCTCTCGATGCTTGGTTTGTCAGCAAGTTAAAGCTGAGAGACATAAGTCTAAGGGGATGTTACAACCATTAACCATACCCAAATGGAAATGGGAAAACATCACTATGGACTTTGTCACCAGACTTCCTAAAACATCCAACGGCAATAATGCTATCTGGGTCATAATTGATCATCTTACAATGTCTGCACACTTCATTGCTATTAGAGAGGATTTCTCTCTGGATCATCTTTCCAGGATATATGTAAAGGAAGTGGTAAGATTGCATGGAGTACCACTTTATATTATATCTGATCGGGATTCAAGGTTTACCTCAAAGTTCTGGCGAAGTCTTCTACATACTCTGGATACAGAGTTGAGTTTCAGCACTGCTTATCATCCTCTGATAGACGGTCAGTCTGAGAGGACGATACAAACTCTAGAAGATATGTTGAGAGCTTTCTCTATGGATTTCAAAGGTGGTTGGGATCAACACCTACCTTTGGTGGAATTTTCTTATAATAATAGCTTTCACTCCAATATTCAGATGGATTCTTATGAATCTCTCTATGGAAAGAAATGCAGGACTCCAACTTGCTGGGATGAAGTTGGGGAAAGAAAGCTATTAGGACCTGATCTTGTTGATGAGATGGCAGAAAAGGTCTAATATATTCAACAACACATAAGAGCATCTCAGAGTCGACAAAAAAGTTATGTTGACAACCGAAGAAAAGACTTAGAGTTTGAAGTGGGTGATAAAGTGTTCTTACGAATATCTCCCTGGAAGTGGGTCATGAGATTTGGAAAGAAGGGAAAGTTGAGCCCTAGATATATCAGTCCTTTCGAAATACTGGATCGTGTTGGGAAGGTAGCTTACCGATTGGCGCTTCCACCAAATCTCTCTCAAGTTCACGATGTGTTCCATGTATCTCTCCTGAGAAAGTACATACCTGATCCTTCACATGTACTCAGCTCAGAAGTTGTACCGCTGGAACAAGATCTTTCTTATGAAGAACAGCCGATAAAGATTCTCGATCGTAGTGAAAAAGTCCTACGGAACAAGACCACTCGCTTGGTGAAAGTTTTATGGAGGAACCACCAATTAGAAGAATCTACATGGGATATTGAGGATATGATGAGTGAGAGGTATCCTCATCTGTTTCTTACAAGTGACGAATTTCGAGGGAAAAATTCATTTTAAGGGGGGTAGAATGTAACACCCGAGACTTTTATGAGAAATATTTTGTTTTTATGTTATATAAATCATCAAAGGAATCTTTCACTACACACAACACTAGCTTGGCTTGCTTTATACGCAATCGCAACCTTCCTTGATATCTTGCGTCGTACGCAATACCGAGTTTCACTAAACAACGATATGCTATTAAAATATTATTAAATCTAGCCATTATGAATAGTAATAACCACTTTTTGAAATTTTGTAAATTTTATTTTTCAAAATGGACTTCGTTTTTGGATTCGGAATATCGAAATTAGCCTAGGGTGAAATTTTGGTATTTTTCTGGAAACTTTCAATTTTTGATGAATAGTGAAAACACTAGGTTACTATTTAAAAACCGACTTTTTATTTAAATAATTATTTATTTTATTTAAATTTATTTTAGGTCAAAATTGATACATAATAACTATATAAGTTCAATGTAATTCATTGGAGTAATTTTATAATAATTTTAGATATATAAAAATTTTATTGAACTTTTCACCGTCTTTTACCCACCTCCTAGGAGAATTTGCAAATTTACATAAAACTTAATTTTACTGCTTCTATGAGTGGAATTTAAAAAATCCGAGAGACATGATTGATGTCAGTAAGTAAAATGTGGTTCAATGAGATGAAAATAATTTTTTTGTGAATAGTAACTTTTTACTTTTATTTACCACGGTTAAAAGTAAATAGGGTAATTAAGAGTAAAAATGATATTATTATTACCCTAACACATGTCCTAATTCTATTGGATAAGTGTAATTTGACCAAAAACAACCTTAGGAATAAAATATGACCATTTAGGCCCACTTGGATTAGATTAGGACATTTATTATTAATTTATTTAAAGAAGGGTTAAAATAGTTAAAATCAAAGTTTAATAAGTAAATAATTTTTAATATAGGGTTATACATAAGATAAATTCGACTATAAATATTCATTAGAAATATAAAAATATTTCCTACATAATTATATTTTATTTGTAATTTTTATACATTAAATAATCTAATTTATTTATGACACAATGATGATGCAGTAATTATCTTATTAATCAAATATTGACATAATTGATGTTATAAATACCCAAATAAATATAATTTGAGACTGTTTATGAATTCCACTAATTTTATAGGTTAATATGACATGTTATTATTGATTTAATTAACTTTTTTCTAATTAATCATTCTGTTATGATTTTCACAAAAATAAATTACTAAATAGTGTCAAAATTGACATAAAATAATTTTTAAAACAAATATTATATTATTAATTGTTATTTTATTCCTAAAAATCTAAGGTTCGGCCAAATGACTTAGATAAGGTTATATATATTAATAATAAACAACTTGGGGTTCGTTTGTCTTGTTATAGTAAGTTTATTAACCTTATAGTGTAAGAACATAAAAAGACACGGTAAAAGTAAAATTATTTAACTTAAAGTTAAATCTAAATGATAAGGTTAAAATAGGAACCTAAACTTTTATAAATTCTATTTTATGAGATTATTTAGACCCATCCCCACCTTAGCTTTGAAATAAATCAATTTGGAGCTATTTAAAACCGAATATGACTTTATAATAAAATAATATTTTTAGTTTTTCCAAAGGTGCCCCTCTCCTCCCTTATAAAAGGGCACCTCCTCTCTCTCTTCCTCACACCACTTTGAGCCTTCAATCTCGGCCAACCCCTCCCAAATTCTCTTCTCCACTTCACTAGAAACATCCTATAGGTCCTGGTATTCTTCAAAGACCAATTTTAGTTCCCTAAAAGGAGGTCTCAGAGAGGCGCTTCAAAGAAGAGGTAATGTCCGTTACCGATTCTTTCAACTTTATTTATTCTTCCACTTCTTATTCTTTAGTTGTTTCATTATGAAGTAATAACATAATTATCATTAATATACTTATATTTTATTATAAGTATGAAATGACCCTATTTCACCATCTATCCATCCTACGGAAAATGAAATCACCGCGCGTGCGTACGTACGGAATACCGTCTCCACGCCATGGTGTAATCTATTTTCCACCACCACCTTACTTGGATGGGTATAATGGTGTAAATAATGACTATATATGATTATTGTTAATTGATATTGATTATTAAATAGTATACATACACTCCAATACAATTCCATGATCATGGGAACGATATCATCGCTCGTGCGTACGTACGGCCTACCGTCTCCACGATGTGATGCGACTCGTTATACATGATATTCATTACATAATGATTATATAAATGAATTGAATTAATTAATATGATATATATTACACTAATACCATTATGTAAATGAGTTATCTATAACCTAAAAGAAGAATAAGAATTTATTCGACAAAACACGCATAAGAACAAAAAGCAATAAACACCCGAATAACAAGTAACAATGAAATATTACTAAGAAGAAGCTAATAATATGACCATATATGATATCATAACAATGAGTATGATTCTGGAATAAGTAAATGACATTATTTAAATCATTATACATGAGGTTCGGACACTTACGAAGCAAATCGGACCTAAGGTAATGGAAAATCTCGCAATCTCAATTTTTATCCGACATTGTTTATACTTCAGAATTTACTA
Source organism: Viscum album (assembly GCA_963277665.1). Lineage (NCBI taxonomy): Eukaryota > Viridiplantae > Streptophyta > Magnoliopsida > Santalales > Viscaceae > Viscum > Viscum album. Next base: position 1,432,766,380 of record OY728141.1, read on the forward strand.
GGGAATATTTATCATCCACATCCATGTTTACTCAATATGTAATTTTTATATCCTTCTACAATAGTTTATATCCAATTTTACCATTCGGTGAGTTTTTAGTAAAATATATGAAAGGAATCTTTTGTCATTTTTCGTACGAGGTACTTTTTGACTTTTCTGACAAAAGTACGAGAAGAATGTTTTTTTTAACTTATACGGAATGAATGGATTTTTAAAACATTATTTCCAAGAAGCTTCCTTTACAAATTTTCAAGTTTATTTTTAATCAACTTCTTTTAGCTTAAAATTTTATGACATGTTAAGAAAGTAAAAATGTTTTTGAAGTAGAAAGGATATTTTCCTCAAGAATGGAGTTCAAGTGTTTTATCAAAATTATTTTCCATCTAAGATAATATAGGGTTCTGTTTATATCCCTATTTTTACATAGATTTGATTATGTTTTGATGGAATTATTTTTATGATGTCCTTTTATCTTATATGGATTATGTTATGATGGCATGATGTTTAAGATTCCCATTTTTATTACATGGGTTATGCAATGATGTATGATTTTTGATTTTGTGGCACACATAAGAATGGTATCATTATGAGATGGGTGGGACCTATATCTCCCTCCAATGCATTGGGTAAAGATTTTATATCTCATGAGATATACATGGCTGGAACGGAAGGTTAAACCGGTTCAGTGAAACAGGACTGAAATGAGGAATGAACTCGGTTCAGAAATGGACTTTGTCCACTAAGATAGTCTTGGAAATGAGTCTTGACTAATAAGAAATGATTCTCTATGATTATGTGTGTATTCCACAAAGCTTCATGTTTTATGTTATGATTATTGGGATTACATTTCACTACTATGATTTATCCCATGTTATGAAATTATGATCTCTTTTACAGGGTAAGATTTCCAAATTGTTATGTTCTTTTGAATATGATGTGATTGATTTTTCTTTTGTTTACCCTTACTGATTATTTGAGCTCACCCTTTTGTATGTTTTCTTTCCCCCGGGTCAGGAAGAAGGTTATTAAGTAGGATATGCCAAAAGGGACTCTAGATACGATGAAATAAATGGGATACAATGTAGATGCTTTATGAACCAGTTGTTTATGTTTCCCAGTTTCTAAAGACACTATACCTATACGGTCCTTTTATGGTTTTGTTATATGTTGTAATAAGTGTGCTTCAATTTTGAAGTATTAACAATGTATGTAAAGTATGGGTTTTTATAATGTAAATTCCCCCAACCTAGTAGGGTGAGGTTGTTTTGGAATCACCAATGATGTCTCTAGGGTCCTCTCAAGGGATGATGAACCTAGGGATGGTGATTGAGATATAAATTCCCCCATCCCGGTGGGCTAGGGTTCTCTTGCAGTTGTTGCTAATGTCTCCCAAATTATCTCGGGAATTGATGATCTGAGAGGTGGGGGTAGATATTTTCCTGACCTTGTAGGATGGTTATGCTCCTGGATAGATGATACCGTAGCTGAAATAGTGTCCCACATTATGTGGTGTAGTTGTGCACATGTAGAATCCAATTACGATGATGACCCATGATAAGGATCATTTCTCACAAGAAGTTGTCCAGGTGATCGCAACTTCTATTTCGTGTTTGAAATATCTTCTTATTATTTCGAGGGGCCCATTTTGAAGCTATATTGGCTATCCTCCCTCACTACCCATATTATCTAGGAACTATTGGAGTAGAGGCATTCTGTTGTAGTGACCAACTAGACCGAGCGCCTCTCGGTCCCTTGATCTTTCCAGAGGATATAACATTTCATGATGTTGTATCTTAAGGTATTTTCTATTCCAAGGGAGAAAAAAATTGTAATGATCCATACTATCCCCATCCTAAAATACAGATACATGGCATGGATTTAGAGACCAGCTGATAAAGAGTCACAATGCAATGGCGACAAGCATGTTGTAGATTTGCGGTGTGATTTTCTGGTTTAGATCTCGGGCCAGGGAGATAGCATCCAGGTCCAATTGACAATATATTATATTAATTGTATAGAGGTGAAACTTGTATCTGGGATAATGGAGATGTTGATCCTTCAGTCACTGATGAGTGACTCACATATTCTGGCATAGATAAGGCATGAACTCATTTTCTAGCTCATCTGGGATCTCATAGTCAATGTTGGTGAGGGGAAAGAACATGATGGAGATGTTGTTTCCAGCTAAATCTATCCATATTTCCATGTTGGACTCTTCTTAATCAGACTTACATGCCTCTATATGATCAGACCATAGAGGATGGCTCTAATGGTCACCTGCTGACGAGAATGGGGTGTTGTTGGAAGTTGATGGGGAACCATATACATTTGACCCTGATGATTCGAGAACCTCTCTATATGACGGTTTCAGAGTTTTGAACATATCTCTATATAGAGGTGTCTGGGAAAGGGGAGGACTACCTTTTCCATGGGATATATATCCATGGGGAGGTTAAATATGGTGGATTTTAGGAGTGGAGTCCATGAGATCCATCTCCACACTACCACAAGGAGTTATATCATGGTAATGAACACCTTCTACTTCCTATTATATGGAAGAGTTAAAAGACCCTTATGGTGTTGAGAATGTGTCTTGAACAAACTTAAGGACACTAGAATCAAGTATATTAGGGATATGGTCAATGTTCTATGTTGTGGTTGGAATATGTCAACCTTCCTTTTGGAGTTGTGTAGGGGCATGTTCCTACTGTGTGACGATTTCTGGAACTTCTATATAACCATATGATGTGATAGGGATATGATCCTACTTCTGAGAATCTTCTAGGATATGCTGATTAGTTGTCTCATTATTGATAGGAATGTGAGCCTATCCTGAGGCATGTGCCACTCTCATTTGGTGGGCCTTAGTAAGGATGGAAATATGGACCTAATCATAAGACTTTGGGACATGCCACTGGAATTTCTTGAAAGGAATGTGAGCCTTCCCCAAGGCATGTTCTGCTCTCACCTGGTTGGCCCTGGTTGGATCAGGAACATGAGCCTGGTCTAAGTATGCATTTCCCATTAGAATATGTCGATGGACCTTCAAAATGGGAGAAGGCATATGAGCCTTCCCCTGTCTTTCCTTGGAATGATGTTGGCGCAGTCATTCATTGGCGGAACTAGGGGTATTCTCTTGACTTCCATGATTTTTCAAAATATTCCGAACAGATCCACTGATATAAATATGAGCCTATCCTGAGCCTTGTGACATTTTCACTTGGTCAGCCTCGACCAAGATGGAGATATATACTCAATCCTAGGACTTTGGAGTATGCCACTGGACTTTTTCGGTAGGCATGTGCCCCTTCCCCAAGGCGTGTGATGCTCTCACCTAGTCGGCCCAGGTTGGAATAGGGATATGAGTCTGATCTGATACCTCTCCCTTTATCGGGGTATGCTGATAATCCTCTCATGTGGGAGAAAGAGTGTGTTCTTACTTTGGTACAACCACTTTTTCATGATGATTAGAGTGTTGTGTTGTCCTGGCTATAGGGATAGGAGTATGTTCATATCCCTTTATCTGCATCAGTGTTGGAATATGCCAACGAAGTTCTTCATATATTGTTAAAATGTATTGGCATTTTAGAAAAGTGTGTGCATAGATATGTGCCTACACATTTTCTATCTCCATGATGAACTGGAAGATGTCTTCAATTGAAGCGGGGATATGCACCCCCTTCTGTCCTCCTTGCACTATTAGGGTATGCCGGTGGGCTTCGTACATAGGGTTAAAGATATGATCCTCCCCCATGCTTTCTATGGGAATATGCCCGCAGACTTTTTCAAAGAGAACAGGGATATAAGCCTGTTAGCTGGTCCCTACTGAAGTATGAAAGAATTCATCATTAGTAGGAGTGGTAATATGGACTATCTCCTGGTTATCTGACACCTTTCACCATCGACGAGTCTTCCTTACAGCCCGTGCATGGGTGTCATAGGGGACTGTGTGTCGGATGGTATCCTTAGTAGGAGACTAAGGGGTACAGGTGGAATGGTGTTGGTGACGATGGTTAGCAGAAGCCCACCTGGATGGCTTCTAAACCTAAAGGTAGCCTTATTTGGCTTCCTGTTCCACCTTCCTTATATATGGAAGGTGGTGGTTGTCGTGTTCTAGGGATATTCTTCTGAAGCTATTGGTTGTGGTGACGAGGGACACTGGTTTAGTAGCAACCCTCCCTGAGCGATGTGGATTCACCAGCCATTGCATCTGGAGGAATTCACAAGCAGCCTCCATGGTCAGGATAGTTCCATATCATTGGTACTCCTAGACCATTTCATTCACAACTTTCCATTGGATCCAACACACAGGTAAGATGGTCTTGCGAGTTGCAGAAATCACAATGATGGATGATTTGCGGGAATGAATGTTGGATGATGACGACATCGTCTCGAATCGGGCTACTGAAGTGGTATATGAAATTACTCATATGACAAAAAAACAATGTTACCAATTAGTGAAGTATCATAGACATAATATGCTCAAATAGATATGCATGGTTAACTCATTTGTTCTTTTATTCTTGATTCGGCCATTCCAATCATTTGGACTTATCAAAGTGAGGGTGGAATTATGAGAACCTTGGTTATATAGGATCATTTGTAAGGATATTCTGGTCTAATTACTTTTTTTATGTTGGGTTTGAAAAAAAAAAGTGTCCCAACACATTATAACCCAATCTCTCTATCATCACAGAGATTCACGTAAGTTCTGTCATTTTCATTTTCATATAAAGGAAAAATGGCCTAATAGGTAATAATTGATCGTTTTGTCATTGGAGAGATTCATGTTGGGTTCACTATTTTGTTTTTTCTGGGTTTTGTGGTGTGATATGGTTTTTCCCATCAGGTTAGCATTTTCACTTTTCCCAGAAACTCTCAATGCTTCCCCCATCTCTAGCTGGGTACAAACCTACTTTCCAAAGGTCAGTGGTCATCTGGGTTTTTAGGCCTAGTGACTCTTGGGGACTCGAATTGGTTGATAGGATGAGAGGTCAGGCTCATCACACCCTTTTGGGGGGGGAATTATTTCCTACTATGAGAATCTATTATAGATTTAATATATGTTTTTGGATCTCTTCCTGATCCTGATACGGGGCCAATTACCCTAACAAAATGGTTTATCGATTAATTATCTTATTAGGAGAAGATAGGGAGCCTCATTAATGTATCCCTCTGTACATATCCAAGTTTCTCCATCCATTTCATGAATGGAGAAGAGTTTCTTTATATTTTGTAACCATGTAACCAATTCCTTTCGAATGTGCTACCATATGAGGAGGCAGTTGAGGTTCTAAGAGAGGATTGATCCATTATGATGCATCCTACATATCCTGGATATTGCAGGAATCAAAACCCATGTATTTAGTTGAGGTTCTTGGGACTCACCCCAATGTATATACCATTATATGAGGGGTATTCATTCATGGTGGATAATGAGGTATTCTTTCATATCTCCCTAAGCCCACGTGATCTATGCTCGGTGTGAGAAACAAGGGGGATAGAAGATCAACCTCACAACGTATAAATATGGGACTTATACATTGGGATAGTCCTTGAGGGTGTTTGGCATGGATCTCGAGCCTTGGGAAGGCGTCCTATGTATCCCAGTTATGGAGAGAATCAGATTCCCTATAGTTCACCTTTGTTGGGTCTTACACACTTAGGTTTCCCAATGGATCGAGGCTTGCACACCAAGGATAGATAGAGTTGTCATATCCTGGGATTCCCTATTAACATGGCCTTCTTTCCTGGAGGGAATCACATTACCCATTTGGCATGTCTTGGAGGCCATCGTGTAACTTGTATTAACACACATATAATGTTTCATGAGAGCCAGTGTAGCCCAATCTGAGGGGTTTCATGTGTCTTGGATGACACCTATGGGAGGCATCACGAAACTTGTACGATGTGTCTAGAGGGCATCACGAGTCTCATCTGACTTACCCAGAGGGCATCGCGAGATCTTGGTTGTCATATCTAGGTACTTCCATGAGACTGGGTTGACACGAGTGAATATTTTTATATGATTCATGTGATGTGTTCAAAAGACATCATGAGTCCTGGGTGATAGACCTAGAGGGTTTTCAAGATCGGAGTGGCATCTACGGGGGCGTTGTATGGTGTGCCTCGGCATGCCCGAAGGGCTTCGAATGTCCCCAGTGATGTATCGAAAGAGTGTCGTGAGATCTAGGCGACGTGTCTGGTGTCGTCATGAGTCTTTAGATGACACACACAAGGTGTATGAGGGACATGGAGCATGTCTTCCTCTTAAGCCTCCTACCTTTGATCTTGGTTCTAGCCATTGTATTGTGGGAACCTTGTTTTAGTTTGGTTTCATCTTATCTTGAGTCTCATGTGATCTAGTAGGTTTGCAGTAAAATACGTTCATAACCTACCAGAGATCCTTTGCGTGATCACATGAAGTTTTTTATTCCTAATGCATGATAACTCCATCTGTCTATCGGTGTATTACCTAACAGAAAGTTGTCTAGTTGTGAAATTTTCCACTCTGAGAAGTATATTGAAGTTGAGAGCTGAATTTTGGAATTGAACCATCAAGAATACAACCCTTTATTCATGTTGGGGTGGGTAATTTATAGGCCTCACCACCTCAGGTACTCACCGATTTTTGCGGCGTATCTAGCGTGGGTCTGGGATGGAGCCAGCAAAGGGGTTCTGGAACCATGAGGTTTCATGAGTCTATGCCATGAACTGTTTCTAGTGAATTGCCTAATTTTTAGTGATCAAAAGTATCTTCCTTTATCAGATAATTGTTTGATCATGAAGACTTGTTGAAGGACTTTCGTGTTGTCATGTTGACTTGTCTAAGGGTCCTCATGATATCTGAGTGTTTGTCAGAAGACGCTCACGAGACCTTGGGTGACTTGTCTTGGGGTCTCACGGGACAGCATTGCAGGTGCGCTGGGTGTATCTCATGCCTTTTAGTGACCACTAGTACCTATCACCATCTCCCTGATGATCCCCTTTATTTTATGTAACAAAGTTTGGGAGTCATGTGAGATTTCATGTGTGTCATCGAGGGTATTTCTTCTATTTTTTGGATATGCGTCATGTGACCAATATGGGTTGCATGGGGGTTCATGATAATTTCATGTACAAATCTAACTGTTTAATCTTAAGCACTACATATTTGTCTGGGGCACTTCGCATTGAAAGTATGACAAGCCAAAGGGCTCTCAGAAGGCAAGGCGGACATGTTGCTGAGGACTCAAGGTTCCTTGCGGGTTGTCAGGGGTGCATTGTATATCTTTTAGTGACTGTGAACCCCTATTTCCTCCTCCCTTTTTATCCCCTTTGTTTTATTTTACAAAGTTTGGGGATCATGCAAGTTAGAACGAGTAGTATCTATGACTTTTACTTGATTTTTGGATGATGTCTTGCATGACCAATATGGGTCATATGGAGAGTGCACAATCATATAGTGGGTAGGTCTATCTACCTATCCTTAGGGAATCGTGGGGTTTTCTAGACACTCCTGAGGACTTCTATGTGGCAGTTATGATAATCCAGAGGGATTCTGTGAGGCTTTGTTGTGTATCACAGATCTCTCAGGGTGCGCATCGCATGTACTTTAGCTACCGTGAAGCCCTCTCGCCTCCTCCATTTCATCTCCTTTGTTTGATGCAACAAAGGTTGGGAGGTCACGTGAGATTGATCAGATTTTTCCAAGGTATTTTATTTTTCCCAGTGATGTTTTGGAACATGATCTACATAACCGTTGGGGTTCTCTTCCTTTATAACATCATTCTTATTTATTTTCGCAAGATTTTGGGTGGTTTGTCAGGTTCTTTCTAATGAAAAACCATGAAGCCCAGGGGGATGCTCATTTGGTTGTATGAGGAGCCTTCGCAAGAGTAGGTGGATTGTTGAATGGGGATCCTCTTAACCAACCACAGTCAATGCACCATGTGTAGAGCTTGTATGTGTCCTTGAAATGGTCACGTGATTATGAACCCTTTAGGGGATCATGCGATCAGTGAGTCTTCGACCGTCCTCTCCTTACTTGCTTTTACAGGGGGAAATAATACTCATATTTTGGTATTTATTACTTTGTGATTTTTCTGATGCATATTTGACAGGTGTCAATAGTCACACTATCGGCATAAGTGTGTGATTGTTTATTCATCTCCAGTAGGAGTCTTCAAGTGCATGGGTTGAGAAAAGGGATCAACCGGAATCTCTAAGTCTTGATTAGGATATGTAGAAAGAAAGGAATGTCTAGAACCTATATCTATCTATACTGTAGATAAGGTAGAAAAGATAAAAATCGCACCTTGAATCATTATCAGAGCCTTTTGGTTGTAATCTTCGACCACCTGCAGTTGTCCCCACCCTTTTCCTCTAGCTCCCTGAGCCTAGCATAGACCACCTAGGGGTGGTGGTGGTAACAATTCAAAACATCTACCACCTCATACTACTCTCCCAACTCCTTTGTCACATATTCCAACCTATGAACCTACCTTATCCTACTACTTCCTCTACCTCAACATCCAATCCATAGTATTTATATCAGATATATAGTGGGTTGTACAATCTTAGTCAAGATGTCCCCTTTCATCACATGAGTAGAATTTCCTCTCTCTAGGATGACTGGACCCATCCTATGATCCCTGAACCATAGAAACCTATGTCCTAATACCTCCTCCTAAATTTTTTCACACGTCCATATCCCTAAGACTGACATTGGATACCTGCTTCTGATGTCTCTACTCTTGTAATCCCACTACTGATAACCACTAGTTTTTTCTGCTCAGCCAAGAAACTCTCAACCGCCAAAGCTCTATATAACACCCCAGTATATGTGGGAATGAATAGAGAGATGACATTGGATCAAATGTATCTATGTATCCCTTTATCTAAGGTCTGATCCCTAAAGAACTGGTCATGAACCATATCCATCAAGTACCTGGAGAGGTTGGTAAACCTCGATGAATACTCAGTTATTTCCATATTTCCATATTTGATATACATAAGCTCCTAGATACGTACAAACCTCAACATAGATGAATATAACTCCTCTATGAAAACACACTCAAACACTAACCATGATATATTCACCTCATTGTAATACCGGGTCACTAACCCCCACTATCATTCTGTTGAGCTATGTAGAAGGCTAACTGCCAGGACCACCATCTGATCTGCTGGCGTCTTGACCAAATGGAAAACTCAGGTCACCACCTCAATCCAATCCTAATATTCTTGTGGTTCAGGCTCATCTCAGAACCTGAGGGGTATCTATCACTGAAAATCATGAAGTTCACTTAGCATACACACCTCATCTGCTGGTATTGTGGGTACTATGTTCTACTCTATAGGTGGTTGTATAGTCGGTGCACCACTTATAGGTAGCACCTAGAAATGGTCCCTATATTAATGCCTCATCACTGAGGGGATTATCCTTGTGATATTAATGTTGTATCATAGCTAGAATACATTATGGAGGCATATTTAAATCAAACAAAATATACCATGGTCAAAGAGTATATCATGATATCTTGACTCACGAAGGACATGGAAACCATAACTCATTCTTATATTATGCATGTAGCATTGTTTTCCCTATAACCATTGTTCTTATGTAAAAAATTGAAAAGTAGGTGATTATATTCCTAGTCTATGGATACGTCAGCCGCCACACTAACACTGGAGTCTCTGGTCTGAATGTCGAACTTGAAACACTTAATATTGTTTCCCCAAACTAATCTCATAGACTCATTTCCTAAGGTATAACTAACTACTCTGATACCACTTTGTCATAAACCATCCTAGTGGGGCCCACGCCATGACTCCCCAATCCCTCCTCCAATAGGATAGGGGGTGAAAACTAGCGCTAAGTAGGAATATCACTAACATGGTATGCCTTAGACTAAGTACTTACACACACATACACATCTCCAAGACCATATAATGCTGAAATGTAAAAAAATGAACAACCATGCATGCATGCATCTGAATCCCACAAATAGGGTACAATAGGAAGTGAATAAAAGTAAACATGTCCAAATAGTATCCCACTATAAAGAGACTAAAATAAAGTCCATTCTGAAAGTAAAACTAGGAATACTATCAAGATATCGCAGAAACACACCTCAGTCTGTCCGGTCTCACTAAGCACCATCTAGTCCCGGTCCATCTAGGACTCTGTCAAAAGGTTGATCATCTATACAAGACATGAAACATGCAGGAAAAGCCTGTGCAAGGGTGAGTATAACAATACCCATTAGGAAACACCAAAATCACAAAGCATACAACAAAATAATAAATTCAACTCTACATAGTTATATGTCTACAGCATATATAACAAGAATATCTAGATATGCTCAACAAGACACACAATCTAAAGGTAAGTCACAACCGTAATGATGACCTAGGATCTCAGCTTGATAGTTCCATAAGGCACTCATCTGGGAGAACACACACCTAAGTCTGAAAGCACTAATGACATTGTTCCCTGAGGTAATGTGCTTCAGGTCTCACCATAGGAAGTACATGCTGAATTTCCAAAGAGATACGATATAGAGATGAGGATCACTCCTAAGTACATGGGGTATACCAACAACTCAATATGGATTAACCCACTAAGTAGAGGATCAGTGCCCACATAGTGTTGGTCACGATGATACCAAGAACTCCACCTATGTAATGAAGATGAATAGAGGATCTCACTTCAGGCCTCACAGAAAGATTTTAACAACTCTATATAGGAAGTCCTGCTAAAGGGATCGTTGTTGTAGGAGTAGGAGGTGATTCCATAGAAACCCTTAAGGAATGGATATGGTAAATTCACCCTAAAAAAACTTTTCCAATATAAAGAGGAAAAGGGATTTAATCCATGTTTTAAGGATTACATGGCATGTAGTAGGGTTACACGTCGTGTCCCTTCAACCTTGGGTCCCACCCGTGTTAATGGACCATACCCCATTTCCATGTAACAGTACACGTCATGTTATTTCTCATGTACTTCTGTCTGTGTACATGTACATGGCTTAGCCTGTGTACTTTTTTCCAGGTCGTGTCCATGTGGTAGTAAATAGTGTTCCCATTCCCGGGTACTCCATCATGTGTCTATGTACCTTCTGAGGTACATGTCGAGCTCACCAAAGGGGACCACATACCATGTGATAGGGTCACATGTCGTATGATACTTATTTCATTCATAAAACTCTAAAAACCACTGGGAGGGGACCAAGTTTCATGTGGATCTGAGTTACACTCCACGTAGTGCATAAATTTTCAGATTCTCATATTCGGTTCACATGTCTGTTCTAGCACCTCTGGTTGTCAATTTGACTATGCACCTCAATAGAAAATCAAGGATCCATGTTGGCTGAGCCTTTTCATCAACAAAAAACATGTCCCGACCATCAAATCCATTCATAAAATATAATCGAACACTGTTATTTATTGCGTGTTAAACAATACAAAATCAAATATCCAAAACCATCTGATCCACCACTTCTTCCATCGTCGCACCACCGTCGTGTTGTGGTAATCCCAGATCTACAATATCATGTTTTTGTGCCAAGAAATGGGTGTTCAATGATCATTTTCTAGATGGGTGTTGAATAATGGTCCAAATGAAGAATGTCTGTAATAAACGAAGAAATATGGGAGAAATTCACAACCACAAACATGGGGAACAAACCTCAACCAATGTTTTTGTTGGACTTGATCCATCACATTTAAAATGATAACAAATAATCAAATATCACAAATAAATTATCCTGATAAAATCCCTTCAATAAATCCCATCACTCAAAGGACCAATCTGTGGTCCAATCTATTGGTTGATTGACTCATGTTTGTCATAGAAATTAAGAATGGGGAAAGAACCCAATCAAAACAAATGTCCTACCTCAATTTGGATTGATCACTGATGAAGAATGAGCTTGTATCATAATCATTGGTGAGATCCTTTGAATTTAACTCACACTGGTCATTGATCTTTGATTCTCTCATTATCTAACAATGGAATCTTATTCTTCAGATCTCTAACAGTCCTTTGGATCTCTAGGTTTTAGCGGATAAACCTATGAATTCACCATAACTACTTATTTATAGAAGATTTTAGGTCATTGCATCAATGAAATAAAATAAAATAATTTAGTTAATTATTTTATTCATTTTACGCCCATAACGACTTTTCTACAAATGCCCTGTGTCGACCAAGGTTAGTTGAGCCTAGGGTAAATTCTGCATTTTGAACTCAATGGTTCCCTCAGATTTCTAATCTGGTCCACCATTTAGAAGTTATTCCACTTTTTTAGGAAAACTAGACCTGCACTCTATTTAATATATTTAATATATTTAAAACATTTATTCTGGACACACCAGACCTTTTAATCTCACACAATCTCAGTGCCTAGTCTCAAAATTATTCTATATAATGTCTAAAAATAATACATGTAAAATCTGATTCACTACAAATCAAAAGCTCCCTAGAACTGGTAAATCAAAAATAATGATTGTTCCTTCCTATTCAAGGATATAAAAGGAGTTGAAACTTGAGATAAATTAGTTATGAACCTCTTATAATATCTTGTAAGACCAATAAAACTCTCTACCTCTGTAATAGTCTTGGAAAATACCCAAGAAATGACTACCTCAATATTCTAAGGATCTATGGATACTCCACGTTGGGACATAGTATTCCCTAAGAAACGAACCTCATAAGTCCAAAACTTTCACTTTGATGGCTTCTCAAATAGTTATTGATGATAAAGAACTCCCAAAATAGTCTGTAGATTCTCTACGTGCTCTTCCTCAAATGTAGAGTATATAAGGATTTCAATGATTAAAACCACCATGAACTGATGTAGGAACTCTTGGAACACTGTATTCATCATCCCCATGAACACATATGGATAATTAATCACACCAAATGGTTTCAGAATGAACTCATAATGCCCATAAAAAAATTGAAAAGTAGACTTTGATATATCCTCATCCTTAACCTGCATATAATGATATCTCAATTTTAGATCAATATTTGGGAACCAACTATCTTATTTTAGATAATCAAATAAATGATCAATACATAGAAGAAGATAATGGTTCTACAATGTCACCTAGTTCAGGTAATGATAATCGATACAGAGATATAGACTATCATCCTCATTATTTATGAGAAAAACTGGTGTACCCCAAGGTGAAAAACTTAGATGAAAAAAAATAACTGAAAAATATCATTGATCTATACTTGCAACTCTTGTAACTCGGAATGTGTAATCCTATATGGAGATATCAAGATTGTATAAGCACTTAACTATAGCTTTATCCCAAACTTGATATCTTGTTTAGGGGGTAATACCACAACCTCTTTAGGAAATACATACAGGTACTCTTCCACAACCCTAGGAAACACCATTAGCAGAATCTCCAAAGAATTTAGTATCAGATCATCCATCAAGGAAGATAAGGATAGAAAATGCCTTTGTCCCATATAAGGGTTATGCTCTCCAATAAACATGACATACTCTCCATTGACTTAATATATAAAAATATTCCTCCGAAATAGATCCATAATATCCTAAACTTAATAAAGACACTCTATAATGAGGATAATATCATATGGCTATATCTAAAAACATAGGAAGTCTCCCCAAGAGTGTTTCTTATCCAATACAAGCTCACAGTCTCTACAAACTTCATATAAATAAACTCAACCTCTAATTGTCATAGTCAACCTGAAGGGAACTGGAAGGATATCTACCTCAAGTCCCAAAGCACAAACAAGGGTAGGTGATATGAAGGAGTGTGTAGCTCATGAATCAAACAAAGCATGCACCCAAGTAGAAAAAAATCAAAGGGTACCTCGAAAAACACCTAGATTTCTAGGCACTAGAAATTCTAGAGCAATCAGCTGACCACAAACTACTCCATGACCTCTATGACTGAAAATTAAATTTTTATTATTCAAAAACTTTTGAGGAAAAAGTGAGAAAACAAAATAGGACTATATGTTTTCACTTCATACTCAAAAAGGTCAATCACTCTCTCCAATGATGACCTTGACTTCTATAAGACTGGAGACTGGCCACCTTCTTGTTCGAAGAAAGAAACTCTACTTGAAACTAGACTAAGAGTTTATCCCACAAAACTATCGACTCCTCATGATCCCTAAGGAACAATAACCACCACTATCTCACTATTTCACATAGAATCATCACCACTAATGAAACCCAGTCCTTCTTCTAAGCATAGATCAAACTAAACACTATCTCAACATCCTCCAACCTAACCTCTATCATTGAGTTCAAAATAATTCCCTCATACTTTTTTAGACTTTGGGGATAAAACTCTCAAAGTGTCCTCCTATAAGTGTCATCATCATTAACCTCAAATATATGATGATCTATTGGCACATACTATTGAACATCTTCAGCATGAACCTGATGAGGATGTTGACCTAGAGCCATTCTAACAAAATAAGGTTCATGCTCACCAATAAACATGACAGACTCTCTATCGGAATCATATATCAAAATATTCCTAGACACTCTATACTAAGGATAATGTAATATGGCTATATCCAAAAACATAGGAAGTCTCCCCAAGAGTGTTTCTTCTCCAATACTAGCTCACAGTCTCTACAAACTTCATATAGATAAACTTAACCTCTTATTTTTGTAGTCAACCTAAAGGGAATTGGAAGGATTTCTACCTCAAGTCCCAAATAACAAATAAGGGAAGTTTATTTTAAGGATTGTGTAGCTCTTGAATCAAACAAAGCATGCACCTGAGTATAAAATAATCAAATGGAACATCTAACAACACCTATCTTTCTTGGTGCTGAGAACTACAGAGAAATAAACTGACCACAAACTACTTCATGACCTCTCTGGCCCTGATGGTGACCACCTACATGACTGCTCTCTACTCTCAATGTACAAGGATCATCACAGGGTTGTCCTTTGCTTACCTAATATCCCATATACTGGTCCAAAATTAGATCACCCTGGCATTGCTTCCTAGGATAAAACTACCTTAATATAAGAACCTAAATAGGAACATATGTTGTGAAATTCCTACTCAGAAAGGTAAATAACTCCCACTACTAATGACCTTGACTTCTATAAGAAAAATGTGTGTATGTACCCTTGGTAGGGACCTGAGAGCTTCCACCCCTAGAGAAATGAGATGATGAGGGTTGGGAACTACCCATGGTTTTCTGAAAGATCTTATTTTCAAGAAACTGGGAACCCCACACCATAGCTATAATATATTTGGAATCATGATGAATCCCCTCTCATGATGATATATTCCTAACAAGCATCCTCTCTATAGCCTCTTGTCTTTCTAGAACCTTGATATTTGTAGATATCATAAATCGGGTGACCTAACATGGGATACCTAGACACAAAACTTCCTTGAAATGCCTCACCTTGGAATCCTCATTTGGAAATAGGTTTAAAGAATATCAGATAAGGGCCCAAAAATGAATCTTGAACTCCTGCACACTATAAATACAATGTCTAAGGGTAAGTAGTGAACAACAAATGTACACCTTCATGGTCGAAGAAAGAAACTCTACTTGAAATTAGACTAAGAGATTCTCCTAGAAGATTATCGACTCCTTGTGGTCCTTGAAGAACAAGAACCACCACTATCTCTCTATTTCACATATCATCGTCACCACTAATGAAACCCAGTCCTCCTTATAAGCATGGATAGAACTGAACACTATCTCCACCTCCTCCAACCTAAACCCTGTCATTGAGTTCAAAATAACTCCCCCATACTTTTGCATACTCTGGGGATAAAACTCCCAGAGTGTCCTAGAAGTGTCATCATCATCAACCTCAACTCTATGATGATCTGTTGGTACAACCTATTGAACATATTCAACATGAACCTGATTATAATATAAACCTAGAGCCATTCTAACAAAATAATAAACTATTAGGGACACCTAAACCTAGAAAATAAAATATTTGGGATTAATTAATTAATTTATTTAAGGTCTAACATAATCCCAAGGTCTACCAACTTCAAACACAGGTCTAAAGAAGAATGATACCTAATTATTTCTTTGGTCTCTACCCCACACCCAACATCAATTCACTTTGTAGGCTCAATAAACTTAAATTTTCATGCAACAGATCATATGGAGGCCTATATATTTGTGTTTGATCTGGTCTCCCTTGTTTACTTTTCATACTAAACTCATATTACACTATTTCCCTACCTACCCATGAAATCCTCACTAGTTCCTACCACTAAACTGTATCCTACCTCTTAACTTGATCCTTTGATATCACTCTCTTGTGACCAAATCCCTTTAAAAGTACCCCTCATGGACTGACAATGAGAGAAGGAAGATAATGATTCCTGAATCCCACCTCCAATAGTCCATGGGTTGGTGAAAAGTACCTAGGGTATATCATAAATAAAAATTATATGCATTACCCTCTAAGATTGAGAAATTAGAGGTAAGATATAAACACCCAACAACTCCTACTCATAAAAAAAGTAAATATAGATCTTGATACATGCATTTAATTTCATACAACTGGGAAATTTTAAGAAAACTAACTTATCAAAATATATCCTCAATAGTGATATTGAAGCCTAAACAACTTCTGAACAACCTCCACAGCCTGGTAAAGTCTATCATAATCACCAACCATCTCTTATGATCCAAAAATAGTTTATATATATGTATGGTGAGCATAAAATGGATACTCAGTGGGATCCTCCCCGGAGCCTCTCGTGTAAAAGATAAAGAAAGTATACTAAAGCCTAATGAATAATAAGTGAAGCTACATTGTCAACTAATAAAGTATACTAAGTCTCCAGCCTCATCAAGGATCTCTCACCAAGTATCACTTAAAAGTAATCAAATAATATAATATCAAAAGAAGGAGACATGCTATGACTTTCCCATTAGTTTTACACTCTTCCCAAACATCACACGTCATGAGTCGTCTCTCTCAAAAAGTAATCTAGCCCAAATAATCCTAGTCTAAAGTATCATAACATGATTCATGTGCATCATATCATCTCCTAATCATTATATCATGAACCCTGTGCACCATATCTTTTCATCATTCCATGACCCATCTTCAGATAATAACCGAGTAGGTTCTAGGATCCAACACAACATATATGTTTAGTATTATACCACAAACAATCACAATACATAACGACATACCTATAATAATCCATAGGATACTATAACTAGAGATACATGTATATAAAATAACCACAATCCATTACAAAGAACTACAAACATATATGGGAAATATAATCATTGTTTATACCAACATATAAAAACTATTATGAGAAGATAGTGGGGAAAGAGGGGTAGTCTACCATCCATTCCATTCCAACCTGGATGTTAGGGAAAACACCCTCTCAGAGTCCACTAGGTGTCAGTCTCCCTACCGACATGGGTGTGGTAGTGTATGAAATCACATAAAATATGAGATATATATAGATCATAACCACACTATGGGCATTAACCTAGTCTTGATCTCAATAGTAACTATCGTCCCTCTAACACTCGGCCGCCATTATAAAGGACTAGATATCCTATAAGAACAAAAGCATTCAAGAAGACATTCATTTATTTATTTATTTCCATTAAACATTTCACATTATTTTAATTGATTAAATTAACAATTAACATTGCTTTATCATTACTTTAACATGATAATCTACTGATTCCAATCCCTCCAGGCACAAACCAACTAATTCCATGGTTTCTCAAGATTACCATATTTTCAGTATTACAAAAATCCATCAACCTCATTGTCACAACCCAACCCACCAAGGCCCACATGGATGGAAATAATCTAATTTTTACACCCCAACACTACCTCCAATAGGCCAGGGGCTGGTGAATAGCACTAAGTGGCACAACACACATATGAGAGGCCTTATCCTAAAGTACTTATACACATGCACACATCTCCATAAGCTAGTATAATGTAGGAATATAAGAAACTGATACTATAAAATTCATGTATAACATCTATCCCACATCAAGATACAATGAAAGTATAGAAAATCAGAAATAATTTCCAAAAAAATCCCACTAAAATTCGAAAAGAGTCCAACTTACTAAAGTAAGGAGGGGACTACTCTCAAATGCAACTCCTAGAAATAACCAGATCATTTAGATCAACTATGCTCTGCCTGCTCCTAGTCCTCCCAGGACACCATCGAATAGTCTTTCATCTGTATAAGACACACCATGTGTGGGAAGATCCCATATAGGGGTGAGTACAACACACTCAATAGGACACCCTAAAATAACCAAAAAAACACATCAAGATAGAGGGTCAACTCAGAACCATGAATATATTTTAATTATAATATGAGATAAGGTAAATAAATATAAAAAACCCGGATATGATAAAGATAGATACTTAGTAACAAAAAGTCACAACTGTATATCCATCCTAGGATTCTGCTCGAGGCTTCAAGGTAACACTAGTCTAGTAGAACTCACTCCACAAGTCTAGACAACACTGATGACACTCATCTAATAGTCCATGATTTTCTATCCTCTCCATAAATAAGTACACAGTGGAAATCATAAGATCCCAATACATAGATAGGGGATCACACCCAAAGTTCATGGGGGCACTGAAAACCCTGCAGTATTAACATGCTATATATGTGATCAACGCACATGTATATTGGTCACATGATACCAAGAACCCCACCTAGGGAGAATGATGTGAAATAATGGTCAAATTCCAGCCTCATAGAGGGATTCCAAATCTAATATGCTGATTGGATCTTACAAAAAATTCCAATACTATATTCCACACCAACCCTCTTAGGAGCGGAGTGAGGAAAAATCTTCCAGGAATAAGAGAACTCACCTATACTGATTTGAAGGGAGGTAATATACCCAACTAATACTTGAAAGGGAAGGAACCCAACATAAAATCATCTAGAATAAAGAGAGAAAGGTACTCAACCTTCCTTGGGTAAAGTACATGGTATGTATAGGGATTATATGACATGTCACATGAAGTATGAACCAGATGGTGTCATTTCCTATGTTACTCTGCTTGTTCCCACATATACTGGTCATTCCCATGTAGTTTGGTCATGCAATGTATACTGGATTTTCCTGAGTATCTGGTTTTTCCTATATACCCTAGCCATTCCCATGTTCCTAGTCATGCCCATGTCTCTGTACTGTAACACCCGAGACTTTTATGAGAAATATTTTGTTTTTATGTTATATAAATCATCAAAGGAATATTTCACTACACACAACACGATCTTGGCTTTCTTTACACGCAATCGTGACCTTCCTCGATAGCTTTCACCGTACGCAATACCGAGTTTCACTAAACAACGATATGCTATTAAAATATTATTAAAACTAACTGTTATGAATAGTAATAACCACTTTTTGAAATTTTGTAAATTTTATTTTTCAAAACGGACTTCATTTTTGGATTCGGGATATCGAAATTATCCTAGGGTGAGATTTTGGTATTTTTCTGAAAACTTTCAATTTTTGATGAATAGTGAAAACACTAGGTTACTATTTAAAAACTGACTTTTTATTTAAATAATTATTTATTTTATTTAAATTTATTTTAGGTAAAAATTGATACATAATACCTATATAATTTCAATACAACTCATTGGAGTCATTTTATAATAATTTTAGATATATAAAAATTTTATTGAACTTTTGATCGCCTTTTACCCACCTCCTAGGAGAATTTTCAAATTTACATAAAACATAATTTTACTGCTTTGGTGAATGGAATTTCAAAAACACTAGAGACACGGTTGATGTCAGTAAGTAAAATGTGGTTCAATAAGATGAAAATAATTTTTGGTGAATAGTAACTTTTTACTTTTTTTTACCACGATTAAAAGTAAATAGGGTAATTAAGGGTAAAATTGATATTATTATTACCCTAACACATGTCCTAATTCTATTTGATAAGTTTAATTCAACCGAAAACAACCTTAGGAATAAAATATGACCATTTAGGCCTACTTAGATTAGATTAGGACATTTAATATTAATTTATTTAAAGAAGGGTTAAAATAGTTAAAATCAAAGTTTAATAAGTAAATCATTTTTAATATAGGGTTATACATAAGATAAATTCGACTATAAATATTCATTAGAAAGATAAAAAATATTTCATACATAATGGTATTTTATTTGTAATTTTTAGATATTAAATAATTTAATTTATTTATGACACAATGATGATGTAGTAATTATCTTATTAATGAAATATTGACATAATTGATGTTATAAATACCCAAATAAATGTAATTTGAGAATTTTTATAAATTCCACTAATTTTCTAGGTTACTATGACATTTTAGTATTTATTTAATTAACTTTTTTAGAACTAATCATTCTGTTATGATTTTCACAAAAATCAATTACCAAATAGTGTCAAAATTGACATAAAATAGTTTTTTAAAAAAATATTATATTATTAATTGTTATTTTATTCCTAAAAATATAAGGCTCGAAAAAATTACTTAGATAAGGTTATATATATTAATAATAAACAAATTGGGGTTCTTTTGGCTTGTTATAGTAAGTTTATTAACCCTATAGTGTAAGAAAACAAGAAGACACGGTAAAAGTAAAATTATTTAACATAAAGTTAAATCTAAATGATAAAGTTAAAATAGAAACCTAAACTTGTCTAAATTATATTTTATGAGATTATTTAGACCCATACCCACATTATATTCAAAATAAATCAATTTTGATCCATTTAAAACCGAATATGACTTTATAATAAAATAATATTTTTTGTTTTTCCTAAGGTTCCCCTCTCCTCCCTTATAAAAGGGAACCTCCTCCCTCTCTTCCTCACACCACTTTGAGCCGTAAAGCTTGGAAAACCCCTGCCAAATTCTCTTCTCCACTTCCCTAGAAACATCCTAGAGGTAATGTTCTTCTTCAAAGACCAATTTTAGTGCCCTAAAAGAAGGTCTCAAAGAGGCGCTTCAAAGAAGAGGTAATGTCCGTTACCGATTCTTTCAACTTTATTTCTTCTTCCACTTATTCTTATTTAGTTGTTTCATTATGAGGTAATAACATCAATATCACTAATATACTGATATGTTATTATAATTATGAAACAACCCTATTTCACCATCTATCCATCCTACGGAAAATGAAATCACAGCGCGTGCGTACGTACGGAATACTGTCTCCACGCCGTGGTGTAATCTATTTTCCACCACCACCTTACTTGGATGGGTATAATGGTGTAAATAATAACTATATATGATTATTGTAAAATGATATTGATTTTGAAGTAGTATAAATACACTCCAATACAATTCAACGATCATGGGAATGATATCATCGCTCGTGCGTACGTACGGAATACTGTCTCCATGATGTGATGTGACTCGTTCTACATGATTTTCATTGCATAATGATTACATAAATGAATTGAGTAAATAAATATGATATGTATTACACTAATACAATTCTGTAAATGAGGTATATATAACCTAATAATAATAATAATAATTTATTCGACAAAACACGCATAAGAACAAAAAGCAATAAACACCCGAATAACAAGTAACAATGAAATATTACTAATAAGAAGCTAAGAATATGACCATATATGATATCATAAAAATAAGTATGATTCTGGAATAATTCAATGACATTATTTAAATCATTATACAGGAGGTTCGGACACTTACGAAACAAATCGGACCTAAGGTAAGGGAAAATATCACAATCTCATTTTTATCTGAGATTGTTTCTACTTTGGTATTTACTGGGGTGTATTTTATAATACACATCTATGTGTCCTAAATATGTAATATTATTTCCATCCACCTACAATTGTTTAAATCCAATTTTACCCTTCGGTGAGTTTTTAGTAAAATATATGAAAGGAATATTTTGTCATTTTTTGTACGAGGTACTTTTTGACTTTTCCGACAAAAGTACGAGAAGAATATTTTTTTTAACTTATACGGCATGAATGGATTTTTAAAAAGTTATTTCCAAGAATCTTCCTTTAGAAGTTTTCAATTTTATTTTTAATAAACTTCTTTTAGTTTAAAATTGTATGACATGTTAAGAAAGGAAAAATGTTTTTGAAGTAGAAAGGATATTTTACTCAAGAATGGAGTTCAAGTGTTTTATCAAAATTATTTTCCATCTAAGATAATATAGGGTTATGTTTCGATACCTATTATTACATTGATTTGATTATGTTATGATGGAATTATTTTTATGAATTCCTTTATCTTATATGAAATTTTTTATGATGTCACGATGTTTAAAAATCCCATTTTTATTACATAGGTTATGCAATGATGTATGATTTTTTTGATTTTGTGGCACACATAAGAATGGTATCATTATGAGATGGGTGGGACCTATATCTCCCTCCAATAAATTGGGTAAATATATATATCTCATTAGATAGACATGGATGGAACAGCAGGTTAAACCGATTCAGTGAAATAGGACTGAAACGAGGAGTGAACTCGGTTCAGAAATGGACTTTGTCCCCTAAGATAGTCTTGGCTATGAGTCTTGGCTACTAAGAAAAGATTCTCTATGATTATGTGTGTATGCCACAATGTTTCATGTTTTAAGTTATTATTATTGGGATTACATTTCACTACTATGATTTATCCCATGATTATGAAATTATGATCTCTTTTGCAGGTAAAGATTTCAAAAATGTTATGTTCTTATGAATATGATGTAATTGATATTTCTTTTGTTTACCCTTACTGATAATTTGAGCTCACCCTTTTGTATTTTTTCTTTCCCCAGGTCAGGAAGAAGGTTATTAAGTAGGATATTCTAAAAGGGACTCTAGATATGATGAAATAAATGGGAGACAACGTAGATGATTTATGAACTAGTTGTTTATGTTTCCCAGTTTCTAAAGACACTATACCTATACGGTCCTTTCATGGTTTTGTTATATGTTGTAATAAGCATGCTTCAATATTTAAGTATTAACAATGTATGTAAAGTATGGGTTGTTATAGTTGGTATCAGAGGAAAGGTATAGTCATCCTTTGGAAACTAGGATGTGAAATCCTTAGTAAGAAACCTAAGGATATGTCTAAGCATAGAACACAATCTTAGAAATGGACATGAAAAACCTATGATAAGACAATAAGTGTGAAATTTTATTCTTGATTATGTGTTTTTTCTATTATAATTAGTGTTGATCATACTATTCTTCTTGGTTTTAGTCAATGTTTGGAACCCGAAGGAACCGTGTTAATGTGGAATGCGACGGGCAATGCAATGATTGTCCCCCGGAGCAACCAAACATTATGGGAGCTGGAATGCAAAATATTGTAGCCATTCTCACACAACTTTCCCAAGCTATGAATCATGAAAGACTTACAAACAATCAAAGGAAGGAGCAACATTCTGTTGAATCCTTCATGAGGTAGCGTCCACCTTTATTCAGTGGGTCTACTGATCCATTAGTTGCTGAACAATGGATTAGTACTACTGAAAATATATTTTCAGTTCTTCAATGTTCTAAACATGATAAAGTCATCTTAGTAGTTTATCGTTTGGAAGGTGAAGTTGATCAATGGTGGAATCTTATCAAGAATACGAGGCCAAGAGATGAAATTGAGTCCATGGAATGGGACAAGTTCAAGAACTTATTTTTAAATAAGTACTTCCCTCATATTCTTTGAACAAATATGGAGAAGGAGTTTCTTGAACTAAAGCCAAAGGATGATGAATCTGTTGGTACCTATGAAGAAAATTTTACAAGACTTGCAAGGTACGCTTCTGGGATTATTATCCAACCCGAGAGTAAGATTGATCGATTCTTTAGTGGCTTAAAACCAAGTCTTCGAAGGGCGTTATCCATAAGGGACCTCAATAGCTACGAGGAAATCGTTCGATGTGCTCTCAAAGTTGAGATGGATATTGGAGTAACCCATCAGTCATATGTGTTTGATAAGAAGAGGAAAATGGAATTCAAAGGAAAATATAAAGAGCACACTGAAAAGAAGATGAGTTTTCCCTTATGCTCAAAGTGTGGAAAGAAACATGGAGGGAGTTGTCTTAAAGGGACAAGTAAATGTTTCAAATGTGGAAAGCAAGGTCATCGGGCATTTGAATGCCGCGATGATTGGAAGAAGATGTCTAGTGATGCGAGCAATGAAAAAGACTATACAGAGTGCACCTCCTACACTTCAATGTTACAAGTGCAAGGAAATGGTGCATTATTCCAATCAATTCCCTAATCCAAGGGTTGTTGATGATGATCGACGTCAACAAACTCTTAAGGCTAAAGACAAAGGAAAGTCACATGCAATTTCTATCAGTGATGTGGAGTAAGATAACGAAGTGGTGAAAGGTACACTTACCATCTACTCTAAAGTAGAAAATGTTTTATTTGATTCTGGATCCACCTACTCTTTTATTTATGAAGAATTTTCTAAGGGTATTGTTGTATTACCTCAACAATTAGATGTTGAGTTAGCTGTGACAACTCCTAATGGCACAACAGTCACATCAAAAGTTTATAATTCTTCTCTGATTGAAGTTTTTGGGAAAGTGCTTCCTGAAAATCATGTGATCCTTCCTATAGTGGAATTTGATGTGATTCTTGGCATGTATTTTCTTTCTTTATATGGAGCTCATATCAATTTCTAAATGAGGGAAGTCACGTTACATATTCTAGATCAATCTATGATCGTCTATCAATGCAAGGATGAACATAACCTTCCAGTGGAAATTTCTTCCATCTTATGGGTCTTGATTCCACTAAATAAAGATTATTTATCTCAAATGGTTGGAGATAAACTCATGATTAAGAATATTCCCATTGTACGGGTGTTTGATGATGTATTTTTGGAGGAATTTCTTAGTCTTCCACCAAATTGTGAAGTTGAGTTTTCAATAGAACTCGTACCGGGAGCTTTGCCTATTTCAAAGACACCTTATAGAATGGCCCCAATTGAGTTGCAGGAATTGAAGAAGAAAATCCAAGTGAATCTTGATAAGGGATTCATATGCCCTAGTGTGTCACCTTGGGGGGCACCTGTTCTGTTTGTTAAGAAGAAAGATGGATCAATGAGACTCTTCATTGATTATCGAGAACTTAACAAGATCACTATCAAGAAAAAATATCCTCTCCCGTGCATTGATGACTTATTTGACCAACTACGCGGAGCTCAATACTTTTCCAAGATTGATCTTCATTCAGGGTATCATCAATTAAGGGTCAAAAGGGAGGATATAACAAAGACGTATTTCCATACAAGGTATGGACACTATGAATTTATAGTGATTCCATTTGGTCTTACTAATGCCCTAGCTATCTTTATGGATCTGATGAATAGAGTCTTTAGAGACTATCTTGATCAGTTTTTGGTAGTCTTTATAGACGATATTATTGTCTATTCAAAGAGCAAGTAAGAACATGAAGATCACTTGAGAATTATATTGAATACCCTGAGGAAGGAGAAGCTTTATGCCAAATTTACCAAGTGTGAATTTTGGCTTCAAAAAGTTGCATTTTTGGGTCACATAATCTCAAAAGAGGGGATATCTGTAGATCCAGCAAAAACAGAGGTTATCGAAAGATGGTCAAGACCAACAACAGTAACTGAGATCCGAAGTTTTCTTGGTTTGGCTGGATATTATCGACGTTTTGTGAAAGATTTTTCACTATTATCTAATCGACTCACCAAGTTGACTTGGAAAGGAGTTAAGTTTGTTTGGAAGGAGGCATGTGAAGAGAATTTCAAGGAGTTGAAAAGAAGGTTATCCAGTGCACCTATACTCACACTTCCTTGTAGTGGAGAAAGGTTTGTGATCTATAGTGATGCATCCAAGAAGGGGCTGGGATGTGTTCTTATGCAAAATGATATGGTGATAACTTATGCCTCACAATAGTTGAAAATCCATGAGCAAAATTACCCAACTCATGATTTGGAGTTAGCTGCGGTAATCTTTGCATTAAAGATTTGGAGGCATTATCGTTATGGAGAAAGGTGTGATATTTATACTGATCATAAAAGTTTAAAGTATATTTTCACACAAAAGGAGCTGAATATGCGCCAAATAAGATGGTTGGAGCTAATTAAGGGTTATGACGGCTCAATTCATTACCACCCTTGGAAATCAACCAAGGTGGAAGATGCATTAAGTCAACAAGACCATGCCAGTTTATCCATGATGAGGATCACAAAAGATCCAATATTTATGGATTTACAAAGGATGGATCTTGGAATTATAATGGAAGGGGAAAAATAGTATCTTTCTCAAATGAATGTTCAACCATCTATACATGTGAAGATTAAAGATGCACAAAAAGAAGATGTAGAGTTACAAAATAAGGTGAGAAATTTTCCTGAATTCAACCTTGATTGTGATGGGATAATAAAGTTGAGGAATCGGGTTTGTGTTCCTCCCATCCCAGAATTAAAGAAGGAGTTGCTGGATGAGGCTCATAGTTCTTCATTCTCTATTCATCCTGGAAGCACGAAGATGTATAGGGACCTGAAAGAGTACTTCTGGTAGGATGGCATGAAAAGAGATGTTGCTGAATATGTCTCTTGATGCTTGGTTTGTCAGCAAGTTAAAGCTAAGAGACAGAATTCTAAGGGGATGTTACAACTATTACCCATACCCAAATGGAAATGGGAAAACATCTCTATGGAATTTGTCATCGGAATTCCTAAAACATCCAAAGGCAATAATGCTATCTGGGTTATAGTTGATCATCTTACAAAGTCTGCACACTTCATTGCTATTAGAGAGGATTTCTCTCTAGATCAGCTTGCCAGGATATATGTAAAGGAAGTGGTAATATTGCATGGAGTACCACTTTCTATTATATCTGATCGGGATCCGAGTTTTACCTCAATGTTCTGGCGAAGTCTTCAGCATTCTCTAGATACATAGTTGAGTTTCAGCACTGCTTATCATCCTCATAAAGATAGTCAGTCTGAGAGGACAATTCAAACTCTAGAAGATATGTTGTGAGCTTGATCTTTGGATTTCAAAGGTGGTTGGGATCAACAACTACCTTTGGTGGAATTTTCTTATAATAATAGTTTTCACTCCAGTATTCAGATGTCTTCTTATGAAGCTCTCTATGTAAAGAAATGTAGGACTCCAACTTGCTGGGATGAAGTTGGGGAAAGAAAGCTATTAGGACCTAATCTTGTTGATGAGATGGCAGAAAAGGTCCGATCTATTCAACAACACATTAGAGCTGCTCAGAGTCGACAAAAAAGTTATGCCGACAACCGAAGAAAAGACCTAGAGTTTGAAGTGGGTGATAAAGTGTTCTTACAAATACCTCCTTGGAATAGAGTAATGATATTTGGAAAGAAGGGAAAGCTAAGCCCTAGGTATATCTGTCCTTTTGAAATATTGGATCGTGTTGGGAAGGTAGCTTACCGATTGGAGCTTCCACCGAATCTCTCTCAAGTTCACGATGTGTTCCATGTATCTCTCCTGAGAAAGTACATACCTGATCCTTCACATGTACTCAGCTCAGAAGTTGTACTGCTGGAGCAAGATCTTTCTTATAAAGAACAGCCGATAGAGATTCTGGATCGTAGCAAAAAAGTCCTATGGAACAAGACCACTCGATTGGTGACAGTTTTATGGAGGAACCACCAATTAGAAGAAGCTATATGGGAGCTTGAGGATATGATGAGGGAGAGGTATCCTCATCTGTTTGTTACAAAGTGACGAATTTCGAGGGTGAAATTCATTTTAAGGGGGGTAGAATGTAACACCTGAGAGTTTTATGAGAAATATTTTGTTTATATGTTATATAAATCATCAAAGGAATCTTTCACTACACAAAACACTATCTTGGCTTGCTTTACACGCAATCACGACCTTCCTCGATACCTTGCGTTGTACGCAATACCGAGTTTCACTAAACAACGATATGCTATTAAAATATTATTAAAACTAGCCGTTATGAATAGTAATAACCACTTTTTGAAATTTTGTAAATTTTATTTTTCAAAACGGACTTCATTTTTGGATTTGGAATATCGAAATTAGCCTAGGGTGAAATTTTGGTATTTTTCTGAAAACTTTCAATTTTTGATGAATAGTGAAAACACTAGGTCACTATTTAAAAACCGACTTTTTATTTAAATAATTATTTATTTTATTTAAATTTATTTTAGGTAAAAATTGATACATAATACCTATATAAGTTCAATGCAATTCATTGGAGTCATTTTATAATAATTTTAGATATATAAAAATTTTATTGAACTTTTGATCGCCTTTTACCCACCTCCTAGGAGAATTTTCAAATTTACATAAAACTTAATTTTACCGCTTTTGTGAATGGAATTTCAAAAATCCGAGAGACACGATTGATGTCAGTAAGTAAAATGTGGTTCAATGAGATGAAAATAATTTTTGGTGAATAGTAAATTTTTACTTTTTTTACCACGATTAAAAGTAAATAGGGTAATTAAGGGTAAAATTGATATTATTATTACCCTAAAACATGTCCTAATTATATTGGATAATTTTAATTCAACCAAAAAAAACCTTAGGAATAAAATATGACCATTTAGGCCCACTTGGATTAGATTAGGACATTTAATATTAATTTATTTAAAGAAGGGTTAAAATAGTTAAAATCAAAGTTTAATAAGTAAATCATTTTTAATATAGGGTTATACATAAGATAAATTCTACTATAAATATTCATTATAAAGCTAAAAATAGTTCATACATAATGGTATTTTATTTGTAATTTTTAGACATTAAATAATTTAATTTATTTATGACACAATGATGATGCAATAATTATCTTATTAATGAAATATTGACATAATTTATATTATAAATACCCAAATAAATGTAATTTGAGACTTTTTATAAATTCCAATAATTTTATAGGTTACTATGACATGTTATTATTTATTTAATTAACTTTTTCAGAACTAATAATTCTGTTATGATTTTCACAAAAATCAATTACCAAATAGTGTCAAAATTGACATAAAATAGTTTTTAAAACAAATATTATATTATTAATTTTTATTTTATTCCTAAAAATCTAAGGTTTGGAAAAATGAATTAGATAAGGTTATATATATTAATAATAAACAACTTGGGGTTCTTTTGGCTTGTTATAGTAAGTTTATTAACCTTATAGTGTAAGAAAACAAGAAGACACGGTAAAAGTAAAATTATTTAACTTAAAGTTAAATCTAAATGATAAGGTTAAAATAGAAACCTGAATATGTCTAAATTATATTGGATGAGAGTATTTAGACCCATCACCACCTTATCTTCAAAATAAATCAATTTCGAGCCATTTAAAACCGAATATGACTTTATAATAAAATAATATTTTTTGTTTTTCCTAAGGTGCCCCTCTCCTCCCTTATAAAAGGGCACCTCCACCCTCTCTTCCTCACACCACTTTGAGCCTTCAAGCTCGGCCAAACCCTGTAAAATTATCTTCTCCACTTCCCTAGAAACATCCTAGAGGTCCCGGTCTTCTTCGAAGACCAATTTTAGTGCCCTAAAAGGAGGTCTCAAAGAGGCGCTTCAAAGAAGAGGTAATGTCGGTTACCGATTCTTTCAACTTTATTTCTTCTTCCACTTCTTCTTATTTAGTTGTTTCATTATGAGGTAATAACATCAGTATAACTCATATACTGTTATGTTATTATAAGTATGAAACAACCCTATTTCACCATCTATCCATCCTACGGAAAATGAAATCACCGCGCGTGCGTACGTACGGAATACTATCTCCACGTCGTGGTGTAATCTATTTTCCACCACCACCTTACTTGGATGGGTATAATGTAAAGACCCGTAAAATTAAAGGGAAATTTTTTCTTAATTTTCTTTAGAATTTTACAAGAGCGCAGTTTCAGACGGCACCTGATTCCGAGGCCCGGAGTGTCCGGAATTAATTTCTGAAGTTTGGCTCGGGTACGTTCAGTGAACGAAAGAGCGGGTTTTCCTAACTTTTGATCTGGTGCTCGGAATTGAAATCCGAGGGCATCGATGAACTCGCAGCGCCGATATTCGCTTAAAGAGACCTTTTCGGAAGTTGCGTTTGTTGCGGGTTGAAAGTTAGTTTTGGGGTTTTTAGTTTGAGTTAAATAAAATTTGTGAAGAACAAATTTTATTATAACTTGATAAAACCTTCCAAAGGGGGTTGGAAGTGGGACCCACACCCACTTAACCTCCCTTGGGAGGATTAAGTGTGGTGGGGCCCACACGAACCCCTAAACCTTTCATCTTCTCCCAACTTACTTAACCCCTCATTAAATGACATGAGTTATTTAATTTGGAGTTAATCCTTTTGAATTTCAAACTTTGGAAATTCTTTTGTGTTGATGTGTTAATAAAATAAGATAGTGTCTTATTTTATTTTGGTTAATAGCTTTGGCCACCTTGAGAGCTTTTGGGAGATTTTCTTCTTCTTCTTCAACTCTGACGAAGAACACGAAGAACGCTCAACTTGACGAAGAACGCTCAAGTTCCGACGAAGAACGCTGCTCCGCTCTTCTTCGTCTTCCGTGTCAACGAGAGGGAACGCCGCTTCCTCCTCGGATTCCCTTCGTCGACATAAGAGGTTTCGCCAACGACGTATCACATCGGACGCATCTCTTCGTCAACGGAATTGACGAACGACGACCGCGACGCCCGATCTCCGCGACGTCGACTTCCGCGAACGTTGACAAATCTTCGAACCTTATACCAAGGTAGGGGTTGTTATTTATTGTTTAATTATTCTATTCTTGCTCATGGTTCGCATGACTAACGTGAGAAATTTGAATATTTTAAATTGAGTTATTATTTTAACGTGAGGGGGCCGGACCGCACGAACACGGCCGAAACCCCCTCCATCGTTCTTGTTGAATTGCTTGTGGGTGGATGAATCAAGGTGGCGTGGTGCCGTCGCACCACGCGGATATTCGTCCAAATCCTTATTGTGCGACGCCGTCGCGCCACACCATGGAAGAAACATCAAGAACGCGATGTCGTCGCACCGCGTTGAAAGAAATCGAGGTGCGGCGGAGGGGCGCGGTGCCGTCGCACCGCGCCGGATGACGAACACCGCGGCCGGTTCCGGGCCGCGGCGGGACGAGGAGACCGCGGCCGGTTCCGGGCCGCGGCGGGATGAGAAGACCGGCGGCCGGGCCGCCGGCGTCGGGAGCCGAAGAGGGGACCGGATTTTCCGGTCCCGTTGGAGAAAACCGGCCGGCCAGCTGGCCGGCCGGATGCCATTAAACCGGGGGAATTAATCCCCCGGCAAGCACTTTAAACCCCCTCTTTAAGAGGGGGGCGGTTTCCTTGTGGGGGGCAAAGCCCCCCGTTTCCTGCCAATCAAGCCCCCCACGTGGGGGGGCGGTTTGCAAAAAGGGGGCGCGGCATATAGCCGCGCCGACTTCCAATCAGCGGGGGAATTGAATTCCCCCCGCGCTGCCTCCGTGCGGCGACAGGCCGCCGCGGCCCCCGCGCCGCCGCGCCGGCCGGCCGGGCCGGGTCGGACCCGGGTTGGGTCGACCCGGTTCGGGTCGACCCGGTTCGGGCCGACCCGGGGGGGGGGGGGGGTCGGGCCGGGTCGACCCGGACCCGGACCCCCCGTTTCGAACCAGATTCGGTCTTTTGGCCATAACTTGAGCCTCGGACCTCCGATTGACGAACCGTCTGTGGAAACGCGATCCTTGGATCGAGACGGTCGTTTCGGTATATCGCACTGAAGGTTTAGGATTACTTTGAGTTCGGCCGGGTTGGTTCATTCACGAAACCAACCGGGCCTTCGGAGCGGAAACGCTCATATCTTGAGCTACGGACGTCCGATTGACGTGCCGTCAGCCGTGTTGTGTTCCTCTTAGTGAGACGGATCTTTTGGCATACTCCGCCCGAGGTTTGGACGCAGGTGGAGTACGGTCGGGTTGGTTTTGCCTTAAAAACCAACCGGGCCCCGGAGACGAAAATGCCAATAACTCTCAGACCGAGCGTCCGATCGACGCGCCGTCTGTTGCGTTGAGTTCCTGTTGACGATACGGAACTTTTGGATACATCAACTCTTGTCTTCGTGACAGTTGATGTATCAGCCTCTCGGCTCGTGGAGCGGACCCTTCGAACGAGCTTGCTGTGTGCGGGAACCCTAGTGCTGGCTGCGACTGTTACTGTGACTACTACTGCTACGACTGCTACTGTGACTGCGACGACGACAGTACAGAGATCCTGTGTGGATTCGACGACGACGACTACAGCACTTAGCGATCCTACGTGGATCAGTGCTACAGGTCCTGTGTGGGCCCGATCCTGTGTGGGTCTGATCCTGTGTGGATCCGCGCTCAGCGGTTCTATGTGAGCCAGCGCCTACAGGTCCTGTGTGGGCCCGATCCTGTGTGGGTCTTTGCGGGGGTTAGTTACCTATCGATCCTTCGTGGGTCTGACGACTTAGATGGATCAGTGATCATCTTTATCGTCCTTGAAGAAGTATACCTGTGTGAGCTGAATCCTTTTGCTTTCCTGTGTGGATTGTGTTGTGCAATCCTGTGTGGATTACGTTTTTCTTTCCTGTGTGGAATACGTTTACTTTCCTGTGTGGACTGAGTTGTACTTGGGCTCGGAGGTTGGATCGTATTTGAATTGATGACTTAGGTATATGTATGGGCATATACCTAAGCAGTGTCGGTTGTTACTTTGTGATTGTACCTTTCTTCGTGGTTTATCCTTAGTGGATTTGAGAGACCTTCAGGGGTCTCGGGGTCCCTACTGAGTAGCTTATACTCACCCCTGCACGGGCTTTGCCCGCACTACATTGTGTTGGTTGCAGACGACGGACAGCGTTGACCTTAGCTGGGGCTTGCAGAGCGGGACGGTACCCGGAGGTGGACCACTGGGCGGGACGTGCTCGGAGCGGACGGCGGGACCCGTGGAGCAGAGGAGCTATCTGTACCCACCCTTCAGGTGGGATTTCCAGTGGACAGCTCGGAGTAGCGGATTTTACTTTTCAGTTTCTGTTTTCCCTTTCGAGTTGTACTTTACTTTCAGTTTGGGTTTGTATACTGGCCCATTTACTTTTCCGCACTTTCAGTTGTACTCTGTTTTTGTTTAGTGTTTACTTTCCGCTTGCTTACTCTGTGGTGTTTGTTTACTTTTCAAAGGCAATGCCTTCCCATTTTACTGAGATTTACGCCTTGGTGCTAGTCGCCAGCCCCTGGCCTATGGAAGGCGGGCTTGGGGTAGTCACGGCACGGACCCCGAGGGTGGGTCGTGACAAATTGGTATCAGAGGAGTTCGGTTCTACCGCGAACTCTGATCTTTTCTATGTGAAGCAATAATGTTTAGCGTATTGAGTGTGGTTATCAGTCCAGGGAGTCCAGTGTTGGTGCGGCGGCCGACGTATCCGTACACCAGGACCCTGACTTCTGATTTCCGACTTAATGCACGAAAACATTGATTGCGTGTGTGTTTCAAAGTTTTCTTTGTGATTACTTATATCAGCTCACCAGGTATACTGTTCTAACCGTGGCGCACCTGTTTCCTTTTCAGGATGGCCCCACGACGGCAGCCAGCTATGGTTCCGAGAGTCGAGCGTGACGACAGCCCACCGAGCGACGAGGCCTCGGTGCAGGGCCCTTTGCCAGTAGTGGCACCGGCGGTAGTTTTACCCGCCGATCCCCCGATGCTTCCAGCAGCAGCCGCTGACGATGCACGTCGCCTCAGCGCACTGCATGAGTTTCAGCGCCAGTGACCGCCCAGGTTTCGCGGGGAGACGGATCCCCAGGCAGCAGAGGACTAGCTGGAGGCAGTAGTACGAGTGTTTAGGCTAGTGAGGACACCATCAGACCTCATGGTGATCCTCGCTGCGAGCCTACTACACGCAGCAGCAGGACGATGGTGGAGCTTGATGCTCCAGGTGCACGATGAGGCATCTCTACTTTGGACGGACTTTGAGAGCCTCTTCCGCTCGGAGTTCGTCCCAGCCACCCTTCGTGCGGTGCGTATCCAGGAGCTTCTACAGCTACGGCAGGGCAGCATGACGGTCGCTCAGTACTCGGCGAGATTTACCGATCTCTCGCGCTACTCGACCGATATGGTACGGGACCCATTCTTCCGGGCCCGGACCTTTGAGCAGGGTTTGAGACACGAGATCAGGGCATCGCTGATCTCCCTCAGCATACCGACTCAGACAGGAGTACTGGAGCGGGTCCTTCTGATCGAGATCTTCCTTGCTGAGTCTACACCAGCACAGCGACCCACCGCAGGGAGGCACGTGGCAGAGTCATCGGCAGCAGGCAGTCGACGGATGACTCAGGGGTCCAGACAGACCAGACCTTCGGGCAGACAATCTCAGGGCACTGGCTCAGCAGTGCGGGGCACACAGCGCGGATCCAGTCTTACGAGAGGCAGACAGTGCTACTCGTGCGGCGGGCAGGGCCACATGGCTCGTGACTGCCCGACCCGTCGTGCCGAGGAGCAGCAGACAGTTGATGGACCACCGAGGCAGAGGCAGAGGGTCGACCGTGGCGGTCCGCAGGGAGTAGGCGGACGAGGCAGAGGAGCTGTACGAGCAGCTGGTGGTGGGCGACGCTTTGAGGCTCTGCCACCACCACCACCAGGAGGTCCACCCCGACCACAGGGAGCTGGCGGGCAGCGACAGGCACAGCTCCAGGCAGCAGGGGCCTACGACCACGGCGCACCCGAGATGATTTGAGGTACTATCTGTGTCTACTCCACCCTTACTGCAGTTCTTATAGACACAGGAGCGAGTCACTCTTTCATAGCCGCTGCCCTTGTTCGGAGCTCGGAGATTCCGGCAGAGCCGTTGGCTCGATCCTTACGGCTAGAGACTCCTACGGGAGCAGACTCGACGATTACGCACTGGTGCCGGCAGTGTGAACTTACTCTAGGAGGCGAGAGCTTCGGCTGGGATCTTCTTGTAGCAGCGTCGAGGCCTTACGACGTCATCTTGGGCATGGATTGGCTATCTACGGTCCATGCACAGATTGACTGTTTTAGGCGCAAGGTGCGATGTGTACGCACCGACGGGAGCAGGTTCACCTTCACCGGCGAGAAAGGAGCCTTGGCAGCACAGGATGGACTTCCGCGGAGGAGAGGACATCCCATCACTCATCAGTTGGCTAGCCTTATCCTTGGAGCAGTTGACGTGCGGAGTCCTGGTTTTCCTGCAGTGGTGGATCAGTTTGCGGACGTTTTTCCCGACGACGTTCCAGGGCTACCTCCTCGCAGAGAGGTAGACTTTTATATTGACTTGTACCCCGGGACAGCCCCGATATCTACTCCAGCATATCGGATGGCCCCCGCCGAGCTTCGAGAGCTACGGGTACAGTTGGAGGACTTTCAGGGCAAGGGGTTCATCCGACCCAGTGTTTCACCCTGGGCTTCCCCGATTTTGTTCGCCAAGAAGGCGGACGGGAGCTTGCGACTTTGTGTTGACTATCGTCGCCTGAACCAGGTGACAGTGAGGAACAAGTATCCACTACCGAGGATTGATGACCTCTTTGATCAGCTCAAGGGAACACGGTGGTTCTCGAAGATAGACCTCAGGTCAGGCTATCATCAGCTCAGAGTCAGAGACAAGGATGTGCAGAAGACGGCCTTCAGATGTCGGTATGGCCACTATGAGTTCTTGGTTATGCCTTTCGGTGTAACCAATGCTCCAGCAGTGTTCATGGCTCTCATGAACAGGATCTTTCAGCCATACCTCGATCGATTCGCCGTGGTCTTCATCGACGACATTCTGATTTACTCTGCGTCAGAGGAGGAGCACGCCTATCACTTGCGAGTTGTACTAGACACACTCCGAGAGCACCAGCTTTATGGTAAACTCTCGAAGTTCCAGTTCTGGATACGTGAGGTCCACTTCTTGGGACACGTTATCTCTGAGGCGGGAGTTGCAGTGGATCCCGCGAAGATTGAGGCTGTGTTAGCATGGGAGCCACCCAGGAGCGTGACTGAGGTTCGGAGTTTCTTGGGACTAGCTGGATACTATCGGAGATTCGTGCCAGACTTCTCTAGAGTTGCGGCACCACTCACAGCTTTGACGAAGAAGGGGAAACCCTTCGTGTGGTCAGACAGATGTCAGCAGAACTTCCAGGAGATGAGACAGAGATTGACTAGCGCACCTATCCTGAGGTTGCCTGAGGAGGGAGTAGGGTACGTAGTCTACTGCGATGCATCAGGGACCGGACTTGGATGTGTTCTGATGCAGGAGCGGGCAGTGATCGCCTATGGATCACGTCAGTTGAGGCCGCATGAGCAGAACTACGCTACCCATGACCTGGAGTTAGTAGCAGTAGTCTTCGCTCTGAAGACATGGAGACACTATCTGATGGGCGAGCTCTTTACAGTCTTTTCCGATCATCAGAGTCTCAGGTATATCTTCTCGCAGAAGGACCTGAACCTGAGACAGCGGTGATGGCTCGAGTTCCTCCAGGACTATGACTTTGAGATAGTCTATACTCCTGGGAAGGGGAACGTAGTAGCCGATGCCCTCAGCAGGAGGACGGGCATTCAGCTACTTGAGGAGGCGACAGAGCAGCTAGCCTCTTTACAGATATCCTTCGTGGATAGAGATGGAGCAGCCTTCCTTCAGTCTCTCACAGTCACTCCTCCACTTCAGCAGCGAGTCAGGGAGGCACAGCGTGAGGACGCTGACTGTGAGACACGGCGTGCTCAGATATCCTCGGGACAGGCACCTGATGGTTTCTCCCTTGGAGCAGAGCACGACATCCTTTTCAGAGGACGTACCATGATACCAGTAGCTTTGCGAGAGGAAGTGTTGAGAGAGTTTCACACTTCTCCTTTGGCGGTACATCCTGGAGTGGCGAAGATGTACCAGGACCTCAGACGACAGCACTGGTGGCCGGGCATGAAGAAGGCTGTAGCAGAGTTCGTTTCTCGATGCCTTACCTGCCAGCAGGTGAAGGCAGAGCATCAGGTACCAGCAGGCTTGGTACAGCCCTTGGAGGTTCCAGAGTGGAAGTGGGACGGCATATCTATGGACTTCGTGACTGGACTTCCACGCACTTCCAGAGGTCACGACTCCATCTGGGTGATTGTTGACCGACTGACCAAGTCGGCACACTTCTTACCCATCAGAGAGCAGAGCTCAGTGGAGAGCTTGGGACGTCTCTACGTTCAGGAGATTGTGCGGCTCCACGGCGTGCCATCATCTATCGTCTCCGATCGAGATGCCCGCTTTACTTCCCGGCTTTGGAAGGGGTTACAGGAGGCGTTCGGGACACAGCTACGTCTGAGCACAGCCTTTCACCCTCAGACGGATGGTCAGACGGAGAGGACCATTCAGAATCTCGAGGACATGCTCCGCGCATGTGTCCTCGACTTTGGTCGTAGCTGGGAGGACCACCTACCCTTGGTGGAGTTCGCGTACAACAACAGCTACCACTCCACCATCGGGATGGCACCGTACGAGGCGTTGTACGGCCGACCTTGTAGATCTCCTTTGTGCTGGACAGACCCTGGAGAGTCAGCACTGGTGGGACCGGAGATGGTCCAGGCCACGACAGAGAAGGTCCAGGTCATCCAAGAGCGGATGAGGACAGCTCAGAGCCGGTAGAAGTCATATGCTGACAGGAGGCGGAGGCCACTAGAGTTCGAGGATGGCGACCACGTCTTCTTGCGGGTCTCACCTCGACGTGGTATTCGGAGATTTGGCCGAGGCGGCAAGTTATCTCCGTGCTTCATCGGACCCTTCTAGATTCTCAGCAGGATTGGTGAGGTGGCTTATCGCCTGGCTCTACCACCTCAGTTGCACCGGGTGCAAGACGTCTTCCACGTATCTCAGCTGAGGAGATACGTGCACGACCCGACGCACATCATTGACCATGGGGAGCTTGACGTTGACGATGGGGCGACTTTTACGGAGGTCCCGGTGGAGATAGAGGATCGACAGGAGCGAGTCCTGCGTGGGCGATCGATTCCTCTTGTGCGCATTAGATGGCAGCACGGGAATCTCCAGGATAGCACATGGGAGCGGGAGGCTTAGATGCGTGCTCAGTACCCTCATTTGTTTCCCTAGTTTTTGATGTATCTTTACGGGGACGTAAAGCCCTGAGGTGGGAGTAATGTAAAGACCCGTAAAATTCAAGGGAAATTTTTTCTTAATTTTCTTTAGAATTTTACAAGAGCGCGGTTTCAGACGGCACCTGATTCCGAGGCCCGGAGTGTCCGGAATTAATTTCTGAAGTTTGGCTCGGGTACGTTCAGTGAACGAACGAGCGGGTTTTCCTAACTTTTGATCCGGTGCTCAGAATTGAAATCCGAGGGCACCGATGAACTCGCAGCGCCGATATTCGCTTAAAGAGACCTTTTCGGAAGTTGCATTTGTTGCGGGTTGAAAGTTAGTTTTGGGGTTTTTAGTTTGAGTTAAATAAAATTTGTGAAGAACAAATTTTATTATAACTTGATAAAACCTACCAAAGGGGGTTGGAAGTGGGACCCACACCCACTTAACCTCCCTTGGGAGGATTAAGTGTGGTGGGGCCCACACGAAACCCTAAACCTTTCATCTTCTCCCAACTTACTTAACCCCTCATTAAATGACATGAGTTATTTAATTTAGAGTTAATCCTTTTGAATTTCAAACTTTGGAAATTCTTTTGTGTTGATGTGTTAATAAAATAAGATAGTGTCTTATTTTATTTTGGTTAATAGCTTTGGCCACCTTGAGAGCTTTTGGGAGATTTTCTTCTTCTTCTTCAACTCTGACGAAGAACACGAAGAACGCTCAACTTGACGAAGAACGCTCAAGTTCCGACGAAGAACGCCGCTCCGCTCTTATTCGTCTTCCGTGTCAACGAGAGGGAACGCCGCTTCCTCCTCGGATTCCCTTCGTCGACATAAGAGGTTTCGCCAATGACGTATCACATCGGACTCATCTCTTCGTCAACGGAATTGACGAACGATGACCGCGACGCCCGATCTCCGCGACGTCGACTTCCGCGAACGTTGAAAAATCTTCGAACCTTATACCAAGGTAGGGGTTGTTATTTATTGTTTAATTATTCTATTCTTGCTCATGGTTCGCATGACTAACGTGAGGAATTTGAATATTTTAAATTGAGTTATTATTTTAACGTGAGGGGGCCGGACCGCACGAACACGGCCGAAACCACCTCCATCGTTCTTGTTGAATTGCTTGCGGGTGGATGAATCAAGGTGGCGTGGTGCCGTCGCACACGCGGATATTCGCCCAAATCCTTATTGCGCGACGTCGTCGCGCCACGCCATGGAAGAAACATCAAGAACGCGACATCGTCCCGCCGCGTTGAAAGAAATCGAGGTGCGGCGGAGGGGCGCGGTGTCGTCGCACCGCGCCGGATGACGAACACCACGGCCGGTTCCGGGCCGTGGCGGGACGAGGAGACCGCGGCCGGTTCCGGGCCGCGGCGGGATGAGAAGACCGGCGGCCGGGCCGCCGGCATCGGGAGCCGAAGAGGGGACCGGATTTTCCGGTCCCGTTGGAGAAAACCGGCCGGCCGGATGCCATTAAACCGGGGGAATTAATCCCCCGTCCAGCACTTTAAAACCCCCTCTTTAAGAGGGGGGCGGTTTCCTTGTGGGGGGCAAAGCCCCCCGTTTCCTGCCAATCAAGCCCCCCACGTGGGGGGGGCGGTTTGCAAAAAGGGGGCGCGGCATATAGCCGCGCCGACTTCCAATCAGCGGGGGAATTGAATTCCCCCCGCGCTGCCTCCGTGCGGCGACAGGCCGCCGCGGCCCCCGCGCCACCGCGCCGCCGCGCTGCCTCCGTGCGGCGACAGGCCGCCGCGGCCCCCCGCGCCGCCGCGCCGCCGCGCCGCCGCGCCGCCGCCGGCCGGCCGGCCGGGCCGGGTCGGCCCGGACCCGGACCCCCCGTTTCGAACCAAATTCGGTCTTTGTCCATAACTTGAGCCTCGGACCTCCGATTGACGAACCGTCTGCGGCAACGCGATCCTTGGATCGAGACGGTCGTTTCGGTATATCGCACTCAAGGTTTCGGATTACTTTGAGTTCGTCCGGGTTGGTTCATTCACGAAACCAACCGGGCCTTCGGAGCGGAAACGCTCATATCTTGAGCTACGGACGTCCAATTGACGTGCCGTCAGCCGTGTTGTGTTCCTCTTAGTGAGACGGATCTTTTGGCATACTCCGCCCGAGGTTTGGACGTAGGTGGAGTACGGTCGGGTTGGTTTTGCCTTAAAAACCAACCGGGCCCCGGAGACGAAAATGCCAATAACTCTCAGACCGGGCGTCCGATCGACGCGTCGTCTGTTGCGTTGAGTTCCTGTTGACGATACGGAACTTTTGGATACATCAACTCTGGTCTTCGTGACAGTTGATGTATCAGCCTCTCGGCTCGTGGAGCGAACCCTCCGAACGAGCTTGCTGTGTGCGGGAACCCTAGTGCTGGCTGCGACTGTTACTGTGACTACTACTGCTACGACTGCTACTGTGACTGCGACGACGACAGTACAGAGATCCTGTGTGGATTCGACGACAACGACTACAGCACTCAGCGATCCTACGTGGATCAGTGCTACAGGTCCTGTGTGGGCCCGATCCTGTGTGGGTCCGATCCTGTGTGGATCCGCGCTCAGCGGTTCTATGTGAGCCAGCGCCTACAGGTCCTGTGTGGGCCCGATCCTGTGTGGGTCTTTGCGGGGGTTAGTTACCTATCGATCCTTCGTGGGTCCGACGACTTAGATGGATCAGTGATCATCTTTATCGTCCTTGAAGAAGTATACCTGTGTGAGCTGAATCCTTTTGCTTTCCTGTGTGATTGTGTTGTGCAATCCTGTATGGATTACGTTTTGCTTTCCTGTGTGGAATACGTTTACTTTCCTGTGTGGACTGAGTTTTACTTGGGCTCGGAGGTTGGAGCGTATTTGAATTGATGACTTAGGTATATGTATGGGCATATACCTAAGCAGTGTCGGTTGTTACTTTGTGATTGTACCTTTCTTCGTGGTTTATCCTTAGTGGATTTGAGAGACCTTCAGGGGTCTCGGGGTCCCTACTGAGTAGCTTATACTCACCCCTGCACGGGCTTTGCCCGCACTACGTTGTGTTGGTTGCAGACGACGGACAGCGTTGACCTTAGCTGGGGCTTGCAGAGCGGGACGGTACCCGGAGGTGGACCACTGGGCGGGACGTGCTCGGAGCGGACGGTGGGACCCGTGGAGCAGAGGAGCTATCTTTACCCACCCTTCAGGTGGGATTTCCAGTGGACATCTCGGAGTAGCGGCTTTTACTTTTCAGTTGCTGTTTTCCCTTTCGATTTGTACTTTACTTTCAGTTTGGGTTTGTATACTGGCCCATTTACTTTTCTGCACTTTCAGTTGTACTCTGTTTTTGTTTAGTTTTTACTTTCCTCTTGCTTACTCTGTGGTGTTTGTTTACTTTTCAAAGGCAATGCCTTCCCATTTTACTGAGATTTACGCCTTGGTGCTAGTCGTCAGCCCCTGGCCTATGGAAGGCGGGCTTGGGGTAGTCACGGCACGGACCCCGAGGGCGGGTCGTGACATATAATGGTGTAAATAATAACTATATATGATTATTGTAAAGTGATATTTATTT
Organism: Viscum album; assembly: GCA_963277665.1. Taxonomy (NCBI): domain Eukaryota; kingdom Viridiplantae; phylum Streptophyta; class Magnoliopsida; order Santalales; family Viscaceae; genus Viscum; species Viscum album. Next base: position 1,432,807,961 of record OY728141.1, read on the forward strand.
TGAAATAGTATAAATACACTCCAATACAATTCCACGATCATGGGAACGATATCATCGCTCGTGCGTATGTACAAAATACCATCTCCACGATGTAATGCGACTCGTTCTACATGATTCTCATTGCATAATGATTACATAAATGAATTGAGTGAATAAATATGATATGTATTACACTAATATCATTCTGTAAATGAGGTATCTATAACCTAAAAAGAATAATAAGAATTTATTCGACAAAACACACATAAGAACAAAAAGCAATAAACACCTGAATAACAAGTAACAATGAAATATTACTAATAAGAAGCTAAGAATATTACCATATATGATATCATAAAAATAAGTATGATTTTGTAATAAGTAAATGACATTATTTAAATCATTATACAGGATGTTTGGACACTTATAAAGAAAATCGGACCTAAGGTAAGGGAAAATATCACAATCTCATTTTTATCTGAAATTGTTTCTACTTTGGTATTTACTGGGGTGTATTTTATCATCCAGATCCATGTGTCCTCAATATGTAATATTATTTCCATCCACCTACAATTGTTTAAATCCAATTTTTCCCTTCTTTGAGTTTTTAGTAAAAGATATGAAAGGAATCTTTGGTCATTTTTCGTACGAGGTACTTTTTGACTTTTCCGAAAAAAGTACGAGAAGAATGTTTTTCTTAACTTATACGGCATGAATGGATTTTTAAAACATTATTTCCAAGAAGATTCCTTTACAAGTTTTCAATTTTATTTTTAATCAACTTATTTTAGTTTAAAATTATATGACATGTTAAGAAAGGAAAAATGTTTTTGAAGTAGAAAGGATATTTTCTTCAAGAATGGAGTTCAAGTGTTTTATCAAAATTATTTTCCATATAAGATAATATAGGGTTCTGTTTCTATACATATTATTACATTGATTTGATTATGTTATGATGGAATTATTTTTATGAATTCCTTTATCTTATATGAAGTGTTTTATGATGTCATGATGTTTAAGAATCCCATTTTTATTACATGGGTTATGCAATGATGTATGATTTTTTTGATTTTGTGGCACACATAAGAATGGTATCATTATGAGATGGGTGGGACCTATATCTCCCTCCAATTCATTGGGTAAAGATTTATATCTCATGAGATAGACATGGTTGGAATGCCAGGTTAAACCGGTTCAGTGAAACAGGACTGAAACGAGGAGTGAACTCGGTTCAGAAATGGACTTTTTCCGCTAAGATAGTCTTGGCTATGAGTCTTGGCTACTAAGAAATGATTCTCTATGATTATGTGTGTATGGCACAAAGTTTCATGTTTTAAGTTATGATTATTGGGATTACATTTCACTACTATGATTTATCCCATGATTATGAAATTATGATCTCTTTTGCAGGTTAAGATTTCCAAAATGTTATGTTCTTATGAATATGATGTAATTGATATTTATTTTGTTTACCCTTACTGAGCATTTGAGCTCACCCTTTTGTATGTTTTCTTTCCCCAGTTCAGGAAGAAGGTTATTAAGTAGGATATTCCAAAAGGGACTCTAGATATGATGAAATAAATGGGAGACAACGTAGATGATTTATGAACTAGTTGTTTATGTTTCCCAATTTCTATTGACACTATACCTATATGGTCCTTTCATGGTTTTGTTATATGTTGTAATAAGCATACTTCAATTTTGAAATATTAACAATGTATGTAAAGTATGGGTTGTTATAATTGGTATCAGAGGAAAGGTATAGTCAACCTTTGGAAACTAGGACGTGAAAGCCTTAGTAAGAAACCTAAGGATATGTCTAAGCATAGAACACAATCTTAGAAATGGCCATGAACAACCTATGATAAGACCTTAAGTGTGAAATTTTATTCTTGATTATGTGCTTTTTCTATTATAATTAGTGTTTCTCACACTATTCTTCTTGGTTTTAGTCAATGTCTGGAACTCGAAGGAACCGTGTTAATGCGGAATGCGACGGGAAATGCAATGATTGTCCCCAGGAGCAACCAAGAGTTATGGGAGCTGGAATGAAAAATCTTGTAGCCATGCTCACACAACTTTCTCAAGATATGAATCATGCAAAACTTCCAAACGATCAAAGGAAGGAGCAACATTCTATTGAATCCTTCATGAGGCAGCGTCCACCTTCATTCAGTGGGTCTACTGATCCATTAGTTGTTGAACAATGGATTAGTACTACTGAAAAGATATTTTCAGTTCTTCAATTTTCTGAACATGATAAAGTCATCTTATCAGTTTATCGTTTGGAAGGTGAAGCTGATCAATGGTGTAATCTTATCAAGAATACGAGGCCAAGAGATGAAATTGAGTCCATGGAATGGGACGAGTTCAAGAACTTATTTTTCAATAAGTACTTCCCTCATATTCTTCGAACAAAGATGGAGAAGGAATTTCTTGAACTAAAGGAAAAGAATGATGAATCTGTTGGTACCTATGAAGCAAATTTTACAAGACTTGCAAGGTACGCTTCTGGGATTATTATCCAACCCGAGAGTAAGATCAATCGATTCTTTAGTGGCTTAAAACCAAGTCTTCAAAGGGCGTTATCCATAAGGGACTTCAATAGCTACGAGGAAATCATTCGATGTGCTCTCAAAGTTGAGATGGATATTGGAGTAACCCATCAGTCATATGGGTTTGATAAGAAGAGGAAAATAGAATTCAAAGGAAAATCTAAAGAGCACATTGAAAAGAAGATGAGTTTTCCCTTATGCTCAAAGTGTGGAAATAAACATGGAGGGAGTTGTCTTAAAGGGACAAGTAAATGTTTCAAATGTGGAAAGGAAGGTCATCGGGCATTTGAATGCCGCAATGATGGGAAGAAGATGTCTAGTGATGCGATCAATGAAAAAGGCTATACAGAGTGCACCTCCTACACTTCAATGTTACAAGTGCAAGGAAATGGGGAATTATTCCAATCAATTCTCTAATCCAAGGGTTGTTGATGATGATCGATGTCAACAAACTCTTAAGGCTAAAGACAAAGGAAAGTCACATGCAATTTCTATCAGTGATGTGGAGTACGATAATGAAGTGGTGAAAGGTACACTTACCATCCACTCTAAAGTAGAAAATGTTTTATTTGATTCTGGATCCACCCACTCTTTTATTTCTGAAGAATTTTCTAAGGGTATCGTCGTATTACCTCAACAATTAGATGTTGAGTTAGTTGTGACAACTCCTAATGGCACAACAGTCAGATCAAAAGTTTATAATTCTTCTCTGATTGAAGTTTGTGGGAAAGTGCTTCCTGCAAATCTTGTGATCCTTCCTATAGTGGAATTTGATGTGATTTTTGGCATGGATTTTCTTTCTTTATATGGAGCTCATATCAATTTCCAAATAAGGGAAGTCACATTTCATATTCCAGATCAATCTATGATTGTCTATCGATGAAAGGATGAACATAACCTTCCAGTGGAAATTTCTTCCATATTATGGGTCTTGATTCCACTAAATGGAGGTTATTTATCTCAAATGGTTGGAGAGAAACTCATGATTAAGAATATTCCCATTGTACGGGAGTTTGATGATGTATTTCTGGAGGAATTTCCAAGTCTTCCACCAAATTGTGAAGTTGAGTTTTCAATAAAACTCGTACCGTGTGCTTTGACTATTTCAAAGACACCTTATATAATGGACCCAATTGAGTTGCAGGAATTGAAGAAGCAACTCCAAGAGAATCTTGATAAGGGATTCATACGCCCTAGTGTGTCACCTTGGGGAGTACCTGTTCTGTTTTTTAAGAAGAAAGATGGATCAATGAGACTCTGAATTGATTATTGAGAACTTAACAAGATCACTATCAAGAACAAATATCCTCTCCCACGCATTGACGATTTATTTGACCAACTATGCAGAGCTCAATACTTTTCCAAGATTTATATTCATTCAGGGTATCATTAATTAAGGGTCAAAAGGGAGGATATACCAAAGACGGCTTTCCGTACAAGGTATGGACACTATGAATTTATAGTGATTCCATTTGGTCTTACTAATGCCCCTGCTATCTTCATGGATCCGGTGAATAGAGTCTTTAGAGATTATCTTGATCAGTTTGAGGTAGTCTTTATAGAAGATATTCTTGTCTATTCAAAGAGAAAGTAAGAACATGAAGATCACTTGAGAATTATATTGAAGACCCAGAGGAAGGAGAAGCTTTATTCCAAATTTACCAAGTGTGAATTTTGGCTTCAAAATGCTGCATTTTCGGGTCACATAATCTCAAAAGAGGGGATATCTGTAGATCCAGCAAAAACAGAGGTTATCAAAAGATGGTCGAGACCAACAACAGTAACTAAGATCTGAAGTTTTCTTGGTTTGGCTGGATATTATCGATGTTTTGTGAAAGATTTTTCACGATTATCTAATCCACTCACCAAGTTGATTCGGAAAGGAGTTAAGTTTGTTTGGACGGAGGAATGTGAAGAGAATTTCAAGGAGTTGAAAAGAAGGTTATCCAGTGCACCTGTACTCAAATTTCCTTGTAGTGGAGAAAGGTTTTTCATCTACAGTGATGCATCCAAGAAGGGGCTGGGGTGTGTTCTTATGCAAAATGATATGGTGATAGATTATGCCTCATGACAGTTGAAAATCCATGAGCAAAATTACCCAACTCATGATTTGGAGTTAGCTGCGGTAATCTTTGCATTAAATATTTGGAGGCATTATCTTTATGGAGAAAGGTGTGATATTTATACTGATCATAAAAGTTTAAAGTATATTTTCACACAAAAGGAGCTGAATATGCACCAAAGGATATGGTTGAAGCTGATTAAGGATTATGACTGCTCAATTCATTACCACCCTGGGAAAGCAAACAAGGTGGAAGATGCATTAAGTCGACAAGACCATGCCAGTTTATCCATGATGAGGATCAGAAAAGATACAATATTTATGGATTTACAAAGGATAGATCTTGGAATTATAATGGAAGGGGAAAATTGTATCTTTCTCAAATGAATGTTCAACCATCTATACATGTGAAGATTAAAGATGCACAGAAAGAATATGTAGAGTTACAAAATAAGGTGATAAATTTTCCTGAATTCAACCTTGATTGTGATGGGATAATAAAGTTCAGGAATCGGGTTTGTGTTCCTCCCATCCTAGAATTAAAGAAGCAGCTGCTGGATGAGGCTCATAGTTCTTCATTCTCTATTCATCCTGGAAGCATGAAGATGTATAGAGACCTGAAAGAGTACTTCTGGTGGGATGGCATGAAAATAGATGTTGCTGAATATGTCTCTCGATGCTTAGTTTTTCAGCAAGTTAAAGCTGAGAGATAGAAGTCTAAGGGGTTGTTACAACCATTACCCATACTCGAATGGAAATGGGAAAACATCACTATGGACTTTGTCGTCTGAATTCCTAAAACATCCAAAGGCAATAATGCTATCTGGGTTATAGTTGATCGTCTTACAATGTCTGCACACTTCATTGCTATTAGAGAGGATTTCTCTCTGGATTAGCTTTCCAGGATATATGTAAAGGAAGTGGTAAGATTTCATGGAGTACCACTTTCTATTATATCTGATCGGGATCTGAGGTTTACCTCAATGTTCTGGAGAAGTCTTCAGCATACTCTAGATACATAGTTGAGTTTCAGCACTGCTTATCATCCTCAGACAGACGGTCAGTCTGAGAGGACAATTCAAACTCTAGAAGATATGTTGATAGCTTGCTCTATGGATTTCAAAGGTGGTTGGGATCAACACCTACATTTGGTGGAATTTTCTTATAATAATATCTTTCACTCCAGTATTCAGATGGCTTCTTATGAAGCTCTCTATCTAAAGAAATGTAGGACTCCAACTTGCTGGGATGAAGTTGGGGAAAGAAAGCTATTAGGACCTGATCTTGTTGATGAGATGGAAGAAAAGGTCCGAGCTATTCAACAACACATTAGAGCTACTCAGAGTCGACAAAAAAGTTATGCCGACAACCGAAGAAAAGACCTAGAGTTTGAATTGGGTGATAAAGTGTTATTACGAATATCTCCTTGGAAGAGAGTAATGAGATTTGGAAAGAAGGGAAAGTTGGGTCCTAGGTATATCGGTCCTTTTGAAATACTGGATCGTGTTGGGAAGGTAGATTACTGATTGGCGCTTCCACCGAATCTCTCTCAAGTTCACGATGTGTTCCATGTATCTCTCCTGAGAAAGTACATACCTGATCCTTCACATGTACTCAGCTCAGAAGTTGTACCGCTGGAGCAAGATCTTTCTTATAAAGAATAGCCGATAGAGATTCTGGATCGTAGCGAAAAAGTCCTATGGAACAAGACCACTCGATTGGTGAAAGTTTTATGGAGGAACCACCAATTATAAGAAGCTACATGGGAGCTTGAGGATATGATGAGGGAGAGGTATCCTCGTATGTTTGTTACAAAGTAATGAATTTCGAGGGTGAAATTCATTTTAAGGGGGGTAGAATGTAACACTTGAGACTTTTATGAGAAATATTTTGTTTTTATGTTATATAAATCATCAAAGGAATATTTCACTACACACAACACTATCTTGTCTTTCTTTACACGCAATCGCGGCCTTCCTCGATAGCTTGTGTCGTACGCAATACCGAGTTTCACTAAAAAACAATATGCTATTAAAATATTATTAAAACTAGCCGTTATGAATAGTAATAACCAGTTTTTGAAATTTTGTAAATTTTATTTTTCAAAACAGACTTCATTTTTGGATTCGGAATATCGAAATTAGCCTAGGGTGAAATTTTGGTATTTTTTTGAAAACTTTCAATTTTTGATGAATAGTGAAAACACTGGGTTACTATTTAAAAACCGACTTTTTATTTAAATAATTATTTATTTTATTTAAATTTATTTTAGGTCAAAATTTATGCATAATACCTATATAAGTTCAATGTAATTTATTGGAGTCATTTTATAATAATTTTAGATATATAAAAATTTTATTGAACTTTTGATCACCTTTTACCCACCTCCTAGGAAAATTTGCAAATTTACATAAAACTTAATTTTACCACTTTTGTGAATGGAATTTCAAAAATCCGAGAGATTCGGTTGATTTCATTAAGTAAAATATGGTTCAATGAGATGAAAATAATTTTTGGTGAATAGTAACTTTTTAATTTTTTTACCATGGTTAAAAGCAAATAGGGTAATTAAGGGTAAAATTGATATTATTATTACCCGAACACATGTAATAATTCAATTGTATAAGTTTAATTCAACCAAAAACAACCTTAGGAATAAAATATGACCATTTAGGCCCACTTGGATTAGATTAGGACATTTAATATTAATTTATTTAAAGAAGGGTTAAAATAGTTAAAATCAAAGTTTAATAAGTAAATCATTTTAATATAGGGTTATACATAAGATAAATTCTAATATAAATATTAATTAGAAATATAAAAAGATTTCATACATAATGGTATTTTATTTTTAATTTTTAGACATTAAATAATTTAATTTATTTATGACACAATGATGATGCAGTAATTATCTTATTAATGAAATATTGACAGAATTGATGTTATAAATACCCAAATAAATGTAATTTGAGACTTTTTATGAATTAAAATAATTTTATAGGTTACTATGACATGTTAGTATTTATTTAATTAACTTTTTTAGAACTAATCATTCTGTTATGATTTTCACAAAAATCAATTACCAAATAGTGTCAAAATTGACATAAAATAGTTTTTAAAACAAATATTATATTATTAATTGTTATTTTATTCCTAAAAATCTATGTTTTGGAAAAATGACTTAGATAAGGTTATATATATTAATAATAAACAACTTGGGGTTCGTTTGGCTTGTTATAGTAAGTTTATTAACCTTATAGTGTAAGAAAACAAGAAGACACGGTAAAAGTAAAATTATTTAACTTAAAGTTAAATCTAAATGATAAGGTTAAAATAGAAACCTAAACTTGTATAAATTCTATTGTATGAGATTATTTCAACCCATACCCACCTTAGATTCAAAATAAATCAATTTGGATCCATTTAAAACCGAATATGACTTTATAATAAAATAATATTTTTAGTTTTTCCTAAGGTGCCCCTCTCCTCCATTATAAAAGGGCACCTCCTCCCTCTCTTCCTCACACCACTTTGAGCCTTCAATCTTGGCCAACCCCTGCCAAATTCTCTTCTACACTTCCCTAGAAACATCATAGAGGTCCTGGTTTTCTTCAAAGACCAATTTTAGTGCCCTAAATGGATGTCTCAAAGAGGCGCTTCAAAGAAGAGGTAATGTCCGTTACCGATTCTTTCAACTTTATTTCTTCTTCCACTTCTTATTCTTTAGTTGTTTCATTATGAGGTAATAACATCAGTATCAATAATATATTGATATGTTATTATAAGTATGAAAAAATCCTATTTCACCATCTATCCATCCTATGGAAAACGAAATCACCACGCGTGCATACGTACGGAATACTGTCTCCACGCCATGGCGTAATCTATTTTCCACCACCACCTTACTTGGATGGGTACAATGGTGTAAATAATAACTATATATGATTATTTTAAAGTGATATTGATTTTGAAATAGTATAAATACACTCCAATACAATTTCACGATCATGGGAATGATATGATCGCTCGTGCGTACGTACGGAATACCGTCTCCACGATGTGATGCGACTCGTTCTACATGATTTTCATTACATAATGATTACATAAATGAATTGAGTGAATAAATATGATATGTATTACACTAATACCATTCTGTAAATGAGGTATATATAACCTAAAAATAATAATAATAATTTATTCGACAAAACACGCATAAGAACAAAAAGCAATAAACACCTGAATAATAAGTAACAATGAAATATTACTAATAAAAATCTAAGAATATGACTATATATGATATCATAAAAATAATTATGATTCTGTAATAAGTCAATGACATTATTTAAATCATTATACAGGAGGTTCGGACACTTACGAAGCAAATCGGACCTAAGGTAAGGGAAAATATCACAATCTCGTTTTTATTCAAGATAGTTTCTACTTTGATATTTACTGGGGTGTATTTTATCATCCACATCCATGTGTCTTAAATATGTAATATTATTTACATCCACCTAAAATTTTTTAAATCCAATTTTACCCTTCGGTGAGTTTTTAGTAAAAGATATGAAAGGAATCTTTTTTCGTTTTTCGTACGAGGTACTTTTTGACTTTTCCGACAAAAGTACGAAAAGAATGTTTTTTTTAACTTATACGGCATGAATGGATTTTTAAAACATTATTTCCAAGAATCTTCCTTTACAAGTTTTCAAGTTTATTTTTAATCAACTTCTTTTAGTTTAAAATTGTATGACATTTTAAGAAAGGAAAAATATTTTTGAAGTATAAAGGATATTTTCCTCAAGAATGGAGTTCAAGTGTTTTATCAAAATTATTTTCCATCTAAGATAATATAGGGTTCTGTTTCTATCCCTATTATTACATTGATTTGATTATGTTATGATGGAATTATTTTTATGAATTCCTTTATCTTATATGAATTATTTTATGATGTCACGATGTTTAAGAATCCCATTTTTATTACATGGGTTATGCAATGACGTATGATTTTTTTGATTTTGTGGCACACATAAGAATGGTATAATTATGAGATGGGTGGGACCTATATCTCCCTCCAATGCATTGGGTAAAGATTTATATCTCATGAGATAGACATGGCTGGAACGGCAGGTTAAACCGGTTCAGTGAAACAGGACTGAAACGAGGAGTGAACTCGGTTCCGAGATGGACTTTGTCCGCTAAGATAGTCTTGGCTATGAGTCTTGGCTACTAAGAAATGATTCTCTATGATTATGTGTGTATGAAATAAAGTTTCATGTTTTAAGTTATGATTATTGGGATTACATTTCACTACTATGATTTATCCCATTATTATGAAATTATGATCTCTTTTGCAGGTTAAGATTTCCAAAATGTTATGTTCTTATGAATATGATGTAATTGATATTTCTTTTGTTTACCCTTACTGAGTATTTAAGCTCACCCTTTTGTATGTTTTCTTTCCCCAGGTCAGGAAGAAGGTTATTAAGTAGGATATGCCAAAAGGGACTCTATATATGATGAAATAAATGGGAGACAATGTAGATGATTTATGAACTAGTTGTTTATGTTTCCTAGTTTCTAAAGACACTATACCTATACGGTACTTTCATGGTTTTGTTATATGTTGTAATAAGCATGCTTCAATTTTGAAGTATTAACAATTTATGTAAAGTATGGGTTTTTATATGTACTCTCATAGTATACAATGGGTCTCTAGTTATGGGTCACATAGCATGTGACACATTTCACACAGTGCGTGATATTTTTCTCTATGCTTTAACCCTATTATCACAGAAGGGGGGAACATAGTGTGTTTTATTCTAGATTGCATGCCACATAATTGGGATTTTCAAATAAATCCCAAAAATAATCATGTTTCTTTCTTGCACTGCCGTTGTTGCCAATTCCACCACCATATCTTCCAGTAATTGTGGATTTGGGATCTTCCAAGCCTGGATATCACTAGTGATCAAATTCAAACCACTAAATCTATCTATGAATCATCCTCATCGCACCATTTTTTCCAAATGCTCAAACCCATGAAATTAAAATTATCTATCTGTATCCTAATCCCAACTCCTAATCATCTATCATCATCAAGCATCGCTACTATATCATCGATTCTGAACCCAAACCTATGGTATCGATCTGTTGCACCAAAGGTTGATTTTGTAATGATTTTTCATCAGGTATTTATCAAAACACTATCAAAAAGTAATATTAATGAAGATCACACATATAATGAGGGAGAAAACCATAAAAAATAAACATGAGGAATGAACCTCATCCAATGTTCATGATGGCCTCAATCTTTCATCATAAGGGTGATAAAATAAGAGTATTTTCAAATAAAAATTCATTCCTAATTCCAAGAAGATAAAAAAAACAATTAAAAATAAAACATTGATCCATATATCAATATATTTAGAAGGATTGACCTATGTTCAATATGGGATAAACAAATGAGGATAAAATCTAAAAACAACATATTACCTCGAGTTTGTATCGATCGCTGACAAAGAAAGGTTCTTCATTGTTGTAATTGTTGAGATCCATGAAAACTATGTGTATATGATATAACATATTTAATATATTTATTATATCTACATTGAGGTTCCTTGGGTCTTAGAATCTCACACCGACTTAGTGCCTGGCTCCAAAAAAATTATTTGATTTATTCCAAAGTCTTAAAAGGAAAAACTAGATTTGCTACATTCTCCCCACATTATGGATTTTCATCTTGAAAAGTGAATAAGACAACTCAAATAGATGATGGTACTAAGATTTCATCTAGTTATCCCAATCCCAGGTGCTCTCCTAAATATTCTTGTGCTACCATCAGACATGCACTAAGGGAATCACTCTCCCACAGAGGATCTTCTTCTTCCAATAGTTGGTTTTTATCAGGTACCTTGCAAAGGTATATCCATCCTCAATGTCTAGATCACCCCAGTCAATAAAATGTGATATTTAATTCACATACCTCCTTAACTATGACATGTGGAAGACATCATGTTCTGGGTATAACTATGGTGATAGATCCAAGTGGTACACCACCTTGCTAACTGTACATAGTATCTGGAAAGGGTCAATGAATCTCATAGATAACTTTCCACCATATCCAAATCTATGAAATCCTCAACAAGGTGAGACCTTTAGGAATACATGGTCTTCCTCATCAAACTCCAATGGTCTCCATCATCAATCTGCATAATAATTTTTGATGGCTATGGGCAGTCTTAATCCACTCCTGGATGATTTGTACCTTCTTTTTTGTCACTCATACCAACTTTGGGCCCATGAGTGCTGAATCTTCTTGATCAGCCCAAAATAGTGGTGATTTATAGGGTCTTCTATAAAATTCCTTGAATGGTTCCATACTAATGGTAGAGTGGTAAATATTGTTATATAAAAACTCCACCAAGGGTAGATGATTCTCCCAAATATGGAAGAAGTCCAACATGCAAGCCTAAAGTATATACTCCAGGAATTAAATAGTCCACTAAATATGATGGTCTATTTGGGGGGTGAAACCCATGATTAAAAGAAAATAATGCCCCAAGTCCTCCTACAATACTCTCCATAATCATGAAATGAATTGAGTATCATGGTCTGAAATGATCGCAAAGGGAACCCCATGAAGACAAACTATCTCCTACATGTACAAGAATCTTGATCTCTCTACTAAACTCTACTCTCAAATGGATAGGAAGTGGTATGACTTGGTGGGATGGTCTACGATCACCTAGATAACAATGTGACCTCTATATGATCATGGAAACCCCATCACAAAATCCATGTATATACCATCCCACTTCCATTCTGGAACCTTAAGAGGTTGATCTTAACCCATTGGAACATGGTGTGCAACCTTTACTTGTTGACAATTAAGGCATCAAGAGACAAACTTGGATACACAATTCTTCATCCCTATCCAAAAAACTAATATTTAAGGTCCTACTACATATTTTCCACTCCTAGATTTAATTCTCAGTTAGAAGTATAAAACTTCCTCAGAACCTCCTCACACAACGACCTTGGCACCATCATTCATCCTCAGAAAAGGAGGACATGCTCCCCACATTTAGAATATCAATCAGGATCATGTCCAATGGATATCTAAACACACAATTTCTCACAATTGGTATCTCCTAGTAGAGACTCCCTAATTCACTGAACAAATTTAGGGGTAATAACCATAGATTAGAGGTAGGATGCACCATTCTCATCCACAAAGGAAAACTACAACAAGACCAACTACTCTATCACCTCACTCAACAACTGTGAACAAGATCTCCTACTAAGATCATTATCACCATGTTTCCCTTCCCAAGAGTATAGACTATCTCAAAGTTATAATCCTAGAGGAACTCTAGCCATTGTCTCTATCTCGCGTTAATATATTTCTATGAAAATATATACTTGAGACTCTTTTGATCAGAATAAATGATAAATTGGATAACCATATAGTAGTGTCTCCACATATTTAGAGTGAACACCACTGATGCTATCTCTAGATCATGAGTCGCGTAGTTCTTATTATGAGGTATCAACTACCAGGAACCATAGGCAATCACTTACTTCCTCTACATTAGAACACATCCAAGTCCAGTTTTAGATGCATTACAGAACACCACATACTCAATACCCTCCTTTGGAAGTCTCAAGATGGGGGCGATCATAAACCTCTACTGCAACTCCTGAAAAATATGTTGGAACATTTTCATCCACATTAAAGGCTACCCTTTTGGGTAAAAGATATCAAGGGTTCCAAAACTCTATATAAATAGATTAAAAACCTATGATAGTAGCCTTCCAATCCAAGAAAATTTCATACCTCGATCACACTCTTGGTTGGCTCCAAATATAGAACTGCCTCAACTTTTAATGGGTTTACTGTTACTCCCTCTTTTGAGATTACATGACCTAGAAAGTAGACCTATCAAATCAAAAAATGGCACTTTGAGAGTTTCCCATAAATTTAGTTCTCTTTGAGTGCATCTAGAACCATCCTCAAGTGTCTCGCATGCTTCTCCTAGAATGCTGAGTACACAATGATGTTATCGATGAAAACAACCATGAACTAGTCTAATAACGGTTAAAAATCTAGTTCATAAGTCCCAACTATTAGGGTTTATTTCATTCTAAAGGGAATAAATTATTACTCATAGTGTTCATAGTGACATCAGAATTCCATCTTCAGTATTTCCACCTCACAAACTCAGAGATGGTGATAACTCAGCCTAAGGTTAGTATTTGAGAACTATCTCACCCCTTTCAGTTGTTCAAAGAGATAATTGAGATGAAATAGTGGATACTTGTTCTTTATATTCACTTTATTCAGGTGATGGTAATCCACACATAACCTCAAACTTATATCTTCCTTTATGGAAAACAAAATTGGGACTACCTAGGGTGACACATTAGGTCTGACAAAACCCTTCCTCTCCAAATCCTCCAACTATACCTTCAGCTCAATAAGATCTGTAGGATCCATATGATATTATATTGTAGATATTAGATTCATCCCTATTTATAATTCTATACATAAGTTGATCTCTCGGTGGGGATTTAACCTCAGCATGTACTCAGGAAATATGTCCTCAGACTCTACTGCCACTATAGGAAACTAAAAGCTCATAACATCTATTGTTCCTTGGATAATACTATCCAACTGGTGAGTAATCATCTATATTCCCCTATACACAAACACATCCTAATTTTTCAAGAATTCCTTCTCTCTAATTAATTAAAACACCATCCCATCAACATGAACACACTGCATCCCCCACCTGAAGTAATCAATCTTTGCATGGACTATAGAGAGACATTCCATACCAATAATGACATCATAAAGTTTCATAATGGCTATAAAAGGGCCCCACAAGAAAATATATCTTCCAATATTTAGGTCACACTTTAGGAAGAAGTGGGTGATCAATGAATCTCTTCTAGTAGGTATCTCCAATATAAAAGGTTAAGCCAAAATCTCCACCGGAAGCTCTAGGTTTCTCATAAGAGATGTTGCAAGGAAAGAGTGGATCATGACCATGTTTATAAATACTATAGTTAAAGTAGAAAAGTCATATATCATTCCTTGAATCACTCTCGAAGCCTCTGGTTCATAAGCCTCTAGCACTTGAAACTTCCCACATCCATGACCACTAGCTCTGTGAGCCTGGAGTGGGCCACTTGGGGGTGGTGGTGGTGGAAAAAGATCAAAGTGCCAACCACCTCCTACTACTCTCCCAGATCCTCTATCATGTCTTCCACCCTGCAGTTCTCCCTACTCCAAACAATAACTCTATCTATGTATTACATTGACCATCTCCCTATTAGTAGCTTGATGGATATAAAAATACCGCATGAGATATCCATGTTCATCACAAGCATAACAACGCCTCTACCTTGGCAAACTAGGTTATACCCAACTTCTTCATAAATGAAATAGGCTCATATGTCATGAACTTCATTGCATACCTTCTATCAGTGGGTCTTAATCACCTGATACCCTAGGAAATCCCTACCTCATAAGATTATGATATGTGATCAACCCTAGTGAATCGTCATCTAGAACGATCAGAACCATCCATAGCTCAGTCTGACATGATGCATCCACCTAAACCACTAGAGGTGGGTCTATTCACTGATCAATGGGTGGAATAACGACCTATTTTCCATTTGAAAAAAAAACCTCCTCATGGCCAGACCCCTTCATGGAGGTCTCATCATCCATCAAGTCATACTCTTGTCTCTACTACAGAAACCTCACCAAATATTGTCATGGAAACATATTGAAAGGAGGAAATACATACCAAGATCAATGAGAAATGTGTGGAGATATTACTCAAGAAAGACATAGAAACCACAACCTATTATTATATGATTTGTGTACTGATGTTCCAACAACCAGTACCAACATGTATCAAGTCAAAAAGTAGGTTTATAGAGTCCTGGTAAATGGATACATCATCCACCACACCAACACTGAATTCCCAAGCCTGAGAACTGAACTTAAAAAACTTTAACACTATTTCCCTAGTTCCCAAACTAATCCTCACTGCTAGACTATCTCCAAACTCTGGTCCTAAAGTAGAAAATACTACTCTAATACCACTCTATCATGACCAAACCCACTGAGGCCCACCTAGGAAATTATAATTTGAGTGTGGCACTCCAATCCCACCTACAATAAGCTAGGGGTTGGAGATTAGCACTGAGTAGGAATAACATACACATGGGATGCCTTAGCATAAAGTACCTGTACTCATTCACACATCTCCATACACAAATATAATATAGAAAGATAAGAAACTGGTGGTTTAAAATGAATACATAACATCTATCCCACATCAGAGTACAATAAAATTATAGAAAATCATAAAGAGGGTCCAAAAACAAGCCCACCAAAATTGGAAAAGATTCCAACCTACTAAAGTAATGGGGGGACCACTCTTAAATGAAACTCATAGAACTAAATAGTTCATTTGTCTCAAATATTCTTTTTCTAATCCTAGTCCTCCTAGGACACCATCGAACTATCTGTTTTCTATATAAGACGTGACACGTGTGGGAAGATCCTATGCAGGGGTGCATAAAACATACTCAATAGGACACCTCAATCTCCCAGGGCACCATCAAACTATCTATTCTATGTATAAGACATGACACATGTGGGAAGATCCCATATAGGGGTGAGTACAACATACTCAGTAGGATAGCCCGAAATAACCAAACACAAAGAATCAAGATAGAGAGTCATCTTATCACCATGAAGATATATCAATCATAATATGAGACAAGGTACAATAATAAAAAAACCAAGATATACTCAATATAGACACTCATTCAAAAAGGGTCACAACCATACAACCATCCTAGGATTCTACCTGAGGCTTTAAGGTAAAATTCATTTGGGATAACTCACTCTATGAGTCTAGATAACACTGATGAAACTCATTTGAGAGTTCATGATTATCAGGCCTCACCATAAATAAGTGCATTCTAGAACTCATAAGATCTTGATATAAATATAGGAGATCACATTGAGGGGTCATGGGGGACATTGGAAACCATACTGGATTAACCTGATAGAAAGGGGCTCAACACCCACATATATTGGTCACATAATACCAAGAACCCCACCTAAAGTGAATGGTAGAAAATGAGGATCAACTATGGGCCTCACAGAGGGATGATTACTCTAATCTATAGAGGGTATCTTACACCCAATGATAGGAAAAGATGTCGCACTAACCCTCCTAGGAGCAGTCTAAGGAAAACTCATCCCAGAACAAGAGAACTCGCCCACGATGATCTAAAGAGAGGGAAAACACCCAACTTATAATCAAAAGGGATCACCCCCAACTAAATCTCATCTAGACTAAAGATAACAAGTGTCATGACCCCCTCATACCAAAGATACTGCAAATGATGGGAGAGAGATAATAACCCTCGAATCCCGCCTCCAGTAGGCCTCAGTTTGGTGACTATCACTGAGGGTATAATAATATCATAAAATGGGAATCATTACCCTATATAATAATATAGTATCAGGATATAAGATGAATCATTCACAAGAAACTCCATGAAATGATATAAAAATAACCAAACCCATCCCACAATTTATGTATAAATAAAATAGATAAAGATAAAAGTATCCAAAGTAAATACCCAAAATAAAATATAAAGTGGTGACACAAAAAATATCCAAAGGTCTAAGCTATTAATGTCTAGAATGATCCACTAATTCCTCTTGGAAACCAAAAAAAATCATTTTATATATGTAGGGTGATCATACTAGTACACTTGGTAGGAAAACCGAATTCTCTGATGCACATGTGAAAGAAGAATACTAATACACCCATGAGAAAACAACAGAACCAAACAGAACCTACACAGGTATACTATCCATCCCAACCTCACCAAGTCACTCTCATCAAAAAATGAAATCCAAGTATAGTAACATAATAAGAAGCATATCGATAAAGGGTACCCTACACCACTTTCCCATTAATTAATCTCTCTCAAACCCCAACTTCATACATCCTGTAACTCCAATATCTAATGAATAACATACACCACTACCCCACAGTATGATCACATCTCATCACACCCACAGACACCGAGGCCACCACCCCATAACATGGTCACATCTCATCTCACATAAAGACACCTAAGACATCAAATCACAAACACTACCATAACTAGAGTAGTAGGGTATCATGAACATAAAGGAAATAAAACTCATGTCCTCATCCTACCATGCATGACCCCCACCATAATCCACCCCATAGCACAGTCACATATCATCATTCTTACAGACACCTGGGCCACTGCCCCCCAGAACAGTCAAACAAACTATCACCTCACCACCCTAAAATCATGTCCAAACAAACCATCACCTCACTTTACAAAAAACATGTCCAAAAAACCATCATATTGAAACCCCAAAATCATATCCAAACAAACTATCACCTCACTACCCTAAAAGCACGACCAAACAAACCATCACCTCACCATCCCAAAAGAACAGCCAAACAGACCATTATCTCACCACACTGCATCATATCCACACATCGCAACACATCAAAGACCATTTTACATATTTATAAATGGGTTTTATTATATTACACTTTTTTATTTTAGGTTCATTATCACACAAGTCATAATCCTGGGGAAACCATTTCATTAGAAAAATACAAGTGGTTATCCAATTTCTATTTTAGGGTGATATCACAACTATCACACAATAAGGGATCCAAAACACATATAAAACCATTTCAAACTAATCCCCCAATGATAAAAATTTTTATTGAGGTGTTCATACCATACAATCACAATATCATAATAATTTTAAAGATATAAAAGCATGTGAATCACTCCCCTTTCCACCTTCAATTTTAATTATTAAATTATTTATCTTTAATTAATAGAGTACAAATATAACTCATAGATAAGCAAGAGTAAATCTATCCTACATGTCACACAAAAGTAATAAATGAGGTATTACCTACTTTAAGGAAGCTTTTCAATCTCACTATACACTATAAGGTGAAGAATAAAATGCTCAGAAACCATCAGCACACAAGGAACTCGTGGATCAACCTACACTACACCAAAGGGTTTTCAAAAACTCAACCCATACACACCCTAAACCAAAAATACACCACCATAGTGGATATTTGAAGAAGAACAGAAAGAAATCCATAAGGAAAGAAATCCATAGGGAAATATATGATAACTCACCACGAATCACCAACAGGAATCCACTGGAACCCACAGATCAAAATAGGAGGTTAAGGATCCTCTGAGAACTGCCAAGGATTTTCCTAAAATGAGAGGAGGGGAGAGATATATACAAATGAAATAAAAAAAATTGAGAAAACCTATTTTAAAATCTATAACATGAACCTTTCACATCATCTAACCCTTTTATGATGTGTAATTTGCAAGTTTTCAAAAATTTCAACTTCTGTCTAAATTAACATCACCTCATCATTTTAATTAATTACATGTCATGAATTCACCTTTCACAACATGAATCCATTTCACACTACACACCTCAGCTGAATAGAAGCTGTGAATTCACAGTATTCATGAGATATAAATCACCAATTAACATTGTGTAAACCATTTAAGATGTGAATATCCTACAGTAGCCCATGAAACCTCCTCTAAAAATCCTCCAACACCAAAAAAATTTGTAAAGTAACAGACTAGGAAGTCACAAACCATTACATTAGATACCTATGAAATGAGTCTCTCCCTTGAGAATCCAAAATCAATCCCAGAAGGAAAGGGGTTGGAATAACTAGCCCGCGTGATACCTCTCAAGGATCTTGTTACTCCTCAACACTACCACCAGCCAAACACACCAAC
Source organism: Viscum album (assembly GCA_963277665.1). Lineage (NCBI taxonomy): Eukaryota > Viridiplantae > Streptophyta > Magnoliopsida > Santalales > Viscaceae > Viscum > Viscum album. The sequence continues at coordinate 1,432,827,440 of OY728141.1, forward strand.
CAAAACACCCACAAAACACACTGCACATCCACATTACCACCTATTATCAGGAAAAACACTGCATCATATGGTACTAGCCACAGCCACCACAATTCTATATAACCACACCAATATTCGCACAACCCAAACCAACCCCTTCCACAACCAACACACAACACCGTAACAAGCACATAAATCATGTAATTCTATCCTTTATGTCAAAATATTATCCACTATGGGTGGCACTGACTCGCCCACGTAGGTTTAATCACATCATAGTATAATTCATATCAATTAGGTTTCAGGACCTCCCATTTTCATATATTTGGGGTTTTATTACACATCACACATCATGGTAAACAACACATCTCATAACATAAGAATATCTAAACATAAAATCACAAGCAAAATAGATCAAAGAAAAAATTAAAAAAGCTATGATTACTAGGTATGAATCTGTATCTTTTTATCCCAAGTACTCTCCTCCAGGTCACCATGACTTTACAACACACAAACCAAAGGAACGGTCAACCGATGTAGTGCCTTATATTGGAAATCCTATATATCTAAAGGTTTCTCCATGAATGTCACATCATCCTCAATATCCAACTCTCCCTAGTCAATGACATGGGATTCATAGTGAAGATATTGATAGAGATAAGAGACATGGACGACGTCATGAATCCTCTCTATCAATGGTGGAAACAACAACTGATACACCACCTCGTTAACTCTCTATAGCACCTCAAAGGGCCCAACATACCTGGGAGAAATCTTACCCTCTGCCAAACCTCTACTGCCTACATCGAGGGGAAACCTTGAAGAACATATGGTCTCCAACCTCAAACTCCAATGGAATTATACTATGATCAGCATAATATTTTTTCTTATCCTATGTCACTTCCATCCTCTCTAAAACCAAATGAAACTTCTCTATCATGGTCTTCACCACATCAGGTCCAAGAACTACTGACTCCCCAACCTCATCACATCACAACAAAGTATGACACAGTCACCCATACAACGTTTCAAATAGAGTCATGTCGATGGATGAGTGATAGCAGTTATTATAAGAAAACTCAACCAAAGTAATTTGTTTTTTCCACAATCCAATAAAGTCCAAGACACATTCTCACAACATATCATATAATGTCTAGATAGTTTGCTCTGTCTTCCAGTCCGTTTGAGGGTGAAAAGTAGTTATGAGGCATAAATGAGTGCCAAAATCATGATGTAATACCCTTCAAAATCATGAGGTAAAATGTGCATCCCAATTTGAGATAATGGTCCCAAAAACTTCATAGAATTTCACCACCTCATCCACATACATCCTTGCCAAAACATCCACTTTTCTCGACTCCATGATCACTAAGAAGTGGGTTGATTTCATTAATCGATCCATGATCACCCAGATAACATCACAACCTCCCGGAGATTAGGGTAAACCTATAATGAAATATATTTATATTTCATCCCATTTCCACTTTGTAATATCCAAATGATTCAACAAATGACCAGGAACATGATGTTGGGTCGTTACCTACTATAAAATCGAACACTTCGCTACAAACTCCACCACTACCCATTTCATCCCAAGCCACCAAAACTCTTCCCTAAATCCATGGTACATCTTGAAAACTCCTAGGTGTGCCTATAAAGGTGAGAAATGAAACTCATGAGGGATTCCCTCATGTATCACTACCAGAACAAATAAACCCCCCCTAGTTCTTACTATACTCCAATCATCCCTTTGGAGCATCGTTATGGCCAACATGATCGTGCATCACTTATGCCTTTGGGTCTCCCCACTAAGACTCCTCCACCTACTACATCATAGAATAAATTTCTATAATTTGATAAAATAAACCTCCTCCATTAACCAACCTTACATATATGTGCAAGGCTTCCAACTCCTCCATCACTTTCCAAGTATCCCCAAACTCCTGAACAACATCCTTCCACAACGTCCTCCTTAAATCATCAGTCACAACATTCCATTTTATTGAGTTATAAGAGATTTAAAAATCATAATCCCAAAGAAAATTTATCCACCTCTATTTTCATAGATCTATATCATGATTAAAAAAGATATACATCAAACTCTTGTGACCTATGAAGACCACAAAACACTCCCTAATGAGGTAATGTCACCACAACTTCAGTGAAAACACAACCACTTCTAGCATTAAACCATGGGAGGAATATTCATGCTTGTGGGGACACAACTATATAGACTCATAAGAGATCACTTCCCTCTAATTCATCAACACACATCCCAATCCCAGAAGGGAATCATCACAAAACACCTCAAACATTGCTCTCTCCTCTAGAAACTAGAGCACTAGAGCGCTGACCAACTTCCCATTTAGGTAACTAAATGCTACCTAAAATTTATAAGTACACACAAAAGTTTGGTATTTCCTATTCAAAGTTTTAAATGAGGCTACAACTCAAGATAAATTGGGTACAAACCTTTGATAATATCCCATGAGACCAAGGAATCTATAAACCTCTACCACATTCTTGGGTGCTACCCTAAAAACAACTGCCTCACCCTTCAAAGGTTCCACTACCACACCCTACTAAGGAACCACATTATCAAGTAAATAAACCACTTGTGTCCAAAATTTAGACTTGGAAAACTTTACATTGAGTGGGTGGTATCGAATAACCTATAAGATAGCTCTGAGATTATTGAAATGATCTTCCTATGACTTCAAATAGATCAATATGTCCTCGATGAAACCAACTATGAACTGATCCATGAATTAATGGGACATGGATTTCATGAGTCCCATGAACATGGACAGTGTGTTTTTGACACTGAAAAACATGACTTAAAACTCAAAGTGCCCATGCCTACATTTTATGGCAGTCTTCTGAATATCCTTATCTTTTTTTCTCAATCGATGATATCCAGGCCATAGATCAATCTTAAAAAACCAAATTTCCCCTCTTAGCTAGTTGAAAAGATTATCTATCCTTATAAGGGAGTAATGGTTATTGACTATTGATTTATTCAACCTATTGTAGTATATAAACAACCACATACTATTATCTACCTTCTTGTTGAATAACACGGGAGCACCTCACAGTGACACAATGGATTGGATAAAACCCTTCTGCATCAGATCATCTATCTAAATATTTAACTCCTAAAACTCATAAGGTTCCATCTAATAAGGATCCATCAAAATCATAGAAACACTAGGATCCAAGTCTATCCCAAAATCAACATCATGTCAAGGGGGTAGCATCCCAACCTCCTCAAGAAAAACATCCATAAAATTTCTAATGACCATAGGAACCTCAACCATCCCAGTGTCCACTAACTCCGCAAAAAAATGCATTCATCAAAGAAATAAGGGGATCCACACACTAACATCCCACTAAAAACCCTGATCACCAATGAAAACCACATGCTGGTAATCCATATCCAAGAGCATGACTCTCCTATGTAAGTATTTGATAATATAATGGATATAATACAACTAGTAGATATTGAGGATGACATTTTATGGTTTCATATAAAGCAAGAAAAGGTATCCACAGTACTGATGTTCCCCCATCATCTGTCTATACCCAAAAAACACATAAAACAAGGTGGTATGGCCTTTGACTTCCATAGTCAACACTAGGGGCACAAGAAGCCTCTCTAAGTCTAGTCCCAAAGTATAGAATAGAGAAATTGAAACAAAGTATTGTGAATCTCCTGAATCAAACAAGGAACTAACAAGGGTAGACGACAAAGAGAGCATACCTCAAATGATATCTAGCCCCTCTAGTGTTGCTCCCTATACTATATGAAACTGACCATGACCAACTCCTATACCTCTATGCTAATTATTACCTCCAAGACCATGATCAGTTCAAGGTCCTTGAACATTAGGAACATCCTGAGGTCAACCTTGTAGGTTTCAAGTGTAGCAGAAGTGTACGATGGGCCATTCCTAAATTTATTTTTTTCCATGATCGATGATTAATCTGAGATTTTACACAATTTTGAATGTCATTATAAATGAAATTAAATCAAAGAAATAGACAAGGGATAGAATTAAAAAACCAGAGATAGAATCATCACATATTATTTATAATTAATTTAATTAATTAAAGAATTTCCTTGATGGAATTATTTCTTTATTGATGGATCTGACAATATATCTCTATTGTTCCATCATTGTGTTGTAGAAATCAAGAGCAGATTCCCTCTAGCATTGATCCACACAAGTTCCAAAAATATCCCAACATCGCCATAGTAATATCCTAGTGCAAGAATGATAGATCCTATCACTTGTGTTTTTTCGACTTTGATTTCTTCAAGAACCACTTCCAAATAATTATACTTTATATATATTTACTTGAGAGTGGGAGGTGGAGGAAGATTTATATCCATTCTTGGGAGAATTCTTAGAGGAGGGAGATCTCTAGAGCTTTAGAGGATTCTCCAAATCTGTTGTGCACAACCAAAACAAATGAATTGTCTCTCAGAGAAAATAATATAATTAGGTTTATACATCGCTAGGGTTAGAAATAAATATTTTCACAAGTTCCCATTATTATTTATTTAATCCCTACGGAACCCTGTGTCAAATAATAACAATATTATTTCTCAACATGCGCTTAACTTTAGAATTAAATTAAATATTATTTAATTAATTATTATTTATTATTTATTATTTCTCATCAGACCATTAAACTTGGTTGGTCATTCCTCTATGATATTTATCAAGCCTTGAATAATTACTATTTATTTATTAAATAAATATCATTTCATTATTATCCAATAAATAAATAAATATTATATTAACTAAATATAAAATAAATATTTATTAAATATTTTGATCACTTTATATTCTCTCGAATAACTTGTGATGGAATAAATGTGATCAATAAAACATTAATAATTATTAAACCATGTGCAGGAATAATATTTATTCAACTTTTAAAATAATAAATAATATGATTATTATTTAACTGAGATTCTGGATACACTTAGTGTGTGGCCCACTAGGTCTCTTTCTCAGTGGCATTAGGTTAAGTAGCCTAAAGTTCAAGTTTAGTGTCTAGCAACATGCCAAGGCACTCTTAGAGAAAGAAGTTAATGCTACAATGAAATAATACCACATATGGATAATTACTATGTAATATAATCCCTTTATCATGATATCTCTAATCAAGCAGATTGTATGCTGATGTCATCAGCCTATATGCCTGATGTATCTTTCTTTGACTTCCCAGAAATTGAACTTGCCTATAGAAAACCATGGCCATAGATTTATTTAGGATATATCATTTCCATCAAAGGTATTGAGATAATAACTTCCATTAAAGAACAAGAGTGAAAAATCCTTTCTCGCATTATTCATTAATGCGGTATTACTCGTGACACGCCCAATATATCCTACCTCATCATGAACATATTTCACTGTAGTTTTCATCAATACATCAAATTATGCAACTCATAATACTCATTAATAATAACTTGAAAGTCTAAGGATCAGTACACATGTCTGCAGATAGGAACATCTAATGAAATATATAGATGTGAATTTCCTACTGGTGGGTCTCATTCTCATAATATCCTACTAGATATTACCAAGGGAATACACCATAAGAAGGTGCCTCAAAATCCTATGAGTTTCCACCCCTGATAGATTATATCATTTTTGTCCCTAAAATGATATCATCCAGATATAGAACATGTATTTAATAATATTGTCATATCACTTCCGGGTTCACATCATAGCGGGGAACTTCTATGACCTTTTAGTGTGATAGATACTTTTAGGAAGTTATCACAAATTATGTTATGTATAAGAAAAATCATGATGTGATAAAAAGTTTATTAATATTAAAAAATATTAATATAGGTTATCATAAAGTACAAAGAAGTTAGTTCTAGGGAACCAACTTAAAATGAATCCCACTTACACTAGAGACAACTACTACAACCTTTAGTCCTCTATCTCTCGCATGATATTAATGCTTCTACTAAGATAGGCCTTTATTAAAGGGGTCTTCCACATTATCTTTTGTGGGTACTCTGATTACTATAAATTCACCCCGTTAAGAAAAATACCTCAAGAATTGATACTTCTGGAGTATGTGCTTTGTCTATTGGTGTGACCTTGGCTCTTTTACAAGAGCCACCACTGTAGTATTGTCACAATACAATGTGATAGGATTTTTAGTACTATATACCACATCAATCTCATGAAGAAAGTTACAAATCCAAATAGATTCCTTGGTTGCATCATAAACTTCTATATACTCAGAATCCACTATAGAATCAGTGATAACTGGATTCGTTGAACTCTTCCATCCCACATCTCCTCCATTGAGATAGAAAAAAATATCTTGATTGTGGATTTATATCATTATGATATATCTAAAAAATAGCAGCATTATAACCCCTAATGACCACCTCCTCATCTCCTCCATACATTAAGAACATATCCTTAGTTATTCTCAGATACTTAAGGATAGCCTTAACAAAAGACCAATATCATTCTCCTGGATCTTCTTTATATCTACCTACCATGATCAGTGTATAGGAAACAACAAGTCTAGTACATAACATAGCATACATGATTGATCCTATTGCAGAAGCATATGGTATCTTACTCATTCTATCTTTCTCCTATTGTGTCTAACGACACATTTTCTTTAAATATATAAACCATGTTACATTGGAAACAATCCCCTCTTGGATTATTTCATACTAAATATATTTAGTATCTGGTCAGAATATGTACTTTGACTTATTCCAATTATCATGTTGGATCTATCATGAATGATATTGTTCCCTAGAATATAGGCAATTTTTCCTAATTCCTTCATGGAGAACCATTTATTTAACCAGTCCTTAACAGACTATAATACTAGTATGTCGTTTCCAATAAGTAATATGTCATCACCATATCCTAATAGGATAATAACCACATTACCACTAACCCTCTTGTAAACACATGGATCACATTCATTCTTAATGAAACCAAATTATTTTATGGATTCATCAAATTAAATGTTCCATAACCTAGATGCTTGCTTCAATCCATAAATGGATCTTTGCAAATTGAAAATCCTTTTGGCATAACCTAGAGTCACAAACCCTTTTGGTTGTGTCATATAGACATATTCTTAAAGGTTCCCATTAAGGAATGCAGTTGTGACATCCATCTTCCCAATCTCATAGTCATGGTAATCTACTATATCAAAAATAATTCTGATGGATTTAAACATGGAAACTGGTGAAAAACTTTCATCATAGTCAATTCCTTGATGTTGTTTAAACCCTTTATCTAATATCCTTTCTTTATAGGTATTTAATTTACCTTCCATGTCCAGATTTCTCTTGAATATCCATTTTCATCCAATAGGATTTAGATCAACTGGCACATCGACCATAACCTAAACTTGGTTCTGATACATGGAATCCATTTCAAAATTCATGGCTTCTTGCCATCTTGTAGCTTCTGAGATCTCTATTGCCTCCTTCTATGAGATATGTTCATCATTTTCAACTAATAATGAGTCACCATCTTTAGTGACTAGAAAACCATATCTATCTAGTTCTCTTACCTCTCTTATACTCATATTCAGTACTTGTGTTTCAGGGACTACTTCTTCTACGGGGACTTATGGAGTCTGTTACTATACCAAATCTTGTGTATCTTGAGCATTTACTTTTTGGAAGTCAATACTTCTCCCACTATACTTTTTGAGTATTTGATCCCTCTTAAGAAATACAGATTATCTGGAAATAGTCTCTTTCTTGTCTGAGGGGTTGTATAGGTAGTATCACTTTGTTTCCTTGGGATACCCTATAAAGATACACTTTGTGCCCCTAAGTGCTAGTATGTTTCTTGAGAATGCCTTAACAAATTCTTTACAAACCCATAAACATGTATGTGAAAAAAATGGGTTTCTTTCCAGTCCATAACTTGAAAGGAATTTCGTTTTCTGCTTTATTTGGTACTCATTTTAATGTGTATACCGCAGTTTGTAATGCATATCCCCAAAGGGATGATGGAAGATCTATATGACTCATCATCGACCTTAACATTTCTATCAATTTATGGTTTCTCCTTTCACTAATACCATTCCACTAGAGTATGTAATGTGGAGTTATTTGAGATAGAATCCCAAACATCCATAGAAAGTCGATGAACTCTTGGTTAAGATATTCACCACCTCAATCTGATCAAATCTTCTTTATCTTCTTTACAAGTTTATTATCTACTTCATTCATGAATTATTTGAATTTATCAAAGGACTCAAACTTATACCTCATTAATTAGATATATCCACATCTAATCAAGTCATTAGTAAAAGCTATGAAGTAAGAATATCCACCTCTAACTTCTATTGGAAATGATCTATACACATCAGTGTGTACTAATCCTAGAAGCTCTATGGCCCTTTCACCCTATCCACCAAATGGTGTTTTGGTCATTTTTCTTTGTAAAAAATCATGATATATTTCAAGTGTTTTTAGATTAGATGAGTCTAAATAACCATCTTGATATAGATTTGTCAAATGATTATCATTTACATGACCAAGATGGTGATGCCATAGTTGGGTGTTATATGAGTCATGTGAAAAAGATTCGTTGTCAATTTATAACACTTGGTTTTTGTAATTTAATATATAAATACCCTTATTTAAATGTGCCATACCATAAAATATGTGGTTCTTATAAAATAAATAACTTTTATTTCCAAACTTGAAAATAAACACATCTGCATCTAGGCATGATAAAGAAATTATGTTCTTGGTAACTGTAGGTTAATAATAACAATTTTTTAAAATCAAAACCATTTATTTTGGAAATGAAAGGTAGTAGTCACAAATGGATAGAGTAGCCAATCTCGCAGCATTAGCAGCTCTCTGATCCACCTCTACTTAATCAATCTTTCGTAATCTAATTGGTTCCTACATTTGGATACATATGTGAGCACCACAAGCTATATCTAATTCCCAATGTGTATATATTGAAAGATTACACTTGATAACATATGCACCTTTAGCTTCCCCTTAATTATAGGTGAAGTTCCTCTTCCAATGGCCTGACTTTCCACATGAAAAACATACTGCCTCTTTTTCCTTGACCTACCTCTAGATATTCCTCTTCTTGGAAGGACAGTGCTTAGGAGATTTATACTTTTTGTGATTCTTGGTCCCATTTTCTTTATTCTTAATTTTCTTGTTTACCATAAGGACCACAAGTTTATCACTCACCATGTCCTTTTCCACTTGGAGAATAAAGTTTAGAAGTTTCAAAATAATCTTCTCATTATTTATCATATTGTAATTAAAAATAAAATTGGAGAAGGTCTTGGGAAATGATGAAAGTATGAGATCTGTATGAAACTCATCCAGTAATTTAATACCTAAGATGTCTAAGAATTCAATGTAGCCAATAATCTTGACTAAATGAGGCCCAACTAGCATAGACTCTTCAAGAATTGTTGTAAAAAAAGAATTGGAGATCTCATACTTTGTCTCACCTTCTCTTGATAGAGATTCTGAAGGTGATACATCATGTTATATGCATCCACTTCCTCATGTTTCTTAAAAATCTCATTAGTCATAGATAATAGCATGGAACACTGAAAATTTATAGCATCATTCATATGTTTCTCATAGAGAGATATCTCTTCATCACTTTCCTTATTACCAGGTGCATCAGGAATAGGTTCTTCCAGAACATACAATTTCCTTTCATGGAGAAGGATAATGCATAAGCACATTTTCCACTCTTGGAAATTTGTGTTGGTGATTGTGCTAAGTTTGAATTAATTTTAATGTTGTTTCTAAAAATAATATGAGAATAATTTTAGTAATTTATTTGATAAAATTTGTATAAATAAATATTATATTTTTTAGTCTCCCATTATTTCATCAAAACCCAATATTTCTTACCATTAGCTTCAGAATATCCTATAGCTTGTACATTCTAGTGGAAAGAACCCATATTCCCCTTCTCATTACCCTAACTTTGGTTGGTTAAGAAACTTGAATGGTTTTAGGTAGTCATTCCAAATTTCAACTATATTAACTCACATCTCCTTGATCTGTTGAGTTGAATCCCCAATCCTAAAATCCTTAGATTAGATTTCATCAATTCCTACCTCTCAGTTACACCAAGTCTTACTTTGGTAGTCAACCCTTGATGTTAACTAAGTTAATTCAACCTAAAACTTCAAGTTATAATTACCCAATAATTTAAAGAACCCCAACTTTGGTTGGTCAAGCACTTTGAACTATGTTTCAATTTTAACTGAATTAGTTGAAGGTTATACCGACTTAATATATATAATTAATGGATTTTATCCTTTTATGTATAAATTTCCAATTATTATATTTATCACATGCTTATTAATATTAAGTGTATTTACTTAAGTGATTAATTATGTATTAGATAATATTTATGGATAATCCAAATTATTTTAGTTTTATCTTGCATTCTCATTAATTTCATTAATCCATGTGATCATGAAAAAAAATCCATAATGAAATAATAATGCAACTTGACTGAAACAGAACAATAAAGTGGTATGATCATGATATTTTACTAATGATTAGTTTATATAACGGTTGATAAAATAACCATTGACCTAGGGAAAAACACCTTGAATTAATTAAGGTTTGTGTTATAGATTTCCACATATTTACCTATGTATCTATCTAGGATTAGTTTCATCTCAACTCCAAACTTGAACCACCTCCACAAGCTTGGGAGATCTATCCATTACATATGATTTTACTCACACATAGGTGAGGGGAAAAGGGTTTACATAAAAGAAACCATGAGCACACAGGCCCATACATAATAATAGGAGAGAAGTCATGCAAGACAATAATTTAATTTAATAATAAATTAAATTAAATCAGACACATACAAAGGTTTGGTCTATGCTCATGATCATCCACATGCATGAAAAAAAATTATGCATTTAATAAAACTAGAATTAAATTATTAATCATTCTTATTTAAGATAAATCACACCTGAATAAATTAATTATCTTCTTTAATTAATCAATTATTTTATCTTAATTCTCATCTTAATTTCCTTGAGATTCTCATCCATTATAATTTTAAACAAATAAAATAAATTTATTTAAAATTAACTTTGTACATAAATGTACCTTAGAGGAAACACAGTGAATACCCATCCAAATATACCCAACATGTATTATAATCATATACTATTTACTCTTGTGACATATGGAATACATGAATTATCACATAATTTCATGATGTGCAGTATCAACTTAATGATTACATGAATTACATGATTTTTCAGTCACATGTTATGCTTCAATGCACATAGAGTAACAACTGTAATACAAATTATACATGATATGTATATCTAAACATTACATAGATATTAATTAAACATTTATATATAAAAATATTAAAACCTATCAAATGGAGTGTCCTATCAACTTAATGACTACATGCAAGAACATGTCGATAAGGTTTACGTAATATAATAAATAAATTTTAAATATATGTAATTTGGTATAAGTACACGACATGTAAAGATGAGATATATGGCGTGTACATCTCTCATTGTGTATCTGAGGCACATGCATAGGGACTCAATGTGTAAATTGTGCCTCATCAAATTGGAGTACATGATGTGTATAAGAGACTACACGGTGTGTGGTATCCTTGTTACATAGTCACCATTCAGGTAGGCCATGTATGGTAATACACGGCCCATATGTGACTCAAAGGGACTACATGCCATGTATGTGGGCTACACAGAGTGTAATCCAGTTGACTGTGTGCCACCTTGGCTCGGTCAACATGTGGTGTAAGAAATAAATACACCACATGTCATCAATTCACACAGTTTGAATTAATTTCTGAATTAATTCCTGATGCATTGATTATAAGTACACGGTGTGTAAATTTAGTTACATTGTGTGTAATCTTTTGTTATCCAACCATAATCCTTGGAACCTACAGATGAGTTCTTCATTTTTATTTAATTCATAAAATTAATCGTATTGATTAGATCTATTAGAAATGAAGGAGAAAGAAGAAGATCTATCAATTCAGATTAAAAGGAATGATTAAACTTGAATTGAAAACTAAATCAAAAATACATAAATCATTAAAAAATATTTAATAATTATAAATAATTATTTGACCACTCTAATACCACTTGTAGGTTCCGGGTATAGTGTAAGTGTGCGATGGATCGTGCCCAACTTTTATTTTTTCCATGATTAATGATTAATCCTAGATTTTACACAAAGTTGAACTTTGTGATCAACAAAATTAAATCAAATAAATAGATAAGGGATATAATTTTGGATCCAGAGATAGGATCATCACATATAATATATAATTAATTTAATTAATTAAATAATTACCTTGATGGAATTATTTATTCATTGATGGATTTGACAACAGATCTATGTTGTTCTATTGTTTTGTTGTGGGAATCAAGAGTAGATTTCCTCTAGTAGTGATCAACATGTGTTCCAAAAATCTATGAACGTCATCATAGGAATCTATGGGTGCTATCATGGAAGATCCTATCTCTTGTGTCATCCACCTTTTATCTCCTTGAGAACCGATTCCAAAGCATTCTCCTAGATCTCTCTTGACTTGAGAGTGGGATATGTAGGAAGATCTCTCTCCATTCTTGGGAGCTCTCTTATAGGGAGATCTCTAGGGCTTTAGAGCAATCTAAAAATCTATTGTGCATAACCAAAATAAATGAATTGTCTCTTAGAGAAAATAATATAATTGGGTTTATATATCGCTAGGGTTAGAAATAAATAATTTCACAAATTCCCCTTATTATTTATTTCATCCCTACGGAACCCCATGTCAAATAATAACAATATTATTATTTTTCTATATGCTATTAAATTCTAGATTAAATTAAATATCATTTAATTAAACAATATTCAATATTTATTATTTCTCATCGGACCATAAAACTTGGTCCTCCATTCCTCTACAATATTTATCAAGACATGAATAATGACTATTTATTTATTAAATAAATATATTATTTATTATTTATTATCAAACCATTAAAATCAGTCTGTCATTCCTCAAAAATATTCATCAGTCCTTGAATAATGACTATTTATTTATTAAATAAATATCACTACATTATTCACCAATAAATGAATAAATATTATATTCACTAAATATAAAATAAATATTTATTAAATATTATGCTCACATTATATTCTCTCGTATAATTGGTGATAAAATAAATGAGATTAAGAAAATAATTATTATTATTAAACCACGTGTGGGAATAATATTTTTCAACTTGTTAAATAATAAATAATATTATTATTATTTAATTGAGATTTTGGATACACTTAGTGTGTGACCTTATAGGCCTCTTTCTCAGTGGAATTAGGTGAAGCTGTATAAAGTCTAAGGTTAGCATCTAGAAACATGACAAGGTACCCATAGAAAAATAAGTTAATGTCAAAGAGACATAATACCTCATACGGATGCTTACTGTGTAATATAATCCCTTTATTATGATATATCTAATCAAGCAGTTTGCATGTCGGTGCTATCAACCTAAGTGCTCGATGTCTCTTTCTTTTACTTCCCGACAATTGAACTTGCCTATAGAAAACCATGACCATGGATTTATTTAGGCTATATCATTTCCTTCAAAGGAAATAAGATATCAAATTATGTTAAAGAATATAAGGGGAAAATCCTTTCTCGCTTATTCATTAATGAGGTATTACTTGTGATGCAACCAACGTATCCTACCTCACCGCAAACATCTCTCATCATGGTTTTTATCAATACATTAAAGTATGTGACTCATAATACTCATTAATAATAATCTTAAAGTATAAGGATCAATACACATTTCCCATTATAGGAACATTCAATGACACATATAAATGTGGATTTTCAACTGGTGGGTCTCATTCTCATAATATCCTACTAGATATTACCAAGGGAATACACCATGAGAAGGTGACTCAAAGTCCTATGAGACTCCACCCCTAATAGAATGTATCATTTGTGTCCCTCAAATGATATCATCTAGCTATAGAACATATATTTAAGTATAGTGTCATAGAACTTTCAGGTTCTCATCATAACGGGGAATCGTTATGACATTTTCGTGTGACGGATACTTTTAGGAAATTATCACATACTATGTCATACAGAAGAGAAATCATGATGTGATAAGAATTTATTAATATTCAAAACTATGAATATAGGTTATCATAAAGTAAAAATAAATTCGTTCTAGGGTACCAACTCCAACATACCCATACCCACTCCATCTACCCTTGGTAGATCATAAGCCTAATGCCCCTGCTATTGAAATGATCTCACTGGTAGCTGCTATTGAGGCTAGCACTGGACCTGTATTCCTCCACCAAACTGAACTCAAAGAACCATTTAGCACTAGTTCTAGTGATGGAAATTAACTCCATAGAAATAACACACTATCCTAAAGTCCCTGGGAAAAGTACGAAAACCATTGGCCCTAGAAGTCTGAAAGGGAAGTTACTGAGTTCAAATCTCAGGTGGTCAAAACCTCAAAGACCTTGGTGCCTGAGACCTTCCACTAAAAACTCTACTCTTCGAGGAACCCTGATGGTTCCCCTATCATAAAAAAACCCTCTCATGAGTGTATCCTCTCGATCACCTCCACCTTCTTTTGAACCACCAGATATGTTCGCAGTGTAAAAGGAGTGAATGTATATTGGATAGAAGGACAGGGTGCCTCCTTAAGAAGCCTTGCATAAAAATCCTCATCTGGAAAATGATCTAGGGTAAAATACATAAGGTCCTTGAACTTGATTCCCAACCCTAGAACTGACATACTCCCCTGCTAAAGGTAAAGAAGCTTTTACCTCATCACTTAATTTATGGCAGATGAAAGTAACTCTACTCAGAACTCTTTATAAAAGTCAACTCATGAAACATATTCCTCCTTCTACTCGCCTAGATACAACATCCACCACTGAAATGTAATTCCCTACATCAAGATAACTGCCAAAGGGACCCAGTACTCCACCGAGGTCTGGATCAAATTGAAGGCAATCCAATGATACTCCAGCCATCTCTCTATCTCCACATCTAAAACAATGCCCTCATACATCCCCAAAGCATGTCACTAAAAAGTGTGCAAAGCCCGCTACCACTAATCATCCTCCTCAACCAAATCAACCCTTAGGAGATCAACCAGATGTGACTACTAAACCTCCACTACATGAACAATGACCAGGATCCATATCTAAAAGAGTAAATAAAGATTTCCTAATCCCAAATAGTATATAATTTTATTTAGAATAATTTTAATTAAAATTATTCACTTTAATCTTACCAAAACAACCTAACTCAAACAGGAACATTGGTCATCATGATGCATGTACCTCTCTTAGGTCTCTAACATGCAAATAGGTCCACCTCACTTGGCCATTAAATAAGCTCAAAGCCTATGTACTAGATCACAGGGGGGCCTAAAATCATGTTTCCTAGCCAGTCTCCCCATACCAAGGTCAACTATCATTGTTTCCATACCAAACCATGAAAACCTAATAGTTACTAACTTTAAAATCCATCCTATATCTCAATCACCACCTTTGATACTACTCTTTCATGATCCCCTCCCACCAAAGATACTGTAAGTTAGGGTAGAGAGATAATGACCCCTAATTCCTACCTCTAGTACGTCTCAGGTTGACGATAGGAATCGAGGGTATATAAATATCATAAAATGTAAGTCATTACCCTCTATACAAATATATGATTAGAGGATAAGATGAATAATACAAAAAAAACTCAATGACGTAATATAAAAAGAAAAAAAATGATCCCACAATGCATGTATAAATAAAATATATACAGATAAAAGTCTCCAAATTAAATACCCAAAAGAAAATCTAAAGCAGCAACACAAAAAATGTCCAAAGGTAAAAGCTAGTAATGTCCAGTATGATCCAATAAGTCCTCTTGGAAACCTAAAAATTAGTTTATATACATAGTGTGATCATACAAGTATACTTAGTAGGAAAACCATAGTCTCTCATGCACATGTGAAAGAAATAAACTAATGCACCTGTAAGAAAGTAGAAAAACCAAACAACACCTACATAGGTATATAATCCATCCCAACATAACTAAGGTAGGATCACCAAAAATGCTATCCAAGTATAGTAACATAATAAGAATCATATTGATAAAGGTTACCCCACACTTATATCCCACTGATTTTCCACTCTCACACCCCAACATCACATGTCCCGGTGTTCCCATCTCTTCTTAATAACATAAACCACCACCCCATATCACAGTCACATCTCATATTTCCTACAGAAACCTAAGCCACCACCCCATGGCACGATCACATCTCATCTCACCCTAAGACACCTGGGTCATCACATCACAACCACTACCATAACCAGAGTAGTAGGGTGTCGTGAACATGGATAACATCAACCTCATTCAATCCTCCTACCATGCATAACCCACACCATAAGCTTCCCCATAGAACGGTCACATATTATCACACCCATAAACACTTGGGCTACCACCCCATGGTAAGGTTAAACAAACTATCACCTCACCACCCCCAAAAACGTATCCAAATGAATCATCACCTTACAGGACCAAAAGAATGTCTAAAAAACCACCATCTCATTGCCCCAAAACCATGACCAAACAAACTATCACTGTGTTTCCCCAAAAGCATGGATAAAAAAACCATCACCTCACCACCCTAAAAGAGCATCCAAAAAAACTATCATCTCACCATACTATATCGCAGCCACACATAGAAACACATTAAATATCATTTTATAGATTTAAAAAGGGTCTTTTATCACATTCCACTTATTTATTTTAGGATCATTATCACACAAGCCATAAACCCAAGGAAGCCATTTCATTAACCAAATATAAGCATTTAGCCAATTTCTATTTTAGGGTGATACCACAATAACCAAACAACAAGGGATCCACAACAAATATAAAACCAGCACAAAAAAATCCCCCAACAACCACATTTTTCAATAGGGAATTCATCCAATATAATAAAAATATTACAATATCACAATAATGTAAAAGTTTTAGAAGCATGTGAACTATTCCCTTTTCCCACTTTAATTTCAATTATCCAATTATTTACCTTTAATTAATCTAGAAAAATCATCCCCCATAGATAAATAAGAGTAAATCCCTTCTACATGGTATAAAAAAGTGATAAATGGGTTATTCCCTACCTCAAGGAATCTTTTCAATCTCACTGTGCATCATAGGGAGAAGAAGAAACTACTCAGAAACCACCGCCACACAACTAACTCATATATAAACCTACACCACACCAAAGGGATGTCAAAAAAATAACCCATACACACCCCAAACCAAAATGGCACCCCCACAGCAGATCTTTGAAGAATAAAAGAAGTAAAACTATGGGGAAAGATGTGAGAACCCACCATGGATCGCCAATGATAGTCCATAGAAACCCATAGATTGAAGTAGGAGGAAAGGGGATGAAGATGCTCTGAGATCCACCTAGGGTTCACCTAAAATGACAGGAGGGGATTGGTATTGTTGAATGAAAGAAAAAAGATTGAGAAAACCTATTTTAAAACCCAGAACCTTCACCTTTCACATTGTAAAACCCTTTCATGACATATAATTCACAGGTTTCCCAAAACTACAACTTATTTCAAAATTCAAATTGCCTCAACCTTTAAATTAATTATACATCATGAATTAACCTTTCATGATGTGAATCCATTTCACACTACACACCTTAGCCGAACACAAGCTGTGAATGTGCTAGCTTCACAAGCCACAAATCACCAATTCATGTCATATAAACCATTCACGATGTAAATATCCTATATTAGACCACAAAACCTCCTCTGGAATCCTCTGAAACTCCTCTAAAACATAAAAAATAGAAAATTAATGAACTGGGAAGGCATAGATCATTAAAAAAGGTCCTCAACCTACCCTAGTAAAGGTATATGGCATATATAGGGAGTACATGGTATATCCCATGAAATATTCACTAGATCATGCCATTTCCCATGTATCTCTACCTATGCTTGTGTACATTGGTCATTCCCATGTATTATGGTCGTTACGTGTATATTGGACTTTTTCGGGTACTTGGTTGTGCCCATGTACACTATTCATGACCATATGTCTGGTTGTCCCTATGTCTGTCTACTCCCAGAGTACATACTAGGTCACCAGCTACGAGTCACATGGAATGTGACATGTGTCACACAAAGTGTGATATTTTAATCTTCACATTAATCCTATTGGCATATAAGGGGGACACATAACATGTGTTCTTCCAGAGTATACATCATGTAGTTGGGATTTTCACAAAAATCCCAGAAAACTTCATGAATTTTCTCCACCAGAAATTCTACCATGAGACCCACCTATAATCATAGATCTAGAATCGTCTAATACTATCCATCACTAGTGACTATATTTCATCCACTAAATCCATCTGTGAATCATCCTTGTCATACTGCATCATCCAAACATTCGAGCCTGTGAAATGAAGATTGTTGATCTGTCTCCTAATCCAACTTCTGGTCATCCATCATCTTCAAACACCACTATCATGCCATTGATTCCAAACCTGAACCTGTGGTATTGATATGTTGTGCCAAATATTGATTGATAAATTATCATTCACTAAGTATTTTTCAAACCACTGGCCAAAAGGAATACTGATGCTGATCACATATAGAACGAGGGGAGAAAAAAATAAAACAAAAATATAAGGAATAAACATCATCCAATGTTCATGTTGGAATTAATAATTTATCTTAAGGGTGATAAATGAAGAGGATTATCAAATAAAAATCCATTCCTAATTCCAGGAAGATAAAACAATACCCAAAAATCATACATCAATACACGGATAAATTATGTTAGAATGATTTACTAGTGTTCAACATGGGATAAAAAATAGGGATAAAATCTAAAAAATAAAATCCTATATCAAGTTTGAATTGATCATTAAGGAAGAACAGTTTTGTGTTCTCATATTTGGTGATATTTATGAACTCTTTTTCCATTGGAGATCATTGTGGTACTCTGATCGTCGATCCATGATCCCAGAATCTGCCAATGCTATCTTCCATGATCCTCTAAAATCTCTATGGTTATGCGGATAACCCTAGGGTTTTAGAATAATCATGTTTTATAGAGTAATATTATGTCTGGATAAATAAATAAATAATAAATTTATTTATTTACTTATTTATCATTTAATATTCTTCCTATGATTTCACCTTGACCAACCACCCAATGCTGATAAATATTATGGTGTGCCTAGGGTAAAACCTACATTCTGGATTCAACTTAAGTCTCAGATTTCCCATATGAGTCCATGTTTGGGATTTATTCCATTATTTTAAGAAATTTTCACGTACATGACATAATATATTTAATGTTTTTATTATATCCACACTGAGGCTCCCTAGGACTCAAAATATCATGTTGGCTCAGCACCTAGATCCAAAAATATTCCTTGATATATTTCGAAGTATTATATGGAAAAAATATATTTGTTACACCCATGGGTTAAAATATTTATTATTCAATAACATTCCATATTTCTAGGTACTCAAGGACTCATCCTAAGTTACCATAAATGAGATGCATAACCAAACACAACCAGCTGCCTTAAGAAGTGGAGAAAGGAATGAAAAAACAAGAAACCTGGTCATTAAACCTTTAAATAAGATTCATTATCATACAATAAACTCAAATTTCATCACAAAAATAGGCAATTCCATCTTCAACATGTTATATCAGTCCTAGTTTCATCCCCGACACCACCCTGTATATCACTATGCATCCATCTAGCCATCACCGGTGCCAACTATTATCATAACCTCAGGCATCCCCACCCATGTATCGTCAACCATCAACCATCTTAGGATTACATCACATTTCATAGCAAGGCTCACATACATAGCAATACATAAGGTATTAAGGAAACAACTAATAGGTTGAACATGGCATCTAGGCCCTAAAACCAAGGAATCCATCCTTTATAAGAAAATATGTTCACTCATACCCAAACATTTATCTTTATCAAACAACTAATTATTTAAATTCTTGGATTAACTAATTCATTTATTACAGGTTACAACCATAGGAAACCTAAGGCATCAACTATTAAAAGCTACTAATTATTTAAACATGCTTTCAATCATAACTTCCAATTTCATAAAACTTAAGGAAGAAAAAATGCCTCTTTATTATTTTTTTAATAATCATACCATATTCTAATTATTTATCCAAATAACATTAACATAAGGAAGAAAATTTCCAATTAAACATGAAACAAGCATCACTATGATTTCCATAAAATATAAGAATGATTTCATTTAAACATTCCTCTTTAATTATTTAGCTAACAACCATTATCATCTTTATATTATTTATCCATTTCCATCATATCAAACATGATAAACCATAGCATAAATATAAATAATATTCTATATAGAAAATCAAGAGGCAAAATATTTCACAGTGTAAAAACATGTGATCTATACAATCATATACCATACCTTTTCATTATTCTGATTTAATATTCATTAAGGTTAATTCCACCATTTCCTAAAGTGATAAATCATGATGAATTTACAATTTCAAATAAAATGATAGGAGAATAAAAAAATCCCCTATCTTGATTAGAGGTTCGATGTTATTCGTACAAGATATATGATCGAGGTACAACCACTATTGGAAGGAACACCACCAATCCTAAGGAAAGATAGACGAAACCTAGTATCCAAAAACCACTAAAAACCCACACCAAACAACACCTAAAACAAGGGGTTTTAACACCACAAACATCAAAATAAAAGCATAAACTAATGGTGAAAGAAAATAGGAGGAAAACAGGTAACTTGAACAATATTCATTCGAACCTCCAAAAACAAGATGTTGAAACCATTAGGAATCGATTAAGGGGTTCCAAAGAGAGGTAGAATAAATAATACCCATAAATTATTATATTGATGGAATCATCCACATGAGAAAATGAGAAACTGGTACCTAGGTTCACTAAATGCTTCTAGAATTCAAAGGACTTCTTGAAGGAGGTGAACAAATCAATTATTATAGGGGAAGGTTTGAGTTAAAGCTTCGTTTTAAGACCCCTCTTAACACCCCACATGTATCCCCTTTTGAACCAGTCAAGATCCATGAGGATTGGTAGATTTTTTTGTTGTTTCAAATGATCTTGAACACCACCAAAACTTCCACCATGGTCTCTCCATATTTTTTGTGGCTCTTGAGCACACTGACCTCAAACTAGCTTTCCTTATGACATGTTGTACAAACACAAGCCATTTTCCTTTTTCGTAGCTTCCAAAAAGGTCTTGGAAAGTCGTTTTTACTAGTTTTTTTAGAGAAAAAATTCTTTAAGACACCATTCTTAGTTCCACACCCACCATGGGTGTTTTGGGTTGTCCATTTTAGACAAAAGGAACACACCAAGGCCCAAAATGTCCTCTAAAATGACTTGGAAATCCATTTTGATAGTTGTGGTGCACTAAAACCACAAGACTAGTCTAAAACATACTCCACCACACCCTTAACTAGGTCTTGGTGAAATTTCTAAAGTTTGAAACTCCTCTAAAGACTTCAAAACACCTCCAAAATCCCTCTTGGCACCACCAAGACTTGAGAAAACACAAAGGAAAGGTTGGAAAGATCCAAACCACTATAAGTTTCTAATGAAATAAAAAACATATGATCAATGAATTCTCAACCATAATTAAATTTATAATTTTTTACTTTTTTTATCTTATTTATTTATTTTTCCTTTATCCTCTTTCTTTCTTTTTGAAAATCACAAAGGGTGCGAAATTTAAGAAAAAATTGTTTTCACTTTAAGTATTATTCTATTTCAGTCAATCTTTTTCAAAGGAGGAGTATAATTTTCTAATGAATTTTGTTTAAATTTATCTCAAATTAATGGGGGTAAATTCTATATCATGAATATCATAGAGAGATTCCATTTTTAATTTTAGTTCTTTTCATATTTTCTTATGTGTATTGTGTTTTTTAAGGGGGATATTATTGAATCAATGAATCACTTTATTTATTTATTTTGGAATTTACAATACAATTTATATAAAAATGATCTAACTTGTAACATCCCATTTCATTGATTGGGTAAGTTTTTTCCTTTTTTAAGTTCCCTTAATTTCCCTTGTTGGTTCAAAGTTTTTAGAGGTCATTTTTTGGGTTTACTGCAGGCTGTAGAATAGGTACACATCGTGTACCTAAGGTACACATCGTGTACCTAAGGTACACATCGTGTGCTTGTTTTTAGATACATTTCATGAAAGGGGAGATCACGTTGTGATCTGGTACACATTGTGAATAGTGGGTACACATTGTGTTGGGTGAAAATGTCAGTTTTTATCCCGAGGTGATGGGTTTTTTGGAATAACTTGTCCATCATGGACTACACGTCGTAATCCTTGGGTACACATCATGACCTGGCCCGTGTCCAGGTTTAAGTCACACATTCGTAAATTCTGGTCAGTATGTTCTTTCTAGAATTTATTTCTCTTGAACTAAAACCCTTTCTAGGCATTTTTCAGATCCCCCCCCCCCCCTTCAGAATGATCTGGTTGTATTTAGATCATCCTTTCTCTTGCAGTACGATTTCTGAGTAGGTGTTCTCTCTTGTTCTTCTAGTTTCTCCCTTTCTCCTCTCTTTGGTTTTGATGGATCATCTAGGAATTGATGGATCTATGTCATTTGGTGTTGGGTCTTTCTTCTAGGTTGAGTTTCAAGATCTCCTTCACCTTCATTCTCGTTGATGGGTGTCATTCCAAGTGTCGTTCTTTGGGAAAGAGGTAGCTGGTTCCATTCTGATTTTCTAAATTCATTAAATTTTATTTTCTTAGTTTATTTCAATCACTGATTTAAATTCAATTTCTTAAACCTACTTTAAATTTCTTTGATAAAACCCAATTCCAGTGAATTGGGAGATTTGAAATGGTTATGGCATAGAAATTTGGAAAACCCCCAATTCTATTGAATTGGGGTGTGTTTATGGAAATTGGTTGATTTAAATTGTTGAATTTAAATTATGTGTTTGATGGAAATGATTTCAATTAAATTGTTGAATTTAATTGTGGAAAATAAATTTTTGAAAGGATGGAATTTATTTTGAATGGATTTTAAACTTTTGAAAAAGGGTTAAAATGATTTGATATAAACCCAGTGGTTTTATCTTGTGAAAGAGGTATGTTTTTGAATAAAACCTATTTTAATTTTAAAGGGAAACAAATTGGAATTTTTGAAAATGAAGAATGGGATTTATTGTATTTTAATTAGTATTAAAATAAATAGCTCATCATGTAAGATCACATTCAAGCCTTATATATTTAGTGAGTTATTTGGATACACTCTATGTTATTATAACATTCTAAAACATACATGCAGCAGGTCACATCCCCGACAGGTTGGTGATGAGTCACCTTTGGCCAGTGTCATGGTTATGTGTGTATACACATTTTGATGAGTTCACTTAGAGAGTTAGGAATCCTATAGCTTGTTAATACTATCATAACTTTTGGCAGATTACCATTTTCCTTGCTTGTTTATTTATATTTGAGATATAAATGTATGCCAATGTTATTTGAACTACTTTACATGCCTGCTGAATTTATATAAACTGTTTAATATAATTGTTTTACTTAATCCATTGTTTTATAAATATCCCATCTCTTGTAAAGTAAAGCATGTGATTTGAATTTATTTTCCATCATTTTGAAAATTCATAGCATGATTTGTTTAAATATTCTTTTTAAATTTCTACACCTATTTATTTTGAAAAATTGAATTATTTTCTTTGGATAATCTATATTTGGCATCTGTTATGGAAGATTTGGTGGTATCCTATTGGGCTTAGTCTCACACCCTAATTTTGATTTCGAGTGTTTGTAGACTTTCTTCTTCCAGGATCAAGCAAAGTAAAGGGATATCTTAGAGGTGAATCCAACTGTTGAGCTTTGATTTGGTGAGTTGTGTCCTAAGGGACCTTGGGTTTTTTTCCTATTTTAGTACTTGGGTTTTAGTACTTTGGATTGTATATCTTTTTGTATTCTGGTACTTTACTCCCAGTGGAGTTTTCCTTTGATATGCATACTGTCATGTTATCTTTTTCTTTCGTATTCTTGTGGCAAAAATCATTCCCACTTGTATGTTGTATGATGTCATGTTCTAGTCACCAAATCATGGGGATCGGGAATGCCCTTCGATTCATGTCAGGGCCAGCTCATTTATTGGGTTACCAGGGTACCTGGGTTGGTTCATGACAAATTGCTATTAGAGGAGGTTGTTGATATTTTTTCTTGAAGTTAGTATGCATTTTTGAAATCTTTTTAGGACTTAAGAGGTAGTTGCGATTGAGTGCCTAGCCAGCTCTCACCATAATGAACCGTAAGTCACTAGGGGTGGTTAGGGAAATTCATCTTGTGGATTAGTTTTAGTATTTTCCCTATATAGATTTGGATAGGTTGAAATCCAAATATTTTTGTTCCTTATGTAGAGAATATTTTCTCTTGTTAATCAGTTTGAGTTTTAATCTAATATTCTCCTTTTATCCGCTGTTGGTGTGTATCATCATGCCTCTGAGAAGACATGTGAATAAGATACAGTAATAGTCTTCTACTGAACATCAGCAAGAAAATCCTATTATTGATCTGAATCTGGTTGAGGTGATTGTGTGCACTGTCCAAGCTCTAGGACATGCACCACCTCCAGTTTCCACTCAGGTTCCAGCTATGGATCCTCAGGGGGTGTTCTTTGGAATCGTTCTCAAGAGTTCCTTCACCATAATCCACTAGTCTCCAAAGGCTCCACTAGCCCTTAATATTCTAAGGAATGGTTGAGCAAGATAGAATGTATGTTTGAGTTCTTGGAGGCACATGATGCGATCAAGGTGAAGTGTGCCACCTTTGTACTGAAGGGAATAAGCAGGAGATGGTGGGACATGATGGTGATGGTAGGGAAGAATGAGGGCTTAGAGTGGAAGGAATTTAATATTCTTTTCACTAACTAGTTATATCTAGAGTCAATGGTGTTGGCCAAGGCTGTGAAGTTTTTCAAGCTTGAGCAGGCCAATAAAACACTGATCGGGTATTCAAATTGTTTTCCTGATCTAGTATAGTTTGCACCTGATATAGTCTCTAATGAGAGGATGAATGCTCTATGGTTCGAGTTGGGACTTCGATCAGATATTTGTTCTCAGGTTTTCTTGTTAAATATTCCCACTTATGATAATGTGATTGATAGGGTGATGATGGTTGAGATGGACTTGGATGGAAAGTCAGGGTTGACGGGAGTTCCTTTTTCTCCCAGTGGCAGCGTTGGTTCCTTCAAATAAAAACAGAATCATGATTTTGATCCTTGTGGAAGTTCTCAATGGAATATTCATTCCATACCTCCTACAGCTCTAGGAGTAAGTTTTTTGACTTTCTATAATGTGGAAATATAGGACATTCTATGAGATTTTTCACTGAGGCACCCAAGAACTGTAGCTCATACAAATGTTGAGGGAACTTGCAGAGGTTCTTCTATCACTTCTCTACTCCTCATAGTGGGACAGGATCATCATCTCCTCCTAAAAATATGGGGCAATCAAATTATTCAATGATAAAAGGGTTCCATCCACATTCATCCAAAACAAATCTTCTTCACGCAATGGAAGAGTCTTCAGAGGAAGCAGATACGGGTCCAATGACTATGAGAGGTACCATTACCATTTCTTTATCATTAGTGACTACACTTTTTGATACTGGTGTATCTCACTATTTTATTTCAACCCGTATCATTAATATTCTTAATCTTACTATGGAGAAATTATCTTATTCAATGGATATTACTACACCAATTGGTACAAAAAGAGAGCAAGGTCTTTATAGCCCTACTTGTGTCATATCACTATCATATGTTGAGCTAGCTTAGAGCTTTCTGGTTCTTGATATGAAATATCTTAACGTCATATTCGGGATGGATTGGATCATTACCAACAAATCCCAAATTGATTTTTATCTCTGGAGGGTCTACTTTACTACACCTAGTGCTGTGCAGCTTTTCTTTTAAAGAGAATGGGACCCAAGGTCGAGTAGAGTTAGACCTTCTTATCTAGAGTTGTGGAAAGTGATATCAATGTTTTCTTTTGACCTGAAGCGAGATTCAATAGGTGGTGATCTTCCTCCAGTCTTCATCAAGTTTTCTGACGTGTTTCCTTAATATTTCTCTAGTCTGCCACTGGTGAGAGAGGTTGAGTTTTCTATTGACTTAATGCCTAGAACTTAACCAGTCTCTATCCCCTCTTACCAAATGGATCCAACTGAACTAAAAGAGCCAAATTCTTAGCTGGGTGATCTTCTTGAGAAAGGGTTTATTTGTCCAAGTGTGTCACCTTGGGTAGCGTCGGTCCTCTTTGTTAATAAGGCTGATGGTTCTCTTCACTTTTATGTTGATTATCAAAAGCTCAATTGAGTTAGGATAAAGAAAAAATATTTTTTTTCCATGGATTGATGATCTTTTTGATCATCTGAAAGGGTCAAAGTGGTTTTCAAAGACCGACCTTCGATCTGGTTACCATCAGTTGAGGATAAAAGAATCTAACATTCAGAAAACCACCTTTCGAAGTAGGTACATCCATTAAGAGTACCTTGTTATGCCTTTTTACCTAAAAAATGATCCTGCTTTTTTCATGGATTTAATGAAACATATTTTCCATGAGTATCTGGATACCTCTGTGGTAGTCTTTTTGGATGAAATTATTGTTTACTCCAATTCTAAGGAGGATCATGTGCAACATATGAGAACAGTTTTGAGTCTGATAATAAATTGACACCTTTATGCTAAGATTTCAAAATGTGATTTCTAGATTCAGGAAGTGTAATTCTTGGGACACGTGGTGTCTGAATAGGGTGTATTAGTTGATCCTAAGAAAGTGAAGGCTTTTATGACTTAGGAGAAACCATGTAATGTCTTCGATATTAGGAGCTTCTTGGGCTTAGCCAACTATTACCTAAGGTTCATGAAGGACTTCTCAAAGTTGGCTTCTCCAATGAATTATTTGACTCAGAAGGGGGTAAAGTATTCATGTAATGATAAATGTCAGAGTTCTTTTATTGATATGATGCATCTATTGACTACCGCGTCGGTATTGACTCTTCCAGAAGTCAGGCAGGGATATGTGGTCTTTTTTGATGCATCAGGTTTAGGATTAGGTTGTGCTCTTATGAAGGGTGATCATGTAATATCATATGGATCTCTTCATCTTAGGCCACATGAGAATAATTATCCTACCCATGACCTGGAGCTTGCAGTAGTGATGAACGCACTTACGAGTTGGCAGGACTACCTTTTTGGTGAGAGGTTTATGGTATATTCAGAACACAAAATCCGGAATTATATCATCTCTCAAAAATATTTGAATCTTCGGTAGAGGTTTTGGGTGGAGTACCTACAATCTTTCTACTTTGACATTGACTATAACCCAGGGAAAGGGAATTTAATTGCTGATGCTTTGAGCAGGAAACCTCCAACCCAGGTAGTGAAAGAGTCTTTAGAAGAGTGTAATTTGATGGATATCTTTTCATAGTTTCATATTAGAGTTCAGGAGGAAGGGGTTGATGTTTCTTTATCTATAATTTAGTTGATGTCTACTCTTCTTGAGATGATTCCTAAAAATCAACAGCTTTATGATGAATTCTATAGCATTAGAGAATCCCTTTATGGTGGGGATACAATTTCCCAATGGTCATTCTCCAAAGGGGGCATTCTTTGCTATCAAAATCACTTTGTTGTGACGTTAGTGGAAATAAAGTAAATGATGGGTGTTTCCATAATTCTCCATGGTTTGTGCACACAAGAACCATGAAAATGTTCTACGACATGAAATAGTAGTTCTGGTGGCCAGGTATGAGATGGGACATTGCTGAGTTTGTCTCTCGTTGTTATACATTCCAACAGGTGAAATCCAAGCACCAGAACCCTTTGGGTTTGCTTAAACCACTTACAGTCCCTATTTGGAATTGGGACAAGATCTCTATGGACTTTGTGGTTGGGTTTCCTCATACCCAAAGAAAGAAGAATGCAATATGGGTTGTGATCGATAGTCTGACATAGTCAGCTCACTTTATACCCATTTGTGATACGGCTAAAGTTGAGGAGTTGTGCAATCTATACATGAAAGATATTGTTTGTTTATACAGAGTTCCATCTACTATAGTACCTGATAGGGATCCTCATTTTACTTCTCACTTTTAGAGAGGCCTTCAGGAGGCATTGGGATCTCAGGTCCATTTGAGCATGGCCTACTATCTTTAGACGGTTTTCCAGATAGAAAGAGCTATATGGATTCTTGAGGATATGCTTTGAACCTGTGTTCTTGATTTTGGTGGGGCTTGGGATGATCACTTAGGGCCGGTTGAGTTTTCTTACAAAAACAGTTACTAATCTGCTATTAGAATGGAACTTTTTGAGGCCTTTTATGGTTGGCCTTGTAAATCTCTGTTGTGCTGGTCGGAGGTTGGTGAAAGTTCTTTGGTTGGACCAAGCTTTATGCAAGATATGAAATCAAAGATTTAGCTGATACGTCAGAGGATGTTGACAGCACAAATATGATATAAGTCTTATGTTGATCGAAATCATATACCTTTAGAGTTTTCAATTGGTTATCAGGTGTTCTTAAAGGTTTCACCCCAGTTGGGTCATCGACATCTTGGGGGGTAAGGGAAGCTTGATCCTTGATTTTTGGGACCTTTTGAGGTTATTGAGTAGGTGGGTAAGGTTATGTACCATTTGGAACTTCCACCATAGCTAACGTTGATACATAACATGTTCCATGTATTTCATCTAAGAAAGTATCTAGCTGGTCCATCTCATGTTTTGAGCTGGAGTGATCTTGAGATCGAGCCCGATTTATCTTTGATCGAGAGACCTGTCAGGATAGTAAATTATGAGGCTAAGGTACTTCATGGGATAATGATACCTTCGGTTCATGTACTGTGGAAACATGGCACTGATAGTTATGAGATGTGGGAGTGCAAGGAACTGAAGAGAGAGTAGTTGCCTCATCTCTTTGGCATGGAAGCTTCTTCATAGGATTTCTGGGGGTAGAAAGTTTTTATGGTTGGGATTTTGTAACATCTTGTTACCTTGATCGGGTAAGTTTTTTCCTTTTATAAGTTCCCTTGTTGGTTCAAAGTTTTCAGAGGTCGTTTTATGGGTTTATTATAGGTTGTATAATAGGTACATGTCGTGTACCTGAGGTACACATTGTGTACTTGTTGTTGGATACATTTCATGAAAGGGTAGATCACACTGTGATCCAGTAAACGTTGTGAATGATGGGTGCACATCATGTCGGGTGAAAATGTCAATTTTTAGCCTAAGGTGATGGGTTTTTTAGCATAAATTATCCAGCATGGACTACATGTTGTGACCCTTGGGTACACATTGTGACCCGGCCTGTGCCTAGGTTTAAGTCACGCATTTGGCAGTTTTTCTCAGTTTACTCTTTCTATACTTTTTTTCTCTCAAACCAAAACTACTCCTAGTAATTTTTCATAGTTTTCCCTCCTTCCGTAACGATATGATCAGCTTTCGATCATCCTTTCACTTGCGGTGTGATTTCCGGGTAGTTGTTCTCTCTTGTTCTTCTAGCTTCTCTCTTTCTCCTCTCTTGGGTTTTGATGGATCATTTAGGGATTTATGGATATATGACATGTGGTGTTATATCTTTCTTCTAGGTTGAGTTTCAAGATCTCCTTCACCTTTGTTCTCGTTGATGGGTGTCATTTCGAGTGTCGTTCTTCGAGAAAGAGGTAGGTGTTCTGTTCTGATTTTCCAAATTGATTAACTTTGATTTTATTGGTTTATTTCAATCATTGATTTCAATTCAATTTATTAAACTTTCTTTCAATTTATTTGATAAAACCCAATTCCATAGAATTTTGAGATTTTAAATGGTTATGGCACGGAAATTTGAAAAACCCCCCAATTCTATTGAATTGGGGTGCGTTTATAGAAATTGGTCAATTTAAATTTTTGAATTTAAATTATGGATTTTATGGAAATTATTTCAATTAAATTATTGAATTTAATTATGGAAAATTAATTATGGAAAGGATGGAATCGATTTTTAATGGATTTCAGACTTGTGAAAATGGATTAAAATGATTTGATAGAAACTCAGTGGTTTTATCTTGTGAAAGAGGCATGTTTTTTAATAAAACCTATTTTGGTTTTAAAGGGAAAGAAATTGGAATTTTTGAAAAGTAATAATGAGGTTTATTGTATTTTAAGAAGTCTTAAAATAAATAGCCCATCTTGTAAGAGTGCATGCAATCCTTAAGTAGTTAGTGAGTTATTTGGATACACTATATTCTATTAAAACATTCTAAAACATACATGTAGTGGGTAACATCACCAATGGGTAAGTGATGAGTCACCTTTGGCCAGTGCCATAGGGACGTGTGTATACACATTTTTTGAGTTCACTTAGGGAGTGCGGAATCTTATATCTAGTTAATACCATCGCACCTTTTCATAGATGAACTTGTTGATCTCTTGTTTATTTATATTTGAGATATAAATGTATGACATTGTTGTTTGAACTACTTTACATGCCTTCTGAATTTATATAAACTATTTTATATAATTTTTTTACTTAAGCCATTGTTTTAGAAATATTTCATCTCTTTTTAAAGTAAATCATGTGTTTTGAATGTATTTTCCATCATTTTGAAAATGTAAATCATGTTTTGTTTAAATATGATTTTAAATTTCCACACCTATTTGTTTTGGAAAATTAAAATATTTTCTTTGGATAATCTATATTTGTCATCTATTATGGAATCTTTGATGGTATCCTACTAGGATTAGGCTCACACCCTACTTTTTCCTTCGGGTGTTTGTAGACTTTCTTCTTCCAGGCTCGAGCAAAGGGAAGGGATCTCTTGGAGGTGGATCCAGATGTTGATCTTTGGACTTAGTAAATTGTTTCCTTAGGGAACTTGGGTCTATTTTCCTATTTTAGTACTTGGGTTTCAGTACTTTGGCTTCTATACCTTTTTGTATTATGGTACTTTACTCCTAGTGGTGTTTTCCTTTGATATGCATAATGTCGTGTTATCTTTTTATTCTGTATTCTTATAGAAAAAAATCATTCCCATTTTTATGTTTATGATGCTAAGTGCTACTTTCCAACCCATGGGGATTGGGAACACCCTTTGGGACATGTCAGGGTCAGCTCGGTTATCGGGTTACCAGGGTACTTGGGCTGGTTTGTGAGATAACTTGAGTTTTTTCCTAAGCTGTTATACTTGTTAATAATGAACTTTAGGCAACTAAAATATCAAAGAACTAAAATTATTTTACAAAAATCTAGTGATCTAAACTTTCATGATAGATTATGTCTATCAGATTTAGAATCACTATAGTGGTGATGATAAAACTCATTGATATATAGAGAAACTACTACCAAAGTATTTACAACTAATTATGAGTTTTTCAAAATATGACAATTGAAGTTTATTATAATGATTCCTATAAATTGATCCACAAATTGATCATTGTAAAATACATGAGAACATCTAAATCTAGTATTTTGAATGTTTTTTCTCATTTTGATTCTTTTAAATTTATTGTTACTGATATTGATTCTGATCAGTGTAATATTTTTCTTTATGAGTGTTCCTATTAAGAGTTATATTTGTAAGGTTCAGTTTGTTAAGATCTTAGAATTTTTCATTATAATTATTATTTTTCTGATCCTATGTGATTGAGGGATTCCGAGGATATGAAGATAGAGGAATTTTTTATCATCTGGATTATGGGATTTTGTGGATGGGAAGATAGAGATTTGGTACTTCTGGTGTGTGGAAGTGAGTTTCTACTGATAGGTTCAGTTGAGGGATTTTGGGTATAGGAAGAAAAAAAATTGATAGGTATAAAATTAGGGATACCTTATGGTAGGTTTAAAGTCATGGATATATTAGATTCAGTCTACAAATTCACTATACACTTTGGTTTAAAAGTGTGGTTTCAATAATATCCTATTAAAGGATTATTTGGTTTAGTAACCAATACTTCATGTTTTGTTTTTAACATTCCATTGTAGTCTTTTTAAATTTCTATTGTATTCATTTTTTATACCACTATGATAATTCTTATATCAGTTACTATAATAGAATTATTTTAAATATTCGTTGTGTTAATAATTTCATTGGTAATTTTTCAAATATTGACTACTTATTTCTTTTGTGATTACTTTATTTCATATAGTTTATAATTCTACTACATACATTTTTTTACACTGGTATATCAGTAATATGAAAAACCAATTGACTTAATACTTAAAGAGAATTAAAATTATAGGTTTTTTTAAACTTTAACTCACCCCCTATAATTTATTAACCATCATACCTTGGTACATCATGATGAAGTTTGAGGCATTGACCATTCACCTATAATGGTGACATCTTCCCATATGAAAATTCAACAGCATTCTAGGGATGGAAAATTGTGATAGTGTATGTTTCTGAACACTTTGATTGAGTATTTCCCATCATAACTTTATTCCTTGAGTTGAAGTGTAATACTTTTTCACTTGATGAAAAATTCATTGTTCAATTATATTATCATAACAAACCAGATTTTTCACTTTATATATCATTAAATTATCATATGTTTCTCTCCTTATCTCATCCAATTAATTCATCTGTAGAAATAAATTTTATTGGATGGTTATGAAATCAATGTTCAATTTATTTATAGCCCAGTGTGCTTTATGTTCTAGCTATGCAGGTAGGTGGAAGGTTTTTTTAATGAAAAAGCATTATGGGGACACTCTGATTAGTGTTTTGTTTGCAACCATGTATTCCTAAAGTGCTTCATTAAATTTATTGTACCAATCATTATGATAAGTATTCATAGTTTTCTCTAGGATTACTTTGATCTATCGAAATTTCATATTGGTTATTTATCTATGGATGATATGGAGTGATCATGTAATGTCAGCCTCCATTGTGTGTCATCGTCTTCTAGACATATAATTGTTGAAGTGAGTACTGCAGTGACTGATGATAAGTCTTATAATTCCAAACTGAGTAAATATGTATTTCTTCATAATTTTAATTACCAATCAATCAATTTTTTCTACACAGGCCTCATCTTCCACCCATTTTGAAAAAAAATTAACATGGACTAGGATGTATGATCTTCCAAATCATTTAATAAAATAACCCATGAAGTAGATCCCCCATATGTTAAAAACTTCAAAACTCATGATGTGATGTTTTGGTATCTCATGCTTCCTACTTATGCATCCAATTATTTGGAATTTATCATAATTCATGATTAACTTTCAAATATCAGGATGCATGTTGGGCCAATACAAACCAAATTATAACACTTTTCTAATCATGCGATGAACTCCATGATGTCCTCTTGATTTTCCAAAATTGTATAGAATTAAAATACCATAAACTTCTTCCTTTATGATACATCTTCAAATCAATCAATCCACATGGTCCATTAAAATTAATGGATCATCCCCATAATTATGGTTTACTTCATTCAAAAATCCTATCTTATGTGCCTTTGATAAATTTGGATACACAACACCTGAAGATAATTAATTCATGATGTCGGTATAACATGGTGTGACAGTCTTAGTGGAATATAGTTATTCATCAAGAAAATTTTCATTGGTAAATTACACATTAGTCACACTTGTTTAATATTCAATGCATGATAAATGACCAGTAATGAAATTCTTGGTTCCCTTGTTGTCATTGATTTCAATTTCAAATTCTAAAAGTAGAAATATCCACTGAATGAGTCTCATAATAGTGTCTTTATTCATCATCAAATACTGAAAGGTAGAGTTATTTGTATATATAGTGACTTTGTAGAACAAAAAAATGACTAGGATTTATCGAATGAAAATAAAACTTTTGGTGTTTCTTTTTTTGTTGTTGTGTGATTTTATTGATAATAATTCAACGTCCAACTAGCATAATAAATCAGTCTAAAAATCCTTCCTCTAATTTATACCAAGGAAGAACTTCCAAGTCACTTGTATCACACATTAATTTAAATAGTTGTTCCTAGTAAGGTGAAATATTTATCGAGGCTTATATCAAGAATTTCCTTAACAATTAAAATGTTTCCTAACATTCAAAACTAAAATTAAAAAGTGACATATTTTCCTAGTAGGGTGTTCAGGGGTGGGTAATAATAGATAAATCCTTAATTGATCATTGATACAATCCAATATTCCTGATAAAACCTCTGATAGAAAAAATTGATATAA
The DNA here is from genome assembly GCA_963277665.1 of Viscum album. Taxonomy (NCBI): domain Eukaryota; kingdom Viridiplantae; phylum Streptophyta; class Magnoliopsida; order Santalales; family Viscaceae; genus Viscum; species Viscum album. The sequence continues at coordinate 1,432,861,802 of OY728141.1, forward strand.
GAATAGGTAGTTTTGAAATTAACTGATCTTGGATGGATCAACTTCAATGCCTTTATTTGAAATTTTATGGCCTAAAACTATCCCAATTTGTACTATGAAGTCATATTTTTTCTAATTGAATGCCAAATTATTTTCTTCACATTTTCTAAAACTTTATCCAAATTTTATAGACATTCATCAAATAAATTTACATAAATGAAGAAGTTATCCATGAATATTTCCAAGAAATCTTTAATCATGTAATGAAATATTTCCATCATGTATCTTTGAAATGTGGCTAGTTAATTACACATTCCAAAATGTATTCTCTAATTATAAAATGTTCCATATGGATTGGTGAATGTAATTTTCTCTTGATCTTTCAGTTTGACCACTATTTTATTATAACCTGATTATCCATCCAAAAAACTATAGCAATATCTTCCTGACAGTCATTCAAGGATTTGATCAATGAAGGGAAATAGGAAGTGAATAGTTCTTATTACTTTATTCAATTTTTGGTAGTTGACACACACTCTCTATCCATAAACTATTCTAGTTTGTATTATATCTACTTTATCATTTTCTACCATTATTGTACCACCCTTTTTAGATACCCCTTGAAATGGACAGACTTTTTGACTATCAAATATATGAAATATTAATCCAATGCTGAGAAGTTTAATAGCCTCTTTCTTGATGAATTCTCTCATCATAGGTGTTAAGCATCTTTGTGGTCTCTTATAAGGTTTGGATTTATCTTCCATATATATTTGGTGATTACAAAAGGTAGGACTTATACCTTTCAAATCAGCTATCATCCATCCTATCACTGACTTCCTTCATGAGAGGACATTAAGAAATGTATATTCTTATTCACTTGAAAGATCAAAATTTATGATGATTGGTAAGGTATTTAAATACAATAAATATTTATACCTCATTTTTTGTGGAAGATATTCAATCTCAAGTACTAATGGGTTTTCAATTTATGGATTTAGTGATGTGAACTCTTTTATTTCCAATAACTCAATAATGTTTATAATTAATTCAACTTCTTCTGGTGATTCAGCTAACTCTGATTTTTCCTTGTGAAAATCCTTAAGATTTAATACTTCCTTAGAAAACTCATCCCATTCTTCAAATATATCCATGAAATGAAAATCAACCCCTAAATATTTTTCTATATCCTTTTAGGAATCAAATGATAGGTTTTCTTTCTCAACTATAAAAATTAATTTTCCCTCTTAGACACAACAAGATCTCTGCATGTAGATAATAATGGCCTCTCAAGAATGAGTGGTACATCCTCATATTATTTCATATCAAGGATGATGAAGTCAGTTGGGAAAAAAATTGTAAACCATGATGAGAATTTCCTCTAAAATTCCTTGAGGATTCTTCACTGATTGATTTTAAATTTATAAGGTTACCCAAGTGGGATTTAATTCTATGATCCCTAGTTCTCCAAGAAATCCAGATGGATTGAGGTTAATGTTAGCTCTAATTTCACAAAGATCTCTCTTGAACTAACATCTTCAAATTTTTTAGGGTATGGTAAAAATTACAAGGTCTTAGTTTAAGAGGTATGGATCTGGGTATGATTGTTGAACTTTACTCATGCATTAAAAAAGTTCCAACATCATCAAGATCCCTTATTTTAGATGGAATCACTTTGATAAATTTTTCATAGTAAGGCATTTGTGTGGTGTATTCTATAAAAGGAATATTTTTATGAATCTTCATAAATATCTCTATGAATTTTACAAATTAATAATCCAAATTCTATTTCTTTAGTCTTTTTGGTAATGGAAGATGGTGTGTTTTTTCTTTCACCATTTTATTAAATTAGTATTTTCCTTTAATTTTATTGCTTTATAAAATTCCTCATGCTTGTTATGATCTTCCAAATATTTTTATTCATATTAAATATTTTTTCCATTGAATGACTATACTTATATATAAGTGTATGGTTCCCATCTACTGGTTGAGTAATAGGAATTTATTACACCATAAATTGTGTTCCACAATATAATGGGATAGATTTTAATTCTTGTAACAGGTTTACCCTTGTGTTTCCTAGTAGAGTTTTTTGTTTTCAATCATGCATTTATGAAGCTATCTAAAGCAATTTATTTTCCATGTTACAAATGGAAACTTGTAAATTTTTGATTAAATACTATATTTTTTGGGTTATTGTATGCAGGTTTTGGGTTGTTTTTTGTAAGTTTTGGGTTATTATCTCTTATAACTCAAACTTCGATTAAGTGTCCATTATGAATTATTCTAGAATTTCTTCCAAGTCATGTTAAAATTGTGTTGTAATAGGAGCATGGTTTTTGGTTTGCTTCATATATTATTGTTGTTACAATTGATATACAAGTGATTAATATGGTTGTTGATATCCTTTACCTTGAAAATTGAACTGTAGGTTTGAATATGGATTGATCAAGGAACCTAGGAAGACCTATGTTCTTGTTGAGTGATTGAGTATCCATTGTATCCTTTAATATATGATTTTTCTTATTTTTTTTTTTAAAGGAACTGTTAGGATATGTGTGACCACTATGGGGGTGAATTAGTGGTTTGCCTTTTTTTGTTTTTTTTAAACAGTTGTCACCTATTATTAGAGAAAATTGACTCTATTGAAAAACAACAGACAATCACACCCATATGAACATAAGAATTTACAAGTTTCACTTCTCAATAGGAGTGTCAAGTCCTTTTCATGGTTTAGAAATAATCCAAGACCACTCATCCATTTAGAAAGCAATACTTTGTGGTTTAAAACAAGCAAGGAAATCCATAATTTTTATATCACTATATTCTTTTTATAGTGTATGTGATTTTTTCATAGATGATATAATAAAACAATTTTTTTTTAAAAATGAATCTTTATCAACATTCTTCAAATACATTATCATTGTGATGCTTGAATTATTCACCCTTTCCTTCCTATAAGTTATTATTCTTCCTCTTATATTTCTTGAACAATAGTGAGAAATAACTTTTGACTAAACTTATTTTTTCAAACTTTTCCATCCAATAACTTCTCCTTATGATAACCTTAGTCTGGTGCTCTATATCTGATACCCTATTCAATTGATGTGCTCTTTATGATTCCTCTATCTAAAAATCTTCCAGTTACTCTGTTTTATGGATTTGTCTGATGGATTCACTCGAAAACCTCTATCTAATTCCTCCATAAACATTATTTAACCAATGAAAATTTTCTAATAGACTCATAAACATTATTTTATCTGATGAACTTATAAACGTTTTTTCATATGTTTATGTTCGATGATTCCTAAACTATTATTCATCTAGTAGACTATGTCCAGAAGCCCCATATTCCTTCAATTCCTTCCTTTGAAAAAAAAATTATCTAGAATAATGAAAACCTTGTGGTAATCATGATGTTTGGTACTTTGAAGAATAATAAAGCATTTCCTGATTTTACTTTGTTTAAAAATCTCTGTCAGATGAAAATGTGAATACTTTTGAACAAACACTTTATCACATCTCGCGTCTGATCACTACATTGATTTTCGTATGATCGTGTCAATCCATTATACCCATGATTTTCTATCCAAAAACTTCATGTAGTGATCTCAAACTTTGTCAATTAATTTATATGTTGAAAACAAATTACAGTTCCACAACCAATTCTTCTTCAAACCAAATTCTTCCTTATATCAATAGATATAAGAGGAACATTTTTAACAAGAGGAATAAATACATCTGTATTAGATTCCAATACATCATACTCAAGAGACATAAGATACAGAAACATTAGGTCTTTCTAGATATGATATTCCTTTCTATCAAAAACCAAAAACCCCTTATTGTTCACACAATTAAAATTCTCCATAACAAATTATCTTCAAAAACTTTAGCAATGAGTAAACTAAGGAACCCTTAGCTCTAATACCAATTGAAAAGACCCAACCAGGATCAATGTAATCACTAAGAGGGGGAGAGGGTGAATCAGTGATACCTTTTTCTTTTATGTTATCTTTCTTGTATAACTTTCAACTCCTATTAAAGATTTATCAATTTTCTGGAAAACAAATTTACACATCCATAGGAACACAATTATTTACAAGTTTCACTACTCAATAAGAGTATCCAATCCTTGGCATGGTTTGAAAATAATTCAATACAATACAATCCACTAGAAAACAATCCTTTTTTTGACACATTAAGTAGGAAATACTCTTAAAATTGTACAGGACTATAATCAATACAATAGTGCATATGCTTATTCTATCATGAATGATGTAAAAAAGTTTGTATAACAAGTTTAAAAACCTTCACCAACTGGTTTCAAACATATCACTATGTTACTTCATTAACTTATACTTTTAAAATTATTTATAAACAAATCTTCAATTTCCTACCCAGTAGTAGGTAAATACTTATTTAGACTTCGTATAGAAACTCAATCTGATCAAACACTCTGATTTGTTTTTCTGATTATTTAATCTAGAAATAATTATAATTTCTTTTCCAGGTTCACTTATTTATTTTCCCAAATATGTCACTCTAATTTCTCAGTCTGGTCCAAAAAATCCTAACAATAATTTATTTTGAACACTTATTTTTTCTAAAAAAAATCTCAAGAAAATTCTGTTCTGAAACTTTCCTCTTCCAATTCTTTCTCAAAATATCTAGCACTCTTTCTCGTGCACATGAATAGTGTCAAAGTATGTTGTACTTTGACCTCTATTTATAGGTGCCTTAGAAATAGAAAATGTGAGATCCCAAAATAGTTTTCCCTCTCAAAAAAATTTTAGATCTTTAAAATTTATGTTCATTTGAACTTCATTTTGACTTATTCTTAATTATTTTAAACTCTTTTGGATTCTTCTTAAATCTTCTTGAAACCTCTATAACTTATTTTTTATTTTTATTTAAAAACAATTATTCAGTATAATAATATTTTTCATTCTAATTTACTTAATCTAATTGAGAATAATGAAAATAGAAGACTTCCCATTCCAAAGCTCCAAACCCACTGAAATTATTCTACCATAAACATCGTTACAAATTTTAAAGACTTTAGAACCCACAATAGTCCAATGGAAACTTCAATATGATTATGCTTTCATCATTTGTTTAAAAACTCCTTAGACTAATGGAAATGCGTCCAATGAATCCCAAAATTTGATGAATTTTTAGTTTCTATATGAATTTTATGGATCGGTCACTATTACTGATTTGATGAATCAGTGTAAAGGACTCTTCTCATTCATTATGCCTCCTATGAAATACTACATCTAATGTCTTTATTGGTGTCGGCCTCCATCTAATGGATTAGAGTTTTATCCCTTCTGATTGATTGGTTTCACCAGCCTTTTTCAAACCTTGTGACTTTAGCACAAACAAAATATCAGTCTCAAAACAACCTCTATGACCAAATATTCTCAATCTGATGTTCTATGATTGGAAAAATTCCAATTCTTAAAAACACTATAAATTTTCATTTCACTTTTCTTCCATAAACTCCTACTTTTATCATGACTCCATCATGATGTTGAGAACATAAATAGTGGCATATAATAATCTAACTAATTATACCACTTCTCCCCCTTTCTTTTAAAAATCTTGGATCACAAGTTTTATCCAACTTATGATGTTGAGAACTTTTATCATAGCAAACCATCATTAGATTTATTGGAAGGTCTTAGTCTGAAACCCTACATTTGTAACCACTTCAACTTCCCTTAAAAAAAGTGAATATCATGAGGTTTTCCATGATTTAAAGAATATAAAGATTGACATAGAATCATCTGAATTATGTTGAACATATCTTAAGACATTCAGAATCTAGTACATCTTATCACTCTGTTCTAAAAGACTCTATTCTGAACAACATGTGAGTCCCAAAAACAAATTTATCCAAAAAACCTTCTCGTAAGAGAAAAATTCAAATGATGGCCTTTCTTAAGAAAACTGTGTTCGATCATTTGAATCTAAAGCTCCTTTGTCCAATAACCAAAACATACAAAGTGAAGTGATTTATCATAATGACAAAAAAAGACAATACATTCAAAAAAAACTTCTCTCAACATCAGAAGACATTTCTAGCCAAATTGATCCCAAAAAAATGAGTTTTATGGGTGAGTTAAAATTCTTCATTGGATTTAAAAAAAATTAAAATAAGAAATGAATTATTTAAAACCAAATAAATTACACTAAATATCTTTTAAAACGTTTTGGTATGGATAGTATTAAGAGTATTGATACTCCCATGAGTATAACCTATAAACTGGATCTTGATGAAACTAGGAAACTAGTTGACCAACCACTTATATATGTATGATTGTAAGTTTACAATACTTAACTGGTATTCAACATGATATTATGTTTTGTTTGTGTATGTGTGCTCATTTTCAAGAATACCCAAAATAATCACATTTTATTTTTGTCAAAAGAATTTTTAAATACATAAAAAGTGAAACTAACTTAGTAATGCTTTATTCTAGAGGGAAAACATTTGATTTAGTGAGTTATTCATATGTAGATTTTAGTGGTTGTAAGTTGGATAGAAAATCATATATGTAATATGTCACTTTTGGGAAAGTCTCTAGTTTTATGGTGTAGTAAAAAATTATAACTTTGTTAAATTACCCACTGTTGAAGCTGAGTACATAGATATTGGTAATTGTTGTGCATAGATTCTGTAGATGAAACACACTTTACTGGACTGTGGATTTCAATTTCAACATGTCCCTATAAATTGTGATCATACAAGTTTGATAAGTATCTCTAAGAATAATGTATCTCATTCTAGGACAAAACACATCGATATAAGACATCACATTTTTAGATATCATTTCCAAAAAGGTGATATAACTCTATAATTCATTGGTACTAAGAATCATCTTGCTGACATATTCACAAAACCTTTGAATTTTGAGATAATGAGCTATATTAGACATGAAATTGGCATGATAAATTTTGGTTAGTCTTTTTTTTTGAAATTATTTTATTTCTTATAGGATAAAATCACTAATCCATGATACCATGATCATATGTTATCATGAAATGCTAATATTATTTACTACCGTTAGTTATGCTACTGTGACTCTTGCAACTGTGAGGATCTACTATGGTTGTGCTATTATAGAAATTCTATCGTAGACATACTACCATGGTGTACTAATGTGGTGTTCTACCATTATCCATGCTACCATTGTAATATGATCATTGGTACCTGCTGTTGCATGATACCATAAATACAATTATTGGGACCTACCATCCCACATGCTACCATTCCATATTCCTAATGTTTCTATCCCTTAATTAAAATTATTATTTCTATAAATTTTTATTATAAATATTGTCTTTATTTAATTTTTTTCAGATTTAAAATCCCTAAATGATAAGAATTACCAATTTAAGAGCCTGATGAATTTCTCTCTCATAGACCTATTTGACACCTCTTTCTCTTCTATCTCGACCCACAACCCTCAGCCTTCTATCTTAGACCTTCAAACTTTGAACTAGTTTGAAAATGGTTAGATTGAATCATCTTGTTGTTTCACCTAATGAGTCACTTCATAAGAATAAATCTAGATGACAATCAATTCATCATATAGAACAGAAGAACTGAAGCTTGCATCTCGAGTTGTCATTACATAGAAATAAATATACAATGCTTGGTTATCTTTGAGAAATTCACTCATTTGGAAAGTGATCTAAGACCAAGTAAGGTTTGAATGGTTCTCAAGGAATGATTAACCATTCTACCCTAGGTTGGTTCATGATTTTTACCTATTCATAGAGTATCAGTTCAAAGAGAAAAATAATATTATAAGAAATATGGTGGATGGAAAGAAACACATTTTTTCATTGAAATAGTGGGATAAATTTCTAAAAGTTCCTCATAAAGGTATATATAATGATTATCAAGGTTCTTTTCCTATTAATCGTGAAAACTTTATTATTGAGTATGTCCTTCTAGAGCTCACTGGGAATGGAGTTGTTCAAAGAATAGCTAATATTGAATTAATGGATAATTTAATTTTATTTTTAAGTTAATTTAGCATATGTCATGTCCTAAGAAGGGGGATTTTAGAATTATGAAGTATCAAGATATATTTTTATTGTTTCTTATGAATATAGGAGACAATATTGAATTATATAGGTATTTTATGGTGCATATGATGGAGATGTGCAAGCCTAGATCAAGATCTAATTCTCTTGCCTATTATAGAATTATTTTTCCCTATTAGAAGCTAGAGTTCTTGTATATAAATGAGAAGAAAATATAACTATGTGTGGTGGTTTCTTCCATAGTAAAGCAACTTTCAAGAGAATGAAGGTGAACTGGAACCATTGGCTAAGAAGATGGGTGGAGGATAATGATAAATTGTATGAGAAATTCAGCCCTATTGAACACCCTTCTAGACCAAGAGAATTTGTTGACCCTATATTGGAGCTAGATTAGGTTGTGGAATATTCTTTCAATGAGGAGGTTGTAGCAGATGTTAGTACTAAAGTTTGTGAAAATAAGGAAACTACAGATGCTAGAGAGGAATATGTCTCTATTTTAGTGGAATAGGGGAGTGACCCTGATGTTGTAAAATGTTCCAATGTGGCATATGGATATCTTATCCCACCTCTATCACTACCTAATAAAGATATCTTTCTTTAATAAGGTGATTATTTTGAAGAAATAGAAGCTTCAAATGGTGCTCATTTTGAGAAATCTTCCTCTGAGAGTATAGAATATGTAGTTGAGGTGTCTGATAGGTATGAACAGGATGGTGAAAGTGGAGATGAGGATGATTATTCCAATATTACTCAAACTACTTATAAATCAGGTAATTATTTTGTTGAATAAAGTCCTAGATCTAATCATCATGCCTCTTTTAGTTAAGAATATGAAAATAGAGTTGAACCAGATGTTTTAGGAATAGGTGAAGATGATGCACAGACTAAGGGGGAGCAATCCCCAGAATCTAAGCTATTGGGTATTACATATTATGATTCTAATTATGATAGAAATGGTGGTTATGATAAAGGTTTTGTCAATGGAAGTGATAGAAATTATTATGTTGATGATGGAGATGATGATAAGGGTCACTACTGGAAATTCGGGCTATAGCCACGGTTCTAAACCGTGGCTATAGGCCCTCAAACCATGGCTATAGGTAATAGACACAGTTCCTCGAACTGTGGCTAAGTTTGGCGTGGCTATAGGCCTAGACCTATATCCACGGTTCCAAACCATGGCTTTAAATCTATAGCCACGGTTTGAACCGTGGCTATACTAAAGGCCGAACAGAATATATTGCCACGGTTAAAAACTGTGGCAATAAACCAATATCCATGGTTTAGAACCGTGGCTATAGGGTGTCCAAATCCATAAAAAAATACCCCCTGGACACCCCCCTGGACACCCCCTGGACACCCCCTGGACACCCCCTGGACACGCCCCTGGACACCCCCCTGGAAACCCCCCTGGACACCCCCTGGACACCCCCTGGACACCCCCTGGACACACCCAGGACACCCCCTGGACACACCCTGGACAGACCCTGGACACCCCCTAGACACCTCCTGGACACACCCTAGACACCCCCCAGACACCCCCCTAGACACCTCCTACAGACCCCCCCCCCCCCCCCACCTGCACACCCCCTCCCTGCCCCCCATAAAATTTAATTCAGTTAGCATGCTTGCAATACAAATGAAACCTACTAAATTAACTGTAAAAGTAGTTTAATTCATAAATTTTTCTTATGATCAATTCATGATTACAATAAATCTTTATTTTTATAGTAATCCAACTAAAATATACAGATTGTTTTTAACTTCTAAATATTCAGTTCATGAGGAAATATGAACTCATAATTATACTACATGATATAGAAGTAAAATTTAAGAATGATATGTAAGTAAGTTATTCTAAACCCCGGGACACCCCCCCCCCCCCACCTGCACACACCCCTTGGACACCCCCTAAACCCCGGGACACCCCATGGACACCCCCCTGGAACCCACCCCAGGACAGACCCCCCCCCCCCCATACCCTGGACACCCCTGCCAGTCTACCCCCCCCAGACCCTGCCCCCCCCCCCCCAGAACATGCCCCCCCCAGAACCTGGACACCTCCCCAGACCATGGACACCCCCCCCCCCCAGAACCTGCCCCGCCCCCACCTGCACACCCCCTCACTGGACAGGCCCCTTATAGCTCCTCCATTCCCCCTTGGACAGACCCCCTAGCACATCCCCCACCCCCTTTACACACCACCACTCTCCCCTCTGGATAGAACCCCTTAGAACCCCCCCCCCCCCTTGACACCCCTGGACACCCCCTTTGCCCCCCCCCCCTGCACCCCCAGTACCACCTGCACCCAGCCCCCCCCCCCCAACCCCCCTGCACCCAGCCCTATATCCAGCCCCCACCCCCTACACCCAGCCCCCTCACTACCCCTTGCACTCAGGTCCCCCCCCCACTGCACCCCCACTATCCACCCCCACCCGCACCCCCACTGCCCACCTGCACCCAGGCCCCCAGCCCCCCCCCCCAGCCCCCCCCCCCCCCCATCCCCCTCATCCCCCCTGCACCCAGCCCTATATCCAGCCCCCACCCCCCTACACTCAGCCCCCTCACTACTCCTTGCACCTAGGTCCCCCTCCCCCCACCCCCTACACCCAGCCCTATATCCAGCCCCCACCCCCTGGACACCCCTCCCCCATGCTGGACACCCCTCCCCCTGCCTGGACAGCCCCTCCCCCTGTTGGACACCACTCCCCCTGCTGGACACCCCTACCTCCTGCCCCCTTCCCCCCTACCCCCTAACCCTGGACAGCCCAGGACAGACCTCACCCCAGGACAGACCCCCCCCCCAGACCCTGGACACCCCTGCCAGTCCTGCCCCCCCATACCCTGGACACCCCAGGACAGACCCCCCCCCCCAGACCATAGAAACCCCCCAGAACCTACCCCCCCCCCCCCAAACCCAGACCCCCCAGGACAGAACCCCCCCCCCCAGACCCTGGACACCCCAGGACAGACCCCCCCCCCCCCCACTGGACCCCCTAGACACCCCATGGACAGACCCCCCAGGACAGCCCCCCCAAACCCTGGACACCCCAGGACAGACCCCCCCCCACTGGACCCCCCCCCCCACTGGACCCCCCCCCCCCCCACTGTACCCCCTAGACAATGGATGGATGTCATGGGCTATTGCTAAAAGACCGAATCCGGCTGCTGAAATTAGTAGTAAGTAAGAAGAGGTAAATGAAGAAAAATGAATAAAATTTTCCCAATATACTTGCAGAATTTTATTCATCAGTAGGAAGAAGAACATAAGAACGGTAGCTGAGAGTTCCTTCCCCAGAGGTGGAGAATGATTTTTTTACATAGGATCTATCTAATATTTAATGGAATAAAGAGGGAGAGGAAATTAAGTACCTCATTACAAGTGGCAGCATCCAACAAATTCTCTTCCAATGGAATAAAATATTACAAAAAAAATCTATAAACCTTCTCTCTCCTCTTGTGGCTTCCAAGTGTCCAGGTGGTTAATAATTTGGTTGAGGTGACGCTGTGGACTCATGGGGGAAAGCATGAAGGAAACTAAGTTGGACTGGATTTTAAGTAGGCTGCTCTTGTTTTTCTGAAGTGGCAGGGCTGATTGGGTCTAAAATAAGTGAGTTGGAATAGGAATTTAGATGAGGGATTCAAATGTTAATGGGTCTGGTTTAATTGGTTATAATTGGGTGAGGTTTGGAATGGTTTTAAAGTGGGATGCCTGGTGAAAAATGTGGGGTTGGTGGCTTATAAGTTGAGAGGTGGGTAGGCCTGATTGGTGGTCAAGTTGTGGATGGGTTTCCTAGGTGGATTGAAAAATGGTGGGGGACTGGGAAGGAGTTCATAGTGGCTAAATTGAAGTGGGATCTTGGAATTTTAGTAGGGCTTGAGTTTGGATTTTTTAGTGAGAGTTTAAATGGCCCTGGAATATCTGGTTTGATTTTGGTGGGTTGGCCATGGAATTTTTATAGTGCATCGAAAAATAGTCACTAGAAGGGCTTGGTTTGGTGTGAAATTCAGTCAAACGGTTGTGGGAACCATCATGGAAGCAACTACCAAATACAGACCAGAGCTAGTCTCCTCTATAGTGAAGACCCTTCATGGAAACTCTTCAAGCAAACCAGGTCTCCAGTTGCATCTTTGTCCATAACAAACAAGCCATGTTTGCATAGGCCCAAACAGACCTCCCTTTTCCAGCTTGTGGGGGAAATGTGGGAACTCCAGCATGAAATAGGCCCTCAGAATAGAACAGCCTCTTTGGAATTGCATCAAACAGATTGTGTGCAGCCTTTAAAACTCAACTTGGTAGTGATCATCCTCCTCCAATGAGTGCTACATGATATGAGGGAATTATGGAAGGAATTTCATCTAAAACAGCCAAAAGCAGACATTGAATTTCCATCACAACAGGCTGATCTGGTTCAGACGACATGTGCAGAGGATGAGGATGATCTGGTTCGGACAACATGTGAAGAGGATGAGGAAAAAGAAGAATTACCGAACAAATATTATGTGATACATGTACAATAAAATATTCCAGACAATTCCAAACCAATGTTTTCAGTTGAATTGATCCTTTGTACCACCTGCTATGCACGTTTTGTGGAAATATGGATGAGAGGCAGCGCTGAGAGGAGATATAGTTTAGGAATGAGGAAATACGAAAAATCATAGAGCTAAACATTCAATGTTTCTCTAAGGAGGAGTAATCGCCGCAGGGTGTCGTCCTGGAGCAGGTCCAAATCACGACGTGACCGCGGCGTGACCGCGGCGTGACCGCGGCGTGACCGCGGCGTGACCGCGGCGTGACCGCGGCGTGACCGTCGTAGGGTGTCGTCCGGGAGGAGTAACCGCCGCAGAGTTTCATCCTGGAGCAGGGCCAAATCACGGCGTGACCGCGGCGTGACCGCCGCAGGGTGTCGTCCTGGAGGAGTAACCGCCGCAGGGTGTCGTCCTGGAGCAGGGCCAAATCATGGCATGACCACGGCGTGACCGCCGCAGGGTGTCGTCCTGGAGGAGTAACCGCCGCAGGGTGTCGTCGTGGAGTAGGGCCAAATCATGGCGTGACCGCGGCGTGACAGCGGCATGACCGCGGCGTGACCGCGGCGTGACCGCGGCGTGACCACGGCGTGACCGCGGCGTGACTGCGGCGTGACCGCGGCGTGACCACGACGTGACCGCAGCATGACCACAACGTGTTGGCCCGATCCAGCAACATCCGCGGGGAAACATCTTCCACTTAGTTTCAAATAGGATGATATGGATGGCATGAGAGGATGTTTTCTCAGAAGATTTAAAGAAATTAAGGCATGATTTCTTTTGACGATGACAACTCGAATCTTCCTTTTTTCCGCTTGCACGCATATGAAACTTAACATATATGTAAGGACACCTAGCCCCTATGTACATATTTTCATGGCCAAATATGCATAAGGGGGGCCTTAGATATATGTTTATACTTGAATGTACCCCTTTATACTTACACGCGTATGCATTTTTCATATCTATATATAATCACACCTAGCCCCAATATATATATTCATACTGCCATGAGTGAATATATATAAAGGGGGAACTTATATATGCATATGCCTACCTATGCATACACATGTAAGCCTTCGTCAACGGCGACTCGAATCCACCTCAATGAAATCCAAAACACACAACAAAAATATAAAGAACCCAAGCCCTGGACACCCCTCCCCCCAGCTGGACACCCCTCCCCCTGCTGGACACCCCTCCCCCTGCTGGACACCCCTCCCCCTGCCTGGACAGCCCATCCCCCCTGCCGGACACCCCTCCCCCCTGCCGGACACCCCTCCCCCCTGCTGAACAGCCCTCCCCCCTTTTGGACAGCCCTCCCCCCTGCTGGACAGCCCCTCCCCCTGCCTGGACACCCTCCCCCCTGCTGGACACCCCTCCCCCTGCTGGACACCCCTCCCCCTGCCTGGAAATCCCATCCCCCCTGCCGGACACCCCTCCCCCCTTGCTGGACAGCCCTCCCCCCTTGCTGGACAGCCCTCCCCCCTGCCTGGACAGCCCTCCCCTTTCCTGGACAGCCCTCCCCCCCTTGGTGGACAGCCCTCCCCCCTGCTGGACAGCCCTCCCCCCTGCCGGACATCCCCTCCCTCTGCTAGACACCCCCTCCCCCCTGTTGGACACCCCTCCCCCCTGCCGGACACCCCTCCCCCCTGCCGGATAGCCCGCCCCCCTGCCTGAGAGCCCGCCCCCCTGCCGGACAGCCCACCCCCTGCTGGACAGCCCCGCCCCCTGCCTGGACACCCCTCCCCCCCTGTTGGACACCCCTCTCCCCTGCTGGACAGCCCTCCCCCCTGCTGGACAGCCCTCCCCCCTGCTGGACAACCCTCCCCCCTGCTAGACAGCCCCGCCCCCCTGTTGGACAGCCCCCCCCCCTACCGGACACCCCTCCCCCTTCCGGACACCCCTCCCCCCTGCTGGACACCCCTCCCCCTGCTGGACAGCCCTCCCCCCCCTGCTGGACAGCCCCTCCCCCTGCCTGGACACCCCTCCCCCCTGCTGGGCAGCCCCTCCCCCTGCCTGGACACCCCTCCCCCCAGCTGGACACCCCTCCCCCTGTTGGACACCCCTCCCCCTACCTGGACAGCCCATCCCCCCTGCCGGACACCCCTCCCCCCTTCCGGACACCCCTCCCCCTGCTGGACAGCCCTCCCCCCCTATTGGACAGCCCTCCCCCCTGCTGGATAGCCCCCTACCTGGACACCCCTCCCCCCTACTGGACACCCCTCCCCCTGCTGGACACCCCTCCCCCTGCCTGGACAGCCCATCCCCCCTACCGGACACCCCTCCCCCCTTCCGGACACCCCTCCCCCTGTCGGACACCCCTCCCCCTGCCTGGATAGCTTTATTGGTACTCACACAATTTTTGGGAAATTTTCTCAGTCGTGGGGAACTCAATTTGGTTGGATATACATACCGATAACCCAAGGTTTGGACACTATGTGATAACCCATGTGAATGTGGACATGTATATAATGATTCTAGAAGAAGTAGTCTTAGCTAACTAGATGAATGTATAGACTTTCTGATCCAATACGAAAGGAAACCACAGTTCTACATGAATTATATGTTTTTTCCATCATTCTCCAGAATGTAATAGGGACAAGGAGTGTTCTTTTTACAATATGAAGGGGAATGATGTCTCTAACTATGAAAGTTGGAACGATAAGATGAATATTCCAATCTATGACTTGGAGAGAAAATACACTATTGTCCCTTATAATGTGGATAAGATAGGGGTTATATCAGTGTATAAGGATACTGGGAAAACTACAGACTTAATCACTTCAACATCACCTTAGGATGGTCCTTCTAATGAAAAAAACATGGATTATTCTCAGTGTGTTGTATTTACTCTAGAGGGCCCACCCCCGGGAAAATCCTTGAATGAGGACAATGTACCCCTTCCTGATAGAGAGATAAACATTGGATAGAACATCATGTTCGAGGGGCATGTATTTTGGGGGCACCTTTCCCTGATGTTTTGTACAGATCCAAGGGACCGTAGGTATTTGCAACTTTGTAGGAAAGCCTAATGTAAATACTCACGAATGGGAAAAATAGGTAGAAAGTCAATGTGGACCTCTATACAAATTTATCTAGTCTTGAAGAGAGTACTTCAAATGAGGAAACATTTGATGGCATGCCTACATAGAGGTGTTGCTTTTAGGATGCTTTACCTAACCTGATTGCATCTCATGGTTATCAAGTGGTGAAAAATGGGAAAAAATTCTTGCAGGTTCCTACCTATCATTAATTGATGATGACACATTCTGAGGGTCCCCTCATGCATGTTTCATACATAGCTATCTAGGAACAATCCAGGAAGGAAACCTCACCAGGTTCGCTGAATATGAGTACACCCAAGGATCATCAAAATAAGTTGCAGCAGAATCCCTTACCTACTAAAAATAATGATCAGTATGGGGTTTCACGAAAGTACCTGCTGCAATGATTACTAAGAATAAGGCCTCCATAGAGTCACAATATTATCCTAGATAGTATATGGATAAATTTACACACTTAAGTCGTGTATTATGGTATTATGATGATGAGGAAATTTCAATCAGTTAGAAGGTTATCATCACCTCCAATATGGTAAATGAAGATGAATATCCAAAAGCTAAATATATGTATGATAAAGGCATGGGTAGTGACCCAAAATTAAAGAACAAGAAAAATAATTGGAGTAATGGTATGGAGAAACTGCCCCATGCCCCCTGCCCCCCTCCCCCCTGCCCCCCTGCCCCCCTCCATCCTGCACCCTACCCCCTGCCCCCTACCCCCCTCCACCCATCCCCTTAGCCTACACAACACCCCCTGCACCCCCCTGCACCCTCCCTGCCCCCTGCCCCCCTCCACCCTCCCCCCTACCCCTGCCCCCTACCCCCTGCCCCCCTGCCCCCTACCCACCTCCACCCTTCCCCCCCTGCACCCCTCCACCCTGCCCCCTGCCCCCCTCCACCCAGCCCCCTATCATACTTCAATACATCCCGAAGATATTATCAAAAACACTTCAAGACATAAAATTACTATTTTCAACAAATATAACAAAAGACCAAAATATATGATGCAAGAACCAAAAATCAAAGACCCCTCTCAACATACATGATGTAGTATGGTAAAAAGAAATAAATGAACTTACCAAAATGTTACCATCATACAAAATGGTGCCTTAAGAGTATTTTGGGTGCATATTTCTTTTTCACCCTAAGCCTATATTTTACCTACAAGAAATAAAGAAAAAAAGATCAAAATAAATCAGAAGTAATTATGTAGAGAATAAATAATTGATAAGAAATATATTTTTGTTTATGTTCCTGAATACAAACATGTATCCTGCAAAAATAGTAGATGCAAGAACCAAAAATCAAAGCTTACTTTAGAGGAAAATGTTTTGTTTTGAAAAGTTCAACTATTAGAAATTAGAGCTTCAAAAATTTCATCACCAGTTGCACCCTATCTTCATCAAACTGTAAAAGGTTTATGGAAGAAAGAAGGTGATACAATCATATTGAGCACAACAATTGAGTACCATAGAATTCATCTCATAAAAAAGATTTTAGAATTGGAACCATAAAACTATGATTAAATTTTTATTTTATGTTTGTAAAACTACATGGGAACAAAATAATATGTTAATATCACTCTAATCAAAACCAATAACTGAGAAGTGAAGTTCACATAGATTCCCATTACCAAGAATGGATGTTCCCCCTTGCTTGTCGGTTGCATGCCAACGTGCCCGCATTTGAACCAACACCAACCACCTCGTCCTATGGTAGAAATGATTAATTAGATATATGCATCAATTTGTAACAATAAAGAATTTTTTTATCTAATTAAAAACAAAGCATATAACTAATATATTAAAAACAAAAGAAATGAAGAACATAGAGTTCAAACAATCACACAAAATGCACGAATGATACCCACTAGTTACTATATTAACAACTTCAACACATATTCATGGATTTTAATGTAGATGCATGTTAACATTTGAAGTTCAAAAATGATTTTTAGTAAAACATTAAAATAAGCATACACACCAGAATTTCAATACAAAAAGGTAGTAAAAAAGGAAGCAACAACCAACAGATTTAACAAGATGATTTCAGCATACAAAATTTATTAAAAGGAAACTTCCAACCATTTATTTCAACTAAAAAAAAGAAGTGAATTTTCAAGTTTAAGTAGAAAAATCACAGAATTTAAACTATTACTCCCATGGTGTAGATGCTCTATTCATTTGAGATCATTGGAAAAAATTTCCCTTCTTTTCTTGTTGAATAAATACCTTTGGTTTCCAAAATTTCATCTCCTATAAGTGTAAACATATACATTAATTTATAAAATTTAAAGTTCAAAACAGAACAAAACTAGAGTAAAAACTAAGGTAGATTGGTTCAAAGTTACTATGAAATATAACTTCTCTAGATATATAAAAATCGTTGAATCTATACTTCAATAGGATTTGAAATTATGCTCACTAAAGTAATAAAAAAATATAAATTATAACGTACATTCACTTATTCTATGTGAATAACATATTTTTTTTTAATAAAAATCAATAAAAAGGAATGTTTAAACAATGATTTAGAATTATAAAATTTAGGATTAGAAAAAAATTGTGTACCCTTACCTCACACTTAATTTGAAGTATATAATAAGAATTTAAACTCTTAAAAATTTAAGGGTGGAAGGAAAAAACCTGAAAATTTTCTTAGAGTGAAGAAGTTACTCAAAATGGGCTGCCATGTGAAGTGACCCACCTAACTTCCTACAAAAAAAGACCTTAAACAAAAAAACTTTATTAAAAAAGGTCAAATAAAAAAACTAAAAAAAATAACAAGATAATATTGGGTTTATCCCCCAAGGGGTTCTATATTTAGATTTCTCACAGTTGAAAAATCATTGATTCAACCCCAATTAGATGGAGGATGTGTCTTCTTACTTAAGAACTAGCATAAAATCTTCTTTCTAGCTATAGTAATCAAATCAAATAGTTTTTTAACACCCCATTTTCATATACTTTTAATTTCACCACTTTGAAATTATAACTTCCTAGGAGTAGTGGAAAGGGGGGAAAAGGGGGTATATTCCCTCTTCTTCAACTTGAGGAGTGATGTGCATAAATAGTAAAAATTCAATTCTTGGATGTGATTTTTCATCCGATTCAATATCCTATATAAATTCATTATTAAAAACCACATATGTATCAATATCCACTTTTTCATTAGTGCGCAACTTCAAAATATCCTCTTGCTCTTCGACCACTCCCAGACTTTGAATTACAATTAGATTTTTTGAGTTTCAAAAGTTTCTCATCAGGTGTATTAATAACCTTCTCATGTACCTCTAGTAAATCATGAAGTTCACTTGAATCTACACAACATACATAGGGAGAAGAGAAATCAAAATCATACACAAAAAAAATCACAATAATATAAAAGAAAATCTTGTTCAATTAAAGAGGCTCTGCTAGTCCCCCTGCCCCCTGCCAGTCCCCCCTGCCAGTCCCCCCCTGCACCCTGCCAGGCACCCTGCCAGTCCCCTGCTAGTCCCCCTACCCTGGACACCACCTGGACCCCCTAATAGAGTTAGATTCCCAAATTAAGGGTAATTGGTAGATTTCTAATCTACACATGGATTTTCCATTCATTGATCCCACTATAAGGCACATAGATTACCTCTTGATTTAGGAGGCATTAACACATGATAATGTAGAGTTTACCTCTACTCCAATTGAAGCCCCTTCCACCATTATAGCCTCTACTACTACGATGCCAACTAATTCAATGGTACTAAGATAATAATTGTGATAACCATTAAGATGTAATCTATTTTAGAGACTCTTATATATGTTTCCCTCCCAAACGAGATACTTAGATCATCATTAAATAGGTCTTATTTCACACATCCCACCAATGTGATGTTTCTGAAGTAGTACTTCACATGAGGATACCCATGGTCCAAGAAAGAAAACCTAAAAATATTTTCATGGTTCCAAAAATTATGAATATAAAATATTCACAAATGTTCCAAAATTTATGACCCTAAACTACCAGAAACCCCATGGTCGAGCTAGTATGACCTTAAAATATTCATAACTGGTCAAAGCAACAAGACCTTAAAAATATCCTTAATCTAAAATATTTTAACATAAACAAGGAGTCATATTCCATGAATTATGAAAATAACTATTTTCTACCAATATTGTTTGAGTTTAATGACTTTAAACTATAGATATTGACATCCTAGGCACACAAAATTAAATAATGATCTTACTCGATATAAAATTAAGATGACTCATATGATAACTATGGGATTATATGAAAGGTCTTACAATTTTTATAACCATGGTGCCTCATAATATATGTATGATATTGTCTAAAAAATCACCCCACTTGGAATCAATATGAATCATATGATATGAGACGAACTAAACCATCATCCATATAACAAGATGCTAAACTCTAGCATTACCCATGTCATAAATTTGGGATTCCCTCACGAGAGAGGATTTCCCCCAATTTTGGAATTGAAATCCTACTATTACATAATTTTGAACCATGTGGGGATTGAATACCATTTTCATGGGATACGTTGTAATTCCTATACCTCTCATTTATAGGTCTAGATAAATATATTTCAACCCTACATCCCCTTAGTCCCATTTACACACACAACATTATGACTTTAACTTGTGTGTAGTCCATCTCAAGGTGTGAACATGGTATATAAGACTATTTGGGTCCATTTACAGTAGGTTTTACCACTTCTGTGACACATATATTACTGTGAAACCAAATTACACATATTCCAAGCATCATGAATTTAAAATATCATCTACATTCATCTCGGTCTGATCATTATAACATTATACGATATGGAATTTTTTTCTGAGGTATTTGTGTGGTGCGTGGGATGTCCTGCCCTCAATTCAAATCAAATTCAACCTCATTCATGAATTGAATATTTTTTCAAAATATACCTATTTCAGTAGCCCATGAATCATGAATGTAAATTTTTTTCTGTCATCCAAGAGGTATGACATTAAACATTGATCAACCGTCTTCAGGATCACTTCATTTGTTATAAGACATCCTGGTATCTGTTCACATGGGTTTTAAGCATTTTTCACTGCATTATCGTCCTTAAAGATCCTCTGTATACTCAAATAATTAAGAATATAAACTATTTTCATTTTCACTAAGCTCCATGAACTCAAACAAGAAGACTAGATCAAGGCATTGTGAACCTAAACTATATGCATGCACCCATTATTCACATGGTTTTCACCATCTCTGGTGTTTCATAAATATAACAGCTCTACCATACAAAACTATATAAGGCTTGATTCCTATCCTTATCGGATGTGCAATGATGGATGGACCATCTATCTCTAGGAACAACCATAGATTAATTGTAAAATCATATGTTACATATGGTTATATCACCATGATATTCTCATATTTTCCTCCTTTTTGGGAATAAGCCCCATTAATTTCGCTTGAACAACTAGAAATCTAGTATTCCCTCAAAAATAGATATATATGGTAGAAAATAATTGGAAGATGAAGGCATATCCTACACTAATGTTCCTAGTTCTTGATGTTAATCTACAGTATTACCCTATACAAAACCACGATGCCTCATACGATATTTAAGGGATGGAAATCAAACCAAAATCCATGTAACACAATTATAAAATGTTGACATACCCTATATAATTTCTGGATGCCTCAGATTCGAAAATGGTATGATTTAGTATCCTTATTCATGAGGATTGACCCGAGCAGCAAAAATATCTTACATAAAAGAGTGGAAATATTCTTGAGAAGGATCTAATTACTACTGATATGGATTTTGAAAAAAATATTGTTAAAGATAAAGATACTGTAAATGATAAAAAATGGAATGATAAAGATACCGGAAATGAGGTCATCTGGAGGAGGCTGTCGGGAGGAGGAGAGTTCGTCGGAGGAGGAGATTTCGTCGGGAGCAGGGGAGTTGCGGTCGTCCGGAGGAGGGGAGTCCTTCGGGAGGAGGGGAGTCCGTCGGGGGAGGAGGGGAGTCTATTGGGGGAGGAGGGGAATCCGTCGGGGGAGGAGGGGAGTTCGTTGGGGTCGTCCGTAGAAGGGGAGTCCGTCGGGGGAGGCGCGGTCGTCCGGGGAGGAGAGGTCATCGGGAGGAGGGGAGTGCGTCGGGGGAGGAGGGGAGTCTGTCGGCGTCGGGGGGGGCGATGTCGTCCGGGGAGGGGGGAGGCGCGGTCGTCTGGGGAGGGGAGTGCGTCGGGGGAGGGGAGTGAGTCGGTAGGGTTTCGTAGGAGGAGCCCGAGGCCAAATATCACATATAGCCACGGATGAATTTCCATCCGTTGGTATAACCATGCTATAGCCACGGACTTATAAAACCGTGGCTATAGCTTCATTTTTTAGTAGTGGGTAGTCTACCAGAGCATGGTGGAAATACTATTTTGTTCGATTAGAGAGATCTTAAGGGATCATTGTTGGAAATAATTGATTAGGAACAACATTTTGAACCATTTCCTTCTTATATTCATGATGTGGAAACTAGTAGTGAGGTTGTTAATTTTCCTTTTTCAGAGATGACTTCTTCTACTCCTCCTTATTATCCTCTTCCACCTACTAGTTATGTGACAAGAGATGATCTAGATTCCTTTAAGGAAATTTTATTATCAAATCTCAGTGGGATTATTATATCTTTATCAATTAAAGATACAAATCTAAGAAAATATGACACCAGGGTGATAGTTTCCTTAGTGGTTCCTCACCTCCAATCAAGACTTATTTTGAATATGGGAAACATGGAAGTGGGGTCTATGTGGTTGGAAGATCAGATGGATGATATTCGATCAACCCTGCATGAAATGAGAGACAATTTCACTCAGAGGGGTCATTATTTTATTGAGAGGTTGGATTCCTTGACTTCTATTAGAGATTCTTCTTCCCAAGGTCCACCTCCCTCTACACCTTATGTTGATACTGACCTAATCGGATCCATAGTTAAAGAAGAGCTAAAAGTTGTGATGGGTGATTCTTCTTCCTCTCATCACTAAGAGCTTCATCACATTAAAGCCCAT
Organism: Viscum album; assembly: GCA_963277665.1. Taxonomy (NCBI): domain Eukaryota; kingdom Viridiplantae; phylum Streptophyta; class Magnoliopsida; order Santalales; family Viscaceae; genus Viscum; species Viscum album. The sequence continues at coordinate 1,432,884,477 of OY728141.1, forward strand.
GGTGAGAACATATATAATCTTGTTAGATAATTATTGATTGAATCTAGAAGTGATAGAGAAACAATCACTAAATCCATCAAGTACTAACACTCTAGGATTTATACCAATCATGAACTTAATTCACATTTTAAGTTCCTAGATGAGGATCTGAGAATGTCTCCTATCACCAGGGCCTTCAAGGAGAAAGAGAATCAGTTAAAGGTCTTGGTCCCTTTGTTCAATATGTTTATGGAGGAAAATATAGACTTATTTAAAGTAATGGGGCATGATGGGAGGATTATTATTCACTTTTTGGAGCTACTAAATCCATTTCTCTACACCTATGGAACCATAGTGATAGCATCTCAAGTGATTCCCTTCCTAGCCTCCCTTTCAACACCTTCCTCGTCACCTCTTTCAACACCTTTTAGACTCAATCCTATTAAAGCTATGAGATATATTAGGCCCATTGTGTTCAAGGAACTTACACCTCCTACCCCTTGTACCTCCACTTCTAATCCTTTGATTGTTGGTAAATTCAAGGACCTAGTTGATCCTACCTCTTCCCATAATAAGGATTCTTTAAACTCGGAATAGGATTTTATAGGAATTGTAATTTTTTTTATCCTTTTTTGATGTACTATATTTCTTTTTGATGTTTAATGACAATAATTTATTTACTCATGAGTGTGAATTTATTTATTTATAATTTATTTATATATTTTTTATAATCCCAAAAATGGGAGAAATAATTTATGGCATGAATATTAAAATAGTTGCATGAATCATGTCTATGCATTATAATTGTACTTTGACTAATAAAGCAGATTATATTCATTTCATCTATTTCATTTTTATTTTATGTTAAACCATTTATATATGGTTAAAAATGACATGATTTTTTATCATCATAAAGAGGTAGATTATTGGCCTAGTCCAAGAACCTCCTTATTTTAATGATCCCAAATCATGTATGTTATGTTTTTAATGAGTTTAATGTTTTATGATAGTAAACTATATTTTGGATAAAAATTAATCAAATTTGGTTAATTTATGATCTATTATCACTATCTATCATTATTTAAGATATTCTACCACTAGGATGATCTATCACCATGTTGTGTTACCACCAGGCAGTGCTACTGCTAGGAGCTACAACTACCGCTACCACCAGTGCATCTGTCGTTAGTGAATTTTTTGTTAGTGCATCTGCCGCCAAATATCTACTACTCATAGATACTACCATTGAGTAAAGCTATTTACAGTGGAGATATCACAAGTTCAAGATGCTATTGATAAATTCTGATATCATTAAAAGAGCTATTGTCAGTCATGTCCGCTACTGTATCTGTTCAAAATTAATTTCAAAATAATTACCCCAATAGTTAGTTTAAGAATTCAATTCTAGTCAGAGGCATGTGGATTTAAGAATGATTATTCTTAAACAACTCCAAGGAATACTTAGATAAAAATTTATTCTTCCCAAATCTATCTTGGTATGAGGATCCATGTTATTCTATTATTATCCTACAATGGATGATTAGACCAGCTGGAATGCTATATATTCAGAAGATCCTCCTCATATGCATGAGTGAGGAAGGATTTTTTTGTCTTCTGAAATAGTGATACACAGAAAAAAAAATCTAAGATGTCGAGATAATTAGATACTCATGTGTGTGGAAGAACACAGAAAAATAGAAAAGGATTTTCCAGAATGTTTTTGACACTCTATTTTTATGCACTTATTATGAAAACTTGGTTAAGCCCAATCAAAGATGAATTCAAGGACTATTGAATGGTTGAAGATGAACATACTGAGATAAATTGAATATCTGCATTCTTTATTCATTTATATTTATTTTTATGCTTTACTTTCGAGCTGTATTTTTGTATTAATCTATTTATCTATAAAACACAGTCTCTTTTTATAAATTGGAGAGTTCTTGTCATTTTATTTCAAGTAATTTCTTCTATATTCCCATGAATAACTGTAGAAGAGGTCATGTATGACCTAGAATATTTTTATCCCACATATAACTATGGAATATGCTTTTTAAATCATGGTAAGCCTTGTGTGTTGTTGTATAAAACCCGATCTAGGTTGTGGATCTATTTATTTTATAATTAATTTCTTATAATCGAGTGATTTCCAAGTGGAGGGGATTAGGTACTAAATTAATACTAAACCCATTATTTATTTCTATTGTGATTTATTTATTTATTTTCTCATTTTCAAATAACAAAACTGTATCTATTTTAAAATCAATACCAAAACTTTATTCTGATAGTTAACCTTAATTTTTGAGAAGTTATTTGAAAAATAAAATTATATATATCTACAGTTCTGGTTAAATATTTTTTTTTTATTAAATTGTGGTATTTTGTTTATAAATAATTTCTAATAGAAATTTTTATTAGAAACTCAATCCAACCCCTCTTAAGTTTTCCACTAGTACCAAAACATCATTTAAAAAAACTTAGTTAGAATCATGAAAAACTTGAGTTAATTATGTTTTTTTGTAATTTGAAGAATAAAAAAGTATCACTATATTTTAATTTTTTTGAACATCTCTATCCGATGAAACTATGAATACTTTCAAAAAAACACTTTGTCTCATCTCCCATCTGATCACCACAATTCATCGAACCCTATCTGATCACCTCGATTCATTACACCCATACTTCTCTATCTGGAAACTTCGTGTAGAGATCTCATAATTTTCTAATGATTTATATATTGATAATAAAATAAAACTCTGCAAACAATTATTCTTCCAAGAAACTTCTTCTCTAGATCGACAACAACTCAAGAACTCTTGGTCTTAACATTAACAATTTGTGTTATAATTGTTTTTATAATTTTCTATATAGTAATTGATAAAGTTAAGTTTTGATATGTTGTTTACATTTGTATTATATAGACACAAGAAATAATCATGATAACCTCTGATACATGTATTTCATGAATATATTTTAGGGTGTTTTTATAAAATAAATACTTTTTTAATACGGTTTGAGACACCATTTAATACTGTGGGAGAACCCATGATTCATTATGGGTTTTATTAATGACCAATTAAATGCATCTCAAACCACCAGTAGTTCTCTAAATAGAGTTCCATTTTGTTACTACAAAAGGGATTTAGAGACCAAATCTTAGAGCAAGAAGCTTTATTGTGTTAGTCCCTCACCAGCTTGACATCTCTGCTCTTTTTTTTATGCTTTCTTTTAAGTATTTCCTTCCCTCTTACTCACTCATAACTAGAATGAGGGGTAAATACTACCTTGTTCTATGGTTATGTAGCTAAAGGTGGGAGGTGCCTTTGTATTTATTTATTTTTCTTTATTCATGTATTTGGTTTGCTGTAGTTCATTAATAAAACTCCAATATCTTTATTTTTATTTTCATGACCATTGAATTAAACCATAAAGGAAAATTTTTAATTTCACAATTGGTTACCCTAATTGAGGAATGACCATTGTCACATTTAGGGTACCCAGGTTTAAAAATGGTATCGAGACAAACTCGATTCGGTGAAACCCTTTAATTTTCCGACCAAGGGAAATAGAAGATTATTATGTCCTGGAGGGGATACCATGACCATTGGATTTACCTCATATCAACTCTGACACTAAACATGGATTAATCAATTTATTTTCTAAAATCAAATTGCATTTGAACCCTGAAACTATAAAACCCTAGAATGCTTTCAAAAATTTGATTCCAAAATAACCAATCTACTTTCATTTTGTCTTTCATTTTTTAAAAATTGTTTTAAAAACCAAAATATGTTTTATACTCTCTTTCTTAAAATTAATCGAATAAAACAATTTTATTTGAAAACCTAATTAAACTAATTTTATCATCTTTGTGGGATCGATCTTGATCTTTTCATTATATTCATTAATTAAGTAGCACTGATTTTATTTTTATAAATTTCTATTTTGATTAGACTTAAGGGAATTAACAACTCCCTTTGGGCTTGTAAACCTCCATAGTGAGGACACTGTTCAACTTGAACTACATGGACATGCTTAGGAAAACTCAATGATAAGTTGTTTATCCTTTTTATTGGGACCCTTGTTTTAATGCTCAAAAAATAATTTTTATTATGTTATTAATGAGTTTTATGTTTTATGGTTTTCTTTTATAGTAAATAGTCGATTGGAGAAATCTGGCTAATTATAGGAAAGACCCACCTCCAGACATGACTCGCCATTGAATATGAGTCACCACCAGCAATGACTTTTCATTAGGATGAGAAATTTGGATAAGTATTAAAAAACCCACCATCAATAATGACTCATCATCAAGATGAAATTTTGGAAAAGTATGGGAAATACCCATCACCAAAGGATGAATCGTTGTTGAACCAAGAAATTTGACAAAGTGTTGAAGAAACCAACCGTCGGAGATGAGTCACCACCACTATGAAAATTTGACTAAGTGTCGAAACGAACTACCCTCAAAAAAGAGTCACCATTGAAGGTAACCTACCTTAATACTTGAAATTTGTAAAAGTGTTGAGATTAATTACCACTAATACAAGTCGACATTGGCATGACTCACAACCAGCCTAAGTCACCGCCAGAGTTTGTCTCACTATTCAGAATAGTAACTATCACTATTTATATTTATTTTGAATTAACTATTTCTAATGGATATATTATAAAATTTATTTCCAAGAGTTGTTTTAAGGATTGTTCTTAAAACTATTTCAAAGAGGCATAAAATTTTTTGTTTGTCATCTAATATGAGGAGTAGAGGATCGGGATGATTCTTTCTACATATTGTTGTTAAATGAAGTAGAAGACTTCATTGTGTGAAGACAAATAATAGAGATATATATTCACACACATGCTTTCAATGTGCATTTTCATCTTTATTTTCCATTGATTATAGTTATTTCTATTAAATAAAGGAGTTATGTTAGTAGAAAAACCTTCTTTCCTATTATCCATTTAAAGAAGTGAATTTAGAATTGATAGAAATTTAAGATCTTTAAAACACAACTAAAATCACAGTTGAAAAGTTTTTGAAAAATCATTGATACCAAATGTTGGTCAGAGTGAGTATCTCAAGAGGGGGTGAATTTAGTACCCAATAAAAATCTATATCCAAAATATGTTCAAATAAAATCCCCCAAAAAATTAAAATATCCCAGTTGATCAAAATAGTAGATCGATATAAGTTCATATCTTTTAAAATATTTCTCAAAGATTTATTAGGTATTAGTTAAAACAATTTTGAAAACTAATTTAACTTTTGAAATCAATTTACTTAACCAAAATATTATATAAAAACTAATTAAGATTAACTATCAAAGTAGTGGTTTCATTTATAGTTTAAAATAGATCTAGTTTAAATCATATAAATAAAACCAAATAAAACACACAGCAAAATAAAAACAAGAGGTCCAGTCTCAAGCTGAGACCTAATCCTCTCTACTTGTAAATCACATACTGCAAAGCATATTATATAAAATAATCTTTATCCACAACCTGGATCAGGTGTACAATAGCAAACAATTTTTCCAAGACACACATGACCTCTTCCGCAATAACTATAGGAATAAAAAACACCGGCCACATAGGGACCTCTTCTACAACATGTGGGTAAATAAGTGTAAAGGAAGTTGAGAAGATATTGAGTATCTTCCAGTTAAAGTACAGGATACAGTGTGTATGTTTAATATACATAGTAAATAACACACTGCTCAAAATAAAAAGAAAATAAATAGAGAGAGTAAGTAAATATGTAAAGAAGATAGATTTTCTCTATTTTATATGCTCTGAAGCTTGAGGCTCCTCAGATGTAGCTTTAATTGTAACTCGAGTCATGTTTATTAAAATCTCATTAAAATAGAGTGTTGTGAACTCTTTTGTTCTGAATGTGGGAAGAAATTGAATTTTCAATGAGCTCCAATATTCCACAGTTGATTGTATGTAAGAATGCTTCGTGTAAGGCATACTCCATAGCACTATCTTATTATTGGAATATTCCATCTCTCTTCTATGTGATCGGTATCTCTCTATCTATTTGAGTTCTCTATATATATATGTACGAGGGATTATGCTACTTCATTTAATAGTAGCATGCAAGGTTAATCATCTGGATCCTCTACTCCTCATACTGGATGATTTACACAAACTTTAATGCATCTTTATAAAACATTTAAGAACAATCATTAAAATAACTCTCAGAATGGAATTTGATAATATAGTCATTAGAAATATTTAATTCAAAATAAACAAAAATAGTGATGGTGAATCTTTTGAATGGTGAGACAAACTCTAGAAGTAACTTAGGCTAGTGGTGATTCATGCCAATGGTGACTTGTCTCAACGATAGATCATCTCAGTACTTTTATAAATTTCAAGTCTGATGGTTGTTCATCCAACAGTGAATTTTTCTGATGGTAGTTATTTTCAAAATGTAGCCAAATTTTCAACCTGATGGTGACTTGTCTCTGAAGGTAGGTTTTTTCAACACCTTTTCAAATTTATTGGTTCAATGGGGAATCATCCTCTGGTGGTGGGTCTTTACCATAATTTGCCAAAATTTCATCTTGATGGTGGTTAATTGCTAATGGTGGGTGTTTTCAACACTTACCAAATCTCTCATCCTGACAATAACCTATCTTCAATAGTGAGTCATGTCTGGCAGTGGGTCTTTCCCACACTTAGCCACAATTTTTCCAATCTATAATTTATTATAAAAGGCTACCATAAAACATAAAACTCGTTAATAACATAATAATAAATGATTTTGCGATCATTAAAACAAGGGTTCCAACAATATCCCCATTTTTGATGATCACAAATCATGGCATTGTATAAAACATGTATATAATTAAATGATGTTTTAAAATAGATCATCTTAGCACTTTAAAAATCTATAGTGAGAGTTTGACCATAATAGTATCAAATATATTAAGTATCAAGTAGATGATATCAAAGGAACAAATTGATATACATATGGTATCAAGGATAGTTAAATAGGAAATAGTATCATAGGTAATTAAAAATATAGTATCAAAAAAAAGATGGTGCCAAAGGAACAACATAGTAAAAAGAATAAATAAATGTCATAGATTCATTTTCCCCCTTTTGGGATTATCAAAAGGTGAAAATAAAACATATAAGTCAAAGGAGCAAAAAAGGAATAATAATATAATTTCCATTGAAAATCAAGTGAAGTACAGCCAAAAAGATACAAAAAAAGTGATACAAATTTTCTCTATCAAAGACTGAAAGTCTGATGTCAATAATTTTGGGGATAGGAAGAAGGATCAAGTGGTGCTTTTCCTTTCCCATTTTCAGAATTAGAAGATTCAGCAATAGAACATGAGTTAATTGTAGGGATGGGTGTAGGAATAGAAGACATAGAAGGAGTCTCTATTATAATGATAAGCCTGATATTATGGATAGATTCTCTAGGAGTGAGGACAAAAGGATGGAAATGAGATAGTAAAGCAGAATTTAGATCTCTGGTAACACCTGACCAGAAGAACTCTGGAGAAGAAGCTATAGGGGTAAGATGAGCAGTAACCGAAGTGGAATCATGATCCACCACTGTGGTTCCAGAAACATGAAGAAAATGTTTCATCAAATCTATGAAGTACATAATAATATTTTCACCCCTTTCCATAGAACTGAATAAAACCTATTTCTCTTCTATAAACAACTTGATCACAGGAGTCATCTACTTCAATTAATTCACTTGATCTTTAAAATATTGAGTCATTATAGGCATCCTTAGGTTCTCATTAAGGAATTTAAAATGAGAATTAAACTCGTTATTATTATAAATTTTAGAAAGATAATAATTTATAACATTTTTAATTGTATCTCTATCAGATTTCATATCCTTTATATACTCTCTAACCATCATATGAACATGATCGTTGTTATACTAGATTTTCCTCAAACTTTCCGAAGGTATGTCAGGTACATCACCTGAAACACCATGAACCTCTTCCATAACAATTGTCTTGGTCAACTCAATATCAATAGTAAGAGGTGGAACATTTTAAGTAGAATCCATAGAATAAATATTCTCCATCCTCTCTAATAAAGAATCTATTGAATTTTCAAAGGAAGATCTCATCTCATCCATGGTGGATCTCAAAGTTTCCAAATCATTGTCTAACCTCCTATTTTTAATCTCCACTTCTTGAATGTGATGCATAATCTTTAGTTGAATGTGATGTATCACAATATCAAATAGATACCGTGCATCCCTCTCACTTAATCTAGTGACATGAGGAGCCTAATTCTTCACTATAAAACAAAAATTAGAGAGAATTATTTCTCTAAAAGATTCTAAGTCACCTCTGGTGACAACATAAATTGGAATAGATGCAATGATAGGTATAGAAACTCTATCAACAGAAGGTACCTATACGGTCTCAGATATGGTATTATCATCAGAAGAAAACCTATACAACTCTCCTGTAGCATCAACCTAATATACTAATGATCCCTTGGGATCCATTACTTCTTGACTAAAAGGTCTCTCTTCATCTAAGTCTAAGTAGTCTAGAACAAGTCTGACATACCCTGGGTACTTATCATGTTCCTCAAGAAATAGGTCCATCAATATGAAATAAGACATACCATAGGTCTTAATAATTGTTTTCTTTGTAGTTGTAGACTCAACAATAGCAGGATCAACCACCACCTTCTCATCAACTAATATTACATTAACTGTATGCCTAGAAACCCCTTGCACATCAGTTATAGCCACAACCTGATCACCAACAATAGGATGATTTTCCAGACTTGGGGATTATATCCCCTCAATAGATGCTTCATTTTCATCTCTATCAGCAATATCCATGTCTTGATTTAAGCTGGGTCTATCTTCAAATCTAGAAAACTAGATAAACCTGAATAAGAAAGAAGTGTCTGAGGCATTTCAACATCCTCAGCTCTAACGAAGCCAGTAGGACTATCATGGTCAAAACCTCTATCATTTTCATATTCATCTCTATCCTCATTTCCATCTCCATTTCCATATTCCTAATCTTATCTTCTTTCCTCTTATTCATCTTAATCACCATTCTCACCACTTACATTTTCTTCAAAGAACTTAGAAGTGTTTTTTAACTATTATTTACCAGAAAATTATGTTTCTTCTTCCTCATTGCCTTCCTTCAAGAGAGTCTCTCAGATAGGGAGAGACCTAGGTGGATTAGGAGAACCATAAGTAATGGTTGGATAACTCTAAGGCGGGTTTGGGTTACTAACCTCATCCACTGAAAATGTATCCTCTTTATCTCTTTAGGCAATAGCATCCTCTACTTCATCATCTGAATATTCAACCACCTCATCTGGATCTAATCTAGGATTCACAAGGTTATTCAGTCAAGTTTGATGATCAAATGGATTGAAGTCTTCATAAATCCTTTCACTACCATCAATCCACTGCTTCTTTTAGGGTTACAACTTATTTTCATTCTTTTGAAAATGACTCTTGAGATGCAAAAAATTCCACACTTTACAAATATTTCTTCTCCTTCATCAACCAAACCCTTGGCCTCTAGCATGACCGAGATAAAATTAGAGTAGATGAGATAATTTTACCTTGAAGATGGTTTTCACATCTCCATAATGTGATTCATTAGGTATCTTCACAGATTAATCTTTATCCTATCTATATAATACATAATAGATAAACATATTGATAAATCATTTTTGAGAAATCACCTTTCCTCAGGAATATCATATGTTGGATAAACTTTAAAAGAAATCGATATTCACTATCAAGCTCAGTATCAACTGGTCTTCTGACTATCCCATCTCCAGTTAACTTTTCCAAGGCATCCTCATAAACAAAATTTTCACTATCATCTAGTTTTGTTCCTTAATAGTCATTTGAAATACCTTTATGAGTAATTTTCAATTATCTTTCCCATTGCCTTGAATAGAAAACAACTTTTAGTCCATTTATTCTACTTCTTACCCAGTCTTCATCTTCCTCAAAATTGAACTCGATAAACTGATAGAATTGGTGCAATAACCTAGGATATAAGGGCCTCTTATTAGAATAAAACCATCCTAACCATCCTTGCTCTTATATAAATTTGAGAACCAAATACTTTCTTGACATTAATCATTCGGCATGAACTTCATTTTTAGGCACCACAACTCTCTTCACAAGATCAGAATTCACTAGATCAATAGCAACTGAATGGATCAAATCTCCTTTCTATTTATTTTAAGGATGTGACTCATCTAGATAAGATTTAGCAGCTCTTTTCACTCTAACCATGTAGATCGACTTGGAAGGTTTGGACAAAGATGAGGCAAGGTCGATGGTCAGGAGAGAAAAGGGTAGTGGTAAGGTTTGAGATCAAATGCACAAGGGAGTGAGAGAGTTGAAAATTAGATGAGTGTCTCACTTATATCATTTAGGGGTTTAGGAATTTGTAAATTTAAAATCAAAATAGAATGTGAATCGAATTAAAAAATAAATAAATAAATAAACCATAAAAAGAAATTATAAACAGTGGCTTAAAAACTAACAGTTAGAAATTGACAAAGGCAGATTGATTCCAACGGTTGCTAAAACTCAACAGTGGGTAAAACTCAATGGTGGGTAAAACTCAACGGTGGGTAAAACTCAATGGTGGTTAAAACTCAAAAGTGGGTAAAACTCGATAGAGGGTAAAATTCTAACAGTGGGTAAAGCTCCAATGGTGGATAAAACTCCAATGATGGTTAAATCTCAACGGTGGGTAAAACTCAACAGTGGGTAAAACTCCAACCGTGGGTTCCATAAAATTAAACTTATCAAAAATTAACCATTCCTAATTCATTTTTGATATAGTTAATTATCTCAGAATTAAAAGTCTTAGTGAAAATATCTGTAAGTTAATGTTCTGTTCCAATGAATTCAAGATTTATATCACCTTTTTGAAAATGATCTCTCAAAAAGTGATGTATTATGTCAATGTGTTTTGTTCTAGAGTGATATACAGGGTTATTAGAAATATTTATAGCACTTGTGTTATCACAATTTATAGGGATATGTCGTAATTGATATCTATAGTTTTGTAAAGTATGTTTCATCCACAAAATTTGTGCACAATAGCTACCTACAGCTATATATTCAGGTTCAGCAATGGATAGTGTAATGGAATTTTATTTCTTAATACACCAATATACTAGATACTTGCTCAAAATATGATATGTTCTAAAGGAACTTTTTCTATCTAACTTGAAACCACCAAAATCAGCATCTAAATAACTAACTAAGTCAAATTATTTTCCTATAGGGTAGAACAATCCTAAATTGGTAGTATACTTGAGTTATTTAAAAATACTTTTTATAGCAACTAAGTGTGACCCTTTTGGATTTTCTTGGAAATGAGAACACATACACACACTAAACAAAATTTTAGTTCGACTAGTAGTTAAGTAGAGAAGACTTATAATCATGCCTCTGTAACTATTTTGATCCACTAATTTCCCAACTTCATCAAGATCAAACTTATAGGTGGTACTCATATGAGTGTCACTACTCTTAGTTTTATCCAAACCAAAACATTTTAAAAGATCTTTAGTATATTTACTTTGAATTAAAATAATTCCTTCTTTATTTTGAAAAATCTGAAAACCAAGAAAGAATTTCAATTCACCCATTAAATTCATTTCAAATTCATTTTTCATAATTTTTGAAAAATCAATACATAAATAATCCTTAGAAGATACAAAAATAATATAATCTACATAAATTTAAACTACTAAAACATCTTTTGAAATTATTTTAATAAATAGGGTAGGATCATCTATACCTTTTGAAAATCCTTTTGAAATAAGAAAAGAGTTGAGCCTATCATACCAAGCTCTAGGATCTTGTTTTAAACCATATAAATCTTTTATTTAACTTGAAAAAATGATTTGGAATATGGTTATTTTTAAATCCATGGGGTTGTTCAGCAAAAACATCCTCAACTATATACCCATTCAAGCATGCACATTTTAAATCCATTTGATATAGTTTGAAATCTAGATGTTCTTTATAGGCTATCAATATTCTAATGGATTTACATATGGATACTGGTAAAAATGTTTTTTTATAGTCTATACCCTCTTATTGACTATACCCTTATACAACTATTATATCCTTATTCCTTACTATTGTTCCAGATTCATCAACCTTGTTTATAAACACCCATTTAGTTCCTATAGTCAAGATGTATTTAGGTTTATCAAAAAGTTCCCAAACTTTATTTCTTTCAAATTGGTTAAGTTATTCTTGCATGTTCATTACCCATAATTCATCATTTATTTCATCATTGATGTTCTTAGGTTCAAGTTGTGACAAGAATGATTGATGTTCAACTTGGTTTCTTAGAGAAACTCTAGTTTGTGTTCCTCTATCTAACTCAGAAAAAATAGAATCTAAAAGATGGTATTTAAGATTCATAACAGATCTAGAAAAAGAATGGTTGGGAATATCAAGGTCCTCTATAGGTTCAGGTTTAGGTTCTATAAGCTCATCAAAAATGGATGATTTTTCTACATGTTTTATAGAAGAATCATAAGGTTTAGAATTTATGTTCAAAGTGGAAAACCCATCCTCAAGGTTCTCTAAAGGGGTTTTAGGTTCATTTGGATATGTCTCATCAAATTTATATGAATGGATTCTTCCACAGTATTGGTTATTTTGTTAAAAAATATATAAGATTTACTAGAAGTTGAATAACAAAGGAAAATTCATTCATTGGTTTTACAGGAAATTTCTCAAGATTATCTTTAGTGTTAAGAATAAAGGCTTTGCAACCAAAAACGCTAAAGTAATTAACCTTATAATTTCTATTATTATACTGTTCATAAGGGGTTTTCTTCAATATAGGTCTAATTAAAACTCTACTCATTATATAGTAGGTTGTGTTCACATCCTCTGCCCAAAATTAGATAGGTAAGTCATATTCATTAAACATTGTTCAAAATATATCTTGAAGTGTTCTATTTCTTCTTTCTACAACTCTATTCTGATGAGGGGTCCTAGAAGTAGAGAATTTATGATTATAGCCATTTTGTGAGCAAAAGGATTCAAAGTCTTAATTTTCAAACTCACAACCATAGTCACTTCTTAAGGTCTTAATTCTAATTCCACTTATTTTTTCTAAAGATTTAGCATACTTGGTGAAATAAGAACAAGATTCAATCTTGTGAGATAAAAATAATACCCAAGTATACCTAGAAAATTCATCTAAAAGTACATATATGTAGTTCTTACCATTTAAACTATAAACTCTAGATGGTCCAAAAAAGTCCATGTGAACCAACTCAAGTGGTTGAAAAGTTGAAACTTCTTTATTTAATTTAAAAATAAATCTTACGTTGTTTCCATTTTTGAAAAGGGTTACCTAATTTTTCATTTGTGAATTCAAGTTTGGGTAGATCCATGACTAACCCTTTCTTAGTAATCTTGCTATGTGAGTGAATGTTACAGTGACCTAGTCTTCTATGTTTAAGCCAAGATTCTCTATGAAAGACACTTAAGCAAGAAACATTTTGAGAAATCAAAGAATCGATATTAACAGTATACACATTATCATTTATCAAGGTAGTAAATACTAAAACATTTTTGGATTTAAAAACATTATAATCATTGTTCTTGACTACTACCATCATAAGGTGTGGAAAATTAAAAGAATTTTTTTGTTCCCTTCTAATCTAACTAACTAGGTTGTTAGCGATATTCAAGGTCGATCCCATGGGGAAAATATATAAGCAATAATTCAGTGTGAGTCGATAGAGTCTCATTTGATTATAAAGAAAAATTGAATGAAGGGAATGAGATGAGAATGTGAAACTATTTTCAAAAATTAAATTAAAACAAAATAAGATACAAAACAATTAGAAAAAAACATTTCGGGGTTGAAAATCAATTAGGGTTTATTGTGATAATCATTAATTAGAATTAAAATTATAAATGACAATTGTTTACCATGAGGATTCAAATAAATTATTGTTTCTTGGTCTGATAGCAATAAATTATGTGACTAAAATATTAATCCCTTGGTCTAATGATTAATTACTTAAAACACATTAAAGTTATTTAACCCTAAAACAGTGGCAACAAGCTCACCCAATGGTCATGGGTTCTCCTAATGTAACTCCTTTAGTTATTTCCATTGGTATCATTCTTGGTCTGACATGACACCAACGGTGAATATGGAATTTAATTCATTAATGGAATTATAAAACATAAATCACAATAAAAGAAACACACTAGAATTTAAATTAAAACAAACCTATAATATTATTACAACCCCATCACAAGAAAACCATCCACTTATGACCATGTTCATGGTGTTCGTGTTGAGAAGAACCTCAACCCCTACCATGGATGCAAGTGGGAAGAAGAAAGGATAAGGGGAATTAAACTAAAATAGAATAGAAAACAGGAAAGAAAAACTCAGATTTGGATTTGGGGGAGATCATTTGGTAGGGTGGAAACACCTCCCCCTAGATTTCCAACATCAAACTAGGAGGGTTTCCCTCATATTTATAGAAAATTATACTACACGGCATGTACCCAAAAGTACATGTCATGTACTCAGGTCAATCATCTTTACTTCATTTTCTTAATCGGTATGTGGCCTACCATGCCGCCCCTTTGATTTCAACATGGATTTGGTGGGTCAATGGGGTACACAGCATGTTGTACCACCACACATGGTGTGTACTATTTGTTTCAGCCACCAACTGCTTCTGGGAGGGACTATATGGTGTGTTATCAAGTAGTACACATCATGTAGGATCTAGCTACCTACATGGGCATGTACTCGGTCTGGCCAAACTGTGTTGGGGTAAGGTTACATAGTGTATGTTTATAAAGTACATTCCATGTATATGTGACTTTTTATTATGATCACTCCGGATTTATGAATTTGACTGGAAAACACCTGAAAATCACCATGAACACCGAAATAAAGCATTTGTTCCATAAAAGAATGTGTATATGATGAAAACATGTTTTTATAATCAATAATATATATATATATAAGTATACATAAATCGGCCACATCAAACTCCCACACACTTATTCATTTTCTTTCCCTCAAGAAAAATCTCAAAATCTAATTAATAGAATCCAAACTCTAAAAAGTGAAACATTCAACTAATTATATTTATAAATATTATCACCATATCAAAGAATTTTAAACAATATATAAAAAATATTCCAATTCCAAAGATATTATAATATTTCCTTGTTTATAATTCAATTAAATATTTTCATCCTCTTTTATTCACATTATTCAACTTTTCATAAATACACATGTCACTTGATGATTTAACTTGCCATAAAATAACAAACACATCACTCAAGATCATTTAATCAGATTTATTCTCAATATCAAGTATATGCACTATATCCATATGTTTACAAGTATTCTCATTCTCTAATTAGAAATTAAATCACAAAAATCATGGGTTCTTTCAATAAGGTTCAAATTATTCTGAGGCAAAGGGTAGGTAGGAAATGATGTGAAAAATAATCTCAAAGTCTTGAGAAAGGAGGCTGAATTCTTAAATAATAAATCATGATATTCAATGAAAAATCTCAATGAAAATTCATCCCCAACAATATCTCTCATAGTTCAGAATCACCATGATATTCCCTTGCTAATATGGGTTTGTAAACTAGTAATAAGTATAATGAATGAATTTGGCCCCTCTTTTTAATCTTTTTTTTTAGAATTAAAGAGGGACCACTTAGGAATACAATGAACAGTGGTTTCGGAACCCTTATTCCCAAATGAAAAAGAGGCACTCTCCCCCACTCTTAATTTCATGGTCTCTCACCAAAATATACCATGAATAGCTAAACTCCCTCTTATAAGTTCAAATGAATAATCAAGAAAATTTATAAAAGAATTGGGGTAGGAAGGATAAATAGGATTGTAATGTGGCTTCCTATCAAGGCAGTTCATTGTTTCTATAGTTTTCATGGAGGTTAGATGTAGGGTAGGTCTCATGGTCAAAGGGATGAAAATATCAATCAAATGTCTTGATCATTTTAATTTGATTCTAAATCATCATGTTTTGAAGAGAAAAACTCACAAGTTCTAGTAGTCATGCATATCCCAAGAATCTCTCAAGAAATAGGGTATAAGAAAGAATATGATAAAGGGATCAGAATACCTATCAGGAATGAGGAAAATAATGGGTCAATCAGGTCATGACATGAATAAAATGATCAGTATAATAAATGAAAATGGATAAGAATTTAAATAAAAAAATGAACTATATTAGCGATCATTTTAAAATACTTTAAAATTAAAATAAGCATGTAAATTTTAAAATTCTCATCTAAGTATTTATTATTTATAATTAGAATTAATCAAAAAATCACATTTTAAATTTTTTTCATCTATTAATGATGTCTCCTAGATTAGTTTAAGGGAAAAGATTAGTGTAGTCAGAGACTCTCCCCCATACTTAATACAGCACATGGTCCTCTAAGTGCAATACTAAGGAAGATAAGAGGATGTGGAAGAACACAACTAGGACAAGAAGAGGTGGAGTAATGAAAGAAGTAATACAGAAAAAAGTAAAAGAAATGAAAATAAACACTAAAATAATGCTCCCCTTGTGATGAGCTCAAAAAAGTGGAAAGAAGTTGAAAATGAGATGCCCACAACACTCTAGAGTACCTATGACTATCGATGAAATGGAAAAAATAATTTTGCCTGCACATAAACCATAAAATAACAAGCATAGAACAAAATCGATGTATAGAATTAAATAAATGTGTAGAAATAGTCATTGGGTTGCCTCAGAGGAGGAACTATCTAAAACGGGAGGGTCTGGCAGAGTAAGAGTAGTTGTAGTGGAACTTGGAGGTATTGGGTCTACACTATGTGCGGTAGGCTCAACTGGAACATCCTGGATGTAAACATTAGAAGGATCATCTGGTCCAGTAGTGGAAACACTACCACAAAACAAGGCAAGGGAAGCGCTAGTTAAAAGCACTGATAAATCTACCCTTTATCGGCGGTTTTTTTAGCACTGACAAATGGTAGATTTATCACCTCTAGTCTTAGCACTGATAAATTTTTTTAATAATAATTTATATAAAATTATTATATTTATATTCAAAAATAATGTTTATTTGTATATATTAAATAAAAAATGCATTTTTATAATTAATATATTTTTTTTAATAATTCAAAAATATATATAATGTTTTTAAAAAATTATAAGATTATAATTAAATATATATGTGTTTCCAATGAATTTGTTCAATTAATATGTTGATCATGCGTGCATATATATTATGTATCATTATGAATGTTTATTTATACATTACACTCTTCTTATTATTCATGTTTTCTGATGATGGATCGTTTTTTATTATGTATATTTTACTACAGGTGTATATGATTAATTCATGTTACCCATATACTATATTATGTTCTAAATACTTATAAAATTACATTAAATATATTTAAAGAATAAAAATATTTATTATATTTATAATTATTAAATTTTAAGTATATATAAATACTTTTTAAATATATTTATTTGTAATTATAATTATAACTATATATATTTAAAAAATTATAAAATTACAATAAATACATATATTATAATTTTATAAATATATATATATATATATAAATATATTTATAAATATATACAAAAAATTATAAATATATTTATTTATAGTTATAATTATAATGATAAATAAATATATATATGTAAAAAATTATAAAGTTATAATAAATATATTTATTATACTACTTATAAAGTTATAAATATAAATAAATATATTTATAAATATATAAAAATATTTATAAATAAATACAAATATTTATAATTATAATTCTTAAATAAATATAGATATATTTAAATAATTAAAAAATTATAATAAATATATTAATTATTTATATTTATATACAAATATCTATAAATAAATATAAATAATTATAAATATAATGCTAAATAAATGTAGATATATTTAAATAATTAAAAAATTATAATAAATATATTAATTATATATATTTATAAAATTATAGATATATTTTTTTTATAATTTTATAATTATATATATATTTATTTATTTATATTTATATATTTGTAATTACAACTATAAATAATTTATTTATTGTAATTTTTAATTACAAATAAATATATATATATTTATTAGTTATAAATATAAATAATTATTTATTTATTTAAATAATTATTAATTCATAAAAAATATATTTATTATTTTCATATATAATGTTATATATAATTAAATAAATGTATAGAAATATTGAGAAATAAATACAAATATTTATAGTTATAGTTATAAATAAATACATATATATTTAAATAATTATAAAATTATAATAAATATATTAAATATATATATTATTAAAATTAGAAATATTAGAAATATTAATTTGTTATAATTTTATAATTATTTAAATATATATATATTCATTTATAATTATAATTATAAATATATATATATTCATATAAATAATTATAAAATTTGAAGAAATATATTTTTATACATCTATAATATTATGAATATATATAATTAATATATTTATTATATATATTTATAAGATTATAAATATAATAAGTATATTTCTTATAATTTTATAAATTATTTAAATTATAATTTTATAAATATATATATATATATATATATCATGTATGTAGTTTTATAAATATATATAATAATATAAATAAATTATTAACATTATATCTTTATCAGTGTTATATTTTTAGCACTGATAAATGCGTGTTTTATTAGCACATTCTATTTTAACGCTGATAAAACGTACCTTTATCAGCGCTTTTTAGCTAGTGCTAATAAAAGGTTCACCGGGTTTTATAAAGAAATTCTAACTTTCTCCTCCTTCCTCACACCCCTTAGACTCTCGCGGAAGCCAATCGCCGCCGTCGCTGCCCCCCCCCCCCCCCCTCCTCCTCTCCTGCCAACTCCTCTGCCACAAACCTGCCTTCCCTGGGTGCCTCTCCTCCGTTGTGCACCGTTTCTCCTCTGTCGTGATTCCCTTCGTCATGCACCTCTCCTCCGCTGTTGTGATTCCCTCCACCGCATGCATATCCTTTGTCGCGTGATTCTCCTCTACTGTCGACTCATCTATCACATGCCTCTCCTCTGCTGGGGGACTCCTTCGCTACGTGCCTCTCCTCCACCGCGAACGCACCTCCACCGCGTGCTGAACCACACCTCTGCGGTGAGTTTTCTCATCTTTATCATCTATTTCACATGTTATTACAGTTTGATATTTATGGTGATGTTGTGAATTGTACGGGCTAAACGCCCCACTAAAAATTGTGGTCGTTGGTGGTCGTTGTTTGCGCACTAAATGAATTTCATGTTGGTTGTCCTTGTTTCTGGAGGTTTTAGTAAATGAATGAATTTCCCATTTACAAAATTTTGACTTATCCAGATTCCTCCTTTATATTTTCATCTATTTTTCTCTGAATTCCTATAAAGTGTCCCTTTTCATAAAATACACAAAAACATTAGAAATTAGGCAAGAAAAAATTCTTGAATAATATGATTAATGAATGAAATATAAAAAATTTAATGCATGAATCATAGCTATTAAATCCCCCCAAGCTTAGAACATTTCTTGTCCCGAAGCACAAAATCTCAACACATTAAAAAAGGAACAACTGTCATACAATTATTAAAATTCCATTATAAATAATATAAAACAATTATCAGTGAGAGAATAAATTTTCTTATATCATATAAAATATTTCTCTTTAAATCCTCACTTTTCAATGAAACTAAATTCAAAAAATATTTAACATTTACCATTATAAAAATTGTGGAACTAATCATAATTTCTATTTACATATATTAATTCACTCATTCAATATTATATTTTTATTCAAAAACCTTGTATGTTAGGGGGTGGATGTGGTGGAGGCCTAGGGAATCACCACTTATGATGAGGTAACAATCATATGGAAATGAACTAGTACCTTGGTGAAGAATGATAATTTCACTTGACCTCCCTTTTCTTGTTAAGATGTATATCATGAAATTCCCCTCCATCCAAGTGTGACAAACCATGATACACTAATCATTGATTATCCCACACTTCTTGATATATTATGAAAGATCCCATAGGTGCTAGATTTCCCTCGATGGAAGCCAACCAGAACAGTGGATTCAGACTCCACCATAGAATTCTCGATATTTTAAATCCTAAAAAACATGATAGAACTAAACATCACCTTTTTTATGGCCTAATAGAGATTCCTTATCCACTGTAAGATTGGAATCCAAAGATCACCTAGCCCATGTCATCCTAAACAAATACCACCATCATTAAAAGCATAAAATTTCCTTCCACATTCAGTTTAAGACTTATACTAGGTGTCCTATATCTAACCCATTACCCTTGGTTAGGCTTACCTCCTCCCTAAGGGTCATGTTCAATCCACAAGAGCATCCTCGTAAATGAGGCTGATGACACCCTTCCTGGGGTGACAGCACCATGGTTCACCATAATTGATTTTAGGAAAACTCAAATATGTGTTTGAGATCTAGGACTTAATACTCTCACATTGTTCCTTTACTCCAAAATAACCCAACACACCATAGCATAAACCTTGTCACGTATTTTTATCTTAGTACCATGTTGCCCGACACATCCCAGAATGGTACTCTCCCATTATCCTTTAATGTGGAGATTCCAATTTGATTGATATTCAGGGAAGTAGGAACACATACAATGTAACACCTGAAAAATACCCTTCTTCTAAACATTCTCATCTGTTTGTTATCACCATGTTCCTCAACTTCCAATCCAATAAGTTCTTATTATGTGTCTATTTTCATCATATCTATCACATCCACTCATCATATTCATGGTTATAATGAATTTTCAACTAGTAATCCTTCCCACTGAAGCTTTTGGTTAATGACTCAAAAAAATAGGTGTCATGTGCATCCACTTTTTTGATGTTCCATTGAAGTATCTTATCCTATTACCTAATTTTTGTGTTTATAAATCTTGTATGAATGCTAGATTCTATGAAGGAGATATTATTAACTTGGAACCATAAAAATTAGAGGTCATCACCAGCCTATTTATGATTCTAGTAATTGATATCGTCTCGACCCAATACACAATGCACCTTCACCTTTAGAAAATTCATCTTCTCAATCATGATACGTGAAAGGCTAGATATCATCTTAGTTTGACCAACCTAGACACTCCATTCATCTCTATATCTATTCTTTATAAATCTCACGTATAAAGTGTTCACTTTTATAATGTCCCATTCTAGCCTCACATGCATTCTCTTCATGTATTCAAAAACACTCCTTAAATTAATACCCCTTCCTTTATCACATTCATCATTCTCTTCAAAGAATCATAGTGGAATCCCCCCCCAGTTAGCATCCTAGATGAATGCCTTTATGGTTTTTTTCAATATCATTCATGGTTCCCTTAGGTTCCTAGATTACTAAGATACACTTATTTCCCTATAGCCCCTCTTGGGTTATATTTGATTATAATATTGAATGATATTTAAATGGGCAGAGATATAAGAGATCATGATGTGGATCTCATAAATCTGTTGGGGATAGCTTCCTCATGACATGACCCTGACTTATCACACTATAACACCTTTAAATTCCAGTTCAATTATTAACTCAAAATCCAATAGGAATCCTTCATTATTCCTTCATTTCCCCCAATCCTTTGGTGATATGTGTTTCATCTTTGGAGACCCTTCATCCCCTATTTTTTTGATTTATCTATTGGCATCAAGAGATCAATCGATGGTGATCCATGATAATTTTCTCTTCTTTTATCCTTGGTTTCCTCTATGTTAATCATCTGTATAAGGTATAGGAAATGACATTGGTTGGTTCAAGGAATATTGGGATGAGTGGTTGATATAAGTTTTTGGGTTTTAGGTTTTTGAGGATTCTCTTACATGATCTTGGATTGGTGATTATATATTTCATTATACTTGCACAATGGTTGATGAAATATTCTATTGAGTTAGGGGTTTAGAAAATTTTATTTATTTTGTGTAAATTGTGGAAGTTTCATGATTTTTCTTGATTTGGTTGGATATTAAGGATTAAGTTACCCATAATGCCTCAACTAAAACCATCGGGTTCAATCTGAAGAGTCATAAGACCTCATGTGCACCTCCACATAAATGGATTAAGGTTATATCATCAATGGATTAAGGTTATATCATCAATCCTCCAATGATAAAAATTCTAGAAAGATGATTTAATAACACTTGCCCATTGAATGCTCATTGTTAATGGTCTATCCCTATTTGATCAAGAAATTATGAAAACATGCTAGATTCTCCATCGATCTATAAAGAAAGGAGGAATTCATCATCAGATCAACAAGGAAAACATAGATCCAATATATATATATACTCATTTAACAAATAAGAAGAGATAAATGGCATGGATCTAAGAAGAACTTATGACTCAAATGCCACCAGATTGGTCAAAGGTTTATGGATCAAGGGGAGATGGATGGGATAGATTTAGAGATGAGGAGGGAGATATATAATTTAAAATAGGCACATGGGGGTCATATTTGGGTGTAGGAGGTGAAAAAAACACATACAATTAAAACCCATAAGCTGTATTAATTTCACCCCTAGGAAGGGTGCACTGACCAGTCTATAATAGGAGGTTTTGATTGCAAAACAAGAACAATCTACTTATTCTAGTGATGAGTGACATAGGGAAATTATTTTTGTGAAAAGAATGATTAATATTTTTGGGTCATGAAGTTGATTCAAGTGTTTTTGAAAATTCCTAAGTGACTTTTTAAAATGATTGAAGTGTTTTAAAATGTTTCTTAGAGGTTTTTCACTCATTTTAAATGATTAATATTATTGGGTCATGAAGCAGCCTTGAATGTTTAAAAAAAGGAATTGTAGTTTTTTGAAAGAATATTTGGAACTAATTTATTTATTTTAAAAATTGTGTGTTATTTTAAATAGGAATTTTTGTAAATGGTTGGTTTTTTAATGGGATTTCAAGTGTGATTTTTTAAATAGTTTTCAAAGGAAATTTGAACTGTAGTTTTTCAAAAATATTTTAAGTTTAGATTTTTATAGAATTAGGAAAACCATTAAATTATATAAATATTTTGTGTATTTATTTTCTTAAATACTAATATAACTAAATCAAATAGGATGGATATGAATAAAGAATAGATGGATGCCAATCGTTTGATAATAGAGTATGGAGATGAAGTGAAAGAGTTCATCAAGTTTGAAAAAGATCATGCATATGACCCTTCTAAAATACATTGTTTGCATTTACTCTATTGTTATTCAATAAAAGTTAGTCCATAGGAGTTTGAAGAACACTTGATCTATCACAGAATAGATCGAAGTTATAAATGTTGGAATAAACATGGGGAAAAGGTAAATATAGCTAGTGGTTGGGATAACAGTGCATTTTATGGATCATCTGATATTATTACAAGTGTGGACAATGAAGAATACCGTATCGAGGATGTGATTACATATATGAATGATGATGAATATCATATTGAGGAAATGATAAGGAAAGTTGAAGATGAACTTCATGATTACCCAAAATTGTTTGAGAAGTTAAAGAGTTGTGCAAAGACGTCTTTGTATGGTGGTTGAGCATTGTCAGCCATACTGAAGCTGTATAATTTGAAAGTAGGCAATGGATTGAGTGATGCTAGTTTTATAGAATTACTTGCTCTCTTGAATGATATGCTCCCAGAAGATAATGAGCTCATGATCTGAACATACGATGCCAAACGAATGCTACGTTCGATGGGTATGATATCTGAACAAATACACACCTACCCAAATGACTATATACTATTTTTTAAGGACCAAAAATCACTTGAGAATACCCAAATTGTGGTGTTTCTCGATACAAGAAATATGAATCCAGTCCTACAAAAGTTTTATGGTACTTTACAATCATTCCAAGGTTTAGAAACCTATATGGAAGTGAGGAGACCGTAGGGAAATTGACGTGGAATGCAGAAAAAAGAAATAAAGATGGGAAACTATGTCACTCAGTAGAATCTTCTTATTATAAGAGAATTGATCTTAAGTATCCGGATTTTGGAAATGAGCCAAGAAACCTTCGTCTTTCATTATCTACAGATGGAGTGAATCCTTTTGGTTTTCAAAGCAGCACTCACATTACATGGTCAGTTATGTTGGTAAATTATAACTTGCAACCATGGTTATGCATGAAATGAAAACACATTATGTTATCTATGCTTATATCAGGACTGAAACAACTGGGTAATGATATTGATGTTTATTTGGATCCATTGATCGTGGATTTGAAATTATTATGGGATTTAGGTGTTACGTTTTATGATGTTTATAGAAATGAAGATTTCACATTGAGAGCCATGTTATACGGGATAATAAATGACTTTCCTGCTTATGGAAATTTGTTAGGATATATCATTAAATGAATTCATGGGTGTCCCATCTACAAACAAGGTACATAGTCAATTAGGCTGAAACATTCATCAAAAACCGTGTTTCTAGGACATCACAGATTTCTACCCCAACGACATAAGTACCAATCTTGGACGACATCATTCGATGGAAGTTCAGAAGAATGTATAACACTGTCTCCACTAACAGGTGATCAACTATTTGAGAAATTAAAAGATATGGACACTGATTTTGGAAAACCGTTTTCAAAAAACCTTACAAAAACCATTTGGAAGAAGAGATTAGTTTTTTTTTAAATTACCATACTGGAATTGTCTATATGTTAGACACTTTCTTGATGTTATACATGTTGAAAAAAATGTATGTGACAGTGTCATTGGCACATTGATAAATTCACCTGGCAAAAAAAAGGATGGAATTAAGGCTAGGTTGGACATGGTTTACATGGGAATACGATAAGAGTTGGCACTAGTAAAGGGTGAAAAGTGAACTTTTCTTCCTCAAACTGCTTACACTCTTTCTAGGAAGGAGAGATATCAGTTTTTCAACTTCTTGAATGATGTAAAGGTTCTAGAGGGGTATTCATCAAATATCAAGAAAACTGTGTCAATGATTGATTTAAAGTTAAAGGGTATAAAATCTCATGACTGACATTTTTTGATGTAAGATCTAATTCCTATAGTTTTATATTTCATTTTGTCCAAGAATGTTTGTTATACATTAACGAAGCTCTGTTTCTTCTTCAAAGCTATATGCAACAAAGTTATAGACCTGATGAAATTTCTGAGTATAGAAATAGAAATTTTCATTATATTATGTGAACTACAAATGTTCTTCCCACAGACATTATTTGATATAACGGTTCATTTGATGGTTCACTTGGTGATAGATATTCAACTATGTGGTCCTATACACTATAGATAGATATACCCCATTGAACGGTATATGAAGATTTTGAAAGGGTATGTCGAAAATTGAAGTTGGTCAGAGGGTTTTATTGCAAAGTGATATATTGTTGAGGAAACTGTTGAATTATGTACTGAATACCTATCCGATGTGGAAATCATTGGTCTACCAAAATCTCATCACACTGGGTAGCTTGTGGGTCAAGGAATTTCTATAAGAGAGGTTGTCACAATCAATATTACATATCGGGATCAGGCCCACCTTTACGTTTTCCATAACATTTTAGAGGTTAACCCATATATCGAAACCCAAAAAGAAATTCTTAGGCATTTGAATCCATAAAGGGATGAAAATGGATATCAAATACACATAATCGATAGTTTATAAGATGGTTTCAGGACCATATATTTAAGGAGTTAGATGAAAATCCAGAATCAATTTCAGAACGACTTAGATGGCTAGCTGGAGAACCAAGTATGTATGTATTATCTTATAATGATTATGTAATTAATGGTTATATATTATATAATAATGAACATGATGAAGATAGTACCATACAGAATAGTGTAGTTACACTTGTGTCTGAAGTGATGCATGTTTCCAGTGCTAAGGATAGAAATATAATTTATGCAAATATGTCATACTTTGGAATCATCAAACAAATATGGGAGTTGGATTATATGAACTTCCAAGTGCCTATTTTTCAATGCAAGTGGGTTGATAACATGATTGGTGTTAAAATGGATGAGTTGGGATTCGTGAAATTTGATTTCAGTAAGGAAGGGTACAAAGGTGAACTGTTTATAATGGCATTACAGGTAGTACAATTATTTTATGTTCCAAATCCCCTAAACCGAAACTGGTCAATTGTTTTGTTATCTACCAAAACCACTAAAGAGTTATATGAAAATTCAACTGAGGATGACCCTTTCATTAGGACGTTGCAATCATTTCACAGTGGTACCAATGTAGATGGAATTTTTTATATCATAGGAGACCATAATGAGGGGATTTTGATAGTTGATAAAGGGGTCAAATCCCTTCAGTCTTTACAAAAAGAGTTCAATAATTAGGTTATATTTTTTGTAATATACATCATGTTACCTTATGTTATTATCTGTTTGTTGCTACTTTTATGTAATCTAAATTAAATGTTAAACCACTTCTGTAGATAATGAATTCTGCACATGATGATGCTCCCAATCCCGAGGCACAACAGGTCTCTCAACCTACTTCTGCTCGCAATGCAGAGGACCAATAGGTTTCTCAACCTGTTTCTACTGCTTCTCCTAGTGCATAGGTACAACCACCATCTGCACATGCTGATGCTAGTGCTCCAAAGGAACATTTTGATGATGTTGAAATCAAGGAAATGGTAGGCAACAAAACAATGGTAGCACAAAAAAAACAGGAGTGTCGTAGTTTGATGGTGTTAGCAAAAATCCTTAAGGAAAAAGCGAAAGGCGTCAAATACGAGGTCATATGGAATAAGTGGGGTCAGCATGTTTACCCCAATAAGTCCATGTTCAGTAGTTACATTGGAATCATCACTCGTCAACGTGTTCTGATTTATGTACAGTCGTGGAACCATGTTGTCATGGGGCTTAAGACACTGATGTGGGGAGATATTATGGTAACATTATGATAACATTTTTTTAATTTACTAAAAAATAAAATAATGAAACATTGATTTACTCTTCATCATCCCTTATAGAGTGCATTTATAGTGGATGACTTACACAAGGACTGTGTATTAAGGGTTGCTAGAAGGATCCATAAAGGCTTTCGCACAATTTTAATGAAATGTTATCTTAAATATGCTGAAGGGAAAATAAACCCGCTCCCACCTCCTATTTATGTACACATGATAACCCAAGGAGCGTGGGATGCATTTACTAGTCATCGTGTGGAGCAGTATTTTCAGGTACATTGTGGTTAGTAATTCATTGTTTAATGATACGTGTATATATCACTTTGATTGACAGTTTTTTATTTATGAAACAAAAATTGAGTGATGAAAATAAGGAATGAGAAGAAAAACCAACATACCCCTACCGTAAAGCAAGAATGGGGTACGCTTCACTTGAAAAAAAGGTACATATTTTAAATCTACCATAATACTTTTATGTGACATAAAACAACACCATAACTATGTTCCTCTATTTATATAAAGATTGATGAATCTAAATCCAAATTCACTTCCATCCCATTTCATGTGCTATGGAAGGAGGTGCGTGTAAATAAAGATGGGATACTAATAGATGAAAACACATAAAAAGTGTGGGAAACATGTGTAAGTATGACATAATAAATATTTATTTTACTTTAAATAAATATTACACAATAATGATTACTTATTTTTATATATTTTATATATGACATAGTCATAGGAATTAACAACACCCAAACCAGATGCAGCATACTTTTGGTGGCCTTGAACCAAACAGAAAAGTATGGTCGCGTCAGAGGTTCGGGTTTTGGGGTGACACCCCAAACATTTTTTGAGAAAAAAAAAAGTGGAGGATCAAAATGAAGAAATAAAAATGATGAGAGAAAGAATATATATCCTTGAAGAACATATGCAATTGTAGAGAGAGTTCATGGCAAATATGATGGCGGGGGGAAAAGAGAAGAAACAACTAAATAATAATTGGCGTGTGAAGATCCCGCCCCACCCCCCACTAGATTTGAGGTGAGTCATTCCCCTAAAAACTTGTCTTAGATGAGGTAATCAATGTTCTAATAATTTTTTCTATGAATTTTGAATCAGATAGACTCTGATACCTTTCTTGTATTGATACTATACAGGGTGAAAATGACTGTGATTTATATCTATCAATACCCACCCATCACCTTGTAGCAAGGGCTATGGTGTTCAATATCCAGAACGCCATGGTACACAATAGACTGCTTCCAATAGGTCATTTCAGAGTGTTGATTAATGTATCCCATGATCCAAGCACTGAGCTACTTGTTCCAATTGATGATGAAGATATTCATAAGTTCGAACAATCTCTTGGAACATTCATCGCATGGTCGTCACATCTTGTAAAAAACATGTCAACAAGGAGGTATTCATTTCCAATTTACTTTTCAAGATAAACCTTTAACATTTAATGAAAAAAGGTTTAAACCGATGAATGTTATTATATATGGACAAATGGAAGGGGTGAAAAGAAAGAACATCTCAAAACCATCTCAAGGATCAACCAACCGATCAAAACAATCTACTTAAAGCACCTTAAACCCACCCATTCTATATCTGAATTTATTATCATTGCAGGCTCATGTGAATACGAACTTGAAATATAGTGGGGTTCGTATAATTATTTTTGATGAAAATATGTATAACGAGGAAGATACATATTTAATTATTGTTAACAATATAAGTGAAATCCTAGAGCATGATTGGCTAGGCTGATCAGTTGTAAATGTATACACGAGGTATGTTTTCATGATTTGATTTTCCAAAAGCTGATATACTATGATAATTATGACTAAATACATTTCATATTTTTCTCAGTCATATATATGAGAAAAAATTTAAGGGATTTCCCCATGAACAAAAATTTGGACTCATTAGTCCTCACGTCACCTCTACAGAACAAACAGATATAGAATCTGAGAAAGAGGGTGAAATAGTGGCAGGCCTGCTCAAATATTTTAACAAAAAAATTATAGATGACAGACTCTTCTTAATACCAACGATGCAGGGTTAAAACTATACAATTTAATCATATAAAATATATTTTAATTTCTTTCATTACTTATTCTTTTTTGTGTTTTTAGGCAGTATTGGATGCTCATTACGGTCAATTTTGATACTCCAAAGATTTATTTCTTGTATTCAATGCAAGGATATCCAACAAACCAACCACAAATGATGGTGTTTTTCAATTTTTAATACACTGCATCAAAAATTTTAGAACTAAACATCTAGTTATATAATTTATATTATCTTTTAATGAGGATTCTGTTGTGATAGGGTAGTGCGTGAATATCATCTACATCATGGAATGAGGCTAGGGGAAAAGGAAAAGAAATATCATAAGTACTATGACTAGATACAAATCAGGGTATATATAATAAGATTTCACTATCCAAACACTTATAAAAAAATTACTTATTTTTTTCAATATTTCTGCAGTGTTCGAAACAAACAAATGATAAATACTGTGGTTATTATGTTTGTAAATTTATGAAATATATCATATTCCATGAACAAACCAGCATCCCTAAAGAGTTATTTTCGAATATAATTACTATTTCATTTAAAATATTTATTAATCCTTGGTGTATTTATATTTTTTTAGTACTACCACGATTTTTAAAAAGACTCCTATTTAGAAGATGAGATTGATTTGTTTATAAATTAATGGGTAGCATACCTGATGGAATAATGTACCAAAATAGCATGAATATGTGACCTGTATGACTCGAAGTGTCTATTTTTATTTAAAATTGTCAGTATTTTTAGTCAAATTAACAAGTACCATACTGAAAACTGAGAAAATTCATTAGGATTGTTTTGATACTTTATTAAAATGATCCATCAGTCATTTTTGACATATAGGAATCAACCACACCTCAATCTGACGAACGGTGTGATAGATATGACTAAAAGTGTCCATTATCAGTTTAAAATTGACACTTTAGCTCAAAACATGTCACTCATTGAAAACCAAGAAAACTCACTCTGATTGTCTTCATAATTTGGGATAATGATTCATAAGTTCTTTTTTATGTGTATGAAGTAGTCTCATGTCAAACTAACGCACAGTGCGACCGGTATGACTCAAAATATGTGTTTCCAGTTTGAAATGATATTTTAGTAAAAAAACAAAAAATAGCATGCTAAAAACTAATAAAACACATTCTTATTGTTTTTATACTTTAGGAAAATTATCTATAAGTAATTTATGATGTTTAGGAATCAACCTCACCTCAATCTGATGCATGGTGCGACCGGTATGACTCAAAGTGTCTCTTTTTATTTTAAATTGACATAAATTTTAGTAAAAAAACAAAATTGGCATACTAAAAACTGAGAAAACGCATTCAAGTTGTTTTAATAATTTAGGAAAAATATCCATGAGTCATTTGTGATGTGTTGGAATCAACCCCACCTCAATAAAATGCACGATGTGACTGGTATAAATCCAAATGTGTCTTTTTATTTAAAATTGACATTAATTTAAGTAAAAAGAATAACTGACATGCTTAAAACCAATAAAAAGAATTCATATTGTTTTGATAATTTAGTAAAATGATACATGAGTCATTTGTGACATTTAGGAATCAACCGTACCTCAATCTGATGCATGGTGTGACCGGTATGACTAAAAGTTTCTGTTATCAGTTTAAAATTTACATTTTAGCTCAAAATGTGTCACTCACTAAAAAATCAAGAAAAATCTTTCTGATTGTCTTCATAATTTAGGACAGTTATTCTTAAGTCCTTTATTATGTTTATGAAGTATTCTCACATCAAATCGATGTACTATGTGACCAGTATGACTCAAAAAGTGTGTTTTCGGTTTAAAATGATATTTTAGTAAAAAAACACAACTAACATACTGAAAATCGAGAAAACACATTTGTATTGTTTTGATACCTTAGAATAATGATTCATGAGTCATTTTTTATGTGTATTAATCTACCATGCCTCAATTCGATGAATGATGTGACCAGTATAAATCCAAATGTGTTTTTATTTAAAATTGACACTAATTTAAGTAAAAAGAACAAGTGGCATACTAAAAAATGAGCAAACACGTTTGAATTGTTTTGATACTTTAAGACAATGATCCATGAGTCGTGTGTGATGTGTAGGAATCAACCTCACCTCAATCTAATAAATAGTGTGACCAGTATGACTAAAAGTGTCCGTTATCAGTTTAAAATTGACATTTTAGCTCAAAATGTTTCACTCACTAAAAACCAAGAAAACACCCTCCAATTGACTTCATAATCTAGGAGAGTGATTTGTAAGTCCTTTGTGACGTGTATTAAGTAGTCTCACCTCAAACCGACACACAATGCAACCAGTATGACTCAAAATGGGTGTTTTTTGTTTGAAATTATATTTTAGTACAAAAACACAACTGTCATACTGAAAAACAAGAAAAACCATTTGGATTGTTTTGATACTTTATAAATATGATCAATGATTCATTTTTATCATTTATGGCCTGTAGGAATCAATAGCACCTCAATCTAATGAATGATGTGACCGGTATAAATCCAAATATGTCATTTAAATTTGATATTAATTTTAGTAAAAAGAGAAGGTACATACTCAAAACCAAGAAAACCCATTTATATTGTTTTGATATTTTAGAACAACGATCCATAACTCATTTTTAACATGTAAGAATCAACCCCACCTCAATACGACGCACGGTGTGACCTGTATAACTCCAAATGTGACTTTTTTATTAAAAATTGACATTTTATTAATGTATTCTTTCATATTAATGTTTAATTTATTTATTTATAGTATTACTAACATAATATTTGTTTTCTTATATAGGTGAACCTTTTTATTGAGTTGGGATGATTTGTTTGGAAACTAATACCATGGGCAGACATTTTTGAGAGGGGATCACGGATGTTAAAGGATGAAACATTAATGTTTTTAACTATTTGTTGGATAATTGTAAATGTAATTATATAAAAAAAATTGTTTAAAATGTATATAGAATTGTTTTCCAAACCCTTGTGTGCACTGTTTTGTTCTTGTGTGCACTGTTGTGTGCACTAATTTGTTCTTGTGTGTGATGTGCAGGTGTTGTTTTGTGTAGGTGGTGTGTGTGTGTGTGTTGTGTAGGTGATACTGGTGGGTGTGTTGTTTATATGCAGGTGATTCTGGTGGGTGTGCTATTATATAAACAGCACATCACAGGCAGCTAATCCTTTATCAACACTATTTTGAGCACTGATAAAGTGGTCTTTTATCAGTGCTAAAAATAGCACTGATAAAAATGTCTTTTATCCGCACTAAAATAGCGTGGATAAAGGGGGGATTTATCAGTTCTTTTTATGGTGTGGATAAAGGAAACCCTTTATCATCACTATTAAAGGGGACCCCTGTCTTCACTGAGATTAACATTGCTTTTCTAGAACTGTTAAAAGTATTTTCTAGCGTTGATAAAATCATTATCTGTAGTAGTGATAGGATCATTGAATATGTGTCCAGAGCTGTTAATGGTGGTTGTGTTGTGAAAGTCTAAGGATCCTAATGAGAAGCAGGTGTTTATGGAAGTGGAAGGACTAAGTTCAAGAGGATGAGGCCCAACATTCCCTTCATCCTCTTGAGTGTCTGATCCATGGCATCCTAACAGCACTCTGTGAGGTCATGATGATAGTCTAGGTGTCCAGGCAGCGATCAAAGATAGTCAGGTGGAGGGAGATGGGGAGATCAACCGAGGGTGTGTGTAGGGGTGGGGATAAGGATGGTTTAGAAGAAAAGGGGGTTGTGGATGAATATGGAAGGGAGGAAGAAGGAAGATCCATTGGTGGAGAAGTAATGTCTACTAGTAGAGGGGGTGGTACCTGACCAGCAGCACCACCAGGGGCAGGTGGGTCATCTCTTTCCCCTATAGGAGGCAGGCATCCTATATGAGCACAAAGTAATCTCCCCAATTCTTGACCATCCTCATGTATATAATAATGATGAATTCCATCTACTAAGGAGAGACTAAGTAATCATGAGGGAGAGATGGCTCAAACACCCCCAATTAGTGTTCCAATCGGGATGCATAGAAACTGTCATTCAAGTTTCCCTAATGGTAGTGTATCATGGAATGTAAGTAGGAGGTGGAGAAATAGGGGAGTTCTAGGTAATCATGCCGGAAAATGCATGTAAGGAGCTCCATTTCATGTCCATACATGACACCCATGTCCTCATACGGAAGGAAAAGAATGGTGTTGAGATAATGATAGATGAAATAGAGAAGAGGGGAAATGGTGAGAGTGATCTTCTGTGAGGTGGGGTGTACTTTTGGTCAGGCCCAGCAAGCTCCCACCACACAGATAAGGTCAGAGTGGTCAAGGTGGGTGAGGGAAGCAACAGGGGATGGAGTGGCTATATGGGGGTAGAATCTACACCCTCGGCTAAACTCGGTCATGGTCAATGAAAAATTACATCCTCTCAACCTAAATTGAAATAGAGTCAACATATCTCTGGGAATATGATGTAGGTGGTCCCATCAAACTCAAAAGTCACAAAAAACTCTAAAAAAATCTTTGAAGGTAGGATTAATGACCTAGAGCATGTTAATCAGGTGTGTATGCCTGAGGATCTCCTTTATCTCCTCCCAGACGCCTAAACACTGAGGAACTATGATGTCTATAAATCAGACACTAAACTGAATGGTGTATCGTGAAACTCTCTGAAACCTCTCTATCATAGGATGTCACTCATCAAAAACTAGGTAGGGTGTGGCTGGTGTTAGGATTCTACTGGAGATGGGTGTGGTGGAGCCGTAACTACTGACAAAGATAGTCCAGCTATCGAGGTAGTAGGTGAATTAGTTGTGGTTGTAGATGTCTCTAAATTCATAGCATCTAGGGATGGTAGTACGGTCATAGTAGGGTCTGCTGCCATCGTGGATGGCTCATATGGTGTCATGCCGATAGTAGGATCTATTGTGTTGGGGCCCTCAGTAGCTGTGGATGGTGCATTCATGGTAGTGGGTACATCAATGGATGTCGTAGATGGTGTCGCGGTGTCTTTTGGACCGGTAGCTGATGTTGAAGATAGGGGTTCCAGCAAGATAGGGGGCAACGTCACCAAAGCTGGTGGATAACACACTGGGAGATCTATCCCTGAAGGTGTCATCGACCATTTGAGCTATATCTGACATGGGGGATTCTCTCTGTTCGTATCGGTCATAGGCCACTTCCCACTGGCGTGATCACTATCTTCCATATCCTAAAATGTAAAAATAGAAGAGAAAAAAATAATATAAAATGAAAAAGAAAGAATAAAAGTGAGAAACCCCAAAAAGGAAAAGTACACGGCATGTGGATCCAGACTACACAGTGTGTAATGTGATCGGGTTTCCAACTTGTGTAGTCTGAATACACACACTGATTGGGCATGTATTGAGGCCAAAGGAGTACACGGCGTGTGTATGGGACACATGTCTTGTAGTGGGAAATAGGGATCTCTCTGTGTATGTGCCTGGACACAGACTCGAGCCATATGGGGTAGAAACTAAAGTACATATCGTGTGTATACAATACACGAAGTGTGAGAGAATATGGTTATATCACCCATGTACACCCTTGACCCGACCAAGTCTATGAGAACCGGGTACATGATGTGTGTTGAACACACATGTCGTGTGTGTTACACAGGAAGTATGGTCATGTGGTGTTCAGGAAATGGGTTCTTCTTTGCACTGGGCCGACTCATTGTACATGGAATGTACCAAACATACACACCATGTTTTGTTCAAATTAAGAATAAAGGTGTGTGGTCATGTACAAAACTACACAGTGTGTGTTTTTCATGTGTGCTCGTGTAATACAGGTTTGGCCCGAGCGGTCACTTGATCCAAAAATCACCCTATATGTCTATAAAACTTTGAAATAGAGGGTGAGAAACCTCATACATAGATCAAGGAATGAAATGAGGATGAGATGGCATCCTAAAACGAGATGAATCGGTGGATTTGAGTGAGGGAAGCCAATAGGCGTACGAGTGATGCCTTGGGAGAGAAAATGGGGAAGGGGTCACGACATGGGGTCCACATGATTAGGGATCCCAACTTTTATAGATAGGCCACACGACATGTGTAGGGATACACACTCTATGTAAGAGTTATTATTATTATTATTATTATTATTGATAATTTATAATTATTTTAATAAAATAAATATTAATTATTATTTAAATATATAAAAATATAAATAAATATGTTTAAAAAAAATAAACCTATACACATAGTGTGTTAGAGAAATACACACCATGTTTTATAAAATTTGAAAAAGAGAACAACAACCTTTGGTCCGGTGCTTGGGGCACGATTTGCACCGGTGAGCGACCGATCCGAATGCACACCCTCAACCACTGGAGAAAAGGTTGTAGTATTGAAATTTTTATTATTCTTTTAATATTTAAAACATAGTTTTAGTACTAAATGGTGAAAGAAAGGATGTACGACGTGTGGTTTTAATTATTGAAAGATTAGGATGATGCGGGGAGATTAGTTAAGTTCGAACCTAGGTCTTTTGAACCTTGGGTGATAACACTGGCAATCAACCCACATCACCCTCGGGTGATTTGTTATTTTTTAAAACATTGTAAATTATTATGAAAACATGAAACACATGAAATTTATCGAAACATGCACCATGTGGTTTTATTTAATTGAAAAAGGATATAAATGAACTAGATAGCAGGAATCGAACCCAAGTCTTTTGGATCTAAGGGCTATGATTCTACCAGCCAATTCAACCCCAGCATTGGTTTTATTTTATTTTGAAATGATTTTATTTACTTTTTAAAACATCACACATGCCATTTACTTAAAACGAAAGATAGAAAATAATGAATCTTGTACCAAATGAAAGTTTGGAGTGATTCGAATCGGTGATGGCTTGAATACACACTAGCAACCTTTCCATCGGTACAGGATTCATTCTTGTTAATTAACTTAATTAAAATTTAGTTATACTAAAATTACTATTAAAATATAAACTAAAAATAAAATTACACGTCATGTATGAAGTTACACACAGTGTGTAACATCATTTTACTCTTATTGAAACAATGGTCAGAAGAAAGTCCGATACATGGCGTGTGGAGAAAAAGTACACACCTTGTGTTTATTAAGACAAAAAAAGTAGAAGATAGGAGAGTGGAGAGTAACTGGGATGCCTCCTAGTAAGTGACTTCGTTTTAGGTCTTTGGAACAACATAATTTAGGGTAATTACCTGCAATCTAAAGGCGGATGTGGCTTCTGTTGTGCAAACAACTACATATGTCTGGCGCCCTCATTTTGTATCCAATTTTCTTAACCTTCAGGTGTTCTGGTTTGTGGTTTTCAGTATCCCTACTATGTGACCAATAGATACCAAAGGTGGATGTGTGCCTTGATCTGATCTTGTATGTCCTCCACCTCCTGAGGTTCTTTCTTTGTTATGCTAAAAACCTGAAAATAATTATAGGAGTCCTCTAGAGTAGGTAAATAATCAACTGAGGGTGAAAATATAATAAATTGGTCATATTCAGTATTAACAAGATATGAATTGTTCCCATATTCAAAATTTGTGCTTTGAAAATCATTTTTAGAAATTATTAGTGAATTAAAAGTGGGACCATGTCATAACATGTCTCCTCAAATGAAATAGAATCAGAACAACCATCCTTAATATCATTTGGATTATCCATATGAGTGATTATCTCTGAAATTTGTTCGAACAGAGCACCAAGTCATCCCAACCTTTCGATTTGGTCTAACTAGAATGTGGTAAAGTCTTCCATCATCAATAGTAATCTTATGGTATTACCTAAATATGGTTCTAGAAGATGAGGAACGGGTGGGGTGAAGAATGTATATGTGTGTTCCTCATATTGAAACCCATCATCCATGTATGGATAATAATTTTATGGGTATTATTAAAACATTGTTATATCATTTAGATAAAAAACCTCCCTAATTGAAATGTACTAGTTTCCAGTTGAATAAAAATCCATAAGGAAGTGGGGTTGAGGGTGCCAAGAAAAGAATCAAGGAGAGAAAAATGAAAATTCTGGATAAACCAACCTTAACCCAAACTCACTATAGCAACCCAGGCTTGTCATACATAGATATTACATCATTTTAGATTAATATTCAGTACATTACAAAAATTCATGCCTGAGGACCATAATAGTTTAGTGTCTTTGGAAACATGGAAACAAAATCTTCTATCCTGGTGAAATATCTTCAACATCTCCCATAAAGATCTCCACCTTTAGTACTTATACCTAAAACATTTCTTCATAACCTGGGGAAAGTAAACATAAGAAAGGGTGATCTCAGATGCTCAATAAGGGTAAATAAATGAAATACATAAGCATAACAAGAAAAAGGGGTATGGAACTTGAGCATAACATTTGAATATCATGCCCTACATATTAGAGAGAATAATAAAGATTGGCAGTTCATAAGACATGAATCACAAGGAAATAAAGAACATATTCCATGAAATAATAATATAGAAAAATACATGGAATTTGTGGCATGCACATTGGTTTAAAATGTTGTGAACATGAGTAAGTAGAAATAGGATCACTCATTAAGTTAAGTACATGCAGTCAGGACCCAACATCAACTTATGGTCATGAAACTAGGTCCATGCATAACATTATTAACGTGTAATCAGT
Organism: Viscum album; assembly: GCA_963277665.1. Classification (NCBI taxonomy): domain Eukaryota; kingdom Viridiplantae; phylum Streptophyta; class Magnoliopsida; order Santalales; family Viscaceae; genus Viscum; species Viscum album. The sequence goes on from OY728141.1 coordinate 1,432,922,204, forward strand.
TTCATGCATAACCTTATGGACATGATACCAGGTCTATGTATACCATTGTGAACATGTAATCAGGTTCACGTATAACCTTATGGACATGAAACCAAGTCCATATATAACATTGTGAACATGCAATCAGGTTCACACATAACATTGTGAACATGTAATCTTGTTCACACATAAACTTATGGACATGAAACCAATTCCATGTATTACATTATGAACCTGTAATAAGGTCCACTCATAACATTGTGAACATGTAATCAGGTTCATGCATAAACTTATGGACATGCAACCAGGTCCATGAAAAACATTGTGAACATGTAATCAGGTTCACGCATAACATTTATACTCATGAGTCATCCATCATTACCCAATGCATTGGAGGGAGATATAGATACCACCCATATCATAATAACATCATTCATATATGTGACACAAAATAAAACTTTCATAATATCATGACCCATAAAAAGATATAGGTTCTATAAACATCAAATCATAACCTGTGAAGTTAAATGGGTATCATTATCATTTCATCACATCATAACCTATGAAAATAGATAGGTTTAATAATCATCTCATCGAATTATAACTCATGAAAAGAAGCAGGTTTCAAAGGCATATAACCCATGAAAGAGAAACAAATTTCATAAACATATAACTCGTGGAAGAGAAATGGGTTTCTTAAAGACCATGACATTAAGCATAACCCATTCATAGAAAGGATGTGAATGGAACCTTTAGATAATTTTCTAGAAGGGCATGATTAACATCTATGGATGTCATATTAGATGGAAAGTAATTTTGAAATATCTTTCAAAAATATTTCTTGGGGAAAATATCTTTTCTTCTTTGAAAAATTCTTTTTAATACATAAAACCATTAGAAAATCATTTTCATAGAAAATACTTTGAAATTTTATAAAGAATACTTGAAATAATTTTGAAAACCTTGTTCCTTGAAAACTTTTAAAATAATATTGAAAATATTTTGAAAACAATTTTTCTTGAAAACTTATAAAATAAGATTCAAATTTTTTTTAAAAAAACCTTTTTTCTTTGAAAATTATTTTAAAACTTATAAATAAAGATTGAAAACATTTTGAAACCCATTTATTTAAAAATAACGTTGAAAACTTATAAAGAAATATTTTAAAACCATAAAACATTTATAAAATACTTTTTCCTTGAAAATTATCTTCAAATATCATTTGAAAACGTTTTTGAAAACATGGTTTTGAAATAAAACTGATTTCCAACTAAAGAGAGAGATACAGTCATATTTTCTTAAAAACGTTTTCTTGATTATATTAAGTAACAAAGAGTGGAAAAAAATGGTAATAATACATGGATATATATTTAATAAATATAGGATAAGGAAACTCATTAGTTTTCTTGAGATATGTATCATAAGATTTCATCAAATGATCTTAATCATCAATAATCTCAAAAAAAAATCGATGAGATTGTTTCAATAAAATCTTATCACTTGGTAACATGGGATCATATTATCCATGTAAGAAAATAAAATTACATGAAGCTTATATAATCATTAAAATAAGTAGATTCATGATATATCATGTAAAATGGAAGTATATACACCTCAAAATGAGTTTGGGCACATAACAAAATATGAGTCTCAAAGAAGGCAAATTAAGACAAAACTATTTTACCAATTTGGTAACTTTTGAAAACTTAAACCTCATGAAATAAATTTAATAGAATGGACATGTAAATACCCATAAATTTAACTATAAGAATCATTGAATACATCCATGGTAAGTATACACACCACACAAAAGGGTTGGGTGGTGAATAAAGCATGTATCTTGTGGAAATAAAAAGTGAGATGAAATCCCCTTACCTTGTGTCTTGACTCTCATTGTACTCATTAAAACCTCCTATATAATAAATATAAATTTATTATACATATTTTACATAACCATATTATTTTATCTAATATCATATATGGATAAATTATTACTTTATATTACCTGCTTGTTAGCAATTTCATGTTAAGGTTACGCTTTGGGTAATATTTGCTTTATTTTTCACTTGTGTCTTAATTTGTTATATCTTTGATCCTTATACTTATATCATGATTTAAATAATTTAAACCATGATATAAATATCATTAATATTCATTATATTTTTATTATAATAATCTATAGCATATACAAGTTTGAAATGAAATAAACCATTTATGGAGACGGTAAGTTGTATGTACGCATGAACGTTGTTTCTGTTTTTATTATCATATTGAATGAAAGTATGTGAATAACATATGTATATATATGTGTGTGTGTGTGTGTGTAATTATTCCAGTAGTAAGATTATATCATATATATCATATAAGTTTACTAAATTCATTCTTAATACATTCCATGTAGCATGTGAATGAATCACATCACTTTGAGGGGGTGGTAGTCCACACTTCCTCAAACGAGATTATCGTATTAACAAAAAATGGAAATTAAAAAGGTATGTGTTGTAAAAATAAATAAATAATATTAAATACATAATAAATATCATATATAAAATATATAAACATATTTTAGATCATAATGGACACCATGATATGTGGTAAATGAAAAATGAACAATCATCATTTCGTGAGGCAGTAGTTCGCCGTACACAGAAACAGTATGTTCGTTACCCATTAGATGGAGGTATGTGTAAGTGTAGGTCAAACCCTTATCAAAACAAAATCCTAGTATATTTTTTATACTATTTTTTTTATACAATAATGGAATAAATAGAGTGGATGGGGTGGAGAAAGAAAATAAAAAAAAGGATCTTGTGAGAAGGCATTACCTATTAATCAGGTAACTCATTTTGGTTTGTAGGCATCCTTGGAAGACTATCTGACCAAAGGAGGGATTCAAGGAGGAGTGGAGGATTTTTTTAAGTTTATTGGGTAGATCTTTTCCTAACCTAATAGGTTTTAGAGGTGTGAATAAGTGGGAGAGTGCTTTCCTTTTTATAGTGGAGGGGGAGTGGCCCTCTTGTAAATACCAAAAGGTATTTAATAATGGGAGGTCTCATTTACCTAATGTGAGTCCAAAATGGAAAAATAATGGAGTAATTTGAAATTATGGTCTAAAAAAATCTAAACCACATAAAAATATGTTCATTTTAATAATTTGGTTCCTTAACTTCTAAGATTCCCCAATTTTATTATTTTGGTTTTTATTAAAGTTTTTAGTTTTCTAACCTATGTAATTTAACCATTAAGACTAAAATAAATTGATATTTATTATAAAATATATATATAATGAATTATAAATATGGTTCCTAATTTATAAAATAAAAATCTCATTTTTTTAGAAATTAATTTTTTAAACAAGTGCTTATGACGTGCAAAACACTTCTTAAACTCGAACCATGCTAATAATGTTTTTTACATTCTATGGGTCAATATATTAATTATAAAATATTAATTGGTAAATTAATAGACCATATTTAATATTTAATTACACATATAAATCACTTGTAAGAATATAATATTTTTATTAATTTTTAATCATTTAATAAAATATCATTTATTGTAAAATAAAAATAATGTCAATTTTGACATTATTTATTTAATTTTAATTTTAAAATATGAAAATAATATTGTAATTAAAATATATTAATTTTACATTTGTGTAACATGATATATTCATCTTAAAAAATAATTAAATACAATAATTCAATCAATTCACTTCACTTATAATATTCATAGTGTAATTTATTTTAGTTAATTATTAACTAAATAATCACTACATTGGCGTTTCTTAAGAATTTTAAGTAACTAAATCATATATAAAAATTATTGATAAATTATTATGATACAAATAAACCATTTATATTTAAAAATGATATTTATAACCTAAAATATGATGTTTTGTAAATATGTCAAAATTTTATAAAGGTTAAAGGTAAAGAAAGTTCTCTTTTTTGTCTTTTTCCTTACTTAACCTTTTATATAGGGAAATTCCATTTAATAATATCAAAATAACCCATAAAATTAGAAACAAGTGGGGATATGGTCAAATTATTGTCATAAAATGGATTTTTGACAAGTTTCGAGGTCATTTTGGTCCTTAAGATTAAGGTCTAGTCCTTTATTAAGCTTAATTTTACCTTATTCACCATAATTAATTTTAATCACTTCCACTAATCTCTTTTGGTAAAAAACTAAGTTGAAATTATTAGACCAAAAATATCATAATTATTACAACCTTATATGTTGTATTTTCAAAATTAAAATCACATAAGCGAGAAAATTAAGATTAATGCTAAACCTGAAGACGTGGTGAGAGAGCGGGTTTTTAAAGTAGAAAAATGTTCAAATGTTTGTTAAGATTTTATATTCAATTTCAAAGTGAAATTGATTATAATGAACCAAATTGTATTAATAAATTTAATATTTATCTAATTTGAACTTATAAAAAATTTAAAATATAATTTAAATTTAATAATTATTTAAACGAAAATGCAGTTTTTTAACTAAAAAACAGTAACTTTCACTATTCATCCAAAAATGAAGTTTCTCAGAAAAATCCCAAAAATTCTCCATAAGATAATTTAGATGTTATGAATTCAAAAATTAATTTTATTTTATAAAATTATAATTCTAAATTTATTTAAAATTAAATTTATTATTTTTCATAGAAGGACATTAAAAGCATAACATTTGAGAAAATGATATTTTTTTAGCATATAAAGATTTTTCCAAAAATCAATACATTTTATTTATATAAAAAATATTTTAAAATTAGTTATTACTATTCATATTACTAATTTTAATGTCTAGGTTATAATTATCTCATTTAAAATCATTATAAAAATAAAATGATGTTTCGTAGAAACATCGGTGTTGCGTGTAACATACACCAAGTCACTATTGCGTGTTGTGTACGCCAAGTCGGTGTTTCATGTAATGTGAGACATGTCATAAGATAACCTTGGTATTCTATGTATAGAATTATTAATTTTATATTGAGTGTAGTGCATTATTAACTTGGTGTTGCATATAACGCAAGCCAAACACAGCGCTTTAATATAAAATAAACTATTATCAGTGTTACGTGAAATGAAAAATATCAAAAGGATTGAATTAATTAGAAAAATAATAATTCACAAAATCTTAGGGTGTTACATTATACCCCCATTAAAATGAATTTTTCTCTCATAATTCATTTGGGTTATCAAAGGTTTAATACTTGTAAGTTTCATTCATAGAAACCCACATCATAAAAATGAATACTAAAACATCCCTTAAAAGGGAAAATTAGAAACATAACAGTTACCCAAAGTAACATATAACTTGGTTTCCACATACGAACATAGGTTGGAAGTAAAAACATAGATATGGAATAGAAATATTTCCATCATATTCTGATAGAGAGTGATAGAGAACAAGGTCATGAGAAAGTGAACAATAACAAAGCCATAAATTCATGATGAACTAAGGGACCATCTAATTCATTGGAAATAAAGGTACTAGGATAAGATTTTTGGTTTCAAGATCCTTTTTCATAAATTTAAATAATTTTCATTAAAAGTTATACTTGCATGATTTCAGGACAACATCACCCTTTATTTCTCATTGATCCACTTCACCTTTTTCTCTAAAAAGGAAGGTGATTTTTTCATTCCTAAAGTACTTATAGATCATGAGATCCATGATATTCCATCCCATTTGTCACCAATTATCATCAACACAAATTAGTTTGAACCTGCTATCTAATATTCATGAATCCTCATATGGAGTGATAACACTTTAATCTTGTTTACTTCATATGAAGTTTAACTTAAACTTTCCATAAATGGTTAACCTTACAACCCTTTCAAAATATAAAAATTCAAAGCTTTAGAAATAATTTTATGAAATTGTCTTAACATTTATCCCCTAATATATCAAAAATTACCACATGGTTGTCACATTCCAAACATGTGAATAACCTCATTGTATATTCCCTTGAAACATGATAATAACCCTAATTACCATAAATCCTTTTGGAAAACATGCATACTTCCATATTCTAATGATTAACGGATATATTATTTAAATCCAACAAGTTGTAAACTTCATCCTTGATGACATAAAACACTTTGTCAATAATTAGTTCCAGGGTAATCCATACCATCCAATTTACATATTCATATCTAGGATATCTTTATCCAAACATCATTATCTCCATATCAGACATTAATTAAGGGTTACCTTCCCCTAATCAAAATATCAGATTTCTATAAAATCAATTTTTTATGTTTTCATCACCATTCAAAATGTCATTTTCAATTCTTAATGAAAACATAAACTGAAAATACTTACATATTTAGCGATTCATATAACATAATCTTTGAATTCCAAAACATAAATACTTCATTAATACAACCTTATTCTTAAACCATTACTCAGGATTCATCAACTTATTCCATAATACCTCTTTCCTAGAATATGAAATATGAATAATTCTTAAGTTTCCTTAACCTCAATATAATCATGATTATTATTATCAATGTAAACAATAGTGTATGAACATCACATACCTTTCACATGTCATTTGTAGTCTCATTATCTTCATAAGTATAACCAATACTCGTACCACCTTCTTGATTCTAATTATGAGATTTCCACTTGGGAAATCGATTCGCATAATGCCCATAATTTCCACATTTGAAAAATGAAATGTTAACCATGTTCCTTATAGTTCTTTTTATTGACTAAAACCATAAATCATAGTTTAAGAAACATTTATCGTATTGGGATACCATATAATCATGAAAAATTAATTATATGGAACCTAAAGTAGGGCTCATGATTATTTAATCTATAAAACCTTAGGTTTATCCTTGGTTATTCATAGTCATCCTCTATTTAAATCTTTCATGACGGTTTTTGAAGAGTTTTTGAATTCCCAAAGCATATCCCCTAGGAGTGTCAAATTAGGTGTGCAACAAGGCTTGTTGTCATGTACCAGATTACCCTGAGTTAGGCTCGGAAAATTTTGTCAGAGTTGTTACCCCTGGGTATATCTTTTCCAGAGCCACATCCACTTGTATTATCCAGACAGGGATGTATTTCTAGAAAACCACTCACTCTATCCTTTACCAAAATCCAAGTACATTTTCCTAAATGTTAACTCATCCTTATACTTATCCTTGGATACATCCTTAGACATATCCTTAGAAATATACCTAGATATCTCACTAAAGTTTTCTCATCCTAGTTTCCAAAGGTTGACTAAACCTTTCCTTTCATTCCAACTATATCAACCCAGGCTTGGAATACATGGATATTACATCATTTCAGATTAATATTCAGTACATTACAAAAATATCTGATGACCATAATAGTTTAGTGTCTTTGGAAACTTGGAAACAAAATCTTTTATCCTAGTGAAATATCTTCAACATCTCCCATAAATATCTCAACATTTAGTAATTTTACATAAAACATTTCTTCATAACCTGGGGAAAGGAAACATAATAAATGGGTGATCTAATATGCTCATTAAGGGTAAATAAAGGAAATTCATAAGCATAACATGAAAAAAAGGGTATGGAACTTGATCATAACATTTGAAGATCCTTCCCTACATATTAGAGAGCATAATAAAGATTGGAAGTTAAAAATACATGAATCATAATGAAATAAATAACATAGGCCATGAAATCATAACAAAGGAAAATACATGAAATTTGTGGCATGCACATTGGTTTAAAATGTTGTGAACATGAATAAGTAGAAACAGGTTCACTAATTAAGTTAAGGACATGAAATCAGACCCCATCATCAACTTATGGACATGAAAACAGGTCCATGCATAACATTATGAACGTATAATCAGGTTCACGCATAACCATATGGACATGAAACCAGGTCCATGAAAAATATTTTGAACATGTAATCAGGTTCACGCATAACCTTATGGACATGAAACTAGGTCCATTCATAACATTGTGAACATGAAATCAAGTTCACGCATAACATTTTTAACATCTAATTAGTTTCACACATAAACTTATAGACATGAAACTAGGTCCATGCATTACAGTGTGAACCCGTAATAAGGTTTACTCATAACATTGTGAACCTGTAATTAGGTTCACGCATAAACTTATGAACATGCAACCAGGTCCATGCATAACATTGTGAACATGTAATCAGGTTCACACATAAACTTATAGACATGAAATTAGGTACATGCATAAAATTGTAAACATGTAATCAGGTCCACGTGTAACATTTATACTCATGAGTCATCCATATTTACTCAATGCATTGGAGGGAGATATAGGTCCCACCCATCTCATAATAATGTCATTCATATATGTGATGCAAAATAAAACTTTCATAATATCATGACCCATAAAAATATATAGGTTCTATAAACATAAAATCATAACCCATGAATTTAAAGGGTATCATTATCATTTCATCACATCATAACATATTAAAAGTGATAGGTTTCATAATCATCTCATCTAAGCATAAACCATGAAAAGAAACGGGTTTCAAAAGAATATAACTCATGAAAGAGAAATGGATTTCATAAGTATATAACTCTTGGAAGAGAAATGGGTTTTATAAATACCATGACATTAAGCATAACACATCCATAGAAAGGATATGAATAGAACCTTTACATAAATTCCTAGAAGGGAATGAGTAACATAAACGGATGTCATCTTATATAGAAAATAATATTAAAACAACTTTCAAAAACATTTCTTGTGGAAAATATCATTTCTTCTTTGAAAAAGTATTTTTAACACATAAAACCATTAGAAGGTCATTTTCAAAGAAAATACTTTGAAAATTTATAAAGATGACTTGAACTCATTTTGAAAACATTTTTCATTGAAAACATATAAAATAAGATTGAAAAAAAATTAAAACCATTTTCCTTGAAAACTTATAAAATAATCTTCAAAACATTTTAAAAAAAACCTTTTTCTTTGAAAATTCTTTTAAAACTTATAAAGAAATATTGAAAATGTTTTGAAAACCAATTATTTAAAAATAACATTGAAAACTTATAAAGAAAGATTATAAAACCATAAAACATTTTTAAAATAATTTATCCTTGAAAATTATCTTCAAATATCATTTGAAAACATTTTAGAAAACATTTTTGAAAACATGGTTTTGAAATAAAACAAATTTTTTACTGAAGAGAGAGATACAGTCATATTTTCATAAAAAAATTATTAATTATATTAAGTACAAAAGAGTAGAAAAATGGTACTAATACATGGATATATCTTTAATAAATATATTATTAAGAAACTAATGAGTGTTATTGAGATATGTATCATAATATTTCATCAAAGAAGCTTAATCATTAACAATCTAAAAAAAACATGAGATTGTTTCAATAAACTCTTATCACTTGGTAACATGGGATCACACTCTCAATGTAAGAAAGGGAAATTAAATTAAGATTATAATATCATTAAAAGAATTATATTAATGATATATCATGTAAAATGGAATTATATACACCTCAAAATGAGTTTAGGCACATAACAAAATATGAGTCTCAAAGAAGGAAAATTGAGACAATACTATTTTACCAATTTGGTAACTTTTAAAACTCAAACCCCATGAAATAAAGGTCATAGAATGAACATGTAAATACCCATAAATTTAACTATAATAATCATTTAATACATACATGGTTAGTATACATACCACACAAAAGGAGTGGATGGTGAATAAAGCATGTATCTCACGGAAATAAAAAGTGAGATGAAATCCCCTTACCTTGTGTCTTGACTCTAATCATACTCATTAAAACCTCCTGTATAATAAATATAAATTTATTATACATATTTTAAAGAACCATATTATTATATATAATACCATATATGGATTTATTATGACTTTATATTACCTTCTTGTTAGCAATTTCATGTTAAGGTTACGCTCTGGGTAATATTTGCTTTGTTTTTCACTTGTGTCTTAATTTGTTATATCTTTGGTCCTTATAATTATATCATGGTTTAAAAAATTTACACCTTGATATAAATATAATTTATATTTGGTATATTTGTATTATAATAATCTATATCATATATAAGCATAAAATGGAATACATTGTTCATGGAGATGGTAAGTCGTACGTACGCATGAACGTTGTTTCTGTTTTTATTGTCATATTGAAAGAAAGTATATAAATGACATATGTATATATTTATATATATATATATATATATATATAATTATTATAGTAGCATTATTATATCATATATATCATATAATTTTACTAAACCCATTTTTAATTCATTCCATGTAGTGTGTGAACAAATCACATCACTTTAAGGGGGCGGTAGTCCACACTTCCTCAAACGAGATTATCATATTAATACCAAATGGAAAGTAAAAAAGGGTATGTGTTATACAAATTAATAATAAAGATTAAATACATAATAAATATCATATATAACATATATAAATAGAGTCTCTATCATATTGGACACCATGATAGGTGATAAAGGAAAAAATGAACAATTATCGTTTCGTGAGGTAGTAGTTCGCCGTACACAGAAACAGTATGTTTGTTACCCATTAGATGGAGGTGTGTGTAAGTGTAGGTTGTAACGTCTTGGTTCCAGAAGCCACCTAGAGGCACCCCGTACCCAGTTGGTCACATGGCCTCAAGTGCATTTCCCCAAATGTCAGAGGCTGCCAACTAGCAGTAAGGGCCTTGGGTGTGATAGTGGGGAAACTATGCCCTCATTAGCAGAGTACACAGTGGAAGTAAACAACATACAATAGTGGAATAAGTAATAATCCATATAGAAGTAAACAGCATAATACTAATAAAGAAACAACTAAACCATACATATATATATATATATATATAAATTATGCATGATACATATCTGTCTAGGAAAGTAGCCAAACAAACCACAATGATGGAATACAACATTACTAAACCAAAGTACAAAAGTGAACAGATAAACAGATCCTCAGCATCGCAAGCCTCAGCTTGGTCTCATGCTCTCCAGCTCCACAGCACTCAAGTACCTGATGTAGAAGGGAGCTTTCCCTTATCTATACCTACATCAATATAATCTATTTGGGCCCAAAAGCATGACCCAAACAGGGTGTGAGACTAAATCCTAGTAGGAAACCACCCAAAGATCTGTGACTAACAGTCAGTGAATATATGGCAGGTAAAAGTACAGGAAATAGTAAATAGGGAAAATACTCAATAGTAAACAATACAAAGTTTAATATCAAGAAATAGCTAAACGCAAATAGGTAACCCTCTGGGAAGTACTCACGGTCATCCCATCTGGTCCTACCGAACAAGTACAAGCAACCCTCTAGGCAGTGCACTCAGCCTAACCCCTCTGGTTCATACGAAATAATGAAGAATCTATGAGGAAGTACGCTCATACAATTCCCCTTATAGTCTAGGTTAGTCAAGGACTCTCTGAGGAAGCTCACAAGGTCAATTCCTCTTATAGTCCTAAGGTCGAGAGACTCTTTGAGGAAGCACACACATTCAACTCCCCTTATAGCCCTGGTCATTCACAGACTCTCTGAGGAAGCTCACCCAGTCAATTCCTCTTATAGCCTGGATTGGTTCGAGGTAATTCATGTAAAACAAAGACTCTCTGAGAAAGCTCACTCGGTCTATCCCCTTATAGTCTATAGTGCTCAAAGACTCTCTAAGGAAGCTCACTCGGTCTATCCCCATATAGCCTATAATACTCAAAGACTCTATGAGGAAACTCACTCGGTCTATCCCCTTATAGTTTATAATGCTCAAAGACTCTATGAGGAAGCTTACTCGGTCTATCCCCTTATAGTCTATAATACTCAAAGACTCTCTGAGGAATCTCACTCAGTCTATCCCCTTATAGTCTACTACACCATGTTCTATTGGCCATGTGTAAGTCAACGATCATAACAATGCAATATGACCAAGTAAACCTATAGAACTACTTGTATAACCAGTCTACACATAACAAGCATGTCATAATACAACACTCCATCCTACAATCACTAGGCATGGGAAAATAGGAAAAACAGGACCAAATGGTCATAACTAGGACAAGCATGGGTAAAACTTCCAAAGCATGATAATCAACACTATACTCATCTAATTAACCTCTACACAAGCATACAAGCATGGAAGGAAAAACACAGGGGTAAAACGGTAAACCCACAATACCCCATTAAAGGGTATTAGCACAATTTCACATAATATTCAACGACTTTCAATGGAAAGGCACAAACCACATACCTCAGTGTTAGGAGATCAATATACGTGAACCTCAAGGCTTGAATCACCTTGAAACACAGAAGATCTATGAAAATTCATAAAATTTTCAACCCACGATAACTTGGAAAATATGAGGAATTGGAAAATGAGGCTCTATAAGAAGAAAAAGCTTACTGCTGTGATTCCAACGCAATTGATGGCAGACGATTTGGAGGAAGGACGGAGGCTCAGGGGCTGGGAGAAGTCTCGGCGTTGTACGATTTCTCTTGGCTGAACGGAACCTAAAATAAGATCGTTCCGAGGGTTAGACGTGACCTCAGTTTGTTTAATGAAAAAACAAAATACACGGTGTGTACTTCATGAGTACACGATGTGTACTCGCCTTTTCCGTACTCCGCTTTAGGCGGCCTCTGAGTCACCCTCACACAGTCGTGTGTGTTTCCATTACACGACCAGCACACTGCCTCCTACGGAAAATCAGTACATGGCATGTACTCATAAAGTACATGGCACGTACTTCGAAAATTTTCAGAATTTCCTCTTTTTCTCAAAAACGCCAGAAAAGGAAAAACATACCTGAAAAGAAGGTTCGAGTTCTTACACAGGTCAAAACCCTATCATAAAAAAATCCTAGTATATTTAGTATAATATTTCATAAAAACATACTAGTATATTTAGGATACTATTTTTGTTATACAATCATGTAATTAAGTGAGTGGAGGGGTGTAGAAGGAAAATAAAAGAAAGGAGCTTGTGAGAAGGGGTTACCTCTTAATTGGTTAACTCCTTTTGGTTTATGCTAAAAGGATTCCTTTGAATTATATATGACCAAAGGGAGTATTTAAGGGGGAAGGGTGATTTTTGGGAAGTGTATTGGGTATATCTTGGCTGAACCTAAGAGGTTTTATATGTGTGAATAAGGGGGAGAGTGCTTTCCTTTTTATAGTGGGGGGAAGTGGTACTCTTAGAAATACCAAAAGGTATTCAATAATGGGAGGTCGCATTTACTTAATGTGATTAAAAAATGGAAAAATAATGGAGTGATTTTAAATTATGGTCAAAAAAATCTACACCACACAAAAATATGTTCATTTTAATAATTCAGTTCCTTAACTTCTAAGATTCCCCAATTTTATTATTTTGGTTTTTATTAAAGTTTCTAGTTTTCTAACCTATGTAATTTAACCGTTAAGACTAAAATAAAGTGATATTTATTATAAAATATAGAAACAATAAATTATAAATATGTTACCTAATTTATAAAATAAAAATATCTTGTGTTTTAGAAATTAATTTTTAAAACAAGTGCTTGTGACACACAAAACACTTCTTAAACCCGGACTGTGCTAATAATTTTTTTTATATTCTATGGGTCAATATGTTAATTATAAAAGATTAATTGGTATATTAATAGATTATATTTAATATTTAATGACAAATAGAAATAACTTTGCATAATATAGTATTTTTATTAATTTTTAATCATTTAATAAAATATAATTTATTATAAAATAAAAATAATGTCAATTTTGACATTATTTATTTAATTTTAATTTTAAAATATAAAAATAATATTGTAATTAAAATATATTAAGTTTAAATTTATTTGGAATGATATATTAATCTTAAAAAATAATTAAATATAATAATTCAATCAATTCACTTCACTTTTAATATTCATAGTGTCATTTATTTTAGTTAATTATTAACTAAATAATCACAACATTGTCATTTCTTAAGCATTTTAAGTAACTAAATCATCTATAAAAATTATTAATAAATTATTATGATTACAATAAACCATTTATATTTCAAAAGGATATGTATAACCTAAAATATTATGTTTTTTACATATGTCAAAATTTTATAAAGGTTAAAGGTAAGGAAAGTTCCCTTTTTTGTCTTTTTTCTTACTTAACTTTTTATATAGGGAACTTCCATTTAATAATATCCCAATAACCCATAAAATTAGAACCAATATGGGATATGGTCTAATTATTGTCATAAAATGTATTTTGGACAAGTGTATATGTCATTTTGGTCCTTAATATTAAGGTTTAGTCCTTTATTAAGCTTAATTTTACCTTCATCATCGTAATTAATTTTAATCACTTTCACTAATCTCTTTTGGTCAAAAATTATGTTGATCTTATTTAAAAAAACAAATATCATACTTATTATAACCTTGTATGTAATATTTTCAAAATTCAAATCACAGAAGTTGAAAAATTAAGATTAACGCTAATCCTACAGACGTGGTGAGAGAGTAGGTTTTTAACGTAAAAAAATGTTCAAAAGTTTGTTGAGATTTTATATTCAATTTCAAAGTAAAATTTATCCTAGTGAACTAAATTGTATTAATAGATGTAATATTGATATAATATGGCCTTATAAAAAGTTTAAAATATAATTTAATATTAATAATTATTTAAACGAAAATGCAGTTTTTTAACTAAAAAATAGTAACTTTCACTATTCATCTAAAAATGAAGTTTCGCAGAAAAATCCCAAAAATTTACCCTAAGATAATTTTGATGTTATGAATTTAAAAATGAAGTTTGTTTTATCAAATTAAAATTCTAAATGTGTCTAAAATTAATTTTATAATTTTTCATGGAAGGACATTAAAACCAGTTCATTTGTGAAAATGATATTTTTTTAGCATATAAAGATTTTACCAAAAATCAATACATTTTAATTATATAAAAATATTAAAAATAATATTAAAAAATCAGTTATTGATATTCATATTACTATGTTTAACTACCAGGTTATAATTATCTGGTTTAAAATAATTATAACAATAAAATGATGTTTCGTAGAAACATCAGTCTTGCATGTAACATATGTCAAGTTGTCATTGCATGTTGCATACACCAAGTCAGTGTTTCATGTAACATATTCCATATCTCAAGATAACCTTAGTATTCTATGTAGATAAATATAAAATTTATATTGTTTGTAGTGTACGATTAACTTGGTGTTTCATATAACGCAAGCCAAACATAGTACTTTAATATAAAATAAACTATTTTCAGTGTTATGTGAAATGAAAAATATCAAAAGGATTAAATTAATTTGAAAAAAATAATTCAAAAAATCTTGGGTTGTTACACTCACATTGTTGCTTTCTGTAATCCCCAACAATGATGTCATAATTTGACCACTCCCATCACAAGGTGCGGAAAATTGAAAGAATTTTTTTGTTCCCTTCTGATCTGACTAACTAGGTAGTTAGAGGCAGTCGGGGTCGATCACATGGGAAAATAGAGAAGTAATAATTTAGTGCGAGTCAATATAGTCTTAGTTGATTATCCAGACAAATTGAATGAAGCAAACAAGATGATAATGTGAAACTATTTGAAAAAATTAAATTAAAACAAAAGAAGATATAGAACAATCAAAAAACAAATGTTTTGGGGTTCCAAATCAATTAGGGTTTATTTAAATAATCATTCCTTAGAATTAAAATTGCAAATTAAAACTTTTTACCATGAGTATTTAAATAAACGGTTATTTCTTGGTTCAATAATAATCAATTGCATGATTAAAATATTAATACCTTGGTCCAGTGATTAATTACTTAAAATATGTTAAAGTTTTTTACCCCCAAAATAATGGAAACAAACTCAGCCAATGGTCATGGGTTTGCCTATTGAAACTCCTTTGGTTATTGCCATTGGTATCATTATTGGTCTAACACGACATCAACGATGAATGTGTAATTTAATTCATTAAAGGAATTGTAAAATAGAAATCATAATAAAAGAAACATACCAGAATTTAAATTAAAACAAACCTATAATCTTATTAAAACCCCAAAACAAGAAAACTAGCCTCTTATGACTGTGATCATGGTGTGTGGGTTGAGTGGAACCTCAACCCCCACCCTGTATGCGAGAGGTAAAAAGAAGGGAGAAGGGGAATTACGCTAAAACAGAATAGAAAACAGAAAAGAAAAACTCATATTTGGATTCAGGGGAGACCATTCAGCAGAGTGGCAGCACCTCCCCCTAGGTGTCCAACCTCAAACTCGGAGGGTTTCCCTCATATTTATAGAAAATTATACTACACGGTGTATACCCAAAAGTATATGTTGTGTACTTGGTTCAATAATATTTACTTCATTTTCTCCACCGGTAGGTGTCCTGCCATGCTGCCCCTTTGATTTCAATGTGGCTTCGGTGGGTCGATGGGGTACACGGTGTGTTTTACCACCACACATGGAATGTATAGTTCATTTCAGCCACCAACCACTTTTCAAAGGGACTACATGGAGTGTTATTAGGTAGTACACGATGTGTAGGGTCTGGCTGGCTACATACATGTGTACTCAGTCTGGCCAAATCATGTTGGGACAAGGTTACACATCATGAGTTTATAAAGTACACACCATGTATATGTGAATTTTTATTCTGATCACTCCTGATTTGTGACTTTGATTAGAAGACACTTTAAAATCACTATAAA
This sequence comes from Viscum album, assembly GCA_963277665.1. NCBI lineage: Eukaryota > Viridiplantae > Streptophyta > Magnoliopsida > Santalales > Viscaceae > Viscum > Viscum album. Next base: position 1,432,938,897 of record OY728141.1, read on the forward strand.
CTCCAAAATAAATAATTTTTTCCATAAAAGAATGTGTATCTGGTGAAAAAAATGTTTTTATAATCAATAATATATATGAAAATGTATACACAAATCATTCACGTTAGTTCTCAAACCTTACATGAAAATCATCATCACATAATTATGATATGATAAGAAAATTGTATTTTAAACCATCAACAAAAAGTACTTTAGAAATTAAAACCAAGTTAGTGTTACTGATTTGGCCAAGGCCAATGATATTTCCTTTAGTATTGTCAATAAAGGTGACATGACCACCATTAAACTTTATCAGGTTCTTAAAGCTCGAGTAATCTCATGCCATATGCCTGGAAGAGTTATTGTCCAAGTACCATGGACTTCTACAAGATCTCTTCAAGTATATTTCCTAAAAAAAAAGTTATACCGAGAATGATTTTGGTACCCAAATTTTCTTAGGTCTAGATTTGTTAGTGATTAGGGATTTACAAACCCATATTTAATTAATAGGTTTCCTATAAGTATATTGTAAACTCTTTGAAATAAAAACTTCACTTGGTCCACTTGAATAAAAACTAGTAGCAGAATTTCTATAATTATACTTAGGAACAAATGTGCTCTTAACAACTCTTCTTTTCTGAGATTGGTAACCTAGACCAGAAATATATTTAGGAGCAATTTGTTTTCCTAGTCTTTGAGTGAGAGTTTCCCTTGAATTTTTAAATCTCTCTAAGTCTTTATTTAGTTTCTCATTTGAAAATTTTAGTTCAGTATTTTCTTTCAATAATTGAGCATACTTTTCTTTTTCTACAGTAAGGTTAGTTTTAATACTAGAAGATAAAACATGTTGTTTCTTCATAAATTGTATTTTTCTTTGAGTTTGTTAAAATTATATTCAATCATATTGTATTACTCAAACATTTCCTCTTTTGAGATATAATCATAATTTTTTCATCTTCATAATGGTTATAAATAAGTACAGAAGATACAGTAGGTGTATCAGATATATTTGTCTTGAAGCACATATTTGTTCTATCGGTATTTTATTTATGAGTTGAATTTGAGTCACTGGAACTATCCTTAGAGGCACTCCATGTGGATTTCATGGATTTCTTATACTTTTTATCCTTGTCCTCATACTTCTTCTTGTACTTCAACTTAGGAAAATCGTCCTTAACATGTCCTTTTCTCTTACACTCATAAAAGGTAATGTCATTTTTATTATCATCCTTTTTCCAATCCTTTTTCCAATTCCCTCTACTATCATACTTTCCCTTATAGATTTTTTTCTGAAGAATTTCTTCTTCTTGTAGAATTAATTAAACCTTATGTCCAAATGGGTCATTTCTTCATCACTATCGGTTGGTGATTCATTATCATTAGAGCTTTCAGATTGTATATTTTCTCTTTTTTATGTTTGATTCAGTAGTATTGAATATAACATACTTTCTCTTTGGTTCATAATACTCTTCATGGTTGAATTGACGTTCTTCCTCATACATAATCAACTTTCCAATCAACTCCTTGACATGTATTTTACTGATTTCACAAGATTCCCTTATTGAAACAGATGTCCCTCTCCATCTATCAAGAAGACATCTTAGTAGTCACATGATTTGATCTTTATCTGACACCGGATTCCCCAAGGAACTCATTGTGTTCACTGTCTCATGTAACTTAATATACATATCAAAAATCAACTCATCAGGTTTCATCTTAAATTTATCATATTTAATTGTATAAGTGTTCAAACTCATTTCTTTAACATTAGTAGTTCCTTAAGGATAAATAACTAATGTATCTCAAACTTCAAAATTAGTTTTACTAGAAGATATCCTATTAAATTATTCATCTCCTAAATCATAGTAAATATCATTCATAGATTTGTAATTATTATTGTAATAAAGTTAAGTTGAATCATCCCAAGTACTTCTAGCAGTCTTAGGTAACTCATATTTATCCTCTTTAGCATACCAAATTTCAAACCTCATGCTTTCAATATGCATTTTCGTATTTATTTTCCATTAGGCATAGTTATTGTCATTAAAAAGGAGGTCTATTAGTAAAAAAATATTCTTGAATGTTATCCATTTAAAGAACTAAATTTTTAATTAACAAAAATTTAGGATCCTTAAAACAAAACTAAAAACACAATTGAATTTTTTTTGAAAAACCTTTGATACCAAATGTTGGTCAGAGTGAGTATCTCAAGAGGGGGAGTAAATTGAGTACCCAATACTTTTTTGAGAGATTCAAATTGCACAGCTATGACTGTTTGAGAATCGATATAATTCACTCATGCTATACATCTTGAAAAATCCTCCAACCAATGGAAATAATGTTTTTTATGTTCTGAATTAATGTGTATAGATCCATAGGATCCATGTCCCTGAATTCATTGGTAGTCACTATGTTTATTTTTTACTTAATTTATGGTTGAATTCTATAGTATAGATCTTATAACTGGCTTTCCAACTTTATTCTATGATGAGTACAATGCCTTAACATGGCCTTGAATCTTTACCAATCTTCACCCAGTGATTTGTATTCATTTTGGTAGAAGGAGTTGAGGTCTCTCTTATTCTCTAATGATTGTATAGTTATGTAGTATCAATCTATAAATTTCCTTCTCAGAAATTCCCAGGTGAAGATGATATATGGGTCTAAACTTTCCAACCAGTATTTGGATTTCCCTTGCTATGTGAGCATATATATTCTTAGGATTAAAGAATCATTGGTCAAATAATTATATTTTAATTTTCCATAAACATTGAGAAATACATTCACATGTATATAAGGGTTTTCACTACTTAAGCCATGAATTTATTCATGTCATTGCAACATGTTGATCATTGTCTACTTTATCTCCAAATGTGTCACTTGAATCCGTGTACTAGCAATGCCTGATCTGACTCCAACCGTGTTGGGTATCAACTCTTATCTCACAGTAGTCCTTGGTATTTGATTATTAGTACATTTATAGAAAAGGGGATGGACCTTTCCATTAATAAGTGTCAAAATATAGGTCTCAATGCTTTCTTCCCGTGGATTTATTTGATTTTCGGAAGAGATCCCAATTAGAGCTTTCTATTTCCTACAATGTTCTAGTTTTGGGTCGATTGGTTGCTCGTTTTTTTACAGAGATGAATTGCGAGTGTTCACCATTGAGGGAAATTATGCCTAAATAATGGTATAGTTGAGAATTATCTAAATTTGGACTAGTGTGTGCCCCCTGGAAATGATGTTGAAAATTTGGAACATGTTATTGCAGTGATTCCAATTTATAAATTTATAACCTTCTGGATATTTTAGAATTGGCAAGCATGATTGAACCACAAAGATCATGAGGTTTAGTTCACTAAAAATGATCACTTTTGTCAATGTTTAGGTGGAAAATCTAAGAGGGTATTTTTTCCTATATGTTATTCAATTTAAAATTTAAAAAAATTAAGATAACTAACAAAAATTTGAAACAATAAAATTCAAATGATGAAGAATAATTTTTTAGCATAAAAACATGTTTGAGATGCTAGTGTCGTAAAAAAACTATTGTGCGCTCCAAAAACATATTTTTTTTATGTGGCTCAGTAATTATTCTGATCAATTATCACATGTTATAAAGTTATAATCCTTTTTTAGAATCACATTTCTATCTCCCAATTCATTTAAAGACTCATTATCCAGTGTTATAAATAAACTAAAAGACTAAATTGAATGTCAAACTATTTGGAGAAATGACAGGACTCATTTCTCATAAAATTTCATTGCTTATTTTCATTGTGATTGGTTAGAGAAGTTAAAATTCTTATTATCACTTCCAAAACTATGAATTAAAATGGTCAGTTTTAATTTTTGAATTTAATTTCAATAAAAATATGGTTAAGAAAAATAATAATCTAATTAAATAAATCCAACCAACCATTAATCACAAAAAAACATTAAAATTATGGCATGAAGAATAATTTTTATCGCTTATTTAACACCTATATAGAAATAAAAAATCAACTCAACATCATGAAGAAATGTTTGAAATACTGAAAATAATAAATCTTTCAAAATATAATCGTGTAGCTAAAAAATGTTGTGTCTGACTAGAACTCACTGATTGTCGATCCTTGAAATTAAAAGAAACCATATGTTTGTGTTTTCATTATGTGTGGCATACCACAAACCAATAATGTGATTCAAAACTCCACCAAGGCTAGAGCATACTTGTGTCATTGTCATGGTGCACCTCCGAGCTTGCAAGAACTAAGATCTCTATCGTAAGAGAATTCCAGAAGAATATGTGTGATGAAATTCATCGAAGAAGCTCTGGTGGTCCTGCTCTCTCTCAAAATCACTCTCTTCACTTAAGGAATTAGAATTTGAAGGAATCCTAAGAATCCACGGATCTATCACAAATCAAGTCGAGAACCAAGGAAATGAGACGAGAAATTAAATGTAGAGTAAGAAGAGCAGACAACTGTTAGCCTCAAACAAAACTCAAGACACATGTGTGGTGGAGGATACACAGAAATATCATATGGTAGCCTAGTGAAATAAAAATGTAATGGTCATGGGGCATGTGAAAACAACATAAAGGATGGGAGATAAGTGATACAGATCTTGTAGAAACCATATTGCAAAGAAACACAGTGAGGAAACACAAATCTCCCAAGAAATAGTCATCCTATTGGCCTCCATCAATGGTCAAGATCAAACCATGAGGGGACACTAGGATCAAGCCATGTAAAGTTAAAAAATGTGTTCCCAACTATGGAAGAGTAAGGTAACCCTCACATAAAGTTCACATGAACCTTTTGTAAATGTAATTCGGTCCTCACGTAAAGATAAAAAATCACATGCACACTAGCTATGTAAGTATAGCTCTCTTAAACCCGCCTCACATAAGTGTAATAAAGACAATATAAAAAATCAATTAAAATGACATAATTATAAAACAAGATTGTATATATAAGGAAAATAGGTAATAGAAGATCAAAACCGCATTTTATTTCAAAACGAAACACAAATCAATAATATCAAAATTGATTTAGAAATGATATTTTTCAAGTGTATGAAAATATGGATGATCCATTATTGCGCTTGTGGAGATTCTCTCAGAAGGCTCACATTTCAGTATCTTGGATAAAATATCAATTCTATCAAGTCTCAATGATGGAACAATAAAGGTCAAATCTTGAGGTTCATATGGTTGATAGACATCCAAGTAACTATGTAAACTAGCAGGGGCAATTGAGTATTCTCAGTGGGTGATCGGAATAGGGTGAATATGTTCTTTAATTGAGGGAGAATAAAATATCTAGAGAATATAGGTTCTTTTTTCACCATTTCAGTGAAAATAAATCCAAAAAACCACATATCAATGTTGGTTAAGTAATTACATAATCCCATCAATAATTTTAGTGCTCTATATGAGAGCATCACCGTGCTCGAATTGTATCTTGTGGAAGTTATGGTAAATTTTTAGGTGCAGCTAAATTCTGAAATCTTGAGGATTCCCTTTTCCTTGTTGACTAAAATATTGTTGGGTTTGATATCATGATGGAGGGCATTGTGGCTGTGGTAGTGTGTGATTCCATTACAGAGCTAGTAAAGAAAACTTTGGATGATAGAAGGGGGGAGGGCCTCCCTATGAGATTCAATGAATTTATTTAGATCTGTATCTAGATACTCTAAGACCATATGAAAAAGAGCCTCGTATTTATTCAGTGTCTTCTCCATGTGGAGAAGGTGGATAACGTAGTGGGAGTGAAGGATCAATTGATGGACTGATAACTCTCTCTCAAGTCTCGTCTTCTTCAGCACCGCCAACAACCCTGTCTCATTGTCCCTCACCTTGTAGACCTTGTCCAATAACCCTTTCCCCACCTTCTTAAGTTTTTTTTAATTTCCCATAGAGTTTCTCTCTACGGTGATTAGTGGTGTGATGATAAAACTATAGGGGGTAATAATTTCTTTTTATATTGGAATCAAACACCACCTTATGTGGGAATCCAACACCACCATTCTTGTTAATCTGCTCCATATAGAGAAGGATGGTGTGGGGAATCAGATGACCACTATCAAGTGATCGCCAATAGTATAGTAAAGTGTTAATTTGTTCCATTTAGAGAAGGATGATATAGGGAATAGGGTAACCGCCATCAAGCGCTCACCAAAGTCTTAGTGAAAATATCAGCAAGCTAATGTTCTATACCAATATATTCAAGATTTATATCACCTTTTTGAAAATGATCTCTCAAAAATAGATATCTTACATCAATTTTTTTTGTTCTAGAGTGATATACAGGGTTCTTAGAAATATTTATAGCACTTATGTTGTCACAATTTATAGGGATATGTTAGAATTGATATCCATAGTCTAGTAAAGTGTGTTTCATCCAAAAAATTTGTGCACAACAGCTACCTGTAGCTATATATTCAGCTTCAGCAATAGATAGTGTAACAGAATTTTGTTTCTTACTACACCAAGATACTAGAGACTTTCCCAAAAGATGACATGTTCCAGAGGCACTTTTTCTATCCAACTTGCAACCACCAAAATCAGTATCTGAATAACTAGCTAGATCAAATTCTTATCCTCTAGGGCAGAACAATCCTAAATTAGTAGTATACTTGAGGTATTTAAAAATCCTTTTTATAGTAACTAAGTGTGTCCCTTTTGATTTTAATGAAAATGAGAACACATATACACACTAAACATAATATAAGATCAGTTAGTAGTTATGTCGAGAAGACTTCCAATCATACCTTTTTAACTGGTTTGATCCACTAATTTCTCAGCTTCATCAAGATCCAATTTACAAGTGATACTCATAGGAGTGTCACTACTCTTAGTTTTATCCAAACCAAAACGTTTTAAAATATCTTTAGTATATTTAATTTTATGTAAAAATAATTCCTTCTTTATTTTAAAAAATATGAAAACCAAGAAATAATTTCAGTTCTCCCATTAAACTCATTTCAAATTCATTTTTCATAATTTTTGAAAAATCAATACATAAATATTTCTTAGAAGATCCAAAAATAATATCATCTACATAAATTTGAACAACTAAAACATCTTTTGAAATTCTTTTTATAAATAGGGTAGGATCATTTATACCTTTTGAAAACCCTTTTTAAATAAGAAAAGATTTGAGCTTATCATACCAAGCTCTTAGAGCTTGTTTTAAACCATATAAATATTTTGTTAACTTGAAAAAATGATTCAGAAAATGGGGATTTTTAAATCCATGGGGTTGTTCGAAAAAAACATCCTCAACTATATAACCATTCAAGAATACACATTTGACATCCATTTGATATATTTTGAAATCTAGATGTGCTGTATAGGCTACCAATGTTCTAATGTCTTTAAGTCTAGTTACTGGTGAAAAGGTTTCTTTATAATCTACACCCTCTTCTTGACTATACCCTTGTGCAACTATTCTAGCCTTATTCATTGATATTGTGTTAGATTCATCAACCTTGTTTATAAACACCCATTTAGTGCCTATAGGTAATATGTCTTTGGGTCTATCAATAAGTTCCCAAAATTTATTTCTTTTAAATTGGTTAAGTTCTTATTACATTTCCATTACCCAAAATTCATCATTGATTGCATCATTGATGTTCTTAGGTTCAAGTTGTGATAAGAATTCTTGATGTTCAATTTGGTTTCTTAGAGAAGCTCTAGTTTGTGTACCTCTATCCAAGTCACCAATAATATCATATAAAGGAAGGTATTTAAGAGTCCTAAAATCTCTAGAAAAATAAGGTTTGGTCATATCAGGGTTCTCTACAGGTTCAGGTTAAGGCTCTAGAAGTTCCTAAAAACTGGATGATTTTACTCCATGTTTTATAACATAATCAGAAGGTTTGGAATTAATGTTCATGTAATGTCCTATAAATTCCATGTAATTTTTTTAATTATATATTATTATTTTGAGACAAGTTGCTTAGACAAAACTTGATTCTAAGGCCCAGTGAGCTCGGAATAAGTGTTTGAAGTTTTTTTTAACTTTATTTAAAATAGTGCACCTGAGTGGTTTTGGAAACTTCTAAATGGGTTCCCAGATTAAAAATATGAGGGCACTGTTGTGTTCAGAACAATGAATTTACCTAAGAATTGACTTAACCTCGACTGGAGCGGGTCGAGGGAAAAAGTTAATTTTTGGACTTTTAAGAAAATTTAATAAAAGAAATTTTCTTAAGAAAAATAAAATAAACTTTTGGTTTATTTTATTTAACTTTTTAATTTTTATGCAGCATAATAGAAATACTGAAACACATTTTTTACCTTTAATAGATTGACCGAAGACCGATAGTTGGCACGTTGGAAAATTTCTCTGAACCCTTAGAGAGTTGGCATTGGTGAGCGATGATCGATGAATAGCCACCAACGACGGATTGTGGAGCGACGAACGTATCAGTACGATCATCACCAATGAATTATCTGACTTTGAGGTAGGGGTTTTTTCTTGATGAAATTATTTCCCCATTCTTTATTTCTAAACAACGAACTTGGATCAACCCACTAACAGGTTGATTCGCGGGTCATTTGTTCTTGTGGGGTGGATTTTTTTATCCCATGCTCGAAGGGATATAAACTTAGTGTAAATCATCTCCCTTTTTATTCTTACGAGGAGTAATCCAGTCAAAATGAAAGAGGTCATATCCCTCCATTGTTGGCGTTCTTTTGTTCTTCATGACTGAACCCCCAGGTCGACAACAATACATCCTTGAACTCGTAGAAGCGACGACGATGATCCATGGATCCTGAATACACTTACGGTTCAGAAATCAGACCACTGGAGTAGACCCGGTGGCCTGAGAAAGACACCGCCGGTGCGCTACGGTGGCGGACAAGGCCCGCAAAATTTGGCTGTGAGCGGTTATCGAAGGGCCACTGATAGCAGCCGGTGACGGCGGTGCACGCGAATGCGGTGACTGTACCGTGTCATGCGGCTGGAGGCTGCGATCCACTTGGATCGTGGTGCCCGCCACACCTTGGTAAAATTGGACCAACCTGCCCATCGGGCTGGGCCGGACCCACAGACCAGTCGTTCTGGGATGGGCCCAGTGGATCGGGTCGGATCCGGGTCAAATCGAACCCAAGATGGGTCTGACTCGGGTCAGGTCTAGCCTGGGTCGGGTCCGGCCCGGCTCGGGTCCAGCCCGGCTCGGGTCTGGCCCGGCTCGGGTCTGACCCAGGTTGGGTCTCACCCAGGTCGGGTCTGACCCGGGTCGGGTCTAGCCCGGGTCGGGTCTGGCCCGGGTCGGGTCGGTGGACCCTGGGTCGGGTCGGTTCGGTCCGGCTGAGTCAGACTAGGACCCGGACCCAACCGGCCCCTTTTTACTAAAACGTCCATAAGTTCCAAACCGTGCGTCTGATTTTCAAGTTGTTTGCAGCGTTGGGACCCTCGCGACAAGAAGGTCCTTTTGACATACTCCAAGTGAGTTTTTGTGGAATTTGGGACACAAACAATGTCTTGAGGATTAGATTCTCTCAGAATCAATCACACTGCGATAGGAAATCCTACAGCTAGTTGTGACGTGAAGGAAGTGACGAGCGGACCTTAGTGGCCCGGTAGCCGAGAAGAACTCAGTGGCCTAGCAGACAAGTAGACCTTAATGGCTCGGTGGCTGAGCAGACCTTAGTTTCCTGGTGGTCGAGCGGACCTCAATGGCTCAGTAGACGAGTGGATCTCAGTGTCCCAACAGACCTTAGTGAATCATCAGGGATGAGTCCCTCGGTATTATAAGATGTTCAGCTTTACGAATACTAATCTTTCTTTCTATACATTAGGTTATACCTATGTGATTTGACAATTCTTAGTGTGTACTTTTCCTTCGTGGACTTTCTTTGTGGTTTGGGGTCCCTACTGAGTATTGTGTTACTCACCCCTGCACAGGATTCACTCGTACGTGTCATGTCTTGTGCAGACGACTGGTGCTTTGATAGATACCTTAGTGGTTTAGGGCCAAGCAGTGCCCAGTGAGATCGGACAAGTGAGGCGTACTCTTATGGCTTCTGGAATCTACTCTACACCTACCCTTCAGGTAGGATTTTTCTACATATGGATCACCAGAGGTACTCTCTTTTTTACAGTTTGTCTTTTTGTTGGGTTTGTATTTTGTCCCATTTTACTTAAATATTGTACCTCTACTCAGTGGTTTTTTTAGTGGTATACATGTTTTGATTTTTGGTATTTTGGTCTGGGGTTGTGAGTGTACATGTGTAAAAGTACTCAGAAAATGCCTCCCACTTGAAGGATAATGCCTTCGGCACTAGTCACCAACCCATGGCCTTTGGGAGGTAGGCTTGGGGTAGTCGCGGCATGGGCCTTGGTGGATGGTTCATGAAAAATTGGTATCAGAGGTAGTCGTTTCTACTTTAAAGACCAAGAGTCTGTGGGTTTGTTTTGGGGAAATGTCGTTGAATGTTTTGAGTTCAACTTTTAGGCTCATGAAGTCCAGTGTTGGTGCAGAAAATGACGTATCCATACACCAAGACCCTGAATTCTACTTTTTGACTCGGTACATGAAACCACTTCTTGCATGCATCATATAGGATTTTGAGTGTTTCCTCGTGTCTTTCTTGAGTCAGCTCACCCGGTATAACCTATTGACTGTGGTTCATCTTGATCTATTTCAAAATGCCTCCATGCAGAAATCCAGCAAGGATTCTAGTGCATAACCATAGGGATGGTATGCCCAGCGATGAGGCATCAGTACAGGGATTGGTACTGGAGAGGGCCCCACTGGGAAGTGCACCAGCATTGGCACCACCTGTTGGTCAGCAGTTTCTACAGGCGCTGCCGGTAGAGGATGCATGTAGGCTTTGTTCCTTACATGAATTCTAGAGGTAGAGACCTCCTAGGTTTATGGGTGAGACTGACCCCTAGGTGGTAGAGGATTGGCTTGAGATAGCTACACGAGTTTTCCATCTGGTGAGGACGCCTCTTGACTAGATGTCGATCTTAGCCGCGATTCTTTTTTAGGGCTTAGTGGGGAGATGGTGGAGCATGACAATTCAGGCACACGAAGAGGTTATCCTCACCTATAAAGACTTTGAGTGCCTATTCAGAGAGGATTTCTTTCCAATTACATTGCACTCAGTGCGCATACAGGAGCTACTGCACCTACATCAGGGTGGAATGACAGTAGCGGAGTACTCAGCGAGATTCACTAAGATTTCTCACTACTCCAGGGACATGGTGCGAGAACCATTCTTCAGATCTCGAGATTTTGAGCAAGGACTACACCATGATATTAGGACGTCTATGGTATTGTTTAGCATCCCTACTCAGGCTGGGGTGCTGGAGAGATCCCTACTCGTGGAGAGCTTCCTAGCAGAGCAGGCGCCAGTAGTAGGTGCTACCAGTAGACCCCAGGTGGCGGAGTCTTCAGCAATGGGTAGAAGGTAGCAGACACTGGGGACCAAGTGGGCTAGGAATTTTGGGGGATAACCCTAGGATGAAATATTAGTGGTACAAGACCCCAGGGTAGAGGGAGTCGTCAGAGGGGAAGGTTGTGCTTCTCATGTGGAAAGTAGGGGAACATGGTGTGTGATTGCCCGACTCCCTACACAGATGACCATAAGACGGTCTAGGGATTTCTGAGGCAGAGACATAGATTCGAGCAGGGTGTTCCCTAGGGTGGTATACGTGGTAGGGGAGTCAGTATAGGAGTAGGTGGTGGGCGGAGGTTCGATGTGCTACCACCACCATCCCCAGGTGGTCCACCATGGGCTTCAGGAGCTATTGGAGAAGGGCGAGGCCAGCTATAGGAGATGGAGGCCTATAACCATGTCCCTACAGAGATTATTAGAGGTACGATCTATGTCTTCTCAACCTTATCTTAAGTTCTTTTAGACACAAGTTCCAGTCACTCTTTCCTTACCACAGACCTTTTTCAGAGCTCAGAGATTCTGGTGGAGATGTTGGCTCGATCCTTGTGATTAGAGACTCCTAAAGAAGGGGATTCGATGATTATACACTAGTGTCGGTAGTGTAAGCTTACTCTGGGAGGTGAGAGTTTCGGCTGGGATCTCCTAATAGCAGCATCGAGGCCCTGCGACATTATTCTAGGTATGGACTGGTTATCCACAATTCATACTCAGATTGCATGTTTTAGGTGTAGAGTGTGGTGTGTCCGTGAATATGGGATCAGGTTTTCCTTCAATGGAGAAAAGGGAGTTCTTAAAGCATAGGATGGACTTTCTTGGAGGAGGGTGTAGTCGATCACTCACCATTTGGCTAGCCTCACCCATAGTGTAGTGGACGATAAGGGTCCTCACTTTCCTGTAGTGGTGGATGAGTACGAAGAAATCTTTCCTGAGGATGTTTTGATATTACCCCCTCACATGGAGGTTGACTTCTGCATCGATCTATACACCAAGACAACACTGATATCCACACCATCATATTATATGTCTCCTACAGAGCTTCGTGAGTTGATAGTACAGTTGGAGGATTTGCAGAAGAAGGGTTTTGTGAGACCCAGTGTTTCCTGTGGGTAGCCCCAGTATTTTTTACCAATAAGATATATGGGAGTTTGAGGTTGTGTGTGGACTTCTGAAACCTCAATTAGGTGACTATGATGAACAAGTATCCACTACTAATGATCAATGACCTCTTCGATCAGATGAAGAGAGCGAGATGATTCTCAAAGATAAACCTTAGATCAGGCTATCACTAGCTTCATGTACAGGATGAGGATGTACTAAATACAGCCTTTAGATGTTGGTATAGCCACTATGTGTTCTTGGTGATGCCTTCTAGAATAACCAATGGCCTAATATTTTTCATGGGACTCATGAATAGGATCTTCTAGCCTTACCTTGATCGATTCATCGTGGTCTTCATTGATGACATCCCGATGTACTCAGTGTCTAAGGAGGAGCACGCTACACACCTACGGATAGCCCTAGATACACTCCAAAAGAACCATCTTTATGAGAAGCTCTTTAAGTGTCAGTTCTATATTCGAAAGGTCCACTTTCTAGGAAATGTCATTTCGGAGGTGGGAGTTGCAGTGGATCCAGCAAAGATAGAGGCGGTGCTTTCTTGGGAGTTACCCATAAGTGTGACTGAGGTATGGAGTTTCTTGGGTTTGGCTCGGTATTACTGAAGGTTCGTGCCTGAATTTTATAGGGTAGAATCACCATTACCAGCTTTGACATGGAAGGGAAATCCCTTCGTGTGGATGAAGAAATTCCAATAGAGTTTCCAGGAGTTGAGGCAGAGACTGGCGAGATCCCCCATATTGAGACTACCAGAGGAGGGCATTGGGTATGTAGTTTTCTACAATGCGTTAGAGACCGGACTGGGTTGTTTCCTGATGCAAGGACAAGTAGTGATTGCCTATGGTTCATGGTAGTTGAGGAAGCATGAGAAGAATTATGTGACCCATGACCTGGAGCTAGCAGTAGTGGTCTTTTCTTTGAAGATGTGGTGGCACTACTTGATGGGTGAGCGTTTTACCTTCTACTCCGACCAAAAAAGTCTCAGGTACATTTTCTCCTAGTTAGAACTAAACTTGAGGCAATGGTGGTGGCCATAGTTCCTCCATGACTATGACTTTGAGATAGTTTATACTCCTGGGAAGGGGAACATGGTAACAGAGGTGCTTAGCAGGAGATCTGGTTTGTAGTTGCTGAGTGAGGTTTCGGAGCAGTAAGCCACGATGTAGATATCCTTCATGGATAGAGATAGTGCAGCTCATCTTTAGTCTATGGATGTCACTCCCCCAATCTTATAGCGATTTAGGGAGGCACAGCTTGTGGATGTTGAATGTGAGGTCTGACATGCTTAGTTATCCTCAGGACAACCTCCATATGGATATTCGATAGGTGGCATGGAGCACGTCATCCTTTTTAGAGGGCGCACCATTGTGCCAGTGGCATCATGTGAGATGGTTCTAAGGGAGTTCCACACCTCCCCTTTGGCGGTACATCCAGAAGTGGAAAAGATGTACTAGGACCTCCAACATCAATATTGGTGGCTGGGGATGAAGAAGGCAGTAGCGAAGTTTGTTTCGCGGTGCCTCACTTATCAACAAGTGAAGGCAGAGCATCAGGTTCCAACAGGCTTGACTTAGCTGCTTGAGGTTCCGGAGTGGAAGTGGGATGGTATCTCGATGGACTTCATGATGGGTTTACCCCAGACTTCCAAGGGGAACGATACCATCTGGGTGGTTTTTGACTTACTCACCAAGTCGACCCACTTCCTACCCATCCGGGAGTAGGGTTTAGTAGAGAGATCGGGATGCCTCTACATGCAGGAGATAGTTAGAATCCATGGAGTCCCATTGATGATAGTCTCAGATTGAGACATATGATTTACATCTCAGTTGTGGAAGGGGTTGCAGGAGGTGTTCAGGGCTCAGCTGCGCTTGAGTACAGCTTTCCAGCCCCAAACAGATGGTCAGATGGAGAGGACTATCCAGGTTTTAGAGGACATACTTTGTGCTTGTATCCTAGACTTCAGGCACAGTTGGGAGGATCACCTACCACTAGTGGAGTTCATGTATAAAAACAGTTACCACTCCACCATTGGTATGGCACCATTCAAGGCACTGTATGGGCGACCATGCAAGTCACTGTTATATTGGACAGACTCGAGGGAGTCAGCACTCTTGGGTCTAGAGATAGTACAGGCTACCACTGAGAAGGTGCAGGTCATCCAGGAGTGGATGAGGACTGCACAGAGGAGATACAAATCTTATGATGACAAGAGACGAAGGCCCGTAGAGTTAGAGGAGGGATACCATGTGTTTCTACAGGTCTCACCTTGATAGGTATTGTGAAGATTTGGTCGGGGTGGAAATCTATCTCTGAGGTTCATTGGACCTTTTCAGATTCTGAGCAGAGTTGGCGAGGTGTCATACTACCTAGATCTCCCCACACAGATGCACTGGGTGCATAATGTATTCCACGTATCACAACTAAGGAGATATGTTCATGATCCATCGCATGTCATCAACTGGGGTGAGTTGGATATTAATGATAGGGAAACGTTTGTGGAGTTCCCGGTAGAGATTGAAGATCGATAGGAGTGGATACTTTGTGGATATTTGATTCCTCTAGTGCACGTTCGGTGGCCGCATGAGAATCTCTAGGAGAGAACTTGGGACCGGGAGGCTCATATCCATGCTCAGTACCCCCCATTTGTTTGTTTAGCCCTTATTTTGGCTTATGAGGATGCACATCCCTAAAAGTGGGGGTAATATAATGTCCCAGAAATTTTATGTAATTTTTTTTAATTATATGGGATTATTTTGAGACCAGGTGCTCAGAAGAAACTTGATTCTGAGGCACGGTGAGCCCGAAATAAGTGTTTGAACATTTTTTAAGTTCATTTAAAATAGTGCACGTGAGCAATTTTGGAAACTTCTAAAAGAGTGCCCGGGTTAAAAATATGATGTCACCATTGTGTCCGGTTTGACGACTTTGCCAATGAATGGACTTAACCTCGACCGGTGTGGGTCGAGAGAAAAAGTTAATTTTAAGACTTTTAATAAAATTAAATAAAAGAAATTTTCTTAAGGAAAATTAAAATAAACTTTTGGTTTATTTTATTTGAATTTTTAATTTCGATACAGTATAATAGAAACATTATTTCATAAATGAAACTACATAATGACGCTGTAACGCAGCATAACAAAAATGCTAAAATGTTTTTTCTACCTTTAATGTATCAACTGAAGACCAATCGTTGGCACGTAGGAAATTTTCTCTGAACCCTTAGATATTTGGTGTTGGTGAGTGACGATCGACAAACGGCCACCAACGACGGATTGTGGAGCGACGAACGCAGCGGTGCGATCCTCACCAACGAACGATCCGACTTCTAGGTAGGGGTTTGTTCTTGATGAAATTATTACCCCATTCTTTCTTTCTAAACAATGAACATGTATTAACCCACTAACAGGTTTATTTGTGGGTCATTTGTTCTTGCGGGGTGGATTTGTTTATCTCAGGGTCGAAGGGATAGAAACTTAGTGTTAATCATCTCCCTTTTTATTCTAATGCCAAGGAATCTGACCGACACGAACAAGGTCAGATCCCTCCGTTGTGGTCATTCTTTTATTCTTCATGACCTAACCTTGGGGTCAATGATAATACATCCTTGAACTAATAGCAGCAACGACTACGATATGAGGAACCCAAATACACTTGTGGTTCAAAAATCGGACCATCAGAGCGGACCTAGTGGCCCGTGAAAGGCACTGTCGACGCGCCACGGTGGCGGACAAGGCCCGAGACATTCGGCCACAAGCAGTGATCTAAGGGCCATTGGCAGCATCCACTGGTGATGACGCACAAGGGGGCCTGTGGAATCTTGTCGTGGGTGGTGGATTGAGCTGCCAGTAGTGGCGTACATGGACGCGGTGACCACGCCACGTCGTGTGGCTGGAGGCCGCAGTCTACTTGGACCGTAGCGGTGACTCGTGGCACCCGCCGCATCCTGGGAAAATCGAACCAGCCCACAGACCAGGTTGGTTCAGTGGACACTGATTCAGGTAGGGTCGGGTCGGCCCATCCAGGGCGGACCGATACCCAGACCCAACCAGCCCCATTTTACTAAAATGTCCATAACTTTCAAACTATGCATCTGATTGACGAGCCGTTTGTGGTGTTGAGACCCTCACAAAGAGATGTTCCTTTTGACATACTCTAAGTGAGTTTTTTTTAAAGTTGGGACATTACCAATAGCTTGAGTATTAGATTCACTCATAATCAAGTGCGCTATGAGCGGGAATCCTACGATTGGATGTGACGTGAATGAAGTAATGAGTGGATCTCAGTTGCCCAGTTACTAAGTGGACCTCAGTGGCCCAGCAGACGAGCGAACCTCAGTGGCCAGGTAGATGAGTGGACCTCAATGGCCTGACAGATGAGTGGACCTCAGTGGCCTAACAGACCTCAGTGAGCCATTGAGGATGAGTCCCTCAGTAGTACAAGATGTTCAGTTTTACGACTACTGATCTTTCTTTATATACTTTAGGGTATACCTGTGTGAGCTGACAATTCTTAGTGTGTACTTTTCTTTTGTGGTATTTCTTTGTGTTTTGGGATCCCTACTGAGTATTGTGTTACTCACCTCTACATGGGCTTATCCTACACGTGTCGTGTCTTGTGCAGATGATCGATGCTTAGACAGAGACCTTGGTGGTCCAGGACTAGGCGGTGCCCAATGATATTGGACAGGCGAGGCATACTCCTACGGCTTCTAGTGGCTACTCTACACCTACCCTTCAGGTATGATTTTTCTACAGATAGATTACCAGATATCTTGTACTCAATTGTTTATAGTTTCTCTTTTTGTTGGGTTTGTATTCTGGTCCATTTTACTTACAACTTGTACCTCTACTCTCAGTGGTTGTTTTAGTGGTATTAATGTTTTCCTTTTTGGTATTTTTGGCTGGGGTTGTGAGTGTGCATGTGTATAGGTACTCAGCAAATGCCTCCCACTTGCAGGATAATGCCTTTGATGTTAGTCACCAGCCCCTATCCTTTGGGAGGTGAGATTGGGGTAGTTACGGCATGCACCCTAGGGGACGAGTCGTGATATTTCAAAGTGTACAAATCATCCTCAAGGTTCTCTAAAGGGGTTTTAGGTTCATGCAAATTTGACTCATCAAATTTGATATGAATGGGTACTTCCACAATCTTGGTTCTTTTGTTAAAAACTATATAATATTTACTATAATTTTACTAACCAAGGAAAATTCCTTCATCACTTTTGGAGGCAAACTTGTCAATATTATCCTTAGTGTTAAGAATAAAGACTTTGAAACCAAAAACTCTAAAGTAATTAACCTTAGGATTTCTATTATTCCAAAGTTCATAAGGGGTTTTCTTCATGATAGGTTTAATTAAAACTCGATTAATTATATAGCAAGTTGTGTTCACAGCCTCTATCCAAAAGTAGATAGGTAAGTTATATTCATTAAACATTGTTCGGACTATCTCTTGAAGTGTTATATTTCTTCTTTCTACATCTCCATTCTTCTGAGGGGTCCTAAGAGCATATAATTTTTGGTTATATCCATTTTGTGAACAAAAGGATTCAAAGTCTTGATTTTCAAACTCACAGCCATGGTCACTTCTTAAGGTCTTAATTCTAAGTCCACTTAGGTTTTTTATAGATTTATCATATTTGGTAAAATAAGAACAAGTTTCACTCTTGTGAGCTAAAAAGAATACCCAAATATACCTAGAAAAGTTATCTATAAGTATATAGACATAGTGCTTCCCATTTAAACTAGAAACTCTAGATGGTCTAAACAAGTCCATATGAGCCAACTCAAGAGGTTGAGAAGTTGAAACTTCTTTCTTTAATTTAAAATAAATCTTGTCTTGTTTTCCTTTTTGACAAGGGTTACTAATTTTTCCATATGGGGATTCAAGTTTGGGTAGATCCCCAGCTAACCCTTTCTTGGTAAGCTTTCTATGTGAGTGAATGTTATAGTGAACTAGTCACCTATGCCAAAGCCAATAGTCTCTATGAAATGAACTTGAGAAAGAAACATTTTGAGAAATCAAATAATCAAGATTAACAACATACACATTCTCATTTATCAAAGTAGTAAATACTAAATAATTTTTGGGATTAAAAACATTATAATATTATTCCCAAACTTTACATGAAACCCATCATCACATAATTATGATATGCTAAAAATATTGTATTTTAAACCAACAACAAAAAGTACTTTAGAAATTGAAACTAAATTAGTGTTATCGATTTGGCCAAGGCTAACGATATTTACTTTAGCATTGTCACAAAAGGTGACATGACCACCATCAACCTTTATCAGGTTCTTAAAGTTCAAGTAATCTCCTATCATATGTCTGGAACAACCACTATCAAAGTATCATAAACTTTTGTAGGACCACTTCAAGCAGTTTTCCTACAAAACAAAGTTTATACCAAGAATGATTTTGGTACCTAGATTTTCTTGGGTCCAGATATGTTAGTGATTAGGGATTTAGAAAACCATATTTTTTTAATTGGTTTATTATAAGTCGATTGTAAACTCTTTGAAATAAAAATTTTATTAGGTCCACTTGAATAAAAACTAGCAGCAGAATTTCCAGAATTAGACTTAGGAACAAAGGTACTCTAAACAACTCTTATCTGCCCAGATTGGTAACCTTGACCAGTAATATATTTAGGAGCAATTTGTTTTCCTAGTATTTGAGAGAGAGTTTACCATGAATTTTTAAATCTCTCTAATACATTCTTTAGTTGCTAATTTGACATTTTTGGTTTAGTATTTTCTTTCAACAATTGAGCATTTTTTTCTTTTTATACTGTAAGGTTAGTTTTAATACTGGTAGATAAAACATATTGTTTCTTCGAAACTTTTTATTTGTCTTTGAGTTCATTAAAAGTATCTTCAAGCATATTTTATCACTCAAACATTTCCTCTTTTGACATATCGTCATCATTTTTTTCA
Organism: Viscum album; assembly: GCA_963277665.1. Lineage (NCBI taxonomy): Eukaryota > Viridiplantae > Streptophyta > Magnoliopsida > Santalales > Viscaceae > Viscum > Viscum album. Next base: position 1,432,958,334 of record OY728141.1, read on the forward strand.
TCTTCATAATGGTCAGAAATAAATACATGAGATATAGTAAGTACCTCAGATATATTTGTCACAAAGCACATATTTTCTCTATTAGTATTTTCTTTATGAGTTGACTCTAAGTCACTAGAACAGTCCTTAGAGGCACTACATGTGGCTTTCATGGATTTATTATACTTTCTATCCTTGTCCTCATACTTTTTCTTGTACTTCAACTTAGGACAGTCAACCTTAACATGTCATTTTCTCTTACACTCATAAAAGGTAATTTCATTTGTATTGTAATCCCTTTTCTAATCCTTTTTCCAATTCCCTCTACTATAATACTTTCCCTTGTAGCTTGGTTTTCTGAATAATTTCTTCTTCTTGTAGAATTCCTTAAACCTTTTGGACAAATGGGTCATTTCCTCATCACTATTGGTTATTGATTCCTCATTACTGGAGCTTTCAACTTGTACCTTCTATTTTCTTTTCTTTTTTGATGCAGTAGTCTTAAAGGTAGAAGATTTTCTCTTAGGTTCATCATCCTCTTCATGACTGACTTTAAGATCTTCCTCACATATCATCAACTTTCTAATCAACTCCTTGACAGGTGGTTTATTGATGTCATAGGATTCCCTTATTGAAACAGATGTCCCTCTCCATCTCTCTGGAAGACATCTCAGTAGTCGTATGATTTGATCTTTATCTGACACTGGATTCCCCCAAGGAACTCATTGTTTTCACTATCTCATTGAACCTCAGATACATATCAGAAATCAACTCATCAGGTTTCATCTTAAATGTATCATATTTAATTGTATAAGTGTTCAATATAATTTCTTTAACATTATTAGTTCCTACATGAGAAATAGTTAATGTATCCCAAACTTCAAAAGCAGTTTTACTTGCAGATATCACATTAAATTCTTCATCTCCTAAAGCATAGTAAAGAGCATTCATAGATTTGAAATTATTATTAAAATCAAGTTTAGTTTCATCATCCCAAGTACTTCTATCAGTCTTAGGTAACTCGTATTTATCCTCTGTAGCAGACCAAATTTCAAACCTTGTGCTTTCAACATGAATTTTCATCTTTATTTTCCATTGGGGATAGTTATTGCCATTAAAGAAAGGAGGTATGTTACTAGAAGAACCTTCTTGCCTATTATCCATTTAAAAAACTAAATTTAGAATTGATAAAAATTTAAGATCCTTAAAAAAAACTAAAATCACAGTTGAAAAGTTTCTGAAAAACCTTTGATATAAAATGTTGGTCTCAGTGAGTATCTCAAGATGGGGGCGAATTGAGTAACCAATACTTTTTTTGAGAGCTTTAAATTTTAAATCTATGAATGTTTGATAATAGATATAATTCACTCCTTCTTTAAATCTTGAAAAATCCTCCAACCAATGGATATACTGTTTTTTCATGTTTTAAATTAAGGTTTATAAATCAATAGGATCCATCTCTATGAATGCATTGGTAGTCGCTATGTTTTTTGTTGAATTAATTTATGATTGAAGTCTACAGTATAGAGCTTAAAACTAACTTTCCAACTTCATTCCATGATGAGGACAATGCATTAACATGGCCTTGAATATTTACCAATCTTCTCCCAGTGATTCATATTCATTTTGGTAGAAGGAGGTGAGGTATCTCTTATTCACCAATGATTTTATAGATATGTAGTATCAATCTAGAAATTTCCTTCTCAGTACTTCCCAGATGAAGATTATATATGGGTCTAAACTTTACAAAGAGTCTTTGGATTTCCCTTACTATGAGAGAAAACATAGTATTAGGATTAGAGAATCATTGGTCACCCAATTATATTTTAATTTTCCATCAAGATTGAGAAATTAGTTCACATTCATATAAGGGTCTTCACTGCTTAAGCCATGAAATTATGCATGTTGTTGCAATAAGTTGATCTTTGACTGATTCAGTTCAAAATGTGTCACTTGAATCCTTGGCCTAACAATGTCTGATCCGACTCCAACTGTGTTGGGTCTCAACTCTTGCCTCACAGCAGTCCTTGGTATTTGATTATCAAGATAATTCTAGAAAATGGGTTGGACTTGTCCACTATGAAGTGTCAAAATATAGGTCTTAATGCTTTCTTCTCATGAATTCATTTGATTTTCAGAAGATATCCCAATTATATCTTTCTTTTTCCTACGAAGTTCTAGTTCTGGGTCAATCGGTGGCACGTTTTTTACAGAGATGAATTGTGAGTGTTCACCATTGAGGGAAATTATGCCTAAATCAAGGTCTGGTTGAGACTTCTCTGAATATGGACTAGCGCATGCTCCCGAAAACGGTGTTGAAAATTTGGTGTGTGTTATTACAGTGATCCCAATTTATAAATTTATAACCTGGTGGGTACTATAAAATTGGCAAGCAGAGTCGAAACACAGAGAGCACAGGGTCTAGTTCGCTAAAAATGATTTCTTTTGACAATTTTTAGGCGAGCGGTCTAAGAGGGTTTTTGAAACAATTCAATCCAAATAACGATGACTATCTTTTTAGCATCAAAACATGTTTGAGATGCTAGTGTTGTAAAGAAACTATTGCGCACTCCATAAAAATATTTTTTTTATGTGACTAAGTAATTATTCTGATTAGTTATCACAATTTCTAAAGTAATAATTGATTTTTAGAAGCACATTTCTATCTCCCAATTCATTTAAAGTCTCTTTATCTAGTGTTATTAATAAGCTAGGAGACTAAATTGAATTTCGAGATATTTGGTGAAATGACAGGACTCGTTTCTCATCAAATTGTATTTCTTCTTTGCATTGTGATTGGTTGGAGAAGTTAACCTTCTTAGTATCGCTTCCACAATTGTGAATTAAAATGAATAGTTTTAATTTTTGAATTTAATTTTAATAAAAATATGATTAAGAAAAATAAGAATATAATTAAAATAAATCCAACCGACCATTAGTCACAAAAAAACATTAAAATTCCAACATGACAAATAATTTGTATCACTTATTTAACATTTGGATATAAATAAAAATTCATCTCGATGTCATGTAGAAATGAATGCAAAATTAAAAATAATAAATCTTGCAAAATATAATTGTTTAGCTAAAAAATTTTGTGTCTAACTATAACTCACCGACCGTCGATCCTCGAAAAAAAAAAAGCAAACATATGTGTGTGTTGACATTGTGCGTGGGGTACCACCAACCAATAACATGATTCAAAACTCTTTAAAGGCTAAAGAATCCTTGTGTAGTCGTCATAGTGCACCTCTGGGATTGCAAGAACTAAGCCCTCCACCGTAAGAGAAGTTCAAAAGAACTTGTGTGATGGAAGTCTTCAAAGAATTCTAGTGGTCCTGCTCTCTCTCTAACTCACTCTCTTCTCTTAAGGAATCATAAGCTAAAGGAATCCCGAGAAGCCACAGATCCATTGCAAATCAAGTCGAGCACCAAGGAAATGAGACGAATAATTAAATGCAGAGTAAGAAGAGCAGACAACTGTTAGCCTAGCACTGAACTCAAGACACATGTGTGATGGAGGATGCATAAGAATCTCATATGGAGGCCTGGTGAAATAGAAACCAAATGGTCGTAGGGTATGTGGCAACAACATAAAGGATGAGCGGTAGGCGATAGAGATCTTAAAGAAACCTGATTGCAAAGAAACACAATGAGGAAACACAAATCACTCAAAAAATATTTGTTCGATTGGCCCCCATCAATGGTTGAGATCAAACCACACCATCTAAAAGTAAAAAACACGTGCCAAACTATGGAAGAGTAAGGTAACTCTCCCATAAAGGTCACATGACCCTTGTGGAGAGGTAAGTCAGTCCTGGGTAAAGATAAACAAGCACATTCACATGTAGTAAAAACAATTTTACACATGCAGAAAAAAATAAAAAGTAATAGCACATCAAAAGGGAATTTTATTTCAAAACGAAGTACAATTAAACCATATCAAAAATGATTTAGAACCGAATTTTTTTGAGTGAATGAAAATATGGGTGATCAATTACTTTGATTGAAAAGATTCTCTCATAAGGTTCACATTTTAGCAACTTTGATAAAAGATCAATTCCATCAGTTCCCAATGATGGAACAGCAGAGATAAGGTATTGAGGCTTGGACGGTTTATAGACGTCAAAGTAAATATGTAAACGAACAGGGTGAAATTGATTATTCTCAGCCAGTGATCCGAACAGGGTGAATATGTTGTTTAATTGAGGTAGAACATCGTATTCATGGAATATCGGCTCTTTCTTCACTATTTCAGCGAAAATACATCTAACAGACCACATATCAATGTCGGTCGAGTAATTACATGATCCCGTCAACAATTTGGGTGCTCTGTACCGGAATTTCACCATTCCCGGAGTGTAGCTTGTGGAAGGTATGGTAAATTTGAGTGTAGTGCACGATTAACTTGGTGTTGCATATAACGCAAGCCAAACATAGCGCTTTAATATAAAATAAACTATTTTTAGTGTTATTTGAAATGAAAAATATCAAAAATATTGAATTAATTAGAAAAAAAATAATTCAAAAAATCTCAGGGTGTTACATTCTACCCCCCTTAAAATGGATTTTTCTCTCATAATTCATTTGGGTTATCAAAGGTTTAATACTTGCAAGTTTCATTCATAGAAACCCACATCATAAAAATGAATACTAAAACATCCCTTAAAAGGGAAAATTGGAAACATAACAGTTACCCAAAGTAACATATAACTAGGTTTCCACATAGGTACATAGGTTGGAAGTAAAAACATAGATATGGAATAGAAATATTTCCACCATATTCTGATAGGGAGTGATAGAGAAAAAGTTCATGAGAAAGTAAACAATCAAAAAGACATAAATCCACGATTAACTAAGGGACCATCTAATTCATCAGAAATAGAGGTACTAGGATAAAATTTTTGGTTTCAATATCCTTTTTCATAAATTTAAATAATTTTCATTAAAATTTATACTTTCATGATTTTAGGACATCATCACCCTTTATTGCTCGTTGATCCACATCACCTCTTTCTCTAAAAAGGAAGGTGATTTTTTCATTCCTAAAGTACTTATAGATCATGAGATCCATGATATGCCATCCCATTTGTCACCAGTTATCATCAACACAACTTAGTTTGAACATGCTATCTAATATGCATGAATCCTCATATGGAGTGATAACACTTTAATCTTGTTGAATTCATCTGAATTTTAACTTAAACTTTCCATAAATGGTTAACCTTACAACCCTTTCAAAATATGAAAATTCAAAGCTTTAGAAATAATGTCATGAAAGTGGCTTAACATTTATCCCCTCATATATCAAAAAGTACCACATGGTTTTCACATTCCAAACATGTGAATAACCTCATTGTATATTCCCTTGAAACATGGTAATAACCATAATTACCATAAATCCTTTTGGAAAACACGCATACTTACATATTTCAATGATTACTGGATATATTATTTAAATTCAAGAAGTTGTAAACTTCATCCTTGATGACACAGAACACTTTTTCAATAATTAGTTCTAGGGTAATCCATACCGTCCAATTTACATATTCATATCCAGGATATCTTTATCCAAACATCATTATCTCCACGTCAGACATTAATTAAGGGTTACCTTCCCCTAATCAAAATATCAACTTTTTATGAAATCACTTTTCTATGTCTTCATCACCATTAAAATGTCATTTTCAATCCTTCATGAAAACATAAACTGAAAATAATTAAATATTCAGTGATTCATATAACATAATCGTTGAATTCCAAAACATAAATACTTCATTAATACAACCTTATTCTTAAACCATTACTCAAGATTCATCAACTTATTCCATAATACCTCTTTCCTATAATATGAAATATGAATAATTATTAGGTTTCCTTAACCTCAATCTAATCATGCTTATTATTATCAATGTAAACAATATTGGAAGAACATCACATACCTTTCACATGTCATTTGTAGTCTCATTGTCTTCATAAGTATAACCAATACTCGTACCACCTTCTTGATTCTCATTATGAGATTTCCAATTGAGAAATCGATTCTCATAATGCCCATACTTTCCACATTTGAAAAATTAAATGTTAACCATGTTCCTCATAGTTCTATCTTTTGACTAAAACCAGAAATCATAGTGTAAGAAACATTTATCATATTGGGATACCATATAATCATGAAAAATTAATTATACGGAACCTAAATTAGGGCTCATGCTTATTTAATCTATGAAAACTTAGGTTTATCCTGGGTTATTCATAGTCATAATCTATTTAAATCCTTCATGATGGTTTGTGAAGAGTTTGTGAATTCCCAAAGCATATCCCCTAGGAGTGTCAAATCAAGTGTGCAACAAGGCTTGTTGCCGTGTACCAGATTACCCCGATTTAGGCTCAGAACATCTTGTCAGAGTTGTTACCCCTGGGTATATCTATGCCAGATCCACATCCACATGTATTATCCATACAGGGATATATTTCTAGAAAACCACTCACTCTATCCTTTACCAAAATCTAAATACATTTTCCTAAATGTTAACTCATCCTTATACTTATCCTTGAAGACATCCTTAGACATATCCATAGAAATATAACTAGAGATCTCACTAAAGTTTTATCATCCTAGTTTCCAAAGGTTGACTAAAAATTTCCTTTCATGACAACTATATCAACCCAAGCTTGGAATACATGGATATTACATCATTTTAGATTAATATTCAGTACATTACAAAAATACATGCCTAAGGACTATAATAGTTTAGTGTCTTTGGAAACTTAGAAACAAAATCTTCTATCCTGGTGAAAGATCTTGAACATCTCCCATAAAGATCTCAACCTTTAGTAATTTTACCTAAAACCTTTATTCATAACCTAGAAAAGGAAACATAATAAAGGGGTGAGCTCAGATGCTCATTGAGGGTAAATAAAAGAAATGCATAAGCATAACATGAATAAAAGGGTATGGAACTTGAGCATAACATTTGAAGATCATTCCCTACATATTACAGAACATAATAAAGATTGGAAATTCATAAGACATTAATCATAATTAAATAAAGAACACAGTACATTAAATCATAACATAAGAAAAGACATGAAATTTGTGGCATGCACATTGGTTTAAAATGTTGTGAACATGAATAAGTAGAAACAGGTTCACTCATTAAGTTAAGGACATGAAATCAGACCCCATCATCAACTTATGTACATGAAAACAGGTCCATGCATAACATTATGAACGTATAATCAGGTTCACGCATAACCATATGGACATGAAACTAGTTCCATGCAAAATATTGTGAACATGTAATCGGGTTCACGCATAACCTTATAGACATGAAACCGGGTCCATGAATAACATTGTGAACATGAAATCAGGTTCATGCATAACATTTTGAACATCTAATTAGGTTCACACATAAACTTATAGACATGAAAATAGGTCCATGCATTACATTGTGAACCCTTAATAAGTTTTACTCATAACATTGTGAACCTATAATTAGGTTCACGCATAAACGTATGAACATGCAACCAGGTGTATGAATAACATTGTGGACATGTAATCAGGTTCACACATAAACTTATAGACATGAAACCAGGTCCATGCATAACATTGTAAACATGTAATCAAGTCCACACGTGACATTTATACTCATGAGTCATCCATCATTACCCAATGCATTGGAAGGAGATATAGGTCCCACCCATCTCATAATAATTTCATTCATATATGTGATGCAAAATAAAACTTTCATAATATCATTACCCATAAAAATATATAGTTTCTATAAACATCAAATCATAACCCATGAATTTAAAGGGTATCATTATCATTTCATCACATCATAACCTATTAAAAGTGATAGGTTTCATAATCATCTCATTGAAGCATAAATCATGAAAAGAAACGGGTTTCAAAATAATACAACCCATGAAAGAGAAATGGATTTCATAAGTATATAACTCGTGGAAGATAAATGGGTTTTATAAATACCATGACATTAAGCATAACCCATTCATATAAAGGATATGAATGGAACCATTACATAAATTCCTAGAAGGGAATGAGTAACATCGACAGATGTCATCTTAGATAGAAAATAATATTGAAACATCTTTCAAAAACATTTCTTGTGGAAAATATCCTTTCTTCTTTGAAAAATTATTTTTAATACATAAAACCATTAGAATGTCATTTTCAAAGAAAATACTTTGAAAATTTATGAAGATTACTTTAAGTCATCTTGAAAACCTTTTTCATAGAAAACTTATAAAATAATATTAAAAAAATTAAAACCATTTTCCTTGAAAACTTATAAAATAAGTTTCAAAACATTTTAAAAAAACCTTTTTCTTTGAAAATACTTTTAAAACTTATAAATAAATATTGAAAACGTTTTGAAAACCACTTATTTAAAAATAACATTGAAAACTTATAAAGAAATATTTTAAAACCATAAAACATTTTTAAAATAATTTTTCCTTGAAAATTATCTTCAAATATCATTTGAAAACATTTTATAAAGCATTTTTGAAAACATGGTTTTGAAATAAAACAAATTTTCAACTGAAGAGAGAGATACAGTCATATTTTCTTAAAAAAGTTATTAATTATATTAAGTTAAAAAGAGTATAAAATGGTACTAATACATGGATATATATTAAATAAATATATTATGAGGAAACTAATGAGTGTTCTTGATATATGTATCATAATATTTCATAAAAGAAGCTTAATCATTAACAATCTCAAAAAAAATCATGAGATTGTTTCAATAAACTCTTATCACTTGGTAACATGGGATCACACTCTCTATGTAAGAAAAGAAAATTAAATTAAGCTTATAATATCATTAAAAGAATGATATTAATGATATATCATGTAAAATGGAATTATATACACCTCAAAATGAGTTTAGGCACATAACAAAATATGAGTCTCAAAGAAGGCAAATTGAGACAAAACTATTTTACCAATTTGGTAACTTTTGAAACTCAAACCCCATGAAATAAAGGTCATAGAATGAACATTTAAATACCCATAAATTTAACTATAATAATCATTTAATACATCCATGGTTAGTATACATAACACACAAAAGGAGTGGGTGGTGAATAAAGCGTGTATCTCACGGAAATAAAAAGTGAGATGAAATCCCCTTACCTTGTGTCTTGACTCTCATCATACTTATTAAAACCTCCTATATAATAAATATAAATTTATTATAAATATTTTTAATAACCATATTATTATATATAATACCATATATGTATTTATTATGACTTTATATTACCCTCTTGTTAGCAATTTCATGTTAAGGTTACGCTTCGGGTAATATTTTCTTTGTTTTTCACTTGTGTCTTAATTTTTTATATCTTTGGTCCTTATACTTATATCATGATTTAAAAAATGTACAAAATGATATAAATATAATTTATATTCAGTATATTTTTATTATAATAATATATATCATATATAATCATGAAATGTAATATACTATTCATGGAGATGGTAAGTCGTACGTACGCATGAATGTTGTTTCTGTTTTTATTGCCGTATTGAAAGAAAGTATATAAATGACATATGTATATATGTATATATATATATAATTATTATAGTAGAATTATTATATAATATATATCATATAATTTTACTAAACCCATTCTTAATACATTCCATGTAGTGTGTGAACAAATCACATCGCTTTGAGGGGGCGGTAGTCCGCACTTCCTCAAACAAGATTATCATATTAACACCAAATGGAAAGTAAAAAGGGTATGTGTAATAAAAATGAATAATGAAGATTAAATATATAATAAATATCATATATAACATATATAAATATATACTCCATCATAATTTACACCATGATAGGTGGTAATGGAAAAAAATGAACAATTATCGTTTCGTGAGGTAGTAGTTCGCCGTACACAGAAACAGTATGTTTGTTACCCATTAGATGGTGGTGTGTGTAAGTGTAGGTCAAAAAAATATCATAAAAAATCATAGTATATTTAGTATATTATTTCATAAAAACATACTAGTATATTTAGGATACTATTTTTGTTATACAATCTTGTAATTAAGTGAGTGGAGGGGTGGAGAAGGAAAATAAAAGAAAGGAGCTTGTGAGAAGGGGTTACCTCTTAATTGGTTAACTCCTTTTGGTTTATGAAAAAATGATTCCTTTGAATTATATCTGACCAAAGGGAGTATTTAAGGGGGAAGGGGGATTTTTGGGAAGTGTATTGGGTATATCTTGGCCGAACCTAAGAGGTGTTAGAGGTGTGAATAAGGGGGAGAGTGCTTGCCTTTTTATAGTGTGGGGAGTGGCACCCTTGGAAATACCAAAAGGTATTCAATAATGGGAGGTAGCCTTTACTAAATGTGATTAAAAAATGGACAAATAATGGATTAATTTTAAATTATGTTCAAAAAAATCTACACCACAAAAAAATATGTGCATTTTAATAATTTGGTTCCTTAACTTCTAAGATTCCCCAATTTTATTATTTTGGTTTTTACTAAAGTTTCTAGTTTTCTAACCTATGTAATTTAACCGTTAAGACAAAAAATAAAGTTATATTTATTATAAAATATAAATAAAATAAATTATAAATATGTTACCTAATTTATAAAATAAAAATTGCTTGTGTTTTAGAAATTAATTTTTAAAACAAGCCCTTGTGACGTGCAAAACACTTCTTAAACTCGGACTGTGCTAATAATGTTTTTTACATTCTATGGGTCAATATGTTAATTATAAAAGATTAATTGGTATATTAATAGATTATATTTAATATTTAATGACACATAGAAATAAATTTTCATAATATAGTATTTTTATTAATTTTTAATCATTTAATAAAATATAATTTATTATAAAATAAAAATAATGTCAATTTTGACATTATTTATTTAATTTTAATTTTAAAATATAAAAATAATATTTTAATTAAAATATATTAATTTTACATTTATTTGGAATGATATATTCATCTTCAAAAATAATTAAATACAATAATTCAATCAATTCACTTCACTTCTAATATTCATAGTGTCATTTATTTTAGTTAATTATTAACTAAATAATCACTACATTGTCATTTCTTAAGCATTTTAAGTAACTAAATCATATATAAAAATTATTGATAAATTATTATGATAAAAATAAACCATTTATATTTCAAAAGGATATGTATAACCTAAAATATGATGTTTTTTACATATGTCAAAATTTTATAAAAGTTAAAGGTAAGGAAAGTTCCTTTTTTTGTCTTTTTCCTTACTTAACTTTTTATATTGGTAACTTCCATTTAATAATATCCCAATAACCCATAAAATTAGAACCAAGATGTGATATGGTCTAATTATTTTCATCCAATGGATTTTGGACAAGTGTACAGGTCATTTTGGTTCTTAAGATTAAGGTTTAGTCCTTTATTAAGCTTAATTTTACTTTCATCATCGTAATTAATTTTAATAACTTTCACTAATCTCTTTTGGTCAAAAATTAAGTTGATATTATTTGAAAAAATATATAATACTTATTATAACCTTGTATGTCATATTTTTAAAATTTAAATCACATAAGTTAAAAAATTAAGATTAATTCTAATCCTACAGACGTGGTGAGAGAGAAGGTTTTTAACGTAGAAAAATGTTCAAAAGTTTGTTAAGATTTTATATTCAATTTCAAAGTAAAATTTATTCTAATAGACTAAATTGTATTAATATATGTAATATTAATATAATATGACCTTATAAAAATTTTAAAATATAATTTAATATTAATAATTATTTAAACGAAAATGCAGTTTTTTAACTAAAAAATAGTAACTTTCACTAATGAAGTTTCTCAAAAAATTCCCAAAAATTTAACCTAAGATAATTTTGATGTTATGAATTCAAAAATGAAGTTTATTTTATCAAATTCAAATTCTAAATGTGTCTAAAATTAATTTTCTAATTTTTCATGGAAGGACATTAAAAGAAGTTCATTTGAGAAAATGATATTTTTTAGCATATAAAGATTTTACCAAAAATCAATATATTTTAATTATATAAAAATATTAAAAATAATATTAAAAAAGTATTTATTGATATTCATATTACTATGTTTAACTACTAGGTTATAATTATCTCTTTTAAAATAATTATAACAATAAAATGATGTTTCGTAGAAACATCGGTGTTGCATGTAACATATGTCAAGTTGTCATTGCATGTTGCATACGCCAATTCAGTGTTTCATGTAACATATTCCATATCTCAAGATAACCTCAGTATTCCATGTAGATAAATATAAAATTTATGTTGTCTGTAGTGTATGATTAACTTGGTGTTTCGTATAATGCAATCCAAACATAGTACTTTAATATAAAATAAACTATTTTTAGTGTTACATGAAATAAAAAATATCAAAAGGATTAAATTAATTTGAAAAAAAATAATTCACAAAATCTTGGGGTGTTACACTCACACTATTTCTTTCTGTAATCCCCAACAATGATTCCATAATTTGACCTCTCCCATCACGAGGTGTCGAAATTGAAAGAATTTTTTTGTTACCTTCTGATCTAACTAGCTAGGTAGTTAGGGGCAGTCGGGGTCGATCACATGGGAAAATAGAGAAGTAATAATTTAGTGCGAGTCAACATAGTCTTAGTTGATTATCCAGACAAATTGAATGAAGCGAACAAGATGATAATGTGAAACTATTTGAAAAAATTAAATTAAAACAAAAGAAGATATAGAACAATCAGAAAACAAATTTTTTGGGGTTCCAAATCAATTAGGGTTTATTTAAATAATCATTCCTTAGAATTAAAATTGTAAATGAAAACTTTTTACCATTAGTATTCAAATAAATGGTTATTTCTTGGTTCAATAATAATCAATTTCATGATTAAAAGATTAATCCCTTGGTCCAGTGATTAATTACTTAAAATATGTTAAAGTTTTTTACCCCCAAAACAGTGGAAACAAACTCTGCCAATGGTCATGGGTTCGCCTATTGAAACTCCTTTGGTTATTTCCATTGGTATCGTTATTGGTCTGAGACGTCACCAACGATGAATGTGTAATTTAATTCATTAAAGGAATTGTAAAATAGAAATCATAATAAAAGAAACAGACCAGAATTTAAATTAAAACAAACCTATAATCTTATTAAAACCCCAACACAAGAAAACTAGCCTCTTATGACCATGATCACAGTGTGTGGGTTGAGTGGAACCTCAACCCCCACCGTGGATGCAAGAGGGAAAAAAGAAGGGAGAAGGGAAATTACACTAAAACATAATAGAAAACATAAAAGAAAAACTCGGATTTGGATTCAGGGGAGACCATTCAACAGAGCGGCAGCACCTCCCCCTAGGTGTCCAACCTCAAACTTGGAGGGTTTCCCTCATATTTATAGAAAATTATACTACACGGTGTGTACCCAAAAGTAAATTTTGTGTACTCAGTTCAGTCATATTTACTTCATTTTCTCCACCGGTAGGTGTCCTACCATTATGCCCCTTTGATTTCAATGTGTCTTCGGTGGGTTGATGGGGTACATGGCATGTTTTACCACCATACATGGCATGTATAGTTCATTTCAGCCACCAAACACTTTTGGAAGGTACTACATGGCGTGTTATCAGGTAGTACATGATGTGTAGGGTCTGGCTGGCTACATGCATGTGTACTCAGTCTGGCCGAATCGTGTTGGGAAAAGGTTACACAGCATGAGTTTATAAATTACACACTATGTATATGTGAATTTTTATTCTGATCACTCCTGATTTGTGACTTTGACTATAAGACACTTTAAAATCACTATAAACTCCAAAATAAAGAATTTGTTCCATAAAAGAATTTGTATCTGGTGAAAAATGTTTTTATACTCAATAATATATATGAAAATGTATACACAAATCAGTCATGTTAGTTCTCAAAACTTACATGAAAATAATCATCACATAATTATGATGTGCTAAGAAGATTGTATTTTAAACCATCAATAAAAATTACTTTAGAAATTAAAACCAAGTTAGTGTTACCGATTTGTCCAAGGCCAATGATATTTCATTTAGCATTGTCACCAAAGGTGACATGACCACCATTAACCTTTATCGGGTTATTAAAGCTCTAGTAATCTCATGCCATATGCCTGGAACAGTCATTTTCCAAGTACCATGGACTTATACAGGATCTTTTCAAGTAGATTTCCTGCAAAAAAAATTATACCGAGAATGATTTTGGTACCCAAATTTTCTTAGGTCTAGATATGTTAGTGATTCGGGATTTGCAAACCCATATTTGATTAATAGGTTTCCTATAAGTATATTATAAACTCTTTAAAATAAAAACTTTATTAGGTCCACTTGAATAAAAACTAGTAGCAGAATTTCTAGAATCATACTTAGGAACAAATGTGCTCTTAACAACTCTTCTCTTCCAAGGTTGGTAACCTAGACCAGCAATATATTTAGGAGAAATTTGTTTTCCTAGTCTTTGAGTGAGAGTTTCCCTTTAATTTTTGAATCTATCTAATTCTTTCTTTAGTTTCTCATTTGAAAATTTTAGTTCAGTATTTTATTTCAATAATTGAGCATACTTATCTTTTTCTACAGTAAGGTTAGTTTTAATACTAGAAGATAAAACATGTTATTTATTCATAAATTTTTATTTTCCTTTGAGTTTGTTAAAAGTATATTCAATCATATTTTAGTACTCAAACATTTCCTCTTTTGACATATAATCATATTTTTTTCATCTTTATAATGGTTAGAAATAAGTACAGGAGATAAAGTAGAGGTATCATATGTATTTTTCTTGAATCACATATTTTCTCTATCAAGATTTTCTTTATGAGTTGAATTTGAGTCACTAGAACTGTCCTTAGAGGCACTCCATGTGGCTTTCATGGATTTATTATACTTTTTATCCTTGTCCTCATACTTCTTCTTGTACTACAACTTAGGACAGTCAGCCTTAACATGTCCTTTTCTCTTACACTCATAAAAGGTAATGTCATTTTTATTATCATCCATTTTCCAATCCTTTTTTCAATTCCCTCTTCTATCATACTTTCCCTTACAGATTTTTTTTCTGAATAATTTCTTCTTCTTGTATAATTAATTAAACCTTATGTCCAAATGGGTCATTTCTTCATCACTATCGGTTGGTGATTCATTATCACTAGAGATTTCAGATTGTATATTTTCTTTTTTTTATTTTTGATTCAGTAGTCTTGAATATAATAGACTTTCTCTTTGGTTCATCATCCTCTTTATGGTTGAATTTACACTCTTCCTCATACATCATCAAATTTCCAATCAAATCCTTGACGTGTATTTTACTGATGTCATGGGATTCCCTTATTGAAACAGATGTCCCTCTCCATCAATCTAGAAGACATCTTAGTAGTCACATGATTTAATCTTTATCTGACACCGAATTTCCCAAGGAACTCATTGTGTTCACTATCTCATGGAACTTAATATACATATCAGAAATCAACTAATCAGTTTTCATCTTAAATTTATCATATTTAATTGTATAAGTGTTCAAACTCGTTTCTTTAACATTAGTAGTTCCTTAATGATAAATAAATAATGTATCTAAAACTTCAAAATCAGTTTTACTAGAAGATATCCTATTAAATTATTAATCTCCTAAAGCATAGTAAAGATCATTCATATCTTTGTAATTATTATTGTAATAAAGTTTAGTTGCATCATCCCAAGTACTTATAGCAGTCTTAGGTAACTCATATTTATCCTCTTTAGCAGACCAAATTTCAAACCCCATGCTTTCAATATGCATTTTCATCTATATTTTCCATTAGGCATAGTTATTATCATTAAAAAAGGAGGTCTATTAGTAGAAAAATATTCTTGCATGTTATCTATTTAAAGAAATAAATTTTGAATTAACAAAAATTTAGGATCCTTAAAACAAAACTAAAAACACATTTGAATTTTTTTTGAAAAACCTTTGATACAAAATGTTGGTCAGAGTGAGTATCTCAAGAGGGGGAGTAAATTGAGTACCCAATACTTTTTTGAGAGATTAAAATTTCACATCTATGAATGTTTGAGAATTGATATAATTCACTCCTTCTTTACATCTTGAAAAATCCTCCAACCAATGGAAATGATGTTTTTTAATGTTCTGAATTAAGGTGTATAGATCCATAGGATCCATCTCCATGAATGCATTGGTAGTCACTATGTTTATTTTTTACTTAATTTATGGTTTAATTCTATAGTATAGAGCTTATAATTGGCTTTCCAACTTTATTCTATGATGAGGACAATGCCTTAACATGGCCTTGAATCTTTACCAATCTTAACCCAGTGATTCGTATTCATTTTGGTAGAAGGGGTCTAGGTATCTCTAATTCTTCAATTATTGTATAGTTATGTAGTATCAATCTATAAATTTCCTTATTAGCACTTCCCAGGTGAAGATGATATATGGGTCTAAACTTTCCAACTAGTATTTGGATTTCCCTTGCTATGTGAGCATACATAGTCTTAGGATTAGAGAATCATTGGTCAAATAATTATATTTTAATTTTCCATCAACATTGAGAAATCCATTCAAATTTATATAAGGTTCTTCACTAATTAAGCCATAAAATTATTCATGTCATTGAAACATGTTGATCGTTGACTACTTTAGCTCCAAATGTGTCACTTGAATCCTTGTACTAGCAATGCCTGATCTAACTCCAACCGTGTTGGGTATCAAATCTTGTCTCACAATAGTCCTTGGTCTTTGATTATAAATACATTTATAGAAAAGGGGGTGGAGTTTTCCATTAATAAGTTTCAAAATATAGGTCTCAATTCTTTCTTCTCATGGATTTATTTGATTTTCAGAAGAGATCCCAATTAGTGCTTTCTTTTTCCTATGATGTTCTAGTTTTGGGTCAATTGGTTGCTCATTTTTTTACAGAGCTGAATTGAGAGTGTTCACCATTGAGGGAAATTATGCCTAAATAAAGGTATAGTTGAGAATTCCCTAAATTTGGACTAGTGTATTCCCCCTGGAAATGATGTTGAAAATTCGGTACGTGTTATTGCAGTGATTCCAATTTATAAATTTATAACCTTCTAGATATTGTAGAATTGTCAAGCAGGATTGAACCACAAAGATCATGAGGTCTAGTTCACTAAAAATGATCTCTTTTTTCAATGTTTAGGTGGGTAGTCTAAGAGGGTATTTTTTCCTATATGTTATTCAATTTAAAATTTAAAAAAAATTAAGAGAACTAACAAAAATTTGAAACAATAAAATTCAAAAAATGAAGAATAATTTTTTAGCATAAAAACATGTTTGAGATGCTAGTTTCGTAAAAAAACTATTGTGCACTCCAAAAAAAATATTTTTTTTATGTGGATGAGTAATTATTCTTATCAATTATCACAATTTATAAAGTTATAATCCTTTTTTAGAATCACATCTCTATCTCCCAATTAATTTAAAGTCTCATTATCCAGTGTTATAAATAAACTAGGAGACTAAATTGAATGTTAAACTATTTAGAGAAATGACAGGACTCGTTTCTCATAAAATTGCATTGCCTATTTGCATTGTGATTGGTTGGAGAAGTTAAAATTCTTAGTATCACTTCCAAAACTATGAATTAAAATGGTTGGTTTTAATTTTTGAATTTAATTTCAATAAAAATATGGTTAAGAAAAATAATAATCTAATTAAATAAATCCAACCAACCATTAATCACCAAAAAACATTAAAATTATGGCATGAAAAATAATTTTTATCGCTTATTTAACACCTGGATAGAAATAAAAAATCAACTCAACATCATGAAGAAATGTTTGAAATACTGAAAATAATAAATCTTTCAAAATATAATCGTGAAGCTAAAAAATGTTGTGTCTGACTAGAACTCACTGATTGTCCATCCTCGAAATTAAAATAAACCATATGTTTGTGTTGTCATTATGTGTGGCGTACCACAAACCAATAATGTGATTCAAAACTCCACCAAGGCTAGATCGTACTTGTGTCGTTGTCATGGTGCACCTCCGAGCTTGCAAGAACTAAAATCTCTATCGTAAGAGAATTCCAGAAGAACATGTGTGATGAAAGTCGTTGAAGAATCTCTGGTGGTCCCGCTCTCTCTCAAAATCACTCTCTTCACTTAAGGAATTATAAGTTTAAGGAATCCTGAGAAGCCACATATCTATCACAAATCAAGTCGAGCACCAAGGAAATGAGACGAGAAATTAAATGTAGAGTAAGAAGAGCAGACAACTATTAGCCTCAAACAAAACTCAAGACACATGTGTGGTGGAGGATACACAAAAATCTCATATGGTAGCCTGGTGAAATAAAAATGGAATGGTCATGGGGAATGTGAAAACAACATAAAGGATGGGAGATAGGTGATATAGATCTTGTAGAAACCATATTGCAAAGAAACACAGTGAGGAAACACAAATCTCCCAAGAAATAGTCATCCTATTAGCCTCCATCAATGGTCAAGATCAAACCATGAGGGGACACTAGGATAAAGCCATGTAAAGTTAAACAATGTTTTCCCAACTATGGAATATTAAGGTAAACCTCACATAAAGTTCACATGAACCTTTTGTAAAGGTAATTCGGTCCTCACGTAAAGATAAAAAAGCACATGCACACTAGCTATGTAAGTGCGACTCCCTTAAACCCGCCTCACATAAGTGTAATAAAGAAAATATAAAAAATCAATTAAAATGAAATAATTATAAAACAAGTTTGTATATATAGGGAAAAAAGGTAATAGAAGATCAAAACTGCATTTTATTTCAAAACAAAACACAAATCAATAATATCAAAAATGATTTAGAAATGATATTTTTCAAGTGTATGAAAATATGGATGATCCATTATTGCGCTTGTGGAGATTCTCTCAGAAGGCTCACATTTCAGTATCTTGGATAAAATATCAATTATATCTAGTCTCAATGATGGAACAATAAAGGTAAAATCTTGAGGTTCAGATGGTTGATAGACATCCAAGTAACTATGTAAACTAGTAGGGGCAATTGAGTATTCTCAGTGGGTGATCGGAATAGGGTGAATATGTTCTTTAATTGAGGGATAATAAAATATCTAGGGAATATAGGTTCTTTTTTCACCATTTTAGTGAAAATAAATCCAAAAAACCACATATCAATGTTGGTTAAGTAATTACATAATCCCATCAACAATTTTAGTGCTATGTACCAAAGCATCACCGTGCTCGAATTGTAGCTTGTGGAAGGTATGGTAAATTTTTAGGTGCAGCTGAATTATGAAATATTGAGGATTCCCTTGTCCTTGTTGACTAAAATATTGTTGGGTTTGAGATCACGATGGAGGGCATTGTGGTTGTGGTAGCATGTGATGCCATTACAGAGCTAGTAAAGAAAACTCTGGATGATGGAAGGGGGGAGGGCCTTTCGGTTAGATTCGATGAATTTATTTAGATTTGTATATAGATACTCTAAGACCATATGAAAAAGAGCCTTGTCTTTCTTTAGTGTCTACTCCATGTGGAGAAGGCGGATAATGTAGCGGGAGTGGGGGATCATTTGATGGACTGATAACTCTCTCTCAAGTCTCTTCTTCTTCTGCACCGCTAACTACCCCATCACATTGTCCCTCACCTTGTTGACCTTATCGAATAACCCTTTCCCCACCTTCTCAAGTTTTTTGTAATTTTACATAGATATTCTCTCTAAAGTGATCAGTGGGGTGATGATAAAACTATAGGGGGTAATAATTTATTTTTATGTGGGAATCGAACACCGCCTTATGTGGGAATCTAACACCACCATTCTTGTTAATCTACTCCAAATAGAGAAGGACATTGTAGGGAATCAAATGACCACCATCAAGTGATCTCCAATAGTATAGTAAAGTGTTGATTTGTTCCATGCAGAGAAGGATGATGTAGGGAATAGGGTAACCGCCATCAAGCACTCACCAAAGTCTTAGTGAAAATATCAGCAAGATAATGTTCTATACCAATCTATTCAAGATTTTTATCACCTTTTTGAAAATGATCTCTCAAAAATATATGTATTACATCATTGTGTTTTGTTCTAGAGTGATACACAGGTTTCTTAGAAATATTTATAGCACTTGTGTTGTCACAATTTATAGGGATATGTCATAATTGATATCCATAGTCTAGTAAAGTGTGTTTCATCCACAAAATTTGTGCACAACAGCTACCTGTAGCTATATATTCATCTTCAACAATAGATAGTGAAACATAATTTTGTTTCTTACTACACCAAGATACTAGAGACTTTCCCAAAAGATGAAATGTTCCAGAGGCACTTTTTCTATCTAACTTGCAACCACCAAAATCGGTATCTAAATAACTAGCTAGATCAAATTTTTATCCTATAGGTCAGAACAATACTACATTGGTAGTATACTTGAGGTATTTAAAAATCCTTTTTATAGTAACTAAGTGTGACCCTTTTGGATTTTATTGAAAATGAGAACACATACACGCACTAAAAATAATATCAGGTCAGTTAGTAGTTAAGTGGAGAAGACTTCCAATCATACCTTTGTAACTAGTTTGATCCACTAATTTCCCAGCTCCATCAAGATCCAATTTACAAGTGATACTCATAGGAGTGTCACTACTCTTAGTTTTATCCAAACCAAAACGTTTTAAAAGATATTTAGTATATTTAATTTGATGTAAAAATAATTCCTTCTTTATTTTGAAAAATCTGAAAACCAAGAAAGAATTTCAGTTCACCCATTAAACTCATTTCAAATTCATTTTGCATAATTTTTGAAAAATCAGTACATAAATAATTCTTAGAAGATCCAAAAATAATACCATCTACATAAATTTGAGCAACTAAAACATCTTTTTAAATTATTTTTATAAATAGGGTAGGATCATCTATACCTTTTCAAAACCCTTTTGAAATAAGAAAAGATTTGAGCCTATCATAACAAGCTCTTAGAGCTTGTTTTAAACCATATAAAGATTTTGTTAAATTGAAAAGATGATTCGGAAAATGGGGATTTTCAAATCCATGGGGTTGTTCAACAAAAACATCCTCAACTATATAACCATTCAAGAATACACATTTGACATCCATTTGATATAGTTTTAAATCTAGATATGTTGCATAGGCTAGAAATGTTCTAATGTCTTTAAGTCTAGTTACTGGTGAAAAGGTTTCTTTATAATCTACACCCTCTTCTTGAGTATACCCTTGTGCAACTATTCTAGCCTTATTCCTTGATATTGTGTTAGATTCATCAACCTTGTTTATAAACACCCATTTAGTGCCTAAAGTTAATATGTCTTTGGGTCTATCAATAAGTTCCCAAACTTTATTTCTTTTAAATTGGTTAATTTCTTCTTGCATTTCCATTACCCAAAATTCATCATTGATTTCATCATTGATGTTCTTAAGTTCAAGTTGTGATAAGAATGCTTGATGTTCAACTTGGTTTCTTAGAGAAGCTCTAGTTTGTGTACCTCTATCAAAGTCACCAATAATATCATATAAAGTAAGGTATTTAAGTGTCCTAAAATCTCTAGAAAAAGAAGGTTTGGTCATCTCAGGGTTCTTTTCATGTTTTATAACATAATCAGAAGGTTTGGAATTTATGTTCATGTAATGTCCTAGAAATTTCATGTAATTTTTTTTAATTACATGTGATTATTTTGTGACTAGGCGTTTAGATGAAACTTGATTCTGAGGCCCGATGATCCCGAAATAAGTGTTTAAAGTTTTTTTTAGGTTTATTTAAAATAGCGCACCTGAGTGGTTTTGGAAACTTCTAAATGGGTTCCCAGATTAAAAATATGAGGGCATTGTTGTGTTTAGAACAAAGAATTTACCTAAGAATGGAATTAACCTCGACCAGTGCGGGTCGGGGAAAAAAGTTAATTTTTGGACTTTTAAGAAAATTTAATAAAACAAATTTTCTTAAGAAAAATAAAATAAACTTTTGGTTTATTTTATTTAAATTTTTAATTTTGATGCAGCATAACATAAATGTTGTTTCATAAATGAAACAGCATAACAGAAATGTTGAAACGTGTTTTTTACCTTTAATGGATTGACTGAAGACCAATAGTTAGCACATTGGAAAATTGCTCTGAACCCTTAGAGATTTGCCATTGGTGAGTGACGATCGACGAACAGCCACCAACGACGGATTGTGGAGTGACGAACGTAGCAGTACGATCATCACCAATGAATGATCCGACTTTGAGGTAGGGGTTTGTTCTTGATGAAATTATTTTTTCATTCTTTATTTCTAAACAATGAACGTGTATAAACCCACTAACAGGTTGATTCATGGGTCATTTGTTCTTGCGGGGTGGATTTGTTTATCCCATGCTTGAAGGGGTAGAAAGTTAGTGTAAATCATCTCCCTTTTTATTCTAATGAGAAAGAATCTGGCCAACATGAATGAGGTCAGATCCCTCCATTGTGGGCATTCTTGTGTTCTTCATGACCGAACCCTCGAGTCGACAACAATACATCCTTGAACTAATAGAAGCGACGACGATGATCCAAGGATCCTGAATACACTTACGGTTTAGAAATCAGACCACCAGAGTAGACCTGGTGGCCTGCGAAAGACATCGCTGGTGCGCTACAGTGGAGGACAAGGCCCGCAACATTTGGTTGTGAGCGGTGATCGAAGGGCCGCTGATAGCAGCTGGCAACGGCGGTGCACGGGGACGCAGTGACCATGCTGTGTCATGCGGCTGGAGGCTACGATCCACTTGGATCGTGGTGCCCACCACGCCTCGGGCGAATCGGACCAACCCGTTCATCTGGCTGGGCCGGACCTGCGGCCCTTCCGGTCTGGGCTGGGGCCAGTGGACTAGGTCAGATCTGAGTCAAATCAGACCTAGGATGGGTTTGACTTAGGTCGGGTCTGGCCCAAGTCGGGTCGGTGGACCCTGGGTCAGGTCGGGTCGGTCCGGCCGAGTCAGACCAGGACCTGGACCCAACCGGCCCCTTTTTACTAAAAACATCCATAACTTCCAAACCGTGCATCTGATTGTCAAGATGTTTGTAGCGTTGGGACCCTTGCGGTAAGAAGGTCCTTTTGACATACTTCAAGTGAGTTTTTGTGGAATTTGGTACACAAATAATGGCTTGAGGATTAGATTCTCCTAGAATCAGGCACGCTACGAGAGGGATTCCTACAGCTGGCTGTGACATGAAGGAAGTGATGAGAAAAACTCAGTGGCCCGGTAGCTGAGCAGACCTCAGTGGCCCAGCATACAATCGGACCTCAATGGATTGGTGGCCGATTAGACCTCAGTGACCTGGTGGCTGAGCGGACCTCAGTGGCCCAATAGACGAGTGGACCTCAGTGGCCTGACAGACCTTAGTGAATCATCGGGGATGAGTCCCTCAGTAGTACAAGATGTACATCTTTACGACTACTAATCTATCTTTCTATACATTAGGTTATACCTGTGTGAGCTGACAATTCTTAGTGTGTACTTTTCCTTTGTGGACTTTCCTTGTGGTTTGGGGTCCCTACTAAGTATTGTGTTACTCACCCCTGCACGGGCTTCACTCACACGTGTCATGTCTTGTGCAGACAACCGGTGCTTTGAGACCTTAGTGGTCCAGGACCAGGCAGTGCCCAGTTAGATAAGACAAGTGAGTCGTACTCCTACGGCTTCTGGAAGCTACTCTACACCTACCCTTCAGATAGGATTTTTCTACAGATGGATTACCAGAGATCTTGTACTCACTTTTTTACAGTTTTTCTTTTTGTTGGGTTTGTATTTTGGCCCATTTTACTTACATATTGTATCTCTAGTCAGTGGTTTTTTTAGTGGTATACATGTTTTTCTTTTCGGTATTTTGGTCTGGGGTTTTGAGTGTACGTGTGTACAGGTACTCGGAAAATGCCTCCCACTTGCAGGATAATACCTTCAGCACTAGTCACCAACCCATGGCCTTTGGGAGGTAGGCATGGGGTAGTTGCGGCATGGGCCTTGGTGGACGGTTCAAGACAAATTGGTATTAGAGGTAGTCGTTTCTACTTTAAAGATCGAGAGTATGTGGGTTTGTTATGGGGAAATGGCGTTGAATGTTTTGAGTTCGACTTTTAGGCTCATGAAGTCCAGTGTTGGTGTGGGAAATGACGTATCCATACACCAGGACCCTGAATTCTACTTTTTGACTCGGTACATGAAACCACTGCTTGCATGAATCATATAGGATTTTGAGTGTTTCCTCGTGTCCTTCTTGAGTCAGCTCACCCGGTATAACCTATTGACTGTGGTTCATCTTGATCTGTTTCAAAATGCCTCTATGCAGACAGCCAGCAAGGATTCCAGTGCATAACCATAGGGATGGTATGCCCAGCGATGAGGCATTAGTACAGGGACTGGTACTGGAGAGGGCCCCACTGGGAGGTGCACCAGCGTTGGCACCACCTGTTGGTCAGCAGTTTCTACCGACGCTACCGGTAGAGGACGCATGTAGGCTCAGTTCCTTACATGAGTTCTAGAGGTAGATACCTCCTAGGTTTAGGGGTGATACTGACCCCCAGGTGGCAGAGGATTGTCTTGAGGTGGTTACGCGAGTTTTCCATCTAGTGAGGACGCCTCTTGACCAGATTTCGATCTTAGCCGCGAGTCTTCTTTAGGGATTAGTGGGGAGATGGTGGAGCCTGACAATTCAAACACACGACGAGGTGACCCTCACCTATACAGACTTTGAGTGACTCTTCAGAGAGGATTTATTTCCAATGACACTACACTCAGTGTGCATACAGGAGCTACTGCACCTACATCAGGGTGGAATGACAGTAGCGGAGTACTCAGCGAGATTCACTAATCTTTCTCACTACTCCACATATATGGTGCGAGAATCATTCTTCAAGGCTCAAGATTTTGAGCAGGGACTACACTGGGATATTAGGATGTCTATGGTATCGTTTATCATCCCTACTCAGGTTGGGGTGCTGGAGCGAGCCCTACTCGTGGAGAGCTTCCTAGCGGAGCAGGCGCCAGCAGTAGGAGCTACCAGTAGACCCCAGGTGGAGGAGTCTTTAGATATGGGTAGAGGGTAGCAGACACGGGGGGACCAAGTGGGCTAGGAATTTTGGTGGATGACCCTAGGATTCAAGATCAGCGGTACAAGACCCCCAGGGTAGAGGGAGTCATCAGAGGGGCAGGTTGTGCTACTCATGTGGTGGGTAGGGGCACATGGTGCGTGATTGCCCGACTCGCTGCACAGACGACCAGAAGACGGTATAGGGACTGCCGAGGTAGAGGCAGAGATTTGAGCGGGGTGTTTCCCAGGGCGGAAGACATGGCAGGGGAGTTAGTAGAGTAGTAGGTGGTGAGTGGAGGTTCGATGTGCTACCACCACCATCCCCAGGTGGTCCACCATGGGCTTCAGGAGATATTGGAGAAGGGAGAGGCCAGCTACAAGAGATAGAGTCCTATGACCATGGGCCTCCAGAGATGATTAGAGGTATAATATATGTCTTCTCAACCTTATCAGTAGTTCTTATAGACACAAGTATCATTCACTCTTTCCTTACCACAGACCTTTTTCGGAGCTCGGAGATTCTGGTGGAGATGTTGGCTCAATCCTTACAATTAGAGACTCCTAAGGAAGGGTATTCGATGATTACACACTGGTGTCGACAGTGTAAGATAACTATGGGAGTTGAGAGTTTTTGTTGGGATCTCCTAGTAGTAGCATCGAGGCCCTATGACGTTATTCTGGCTATGGACTGGTTATCCACAGTCCATACTCAAATTGGTTGTTTTAGGTGTAGAGTGTGGTGTGTCCACGAATATGGGACCAGGTTTTCCTTCACCGGAGAAAAGGGATCTCTTACAGCATAGGATGGACTTTCTTAGAGGATGGTGCAGCCGATCACTCACCATTTGGCTAGCCTCACCCACGATGCGGTGGACGAGAAGAGTCCTCACTTTCCTGTAGTGGTGGATGAGTACGAATAAATCTTTCCTGAGGATGTTTCGAGATTACCCCCTCATAGGAAGGTTGACTTATGCATCGATCTATACCCCGAGACAACACCGATATCCACACCATCATATTAGATGGATCCTACAGAGCTTCGTGATTTGAGAGTACAGTTAGAGGATTTGCAGAAGAAGGGCTTTGTGAGACCCAGTGTTTCCTGTGGGTAGCCTTAGTATTTTTTACCAAGAAGTTATATGGGAGTTTGAGGTTGTGTGTGGACTTCTGACACCTGGATCAGGTGACCGTGAAGAACAAGTATCCACTAATGAGGATCAATGACCTCTTTAATAAAATGAAGAGATCAAGATGATTCTCGAATATAGACCTTAGATCATGTTGTCACCAGCTTCATGTACGGGATGAGGATGTACTAAATACAGCCTTCATATGTTGGTATAGCCACTATGTGTTCTTGGTGATGCCTTCTGGCATAACCAATGGCCTAATAGGGTACATGGGACTCATGAACAGGATCTTCCAGCCTTACCTTGACCTATTCATCGTGGTCTTCATTGATGAAATCCCAATGTACTCAGTGTCTAAGGAGGATCACGCTACACGCCTACAGATAACCCTGGATACACTCTAAGAGAACCATCTTTATGGGAAGATCTTAAAGTTTCAGTTCTATATTTGAAAGGTCCACATTCTGGGACACGTCATTTCGGAGGCGGGAGTTTCAGTGGATCCAGCAAAGATATAGGCGGTTCTTGATTGGGAGTTACCCAGGAGTGTGACTGAAGCAAAGACTAACGAGAGCCCCCATCTTAAGACTACCAGAGGAGGGATTTGGGTATGTAGTTTTCAAAAACGCATCAGGGACCAGACTGGGTTGTTTCCTGATGTAGGGACAAGTAGTGATCGCCTATGGTTCATGGCAGTTGAGGCAGCATGAGCAGAATTATGTGACCCATGACCTGGAGCTAGCAATAGTGGTATTTTCTTTGAAGATGTAGTGGAACTACTTGATGGGTGAGCAGTTTAACTTCTACTCTGAACACAAAAGTCTTAGGTATATTTTCTCCTAGAAGGACCTAAACTTGAGGCAATGGTGGTTTCTAGATTTCCTCCATGACTATGTCTTTGAGATGGTTTATACTCCTGTGAAGGGGAACGTGGCAGTAGACGTGCTTAGCAGGAGATATGGTTTGCAGTTGCTGAGTGAGGTATCGGAGCAGTTAGCCACGATGTAGATATCCTTCATGGATGGAGATAGAGAAGATCATCTTTAGTCGATATATGTCACTCCCCCAATCTTACAGTGAGTTAGGGAGGCACAGCTTGTGGATGTTGAATGTGAGGCCTGACATGCTTAGTTATCCACAGGACAAGCTCTAGATGGATATTTGATAGGTGGCGGAGAGCACATCATCCTTTTTAGAGGGAACACCATTATGCTAGTGGGATCTTGTGAGAAGGTTCTAAGGGAGTTCCAAACCTCCCCTTTGGTGGTACATCCAGAAGTGTAAAAGATTTACTAAGACCCCCGACGTCAATATTGGTGGCTGGGGATGAAGAAGGCAGTAGCGGAGTTTGTTTCGCGGTGCCTCACTTATCAACAAGTGAAGGAAGAGCATCAGGTTCTAACAGGATTGACTCAACTGCTTGAGGTGTCGGAGTAGAAGTGGGATGGTATCTCGATGGACTTCATGATGGGTTTACCCTGGACTTCTAGGGGGAACGATACCATCTGGGTGGTTTTTGACTGACTCACCAAGTCGTCCCACTTTCTACCCATCTGGGGGTAGGGTTCAGTAGAGATCTTGGGATGCTTCTACATGTAGGAGATAGTTTAAATCCATGGATTCCCATCGATGATAGTCTTAGATCGAAACACGTTCTTTACATCCCGGTTGTGGAAGGGGTTGCAGGAGGTGTTCGGGGCTCAGCTGTGCTTGAGTACAGCTTTCCAACCCCAGACAGATGGTTAGACGGAGAGGACTATCTAGGTTTTAGAGGACATACTTTTTTATTGTATCCTAGACTTCAGGCACAGTTGGGAGGATCACCTACCACTAGTGGAGTTCACGTATAACAACAGCTACCACTCCACTATCGGTATGGCACCATTCGAGGCACTGTATGGGCGACCATACAGGTCACCGTTATGTTGGACAGACCCGAGGGAGTCCACACTCATGGGTCTAGAGATAGTACAGGCTACCACTGAGAAGGTGTAGGTCATCCAAGAGCGGATGAGGACTGCACAGAGCAGATAAAAATCTTATACTAACAGGAGATTAAGGCCCATGGAGTTTGAGGAGGGAGACCATGTGTTCCTTCGGGTCTCACCTTGATAGGGATTGTGGAGATTTGGTTGGGGTGGCAAGCTATCTCTGAGGTTCATCGGACCTTTTCAGATTCTGAGCAGAGTTAGCAAGGTGTCATACCACCTAGCTATCCCCACACAGATGCACCGGGTGCATAATGTCTTCCACGTATCACAACTAAGGATATATGTGCATGATCCATCGTACATCGTCAACTGGGGTGAGATAGATATTAATGATAGAGAAACGTTTTTAGAGTTCCCGATAGAGATTGAAGATCGATAGGAGTGGATCCTTTGTGGATGGATGAATCCTTTGGTGCATGTTCGGTGGCAGCATGAGAATCTCTAAGAGAGAACTTGGGAGCAGGAGGCTCAGATCCAAGCTCAGTACCCCCATTTGTTTTTTTATCCCTTGTTTTGTCTTATGAGGATGAAAAGCCCTAAAAGTGGGGGTAATATAATGTCCCAGAAATTTTATGTATTTTTTTTAATTATATGGAATTATTTTGATACCAAGCGCTCAGAACAAACTTGATTCTGAGGCATAGTGAGCCCGGAATAAGTGTTTGAGCATTTTTTACGTTTATTTAAAATAGCGCACGTGATTAGTTTTGACAACTTCTAAATGGGTGCTCGGATTAAAAATATGATGTCACAATTGTGTCTGGTTTGAAGACTTTGCCAATGAATGGAATTAACCTCGACCGGTGTGGGTCGAGGGAAAAAGTTAATTTTCAAAATTTTAAGAAAATTTAATAAAAGAAATTTTCTTAAGGAAAATTAAAATAAACTTTTGGTTTATTTTATTTAAATTTTAATTTTCGATACAATATAATAGAAACATTATTTCATAAATGAAACAACATAACGACGTTGCAACGTAGCGTAACAGAAATGATAAAATGTGTTTTCTACCTTTAATGTATCGACTGAAGACCAATCGTTGGCGCATTGGAAAATTGCTCTGAACCCTTAGAGGTTTGGTGTTGGCGAGTGATGATCGACGAACGGCCACCAACGACGGATTGTGGAGCGATGAACACAGTGGTGCGATCCTCACCAACGAACGATCCGACTTCGGGGTAGAGGTTTGTTCTTGATGAAATTATTTCCCCATTATTTATTTCTAAACAATGAACATGTATTAACCCACTAATAGGTTGATCTGTGGGTTAGTTGTTCTTGCAGGGTGTATTTGTTTATCTCGGGCTTGAAGGGATAGAAACTTAGTGTTAATCATCTCCCTTTTTATTCTAATACAGAGGAATCTGACCGACAAGAACAAGGCCAGATCCCTCCATTGTGGGCATTCTTGTGTTCTTCATGACCGAACCCCTAGGTCAATGACAATACATACTTGAACTCATAGTAGTAAGGACGACGATCTGAGGATCCTGAATACACTCTTGGTTCAAAAATCGGACCACCGGAGTGGACCTGGTGGCCCGTGAAAGGCACTGTTGGCGCACCACGGTGGCGGAAAAGGCCCGAGACATTCGGCCGCAGGCGGTGATCGAAGGGCCACCGGCAGCATTCACCGGTGACGATGCACAAGGGGGGTTGTGGCATCCCGCCGCGGGTGGTGGATCGAGCTGCCAGCAGCGGCGCATGTGGACGTGGCGACCGCGCCGCGTCATGCAGCTGGAGGCCGTAGTCCACCTGGACCGTAGTGGTGACTCATGGCACCCACTACATCCTGGGATAACCGGGCTAGCCCACAGACTAGGTCGGTTCGGTGGACACCGATTCGGGTCGGGTCGGGTCGGTCCATCCGGGGCGGACCGAGACCCAGACCTAACCAGCCCCTTTTTACTAAAATGCCCATAACTTTCAAACTATGCATCCGATTGACAAGTTGTATGCGGCGTTGGGACCCTCGCAACAAGATGGTCCTTTTGACATACTCCAAGTGATTTTTTTCTGAAAGTTGGGATATGACCAATAGCTTGAGGATTAGATTCTTCCAGAATCAAGTGCGCTATGAGCAGGAATCCTACGGCTGGAAGTGACGAGTGGATCTCAGTGGCCTAGTTACTGAGAGGACCTCAGTGGCCCGGCAGACGAGCGAACCTCAGTGGTCAGGAAGACGAGTGGACCTCAGTGGCCCGGCAGACGAGTGGACCTCAGTGGCCCGACAGACCATAGTGACCCATTGAGGACGAGTCCCTCAGCGGTACAAGATGTTCAGTTTTATGGCTGGTAATCTTGCTTTCTATACTTTAGCTTGTACCTGTGTGAGATGAAAATTCTTAGTGTGTAATTTTCCTTTGTGGTCTTTCTTTTTGTTTTGGGGTCCCTACTGAGTATTGTGTTACTCACCCCTACACGGGCTTCACCCACACGTTTTGTGTCTTGTGCAGACGACTGAAGCTTTGACAGAGAACTTGGTGGTCCAGGACTAGGCAGTGCCCAGTGAGATCGGACATGCGAGGCATACTCCTACGACTTCTAGTAGATACTCTACACCTACCCTTCAGGTATAATTTTTTCTGCAGATAGATTACCATAGATCTTGTACTCACTTGTTTTTAGTTTCTCTTTTTGTTGGGTTTGTATTTTGGCCCATTTTACTTACATCTTGTACCTCTACTCTCAGTGGTTGTTTTAGTGGTATGGATGTTTTCCTTTTCAGTATTTTGGTTTGGGTTTGTGAGTGTGCATATGTATAGGTACTCAGCAAATGCCTCCCACTTGAAGGATAATTCCTTCGATGCTAGTCACCATCCCCTAGCCTTTGGAAGGTGAGCTTGGGGTAGTTACGGTATGCGCCCTAGGGGATGAGTCATGATAGTTCAAAGTGGACAAATCATCCTCAAGGTTCTCTAAAGGGGTTTTAGGTTCATGCGTATTTGAATCATCGAATTTGATATGAATAGATACTTCCACAATATTGGTTTTTTGTTAAAACTATATAAGATTTACTATAATTTTAATAACCAAGGAAAATTCCTTCATCACTTTTGGAGGCAAACTTGTCAAGATTATCCTTAGTGTTAAGAATAAAGACTTTGTAACCAAAAACTCTAAAGTAATTAACCTTAGGATTTCTATTATTCCAAAGTTCATAAGGGTTTTTCTTCATGATAGGTTTAATTAAAACTCGATTAATTATATAGCAAGTTGTGTTTACAGCCTCTATCCAAAAGTAGATAGGTAAGTCATATTCATTAAACATTGTTTGGGATATCTCTTAAAGTGTTCTATTTCTTCTTTCTACAACTCCATTCTTCTGAGGGGTCCTAAGAGAATATAAGTTTTGGTTATAGCCATTTTGTAAGCAAAAGGATTCAAAGTCTTGATTTTCAAACTCACAACCATGGTCACTTCTTAAAGTCTTAATTCTAAGTCCACTTAGCTTTTTTATAGATTTGGCATATTTGGTAAAATAAGAACAAGCTTCACTCTTGTGAGCTAAAAAGAATACCCAAATATACCTAGAAAAGTCATCTAAAAGTATATAGACATAGTGCTTCCCATTTAAACTAGAAACTCTAGATGGTCCAAACAAGTCCATATGAACCAACTCAAGAGGTTGAGAAGTTGAAACTTCTTTCTTTAATTTAACAGAAATCTTGTCTTGTTTCCCTTTTTGACAAGGGTTACTGACTTTGTCATATGGGGATTCAAGTTTGGGTAGATCCCTGACTAACCCTTTCCTAGTAAGATTTCTATGTGGGTGAATGTTACAGTGAACTAGTCTCCTATGCCAAAGCCAATATTCTCTACAAAATGAACTTAAGCAAGAAACATTTTGAGAAATCAAAGAATCTAGATTAACAACATACACATTCTCATTTCTCAAAGTAGTAAATACTAAAGCATTTTTGGGATTAAAAACATCATAATCATTATTCTCAAACTTTACATGAAAATCATCATCACATAATTATGAGATGCTAAAAAGATTATATTTTAAACCATCAACAAAAAGTACTTTAGAAATTGAAACTAAGTTAGTATTATCGATTTGGACAAGGCTAATGATCTTTCCTTTAGCATTGTCACCAAAGGTGACATGACCACCATCAACATTTATCAGGTTCTTAAAGTTCAAGTAATCTCCTATCATATGCCTGGAACAACCACTGTCCAAGTACCATAAACTTCTGTAGGACCACTTCAAGCAGTTTTCCTACAAAACAAAGTTTATACCAAGAATGATTTTGGTACCTAGATTTTCTTGGGTCTAGATATGTTTGTGATTAGGGATTTATAAAACCATGTTTTTTTAATTGGTTTCGTATAAGTGGATTGTAAACTCTTTGAAATAAAAATTTTATTAGGTCCACTTGAATAAAAACTAGCATCAGAATTTCCAGAATTAGACTTAGGAACAAATGTGCTCTTAACAACTCTTCTCTGCCCAGGTTGGTAACCTAGACCGGTAATATATTTAGGAGCAATTTGTTTTCCTAGTATTTGAGTGAGAGTTTACCTTGAATTTTTGAATCTCTCTAAGTCTTTCTTTACTTGCTAATTTGACATTTTTAGTTCAGTATTTTCTTTCAATAATTGAGCATTCTTTTTTTATACTATAAGGTTAGTTTTAATACTAGTAAATAAAACATGTTGTTTCTTCGAAACTTTGTATTTGTCTTTGAGTTCATTAAAAGTATCTTCAAGCATATTGCAGCACTCAAACATTTACTCTTTTGACATATCATCGTCATTTTGTTCATCTTTAGAATGGTCAGAAATAAGTACATGAGATATAGTAAGTACCTCAGATATATTTGTCACAAAGCACATATTTTCTCTGTCAGGGTTTTCTTTATGAGTTGACTCTAAGTCACTAGAACTGTCCTTAGAGGCGCTACATGTGGCTTTCATGGCTTTCTTATACTTTCTATCCCCGTCCTCATACTTCTTCTTGTACTTCAAGTTAGGACAATTAGCCTTAACATGTCATTTTCTCTTACACTCATAATAGGTAATGTCATTTGTATTGTCATACATTTTCCAATCCTTTTTCCAATTCCCTCTACTATCATACTTTCCCTTGTAGCTTGGTTTTCTGAAGAATTTCTTCTTCTTGTAGAATTCCTTAAACTTTTTGGCCAAATGGGTCATTTCCTCGTCAATATTGGTTGTTGATTCATCATCACTGGAGCTTTCAACTTATACCTTTTCTTTTTCTTTTTTGATGCAGTAGTCTTAAAGGCAACAAACTTTCTCTTAGGTTCATCATCCTCTTCATGACTGACTTTAAGCTCTTCCTCACACATCATCAACTTTCCAATCAACCCCTTCACTACGGGAAAAGTGGTTTTTTGCGACGGGGCAATTGCGACGGGAATATATATCATCGCAAAAGGTCTGACGAACTACGTATTTGCGACGGGAAAAGACTCTCGTCGCAAATAGTAGGTTAATTACGACGAGAATAGGCGACCCATCGCAATAGGTTTGGCGCGGTTTGCGCACCAAAATGCAGGAAGGGTATTTGCGACGGGGACGCATCTCCGTCGCAAAAGCCCGGGGGCGGTAAATACCATTTGCGACGGGCAAAGCCACCCGTCGCAAATAGTATTTACCGCCGTCGGGCTTTTGGGACGGGTCCCATCGCAAATACCCTTTTAACCGCCGACTGTAATTAATGCGTCGAGGGTATTTGCGACGGGCCCCGTCGCAAAAGCCCGGCAGCGGTAAATACTATTTGCGATGGGAAAAGTCGTCCGTCGCAAATAGCATGTCGGCAGGTGGTATTTGCGACGGGACCCGTCGCAAATACCCTTTTAACCGCCGACTGTAATTAATGCGGGCGAGGGTATTTGCGACGGGATACCCGTCGCAACTAATCTAATCTATATATACCCCCATCCGTTTTTTTTTTCAAATCACTCAGATCTCCATCTCCCTTTCTCTTGATTCTCCAGTTTTAAGGAAAAAATTTATGTTAGTTACAATTTTTTATACGAGAGCAATTGGAAGGCGCCAACAGCTTCAGAATATCAAAGTTTAAGATATTTATATATTTTTTATTTGTTTTTATATTTTTTTATTAATTTTAATTGTTGTTTATTAGTTGTAATTAAATTAGATTTAAATTGATTTTTATTTATATTTATTTTTAGTAAGAAATTGATATTGTTAGTGATAATTATAAATAATTAGTGTTAATTTGCAATAATTAGATATTATTATAGATAATTAGCGGAATTTAGTCATAATTAGGGGTAATTAGTAATAATTATATATAATTAGTAATAATTAGATATAATTAGTAATAATTAGATATAATTAGTAATAATTAGATATAATTAGGTATAATTAGCAATAATTAGGTATAATTAGCAATAATTAGGTATAATTAGCAATAATTAGGTATAATTAGCAATAATTAGCTATAATTAGCAATAATTAGGTATAATTACCAATAATTAGGTATAATTAGCAATAATTAGGTATAATTAGCAATAATTAGGTATAATTAGCAATAATTAGGTATAATTAGCAATAATTAGGTATAATTAGCAATAATTAGGTATAATTAGCAATAATTAGGTATAATTAGCAATAATTAGGTATAATTAGCAATAATTAGCAATAATTAGGAATAATTAGCAATAATTAGCAATAATTAGGAATAATTAGCAATAATTAGCAATAATTGGGAATAATTAGCAATAATTGGGGATAATTAGCAATAATTAGCAATAATTAGCAATGATTAGCAATAATTAGCAATAATTAGGAATAATTAGCAATAATTAGGAATAATTAGAAATAATTAGCAATAATTAGCAATAATTAGGAATAATTGGGAATAATTGGGAATAATTAGCAATAATTAGGAATAATTAGCAATAATTAGGAATAATTAGCAATAATTAGGAATAATTATCAATAATTAGGAATAATTAGCAATAATTAGGAATAAATAGAAATAATTACCAATAATTAGCAATAATTACCAATAATTAGGAATAATTACCAATAATTAGGAATAATTACCAATAATTAGGAATAAATTGGAATAATTAGGAATAATTAGTAATAATTAGCAATAATTAGTAACAATTATCAATAATTAGTAATAATTACTAATAAATACGAATAATTAGGAATAATTAGCAATAATTAGCAATAATTAGCAACAATTGTCAATAATTAGTAATGATTATCAATAATTACTAATAATTACTAATAAATTCTAATTATTCCTAATTAGTAATAAATAGGAATAAATTGTAATAATTAGAAATAATTAGGAATAATTTGTAATAAATTGTAATAATTAGTAATAATTATTAATAAATTGTAATAATTAGTAATAATTTGTAATAATTTGTAATAATTAGTAATAATTAGTAATACATTGTAATAATTAGTAATAAATAGTAATAAATAGTAATAAATAGTAAATATAATTATATCTAATTATTACTAATAAAAAAATTATATTATCAATATTTATGAAAAAACAATATTAATATTATTAAAATATTAAAAAAATTATAAAATATTAAAATTATCAATATTTGCAACAGGCTTTGCTATATTCTTAACATGTTCAAATCTCAAAGGGTCGCCAATTGTGAGATCATGCGCAATAAAAAGTTTGTGTCATCCATGTCCAATGTAAACTCTATAATTGTCCTTGCTTGGTTGATCACTTTGTAAGTAGCGTTGTAATAGGATGACCCAAGTCATGTCCTTCTCATCTATAAGAATTACTCACATGACCCTTTACATAGACCATTCTTCCTTGAAAATTTAAGGGAAAGATACTGATGTCCCATCAAAATTTTAAGGAAGAATGATCTATGTAAAGGGAGCGAGATGATTCTTAAAGACGAGAACGACATTACTTTGGTCATCCTATTGCAACACTACTTGCGAGGTGATCAACCATGCAAGGACAATTATAGAGTTTACATTGGACATGGGTGACATAAAATTTTTATTGCGTATGACCTGACAATTGGCGACCCTTTGAGATTTAAACATGTTAAGAATAGAGCAAATCCTGTTGCGAATATTGATAATTTTAATATTTTATAAATTTTTTATTATTTTAATAATATTAATATTGTTTTTTCATCAATATTGATAATATAATTTTTTATTAGTAATAATTAGTAAATGAAAACTGCTTGGATAATGAAGGGAAAATTTGTAATCATATCCACAACGATGATTACCAAATTTCCTTTCATTATTCAAGTAGTTTTCATTTTGTTAAGTATTTATAAGTATTGTTAAAATAGTAATAAATTTTAATAATTAGTAATAAATTGTAATAGTTAGTAAATGAGCCGTCAGACAAAAGAGTAGTCGTCAATCCACTGGAAATTGTGTCACCCTTAATTAATGGTAATTATTAAGAAGTGGTTGTAATTATTTATCTTCTTTTTTCAGATAGTGTTTTTATAATTTCAAATTATTCAAAAACAATGATGATTTTATATTTTATGTAGAAAAAATATGGAACAAGGAAGTCGACATCAGCCATTATTAGATGATCGTGCTTAGATAAATCAGTGCAGAAATCCAAATGGTTCTGGTTTAAATCATGTATATATTGAGGGTGTTGAAGCTTTCTTATCATTTGTATCATCAAAACCAGAATATGTTTCAGAAGGCACAATTAAGTGTCCTTGTAAAAAATGTGCTCTGAGAACGTTTGACACAGTTGACAAGGTTGGGGGACATCTCTTGCGGTTTGGTTTTCAACCAGATTATGTTTTTTGGTATCAACATGATGAACGCAGTTCCATAGAAGATCCTAATAACTTGATTCCAGATCCATCACGGTTTTAGAATTTAGTACATGATGTTGCAAGTCCATCTGTGCAACAAACTGAAACTCACGATGATATTGATTTAACTCCTGAGTTGGCACCATCTGAATTTTATAAGTTGTTGAGGTCTGTTGAGGATGCATTATATCCTAGTTGCAAGATAAGAAAATTAGAAGCAGTTGCAAAATTTATGGCTATTAAATTAGATAATGCAATGTCAAACAACTGTTTTGATCAGATATTTTCTTTGGTTAAAACACTGTTACCTGAAGGAAATGTGTTGCCTGCAAATTACTATGAGAGCAAGAGGCTGGTTCATAATATGGGCTTTAGTTATCGGAAAATTCATGCATGTCCAAATGATTGCATCTTATATTCTGGCTAAAATGAGTCATTGGATAGTTGTCCCACATGTGGACAATCGAGGTATAAAGAAGCTCAACCAGGGAAGTCTAAATCGATTCCAGTAAAATAGTTGAGATATTTCCCCCTTACACCGAGGTTTCAGCATTTATTTATGTCTCAGAATACAGCGACAATGATTTCATGGAACAATACCAAGATTTCAACTGATAGAAGCTTTAATCATCCATCTGATGGTGATTCATGGAAAAATTTTGACCGTTTGCATCCGTCTTTTTCTATAGAAGCCCGAAACGTGCGATTGGGTCTTTCTACTGACAGTTTCTGTCTGTTTGGTTCTTATGGTAGTTAGTATTCATGTTGGCTTGTCTTTATAACTCCGTACAATTTTCCTCCATGGATGTTGATGAAGGAGCCCTATATCTTTTTTACTCTATTAATCCCAGGACATCCGAAAAAGAATATTGATGTTTATTTGAAACCATTGATTAATGAGTTAAATGCATTGTGGAGTGATGGTGTTAATACATATGATGTTGCTGCGAAACAAAATTTCATATTAAAAGTTGTATTGATGTGGACGATTAATGACTTTTCGGCATATGGCATGTTATCTGGTTGGAGTACACATGGTCTGAAATGACTTTTCGGCATATGGCATGTTATCTGGTTGGAGTACACATGGTCTGAAATCATGTCCTTACTGTATGAAAGACAACAAAGCATTTATGCTCGTCAATGGAAAAAAACCTTGCTATTTTGATTGTCACCATAGATTTCTTCCAACCGATCATCCTTTTCGGAGGAACAAATCTCATTTCAGAAAAGGTACAATTGAAAGAGATGAACCTCCAAAGATGATCTCAGGTACATAATTAAAATAAATTGTATTTTCATTACCTCCCATCACATTTGGACCAATAGTAAACCAACAGAAAATTCATGGCTTTGGGAAAGAACATAATTAGATAAAACGAATCATTTTTTGGGATCTTCCGTATTGGTCTGATTTGTTGGTCCGCCAAATGTTGGATGTTATGAATATTGAGAAGAACTGTTTTGATAATTTATTTCATACAGTTTTGGATACACCAGGTAAGTCCAAAGATACTGTAAAGGCACGATTAGATCTTGCCCAAATTTGCAGGCGACCAGAACTTGAACTATTTGAAAATGTCAGATCACAGAGGTTAATGAAGCCAAAATCATCTTATACATTGTCCAAAGAGAGTTGCTTATTATTTTGTCAGTGGATTACAGATTTGAGACTTCCAGATGGCTATGCTTCCAATTTGGGAAGATGTGTTAAGAATGGTTATATTACTGGATTAAAAAAGTCATGATTGTCATGTTATAATGAAAAGACTAATGTCGATTGGATTCAGAGGTTGTTTAATTCTATGATTTAGGATTCGATAACAGACATATCATATTTTTTTTGAGAAATTTGTATAGCGACAATAGACTACGATGCGCTAAGAAAACTGGAAGAAGATGTTGCTGTAATTATATGTAAACTGGAAAAAAATCTTTCTGTCAGCTTTCTTTGACTCAATGGAACATCTGATATTACATTTTTCACATGAAGCTAAATGTGGAGGTCTAGTACAGTTTTGATCGATGTACCCATTCGAGAGATGCATGCAGAAATTGAAGAAAAAAGTACGTAACAAAGCATCAGTTGAAGGCTCAATTGTTGAAGCTTATTTGCAAGAGGAAATTGCTTTTTTCTGCTCTTGTTATTTTGAATCTCAATATCCCTCAAAACACAATCGCATGGGAAGAAACAAGGGGAATGTTAATGACGAAATGGACAATCAATTAACAGTTTTTAATCAGCCAAATCTTGGTTTTAGTGGAGTTCATGAACAATAGCTTTCAGATGATGAACATCACAGAGCTCATACATATGTTCAGCTCAACTGTGAAGAAATGAAATCATTTTTCATGTGAGTACTTATATCACTTATTCTATAATTTCTGTTACAATATTTAAACTTATTTTATTTGTAGGTTATATGATAATCATATCAAGAAACAAATTCCACAAATTACAGCAGCTGCTCTTGAAGAACGCAGACAGGTTTTTTTTTCTCAATGGTTTCAAAAACTAGTAACATAAATTATTGATGGTTTAATATCAATTCCGTTTATTATTTATTATATTGATAATTGTTTTACAAATTTTCAGGTGTCTCAATATGCTGATAAAATTGATAAGCGGCTGTGTATATTGAGTAACCCACCATCCAAAATGGTTAAATCTTATAATGCATATGTGGTGAATGGTTTTTTATTTCATACACATGCATACAGGGAATCAAAAAAAACAATGAACAGTGGAGTTTTCTTGAGAGGATCACATCATAGAGAAACCGAAGTTGACTTTTATGGCATTTTGGATGAAATTATTGAGCTGTGTTATTTAGGAAAGAATTACATAACAATGTTTAAATGTCGGTGGTTGGATATTGAGAGAGGCTTGCGTGTTCATCTGACTCATGGAATCATCGATATTAAATATAAAAGTCTTCTTGCAGTAAATAAACCATTTTTACTGGCTCAACAGGCACATAAAATTTATTATGCAAAGTACCGTGCTACTTCAAGAGACTTGAGCGATTGGTGGAGCATAATAAAAAAGAAATCTCGGGAAAATCAGTTTACTCAAACTGAATGTGGTTCCGCTGAAGTGGACGAAATTAAAATTTTTCAAGAGACCGCTCAAAATCCATATGATTCACAAAGAGACGTGAATATCGATGATGACACCCTACAATTAAGGATCGATGGTGATGAAGATGTTAATGATGTTACAAATGAATTTGAAATGACAAGAGATGCTGAAACTGAAACTCATATGGATATTGATGATGTTGAG
This sequence comes from Viscum album, assembly GCA_963277665.1. Classification (NCBI taxonomy): domain Eukaryota; kingdom Viridiplantae; phylum Streptophyta; class Magnoliopsida; order Santalales; family Viscaceae; genus Viscum; species Viscum album. Next base: position 1,432,998,592 of record OY728141.1, read on the forward strand.
GAGAAAGATGAAGACATTGACATTGATAGTTATGGATAAGAGGATGAAGATGAACATTGACACAGTTAAATGCTGGTTATAATCGTAACTAATATATATCTATATTAAATAGTTATTTTCAACTATCTACTAACAATAATCATTTTGTGTTTCAGATGGACTCTGATATATTTCACAAGTTATAGGAGGTTGACCTACCGTTGGATGGGGGAGATTTTGGATCATCTGACCCTCAGCCTATTGGCGGTTCAGGAGGTATGCGGAGGGGGCGCGGTCTTGCACGACTGATGATTCCTGACCCTATCCCTGAGCGACGTCAACATCTTGGTTTTGATCCACACACACGGAGGTATAGAAACCTGTATATTTTAGTTAGATTTCATTAATTCATTTATATATATACTAATTATTTGATTATTTATTCATTTTTCACAGTTTTGCGCATGTAGCTATTGGACAGGGGAGCGCTATCTTGCGCAATTATTTTTCTCAGCCATGAATCACATGGGAACAGATTCTCGTTAATGTGTGACGCGACATGTTCCATCATTGGATGGTACGTAAATAAATAATATTTATTTTGAAATTTATTTTAGTAATAACTTGATATTATAAATTATTTGTAGGGTTTATGGTATCCTATCGATGATAGCATGCACGACGTTATCCACGCGGCATGGCAGGTTTCTATGCGCGACCGTTTCCATCAGTTTTTGCACAATTTGAGAAGGACAGCCATTAAGAAAGCATGAGTGATAGAATTTGATGAGTCGTGTAGAGCTCACCGACCAGAGTACATTTCATCTCACGTTTGGGATGGATTATGTTTACACTGGTTGGGTGGTGGATTTCAGAGGAGATCTTCAGTGGGACAGCAGAACCGGGGGAGACAGGAGGTGACGCATCTAGCTGGTAGTCGTACATTCTGTTCGCATAGAGAGCATCTGGTAAGTATATTTTTTTAAATATTTTATATAACTTTAAATATAAACAATTTATTTTATATTTATGTAGGCAGTCGAACATCCCGATATTACGGAGTTCGACATTTATCGGAGGATGTGCAGTGATCCAGCCACTGGAGAGATTAGAGGTGATCGCCAGCATCAGATTGTGGTTAGTATTATTCTTTCAGTTTGATGATTAACTGCATATAATATTTTCACAATTTTAAATTTAAATTGGAATTGAATGAGTCATATGAGGTTGTGACCTCTCAGGCACAGGCTGAGGGTCAGGACGAGATGACTGAGCAGACCGGTGCTCACCATTTCAATGAGGCGGCATGGATGAGGCGACTCAGTATGGCTTTGATAAGGGTCGAGTAGTTGGTATCAGCACTCATTTAACTTTTGGTACTTATTATGGTATTGTTGCAATGTCGGCATCCAGCTCGAGAGGAGCTCGTGGAGATGCATCATCTTCTGGCTCACAGTATCAGGAGCAGTTGTAAACTCAGGCTGAGCTTATAGAGACTTTGCAAAAGCAGCATGAAGAGATGTGTCGGCAGTAGCAGCAGCAGGAGCAACATCACGAGGAGGAGCTACGTCGATTGGAGCAGCGACGACAGCAGGAGTATCACGAGCAGATGAAGTACATGCGTCGTCTGACTCGTAGTTTAGGGATGGAGTTTCCTCCACCTCCTCCACACGACCCCCCCCAGTGATTTGTTTTTTATGTTAAAAATATTTGAATTCAAGTTTTGTAATAATATGAATTATTTACAATTCCTGTCTTTTATATTGGTGGAAATATTGCATAATTTAATTTTTTTTAATATTTTATTATTTATTATTAGTATTATATTTTTTAATATTTGTTTATTTTACTAATAATAATAATAATAATAATTTATGATTTTTTTATATATTTTTGAAAATATTGAAACTTTTAATAATTTTTTATTATTTTATTATTTTAATAATATTAATATTAATTTTTTATTAATCATAATTTTATTAAATATATTTTTTTAGTATTATATTTTTTAATGTTTGTTTATTTTACTAATAATAATAATATTTTATATTTTTTTATTATTTTTATAATAATTATATAATTTTTTCATTAATCATAATTTTATTATTATTTTTTAATTAATTTTAGTTTTTGCGACAGAGTCTTTTGCGAAGGGGCCCCGTCGCAAATAAGTGAAATACTTTTTTTTTTAAGATTAGTATTTGTGACGGGACAACGGGTCAGTCGCAATTAGTATTTGCGACGGGCCCGTCACAAAAGGTTTATGGGTATATAATGTATATAATCGGAATGCTATTTGTGACGGGTAAGTTTCCCGTCGCAAAAACTAATTGCGACGGACCCGTCGCAAAAGGTTTTTTGGGTATATAATGTATATAATCGGGAGGTTTTTTGCGACGGGCAAAAGTCACATCGCAACAGATATATTTTGTGACGGGCCCGTCGCAAAAAATATCTGTTGCGGCGTCGTTTTCTGCAGCGGGCTATTTGCGACGGGTACCCGTCGCAAATTTCCCGTTGCACAAAACAGGAATTCCAGTAGTGCTTGACAGGTAGTTTACTAATGTCATAGGATTCCCTTATAGAAATAGATGTCCCTCTCCATCTCTCTGAAAGACATCTCAATAGTCGTATGATTTGATCTTTATCTGACACTGGATTCCCCCAAGGAACTCATTGTGTTCACTATCTCATTGAACCTGAGATACATATCAGAAATCAACTCATCAGGTTTCATCTTAAATGTATCATATTTAATTGTATAAGTGTTCAATCTCATTTCTTTAACATTAGTAGTTCCTACATGAGAAATAGCTAATGTATCCCAAACTTCAAAAGCAGTTTTACTAGTAGATATCCTATTAAATTCTTCATCTCCTAAAGCACAGTAAAGAGCATTCATAGCTTTGCAATTATTATTAAAAGAAAGTTTAGTTTTATCATCCCAATTACTTCTAACAGTCTTAGGTAACTCGTATTTATCCTCTGTAGCATACCAAATTTCAAACCCCGTGCTTTCAATATGAATTTTCATCTTTATTTTCCATTGGGCATAGTTATTTCCATTAAAGAAAGGAGTTCTGTTACTAGAAGAACCTTCCTGCCTATTATCCATTTAAAAAACTAAATTTATAATTGATAGAAATTTAAGATCCTTAAAACAAAACTGAAATCACAGTTGAAAAGTTTTTGAAAAACCTTTGATATCAAATGTTGGTCGGAGTGAGTATCTCAAGATGGGGGCAAATTGAGTAACCAATACTTTTTTTGAGAGCTTCAAATTGTAAAGCTATGAATGTTTGATAGTCGATATAATTCACTCCTGCTTTACATCTTGAAAAATCCTCCAACCAATGGATATACTGTTTTTTCATGTTTTAAAATAAGGTGTATAAATCTATAGGATCCATCTCCATGAATGCATTGGTAGTCGCTATGTTTTTTGTTGACTTAATTTATGGTTGAAGTCCACATTATAGAGCTTAAAACTAACTTTCCAACTTCATTCCATGATGAGGACAATGCCTTAACATGGCCTTGAATCTTTACCAATCTTCTCCCAGTGATTCATATTCATTTTGGTGGAAGGAAGTGAGGTCCCTCTTATTCACCAGTGATTGTATAGTTATGTAGTATCAATCTAGATTTTTTCTTCTTAGCACTTCTCAAATGAAGATGATATATGGGTCTAAACTTTCCAAAGAGTCTTTGGCTTTCCCTTACTATGAGAGAAAACATAGTCTTAGGATTAGAGAATCATTGGTCACCCAATTATATTTTAATTTTCCATCAAGATTGAGAAATTCGTTCACATTCATATAAGGGTCTTCACTACTTAAGCCATGAAATTATGCATGTTGTTGCAACAAGTTGATCGTTGACTGATTCAGTTCAAAATGTGTCACTTGAATCCTTGGCCTAACGATGCCTGATCTGACTCCAACTGTGTTGGGTCTCAACTCTTGTCTCACAGCAGTCCTTCGTCTTTGATTATCAAGATGATTCTAGAAAAGGGGATGGACTTGTCCACTAAGAAGTGTCAAAATATAGGTCTTGATGCTTTCTTCTCATGGATTCATTTGATTTTCGGAAGAGATCCCAATTAGATCTTTCTCTTTCCTACGATGTTCTTGTTCTGGGTCGATCGGTGGCACGTTTTTTACAGAGCTGAATTGTGAGTGTTCACCATTGAGGGAAATTATGCCCAAATCAATATCTGGTTGAGACTTCTCTAAAGATGGACTAGCGCATGCTCCCGAAAACGGTGTTGAAAATTTGGTATGTGTTATTACAGTGATCCCAATTTATAAATTTATAACCTGTTGGGTACTATAAAATTGGAAAGCAGGGTTGAAACACAGAGAGCACGTGGTCTAGTTCACTAAAAATGATTTCTTTTGACAATGTTTAGGCGGGCGGTCTAAGAGGGTATTTTCCCTATATTTTATTGAGTTTAAAATTTAAAAAAATGAAGAGAACTAACAAAAATTTGAAATAATGCAATCCAAATAACGACGACTATCTTTTTAGCATCAAAACATGTTTGAGATGCTAGTGTTGTAAAGAAACTATTGCGCACACCATAAAAATATATTTTTTATGTGACTAAGTAATTATTCTGATCAGTTATCACAAATTCTAAAGTTATAATCGATTTTTAGAAGCACATTCCTATCTCCCAATTCATTTAAAGTCTCATTATCTAGTGTTATTAATAAACTAGGAGACTAAATTGAATGTCGAGCTATTTGGTGAAATGACAGGACTCGTTTCTCATAAAATTGTATTGCTTATTTGCGTTGTGATTGGTTGGAGAAGTTAACCTTCTCAGTATCGCTTCCACAACTATGAATTAAAATGAACAGTTTTAATTTTTGAATTTAATTTTAATAAAAATATGATTAAGAAAAATAAGAATCCAATTAAAATAAATCCAACCGACCATTAGTCACAAAAAAACATTAAAATTCTGACATGCAAAATAATCTTGCAAAATATAATTGTTTAGCTAAAAAATGTCGTGTCTAACTAGAACTCACCGACCGTCGATCCTCGGAAAACAAAGCAAACATATGTGTGTATTGACATTGTGTGCGGCGTACCACCAACCAATAACGCGATTCAAAACTCCTTAAAGGCTAGAGCATCCTTGTGTAGTCGTCATAGTGCACCTCCGGGCTTGCAAGAACTAAGCCCTCCACCGTAAGAGAAGTTCAAAAGAACATGTGTGATGGAAGTCGTCGAAGAAGTCTAGTGGTCCTGCTCTCTCTCTAACTCACTCTCTTCTCTTGAGGAATCATAAGCTGAAGGAATCCCGAGAAGCCACAGATCCATCGCAAATCAAGTCGAGCACCAAGGAAATGAGACGAATAATTAAATGTAGAGTAAGAAGAGCAGACAATTGTTAGCCTGACACTGAACTCAAGACACATGTGTGATGGAGGATGCATAAGAATCTCATATGGCGGCCTGGTGAAATAGAAACCGAATGGTCGTAGGGTATGTGGCAATAACATAAAGGATGAGCGGTAGGCGATAGAGATCTTGAAGAAACCAGATTGTAAAGAAACACAACGAGGAAACACAAATCACTCAAAAAATATTCGTTCGATTGGCCCCCAACAATGGTCGAGATCAAACCACACCATGTAAAAGTAAACAACACGTGCCAAACTATGGAAGAGTAAGGTAACTCTCCCGTAAAGGTCACATGACCCTTGTGTAGAGGTAAGTCGGCCCCCACGTAAAGATAAACAAGCACATGCAGGAAAAACAATTTTGCACATGCAGGAAAAAAAATGAAAAGTAATAGCACATCAAAAGGGCATTTTATTTCAAAACGAAGTACAATTCAACCATATCACAAATGATTTAGAACCGACTTTTGTCGAGTGAATGGAAATATGGGTGATCCATTGCTTCGATTGCAGAGATTCTCTCAGAAGGTTCACATTTCAGCAGCTTCGATAAAAGATCAAGGGGGAATGACAAGTGGGGACCAAAAGTCCCCCTAATACCGGAGAAGGACCTCCGGCAGTTACATGAACAGTATTTTTTCACTGTTCATAAACTGACCATGGTCCTTTTTTGGTATTTGGGGGACTTTTGGTCCCCTCTTGTCATTCCCCCAAAGATCAATTCCATTGGGTCTCAATGATGGAACAACGGGGATGAGGTATTGAGGCTCCCACAGTTGATAGACGTCAAAGTAGCTGTGTAAACTAACAGGGGGCAATTGGGTATTCTCAGCGGGTGATCCGAACAGGGTGAATATGTTGTTTAATTGAGGTAGAACATCGCATCCAGGGAATATCGGCTCTTTCTTGGCCATTTCAGCGAAAATACATCCAACGGACCACATATCAATGCCGGTCGAGTAATTACATGATCCCATCAATAATTCGGGTGCTCTGTACCGGGATGTCACCGTGCGCGGAGTGTAGCTTGTGGAAGGTACGGTAAATTTTCGGGCGAGGCCGAAGTCTGCAATCTTGAGGATGCCCTTGTCCTTGTCGACCAGAAGATTGGCGGGTTTGAGATCACGATGTAGCACGCCGTGGCTGTGGCAGTGTGCGACGCCATTACAGAGCTGGTAAAGAAAACTCTGGATGACGGAAGGGGGGAGGGCCTCCCTGTGCGAGTCGATGAATTTATTCAGATCTGTGTCTAGATACTCCAAGACCAGATGAAAAAGAGCCTTGTCTTTCTTCAGCGTCTGCTCCACGCGGAGAAGGCGGACGACGTAGGGGGAGTGGGGGAGCATTTGATGTACGGATACCTCTCTCTCAAGTCTCGTCTTCTTCAGCGCCACCAATTGCCCCAGCATTGTAGACCTTTTCGCATAATCATCCCCACCTTTTCAAATTTTTCGTAATTATCCATAGAGTTTTCTGCGGGTATCGGTGGAGCGATGAGGGGTAATAATTTCTTTTTTATATGAGAATCGAACCGCCTTATGTCGCTATTTATTGTTAATCTGAGAGAAGGACGAGGAATCCGGTGGCCGACATCAATCCATCGCCAATATTAACCCCAGGATACCCGCAGAGAACTCTATGAATAATTACGAAAAGCTTGAGAAGGTGAGGCTAGGATTATGCGGAAAACTCTACAAGGTAGAGACAATGCGACGGGGCAATTGGCGATGATTATGCGGAAGGGGTAATAATTTTTTTTTATATGGGAATCGAACCGCCTTATGTCGAGGACGAGGAATCCGGTGACCGACATCAATCCATCGCCAATACGAACACCCCCCCCACTGCTGCGACGCCTTCGCCCCGCGGCGCCTTCGACTTTCCGTCTTTCCGTCTCCGCCGCGTCGCGCCTCCACCTCTCCTCCTCTAGCACCGCGCCTTCGGTTCCCCCCCTCCGGCCTTGCACCTCCGCTACCCCACCTTCGCTGCCCCGCCCTCCGGCACCAGGCCTCTGCCACAAAATACTATCACGTTTGTTTTATTTTTTGGTTCCCATGCCTTAATTGAAAGGGCATTACTTTATCATGTTTATGATTTATAAATGGTTATAAATATTAATTTTGATTTTGTGTTTCAGGGCTTTTGATATGTCATATTCAGGTTCCTCAAGCTTTCATTTCACCATGGTATTGAGCATACTGCCCAGACACAAAAGGTATTTCTATGTTTTCTGATTTTTTTCTTATGTTTTATATGTGTTTTTAAAAATAATTTTATGATTCATAAGATGTGTTCAAGTGAAAAACTAGTTAAAATTTTCTCAGTGAAAAAATTGAAGATGTGTTTTTTGGTGCCCGTTATATATTCTTAATTTGATTAAAATCTTCAATGATATGTTTTAATATTATTACATGATATTCAAAACGGACATGTTATTTTCTTTTTGAATTTGTTAAGAATTTTGTACATGTTTTGTATTTTATATATCTTGAAGCTATTACAAAAAATTGACCTGGGTTGATAAAAATGCATCTATAGGACTTACCAATTCAAATATTTTCATTCTATACAATTCTATTTTTCATTTTCAATAACTATTGTCAAACGTAATCTTAATAGTTGACGAGCAGTGGTGTTGGTGCAATTGAGCACTTGCCGGAGGTTTTCATGGAAACAAACACATTTGATGGTCTTGCTGGTAGAATTTCCCATCGAAAGAAGGTATACCTTATAGATAATTTAGTGATTTCATTTATTTTCTTTTTTGATAAAAAAAAAATCTGTCACTATAAATAATGTTCTGCACATGTTCTCTATTTTGCATTTGATATATTTTTATCAATTATTCTGCATATGTTCTCTATTTTGCATTTGATCTATTTTTATCAATTATTCTGCATATGTTCTCTATTTTGTATTTGATGTATTTTTATCATTTATTTGGTTTTTAATTTCTCAACTAGTGAAACGATCTCTTCAAAATCGGTTCTTTAAAGGCGGATGATACAAAATCCACCATGTCACTCACCATGGACAATATTTTGGGACGTCACTCCTCTCCCAGTTGCACTGCTTACAATATGTTTTGGCGCAAATCAAATATTTGTCAAGTATCACTCCCTATTCATTTTTTGAGCCACTATAACTATATAGAAATCCTCACAATCCTATGGGTATAGGATGATTATCACCCAAATATATTGTTGCTCCACTTCAACTCATGTTGTCTAGCTTCAAAAACTAGGATATGTAGTGTGAACATTCTTCTTCATCATTGTCACACCATCGATATTCTTCACATAATTTTTTTTCTGAATATAATCATTCATCTCCTCATCATTCTAATTATCATATATCCACTCATCTCAACTCTTCTAAGATTCAATGTGTTCTCAATTATACTTCATTAAGGATTATTCCACATAGATTTACCATCATGAATTTCATCCATGTTTTAGCAGAGTGTTCTGGAATCATTCTTTTCTATCTCAACTCATGAACGCTCCACTAGTTGTAATTTCTTATTGTAAATTTGTGCTCTCTTTATAACTAGGTTCAAAAAAACAATATGAGAATTACCAAGAATTCATTCATGTGAAGTATTTCGTTTTGTGCAACTGGAATTGCAGTTCAACAATGGATTTCTATAGAAGAATTTTTCAGTCTACATACAGTAAGAAGAAATAGGAGCAACCACCTCCTAGGAGTTCCGGAGACAATCAGAGGGAAACCATCTCTCCACTGCGCAGCAACCGATAGACGCCCGAAATTCCAGGGAAATATTCGCTACTTCCCCAAGGCCGACTGCCTGGTATATTTATAGTCGGGACAGTCAGACCCCACGCTCAACAGACCAACAACCTTGCCACGTGTCAGACTCACTTCCTCCCTTGATATGTATGCAAGATAGGGGGACGTAAACGGCTTGGACTATCCACCCCTCTCCTAATAACCCAACCCTCCTCAAATGTAACCTTGTCCCCAAAGTCGGACTCCGGAAATTGCTCTTGAATTCTATCTTCATCTTCCCAGGTAGACTCTTCTACTGGAAAGCCCTTCCATTGAACTAGGCACATGCCCTGGGGCTTCCCTAAGGCTTCCTTGGTGGCGAATAGCTTGTCTAGTTCAAGTCTAGTTTCTGATGTTCGGTCCCATATATCTGGAAGTTCCGCCTTCACAGAAAAATCTCCCACTACCCACTTTAACCGAGAAGCATGAAAAACAGGATGGTGCCGGGAAGTAGCAGGTAAGGATAATTTTTAAGCCATAGCCCCTATTTGAGCAATCACCGGAAAAGTTCATAATATCGAGCGGCCAATTTTGGACACATTTTCTTCGCCTTCACAGCCTGCAAATTAGGCCAAAGTTTAACAAACACCATTTGCCCAACGTCAAGTTTACATCTCTCTTGCGGTTGGAAAACTTGTCCATTAGCTGATGTGCTCAATGTAAATTCATTCGGAGCTGAACTAACACTGCATCATGTCCGAGAAGTGTTAGGTATGTGGGTGTGTGCTGCTGGTGTGGGCTGTCATTGTTATATTGTGTTTGGGGGTGCCACGTGTGGGGAAGGTTCTTAGCTACTGGTAGGGGCAGTTTTGTCATTTTTCTTTATTAGTTGTTGGTAGCAGGTAGGAGGATATTAAATAGGGGTTGTGGTTGTTGGAAGGGGGTATGAAGATTCATTTGGGTTTTTTCATCAGCTTGGCAGCTGTTGGAGGTGTGGCCTTGGGAGGTCACACCTAGGCTCTTCGGGAGAGTGGTCTTCCCTGTAGAGAGTTCTCTTTTCCTACCTACTACTTCTTCCCATGCACCAACTATAATTCTTTCGTCGTTCTGTACAGCTAGTTTACATTTCAACAACACAACCTCTTATTTCCTTTACCTCTCTCGCACAAATTGTCCTAACATCTCCACTGGGGAACTCAGGTGGGAGAGACAATTGAAGAGGGAGCACGCATATTGGGGAAGCAATCGCTGGGAACCGATTATGGCAGTGGGATGCAATCGCCGCTGCCAAACGCCATCGTCGCTGAGGTAGGCTCAAACGGTGCTGGAGAAAAAAAATGAATACTGCTATGGAATTTGTTTCTCTCTCCTCTACCTGATTTCTACTGTGCGGACTACTGTGCGGACTACTGTGCAATCACTGCTGAGAGTACTCCGTTGAGTGGATAATCAAAGATTTCTATTCGTTGAGATTAAGAATGGAAACAAGAGTTTCTCTGCAAGAGTAGGCAGCCGAGTTGCAAGAGCTTCAAGCAACTTTAAAAGAACAGCTGTGGTCTTTGCGGGAACAAATGCTGGTGATGAAGCCACAAGTGGTTCATTGAACTGAACCTGGAATCCATTGTGTGTTCGTCTGGAAGTGGAGACAAGAATGTAGATGTTAGGAGGATTGAATGACATGGGAACCAACTCTTTTTTGGCACTGGAGATGTTTCAGTCCTATGTGAGGAAGCTAAAGTTCTTTTTATGAGAAACCAAGGAACAAGGTTTCCTGGGAACAGTGTCAGAGTCTTTGGCTACTTGAGTACTGTGCTATTAAAGGGGATGATCCTCTCTGCTTGGAAATTTCAGATTAATATGAGTTACATGGACCTAATCCATAGAAACTTGGATTGATCTGTCATGACTAAGATAATTTATCTTGAAGAGGTATTAGTTCCCGGAGAAGGAAAAAAATGGAACACCTCATAGTGGTAAAGATGCACAACTATCTCAAGGTGCAGATGATAGTGAACAAGAAGGCTCAAGTTGTTGACTATGATTTCTGGTGAAAAGGGGAATCTACTGGTAGGTGTTTTTGTTAAATTTGGTGCTCATGAGAAAATTGATTAGGACAGTCATGGGAACATGTTTAATGAGTTATGGAAATGTTTGATACAGGAATTGAAACACTGGAAAGTCACAGTTCTTGGGGTGGGCCATTCATTATCATATGAAAGAGGGCATAAATCTGAAAGGTGTGATTATGAAGCCCCATCATTAAGACAAAGTACCCACTGTGAAATGTGTAGGCTTCCATGTTTTAGTGGTCCATTAATTCTTCCTAAGTAGGCCTCAGCTAACTGTTGGTATGCTCTCATAAAATCATCAAGAAGATTCAGAGATACCTAGGATGTGAGTGTTGAAATTTTTGTTTGACTTTTTGCTGCTGCAAGTGCGACAACCAGTCCTGGGAATGAAAACACTGTCCATGAAGTTTCAATTGATGTTGAACATCTGAATATGAAAGTCAATGGTTTTCATGTTGGAGGAAGCAATACTGTTTGGAGTTTGCAGTTGGACCAGAACATGTTTTCAGTGGGAAAACAAATGAAGGCAGTTATTGTAATGTTAGTGATCTTCATCATTACAAGACAATTGGTTTTGATGTACTAGATGCTATAGTTTCTACTAGTATACCAAATATCGTCATTGCTATACTAAATAACCTCATCGTTATTGAGCTATGACCGGCTACTACTAATACTGAAGTTGACTACAAACATAGTGATTTTATAGGAAGCTGCAAGCCTTATGTTTGGAAACCTTTTAGACCAATGGTTGTTGTAGTCGAAAAATGCATGGACAAGCAGTTTTTCCTTCATCCCGCTGACTGACTCTGGTTCCTAGAAAGGGAAAATTCTATTTTCCGGGCTTGTGCTAAGAATATTTCTTCTCCACGATAGGAAGATTTATAACACTATTGCTTTCCGAATTTTAGTGAAAGTTCTGGCACTGACACAAATCTTGGATCTACCATAATGTTGACTGTTGAAAAGGATAAAAAATGGCTTAATAATTTTTGAGCCTGAACAAGTAGTTGGAACTACATTTTCAATATATAGGAACACAACTACTCTTATGAGTCTCAGCAAGGTCTCAAGTTCGAATCTCACCGAGCACTTTCCTGCATTTATGCGTTGCATGATTTTCCACGCATCAATGTAAATATATAGAAACACAATTTGAGTCGTGGGCTATTTCCTTGGCATTGATTTTTGTAATCTTGGTCTAAAAGCTACTGCCACATGGAAAGTTGATGAAATGGGATCAACAACTGGGGTTCCTTGCTCTATGTGCCTCCTTATTGCTGCTCAAAGTCCTTATCTAATCTAGAAGGAAATTACTGTTAGTTATGGAAACAAAGGAAATGAGGAGCTGTTATATCTTTCTGGATTTGTCCTGGATAAAAAACCAGATGATTATATAACGGTGTTCATTGTCCTGTAGCAGCACATCATTATGCACCTTTGTCAGTCATCGAATCACAACTATTTGAAGCATAGAAAGCAGAAATGTGATGTCTTTTGCCCAAAAATTTTCTTAGTTGTGGTTTCTTACATCTCCTACACGGTAGTTGGATACTGATTACTCCACATCAATTCAGGTTTGTGGCCATAACTGGGGGTGGTCAACACAAAGATGTCTTCCTTCTCGACTAAGCTTATTTTTTTATGAGGAATCTTTAACTATATTGAGGACCATAGCAATGCAAGAAACTTTAGTTTAGTGGGTTATATCAATGATTAATGGGATCCTGGACAGGTGGAGTCTTAGTCTGCTCCTGTTGGCTTCATCAAGGATAGTTTGGATTGATCTACGATACAGAGGCCGAGTCAGGCCTTGTCACCTTGAGGACAAGATGGTTTTAAGTCGGGGGGAAATGTTAGGTATGTGGGTGTGTGCTGTTGGTGTGGGTTTTCATTGTTATATTCTATGTGGGGCTATCACGTGTGGGAAAGGGTCTTAGCTACTGGTGGGGGAAATTTTATCAGTTTCTTTATTAGTTGTTGGTAGCAGGTACGGGGATATTAAATAGGGGTTGTGGTTGTTGGAAGGGGGTATGAAGATTCATTTAGGTTTTTCATCATCTTGGCAGCTATTAGAGGTGTGGCCTTGGGAGGTCTGGCCTAGGCCCTTTGGGAGAGTGGTCTTCCCCATGGTGAGTTCTTCTTTCCTACCTTCTACTTCTTCTTCCCCTTCACCTATTGTAATTCTCTCTTAATTTCTTACAGCTAGTCTACATTTCAACAATACAACCTGTCTCTTTTTCCTTTTACCTCTCTCACACGAATTGTCCTAACAAGAAGTGTTGTTTCAACTGACTCCACTAAAGTTTAACCCTTGGCATAACACAAAACTGATGGTGGTTTCCTCCCATAAACCACTTCAAAAGGATCTGGTAGTGACATGAGTGGTTGTGTTGTAACTATATTCCACCCAAGGAATCCACCAAACCCAAGTTTGAGGCCGGTCAAAAGTGAAACACTGCAAGTATGTCTCCAAACACTTATTAACAATTTTAGTTTATCCATCCGTTTGTGGGTGATATGAAGAACTCATTTTGAGAGTTATTCCTTACATCTGGAAAAGTTCTTTTCAGAAATTATCAACCAAGGATCTCAGTCACTGAGAATAGACTTATGAATTCCATGTAATAGGATGACCTCCTTGACAAATACCTCTGCCACTGCCCTAGTTGTATAGGGGTGTTTAAGCGGCACAAAATGTGCATAATTACACAATATATCCACCACAATCAGAACTACATCAAATCCTTGTGATTAGGTAAGCCTAAGACAAAGTCCATAGAAATTTCTTTGCAAATTAATTCTGGTATAGGCAGTGGCTGTAACAAGCTATCATTGGCACATCTCAGACTCTAACAAATTTCATCACGCAACATGTCATTCCATTCCTAAACAACCCAATAGCCAGTTGTTTATATGTTTTGAGATGCCCAACGTGTCCTCCTTGTGAAAAGGAATGATAATATTGGAGAAATTTAGGAATCAAAACCTAGTACAATGATAAAACCAATCTCCCTTCGTAATACATCACGTCGTCTCACAACTGGTACTCAGGTTGGGAGTCAGGTTGTGCTGTAATAACTTTAATAATACTGTTTAGATCCTCATCCCATTGAATCTCATTCTTGACTTTATCCAACTCAATCCAAAATGGTTCAGATACAGATGAACAAAGCTATGCGACTTTTTTGGCATCTGTACTTTCCTTCTCTGACAACCGTGATAATGAATCTGTGGCATGATCTTCCCTTCTAGGTTTATACACCACTTCAAAATCCAATCCCAACAGATTGCATTGCCAACAGTATTGATTAACAGAATGAATTCTCTGATATAACAAGTTCTTGAGAGCTTTGTGGTTAGTATACACCACAAAATGTTTCCCCATTAATTATTGTTTCCATTGACTCATTGCTAATACGAGTCCATAATTTCCTTCTCATACACTAACTTAAATAAATTTTATTCATCCAATGTCTTGCTATAGTACACCATAGGCCATCCCTCTTGAGTGTGCACAGCTCCAACCCCCTTTCTGTAAGCATCACACTCAATAACAAAGGTTTTTTTCGAAATTTGGCAGAGTTAACAGGGGTGAAAAAACAATTTATAACACATCAAACCAATTTTTAACCCATTCGAGTTTCTTGGGGTCCATAGAAATACCTTCCTGAGAAATTATATACCCCAGATATTCAACTGATGTTTGAGCGAAGAAACACTTTTTCATGTAAACCATTAACTGTTCCACTTGCAACATTTCAAACATTGTTCGCAAATTTATGAGATTTTCTATCCACAATTTTCTTTAAATGAGTATATCATCAAAAAATACTAACACAAATTTTCTTAGCATCCCTTTGAACAGTTTATTCATGGTTTAGTGAAAGGTTGTCGGAGCATTCATGAGCCCAAAAGTCATAACCAAGTATTCGCAAATGTATGAGATGTTCTGCCCTCAATTTGTTCTAAATGAGTATATAATAAAAAAATAAGAACACAAATTTTCACATCCCTTTGAAGAGTCTATTCATGGTTAACTGAAAGGTTGTGGAAGCATTCATGAGCCCAAAAGGCATAACCAAGTATTCGTAATTCCCTTCATGTGTTCCAAATATCATTTTCCCCACATCTTCAGACCTCATCTGAATTCGATGGAAACCAAGTTCATCTTAGTAAAGTGTTTTACCCATTATAGCTCATCAAGTAGTTCCTCAATCACTTGAATAGGGAACCTATCTAATATTGTCAGCTTGTTAAGGGCTCATAAGTCCACACACATCCACCATCTCCAATATTTTTTTAAATAGAATAATCTTACGATCATAAGGGCTATTAGTATGATGCATGATTCCACTTTCCAGCATCTCAGCCACCTATTTCTCAACTTCATCCTTTAGGTAGTGAGCTAATTTATAAGGTCTGATATCAATTGTTGCTTCCGCATCCACTGAGTTTATGGCATGATCGATCCGACTGCATGGTGTTATCCCTCTTGGTTAATCAAATAAAGGTTGATATTCAAACATAACTCCTCCAACTATTGCTGGAAACCTGAATCTTCTGAGGTCCTCCCTGTTTTAGGAAATTCTAACTCTGTTTTCATGATCCAACCTTCCAGCTGACATGTTGAATTCTGTATCAACTGTCGTAGGTCCACCGTACTCCCCTGTATCACTGTAATCCCCTGTAACTTGACTTATTTTCTTTCCCATTGAAACTCCATAGTTTTATGGTTCCAATTCATTGGAATGGATCCCAATGTATTTAACCACTTTATTCCAATGATCAGGTCTGGCCCTCTGTCAAACACATAAGCTTTAATATTAAATGGACTTTGTTCCAAGCTTACCACAACCTCCTCGAAAACTCCTTGAGATATAGCTCGCCGCCCATCACCCAACTTAATTCTGAATGGCTCAGTCATCCCCACCTCCAAATTGGCCACCTTAATGATGAATTTCAGAAAAAAGTCGTGACTAGCTCTACTGTCCATTAGGACCTCAACTGGCACCCTGAAACTTGTCCAGCAAACATCATTGATTCAGGTTTGCTCGTACACTGGAACTCTTTCCAGGTTTGTATCCTCTTTCTCTTTACTGTCTGTTAAGAAATCTCATTCCATTCCACCCTCCATCAATAGCAATTCTTATTGTTGCTTTTTTTCCCTTTCGACCACAGGCTGACTAGTTTGGAAGTTGGCCAGAGAAAATCCATCTCCATGGAAAACTGGAGGAGGCACCGATTTCATACGAACTCCCTTCAATGGACCTTCCCCTACCAACTACCTTTCAACCGTTCTAACCAGAGTCAATAGCCTAAACTTGTTTTCCAGCTCATGAGTAGGAACTCTGTTTTTGATTTCTTGTCGCATCCCTTCCATGAATGTACTCATAAACCATGGGTCAAGAAAATTTGGTATACTGCCACATGCTCAAATTCCTTGATGTATTCTTCCACAGTCTCAGTTTGAAGTAAAATGTCTTCGGGTATCATAGTGGATCCCCCTCTATCGCTTTTCCATCTCCATCCATGAGTGTCGATTTCAATTGGTCCCACTTCAAACTTGGATTGTCATTTTTCCAATACAAGAATCAATACAGCACCGCGTTCTCCATACAAAGTTGTGATAGAGGCAACTTCGTATCCTCCGTTGTCTGGGTAATCTAGAAATAGGTCTCTCTTTTTGTAATCGGGCCGAAAGGATCTTTGCTTGAAAAAGTCGGGAGCTCAATTTTTTTCATCATATTTTTTAATTCATCTTCCCATGCTGGTTCATCAGGCAATAAACCTTCTCCATATTTATTTTCGAACTGTACAATCCCGCTTCCACTTTCGCTCGGATAGTTAACAGTGGACTTACTGTGCAGGTCGACTCCTCTGCAGTGCAGGTCGGCTCCTCTGCAGCTGCTCTCCCTCCTGGCGGCCCCTTTCCTGCTGTGCGGGCCGACTCCTCCACAGCTGCTCTCCCTCCTGGCAGCCATTCCTTCGGCGACCGACTCCCCTCTTGGAGCGCTGCCTCCCCTGCTCACCGGTCACCTCCTGTGTGCGCCTTATTCTCCCTCCCGTCGGCCCTCTGTGACGACCCTCTGTGCACCGGCCAGGTCTCCCTCCACCTGCAGCTCGCTGACAGCGACCCTCTCCACCCCGGCTTTCCCGGCGAACCATCGTCCGACCCCGCCTATGCGGACTTCCCAACGCTCTGTTGTCCGGCCCCGCTAGTGCATCTTCCCCGGCGCTCCGTCGATCGGCCTTGCCAGTGCGGCTTTCCCAGCACCTCATTGACCGGCCCGCCAGTGCGGCTTTCCCGGCGATCCATTGACCGGCCCCGCCTGCGCGGTTCCTCTGCTGTGCCTCGACAACTTGTCCCGCCTTGGAGTCTGCGTCCCATATCGGACTTGTGGTCTAATGTGGTCTTTAGTATTTATTATAAAATAACCTCAAGGGCTCCCTTAGAGAGCAATCTTGAGGATTGGGTCTTCACTTTTTACTACTACAGGTTGTAACATAATTGTTTTGGGATGTTGTATTGTGACTTTGTTTTTGTTTGTGTTTTTAATGGCGTTGAACTCTTCGTGTTCGTTTCAGTTGTATTTATGCATGTTGGCTGCATATCATTTTCCTCATAAATTAAATTGAATCGTTAAGAAAGTCATCAAGTTTAACATGGGTTATTATGGTTCCATCAAGAATGATTAGCAATGGTAGTTTCTATATATAATGGGGTTGCAAACTGGAATAATTTTTGATCTCTCCTAAATATCTTTTAATGTCACTTTTTCCAAGTTGTCCATGTTTTTTCAATGTTACGTGATTTTAAACTTTTATGATTATTAATTTGCTTTCAATATTTTTCTTCCTAAACCATTCTTTAAAATTTAAATCTCATTTGTTTATTTTTATCCTTAAATTTTCTCAAGGATAAAGCCACAATTGAGATGGAATGCATGGAAGATGGATATCTTGCAAAGATACTTTGTGGAGATGGAGAAAAGGAAATTGAAGTTTGAAAGGCATGTTTTAGAAGTCTATGTGAGAATGGAAATTATTTTCATTGGAACTATGTCTTTAGCTTATTTATTTCGGTACTATCCATTGCAAATGTTCTTATATAATTTGAGACATTATTGTGCACTGTTCATTGTGAATCATGGATTGAAGCATTTTGTGGTGCTTTGTTGTAGATCAAATGATTAATTACGCATGAAAACATTTTCACTAAGTGAAAGAATATTCATTACATAAATGAAGGTACAAAAATAAAGAAATTAATGGGAATGTAACATCCAAATATTAAAAGCCTTGATGAATTCTTATGAACAATTGGATGACTGATTTGGTCAAACTCTACATAAACCTTAATTAGGTGATTTTGATCGGGCGGTCCATCTTGTTTATTTATAAAAATTGGTTGTAATCCATCTTGTTTATAAAAATTGGTTGTAATTATGCTTTCATGGTTTTTAGTGTCACCTCCCCAACAATTGTTTAATCTATTGGGGTATTTTGTGGCGGTTTTATAACAAAATTTGTTAATGATGAATCATAACTAGATTGTAATGACCCACCAATTCTCATTGGCTTGAGAGGTCAACGAGTCATTACTTGGCCTTAAGCGACATCTCCAAGACGCCAAAGGCTGACAATAAATGCCGAAAGGTTTCACATACAAGTGGGGAACGATTTACCCTTTAAGAAATAAACCATTAAACCAACAACCATAACCAACCCATTCACTATATGATGCATGAACAAAAGAAAGACAACTCAACAATTTCATGTATCTCAAAACCACATCAAAGTGTGCAACAACGAAAGACTAATTCAGTATCAAAGTAAACAGCGGATAAACAACTCAAGACTCTCAAGAGACTACAAAACTCCATGCTCCACAAGCTTCAAGCTCCACAATCACCGAACAACCCAAATGTCACGAGGTAGTGCTAAAAATGTGGGAAACGTTACCTTTGCCCCTGTTCCGGAAGATAGCATCTGCAAAAGCACCAAAGCACCAAAGCAGGGGTAAGTATAACACTCAGAAGGTTTTCCTCTATGACTTCCCTACTCATGCCACTATGATAGAAAAGTTAGCCACATTTATATAAAACAGTTTATATAAAACAATTTACCAAAACAGTTTATAACCAAATATATAAACAAGTTCCAAAAACCATTTACAACCAAGTGAAAACAAAACTAAATGAAACCAATTTCCAGCAAGTTATTTTTTCAGAAAAATAACTAATCAAAGCATAAAACCATTTCTTATGATCATTTGGCATACCCATTCCATAGTTCACCACACACCCACACATGCATGCTTCGTTTGACAGTTCCATACTCATGAGCGGTCTCTCGTCCCATTACCTTGTGTCCCAATGACACACGCCCCCAATCCAGGGTCACGTCCCTTGTACCCCAATGGTACTCGTCCCTTGTTAAGGGCCCGTTAAGCATGAACTCACACCAACACCATTTATGCCAAATACTTCCATTTCCACAATAAACCATTTCAATAAAACCTTACTTTTATTGAAAACCAAAGCACAACTGTTATGTAAAATAATTGAGAGGGAGAAAAGAGGAATGGACTCTGTATATTGATGTAGCATCAGAATTAAGGTAGCAGAATTACAGCAGAAAACACAGCAGAAATATAGGAAAATACAGTAGGGAGGTAGAAGAGGGGGGAGGATAGAGAGAGTATGTCACGACCCGTCCTCGGGGCCCGTGCCGTGACTACCCAAGCCCGCCTTCCATAGGTCAGGGGCTGGCGACTAGCACCAATGCGTAATTCCCGGTAAAAAGGGAAGACATTGCCTTTGTAAAGTAAACAAACACCACAGAGCAAGCAAACAGAAGTAAAGACTAAGTAAAAACTGGGTACAACAGTAAGTGCGGAAAAGTAAGTGAGCCAGAATACAAACCCAAACTGAATGTAAAGTACAACTGGAAAGGGAAAACAACAACTGAAAGTAAAGACGCAGCCTCGAGCCGTCCACTGGAACTCCCACCTGAAGAGTGGGTACAGATAGCCTCCACAGCTCCTCGGGTCCAGCCGTCCGCTCCGATTACGTCCCGCCCAGTGGTCCACCTCCGGGTAACGACGTGCTCCGCAAGCCTCAACCACGATCAGCGCTGTCCGTCGTCTGCAACCAACACAACGTAGTGCGGGCATAGCCTGTGCAGGGGTGAGTATAAGCTACTCAGTAGGGACCCCGAGACCCCCGAAGGTCTCCCAGAATCCACAAAGGATAATCCACAAAGGAAAGATACAATCACGAAGTAACATCCGACACTGCTTAGGTATATGCCCATACATATACCTAAGTCATCAATTCCAGTTCGTTCCAACGTCCGAGCCCAAGTTCGATCACATCCACACAGGATAGCACAACACAATCCACAAAGGAAAGCAAGTCAAGATTCAGCTCACACGGGTAAACTTCTTCGTATGACGATAGAGATGATCAGATATAGCCACTGATTCATCTAAGTCGTCGGACCCACAAAGGATCGATATGTAACTAACCCCCGCAATGACCCACAAAGGATCTGACCCACACAAGATCGATAGGTAACTAACCCCCGCAATGACCCACACAAGATCGGACCCACACAAGATCTGTAGGCGCTGGCCCACACAGGACCGCTGAGTGCTGACCCACACAGGATCTGACCCACACAGGATCGGTAGCACTGATCCACGTAAGATCGCTGAGTGTTGTAGTCGTCGCCGTCGAATCCACGGAGGATTTCTGTGCAGTTGTCGTCGTCGTCGCATTCGCAGCCAGCTCTAGGGTTCCCGCACACAGCAAGCTCGTTCGAGAGGGTCCGCTCCACGAGCCGAGGGGCTGATACATCAACTGACACATAGTCCGAAGTTGATGTATCCAAAAGTTCCGTATCGTGAACAGGAACCCAACGTTACAGACGGCGCGTCAATCGGACGTCCAGTCTGAGAGTTATTGGCTTTTTCGTCCCAGGGGCCCGGTTGGTTTTTAAGTCAAAACCAACCCGGCCGTACTCCACCTGCGTCCAAACCTCGAGCGGAGTAAGCCAAAAGGTCTGTCTCACTAAGAGGAATCCAACAAGTCGACGACACGTCAATCGGACGTTCGGAGCTCAAGTTATGAGCATTTCGCTCCGAGGGCCCGGTTGGTTTCGTGTACGAACCAACCCGGCTGAACCCAAAGTACTCCGAAACCTTGAGTGTAATATACCGAAATGACCGTCTCGATCCAAGGATCGCATGGCAGCTGGCGATGCGTCGATCGGAGGTCCGCAGCCTATGTTATGGGCAGAAGACCGAAAGAGGTTTGGTATTAGGGGGTTCGGGCCCGGCCCGATACCCCCAGGGTCGGCCCGAACCGGGTCGACCCGAACCGGGTCCGGGTTCTACCCGCTTGGGTGCGGCCCGGCCCGGCCTGGCGGTCCGGCCCCGGCCTGGCGCGCTGGCGCTGGCCAAGCGGCCGCGAAAGAGGGGGGACCGCCCCCCTGGACGAAACCGCGACCCCGCGTGGTGGCCGCCCCTTGCCAACGGACGCGGCCGTGTGCCGCGTCCCACCTCCTCCGATCCCGCGCGGTCGCGGTACTTGCGGGCTGCCGCCGCGGCTTCAGCCGCGACGGCTCTTCCCGGCGGTGCGCCGGGCGCCGCCGTCTCCTGGCGGCCGGCCGGTGCCGGCCGCCGCCTCCTGCCGCCGGCACCGCCGTGCCGACGAGGCGCGCTGGCGGGTTGCTCCGCGGACCACCGGACGAGCTCCGGTGGTCGGATTTGCCTTCCGTCTTCGCCAACGGCCCTCCCGGGACCGGTCCTTCACTGCGAAGACCTCACAACGCCGGTGCGGCCTGCTTCATCGTCGCCCGCCAATCCGCACACCAAGAACAAAGGGACGGTGGGTTCAGACTTGTTCGTTGGTCCGCACCCACCGCATTAGCGGTTTTAAAAGGCTTCCGACAAATATTTAAACATATGCCGTGGGTATAAATCACAAAGATTTAATTGAATCAAAACCCCTACCTCGTCGAATTCGATGAGCGAGGATTCGTCGCGGAAAAAGCGTCGCTGGCGTCGCGGAGGGAGGATCGTCACGTCGCGGAAAAAGCGTCGCGGAAGAAGCGTCGCTGGCGTCGTGGTACACGACGTCGCGTAGTCGATCTCCGAGGATTTGGCGTTCTTCGTCGGAGATCGGTGCGTTCTTCGCGTTCTTCGCGTTTTTCGCGTTCTTCGTCGAAGAAGAAGGCTTTTCTACAAATTCTCTCCACGCAACAAGTTACAACAGAAATAATATAAGAGTTATCTTATTTTATTAACGCACAAGCCAACGTTTGAAATTCAAAAAGAAACGAAACGAGCAATTAATTGAGGAGTTTAAAACCGCCCAATTAATGAGGCGTTTATTAACCAGAATAAACGCATGAGTTGACTTCATTAAAAAGGGGTGCGGGTGCGTTACTTAGAAGAAAAGAAACGGCGGGGCTCGTGTGGGCCCCACCTCACAAATATCCTACCAAGTGGGTAGGATATTGTGGGTCACGCATCATCCACTTAACTTAAGTTGAGCAAAATAAAATAAAAACCGGTTGCACCACTTTTATTTTATTTCTTAACTTAACCCCAAAAAAATTAAAAACCACACCCGAGCAAACGCAATTCCGGAAAAGGTGTTTCTAAGCAATTACCGGCGCTGCGATTTCATCGGTGCCCTCGGAATTCGATTCCGAGCACCGGTTCAAAAGTTAGAAAAACCCGCTCGTTCGTTCACTGAACGTACCCGAGCTAAACTTCGGAAAATGATTCCGGGCACACCGGGCCTCGGAATCAGGTGCC
The DNA here is from genome assembly GCA_963277665.1 of Viscum album. Classification (NCBI taxonomy): domain Eukaryota; kingdom Viridiplantae; phylum Streptophyta; class Magnoliopsida; order Santalales; family Viscaceae; genus Viscum; species Viscum album. The sequence goes on from OY728141.1 coordinate 1,433,021,616, forward strand.
GTCAGAAACTGCGTTCTTGTAAAATTCCCAAGAAAAATAAGAAAAAAAAAATTCCTTGAATTTTTCGGGTCTTTACATCACTCCCACCTCAGGGCTTTACGTCCTCGTAAAGATACATCAAAAACTAGGGAAACAAAAGTGGGTACTGAGCACGCATCTGAGCCTGCCGCTCCCAAGTGCTCTCCTGGAGGTTCCCATGCTGCCATCTGATGCGTACTAGAGGAATCGACCGTCCACGTAGGACCCGCTCCTGTCGATCCTCGATCTCCACCGGGACCTCCGCAAAAGTCACCCCATTATCAACGTCCAGCTCCCCATGGTCAATGATATGCGTCGGGTCGTGCACGTATCTCCTCAGCTGAGATACGTGGAAGACGTCGTGCACCCGGTGCAACTGAGATGGTAGAACCAGGCGATAAGCCACCTCGCCAATCTTGTTGAGGACCTGGAACGGTCTGATGAAGTGCGGAGATAACTTGCCGCCTCGGCCAAATCTCCGTAATCCACGTCGAGGTGAGACCCGCAAGAAGACGTGGTCGTCATCCTCGAACTCTAGTGGCATCCGCCTCCTGTCAGCATAAGACTTCTGTCGGCTCTGAGCTGTCCTCATCCGCTCTTGGATGACCTGGACCTTCTCTGTCGTGGCCTGGACCATCTCCGGTCCCACAAGTGCTGACTCCCCAGGGTCTGTCCAGCACAGAGGTGATCTGCAAGGTCGGTCGTACAACGCCTCGTATGGTTCCATCCCGATGGTGGAGTGGTAGCTGTTGTTGTACGCGAACTCCACCAAGCTGCGACCAAAGTCGAGGACACATGCGCGGAGCATGTCCTCGAGAGTCTAAATGGTCCTCTCCGTCTGACCATCTGTCTGAGGGTGAAAGGCGGTACTCAGACGTAGCTGCGTCCCGAATGCCTCCTACAACCCCTTCCAAATCCGGGAAGTAAAGCGAGCATCTTGATTAGAGACGATAGATGATGACACACCATGAAGTCGCACAATCTCCTGAACGTAGAGACGTCCCAAGCTCTCCACTGAGCCCTGCTCTCTGATGGGTAAGAAGTGTGCCGACTTGGTGAGTCAGTCGACAATCACCCAAATGGAGTCGTGACCTTTGGAAGTGCGTGGAAGTCCAGTCATGGAGTCCATAGATATCTCGTCCCACTTCCACTCCGGGACCACCAAGGGCTGTACCAAGCCTGCTGGTACCTGATGCTCTGCCTTTACCTGCTGGCAGGTGAGGCATCGAGAAACGAACTCTTCCACAACCTTCTTCATGCCCGACCACCAGTGTTGTCGTCTGAGATCCTGGTACATCTTCGCCACTCCGGGATGTACCGCCAAAGGGGAAGTGTGAAACTCTCTCAACACCTCCTCCCGTAAAGCAACTGGTACTAAGGTACGTCCTCTGAAAAGGACGTCGTCCTCTCCTAAGAAGAAACCATCAGGTGTCTGTCCTGAGGATATCTGTGCACGCCGCGTCTCACAGTCGGCGTCCCCATGTTGTGCCTCTCTGACCCGCTGCAGCAGTGGAGGAGTGACTGTGAGTGACTGAAGGAAGGCTGCTCCATCTCTATCCACAAAGGATATCTGTAAAGCGGCTAGCTGCTCTGTCGCCTCCCCAAATAGCTGAATGCCCGTCCTCCTGCTGAGAGTATCGGCTACTAGGTTCCCCTTCCCAGGAGTATAGACTATCTCAAAGTCATAGTCCTGGAGGAACTCGAGCCATCACCGCTGTCTCAGGTCCAGGTCCTTCTGAGAGAAGATGTACCTGAGACTCTGATGGTCAGAATAGACTGTAAAGCGCTCGCCCATCAGATAGTGTCGCCACATCTTCAGAGCGAAGACCACTGCTGCTAACTCCAGGTCATGAGTAGTGTAAGTCTGCTCATGCTGCCTCAACTGACGTGATCCATAGACGATCACGACCCACTCCTACATCAGGACACATCTGAGTCTAGTCCCTGATGCATCGCAGTAAACTACGTACCCAACTCCCTCCTCCGGTAGCCTCAAGATGGGGGCGCTGGTCAATCTCTGTCTCAGCTCCTGGAAGCTCTGCTGACATCTGTCTGACCACACAAAGGGTTTCCCCTTCTTTGTCAAAGCTGAGAGTGGTGTCGCAACTCTGAAGAAGTATGACACAAATCTCCGGTAGTATCCAACTAATTCCAATAAACTCCGCACCTCCGTCACGCTCCTGGGTGGCTCCCAAGCTAGCACTGCCTCGGTCTTCGCAGGATCCACCGCAACTCCCACCTCAGAGATGACGTGTCCCAAGAAATGGACCTCGCGTATCCAGAACTGACACTTCGAGATATTACCATAAAGCTGGTGCTCTCAGAGTGTGTCCAGTACAATCTGCAAGTGGTAGGCGTGCTCCTCCTCAGTGGTCGAGTATATCAAAATGTCGTCGATGAAGACCACGACAAATCGATCGAGGTATGGCTGAAAGATCCTGTTCATGAGGCCCATGAACACTGCGGGAGAATTGGTTACGCCGAATGACATAACCAAGAACTCATAGTGGCCATACCGACATCTGAAGGTCGTCTTCTGCACGTCCTCGTCCCGAACTCTAAGCTGATGATAGCCTGACCTGAGGTCTATCTTTGAGAACCACCGTGCTCCCTTGAGCTGATCGAAGAGGTCATCAATCCTCGGTAGCGGATACTTGTTCCTCACTGTCACCTGGTTCAGGCGACAATAGTCGACACAAAGTCGCAAGCTCCCGTCCGCTTTCTTGGCGAACAATATCGGGGAAGCCCAGGGTGAAACATTGGGTCAGATGAATCCCTTGCCCTACAAGTCCTCCAACTGTACCCGTAGCTCTCGAAGCTCGGTGGGAGCCATCCGATATGCTGGGGTGGATATCGGGGCTGTCCCGGGGTACAGATCAATATAAAAGTCTACCTCTCTGCGAGGAGGTAGTCCTGGAACGTTGTTGGGGAAAACGTCCGCATACTGATCCACCACTGCAGGAAAACTAGGACTTTGCACGTCAACTGGTCCTAGGATGAGGCTAGCCAACTGATGAGTGATGGGCTGTCCTCTCCTCTGCGGGAGTCCATCCTGTGCTGCGAAGGCTCCCTTCTCACCGGTGAAGGTGAACCTGCCCCCGTCGGTGCGTACACACCGCACCTTGCGTCTAATACAGTCAATATGAGCATGAACTGTAGATAACCAATCCATGCCCAAGATGACGTCGTAAGGCCTCGACGCCGCTACAAGAAGATCCCAGCCGAAGCTCTCGCCTCCTAGAGTAAGCTCACACTGCCTGCACCAGTGCGTAATCGTCGAGTCTGCTCCCGTAGGAGTCTCTAGCCGTAAGGATCGAGCCAACGGCTCTTTCGGAATCTCCAAGCTCCGTACAAGGGCAGCGACTATGAAAGAATGACTCGCTCCTGTGTCTATAAGAACTGCAGCAATGGTGGAATAGACACAGATAGTACCTCGAATCATCTCGGGCGCGCCGTGGTCGTAGGCCTCCGCTGCCTGGAGCTGTGCCTGTCTCTGCCTGCCAGCTCCCTGTGGTCGGGGTGGACCTTCTGGTGGTGGTGGTGGTAGAGCCTCAAAGCGTCGCCCACCACCTGCTGTTCGGTCAGCTCCTCTGCCTCGTCCGCCTGCTCCCTGCGGACCGCCACGATCGACCCTCTGCCTCTGCCTGGGTGGCCCCTCAACCGTCTGCTGCTCCTCGGCATGGCGGGTCGGGCAGTCACGAGCCATGTGGCCCTGCCCGCCGCATGCGTAGCACTGCCTGCCTCTCAAAAGATTGGCTTTGCGCTGTGTGCCCCGCACTGCTGAGCCAATGTCCTGAGGTCGTCTGCCTGAGGGTCCGGTCTTCCTGGGCCGCATGCGTAGGTCTCGCTGCTAATGAAGGCTCAGCAAGGAATCTCTCGATCAAAAGGGCTCACTCCAGTACTCCTGCCTGAGTCGGAATGCTGAGGGAGATCAGTGATGCCCTGATCTCATGCCTCAATCCTTGCTCAAAGGTCCGGGCCCGGAAGAATGAGTCTCGTACCATGTCTGTCGAGTAGCGCGAGAGATCGGTAAATCTCGCCGAGTACTGGGCGACCGTCAAGCTGCCCTGCCGCAGCTGTAGAAGCTCCTGGATGTGCACCGCACGGAGGGTGGCTGGGACGAACTCCGAGCGGAAGAGGCTCTCAAAGTCCGTCCAGAGGAGAGATGCCTCATCGTGCACCTGGAGCATCAAGCTCCACCATCTGCCTGCTACCGCGTGCGGTAGGCTCGCTGCGAGGATCACCATGAGGTCTGCTGGTGTCCTCACTAACCTGAAAACCTGTACAACCGCCTCCAGCCAATCCTCGGCTGCCTGGGGGTCCGTCTCCCCGCGGAACCTGGGCGGTCGCTGGCGCTGAAACTCGTGCAGTGCACTAAGGCGACGTGCATCGTCAACGGCTGGGGCTGGTAGCATCGGTGGCTCGGCGGGTAGAGGTACCGCCGGTGCCTCTGCTGTCAAAGGGCCCTGTACCGAGGCCTCGTCGCTCGGTGGGCTGTCGTCACGCACAACTCTCGGAACCCTAGCTGACTGCCGTCGTGGGGACATCCTGAAAAGAGACAGGTGCACCACGGTCAGAACAATATACCTGGTGAGTTGACACAAAGTAATCACAAAGAAAACTTGAAACACACATGCAATCAATGTTTTCGTGCATTAAGTCGGAAATCAGAAGTCAGGATCCTGGTGTACGGATACGTCGGCCGCCGCACCAACACTGGTCTCCCTGGATTGATAACCACACTCAATACTCTTAACACTATTGCTTCACATAGAAGAAAGATCAGAGTCCAAAGTTCTGCGGTAGAACCAAACCCTCTGATACCAATTTGTCACGACCCATCCTCGGGGCCCGTGCCGTGACTACCCCAAGCCCGCCTTCCATTGGCCAGGGGCTGACGACTAGCACCAAGGCGTAATTCCCGGTAAAAAGGGAAGACATTGCCTTTGTAAAGTAAACAAACACCATATAGCAAGCAAGCAGAAGTAAAGACTAAGTAAAAACTGGGTACAACAGTAACTGCGGAAAAGTAAGTGGGCCAGAATACAAACCCAAACTGAAAGTAAAGTACATCTGGAAAAGGAAAACAACAACTGAAAGTAAAGCCGCAGCCTCGAGCCGTCCACTGGAACTCCCACCTGAAGGGTGGGTACAGATAGCCTCCACAGCTCCTCAGGTCCAGCCGTCCGCTCCGAGTACGTCCCGCCCAGTGGTCCACCTCCGGGTACCGACCTGCTCCGCAAGCCTCAACCACGATCAGCGCTGTCCGTCGTATGCAACCAACACAACGTAGTGCGGGCATAGCCCGTGTAGGGGTGAGTATAAGCTACTCAGTAGGGACCCCGAGACCCCTGAAGGTATCCCAGAATGCACAAAGGATAATCCACAAAGGAAAGATACAATCACGAAGTAACATCCGACACTGCTTAGGTATATGCCCATACATATACCTAAGTCATCAATTCCAGTTCGTTCCAACGTCCGAACCCAAGTTCGATCACATCCACACAGGATAACACAACACAATCCACAAAGGAAAACAAGTCAAGATTCAGCTCACACAGGTAAACTTCTTCGTATGACGATAGAGATGATAAGATATAGCCACTGATTCATCTAAGCCGTCGGACCCACAAAGGATCGATATGTAACTAACCCCCGCAATGACCCACAAAGGATCTGACTCACACAGGATCGATAGGTAACTAACCCCCGCAATGACCCACACAAGATCGGACCCACACAGGATCTGTAGGCGCTGGACCACACAGGACCGCTGAGCGCTGACCCACACATGATCGATAGCACTGATCCACGTAGGATCGCTGAGTGTTGTAGTCGTCGCCGTCGAATCCACAGAGGATTTCTATGCAATCGTCGTCGTCGTCGCATTCGCAGCCAGCTCTAGGGTTCCTGCACACAACAAGCTCGTTCGGGAGGGTCCACTCCACGAGCCGAGGGGATGATACATCAATTGACACATAGTCCGAAGTTGATGTATCCAAAAGTTCTGTATCATCAACAGGAACTCAACATTACAGACAGCGCGTCAATCAGACGTCTGGTCTGAGAGTTATTGGCCTTTTCGTCCCAGGGGCCCGGTTGGTTTTTAAGTCAAAACCAACCCGATCGTACTCCACCTGCGTCCAAACCTCAAGCGGAGTAAGCCAAAAGGTCCGTCTCACTAAGAGGAATCCAACAAGTCGACGACACGTCAATCAGACATCTGGAGCTAAAGTTATGAGTGTTTCCGCTCCGAGGGCCCGGTTGGTTTCGTGTACGAACCAACCCGGCCGAACCCAAAGTACTCCGAAACCTTGAGTGTAATATACCGAAATGACCATCTCGATCCAAGGATCGCATCGCAGCTGACAATGCATCGATCGGAGGTCCGCAACCTAAGTTATGGTCAGAAGACCGAAAGAGGTTCGGTATTAGGGGGTTCGGGCCCGGCCCGATACCCCCAGGGTCGGCCCGAACCGGGTCGACCCGAACCGGGTCCGGGTCCGGCCCGCTTGGGCGCTACCCGGCCTGGCGGTCCGACCGGGCGGCTCGGCCCGGCGCGCTGGCGCTGTCCAAGCGGTCGCGAAAAAGGGGGGACCGCCCCCCTGGACGAAACTGCAGCCCCGCGTGGGGGCCGCCCCTTGCCAACGGACGCGGCCATGTGCTGCGTCCCGCCTCCTCCGGTCCCGCACGGTCACGGGACTTGCGGGCTGCCGCCGTCTCCTGGCGGCCGGCTGGTGCCGGTCGCCGCCTCCTGCCGCCGGTGCCGCCGTGCCAGCGAGGCGCGCCGGCGGGTTGCTCCGCGGACCACCGGACGAGCTCCGGTGGTCGGATTTGCCTGCCGTCTTCGCCAACGGCCCTCCCGGGACCGGTCCTTCACTGCGAAAACCTCACAACGCCCGTGCGGCCTGCTTCATCATCGCCCGCCGATCCGCACACCAAGAACGAAGGGACGGTGGGTTCAGACTTGTTCGTTGGTCCGCACCCACCGCGTTAGCGGTTTAAAAAGGCTTCCGACCAATATTTAAACATATTCCATGGGTATAAATCACAAAGATTTAATTGAATCAAAACCCCTACCTCGTTGAATTCGATGAGCGAGGATTCGTCGTGGAAAAAGCATCGCTAGCATCGCGGAGGGAGGATTGTCACGTCGCGGAGAAGCGTCGCGGAAGAAGCGTCGCTGGCATCGCGGTACACGGCGTCGCGTAGTCGATCTCCAAGGATTTGGCGTTCTTCATCGGAGATCGGTGCATTCTTTGCGTTCTTCGCGTTCTTCGCGTTCTTCGCGTTCTTCGTCGAAGAAGAATGCTTTTCTCCAAATCCTCTCCACGCAAAAAGTTACAACAGAAATAAAATAAGAGTTGTCTTATTTTATTAACGCACAAGCCAACGTTTGAAATTCAAAAAGAAACGAAACGAGCAATTAATTGAGGAGTTTAAAACCGCCCAATTAATGAGGCGTTTATTAACCAGAATAAACGCATGAGTTGACTTCATTAAAAAGGGGTGCGAGTGCGTTACTTAAAAGAAAAGAAATGGTGAGACTTGTGTGGGCCCCACCTCACAAATATCCTACCAAGTGGGTAGGATATTGTGGGTCCCACATCATGCACTTAACTTAAGTTAAGAAAAATAAAATAAAAACCGGTTGCACCACTTTTATTTTATTTCTTAACTTAACCCCAAAAAAATTAAAAACCACACCCGAGCAAACGCAACTCCGGAAAAGGTGTTTCTAAGCAATTACCGGCGCTGCGATTCCATTGGTGCCCTCAGAATTCTATTCCGAGCACCGGTTCAAAAGTTAGAAAAACCCGCTCGTTCGTTCACTGAACGTACCCGATCTAAACTTTGGAAAATGATTCCGGGCACACCGGGCCTCGGAATCAGGTGCCGTCAGAAACTGCGTTCTTGTAAAATTCCCAAGAAAAATAAGAAAAAAAAATTCCTTGAATTTTTCGGGTCTTTACAGAGTAGAACCCGAGGAAGACCACTTCCAAGAGCCTAGCAGAATCCTCCCAAGGATTGAGCTCCGCAGCAGCCAGCTGGAAAACCTTCAGGATGATTCATGCCTTCCTTAACACAGCCCCCCTTTATTTAAAGGCCCACCCAGCCCCCTCTAACTAACTAACTAACTGCTTTTAGGTGGTCCCCCTCCAGCCAAGAATATTCCCCTCTCCTCTAACAACCCAACAACCTCCAGCCAAGTATATTCTCCTCTCTCCTCTAACAAACCAACAACCTCCAACCAGTAACAAATTCTAGACAACCCCTTTTATTCCTAACAATTCTCCCCCACCTAAAAAACCACCTTGTCTTCAAGGTGGAACAACCAAAGCTGTGCTTGGCTGTGCATTGGAACAACAGCTCCTGGCGGCGGCTTCGGCGGAGGCCTCAGCATCAATGCATCTTCATTGGAAGTCAACAATACACTTGTCACGACCCGACCCTACCCGGGCTCGAGCCGCAACTACCCCAAGCCTGCCTCCATAGGCCAGGGGCTGGCGACCAGCGCCGAATGCACAACAACTCAGGGAGGCCTTTGCCTAAGTACCTGTACATGCACACACACAACACACTCAATGCCAAACTGCAGAGTAAAAGAAAAGACAAGTAAAGAAAAAGGGCAACTGCTATAAATAAACCGCAATGTGCATCGACCTCTAAAAGATACAAGTAAAGTGCTGAAAAGGAAAAAGGGGCAAAACACGCGCCCAATCAGAAAAGGTGCCACAACCCGGCAACAGGTAAACAAAAAGGAACAGCTGACGGGTCTCCCACCTGGATCCCGGCCACGACCATCGCACGCGGTCCAAGCTCTCAAGCTCCTACACTCCACTGAGGTCACGACCAACCTGTCCGTCGTCTGCAAGGGCACACCAAGTGTGGGCAAAGCCCAAGCAGGGGTGAGTATAAAAATACTCAGTAGGATACCCCGAAGGCTCGAGGGAGCAACAAAGGAGGTACCGAAGGGTGAGCAGTAGAGCGAACAGGAAAAGTAAATGAGTACAACAGAGACTGCAGTAAAGAGTCCAGCTCAACCCAACAAGAGGAAAGAAGGTAGACTCGTCCAAACACAAGGAGCTGGAAACGGTGAGAAGATGAACTTCCCGTCGAGTATTCGCTACCTATAGTAGGAGAGTAGACTCGTCCAACCATGAGAAGCTAGACACTGAAAGCACGTGGTATACCCTGCACGTCTTCGCCTCACCTGGAAGGAGAGCAACCAAACCCAAGAAGTGGGTACTAGAACAAGGTATATACAAGCCCATATGCTCAACAAGAAGCCCGAACAAGGTCGTAATGGGATCTCCGTCCCGTAGCTCAGCCCAAGAAAATGAGTCGCCAACAGTCCCAGAGGTAACACCATCGATGCCCAGCATCCCGCACGTCTACCCCGAACTGCAAGCCAAGGGGCTCAATCACCACACCTCGACACTATCCGCTTTGGGCGGCACTGACTCGCCCGCACGGTTTTAGGTCACGTCACAAGGACGCGTCTCGGTGAGGGAAAGTGCTCCTCGTACTTGAGAGTTCTGGGGGAACGTCATCCACAACTCGTCACTGCCCCGCAGTCGAGAGGTCTGCTCAAAGTCGACAGGCGACCCCCTGCCCAACCCTGCTGGAGGATCCCTGGAAGTCAACGGGTTCCCTCTACAGGGAGACCCGGAAAGTCGATGGGTGCCACACTGTCTAGTCCCGTAACAGGGTAATCCACTGGAGGGCGACCCGGCTAAAGTCGGCGACGAGACTACTGCCCAGCCCAGCTGGAGGTAACCTGGCATCGGGGACCACTGCCCAGCCCAGCTGGAGGTAAGCCCGACATCGGGGACCACTGCCCAGCCCAGCTGGAGGTAAGCCCGACATCGGGGACCACTGCCCAGCCCTGCGGGAGGTAAGCCCGGCATCGGGGACCACTGCCCAGCCCCGCTGGAGGTAAGCCCGGAACTGCTCTGGCCATCCCTGCTGGATGGTACTGCTCGGTGAACACCGTTGTACTGACCATCCCTGCTGGATGGTACTCCACTGACGAGCCCTGCTCGATACAACCTCAGCCCTGCCGGAACAACCTCAGCCCTGTTGGAACAACCTCAGCCCTGCTGGAAAACAACCTCAGGCCTACTGGAACAACCTCAGCCCTGCTGGAACAACCTCAGCCCTGCTGGAACAACCTCCCGGGTAGAGGATCGGTGCCCGCGTAAGGTGTTGGTCACACCGAAACCACAAGCTCTACCAGGGAACACTGAGCAATGGGAGAAACTCCCCAGGCCTCACAAGGCGATCACGCTCCAATCCGCTGAGTCACTGTCGAAGCGGACCGAGTCAACTCATCCCAGAAAGTGGGGAAAACGCCCACGCTGCACAAACACCCGTAGTCGCAGACGGTTTCGCAGTCCGGTGAAAGGGCACAGTACTGAAACCCCTCACAGCTGAAGAAGCAGAGGAACCAAACCATCTCTGTTGGCCAAACCATCGCGAACAAGACCAGGGGGAGACCACTCAACCCTGCTGGTCAGACAAAAGAGCACCAGGCCAGGGGAAACTCCGTCGTGTTGGTCAAACAAACGAGCGCAGAGGGACCCCCTACGTCGCGAAAGGCCAGAGTACGAAAAACAGATCACGGCACGCACGTGGGGCCCACACGACGTGTGGCCCCAAGTCAACCCCAACTAAGCGCACAAACATCCTCAGGTACAAACAACCACACGTACCTCCAAGCGCTCCCGTATACTCCCGGAGTATACCTCATTCCAGCCCAAAGGCTATCGTGCACACGACACCTAGCGTCAACGCAAAGGCATGACGTAACAACTCCACCTCAAAGGCCCAGGCACGACCAACCACAACTTGTGGACCATTTACATCACTCTCCCAAGAGTGCGCGATCACACGCCAAGGGTCCGCTACAAACAACGTAGGACGAACCGCCACTGGAGCACCCCTCATGCTCCACATTCAATAAGATCGCGCAAGAGGCTCCACACAACCAAATGGATCGCACCGTTGTAATCCTCGTGGAAAAACACGCGAGATCGACTACTTACTCGCCTCCAACGGATATCCGACGGAAAAGTCGCCAACACCGCCTCACGCCCGAACGGCGTCCCGTGATCCCGAGCATTGGCCCCGAAAACAGTCGGGCGCATCGCACCATTGCGATCCCCTCGGGATAACACGTCAAAAGCACTACTCACTTGAGTGCAACGAATATCTGAAGAAAAAGGTACATCCTGGCGCACCGCACCCGAGCGGTGCCACGTGGGACCCGCATCCCGGTCCCGAAACTCAATGAACGGATCGTACCGTTGCGATCCTCTCAAAAAAGTACACAAGATGGACTATTCACTTGTCCAAAACGGTTGCCCGGTGATAAAGCTGGAAATCACCGTCAACTCCCGAAACGGCCCTCACGGGGCCCGCACCATCGTGCGGAATTACAACGGGCAGACTGCGCCAACGCGATGCCCTCTGAAAAACACCCAACACCGACTGCTCGCACGCCCCGAACGGACGTCCGAGGAAAAAGTCGCTAAAAGCTGCACGCAGCTCAAAAGACGGGTCGTGGGGCCCACGCCTCAACTCCAACCTCAAAACAAAATCCCCCGACGAAACGACAAACCCCTCGACGTACGTGTCGCGCCACTGAGGCTCCTCGTTTTGGGAATTAAAAAATTCCCGAAACCATCTCAAAAAGTCTGCCTCGTCGATACGGTTCCACCGCCGCAGACGGTACTCAAAACGGACACCCGTAGCGGAAAATACGGGTGTCCGAACACCGATGGGGCAAGGCCCCTAGGGCTGGACCGGCCTGGACCGGCCGGTCCGCCCGGCCGGCCGCGGACTTGCGGTCCGCGCGCAGACCGGCCACGAGGGCCGGTCGCGGCCTCCGCGTGAAGACCCGCGCGACGCGGGTCTTGGTCGCCGCACGGGGGTCGCGCGACGCGACCCCGCGGTCGCCGCTCCCTGGCGACCGTCGCCTCGCCGGGCGCTCCGCCAGACGCCCCCGCTGACGCCCGAGCACCTCGCTGCCGACGCCCAGTGCCTCCACTGGACACCCGCTGCCGCGCCCAGCGCCTCCACCAGACACCCCGCTGCCGCGCCGTCCGCCCTCGCCGCGCCGCCGCTCGAACCCGCCGGAAACCGAAAATCCGCCAACTTTGGCGGACGATTGCGAACGCCTCCGAACTCCGATTTCAAATCCGAAACAAGCGTCGGAAAGAGAAAATTGTATACGATGCATTCATGGGTTTCGTTTGAAAATCCGACAGAGTTTCAATACAATTATTTGAGCTCGAAGTAGGTGCGGTGAATGAAAAACGCAAACGACAAATCCTACCTCGTGGGCGTTGCCCGAAACTTCACGGGCGATCCGCCGGAGCCGCGCCTTGCCGGAGAGGAGGAGGTGATGGAGGGGAGCTTCCTCCTTCGCTGTGGGGAGCTGCTGGCGCCAGGAGAGAAGAGGGGAGGAAGGGGATGAGTTAAGCGTTTAAATAGAAAACGCTTAACTACCCGCATGTCGGCCCGAACCCGAACTCCCGACGGGGTCACGGTTAAACCTCCCTTAGGGTAAACACCACCTCCCGAGCACAACGGAGGTCTCAGAATTTTAATCCGAGACCCCGTTCAAGAGTTATAAAATTTAACGTCCGAAGCCGCTAAATTATGAAAACGCCCCTGGGGCCATTTTTCACAAATGACCCGCGCTCGCAAAACTTATACCCCTCTTAGGGTAAACGACATTCTCCAAACTCAACGGTGCCCTCAGTTTTCCAATCCGAGCCACCGTTTAAGAGATACTTGCGTGTCGCCATTAAACGAATTAATTAATTAATTAATTTATCCGTTTAACATTCCAGAAACGGGCGAGGGGTCCAAACGTCCCGCGCCGACAAGTTTTATGCCTTTCCTAGGGTAAACACCCCATTACGGACCCATCCGTACACTCAGATCTCTGATCTGAATCTCCGTTTAGGAGTTATCCCATTTATTTGGCGTTTCCAGTGTGAACGCACTGAAAATTTAATTCCGGCCACTCCGGGGCTCGGAATCGCACGCCGTCTGAAGGCACTGCTCTGGAATATTATCAAGAATATTCCAAAGTCTTTCTCAGCAAAAACCGGGTTCTTACAACACTTGGGAAAACTATGACAACCAGTGTAGGTGGATTGTGTTCTTCTTTGTCCTCCTTTTGGTGACCAACAACGAGCTTAGTAAACTCTAGTTGTTGTGCAGCACAATAAGCCTTCATTTCACCAAAAATTACAGCCATCCCTTCCATCATAATGTCTATTTCTTTAGGCTTCTTTGGATGCCCAGCAACTATAGCATTTAGCCATACACAAAATTAAGCGTCAATTGCATGCAACAGACAGTCTAAAACAGTCCCCACAGCCTGTGTAAGAACTTTAATGGGCAGATAATCCAAGGAGATCCTGCCCATGTTAGAAATCCATTCTCCAAACACCAACCAACAATAAAGGAATGCTTGGGATGCGGCTGACTCGTCCTCAATTAGAGCTGCTAACACTCTGAGCATCCCCTTTCTTGGAAACCAGGGCTGGTTGTCTGTTTTTAATAATATTAACAAATTGAATCCAACCCGCAGGCCTCTGACATGACACCGAAACACCTTCACCCATTGCTTTAATGTTTTCTTGCCAACCAAGGGCAGTGATAGAGAAACAGATAGTTGAACATCGGTCATGTCCTTTCCAAGCAGTCTTTCCAAGTTTGGAAGCTTCTGGAGATATTGAGAAAGCATTGACAAAGTTTCTAAACTGCTCAATAGACTCTCAACAACAACATTAAGTCCTCAATTGATCCTACTAACATCAATGAGCGGATGACAGATCCAGATCCATAAAAGCCTTCTACCCGATGATGTTAAACAACCTTCCAGGTACTTGAACAATGTTCTTGCAGATCCACCGCCAACTCTATTATTGAATATCTCAAGATTCACGAGTGTTTGTCCATCCATTCTGAGACAACCCCTATAAACTTGATAAGGTAAAGTATCACCATTGCAAAACACATTATCTGACATAAACCTGGATAACTGTCTAGCAATTCCACTAAGAGCACACATTACGAGGTCAATGCCCACGACCTTGTCAAGTTCGTAATTACATGAAAAAGCACCTTTAAAGTACTCCTGCAGAATCCGATTTCTGGTTTCATAAGCCTCTAAAAAGTCATTACCAGGCAGAATTGGCGCCAGTTGCAATGCAGTGGAGTCTTTCAACATCAGCTTTAGTAAGCGTGCCTTCAGAATATTAGAGAGCCCTTGTGAAAATAGGCCCATTGTATGATTGGTAGACTGCATTGCATTGAAATCTTCACCATTATTCGCCAGAGGTACAACAAACTTAATTGTAGAATTCGAACCAATAATTTCTTCTCTAGGCCATACTGGATTGGACACAATCAGCCACTCATTTTCGTACCTTACCCGCTTATCCGGGATGGAACCTTGATCTGGAATTACTTCTTCCAGCCGAGAAGGACCAAAATCACTCCGCTTATCAAGCTCACTACTATTGGACATTTCCTGTCCAGCCTAAAAACTTCCCAAGCTTACTGGTTTTTCTCCCTTCGCAATGGGATTCACTTCCTTTGTCGACTTCCCAAACCCATCCATTAGAGCTGGTTTGAACAATTCCCATGATGAGTCCGGGGTAGTTCCGTGCCACGACAAAAACCAGTATAGAGCAGTACCTACCATGCAAAGTTGTGTGTAGTGCAGCTTCATTTCTTCAGTCGTCTGATTTTCCAGAAAATACGCCTCTGTTTTTGTGATCCATCCAAGTGGATCTTTAGTTGAAAATTCAGGCAGCTTAGCTCTCTTCCTCAAATTCCGTTTTACTTCAGCTAGAGCTAGAACTTCCAAAGATAAGTTTCCACTGCAACGATAGTATTCCCTTACAACTTCACCTACCCAATCTCCTTGAATCTCAGCAGCTTCCACAAACTGCTTACTAGAAAATGATCTGCGTCCTTCCAGCTATTTTGGAAAGGAAACAAACGACTCCTCCAAAACACGCATGTTGTGTGAAGCTCTTTCCTCAGTTTGATGCGTCTGAACATGCGCAGATTGCAGGTATTTTGCTTGTTCTTGAACCAGCTTCTCTAAACTTTCCTGAATAGTCTTCAACGACTGCTGTATCTTTTCCGCAGCCAATTTGATATTAGCAAGGTTGTTCTCCATTCTTATTCTCAATGTCGGTAGCGCTCTCAACAACGTTTTCACAGAAGAAGACATGTAGAAGATAGAGAAAAGAACTCAGTGACTTCACTGAGTCGTACCTGTGGCAGAGTTGTTCATGCTCTGACTGTCCTCCAGCGCTCGTTTCTTTTTTTTTTCCAGCTGCGATCGCCTCTCAGTTGTGCTTGTGATGTCAAGCAGCGAACGAAGGCCTCACAAGTCTCTCTCCAGCGAATGCGATTCCCCAGAGACGATCGTCTTGCTCCTACGATCGCGTCTCCTTCTGTAACGTTTTTGTTTGTTGCCAAAAGAACTCGGTCCAAATTGCGCAGCAACACACCGGCGTTTTCCTCTTCTGCAGTGGCTTCTCTCTCCAACGTCCAGCAAGCTCGGGTCGTCTTCCCTCGAGTGATTTCCCTAGCGGAGTTGCCAAATTGTTATGTAAAATAATTGAGAGGGAGAAAAGAGGAATGGACTCTGTATATTGATGTAGCAGCAGAATTAAGGTAGCAGAATTACAGCAGAAAACACAGCAGAAATATAGGAAAATACAGTAGGGAGGTAGAAGAGGGAGGAGGATAGAGAGAGTAGAACCCGAGGAAGACCACTTCCAAGAGCCTAGCAGAATCCTCCCAAGGATTGAGCTCCGCAGCAGCCAGCTAGAAAACCTTCAGGATGATTCATGCCTTCCTTAACACAGCCCCCCTTTATTTAAAGGCCCACCCAACCCCCTCTAACTAACTAACTGCTTTTAGGTGGTCCCCCTCCAGCCAAGAATATTCTCATCTCTCCTCTAACAGCCCGACAACCTCCAGCCAAGTATATTCTCCTCTCTCCTCTAACAAACCAACAACCTCCAGCCAATAACAAACTCTAGACAACCCCTTTTATTCCTAACAACAACCAATTTCAAAGCAACATTTAATTTAAATAAAACTTTCTCTTTTATTGAAAACATATAATCTCACTCATGTGCCAACAATCTAGGAAAATCCCCTTTTTAAAATCCACATTTTAAAACCAAAAACCAAAACACTCATTCAAAATCCCCAATTTTCCAGATTTCACAATCATCACTCAAGAAGGTTTCCAACAAGTGTTCAACACCCAAAACACAATCAATTCAACACCACACATTCAATTTGAAAGAATGCCAATCTGTTCTACTAAGTGGAGTCGAGAAAGAAGCCTCCTACCTTGAAGGTTGTGACGAAAACCACAATGAACGAAGAATGTACAAGAAAATCGGGTCGATTCTCCAAGAACCTGCCTTAGATCTCTTCTCCTAGAAAGATCAAGACCAAATATCATCATATTTGGAATCCACACACCTATATCTACCCATAACGGGTGTAGATCTAAGAAACCGAGAGAAGATGAGAAGTAGATCTCAGTAGATTTAAGAAACCGATCAAGAACGATGAAGAACGATCACATACCTCCAGAATCCAACTTCGATTCACCAAGGGAAGCCTTCAGATCGCCTCCGGGTCGATGGGAGAACCCTCTTTGGCCTTAGGAGAAGCAAAATCCCGAGTTATGTCCGCTTAAGAGAAAAAACGAGCCACTTAGAGGCAAAGATGTGTGAGATACACTTTTTTAGGATCTCACTTAAACCATCCGCACAATTAGTTCACATGGTTAGACAAACCGTGCGTTAGCTACTGCCTAGGCAGACCCTCGCACGACCCCCTCGCACGGTCTCCCTAACCATGCTCCAACCTTGTTGTAGCCACTACCTCAAGAGGACCATTACGCACGGTTTGGCCGCACGGTTAGGCAAACCGTGTGCGGCCCGTGCGACTTCTATTTTGCCTCAAAACTACTTCTAAAGTTCTCTCAACTCTCCCATCCAACACCCTTAAACTTTCTAACCATGAAAATCATCAAGTAAGGGTTACATACTAGAAACCAGGGTACTATATTCTCCCCACCATTGGTCTTTCCGTCCTCGGAAAGTAGAAAACCCTCACCGATCTGAAAGAGTTTTGGTCATTGCTCTTTCATCTCATTCTCGCGTTCCCAAGTCTCTTTCTGAATCTGACTATGCTGCCATAAAACTCGCACTAGACCGATGCTTTTTCCATGCAAGACTTTCTCTTTCCTATCCATAATCCGTAACAGGATATGTATCAACGAAGCATCTGACTCTATGTTAACGTGATCCCATATGATCACATGGTCAGGATCAGGGTGATACTTTTTCAACTGTGATACATGGAACACATTATGCACCGAACTGAATAGTGGTGGTAATGCCAACCGTTATTCCACCTCTCCAATGTGTTCCACTATCTCGAAATGTAATGTTCTGAAATTTTTGTATATATTTTTTAATTATATGGAATTATTTCGAGACCGGGAAATCTGACGGCGCGTAATTCTTAGACCTAGAGTGCCCGGAATGATCCGTCGAAAGTTGTTAAGTTTAAAATAGCGTGCGTGAGTAGTTTTCCTGAAAAAGTGGAATAACTATTAAACGGGTGCCCAGATCAGAAATCTGAGGGCACCGTTGCGTTCAGGATGACGGGTTTACCCTAGGTGTGACTTAAGTTTAGTCGGCGCAGACCTCCAGTGAGAAAACCCAAAAATGACATAACTGTAAATAAAATAATTAAATAAAATTATTTTATTTTTCAAATGCTTATAATTCACGAACGGTGACTCGGATTAAAAATCCGAGATCACCGCTGTCACGAACTAGATCTGGTCGCCATCAAAACCGGCACCGACCCGGCCCGTGGCAAGGCCCGAAGGACGTTCCCAATCCCCACGGGCTGGCACAAGTGCCCAGGTATCATAAACTGAAAATTTGGAACGATTTACCCGAGTTTATAAACATTAAACAACAAACAAGTTCAATATGACAAATCTGGATTTTTCGAAACAAACTATCTTTTACGAAAAAACTAGAATTGAATTACATAGTTTAAAACAATTATAAAAGACTACAACAACTATAGAAACTCACAATGGACAGCCCAAGAACCATCCTCATGGCAAGAGGCACCGCTCTCAAGCCATCTCCACAAGACAACACCATGAAGGACCTGCTTGAATCCTGAACCACTGGCACTAAAAAATGTACCCAAACCTGTGACAGAAATAACCAAGTCTGTTTACACCCAAAGGTGTAAGTAGGGTGTGAGCCAAAACTCAGTAGGATACCACCACTAAGAGATTCCATATGATAGAGACGAAAAACGTGCAAGTTTTCAAAACATGAAATGCTAGTTACAATTTCTAAAAGATGCAACTTTAAATAAAAAAAGTTTTCAAGTGGGCTAATTTAAAGAATCAACACTTTTAAAATAAACTCCAAAGCTACTGAATTTTTCAGCCAAAAATACCGTATGCCGACGGTAAGCACAAATCATCTAATGAGCACAAACAATAGGAAATAATTCTTAGGCACTAGCTCGCTGTGGGTCCCAGGTACCTCGTATCTCGGTAAGAGTAACCATCACAAATATCTGTTCTCGTGCACGGGCCACTAGTAGGGAACACACCCATAACCCAGTGGTCCCCAATCATCATCATCATCATAGTTTAGTTAGTGTTGTAAGCGTCAATCTTGCTACGTGAAACTAAGGTCAAACCCCACGGGATCACTAGCATATTAGTACACGTCCACCCACTTAGATATCCGGGTTTCCCTCTTGTGCTCAAACAAGTTCAACAAGCCATCAAATATAATTTTCACATGCAAACACCAATTCTACATCAGAAATTCACCAAACATCCCACACGTACATCCCACAAGTCACAAAATCCACTTTTCATTCAAATGCATTTTGAAATTATACTCAAACCAAAAAAATCTCACAACACATTTTGCATATCTTTCATAATTCAACAAATCCTTTAACAATTTTATAAAATCTTTTCCAAGATGCTAAACATCACATAACAACCCACTCAAATGTTAAATAATACCCTTTTCATAACAAAATCCATTTTTCACATCACACTCACACAAAACAGCCCGCAAACATGTTTTGCACCCACATCACAATTTCATAAATTACCTCAACAAATTACAAAACATTACCAAAACGTTTGACATCACAACTGACCACCTTATCTTTCAAAAACTCATTTTAAGAACATAATACCATCAAAACAGTACATAAGCATCCTTTGCACACTTTGTGTAACTCGTTAAATCACTTACAATTTTCATAAAACCAACCCAAGAGGTATAACCATGGTTTTCATTCAAGACCAAAATCATACCAATACCAACCCAAAACAGAATTGGTAGCCCTAACAACATTTATTAAACCACCCTCAAGTGTTATAAAAATACCTCAAATAATACCACAAAAGATACACATGAAAAACACACATTTTCATAAATCGGTTTCAAGAAGTACAACATGGTTTTACACCTTAAACCCATTCAAAAACCAACTTTTAAACCCAAAGGCACACCAAGACCCTACCAAAGCAGAATTGACATCCCAAACAACAATTATTAAACTACACATAAAAAACACCCAATTTCAAGCTAAAATGCAATAATAAAATTAAACACTTAACCAAATCCATCAAAAACAGTTTTCACACCACACACAACATATGAGGAACATGAAAAATAAGTAATTCAAGCAAACATCAAGAAATGGTTACACATGGAATCACCTATCTTTTGAGTCAAAACCCTTGAATCTTGGTGCAAAACCTCAACCGCACCTCCGCCGCACCACATGGAAGTGAAAAGAAACCCTAAACCATAAGATTTCACCAAAAAGACCCCAAATCAAACCCTAGGTATGAACCCTAACTTCTGGACACTATAAATTCATGAAAGAGGGAGGAAACCCTAAAGAGAAGGAATGAAATGAAGAGAGAAAAATTTACCCGAATAAATCTTGAAGAAAATGACCCAAATACACCAGTAGCTGAATTTCAAAACAACCATAAATGAAAGAGGTTCGAATAAGGATGAGGAGGTCATGTAGGAACTGGAATGGGAGAAAAAGAGTAAAAACAGAAAGAGTTATGAAATAATCAATTTACCTCTTAAAATCTGGGCGATTTGTGAAATCTAGAGAAGTTTCGCCAAATTCGCGATGAAAATGAGCTTCAAAGAGGGAGAGGAGAGTATGGGGGCGTGCCTTGGGTAAGTGGGCTCGGGTGAGAGTTGGAATCACCAAAAAAACTTAAAAATTGAATGAGATATTAAAGAATTAAAAAATATATTTAAAGCAGGAAATGGGCTTTCGGGCTGGCCCAACACCTTAATAAAAAACCCAAATCCATCATTATTATGGATGCCTATGAGGTCAAAATTGATATGGTGGTTTTAATATACCAGGGGATTCCAATTGGGAAGTGGAATGAGTGTAAAATGTTGAAAAATGAAGGAGTTATAAAAGAAACAAAATTTATTTTTAAATCTGGAAATGAGTTCATGGTTTGACCCAAATTTTGAAAACCCACCATTTCCACCAAAATGCATGGAAAACCCCCATAAAAAAGTAAGGATGAAAATTAAATGAAAAATACATTTAAAAGAAGTCATTTATGTGGCAATTCTCCCCACCATAAAACTTTTCTCCCTCGGAAAGACACAACAAGGCCAAAGGCAAAAACCAAACCCAACTGAAAGGCCAAAATGGGCTCATTTGCCATGTTTCACCGCCACCGAAAAAGCTAAGATATCTCCAGTTGATCAATCAAGGAAGGAATACTCTTAAAATCTAAAACATACTCCACTTTCCTGTAACAATCAATCACATTCCGAATTCATCCCAAATGAAACACCTCAAACACCATCTGAACAAGACTCAAGAAGTTTACCCAAATGAACAACAACATCGAACAAGGTTACACTGACCTTACTTTAAATAAACTGTTGGGTGCTATCCAATCCCAATGTTTACCCAATGAGGATGTTGGTAGTTAGATAGCTCCGAACGAGACTACCTACCGCCAAGCCAAGACCAAGGACAAAACCGAGTTACTAATACGAGGAAACTCAAATGGGCTCCCCACCGTGAGAGACAACTTAAATTTTCCCGAGACGGAATCGAGACACTAACAGGGGGAGGCTCGAACGGACTCCCCGATATAAGGGGTAGAATCTCATTAGATTTTTCCAAAAGAACTTACATGAGACCCATAGTGAGTCTCCCCACCATAAGAACCAACCATCTAAACCGACTAGCACGGTCCGACACGAAAAGACCCCAAAACATAAAGAGTTGGTGCGGCTGCACGATTAGTCCACACGGTTTGGGAATCCGTGCGCTAACCGTGCATAGCATTCTGTCAAAAGGGGAAACTTCGCACGGTTACATGGGCCAAGACACACGACCATGCGGTAGCTACTGTCTCTTATCGCATGGTTCCCTAGGTCGGCGCACGGTTACTACTAACCGTGCACAAACTGTGCACTTTAATATGCCTAGCCCAAATTTCCAACTTTTCTCCAAAAACTTAAGGAAACCAAAGGGGAAAAGTATGAACTCAGACTATAACATGGAAATGAGGTCCTCCCACCTCTACCACCGAACGGGAACAACTGGAACAAGATGGTGACACCATAGGTTTAAACTATTCCCATCTTTCATACTGAGGAGAGGACTTTGTACAAGGGTTTAAATGACCCTGAGATTTCCTCTGACTACGCGCCAGCTTCACTCTGGGGCATATGGTTGGAGCCCAAAAGATTGAGGCATTTTCGGCCTCGTAGTTAGGCTTTGGAAACTCCCTGCATGGAACCTCTTCTTTCGGTGCCACAAACAACTACACCGCAATCCCAGACAAGTTTACCAAGACATAAAGCACCCCAAACTCATCCTGCCTTAACCCGACATTTCACCGAAACAAGGGCTTAGGAGATGCACACACATCACCTCTTGTTTCTTCGGATGAAAAACAGAAAGAGAAAATGATATATAGAAACACCTTCCTCTAAATAAAGGACGTCGAGTTTTCCTGAAAGGAGACACACATCTGACAAAACAAAGACCCACAAAAGATTGTACAACTTCACCTTTACAATCAAATGAGCACATGACATCAAAAGGCGTCACCGAACATGTCCATTGCGACTGATAGAAACAATACAAGGAAGGAGATCTTATGCCATGTCCCAAACAACACACGATTTTGGAAAACCATAATATCTACTCATGAACAGATTTCCTACGCTGGTGGTTTAACACAAACCCCTACTTCGAGGAGACTGCGAAGGACCCAGAGTCCCTCTTAAACACCATCCAGATACTCATCCACACTAACAACCCCAGACCACTTCCACCTTCGATGAATCAGGTAACTTAAGATACTAAGGTTTATTTCAACCTTCCACGAGAACTCTCTCGCTACAAGAGGGTCCACAAAATAAAGGAAATAGTGTAAACTCAATCTCCCAAGCCTCGAGAAAAGGATTCCTTATATTGATCAACTGGAGGATTTTTCAAAGGCGAAACAATCTGGGTTGCACTTTAGTTGTGCACTAACCCTTAATGGGGGCGTACCTTATCCAATGAAAGAACCTAAAGACCCAACCATGCTGGTACATTGGTCGAAAAGTGCCACAAACTAGAACTGAACACGTGAGGGGAACCACCATAAAGGCTTCCCGAACTTTTATCAAAAGAGACCACTAACCAGCCCTTCAACCCAGCTTACCGACCAAACACAAACAAAAAACACGGTTCAAACATGAGAGGTTCTTGGACTCAAAACATCCCACAATATCAACATTTTAAAAAAACACATAATACACACCATCCCAAACCAGTAATCAAGACATCAAGTTTTCCTTTAAAAACATTTCTTTGAAAACAAACGGTTCAGCGGTTAGCGTATCCACGAATGGTACCCCATGAGCCTCATACATGCATGTTTTTGTGCTACACTGGGCACCCTCATATCCATCCCAGCACTCATCCAGTCATTCCATTAACCATCCATCATCCCATATAACCCCATGCATGTGGTCGCTCACGAAAATACCAAAGGTTAAAACAAAAATTCATTCCACTTTTCAAAATCAAAACAATCAACCAATACTTCTTTTTTCTCAAGACCGCTAACCACAAAATCAAAATCCCAATCATTCAAATGAATACTCACTTTCAAGTCATATACATCAATTTAAAAACATCTCATCCCATTAAAACACCTTTCAATAGTTTAGAAAACTCTATTGGGAACACTTTTTCAAAACCAACTTTAACATAATTTCTTACTTTCAAAAGAGGTGTAAACACACCATTTTCCATTTCAAAACAATTCTGAAAATTCAGTTCCACCATTTCAAAAATCAAACCATTCCCTCTTTAGAAAATCATTTCACAAAAACTTTACGCTTCTTAAAACCAAATCATTTTTTCTTTAAAACCAAACTTCCAAAATTTCAAAACTAAAGAACACAATACAATGCGGGAAGAAACTAGTTTCAGTGGGTGACTTGGACATATGGTTGACGACCATACGCCAATCACTTCACCATCACAGATAGTGCTCTAGGGTAATATCCTTGGCTCCACATGGCTTTACAGGCTTTGAGAGCTCACTGAAACCATTAACCCAACTATCTTTTCATTTCCCCTAATTATCATCAAACCAAGAAAACCAAAGGACTCAGACAAATCCCAACTTCTCCTGGCGACTCGAATCCCGTCATGGGGTGTGCTAGCCAGACACACTACCCATAACCGGAATTTCAAGTCCCGACAGTCCTTACTCCAGACTATCCTGACTGTTCCCCATATAACATGACCCAAAAGTGTGAACCTCCTCTGATATCATTTTGTCACGAACCAGATCTGGTCGCCATCAAAATCGGCACCCGACTCGGCCCGTGGCAAGGCCCGAAGGGCGTTTCCGATCCCCACGGGCTGGCACAAGTGCCCAGGTATCATAAACTGAAAATTGGAAATGATTTACCCAAGTTTATAAACATTAAACAACAAACAAATTCAATATGACAAATCTGGATTTTTCGAAACAAACTATCTTTTACAAAGAACCAGAATTGAATTACATAGTTTAAAACAATTATAAAAGACTACAACAACTGTAGAAACCCACAATGGACAGCCCAAGAACCATCCTCATGGCAAGAGGCACCGCTCTCAAGCCATCTCCACAAGAAAGCACCACGAAGGACCTGCTAGAATTCCGAACCACTGGCACTAAAAACTGTACCCAAACCTATGACAGAAATAACCAAGTCCACTTACACCCAAATGTGTAAGTAGGGTGTGAGCCAAAACCCAGTAGGATACCACCACTAAGAGATTCCATGTGATAAACATTTAGAGACGAAAAACATGCAAGTTTTCAAAACATGAAATGCTAGTTACAATTTCTAAAAGATGCAACTTTAAATAAAAACAGTTTTCAAGTGGGCTAATTTAAAGAATCAACACTTTTAAAATAAACTCCAAAGCTACTGAATTTTCCAGCCAAAAATATCGTATGCCGACGGTAAGCACAAATCATCTAATGAGCACAAGCAATAGGAAATAACCCCTAGGCACTAGCTCGTTGTGGGTCCCAGGTACCTCGTATCTCGGTGAGAGTAACCATCACAAATATCCGTTCTCGTGCACGGGCCACTAGTAGGGAACACACCTATAACCCAGTGGTCCCCAATCATCATCATCATCATCATATTTTAGTTAGTGTTGTAAGCGTCAATCTTGCTACATGAAACTGAGGCCAAACCCCACGGGATCACTAGCATACTAGTACACGACCACCCTCTAGGTTTCCCTCTTGTGCTCAAACAAGTTCAACAAGCCATCAAATATAATTTGCACATGAAAATACCAATTCTACATCATAAATTCACCAAACATCCCACATGTACATCACACAAGTCACAAAATACACTTTTCATTCAAATGCATATTGAAATTATACTCACACCAAAAAAGGCCCACAACACATTTTGCATATCTTTCACAATTCAACAAATCCTTTAAAAATTTTATAAAATCTTTCTCAAGATGCTAAACATCACGTAATAGCCCACTCACATGTTAAATAATACCCTTTTCATAACAAAATTCATTTTTCACATCACACTCACACAAAACAGCTCACAAACATGTTTTGAACCCACATCACAATTTCATAAATCAACTCGACAAATTACAAAACATTACCAAAACGTTGAATGACCAACTTATCTTTAAAAAACTCATTTTAAGAACATAATACCACCAAAACAGTACATAAGCATCTTTTGCACACTTTGTGTAACTCATTAAATCACTTACAATTTTCATAAAACCAACCCAAGAGGTATAACCATGGTTTGCACATAAAACCCATTTCGAAAACCCTCATTCAAGACCAAAATCATACCAATACCAACCCAAAACAGAATTGGCAGCCCTAACAACATTTATTAAACCACCCCCAAGTGTTATAAAAATACCTCAAATAATACCACAAAAGATACACATGAAAAACACACGTTTTCATAAATCGCCTTCAAGAAGTACAACATGGTTTTACACCTTAAACCCATTTAAAAACCAACTTTTAAACCCAAAGGCACACCAAGACCCTACCAAAGCAGAATTGGCAGCCCAAACAACAATTATTAAACCACCTGCATATGTTATAAAATACACCCAAATACTACCCCACGAGAAAACACCCAATTTCAAGCTAAAATGCAACAATAAAATTAAACACTTAACCAAATCCATCAAAAACAGTTTTCACACCACACACAACATATGAGGAACATGCAAAATAAGTAATTCAAGCAAACTAACTCATCAAGAAATGATTACACATGGAATCAACTACCTTCTGAGTCAAAACCCTTGAATCTTGGTGTGAAACCTCAACCGCACCTCCTCCGCACCACATGGAAGTGGAAAAAAACCCTAAACCATAAGATTTTACCAAAAATACCCCAAATCAAACCCTAGGTATGAACCCTAACTTGTGGACACTATAAACTCATGAAAGAGGGAGGAAACCTTAAGAAGAAGGAAGGAAATGAAGAGATAAACACTTACCCGAATAAATCTTGAAGAAAACGATCCAAATACACCAGTAGGTGGATTTCAAAACAACCATAAATGATAGTGAGGTTCGAATATGGCTGAGGAGGTCATGTAGGAACTGGAATGAGAGAAAAAGAGTAAAAATAGGAGTTATGAAAGAATCAATTTACCTCTTCAAATCTGGGCGATTTCTGAAATCCAGAGAAATTTTGTTCAAATTCGTGATGAAAATGAGCTCCAAAGAGGGGTAGGAGAGTATGGGGGCGCACCTTGGGTAAGTGGGATTGGGTGAGAGTTGGAATCATCGAAAAAACGTAAAAATTGAATGAGATATTAAATAATTAAAAAAAATATTTAAAGCAGGAAATGGACTTTCGGGCCGACACAACACCTTAATAAAAAACCCAAATCCATCGTTATTATGGATGCTTATGGGGTCAAAATTGATACGGTGATTTTAATATATTAAGGTATTCTAATTGGGAAGTGGAATGAGTGTAAAATTTTGAAAAATGAATGAGTTATAAAAGAAACAAAATTTATTTTTAAATTTGGAAATGGGTTCACGGTTTGACCCAAATTTTGAAAACCCACCATTTCCACCAAAATGCATGGAAAACTCCCATAAAAAAAGTAAGGATGGAAATTAAATGAAAAATACATTTAAAAGAAGTCATGTATGTAACAACCGCTGAACTCATGAGGGTATGCTTTCCTTAGGCAGATCCTAACTTTGGCCGGCACGGGCCAATGGTGAAAGTTAGTTTTTGGCCGCAAATAAAATAATTAAGTAACAATTATTTTATTGTTAAATTCTATAACTTCTAAACCATAACTCGGATTGAAAATCCGAGAGTACCGTTTGATTCATGGGGATGTTTTTCCTTTAGGAAGAGCCTAACCTCGACCGGCGCGGGTCGAGAGTGACTGCTAATAATTTTTGAACTTTGTTTAAAATACATTTAGTACACGCACGGGCGCTGTTTTCTATCTTTTAAACCGGTGCTTGGATTAAAAATCCGAGAGCACTGTTGAATCCGCAACATTGAGATTCACTTAAGAGAGGATTAACCTCGACCGCAGTTGGTCGGGTGAAAAAGTTAGTTTTTGCGACTTTTAATGAAATAATAAAATAACATAGAGATTGTTATTTTATTCTTTTTTTCCTACCACCTGTTGAGCAGTGGTGGCAGGGACCACGGAGATGGTCAGACATTTAATATGGGATATTAAATGCCCGGTTACACCTTGTTTGTGTAACCACCCCTCGTATAATTAATTTAGCACATTAATTACGTCGATTAATGAATCTCATTAATTTCTCGGTGTGTTACTCACCCTTTCTCCCCTCTATTTAAATGAGGATTGTGGTGAAGTTTTGACACGGCTTCACCAAGCAAGGAACCTCTGGCGAAGTGACGCGACGTCTTCCACCGACGAGGAATGGAAGCTTGGACGTAGTTAGGGGAATCGACGACGAACGCCAGTGGCTTCCACGGACAATGATTCTTCATCCACCACCGCGACGTCCCCAACGAATCACGAGGTAGGGGTTGTCTTTTAATTCAAGAATTTCCTACGATTCTTCTACTTGTTCTTGAATTTGCGGGTGGTCGTTGCGGGGGATTTGAACAAGGTTTATCATTATTTGAATATGATGTATAAATTACTCCCTTTTGTTATAATGCTAACGCGGAGGGCACGGGCCAAACGAACAAGGCCCGGACCCTCTGCCGCTTGATTTTTTCATTACGTTCTTCGGAGGCGGGTTGTTCAAACTTGACGGAACCTTGAAACCAAGAGGCGTGCAATGACGGTGGCATCTCGAGAGTACCGTAGGTCCGTCAAGAAGGAATAAAGGACCACCAGAGCTCACCTGGTGGCCCGCAGAAGATTCGCCGGCGGCGAAGGTGGCGGCCGACGCTCGCCGGCCGCGGAGGAGGGTGACACCGCGGCGGACTGAAGGGGCGGCCGGCTGCGGTGACGGCGAGGTGGCGCGCCGTCGCACGCCGCAGTGAACGAGTCGCGGCTACGAAGCTGTGGCGAAGGTCGGGACCCGCTCCCTGCGGGTCCCGTGGGTGATGAGGCGGCGCCACCTGACGCCGCGCTTTAATAAACCGAACGACTTTTTGAGCCTTTCGGGAGGCGGACAACGCGACCCCCCGCGCGGGTCACTCCAGCCAGCGGGCTGGACCGCTCGGCGGGCCGCCCCCAGCCGGCGGGCCAGGCCGGTCAGACCCAGACCGGACCCGGACCCCTCTCGGGCTCAGTTATGCTTAAAAGGTCGTATCTTGCAAACCGAACGTTCGTTTGACGAACCATCTATGGAACTGGGATGCTTGGAGCGAGACGATCCTTTTGAGATACTCCACGTGACTTTAGGAGAAAGTTGGAGTTTTGCCGGGTTGGATCGTACTCGAATCTAACCGGGCCCTCGGCACTAAAATTCCTATAGCTTACAGACCGAGTGTCCGGTTGATTCGCCGCCTGTTGCGTTGGAACCCTTATGGCATGACAGATCATCGAGTTACTTCTTTGTGGAACTTCGTGGCGATTGAGGTATGACTGATAACCGGAAGAGCAGAACCAGGGTGTTTCTTGTAGTGAGAGTTAGGATGACTACTCCCTTGATGACTCAAGGAGCGGGTATTCCTTACTCCTCTGCTCCGGTAGAGACGGGACTCCCCACGTCATGAGTGCGGGTTTGTTTCTCTCTGATTGGTTTTTCTATCTTTGGAGTTAGTATTCCCCTATTGGACTGGGGCGCGGGTCCTCCATACTTAACTCACATAGAGTGAGGTACTCCCTTACCGGGTAGGGTGTGGGTCCTCTATGTTAGGAGTAGGTACTCCCCTGTCAACACAGGGTGCGGGTCGTAGTGCTACAGCAGAGTCAGTACTCCCCTACCATGCCAAGGTGCGGGTTCTCTAGCCTTGGGTCGGTACTCCCCTGACGTACTAGGGCGCGGGTCCCCCATAGAGAACAAACTACCAGAGTTGTACTCCCCTACCGGGTAGGGTGCGAGTCCTCACACATAGAGTCGGTACTCCCCTACCGTGCCAGGTTATGAGTCCTCTAGCCTGGGGTTGGTACTTCCCTGACGTACTAGGGCGCGGGTCCCCCACAACGAACAAACTACCAGAGTTGTACTCCCCTACCGGGTAGGGTGCGGGTCCTCACATATGGAGTAGTACTCCCCCGTCTCCGAGTAACGATGGGGAGCGGGTCCTTTAGGGGAATTGGAGCTCCCTCGACTGCAGGACATAGTGTCGAGGAGTGGAGCTCTTCACTTTGTTTCCCTTGGTCTTGCCTCGGGCGCAAGACTGTGACTACAAGACCTCTAGTGTCGGGCACTAGAGGCAGTTGTAGCAGAAAGTTCTTGATGGAGAACATCTTCTTGGACGTTCCATTAGGAATGGTTGAGTTGTACCTGATGAAGTACATCTCTCAGACGGGTGCCATCAGGGATGGCCAGTTTATGGAGCGTGTACTCCTGATCCTTGAGTTACGCTTTGAGCCTTCTTTGGAAATCCTGGAAATGGCTTGAGGTTGGGGCCTTATGTTTCTTTGTGGATGAGACGAGTATATCTGGTTTGAGCTGTGTCTTTTGTTTTGTGCTTTGTTATTGAGATTATGTTTTGTGGTTTTTCTTTGTGAAATTCTGAGACCTTCGGGGGTCTCGGGGTCCTTACTGGGTATTGTTATACTCACCCCTGCACGGGCTTTGTCCGCACCTTGTTGTGTCTTGTGCAGACGACGAGCAGCTTGGCTGAGACTTGAGGGAGCCAGGTCTAGGCGGTACACGGAGGAGACTGACTGACGTGGAGAGCTATGGAGATGAGTTGTACCTACCCTTCAGGTAGGATTCTTGGTGGACGATCGCAGGAGTTGTTTCTGTTTTTCAGTTGTAATTGTATCTTTCAGTTGAGCTTGTATTTCGGCCCCTTACTTTCAGTACACTTTTATTACTGTAGTTTTACTTCGTGGTTGCATCTTGCTGTGTTCTTGGACTATGTGTTTGTACAGTTTTAAAGGCAATGCCTTCCCATTTTCGGGAAATGTCTTTCTGGTGCTAGTCGCCAACCCCTGACCTATGGAATGTGGGTTTGGGGTAGTCACGACACGAGTCCTGGGGGACGGTTCGTGACAAAGTGGTATCAGAGTCGGTTCTACCGAAGAACTAGGACTCTGATATTTCTAATGGAGCAATAGTGTTAAGTGTTTTGAGTGTGGTTTTCAGTTTGGGGAGTCTAGTGTTGGCGCGGTGGCCGACGTATCAATACACCAGGACCCTGAATTCTGATTTCCGACTCGGTGCACGAAAACACTGATTGCGTGTGTTTTGGAAATGTTTTTTCTTTTGATCTTTTTTGATTCATCTCACCAGGTATAACTTATTGATCGTGGTTTATCTTGATTCTTTTTCAAGATGCCTCCATGCAGACAGCCATCCAGGATTCCAATGCGTGACCATGGGGATGGTCCATAGTGTGATGAGGCTTCAGTACAAGGATTTTTGCCCAAGATAGGTACCATCGGGTGGTGTCCCAGCGATACTACTGCTCGTTGGTCAGCAGTTACTACCAGTGCTACCAGTAGAGGACACTTATAGGCTCAGTGCCTTACACGAGTTTCAGTGACAGATACCCCTCAGGTTCCGAGGCGAGTCCGACTCACAGGCGGCTAAGGACTGGCTTGAGGTGGTGACTGAGTTTCCATCTAGTCAGATCACCATTAGATCGGATGGTGGTCCTGGCAGTGAGCATTCTATGTGGCTCAGCAGGGTGATGATAGAGTTTAGATTACCCCTATCTTACGATGAGGTGACTTTTTCCCATGGACAGAGCTTGAGAACCTTCCTCAGAGAAGGGGGTCTCTTGCCATAAAAAGCTAAGGGGTAAGTGTTCCCAAGAGATTCTACAGCTTCGGCAGGACGACATGTCGGTAGTTGAGTATTCATTGAGGCATACCGACCATTCCAGGTACTCGATGAATACGATACGACCAGTGCTTCAGGGCTTGGACCTCTGAGCGAGATGTGTTTAGGGACATCCGAGCTAGCAATATTTCTCTGTGCATTCCTAATTATGCTAGGGTGCTAGAGAGAACCTTTGTGGTTGAAAATTCTTTGGCTAAGCAGAAACAACCAGTGAATGTCAGCTGTGGGAAAGGAGGAAACTGACGTCAGTCTTGGAGACTTGGATGTGTAAAATGCTTTGGGAAGAGGAAGCGATAGGGACAGATGAATCTGCAGGAAAATAGATGTGAAAGAGGAGCTAGGAGAGCAGCAGGAGGTGGTATACATTTCAATATGTTACAACCAGCACCCCAATGTGGACCCCACCAGGCCCAGGGAGCTGGAGGACAGAGGAAGGGAGTAGCTTCATGTAGTCAAGGAGTGTGACCCAATGACTCTAGGAATGATTCGAGGTATGATCTGTGCCTACTACTAGGTGTCGTATTAATAGACATAGGTGCTAATCATTCCTTCTTTCCACGAATCTTGTTCAAGATCTAGAGTTTCCGGTTAAACCGTTGACTTGACCCTTACATTTGGAGATACCTTTGGGAGGAGACTCAATAATCACACTTATGCCGACGGTGTGATCTGCCCCTTGAGGCGAGAGTTTCGGTTGGAACCTCTTGGTGGCAGCGTCGAGGCCTTACGACGTTAGTTTGGGTATGGATTAGACATCCACAGTTCATAGTCAGATTGACTGTTTTAGGAAAAAGGATGTGGTATATCTACAACGTTGTAATGAAGTTTTCCTTGGTCGGTGAAAAAGGAAACTCAGGCAGCACAGGATAAACTCATGCATAGGAGGGTGCAACTGATCACTCTTGAGTCGGCCAACCTTACCCTCGTGGCAGCAGGAGTTTTGAGTTTTCAGTTCCCAACAATAGTGGTAGAGTGCAAGAACATCTTTTCAAAAGATGTTTCTAGGATTACCTCCCTGAAGGGAGGACTTCTACATTGACTTGTAACCAACGACGGCAACGAAATCTACAACTGCATATCGGATGGATCCCGCAGAGCTCCGGGAGCTGAGAGTTTAGAAGGGGGACGTGGTGGCAGATGCACTCAGCAGGAGGTCTAGTTTACAGCTGCTGAGTGAGGCGTCAGAGCAGCTAGCTGCGTTACAGAAACCCTTCGTGGATAGTGATGGAGTAGCTTACCTCCAGTTTATAACTGTCACTCCCCCACACCTTCAGTGAGTTCGGGAGGCACAGCTTGGGGACGTGGACTGCGAGGCCCGACGTGCTTAGATATCCTCAGGACAGGCTCCTGAAGGATTTTCCGAAGGTTGAGAGCACGTCATCCTTTTCATAGGACACACTATGGTACCAGTGACGCTACCAAAAGAGGTGTTGAGGGAGTTCCACACATCCCCCTATGGCGGTACATCCTGGTGTGGCGAAGATGTACCAGGACCTTCGGCGTCAGTACTAGTGGTCAGGGATGAAGACTGCACATAGCCGACAGAAGTCTTATGCCGACAGGAGATGAAGACCCTTGGAGTTAGAGGAGGGAGCCCATGTCTTCCTACGGGTCTCACCCTGACGGGGATTGCAGAGATTTGGCCGGGGCGACAAGCCATCTCCGAGGTTCATCAGACCTTTCCAGTTTCTCAGCAGAGTGGGCGAGGTGGCATACCTTCTAGCTCTTCCCCCACAGATGCACCAGGTGCATAATGTTTTCCATGTGTTGTAGCTAAGGAGGTGTGTGCATGATCCATCGCACGTTATCGACTAGGGAAAGTTGGACTTTGACGATGGGGTGACTTTTACGGAGTTCCCGATGGAGATAGAGGATTGATAGGAGCGAGTCCTTCGAGGACGGTGGATCCCTCTGGTGCGAGTTCGGTGGCAGCATGAGAGCCTCCAGGAGATCACATGGGAGTGGGAGCCTCAGATTCGTGCTCAGTACCCTCATTTGTTTGGTTTCTTTGTTTTGGATTCCAAGGACGTAAATCCCTAAGGTTGGGAGAATGTAATGTCCCAGAATTTCCTTATATATTTTTTTAATTATAGGGAATTATTTCAAGACCGTGAAATATGACGGCACGTAATTCCGATGCCCGGAGTGCTCAGAATGATCCGTCGAAAGTTGTTAAGTTTAAAATATCCCATGTGAGTAGTTTTTCTGAAAAAGTGGAATAACTATTAAACAGGTGCCTAGATTAGAAATCTGAGGACACCGTTGCGTTCAGGATGGCGAGTTTACTCTAGGCACGACTTAAGTTTAGTCGGCGCAGAACTCCAGTGAGAAAACTCAAAAATGACATAACCGTAAATAAAATAATTAAATAAAATTATTTTATTTTTCAAATGCTTATAACTCACGAACGGTGACTCGGAGTAAAAATCTGAGACCACCGCTGAACTCGTGAGGGTATTCTTTCCTTAGGCAGATCCTAACTTTGACCGGTGCGGACCAACAATGGAAGTTAGTTTTTGACTGCAAATAAAATAATTAAGTAACAATTATTTTATTGTTAAATTCTCTAACTTCTAAACTGTAACTTGGATTAAAAATTCAAGAGTATCGTTGGATTTGTGGGGTTGTTTTTCCCTTAGGCGGAGCCTAACATCGACCGGCGCGTGTTGAGGGTGATTGTTAATAATTTTTAAACTTTTTTTAAGGTAGGTTCGGTAAACGTGCGAACGACGTTTTCTATCTTTTGAAGCGGTGCTTGGATAAAAAATTTGAGAGCACCGTTGAATCCGCAGCGCCAGGATTTTCTTAAGGGAGGCTTAACCTCGACCGCAGTTAGTCGGGTGAAAAAGTTAGTTTTTGCGACTTTTAATGAAATAATAAAATAACAGAGATTGTTATTTTATTCTTTTTTTCCTACCACGTGTTGAGCGGTGGTGGTGGCGACCATGGAGGTGGTTAGACATTTAATATGGGATATTAAATGCCCGGTTACACCTTGGTTGTGTAACCACCCATCGTGTAATTAATGTAGCACATTAATTACGTTGATTAATGAATCTCATTAATTTCTCGGTGCGTTACTCACCCTTTCTCCCCTCTATTTAAATGAGGCTTGGGGTGGAGTTTTGACACGACTTCACCAAACAAGGAACCTCTGGTGAAGTGACGTGACGTCTTCCATCGACGAGGAACGGAATCATGGACGTCGTTGGGGGGATTGACGACGAACGCCGACGGCTTCCACGGACAGGGATTCTTCACCCACCACCGCGACGTCCCCAACGAATCACGAGGTAGGAGTTGTCTTTTAATTCAAGAATTTTCCATGATTCTTTTACTCGTTCTTGAATTTGTGGGTGGTCGTTGCAGGGGATTTGAATGGGGTTTATCATTATTTTAATGTGATTTATAAATTAATTCCTCTTGTTATAATGCTAACGCAGAGGGTGCGGGCCAAACGAACAAGGCCCAGACCCTCCATTGCTTGTTTTTTTCATTACGTTCTTCGGAGGTGGGTTGTTACAACTTGATGGAACCTTGAAACCAAGAGGCGCACAACGAAGGCGACATCTCGGGAGGACCGTAGGTGCGTCCGGAAGGAAGAATGGATCACCGGAGCTCACCCGGTGACCCGCGGAAGATTCGCTGGTGACCCACAGCTACGAAGCCGCGACGAAGGCCGGGACTCGCTCCCTGCGGGTCCTGTGGGTGATGAGGCGGCGCCACTTGGCGCCGCCCTTTAATAAACCGAACGACTCTTTGAGCCGTTCGGGAGGCGGACCGCGCGACCCCCCGCGCGGGTCGCGCCAGCCGGTGGGCCGCGCTCAGCCGACAGGCCGGGCCGGCCCAGGCCGGTTGGGGTCGGGCCGGGTCAGACCTGGACTAGGTCGGGCCAGGCCGGGTCGGTCTGACCGGACCCGGACCCCTCTCGGGCCCAGTTACGCTTAAAAGGCTGTATCTTGCGAACCAGGCGTCCGTTTGACGAACCGTCTACGGCGCTGAGATCCTTGAAACCACTGCTTGCATGAATCATATAGGATTTTGAGTGTTTCCTCGTGTCCTTCTTGAGTCAGCTCACCTGGTATAACCTATTGACTGTGGTTCATCTTGATCTATTTCAAAATGCCTCCATG
Organism: Viscum album; assembly: GCA_963277665.1. Taxonomy (NCBI): domain Eukaryota; kingdom Viridiplantae; phylum Streptophyta; class Magnoliopsida; order Santalales; family Viscaceae; genus Viscum; species Viscum album. The sequence goes on from OY728141.1 coordinate 1,433,056,908, forward strand.
CAGACAGCCAACAAGGATTCCATTGCATAACCATAGGGATGGTATGCCCAGTGATAAGGCATCAGTATAGGGACTGGTACTAGAGAGGGCCCCACTGGGAGGTGCACCAGCGTTGGCACCACCTGTTGGTCAGCAGTTTCTACCGGGGCTACCGGTAGAGGATGCACGTAGGATCAGTTCCTTACATGAGTTCTAGAGGTAGATACCTCCTAGGTTTATGGGTGATACTGACCCCCAGGTGGCAGAGGATTGTCTTGAGGTGGTTACGCGAGTTTTCCGTCTAGTGAGGACGCCTCTTGACTAGATGTTGATCTTAGCCACGAGTCTTCTTTAGGGCTTAGTGGGGAGATGGTGGAGCCTGACAATTCAAACACACGACGAGGTGACCCTCACCTGTACAAACTTTGAGTGCCTCTTCAGAGAGGATTTCTTTCCAATGACGCTACACTCAGTGTGCATACAGGAGCTATTTCACCTACATCAGGGTGGAATGACAGTAGTGGAGTGCTCAGAGAGATTCACTAATCTTTCTCACTACTCCACGTACATGGTGCGAGAATCATTCTTCAAGGATCAATATTTTGAGCAGGGACTACACCGGGATATTAGGATGTCTATGGTATCGTTTAGCATCCCTACTCGAGTTGGGGTGCTGGAGCGAGCCCTACTCGTGGAGAGCTTCCTAGCGGAGTAGGCGCTAGCAGCAGGAGCTACCAGTAGACCCTGGGTGGAGGAGTCTTTAGCTATGGGTAGAAGGTAGTAGACATGGGGGACCAAGTGGGCCAGGACTTTTGGTGGATGACCCTAGGATGCAAGATTAGCGATACAAGACCCCCAGGGCAGAGGGAGTCGTCAGAGGGGCAGGTTGTGCTACTCATGTGGCGGGTAGGGGCACATGGTGCGTGATTGCCCGAATCGCTGCACAGACGACCAGAAGACGGTCTAGGGACTACCGAGGTAGAGGCAGAGATTTGAGAGGGGTGTTCCCCAGGGTGGAAGATGTGGCAGGGGAGTCAGTAGAGCAGTAGGTGGTGAGCGGAGGTTTGATGTGCTACCACCACCATCCCCAGGTGGTCCACCATGGGCTTCAGGAGCTATTGGAGAAAGGAGAGTCCAGCTACAGGAGATGGAGTCCTATGACCATGGACCTCTAGAGATGATTAGAGGTACAATCTATGTATTCTCAACCTTATCAGCAGTTCTTATAGACACAAGTGTCAGTCACTCTTTCCTTACCACAGACCTTTTTCGGAGCTCGGAGATTCTGGTGGAGATGTTGGCTCAATCCTTACAATTAGAGACTCCTAAGGAAGGGGATTCGATGATTACACACTGGTGTCGACAGTGTAAGATAACTCTGGGAGGTGAGAGTTTTGGTTGGGATCTCCTAGTAGTAGCATCGAGTCCCTACAATGTTATTCTGGGTATGGACTGGTTATCCACAGTCCATACTCAGATTGGTTGTTTTAGGTGTAGAGTGCGGTGTGTCCACGAATATGGGACCAGGTTTTCCTTCACTGGAGAAAAGGGAGCTCTTACAACATAAGATGGACTTTCTTAGAGGATGGTGCAGCCGATCACTCACCATTTGGCTAGCCTCACCCACAATGCGGTGGACAAGAAGATTCCTCACTTTCCTATAGTGGTGGATGAGTACGAAGAAATATTTCCTGAGGATGTTTCGAGATTACCCCCTCATAGGAAGGTTGACTTCTGCATCGATCTATACCCCGAGACAACACCGATATCCACACCATCATATTAGATGGATCCTACAACGCTTCGTGAGTTGAGAGTATATCTAGAGGATTTACAGAAGAAGGGATTTGTGAGACCCAGTGTTTCCTGTGGGTAGCCCCAATATTTTTTACCAAGAAGGTATATGGGAGTTTGAGGTTTTGTGTGGACTTCCGACACCTGGATCAGGTGACCGTGAAGAACAAGTATCCACTACTGAGGATCAATGACCTCTTCAATCAGATGAAGAGAGGAAGATGATTCTCTAATATAGACCTTAGATCATGCTATCACCAGATTCATGTACAGGATGAGGATGTACTAAATACAGCCTTCAAATGTTGGTATAGCCACTATGTGTTCTTGGTGATGCCTTCTAGAATAACCAATGTCCTAATAGGGTACATGGGACTCATGAACAGGATCTTCCAGCCTTACCTTGACCTATTCATTGTGGTCTTCATTGATGACATCCCAATGTACTCAGTGTCTAAGGAGGAGCACACTACACGCCTACAGATAACCCTGGATACACTCTAAGAGCACCATCTTTATGGGAATCTCTTGAAGTTTCAGTTCTATATTTGAAAGGTCCACATTCTGGGACAAGTTATTTTGGAGGTAGTAGTTTCAGTGGATCCAGCAAAGATAGAGGCGGTGCTTGCTTGGGAGTTACCCAGGAGTGTGACTGAGGTAAAGACTGACGAGATCCCCCATCTTAAGACTACCAGAGGAGGGCGTTGGGTATGTAGTTTTCAACAACACGTCAGGGACCAGACTGGGTTGTTTCATGATGTAGGGACAAGTAGTGATCGCCTATGGTTCATGGCAGTTGAGGCAGCATGAGCAGAATTATGTGACCCATGACCTGGAGCTAGCAGTAGTGGTATTTTCTTTGAAGATGTAGTGGCACTACTTGATGGGTGAGCAGTTTAACTTCTACTCTGCCCACAAAAGTATTAGGTATATTTTCTCCTAGAAGGACCTAAACTTGAGGCAATGGTGGTTTCTAGAGTTCCTCCATGATTATGAATTTGAGATAGTTTATACTCCTGTGAAGGGGAACGTGGCAGCAGACGTTCTTAGCAGGAGATATGGTTTGTAGTTGCTGAGTGAGGTATCGGAGAAGTTATCCATGATGTAGATATCCTTCATGGATGGAGATAGAGAAGCTCATATTTAGTCGATGGATGTCACTCCCCCAATCTTACAGTGAGTTAGGGAGGCACAGCTTGTGGATGTTGAATGTGAGGCCTGACATGCTTAGTTATCAACAGGACAAGCTCCAGATGGATATTTGATAGGTGGCGGAGAGCACGTCATCCTTTTCAAAGGGCACACCATTATGCTAGTGGAATCTTGTGACAAGGTTCTAAGGGAGTTCCACACCTCCCCTTTGGCGGTACATCCAGAAGTGTAAAAGATTTACTAAGACCCCTGATGTCAATATTGGTGGCTGGGGATGAAGAACGAAGTAGCGGAGTTTGTTTTACGGTGCCTCATTTGTCAACAAGTGAAGGCAGAGCATCAGGTTATAACAGGCTTGACTCAGCTGCTTGAGGTGCCGAAGTGGAAGTGGGATGGTATCTCGATGGACTTCATGATGGGTTTACCCTGGACTTCTAGGGGGCACGATACCATCTAGGTGGTTTTTGACTAACTCACCAAGTCGGCCCACTTTCTACCCATCCGGGAGTAGGGTTCAGTAGAGATCTTGGGATGCTTCTACATGTAGGAGATAGTTCAAATCCATGGAGTCCCATCGATGATAGTCTCGGATCGAGACACGTGCTTTACATCTCGGTTGTGGAAGGGGTTGCAGGAGGTGTTCGGGGCTTAGCTGTGCTTGAGTACAGCTTTCCATCCCCAGACAGATGGTCAGACGGAGAGGACTATCTAGGTTTTAGAGGACATACTTTGTTCTTGTATCCTAGACTTCAGGCACAGTTGGGAGGATCACCTACCACTAGTGGAGTTCACGTACAACAACAGCTACCACTCCACTATTGGTATGACACCATTCTAGGCACTGTATGGGCGACCATGCAGGTCACCGTTATGTTGGAAAGACCCGAGGGAGTCCGCACTCATGGGTCTAGAGATAGTACAGGCTACCACTGAGAAGGTGTAGGTCATCCAAGAGAGGATGAGGACTGCACAGAGCAGATACAAATCTTATACTGACAGGAGATTAAGGCCCATGGAGTTTGAGGAGGGAGACCATGTGTTCCTTCGGGTCTCACCTTGATAGGGATTGTGGAGATTTGGTTGGGGTGGCAAGCTATCTCTGAGGTTCATCGGACCTTTTCAGATTCTGAGCAGAGTTAGCGAGGTGTCATACCACCTAGCTATCCCCACACAGATGCATCGGGTGCATAATGTCTTCCACGTATCACAACTAAGAAGATATGTGCATGATCCATCGCACATCGTCAACTGGGGTGAGATAGATATTAATGATAGAGAAACGTTTGTAGAGTTCCCAGTAGAGATTGAAGATCGATAGGAGTGGATCCTTTATGGATGGTTGAATCCTCTGGTGCATGTTCGGTGGCAGCATGAGAATCTCTAAGAGAGAACTTGTGAGCGGGAGACTCAGATCCAAGCTCAGTACCCCCATTTGTTTGTTTATCCCTTATTTTGGCTTATGAGGATGAAAATCCCTAAAAGTGGGGGTAATATAATGTCCCAGAAATTTTATGTAATTTTTTTAATTATATGGAATTATTTTGATACCAAGCGCTCAGACAAAACTTGATTCTGAGGCATAGTGAGCCCTAAATAAGTGTTTGAACATTTTTTACGTTTATTTAAAATAGCGCACGTGATCAGTTTTGGCAATTTCTAAATGGGTGCTCGGATTAAAAATATGATGTCACAATTGCGTCCGGTTTGAAGACTTTGCCAATGAATGGAATTAACCTCGACCGGTGTGGGTCGAGGGAAAAAGTTAATTTTAAAACTTTTAAGAAAATTTAATAAAAGAAATTTTCTTAAGGAAAATTAAAATAAACTTTTGGTTTATTTTATTTAAATTTTAAATTTCGATACAGTATAATAGAAACATTATTTCATAAATGAAACAACATAACGACGTTGCAACGCAGTGTAACAGAAATGCTAAAATGTGTTTTCTACCTTTAATGTATCGACTGAAGACCAATCATTGGCACATTGGAAAATTGCTCTGAACCCTTAGAGGTTTGGTGTTGGCGAGCGACGATCGACAAACGGCCACTAATGACGAATTGTGGAGCGATGAACACAGTGGTGCGATCCTCACCAAAGAATGATCCTACTTCGAGGTAGGGGTTTGTTCTTGATGAAATTATTTCCCCATTATTTATTTCTAAACAATGAACGTGTATTAACCCACTAATAGGTTGATCTGTGGGTTAGTTGTTCTTGCGGGGTGTATTTGTTTATCTCGGGCTCGAAGGGATAGAAACTTAGTGTTAATCATCTCCCTTTTTATTCTAACACGGAGGAATCTGACCGACAAGAACAAGGCCAGATCCCTCCATTGTGGGTATTCTTGTGTTCTTCATGACCGAACCCCTAGGTCAATGACAATACATACTTGAACTCATAGTAGCAACGACGATGATTTGAGGATCCCGAATACACTCTTGGTTCAAAAATTGGACCACCGGATTGGACCTGGTGGCCCGTGAAAGGCACTATTGGCGCACCACGGTGGTGGACAAGGCCCGAGACATTTGGCCGCAGGTGGTGATCGAAGGGCCACCAGCAGCATTCACTGGTGACGATGCACAAGGGGGCTTGTGGCATCCCGTCGCGGGTGGTGGATCGAGCTGCCAGCAGCGGCGCACGTGGACGTGGCGACCGCGCCGCGTCATGCGGCTGGAGGCCGTAGTCCACCTAGACCACAGTGGTGACTCGTGGCACCCGTTGCATCCTGGGTGAACCGGACTATCCCACGGACCAGGTCGTTTCGGTGGACACCGATTTGGGTCGGGTCGGGTCGGTCCATCCGGGGCGGACTGAGACCCAGACCTAACCAGCCCCTTTTTACTAAAATGCCCATAACTTTCAAACTATGCATCCGATTGACGAGATGTTTACGGAGTTGGGACCCTCGCAACAAGATGGTCCTTTTGACATACTCCAAGTGATTTTTTCTGAAAGTTGAGATATGACCAATAGCTTGAGGATTAGATTCTCCCAGAATCAAGAGCGCTATGAGCGGGAATCCTACGACTAGAAGTGACGAGTGGATCTCAGTGGCCTAGTTACTAAGAGGACCTTAGTGGCCCGGCAGATGAGCGAACCTCGGTGGTCAGGCAGATGAGTGGACCTCAGTGGCCCGGCAGACTAGTGGACCTCAGTGGCTTGACAGACCATAGTGACCCATTGAGGACGAGTCCCTCAGTAGTACAAGATGTTCAGTTTTATGGCTGGTAATCTTGCTTTCTATAATTTAGCTTATACCTGTGTGAGCTGAAAATTATTAGTGTGTACTTTTACTTTGTGGTCTTTCTTTGTGTTTTGGGGTCCCTACTGAGTATTGTGTTACTCACCCCTACACGGGATTCACCCACATGTGTTGTGTCTTGTGCAGACGACTGAAGCTTTGACAGAGACCTTGGTGGTCCAGGACTAGGCAGTGCCCAGTGAGATCAGACATGCGAGGCATACTCCTACAGCTTCTAGTAGCTACTCTAAACCTACCCTTCAGGTATTATTTTTCTGCAGATAGATTACCAGAGATCTTTTACTCACTTGTTTTCAGTTTCTCTTTTTGTTGGGTTTGTATTTTGGCCCATTTTACTTACATCTTGTACCTCTACTCTCAGTGGTTGTTTTAATGGTATGGATGTTTTCCTTTTCGGTATTTTGGTTTGGGTTTGTGAGTGTGCATGTGTATAGGTACTCAGCAAATGCCTCCCACTTGTAGGATAATGCCTTCGATGCTAGTCACCATCCCCTAGCCTTTGGGAGGTGAGCTTGGGGTAGTTACGGCATGCGCCCTAGGGGATGAGTCATGATAGTTCAAAGTGGACAAATCATCCTCAAGGTTCACTAAAGGGGTTTTAGGTTCATGCGTATTTGAATCATCAAATTTGATATGAATAGATACTTCCACAATATTGGTTTTTTGTTAAAACTATATAAGATTTACTATAATTTTAATAACCAAGGAAAATTCCTTCATCACTTTTGGAGGCAAACTTGTCAAGATCATCCTTAGTGTTAAGAATAAAGACTTTGCAACTGAAAACTCTAAAGTAATTAACCTTAGGATTTCTATTATTCCAAAGTTCATAAGGGTTTTTCTTCATGATAGGTTTAATTAAAACTCGATTAATTATATAGCAAGTTGTGTTCACAGCCTCTATCCAAAAGTAGATAGGTAAGTCATATTCATTAAACATTGTTCGGGCTATCTCTTAAAGTGTTCTATTTCTTCTTTCTACAACTCCATTATTCTGAGGGGTCCTAATAGAATATAAGTTTTGTTTATAGCCATTTTGTGAGCAAAAGGATTCAAAGTCTTGATTTTCAAACTCACAGCCATGGTCACTTCTTAAAGTCTTAATTCTAAGTCCACTTAGCTTTTTTATAGATTTAGCATATTTGGTAAAATAATGATTATACACTAAATGAGGCTAATATTAATTGTTAATATACATAATATTCATGTTCTTTATTATTCATAAACACCATTTTAGTGCATTTTACACTTTGAACATCATTTCACATTATGATTGTAATACCTTCTTAAAATGCACTATTATGTGGTACATTTTTTAACATCATTTGAAGTACCAAATGATTCATCTAATTATACATATTTTAATTTGATATTTTTTGAAATTTATCTACACTCCAATATGAACATGTTTCATTCAGGGATCAATGGATAATTCATGGAGGATGATGGAGATATTTGGCAATGAAAGGAAGCAATTCTGGAGAAGGCAAATTGGACACCATCCCACTGATGAGACTGTGGGGCCCAAAATACAGGCCGAATTAACCCCAAATTTCGTGGTATGCTAGAATACATGTCTAGGAACAAATAACTCTTTAGGATCCAATGCTAATTCTTCCTCCATGGTGTCCATTTAGGCGGCCCAAGTTAGAGATAAAATTATGGGCCAGATTCTGCGGCCCAGAAAAACATTCCACCAATTAAACCATATCTCGAAAACCATAACTCCTTTTGGGCTGAGATTTTACAGGATGTTAGGGGACATCCGTAGATTAATTTAAGTATTCTATGTCCCACCCAAATTCGGCCATCTAGAAGGTGTTCCAAGTGTGTATGTTCGGTGCATGAAAGCTGGATGCCTTTTCGGGTCAAGGATGGAAAGTATTCTTTCCACAAACTTTCCACCACCCTAGACCTACCATACTCAAGTGGGATGACTTGTACTGTTGGAGGCTCGACCCAAGGCTCCCAAAATGCCTATTTAAGGCAGTGGTGGTGAAGGAGTTTTAAAAAATCTTGGATGCTTTGTTCAATTGTAATGTTATGCTGCAATTTTGTTGTCTCAAATTTGTCTTTCACATGTAAGTTGTTCAATTTACTTTAGTTTCTTAATAAAAGTTCTTATTCTACTCTTATTATGTTGTTATTCATATAAATTTGATACCGTTGGATCAAGGTGTGAATTTATTCACACCAAAACTTGTGAAATTATTCACACAACAGTGGAGTGATCAATTTATTTTTATTGTTTTCTTTACTTCTCCATTTCCTCCCTCATGAGTCTACTTTCCGCTTCCATTGAAACCATGAGATCAATGGAGGGCTAACCCAATTATGGGTTGATACAAAGGAGTAGAAAGGGGCTGGATTGGATGTTATTTATCACCTCATTAATGTATAATCACTTCTTTAATTGAGATTTTTATTTGATGATTTTTAAACTCCATCGTCCTTGTTGAATTTAAGGCCACACACTTCAAGTGCTAATAAGAACCTTTACCTTGAAGTGCTCAAAACTTTGATCATTCAAGTGTATAGGTGATTAGTATTAAAGGGTGTAGGCATTAGACCATTAAGTGATGATGTTGTTTTATCTCCTTAAATGAACTCATCTCAAATATAAGAAATTGAAATCATTAAAAAGGAAATACGTCCAATCCACCCCGAGCGATAACCAAGGATCAACTCATTATTTTAAATTGAATTCACTTAAGTATCTTAGATTTCACTTACACCCATATAAAATCAACCCAAATTTGGCCACTTCATAGCCAAAAATAGTCCTTAAAATGTGCGTGTCTATAGGTTACTTCTTAGGTCTCTGTGGATTCGATAACCCAAGCTAGACTACAAGGACCGTTCTACCTTCATCTATTGGGTAAATTTGAGCGAGAATCAAATTTTTGCACCGTTGACGGGGACCCAAGTAATTCATCTAAACACCCATTCTATTCTCCCCCATTTCTTATTTTCTCATCCAAATTCTCTTATCTTGTCCCTTTCTCGTTTTTTTTTCTTTTGGCGCATGTCCGCCTACACCCGCGATCAATCAAACCGTCTAGTTAGGGTGGATAGTCCTGGGGTTGGGGAGTCAAGAACACCAAGGGAACTTATTCCATTAGATCCTAATATTCCTAATACTCTAGAGTCCAAAATTGAGCCAATTTCAATGGAAGGTCTTCAAAGAAACCAACTCATAAACCCGGGTGGGAACCAAAATGGAAACCCAAATGAGGCAGCCCCAAACTTGGGGAATGCAATTGATCAAACCATGAATGACTACCTCACACCTTATTGGACCAATGCCCCCTCATGAATTAGACACAATTACTTAGGAGATGCTAACTACATCTTTAAACCCCATGTCCTAAACCACCTTCCCACATTCCATGGAATGGAGTCCGAGATGCCATACCTGCACATTAAGGAGTTCAATGACATTGTAAAAACCATGTGTCCCCCACATCAACTAGAATCAGCTAAGATGAGGCTATTTTTTTTTCTTTAAAGGATCAAGCTAAAAATTGGCTAAAAAAATTGAGACCATCATCCATCAACTCTTGGGACCAACTACAAAGAGAATTCTACAAAAAATACTTTCCCCACCACAAAACAATTGCACTTAAAAAGAGTATCCAAAACTTTTTTGAAAAAGAGGGAGAGTCATTATATGAAATATGGGAAAGGTTCAAAGACACTCTAAACATGGTTCCACACCATGGTTTTTCTATTCCTGAACAAGTGAGAATTTTCTATGAAGGGTTGGGTCCGGGGAACAAACAATTCATTGACATGATGTGTAATGGAACCTTTAAAAACAAAGCCCCAAATGATTCTTACGAGTATCTAGAAAGCCTTTCTGAACAAAACCAAACATGGGGAACTTCACCTTATTCTGAAAATCCACAAATAACTACTGGAATTCATACACTTAGAGAAGAGGAAAGCCTTAGGGCTAAACTCGCAGCACTCTCTAGGAAGGTTGAAGAGATAGACCTTAGGAAAGTCCATGAAATCTAAACTGTTGACCCTGTTTGCACAATTTGTGACAAACATGACCATAAGATAGACAACTGCCCAACCATTTCATCCATCAAGGATGTTCTTTTAGGAGGACCCCCAGCGGAAGTAAATGCTTTGAACTTTCAAAAGCCTCAATACCAAAACAACTTCAACCCAAGGTATAACGACCACCCAAGCTTCTGCTGGAAAGATAACCAACAACCTAGCCAACCACAGGGACAAAATACTTACCCCCATCAGAACTACCAAACCCATAACCAGTTCCAAACCCAACCTATCCAATACCAACAGCCACCGGTCCATTTTCAACAAACCATCCCACCTCCAAAATATCCCCCTAGGATAAACCAATATACTCAAGCACCAACCCAAACTGTTCCATAAAGCCTACTAGAACAACTGTGCAAACAAATGGAGAGGATGAACTCAGAAGTCTCTTCCCTAAAACAAGAACTTCAAACCATCAAAACTGGAAAGGCACTCATGCCTACTCAGGCGGTGCCATCCTCAACTTCAAGGGGAGAGTCAAGTTGTGCTCAAACAACTCATGAACAACTAAAGGCTGTGACTGTTTTAAGAAGTGGGAAATAAATTGAGAAACCTGAACAACTAATTCAGAACCCACCTAAAGATTCAAACTTGGATGAAAATTCAAATGAACCACAAGATAAAACTGAGGGAACTGATAACATTTTCAAGGAAACAACTCTTCAACAAACGACCCCACAACCTGCACCATTTCCTCAACGCATGAGGGGGAAACCCAAGCCTGAACTGAGTGAAACATTGAGAGAAATCTTCTCACAAGTCAAGTTGAACATTCCTCTTCTCGATGAAATCCAAGCCATACCTTACTACTCAAAGTACCTTAAGGACTTGTGCACTTTTAAAAGAAAATTTTCACATAAAAACCAAGTCCTTTTGGCTCCTAATGTGAGTACTACCATTCAAGGGACCATTCCTCCTAAGTTGAAAGACCCGGGTTGCCCTTACATCAATGTTGAACTAGGAGAGAGCAAAGTTTTCAAGGCCTTGTGTGACCTAGGTGCTAGTGTCAATCTCATCCCATATGTTGTGTACTGCTAGTTAGGCCTAGAAGAACTCCAACCCACATCTGTCACTCTTCAACTTGTTGATCGTAGCATTAGGGTTCCAAAGGGGATTTTAAAGGACGTTCTGGTAAAGGTTGAAAACTTCATCTACCCTGTTGACTTCATTGTCCTTGACAACCATCCAAACTTAGGAAATAAGGAACAAACCCCAATCATCCTTGGTCGTCCTTTCCTTGCAACAATCAACTCTGTTATCCGAGTTCGAAATGGGAACATGACCATCACCTTTGGGAACATGAGTATATACTTGAACATATATAATGAAAGCTCACAAATAGGGGACGATGAGGACATTAATGAAGTAAACATGATAGGAAGCATTGATAATGAATCCATGGAACATCAAGGAATATTTGATGAATGTTTAAGTCAGGATGAGATTGATTTCCTTTGTTCATATGAAGGAAGTTTATCTCCTTGGCTTGAATCATTTTCAAATTGCTCTTATGATGAAGTCTTAGCTCCAACAATCAGTGAAACCTTTCAAGAAACCACTTTCATGAAGACCACTCCAAATTACTTCCCTAAATCTGATCAAGCCAATCTAGTAGCTGAAACATCTACATGTGGGGAATCAATCCTATCTGAAACTCTAAAAAAAGAAATTGAACTTGATCCAATGTCCCAATCTTCTGCTGAAATTATGAACCAACCTGATCTTGAATTGAAAGAATTTCCCGCTACACTCAAGTATGCTTTCCTAGGGGACAATCAAACACATCCTATTTTCATTTCTTCTTCTCTTGAATCCAATCATGAGAGGATGCTTCTATATGTCCTTAGAAAGCATAAGAAATCCATTGGTTGGACCCTTTCTGATATTCCTGGGATTAGCCCACTTATCGGGACTCATAGGATTGTTCTGGAATCTGATTCAAAGCCATGTCGTCAACCTCAACGGCGAATCAATCCTAATCTTATAGAGGTAGTAAGGAAGGAACTTCTGAAATTGTTAAAAGCTGGTATCATATATCCCATAGCTGAGAGTGAGTGGGTGAGCCCAATCCAAGTGGTTCCAAAAAAGGCCGGAATCACAGTGATAACCAATGAGGATGGAGAGATTATTCCAACAAGGGTGAGTAGTGGATGGAGGGTATGCATTGACTATAGGAAACTAAACTCATTCACCAAGAAGGACCATTTCCCCTTACCATTCATTGACCAAGTCCTTGAGAGAGTGGCAGGTCATGCCTTCTACTGTTTCTTAGATGGGTACTCGGGGTACAATCAAATTGAGGTCTCCCTAGAGGATCAAGGTAAGACTACATTCACATTTCCTTTCGGTACCTTTGCCTTCAAACGCATGCCCTTTGGTTTATGCAATGCCCCTGGAACCTTCCAACGGTGCATGATGGGAATCTTCTCAGACATGGTAGGGGATTTTCTAGAGGTCTTCATGGATGACTTCTCTGTGTTTGGGGATACATTTGAGGGATGTTTGAGGAATGTAGAGAGAGTCTTTTCAAGATGTGAAGAAAAGAATCTAGTCCTAAACTGGGAAAAATGTCATTTTATGGTTAAAGAGGGACTAGTTTTAAGCCATCTAGTCTCAGGTAGGGGGATTGAAGTTGATAAAGCCAAGGTTGACATTATTTGTCACCTTCCATCACCCAAAACAATCAAGGAAGTGAGGTCTTTATTAGGAAATGTTGGTTTCTATAGAAGATTCATCAAGGACTTTAGTTCAATATCCCATCCCCTTTGTGCTCTCCTAGTAAAGGATGCTCCATTTGTTTGGACAGAAAGTTGTGAGGGTTCATTCTCAAGCCTCAAATCCTATCTCACCTCTCCTACCATTATGAAATCTCCAAATTGGAACCTTCCTTTCGAACTTATGTGTGATGCCAGTGACTTTTCTGTAGGAGCTGTGTTAGGACAACGTTGTGATAAAAATCCTTATGTCATTGCTTATGCAAGCAAATCCTTAAATGATGCCCAAATAAACTACACCACCACTGAAAAGGAGTTACTTGTTATTGTGTTTTCCTTAGAGAAGTTTAGGTCCTACCTCTTAGGATCCCCCATCACTGTGTTCACTGACCATTTTTCACTAAAATACCTCTTCCAAAAACAAGATGTTAAGGCTAGACTGATTAGGTGGGTCCTTCTCTTACAAGAATTTGACCTCACAGTCAAGGATAAAAAGGGAGTTGAAAATGTTGTAGCTGATCACCTCTCTAGGATGGAATTCAAAGACAACTCAAATCACCTTTCTGTGTCTGATTCGTTTCCTGATGAACACCTATACTCTGTGAGTGACTACACTTGGTATGCCGACATAGCCAATTTCTTAGTTACAGGAGTCATTCCAAAATTCTTAGGGACTCAAGCTCGAAGGAAATTCCTTTCTGATGTTAGACACTATGTGTTTGATGATCCATACCTCTATAAGTTATGCCCTGACCAAGTCATTAGGAGGTGTGTTCCAGAATCTGAACAAGAGTCCATCCTTAAATTCTGTCATAGTGAGGCATGTGGAGGTCACTTTTCCTCTAAGAAAACATCTGCTAAGATTCTTCAATGTGGTCTCTTCTGGACCACCCTCTCAAGGGACTCCTACACATTTTGTCAAAGTTGTCCTAGGTGTCAACAAGTAGGGTCCATCACAAAAAAGAATCAAATGACACTCACTCCCATCTTAGTGGTTGAAATATTTGACTGTTGGGGAATTGATTGCATGGGTCCCTTCCCAAACTCTCGGGGATACCTCTACATACTCTTAGCTATTGATTATGTCTCAAAATGGGTTGAGGCTATTCCCACTAAGTCCAATGATCATCAAGTTGCTATTCGATTTCTAAAAGAGAACATATTTTCTCGATTTGGAATTCCTAGGGCTATAATCAGTGATCAAGGAACCCATTTCTGAAACCGCCCATTCTCTTCACTCATGTCTAAGTATGGTATTTCTCATAAATTTTCCACTGCATACCATTCTCAAACCAATGGTCAAGCAGAGTTAGCAAATAGGGAGATTAAGCAAATTCTTGAAAAAACTGTCAACCCCTCTAGGAAAGATTGGTCTGAGAAACTCTTAGATGCTCTTTGGGCCTATAGAACCGCATATAAAACCATTTTAGGAATGTCCCCATATAGGTTGGTTTATGGTAAAGCATGTCATTTTCCAGTGGAGATTGAACATAAGGCCTTTTGGGCAATTAAGAAAATGGATTATGACCTCTCATTGGCCGGAACAAAAAGGAAATTAGATCTCAATGAACTGGAGGAACTAAGGATGGAGCCTTATGAAAATTCAAGGATCAATAAAACTAGAGTTCAAGCCTACCAATCTAGGAATATCAAGGTCAAACATTTTGAACCAGGAAAACTTGTGCTCTTGTATAGTTCAAAACTTCATTTACACCCGGGAAAGTTAAGGTCTAGATGGTCAGGACCTTTCATAGTGCATTATGTGTACCCCCATGGGGCAGTAGAAATTCAAGATCCCACAAGTGGTTACATTTTCAAGGTCAATGATCAAAGGTTAAAACCATTCATTGAATCATTCAATAAACAGGAAATATAGGTTGAGTTAACTGAGCCAACCTATAAACCAGGAACAAATTAATAGATTTAGGATCCATGTCGGGCTAACGACGTTAAACAAAGCGCTGAATGGGAGGCAACCCATGGTTTTCAAGTTTCCAATAATTTCGTTGTTTTAATCAACTTTATATTTTAAATGGGGTTAATGAGACATTTTTATATTTCGAAAAAAAAAATAAATTGTTGACCTGTTCTTCTATAATGAGTATGGATGGGTACGAAAGGGGAGCATCATATTCATCTGTGTCACGTGGTGTGATTCTTGAGTAATACCTTACCCATAAATTTAAAAAGAAGACAATGTATCATCAGTTTTTTTATGTGTTTTTAGGTTAAAAAAATTAAAAAAAAAATAAATAAATAAAAATATAATAATAAAAAAAAATTACAAGCCATAGACCATGGGGCAAACCCCGTCACAATCGGCGAAGCCGCGGGAACTCGAACCCGGGACCGAAGGGAGACAGGGGCGCGCGCTTACCACTGACCTGTGGCTTCTTGTGCTTCCTTATTCTATAATTTTTATATATATACTTATATTTTACTTCCTTTATTATATAAATATATATATATATATATATATATTTTTTGTTTTTTTTGTTTGTTTTGTTTTTTTTGTTTTTTTTTTCCTTTTTCCACTAGGGAACTCGGCAAGCGACATGGATATCAAAGGACTAAATTGGAGCAGCAAAAACTTCAAACTTCAACCACCAGGTGACTTCATTCCATGACCCTCATTTTCAATTTCCTTTTTGAACTTCCATTATCTGCCTCTACTCCTTCTAAATTTTCATTTCTTCAAACACTGGGGACAATGTTGTTTTAAGTTGGGGGGGGAGATAAAATAAAAAAAAATGCTTTGTGTCAAAAAAAATGAATGATTTGAAAAAAAAAAGTGTAAATGGAAGGAAAATTCCTGTAACTTTGAACATGGTAATACACATTGAAAACTTTGAAATTGAATATCAAATAATTTAGCATGCCCTGATTCTGATTTTAATCCTTGTATAATTTCATAAGCATAGATTTTGGAAAGTGTGGCTGTCCAATGTGATATTTCATCGTTTATATTTTCATCCAAATAAAAAAAAGATCACAATGCACGTCCCTTGGATAGTGGGGTATTAGTTTGAGTTCATGGGGTCCCCTAAATAAATAGCATAGGTTTGGTTATCATTTTAGTTTAATATGAGTATTCAAAAAAAAATTGTGCGTAGAGCAATGAAATGACCTAATGTGTGGCTTTCGGCACTTGGGGATCGTGACTCCATAGTTGTCTGGCCCAGAGTTAGTAATTTTATCTCTATTTTTGGTAATTTGAATTTGTTTTTGACTGAGTTAACTCAAGATGATGCCCGAGTATGTGGGCTTCACTTGGTGCCCTAAGGTCTTTGATCCTAGGAGTCATCGTCAAAGTCTCGCTACAGGGGTTGACTCTTTTGAGTGCAACTTCAATTACCATGGAAAAATTGAAAAAACAAAAAAAAACAAAAAAAAAATTATTATACAAAAAAAATGAATACTCATATTAATATTGAAATGTGATTCCACCTAACGCTTCCGTAATTTCCCCCTTGAATAAAGATGAACCCCCATGTCTATTGTGATGCACAGCACATCCTCATACTTAATTAATATTGGATGAAATATGGCAATGAATTTGAACAAAGGAATGAGCTTGGGATTGAGATCTTCTTATGAAACTATCTTTTATTAAAATATTTTGATGTGTTTCATGATTGTTTGGTATAAGTTTTTCTGGTGATCATTGTGTATTAAAATTTTTTTGGAAAAGGGAATTCGAATTTCATATTGTTGAGATATATTTTGCTCGGGACTAGCAAAACTCAAGTTGGGGGGTGTGATTAGCCACTAAATGAGACTAATATTCATTGTTAATATACATAATATTAATGTTATTTATTATTCATAAACACCATTTTAGTGCATTTTACACTTTTAACATCATTTCACATTATGATTGTAATACCTTCTTAAAATGCACTATTATGTGGTACATTTTTTAACATCATTTGAAGTACCCAATGATTAATCTAATTATACATATTTTAATTTGATATTTTTGGAAATTGATCTACACTCCAATATGAACATTTTTCATTCAGGGATCAATGGATAATTCATGGAGGATGATGGAGATATTTGGCAATGAAAGGAAGCAATTCTGGAGAAGGAAGATTGGACACCAGCCCACTGATGAGACTTTGGGGCACAAAATACAGACTCAATTAACCCCAAATTTCGTGGGATGCTAGAAGATATTTCTAGGAACAAATAACTCTTCATGATACAATTCTAATTCTGCCTCCATGGTGTCCATTTAGGCGACCCAAGTTAGAGATAAAATTCTGGGCCAGATTCTGTGGCCCAGAAAAACATCCCACCAATTAAACCATATCTCGAAAACCATAACTCCTTTTGGGCTGATATTTTACATTCTGTTAGGGGAAATCTGGATATTAATTTAAGTCTTCTATGTCCCACCCAAATTCGTCCATATAGAATGTGTTCCAAGCACGTCTGTTCGGTGCATGAAAGCTGGATGCCTTTTCGGGTCAAGGATGGAAAATCTTCTTTCCACAAACTTTCCACCACCCTAGACCTACCATACTCAAGTGGGATGACTTGTACTATTGGAGGATCGACCCAAGGATCCCAAAATTCCTATTTAAGGCAGTGTTGGTGAAGTAGTTTTAAAAAATCTTGGATGCTTTGTTCAATTGTAATGTTATGCTGCAATTTTGTTGTCTCAAATTTGTCTTTCACATGTAAGTTGTTCAATTTACTTTAGTTTCTTAATAAAAGTTCTTCTTCTACTCTTATTCTATTTTTCTTCATATAACTTTGATACCGTTGGATCAAGGTGTGAATTTATTCACACCAAACCTTGTGAAATTATTCACACAACGGTGGAGTGATCAATTTATTTTTGTTGTTTTCTTTACTTCTCTATTTCCTCCCTCATGAGTCTACTTTCCGCTTCCATTGAAACCATGTGATCAATGGAGGGCTAACCCACTTGTGGGTTGATCCAAGGGAGTGGCAAAGGGCTGTATTGGATTTTATTTATTACCTCATTAATGTATAATCACTTCTTTAATTGAGATTTTTATTTGATGATTTTTAAACTTCATCGTCCTTGTTGAATTTAAGGTCACACACTTCAAGTGCTAATACGAACTTTTACCTTGAAGTGCTCAAAACTTTGATCCTTCAAGTGTATAGGTGATTAGTATTAAAGGGTGAAGGCATTATACCAGTAAGTGATGATGTTGTTTTATCTCCTTAAATGAACTCATCTCAAATATAAGAAATTGAAATCATTAAAAAGGAAATACGTCCAATCCACCCCGAGCGATAACTAAGGATCAACTCGTTCTTTTAAATTGAATTCACTTAAGTCTCTTAGAGTTCACTTACACCCATCTAAAATCAACCCAAAGTTGGCCACTTCATAGTCAAAAACAGTCCTTAGAATGTGCGTGTCTATAGGTTACTTCTTAGGTCTCTGTGGGTTCGATAACCCAAGCTAGACTACAAGGACCGTTCTACCTTCATCTCTTGGGTAAATTTGAACGAGAATCAAATAAGAACAAGCTTCACTCTTGTGAGCTAAAAATAATACCCAAATATACCTAGAAAAGTCATCTACAAGTATATAGACATAATGCTTCCCATTTAAACTAGAAACTCTAGATGGTCCAAACAAGTCCATATGAACCAACTCAAGAGGTTGAGAAATTAAAACTTATTTGTTTAATTTAAAAGAAATCTTGTCTTGTTTCCCTTTTTGAAAAGGGTTACTGACTTTGTCATATGGGGATTCAAGTTTGGGTAGATCCCTGACTAACCCTTTCCTAGTAAGCTTTCTATGTGGGTGAATGTTACAGTGAACTGGTCTCCTATGCCAAAGCCAATATTCTCTACAAAATGAACTTAAGAAAGAAACATTTTGAGAAATCAAAGAATCTAGATTAACAACATACACATTCTCATTTCTCAAAGTAGTAAATACTAAAGCATTTTTGGGATTAAAAACATCATAATCATTATTCTCAAACTTTACATGAAAATCATCATCACATAATTATGAGATGCTAAAAAGATTATATTTTAAACCATCAACAAAAAAGTACTTTAGAAATTGAAACTAAGTTAGTATTATCGATTTGGACAAGGCTAATGATCTTTCCTTTAGCATTGTCACCAAAGGTGACATGACCACCATCAACCTTTATCAGGTTCTTAAAGTTCAAGTGATCTCCTATCATATGCCTCGAACAACCACTGTCCAAGTACCATAAACTTATGTAGGACCACTTCAAGCAGTTTTCCTACAAAACAAAGTTTATACCAAGAATGATTTCGGTACCTAGATTTTCTTGGGTCCAGATATGTTCGTGATTAGGAATTTAGAAAACCATGTTTTTTTAATTGGTTTCTTATAAGTGGATTGTAAACTCATTGAAATAAAAAATTTATTAGGTCCACTTGAATAAAAACGAGCATCAGAATTTCCAGAATTAGACTTAGGAACAAATGTGCTCTTAACAACTCTTCTCTGCCCAGGTTGGTAACCTAGACCGGTAATATATTTAGGAGCAATTTGTTTTCCTAGTATTTGAGTGAGAGTTTACCTTGAATTTTTTAATCTCTCTAAGTCTTTCTTTAGTTGCTAATTTGACATTTTTAGTTCAGTGTTTTCTTTCAATAATTGAGCATTCTTTTCTTTTTATACTGTAAGGTTAGTTTTAATACTAGTAGATAAAACATGTTGTTTCTTCGAAACTTTGTATTTGTCTTTGAGTTCATTAAAAGTATCTTCAAGCATATTGCAGCACTCAAACATTTCCTCTTTTGACATATCATCATCATTTTGTTCATCTTTAGAATGGTCAGAAATAAGTACATGAGATATAGTAAGTACCTCAGATATATTTGTCACAAAGCACATATTTTCTCTGTCAGGGTTTTCTTTATGAGTTGACTCTAAGTCACTAGAACTGTCCTTAGAGGCACTACATGTGGCTTTCATGGCTTTCTTATACTTTCTATCCCTATCCTCATACTTCTTCTTGTACTTCAACTTAGGAAAACCAGCCTTAACATGTCATTTTCTCTTACACTCATAATAGGTAATGTCATTTGTATTGTCATCCCTTTTCCAATCCTTTTTCCAATTCCCTCTACTATCATACTTTCCCTTGTAGCTTGGTTTTCTGAAGAATTTCTTCTTCTTGTAGAATTCCTTAAACTTTTTGGCCAAATGGGTCATTTCCTCGTCAATATTGGCTGTTGATTCATCATCACTGGAGCTTTCAACTTGTACCTTTTCTTTTCTTTTCTTTTTTGATGCAGTAGTCTTAAAGGCAGCAAACTTTCTCTTAGGTTCATCATCCTCTTCATGACTAACTTTATGCTCTTCCTCACACACCATCAACTTTCCAATCAACTCCTTCACTACGGGAAAAGTGGTTTTTTGCGACGGGGCAATTGCGACGGGAATATATATCGTCGCAAAAGGTCCGACGAACTACGTATTTGCGACGGGAAAAGACTCTCGTCGCAAATAATAGGTTAATTGCAACGAGAATAGGCGACCCGTCGCAATAGGTTTGGCGCGGTTTGCGCGCCAAAATGCGGGAAGGGTATTTGCGACGGGGACGCATCTCCGTCACAAAAGCCCGGGGGCGGTAAATACCATTTGCGACGGGCAAAGCCACCCGTCGCAAATAGTATTTACCGCCGTCGGGCTTTTGCGACGGGTTCCATCACAAATACCCTTTTAACCGCCGACTGTAATTAATGCGGCGAGGGTATTTGCGACGGGCCCCGTCGCAAAAGGCCGACAGCGGTAAATACGATTTGTGACGGGAAAAGTCGTCCGTCGCAAATAGCATGTCGGCAGGTGATATTTGCGACGGGACCCGTCGCAAATACCCTTTTAACCGCCGACTGTAATTAATGCAGGGGAGGGTATTTGCGACGGGATACCCGTCACAACTAATCTAATCTATATATACTCTCATCAGTTTTTTTTTTCAAATCACTCAGATCTCCATCTCCCTTTCTCTTGATTCTCCAGTTTTAAGGAAAAAATTTCGGTTAGTTACAATTTTTTATACGAGAGCAATTGGAAGGCGCCAACAGCTTCAGAATATCAAAGTTTAAGATATTTATATTTTATTTATATTTTATTTTTATATTTTTTTATTAATTTTAATTGTTGTTTATTAGTTGTAATTAAATTAGATTTAAATTGATTTTTATTTATATTTATTTTTAGTAAGAAATTGATATTGTTAGTGATAATTATAAATAATTAGTGTTAATTTGCAATAATTAGAGATTATTATAGATAATTAGCGAAATTTAGTCATAATTAGGGGTAATTAGTAATAATTAGATATAATTAGTAATAATTAGATATAATTAGTAATAATTAGATATAATTAGTAATAATTAGATATAATTAGGTATAATTAGAAATAATTGGGTATAATTAGAAATAATTAGGTATAATTAGCAATAATTAGCTATAATTAGCAATAATTAGCTATAATTAGCAATAATTAGATATAATTACCAATAATTAGGTATAATTAGCAATAATTAGGTATAATTAGCAATAATTAGGTATAATTAGCAATAATTAGGTATAATTAGCAATAATTAGGTATAATTAGCAATAATTAGGTATAATTAGCAATAATTAGGTATGATTAGCAATAATTAGCAATAATTAGCAATAATTAGCAATAATTAGCAATAATTGGGAATAATTAGCAATAATTAGGAATAATTAGCAATAATTAGGGATAATTAGCAATAATTAGCAATAATTAGCAATAATTAGGAATAATTAGCAATAATTAGCAATAATTAGGAATAATTAGCAATAATTAGGAATAATTAGGAATAATTAGCAATAATTAGCAATAATTAGGAATAATTAGGAATAATTAGGAATAATTAGGAATAATTAGGAATAATTAGGAATAATTAGGAATAATTAGCAATAATTAGGAATAATTAGCAATAATTAGGAATAATTAGCAATAATTAGGAATAAATAGAAATAATTACCAATAATTAGCAATAATTACCAATAATTAGGAATAATTACCAATAATTAGGAATAATTACCAATAATTAGGAATAAATTGGAATAATTAGGAATAATTAGTATTAATTAGCAATAATTAGTAACAATTATCAATAATTAGTAATAATTATTAATAAATACGAATAATTAGGAATAATTAGCAATAATTAGCAATAATTAGCAACAATTGTCAATAATTAGTAATAATTATCAATAATTACTAATAATTACTAATAAATTCTAATTATTCCTAATTAGTAATAAATAGGAATAAATTGTAATAATTAGCAATAATTAGGAATAATTAGGAATAAATAGGAATAAATTGTAATAATTAGCAATAAATTGTAATAATTTGTAATAAATTTTAATAATTAGTAATAATTATTAATAAATTGTAATAATTAGTAATAATTTGTAATAAATTGTAATAATTAGTAATAATTAGTAATACATTGTAATAATTAGTAATAATTAGTAATAAATAGTAATAAATAGTAATAAATAGTAATAAATAGTAAATATAATTATATCTAATTAAAACTAATAAAAAATTATATCATCAATATTTATGAAAAAACAATATTAATATTATTAAAATAATAAAAAATTTATAAAATATTAAAATTATCAATATTCGCAACAGGCTTTGCTATATTCTTAACATGTTCAAATCTCAAAGGGTCGTCAATTGTCAGATCATGCGCAATAAAAAGTTTGTGTCAGCCATGTCCAATGTAAACTCTATAATTGTCCTTGCTTGGTTGATCACCTTGTAAGTAGCGTTGCAATAGGACGACCCAAGTCATGTCCTTCTCATCTATAAGAATTACTCACATGACCCTTTACATAGACCATTCTTCCTTGAAAATTTAAGGGAAAGATACTGATGTCCCGTCAAATTTTTAAGGAAGAATGATCTATGTAAAGGGAGCGAGATGATTCTTAAAGACGAGAACGACATTAATTTGGTCATCCTATTGCAACACTACTTACGAGGTGATCAACCATGTAAGGACAATTATAGAGTTTACATTGGACATGGGTGACATAAACTTTTTATTGCGCATGACCTGACAATTGGCGACCCTTTGAGATTTAAACATGTTAATAATAGAGCAAAGCTTGTTGTGAATATTGATAATTTTAATATTTTATAATTTTTTTATTATTTTAATAATATTAATATTGTTTTTTCATAAATATTGATAATATAATTTTTTATTAGTAATAATTATTAAACGAAAACTACTTGGATAATGAAGGGAAAATTTGTAATCATCTCCACAACGATGATTACCAAATTTCCTTTCATTATTCAAGCAATTTTCATTTTGTTAAGTATTGCTAAGTATTGCTAAAATAGTAATAAATTTTAATAATTAGTAATAAATTGTAATAGTTAGTAAATGAGCCGTCGGACAAAAGAGTAGCCGTCAATCCACTGGAAATTGTGTCGCCCTTAATTAATGGTAATTATTAAGAAGTGGTTGTAATTATTTATCTTCTTTTTTCAGATAGTGTTTTTATAATTTCAAATTATTCAAAAACAATGATGGTTTTATATTTTATGTAGAAAAATATGGAACAAGGAAGTCGACATCAGTCATTATTAGATGATCGCGCTTGGATAAATCAGTGCAGAAATCCAAATGGTTCTGGTTTAAATCATTTATATATTGAGGGTGTTGAAGCTTTCTTAGAATTTGTATCATCAAAACCAGAATATGTTTCAGAAGGCACAATTAAGTGTCCTTGTAAAAAATGTGCTCTGAGAACGTTTGACACAGTTGACAAGGTTGGGGGACATCTCTTGTGGTTTGGTTTTTAACCAGATTATGTTTTTTGATATCAACACGGTGAACGCAGTTCCAGAGAAGATCCTAATAACTTGATTCTAGATCCATCACGGTTTTAGAATTTAGTACATGATGTTGCAGGTCCATCTGTGCAACAAAATGAAACTCACGATGATATTGATTTAACTCCTGAGTTGGCACCATCTGAATTTTATAAGTTTTTGAGGTCTACTGAGGATGCATTATATCCTGGTTGCAAGATAAGAAAATTAGAAGCGGTTGCAAAATTTATGGCTATTAAATTAGATAATGTAATGTCAAACAACTGTTTTGATCAGATATTTTCTTTGGTTAAAACACTGTTACCTGAAGGAAATGTGTTGCTTGCAAATTACTATGAGAGCAAGAGGCTGGTTCATAATATGGGCCTTAGTTATCGGAAGATTCATGCATGTCCAAATGGTTGCATCTTATATTCTGGATAAAATGAGTCATTGGATAGTTGTACCACATGTGGACAATCGAGGTATAAAGAAGCTCAACTAGGAAAGTCTAAATCGATTCCAGTAAAACAGTTGATATATTTCCCCCTTACACCGAGGTTGCAGCATTTATTTATGTCTCAGAATACAGCGACAATGATGTCATGGCACAAAACCAAGATTTCAACTGATAGAAGCTTGAATCATCCATCTGATGGTGATTCATGGAAACATTTTGACCGTATGCATCCGTCTTTTTCTATAGAAGCCCGAAACGTGAGATTGGGTCTTTCTACTGACAGTTTCTGTCCGTTTGGTTCTTATGGTAGTCAGTATTCATGTTGTCATGTCTTTATAACTCCATACAATTTTCCTCCATGGATGTTGATGAAGGAACCCTATATCTTTTTTACTCTATTAATCCCAGGACATCTGAAAAAGAATATTGATGTTTATTTGAAACCATTGATTAATGAGTTAAATGCATTGTGGAGTGATGGTGTTAATACATATGATGTTGCTGCGAAACAAAATTTCATATTAAAAGTTGTATTGATGTGGACGATTAATGACTTTTCGGCATATGGCATGTTATCTGGTTGTAGTACACATGGTCTGAAATCATGTCCTTACTGTATGAAAGACAATAAAGTCTTTATGCTCGTCAATGGAAAAAAACCTTGCTATTTTGATTGTCACCATAGATTTCTTCCAACCGATCATCCTTTTCGGAGGAACAAATCTCATTTCAGAAAAGATACAATTGAAAGGGATGAACCTCCAAAGATGATATCAGGTGCAGAATTAAAATCAATTGTATTTTCATTACCTCCCATCACATTTGGACCAATAGTAAACCAACAGAAAATTCATGGCTTTGGGAAAGAACATAATTAGATAAAACATATCATTTTTTTTGGGATCTTCCATATTGGTCTGATTTTTTGGTCCGCCACATGTTGGATGTTATGCATATTGAGAAGAACTGTTTTGATAATTTATTTCATACAGTTTTGGATACACCAGGTAAGTCCAAATATACTGTGTAAAGGCACGATTAGATCTTGCCCAAATTTGCAGGCGACCAGAACTTGAACTATTTGAAAATGTCAGATCACAGAGGTTAATGAAGCCAAAATCATCTTATACACTGTACAAAGAGAGTCGCTTATTATTTTGTCAGTGGATTGCAGATTTGAGACTTCCAGATGGCTATGCTTCCAATTTGGGAAGATGTGTTAAGAATGGTTATATTACTGGATTAAAAAGTCATGATTGTCATGTTATAATGGAAAGACTAATGTCGATTGGATTCAGAGGTTGTTTAATTCTATGATTTGGGATTCGATAATAGACATATCATATTTTTTTGAGAAATTTGTGCAGCAACAACAGACTACGATGTGCTAAGCAAACTGGAAGAAGATGTTGCTGTAATTATATGTAAACTGGAAAAAAATATTTCCGTCAGCTTTCTTTGACTCAATGGAACATCTGATATTACATTTTCCACATGAAGCTAAATGTGGAGGTCCATTACAGTTTTGATGGATGTACCCATTCAAGAGATGCATGCAAAAATTGAAGAAAAAATTACGTAACAAAGCATCAGTTGAAGGCTCAATTGTTGAAGCTTATTTGCAAGAGGAAATTGCTTTTTTCTGCTCTTGTTATTTTGAATCTCAATATCCCTCAAAACACAATCGTATTGGACGAAACAAGGGGAATGTTAATGACGAAATGAACAATCAATTAACAGTTTTTAATCATCCAAATCTTGGTTTCAGTGGAGTTCATGAACAATAGCTTTCAGATGATGAACATCACAGAGCTCATACATATGTTCAGCTCAACTGTGAAGAAATGACATCATTTTTCATGTGAGTACTTATATCACTTATTCTATAATTTATGTTACATTATTTAAACTTATTTTATTTGTATGTTATATGATAATCATATCAAGAAACAACTTCCACAAATTACAACAGCTGCTCTTGAAGAATGCAGACAGATTTTTTTCTCAATGGTTTAAAAAACTAGTAACATAAATTATTGATGGTTTAATATCAATTCCGTTTATTATTTATTATATTGATAATTGTTTTACAAATTTTCAGGTGTCTCAATATGCTGATAAAATTGATAAGCGGCTGTGTATATTGAGTAACCCACCATCCAAAATGGTTAAATCTTATAATGCATATGTGGTGAATGGTTTTTTATTTCATACACATGCATATAGGGAATCAAAAAAAAACAATGAACAATGGATTTTTCTTGAGAGGATCACATCACAGAGAAACTAAAGTTGACTTTTATGGCATTTTGGATGAAATTATTGAGCTGTGTTATTTAGGAAAGAATTACATAACAATGTTTAAATGTTTGTGGTTGGATACTAAGAGAGGCTTGCGTGTTCATCTGACTCATGGAATCGTTGATATTAAATATAAAAGTCTTCTTGCAATAAATGAACCATTTTTACTGGCTCAACAAGTACATAAAATTTATTATGCAAAGTATTGTGCTACTTCAAGAGACTTGAGCGATTGGTGGAGCATAATAAAAATGAAATCTCGGGAAAATCAGTTTACTCAAACTGAATGTGGTTCCGCTGAAGTGGAAGGAATTAAAATTTTTCAAGAGACTACTCAAAATCCATATGATTCACAAAGAAACATGAATATCGATGATGACACCCTACAATTAAGGATCGATGGTGATGAAGATGTTAATGATGTTACAAATGAATTTGAAATGACAAGAGATGCTGAAACTGAAACTCATATGGATATTGATGATGTTGAGGAGAAAGATGAAGACATTGACATTGATAGCTATGGAGAAGAGGATGAAGATGAACATTGACACAGTTAAATGCTAGTTATAATCATAACTAATATATATCTATATTAAATAGTTATTTTCAACTATCTACTAACAACAATCATTTTGTGTTTCAGATGGACTCTGATATATTTCACGAGTTGCAGGAGGTTGACCTACCGTTGGATGAGGGAGATTTTGGATCATCTGACCCTCGGTCTATTGGCGGTTCAGGGGGTATGCGGAGGGGGCGTGGTCTTGCATGACTGATGATTCTTGACCCTATCCTTGAGCGACGTCCACATCTTGGTTTCGATCCACACACACGGAGGTATGACAACCTGTATATTTTAGTTAGCTTTCATTAATTCATTTATATATATACTAATTATTTGATTATTTATTCATTTTTCATAGTTTTGTGCATGCAGCTATTGGACAGGGGAGCGTTATCTTGCACAATTATTTTTCTCAGCCATGGATCACATGGGAACAGATTCTCGTTGATGTGTGACGCGACATGTTCAATCATTGGCTAGTACGTAAATAAATAATATTTATTTTGAAATTTATTTTATTAATAACTTGATATTATAAATTATTTGTAGGGTTTATGGTATTCTATCGATGATAGCATGCACGACGTTATCCACGTGGCATGGCAGGTTTCTATGCACGACCGTTTCCGTCAGTTTTTGCACAATTTGAGAAGGACAACCATTAAGAAAGTATGAGTGACAGAATTTGATGATTCTTGTATAGCTCACCGACCAGAGTACATTTCATCTCACGTTTGGGGTGGATTATGTTTACACTGGTTGGGTGTTGGATTTCAGAGGAGATCTTCAGTGGGACGGCAGAACCGGGGGAGACAGGAGGTGACGCATCGAGCTGGTAGTCGTACATTCAGTTCGCATAGAGATCATCTGGTAAGTATATTTTTTTAAATATTTTATATAACTTTAAATATAAATAGTTTATTTTATATTTCTGTAGGCAGTCGAGCATCCCGATATTACGGAGTTCGACATTTATCGGAGGATGTGCAGTGATCCAGCCACTGGAGAGATTAGAGGTGATCGCCAGCATCAGATTGTGGTTAGTATTATTCTTTCAGTTTGACAATTAACTGCATATAATATTTTCACAATTTTAATTTTAAATTGGACTTGAATGAATCATATGAGGTTGTGACCTCTCATACACAGGCTGAGGGTCAGGACGAGATGACTAAGCAGACCGGTGCTCACCATTTCGATGAGGCGACATGGATGAGGCGACTCAGTATGGCTTTGAGAAGGGCCGAGTAGTTGGTATCGACTCTTATTTAACTCCTGGTACTTATTATGGTACTACTGTGATGTCAACGTCCAGCTCGAGAGGAGCTCGTGGAGATGCATTATCTCCTGGCTCACAGTATCAGGAGCAGTTGTAAACTCAGGATGAGCTTATAGAGACTTTGCAGAAGCAGCATGAAGAGATGTGTCGGCGGTAGCAGCAGCAGGAGCAGCATCACGAGGAGGAGCTGTGTCGATTGGAGCAGCGACGACAGCAGGAGTATCACGAGCAGATGAAGTACATGCGTCGTCTGACTCGTAGTTTAGGGATGGAGTTTCCTCCACCTCCTCCACACGACCCCCCCAGTGATTTGTTTTTTATGTTAAAAATATTTGAATTCAAGTTTTGTAATAATATGAATTATTTACAATTCCTGTCTTTTATATTGGTGGAAATATTACATAATTTAATTTTTTTAATATTTTATTATTTATTATTAGTATTATATTTTTCAATATTTGTTTATTTTACTAATAATAATAATAATAATTTATGATTTTTTTATATTTTTTTGAAAATATTGAAACTTTTAATAATTTTTTATTATTTTATTATTTTAATAATAATAATATTAATTTTTTATTAATCATAATTTTATTAAATATATTTTTTTAGTATTATATTTTTTAATGTTTGTTTATTTTACTAATAATAATAATATTTTATATTTTTTTATTATTTTTATAATAATAATATAATTTTTTCATTAATCATAATTTTATTATTATTTTTTAATTAATTTTAGTTTTTACGACGGAGTCTTTTGCGAAGGGGCCCCGTCGCAAATAAGTGATTTTTTTTAAGATTAGTATTTGTGATGGGACAACGGGTCAATCGCAATTAGTATTTGCGACGGGCCCGTCGAAAAAGGTTTATGGGTATATAATGTATATAATCGGAATGCTATTTGTGACGGGTAAGTTTCCCGTCGCAAAAACTAATTGCGACGGGCCCGTCACAAAAGGTTTTTTGGGTATATAATGTATATAATCGGGAGGTTTTTTGCGACGGGCCCGTCGCAAAAAATATTTGTTGCGACGCCGTTTTCTGCAAAGGGCTATTTGCGACGGGGACCCGTCGCAAATAGCCCGTTGCATAAAACAGGAATTCCAGTAGTGCTTGACAGGTAGTTTACTAATGTCATAGGATTCCCTTATAGAAATAGATGTCCCTCTCCATCTCTCTGAAAGACATCTCAATAGTCGTATGATTTGATCTTTATCTGACACTGGATTCCCCCAAGGAACTCATTGTGCTCACTATCTCATTGAACCTGAGATACATATCAGAAATCAACTCATCAGGTTTCATCTTAAATGTATCATATTTAATTGTATAAGTGTTCAATCTCATTTCTGCAACATTAGTAGTTCCTACATGAGAAATAGCTAATGTATCCCAAACTTCAAAAGCATTTTTACTAGCAGATATCCTATTAAATTCTTTATCTCCTAAAGCACAATAAAGAGCATTCATAACTTTGCAATTATTATTAAAAGCAAGTTTAGTTTCATCATCCCAAGTACTTCTAGCAGTCTTAGGTAACTCGTATTTATCCTCTGTAGCATACCAAATTTCAAACCCCGTGCTTTCAATATGAATTTTCATCTTTATTTTCCATTGGGCATAGTTATTTCCATTAAAGAAAGGAGGTCTGTTACTAGCAGAACCTTCTTGCCTATTATCCATTTAGAAAACTAAATTTATAATTGATAGAAATTTAAGATCCTTAAAACAAAACCGAAATCACAGTTGAAAAGTTTTTGAAAGCCCTTTGATATCAAATGTTGGTCGGAGTGAGTATCTCAAGATGGGGGCAAATTGAGTAACCAATACTTTTTTTGAGAGCTTCAAATTGTAAAGCTATGAATGTTTGATAGTCGATATAATTCACTCCTGCTTTACATCTTGAAAAACCCTCCAACCAATGGATATACTGTTTTTTCATGTTTTAAAATAAGGTGTATAAATCTGTAGGATCCATCTCCATGAATGCATTGGTAGTCGCTATGTTTTTTGTTGACTTAATTTATGGTTGAAGTCCACAGTATAGAGCTTAAAACTAACTTTCCAACTTCATTCCATGATGAGGACAATGCCTTAACATGGCCTTGAATCTTTACCAATCTTCTCCCAGTGATTCATATTCATTTTGGTGGAAGGAGGTGAGGTCTCTCTTATTCACCAATAATTGTATAATTATGTAGTATCAATCTAGAAATTTTCTTCTCAGCACTTCCCAAATGAATATGATATATGGGTCTAAACTTTCCAAAGAGTCTTTGGCTTTCCCTTACTATGAGAGAAAACATAGTTTTAGGATTAGAGAATCATTGGTCACCCAATTATATTTTAATTTTCCATCAAGATTGAGAAATTCGTTCACATTCATATAAGGGTCTTCACTGCTTAAGCCATGAAATTATGCATGTTGTTGCAACAAGTTGATCGTTGACTGATTCAGTTCAAAATGTGTCACTTGAATCCTTGGCCCAACGATGCCTGATCTGACTCCAACTGTGTTGGGTCTCAACTCTTGTCTCACAGCAGTCCTTCGTCTTTGATTATCAAGATGATTCTAGAAAAGGGGATGGACTTGTCCACTAGGAAGTGTCAAAATATAGGCCTTGATGCTTTCTTCTCATGGATTCATTTGATTTTCGGAAGAGATCCCAATTAGATCTTTCTCTTTCCTACGATGTTCTTGTTCTGGGTCGATCGGTGGCACGTTTTTTACAGAGCTGAATTGTGAGTGTTCACCATTGAGGGAAATTATGCCCAAATCAAGGTCTGGTTGAGACTTCTCTGAATATGGACTAGCGCATGCTCCCGAAAACGGTGTTGAAAATTTGGTATGTGTTATTACAGTGATCCCAATTTATAAATTTATAACCTGTTGGGTACTATAAAATTGGCAAGCAGGGTTGAAACACAGAGAGCACGGGGTCTAGTTCACTAAAAATGATTTCTTTTGACAATGTTTAGGCGGGCGGTCTAAGAGGGTATTTTCCCTATATTTTATTGAGTTTAAAATTTAAAAAAATGAAGAGAACTAACAAAAATTTGAAATAATGCAATCCAAATAACGACGACTATCTTTTTAGCATCAAAACATGTTTGAGATGCTAGTGTTGTAAAGAAACTATTGCGCACTCCATAAAAATATTTTTTTTATGTGACTAAGTAATTATTCTGACCAGTTATCACAAGTTCTAAAGTTATAATCGATTTTTAGAAGCACATTCCTATCTCCCAATTCATTTAAAGTCTCGTTATCTAGTGTTATTAATAAACTAGGAGACTAAATTGAATGTCAAGCTGTTTGGTGAAATGACAAGACTCGTTTCTCATAAAATTGTATTGCTTATTTGCGTTGTGATTGGTTGGAGAAGTTAACCTTCTCAGTATCGCTTCCACAACTATGAATTAAAATGAACAGTTTTAATTTTTGAATTTAATTTTAATAAAAATATGATTAAGAAAAATAAGAATCCAATTAAAATAAATCCAACCGACCATTAGTCACAAAAAAAACATTAAAATTCTGACATGCAAAATAATCTTGCAAAATATAATTGTTTAGCTAAAAAATGTCGTTTCTAACTAGAACTCACCGACCGTCGATCCTCGAAAAACAAAGCAAACATATGTGTGTGTTGACATTGTGCGCGGCGTACCACCAACCAATAACGCGATTCAAAACTCCTTAAAGGCTAGAGCATCCTTGTGTAGTCGTCATAGTGCACCTCCGGGCTTGCAAGAACTAAGCCCTCCACCGTAAGAGAAGTTCAAAAGAACACGTGTGATGGAAGTCGTCGAAGAAGTCTAGTGGTCCTGCGCTCTCTCTAACTCACTCTCTTCTCTTAAGGAATCATAAGCTGAAGGAATCCCGAGAAGCCACAGATCCATCGCAAATCAAGTCGAGCACCAAGGAAATGAGACGAATAATTAAATGCAGAGTAAGAAGGGCAGACAACTGTTAGCCTGACACTGAACTCAAGACACATGTGTGATGGATGATGCATAAGAATCTCATATGGCGGCCTGGTGAAATAGAAACCGAATGGTCGTAGGGTATGTGGTAATAACATAAAGGATGAGCGGTAGGCGATAGAGATCTTGAAGAAACCAGATTGCAAAGAAACACAACGAGGAAACACAAATCACACAAAAAATATTCGTTCGATTGGCCCCCAACAATGGTCGAGATCAAACCACACCATGTAAAAGTAAACAACACGTGCCAAACTATGGAAGAGTAAGGCAACTCTCCCATAACAGTCACATGACCCTTGTGTAGAGGTAAGTCGACCCCCACATAAAGATAAACAAGCACATGCAGGAAAAACAATTTTGCACATGCAGGAAAAAAATGAAAAGTAATAGCACATCAAAAGGGCATTTTATTTCAAAACGAAGTACAATTCAACCATATCACAAATGATTTAGAACCGACTTTTGTCGAGTGAATGGAAATATGGGTGATCCATTGCTTCGATTGTAGAGATTCTCTCAGAAGGTTCACATTTCAGCAGCTTCTATAAAAGATCAAGGGAGAATGACAACTGGGGACCAAAAGTCCCCCTAATACCGGGGAAGGACTTCCGACAGTTACGTGAACAATATTTTTTCACTATTCATAAAACTGACCATGGTCATTTTTTGGTATTAGGGAGGACTTTTGGTCCACTAGTGTCATTCCCCCAAAGATCAAATCCCAATGATGGAACAACAGAGATGAGCTATTGAGGCTCCGGCAGTTGATAGACGGAACAACAGAGATGAGGTATTGAGGCTCCGACAGTTGATAGACGTCAAAGTAGCTGTGTAAACTAACAGGGAGCAATTGGGTATTCTCAGCGGGTGATCCGAACAGATGTTGTTTAATTGAAGTAGAACATCGCATCCAGGGAATATCGGCTCTTTCTTGGCCATTTCAGCGAAAATACATCCAACGGACCACATATCAATGCCGGTCGAGTAATTACATGATCCCGTCAATAATTCGGGTGCTCTGTACCGGGATGTCACCGTGCGCGGAGTGTAGCTTGTGGAAGGTACGGTAAATTTTCGGGCGAGGCCGAAGTCTGCAATCTTGAGGATGCCCTTGTCCTTGTCGACCAGAAGATTGGCGGGTTTGAGATCACGATGTAGCACGCCGTGGCTGTGGCAGTGTGCGACGCCATTACAGAGCTGGTAAAGAAAACTCTGGATGACGGAAGGGGGGAGGGCCTCCCTGTGCGAGTCGATGAATTTATTCAGATCTGTGTCTAGATACTCCAAGACCAGATGAAAAAGAGCCTTGTCTTTCTTCAGCGTCTGCTCCACGCGGAGAAGGCGGACGACGTAGGGGGAGTGGGGGAGCATTTGATGGACGGATACCTCTCTCTCAAGTCTCGTCTTCTTCAGCGCCACCAATTGCCCCAGCATTGTAGACCTTTTCGCATAATCATCCCCACCTTTTCAAAATTTTCGTAATTATACATAGAGTTCTCTGCCGGTATCGGTGGAGCGATGAGGGGTAATAATTTCTTTTTTATATGAGAATCGAACCGCCTTATGTCGCTATTTATTGTTAATCTGAGAGAAGGACGAGGAATCCGGTGACCGACATCAATCCATCGCCAATATTAACCCCCGGATACCCGCAGAGAACTCTATGAATAATTACGAAAAGCTTGAGAAGGTGAGGCTAGGATTATGCGGAAAGCTCTACAAGATAGAGACAATGCGACGGGGCAATTGGCGATGATTATGCGGAAGGGGTAATAATTTTTTTTTTATATGGGAATCGAACCGCCTTATGTCGCTATTCTTGTTAATCTGAGAGAAGGACGAGGAATCCGGTGACCGACATCAATCCATCGCCAATACGAACACCCCTCCCCCCCCCCCCCCCCCCCCCCCCCCCCCCCACTGCTGCGACGCCTTCGCCCCGCCGCGCCTTCGACTTTCCGTCTTTCCGTCTCCGCCGCGTCGCGCCTCCACCTCTCCTCCTCTAGCACCGCGCCTTCGGTTCCCCCCCTCCGGCCTTGCACCTCCGCTACCCCACCTTCGCTGCCCCGCCCTCCGGCACCAGGCCTCTGCCACAAAATACTATCACGTTTGTTTTATTTTTTGGTTCTCATGCCTTAATTGAAAGGGTATTACTTTATCATGTTTATGATTTATAAATGGTTATAAATATTAATTTTGATTTTGTGTTTCAGGGCTTTTGATATGTCATATTCAGGTTCCTCAAGCTTTCATTTCACCATGGTATTGAGCATACTGCCCAGACACAAAAGGTATTTCTATGTTTTCTGATTTTTTTCTTATGTTTTATATGTGTTTTTAAAAATAATTTTATGATTCATAAGATGTGTTCAAGTGAAAAACTAGTTAAAATTTTCTCAGTGAAAAAATTGAAGATGTGTTTTTTGGTGCCCGTTATATATTCTTAATTTGATTAAAATCTTCAATGTTATGTTTTAATATTATTATATGATATTCAAAACGGACATGTTATTTTCTTTTTGAATTTGTTAAGAATTTTGTACATGTTTTGTATTTTATATATCTTGAAGCTATTACAAAAAATTGACCTGGGTTGATAAAAATGCATCTATAGGACTTACCAATTCAAATATTTTCATTCTATACAATTCTATTTTTCATTTTCAATAACTATTGTCAAACGTAATCTTAATAGTTGACGAGCAGTGGTGCTGGTGCAATTGAGCACTTGTCGGAGGTTTTCATGGAAACAAACACATTTGCTGGTCTTGCTGGTAGAATTTTCCATCGAAAGAAGGTATACCTTATAGATAATTTAGTGATTTCATTTATTTTCTTTTTTGATAAAAAACAAATCTGTCACTATAAATAATGTTCTGCATATGTTCTCTATTTTGCATTTGATATATTTCTATCAATTATTCTGCATATGTTCTCTATTTTGCATTTGATCTATTTTTATCAATTTTTCTGCATATGTTTTCTATTTTGTATTTGATGTATTTTTATCATTTATTTGGTTTTTAATTTCTCAACTAGTGAAACGATCTCTTCAAAATCGGTTCTTTAAAGGCG
Organism: Viscum album; assembly: GCA_963277665.1. Taxonomy (NCBI): domain Eukaryota; kingdom Viridiplantae; phylum Streptophyta; class Magnoliopsida; order Santalales; family Viscaceae; genus Viscum; species Viscum album. The sequence goes on from OY728141.1 coordinate 1,433,092,427, forward strand.
GATGATACAAAATCCACCATGTCACTCACCATGGACAATATTTTGGGACGTCACTCCTTTCCCAGTTGCACTGCTTAAAATATGTTTTGGCGCAAATCAAATATTTGTCAAGTATCACTCCCTATTCATTTTTTGAGCCACTATAACTATATAGAAATCCTCACAATCCTATGGGTATAGGATGATTATCACCCAAATATATTGTTGCTCCACTTCAACTCATGTTGTCTAGCTTCAAAAACTAGGATATGTAGTGTGAACATTCTTCTTCATCATTGTCACACCATCGATATTCTTCACATATTTTTTTTTTTGAATATAATCATTCATCTCCTCATCATTCTAATTATCATATATCCACTCATCTCAACTCTTCTAAGATTCAACGTGTTCTTCTCAATTATACTTCATTAAGGATTATTCCACATAGATTTACCATCATGAATTTCATCCATGTTTTAGCAGAGTGTTCTGGAATCATTCTTTTCTATCTCAACTCATGAACGCTCCACTAGTTGTAATTTCTTATTGTAAATTTGTGCTCTCTTTATAACTAGGTTCAAAAAAACAATATGAGAATTACCAAGAATTCATTCATGTGAAGTATTTCGTTTTGTGCAACTGGAATTGCAGTTCAACAATGGATTTCTATAGAAGAAATTTTCAGTCTACATACAGTAAGAAGAAATAGGAGCGACCACCTCCTAGGAGTTCCGGAGACAATCAGAGGGAAACCATCTCTCAACTGCGCAGCCACTGATAGACGCCCGAAATTCCAGGGAAATATTCGCTACCTCCCCAAGTCCGACTGCCTGGTATATTTATAGTTGGGACGGTCAGACCCCACGCTCAACAGACCAACAACCTTGCCACGTGTCAGACTCACTTCCTCCCTTGATATGTATGCAAGATAGGGGGACGTAAACGGCTTGGACTATCCACCCCTCTCCTAATAACCCAACCCTCCTCAAATGTAACCTTGTCCCCAAAGTCGGACTCCGGAAATTGCTCTTGAATTCTATCTTCATCTTCCCAGGCAGACTCTTCTACTGGAAAGCCCTTCCATTGAACTAGGCACATGCCCTGGGGCTTCCCTAAGGCTTCCTTGGTGGCCAATAGCTTGTCTAGTTCAAGTCTAGTTTCTGATGTTCGGTCCCATATATCTGGAAGTTCCGCCTTCACAGAAAAATCTCCCACTACCCACTTTAACCGAGAAGCATGAAAAACAGGATGGTGCCGGGAAGTAGCAGGTAAGGATAATTTTTAAGCCGTAGCCCCTATTTGAGCAATCACTGGAAAAGTTCATAATATCGAGCGGCCAATTTTGGACACATTTTCTTCGCCTTCACAGCCTGCAAATTAGGCCAAAGTTTAACAAACACCATTTGCCCAACGTCAAGTTTACATCTCTCTTGCGGTTGGAAAACTTGTCCATTAGCTGATGTGCTCAATGTAAATTCATTCGGAGCTGAACTAACACTGCATCATGTCCGAGAAGTGTTAGGTATGTGGGTGTGTGCTGCTGGTGTGGGCTGTCATTGTTATATTGTGTTTGGGGGTGCCACGTGTGGGGAAGGTTCTTAGCTACTGGTAGGGGCAGTTTTGTCATTTTTCTTTATTAGTTGTTGGTAGCAGGTAGGAGGATATTAAATAGGGGTTGTGGTTGTTGGAAGGGGGTATGAAGATTCATTTGGGTTTTTTCATCAGCTTGGCAGCTTTTGGAGGTGTGGCCTTGGGAGGTCACACCTAGGCTCTTCGGGAGAGTGGTCTTCCCTGTAGAGAGTTCTCTTTTCCTACCTACTACTTCTTCCCATGCACCAACTATAATTCTTTCGTCGTTCTGTACAGCTAGTTTACATTTCAACAACACAACCTCTTATTTCCTTTACCTCTCGCGCACAAATTGTCCTAACATCTCCACTGGGGAACTCAGGTGGGAGAGACAATTGAAGAGGGAGCACGCATATTGGGGAAGCAATCGCTGGGAACCGATTATGGCAGTGGGACGCAATCGCCGCTGCCAAACGCCATCGTCGCTGAGGTAGGCTCAAACGGTGCTGGAGAAAAAAAAATGAATACTGCTATGGAATTTGTTTCTCTCTCCTCTACCTGATTTCTACTGTGCGGACTACTGTGCAATCACTGCTGAGAGTACTCCGTTGAGTGGATAATCAAAGATTTCTATTCGTTGAGATTAAGAATGGAAACAAGAGTTTCTCTGCAAGAGTAGGCAGCCGAGTTGCAAGAGCTTCAAGCAACTTTAAAAGAACAGCTGTGGTCTTTGCGGGAACAAATGCTGGTGATGAAGCCACAAGTGGTTCATTGAACTGAACCTGGAATCCATTGTGTGTTCGTCTGGAAGTGGAGACAAGAATGTAGATGTTAGGAGGGTTGAATGACATGGGAACCAACTCTTTTTTGGCACTGGAGATGTTTCAGTCCTATGTGAGGAAGCTAAAGTTCTTTTTATGAGAAACCAAGGAACAAGGTTTCCTGGGAACAGTGTCAGAGTCTTTGGCTATTTGAGTACTGTGCTATTAAAGGGGATGATCCTCTCTGCTTGGAAATTTCAGATTAATATGAGTTACATGGACCTAATCCATAGAAACTTGGATTGATCTGTCATGACTAAGATAATTTATCTTGAAGAGGTATTAGTTCCCGGAGAAGGAAAAAAATGGAACACCTCATAGTGGTAAAGATGCACAACTATCTCAAGGTGCAGATGATAGTGAACAAGAAGGCTCAAGTTGTTGACTATGATTTCTGGTGAAAAGGGGAATCTACTGGTAAGTGTTTTTGTTAAATTTGGTGCTCATGAGAAAATTGATTAGGACAGTCATGGGAACATGTTTAATGAGTTATGGAAATGTTTGATACAGGAATTGAAACACTGGAAAGTCACAGTTCTTGGGGTGGGCCATTCATTATCATATGAAAGAGGGCATAAATCTGAAAGGTGTGATTATGAAGCCCCATCATTAAGACAAAGTACCCACTGTGAAATGTGTAGGCTTCCATGTTTTAGTGGTCCATTAATTCTTCCTAAGTAGGTCTCAGCTAACTGTTGGTATGCTCTCATAAAATCATCAAGAAGATTCAGAGATACCTAGGATGTGAGTGTTGAAATTTTTGTTTGACTTTTTGCTGCTGCAAGTGCGACAACCAGTCCTGGGAATGAAAACACTGCCCATGAAGTTTCAATTGATGTTGAACATCTGAATATGAAAGTCAATGGTTTTCATGTTGGAGGAAGCAATACTGTTTGGAGTTTGCAGTTGGACCAGAACATGTTTTCAGTGGGAAAACAAATGAAGGCAGTTATTGTAATGTTAGTGATCTTCATCATTACAAGACAATTGGTTTTGATGTACTAGATGCTATAGTTTCTACTAGTATACCAAATATCGTCATTGTTATACTAAATAACCTCATCATTATTGAGCTATGACCGGCTACTACTCTTACTGAAGTTGACTACAAACATAGTGATTTTACAGGAAGCTGCAAGCCTTATGTTTGGAAACCTTTTAGACCAATGGTTGTTGTAGTCAAAAAATGCATGGACAAGCAGTTTTTCCTTCATCCCGCTGACTCACTCTGGTTCCTAGAAAGGGAAAATTCTATTTTCCGGGCTTGTGCTAAGAATATTTCTTCTCCACGATAGGAAGATTTATAACACTATTGCTTTCCGAATTTTAGTGAAAGTTCTGGCACTGACACAAATCTTGGATCTACCATAATGTTGACTGTTGAAAAGGATAAAAAATGGCTTAATAATTTTGAGCCTGAACAAGTAGTTGGAACTACATTTTCAATATATAGGAACACAACTACTCTTATGAGTCTCAGCAAGGTCTCAAGTTCGAATCTCACCGAGCACTTTCCTGCATTTATGCGTTGCATGATTTTCCACGCATCAATGTAAATATATAGAAACACAATTTGAGTCGTGTGCTATTTCCTTGGCATTGATTTTTGTAATCTTGGTCTAAAAGCTACTGCCACATGGAAAGTTGATGAAATGGGATCAACAACTGGGGTTCCTTGCTCTATGTGCCTCCTTATTGCTGCTCAAAGTCCTTATCTAATCAAGAAGGAAATTACTGTTAGTTATGGAAACAAAGGAAATGAGGAGCTGTTATATCTTTCTGGATTTGTCCTGGATAAAAAACCAGATGATTATATAACGGTGTTCATTGTCCTGTAGCAGCACATCATTATGTACCTTTGTCAGTCATCAAATCACAACTATTTGAAGCATAGAAAGCAGAAATGTGATGTCTTTTGCCCAAAAATTTTCTTAGTTGTGGTTTCTTACATCTCCTACACGGTAGTTGGATACTGATTACTCCACATCAATTTAGGTTTGTGGCCATAACTGGGGTGGTCAACACAAAGATGTCTTCCTTCTCGACTAAGCTTATTTTTTTATGAGGAATCTTTAACTATATTGAGGACCATAGCAATGCAAGAAACTTTAGTTTAGTGGGTTATATCAATGATTAATGGGATCCTGGACAGGTGGAGTCTTAGCCTGCTCCTGTTGGCTTCATCAAGGATAGTTTGGATTGATCTACGATACAGAGGCCGAGTCAGGCCTTGTCACCTTGAGGACAAGATGGTTTTAAGTCGGGGAGAAATGTTAGGTATGTGGGTGTGTGCTGTTGGTGTGGGTTTTCATTGTTATATTCTATGTGGGGCTATCACGTGTGGGAAAGGGTCTTAGCTACTGGTGGGGGAAATTTTATCAGTTTCTTTATTAGTTGTTGGTAGCAGGTAGGGGGATATTAAATAGGGGTTGTGGTTGTTGGAAGGGGGTATGAAGATTCATTTAGGTTTTTTATCATGTTGGCAGCTATTAGAGGTGTGGCCTTGGGAGGTCTGGCCTAGGCCCTTTGGGAGAGTGGTCTTCCCCATGGTGAGTTCTTCTTTCCTACCTTCTACTTCTTCCCCTTCACCTATTGTAATTCTCTCTTAATTTCTTACAGCTAGTCTACATTTCAACAATACAACCTGTCTCTTTTTCCTTTTACCTCTCTCACACGAATTGTCCTAACAAGAAGTGTTGTTTCAACTGACTCCACTAAAGTTTAACCCTTGGCATAACACAAAACTGATGGTGGTTTCCTCCCATAAACCACTTCAAAAGGATCTGGTAGTGACATGAGTGGTTGTGTTGTAACTATATTCCACCCAAGGAATCCACCAAACCCAAGTTTGAGGCCGGTCAAAAGTGAAACACTGCAAGTATGTCTCCAAACACTTATTAACAATTTTAGTTTATCCATCCGTTTGTGGGTGATATGAAGAACTCATTTTGAGAGTTATTCCTTACATCTGGAAAAGTTCTTTTCAGAAATTATCAACCAAGGATCTCAGTCACTGAGAATAGACTTATGAATTCCATGTAATAGGATGACCTCCTTAACAAATACCTCTGCCACCGCCCTAGTTGTATAGGGGTGTTTAAGCGGCACAAAATGTGCATAATTACACAATATATCCACCACAATCAGAACTACATCAAATCCTTGTGATTAGGTAAGCCTAAGACAAAGTCCATAGAAATTTCTTTGCAAATTAATTCTGGTATAGGCAGTGGCTGTAACAAGCTATCATTGGCACATCTCAGACTCTAACAAATTTCATCACGCAACATGTCATTCCATTACTAAACAACCCAATAGCCAGTTGTTTATATGTTTTGAGATGCCCAACGTGTCCTCCTTGTGAAAAGGAATGATAATATTGGAGAAATTTAGGAATCAAAACCTAGTACAATGATAAAACCAATCTCCCTTGGTAATACATCACGTCGTCTCACAACTGGTACTCAGGTTGGGAGTCAGGTTGTGCTGTAATAACTTTAATAATACTGTTTAGATCCTCATCTCATTGAATCTCATTCTTGACTTTATCCAACTCAATCCAAAATGGTTCAGATACAGATGAACAAAGCTATGCGACTTTTTTAGCATCTATACTTTCCTCCTCTGACAACCGTGATAATGAATCTGTGGCATGATCTTCCCTTCTAGGTTTATACACCACTTCAAAATCCAATCCCAACAGATTGCATTGCCAACAGTATTGATTAACAGAATGAATTCTCTGATATAACAAGTTCTTGAGAGCTTTGTGGTTAGTATACACCACAAAATGTTTCCCCATTAATTATTGTTTCCATTGACTCATTGCTAATACGAGTCCATAATTTCTTTCTCACACTGACTTAAATAAATTTTATTTATCCAATGTCTTGCTATAGTACACCATAGGCCATCCCTCTTGAGTGAGCACAGCTCCAACCCCCTTTCTGTAAGCATCACACTCAATAACAAAGGTTTTTTTCGAAATTTGGCAGAGTTAACAGGGGTGAAAAAACAATTTATAACACATCAAACCAATTTTTAACCCATTCGAGTTTCTTGGGGTCCATAGAAATACCTTCCTGAGAAATTATATACCCCAGATATTCAACTGATGTTTGAGCGAAGAAACACTTTTTCATGTAAACCATTAACTGTTCCACTTGCAACATTTCAAACATTGTTCGCAAATTTATGAGATTTTCTATCCACAATTTTCTTTAAATGAGTATATCATCAAAAAATACTAACACAAATTTTCTTAGCATCCCTTTGAACAGTTTATTCATGGTTTACTGAAAAGTTGTCGGAGCCTTCATGAGCCCAGAAGTCATAACCAAGTATTCGCAAATGTATGAGATGTTCTGCCCTCAATTTGTTCTAAATGAGTATATAATAAAAAAATAAGAACAAAAATTTTCACATCCCTTTGAAGAGTCTATTCATGGTTAATTGAAAGGTTGTCGAAGCATTCATGAGCCCAAAAGGCATAACCAAGTATTCGTAATTCCCTTCATGTGTTCCAAATATCATTTTCCCCACATCTTCAGACCTCATCTGAATTCGATGGAAACCAAGTTCATCTTAGTAAAGTGTTTTACCCATTATAGCTCATCAAGTAGTTCCTCAATCATTTGAATAGGGAACCTATCTAATATTGTCAGCTTGTTAAGGGCTCATAAGTCCACACACATCCACCATCTCCAATATTTTTTTAAATAGAATAATCTTACGATCATAAGGGCTATTAGTATGATGCATGATTCCACTTTCCAGCATCTCAGCCACCTATTTCTCAACTTCATCCTTGAGGTAGTGAGCTAATTTATAAGGTCTGATATCAATTGGTGCTTCCGCATCCACAGAGTTTATGGCATGATCGATCAGACTGCATGGTGTTATCCCTCTTGGTTAATCAAATAGAGGTTGATATTCAAACATAACTCCTCCAACTATTGCTGGAAACCTGGATCTTCTGAGGTCCTCCCTGTTTTAGGAAATTCTAACTCTGTTTTCATGATCCAACCTTCCAGCTGACATGTTGAATTCTGTATCAACTGTCACCGTACTCCCCTGTATCACTGTAATCCCCTGTAACTTAACTTATTTTCTTTCCCATTGAAACTCCATAGTTTTATGGTTCCAATTCATTGGAATGGATCCCAATGTATTTAACCACTTTATTCCAATGATCAGGTCTGGCCCTCTGTCAAACACATAAGCTTTAATATTAAATGGACTTTGTTCCAAGCTTACCACAACCTCCTCGAAAACTCCTTGAGATATAGCTCGCCGCCCATCACCCAACTTAATTCTGAATGGCTCAGTCATCCCCACCTCCAAATTGGCCACCTTAATGATGAATTTCAGAAAAAAGTCGTGACTAGCTCTACTGTCCATTAGGACCTCAACTGGCACCCTGAAACTTGTCCGGCAAACATCATTGATTCAGGTTTGCTCGTACACTGGAACTCTTTCCAGGTTTGTATCCTCTTTCTCGAGTCACGATTCCTCTTCAGCGACCATTTTATCTTACGGTTCCTTTATCTCCCAAACTAATAACCTACAATTTTTATCGGGATAACGATGCGTAGGATTGTAAGGTTTCCCACAGAGAAAACACAAACCCTTTGGCTGTCATCCTTCTCTTTACTGTCTGTTAAGAAATCTCATTCCATTCCACCCTCCATCAATAGCAATTCTTATTGTTGCTTTTTTTCCCTTTCGACCACAGGCTGACTAGTTTGGAAGTTGGCCAGAGAAAATCCATCTCCATGGAAAACTGGAGGAGGCACCGATTTCATACGAACTCCCTTCAATGGACCTTCCCCTACCAACTACCTTTCAACCGTTCTAACCAGAGTCAATAGCCTAAACTTGTTTTCCAGCTCATGAGTAGGAACTCTGTTTTTGATTTCTTGTCGCATCCCTTCCATGAATGTACTCATAAACCATGGGTCAAGAAAATTTGGTATACTGCCACATGCTCAAATTCCTTGATGTATTCTTCCACAGTCTCAGTTTGAAGTAATGTCTTCGGGTATCATAGTGGATCCCCCTCTATCGCTTTTCCATCTCCATCCATGAGTGTCGATTTCAATTGGTCCCACTTCAAACTTGGATTGTCATTTTTCCAATACAAGAATCAATACAGCACCGCGTTCTCCATACAAAGTTGTGATAGAGGCAACTTCATATCCTCCGTTGTCTGGGTAATCTAGAAACAGGTCTCTCTTTTTGTAATCGAGCCGAAAGGATCTTTGCTTGAAAAAGTCGGGAGCTCAATTTTTTTCATCATATTTTTTAATTCATCTTCCCATGCTGGTTCATCAGGCAATAAACCTTCTCCATATTTATTTTCGAACTGTACAATCCCGCTTCCACTTTCGCTCGGATAGTTAACAGTGGACTTACTGTGCAGGTCGACTCCTCTGCAGTGCAGGTCGGCTCCTCTGCAGCTGCTCTCCCTCCTGGCGGCCCCTTTCCTGCTGTGCGGGCCGACTCCTCCACAACTGCTCTCCCTCCTGGCAGCCATTTTTTCGGCGACCGACTCCCCTCTTGGAGCGCAGCCTCCCCTGCTCACCGGTCACCTCCTGTTTGCGCCTTATTCTCCCTCCCGTCGGCCCTCTGCGACGACCCTCTGTGCACCGGCCAGGTCTCCCTCCACCTGCAGCTCGCCGACAGCGACCCTCTCCACCCCGGCTTTCCCGGCGCACCATCGTTCGACCTCGCCTATGCGGACTTCCCAACGCTCTGTTGTCCGGCCCCGCTAGTGCATCTTCCTCGGTGCTCCGTCGATCGGCCTCGCCAGTGCGGCTTTCCCAGCACCTCATTGACCGGCCCGCCAGTGCGGCTTTCCCGGCGATCCATTGACCGGCCCCGCCTGCGCGGTTCCTCTGCTGTGCCTCGACAACTTGCCCCGCCTTGGAGTCTGCGTCCCATATCGGACTTGTGGTCTAATGTGGTCTTTAGTATTTATTATAAAATAACCTCAAGGGCTCCCTTAGAGAGTAATCTTGGGGATCGGGTCTTCACTTTTTACTACTACAGGTAGTAACATAATTGTTTTGGGATGTTGTATTGTGACTTTGTTTTTGTTTGTGTTTTTAATGGCATTGAACTCTTCGTGTTCGTATCAGTTGTATTTATGCATGTTGGCTGCATATCATTTTCCTCATAAATTAAATTGAATCGTTAAGAAAGTCATCAAGTTTAACATGGGTTATTATGGTTCCATCAAGAATGATTAGCAATGGTAGTTTCTATATATAAAGGGGTTGCAAACTGGAATAATTTTTGATCTCTCCTAAATATCTTTTAATGTCAAGTTGTCCATGTTTTTTCAATGTTACGTGTTTTTAAACTTTTATGATTATTAATTTGCTTTCAATATTTTTCTTCCTAAACCATTCTTTAAAATTTAAATCTCATTTGTTTATTTTTATCCTTTTTTCTCAAGGATAAAGCCACAATTGAGATGGAATGCATGGAAGATGGATATCTTGCAAAGATACTTTGTGGAGATGGAGAAAAGGAAATTGAAGTTTGAAAGGCATGTTTTAGAAGTCTATGTGAGAATGGAAATTATTTTCATTGGAACTATGTCTTTAGCTTATTTATTTCGGTACTATCCATTGCAAATGTTCTTATATAATTTGAGACATTATTGTGCACTGTTCATTGTGAATCATGGATTGAAGCATTTTGTGGTGCTTTGTTGTAGATCAAATGATTAATTATGCATGAAAACATTTTCACTAAGTGAAAGAATATTCATTACATAAATGAAGGTACAAAAATAAAGAAATTAATGGGAATGTAACATCCAAATATTAAAAGCCTTGATGAATTCTTATGAACAATTGGATGACTGATTTGGTCAAACTCCACATAAACTTTAATTAGGTGATTTTGATCGGGCGGTCCATCTTGTTTATTTATAAAAATTGGTTGTAATTATGCTTTCATGGTTTTTAGTGTCACCTCCCCAACAATTGTTTAATCTATTGGGGTATTTTGTGGCGGTTTTATAACAAAATTTGTTAATGATAAATCATAACTAGATTGTAATGACCCACCAATTCTCATTGGCTTGAGAGGTCAACGAGTCATTACTTGGCCTTAAGCGACATCTCCAAGACGCCAAAGGCTGGCAATAAATGCCGAAAGGTTTCACATACAAGTGGGGAACTATTTACCCTTTAAGAAATAAACCATTAAACCAACAACCATAACAAACCCATTCACTATATGATGCATGAACAAAAGAAAGACAACTCAACAACTTTATGTATCTCAAAACCACATCAAAGTGTGCAACAACGAAAGACTAATTCAGTATCAAAGTAAACAGCGGATAAACAACTCAAGACTCTCAAGAGACTACAAAACTCCATGCTCCACAAGCTTCAAGCTCCACAATCACCGAACAACCCAAATGTCACGAGGTAGTGCTAAAAACGCGGGAAACGTTACCTTTGCCCATGTTCCGGAAGATAGCATCTGCAAAAGCACCAAAGCACTAAAGCAGGGGTAAGTATAACACTCAGAAGGTTTTCCTCCATGACTTCCCTACTCATGCCACTAGGATAGAAAAGTTAGCCACATTTATATAAAACAGTTTATATAAAACAATTTACCAAAACAGTTTATAACCAAATATATAAACAAGTTCCAAAAACCATTTACAACCAAGTGAAAACAAAACTAAATGAAACCAATTTCCAGCAAGTTATTTTTTCAGAAAAATAACTAATCAAAGCATAAAACCATTTCTTATGATCATTTGGCATACCCATTCCATAGTTCACCACACATCCACACATGCATGCTTCATTTGACAGTTCCATACTCATGAGCGGTCTCTCGTCCCATTACCTTGTGTCCCAATGGCACACGCCCCCAATCCAGGGTCACGTCCCTTGTACCCCAATGGTACTCGTCCCTTGTTAAGGGCCCGTTAAGCATGAACTCACACCAACACCATTTATGCCAAATACTTCCATTTCCACAATAAACCATTTCAATAAAACCTAACTTTTATTGAAAACCAAAGCACAACTGTTATGTAAAATAATTGAGAGGGAGAAAAGAGGAATGGACTCTGTATATTGATGTAACAACAGAATTAAGGTAGCAGAATTACAGCAGAAAACACAACAGAAATATAGGAAAATACAGTAGGGAGGTAGAAGAGGGAGGAGGATAGAGAGAGTAGAACCCGAGGAAGACCACTTCCAAGAGCCTAGCAGAATCCTCCCAAGGATTGAGCTCCGCAGCAGCCAGCTGGAAAACCTTCCTTAACACAGCCCCCCTTTATTTAAAGGCCCACCCAGCCCCCTCTAACTAACTAACTATCTGCTTTTAGGTGGTCCCCCTCCAGCCAAGAATATTCCCCTCTCTCCTCTAACAGCCCAACAACCTCCAGCCAAGTATATTCTCCTCTCTGCTCTAACAAACCAACAACCTCCAGCCAATAACAAACTCTAGACAACCCCTTTTATTCCTAACAATTCTCTCCCACCTAAAAAACCACCTTGTTCCAAGTTGGGCATGTCCAGCTTGAGGGGGAGTGTTGAACCCTGTTTTTATTATTCTGGGTATTTCCGAGTCCCACATCGGAATACCCCTTTATGTATTCCGTATTTTCAATCTATAAAAGAAGGTCTCCGCCTCACCTTAAGGTATGGAGATTACCTCTTCAACATATCTAAAAGATAACTTTCCCTGCTTCCCGAAATGACGATGTCCAAGGCTTGGAGATATCCTCAAGAAGACATGATCACCCACAGCGAACGACAACGGTCTTCGACGGTGATCTGCATATGATTTTTGACGACTTTGAGCCGTCTCCATCCTCTTTCTAATCAATTGGATCTTCTCCGTTGTTTCTTGGACAAAGTTCAGCCCAACTAGTGAAGTTTCACCTGTTTCCACCCAACATAGTGGAGAACGACAAGGACACCCATACAGTGCTTCAAACGGGCCATGTGTATCGAGGCCTAATAGCTGTTATTGTATGAGAACTCCACGAAGGGTATATGCTCCTCTCATGAGCCACCAAAATCCATTACACAAGCTCGCAACAAGTCTTCCAACGTCTGTATCGTCCTCTCAGACTGGCCGTCTATCTGAGGATGATACGTCGTGCTTATAGTCAACTGAGTCCCAAGGGCTTTTTGTAAGGATTTCCAGAAACGAGATGTGAACCTCGGATCTCTGTCTGAGACTATTGAAATTGGTATTTCGTGCCTCTTCACCACTTCCTGGATATACATTTTTGACAGATCCTCCACCGTATGAGTTTCACGAATAGGGATGAAATGTGCCGACTTGGTAAGCCGATCCACTGTCACCCATATGACATCGTGTTTCCGAACTGTTCTTGGAAGACCTTTAACAAAATCCATAGCTATCTGCTCCCATTTCCACACTGGGATAGGTAAAGACTGCAACATTTCTGCTGGTCTCTGATTCTCTGCCTTAACTTGCTGACAAGTTAAGCACTGCGAGACGAACTCGACCGCCTTCCTTTTCATGCCGCTCCACCAAAACTGCGCCTTCAACGCTTTATACATCTTCTGTGTGCTTGGATGTACAACCCATCTCGAATGGTGGTAAGCATGAAGAAGTTATTCCTGACAAGCCATAGGTATAACCATCCGATCTCTAAAGCATAAAATTGAACTCCCATCAAGTTTCCAGCCCTCAATGGTCTCCCCACCATTGAATTTTGAACTCATAACCCGACATTCTGCATCAGATGTTTGTGCGTCTTTGACCACATTTACCAAATCAGGAACAAACATAGCTGAAAAGAAAACCGCAACATCACCTCGGTCTTCACATTCCACATGCATGATGTCGGCTAGGACCGACATCAACTGCCATTCATCTGAAGCTTCTTTTGCCAACTGAGCATATGGCTTTCTGCTCAATGCATCCGCCACCGAATTCCCTTTTCCTGGTGTATACATCAAGTCAAAGTCAAACATCTGGAGATACTTCATCCATCTCCTTTGCCTCAGATTCAAATCTCGCTATGAGAAAATGTGTTTCAAGCTTTTGTGGTCCGTGAACACAGTAAATTTCTCACCAAAGTGATAGTGTCTTCATGTTTTCAAAGCATGGACGACTGCAATTAACTCCAAGTCATGTGTTGGGGTAATTCTTCTCATGCACCCTCAACTGCCTTGAACCATAAGTAACCATATGGTCTCCTTGCATGAGAACACAACCCAATCCTGATCCTGAAGCATCACAGTACACCACATACCCCTATCCTGATTCTGGAAAAATCAAGATAGGTGCCGATGTAAGACGAACTTTCAGTTCCTGGAAAGATTTCTGGCATTCCTCTGTCCATTGGAATGAAACATTCTTCTTTTTCAGAGCTGTCATTGGCGAAGCTAGTCGTGAGAAATCATGCACAAAGCGTCGGTAGTAACCAGCTAGATCAAGAAAACTTCTCATCTCGAAGTCATTCTTCGGTGGTTGCTACGAGATAACAGTTTCTATCTTTTCTGGATCAGCAGAAACGCCTTTCTCAGAGATGACATGGCCAAGAAAACGTACTTTCTGTATCCAAATTAGATAATTTGGCATACAAACGGTGATCTGTCAAGATTTGTAACACTGTTTCCAGGTGTTTCTCATGGTCAGCTCTTGTCTTTGAATACACCAAGATGTCGTCGACAAACACCACAACAAAAGAGTCCAGATATCGCTGAAATATCCGATTCATCAAAGCCATGAAGACCGCTGGTGCATTCGTTAGACCAAAAGACATGACTACATATTCATAGTGGCCATATCTACTTTCTAAAAGCTGTTTTCGGAATATATTTTTTTTGAACTCGCAATTGGTGATATCCTGATCGCAAGTCAATCTTGGAGAACCACTGAGCTCCCCTTAATTGATCGAACAAGTCATCAATGCGTGGAAGTGGATATCTGTTATTTATCGTAACTTGGTTAAGATTACGATAATCAACACACAGTCGAAGAGTTCCATCTGCTTTCTTCACGAACAAGACCGGTGCTGCCCACGGAGACGTACTTGGCCGAATGAAACCCTTGCTTTCCATCTCCTCCAATTGCACTTTCAATTCCCTTAACTCTGTTGGTGCCATCCTATAAGACGGAAGGGAAATAGGACTGGTCCCCGGAAGGAGATCAATCGTAAACTCCACTTCCTTTATAGGCGGTAACCCTGAGAAGTTCTCAGGAAATACATCGGGAAATTGATCCGCAATTGTCGGAAAACTATTTTCCTCGATCTTGTCCATTGATGCCAAAGTCAACGCCGCCAACTAGCAAGAGATCGTTCCCACCATTGGTGCCAACAAACTCTTTTCACCTTTCTTTACCATTCTCTCTCCTCTGAAGAGATGCTTGCTGCCGTCCTCAGTCGTGAAACTAACTGTTCTCCTATAACAGTCGATGTGAGCCTTAAACGTTGTCAACCAATCCATACCCAGGATTACATCATAGACATCCATGTCTAACATCGAGAAGTCTTATTTCAGCTCAGCTTCATCAACAGTTATAAGACATGCTCTACACAAAAAGGCTTGACATTCTCTTTCACCGAGAGGAGTTTTCAGTTTTAAAACAGAAGACATCATTTCCAACTTTAAACATAGAAAATCAACAGCACAAGAAGCAATGAAAAAATGCGATGCACTAGTATTGAAGAGCACTTGCACAAGGGTATAATTCAAAAGAATTGTACCTCTCACCGTAGATGGTCTAGCTTGATCATTGACAATCATTTGCCCAGTTCCATACAATTGCTTCATTGCTGCAATGTTCTCCTTGTTGCTTTGCTGAGACTGCCCTAGTTGAGGAGTCATGGCATTTCCAGAATCACCCTGGGTAGCTCTGTTATGCTGACGAGACTGATTCTGCTGTCCTCGTCTTGTCGAAACATATGATGCTTGCGACGCCTGAGAAGTGTCCTGAGCACCCGACCTTGGAGCACTGCGACAATAGCGCTGAAGATGTCCCATCTTGTTGCAATTATGACATGCTCTAGGTTGTGTCGTACACTCACTTTATGTGGTCAAGCGAACCACATTGAAAACAACCTGCTTTGCTCTGGGGTTGTGGAGGAAGGTTCACTGATTTAGCTGTTTGATTCTGATTTCCACTTCCATCTTGGAAATAGGTGTCCCTTTTCCGCTTTCTCCCAGCGTTTGAGTTCCCACCATTTCCTGTAGGTATCATCATATCTCCTCCCATAGATCCCGAGATATCACGTTCAACCACAGTCGCTCTGTTCATTATCTCTGTATAATCCGTAATACAGAGCACCGCAATCTTCGATCGAATCTCCTGCCGTAGCCCCGATTTGAAGATGCGTGCCTTCAAGGACGCACTTGCCACAACTTCAGGTGCAAAGCACACTAAATTCATGAATTTAGCTGCATACTCTGTGACAGAGAGACTCTATTGTTTCAGGCTGAAGAAGTCCGTCGTTTTCTGGATTTTGAACATGTGAGGATAGAATTGTTTGTTGAACAATTCTTCAAAATTCTCCCATGTAAGGCCTTCATCCAATTTAGCCTGCACTGCTAAATCCCACCACTAGCGTGCTAGATCCTCGAGCCTATACGTCGTCAGCTTGACCTTTAGTCCTACTGGTGCGCCGATGAAGTCGAAGATGCGATTTATCCTACTCAACCATACCTCCGCCTTCTTGGGTTCAGCATCACCCCAGAAGTTAGGTGGATTCTGCTTCATGAACTGGATGGTATGATCCACATGTTGTGGCTCATTCCTCCGGTTCTCCGTATCCACAGCTTGAAAAGCCTGGACAATACTCTGAACGAACTCTTGGTTCACCCGTGGTTCAGGTGCAACTACATTCTTTGCAGCTTCCTCCGGTTGGTTCTTACAACGCCTACCGGGTGCTATTTCCTAAACCATCAACGAATCCATCAATCTCACTCTCTAGCAACTGATGGCTTAGAATTTCAAATTCTATCACATCAACTATCACAACATTTTTCCCATGTTCAACCATTTTTGAAAACATTCAACATGCTTTTGAAAACCAAACCATTTTCAAAATACACCAAATATTCTCTTTTCAAAATCTTTCATTTGAAAAATTCTGCAGTTTTCAAAAATTTACACCTTGCACAAAATTATTAATCATCACTCCAAATGAAATATGCAATCCTAGTGGGAAGTCATTCCTCTACAATGCATGTCATGCTCGTCTCATTAACTAAACTCATGACAATGAGATTTCCATCATTCTAGAAGTGTCTCCAAAACACTTATGTACCCAACATCTTGGTAACTTGAAGTTCAACATAAAAGGGTTAGTTACGTCTTTTTATGCTATACATTTCAAGTTCCGAAAATCCTACTCTTTAAGATTCCAACCCAAGGAATAGACAAGAAATAATTTCAACTCCAAGACCAAGAACCCTGATGACTACTTGTTAGGCAAAGAGCGAACAAGCTGATACCATTTGTACCTCAAAGGAAGGACCAGACTGATACCATTTGTAATGACCCGCCAATTCTCATTGGCTTGAGAGGTCAACGAATCATTACTTGGCCTTAAGAGACATCCCCAAGACGCCAAAGGCTGACAATAAATGCCGAAGGGTTTCACATACAAGTGAGGGATGATTTACCCTTTAAGAAATCAACCATTAAATCAACAACCATAACCAATTCATTCACTATATGATGCATGAACAAAAGAAAGACAACTCAACAAATTCATGTATCTCAAAACCACATCAAAGTGTGCAACAACAGAAGACTAATTCAGTATCAAAGTAAACAGCGGATAAACAACTCAAGACTCTCAAAAGACTACAAAACTCCATGTTTCACAAGCTCCAAGCTCCACAATCACCGAACATCCCAAATAACACGAGGTAGTGCTAAAAACGTTGGAAACGTTACCTTTGCCCTTGTCCCGGAAGATTGTATCGCAAAAGCACCAAAGTGCCAAAGTAGGGGTGAGTATAACACTCAGTAGGTTTTCCCCCATGACTTTCCTACTCACGCCACTAGGATAGAAAAGTTAGCCACATTTATATAAAACAGTTTATATAAAACAATTTACCAAAACAGTTTATAACCAAATATAAACAAGTTCCAAAAACCATTTACAACCAAGTGAAAACAAAACTAAATGAAACCAATTTCCAGCAAGTTATTTTTCCAAAAAAATAACTAATCAAAGCATAAAACCATTTCTTATTATCATTTGGCATACCCATTCCATAGTTCACCACACACCCACACATGCATGCTTCGTTTGACAGTTCCATACTCATGAGCGGTCTCTCGTCCCATTACCTTGTGTCCCAATGACACATGCCCCCGATCCAGGGTCACGTCCATTGTACCCCAATGATACTCGTCCCTTGTTAAGGGCTCGTTAAGCATGAACTCACACCAACACCATTTATGCCAAATACTTCCATTTCCACAATAAACCATTTCAATAAAACTGAACTTTTATTGAAAACCAAAGAACTACCAATTTCAAAGCAACATTTAATTTCAATAAAACTTTCCCTTTTATTGAAAACATCTAATCTCGATCATGTGCCAACAATTCAGGACAATCCTCCTTTTAAAATCCACATTTTAAAACCAAGAACCAAAACACTCATTCAAAATCCCCAATTTTTCAGATTTCACAACCATCACTCAAGAAGGTTTCCAACGAGTGTTCAACAGCGAAAACACAATCAATTCAACACCACACATTCAATTTGAAAGCATGCCAATTAGTTCTACTAAGTGGAGTCGAGAAAGAAGCCTCCTACCTTGAAGGTTTTGACGAAAACCACAACGAACGAAGAACGCCCAAGAAAACCGGGTTGATTCTCCAAGAACCCGCCTTAGATCTCTTCTCCTAGCAAGATCAAGACCAAATATCATCATATTTGGCATCCACACACCTAGATCTACCCATAACGGGCGTAGATCTAAGAAACCGAGGGAAGAGGAGAAGTAGATCTAAGTAGATCTAAGAAACCGATCAAGAACGATAAAGAATGATCACATACCTCCAGAATCCGGCTTCGATTCACCAAGGGAAGCCTTCAGATCGCCTTCGGGTCGATGGGAGAACCCTCTTTGGTCTGAGGATAAGCAAAATCCCGAATTATGGCCGCTTAGGAGAAAAAATGAGTCATTTAGAGGCAAAAACGTGTGGGATTCATTTTTTTAGGATCTCACTTAAACCATCCGCACGGTTAGACAAACCGTGCGCTAACCGTGTGTTAGCTACTGCCTAGGCAGACCCTCACACGACCCCCTCACATGGTCTCCCTAACCTTGCTCCAACCGTGTTGGAGCCACTGCCTCAAGAGGACCATTACACGCGGTTTGGCCGCACGGTTAGGCAAGCCGTGCACCGCCCGTGCGACTTCCATTTTGCCTCAAAACCACTTCCAAAGTTCTCCTAACTCTCCCATCCAACACCCTTAAACTTTCTAACCACGAAAAGATTCAAGTAAGGGTTACATACCAGAAACTGGGGGTACTACATTAAGTAGATCTAAGAAACTGATCAAGAACGATGAAGAACGATCACATACTTCCAGAATCCGGCTTCGATCCACCAAGGGAAGCCTTCGGATCGCCTCCGGGTCGATGAGAGAACCCTCTTTGGCTTTAGGAGAAGCAAAATCCCGAGTTATGGTTGCTTAGGAGAAAAAACGGGCCACTTGAGGCAAAAACGTGTGAGATCCACTTTTTTAGGATCTCACTTAAACCATCCGCATGGTTAGTTCGCACGGTTAGACAAACCGTGCGCTAACCCTGCGTTAGCTACTGTCTAGGAAGACCCTCGCACGGTCTCCCTAACCGTGCTCCAACCATGCTGGAGCCACTGCCTCAAGAGGACCATTACGCAAGGTTTGGCCGCACGGTTAGACAAACCGTGCGCCGCTCGTGCAACTTCCATTTTGCCTCAAAACTATTTCCAAAGTTCTCCCAACTCTCCCATCTAACACCCTTAAACTTTCTAACCATGAAAAGTATCAAGGGTTACATACCAGAAGCCGGAGGTACTACATAGATCCTCTACTTCAAAGGCCTTTCTCATGAACTTTTCTTATGGTGATTTTTTTACTCCACACACTTGTGATATTAATTGATTTATTATGTTACGATGCCTGTTTATTGAGAACTTTGTGAGAAACGTGCCCGGGTAAACCTCTTAAAGCTTTATATGTTTTGGGACCAAACAAGCCACTTCTATTTCTTCATTGGAGTATGTTTATATTTGTTCCAAGTTTTTCATTTTAGTAGGTTTTTATCATTGTTGTTGTAGGTGGTGTTTCTTAACATACTGATGGATGAACAATGTTTAAGTTATGTAATATTGAGTTTGATTTAAAAATCTATAAATGTGTGTAATTTGTTTGGTTAAAACTGATAATTCTTATTGATTTTTATTGATTTTTATTTTTTACTCTGCAGGACAATTCACTGATGTCATGGCTTGAAGGTGTGAACCAAAGACAATTCATTGATGCCATGGCTCAAGGGTGTGAATCAAAACGATGTGTTGGTTATGTGTATGAATTGTGGTTGTGTTGTTACTACATTTTCATGACTTACAACACATTATGTAGATGTTTTGGATATTGTAATTAATTTCATTAATGGATATATTTGTTTGGTTATTGAATAATTATAATGTAATTTATAATGTTATGGTGACCATCATTGCTGGTTGCTAAAGGGGTATCATCAACAATACCTATGGCGACTGCTTAGAGCAGTTTCCAAGTGATAGTGGCAGCCAATGATGGTTGTGAAAGGGGTATTTGCAATCTCGTCTACCGTGACTGTCAAAAGAAGCTGCAGAGCAATCGCTCATGTTTGAGAATCCTCTTCCATGGAGAGAATCTGAATGAGTGACCTCTCAGTGGGTGAGACACCCTCATCCATCTCCAGCCTTGTCTTCTCCCTGAACACCATTAGCTTTTCCTTATTCCCCTTCCCCTACCTTCTCCAGCATCTCTTCATTATCAATCTGTACCTGGCTAGATTGGTCTAGCGTAGCTTCTGAATATCCATGGGATGAGCAAACCCTAGAAGGGCAAAGTGATGATAGCAGGATGGCAACAGGTGTTGCAATCTTTCATTATAGGATTAATTTTAGTCGTTTTAACATTCATTAATGATATAAAAACACATAATTTTTTATTTTAAATATATTGAATCATTTAAATTTATTGCAAATCCCCTGCACGTCAATGGTACTGGTTGACCATCCCATTACACCACTCGTTTCACGATGCCTCCTTCCCCAGCAAGTCAACGGAGACCTCCTTGGATGACAATGGGTACTCATTTACCGACTATCTGATCCTACCCGACCCGATAAAATTGGGTTCGGGTTTACCATCCCCTATATAATTATTAACCGGGTAGGGTTCAAGTATCTTTGATAGGATACCCAAATCCATTTAAGTTTAATATAAATTCTGTTTAAAATTTTACTAAACAATTTTTTTTTATAAAAAGTGCTTTCATTTAGGGGTTGTTTTTTAGCATCATTTTTAAAAAAAATGCCATTAATTATTTTATTTAACAAATGTTTTTATAAAACTAATACTAAATATTAAAATTTAATAAAATAAATTAATAAATAATAACAATAATGTATTTATTCATATATGTGTTTTTAATTAGTTATTATTGATTATAAGTCATTCATTATTCATTATATATTACTAATAGTTATGTATATATATGTGTGTGCCTTTTGTATATTTCAATTAATTATTAATAATTAATACTTATTACAAATATATATAGAGATGTATATATGTGTGTGTGAATAAATAAATATATATAATATAGAAATTACAATTTCTTAATCAATATGAATAACATATAATATGTAATTAATATCTAATTATATAAATATATAAATGTATAAATAGACTTAAATATATACATAGATATAAATATATATAACTATTGTTGGAGTCTGGATCCCACATCGGACTTGTGGTCCGATGTGGTCCTTTTCATTCATTATAAAAGAATGCCTCCGCCTCACTTTGAGGTAAGGAGGTAAGGGGGTTTCTCAACCTACATGGTATCAGAGGGATCTTAATCCCGACCCTCCCTCCCAGCGGATTCCTGGTTCTGTCTGGCCTCGCCTCTCTCCCCTCAGGCCTTGCCCTTCCCGGCGACCATCTCTCCTGCGCGGCTCCCCTCCCGGCGGCCCTCTCTCCCGGCGCGGCTCCCCTCCCGGTGGCCCTCTCTCTCGGCGCGGCTCCCACCCCGGCGGCCCCGCTTCCGACGGATCTCCCTCCTGCCGGCGCGTCCTTGCCCGACGGTTCTTCCCCCTGCAGCGTTCCTTCGCTCCCGACCCAGGTGCGGTCCTCCCGACGACGGGCATTCCTTCCCCGGCGCCTCCTGCCCGGTGCGGCTTCCCGGTGCGCCTTTCCTCACGGCGCGCGCTCCTGCACGCGAGCCCTCCCCGCCGCAGCTTCCTTCCCGGCGCCGTAACTGCCGGCTTCCGCGTCTCAACGGCTCCCGCATTCCCCGACGGTCTTCCCGGCTCCCGTAACTGCCTGATTTCGCTTCTCCAGGCGAGCGATACGGTCGGCTCACCCTCTCCCGCAACTGCTCCCCCTCTCCCGCTACGCACGACCGCCCTCCCCAGGCGGTCCTCCTGTGCGCGCAACACCTCCCGCGGCTCCCTAGGCGGCCTCCCTTCCCCGACGGCTCCCCTCCCGACAGCTCCGTCCGGTGTTCTTCCCACCCGGCGGATCTCTTTTGGCAGAACCCTCCCGACGGAACCATGCGGGTTCTCCCTGCGCGCTTCCTCTGTGCGACGGATCCTTCCCGCGGCTCCCAGCCCTCACCTCCCGTCGCGATCCCGACGGCCAACCGCGCCTGCTTTCTCGGCTGCTTCCTCCCCGACGGATCCCTCGCGCCGGCCCATCTCCGTCCGACTGCTCTCTTCCCGGCGGCTCCTCCCGAGCGCGACCCTCCGTCGTGGCTCCTCCCCAGCGCTGCCTCCTCTTCCTGCCTCCTGCGGAATCCCCGCCTTCCTGCCCGATGCCTCCTGCGGAATCCCCGCCTCCCTGCCCGGCGCCTCTTGCGGAATCACCGCATCCCATCGCCGGTACCTCTTGCGGATTTCCCGGTGCTTCGACGACCGACACCGCCATTGCGGATTTCTCGGCACTTTGACGATCGGCCCTCCCGAGCGGATTTCTCGGCGCTTTGACGATCGGCCCGACATTGCGGTTTTCCCGGCGTTCTGACGACCGGCCCGTAGTGCGGATTTTCCCGACGCTCTGACGACCGACCCTCCAGTGTGGATTTCTCAGCGCTCTATTGTTCGGCCCCGCACTTTTCCGGCGATGACCCATCCTTTTTTTATCTAGCGGCATCACATTCAGATCTTGAGGGGGAGCAGTATCAACAACGATTTTATTATTTCCGTTTCTTCTGTTTTTGTCTTGTATTTGTCATCAAGCTGAGCATGTCCAGCTTGAGGGGGAGTGTTAGCATCTGTTTTGTTGCTTTCTTTTCATTATGTGTCCAAGCTAGGTACACCTAGCTTGAGGGGGAGTGTTGGAGTCTGGATCCCACATCGGACTTGTGGTCCGATGTGGTCCTTTTCATTCATTATAAAAGAATGTCTCCGCCTCACTTTGAGGTAAGGAGGTAAGGGGGTTTCTCAACCTATAACTCTAAATAGATTTAAATATATATATATGTGTGTGTGTATTTAAATATTTTTAAATAGATACAAACATAGAAATAAATATGAATACATATATATATAATGTAAATACATTGAAATAAATAAATAAATAAATAAATATATATAAATAATATAAACGTACAAATATATAAATGTATGGGTATATATAGGGGCTTTGACCCAAACTATTATAATATAAATGTATAAGTATATATAAATATAAATAAATATATAAATACTTATAATTATATTATTATGAATATATATAAACAAATATAAATATATTCACATATATTTAAATATTTTAATATGTGGATATATATAAAAATATGAAGATATATAGATATATGTCTTTTAAGAGGGTATTATTGTCCTTTTTAGGTGGTTTATGATTTTATTCTCTGGGTTTACATTCCTATCGATATAATAGTGTTGCAATTGTAGTGATCTTCTCTCTTTTGGTGATTTATTAATTATTATTTATTATATATGTGCATGTGTGTTTATATATATTTATGTATATTTATTTATAAGTTATATATATATATATAAATAATAAATAATAAACAATAATTTAATTATAAATATACAATAAATATAATAAAACAATGTGCACACACACAACACCTGATCCTTTTTCATCAGAGAAACCCAATATCCCCCTAGGGTGGGTTATTTAATGATTAACTCTTTATTTATTACAATTTTTAGGACTCTTGGAATCCCATTGTTAATGATGGGCTAAGAGGACCTTTGCTCGTCTGACCTATCTTTTTGAAGGCCCTTTTTAAGATGAATTAGAAGCCCATTTGCACAATGGTGTTGCCCTGTGATCACCGCCCCTGCGTCCCAAGGCTGGCACCTCAACCCCCCTTTTGTGTTATTACTACATGTGATGCCCATTTTTCATGAGGCCGACTGCCCCATCCTTGTCAAGAGGCCCAAGACCCCCTCTTCCCTCCTATATGTGCATACGCAAAATCCTGCATACCTGACACCCAAAGTCATTGGGCAACCAGCGGGTCACCCCCTGCATCCCGTCCTTCATTGCTCATGGTTGTCATCAACAACTGCCCTGAGTCCCTGATTGCGTTGGTCATGTTGGCTACCTCGACCTTCTACCATCGGCCCACATTCGACCGATGCCATCAGCCTCTATCATCCGCACGCATTGCCTTGCTGGAATTCACCCACACCCCCCTTCACGATACCAGCCCAACATAGAAACAAGTCCCCCGTCGAAGTTACTAGAGGTCATCCTCGTCGGAGGCTGTTCCCCTAGAGTCGTCGTCGACGGCTGTCTTCGCCGCCCCTGAGGTCCCATACCCCCAAAGGTAGTTGCTCAGCCTCGTCGACGACTGCTGCGTGTACCACTCGAGGTCGTCACATGTCCCCTGACCATGTTCTCTTTTCACCGGCTCTGAGGTCCCATACCCCTAGAGGCAACATCCCGAGACGTCACCCGCCACGTGCCCATCTATGCCCCCGAGGTCCCATACTATAACACCCCCGATTTTTGGTAAATGATCCTTTATTTATGCACTTTGAGCTTATAAATGACTTGGGTGAAGTTTGTGGAGCTGCTGGGAGGTTTAAATATGTTTTTGAAGTGTTTTTGGAGGTGCACAGTTTGTGCACGGTTAGTATAAACTATGCATCACCTCCAAGAAATCGTGCAACATGTTTTGGGAGTCACTAGGCAGACACACGGTTGGTGCACGGTTTGGAAAAACTGTGCAAATGCCTAGGGGAAACCTTGTATATTGGATAGTGAGGAAAACCACGGTTGGCGCATGGTTTGTCTAACTGTGCGAGGGGTTGGCTTAAGACAGTAGCACCGCTTGGTTGGCGTACGGTTTTCAAAACCATGCAGCCTAACTCTACGACATACAGTTGGCATCCCAAAAATCTTGGATTTAATCCGAATTAACTTCCGAAATTTCCTTTAATCCCCTAATTCTCTAGGATCTCAAATTCTTTTTGCTCCCTAGGCTTGAGAGATGCCCCCCTTCGATCCGGAAGTGATTCTTAGGTGAATCAAGGTGTGTTGGAGATCCGGATTCGTTAGTAAGTCATCGTTCTTCACCGTTCTCCTTAGATATTTTCTCCTCTCTCAGAATCATAGATCTAGTCTGTTATGGATAGATCTATGACCATTGATGAAAATTTTGATAAATTATGATTGGATCTATTGAAGGAAAGAACATCCAAGGCCGAATCTAGTGAATTGTAGTGTCGTTCCTTGTTTTCTCCAACCGTTGAGTGGTAGGTGACTTCTATCTCATCTTCACTATCACTAGAACTTGAAGGATTAGTTTTGATTAAATGAGGGGCATGAAATTGTTTTAAAATCCTTGTGTGATTCTTGATAGAAATCTCTTTGGTTGAGGTTTTGGGAATTGTGGAAATTGGGTGGCTTTTGGAAAACTCTCTTGTTTATAATTTTAAAATGATGATTTTAAAATTATGGTTTTTCATTGAATGTAAAGTGTGTGATAAAATGTTTTCAAGAAAAAGTTGTTTTTTATGAAATGATTTGGGCATGGAAATTGGCATAATTTCATTGGTGTGTGTTGGTTGGGATGAATTATGGTCTTGAAGTACCACCATCAAAGTGGGACGGAGTATGGACGTGAAGTTCCACCATCAATGATGACACCAAGCTTCAGTGTGTATGTGTGAACATGGGAATGAATATCCCAAAGCAATGCGGCAATCGTAGCCCAAGATAAGCCTATGCGTAAGAGTACCCCAACATTGGCAATCATATTTTATGACATCTCTTATACCGTATTTATGATGCGACACTATTTTTCTCATGAGGAAGAGCACCACCATAGGAAATGATCCACCATAACGTATGCTATGATATGATGGATCCAAAGAAATTCACCTGTGTCATCTTTTATGATATCATGGTATTAGACAAATCAATCACTGTTTACAATATCGCATATCCTGAAACAGCCCACACTTCAAATTTTCAATCAAATTTTATGACAACCTATATGGATTCAATACCATATGCACTATTCTTCATTTAAAAAATGATTTCAAGAATCATGAAACATGGTGAAGCTCCCAGTGAAGGGTCTCTAAGGATCAATTAACACTTAATCAACATGGTGTAAACAATTAGAAACCTCATTCCAAAGATCTACAGTGCATGAATTTGAAACCATGCTTAAAGAAAAACGAAGAACACATGCATACCTTTCACTAAACGAGCCACAATTAGAGAATGTTGAAGGACTCCCTCCTCTATAGTGTATCCACGAGCTAATATGAATCACCCATTGTATGGGAAAGACTCTCCTTCACTCCATGACATACTAGTGCCTCACAAAGCAATGGGGAAAAGGGAATAGAACCCTCGAGTATGGGAGAGTCGACCAAGGCTTGGGAAATTCCAAATCACCCCATCTCATGGGGCTGCCTTCTAATATAGGCTCTAGGGATGGTCCCTGAGTCTGCATGTAATAACTCATACGTTATAAAATGAACGAGTTCCATTATTGCATTGAATATTTAAATGCAACCCATGATTCTACATATGATTCATCTTATGAAAAATTTAATAATACTTAAGTTGGAAGAAAATATGAACATTAACCGTTTAACAATCGGCTACCTTATTAATCATAGGAAGTGGCATGATATCATATACCATGCCTTCCCACATCCCTATACAAATGCATACAAAAAGTCATAGTTCCAAGCATGTTGTACTCTATAGCATACATATATCATACAATACGATATGGCCCAATGCATCTCATATATGCATGAGCTTTAAGGAATATCTCCAACATGAATTCTTTAACAGGGTTAATTTTTGTTCTTTATGCCACCTTCAGGGTCACAATGTCTCCAACTATAGGAAAGGTTCTTGATCTTTTTCTAATTCTATGTTGCAGATTCCACCTCCACCTCCTCTGGTAAGTCGATCAAAGAATCTTGATGGTCCTTCTCACCAAGGTAGAGCTGCGTTAGTAATGTTGGAATATTGTAAGAAGGAGCTTCTTCTTGGGGGGTTGTTGAAGGCAATTCCATTCCAAATGTGCTTAGGGATATTTTAGTATAGGGTCTCCTCTTTTCACTTGAGTGTTCTCTCATCAACAAGGGGGCGGTTTGTAATTCTGAATTTGGTGGTGCTGCGTTAGTTGAAGCCTCATATATACATGAGGTTTAAGGAATATCTCCAACATGAATTCTCCAACAAGATTAGTTTTTGTTCTTTATGACACCTTCAGGTTCACAATGTCTCCAATTATAGGAAAGGTGATTGATCTTTTTCTAATTCAATGTTGCAGATTCCACATCCACCTCCTCACATAAGTCGATCAAATAATCTTGATGGTCCTTCACACCAAGGTAGAGTTGCGTTAGTGATGTTGACAGATCATGTTGGCATATTGCAAGGAGATATATCTTAGAGGTTCTCCTCTTGTCACTTGTGTGTTCTCTCATCAACAAGGAAGAAGTTTCTAATTCTGAATTTTGTGGCGCTGCGTCAGTTGAAGCCTCTAAGGCTCCTGCTTCGGTGGATATAGTTTTTTCTACAACTGTCCTGGCAGTGCTGTGAGTCTTTCCATTGGATGAGGGTTTTGTGTAGGTGGATCAGTCAGGGTCACAGAGAAGATCGAGTGTAATAAGAGTTGGTTGGTTTGGTTACTGCACAGCCAGAAGTCAGTCAATCCTACCAAGCGAGTGAGGCTGATATTTCAGTGAGTGCTGAGGGTGTTCTTCCCAAGAGAGAAGGTGATCCCCTAGGTGGTCTTGAGATAACTACAGGTGGAAAGGGATTTGATAGTGGAGATAAGGCTCTTATTTCCAGTGCTGATGATCTTAATGACCAAGTTTCCCTTTTCTAGACTGTGGTTCACACTACTCAAAGGTACGTTGAAGTCAACTATAAGGCTGAGGGAGGTCCCTCTCTTCCTTGTATCCTTGAAAATGATTTCTCTATGTTAGAAGGTCTAGAGGAGGGAGGTCAGTCTAACTCCATTTCCAAGGGTCATAGCAGGGAGAAACCCCACCCAGAAAGTGTTCAAGAGGAGTTAAGCATGTCAACTCAGGCCTCCACTCACTCATGTTCTAGTAGCATCCCTATTTCCCATTCTAGAAGATATAACCAGGCCGTCAAGGTCACTCCAAACCTATCCTAATGATATCTATTATAATTTGAAATTTTAGGGGAATCAGATCCCCAACCATGTGTGAAATCCTGGTCAATGAATTTAAAAGGTTGAAGGTGTCTCTTTTGGTGATCCTTCAGCCCAAACACTGAAGTTAACAAAGAATTCCCTTTCAAAATAAGTATGAAATGATTTCTTCATGCTACCACTTGTAATAGTCACATTTTGATTTTCTATAACACCAACACAGAGACATAACTGATCAATTTTACTTCCTATCAGGTTTCTCTAAAAATCAAAGCAAAATCATATTTCTTTTTGTCAATTATATGTGCCAAATGTGACATTGGTGAAAGATTTGAGCTTTGGAAATATATTTTTTTGTTTGTTCCAGGTCCCTTTCCTTGGATCATTGCCAGAGATTTTGACACCAACCTTGATGACATGGAGAAAAGAGGGGGTGCATCATCTCCAAGAGGATTATGGAAGTCTTTCAACACCTTTGTGTTAGACAATCAATTACTGGATATCAGAACTTTAGGTGACAACTTGGTGAAATAATAAAAAAGGTAGAAAGTGGACCTGGGTAAGACTGGATAGATTCCTCCCTAATTTCCATGGGCGGGTTTAATTTCCCAATAGGAAAGTGGCGCATCTCTCCCTAGGGTTTTATCTGATATTGTACCAATGATTTTGAGATTTAGAGGTTCGGCTGCTGCGAACAGGCCCTTTCACTTTTATAGGCACTGGAGTATGGAAACTGGATTTCTTCATGCTGTCAGTGACTCATGGAAAAGGACTTTGTTCACACAGCCCTGGAAAACATTTCAAAAGCAACTTAAGCATATTAAATTTGATCTCAATCAGTGGGCATCAGATGAAGTAGCTGATAACGTTTCTCATGTAGACCTATCAAAGGAAATCTAAGATATAGATTTAGCCCTCCAAACTAGACGGGATAATGATCTTTTCAATCTACTTATGGAGACACATGAGATCCTCTCGTAGAGTTGGATCTGAGAAGAATGTAGATCCTTGGACCCAAGGCAATGGAATATTATTCCACTTTGATAATGGTTTCCGAGAGCAGGGATGCTATCAATGACGGGCCTCCGATTGTTTGCATGGATCTCCCTAACCTCAATGAGATTCCCTCTATTCTGAATGCCCAATAAAACGAGATCCTAAAATCTATCCCAAGAGAGACTGATATTCGAAGTACAGTTAAGGATTAAATGGTGAAATTTCTCCAAGACCAGATGGATATCTATAAAATTTCTATACTATGGCATGGGAGGTTATTAAATAGAATGTGATTTATGCCACGTGAGACTTCTTCATAGGGGGATCCCTTCCCAGATCAGCCTAACTATCTTAGTGCTCATTCCCAAGACCAATCACGCAGATTCATTTCAACAATTCTATCTTATTAGCATGTGTAAATCCTCCTTCTAGATATCTGCTAAAATTATCAATGACAGGTTTTCATTGATCCTCCCTAGGACGATCTTCATAGAACAAGATGGCTTCATCAGGGGTAGAAGTATCAAGGGTGCCATAGATCTTCACCTCAACCCACTTCTCTATTTCCTTTATGGGAAAATGCTTTAGATTCTTTAAATCCAGTCAGGGATTGAGATAGGGGGACCCACTTTCTCCTAGCCTGTTTGCATTGGATCAAGATTCTTTGAGCAGAGCTCTTAACCGAGCATTGACAGAAGGTTCAATGGTCCCCTTAAAGGGTAAAAATGGAACCCCAGAATTTTCTCATCACCTCTTTGTAGATTAGACGATGGTGTTCCTCAACTGCAAAAAGAAATCTCTTACTGTTTTCAAAATCATGCTAGAAAATTATGAATCTTGGAGTGGTCAGAAAGCTAACATAGACAAAATAATTTTATATGGATCCACTGCGACTTCTCCAAGGAGAACTCAAATGATGGAAAAATGGACAGGTTTTAAAAGAAATAATTTTACAATCACTTATCTTGGAGTGCTGTTGTCAAATGGGCGGATACATATCAAGCATTTTGACTCCTTGGTTAGTGAAATCACTAGGTCCGTTGTCAATAATTGGAAGAATCGTTTTTAGTCCATTAGAGGAAGAATTGACCTTATCTATGACCACACACATCTTGTCAGTAACCCCTAGGCAGTGATCAAAAATATCGAAAACGTGTTTTTCAATTTCTTGTGGGATTATCAAGTGGAAAAGAGATATCACTGGACTGGTTGGAAATGAATTGCAAAACCTTTCACATTAGGTAGAATCAATATCCAAATCTTGGAGGAAATGATTCAAGGTCTTTAATAAAAGTTATCCTAGGAGTATTTAGAAGGTCATTCACTCCAAGCATGCTATTTGAAGAGAAAATATAGTGACATGGGGATGTTCTCAGTAAGTGTTTTCCAAACCCATTTGTGCTTTTAATAATATGGTGGTAAGTATTCAGTCTATCTATGAGAATTATTGATGGATTTTTGGGTATAGAGAGCTTCTGTTCTAGAAAGATAACTGGCTCTGGAAACCACTTTTCTTTCCCGGTTGTCTGGCTCATGACATTGATCCTAAGACTGCTCTTGAATTTCCAGTTCTGACCAATGCAGTTCTTAATGTTGATCAGTGTAGGCCCTCAATTAAGTCCGCTTCTCAAATGAGGATAACGTATTTTTTTCAAAGCAACTGCCTCAGGTGCCTTCAAGGCTAGTGGTATAAGGCGACTTAAATAATTTCTTGTGAAAATTTGGGTAGGTGAAATTTAAAAGTTCTGATTCTTTGTTTAGAGGAGATTTGCAACAGGGCAGTTCCAACTGACAAGGAAATTCAATGTTAAGGGATTGTGATGGAGAGTCTAAGTTCTACTGTTTCAGTGGGGCTAGAATGAATCCATGTCTCACCTAGTTTTATATGGGGAGTGGGCATCGATGATCTGGAATATGCATGTAAACATCATGGATTTCCATTTAAACACAAATTCTTTCAATCTCTCTCTCAGTTCGGCTCCTTAGCACTAACACATACTCTTTTTAGGGTCGTTTGTGGAAAATAACTATCATGGAAGGGTGATAGATCATCTAGGAAGCACGTAACAACATGGGTCATCATGGGGTTCCAATCAAGTTTTGTCAACTGAAATTCCAGTTCTTCACCTTGATTTGGGATCTGTCATCTTGGTTAGATGGTCAAGAATCCTCCCATTTCATCAATACCATGAGTACCTACTCATGTGATTAACAGAGGTAGGTGGGTTTGTTGGTCCCCCCGATCATAAGATCAAACTAAACACTGACGGTTCGTGCGTGAATGACAATATGCAAGGAGGTGGGCTGGGGTGTGACACTCGGGGGGGTCAGTAGAAATGGCCATTGGAGGAGATCTGAAAATCCCCTCACTGTAGAGGTGATGGCTCCCCGACAGGGGTTGGAAGTATGCAAGGACTGCAGTATTAGGCTGGATAGTGTGGAGCATGATTCTAAGCTGATTGTAAGGTTTATGGATGCTTCTATCCTTCTGCTTGGGAAGTTGGATTAAATCATTCATAAGTATAAGAAACTCATTACCAGCACACCAATGTTCTTCACACATGTTTCTTCCTGCGCTCACACCTCACTACCTTGAATAATGCAGCTTCCACCGTAAGGAATGAAACCACGGAGAAGAATTCTTAATGAGAGAAGAAAGGAAACAAAATGGCTTGAGACAAGTGGTCTCGCACACCATATATTTATACAATGGATTTCACTTCCAACATTCATATCTATAACATAACTGACACCCATTAAATCACCCCATTTAAAATAGATTTGACTTCTTACTTGACTATGAAACCTTCTTCATTAAAATATTAAACATGTCACATTGAATTCATTTGACCAAGGGAGGCTCCCCGGCTCCCCCAATTTTATCTACACCATAAATAATATAATAATATAAAAATAATAAAATCATTCCGCCTGTTATAATTCATATCATTTAAATTTACGTCATTTATTACATAAATATCTGCCATGGTAAATACCACTCACGGTGTAAACACCCTTAACTCATCCACAAATATAATTAAGCTTTATTCTCGTTATCTATTATGTAATTATTAAAATCATATATATTTCAGAATATATTTTATTTAATAATTCATATTAATTTTTTCCCCTCAATAAAATATCTTCATCATTCAATGAAATATCATATTAAAATGACATTTATTATGCATTAAACCAATATAGATAATTATACCACAAAATGAATGATGAATTGCCATTTAAACGATAATATTTCACATAATTTCATAACATGCATTTTCCACAATTTTGCATGTTATTTATTCAACATAATTCCCACCATCTATTATTATTTCATTTTAAATAAACAATAATAAAAATAATTTACCATGTTTTTTAATTATAAGGGAAATGTATGACATCATAAATAATAGCATGAAAAGTTAATCACACAATAGTTATAATTCATACTAATGATTTATTTTACCATCGTATTAATGCACAAACATGATCAACATTTAAATCTAAAAATTAATACATAATGAAAACAAAGTAAACATTTGATTAATGAATAATCATTCAAAATATATAATTAATAACGTAGTTTCTATCCATCAAATACTTACGAATTTGATAATATTAAACACATGAATAACATGTCAACGATTATCAAAAAATTCTAGAACATGAATACCATCCATTAATTACCGTGTCAATTTAGAATCATCTGCCACATTCTTGAATAAGATATTATCATTTTAATTCTAGTCAAAATATCACAAATAGTCTCACATTGAAATGTTTATTAATAAATTATATTTCATTAATAATTGATTCACCATCAAAACCCTGTTATAATTATATTACATAAAAGTTCTTTATTTAATATATCTTGTAAAGCAAACACACCATTATTTAATCCATTATATAGCATTAATTAATGAGAAGCCAAAAAAAAAACCTCCATGAGGATCTATATTCCTTACATTATAATATTATCTACATGCTCATATAAAAATTCATCTCAATATAATAAAGTTAACAAAAATATCCATTTTTCTACACAACCATAATAAAAAATAATTATTTAATTAATTAAATTCTTTATTATCGATTTTCATCAATAAAATAATTATTTATCAGTGGAAATTTTCATCAAAACAATTTATTATCATATAAAAATCAAATTACCATTCTACCCACTAAAATTTTAACAAATTATTGAATATGAATTTTTAGTTTCTACAATATATATAACCATATATACTTCCTTAAAAGTCATTCATCTTATTCTTTCATTTATTTTTAAAAATTTAAATCATATTTCTAATATTTTCCATTTCATCTATAGTTATACTCAGTGGAATGATTTTCATTGGAGGACGCAAGGAAGAATACTTTAATCATGTAGTGTTTTAATTTACTTTTGTTTATTTTTTATCTTTTCATAATGATGTTTTATATAGCATTCTTGTAATGTTAAGGTGTATTTCATATTATATTTTAATATTTTACCTCAATGAAATAAATCATTATTTTTTTAGTTTGATGTTGCATGTAAAACAAGTTATTCGATACATAAAAAGTAATAATGAAAAATTTGTACTAAAATATGGGGTATTACTAATAGGAACACGGACCTTGGCTTTGCTGTGAAGGGGAGACCTCAAACTGCTTGCTATTGTGAAGGGTCTAGTGGCTGGGTGTTTCTGGGCATAAGGGTGGGAGTAATAATAATCTATTAGGGGAAGATGTGGAAATACCATAGGTGGTTGTTAGTAGGGATTTTAGTTGTTAGCAATTAAGTTGTCAGTTTTTTGGAGGGTGTTTCTCTAGAAGGTTTCAGTTGAGTCATTAAATAAGAGGAGTTGTGGGCTGTGTGGGGGGACTACGGAGGTAATTGCAATTTCTTCAATGACATATGGATGGTGGGTTAGTCCACAACCACGGGGTTGCAACGTCTCTCAGAGGATCTTCTTTTACTTCAATTTTTTCTCTTCCCTACCACATTCCTCTTCTTTCTTATATAATTATGTTGTTGTTAATAAAAGTTGCCATTGTTCTATCTCTCACACCGATTGATATCTACTAATTGGCGCTTTCATTGAGAGAAAATACTAGAGAGAGAAGAAAAAACCCTTGCACTCTCCGACTTGCAGTGGTAGCACAACAAGCGCAGGAACTCAAGATAACAGTGGAGGGAAAAAAACACACAGGGGAACACAGCGACAACAATTAAATTTCAGAAGTGGAAAATTATTCATTCTTGGTCAGGAGGCACAAGCTTAGATGAGATTCTCAATCGCTCAAGAAAAAAACTTACACAAGAGCACGTTCTGTGTTGGACATATGTTGACACAATGGTTACCAACACTATAGAGAGGGAAAAAATATACAGCTTAGTCACAACTAAGGCAGGAGAATCCGATGCAACATAAAACGACTTGAACCAGGTGGACGCATCCATCAGAGCAGCTCTGGTTTATGCAGCATAGTTGAGGCGGACACAATAGTTACAGGTTCAATAGTTACAGAGGAGCTGTCGGGGGAAATTCTTGGAGCTAACGTGCCAACTTGCACCCAAGAAGCTATAGAAGATGACACAAAGCAGATGAGACACATGGAGTCGCGAGAACAATTAGAAAATAGTGATTTTTGTAGTAACAATTGGAAAATTGCATCTTTTTTATGATAACATTTCTAAGGAATATAGATGTTTTATGGATAAATCAACTAAGGGTTTATTAGAGCTGATTTCCAATTTTTATCAAAAGATAAAAAATCTTTGTTAGATGATTTAAGAAGTGAAAGTGAGGAACCATAGTATCATGGACTAAAGGGCTATATTGAGAAAGTTGAAGGAACGTATCAAAGACATTTCAAGAGTTACACAGGACTGAAAGCTAAAGTTGCTGAGAAGAAAGCTGATCTAGTTGAGTATAGGAATGAAATTTTTGAGTTGGATTCCAAGATAACAAGTAGGGTTGATCAAGTATTTGAGATAAAGAAAGTGAATAATAAACCTAGTTCTGAGTATTGAATCCTGTAAAAAATTTGCTAAGATAACTTCCATAAATAAAGGAAAAAGTATTGTTATTTCATCGAAATATATGAACGAATCAATTAAATTAAATTAATACATGGAAAGTTAAAGAAATAACATTGAAAATTTACTACAGGGAAATGTTTTAAGAAACTATATAATCAGTTGAGGCCCAAAAGGACATCTTTTGGACTCGATAGTAAAACCATTGGAAGGAATCATTATCAGTCAAATTACTTTGCTCCAAGTAGTGTACCTTTTTGCACAAAGTGTTAGGTATACACTGAAAAAAAAAGTTCATTGAAAATAATTCAATCATTTGGAACACACAAGGCATTCATGTTAGACAATCTTACAACAATTGAGCACTATAGAGTTGTAAATATGTGGGTGCCTAGGGTATTGTTTGCGAATACCTCTAGATCGAAGTACATCTACCTTCCATGAAGTTAATTTTCAATTATATAAATTCGTTGTGTACCGGTAGATGAAATATAATATTCAGTACTTAACATTTCATTTTGATGTTCAGTACTTTACTCTTACATTTTTAAAGGTTTTCTTTATTATTGAACTCCTTTAGATTGGGGGGTTGTTTTTTGTTTGTCTAACTTTCATGTAAAGAATATTTTATCTACTATTAGATTATATCAAAGATAGGAACATGATTTTGAATCACTTAGGGAACCATCTTATATATGGAAGATAACTTATGAGGGCTTCAATTATATTCATTTTTATCTTGAAAAACATACCCAACTGGCTGATTACTTTGCATACTTTGATTATTTTTAGTTTTTAAAGCTTTTTTTTGATAATTTACTTCATTGGAAGGTAATAGGTTATATTTTTATGAAATTTAAAATTCAAATTTTAAAGATATTTGAAATCATCCTTTTAGCAGGAATCTTTAAGAACTATTGGATCATAATCGGATCAACGGTCGGTGTATCACCTATATAAAGGGATGTGGACCTAGAGGTTTTTGTTTGCATTAAAAGTGCATCTCTACCATTTTTAATCTCTTCCTCTGATCTCTTGTCCATCATTTTTTCAAATCGCTATGGTATTTACCTGAGAAGTTTCTACATGTGAGATTATTCAAGAGAGATTAGTAGATCATGCTTAGTTCAAAAATCATGAATCCTTATTGAAGGAGGTTATTAGATTCTAAGGATGGGTGGATATTACTCATCCAGATAAAGATTATCCATTTTTTGATCCTTTCATTGTCTGTCAATTTTATGAGACAGTGATATTTGATGATTCTGATGGAGAGAAAAAGGTGAAGTTTATGGTAAATGATCATAGTTTCTTTTTTAGTGAAGAACTTTGTGGATCTTATGGGACTTTCGTTGGAAGGTGAGCCTATTTTTATTTCATAGAAACTTCTAGAGACATCATACTCATTGGACAACCTATTTATTGTAAGTGAAAAAGTTTACAATGAAATCCATCAGCGAATAAATGCAAGAATTGTTTTTCAACAGGTTCAAAGTTTCTAACCACCAAGAAAAGGTAATAATAATTGTTTATGCTTACGATGAATTTTTTTCATGGTATCCTAAAAAACATATGGGTCATTTATCCTTAAGACTAGAAACTTGAAAAAGGGAGAATCTCACAACGAGGAACGTGATGGTCATTTATCCTTACTGAAATATTTTTACTTGCGCTGTGTTCCATAGTGACAGATGTAATCGACCTTATATAATAAAGTATCTAAGAATCTTGGAATGGTGGTCAAATGATTCTTAGAATGACTTAAACATTTAAATATCACAGGTTATTAGTCAAATCATTGATACTTTCCAAGATTTGTTGAGATTTGAATGGTCATAGAAAGAGATGATCATGGGGAGAGATTCATTGTTATTTTGAATTCAAATATTTGAAATCCTTTACAACTAATAAAACTAGAGAAATTATCATTACTATTGACTGGGTATTGATGACTAGTTATTGTAAAGATATTATTTCCAAGATTCAATTAGGAATTTCTGTTAACACTTATGGGAATATTATTCACATTTATTTTGTGAATTTAAAAAGGGAAAATGAAAAGAAATGAAGAGAACCGAGAATTGAGTATAGAGAAAATAATACATTTCTACATTGAGAACCTGATGCGTTGAAGAAAGAGAAATTGAAGAAGAAGATTGATCGGTGTTGTAATTGAGATTTCCAAGTGTTTCGAGGCAAGTCATCAGATTGTTGATCTTATGTGTCCTTGCTACTAAAGTGGAATAAGATCATCATGTGCATGGTGATCATTCTGAAGAACTAAGGAAGGTTGATGTGCATGTTACTTTATTTATCATGTTAAATAAGTCAAAGATCTAACCAGAAGAACTTATATTTTATGTAGAGTCATCTAGTAGAGTTTTAATTATCTTGTTCACATTCAAGAGCAAGGATATAATCTTTAGGGCTAGTGATTCCTCTAAAAAACAACTTCATTTTTATCACTATATGAGATTTAAGGATGTGCACTTCCATTATTTTATATGAGCTTGGACAACCTTACCAAAGTCAAGGAAGAACACAAACCCTCTCTTGTAACCAGTTTGATATTATTATGATAATCTAGGTCTCAGAGCTTGACTTGAACTTAGCAATGAATAGGACCCCACATTAAGTCCGAACCTTGTAAAAACTCTCCAATGTGTTTTTTATTATTTTATTATTTTTACATATAGGTGAGAGTGATTTTAACATGGATGGATCATGAAATTAATCAGTTATGAGGGTTTAATTCAAACATAATTTTTAAAACTTTTACCATTGATACACCCCCTGCTTAGTGTTACTTTAACATATCTGTGCACTAAAAAAACACATTCATAATTATTTATTTTAAAAATGTCTTCAAACTAATTTCACACTTTATACTTGAGAAACATCACATCAATTACAAATTTCACACAACTGATTCATTCTTTTAGGCATTTCACCATTTATGAAAGGTGATTAAGATACTATAATGAGAGTAATAGTAAAAATATCACAACAACAAAAAAACATTAGTAGAAACATCAAATAGTCATGTATCACATGCAATACTATATAATCATATAAAAATCATGAGAGTCACCCCACACATTTAGTTTCCTTTAATATTGTTCATCATCTCCATTAGGTTAATCCTTACCATCCACCAAATGAAAAAAATCATGATACTTCAAAAAATTACACAAAATAAAAAAGGACTCATGAATCTCATACCTCAACCAGAACATCAATAATCATTGTGCATGAACAAGGAGATGGAGAGGACCACAAGACCAAGATCATGAGAGGAAAACCTCAAAAAATCAAAGCAAAAAATCCTCCATCAAATCCATGACCCAAGGCTAAAAAATTTGAAGCCAAACTGTTGTCACTACCCCCCAAGAAGGAAAAGAAGATAACCCAAAATAAGAGAAGAGAAACTCACCCCATATCATAAAGCAGACTATATCTTCAATCTGAGGGTTAAAGACAATCAAAGATCTCTCAATGGTCTTCAAAGATACACCTCTGTTTGTCTGGGGTTTGGGAAGAAATTAAGGATTCAAGAATAATTCAAATGGGATTATGAATTTATACTGAAACATGAAATTTAAGGAATCATGGTATGAAAGGTCTTGGTCTTTCCATGATAGGTCCATGTCAAGAATTCCTATGAAAGTCATGTCATGATCTCCCTTATATTCCCCCTAAATCTCATGATAAAATCCACTTTAACTCCACAAAACCAATGATGGTCATGGCCTAACCTAAGTGGTCATGCCATGATACATAATTGTCCAAAAAAACGGTACAACCCTGAACAAAGATGTAGTGACCACTCATAGAATAAAAAAATTAGCCTCCTAGGGATTTTCATCGTAATAGATGCGACCATTCTATAGTGTCCAGTCATGGAAAATTAAACAATACCCTTCACCATGAAATGACCAAAGATCCTCATACCATGGTAGAATAATATGTAAGGATAACCAAAAACCTCAAAATATTTATGTATCATTTCCTAAATCTTACATAATAAGGGCCTAGAATCTACCATGTCATGGCCAACACACCTCACATTGTGACTATACTTCCTCCTTGAAATATCACAAATCCAAAATATCATGGCTTATTCCCTAATCCATGACACAACTTCACACCACGACACAACCTCCCAACCTTCTATTCATGGAACAACACATATACCATAATGCGACACATGTATCCTTGTAGAAATCCTATATATGGAAATACCTACATCCCTCCAAACTTCTCATGAATCTTCCAATACAAAAAAGAGACAATGTATTGATCTAAAATAGACAATACCTTTACAAGCATCCATATATTTTACATCATTTTATATAATTATACATCACACCTCATAATTAAAAAAA
Organism: Viscum album; assembly: GCA_963277665.1. Lineage (NCBI taxonomy): Eukaryota > Viridiplantae > Streptophyta > Magnoliopsida > Santalales > Viscaceae > Viscum > Viscum album. The sequence goes on from OY728141.1 coordinate 1,433,132,095, forward strand.
AACTCTCAGATCCCAAAGGTTTAGTATCATTGATGATTAGATACATATCCATCATAATACCATCATACATAACACATTTATTCTATAATATTTTTTACACATGATTCCCTTAATGACATATAATACATAATATTCTTCTTCATAACCAAGTGAAAAAGGACACATATGAAAAGGCTGAGCTCAGATGCTCGATAAGGAGGAAACATATGAGATATCAATTAGAGAAACATAATTGATCATAGGGATGATCAAAATGGAGTGAAAATAAAGTTAACCTATAGGTTTGAAAACATAATCATGGTACCTTACAATAATATAAGGAAATCACACCCACTTGAATATAAACCATGGAAATAGAAACATGAATCATAACATAAAGATATGGTATAGTGTAAGAATGTGTCCAATACATAATATTAGGATATCATTAACATATGTCAAGGATAATTGTCAGGACTATCATAGCATAATGGACTAGGCTAATCGCTCATGTCTCATAACATAGTTAACTAAGTTCACTACCCATGTTCAAAAACATAATTTTACCATGAGATTTAAAATATTAGCTAATGAATTTGAGGCCTATTTAATTTCTAGACCACCTATCACTTAGTTATATCCTTAAAAATGTGTGTCATGTTAGCAAGAAAATAATAATAAATCCATAAAAATAAAAAATATAATTAACCCTTGAAAATAAAATGTGTTATATAACAATTTTCATGAGGTATAAAAAAATTATCCAGAGAAAGAAATTGGATGATACCAAAAAATAATATCCCCATATAAAAATAAGAAACATAAAATGAGTATAACATGTATGGTTATTACTATAGATAAAAAATTATTCCAAGGAAGAAAAAAATTGCATAAAAATAAAGTATAAATAAAATTTGTGTTTTGTTATATTTTTTATAAATAAATAAAGTACAAATAAATGATTTCAAAAGGAGAAATACAAAAAAAAATTAGATCATTGAATAAGAATACTTCTAAAGGAATCCATATAAATAATATATAAGAAAGAGGTGGGAGAAGTAGACCGAGTGAGAAACATAAAAAAGGAGATAGAAAATGATTCCCCTCCAACCTTCATATGTAAGTCACAATAAATGGAAATAAATGATATACTGTAGTATAAATAGAATATAGGATATTAACACGTGCCTATAGTGGGGTGTGACAAAAAAAATATTACCTAAGTTAAAATACATTATAGTGGTTACCCTAGGTTGTCTCTAGAGAGGAATGCACAACAATTACATTTGTCACTTAAATTTGAGAAAAAAGAAGAAGTTTTTTTTGAAATTGATTGATTTTAAATAGAAATCAAGTAATTAAAAAAAGTTTGAAAACTAATGGATGAAGAGAGTGATGGGGTCAGGGTAGGATCACCTTTTTCAATGTAATCATAGTCATAAAGACCATTCCCCCTATCTTCCAATTTAATAATAAATGAAAGACTCCTCAATCGAGTTATCAATCACCCATGGTTGGAGAAAGAAATGAAACTCACCCCCATGTGCATGGAAGTTCATAAAAAATTCCTAAAAAACTAAGGAAAATAACGATCAGGAATTTTTGATCCTTAGAAATTTAAAAATGATTCACTAGTTCCACACATGTGCCAATGATCTCTAGACACTCACCACCTAACACAATATGCTCGATTGAGACAAATTGCACTGAGTAGAGGGAGTTAAAAGTTCTTTAACCAAAGATATAAACAATGAATATACCAAAACCCAAAACATGATCACATCAATAGAATTGGTAACCACTGGAAATATAAATCATTTAATAGAAAAATAGAGTTTTATATTTAAGATCAAGACTTTGACATTACAAAAGTAAAACTCCCCCTTCCCCGATCACTCAAAGGCTTTACTCCTCCATGTGAAGGGTAAGAGAGTTGAAAGGGGAAGAATAGTGCATAATGAAACTAAGAAAAAAGAAAAGAGATAATGAAAAACAATTAAAGACTACAATTTTCCAGCATAGCCCCTCTTTCACCTTCTTCAACAACCTTGAATGGAAGTGGACACTCATATAAATAGGCTTGAGGGGTGGAAAATTTTCCCTCCAGATTCACTCCTATGAAATTTTGAATCAATTTAGCATAGAAAATTGAAGAATATAGGGTAGGTTCCTTCATAAAAGTTGTTCCCCTATATCTTTATAATGTTCCCACAAAATCTTAGTATATTTGGAGAAGTTTCAAAAAAGTTATGACCACATTCTTGATGAATACGTTTTCTGCCCGAGGATACTGATCAACTCCCTCCACTTTGGAGTATTAAATGGATGACTTAATGAAATAATTTCTTTGTTAAATTTACTGTGAAGATGATTCTATGAGTCCTATTTCTATTCCGTCTTGAATCACTTCATTTGGAGTTATTTAGGCCGAGATATACTTCAATAATTGAGGCAGGGTTCATTCTATCTTCTAGAAAACTTTTTTCCACTTGATTTATTATTCTAGGCCATTTTGTGTTGAATTGGACCTAGTTCAAGAAGAAAAAGTTTAATCCCACAAGTAATAAAATCCTAAAAAAAAGGAATCAATCGATTTGAATAAAAAATGTAAAAGATATTTCTAAAATACAAAAGATTCACAAAACTGCTAAATTTCCAAAATTAAACAATTTTCACAATTAAGCCCAAAATCCACTAAAAATACTAAAATGATGCAAATAAGCTCAAATTAATTAATTGGAAGGGGTTAAATAATTAAAAAACATATGAAAAATAATGAAAATATTATCTTTATAAATTCTATCACACTTAGCACTTGGACTCCCGGACAATTCAAAATCAAAAATTTAATCAATGCAAATTCAAAACATATGCTCATGAGATCCAACAATTCCACACCAAGAAACAAAAGATATCATACCTTATCAACAAAAATTATTACAAGTTCTCAAACCAGACCATTAAATATATTTCCCCTTCATTTATCCTCCCATTCACACAAAACACCTACCTCACATGAATTTTCTATCATATCAAAAATATCAATTTTCAACAAAGTTTTTCTCATCCAAACCAATGAAAGAGTCACCATAGGCTTGATAAATTCCTACTTCTCCATCTGATGTGAGTCAAGGACATGTGTTTATCATGAGAACTTTGTAGGGCTTTTCTATGGCTTCTGTTTGGTAGGATTTATATGTTAAAAAATCTGAGGTTGAATGAGGAGGGATTGGCTCTTTTTGAATAAAAATTGAAAGATTCTAATTTCCACTCAAGTATGGTCTCCTCCTCACTCCCCTTAGTAGAAAATCATCACCATAATCATGAAAACTCAAGAAATTTTTACATAATTCAGCATTTTAGCCTAAAAAATTTCAACCATCTCAAACATTATTTTTCTTGAAAGCTCCAGATTGGCACAACTTTATTTCTCTTTAGAAGCTCCAGAAAGGCAAAACTTATATTATCTTGAAAGATCCAGAAAAGGTATAGCTTTCAAAAGAATGATTTTTTTAGCAGAAAAAACTTCTCTTCAGTATTTTATTTTACGCTGAAAGTATCACCAAATGAGGTAGCATAATACAAGATAGCTTCGCCCACACTTAAGTTCAATTAGATCATGTAATTTCACTTCAAGAGAAGGTTGGATAGGGAAAATTGGCTTGTAATGTGACTAACCTAATCAGATATTCATGGATTATAAGGGATAAAAGGATTTAATATACAAGGTAGTCCATAATTAAAAGTATTCTCTTGAAAAGGGGGATTAAAAACCAATGAAATTCCTCAATCATTTAAAACACAAGTACCTCAAACCCTCAAGTTTTGAAAGGAATAAATCAAATTCTTTTTAAAGCAAGCATGGTTTGGTTCTCTCAAGAAGTGAGTTGAATGAAAAAAATATGAAAACAATGGTTCAGAATCCTCATAGGAAAGTGATATCAAAGATAAAGATAGTGAGATCTGTCATGGGATTCAAAAATCAGAGTAATTTTCAAGAAATTCTCAAAGATTTGAACTTAAAACAAAGTCATTTTCAACATTCATTTAAGCTTAGTTTCATGGAATAAATTAGTTCACTTATTTAAAAGGATTTCAAAAATTTAAATTATAATAATTTCAGCTCAAAAGTTAAAAAAAAACACAAAAAATGAAAAAGAAAAACACAAAAATTTGAAAACACACATTTTTTTTGAAAAACAGGAAAACAAAAAATGAAAATCCTAAACTACAAAGGTTGCCTCCCCCAAACTTAAATGATGCAGTGACACCAATGCATTCAAATGGATGTAACATGTAAGAAAATTTGAAAATGAATCACAATAAGCAAGAAAGTGTAAAGGAGAGGTAAGACCTGATGACTATTATTGATAGATAGGTTGGAGGAGTGTGATCTCCTCTATAGTATCTGATGGAATGGTCCCATGGAATTTCTTTAGCCTGCATCCATTAACAGTGAATGGATCTTACTCTCAATCCTTCATAATCTGAACAACACCAAAAGGATATACATGAGTAACCATAAATGGACCCTCCCTTCTGGAATGAAGTTTACCTGGCATCAGCTTGAGTCTTGAGTTGAATAACAACACTTTGTCTCCAGGATATAAGTATTTTGGTTGGATCAGCTTTTTATGAGCCACTCTGTTTCTCTCTTTTTAAATCCTAGAATTTTCAAATGTTTCCCTTATAATTTCCTCCGTCTCCTTCAACTATAATCTTCTCTCTTTCCCAACATTTTCAAGATCCAAATTCATCTCCCTAACAACCCAATATACCTTATGCTCCAATTCCAGAGGCAAGTGACAACTTTTCCCATAAATCAGCATATATGGACTCATTCCAACAAAGCCTCCATTATCCTATTGAAAAAGTGAGTACCTTGATCACTAATGGTGGATCTAGGTACTTCAAGGATACAAAACATGTTTTCCCTAACAAAATCACAAACAACTTTAGTATCGTCAGTCCTGGTGTCTTTTGCTTCCACCCATCTGGAAACATAATCAACTGTAAGAAAGATATAAGAATTTACAAATGACATTGCTAAAGGGACCATAAAATCTATCCCCAATCTTCAAAAATATAACAAAAATTAAGTGGATGTAGGGGCATTTCTTATCTCTTTGAGATGTTTCCAAAAAACTGATATTTTTAACACCTTTTTCAAAATTCATGATAATTTTTAAAAAGGTTGGGCCAATAAATCATAGATTCCAAAACTTTATTTACTATCCTTTGAGGTCTAGAGTGGTCTCCACAAGTTAAAGTGTGACAAAACTCAAAGATAGAACCAATTTAACTCTCAGGAAAACATCTTCTTATCACTTGGTCATTACAAATATTCTAAAGAAATGGATCATCCCAAATGTAATACCTAGATTCAGCTTTCAGTTTGTGAATTTGGTGAGAGTTTAAATGAGATGATACCTAAGATGTTACCAGATAATTGACCATGTCAGCATACCAAGAAACTTCTCCTTCAACCAAGTACAACTAATCTCCTGGAAGGTGACCATTCAATGGTTATTTTTTTGGAATTTCAACTTTTGCAGTGTTGGGAAGTATGCTTAAATGATTAGCCACTTGGTTATCAGATCCCTTCTTATCCTTGATTTATAAGTTGAACTCCTATAGTAGTAACATTCATCTCACTAGTCTCAGTTTAGCTTCATCCTTCTTCATCAAGTACCTAAGAGATGTATGATTAGAAAACAAAATGACTTTAGTTCCAAGCAGACATGATCTAAATATTTCTAAAGAAAAAAAACTACTAAAAGATCTTTTTCTATGATTGTGTAATTGAATTGAGCCAAATCTAGGGTTCTTGAGTCATAGGAAACGACTTGTGGCCTGCCCTCAATTTTCTGAGAAAGGAATTCTCCTACTACTTGATTGGAAGCATCACAGAGTAGCTCAAATGGTTCTTTCTAATTTGGTGGCTGCATCATGGGTGGAGTAATTAATATCCTCTTCATCTCATCAAAGGATTCCCTACATGCATCATTAAAATCACCCAAATGGTCCAAAGGAATTCATTTTTATTGATTTTTGATAACCCCCTTTTAAGGGATGAGGGGTAACCCTTTCAAGGCCCATAGGATCAGAGATTACATGGCCCGTAGGCTTAAGAGATTACATGACCCAAAGGTCTTATGGAATTCAACCAGACTATAACTACAAGGAACTTCCCCTCCCCAACATCTTCATCATGATGGTAGATCTCCACCCTCGCATGACCGTTTGGCTATGCTTCCCGTGCAAGAACAGGTTGGTCCCGATGGAATAGCCATACCCTCTCATTCTTTCAATTCCATTTGGTTCTTCTCTAGTGAGTGCACTTGCTATGAATCCTCCTCTAGGGCTGCTTTTTTTTAGAGTTTGTCTGGGGAAACTGCACTGATCATGTGGCCCGAAGGCCTTGAGGTGGCTCGAAGGCCTTAAAGGTGTCCTGAAATCCTTACTGATCCGAAGGTCTGGGTGGACCGAAGGCCTTAAGGACTCCAAGCCCAAACCGGTGGCCCAAGGTGAATAGTTCCGGATGCTACAGTACTGAACAATAGCTACTATAGTACTTGCTACAGTACCCATACAGTGCTGCTATAGTACCCTGCTATAGTAACCACATAGTACTGCTATAGTACCCGCTAAAACACTACTACAGCTCGAAATTATGCCTCTTCCTGGTTTTGAACCTGGGTCTCGTGGATGCATTTAAGGAGTCCTCACCAACTGGGTTGAGGCTCATGTGCTGCATCATTGAAATCAAAATCATCATATTTCAAAATCAATCTAAATAGAGGGGGAGAAAATTTACTAAAATCTTTGATAAACCTCTTATAAAATCCTGTATGTCCTAAAAATGATCTAACATGCTTCACACAAGTTGGGTAATGAAAAGAATTTATCACTTCAATTTTTGATTTATCAAATTTAATTCACTTTTTGGAAATGACATTCCCAAGGAAAATTTCTCTCTCAACCATGAAATGAAACTTTTCAAAATTTAAAACAATATTCTTTTCAATGAAGGTTTTCAAAACTTTTTCCATATTTTTCAAACAATGGTCAAAATAGTTTTTAAAAACTATTAAATCATCCAATAAAACCTCAAATAAATCTTCAATATGATCAGAAAATATACTTACCATGAACCTATAAAATGTACCTGGAGCATTACATAATCCAAATGGCACCATTTTATATACAAAAGTGCTGAAGGGACAAGTAAAGGTTGTTTTTTCTTGATCCTAGGGAGTTATGGGTACTTAAAAATAGATTGAAAATCTATCCAAAAATAAATAATGAGTTTTAATTTACAATATATCTAACATCTAATCAATGAAGGGAATGGGGAAATGATCTTTTCGAGTGACCTGATTCAAATTCCTAAAATCAATGCACACTCTCTAGCTATTCTGAATTATCATAGGGATTAATTAATTCTTTTCATTCCTCATAGTGGTTAGGCTATTTTTTTTGGAACTACATGAATTGGGATAACCCATTGGGAATATAAGATGAGATAGATGATCCCAGCTTCTAAGAGATTCTCAATATCCTTTTTCACAACCTCCATCAAGGTGGGATTCAATCTCCTTTGGGGCTGTTTGACAAGTTTGGAATCTCCCTCAATAAAAATTCTATGTGAGCATATTTTTGGGTTTATTACAGGGATATCACTTAAGATCCACCCTATTTCTTGTAAATTATCTCTCAAAATATCAATCAATTATTTTTATTGGGTTTCAGATAGATTATTAGTAATTATCATTGGTAATTTATCTCCCTCCCTAAGGTACACATATTTCAAATTAGTGGGGAGTGGTTTTAATTCCATACCAAGGGGATGATCAAGGGATGAAACTAAAAACACATTACCCAATTCTAAGGTTTGGACCTCCTTCACATAAGAAACCATATAATATTCCTCATCATTTAACAAATCATCAAAGAAATCATATTTTACCTCTTCCTCCCACATGAAATTTGAATCTCCAACATTTTGAGCATCCACATGTTCAATGATATTTTAAATGGATGAAGTCTCTCATAAGGATAATAATTCATGGAACATACCTGATTCTTCAACAGGTTTAGTACCAACTTCATGGTAGAGTGAAAAGAGTAAGTGATCATCCGATGAGTGCCTCATGGATTCAAAAATATTTAAATGGACAGTTCTATCTCCAAACTCCATGGTGAGTGTACCTTCGTGATAATTGATGATGGTTTTGGTCGTCTTTAAGAAAGGTCTCCCTAAAATTATGGGTGAGTGTGATGGGATCCTATCTTCTTCCATATTTCGGACATATAAGTCAGCTGGGAACAATAGATCTTTGACTTTCACAAGGACATCCTACAAAACTTCTGCTGGGAAGACTGTGGATCTGTTTGCAAGTTGGACCACCACTCTTGTGGGATTCAAGTTTTCCATCTGCAAAGAAGTGTATAATGAGTGAGGAAATAAATTAATTTAAGCACCTATATCACACAAATCATTAGAGAAATTTAAATAACCAATGGTTCATGTAATGTAAAATGTCCCTAGATCTTGACATTTGGTTGGAAACTGTAGTGTGATAAGGGTTGTGACACTTATTCCCAAGTTGATCCTTTTATTCCCTTGAAGTATCCTATTCTTGGTGCAAATATCCTTAAAAAAATTAGTGTACTTTGGATTTTTTTTGTGTTCTTCAAGAAGGGGGATATTAATTCCCACTTTCTAGAAGGTTTCTAGAATTTATTTTTGAAGTGATTCTTCCTATAATTTCTTTGATTCAATCATCCTTGATGTAAATGGATGGGGTAAGTCTCTTATCCCCTTATTTCCTTTGCAATGGTGTTTATTTTCTTTTCTTTCTTAGCCTATCCTTCTCATACTCTTTATTCTCTTCTTCACAGTGCATTTTCATAGAATTTTCATAATTTACAACTTTATTCTCCCTCAACTCAGGTGGTCTTGTTTTAGGTTCATGAGATGCTGGTGGTGAGAGTTTCTTTAAACTTCTTATTGTTATCATTCTAACATTATCTTTTATGTTTGGGATTGTTTGAGAAGGGAGTTTCCTGGGATTTTTGGTTAAGAAGTCTGTGATACTTTTAAACTTGTTGGAAAATCTTTTACGGTGTCTTTTAGCCCCTCAATATCAGATATCTGTTGTTGGTTTAGAATTAAGGGTTGTTCCCTGGTTGATGGATGCTTATAGGGTCTTGGGAAAGTGGGTGGTTGGTGGTGTGAAAGCGGTTATAAGATTTCTTTTTTTAAATGGTGGTGGGTTTTGGAATTATTATTGGAATGGGGGTTGGTTTTTGAACTGGTTTTGGTTCGAGGGTCTAGCTTTATTTTTCTGATTTCCAAACCCATATTGAACATGGTTAATCTCTCTACATACTTATTTTTTTGGAATTGGCTACGATGAAAGGTTTCCTCATAAGTTTCCATTCCCTTTATTTCAGTACATTGGTCAGTGAAATGATAAGGTGATGAGCATAAACCACATACCTTAGCCGGTTCTTGTTGGACACTCACTTTATTCAGGTCTATCTATCTCACCACAATGTCTATATCATAAATCTTAGTTTCCCATAAAGGTGATGTATTAGAAGTTCTTACCTCATGAATTCTTCTTGTACCAGTACCTCTTTTACCAAACTGTTGTGAGTTCTGAGAGATCTTATTAATCAAGTCCTTAGCTTCTTCTGGTGAATTTTCAATCAATGCGCCTCCAGATGATGTATCCATAATGTTTCTATCATTTTCCATTAATCCTTGATAAAATAAAACAATAAAGTGATGATCCTCAATTTCTTGATGTGGGAAGCTGGCACATATATTTTTAAATCTTTCCTAATACTCATAAAGGGTTTCTCCAGATGATTTCTTGATGATATAGATCTCATTTCTGATGGCTATGCTTCTGTAGGCGGGGAATAATTTTTGCATGAAACGTCTTACCAAGTCATTCCAATAATTCAAATCTCTTGGTTTTAGACCATACAACCATTCTTTGGCGGCTACTTACAATGAAAATGGGTATGCCTTCCAATTTACTTGTTCCTCAGCTACTCCACGGGGTTTGAAAGTTGAGCAGACATGTGTGAACTCTTTAATGTGTTTGTTTGGATCTTCACCTACCAAGACATGAAATTTTTGAAGTAATGAAATCATGTTAGGTTTCATATCAAAATAATTTTGTAACATGACATGCCAATTTGATTATTTTCATTAAGGAATTGTGGTGTATAGAGGTCTCTAAGGGTTGAGTTTTGATTTCCAGCCATAATGACATGATCAAAGAGAACACTTGAAGTTTCACTCAAGTATTCAAGATAAATTCCCTCAAATTCAGATTTTAAATCAAGGTTTATAATTCTATTCAACAAGGTTCTTTCAATTTTAGGATCTATGGGACAATGTTCAGTGTTTTAGGTTCTAGTCATGCAATTTTGAAGAGAAAATAAAGAGAAAATAAGAGAGGAAAAAAATGTTGGCACTACCTCCCCGACAATGATGCCATGTTTTGACACGTTCCTGTCATGGGGTGTGAAAAAAAAATATTACCTAAGTTAAAATGAAGTATAGTGGTTACCCTTGGTTTTCTTCAGAGAGGAATGCACAATAATTACGTTTGTCACTTAAATTTGAGAAAGAAGAAGAAGTTGTTTATGAAATTGATTGATTTTAAATAGAAAACAAGCAATTTAAAAAAAGGTTGAACACTAATGGATGAAGTGAGTGATGGGGTAAAGGTAGGATCACCTTTTTCAATGTCATCATAGTTATAAATATAATTCCACCTCTCTTTCTATTGAATAATAAATGAAATACTCCTCAATCGAGTTATCAATCACCCTTGGTTTAAGAAAGAAATGAAACCCACTCTTATGTGCATGGAAGTTCATAAAAAAGTCCTAAACAATCAAGGAAAGTCCCAATCAGGAATTGTTGATCCTTATAAATCTATAAATGATTCACTAGTTCCACACACGTTTCAATGATCATTAGACACTCACCACCTAACACAATATGCTTGATCGAGACAAATTGAACTAGGCGGAGGGAGTTAAAAGTTCTTCAACCAAAGCTATAAATAATGAATATACCAAAACCCAAAACATAATCACATTAAGAGAATTGGTAACCAATGAAAATAAAAACCATTTAATATAAAAATATATTTTTATATTTAAGCTCAAGACTCCGACATTACAAAAGTGAAACTCCCCCTTCCCTGATCACTCAAAGGCTTTACCCCTCCATGCAAAAGGTAAGAGAGTTAAAAGGGGAAGAAGAGAACATAATGAAACTAAAAAAAAAAGAAAAGAGACAATGAAAAATAATTAAAGACTTAAATCCTCCAGAACATCCCCCCTTTTAACTTCTTCAACAACCTTGAATGGAAGTGGACACTCATATAAATAGGCTTGAGGGGTGGAAAATTTTCCCTCCAGATTTTCTTCTCATAAAGTTTGAATCGCATCATAAATGGATGAATATCAGGTAGGTTCCTTTATAAAATTTGTTCCCCTATATATTATGCATGCGTGAACAAAATATTATCATATTTATACAAGTTTCAAAAAATTTATGACCGAATTACTAATGAAGACCTTTTCTGCCTGAGGATAGTGCTCAACTCCCTCCACTTTGGCGCATGCAATGGATGCCTTAATGACCGAATTTATTTATTAAATATATTGTGAAGATGAGTATATGAGTAATATTTATATTATAGTTGTAATAAATTCATTTAGAGTTATTTAGGCTGATATATACTTCAATAACTGAGGTGGGGTCCATTCTGTTGGCCAACAAACTTTTTCCACTTGATTTATTTTTCAGGGCCATTTTGTGTGGAATTTGACCTAGGTCCAGAAGACAAAGTTGAATCCCATGAGCAAGAAAAGACTAAAAAAAGGAAAAATTATATTTTTATCAAAAATTTAAAATATATTCCTGAAATACAAAAGATCCACAAAACTGCTAAATATCCAGAATTAAACAATTTTCAGAATTAAGCCCAAAATCCACTAAAAATACTAAAATGATGCAAATAATCTCAAATTAATTAATTGGAAGGGGTTAACTCATTAAAAAACATATGAAAAATAATGAAAATATTATCTCTATAAATTCTACCACACTTATCACTTGGACTCCCTGACAATTCAAAATCAAAAATTTAATCAATGAATCCATGAAAAAATATAATCAATATAGACATGGATGAGAAAGATCCATCTCAAAATATAGATAAAGAAAATTTCCCTTAGCTTTACTGCAGACATTACTGAGTGCATAATAATTCCCTATAAAATAAACATTAACTTCATTGTCCTCACATTTAAAACCATATTTATATTTTTTACCTTTTATATTAATAAATTATATTCATTTATTTCATATTATCTGGTCATAATGTATTTCTATTATCGCATGTTAGTAGTTTTGATTGCTGCATTCTTGTTCTGGTAAGATGACATCAATTATCATTACATGTTATTAAGAAAAAAATATTTAAAATCATATTTTTTAAATGATTTATAAAACTAAAATTTGATTTTATGGATGTTACTGGTATAGTTTACAAATAGATGAAAATGATTCCCTTGTTTTGGATTATTTATACAACCATAAACTATTATTTTAAAAATGAATTTAATTTTAATATTATAATTACAAAATTATAAAAATAATATAATAAATTAATTAATACTATAGATAAATATTATTTAAGTTTTTTATTATCCATAACAAAAATGATGAAAATCATATGGCATCATTCATTAGGGGTCACGACCCATCTCAACGGGTCCTAAGACGCGACTCCCCAAGCCCACCTCCATAGACCAGGGGCTGGCGTCTATCACCGAGTAAGCATATCACACAAATGGAAGGTCTTAGCCTAAGGTACCTATACACATGCACCCACATATACCTCCATGCAGTAGTGTAGATATATAAAACTGGAAACTAAATTCATGCATACATCTATCCTAAAAACTGGAGTACAACATAAGTACAAAAAGAGAAAAATACAGCCCCACCAAAAGAAAAATATAGAAGTGTCTAACCTACTTAGACGGAGGGGATCACTGTAAAATGAAATGGCTAAAAAGATCATTATTCAAGCTCCATTAAACACCCATGTCAGTCTAGCTCACTAATCTCCGCCTTCTCTAGGTCCTCCCGTGACTCCATCAAAAGACCTATGGTCTGAACAAGACACAACATGTGTGAGAAAATCCCATGCAGGGGTGAGTATAATAATACTCAGTAGGCACCCCAAATACCCAAAAGAAAAGGGGGCAGCTGAAAGGTAATAGTACGCTTGACTTAGCAAGAAGGAACCCAAACGAGAGAGAAATTCCATCTCGACCATCCTCAGCTATACATGACTAGTTATCTCAAACCACATGGCGTGTTAACCAATATGTGACAACACTGAAAGGAAACCTAGAAACACACCAATATATACTCATCTTAGACTCCAATTCTCATGAGATACCAAAATCATAGCCAACGATAGGTTTCTACTCAAGGATCGACGGTAACACTTAACCAGGAGCACACACTCCATGAGATCTGTCATCCCAGATGACACTCATCTGATAGATATCACTCCATCTTGTAAAACCCATCCATCACTAATGGAACATCCAAGAGATACCACTCCATAGGGTATCACAAAGATGATGGCACAACACCACCATCCAAGGGGGCATACATATGAGAGAACACACTAATCTAATATCACCCCTAAGAAATTCACACTGGAATCCAATGGATCTCGATAATCAGATAGGTGATTTTACCCATTCCTAATGGGAGATGCTACTAACCCTACTGGAACTATGAATAGGTATCATTCCTTAAAAATGGGATCACTCCCAGGATCTACTAGGGGACACTATAAACCCATTCTGGAAAAAAATAAACCACATATCCTCAGATAGGGGATCACTCCTAGGATCTTCTAGAAGATACTATAAAACAAATCCAATAACCCAAAGATCTCACACAGATAGGGTATCACTCACAATATCCTCTTTGGGACACCACAAACCCAATATGATGTCTTGGAGATCATAACACCCAGATAGAGGATTGTATCCCATGTACTGTTGGTCATAGCGATTCCAAAAACCCCATCTGGTATAACTCATGAAGTAGGGAATCGTACTCTCGACGATACCACAAACCCTATATAAAATGTTTGCTGAGTTGGGGATCATATACCCATAAATGCCACAAACCCTATTGAAACTGCCTCTCACATAGGGGATCATATACCCAATGATACCAAAAACCCTACTGGTCTATCCTTTTAGATAGGGGATCACTGCCCATATAGTGTTGGTCACAGTGATTTTGAGAACCCGATATAGGGAAACGATATGCTAGAGGATCCTGCCCTGACCTCTCTGGAGGGATAAAAAAACTCCAAAAATATGATAGAGGATCCTTCCCCAGCCTCTCTAAAGGGATGATATAACTATCTCCAAGAACATCCTATCGAGGGGATCATAATCCTATACTGAGGACATAATGCCACACTGTACCCTCATTGGAATAGACCAAGGGAACTCACTCAACCACTATAGTTCCAAACATTGCCAACCCAAGTGACCCATAACATCACCTCACCTCACATATCCTAGGCCCAAACTATGGACACCATCTCATTCTACGTGGAAAAATTCTTAGAATAGGCAACTCAAAGGCCTAAATCTGATCCCCAAAAGAGGAGATACGCTGGTTTTAAACTCCTCAAAGTGGAGACTACATGGCGTGTAAGGGGGTATACACGACGTGTGACCCCACCTGAAAACCCAACCGTGTCCTTTGAATGCACGACTTGGCTGAGCATGTGGGATTACATGGCATGTACCAGTGGTACATAACTTTTCACATCTCACCCCGACCATTTGGTCATGTCTTCCATCATACGACTCCACCAGCCATGTCTTCCACATGATGTGTACCCATGGTACATGGCATGTTCTAGAAAACTAGCCCACTTGGATGTGTATCTTGGTCATTCCCATGTTTGGAACCCTGTGCTCATGTACTCTAGCTATGTGCTATCACATGACCATGTGTCACCACATGGCTACCCTAGCCATGTCCCACAACCACATGACATGGGGTAACTACATGATGTGTAACCTTGGTACACGTCATTTAGTCTCCAAAACTCATCTTCCCCAAATGGTAAGAACACATGGTGTGATCCACTACATTACATGTCATGTAGATAGGAATTTCTTTAGGAATTTTCCTATGAACATCCTGAATCGCCCCTATTTTCCTAGAAACACACAGATCGACCCTCACAGGGTCCCTAGAAATCACGACTAAAACTAAAAAATGCCTACCTCATGGAAAAATTCCAAATCTTTGAGGTTGAATCGGAACTCGGGAGCTGATGCAGCATGATCCAAGAGTAATCACCTTCAATATTGGAGATCAATAGTTCCTCATTTCCTCGATTTGGTCCTCGATTCGTCTATCACTCCAAAGGGGGAGAGGGGCTCTAACTCCTCCTATCATTCACACTAAGGGGATGGGAAGGGAATATTGTTTTAATTTTATTAAAACAATATCCTACATTTGACTCCCCATAACCAACTCTCCTCCGACCTGACACCAGATACCAATAATGTTTATGTCACGACTAGGGTAAAAACGACGTTCCAAACTCAACCGTGGTCTCAAAATTATAATCCAGGGCTTCACTTGGGAGTTATTACATATTTACAAATAAAATATTCTTACATGATAAAATATATTTAATATTTTTAATATCACCGTACCGAGGGTCTCCGGGCCTCAGATTCTTGTTCCGACTCAGTGATTGGCTTCAGAAATATTTATAGAATTATTCCAAAGTCGTATAGGGAAAAACCAGAGTCACTAAATCCTCCCCACCTTAAGGATTTTATTCCTCAAAAATCAAAATCCCAAGCACATGGGAAATAAAATGATCTCTCAAATGGGACTCCCATGCCAACGAGCTCACCAAGACCACCATAGGGTCCACCAAGGGTTCCCATACTTCCTAAAAGCATGCACTACGGGGAACAAAAAATCCACCAAACCCAAGTCCACCTCAAACCATGTTGACATTGTGTAACAAATTGGTCACATGTCTCCTCATCTACGACAGGTGGGAAAGCAACCTGTCCCTCTATAATAATAGGGTCTAGCGGTACATCACATCACTAACCTGATGCAGAGACCAATATAACCCTACTGCAAGCACACAATTAAAAGGAACTCATCCACCGTACCTAGATTCTATCTTCTTTGGGCAGTAATGTCTCGCCTGCACAGTTTTTCATCATGTCTCAAGAATGTGTCATAGTGGGGAAATCATCCCTAATTCTTGTGAGTTTGAAGATAAATTGAACTGTGCCACATCCTCCTCAAGTGTCTCACATAAAAAAATGATTCTAAACATGCGAGGGTAACAACAAAAAAAATAGGGCTGCCCAAACACATACACTGGGTCTTACCAGGCCCTCTATGCAAAGCTCCAACACACAACCCCGCCCTAAACACACAATTCAGAGGGAATCACCCACCACATATTGACACTATCCTATTTAAGTGGAACTGAATATCCCTAATGGTTTTACACATGCCACAAAAATGCATCTCGGTCGGGGAAGGATCCCTCTTCCTTGTACATTCGAAGCTACATCAAAAAAAACTGTCAAAGGGTTACACCGACGCCCCGTATCACCCTGAACAAACCTCGAGTAAGAAGTGGAAATAAAATTACCTCACAATAGTGTATAGAAATACTAATATAGAAAGTAGAAAGGAAAAATATCATAACTACATATACCCTTGAAGCCTTTGTATCAAAGGAATCTATGGCCTATAGCTATCCTCACCCCCATCCACTAGCTCCCTGAGCCTGGTGCAGACCATCTGGGGGTGGTGGTGGCAACTCATACTATATTCCATCTCCTACTGCTCTACTTGCTCCAATACCACGTCTTCTTCCTTGTAGACCTCCATGATTGAAACGCCGCCTCTTCTAGGGTGGTCCATTGATTGGCTCCCTCTTAATATCTCAAAAAGTCAAACAATCTCTAGTAAGATGTACCCAACCATTACAAGCGTAACACTGCCTCTCCTGCGACTAATCAAGATTGTCCTGGAAACCCTGAGCCTCAGAACCTCCATCTTGGGATTTCCTCCTGAAGAATCTCGTACAACCAGATCCCTAAGCCTATCATCAGATACCAAATGTCGAGGTCTCGTCTCCTACATGAGCAACACTAGCAGTCAGAGTCTTCCCATCCAGAAAGTTCTCCCCCACCAAGGCTTGCTCAAGCACTCCAACACAGGTGGGAATTCATAGTGGCACCACTGAAGCCCTGATCACCCGGCTCAATCCCTACTCGAAGGTCCATACTTTGAAAAAAATATACCAAACCATATCTAGTGAGTAAGGTGAAAGGTCTATGAACCTCACTGAGTACTCCTCCATGGTCATTCTATCCTTCCAAAGTTGCAAAAGCTCTTGGATATGCACCGATCTCAACATGTTCGGATAGAACTCCTCCCTAAAGAGCCACTAAAACTTTGACCAACTGAGAATCACCTCATCATGGGTCTGCATCACAAGACTCCACTATTTCCTAGCCAAAACCTATAGAAGGCTTTCCGCTAGGACCATAATCTGATCAAGAGGTGTCCTCACAAGGAGGAGAACATGCGTGACTTCCTGAAGCCAATCATTAGCTTCTTGAGGGTCTAGATCAACCCAAAACTTCAGAGGTCACTGCCTCTAAAAATTGTGCAACACAATTAGTTTGTGCACATCCTTTTCCTACACTACTGACACAAACTACTACTCAACGAGCGGTGGATCAACTGGTGGACCACCTGAAGGTATTGCCTCTGAAATATTCCCTACACTGAAACCTCATCTTGGGGAGGATTGTCACCATAATACCTCTATAGAACCCTATATGGATTTCATCATGAAGGCATCCTAAAATAAAATTAAGAGGCACCATTATCAAAGAGTATATCTGGGGAGCTAAGTCAAGAAGGATAGGAAAAATAAAAAACACAGTCCTATATGATGAATGTACCAAATTTTCCCTGCGACCAGTGTCCTAATGTACCGAGTTGAAAGGAATTTTATCAGAGTCTTGGTGAATGGATATTTCATCCAATGCACCAACACTGGAGTCCCTAACTTGAAAGCTGAAATCAATTTTTTTAACATTGTATTTATGCAACCCAAACCAAGCTCATGACATTGTGATCCCAAAGTGGAACTTGCAATGATACCAGTTTTTCATGACTTGTCCCAATGGGGACCGATCCGTGACTCCCCATGCCTACCCCCATAGGCTAGGGGCTGGTGTCTAGCATCAAGTAGGCATATCACACAAACAGAAGGCCTTAACATAAGGTAACTGAACACACACACCCACATACACCTCCATGAAGTAGTGTAGAGATATAAAATTGGAAACTAAATGCATTCATATAACTATCCTAAAAACTTGAGTACATAATAAGTATAAAAAGGAAAAAATACAGGCCCACCAAAAGAAAACTACAGAGGAATCCAACTTACTCAGATGGAGGGGATCACTGTCAAATGAAACTACCAAAAAGCTCCTTGGTCAAGCTCTGGTAAACACCCTGGTCAGTCCAGCTCACTAAGCTCTTCCTCCTTCAGGTCCTCATCAGACTCCATAGAAAGGTATATGGTCTTCATAAGATACAACATGTGCGGGAAAATCCCTTATAGGGGTGAGTATAATAATAATTAGTAGGAACCCCAAATACCCAAAAGGAAAGAGAGAAACTGAAAGGAAATAGTTTGCTTGACCCAGCCAAAGGGAACCCAAATGATAGAGAAACTCCATCATGAACATACTTAGATATACATGACTAGTTAGGTAAAACCACAAGGTTTTTCAACCAAGATGTGACAACACCACAAGGAAACCTAGAAAAACACCCAAATATACTTGTCTCAGACTCCAAGTATCATGAGGTAACAACCTCATATCCAGTAGTAGGTTTCTACTCGAGGATCGAAGGTAACACTCAACCAAGAGCACACACTCCATGAGTTTTTTGATCATAGATGACACTCTTCTGAGAGATATCACTCCATCAGGTAAAACCTATCCCTCCCTGATGGCACATCTGAGAGATACCGCTTCATTAGGTATCATAATGCTGATGGAAAAACACCGCCATCCCAAGGGGCATACATCTGATAGAAAATGATCATTGGATATCACCCCTAAGAAATTCATGATGAAACCTAGAAGATATCAATACTCATATAGGGGATATCACCCATCCCTAATGGGGTACACTACTAACCCTACTGAAACTATGAAAATGTATCATTCCTTTGAAAGGGGATCACTCCTAGGATCCACTAGGGGACACTATGAACTCAGTCTGGAAAACTATAAAACAAATATTCTTATATAGGGGATCATGGATAGGATCTTCTGGGGACACCACAACTTAATTAGATAACCCATAGATCTCACACAGATAGGGTATCACTCCTAAGACCTATTGGGGGATACCAAAAACCCAATCCGGCATCCTGAAGATCATAGCACTCAGATAGAGGATCGCTTCCCATGTAGTGTTGGTTACGATGATTCCACAAACCCCATATGGTATAACTCATGAAGTAGGGGATCGTACTCCCGATGATACCACAAACTCTACATAAATTTTCTGATGAGTAGGGGATCATATACCCAACGATGCCACTAACCCTACTGAAACTGCCCACCATGTAGGGGATCATATACCTAATGATGCCACAAACCATACTAGGATATCCTAATAGAGAGGGGATCCTCACCCATATTGTGTTGGTCACAACATTTCTGAGTACCCGATCTAGGGAAATGATATGCTAGAGGATCCCACCCTGACCTCTCCGGAGGGATGCAACAACTCTAATAAAACAATAGAGGATCCCACCCCAGCCTCTCTAAAGGGATTATACAAATCTATCCAAGCACATCCTATCATGGGGATCATAATCCTATACCAAATACATAATTCCACACTGTACCCTTATAGTAATAGACCAAGGAAACTCAATCAACCACTGTTGGTCCAAACATCACTAACCCAAGTGACCCATAACATTTCCTCACCTTGCATATCCTAGGCCCAAATCATGTCACCATCATATTCTACATGAAAAAATGATCAGAATAGGCTACTTCCCTGAAAGAGGAGATACACAGGGCATAAACTCCTTTAATAGGAGACTACATGGCATGTAAGGGGGTCTACAAAGCATATGATCCCACCTAAACACCCGTCTGTGTCCTTTGAATGCATGGATTGGCTGAGAATGTGGGATTACATAGCATGTACCAGTGGTACACGGTGTGTAACACCTCACCCCAGCCACACAGTCATGTCTTCCCTCACACAGCTCCGCCAACCATGTCTTCCACATGGCGTCTACCCATGGCACATGGAATGTTCTAGAAAACTGACCCACTTGGATGTGTCTCTTGGTCGTTCCCATGTCCATCACCCCATGCTTGTGTAATCTGGATGTGTACTCTCAAACGAAAATGTGTCACCACACGACTACCCTGGCCATGCCCCGCAACCACAAGACCTGAGGCAACTACATGGTGTGTAACCTGGGTACACGGCGTATAGTCCCCAAAACTCATCTTACCTGAATAGGAATAACACACAGTGTTCTCCACTACAGTACACACCATGAATATGGGAATTCCATTAGGGATTTCCCTGTGAGCAGCCCGAATCTCCCCCATTTTCCCCGAAACACACATATCAGCCCTCACCGGGTAAAAATATCCAAACCCATCAAATTAGACATGAAATTAAAATCAATGGTATAATGTGAAAATAAACACCCCAAATTTTATTAAAAAATTATATATATTATCCATGGCATAAGAAAACCCTAATATAAAGAAACACCATCGGTATCGGGTCAAAATATTCAAACCCATCAAATTAGATAGGAAATTGAAATAAACGGTGGAATGTGAGAATAAATATCCCAACTTTTATCAACAAAGTATCTATATTAGGTAATAATGGTTAAAATTACATTCAAATACACACACACCAGACACACATAGACCGAAAAAGTAGGTCATATCCCCCCAAGGGATAACCCACCCATCCGTCCCTATTTATTTTTTCATTAATCATGGATTCTCTATTAAAACCCCCATATATTTATATTCCAAAAAAGTTATTTATCTAGAACATCATGAAATGTTAGTATACCATTAATTTACTCTTCTATATAGAATTTATTAATCATAAACCACAACTATCTACATGGGGAACTATGTTAAGTTACAAAATTATTTACATGCTCATACAAAAATACATTTTAATATAATTGAATCAACTATATAAATATCATTTGTTCTATATATAACCACATTAAACCATAATTTTTTATTTAATTAAAATTTTAATTATCCATTTTCATCAATAAAATATTTATTCATCAGTGAAAATTTTCATCAAACCCTTTAATACCCCATCAAAATCAAATTACCATTTTACCCACAAAAAATTTAATAAAGTATTATATTTTAATTTTTATGTCTCTACATTACAGAAACCTATAAAAATTTTATTTAAATATTAAGCAATATATAATATGGATATACATTAATGTTTGGAAATAATTAATTATAAAGAAGATGTGATTTTACATAACATCAAATGATTTTTTGTAATTTAAGGATCACTATGAAATCACGGGGGAATGATATCATGTTAATTGAAACTCAATTCAAGAAAAGAAACTTGATGAGTAATAATCAAAGAAGAGACTAAATTTAAAAAATTGTAACTCAAAACTTGACTGATCCACCATTCTTTCATTGATTCACTTAGATAAAAGATAATTAAGTGATAAAGTAACACTTCTCATAAAGAAAAAAATTTATAAAATAGAAATATTTTAGTATTTCACTAAAAATAAAATTATAACATGAAGGATAACTTTCAATACCTTCACCCGTTGATCCATTTGGAACTAAGGTACACTTATACACATAACGTCCCATTTTATTACAAAATAAACAGATCAACCCTCTCATTTTAGATAATCTCTAACTACTCATACATAAGGCTCATAACTTCATTAACTCTCTATGATAATTCCTTAACATTATCTTATGAGAACCACTATAATAAGACTTAATAAATATATAATTAATCTCCCCATTTTTAACATTTTTTAAAGAATCTTACCTGAAATAAGATCCATAGATAAAATTCTTTCCACAACTTCTGGATGACTCCTTGCTTCCTTTTAGGTATTTAATCAAAAAGAAAATACATGATTTTGAATATCTATCATCAAATTAGACTCAAAATTCATTATTCATATTTAATAATGAGTTAGAAAATTAATATAAAGACTTGTAATCTTCCTAAAACAATCCCCATGATCACATACATTGGATTATATTTTCTAAATTTCAATGATCCCCTCCATGCATTCATCCCTATGAATGCATAAAATAAATTCATGATTAGGTCATGAAATTATTCCCAATACATCTTATATTAAGCCCCATGATCCATTATCTTCCAATATTGAGCCACATCACGAATTAAACATGCTTCTAGGGGTACTAAAAATTGGCCTAGAGTTTTAACCAAATCAAAAATAATATCAATTTCATATTTTCATATTTTATGTTTCAAGGTACGATATATTACCAAAAATATTTGGAACACCTTATCATTTAATGTTAGATGATATCATGTTTCATGATTCCTCTATTCCATCCTCATGCCAAACTTCTGTACAATTCTTTGGTGGCATCCATTAAATTTAATCATAACAACTCACTTCAAAATAACATATAAAACAATCATATTCTATAGAAAATCTAAATTATGCATGATCTCTTACATATATTTTGACACGAAATAAAATATAATAATTCCTTGAGTATACCACTCTATTACCAAATTGAGTCAACCTCACATGTAACTACTCCAAATTCCACTCTAATGAACCATTATCTAATACCATTGTGTCATTACTGAATTTCCCTGAGACGCCACTTGACCTAGTGATGAAGCTGAGATATGACCCCTAAAGCATGCCTATAACAGGTCAAAGGTTTTTTATTATCACCTATGGTATCTACTAAATTGTATAGGAGGAATTTAAATTAATATAAAATTAATAACCCTAAATACATCTATATAAACCCAAATACAAATGACTATAACAAAAAATCATCATACATATATACCCATGACTGGGATTGAATGTGGCTATAGGTGGACGATAGCCCCGTTCATACCTTACTATGGCCATAAGGGACTGAAAAACAACTTATATCCATGGTGAATATAACATACCGTTACTTATTTCAGGAACTCCTTCATTCATGTTTCATTCCATCATCCTTGTTTGGGTGTGTTTGTGGGTTTATTGGGGATACAGAGACTTTTCTAGGGAAAATTACCTAAATTATAATGATTTATGTTTGTTTAAATTAATTGAGTCTGGGTATAATTGTGTCAAAATCTTATCAAGTTACTTCCCAAGTTCAAAGAATGACCAGAGTGAGTTTTTGGGTTTTTCTACTTAAACCTACATTTTTTGTAGTTTTTTTGGGGAATTACACATTGTGTAAATGGGTTAAAAAATGTTCATTCATCGCCTATCAAATACCATGAAATAGTTCATGATGTGAAAGGTTTACATTCCATGAAATAGGTTCACGATGTGTAATGGTCAAAAATCAGATTTTTAATCTGGGGTGATGCCTTATTAGGCGTATATGATCCTCATGGATTATATGATGTGAAATTAGATTTCACACCATGTAAATCTCATGAGTTATGGTTTTTAGGGTTATTTATATGTGATTTATCATTTAATTCGACCGTGTATCCTCTCCTCTCATGTCTCAAAGCTCTCTAGGTGATTTTGGTTGATTCCACTCCTTTCTGATCGTCCTATTTGAAGATCGATCATAAGGGTTATTATAGTGCACTTATTCAGGTAGGTGGTCCTTCTTTCTATCATTTTTTCTAGTCATGTCATGATTTATGGTTTCATTTATGATTGATATTCGTGATCTAATAGTGATTTCTATCAATACTTTTTAGTTTCTTATCATTTCTTGTCACACAAAGGCCTATCTCTTGATTTCCAATCACCATTATCGAAGGTATATAGGGTTATACCATTTTGAGGTAGGTGTTTCTATATAATGGGTTAATTATCTGAATTTTATGTTGTTCTTGATAAATTACTTTGGATTGTTCAATGTTTAGAAGTGATTTGTGGTTTCAAATGCTTTCTTAGAAAGATAAAGTTTTTTAAAGGGTTTTGATTTAAAAAAATTACTTAATTCATAAATGGGTTTTCAAACACTGAAGTAGGATTGGATAGTCCTTGAAAATGTTTTATAAAACTGTGATCATGTTTTTGAAATGTAATTTGACAAGCTATCATTTTGGGAACCTTGGGTGTATTGGGAAATAGACACTGGTAGCCTTAGTGTGCGTGGAACCACTAGGAGGTCACCTTTTTGATATCGATGGAATATGGAAAGACTCGATATTGGTAAATATCAAAATTATGCATGCTTAGGATCTTTAGTTTCTAGTATGTATTGTCCCATAGTCCATAGACCAAAAATCATAGTGTTCTTGTTCATTTATGGATTTTATCACATGATGGTTTGTATGTCATGGATTGTTTCTCATAGTTTTTTTCATGACAGAATTTCATGGATATGTGTTTACTTTCTTAACTTGTGATTCATGGATATTATTTATTTCTTTATCACTTATACTTTTCATATTCCAGGTTTTTATGGATATTGAAGGATTTTATGAAAACCAAAGGAAAGGAAAGAGAATGATTTATAAACGGTTTGGGATTCATGAAAAATTATTTGTAAATTTTGTTTGTTTCAAAAGATAAAACTATTTCATTCATGATATTAGACCTTATATAGAATCTTTGGTGGTATCCTACTGGGTTTTTTTATCACATCCTAATTTTTCCTATGGGAAGTTGTAGATATTTTATATTAAGATATAGGTAAAGGTATGGGAATTATGTATCATGATAGCTTCTCTTGTTGTTGTTGACTTCAGTTTGAGATGTTTTGGAGGTGACATTTGGTCACATGGGGACTTGACATACTTTTGAGTTTATCTATTTGGATTGGATTGTATAGACCTAGTTGTATCTCTTTTTTTCCCCTCTGTACTCTGATTTTATGTATTTTTTTTGTTTTATTCAAGACTTGTTCTATTATATTTGTTATACCTCACACCATGATGGGCCGACTCAGATGGATGATTTTCTTGACCCGAGTTGTTTCATTAAAATTTGGTATTAGTTGATTTACTCAGCCTGAAGTTTGGTACCACTTCCTGAGTTTGGTTATGTTTCTGGGTAGACACGAGTTAGGATCGTCGGGATTCAGATAGTAGGTGTGAAAAAGGGGTCTGGCCAGCTCACTCCTGTGACTGAATCTGAGTTAACATGGATGGACAAGAATTTTTACCAGGTTTGAGACTTGGAGTTTGAGGTCATTTTAATGAACTGTATGGGAAGTTTATTTAAATATACCTGTTCATTTTTAATGTGTTGTATTTATATCGCGGAATTTATAATTTCTTTAAACCCTATTTTTTTTAAATATATATTTTTTGGATTCTTGAAGTTGGTCATATGATTCAAGAATTTTCTAATAAATGATTTGGTTATTGTCTTATGTTTATCAAAAAATTCATCCTAGAAGAGCACCTATGAATATGGGGGGGGGGGTGTGAGATAGGTTCCAAAGGAGAATCCTATGGTGGACCCTTCTTTGGCAGAAGCTGTAATATGTACTATTCAGACTTTGGGTCAAGTGGGTGTCGAGGACCCAATATGTGTAGTGGACCATGGATTTGAATTTACTAAGTAACATCCACCCATATTCTGTGGTGACAAAGGAACACATGATTCAAAGGATTATCTTGAACGGATTGAGAGGATCTTTAATTTCTTGAAGACTCCTCACGACTCTAAGGTGGGTTTTTTACATGTACATGCTCAAGGGTCCGAGAAGGAGGTTTTGGGACTCTATTGTGAAAGCTAAGTTGCACAAGGATATTACCTAGGATTTTTTCAAGAAAATATTTAATCATCAGTTTTACTCTGATACGTTACATATAGATAAGACCCATGAATTTCTGACCATGGAGTAAGGGAAGCATACCGTTCTAGAGTATTCCACCCATTTTGCTGAGTTGGTACATCTAGAACCAGAGCTTATTATTAATGATTAACTAAAAGCTTGAAGGTTTGAGATGGGGATGAAGACTAATATTCTATCAATGTCAGTTCTTATGTGCCTTCTGAACTTTGTAGAGGTAGTCGACAAAGAAACTTTGGATGAGGCAGACATAGCTAGAAGGATGAGTTTGGGTGGATCTTTAGTCGGCACAGTGGTTAGACAGAGTGTATATTCTGACTAGAAAAGGAAACACAAGAGTGTTAAATTTTCATTGGGACCCATTTAAGGATCTTGTTTAGAGTAGCATGAGGTTTTTCGATATCAATGTGGAAGGATAGGTCATACCAAGACTAATGGTTTGGAGGCTCCTAGGACTTATCATGGTTATGAGTGATTTTTCTTTTATGAGATGATATCATAAGGTAGTAATGATGAATCCACATCCAGCAAGGGTTCACAGGTTTATATATATGCTTCCAAGGGTATTGGGTCTAATCCTCAGGTCAAGGGGGTGTTTATATGGATAGTACAAGTCATCTTTATGTGGTGGAGTATACACCAGGGGAATCTAAATTAGGGTCATCTATAGTTATAGTTACGATATTTATTTCATCTTCTATGGTGTTAGATTTTTTTGATACAGGTGCTACAAATTATTTTATATCATCAAAGATAGTGTAAATGATAGGCTTGCATTCTGATCTTATGTCATTATTTTTGGATCTTTCTATGCCTTTGGGAAAGAGGTCCAAACAAGGTTTTAAATATCCCATGTGTTGGGTGATGATAGATGACTTTGATGTGGAGTGGGACTTCTTAGTGCTCAATCTTTACATATTTGACTTGATTATCAGCATGGATTGGATAATAATTATTAAGGCACAAATATACTATTATCATAATTTGGTATAGTTATTGTCTTCCGATGGGGTCACTCATGTTTTTTAGGGTGAGTGGGACTCTAAATTGGGAAGGGAAGTGCCTGTTGTTTCTTATTATAGGGTAATCTTGTTCCAGTTTTCAAAGATTTTTCTTGATGTTGCTAACCCTTTTTTGGGTAGTCTAATTCTTACCATGTTATGTGAATACCTTGAGGTATTTTCAGATGATTTTTTTGGTTTAATTACATAGAGAGATGTTGAGTTTACTATAGAAATGATTCCTGGAACAATTCCCATTTCTATTCCATCTTATTGAATGGAACCTGCTAGGTTAATGGAAATTAAAGTTCATCTTGAGGACATAAAGGCTAAGTGATTTATTAATACTATCATGTCACCATGGTTTTCGGTTGTCCTATTTACTAATAAGGAAGACAGGAGCCTCAGAACTTGTATTGACTATCAAAAGTCGAATCGTGTGACCGTTAAGAACAAATATCCTTTTCCCAAGATAGATGATCTATTTGATAATATTAGATGGGATCACTTGTTTTCAAAGATTTACCTTTGGCTAGGGTACCACCATTTGTGAGTCTAGGAGGAGGATATACCCAAGACAACATTTAGGAGTCGATATGTGCATTTTCAGTTTCTAGTTATATCATTTTGTCTCACTAATTCTCTTATGGTATTTATGGATTTGATAAAACACATCTTTCATCATTTCTAGGAATAATATTTTTGTGGTGTTCATAGATGATATCTTGGTTTAATCTAAATTAGAGGAGGATCATATGGAACATTTTAATATCATTATGAGAACTTTGAGGTAACATATTCTATATGGTAAACTTTCCAAATGTGTTTTTTGGATCTAGGAAGTGAAATTTCTGGGGCATGTAATATCTAAAAGGGGTGTCTCAGTGGATCCTAAAAAGGTACAAGATTTTTTTTCCTAAGAGAGGCCTAGAAATGTGTTTGAGATCCAAATATTTTTGGGGTTAGATGATTATTACAGACAGTTTATTTGGGACTTCTCTAAGATTGCATCTACAATGACAACTTTAATCCACAAGGGTGTAAAGTTTGTGTGGAACAAAAAATTTCAGAGATATTTTGAGGAACTGAAGGTGATATTAAATTTAGCTCAAGTTTTTATTATTTCGAAACTAGGTTCATGTTATGATGTTTTCTGTGATATGATCCTTGGGGATTACATGATGTGAAATTGGATTTCATGCTGTGTTAATCTCATGAGTTGTGGTTTTTAAGGAATTGAATGGGTGTTTTATCATCTCATTTGACCATGAAGCCTCTCCTCTCATGTACCAGAGCTCTCCAGTTGATTTTGGGTGATTCCATTCCTTTCGGATC
Organism: Viscum album; assembly: GCA_963277665.1. NCBI lineage: Eukaryota > Viridiplantae > Streptophyta > Magnoliopsida > Santalales > Viscaceae > Viscum > Viscum album. The sequence goes on from OY728141.1 coordinate 1,433,160,633, forward strand.
ACCTTGTTTGGCGATCAATCATAAGGGTTTTTATAGTGCACTTCTCAGGTAAGAGTTCCTTCTTTATTTCATTGTCACTGGTCACGAAAGTGATTGTGTCTATGTTTATGATTGATATTTAGGATCATATGGTGATTTATATCAATCCTTTTCAGTTTTTTATCACAAATTTTCATTTTAAGGTCGATCTCTTGGTTTTCAATCACCTTTGTTGAATGCGGTTATGTTTATAACATTTTGAGGTAGGTGTTTTTATATAATGGGTTAATTATTTGAATAACATACTATTCTTAATAAATTACTTTGGATTATTCAATGTTTAGAAGTTATTTTTGGTTTCAAATGCTTTCTTATAAAGATAAAAAAATTAAAGGTTTTTTCTTTAAAAATGGAATTGCTTGAATCAGAAATGGGTTTTCAATCACCGAAGTAGGATTGTCTTGGATTTTAAAATGTTTTATAAAATTGTGAGAATATTTTTGAAATATAATTTGACAAGATATAACTTTGGTAACCTTGGTTTCATAAGGAAATAAGCATGGATAGCCTTAGTGTGCGTGGAACCACTAGGAGGTAACCTTTTTGATATCAACGGATGATGGCAGGACTTGATATTGATTTATATAAAAATTATGCATGTTTAGACTCTTTGGTGCATAATACATATTTTACCATCAGCTATATCCCAAAAATGATAGTGTGTTTGGTCATTTACGGATTTTATTGCATGATGCTTTGTATTTCATGGATCATTTCTCATGTTTTTTTTCATGATGGTATTTCATGGATATGTGTTTACTTAAATACCTTATGATGCATGAATATGATTTCTTACGTTATTACTTCTACTTGTCATATTCCAAGTTTTTGTGGATATTAAAGGATTTTATGAATACCAGAGGAAAGGAAAGAGAATGATTTATAAACGGTTTGGGATTTATGAAAAATTGTTTGTAAAATTATTTTGTTTCAAAAGCTATAACTATTGCATTCATGATATTAGACATTGTATAGATTCTTTGGTGGTATCCTACTGGGTTTTTTGATCAAATCCTAATTTTTACTATGGGAAGTTTTAGATGTTTTATTTTAGGATATAGGTAAAGGTATGGGAATTATGTAGCATGCTATCTTCTCTTGTTGTCGCTGCCTTTGGTTCAGGATGGTTTGGAGGTGACATTTGGACACATGGGGACTTGACATACTTTTGAGTTTATCCATTTGGATTGGATTGTATAGACCTGGTTTTATCTCCTTTGTTTCCCCTTTTTAATCTGATTTTATGTATTTTTTTTGGTTTTATTCAAGACTTTTTCCATTATATTTTCTATACCTCACATCATGACAAGCTGACTCAGATGGATGGTTTGGTTGACCTGAGTTGTTTCATTAAAATTTGGTATAAGTGGATTTACTCAGCCTAAAGTTTGGTAGCACTTCCTGAGTTTGGTTATGTTTCTGGGTAGACAAGAGTTAGGATCATCAGGATTCATATAGAAGGTGTAAAAAAGGGCCCTGGCCAGCTCACTCCTGCGACTGAATCCAAGTTAACATGGATGGTCAAGAATTTTTACCAGGTTTGAGACTTGGAGTTTGAGGTCATTTGAATGAACTATATGGGAAGTTTATTTAAATATACCTATTCATTTTTAATGCTTTATATTTCAATCATGTAATTTATAATTTCTTTAAACCCTAGTTGTTTTAAATATATATTTTTTGGATTCTTGAAGTTGGTTATACGATTCAAGAATTTTCTAATAACTGATTTTGTTATTGTCTTATGTTTATAAAAAAATGACTCATAGAAGAGAACCTATGAATATGAGGGGGGAATCTGTGAGATAGTTTCTACAGGAGAATCCTACGGTGGACCATTCTTTGGCAGAAGCTGCAATCTGTACTATTCAGAATTTGGGTCAAGTGGGTGTCGAGGACCCAAGATGTGTAGTGGATCATGGATTTGAATTTAGTAAGTAGCATCCACCCATCTTCTATGGTGATAAAGGAACAAATAATTCCAAGGATTATCTTGAATGGATTGAGAGGATATGTAATTTCTTGAAGACTCCTAATGACTCTAAGGTGGGTTTTTTACATGTACATGCTCGAGGGTCCGAGAAGGAGGTGTTGGGACTCTATTGTGAAAGCTAAGTTGCAAAAGGATATTACCCGAGATTATTTTAAGAAAATATTTAATCATCAGTTTTACTATGATACATTACATGTAGATAAGAGCCAGGAATTTATGACCTTGGAGTAAGGGAATCCTACCGTTCTAGAGTATTCCACCCATTTTACTGAGTTGGTACATCTAGAACTAGAGCTTGTTATTAATGATTACCTAAAATCTTGAAGGTTTGAGATGGGGATACAGACTGATATTCTGTCAATTTCAGTTCTTATGTGCCTTTCAAACTTTGTGGAGGTAGTTTACAAATCAACTTTGGCTGAGGCAGACATAGCTGGAAGGATGGGTTTGGGTGGAGCTTTAGTTGGCACAATGGTTAGCTAGAGTGTATATTCTGACCAGAAAATGAAACACAAGAGTGTTCAATTTTCATTGGGACCCATTTTAGGAGCTTCGTTAGAGTAGCATGAGGTTGTTTGATATCAATGTGGAAAGAGAGGTCATACCAAGAATAACTCTTTAGAGGCTCCTAGGAATTGTCATGGTTATGAGTGATTTGTCCATTTGAAATGTTTTTATGATAGGATATCCTAAGTTAGTAAGGATGGGTCCACATTCACCAAGGGTTCACAGGTTTATTCATATGCTTCCAAGGGTAGTGGGTCTAATCCTTAGGTCAATGGGGATGTTTGCATGGCTAAGACAAGGCATATTTATGTGGTGGAGTATGCACTAGGGGAATCTAAATCAGGTTCAGCTATAGTTAGAGGTATGATATTTATTTCATCTTCTATGGTGTTATATTTGTTTAATACAGGTGATACACATTATTTTATATCATCAAATATAGTGTAAATGCTAGGCTTTCATTCTAATCTCATTTCATTCTTTTTGGATCTTTCTATGCCTTTGGGAAATAGGTCCAAACATGGTTTTAAATATCCCATTTGTTGGGTGATGATAGATGACTTTGATGTGGATTGGGACTTCTTAGTGCTCAATCTCAACATATCTGACTTGATTATCAGCATGGATTGGATGATCATTATTAAGTCCCAAATATACTATTATCATCATTAGGTATTTTTCTTATCTTCTTATGGGGTCACTCATGTTTTTTAGGGTGAGTGGGACTCTAAATTGGGAAGGGAAGTGCTTGTTGTTTCTTATGTTGGGGTAATCTTGTTCCAGTTTTCAAAGATGTTTCTTGATTTTGTTGAAACTTTTTTGGGTAGTCTAATTATTACCATGTTTTGTGCATACCATGAGGTATTTTCAGATGATTTTTGGTTTAATTCCATAGAGAGATGTTGAGTTTACTATAGACATGCTTCCTGGAACAATTCCCATTTATATTCCATCTTATTGAATGGAACCTTCTAGGTTAATGGAACTTAAAGTTTAGCTTGAGGACATAGAGGATAAGGGATTTATTAATCCTAGCATGTCACCATGGTTTTCACTCACCCTCTTTACTAAGAAGGAATACAGGAGCCTCAGAACTTGTATTGACTATCAAAAGTCGAATTGGGAGACCGTTAAGAAGAAATATCCTTTTCCCAAGATAGATGATATATTTGATAATATTAGAGGGGATCCCTTGTTTTAAAAGATTTACCTATGGTCAGGGTACCACCATTTGTGAGTCTAGGAGGAGTATATACCTAATACAACATTTAGGAGTCGATGTATGCATTTTCTGTTTCTGGTTATATCGTTTTGTCTCACTAATTCTCTTGTGTTATTTAGGGATTTGATAAAACATATCTTTCATCAATTCTGGAAATATTTTTTTATGGTGTTAATGTATGATATCTTGGTTTACTCTAAGTTATAGGCGGATCATATGGACCATTTTAATATCATTATGAGAACTTTTAGGTAACATATTCTATATGGTAAACTTTCCAAATGTGTTTTTTGGATCTAGGAAGTGAAATTTCTAGGGCATGTAATATCTAAAGGGGTGTCTCAGTGGATCTTAAAAAGGTACAAGAATTTTTTTCCTAGGAGAGGCCTAGAATTTTTTTGAGATCCAAATATTTTTGGGGTTGGATGATTATTATGGGAATTTTATTTGGGACTTCTCTAAGATTGCATCTCTAATGACATATTTAACCCATAAGGGTGTAAAGTTTGTGTGGAACAAAAAATGTCAGAGATATTTTGAGGAACTTAAGGTGATATTGACTTTAGGTCAAGTTTTTATTCTTTTGAAACTAAATTCATGTTATGATGTTTTATGTGATATGATCCTTGTGGATTACATGATGTGAAATTGGATTTCATGTCGTGTTAATCTCACGATTTGTGGTTTTTAAGGAATCAAATGGGTGTTTTATCATCTCATTTGACCATGAAGCCTCTCCTCTCATGTCCCAGAGCTCTCCAACTGATTTTGAGTGATTCCCTTCCTTTCAGATCACCTTTTTTGGTGATCGATTATAAGGGTTGTTATGGTACGCTTCTTGGGTAAGCGTTCCTTCTTTATTTCATTTTCGTTCGTCACGACAGTGATTGTGGCTATGTTTATGATTGATATTCAAGATCATTAATATTCAAGAACAGATGGTGATTTATATCAATCCTTTTTAGTTTTTTATCACGACTTTTCATATGAAGGTCGATCTCTTAGTTTCGAATCAGCTTTGTTGAATATAGTTAGGTTTATACCATTTTGAGGTAGGTGTTTTTATATAATGGGTTAATTATTTGAATACCATGATTTTCTTGATAAATTAATTTGGATTATTCAATGTTTAGAAGTGATTTGTTTTTTCAAATTCTTTCTTATAAAGATAAAAAAATTTAAAGTTTTTTTCTTTAAAAATGGAATTTCTTGACCCAGAAATGGGTTTTCAATCACCGAAGTAGGATTTTATTGGATTTTAAAATGTTTTATAAAATTGTGAGAATATTTCTGAAATATAATTTGACAAGTTATCACTTTAGTAACCTTGGGTGCATCAGGAAATAATCACGGGTAGCCTTAGTGTGTGTGGAACCACTAAAAGGTAACCTTTTTGATATCAATGGACTATGGTAGGACTAGATATTGATTTATATAAACATTATGCATGTTTAGGATCTTTTGTGCATAGTACATATTTTACCATCAGCTATATCCCAAAAATTATAGTGTGTTTGGTCATTTATAGATTTTATCGCATGATGCTTTGTATGTCATGGATTATTGTTCATGTTTTTTTTCATGATGGTATTTCATGGATATGTGTTTACTTAAATACCTTAGGATGCATGAATATTATTTCTTACTTTCTTACTTCTATTTTCATATTCCATTTTTTTGTGGATAAGAAAGGCTTTTATGAAAACCAAAGGAAAGGAAAGAGAATGATTTATAAATGGTTTGGGATTTATGAAAAATTATTTGTAAAAATTTTTTGTTTCAAAAGCTAGAAATGTTGAATTATTATTATTATACCTTTTATAGAATCTTTGGTGGTATCCTACAGGGCTTTAATCTCACACCCTACCTTTTCTTTTAGCAGTTATATATGTTGTATTGTAGGATATAGGTAAAGGGAAGAACATAATGTAGTATGTTGGATTCTCTTGTTGTTGATGCCTTTGGCTCGAGATGGTTTATAGGTTATAATTGGTTACATGGGGACTTTACATACTCCATGGTATAGCCATTTATCTTGAATTGTATGGACCTAGTTGTATCTCCTTTGTTTTCACTTTGTACTCTGAGTGCATGTCTTTTTTTGGTTATATTCAAGACTTATTTTGTTATCTTTGCTATACCTCACACCATGATGATTCGAATTGGGTGGCTAGTTTGGTTGACCCAGGTTGGTTAATTGTAGTGAAACTCGACCATGGATATAGAGTTTCCTATGCCATTGTGGGAAAAAAATCTCACGAGAAGGGTGTGGGAAATCCCCTATGGCCATGGTCAATCTTGATTGTGTCTATATGCTATCCTATATCCATGGTGAAGTTTGAAATAATAATAAAATATATTTATAAATTTATTCAAAAATATATATATATATTACATATATATTTAAGATGAATGTTTTAGTGGAGTGGTAAAGTTGGATGAGTCCTAGAACAGAGATACATGTTCGAATCTCAGCAGTAGTATATTTTTTATCCTATAATTACAGACATTGAGCCAGTGGATATAGGGTCGCTCAGTGAAATTATCTATAGACACATGCAATGCACATGGATATATATCTAAGGGATATCGCAAAGGAAATAACCTACATGAGTATCCTGATAGAGGATATAGCCTATAGCCATGGTCATGGACTGTGGCTATAGCCCAATTTTCTAGTAGCGCATCTTAAAACTAAAAAAAACAAAATACCATCCATTAAATTTCAACGTGTACTAAAAAATTCCTCTACTATGATACACCTTTAAGACTCCACTCTAGCTTCCTAAGTAGGTTTTGGGCATAATGAAAGTGTCAGTAGGACCCTTTCCCAATGATGGTTTTTCCTATTACAAAGAATAATACGCTAAATCATGATGAAAAATCATCATGCCTAATAGATATACCTGATGAAACTAGGTAATAATCCCATAACCAAGAGAGATGATCTTTTTATGTTTAATATATAATTAGTTTAATCAAGAAGAATAATACCTCAGGCTTGAGGTCTTTCTTTAATGAAGGTGTTGATCTCACAAACCTTATTCATGTTGATTCATCATTTCATGAAGAAGACCAGAGTAGATTCCCTCTAGCAGTGATCCCCACACACTCCTTGATCTTGGAACATCATAATCAAAATTTTAGGTGCTAGTGTAGAGATGTCAGTTTTCTTGTGTCATTAATTGATGATCATACTGAAAATCCTTTTGACATTGAAGGAATATCTCTAGATCTCTCAAGATTAATAGGGAGGAGTAAAATCTCTTCTCTTGTTATTGAGAGAATTCCCTAAGGATTTCCTTGGTGGAGAGAAATCTCTTGGGAGGAGTTGTTGTGCATAATGTATAGGTTCACATATGTATATCTCAAGAATGATATAATAAAGTATATAAAGATTTAGGGATTTAATTATATTAATTTCACAGAGGCCCTTAATCTATAATCAAACCCATAACATACCCAATGTTAATAATAATAATAATAATATTGTTGTTGTTGTTGTTATTATTATTACATGGCATGCCCTATATTGTGCATCATCAAATACCATTTCATTAAATAAATAAATAAATATTAATTTAATGATATTTAAATATTATATCATTCCCATGGGATGCACTAACTCATACAATGATAAAATATTATTTATTCACGGTCTTGCAAATAAATATTTATCATGTGACCTATAACTTTGTCTGCTCATCCTCCTCGACATTTATTAAATTTTGAATAAATATTTGAATAATATTATTCATTCAATAAATAAATAAATATTATATTCATGGCCTTGAGAAAAATTATTTATTTAATATTTAATTCACCTATATAAATAATGACTGTGTATATGTGATTAATAAATCCTAAATAAATAATATTCCTCAGTTGTGAGAATATTAATTTATTAAATTGCTAAATTCAAAAAAACAATTTAACCGAGATCAAGGACACACTTTTTGTGTGACCCTCTAAGACTCTTTATCAATGACATTTGGCGGGCTTGTCTAAAGTATAGGATTACTATCTAACAACAGTTCAAGACACCCATAGACAAAGAAGAAATTTCAAAATGATATCAACCACATATGAACGCTCACTATGTAATATAGTCCATTTTCCCCAATTCTATAATTAACAAGGTTGAATACTTCATTTCATAAACCTATGTGCTCTATTTCTCTTTATATGACTATCTGAAATGAACTCATCGAACACTATGTCCATGGAATTTATCAACCAGTTACATTTTAATCAATGGGCATGAGGTATCAACTTCCATTAAATAATGGAAGGGCCAAATACTTTCTTGAATTATTCATTAATAACATTTCATTCGTGATTTACCCAATATATTCTACTTCATATAAGTATTGGTTGTCATGGATTTGGGTAATAAATCAAAATAAATGATTCATGGTATGTATTAATAATAATCATATAGTCAAAAAAACATTATACATGCCCGTAGACATGAATTCTAATGACATGAAAATGTGTGGAATTCCTCCAGGTGAGTCTATGAACATAATATATCATCTTAGAGATTACTAGTTGATAACTTCATGAGAATTAGTCTTATTTATTTATAATTATTAGCACATTGCAAAAAACATACTACATGCCTCATCATAAAATGTTATCCTGATTATAGGATTTATATTTATAGAATATGTCATAGAACTTCAAGTATCTCATCATAGAGAGGAACTGTTATGTCCTTTCTATGCAACCAACATCCCAAGGACATTATCACATTAATGTAACACAAAATAATTAATCATTATGTGATAATATTAATATTCACAACTTTGAATATATATAGGTGATCTAAATTATAAAGACAGCTGGTTCTAGGGAACCAAATCCAATAAACTCTAACTTGTACTAGATCCAATTTCTAACAAACTATTTATCCTCACATGATAAATATGTTTTTGATGAATATTGATATAACTATTGGGACTGCCATGTTCTTTTGTAGATGTTGTTGGTCCTAGCACATTTCATTATGATAAATCTATTTACTATGACCTCACTCTTAATAAAATCCCTCAATACATGATATCACCAAGTATTTACCTTTTTTCACTCTATTATAAATATAAAAACTTGGATAATACCAAAGTCAAGGTTTATTGTAATGATGAACTTTTACTATTTCTTTGTATACCCCAATAAATCATTGGTAAACCACTTCTTAAGCCACTTTATAAGTCACAACGTACTCAATTATTTTAGATATGGAAAATATTGGTTGTAATAAGTTCGTCATGCATATTTACTTTAACCCCACCACATTATTAGATCAATAAATCTAAAGGAATACTAGTTTTACATCTTCTTGATGACTAGTATTCCTATTTCTCTATCTACCAAGAACTTATCCAGTTCTACTCTCTTAAGCACCATCATAAAGTTCTATTTTTAGGTCTATGTAGTTCTCATAGTATTGTTTTGATATTTATCCTCTATGTTTTATACCTAAGTAATATTAAACACAATGCTTATCATGGCATGCAAAATTAGATTCTAAAATACTATTTGATACATAGGATTATATTTATAATAATATCCTATATTCTTAGAGTGATTACATTCCATGTGACATGACTTCAATTCAGTATCAAAATTTTCCATCTTTTATTATTCAATACTTTGTAAAATATGTACTTTGACTAGATTTAATAACCCTATATATCTATCTTTATAGATATTGTTTCCTAAAACTTTGGTTGCTACTCCAAGTCATCCTTTAGAGAAATTAATTCCTTAGTCCTAACAAACTTCTAAGATTGGTTAATTGTTTTCCATATATTATAAAAAAATTATCTTGGAAAAATATAGTGCTCCCACTAACCTCTTGTATACACATGGAATTTCTTTATTCCAATCAAATATTCTATGATCACTATTCTTATCATTATCCATAAATGGATATGTGTAATTTTTATATCTTATTAGTATTCATTGGCGTCACCAACCCTTTATGTTTCATTATATATACATCTTCTATAGGGTTTCCACATAGGAGACTTCCCTTAATATCCAATTTACAATAAATGATCATAGACTGTTTTTGTGACAAGTAGAATTCAATTAGATTTGGAATGATGATTGGAGCAAAGGTCTCATCATTAAACATGTTTAGTTACTACTAAAAATACATTTAATAATCAATAATTCTTTATCAGTTATGACTTATACCATCCATATCTAGTTTCTCTTGAATACCAGTCAGCAATATCAAGTTTAGAAACCTTCAAAACATAGAGTTTCATAATTTTTACATATGTTTTCCATCATTGAATTCATGAAAAATTGTCAATACCATTTTACTGATTTCATGTATCATTTTTTATTTTTGAGAATAATATATATATATATATATTAATAATCTTAGTAAATAAAAAAATAATTCTTTATTTTTAGTCTTCCTACATAGTATGTGTTTCTAGAATAAATCCTCTCACTAAGCTTAGTGGAGTTTGTGTTCCTATTCCAACTCATGCTCATCAGATCCTAGACATAATTGAAATTTAGAATACTCCCACTATCTTAATAAATATGAGTCCCCATTTGGTAGAAATATAGTCAATCATGACTAATATCTTTCTATATTAGTGAGGTTAATATCCTGGGTAGCACAAGGATAATTAACATAGATACACTTTTTATTTTTCTTTTGATTTTTGTTTTTTGGAATTGAAAAACAACCCACATAATAAAAAATTAAGTTAAAAATTAATAGATTTCCATCATATCATAACATATATGATATATATTAGTCATTAAGTTTTTATATAGTTAGTCATGCTGCTATTTGAAAAATTATTTCTTATAATAAATCATAGAGGATTTTCAATATATACAAGACTCCATATCATTCCTCTTTTACTACCATCAAAACTTTGATGTATAAGGGAATGTGAGTTTAGGAATACATTCACTCCACACATAAATAATTTATGAATACTTGGTTAAGATACACTCTAAAAAGTGCACACAGAGGATCCTATATCCTTTTACCAAGTGTATTTATTTCTTTACTGATAATTCCTAAAAATTTATTAAATAAATGTCATAAAGTATATGAGTTTACCTCTAGATTCTCCTTGGAATAGTTCATGTGGTCTTTATGGACCAACTCTAGAATATTTTTGGTGTATATTTATTTATAAAGGTTTATTTTTCTAAAACTTGATAAATTAGTTTGTTATTATACCTAGTGTATTAGCTCAAGAGAGTCTAAAACACTATTCTGGATAAAAACAAGTCAGCTACTATTGGATTTATTTGAGAAAGAATTTTCTTGACATCAATAGATAATTGAGTCTTATATATTATTTATCATTATTTCCAATTGGATATCAATTATTCTAGAATCATTGGTCTATTATTTAAGTATGAAATACAATAACAACATTTATTCCAAAATGAAATAAAGCCTCATTGTGTCTAAAATAGACACCAAGATAAAAGTTTCATTAATACTCAATAAAAAACAATAGTTTAATTTGAACCATTCTACCGTATAATACAAAAGTTGTGTGTTTATATTTACTAATATAGGAATCACCATTCTTCAATTTTATATTTTTATAAAAAACAATCCTCTTTTATCTATACTTTCTTGGTTCCTGCATTTAAATACATGTATGTGGTAAACATATTGTATTTTAAAACAGAAGTGAATAGATTTATAATAGTGAATAAACCTAAAGTATATGAATTATATTGATTCTCTTTTAATCCATGGAAATTCCTATTACAAGGAAATTTATATCCACATGAAAATAAAATATTCTCATACACATTGTGGTACCTTTAAATCTATTATCTCTTTGCAGTACGTTATAAAGATACCATTGTATTCAAATGAAAAACAGGATTTTTAACCCTATCTTTCATTATTTTAACTATAAGGGGTGTGGAACCACATTACCATTGATCCTTATCTTCTTAGTGAAGTATAGTTAAAATATTCACAAGCGATTTATCCATTTTATTTATTTTGACTTAGAAAAATAAGGATAACCTTGGTGGTAAGGATGATAATATGAAATTAATGGATAATTTCTTATCCAAATGGATGTCCATTCTTTCTAACTGATTAATTCACTCCATAATTTTGACTCATTTATCTCTTGCCTATATTTCACTACACTGTCACTCTAGAATAATTCCCCAACTAATTCTACTTAATGTGAAATGAATTGATTACTCCTATCAACCTCCAGTAACACCACATACTTGAAAAAATGAATTTCTACTAGGTGTCATTATCTATAAAATTTATCATTAACCTTGACTTCAACCAAAATAAACTTCTCTTTACAGCATTTTGATAATTGTGTGTCAAAATTCCAAACAATCATTAAACCAAACCAGCTCCTAGATTTCATGGGGAAGATTAAACCATCACCAAATATCTTCAACATCCATTTTCCTATGGTAACTCATCATGGTGCTCGAACCAACCTAATGATAATAACAAGAATACCACCAATTGGCAATGCAATGATAATTGGTATGATCTTTCTAAGGCATTATAACAAACACAAAATGTGCATGAAACGTTGTTCCTATAGCCACAATAGTGGAGTGAAAAAAATACCCATTACCTTCCTCATTTCCCTAAAAAAATCTAAACCAGTAAACACAACAATTCATCAACCTTCTTTAGAATCAGAAATGACTTCGAATCTTAAAATTTGGTTTCATTAGTAAATTTGGTAGGTATTCATAAATTCATCTTCAAGCTTCTCCCAGAAGCTTCAGCGAGCCTTCCTTCTCTCGACGGGTCCATATCCTTTGGTAAAAATCGATATCGAGGTCAACATACTTCCCTTATTTTGGCAAGTTCAGATCCTAGTTTATTTCCTGAGTTGTATCCTCGTTCAGGAAACTCGATCTTCGGTTGAAAAAGATTGGGAAATTCGAACAAAAGATGAAGCTTGGGTTGATTTTGAAATTCTGATACATGATTTGGTATTTTATCTTGGGTTGGAAGGGAAAATAAGTACATGGTGCCACTTGAGAATTGGATTCTTGATTATTCCTAGGTTCAACTACATAATTTCCACTTGGAAAATGGCTACATAGATGGGTATTGAAAATTTTCTATGTGGTTTCCATATGCAATTTAGCTATGTAGCATCCATATGATCAACTTACATAGACTTGAAAATATCTTAGTAAAATTATCAATGTAATAAATTAAATAAACAATTTAAAAAATTTCAAATATAATAAAATAAATTTAAAAAATGATAATTCTAAAATAAGTAAACAAAGTTAAATTAAAAATTTCAAAATATAAACAAATAAAAATGAAAGAATCAAAAATAAAATTAAATCAAAATTAATTAAAACTTGAAAATTAAATTAAAATAACACTAATTATAAATTGAAAGGGATATAAAATTGATTAAATTACTAAGAACCTAGTATTACAATGAAACACTAAAAATTAATATTTAAAATAAAATTAAGAAAAATAATATTAAATGAATGAAAAAATTAATAATTTAAACATAAAAATACTTATTTAAATAGGTAATTAATAAATTTAATATTTAAACAACCAATTATTAGATAATAAAATACACTTTTTAGCATTAAATGCACAATAAAATCTCAAAAATGGATTTGAAAAAATGTAATGAATAAACACCACATCAAATTCTCCCACAATTAAAACATTGCTTGCTCTCTAGAAATCTTTAGTCACATTCAATGGTAGAAAATAAATCTCAAAATGGAAATGCTAAAATGCCTCTAATAATTGATTTTGGAAATGATTCTCCCTCTTGGATTCTCTCAAGTAGTAAAATATAAATTCCCTCTTGAATTAAATTTCTTCCGTGAAAAATTGGTTATTGTTTTAAAAAAATGATTTAAATTAGAAAATTTAAAAATAATTTAAAAAACATCATTTTTCATCCAACTAAAATTCCAAACTTCTCTTTATCTCTAGGAGAAAAAACTCACATAATTTAAGGGTTCATATCAAATATACACATCATTGGATGAGGAAGAGTGAAAATTTATTGGTGGAATAAATTAGTCATCCAACATTTAATGAATAAAGAGTGAAAAGAATAAAATAATAATGAGTTCTACCTAGATTATGATTTTAATTTAATAATTCATTTAGATTCATATCATACGAGTTAAATTCTAATTAAAAATTTCAAAGTTAATAATTATTTCATAACATTCTCCCAAGATTTACTAAAAAATATTTTTTAAGAGAGGGAAAGAAAAATGATTTACCCAATAAAATCTAAGAGATAATTAAGATTAATCTTTTCAAAGTGGCATCACAACCTTCTAATTTGAGAAAAAAATTCACCCAGTTAAATTTTCTAAATGACGCTTAAAAACTTACAATTTCAAAAAAACAGATGTTTTTGTGGGTTCAAAATGAATAATAGTTTAACTCAAATTAGACCCCTTCCCCACAATTTAAACCAAAAATTTTCCCTAATGTTGAATGTAAAAGTGGGTGGACATTGAAAAAAGTTTTAAATTTAAAAATATTTTCAATGAAACTCGAAAGATTCATGTTTAGGGTCCCAATAAGGTTCAAAAATTAATTTTTTATTTATAAAAAAATTATCAAAATACAAAATAATACCTACTAGTTACTACTTAGAAAATCAAGTACACCAACAAGTTTTTTTAGTGAGGTTGCATGATACAGTTTAAATTTCAAAAATATAACCATTAAGGTACCAATATGAGCATGCAAAACACAAATTCAACATTCAAATACTTCAAAACAGAAGTAGTGACCAACATATTTTATATGATGAATTCTACATGAAAAGGAAATTAAATATGAACTTTTAAATAATTAATTACACCCCATGTAGTAAGAAACTATTGGAGTTTATATAGAACAAAATAATTTCATAATTTTAATTTTAACTCCCATAGAATATAGATTTAACACTTGTATATCATAAAAATAAACCTCCACTTTTTTTACTTTGAGTGATATCCTTTGGTAGAAAAATATTAAACTCATAAAAAATGAAAAAGATATACATTAATTTCTATAATTCAAAGTTCAATCAAAAGAAAACCTGAGATAAGTGTTAGGGAAGTTTAATCCAATTTTCTTTAATAAGTATCTCCTTCACCATTGAATCACACCCAACCTCATCTAGGGAAGTACTTAAAGTAAAATAAAGGAAAAAAATTAAGTCCATTCTTATAAAATAATTAAAATGAATACAAGTAAAAAGTGGGAGTATGGTGTGAAAATGGTGAGTGGCACATAACTGAGTAGGATAAATTTATTCAAAAAAAGACAAAAAAGTAAATACTTGGAAAATTTTGAGTTTCCTCACATGCAACACTAGATTTAAATTCCTTATCCAAAATTTAACCCATAATGTGTTCTGTAAATGATCATTCAATGGGTATGAATTATTATTAGTTTAAACCTTGGTATTTTATTTTTAAATTTCATCATGTTCACTCAAGACATCATGTAATTCAGAAGCCTTAAAAATTATCTCTAAAAAATAAAAATTTATGGGACTAACCCACCTTCTACCAGTGGCCTAAAGAACCAATTTTTCATTCAAATAATCAAAAAAGGAGAAGAAATACCAAAACTATACCTAAAATTAACAACCTAACAACTCATTTTCTCACCCACACTCCCCCCACACACTTTAGACAATTAAAAATTCAGAATTAGATGTATGAGTTGCTGAAAACTTCTTACTATGACCCTCAGGATGACTCACAAAATAAAATTCATTGGGTTTAGTAGGGGAATATTCTTAAATATTGTCTAAGAACTTCTCAAATTCATAGATATAAAATTCATCACCCAAGAAATTCAATGAAGCAAGAACAGACCTACTGTCCACATCTATTAAAATGTCCAGAAACTCCTCTGAATCACTCTCAACAGATTGAAAAACTTTATCAACTACTCTAGGATGAACATAACTAACTTCAGACTCAACATCAATTTAAAATTTCCATTTTCTGTAAAGGAATAACCATTAATATACTCACACTTCTCATGTACTATAGGACAATAAGAGTAATTGAGGTTGGGAACATAGGAGGCTTGTAAAATTTGGAGAATGGGATGATAAAAACTATCTTCAATAAAAATTGGTTTAGGATGGACCACTTCATAATCTTGATCAATATATTTCCTAATTTGGTTCTCAATTCTCCCCAGCCTTTCCAACTCAAGTGTGGACTCAAATTAAACAAAATTTAATTCAAATTTTGGGGATGTTGAAGAGGATGATCATGAGTAGAATAATATCTTAGGGGAATTAGACTTCAATGGACTGAAATTATTTAATATGTTTTTCTCTTGTTAGTTCGACCATTATAATGTAAAATTAGTTCAAAAACCATCTTACGTTCTTAATGATTATTATTTATCACTATTCTAAGGATCAACAAGTGATGATAGTGAACCTTTAAAATCTTTAATTTTATTTAAAGTACCGAAAACTATAAAAGGTTTAGATTCCATTCACTGTTAATGAAAAATCCTTTCTCCTAAGTGATAAATCAATTTTTGATCTTGGGGTGGGGGACTCCATGAGTCAGTCTTGGCTCAAGTTTCAATATCCCTCTATCAATCAATGTATCTTCTTGGTTGGTTTTTCGTCAACTCATTCTTGAACCAACTACACTCTCCCAGGAGACCCTTTTTTTACATATGATTTTAACTCACATGCAGGTGAGGGGAAATGATAGATTGGTTAAGAGGGTTACATAAATAAACCATGAACACATAGGTCCTATATATTAAATGAGTTAGGTATGACATGAATACCATCATATTTAATTTAATAATAAATTTTTATAAACCCGTGTGATAATATTAAATTAAATGAAACCATGAAATACATTGGTCGATCAAATATCACGATCAATAAAATCTCACGATAAATCATATAAATGCAACAAAATCAAATTCATATGTTCTAGCATTCATTTTTAATCGTTCTCTTAATTAAGATAAAGTTATCTTGAATTAATAATTAATGGTATTATTAATTAACTAATTCTTTATCTTAATTTAATACAATAAGTCTAGCGATACATAATACTTCAATCCATTGAAATTTTAAATATTTTTTTTAAATTATAGAAGTACACAATTTGTACTAAAGGAAACACGACAATTTCCCTTTCTATATTTATTACACAACATGTATCATTACACAACATGACATGTAATAGTCACTGTGTATATTTTTTTCATCTATCGTGTACTTATATGACATTTCAATATACATGGAATTTCATCTAATTACATAATGTGTAGTGACATGGATAAAATCACATGATTTGTATGATGATTTTTATAACATCCCGACTTGAATCACCATAAGTCCGATCCAGAGGTTGCCTATATGCCAGAGGCTACAGACTAACAGTGAGGGTCTCAAGTGGAGCTATGGGGAGACTATTCACTCCATTAGAGTATGAAATAACCACAAATAAATAAAAATGAAAATAATATAAAATCAGAGTAAGTGGAAACCAATGACACACCATCAGTATGAATGTGGAAAAATAAACTCAACCTAAGTACAAGGATATGATCTCCCACCAGGTTGATCACATATACTAATAAATAAAATAAAAAAAGTATGTAGAGGATCTGAAACATAAATCCTCACCTCATCTTAGTATCCAAACACGTATTGAGATATCCTACTCAACAATCAACCCAAGACTCATCCCAACCTATACCTATAATAAGTGAGGGATACTCGGGTACCCAAGTGTCATGGATACCTGAGCAGTGTGTTAGTACAAATCAATAGGTCACCACCAACGTGGTCCAGTGCCCAACCAGTAATATGTAGTACATAATAGGAATTAAACGTGCAATACATAACTATGAAATCACAACATAATATCACAAATCAAACATAATAAAAATAACCATGTGTTGAGCATTCTTTTACTTACCAAAATGCCACAAACCCTAATCGTACCAACTTCATCTCCATGCTAGAATGATGGTCATAATGAACGTGAGGAGTAATCAGTAATAATCCAAAAGTCTGGTCCTATGGGTATTGAGTCATCATGTGACTGGAAATCCTCAACATATCAAGGTAACATGTCTCTCAAGAGTCCCAAGACATTGAGTTGGATCATGACACAAGGTCGCTGCATCCTGACACTATCTAGGGTTTGGCCACAAGGTCATCATATCTCGACACTATGTCTTAGGTCAGGCCATAATTTCTTCATGCCCATACTACCTCTACCTTAGTTCATGCCTCAAGGTCATCATCTCCCTACCCTATTCTTAGGTCCATCGTTGCTATCATCACAAATCGTGCACACTCCCCCTCAAAGGGATAGCCCCATGATGATGGTCCACATATCCTGGTTACCATAAGAAATACCTCTAGAGGTATTAAAAACGCACATAATAGGGTAGATCATAGATATAGGTAGAGAAATAAAATATCATTGGGAGGAAAATTAGTAATATACAAATACTTGTGATCATTATCAAACTTGGTGAAACAAGTTATAAAGGAATACTCATGAAAAAATTCATTATAAAGGGTCTCACATGCTACACATGGAACCACATATAATACCTATCAAGAATGGTTAATAATAATTTCCAATACAAGTATCATATCAAGGAAAACAAGGGTGAACATGTAAATAGAGCATGGAATATCATTATGAGTCATAACAACTACACATGTGATCAAGATCAAACAAGGTCTACTAGGAAATCTTAGAATACTCATGAAATAAATCATTATAGATGGTATAGTGGGATAAACACAAAAAAAAAACACCTCAAGGTGTCCATATAAATAAAGGAAATTTAATTGATCAAGCCTCAGCCATAGACAACTGAAAATAATCCAGTGCATAAGGGTCCAATGTGTCCCTCAACACTTTTTCCAATTACATTAGACATAGTTCATTTAATTAATTAATAGTTCACGGTCATTAATTAATTAAGTATCAATTATTACTCATAATATATTATAAATTTAAGGGTAATTAATTTAAAGGGGAAAATCTCATATCTCATGTTAATAAACATGCATAAATACCATTGGGTAGAGTACACGAGACTACCCACCTCAAACAAATTCAGATCTCAACCATGCAAATCCCAACATCTTTGTCTGAGTCTGTCCAAGTCCATTCTATTTAATTGGATCCTTGATAAAATTTATTAGTATTTTTGATATTTACAATAAATCTAATTTCTCATACATTATAAGATTTATTTTTTATTTTTTATATATTCTAGCTAAATCATCAAATGGCCTTGAGAAGTAACCTTGAGAAGGGACCTTGAGAAGTGACCTTGACAAGTTACCTTGAGAAGTGACCTTGAGAAGTGAACTTGAGAAGTTAAATTGAGATGTGACTTTGAAAAATGGACTTGATAAGTGATCTTGAAAAGTTACCTTGAGAAGTGAAATTGAGAAGTGACCTTGAGAATTGGTCTTGACATGTAACCTTGATAAGTGACCATGATAAGTGACCTTGATAAGTTACCATGATAAGTGACCATGATAAGTGACCTTGATAAGTGACCAGGTGTAGTGCCATGGATAAAATCACATATTTTGTATGATGATTTTTTCAACATCCCAACTCAAATCATTGAGTTCGATCCAGAGGCCGCCTATATGCTAGAGGCTGTCAACTAGTAGTGAGGGTATTAAGTGGAGTTGTGGGAAGACTATACCCTCCATTAGAGTATGAAATAACTATAAATAACTAAAAATGAAAACAATATACAATCAAGGTAATTGGAAACCAATGACACACCATCAGTATGAATTAGAAGAACAAACTCAACCTGAGTACAAGGATATGATCTCCCACCAAGTTGATCGTATTTATTAATAAATAAAAAAAAAGTATGTGAAGGATCTAAAAAATGAATAATCACCTCATACTATCCTCCAAACATGTAGTGAGATATCCTTATAAAAAATAAAACTAGGAATCATCCCAACCTATACCCGCAATAAGTGAGGGATAATCAAGTACCCAAGTATTATGGATGTCTGAGCAGTGTGTTAGTAAAACTTAGTAAGTCACCACCAATGCGGTCCATTGCCTGAATGGTAATATGAAGTGCATAAAAGAAAGTAAACATGAAATACATAACTGTGCAATCACAACACAATATCACAAAGCAAACACAAGAAAAAAAACCATATGCCGAGTAGTTGTGCACTTACTAAAATTCTACAAAACCCAATTGTACCTGCTTTAGCTCCATGCCAGAAGGATAGTCATAATTAATGTGAGGAGTAATCAATAATAATCCACAAGGTTGGTCCTATGGGTATTTATTCATCATGGGACTTAACATCTTCAATGTATTGAGGTAACATGTCTCTTAAGAGTCCCAAGACATTGAGTCGGATTAGGCCACAAGGTCATCGCATCCTGATACTATATTGGGTTAAGCCATAAGGTCATCACATCTCGTCCCTATATCTTGGGTTCGGCCACAAGTTATTCATTCCCATACTACCTCTACCTCAGTTCATGCCTCAAGGCTACCATGTCCCTAGCCTGTTCTTAGATCCATCGTCGTTATCTTCACAAATCATACACACTCCCCCTAAAAGGGATAACCATACCATGATGGTCCACCTATTTTGGATACCATAAGAAATACATCCAAAGGTATGAAAAAAACACATAATATTTTAGAGCATAAATATATGTAGATCATAAAATATAATCTTGAGGAAAATTAACAACATACAAATACTTTTGATCATCATCAAACATGGTGAAACAAGTTACATAGGAATACTCACAGATGCATCATAAAGGGTCTCAAACATTACACATGGAACCAAATATAATCCCTATCAATCATGGTCAACAAAAATTTCCAATACAAGTATCATATAAATTAAAACAAGGGTGCATATACAAATATAGAATGAAATATCATCATGAGTCATAAGAGCTACACATGCGATCAAGATCAAACTAGTTCTAATAGAAAATCTAATAATACTAATGACATAAATCATCATACATGTTTTATTGGTATAGACACACAAAACACTTCAAGGTTTCCATGTAAATAAAGTCACTTTTATTGATCAATCCTAAGCCATCGTCGGATGAAAATAAGCAAGCGCATAAGGGTCCAATGTGGACCTCAACACTTTATCCAATTGCATTAGGCATAGTTAATTTAATTAATAAATACTTTAGGATCATTAATTAATTAATCATTACTTTTTATTCATAATAAATTATAAATTTAAGGTACATTCACCCAAAGTGGAAAACCTCATATCTCATGTTAATAAACATGCATAAATACCATTAGGTGGAGTGCACGGGACCACCTACCTCAAATGAAGTCAGATATCAACCATGTAAATCCCAAAAAAAATTTAATTCTATCCAATTCCATTCTATTTAATTGGATCCTTGATCCAATTTATTAGTATTTTTGATATTTCTAGTAATTATAATTTCTCATACACCGTAAGATTTGTTTTTTTTAGTTTTTATATATTATGGTTAAATCATCAATTTTTTTTTGAGAAGTGACCTTGAGAAGTGGCATTGAGAAGGGAACTTGATAAGTGACCTTGAAAAGTTACCTTTAGAAGTGGCCTTGAGAAGTGACCTTGAGAAGTGACCTTGAGATGTGACCTTGAAAAATGAACTTGATAAGTTATATTGATAAGTTACCTTGAGAAGTGATCTTGAAAAGAAACCTTGAGAAGTGACCATGATAAGTGACCTTGATAATTTACCACAATAAGTTACCATGATAAGTTACCTTGAGTGAAGTGATAATGAGTGAAAATTTAAAAAAGTCTAAAAGTTACCGTGAGTGAAGTGAGTATGAATAAAAATTTGAAAAATTATGGAAGTGATCATGAGTGAAAATTTGACAAAGTATGGATGTGACTGTGAGTGAAAATTTAACAAAGTCTAGAAGTGACCGTGAGTGAATATTTTACAAAGATTAGAAGTGACCGTGATTGAAAATTTGAAAAATTCTGGAAGTGACCACATGAAAAAAATGAGGCGGCCACTTAAACAAAAATGAAGTGATCGCAAGAAGAAAAATGAACTGACCACAAGTTGAAATTTAAAAAAGTATTGAAACTATCTTATGGTCTACAATCACTTAATTTCTTTGTTATATTTTAGATCAAAACATTCTCTATTTTATTTATACTTCTATATTTTGAATTACTACATGTTTTTTCACATGTTTATCTTGATCTAATTATTACTTAAATAATTATTAATTATTTTAATACTAAGTAATTTTATTAAGAATAATTATATATAGGATTAAATTATCATCGCATGGGTTTATGTTTCATGATAGTTTCTTGGGAAAACACGAGTTTCAAATTAACTATTGTTGGAATTTGAATAGTTTATCTTATATAATTTATGGGAGTTTTCCAAGGGACTTTAATATTGATTATAATTATTTTTTGGTACTATTTTAATTAATCTAACATTTTTTCACTGTAAAACATGTTTTTAATATTACATATCATCAAATTAACCCACGTGGGTAGGTTTTTCATGCACATTCAATTATGAAATCACATGCTGCATTGGAGAAGATAAACTAAAATGGGATTTATGCTTTAAATATGATATGTATAGAAGAACTCTATATAAGGAGTATGAAATATCCAGATAAATATAATGAGGTTGAGGATTTTCTTGAACTGTTCAAGTGAGAAATACTTTTGAGGATCAACTACTGCTATCAACTAAAATTTAATTGTTTGATCCTTTGATACTAGAGAGTTCCTTTCTAACTCGACACTCAGACCTTGAAGTGTTCATCCATTTCCATGGTTTTAATTATTGCCATTATTTTTCTATGTAATCATAATGGTTTATACTACCCATTAAAATGTAGTATTGTGGGTTGTAACTCCTAATTAAAATTATGGCATTGGGTTGTGCCTCTAGGCGGGAAAAGGAAAACTATTCAGGTTATGCCTCTAGGTAGAAAAAGGCTAGCTCAGTTTAGGGATATAGGGGAAAAGGATTTGTAATTGGGTTGTGACTCCAGGTGTGAAAAATTCATTATAAGGTTCCATTTTAGTCAATATCATCTCTCTCATTTTGTGATAGGGTTGAAGAGTGGACTACGATCATTTAGATCCAAACCACTATAAAAATTACAGTGCACAATTCTTTTTTATTTTCCACTATATTAACTTTTAAACTAAGATATAATTTTAAATTAATTTTAAAAAGACCAATTCACCCCCTATTGGTTATTTTTACATCTTAACTTTTGACCAATAATTGGTATCAAATCTTGACCCCAATATTTATATATTTCTTTTTCTAACCATTTCCTGAATTAACCGTCAAGGAAAAAATATTAATTTAAGATGGAAAGAACAAGATCAAATTATGGTTGGATACAAAAAATCACCTCATTTTGTTCTAAATAGATTCA
Source organism: Viscum album (assembly GCA_963277665.1). NCBI lineage: Eukaryota > Viridiplantae > Streptophyta > Magnoliopsida > Santalales > Viscaceae > Viscum > Viscum album. Next base: position 1,433,183,880 of record OY728141.1, read on the forward strand.
TAAAATCAGGTGATTCTACGTATTATTCTTCCCCTAAATCTAAATATGAAAAAAAATGTAAGGAATTACTTAAAGAGGTTGAAATACTTGATCATAAATTTGAAAATATCACTATAATATATAATAATATTAAAATTAAATATAAGGTTTTCTTTAAAGAAAATTAAGAGCTGAAAAACTTTGTTTAGGAAGGCTTAAAATTTGAAAATACCGATTTGAATTATGTACGTATAGATCTGGAAAATGATCAAGAATATATACAATTTTTTCTTTTTGAAAATGAAAAATTAAAGAGATAATTTGATTTCATGTCAAAATTCCATGAATCCAAAATAAGGAATTTTGATATTGTTCTTAATGAAAATGAACAACTCAAAAATGAAATTGAAAGTTTAAAGTCAAATTTTTCCATTTTTATTCAAATAAGAAAACACTTTTTTAAAATAAAAAGTTTAAATAATATGAATAAAAATAGATCTGATCTTGGTCAGGATAAAAATTTACCCAAAGTATATAACACTTTCTTTTTAAAAATCACTAATGGAAGTACATACACTTCTACATGTTTTAGATATCACATGAAAGGTCATTATGAAAATCAGTTCACCTTTAAATTTCAATAATCTATTGGACATACTAAGGATTTAATTTCTAGATATTTATCTTATATATTTCCTACAAAAAATGTTTGAAATCAATTTGGGTTTCCAAGAACTCATATTTTAATCTTGTTAGACCCAAATTTTCATGGGTACCAAAACATTCTTAAATATGTTTTTATAGGAAGTATGTCTTGAGATCATAAAAATGTATGTTTGGTACATGGATAGTGGATTCTCAAGACACATGACTTGTGTCATATCAAACTTTATATCATTCAATAAATTTGATATAGGTAATGTTTCTTTTGATGATAATTCTAAAGGAAAGTTAAAAGGTTTTGGTGAGGTTGGAATTTCTAATTATGTTACTATTTATAAAGTTTTATACACTAAAGTATTGAAATATAATTCAATAATAATTTCAAAATTATGTAATGATGGAATGTTTTTTAAATTTTAAAATGATAAATGCATTTTATTTAAGGTAAATATATTTTGTTTTATGAAAACAATAAAACAACAACATTTATTCAATTAATTTTACTGAATTAAATGATAAAAATGTCAAATTTCTGAACGATATACAATCTAATAACATATTATGGAATAGGACATTGGGACATGCTAATTTTAGGTTGATGAACAAGATTTCCAAGAACCAAATAGTTTTGCAACTACCTGAACTTAAAGAAGACAACACCTTTGTTTTAGAATCCTGCTATACAGGTAAACAACACAGAAGTAGTTTCAAGTTAATTAAATAAGTAAAAAATAGAAGTCCTCTTAATCACATTCATTTGTTCCTATAAAACCCACTAGTTTGGGTGGTAATAGATATTATTATTATTATTAATGATTTTATTAGATATACATGGGTTTTTGTTATTACACTCAAATCTAAAACTTTATCTAAGTTTATCAATTTTTTTTAAATTGGTTCAAAATGAGAAATGGATATTGATTAAATAAATTAGAATAAATAATAGTGGTAAATTTAAAAATATTGAATTTATCCAGTTTTTTGAAGAAAATAGGTATTTTCACAACTTTTCATCTTCTAAAAACCACAAAAAAAATAGTGTAATGGAAAGGGAAAATATTACTCTTCAATAAATAGCTAGGACCATGTTAAATTAGTTCAATCTACCTAAATATTTTTCAGGATATACTGTGAATAAATATTGTTGTGTTACCAATAGAATTATCTTAAGAACTTTGTTTAAAAATACACCTTATGAGATTTGGAATGGGAGAAAACCTAAAATAGACTATTTTAGAGTCTTTGGGTGTAAAATTTTTATTCTCAATACTGAGGATATTTTAGATAAACTTGATGAAAAATATAATGAGGGTATTTTCTTTGGATACTAATATAATATCAAGGAATATATAGTATATTATAAAATAACCTTGGTTGTTGAAGAATCATTTCATATTAAGTTTGATGAAAAATCATTGAATATAAGGGATGATGATATTGATCAACTTGAGAATGTATTTAGAGATTTTAATTTTGAAGAGGAAGAACCTCAAGATAAAGAGGTACATATTGACTGGGAGAATATTTCTTCTCAATATGAACCTATTCATTATATATCTTATAAAACTCATAGAGATCATCCTATAGATAAAGTGATTGGAAATTTTGAATCAAATGTTTAAACTTGAAAATATATTATGAATATTTGTGCTTACCATGTTTTCATTTTTTTACTTTATATCTAAGAATATTGACGAGGCTTTAAATGATTCTAATTTGATATTATCTAGTAAATATTAGTTAAATAAATTTAATAAAAATAATGTGTGGACTTTAGTTGTTCCATAAAATGATTCTCATATTATTGAAAAAAATGGATCTTTAGAAACAAACTTGATGAATCTATAAATATAGTTAAAAATAAATCTAGATTAGTGGATAAATGATATTATCAAATATAGGGTATAAATTTTAAAGAATCTTTTATACTCATTGCTATATTATAAGCAATTTTAATATTATTAGCTTATGCTACTTTCCATGGGTTTAAATTATTTCAAATGGATTTCAAAACCACTTTTCTAAATGGTTAAATTTATGAAGAGGTATATGTTAGAAAACCTCATAGTTTTGAAAATGAAAAGAATCCTGATTATTTTTTTAAAATAATCTAAAAATTTATGTGGTTTGAAATAAGCTCCTTGAGCTTAGTATGAAAGTTTAACTAGTTTTATTTTGAAAAAAACGAGAAGGGAAAAGTTAATCCTACTTTGTTTATTAAGAAAAGTTATAATGATATCTTCATTGCACAAATTTATATTTATGAAATTATTTTTGTATCTTCATATGAAAATATATGTAATGAATTTACAAATTTTATTAATTCTAAATTTGATATGAGTATTATGGGTGAACTGAAATTCTTTCATGGTCTATAAATATTTCAAAGAAATGATGGTATTTTTCTAAATCAATACAAGTATGATAAATATCTAGTTAAAAGATTTGGTTTAGAATCTTCTAAAAGTGAAAATAATCCTATGTGTACCATTTTTAAATTGTATTTAGATGAATTTGGAAAATATTTTGACGTTAAAATTAATTGAGGCATGATTGGATGTTTATTATACTTAACTACTTCAAGGATTGATTTAATTTTTTCAGTTTTCATGTGTTTTTTATTTAACAGTGACCCTAAGAAAAGTCCCATTAAGTATATTAAGAATATTATTAGATATGTTAAAGGATGTTTGAATATGTGTCTATTTAATCCTATAAAATCTAATTTTGATAAGTCAAGGTATCCTGATTATGATTTTTTTGGATTCAAGACAGATTGAAAAAGAACTTCCAGTATGTGACATTTACTTGGTAATTTTTTATTTTCTTATTCTTTAAAGAAAAAAATTATATTTCTCATTAAACTATCAAATATGAAAACATATATGATATATCTTTTTCTGCTCAATCATTATGGATTGAGAAAACACTTTTTGAATTTGGTTTTCATTTCGATAAGATTCCTATATTTTGTGAAAAAATATATGCTATTTATATTTCAAAAATTCCCTAACAACACTCTATGGATAAACACATAGATGTTAGATATAAATTAATTATATACCATGTTCAAAATGAGGATACTAGTCTAAAATATGTTTCTTCAGAAAAATAGTTATCTAATATATTTACCAAAACCTTAGATTTTTCTAATTTTGATAAAATCAAATTTTAACTTGGAATGATGGAGATTTAATCATGCATCATATATTTAGGGAGAGTTTGAAAAGTATTATGATCTAAAACTATAAATCTATTCTTTTTTTTCCAGTGTGCATATTGTATCTGTTTTATCCTATTGGCTCACTAGCATATTCTTAAATAGTTGGTTACTATTTAATTCATTTAAAATCATTATATCATTCATTAAAAATATTGAAATGTTTTCATGGATTATAAGGAGTTTATATCTACACATAATCTTTTAAAATTTATGAATTTAGGAGAATCCTAATTATGTAAAATTAGAAGGGTTAGTTTCTTTCCCAGTTATGATCATTTATCTTAGGGGGAATCTTTAAACCTTACACCATTGGTACATTTAAGGAGACATTGAAAAATATTTTTGATAAATTTTAAAAAGGGGGAGATTTTGTTTTGGATTTGATTTTTATTTTTCAATTATAAAAAAGTGGGAGAATGTTTAATTGGATCCTTGACCCAATTTATTAGTATTTTTTATAATTTTAATAATTCTAATTTCTCATACATTGTAATTTTTTTTGAGTTTATATATATTTTGGATAAATCATCAAGTGATTGTGAAGAGTGACCTTGAGAAGCGACCTTGATAAGTGACCATGAAAAATGACCTTGAGAAGTTTACTTGATAAGTGACCTTGATAATTGACCTTGATAAGTGACCTTTACAAGTGAACTTGAAAAGTGATATTGAAAAGTGACCTTGAGAAGTGACCATGAGAAGTGAACTTGATAAGTGACCATGAGAAGTGACCGTCATAAGTGACATTGAGTGAAGTGACCATAAATGTGAGTGAAAATTTGGAGAAGTATGGAAGTGGATGTGAGTGAAGTGACCATGAGTGAAAATTTGAAAAGCATAGAAGTGACCGTGAGTGAAATTTCTACAAAGTCTGAAAGTGATAGTGAGTGAAAATTTGATGAAGTCTGGAAGTGACCATAAGTGAAGTGATCATGAGTGAAATTTTGAAAAATTTTAGAAGCGATCGTGAGTGAAAATTTGAAAAAGTCTGGAAGTGACCACATGAAAAAATGAAGTGACCGTATGAACAAAAATGAAGTGACCACAAGAAGAAAAATGAAGTGACCACAAGTTGAAATTTGGAAAAGTATTGAACCTATCTTGTGATCTATGGTCACTTAATTCTTTTATTATATTTTTTCTCAAAACATGCTCTATTTTATTTTAAATTCTATATTTAAAATTACTACATGTTTGTTTAACATGTTTATCTTGATTTAAATATTACTTAAATACTTATTAATTATTTTAATACTAAGGAATTTTATTTGGAATAATTTTATATATGATCAAATTGGCATTACATGAGTTGAAGTTTCACACTAGTTTCTTGAGAAAACACAGGTTTCAAATTAAATGTGGTTGTAATTTGAATAGTTTATCCCATATAATTTATAGGATTTTTCCAAGGGACTTTAATATTGATTATAATTATTTTTTGGTACTGTATTAATTATTATAACATGTTGTCACTATGCATCATTTTTTTAACATCACATATCATCTAATTAACCCAAATGGGTATGTTTTTCATGCGCATTCAATAAATAAATCACATGCTGCATTTGGAAAGATTTACTGCAATGGGTTTCATACTTTGAATATGTTGTGCATAGAAGAACTTATACAAGGAGTACGATAAATCCAAATCAAGATAACGATGTTGGGGATTTTATTGAACTATTAAAGTGAGACATACTTTGATGATTAACTATTACTATCAACTGAACTTCAACCATTTGATCCATTTCTTATGGAGAGTACCTTGCTTCCTTGACACTTAGATCTTGAAGTGTTCATCTAGTTTTGTGGTTTTAATTCTTTCCATTCTTTCTTGTGTGTGTAATTTTAATGGGTTATAATACCCATTAAAAGGTAGGGTTGAGGGTTTTGACTCCCAAACAAAAGTCAAGCATTAGATTGTGCCTCCAGGTGGGAAAAAGGTAGAATATTTAGGTTGTGACTCTAGGTAGAAAAAAGATAGGTTGGGTTAGGCATCCTAGGAGAAAAATCTTTGTAATTGGGTTGTGACTCCAGGCGTGCAAAATTATTTTTAAGGTTCCATTTTATTGGGTGTCATGTCTCTCAGTTTTTGAGAGGGATGAAGAGTGGACTAGGATCATTTAGATCCAAACCACTATAAAAATTATTGTGTCCATTTCTTTTTATTTTCCACTATATTAACTTTCAAACTTAGATATAATTTTAAATTGTTTTTTAAAAAGGCCAATTCATACCCCTCTTGTATATTTTTCCATCTTAACTCTAGACCAACACATTAGGCCTCCAATGATCTTTATAAAGTTCTTATCAAGAAAAGTAATTCCAATCAATTAATTATAACTAAATTATAATTAATTTAAATATTACAATAACTTACATTCAAGGGAAAAGGAACACTTACTGAAAGAATTACCAGATATCACTGCCTAGTAAAAAACATGTCCAACCATCCATAGAAGGTCTATCTAGAACTTCTAACTTCATTTTGAGAAAAAATACTATCACATGGTAATAATGAAAAGTCCAATTTAATATAATTAAATTTTAAATTTAGAATAAATCTGACTAAATTATGTACCTTAGATATAACTTCTCCAAATGGAGTTTGATCCACTCCCAACACCCTCTTGGTTCTAAGATGAGAAAAAACCCAAAATCAATTCCATGTTTTGACGGATGATTTGACACAAATTAACCAAAATACATATAAGGATGATCAAGGGATATAACTTCATCTAAGAACTTTCCACTGGTAGAAATTCATAGTTACAGGACATCCTCTAACCATACTGATCCAATGCTTCATCAATCTTGGACAATTATATCTTGATATGATGGAATTGTCATCCAATCCTTTAAGAAATATCACACTAATGATCAATTAGTGACCAAGATGATAAAATTAGAGAGGATCCAATGATAATTGAGATGTAAAACCATCAGAAAGGATTAGACTTACTGAGAGGATCATCCATAATGAATGACTACATGATCCACCCCCGTAGGAGGAAGAAGTTAGCTAAGATTGAATAAGATTGAAGGATCTATCCTATATTCTCCATAGGATTACATCAAGATCCACCTAAGATCAAGATAAGGTCTTGGAGGGAGGAATAGGGAATAACATGACCAAAATGTTGTAAAGAATCCAAGCTAAGGGTGATAAAACCAAGTGATCCTCAGTAGCTAAAAAGACTAAGTGACCCTTCATTAAAGAGTGTTCAGCGCACCCCACCGGCAAGCTGGTTACTATCCATGGGTTGGCCAGTGAGACCTAATGAGCAGTAGGATCACTGCCTACCTCACAGGCTAGTTGATATAGGCTCATCAGTTGGCCATTGAGAGATACTAGGTAGAAGGGTCTCTACCCACCCCACCAGCCAGCCGGTGCTGTTACTGTAACCTAGATAGTCCTAAAAAGTCTCTTACCTTACTCCAAGTTCAAATTCATCCACCATTATTCCCTTTGAGTCTAAAAAACACTCCTAAAGTATTTCCAGACATGAAACATCTTGGGTTGATACCAGGTTCTCTAAATGAGTTGTCATCTATATGAAAAGTATAAATTCCCTCCAAAATGTACAACCATAATAGAACAAGTTGTCACAATCTCCCTACCATAGCACTTCTCATCTTGGTAAATTTTGGTGGAATGTGAACCACACCTCCTGACCTACTTAGATAACCATGTATAAGGAGTTATCTAAATCTAATCATGGAATGTTTAATGATACCTTAAGGTCATGCTCAATCCTGAATGCTTATCATGCTACCTCTATGTGACTCCAAGGACCATCACCAAAAGCCCAGATAAAGGCTCACTATCTTCCAATGTAGAGACAACGATCACCATATCCATTGAACTTGACACCCCATGGTTTCTTCCATAGATTCCTCCTAGAACACAATAATTCTCCCCACTATAGGAATCACCATATAGAATAAGTTTTTAATAGTCCAACATCACTCTCAGTGCAGTTCATTTTTATCATGATCGATCAACGTAATACATGGGTTAATTGTCGATACCTAAACCTTATTCTTGGTTCTGATATAGACCAATGAGTCTTTATTGACCAATGATACCTGAATAAATAGACCTATCCTGAAAGGTCCCAATGGATTTTCAACACCACAGTCATACCTGGTACGATGATCTCCATGTGGTTCTAACCCACCTCATTTAGCTTTATACTAAAACACTAGTCAGTATATTTCTATCCATATTACTATAAATGTAACCATCCTAAACAACTAAACCTCCATGAAGCCATTGATCAGATTGGATAAATCCTTAAAGTCATCATTAAATTGGTCCAAAATCATAACTTAATTCTGAAATGACTTCAAAGGAGTTTTCTTCATTTGGTTCACCAATCGCTTGCATTGGCCACAAGGTTCTCAATCATGCATCAATGCACCAATGATCTTACTCCCCCTGGATCACATAAATTTTATAATGAATCTAAATCCCACACCCAATCTCTATTTAGTACTAAATATAAATCAAACACCATACATTCAACATAGAGCCAGATACTCTCAAGTCTTCTACACATCGGCCTTCTAGGGTCAACATGATCGTTCAATGGTCTGTCTTGTATAAACCACAACCCTTCCCTCAAGATATTTCATTTCTCACACAACCGAGTTGATACTCCCCACCATAAAATTATCCTTATATTTAAATCACAACACACATTGGTCTAAATAGTCCACAACTAGTTCATCATCAAACATGAAGACTAAGAGAGACTGTTCATTCAACCGATTACCAAGAAAAACACCATGCACTAAATATACATGGATTGATCAGAACATAGTACAATGTATTCAATAATCCATTCCCAGTATGTGTAATTTCATCCAATAGTATAGGAATAGGTTATGACTCTTAACCAATATGGGTCTCATCTCCATACACATGACACTTTTTCTGAACCATGATATTCCTACCAACAACAGCTCTGGTTGACTATACAATTGTACCTTGGTCCATTGTCGATGTTGTCTTCCACCACAGAGATAACTCTATAAGAATTAACCACTAGCTAAAAATACCCATGAACTTCATGCCAAAAACATTGTTTTCTATCAGTAAGGGTGGCCTTGAACTAATAATGTCAGTGAACAACTTCCACTAGATATTTTATATTAATCCATGAAACTAGAAACATTCCCAATGCCCTGCTCACCACACCACTTTAACCAGTTCAACCAACCCCACATGTAACCAATGAAAGAACTCTCATGCATTAAGTCTCTCCCAAAAGGTAAGAAAAAATCACTTGTTACTCCAAAAATATTGATTCTTTCACGAGTCATGGACCTCTAAGATGAACTTATTCACCATTATAGTTGTCGAAGAACCACAAGGTGAAAACTCCTTTATCTGAGAACTCACAATGCTCCTCTTAAAGAAAGGAAACTCCTTGATACTGAGTTTCACCATGAACCAACCATCATACAGGTTTCATCTCAAGCTATTGTGTGTCCACCACACTCTAAAACCAAACCTTTTATTTTGAGCACTAGCACTCAAGGTGATTTATAATCCCGACTTTTAGGAAAAATTAAAAGAACTTCATTTAGGAATTACAAAGGTTACTCACATACATAGGGAATTTCTATCAATGAAAACTATCCCTCAACATTAACCTTGACTATCACTTCATAAAGAATATCCTCACTCAGGTTCCTTTCAAGTAGTACAAGACACTGACTTTTTAGTGACCAGGGTTGTATTTAAGGTTAAATGGTCTTCCAAAAATCCCACACAAGGTTTCACTAGGTGTCATAACCCATATAACGTTATCTAGGAGTGTCTCCAATGACATGACATAGTGTCTTATCCCTTAGAATAACCACATTAAGGGGCTGCAGACACCTAGTTCAGTTAAAAAAAATTCCATTAGGTGTTATATATGGATCACTCCACATAGGTTACCATTAAAACCTTAATTAACCAGACCTATCAATTATTTACATGAACAAGGTTCTTACTAAGTAATTAATTCCTAGAAATGGACAAAAAATAGCACCACATCATGTATGCACAAAGGGAATGCATCATCATCACCATCATCATTTGTATCATCATTTCTGCTATCATTGTTTCCAAGTACACCACATCATAGTCTCACATGACCTGATATCAGAAGTAGACACACATAGGGGTTTAATCGATTAGAAATTCAATAAGAAATAAAATGTGTTTACATAGTAAAAGTTTTTGACACTAAAATGGTTTATTCTACATAAAAGAAGCATATATGTCATGAGAAACCTACATGCTGAAAATGATACATGAAATAACTCTTTCCAAAATGACCAAGAGTCACATCCATATGAAATCACAACCTCAAAATCCATGTGTATCATATGAGGTGAAAACATATAATCATAATAATGAAAACCAACAACATTAATCATATTCCCTGGTAAATTGGAATTCCCTCAAAAATGGTTTTCATGACACACCAGAATGAGTTTCATCACAAGCTTCAACACATTCCTATGTCACTTATCTACCAACTCCCCAAAATAGGAAAATAATAATACCGTCCTATAATACCATTTTACAACATCCTAAATCAAATAACTGGGTCTGATCCAGAATGTTACATGACCTTAATCATTCCTCCCTATATTCCATAGGTTTCTGAATAGTAGTGAGGGTCTAAAGTATAACCATGAGGAGACTATACCCTCTATCAGAGTACACAATAACCCTAAATAACCATGTTTATAAACAATATAAAATTACAGTAAGAGGAAACCAATGAAATATCATTAGTATGAATGCAGAACCAACAAACTCAACCTGAGTACAAGGATACAGTAACACATCAGTCCAATCACATATACTAATAAAGAAAAGAATAAAAGTATGTGGAGGCTCTACAACACCAAGACTAACCTCATCCTAGTCTCCAGAATATTAGTAAGTTATCCTACTCAATGATTAACCTAGGACTCTTTCAAACATTTGCCTTCATCAAGTAAGGGCTTCTCGGGTGATGAAGTTCCATGGACACCCGATTAGGGTGTGAGTACAACTTAATAGGACACCACCAACAAGGTCTAGTGCCCAACTGGTAATATGTAGTCTATGTGCATGTGATAATATCAGTAGGAAGTAAACATATAATACATAACTACATGAGAACAATATAATATCACAAATCATATACAATAAAACAACCATGTTTCGAGGGTTGTATGCTTACTAATCTACAATGAACCCTAACCATACCTGCTTTGGCTATATGCTGGAGGAATAATCATAAAAAACATTAGGAGTAATAAAGAACAAGATACAAGTCTATTCCTCTAGGTATCAATTAATCATGTCACTTGGAATCCTCAAGGCATTGAGGCAATATGTCTCTCAGTAGTCCCAATACATCGAGTTGGATTAGATCACAAAGTCATCACATCTCGACACTATCTCAGGTTATGCTACAAGGTCATCGTATCCCAACACCGTGTCTTGGGTCTGGTCACAAGGTCTTCATGCCCCTATTACCTCTACCTCAGGCTAGGCCTTATGGATTTCATGTCCCTACCCTATGGTCAGGTCTATCATTGCTATCATTGTAAGACATGTGAAATCCCTCTCAAAGGGATAACCCTATAATGACAATCCACCTATTCCGGTTACCAAAAGAAATACCTCAAAAGGTATGACAAAAACACATAATAGGATAGAACATATATATTAGAAGAGTATAACATATCATCATGAGAAAAATTAGAAACATAAAAATACATGTGATCATCATCAAACACGGTGAAACAAGCCACATATACATACTCATGGAAAAAGAATCATAAAGGGTCCCACGAGATACACACACATCCATACACCATCACTATCAATCATGGTCAATAAGAAATTCCAATACATGTATCATATAAAGGAAAATAGGAGTTCACATATAAAAAAAGCATGGAATATCATCATGAGTCATAATAGCTATACATGTGATCAAGATCAAACATAATATAATAATAAATCTAAGAATACTCATGGCATAAATCACAATACATGTTCTCATGGGATATACATGCACACAAAACACACATCAAGATATCCATGTAAATAAAGGCACTCTTTAGTGATCAAGCCTTAAACATCGACTTTCGACAACAAGCCAGTGCACAAGGGTCCTACATGGCCCTAAACACTTTGTCCAATTATATTATGCATATTTCCTTTAATTAATTAATACTTTAAGATAATTAATTAATTAATCATTACTTGTTATCTATAACAAATTATGAATTTAAGGGTTTCTCACCCAATATGGTGAATATCAAATCTCATGCTAATAAACATGCATAAATACCATTGGGTAGAGTACACATAATTACTTACCCTAAACAGAGTCAAATCCCCACCCAAAAAAGCCCAATAGCATTGTCTAAGTCCATATAAGTCCATTCAGCCTCCAACAATCTCTACAATTACTTTATTAAGAAAAGGAATTCCAATTATTTAATTATAACTAAATTATAATTAATTAAAATATTAAAAGAACTCATATTAAAAGGAAAAGGAACACTTACTAAAAGACTTACCATATATCACCACCTAGTTGGAAACATGACCAAGCAACCATGGAAGTCCCATATAGCACTTCTAAATTAATTCTGGAAAAAATACCTATTACGCAACAAAAAGATAAATTCAAATTTAATATAATTAAATTGTAAATTTTGAAGAAAACTAACCAAATGAAATATCTTGACCACAAAATAATCTAATAGAGTTAAATATACTCCCAACACACTCATGGTTTTAAGACAAGAAAAATCCCCAAATCAATTCCATGTTTCAATGGCCAATTCAATAAAAATTAAACAAAATCCATAAAATATTTGACAAGTTACATACCTTCATCAAATAACTATCCAAAAACACATGATCATCATTATGAGACATCTTATATCCTTATTTATCCAACTATCCATCAATATTAGACAATTCCATCAAGACTCGATGGTATTTTCATATATTCCTTAAAGAAAGATCACGTTAATGATCAATCAGTAAGCAAGATGATAAATGGAGAGAGGGGTTAAGTATAATTAAGACATAAAAGAATATAAAAGGATTAAAAATATTGATATGATCATCCATGAAGAATGACAACATAATCCACCATTATAGGAGGAAAAAGGAGGATGATATTGAACAATATTGAAGGATCCAACCCAGATTCACCATAGGACTACATCAAGTTCCACCTTAGATCATGAGGATGTATTGGAGGGTGGAAGAGGGGAGAACACGATTGAAATTACCTTAGAAATATTAGATAATGGTGATAAAATTGAGTGATAATTGGTGGCTAAAATACCAAACAACCCTTCATTAAAGGGTGTTTAACATGCCCCACTAGATATTTTGTTGGGGTCCACCGATCGGCCAGTGTAGGCTCACTAGCTGGCCGGTGAGACCTACTGGGTAGCAGGGGCTCTGTACACCCCACCAGTGAGCCAATTATACTACTAAATCCCAACTAGAATGTCCAAGACTTCATCCTTCTCTCAAGTTTAAAGTCACCCACCATGCTTCCCTTTGAGTCTAAAAAATGCTCTTCAAGGATGTTTAGATGTGAATCATCTCGGGTCGGAACCTGTTTCATTGAAAGAGACATTGATTATCCAATAAAAAAATATATTTTAATTACATTTTAATGGTATTAAATGTTCATTTTTGATCTTATGGGCCTGAGTTAGTGCATTTTCATTATGAACATCCATTCACATCATTTGTGCACTTCATGCCTAATATACACCAATTTAGGCCCAATGAGTCATCTGATTCTAAGGAATGTAATTATCAATTTTTTTTAAATTGATATTTTGGGAACTTTATCTAAAATTAAATGTGAAAATTTTTCATTCAGGGATCAATGGAGAATTCATGGAAGAAGATTGGGATATTTTGTGATGAAAGGAAGCAATTCTAGAGAAGGCAGATTGGACACTAGCCCACTGATGAGACTTTGGGGCCCAACATACAGGCCCAATGAATCCCAAATTTTTTGAGATGATATAAGAAATTCATATAAACAAATAACTCTTCATGAGACAATGCTAATTCGGCCTCTATGGTGGTAATTAAAGCGGCCCAAGTTAAAGATACAATTCTGGGCCAGATTCTGCGGCCCAGAAAAACAGTCCACTAAGTTTATCATATCTCGGAATCCGTAACTCCAAATGGGCCCAAATTTTACAGGCGGTTAGAAGACATCCGGAGCTCCATTTTCTTATTCTATGTCCCACTATTATTAGGCCGTCTAGAAGGTCTTCCAGATGCGTCTGTTCGGTGAAGGAAAGCTGGCTGCCACCTCGGGTCAAATGTGGAAAAGTTCAAATTCCACAAGCTTTCCACCACCTATGGCCTACCAAAATTAATTGAGATGCTTTGTACTGTTTGAGGCTCGACCCAAGGCTCCCAAAATGCCTATTTAAGGCAGTGGTGGTGAAGGAGTTTTAGATCTTGTATGCTTTGTTCAATTGTAATGTTATGCTTCATTTTTGTTGCCTCAAATTTGTCTTTCACATGTAAGTTGTTCAATTCACTTTAGTTTCTTAATAAAAGTTCTTCTTATACTCTTATTCTGTTGTTCTTCTTATCACTTTGATACCGTTGGATCAAGGTGTGAATTTATTCACACCAACCCTTGTGAAATTATTCACACAACGGTGGAGTGATCATTTTATTTTTGTTGTTTTCTTTACTTCTCCATTTCCTCCCTCATGAGTCTACTTTTCGCTTCCATTGAAACCATGGGATCAATGGAGGGCTAACCCACTTATGGGTTGATCCAAGGGAGTAGAAAGGGGATGGATTGGATTTTATTTATCACCTAATTAATGTATAATTACTTCTTTAATTGGGATTTTTATTTGATGATTTTTAAACTCCATCGTCCTTGTTGAATTTAAGGCCACACACTTCAAGTACTAATACGAACCTTTACCTTGAAGTGCTCAAAAATTTGATCCTTCAAGTTTATAGGTGATTAGTATTAAAGGGTGTATTCATTAAACTAGTAAGTGATGATGTTGTTTTATCTCCTTAAATGAACCCATCTCAAATTTAAGAAATTGAAATCATTAAAAAGGAAATACGTCCAATCCACCCGAGCGATAACCTAGGATCAACTCATTATTTTAAATTGAATTCACTTAAATCAATTAGATATCTTAAAAACCCATCCAAAATCAATCCAAGTTTTCCACTTCATAGCCGAAAATAGTCCATAGAATGTACGTGTCTATAGGTTTCTTCTTAGGTCTCTGTGGATTCGATAACCCAAGCTAAACTACAAGGACCGTCTTACCTTCTTCTCTTGGGTAAATTTGAGAGAGAATAAAATTTTGGCGCCGTTGCCGGGGACCCAAGTAAGTCATCTAAACACTCATTCTATTCTCCCCCATTTCTTCTTTTCTCATCCAAATTCTCTTATCTTGTCCCTTTCTCGTTTTTTTTCTTTTGGCGCATGTCCGCCTACACCCTCGATCAATCAAACCGTCTAGTTAGGGTGGATAGTTCTGGGGTTGGGGAGTCAAGTACACCAAGAGAACTCATTCCATTAGATCATAATCTTCCTAATACTCTAGAGTCCAAAGTTGAGCCAATTTCAATTGAAGGTCTTCAAAGAAACCAACTCATAAACCCGGGTGGGAACCAAAATGGAAACCCAAATGAGGCAGCCCCAAACTTGGGGAATGCAATTGATAAAACCATGAATGACTACCTCACACCTTCCTGGACCAATGCCCCCTCATGCATTATACACAATTCCCTAGAAGATTCCAACTACATCTTTAAACCCCATGTCCTAAACCACCTTCCCACATTCCATGGAATGGAGTCCGAGATGCCATACCTGCACATTAAGGAGTTCAATGACATTGTAGAAACCATGTGTCCCCCACATCAACTAGAATCTGTTAAGATGAGGATATTTCCTTTTTCTTTAAAGGATCGAGCTAAAAATTGGATAAACAATTTGATACCATCATCCATAAACTCTTGGGACCAACTACAAAGAGAATTCTACAAAAAATACTTTCCCCACCACAAAACAATTGCACTTAAAAAGAGTATCCAAAACTTTTTTGAAAAAGAGGGATAGTCATTCTATGAAACATGGGAGAGGTTCAAAGACACTCTAAACATGGTTCCACACCATGGTTTTTCTATTCCTGAACAAGTGAGAATTTTTTATGAAGTGTTGGGTCCGGGGAACAAACAATTCATTAACATGATGTGTAATGGAACCTTTAAAAACAAATCCCCAAATGATGCTTACGAGTATCTAGAAATCCTTTCTGAACAAAACCAAACATGGGGAACTTCACCTTATTCTGAAAAGCCACAAAGAACTACTGGAATTAATACACTTAGAGAAGGGGAAAGCCTTAGGGCTAAACTCGCAGCACTCTCTAGGAAGGTTGAAGATATAGACCTTAAGAAAGTCCATGAAATCCAAACTGTTGACCCTGTTTGCACAATTTGTGACAAACATGACCATAAGACAGACAACTGCCCAACCATTCCATCCATCAAGGATGTTCTCTTAGGAGGACCCCCAGCAGAAGTAAATGATTTGAACTTTCAAAAGCCTCAATACCAAAACACCTTCAACCCAAGGTATAACGACCACCCAGGCTTCCGCTGGAAAGATAACCAACAACCTAGCCAACCACAGGGACAAAATCCTTACCCCCATCAGAACTACCAAACCCATAACCAGTTCCAAACCCAACCTATCCAATACCAACAACCACTGGTCCATTTTCAACAAACCATCCCACCTCCAAAATATCCCCCTGGGATAAACCAATATACTCAAGCACCAACCCAAACTGTTCCACAAAGCCTACTAGAACAACTGTGCAAACAAATGGAGAGGATGAACTTAGAAGTATCTTCTCTAAAACAAGAACTTCAAACCATCAAAACTGGAAAGGAACCCATTCCTACTCAGGCAGTGCCATCCTCAACTTCAAGGGGAGATTCAAGTTGTTCTCAAACAAATCATGAACAAATAAAGGTTGTGACTGTTTTAAGAAGTGGGAAATCAATTGAGAAACCTGAAAAACTAATTCAGAACCCACCTGAAGATTCAAAATTGGATGAAAATTCAAATGAACCACAAGATCAAACTGAGGAAACTGATAACATTGTCAAGGAAATAACTCTTCAACAAACAACCCCACAACCTGCACCATTTCCTCAACGCATGAGGGGGAAACCCAAGCCTGAACTGAGTGAAACATTGAGGGAAATCTTCTCACAAGTCAAGCTGAACATTCCTCTTCTCGATGCAGTCCAAACCATACATTCTTACTCAAAGTACCTTAAGGACTTGTGCACTTTTAAAAGAAAATTTTCACATAAAAACCAAGTCCTTTTGGCTGCTAATGTGAGTACTACCATTCAAGGGACCATTCCTCCTAAGTTGAAAGACCCGGGTTGCCCTTACATCAATGTTGAACTAGGAGAAAGCAAAGTTGTTAAAGCCTTGTGTGACCTAGGTGCTAGTGTCAATCTCATCCCATATGCTGTGTACTGCCAGTTAGGCCTAGAAGAACTCCAACCCACATCTATCACACTTCAACTTGCTGATCATAGCATTAGGGTTCCAAAGGGGATTTTAAAGGACGTTCTGGTAAAGGTTGAAAACTTCATCTACCCTGATGATTTCATTGTCCTTGACAACCATCCAAACTTTGGAAATAAGGAACAAACCCCAATCATCCTTGGCCGTCCTTTTCTTGCAACAATCAACTCTGTTATCCGAGTTCGAAATGGGAACATGACCATCACCTTTGGGAACATGAGTCTAGACTTGAACATCTATAATACAAGCTCACAAATAGGGGATGATGAGGACATTCATGAAGTAAACATGATAGGAAGCATTGATAATGAATCCATGGAACATCAAGGAATATTTGATGGATGTTTAAGTCAGGATGAGATTGATTTACTTTGTTCATATGAAGGAAGTTTATCTCCTTGTATTGAATCATTTTCAAATTGCTCTTATGATGAAGTCTTAGGTCCAACAATCAGTGAAACCTTTCAAGAAACCACTTTCATAGAGACCCCTCTAAATTCCTTCCCTAAATCTGATCAAGCCAATCTAATATCTGGAACTTCTACATGTGGGGAATCAATCATATCAGAAACTCTAAAAAAAGAAATTGATCTTGATCTAATGTCCCAATCTTCTGCTAAAATTCTGAACCAACCTGATCTTGAATTGAAGGAACTTCCTGCTACACTCAAGTATGCTTTCCTAGGGGACAATCAAACACATACTATTGTCATTTATTATTCTCTTGAAGCCAATCATGAGAGGATGCTTCTAGATGTTCTTAGGAATCATAAGAAATCCATTGGTTGGACCCTGTCTGATATTCCTGGGATTAGCCCACTTATCGGGACTCATAGGATTGTTCTGGAATCTGATTCAAAGCCATGTCGTCAACCTCAACGACGACTCAATCCTAATCTCATGGAGGTAGTAAGGAAATAACTTCTGAAATTGTTGAAATCCGGTATCATATATCCCATAGCTGAGAGTGAATGGGTGATCCCAATCCAAGTGGTTCCAAAAAAGGCTGGAATCACAGTGATAACCAATGAGGATGGAGAGATTCTTCCAACAAGGGTGAGTAGTGGATGGAGGGTCTGCATTGACTATAGGAAACTAAACTCATTCACCAAGAAGGACCATTTCCCCTTACCATTCATTGACCAAGTCCTTGAGAGAGTGGCAGGTCATGCCTTCTACTGTTTCTTAGATGGGTACTCGGGGTACAATCAAATTGAGGTCTCCCTAGAGGATCAAGGGAAGACTACATTCACATGTCCTTTCGGTACCTTTTCCTTCAAACGCATGCCCTTCGGGTTATGCAATTCCCCTGGAACCTTCCAGCGGTGCATGATGGGAATCTTCTCAGACATGGTAGGGGATTTTCTAGAGGTCTTCATGGATGACTTCTCTATGTTTGGGGATACTTTTGAGGGATGTCTGCATAATGTGGAGAGAGTCTTGTCAATATGTGAAGAAAAAAATCTGGTCCTAAACTGGGAAAAATGCCATTTCATGGTTAAAGAGGGACTTGTTCTAGGATATCTGGTCTCGAGTAGGGGGATTGAAGTTGATAAAGAAAAGGTTGACATCATTAATCACCTTCCATCACCAAAAAATGTCAAGGAAGTGAGGTCTTTCTTAGGACATGCTGGTTTCTATAGAAGATTCATCAAGGACTTTAGTTCAATATCCCGTCCCCTTTGTGCTCTCTTAGTAAAGGGTTCTCCATTTGTTTGGACAGAAATCTGTGAGGGTTTATTCTCAACCCTCAAATCCTCTCTCACCTCTCCTCCCATTATGAAATCTCCAAATTGGAACCTTCCTTTTGAACTTATGTGTGATGCCAGTGACTTTGCTGTAGGAGCTGTGTTAGGACAACGTTGTGATAAAACTCTTTATGTCATTTCTTATGCAAGAAAATCCTTAAATGATGCCCAAATCAACTACACCACCACTGAAAAGGAGTTACTTGCTATTGTGTTTTCCTTAGAGAAGTTTAGGTCCTACCTCTTAGGATCACCCATCACTGTGTTCACTGACCATTCTGCACTAAAATACCTCTTCTAAAAACAAGATGCTAAGGCTATACTGATTAGGTGGGTCCTTCTCTTACAAGAATTTGAACTCACAATCAAGGATAAAAAGGGAGTTTAAAATGTTGTAGCTGATCACCTCTCTAGGATGGAATTCAAAGACAACTCAAATCACCTTTCTTTGTCTGATTCGTTTCCTGATGAACACCTATACTCTGTGAGTGACTGACCTTGGTATGCCGACATAGCCAATTTCTTAGTGACAGGAGTCATTCCAAAATTCTTAGGGACTCAAGATCGAAGTAAATTCCTTTTTGATGTTAGACACTATGTGTTTGATGATTCATACCTCTATAAGTTCTTCCCTGATCAAGTCATTAGGAGGTGTGTTCCAGAATCTGAACAAGATTCCATCCTTAAATTCTGTCATAGTGAGGCATGTGGAGGTCACTTTTCCTCTAAGAAAACATCTTCTAAGATTCTTCAATGTGGTCTATTCTGGCCCACCCTCTCAAGGGACTCCTACACATTTTGTCAAAGCTGTCCTAGGTGTCAACAAGTAGGGTCCATCACAAAAAGGAATCAAATGCCACTCACTCCCATCTTAGTGGTTGAAATATTTGACTGTTGGGGAATTGATTTCATGGTCCCCTTCCCAAACTCTCGGGGATACCTCTACATACTCTTAGCTGTTGATTATGTCTCAAAATGGATTGAGGCCATTCCCACTAAATCCAATGATCATCAAGTTGTGATTCGATTTCTGAAAGAGAACATATTTTACCGATTTGGAATTCCTAGGGCTATAATCAGTGATCGAGGAACCCATTTCTGCAACCTCCCATTCTCTTCACTCATGTCCAAGTATGGTATTTCTCATAAAGTTTCCACTGCATACCATCCTCAAACCAATGGTCAAGTTGAGTTAGCGAATAGGGAGATTAAGAAAATTCTTGAAACAACTGTCAACCCCTCTAGGAAAGATTGGTCTGAGAAACTCTTAGATGCTCTTTGGGCCTATAGAATCACATATAAAACCATTTTAGGAATGTCCCCATATAGGTTGGTTTATGGTAAAGCATGCCATTTTCCAGTGGAGATTGAACATAAGGCCTTTTGGGAAATTAAGAAAATGGATTATGACCTCTCATTGGCCGGAACAAAAAGGAAATTTGATCTCAATGAACTGGAGGAATTAAGGATGGAGGCTTATGAAAATTCAAGGATCAATAAATCCAGAGTTCAAGCCTACCAATCTAGTAATATCAAGGTAAAACATTTTGAACCGGGAAAACTTGTGCTCTTGTATAGTTCAAAACTTCATTTACACCTGGGAAAGTTAAGGTCTAGATGGTCAGGTCCTTTCATAGTGCATCATGTATACCCCCATGGGGCAGTAGAGATTCAAGATCCCACAAGTGGTCACATTTTCAAGGTCAATGGTCAAAGGTTAAAAACATTAATTGAATAATTCAATAAACAGGAAATAGATGTTGAGTTAATTGATCCAATCTATGAACCAGAAAAAAATTGATAAATTTGGGATCTATGTCGGGCTAACGACGTTAAACAAAGCGCTACACGAGAGGAAACCCGTGGTTTTTATGTTTCTAATATTTCTGAATCATATTTATTTTTCAAATAAGATTAATTAATCATTTTTATATTTAAAAATAAAAAATAGACTTTTGACCTGTTCTTCTATTATGAGTATGGATGGGTACGAAAGAGGAGCACCATATTCATCCGTGTCACGTGGTGTGATCCTTGAGTAATACCTTACCCAGAAATTTAAAAAGAAGACAATGTATCATCAGTTTATTTTGTTTTATTTTTATTATTTTATAGGTTAAGATAAAAATAAAAATATAATAATAATAAAAAAAGTCCACGCCATAGGCCATGGGGAAAACCCCGTCACAACCGGCGAAGCCGCGGGGACTCGAACCCGGGACCGAAGGGAGACAGGGGCGCGTGCTTACCACTGACCTGCGGCTTCTTGTGCTTCCTTATTCTATAATTTTTATATATATTATTATATTTTAATTCCTTTATTATATATATATATATATATATATTGTTTGTTTTTGTTTGTTTTGTTTGTTTTGTTTGTTTTGTTTTTCCTTTTTCCACTAGGGAACTTTGCAAGCGACATGGATATCAAAGGAATAAATTCGAGCGGCAAGAACTTCAAACTTCAACCACCAGGTGACTTCATTCCAAGATCCTCATATTTAAATTTCCTTATTGAACTCCCCTTTTTATTCCTCTACCCCATTCTAAATTTTGTTTTTATGAAACTAGGGACAGTTTCATTCTAAGTTGGGGGTGTGGAAACAAAATGTTTGTTAAAAAAACAATGATAACAAAAAGAAGTAAAATTCCTTTATCATTCATATAATAACATCTTTTCTCACATAAAAACTACATATCAAATAATTATTATTTCCTTGACTCTTAATTTAATTCATGATTAAGTTTAAAAGCATTGATTTTGGAAGTTTGGTTGTCCAATGAAAATTTTCATCATTTTTATTTTCATCCATTAAATCAAAATGCCACAATGCACGTCCTTTAGACTGTGGGGTAATAATTTGAATTTTTGGGGTCCCATAATAAATAGCATAGGCTGGTTTTATTTTTATGAATAATATGAGTATTCAAAAAAAAAATTAAAAAAAAATTAAAAAATAACAACAAAAAAAAATTGCGTGTAGAGAAATGGATTGATAAAATACGAGGCTTTCGGCACTTGGGGATCGTGACTCCAGAGTTGTCTAGCCCTGAGTTTTTCAATATATCTCTATTTATGGTAATATGAATTTGTTTTTGATTAAGTTAACTCGAGACGATGCCCGAGTATGTGGGCTTCACTTGGTGCCCTAAGGCCTTTGAGTCTGGGAGTCATCGGCAAAGTCTTGCTACATGGGTTAATTTGATTAACTGCAATCTCAATTACTATGGCAATATTGCAAAAAAAAAATCAAAAAAAAATTATAATAAAGAATACTCATATTAGGATTAAATGTGGTTCCACCTAGCACTTCCATGATTTCCCCCTTGAATGAAAATGAACCCCCATATCTATTGTGATACACAACACATCATTACACCTAATTGAGTTGGATGAAGTATGATGATGGATTTGATCAAAGGAATGGGCTTGGTATTGGGATATTCTTTTAAATTCATCTTGTTTTAAATTATCTTGATAGGTTATAAAAATATATTTGTGTGCAGTTTACATTGTGAGCACTGTTTGTTATAATGTGTTTGAAGAAAGGAATTCAAATAAAATCATTGAATTATTTGCTCGGGACTAGCAAATCTCAAGTTGGGGGGTGTGATTATCCAATAAAAACATATATTTTAATTACATTTTAATGGTATTAAATGTTCATTTTTGATCTTATGGGCCTGAGTTAGTGCATTTTCATTATGAACATCCATTCTCATCATTTGTGCACTTCATGCCTAATATACACCAATTTAGGCCCAATGAGTCATCTGATTCTAAGGAATGTAATTATCAATTTTTTTTTAAATTGATATTTTGGTAACTTTATCTACAATTAAATGTGAACATTTTTCATTCAGGGATCAATGGAGAATTCATGGAAGAAGATTGATATATTTTGTGATGAAAGGAAGCAATTCTAGAGAAGGCAGATTAGACACTATCCCACTGATGAGACTGTGGGGCCCAACATACAGGCCCAATGAATCCAAAATTTTGCGGGATGATATAATACATTCATAGTAACAAATAACTCTTCATGAGCCAATGATAATTCGGCCTCTATAGTGGTCATTAAAGCGGCCCAAGTTAGAGATACAATTTTGGGCCAGATTCTGCGGCCCAGAAAAACAGTCCACTAATTTTATCATATCTCGGAACCCGTAACTCCAAATGGGCCCAAATTTTACAGGAAATTAGAAGACATCCGGAGATCCATTGTCTTCTTCTATGTCCCACTCTGATTTGGCCGTCTAGAAGGTCTTCCAGACGCGTCTGTTCGGTAAAGGAAAGCTGACTGCCACCTCGGGTAAAATGTGGAAAAGTTCAAATTCTACAAGCTTTCCACCACCTATGGCCTACCAAAATTAATTGAGATGCTTTGTACTATTTGAGGCTCGACCCAAGGCTCCCAAAATTCCTATTTAAGGCAGTGGTGGTGAAGGAGTTTGAGATCTTGGATGCTTTGTTCAATTGTAATGTTATGCTGCATTTTTGTTGCCTTAAATTTGTCTTTCACATGTAAGTTGTTCAATTCACTTTAGTTTCTTAATAAAAGTTCTTCTTCTACTCTTATTCTGTTGTTCTTCATATCACTTTTATACCGTTGGATCAAGGTGTGAATTTATTCACACCAACCCTTGTGAAATTATTCACACAACGGTGGAGTGATCATTTTATTTTTGTTGTTTTCTTTACTTCCCCATTTCCTCCCTCATGAGTCTACTTTCCGCTTACATTGAAACCATGGGATCAATGGAGGGCTAACCCACTTATGGGTTGATCCAAGGGAGTAGAAAGGGGCTGGATTGGATGTTATTTATCACCTAATTAATGTATAATCACTTCTTTAATTGGGATTTTTATTTGATGATTTTTAAACTCCATCGTCCTTGTTGAATTTAAGGCCACACACTTCAAGTACTAATAAGAACCTTTACCTTGAAGTGATCAAAACTTTGATCCTTCAAGTGTATAGGTGATTAGTATTAAAGGGTGTAGGCATTAAACCAGTAAGTGATGATGTTGTTTTATCTCCTTAAATGAACCCATCTCAAATTTAAGAAATTGAAATCATTAAAAAGGAAATACGTCCAATCCACCCCGAGCGATAACCTAGGATCAACTCATTCTTTTAAATTGAATTCACTTAAATCAATTAGATATCTTAAAAACCCATCCAAAATCAATCCAAGTTGGCCACTTCATAGCCAAAAACAGTCCATAGAATGTACGTGTCTATAGGTTTCTTCTTAGGTCTATGTGGATTCGATAACCCAAGCTAAACTATAAGGACCGTCTTACCTTCTTATCTTGGGTAAATTTGAGCGAGAATCAGCCATCCACTGGACAAAAAGTTAAAATTAGCTATAAAATTTACAACCATAGAAACATGGGCTATTATAAGAATTACCACATTACACAACACTAATATATGCAGTGTGTACTGTTAAATTCATATGTAAAGTACATGGAATGTAAAACCAATATACATGGAATGTATATGAAGAACAATGAAAATAGTTAATATAATTCTTTATTCCCCATGACATCTAAAAACTACTTAGTGTGTGAAAAAACCCAGTCACACGGTGTGTGCACTGGCTATACATTGTGCCATTCAGTTTAAATTCAAATTAACTATTTTCTATCCATGTGTAATAACTCATATGAATTGGTTAGATCATGTATTTTTCTTGATTTTTCCTAGATTACATGACATTTACACTAGCTACACAAAATTTAATCCTTTCTATCTGATCTATTTTACTCTTCCGAGGAGATAATGTGTAATCCATGGTGAATATGAAGTGTTGCATGACATATACACCAGATACATGTCATGTAATCATAAATGTCCCCATGTAATGAAATTGTATTCAATTACATGGTGTGTGTATTAAATACACAATGCGTACATAGACCAAATAACCACCAT
Organism: Viscum album; assembly: GCA_963277665.1. Taxonomy (NCBI): domain Eukaryota; kingdom Viridiplantae; phylum Streptophyta; class Magnoliopsida; order Santalales; family Viscaceae; genus Viscum; species Viscum album. The sequence goes on from OY728141.1 coordinate 1,433,209,087, forward strand.
GCCATTCTAGGATTACATGACATATATAGTTGTTACACATCATGTAATCATGCAAGTCATGTACTACCCTAGCAGTCAATACATGGTTTCATTAATGTAATTAATGACCTCATTTAGAGCTGTCTCACATGGTGTGACATGATTGGAACAAATGTGAATGTGTGTGGTTGAATAAGACTATACAACATGTAATTGGGTTACAATCCATGTAATCACATCAAATATCCAGGATCTTGGCACCTCCGAATGGAATATGCATGCGTTCTTCACTTGTTCTTAGCCTGTTCTTGGTCATATGATAGTGAGTGAACATATTATATCTAATTAATTGATTAAAAATGATAATTTAAATGAAAATATAATATAATAAATGTGATAAATGGTCATAAAAATAAATAATTATAAATTTGAATGTGATCTCTCTAATCCCACTTGAAGGTTCTGAGTGCAGAAAAAGCGCTGGTGGTGACCATGCCCAACGATGATTTTATCGGCTATAATGAATAATCTAATAAATCATGATGATGAATCATCGTGGATAGTGGATATACTTGATGAAAATAGACAGGAATCATAAAACCAAGAGAGAGGGTCTTTTCACATTAAATTTATAATTAATTTAATCATGAGGAATAATACCTTGGGCTTGAGGTCTTTCTTTGATGAAGGTATTGATCTTATGAACCCTATTTATGTTGAATCATCATTGTGTGAAGAGGACCTAAAGAGTATCCCCTCTAGTGGTGATCCACATATTATCTTTGATCTTGAAATTTCATTGTTAGATTTCTAGGTGCTAACATGAAGATTCCAATCGTCGTGTGTCATTGGTTGATGATCACAATGAAAGTCCCTTCAGCGTTAAAGAATTGTCTCTAGATTTCTCAAGCTTGAGGGGGAGGAGGAGGTGAATCTATTCTCTCATTCTTCAAATAATTCCATAGAGATGTTCATGGTGGAGATAAATATTTGTTGAGGAGTTTTTATTCAAAACATCTAGGTTCACATATGTTTATCTCAAGAATGATATAACTAGGTATATATAGAATTAGGGTTTTAATTATGTTAATTGTACAAAGGACCTTAATCTATAATTAAACCCACAATATATCCCATAATAATAATAATAATAATAATATCATCATCATCATCATCATTATTATTATTATTATTATTATTATTATTACATGGCATGTTCCATCTTACGCATCATCAAATATAATTTTATTAAATAAATAAATTAATATTTATTTAATGATATTTAACTCTAATATTATTCCCATGGGATGTGCTAACTCACAAAATGATAAATATTATTTATTCAAAGTCTTACAAATAAATATTTATCACCATACCTATAACTCAACCCACACATCATCCTCAACATTTATTGAATGGTGAATAAATATTATTCAGTCAATAAATAAATATAATATAATATTCATGGTCTTATGAATAAAAATTTATTTAATATTCAACTCACTCATATAAATACTGACTGGATATTTGTGATCAATAAATCCTGAATAATAATTATTCCTTAGTATTGAGAATATTAATTTATTCCATTATTAAATTCAAATATAATTTAATTTAGATCAAGGACACACTTCGTGTGTAACACCATATGCCTCTTTCTCAATGGATTTATACGAGTTTGCCTAAAGTCTAAGATTAATATCTAGAAATAGGTTAAGTTACCCATAGAGAAAGATGATATTCCGCAATAAAATTAAACACATATGAACACTCACTATGTAATATAATCCATTTATCATGATATCTACAACAAGCTAGTTGCAAAATTCACATCATCAACCTATATGATCGATTACCCTTTCTTTTACTATCTGAAATGAAGATGTTGAAAACCATATCCATGGAATTTATCAAATAGTTTCATTTCAATCAAAGGGCCCAAGATATAAACTTATATTATAGAATACATGGGATAAATCCTTTCTTGACATCATTATAGACACACCCAATGTATCCTTTTTAATTATGAGTATAGATTGTAACAAATTTGGGAAATATATCAAAGTACCCAATCATGATATGTATTAATAATAATCATAATATCGAAGGATAATTAAACATGCTCATAAACAAGAATTATAATTATACACAAACATCTAGAATTCATATAGGAATTCCTGTCCTCATAATCTCCCATGTTAGAGATTACCAAGTGATAACTACATGAGATGTAGTATCATCTACATACAAGTATTATCACTTGATGACCAACATACTATGTGCCTCTTCATAGATTTTTATCCTGACTATAAGATTGATATTTATATAATATGTCGTAGAAAATCAAGGATCTCATCATAGTGGGGAACTATTATGTCTTTTCCATGCAACCAACATCCCAAGGACATTATCACATTAATATAACATAAAAAAAATAATGATTATATGATAATAAATACATTTAATATTCTAAAATTTGAATATATACAAGTAATGTAAAGTAAAAAGGAATTTGGTTCTATGTCCCCAACTCTGATAGCCTAAACAACAACTTTAGAACACCAATAAATCAACTAGTAATAAAAAATCAAAAAAGCTTTAGAGAGGTGTCATGAACCAACCCATCGGGGCCTGCCTAGCTAGAGATAAGCTGAGTGTGACACCCCAAGATGACCTCCAATAGGCCGACGGGTTAGAGACTAGTGCTGAGTAGGCATAACCACACATGGTAGGCCTTATACTGAAGTACATATACACATATACACATCTCCATATGTCAGTATAATGCATAAAGGAAAGAAACTTATACTATAAAATGCATGAATAACCTTTATCCCAAGTTAAAGTAAAACAAAAGTATGGGAAAGAATATAGGTCCAAATAAAATCCCACCAAAACTACAAAAGATTCCAATATACTAAATTAAGGAGGGAACTGATATCAAATGAAACTCCTGGAACTAACCAGACCATCTAGATCAACTATGATCGTCCTGCTTCTGGTCCCCCTAGGACACCATCAAATTACTTTTTGTCTTCATAATACATGACATGTATGGGTAGATCCCATGAAAGGGTGAGTACAACATACTTATTAGGACACCCCAAAATAACCAAACATAAAGCATCAAGGTAGAGGGTCATCTTAGAACCATGAAGATATGTTAATTTGGAATATGATATAATAAATCACAAATAATAAACCTAGATATTCTTATAATAAACACTTAGTCTAAAAGTAGGTCATAACCATACCACCAGCCTAGGATCGTGCTCAAGGATTCAAGGCAACACTCGTCTGGGAAAACTCACTCCACAATTTTTACTATCATTGATAGTTCTCATCTGAGTGGTCATGCTCATAGGGCCTATCCATGAATTCATACAAACTGGAACTTATAAAATCTCAATACATAGGTAGGGGATCACAACTAGGAATCATGGGGGACACCTAAATCCCTATTGGATTGAACTGTTAGATGGGGGATCAATGACTTCATATAAAGGTCATGTAATACAAAAAACCCCACCTAGGGTGAATGATGGGAAATGAGGATCAAGGTCTAGGAATCATGGAGGGATACATTCTCTAATATTTTGAGAGGATCTTACTACCAATGTCTAGACTCGATGTCACACTAACCCTAATAGGAGAAGACTGAGAAAAACTTATCTCGAAACAAGGTAACTCACCCACACTGATATGAAGAGAGGGAATGAACCCAACTAGAACTCAAAATGGAATCCACCTGACTAAATCTCATCTAGAATGAAGAGATAAAGGGCATAAAACTACCCTTGAAAAAGTACATGAAGTTTATATGGAGTAAACGACATGTCACATGAAGTTAATACCAACCCGTCTCTTTTCTTGGGTCCATAAACTTGTGCCTATATACTCTGGTCATGCTCAAGCACCTGAATGTATACTTGGTCATTCCAATGTACTATGGTCACGCTCATGTACCTGGCCATGTTTGTGACCCTGTATCCTAAGAGTACATGTCGGGACCCTATCATCCAATAACATATCATGTTAAATATTTCACATGGTATGTGATTTTTTTCTCCATGCGTAAACCCTAGATTCACAGAAAGGGATCCCATGGTGTGTGTTACTCTGGAGTAAACACCATGTAGTTAGGAATTTCCCATAAATTCTAGAACACACATGCGTCTTTGCCCACACCTTCCTCCTTTGATCCAATCAAGGAAATTGTCAAGGAATTTAGATATGAGGTTTGATGACCCCAATCCATTGTCAGTGACCAAATTCCAGCCATCAAACCACTCGTGACACATCTTCTATCACATCACCATGCTGATACACCAAAATACACAACCGAGGATCTCTAAATTTGTACCCAATAGATCCTACTATTGGATCGAAGAGAACATAAATTACTTTAAGTGGAGGTGAATTGTAATTTATAAAATAAAATGTATAATATTTATAACCACTTTAACATATAATATTAGATATAAAGTTCATCCGAACTTCAGAGTTTATAAATCAGACAGACATTTTGTCTGAATATCAGAGTATATATATAAGAACCCGACCTTATTACATTCATAATATTGAATTAAGTTAAGAAAACACTTCATTTTACATTGAGGATATTTTAAAGTTTAGAGCTTTAGAGAATTAGGACAATACATTCATAACATTACACATTATTACAGATTTGATACCATAAAAACAGTTTCCATTTTTTTCAAAATATAAAACATTAAAACTTAAAAAAAGACTCCTTGACAATTATTCAACATTTATCATGGATTCCTTCTTTGTCTTACACATCCATTAACCTGTGAAAATCATTTAAAAACTTGGTATGAGCACAAAATCTCATTAAGGGATGGAAAAGAAGGAAAGATCACATTAGTCCATGAATACTCGTAACATATGTAAGCATTTTCAAAATACATTCTTGTCACCCATATATATACTTAATTTTTGTAACATGAGATTTACACAAGATAAAAACAAAACATGATAACATAAATATAATCATAAAGTTATCTTGGGGTATTACTTACATAATCTTGTAACCATTCTTGGCTACCTTATAATTTGTAACCCTCACGACTACCTTACTTTGTGTAACCATCGTAGTTACACTTGGAGTAACCATACGGCCGACCTCCAACTTACTCATACCAAATGCATTGGAGGGACATATATGTACCAACCTTCATCATAAATAATTCCCAAGAACCAAAACATAATCATACAACATTATAATTCCATAAAAACATTTCGTTGGAATTTCATAAAACCGAATTTAAAAAGAGGATTTTTAAAGAAAATCCCCTTATAAATATCATATAATTGAAGAGAGACTTAATAGAGTGGATGGAGTATGTGTATATACTGTAAATAAAGATAATAAAACATAACATAAATAGAACCCATCAACAAAAACAATTTAAATATCACATAAATAATTAATTAGAAGGTTAACCCAAAGAATGGAAACCAGGTTAAGAATTCCCTTACCTCGGGTTTGTCTTACTTAAAACTTGTTTAAACTTCCTGTATAATGGTTAAAAGAGTGTTATTATTATTTTACAGAAACATTTTCATGTTTATAGCATCTTATATTATCATTTCATAACATCATTTCAACCTTTAATTGTTAGTATTTTTCTCCTTGCACTGTTTTTGGGTGAGTTCTTAACATGATTTCCATGATTGGTTCATGGTGGATGCTCTTGTCGATTGGAAGTGAAATTCCAGAATTGGAATGGAAAGGTATTTACATATTTCCAGTGCCATAATTTATACCATGTATCATTTTTATGTTTAATATGAGTATTATTCATAAGTTAAAACATTAATGATGTTCGTTTAGATCATTTTAGTGGTTCTTTGATAACAAAAACTTCATTTTGTATTATAAATTAGAACCATGAGTAAAAAAGAATTACAGAACCATGGATGAGTCATAAAACATGTATTATAACCTGGTTCAACCATATAAATGGTTTCATGACCAGACTTTAAATAATTAATGGAAATTGAAATTACATCGTCCACGATGTCGGTAATTCAACACATCATGGACGATGTTTTTATTCCTTGAATAAGTGGGAGAGGAGAAAAATAATGATGATGAATTTTCCATAAACATGATAACATACAGAATATACAATATTCTGGATATTTCATGCCTCTCGGTTAAGAGGAGGTTAGGAAATAAGAATAAAAGAAAGGAATCTTAAAATAAAAGAAAACTTGATAAATTTCTCAAGAAAATTCGGCAGCCTAACGACGTCTCTTAAAATTTCATAAAAATAGTTTGATGAGAGGAATGGAATATCTCATGATTAATACATAATATGGACAGTAAGGGATAATATTTAATGAAATATCCCAACACAAGCCAAAGGGAATGGAAGAGAATAGCATAAAATGAAAGAAAAGAAAGAAAATGAAAGAGGTTGTTTACCTCTTGATCTTTTCTCCTTGAGATCCTTTCTAAGGGCTTTGGTTTTGGTCTTTTGGTGAGACCAGCACCTCTAAGACATGGGGAAGAGCCTTGGGAGGATTATTTGGCAGAACATAGGTATGGATCAAGTCTTGAGAGCTGTGGGAAGAAGAGGGGAGTGAGGGTGGTATTTATAGTGGAGGAAATGGGGTATTTTTCATTATTTTAATCATTATTATAATATTTTGCACAAGACAATGAATAATATTAATTAATGTGACCTAAAATAGTAATAATGACATGTGAGTTCGAACCAAGTGGACTTACATCACTTATGATGTCATAAATAGTGTATTTTACTGATAATTTGATTATACGGTATTTTATCGTATTTCACTATTCATCAAAAATTCATGAATTTCAGAAAATTCCCAAAAAACCACCCTTACCATTTTTTAACGTGTAGAATTCAAAAATGAAGTCCATTTTTTGAAAATAATTTTCTAAATATTATTAATTTAATTTTTAAATAAAATCATACTTAATTCAAAAATTAACAATTCTAAATCTATAACTACTTCTATTTCACAATGAAAAATTAACCAAGATGTTATTATCTTAAAGCCTTAAGAAAATAAAATAATAATAAAATTTACTATTAATTAGGGTCATATTACTATTCATATTACTATTCATTAGGGTATGTTACTATTCACCAAAAAAACAAGTTGGTCTCAAAAGACACCAAATAACATACTGAACAAAATTTCAGATGACCATTTTTAGAAATTCAAAACATAGAAGAAATAAAATTATGTTTAAAGGATACTTATAAATACCTACCTTAAACAAAATTTCAAGAATTTAAATTTATTTTTGGAAAACCATGGGGTGTTACATTATCCCCACCTTCTAGAAATTGCATCCTCACAATTTTATTTACTTATTGAAAAAGTGAGGGTACATTTCCCTCATAGAATTTTCAGACTCCCATGTTGCTTCTTCAACCATGTGGTTTCTCCACAAAACCTTTACCTGGTGGATTACCTTATTCCGCAATACCTATCCCTTCGATCAAGAATTTGAACTGGTTTCTCTTCATAAGAAAGGTTCTCTTCCATCTGAACTGCTTCTGGGCTCAAGACATGTGATGAATCTGGCACATACTTTCTCAACATAAAAACATGAAAAACATTGTGTTCCTGAAACAAACTCAGAGGAAAAGCTACACAGTACGCAACTGTTCCAACTTTCTCCAAGATTTTAAAAGGACCGATGAACCATGGAATTAGATTTCATTTCTTACTGAAACGCATCACACTTTTCCAAGGAGAGACTTTAAGGAAAACAGGGTCACCTACCTCGAAAGATAAGACTTTCCTTCTGTTATCTAAATAACTTTTCTTCCTGCTCTGAGCTATTCTAATGTGTTGCTGGATCATCCTTACTTTCTCAACCACTTCTTCAACTAATTCTAGCCCCATCAACTTTCTTTCGCCTACTTCATCCCAAAACGCTGGAGTCCGACACCGCTTCCCATACAAGGCCTCAAAAGGTGCCATCTGAATACTGGAATGAAAATTGTTATTATAAGAAAACTCAACTAAAGAAAGATGTTGATCCCAACTTCCTTGATAGTCCATTGAACAAGCTCGAAGAATATCCTACAAAGTTTGAATCGTTTGTTCTGACTTCCCATCTAATTTAGTATGAAAGGTTGTACTGAAATTTAACTCTGTACCCAACGACTTCTGAAGTCCCTTCCAAAAGTTAGAAGTGAACCAGGGATCTCGGTCAGATACAATGGAAAGAGGAACTCCATGTAACCTGACAATCTCCTTGAGGTACACTCGAGAAAGCTGATCCAAAGTCATTGTAACATGAATAGAAAGAAAATGTGCAGACTTTGTTAGCCGATCAACAATAACCCAAATCGCATTTTTACCTCGAGAAGTCTTCAGTAGTCCCACCACAAAGTCCATGGATACATTCTCTAATTTCCACTCTGGAACTGACAAAGGATGAAGCACCCCCTTTGGTAACTGCCACTCTGCTTTAGCCTATTGACATGTCAAACATTTCATGGTAAAATCAGCAATATCTCTTTTCATTCCATCCCACCAATAATACTCCAGAAGGTCTATGTACATCTTAGTACTGCCAGGATGAACAGAAAATTGAGAACTATGAGCTTCACAAAACAATTCTTTCTTAAACTGGGAATCAAAAGGCACACAAAACCTTTTACCAAATCTTAAAACACATTCTTTATCAAGGTAAAATTCTGGCAATTTACCCACTTTAACCAATTATACCTTTTTCTATAGCTCACGGTATTCCTTCTACGCTTGCTTAATTCTGTCTGATAACAAAGACTGCACTGAAACCTGAAACAAAATAGATGTATTCCCTGCACCAACAACTTCTAATCCAAAATTCATCAAATCATTAATCAAGGGATCATGTTCCAAACGTAACATGGTTAATGATTCATGATGTTTCTGACTCAAGGCATCTGCTACTTTGTTTGCTTTTCCAGGATGGTAATTGATTGTGTAGTCATAATCCTTTATCAGTTCAAGACATCTTCTCTGACTCATGTTTAATTCCTTCTAAATGAATATATACTTCAGACTTTTATGGTGAGTATATATTTGAAATTTGGTTCCGTATAAATGATACCTCCAAATTTTAAAAGCAAAAACAACAACTGCTAATTCCAAATCATGTGTGGGATAATTTAGATCAGGAGGTTTAAGTTGTCTCGAAGAATAGGAAATTACCTGATCATTATGCATCAAAACACAACCAATTTCCATCAAAGAAGCATCATTGTAGATGAAAAACTCACCATTTAGGGAAGGTAAGGCAAAAAATGGGACATTCACCAATGTCTTCTTCAGTTCCTGAAAAAAAACATCATATTGTTTTGTCTAGACAAATTTAATATCTATCTATGTCAACTTAGTTATCGGGCTAGATAACCGTGCAAATTTCTTAACAAATAGTTTCTAATGACCTACTAAGCCCAGAAAACTACAAATCTCTATAACATTTGTGGGTCTTGGACATGCATCAAATACTTTTGTTTTGGAAGGATCAATTGTTGTTCCATATTTATTTACAATGTGCCCAAGAAAAGAAATCTGTTGCAACCAAAAATCACACTTTCTGAATTTTCCATATAGTTTCTTTTCTTTTAATGTTTGTAAAACAACCCTTAGATGTTTTTCATTCTCCTCTTTATTATTAGAAAATACGAGAATTTCATCAATAAATACAACCACAAACTTATACAAGAACTCATGAAATACTCTATTCATAAGATTTATGAATACAACAAGTGCATTAGTTAATCCAAACGGCATAACAACAAATTCATAATGACCATATCTAGTACTAAAGGCTTTTTTTGGGATGTCATCCTCCTTCACCTTCAGCTGATGGTATCCGGATCTCAAGTCAATCTTGGAAAGTACTGATCTCCCTGGAGCTGGTCAAACAAGTCATCGATATGAGGAAAAGGATACTTATTTTTAATAGTGATGTTATTCAAATCTCTATAATCAATTAAAAGTCCCATGGAACCATATTTATTTTTAACAAACAAAGCAGGGGATCCCCATGGTGAAGTGCTAGGACGAATGAAGCCTTTGTCAAGAAAATCTTGCAACTGATTTTTCAATTCAAGAAGTTCTATTAGAGCCAAACGATAAGGGGGTTTTGAAATTGGCTTAGCATTAGGAACTAAGTCAATTGTGATTTCGACTTCTCAATCAGGTATGACACTGGGTAACTCATCAGGAAAAACATCAAGGTATTCATTTACCACTAGCACATCATTAATTTGAGTAGTTTCCTTGTTTTAAAAAATATGAGAAAGATAAATTTCATTTCCATATTTCAATAGTTTCTCATCTTCCTAATATGTTATCAATTTTATGGGTTCATTCTTGTATATAAACTGAAAATGTTTCTGAAAAACAACTTCTTTATCTCTACAGTCAATCTTAGCATGATAATTAGAAAGCCAGTCCATCCCCAGAATAATATCAAACTCAACTAAGGGTAAAACAATAAGGTTTGCAGGTAAAGTCTTTCCACAGACCAAAATAGAAAGATTCTTATAATTCCTCTTTTCTATAATATTCTCCCTGGTGTTTTAACAACAAGTTCTGGTCTCATTTGTTGAGGTGATATTTCCAATTTACCTGAAAATTTCTCAGAGATGAAGGAATGTGTGGACCCCGTATCAAACAAAACTTTAGCAAAATCTAAGTGAACAAACAAAGTACCTGATACAACTTCATTGGATGGACCGACATCTAATGACGTAGTCTCAAAGTATCTCACTACACCTTTCTGCATGAAGTCTTTCTTCTTTGCATCATTCAGATATCTCTTTGGGAAAGCATTTGCATAATGACCCATCTCACCACATTTAAAACACTTTACAGTATTCTTATCAGGATTAGTATTTGGATCATTTTCGTTACAATCTCAGGCCATATGTCCAAACTTACCACATTTAAAACACTTCACAGTTTTGCTAAGACATTCCCCATGGTGTTTCTTGCCACACTTTTCACAAACTAGAAATTGGATTTTCTTACCTTCAGATTTCCTTGGTTGATTCTTACCCATTGCTTGCCACCTACACCTCTTCTTCTCCTTGTTTCCAAAATGTATGTGATCATTAGAAAACTCCATTTCTACCCCCTCAGCACATTGTACAAGTTTCTCATAACTTTTGAATTCACGGGAGGCCAACGCACTTCGATACCTTGGATTTAGTCCTGAGTAAAAGCAGTTGATTTTTCTATCAAGATCCAGAATAAGATTTGGAGCATACCTCGACAGTTGGGTGAAGTTCGCTTCATACACATCCACTGAATCTTCCTTGTTTTGTTTCAATTCAAGGAATTTCTTCTCCATTCTAAGTCGCACCACCTTAGGAAAATATTTTTCAAGGAAAATACTTTTAAATTCATCCCACTCTAAGGCATCAAAATAATCTATACCCCTGATATTCTTTACCATTGACCACCACTGATCAAATTCCACTTCAAAAAGATAAATGGCAAGACTTACCTTCTGATTTTTTGAACATCCCAAAACATCGAATATCTTTTCAAGGGATTTGATCCATCCTTCAGGTGCTACTGGGTCAGAAGATCCGTTGAATGCAGGAGGGTGTTGTCTCATAAAATGTTCCACTAATGTCATGTTTCATTCTGGTACCTCTATTTGTTACCTTGAATGGATTCCACCACCATTTATTTCTTGCATTAGCTAATCCATAACTGTCACAAACTGCTCGGTTCCAATCCCTACCATTCCAGGCTGCAGATTCGGAAGGATGTCGTTCTATCGATGCCTCCCCTCTTCAGCATCCATGTTCCTTCTGCAGACAACCATTATAAATAAACATGACTTAGTTGAAGCAACATGGTAATCTTTAAATGCTATAACATTTGAAATTTAACATAGGGTGAAAATATTTTATGGTATTCTATTAACATCACCCTAACCCCTAAAGTTATCTAAACAATCCTCTGATACCAACTATAAGGACCCGACCTTATTATATTCATAATCTTGAATTTAGTCAATAAAACACTTCCTTTTAAATTGAGGATCTTTTAAAGTTTATATATTTAGAGAATTAGGACAATAAATTCATAACATTACACATTATTACAGAGTGGATACCATAAAAACAGTTTCTATTTTTTTTTCAGAATATAAAAAATTAAAACTTAAAAAAAGACTCCTGGACAATTCTTAAACATTTATCATGGATTCCTTCCTTATCTTACACATCCATTAACCTATGAAAATCATTTAAAAACTTTGGATGAGCACAAAAGCTCAGTTTGGGATGGAAAAAAAGGAAAGATCACATTAGTCCATGAATACTCGTAATGTATGAAAGCATTTTCAAAAGACATTCTTGTCACCCATATATATACTTAATTTGTGTAACATGATATTTACACAAGATCCAAACAAAATATGATAACATAAATATAATTATAAAGGTATCTTGGGTCATTATTTACATAATATTTTAACCATTCTTGGCGGCCTTATAATTTGTAACCCTCACGGCTACCTTACTTTGTGTAACCATCACAGTTACACTTGGAGTAACCATACGGCTGACCTCCAACTTACTCATACCTAATGCATTGGAGGGAGATATAGGTCCCAACATTCATCATAAATAATTCTCATGAACCAAAACATAATCATACAACATGAATAATTCCATTAAAACATTTATTTGGAATTTCGTAAAACCGAATTTAAAAAGAGGATTTTTAAAGAGAAGCCCCTTATAAATATCATACAATTGAATAGAGACTTAATAGAGTGGATGGAGTATGTATATATACTATAAATACACATAATAAAATATAAAATAAACATAACTCATCACTCAAACAATTTAAATATCACATAATTAATGAAGTAGAAGGTTAACCCAAATAATGGAAATCGGGTTAAAAATTCCCTTACCTCGAGTTTGTCTTACTTAAAACTTGTTTAAACATCCTGTATAATGGTTAAAATAGTGTTATTAGTTTTTTAAATAAACATTTCCATGTTTATATCATCTTATATTATCATTTCATAACATCATTTCAACCTTTAATTGTTAGTATTTTTCTCCTTGCACTGTTTTTGGGCGAGTTCTTAACATGATTTCCATGATTGGTTCATGGTGGATGCTCTTGTCGACTGGAAGTGAAATTCCAGAATTGGAATGGAATGGTATTTACATATTTCTAGTACCATAATTTATACCATTTATCATTTTTATTTTTAATATGAGGATGATTCATAAGTTAAAACATTAATGATATTCGTATAGATCATTTTAGTGGTTCTTTGATAACAACAACCTAATTTTGTCTTATAAATTAGAACCATGAGTAAAAAAGAATTAAAGAACCATGTATGAGTCATAAAACATGTATTATAACCTGATTCAACCATATAAAGGGTTTCATGACAAGATTTGAAAGAATTAATGGAAATTGAAATTACATCGTCCACGATGTCGGTAATTCGACACATCATGGACAATGTTTTTATTCCTTAAATAAGTGGGAGAGGAGAAAAATAATGATGATGAATGTTCCATAAACAAGAGAGAATCCAGAATATATAATATTTTGGATATTTCATGCCTCTTTTTTAAGAGGAGGTGAGGAAAGAAGAAGAAAATAATGGAATCTTAAAATAAAAGAAAACTTGATAAATTTCTCACGAAAATCTGACAGCCTAAAGACGTCTCTTAAAATTTCATAAAATTAGTTTGATGAGAGGAATGGAATATCTCATCATTCATACATAATATGTATATTAAGGGTAAATATTTAATGAAATATCCCAACACAATCCAAAGGGAATGGAATATAATAACATAAAATGAAAGAAAAGAAAGAAAATAAAAGAGGTTGTTTACCTCTTGATCTCTTCTCCTTGACATCCTTATTAAGGGATTTGGTTTTGGTCTTTTGGTGAGACCAGAAGATCTAGGATGTGGGGAAGAGCCTTGGTAGTATTATTGTGTAGAACTTAGGTATGTATCAAGGCTTTAGAGGTGTGGGAAGAAGAGGGGAGTGAGGGTGGTATTTATAGTGGAGGAGAGAGGGTATTTTTCATTATTTTAATCATTATTGTAATATGTTGCACAAGACTAGGAATAATCTTAATTAATGTGACCCAAAATAGTAATAATGGAATGTGAGTTTGAACCAAGTGGCATTAAATCACTTATGATGTCATAAATAGTGTATTTTACTGACAATTTGATTATACGGTATTTTATCGTATTTCACTATTCATAAAAAATTCTTGAATTTCAGAAAATTCCCAAAAAATCATCCTTACCATTTTTCTACATGTAGAATTAAAGAATGAAGTCCATTTTTTTGAAAATAATTTTCTAAATATTATCAATTTAATTTTTAAATAAAATCATACTTAATTTAAAAATTAACAATTCTAATTCTATAATTACTTCTATTTCACAATGAAAAATTAACCAAGATGTTATTATCTTAAAGCCTTAAGAAAATAAAATAATAATAAAATTTACTATTCATTAGTGTTATATTACTACTCATATTACTATTCATTAGGGTATGTTACTATTCAAAAAAAACAAGTTGGTCTCAAAAGACACCAAATAACATACTGAACACAATTTCAGATGACCATTTTTCGAAATTCAAAACATAGAAGAAATAAAATTATGTTTAAAGGATACTTATAAATATCTACCTTAAACAAAATTTCAAGAATTTCAATTTATTTTTAGAAAACCTTGGGGTGTTACATTATCCCCACCTTCTGGAAATTGCATCCTTGCAATTTTATTTACTTATTAAACAAGTGAGGGTACCTTTCCCGCATATAATTTTTAGACTCCCATGTTGCTTCTTCAACCATGTGGTTTCTCCACAAAACCTTTACCTGGTGGATTACCTTATTTTGAAATACCCGTTCCCTTCAATCAAGAATCTAAATTGGTTTCTCTTCATAAGAAAGGTTCTCTTCCAGCTGAACTGCTTCTGGGCTCAAGACATGTGATGAACCTGGCACATACTTTCTCAACATCGAAACATGAAAAAAATTGTGTACCTAAAACAAACTTGGAGGAAAAGCTACGCGATATCCAACTGTTCCAACTTTCTCCAATATTTCAAAAGGACTGATGAATTGTGGACTTAGATTTCCTTTCTTACCAAAACGCATCACACTTTTCCAAGGAGAGACTTTAAGAAAAACATGATCACCTACCTCAAAAGATAAGTCTTTCCTTTTGTTATCTGCATAAAATTTCTGCCTGCTCTAAGCTGTCCTCATGTGCTGCTGGATCATCCTCACTTTCTCAGCCACTTCTTCAACTAATTACGACCCCATCAACTTTCTTTCACCGACTTCATCCCAAAACATTGGAGTCCGACACCGCTTCCCATACAAGGCCTCAAAAGGTGCCATCTGAATACTGGAATGAAAACTTTTATTATAAGAAAATTCAACTAAAGAAAGATGCTGATCCCAACGTCCCTGACAGTCCATTGAATAAGATCAAAGCATATCCTCCAAAGTTTGAATCGTTTGTTCTAAATACCCATCTGATTGAGGATGAAAAGCTGTAATGAAATTTAACTGTGTTCCCAACTACTTCTAAAGTCCCTTCCAAAATTTAGAAGTGAACCTGAGATATCGGTCAGATACAATGGAAAGAGGAACTCTATGTAACCTGACAATCTCCTTGAGGTACAATCGATAAAGTAGATCCATAGTCATTGTATCTCTAATAGAAAGAAAAGGGCAAACTTTGTTAGCCGATCAACAATAACCCAAATCACATTGTTACCTCGATAAGTATTTAGTAGTCCCACTACAAAGTCCATGGATACATTCTCCCATTTCCACTCTAGCAATGATAAAGGCTGAAGCATCCCCTTCGGTAACTACCTCTCTGCTTTAACCTGTTGACATGTAAAACATTTCATGGTAAAATAAAAAATATCTCTTTTCATTCCATCCCACCAATAATACTCCTGAAGGTCTCTATACATCTTAGTAGTGCCAGGATGAATAGAAAATTAAGAACTATGAGCTTTACACAACAATTATTTCTTCAACTGGGAATCACAAGGCACACACAACATTTTACCAAATCTTAAAACACATTCTTTATCAAGGTTAAATTCTGAAAACTTACCCACTTTAACCAATTCTACCTTTTTCTGTAGCTCACGTTCTTCCTTCTGCACTTGCTTAATTCTGTATGATAACAAATACTGCACTAAAACTTGAAACAAAACAGATGTATTCCCTACACCAAAAACTTCTAAGACAAAATTAATCAAATCATTAATCAAGGGATCATGTTCCAAACGTAACATGGTTAATGATGCATGATGTTTCCAACTCAAGGAATCCAATACTTTTTTTTCTATTCCAGGATGGTAATTGATAATGTAGTCATAATCCTTTATCATTTCAAGCCATATTCTCTGCCTCATGTTTAATTCCTTCTGAGTGAATATATAATTCAGACTTTTATGGTCAGTATATATTTGACAGTTGGTTCCGTATAAATGATGCCACCAAATTTTTAAAGAAAAAACAATAGCTTCCAATTCCAAATCATGTGTGGGATAATTTAGCTCATGAGGTTTAAGTTGTCTCAAAGCATAGGCAATTAACTGATCATCCTGCATCAAAACACAACCAAGTCCCTTCAAAGAAGCATCACTGTAGATGATAAACTCACCATTTTGGGAAGGTAAGGCCAAAAATGGGGCATTCACCAATCTCTTCTTCAGTTCTTGAAAACAAAAATCACATTCTTTTGTTCAAACAAATTTAATACCTTTCCGTGTTAACTTAGTTATCGGGAAAGATAACCGTGAAAATTTCTTAACAAATAGTCTGTAATGACCTGATAAGCCCAGAAAACTACGAATCTATATAACATTTCTGGGTCTTGGCCATTCATCAGCTACTTTTGTTTTGGAAGGATAAACTATTTTTCCATCTTTATTTACAATGTGCCCAAGAAAATAAATATGTTGCAACCAAAAATCACACTTTCTGAATTTTCCATACAGTTTCTTTTCTTTTAATGTTTGTAAAACAACCCTTATATGTTTTTCATGCTCCTCTTTATTTTTAGAAAATACCAGAATGTCATCAATAAATACAACCACAAACTTATCTAAGAACTCATAAAATACTCTATTCATAAGATTCATGAATACAATAGTTTCATTAGTTAATCCAAATGGCATAAAAACAAATTCATAATGCCCATATCTAGTACAAAAGGCTGTTTTCAGGATGTTATCCTCCTTTACCTTCAGCAGATGGTATCCAGATCTCAATTCAATCTTGGAAAAGTACTGAACTCCCTAGAGCTGGTCAAACAAGTCATCGATATGAGGCAAAGGATACTTGTTTTTAATAGTGACGTTATTCAAAGCTCTATAATCAATTCAAAGTCTCATGGAACCATATTTCTTTTTAACAAACAAAATAGGGGCTCCCCATGGTGAAGTGCTAGGACGAATGAAGCCTTTGTCAAGCAAATCCTGCAACTGATTTTTCAATTCAAGAAGTTCTATTGGAGCCAAACGATAAGGGGGTTTGGAAATTGGCTTAGCATTAGGAATTAAGTCAATTGTGAATTCGACTTCTCGATCAGGTATGACACCGGGTAACTCATCAAAAAAACATCAAGGAATTCATTTACCACTGGCACATCATTAATTTGATTAGTTCCCTTGTTTTCAAAAATATGTGCAAGATAACTTTCATTTACACATTTCAATAGTTTCTCAGATTTCTGATATGTTATCAATTGTATGGGTTCATTCTTGTATACAAACTGAAACTCTTTCTGAAAAAAAACTTCTTTATCTCTACAGTCAATCTTAGCATGATAATTAGAAATCCAGTCCATCCCTAGAATAACATTAAACTCAACTAAGGGTAAAACAACAAGGTTTGCAGGTAAAGTCTTTCCACAGACCACAATAGAAAGATTCTTATAATTCCTCTTTTCTATAATATTTCCCCCTGGTGTTTTAACAATAAGTTCTGGTCTCATTTGTTGAGGTGATATTTCCAATTTACCTGAAAATTTCTCAGAGATGAAGGAATGTGTGGACCCCATATCAAACAAGAATTTATCAAAATTTGAGTGAACAAACAAATTACCTGATACAACTTCATTGGATGGACCGAAATCTACTGACGTAGTCGCAAAGGATCTCACTATACTTTTCTTCTTGTATTCTGGCTTCTTTGCATCATTCAGATATCTCTTTGGGAAAGCATTTGCATAATGACCCATCTCACCACATTTAAAACACTTTACAGTCTGCTTATCAGGATTAGTCTTTGGATCATTTTCATTACAATCTCGGGCCATATGTCCAAACTTACCACATTTAAAACACTTCCCAGTTTTTCTAAGAAATTCACTAGGGTGTTTCTTGACACACTTTTCACAAACTAAAAATTGGATTTTCTTACCATCAGATTTCTTTGGTTGATTCTTACCCATTTCTTTCCACCTAGACCTCTTCTTCTCCTTGTTGCGAAAATGTATGTGATCATCAGAAAAATCTATTTCTACCCTCTCAGCACATCGTACAAGTTTCTCATAACTTTTGAATTCACGGGAGGCCAACGCCCTTTGATACCTTGGCTTCAGTCCTGAGTAAAAGTGGTTGATTTTTCTATCAAGATCCAGAATAAGATTTGGAGAATACCTCACTAGTTAGGTGAAGTTAGATTCATACACGACCACTGAATATTTATTCTTCTGTTTCAATTCAAGGAATTTATTCTCTATTCTAAGTTTCACCACCTTAGGAAAATATTTTTCACATAAAAGACTTTTAAATTCATCCAACTCTAAGGCATAAAAATCCTCTCTACCTCTGATATTCCTTACCATTGACCACCACTGATCAACTTCCCCTTTAAAACGATAAATGGAAAGACTTACCTTTTGATTGTCTGAACATCCCATAACATCAAATATCTTTTTAAGGGATTTTATCCATCCTTCAGCTGCTACTGGGTTAGAATATCTGTTGAATGCAAGAGGGTGTTGTGTCATAAAATGTTCCACTACTATTCCAAGCTGCAGATTCGGAAGGATTTCGTTTTGTTGGTGCCTCTCCTCTTCAGCATCCCTATTCCTTCTATGGACAACCATTCTGAACAAACATGTCTTAGTTGAAGCAACATGGTAATATTTAAATGCTATAACATTTAAAATTTAACAGAGTCAAAATATTTTATGTTATTCTATTAACATCACCCTAACCCCTAAATTTATCTAAACAATCCTCTGATACCAACTATAAGGACCTGACTTTATTACATTAATAATCTTGAATTTAGTCAAAAAAATACTTCCTTTTACATTGAGTATATTTTTAAATTTAGATCTTTAGAGGATTTGGACAATACATTCATAACATTACACATTATTACAGAGTGTATACCATAAAAATAGTTTCCATTTTTTTCAAAATATAAAACATTAAAAATTAAAACAAGACTCCTTGACAATTATTCAACATTTATCATGGATTCCTTCCTTGTCTAACACATCCATTAACCTATGAAAATAATTTAAAAACTTTGGATGAGCATAAAATCTCAGTAAGGGATGGAAAAGAAGGAAATATCACATTATTCCATGAATACTTGTAACGTATGAAAGCATTTTCAAAAGACATTCTTGTCACCCATATATATACTTACTTTGTGTAACATGAGATTTACACAAGATCCACACAAAACATGATAAAATAAATATAATCATAAAGTTATCTTGGGGAATTACTTACATAATCTTGTAACCATTCTTGGCTACATTATAATTTGTAACCCTCACAGCTACCTTACTTTGTGTAACCATCACAGTTACACTTGGAGTAACCATACGGCCGTCCTCCAACTTACTCATACCCAATGAATTGGAGGGAGATATAAGCCCCACCCTTCATCATAAATAATTCCAAATAACCAAAATATAATCATAAAACATGAATAATTCCATAAAAACATTTCTTTGGAATTTCGTAAAACCGAATTTAAAAAGAGGATTTTTAAAGAAAAGCCCCTTATAAATATCATAAAATTGAAGAGAGACTTAATAGAGTGGATGGAGTATGTATATATACTATAAATAAACATAATAAAACATAACATAAACATAACCCATCACTCAAACAATTTAAATATGACATAAATAATGAAGTAGAAGGTTAACCCAAAAATGGAAATCGGGTTAAGAATTCCCTTACCTCGGGTTTGTCTTACTTAAAAATTGTTTAAAATTCCTGTATTGTAACATCCCAAGTACGTAATGAATAATAGATATTTTTATATATGTCTATTAATGAATTAGATAGTGTTTTAGAGGCTTAAAATGAAAATAAATCCAATCTTAAGCATGGAATACACTAATATTTTTAAAAGATTGTTTTACTGCCTTTTGATGGTAAACCATTTTTAAATCTATCTTTTGACAATTTTATAAGCTATTTTTGTCAAAATAAACTTATTCTTTATGATTGGGACATCAAAATTTACTTTGTGTGATTTTTTGGTATTTTTCTGACAATATTCATTTTTTAATAAATAGTGAAAAATACTGCATTTTACATCAAAACTGCTTTTTAATCTAATTTATTTATATGATTATATTATATTTTGAATTAGTTTTAAAGTGAAATTAGAATATATTTTTACCATTTAATCCAATAGTGGTCATTGTAATTAATTTCACTTTGAAATTGGACTTAAACTAGTGTCAATCTTTTGATACTTATTGTTTCATAAAAAAACACTATTTGCTCTGACATCAGGAATTAATTATTAAGTTAATTAATGAAACTTATATGTTCTGAATTTTGTAAAATAGAAATTTTTTTTGAATTCAGAATATCAAATATAGATTAGGGTGAAGTTTTGGTATTTTTTTGAAAAACTTCAATTTTTGATGAATAGTGAAACCACTAAGTGGTACCTAAAAAACTGATTTTACGTTTAAATAAAACTTTTCCACTTCTGTGATTTTATTTTCAAAAATCTGACATACATGGTTTTCATTAAGAATTAAAACGTGGTTCAATGAGATTAAAATAATTTTTTGGATAATAGTAACTTTTAAGTTCTTAATCGTGATTAGAGGTAATTAGTGTAGTTTAAGGTAAAAATAATGTTTTAATAATATGAGATGAGCTTGACACATGTCCTACCCTCATTGGATGTGTCATGGACGACCCATAAAATCCATGGTTCAACTTAGGTACCCCATGGAGCCACTTTGGTTGGGAAATGACATAAATAACTTTTTATTTAATGTAAAAGTAAAAATGACACAAACATGAGATGTTTTACTAAAACAATTTTTACATGGGGTTATACAAGTCAGATTTTTAACTATAAATATTAATTAGAAAGATAAAAATATTTCCTACATCATAGTATTTTTTTTATAATTTTTAGACTTTAAAAAAATTAAATTATTTTTGACATCATGATGATGCAGCGATTACCTCATTAATAAAGGATTTAAATAAAATGAAATGATAATGTAAAATCTATGACCTACACATGTCCAAAACCTATTGGATGGGTGGATTTCTAACCCTTATCACCTTACCCTAGAATTATATCAATGTGGGACCTTTTTAATCCGAAACTCATTTTAAAATAAATTAACATTTCTTTACTTTCCAAGAGTGCCCCTCCTCTCCTCTTATAAAAGGCCCCCACCTCTACCTCCTTACCCACACTTCCAAAGCTTTTGTCTCAGCCAAACCTTGCCCATTTTGTCTCTCCACATCCCTATATTACTCCTTGAAGCCTCACTTTGGGCAAAAGTCTTCCCAAGTAAGCCTTTGAGCTCAAACCAAAGGGAGTTACCCGATTTTAAGGTAATGTCTTCACTTGAGTCCTTTTGTTTTATTTTACTTCTCCAACCCCATAAACTCTTTTTATTCATTTATTTTGTAAAAAATCCAGTATCTTCAATATACTAGGATTTTTTATAAGAAGTATTCGAGCTACACTTACACACACATAAATCTAATGGTTAAAGAACATACTGTTTCCGTGGATGGCGAATTTCGGCCTCCCGAAACGATGATTGTTCAACATTATTTTAACACCTTAAAAGGTGGCCATTAAGATGACACTATATTTATATATGATATATAATATGTTTATGTTTTCCTTAAGCTTATGTATTTTTCATTTTGGACATACCTTTTTGGTTTCCATTATGGGTAAACGCGATATCTTCATTTAAGGAAGTGCGGACTACCGCCCCCTCAAAGTGATTTGATTCGTTAAATACCATATGTGGGACGTATAAAGGATGGAGTTATGATATTATATATGATATTAAATTGGAATTATAATATACCTTTATATCATTATGATTCCATTCTATAAAATATGAAATAGAAATGAAAGTAGCATTCATGCGTACGTATGGCTTACCGTCTCCATGAACGGTGCATTTCATTTCTTACCTCTAAATGATTATGTAATATTATAAATGCATGTATATACTGGATATATATGATATATATGATATATACATCATGATTATAATTCTGGATATAATGGATACATGAACAACTTGTAATTATAAAAGGTTTATTTTTGACTCAAGTACCAATGATCGTTAAAACGACCGTTATTAACTTAAATGATTACATAGTGTTAATGACATGGCAATAAGTGATATAAAAGGAATAATGAACTTGAAAAAGGTTCTTAAACAAGTAGAAATTAACTCAATTTTATTATTCAGGAGATTAAATAACGACCGAGTCAAGTCGGACCCGAGGTATGGGACTTCGTCTCAATCTCCTTTCATTGAGGCATATTTTGTTTTATACACAAACTTTTTTTATATGGTGTATAAACCCCTTTGACTTTTATGTTTATTCAAAAGGAATATTTTTTATACGAAGCATTTACTAAACGAAAAAATGGAATGTTTTTGTCATACGTATGCGGCGACAATGACTTCTCCACCGCCGTGACCATTATTTGAGTTTCGGCTTCCTCTACAAGCCATACCTTCTTTTTAAAGAAAAATAAATACCATGTTTTACTTTTCTTTTATTTTGGTATTTAAAATGGTTTTGATAATGTTTTTATTATATCACTGTGTTATTGATATCTTGTGATTGAAATGTGGAAATGTTATGTTTACTTTATGCATGTTTTATGTGATACGATTATGTTATGGTTCTTGGGCATTGTTATGAAGACGGGTGGTTCCATGATAAACTAAGGGCGGGTGAGCCCGATATAGCTCTCCAATGCCTTGGGTAATGCGAAGGAGTGAAACATTAAGGTTTCTCTGAATAGATTTAGGGAATATACTGTGATGGGTATTCCAAATGTAACCAATAGGGTTACTCCCTACGTAAGAATGTTATGAATGCCTCAAGTTACCTTTATGTCTTATGATTTCTATGATTTATTCATGATTTAATGAGGTATGTTAAAGTTCTTATGTTTTATGGGTAAAGTATGATTTCATTTTTATGTGTATATGTACCCATGTTTCCTTTCCATATTTTTTGTATCCCTTACTGAGATTTTTATGCTCATCCAAAGTTTTTGAAATGTTTTTCACACGTCAATGGAAAGGTACATGATATGATGACAGTGTCAAGGAAGTGTCAAGAAAGAATCCATGTTTTATTTTAAATATGTTTCCATTGATGGGAAAAATGAATACTATATTTTATGTAACCACTTTGTTTAAATGTGGAATGTAATGCAAGTTTTATGTTCCAATTCTCTAAAACTCTAAACCTGAAAATATCCTCAAGTTGTAATCTTGTAATAACTCAAGATTAAGTAAGTTTTAAGGTCGGGGCCTTATAGTTGGTACCAGAGGTCGATTTAGATAAATTTAGGAGTTATAATTCTATTAAATGATTATCCAAATTTTTTTTATGGTCAAATTGAAATGATATAGAATTTGAAGATTACCATGTTGCTTCATCTAAGACATGTTTGTTCAGAATGGTTTTCCGCAGAGGAAACAGGGAAGCAGTACTAGGAAGGCATACAGAAGGAAATAACCTTCTGAATCAGCATCCTGAGATGGTCAGAACTGGAACTGAACAGTTTGTTGCAGTAATGGCACAATTGAATCAAGCGATAAACGGTGGTGTTATCCATGCACGAGATCAGCCAGATCAACCGCAGAGGAACATGTCAGTGGTGGAACATTTCATAAGGCAACATCCCCCATCATTCAGTGGATCATCTGACCCTGTGCTAGCTGAAGGGTGGATTAAAGCACTAGAGAAGATTTTCGATGTCATGGGGTGTAGAGACCCGAAGCCTGACGTACATTGACATTACATTACTTTTGCGGAATACTTAGTACATAAAAAAAACACACACACACAAGGATCGTAATAGTTTAGTGTCTTTGGAAACTCGGAACGTAATCTTCTAATCGTGGTGAAAGATCTTCAATATCTCCCATAAAGATCTTCCCTTTTTTTTACCTAAAACCTTTCTTTATATCCTGGGGAAAAGAAAACATAAAAGGGTGAGCTCAAATGCTCAGTAAGGGTATACAAAAGAAAAATCAATCACATCATATTCATAAGAACATAACTTTTGGAAATCTTAACCTGCAAAAGAGAGCATAATTTCATAACATGGGATAAATCATAGTAGTGAAATGAAATACCAATAATCATAACTTAAAACATGAAACTTTGTGGCATACACACATAATCATAGAGAATCATTTCTTGTTAGTCAAGACTCATTGCCAAGACTATCTTAGTAGACAAAGTCCCTTTCTGAATTGAGTAACCCTCGTTTCAGTCCTGTTTTACTGAACCGGTATAACCTACCATTTCAGCCATGTCTATCTCATGAGATATAAAATCTTTACCCAATGCATTTTAGGGAGATATAGGTCCCACCCATCTTATAATGAATCCTTTCTTATGTGTGCCACATAATCTTAAATCATACATCATCGCATAACACATGTAACAAAAATGGGATTCTTGAAACATCATGACATCATAAAACAAATCATATAAGGTAAATGACTTCATAAAAATAATTTCCTCAAAACATAATCAAATTAGTGTAATAATAGGAATAAAAAAAACCCTATATTATCTTAGATGGAAAATAATTTTGATAAAACATTTGAACTCCATTCTTGAGGAAAATATCCTTTCTACTTCAAAAACATTTTTCCTTTCATAACATGTCATACGACTTTAAAATAAAATAAGTTGATTAAAAATAAACTTGAAAACTTGTAAAGTAAGTTTCTTGGAAATAATGTTTTAAAAATCCATTCATGCCATATAAGTTAAAAAAAACATTCTTCGTACTTTTGTCGGAAAAGTCAAAAAGTACCTCGTACGAAAAACGACAAAAGATTCCTTTCATAAATATTACTAAAAACTCACCGAAGGGTAAAAATGGATTTAAACAATTTTAGGTGGATGGAAATAATATTAAATATTGATTAAACATGGATGTGGATGATAAAATACACCCCAGTAAATACTTACGAATAAACAATCTCAGATAAAATGAGATTGTGATATTTTCCCTTACCTTAGGTCCGACTTGCTTTGTACGTGTCCGAAACTCCTGTATAATGATTTAAATCATGTTATTGACTTATTCCAGAATCATATTCATTTTTATTATATCATATATTGTCCACTTATGAATTTATATTACCCGTTCTTTTGTAAATTCATGTTAAAGTAGCGTTTTGGGTAAAATTGTCTCATTTGTCGTTCGTGTTTTTAACTTGTAATTATTCATATGATTACTTAGATCATTATTACTTAATTCCAGAATATAAAACATGATTTATATATATATATTCATAATACACATATATAATAAATCAGTAAATGGAAAGAAATACACCGTTCATGGAGACGGTAGTCCGTACGTACGCATGAACGCTGTTTTCGTTTCCTTATTGAATTGAATGGAATTAAGTAGATGACATACATATAAATATAAATAATTCCAGTATCATTATTAGGTCATATATTTGATTAGTACTTATTATATATACTTTATAATCATTCATGAATGGTTAATCATTGAGAATGAATCTCATCGCGTCGTGGAGACGGTAGTCCGTACGTACGCACGAGCGATGATATCGTTCCCATGGTCGTGGAATTGTGTTGAAGTGTATGTATAATATTTCAGTATCAATATCAATTTATAATAATCATATATAGTTACTCATTACACCTTTATACCCATCCAATTAAGGTGGTGGCAGAAAATAGATTACACCACGGCGTGGAGACGGTATTCCGTACGTACGCACGCACGATGATTTCCTTTTTCCGTAGGATGGATAGAAGGTTAATTAGAGTTGTTTCATATTTATAATAACATATCAGTATGTAATTAATACTGATGTTATTACTTTGTCATGAAACAACTAAAGAAGAAGAAGTTGAAGAAGAAAGAAATTGAAAAGATCGGTAATGGATATTACCTCTTCTTTGAAACGCCTCTTTGAATCCTCCACTTAGGGAACTAAGATTGGTATTTGAAGAAGATTAGGACCTCTAGGATTATTCTAGGGAAGTGTAGAAGGGATTTTGGCAGAGGTTTTCCGAGCTTGAGTGCTCAAATTGGTGTGAGGAGGAGGGGGAGGAGGTGTCCTTTTATAAGGGAGGAGAGGGGCACCTTAGGAATATCTCAAAATATTATTTTATATTAAAGTCAAAATCGGTTTATAATGGTTCCAAAGGGTCTTATTTCAAAGCTAAAGTGGGGATGGGTCAAAATCCTATCATCCAATAAGATTTAGACAAGTTTAGGGTATTATTTTAACCTTATCAATTAGATTTAACTCTAAGTTAAATAATTTAACTTTTACCGTGTCTTTTTGTTTTCTTTCACTATATGGTTAATACACTTACTATAACATGTGAAACGAACCTAAAATTGTTTATTATTAATACATATATCCTTATCTAAGTCATTTGGCCGAACCTTAGATTTTTCGGAATAAAATAACAATTAATAATATAATATTTTATTTAAAAACTATTTTGTGTAAATTTTGACACTATTTGATATATGATTTTTTTGAAAGTCATAACAGAATTATATGTTCAAACCAAGTTGATTAAATCAATACTAATATATTATAGTAACCTAGAAAATTATTGTAATTCATAAAAAGTCTCAAATTACATTTATTTGGGCATTTATAACATCAATTATGTCAATATTTCATTAATAAGACAATTACTGCATCATCTTTATGTCATAATAAATGATAATTATTTAATCCCTAAAAATTCTAAATAAATTATTATGATGTAGATAATTGTATTAGATTTCTGGAGACTATTCATTTTCGAAGTTTCATGAAGTTTATCACTAGATTAAAATTATTATACTTATAAGCTTTAAGAAAGTGACATGTTGTCACATTCTTTGGTTTTAATAATAATTAAATTATTTTCATTGACAAAATTTAATTAAATTAATCTAACCCGACCCTTAGGTGATATGGGTCGTTTTTTAGTCATCCAATAGGATTTTGACATTTGTTAAGGTAATTTTAAAATATTATATTTACCCTTAATTACCCGATTTACCTTTAACTATGGTAAATAAAATTTACCGTAGTTACTATTCATAATTCCCCAAAATAAAAAGTATCCTATTAACATAATTTGGACCCACTGATTCCAAATATGGAATCCATTTTTTAAAATTCAAAACACAGAAGTTGCAGAAATTAAATTAAAATTAATCCCGTTGTCGAATAAAAACGAGTTTTTTGTTTAAAACATTGCAAAAGATTGAATTGATTTAACCCACGAATTCAAGGTAAAATAAATGCTAATGACATACATTATATTAAATGGTAAAAATATATTCTATTTATACTTTAAAACCATTCAATATTATAATTTAACCACATAATATATTACGATGAAAAAAATTGTTTTTAATTAAAATATAGCGTGTTTTTATTATTCATTAAAATGTGAAAGTTACCAGAATAATATGAAAAATTTATCCAAAGTAAATTTTTATTTCTTGATTATAAAGAAGAATTTTATTTTGTCAAATTGAACTTATAAACATGTCAAAAACCAGATTTAAAGTGGGTGCGCCATCAAAAGGCAGCAAAACTGTATTTTTTGAAAAATACTTATTTTACCCGAAAAATTTATTTTGTTCTTATACCATGTTCTAGAAATGTGTAAGATGAATAATAATGTTATAAAATTCAAAATTTAGTTAATACTATTCATAACGGCTAGTTCATGACAATATTATAATAATATATCATTGTTTATTAAAACCCGGTATTGCGTACAACACACGCTATCGAGGAAGGTCGCGATTGCGTGTAATGCAAGCCAAGTCAGGGTTGCGTGTTGTGAAAGAATCCTTCGTTGTTTCGTATAACATAATCCAACCATATTTCATTTATACATTTAATATATATATATATATACTCAATGTTGCGTAGAATAACTATTATCAAAATTGTATGTAACACGATCCAAGAATAGTGTTGCGTATACTGCAAGCTAATACGGTGTTGCGTATAGCGTAAGGTAATCTTGGTGTAGAATACAACACAAGACATTAATGAAATTAAAATAATATTTTTCATAAAATCTCGGGGTGTTACATTCTACCCCCCTTAAAATGAATTTCTCCCTCGAAATTCGTCGGGGTTATAAATGGTTTACTATTTGAAAGTTTCTTTGACAGAAACCCACATCGTAAAAAGGAATACCAAAACTTATCTTTAAAAACTAAAGTATAAAACGTAATGGTTACCCAAGTTAACTAATCACTGGGTATCCACATAGGTGAAAATATGGATATGGAAGAGAAATCTAACAATCATGTTCTGATGGAGAGTGGTAGAGAACATGGATATGGAAAAGCTAGCAATCACAAATCCATAAATTTGTGACGATCTAAGGTACCATCTGATTAACCAGATATAAGAGCACTAGGACAAAATTTTTGGTTTTAAAGATCGTTTCCCTAAAGTTGAAGAATTTTAATTAGAATAAATATTTACTTTATTTTGGTACAATCTCACTGTTGTTCGTGCCTTGAACAATTTCCACTTCATCTCTTAAATAAATGAAGTTGAATTTGTTATTCGTGAAGTGTTAGTATGACAGGTCATTCCATTTGTCTCAAACAAAAGGTTAGCAAAAGTTATTAAATATACATAAGTCATTATTTAGTGAGATTAATCATATATGGTTCCTAAAATGGACTTATACTTCATATATCATACTGCTTAATATAATAAAACTAGTTTCTACTAAATAGGGACTTCCTGTAGGTCAGTGGTACGCGATAAAGGCCAGTCGCACTTCGGTTGTGGGTTCGATTCCCACAGCCTTGTCCGAAGCGATGGGCTGTCGCCCGTCCTGCAGGTTTTCCTTTTTCTAAAACTATATTACTATAACATCCCATCAATAATATCGAGAAAACTTATATCCTTATACAATACTAACTTATGTCCAACATAATCCATTCCAATCTTTAGGCTTATCCATAATAATGCAGTCCACTCTCATAACATAGTGAAAACGATTACTAGAGATTTAATACCATTGTTGATCCCCATATATCATAAGATATGTTTTTTTGGTCACATTCCAAATATTCAAAGTCCTTAATCATGTATTCTCTTGAATACCTTAGTGAAAACATGAATGCAGTTTAAAGTTAACACTTTCCACATACCAAAATCCTCAAAATTATATATACTCAAACCATGATATCACTTAGTCCTTATATCAATCATGAGCTCATGAATACTATTAAACATTTCATTTTCTCGTTTTCCCTTCATTATGCGCATATCATCTTATTTCCAAAAAATATCTCAATCACTTTGAATACCACATCAATAAATATTGCAATACTCAATGATACAACATTATTTTGGAATCCCATTACATAAACACTTAATCATTCCACCACATCGTTGTCATATTCAACATTGCCAATAGTGATCGCATGTGACTTCCCTTTGTCCTTTTCCTTCAGTGGTTTCTCATGTTGATCATCACTAACCCTTGGATTAGGGCATTTATTAGCATAATGCCCCATTTCCTTGCACTTGAAGCATTGAAGTGTTGGTGGTGCGTTCTCTGCAGTGTTTGCTTTATTCACATCATTAGAAAACCTTTTTCCATTACTTCGACACTCAGCTGCTCGATGACCTTTTTTCCACACTTAAAACATTTTCTAGTCCCTTTAAGACAATCTCCACCATGCTTCTTTCCACACTTTGTGCATAAGGAAACATTCATCTTCTTTTCACCATTATTCTAAGATTTCTCCTTGAACTCCATCTTTCGTTTCTTGTCAAAACCATGAGATGGATATGTAACACCAACTTCTATTTCTACCTTGATAACACAACGCACAATTTCTTCATAGCTACTGAAGTATCTTATAGCTAATTCCCTTCGAAGACTTGGTTTTAAGCCACTGAAAAATCGATCAACTTTACTTTCAGGTTGGATGATAATGCCAGATGCATACCTTGCAAGTCTTGTAAAATTCGCTTCGTATATATCAACAGATTCATCATCCTTTTGCTTTAGTTCAAGAAACTCCTTCTCCATCTTTGTTAGAAGAATACGAGGGAAGTACTTATTGAAAAATAAGTTCTTGAACTCGTCCCATTCCATGGACTCAATTTCATCTCTTTGCCTTGTATTCTTGATAAGATTCCACCATTGATCAGCTTCACCTTCCAAACGATATACTGCTAAGATGACTTTATCATGTTCAGAACATTGAAGAACTGAAAATATCTTTTCAGTGGTACTGATCCATTGTTCAGCAACAAGTGGATCAGAAGACCCACTGAAAGAAGGTGGACGTTGCCTCATGAAGGACTCAATAGAATATTGTTCCCTTCTCTGCTCATTTGGAAGTCCAGAATGATTCATAGCTTGTGTAAGTATAGCAATAAGATTTTTCACTCCATATCCCATAACATTTGTTTGTTCAGGAGGACAATCATTGCATTGTCCATTGCATTGATCAACACGGTTCCTTCGGGTTCCAGCCATCGTCTAAAACCTAAAAAGAATAGTGTGAGAGGCAAAAATAATGCTAGGGAAAACAACATAATAAAGGTAGAGTACATTCAATATCTAACATCTTAGGTTTAATTCTAAGATCGTTAGCGCAATTCTAGGACTATAACCTATACGTATACTTAACCTTAGAGACATCCCTAGACATACCGTAGAAATATCTCTAGGGATCTCACTAACGTTTTCGCATCCTAGTTTCCAAAGGTTGACTAAACCTTTCCTCTGATACCAACTGTAGAGACCCGAAGCCTGACGTACATTGACATTACATTACTTTTGCGGAATACTTAGTACATAACAAAAACACACACACACAAGGATCGTAATAGTTTAGTGTCTTTGGAAACTCGGAACGTAATCTTCTAATCGTGGTGAAAGATCTTCAATATCTCCCATAAAGATCTTCCCTTTTTTTTACCTAAAACCTTTCTTTATATCCTGGGGAAAAGAAAACATAAAAGGGTGAGCTCAAATGCTCAGTAAGGGTATACAAAAGAAAAATCAATCACATCATATTCATAAGAACATAACTTTTGGAAATCTTAACCTGCAAAAGAGAGCATAATTTCATAACATGGGATAAATCATAGTAGTGAAATGAAATACCAATAATCATAACTTAAAACATGAAACTTTGTGGCATACACACATAATCATAGAGAATCATTTCTTGTTAGTCAAGACTCATTGCCAAGACTATCTTAGTGGACAAAGTCCCTTTCTGAATTGAGTAACCCTCGTTTCAGTCCTGTTTTACTGAACCGGTATAACCTACCATTTCAGCCATGTCTATCTCATGAGATATAAAATCTTTACCCAATGAATTGGATGGAGATATAGGTCCCACCCATCTTATAATGAATCCTTTCTTATGTGTGCCACATAATCTTAAATCATACATCATCGCATAACACATGTAACAAAAATGGGATTCTTGAAACATCATGACATCATAAAGCAAATCATATAAGGTAAATGACTTCATAAAAATAATTTCCTAAAAACATAATCAAATCAGTGTAACAATAGGGATAAAAATAGAACCCTATATTATCTTAGATGGAAAATAATTTTGATAAAACATTTGAACTCAATTCTTGAGGAAAATATCCTTTCTACTTCAAAAACATTTTTCCTTTCATAACATGTCATACGACTTTAAAATAAAAGAAGTTTATTAAAAATAAACTTGAAAACTTGTAAAGGAAGTTTCTTGGAAATAATGTTTTAAAAATACATTCATGCCGTATAAGTTAAAAAAAACATTCTTCGTACTTTTGTCGGAAAAGTCAAAAAGTACCTCGTACGAAAAACGACAAAAGATTCCTTTCATAAATATTACTAAAAACTCACCGAAGGGTAAAAATGGATTTAAACAATTGTAGGTGGATGGAAATAATATTACATATTGATGAAACATGGATGTGGATGATAAAATACACCCCATTAAATACTTACGAATAAACAATCTCAGATAAAAATGAGATTGTGATATTTTCCCTTACCTTAGGTCCGACTTGCTTTGTACGTGTCCGAAACTCTTTTATAATGATATAATCATGTTATTGACTTATTCCAGAATCATATTCATTGTTATTATATCATATATGGTCCACTTATGAATTTATATTACCCGTTCTTTTGTAAATTCATGTTAAAGTAGCGTTTTGGGTAAAATTGTCTCATTTGTCGTTCGTGTTTTTAACTTGTAATTATTAATATGATTACTTAGATCATGATTACTTAATTCCATAATATAAAACATGATTTATATATATATATATTCATAATACACATATATAATAAATCAGTAAATGGAAAGAAATACACCGTTCATGGAGACGGTAGTCCGTACGTACGCATGAACGCTGTTTTCGTTTCCTTATTGAATTGAATGGAATTAAGTAGATGACATACATATAAATATAAATAATTCCAGTATCATTATTAGGTCATATATTTGATTAGTACTTATTATATATACTTTATAATCATTCATGAATGGTTAATCATTGAGAATGAATCTCATCACGTCGTGGAGACGGTAGTCCGTACGTACGCACGAGTGATGATATCGTTCCCATGGTCATGGAATTGTGTTGAAGTGTATGTATAATATTTCAGTATCAATATCACTTTATAATAATCATATATAGTTAATCATTACACCTTTATACCCATCCAATTAAGGTGGTGGCAGAAAATAGATTACACCACGGCGTGGAGACGGTATTCCGTACGTACGCACGCGCAGTGATTTCCTTTTTCCATAGGATGGATAGAAGGTTAATTAGAGTTGTTTCATATTTATAATAACATATCAGTATGTAAGTAATAATGATGTTATTACTTTGTCATGAAACAACTAAAGAAGAAGAAGTTGAAGAAGAAAGAAATTGAAAAGATCGGTAATGGATATTACCTCTTCTTTGAAACGCCTCTTTGAATCCTCCACTTAGGGAACTAAGATTGGTCTTTGAAGAATATTAGGACCTCTAGGATTATTCTAGGGAAGTGGAGAAGGGAGTTTTTCAGGGGTTGGCCGAGCTTGAGTGCTCAAATTGGTGTGAGGAGGAGGGGGAGGAGGTGTCCTTTTATAAGGGAGGAGAGGGGCACCTTAGGAATATCTCAAAATATTATTTTATATTAAAGTCAAAATCGGTTTATAATGGTTCCAAAGGGTCTTATTTCGAAGCTAAAGTGGGGATGGGTCGAAATAATATCATCCAATAGGATTTATACAAGTTTAGGGTATTATTTTAACCTTATCAATTAGATTTAACTCTAAGTTAAATAATTTAACTTTTACCATGTCTTTTTGTTTTCTTTCACTATATGGTTAATACACTTACTATAACATGCCAAACGAACCCGAAATTGTTTATTATTAATAAATATATCCTTATCTAAGTCATTTGGCCGAACCTTAGATTTTTAGGAATAAAATAAAAATTAATAATATAATATTTGATTTAAAAACTATTTTGTGTCAATTTTGACACTATTTGATATATGATTTTTGTGAAAGTCATAACAGAATTATATGTTCGAACCAAGTTGATTAAATCAACAATAATATATCATAGTAACCTATAAAATTAGTGGAATTCATAAAAAGTCTCAAATTACATTTATTTGGGCATTTATAACATCAATTATGTCAATATTTCATTAATAAGACAATTATTGCATCATCTTTATGTCATAATAAATGATAATTATTTAATCCCTAAAAATTATAAATAAATTACTATGATGTAGATAATTGTATTATATTTATGGAGACTATTCATGTTCGAAGTTTCATGAAGTTTATCACTAGATTAAAATTATTATACTTATAAGCTTTAAGAAAGTGACATGTTGTCACATTCTTTGGTTTTAATAATAATTAAATTATTTTCATTGACAAAATTTAATTAAATTAATATAACCCGACCCTTAGGTGATATGGGTCGTTTTTTAGTCATCCAATAGGATTTTTACATTTGTTAGGGTAATTTTAAAATATTATATTACCCTTAATTACCCAATTTTCCTTTAACTATGGTAAATAAAATTTACCGTAGTTACTATTCATAATTCCCAAAAATAAAAAGTATCCTATTAACATAATTTGAACCCACTGATTCCAAATATGGAATCCATTTTTTAAAATTCAAAATACAGAAGTTGCAGAAATTAAATTAAAATTAATCCCGTAGTCGAATAAAAACGAGTTTTTTGTTTAAAACATTGCAAAAGATTGAATTGATTTAACCCACGAATTCAAGGTAAAATCAATGCTAATGACATAAATTATATTAAATGGTAAAAATATATTCTATTTATACTTTAAAACCATTAAATATTATAATTTAACCACATAAGATATTACGATGAAAAAAATTGTTTTTAATTAAAATATAGCGTGTTTTTACTATTCATTAAAATGTGAAAGTTACCAGAATAATATGAAAAATTTATCCAAAGTAAATTTTTATTTCTTGATTCTAAATAAGAATTTTATTTTTTCAAATTGAACTTATAAACATGTCAAAAACCAGATTTAAAGTGGGTGCGCCATCAAAAGGCGGCAAAACTGCATTTTTTGAAAAATACTTATTTTACCCGAAAAATTTATTTTGTTCTTATACCATGTTCTAGAAATGTGTAAGATGAATAATAATGTTATAAAATTCAAAATTTAGTTAATACTATTCATAACGGCTAGTTCATGACAATATTATAATAATATATCATTGTTTATTAAAACCCGGTATTGCGTACAACACACGCTATCGAGGAAGGTCGCGATTGCGTGTAATGCAAGCCAAGTTAGGGTTGCGTGTTGTGAAAGAATCCTTCGTTGTTTCGTATAACAGAATCCAACCATATTTCATTTATACATTTAATATATATATATATATATATATATATACTCAATGTTGCGTAGAATAACTATTATCAAAATTGTATGTAACACGATCTAAGAATAGTGTTGCGTATACTGCAAGCTAATACGGTGTTGCGTATAGCGCAAGGTAATCTTGGTGTAGAATACAACACAAGACATTAATAAAATTAAAATAATATTTTTCATAAAATCTCGGGGTGTTACATGGGGTGTCCAGACAATCAAAAGGTTAGTCTTTCTATTTACCGTTTGGAGGGTGAAGCAGATCAGTGGTGGTCGATGGTTAAAAATATCAGGGACGCTGATGAGATTGATGCTCTCGACTGGGATGAATTCAAAGGTATGTTTCTTGAAAAGTATTTTCTTAAGGCTGTTCGACTTAGGATGGAAAAACAATTCTTGGAATTGAGGCAAGAGGAAGACTCAGTGGCTACCTATGAAGAAAGGTTCACTCGATTGGCAAGGTATGCTCCAAATTTTATCCGAGACCTTGATAGTAAAATCAATTGTTTTTACTCAGGATTAAAGCCAAAATATCAAAGGGCATTAGCTTCTCGTGAGTTTAAAAGTTATGAAAAGCTTGTTTGATGTGCTGAGAAGGTGGAAATGGAGTTTGCTGATGATCAAGTGTTCTACAACAACCAACAGAAGAAGATACCGAGGTGGCAGGAGAAAGGGAAGAATTATTCAAAAAAGTCTGATGGTAAGAAATCAAAGTTTCCAGTTTGTGATAAATGTGGCAAAAGGCATGCTGGGGAATGTCTTCTGAATTCTAGAAAGTGCTACTGATGTGGTAAGATGGGACATAAGGCTCGTGATTGCACTGAAAAAGATCAAGGTGATGGTAAGTTAAAATTTTATTTACAGTTAGTGAAATGTTTTAAGTGCAATGAGATGGGTCACTATGAAAACGAGTGTCCGACAAAGAGCTCGAGTGATGAGAAGCAGTTATACTACAAGAAGAAAGGGGCGGTGGAATCCTTTGCAATTACTTCAGCAGATGTGGGGCCATCAAATGAAGTTGTATCAGGTACTTTGTTTATTTTTTCAGATTATGTCAGTGTGTTGTTTGATTCGGGGTCTACACATTCTTTCATCTCTGAAAACTTTTCTAGTAAAATGGGAATACCATCTCAAGAAATGACTCCTGAAATTTTGGTAAAAACACCTGGGGGAAATGTTGAGGCAAAAAGAATTTATAAGAATCTTCCTATCCTTATCTGTGGAAAGAACCTACTTGAAAACCTTATTGTTCTACCTCTAGTAGAGTTTGATGTTATCCTGGGTATGTATTGGCTCTCTATTTACCATGCTAAGATTGACTGTAGAGCTAAAGAAGTTTCTTTTCAGAAAGACTTTCAGTTTGTGTACAAGAATGAACCCTTACTGTTGATAACATATCAAGAGGCCGAGAAACTTGTAAAAGATGGAAATGAATGTTACCTTGCACACATCATTGAAAATAAAGGAACTGTTCAGATTAATGATGTGCCAGTGGTAAATGAGTATCCTGATGTTTTCCTGATGAGTTTCCTGGAATAATACCAGATCGGGAAGTTGAGTTTACTGTTGACTTAGTTCCTGATGCTAAGCCAATTTCAAAACCCCCTTATCGAATGGCTCAAATTGAACTTTTAGAGTTGAAGGAGCAATTGCATGATTTATTAGAGAAAGATTTCATTCGACCTATCATGTCACCATGGGTTTCTTCTATTTTATTTGTTAAAAATAAAGATGGTTCTATGAGACTTTGCATTGATTATAGAAACTTGAATAACATCATTGTGAAGAACAAATATCCTTTTCCTCATATCGATGATTTGTTTGATCAGCTCCAGGGAGCTCAGTATTTTTCAAAGATTGACCTGAGATCGGGGTACCATCAGCTAAAGGTAAAGGAATCAGATGTTCCGAAGACTGCGTTTCGTACAAGATATGGTCATTATAAATTTTTAGTAATGCCTTTTGGGCTAACCAATTCACCTGCTGTATTCATAAACTTAATGAATAGAATTTTCCATGAGTTCTTGGATAAGTTTGTGGTGGTTTTCATTGATGATATTTTGGTGTTTTCTAAAAGTAAAGAGGAGCATGAAAGACATTTAAGGGTTATTTTTCAAACCTTAAAAGAAAAGAAATTGTATGGGAAATTCAGAAAGTGTGAGTTTTGGTTGCAACAAATTTCTTTCCTTGGTCACATTATTTCAAAAGATGGGATAACTGTTGATCATGCAAAAACAAAAGTTGTGGAATACTGGCCAAGACCCACAAATGTAACTGAGATTCATAGCTTCCTTGGTTTGGAAGGCTATTACCAAAGATTTGTTAGAAATTTTTCACAGTTATCTATTCCAATGACTAAGCTAACTCAGAAGGGTGTGAAGTTTATCTGGAAAAAAGAATGTGATGATTGTTTTCAGAAGTTGAAAAGAAGATTGGTGAATGCTCCAGTTTTGGCACTACCTTCCAGGAATGGTGAGTTTTTTATCTACAGTGATGCTTCATTGAAAGGACTTGGTTGTGTCCTAATTCAGAATGATCAGGTAATTTCTTATGCTTCACGACAGTTGAAAACTCATGAGGTAAATTACCCTATACATGATTTGGAATTAGCTGCTATTGTTTTCGCTTTAAAAAAATTAGAGGCATCATTTGTATGGAGTAAAGTGTGAAATATATACTGATCACAAAAGTTTAAAGTATATATTCACTCAGAAAGAGTTAAACATGAGACAGAGGAGATGGCTGGAATTAATCAAGGATTATGATTGTACAATTCATTACCATCCAGGAAAAGCAAATAAAGTGGATGATGCTTTGAGTCGAAAAAGTAATGCTTCATTAACAATGTTGCGTTTGGAACGTGATCCTTTGGTTAAGGATTTGATGAACTTTGGCATAGAAGTTGTTGGAGTAGGAAGTTCTTATGTTTTGTTTCAGGTATCAGTGAGATCATCTTTATCAGACAGAATCAAGAAAGCACAGAAGCATGATAGTGAGTTGCAGAAAAAGGTAGAGCTGGTTCAGAAGGGTAAGTTTCCTGAATTCAACATTGATAATGATTTTGTTTTGAGATTTTGGAAGAGATTGTGTGTGCCTTGTGATTCACAGTTGAAGAGAGAGTTGTTATGTGAAGCTCATAGTTCTCCATTTTCAGTTCATCCTGGCAGTACTAAGATGTACAGAGATCTGCGGGAGTATTACTGGTGGGATGGAATGAAAAGAGATATTGCTAATTTTACTGTGAAGTGTTTGACTTGTCAACAGGTTAAAGCAGAGCGGCAGTTACCGAAAGGGATGCTTCAGCCTTTACCAGTGCCAGAGTGGAAATGGGAGAATATATCCAAGGACTTTGTTGTGGGATTACTGAAGGCATCTCGAGGTAATAATGCAATCTGGGTTATTGTTGATCGCTTGACTAAATCTGCTCATTTCCTTGCTATACGAGATACTTTCTCTCTAGATCAACTTTCCTGTTTGTATCTTAAAGAGATAGTCAGGTTACATGGAGTTCCTCTCTCCATTGTATCCGATCGTGATCCCAGGTTTACTTATAACTTTTGTAAGGGCCTTCAGAAGTCATTGGGTACTAAATTAAATTTTAGTACAACTTTTCATCCTCAATCAGATAGGCAGTCAGAAAGAACAATTCAGACCTTGGAGGATATGCTACGAGCTTGTTCGATGGATTATCAGGGAAGTTGGGACCAACATCTTTCTTTGGTTGAATTTTCATATAATAACAGTTTTCATTCCAGTATACAGATGGCACCATTTGAGGCGTTATATGGGAAGCGGTGTTGAACTCCAGCTTTTTGGGATGAAGTGGGTGAAAGAAAGCTGATGGGACCAGAATTGGTAGAAGAGTTGGCAGAAAAAGTTCAGCTGATACAGAAACACATGAGAACAGCTCAGAGAAGACAGAAGAGTTATGTGGATAAGCGGAGGAAGGATCTCTCTTTTGAGGTAGGTGATCATGTTTTTCTCAAAGTATCACCATGGAAAAGTGTGATGCGATTTGGTAAGAAAGGAAAGCTGAGTCCAAGGTTCATTGGACCATATGAAATTCTGGAGAGAGTTGGATCAGTTACTTACCGAGTGGCTTTACCTCCGAGTTTATCTCAGGTACACAATGTTTTTCATGTTTCGATGTTGAGAAAGTATATGCCAGATCCATCTCATGTTTTGAGTCCAGAGGTAGTTCAGCTGGAAGAGAACCTATCTTATGAGGAACAACCGGTCCAGATTCTTGACCACAGGGAGAAAGTGTTACGGAATAAGGTGATTAATCAGGTAAAGGTTTTGTGGAAAAACCACATGATGGAAGAGGCAACATGAGAATCTGAAAATGCAATGAGGGATAAGTACCCCCATTTATTCGATAAGTAAATAAATTGTGGGGACGTAATTTTCTAAAGGGGTGAAGGATGTAACATCCCAAGTAAGTAATGAATAATAGATATTTTTATCTATGTCTATTAATGAATTAGATAGTTTTTTAGAGGATTAAAATGAAAATAAATCCAATCTTAAGCATGGAATACACTAATATTTTTAAAAGATTGTTTTACTGCCTTTTGATGGCAAACCATTTTTAAATCTATCTTTTGACAATTTTATAAGCTATTTTTTTCAAAATAAACTTATTCTTTATGATTGGGACATCAAAATTTACTTTGTGTGAATTTTTGGTATTTTTCTGACAATGTTCATTTTTTAATGAATAGTGAAAAATACTGCATTTTACATCAAAACTGCTTTTTAATCTAATTTATTTATATGATTAGATTATCTTTTGAATTGGTTTTAAAGTTAAATTAGAATATATTTTTACCATTTAATCCAATAGTGGTCATTGGAATAAATTTCACTTTGAAATTGGACTTAAACTAGTGTCAATCTTTTGATACTTATTGTTTCATAAAAACACGCTATTTGCTCTAACAGCGGGAATTAATTATTAAGTTAATTAATTCAACTTATATGTTTTAAATTTTGTAAAATAGACAACATTTTTGAATTCAGAATATCAAATATAGCTTAGGGTGAAGTTTTGGTATTTTTCTGAAAAACTTCAATTTTTGATGAATAGTGAAACCACTAAGTGGTACTTAAAAAACTGATTTTTCGTTTAAATGAAACTTTGCCACTTCTGTGATTTGATTTTAAAAAATCCTACATACATGGTTGTCATTAAGAAGTAAAATTTGGTTCAATGAGATTAAAATAATTTTTTGGTGAATAGTAACTTTTAAGTTCTTAATCACGATTAGAGGTAATTAGTGTAGTTTAAGGTAAAAATAATGTTTTAATAATATGAGATGAGCTTGACACATGTCCTACCCTCATTGGATGTGTCATGGACGACCAAGAAAATCCATGGGTCAACTTGGGGACCCCATGGAGCCACTTTGGTTGGGAAATGACATAAATAACTTTTTATTTAATGTAAAAGTAAAAATAACACAAACATGAGATGTTTTACTAAAACAATTTTTACATGGGGTTATACAAGTCATATTTTTGAATATAAATATTCATTAGAAATCTAAAAATATTTCCTAAATCATAGTATTTTTTTATAATTTTTAGACTTTAAATAAATTAAATTATTTATGACATCATGATGATGCAGCGATTACCTCATTAATAAAGGATTTAAATAAAATGAAATGATAATGTAAAATCTATGACCTACACATGTATAAAACCTATTGGATGGGTGGATTTATAACCCTTATCAACTTACCCTAGAATTATATCAATGTGGGACCTTTTGAATCCGAAACTCATTTTAAAATAAAGTAACATTTCTTTACTTTCCAAGAGTGCCCCTCCTCTCCTCTTATAAAAGGCCCCCACCTCTACCTCCTTACCTACACTTCAAAAGCCATTGGATCGGCCAACCCCTACCCATTTTATCTCTCCACATACCTCTCTTACTCCTTGAAGCCTCACTTTGGGCAGAAGTCTTCCCAAGGAAGCCTTTGAACTCAAACCAAAGGGAGTTACCCGATTTTAAGGTAATGTCTTCACTTGAGTCCTTTTGTTTTATTTTACTTCTCCACCCCCTAAACTCTTTTTATTCATTTCTTTTGTAAAAAATACAGTATATTAAATATACTAGGATGTTGTTATAAGAAGGATTCGAGCTACACTTACACACACCTACATCTAATGGTTAAAGAACATACTGTTTCTGTGGATGGCGAATTTCGGCCTCCCGAAACGATGATTGTTCAACATTCTTTTAACACCTTCAAAGGTTTCCATTAAGATGACACTATATTTATATATGATATATAATATGTTTATGTTTTCCTTAATCTTCTGTATTTTTCATTTTGGGCATACCTTTATGGTTTCCATTATGGGTAAACGCGATATCTTCATTTAAGGAAGTGCGGACTACCGCCCCCTTAAAGTGATTTGATTCGTTAAATACCATATGTGGGACATATAAAGGATGGAGTTATGATATTATATATGATATTACACTGTAATTATAATATACCTTTATATAATTATGATTCCATTCTATAAAATACGAAATAGAAATGAAAGTAGCGTTCATGCGTACGTACGACTTACCGTCTCCATGAACGGTGCATTTCATTTCTTAACTCTAAATGATTATGTAATATTATAAATGCATGTATATACTGGACATATATTATATATATGATATATACATCATGATTATAATTCTTGATATAATGGATACATGAACAACTTTTAATTATAAAGGGTTTATATTTGACTCAAGTACCAATGATCGTTAAAACGATCGTTATTAACTTAAATAATTACATAGTGTTCATGACATGGAAATAAGTGATATAAAAGGAATAATGAACTTGAAAAAGGTTCTTAAACAATTATAAATTAACTCAAGTTTATTATTCAGGAGATTAAAGAACGACCGAGTCAAGTCGGACCTGAGGTATGGGACTTCGTCTCAATCTCCTTTCATTGAGGCATATTTTGTTTTATACACAAACTTTTTTTATACGATGTATAAAACCCTTTGACTTTTATATTTATTCAAAAGGAATCTTTTTTATATGAAGCATTTACTAAATGAAAAAAGGGAATGTTTTTGTCATACGTATGCGGCGACAATGACTTCTCCGCCGCCGTGACCATTATTTGAGTTTCGGCTTCCTCTACAAGCCATACCTTCTTTTTAAAGAAAAATAAATACCATGTTTTACTTTTCTTTTATTTTGGTATTTAAAATGGTTTTGATAATGTTTTTATTATATCACTGTGTTATTGATATCTTGTTATTGAAATGTGGAAATTTTAAGTTTCCTTTATGCATGTTTTATGTGATACAATTATGTTATGGTTCTTGGGCATTGTTATAAAGATGAGTGGTTCCGTGATAAACTATGGGCGGGTGAGCCCGATATAGCTCTCCAATGCATTGGGTAACGCGAAGGAGTGAAACATTAAGGTTTCTCTGAAGATATTTAGGGAATATACTATGATGGTTATTCCAAACGTAACCAAGAGGGTTACTCCCTACGTAAGAATGTTATGAATGCCTCAAGTTACCTTTATGTCTTATGATTTCTATGATTTATTTATGATTTGATGAGGTATGTTAAAGTGCTTATGTTTTATGGGTAAAGTATTATTTCATTTTTATGTGTATATGTACCCATGTTTCCTTTCCATATTTTTATATCTCTTACTGAGCTTTTTATGCTCATCCAAAGTTTTTGAAATGTTTTTCACAGGTCAAGGGAAAGGTACATGATATGATGATAGTGTCAAGGAAGTGTCAAGAAAGAATCCATGTT
Organism: Viscum album; assembly: GCA_963277665.1. Classification (NCBI taxonomy): domain Eukaryota; kingdom Viridiplantae; phylum Streptophyta; class Magnoliopsida; order Santalales; family Viscaceae; genus Viscum; species Viscum album. The sequence goes on from OY728141.1 coordinate 1,433,252,428, forward strand.
TTATTTTAAATATGTTTCCATTTATGGGAAAAATTAATAATATCTTTTATGTAACCACTTTGTTTAAATGTGGAATGTAATGCAAGTTTTATGTTCTAATTCTCTAAAACTCTAAACCTGAAAAGATCCTCAAGTTGTAATCTTGTAATAACTCAAGATTAAGTAAGGTTTAAGGCCGGGGACTTATATGTATAATGGTTAAAAGAGTGTTATTATTATTTTACAGAAACATTTTCATGTTTATAACATCTTATATTATCATTTCATAACATCATTTCAACCTTTAATTGTTATTATTTTTCTCCTTGCACTGTTTTTGAGTGAGTTCTTAACATGATTTCCATGATTGGTTCATGGTGGATGCTCTTGTCGATTGGAAGTGAAATTTCATAATTGGAATGGAAAGGTATTTACATATTTATAGTACCATAATTTATACCATTTATCATTTTGATGTTTAATATGAGGATGATTCATAATTTAAAACATTAATGATGTTCGTTTTGATCATTTTAGTCGTTCTTTGATAACAACAACCTCATTTTGTCTTATAAATTAGAACCATGAGTAAAAAAGCATTCCAGAACCATGGATGAGTCATAAAACATGTATTATAACTTGGTTCAACCATATAAATGGTTTCATGACCAGACTTGAAATAATTAATGGAAATTGAAATTACATCGTCCACGATGTCGGTAATTCGACACATCATGGACAATGTTTTTATTCCTTAAATAAGTGGGAGAGGAGAAAAATAATGATGATGAATTTTCCATAAACATGAGAAAATCCATAATATACAATATTCTGGAGATTTCATGGCTATTGGTTAAGAGTAGGTGAAGAAATAAGAAGAAAATAAAGGAATCTTAAAATAAAAGAAAAGTTGATAAATTTCTCACGAAAATTTGGCAGCCTAACGACGTCTCTTAAAATTTCATAAAAATTGTTTGATGAGAGGAATGGAAAATATCATCATTCATACATAATATTGACAGTAAGGGGGAATATTTAATGAAATATCCCAACACAATCCAAAGGTAATGGAAGAGAATAACATAAAATGAAAGAAAAGAAAGAAAATAAAAGAGGTTGTTTACCTCTTGATCTCTTCTCCTTGAGATCCTTCTTAAGGGATTTGGTTTTGTTCTTTTGGTGAGACTAGAAGCTCTAGAACATGGGGAAGAGCCTTGGGAGGATTATTGTTCAGAACTTAGGTATGGATCAAGGATTGAGAGGTGTGGTAAGAAGAGGGGAGTGAGGGGGGTATTTATAGTGGAGGAGAGAGGGTATTTTTCATTATTTTAATCATTATTATAATATTTTGCACAAGACTATGAATAATCTTAATTCATGTGACCCAAAATAGTAATAATGACATGTGAGTTCGAACCAAGTGGCCTTACATCACTTTTGATGTCATAAATAGTGCATTTTACTGATAATTTGATTATACGGTATTTTATCGTATTTCACTATTCATCGAAAATTCTTGAATTTCAGAAAATTCCCAAAAAATCACCCTTACTATTTTTTGACATTTAGAATTCAAAAATGAAGTATATTTTTTGAAAATAAATTTCTAAATATTATTGATTTAATTTTTAAATAAAATCATACTTAATTCAAAAATTAACAATTCTAATTCTATAACTACTTCTATTTCACAACAAAAAATTAACCAAGATGTTATTATCTTAAAGCCTTAAGAAAATAAAAATAATAATAAAATTTAATATTAATTAGGGTCATATTACTATTCATATTACTATTCATTAGGGTATGTTATTATTCGCAAAAAAACAAGTTGGTCTCAAAAGACACCAAATAACATACTGAACACAATTTCAGATAACCATTTTTCAAAATTCAAAACATAGAAGAAATAAAATTATGTTTAAAGGGTACTTATAAATATCTACCTTAAACAAAATTTTAAGCATTTCAATTTATTTTTAGAAAACCTTGGAGTGTTACATTATCCCCACCTTCTGGAAATTGCGTCCTCGCAATTTTATTTACTTATTAAACAAGTGGGGTACCTTTCCCTCATAGCATTTTTAGACTCCCATGTTGCTTTTTCAACCATGTGATTTCTCCACAAAACCTTTACATGGTGGATTACCTTATTCCACAATACATGTTCCCTTAGATCAAGAATCTGAATAGGTTTCTCTTCATAAGAAAGGTTCTCTTCCAGCTGAACTGTTTCTGGGCTCAAGACATGTGATGAATCTGGAACATACTTTCTCAACATCGAAACATGAAAAACATTGTGTACCTGAAACAAACTCGAAGGAAAAGCTATGCGGTATGCAACTGTTCCAACTTTCTCCAAGATTTCAAAAGGACTGATGAACCGTGGACTTATCTTTCCTTTATTACCGAAATGCATCACACTTTTCCAAGGAGAGACTTTAAGGAAAACATGGTCACCTGCCTCGAAAGAGAAGTCTTTACTTCTGTTATCTGCATAACTTTTCTGCCTGCTCTGAGCTGTCCTCATGTGCTTCTGTATCATCCTCACTTTCTTAGCCACTTCTTCAACTAATTCCATCCCCATCAACTTTCTTTCACCGAATTCATCCCAAAACGCTGGAGTCCGACACCGCTTCCCATAAAAGGCCTCAAAAGGTGTCATCTGAATACTGGAATGAAAACTGTTATTATAAAAAAACTCAACTAAAGAAAGATGTTGATCCCAACTTCCTTGATAGTCCATTGAACAAGCTCGAAGAATATCCTCCAAAGTTGGAATCATTCATTCTGACTGCCCATCTGATTGAGGATGAAAAGATGTACTGAAATTTAACTTTGTGCCCAATGACTTCTGAAGTCCCTTCCAAATGTTAGAAGTGAACCTGGGATCTCGGTCAGATACAATGGAAAGAGGAACTCCATGTAACCTGACAATCTACTTGAGATATAATCGAGAAAGCTGATCCAAAGTCATTATATCTCAAATAGAAAGAAAATGTGAAGACTTTGTTAGCCGATCAACAATAACCCAAATCGCATTGTTACCTTGAGAAGTCTTTGGTAGTCCTACCACAAAGTCCATGGATACATTCTCCCATTTCTACTCTGGCACTAGAAAAGGCTGAATCATTCTCTTCAGTAACTGCCACTCTGCTTTAACCTATTGACATGTCAAACATTTCATGGTAAAATCAACAATATCTCTTTTCATTCCATCCCACCAATAATACTCCCGAAGGTCTCTGTACATCTTAGTACTTCCAAGATGAATAGAAAATGGAGAACTATGAGCTTCATAGAATAATTCTTTCTTCAAATAGGAATCACAAGGCACACGAAACCTTTTACCAAATCTTAAAACACATTCTTTATCAAGGTTAAATTCTGGAAACTTACCCACTTTAACCAATTCTACCTTTTTCTGTAGCTCACGGTCTTCCTTATGTGCTTTCTTAATTCTGTATGATAACAAAGACTACACTGAAACCTGAAGCAAAATAGATGTATTCCCTGCACCAACAAATTCTAAGCCAAAATTCATCAAATCATTAATCAAGTGATCATGTTCCAAACGTAACATGGTTAATGATGCATGATGTTTCTGACTCAAGGCATCCACTAATTTGTTTGCTTTTCCAGGATGGTAATTGATTGTGCATTCATAATCCTTTATCAGTTCAAGCCATCTTCTCTGCCTCATGTTTAATTACTTCTGAGTGAATATATACTTCAGACTTTTATGGTCAGTATATATTTGACATTTGGTTCCGTATAAATGATGCCTCCAAATTTTCAAAGCAAAACAATAACTGCCAATTCCAAATCATGTGTGGGATAATTTAGTTCATGAGGTTTAAGTTGTCTCTAAGAATATGCAATTAACTGATCATTCTACATCAAAACACAACCAAGTCCCTTAAAAGAAGCATCATTGTAGATGACAAACTCACCATTTTGGGAAGGTAAGGCAAAAAATGGGGAATTTACCAATCTCTTCTTCATTTCCTGAAAACAAACATCACATTATTTTTTCTAAACAAATTTAATACCTTTCCGTGTTAACTTAGTTATCGGGCTAGATAACTGTGCAAAGTTCTTAACAAACTGTCTGTAATAACCTGCTAAGCCCATAAAACTACGAATATCTGTAACATTTGTGGGTCTTGGCCATTTATCAACTACTTTTGTTTTGTAAGGATCAAATGTTATTCCATATTTATTTACAATGTGCCCAAGAAAATAATTTTTTTGCAACCAAAAATCACACTTGTTGAATATTCCATACAGTTTCTTTTCTTTTAATGTTTGTAAAACAACCCTTAAATGTTTTTCATGCTCCTATTTATTTTTAGAAAATACTAGAATATCATCAATAAATACAACCACAAAATTATCCAAGAACTCATGAAATATTATATTCATAAGATTCATGAATACAACAGATGAATTAGTTAATCCAAACGACATAATAACAAATTTATAACGCCCATATCTAGTACGAAAGGCTGTTTTCGGGATTTCATTATCCTTCACCTTCAGCTGATGGTATCCAGATCTCAAGTCAATCTTGGAAAAGTACTGAGCTCCATGGAGCTGATCAAACAAGTCATCGATATGAGGTAAAGGATATTTGTTTTTAATAGTGATGTTATTCAAAGCTCTATAATCAATGCAAAGTCTCATGGAACCATCTTTCTTTTTAACAAACAAAACAAGGGCTTCCCACGGTGAAGTGCTAGGACGAATGAAGCCTTTGTCAAGAAAATCTTGCAACTGATTTTTTAATTCAAGAAGTTCTATTGGATCCATACGATAAGGGGGTTTTGAAATTGTCTTATCATCAGGAACTAAGTCAATTGTGAATTCAACTTCTCGATCAGGTATGAGACCGGGTAACTCATCATTAAACACATCAAGGTATTCATTTACCACTGGAACATCATTAATTTGAGTAGTTACCTTGTTTTAAAAAATATGAGCAAGATAACTTTCATTTTCGTATTTCAATAGTTTCTCAGTTTTCTGATATGTTATCAACTGTATGGGTTCATTCTTGTATACAAACTAAAACTCTTTCTGAAAAACAACTTCTTTAGCTCTACATTTAGTCTTATCATGATAATCAGAAAGCCAGTCCATCCCCATAATAACATCAAAATCAAATAAGGGTAGAACAACAAGGTTTGCAGGTAAAGTATTTCCATATACCACAATAGAAAGATTCTTATAATTCTTCTTTTCTATAACATTCCCCCCTTTTGTTATAACAACAAGTTCTGGTCTCATTTATTGAGGTGATATTTCCAATTTACACTAAAATTTCTTTGAGATCAAGGAATGTGTGGACCCCATATCAAACAAAACTTTAGCAAAATCTGAGTGAAAAAACAAAGTACCTGATACAAATTCATTGGATGGTCTGAAATCTTCTGACGTAGTCGCAAAGGATCTCACTACACCTTTCTACTTGTAGTCTGTCTTCTTTGCATCATTCGGATATCTCTTTGGGCAGGCATTTGCATAATGACCCATCCCAAAAAATTTAAAACACTTTATAGTATGCTTATTAGTATTAGTCTTTGGATAATTTTCGTTACAATCTCAGGACATATGTCCAAACTTACCACATTTAAAACACTTCCCAGTTTTGCTAAGACATTCCCCAGGGTGTTTCTTGCCACACTTTTCACAAATTAGAAATTGGATTTTATTACCATCAGATTTGTTTGGTTAATTATTACCCATTACTTGACACCTATACCTCTTCTTATCCTTATTTCCAAAATATACGTGATCATAAACAAACTCCATTTCTACCATCTCAGCACATCGTACAAGTTTCTCATAACTTTTGAATTCATGGGAGGCCAACTCCCTTCGATACCTTGGATTTAGTCCTGAGTAAAAGTGGTTGATTTTTCTATCAAGATCCAAAATAAGATTTGGAGCATACCCCGCCAGTCGGGTGAATTTCACATCATACACGATCACTGAATCTTCCTCCTTCTGTTTCAATTCAAGGAATTACTTCTCCATTCTAATTCGCACTACCTTAGGAAAATATTTTTCAAGGAAAAGACTTTTAAATTCATCCCACTCTAAGGCATAAAGATCCTCTCTACCCCTGATACTACTTACCATTGACCACCACTGATCAGATTCCCATTCAAAATGATAAATGGAAAGACTTACCTTTTGATTGTCTGAACATCCCATAACATCGAATATCTTTTCAAGGGCTTTGATCCATCTTTCAGCTACTACTGGGTCAGAAGATCCGTTGAATGCAGGAGGGTGTTGTGTCATAAAATGTTCCACTACTATCATGTTTCATTTTAGTGCCTCTATTTGTTCCCTTGAATGGATTCTACCACCATTTATTGCTTGCGTTAGCTAATCCATAACTGTCACAAACTTCTTGGTTCCAATCCCTACCATTCTGGGCTTCAGATTCAGAAGGATGTCATTCTATTGGTGCCTCTTCTCTTCAACATCCCTGTTCATTCTACGGACAACCATTCTAAACAAGCATGTCTTAGTTGAAGCAACATGGTAATCTTTAAATGCTATAACATTTAAAATTTAACATAGAGAAAAAATATTTTATGGTATTCTATTAACATCACCCTAACCGCTAAAGTTATCTAAACAATCCTCTGATACCAACTATAAGGACCTGACCTTATTACATTCATAATCTTGAATTTAGTAAAGAAAACACTTCCTTTTACATTGATTATATTTTCAAGTTTAGAGATTTAGAGTATTTGTACAATACATTCATAACATTACACATTATTACAAAGTGTATACCATAAAAATAGTTTCCATTTTTTTCAAAATATAAAACATTAAAAATTAAAACAAGACTCCTTGAAAATTATTCAACATTTATCATGGATTCCTTACTTTTCTAACACATCCATTAACCTGTGAAAATAATTCAAAACTTTGGATGAGCATAAAAGCTCAGTAATGGATGGAAAAGAAGGAAAGATCACATTATTCCATGAATACTCGTAACGTATGAAGGCATTTTCAAAAGACATTCTTGTCACCCATATATATACTTACTTTGTGTAACATGAGATTTACACAAGATCCACACAAAACATGATAACATAAATATAATCATAAAGGTATATTGGGTAATTACTTACATAATCTTGTAACTATTCTTGGCTACCTTATAATTTGTAACCCTCACAGCTACCTTACTTTGTGTAACCATCACAGTTACACTTGGAGTAACCATATGGCCGTCCTCCAACTTACTCATACCCAATGAATTGGAGGGAGATATAGGCCCCAACCTTCATCATAAATAATTCCCAAGAACCAAAATATAATCATACAACATGAATAATTCCATAAAAACATTTCTTTAGAATTTCGTAAAATCAAATTTAAAAAGAGGTTTTTTAAAGAAAAGCCCCTTATAAATATCATACAATTGAAGAGAGACTTAATAGAGTGGATGGAGTATGTATATATAATATAAATACACATAATAAGACATAACATAAACATAACCCATCACTCAAACAATTTAAATATCACATAAATAATGAAGTAGAAGGTTAACCCAAAGAATGGAAATCGGGTTAAGAATTCCCTTACCTCAGGTTTTTCTTACTTAAAACTTGTTTAAAATTCCTGTATAATGGTTAAAAGAGTGTTATTAGTATTTTAAAGAAACAATTTCATGTTTATAAAATCTTATATTATCATTTCATAACATCATTTCAACCTTTAATTGTTATTATTTTTCTCCTTGCACTGTTTTTGAGTGAGTTCTTAACATGATTTCCATGATTGGTTCATGGTGGATGCTCTTGTCGATTGGAAGTGAAATTTCATAATTGGAATGTAAAGGTATTTACATATTTATAGTACCATAATTTATACCATTTATCATTTTGATGTTTAATATGAGGATGATTCATAAGTTAAAACATTAATGATGTTCGTTTTGATCATTTTAGTGGTTCTTTGATAACAACAACCTCATTTTGTCTTATAAATTAGAACCATGAGTAAAAAAGAATTCTAGAACCATGGATGAGTCATAAAACATGTATTATAACCTGTTTCAACCATATAAATGGTTTCATGACCAGACTTGAAATAATTAATGGAAATTGAAATTACATCGTCCATGATGTTGGTAATTCGACACATCATGGAAAATGTTTTTATTCCTTAAATAAGTGGGAGAAGAGAAAAATAATGATGATGAATTTTACATAAACATGAGAACATCCAGAATATACAAGATTCTGAATATTTAATGTCTATTGGTTAATAGGAGGTGAATAAATAAGAATAAAATAAAGGAATCTTAAAATAAAAGAAAAGTTGATAAATTTCTCATGAAAATTTGGCAGCCTAACGACGTCTCTTAAAATTTCATAAAAATTGTTTGATGAGAGGAATGGAAAATATCATAATTCATACATAATATGGATAGTAAGGGGTAATATTTAACGAAATATCCCAAAACAATCCATAGGGAATGTAAGAGAATAACATAAAATGAAAGAAAAGAAAGAAAATAAAAGAGGTTGTTTACCTCTTGATCTCTTGTCCTTGAGATCCTTCTTAAGGGCTTTGGTTTTGGTCTTTTGGTGAGACCAGTAGCTCTAGAACATGGGGAAGATCCTTGGGAAGATTATTGTGCAGAACTTAGGTATGGATCAAGTATTTCGAGGTGTGTTAAGAAGAGGGGAGTGAGGGTAGTATTTATAGTGGAGGAGAGAGAGTATTTTTCATTATTTTAATCATTATTATAATATTTTGCACAAGACTATGAATAATATTAATTAATGTGACCCCAAATAGTAATAATGACATGTGAGTTCAAACCAAGTGGTCTTACATCACTTTTGATGTCATAAATAGTGTATTTTACTGATAATTTGATTATACAGTATTTTATCATATTTCACTATTCATCGAAAATTCTTGAATTTCAGAAAATTCCCAAAAAATCACCCTTACCATTTTTTGACGTTTAGAATTCAAAAATGATGTATATTTTTTGAAAATAAATTTCTAAATATTATTGATTTAATTTTTAATTAAAAGCATACTTAATTCAAAAATTAACAATTCTAATTCTATAACAACTTCTATTTCACAATGAAAAATTAACCAAGATGTTATTATCTTAAAGCCTTAAGAAAATAAAATAATAATAAAATTTACTATTCATTAGGGTCATATTACTATTCATATTACTATTCATTAGGGTGTGTTACTATTCACCAAAAAAACAAGTTGGTCTCAAAATACACCAAATAACATACTCAACACAATTTCAGATGACCATTTTTTGAAATTCATAACATAGTAGAAATAAAATTATGTTTAAAGGATACTTATAAATATCCACCTTAAACAAAATTTCAAGAATTTTGATTTATTTTTAGAAAACCTTGGGGTGTTATAGTATAAAATTTTAGAGACGGTAAAACTTTTATATACAAATGAACAGTGGAAAATATAACTTATAAAACAAGTAAAATAAGACTTTACAAATTTTTTAAAGAAACACATACAGAAATTTATAATAGAATGATCCAAACTTTAACCTTTAGTGTTAAGGAAGTCTATCACCCAGAATTTAGGTATCCAAAGTTTTAACCAAACTATCAGGTTTGTCTTCCGTAAGTAAGGAAGTCCTCGATACTAAGATCAAAAGAACTCTTTTTCTATAGCCATGAAAATCCTCAATCAGAAGATCAGATTAACCTCTATATTTCTATATTTGGAATCCCTCCATCACACTAGATCAAACAAAAAATTACAATTCATAGAAATATTAAGGAATTTACAAAATATCCTTATAGTGGTTGCCTTAATAAAAAGACTATCTAAAATTTACAATGAAGAAATCACTAAAAGTAATAAGATGTTACAAAAAAGATTCATAGAAACTTCTTATATCATTAGAGATGAAAAATAATCACTTCCACCTCCTTGATTACTGATTCTATTTATAAGAAAAGTTCCAATGGTTATATTATGGGAAAGTAGGAGGTAGTTGCAATGACCTTGTAATAGACTCTTCCTTGACATCACAATTGTTTTTCCAAGGATTGTAAGAGTATGAACCATCATGGTGTAACAAATTTTTTCATCCAGTGAAATGAATTTGTTTTTTTTCAAAAAAAAATATATCTATGTCTAAAGGATTTAATGAAAATTATATCCAGAAAACATGTGTGCTTCCATTCAAAAAAAATTTGTCTGAAATTATAAATATAACTTCATCAAATTGTACTTAGTTATATTCTTACTATGGTAATTTTTTGAACTTTCATCCAAAAATATTTGTCCATACTTTTTTGAATAAGTACATCAGAATATTATAATTTATTATGTATGGTAAATTAGTATTTCTCTTTATAGAAAAATAAATTTTCTATAAAAACATTCCTAAAACTAGGGAAGTATAAAAGTTAGTAAGCCTTATACTTTAAGGAAATGTATTGTAATTTTCAAAATCATGTTATAAAGTGTTTAAATACATTTTGACTCAATAATATCCTCCCTTTTGAAAAGCATAAAACATAAATTTAAATACTAAATAGAAAAACTTACTACCCCTGAGATATATATACCCTTCCTTTATGATTTCTCACCCCTTTTTTAGAATTTAGAACTCCCTCATTTTTCTTTAAATTTTTTATAATTTTCTCTTCTCAAAGGTTTTAAAACTTTATCCCCCTTTTTGATTTTCAAAAATAAGGGTTTTATAAAGATTTAAAAGTGTACCTGAAATGTTAGGTAAATAAATTTATATGTGAAAAAAATAAAATAAAATTTCTACAAGAGAATAGATATTTATCCAAAAATAATGGAAAGATATAACCAACAAAATTGAAAAAATTCATAAAAATGAGTCAGAAGAAATAGTTATTCACATATATGTACAACCATATGAAAATAGTATGAGTTATTTCAAAAAGAGTTTTCCAAGAGTTCATAGAGAAAATAAAATCATCATTTCTTCATAAGGTCTTTGATGGTAATATTCATCTTTGTAACATCTGGCTGATATTTATCTAACTCGACCAAGGTTGATTTCAAAATTGTAACATCCACTTCAAGAATTTTAATATTTTTGTTTTCATCCTTCAAAAATAATATCTCCTCTTCTAAATCTTTCACTTTAGAACTATCAACTTGATTTTTCTAAAGAAAAGAAAATGATTTCTTTAGACTTTTAACTTCTCCTTATAAAGAATGGACATTTTAACTTTCATCTCAATCACCTTATTGAACTATATCCATTATGTTCAACTTTTAAACTTCATATAATAGAGCATAAAACTTCTTTGAGTTCTATAAAAATTATTCATCTTGATCCATTACTAAGAATTTTAGATAATCAATTAATCTAGTGCATCCTAAAACATCTCCACTCATACTTATTTCTACCTTTGAAATTGAATTTGTAGTGTCTTGAGTTTTCTCAATGAGATCATCATAAAATTATATATCATTGTCATAGTCTATAATACACTTGATAATTTATTTTATCTTTCTTCTATCATCATGAACTCCCCCTATGAAATCCTTGAATTCTTCCTCATTCAGAATAACTATCTTAGTAATATTTTTCATAGAATTTGAATTTTCCAAAACATCAAACTTTTCAAATATTTACATCTTTCTTATATGTCTAAAAAAATTCCATAAATGCATCTAATATTTTAATGAATTAATTGAAGTAGTTAATTTTCATCTCCATTCAATTTGAAATATTTGATGTAGGATAATTAATGGAGTCAAATAAAATTGTTGGAATTTGAAACCTTAGAGGCCTAGAAGATTCTTGTCTTATATAAACTTATTTCTCACTATCATCATCAAGAACTTTAATGACTTATATTTATCTTTATCATCACTATTATCACTTCTAGTACCATTATTCTTATCACCAACATCTTCACCATGATAAAAATCATCAAAATAGCCATTAACAACATTAGGATCATGAAGATCGAACTAAGGTTTGTCTACAATTTGTTCATTAGATTGCTGATGAAGTTATTCACAACCTCATTTTTCAGGTATATGTTCTTTAGATTTATAAAGAATTTATTCATAACCTTTCATATCTAGAACATTCAAAGAAACACTCTTTAGTGACTTAACAGATAATGAAACTGATTTATATTATGATAAATCTTTAAGATTCAGTTGTTCTTTTAAGTCTTGAACAATTTGAGATTTCTTCCTCAATATCTTTTTGCCTAGAAATTTTTTCAGTGACGACTATTCAGTTTCTTCCTTATCTTTGTTAGCCTGATCTTTTGAAACTACCATAATGACTACCTTGGATTTATCCATAGCCAAGTTATGAAAAGATAAATCTATAGATTGTGATTTTATATTTTCAGACTGATGTTCTTCCAAAAAATCATACATGGGATCTTTACCACTTGTAAAAGATTTCACTCTTGTTTGAATAACTTCGGTTTATATTTAAAAATCTAGATTAATCTTCTATTGTTTTTCCTTTTTGTACTTTCCTATTCTTATTTTATTCTTCTCTAAGATTTTTATAAGAACTTTATTTTAAATCCAAAGCTTCTACTTTATCTAACCTAAAAGTTGGATCTCTAGGATTCTTATCCTCCTTCTTTTTCATAAAATATGAAAAGTCTTAATCTGAAAATTTCTTAGGTTTATTTCTTGGAATAGGTGGATACTTCTACATTTATTTCCTATTTTTAAACTTTACTTTGAGTTGTTTAGTCCTTTATTCTAAAAAATCTTTGATTTTCTTTTTTATAAACTTTTTATTAGAATAATAATACTTCAGCCTCATTTTAGAAATAGTTTCTTCACCAATCAAAGATATCTTATCTTCGACAGTAATTGAAGAATTTTTTATTTTCATAAAAATCATAAAATTGTTCAATGACTTACTGATAAACAATGGATACAAAAGCAACTTTACTTTCAATGAGCCTGTCTTAACATCTTCATTCATATTCAACGCATACTTTAACAAATTGAATTTCCTCATGTTGAAAAGGAAATATAGAATATATATGTCTTGAAAATTCAAAGTATCCCTATATCATTTCCCAGGGATAAATAAATTTTGATTCCAAACTGAAACTATTTATTTTCTCGATCAAGGTGAAATACCTTCCAGAATTTTTCCTTAGAAGAAAACAGGAAAGCTTGAGCATTTTCTTTCTCAAAAGTTCCTAACTTGTTAGGTAACTTATATGTGACTAAATTTTTTTCACAAAGCAAGGTAATTTTAATAAACTTGGATATATATTTAATATTTAATTTTTACATAATACCAAACAACTCAAAAGATATTACCTTCAAACCATATTCTTTCAAAAATTCAACCGATGAATAAAAATTCCATACTAAGTTTAGATAGTGTAGATCAAAGTCTTCCTTCTTGATATAGAAATATTACCATCCTTGGAAAAAAATTACACTTTTCCAAAATGAGTCATACTTATCAATCCAAACTTCATAAAACAACCTCTCTTTTACTCGAAAATGAGTAGAAAAATCACTGGTAGAATCCATGAAATCGAATGGAAATTCAGAAAAACCAAGAAAGTTCATATGGAAGAAAAAAAAATATATAAGAGTTGGTTGTAGGAGAAAACAATATGGAATGAGAGACATATCCACCCCCATATATATAGTCTCTAGATAGATATGGTTCATCTTCCCAGATCTAATAGTTGAGATAAAAAACCCTTATTTTGATCAAAGGATCAAACAATTTGATGAATTTTTTTTCTAAGCTCTCATTTTTATTTTGTTATAGATATTTTACCAGTCAAATTTTTTTCTGATATAATCCATCCTTTAGGAATTTTTTTAAGTATAAAAAGTATAAAAATAAAAAAAAAGATAAAAATTAGATGATTTATAAATTTACCTTATGGATATGAAATCATAAACTTTATATTGAAATATTATTTAGGAAAATGGTCTTTTTAGTTTTTTATAAATTTTAAAAACTAGGGAAAAATTTATAATTAAAATAATAAGAGAAGTATTTATTACAAAAAACATTATCTAGAAAAGTTTTATAAGAAAAAATTTATAAGAAACAAAAATTTTGTAAAAAAATTATGTAAGAAAAATTATGTAATGAAAATTTTATAATAAAAAATTTTGTTACAAAAAGTTTTGTAAAAAAAATTTTAAATAAAATTTTGTAATTAAAATTTTATAATGAAAATTTTGTAATGAAAATTTTATAAAACAAAATTTGCAAAGAAAATATTATAATGAAAATTTTATAACAAAAAATTTATAATGAAAATTTGTAAAAGAATTTGTAACAAAAATTTTGTAATGAAAAAATGTGTCTGAAAATTTTTCTTACCAAAATTTTGTCCAAAATTTTTCCTTAACAAAATTTTTCATCAAAATTAAAATTTATATAGAAAATATGTACTCCCATTTTTTAAGGAGTTCATTACTATAAGGAGATTATTTACACAAGAAGAAGATATGAATGATCATTTTATATTGACCATTCCTAGCTTCTGTTTAATGTATTAAAATCGATCAGAATTAAGAAATTTTGTAAATATATCAGTAAGTTATTCTTGAATTCCAAAGAATTATAGAATGATATACCCTTTATGTGTGTGTTCTCAAAGGAAATGGTGTCTTATATCTATATTCCTATATTATGAGTGATGTTTTGAGTTTTTTCTTAAATATATAGATATTGTGTTATCAAAAAAAATTGGAGTTTTACTAAAACTCAAGTCAAAGTCAGTGAGTGCGTGTTACATCCACAACACTTGAGAACAATAACTTCCATCTTCTACAGATTATGCTTCAGTAATGGAAATTACCACAGAATATTGTTTCTTACATGACCAAGAATCTAAAACTTATCCGAAGAAATGAAAATTTCCATATGTAATTTTATATCCATTTTACATCCACCAAAATCAACATCTAAAAAACATTTAAGTTCAAAATTATTTCTAGAATAATAAAATAATCCAAGAACTACAGTTTCCTTAAGATAATGAAAATTTTGTTGTACAACTTTAAGATGAGATTCTTTTGGATTTTCTTTATATCTTTCACATAAACATACTGAAAACATTAAATCTAGATGCAGAAACTCATATTTTTTATGTATTATTTTTAGATATTTTATGGATTATTTTTAAGACCAGGCTCTAAGATGGCATGAGATTATGAGGTCTGGTGTGCCTGAAATTAATTTTTGAAATATATTAAAAATATTAAATATCATGCACATACAATTTTCCTAAAAAAGTGGAATAAATACTGAATGGGGTCTAGATCATAAATATGAGGGCACCGTTGAGTTTAGATCATGGGTTTTACCCTAGGTGTGGCATCAACTTTGTCGGCGCGAGGTGTTTGTGAAAAAATCATCACGGGCGTGGATAACAAATAAATTATTAAAATTAATTTATTTAATTTGAAAAGATGTAGTGACCTAATTATTTTCTATAAATACACCATTATGATTAAATCCTAGGTTTAGTCACATAACCCTGTAGATTTATAGGATTCGTTGGTGGAGAGCGTTCTTGGAGAGCGATGCCAGATCAGATCGGGATCAAGGATCGGTGTGCCAACGGGATGTGTAAATATCTCCAATGAAAATGACGTCCAATCATTCTTTGCTGGTAACAGGTTAAAATTGAGGTAGGACATTGCTATATTTGGATTTATCCCCATTTTATTATTCTTATGATGAATTTGAATCAATCGACCAATGAATTGATTCGTGGATCATGTGTATTGTGGGTATGGGTTAGATTTATTTGGGAATTGGGGATTAATTTTTGATTATTATATTATCTCTTCATTCATCATTCTAACAACAAAAAATCGAGGCCAACATGAACATTGGATGAGTTTCATTCCTCATGTTTATGGTTGTGCATTTCTTACCCATTTTTGCATTCATCGTCGGTATTCGTTTTGACCGACGGTTCGATGGAATACTGATAAATCAATCATTGAACATCCATTTCTTGGTGAAATAGATTGATATCTTAGATTTTTTCTTGGATCAATGATGGGATTGGTATACGATGATGGAAGTTCAATCATGGATATATTTGAGGATACCTTTCTTCATATTTTTTTGGCATGTGATAATGGACGATGTGTGAAGATTCTTACCGAACAAATTCAGAGGTTGAAACTTAGTGATCAATGATGGAAAGGGTTAGACGACCTCAAATTTTTATTTTCCAGCGATGTGCATGGATAGATCTATAGTCAAAGGAGCGGGAGAAGATTCAGGATCTAGATCTGGGATTTTGTAAAATTCCACAGTACACATAGTGTATTGCGAAGCTACATACCATGTGGGACCCCCTTTTACAGCACTAGGTTTTCACAAAGAAGTTAAGTATCACATGGTGTATGACCCAGTCACATGGCATGTGACCCCATCTCAGCTACTCGGTGTGTACCTGGGATGGTACATGGGCATGGGCACAAGAACGACTAGCCGTATACAGACATGACCATCCAGACATGGACATGGTCAGGATTACATGGGCTCAGACACGCTATATACTCTAACACAAACACATACATAGACGCGAGCATGGGTTTTGATACATGGGAAAGACTCAGTGTTGAGGGGACACACTGTGTACTACCAATATACACTGTGTACTACTTTGAATAAGGCTTAGATCCCTTATCCTCTTCATTTTGGACAAGTTAAGGATGAATACCCTTGATCTATTCCCTAAGGGTTAGTATGGAATCACATATTACACTTATGATATTTATCCCTTCAGTGGGGATTCTTGTATATAGTTATTGGAATCCTTCCATGAGGCCCAAAGTGAGATCCTCTATCATCCTCTTTCCCTAGGTGGAGTTTTTGGAATCATCGTGACCAACATTATATGGGTGTCGATCCTCTTATTAATGGGTTAATCCAGATTTAGTTGTTAGTATACCTCGTTGAATTGGGTTTGATCCTCATCTATGTATCATTATCTTTAGATTTCCACCATATACTTCTTATGGTGATTCCCAATGAGTAGTACATCTCAGAAGTACATCATTAGTGCTATATGACTCGTGGAGTGTGTTCTCCAAGATGAGTACTATGTAGAACCTTCAAGCATGATTCCTAGACTAGAATTATGGTTGTGATTTTACCTTGAGACTATGTGTATTGTTAATTATATCTATATATTCTTGTTATATTTTTTGTATACATATACTTGTGCTGATCTAACTATTATTCTTATTGTTATATACTTAGTGTTTTTGAGGTGTCCTACTGAATATTGATATACTCAACCCTACATAATCTTTGCTCGCACGTTTCATTTCTTATGTATATGGTCGACCTTTTTTGGATTCCAAAAGGGACCATGACTAGATAGATCTTAGAGAGCCAGATTAACTGAGGTGTATTCTGATAGTGACCTTTACAACAGTCCCTTTATATACTTTCAGGTTGGACTTGTTTTCAGACTCTTCATGGTGGGCCTATATTTGGACCTTTTTACCTTCCAAAATTTATTTCCATAATCTGATTGTGGGTTTTAGATGTATGGATCCATGGTTTATTTCCACATGGGTGTGTGTGTATAGGTACTTTAGGCTAAGGCCTCCCATGTGAGTGATATGCCTACTCAATGATAGTCACCAACCCCTAGCCTATTAGAGGAAGGCTTGGTATAGTCATGGAATGAGACCCTTTGGATGGGTCATGAAATAGTAGTATCAAAGGAGTCAGTTATACTTTAGTACTGGAGTTTGTGAGACTACTTTGGAGAAACTTTGTTAAGTGTTTTGAGTTCAGATTTATGGATAGGGACTCCGGTGTTGGTGTGGTGGCTGACATATCCATACACCAGGACTCTAATCACCTTCCTTTCGACTCAGTACATGTGGAAACTGGTTATAGGGAAAAACATTGGTACATTAATCATATAGGAATGGGTTGTGGTTTCCATGTCCTTCTTGATTCATCTCTCTAGATATACTCATTGATCGCGATACATATTATTTATTTCAATATGCCTCCATGATGTATGTTGGCTAGGATTCAACATCAAGATCATGAGGATGATCCCCACAGTGATGAGGCATCAATATAGGGTCATGTTCATAAGTTTTTACCTCTAGGTTGTGCTCCATTTATACCACCACCTATTGACCAAGAGATGGTACCTGTAGTATCAGTAGATAAGGTGTTTAGGTTGAGCACACTTCATGAGTTTTAGTGATAGTGAACCCTCGGGTTCCAAGTTGAGCCTAACTCATAGGCGGATGAGTATTGTATTGAGGTGGTGATGAAAGTTTCCTATCTTGTTAGGACATCAGTTGATCAGATAGTAGTCTTGGCGATGAGCCTTCTCCTTGGCTCTGCAGGATGATGGTGAGGTTTAATGACCTTAAAATATGACGAGGAAAATCTACCATGGTCAAAGTATAATATCCTTTTAAAAGAGGAGTTATCTATAGCTACACTGAGTGTTGTACTCATCTAGAAGCTTCTATAGCTTCAGTAGGGAAGTATGACAATGGCAGAGTATTCATCGAGGTTCACCAACCTCTCTAGGTACTTGATGGATATGGTTCATGACCAGTTCTTTTAGGATTGGTCCTTAGATCAAGAACTGCATAGATATATACAAGATATAGTTATACCTCTGTTCATTCCTACCTATTCTAGGGTGATAGAGTGAGCTTTAGTGGTTGATAATTTCCTGGCTAAGCCAGCACAGATAGTTTTTTCCGATAGTGGGCACACAAGAGCAGAGACTTCAACAGTAGGGAGACAAAGTTAGTCTCAGGGACTTGGAAGTGTGATGAATTTTAGGAGGCGGTACCAGGACATAGGTTCTGCAGTTCAGGTCTCATGGTATGGGTCTAGTAATCCCAGGGGTAAGTGGTGTTACTCTTGTGACGGTATAAGACATCTTGTAAGAGATTGTCCGACCCATTGTATAGATGACATAGAGATGGTGGATGGGATGCTTAGGCAAAGGCAGTGATAGGAAAAGAAATATCCATAAGATAGAGGATGTGGTAGAGGATCTGGGAGAGTATATGGAGATGGTATAAATTTTGACTTGTTACCACCACCACCCCCAGGTGGTCCACTCCAAGCTGAGGGAGATGGAGGATAGGGGCGAGGGCAGCTGCAGGTGGTCAAGGCTTATGACCCAAAGGCTCCAAGGATGATACAAGGTAAAATATATGTATTTTATACCTTAACTGAAGTATTGATAGACATAGGTTCTTGTCATTCCTTTATTACCACATATCTATTTTGATACTTAGATATTCTAGTTGAGCCCTTGACTCGACCCTTGCATTTGGAGACTTCTTCTAGAGATGAATCAATGATCACACAATTCTGCCAATAGTGTGACCTGACTATTGAAGATGAGAGTTCTTTTTGGTATCTATTTATAGTAGCAATGAGGTCTTATGATTTCATCTTAGGTATTGACTGATTATCTACAGTTCATACCTAGATATACTGTTTCAGGAGGAGGATGTGATGTGTCTGCAGTGATGGGACTAGA
This sequence comes from Viscum album, assembly GCA_963277665.1. Taxonomy (NCBI): domain Eukaryota; kingdom Viridiplantae; phylum Streptophyta; class Magnoliopsida; order Santalales; family Viscaceae; genus Viscum; species Viscum album. The sequence continues at coordinate 1,433,271,984 of OY728141.1, forward strand.
TTTTCCTTTGTGGGTGAAAAGGAAACCCATGAAGCATAGGATGTACTCATTCATAGTAAATTGCATACTATTACTTATTAATTGGAGAGAATGACCCTTGGTTTAGTGGATGCTATGATTTTTTATTTCCCTATAGTGATGGCGGAGTATGATGACACATTTCATAAGGACATTCTAGTCTTAACTCCCCACTGAAAGATAAAATTATGCATTGATCTACACCCTGAGGTATATCTAATATCTACGCCATCATATCAGATGGATCCTATAGAGATTCACGAGCTGAGGGTTCAATTTAAAGACTTGCAGAGGAAGGGTTTTGTTAGACCTAGTGTTTCACCCTGAGCAACCCTAGTTTTGTTCACCAAGAAGGTGGATAGGAGCTTGAGGTTATGTGTAGACTACCATTGCCTAAAAAAGGTCACCATAAAGAAAAAGTATCCACTACCAAGTATTAATGACATATTTGATTAGTTGATAGGGGAATAATAGTTCTTGAAGATTGACCTTGGATAAGGCTATCATCAGCTGTGAGTACAAGATGAGGATATACTGAAGATGACATTAATATGTCTATATAGTGACAATGAGTAATTGGTTATTCCCTTTTGTGTGGAAAATTCCCCAGTAGTGTTCAAGGGACTCATGAACCAGATCTTTTATCCCTTCTTAGATCGGTTCGTGGTAGTCTTCATCAAAGATATCCAAGTGTACTCATGTTCGAAGAGGAGCACACAATACACTTGAGGACAGTTCTAGACGTACTCCAAGAGAACTATATTTATGGGAATATCTCAAAGTCTAAATTATAGATTTATGAGGTCCACTTTCCGGGACATTTTATCTCATCAGATGGTGTAGTAGTGGATATGGTGAAGGTCGAGGTAGTGTTATCTTGGGAGCCACCCAAGATCATGATAGAGGTGCAGAGATTTATTAGGTTTTTAGGATACTATTAGATATTCATACCTAATTTCTCTAGGATATCAACTCCCTTGAAATTGTTGACCTAAAAGGGAAATATTTTCATGTGGATGTAGAGGTTCTAGTAGGATTTCTAGGATTTGAGGTAGAGATTGACGAGTGCTCCCATCTCGAGATTTCCAGAGTAGGGTGTCAAGTACGTAGTGTTATACGATGCATCAGGAACTAGGATGAGTTATGTTCTGATGTATAGGTAGGAAGTGATTGACTATGGTTCATTTCAGTTGATACCACATGAGAATAACTACACAATCCATGATCTTGAGTTAGCAGTGGTAGTCTTTTCACTGAAGATGTGAAGACACCACCTTATGGGTGAGCGGTTTATCATCTATTTTGACCACAAGCGTCTCAAGTATATCTACTCTTAGAAGGATCTTAATTTGAGATAGAGGTGATGGATAGAGTTACTCCCAGATTATGACTTTTAAATTGTCTATACTCCTGGGAAGGGTATCATGGTAGAATATTATCTCAGCAAGAGATCTTTTTCGCAGTTGCTGAGTGAGGCATCATAATAGTTTGCCTTATTAAAGTTATCCTTTATGGATGGGGATGGATCATCTTACCTCTAGTTTATGATTTTTACTCCTCAAGTGAGTCAGGGAGGCATAGCTTGGGGATACCGACAATGAGACCCCATGTTCTGAAATATCCACTAGACATGCTCCTGATGGATTTATGAAGGTGGGGAGCATATCATTCTTTTTAGAGGATACACAATGGCAATAGGAAAGTTTCAGGAGTAGGTTATAAGTGAGTTTCATACATATCCTTTATAGGTACACACAAGTGTGCCAAATATGTACTAAGACCTTCAACGTCAGTTTAGTAACTAGGGATGAAGAAGGGAGTTGCAGAGTTTCTCTCTCGATGCCTTACTTATTAGTAAGTGAAGGCTGAGCACCAGGTTCAGTAAGATTATCTCAACCCCTTGAGGTTCCAGAGTGGAAGTGATATGAGATATCCATGGAATTCATGGTGGGATTTCCACATATGTATAGGGGACATGATTCCATCTGGGTGATCGTATACTGACTCACCAAGTCGGCCCAATTCCTAGTTATTTGGGAGCAGAGTTCTGAGAGAGCTTGGGATAAATCTACTTGTAGGAGATAGTCTATCTCCATTAATTTCCCTCAATTATTGTTTCTGACCATGATTCTTATTTCAAATATCAGTTATGGAAGGGATTGTAGGAGGATTTTGGGACTTAGATGCATTTGAGCATAACTTTTCACCCCCAGATTAATGGCCAGACTAAGCGGACCATTCAGGTTTTGGAGGAAATGTTGTAAGACTTAATGTTGGACTTTGGATATAGTTGGTAGGATCACCTACCATTTATGGAGTTTATGTACAAAAAAAATTACCATTACACCATTGATATGGCACCATTTGAGGCCTTGTACGGATGAACTTGTAGGTCACCACTATGTTGAACCTACCCAAGAGAGTTAGCACTTATGGGCCTAGAGTTGGTGTTATCCACTACTAAGAAGTTGAAGATCATCCGGGAGCATATGAGAACTGTATAGAGACATCATAAGTCCTATGTTGACCGACAATAGAGGTCTTTGGAGTTTGAGTAGGGATACCTTGTGTTCCTATGGGTTTCACCTCAATGTTGATTGTGTAGATTTTTTTGGGGTGGAAAGCTATCTTTGAGATTCATTATCCCTTTATAGATAATACATAGAGTTAGAGAGGTGAAATACTGCCTAGATTTATCACTACAATTAGTCTGGGTATACGAAGTCTTTCATGTGTCACAGCTGAGGAGGTACGTGCACGAACCATCACACATTATCGACTGGGGAAAGCTAAAAATCAAGGATGGAGCTAAATTTGTTGATTACCAGGTATAGATAAAGGATCAACATGATAGTATCCATCATGGTTGATTGATTCCTCTAGTGTGTGTCTGGTGGTAGCACATAAATCTTCAGGAGAGCACCTAGGAGTGGGAGACCCATATGCGTGCTCAGTACTCACATCTCTTTGTGTAGCCTTTTGTTTTGGCTTTTCGGGACATAAATCCCCTAGGTGGGGAGAATTTATTTACTCATATTTTCCATGTATTATTTTTTAATATTTTATATTTTATTTTCTAGACTATTTGATAAAACGGTGTGAGATTATGAGGCCCGGTGTGCCCAAAATTAATTTTTGAAATATATTAAATAATATATTAAATATCACATGTGTGCATTTTTTCTGAAAAAGTGGAATAACTATTGAATGAGAGCCCATATAAGATATCGGAGGGTATTGTTGAATTAAAAGCATGGGTTTTACCCTAATCTTGATATAACCTTTGTTGGCATGGGGTGTTTGTGGAAAAGTCATCACGAACATGGATAAAAAATAAATTAATAAAATAAATTTATTCAATTTTAAATGATTCAGTGACCTATTATTTTCTATAAAAACACCATTATGAGTAAATCCTAGGTTTAGCTGTATAACCCTGGATATTAAGAGGAGCTATTGGTGGAGAGCGTTCTTAGAGAGTGACGCTGGATCGGATCAGTATCAAGGATCATTATGCCAACAGGATGTGTAAATCTCACCAGTGATAGTGAAGTGTGGTCATTCTTCACTAGTGAGTGATCCAAATCATTGTAAGAAGTTGTTATATTTGGATTTATCCCCGTTTTATTATTCCTATAAAGAATTTAAATCAATATACCAACTGATTGTTTCACGGATCATGCGTATTGCGGGTACAGGTTATATTTATTTGGGAATTGGGTATTTATTTGTGATTATTCTATTATCTATTCATTATTCGTTCTAACAGAAATTAATTTATGAAAATATAAATATTGGAATAGGTTTGTTCTTAAAGTTTATAGTTTTTAATTTCTTCCCCATTTTAGCATTCATCATCAGTATTCATTTTGACTAGTGGTTCAAAAAAATACCGATAAATCAATCATTATGCACCCATTTTTGGTGCAACAGATTTATATCTTAGATATAGGCTTGTATTGATGATAGGATAAAGATAAAATTATTGAAGATCAATTGGGGATGGATTTAAGGATATCATTCTTCATTTTTTTTTTTGATGATGGATGATGCATGTATATGTTTATCAAATGGATTCGAAGGCTAGAAGTTGGTGATCAGTGAAGGAAAGGGTCAGGAGACCTTGGATTTTCATTTTTTTTTCATAGTGTGTGGTTGGATCTATGGTTGGAGGATAGGGAGAAGACGTGGGATCCAGATCTGGGATTCTGTAAAATTCTATAGTACACGACATGTATTACGGAGCTACATGCTATGTGGGACCCCGTGGTGCATCACTAGGGTTTCATGGATAAGTTAAGTATCACATGGAATGTGACCCTGTCACATGGCATGTGACCCCATCTCAATTTCTTATCATATAAATAGGATGGTACATGATTATGGATCTCTATGCTAGACATAGACATAGTCAGGAACACACGGAATCAGACGCACTGTGTACTCTAACACAGACATGGACATGAGCATGAGCCGTGATACATGGGAAGAACCCAGTGCCAAAGGGACATGTTGTGTACTACCAATAAATACCATTTACTCCTTCAATTAAGGCTTAGAGATCTTGTCCTATTCATCTTGGAAAAGTTTCATTAAGGGTCCATACCCTTGATCCATTCCCTAAGGGATAGTATGGAATTGTGTCCTACACTTAGAATAGTGATCCCTTCAGTGGTAATTATTGGATAGAGTTGTTGGAATCCTTCTGTGAGTCCCAAAGTGAGATACTCTATCATCCTCTTTCCCTATGTGTATTTCTTAGTATCATCGTGACCAACACTATATGGGTTTCGATCCTTAACTTAGTGGGTTAATCTATATTGAGTTATTGGTATACCATATGGCCTTGGGTGTGATCCTCATCTATGTATAATTATCTTTAGACTTACAATGTATAATTATTATAGCATGACCCGATGAGTAGTAAATCTTGGATGGACACCATCAGTGCTATCTAAATTGTGGAGTGTGTTCTCCAGGACCAGTGCTATGTATAACCTATGAGCATGATTCCTAGACTAGCATTACAGTTGTGAATTTACCTTGAGACGGTGTGTCTTGTTGTGTATATCTAGATATTATTATTATATGTGTTGTAGAAATATACCTGTATTGAGATGACTGTTATTATTATTGTTACATACTTAGTGTTTTTGGGGTGTCCTGTTGGGTATTGTTATACTCACCCCTGCATGGGATTTCCCCACACGTGTCTTGTCTTATACAGAAGATCGGCCTTTTGATGGATTCCTAGAGTGACTAGGACTAGGTAGAGCTTAGTGATCCAGACTAATCGAGGTGTATTTTGGAAGTGACCTTGACAGCAGTCCCCTTCTATACTTTCTGGTTGGACTTGTTTTTAGACTCTTTGTGGCGAGCTTCTATTTGGACCTTTTTACCTCCCACCACTTGTTTCCATAATCTAATTATGGGTTTCAAATGTATGCATGCATGGTTTATCGGTTTTTTTACATTTCATCATTGTATGGTCTTGGAGATGTGTACATGTGTACAAGTAATTTAGGATAAGGCCTCCCATGTGAGTGATATGCCTACTCAATGCTAGTCACTATCCCTTAGGCTATTAGAGGTGGGCTTGGGGTAGTCGCAGCACTGGCCCCATTGGGATGGGTTATAACACTGGATAACTAGATGTTAAGTATAGTAAACTATCAATCATTCCTATAAAAATATTTTCATCAACTGGTTTCCCAAATTCACCAAGATCTAAAGTATTTTAAGTTCCAAAATGAGTATTTATAATTTTATTATTATCATATCTAAATTTCTTAAGAAGATATTTTATATACCTATGTTGTGATATAAATGTTCCTTCTGGTTTCTGTGAAACTTTAAAACCAAGAAATAAAGTGATTTATCCCATCATGATCATCTCAAACTCATATTTCATAAGCTCTACAAAGGAATTTGTCAAAGATTTTTGAGTTGATCCAAAAAATTATGTCATGACCATAAATTTTTATAATGATGGTGTCTCTAAAAACCTTTTTAATAAAAAGTTTTGGATCCATGGTTCCCCTAACAAAATCATTTTGTAATAAAAATCTAGTTAATATATTATACCATTCTCTAGGGGATTTTTTACATCTATATAGTGCCTTAGTAAGTTTAAATACATGATCTAACAATTTTTCATTTTCAAAACTAAGTGGTTGTTCTACATAAAATTCTTCTTGTACATATCTTTTAAGAAAATCACACTTCACATCCATTTGAAAAGTTTTAAAATTTAAAAATTCTATATATTCTATAAGTATAAAAATAGATTCAAATCGTGCTACTAGAGAATAAGTTTATTTATAGTCTATGTTTTCTTATTGATTATAACCATTTGTAATAAGTATAGATTTATTTAAAACTATAATTACATTTTCATCACACTTATTTTGAAAAACCCATTTAATACCAAATATATAAATATATTTAGGTTGCTCCACCAAAGTCCAAACTTGATTCCTATAAAATTAATTGAGTTCATCTTGCATTGATTTTATTAAATATTCATCACCTAAAGCCTCATCAGGAGTTTTAGGTTTGAATTGTGATAAAAATGAACAATGTTTGATTTCATTTCTTAAGGAATTTCTAGTTCTAATTGGTTGTCTTGCATCACCAGTGATATTATCACTAGGATGATTCCTAAAGATTTTATGACTTCATGTGTTTGTAAAAATCTATTCTTCAAATACAGCTTGAATTTATTATTGAGGTAGAACTTCATAGATAGTTTATTCAGTTGTTCTCTCATAAGAATAATTTTCCAACAGAGGATGAAAATTAGTTTTTAAAATAACATCCAAAGATGTGAGTTGAGGTTGTTTGAAAACAAAAGGATTCGTTTCCTCAAATTTAACATGTACTGTTTACTCGACAATACTCATGTTTTTATTAAAAACTCTATATGCCTTACTAGTTGTGGAATAACCAAGAAAAATTAATTCATCATATTTTGAAGAAAATTTATGTAAATTATCTTCAGTATTCAAAATGAATAATTTACATAAAAAAACTATGAAGTAAGAAAGTTTTGGTTTTCTTCTAGCCCACAATTCATAATGAGTTTTATTAATAAAAGGTCTTAGTACAAATTTATTTATAGTATAGCAGGTGGTACTAACACCTTCAACCCAAAAATGTTTATCAATTGAGTATTCACTCAAAATGGTTCTTGTAATCTCTTGAATAATTCTGTTTCTTCTTTAAACTACAATATTTTTTTGAGGAGTTCTAAGATATGAGAAGTTATGCATTATACCATTTTTACTAAAAAAAGTTTCAAATTCAAATTTTAAAAACTAACCACCATGATCACTATGAATATTTATTAAAGGTGTGTTTTTATCATTTTTAACATGGGCTACAAATTTTTTTAAAAAAATTTATTTTTACTTTTTTTATAGAAAATTTACTCAAGTATATCTAGTGTAGTCGTCAACTAAAATATATACACCGTGTTTTATTCTAATACTTTCATTTTGTGTAGGTACAAATAAGTCCATGTACACTAATTATAAATCATAAAAAGTTGAAACTTCACTAATAGATTTAAAACTTGACTTATGTTACTTTCCATATTGATAAAGATCACAAACTTTAAAAGAATTATACCTAAGCTCTTATAGATCTCTAACTAGTCCTTTTTTAGAAATTTTTTCTAAAATTATAACATTACAATATCCTAAAATTCTATTCCAAAGATAATATTGATCTTTCATTTCATTGAGGTAAGGTAAATATTGCCTCTTAAGGTCTTCTAAGTTAAGTGTATATACATTCCCATTCCTGTCAGAAGAAATTATAAACTTACCTTCAGAACTTTTAATAGTACATTTATCATTATTTAAGTTCACAAGATAATCCACATCACATAATTAAATTATGGTAATAAGGTTGTGCTTAAGGCCTATAACAAATAAAACATTTGAAATTAAGGTTTTTTCAAGAAGAACAATATTACTTATACCATATATTTCTCCTTGATCATTTTCACCAAAGGTAACTTTTATAACTTTCATCTTAATAATCGTCTTGAAGAAATATTTATTCCCAGTCATATGAATAGAATATCTACTATCCATGTACCAAATATTTTTACTATTAGTACACTTCTTATTTTCCTAAAAATAAGAAACTTATAACTTTTATACCAAAAATTTATTAGGTCCATCATTATTAAACATAAGTATTTTTGGAATCCGCATCTATCTAACTTTTATATATTGTACATTTTCTAATTAATTAGAAAAACAAGATTTATGAAAAAATGGATTGAACTCTGGTTAATGAACATTTATTTTTCCAATGTTCACCACTTTGGCATTTAGTAAAAAATAGTGCACTTTTAGGAACAAAATAATTATTTTTAAAATGTGGTTTAAAATCAGTAAAATCTATTCCATAAATATTCTTATATGGTTTAATTTATATATACATATTATTAAAATTTTCCTTACCAGAATTAAATTTTGATAATAATTTATTTAGACTAAAAATATCATAATTTAGTTTAATAACTAATTCTTTATTTTCATTGGATGTATTGGATTTAGATTTTTACAATTCATTTGAAAGACTTGATTTTTCAAGATTAATTTTTTTTAGGTCTTTATAAAGGTTTGAAATTTTAGTTGTATGTTTAGAAATTATCAAATTTTCTTTGAAAAAATATGCCTTAGCATTTTAAAAATTTCTAGAGATTTTAAAATTTTATTTTTCTAAAAGTTTAGAAAATCATGATACTTCTTAAAAACTTGGTAAAGAATTATCTTCATCAGATGAAGTAAATTCTCCTTCTGAATATATATAACTATCATCTTTTTCAGAATTAGGATAGTTGGCATTTAAAGTAATATTAGTTTAGGTTTTAGCAGATACCTTATCCATGAATCAATTATTAGTCTTAATAATTTTAGAAAAGAAGCCAATATTATTTTTATCTTCACTATTACTATATAAAGAATCATCAAAAGAACCATCTTCACCAATTACATTCCAAGTGTCAGCAACTATCAGACTTTTCTTATTTCCATGATTGTAGAACTTCTTTAAATTATTGTCTGAATTTTTATCCTTCTTATTTTTTCTTCTAAATCTTGTTAAATATAGAATTATATTTCTAGGATCCATACATTCATAATAGATAATATATGAATAATCTTTATTCTCATTCCTATCGCTAGTATTTTTCTTGTACTTATTTCTAAAATATTTCCTTCCAATAATCTTGTTCGTTATATGAGATAATTGGGAAAGTTCATTATGACTTTATTCATAAGAAATAATTTTAGTTTCAACTCTAACCTTATTTATATTATAATATTAAGAAACTTTTTCAGTATATTTGACTTTCTTATAAATATATTATGTAGACATAAAATAAAATCCACCATTTTTCTTTTTCATATTCTCATCATCTCTCTTTAATCTACCCTCATACTACATGAGAGTTACAATTAAATCATCTAAAATCATATTTTTAATCTGTTTTGTATCATCAAGAGTTGTCCTTTTGGATTCCCATTCTCCAAGAATAATTTCAATAATATTTTCAACCAAAATTTCATCTATAATATCTTTATCACCCTAATATTGTAATCTATTTACAATTTTCATAAATCTACGATGAATCTTTGCAATATATTCTCTAGGTTAGAAATCAAAATCTTGATAATCATCTCATAGCATAGCTCTTCTAGTTTCAATAACTTTGGTTGTTCTAAAATGATTAACTTATAGCTTTTTTCATATGCTATACATATCTTCATAAGAAGATATTTTTTTATAGATATTTCTAATCATTGAAAAAAGTAAAGTATTTCTAATTATATAACTAAAATGATATTCTAACTTTTCTTGATGAGAAAAAGTAGAAAATTATTTTTCCATAATTATATAGTTACTAGTAACCATAAAAAATTATCAACTCTTACTTTCATAACAAAGGTCTTCATTCTATCCCTCCAATACTCATAGTCAACACCATAAAAAATTATTAGTCTACTGGGATTGAGATTTACAATAGTTCTAACATTCATACCGGTTATAATTTAAAAAAAATATTTTATTTATTTAGATACATATTAGTGTAAAATAGTTTATAATAAAATTTGTAATTACAAATTTTATAAACTTAGAAAATTTATCAAAAGTAATTTTAGCAGATAAAAACTTACAAGATATTATTTTAAAACCTACTCTGATACCAATTATAGGATCGAAGAGAACGTAACTGGATATAAGAAAGGGGTGAATTGTAATTTATAAAATAAAATGTAAAATATTGAAAAACTCTTTAATATATAATATTTTAAAGATAGTTCATCCAAACTTTAGAGTTTATAAATTGAACAGAAATTTCAACCAAATATTAGAGCGTTGAAAAGTTTAGAGAAAGTAAAAAATTTATATACAATTTCATAGAAGGAAATATAACTTGTAAAATAAGTAAAATTAGACTTTACAAAGTTTTTAAATAAATACTTATATAGATTTATAATATAATGATCCATATTTTAACCTTTATCATTAAGGAATTTTATCACCCAAACATTAGCTATCCATAGTTTTAACCAAACTGTCAGGTATTTCTTCCTTAAGTAAGGAATTACTTGATACTAAGATCATAAGAACTTTGTTTCCCTAGCCATGGGAACCCTCGATCATAATATTATATAAACCTATTTCTTCCTATCCTTGGAATCCCTTTACCACACCAGATCAAAAAAATAATTACAATTAATAAAAATATTAAGGCATTTACAAAATATCCCCACCAAATTTGTTTAAGAAAAATTCTCTCTAAAAATTACAATGAATCGATCACTCAAAGTAACAAGATGTTACAAAAATATTCATATCAACTTATTATATTTTCAGAGATACAAAAATAATCAGTAACTCCTCCTTGATTAATGTTTCTATTTATAATCAAAGTTCCAATGGTCATATTCCTAGAAATTCAGAGGAAGTTGCAACGACCTTGTAACAAACTCTTCCTTGAAACACAACACATTTTTCCAAGGATCATAAGAGTATACAAAATTATAGTGTAATGAATTTTTTTATATATTGAAATGAATCTGTTTATCTGGAAAAATTATATATCTATGTATGAAGGATTTAATTAAAAATCCATCTGGAAAACATGTTTGATTCCATTTGAAAAATGGTTGTACAAAAGTATAAATATAACTTCATCACATTAGACTTCGTTATATTCTAAATTTGGTACATTTTTAAACCTTCATTCGGAAATATATGTCCAAAATTTTTATTATAATTTCATCTAAATATGATAATATATTCTATATGGTAAATTAGTATTTATCTGTCTGAAAAAATAAATTTTCTGTAAAAACATCCTTAAAACTAGGGAAGTATAAAAGTTAGTAAACCTTATACTTTAAGTAAATGGATTGTGATTATCAAAATAAAGTTAGAAATTGTTGAAATACATTTCAACTCAAACCATTTATCATCATTTTTCACCTCGATGACACCATTTATCTCGAATATGAACCCATGGAAATGATCCATTGTGCCAAAGATCAAACATGCAACGATTGGTTTCTAGGTATTTGTCAAATCACCAGTCAAAGGAAATACCAATGATGATCATGTGTATAATTGGGGAATAAAATCACAAAAAATTAATGTGAGGAATAAACCTCGGCCATTTTTCAGGTTGTCCTTGATTTGTAGTCATATGAATGGTGAATGAATAGGAATAAAACAAAGAATTGTCAAATTTCATAAACCAAAATATCAACCATCGACCCGCGAATCAAACTGTTAAAAGAATTTATTCGTGTAAGATGTGGGATAATAGAAATAGGATAAATACACAAAAAAACATTATACCTCAAGTTTGTATTGATCATTGATGAAGAATGGTTTCACATTGTTTTCATTGGTGATATCCACAAACTCCTTAGCACACTTATCATCGATCCATAATCTAGTCATCATTCATCCAAGAGCTATCCTCCAATGAATCCTCTCAAATCCTAATGGTTATATGACTAGCCCTAGGGATTTTTTATAAGTGTGTTTAAATATAGAAGATACTAGGTCTTTATAATTAATAAAAAATAAATAAATTTCATTAATTAATTATTGTTCCACCCAAGACCGCTTTTAACAAAACACCTTACACCGACAAATATTATGTCGTTCCTAGGATAAAACCCATATTCCAATTTCAAAGGCACTCTCAAATTTTACATATAAGTCCACATTCATGAGTTATTTAATTATTTTAGGAAAAAAAATATGTGTACGTGATATAATATATTTAATATTTTTATTATATCAATGTCACGACCCGTCCCCCGGGGCCCATGCCGTGACTACCCCAAGTCTGTCTTCCATAGGCCAGGGGATGGCGACTAGCATTGGGAAGGCATATCCCTAAAATTGGGAAGGTACTACCCTTTTTAACCTTAAAACTCACACAATCCAAGCACATAGCTAGACACAAGAACAAAGTAAACTATATAGTAAAAAGAGTGAGTACAGTGAGTAAAGGTCCTATAATACAAGCCCAACTGGAAAGTACAAGTAAAACTGAAAACAGATCATGTGAATGTCCACCAAGGATCCTACCTAAATAGTAGGTATAGCTCTTGAACTATCGTCTCTACGATATATCTCATCTAATGGTCCACCTCCGAGAAGCCTCTAGTCCTGGCACCCTCAACCTCAATCAATGATGTTTGTCGTCTACACAAGACACAGAAAGGTGCGGGTGTAGCCCGTATAGGGGTGAGTATAAAAATACTTAGTAGGGACCCCGAGACTCCTGAAGGTCTCTCAGAATACACAAAGGAAAAACCACAAAGCAAGACCACAATTACAAGCATGAAGCAACAATCAACCCTACTTAAGTATATTCCCATACATATACCTAAGTTATCAAGTATACCCGTCTCGTTTATGAGGAAACACAAGGCCCAAATCATTATCCAAAAGCACAATTGTTCCACGAAGGAAAGAATACCATGAAGGTAACACCACAAAGATAACACCATGAAGGTAAGTACCACAAAGGTAACTCCACACATAAGAATACCAAATAGGTATCACTACTCAGAAGAATACCACGAAAGTACCACCACACATAAGTGTACCACAAAGTTAAAGAATCATCTTACACTATGTATAACTTAAGTACGGAAGTATAGATGATTAGCTGTATTGTTAGACCATCTTACTTCATCGAGAAGCTCTGTTTTTGACCCACACAGGATCAAAGATGACCCACACAGGATCCGAAGATGCTGACCCACACAGGATCCAAATATGACCCACACATGATCTGAAGATGACCCACATAGGATTTGAAGATGACCCACACAGGATCTGAAGATGTCCCACATAGGATTGGTAGATGCTGATCCACACAGGATCTGAAGTTTCTCTAAGTAAAGCTAGCCATAGGGTTCCTGTACTAAGCACAGTTGATTCCAAAAGGATATGATTCTCAAGCCATTGGTCTCAATTCACCTTACATGAAGTCCCACGAAGAAGTAACATGAAGTTCCTTCACATTAAAAGGGACCCAACACGACTGACAGCGTATCAATCGGATGCCCGGTCTGTAAGGTATCAGCGTTTCTGTTCTGAGGTCCCGGTTAGATTTGGGTCCGATCCAACCCGGCCATACTCCAACTTTATCCAAAATTCAAGTGGAGTATACCAAAAGGACCATTTCTATCCAAGGATTATGGTGCCATAGACGGTTCGTCAAACAAACACTTGGTTCTCAAGATATGGCCAAAAACGCGTATCTGGGTCCAGATGGGCCTGGGTCCGGTCTGACTTGGTCGGATTGACCCAACCTGGTCCGGGTCCGACCCAGATGGACTAGACTGCGGTGAGCCTGGCCTGCAAAGGATCAGCCAACTCAGTGCATCCCACTCAGCTCGGTGAATGGCTGGGTGTTGTCCGCTGTGGCGGGGCCTGCCCTAGCCGCCACCCGAGGGAGGCGCGCCTTGGGATTTTCTGAATGGTCCAGTTGGACCATTCGGCTTAGACCAACCTGACGGCACCACGTAGCACCACCTGATGGCACACGGGACCCGCCGGAGCGGGTTCTGCTTAGTGTGATGTGGTTGGCCGGGGTCCCGGCCTGCTCCCCTCTCAGCGGTGTGACGACACCGTTGCTCTAACCACGGTCGACTGGGTGTCGGCCGCCCTTCGGGTGCACCGTCGCGGACTCCATCTCTGGCGGTGCAGACGTGCATCGCCCCGGCTCCCACACGGCCAGCCAGTGTGCTGGCCGCCGTCCTCCTCTACCACAACCTTCTCTGGCGGTGTAGATGTGCCGCCTCCACCATCGCGGCTGGCCGATGTACCGGTCGCCGCTTGTACGCCATCGGCGTCGGTCGCCGGTGACGTGGTCGGGTTCCGCTCAACTCGTCGATCTTCCCATGAAGAACACGTCAATCAACGAAGTAGCAGGGGGAAATTGGCCATGTTCATTTGACATGCACCCTCCGCGTTAAATCGATAGCAGGCGGTTCAAGAAGGTTGAATCAACGTAAAATCATGAAGAACAAAATGAAAAATTCCCTACCTCTATCATACGTTGGAGATGGCGTGAGGAAGAGAATGAAGACGTTGAAGGAGACAATGGCGTTCGTCGCTCCCATAACATGCTTCCGATCTGGGCTCAAGCATTGTCTTTCACCTATCGTTGGGTTGGCTTCGTCTTCTAAGGGCCTGGCATCACGGTGTTCCAACAGAACTTCGTTGCTTGGTGAAGCTTGTCTGGTTCCCCTCCCCCAAGATCTATATTTATAGGAGAGGGGGAGAGTAAGTAACGACGCAGGGAGTTAATGGGGCTCATTGATAGGAAGATTCCTAATTTTTCCCCAACGTTGATGTTACATAGATTCGAGGGTCAAGCCATTTATTGGCTTGACACATCACTGGTCCCACCTTACCGCTTGTCCATTAGAGGAATAGAATAAAAATAAAATAATAAAGATATTTTATTTATTCTATTAAAAAGTTCCTAAAACAAAAATTTTCTCCGGACCTACTGCGGTCGAAGTGAAGCCTCCCTTAAGAGAATCCCGGTGCTTTGGATTCAACAGTGCCCTCAGATTTTTAATCCAAACAACAGTTCAAAATTTAGGAAACACTACTCACACGTTTACTGAACATACCCAAAAAAATGTTCAAAAATTCATTCCGGGCACACCGGGACTTAGAATCATGCACTTTTAATTTTTTTAGACTCGTAATAATTCCATATTATTAAAAAAATGACATGGAAAATTCCATGTATTTACATTCTCCCCACCTCAGGGCTTTTCGTCCCCAAAATCCACAACACAAACTAGGGAAACAAGTGGGGGTACTGAGCACGAATCTGAGCCTCCCTCTCCCATGTGGTCTCCTGGAGGTTCCCATGCTGCCAACGTATTCTCACTATAGGTATCAGTCTCCCACGTAGGACTCTCTCCTATCAATCCTCAATCTCTACTAGAACCTCCGAAAACGTCACCCCATCCTCGATGTCCAGCTCGCCCCAGTCAATGATGTGCGAAGGATCATGCACGTACCTCCTAAGCTGGGATACGTGGAAAACATTGTGCACCCAGTGAAACTGAGGGGGTATGGCTAGGTGTTATTCCACCTCACCAACACTGCTGAGGACCTAAAAGGGTCCTATAAACCTTGTAGATAGATTTCCGCCCTGAACAAATCTCTGCAAACCTCGTCAAGGTGAGACCTGTAGAAAGACATGGTCACCATCCTCGAACTCTAGAGGTCTCCGTCTCCAGTCATCATAAGACTTCTTCCTGCTCTGTGCAGTCCTCATCTACTCCTGAATGATCTTCACCTTCTCAGTGGTAGCTCGTACCATCTCTAGTCCCATGAGTGCTGATTCCCCTGGGTTAGTCCAGCACAGAGGTGATCTGCAAGGTCGGTCATACAATGCCTCAAATGGTGCCATATCAATAGTGGAGGGATAACTATTGCTGTATGCGAACTCCACCAAGGGCAAGTGATCCTCCCAGCTGCGGTCAAAATCAAGGACGCAAGCATGCAACATGTCCTCAAGGTTCTGAATGGTCTACTCTGTCTGATCATCTGTCTGAGGATGAAAGGCTATGCTCAATTGAAGCTAAGTCCCAAACTCCTCCTAAAACCCCTTATATATCTGGGATGTAAAACATGCATCACGATTGGAGACAATCATCGAGGGTACTCCATGAAGTTGTACAATCTCTTATACATAGAGGCATCCCAAGCTCTCTACTGATCCCTACACTCTGATAGGTGTGAAGTGGGCCGACTTGGGGAGTCGGTCAATGATCACCCATATGGAATCATGTCCCTTGGACGTGCATGGAATTCCTGTCACGAAGTCCATGGAAATTCCATCCCACTTCCACTCTGGCACCTCTAGTGGTTGAACTAAGCCCGCTGGAACCTGATGCTCTACCTTCACTTGCTGGTAAGTGAGGCACTGTGAGACAAAATATGCCACTGCTTTCTTCATTCCCGGCCACCAGTGCTGACGCCAGAGGTATTGGTATATCTTCGCCACTCCTAGATGTACCGCTAAAGGGGACGTATGGAACTCCCTCAACACTTCCTCCCGTAGCGCCACCGGTACCATAGTACATCCTCTGAAGAGGATGTCATGCTCCCCACCTTTAGAAAATCCATCAGGTGGTTGTCCTATGGATATCTAGGCACATCGAGCCTCATAGTTAGTGTCTCCAAGCTGCACCTCCCTGAATCACTAAAGGAGTGGGGGAGTGACTGTCAGAGACTAAAGATAAGCTGCTCCATCTCAATCCATGTAGGATATCCGCAAAGTGGCTAGCTACTTCGTCGCCTCACTCAGTAATTTTATACTAGATCTCTTGCTAAGTGAACCTGCTACTACATTCCCCTTCCCAGGAGTATAGACAATCTCAAAGTCATAGTCTTGGAGGAACTTAAGCCAACACCACTGTCTCAGGTCCAGGTCCTTCTGAGAGAAGATATACCTGAGACTCTTATGATCAAAGTAGACTATAAAATGTTTGCCCATCAAGTAAGGTTGCCACATCTTCAAGGAGAAGACCACTGCTACTAACTCCAGGTCATGGGTAGCGTAGTTATTCTCAGGTTGTCTTAGTTCTCGATAACCATACGCGATCACTTCTCACTCCTTCATTAGGACGCATTCAAGCCAGTTACCTGATGCATCACAATAGACTAAATACCCAATGCCCTCCTCTGGTAGCCTCAAGATTGGGGGCACTTGTCAGTCTCTGCCTCATCTCTTGGAAACTCCGTTGGCATCTCTCTGACCACATGAAGGGTTTCCCCTTCTTTTTCAATGCTGATAAGGGTGCCGCAACTCTGGAAATTCGGGCACAAACCTTCAGTAGTAACCGGCCAGACCTAGGAAACTCCACACCACCATCACACTCTTGGGTGGCTCCCAAGAAAGAACAACCTCAATATTCTCTGGATCCACTGCAACTTTATCCTCTAAGATGATGTGTCTCAGAAAGTGAACCTCTCGGATCCAAAACTGGAACTTCGAGAGCTTACCATAAAGCTGGTTCTCTTAGAGTGTGTCCAGAAATACCTACAGATGATAGGCATGCTCCTCCTCTATAGCTGAGTATACCAGGTTGTCATCGATGAAGACTACCAGAAAGAGATTGAGGTATGAATGGAATATCCTATTCATGAGTCTCATGAACACTGCTGGGGCGTTGGTCACACCGAAAGGCATAACCAAGAACTCATAATGGTTGTACCGACATCTGAAGGCCATCTTCTACACATCCTCATCTCTTACCCTGAGCTGGTGACAGCCTGATCTGAGGTCTATCTTTGAAAACCATTGTGCACCCTTTAGTTGATCAAAAATATCGGCAATCCTTGGTAGTGGGTACTTGTTCTTCACGGTCACCTGGTTCAGGCGCCGATAGTTCACAAAGAGTTTCAAACTCCCATCCACCTTCTTGGAGAACAAAATTGGGGCTACCCAAGGAGAAACACTGGGCCTAATGAACCTCTTTCTCTGCAAGTCCTCCAGCTGTACTCACGTCTCTCGAAGCTCCGTGGGGTCCATCCGATATGTTGGTGTAGATATCGGTGTCGTCCAGGGGTATAAGTCGATATAAAATTCCACCTATCTGCGAGGAGGTAGACCCAGAATATCATCAGGGAAAACATCAGTGTAATAGTCCACCACTACAGGATAGCTCAGACTCTCAACATCAACTGCTTCGAAGGCAAGGCTATCCAACTGATGAGTGATCAGCTGCACCCTCCTCCGGGTGAGTCCATCTTGTGCTTCAAAGGTTCCCTTATCATCGGTGAAGGAAAACCTTATCCCATTCTTGCGGACACACTGAACTTTGCGCCTAATATAGTCGATTTGATCATGGACTGTAGATAACCAATAGATAGCCAAGATGACATCGTAGGGCCTCGACACCACTACTAGAAGATCCCAGCTGAAGCTCTCGCCTCCTAGAGTAATCTCACACTGCCAGCACCAGTGTGTAATCATTGAATCCTCTCCTGTAGGAGTCTCTAGCCGTAAGGATCGAGCCAATGGCTCCACTGGAATCTCTGAGCTCCGAATGAGGGTCATGGCAATAAAAGAGTGACTAGAACTTTTGTCTATAAGTACTACAGCTAGGGTGGAGTAGACACAGATCGTACCTTGAATCATCTCTAGAGCACCGTGGTCCTAGGCCTCAGCTACCTAGAGCTGAGCTCATCCCTGTCCTCATGCTTCCTGTGGTCGGGGTGGACCACCTGGAGGAGGTGGCGGTAGAACCTCAAATCATTACCCACCGCCTGCTACATGGCC
The DNA here is from genome assembly GCA_963277665.1 of Viscum album. Lineage (NCBI taxonomy): Eukaryota > Viridiplantae > Streptophyta > Magnoliopsida > Santalales > Viscaceae > Viscum > Viscum album. The sequence continues at coordinate 1,433,290,864 of OY728141.1, forward strand.
AACTCCTCTGCCACGTCCGCCTGCTACCTGCAGACCTCCTAGATTGAATCTTCACCTCTGTCCAGATGGTCCTTTGACCATCTGTTGCTCATCCGTATGGCGGGTTAGGCAGTCGCGATCCATGTGACCCCGTCTGCTGCATGATTAACACTGCATACTCCTCACCTGTCCTGCTTTGTATCGAGAGCCCCACACAACCAACCATGTGTCTTGCGGTCGTCCACCTGTAGGTCTGGCCCTATTAAACCTCTACATCATATGTCTTCTTCCAGCTGTAGATGAATATGCTACACGACATCTGGTGGTGGGTCTCCCTACTGGTGACTACTCATCAAGGAAGCTCTCCACTAAGAGTGCTCGCTCTAACACCCCCGCCTGTATGGGGATGCTGAAAGAAATCATCAAAGATCTAATCTCCTGTTTGAGCCCCTTCTCGAAGGTCCAGGCCCTAAAGAAAGGGTCACATACCATTTCAGTGGAGTAGCACGAGAGGTTGTTGGACCTCACTAAATACTGATCCACGGTCATGCTTCCCTTCTGCAGGTGGAGAATCTCCTATAAATGCACTGCGCGTAAAGTCGATGGGATGAACTCTGCCCTGAATAAGCTCTCAAAGTCCGCCCAAAGGAGATTCGCCTCGTCATGAACCTGAAGCATCAAACTTCACCATATACCCGCTGCTTCCTAAATAATACTAGTGGAAAAGATCACCATGAGATCAGCTGGTGTCCCTACTAGTCGAAAAACCCTGACCACAGAATCCATCCAGTCCTCAAACGCTTGTGGATCCGACTCGCCCCAGAACCTCGGTGGCCTCTGGTGCTGGAACTCATGCAATGTGCTCAAGAAGTGTGCACCATCTACTGCTGGGGATGGTGGCATCGACTTCCCAATGGGTAGTGGTGTTGCTGGTACACCACCCAATGGTACAACTGCCTAAAGGGGGCCCTGCACCGAAGCCTCATTTCTCAGTGGTCTGTCATCGTATACTCTACCCAGAACCCTGTATGGTTGTCTACGTGGAGTCATCTTGAAAAGAAACAAGTGCACCATGATCAATAAGTTATACCTGGTGAGATGACTCAAAGAGATCACAAAGAATTTTTTTAAAAAAACACATGAAATCAGTGTTTTCATGCACTGAGTTAGAAATCAGAAGTCAGGGTCCTGGTGTATGGATACGTTGGCCGCCGCACTAACACTAGATTCCCAAAAATGAAAACCACACTCATAACACTTAACATTATTTCCGATTAAAAGATCAGAGTCAAAGTTATTCGGTAGAACCAACTCCTCTGATACCAATTTGTCACGAACCGTCCCCTGGGGCCCGTGTCGTGACTACCCCAAGTCCGCCTTCCATATGCCAGGGGCTAGCAACTAGCACTGGGAAGGCATTACCATTTTCAACTTGAAAACTCACACAATCCAAACACACAGCTAGACACAAGAATAAAGTAAACTATATAGTAAAAAGAGTGAGTACAATGAGTAAAGGGGCCGGAATACAAGACCAACTGGAAAATACAAGTAAAACTGAAAACAGCTCCTGTGAACGCCGGCCATGGATCCTACCTGAAGGGTAGTACAAATCTCAAATTGTCGTCTCTGCGGTACGTCTCGTCTAATGTTCCACCTCCGAGCAGCCTCCAATCCTGGCACCCTCAACCTCGATCAATGTTGTTCATCGTCTGCACAAGACACAACAAGGTGCGGGCATAGCCCGTGCAGGGGTGAATATAACAATACTCAGTAGGGACCCCGAGACCCTCTAAGGTCACTCAAAATCCACAAAGGAAATACCACAAAGCAAGACCATAATTACAAGCACGAAGCAACAATAAACCCCACTTAGGTATATGCCCATACATATACCTAAGTTATCAAGTATACTCATCTCATTCATGAGGAAATAGAAGGCCCAACTCTTTATCCAAAATCACAACTGTTCCATGAAGGAAATAATACTACAAAGGTAACACCATGAAGGTAAGTACCACAAAGGTAACGCCACACAAAAGAATACCACAGAGGTATCACCACTCATAAGAATACCACGAAGGTACTACCACACATAAGTGTACCACAAAGGAAAAGACTCAGATCACACCAGGTATAACTTAAGGACGTAAGTATAGATGATTAGCTGTATTGATAGACCATCTTACTTTGTCGAGAAGCTCTGTTGTTGACCCACACAGGATCAAAGATGATTCACACAGGATCCGAAGATGTTGACCCACAAAGGATCTGAAGATGACCCACACAGGATCGTAAGATGACCCACACAGGATCTGAAGATGACCCACATAGGATTGGTAGATACTGACCCACACAGGATCCAAAGTTTCTCTAAGTACAGCCAGCCACAAGGTTCCCGCACTAAGCACGCTTGATTCTGGGAGAATCCTCTCCTCAATCCATCGATCACACTTCAACTACCAAGAAGTCCCACGAATAAGTAACACAAAGGTTTGTCACATCAAAAGGGACCCAATGCGACTAACAACATGTCAATCGGATGCCCGGTCTGTAAGTTATCAACGTTTCCATTCCGAGGGCTTGGTTGGATTCGGGTCTGATCTAATCCGGTTGTACTCCAACTTTATCTAAAATTCAATTGAAATATACCAAAATGACTGTATCGATCCAAGGATTATATTTCTATAGACGGTTCGTCAAACAGATTCTATGTTCTCAAGATATGGCCAAAAAGTCGTATCTGGGTCTAGATGGGCCTGAGTCCGGTTTGACTCGGTCGGACCGACCCGGCCCGATCTAACTTGGGTCGTCCAAACTCAGTTCGGGTCGACCCGACCCGGTCCGGGTCTAGACCAGATGGGCTGGACTGCGGTGGGCCCGGCCCGAAAAGGGTGCACCCGGGCCGCTCGGCTCAACCCGCGGCTAGGTGTGGTCCATCGTAGCGGGGCCAGCCCTAACCGCCACACGGGGGAGGCACCCCCTGGGATTTTCTGAATGGTCCAGTTGGACCATTCCAAATTGACCAACCCGGTGGCACCACATGGTGCCGCCTGCTGGTACGCGGGACCCGCCGGAGCGGGTCCTCCTCGGCATGACATGGTCGGCCGGGTGTCAGACGCCCTCCGGGTGTGTCGCTGTGATTTAGTAGTCGTGACCTCCATCTCCAACGGTGCGGACCCACACCACCCCGGCTCTCACGTGGCCATCCATCGCACCGGTTGTCATCCTCCTCCATCGCGGCCGACAGGCCGCGGCCTCCTCCAGTGGTGTGGATGCACCGCCGCCACCATCGCGGCTGGCCGGTGTGTTGGCCTCCGCTTGTACCCCATCGGCGTCGGTCTCTAGTGACGTGGTCGGGTTCCTCTCAACCTGTTGATCTGCCCATGAAGAACACGTCAATCAACGAAGTAGCAGGGGGAATTGGGTCGTGTTTTTTTGGCCTGCACCCTCTGCGTTAAATCGATAGCAGGCGGTTCAAGAAGTTTGAATCAATGTAAAATCATGAAGAACAAAATTAAAAATTCCCTACCTCGATCATTCATTGGATATGGCGTGAGGAGGAGAACGAAGATGCTGAAGGAGACGCTGGCATTCATCACTCCCACAACACGCTTCCGATTCGGGCTCGAGCGTCGTCTGTCACCTCCCGCTGGGTCAGCTTCATCTTCTAAGGCCATGGTGTCGCAGTGTTCCAACAGAACTTCATTTCTTGGTGAAGCTTGTATGATTCCCCTCCCCCAAGCTCTATATTTATAGGGGAGGGGGAGAGTAAGTAACGATATGGAGAGTTAATGGGGCTCATTGATAGGAAGATTCCTAATTTTCCCCAACGTTGTTGTTATATAGATTGGAGGGTCAAGACATTTATTGGCTTGACATGTCACCAGTCCCACCTTACCTCTTGTCCGTTGTAGGAATAGAATAAAAATAAGATAATAAAGTTATTTTATTTATTCTATTAAAAAGTTCCAAAAACTAACTTTTTCTATGGACCTACTGCAGTCAAAGTGAAGCCTCCCTTAAGAGAATCCCAATGCTATGGATTCAATGGTTGTCTATGATTTTTAATCCGAGCAACGGTACAAAAGTTAGGAAATGTCACTCATGCGTTTGCTGAACGTACCCGAAAAAAAGTTCAGAAATTCATTCCGGGAACACCGGGCCTCCGAATCACGCACCATTAATTTTCGCAGACTTGTAATAATTCCATATAAATAAAAAAATTACATGTAAAATTCCAGGCCTTTAAAATCAACATTGAGGCTCTTCAGGCCTTGGAATCTCACACTAACTTAGTGCTTGCCTCCAAAAATATTCCCTAATATATTCCAAAGTCTTACTTGGAAAAAATAGAGACGTTACAAGGGGTGATCACTACATATGATCATTTGGATCATTTCTTAAAACAAGATCAATTCAAAGTGAAAAAAAATACTAAATAAAAATAAGTATGGATAAATAAATTAGAGCAGATGGTCATTGAGTATCCCAAAACTAATTTACTTAGTATCCAACAAGAAACTGCATTATCACCTTAATTATAAACCATAGCATTAAAACACAACCCAAACCTAAAATATATTCTCATTTCAAATATTATCATCAATACCAATCTCAATAAAAACACCATGATAATAAAAAGGTTATAAAAATATGAATAATTTTTGAAATATCAAGAACATAAATAATATCAAAAAAATAATGGGCTAAAAATATCATCATTATATTTACCCATCATCCAAGGGAATCTCCACTCAACTATGTATCCAAACTAGAATGGTGTTCAAAATAACATAAACACAGATATTTAAATAAAATATAAATAATTATTAATTACCATTAAATTTCATTGATAATTAATTAGAATCATCATTCATAAATAACTAAAATCATTGTCATTAATTCCCCAAAATCAAAAAACCATCCACCACCCCATTATGAATTAAAATTTAAAACATATATCAATATAATGTTATTTAACATCATCCCTTTATCATGATCACATCATCAAAAACAACTTATCATTCATGCTGCAACATTCTTCTTATAACATTGTTATTCATAATTTCCCTTGATAAACCATATTATTTAAGTATATTTATAATAATTATTCTCCCATATCATCAAAATATAACATAATGAGTCTTTATTCAAAACTATAAATGATAGCTTAACTCTTCTTAAAATATTGTTACATTTTACCTTTACTATAAAGGAACTACCCAATATAGAATATATATGAAAGTGAAGAATGTTTGAATTTTGGTACACCATTGTGTGGATTTGGTAAGGATTTATACCAATTTGTAACCACCCTATGTATGACCATGTGTATGTCTTAGGAACATTTTGCTAATATTTTATGGAATATGGAATGGTCTTCATGTCATTTTCGTATACCTCCATACAAAATTTTAAACAAATAGAAAGCATACACCATATATGAAAACACATTTCTATAACATGGATTACAACCTTAACTAATCAAAATAAAAATAATCTAATTCTATAATTGAGTTTAAATTAAAACCAAGATAATATATTTTCAAACAAATTTTGAACTAAATAATTCACCAAGGATAAATCATATTTATGGGAAAAATATTTGGATGAAACATGTGTTATTTATCAAAAATATTTAAATTTACACTTTGAATGAAGATCCATAAGAATTGATTACCTCAAGTTAGTTCCTTTGTGCACTATCACACCACACTTCCATGAATGATGAATTCATGATTAGATGGAACTGAACCACCGAGAGGAATTATTGGTGGCATAAGAGGAGAGGGAAAATTATTTGATATTGATGGTGCATCACACCCAATATTTTTTGTAAAATGAATTCCACTTTCAACATTCATACCTCTAAACACAACCAACACCCATTAAATCAACCCATTTAAAATAATGACTTCCTAATTAAATGATCATTAAACCTTCAACATTAAAATATTCAATATACTATATTGAATTCATTTGACCAAGGGAGGTTACATAATTCCATCACCACCATAAATAATATAATAGTATAAAAATAATAAAATCATTATACCCATTATGTACTAACCATGAACTTCCTAGAAAATTATATTATTTTTTTTGGATGCTGGAGATTTTGGGATGAGGTTTGAGGAGAAAAAGGTGGAACTTCAGCCATGATTTTAGATGAGGGATGGATTTTTGTCATGGTGGAAGGTGTTGTGACATGAGAGGTTGGATGGAAGGATTGGTTTTGGCATGGTTGGTTCAGCCATTTCATGGAGGTTAGAGATGTTGATAACAGGGGTCTCTTCCACTTTAAGGGTCCTTATTTTGTGATCCTTTGGTTGCATTTTGGTTTTGTTCTAGGAGATAATCAAGGTAAAGGAAAGGACAATGGTTCTGTCATGGCCATCCCAGTTATGACATGGATCCTAGAGTAGATAATTTTTATAGTTATACCATGTTGGGTTTCATTGTTCCATGGTTATCATGTTGTGTCATGGTATGGTTTGAGGACTTTGGTATAAATTTGAGGATTCAGATATTATGGTGTGGCGATAATTCATCATGTTTCTTCCAAAGTTTTATCAAATCTAGTGATTGACTATGGTGTGATTTCCAGGATTTTTTAACTTAAACTTCTTGTTTAATGGACCTTACCCTAGTGTTTTGGTCTCATGGTTTTGTAGGATGGGTATAAATTTAGAATACCCTTAAAATTTGATTATTATCCCCTTGTTTCCTTCAACCCTTAAGTGACACTTACGTTTTTTTGGGAGACCTTTCAGCACCTTTTTTCTTAGCTTTAAACCTTATCTTTAGGAAATTGATTATTGGTTATCCAAGGTGAGTTCTCCCAATTTTCTTCTTGGTGGTGGATTTGGTCATTTTGGGTTATGTTAAGGTGATTGGTTGATGTATATTATTGTGTTCTAGGTTGTTGGGGTTCCTTTTTATGATTTGAGCCTTGTGATCATTATGTTCTTATTATCATTGCATAGTAGTCTCTAAATATTCAATTAATTTAGGTCATTAGGGAACTCTCCTTATTTTGAGTATAATTTGGGAGTAACATGATTTTTCTTACTTTGGGTAAATGATAGGGATTTAATTAACAAAGATAGTGAATTGAACTGAAAATTGAGTTGGTGGGAAGTGGTGTATGATTTATGTTTGCATGTTTCCATGATTTTTACTATGTGTTCAATGCTTGTTTATGTTTCCTAATGAGAATTATTGTTATTGTGAAGTCATATGTACCTTTACTGTGATTTTATTTTTGGAATCACCTCTCTATAAAATATTTTCAATTAAATTAGGTAATGAAATATTTTTGTGAATTTGGAAGAAAATAGGATGATGTTTATGCTATATTTGAATGAAATAAATGAGAAGTGTAACTTAAAGTTGGATGCTTGTTGTATTATTCTGTCATTTTTGTTATGTTTCACCACTATTGTTATGATATAATTTTAGTGGTCATGTGGGAATGGTTGGGAGTTATCTTAGTTTTTTTTGGGACTATTTTGTGTTGGGAAATAGGGTTATGGTTGTTTTTCATGTTTAGAATGAGGATGAATGGTTACAGATGTGGTTCTTCATGGCATGGCTGGTTATGGGGGGAATTAAAGTGGTATGTGATGACTATGAGGGCCTATATATTATGTGTTACATGCTATTTTTGTGGTTATTAACTGGTTATAGTGGGATGTATTATAGATTCTCATTATCGTGGAACCCTTATTTGGTAATAATGAAACTAATGAGGTTTATGGGTTAGAGTTAAATGAATCTTCAGCAGTTAATGAAATACTAATTACTGAAATGAATGATTAAAGGAATGGAATGAATAGTGGTGATAATTTTGGAATAGTTTTCATTAAATATGGGGAATTAATGACATAATGAACATTTCAATTCTGTTAAATGGTAAATTAGGAATGGTTAGTTGATAAAATTTAATGGGAAATTATATGCGGTGTAGTGGATGTTTTTTTGGAGAAGTGGGTTGGTTTGTATTGTAAAAGTGGAAGTAGTTGATAGTTGACGGGTGTGGTGATGTACTATTGTTATGGGATGTGTTAGTGTGGTTTAGTTAAAAACCTACTAGGTTGGGATAGTTTTTACTATATTATACTTATAATTCCTTATGAATTCATACACACCTCACCCAAATTGGATAACCTCACTAACACCCAAAGGTTTTGGGTTATGTGTGTTTCCACAACATCTAGATTAGAGTGGGAATATATGGACAATTACTCCCTCTTACATACTCTCCATTCTAGACAAAGAATGGGTTTTGAAGATGATATAATGGAAGAGTTGTGGTTGTGGTATTGTAACATGGTGTGGGTTATGTATGGAGGAGGAGGGTATGGGGTTGATGTCTTTTAAGTTCATGATTCCCTACTATGATGGATATAGATATGTTATGGTGGCTATAAATCAATTCCATTAAGAATGTTATGCTTTTTGGGAGGTTGGGATAGGTAGGAATGTATTCTAACCCAAATTAGCTATGACATTAGAATAAAATTTGATTCCAATGAGAACATCACACCCTAAGAGAGGTTGGGATATGTAGGGTTGTAGTCTGAACCACATCAATTGATACATTATATATATATATATATATTATTTGACTATGATGGATTTGGAAGGGATTAAAGCATAATAAATTTTACATTGGGGCATGATAGTGACAAACCAATAATGGTAAATACCATTTACTTTGTAAACATCATAACTTATCCTCACAAATAATTATGATTTATTCTCATTTTTAATCAATCATCAAATTACTTAAATCATAAATATTTCTGAATACATTTTTTTAATAATCCAAATTAATATATTCCCCTTAAAAATATATATTAATCATTCAAGGATATGACATATGAAATATCATTTATTATAAATTAATCCAATATATATATTCATACCTCATAAATGATTAATGAATTACAAAATAAAAAAATAATATTTCACATAAATAATTTCACAACCTAACATTTTCCATAATTTTAAAAGATATTTATTCAAATAAATTCTTAAAATATATTGATATTTCTTATTGTATATTTTAAATAAGTAATCATAAAAATACATTACCATGTCTTTTAGTTTTCATGTAAATGTATTTCATCATAAATAATAACAAAAAAGTTAACCACACAGTAGTTATAATTAATACTGATGGATTTATTTTACAACCATATTAATTCGTAAACATGGTCAATAATTAAATATTAACACTAATACATATTTAAAATAATATAAACATTTTACTAATTAATAATCATTTCATATATATATAAAACCACTTATTTTCCATTAGTGTCAAATAATTATGTATTTGAAGATTTTAAATACATGAATAACTTGTAAATAATTAACATTAAATTTTTTAACATCAATATTATATATTAATTACCATGTTGAATTTGAGTCATTCACAACATTCTTGAATAAAATATTTCTACTTTAATTCTAGTTAATACATCATAGTTAGTCTCACACATTTTTTTAACAAATTATATTCCATTAATATTTGATTCACCATCAAAACACAGTAATAATTATATCTAATAAAAGTTATTTATTTAACATATCATGAATGTTCAAAATATCATTCATTTAATACATTAAATATAATTAATTAACTCAAAACTATATAAAATTTTATGAGGAACTATGTTCCTTACATTATAGAAGTATTTTTATTCTCATTCAAAAATACATATTAATATAATAAAATAAAATCTAAAAATATCAATTGTTCTACATATAATTTTCATTAAACTAAAATTATTTATTTTATTAAATTATATTTTATCATTTTTTACCAGTAAAATAATTATTTATTAGTGTAAATTTTCATCAAAACACTTTATTATCTCATCAAAATAAAATTACCGGTTCATCCTTTGAAATTTTAACAAAGTAAAAAAGTATGAATTTTCATGTCTCTACAGTACACACACCTTTATAACTTTTAATCCTCCAGAATATTTAAATATATCTTAATAAGATAAAGATTAATGAGGGATAAAAATTAATGACAAATAATATGTGTATTTATATAATATCAAATGATTCTTCATAGAATAATCCTTACAATAAAAAAAGGAAGAATAATATCAAGTTAATGAAAATTCAATTAAAGAAATGAAAATTGATGAGTAAGAATCATTGAGGAGAAAAAATTTAACAATCCATTACCCACAACTCGATTAAGCCATTATTTATTATTATAGTTACTTAGTGCAATGATAATGAAATGATGAGTTACTACTTCCCATCAACAAAACAGTACATAAAATAGAAATATTATAGGATTTAACTAAAATAGAAAACTATATCATTATAGCAGATAAGAAAAAATATCATATAACCTATAATCGAGGAGAAATTTCATTACTTCCACCCGCTAATCTATCCTAAGTTAAGGTGCACTCATACCACCAATATCCAATTCCATTACAAAAGAAACTGACCATGTCACACCCTGGATTTTTATTTTGTTATTATTTTATTTATTTATTTATTATTGACCCCACCCTTGAGTTTCAGGATGGATCGCCTCAAAAATTTAAAAATATTAAAGGTTTTTGGGAGTATCACTATTAAACCACGTGGTTAGGAGAAACTATGCGGTTCTCATTCGATGGTGCTACGGTTTTTGAAATTTCCATTTTTTATGGTTAATAGAACCATGTAGGGTCCTAGGGTAAACTATGTGGGGTGCCCAAGTTCATACAACTAGGGTCACATGGTTGTCGCATGGTTTGGCCAAATGTTCTTCCAAACCATACATTTTACCTTTCCGTAAATTTTTTGAAAATTCCTAAAATTCCCTCCCTGCTATTTTTACCCCAATAAAATCCCATCATCCACTCTTATTCTATTTGTACAAAGGAATCCCCCCGGGAAAGTCCTCCTTCAGTTTCTCCTCTAGTTATGGGTATTTTTTGTGCGATTTCAAGTGAATCTCTATTTGGGTAAGGCTTCATCTTCTCATACTTCCACTTTGTCTCTTTTCCACATAATTTTTCTTTCCCCCTTTACTATTTTGTTCCATATATGAACCTCAAGTGGGGTTTTAGGTTCTAAAATCATGTGGATCTTGTTAATAGGGTGCTTTATGAGTCCTCTAATCCCTCTTTTAATTATTGTTGAATGAATCACATCATCAGCACTTTCCCTAGGTAGGTGTTTCCTTGTTTTTTATTTTCTTTTGAATATAATTCATTCTTGGGAATTTAAAATTAATTTTTTACTCTAAATTATAAATTATATTGAGATATATGGATTTAGATATATATACCAATCAATGTATTTATGATACAATGGTTGAATTATAAAGGATTGTTATATATCTCCCTAATTTTTTGTATTTTCACCTAAATAATGGTTTTTCATTTAACTGGTAAAATGTTTGTGGTAGTTTTTATATAAAATCTTAATAATTTAGAGTTTTTTGAGATCGTATATGCCATTCTATGGGTTGGATTTTAGGTTTAAGTGGGTCAATTTGGTGTGATTTTGTTATTTGAGAAACCCTTTTAAGCCTTTATGTTTCTCTATGTTTCTCCATGTATTTGGTGGTTACACACATATGCACAAGTGTACATATATGTAGATATATGTATATATTCACATGGGAACATGTGGATATGTGTATTAAGTAATGTCTATATATATATATATAAATGAATATGTGTATAAACTCAAATGGAAGTTTTGAAATTGAATTCAATGCTTTAAATTTGGTTTTTAAATATATTTTCAAAGAGATTTTTTAAAATAAATTACAAAGGCCCAATTGGAATCTTCTAAATGGTTTTTCTAAAATGTACTACACCCATAGTGGAAGTCCCACTATTTTTTCATTTATGTGATCTTTTAAATTGATATGGTTTATATTTCTTACTATATATAACATGGAGGTGCTTCACAACATTGGGGGTAGGGAAGTGATATAAGGTATTAATTATATGATTTATTATCATACATGATGTGATTGTTATATGATTTACTTCTATTAAAAAGGTCCCCTGACCTCCCATATTTAGTGAATATTCTACATAGGACACCTTAGGTACTTTTGTAGGATATCCTAGATCATATGAGATTCTTTCTACTTGATCAGGTGTCATACTGACTTGTGAAGTTATTAGTGTGGTTCCCCCTTTGACCAGAGAAGTTATTATAGGTCCACTCATTGGGAGTGAAGTTATACCACTAGGTAGCCTAGACTATCTGACCTTGGGGTATCCCTCATATTTATCCTTTTTTAGTTATTTATTTCACTATATATTATTCCTTATTCTACTTTCTCACTAGTTTTATATATATATGTGTGTGTGTGTGTGTGTGTGTGTGTGTCCTTAGACCCTTTTTATATTATCATTTTTTTTATTTTATCTAGGACCTACCCATGGACTTAGATTTTTCTTTACTTATTTTGATTTTCATCATCTAATTATTTGACTTGTCCATTTCTTAGGTTCTCTTTGATTGTTCCTTTATTTATTTGGTTCCTTAGTGTTATATTTTTTAATCTTACTTCAGATTGTTTTATTAAAATATTTCCAAAGTGTTCTGTGTAAATGACGTATTTATGAAATGTTTTTAAAAACAGTATTTCAAAATGATTTTAAAGAAATATTAAAAATGTGTTTTTTAATAAACAAGGAATGGGTCAATAAAATTCTTTTCAAGTGATTACTTTCATTTAATAAAAATATTAAAAAAAATTGTAAAAAAACCATGGACTTTCATTCTACTTTTATTTACTTCTGCATGAAAAATGAAAATTTTAAATGTATTTCAAACTAGCATTTATGGTTTTTCTTATAAAGGAAAAGCAATGAATTGATGGTTATATCTTGTTAGGATTTTAAGCTCACATACTTCTTATACCACTTGGTGTGTGTAGACTGAGTGTCTCTTTTATAGTATCATGTCCCAACTCTGAAGAGTTACACTGACCAGTCTCTTCCTCTAGGGTGTGTTGAAGAAGATTATCTTGAGTTTTGTTTAAGGAGTGAATTTAGGCCACAAGGATATATCGATATGGTATAAAAAATTTATTTTTCTTATGCCTTATTAGTTTTATAAAAATAGACCATTTCTATTTATCTTTTCCTTAATTAGTGGTGTTTAAGCATGTGAATGTTGAATGAAGTGGTTGTTGTGTGTGAGGGAGTTTGAGGTGAGTTGAGGGTTTACTACTTTCATATTATTATTATTTTGTTTTTTTATATTATTACATCATTTTATTTTGGAATATGAACATAAAATGTATGGAGTGATCATGATGAAATTTTTGTAGATTTTTCTACTTAATTAATTATATTTATTGGGTGCATTTTTTTCAACTAATTTTACTTCGATTACCAACACTAGTTTCCATCCCATGGGGATTGGGAATGACCCTTGGTCACTATCACGGGATGACTTGAGCATCTGACGAAGGGGAAAACTATTTTGGTTCATGAAAAATGGAATCAAAGGGGGCCTTTGTTATTTAGGTGAGTCTAGTGGATGGATATAGGACTATCAGAACTTAGATAGTAGGTGTGAAAAGGGTTTAGCTTACCCTTACCTATTTCAAACCCATGAGTTTCCCTAGGAAGTTAGGTTTTGAGCCTTGTAATATGTTTTTTGGGGGGTTTTAATTTCTGTTTATGGATTTATTATGTTTTGTGATGGAATGAGAGTTTATCTGGTGGTTCATGATGAGCTTTCATGACTCGGTAACCCATGGGGAACCCAATATAGTTATATTTAGCTCTCAATGATAGTTTTATGGTTGTCCCATGGTCCATACAACCATGAAACTAATTCATACACAACCACTAGTTCTATTCAAGGTGGTCTTATGTTTTTCGATACTAATCTCTTGTATTTTGGTTGGTGTTTGAATGGAAATTTTCATTGTTCTAAACTAATTTTCAAGTAAAGATTCAAGATTTTCAAACAGTGTGTGCACTTTGAAATTTTTTAAAAGAAAATAATGGTTTTAAATGGGGAATGATAGAGACTAGGACACTAAGGGAAACTGAGATAACTAAGAAATTATATTACAATAAATAGAAAACGGTACCACAACAGAGCCTATATAAAATTATTTGGAATGGGTAAAACTTTCCTAAGTATGTTAAAAGGAGGAAGGCTGGAGGGAGTGAATAAGTGATTAATATTTCTATTATAGTAATTTTGGCCTTTTTTCTTGGGTGGTAGAATCTTGGGGATCTCTTAAATGTCTTGTGTCATTCTTTAATACAAACCCCTTCTTCCTCCATCCTATCTAATTATGGTTTTATTAGTTTTATTATATACAAAGAAATTTTCTCCTAGTGGATGGTTAGTTTGAAGTTATATCATTGGTCCGATGTACCAGATTCACATATGGAGGAGGATATCACTACCAATCACTCTATAGAGAGGGGAGCACTGCCTGACTAACTCACATAGGAGGAGGGGTGCTTCCAGAATTATTGTTTTCTCGTAGGAGTAAAGATTTTTCGGGAACACTTCACAGAGGTGGAGAGTTCTTAATAGTGATGTGATACCCCAAATAAGTGGAGAATTCTTTGTTGGAGGGATTGGAATATTATTTGGGGAATGCTAAGGCCATACTTTTCAATTTGGTTGTAATGGTGAGAAACCTCACATAAGACTAACAAGGATGGGAACACAGCTAACAAAAATGGGATCTAGATATGAAGGAGTAGTTAGAATTCCAAAAGTACATTATCAGAGTGATATGTCAATTAGAGAATAAACTATAGTGGAGTAAATTCGTATTGTATACCTTTCTCTATTAGATAGTTTTGAATGATCACAAACACACATTTGTGTTTCTAATGATTTGTTTTTATGGTTCTTGGTGTTTAAATTTTTGGAATTTTATCATGGAAGTTCTAAACCAAAAGGAGGGATCAAGAGGACCATAAAGGTAATTCTTATAGCCCCCACATGTAGGTGCTAGTGGATGGCTAGTGGAACCCACCAGTTACCTGATGGCACCAAGAAAAATAGAAAAACATATCCATTAAAGTGGATCTCACTCATATTAATTTAGCCTATAATGACTCTCTATGACCCCCACAACCTTCAGAACATTCTTAAATCCATGTGAGGATATAAATAAACCCCAAGGGTTCCAAGATTCTACTTATTACCTTGAAAATCATTTCTCGATCCAAATTTTTTCAAATGGATCTTTTTCTTGTCCTATCTTACAATTATCTCACCTTCTCTCATTATTATTGTATCTTTCTAGATAAGTGTGTTTTTTATTCATTAGGATTGTGAATAGAAAGTCTATTTTGTTTTTCTTTTGGTTCTTTCTTGTTCCTTAAATTAAGGGGTTTGGTTCTTGTTTGGTCCATAAAGCAAGGGGTTTGGTTCTTTCTTAGCACTTAAATCAAGGGGTTTGGTTATTTCTTGGTCCTTAAAGCAAGGGAGATTGGGTTCCTATCCATAGTAATTAAAAGGATAGTTGTTTTTGGGTTTTCTTACTAAAAAAAGGTTCTTACATCTTATAATGAGTTTCTTACTACAACAACTAAAAATTAATGTTTGGGTTTCTTGATACAGCCATTGAAAAGAAATATTTAAACAAAAATATATCAATTTTAGTTTATGAGATGAGATGTAGGGATACCTTATGGGATTAATTTTTAACACCTTTATCAATTATGAATTGTATTTTTTTTTTTTCTGCATTATCTTGTTTATTTAATTTCCTCTGCTTATAATTCTTATAATTTCATTTAACACTTATTTTCACCTCTATTTTTTTAATTCCATCAAAATCATTTTTAAATTCTAAAAGGTTTTTAAAAAGGAAATTCACCATCTATTTCCATCTTTACTAGGACCAAAATCAGTATAATATCCATACTTTTTATTTTCAAAAACATTATTTGGTTAAAGGAATAATAAATTAAGTAAGGCATCAATTTCTTATACTCAAGGTTCTTCCATGGGACACTCAATGTGTAAAACCCCTTTCTTTGAAGAAAATGATTAGAATTATTGGAAAAAATACATGTATACTTTTCTTAAAAGCATAGGCTATCCTGTTTGGAATATTTTAATGAATGGCTATACAATTTTTAACCAATTAGAGGGAAAACGGGATCTTGATGATATTGCCTCTTTTTAAATAGATGGAAAATCCATGAATGATCTTTATTGTACATTTGATGAGAATGAATTTAATCATGTTTCCAATTATAAAATTCTCATGAAATTTGGAAGTTTATTGAATATGTATATGAATAAAATATCAAGACTGAGTGACCCAAAAATAATGCACTAAAAGTACCAAAATAGAGTGTAAGTGATGACTCCCTCTCATCAAAAAAAATCAAGAAAGAAAAACCCCAAATGTCTCATGGCTCAAATAAAGGTTAGTATTGAGGTATTTTCTTCTCAAAATTCTTGTTACTGAATTAATTTATATTTTTAATATTCTAAAGATAAATTACAAGAGGTATTTTTCGAGCTCACCATAAAATTCAAGGATATTAAAAATAAATAAAATCAAGTTTTCAGTGAGAATGATCTTCTTTCAAATGAAAATGAAAATATTAAAGTTAAAAATCAAAAGAAAAATGAGTTTGTTATTAAAAATAATCAAGATCAAGGAAAAATATTTAATTTTGTTTTGAAATATATGTTTGAAGTTGAGAATCAATGTGAAGAGCATAAAAATAAAATTAAAAAATTGAGATTTGAATTAGGTAAGAATCCTTATTCAAGTTAATCTAATGTTGAGAAGTTAGAATCCACCATAAAGGATATTAAGTAGTATCTTTCCAAGTTCACTCAAGTTGAATAAGATTAATAAAATATCTTGGGTTCCCAATAGAGTGTGAAGGACTGTTATAGTCTTGAATATTCAAATCATGTTATCAATTCTAGGAATACAACTTTTATAAAGTGTTTTTCACAAAATAAATTTTTTAATTATTGTTGTTGATTTGAGAACATGATCTATGAGTGTAATTATAAAAATTATCGGTATGGTAGGAAAAAATCACTCCACCTCTCTTAAAATATCTTATATAGAAAATCTAATATTTCTTATGGAAACTCATATTCCAATAAAATATGGGTTCCAAAATCCTTATTGGATAACATTTATGAACCCAATTTTTGGACACCAAAGCCTCTAGTTTTTGGACATTTTGTAGGAAGTATGTCTTAAGAACATTTCCAAGGTACAACATAGAAAATGATTGAGACACCTATGCGGTAGAACATTTTTCTGGTATATTTATTTTAAAATTATTTTATAAAACATAATATAGTTTAAATTTTATACATGCTTTATTTTAAATCATTATAAATTCAATTTATCTTGAATCATACATTTATTCTATTTTAATTTTAAGTGTCATGTGTTCTTTTATGAAACATGTTTGAATAAATGTGATATTTATTACTTGGGATATTTATTTATTTCATTTAAGTGAATTTTTACTTGAGTTTTTTGTGATATTTGTTTTAAAATTAAAATTTTCTATTTAAACTACACAGGTTACCACTAACCGGCCAGTGGTTCTTTAGAGAACATGAGTTTTAGAATTATCCAATTGGCCAGCCAGTGGCCCTCACCAGCTAGCTAATGGTGTCAGGTCAGGCTCATTAAGCTCGATTGAGGGAGGTTCATTAAAAACAAAACCCCCTCATTCCACTCAGATACCACTTGAAAATTTCTCCTCTCTAGCCCATTCAAGCCCTAACTTCTAATCACTTTTTAATATTCACTCCTTGGTAAGTTTCTTGACATTTCCATGTATTTTTTACTCATCCATCCTTAATTTATTTTGATCACAACCTTGTTCTTAACTCCCTAAACTCTTGCTCAAATTGTTTGAAACTTTATATAGTGTTCACTAAAAGAACTCAAGCCTTATCTTCTAAAGGAAAAGGGAAGGGAATAGAATCATCCACCCCTCCTATGATCAATAAGCTCTATCTAATTTAGAATGAAAAATTATTATATCGGGTTTATTCTCATTGGTTAAAAAATGTCTACCTTGAGTTAATATGAAATCTACCTTTATAAATGGTGAGATGAAAGAACATGTTTACATTGAGCAGCTTGACGGATTCATTCTTGACAATGATGGATCTATAATGTTAAAATTGAATAAGGTTTTATATGGATAGAATCTAGCCTCTGTGGCCTAGTAATCTAAGCTATATAGTTGCTTAAAAGATATTAAATTCACAAAGATAAATGTGGAGTATAATATCTATATAAAGAAGATGAATGAAGGAACTCCTATTATAATTGTATATGTTAATGGTAATATTTTTTAGGTGATCAAGATAGGGATTTTATTGAATTTTCTTATAAAATGAAGATATTGTTTGAGATGTTCATACATGGAGAAATGATGTATTTTTGGGATTATAATTTGATCATAAAGACGATTTTATTTTTCTATCATTAGAAAATTTTGTAAATTAATTTGTGAAAACAATTTGGGTTTGTGGAACTTACTTCAGGTTCACAAGATAGAGTTTTCTGGATAGATATGGTCGGACGTAGTTTATCAGATAGACTGAACGGATGTTTCCTCATAGTGATGTTTTAGAGTGCATGGGAAGAAGGTTTTTTCACCAAATATAAATTCAAATGGATAGTATGCATTGGATATAGTTTAGTAGATTCAGATTCATCAAACTAAGGGAACTTCTGTGATGAGGCTTTGATGACCGGACAAAGGTCATTGAATTGAGATTTTAAAGATATTTTCCACAGGTTACCCTGATACTAGTAAATATTTTTCTCTTTGATACCTTTACATAGTAGTAGGGATACCCTCATGTAGGTATTGGATATTATCATAGTGATTTACCATTGGTAGTTTCATCAGGTGTTTTTATAGTGTATCAGAAGTTACTTAAGTCAATGGGATGCTGACCATAAAACTCGAAGGTTGTTGCAACTTGATAACTAGATTAAGACCACTATAAAGAGGTGTGGTTTCATAACTTTTAGGTTTTGAAAACTTTATGAATATTGAAGGTTTCTAACTTAATTTTCAAAGACCCAAAGTGGATAAGAAGTGAGAAATTATATTGTATTCTCTTGTATCTCCTAAAATGAAAAATGTTTGCAGTGTTCTCCCAGGGATGTAAGACTTTGTCCAAAACATGTAATTATTGTTTTTACACTTCTTTTTTTGTATTATGAATTTAAATCCTAGAGTTTTATGTTTATTAGGTTGGATATACCTAGTTCCATTGCTCACTACTCAATAGGTGGATATTATCAGACAAACATTCCATCTGATAACTTTTTGAATAATTTTCACTGTGGAAACTGGAACGATCAGACAGAAATCTCTATTCAGTAAATTATTGTCTCAATAGGTCTATACATTGGTTCAAATAGATGGAGTGATACTTCTTAAAGAGGTTTCTCCAAGATAGGTGTCTATTGGTTTCTCCCAACAAGTGGTATAAAATGGATAATGGTTACTTCACTCACAAGATTCAGATCATTTCCCCCTTGGTTTGAAAGTTATTTGATTACAGTTAGCTTAATTTTATCAAAATAATGACTTAAAAGTAATAAATGGTTCATATCAATAAGTTTTATGGAATGGACTTTGTATTTTAGAGAATGTAGTTGGAATATATTTTGATACAAAAGGATCTTGATGCTCCTTTATTTGTAAAGTATCCTGAAACAACAGACAGTGAGGCATGGGGATGGTTGGAAAGGAAGTATTTAAAATTAATTATGATGTCTCTTGTGAGTAATTTTGTATTCATAATTAGATATAAGAAAACTAGTGTAGAGGTTATGAAATAATTGGCTGAAATGTATGAGAATCCAATAACTCTTAGTAAAGTTTTCATATTGTGAATATTGTTCAACTTAAGGTTGTTGGATGGAAGGCCTATTTTTGATCATGTGACTGAATTCAACATGATCTAAGGGAAGATAAAATATGTTAAGGTTACATTCAAAGATGATGGTTGGGCTTTTATTCTTCTTTCCACACTTATAGAAAGTTGGGATGTCATGGTGACAATAGTGAGAAACTCTAACAGGAAGGCATATCTCATGTTTGATTATATTTAGAATTTGATCTTGAATGAGGAGTTGAGGTGAATTTAAGTTTAAACTCTATTTTTCAATGCTCTCAATGCTACCAAATAGGGACGATTAATTCATCAGTAATACCATTAGAAGAATAAATATTTAGAGGATAAGTCCCTCAGAAGAATTCTAGGTAAATAAATAGGTTCTGACCCTATATGTTGGATTTGTGGGAAGAAGATACATATCAAGAAATATTGTAGAAATAAAATGAAGGATTCCACTTTGAGATGGAAAAAATTGGTCAGTACAATGGAAAAATTGTCAAACATGTTATTGAGCATGGTCATTCTAGAAGATTCATGGGTTGTTGACTTGGGAGAATCAATTCATTCAACTAGTGAGTGAGGGTTCATGGTTTATTTCTATTTATTTTTCAATAAATTATTATATTTTTAGTCAGTGGGAAAATTTTAATTTATATAGTAGGTTTACTTTATAATGAATATGCTTTAAATTACACATAAATGAAACATAATAATCTTACAAGTATATGTCCTTGAAAGTCTATAAATTATATATTATAAATAAAATCTAAATTAATTTTGAAACATTGACTAAACATATAAAAATTAATAAAAAATAAAAATAATTCCATAAAACTATTTAATGAAAAATAATTTTAAAGGGAAAAAATATCATTATTTCAAAACATAACATTTTTTTCCAAAACCCTCTTATTATTTTATATGAAAATGAGTTTTAAATATCTCTCTATATTTTTAAAAAATATTGAGTTGCAGTGATTGTAATTTTATAATTCCATTTTTATATGAAATATAAGAATTATATCTTTATTTTATTCAACTAAATCAAGGAATAAATTAATCTCCAACATGTTCGCATTTTGGCCCGAAGTTGGTGCATGCATTTGGTTTCAAAAATCTTTTCAATTTAAACTACTTAATAGTTTTATTTTGTTATTTAATTATAACATGAGTTATATATATCTTATTCTCACGAAACTTTTTCTTTTGGATAGCCAATATATTAATCTACATTTTATTTAACTAAATGGATGTCTGAATTTATTGTTTAAGTAGTATAAAAAATGTCTGAGGTTTATGTAATAGTTCTAGAATTTTGGAATTTTCAGAATTCAAAATATTTTTTATTTCAATAATATCAATTTTGATATACATCAGAATCACATGTATTTTGTTGATTTTGAAATATAATAAGTTTTTATACATTTCATTCAACTTCATGAAAGTCTAAAAATGTCATTTAGATGCCTTAAAAATTGACTGAATTTCTAAAAAAATCAATTACTCTTTCCAAATCTCTAGTTTATATATTTCACTATTTTTATGATATCTATTGATATACATGTCGGATTGAAGTGCTTTTTGATCTGATGGAAACAAGTTTAAAATTTTATATATTTAATTCTTTAGGACCAATATCTTATTTTATCATTTAGAGGGGCTAAAAAATCACTAAATCTTATGTGTTAAGCTTTACATGAAATGATAAAACATTGTTCATTATCTTCTTCCAACTTAGTTAGCTGGTTGTTTTTATAAATTGGGGTGTAACAATTATATTTTATATAATAGTAATTTAATTAAGATTCATTTTTAATTATATTATTAGGTAATTGATTAGTATTATTTACACTATTATTCATATTTATTAATGTAATTATTGTAAATATTTAATAATATAGTGAATATTTAGTAATAATTTAATTAATAACATTCAATAATAATAACATAATTAATAATAATTCAAAATAATGTAATTCATAAAATAACACTTAAAATGAAATATGACTATAAATTTTTTAAAGTGTAAATCTAATAGTTTTAAACAATAAAATTTGTATTATGTAAATTAGCTTTTGTTTACTACATTTTTTTATTTCTATTTATTTTTAAATAATTTATTATATGTTTAGTTAGTGTGGGAAATTTAATTTAGATAGTATGTGTACTTTATAATTTATATGATTTGAAAGGAACCTAAATGAAACATAATAATTTTATAAGTATATGACTTTGAAAGTATAAAAATTATAAATTATAAATAAAATCTAAATGAAATTTGAAACATTGGATAAAAATATAAAAAAAAATTGAAAAAAAAATAATTTTGTAAAAATAGTTAATGAAAAATAATTTTAAAGGCACAAAAAATCATTGTTTCAAAACATAACATTTGTATGTATAAATATTTTTGACATTCCTTTCACTACTGGAAATAGAATCTACACCAACAGAATAAATTTAAGGGTGCACATAGCAGAGGGATTTGATACTATTGAAAGATGAAAAGATGTTAAGGCACTGCTGAGGAGGAGAACCAAGGTTTCTTCTAAGTTATAAGAAGATGATGAAAAAAGTTTTATCATTTCATGTAAAGCTTGACACATAAGCTTCAGATAATTTTTAGCCCCTCTAAAAGATAGAATCGGATATTGGTCCTTAAGACCTAAATGTATAAATTTTCAACATATTTACATTACATCAAAAATTAATTCAATACAACATTTTATATCAATAGATATCATAAAAAATAGTGAAATATATAAACTAGAGCTTTAGAAAGAGTAATTTAAATTTTGTAGAAATTCGATCAATTTTTAAGCCATCTAAATTACATTTTTATACTTTTATGAAATTGAATGAAATGTATAAAAACTTATTAGATTTATAACTTAGTAAATAGAATGTGATTATAATTTATATCAAAAATTATATCATTTAAATAAAAAAACTTTTGAATTCTAGAAATTACAAAATTCCAGAAGTGTTGTATAAACTTCATAATTTTCTTACACTACTTAAACAAAAAATTATGACTTCAATTTAGTTAAATTAAATGTATATAAATCTATTGGTTATCCAAAAAAACACGTTTCATGAGAACCCAATGTATATAACTTATGTTATAATTAAAGAAATAAATAAAACTACTATGAAATTTAAACTGAAATTATTTTTTATACCAAAACATGCACCATATTTGGGCCAAAATGTGAACATGCTGGAGATTAATTTAGTCATTGACATAGTTGAATAAAATAAATATATAGTTTTTATATTTCATATGAAATAGAAATTATAAAATTCCAATCACTATAACTCAAGATATATAAAAAATACATAGAGCTAGTTAGAACTCATTTTCAAACAAAATAATAAGAGGGTTTTGGAAACAAATGTTATGTTTTGAAACAAAAATGTTTTGTGCCTTTAAATTTATTTTCCATAAACTATTTTTAAGAAGTTATTTTTATTTTCAATTAATTTTTATATTTTTAGTAAATGTTTCAAATTTCATTTAGATTATATTTATACTTTATAATTTATAGACTTTTAAATGCATATACTTATAACATTATTATCTTTCATTTAGGTGGCTTTAAAAGTGTATACATTATAAAGTACACATGCTATATAAATGAAATTTGTCACGCCAACTAAACATATAATAAATTATTGAAAAATAAATATAAATAAAAAATATAGTAAAAAACTAATTTACATGACAAAAACTTTAATGTTTAAAACCATTGCATTTACACTTTCAAAAATTTATAGTCATATTTAATATTAAGTATTATATTATAAATTACATTATTATGAAGTATTATTAATCATTTTATTATTATTTAATGTTGATAATTACATTATTAATAAATATTAATTATATTATAAAATATTTACAATAATTACATTAATAAATATTAATAATAATGTAAATAATACTAGTAAATTAGTTAATAATATAATTAAAAAAACCCTTAATTAAATTAGTAATATAAAAAATATAATTTTTAAAAATAATTTTATTATTAACATTTTATTTTATTTTTTTCCTCAAGATGGTGAGACCATTGGTTAAAAACCCATAGCCCCGAAAATTTATTAAGAAGATGAAAACATGGAACAATGGTATGCAAAAAGAGCACACATGTACCGTCAAAATAAAAAGTACAAAACCTATCATCCAGCTTTCAAAATCCATTGAAAATGTAAAAAGAAAAGCATTAACACCTTCCACAACCTCGTGGGTGACTACCCCTCCTCCATTTTGGAGTTACCCATGTACCACTTTAATATTCTAGAAACTTATTTCTCACTTCATTAGTCACAGTTTCCTTATACTCAATCATAGACTCTTCCATTTCTTGCACACCATTGTTCAGAGGAGATGATTTTTCAACATCAACATGGAAAAAGGCCAATGAGTGCTCTTGGGGTGAAGGTTTACCCAACAGATCACTCTACCCCATAAAAATGAATCCATTCAATGACCTTATCTCCAGACCCACATTGCTACTTTTCTTCTAAAGAGCCAAGTGCTCAACCCCCTCTACAAGAACCTATTTAGGATCAAACAGTCCAGAAATATCTAGTGCATGAGTGGGAAGACCCTCCTCCTTACCATCATTTCCATCCCTAGATAAGTTCTTCTCACCCCTCTGCTTCACAAGTGCCTCAACAGTCTCCACACATCCTTTCATTGCTGAAGAAGAGTCTTGTTTATTTCGAGCAACATATTTCTCCAAATCCTCCAGATAAATATGATCAAACTCTAAATTATTAATAGAATCTAATATGGAGAATAAATTACCCTTCCCTATCAGGGAACCTCCCTTGTCCGGTTTATTCGCAGCAACATTTTTACCAACTGATGATCTAGAGAGTTCATTTTTAAGATAATCATCAACATCAACCAAAGTTATTGCAGCTTGATCACATACCACATCACTATTACATTTCATAGAAGCAGCAATAATGGAGGTGTACAGCCCCCTAAAATTCCCATGAACCAAAAAAATGGAAGGATAACCTCAAAATCCTTCTAGATATTTTTAGGTTTAACCCAAAAGGTGGATTTCCCTTTGATATTACCAAAATTCATATACACATCCCCAATTTCATCAGAAAAATCACAACCATCCTCAAAATCAGATGATAAATGACTGATATAATTATATGCATGGGAGTTCTTTCCTCTAGGAAGGACACCCATCTTAGTCTGACCTAGTAGTTGAGTGCCAACAATAACATCTTTATTGAGAAATCCAACAGTACCACTCGAATCAGCATGGAATCCCTTAACATGAGCCTCTAGTATCGTGCCTTTAGTAGACATATCATTAACCATAGATAGCGTTGATACTAAAATAGTGATGGTTATAGATGCATTAGAAGCATGCAGAGTTGTGTGATATATTAAAATTTATTTTAATAATCATTTCCTGAAACTAAGAGTGAGGATCTTGCACGTAAAATTTATAATTAATTTATTTAATATTTGAAGAAATAAATTTTTGGGGTTAGTAACTTTCTTTGTTAGTTAATTTTAATTGTCTGAAAAGACCCTTTCGGATTACCTTCATTGTGCTATGAGGATCCAAGGATAGAATCCTTCTAGCGGTGATCCACACATGCTCCTATGATCTCTGAGCAACACCACTAAATCTCAGGGTTCTAGCATGATGAGTCAAATGTCTTGTGTTGTTCGTTCATGATAGTTTGTTCTTTAGTATTAAACAAATATCTATAGCATTTCTCATTCTTGAGAGGAGATGTAATGAGGAGTTGAGAGGGAATTTGTTGCAATTCTCTATTCTCAATTTTTGGATTCTCTACACAACAGACATATCCATTTATTTATAGATTTAGGATTTAAGTTAAAATATTATTTAATTTCATATAGGCCATTAAATAACATTTATTACCATTAATAAACCTCATGCCACGTAATAATAATTATATTATTATTATTTTGTGGTGCGCGCTAACTTCCGCAATAAAAAAATATTATGTAATGGTCTTGTTAATTAATATTTGAAACCGGACTCGGTCTTGGTCCATTCAAACTCCTCTATCATTTATTGAACCGCCGAATAAATATTTTATTCACAATCTAGAGAATAAATATTTATTAAAATATTCAATAAATAAAATAAATATTTTATTCACAATATAGAAAATAAATATTTATTCAATTTATGTGATCAATATAACTTTAATAAAAATATTCCTCAAACTTGAGAATAATAATTATTCCATTAATTAAACTCAAATAGAATTTAATAGAGATCAATAGAAACACTTATTATGTGACCCTCTAGGATTCTTTCTTGTTGGAATTAGGTGGGTTTGCCTAAATTCCAAGATTACTGTCTACCAATAGGTCAAGGAACCCAAGAGAAGGAACTTAATGTTGCAATGTTAAAAACCACATATGAATACTCACTCTGAAATATAATATATTTGTCATAATATCTCATCAAATATATTTCACATTCATGTCACCAACATATATACTTTATATGTATTTCTTTTACTATCTGAAATAAACACATCATTACACCATGGCCATGAAATTTAATGTGAATATTCTACTCTAATCAAAGGGATGAAATATCATCTCCCATAAATATTGAAGGGATATATCCTTCCTCGACTTATTCATTAATGACATGCCACTCATGACACACCCAATGTATCCAACTTTTCCATGAACTGTTATTGTCATAGTTTACAAAATACATCTAAGTATGTGAGTTGTAACATGAATTTATAGTAATATTAAAGTTTAAGGACCATCACACATGCTTGTAGATAGAAAAATCCTATGACACCAAAACATACGGAATTTCTACTGGTGGATCTGTTCTCATAATCTCCCATATTGGAGATTACCAAGCGAAAACTTCATAAGAATAAGTGTACACGCGCCTAACAATCTATGTACTATGTGTCCCATAATAGTACGTTATCCAAACATAGAAAATTATTTGATAATATCATCATAGCACATAAAGGTTCTCATAATAGCGGGGAACTACTATGACCTTATCAATTTGACGTATACTCTAGGACATTATTACATTAGAGTCATGCAAAACAACAAACAATATGTAATAATAAGTTTTATTAATATTCAATACATCAAATATACATGTAATAAAAGTACAAATAGTTGGTCCTAGGACACCAACTCCAACAAACTTCTACTTGGACTAGATCCAACTACCTATGACCTTCAGACTGCTAGACCTCACATGATAGTCATGTTTCTACTGAGTCAAGGCTTTAGTCAAGGGGTTTTCCATGTTTTCTTCCATGGAAATGTTTCTCACTGCAACTTCACCTCTTTGATAAAAAAACCCTCAAGATATGATACTTTATAAATATGTGCTTCATCCATTTATGTGACCTTAACTCATTTAAAAGAGTCACCATTTCATAATTATCATAATATAGTGTGATATTGTAATGACCCAAACTTTTATTAATGAAAATTACTCTTGATATAATTAAATATCTTATTATGTAAAAAGGTTATATAAAACATATGCACTTCCTTGGTTTTATGTTTTTGGATTTTAAAATACCATTAATAATTGTTAATGTTTCTAATATAGTCATTGAATAGTGATCACATGATTAGTATAAAAATAGGGCCTTAACAAATCCAATTTACTCAGACAAAGGAAGTGATGGCCTCATCCAGTAGAATTGCTCCATACGAAGCTCATTTATCAGAGCTTGGAAAAGAGGTAGCATCACTGGGCTTCTCTCTAGACCAATCCCAAACTGATTTTCAACACGTTAAGCTTAAACGGAATTGCCTATGGGAGAAGTGGAAGTTAATAGAGATTACCACCCGAGCGATGTTATCCAAGCCGCCACAAGAGTCTATCAACATCGCACACCTTACCCTTAGGTATTATGCGGGTGTTATAAGGTGTTATGTAACAATACCCTAGCATTATGATTATGTGAATTATTTTTGAATATAATAAATAATATAAATTCATTTTATCATTGTTACTTTGTAAGTGATTTTTAAAGAACAAATAGTATTTTTAGTTAATATTCAAATTCAATTGAGAAATCTATTTTGATGAATTAATGGATTTTTTAATTAAATACTATTTTAATAAAATATTATTACTAATTTTTTTTTTATTAAATATAAATGATCGTATAATTTTTATGAATACAATTGTAAATTTTATTAAGGTTTGAAAACTGTTTTTGTCAAAACCCATGAATTTTCAATAAATGTCGGTTTTTATTTTAAAAGTAAAAATTCACATATTTAGAAAATTATTTAGATAAAATAAATATTATTTTTGGAATTAGGATGTCTAAATTATCAAACGGTGAATTTTTCAGAATTTTCTGAGATAGTCGAATTTTTTGGTAAAAATTAAATACCATTTAAATATATAATGTGTTTTATGACATCATAATGACCCAATAGTGATGTAATAAAATACTATAAAAGGGATATTTGTCCAACATATGTTTTACCTTTAAAATAATGTGATTTTATATTTGTTTTATTTATTTTACAATGCCTTAGTGTACCCTCCAAGACTTATAAAATATTTTAACTTTTTAAAATGATTTCCTTGAGAGTGTGACTCACCTCCACATAAGCAAGACTAATATTTTAATAAGTTTGGATATATTAATTATAAAATAATTTTTTCCACTCCCCTTTTGAAAACACTATGGACAAAAACCATGGTATAGTTTTTTTTTTTGATTAGTTTAATGTGTAGTTTCCAAAACCTAAATAATAAAGAATTTCCACTCTTTTTCTATATAAAACCACAAAAGAACTCAATTCTCTTCACTAAAAACCCTTGAATCACATCCCCACTCTTCCCTAATCTCTCTATAATCCTCAAAAGGTTCCACAAGCTCTCAAGAAGCCCCTCCTCAAGCTCTTGAAGTCACACACTCAAGTAAGGGATTTCTTTCTTTCTCATTTTTGTCAAAGTTTCTTTATGTTATTATTCCATTTTATTTTCAAATAAAAATGTTGGTGTATTATCTCTCAACTCCCCCATACTTCCCCCATTTTGTTTTAATGATGAGATACCTCTTTCTCTCTCATTAGTTCCTCCCATGTACACCTGTTACCATGCTGAAATTTCGTAAGAGTTATTTCATTTCCCATCTTTCTTCAAGTTTCTTTATTATGTTACACCTTCTATTTCTAAATTCCATATGTTGGGACATGTATATATATGACCCCCTTACTATCTGTTTCATGTACATATGATTAGATACCACTTTTTATATCACCAACCATTTTTATGAATTTTTATGTCACACCGTTATGCTACCGAAAATGCACCATGATTTTCCGAGCCAAAATCATTGTGTAGTGAATACCATACCCATGTCTCTATCAAGGGTATTCACCTTCATGCACATATACATATTTAATGGTACTTACATGTATGTATTCCACATTCTTTAATCATGGAATTACTTATGATGTTGAATGATTCCATGTTATATGATCCATGTGGCACACTTATGCATGAAATGAAATATTTACAAAGGATACGCCCTCATATCACTCCAATGCATTGGGTAAAGAATATTATCATGATATTTCATGAAAAATGGGTGGTTACTAATGATAATTCATGTACAATGAGGGTTTACTCATGCTAATTCAAGTACAATGAGGTTTTACTTATGCTCTATGTGCAATGAGCCTTGGCTCATGCTAATATTATGTTAAATGTTGTTGTCACATCTCCATGTTATGATAATCATGATATATCATGAATTTATGTTCATGTTTCTATTATGATCTATTGATAATCATATTTCCTAACATATATTGTATTCTTTATGTTATGTCTTGTTTACTCTCTTGTTGGGCTTTATAGATCACCCTTTTCTTATGCATGTCCTCAGGTTATCCCATGTAATGCTAAGTACGAAGGAATTTTGTGATCATGTAAAAGAAGTTTTCAATAAAGATGTTGTATTTTATGTTCTATGTTATTATGTAATTTTTATAATTTATCAATACACTAGACCTATTTATCCTCAGAGTTTTCTTAAGTGTAAGTTTATTTAATAAATAATTTTTATGTGTGTAATAAAGAGAAGGGTTGTTATAGTTGGTATCAGAGGATAGGTTTAGTTATTTTTGGGATTAGGATTATAAATCCCTAGTGAAAGACTTATGGATAAGACTATGTATAATAAAAACATACCTAAATTTTGGTGAGTATTGATTAAGTGGTTTATCAAGAAAATACATCCCTGTCTGGATACAAACAAGTAGAGGTGGATCTGGTACAAATGTATTTAGGGGTAAAACCTGAAAACACCGCTTTGAGCTAGACTCAAACAGGAACTGGTGTACGAAAACAGGCATTCATGCACTCTTAGTTTGACACTCTCGGGGGATATACTTTGGTAAATTCATAAGCTTAGTATGAACCATTATTAAGGGAATAAAAAAATTCCCTAAGAATATATTTTGGTAAGTAGATCACGGATAACATAGATTAAAGTCTATGAATTCATAAGTTAAGGAAATAAATGTGATTTATAAGTTATCCCTTTTTTTATTTGGATTACCCTTTATGTTTTACCCCTAAATTTCCTTTTATTCCAGCCAATGTCTCGTAATAGGAGGAATCGGGCTAAGAACTGATGCGAAGATCAATGTGATGACTGTTCTAATGTGATGCCCAATCTGATAGAAGTGGGAATCGAAAAATTTGTCATGATAATATCTCAATTAACTCAAGTTTTTAATAGAAACATGGGTCAAGAGGATCATCCAACCCCCCCCCCAAGAAATAATAAGTCACAATCAAGAGCTTCGTGAGACAAAGGCCTCGTACTTTCAATGGATCATTTGATCCCTCAATCGTTGAACAATGGATCAACTTCATTGAGAAGATCTTCTCAATCCTTCAATGTTATGAACAAGAGAAGGTTCTTATAGATTATTATCATATGGTGGGTGAAGTTGATCAATGGTGGACATTGATCAAAAATACTAAGCCTGAGGAAGAGATCTAGGTGATGGAATGGAAGGATTTTCAGAAAATGTTTTTTGATAAATATTTTCCTCGCACCTTTCGAATTAAGATAGAAAGTGACTTCCTTTATCTCAATCAAAAATATAATGAATCCATCATATATTACAAGGAAAACTTCACAATTCTTGAACGATACACCTTTGACTTTGTCGTTACCCTTGAATTCAAGGTTGATCGCTTCTTTGGTGGGCTAAAACCTAGACTACGAAAATCCCTAGCAATCCGTGACTTCGATAACTATGAGAAAATTGTCCTATGTGCCCTCAAAGTCAAAATGGAGATTGGATAATCTCAGGGGAATCATGGGGATAATAAGTGAAAAGTGGAATTTAATTCTGGTAGTTCGATGGATAAATCCAATGGTGCTAAGAAATTCTAGCACCCCACTTGCCAAAGGTGCAGAAATAAGTACCCCATAAATTTCCTAAAGGGGATGAGGAAATGCTTTAGGTGTGGAAGAGAAGGGAACCTAGACATCAATTGCAGAAAATAAAAACCCTATTCTATGATAGAGGATAGGAACACTCCATTTTACCCTCAACGCATTGTTCATTTCTTCAACTGAAAAGAACCAGGGCACTTTGCAAACCAGTTCCCTAAGCCAAGGGTTTTCGAAGGCAACCAACAACCTCCAAGGAAGCAAGGGAGAGCTTTTTCCATATCTACTACCAAAACAAACCCTGAAAATGAAGTGGTGATAAGTATGCTAGTTATTCATTCAAGAATATCGAACATAATTTTTTATTCTAGTTCTATGAATTCTTTTATATCCTGAAAGTTTAGTAGAACAATCCCAGCACCATCACAAATCATGGAAGTAAAGATGTTGGTGAGAACAGAAAATGGGGTAATCATTACATCCCATGAATATAACTCCTCCCCTATCACAATTTGTGTATTGAACTTCTTAGAGAACCTCATCATACTCCCTATAGTGGAATTTGATGCAATTCTTGTCATGGATTGTCTTTCCCTATATAGATCCAACATAAATTGAAGTGAGAGGGAAATCACTCTCCATAAGGAGAATCAACCCTCGATTTTGTACAAGTGAAAGGAGGAGGATGAATCTTCTTTAGCACTATCATCTCAAGCGTGTATATTAATGCCCTATGATCACGCATATCTTACTTAGATTATTGAGTCTAAGGAAGGAACCATCCTCAAAGATATTCCTATTGTGATAGAATTCACTAAAGTGTTTCCCAAGGAATTTCCTGGTCTTCCTCCTAGAAGATATGTTGAATTCTTGATTGATCTTATACCTGGGGCATTTCCAATATCCAAGACTCCGTATAGAATGACTGTTGTGGAGCTTGAGGAGTTGAAGAAATAACTACAGGAGAATCTGGATAATGGGTCTATATTCCCAAGTGCTTCACTATGGGGTGCACTAGTCCTCTTCATCAAGAAGAAGGATGGGTCAATGCGTCTTTGCATTGATTATCGTCAGCTCAAAAAAATCATGATAAAGAAAAATTATCATCTCCCATGAATTGATGACTTGTTCGATTAGCTATGTGGATCATAATACTTATCCAAGGTGGATCTACAGTCAGTATATTACCAAGTAAGGGTGAAGAAGGGGGATATTCCCAAGACTTCTTTTCGTACAAGGTATGGGAACTATGAATTCATAGTAATATCTTTTGGACTCACTAATTCTACAGAAATATTTATGGGATTGATGAATAGAGTATTTAAAGATTACCTAGACAATTTTATGGTAGTCTTTATAGATGATATTCTAATATACTACAAAACCAAGGAGCATCATGAGGAGCATCTAATTACTGTACTATAGACATTGAGAATGGAGAAGCTCTATGAAAGTACAACATGTGTGAGTTATGGTTGAAGGAGGTCTCATTCTTGGGTCATATCATCACAAGCAATGGGATATCTGTGGATCCCTCCAAGACAACTACAATTGAGGGATGACCTAGGAAAACATCGGTGACGGGTATCCATAGATTCCTAGGGTTAGCTAGATATTATTGTCGATTTGTGAGAAATTTATCACGATTTTCAAACCCTCTTACCAAGCTAACTCGGAAGGGAGTCAATTTTGCTTTAAGTGATGAATGTAAAGATAGCTTCAAGGAGTTAAACAGGAGGCTTATCACTGCACTTGTTCTCACACTACCCACAAGTGGAGAACTTTTGTGGTATTTATTGATGCTTTGAAGAAGGGAATGGGATGTGTGTTGATGAAAAATGGAAAATTCATTGCCTATGATTCAAGTAAATTGAAATTTCATTAGAAAAACTATCCAACACATGATCTGGAGTTGGCTGTAGTAATCTTCGATTTAAAATTTTGGCGACATTACCTCTTCATGGAGAAGTGTGAAATATATACGAATCACAAAATCCTCAAGTATATATTCACACATAAAGCGATGAACATGCGTCAACAAAGATGGTTAGAGATGATCAAAGACTATGGATGCTCAATCCATTACCACCCTGGGAAATAGAACAAGGTGACGGATGCTCTAAGCAGAAAGGAACTAGTGATTATATCATTGATGATAATTGAAAAGGATTCAATCTCCTTATATTTGATGAAGATGGACATGGGAATCATAAAGAATTGAATATCATCAATCCTTTCACAAATTATTGCTCAACCATATCTTTTGTAAAGGTTAAAGGATTATCAAAAGGATGATGTGGGAATTTAGAATAAAGTAGAAACTATCAAAAAAATAGAAATCCTTAGAGTTCAATGTTAATGAAGAAGGAATTGTGAGATTTGGTTCAATACTATGTGTTCCATCAAATCTGAAGTTAAAGAAAGAACTTTTGGATAATGCACATAGTTCAAATTTATCCATTAACCCAATAAACACAAAGATGTATCGAGATCTTCAAGAGCATTATTGGTGGGATAACATGAAGAATGAGATTGCTGAGTATACATCAAAGTGTCTGGTATGTCAGCAAGTGAAGGCTGAGTGGAAAAGGTCTAAGGGGATGATGCAACCATTACCCATACCAACATGGAAATGAGAGAACATCACCATGGACTTTGTCACTGGACTTCTGAAGACATCCAAAGGAAATAATGTTATCTGGGTTGTTGTGGATCATCTTACAAAGACTGCACACTTCATTACAATTCAGGAGGATTTCTCATTGGATCAACTAGGACAGATATACATTAGAGAAGTGGTAAAGCCGCATGGAGTTCCACTATCGATTGTATTTGATCGAGATCCAAGATTCACCTATAAGTTATGCAAGAGTCTCCAACATGCTCTGAATACTAATCTGTACTTTAGTACATCTTATCATCCCCAAAATGATGGACAATCTGATTGGACTATCCAAACACTTGAGAAAATGTTGAGAGAATGCTCAATGGACTTCAAAGGAGGATGGTATCAACATATTCCTCTGGTTGAGTTCTCTTACAATAACAGTTTCCACTCAAGAATCCAAATGGATCCTTATGAATCCCTTTATGGGAAGAGGTGCAGTACACCGACATGCTGGGATGAAGTTGTGGAGAAAAAACTCATAGGTCTAGAAATGGTTAAAGAAATGGTGGAGAAGGTTAAGACCATCCAGCGGCACATTTAAGATGCTTAGAGTCGACAAAAGAGCTATGTTGATAATTGTTGATGAGACCTAGAGTTTGATGTTGGAGACATGGTATTCCCTCGTATATCACCATGGAAGAGAGTTATGATATTTGGTAAGAAATTAAAGCTTAGTACAAGATATATTGGCCCTTTTGAGATCCTTGATCACATTGGACCAGTGGCATATCGACTAGCACTCCCACCAAACCTATCACAAGTACATGATGTATTCTATGTATCACTCTTGAGGAAGTACATACCTAAACTATTGCATGTACTCAATCCAGACGTAGTACCTTTGGAGAATGACCTCTCCTATGAAGAGAATCCGGTGAAGATCTTAGATTGTAGGGAAAAAGTTCTACGAAATATGACAATGCCCCTCATCAAGGTGTTGTGGTAAAACCACAAGTTTGAAGAGGAAATGTGGGAATCGGAGGAAGTGATGAAGTAGAGTTACCCTCATATATTTTAGTGTGGGAAAAGAAAATTTCAAGGGAAAATTTTCTTAAGGGGGGAATATTGTAACGAACCAAAATTTTATTAATGAAAATTCCTCTTGATCTAATTAAATGTGTTATTATGTAAAAAGGGTATATAAAACATATGCACTTCCTTGGTTTTATATTTTTTGATTTTAAAATACCATTAAAAATTGTTACCATTGCTAATATAGCTATCGAACAGTGATCACATGATTAGTATAAATATAGGGCCTTAACAAATCCAATTTACTCAGACAAAGGAAGCGATGGCCTCATCCAATAGAATTGCTCCATACAAAGCCCATTTGTCAAAGCTCAGAAAGGAGGTAGCATCACTGGGCTTCACTCTGGACCAAGATCAATCTGATCTTCAACATGTTAAGATTGAATGGAACTGCTTATAGGAGAAGTAGAAGTTAATATAGATTACCACCCGAGCGATGTTATCTGATCCGCCCCAAGAGTTTTTCACCATCGCACACCTTACCCTTAGGTATTATGCAGGTGTTATAAGGGTTTATGTAATAAGACCCTATCATTATGATTATGTGCTTTATTTTTTAATAGAATAAATAAAATACAATCATTTTAGAATTGTTACTTTGTAAGTGATTTTTAAAGCACAAATAGTATTTTTAGTTAATATTCAAATTCAATTGGGAAATCTATTTTGATGAATTAATGGATTTTTGAATTAAATTATATTTTAATAAAATATTATTACTAAATTAATTTTTATTAAATATAAATTATCTTATAATTTTTATGAATACAATTGTAATTTTTATTAAGGTTTGGAAACTGTTTTTGTCAAATCCCATAAATTTTAAATAAATGTTTGTTTTTATTTTAAAAGTGGAAATGAACATATTTATAAAATTATTTAAATAAAATGAATATTATTTTTGGAATCAAGATGTCAAAATTATCCAATAGTGAATTTTTCATAATTTTCTGAGACAGTCGAATTTTTGGGTAAAAATTAAATATTGTTTAAATATATAATGTGTTTTATGATATCATAATGACCCAATAGTGATGTAATAAAATACTATAAATGGTATATTTGGACAAAATATGTTTTAAATTTAAAATAATTTGATTTTAGATTTGTTTTATTTATTTTACAATGCCTTAGTAGACCCTCCAAGACTTATAAAATATTTTAACTTTTTAAAATGATTTCCTTGAGAGTGTGACTCACCTCCACATAAGAAAGCCTAATATTTTAATAAGTTCTGCCATTGGACTTTTAAAATAATTTTTTTCACTCCCATTTGGTAAAAACCATGGGCAAAAACTATGGGATGGTTTGTGGTTTTGATTAGTTTAATGTGTAGTGTCCAAAACCTAAATAATAAAGAATTCCCTCTCTTTTCCTATATAAACTCACTCAATCTCCCACTTCTCTTCACTAAAAACCATTTGATCACGTCCATACTCTGCCCTCATATCTATATAATCCTCCCAAGGTGCCCCAATATCTCAATAATCCCCTCCTCAAGCTCTTGAAGTCACACACTCAAGTAAGGTATTTCTTCCTTTCTCATTTTTGTCCAAGTTTCTTTATGTTGTTATTCCATTTTATTTTCAATTACAAATATCAGGGTATGATTTTTCACCTCCCCCATACTTTCCTCTTGTTTTTGAATGATGAAATACCACTTTCTCTCTCATTAATTCCTTCCATGTACACCTGTTACCATGCCAAAATTTCATAATATTTATTCCATTTCTCCTCTTTCTTCAAGTTTATTTATTATGTTACACCATATATTTCCAAATTCTATATGTTGGGGGATATATCTATATGAACCCTTATATTCCATTTCATGTAAATATTATAAGATACCCCTTTCTCTCTCATTAACCATTTTTATTAATTTTTATGTCACGTTGTTATGCTGCCGAAATTGCACCGCGATTTTCCAAGCCAAAATAATTATGTAGTGAATACCATACCCATGTCTCTATCAAGGGTATTCACTTTTATTCACATATACATATTTAATGGTACTTATATGTATGTATTCCATATTCCTTAATCGTGGAATAACTTATGATGTTGAATGATTCCATGTTATATGATCCATGTGGTACACTTATGCATGAAATGAAATGTTTAGAAAGGGTGTGCCCTGATAGCGCTCCAATGCATTAGGTAAAGAATAGTATCATGATATGTCATGCACAATGGGTGTTGAATCGTGATAATTCATATGAAATGAGGTTTTACTCATGCTAATTCAAGTGCAATGAGGTTTTACTCATTCTCCATGTACAATGAGTCTTGGATCATGCTAATATCATGTTAAATGTTGTTTCCATGTCTCCATGTTATGATAATCATGCTATATCATGACTTTATATTCATGTTTCTCTTATGATCCATTGATAAGCCTATTGACTAAAATTTATTGTAATATTTATGATATTCTTTTTTTACTCCCTTACTGGACTTTATAGCTCACTCTTTTCTTATACATGTCCTCAGTTTATCCCATGCAATGCTAAGTACGAAGGAATATTGTGGTCATGTAAAAGAAGTTTTCAATAAAGATGTTGTATTTTATGTTTGAAGCTTTTATGTAATGTTACTAATTTCCCAAGACACTAGACTTCTTGATCCTTAGAGTTGTCTTAAGTGAAATTTTATGTAATAAATTATGTTTATGTGTGTAATAAAGAGAAGGGTTGTTATAGATATGATATTTACTACTAGATATCACATCAAGATCTTAGATGAAGTTGCACATCCTTGCTTCTTGTTTAGCTCCTCAGAAGCCACAATATACTCAGACTCTATTGTAGAATCTATAACCACAACCTTCTTTGAGATCTTCTAGTTCACAATACCTCCATTCAAAGTAAATATGTATCTTGTTTGTGACTTCATGTCATCTTGATCAGTTTGGAAACTAGAATATGTATATCATCTAATGAATAATTCCTCATATCCTCCATAAATCATGAACATATCCTGTGTACACCTCAGATACTTATGGATAGTCTTGACTATTATCCAATGGTAGTCACCTGAACCATCTTGATATCTTCATACTACACTTAATGCATAGGATACATCTTGCCTAGTATATAAAATAGTATACATGACTGAACAAATAATTGATTCATATGAAATCCTTATCATTCTATTTATTTACTCATGTGTCTGAGGACACATTTTACAAGAAATATGAATTCTATGTGACGCTGACAACAATCCCCACTTAGATTGTTCCATACTGAATATCCTAAATATCTTTTCAATGTATGTACTTTGACTTAATCCGAACAACCTCTTTGGTCTATCATGATGGGTCTTGATCTCAAGAATATATTCTACCTTTACCAAGTCCTTCATAGAGAAGAATTTATTCAACCATGCCTTAACAAATTGTAAGGCTGGTATTTCATTTCCAATGAGTAATATGTCATAAATATATACTATTAATAAAATGAATGCACTCCCACTAAACCATTTATAGACACATAGGTCACATTCATTCTTTATGAAACCAAATTCTATTATGGCCTCATCAAAATGAATGTTCCATGACCTATATGTTTTCTTTAATCCATAAATGGATCTTTTCAACTTGCATACCTTTTTAGCATCCTTTGGAGTCACAAACCCTCCAGGATGTGTCATTATACATCTTATTAAAGGTTCTTATTAAGGAATTCTATTTTGACATCATTTTCCAAATCTCATAATTATGGAAAGTTGAAATAGAAATTGGAATTCTGGTGGGTTTCAACATTGAAACTGGTGAAAAGGTTTCATCGTAGTCAATGTCATGAAACTGTTTAAACCCTTTTTCCACCAGTCACACCTTATAGGTACTGACTTGTCCTTCCATGTCTAGTTTTTTCTTGAGTACCCATTTTCAACCAAGGATATTTACATCTACTATAGGGTCTACCAAAATCTAGACTTGGTTTTGGTACATGGAATCCATTTCATAATTCATGGATTCTTTCCACTTGGCAATGTCTATGCTATTTATTGCTTCCTTTTAGGTTATAGTATCTTTATTATCAACTAATAATGTGTCACTATCCTAAATGACTATAAAACCATGTCGTTCTGATTCTCTAACCTCTCTAGTACTCCTACACATTAATTGTATCTCTGGAACAATTTCTTCTTCCATGGGGCTTTATGGAATTTTTTCCTATACCAAATCTTGTGTATCTTGATCTTGGACTTCATCAAAGTCTATATCACTCCCACTATCTCTTTTAGAGATAATATCCTCATCAATAAATGTGGGATATCTATCAATCACAACCATTTTTTCTGAAGTATTTTATAGGTAATATCCCTTTTCTCCTTTGGGATATTCTATAAAGATACACTTTGTGCCTCAGGGTGCAAGCTTGTTACCTAAATAGTCCTTAACAAATTCTTCGCAACCCCACACATATAAGTAATACAACACGAGTTTCTTTCCATTCCATAATTTCTATGGTATACCATCTATTTCTTTAGTTGGAACTCAATTTAGTACATACAATGTTGTTTATAACGTGTATCCACAAAAGGGTAATGGAAGACTCGCATGACTCATCATTTATCTCACCATGTCCAACAAGGTGTGGTTCCTCCTTTCTCTTACACCATTCCACTGAGCCATATAAGGAGGAGTGAGTTGAGATAAAATCCTAAACTTCTGGAAATAATCAATTAAGTATTGATTAAGATATTCTCCACTATAGTCTGAGTGAAGTTTCATAATCTTCTTACCAAGATAGTTCTCAACTTCATTCTTGTATTCCTTATATATATCAAAAGAATATGACTTATACCTTATTTAGTAGACATATCCATATCTACTAAAATCATCAATAAAAGTTATAAAGTATGAGTACCCACCCCTAACTTTAATAGGAAATGTTCCACACACATCGATATGAACTAATTAAAGAAGATCTTTATCCCTTTCACCATTCCCGCTAAATGAGGATTTGGTCATTTTTCCTTGTAAACATGTGTGGAATACACCAAGTGGTTCAGTTCAAAAGAATATAAATATCCATCTTGATGTAATTTAGTCAAGTTATTTTCATTTACATAACTTAATTGATGATTCCAAAGTTGGGTGTGGTATGAGTCATGTGAAGTAACTTCGTTATCGATTATAATTATTTGGTTCATGTAATCCAATATATAAAGACTATTATTTAAATTTGTCTTACCATAAAAAATGTTATCTTTATAAAATAAGAAACATTTATTCCCAAATTTGAAAATAAATTCATTTTTATCAAGTATGGAAACAAAAATAATGTTTTTGGTAACTGAAAACACATAATAAAAAACCTTTAAAACCAAGATCATTATGGTCGACAATGTGAGGTGTAGTCCCTGATAGCTACAACAATAATTTTAGCTTTGTTGGCTGCTCAAAGATCTACCTCTCCTTGGCCAATTTTTATAAATCTAATTTGTGTAGGTTTTGGGTGCAGTGGAAGTGTGCAATGGGTCATGCCCAACTTTGATTTTTTGTTATGATCGATGACCAATCCGAGATCTACACGATGATAAACGTCATGATTAATGGAATTGAATCAAAGAAAATAGACAATGGAAATTACACCAGAATCAGAGGAAGGATCATCACATATTATTTATAATTAATTTAATTAATTAAATAATTACCTCATTGGAATTATTTCTCCATTGATGGATCTATCAACAGATCTATGTTTCACTATCATTGTGTTATAGGAATCAAGATCAGATTCCCTCTAGCGGTGATCCATATGTGTTTCACAAATCTTCGAACATCTCCATAGGAATCTATAGGTTCTAGCATGGCAGATCATATCACTTGCGTTGTCCACCTTTAATCACTACAAGAACTGCTTCCAAAGCATTCTCCTTGATCTTTCTTGACTTGAGAGTGGGAGGTGGAGAAAGATGGATCTCTATTTTTTGGGAGTGTTCTTGGAGAAGGGAGCTCCCTAGGGCTAGAGAGGATTCTCTAAATTCATTGTGCACAACCAAACAAAATGAATTGTCTCTCAGAGAAAATAATATAATTGGGTTTATATACTGCTGGGGTTAAAATAAAATAATTTCACAAGTTACTTTTATTATTTATTTAATCTCTACGAAACCCCATGCCTAATAATAATAATATTATTATTATTTCTTGACATGCACTAAACTTGCGAACTAAAATAAATATTATTTAATCAAATAATATTCAATATTTATTATTTCTCACCAGACCATTAAATTCGATCCGTCGTTCCACCAAAATATTTATTGAGCCTTGAATAATGACTATTTATTTTTTAAATAAATATCACTGCATTATTCATCAATAAATAAATAAATATTATATTCACTAAATAGAAAATAAATATTTATTAAATATTCCACTCATATGATATTCTCTCAAATAACTAGTGATGGAAAATGTGTGATTAATAAAATATGAATAATTATTAAACCACATGCAGGAATAATATTTATTTAACTTGTTAAATAATAAATAATAATATATTATTTAACTAAGATTCTAGATAAACTTAGTGTGTGGCCCTCTAGGTCTCTTTCTCAGTGGCATTAGGTGAAGTAGCCTTAAGTACAAGGTTAACGTCTAGAAACACACCAAAACACCCATAGAGAAACAAGTTAATGTTGCAATCACATAATACCTCATACAGATACTTATAGTGTAATATATTCTCTTTATCGTGATATCTCAAATCAAGTAAGTTGCATGCTATTGTCATCAACCTATGTTCTTGATATCTCTTTCTTTGACTTCCTGAAAATTAAACTTGCCTATAGAACACCATGGACATAGATTTATTTAGGCTATACCATTTCCATCAAAGGTATTGAGATATCAACTTCCATTAAAGAATAAAAGGTAAAAATCCTTTATCGTGTTATTCATTAATGCAATATTACTCATGATGCACCCAACGTATCCTACCTCCCTGAGAACATCTATCATCATGGTTTTCGTCAATACATCAAATTACGCGACTCATAATGCTCATTAATAATAATATTAATGTCTAAGGATCAATAAACACGTCCATAGAACATCCAATGACACATATAAATGTGGATTTCCTATTTTCAGGTCTCATTCTCATAATATCCTACAATACATATTACCAAGGGTGTACACCATGACAAGGTGCCTCAAAGTCCTATGAGTCTCCACCCCTGATACCCTGTATCATTTATTTCCCTAAAATGATATCATTAGGCTATAGAACATATTTTTAAGAATATTTTCGTAGAACTTTTGGGTTCTCATAATAGAAGGGAACTGTTATGACCTTTTTGTGAGATAGCTACTCTTGGAACATTATCACATACTATGTTATGCAGAAGAATAATTATGATCTGATAAGAAGTTTATTAATATTAAAAACTATGAATATAGGTTATCAAAAAGTACACAGAAGTTGGTTTTAGGACACCAATTCTAACAGACTCTCACTTTCACTAGAGCCAACTACTAACAACCTTCAATCTACTATCTCTCACATGATATTCATGCTTCTCTTGAGATAGGCCTTTAGTCAAGGGGTCCACCACATTCTCTTCTATGGGTACTCTTCTTACTAAAACTTCACCCCTATGATAAAAATCCCTCAAGAGGTGATACTTCCAGAGTATATGTTTTTTCCATTGGTTTGACCATGGATATTTTGCAAGAGACACTGCTACAGTATTATCACAATAAAACGTGATAAGGTCTTTACTTATAGGTACCACATCAAGCTCCTGGAAAATTTTTGCATCCAAAAGGCTTCCTTGGCTACATCATAATCCATTATATACTCAGACTCTACTATAGAATCAGAAACAACTGGTTGTTTTGAACTCTTCCATCTCACAACTCCTCCATTGAGAAAAAAACATATCCTGATTGCATCTTCAGATCATTCTGTTCTTTCAGAAAACAAGATTCAGTATAAACCCTGATGACCAACTCCTCGTCCCCTCTATACACCAGGAACATATCATTAGTTCTTCTCAAATACTTAAGGATAGTCTTAATAGCATACCAATTTTGTTCTTCTGGATCTTCATGATATCTTCCTACCATGCTCAATGCATAAGAAACATCAAGTCTAGTACATAACATGGAATAGATAACTAATCCTATCACTGAAGTGTATGAATTCTTTATCATTCTCTATTTCTCTTATTGCGTCTGAGGACACATTTTCTTAGAAACATGTAAACCATGTGACACTAAAACCAATCCTCTTTGGATTTTTTCATACTAAATCTCTTTAGTATCTAGTCAACATATGTACTCTGACAGAAAATTCTATTTTTATTTATTTTCAAATAAACCACTTTATAGATAAGCGGTAACCAAAAGTTGATGCATGGGATACAGATTCAAAGCACGGCCAAAATGAAATTCAAAATTCAAAAAAACACATCATTCAAGGAAACCTCGGTCCATGATAAACCCAATCTACCAAGGTCACATCCTATCACCTGACATCACCACCATCATCATGCCTGTCAACACCGTCGTTGCTATCACACACCCATCGTCAGAGAACATCACCACCATCAAACACCATAACATAACAAAACATTGTCCATCATTCATGCCATCCAAATGACACACTAGAACACCGGAGACAGTCGAAGACCTCCCAAGTCATTATCGTCCCCCAACAAACCAGAAAAAAAACACCGAAAAACAGTATAGTATGAGCTCACCACATTAGAACGATCAACACAGTTTCCCACCGACCATAAAAACCAAACATAAATGAAATCACTCCATAAACACAAAACAGTTTCATCATTGAAAAAACATCAAGTAGATCGACCACTGTAGAGAAAGAACCAAACCTTCACAATTGAATTGAGGATAAAATCCAAAAGAACTAAAACATACCATTAACGATGCCTAAACCTGAACATCAAGGAAGAAGAAAAATAGAGCAGGTCATACGTGGGGGGCATCGTCGGCCATCAAAACTCATATCCCAAAACCTCTGAGAAGCCACCACTCTAGGTCCAAACAAGAGAGGAGATGAGGGACTTGAAGTCAGGGTAGAGATTAGAATGGATGAGTTCTTCGAACGACGACATCCCAACAAGGCTGGAGAGGCACGGTGGAACATGAGATCAGAGCAGGCTGGAGCGTCCTGAGGCTTCCTTAGCTAACCACCTTCGATAGAAATACCATGATGAGAGAACATCATCGGAACGAAATCCCGGATTCAAGGAGAGGTAAGAAAGAGGAACATAGAAAAGGAAACAAATAGGAAATAAATGGTCCATAAGGAGATGATCTATCTCAAGGAAACCCTAGGCATAAAAAGAGTGCACTCAAGGGAGTGATCCATAGTAGAACGAGGTCATGAAACAACATATGTAATTTGAATTAGTCCAAGAATCCTCTTGGATCTATCATGAATGATCTCGATCTCTAGAATATCTACTACTTCACCTAAGTACTTCATGGAGAAACACTTGTTTAACTAGTCCTTAACAGAATGTAATACCGGAATGTCATTTCCAATAAGTAATATATCATCAACATATACTACTAGGATAATGACCACATTTCCACTAAACCTATTGTGAACACATGGCTCACATTTTTTCTTAATGAAACTAAATTATGTTATATCTTCATCGAATCTAATGTTCTATGACCTGGATGCTTGATTCAATCCATAAATGGATCTCTGCACCTTGTAAATATTTTTGGA
Organism: Viscum album; assembly: GCA_963277665.1. Classification (NCBI taxonomy): domain Eukaryota; kingdom Viridiplantae; phylum Streptophyta; class Magnoliopsida; order Santalales; family Viscaceae; genus Viscum; species Viscum album. The sequence goes on from OY728141.1 coordinate 1,433,335,618, forward strand.
ATCACCTAGAGTCACAAACCCTTCTAGTTGTGTCATATAGATATCTTCTTGAAGGTTCCCATTAAGGAATACAGTTTTTATATCAATCTTCCAAATCTTATAGTCATGGTAATATATTATGGAAATTATAATTATGATGGATTTAAACATGGAAATTGGTGAAAAGGTTTCATCATAGTCAATTACTTAACGTTTTTAAACTCTTTAGCAAATCGTCTTGCTTTATAGGTATTTAATTTACCTTCCATGTATAGTATCCTCTTAAATACCCATTTTCACCAAAAAGGATATAAATCAATTAGTGCATTAATTAAAACCCAAACTTGGTTCTAATACATGGAATCCATTTCAGAATGTGTGGCTTCTTGAAATTTTGCAGATTCTGAGATCTCCACTACCTCTTTGTAGGAGAGAGGTTCATCATTGTCAACCAATAATGAGTTATCATCTTCATTAACTAGAAAATCATATCTCTCTGATTCTATTACCTCTCTTGTGCTTCTATGCAGTACTTGTGTTTTAGGAACTAATTCTTCCACGGGGACCTATGGAACCCGATTCCAACTCCAACACTTGTGTATCTTGATCATCAACTTCATCGAAGTCAATATTACTCCCACTATCATTTTTGAGGATGTTCTCCCTCTCAAGAAAGATGTATTTTCTAGTGACAATCACTTTCTTATCTGAGGGGTTGTATAGGTAGTATCCCTTTTTTTCCTTGGTATATCCTATAAAGATACACTTTGTGATCTGGGGTGCTAGTTTTTTGACTGATAAGGTTTTAACAAATGTCTCACAACCACATACACATGTATGTGACAAAACAAGTTTCTTTCCACTCCATAACTCAGAGGGAATTCAATTTTTTTCTTTAGATAGTACTTGGTTTAATGTATATTTCACAGTTTGTAATGCATATCCCTGAAAGGATAATGGAAGATTTACATGACTCATTATCGACCTTACCATGTCTAACAATGTATAGTTCCTCCTTTCACTAACACCATTCCACTATAGTGTGTAATATGGAGTGAGTTGAGATAGAATCCCAAACTCCCATAAAAAGTTGATGAACTCTTGGTTAAGATATTCACCACCTCGATCTGATTGTAGCTTCTTTATATTCTTTCCAAGTTGATTCTCTAGTTCATTCTTGAATGCCTTGAATTTATTAAAGGACAAGGACTTATAACCCATCAAGTAGAAATATCCATATCTACTTAATTCATCAATAAAAGTTATGAAGTAAGAATATTAACCTCTAAATTCTACTAGAAATGGTCCACACACATCAGTATGTACTAATTCTAGAAGCATTGTGTCCCTTTAATCCTTTCCACCAAATTGTGATTTGGTCATTTTTCCTTGTATACAATAATAACATATTTTAAGTGGTTTTATCTTAGAAAATTCTAAATAACCATCTTGACAGAGCTTTGTAAAATGATTCTCGTTTACATGACCAAGACGGTGATACTAAATCTGGGTGTTATATGAATCGTGTGAACATGATTTATTATCAATTGTCAATACTTTGTTTTCATAATTTAATAAATAAATACCATTATTTAAATGTATCATACCATAACATATGTTGTCTTTATGAAAGAAATAATTTTTATTTTCAAACTTGAAAATAAACCCATCTACATCTAGACATGATACAAAAATTATGTTCTTGGTAACCGTAGGTACATAATAATAATACTTTAAAACCAAAATCATTCTCATTTTTATTGAAAGGTGGTAGTCACCAATGGTTAGAGAAGTTATTCTCACACCATTGGTAGCTTGAAGATCCACCTCTCCTCTAGAAATCTTTCAGAATCTACTTGGTTCCTCCATTTGGATATAGATGTGAGCACTACAAGTTGTATCTGATACCCAATGTATAGATATTGAAAGATTACACTTGACAACGAATTCACTTTTATCTTCCCCTTTCTTCTGGGTGTAGTTCCTCTTCCAGTGGACTAGCTTGCCACATGTAAAACATACATCCTCCTTTTCCTTACCCTGTATCTGGATCTTCCTCTTCTTGGAAGGACGGTGGTCGGGAGGTTTAAACTTTTTATGAGTCTTGGGACCATTTTCCTTGTTCTTCATTTTCTTATTCACTATAAGGAAAGTAGTTTTATCACGACCCATGTCCTTATCCACTCGGAGAACCAAAGTAAGAAGTTATGAAAGTCTCTTCTCATTATTGATCATATTGTAATTAACAATAAAACTAGATAAGGTCTTGGGTAGTGATGAAAGTATGAGATCTGTACGTAACTGTTTTGGGGATTTAATCCTTAATATGTCTCAGCATTTAATGTATCCAATAAGCTTGACTAAATTAGGCTCAGTCGGCACATACTCTCCAAGAATAGTTGTAAACAAAGCATTAGAGATCACATACCTCTCTTGTATCTCCTTCTCTTAATTGAGATCTCGAAGACAATACATCATGCTATATATATCCATGTCCTCATGTTGCTTCAAATGCTCATTGAACATAGATGATAGTATGAAACAAAGAAAATCTATGGAATTGTTCAAATGTTTCTCAAAGAGTGATAACACTTCATCACTTGCCTCATTACCAGGTGCATCAGGAATATAGGTTCTTCCAGCACATACAATTTCTTTTCATGGAAAAAGATAACATGTAGGCGCCTTTTTCACTCTTGGAAATTTATGCCGATGAGAAGGTTATCCTTCTCAAGTATGGATCACAATGATATGTTCAATTCCATTTTATTGTTTTTTATACAAATAATATGAGTACATATTTTAGTACTTTATCTTATAAATTTAAACAAACAAATAAATATTATATTTATTAATCTCCCACTATTTTATAGAAACTCAATAGCCCTCACCATTGGCTTCAGAATATCCTATTGTTTGGAAATTATAGTGGTAAGGATCTATATTCACATTATCATTACCCCAAATTTGGTTAGTCAAGCAACTTGAATGGTTTTAGGTAGGCATTCCAAATTCCAACTACATTAACTCATAGTTCCTTTATCTGTTGAGTGGACTCCCTAATCTAGAAATCCTTAAATTGGATTTTCTCAACCCTTGCCTCTTAGTTACATGAAGTCCTTCTTTGGAAGTCAACCCTTGATGTGAATTAAGTTAAGTGAACCCAAAAATTCAAGTTAGAATTCCCCGATAATTGAAAGAGTCCCAAATTTGGTTTGTTAAGAACTTTAAACTATGGTTCGATTTTAACTAAAGTAGTGGAAGGATATACTACCTTAATATATATTATTGAGGGATTTTATCCTTTTATGCATAAATTTCTGATTATTATCTTTATCACATGCTTTTTAATATTAAGTGGATTTACTTGAGTGATTAACCATGTCTTAGATAGTATTTATGCATAATCCAATTTATTTTAGTTCTATCTTGCATGCTTATTAATTTCATTAATTCATTTGATTGCGACAAAAAATCCATAATTAAAATAATCATGAAACTTGACAGAAATAAAATAATAAAGAGGTATGATCATGAGATTTTACTAATGGTTAGTTTATCTAGTGGTTGATAAACTAACTGCTGACCTAGGGGGAAAACACTTTGAACCGATTAAGGTTCGTGTTACAACTTTCGACTTGTCCACCTATGTATCTCTCTTGGATTGGTTTCACCTCGGCTCCAAACTTGAACCGCCTCCACTAGCTTGGGATCTCCATCTATTAAATATGATTTTACTCGCACACAGGTGAGGAAAAAGGGTTTACATAAAAGAAACCATGGACATGCAGGTCCTTACATAATAAAATTAGAGAAGACACCCAAGCTAGCAATTTAATTTAATAATAAATTAAATGAAACTAATCACATACAAAGGTTTGGTCTATGCACATGATCATCCACATGCATGAAATGAATTATGCATTTAAAAAACTATCATTCAATTCTTAATCTTTCTTATTTAAGATAAATCATGCTCGAATCGATTAATTATCATCTTTAATTAATCAATTCTTTTATCTTAATTCTCATCCTAATTTCCTTGATATTCTTATCCATCATTATTTTAAACAAATTAAATAAATTTATATAAAATTAACTATGTACATAAATGTACCTTGGATCTAACACGATGAATACCCATTTGAATATACCCAACATGTATTATACTCGTACATAGTTTGTTCTTTGTGACATATAGCATACACGAATTATCACGTACTTTCATGACATGTAGTATCAACTTAATAAATACATGAATTACATGATTTTTCTGTAATGTTTCATGCTTTAGTGCATGTAGAATAACAACTATGGTACAACTCATACATGATATGTAGATCTAAACATTACACAAATATTAATTAAACATTTACATATATGTGTATATATATATATATATTAAAACATATCACATGGCATGTTATATCAACTTAATGACCACATGAAAGCACATGTCGATAAGGTTTACAAAGTATAATAAATAAATTTTAAATCTGTGTGATTTGGTATAAGTACACAGCATGTACAGGTGAGCTACACGACGTGTAAATATCTCACCATGTATCCAAGGCACGCACCTATGGACTTTGATTGTAAATTGTGCCTCATAAAATTAGATTACACGACATGTATAAGCAACTACACGGTGTGTGGTCTCTAAGTTACATGGTCACCAGTCAGGTAGGTAGTGTATGGTAATACATGGCCTGTCTATGACTCAAAGGGACTACACTCCGTGTACATGGGCTACACTGCGTGTGCTCTGATTGATCGTGTGCCACCCTGGCCTGGTCAACATGTGGTGTAAGAAATAAATACACCACATGTCATCAATTCCTAAGGTTTGAATTAATTTCTGAATTAATTCCTCATGCATTGAATACAAGTACACGGTGTGTAACTCCAGTTACATGGCGTGTACTCCTATGTTATCCGGCCAGAATCCTTAGCACCTCTAGATGAGTTCTTAGATTTTATTTCGTTCATAAAATTAATCGTATTGATTAGGTCTATGAGAAATGAAGGAGTAAGAATAAGATATCAAAATTCAGATTAAAAGAATGATTAAACTTAAATTGAAAACCAAATCACAAATGCATAAATCAATCAATGATATTTAAATAATTATGTGACCACTTTGATACCACTTCTGGTTCTGGGCACAATGAAAGCATATGATGGGTCATGCACAACTTTTCTTTTTGTCGTGATCAATTATCAATCTAAGATCTACACAATGATAAACATTATGATCAACGGAATTGAGTCAAAGAAAGAAGATAATGGAAATTAAACTGGAACCAGAAGTATCATCACATATTATTTATAACTAATTTAATTAATTAAATAATTACCTTGTTGGAATTCTTTCTTTGTTTATGGATCTTTCAACAGATCTGTTTTGTATCGTCGTTGCGTTGTAGGAATCAATAAAAGATTCCCTCTAGTGGTGATCCACACATGTTCCATAAATATTTGAACATCACCATAGGAATCTTTAGGTGCTAGCACGATAGATCATATCACTTACATCATCTACCTTTGATCGTTGCGGGAACTTCTTCCAAAGCATTCTCCTTGATCTCTCTTGACTTGAGAGTGGGAGGTGGAGGAAGACCACTCTCCATTATTGGGAGCGTTCTTGGAGAAGGGATATCTCTAGGGCTTGAGAAGATTCTCCAAATTTATTATGCACAACCAAACAAAATGAGTTGTCTCTTAAAGAAAATAATATAATTGGGTTTATATACTTCAAGGGTTAAAATAAAACAATTATAAAAGTTACCTTCATTATTTATTTAATCTCTGCAGAACCCCATGCCAAAGAATAATATTATTATTATTATTTCTCTACATTCCCTTAACTTGTGAATTAAATTAAATATTATTTAATCAAATAATATTAAATATTAATTATTTCTCACCAGACCATTAAACTCGACTCGCCATTTCTGCACAATATTTATCGAGCCTTGAATAATGACTATTTATTTATTAAATAAATATCACTGTATTATTCTCCAATAAATAAATAAATATTATATTCACTAAATAGAAAATAAATATTTATTAAATATTCCACTCACATTATATTATCTCGAATAACTAGTGATGAAATATGTGCAATCAAGTAAACATGAATAATTATTACATCACGTGCAGGAATAATATTAATTCAACTTGTTAAATAATAAATAATAATATATTATTTAACTGATATTTTGGATACACTTAGTGAGTGACCCTCTAGGCCACTTTCTCAGTGGCATTAGGCGAAACAGCCTAAAGTCCAAGGTTAACAACTAGCCACACGTCAAGGCACCCATAGAGAAAGAACTTAATGTTGCAACAACATAATACCTTATACATATGCTTTCTGTGTAATATAATCTCTTTATCATGATATCTCAAATCAACCAAGTTGCATACTGGTGCCATCAACCTATGTGCTCGATGTCTCTTTCTTTGACTTCCTGAAAATTGAACTTGCCTATAGAACACCATGGTTATGGATTAATTTAGGCTATATATTTCCATCAAAGGGCCTGAGATATCAACTTTCATTAAAGAACATAATGGAAAAATATTTTCTCGTATTATCATTAATGCAATATTACTCGTGATGTACCCAACGTATCCTACCTCATTGTGAACATATGTCTTTACGATTTTCATCAATACATCAAAGTATGTGAGTCATAATACTCATTAATAATAATCTTAAACTCTAAGTATCAATACACACATCTGCATATAGAAACATCCAATGACATATATAAATGTGTATTTCCTACTAGCGGGTCTTGTTCTCGTAATATCCTATAGTGGATATTACCAATGGCAAACACCATGAGAATGCGCCTCAAAGTCTTATGAGTATACACCCCAGATATCTTGTATCGTTTGTGTCTCTCAAATGATATCATCCAGCTATAGAACATATTTTTAAGAATAGTGTCGTAGCACTTACAGGTTCTCATAATAGCGGGGAACTGCTATGACCTTTTAGTGCAATGGATACTCTTAGGACATTATCACATACAATGTTATGCAGAAGAACAATCACGATGTGATAATAAGTTTATTAATATTCAAAAAATAATAATATAGGTTATCATAAAGTACATGTATGTTGGTTCTAGGGCACCAACTCCAACACCTCGTTCCTATATTTGAATACATATATGAGCACCATAAGCTGTATCTAATACCCAATTTGTAAAAACAGATAAATTACACTCGATAACAAATGCACCTGAAGCTTCCTCTTTCTTATTTGGTCAGGTGTAGTTTTTCTTCCAGTGGACCTTCTTTCCACATGCAAAACAGACAATATCATGTTCCCTTGATTTCCCCTCAATCTTCCTCTTATTGGAAGGATGTGAAGAAGTTTTGGTCTTAAATCTATTTGCTTTACCTTTTCATTTTCTCACCATAAGGATGGAAGGTTTTTCACGCTTCGTATCCTTATCTACTTGGCGAAGAAGAGTAAAAAGATCTGGTAGAGACTTCTCAATGTTGTTCATACTAAAATTCACAAAAAATATGGATAATATCTAAGGGATTAATGTTAGAATAAGGTTAGTGCCCAGTTCTTCATGGAGTTTAAACCCTAGAAACTTTAGGTTCTCAATGTATCCAATGAGATTTACTACATTAATCCCAACTAGGGAACCCTCTCCAAGATTACTCTGAAAGAGCACCTTGGAAATCTGAAATTGTTCCTATCTAGCTCTCTCCTCGTAAAGACTATGAAGGTGCTCAAACATGCTATACACATCCATATTTTTATGAGACTTCATTATTTCACTAGAAAATGATGAAATAATTAAACATTGAAAGTCGAATGCATCATTCAAATGTTTTTCATAGATAAGGAACTCTTTATCACCCGCCTCTTTAGTAAGAAGGTTAGGGATTGAAGATTCTAGCATGTAAGATTTATATTCATAACGTAGTAAAACCTGAAGGAATCTAAAACACTCCTAGAAGTTACTGTCAGTTAGTAGGTTATATTTCTCCAATGTTGATCATAGGGATAGTGTGGATGATGAACTTATCATTATTACTTTTTCTTGATTACAAAATAAGTGAGATATGATAAATTAAATGTTTTATTAATTAATTAATTTATTTATTAAATCTATCACTATTTTATCGTATCTCAATAACTCTCACCATTGAACTCAAAATGTATAGTTTATTTAACATTATAGTGGCAAAGATGCCCATTATTTTCTTAATGATCAAAACTTTGTCCATGAAAACCATAATAAAGTAATTAGGTAGGCGGTCTTCCCAACTGCGGACTTGCAGCTCCTTGATCCATTGAGTAGATTCATCTATCCTGAAATCCTAACTTGGATTTTCTCAACACTTTCCTCTAAATTTTTATTGAACATACTTTGGCCATTAAACTCAATACAATTTTAGTTAATTCAACCCAAAATTCTCATGATAACTCCCTAATAAAAGTAAGTGTCCAGAATTTGGCCATGTACTACACTTAATTCTATGGTTTCATTCCCAATCAAGTAATGGAAGGCTTAGTCTGAATTAATATTTAATTGAGGGATTTTAATTTATTATGCATCAATTTTATCTTGTTTTATCCTATACACAAGTTGTTAATATTAAGTGGATGTTACTTAATTAATTAACCATGTTTGATAAAACATTTACAAAAAATTCATTTATTTAATTTTTGTCTTTGAATATTAATTCATTTATTTATGTGATTGCGGCCTTGCATCCATAAAATAAATAATTACATAGATAGAAATAATTAATTAATTAAATTACATGTTTATGAGTTTTATCTAACAGTTAATTTAATGAGAGAATATTAAATCAACCTTTGACCTAGGGGAAATAACTCATATTCCCGGTATTAGCATGAGTTACAGTATTCCACCTGTCCACTTGTGTATCACCTAGGTTGGCATCATTATGGTTTTGTCTTGAACCGCCAGCACATGCCTTGGGATGATCCATTAATTACAAATATTTATTACTCACACACATGTGAGGGGAACCAAAGGATGGGTTAAAGGGGATTACATAAATATCATTGGACACATAGGTCCTACATAATAATGAAGGGAAGGATGACTCGCAGACTATCATTTAATTTAATATTGAATAATTGCAAACTCATGTAATAAATTAAAACATCCAACATATACACAGGTCTTGGTCAAACTCATGAACATTCATACATGCAACAAATACGCAAAAGTAAATGGCTAGCATTCATTTCTTTATTCATTCTTGTATTATTTAAGATAAACACGCTTTCAATAATTAATAAATAAGTTAATTAATTAATTCTCTTTCATCTTAATGATCATCTGATATTATTTAGAGATACCCATTATTAAATTCATTCATGGAAAATAAATATTAGGACCAATAATGACATGTTAATTACAATAAATTAATCGAGAATTTAAAATTCTTTAAAACCATTATTAAATTGTCAAACACACAACGGAGTACCAATCAATAAAATAAGGTTTTATTGCTATAATTTTCAAATTTAATGTAATTTTAATTTTCTCCATTAATGAGATACTATATGACGTATACATGCAAATACACGCCATGTACCTTGGTTGTCGTATATCCAAGGCACACACCTGGGGCTTCGAAGTGTTAACTAGACTGGACCACACGACATGTACATGTCAGCTACACGCCCTATATCCACTTTCTATGTGCCAGGTTGGCCCGGTCAACACGCGGTGATTAATAAAATCACTATGTGTAATTAATTGCTCAGCACATCTAGTTACAATGTGCATGGGTATATGGCGTGTACTTCGACCGAACGTCGTGTAACAAAGTTTTACCAGTCAAAGATTTGGAACTTCCCAATGGAATCTCTAGTCATTCTTCATTTGTTCTTAAACCTTTAAGAAAATGAAACACTAAATGAACATGATTTATATGTCGATAACATGTTGATTCAAATCAGGTTAAAGAACGAATAACATGAAATGAAAACTACAATTGTGCATAGATCAAAAATCAAATAAATAATTATAAATTTAAATGTGAATGCTCTGATACCACTTGATGGTTTCGAGCGCAGCGGAATCATGCAGAGGTGGGTGATATATTAAAATTTATTTTGATAATTATTTCCTGAAACCAAGAATGGGGATCATGCACGTCAAATTTATAATTAATTTATTTAATATTTGAAGAAATAAATACCTGGGTTTGGGAACTTTCTTCATTGGTGAATGTTGATCGTTCGAAAATACCCTTTCAGATTACCTCTGTTGCATTGTGTGGATCCAAGGATAGAATCTATCTAGCGGTGATCTGCACATTCTCATATGATCTCTGAGCAACATCACTCGATCTCCAGGTGCTATCATGGAGAGTTGAATGTCTTGTGTTGTTCATTCTTGATTGTTCATTCTTCAGTCTTAAAGAAATCCCTCTAGTACTTCTCATTATTGAGAGAGAGAGGAGGAGTTGAAAGAGAATTCGTTGTGCACGACAATTATCTATTCTCAATTTTTGGATACTCTGCACAATAGACATAGTCATCTATTTATAGAGTTAGAATTTAAGTTAAAATATTATTTAATTTCATATCATCCATTAAATAACATTTATTACCTTTAATAAACCTCGTTCCATGTAATAATAATTATATTATTATTATTTTGTAGTGTGCACCAACTTACGCAATAACAAATATTATGTAATAGTATTGTTAATTAATATTTGTCATCAGACTTGGTTTTGGTCTGTTCGAACTCCTATAATGTTTTTTAAACAACTGAATAAATATTTTATTCATAAATAAATATTTTATTCACAATCTAGAGAATAAATATTTATTAAAATATTCAATAAATAAAATAAATATTTTATTCACAATCCGGTGAATAAATATTTATTTAATTTATGCGATCAATATAACTTGAATAAAATTATTCATCAGACTTGAGAATAATATCTATTCCATTAATTAAACTCAAATATAATTTAATCAAGATCAACAGAAACACTTAGTGTGTGACCCTCTAGGATTCTTTTTCTCATTATCATTAGATAGACTTGCTTAAAGTCCAAGATTACTGTCTAGCAATGGGTCAAGGCAGCTAAGAGAAAGAACTTAATGTCGCAATGTTGACAATCACATATGAATGCTCATTATGTAATATAATCTATTTGTCACAATATCTCATCAAGAAGGTTGCACATCCGTGTCACCAACCTATATGCTTGATATGTCTTTCCTTGACTATATGAAATAAACATGTCGATACTCTATGGTCATGGAATTTAATGCGACGGTTCTTTTCAAATCAAAGGGTAGAGATATCAGCTCTCATAAAGATAGAAAGGACAAATCCTTCCTTGACTTATTCATTAATGACACGTCGCTCGTGACGCACCCAACATATCCAACTTCACCATAAACTATTATCGTTATGGTTTACGAAATACATCTAAGTACGCGAGCTGTAACATGCATTAATAATAATCTTAAATTCTAAGGACCATCACACATGCTCATAGATAGGAATATTCGATGACACCAAAACATGAAGAATTCCTACTGGAGGGTCTATTCTCATAATATTTCGTCTTGAAGATTATCAAGTGTGAACTTCATGAGAAGAATTTTCATCTACTTATAAGTACCTGCACCTGACAATCTATGTACTATGTGTCCCATCATAGTATGTTATCCAACCACAGAAGATTATTTGAGAATATTTTCATAGCACATCAAGGTTCTTATCATAGCAGGGAACTGCTATGACCTTATCAATACAACATATACTCTAGAACATCATTATATTTGAGTCATGTAGAACAACAAACAATATGTAATAAAAAGTTTTATTAATATTCAATATATCAAATATACATGTAATCAAAGTACAAAAAGTTGGTCCTAGGACATCAACCCCAATAAACAGGACCTGACTTAGTGCCAACAACTATATCATCAAATGATACAGAAGATTGGACTTGAAGAGCCTCATCATCACAGATTATCCTGTAGGAGGAAACAAAAGAATTATTTGCTTCATCATCATTAACTCCTTGCATAAAAGCATCAAAATTCTTCCTCCCAGTCATAGACGTTGCATGATTGTCAGTAGAAGAATTCCTCCCATTTATCATGGGCAATTTGAACTTACAATCTTCAACATGGTGCCCATATTTCCTACAGTTCGAACATCTCAAGCCTTTGTGACAGTTATCTCTTATATGTCCAATGCACAAGAAATTGAAATAGAAATCAGGCATGTGCTCATATTTTATTGAAAGGTCAAATTTCAATTCCCCAACAACCAAATATACCATTTCAACCAAAGTTAAACTAAGATCAAACTCAACCAATATTCGAGCATAATGGTTATACTTGGTCGTCTCCATCTCTTTATCAAACATAATTGAAGTGCCAACCGCCAAGGTGGCATCCCATTAAATACTTGGGTGCCAAAGAACCAGTTCATCCCTTTTATCTGAATACAAGACTGTGAAATAGAATTCTTGGCCTGAAATGGGTCAAACCAAGGATCTCAATCTTGAAATATAAGGACCCCAGGCTTGAGATTAACAAAATTTGTTGCTTGATTCCCTTAACTTCAACTCTTGAGAAGGGAAATTAATGTGGAAAAACCCAAGCCAATTGACACAATGTGCCACCCATCAAATCCCCATACCAAGAGTAGTTGTTTCCTTAGATCATCAAGTTTTCACCCATAATTCTTCAATTGCAAAGTAAGGTGTGCAATGATGGAGTGCCTGCAGGCTTCAATCCTCCCCTCAAAGAATTTAGGGCTTGCTTTCAGGAAATCTAGGGATCCATTATTTGAGATGCGAATACTGGCTATTTTTTAATCACCATGAAGATAAGAGAAATGTCGATCATAGGAAGCCATCCCTGCTCGCATGACATTATCAGACTTTATAACATCTTGAATCACTAGATTTGTATGTTTCTAAGAGTGAGACAAGATTACCTTTCGAATCTCAATTTGCATCTGAGAGAGGCACAGACACATTAACCAAGCTAGAAGTAGCATCGACTTTCTTCAAGGGACCTACGAAGACCTCTGCCATATTGAAATAGTCGTCTAAAAGTGGAATCATCGCAGAAGAGGAACCTAATCACCATGGTGGAAGAGCGATAGAGGCTCGAGCCCTAGCATCGCCATCACGCTCCCTTCACTATTTATTATATTTTTAAATTTATTTTAAATTTATTTATAAATAAAAATTTATAACAATATGAATATAATTATAATTATAATTATATAATTATTAAAATATATATACAAATAAATTTTAATTAAATATTTATATCTTTTTAAATATATTTAAAGAATTGTAAATATGTATTTATAAATATAATAATAAATATAAATTTATATGTATATATATAAATAATAAACATATTTATAATTATATAAATATATATATTTATATATAATTATTAAATATATTTAATATTTATATATATATTTATTTATCTATTTATATAGTTATAAATATATTTAAAGAATGGTAAATATGTAATTATAAATATATATCTATAAATAGAATTATAAATAAATATATTTATATAATAATATGCATGTCAAATGTATTTATTATTTATATATATTTATATAAATAAATTTATATAGTTATGAATATATTTAAATAATTTTAAATAAATATATATAAATATAATTATAAATATAAATTTATAAGTATAATTATATGTAAATATATAAATATGTATTCATATTTATTTTTATAAATATAGTAAATATACATTTATTAATATAATTATCTATAAATATAAAAATATTTATTTATATATATTTAGTTACAAATATATTTTTATAAATATGTTAATAAATAAATATTTCTAAATACGTTTTGAGTTCGAAAACCCTATAATCAGGTTCGGAAAGGTTTCAGGTTTTAAAAATATTACTTGAACCTTCTCGGATCAATAATACTAATAAAATAGTTAATAATATAATTAAAAATAAATCTTAATTAAATTAGTAATATAAAAATTATAATTATAAATAATAATGTTATTATTAGAAATTTATTATATGTTTAAAAATACTTTTAATTTATTCATAAAAAAATATTTATAACTATATAAATATAGATTTATAATTATAGATTTATAATTATATAATTATAAATATATTTATAAATATAATTTTTAATAATTTCATATTTTTAAATATATATTTATAAATATATTTAAAGAATTTCTATTATTTTTTTATAAATATAATAATAAATATATATTTATATATATAATTAAAATATATATATTAGGGGTGGGTAGGAGGGAGGCGTGAGGGGGGTAGGGCGTGGGGTGTGGGGCCAAAGTGAGGGGGGCCAAAGCGCCATTTGATGTGGTGTTTTGGTTTTATCCCAAAAACACTAGTTCAAATGGCGCTTCACTCATCCATATTGCAAATAAAAACTAACCTAACCCCATTTAAAATAAAAAAAAACACTCAATGCAAATTTTATCATCATTCACCATGATCTTGAATAAATTATTTCTATTTTAATTTTAGTTAATACATCACAAATAGTCTCACTCATTAAAAAGTTTTTTAACAAATTATGTTCCATTAATATTTGATTCACCATCAAAACCCAAATATAATTATATTTCATAAGGATTATTAATTTAACATGTCATAAAATTCAACATGCCATTCATTTACTCCATTAAAAAGAATTAACTATAAACCTATAATGACCCATCCTAGTGGGGCCCATGTCGCGACTCCCCAAGCCTGCCTTCAATAGGCTAGGGGCTGGTGACTAGCACCGAGTAGGTATATCACTAACATGGGAGGCATTGCCTAAGTACCTATACACACACACACATCTCCAAGCCCACAAATACTGAAAAGTAAAAACCACTCAGGAACAAAATGCATGCATACAACTAAACCCAACCAACAGAATACAACGAAGAGTAAAATGCAGAAAGAAAACTAGGCCAGAATACAAGCCCACCAAAAGAAAGAGTTTGTAAATTACAAGGTCCAACCTATAAGCAAGAAAGTAGGTACTGGGACTACTGCTCGTAGCCGTAGGAACACCTCAGCCTACAAGGAACTTAGAAAGCTCAGTCAGGTCCTGGTTCGCCCTGGACTCCGTCAAAAGGTCACTCATCTACACAAGACATGACACTTGCAGGCAAAGACCGTACATGGGTGAGTATAACAATACTCAGTAGGGGACCCCGAAAACCATAAAGAAATACACAAAGTAAAGGTACAGTAATCTCTACACAATATATGTCTACTGAACATATAACAAGAGAAACACATCCAAATATACTCAAAACCCAGACTCATAGTCTAGAGTTAATTCACAACGACCGCATACCCATGCTAGGGATTCAGTTGGAAGATTCCACAAAGCACTCATCTGGGAGAACTCACTTCATGAGTCTGATAGCTCTGATGACATCCGTCCGAGGAGTATTGTTCGTTGGGAAAATCCATGAGAGGTATAGATGCACTGATCGATCTAAAGAGAGAACAAATACACTCATTCTGAGATAACACACTCCTGAGTGGGAAAATATCACGATACATAGATGAGGATCACTATCAGGGCCTTGCTGGATACCACGACTCATCCTGATTCACCTGCTAAGTAGAGGATCGATGTCCCGTAGGATTGGTCACGTCGATACCTGACTCTACCTAGGGTGGAGAATGGGTAGAGGATCTCACTCTGGGCCTCTCGAAGGGATTTTGACTCTATCCAGAAAGTCCTGCTAAAGAGATCATACTCCTGTAGAAGGAAACGATACCTGACTTTCAGGGGAACGAGCAAAGGGGGCACTAACCTAAACGAAACATGTCCAAGGAACGGTGGACAAGAAGACCAATCCATGTATAGAAAGGTACACATCGTGTAGAAAGGTCACACGTTGTGTCCTATGACCTCGGGTACTGCCAGTGTACCACGGCCCATGTCGAAGGCATATCATGTAGAAGAAGGTATACACGGTGTGTAAGATAGTGACATGTCATGTTCCACTATCCAGGGAAGACTCCATGTACGCTGGCCATGTGCTCGTACATGGATTCAACCCGTGTGTTCCAGACCGTGTACTGGTACACGGGATAGCCCATGTATCTGCCCAGGTTTAGTTGTGTGGTGGATTACATGTCGTGCACTCCACCTTGTGTCCATGTATCACCCGAGATACACACCGAGTCCGCATAAGGATCCACACACCGTGTTAGTGCTTCCCGTAGCCTGAAACTCCAGCCACCGTTGGGTGGGGCCCAAACACTGTGTCCTCCCGGGAGCACGTCATGTTCTTCACCACGTGTAATGCGGAAACCCTAGCTGCCGCCATGCCAGTCCCACACAGTGTGTTCTTCGGGATACAAGACGTGTTTATTAGGGTTTTTCAGAACCGTTGTTCTTCATCGTCGTGCCTCGAGTGCTCCTCTGATCTTCGATCTGGTCATATGATCACTTCTAAACTCCAGGTTCGAGGTCACCCCAACACCAAAAAGCCATTTTTGTTGGTTTCGGGCCTCCGATCGGCCCCAAAAACAAGTCATGATCCACCCGCATGAAGAACGCTCAAAGAAAGATTTCTCCTGAACCATGTCGATTCGTCAGTCGTTATCATCGTCACACCTTTGTTAGGTTGTCACAATGTCGAATCTACAATTTGGGATCATTGAGTTGCAAAACGGATGCGCAAAGATCCGTTTTTCATATCCCCATGAAGAACGCAAAGAACACATGGTAAAAAGGGGAATAAGAAATCCACACAGCGAATTTGAGGAACAAACCTTCGTCTTTGTTCGTCACGGCGTTGATCTACTCTCGTTAGAAATATCAAATAGGGAAAATCAAATTAATTCAAATTAAACATGGATCAATTCCCCAAAAATAAACCCACTAAAAACCCTCCCGTAAGAACGAACAATTCACAGGTCAACCTATCCGTGGGTTGATCCGCGTTCGTCATTTCAAATCCAAGAAAGGGGAAAGAAGAATCAAAATAACAGCCCCTACCTCGATCGCCAGCAAAGAGGGAGATCGGTCATCGGTTGAGATTCGATCTCACTACGTAACGATCCACGTTTCATCGTTCATCGGCGTTCATCAAGAATTCTCTAAGGGTGGCTCCTCTCCAAAGCTCCAGAGGATTCCAGGGAGTTTTCTAGGGTTATGAGTCTAACCTTGGCCTCCTTCTCATTTAAAACAAAATAAGCATCGTTGCGTTATGGAAATGTTTAAAATAAAAAAAATATTAATTTATTTTATTTCCTTTAAAATGTCCAAAAACTAACTCTTACAGCTGACTCGCGCCGGTCGATGCTAGGCCCCACCTAAGGTAAAGTCACTGCTCTGAATGCAATGGTTCCCTCAAATTTCTAATCTGAAAACCCGTTTAAAAGTTGTTTCAATTTTTCATGAAAACCGCTCTCACACACCATTTAGAGTTTAAATTATCTCAAACATTTATTCCAGGCACCCCGGTCCTCAAAATCGCACGTCATTGAAAAGTCTGGTCTCATAATAAATCCATATGATATTTAAAAATAATACATGTAAAATCTGATACATTACAAAACCACAAAAATTTGTATCGGGAACTATGTTCCATACATTATAGAATTATTTTCACTAACATAAAAAATTACATATTAATATAATAAAATCAACTCCAAAAATATCACTTGTTCTACATATAACCATATTAAACCACAATTATTTATTTTATTAAATTCTATGTTATCATTTTTTACTAATAAAATAATTATTTATTAGTATAAATTTTCATCAAAATGCTTTATTATATCATCAAAGTCAAATTATCGCTTTACTAGTTGAAATTTTAATAAAGTAACAAAATATATGAATTTCCATGTCTCTACATTATGAACACCTTTAGAACTTTTCATCCTCAAAAATCTTTAACCATATCTTTAAGAGATATAGATTAATGAGGGATAATAATTATTGATAAAAAAGGTGTGTATTTATATAACATCAAAGGATTATTTATTGAAGAATCCTCACTATGAAATCAAGGAAGAACAATATCAAGTTAATGAAAATTCAATTCAAGAAAAAAGAAACTTATTGAGTAAGAATCAATGAGACAAAATTTTACAATCCATCACTCACAACTCAATTAAGCCACTATTCTTTCTCTGTGTTACTTAGAGCAATGATAATGAGATTATAAGATACCACTTTTCATCAAGAAAATAATATATAAAATATAAATATTCTAAGATTACATTAAAAGAGAAAAATATACCATGATAATAGATAGGAAAAAATATCGTATCACCTATAATTGAGGAGAAATTTTGATAATTCCACCTGAGGATCCATCCTAAACTAAGGTACACTCATACTGCCAATATCTCATTCTATTAAAAAGGAAAAAAACCATGCCATACCCTAACCTTTGATTTCCTTATTATTTTATTTGGTTATTTATTATTGACCTCACACTCGAGTTTTAGGCCAGAACTCCCTGAAAAATCAAAATTCTGAAGTTTTTTAGGTGTCGCATGTTTAGCCCGCACAGTTAGGGGAAACCATGTGGTGCCCATGTGATAGTGCTACAATTTTTTACAGTTCCATTTCTCATGGTTAGCATATGGTTAATAAAATTGTGTGGGACCCCCAGGTTCATCCAGTAAGAGGCTCAACATTGGCGCATGGTTTTTCCAACCATGTGGCCAAACCATGCATTTTACCGAAGCTTTAAATTTTTTAAAAATTCCTAAAATATCCTCATATTTTTACCCCAATAGTCTCATCTTTCCCTCACTTTCTTGATTCATCCAATAGCAGCCCCCCAAGTTCCTCCTCCTTCAATTTCCCCTCCGGTTATGGGCGTTTCCTCTTGTGATTTCAAGCGAATCTCCATCTAAGTATGGCCTTGTCTCCTCCTCCCTTTTCCACTAATTTCCTCTAGATTTTTCTTTCCCCCTCCATTACGTTGTTCCCTAGCCGAACCTTGGGTGGGGTTTTAAGTTCTAAAATCATCTGCCTCTTGTTACTAGGGTGTTTGATGAGTTCTCTAAGCCCTCCTTTTGTAGTTGATGAAGGAATCATGTCATTTATCCTTGTGTTAGGTAGGTGTTTCCTTGCTTTTTCTCTTCTTTGGCATATCTTGAGTGCTTGGGTATTTTAGATTAAATTTTTATTCTAAATTATAAATTCTATTAAGCTCTATGGATTTATATATATATATATATATATATATTGATCATATTTTTTATGAGGCAAAGCTTGAATTCAAAAGGTTCATATGTATTTTTTGACTTTTTTGTATCTATGTAACATTCTATGCCTTCCCAATTAATTACTTTGCTAGTTTTGGTGGTTAGAGGTGTTCAGGGGAGGTTCTAGGAGTTTTTGGTGGAGGATAGATGTGCAGCAGAGCTATTACAGGAAATAAATGTCGTGTAAAGTTTACACGACGTGAAAGTTGGTTTCACGGTTTGTCCAGGGTCGGTTCATGATGTGTATATTTTAGGGGTTGAATAATAAAAATTCGACGTGTTTTTAAATAAAATCAAACCCCAGGGATTATACAACGTGAAAGGGGATTACACGTGTAAATCCCCGATGCAGTGCAGTTATAAAGTTTGCAGTGCTCAGGTTTTTTTCAAACCCTGCATTCTCTCTCACTCCACGTGGCCAGTGGATCCCCCTTTCAGGCGTTTTGAGATTCCTTTCAATGGGGATTGATTCTCAGCTTCCCGTCTTCAATCTGTGGTTAGTTCCCCTCTTGTTCTCATCTGTTTCCTTCTATTCTTCTTCAAAGTTTCACTGTTATGGTGTGGTTTGGTTTGGATTGTGTGTTTGGGATGCGTTTTGATGATTTTTGGGTGAGGTGTAGGTTGATCCACGGTTTCTTGTGGTGTGGTTGTGGTTTGCATGTGTTTCTTATTTTCTCTGCGGTGCACAATGAGTTGGAAAGCTTCTTTGAGGTAGGAAATCTCTTGTTTCTCTTTATGATGTACCATTCATGAGGGGTTTTCTTTTTTTTACCTATGGTTTATGGTTATGCTGCCTTAATTAAAGATAACGAACCAATTAAATTAAAATTGAAAGGTAAAGTGGTTTGGTTCGCATGCTTTTACAGTTTTGATATTATTTTTGTTAGAGTTTGTGTCCTAGAACCAACTTATGTATACTTTATGATAACATGTATTCATAGTTTTGAATATTAATAAACCTCTTATCACATCATGGTTGTTATTCTGCATAACATAGTATGTGATAATTTCTTAAGAGTGGTTGTCGCATTAAAAATTCATAACAGTTCTCCACTATGATGAGAACCCGAAAATGATGCAACACTATTCTTAAATATATATTATATAGCCGGATTATATCATTTAAAGGGCATAAATGATATAGGCTATCGGGAGTAGAGAGGACTTTGAGGAACCTTCCCATGGTGTACACCCTTGGTAATATCGAGTAGGATATTATGAGAACAAGACCCACCAATAGAAAATCCACATTTATATGTGTCATTGGATGTTCTTATTTGCAGAAGTGTGTATTGGTCCTTAGACATTAATATTATTATTAATCCTATATTATGAGTCGTGTGCTTTGATGTATTGATGAAAACCATGATGATAGATGTTCACAGTAAGGTAAGATACATTGAGTGTGTCACGAGTAATATTACATTAATGAATAATGTGAGAAATGATTTGTCCCTTCTGTTCTTTAACAGAAGTTGATATATCAGGCCCTTTGCTGGAAATGATACAACCTAAATAAATCCATAGCCATTGTGTTCTATAGGCAAGTTCAATTTTCGGGAAGTCAAACAAAGAGACATCAAGCACATAGGTTGGTGGCACTGGCATACAACCTGCTTGATTAGAGATATCAGGTTAAAGGGATTATATTACACAATAAGCGTCTGTATGAGGTATTATGCCATTGTGGCATTAACTTATTTCTCTATGGGTGAACCTTAGCGTGTTTCTAGACGCTAACCTTGTATTTTAGGTTGCTTCGCTTAATGTCACTAAGAAAGATGTCTAGAGGGTCACACACTAAGTGTGTCCAGAATCTTAGTTAAAAATATAATATTATTTATTATTTAACAAGTTGAGAAAATATTATTCCCACAAGTGGTCTAATAATTATTCATATTTGCTTGATCACATATATTCCATCATCAGTTATTCAAGAGAATACAATGTGAGAAGAATATTTAATAAATATTCATTTGTTATTTAGTGAATATAATATTTATTTTTTTATTGGCTAATAATGCAGTGATATTTATTTAATAAATAAATAGTCATTATTCAAGGTTAGATAATTATTGTGGAGGAATGGAAGACCAAGTTTAATGGTCCAGTGAGAAATAATAAATATTGAATATTATTTGATTAAGTAATATTTAATTTAATTAGCAATTTAAGCGCATGTCGAGAAATAATATTATTATTATTATTTGACATAGGGTTCTGTAAGGATTAAATAAATAATAAAGGACACTTGTGCAATTATTTTATTTAAACCCTAACAGTATATAAACCCAATTATATTATTTTTTCAGTGAGCCAATTTTTTTGTTTTGGTTGTGCACAACGGATTTGGAGAATTCTCTCAAGATCTAAAGACTCCCTTCTCCAATAATGCTCCTAAGAACGGAGAGCGATCTTCCTCCACCTCTCACTCTCAAGCTAAGAGAGATTCAGGAGAATGCATTGGAAGTTGTTCTCAAGGTGATCAAAGGCAGACGACGCAAGTGATAAGATCTATTGTGCTAGCACCTGAAGATTCCTACAACGACGTTCAGAGATTTGCGGAACACGTGTGGATCACCGCTAAAGGGAATCTACTTTGATTTCTACAACAAAACGATCGTACAACGCATATCTGTTGTCAGATTCGTCAATGAAGAAAGAATTTCATCAAGGTAATTCTTTAATAAATTAAATTAATTATAAATAATATGTGACGATCCTCTCTCTGATTTTGGTGTTCTATCATTTGTCTATTTCTTTGATTTAATTCTGTTGATCATGATGTTCAATGTTGTGTAAAATCTCAGATTAATCATCGATTATGGAAAAAAGAAAAGTTGGGCATGACTCATCGCACGCTTCCACTGCGCTTGGAACCTACAAGTGGTTTTAGAGAGGTCACATAATTATTGATAATTATTTAAAGATCGTTGACTGATTTACACACTTGTGATTTAGTTTTCAATTCAATTTTAATCATTCTTTTAATCTGAATTGTGAGATCTGTTTCTTCATCTTTCATTTCTCGTAGATCTAATCAATAAGATTAATTTTATGAATGAAATAAAATCAAAAATCTCATCTGGTGGTGGAAAGGATTCTGGTCGGATAACACAGGAGTACACGCCATGTAACTGGAGTTACACGTCATGTACTTGTGTTGAATGCATTAGGAATTAATTTGGAAATTAATTCAAACCATGTGTATTTATGACATGCGGTGCATTTATTCCTTACACTGATTGTTGACCGGTCCAGCCTGGCACACGGTCAACCAAAGTGCACACCGTGTAGCCCATGTACATGGTGTGTAGTCCCTTTGAGTCACATACGGGCTATGTATTACTATACATGACCTACATGACTGGTGATCCTGTAATTCGGAGACCACACACCGTGTAGCCCATTGTACACGTCGTGTACTCCATTTTTTCTGAGGCACAATTTGCACGCTGAGTCCCTAGGCATGTCCCTCGGATACACGGTGAGAGACATACTCGTCATGTGGATCGCTTGTACAAATCAAGTACTTATACCAAATTATGCATATTTAACCTTTATTTATTATATTATGTAAACTTTATCGACATGTGCTTGTTTTGGTCATTAAGTTGATAAGATACATCATGTGATAAGTTTTAATATTTATATATATAAATATTTAATTAACATATATGTAATGTTCAGGTTTTCATATCATGTATAAATCCTAATACAGTTGTTACTCTACATGCATTGAATCATAACACATGACCGAAAAATCATATAATTTGTGTAATCATTAAGGTGAAGTACACGTCATGAAAGTACGTGATAAATCATACATACCATATGTCACAAGAGTAAACAATATACGAGTATAATACATGTTGGGTAGAATAGGATGGTTATTCGCCGTATTTCCTCCAAGGTATATTTATGTACATAGTTAATTTTAAATAAATTTATTTAATTTGTTTAAAATTATGATGGATGAGAATCTCAAGGAAATTTGGATGAGAATTAAGATAAAGGAATAAATTAATTAAAGAATATAATTAATTGATTCGAGCGTGATTTATCTTAAATAAGAAATATTAATAATTGAATGCTAATTTATTATTTGCATAATTTGTTTCATGCATATAGATGATCGTGAGCATAGACCAGACCGTTGTATGTGATTGGTATCATTTAATTTATTATTAAATTAAATTGTTGATATGCCATCCTTCTCTCCTCTTATTATGTAAGGGCATGTGTGCCCATAGTTTCTTTTATGTAAAACTTTTCTCCCTCACATGCATGTGAGTAAAAGCATATGTAATGGATGGAGCTCTCAGTCTAGTGGAGGTGATTCAAGTTTAGAGCTGAGACGAAACCAATCCAAGAGAGA
This sequence comes from Viscum album, assembly GCA_963277665.1. Taxonomy (NCBI): domain Eukaryota; kingdom Viridiplantae; phylum Streptophyta; class Magnoliopsida; order Santalales; family Viscaceae; genus Viscum; species Viscum album. The sequence goes on from OY728141.1 coordinate 1,433,359,273, forward strand.
TACATTGGTGGACAAGTGGAAAGTTGTAACACGAACCTTAATTGGTTCAAGGTGTTTTTCCCTTAGGTCAACGGTTAGTTTATGAACCTCTAGATAAACTAATCATTAGTAAAAGATCATGATCATACCACTTAAATATTTTATTTCTGTCAAGTTTTGTGCTTATTTCATTATGGATGTTTTGTCGTGATCACATGAATTAATAAAATTAATGAGCATGCAAGATAGTTCTAAATATATTGTCTTATGCGTAAATATTATCTAAAACGTGGTTAATCACTCAAGTAAATCTACTTAATATTAACAAGCATATGATAAAGATAATAATTGTAAATTTACGTATAAAAGGATAAAATATCTCAATTATATATATTAAGTCGGTATATCCTTCCACTACTTCATCTAAAATCAAATCATAGTTCAATGTGCTTGACCAGCCAAAGTTGGGGTGCTTTCAATTAACAGGAAATTTTAACTTAAAGTTTTGGGTTGACTTCATTTAGTTTATATAAAGAGTTGACTGCCAAAGCAGGACTTGAGGTAACTAAGAGGCAAGGGTTGAGGAAATCTAATTTAAGGATTTTAGGATTGGGGAGTCCACTCAACAAATCAAGGAACAATAAGTTAGTGAAGTTGGCATTTGGAATGTTTATCTGAAACCATTCAAGTTTCTTGACCAACCAAAGTTAGAGTAATGAAAAGGGGAATATGGATCATTGCCACTAGAAAATGGTGAGAGATGGCTCCTCACTCGCCCGGTTCTCTCTCTCACGCTATGCTCGGCATCTTCTAGGGTTTTCTCTGGAATCTCCTTGCGGCTTCATTAACAGCATTTCATATCTCTTCCCCTCCCGCCTTTCCTTCCCTGTTGTCGTTCCTTTGATGGTGATTGACTCTCCTCTATGATTCCCCTACTTTCCCTCTTTCTCTCACCGTCGTGTTCTCTTCTCGTTTATCCCCCTCAACTCCCTTTGTTCTGTGGTGCTTCGGCTTTCTTCCAGGTCGTCTCCTCCGCACTCTGCCCTTGAGCTCCACTACTCTTTTCCAGGTCGGATCTGGACCGATAGAGTCTCTAAGGTTTTGGGTTTAGCGGATAGGTAGTTGTGTATTTCTCAGTGTCGCGTCTCTCTTTTTTTTAGGGCTTCGGCCCCTGTTTTCACATCCTCTTTATTCTCCCTATGGTTTCATCCCCTCGCCTTTGATTAGTCACTGAAAGTGGCTAATATTCATTGTTAAGATCTTAATATTAATGTGTTTAAAAGTTCATAAACATCAATTTTAGTCCAATTCAGAAATTGAACTTCATTTTCCATCATTGTGCAATTCATGCTTAAAATGTCAATTTGGGCCCACTCAATAATTTGCTTGTGGAAATTACAATATTCATCATTTTAATTTGAAATTTTGGGATATGATTGATCACTTTGTTTGGAACATTTTATCTTTTAGGTCCGATGGATGAATCCCAAAGGAAGATGGAGAATTTTGCGTCTGAAGTCAGAAACTTTCTGGAAAAAGCATAATGGGCCTAAGGCCCATCAAACAAATGTGGGGCCCAGAAACCAAGCCCAATGAAGCTCAAATTTATACAGTATAAAGATAAAAATATGAGGATCATTTTATTCAACTGTGGCTAGAGCTAATTCTGAAGTTATCATGATGATAAATGGATCTGAAGTTGAGATTTAAATGGTGGACATGACATTAATTCTCAAATATCCGTCCCACCATTTGGACTATAACATCCAAACGGATGAGCGAAATTTCCTGAAATTTTTACAGCTCATAGAGGACAGATGGAGGAAGATATTTCTCTTCTACAGACCCTACGGATTCGGCCTTCTTCAATTTCAAATTCACACGTCAATGTGGTGGACGAATCTGGACAGTTTTCCGGGTCAAATTCAAAACATCAATTTTCTTTTGATTATTCACCCTCCATTTGACTATATTAATTGTTGGGGGGTGAATTAATTGTTGGGGATGTACCTAAGGCTCCTAATATTCCTATATAAGGAGTTGGTGGTGAAGGGAATGGGGGTGGAAAATTTTCTTATCATCTTGGATGCTTTGTTTCATTGTAATGTTTTGCTTCCAAATTTCCTTTGTAATGTTTTCCATTTCCATGTAAGTTTTTTTTTGTATCTTTATGTTCTTAATCAACTTATTCTCTTATATATTTTCCATTTCATTTATTAAGACTTTATAATCACAAATCACAATGATATCTCTGTGTTGTTGTGAATTAGTTCACACATAGGTGTGAATTTCATTCACACACACGGAGGAGTGCTCGTTATTTCCGCGGTTTTAATTTCTTCAATCCAATTCTTGTTAGCCATCTTCCTCCCACCATTGAGAGTATACCATAAATGGAGGGCTAAACCCTTAATGGGTTGATCTTAGGAGGATGCAAAAGCTGGATTGAATGTTATTTTATGAACGAATTTTTGTTAATTGGATAATTAATTTAAGACATCCATTCTTCAGTTATTTCTACTCTTCATCTTTACTGTGTTTGAGCAAAATAAATTCAATTACTAAATGACCATATACCTCGGAGAGATCATGAATTTGGTTCTCTAAGTGTATAAGGGATTAGTAATTGTGTTTAGTAAGCACCAAACCAGAAAATGATGAAGGTAGTGTTATTTTTGAAGAATGGATTCATCAAGAATTAATAAAACCAAAATTGTTTAAAGAAGTAAAATTCATTCAATCCACCCCGAGCATAATCCTAGATCAACCCATTTTCATTAAATTGAATTCACGTAGGTTTATTAGTGTTATTTAAACCATCCAAAATAAAAACCAAAGTTGACTACTTCATAGCCCATCCTTCACCAAATCATAGCGTCTCAAGGTTACTTCTTCGGTCCCTGTGGACTCGACCCCTACATGTACTACATCGATCGCTTTTACCCTTAGGGTAAATTTGGGCGCAACCAAATTTTGGCGCCGTTGCCGGGGACCCAAGTAAGTTTTCTTAGACACCCACCTTCTATTCTCACCTAACTTCTCTTTTCTCACCTCTATTTCTCTTTTCTTTTCCCCTTTCTGTTTTTCCAAAAAAAAATCCAAATACAAATTTCATTAAACTCAAATGGAGTATCATCAACAATTTCCTTTCATAAAATCGGGCTGGAATCGAATAGAAAATCAACATTGGGAATCCCCTCACATAGGAAATTACTTTGATCAACCTTTAAATGAATACCCCACACCCGATAACATGAACGATCAATGGGATGTTGATTTTTTAAAGGATAAATTTCCATACCTCTCAAAGATGATTGAAGAGATCAAACTTAATGATGTTGATGATGTACAAACAACAATCAATCCTAATTCTGAAAAAATTCTTGAACATTTGTGTGAAAAAATGGTTAAAATGAATTCAGAAGTTTCATCACTGAGATTAGAAATACAAAACATTGAGACTTATGAAGAACCCATTCCCACTCAGGATGAACTTTCCACATCACTTATAGAAGATTGTTGTTTCCCACATAACTCATGTGAATTTAGTAAAGAACCCACTTTAAAATCTTGGAATACAGAGTTGGATAATGAAGAGATCTGGTCAGGTAATGTTGAAATTCAAGATAAAGAACATGAAGGAATTGTTGATGAGTATTTAAATCAGGATGAAATTGATTTCATGAATTCACAAGAGGGAAATTATTTTTCAAGGATTGAATGTCCAGAATATTGCACCAAAAATGATTTTTTAGAATCACCAATCATTGAACCATTGGGAGAGTTAACAAATATTGAGTCTATACCCACTCCCGATATTCAAAAGGAAAATTTTTGGGAGGAATCAAAATTTCAAAATGAACCAATTATTTCTAAATTTCATGGAGAAGAAACTGTTTTTGATTCAAATTTCCATTCTTCTTTTTAAATTTTTATCAACCTGAACTCAAATTTTTTCTCCTTTCTTCCCCACTCTTAAATGTGGATAACCAATACCATGAAATATCAATTTATTATCCTCTTGAAACTAAAAAATTGGGAATGTTTATTGACGTCTTAGGCAAGACAGAAAATGCAACTAGATCATCCATTTCTGACATTCCTTGTATCTTCAGATTTATTTTAGAACATGGATTTATAAAAGGAAAAGATTCTAAAAAAATAATCAATCTTAATCTTATTGAAGTGGAAAAAGATGGGTTAATTAAAATGCTGAAAGTTGGAATTGGATAATTTGGGGGGTAAAAGTCGAGCCAACGACGTTAAACAAAAGCGCTGCATGGGAGGCAACCCATGGTTTTCATGTTTTCTAATTATTTTGAATCATTTTCTTTTTCATATAATAAATTACCATAGACTGTTGAACTGTTCTTCTTTTATGAGTAAGGATGGGTATGAAAGGGGAGCGCCATATTCATCCGTGTCACGTGGCGTGATCTCTGAGTAATACCTTACCCATAAATCTAAAAAGAAGACAATGTATCATCAGTTTATTTTGTTTTGTTTTATTTTTATGTTTTTATAGGTTTAAAAAAATAAACGGACATGTCGTAAGCCATAAGAAAAATCCATTCACCACCATCAAAGCTGCTGATACTCGAACCCAGGATTGAAGGGAGACTGTGGCACACACTGTCATCATCAACCACCAGGTGACTTCATTCCATGATTTTCATTTTAAATTTGTTCATTGAACTCCTCTCCTACCCCCTTCTAACTTTTATTTTCTTTAAACACTGAGGACAGTGTTATTCTAAGTTGGGGGGGGGGATAAAAAAATGATTTTTATTTTGAATAAGAACATGCATGAAAAAAAATTCCATTAACCTTGAACATGATAACACACATTACAAACTCTAAAATTGGATATCAAATAAATTTTGCATGCCTTGATTCTGATTTAAATGCACGTTTAAGTTCATGAGCATAGTTTTTGGAAAGTGCGGTTGTCTAATGTGATTTTTCAAAGTTTACATTTTCATCCTCTTAATAAAAATGCCACAATGCACGTCTTTTGGATTTTGGGTGTAAATTTGAGTTCTTGGGTCCCTTTCATTATAGCATAGGGTTCTGGGGTCACTTTTAGTTTAATTTGAGTATCCAAAAAAAACAAAAAAAAACAAAAAAACAAAAACAAAAAAAAACAACAAAAAAAAGACCACATAGAGCAATGTTTTGTCCAAATGCGTGGCGTCCGGCACTTGGGGATCGTGACTCCATAGTTGTCTTGCCCAGAGTTAGTCTTTATATCTCTATTGTAGAGCATGAAATTGACAAAATGCGTGGCGTCCGGCACTTGGGGATCGTGACTCCATAGTTGTCTTGCCCAGAGTTAGTCTTTTCATATCTATTGTGGTTAAAAAAAATAAAAAAAAAATAAAAATGGATACTCATCTTAAGGTTTAATGTGATTCCCACCTAGCGCTTCCATTTTTTTCCCCTTGAACAATAAAATGGGCCCCATATCTTTTATGATGCACAACACTTTATCATGCTTAATTGGAATTGGATGAAATGTGGCAATGAATTTGAACAAAGGAATGGGCTTGGGCTTGGGATATGCTTATGCACCTAGCTTGTTTTAAATTATTTTGATGGGTTCCATAATTTTTTTGGTATGAGATCTTTTGAGTGAGCAATGTGTATTTAAATGTTTCTGGAAAAGGGGATTTGAATTTCATATTTGTAATTTATTTTGCTCGGGACTAGCAAAACTCAAGTTGGGGGGTGTGATTAGTCACTGAAAGTGGCTAATATTCATTGTTAAGATCTTAATATTAATGTGTTTAAAAGTTAATAAACATCAATTTTAGTCCAATTCAGAAATTGAACTTCATTTCCCATCATTGTGCAATTCATGCTTAAAATGTCAATTTGGGCCCACTCAATAATTTGCTTGTGGAAATTACAATATTCATCATTTTAATTTTAAATTTTGGGATATGATTGATCACTTTGTTTGGAACATTTTATCTTTTAGGTCCGATGGATGAATCCCAAAGGAAGATGGAGAATTTTGCGTCTGAAGTCAGAAACTTTCTGGAAAAAGCATAATGGGCCTAAGGCCCATCAAACAAATGTGGGGCCCAGAAACCAAGCCCAATGAAGCTCAAATTTATACAGTAGAAAGATAAAAATATGAGGATCATTTTATTCAACTGTGGCTGGAGCTAATTCTGAAGTTATCATGATGATAAATGGATCTGAAGTTGAGATTTAAATGGTGGACATGACATTAATGCTCAAATATACGTCCCACCATTTGGACTATAACATCCAAACGGCTGAGCTAAATTTCCTGAAATTTTTAAAGCTCATAGAGGACAGATGGAGGAAGATATTTCTCTTCTACAGCCCCTCCGGATTCGGCCTTCTTCAATTTCTAATTCACACGTCAATGTGGTGGACGAATCTGGACAGTTTTCCGGGTCAAATTCAAAACATCAATTTTCTTTTGATTATTCACCCTCCATTTGACTCTATTAATTGTTGGGGGGTGAATTAATTGTTGGGGGATGTACCTAAGGCTCCTAATATGCCTATATAAGGATTTGGTGGTGAAGGGAATGGGGGTGGAAAATTTTCTTATCATCTTGGATGCTTTGTTTCATTGTAATGTTTTGCTTCCAAATTTCCTTTGTAATGTTTTCCATTTCCATGTAAGTTTTTTTTTGTATCTTTATGTTCTTAATCAACTTCTTATCTTATATATTTTCCATTTCATTTATTAAAACTTTATAATCACAAAGCACAATGATATCTCTGTGTTGTTGTGAATTAGTTCACACATAGGTGTGAATTTCATTCACACACACGGAGGAGTGCTCGTTATTTCCGCGGTTTTAATTTCTTCAATCCAATTCTTGTTAGCCATATTCCTCCCACCATTGAGAGTATACCATCAATGGAGGTCTAAACCCTTAATGGGTTGATCTTAGGAGGATGAAAAAGCTGGATTGAATGTTATTTTTATGAACGAATTGTTGTTAATTGGATAATTAATTTAAGACATCCATTCTTCAGTTATTTCTACTCTTCATCTTTACTGTGTTTGAGCAAAATAAATTCAATTACTAAATGACCATATACCTCGGAGAGATCATGAATTTGGTTCTCTAAGTGTATAAGGGATTAGTAATTGTGTTTAGCAAGCACCAAACCAGAAAATGATGAAGGTAGTGTTATTTTTGAAGAATGGATTCATCAAGAATTAATAAAACCAAAATTGTTTAAAGAAGTAAAATTCATTCAATCCACCCCGAGCATAATCCTAGATCAACCCATTTTCATTAAATTGAATTCATGTAGGTTTATTAGTGTTATTTAAACCATCCAAAATCAAAACCAAAGTTGGCTACTTCATAGCCCATCCTTCACCAAATCATAGCGTCTCAAGGTTACTTCTTCGGTCCCTGTGGACTCGACCCCTACATGTACTACATCGATCGCTTTTACCCGTAGGGTAAATTTGGGCGCAACCAGCCTTCTTTCAGTCCGGGCCTCCTTTTGGGTTTTTCATGATGGTGCTTGTTCGGTGGCTTGCTGTGGGAGTCCCTCTGCTCGCCCTCTCTGGCCTCTAGGACCACTACCCCCTTCCAGGTTGGTCGGTTGTGATGGTCCTCAAGAGGTTTTGGGTATGTGGTGCATTGCAGTGGTGGGTTCCCAGTGGCTTAAGCGCAGATGTCGTTTCTGTTTGTTTCTAATATGTGCAAGGTGATGGTCTCTTTTGGTTCTAATGGATGCTTCTGGTTAAGGTTATGGTCTGCTTCGAAGGTTATACCAATGGCGAGACTGTTCGAGTTCTGTTTTGAAGGCAATAGGACTGAGGTGCTTCAGGTGTTATGATGATGTTTGCTTGTTTTTTGAATTTTGAAATTTGTATTTGATGTTGTCGAATCGACGATGACTGTGCTGGGAAGATGGAAACTAAGATGTTTTTCGGTAGAATCAGATGATTTGGGTGGCCTTCAGCTTTTTGATCTGGTCATGGTGTTTAATGTCTGCTTGTTTTTTGATGTTTTGAAATTTGTTGTTTTGAATTTTCAATTGTGCGGTTACCACTAACCCATAAAGTGGATTTTAGAAAATTAAGAAAAAATGGGCCACTAGAAAATGGTGAGGACTATTGGGTTTCGATAAAATATTTGGAGACTAATAAATATAATATTTATTTATTTATTTATCAAAATTTTATCAGATAAAGTACTAAAATTATGCTCATCTTATTTGTAGAAACAACATTAAAATGAATTCAAACATATCGATGTGATCCATACTTGAGAAGGATAACCTTTTCACCGGCACAAATTTCCAAGAGTATCAAGGGTTCTTATGTGTTATCCTTCACCATGAAAAGAAATTGTATGTGCTAAAAGAACTTATTCCTGATGCCCCTAGTAATGAGGCAAGTGATGAAGAGTTATATATCAATGAGAAACATCTAAATGATGTTATATATGTTCAATGTTTCATTCTATCATCTATGACCAATGAACTTTTGAAGCAACATGAGAACATGGATGTGTATAGCATGATGTCTCACCTTCGGGATCTCTATCAAGAGAATGTGAGACAAGAGATGTACGAGTCTTCAATGCTTTGTTTACAACTAAACTTGGAGAGTCTGCGCCAGACGGGCTTCATGCAGTCAGGCTTATTGGCTACATTGAACGCCAAGACATCTTAGGGATTGAATTCTCAGATGAGTTGTGTACATGTCTCATAGTTTCATCACTGCCTAAGACCTTCTCTAGTTTTATTATTAATTACAATATGATCAACAATGAGAAGAGTCTTTCAGAACTTCTGACCTTGATTCGCCAAGTGGATAAGAACATGGGGCGTGATAAACCTATGGATGGTGAACAAGAAAAATAAGAACAAAGCAAAAGGGCCGAAGATTCACAACAAGTCTAAATCTCCTGAGCACCATCCTTCCAAGAAGAGGAAGATCAAGAGGAGGGGCAAGGAAACGGAGACAATATGTTTTTCATGGGACACACTACAAGAGAAATGGGCTTTGAAGCCCCCTGACACGGGAATCCGCCTTTGGTGGTCGCTGGGCTTTAAAAAAAAGGTCCCCCCCTCCCCTCGTGAAACCCTGCCCTGCGTCCCTCCCCTCGATCATCGTCGTCGCCTGTCCCCCGTCGCCCTCTACCCTCGCCGCCCTCCACCCCTCACCGCCCGTCCCCTCACCACCCTCTGCCCCCTCCGGCCTCTGCCCCCTCCACCCTCCGGCCTTCGCCCTCTTCCCTCCGCCCCCTCCGGCCATCGCGCCCTCTGCCCTTCGGCCTCCGCCCACTACCCTCCGCCCTCTGCCCCCTCGGCCCTCCGCCCCCTCGGCCCTCCGCCCTCCACCCTCTGCCCCCTCGCTGCCCGTCCCCTCACCGCCCTCTGCTTCGGCTCTCCTCCATCCCTCGTCCCCTCCCTCTTCGTCCCCCTCCCTCGCCGCATCATCGCCGCCCGTCCCCTCCCTCACCGTCCCCTCCTGTGCGGCACCACCACCGCCCGGTCCCCTCCCTCCCCGCACGGCCGATGCTCGTCCCCTCGCCACTGTCGCCCGTCCACTCTGGCTCCCTGATGTCCTCTGTCCCCTCCCTCGTCGTCTCACCCTCGATGCACCGTCGCCACCTCACTGCCTCCTCTCCTCCAGCTCACCGCCACCGCTGCCCATCCCCTCCCTCACTGCACCGTCTCCGGCTCCGGCTCCCCTCTTTAGCCTCTCCTCTCCCCCACAGCACTGCCTTCGGCTCCCCTCCCTTCCAGGTTTGTAGCGCAATCCTATATGACATGGGCTTTCACTTACATTTCATTATTTATTCTCTTGTTTATTATTCAGATATATAATTTGATTATTTTATCAATGGTCCACAAGTAATTAGTTTGTATTTATTTTTAATATATTTGATATGAAAAATTCATGTAATAAGTCTTGTGTAAATGTTTGTTATACAGATATTATTATGGATAAGAGTTGGATTGATCTTACAAATCGAACGTCTAGAGAATATTTCAATGGCATTATGCAGTTTATTGACTTCATCATAGGATTTGAAAGTGACTATATTAGTTGTCCATATAGAAAATGTGCTAAAAGATATCAATTAAAACGAGATATTGTGAGGGAGCACCTATTCTTTAATGGATTTCTAAAAAATTATAAGAGTTGGACTCGTCATGGATAAGAATATGTTCTTTGTAAAAATACGGATGCAGTTCAGATGGATGTTGATGCAAGGATGAATGATCCAATGCATGAAATGCGTACTGAAATGGTACGTGGGTTGGATCCTGAAGGCATTGACATCCAGAATCTTGAGACCGATGAGATAAATCTTCACTCTGGCACAGATCGTGATTCGAGGAGGTTTTATGAAGCACTTGATGATGCAAAAACAGAATTATATCCTGGATGTACTTCTTACAATAAATTTTCGTTTATCATGGAGTTGTTGCATTTGAAGACTTTGAATCAGTGGTCAGGAACATCATTCGACATGTTGTTGGTGTTATTGAAAAAGGTTCTTCCTATCAATGCTAAGATTCCCGAGTCGTATTACCATTCTCGTAAGTTGACATAGAACTTAGGTTTTACATATGAGACCATAGATGCACGTGAAAACAATTGTATGTTGTTTAGAAAGGAAACTGCCCATTTGGATATTTGTACGGTTCGTGGCGCTTCCAGGTGGAAAGAGAACAGGGAAAATCAGACTCATCAAAGTCAGATTGCGATACAGGGGAAACCGATTTCCATAAAGAAAATGCGTTACTTTCCCCTTAAATCGAGGTTGAAAAGATTTTTTATGCATCTAAAGTTTCTAATTTAATGAGATGGAATGTAGAAAGAATTCATGAAAGTGATATGTTAACCCACCCGACAAACTCTCATGCATGGAAGGATTTTGATAAGAGACATCCCAAATTTTTGAAAGATGTTCTTAATGTCCGATTGGGGTTGGCAGTAGATGGTTTCAATCCATTCAAGTCTATAGTTGGTGCAACTCATAGCACATGGCCCGTGGTGTTGGTTCCGTATAATCTTCCTCTGTGTCTTTGTATGAAGCAACAATTTATATTAATTTCCACTCTTATTGGTGGACCTAGAAGTCTAGGGTATAAGATTGATGTTTACCTTCATCTATTGATTGATGAGTTGAATGAATTTTGGGGTGATGGTGTGATGACTTATGACTGTGAAATGAATAAAATGTTCAAACTACAGGATGCTTTATTGTGGACAATCAATGACTTCCCGGCTTATGCAAATTTATCAGGTTGGAGTACAAAAGGGGAATTTTCTTGCCCATGTTGCAATAAAAGTAAAAAATCTGCATGGCTTAAATATTCCAAAAAATGGGCATACATGGGTCACAGACGTTTTCTCCCCCCTCAGCACAGGTTCAAAAAGGACAGAGTGGCATTTGATGGTTCTAGAGAGTTCAGCCCAGCACCAAAGATCATGACAGGAGTCAAAATGTTATCGTAGATTGAGGAAGAAAACATCTGCACGGTATATGAAATTCAGGATTTGGTGGCTCATCCATTACGTAATATTCGTGTTGCGGGTAGGCAACGCATTCACAGTTGGAAAAAGAAAAGTATTTTTTATAGTCTTTCGTATTGGAAAACTAACATGTTAAGGCATAATTTGGATGTCATGCACATTGAAAAAAATGTTTTTGATAACATATTGTGGACCATTTTAGGTTTCTGTGGAAAATCAAAGGACCATCTTAATGCACGTCGTGATTTGGAAGAAATGGGTTTAAGGAAATAGTTTCATTTACAGTTAGATGAGGGAAACAAGGCATATATGCATGTTGCACAGTATACAATGACTACAAAGGAGAAATATACATTTCTTTCCAATTTAAAGATGTTTAAGGTGCTTGATGGTTACTCTTCTAATATTTCAAAGTGTGTGAATCTGAAAAGCAGGACATTGCAAGGGTTGAAAAGTCATGACAATTACATACTACTTCAGCAGTTGATTCCAATCGCAATTTGTGATTGCTTATCCCCCAATGTTGTTCAGCCGTTGATTGAGATGAGTAATTTTTTTAGACATCTTTGTTTAAGAAATCAACGAATGAGTGATTTAAAAAGTTTGCAGGACCAAATTGTACTTACGCTTTGTCACTTTGAGAAACTATTTCCCCCCTCATTTTTCGATGTTATGGTCCACTTGACAGTGCACCTAATTGATGAAGTAATGGCTGCTGGTCCAGTGCAATTCAGTTGGATGTATCCTATTGAGTGGTATTTGAGTACATTGAAATGATTTGTACGCAACAAAGATCGTCTGGAGGCATCAATAGCCAATGGTTATTTGATAGATGAGTGTACTACTTTTTGTACAGAATATCTTACGGATGTTGAAACAAAATTAGATAAGCCCTCTCGGATTCATGATGGTCCAGTTGGAGAAGGAACCATATTTGATATGGACAACATCGAGTGGATACAAGCACATCGATATATCTTGTTCAATACTCCATCAGTTGCACCATTAATGCAGCAAGTGCCTTATCACTTTTATTGTTTAACTTTTACATGTTTTGTTTGCATAAGTTGATCATTTAAACATCGCGTTATCATTTGCAGGAAACACATTAATGATATGAAAGAAGATATGTATCGTGCGACTGAGTATCAAATTCAACAATCTCATTATGCGTCATTTCATGATTGGTTCAAAGATTATGTATGTATAAATTGATTTTCATTATGAGTGAAGTATTATACTAATTTCTTTCTGCATAAATAATTATTGAATTCTATGAATTATGTAGGTTCATAAGCTGAGGGAGTTAGGGGACCCCACGCTAACTGAAGAATTTATCCAACTGGATGAGGGTCCATCTATAACGACTCGTCATTATTAAGCTATAGATGCTAATGGTTTTCGATTTCGCATTAAAGATGTTGACAAAAAACGAGCAACACAAAACAGTGGCATCGGTTGTCCATTCGTCGATTCTGGTTATTACTATGGTCAATTGATAGACATCATTGAAGTTTTACATTCACATAGGTCGAAGTACATATTGTTAAAGTGTAATTGGGTTGATCCAGTGCGTGGATGTAAAGTCGATCAATATCAGTTTTCATTGGTGAATTTTAACTATATGTTATACAGAAATGAACGAGTTGATAATGAACCTTTCATTTTGACATCACAAGCGGAACAAGTATTCTTCATTACTTTTCCTTAGAATCCAAGTTAGCAAGTTGTTGTGAAAATGTCCTGGCGAGGAATGTTTTTATTTGAACAAGATGAACCCGAGACTATTCCGTTTTTTCCCAACAGCTTGATCAACATACCGTAGTTCAACGTGAAGAAGATATTTATTGGGTCAGAGCGGTCGTTGAAGGAGAAACGGTCAATTTTCATGCTTAATGAAAGGTATAATTGTTTTCCCGCTATTCAGTATTGAATTTCCTAGGATATCATAAATTATCTAACCATTTTATAAATCCTTGTAAGTTTTAATCCTCACTTTTGGAAGTTTATTTATTTATAAATATTTAGGGTGATTTCTCTTTTGGTATCTTCATGTTATTGTCAGTGTATCTTCCCATTGAGGTATTCTTCATTTGGTTCATGTGCTACTTGAATTTTTATTAATTTAATCTGAAATTTGGCTATGCATTGATTGGTTTTGTACATAATTTGTATATCTATTTTGTAAACTTTCTGATTTTTTAAAATTCATTCACGACTAATTATTCAATCCCTTTTTGTTTGATTAACAACTGTACAAGTTGGATTTTTTTTAAAACAATCCAATTTATCTTTTGGACACTTTGGATAGTCCCCTTACTAATGTTTTCTATGACGGCAGGCATGTCAGGGGAAGAGGCAGCAAATCCACATCATTCATCTGAGTCATCTACGTCTCAGGGTCGAGGTATGTTTGAATGTCATTGTGTCTATTTTTTATGTAATTGATAAACATATATATATATATATATAACATATGTCAAATTATATATAAAATTTTTTTCAACAGGATCAGACTCGACTGCTTCTTCCTCTCGCAAGAGAGGCCCTGGTCATGGCATTTTATCATGGAATTCCGACACGGTGTTTGATGTTTCCTTTAATGAGCTATTTCATCCTATGGGATTGAATGCCCCTACATTTATTCGTTAGCTGGGTCATATCATACGTGAACCACATCAATTTCCATTAACCACACGTGATTGGGCTTCTATCCCTCATGGCACATTAGATCATCATTGGAGGGAGGTTCAGGTAAGAAGACCATTTTACTTTCTTCTCTATGTATAAACAATACTAACATATGTGATTTTTTTTCATTAATAGAAAAATTTGAAAGTATGTCCCGATGAGTTTCGGCCCGTGTGTATCTGAAAATGTCGTAAGATGTGGAAATATTATAAAGGCAACGTCAAGAGGGATCACTGGGTACCAAATGTGGGTGCCCCAGACATTCTGGAAAAAGTCTCGAGAGGTGTCCACCCCGCTCAGTGACGTAACTTAGTTGCATATTGGTCTACTAAGGGTGTTGCGGTTTGTATATTTATTTTGGTATACATATTTTCAAGAATGTTTGATTTGTTTGAAATTTGAATTAATTGAATGTAGGAGGTGTCAGCACGCCATTCTGAGAATCGAGCGTTGCAGGGACCACCTCACAGGCTCGGGACTCTTCACGTGTCTCAGATCCGACATGAGGTATTTATTATTCATTTTTTAATTTATTAATTAATATGGTTTTGTGTTTATATTCTTTTCATATACAGTTATAGGAGCAAGGTGCGTTGGCTGATAAAATGTCGGTGTGGATGAGGACTCATGATCGAAATGATCCAGAGGATGTAGCAATGATAGTAAGTGCTTGTACTCATTACCAATACTTACATAAATCTGTATATTAACATATATATGTATATATATTTAAATATTTCACAGGCTCAATTTGAAGCTGAGTTAGAACAGCTGCCAGAGGACCAGCGACATCTTCCAATGCGAAGGGATGAGATCTTCCATCGCATTATTGGTCAGGAAGAGCATGGATATAGTTTGACCTATGGAACAGGGATTCCTCATTTTGTAGTATCACGCGCTGCGGTTGTTGGTCCTGTTGTTGCTCAGATGACGCAGCAGTTGTCAGATTTTGAGGCACGGTTGCGCGCTTCCGAGGAGGTAAATGCGCAATTGATCGCTGAGGTTAGAGCACTGCGAGAATATGTGCGTCCAGGTGATGGTGCAGGGGATCATATGACGCAGGTTTATACTGTATTTATTTATTTATTTTCTATTATTTTTCTTATGAAAATATTCATAATTTTTATTTTTTGTAGGCCTCTGGCCCGCCAGATGGAGGTAGCAGTCATGACCACGCATGACGAATCATATTCACGAGGTGTGTTTCTTTTTTTATTGGTGGGGTTGTTATTGATGTTTAGGTTGGGTTCCTAGTAAGATTTTTTGAGATTTGGGGGTATCATGTGTGTTTTTCCCTTATGTAATGTTTGTGTGCACGAATTGAGAAGTAACCATGAAACTGATTAATGATTTGGATATTTTTAGTTCATTTTATTCTTTAATGTTTTCAATTGCATGTTCTGTGAATCGTTTTGAAAAAAACATGTGATTCCTAAGAGAAACCATGGAACTTGTTTTTGGTGACTGAGCTCAGGTTCACTATTTGTAGGCCCCTAGCCCACCCCGAACACCCCCCCCACACACCCCGGATATCCCCCCACCCCCACCCCAGACAGCCCCCCACCCCAGACAGCCTCCCTCGCACCCCGGAGAGCCCCCCCCCCACCTCGGACAGCCCCCCCCCACCCCGGACAGCCCCCCCCCCCCCCCCGGACAGCCCCCCCCCCCCCCCCCCCGCACCCTGAAATTCATTAGGACAATTGACCATTAGTTAATTAGAGAAATTTTTCATTAGTCTGTTAGACCATTAGGGAAATTGGCCAGTTGGCCAATTGTCCAATTGGATGTAGGACAAATAGTCATTAGGTCATTATGTCATTATTCCAATTGTACAACTAGACAATAGGCCATTATTCCAATTGTTTGTTAGGCCACTATGCCATTAGGGCATTAGGTGAATTGGAAAATGAGACAATTTGACATTGGGTCATTAGGAAAATTGACCTTTAGTCCATTAGGATAATTGATCATTACGCCGTTAGGACAATTGGTCATTAGGCCAATTAGTCATTATGCCCCTCCCCACCACCGGACAGCCCCCCCCCCACCCCCGGACAGCGCGCCCCCACCCCGGATACCCCCCCCCCCCACCGGACACCCCCCCCCGCCCAAGCATGCATTTCAAGCGTGGCAAACACCTAAAAAACGCATATTCAGCTGTGCCGCACAAACCGCGCAGCCGAATGATGTGTTGTCTCCTTGTACACCTGATGAATAATAATTAGGGTGTTTTCCTATGATTTCAAGTCATGTTGATGTCGTTCGGTATGCATTTGACCTTTAAATGCATGTTTTGGTCATTTATGACACACGGCGTGCGCTTTCGATCATCGCGGTCACACGACACCTCTGATTGACGTGTTGTCTGCCCGACCATTTCACAATTCACCCACCCTTTGTTGTCGTCCGATTTCATGGCATTCTGAGATCGTTCGGCCGATTTTGATCACCCCACGCACGCTTTTCAAACGCACCAAAAAGACGTGTAACGGTCAAATTCAGAGTAAACGTGCTCATAATGACTTGAAATCACACGAAAACAATAAGAATATTATTCGTGACATATAGGAGGAGATGGCACGTCAATCGAACATGCGGCGTGTGCGGTACGACCAAATATGTTGTTTTAAACAGTTCGACATGCTCTAAAAGAGATCGTTGGGTGGTCAAAACCAGTCGAACGACCTCGGAATTCCATGAAATAATACGAAAAAAACCGTGGTGTGAATTTTGAAATGTTCAGGTAGACAGCACGTCAATAAGAGGTGTCGTTTGACCACGGTGACCAGAAATGCATTTCCAGAGTCATAAAACGTCAAAACGACGTATAACGGTCGAATTCAAAGCAAACGTCCTTATAATGACTTGAAATCACACGAAAACAATAGGAAAATCATTCGTGACATGTAGGAGGACACGTCATGTCAATCGGACATGCGGTGTGCGCGGTACGACCGAATATGTTGTTTTGAACAGTTCGGCGCGCACTAAAAGGGCTCGTTGGGTGGCCAAAACCAGCCGAACGACCTCAAAATGCCATGAAATCATACGAAAACAACTGTTGTGTGAATTGTGAAATGGTTGGGTAGACGGAACGTCAATCAGAGGTGTCGTTTGACTGCAATGACCGGAAACGCATTTCTGGAGTCATAAAACGCCAAAACGACGTGTAACGGTATAATTCACAAAAAACGTGCTCAGAATGACTTGAAATCACACGAAAACCATAGGAATATTATTCTTGACATGTAGGAGGAGACGGTGCGTCAATCGGACGTGCGGTGTGCGCGGTACGACCGAATATGCTGCTTTGAACAGTTCGGCGCACTCTAAAAGGGCGCGTTAGGTAGTCAAAACCAACCGAACGACCTCGGAATGCCATGAAATCATATGACAACAACCGTGGTGTGAACTGTAAAATTTTCAAGTAGACAGCACGTCAATCGGAGGTGTTGTTTGACCGCGGTGGCTGGAAACGGATTTCTGGAGTCATAAAACGCCAAAACGACGTGTAACGGTCGCATTTTGAGCAAACATGTTCAGAATGACTTGAAATCACACGAAAACAATAGAAATACTATTAATGACATGTAGGAGGAGACGGAACATCAATCGGACGTGCGGTGTGCGCGGTACGACCGAATATGTTGTTTTGAACAGTTCGGCGTGCTCTAAAAGGGATCGTTGGGTGGTCAAAGCGACCAGGGATCAAATCCAGGCGGAAGCAGAATTTCCAGGGGTACTGTAGCAGGACTGTAGTAGGTAATATAGCGGGAACTGTGCAGTACTGTAGTAGGTACTGTAGCGGGAACTGTAGCAGGCACTGTTTGGCACTGTAGCAGCCGGGAATATGCCTCTATTTGGGCCTTCGGGTCACCGATTTGGTCCCTGAGTCCTGTAAGGCCTTCGAGCCACCCAGGCCTTCGGGTCAGTAAGACCTTTGGGCCACCTCAAGGCCTTCAGGCCCCCTTAAGTGCAGATGCAAACCAGAAAACCTACAAGGAACAAGCTCTACAAGGATGATGATCAAGGAGCTTTCACCACAGCAGAAGCTAAACGGATTGCAAAGAATGAGAGGGTATGGAACCTGCAATCGGGACAAGCCTGTGCGTGCATGGGAATACCTAGCCGAATAGCCATGCGAAGGTGGAGAGCTGATTTCACGATGAAGATGCTGGGGAGGAGCAGTTCCAAGTAGTTAGTCTGGGTTGTGTGTAATGTTTGAAACCTACCGGTAATGAATTCCTCTAAGGCCTACGGGCCATGTAATACTTACGCCTACGGACCTTGTAAGGGTTCCACCTCGCCCCTTGAAAGGTGGATTATCAAAATCAAAAAAAATGAAGGCCTTCGGGCCATTGGAGGTTGAATTGTGAAATGGCCGGGCAAACAGCACGTCAATCGGAGGTGTCGTTTGACCGCGGTGACTGGAAACGCATTTCTGGAATCATAAAACGCCAAAACGACGTGTAATGGTCGAATTTAGAGCAAACATGCTCATAATGACTTGAAATCATACGAAAACAATAGGAATACTATTCGTGACATGTAGGAGGAGACGGCACGTCAATCGGACGTGCGGTGTGCGCGGTACGACTGAATATGTTGTTTTTAATGGTTCTGCGCGCTTTAAAAGGGCGCGTTAAGTGGTCAAAATCAGCTGAACGACCTTATAATTCCATCAAATCATACGAAAACAACCATGGTGTGAATTGTAAAATGGTCGGGCAGACGACACGTCAATCGAAGGTGTTATTTGACCGCGATGACTGGAAACGCATTTCTGGAGTCATAAAACACCAAAACGACGTGTAACGGTCGAATTCACAGCAAACATCCTCAGAATGACTTGAAATCACACAAAAACAATAAGAATATTATTCGTGACATGTAGGAGGAGACGACACGTCAATCGGGCGTGCAGTGTGCGCAGTACGACCGAATATTTTTTTTTAATAGTTTGGCGCGTTCTAAAAGGGCGCGTTGGGTGGTCAAAACCAGTCAAACGACCTCGGAATGTCATGAAATCATATGACAACAACCGTGGTGTGAATTTTGAAATGTTCAGGCAGACGGAACGTCAATCGAAGGTGTCGTTTGACCGCGGTGATCGGAAACACATTTCTGGAGTCATAAAACACCAAAACGACGTGTAATGGTCGAATTCACAGCAAACGTCCTCATAATGACTTGAAATCACACAAAAACAATAGGAATACTATTTGTGACATGTAGGAGGAGACGTCATGTCAATCGTACATGCGGTGTGCGCGGTACGACCGAATATGTTGTTTTTAACAGTTCGGCGTGCTATAAAAGGGCGCGTTGGGTGGTCAAAACCAGCCGAACAACCTCAGAATGCCATGAAATCATACGAAAACAACCGTGGTGTGAATTGTGAAATGGTCGTGCATATGGAACATCAATCGGAGGTGCCGTTTGACCGCGGTGACCGGAAACGTATTTTCAGAGTCATAAAACACCAAAACGACATGTAACGGTCGAATTCACAGTA
The DNA here is from genome assembly GCA_963277665.1 of Viscum album. Lineage (NCBI taxonomy): Eukaryota > Viridiplantae > Streptophyta > Magnoliopsida > Santalales > Viscaceae > Viscum > Viscum album. Next base: position 1,433,378,964 of record OY728141.1, read on the forward strand.
AACGTCCTCAGAATGACTTGAAATCACACAAAAACAATAGAAATATTATTTGTGACATGTAGGAGGAGACGACGCATCAATCGGACATGCGGTGTGCACGATACGACCGAATATTTTTTTTAACAGTTCGGTGCGCTCTAAAAGGGCACGTTGGGTGGTCAAAACCAACCGAAAAACCTCAGAATTCCATGAAATCATACGACAACAACCCTGGTGTGAATTTTGAAATGGTCAGGTAGACAGAACGTCAATTGGAGGTGTCGTTTGACCACGGTGACCGGAAACGTATTTTCGGAGTCATGAAACACCAAAACGACGTGTAACGGTCGAATTCACAGCAAACGTCTTCAGAATGACTTGAAATCACACGAAAACAATATGAATATTATTCGTGACATGTAGGAGTAGACGACACGTCAATCGAACGTGCGGTGTGCGCGGTACAACCGAATATTTTTTTTAACAGTTTCACGCGGTGTGCGCGGAGAGCATTTATTTTTTGACCACAAAACACTTCCACAAGCTAAACCAAAGACTCCAAAACAAGAAAAAAAAATCCTAAAATGATAACATTTCTTAAATTGGGGGTTTTAAATTATTATAGAACCCATAATTTGATGTCAGATTTAATTTTATTATATATATATACTAACTGAATAAATATGTCTAATTTACATTTATTTTGTTTAGTTGTTTTTTTTGTATCTTATTGTAGGTTTATTGAAGCAGAAGATTGAAATGGATTGAAACGGTTTGGATCATTGAAGCACGTCTGTCATTTATTATTTATGACGATCTTGATGTTTATGCTGTTTGGAATTGTTTTCTTTTTTTTATGATTTTTACCCTGTTTTTTTTTATTGGGAACCGTGAATTTTTTTTTAAAAAAAAATCTCCAGGATAGCGACCGCTTGGCAGTCGTTGTAGGCAGTATTTTCGGCCTCCTTCAGCGACCGCCTTTGGCGGTCGCTGTAGGCCTATGGCGACGGGCCTGAAGCGACCGCCAATGGCGGTCGCTAATGGCTGAATTTTTAGTAGTGGCAAGTTAGGCCACTGAAAGAGGAACTGCACCCGGAAGCAAGGGGGAGTTAAAGGTACATTCGTTATTGAGTGTAATCTTTCAATATCTACACATTGGGTATTAGATACATCTTGCGGTGCTCACATCTGTATCCAAATGTAGGAAGCAAGTAGATTTTGAAAGATTGCTAGAGGAGAGGTGGATCTGAGAGCTACTAATGGTGCGAGGCTGGCTACCCTAGCCATTGGTGACTACCACCTTTCATTGCCAACAGGAATGGTTTTGATTTTAAAATATTGTTATTATATACCTATGGTTACCAAGAACATAATTTATGTATCATGCCTAGATGCAGATATGTTTATTTTCAAGTTTGGAAATAAAAGTTGTTTCTTTTATAAGGACAACATATGTTATCGTATGACATATTTAAATAATGGTCTTTATGTATTAAATTATGAAAACCAAATGTTGACAGTTGATAACGAATCATGTTCACACGACTCATATAACACCCGGCTATGGAATCACCGTCTTGGTCATGTAAATGAGAAGCGTTTGACAAAGCTCTGTCAAGATGGTTATTTAGACTCATCTAAGCTAAAACCACTTAAAAGATGACATGTTTGTTTACAATGAAAAATGACCAAACCACCATTTGGTGGACAGGTTGAAAGGGTCACAGAGCTTCTAGGATTAGTACACACTAATGTGTGTGGACCATTTCCAATAGAAGTTAGAGGTGAATATTCTTACTTCATAACTTTTACTGATGACTTGAGTATATATGAATATATCTACTTGATGTGGTATAAGTCTGAGTCCTTTGAGAAATTCAAAGAATTCAAGAATGGAGTGGAGAATCAACTTGGAATGAAGATAAAGAAGCTTCGATCGGATCAAGGTGGTGAATATCTTAACAAAGAGTTTATCGCCTTTCTATGGGGGTTTGGGATTCTATCTCAACTCACTCCACCTTACACACTATAGCATCCCGCCTTTTTATCACATAAACTTTCATTACATTATACAAAACTGAGGATCTTTAAGGTTTAGTGTCTTGGAAACCAGAAACTTAATACATGACAACAACAAAACATTCTTCTTAAACACTTGAAAGACTTCTTCATTTGTTCATCCTAAGTTCATTACAGCATCTCATAACCTGGGAGCATATATCGAAGGAAAGGGTGAGCAGAAGACCCAGTAAGGGAAACAAGGGAAACATTTTGCATGTGAACTTGAAATACATCAAAAGTCATGAAAAATAACTTTAAGGCTTGAGAAAGAGATCATGAGGCATATCATAATGTAAAGAACATGATTCATAACTTTAAGATGTGGCTACAACATTTAACTTGGACAATCATGAACATATCACCAATGTCCATCCCCAAGGTGTCATTTGAAATTACCAAGGTTATTCACCAAGGTATCGTTAAAATTGTAATCTCTAGTGGTTACATCATTAGCCAATGCATTGGAGCGCTATCAGGATGCACCCTTAATTTATCTTTATTATCATGTGATCCACATATATCATCATCAAACATTTCATAAATAGCCCATATAGCACAAAAGATATGGGTTTCATTTCATAATCATAACGTTTTAAAAACTGCTTTAAAGACATGATCTTTATGTCACTTTAAACCCACAAAAAAGGAAAGCGGGTTTCATGTATGTAAATCCCAGAATTAAAATAGAACATTTTGATATATATGTGAATACCCCTATAGAAGAAAGATCCTTGAGTATTCACTTAATAAAATAAAATATTTTGAGAAAAAGAGAGAGACATTTTGAGATGAAAATTCTGTAGCATAACGACTATGTTACTGGGTTTTAGAAAACATTGAAAAGAGAGGGGACATGGGTTACTCACTCATAAATGATCCACAAAACAGTAGAGGGACAGAGTATAAAGGATATAAGAACATGGTAATGAAATTTGAAAGACATACCATATGAAATGAAAAACAGGGAAGGAAGACAAAAATAAGATTTCTCTTATGAAAACTCGGCAGCCTAACGGCGTCACTTAAAACTTCAAAAAAAGAATTGATGATATCAAATAGGGTCTCTCATCATATGAACATAAAAGAACATTATGATTGATATAGAGATCATACCCCAACATAATAAAAAGGTACTTGAAAGACTTGACATGGAAATAGAACTTGAAAATGAGAAGGGTGAAAGAATCCCTTACAAAAATTCGGCAGCCTAACGGCACCACTTAAACATTCTTAAAATGAATTGATGAGAGCAATAGGGGGTATCTCATCATATGAAAATGAAAATGACGGTAGAATGAATATAAAAGAATATCCCCAACATAAGAACATGAAGCTTAAAATAAATGACATAAAGAAGAATACATGAAAAGAAAGAGAGAGGTAGGATCCCTTACCTTGAAGAGTAACTTCGAAATCTTGAAGTTTGGGACCTTGGGAGGCTTGAGGGAACCTTATGAGGACTCCTTGGGAGGTAAGGAGACCAGAACTTCATTTAGGAGGATTTTGGAATGGAAAGTATGAGAGAATGGCTTGGTGTTTATAGGGGAAGTGAGGGGGACAAGGCATTAAAGGCCAAGGGACACCTCATTGGTGGTATTGGCAAAATTATGGGCTTGCCCATGGTATTTGCCCATGGTATTGGCCACTTGGGACACCTCATACCTTATCTTACTATTCAAAAGTCAACCATATTGATTACATACTTAATACATCATTTAATGATGTCATTAAACACCTGTAACTTAAAAACTGTATTTTCACTATTCATCGAAAATTCAACTTTCTCAGAAAAATCCCAAAATTTTACCTTAACCAAATATCGATGCTCTGATTTCAAAAATGAACTCCATTTTATAAAAATAATTTTCTAAATATTTTTAATTTTATTTTTAAATAAAAACACTATTCACCGAAAATTCATTTTTTTTAGAAAAATCCCCAAAAATTACCTTAACATAATATTGATGTTCTGAATTCAAAAATAAAGTCCATTTTAAAAAAATAATTTGCTAAATAATTTTAATTTAATTTTTAATTAAAAAATACTATTCACCTGAAAAAACTAATACTTGACTAATAATTTCTGAAACAGTTATTTACCTATTTTATTGAATCACATTACTTAATCAAGGTGTTTATATTATATTAATACTTTCTTTAAGTGAGATTACTAATCCATTTGGTCACATTACTAATCCCAAGTGTAAAATCACTATTCATAAATTACTATTCACCAAAAATTAAGTTGATCTTATTAGACTCCAAATTTCTTACTGAACACATTTGCATAAGACCATTTTTTGAAAATCATTACAGACCATTAATTATTTAAGGTTTACAAAAATATTTTAAAATATCCTTTTTTTTCAAATTCATAAATAATATACATCCTACATTTATCCGGACATTTGAAAATTTACAAACTTCACCATAAGAAGAAAACATAATTTTATTTATCTCAAAGGATTACACAAATCAGTTACGGTCTCCTTACATAACCCCTTATAACCCCAGCATAGGACCTAAGTGTAAGGTGTGATAAGGTGAGAGAATCTGAGGGTGGCTCGGCCAACATTGCACGAGTAGTAATTTCTATCATTTTGAACTTCTCGCGAAGGCAATTCCGTTCTAGCTTCACATGATGAATTTCAGCTTGGGTTTGGTCCAGAGCAAAGCTCAGTGGTGCTACCTCCTTCCCAAGTTATGTTGCATGGGCTTCGATTGGCCCGAGACTACTGGATGAGGCCATCGAATCTTCTTTCTATATTAATTAACCAATATCACTTGTATTTAGAGACAATAATCGCAACATTTAATTTCCAACAAACATATTGACCAATGGTCATATAACAATCGAAACTCAGCGGTCTCATTTTAATTATACTCATGTTATCAAATGAAACGGTTTTTTTGAGTATAAAATAAAATAACACACAAAATTAGGAAATAAGATTTATTCAAAATTTCAGGTCGTTACACACACCATAGTGGAATAGAGTTAGTGAAAGGAGGAACCTTACCTTGTTAGACATTTTAAGGTTGATGATGAGTCATGCAGATCTTCCATTATCCTTTTGGGGATATGCATTACAAACTACAACATACACATTAAATCGAGTACCAACTAAAGCGAAAAATGGAATTCCCTTCGAGTTATGGAGTGGAAGGAAATCTGTTTTGTCACATACACATGTATGGGGTTGTGAGGCGTTTGTTAAGGCCTTCTTAGGAAACAAACTAGCAGCCTGGGGCACAAATTGTATCTTTATAGGGTGTCCCAAGGGACACTACCTATACAACCTCTCAGATAAGAAAGTGACAGTCGCCAGACAAGCCATCTTTCTTGAGAGAGCATATCCTCAAAAAGGATAGTGGGAGCAAGATTGACTTCGATGAAGTTGATGCTCAAGATACACAATAGTTAGTACAGGAACAGATTCCAAATGTCCCCATGGAAGAAGTAGTTCCTGAAACACAAGTACTGCGTAGGAGTACAAGAGATGTAAGAGAACCAGAGATATATGGTTTTCTAGTCACCAAATATGGTGACTCATTATTGGTTGAAAATGATGAATCTCTCTCCTACAAAGAGGTGGTAAAGAGATCAGAAGCTGCAAGATGGAAAGAAGCCATAAATTCTAAAATGGATTCCATATATCATAACCAAGTTTGGGTTCTGGTCGATTTGTCGGTTGATGTAAATCATGTTGGGTTTAAATGGGTATTCAAGAGAAAATTGGACATATAAGGTAAAGTAAATACCTATAAAGGAAGGCTAGTGGCTAAAGGGTTTCAACGGCGTCAAGGAATTGACTACAATGAAACCTTTTCACCAGTTTCCATGTTTAAATCAATCAGAATTATTCTTGCTATAGCATCTTAACATGACTAGAGATTTGGCATATGGATATCAAAACTGCATTCCTTAATGGGGAACATTAGAAAGATGTCTATATGACACAACCGGAAGGGTTTTTGACTAAAAGTGATGCCAAATGGATTTGCAAGTTGCAGAAATCCATTTATGGATTGAAGAAAGCATCCAGATCATGGAACATTCAATTTGATGAATCCATAAAAGAATTTGGTTTCATTAAGAATGAATGTGAGTCATGTGTTTACAAAAGGTTTATTGGGAATGCGGTCGTTATCCTAGAAGTATATGTTGATGATATATTACTTATTGGAAATGACATATCAGTCTGACAATCAGTTAAGGACTAGTTAAACAAATGTTTCTCCATGATGGACATAGGTGAAGCAACCTATATTCTAGGGATCAATATCATTCGTGATAGATCCAAGAGACTGCTTAAACTAAGTCAAAGTATATATATTGACTAGATACTAAATAGATTTAATATGGAACAATCCAAGAGGGGATCGGTTCCAGTTTCACATGGTTTACATCTTTCTAAGAAAATGTGTCCTCAGACACAACAGGAGAAAGAGAGAATGAGTAAGATTGTATAAGCTTCTGCGATAGGATCAATCATGTATGTCATCTTATGTACTAGAATTAATGTTCCTTATGCATTGAGTATGGTAGGCAGATATCAAGCAAATCCATGAGAACAGTATTGGTCTGTTATTACGGCTATCCTTAAGTATCTAAGAAGAAATAAGAATATGTCCTCAGTGTATGGAGGAGACGAGGAGTTAGTCATTAGGGGTTATACTGATGCTAGTTTTCAGATAGATCAGAACGATCTGAAATCACAGTCAGGATATGTTTTCTATCTCAATAGAGGAGTTGTGAGCTAGGAGAGTTCAAAGCAGCTAGTTGTCATTGATTCTACAATGGAGTCCAAGTATATAGCGACTTATGATGTAGCCAAGGAAGCCGTTTGGATTCGGAACATTGTCCAGGAGCTTGATGTGGTGTCTGGTAGTAAAGACCCTATCACATTGTATTGTGATAATATTGCAGTAGTAGCTCTTGAAAAAAGTCAAGGTCACACCAACGAACAAAGAACATACTCCAGAAGTATCACCTCTTGAGGGATTTTCATCAAAGGGGTGAAGTTACAGTAGGCAAAGTATCCACGGAAGAGAACGTGGTAGACCCATTGACTAAAGGCCTGTCACAGCGAAAGCATGAGTATCATGTGAGAACTAACAGACTGAAGGGTGTTAGCAATTGGCTCTAGTGCAAGTGGGAGTGTGTTAGAGTTGGCGCCCTAGAACCAACTTCTATGTACTTTATGATAGCATGTATTCATATTTTTGAATATTAATAAACCTCTTATCATATCATGATTGTTCTTCTGCATAACATAGTATGTGATAATGTCCCAAGAGTAGTTCTCATACTAAAAGCTCATAGCAGTTCTCTACTATGATGAGAACCCGGAAGTACTACAACATTGTTCTTAAATATATGTTCTATAGTTGGGTGATATCATTTGAAGGACACAAATGATACAGGCTATCAGGGATGGAGACTCAAAGGACTTTGATGCACCTTCTCATGGTGTATGACTTTGGTAATATCTAGTAGGATATTATGAGAACAAGACCCGCCAGTAGAAAATCAACAATTATATGTCATTGGATGTTCTTATCTGCGGATGTGTGTATTGATCCTTAGACTTTAAGATTATTATTAATGAGTATTATGAGTCGCGTACTTTGATGTATTGATGAAAACTGTGACGACAGATGTTTGCGGCAAGGTATGATACGTTGGGTGTGTCACGAGTAATATTGCATTAATAAATAATATGAGAAAGGATTTGTCTCATCTGTTCTTTAATGAAAGTTGATATCTCAACCCCTTTGATGGAAATGATACAACCTAAATAAATTCATGGTCATGGTGTTCTATAGGCAAGTTCAATTTCTGAGAAGTAAAAGAAATATATATCAAGAAAATAGGTTGATGGTACCGGCATGCAACCTACTTGATTAGAGATATCGTGATAAAGAGATTATATTACACAGTAAGTATCTGCATGAGGTATTATGTCATTGCGACATTAATTTCTTTCTTTATGGGTGTCTTGGCGTGTTGTTAGACGCTAACCTTGGACTTTAGGCTATTTAGTCTAATGCCACTGAGAAAGAGGCTTAGAGGGTCACATAATAAGTGTATCCATAATCTTAATTAAATAATATAATATTATTTATTATTTAACAAGTTGAATAAATATTTTTCCCACACGTGGTCTAATAATTATTCATGTTTGCTTAATCGCATATATTCTGACATCAATTATTTGAAAAAATATAATGTGAGCAGAATATTTAATAAATATTTATTTTCTATTTAGTGAATATAATATTTATTTATTTATTGGTGAATAATGCCTGAATGGCCTGAAGGCCTTAGATTTTTATTTATTTTGGATAATCTTCCTTTATTTATTAGTGAATAATGCAATGATATTTATTTAACCAAGGCCCGATAAATATTGTGGAGGAATGACAGACCGAGTTTAAGGGTCTGGTGAGAAATAATAAATATTGAATATTATTTGATTAAATAATATTTAATTTAATTCGCAAGTTAAGCTCATGTCAAGAAATAATATTATTATTATTATTATTTGACATGGGGTTCCACATGGATTAAATAAATAATAAAGGGAATTTGTGCAATTATTTTATTTTAACCCTATCAGTATATAAACTCAATTATATTATTTTCTCAGTGATCCAATTCATTTGTTTTGGTTGTGCACAACGAATTTGGAAAATTATACCAAGTCCTAGAGAGCTCTCTTCTCCAAGAACGCTCCCAAGAACAGAGAGTGATCTTCCTCCACCTCCCCTCTCAAGCCAAGAGAGATCCAGGAGAATACTTTGGAAGCGTTTCTCGGGGCGATCAAAGGCGGACAACGCAAGTGATAGGATATGTTGTGATATCACTCGGAGATTCCTACGGCAACGTTCAGAGATTTGTGGAACATGTGTGAATCACCGCTAGAGGGAATCTGCTTTGATTTCTACAATGCAACGACCGTATAACGCAGATCTGTTATCATGTTCATCAACAAAGAAATAATTTCATCAAGGTGATTCTTTAATTAATTATAAATAATATGTGATGATCCTCTCTCTAGTTTTGACGTTCTATCCTTTGTCTATTTCTTTGATTTAATTTTGTTGATCACGGCGTTCAACGCTGTGTAAAATCTCAGATTAATCATCGATCATAGAAAAAAGAAAAGTTGGGAACGACCCATCGCACGCATCCGCTACACCCAGAACCTATAATTGTGATATTGTGAATTTTATGGTCTTGATGCCCCACTGAGAATTGTGGTCATCGGGGGATTTGTTTGCGCTGGATGGTATGCGTTGTGACTGTTGTGATTGTTGTTATATCACCCTAAAATGGAAATTAATTAATCACTTATATTTGGCTAATGAAATGGTTGCCCGGGGATTATGGATTGTGTAATAACTCCCCTAAAATAAAGTATAATGTGATAAAATCCCCATTGTAAATCTATAAAACGATCTTGATGTATTGTGATGTGTGGTCGTGCTTGTGGGGCGGTGATGTATGGTTGGGGCATGTGGGGCAGGTGGTTTGTTTTTTTGTGCTTTTGGGGCGGTGATGTGGTTTGTTTAATCATGATTTTGGGGCGATGAGATGGTTTGTTTGACCGTGATTTTGGGGCGACGAGATGGTGGTTGCTTTGTGCTAGATGTTCGGGTAGTGATGGAACAAATGATTAATAATGATTGAAATGACATGAGTTGGTTTGGTTAATGGGTTGGAAATGGTTAATGAATAATCAAATGATGTGTTGTGTGGATAGATGTGGTAGATGCTAAATTTGTGAAATGAAAGGGATGATTAAATGAAATTGGTTGGAAATGTGAAATGTGACATGTGGCTTGTTGTGTGTTGTTAGGTGGCGCAAAAGTGGCGAGGTTGTGAGTTGGTTAGTGTTTGGTTGTGAACCCATAGGTTGGGCTTGTGTGTGTGGCTATATATATATATATATACTTGTATATTCCTTGTAATTTATATATGCACCCCACCCACATCAAGCACTATGTGCCGACACCCGTATAGTCACGCAGGGGTGTTTTTCTCGACATCTGGTGAGGAGGACGGATGACTGGGTACCCGCTCTTTCCTGCTCTCTCTTCCATGTGAGGTATGTATAGCACAGGTTATGATAGTCGGAGGTCTATTAGTGCATTAGATGGTGGTTGTGATAGCCCAAGTGTTTTCAAGTGAGGTGTGATATGATCGTGCTTGTGGGGCGGCTTCTGGTGGGGGTCGTGCATGGTAGGAGGGTATGATGTTTGTCATACATGTTCATAATACCCTACAACTCTGGTTTTAGCAGTGGTTGTGTTGTGGCCCAGGTGTTCAGGAAAGATGTGTTGTGACTGTGCTTGTGGAGCGGTGTGGTATATGGAAGAGATGAGAGCGCCAGGACGTACGATGTTGGGGTGTGAGAGCAGCATACCAGTGAGAAAGTGGTGCGGGGTACCCTTATTGATGTAATTCTTGTTATATTATATTACCTAACTTGCGTTATTTAGTGAGCATGCCTTGGTGAGATTGAGTTTGGTTAGCATATCAGTATAGGTTCTTTTTGGTTCTGTTGTTTTCTCAGGGGTGCGTTAGTATGCTTCTTTCACATGTGCACGAGAGACTTTGGTTTTCCTACTGAATATACTTGTTTGCTCACCCTATGTATATAAAAAAAATTCAGGTTTTCGGGAGGATTACATGGACCATGTTGGAAATTACTAGCTCAAACCTTTGGATAGTTGTTATGTCGTTGCTTTAGCTTTGATTTTGGGTATTTACTTTTGGAGATTTTTATCTGTATCAGTTCTATTTATACATGCATTGTGGGATGGTTTTGGGTTCTTTTTACATTATGTCTTGGAGTTCTTTGTGGATGATTTATCTTATCTCTCGATCATACATTATTATAAAGGGTAATGCCTCTCATTACATGAGATTTATTTTATACCCTTGGTGTCAGTCGCTAACCAGGGGCCTACTGGAAGCGAGACTTAGGGGTCGTTATCTTTCTCCCCTCATTGTGGTGTCTTTGGAGGGAAGGGGTCGTACCATAGTGGTATTAGAGGTGATGGTTGAGTGATATAGTGGAGTTTAGAGTTAAGCATAGTGAGGATTGCATGGGTTGGTATGGAAACAGTGTCATTTGACCTTGGTGCGTAACATAGGTCAGGAAGACCAGCTAGGACACTGGATTTTAGGGGGCGTCGTGATCCAATGCACGAACTTTGAGCTTATTGAATAACAAAGTGAGGTGGTCCTGTTTGCAAGGCAGATACCTATGAGAGGTACATGTATCAAAATGACTTGTGTTCTTATTTCAATTTGGGTTGTTTTTTAAATGTTAAAGTAAATAAAATAAATTAAAATGAATCTTAATAAAATTCCATACTATCGGGCTTTGGAATTTCTTGTTTGCTTTTAATCGCCGTAGAGTTGATCCGACATAGGAGGATGAGGCTTGGTAGAGGGCATTGTGTGCTTTCCAGCAGCATGCTTTGGGAAAGTATGAGGGCAGTGTTTTGGATGTGGAGACAAAGAGCTGGATGGAGAAGCTCGTCACCACTTTCAGTTTGATTCAGGCCCTGATGGAGTACTGAGTCCCTTTGGTAGTTAGCCAAATGCGGGGAGTTGCGCGTCATTGGTGGACGATGTATCCGGGAGAGCGGAAGGAGGCAGGTGTTTCATGGGTCGACTTCCAAAACAAGTTCCGAGCAAAGTTTCTTTCATCGACCATGAAGAAAGTGAAGAGGCGGGATCTTCTTTCTCTTCAGTAGGGGGTATATCAGTGCGGGAGTTGGGAATCAAGTTCAAGGACCTTCTACATTTTGCTCCAGATCTTTTTCCAGATGAGGATTCTCGTACAAGACGTCTTGAGGAGGCATTATGTCCTTCTATCCAGTATGCGGTTACTCCTTTTACGTTGCCAACGTATCTAGAGGTTCAAAAGAAGGTGGAGGTGATCGAGCGGATGCACTCATGATGAGGTTTACCGTGAGAGGGGAACCAGTAGGGTTCCTCAAGGAACAATGTTTTCAGTGGTAGGTCTCAGGCGCCAAGACCTTTGAGGTTTCGACCAGTGAGGAGTCGACCTCAGCAGCTTCCTTTCTGACCTTATGGGACCATTGGTTTCCATGGTTTTCTTGGGAGCTTTGTGCTAGTGTGTTTTGGTTGTGGGGTTCATGGTCATCGTCAAAACCAGTGCCCAGTGGTTCCTCAAGCTCAGTTTGGTGGAGGCGGACAGGTTCAGCGCCAGCCTCAGTAATAGTTGTCAGTGATACTGTTTTAGTGGTAGGGGCAGCAGGCTTATGCTCTACCGAGGGGAGATGGATCAGGTAGAGGCCAACCTCATGATGTTCCTCGTGTTTAGGGACCTCGACCTGAGTGTGGTCGTGGATGTGGTCATCAGTAGAGAGGTAGAGGAGTTGGGTGTGGTCAATTGTATGTAGTGGAGGCCACAATTCCAAAGGTGTCAGAGATCGTTAGAGGTACGATCAGTTTGTTTAGTACCCTTGTTTGTGACTTCTTTGATTCAGGAGCTTCACACTCCTTTGTTGCACCCGCTCTAGTCTGTGCTTTGTGACTAGACGTAGAGAGGTTTTCTGTGCCCTTGGTGTTGACTATGTCAGTCGGAGGCCAGACCATCTTGTTTGATGTGTGTCGGGGGTTTTAATTGATGATGGGGCCACATCATCCCTGTTGAGATCTTTTTTTACTACAGATGTAGTCATACGATGTTATCCTCGACATCGACTGGTTGTATTCTGTACGTGTTGTTATTGACTGCTTCTGAAGAAGAGTCGTGTTCTCATATGTGGATGGTCAGCGCATGGTTTTCATTGGTGAGCGGGGTTATCAAATGGGCAGTCGGCATGTGGAGCCCCTTCTTTCCTTATTGGCTAAGTTTTCGGTGGAATCAGTGGATGTTGGGATGGTAGAGGTTCCCAGGTTCGTTGGTAAGTTCCTGGAGGTTTTTTCCGAGGAGGTTGTGATGCTACCCCCTCGACGTGATGTTGAGTTCGGGATAGACTTGCAGCCCAGTGCTTCTATGATTTTGATGGCACCTTATCAGATGACACCTTCTGAGTTGTGAGAGTCGAGGATTCAGATAGATAATCTGATGCATAAGGGTTTTATCTGACCCAATGTGTCGTCGTGGGGTGCTCCGGTGTTGTTCGCCAGGGCGGATGGTAGTCTGAGGTTGTGCATAAACTATTGGAGGTTGAATCAGATGACGGTGAAGAACCGTTACCCTCTTTCGAGGATAGACGATCTTTTCGACCAGCTGAGACGAGTGATTTGGTTTTCTAAGATCAATCGGCAGTCTGGATATCATCAGTTGAGGGTGAAGGAAGGAAATATCCCGAAGACTGCCTTTAGATACAGGTATAGGCACTTTGAGTTTGTATTCATGTCATTCGGTGTTACGAATGCACCAGTCGTGTTCATGGGGCTTAGGAACTTTGTGTTCTGTGAGTTCCTGGACTGATTTGTTGTCATATTCATCAATGATATCTTGATCTACTCGAAGTCAAGGGAGGAGCATGTTGAGCATCTCAAGACTGTCTTGCAGGTTCTTCGACACCACCAGCTCTATGAAAATTTGTTCAAGAGTAAGCTTTGGACATGAGAGGTGCATTTCCTCAGGCATGTGGTGTCTCGTAAGGGTGTGGCAGTGGACCCGTCAAAGGTCGAGGCAATTCATCACCCAAGAACATGGTAGTGGTTTTCAGTTTTCTTGGTCTTGCAGGATATTATCGGAGGTTTGTACCTGATTTATCTTGATTTGTACCCTCGTTGACAGTTTGACCAGGAAGGATCAGGCTTTTGTGTGGACTGATCAGTGTCAGGCAGTGTTCGATTACTTGAAGGGGAAGTTGGTCGATGCTTCAGTGCTTCAGTTGCCTGAGGAGGGGGTGATGTTTGAGGTGTTTTGTGATGATTCTCATTTGGGTTTGGGATGTGTGTTGATGTAACAGATGGCAGTGATCTCTTATGCGTCTAGGCAGTTACGGCCCCACAAGCGTAACTATGCTACCCATGATTTGGAGCTGGCAGCGGTTGTGTTTGCATTGAAGTTGTGGTGGCATTACCTCATTGGGGAGCGCTTTATGGTCTTCACGAATCACAAGAGCTTGAGGTATATCTTTTCTCAACGTGATCTGAACTTGCAGCAGTGGAGGTGGATGGAGTTTCTTCAAGATTGTGATTTCAAGATCTCTTATACCTCAGGAAAAGGAAATGTTGTGGTCGATACTTAGAGCAGAAAGTCGTGGAAGGGTGTTGTTCAGTAGTCTGGGGATGGTTGGAGAATAATGAAGGAATTGGCAGCCTTGCACTCAGATGCAAGGGTGGTTGGTGGTAGAAGACGTTTGTTTCAGATGATGGTGTAGTCTTCTCTGATGTGGCAGGTGGAGTAGTCTCAGTGGGGAGACTCAAAGGCATAGGTGATGCATGATCGTGTTGGACATGGTGATGCTTTGAAGGGATGGTCGGAGGATGGTCGGAACTGGATGTTGTTTCGTGGGAGGTTTTATTCCGGTAGCGATGTGTGGGGGAGTCCTTTGTGAGTTTCATAGCTCACCTTTGGCGGTACACCCAAGAGTTTCCAAGATATACCATGGTTTGAGGATGCAGATTTGGTGGACCGGAATGAAACAGGCGGTAACAAAGTTCATGGTGAAGCGTTTGGTTTTCCAGCAGGTAAAGGTTGGACATCGTGTTCCTGGTGGTTTGTTGTGGTCCTTAGATGTTCCCGAGTGGAAATGGTATGGCATCTCAATGGATTTTGTCACAGGGTTACCCCGAGATTAGGTTGGTTGTTATGTTATTTGGGTTATCGTTGATTGGTTGACAAAATCGGTCCACTTCTTAGCGATCAAGGAGTCGGGCGCAATGGATGATTTGGTTAAGAGGTATGTGGATGAGGTGGTGCGGTTTCATGGAGTTCCAAGGTACATTGTCTCGGATCAAGACGTGTGTTTTACCTCGTGGGTCTGGAGGGGATTACAGCATGCTTTTGACACTCGGTTATGCCTCAGCACTGTTTTCCACCCTCAGATAGATGAGTAGATAGAGCGGACTATCCAGATGCTGGAGGATATGTTGTGGGCATGCGTCTTGGACTTTAGTGGATCTTGGGTACGACATATACCCTTGGTTGAGTTTGCTTATAACAATAGATATCACTCTTTTATCGGCATGGCTCCGTTTGAGGCTTTGTAAAAAAGACTGTGTCGTTCTCTGTTATGATGGACGAAGGTTGGGGAGGCAGCATTTCTTGGACCCAATGTGGTGCAAAGCACGACAGAGAAGGTTCATCTTGTTCATGAGAGGATGAAAGCAGAGTAGGATTGGTAAAAGTTTATGTTGATCGTAGGAGGAGGCCCTTGGAGTTCGAGGTTGGGGACCACGTGTTCTTGAAGGTTTCCCTTCAACGTGGGCAGCGAAGGTTTAGCAGATATAGTAAGCTTTCTCTCAGGTTTGTTGGGCCCTTTGAGGTGTTGGGGTAAGGTAGCGTATCGATTGGTGTTGCCACCACGGCTGGAGAGGATCCGTGATGTTTTCCACATTTCTCAGCTACGTCGGTATCTTCATGATGACTCTCGTGTCATTAACTGAGGATAGTTGGATATCGAGGACGTGAAGTTTGTGGAGCGGCCAGTAGAGATCCAGGATCGCCGAGATAAGGCACTGTTTGGACGAACCATTTCTTTGGTTCATGTGTTGTGGATGCATGGTGGCCCGGAGGAGAGTACTTGGGAGCGAGAGAAGCAAATGTGTGCCTAGTACCTGAAGTTGTTTTGAGTTTTTCTTTGCTCTGTTTTTCTTTGTGATGTGATGTTTGGATCCTTCTGTTTTATGAGATTAGTTGTTTTCCTTTGTTTGTGACGTATGATGTGAGATAAAGTTCATACATATGAAAAGGGGAGGACCTAACTCCAAATCAAGACGTGTTAATTGCGATGCGATTAAACTCGCGTGGGCGAGTCAGTGTCGCCCAGAACGGATAGTATCTTGACATGGAGGACGGAATTCCTCGGTTTGTGTATTTGGGGCAGTGCAGTTTGTTGGTTTTGTGCCGGTTGTGTTGTTGTGTGGTTGTGTGGTGATGAGGTTGTGCAGCATGTTTGTGGTCGTTTGGTTTGGCGTGTTTGGTTGGTGGTAGCGTTTGAGGAATGACGAGATCCTTGAGAGGCATCTCACAGGGTGGTTGTTTAGACCTCTTTCCTTATGGGCTTGGTTTTGGATTCTTGAGGGTGAGAATCGTTTGAGAGGTGTCTGATGTAACGGTTTGTCCTTCTTGGTTCGTTAATTTGCTAGTTTTGGTGGTTGGAGGTGTTTGGGGGAGGTTCTGGGAGTTTTCGGTGGAGACTGGAGGTGCGGCAGAACTGCTGCAAGAAATACACGTCGTGTAAAGTTTACACGACGTGAAAGCTGGTTTCAAAACTTGTCCAAGGCCGGTTCACGATGTGTAGATTTTGGGGGTTAAATAATAAAAAGGAGATGCATTTTTCGATGAAATCGAACCCGAGGATTACACGGCGTGAAAGGGGATTACACGTCGTGTAAATCCCCGATGCAGTGCAGTTATAAAGTTTGCAGTGCTCAGGTTTTTGTCAAACCCTACGCTCTCTCTCGTTCCAAGCGGCCAGCGGCTCCCCTTTCAGGTGTTTTGAGATGCCTTTCAACGAGGATTGATTCTCAGCTTCTCGTCTTCGATCTGTGGTGAGTTCCCCTCTCGTTCTCATCAGTTTCCTTCCATTCTTCGGAGTTTTACTATAGTGGTGAGGTTTGGTTTGGGTTGTGTGTTTGGGATGCATTTTGATGATCTTTGGGTGCGGTGTAGGTTAATCTACAGTTTCTTATGGTGCAGTTGTGGTTTGCGATCGTTTCTTCTTCACCCTATAGTGCCCAACGAGTTGGAAAGCTTCTTTGAGGTAGGGAATCCATCATTTCTCTTTATAGTGTATCATGCGGGAGGGGTTTGCTTTTGTTTATCTATGGGTTATGGTTGTGTTGGCTTAATTAAAGATAAAGAACCAATTAAATTGAAATTAAAGGGTAAAAGGATTTGGTTTGCATGCTTTTATAGCTTTGATATTATTGTGATATTGTGGATTGTACAGGTTTGATGTCCCGCTGAAAATTATTGTCGTTGGGGGATTTGTTTGCGCTGGATGGTATGTGTTGTGATTATTGTGATATCACCCTAAAATGGAAAATGATTAATCACTTATATTTGGCTAATGAAATGGTTGCCCGGGGATTATGACTTGTGTGATAATGCCCCTAAAATAAAGTGGAATGTGATAAAAGCCCCTTCGTAGATCTGTAAAATGATCTTGATGTGTTGTGATGTGTGGTCGTGCATGTGGGGCGGCGATGTGTGGTTGGAGCATGTGGGGCAGGTTGTAAAGACCCGTAAAATTCAAGGGAAATTTTTTCTTAATTTTCTTTGGGATTTTACAAGAACGCAGTTTCTAACGACACCTGATTTCGAGGCCCGGTGTGCCCGGAATCAATTTCCGAAGTTTAGCTCAGGTACGTTCAGTGAACGAACAAGAGGGTTTTCCTAACTTTTGAAACGGTGCTCGGAATCGAAATCCGAGGGCACCAATGAAACCGCAACGCCGGTAATTGCTTAGGAACACCTTTTCTGGAGTTGCGTTTTCTCGGGTGTGGTTATTTAAAAAAAGGGTTAACTAATGAATAAAATAAAAGTTGTGCAACAATTTTTATTTTATGTTCTAAGTAGTTTAAACCTACTTATGGAAGTTGAGGTGGGACCCACTATATCCTAACCCCTCTTGATAGGATATTAGTGAGGTGGGCCCCACACGATCCCCACCTTTTCAACTTCCTCAAACCCCCAATTATTTTTGTAACACACCCGCACCCTTATTAAATGCCAAGTCAACTCTCACATTAATTGGACTGTTAAGACTCTTCAATTAATTCAATTAATTGAATGAATTCTTTTGAATTTCAAATGGATTGTTGGGTTGTGTGTGTTAATTAAATAAGACAAAGTCTTATTTCATTAGGGGTTGCTTCGTTATGTTGAGAGGGAGAGTTCCATGAAGAACTTCATCTTCCTCATTGAAGAACGCGAAGAACGCACCGACACCGACGAAGAAAGCTAATTCCTCGGAGATCGACGACGCGACGTCGTGTACCGCGACGCCGACGATCCTCTTCACTGTGACGTCGTGTACCGCGACGTCGACGACGCTTACGGAGCCTCCTTCCGCGACGCCGTCTTCTGTGACGTCTTATTTCCGCGACGAACCTCGTTCGACGACTTCATCGAAGTAGGGGTTAGTTTTTGTTCGTGTTTTCTTTGTCGTTCATCAACTTTTATATTGGGTCGCCAGTTATCGTAATAACGGGAGGAGGTCGGACCGCACGAACACGGCCGACCCTCCTCCCCCCTTTGATGTTGTACTTGTTGCGGCACGAGCAAAGGCAGCGCGGTGCAACGGCACCGCGCGGTAGCAAGAGGAATGGGCGAAGATGCGTGGCGTCGTCGCGCCGCGCAGTTGAGGCTGAACGAAGCTGCGGCGCCGTCGCGCCGCGCTGGAGAACCACGAAGAAGTTGCGGCCGGAGCGGGGCCGCGGCGGAGGGGCGCGGTGCCATCGCACCGCGGTGGTGCGGGGAGCGGCGGCCGGAACCGCCAGTCGTCGGTGCAAGGAGGGCGGGACCCGCAGGGGGTCCCGCGGTGACACACCGACCGGCTTGGCCGGCCGGTTTTCAAGAAATTCGGGGGTCGTAACCCCCGGCTGGCAAATGGTTGGGCCCCTCGTGGGGGGCCATTTCTCAATCAGGGGGGCAGCGCCCCCCCCCCCCCCCCCTTTCCGCGACAGCTCGGCCGAGCCGAGCTGTCTGGCCACGCGGGCCGCGCCCGCGCCAGGCCAACCGGCCGCCCCGGCTGGGTCGGGCCGCGCCCGCGCCAGGCCAACCGACCGCCCAAGCTGGGCCGCGCCGCGCCCTAATGGGCCGGACCCAGACCCGGTTCAGGTCGACCCGGTTCGGGCCGACCCAGGGGGTCTTGGGCCAGGTCGGTCCGGGCCCAAAACCCCCTAAAAACCGGACAGTTCGTTTAAAAGCCCGTAACTTGGGCTACGGACCTCTGATCGATGCACCGTCAGTTGCGATGCGATCCTTGGATCGAGACGGTCGTTTCGGTATATTACACTCAAGGTTTTGGAGAACTTGGGGTACGGACGGGTTGGTTCGAACACGAAACCAACCGGACCCTCGGAGCGGAAACGCTTATAACTTGAGCTTCGGACGTCCGATTGACATGTCGTCGACTTTGTTGGATTCCTCTTAGTGAGACGGACCTTTTGGCTTACTCCTCTCGAGGTTTGGACAAAGTTGGAGTACGATCAGGTTGGTTTTGACTTAAAAACCAACCGGGCCCCTGGAACGAAAAAGCCAATAACTCTCAGACCGAGCGTCTGATTGACGCGTCGTCTGTCGTGTTGAGTTCCCTATGTCAAGACGGAACTTTGGCTCGTGGAGCGGACCCTCCCGGAAACGAGCATGCTGTGTGCGGGAACCCTAGAGCTGGCTGCGACTGCGACGACGATGACGACTGCACTGAAATCCTTCGTGGGTTCGGCAGCGACGACGACTACACTGAAATCCTCCGTGGGTTCGGCAGCAATGAAGACCGTACTAAAATCCTCTGTGGGTTCGACGGCAATGACTACTGTTCTTGTATCCTACGTGGGTCCGGCAGTACTACTGTTCTTGTATCCTACGTGGGTCCGGCAGTGTTTGACTCTGTTCTTGTATCCTACGTGGGTCTGGTAGAGTAGCTGGTCTGTATCCTATGTGGGTCCGATAGCTTAGTTGGTTTAGTATCCTACATGGGTCCCATCTTAGATGAATCAGTGGCTACATCTGATCATCTCTATCACCTTACGAAGAAGTATACATGTGTGAGCTCAGTCTTGAATTTCAATCATTATCTTCGATATGATTGACTTGATTTCCTATGTGGATTGTGTTGTGCTTTCCTGTGTGGATTGGGTTGTACTATCCTGTGTGGACGTGATCGAACTTGGGCTCGAATGTTGGAGCCGAAGTGGAATTGATGACTTAGGTATATGTATGGGCATATACCTAAGTAGTGTTGGATGTTACTTCGTGATTGTATCTTTCCTTTGTGGATTATCCTTTGTGGATTCTGGGAGACCTTTAGGGGTCTCGGGGTCCCTACTGAGTAGCGTATACTCACCCATGCACGGGATATGTCCGCACTACGTTGTGTTGGATGCAGACGATGGACAGCGCTGATTGTGGTTGAGGCTTGTGGAGCAGGTCGGTACCTGGAGGTGGACCACTGGGCGGGACGTACACGGAGCGGACGGCTGGACCCGAGGAGCTGAGGAGGCTATCTATACCCACCCTTCAGGTGGGACTTCCAGTGGACAGCTCGACGTTGCTGCTTTACTTTCAGTTGTTGTACTTTCTTTCCAGTTGTACTTTACTTTCAGTTTGAGTTTGTATTCTGGCCCATTTACTTTACGCACTTACTATTGTACCCAGTTTTACTTAGTGTTTACTTATGCTGGCTTACTCTGTGGTGTTTGTTTACTTTATAAGGCAATGTCTTCCCCTTTTTATCGGGATTTACGCATTTGGTGCTAGTCGTCAGCCCCTGACCTATGGAAGGCGGGTTTGGGGTAGTCACGACACGGGTCCCGAGGACGGGTCGTGACACAGGTGGTTTGTTTGGTTGTGCTTTTGGGGCGGTGAGGTGGTGGTTTCTTTATGCTAGATGTCTGAGTATTGATGGAATAAATGATTAATAATGATTGAAATGACATGAGTTGGTTTGGTTAATGGGTTGGAAATGGTTAATGAATAATTAAATGATGGGTTGTGTGGATAAATATGGTTGATGCTAAATTTGTGAAATGAATGAGATGATTAAATGAAATTGGTTGGAAATGTAAAATGTGACTTGTGGCTTGTTGTGTGGTGTTATGCATTTAGAGGTGACAACAAAAGTGACGAGGTTGTGAGCTGGTTAGTGTTTGATTGTGAACTCATAGGTTGGTCTTGTGTGTTTGGCTATATATATATATATACACACACACGTATATATTCCTTGTGATTTCTATACGCACCCCACACACCTCAAGCACTATGTACTGACATCCACATGGTCACGCGGGGGGTGTTTTTCCCAACATCCAGTGAGGAGGACGGATGGTTGGGTACCCGCTATTTCTCGTTCTCTCTTCCATGCGAGGTAAGTATTGCACAGGCTGTGATGGTTGGAGGTCTATTAGTACATTAGATGGTGGTTGTGATAGCCTGTGTGTTTTTAGGCGAGGTGTGATATGATCGTGCTTGTGGGGCAACTTCTGGTGGGGGTCGTGTATGGTAGGAGGAGGGCACGAGCTTGATGTCATACATGTTCGTGATACCCTACTACTCTAGTTTTGGTGGTGGTTTTGTTATGTTCCGGGTGTTTTCGAACGAGATGTGTTATGACCATGCTTTTGGGGTAGTGTGGTATACGAAAGAGATGGGAGCGCCAGGATGTACGACGTTATGGTGTGAGAGTGGCATACCAGTGGGAAAGTGGTGCGGGGTACCCTTATCAATGTGATTCTTGTTATATTATATTACCTCACTTGTGTTATTTGGTGAACATGCCTTGGTGGGGTTGGGTTTGGTTAGTATACATATATAGGTGTTGTTTGGTTTTGTTGTTTTCTCATGGGTGCATTAGTATGTTTCTTTCACATGTGTACGAGAGATTTTGGTTTTCCTACTAAGTATACTTGTATGATCACCCTAATTATATAAACTGTTTTCAGGTTTCCATGAGGATTACATGGATCGTGCTGGACATTACTAGCTCGGACCTTTGAATAGTTGTTGTGTCGCTGTTTTAGCTTTGCTTTTGGGTATTTTCTTTTGGAGACTTTTATCTGTATCAGTTATATTTATACATGCATTGTGGAATGGTTTTGATTTCTTTTTACATTATGTCTTGTTTGAGGATGATTCATCTTATCTCCAGATCCTACATTATTATAGAGGATAATGTCTCCCATTTCATGAGATTTTTTGTATACCTTCAATGTTAGTCGCCAACCTGGGACCTACTGGAGGCGGAACTAGGGAGTCATTATCCCTCTCCCCTCACTGTTTTAAATTCAATGCTTTAAAATCATCTTCTAAATTGTTTTTCTAAAATCGTGCTACACCCGTAGTAGAAGCCCTATGGTTTTGTCGTGCATGTGAGCTTGCAAATTGATGTGGTTTTTATTTTTTGTTATATATAATATGAAGGGGCTTCACACCGTCAGGCGTAGGGAGGTGAGATGAGGTATTAATTAAATGATTTATTGTCTTACATGATGTGATTGATTTTTGATTAACTTCTGTTAAAAAGGTCTCATCACCTCCCATATTTAGTGAATATGCTACATAGGACACCCTATGAACTTGGGTAGGATATCCTGGATCAGACGAGGTCATTTCCACTTGATCAGGTGTCATCCTGGCTTGTAAAGTTATTAGTGTGTCGCCTCCTCTAGCCATAGAAGTTATTATAGGTCCACTCATTGGGAGTGAAGTTATACTACTAGGTAACCTAGCCTGGGTGACCTTAGGGAAGATCTCATGTTTATCACTATTTAGTTCTTTGTTTCACTATACCTTATTCCTTATCCTTCTTTCTCACTAATTGTTTATATATATATATATATATTTATATTTATATATCCTTTGACCCATACTATATTATCATTTTTTTGTTTTAGCCGGGACCTGCCCCAGGACTTGGATTTTCCTTTACTGTTTTTGATTTGTGTCGTCCCTTTATTTGACTCATCCATTTCTTGGGTTTCATTTGATTGTTCCTTTAGTGATGCGGTGCCTTAGTGTTATATTTTCTAATCTTTCTTTAACTTGTTTTATTAAAATATTTCCAAAGTGCTTTGTGTAAAGGAAGTATTTATGAAATGTTTTCTAAAAAGGGTATTTCAAATTGATTTTACAGGCAGATTAAAAATGAGTGTTTTAATAAACGAGGCGTGGGGCGATAAAATGCTTTCCAAGTGATAGTTTTCATTTAATAAAAATATAAACAAAAGTTTGTAAAACAATCGTGGACTTGTCTTCTGCTTTTATGTACTTCTATATAAAAAATGAAATTTCTAAATGTATTTTGAACTAGCATTTATGGTTTGCCTTAGAAAGGAAAAACAATGACTCGATGGCCATATCCTCCTAGGTTATCAAGCTCACTCGCTACTTACACCACTCAGTGTCTGTAGACCAAGTAGCTCTTTACAAGATCAAGTCCCGACTTTGAAGAGTGACACTGATCATACTCTTTCTCCAAGCCACGCTGAAGTAGATCATATTGAGTTTTGATTGGAGAGTAACCTCGGGTCACATGGTTATCTCGATCATGTATGACAGTTTTATTTTTCTTGTGCCTTAGTAAATCTGGCCAAATCGACCATTTTTGTTCTTTTCCTTAATTGGTGGTGTTTAAGCATGTGGTGTTATGGATGTTGAATGAAGGAGTTGTTGTGTGTGAGGGAGTTGGAGGTGAGTTGAGGGTTTGCTGTTATCATATTATGTTTATTTTTGTATATTGCTACTTCTTTTTCTTTTGGTGCATTGACCTCTGGCGTACGGAGAGGTCATGTCGGAATTTCTATAGATTCTATTGCTTAATTAATTATATTTATTGACTGAATTTGTTCCTAATGTTAGAGTTGGTGGCCTAGAACCAACTACTTTGTGCTTTATTCATTAATAAATACCTTATCACATCTTGATTGTTCTTCTGCGTGACAATGCATGTGATAATGTCCTAAGGACAGTTGTTGCATTAATGGGTCATAGCGGATCCCTGCTATGATGAGAACCCGGAAGTTCCATAACATTGTTCTTGAATATATGTTCTATGACCGGATGATGTTATTTGAGGGACACAAATAATACAGTCCATTAAGGGTGAGGACTCATAAAACTTTGAGGCACCTTCTCATGGTGTGCGCCCTTGGTAGTATCCAAGAGGATATTATGAGAACGAGACCCGCCAGTAGGAAATCCACATTTCATAGTGTCATTGGATGTTCCTATGTGTATTGGTCCTTAGACTTTAAGATTATTATTAATCGGTATTACAACTCACGCACTTAGATGTATTGATGAAAACTGTGACGACACACTGTTCGCAGCGAGGTAGGATACATTGGGTGTGTCACGAGTAATACTGCATGAATAGATAATGCGAGAAACTATTTGTCCCTTTTGTTCCATAACGGAAGTAGATATCTCAGGCCCTTTGATGGAATTGATATAGCCTAAATAAATCCATGGTCATGGTAAGGTATGGGCGAGTTCAATTTCGGAAAGTCGAAGAAAGAATAATCGAGCACATGGGTTGATGGCACTAGCATGCAACCCACTTGATTCGAGATATCGTGACAAAGGGATTATATTACACAGTAAACGTTCGTAGTGTAAGGGTTGGTGTCCTGAGAACCAACTGTTTTGTACTTTGATTATATGAATGTTCACTTATTATATATTGTTCATTGTTCTACATGACTATAATATAATAATGTCCTGGAATACTTGTTGCATTGATAAGGTCATGGCAGATCCTCGCTATGATGAAAACCTTGAAATGCTATAACAATATTCTTAAATAAAGTTCTACGGTTGGATGGCATACTATGATAGGACACATAGTATACAGACCGTCATGTGCGAGTACTCGTAAGAAGACGAGACTCTCTCTCATGGAGTTCGCACTTGGTAATCTCCAAGATGGGAGATTATGAGAACAGACCCGCCAGTAGCAATTCCGCGTGTCTTGGTGTCATTGGATATTGCTATCTACGAGCGTGTGTAATGGTCCTTAGACTGGAAGATTATCATTAACTCATGTCATGACTCGCGCACTTAGATTTACTGACGAAAACCGTCACGCAGACAGTTGGCGGGAAGTAGGGTACGTTGGGTGTGTCACGAGTGATATGTTGTTAATGGATAAGTTGAGGAAGGATTTGTCCCTTCCATTTATGGAAGTTGATATCTCGGCCCTTTGATTGAAATAGAACTGTCGCATTAAATTCCATGGCCATGGTGTGAACGACGAGTTTATTTCAGGTAGTCAAAAAACGACGGATCAAGCATATAGGTTTATGACACTGCCATGAAACCTGCTTGATGAGATATCAAGACAAATGGATTAAATTACACATTAAGCGTTCGTATGAGGTGATACGTCAATGCGGCATCAGCTTCTTTCTCTTGGGTGCCTTGACCCGTTGCTAGACAGTAATCTTGGACTTTAGGCAGACTCGTCTAATGTCAACGAGAAAGAGGCCTAGAGGGTCACACATTAAGTGTATTCAAGTATCTCAAGTAGAATAAAGATTATTCTCGTACGTGGTTTAATAATTATTCAAGGAAGTCTAGATCGTTTTAATGATTGGAGGAAGAAAGAAATGAAAAACAAGATATACACGTCGTGTATTAAAGATTACACGTCGTGTAGTTTTTCATGGAAAACAAGTACACGCCGTGTATTAATTCTTACACGCCGTGTAGTTTTCTTTATGGAAAGGAAATGAATAAATGAAAACAAGATATACATGCCGTGTACATTGAATGTACACGTCGTGTAGTTTTCAATGAAAAATAGGTACACGCCGTGTATTTATTAATACACGCCGTGTAGTTTTTCCAGTCGGGATTTTGAGGATATAATATTGTTTTAAATGATATTTATTATAATCAGCGTGGGCGCATGTCAATGAATTAATTATTCGACATGGGGTTTTAAATAAGAGTCAATGAAATAAATAAAATGCATAACGCGTTTATTTATTGTCATAACTCTACAACCTCAAACCTGATTATAAATATCTTCACAACCCCAACTCTTTTCCCACACACAAGAGAATCGTTGTACACAACAATTCTGGAGAATTATTTCAAGGCTGAAAGAACCTCTTCCTCCAAGAACGCTCTCAAGACCGAGAGAGATCCTCTTCCATCGAATCAAGACGATCTAGGATGGACAACGCAAGCAAAGGTTTCTCCATGCTAGCACCTGGAGACTTCTTTAGCGACGTCCCGAGATACGAGGTACACGTGTGGATCACTGCTAGAGGAAGTCTACACTTGGCTTCTGCGACGCAACGACGAATCACATCGGAACGTGATCAAGAACGTCAACGAAGAAAGAACACCCAAAAGGTATTTCTTTTCAATTGATTAAATTAATTATAATCAACTTGTAACGATCCTACTTTGTGGTTCCGGGACTTTTCTTTTCTTTGTCCATTTCTGTGATTCGATCCGTGGAGACTGGCGTTTATCGTCGTATTGATCCTGGATTGATCATTGTTAATGACAAAAAGCCAAGTGGGAACATCCACCCACGCACTTCTGTTGCGCCCGAAACCTTCACGTAGGAGGTGACATGTCATTACAGCGTTAACTTCTTTCTCTATGGGTGTCTTGGCGTGTTGCTAGATGCTAACCTTGGACTTTAGGCAGGCTCCGCCTAATGCCACTGAGAAAGGGGCCTAGAAGGTCACACACTAAGTGTGTCCATGTATCTCAGTTAAATATTAATTTAACAAGTTAATTAAATATTATTCCCGACTGTGATTTAATAATTATTTAAGGATGTCTGATCGCATTTATTTCGACACTAGTTATTCGAGAGAATATATTGTGGGCGAAATAATATATTTATTAGCGAGTAATGTAGTTACATTTATTTAAGAAATAAATAGTCATTACTCAAGGTCTAATAAATGTGGTGGAGGAAATAAAGATAAATGGAAAATAAAAGTACATGTCGTGTAGTTTTATGGAAAACGAGTACACGCCGTGTATTAATGATTACACGCCGTGTAGTTTTTTCATTCAGGATTTTGAGGATATAATATTGTTTTATTAAATGATATTTATTATAATCAGTGTGGGCGCATGTCAAGGAATTAATAATTCGACATGGGGGTTTTCAATAAGAGTTAATGAAATAAATAAAACGCGTAACACGTTTATTTATTGTCATAACTCTATAACCTTAAACCTGATTATAAATATCCTCACAACCCCAACACTTTTCAACAGAGAATCGTTGTGCACAACAATTCTGGAGAATTCTTTCAAGGCCGAAAGAACTCCTTCCTCCAAGAACGCTCTCAAGACTGAGAGACCAAGGCGATCGAAGGCGGACATCGCAAGCGAGGTTCTTTCGCGCTAGCACCCGGAGATCCCTTCAGCGACGTCCGGAGATACGTGGCACACGTGCGGATTGCCGCTAGAGGAATCATACACTTGGATTCTACGACGCAATGACGGATCACATGATCGTGACCGGAGACATCAACGAAGAAAGAATTTCACCAAGGTAATTCTTGTGAATTAATTAAATTAATTATAACCAACATATGATGATCATATCTCTGTGGTTCCGGGATTCCCTCTTAAGTTTTTCGTTCCTCATTCCATTTTGAAGATTCGGTGTTTTACATCGTGACGGATCTCGGATTGAACGTTGTTTAAACGTTAAAATTAAAGTTGGGCAAACCCGCCAACGCGCTTCCGCTGCGCCCGGAACCTACACCTAACTAAGTTCACTTTGATGTCTGACACTAGTTTTCAACCCGTGGAGATCGGGAAAGCCCATCGGGGCTTGTCAAGGGCTGGTTCGAGTGCCCGATGAATGGACGACCTAGGCTGGTTTGTGACAAATGGTATCAGAGGAGCCCTTGGTTATTTGGGTGAGTCTAGTAAATGGAGATAGAACCATCGGAACTCAGACGGTAGGTGCAGGAAGGGTCTAGCTCACCCTTACCTATTCTGAACTCCCGAGTTGCCATGGGAAGTTAAGTTTCGAACCTTGGATTATGATTTTTGGTGCGTTTTGATTTATGTTGATAGATTTATTATGTTTTGGGGTGGAACGGGAGTTGAGCTGGTGGTGCGCAATGAGCTCACGCAGCCCGATAACCCGTGCAGAGCCCACATACATGGTTCGACGTAGCTCTAAATGACAGTTGTATGATTGGCACATGGCCCACCAAACCATACGGCCAATCCATGCACAACCACTAGTCCCATTCAAGGTGGTCTTATGTTGTGTGATCTCGATCGCTTAGATTTTGGTTGGTGTTCGAATGGGAATTTTTTGTGTTTTAAAGTAATTTTCAAGTAAAGTTTCAAGCTTTTCAAATGGAGTGTGCGTTTTGAAATGATTTTAAAAGGAAAGAATAGTTTTAAACAATTAAAGTCGATTTTGAATTTAGAAAAAGAAAGTTTGTGATTGGAAAATGCTTTATGGATGGGGTTGTTGATCATTTGGCTCAAAGAACTTGGTTTTAACCAAAGGAAAATTGGTTTTGAAGTTAATAAAGGGACTTTCCTAAATAATTCAAAAATGAAGTGGG
The DNA here is from genome assembly GCA_963277665.1 of Viscum album. NCBI lineage: Eukaryota > Viridiplantae > Streptophyta > Magnoliopsida > Santalales > Viscaceae > Viscum > Viscum album. Next base: position 1,433,407,468 of record OY728141.1, read on the forward strand.
TGTTTGGAAATTTGTAAGTGTTTTTTATGATGGGCTTGCGGGGTTTAAAATGTGTTTTCAAATGGAGCTTTAAGATTTCAAAATTCAAGGCCATCATTTTGGAATGGTTAAAAATGGAGAGCTTTTGATTTGCTTGATGTTGTGATTCCCTTCGGTGTTGTATGTGGTTGATTTCTTTGAGTTATTATTTTGAATTAAGATATGATTATGGATGAGGGTGATTATTGTTTCGGGAATGTGATTGATGGGGTGTGGTGCTCTCTCAGTTATTTAGATGGTGCCACCTAAGAAAGGCCTCGAGCGTTGTTGGGTTTAGGGAATCTTCTCTTTTGAGGGTTGTAGTCGATTGAGTCTTTGAGGTAATTCTTTTTCGAGTGTGACTCATTGAGTTCTTTTTCGGTTGTTCCTCGTGAAATGCCATGCTTTTGGGTTTCTCTTGTCTCGTTGGAGCATATGGGTCCCTTTGGAGTCTTGTGTGTGGTTATGGTTGGTGAGGCTTGATTTTGGTTCTTTGAACATGGGGAACACTTTGGGTGTGAGCTTCAGGTACCTAGGAACTAGTTGAGATTATGCACCAATTAGTGTGTGCTTGGCTTAATGGGATCGCCATGATCGGTGTTCTGGGAATGAGGTCTCAGGTTACCATTTCATAGGCATGCTCATGGTTTGTGCCTCATCCTTTTCCATTTCTGGCTAGAGGATGTTGGTGGGTGACATGGTAGTCTTTATTTTGAGATTCTAAGGTTGTCTTGAGGATGTGTTTTCTTTTGGGATGCTTGGTGTTTTATGTCCATATGGAGAGTAAGTGTATGTCCCCGTGAATGCATGTGTGTGCCTTTGAGTGAGTCCTTCGTTTCAATCTCTTGATTAGAGGTTCGGGTTATGGTTCGTAGTTAATTTTAGAGAACGTTTTCCTTTTATCTTCTTGAACCACCATGTCAGCTGAATTCTTAAATGGTGGGGAGACCCAGTATAGATCTCCATCTCTTGATTTTTTTCATTAGCAGTCAGGTGTGAGTTGCTCTTTGAGGATTTAGAGATTATGAGAATTTCAGGAGACACTTTGGTTTAGGAAAGCTTGAAGACCAGATTATGCTCGCCCCTTCTTTCTAATTGAACTCCTGCTTGAGTTTTCTTCTTGGTCTCTGGCTTTTGAAGGGTAGAAATCGTTATGGTAAGGAGAATTGTCACACACCGACCTTCGATTTCCTTATTATTTTATTTATTTATTTATTATTGACCTCGCCCTCGAGTTTCGGGCCGAATCTCCCGGAAAATTTCAAATTTTTGAAGGTTTTTAAGCGTCACATGGTTAGCCCACATGGTTAGGTGAAATTGTACGGTGCCCACGTGACAGTGCTGCAGTTTTTTACAATCCCTTTGCACGCTATTAGCGCACAGTTAATCAAACTGCGTAGGGTCATAGGGGAAACAGTGCAGGGTGCCCGATTGCGTCCAGTGAGAGGCGCACAGTTTGACCAATCATGTGGCCAAACCGTGTTTTACCCTAGGCCTTAAAATTTTTGAAAATTCTTAAAATACCCTACCTTTTATTTTCACCCCGATCGACTCCCCCTCTTGCTCAAGTCGGTCGAAGGCAGCCCCCCAAGTGCCCCTTTGGTTTCCCCTCCGGTTGCGGGTGTTTCCTCTTACGATTTCAAGTGAATCTTCAACCGGGTAAGGCTTTGTCTTCTCATCCTTCCTCTTCATCTCATTTCCTCTCGGTTTTTCTTTCCCCCTTTGTTGTGCAGTGCCCTAACTGAACCCTATGTGGGGTTTCAGGTTCTAAAATAGTGTGGCTCTTATTCCTAAGGTGTGTGATGGGTCTTCCAAGCCCTCCATTAACCATTGTTGGAGGAATCGCATCATCTGCACTTGCTCTGGTTAGGTGTTTCTCTACTTTTGCTTTTCATTGGTTTACCGTGCATGCTTAGGTATGTGAGATGAGGTATTAATTATATGATTTATTGTCTCACGCAATGTGACTGATATGTGATTGACTTCTGTTAAAAAGGTCCACACACCTCCCATATTTAGTGAATATGCTACATAAGACATCCTAGGTACTTGGGTAGGATATTTAACCGGACGAGGTCCTTTCCACTTGATCAAGTGTCATCCTGACTAGTGAAGTTATTAGTGTTGCGCCCCCCAGGCTAGAGAAGTTATTATAGGTCCACTAGTTGGGGTGAAGTTATACTACTAAGAAGCCTAGCCTAAGTGACCCTAAGGCACCTCTCATGTTTATCTTCTTTTTGTTTCCTTTTTTTCCTTAAAACTTCGTCTTTCCTTCTTTTTTGAGAAATGGGACGGGTTGGTCTTGTCGACTGAATGGAGTGGACGTCACGGCTCGCGACATCACAAGCAAGGGGGCATCACTAAACTCCAGAAGGGGTGTAATCGTTGGTGGTGGATGGCTCGGCAAGAACACATGGTGCGACGTGACTGTCAATCGCGCTAGGAGATATTCCAGGAAGGCTGATATCACGAGAACTTTGCACAGGCGGGCGCAAAAGGCGGAAGGGGGAGACACAATCTAATGGCAATGAATGAGGAACAACCTCGCTCTACTTGCAACTGATGCAGCGCAGTTGAGATAAAATGGGTCCTTACACGAGGAACTCAAGAGGAACACAAGGATAACATCCACAAGTGAGAGAACACTCAAAAATTCAATATCATGGCAAAAGCTCAATACAAATGATTAAAGGCACCCTATTTATAGGCTAAACCCTAAACAAAAAGACTAAATTGCCCTTTGAATATCTAAAGTTATAAAACATTAAAATTATTAAAAAAATAAACTTAATAGGCCACGACTACGTTGGAGGGGCCCCTAAAACGGTGATGCATCACAAATTCTCTCTACCCAAAGATATTTTACTTCGGAGAGACCTCAATTCCGTCATAACTCTAACTTAAATGTGTAAACCATAATCAATTCCTTAATTCAAACTCATAAACTAGTAGTAGTCAAAGGGCATGTACAAGAAAACTAAATATGTTATCATATCCAACATGTAACTCCTTATATGCATATATGGCAATTTATAGTAGTTTAACATCAAATCATAATATAACAATTATATTCATAAAAAAAACATGGTATAAATTAAATAAATGAATAGTTCATATATTTAACCAGGAGATAAACTATTTGTTACAATTCATAGAAAAATAATTAGACTTTACATTCAATCATGCATTATGGACATTTTATAATTAAATAAATATAAACACTATTTATTACCAATATAAGCTCCTTCATACTCTCCTTTATATGGCATTTTACTTAAATATATGATATTAAATGAAGTAAATTATTTTATATTCCAATTTTATTATGTAAACATTTTACATAATCTAAATATCACAAATTTAAATTATTTAAACATTGATCATATCTATTACCAAAACTCCTTTTGATATAGTTTAAATAATTCCCTTAAATAAGACCCTTTAATTTGAACAATTCAAAATAAATATTATGAACAATTTATAATATAAATATAAACTCTTATATTTTTGCCTTACTCTATAATTTATGAACTTTTTATAAATTACTCTAATAATTTCCATATAAACATTAGATATCTATATTATAAGACATGTCATATATTTTTTTTAAGTAGAGAAAAATCCCGCCTTATTTTTATTCAAACAAAGGCACTCACTTTGTTATTTTGGGTAGAGGGGTCTCATTAAATGATCATTGTAGGCTCATTGGGTATTAAACCCATCACAAGTGGCCCAAAGACCGAGACCCGTGTAGGTCAAATAAACCTCATGCACATCAACCCTACTGACATCCTCCTGTTGCCGACTCACCAGTGCCTCGTCCAACACCACTATCACAGCCACGGCTCGATCTCATCATCACCCACAGAAGTCGCCTCTCCCCAACAACGCAGGCACCGCTGAGGCCTACCGTTAACGCCCAGCACCCATCGGTCGCATCGGGTCCTCTTGCTGGCCACCGCCTGCAACCTCCGTGTATTCTGCCCCAGTACCGTCAACTATCGCCGTCGCAGCAGCCGACTCGCCCAATAATGTTGTTTCACTGCCAAGGCCCACCGTTACAACAGCCCCTCGCCCTTGCCCAACGTTATCCGCGCATACCCCCCCCCATTGCACACCGCCCTCCCACCGTGAAGACAGCCCCCACAACATGTGGCCCAAAAATAGTTAATCACGGTGCGGGTAATTTATTTATTAAATGTTTCAAAAATACTTAATAATTAATTATAAACAATTTAAAATTAATTAATTTATAAACACTATAAATCATATCAAGGGCACAGGTCATCACGACCGAGGCGGGGTGGTGATCCAATGGCCACAGGGCGGGCGTGACGACAGGGCAAGCGCAGGAAGTGTTCTGTGTGGATATATATATATATTATAAAAGTATGGTAATAAGCACATCAAATCCCTCATGGGCTATGGGCTAGGTTATACCCTTGGATGTGTGTGTACGAGTGGTTGTAATTATACCCCAAAAATCTAATATATATATATTAATATCTCAAAATAACTTTTCCCAGAATATATAAACAATTTATTAATTATTTTAAAAATAATAATAATTGAAAATTTAGGAAAACAAATTTTTCTACATGTCGTTTTTATTGACATACCTTTACCAGTAACCTATGACATAAACTTCAAGGTGTGAAATCAAGCATATATTACAACTGATAATGTGGACTATGATATGCCATGGAGGCCACGTATGACTAAACTAATAGCACAACGACAATCATAGCCTACGATAAGCCTATGCTTAAGAGTACCCCAACATTCGCAATCATATTTTATGAAATCTATTATATCGTATTTATGATGCGACAATTTTTCTCATGAGGAACACCACCCTCATAGAAAATGATCCACCATATCATATGCTATGATATGATGGATCCAAAGAAATTCAACTATGCCATCTGTTATGATATCACATATGGTATTAGACAAATCAATCATTGCACCCTTGAAAATGCTTTCCTTGCGTTAGAAGGTCTAGAGGAAGGAGGTCAGTCGACCTCCATTTCCAAGGGTCGTAGCAGGGAAAAACCCCACCCAGAAAGTGTTCAAGAGGAGTTAAGCAGGTCAACTCAGGCCTCCGCTCACTTGTGTTCTAGTAGAATCCCTATTTCCCATTCTAGAAGATATAACCAGGCCATCAAGGTCACTCCAAACCTATCCTAATGATATCTATTATAATTTGAAATGTCAGGGGAATCAGATCCCCAACTATGTGTGAAATCCTGGTCAATGAAATTAAAAGGTTGAAGGTACCTCTTTTGGTGATCCTTCAGCCCAAACATAAACCTGAATTTATCAAAGACTTCCCTTTCAAAATAAGTATGAAATGATTTCTTCATGCTACCCCTTGTAACAGGCACATTTGGATTTTCTATAACACCAACACAAAGACAGAGCTGATCAATTTTACTTCCTAGCAGGTTTCTCTAAAACTCGAAGCAAAATCATATTTCTTTTTGTCAATTATCTATGCCAAATGTGACATTGGTTAAATATTTGAGCTTTGGAAAGATATTTTGATGTTTGTTCCACGTCCCTTACCTTGGATCATTGGCAGAGATTTCGACACCAGCCTTGATGACATGGAGAAAATAGGGGGTGCATCATCTCCAAGAGGATTATGGAAGACTTTCAACACCCTTGCGTCAGACAATCAATTACTGAATATCAGAACTTCAGGCGACAACTTGGTGCAATAATAAAAAAGGTAGAAAGTGGACCTGGGTAAGACTGGATGGATTCCTCCCTAATTTCCATGGGCCGATCTAATTTCCCAATAGGAAAGTGGGGCATCTCTCCCTAGGCTTTTATCTGATATTGCACCAATGATTTTGAGCTTTAGAGGTTCGGCTGCTGCGAACAGGCCCTTTCACTTTTATAGGCACTGGAGTGTGGAAACTGGCTTTCTTCGTGCTGTCAGTGACTCATGGCAAAGGACTTTGTTCACACAGACCTGGAAAACATTTCAAAAGAAACTTGAGCATCTTAAATTTGATCTCAATCAGTGGGCATCGGACCAGGTAGCTGATAACGTTTCTCATGTGGACCTATCAAAGGAAATCTAAGATATAGATTTAGCCCTCCAAACTAGATGAGATAACGATCTTTTCAATCAACTTATTGAGACACACAAGATCCCATCATAGATTTGGATCTGAGAATAATGAATGGTGAGGGAGAAGGGCTTTGTGGCTCAAATTGGGTGATACGAATATAGTTTAATTTTATGCCTGTCTTAAAGAAGGGAAATGTATTGGTAAATTAATCCTCCAACACGAGGCCGTGTAGATCCTTGGACCCAAGGCAATGGAATATTATTCCACTTTGCTAATGGTGTCGGAGAGTAGGGATGCTATCAATGATGGGCCTCCAATTGTCCGCATGGCTCTCCCTAACCTCAATGAGATTCCCTCTATTCTGAATGTCCAATACAATGAGATCCTAAAATCTATCCAGGAAGAGACTGAGATTCTCAGTACAGTTAAGGATTCAATGGTGAAAGTTCTCCAAGACTGGATGGATATCCAGAAAATTTCAATACTAAGGCATGGGTGGTTATTAAATAGAATGTGATTTATGCCACGTGAGACTTCTTCATAGGGGGTCCCTTCCCGGATCAGCCTAACCACCTTAGTGCTCATTCCCAAGACCAATCACCCAGATTCATTTCAACAATTCCGTCCTATTAGCATGTGTAAATCCTCCTCCAAGATCCCTGCTAAAATTCTCAATGACAGGTTGTCATTGATCCTCCCTAGGATGATCTTTCATGGAACAAGATGGCTTCATCAGGGGTAGAAGTATCAAGGGTGCCATAGATCTTCACCTCAACCTACTTCTCTGTTTCCTTGATGGGAAAATGCTTTAGATTCTTTAAATCCAATCAGGGATTGAGATAGCGGGATCCACTTTCTCCTAGCCTATTTGCATTGGATCAAGATTCTTTGAGCAGAGCTCTTAACCCAGCATTGACAGAAGGTTCAATGGGCCCCTTCAAGGGTAAAAATGGCACCCCAGGATTTTCTCATCGCCTCTTTGCAGATTAGATGATGGTGTTCCTCAACTGCAAGATGAAATCTCTTTACTGTTTTCAAAATCATGCTAGAAAATTCTCAATCTTGGAGTGGTCAGAAAGCTCACATAGACAAAAGCAGTTTATATGGATCCACTATGACTTCTCCAAGGAGAACCCAAATGATGGAAAGATGGACAGGTTTTAAAAGAAATGATTTTACAATCACTTATCTTAGAGCGCCGTTGTCAAATGGGCGGATACATATCAAGCATTTTGACTCCTTGGTTAGCAAAATCACTGGGCATTGTCAATAATGGGAAGAATCGTTTTTAGTCCATCAGAGGAAGAATTGCCCTTATCTAGTATGTTCTCTTAGCAATGCCCACACACATCTTGTCAGTGACCCCCAAGGCAGTGATCAGAAATATCAAAAACGTGTTTGTCAATTTCTTGTGGGATTTTCAAGCGGACAAGAGATATCACTGGACTGGTAGGAAATGAATCATAAAACCTTTCACATTAGGTAGAATCAATATCCATATCTTGGAGGAAACGATTCAAGGTCTTTAATAAAAGTTGTCCCGGGAGTATTTAGAAGGTCATTCGCTCTGAGCTTGCTATTCGAAGAGAAAATATAGTGACATGGGGATGTTCTCAGGTAAGTGTTTTCCGAACCCCTTTGTGCTTTGGAATAGTCTGGTGGTAGGTATTCAGTCTATCTATGAAAATTATTGATGGATTTTTGGGCATAGAGAGCTTCTGTTCTGGAAAGATAACTGGCTCTGGAAACCAGTTTTCTTTGCCGGTTGTCTGGCTCATGAAATCAATCCTAAGACTGCTCTTGAATTTCCAGTTCTCACCAATGCAGTTCTTAATGTTGATCAGTGTAGGGCCCTCAATTAAGTCTGCTTCTCAAACGAAGATAACCAATTTGTTTTCAAAGCAACTGCCTTAGGTGCCTTCAATGCTAGTGGCATAAGGCGGCTTAAACAATTTCTTGTGGAAATTTGGGTAGGTGAAATTTAAAAGTTCTAATTCCTTGTTTAGAAGAGATTTGCAACAGGGCAGTTCCAACTGACAAGGAAATTCAATGTCAAGGGATTGTGATGGAGTCCAAGTGTTACTGTTGTAGTGGGGCTAGGATGAATCCACCTCTCACCTATTTTTATATGGGGAGCGGGCATCGATGATCTGGAATATGCTTGTAAACATCATGGATTTCCATCTCAACACCAGTTCCTTCAATCTCTCTCTCAGGTCAACTCCTTAACACTAACGCGTACTCTTTTGAGGGTCGTTTGTGGCAAATCACTATCATGGAAGGGTGCTGGATCATCTAGGAAGCTCGAAACAACATGGGTCATCATGGGGTTCCAATCAAGTTTTGTCAACTGAAATGTCAGCTCTTCATCTTGGTCTGGGATCTGTCATCTTGGTTAGATGGTCAGGAATCCTCCTCATTCATCAATACCATGAGTACCTACTCATGTGATTAACAGAGGTAGGTGGGTTTGTTGGTCCCCCCGATCATAGGATCAAACTAAACACCGACGGTCCGTGCGTGAATGGCAATATGCAAGGAGGCGGGCTGGGGTGACACTCAGGGGGGTTGGTAGTAATGGCCTATAGTGTCAGTTTCAGATCTGAAAATCCCCCCACTGTGGAGGTGATGGCTCCCCGACAAGGGTTGGAAGTATGCAAGGACAGCGGTATTAGGCTGGAAGTGTGGAGCATGATTCTGAGCTGATCGTAAGGTTTATGGCCACTTCTATCCTTCTGCATGGGAAGTTGGATTAAATCATTCATAAGTGTAAGAAACTCATTACCAGCACACCAATGTTCTTCACACATGGTTCTTCCTGCACTTACACCTCACTGCCTTGAATAATGCAGCTACCACTATAAGGAATGAAACCACCGAGAAGAATTCTTAATGAGAGAAGAAAGGAAACAGAATGGCTTGAGACAAGTGGTGTCTCACACACCATATATTTATACAACGGATTTCACTTCCAACATTCATATCTCTAACATAACCGAGACCCATTAAATCACCCCATTTAAAATAGATTTGACTTCTTACTTACATGACCATGAAACCTTCTTCATTAAAATATTAAACATGCCACATTGAATTCATTTGACCAAGGGAGGCTCCCCTAATTCTATCAACACCATAAATAATATAATAATATAAAAATAATAAAATCACTCCCCCTGTTATAATTCATCTCATTTAAATTTCCATCTTTTATTACATAAATATTTGCCATGGTAAATACCACTCACAGTGTAAACACCCTTAACTTATCCATAGATATAATTAAACTTTATTCTTGTTATCCATCATGTAATTATTCAAATCATAAATATTTCGGAATACATTTTATTTAATAATCCATTTTAATATTTTCCCCTCAATAAAATATATTCTGTTGAGAAAACAAATTTGAAACGAGAAAAACTAAAATAACGGAGAAAGATTAAGAGAAAGGACAGATATTTTATTGATAAGAATTTCCTCTATCCTTTGGCAGTTCATATATATTCATTTGGGGGTGCAAAGGGGATTGATGGGGGTGGACAGCCCACCCCCGTTTAAGTGTGCAGCCGCAATCAGCGGCTGCCTAACACTCCCTCTTGGGATGCACACCCCTACCACTGTCATACGTGTTTTGATACTGCCACATTAAAAACCTTTTTCCGAAAAACCCAGTGGGATAAAAACCGAAATAAGGAAAAGAGTACACTCACGTAGACTCCCCCTGAAAGTTACATTACATTAAAATTTTGCAATCTACGCATCCCTATATTATGTTCAAACTTTCTAAAGATAACAATTGATAGTACCTTTATAAATAAATCTGCAATGTTGTCATTGGATCGAACATATTGCATGTTGATATCTCCATTCTTCATTAACTCTTGTGTGAAAGAGAAAAATTTTGGTGGTATGTGTTTGGTCCGATCATTCTTGAAGAAACTTTCCTTCAATTGTGTGATGCACGCGGTATTATCTTCGAATAAAATTGTTGGGCTACTATCCATAGACAGTCTACTTGCCACTCGAATGTGTTGAGTCATCGACCGTAACCAAACACATTCTCGACTTGCTTCATGTAATGCTATCACTTCTGCATGATTTGAAGATGTTGCGATGAGTGTCTTCTTTTGTGATCTCCAAGATATGGCAGTACCTCCTACTGTGAACACATAACCAGTTTGCGATCACGCATTATGCGGATTAGATAAATAATTTGCATCTGCAAAACCGTTCATCTTCCTTTCTAATTTGTTAGAATAGAATAAACCCAAATCAATAGTGATAACGAAAAATATGTTTAATACCATTCAAGTGTCTTCATGTAGGGGTTGAACTAAATCTTGCCAACAAATTAGTAAAAAAAAATATATCAGGACGAGAACAATTAGCAAGATACATTAGTGCTCCGATAGCACTGAGATATGGTACTTCTTGACCAACCAACTCCTCATTTCTTTACAGGGTCGAAATTGATCTTTCTCAGTATTTAAAGACCGAACAACCATTGAAGTAAGGATTCGCTTTATCCATATTAAAGCGGTTTAAGACCTTTCTAGTGTAATTTGACTGATGTAAAAATATATTGTTTGGCATATGCTCAATTTGTAATCCAAGACAATACTTGGTTTCTCCTAGGTCTTTCATTTCAAATTCATTCTTTTAAGTTTCTCATTGCTTCATTGATCTCTTCTAGAGTTCCGATAAAATTTAAATCATCAACATAAACGGCAATGATTGCATATCCAGATGTTGTTTGCTTAATAAAAACACATGAGCAGACGGGGTTATTTACATACCCTTTATTTAACAAATATTCACTTAAACGATTATACCACATACACCCAGATTGTTTTAATCCATACAGGGATTTCTGTAATTTAATTGAATATAGATCTTTGGGTTTTGATTTCAATACTTCGGGTATTTTGAATCCTTCAGAGATTCTCATATATATACTATTATCAAGTGACCCATATAAATAAGTTGTAACAACATTCATAAAATGCATATTAGCCTTCTCAGCTACTGCAAGGCTGATTAGATATCGAAAAGTAATAGCATCCATAACAGGAGAATATGTCTCCTCATAATCAATTCCAGATCTCTGAGAAAAACCTTGTGCGAAAAGACGAGTTTTGTATCTTACAATCTCGTTTTTTTCATTACGCGTACGCACAAAAACTCATTTATATCCAAGAGGCTTCACATCTTCTGATGTGAGCATGATATGTCCAAAAACTCATTGTCTATTAAGTGAATTTAATTCAACTTGCATTGCGTCTTTCCATTTATTCCAATCGGGTCGTTTTTGACATTCCATAACAGACCTTGGTTCAGGGTCTTCATTTTCTATATCATGTGACATAGAATATGAAAATATTTCATCAATATTTTCCATATTACCCTGATTCCATATATCACATATAGAGGTATAATTAAGAGAGATTTCATTATTTTCCAAACCTTCAGGGTTTTCTATATCTTGTGAATTCCCTTTATGATTCTCATCATGTGTTTCTTAAAAAACGCTTAAATTACGTGTTTCTTCTGAAACACATGCCTCCATAATGGGGTTTTCAATTATACTCATCCCTTTTCTTTTCTGAGGATTTCTATCCTTAGTGTCAATTGATCTTCCACACTTCAGGCATGTTTTTGAGATTTCTGTAACATCATTATGTAATTATGTCTTCGGGACATCATTTACACCCGGTATATGTGATTTAGTCACGCCCTTTGAATCAGTAAATGTAGCAGGTAATTGATTTGCTAATTCTTGAAAATGTAAAATCTTTTTCACTTCCATCTCACATTGTCGGGTGGGAGGATCGAGAAAAGATAATGTTTGCACATCCCCATGAAATCTTCTCCCTTTGTTTTTTTTCTCCCCCTAATGATCGGAATACTTCTTCATTGAAGTGACAATCAGCAAAACGCGTTGTAAATACATCACCAGTTTGTGGTTTAAGATATCTGATGATGGATGAGGATTCATGTCCTACATATATTCTCAGCCTCCTTTGAGATTTCATCTTTGTACGTTGTGGGGGAGCAATTAGTACATATACTGCACAACCAAATATTCGTAAGTGGGAGATGTCAGACTCTTGGCCAAAAGCCAATTGGAGTGGAGAGTGTTTATGATAGACACTTGGTCCGATGCGAATTAATGTCGAGGCATGCAATATTGCATGACCCCATACGGAGCTCGGCAACTTTGTTCTCATTATTAATGGTCTAGCAATATGTTGGAGGTGTTTTATCAGTGATTCAGTTAAACCATTTTGTGTATGCACATGGGCGACTAGATGCTCCCTGGTAATCCACATTGCCATACAATAATCATTGAAAGCTCGAGAAGTAAACTCTCCACCATTGTCGAGCCTTAATGAAATGATCAAGGAATTGTGCTCTCAATTTAATTATTTGGACAAGAAAACGTGAAAACGCAACATTACGAGTTGAGAGCAAACATACATGTGACCATCTGCTGGATGCATCAATTAATACCATAAAATATTTAAATGGCCCACACGATGGATGAATTGGTCCACATATATCCCCTTGAATTCGTTCAAGAAAAGCTAGCATTTCGAGCTTAATTTTAGTTGGAGATGGTCTCACGATCAGCTTTCCAAATGAACAAGACTCGCATGGAATTTTTCTTAGTGGAGAGATCTGTTGGACATTTACTAAATGTCCATGAGAACTTTCAATTATTTTTCGCATCATTCCTAAACCAGGATGACCTAATAGATCATGCCACAATGGATGAATTGGTCCACATATATCCCCTTGAATTCGTTCAAGAAAAGCTGGCATTTCAACCTTAATTTTAGCTGGAGATGATCTCATGATCAGCTTTCCAAACGAACAAGCCTCGCATGGAATTTTTCTTAATGGAGAGATCTGTTGGACTTTTACTAAATGTCCATGAGAACTTTCAATTATTTTTCACACCATTCCTTAACCAAGATGGCCTAATCGATCATGCCACAAATTAACGATTTGTGGTCCATTATTTACTACCATATGTGTTTCGATTGCACTTATATATGTATAATGCAATCCAGATGATAATTTTGGTAGTTTTTCTAATACGTGACTCTTACCGAATTTATTAATAGTAATGCACATGTACTTTTCATTTCTCTCAGATATAGTTTGAGTATCATACCCATGCTGGTATATATCATTGAAACTTAACAAGTTTCTTTTGGACTTTGGGGAAAACAACACATCTTTTATAAAAAATTACATCCCATTGGGTAAAGAAAAACTCGCTTTACCAGTCCCTTCTATCAGATCTGTTGGACCTGATATAGTATTCACAATTGGTCTTGTTGATTTAAGATCAGAAAAATATTTTTTATTCTTAAGAATTGTGTGTGTTGTTCCACTATCTGGTATGAAAATATCTGTCTCATTTAAGCAATTCATTCCAATGCTTCAAAGTAAAGAGAATAACATTATAAGAAACACCTTATGAAATTTAAATAATACAACATCTAAAATATAAAACATACAGAATAAAACGACATATCATGTATCATAACTACTGTAATTTTTCTAAATTATTTCCAGCTATCATATCATCAAATTCGTAAATAAAATCACTCGCTTCGAGGTATGTGAAATCATCATTTGATGGCTCGTGATTCTCAGTAAAATTCACTTCCTTTTTTTTCTCTTTATAGGATGTCCCAGCAAAATGTGGTTCATTCTTCTTTGCTTCAAGAGATACTTTATAGAGCTTCCAAAGATGCTCTCGGGTTCGGTAAACTCGAGACCAATGTCCCTTAGAACCACACCTGTAGCAAGAATATTCAAAATTCCTCGAAGTGTTTGAGCTGATATTTCTTGGATTCTGATATTCATTTCGAGCAGACCCATGGATATGACCACGTCCTCAACCGCGTCTACCACCAAAACCACATCTACCATGAGAATCACATTCCCGACTTCTTCCGTGATTATTTTCATGAAATATAGCATTTGCTTCAGAAAATGCTACCACTAAACCAGTAGGATGATACTGATGATTTTTAATCAAAAGCTCATTGTTCTTCTCTGCTACAAGTAATGATGATATGAGATCCGAATATTTTAAATACCCTCGCAACCGATATTGTTGTTTTAGGGTGATGTGAGATGCATGAAATGTCGTATACGTCTTTTCAAGCATATCGGCATCTGTAATCTCAATACCACAGTACTTGAGATGTGATACAATTCTATACACGGCAGAATTGTAATCACTGACCCTTTTAAAGTCCTAGAATCGTAAATCATTCCATTGAAGAACAACCTCTTTTTGATGATCATACCTTTCTTTCAAACTCTTCCAGAGCTTGCATGGATCTCTTTCTGTGAGGTATTCACATTTCAAACCCTCATCGAGATGTCTTCTGAGGAAGATCATCGCCTTTGCTTTATTTTGGAGGGTTTGCAAATTATTTTCTTTAATTGTTTTCGTGAGATCCATTGATCTGAGATGCATTCCCACATCCATCATCCATGGTATGTAATTACTTTCGATAATGTCAAGAACGGTGAATTCGAGCTTCACGAGATTTGACATGATGATAACTATAAAAAATTAAAACCAGGTTAATATTATGATTTAATATTATATATATATATATATATATATATATATATATCCCACCCTAATCGGTTAATAAATCTTTCATGTGGGGATCTAAAAATAAATACATCAATATATCGCATTACTCGTTTAAAACTTTCTTGCGGGTATTGATTTATTAAATCTTTCATCAGGCAGAGCAAAATAAATAAATTCAAACTGTCCGAACAGGCGGTAAACCGACCTTTATGGCGGTAATTAAAATAAACCACATAAACCGTCCAATTTGGCGGTAAAATTAAGATAAAAGAATAAATAATCAAAACCGTCCAACCAGGCGGTGAAAAATAAAAACAAAGACATATCTTTCTCCTTTTTAAGTGTTCGTGCTGATAACGTGTTGAGAAAACAAATTTAAAACGAGAAAAACTAGAATAGCGGAGAAAGATTAAGAGAAAGGACAAATATTTTATTGATAAGAATTTCCTCTATCTTTCAGCAGTTCCATATATTCATTTGGGGAAGGATTGCACGGCCTTTTATAAGCAGTGCAAAGGGAATTGGTGGGGGGTGAGCCCACCCCCGTTGAAGTGTGCACCCGCAATCAGCGGTTGCCTAACATATTCATCATAAAAATGAAATATCATATTAAAATTACATTTATTATGCATTAAACCAATATAGATAATTATACCACAAAAATGAATGATGAATTACAATTTAAACAATAGTATTTCCCACATAATTTCATAACATGCATTTTCCATAATTTTGCATGATATTTATTCAGCATAATTCCCACCAACTATTATTATTTCCTTTTAAATGAACAACAATAAAAATACTCCATTTTTTTAATTATAAGGGAAATGTATGTCATCATAAATAATAACATGACAAGTTGATCACAAAATAGTTGATAATTCATACTAATGATTTATTTTACCACCATATTAATGCATAAACATTATCAACATTTAAATCTAAAAATTAATACATAATGAAAACAAAATAAACATTTGATTAATGAATAATCATTCAAAATATATAATTAATAACGTAGTTTCTACCCATCAAATACTTATGAATTTGATGATATTAAATACATGAATAACATGTCAATGATTATCAAAAAATTCTAGAATGTGAATACCATATATTAATTACCATGTCAACTTAGAATCATCTACCACATTCTTGAGTAAGATATTATCATTTTAATTCAAGTCAAAATATCACAACTAGCCTCACACATTGAAATGTTTATTAATAAATTATATTTCATTAATAATTGATTCACCATCAAAACCCTGTTATAATTATATTACATAAAAGTTCTTTATTTAACATCTTGTAAAGCAAACATACAATTAATCTAATCCATTATACAGCATTAATTAATGAGAAACCACAAAAACCTGCACGAGGATCTATATTCCTTGTATTATAATATTATTTACATGCTCATATAAAAATGCATCTCAATATAATAAAGTTAACACCACAAATATCTATTGTCCATTATTTACTTAATTAAATTCTTCATTATCGATTTTCATCAATAAAATAATTATTTCTCAGTGGGAATTTTCATCAAAAAAATTTATTATCATATAAAAATAAAATTACCATTCTAACCACTAAAATTTTAACAAAGTATTGAATATGAATTTTTTAGGTTTCCACGATATATATAACCATACATCTTTAAAAATCATTCATCTTATTCTTTCATTTATTTTTAAAAATTTCTATCATATTTCTAATATTTTCCATTTCATCTATAGTTATACTCAGCCGTGCGATTTTCATTGGAGGCCGCAAGGAAGAATACTTTAATCATGCAGTGTTTTAATTTACTTTTGTTTATTTTTTATCTTGTTTTCATAATGATGTTCTATATACCATTCTTGTAATGTTAAGGTGTATTTCATATTATATTTTAATATTTTACCTTAATGAAATAAAGCATTGTTTTTTTTAGTTTGATGTTGCATGTAAAACAAGTTATTCGATACATAAAAAGTAATAATGAAAAATTTGTACTAAAATATGGGGTATTACTAATAGAAACACGGACCTTGGCTTTGTTGCGAAGGGGAGACCTCAGACTGCTTGATGTTGTGAAGGGTCTAGGGGTTGGGTGTTGATGGACATAAGCTCAGACCGCTTGATGTTGTGAAGGGTCTAGGGGTTGGGTGTTGATGGGCATAAGGGCGGGAGTAATAATAATCTGTTAGGGGCAAATGTGTAAATACCACAGGTGGTTGTTAGTGAGGCTTTTAGTTATCAACAATTAAGTTGTCAGTTGTTGGGAGGGGGTTTCTCTAGAAGGTTCTAGTTGAGTCATTAAATAAGAATTGTGGGTTGTGGGGGGGGGACTACAGAGGTAATTGGAATTGCTTTGGTGGCAGCTGGATGGTGTGTTAGTCCACGACCTCGGGGTTGCAGCGTCTCCCTACTTCAATTTTTTCTCTTCTTCCCCACTATATTCCTCTTCTTTCTTCTGTAATTTTGATGTTGTTAATAAAAGTTCCTACTGTTCTCTCTCTCACGCCGATTGATATCTACTAAATAGCGCTTTCATTGAGAGAAAAGCCTAGAGAGAGAAGAAAAACTCTTGCATTGTACGACTTGCAGGGGCAGCGTAGCAGGCGCAGTGGAGGACAAAAACAAAAAAAAACATGGGGAACGTAGCGGCGACAATTGAATTTCAGAAGTGGAAAACGATTCATTCTTGGTCGGGAGGCACGGGCTTAGCTGAGATTCGCAATCACTCAAGAAAAAACATACGCAGGAGCACGTTCTGTGATGGACGTACGCTGACACAATGGTTACCCACACTGTAGAGAAGGAAAAAATATACGACTCAGTCGCAACTAAGGCGGGAAAATATAACGCAGCATAAAACGACTTGCACCAAGCAAACGCATCCGTCAGAACAGCTCTGGTTATGCAGCATAGTTGAGACGGACACAGCACCTTCGGGTTCGATAGTTATAGAGGAGATGTTGGCGGAAATTCTTGGAGCTGACGCGGCAGCTTGCGCCCAAGAAGCTGTAAAAGACGACACAAAGAAGGTGATACACATGGAGTCGCGAGAAGAATTGTTGGAATCTTTGAGGGTTGGAGTCGAACTCGATGAACTTCAGAAGTTGAACCGCGAGTCACTGATTGAAATACGTTTCTCATACCAAGTATGACTACGAGAAAAGCAGGCAGAACTGGAGACGCAACGGGAGCAGCCACAGCATGAGACGTTGCAGATGGTGTCAGTGCAAGCTTGGGCTCCTGTAGTGCAGCTTGAACAATCGTAGCGTTAGGAGGCGCAGGCTGGAGCATTTTCAGTATGTCAGTCTGACAGAGGTTGTTGCCCAGGGAATGCGCGACAAAGGGCAGGAGCTTATGGTTGTGCTATGACACGACTCAAAGGAAGGCGGGCTAAGAGTTCTGCTCAGGATGTTGTGAAGGGAAGTTAGTGATTGTGGACAAAGGGGGAGGCAGCTCCAAAACAATAATGAGAGAGGAAGACTGGAGGAAGGTTTCAGCGATAGTTGACAGGGGGATGCATGACACAGAGCGGGGGTGGGGCAGTGTGGTATCCAAACTAGTCGTGGCTTCACTCGAGTTGGGTGAGCAACTCCAAATCGACACAGCTGATGTTAAGGGCGCTTGTCAGAGAAGTCGAGCTGCTCAAATGACTACAAGAGGGAGCCTCAATCAGCTGGTAGAAGTGGCTGCTAAAGTTGGGGGTCGAATTCGAGAACCACCTCACCGGAAGGAGATTGCACGAGTGAGGATTGTCGGTACAGTAGCAACACAGGAAGTTGAAGACCCTTGCAAAAAAGTCAAGTTGCATTCAACCCTTGCATTCAATGATCAAGTTGCATGGCTGCCCAGGTCATCGCCAAAGCCACTATATAATCACCGTGAGGACAGAGGTTTTTAAGGAGGTGGAATTGATAGGAACGCGGGCCTTGGCTTCGCTATGAATGGGAGACCTCAGACTGCTTGATGTTGTAAAGGGTCTAGGGTCAAAGTGTTGTTGGGCATAAGGGCAGGAGTAATAATAATCTATCAAGGGCATATGTGTAAATATCATAAGTGGTTGTTAGTGGGGTTGTTAGTTGTCACCAATTAGGTTGTTAGTTGTTGGGAGGGGGTTTCTCTAGAAAGTTTCATTTGAGTCATTAAATAAAGGGGGTTGTGAGTTGTGTGGAGGGACTACGAAAGTAATTGGAATTGCTACAGCGGCACCTGGGTGGTGGGTTGGGCCACAACCTTGGGGTTGTGGCGTCTCCCAGAGGATCTTCTACTATTTTTCCGCTTCTACTTCTATTTTTCCGCTTCTTCTCCTTCATATTCCGCTTTTTTCTTCTATAATTCTGTTGTTAATAGAAGTTCCTACTGTTTTCTTTCTCACGTCGATTGATACCTACCAATTACATTATAGCTTTCAAGAGGTCACGGGAGGGATAAGGGGGTAATGAATTGTAGATTATTCAAACATTCATGTAGTATTTTAATTTTTAAACATTTTATGGTGTTTTCCTTTAAACTATCACTATATATTTTCATTTGAAATAATTTTGAAATAAGTGCCGCTAATTGAAATATCTAGCAGTTGTTGGGTCACAAGCCATTTTCATATCCGTTGTTTTGAAAATCAAAATACACTTACTATGAATTTGAATTTACTCTAAGTTTGTTTTTAGTGTTTTGTGTCATTCAGATTAAAACTTTCAATGGTTTGTATTCCAATAAACTGAATCGATCGAGTTAATTTCCGAAGAATAATGAAGACACGTTGAAGTACATCTCGCACCAAATGGAGCATTGTGATGGCACTTGTATTACATTTAGTGGAAGATAGTGTTGCAACTTCTGATGTTGTTGCAACCGAACTTGAAGATCACGTATAGAAGTGTTGGTAAAAATATATCCTTCAGGGGTATTTGGATTGTTATCTGATACCTCACGTATTATTTATTTTTCGTTAATTTTCTCATTTTACTTTGATACTCTGATCTTATCAGAAAATGCAATTTCCGATCATTTGAATATTTGAGTGGGAAAATTTATATGTTTATTTTTGTACTATAATTCACCCCCACTTGTAGTTGTCATTCCTACATTTATGAGGACAATATTTGGTATCAGAACCTAGCTCTTCTTTTGTATGATACATGGATCTTGTCTTTATGTTTGAGATAGAGCTTGTTTTTATCTTCGGTTTATTCATCAAAATTTATCTTAGTTTCCTTACACTAACCAAGTATAAGAGAAAAGATCTTTGTTTTATGATCGTAGGTATATTAGGTAGGATCCATTGATAACTAAAATCCAAACAAGCCATCTATCTTTGATGGTGGAGATTATGAATATTGACATAGTTGTATAGAGACATAACTTAATAATACTAGTGCGGAAAATTCTCTTATGCTTACTGGAAATTATAAGACCCCAGAGAAAGAATTTTCAACTTTTATCAATCGAAATTTCAACTTAATTTCCATGTGTGTAATACATTACTATGTGTTATTTAACGAAACATCTAAAGTCAGGTGTCATCTTGTAGAACTTGTAGAATCTAGAAGAAACTACATACTACACATTTTGAAATGTTTAAAGTTCTTGAAACTAAGAGAGCTCTACTCCGTGCTAATTATTAAAGTTTTGATTCCTTACTGGTGAATCAGTAGCCCAAATACATCCGAGATTCATGACAATTGTAAATAGTCTTCAATAACTTGGACAGAAAGAAAAGTCAGATGAAGCTTGCAGAAAAGATTATAGATATATTACCGAAATAGTGGGAATCCAAGAGAACATCAGTTGACGACACGAAGCATTCACAAAGCTAAGTTTAGATGATCCCATCAAAACTTTATTGCAATACGAAAATGATTTAAAATGAGATACTGAAAAAGAGGAAGAAAAATGGAGTAGCATTGGCATCTTCTTCCGGAGCTTTAACTTCTGGAGTTCAAACTTCAAATAGAAGTACATCGACAATAACTTCTAAGAAATGTTCTCATGACAGATTTTCGAAACTTGCGAAAGGAGAATATGAACAATTGGATAAAAGGATGTTTGGTAGCTGTAATTTCTAGAGAGGATTTTGGAAGAATAGTAAAGATAGAAAGAGCATAAGTGAAATGAAAGACTAATCAAATCTTATCTGTTAAGAGTGCAAGAAACCTGGACATATTTGACCCCGATGTCCTAAGTTGAAAAAGAAAGACAAGGAATCCATGAAACATTCAAAGAGAAAAGGGAAGAAAGCTTTTAATGCTTCTCCTACATCTTAGAGTGCTAATGAGGTATTTTTTACTTTTGATAGTGCATTGGAAGATAGTGATTGTTGCAGTTACATCATTTTGTGCTAACATTTCTAAGGAATAGAGATGTTTGATGGCTAAATCAACTGAGGGTTTATCAGAGCTGATTTTCAATTTTTATTGGAAGATGAGCAATCTTTGTTAGATGATGTAAGAAGTGAAAGTGAGGAACCATCATATCATGAACTAAAGGGCTATATTGAGAAAGTTGAAGGAACATATCAAAGACATTTTGAGAGTTAAACATGACTTAAAGCTGAAGTTGCTGAGAAGAAAGCTGATCTAGTAGAATATAGGAATGAAATTTTTGAGTTGGCTGCAAAGATAACCAGTAGGGTTGATCAAGTATTTGAGATAAAGAAAGTGAATGAAAAACTTAAATCTGAATATTGAATCACATAAAAATTTGCTAAGATAACTTCAAAAAATTAAGGAAAAAGTATTATTATTTCATCGGAAGATAGGAATGAATCAATTAAATTGACTTCTGACATGGAAAGTTAAAGGAATAACATTCAAAATTTACTAGAAGAAAATGTTTTAAGAAAGTATATAGTAAGTTGAGGCCCAAAAGGACAGCTTTTGGACTCGATAGTAAAACCACCGGAAGGAATCATTATCAGTCAAATTACTTTGCTCCAAGCAGTGTACCATTTCGCAAGAAGTGTGTTAGGTATACACTGGAAAAACAAATGTTGGTTGAAAAGAATTCAATCCTTCAGAACACACAACGCATTCATCTCAGATGATCTTACATCAATTAAGCACTAGAGAGTTGGAAAGATGTGGTTGCCCAAGGTGTTGTTTGCGAATACTTCTGGATCGAAGTACGCCTACCTTCCATGAAGTTAATTTTCAATTATATGAAGTCATTGTGTACCGGTAACTGAAATATAATATTCGATCCTTAACATTTCATTTTGATGTTGAGTACTTTACTCTTACATTTTGAAAGGTTTAATTTATTATTGAACTCCTTTAGGGGGTGTTTTTTGTTTGTCAAACTTTCATGTAAAGAATTTTTTATCTACTGTTAGATTCAATCGAAGATAGGAACATGATTTTGAATCACTTAGGGAACCATCTTATAGATGGAAGATAACTTATGAGCTTCAATTCTATTAATTTTTATCTTGCAAAACATATCAGACTAACTGATTACTTTGCATACTTTGATTATTTTTAGTTTTTCAAGCTTTGTTTTTGAGAATTTACTTCATTGGAAGGTAACACGTTATATTTTTATGAAATTCAAAATTCAATTTTTTAAATAGATTTGACATCATCCTTTTAGCAGGAAGCTTCGAGAACCATTGGATCGGAATCCGATCAACGGACGGTGTATCACCTACATAAAGGGTTGTGGACCTAGAGGATTATGCCTGCATTAAACGCCTATCTCAGCCATTTTTTAATCTCTTATTCCGATCTCTTGTTCATCATTTTGCAAATCACTATGGTATTTACGAGAGAAGTTTCTACATGTGAGATTATTCAAGAGAGATAAGTAGATCGTGCTTAGTTCAACAAACATGAATCCTTATTGAAGTAGGTTATCAGATTCTAAGGATGGGTGGATGTTACTCATCGAGAGAAAAATTACCCATTGTTTTATCCTCGCATTGTCTGTCAATTTTATGAGACAACGGTGTTTGATGATTCTAACAGAGAGAAAAAGACGAAGTTTATGGTAAATGATCATATTTTTTTTCAGTGAAGAACTTTGCGGAGCTTGTGGGACTATCATTGGAAGGTGAGCCTCTTTTTATTTCACAGAAACTTCTAGAGACACCATGCTCCTTGGACAACCTAATTATTGTAAATGAAAAAGTTTACAAAGCAATCCATCAGCGACCAAACACAAAAATTGTTTTCTAGTGGGTTCAAAGTTTCTAACCACCAAGAAAAAGTAATAAGAATTGTTTATCCTTACGATGCATTTCATAACGGTATCCTAAAAAACATAAGGGTCATTTATCCTTACGAACCAAAATCTTGACAAAGGGAGAATCTCACAATGAGGAACATGATGGTCATTTATCCTTACTGAAATTTGTTTCCTTGTGCTGTATTCCGCGATGACAAATGTAATCGACCTTATATAATAAAGTATCTAAGAATCATGGAATGGTGATCAAAATAGATGATGCTTAGCATGACTTA
Source organism: Viscum album (assembly GCA_963277665.1). Taxonomy (NCBI): domain Eukaryota; kingdom Viridiplantae; phylum Streptophyta; class Magnoliopsida; order Santalales; family Viscaceae; genus Viscum; species Viscum album. The sequence goes on from OY728141.1 coordinate 1,433,430,663, forward strand.
AAAATTTAAATATCACAGGTTATTGGTTGAGATTTGAATGCTGATAGAAAGTGGTGATCATGAGGAGAGATTCATCGGTATTTCGAATTCAAATATTCGAAATTCTTTACATCCAATCAAACTAGAGAAATTCTCATTACAGTTGACTAGGTATTGATGACCAGTTATTGTAAAGATGTTATTTCCAAGATTCAAGTAGGAATTCCTGTTAACACTTATGGGAATATTATTCACATTTATTGTGTGAATTTAAAAAGGGAAAATGAAAAGAAATGAAGAGCACCGAGAATTGAGTATAGAGAAACTAATAGGAATAATTGGGTATTGATGACCAGTTGTTGTAGGAATAATTGGGTATTGATGACCAGTTGTTGTAAAGATATTATTTCCAAGATTCACGTAGGAATTTCCGTTAACACTTATAGGAATATTATTCACATTTATTGTGTGAATTTAAAAAGGGAAAATGAAAAAAAATGAAGAGCACCAAGAATTGAGTATAGAGAAAGTAATACATTTCTACATTGAGAACCTAGCGTTGTAATTGAGATTTCCAAGTGTTTCAGGGCAAGTCATCAGATTGTTGATCTTTTGTGTGCTTGCTACTGAGGTGGAAGAAGATCATCATGTGCATGGCGATCATTCTGAAGAACCGAGGAGGGTCGGTGAGCATGGTACTCTATTTATCATGTTAAAGAAGTTAAAGACCTAACCAGAAGAACTTATCTTTGATGTAGAGTCATCTAGTAGAGTTCTGATGATTTTGTTCACATTCAAGAGCAAGGATATTATCTTGAGGACCTGGGATTCCTCTATAAACAACGCCTTCGTTGTTGTCGCTGTGCGATATTTAAGGATGTACACTTCACTTATATATTACTAGCTTGGACAGCCTTACCAAAGTCAAGGAAGAACACTGCCACCTGAACCTAGAAATGAATAGGACCTCACATTAAAGTCGAACCTTGTAAAAACTCTCCAATGTGTTTTGTATTCTTTTATTATTGTTACATATAGGTGAGAGTGATTTTAACATGAGTGAATCATGAAATTAATCAGTTACAAGGGTTTAATTCGAACATAATTTGTAAAACTTGTGCCATTGATATGCTTAGTGTTACTTCAACAGATTTGTGCACTACAAAAAACACATGCATAATTCCCGCTTTAAAACATGCCTTCAAACTAATTTCACACTTTATACTTGAGCAGCATCACATCAATTATAAATTTCACACAACTGATTCATTACCCTCTTTTAAGTGATTCGCCATTTATGAAAGGTGATTCAGATATTATACTGATGGTAATAGTAAATATATATCACAACAGCAAACAAACATTAGTAGAAACATCAAACAGTCAAGTATCACATACAATAACACAGAATCATATAAGACTCATGCGAGTCACCCCACACCTTTAGCTTCCTTTAATCTTGTTCAAAATCTTCATTAGGTTAATCCTTACAATCCACCAAACGAAAACAAAAGCATGATACTTCAACAATTTACACAAAATTAAGAGTCATGAATCCCATACCTCAACCAGAGCATCGACAATCACTATGGATGAACAAGAAGAGGGAGATGACCACAAGACGAAGATCATGTGAGGAACACCTCAAAAACTTGAGAGCACAACATCCTCCATCAAATCCATGACCCAAGGCTAACAAAATTGAAGTCAAATTGTTGCCACTGCCTCCCCAGGAAGGACAAGAAGATAACCCAAAAGAAGAGAAGAGAAACTCACCCCACATCATAAAGCGGTTTATCTCTTCAAACCGAGGGTCAAAGACAATCAAAGAGCTCTCAATGGTCTTCAAAGATGCACCTCTGGTTGTCTGGGGTTTGGGAAAAAATGAAGGATTCAAGAAGAATTGAAATGGGATTCTGAATTTACACTAAAACATGAAATTTAAGGAATCATGGTATTACGGGTCTTGGTCTTTCCATGATAGATGTCAAGCACGCCTATGGAAGTCATGTCATTATCTCCCTTATATTCCCCCTAAATCTCGTGATAAAACCCACCTTAACTCCATGAAACCAATGGTGGCCATGGCCTAACCAAAGTGGTCATGCTGCGATACAGAATTGTCCAAAAAGCACGGCACAGCCCCGAACAAAGCTGCAATGACCACTCATGGAATCACAAAATCAGCCTCTCAGGGCTTTGCGTCGTAATAGATGCGACCATGCCACAGTGACCACTCATGGAAAATTAAACAAGACCCTTCATGCAATGACCAAAGATCCTCATACCATGGGAGAATAATATGTAAGGATAACCAAAAACCTCAAAATCTTTACGTATCATCTCCTAACTCTTACATAATAAGGGCCTAGAATCTGCCATGTAATGGCCAGCACACCTCACACTGTGACTAAACTTCCTCCTTGAAACAGCGCGGCGCCAAAATCTCATGGCTTATTCCCTAATCCATGACACAACTTCGCATCACAACACAACCTTCCAACCTTCTACTCACAGCACAACACATATAGCCACAATACGACACATGTATCCTTGCAGAAATCCCATCTATGGCAATACCCTCCATCCCTCCAAACTTCTCCCAAATCCTCCAACACAAAAAAGAGACAATGTATTGATCTAAAATGGGCAATTCCTTTACAAGCATACATATAATTTACATCATTTTATATAATTATACATCACACCTCATAATTAAAACAAACTCTCAGATCCCAAAGGTTTAGTATCATTGATGATTCGATACATATCCATCATAATACCATCATACATAACACATTTATTCTATAATATTTTCTACATATGATTCCCTAAATAACATATCATACATAATATTCTTCTTCATAACACCAAGTGAAAAAGGAAACATATGAAAAGGCTGAACTCGGATGCTCGATAAGGAGGAAACATATGAGATATCAATCAAAGCAACATAAGTGATCAAAGGGATGATCATAATGGAGTGAAAATAAAGTTGACCTATAGGTTTGAAAGCATAATCATGGTACCTTACAATAATATAAGGAAATCACACCCACTTGAATATAAACCCTGGAAACAGAAACATGAATCATAACATAAAGATATGGCATAGTGTAAGAATGTGTCAAATACATAATCTTGGGATATTATTACCATATGTCAAGGATAACCGCCAAGACCATCATAGCGTAGTGGACTAGGCTAATCGCTCATGTCTCATAACATAGTTAACTAAGTTCATTGCCCATGTTCCACAACATAATTTTCCCATGAGAAGTAAAAGATTAACCAATGCATTTGAGGCCTATATAATTTTTGGACCGCCTATCACTTAGTTATATCCCTACAAATGTGTGTCATATTAACAAAAAAATAATAACAAATCCATCAAAAGACAAAATATAATTAACCCATGAAAATAAAATGTGTTATACAACAGTTTTCATGATATAAAAAAATTATCTAGAAAAAGAAATCGGATGATACCATAAAATAATATCCCCAAATAAACATAAGAAACATCAAATGGGTATAACATATATGGTTATTGCTATAGATAAAAAATTCTTCCAAGGAAGAAAAAAAAATTGTATGAAAATCAAGTATAAATAAATTTTGTATTTTGTTATATTTTTTATAAATAAATAAAGTATGAATAAATGATTTCAAAAGGAGAAATACAAAAAAAATAGAGCATTGAATATGAAGACTTCTAAAGGAAGCCATAGAAAGAATATATAAGAAAGGGGTGGGAGAAGTAGACCGAGTGAGAAACGTAAAAAAGGAGATAGAAAATGATTCCCCTCCAACCTTCATATGTAAGTCACAATAAATGGAAATAAACAATATATTGTAGTATAAATAGAATATAGGATATAGAATACATCCATGAAAATGATTCCCTCGTTTTTGATTATTTATACAATCATAAACTATTATTTTAAAAATGAATTTAATTTTAATATTACCATTCCAAAATCATAAACATAATATAATAATTAATTAATACCATAGATTAATAGTAATTAAGTTTTTGATCATCCATGACAAAAATGATGAAAATCATATAGCATCATTCATTAGATGGTTAAACGTACCTAAATTAGAACATACTATAACCGACGAATGAGTAAGAACATGTAGTTATATTTTTTCAATATAATTTTTATTGATTTATAATGATATTAATAATATGATATTGGTGTCTTAAATCGGATTTAAGAAGAGGTAGAGGTATAAGATAAATGAAATAAATTATGGAGAAAATGAAAGTTATGGTAGAGAGTTGAATATTCCCAGAAGCACCTTCTTTGAACTAAAAAAATTGGGTCTCCTTCATGTGTCTAGAGACTTAAAAATGTGAAAGACATGTTTGAGAGGAAATTTGGGTCAAGATTTGAGCGAACTAAATAGTATGTGAGGTTTAGTGGAGTCCTTTTTTAGATGATTTTTGAGTTATATATTTTAAAAAACTCATTCCTTAAAGGTTAAGGAATGTCTTTCAGTTAGCAAGTGGCCCATCAGTGAGAAAAACAATGGAAGGTTAGGATTCCCTTAATTATTGAGATATATATTGATTTTCTATATGTTTATACACCATTTATACCATAACGGTATTTTAAAGCATTTACCATTTTCCATCATATTTCACTATTCCCCCTTAGAAAATGTTTTTTTCATGCTAAAAAATGAAATTGACCATCTTATTTTTTCTTGTCCATTACATGACCAAGAACCATCTTTATTAAAATTTAAAACATACCACATTGAATTCATTGGACCAAGGGAGGTTCCCCTAATTTCATCGCCAACATAAATAACATTATAGTATAAAAATAATAAAAGCATTCCACTCCTTACAATTTGTTGTTCCCACATGAGAATTGCACTTGTTGTCAATAAGTTCAATGTGTGTTTAGTGTGATGATGATGATGTTTGGAGGATTATTATGGATTCATGCAAAGACATTAGATGTCATGCTTGATGTAGCATCCATGTAAGACCATAAGATAATTGAGAACTCATAAGATAATTCACTTACGCGAACCAGCCCGTAAGATAATTGAGAGCAAAAGTCAGATGTTTTGCAAAGACATTTATCTTATACGGACCACCTCATAAGATAATTCACTTAAGCGGACTAGCTCGTGAGATGATTGAGGTTCGTAAGAGAAATATCTTATGTGTGAAATATCCTACAAGGGATTTATCCTACGCACATGAGAAATATTCTACAGGGAAATATTCCATGTCACAAGCTGAAGGACGTGGCCAAGACAAGTGTTGTCATACACGTGCAGATTTCGAATAAGTTTAAAGAAGAGGATTTTTTAGAGGATTTCAAAGAAGGAAAAACCTGATTCTTGGGGTGATTTAAATGAGAAGCCTTGATCGAAAATCAAGGAGAGCCAACAGGAGTCTTGAAGGAGGCACACCTGGGTATTGGAAGAAGCTAAGGGAGAACCAAATCGTTCAAAGAACTGGAGAAAGTTCCAAGAATAGCATACTGCTGAAAATCTTAAAGTTATACGCCAACAAGCTAGATCCTACAGGCTCATGGAGGAAGATCACTCGGAAGGAGGACCTTCTACTATTGGATCAACACATAAAGTGATGGAGCTGGTAACTGGGAGTATAACCAGTTGTTGAAGAGGCTCGGGACTCGGAAGTATAACCAGTTGAGAAGGTGATTGGGGGCTATAACCAATCACGCTCCTATGGACACACGCAACCATTGTAATTGATAATAAAATTATAATGGAGAATCCATATTGGGGGAATAACCAACACGGCAAAGAGTACCCCTTTTAGTCGAACCTTGTAAATATTGTATGCTACACTCTCTTTCTTTGTTATTGCACGCGAAGGTGAGGGTGTGAGAAATCGAGTAAATCAAGAACTTTAACAGGTTCAAGAGGTTGGGTTACGAAGGGAATAATTCGTAAAAGAAAATAGATCATTGATTCACCTCCACCCCCTCTCGGTGATCCAACACACCTGGGAGTAGCAATATTTCAGAAAACATTTTATTTAATAATCCACACTAATATTTTCCCCTCAATAAAATATATTCATCATTCAATGACATATCATATCAAACTGCATTTATTATGCATTAAATAAATATATATAATCATACCACATGAATGAATAATGAATTGCCATTTGAAAAACAATATTTCATATACATAATTTCATAACATAACATGCAAGATATTTATTTAACATATTTCCCACCATCTATTAACATTACGTCTTACAACTTGTATTAAGTAGATTTCAAGGAGAAACAACAAATTAAATAACTGGATACAAATTATATGCCATAAAAACAACCAAACCATGTTATCGTACAAAAAAAGACCACCGGCTCTATCAAACAAGAGCCAGACACATTATCCAAAATTGTAAAAAAACAAGAAAATCAGAAAATATACTGACCCCTCATGTGGGAACAACAAAGATCTCGAACTGAGACTTGTCGAGTGTATCGAAATAAGGATGGTCCAGGGCAGCCATTGCTGAGATTCTGTCATCAGGATCATATTTCAGCATCTTGGATAAAAGATCAATTCCTTCAGGCCCCAGTGATGGAACAATAGAGGCCAGGTTTTGAGTCTCCTGTTGTGGATACATGTCCCAGTAACGTGAAAAATAATCAACATCGGGCCGTTGTTTCTCAGCCGACGTTCCCAGTAAGCTGGATATGAGTGTAAATTGCTCGAACTCAGAGGCCCCAGGGAATAGAGCATGTTTTCTGGCCATTTCAGCGAAAATGCATCCAACAGACCACATATCAACGCCGGTCGAGTAATGAGTTGATTCCAGCAACACTTCTGGTGCTCGGTAACGGAGTGACATTGTCTCAGAAGCGAAGGTTTTGAGAGGCCGGGTGAGGGGGAGATGTGCAATCTTGAGGATGCCCTTGTCCTTGTCGACGAGAAGATTCTGGGGTTTTAGATCACGATGGAGGACGCCATGGCTGTGGCAGTGGGCAACGCCGTGGCAGAGCTGGTAAAGAAAACTCTGGATGATGGAAGGGGGGAGGGCCTCAGTGTGGGAGTCAATGAATTTCTTGAGATCTGTGTCTAGATACTCAAAGACCAGGTACCGGAAAGCCGTGCCATTCTTTTCAATGTGCTCCGTGCAGAGAAGCCGGACGACGTAGGAGGAGTGGGAGAGCATCTGAAGGAGTGACACCTCCTCCATCTCCAGCGTCGTCTTCTTCAGCGCCACAAACCGCCCCGTCTCCTTGTCCCTCGCCTGGTAAACCCTCCCACATGCATTCTCCAGTTTCTCGTACTTGTCCATTTGTCCCTGACTGAGACTTGCTGTCTGCGCTTATCGTTCCGCGTGAAGATCATCGAAGGCGTGCCGGATCGTTCCGCTTCACAACAAGTATAACTTCTGAATATCCCTGCCATAAGAAAACCCTAATACAGAGAAACACCTCCGGTGCCGGGTCAAAATATCCGGTCCCATCAAATTATACCGGAAATTGAAATGAGCGGGGGGATGCGCGAATAAACATCTCAAATTTTATGAACAAATTATAGATATTATCTATGGCATAAGAAAACCGTAATACAGAGAAACACATGTGCAGGGTCAAAATATTCGGGCCATCAAATTATATAGGAAATTGAAATAAGCGGTGGAATCCAAGAATAAACATCTCAACTTTTATTAACAAATTATATGTATTAAATGTTTAGGGGTACAATTACATTTAAACACACACACCACACACACAGACTGGAAATACAGGCCATAACCCCCAAGGGATAACCAACTCATCTTTCCCTATTTTTTTCATTAATCATGGGTTCACTATTAAAACCCCCATATATTTATATTCTGAACAAGTTATTTATCTAGCACATCACGAGATGTCAACATGTCGTTAATTTACTCTGTTATATAGCATGAATTAATCAGGAACCACAACTATCTACATGGGGAACTATGTTAAGTTACAAAATTATTTACATGCTCATACAAAAATACATTTTAATATAATTGAATCAACTCCACAAATATCATTTGTTCTATATATAACCACATTAAACCACAATTGTTTATTTAATTAAAAATTTCATTATTCTTTTCATCAATAAAATATTTATTCATTAGTGAAAATTTTCATCAAACCCATTTAATATCCCATCAAAATCAAATCATCATTTTACCCATTGAAAAATTAACAAAGTATTATATTTTGAATTTTCATGTCTCTACATTACAGACACCTTTGAAACTTTTATGAAAAGCTTCACCAATATCAAATGTGGATATACATTAATGTGGAGAAATAATTAATGATAAAGAAGATATGGTTTCACATAACATCAAAGGATTTTTTTTGTAGTAGCATGCTCACTATGAAATCATGGAGGAATGAGATCATGTTAATTGAAACTCAATTCAATAAAAGAAACTCGATGAGTAATAATCAAAGAGGAGACTACATTTAACAAACTGTAACTCAGAACTCGATTAAGCCACCATTATTTCATTGAGTCACTTAGAGAAAAGATAAGAAGTGATGAAATAACACTTCTCATCAAGAAAACAATTTATAAAATATAAATATTATAGGATTTCACTAAAAAATGATAACATGTTAATGGAAATGACAAAAGATCATCTCACCTATGACTAAGGATAACTTTCAATACCTTCACTCGTTGATCCATTTGGAACTAAGGTACACTTATACACCCAATGTCCCATTTCATTACAAAAGAAACAGATCAACCCTCTCATTTTAGATAATCTCTAACTACTCATACCTAAGGTTCATAATTGCATTAATTCTCTATGAGAATGCCTTAACATTCACCTATGAGAACCATTGTGATAAGACTTAAGACATATGGAATTAATCACCCCATTTTTAACATATTTTTAAAGAGTATTACCATAAACAAGAGACCTAGATAAAATCCTTTCCAGAACTTATGCATGACTCCTTGCTTCCTTTTAGGCATTTAATCAAAGTGAAAATACATGCTTTTGAATCTCCAGCCTCAAAGCATACTCAAAATGCATTGTTCATATTTAATCGTGAGTTAGAAAATTAATATAAAGACTTATCATCTTCTTGAAATGAACTCCATGATCGCACACATTGGATTCTCTTTGCTAAATTTCAATGAGACCCTCCACACATTCATCCCTTTGAACGCATAAAACAAATTCATGCTTAGGTCATGAAATTATCCCCAATAAATCTTTTATTAATTCCCATGATCCATTCTCCACCAATTTCGAGCCACATCATGAAGCAAACCTGCTACTAGGGGTACTAAAAATTGGCCTAGAGTTTTAACCAAATGAAAAATAACATCAATTTCATCTTTTCATTTTTTATGCTTCAAGGTCTGATACTTTACTAAAAAGCTTTGGTGCACCTAATAGTTGAAATTTGGATGATATCGTGTTTCATGATCCCTCTATTCCATCCTCGTGCCCATCTTTCGGACAATGCTTTGGTGGCATCCCTTTAACTTAATCATAACAACTAACTTCAAAAGAACATATAAAACAATATTCTATAGACAATCTAAATGATGCATGATCTCTTACATATATTCCAACATGAAAGAAAATACACTCATTCATTGAGTATACCACTATATTACCAAATCGACCCAACCTCACATGTAACTACTCCAAATTCCACTCTAATGAACCATGCTCTAACACCATTGTGTCATTACTCAATTCCCTTAAGACCCCACCCGACTTAGTGATGAAACTGAGAGATAACCCTGGAAGCATGCCTATAATAGGTTAAAGGTTATCGATTAGCACCTAGGGTATCAACTAAAATATACAGGGGCATTTCCATTAATATAAAATCAGTAACCCTAAATACAACTATTTAAACCCAAATACCAATGACTACAACAAAAACACATCATACATTTATACCCACGACAAGGCTTGAATGTGGCTATAGATGGACTATAATCCCAGTCATACCCGACTATGGCCATAAGGGAGTGCGAAACAATTTATAGCCATGATGAATATAACATACCGTTACTTCTTCCAGGCACTCCTCCGTTCATGTTTCATTCTATCGTCCTCGTCTGGGTGTGTGTCACGAACCAGCTCAGGTACCCTGGTAACTCGATAACCGAGCTGGCTCTGACATAGCCCGAAGGGCATTCCCGATCCCCACGGGTCGACGACTACCACCTGACATCACACAACATGCAAGTGGGAACAATTTTGCCACCAACAATGCCGAAGAAAAGAAACAAGACAATATGCATATCAAAAAGAAACTCCATTGGGAGTAATGTACCAGAATACAAAGAGGCATAAAAAGCCCAAAAAACTACAAACCAAGTACTAAAAATGTTAAAACAACCCCAAGGTCCCTAAGTACACAACTCACCAAGACTAAAGATCAATAGCTAGATCCACCTTCAAGAGATCCCTTCCCTTTGCTCGAACCTGGAAGAAGAAAGTCCACAAACACCCGAAGGAAAAAGTAGGGTGTGAGCCTAAGCCCAATAGGATACCACTAAAGATTCCATAATAGATTCCAAATATAGATTATCCAAAGAAAAGCTTTCAATTTTTAAAGTAAACAGGTTTGGCAATCCAAAATCATATTTAAACAAAACATGATATACATTTTCAAATTATGGAAATAAATATTCAAAGCAATGATATTACAAATGATGGAATATTTCTAAAATAATGGCTTAAATAAAACATTTATATAAAACAATTTTTATAAATTCAACAGGCATGTAAAGCAGTTCAAAAGAACTGACATACATTTATATCTCAAATATAGATAAACAAGCGAGCAACATGGTCATCTGCCAAAAGGTACGATAATATTAACCAGTTATAGGATTCCGCACTCTCTATGAGAACTCAGCAAAATGTGTATACACACGTCCCTATGACACTGTCCAAAGGAGACTCGTCACCAACCCATCAGGGATGTAACCCGCCGCAAGTATGTTTTAGAATGTTGTCGTAGCGTAGAGTGTATCCAAATAACTCACTAACTACCTAAGGCTTGCATGTGCTCTTACATGATGAGTGAACTATTTTAATAATGCTTAAAAATACGATCAATCCCATTCTTCCATTTCAAATGTTCCAATTTCATTCCATTTAAAACCAAAATAGGTTTTATTAAAAAACATGTCTTTTTCATAAGATAAAACCAATGAGTTTCTATCAAATCATTTTAAGCCATTTTCACCAGTTTTAAATCCATTCAAAACCAATTCCATCATTACACAATTTATTTCCACAATTAAATTCAACAATTTAATTAAAATTATTTCCATCAAATCCAAAATTTAAATTAAACAATTTAAATTAGACAATTTTCATAAACACACCCAATTCAAAGGAATTGAGGGTTTTCCAAATTTCCATGCCAAAACCATTTCAAATACCTCGATTAATTGGAATTGGGTTTTTATCAACTTAATTGAAATCAAATTTGAGCAATTGAATTTAAATCACCAATTGAAATAAATCAAGCAATACACGGATAATCAATTTGGCTAAACATAACGGAACCACCTACCTCAAGGTCTTTGATGTTAGCAGCGAAGATAAACCACCCTATGTGGTTCAAAACACCTCCTCACGGACTTATTATCATAAGCGTTGATACAACAATGGTCGATGTTCGTCAAGGGTTCCTAGAACCGGAATCCGATATTTTATTTCAAAAGGAAATAAAATATCAAATGCGATGAAAGTTTCTCTCTCTTGAATAATACTCAAAATTATCGAATAAAATATTACATGCAATTTTATTTTCTCTCACCTAGATAATCTCCAGATTATCGTTTTAAATTATCACATGTGATGATAATTTATCTCACCAGGATAAGTTTCAATATATATATATATGTATGTATGTATATATATATATATTATCGCATCAGAGTAATTATCTTTGATAAACTCACAATTATCATTCGATTATTATATTAATTATCTTTTGATAATTTAAGTTAAAATTATCTATGATATTTCCATGCAATTGATCTTTAATAATTCATTACAATTTATCATTCGATAATTCTTAATAATTATCTTTTGATAAACTAAATAATTATTGTTTCTCAATTAACATATGCAAATTTTCTTCTACAAATTATCCTTTGACTATTTGGTGTAATTATATTCTAAAATTATTCCATGCAAGTTATCAATTCTCAATTATATATGATAGCCATGAAATAATCCCTTGACAATTTGATATAATTATCATCTAATAATTCTTCAACTAATAACCGATAATCTATGTAACAATACTTTGATATATCTAGGTTTTATTATTTATTTTAAATTCCACCATTGTTTCATGATTTTAAGATGGAAGAAAAAAAATTAAAAAAAAAGAATTAACATGGAAGAACCATCTTATGTGCACCACGCAAGGAAGGGGTAGCGGCCACCGTCACCTCGATCAGGAGGGTGAACCAAAATCAGTTGAACAGGGGTGCGGACGAGGATCCGAGGTTACTCGAACCCAGAAAAAACAACATACATGGGTCCAAAATTGTTCGGGTATTTAAAGATCCGAGAAACACATAAATTCATAAACCCATTTAATAATCAGATTTAAATTGTCAATCAACCTGAGAATCAATGCGGATTCGTTTATTTATCACATTTAAGGCATTTCCAATTTTTAATCAGTAAAAAACGAATGATTTAAAGCTTTTGGTTTCATCCGGGAGTTAAAAATGGAGGTGTGACGTCAATAGGTAGAAGATGAACAGTAACCCGTTTTTTTAATTAATTTAATAATTAAATGAATTAATTATTTAATGTAAAAATTAAATGACACCAAAATCCCATTGCGAATGTAAGTGATACCCCATCTAGGGTAAACACCCTGTTCCGGACCCAACAGTGGTCTCAGATTTTCCATACGATGCACCGTTTAAGAGATAATTAATTATTTTTAATAAATAATATATTAAATATTATTTAAAAACTTTATCTCACGAGCGAGACATCTACATGTTCAACGCCTTTGAATGTTATACCCTTCATAGGGTTAACACTATATTTCAGACATAACCATGGCCTCAAATTTCTCATACGACAGACCGTTTTTAAGTTATTAAATTATTTTGAATAAATTGCTCATGCTTAAAATAATAAATTTAATATTTTTATTCCTTCCTCTTCGAGACTTTGAATACCAAAAAAACTCATACTTACATAGTGTTTAACTTGGAAAATATTTAATTGAATAAATTAGAGCATTAATTGGGCGTTTTACCATTTTTGCGACGTGTTTGAACAAAAACACAACCTTTTACTGATAAACAATTTTTTTCACAATTAACATAATAAAAATTTAACATAAAAGGGTTTAAGAATACCTGAAATAGTAACGTGATTTTAGAACCTCCCCACCATAGGATCTTTTTGTCCCTAGAAAGCCTGTGAAGAATCCTCCGCGTCAAAAAGATGAGGCCACTGCTCTCTCATAAGTGCCTCCCTTTACCACGTCTCATGAGAATCAGAACCATGCTGCAATACATGGAACACATTATGTATCGACGTCAGCTGTGGTGGTAGAGCTAGATGGTAAGAAACTTTCCCGACATGACCAATAACCTCATAAGGTCCCACAAAATGAGGAGCAAGCTTCCCTTGCCTCCCAAGCCGTCGATGACCTAATCGGGGTGAAACCTTCAAGAACACCTGGTCACCAACTGAGAACTCTAAAGGTCTACGACGACGATCAACATAAGACTTGTACCGACTCTGTGCTATCAACATTCTTTGATGAATCAACTGGATCTTAGCTGTCATCACTTGGACCAAACTCGGTCCTACCAAGGAAATTTCACCAATCTCTGACCAACATAAATGAGATTTACAAGGACAACCATACAATGTCTCAAAAGGAGCCATTTTGATCGCAGACTGATAACTATTGTTATAAGAAAACTCAACTAGCCCCAGATGATAATCCCAAGACCCACCAAAGTCAGGAACACATGCGTGGAGCATATCCTCAAGGATCTGAATAGCTCTCTCAGTCTGGCCATCTGACTGTGGATGGTAGGTCATGCTCAAATGGACCTGAGATCCCAGTGCCTCCTGAAGGCCTCTCCAAAAGAGAGAAGTAAACTGAGGATCCCTATCAGAGACTATAGCAGACAGAACTCCGTGCAAACGAACAATTTCTTTCACATAGATATTTCCCAACTCCTCAACTTTGGTTGTATCTCGAATAAGTATAAAGTGAGACGACTTGGTCAGCCTGTCGATCATAACCTATATCGCGTTCTTCTTCCTTTGGGTTAGAGGTAACCCAACCACAAAGTCCATAGATATTTTATCCCACTTCCATGTAGGGACTGGAAGTGGTTGAAGCAAACCTGAAGGTTTCTGGTGCTCGGCTTTCACCTGCTGGTCTGTATAGCAACGAGATACAAAATCAGCAATGTCCCGTCTCATACCTGGCCACCAGAACTATCGCCGCATATCATAGAACATCTTCGTGGTTCTCGGGTGCACATCCCACTGAGAGTTATGACAATCCCCCATCACATCTTTCCTTGCCGATAACGACACAACGTAATGGTTTCGATAACACAGAACACCCTCTTTGGAGAACGACCACTGGGTGTTGGTCTCCCCACCATAAAGAGAGTCCCTAATGCTATGGAATTCATCATCTAGTTATTGTTCCTTAATAATTAACTCGAGAAGAGAAGATGTCAACTGGACACTTTCTAAAGAAACTTCATTCCCCTTCCACTGAACACCAATATGCAATTGAGCAAAAAGAGCCATAAAACTCCACTCTTATGAAGATTCTTTCATAGCATGTGATGGAAGTTTACTGCTTAACACATCTACAACTACATTCCCTTTCCCCGGGGTATAGGCAATGTCAAAGTCGAAATATTGCAGGTACTCCACCCAATGCCTTTGGCGGAGATTCAAATCCTTTTGAGAGAAGATATAACTCAAGCTCTTGTAGTCTGAATACATAGTAAACCTTTCTCCATAAAGGTAATGTCTCCAACACTTAAGTTCATTCATTACAGCTGCAAGTTAAAGGTCATGGGTAGGATAGTTCTTCTCATGAGGCTTAAGCTGACGAGATCCATAGGCAACAACATGATTACCTTGCATAAGGACACATCCCAAACCTGAACCCAATGCATCACAGAAGACCACGCAACCTATCCCAGCCTCAGGAAGAGTTAACACCAGCACAGTAGTAAAAAGACACTTTATCTCAATAAAAGAACTCTGACATTTATCATTCCAGGAAAAATTCACTCCCTTTTGAGTCAGAGCAGTCATTGGAGAAACTAACTTTGAGAAGTCTTTAACAAATAGGCGATAATATCCTGCTAAGCCTAAGAAGCTCAGAATCTTGAAAACATTTTGTGGTTGTTCCCAAGTCATAACAGCCTTCACCTTCTCAGGATCAACTGATATTCCTTGTTCTGACATGACATGTCCCATGAATTTCACTTCCTGAATCCAGAAATCACACTTTGAAAGCTTGGCATAAAGTCAGTGATTCCTTAGAAGACTCAGAACTGTTCTCAAATGATGCACATGATCCTCCTCAAACTTGGAGTAGACAAGAATGTCATCCATAAAGACTACCACAAATGTATCTAGATACTCATGGAAAACCCTATTCATTAAAGCCATGAAAACTGCAAGAGCATTTGTTAGGACAAAGGGCATAATAAGGTACTCATAATGGCCATACCTACTTCAAAAAGCGGTCTTATGAATGTCAAATTCTTTTATCCTCAACTGATGGTAACCAGATCAAAGATCAATTTTTGAAAACCACTTCGCCCCTTTCAATTGATCAAATAAATCATCAATTCTTGGTAACAAATATTTATTCTTTATCATAACTCGATTGATCTTTCAATAATCAACACATAAGCGAAGAGAACCATCATCCTTCTTGGCAAAGAGAACTGGTTCTTCCCAAGGTGACACACTCGGGCATATAAATCCTTTCTCAAGAAGATCGTCTAACTAAGACTTCAGTTCTTTTAGTTCAGATGGAGCCATTTAGTAAGAGGGAATAAAAACTGGTTGAGTACCAGGCATTAAGTTAATAGAAAAATCAACCTCCCATACTAGTGGCAAACCAAAGAAGTCAGAAGGAAACACGTCGAAAAATTCAGAGACGACTGAAGGAAGATCACCACACATTGAATCTCTCTCTAGATCAAAAGAAAACACTGATATAACTTTCCCCAACTTTGGATAAGAGGGTCCGGCTCTGCTTGACCTTGGGTTCTATTCTCCTTGAAAAACAAGAGGCACACCACTGGGTGTAGTAAGGTAGAATCATCAAAGATAACAATCGATCCAGGATTTATTGGCAATGAGCCAATCCATCCCAAATATGACGTCAAAAGATTTCATGTCGAGAACCAAAAAACTCCAAGAATGATCAACATCTGATAGAGAGAAGACACAAGCAGGACTACAGAGACCCTTCTCTCTCATTGTTCCAAGGGGTGTAGTAATATCCATCGCACAAGATAAAAGATCCATAGGTAGATTAAGAAGATTAACAATATGAGTTGAAATAAATGAGTGAGATGCACTAGTATCAAAAAGAGTGATCACTAAAGATGAAGCTATAATAATGGTACCTCTCACAGTTGGAGGACCTGTATCAGCTACCTTTGGCGACTCTTCCACTGCGTGAAGAAGCTTCGTTCCAGATGCCTGTGGCTGGAACCCTTTTGTACATGAAACATTTGATTTCCCCATAGTTTTTGGAGGTGCTGATGATCCTGTTCCACTACGTGGAGTAGAGAAGTGATGGCAGAATCTCTGTAAGTGCCCTAAACGTCCGCAGGAGCTACCGTTCTTGGGTGCCTCAATGCAAACCCTCTTAGAATTTCCTAGCTTTCCACACTGATAGCAAGTCCATGAAGCCCCTCCCGGTGCTACCAGAGGTCTGTAATGACTTTGTTGTTGAGAACTACCATGAGAAACGTCACGCTTCCGTTTTCCTTTAAAGGAACCAACACTACCAATAGGAGGAAAAGGAACTACCTTCAACCCTGACTTTCCTACTAGGTCCATCTCAGCCATCATCTCCCTATCCAGCACATCAACATAAGTGGTTAGCTTCAGTAAGAAAACCTGAGAATGGATATCTGATCAAAGTCCCAACTCAAATCGTCGAGCCCTCATCTTCTCATTAGATACAATCTCAGGATCAAACTGTACCAACTCAGAAAATTGATTTGAGCACTCAATCACGGTTTTGTTGGCCTACTCAAGCTTGAAAAAATCCACAGCCTTGGCCAACACCATTGATTCTGGATAGAACTGGTTAGTGAAAAGAATCCAAAAGTCTTTCCACTCAAAAACCTCATGTTTCCCAACCATCACCATCATGTCCCACCATCTTTACTTGATCCCTCCAACACGAAGGTGTCACACTTCACCTTGATCACATCAGGTGTCTCCAAGAACCCAAACAAATGTTCAATCTTACTCAACCATTCCTCAGCATGTTGAGGTTCTTTGGAGCCTTTGAAAACTGGTGGCTTCTGGTGTAGGAACTCTTGAGAACGATTTCAAAGAATATCACTATGAGGATCTATAACTGGAGCCTGAACAGGAAATGGAGGTGGTGCCTGTCCTAGAGCATAGACAGTGCGAACAACCACCTCAACCAGACTCAGATCCACAATAGGACTCCCTTGATGAGATTTAGCATCATCCTTTTTTTGGATCCGATTCCCACGTCTTCTAGGAGGGATGATGCCACACAACATAAAAAAAATAAAAAGACATTATATTAACACTCAAACAGAGTAATAAGAAAAACTATTCTTAATAGAAGGGATAACAAGATTTGGATTCCACTCTATCCAAATAAAAACAGGGAAAATACTAGAACTAATCCACAAGTCGTATTTCCCTAACCAACCCTGGTGACTTAAGGTTCATTACGGTGATAGTTTTCCAGGCATCATAACTACCTCCTAAGTCCTGAAAAGAATACTCAAATTCATAATGTCATCAAGGCAAGATGCTTAACCTCCCTTTGATACCATTTTGTCACAAACCAACCCAAGTACCCTGGTAACCTGATAACCGAGCTAGCCCTAACATAGCCCGAAGGGTGTTCCTGGTCCCAACGGGTCGACAACTAGCACCTGGCATCACACAACATGCAAGTGGGAGCGATTTTTCCACCAACAATGCGGAAGAAAATAAACAAGCGAGTATGCATATAAAAAAGAAACTCCACTAGGAGTAATGTATTAGAATACAAAGAGGCATAAAAATCCCAAAGTACTACAAACCAAGTACTAAAAATGAAGAAAAAACCCCAAGGTCCCTAAGGACACAACTCACCAAGACCAAAGATCAATAACTGGATCCACCTCCAAGAGATCCCTTCCCTTTGCTCGAACCTGGAAGAAAAAAGTCCACAAACAACCGAAGGAAAAATTAGGGTGTGAGTCTAAGCCCAATAGGATACCACCAAAGATTCCATAATATATTCCAAATATAGATTATCCAAAGAAAATATTTCAATTTTTAAAGTAAATAGGTTTGGAAATCCAAAATCATATTTAAACAAAACATGATATACATTTTCAAATTATGGAAATAAATATTCAAATCAATGATATTACAAATGATGGAATATTTCTAAAACAATGGCTTAAATAAAACATTTATATAAAACAATTTATATAAATTCAGCAGGCATGTAAAGCAGTTCAAAAGCATTAGCATGCATTTATATCTCAAATATAGATAAACAAGCGAGCAACATGGTCATCTGCCAAAAGGTATGACAGTATTAACCAGTTATAGGATTCCACACTCTCTATGTGAACTCAGAAAAATGTGTATACACACGTCCCTATGACACTGGCCAAAGGAGACTCGTCACCAACCCATCAGGGATGTGACCCGCCACAAGTATGTTTTAGAATGTTGTCGTAGCGTAGAGTGTATCCAAATAACTCAATAACAACCTAAGGCTTGCATGTGCTTTTACATGATGAGAGAACTATTTTAAGAATGCTTAAAAATATGATCAATCCCATTCTTCCATTTCAAATGTTCCAATTTCATTCCATTTAAAACCAAAACAGGTTTTATTCAAAAACATGCCTTTTTCACAAGATAAAACCAATGAGTTTCTATCAAATCATTTTAAGCCACTTTCACTAGTTTGAAATCCATTCAAAACCAATTCCATCATTACACAATTTATTTCCACAATTAAATTCAAAAATTTAATTAAAATCATTTTCATCAAATCCAAAATTTAAATTAAACAATTTAAATTAGACAATTTCCATAAACACTCCTAATTCAATGGAATTGGGGGGTTTCCAAATTTCCATGCCAAAACCATTTAAAATACCTGGATTCATTGGAATCGGGTTTTTATCAACTTAATTGAAAGTAAATTTGAGAAATTCAATTTAAATCATCAATTGAAATAAATCAAGCAATACAAGGATAATTAATTTGGTTAAACCGAATGGAACCACCTACCTCAAGGTCTTTGATGTTAGCATCGAAGATAAACCACCCTATGTGGTTCAAAACACCTCCTCACAGCCTTATTATCATAAGCGTCCATACACCAATGGTCGACATTCATCAAGGGTTCCTAGAACCAGAATCAGATATTTTATTTCAAAAGGAAATAAAATATCACATGCGATGATAGTTTCTCTCTCTTGAATAATACTCAAAATTATCGAATAAAATATTAGATGCAATTTTATTTTCTCTCTCCAAGATAATCTCCAGATTATCATTTTAAATTATCACATGCGATGATAATTTATCTCACCAGGATAAGTTTCAATATATATATATATATGTGTATATATGTATATTATCGCATCTGAGTAATTATCTTTGATAAACTCACAATTATCATTCGATTATTATATTAATTATCTTTTGATAATTTAAGTTAAAATTATCTTTGATATTTACATGCAATTGATCTTTAATAATTCATTCCAATTTATCATTCGATAATTCTTAATAATTATCTTTTGATAAACTAAATAATTATTGTTTCTCAATTAACATATGAAAATTTTCTTCTACAAATTATCCTTTGACTATTTGGTGTAATTATATTCTAAAATTACTCCATGCAAGTTATCAATTCTCAATTATATATGATAGCCATGGAATAATACCTTGACAATTTGATATAATTATCATCTAATAATTCTTTAACTAATAACCGATAATTTATGTAACAATACTTTGATAAATCTAGGTTTTATTATTTATTTTAAATTCCACCATTGTTTCATGATTTTAAGATGGAAGAAAAAAAAATTAAAAAAAAAATTAACAAGGAAGAACCTGCTTATGTGCACCTTGTAAGGAAGGGGTAGCGGCCACTGTCACCTCAATTAGGAGGGTGAACCAAAATCAGTTCAACAGGGGTGCGAAGGAGGATCCGAGGTTACTCGAACCCATCAGAAACAACATACATGGGTCCGAAATTGTTCGGGTATTTAAAGATCCAAGAAACACATAAATTCATAAACCCGTTTAATGATCAGTTTTAAACTTTTAATCAACCTGATAATCAATGCAGATTCGTTTATTTATCACATTTAAGGCATTTCCAGTTTTTAATCGGTCAAAATCGGATGATTTAAAGCTTTTGGTTTCATCCGGGAGTTAAAAATGGAGGTGCAACGTCAATAGGTAGAAGATGAAAAATAACCCATTTTTTTGGAATTAATTTAATAATTAAATGAATTAATTATTTAATGAAAAATTTAAATGACACCCAAAGCCCATTGCGAATGAAAGTGATACCCCTTCTAGGGTAAACACTCTGTTCCGGACCCAATAGTGGTCTCAAATTTTCCATACAACGCATCTTTTGAGAGATAATTAATTTTTTTTAATAAATAATATATTTAATAATATTTAAAAACTTTATCTCATGAGAGAGACATCTACATGTCTAGCTGCTTTGAATGTTATAACCTTCATAGGGTAAACACTATATTTCAGACATAACAGTGGCCTCAAATTTCTCCTAGGATGGACCGTTTTTAAGTTATTAAATTATTTTTAATAAATTGCTCATGATTAAAATAATAAATTTAATATTTTTATTCTGTCCTCTTCGAGACTTTGCAGACCGAAAAAAACTCATACTTACATAGTGTTTAACTTAGAAAATATTTAATTGAATAAATCGAAGCATTAATTGGGCGTTTTACCATTCTGCGACGTGTTTGAACAAAAACACAATTTTTTACTGATAAACCATTTTTTTAAAAATTAACATAATAAAAATTTAACATAAAAGGGGTTTAGGAATACCTGAAACAATAACGTGATGTTACAACCTCCCCACCATAGGATCTTTTTGTCCCTAGAAAGCCTGTGAAGAATCCTCCGTGTCAAAAAGATGAGGCCACTGCTCTCTCATAAGTGCCTCTGTTTCCCACGTCTCATGAGAATCAGAACTATGCTGCCATAGTACATGGATTAGAGGTATCATCATCCCATGAATTACCTTGGTCTCAGAATCAACAACCCTAACTGGTCGTTCAGTCACAGATAAATCTGGTTCAATCTCAAGATCATTCCAGCTCAAAATATGAGATGAATCCGAGAGATACTTTCGTAGCTGCGATACATGGAACATGTTATGTATCGACGTCAGCAGTGGTGGTAGATCTAGATGGTATGCAACTTTCACTACATGACCAATAACCTCAAAAGGTCCCACAAAACGAGGAGCAAGCTTCCCTTGCCTCCCAAGCCGTCGATGACCTAATCGGGGTGAAACATTCAAGAACACCTGGTCACCAACTGAGAACTCTAAAGGTCTATGACAATGATCAATATAAGACTTGTACCGACTCTATGCTATCAACATTATTTGACGAATCAACTGGGTCTTAGGTGTCGTCTCTTGGACCAAACTCAGTCCTACCAAGGAAATTTCACCAATCTCTGACCAACATAAAGGATATTTACAAGGACGACCATACAATGCCTCAAAAGGATCCATTTTGATCTCAAACTGATAACTGTTGTTATAAAAAAACTCAATTATCCCCAGATGATCATCCAAAGACCCACCAAAGTCGAGAACACATGCGTGAAGCATATCCTCAAGGATCTGAATAGCTCTCTCAGTCTGGCCGTCTGACTGTGGATAGTAGGCCGTGCTCAAACAGACCAGAGATCTTAGTGCCTCCTGAAGGCCTCTCCAAAAGCAAGAAGTAAACTGAGGATCCCTATCAGAGACTATAGCAGACGGAACTCCGTTCAAACGAAAAATTTATTTCACATAGATATTTCCCAACTCCACAACTTTGGTTGTATCTCGAATAAGTATAAAGTGATCTGACTTGGTCAACCTGTCGATCACAACCCATATTGCGTTCTTCTTCCTCTGGGTTTGAGGTAACCCAAACACAAAGTCCATAGAGATTTTATCCCACTTCCATGTAGGGATTGGAAGTGGTTGAAGCAAACCCGAAGGTTTCCGGTGCTCGGCTTTCACCTGCTGGCATGTATAGCGACGAGATACAAAATCAGAAATGTCTCGTCTCATACCTGGCCACTAGAACTGTCGCCGCATATCATAGAACATCTTCTTGGTTCCTGGGTGCACAACCCACTAAGAGTTATCTCAATCCCCCATCACATCCTTCCTTGCCGATAACGACACAACGTAACTGTTTCGATAACACAGAACACCCTCTTTGGAGAATAAACACTGGGTGTTGGTCTCCCCACCATAAAGAGAGTCCCTAATGCTATGGAATTCATCATCTAGTTGTTGTTCCTTAATAATTAACTCAAGAAGAGAATATTTCAATTGAACACTAGCTAAAGAAACTTCATTCCCCTTCCACTGAACACCAATATGCAACTGAGAAAAAAGAACCATAAAACTCCACTCTTCTGAAGATTCTTTCATAGCCTGAGATGGAAACTTACTACTTAACACATATGCAACTACATTCCCTTTACCCGGGGTATAGGCAATGTCAAAGTTGAAATATTTCAGGTACTCCACCCAAAGGCTTTGGCGGAGATTCAAATCTTTTTGAGAGAAGATATAACTCAATCTCTTGTGGTCTGAATACACAGTAAACCTTTCTCCATAAAGGTAATGTCTCCAACACTTAAGTGCGTGCATTACAACTGCAAGTTCAAGGTCATGGGTAGGATAGTTCTTCTCATGAGGCTTAAGATGAAAAGATCCATAAGAAACAACATGATTACCTTGCATAAGGACACATCCCAAACCTGAACCCGATGAATCACATAAGACCATATAACCTATCCCAGCCTCAGGAAGAGTTAACACTGGCGCAGTAGTCAAAAGACACTTTAGCTCAACAAAATAACTCTGAAATTTATCATTCCAGGAAAACTTCACTCCCTTTTGAGTCAGAGCAGTCATTGGAGAAGCTAACTTTGAGAAGTCTTTAACAAATCGACGATAATATCCTACTAAGACCAAGAAGCTCTAAATCTCAAAAACATTTCTTGGTTGTTCCCAAGTCATAACAGCCTTCACCTTCTCAGGATCAACTGATATTACTTGTTCTGACATGACATGTCCCAATAATTTCACTTCCCGAATCCAGAAATCGCACTTTGAAAGCTTGGCATAAAGTCGGTGATTCCTTAGAAGACTTAGAACTGTTCTCAAATGATGCACATGATCCTCCTCAAACCTGGAGTAAAAAAGAATGTCATCCACAAAGACTACCAAAAATCTATCTAGATACTCATGGAAAACTCTGTTCATCAAAGCCATGAAAACTACAGGAGAATTTTTTAGGCCGAAGGGCATAAAAAGGTACTCATAATGGCCATACCTACTCTGAAAAGCAGTCTTATGAATGTCAGATTCTTTTATCCTCAACCGATGGTAACCAGATCAAAGATCAATTTTTGAAAACCACTTTTCCCCTTTCAATTGATCAAACAAATCATCAATTCGTGGTAACAAATATTTGTTCTTTATCATAACTTGATTAATCTTTCGATAATCAACACATAAGCGAAGAGAACCATCAGCCTTCTTGGAAAAGAGAAATGGTGCTGCCCAAGGTGACACACTCGGGCATATAAATCCGTTCTCAAGAAGATCGTCTAACAAAGACTTCAGTTATTTTAGTTCAGCTAGATCCATTTGGTAAGAGGGAATAAAAACTGGTTGAGTACCAAGCATTAAGTTAATAGAAAAATCAACCTCCCTTACTGGTGGAAAACAAAAGAAGTCAGAAGGAAACATGTCGAGAAACTCAGCAACGACTGAAGGAAGATCAACACATATTGAATCTCTCTCTATATCAAAAGAAAACACTGATATAACTTTCCCCAACTCTGGATAAGAGGGTCCGACTCTGCTTGACCTTGGGTTCCATTCTCCTTGAAAAACAAGATGCACACCACCGGGTGTAGTAAGGTAGAACCATCGAAGATAACAATCGATCCAGGATTCATTGGCAATGACCCAATCCATCCCAAATATGACGTCAAAATATTTCATGTCAAGAACCAAAAAACTACAAGCATGATCAACATCTGATAGAGATAAGACACAGACAGGACTACGGAGACCCTTCTCTCTCATTGTACCAAGGGGTGTAGTAATATCCATCGCACAAGATAAAATCTCCATAGGTAGATTAAGCAGATTAACAATATGAGTTGAAATAAATGAGTGAGATGCACCAGTATCAAAAAGAGAGGTCACTAAAGATGAAACTATAGTAATGGTACCTCTCACAGTTGCAGGACCTGTATTAGCTACCTCTGGTGACTCTTCCACTGCGTGAAGAAGCTTCGTTCCAGATGACTGTGGCTGGAACCCTTTTGTAGGTGAAAAATTTGATTGCCCCACAGTTTTTGGAGGTGCTGATGATCCTGTTTCACTACGTGGAGTAGATAAGTGATGTTAGAATCTCTATAAGTTCCTTAAACGTCTGTAGGAGCTACAGTTCTTGGGTGCCTCACTGCAAAACCTCTTAGAATGTCCTAGCTTTCCACACTGATAGTGAGTCAATGAATCCCATCCTAGTGCTACCGGAGGTATGGAATGAATATGTTGTCGAGAACTACCATGAGAAACATCACGCTTTCGTTTTCCTTTAAAGGAACCAACACTACCACTAGGAGGAAAAAGAACTCCCTTCAACCCTGACTTTCCTGCCAGGTCTATCTCAACCATCATCGCCCTATCCAGCACATCAGCATAAGTGGGTAGCTTCAGTAAGAAAACCTGAGAATGGATATCTGATCGAAGTCCCAACTCTAATCATAGATCCCTCATCTTCTCATTAGATACAATCTCAGGAGCAAACTGTACCAACTTAGAAAAGCGATTTAAGTACCCAGTCACGGTTTTGTTGGCCTGCTCTAGCTTGAAAAAATCCACATCCTTGGAAAACACCATTGATTCTGGATAGAAATGGTTAGTGAAAAGAACCCTAAAGTCTTTCCACTCCAAACCCTCATGTTTCCCAGCCATCACTATCATGTCCCACCATCTCCAACTTGGTCCCTCCAACACGAAGGTGGCACACTTCACCTTGATCACATCAGGTGTCTCCAAGAACCCAAACAGACGTTCAATCTTACTCAACCATTCCTCAGCATGTTGAGATTTAGTGGAGCCTTTGAAAACTAGTGGGTTCTGGCATAGGAACTCTTGAGAATGATTTCGGAGAATATCACTATGAGGATCTATAGCTGGAGCCTGAATAGGAACTAGAGGTGGTGCATGTCCTAGAGCTTAGACAGTGTGAACAATCACCTCAACTAGACTCGGATCCATAATAGGACTCGCTTGCTGAGATTCAGCATTAGCCTCTTTTTGGATCCGATTCCCAGGTCTTCTCAGAGGCATGATGCTACACAACATCAAAAAAATAAAAAGACATTAGATTAACACGAAAACAGAGTAACAAGAAAAACTATTCTTAATAGAAGGGATAACAAGATTTGGATTCCACTCTATCCAAATAAAAACAGGGAAAATACTAGAATTAATCCACAAGTCGTATTTCCCTAACCAAACCTGGTGACTTAAGGTTCATTGCGGTGAGAGTTGTCTAGGCATCACAACTACCTCCTAAGTCCCGAAAAGAATACTCAAATGCATACTGTCATCAAGGCAAGATGCATAACCTCCCTTTGATACCATTTTGTCACGAACCATCCCGGGTACCCTGGTAACCCGATAACCGAGCTGGCCTTGACATAGCTCGAAGGGTGTTCCCAATCCTCACGGTTCGGCGACTAGCACCTGGCATCACACAACATGCAAGTGGGAATGATTTTCCCACCAACAATACAGAAGAAAAGAAACAAGACAATATGCATATAAAAAAGAAACTCCATTGGGAGTAATGTACCAGAATACACATAGGCATAAAAATCCCAAAGTACTACAAACCAAGTAGTAAAAATGGGAAAACAACCCCAATGTCCCTAAGGACACAACTCACCAAGACCAAAGATCAATAGCTGGATCCACCTCCAAGAGATCCCTTCCCTTTGCTCGAACCTGGAAGAAGAAAGTCTACAAACACCTGAAGGCAAAAGTAGGGGTGAGACTAAGCCCAATAGGATACCACCATATATTCCATAATAGATGCCAAATATAGATTATCCAAATAAAAGCTTTCAATTTTTAAAGTAAAGAGGTTTGGCAATCCAAAATCATATTTAAACACAACATGATATACATCTTCAAATTATGGAAATAAATATTCAAAGCAATGATATTACAAATGATGGAATATTTCTAAAATAATAGATTAAATAAGACATTTATATAAAACAATTTATATAAATTCAGTAGGCATGTAAAGTAGTTCAAAATCATTGACATACATTTATATCTCAAATATAGATAAACAAGCGAGAAACATGGTTATTTTCCAAAAGGTATGGTAGTATTAACCAGTTATAGGATTCTGCACTCTCTATGTGAACTCATCAAAATGTGTATACACACATACCTATGACACTGGCCAAAGGAGACTCGTCACTAACCCGTCGGTGATGTGACCCACCACAAGTATGTTTTAAAACGTTGTCGTAGCATAGAGTGTATCCAAATAACTCACTAACTACCTAAGGCTTTCATGCACTCTTACATGATGGGCAAACTATTTTAAGAATGATTAAAAATACAATCAATCCCATTCTTCCATTTCAAATGTTCCAATTTCATTCCATTTAAAACCAAAATAGGTTTTATTCAAAAACATGCATTTTTCACAAGATAAAACCAATGGGTTTCTATCAAATCATTTTAAGCCATTTTCACCAGTTTTAAATCCATTCAAAACCAATTCCATCATTACACAATTTATTTCCAAAATTAAATTCAACAATTTAATTAAAATCATTTCCATCAAATCCAAAATTTAAATTAAACAATAGACAATTTCCATAAACACACCCAATTCAATGGAATTGGGGGTTTTCCAAATTTCCATTCCAAAACCATTTTAAATACCTCGATTCATTGGAATCGGGTTATTATCAACTTAATTGAATGCAAATTTGAGAAATTGAATTTAAATCATCAATTGAAATAAATCAAGAAATACAAGGATAATCAATTTGGCTAAACAGAATGGAACCACCTACCTTAAGGTCTTCGATGTTAGCGGCGAAGATAAACCACCCTATGTGGTTCCAAACACCTCCTCACGGCCTTATTATTATAAGCGTCAATACACCAATGTTCGACGTTCATCAAGGGTTCCTAGAACCAGAATCATATATTTTATTTCAAAAGGAAATAAAATATCACATGCGATGATAGTTTCTCTCTCTTGAATAATACTCAAAATTATCGAATAAAATATTAGATGAAATTTTATTTTCTCTCTCCAAGATAATCTCCAGATTATCGTTTTAAATTATCACATGCGATGATAATTTATCTCACCAGGATAAGTTTCAATATATATATATATATATATATGTATATATATATATATATTATTGCATCAGAGTAATTATCTTTGATAAACTCACAATTATCATTTGATTATTATATTATTTATCTTTTGATAATTTAAGTTAAAATTATCTTTGATATTTACATGAAATTGATCTTTAATAATTCGTTGCAATTTATCATTCGATAATTCTTAATAATTATCTTTTGATAAACTAAATAATTATTGCTTCTCAATTAACATATGAAAATTTTCTTCTACAAATTATCCTTTGACTATTTGGTGTAATTATATTCTAAAATTATTCCATGAAAGTTATCAATTCACAATTATATATGATAGCCATGGAATAATCCCTTGACAGTTCGATATAATTATCATCTAATAATTCTTTAACTAATAACTGATAATTTATGTAACAATACTTTGATAAATCTAGGTTTTATTATTTATTTTAAATTCCAACATTGTTTCATTATTTTAAGATGGAAGAAAAAAAATTAAAAAAAAAAGAATTAACAAGGAAGAACTTGCTTATGTACACCACACAGGGAAGGGGTAGTGGCCACCGTCACCTCGATCAGGAGGGTGAACCGAAATCAGTTCAAAAGGGGTGCAGACGAGGATCCGAGGTTACTCGAACCCAGCAGAAACAACATACATGGGTCTGAAATTGTTCGGGTATTTAAAGATCTGAGAAACACATAAATTCATAAACCCATTTAATGATTGGTTTTAAACTGTCAATCAACCTGAGAATCAATGTGGATTTGTTTATTTATCACATTTAAGGCATTTCCAGTTTTTAATCGGTCAAAAACGGATGATTTAAAGCTTTTGGTTTCATCTGGGAGTTAAAAATGGAGGTGTGGTGTCAATAGGTAGAAGATGAACAGTAACCCATTTTTTTGTAATTAATTTAATGATTAAATGAATTAATTATATAATGTAAAAATTAAATGACACCAAATGCCCATTGCGAATGAAAGTGATACCCTGTCTAGGGTAAACACCCCGTTTCGGACCCAACAGTGGCCTCATATTTTCCATACAATGCACCGTTTGAGAGATAATTATTTTTTTAATAAATAATATATTAAAAATTATTTAAAAACTTTATCTCACGAGTGAGACATCTACATGTCCGGAACCTTTGAATGTTATACCCTTCATAGGGTAAACACTATATTTCAGACATAACCGTGGCCTCAAATTTCTCATACAACAGACCGTTTTTAAGTTATTAAATTATTTTGAAGAAATTTATCATGCTTAAAATAATAAATTTAATATTTTTATTCAGTCCTCTTTGAGACTTTGCAGACCTTAAAAAAACTCATACTTACATAGTGTTTAACTTAGAAAATATTTAATTGAATAAATCAGAGCATTAATTGGGCGTTTTACCATTCTGTGATGTGTTTTAACAAAAACAAAACTTTTTACTGATAAACCATTTTTTTTACAATTAACATAATAAAAATTTAACATAAAAAGGGTTTAGGAATACCTAAAACAGTAACGTGATGTTATAGTGTGTTTGTAGGCTTCTTGGGGATATAGAGCCTTTACTGGTGAAAATGACCTAAAGTATAATGATGTATGTTTTTTTGAATTAATGGAGTCTGGGTATAATTGTGTCAAAAGCTTAGCGAGGTTATTACCAGGTTTGGAGAGCGCCCATAGTGAGTTTTTGGGTTTTTCTACTTAAACTTGCAGTTTCTGTAGTTTGTTGGGGAATTACACGTCGTGTAAAGGGGTTACACAATGTGTATTCGCTGCCTATAAAATGTTGTGAACTGGTTCGTGAAGTGAAAGGTTTACACACTGTGTAATAGATTCATGATGTCTAATGGTCGAAAATATGATTTTTAATCTATGGTGATGCCTTATTCAACGTATATGACCCTCGTGGATTACATGATGTGAAATTGTATTTCATGTCATGTAAATCTCATGGTTTTTTTAGGGTGTCATACAAGTGTTTTCTCATTTAATTTGACTGTGTAGCCTCTCCTATCATGTCTCGGAGCTCTCCAGGTGATTTTGGGTGATTCCTTTCCTTCCAGAGCACCCTATTTATCGATCGATCATAAGGGTTGTTGCAGTGCACTTTCTTCAGGTAAGTGATCCTTCTTTCTTTCATTGTCTCTGGTCATGGGAGGGGTTGAGTTTGCATTTATGATTGAGATCTATGATTTTATGGTAATTTCTATCAATCATTTTCAGTTTCTTATCATGTATTTTCATATGAAGTTCAATCTCTTGGTTTCCAATCACCATTATTGAAGGTGTCTAGGGTTATACCATTTTGAGGTTGGTTTTTCTATATAATGGGTTAATTATTTGAATTTCATTTTTTATCTTAATAAATTACTTTGGATTGTTTAATATTTAGAAGTGATTTATGGTTTCAAATACTTTCTTATAAAGATAAATGTTTTTAAAGGGGTTTGATTTAAAAATGGAATTTCTTGATTTGAAAATGGGGTTTCAAACACCGAAGTAGGATTGGATTGACTTTGAAAATGTTTTATAAAATTGTGAGCATGTTTTTTAAAATTAATTTGACAAGCTAGAACTTTGGGAACCTTAGGTGCATCGAGAAATAGAAACAGGTATCCTTAATGTGTGTGACACCACTAGGAGGTAACCTTTTTGATATCGATGGACTGTGGCGAGACTCAATATTGGTAGATATTAACATTATGCCTATTTAAGATCTTTAGCTTCTAGTACATATTTTCCCATAGGATAGAAATAAAAAATCAAAGTGTGCTTGGTCATTTATTTATTTTATCACATGATGGTTTGTATGTCATGTATTGTTGCTCACACTTTTTTTCATGATGGGATTTTATGGATATATTTTTACTTGCTTACCTTATGATGAATGGATGGTATTTCTTGCTTAATCACTTCTACTTGTAATATTCTAGGTTTTTGTGGATATGAAATGATTTTATGAAAACAAAAGGAAAGGAAAGAGAATTTATAAATTGTTTGGAATTTATGAAAAATTCTTTGTAAAACTGTTTTGTTTCAAAATCTAGAAATGTTACATTCATGATATTATACCTTATATAGAATTTTTGGTGGTATCCTATTGGGATTTATGCTCACACCCTAATTTTTCATATGGGTGGTTGTATATGTTGTATTATAGGATACATGTAAAGGTAAGGGCATTATGTAGCATGTTGTCTTCTCTTGTTGTCGCTACCTTCGGTTCATGATGGTTTGGAGGTGATAGCTGTTCATATGGGGACTTGACATACTTTATACTTTAGTTGTTTGGCCTGGATTTTA
This sequence comes from Viscum album, assembly GCA_963277665.1. NCBI lineage: Eukaryota > Viridiplantae > Streptophyta > Magnoliopsida > Santalales > Viscaceae > Viscum > Viscum album. The sequence goes on from OY728141.1 coordinate 1,433,461,959, forward strand.
TAGACCTGGTTGTATCTCTTTTATTTATTCGTTTTTACTTTGATTGTATGTATTGTTTTTGTTATATTAAAGACTTGTTCTATCATCTTTGATATACCTCACACTGTGATGGGTCATCTCAGATGGTTGGTTTGGTTGACCCGATTTGTTTTGCTACAATTTGATATCAATGGATTCACTCATCCTGAAGTGTGTTAGTACTATCTGATCTTGGTTATGTGTTTGGGTAGATAGGATTTAGGGTCTTCGGGATTCAGATAGTAGGTGCGAAAAAGGGGTCTGGCCAGCTCACTCTCATGACTAAATCTGAGTTAACATGGGTGGTTTGGAATTTTTACCAAGTTTGAGACTTGGAATTTGAGGTCATTTGAATGAAATGTATGGGATTTTTTTTTAAAATTGGCCTATTCCTTTTTAATGTGTTTTATTTCAATTGTGTAATTCACAATTTCTTTAAATCCTAGTTGTTTTGAAGATTTGTTTTGGATTCTTGAAGTTGGTCATATGATTCTGGAATTCGATAATGACTGATTTGGTTATTGTCCTATTTTTATTAGAAAATTCCTCTTAGAAGATCACATCCAAATATGAGGGGGGGGGGCATGAGATAGGTTCTGCAGGTGAATCCTTTGGTGGACCTTTCTTTGGTAGAAGTTTCAATCTATACTATTCAAACTCTGGGTCAAGTGGGTGTAGGGGACCCAAGACGTGTAGTGGATCATGAATCTAAATTTACTAAGTAGCATCCACCTGTATTTTGTGGTGACAAAGGACCACAAGAGTCTAAGGAGTGGCTTTAATGGATTGAGTGGATCTTTAATTTCTTGAAGACTCCTGAGGAATTTAAGGTGGATTTTTCCACACACATTCTTAAGGGTCTAGGAAGGAGGTGGTGGGGCTCTATTGTGAAAGCTAAGTTGCACAAGGATCTTACCTGGGATTCTTTCAAGAAAATATTTAATCAATAGTTTTACTCTGAGATGTTACATGTGGCGAAGACCTAATAATTTTTAACCTTGTATTCTAGGGAGCATACCGTTCTGGAGTATTCCACCTATTTTTATGAGTTGGTACATATAGCACTAGAACTTGTTACTAATTATTTACTAAAATCTAAAAGGTTTGATATGGGGCTGAGGGCTGATATTATACTAATGATATTTCTTCTTTTCCTTCCAAAATTTGTGGAGGTATTCGAAAAAGTAGCTTTGTCTAAGGCAGACATAACTGAAAGGATGGGTTTGGGTGGAGCTTTAGTTGGTGCAGTGGTTAGCCAGAGTATATCTTTTGGATAGAAAAGGAAATGCAGGAGTGTTCAATTTTCATTAGGACCAGTTTTAGGAGCTTCATCAAAGCAGTAATAGGTTTTTTTTCTATCAATGTGGAAGGAGAGGTTGTACCAAGCTTAGTTGTTTGTAGGATCCTAGGACTTTCATGGTTATGGGTGATCTGGCCATCTGAAATGCTTTTGTGATAGGATATCCCAGGGAAGCAAGGATGGATCCACATTCACCAAGGGTTTGCAGGTTCATGTAGATGCTTCCAAGGGTGGTGGGTCTAATCCTCATGCTAAGGGGGATTTTCACATGGCCAAGACAAGATGTATTTATGCGATGGAGTATGCATCAGAGGAATCTGAAGCGGTACTGGCTACAGTTAGAGGTACAATGTTTATTTTGTCTTCTATGGTGTTATCTTTATTTGATTTAGGTGCTACTCATTCTTTATATCATCAAAGTTGGTGGATGTGTTGGAATTTCATTATGATCTTATGTTTCTCTTGTTGGATCTTTCCATGCCTTTAGGAAATAGGTCTGAATAAGGTTTTAAATGTCCTGCGTGTTGGGTGATGATAGCTGACTTTGAGGTGGAGTGAGACTTATTAGTGCTTGATCTTGACATCTTTCGCTTTATTATCGGCATGGATTGGATGATCAGTGTTAAGGCCCATATATATTGTTATCATCTTCGGTTATATTTCTTATTTTCCAATGGGGTCACTTGTGTTTTTCAAGGTGAACATGACTGTAAATTGGGAAGGGAAGGGCTCGTTGTTCCTTATGCTAGCGTAATATTGTTCTAGTTTTCAGAGATGTTTCTTGATGTTGTTGAACCTTGTTTGGGAATTCTACTTCTTACAGTGGTATGTATATACCCCAAGATCTTTCCGAATGATTTTTCTAGTTTTTTTCATAGATAAAGGTCGAGTTTACTATAGACATGCTTCTTGGAACAACTCCTATCTCTATGCCATCTTATTGAATGTAACATGATGAGTTAATGAAACTTAAAGTTCATCTTGAGGACCTAGAGGCTAAGGGATTTATTCATCCTAGGATGTCACCATGGGCTTCGTTTATCCTCTTTGCTAAGAAGGTAGACATGAGCCTCAGACTTTGTGTTTACTATCAAAAGTTGAATTGGTGACTGTTAAAAACAAATATACTTTGAATAAGATAGATGATCTATTTGATCATCTTATAGGTGTTCATTGATTTTCAAAGATTGAACTACGTTCAGGGTACCAATAGATGTGAGTCCAAGAGGTGGATATACCTAAGACAACATTTATGAGTTGATTTATGAATTTTGAGTTTCTGGTTATGTGGTTTTGTATCACTGATGCTCCTGCGATATTTATGGATTTGATGAACTAGATCTTTCATCATTTCTTGGAATATTTTGGTGTGGTGTTCATGGATGATATCTTGGTTTACTCCAAGTCAAAGGAGGAGAATATGGACCATTTGAATATCATTATGAGAACTTTGTGGTAACATAGTTCGTATGGTGATCTTTCTAAATATGATTTTTGGATTCAGGAAGTGAAATTTCTAGGGCATGTAATATATGAGAGGGGTATCTTAGTGGATCCTGAAAAGTTACAAGAAGTTATGTCCTCGGAGAGGCCCATCAATATGTTTTAGATCTGAAGATTTTTGGGGTTGGATGGTTATTACATGTGGTTTTTTCTGGAATTCTATAATCTTGTATCTCTAATGAAAAATTTAAACCATTAGGGTGTAGAGTTTGTGTGGAACAAAAAATGTTAGATATATTTTGAGAAACTGAAGGTGATATTGACTTCAACTCCAGTTTTGATTCTTCTGAAACCAGATTCGGGTTATGATGTTTTCTATGATACTTATAGAATGGGTCTAGGATGTGTCTTGATGCATGGAAAATAGGTGGTGGATTATGGTTCTCTCTAGTTACACCCTCATGAAAATAACTACCCCACCACTATCTTGAGTTAGTAGCAATTATTAATGAACTCAAAATATTGCATCACTATCTCTTCGGGGAGTGATTTATATTGTATTAAGATCATAAGATCCTAAAATATATTTTACTCATATGGATATGAACTTGAGACAAAGATGTTAGGTGAAGTATCTTTAGAATTTTGATTTTTATATTGCATACACTCTATTAAAATGAAATGTGGTTACCGATGCATTGATAATAAAATTTCTAACACAAGCCATGGAAGAATCAGTTGATAAGTGGTCTCATGGGTTTGTTTGCTGATATGATCTTGGGAGTGTAAGAGATCAGTGGAAGGGTGTTTTTGGATTCGATGAATGTTGAATCATATTTTGATGAGTGATTTTGGCTCGAGTGGGTGGAAAAAACTGAGTTCCAATGCTTTGGGAAATCCTTGTATGGTGGGGAGACCTTATGTGAGTGGTCTCGGTATCCTAGTGGAGCTTTGTGCTTTCGTATCATTTTGGTTGTTCCATTTTCCCTAAGGCATCAGTTGATGGATAATAGACACTGGTCTCATTAGTCTATAAACCTTGGGACTACCAAGATGTATCATGACTTGAGACATCAATATTGGTGTCCAAGGATGAGGCAATCAATTTAATTTTTTTATCACGACGTCTTACTTTTCAGAGAATTAAGGTGAAACACTAGTGACCTATAGGTTTGTTGCAGCCCTTATCCATTATAGTATGGAAGTGGGATGATATTTCCATGGATTTCATTATTGGTTTACCATGGACTCCTAGTGGGAAGGATGAGATTTGGGTGATTATAGATCAACTCATGAAATCAATGCATCTTCTCCCTATTAAGGAGACAATGATGGTGGAAAAACTTAGGGACTTGTATGTTTGAGAGATTATGAGACTTCATGGGGTTACCTATATGGTTTTATCTGATAGGGACCTAAGGTTCACATCCAGTTTTAGAAAGGTTCACAGGATGTGATGGGTTCCCAGTTGAAATTATGCATGACATATCAACCACAGGAGTATGGGAAGATAGAGAGGGATATCCATGTTCTTGAGGATATGATCCAGGAATGTGTGATTTATTTTAGTGGTTCTTGGGATATACATTTGCCTCTAGTTGAGTTTTCCTATAAAAATAGTTATCATGCCTTGATTAAGATGGCACCCTTTGAGGCTTTGTATGGGTATCCATGTAGATTTCCATTGTGCTAGGAAGAGTTGGGAGAGTGGTCATTAGTTGGACCGAGTCCTATTTATGAGATAACAGAGATGATACAAATGATCCATATAAGATTGATGACAACACCGAGTTTTCAAAAATCTTATATAGAATGTCATTGTCGGGTGCTGGAGTTTGAGATTGGTGATCATGTTTTTCTTAGAGTTTCACCTTACTTGGGACATCGTTGGTTGGGTAGGAAGGGTAAGTTAGCATCGAGGTTTGTGACCCCCATTGAGATCGCTGGATGACCGAGGAAGGTGGCATATTGGTTGGACTTACCATCTTGTTTGACTTCTATCCATGACATGTTTCATGTTTCCCAGTTGAGGAGATATGTACCAGATCTTTCCCATATGATCAGATGAGAGGATATTGATCTTGAGCCCAATACTACCATTTTTGAACAACCAATTCTGATTATGGATTTTCAGGATAAAGTATTGTGTGATAAAATGATTCCACTGGTCTGGGTGCTATGACAGTGCAGATAGGATAGCCATGAGACGTGGGAGTAGGAATTATTGATGAGGTAGCAGTGGTATTCTCTTTTTCCAGATCCAGGATCTTGAACACTCTTTGGGGACATAAAGCTTTTATAGTGGGGAGATTATAACATGCCGTTACTTCTTTTAGGCAGTCCTTCATTCATGTTTCATTTCAACATCCTTTTTTGGGTGTTTTTGTAGGATTCTTGGAGATATAGAGCCTTTTATGGGGAAAATGACCTAAAGTGTGACGATGTATGTTTGTTTGAATTAATAGAGTCTGGGTATAATTGTGTCAGAAGCTCAGAGGGGTTATTCCCAAGTTCATAGAATGACTAGAGTGAGTGTTTGGGTTTTTCTTCTTAAACATGTAATTTTTACAGTTTACTGGGGGAATTACATGCCATGTAAAGGGGTAACATGACATGTATTAGTTTCATGTCAGATTTTATGAACTGGTTTATTACGTGAAATTTTTACATGTTGTGTAATAGGTTCACAATGTATGACAGTCAAAAATCAGATTTTTAATCTGAGGTGACACCTTATTCGGCATATATGAGCCTTGTGGATTACACGATGTGAAATTGGATTTCATTCCATGTTAATCTCAGGAGTTGTGGTTTTTAGGGAACTGTATGGGTGTTTTCTCATTTCACTTGATGGTGCAACCTCTCCTCTAACATCCCAGAGATCTCCAGGCGATTTTGGGTGATTCCTTTGCTTTATTTATCACTTCTACTTGTCATATTCCATGTTTTTGTGGATATGAAAGGATTTTATGAAAACCAAAGGAAATGAAAAAATAATTATTTATAAATGGTTTGGGATTTATGAAAAATGATTTGTAAAACTATTTTGTTTCAAAAGATAGAACTACTGCATTTGTGATATTAGACCTTATATAGACTCTTTGGTGGTATGATAATGGGATTTATGCTCACACCCTAATTTTTCTTATGGGTAGTTGTAGATGTTTTATTGCAGGATACAAGTAAAGGGAAGATAATTATGTAGCATTTTGGCTTCTCTTGTTGTTGTTGCCTTCGGTTTGAGATAGTTTAAAGGTGACAATTAGTCACATGGGGAATTCACATAATTTATAGTTTAGATGTTTGGCTTGGATTGCATAGACATAATTTTATATCCTCTATTTCTTCTTTGAAATCTGATTGTATGTATTGTTTTTGTTGTATTCAAGACTTGTTCTATTATCTTTTTTATACCTCACACCATGATGGGCCATCTCAGATGGATGGTTTGGTTACTCGGGTTGTTTTATTACAATTTGGTATCAATGGATTCACTCATCCCAAAATGTGTTAACACTACCTATGTTTGGTTCTATGTTTGGGTAGATGGGAGTTAGGACCATTGAGATTCAAATAGTAGGTGTGAAAAAGGGTCCTGTCTAGCTCACTCTCGTGACTGAATCCGAGTTAGTAAGGGTGGTTGGGAATTTTTACCAGGTTTGAGACTTGGAGTTTGAGGTCATTTGAATGAATTGTATGGGAAGTTTATTTAAATTGACACGTTCCTTTTTAATGTGTTGTATTTTGATTGTGGAATTCATAATTACTTTAAATCCTAGTTGTTTTAAAGCTTTGTTTTGGATTCTTGAAGTTGGTCATATGATTTTGGAATTTTCTAATGATTGATTTGGTTATTTTACTATGTTTATAAAACAATGCCTCCTAAAAGAGAACCTCCAAATAAGGGGGGGGGGGCATGAGATAGGTTCCATAGGTGAATCCTTTGGTGGACCCTTCTTTGGAAGAAGCTATAATATGTACTATTTAGACTTTGGGTCAAGTGGGTGTCAGGGATCAAATATGTGTAGTGGATAATGGATATGAATTTACTAAGTAGAAACCACCCATCTTCCATGGTGAAAAAGGAACACAAGAGTTTTAGGAGTGGCTTGAACAGATTGAGAGGATATTTAATTTCTTAAAGACTCATGAGGGCTCTAAGGTGTATTTTTCCATTTATAAGATCGAGGTCCTGGGAAAGAGGTGGTGGGAATATACTATGAAAGTTAAGTTGTACAAGGATCTTACTTGGGATTATTTCAAGAAAATATTTAATCATTAGTTTTACTCTGAGGCGTTACGTGTGGAAAATACCCAAGAATTTTTGACCTTGGAGAAGGGGGATCATATCGTTCTTGAGTATTCCACCTATTTTTCTCAGTTGGTACATCTAGCACCAGAGATTGTTACTAATTATTACCTAAAATATCAAGTGTTTGAGATGGGGATGATATTCTACCAATGTCAGTTCTTCTGTGCCTTTGAACCTTTTTGTAGGTAGTCAAAAATGAAACTTTGGCTGAGGTAGATATATCTGGAAGGAAAACTTTGGGTAGAGCTTCAGTTGGTGTAGTGGTTAGCGAGAGTATATATTCTATTCAGAAAAGAAAACACAATAGTGGTCAATTTTCATCAGGACCCGTTTCAGGAGCTTCATCAGAGAAACAATGGGTTTTTTTATCAATGTGGAAGGTGAGGTCATACCAAGCTTAGCTGTTTGGAGTCTCCTAGGACTTTCCATGGTTATTGGTGATCTGGACATCTGAAATGTTTTTGTGACAGGATATCCCAGGGTAGTAAGGCTGGATCCACATTCACCAAGGGTTCATAGGTTCTTATAGATGCTTCCAAGGGTGTTGGGTCTAATCCTCAGGCCAATGGAGATGTTCACATGCCCAAGACAAGGTGTATTTATGTGGTGGAGTATGCACTAGAGGAATCTAAATCAAGTCTGACTATAGTAAGAGGTATGGTGTTTATTTCATCTTCTATAGTGTTAGCTTTGTTTGATTCATGTACGGATCATTCCTTTATATCATTAAAGCTGGTGGTGGTGTTGGGATTGCGTTCTGATCTTATGTCATTCCTATTGGATCTTTCTATTCCTTTGGGAACTAGGTCTGAACAAGCTTTTAAATGTATCGTGTGTTGGGTGATGATAAATGACTTTGAGGTGGAGTAAGGCTTCTTAGTGCCCGATCTTGACATTTTTGACTTGATTATCAACGTGGATTGAATGATCAGTGTTAAGGCCCAGATAGACTGTTATCATCATCATGTATAGTTCTTATCTTCTGATGGGGTCACTCATGTTTTTCAGGGTGATTGGGACTCTAAATTAGGAAGGGAAGGGTATGGTGTTCCTTATGATAGGGTAATCTTGTTCTAGTTGTCAAAGATGTATCTTGATGTTTTTGACCCTTTTTTGGACATTCTACTTCTTTGTAACACCCCAAGCTTCCACGGTACGTTTCCCTTCGAATAATGCAATAGCGTGTGTTGTATGCAACCTCGAGCTCTAACACACACCACAACTAATTAAACTAGCCGTTGTGAATAGTAATAACCACTTTTTAAAATTATAGAAATTTTATATTTCAAAATGGACTTCATTTTTGAATTCGTAATATCGAAATTATCCTAAGTTGAATTTTTTGTAACTTTCTGAGAACTTCCAATTTTTTATGAATAGTGAAAAATACTTAAAACAACTTTTTTAATCAAAATAATTTATTGTGATAAATTATAATATTTAGTGATTTTAAAGTATAATTAGAATATATTTTTACCATTTTATCCAATGGTGGTCATTAGAATTAATTTAACATTGAAATTGGACATAAACAATTGCCAATCTTTTGATATAAATTGTTTCTTAAAAACACGCTATTTGTTGTGACAGCGGGAATTAATTATAAAATTAATTAATGAAACTTATATGTTTGGAATTTTGTAAAATAGAGATCATTTTTGAATTCGGAATATCAATTATATCTTAGGGTGAAATTTTGGCATTGTTCTGAAAAACTTCAATTTTTGATGAATAGTGAAACCACTAAGTGGTAGTTAAATAACTGATTTTTCGTTTAAATGAAATATTACCACTTCTGTGATTTGATTTTCAAAAATCCGACATACATGGTTGTCATTAAGAAGTAAAATGTGGTTCAATGAGATTAAAATAATTTTTTGGTGAATAGTAACTTTTAAGTTCTTAATCGCGATTAGAGGTAATTAGTGTAGTTTAAGGTACAAATAATGTTTTAATAATATGAGATGAGCATGACACTTGTCCTACTCCTATTGGATGAGTCATGGACGACCAAGACAACCCATGGGTCAACTTGGGGACCCCATGGAGCCACTTTAGTTGGAAAATGACATTAATATATATTTATTTAATGTTAAAATTAAATTGACACAAACATGAGTTAGTTTACTAAAACAGTTTTTAAGTGGGGTTACACAAGTACAAATTTTGACTATAAATATTCATTAGAAATATAAAAAGATTTCCTACATCATAGTATTTTTTTATAATTTTTATACATTAAATAAATTAAATTATTTATGACATCATTATGATGCAGCGATGACCTCATTATTTAACGATTTTAATAAAATGAAAAGATAATGTAAAATACAAGGCTTACACTTGTCCAAAGACTATTGGATGGGTATATTTAGAACCCTTATCACCTTATACACTAATTATATAAGTGTGGGACCTTTATAATCCGAAAAGCATTGTGTAATAATGTAACATTTCAATCTTTCCAAAAAAGCCCCTCCTCTCCACTTATAAAAGGCCCCCACCTCTTCCACCTTATTCACACCTTCAAGCCATTTGGCTCGGCCAACCTCTGCCCAAATACTCTCCCAACTTCCCCCTATTACTCCTAGAAGCCTCACTTTGGGCAGAAATCTTCTCAAGGAGGCCTTTGGCTCAAATCAAAAAGAGTTACCCGATTTGAGGTAATGTCTTCTCTAATGTTGTTTTGTTTTATTTTTCTTCTCCAAACCCCTAAACTATTTTTATTCATTTATTTTGTAACAACACCAGTATCCTCAATATACTAGGATGTTTTTATAAGAATGATTCGAGCTACACTTACACACACCTACATCTAATGGTTAAAGAACATACGGTTTCTGTGGATGACGAATTTCTGCCTCACGAAACGATGATTGTTCAACACTCATATAACACCTTAAAAGGTGGCCATTAAGATGTCACTATATTTATATATGATATATAATGTGTTTATGTTTTACTTATGCTTCTGTATTTCTCATTTATGGCATACTTTATGATTTCCATTATGGGTAAAACGCGATAATTTCATTTTAGGAAGTGCGGACTACCGCCCCCTCAAAGTGATTTGAATCGTTAATGCCATATGTGGGATGTATAAAGGATGGATTAAATGGTATTATACACTATATTATACTGGAATTATATTATACATTTATATAATTATGATTTTATTCCATTAAATATGAAATTGAAATGAAAGTAGCGTTCATGCGTACGTACGGCTTACCGTCTCCATGAACGGTGCATTTCATTTCTTACCTCTAAATGTTACGTAATATTATAAATTAATGTATATACTGGATATATAAGATATATATGACATATAATCATGAATATAATTCTGGAGATAATGGATATTCTACCACATAAACAACTTGTAATTATAAGAAGTTTATTGTTGACTCAAGTACTAAAGATCGACAAAACGACTGTTATTAACTTAAATAATTACATAATGTTCATATCATTGTAATAAGTGATATAAAAAGGATAATGAAATTGAAAATGGTTCTTAATAAGGTATATATTAACTCTAGTTTATTATTCAGGAGGTTAAATAACGGTTGAGTCAAGTCAGACACGAGGTAAGGGAATTTCTTAACCCAATTTTCATTCTTTGGGTTAATCTCCTACTTTCAAATTATGTCATGATATTATTATGTCCTATATTGTATTTGTACATTATTTATGTGTACTTATAGTGAATACACATTATAGATATACTTTATTTAAAAAAAATGATCTTTTTAAGGACTTCGTCTCAATCCCCTTTCATTGAGGCATATTTGGTTTTATACAAAACTTTCTTTTATACGGTGTATAAACCCCTTTGAATTTTACATTTATTCAAAAGGAATCTTTTTTATACAAAGCGTTTTACTAAACGACAAAAAGGGAATGTTTTTCTTTCCGTACTTATGCGGCGACAATGACTTCTCTGCCACCGTGACCATTATTTGAGTTTCGGCTTCCTCTACAAGCCATCATTTTTTTAATGAAAAATAAATACAAAGTTTTAACTTTATTTTATTTTATTGAAAATGGTTTTGAAGGAGTTTTTATTATATCAATGTGTTGTATTTATATCTTGTGATTGAAATGTGGATATGTTATGTTTCCTTTATGCATGTTTTATGTGATACGATTATGTTATGGTTTATGATATATTTAAACCTATTCATATGAGGAATGCATTGGACTTAATAAGTGACGGGTGGAGCCCGCTATAGATCCTCGATGCATCGGCAGGTCTCATGAGACAAACTAGTGTCTTGGCACGAGGCCTTGACAAAATCTTATTTGTGGTCTTGGCACGAGGCCTTGACTACGTGGTTATGATAGTCTGGCATTATGCATTCCATCATTATGAAAGTGGTTATTGATATTGCATGTGATTATTCTACCAGTAGAATATCCATGTGAATAAGTGAATGGCATTATCTCATTTTACTTTTGCCATATTATGTTGAAGTTCAAGTTTAAAAGGATTTTGTTTTAGTTATACATTTCCTTAAATGTTAAAGTTTATTTATGAAAGCTTCCGCTATATTGTTAACCTTACTGAGCATCCGAGCTCACCCCTTTCAATGTTTTAATATTTTCCAGGATGTGAAGAAGTATTTTATGAATGACCTGCAGGGATAGTCCGAAGAGGATAAAAGTGTGGACTATGGAGACTATGTTATTATAGTTTTTCACTTTGTGATGTAATGTAACATTTATGAATGTATCTAGTGTTTCCAAGGCTACTAAACTAATCGGTCTTTCGAGACTTGATCTTTTGTGATCATGCCAATGTTACAAAGTAATGCACCGGCTCTGGGTAGCTGGGGTCGGGGCGTTACAGTTGGTATCAGAGGAAGTTTAGTACAAACCTTGGAAGCTAGATTTAGATAAACTCTGATTAGAGCACGTAGACCTAAGATGAACTTTGAGGATTAGTATAGAAGAACTTCCTAGAATTTTGGTATTGTAGAGATTTTGTGAGTTTTCCAAGAAATACATCCCTGTCTGGATACGAGCAGGTAGAGGCAGATCTGGCACAGATGTTCCTAGGGGTAAAACCTGAAAACACCACTTTGAGCTAGACTCAAACGGGAACTGGTGCACGACAACGGGCCTTGCTGCACTCTTGGTTACGACACTCCCGGGGGATATGCTTAGGATAATTCTCGTTTTCTTTACAAACCACTATGAACGGTTATGAGTATATACTTCCTCAAAGAAAACCTTTTTATGATTATGGATTATATCCATAAATAGTTCAATTTATGTTAAGTATTTTATAAGTATGGAATTATGTATTTTGATTCATAAACTAATCTAGTTTATGGCATTGTATAGAAATGGCGCCCAGTAGAAGGAATGTGAACTCCATCAATACGTATGATCCAAAGAGTAAGAAGGGTCATATCTTTCATGGTATTAAGCCAACATTTAGAAGGGAAATATTTTCCCATGTGTTATCAACATATGAAGAAATAGTATCATGTGTTAATAAGATAAGTAGAGAATTCTCTGAGTCTTATGGATTTGAAGGGATGAAAGAGAAGAAAAGGATGGAAGAGAGAATGATGGATAAAGGGACGGGGGAAAAGAAGAATTTTTCAATATGTGATAACTGTGGGAAGAAACACCTTGGAATTTGCCTGAAGGGAATGAGAGTTTTTTATAAGTGTGGAGAAAAAGGACACCAAGTGCGTGACTGCAAGGGTAAGAAAAAGGTTTCAAATGTACAATGCTTCATCTGCAAGGAGTGTGGACACTACGCAAACCAATGTTCAAATCATCAAAGTATGCCCCAAATGATGTTATTGGATAATAATCAAGTTATGATACTACCACAGATGATGATGAATGATTAGAGTTCTTATGTTGTTATTAAAGAATTTTGTAATTTGAGTGTTGTATCAATGGTGTACTTGTTATAATAATTATGGAGTATATAAGGATTGTACTGCAGTACTATTTCATCTAGGACTTGAGATTGTGTGGAACCAAGAAAAGTGACTCCACAGTAGGTTAAATTTTTTGGAAAATATATGGTTGAGAGAAAGATAAACCATAATATGGTTCTGATACCAAGATAGTGATTTTGGAATAAGACGTGATTGATTCGGATAAATTATGTTGGATATTCTTAACATCCTTGAAACTGATTAATGATTTGTATACATTTTTGGATAGAAGGAGTATATCTAGTTTTCTATAAGGAATAAGGGATCATGAATGTAATCAATAAGTATTTATGGTAATACAGTATGTTGTAGTGTTTTAAAAGAATACATGATGAAGGTGTTCACATGTTGTTACGCAGAAAAAAAAGGAGCTTCATTATGTTTACCTTCCTCATAAAATCTGAACTGTGAGTTGGAAAAAGTATTTTGGATAACTATAAAGGTTGGAATGGATTATATTTTACATTGGATACTATTGTTAAGGTTATTTTTGGATATTTATAAAAAGGACAACACGCAGACCGAGTGACAACCCATCGCGTCAGATAAAGCTGTGGGAATCGAACCCACAACCATAGTGCGATTGGGATTAATAGCCTACCACTGGACTACATGAAGTCCCTGGTTTTTACAAAATAGTTTTTCTAATCTAAATGGTATGTGTTAAAATTTGGAACCTTATAAAATTAGGATAAGTATAATATTTTTGAGTTCTATTATCTTTTTGAGTGAAAGATGAGTTGAAGGTTGAAACTCTAATTGTCAAGCATAAATATATATATACCTATCTCTTATTCAATGAATAAATTAATTCTTAAACTTTAGTAAAGGGATATTAAATCAAAAAAATGTGTTATCCTAATACCTTATGTCTTGTTGAACTGATGATATTTTAAATCAACATAGATTGAAGGCTTTGAGGCCCTCAATTTGACAGTTGATTATGAATGATGACCTCAATCACTCCCTACAAATATTTACGTTTTTCCTCCAATTATATGTCTCTAATTGCCACCAATGTTCTCCTTATCGAGATCATAATTTGGTGGTGACTTTCTTATTTCCATTTCCCTCTTATTAAGACTAAATTTTATTAACCTTATTTCCGATGTGGGTTTTCCACAAAGGTATTTTCTATTTTCAACCTTTTATTTTCAAAGAAAAATTTCAAATTGCGATGACGCAATTTATTTAAGGAGGGGAGAATGTAACACCCCAAGCTTCCACAGTATGTTTCCCTTCGAATAATGCAATAGCGTGTGTTGTACGCAACCTCGAGCTCTAACACACACCAAAACTAATTAAACTAGCCATTGTGAATAGTAATAACCACTTTTTAAAATTATAGAAATTTTATATTTCAAAATGGACTTCATTTTTGAATTCGTAATATCGAAATTATCCTAAGTTGAATTTTTTGTAACTTTCTGAGAACTTCCAATTTTTTATGAATAGTGAAAAATACTTAAAACAAATTTTTTAATCAAAATAATTTATTGTGATAAATTATACTATTTAGTGGTTTTAAAGTATAATTAGAATATATTTTTACCATTTTATCCAATGGTGGTCATTAGAATTAATTTAACATTGAAATTGGACATAAACAATTGCCAATCTTTTGATATAAATTGTTTCTTAAAAACACGCTATTTGTTGTGACAGTGGGAATTAATTATAAAATTAATTAATTCAACTTATATGTTTGGAATTTTTTAAAATAGACATCATTTTTGAATTCGGAATATCAATTATAGCTTAGGGTGAAATTTTGGCATTGTTCTGAAAAACTTCAATTTTTGATGAATAGTGAAACCACTAAGTGGTAGTTAAATAACTGATTTTTCGTTTAAATGAAATATTACCACTTCTGTGATTTGATTTTCAAAAATCCTACATACATGGTTGTCATTAATAAGTAAAATGTGGTTCAATGAGATTAAAATAATTTTTTGGTGAATAGTAACTTTTAAGTTCTTAATCGCGATTAGAGGTAATTAGTGTAGTTTAAGGTACAAATAATGTTTTAATAATATGAGATGATCATGAAACTTGTCCTAATCCTATTGGATGAGTCATGGCCGACCAAGAAAAACCATGGGTCAACTTGGGGACCCCATGGAGCCACTTTAGTTGGAAAATGACATTAATATATATTTATTTAATGTTAAAATTAAATTGACACAAACATGAGTTATTTTACTAAAACAGTTTTTAAGTGGGGTTACACAAGTCCAAATTTTAACTATAAATATTCATTAGAAAGATAAAAAGATTTCCTACATAATAGTATTTTTTTTATAATTTTTAGACATTAAATAAATTAAATTATTTATGACATCATTATGATGCAGCGATGACCTCATTATTTAACGATTTTAATAAAATGAAAAGATAATGTAAAATCCAAGGCTTACACTTGTCCAAAGACTATTTGATGGGTAGATTTCTAACCCTTATCACCTTATCCACGAATTATATAAGTGTGGGACCTTTAGAATCCGAAAAGCATTGTGTAATAATGTAACATTTCAATCTTTCCAAAAAAGCCCCTCCTCTCCACTTATAAAAGGCCCCCACCTCTCCCACCTTATTCACACCTTCAAGCCATTTGGATCGGCCAAACTCTGCCCAATTACTCTCCCAACTACCCCCTCTTACTCCTAGAAGCCTCACTTTTGTCATAACTCTTCTCAAGGAAGCCTTTGGCTCAAATCAAAAAGAGTTACCCGATTTGAGGTAATGTCTTCTCTAATGTTGTTTTGTTTTATTTTTCTTCTCCAACCCCCTAAAATCTTTTTATTAATTTCTTTTGTAACAACACCAGTATCCTCAATATAATAGGATGTTGTTATAAGAAGGATTCGAGCTACACTTACACACACCTACATCTAATGGTTAAAGAACATACGGTTTCTGTGGATGGCGAATTTCTGCCTCACGAAACGATGATTGTTCAAAACTCATATAACATCTTCAAAGGTGGCCATTAAGATGTCACTATATTTATATATGATATATAATGTGTTTATGTTTTACTTATGCTTCTGTATTTCTCATTTATGGCATACTTTATGATTTCCATTATGGGTAAAACGCGATAATTTCATTTTAGGAAGTGCGGACTACCGCCCCCTAAAAGTGATTTGAATCGTTAATGCCATATGTGGGATGTATAAAGGATGGAGTAAATGGTATTATACACTATATTATACTGGAATTATATTATACATTTATATCATTATGATTTCATTCCATTAAATATGAAATTGAAATGAAAGTAGCGTTCATGCGTACGTACGGCTTACCGTCTCCATGAACGGTGCATTTCATTTCTTACCTCTAAATGTTACGTAATATTATAAATTAATGTATATACTGGATATATAAGATATATATGAAATCTAATCATGAATATAATTCTGGAGATAATGGATATTCTACCACATAAACAACTTGTAATTATAAGAAGTTTATTGTTGACTCAAGTACTAAAGATCGACAAAACGACTGTTATTAACTTAAATAATTACATAATGTTCATATCATTGTAATAAGTGATATAAAAAGGATAATTAAATTGAAAATGGTTCTTAATAAGGTATATATTAACTCTAGTTTATTATTCAGGAGGTTAAATAATGGTTGAGTCAAGTCAGACACGAGGTAAGGGAATTTCTTAACCCAATTTTCATTCTTTGGGTTAATCTCCTACTTTCAAATTATGTCATGATATTATTATGTCCTATATTGTATTTGTACATTATTTATGTGTACTTATAGTGAATAAACATTATAGATATACTTTATTTAAAAAAATTATCTTTTTAAGGACTTCGTCTCAATCCCCTTTCATTGAGGCATATTTGGTTTTATACAAAACTTTCTTTTATACGGTGTATAAACCCCTTTGACTTTTACGTTTATTCAAAAGGAATCTTTTTTATACGATGCGTTTTACTAAACGACAAAAAGGGAATGTTTTTCTTTCCGTACTTATGCGGCGACAATGACTTCTCCGCCGCCGTGACCATTATTTGAGTTTCGGCTTCCTCTACAAGCCATCATTTTTTTAATGAAAAATAAATACAAAGTTTTAACTTTCTTTTATTTTATTGAAAATGGTTTTGAAGGAGTTTTTATTATATCAATGTGTTGTATTTATATCTTGTGATTGAAATGTGGAAATGTTATGTTTCCTTTATGCATGTTTTATGTGATACGATTATGTTATGGTTTATGATATATTTAAACCTATTCATATGAGGAATTCATTGGACTTAATAAGTGACGGGTGGAGCCCGCTATAGCTCCTCGATGCATCGGCAGGTCTCATGAGACAAACTAGTGTCTTGGCACGAGACCTTGACAAAATCTTATTTGTGGTCTTGGCACGAGGCCTTGACTACGTGGTTATGATAGTCTGGAATTATGAATTCCATCATTATGAAAGTGGTTATTGATATTGCATGTGATTATTCGACCAGTAGAATATCCATGTGAAGAAGTGAATGGCATTATCTCATTTTACTTTTGCCATATTATGTTGAAGTTCAAGTTTAAAAGGCTTTTGTTTTAGTTATACATTGCCTTAAATGTTAATGTTTATTTATGAAAGCTTCCGCTATATTGTTAACCTTACTGAGCATCCGAGCTCACCCCTTTCAATGTTTTAATATTTTCCAGGATGTGAAGAAGTATTTTATGAATGACCTGCAGGGATAGTCCGAAGAGGATAGAAGTGAAGGTTCCGGGCGCAGCGGAAGCGCGTGGGTGGATGTGCCCACTTGGCTTTTTGTCATTAGCAATGATCAATCCGGGATCAATACGACGATAAACGCCAGTCTCCACGGATCGAATCACAGAAAAAGACAAAGAAGATGGTTTTTCCCGGAACCACAAACAAGGATCGTTACAGGTTGATTATAATTAATTTAATTAATTATAAAGAAATACCTTTTGGGTGTTCTTTCTTCGTTGATGTTCTCAATCACGTTGTCAATGTGATCCGTCGTTGCGTCGCAGAAGCCAAGTGTAGACTCCCTCTAGCGGTGATCCACACGTGTACCTCGTATCTCTGGACGTCGCCAAAAGATTCTCCGGGTGCTAGCGTGGAGAAGCCTTTGCTTGCGTTGTCCGCCTTAGATTGTCTTGATCCGATGGAAGAGGATCTCTCTCGGTCTTGAGAGCGTTCTTGGAGGAAGAGGTTCTTTCGGCCTTGAAAGAATTCTCCGGAGATGTTGTGCACAACGATTCTCTTGTCTCAGAAAAGAGTTGGGGTTGTGAGGATATTTATAATCGGGTGTGTGGGGTTATAGAGTTATGACAATAAATAAACGCGTTACGCGTTTTATTTATTTCATTGACTCTTTATTTAAAACCCCATGTCGAATAAATAATTCCTTGACATGCGCCCACGCTGATTATAATAAATATCATTTAAAACAATATTATATCCTCAAAATCCCAACTAAAAAAAACTACACGGAGTGTATTAATAAATACACGGCGTGTACTTGTTTTTCATTGAAAACTACACGGTGTGTACATTAAATGTACACGGCGTGTATATCTTGTTTTCATTTATTCATTTCCTTTCCAAAATAAAACTACACGGCATGTAATAATAATACACGACGTGTACTTGTTTTATTTTCTTTTTCCTCCATCATTTAAAACAACTTAGGCTTCCTTGAATAATTATTAAACCATGTACGAGAATAATCTTTATTCAACTTGAGATACTTGGATACACTTAGTGTGTGACCCTCTAGGCCTCTTTCTCGTTGGCATTAGGCGGGCTTGCCTAAAGTCCAAGATTACTGTCTAGCAACGGGTCAAGGCACCCAAGAGAAAGAAGTTGACGCCGCATTGACGTATCACCTCATACGAGCGCTTACTATGTAATTTAATCCCTTTGTCTCAATATCTCATCAAGCAGGTTTCATGGCAGTGTCATAAACCTATATGCTTGATATGTCGTTCTTTGACTACCTGAAATAAACTCATCGTTTACACCATGGCCATGGAATTTAATGCGACAGTTCTATTTCAATCAAAGGGCCGAGATATCAACTTCCATAAATGTAAGGGACAAATCCTTCCTTGAATTATCCATTAACAACATGTCACTCGTGATGCACCCAACGTACCCTACTTCCCGCCAACTATCTGCGTGACAGTTTTCGTCAGTAAATCTAAGTGCGCGAGTCATGACATGAGTTAATGATAATCTTCCAGTCCAAGGACCATTACACACGCTCGTAGATAGCAATATCCGATGACACCAAGACATGCAGAATTACTACTGGCGGGTCTATTCTCATAATCTCCCATCTTGGAGATTACCAAGTGCGAACTCCATGAGAGAGAGTCTCGTCTTCTTATGAGTACTCGCACATGACGGTCTGTATACTATGTGACCTATCATAGTATGTCATCCAACCGCAGAACTTTATTTAAGAATATTGTTATAGCATTTCAAGGTTCTCATCATAGCGGGAATCTGCTATGACCTTATTAATGCAACAAATATTTCAGGACATTATTATATTATAGTCATGCAGAACAATGAACAATATATAATAAGTGAACATTTATGTAATCAAAGTACAAAACAGTTGGTTCTGAGGACACCAACCCTTACAAACTCCCACTTGGACTAGAGCCAACTGCCTACGACTTTTAGTCCGCTAGACCTCACATGATGATCATGTTTCTGCTGAGTCAAGGCTTTAGTCAATGGGTCTGCCACGTTGTCTTCCGTGGAAATACTGCTCACTGCAACTTCACCTCTCTGAGAAAAATCCCTCAAGAGATGATACTTCCGAAGTATGTGCTTTGTCCGCTGATGTGACCTTGGCTCTTTTGCAAGTGCCACCGCTGCAGTATTATCACAATAGAGTGTGATAGGATCTTTACTGCTCGGTACAACATCCAGCTCTTGGACGAAGCTTCGCATCCATACTGCTTCTTTAGCTGCCTCAGAAGCTGCGATATACTCGGACTCCGCTGTAGAATCTGCCACCACACTTTGTTTTGAGCTCTTCCAGCTCACTGCACCTCCATTCAAACTGAAGATGTATCCAGTCTGCGACTTCATGTCATCTTGATCAGTCTGGAAACTAGCATCTACATGTCCTCTGATGACTAGTTCCTCATCTCCTCCATAAACCAAGAACATATCCCTAGTACGCCTCAGATACTTAAGGATAGTCTTGACTGCCATCCAATGGCGGTCTCCTGGATCAGCTTGATATCTGCCTACCGCACTTAATGCATAAGCAACATCTAGCCTCGTACATAGCATAGCATACATGACTGACCCAATCGCGGATGCATAAGGGATCCTTGCCATTCTCTTTCTTTCCTCATGTGTCTGAGGACACATTTTCTTGGAAAGATGAATGCCATGTGACACTGGCAACAATCCCCTCTTGGACTGTTCCATACTGAATCTCTTCAGTATCTTGTCAATGTATGTACTTTGACTTAGGCCCAACATTTTCTTGGATCTATCACGATGGATCTTGATCCCAAGAATATATGCCGCCTCGCCCAAGTCTTTCATGGAGAAGCATTTATTCAACCATGTCTTAACTGACTGTAAGACAGGTACTTCGTTTCCAAGTAGCAATATGTCATCGACATATACTATTAGGAAAACGACTGCACTTCCACTAAACCTTTTGTAGACACAAGGCTCACATTCGTTCTTAACAAATCCAAATTCTGTAACAGCTTCATCAAAACGAATGTTCCATGACCTTGATGCTTGCTTTAATCCATAAATGGATTTTTGCAACTTGCATACCTTGTTGGCATCCTTTGAAGTCACAAACCCTTCAGGTTGTGTCATGTAGACATCTTCCTGGAGGTTCCCGTTAAGGAAAGCTGTTTTGACATCCATTTGCCAAATTTCATAGTCATGGTAAGTAGCAATGGCCAATAGGATTCTGATAGACTTCAGCATTGCAACCGGTGAAAAGGTTTCATTATAGTCAATTCCTTGACGCTGTCTAAAACCTTTTGCAACCAGTCGTGCCTTGTAGGTGCTGACTTGCCCCTCCATGTCCAGTTTCTTCTTGAATACCCATTTATTACCAATAGGCTTTACATCAACTGGAGGATCTACCAAAATCCAGACTTGGTTTTGGTACATGGAATCCATTTCAGAATTCATGGCTTCTTGCCACTTGGCAATGTCTGTGCCTTCAACTGCTTCCTTGTAGGTAAGAGGATCATCATTGTCAACCAATAATGAGTCACCATCCTCAGTGACAAGAAAACCATATCGTTCTGGTTCTCTCACCTCTCTCGTGCTCCTACGCAGTTCTTGTGTCTCTGGAACAGATTGTTCTTCCACGGGGCTTTGTGGAATCTGTTCTTGTAACAACTCATGTGTATCTTGAGCCTCGACTTCATCGAAGTCTATCTCGCTCCCACTATCTCTTCTGGAGATGTGCCCCCTCTCAAGGAATATGGCGTGTCTTGCCACTGTAACCTTTTTTTCTGAGGGGTTGTATAGGTAATATCCCCTTGTTTCCTTGGGATATCCTATAAAGATACACTTTGTGCCTCGGGGTGAAAGTTTGTTACCTGAAGAGGCCTTAACAAATGCTTCGCTACCCCACACGTGTAAATTCGATAACATGGCTTTGCGTCCACTCCATAACTCGTATGGAATACCATTTATCGATTTAGTTGGTACTTGGTTTAGTATGTGTGCTGCTGTTTGTAATGCATATCCCCAAAAGGATAATGGAAGACTCGTATGACTCATCATTGATCTCACCATGTCCAACAGGGTGCGGTTCCTCCTTTCACTTACACCATTCCACTGCGGTGTGTAAGGAGGAGTGAGTTGAGATAGAATCCCAAACTCCCGTAAAAAATCAATGAAGTCTTGATTAAGATATTCTCCTCCTCTGTCTGAGCGGAGTTTCTTAATCTTCTTACCAAGCTGGTTCTCAACTTCATTCTTGTATTCTTTGAACCGATCAAAAGAATCTGACTTATACCTCATTAAATAGATATATCCATATCTACTAAAATCATCAGTAAAAGTTATGAAGTACGAGAACCCACCCCTTGCTTCAACTGGAAATGGTCCACACACATCTGTGTGAACTAATTCTAGAAGTTCTTTAGCTCTATCACCTTTCCCACTAAATGGGGCTTTGGTCATTTTGCCTTGTAGACACGCATGACATACACCAAGTGGTTTTAGTTCGAAAGAATCTAAATACCCATCTTGATGTAATTTTGTCAAACGTTTCTCATTGACATGACCTAGCCGGTGATGCCAAAGTTGGGTGTGGTATGAGTCATGTAAATTAACTTTGTTATCAATTGCCATTACTTGGTTTGTGTAGTCTAACACATAAAGGCCGTTATATAACTGTGCCCTACCAAAACAAATGCTATCTTTATAAAAGTAGCAACATTCATTTCCAAACTTGAATATGAATCCATCAGTATCTAATCTGGATACTGAAATAATGTTTTTGGTTACAGAGGGTACATAATAACATCCTTTCAAAACCAAGACCATCCCGGTAGGCAATGTGAGGTGGTAGTCCCCGACAGCTACAGCAGCAAGTCTGGCTCCGTTGGCTGCTCGTAGATCTATCTCCCCTCGATCAATCTTCCTGAATCTACTTGGTTCCTGTATTTGGATACAGATGTGAGCACCACAAGCAGTATCTAATACCCAATTAGTAGAAACAGATAGATTGCATTCGATAACAAACGCACCTGAAGCTTCCCCTTGCTTCCTCGGCTGGGTGCAGTTTTTCTTCCAGTGACCCTTCTTGCCACATGCGAAACAAACAGCATCCTGTTCCTTTGCCTCCCCTTTGATCTTCCTTTTCTTGGAAGGCCTTGAAGAAGCTTTGGGCTTAAAGCTCTTCGCCTTCCCTTTCCTTTTATTCACCATAAGGACAGAAGGTTTTTCACGCTTCATGTCATTGTCCACTTGGCGAATGAGGATAAGAAGATCAGATAGAGACTTCTCAATATTGTTCATGTTGAAATTAACAACAAAGTTTGAGAAGCTCTGGGGGAGTGATGCGAGAATGAGATCGGTACCCAGTTCTTCAGGGAGTTTAAACCCTAGAACCTCCAAGCGCTCAATGTAGCCAATGAGCTTGACTACATGAGGCCCAGCTGGGGCACCCTCTCCAAGCTTGCTCTGAAACAGAGCCTTGGAGATCTCAAACCTTTCCTGTCTTGCTCTCTCCTGGTATAAACCACGGAGGTGCTCGAGCATGCTGTAGGCATCCATGTCTTCATGAGACTTCATGAGCTCACTAGACATAGATGACAGCATCAAACATTGAACGTCGAGAGCATCGTTCAAATGTTGATCATAGACTAGGAAATCTTCATCACTTGCCCCTGGGGCAGGAGAATCAGGAAGTGAGGACTCCAGCACATAAAACTTCCGTTCATGGCGTAGGATAACCCGAAGGCGCCTAAACCATTCCTGAAAGTTACTGCCGGTGAGGATGTTGTCTTTATCCAGAATTGATCGCAGAGAAAATGTGGTTGATGTGTTTGTCATTTTGATTCTACAATTTAAAAGAGCAGATTTATCAGTACTTTCTTGATTACATTTTATGAGAAATAATAAATTTTATTAAGTCTCCCACTATTTTATCAATTCCCAATGGCCCTCACCATTGAACTCGGAATGTCCAGTTGCTTTGACATTCTAATGGCAAGGATCCATATTTCCCTTCGCATAACCCCAACAAGGGTTGGTCAAGCTATTTAAAGGTATTTAGGTAGGCGGGTCTTTGCCAACTGTGAGCTTACAGTTCCTTGATCTGTTGAGTGGACTCCCCAATCCTGAAATCCTGACTTGGATTTCCTCAACTCTTGCCTCCAATATTACATCAAGTCTAGCAAGGGCTACTTCTCTTGATGTAATATGGTTAAGTCAACCCGAAACCTTTCATAAGGGCTTCCTTTATAAAAGTAAGTGTCCCAACAAGGGTTGGTCAAACACATAGTTTTATTGAGTCTTGCCCTTAATCAAGTAACGGAAGGCTTGGTCTGACTTAATATGGTATTTGAGGGATTTTATTCTTTATGCGTATCTTTGCATTATCACATGCTTGTTAATATTAAGTGATGCTTGCTTAAGTGATTAACCATGTTCCGATAATGTATACGCATAGACCGGTTTTTATTTTATTCCATCTTTGCATGCTTGTTCATTTTATTAATTATGTGATCGCGACAACACATGCATAATATATAAACCATGCAATCAGACAGAAATAAAATAAGATGGCATGATCATGAGCTTCTATTTGGTTAGCTTATCTAGCGGTTTTGATAAGCTTACCCTGACCTAGGGAAAACACCTTGAACCTGATGGTTCATGTTTTGCAGCTCCCACCTGTCCACCTTTGTATCTTCTTGTGTCGGTTTCGCCTCGGATTCGGGATTTGAACCGTCTCCTCTGGCTTGGGAGATCCTCCATTACATGGGTTTACATTAAAGAAACCATGGGCACGCAGGCCCTACATTTTATTGGAAGAAGGCTCGCAGGCCAACAAATTTAAATTAAATAAATTTAAATGAAACCATACACATACAAAGGGTCTTTGGTCTAGCTCATGATCATCCATAGTATGCAACGACATTTACGCATATTTAGAATTCAAATTCTTTTAATCGTTTTATTTAAGATAAGACGCGCTCGAATTCAATTAATTATGATCTTATAATTAATCAATTCTTTATCTTAAATTCCTTTCTGAATTTCCTTGAGATTCTTCTCATCCATATTCCTTGTACGGGTCTTTGTACATTGGAGGAAACCTGGTGAAATTCCATTTCTGGAAAGTACACGGCGTGTAGTTTATAATTACACGGCGTGTATTTTTCTTTTCACCCTTTGTCCAAAGTACACGCCGGGGCTTTGGCGTGTTTTTTCTGTACTTTGGAAATTTTAGAGTACATGGCATGTAGATGAATCATACACGGCGTGTACTTCCTTGTTACGCGGTAACCGGCCTGGTGATCCCGTATACGCGGTACGCGACTTATCTTTGTACACGGTTTCACCTGGGTCGGAACGGACTACACGGCGTGTTGTTCCAACATACACGTCGTGTATTCCGGTTTCCACGCGCCGTTCTATTCTGGTCAACACGGCGTGATTAAAACTTAGGCATAATCAATTCACACGACGTGGTTTGGCGGACCAGTGCCGGTTCGTTGAACCTAAGTACACGGCGTGTAGTTTTAATTACACGCCGTGTAATCCCATGTTGTACAGACAGAAAGAGCGGCTCCTCCGGATGAGTTCCTCATTTTTATTTTAATCATAATTAAAATTAAAAGGTCGTTTCTGTGATATGAATCGAGAAACGAAGGAGGAAGAATAGATCTCGTTAATTCAGATTTATAGAACGATTTATTTCGAATTGAATCAAATATGAATGCGTAAATTATCAACGAAAATTAAATAACTATAATCAACGTTGTAACCTCCCTTTGATACCATTTGAAGGTTCCGGGCGCAGCGGAAGCGCGTGGGTGGATGTGCCCACTTGGCTTTTTGTCATTAGCAATGATCAATCCGGGATCAATACGACGATAAACGCCAGTCTCCACGGATCGAATCACAGAAAAAGACAAAGAAGATGGTTTTTCCCGGAACCACAAACAAGGATCGTTACAGGTTGATTATAATTAATTTAATTAATTATAAAGAAATACCTTTTGGGTGTTCTTTCTTCGTTGATGTTCTCAATCACGTTGTCAATGTGATCCGTCGTTGCGTCGCAGAAGCCAAGTGTAGACTCCCTCTAGCGGTGATCCACACGTGTACCTCGTATCTCTGGACGTCGCCAAAAGATTCTCCGGGTGCTAGCGTGGAGAAGCCTTTGCTTGCGTTGTCCGCCTTAGATTGTCTTGATCCGATGGAAGAGGATCTCTCTCGGTCTTGAGAGCGTTCTTGGAGGAAGAGGTTCTTTCGGCCTTGAAAGAATTCTCCGAAGATGTTGTGCACAACGATTCTCTTGTCTCAGAAAAGAGTTGGGGTTGTGAGGATATTTATAATCGGGTGTGTGGGGTTATAGAGTTATGACAATAAATAAACGCGTTACGCGTTTTATTTATTTCATTGACTCTTTATTTAAAACCCCATGTCGAATAAATAATTCCTTGACATGCGCCCACGCTGATTATAATAAATATCATTTAAAACAATATTATATCCTCAAAATCCCAACTAAAAAAAACTACACGGAGTGTATTAATAAATACACGGCGTGTACTTGTTTTTCATTGAAAACTACACGGTGTGTACATTAAATGTACACGGCGTGTATATCTTGTTTTCATTTATTCATTTCCTTTCCAAAATAAAACTACACGGCATGTAATAATAATACACGACGTGTACTTGTTTTATTTTCTTTTTCCTCCATCATTTAAAACAACTTAGGCTTCCTTGAATAATTATTAAACCATGTACGAGAATAATCTTTATTCAACTTGAGATACTTGGATACACTTAGTGTGTGACCCTCTAGGCCTCTTTCTCGTTGGCATTAGGCGGGCTTGCCTAAAGTCCAAGATTACTGTCTAGCAACGGGTCAAGGCACCCAAGAGAAAGAAGTTGACGCCGCATTGACGTATCACCTCATACGAGCGCTTACTATGTAATTTAATCCCTTTGTCTCAATATCTCATCAAGCAGGTTTCATGGCAGTGTCATAAACCTATATGCTTGATATGTCATTCTTTGACTACCTGAAATAAACTCATCGTTTACACCATGGCCATGGAATTTAATGCGACAGTTCTATTTCAATCAAAGGGCCGAGATATCAACTTCCATAAATGTAAGGGACAAATCCTTCCTTGAATTATCCATTAACAACATGTCACTCGTGATGCACCCAACGTACCCTACTTCCCGCCAACTATCTGCGTGACAGTTTTCGTCAGTAAATCTAAGTGCGCGAGTCATGACATGAGTTAATGATAATCTTCCAGTCCAAGGACCATTACACACGCTCGTAGATAGCAATATCCGATGACACCAAGACATGCAGAATTACTACTGGCGGGTCTATTCTCATAATCTCCCATCTTGGAGATTACCAAGTGCGAACTCCATGAGAGAGAGTCTCGTCTTCTTATGAGTACTCGCACATGACGGTCTGTATACTATGTGACCTATCATAGTATGTCATCCAACCGCAGAACTTTATTTAAGAATATTGTTATAGCATTTCAAGGTTCTCATCATAGCGGGAATCTGCTATGACCTTATTAATGCAACAAATATTTCAGGACATTATTATATTATAGTCATGCAGAACAATGAACAATATATAATAAGTGAACATTTATGTAATCAAAGTACAAAACAGTTGGTTCTGAGGACACCAACCCTTACAAACTCCCACTTGGACTAGAGCCAACTGCCTACGACTTTTAGTCCGCTAGACCTCACATGATGATCATGTTTCTGCTGAGTCAAGGCTTTAGTCAATGGGTCTGCCACGTTGTCTTCCGTGGAAATACTGCTCACTGCAACTTCACCTCTCTGAGAAAAATCCCTCAAGAGATGATACTTCCGAAGTATGTGCTTTGTCCGCTGATGTGACCTTGGCTCTTTTGCAAGTGCCACCGCTGCAGTATTATCACAATAGAGTGTGATAGGATCTTTACTGCTCGGTACAACATCCAGCTCTTGGACGAAGCTTCGCATCCATACTGCTTCTTTAGCTGCCTCAGAAGCTGCGATATACTCGGACTCCGCTGTAGAATCTGCCACCACACTTTGTTTTGAGCTCTTCCAGCTCACTGCACCTCCATTCAAACTGAAGATGTATCCAGTCTGCGACTTCATGTCATCTTGATCAGTCTGGAAACTAGCATCTACATGTCCTCTGATGACTAGTTCCTCATCTCCTCCATAAACCAAGAACATATCCCTAGTACGCCTCAGATACTTAAGGATAGTCTTGACTGCCATCCAATGGTGGTCTCCTGGATCAGCTTGATATCTGCCTACCGCACTTAATGCATAAGCAACATCTAGCCTCGTACATAGCATAGCATACATGACTGACCCAATCGCGGATGCATAAGGGATCCTTGCCATTCTCTTTCTTTCCTCATGTGTCTGAGGACACATTTTCTTGGAAAGATGAATGCCATGTGACACTGGCAACAATCCCCTCTTGGACTGTTCCATACTGAATCTCTTCAGTATCTTGTCAATGTATGTACTTTGACTTAGGCCCAACATTTTCTTGGATCTATCACGATGGATCTTGATCCCAAGAATATATGCCGCCTCGCCCAAGTCTTTCATGGAGAAGCATTTATTCAACCATGTCTTAACTGACTGTAAGACAGGTACTTCGTTTCCAATTAGCAATATGTCATCGACATATACTATTAGGAAAACGACTGCACTTCCACTAAACCTTTTGTAGACACAAGGCTCACATTCGTTCTTAACAAATCCAAATTCTGTAACAGCTTCATCAAAACGAATGTTCCATGACCTTGATGCTTGCTTTAATCCATAAATGGATTTTTGCAACTTGCATACCTTGTTGGCATCCTTTGAAGTCACAAACCCTTCAGGTTGTGTCATGTAGACATCTTCCTGGAGGTTCCCGTTAAGGAAAGCTGTTTTGACATCCATTTGCCAAATTTCATAGTCATGGTAAGTAGCAATGGCCAATAGGATTCTGATAGACTTCAGCATTGCAACCGGTGAAAAGGTTTCATTATAGTCAATTCCTTGACGCTGTCTAAAACCTTTTGCAACCAGTCGTGCCTTGTAGGTGCTGACTTGCCCCTCCATGTCCAGTTTCTTCTTGAATACCCATTTATTACCAATAGGCTTTACATCAACTGGAGGATCTACCAAAATCCAGACTTGGTTTTGGTACATGGAATCCATTTCAGAATTCATGGCTTCTTGCCACTTGGCAATGTCTGTGCCTTCAACTGCTTCCTTGTAGGTAAGAGGATCATCATTGTCAACCAATAATGAGTCACCATCCTCAGTGACAAGAAAACCATATCGTTCTGGTTCTCTCACCTCTCTCGTGCTCCTACGCAGTTCTTGTGTCTCTGGAACAGATTGTTCTTCCACGGGGCTTTGTGGAATCTGTTCTTGTAACAACTCATGTGTATCTTGAGCCTCGACTTCATCGAAGTCTATCTCGCTCCCACTATCTCTTCTGGAGATGTGCCCCCTCTCAAGGAATATGGCGTGTCTTGCCACTGTAACCTTTTTTTCTGAGGGGTTGTATAGGTAATATCCCCTTGTTTCCTTGGGATATCCTATAAAGATACACTTTGTGCCTCGGGGTGCAAGTTTGTTACCTGAAGAGGCCTTAACAAATGCTTCGCTACCCCACACGTGTAAATTCGATAACATGGCTTTGCGTCCACTCCATAACTCGTATGGAATACCATTTATCGATTTAGTTGGTACTTGGTTTAGTATGTGTGCTGCTGTTTGTAATGCATATCCCCAAAAGGATAATGGAAGACTCGTATGACTCATCATTGATCTCACCATGTCCAACAGGGTGCGGTTCCTCCTTTCACTTACACCATTCCACTGCGGTGTGTAAGGAGGAGTGAGTTGAGATAGAATCCCAAACTCCCGTAAAAAATCAATGAAGTCTTGATTAAGATATTCTCCTCCTCTGTCTGAGCGGAGTTTCTTAATCTTCTTACCAAGCTGGTTCTCAACTTCATTCTTGTATTCTTTGAACCGATCAAAAGAATCTGACTTATACCTCATTAAATAGATATATCCATATCTACTAAAATCATCAGTAAAAGTTATGAAGTACGAGAACCCACCCCTTGCTTCAACTGGAAATGGTCCACACACATCTGTGTGAACTAATTCTAGAAGCTCTTTAGCTCTATCACCTTTCCCACTAAATGGGGCTTTGGTCATTTTGCCTTGTAGACACGCATGACATACACCAAGTGGTTTTAGTTCGAAAGAATCTAAATACCCATCTTGATGTAATTTTGTCAAACGTTTCTCATTGACATGACCTAGCCGGTGATGCCAAAGTTGGGTGTGGTATGAGTCATGTAAATTAACTTTGTTATCAATTGCCATTACTTGGTTTGTGTAGTCTAACACATAAAGGCCGTTATATAACTGTGCCCTACCAAAACAAATGCTATCTTTATAAAAGTAGCAACATTCATTTCCAAACTTGAATATGAATCCATCAGTATCTAATCTGGATACTGAAATAATGTTTTTGGTTACAGAGGGTACATAATAACATCCTTTCAAAACCAAGACCATCCCGGTAGGCAATGTGAGGTGGTAGTCCCCGACAGCTACAGCAGCAAGTCTGGCTCCGTTGGCTGCTCGTAGATCTATCTCCCCTCGATCAATCTTCTTGAATCTACTTGGTTCCTGTATTTGGATACAGATGTGAGCACCACAAGCAGTATCTAATACCCAATTAGTAGAAACAGATAGATTGCATTCGATAACAAACGCACCTGAAGCTTCCCCTTGCTTCCTCGGCTGGGTGCAGTTTTTCTTCCAGTGACCCTTCTTGCCACATGCGAAACAAACAGCATCCTGTTCCTTTGCCTCCCCTTTGATCTTCCTTTTCTTGGAAGGCCTTGAAGAAGCTTTGGGCTTAAAGCTCTTCGCCTTCCCTTTCCTTTTATTCACCATAAGGACAGAAGGTTTTTCACGCTTCATGTCATTGTCCACTTGGCGAATGAGGATAAGAAGATCAGATAGAGACTTCTCAATATTGTTCATGTTGAAATTAACAACAAAGTTTGAGAAGCTCTGGGGGAGTGATGCGAGAATGAGATCGGTACCCAGTTCTTCAGGGAGTTTAAACCCTAGAACCTCCAAGCGCTCAATGTAGCCAATGAGCTTGACTACATGAGGCCCAGCTGGGGCACCCTCTCCAAGCTTGCTCTGAAACAGAGCCTTGGAGATCTCAAACCTTTCCTGTCTTGCTCTCTCCTGGTATAAACCACGGAGGTGCTCGAGCATGCTGTAGGCATCCATGTCTTCATGAGACTTCATGAGCTCACTAGACATAGATGACAGCATCAAACATTGAACGTCGAGAGCATCGTTCAAATGTTGATCATAGACTAGGAAATCTTCATCACTTGCCCCTGGGGCAGGAGAATCAGGAAGTGAGGACTCCAGCACATAAAACTTCCGTTCATGGCGTAGGATAACCCGAAGGCGCCTAAACCATTCCTGAAAGTTACTGCCGGTGAGGATGTTGTCTTTATCCAGAATTGATCGCAGAGAAAATGTGGTTGATGTGTTTGTCATTTTGATTCTACAATTTAAAAGAGCAGATTTATCAGTACTTTCTTGATTACATTTTATGAGAAATAATAAATTTTATTAAGTCTCCCACTATTTTATCAATTCCCAATGGCCCTCACCATTGAACTCGGAATGTCCAGTTGCTTTGACATTCTAATGGCAAGGATCCATATTTCCCTTCGCATAACCCCAACAAGGGTTGGTCAAGCTATTTAAAGGTATTTAGGTAGGCGGGTCTTTGCCAACTGTGAGCTTACAGTTCCTTGATCTGTTGAGTGGACTCCCCAATCCTGAAATCCTGACTTGGATTTCCTCAACTCTTGCCTCCAATATTACATCAAGTCTAGCAAGGGCTACTTCTCTTGATGTAATATGGTTAAGTCAACCCGAAACCTTTCATAAGGGCTTCCTTTATAAAAGTAAGTGTCCCAACAAGGGTTGGTCAAACACATAGTTTTATTGAGTCTTGCCCTTAATCAAGTAACGGAAGGCTTGGTCTGACTTAATATGGTATTTGAGGGATTTTATTCTTTATGCGTATCTTTGCATTATCACATGCTTGTTAATATTAAGTGATGCTTGCTTAAGTGATTAACCATGTTCCGATAATGTATACGCATAGACCGGTTTTTATTTTATTCCATCTTTGCATGCTTGTTCATTTTATTAATTATGTGATCGCGACAACACATGCATAATATATAAACCATGCAATCAGACAGAAATAAAATAAGATGGCATGATCATGAGCTTCTATTTGGTTAGCTTATCTAGCGGTTTTGATAAGCTTACCCTGACCTAGGGAAAACACCTTGAACCTGATGGTTCATGTTTTGCAGCTCCCACCTGTCCACCTTTGTATCTTCTTGTGTCGGTTTCGCCTCGGATTCGGGATTTGAACCGTCTCCTCTGGCTTGGGAGATCCTCCATTACATGGGTTTACATTAAAGAAACCATGGGCACGCAGGCCCTACATTTTATTGGAAGAAGGCTCGCAGGCCAACAAATTTAAATTAAATAAATTTAAATGAAACCATACACATACAAAGGGTCTTTGGTCTAGCTCATGATCATCCATAGTATGCAACGACATTTACGCATATTTAGAATTCAAATTCTTTTAATCGTTTTATTTAAGATAAGACGCGCTCGAATTCAATTAATTATGATCTTATAATTAATCAATTCTTTATCTTAAATTCCTTTCTGAATTTCCTTGAGATTCTTCTCATCCATATTCCTTGTACGGGTCTTTGTACATTGGAGGAAACCTGGTGAAATTCCATTTCTGGAAAGTACACGGCGTGTAGTTTATAATTACACGGCGTGTATTTTTCTTTTCACCCTTTGTCCAAAGTACACGCCGGGGCTTTGGCGTGTTTTTTCTGTACTTTGGAAATTTTAGAGTACATGGCATGTAGATGAATCATACACGGCGTGTACTTCCTTGTTACGCGGTAACCGGCCTGGTGATCCCGTATACGCGGTACGCGACTTATCTTTGTACACGGTTTCACCTGGGTCGGAACGGACTACACGGCGTGTTGTTCCAACATACACGTCGTGTATTCCGGTTTCCACGCGCCGTTCTATTCTGGTCAACACGGCGTGATTAAAACTTAGGCATAATCAATTCACACGACGTGGTTTGGCGGACCAGTGCCGGTTCGTTGAACCTAAGTACACGGCGTGTAGTTTTAATTACACGCCGTGTAATCCCATGTTGTACAGACAGAAAGAGCGGCTCCTCCGGATGAGTTCCTCATTTTTATTTTAATCATAATTAAAATTAAAAGGTCGTTTCTGTGATATGAATCGAGAAACGAAGGAGGAAGAATAGATCTCGTTAATTCAGATTTATAGAACGATTTATTTCGAATTGAATCAAATATGAATGCGTAAATTATCAACGAAAATTAAATAACTATAATCAACGTTGTAACCTCCCTTTGATACCATTTGAAGGTTCCGGGCGCAGCGGAAGCGCGTGGGTGGATGTGCCCACTTGGCTTTTTGTCATTAGCAATGATCAATCCGGGATCAATACGACGATAAACGCCAGTCTCCACGGATCGAATCACAGAAAAAGACAAAGAAGATGGTTTTTCCCGGAACCACAAACAAGGATCGTTACAGGTTGATTATAATTAATTTAATTAATTATAAAGAAATACCTTTTGGGTGTTCTTTCTTCGTTGATGTTCTCAATCACGTTGTCAATGTGATCCGTCGTTGCGTCGCAGAAGCCAAGTGTAGACTCCCTCTAGCGGTGATCCACACGTGTACCTCGTATCTCTGGACGTCGCCAAAAGATTCTCCGGGTGCTAGCGTGGAGAAGCCTTTGCTTGCGTTGTCCGCCTTAGATTGTCTTGATCCGATGGAAGAGGATCTCTCTCGGTCTTGAGAGCGTTCTTGGAGGAAGAGGTTCTTTCGGCCTTGAAAGAATTCTCCGAAGATGTTGTGCACAACGATTCTCTTGTCTCAGAAAAGAGTTGGGGTTGTGAGGATATTTATAATCGGGTGTGTGGGGTTATAGAGTTATGACAATAAATAAACGCGTTACGCGTTTTATTTATTTCATTGACTCTTTATTTAAAACCCCATGTCGAATAAATAATTCCTTGACATGCGCCCACGCTGATTATAATAAATATCATTTAAAACAATATTATATCCTCAAAATCCCAACTAAAAAAAACTACACGGAGTGTATTAATAAATACACGGCGTGTACTTGTTTTTCATTGAAAACTACACGGTGTGTACATTAAATGTACACGGCGTGTATATCTTGTTTTCATTTATTCATTTCCTTTCCAAAATAAAACTACACGGCATGTAATAATAATACACGACGTGTACTTGTTTTATTTTCTTTTTCCTCCATCATTTAAAACAACTTAGGCTTCCTTGAATAATTATTAAACCATGTACGAGAATAATCTTTATTCAACTTGAGATACTTGGATACACTTAGTGTGTGACCCTCTAGGCCTCTTTCTCGTTGGCATTAGGCGGGCTTGCCTAAAGTCCAAGATTACTGTCTAGCAACGGGTCAAGGCACCCAAGAGAAAGAAGTTGACGCCGCATTGACGTATCACCTCATACGAGCGCTTACTATGTAATTTAATCCCTTTGTCTCAATATCTCATCAAGCAGGTTTCATGGCAGTGTCATAAACCTATATGCTTGATATGTCATTCTTTGACTACCTGAAATAAACTCATCGTTTAC
Organism: Viscum album; assembly: GCA_963277665.1. Taxonomy (NCBI): domain Eukaryota; kingdom Viridiplantae; phylum Streptophyta; class Magnoliopsida; order Santalales; family Viscaceae; genus Viscum; species Viscum album. The sequence continues at coordinate 1,433,496,569 of OY728141.1, forward strand.
ACCATGGCCATGGAATTTAATGCGACAGTTCTATTTCAATCAAAGGGCCGAGATATCAACTTCCATAAATGTAAGGGACAAATCCTTCCTTGAATTATCCATTAACAACATGTCACTCGTGATGCACCCAACGTACCCTACTTCCCGCCAACTATCTGCGTGACAGTTTTCGTCAGTAAATCTAAGTGCGCGAGTCATGACATGAGTTAATGATAATCTTCCAGTCCAAGGACCATTACACACGCTCGTAGATAGCAATATCCGATGACACCAAGACATGCAGAATTACTACTGGCGGGTCTATTCTCATAATCTCCCATCTTGGAGATTACCAAGTGCGAACTCCATGAGAGAGAGTCTCGTCTTCTTATGAGTACTCGCACATGACGGTCTGTATACTATGTGACCTATCATAGTATGTCATCCAACCGCAGAACTTTATTTAAGAATATTGTTATAGCATTTCAAGGTTCTCATCATAGCGGGAATCTGCTATGACCTTATTAATGCAACAAATATTTCAGGACATTATTATATTATAGTCATGCAGAACAATGAACAATATATAATAAGTGAACATTTATGTAATCAAAGTACAAAACAGTTGGTTCTGAGGACACCAACCCTTACAAACTCCCACTTGGACTAGAGCCAACTGCCTACGACTTTTAGTCCGCTAGACCTCACATGATGATCATGTTTCTGCTGAGTCAAGGCTTTAGTCAATGGGTCTGCCACGTTGTCTTCCGTGGAAATACTGCTCACTGCAACTTCACCTCTCTGAGAAAAATCCCTCAAGAGATGATACTTCCGAAGTATGTGCTTTGTCCGCTGATGTGACCTTGGCTCTTTTGCAAGTGCCACCGCTGCAGTATTATCACAATAGAGTGTGATAGGATCTTTACTGCTCGGTACAACATCCAGCTCTTGGACGAAGCTTCGCATCCATACTGCTTCTTTAGCTGCCTCAGAAGCTGCGATATACTCGGACTCCGCTGTAGAATCTGCCACCACACTTTGTTTTGAGCTCTTCCAGCTCACTGCACCTCCATTCAAACTGAAGATGTATCCAGTCTGCGACTTCATGTCATCTTGATCAGTCTGGAAACTAGCATCTACATGTCCTCTGATGACTAGTTCCTCATCTCCTCCATAAACCAAGAACATATCCCTAGTACGCCTCAGATACTTAAGGATAGTCTTGACTGCCATCCAATGGTGGTCTCCTGGATCAGCTTGATATCTGCCTACCGCACTTAATGCATAAGCAACATCTAGCCTCGTACATAGCATAGCATACATGACTGACCCAATCGCGGATGCATAAGGGATCCTTGCCATTCTCTTTCTTTCCTCATGTGTCTGAGGACACATTTTCTTGGAAAGATGAATGCCATGTGACACTGGCAACAATCCCCTCTTGGACTGTTCCATACTGAATCTCTTCAGTATCTTGTCAATGTATGTACTTTGACTTAGGCCCAACATTTTCTTGGATCTATCACGATGGATCTTGATCCCAAGAATATATGCCGCCTCGCCCAAGTCTTTCATGGAGAAGCATTTATTCAACCATGTCTTAACTGACTGTAAGACAGGTACTTCGTTTCCAATTAGCAATATGTCATCGACATATACTATTAGGAAAACGACTGCACTTCCACTAAACCTTTTGTAGACACAAGGCTCACATTCGTTCTTAACAAATCCAAATTCTGTAACAGCTTCATCAAAACGAATGTTCCATGACCTTGATGCTTGCTTTAATCCATAAATGGATTTTTGCAACTTGCATACCTTGTTGGCATCCTTTGAAGTCACAAACCCTTCAGGTTGTGTCATGTAGACATCTTCCTGGAGGTTCCCGTTAAGGAAAGCTGTTTTGACATCCATTTGCCAAATTTCATAGTCATGGTAAGTAGCAATGGCCAATAGGATTCTGATAGACTTCAGCATTGCAACCGGTGAAAAGGTTTCATTATAGTCAATTCCTTGACGCTGTCTAAAACCTTTTGCAACCAGTCGTGCCTTGTAGGTGCTGACTTGCCCCTCCATGTCCAGTTTCTTCTTGAATACCCATTTATTACCAATAGGCTTTACATCAACTGGAGGATCTACCAAAATCCAGACTTGGTTTTGGTACATGGAATCCATTTCAGAATTCATGGCTTCTTGCCACTTGGCAATGTCTGTGCCTTCAACTGCTTCCTTGTAGGTAAGAGGATCATCATTGTCAACCAATAATGAGTCACCATCCTCAGTGACAAGAAAACCATATCGTTCTGGTTCTCTCACCTCTCTCGTGCTCCTACGCAGTTCTTGTGTCTCTGGAACAGATTGTTCTTCCACGGGGCTTTGTGGAATCTGTTCTTGTAACAACTCATGTGTATCTTGAGCCTCGACTTCATCGAAGTCTATCTCGCTCCCACTATCTCTTCTGGAGATGTGCCCCCTCTCAAGGAATATGGCGTGTCTTGCCACTGTAACCTTTTTTTCTGAGGGGTTGTATAGGTAATATCCCCTTGTTTCCTTGGGATATCCTATAAAGATACACTTTGTGCCTCGGGGTGCAAGTTTGTTACCTGAAGAGGCCTTAACAAATGCTTCGCTACCCCACACGTGTAAATTCGATAACATGGCTTTGCGTCCACTCCATAACTCGTATGGAATACCATTTATCGATTTAGTTGGTACTTGGTTTAGTATGTGTGCTGCTGTTTGTAATGCATATCCCCAAAAGGATAATGGAAGACTCGTATGACTCATCATTGATCTCACCATGTCCAACAGGGTGCGGTTCCTCCTTTCACTTACACCATTCCACTGCGGTGTGTAAGGAGGAGTGAGTTGAGATAGAATCCCAAACTCCCGTAAAAAATCAATGAAGTCTTGATTAAGATATTCTCCTCCTCTGTCTGAGCGGAGTTTCTTAATCTTCTTACCAAGCTGGTTCTCAACTTCATTCTTGTATTCTTTGAACCGATCAAAAGAATCTGACTTATACCTCATTAAATAGATATATCCATATCTACTAAAATCATCAGTAAAAGTTATGAAGTACGAGAACCCACCCCTTGCTTCAACTGGAAATGGTCCACACACATCTGTGTGAACTAATTCTAGAAGCTCTTTAGCTCTATCACCTTTCCCACTAAATGGGGCTTTGGTCATTTTGCCTTGTAGACACGCATGACATACACCAAGTGGTTTTAGTTCGAAAGAATCTAAATACCCATCTTGATGTAATTTTGTCAAACGTTTCTCATTGACATGACCTAGCCGGTGATGCCAAAGTTGGGTGTGGTATGAGTCATGTAAATTAACTTTGTTATCAATTGCCATTACTTGGTTTGTGTAGTCTAACACATAAAGGCCGTTATATAACTGTGCCCTACCAAAACAAATGCTATCTTTATAAAAGTAGCAACATTCATTTCCAAACTTGAATATGAATCCATCAGTATCTAATCTGGATACTGAAATAATGTTTTTGGTTACAGAGGGTACATAATAACATCCTTTCAAAACCAAGACCATCCCGGTAGGCAATGTGAGGTGGTAGTCCCCGACAGCTACAGCAGCAAGTCTGGCTCCGTTGGCTGCTCGTAGATCTATCTCCCCTCGATCAATCTTCTTGAATCTACTTGGTTCCTGTATTTGGATACAGATGTGAGCACCACAAGCAGTATCTAATACCCAATTAGTAGAAACAGATAGATTGCATTCGATAACAAACGCACCTGAAGCTTCCCCTTGCTTCCTCGGCTGGGTGCAGTTTTTCTTCCAGTGACCCTTCTTGCCACATGCGAAACAAACAGCATCCTGTTCCTTTGCCTCCCCTTTGATCTTCCTTTTCTTGGAAGGCCTTGAAGAAGCTTTGGGCTTAAAGCTCTTCGCCTTCCCTTTCCTTTTATTCACCATAAGGACAGAAGGTTTTTCACGCTTCATGTCATTGTCCACTTGGCGAATGAGGATAAGAAGATCAGATAGAGACTTCTCAATATTGTTCATGTTGAAATTAACAACAAAGTTTGAGAAGCTCTGGGGGAGTGATGCGAGAATGAGATCGGTACCCAGTTCTTCAGGGAGTTTAAACCCTAGAACCTCCAAGCGCTCAATGTAGCCAATGAGCTTGACTACATGAGGCCCAGCTGGGGCACCCTCTCCAAGCTTGCTCTGAAACAGAGCCTTGGAGATCTCAAACCTTTCCTGTCTTGCTCTCTCCTGGTATAAACCACGGAGGTGCTCGAGCATGCTGTAGGCATCCATGTCTTCATGAGACTTCATGAGCTCACTAGACATAGATGACAGCATCAAACATTGAACGTCGAGAGCATCGTTCAAATGTTGATCATAGACTAGGAAATCTTCATCACTTGCCCCTGGGGCAGGAGAATCAGGAAGTGAGGACTCCAGCACATAAAACTTCCGTTCATGGCGTAGGATAACCCGAAGGCGCCTAAACCATTCCTGAAAGTTACTGCCGGTGAGGATGTTGTCTTTATCCAGAATTGATCGCAGAGAAAATGTGGTTGATGTGTTTGTCATTTTGATTCTACAATTTAAAAGAGCAGATTTATCAGTACTTTCTTGATTACATTTTATGAGAAATAATAAATTTTATTAAGTCTCCCACTATTTTATCAATTCCCAATGGCCCTCACCATTGAACTCGGAATGTCCAGTTGCTTTGACATTCTAATGGCAAGGATCCATATTTCCCTTCGCATAACCCCAACAAGGGTTGGTCAAGCTATTTAAAGGTATTTAGGTAGGCGGGTCTTTGCCAACTGTGAGCTTACAGTTCCTTGATCTGTTGAGTGGACTCCCCAATCCTGAAATCCTGACTTGGATTTCCTCAACTCTTGCCTCCAATATTACATCAAGTCTAGCAAGGGCTACTTCTCTTGATGTAATATGGTTAAGTCAACCCGAAACCTTTCATAAGGGCTTCCTTTATAAAAGTAAGTGTCCCAACAAGGGTTGGTCAAACACATAGTTTTATTGAGTCTTGCCCTTAATCAAGTAACGGAAGGCTTGGTCTGACTTAATATGGTATTTGAGGGATTTTATTCTTTATGCGTATCTTTGCATTATCACATGCTTGTTAATATTAAGTGATGCTTGCTTAAGTGATTAACCATGTTCCGATAATGTATACGCATAGACCGGTTTTTATTTTATTCCATCTTTGCATGCTTGTTCATTTTATTAATTATGTGATCGCGACAACACATGCATAATATATAAACCATGCAATCAGACAGAAATAAAATAAGATGGCATGATCATGAGCTTCTATTTGGTTAGCTTATCTAGCGGTTTTGATAAGCTTACCCTGACCTAGGGAAAACACCTTGAACCTGATGGTTCATGTTTTGCAGCTCCCACCTGTCCACCTTTGTATCTTCTTGTGTCGGTTTCGCCTCGGATTCGGGATTTGAACCGTCTCCTCTGGCTTGGGAGATCCTCCATTACATGGGTTTACATTAAAGAAACCATGGGCACGCAGGCCCTACATTTTATTGGAAGAAGGCTCGCAGGCCAACAAATTTAAATTAAATAAATTTAAATGAAACCATACACATACAAAGGGTCTTTGGTCTAGCTCATGATCATCCATAGTATGCAACGACATTTACGCATATTTAGAATTCAAATTCTTTTAATCGTTTTATTTAAGATAAGACGCGCTCGAATTCAATTAATTATGATCTTATAATTAATCAATTCTTTATCTTAAATTCCTTTCTGAATTTCCTTGAGATTCTTCTCATCCATATTCCTTGTACGGGTCTTTGTACATTGGAGGAAACCTGGTGAAATTCCATTTCTGGAAAGTACACGGCGTGTAGTTTATAATTACACGGCGTGTATTTTTCTTTTCACCCTTTGTCCAAAGTACACGCCGGGGCTTTGGCGTGTTTTTTCTGTACTTTGGAAATTTTAGAGTACATGGCATGTAGATGAATCATACACGGCGTGTACTTCCTTGTTACGCGGTAACCGGCCTGGTGATCCCGTATACGCGGTACGCGACTTATCTTTGTACACGGTTTCACCTGGGTCGGAACGGACTACACGGCGTGTTGTTCCAACATACACGTCGTGTATTCCGGTTTCCACGCGCCGTTCTATTCTGGTCAACACGGCGTGATTAAAACTTAGGCATAATCAATTCACACGACGTGGTTTGGCGGACCAGTGCCGGTTCGTTGAACCTAAGTACACGGCGTGTAGTTTTAATTACACGCCGTGTAATCCCATGTTGTACAGACAGAAAGAGCGGCTCCTCCGGATGAGTTCCTCGTTTTTATTTTAATCATAATTAAAATTAAAAGGTCGTTTCTGTGATATGAATCGAGAAACGAAGGAGGAAGAATAGATCTCGTTAATTCAGATTTATAGAACGATTTATTTCGAATTGAATCAAATATGAATGCGTAAATTATCAACGAAAATTAAATAACTATAATCAACGTTGTAACCTCCCTTTGATACCATTTGAAGGTTCCGGGCGCAGCGGAAGCGCGTGGGTGGATGTGCCCACTTGGCTTTTTTTCATTAGCAATGATCAATCCGGGATCAATACGACGATAAACGCCAGTCTCCACGGATCGAATCACAGAAAAAGACAAAGAAGATGGTTTTTCCCGGAACCACAAACAAGGATCGTTACAGGTTGATTATAATTAATTTAATTAATTATAAAGAAATACCTTTTGGGTGTTCTTTCTTCGTTGATGTTCTCAATCACGTTGTCAATGTGATCCGTCGTTGCGTCGCAGAAGCCAAGTGTAGACTCCCTCTAGCGGTGATCCACACGTGTACCTCGTATCTCTGGACGTCGCCAAAAGATTCTCCGGGTGCTAGCATGGAGAAGCCTTTGCTTGCGTTGTCCGCCTTAGATTGTCTTGATCCGATGGAAGAGGATCTCTCTCGGTCTTGAGAGCGTTCTTGGAGGAAGAGGTTCTTTCGGCCTTGAAAGAATTCTCCGGAGATGTTGTGCACAACGATTCTCTTGTCTCAGAAAAGAGTTGGGGTTGTGAGGATATTTATAATCGGGTGTGTGGGGTTATAGAGTTATGACAATAAATAAACGCGTTACGCGTTTTATTTATTTCATTGACTCTTTATTTAAAACCCCATGTCGAATAAATAATTCCTTGACATGCGCCCACGCTGATTATAATAAATATCATTTAAAACAATATTATATCCTCAAAATCCCAACTAAAAAAAACTACACGGAGTGTATTAATAAATACACGGCGTGTACTTGTTTTTCATTGAAAACTACACGGTGTGTACATTAAATGTACACGGCGTGTATATCTTGTTTTCATTTATTCATTTCCTTTCCAAAATAAAACTACACGGCATGTAATAATAATACACGACGTGTACTTGTTTTATTTTCTTTTTCCTCCATCATTTAAAACAACTTAGGCTTCCTTGAATAATTATTAAACCATGTACGAGAATAATCTTTATTCAACTTGAGATACTTGGATACACTTAGTGTGTGACCCTCTAGGCCTCTTTCTCGTTGGCATTAGGCGGGCTTGCCTAAAGTCCAAGATTACTGTCTAGCAACGGGTCAAGGCACCCAAGAGAAAGAAGTTGACGCCGCATTGACGTATCACCTCATACGAGCGCTTACTATGTAATTTAATCCCTTTGTCTCAATATCTCATCAAGCAGGTTTCATGGCAGTGTCATAAACCTATATGCTTGATATGTCGTTCTTTGACTACCTGAAATAAACTCATCGTTTACACCATGGCCATGGAATTTAATGCGACAGTTCTATTTCAATCAAAGGGCCGAGATATCAACTTCCATAAATGGAAGGGACAAATCCTTCCTTGACTTATCCATTAACAACATGTCACTCGTGATGCACCCAACGTACCCTACTTCCCGCCAACTATCTGCGTGACAGTTTTCGTCAGTAAATCTAAGTGCGCGAGTCATGACATGAGTTAATGATAATCTTCCAGTCCAAGGACCATTACACACGCTCGTAGATAGCAATATCCGATGACACCAAGACATGCAGAATTACTACTGGCGGGTCTATTCTCATAATCTCCCATCTTGGAGATTACCAAGTGCGAACTCCATGAGAGAGAGTCTCGTCTTCTTATGAGTACTCGCACATGACGGTCTGTATACTATGTGTCCTATCATAGTATGTCATCCAACCGCAGAACTTTATTTAAGAATATTGTTATAGCATTTCAAGGTTCTCATCATAGCGGGGATCTGCTATGACCTTATTAATGAAACAAATATTTCAGGACATTATTATATTATAGTCATGCAGAACAATGAACAATATATAATAAGTGAACATTTATGTAATCAAAGTACAAAACAGTTGGTTCTGAGGACACCAACCCTTACAAGAAGTGTGGAATATGGAGACTATGTTATTATAGTTCTTCACTTTGTGATGTAATGTAATATTTATGAATGTATCTAGTGTTTCCAAGGCTACTAAACTAATCGGTCTTTCGAGACTTGATCTTTTGTGATCATGCCAATGTTACGAAGTAATGCACCGGATCTGGGTAGTTGGGGTCGGGGCGTTACATTCTTACATTGGTATGTACATACTCTTAGGTCTTTCCAAATGAATTTTATGGTTTACTGCTATAGATTAAGGTTGAGTTTACTATAGACATTATTTTTGGAATAATACCCATATTTATGCCATCTTATCGAATGGAACCTGATGAGTTGATGGAACTTAAAGTTCAGCTCGAGGACCTAGAGGCTAAGGGATTTATTCATCCTATAATTTCACCATGATATTCACCTATCCTCTTTTCTAAGAAGGCAGACGAGAGCCTCATACTTTTTATTGACTATCGAAAGTTGAATTAGGTGACTATTAAGAATAATGATCCTTTACCCAAGATAGATGGTCTCTTTGATCATCTTAGAGGGGCTCGCTGATTTTCAAATATTGACCTATGGTCAGGTTACCACCAGTTATGAATCCGAGATGAGGATATACCTAAGACAACATTTAAGAGTCGATATATGCATTTTTAGTTCCTGGTTATGTCATTTGGTCTCACTAATGCTCCTATATTATTTATGGCTTTGATGAACCATATATTTCATCAATTCTTAGACTCTTTTGTTGTGGTGTTCATGGATGGTATCTTGGTTTACTCCAAGTTAGAGGAGGAGTATATGGAATAATATCATTATGATAATATTGAGGTAACATAGTTTGTATGGTGATATTTTCCAATGTGATTTTTGTATCCAAGAAGTGAAATTTCTAGGGCTTGTAATATCTGAGAGGGCTGTATCAGTGGATCCTGAAAAGGTACAAGAATTTATGTTCTGAGAGAGTCCTATAAATGTGTTTGAGATTCGAAGATTTTTGGGGTTGGATGGTTATTACAGGAGGTTTGTTTAAGAATTCTCTAAGATTACATATCCAATTACAACTTTAACCCATAAGGGTGTAAAATTTGAGTGGAATAAAAAATAACATAGATATTTTGAGGAACTGAAGGTGATATTGACTTCAGCTTCAGTTTTGATTCTTTTAGAACTAGATTTGGGTTATAATGTTTTCTACGATACTTCTGAAATGGGTCTGGGATGTTTCTTGATTCATGGGAAATAGGTGGTGGCTTATGGATCTCTCCAATTACACCCTCATGAAAACAACTACCCTACACACAATCTTGAGGTAGTATTAGTTATGAATGAACTCAAAAATATGACATCGCTATCTCTCTAGGGAGTGATTTACAGTGTATTTAAATTATAAGATCCTGAAATATATTTTTAATCATAGGGACCTGAACTTGATATAGATATGTTAGGTGGAGTATCTTAAGAATTTTGATTTTGATATTGAATACACTCCAGGAAAAGGAAATGTATTTTATGATGCACTGATCATAAAATTTCTGACATAATCCATGGAAGAATTAGTTTAGGAGTGGTCTCGGATGAGTTTGTTTATTAAGATGATCTCGAGAGTGTAAGAGGTTGGTGTAAGGGTGTTCTTGGCTTCTATGAAGGATGACTCATCTTTTTATGAGCACGTTTGTCTCAAATAGGTGGTGGAAACTGAGTGCCAATGCTTTGAGAAATCCTTATATGGTGGGAATACCTCAGGTGAGTGGTCTCAATCTCTTAGTTGAGATTTGTGCTTTCATAGCAGTTTGTTTATTCCATTTTCCCCGAGACAGGAGTTGATGGATATTGGGAACTGGTTTTGTTGTTCCGTACACCGTGGGACTACCAAGATGTATCACAACTTGAGACATTGGTATTGGTGGATGGGGACGAGGCAGTCGATTGCATATTTTTTATCACGGTTTCTTACTTGTTAGAGAATTAAGTTGGAACATTAGTGACCTGCAGGTTTGTTTCATCCCTTATCCATTACATTATGGAAGTGGGATGATATTTCCATGTATTTTTTTATTGGTTTACTATGGAATCCTAGTGGGAAGGATGCGATTTGGGTGATTATAGATCAACTCATGAAATTCCCTATTAAGGAGATGATGAAGGTAGAACAACTTGGGGAATTGTATATCTGGGAGATTATGAGACTTTATGGGGTTCCCTTTTTGGTTGTATTTGATAGGGAATTGAGGTTCACATCTAGGTTTTGGAAAGGTTCACAGGAGGAAACAAGTTCCCAGTTGAAATTAAGCATGACATATCATATGTAGGTAGATAGAAAGACAAATAGGGCTATCCAAGTTCTTAAGAATATGATCCAGGCATGTGTTCTTGATTTAAATGGTTCTTAGGATAGAAACTTTCCTCTGGTTTAGTTTTCCTATAATAATAGTTATCAGGCCTCAATTAATATGGCACCCTTTGAGGCTTTGTATGGGAATCCATGTAAATTTAACTTATGCTGGGCAAAGTTGGGAGAGTGGTCTTTAGTTGGGATGGGTCTTATTCAGAAGATGATGGATATGGTGCAGTTGATCCAGAGGAGACTGATCACAACATAGGGTTTTCAAAAATCTTATGCATGCCATCATTGTTTGGTGTTGGAGTTTGAGGTTGATGATTGTGTTTTTCTTAAAGCTTCACCTTTCTTGGGAAATCTTTGGTTGGGTAGGAAGGAAAATTTAGCACTGAGGTTTGTGGGCCCATTTGATATCATTGAACAACTGGGGACGTTGGCATATTGGTTGGACTTACCATATTATTTGACTTCTATCCATGATGTGTTTCATGTTTTCCAATTGAGGAGGTATATACTGGAACCTTCCCATGTGATCATATTAGAGGATATTGATCTTGAGCCTAATACCACCATTTTTGAACAACCAGTTTAGATTATGGATCATCAAGATAAATTACTGCATGATAAAACAATTCCACTCATCCGGGTACTACGATAGTGCAGACAAGATAACCACAAGACATGGGTGTAGGAATCATTGACGAGGCAATAATGACCTTCTCTTTTTGTGGATATAGGATCTTGATAACTTTTTGGGAACAAAAATATTTTATGGTGGGGATATTGTAACACATCGTTACTTCTTTTAGGCACTCCTTCATTCATGTTTCATTTCATCATCCTCATTTGGGTGCATTTATAGGCTTCTTGGGGATGAAGAGACTTTTTTGGGGAAAATGACCTAAAGTCCAGCGATGTATGTTTTTTTGAATTAATGGAGCCAGGGTATAATTGTGGAAAAATCTTAGTGGGGTTATTACCAAGTTCAAAGAACGTTCATAGTGAGTTTTTTGGGTTTTTATTCTTAAACCTATAGTTTCTATAGTTTTCTTGGGGAATTACATGCTGTGTAAAGGGGTTGCATGACATGTATTTATTTCCTGTCAGATGTCCTGAAATGGTTCATGATGTGAAAGGTTTACACACCATGTAATAGTTTTACAATGTGTACAAAAATTAGATTTTTAATCTGAGGTTACACCTTATTTGACATATATGAGCCTTATCGATTAAACGATGTGAAATTGGATTTCATGTCATGTCAATCTCACAAGTTGTGGTTTTTAGGGAACCGTACAGGTGTTTTCTCATTTCATTCAATTGTGCAGCCTCCCCTCTCAGATATTGGAGCTCTCTGGGTGATTTTGGGTGATTCCCTTCCTTTTGGATGACCTCGTTTGGTGATCGATCATAAGGGTTGTTATGGTGCACTTCTCCGGGTAAGTGTTCCTTCTTTATTTCATTGTTGTTGGTCACAATAGTGGTTTATGCTGATTTTATGATTGATATTCTTGATCACATGGTGATTTCTATCAATACTTTTCATTTTCTTTTCATTCCTTATCATATGAAGGCCGATCTCTTATTTTCCAATCACCATTGTTGAAGGTGGCTAGGGTTATATCATTTTGGGGTAGTTTTTTTTTGTATAATGGGTGAATTATTTAAATTTAATATTGTTCTTGATAAATTCATTTGGATTGTTCAATGTTTATAAGTTATTTGTGGTTTCAAATTCTTTCTTGGGAAGATAAAGGTTTTTAAAGGGTTTTTCTTAAAAAATGGAATTGCTTGATTCAGAAATGGGTTTTCAAACACCAAAGTAGGAATATCTTGGCTTTGCTTTTTTTTTATAAAATTTTGAGCATGTTTGTAAAATATAATTTGACATGCTAGAACTTTGGGAACCTTGGGTGCATCAGGAAATAGACATGGGTAGCCTTACCGTGTGTGGAACCATTAGGAGGTAACCTTTTTGATATCGATGGACTATGGAAGGACTCAATATTGGTTTATATTAACATTATTCTTATTTAGACTCTTTAGTGTCTAGTACATATTATACCATAATATAGAGACCAAAAATGATAGTGTTCTTGGTTATTTACGAATTTTATCAAATGATGGTTTATATGTCATGGATTGTAGCTCATAGTTTTTTTTTCATGATGGGATTTCATGGATATGTGTTTACTTTCTTACCTTATAATTCTTGGATATGAATTCTCACTCTATCACTTCTACTTTTCATATTTCAGGTTTCTTTAAATATGAAAGGATTTTATGAAAACCAAATGAAAGGAAATAAAATGATTTATAAACGATTTTGGATTTATAAAAAAATCTTTGTAAAACTGTTTTGGTTCAAAATCTAGAACTGTTGCATTTGTGATATTAGTCCTTGTATAGACTATGGTGGTATCTTTTCGGGATTTGTGTTCACACCATACATTTTTCCTTTGTAAAGTTTTAGGTGTTGTATTATAGGATACAGGTAAAGGGAAGGGAATCACGTAACATAATGGCTTCTCTTATTGTCACTGCCTTCAGTTCGAGATGGTTTGGAGATGACAATTGGTCACATGGGGACTTGACATACTCTATGGTTTAGTTTTTTGCATTGGATTTTTTGGACCTAGTTGTATCTTCTTTATTTCCAATTTATACTCTAATTGAATGTCTTGTTTTGGTTATATTCAAGACTTGTTCTATTATCTTTGTTATACCTCACACCGTGACATGCCGACCTGGGTGGCTGGTTTGGTTCATTATAATGATTCTTGACCGTGGCTATAGAGTTTCCCATAACATTTTGGGGAAAAAAATTCTCATGGGAAGGGTGTGGGAAATCCCCTATGGACATGGTCAATCCTGATTATGGCTATATGTTATCCAATATCCATGGTGAAGTTTTAAATAATAATAAAATATATTTATAAATTCATTCAACAATATATATATATATATATATTACATATATATTTAAGATGAATGTGTTAGTGGAGTGGTAAATTTGGCTGAGTCCTAGAACATAGGTACAGGTTCGAATCTCTGTAGTAGTATATTTTTTATCCTATAGTTATGAGCATCAGGCTTGTGGATATAGGGTCCCTTGGTGACATAGGCTATAGCCATAGTCATTTCCCATGTCTATAGCCCTAAGATATTTCTCAATAGAGATAACCCCCATGAGTAGCCTGATAGAGCCTATAACCTATAACAACAGTCATGGCCTATGGCTATTGCTTAATTTTCTAGTAGCGCATCTTAAAACTAAAAAACAAACAAACTACCCTCCATTAAATTCCAATACGTAATTACAAATTCCTATACTATGATTCACCTTTATGAATCCACTATAGCTGCCTGAGTTGGTTCTAGGCACAACAAACATGTCGATCAACCCCTTTTCCAATGATGTTTTTTTCCAATTACAAAGAGTAATATACTAAATCATGATGAAAAATCATCATGTCTAATAGATATACCTGATGAAACTAGATAAGAATCCTAGAACCAAGAGAGATTATATTTTTATTTTTAATATATAATTAATTTAATTAAGAAGAATAATACCTCAGGCTTGTGGTATTTATTCAATAAAGGTGTTGATCTCACGAACCTTATTCATTTTGAATCATCATTGCGTGAAGAGGACCAAAGCAGACCCCCTTTAGTGGTGATCTGCACACACTCCTTGATCTTGTTACATCATCATCAAATTTTTGGGTGCTAGTGTGGAGATGTTGGTTATCCTGTGTCATTCATTTATTATCATAATGACAACCCATTTGACATCGAAAGATTGTCTCTAGATCTCTCAATCTTAAGAGGGAGGAGGATAATCTCTTCTCTTGTTCTTGAGTGAATTCCCTAAAGATTTACTTGGTGTAGAGAAATCTCTTAGGAGAAGTCGTTGTATATAATGTATAGGTTTACATATGTATATCTCAAGAATGATATAATAGAGTACATAAAGAGTTAGGGATTTAATTATATTAATTGCATAGAGGCCCTCAATCTATAATCAAACCTATAACGTACTCCATGTTAATAATAATAATAATAATAATAATAATAATAATAATTTATTTTTATTGTTATTATTATTTCATGGCATGTGCCATCTTGTGCATCATAAAATATCATTTCATTAAATAAATAAATATTTATTTATTTAATGATATTTAACTCTTATATCATTCTCATGGGATTCTCTAACTTGCACAATGATAAATATTATATATTCACGATCACACAAATAAATATTTACAATGTGACCTATAAATTTGTCTAATCATCCTCCTCGACATTTATTGAATGTTGAATAAATATTTGAATAATATTATCCATTCATTCGATAAATAAATATTATATTCACGGTCTTATGAATAAATATTTATTTAATATTTAATTCACCCATATAAACATTGACTGGGTACCTGTGATTAATAAATCCTAAAAAAATAATATTCTTCAGTCTTAAGAATATTAATTTATTCCATTTATAAATTCAAAAATAATATAACTGAGATCAAGGACACACTTTGTGTGTGACCATCTAAACATCTTTCTCAATGAAATTAGGTGGGCTTGACTAAAGTCTAAGATTACTATCTAGCAATGGGTCAAGACATGCATATAGAAAGAAGATATGTCTAAACAACATCAACCACATATGAACACTCATTGTGTAATATAATCTATTTGTTGTGATTATCTAATCAAGTAGGTTGAATACTTCATGTCATCAACCTATGTGATCAATTACCCTTTCTATAAATATCTAAAATGAACTCGTCGAACACTATGGACATGGAATTTATCAAGCAGTCACATTTCAATCAATGAGCCCGAGGTATCAACTTATGTTAAAGAACCGAAGGAAAAAAAAATACTTTCTTGACTTATTCATTAATAACATTTCATTCATGATTCACCCAATGTATTATACTTCATATAAGTATTTATTTTCATGGATTTGGGTAATACATAAAAATACATGATTCATGATATGTATTAATGATAATTATATAGTCAAAAGATCATTATACATTCCCGTAGACATGAATTCTAATAACACGCAAATGTGTGGAATTTCTACAGGTGAGTTAGTGAACATAATCTCTCATCTTAGATATTACTAGTTTCTAACTGCATGATAAGTAGTCTTATTTATTTATGAGTATTATCACCTTACAACCAACATACTATGTGCCTCATCATAGAATGTTATCCTTGTCATATGACAAATATTTATAGAATATGTCATAGCACTTCAAGGATATCATCATAGAGGGGCCCTATTATCTCCTTTACATGTAACCAATATCCCAAGGACATTATCACATTAATGTAACATAGAATAATTAATCATTATAAGATACGATAAATATTCACAAATTTGAATATATATTGGTAATCTAAAGTATAAAGGTAGTTGGTTATAGGGCACCAACTCCAAAAAAATATCACTTAAACTAGATCCAATTACTAACAAACTAGTTAGCCTCACATGATAAATATGATTTTGATGAACATGGATATAAATATTAGGCCTAACATGTTCATGTGTAGATGTTGTTGGTCCTAGAACATTTCCTCATCATAAATCTATTTACTGTGACCTCACTCTTAATAAAATCTCTCAAGAAGTGATATCACCAAGTATTTTTCTTTTTTTACCTCTGTTATAAATATAACAACATGGATAAAAATAAAGTCAAGGATTATTATAATGATGAAACTTTACAATTTCTTGGTATACCCCAGAAAATCATTACTAAAATTCTTCTTAAGTCGCATCAAATTTCATAACGTACTTAGTTATTATAGATATGAAAAATACTTTTTGTAATAAGTTTTTCATGAATATTTCCTTTATAACCACCACATTATTAGATAAAAAAATCTAAAGTAATACTAGTTTTATATCTTTTTTGATGACTAGTATTATTATTTCTCCATCTACTAAGAACCCATCCTGTAATTACTCTCTTACGTACCATCAGATAGTTATATTTTTAGGTCTATGAAGTTCTCCTAGTATTTTTTGATATTTATCCTCTATATTTTAAACATAAGTAATATTAAACATAGTGCATATCATGGCATGATAAATTATATTCTAAAATATTATTGGGTATCTATGATTCTATTTATAATAATATCCTCCATTCTTAGAGAGGTTACATTTCATGTTACACGAGATCAATTTAGTCTCAAATTTTTATGTCTTGTATTATTCAATACTTTGTCAAATATGTACTTTGACTAGATTTAAAAACATCATATATCCATATTTGTA
This sequence comes from Viscum album, assembly GCA_963277665.1. Lineage (NCBI taxonomy): Eukaryota > Viridiplantae > Streptophyta > Magnoliopsida > Santalales > Viscaceae > Viscum > Viscum album. Next base: position 1,433,513,623 of record OY728141.1, read on the forward strand.
GATCTTATTCCCTAAAAATTTAGTTTTTACTTCAATTCATCCAAATTCCTTAGTCTTAACAAACTTTTAATACTGGTTAATTTTTTTCCACATGTTATCACAAATTTATCTTGGAAAACTATAGTGCTCACACTATCCTCTTGTATACACATGACCTTCCTTTGTTCCAATAAAATATTCTATGATCACTATTTTTACTATTATCCATAAAGGTATATGTGTAATTTTCATATCTTATTAGCATTCATTGGTGTCACCAACCCTTTAGGTTTCATTATATAGACATCTTCTATAGGGTTTCCACATAGGAGACTACCCTTGATATCCAATTGCTAATAAATGATCATAGAATTTTTTTTGTGATAAGTAGAATTCAATTAGATTTAGAATGATGATTAGAGAAAAGGTCTCATAATTTAACATGTTTAGTCACTATTGAAAAGACCTTTAATAATCAATAATGATTTATCAGTGTCGACTCATACCATTAATATCTGGTTTTTCTTGAATACCCATCAGTATTATGAATTATAGAAACCATCAAAATATTAAGTTTTAGTATTTTTATATATGTTTTCCATCATTAAATTCATGAAAAATTATCAATAGAATTTTATTGATTTCATGTATAATTTATTATTCACGAGAATAATATATATATATATATATATATATATATATTACTCATCTTAGTGAATATAAAACAAATTATTTAGATTTAGTCTCCCTACACAAAATGTGTTTCTGGAACAAATCCTCCCACAAATCTTAGTGGAGTTTGTGTTCCTATTCCAACTCACATGTATTAAATCACATAATTCATTAAAATTTAGACCACTCCCACTATATTAATAAATATGAGTCCCCATTTTGTATAAATATAGTCAATAATGACTAATATATTTCTATCTTAGGGTAGTTAATGTCCTTGGTAACACCAGGATAATTAACATAGATATACTTTGTGTTTTTCTTTTGATGTCTATTTGTTGGAATTGACAAATAACCCACATCATAAAACATGAAGTTAGAAATTAATATATTTCCATCATATCATATAATATATGACATCCTTTTACCAAGTGTATTCATTTATTTACTAAGAATTCCTAAAAATTTCTTAAAGAAATATAATGAAGTATATGAGTTTACCTCTAGCTTCTCCTTAGAATAGTTCATGCGGTCTTTCTAAACCAACTCTAGAAGCCCTTTGGCATATCATTATTTATAAAGGATTATTTTTCTAAAACTTGATAAATTAGTTTTTTAGTATACCTGGTGTATTATCTCAAGAGAGTCTAAAATACTATTCTGGATAAAAAAAAGTCAACTACTATTGGTTTTATTTGAGAAATAATTTTCTTGACATCAATAGGAAATTGAGTATTATATATTATTGATCATTATTTCCAATTGGATATCAATGATTCTAGAATCATTTATCTATTAGTTAAGTATAAAATACCATAAAAAATTATTCCAAAATGAAATAAAGCCTCATTGTGTCTAAAATAGACATCGAGATAAAAGTCTCAACAATACTCAATACAAAACAATAGTTTAATTTGAATCATTCCATCGTATAATCCAAAAGTTGTGTGTTTCTCTTTACTGATATAGGAATCACCATTATTCAGTTTTATATTTTTAGAAAAAGCAATACTCTTTTATCTATACTTTCTTGGTTCCTGTATTTAAATACATATATGTGGTAAACACACTGTATTTTAAAACAGAAGTGAATATATTTATAATAATAAATAAACCTGAAGTATATGCATTATATTGATTCTACTTTAATCCATGGGAATTCATTTTCCAATGAAATTTCTATCCACATGAAAATAAAATACCCTCCTACTCATTGTGGTCCCTTTGAATCTTTTATCTCTTTGAAGGATGTTATAAAGACACCATTGGATTCAAATCAATAACAGGATTTTCAACCTTGTCTTTCATTATTTTCACTATAAGGGGTGTGGAACTACATTCCCATTGATCCTTATCTTCTTAGTGAATTATATTTAAAATATTAATAGGTTATTTATCTATTTTATTTATTTAGACTTAGACAAATAAGGATAACCTTGGTGGTAAGGATGATAATATGAAATTAATGGATAATTTCTTATCCAAATGGATACCCATTTTCACTAAATGATTAATGTACTCCAACATTTTGACTCCATGATTAGTATTAAGATTCACTTCTTATAGTTCAAGCTGATACAATTTAGTGAAAATATCATTTATCACTTGCCTATCTTTCCCATTTTCAAGTAACAAGAGATGATATATTATGGTTTAAATTGCATGTTATCATTAAGAACATGAAAATTTATTTATTTTAAAACTTACTACTACCAGTAATGTTGTATGTATGAGTATTGATTCCATAGGGAAGGCTGATGTAAGATTTGTGTGATCAAAATAAATAAAATCAAAAAAAAATAGTGAAATAGTATTGGTGAGATTGATTATGTGAAGGGAAATGGAAATAGTGGTGAAATAGAGGCAATGTAAGGGAAAAAAGTAGGAGACAAAGAAATTGACAAAGACAATGCTATTAGAATGCTTAGAATTTAATTTAAAATTTTTTTCGGTTATACTCTTGTTAACAACTATTATTCTAGTACTTAGAGAAAAAGTGAAGATTCACCGAGCTCTTGCTTCAGTGAACTTTCACAGCTCAATGATCTCTCCTTTTAAATGATCTCTCAATCATCACTTTGGAAAAGAATTGTTAAATAATAGAGAATAAAATCTTATTTTTTTGAGTTTTCAGTACTTTGGTTAAAATTTAAGAGTTTAAAGATTCACTATCATCATTCTTTGATACTTAGAATAGTTATAACTGATACTCATTAAGAACTAAATATGATTATTGAACTAATTTTTCAATATAATGATTTAATTAACAAGATAAAAACATATTAAAGAATTTCAATCTATTGTAGTATGGTTCCCCTAAGATATTTAGTTACTAAATAATGGATAAATGACAAAAAAATATTTTCAAGAAATACATTGGAAAGGTTGAAGAATATAAGAATCAAGAAAATAGAGAGATAAATATTCTCTGTCAAATTCAATTCCCTCTCCATTTCGAGATTCCACTGATACGTCATTGTTATTATCATTTCTATACTCTACCTCCCACTCTAGAATTGTGATTACTTATTTTTATAAGAATTTTCATTGAATTTTTTATTTTCACTGGCTCATTTGGTGACTTCCAAATGATAATGAAAATTCCCCATTTTTTCCCTGCACTATCACTCCAGAAGAATTCCCCAACTAATTTTACTTAATGTGAAATGAATTGATTACTCCTATCAACCTCCAATAAAACCTCCTCAAAATAATGAATTTCTAATAGCTGGAATCATCTATAAAATTTCTCAATAACCTTGAATTCAACCAAAATAAAGTTCTCTTTCCATTATTTTGATTATCACATGTCCAAATTCCAAACAACCATTCAACCAAACCAGCTCCCATATTTCAAGGGGAAGATTAAACCATCATCAAATATCTTTAACATCCATTTGAACTTGGTAACTCATTATGGTGCCTGAACCAACCTACTGATAAGAAAAATAATACCACTGATTGACAATGCAATGATAATTGGTCTGATCTTACTAAGGCATTAGAGCAAACACCTAACATGCATAAAACATAGTTCCTATAGTCTCCATAGTGGGGTAAAACAAAGCCCCATCATTTTCATAATTTACTTGAAAACAATCTAAACTAATCTAAAATAATAAACAAAACAATTCATTAACCTTATTTAGACTTAGAAACAACTTTGACTCTTTAAAATCAGTTTCATTAGTAATTTTGGGTGACCAAAAGAAGTCAACACACATCACAAGAGCTTGGATCATCCTCTTTGGAATCCCCAAATTTAAAACTTAGAAAAAATAAAAGAAATAGTTTGGTTTGACCTCAGTGTTTATCATCAAACCAGATTAATTTGTTCAATTTTGTGGGCCCAAATTCGGGTTTTAGGTTTGATGAGTACAACAAATCATCTCGATTAGCTTCAGTTTGAATCAACTTAAACAATGGTGCTGTCTTCCCCAAAAATATTGACAAAAACCACAGTAGAATCGACCTTAGGTGTTCTTCTTCAACAATTGACTTCAGTCACTGATAAAAAATCAACTCCAACCTTCAATTGAATTCTTCTCTGGTCTTTTAGCGCAAAATCCACACAGACCTTTCTCAAGGAATACAGAATTAATCACCCCATTTTAACATATTTTCAAAGAGTCTTAACAGAAACAAGATCCCTAGATAAAATCCTTTCCACAACATCTACATTACTCCTTGCTTCCTTTTAGTTATTAAATAAAAATTAAAATACATGATTTTGAATCTATAGCCTCAAAGTAGACTCAAAATTTATTGTTCATATTTAATCATGAGTTAGAAAATTAATATAAATACTTATCATCTTCCTGAAACAAACTCCATGATCACATATATTGGATTCTCTTTTTTAAATTTTAATGAACCCCTCCATGCATTCATCACTACAAATGAATAAAATAAATTCATGTTTAGGTCATGGAATTCTCCCCAAGAAATCTTATATTAATCCCCATGATCCATTATCCACATGACTTAGTGATGAAACAAATAAATGACCTCTGAATCATGCCTATAATAGGTCAAAGGTCATTGATTAACACCTAGGGAATGTACTAAAATATATAAGAGGAATTTTCATTAATATAAAATCAGTAACCCTAAATAAAACTATATAAACCCAAATACCAATGACTATAATAAAAAATCATCATACATCTATACCCATGAATGGGCTTGACTGTGGATATAGGTGGCCTATAGATCCGATTATGCATGATTACGTCCATAAGGGAGTGTAAAAAAACTTATAACCATGGTGAATATAACACACCATTACTTATTTCAGGCACTCCTTCATTCATGTTTCATTCCTTCATCCTCATTTGGATGAATTTTCAGGATTCTCGAGGATAGAGAGCCTTTACCAGGGAAAATTACCTAAATTTAAATGATGTATGTTTTTTTGAGTTAATGGAGTCCAGATATAATTGTGTCAAATTATTAGTGGGGTTATTACCAAGTTCAGAGAATGAACAGAGTGAGTTTTTGGTTTTTTCTACTTAAACTTGCAGTTTCTGTAGTTTGTTGAGGAATTACACATAGTGTAAAGGAGTTACACAACATGTATTCATCGCCTATAAAATGGTGTGAACTGGGTCATGATGTGAAAGGTTTACACATCGTGTAATAGGTTCATGATGTGTAATGGTTGAAAATAGTATTTTTAATTTGTGGCGATGCCTTATTTAGCGTATATGCGCCTCAGGATTACATGATATGAAATTGAATTTCACGCTGTGTAAATCTCACAAGTTGTGGTTTTTAGGGCATTGTATAGGTGTTTTATCATTTCATTCAACCATACATCCTCTCCTCTCTTGTCTCAGATATCTATAGGCAATTTTGGGTGATTCCATTCCTTTAGGAGTACCCTATTTGGTGATCGATCATATAGGTTGTTGTAGTGCGCTTCTCCAAGTAAGTATTCCTTCTTTCTTTCATTACCACTAGTTATGGAAGCAGTTTTAGTTGCATTTATGATTGATATCCATGATTAGATGGTTATTTCTATCAATCCTTACCAGTTTTGTTGTTGTTTCTTGTCATACGAATGCCAATATATTGGTTTCTAATCACCATTGTTGAAGGCGGCTAGGGTTATACCATATTGAGGTAGGTGTTTCTATATAATGGGTTAATTATTTGAATTGCATTATATTCTTGATAAATTCCTTCATATTGTTTAATGTTTAGAAGTGATTTGTGCTTTCAAATGCTTTCTTGTAAAGATAATGGGTTTTAAAGGGTTTTTATTGAAAAATAGAATCGCTTTATTTGAAAATGAGTTTTCAAACACTGAAGTGGGATTGGCTTGGATTTAAAAATGTTTTATAAAATTGTGAGAATGTTTTCGAAATGTAATTTAACAAGCTATCAATTTGGAAACTTTGGTTGCATTAGTAAATAGAAATGAGTAGCCTTAGTGCGTGTAACACCACTAAGAGGTAACATTTTTGATATCAATGGACTATGACCGGACTCGATAATGGTAGATATCAACATTATGCATGTTTAGGCTCTTTAGTTTCTAGTACGTATTGTCCCATTGTATAGAGACCAAAAACATAGTGTGATTGGTTATTTATGGATTTTATTGCATGATGGATTGTATGTAATGGATTGTTACTCACAGTTTTTTCATGATGGGATTTCATGGATATATTTTTATTTACTTACCTTATTATGTATGGATATTATTTATTGCTTTATCAATTCTAATTTCATATTATAGGTTTTTTTGGATATGATAGGATTTTATGAAAACCAAAGTAAAGGAAAGATAATGATTTATAAATGGTTTAGTATTTATGAATTTTTTGTAAAATGGTTTTGTTTCAAAAGCTAGAACTGTTGCATTTGTGATATTAGAACTTGTATATACTCTTTGGTGGTATCCTACCAAGATTTTTTCTAACACCATAATTTTTATTATGGGAAGTTATAGATTTTTTATTGCAGGATATAGGTAAAGGGAAGGGAATTATGTAGCATGTTGGATTCCCTTGTTGTCACTGCCTTCAGTTCAGGATGGTTTGGAGGTGATAGTTGGTCACATGGGGACATGACATACTTTCTAGTTTATCTAGTTGTCTTGGATTGTATAGACCTAGTTTTATCTCCTTTTTTCTTTTTTTTACTCTGATTATATGTATTGTTTTGGTTATATTCAAGACATGTTTTATTATCTTTGCTATACCTCACACCGTGACAGGCTGTCTCAGATGGCTGGTCTGGTTGACTTAGGTTGTTTTTTTTAAAATTTGGTATTAGTGGATTCACTCATCCAAAAGTGTGTTAGGACTAGTTGGGTTTGGTTCTATTCTTGGGTATACAGGAGTTAGGACCATCAGGATTCAAATAGTAGGTTCAAAAAAGGGGCTTGGCCAGCTCACTCTCATAACTAAATTCGAGTTAACATGGGTGCTTATGAATTTTTACTAGGTTTTAGACTTGGAGTTTGATGTTATTTAAATGAACTACATGGGAATTTTATTTAAATAGACCTGTTACTTTTTAATGTGTTTTAGTTCTATCATGGGAATCATAATTTCTTTAAATCCTAGTTGTTTTAAAGCTTTGTTTTGGATTCTTGAAGTTGGTCATATGATTCTAGAATTTTATAATGACTGATTTGGTTATTTTTTTTGTATTTATCATACAATGTTTCCTAAAAAAGAACCTAGGAATATGAGAGGGGAAGCTGTGAGATAGGTTCCTCAAGAAAATCCTCTGATGTACCCTTATTTGGAAGAAGCTATCATCTACACTATTCAGACTCTAGGTAAAGTGGGTGTCAGGGACCCAAGACGTGTAGTGGATCCTGAATCAGAATTTACTAAGTAGCATCCACACATCTTCTATGGTGACAAAGGACCACAAGAGTTCAAGGTGTGTCTTGAACATATTGACAGGATATTTAATTTCTTGAAGACTCCTGATGAATTTAAGGTGTCTTTTCCCATATGCATGATCGAGGGTCCGAGAAGGAGGTGGGGGGACTATATTGTGCAAGATAAGTTTTACAAGGATATTACTTAGAGTTCTTTCAAGAAAATATTTAATCAACAGTTTTACTATGAGACCTTATGTGTGGAGAAGACCCTAGAATTTTTGGCCTTGGAGTAGGGGGAACATACAATTCTGAAGCATTCCTCCTATTTTTCATAGTTGGTACATATAGCACCAAATATTGTTACTAATGATTACCTAAAATATTAAAGGTTTGAGATGGGGCTGAGGGATGATATTCTGCCAATGTCGGTTCTTTTGTGACTTTTGACCTTTGTGGAGGTAGTCTACCTAGCAACTTTGGCTGAGCCAAACATAGATAGAAGGACAAATTTGGGTGGAGCTTCATTTGGCACAATGGTTAGCCAGAGTATATCTTATGGCCAGAAAAGGAAACGCAAGATGGGTCAATTTTCATTAGGAAAAGTTTCATAAGATTCATTAGAGAAGCAATGAGTTATTTTCTATCATTGTGGAAAGAGAGGTCATACCAATCTTAAGAGTTTGGAGGCTCCTAGGACTTGTCATTGTTATTGGTGATCTAGTCATATGAAATGTTTTTGTGACAAGATATCCTAGGGCAGTAAGGCTGGATCCACATTCACCAGGGGTTCGCAGGTTCATGTAGATGCTTCCAAGGGTGGTGGGTCTGATCCTCAGGACAAAGGGGATGTTCACATGGATAAGACAAGGAGTATTTATGCGGTGGAGTATGCATCAAAGGAATCTAAAGTATGGTCAGATACATTTAGAGGTATGGTGTTTATTTCATCTTCTATGGTGTTAGATTTGTTAGATTTTGGTGCTAATCATTATTTTATATCATCAAATATGGTGGAAATATTGGGATTTCATTCTAATATTATGTCATTCTTATTGGATCATAATATTCCTTTTAGAAATAGGCCTGAACAAGGTTTTAAATGTCCTGCGTGTTGGGTGATGATAGCTGACTTTGAGGTGGAGTGAGACTTCTTAGTGATCAATCTTGACATCTTTGACTTGATTATCATCATGGATTAGATGATCAATGTTAAGGCCCAAATAGAGTTTTATCATTGTTGGGTATAGTTCTTATCTTCCAATGGGGTCACTCATGTTTTTTCAGGGTGAGTGAGACTCTAAATTAGTAAGGGAAGGGCCTGTTGTTCCTTATGCTAGGGTAATATTGTGCTAGTTGTCGGAGATGTTTCTTGATGTCGTTGACCCTTATTTGGGAAGTCTACTTATTATAGTGGTATGCACATACCCCATTGTCTTTCCAGATGATTTTTTGGTTTATTTCTATATATAAAGGCTGCGTTTACTATAGACATTCTTTCTAGAACAATGCCAATATTTATTCCATCTTATCGAATAGAACCTATTAAGTTGATGGAACTTAAAGTTTATCTTGAAGACCTAGAGGCTAATGGATTTATTCATCCTAGGATGTAACCTTAGGATTCACCTATCCTCTTTTCTAATAAGGAAGACATGAGCCTCATACTTTATATTGACTATCAAAAGTTAAATCGGGTGACTGTTAAGAACAAATATCATTTTCCTAGGACAAATGATCTCTTTGATAATCTTAAAGGGGATCATTGGTTTTCAAAGATTAAACAACTATCACCGTACCACCAATTGTGAGTCCAAGAGGAGGATATACCTAAGAAATCATTTAGGAGTCAATATGTGCATTTTGAGTTTCTGGTTATGCCGTTTGGTCTCACTAATGCTCCTCTGGTATTTATGGATTTGATGAAATAGATCTTTAATCGGTTCTTAGACTCTTTTTTTTGTGGTGTTCGTGGATGGTATCTTGGTTTACTTCATGTTTTAGGAGGATCATATGGACTATTTGAATATCATTATGATAACGGTGTATTAACATAGTCTATATGGAGAGATTTCAAAATGTGATTTTTGGATCCATAAAGTGAAATTTCTAGGGCATGTAATATCTAAGAGGGGTGTCTCAGTGGATCCTGAAAAGGTATAGGAAATTATGTCCTAGGAGAGGCCCAAAAATGTGTTTGAGATCTAAAGATTTTTGGGGTTGACTATTTATTACAAGCAGTTTGTTCGAGACTTCTATAATCTTGAATCTCCAATGATATATTTAACCTATAATAGTGTAAAGTTTGATTAGAAAATTTTTAGAGATATTTTGAGGAACTGAAGGTGAGATTGACTTCAGATCTAGTTTTGATTATTCCGGAACTAGATTTAGGTTATGATGTTTTTATGATACTTCTGGAATGGGTCTGGTATGTGTCTTAATGTATGGGAAATTGGTGGTGGATTATGGTTCTCTCTAGTTACACCATCATGAAAAGAACTACCCTACCCATGATATTGATTTAGTCGTAGTCATGAATGAACTAAAAATATGGAATCATTATCTCTTCAAGGAGTGATTTACAGTGTATTCACATCATACGAGCCTGAAATATATTTTTACTCATAGGGATCTGAACTGGAGGTAGAGATTCTAGGTTGGGTATCTTTAGATTTTTTATTTTGATATTGAATACACTCTAGTAAAAGAAAATGTGGTTGAAAATGCATTCAGCATAAAATTTATGACACAAACTATGGAAGAATCCATTGAGTAGTGGCCTCTAATGATTTTTTTCTAAGATGATATTGAGAGTGGAAGAGGTTGATTGAAGGGTGTTATTGGATTTGATGAAGGATGGATTTTATTTTGATGAGCGATTTTGGATCATGAAGGTGGAAGACATTGAGTTCTAATGCTTTGGGAAATCCTTGTATAGTGGGGAGACCTCAGGTGAGTGGTCTGAGTCTCCTAGTGGATATTTGTGATTTCATAGTAGTTTGGTTGTTCAATTTTCCCTGAGGTAGGAGTTGATGGATAGTGGGAACTGGTCTTGTTGGTCCATACACCCTAGGACTACTAAGATGTATCACAACTTGAGACATCAGTATTGGTGGCCAGAGATGAGGTAGTTGATTGGATAAATTCATTCCTTAGTCTTTACAAACTTGTAAGAGTGGTTAATTTTTTTCCATATGTTATCAGAAATTTATCTTGGAAAACTGTAGATCTCCCACTAACCTATTTTATACACATGGAATTTCTTTATTCCAATCAAATATTATGCAATCACAATTCTTACCGTTATCCATAAATAGATATGTGTAATTTTTATATCTTATTAGCATTAATTAGTGTCACTAAACCTTTAGGTTTCATCATATATACATATTATATAGGGTTTCCACATAGGAGTCTTCCCTTGATATCCAATTTCTAATAAATGACCATAAAATGTTTTTGTGACAAGTAGAATTCAATTAGATTTAGAAAGATGATTAAAGCAAAGGTCTCATCATTGAACATGTTTAGTCACTACTAACAAGACCTTTAATAATCAATAATGCTTTATTAGTGCCGACTTATACCATCAGTATCTGGTTTCTCTTGAATATCCATCAGTAGTATGAATTCTAGAACCCTTTAAAATATAGAGTTTCATAATTTTTATATATGTTTTCCATCATTGAATTCATGAAAAATTATCAATAACATTTTAATGATTTCATGTATCATTTATTATTCTTGAGAATAATATATATATCACTCATCTTAGTGAATATAAAACCAATTCATTAGGTTTATTCTTCCTACAAAGTATGTGTTTCTGGATCAAATCATCCCACAAAGTTTAGTGAAGTTTGTGTTCCTATTCCAACTCATGTGCATCAAATCATAGACTTCATTGAAATTCAGACTACTCCAAATATCTCAATAAATATTATTCTACATTTTGAAGAAATATAGTCAATAATGACTAATATATTTCTATCTTAGGGTAGCTAATATCCTAGGTAGCACTAGAATAATTAACATAGATACAATTTGTGTTTTTCTTTTGATGTTTTTTGTTGGCATTGAAAAACAACCCACATCATAAAATGTAAAGTCATGAATTAATATATTTCCATCATATCATAGAATATTTTATATCCTTTTACCAATTTTATTCATTTATTTACTGATAATTCCTAAAAATTTCTTAAATAAATATCATGAAGTATATGAGTTTACCTCTAACTTCTCCTTGGAATAGTTCACATGGTATTGCTTAACCAAATCTAGAATATTTTTAGCATATCTTTATTTATAAAGGTTTATTTTTCTAAAACTTGATAAAGTAATTTGTTAGTATACCCAATTTATTAGCTCAAGAGAGTCTAAAACACTATTATGGATAAAAACCAGTCAAATACTATTGGTTTTATTTTAGAAATAATTTTCTTAACATCAATAGGTAATTGAGTCTTATATATTAAATATCATTATTTACAATTGGATATAAATGATTATAAAATCATTTATCTATTAGTTAAGTATGAAATACTATAACAAAATTTATTCCAAAATGAAATAAAGCCTAATTGTGTCTAAAATAGACACTGAGATAAACATTTCAGTAATAATTAATACAAAAAATAGTTTAATTTGAATCATCCCATCATATAATCAAAAAATTTATTCTTTCTCTTTACTGATCTAGGAATCACCATTCTTCAGTTTTATATTTTTATAAAAAAACCTCATTTATCTATACTTTCTTGGTTCCTACATTTAAATACATGTATGTGGTAAACATATTGAATTTTAAAACAGAAGTTAATTGATTTATTATAATGAATAAACTTGAAGTATATTCATTAGATTAATTCTCTTAATCCATGGAAATTCCTCTTCCAATGACCATTTTATCAACATTAAATTCAAATAGCATCCTACTCATTATGCTCCCTTTGAATCTTTTATCTCTTTGAAGGACATTATAAAGACACCATTGGGTTCAAATCAACAACATGATTTTCAACCCTATCATTCATTCTTTAAAAGGGGTGTGGAACCACATTCCCATCGATCCTTATCTTCTTAGTGAAGTATAGTTAAAAGATTCACAAGTGATTTATCCATTTTATTTATTTATACTTAGACAAATATGGATAACCTTGGTGGTAAGGATGATAATATGCAATTAATGGATACTTTCTTATCCAAATGGATGCCCATTTTTTATAACTGATTAACGTACTCCAACATTTTGACTCCATGATCAGTATTATGGTTCCCTTCTTATAGTTTACACTAATAAAATGTAGTGACAATATCATTTATCTCTTGCCTATATTTCTCATTCTCAAGTGAAATGAGATGTGATATTATGGTGTAAATTGAATGTTATCATTGAGAACATGAAAATTTAATTATTTTAAAACCTACTACTACTAGTAATGTGGTATGTAAGAGTATCAATTCCACAAGGAAGGCTGATGTAAGTTATGTGTGATCAAAATAAATAAAATAAACAAAAATAGTGAAATAATGGAGGTGAGGGTGATTGTGTGAATCAAAATGTAAATAGTGGTGAACTAGAGGCGATGGAAGGGAAAAAAGCAGGATAAAAAGAAATTGATGAAGACAGTTCTATTAGACTTCTTAGAATTGAATTTAAAAATATTTTCTGTTATACTCTTGTTAACAATTATTGTTCTGGTACTGAGAGAACATGCGAAGATTCAACAAGCACTCACTTTAGTGAACTTTCACAGCTCAATGATATCTCCTTTGAAATGATCTCTCAATCATCACTTTGGAGAAATAATTGTTTTTTAATAGAGAATAAAATCTTAATATTTTTGAGTTTTTAGTACTTTGGTTAAAATTAAAAAGTTTAAAGGTTCACTATCATCATCTATTGATCCTTATAATAGTGACAACTGATACTCATTAAGAATGAAAGAATATTACTGAACTATTTTTTTCACTATAATGATTGAATTAAAAAGATAAAAACATATTAAAGAATTTCAATATATTATAGTCTGATTCCTCTAATATAGTCAACTACTAAATAATAGAGAAATAATAAAAATTATTTTCAGTAAATACATTTCAAAGGTTTAAGAAAAATAAAGAATCAAGAAAATATAGAGATAAATTGTCTCTATCAAATTCAATTTCCTCTCCGTTCCAATCTTCCATTGATATGTCATTGTTATTCACATTTCTTAGATCTGCCTCCTCCCTCTAGAATTGTGATTCCTTATTTTTTTTAATAATTTCCACCAACTTTTTTATTTTCTCCGCCTCATTTGGTGACTGCCAAATGAGAATAAAAATTACCCATTTTTTGTCCTTGCACTGTAACTCCAAAAGAATTCCAAAACTAATTCTAATTAATATGAAAGGAATTTATTACTCATATCAACTTATAATAACACCTACTTGAAATAATGAATTTATACTAGATAACATCATCTATAAAATTTCTCAGTAACCTTGACTTCATCCAAAATAAAGTTATATTTACAACATTTTGATTATCGCGTGTCAAAACTCCAAACAACCATTCAACTGAACCGGCACCCAATTTTCATGGGGAAGATTAAACCATCATCATATATCTTCAACATCCATTTTACCCTAGAAACTCATTATGTTTCTCGAACCAACATACCGATAATAACAAGAAGACCACCGATTGAAAATGCAATGATAATTGGTATGATCTTGCCTAGGCATTACAACAAACACCAAACGTGCATGAAATGTCATTCCTATAACCACAATAGTGGGTTGAAACAAAGCCACATAGTCTTAATCATTTACCTATAAAAAATCTAAACCAGTAAACACAACAATTCATCAACCTTCTTTAGGCTCAAAAATGACTTCGACTCTTCAAAATTGGTTTCATTAGTAAATTCGGGTGACCAAAAGAAGTCAACATGCATAAAAAGAGATCAGCTCTTCCTCTTCGGCATCCCCAAATTTAATACTTAGAAAAAATGCAAGAAAAAATTTGTTTTAGACTTGGTGGTCATCATCAAACCAGATTACTTTGTTCAATTTTGCAATCCCAAATTCTGGTTTCAGGATTGACGAGCACAATAAATCATTTGGATTAGCTTTAGTTTTAAGAAACTTTAATAATAGTGGTGTCCTCCCCCAAAAGTATCGATGATGAAAACCCTTGAATAGTATAATTGACCTTAGGCATTCTTTTTCCACACTCATCTTCATTCACTAATTAACAAGAAGCTCCAACCTTCGATCGAATTCTTCTCCAGTCTTGTAGAATAGCATCCTCACGGACCTTCCTCAAAATGCCATATTCGGTTGTGTGAGATTGAAATTAGTAGGTATTCATAGATTCATCTTCAAGATTATCTTGGAATCTTAGATGAGTCTTTATTCTCTTGATGGGTCTAGATCCTTTGGTCAAACTCGATGTCGAGGTCAACATCCTTCCCCTATTTCAGTGAGTCCATATCCTGGTTTATCTCCCGACCTGTATCCTCATCTAGGCAACTCGATCTTTGATTGATTTTTTTTGGAAATTAAAAAAAAAAAGATGAAGCTTGGGTTGATTTTGAAATTATGATACATGATTTGATATTTTCTCCAGGGCTGGAAGGGGAAACAGGTACATGGTCCAACTTCATAATTGGTTGCTTGATTATTCCCAAGTTTGACTATATAATTTCCATTTGGAAAATGGCTACATAGATGGGTAGTGAAAATTTTCTATGTGGTTTCCATCTATAATTTGGCTATGTAACATCTATCTGATTAACTTACATATAATTGAAAATATCTTAGTAAAACTATCACTGTAATAAATTAAATAAACAATTAAACAATTTTCAAATATAATAAAATAAATTAAAAAATGATAATTTTGAAATAAGTAAACAATGTTAAATTAAAAATTCAAAATGAAAACAAATAAAAATGAAAGAATCAAAAATAAAATTAAATCAACATTAATTAAAAATTGAAAATTAAATTAAAATAACACTAGTTATAAATTTATAGGGACATAAAAAAAGTTTAAATCACTAATAATGTAGTATTAAAAAAAACTAAAAATTAATATTTAAAATTAAATTAATAAAAATAATATTAAAATAATGAACAAATTAATAATTTAAACATAAAAATACTTATTTAAATAGGAAATTAATAAATTTAATATTTAAACAACCAATTCACAACAAAACTATAATTAAATAACAAAATAAACATTTTAGCATTAAATGAATAATAAATTCCCAAAAATAGATTTGAAAAAAATCTAATGAATAAATTCCACATAAAATTCACCTACACTTAAAATGTTGCATGACCTCAAGCAATCTTTAGTCACATTCAATGGTAGAAAATAAATATCAAAATGGAAAATCTAAAATGCCTCTAAGAATAGATTTTTAAAATGATTCTTCCTCATGGATTTTCTCAATTAGTAAAACATGAATTCTCCCTCAAACTAAATTTCTTTAGTGAGATATTAGTTATTGTTTTAAAAAAATTATTTAAATTAAAAATTTTATAAATAATTTAAAAAATTTAAATTTTAATCGAGTTAAAAGTCCAAACTTCTCTTTTATATCCCAGAAAAAAACTCACATAATTTAAGAGCTCATAACAAATAGACATGTCATTAGATGGGGTGAAGTGAAATTTATTGGAGGAATAAATAACTCATCCAACAGTTGATGAATAAAGAATGAAAATAATAAAAGAATAATGAGTTCTACTTGGATTGGGTTTTTTATTTATTAATTCATTTGGATGCATATCTTATGAGTGAAATTCTAATTAAAAATTTAAAAGTTAATGATTATTATATAACATTCTCCCAATATTTACTAAAAAATATTTTTTTAAGATAGGGAAATAAAAATGATTTACCTAATCAAATCTAAAAGGCAATTAAGATCAAAATTTTCGAAGCAGCATCAAAACCTTCTAATTTGTTAAAAAAATTAATCTAATGAAATTTTTTGATGATGAAAAATGTACAATTTAAAAATAAATTAGGGTTTTTTTTGGGTTCACAATAAATAATATTTTAACACAAATTAGACCTCTTACCACACTTGAAACCCAACATTGTCCCTAATGTTGAATGTAAAAGTGGGTGTACACTGAAGAAAGTTTTAAATTAAAAAATATTTTCAATGCAGAATCGAAAGATTCATGTTTAGGGTCATGATAAGGTTTAAAAATTAATTTTCCATTTATGAAAAAATTCTCAAAATTCAAAATAATTCCTACTGGTTACTACTTAAAAAATCAAGTACACAATTTTTTTTTTAGTAAGGTTGAATGACACACTTTTAATTTTAAAATGATAATAATTAAGGCACCAAGATGAGCATGCAAAGAAAAAAAAATCAGCATTCAAAAAATTTAAAACTTAAGTAGTGACTGAAAGATTTTATATGATGAATTCTACATGAAAAAGAACTTAAATATAAACTTTTCAATAATTAATTACACACCAACTAGAAAGAATTAGTTAAATTTTATATAGAACAAAATAAATGTATAATTTAAATTTTAAATCCCCTAGAATAGAGATTTAACACTTGGATCTCAACAAAAGAAACCTCAAATTTTTGTAATTTGAGTGAGATCCTCTAGTAGCACAATATTAATCTCCTAAAAAATGACAAATATAGACATTAATTTCTAGAATTCAAAGTTCAATAAAAAGAAAACTAGACATAAGAGTTAAGGAAATTTAATCCAATTTTCTTTAAAAAGTATCTCCTTCATTATTGACTCGCACCCGACCTCATATAGGGAAGTACCTAAAGTAAAATAAAGGAAAAAAAAATTAAGTTTATTCTCAAAAATTAATTAAAATGAATGCAAGTAAAAAGTGGGAGTTTTTTTTGTGAAAATGGTGAGTAGTACACAACCGATTAGGAGACTTTTTTTCAAAAAAGTGAAAAAATTAAAGACTTATAAAATCAAGAGTTACCTTTAATAAAATACTAGATTTAAATTATTCAACTAGACTTTAACCCCTAATGTGTTCTATCCATGATCATTAAATGGGTATGAATTATTATTAGTTTAAACATTGGTATTGTGTTTGTAAATTTTAGCATGTTCACTCAAGAAATCATGTAATTCAACATCCTAAAAAATTCTACATAAAAAATAAAAAGTTATGGGACTAACCTTCCTTCCACCAGTGTCCTCAAGAACTAATTTTTCATTAAATGAATAAAAAAAGGATAATAAATATCATAACTATGCCCAAAATGAAAAACCTCAGAGCTCACATGCTCACCCACACCTTTCACCACACTTTAGACATTTAAAATTTTAGAATTAGATTTAGGATTTACTGAAAATTGCTTACAATGATTCCTCAAGATTACTCAAAAAAGAAAATTCTTTGGGTGTAGCAAGGGAAGATTACAAAATATTTTCTAATAACTTCTCAAATTCATAGATATAAAATTCATCATCTAAGAAATGCAATGAAGAAGAGACATACCTACTATCCCCATCTAGTTAAAATGTCTAGAAACTCCTCTAACTCAGTCTCAATAAATTGAAAAGCTTCAACATCCACCCCAAGATGAACATAATAGACTTGAAAATCAATCCCATATTTAAAAATTCCATTTTCAGTAAAGGAAGAACCATTAATAGACTCACACTTATCAGGTACTATATGACAAGAAGAAGAATCAGGGTTGGGAACATGGGAGGCATATAAAATTTGATGAATGGGTTGAGAAACTCTATCATCAAGAAATTTTTTTTAGGGTGGACCACATCATATTCTTGAGCAATGTATTCCTATTTTGGTTCGGAATTCTCCCCAGCCTTTCCAACTCAAGTGTGGACTTAGATTCAACAAAATTTTCTTCACAATCTGGGGATGTTGAAGAGGATGATCATGAGTAGAAAAATATCTTAGGGGAATCAGACTGTAATTGATTGAAATTATTTAATCTATTTTCCTCTTATTAATTTTCCATTAAAATGTAAAATTAGTTCAATTATAATATTACTTTATTATTGATTATCGGTTATCATTATTCTAAATATCAAAAAGTGACTATAGTGAACCTTTAAACTCTTGAATTTTAACCAAAGTACCGAAAAATGTAAAAGGTTAAGATTATCTTATTTGTTAATGAAAAATACTTTATCCTAAGTGATAAACCAATATTTGATCTTGTTGGGGGGGGGGACTCCATGAGATGTTCTTGGCTCAAGTTGTAGTATCCCTCTATCAATAAATGTATCTTCTTGGTTGGTTTTTCATCAACTCGGTCTAGAGCCACCTAAACTCTCCCAGGATCCCCTTCTTTTATATATGATTTTAACTCACATGAAATTGAGTAGAATTGATGGATTGGTTAAGGGGGTTACATAAATAAACTATGAACACACTGGTCCTATATATTAAACGTGATAGGGATGACACACAGACCATTATATTAAATTCAATAATAAATTATTATAAACCCATGTGATAATAATAAATTAAATAACACCATGATATACATTGGTTAATAAAATATCATGATTAATCATATACATGAAAAAACATCACATTCATATATGATATCATTCATTTCTAGTCACTCTATTAATTAAGATAAAGTTCTCTTGAATTAATAATAAATGGTCTAATTAATTAACTAATTATTTATCTTAATTTAATCTAACCAGTCTAGTGATAAATAATAATCCAATCCATTTTAATTTTAAATATATATTTTTAAATTATATAATTACAGAGTGTGTATTTGGAGGAAACACAATAAGTTCCCTTTCTGTATTTATTACACAACATGACCAGTAATAGTTACTCTGTATATTTTTGGTCATCTATCGTGTACTTATATGACAAGTCAATATAAACGAAAAGTCATATAATTAAATGATGTGTAGTGTCATGGATAAAATCACATGGTTTATATGATGAGTTTTGTAACATCCCGACCCAAATCACGGGGTCCGATCTGGAGGCTACACGTATGCTAGAGGCTACTGACTAGCAGTGAGGGTCTCAAGTGGATCTATGGGGAGACTATACCCAGTATCAAAGTATGAAATAATAATAAGTAACCAAAAATGTAAATAATATACAATTAGAGTAAGTGGAAAAAAATGACACACCATTACTATAAATGTGGAAAAACAGGCTCAACCTGAGTAGAAGGAGATGATCGCCCACCAGGCTAATCACATATACAAATAAAGAAAAGGAAAAAAGTATGTTGAGGATCTAAAACATGAAGCCTCACCTAATCCTAATCTCCAGAAATGTAGTGATCTATCTCACTCAATAGTTGAACCAGGATTAATCCCAACCTATACCTGTAATAAGTAAGGGATACTCGGGTACCCAAGTGTCATGGTTACCCAAGTAGTGTGTCAGTACAACTCATTAGGACACCACCAATGTGGTCTAGTACCCAAATGGTAATATGCAGTGCATAGTAGGAAGTAAACATGAAATACAAAATTTTTCAAGAACAACATAATCTCAAAAAGTACACACAAGAAAAAAAACCATGTGACAATCAGTTGTGCACTTACCAAACTATCACAAACCCCAATCGTACCTGCTTCAACTCCATACTGGAAGGATACTAATAATAAATGTGGGTATTAATCAATAATAAAACACAAGGATGGTCCTCTAGGTATTGAGTCATTATGTCACTCAACATCCTCAATGAATTGAGGTAACATGTCTCTCAAGAGTCCCAAGACATTGAGTTGGATCAGGCCGCAAGGTCATCGCATCCCAACACTATCTTGGGTTAGACCACAAGTTCATCATATTTCAGAACTTTGGCTTGGGTCAAGCCACAAGTTTTTCATGCCCATACCGCCTCTACCTTGGGTCAAGCCTCAAGGTATTCACGTCCCTACCCTATTCTTTGGTCCATCGTCGTTATCTTTTCAAGTCATGCACATTCCCCCTCAAAGGGATAACCCTACCATGATGGTCCACCTATTCTAGGTACTATAAGAAATACCTCCAAAGGTATGAAAAACACACATAATAGGGTAGAACATAGATA
Organism: Viscum album; assembly: GCA_963277665.1. NCBI lineage: Eukaryota > Viridiplantae > Streptophyta > Magnoliopsida > Santalales > Viscaceae > Viscum > Viscum album. The sequence goes on from OY728141.1 coordinate 1,433,534,179, forward strand.
TAGGTAGAGCATAAAATATCATCATGAGGAAAAGTAGAAACATACAAATAATTGTGATCATCATCAAACATGGTGAAACAAGATACATAAGAATACTCATGTAAAAATGCATCATAAAGTGTCCCACGTTCTACACATGGACCCACATATAATACCTACCAAGAATGGTCATGAATAAATTACAACACATGTATCTTATCAAGGAAAACAAGGGTGCACATATAAATAGAACATAGAATATCATCATGAGTCATTGCAACTACACATGTGATCAAGATAAAACAAGGTCTAATAGGAAATCTAAGAATACTCATGACATAAATCATCATACATGGTATAGTGGGATTCACATGAAAAAAACCTCAAGGAATCCATTTAAATAAAGGAATTTTTATTGATCAACCCTTATCCATCAAAATTTGAAAATAAACCAGTACACAAGGGTCCAATGTGGCCCTCAACAGTTTGTCCAATTACATTAGTGATAGTTCATTTAATTAATTATTACTTCAGGATCATTAATTAATTAAGCATTACATTTTATTCATAATACATTATAAATTTAAGGGTCGTTAACCTAAAGTGGCGAACCTCATATCTCATGTCAATAAACGTGCATAAATACCATTGGGTAGAGTACAAAGGACCACCCACCTCAAACAAAGTCAGATACCAACCATGAAAATACCAATAGATTTGTCTGAGTCTATCCAAGTCCATTAAATTTAATTATATTCTTGATCCAATTTATTAGTATTTTAGATATTTTCAATAATTATAATTTCTCATACACTGTATGATTTGTTTTTTTTTGAGTTTTTATATATTCTGGTTATATTATCAAGTTGACATGAGAAGTGACCTTGAGAAGGGACCTTGAGAAATGAACCTGAAAAGTTACCTTGAGAAGTGAAATTTAGAAGGGACATTGAGAAGTGACCTTGAGAAGTGAAATTGAGATGTGACCTTCAAAACTGACCTTGATAAGTGATCTTGACAAGTGACCGCGAGAAGTGAACTTTAGAAGTGATCTTGACAATGATAAGTGACCATGATAAGTGAACTTGATAAGTTACCATGATAATTGATCATGATAAGTGATCTTGAGTGAAATTATGCTGAGTGAAGTGTCCATGAGTGAAAATTTGAAAAATTCTGGAAGAGACTGTGAGTGAAGTGACTGTGAGTAAACATTTGAAAAAGTATGGAAATGATCATGAGTGAAAATTTGAAAAAGTATGGAAGTAACCATGAGTGAAAATTTGACAAAGTCTAAAAGTAACCATGAGTGAAGATTTTGAAAAGACTAGAAGTGATCATGATTGAAAATTTGAAAAAGTCTGGAATTGACTGCATGAATAGAAATCAGGTGGCCACATGAACAAAAATGAAGTTACCAAAAGAAGAAAAATGAAGTGATCACAAATTGAAATTTGAAAAAGTATTAAACCTATATTATGATCTACAATCACTTAATTTTTTTGTTATATTTTAGCTCAAAACATTCACTATTTTATTTATACTTCTATATTTCTAATTACTACATGATTTTTTTACATGTGTTATCTTGATTTAATTATTACTTAAAAACTTATTAATTATTTTAATACTAAGTAGTTTTATTCAGAAGAAATTTATATAGGATTAAATTCTCATCACATGGGATTAAGTTTCATGCCTATTTCTTGGGAAAACATGAGTTTCAAATTAACTGTTGTTGGAATTTGAACAGTTTATCTCATATACTTTATGGGGGTTTTAAAAGGGAATTTAATATTGATTATAATTATTTTTGGTACTTTTTTAATTAATATAACATGTTATCAATCTAAAAATTATTTTTAATACTATATATCATCAAATAAACCCACATGAGTATATTTTTCATGCACATTCAATGAAGAAATCACATGTTTCATTGGGAAAGATAAACTACAACAGGCTTTATTCTTTGAATCTGGTGTGCATAGAAGAACTATATATAAAAAGTATGATAGATCAGATCAAGATAATGATGTTGAGGATTTTATTTAATTGTTCATGTGATACATACTTTGAGTATAAACTACTGCTCTCAACTGAACTCCAATTGTTTGATCCTTTGCTGTTGGAGAGTTCCTTTATGCCTCGACACTCAGACCTTGAAGTGTTCATCTAGTTTTTTGGTTTTAATTATTTACATTATTTTTTGTTTGTGTAATAATAATGGGTTATACCACCCTTTAAAAGGTATGATGTGGGCTGTGAATCCTAAAAAAATTCTAACATTGGGTTGCGCCTCCAGGTGGGAAAAAAGGCGGACTATTTAGGTTATGAATCCAGGTAGAAAAAGGCAGGATAAGTTTAGACCTCCAGGGAAAAAAGGATTTGTAATTGGTTTGTGACTCTAGGTGTTAAAAATTAATTTCAAGATTCCATTTTAGTGGGATTCACCTCTCTCATTTTTCAAGAGGTGTGAAGAGTGGAATATGATCATTTGAATCCAAACAACTATAAAAATCACTGTGCCCATTTTTTTTATTTTCCACTACATTAACTTTTATAGTAAAATACAATTTTAAATTAATTTTAAAAAGGCCAATTACACCCCTCTTTCTTATTTTTACATCTTAAATCTAGACCAATAATTGGTATCATATCTTAACCCCAAGATTTATATATTTAATTTTCTAACCATTTCTTGCATTAACCATCAAGGGGAAAATTTATACTTAAGATGGCAGGAACAAGCTCAAATGATGGATGGATACCACAAAACCATATTATTTTGATAGAAATGACTATTTATATTGGAAATATCATATGGAATAATTCTTAAATAAAATTATAATTGATCACTGGATAATCATGGAAAAACCATACAAGCTTCTTAAAGGTGAACTGGAATCATTAATTAGTAATAATGTGGTAAATTATGTGATGAATTACATGGTGATGAATATTTTATATTATGAAATAAATATAAATGTGTATAGTCATGTATCTAAATGTAAAACTTCACATGGAATCTGGAAAATTCTATAAGTTATACATCTTGGCTAAGATATCTTATTAGAACTAAGTTAGGTATACTAAGAGTTGAATATTAAGAATTAAAATTGGGTGAAGAAGAAACCATTAATAAAATTTTCCATAGATTTACTAGTATTGTAAATTTTATGAGTTCCTTCAGAGAAACTCTAGAAAATTTTATCCTTATTGAAAGAGTGCTTAGAACACTTCCTAAGAAGTGTCATGAAAAAACAGTTGCTATATATGAAAGTAAAAACTTCAAGGAATATACACTTGATGAGATTATTAGATCATTATTAAAATATGTGTTACAATAGAAAAATATTATTGAATAAGATAATATAAAGAATAAGGGAATTGTATTTAAATCAAATGTTACTACTTACTCTTCTAATTCTGAGTTATAGAACGATGACAATAATGATGTTGTATATGTTACAATGTGAGCATATAGACTAAATAAAGGATATTCAATGAGATATCTAAAAGACTATCCTAAAGTGGAAAATAATATAGGTAATGTTATTTCAAATGATACTCAAGATATAATCTTTTATGAGTGTAGAAAATGGGGGAACATCAATACTAATTTCCAAAGATTAAAGAAGGAAAATAATTAGAGGAAGTAATATAATAAGGAAAATAAAAAAATAGAAGATAGATGGAGTTTCACTGAGGATTAAAGTTCTTAGGGAGAATCTAGTTCAGAAAAAAATGTAGAATTTTTTTAATGGCTTTATCAAATCAGGTGATTCTACTTATTATTCTTCCCCTAAATCTAAATCTAAAAAAACCAATCTAAGTAATTTCTTCAAGAGGTTGAAATACTTTATCATAATGTTGAAAATATCACTATAATATATAATAATATTAAAAGTAAATGTAAGGTTTTTCTTAAATAAAATGAAGCGATGAAAAACTCTGTATAGGAAGGCTTAATATCTGAAAATATTGATTTGAATTCTGTATGTATAGATCTGGAAAATTATTAAGATAATCTAAAAATTTTATTTTTGAAAATGAAAAATTAAAGAGATAATTTTATTTAATTTCAAAATTCCATGAAGATAAAATGAGGAAATTTGATATTGTTCTTAAGGAAAATGAACAACTCAAAAATGAAATTGAAAGTTTAAAGTCAAATTTTTCCATTTTTGTTTAAAGAAGATAAAAATTTGATAAAATTTTAAGTTTAAATAATATGAACAAAAATATACCTAATATTGGTTATGATAATAATTCAACCAAAATATATAAGACTTTATTTGTTAAAATAACTAATGGAAGTACATCTACTGCTACATGTTTTAGATGTCATATGAAAGGTCATTATGAAAATGATTGCACCTTAACATTTCAATAATATATTGGACATACTAATACTTTCATTTATAAATCTTTATATTATATATTTACTATAATAAAATGTTTTGAAATCATTTTGGGTTCCCAAGAATTCATATTCTAATCCCATCATACCCAAATTTACTTGGGTACCAAAACATTATTAAATCTGTTTTTATAGGATATATGTCTTGGGAGCATAATAAATGATGTTTGGTACATGGATAGTGTATTCTAAAGACACATGATTGATGAAATATAAAAATTTATATCATTCGTTAAATTTGATATAGGTAATGTTAATTTTTATGATAATTCTAAAATGAAGGTAAAATGTTTTGGTGTGGTTGAAATTTATAATTATATTACTATTTCTAAAGTTTTATACAACGAAGGATTGAAATATAATTTAATAATAATTTCATAATTATGTTATGATGTAATGATTGTTAAATTTTAAAATATTAAATGAATTTTATTTAAGATAAATATGTTTTGTTTTAATTAAACAAAACAACAACAACAACATTTATTCAATTAATCTTAATGAATTAACCGATCAAAATGTAAAATTTATGAATTATATACAATATGATAACATATTTTGGAATGGGAGGTTGGGAAATTATAGTTTCAGGTTGATTAATAGGCTTTCCAAGAACCAAACAGTTCTGCAGTTACGTAAACTTAAAGAAGACAACACATTTGTTTGTGAATCCCGCTAGACTGGTAAACAACACAAAAGTGGTTTCAAGTTAATTAAAGAAGTAAAAACTATAAGGCCTTTTAATCTTATTAATTTGTTCCTATAAAACCTACTATTTTGGGTGGCAATATATATTGTTTTTTTATTATTTATGAATTTACTAGAAACACATGGGTTTATTTTATTACACTCAAATATGAAACTTTATCCAAGTTTTTCACTTTTTTGTAAATTTGTTCAAAATGAGAAATGAAAATCAATTAAATAAATTAGAAAAAATAATTATGGTGAAATTAAAAACATATAATTTATCCAATTTTGTGAATAAAATGGGTATTTTCACAACTTTTCAGCTCCTAGAAAACCACAAAGGAATGGTGTAGAGAAAAGAAAAAATAAAACTCTTCAAGAAATTTCTAGGACCATGTTAAATTAGTTTAATCTACCTAAATATTTTTGGGGAGAGGATGTGAATAAATATTTTTATGTTACCAATAAAATTATCTTAAAATTTTTGTTGAAAAGGACACCTTATGAGCTTTGGAAAGAGAAAAACCTAAAATTTTTTATTTTAGATTCTTTGGATGTAAAGTTTTTATTCTCAATACTAAGTATATTTTAGATAAAATTGATAAAAAATATGATGATGATATTTTATTTGGATATTCAAATAATATTAATTCATATAGAGTATATAAAAAAATAACCTTGGTTGTTGAAGAATCAATTCATGTTAATTTTGATGAAAAATTATTGAATATAAGGGATAGTGATATTTATCAACTTGAGGATGAATTTAGAGATTTTAATTTTAAAGAGGAATAACCTCAATATAAATATTTACATATTTAGGGGGAGAATATTTTTTCTCAATACTAACCTATTAATTAAATATCTTATAATACCCATAAATATCATCCTTTAGATAATGTGTTTGGAAATGTTGAATTAAATGTTTAAACTAGAAAATCTATTATGAATATTTGTGCTTACAATGTTATCATTTTTTATTTTATACCTAATAATGTTGATGAGGATTTAAATGATCCTAATTGGATATTAGCTATACAATATGAGTTAAATTAGTTTACTAAAAATAATGCTTGGCCTTTAGTTGTTCCACCAAATAATTCTCATATCATTGAAACAAATTGGATCTTTATAAACAAACTTGATGAATCTAAAAATATAGTTAAAAATAAAGATGTATTAGTGTCTCAATGATATTCTCAATAAAGGGGTATTGATTTCAAATAATCTTTTATACTCATTTATAGATTAGAAGCAATTATAATATTATTATCTTATGTTACTTTTCATGGGTTTAAATTATTTCAAATGGATGTCAAAACAACTTTTCTAAATGGTTATATTTCTGAAGAGGTATATGTTAGATATCCCCTGGTTTTGAAAATGAAAAGAATCTTGATTATTTTTTTAAATTATTTAAGTATTTATATGGTTTGAAATAAGCCCCTCGAGCTTGGTATAGAAGGTTAACTAATTTTATTTTGAAAAACAAATTTGAGAAGGGAAAATTTAATCCTAATTTTTTTGTTAAGAAAATTTGTAATGATATCTTTATTGCACAAATTTATGTTGGTGAAATTATTTTTGGATCTCTATATGAAAATGTGTGCAATTAATTATCAAATTTGATGACTTCTTAATTTGATATGAGTATGATGGGAGAACTGAAATTATTTCCTAGTTTGTAAATATTTCAAATAAATGATGATATTTTTTTACATCAATCAATGTATGCTAAATATACAGTAAAGAGATTTGGTTTAGAATAATATAAAATTGAAAATACTCCTATAAGTACCAATTGTAAATTAGATTTAGATGATTATAGAAAATATGTTGATGTTAAAACTAACTGAGGCATGATTGGATCTTTGTTATACTTAACTACTTCAAGGCCTGATTTAATTTTTTAGTTTTCATGTGTGTTAGATTTCAAAGTGACCCTAAGAAAAGTCACATTAAGTCAGTTAATAAGATTATTAGACATGTTAAAGGATCTTTGAATATTTTTTTATTTAGTTCTACAAAAACTATTTTTTATTAGACAATATATCCTGATTCTTATTTTGGTGGATGTAAGATAGATAGAAAATGAACTTCATGTATGTGACATTTACTTGGTAATTTTTTATTTTCTTGTGCTTTAAGGAAAAGAAATTATGTTTCACTTTCAACCGTCGAATCTCAATACACAACTATTATATCTTATTATGCTAAATCATTATGGATTAATAAAAGACTTTTTGAATTCGTTTTTCATTTGGATAAGATTCCTATATTCCGTGAAAAAAATTCTGCTATTTCTATTTCAAAAAATCCCTAACAACACTCTAGGAATAAACACATGGATGTTTTATATAACTTAATTAGAGACCATGTTCAAAAGGTGATACTAGTCTGAAATATGTTTCTTCAGAAAAATAGTTAGCTAATACATTTACCAAACCCTTGGATTTAGCTAATTTTGATAAAATAAAATTTTAACTTGAAATAATATAAATTTAATCATGAATCATATATTTAGGGTAATTTTGACAAGGATTTTGAGCAAAAACTATAAATATATTATTTTAGTCCAGTGTGTATATTTTATCTATTTTATCCCATTGGTTCACTAAAATATGATTAAATATTTGGTTACTTTTTAATTCATTTCAAATCATTAGAGAATTCATTAAAAATATTGAAATGTTTTCATGGATTCTTAAGGAATTTATTTATACACATACTATTTGAAAATGTATGAATTTAGGGGAATCCTAGTTATGTAAAATTAGAAGGGTTAGTTTCTTTCCTAGTTATGACCATTTATCTTAGAGGGGAATATTTAAACCTTACACCGTTGGTACATTTAATGAGACATTTAAAAATATTTTTGATAAATTTCAAAAAGGGGGAGAATTTTTTTGGAATTTATTTTTATTTTTTAATTATCATAAAGGGATAGAATTTTGAATTGGATCCTTGACCCAATTTTTAACATTTTCAATAATTGAAATAATTCTAATTTCTCATAAACTATAAGATTTTTTTAGTTTGAGTTTTTATATACTCTGGCTAAATTATCAAGTGGATTTGAGAAGTGACCTTGATAAGTGACCTTGAGAAGTGACCTTGAGAAGCGAACATCGGATGTGGCCTTGAGAAGTGACCTTGAGAATTGGACTTTATAAGTGACCCCGACAAGTGACCTCGAGAAGTTACCTTGACAGGTGACCTTGAGAAGTGACCATGAGAAGTAACCTTGATAAGTGACCATGAGAAGTGACCGTAATAAGTGAAATTGAGTGAAGTGACCATGATTAAAGTTTCAATGAGTAAAAATTTGGAAAATTATGGAAGTAAATATGAGTTAAGTGACCATGATTGAAAATTTGACAATGTATGGAAGTGATAGTGAGTGAAATTTTAACAAAGTATGAAAGTGATAGTGAGTGAAAATTTGACAAAGTCTAGAAGTGACCATGAGTGAATTGATCATGATTGAAAATTTTACATAGTCTGGAAGTGATAATGAGTGAAATTTTTGACAAATTTTGGAAGCGACCATATGAAAAAATGAAGTGACCGCATGAAAAAAATGAAGGGACCATAAAAAGAAAAATGAAGTGACTGTAAGTTGAAATTTTGAAAATTATTGAACTTATCCTCTGATTTGTGGTCACTTAATTATTTTATTATATTTTTTTCTCAAAACATGCTCTGTTTTATTTTTTACTTCTATATTTCAAATTACTGCATGTTTGTTTAACATATTTATCTTGATTTAATTATTCCTTAAATATTTATTAATTATTTTATTACTAATGAATTTAATTTGGAATAATTTTATATATGATTAAATGATCATTGCGTAAGTTGAAGTTTCACACTATTTTCTTGGTAAAACATGAGTTTCAAATTAAATGTGGTTGGAATTCGAACAGTTTATCTCATATAATTTATATGATTTTTCCAAGGGACTTTAATATTGATTATAATTATTTGTTAGTACTGTATTAATTATTCAAATTTTTTTCACTATACATCATGTTTTTAATATTATAGATCATAAAAGTAACCCACATGGGTATGTTTTTAATGCACATTCAATGAAGAAATAACACGCGCCATTGGGAAAGATGAACTACAATGGGCTTCATACTTTGAATTTGTTGTGCATAGAAGAAATCTATATAAGAAGTATGATTTATCTAGATTGATATAACGAGGTTAGGGATTTTATTGAACTATAAAATTGAGAAATACTTTGATGATCAAATACTACTCTCAATTGAACTTCAATTGTTTGATCCTTTGTTGCTAGAGAGTACCTTTCTGCCTTGGCACTCAGACCTTGAAATGTACATCTAGTTTTGTGGTTTTAACTCTTTCTATTCTTTACTGTGTGTGTAATTTTAGTGGGTTATACTCCCCATTAAAAGGTAGTGTTGGGGCTTGTAACTCCCAAAAAAAATTTAGACATTAGATTGTGACTCCATATGGAAAAATGGTAGACTATTTAGGTTGTGCCTCTAGGTAGAAAAAATATAGGCGGTTTTTAGGTATCCAGTGGAAAAAAGTATTTGTAATTGGGTTGTGACTCCAAGTGTGAAAAATTATTTATAAGGTTCCATTTTAGTGGGTGTCATGTCTCTCAGTTTGTGAGAGGGGGTGAAGAGTGGATTTGGATAATTTAGATCCAAACTACTATCAAAATTACTGTTTCTTTTTATTTTTATTTTCCATTGTATTAACTTTAAAACTCAGATATAATTTTAAATTAATTTTAAAAAGGCCAATTCATACCCCTATTGGATAGTTTCCCATATTAACTCTAGAACAACACATTCAACCTCCAATGATTTCCACAAGGTCTTTCTCAAGCCAAAGAATTCCAATTCATTAATTATAAATAAATTATAATTAATTTGAATATTAAAAGAACTCACATTCAAAGGAAAAGGAACACTTGTTGAAAGATTTATTGGATATCATTGCCTAGTCAGAAACATGACCAACCATCCATGTAATGTCTTTCTAGAACTTCCAGCATCATTTTGAGAAAAATTATTATCACATGGTAACAAGGAAAAGTAAAATTTAATATAATTATATGGTAACATTAGAATAAATCTGACTAAACAATGTAACTTAGATACAACATCATCCAATGGAGTTTGAGCCACTCCTAACACCATCATGGTTCTAAGATGAGAAAAAATCCCAAATAAATTCCATGTTTTTATGGAAAATTTGAAACACATTAACCAAAATACCTAGAAGAATGATCAAGGGACATTAATTCATTGAAGAACTCACCAACGATACACATTCATAGTTACAGGACATCCTCTAACCATACTGATCCAATGCTCCATTGATATTGGAAAATTCTATCATGATCTAATAGAACTGTCATCCAATCCTTTATGAAAGATCACAATAACAATAAATCGGTGACCAATTTGATGAAAGGAGAGAGGACCCAATGATAATTGAGATGTAAAATAATCAAAAAGGATTAAACTTACCTAGAGGATCATCCACAATGAACTAAAACACGATTCACCCCTGTAGAAGGAAGTAGGTAGTCGAGATTGAAGAAGATTTAAGGTTCTATTCCAGATTCTCTATAGGATTGAAACAAGATCCATATCGGATCAAGAGAAGGTCTTGAATGGAGGAAGAGAGAAGAAAACGACCAAAATGTTCTAAAAAATCCAAGTCAAGGGAGATAAAGGTGAGTGAGCCTCAATATATAAAAAGGCCAAATGACCATTCAATAAAAGGTGTTTAGTGTTCCCCATCAGCTAGCTTGTTGCGGTCCATGGGATGGCTGGTGAGACCTGCTGGGTAGTAGGCTCACTACCTGAATTACAAGTTGGCTGATGCAGGCTCACCGATTAGCTAGTGAGTGCTACTAGGTAGTAGGGTCTCTTTTCACCCCACCGGCCAGCTGGTGCTACTACTATAACCCAGCCGGCCTAACCAAGCCTCTGACCTTCCTCCAAGTTCAATTTCACCAACCATGCTTCCATTAGAGTCTAATAAACACTTATCAAGGATTTGTATACATGAATCATATTGTGTTAATACCTGGTTCTCCAAACAATCTATCCACTATATGAAAACTATAAATTACCTCCAAAATTTACAACCGTAATGGAATAAGTTGTCACAATATTCCCACCATAGCACTTCTCATGCTTGAGATTTTTTAGTGTCATGGAAACCACACCTCTTGACCTGCTTCAATTGCTACATATATAGAGTTTTCTAAATCCAATCTTGGAACGTTGAATACTACCTTAAGGTTATTCTCAATTCTTAATGCTCATCATGCTACCGTTATGCGACTCTAAGGATGATCACCAGAAGCCTAGCCAAAATCTCACTATCTTCCAACATCAAGATAACGATCACCTTATCCATTGAACTTGACACCCCATGGTTTCTTCCACAGATTCCTCCTAAAATAAAATGGTGACCCCCACCATATAAATCACCATATAGAACAATTTTTTGATAGTCCAACATCACTCTCAGTGAATTTTAGTTTTATCATGCTTGATCAATGAGTCTCTATTGACCAATGCTACCTAAAAAAACCAAACTTTCTTGAAAGGTCCTAATGGATTTTCAACACCTCATTCGTACCCAATATGACTATCTCCATCCAGTTCTAACCCACCTCATTCATCTTTATGTTGAAACACTAGTTATTACATTTCCACCCATCTTCCTACAAAGGTTACCAGGATAAACAACCGACCCTCCATGAATCCATTAATCACATTTCTTTAAGCCTTAAAGGAATAATTAAATCGGTCCAACATCCTAACCAAAGTATTAATTGAATTCGAAGGATTTTTCCCCATTTGGTTCCCCAATCGCTTGCACCGGCCACAAGTCTCTCTACCACCCATCAATGCACCAAAAATATTACTCGCCCTGGATCACATCAATTTTATACAGAATCCAAATCCCACACATGATCTCTATATAGTGATACATATGAATCAAAAATCATACATTCAATATGGAACCAGATACTCTCGAGTCTACTACACATTGGTCCTCTGGTGTCATCATGATTGTTAAACAGTCTATCTTGCACAAACCATGACCCTTCCCCCAATAGAGGTCATTTCTCACACAAATGAGTTGATAATTCCCACAAAAGGATTATAATTATATTGAACTAAAAACACACATTGGTATAACTATTTTACAACTAGTTTATCATCAAACATGAAGACTAAGTGAAACTATCCATTCAACCTATTACCAAGCAAAACACCATGCACTACTATACCTATATTGATTATAACACTCTCCATTGTATCCAATAATCCATTCTCAATATGTGTAATGTTATCCAATAGTATAAGCATAGGTTATGACTTTTAACCAAGATGGGTCTCATATCTACATGCATGAAACTTTTTCTAAACCATGGAATTCCCACCAATGACAGTTCTGGTTGACTATATAATTGCACCTTGGTCCATTATCGACATTGTCTTCCACCATAGATATAACTCTATAAGAATTAAACACTATCTACCAATACCCATGATCTTCATTCCAAAAACATAGGTTTATATTATTAAGGGTGTCCTTGAACTAATAACGTTAGTGAATAACTACCAGTAAATCTTTTGGATTCATTCATGAAACTAGAAACATTATCAATGGTCCACTCAGCACCCCACTTTCACCAGTTCAACCAACCCCACATGTAACCAATGTATGAATTCTCATGAATTAAGGACATCCTAACAAGGTAAGACAACATCAATTTTTATGAAAAAAATATTGATTCTTTCATGAGTCATAGACCTCTAAGTTGAACTTACTCGACATTATAGCCATCTAAGAACCACAAGGTTCCAAATTCTCTATCTGAGCACTCAAAATTCTCCTCTTCAAGAAAGAAAATAATTAATGCCGAGTTTCACCATGAACCACTGATCAAACATGTGTCATATCAATCTATTGTGTGTCCACTACGATCTGAAACCAAACCTTTTATTTTGAGTACTAGAAATCAAAGTGATCTATACTCTCAGGTTTCAAGAAAACTTATAAGACCTTCATTTAGGCCTTTCAAAGGTTAATCACATACACATGGAATTTCTATCAATGAAAAATACCTCTTAACATTAACTTTGACTATCCATTCATAAGGAATATCCCCACTCATGTTACTTATAAGTAGTATAAGACACTGACTTTCTAGTGACCGGGGTTGCATTTAAGTCCACAAGGTCTTACACAAAACCCACACAAGGTTTCACTAGGGGTCATAACCCACAAAATTTCATCTAGGCATGTATCCAATGACATGCCACAATGTATTCTCCCTTATACTAACCAAATTTAGGGGAGGAAGACACCTAGTTCAGTTAAATATAATTTCATTAGGTGCTATATGGACCACTCTACATAGGTTACCATAAACACCTTAATTAATTGAACCTATCTGTCAGCTACTCGCACAAGGTTCTTACTAAGGAATTAATGCCTTACAATGACCAAACAAGATCACTACACCATATATGAACAATGATAATGAATCATCATCACCATCATTAGTTCCATCATCATTTATGCTATTTTCGTAGCCCAGGTACACCACACTATAGTCTCACATGACCTAATATTAGAAGTAGAAACACATACGAGTTAAACTGATTAGAAATTCACCAAGAAATCATATGTGTTGACATAGTACAAGTTTTTGACACTGAAATAGTTGGGTCCTCAATCATTAGTACAGTCACATATGAGAAGCATATATATCATGATAAACCTACATACTTAAAATGATGCATGTGATGCCTCTTGAAGAAATGACTAAGAGTAACATCCATATGAAATCAAAACCTCAAAATACATGTGTATAACATTAGGAGAAAAAATATTACCATAATAATGAAAACCAAAAACATTAATCATATGCCCTGGTAACTTAGAATTCCCTTAGAAATGGTTTTCATGACACACCAGAATGTGTTTCATCATAAGATTCAACACATTCCTATTTCACCTATCTACGAACTCCATAAAATAAGAAAACAATACTTTTTTAATTTTATATAATTTTGTAACATCCCAAATCTAATCATCAAGTCAGATCTATATTGTCACATGACCTTAATCATGCCTCCCTGCATTCCATAGGATATTGACTAGCAGTGATGGTTTAAAGTGAAACCATGGGGAGACTATACCCTCTATCAGAGTATACAATAACTATAAATTACCATATATGTAAAAAATATACAATTATAGTAAGAGGAAACCAATGACAAACCATTATTATGAATGATAAAACATACTAAACCTGATTATAAGGATATAATCACACACTGAGCCAATCACATATACTAATAAAGAAAAGAATAAAAGTATCCAGATGCTCTATAACACCAAGCCTCACCTCATATTGGTCTCCAGAATAGTAGTGAGTTATCCTAATCAATGATCAACTATAGAATCATCCCAACCTATACCTTCATCAAGCAAGGGGTGATTGGGTGCCCAAGTTCTATAGAAACCCGAGAAGGGTGTGAGTACAACTTAATAGAACACCACCAACATGATATAGTACCCAAACTGTAATATGTAGTGTATGTGAATGTGATAAGGTCGGTAGGAAGTAAGCATACAATAATTAAATATGAAAGTACAACATAATATCACAAAGCATACACAAGAAAAACAACCTTTTGTCGAGGGTTGTAAACTTACCAAACTTCCATGAACTGTTACCATAGTTGATTCATCTCTATGACGGAAGAATAATCATAAAAGACATCAGAAGTAATCAATAAAAAGATAAAAGGATATTCCTTTGGGTATCAATTCATCATGTCATTCAGAATAGTAAAGGAATTGAGGCAATATGTCTCTCAGTAGTCCCCATACATCAAGTTGGATTATGCCACAAAGTCATCACATCCCAACACTATCTTGGGTTATTCTACAAGGACATCATATCCCAATACTGTGTCTTGGGTTAGGACATAATGCCATCATTCCCCTACTACCTCTGCCTAAGGTTAGGCATTAAGTCCATTATGTACCTACCCTATGATCGGTCTAAAATCACTATTATTGGAAGTCATGCACACTCTCCATCAAAGGGATAACCCTACCATGATAGTCCACTGATTTTGGTTACCATAAGCAATGCCTAGAAAGGTATGACAAGAACACATAACAGGGTAGAACATATATATTAGCATATTATAACATATCATGAGAAAAATTAGCAACATAAAAATACTTGAGATCATCATCAAACATGGTGAAACAAACCACATAGACATACTAATGGAAAAAAGCATCATAAAAGGTCTCATGAGATATACACACATTCACATGTGATCAATATCAAGAATAATCAATAAGAAATTCAAATATAGGCATCACATGAAGGAAAATAGGAGTGAACATATAAATAGAGCATAGAATATATCATCATGGGTCATAATAGATATACATGTGATCAAGATCAAACATGATCTAATAGGAAATCTAAGCATACTCATGGAATAAATCATCATACATGTTCTCGTAGGAAACACACACACAAAAACACATCAAGGTATCCATGTAAATAAAGGCACTCTTTAGTGATTAAGCCTCAACCATCGACTGTCGACAACAAGCCAGTGAACAAGGGTCCAAAGTATCTCTTGACACTTTGTCCAATTACATTAGGAATAATTCCTTTAATTAATTAAGATTTAAGATAATTAATTAATTAAGAATTACTTTTTATCTTATAAACATTATGAATTAAAGTTTTTTTCACCTAAAGAGGTGAAAATCATATCTCATGATAATAAATGGGCATAAATACCATTGGGTAGAGTACACAAAACTACCTACCTTAAACAGAGTCAACTCATCACCCAAAAAATCCCAATAGCATTGTTTGAGTCTATCTAAGTCCATTCAGCCTCCAACGATATCCACAAGTCCATTCTTAAGAAAATTAATTCCAATTATTTATTTATAAATAAATTATAATTAATTTAAATATCACAATAACTCACATTCAAAGGAAAATGAAAACTTAATGAAATACTTAGCATATATCACCGCCTAGTCGGAAACATGACCAACCATCCATGGAAGGTCCATGCAACACTTATGACTTTATTCTGGAAAAAATACCTATCATGTGAAAACAATAAAAATTTCAATTTAATATAATTAAATTATAAATTTATAAGAAACCTAAACAAATTAAACATCTTTTCCACAATGTCATCCAATGGAGTTCAAGCCACTCTTAACATAATCCTGGTTCCAAGATGAGAAAAATCCCAAAATCAATTCCATGTTTCGATTGAAAATTCAAAAAAAAAACCAAATGCCATAAAACAATTATCAAGGTACATACATTCATGAAATCACTCACCAAAAACAAATGATCATCATTATAGGACATCCTATAGAATTGATGATTCAACGCTCCATCGATCTCAAAAAATTCTATCAAGACTCGATGGAATTTTCATCTATTCCTTTAATCAAGATCATGCTAATGACCAATCAGTGAAAAAGATGATCAATGGAGAGAGGGTTTAAGGATAATTGAGACATCAAAGGAACTAAAATGATTAAACATACTGATAGGATCATCCATAATGAATGAAAATATAATCCACCACCACAGGAGGAGAAAGGAGGAATAGATTGAATAAGATTGAAGGATATATCCTGGATTCACCACAGGACTACATCAAGTTCCACCTAGAATCAAGAGGAGGTATTGGAGGGTGGAATAGGGGAGAACACGATCAAAATTCTTTCAAAAATACAATAAAAGGGTGATAAAATCGAGTGATCCTTAGTGACTAAAAGACCAAACGACCCTTCATTAAAGGGTGTTTAGTTTTACCTATTAGATATCTAGTTAGAGTCCACTAACTAGCTGGTGTAGGCTCTCCAGCTAGTTGGTGAGACTTTCTGGGAAGCAGGGGATCTACCCACCCCACCAGTGAGCTAATTCTACTACTACGACCCAACTATACCATCCAAGGCTTAAATACTTCTCTCAAGTTTGAAGTCACCCACCATGCTTCCCTTTGAGTCTAAAAAATGCTCCTCAAGGATGTTCAGATGTGAAACATCTTAGGTCAGAATGTGGTTATCTAAAAGAGTCATACACCAGGAAAAAAGTTCAAATTAGATATAAAATTTACAACCATAAGGACATGTGACATTATGTGTTTTACCATATTACACACCATTAATATATGTGGTGTGTATTACTAACTTCATCCATAAAGTACATGGAATGTACAACCAATAAACACGATGTGTATATGATGAAAAATGAATATAATTAATCTAAGCATTTATTCCACATGACATCTAAAAACTACTTAGTGTGTGGAAAAACCCAGTCACATGGTGTGTGCACTAGCTATACATTGTGTTGTTCGGTCTAGATTCAAATTAATTATTTTCTCTCCATGTGTAATAACTAACATGACTCAGTTAAATCATCTCGTTTTATTGATTTTTCCTAGATTACACAACATGTAAACCGGATACATGACATGTAATCCTTTCTAGCTGATCTGATTTACTTTCTTGAGGAGATGATGTGTAATCAATGGGGAATGTAAAGTGTTTCATGACATGTACACCAAATACATGCAGTGTAATCATAAATGACCTTATGTAATGAAATTTTATTCAATTACATGGTTTCTGTATTAAATACATGGTGTGTACATTAACCACATGACCACTATTTTGTTTTGGGATTACATGACATATATAGTTTTTACACACTGTGTAATCATGAAAGTCATGTACCACCCTAGCAGTCAATACATGGTGTCATTAATGTAATTAACGACTTCATGTAAAAATATCCCACACAATGTGCCAAGATAGGCAAAAACGTGAATGCATGTGGTTGACTAGGACTATATTACATTTAATTTAGTTACACTCCATGTAATCAAATCAAATATCCAAGATATTTGCACCTCTATATGGAATTTGCATGCGTTCTTCACTTGTTCTTAGCCTGTTCTTGGTCATATAATAATGAATGAACATATTATCTATGATTAATGGATTTAAAATGATAATTTAAATGAAAATATAATATAAGAAATATGATAAATTATCAGAAAAATAAATTATCAGAAAAATAAATAATTATAAATTTTAATATGATCGCTCTGATAGTAGTTGAAGGTTTTGAGTGCAGTAGAAGTGCCTATTGGTCCCATGACCAATGATGGTTTTTACTGGCTATAATGAATAATATGCTAAATCATGATGATGAATCATCATTGATAACCGATATACTCAATGTAAATAGATAATAATCATAGAACTAAGAGAGAGGATCTTTTCAAATTAAATTTATAATTAATTTAATAAATAAGAATAACACCTCAGGCTTGAGGTCTTTATTTGATGAAGGTATTAATCTTATGAACCCTATTCATGTTGAATCATAATTTTGTGAAGAGGACATAAATAATATCCCCACTAGTGGTGATCCACATATTATCCTTGATCTTGAAACGTCATTTCTAGATTTCTAGGTGCTAACAAAGAGATTCTGATCGTCTTGTGTCATTGGTTGATGATCAAAATGAAAATACCTTCAACATTAAAGAATTGTCTTTAGATTTATTGGGATTGAGGGGGAGGAGGAGGATGTGAATATGTAATCTTATTCATCAAATAATTCCCTAGATATGTTCATGGTGGAGAGAAATATTTGGTGAGGAGTTGTTGTGCAAAAAATCCAGGTTCACATATGTGTATCTCAAGAATGATATAACTGGGTAAATATAGAGTTAAGGTATAAATTATATTAATTTTAAAAAGGAAATTAATCTATAATTAAACCCATAACATACTACATGTTAATAATAATAATAATAATAATAATAATAATAATAATAATAATAATAATAATTATTATTATTATTATTACATGGCATGTTTCGTCTTATGCATCATAAAATATCGTTTTAGTAAATAAATAAATAAATATTTACTTAATGATATTTAACTCTAATATCATTCTCATGGGATGTTCTAACTCATGAAATGATCAATATTATTTATTCATGGTATTTCAAATAAATATTTATCATTGGACTTATAACTTGATCCGCCCATCGTCCTCATCATTTATTGAATTTTGAATAAATATTTAAATAAATATTATTTAGTCTATAAATAAATAAATATAATATTCATGGTCTTATGAATTAAATTTTATTTAATATTCAACTCACACATATAAATACTAAATGGATATTTGTTATCAATAAATCTAAATAATTAATATTCCTTGGTCCTAAGAATATTAATTTATTCCATTATAAAATTCAAATATTGAGATTAAGGACACACTTTGTGTATGACACTATATGCCTTTTTATCAATGGATTTATATGGGTTTTATTAAAGAATAAGATTACTATCTAGAAATAGGTTAAGACACCCATAGGGAAAGATGATATGCCACAATGAAATTAAACACATATGAACACTCACTATGCAATACAATCTATTTTTCATGATATCTCCAACAAGCTAGATTCAAACTTCACATCATCAACCTATATGATCGATTACCCTTTCTTTTAGTATCTGAAATCAACTTGTTGAACACCATGACCAAGGAATTTATCAATTAATTACATTTCAATCAAAGGGATTGATATATAAACTTATATTATAGAATATATGGGATAAATACTTTTTTGACATCATTCTCAACACACCCAATGTATCCTTTTTCATTGTGAGCATAGGTTGTCACATTTTTGCGAAATATATCGAAGTACCTAATTATTATATGTATTAATAATAATCATAATATCTAAGGATCATTAAACATACTCATAAACAAGAATTATAATTATATACAAAGATTTAGAATTCATACAGGAATGTCTATCCTCATAATCTCTCGTCTTAGATATTACCAAGTGCTAACTACATGAGATGTAGTATCACTTGCATTCCAATATTATTACTTTATGACCAATATACTATAGGTCTCTTCATAGATTGTTATCCCGATCATAGGATTAATATTTATAGAATATGTCATAGCACATCAAGGATCTCATCATAGTAGATAACAATTATGTCCTTTCCATACAACCAACTTCCCAAGGACATTATCACATTAATATAACACAAAAAACTAATCATTATATGATAATAAATACCTTTAATATTCATAAATTTCAATATATATAAGTAATATTAAGTAAAAAGTCATTTGGTTAAATGTTACCAACTCTGATATCCTGAACAATAACTTTAGAACACCAATAAACCAACTAGTAACAAACAATCAAAAAATATTGGAGAGGTGTCATGACCCAACCCACTGGGGATATCCTAGCTAGGGATAAGCCAAGTGTAACACCCCAAGATCATCTCCAATAGGATAAGGGATTGCTACTAGTGTTTAGTAGGCATAACCACTTATGGGAGTCCTTAACCTAAAGTACGTATACACATGCACACATATCCATATGCCAGTATAATGCATAAAGGAAAGCAACTGATACTACAAAATGCATTCATAACATCTATCCCACATTAAAGTACAATGAAAGTATGGGAAAACATATAGAGATAAATACAATCCCACCAAAACTACAAAAGAGTCCAACCTACTAAAGTAAGGACGGGACTGATATCAAATGTAACTCCTGAAACTAACCAGCTCATCTAGATCAATTACGATCTTCCTGATTTTGGTCCTCCTAGGAAACCATTGAATTACTTATCGTCTATATAAGACATGACATGTATGGGTAGAGACCATACAGGGGTGAGTATAACATACTCAATAGGACACCCTGAAATAACCAAACATAAAGAATCAAGGTAGAAGGTCAAATTTGTAGTAAAAATATATGTTAATCAGGAATATGAGATAATACATCACCAATAATAAACCCAGATATTATTAGGATAAACACTCAGTCTCAAAGTAGGTCATAACCATGCTGCCAACTTAGGATCCTACTCAAGGATTCAAGGAAACACTCGTCTAGGATAACACAGTCCACAAGACTTGTTATCACTGACAACACTCATCCGAGAGGTCATGATCATTGGTCCTTTACATGAATTCATACACACTAAAACTCAGAAGATATCAATATATAGGTAGGGGATCACAACCAGGGCTCATGGAGGACATCTAAAACCCTATTGGATTGAACTTCTAGATTGGGGATCAATGATCGCATATGAAGGTCATGTGATACCAAAAAACCCACATAGGGCGAATGATGGAAAATAAGGATAAAATATGGTAATCATGGAGGGATACATGCTCTAATATTCTAAGAGGATCTTATGCCTAATTTTAGGACAAGGTTTTTCAATAACTCTCATAGGAGAAGACTGAGAAGAACTTATCTTGGAATAAGGTAACTCTACCAAACTGATCTGAAGAGAGAGAATGGGCCCAAATAGAACTCCAAAGGGAATCTACCCAACTGAATCTCATATAGACTGAAAATATAAAGGGCCTCAACATAACATGGAAAAATTACATAGATTGTATATGGAGTACACAACATGTCACATGAAGTTCAGACCAACTCATCTCTTTTCTCGTGTCTATAAACCCATGCCCATGTACTCTGGTCTTAACCCATGTACCTAAACGTGTACCTAGTCATGGTAATGTACTTTTTTCATGCTCATGTACTTGTCATTGTTTGTGTCCATGTATCTTGGGGGTACACGCCAGACCATTATCATCTAATCACATATCATGTGACATGGGTCACACGAAGTGTGACGTTTTTCTCCATGCGTAAACCCTAGAGCCGCAGGAAGGGATCCCATGGTGCGTGTTATTACGAAGTACCACCATGTAGTTAAGAATTTACTAGAAATTATAGAACACTCATGTTTCTTCTACCACACCTTCCTCCTTCGATCCAATCATGGAAATTGTTGAGGAATTCAGATCTGAGGCTGTACGACCACAATCCATCATTGGTGACCAAATTCTAGCCATAAAACCACTCCTAATTCATATTCTATCACATCACCATTCTGAGAAACCAAAACACACAACAAGGGATATCTAAATATATACCCAATCGATCCTCCTGTAGGATCGAAGAGAACGTAAATTAGTACAAGCATGTAGTTAATTGTAATTATAAAATAAAATGCACAATATTTACAACCTATTTAATATAGAATATCAAAAATATAGTTGATCCAAGATTCAGAGTTTATAAATAAGACAGATTATTTTTCTAAATATTAGACTATAGAAAATTTTAGAGAAAGTAAAACTTTTATATACAATTGCATAATGGAAAATAATAATTGTAAAAAAAGTAAAATAAAACTTTAAAAGGTTTCTAAAGATAAACATATAGAAATTTATAATAGAATTATCTACACTTTAAAATTTAGCGTTAAGGAAGCCTATCACCCAGAATTTATGTATCTACAGTTTTAACCAAACTGTCAAGTCTGTCTTCTTTAAGTAAGGAAGTCCTCAATACTAATATTGGAAGAACTCGGTTTCCCTATCCATGCGAGCCCTTGATCACAAATCAGATAAAACTATATATTTTTATATTTGGAATCCCTCGATAAAAAAAGATCAGAAAAACAATTAGAATTCATAGAAATCTTAAGCCATTTACAAAATATCCTCATAGTAGATGCCTTAAGAAAAACAATCTCTAAAAATTACAATGAAGTGATTACTAAAAGTAACAATGTGTTACAAAAATCATCATAACAACTTATTATATCATAATAGATGAAAAAATATTCACTACCTCCTCCCTGATCACTGCTTCTATTTATAAGAAAATTACCAATAGTCATATTTTGGGAAAGTCGAAGGTAGTTGCAATGGCCTTGTAAAAAACTCTTGATAGCACAACACATTTTTCAAAGGATCATAAGAGTATAAACCATCATAGTGTAATGAATATTTCCATCTAGTGAAATGAATTTGTTTTTCCAAAAAAATTATATATCTACGTCTGAAGGATTTAATGAAAAGTCCACACAGAAAACACGTCTTCTTTCATCCAAAAAATATTTTTTTAAAAGTATAAATATAACTTCATTAGATTGGACTTAGTTATATTTTGACTTTGGTACTTTTTTGAACCACCATCCAAAAATATATTTCGGGACTTTTTTGAATAAATTCATCATAATATGATAATTTATTTTGTCTGGTGAATTAGTATTTCTATTTATGGGAAAATAAAATTTCTATAAAAAAATTCTTAAAACTAGGGAAGTATAAAAGTTAGTAAACCTTATACTTTAAGGAAATGTATTGTGATTTTCAAAATCAGGTTATAAAGTTTTGAAAGACATTTCTAATCAAAAATCTCCCCCTTTTTGAAAAGAATAAAACATTATTTTAAATACTAAAGAGAAAAAATTACCCCTAGATATATATACCATACCTTTATGATTTCTCCACCTTTATTTTATAATTTATAACTCCCTGATTTTTCTTGAGAAATTCTATAACTTTATCTTCTAAAAAGTTGTAAACTTTTATCCCCCTTTGTTATTTTGAAAAATAAGGGTTTTAAAAAACTTATAAAGTGTACCTGAAATGTTAGGGAGATAAATTTATATATGAAACAACTAAAATAAATTTTCTACAGGAAAATATATATTCATCCAAAAATAATAGAAATATATAACCAATGAAATTGTAAGAATCCATAAAACTGAATTAGAAGAAATAAATATTCACATATATATACAAACATTTGAAAATAGTTTGAGTTATTACAAAAAGAGTTTTACAAGATTTAATAGAGAAAATAAAATCATCATTTCTTCATAAGGTCTTTGATGATAATCTTCATCTTCTTAATATCTTGCTGATATTTTTCTCTAACTCGACCGAGGTTGATTTTAAACTTGTAATATCCACTTAAATAATTTTATTTTTTTTCATCCTTAAAAACCAAGATCTCCTCTTCTCAGTATTTCAATTTAAAACTATCAACTTGAGTCTCTTGAAGAAAACAAACTGATTTCTGTAGACTTTCAACTTCTCCTTCTAAATAACGGACTTTATAACTTTTAGTTTGATCAACTTTTTGAACTGTAACCACTTAGTTCAAATTTTCAAATTCTTATAATAGAGAATAAAACTTATTTTAGAGCAATATAAATTCATCATCATGATTAATTAATAATAATTTTAGATAATCAATTTCTCTAGTGGATCCTAAAACATATCCACTCATACTTATTGGTACTTTTAAAACTAAATTTGTAGTTACCTAAATTTTCTCAATGAGATCATCATAAAATTTCATATCATTATCATAGTCTCTCATCCAACTAATAATTTATTTAACATTTCACTTATAATCTTGAACTCTACCTATAAAATCTTTGAATTCTTCCTCATTTCAAATAAATATCTCAGCAAGAGTTTTTATAGAATTTCAATTTTCTAAAACATCAAAATTACTTTGAAAATATTTACATTTTCTTGTATGTTTGGAAAAATTTCCATAATTGCATCAAATCATTGAATTAATTCATTGAAGTAATTAATTTTCATCCCCATTTGATTAAAAATATTTTATGGAGTAGAATTCATGGAGTTAGATGAAATTTTTGGAATTTGATACCTTGGATGCCTAGAAGATTCCTGTCTTTTAGAAACTTATTTCTCACTATCATCATTAGGGACTTACATGAATTCTATTCCATATTTATCATCACCATTATCACTTAAAGTACCATTATTTTCACCACCAATATATTTACCATGATCAACATCATCAAAATCATCATTACCAACATTAGGGTCATGAAGATCATACTGAGGTTTGTCTGCAATTTGTTCATTAGATTTATGATGAAGTTCTTCAGAACCAACTTTATCTATAATATGTTATTTAGATTTATGATGAAGTTATTTAAAACATTTAACATCAAGAACTTTTAATTAAATAGTCTTCAGTGAATTCATAGATAATGAAACTGATTGAGATTATGATAAATCTTCATGATTCAACTGTTATTTTAATTCCTAAACAATTTGAGATTTCTTCCTCAATATCTTTTTTCCTAGAATTTTTTTAGTGAATAATGTTCAGTTCCTTATTTATCTTTGTCAAATTGATCTTATGAAACTACCGAAATGACTATCTTGGATTTATCCATAGCCAAGGGATGAAGAGATAAATCTATAGATTGAGATTTTATATTTTTGGACTGATGTTCTTCTGGAAAATCAGACATGGGATCTTTACCACTTGTAAAAGATTTCACTCTTACTTGAATAACTTCGGTTTTTCTTAGAAAATCATAAGAAATATTACCTTGTTTTTTCTTTTCTATTTTCCTCTTATTCTTTTCTTCTTCTCTAAGATTTTTATAATCCATTTATTTTAAATCCAAAGATTCTATTTTATCCAACCCAAAAGATGGATCTCTAGGATTCTTATCCTCTTTCTTTTTTGTAAAAGATGCAAAGGATTCATCTGAAATTTTCTTGGGTTTATTTATCAACATAGGTGGACACTTCTATAATTATTTCCTCTTTTTAAACCTTTCTTTGAGTTTTTTAGTCCTTTATTCTAAAACATATTTGGTTTTATTTTCTATAAACTTCAACCTCATTTTAGAAAAAGTTTCTTCACCAATTAGATATATCTTTTCTTTGATAGTAATAGAAATTTTTTTGTTTTTTATAAAAATAATAAAATTTATCGACAACTTATTGATAAATAATGGATAAAAAACAACTTTACTTTCAACGATCTTGTCTTAAAATCTTCAATCATATCCAATACATAATTTACTAAATTGAATTTTCTCACGTTGAAATGGAAATACAAAACATACATGTATTGAACATTCAAATTATGCCTATCTCCTTTCCTAGGGATTAAGAAATTTTAAATCCAAATTGAAACTATTAAATTTTTTGGATCAAGGTGAAATACCTTCCATATTTTTTCCCTTAGAATAAAACAAGGAATATTCAGACTTTTATTTCTCAAAAGTTCATAGCTTGTTAGGAAACTTATATGTGAATATATTTTATTCACCAAGGAAGGTAATTTTAACAAACTCAGATATATTTTTGATATTTAATTTGTACATAATACCAAAAAGCTCAAAAGATATTACATTTAAACAATTTTCTTCCAAAAATTCAATCAATGAATAAAAATTCCATAATAAGTTTAGATAGTGTAGATCAAAGTCTTCCTTCTCAACATATAAATATTTTTGCCCTTGGAAAATGAATACTCTTTTAAAAAATGATTCATACATATCAAACCAACATTTTTCAATTAGACTCTATTTTACTAGAATATGAGTATAAATATGACTGGTAGAAGCCATGAAATTAGATAGAAATTCAGACAAACTAAGAAAGTTCAGATGAAGTAAAAAAAATGATGTAAGAGTTGGTTGCAGGAGAAAGCGGTGAGGAATGAGAGACGAAACCAAAACAATATATATATATATTCTATGGAGAGATATGGTCCTACTTCCCAGATTTAACGGTTGAGATAAAAAAAATCCCTATTTTGATCAAAAAATCAAAAAAAATTATGATTTTTTTTCTGAACTCTCATTTTTAGTTTTTTATAGATATTTTATCAGTAAAATTTATTTTATGATATAATTTATACTTTTGGATTTTTTTAAATAAGTGTAAATAATATAAAAATAAACAACTGATAGATAAAGATTATATCATTTATAAATTCACCTTATGAAGAAGAAATCATAAGCTTTCTATCGAAATACTATTTAGGAATATGATCTTTTTGGATTTTATAGATTTTAAGAACTATGGAAAATATTTAGAAATAAATTAATAAGAGAATTATTTGTCAAAAAACATTGTCAAGATATATTTTGTAAGAATAATTTTATAATAAAAGAATTTTTGTAACAATTTTTTGTAGGAAAAATTATGTAATGAAAATTTTATAACAATTTTTTTTACAAAAAGTTTTGTAGCAAAAAATTTGTAAATTTTTTTTTGTAATGAAACTTTTGTAATGAATTTTTTTAATAAAAATGTTGTAATGAAAAATTTATAACAAAAATTTTGTAACAAAAAAATTATACTGAAAATTTTATAACAAAAATTTTACAATGAAAATTTTGTAATGAAAAATTTTATAATGAAAATTTTGTAATGAAAATTTTATAGATAAAATTTACAATGAAAATTTGGAAAATAATATGTAATGAAAAATTGTGTCTGAAAAATTTCTTTACAAAAAGTTTGTCTAGAATTTTTCCTTAAAAAAATTTTGCATCAAAATTAAAATTTATAAAGAAAATATGTACTCCCCCTTTTAGGAGTTAATTACTATAAGGATATGATTTAAAAAATAAATAGATATGAATGAGAATTTTATATTGAACATTCTTAGATTCTGTTTAATGTTTTAAAATCTATTAGAATTAAGGGATTTTGTTAATATATCAGCAATTTGTTCTTGAAGTCTGAATAATTATAGAATGATATCCTCTTTATGCATGTGGTATTGAAGAAAATAGTGTCTTATAAGTTTTGTTAAAGGTGAGTGATGCTGAATAATTATAGAATGATATCCTCTTTAAGCTCAAAATTATTTTAAGAAGAATAAAATAAACCAAGATACATAGTTCCATTAAGATAATGAAAAATTTATTTTACATCTTTAAGATGAGATTATTTTGAATTTTATTGATATCTTTCACATAAGCATAATGAAAATATTAAATCTAGATATAGCGAATAAAAATTTACATGTATTATTTTTGGATATTTTATGGATTATTTTCAAGACCAGGCCCTGAGAAGATATGAGATTCCGAGACTCGGTGTGCCCAGAATTAATTTTTCAAACATATTAAATATAAATAAATCAATAAAATTATTTTATTTAATTTAAAATGATGTAGAAACCTAATTATTTTCTATAAATACACCATTAAGAGTAAATCCCAGGGTTAGCCACATAACCCTGGATATTTAGAAGAGTCGTTGGTGGAGATAATTCTTGGTGAGTGATGCCGAATCGGATTGGGATCAAGGATCAGTGTGCCAACGGGATGTGTAAATCTCACCAACAGCAGCGATGTGCGCTATTTATTCACCAGTTAATAATTAAAATCAAGGTAATATGTTGTTATATTTGGATTTATCCTTATTTTATTATTCTTATGATGAATGTGAATCAATCAACCAGCTAATGGATTTGGTAATCGTGCGTATTACGGGTATGAGTTATATTTATTTAGGAATTGGGGATTTATTTGTGATTATTCTGTTATCTCTTCATTCTTCATTCCAACAACAACAAATTGAGGCCAACAAAAACATTGGATGAGGTTCATTCCTCATGTTTTTGGTTGTGCATTTCTTCCCTATTTCTATGTTCATTGTCGGTATTCATTTTTATCAGAGGTTCGATGGAATACTGATAAATCAATCATTGATCAACCATTTCTTGGTGTAATAGATTGATATTTTAGATCTAGGATTGGATAGAAAACATTCTTGAGCTATGATGATGGTAGATGAATTGTGGACTGATTTGAAGATATCGTTATTTGTATTTTATGGCGCGTGATGATGAATGATGCGTGCATATGAAAAATGATCTGATTCGAAGGCCAAAACTCAGTGATCGGTGATGGAAAGGGTCGACCGACCTCTGATTTTTGTTTTCTATTGAGGTGAATGGGCATACTGATGGTTGGAGGAGTGGGATAAGATGGAAGATCTAGATATGGGATTTTGGAAAATTTCACAGCACATAGAGGGTAATGTGGAGCTATATGCCATATGGGACCCCCTTGTGTGGTGCCAGGGTTTCAGAGAGAAGCTAAGTATCACATAGGGAGTGAACCTATCAAAAAATGTGTGACACCAACTCAACTTCTTGGCATATACCTGGGATAGTACATGGACATGGGGACAACTATCCATACATGGAAATGACCATCTGGAAACAAACATGGTTAGGAGTACATGGGTTCAAACACACTATATACTCTAACAAAGATACAGACAAGGACATAGGCAAGGTTCATGATACACGAGCATGAATTAGTGCTAAAGTTATACACTATATACTATTAGTATAGGTTTTATACTCCTTCAAATAAGTCTGAGATACCGTGTCCTCTTCATATTGGACAAGTTTCATTAAAGGTGCATATCTTTGATCTATTCCCCAAGGGTTAGTATAGAAACTGATACCTTTAGTGGGAATTCTTGGATAAATTTGTTGGAATCCTTCCATGAGGCCCATAGTATGATCCTCCATCATCCAATTTCCTTAGGGTGGAGTTATTGGTATCATCGTGACTAACACTACATTGATACCAATCCTATTATTAGTGGGTTAATCTAGATTGAGTTATTGTTATACCCCATGGACTTAGGTGTGATCCTCATCTATGTATCATTCTATTAAAACTTCTAACATATACTTCTTATGGTGAGATTCTATGAGGAGTACATATCATATGGACTCCATCAGTGCTATCTAACCTAGGGAGTGGGTTCTCATGGGTGAGTGATACATAGATCCTTAGAGCATGATTCCTAGACTAGAATTACGGTTTTGACTTTACCTTAAGACTGTGTATATTTTTGAGTATATATGGATATTCTTATTATATTTTATGTAGACATGTACCTATGTTGAGTTGACTATTATTCTTTTTGTAATATTCTTAGTGTTTTCAGGGTGTCCTACCCGATATTGTTTTACTCACCCCTACATGGGCTTTGCTCGCAAGTGTTATTTCTTATAAAAATGATCAAACTTTTGATGGAGTCCTAGAGGGACCAGGAATATGCATAAATTAGTGATCCAGACTGATCAAGGTGTATTCCAGTAGTGACCTTCACAACTTTCCATTTTATACTTTTAGGTTGGACTTATTTTCAGACCCTTTTTGGTGGGCTTGTATTTGGCCCTTTTTACCTTCCAACAATTGTTGCCGTAAATTTATTGAGGGTTTTAGATGTATGCATGCATGGTTTATCAGTTGTTTTATATTTCATCATTTTATGGTCTGGTATACAGTTTCATTTGTACAAGTACTTTAGGCTAAGGCCTCCCATGTGAGTGATATGCCTACTTAGTGCTAGTCAAAAGACCTTGTCCAATTGGAGGTGGGATTGGTGTAGTCATGGAATGGTCCCCATTAAGATGGGTCATAACAGATTGATATCAAAAGATTCAGTTATACCTTAGGACCAGAGTCTATGAGATTGGTTTGGAGAAACTTTGTTTAGTGTTTTGAGTTCATATTTCAGGACAGGGACTCCAGTGTTGGTGCAGTGGATGATGTTTTCATATACTAGGACTCTGATCACATGCCTTTAGACTCTGTACATGTGGATACTGGTTGACAAGGAAAAAATTTCTACATGAATCATACAGGAATTAGTTGTGGTTTCCATGTACTTATTGAGTCATCTCTCAAGATATACCCATTGACTATGGTACATCATGTCTATTTTAGGATGCCTATAAAACATATTCTAGTTAGGATTCAACATCAGGATCATGTGGATGACCCCCTTAGTGATGATTCATTGATATAAGGGAATGTTTAGGAGGTTTTACCACTAGGTGGTGCACTAGTTATACCACCATCTATTGAGTAGCATATTATACTCATAGTATCAGAAGATGAGGTGTGCAGGTTGAGCGTGCTTCATGAGATTCAGTGATAGTAACCCCTCAGGTTCCAAGGATATCCTAACCCATAGGCATTTGAGGACTGGATTGAGGTGGTGATGTGAGTTTTCCATCTTTTCTGGACAGTGACTGATCAGATGGAAGTGATGGTAGTGAACCTTCTCCTTGGATCTGCAGGATAATGGTGGGGCTTAGTGACCTTGACATATGATGAGGCAACTCTAGCATGGTCATAGTTCAAGAACCTTTTCAAAGAGGAGTTCTCTCTAGCTATGCTGAGGTTTTTACTAATCTATGAGCTTCTACAACTTCAGTAGGGAAGTATGACTGTGGCTGAGTATTCATTGAGGTTCACCAACCTCTTTAGGTCCTCGATGAATATGGTTCATTATTAGTTCTTTCAGGATTGGTCCTTAGAGAGAGGAATGTATAGATACATCCAAGCTAGTTCTATACCTCTATTAATTCCTACCTGTACTAGGGTTCTAGAGAGATATTTGGTGGTCGAGAGTTCCCTAGATGAGCATACAGAGATAACTGTTTACAGTAGTGGGAGCACATAAGTAGAGACATTGGAAACATGGAGACAAATTCATTCTCAGGGAACTGGATGTGCGAGGTGTTTCAGGAGCCAGTCCCAAGATAAAGGGTCTATGGTTCAGGGCTCACATGATGGTTCTAGTTAGCCCAGGGTGAGGTGATGCTACTCTTGTGACAATAGATGACATCTTTCTTGAGATAGTCCGACCCACCATACATCTAACAAATAGGCGGTATATGGGCCTCCTAGGTAGAGGTGGTGATATGAGAAGATAGGTTTGTAGGACTCCATATGTGGTATAAGAGCTAAGATAGTAGCTGGAGGTGGTAGAAATTTCAACTTGTTACTACCACCACCCCCAGGTGGTCCACGCCAGACTTAGGGAGCTGAAGGACATGGGAAAGGGTAACTGCAAGTGGTCAATGCTTATGACTCAGAGGCTTCAGGGATGATACAAGGTAAGTTCTGTTTATTTTATACCTTATCTACAATACTGATATATATAGGTTCTAGTAATTCCTTTATTTCCACATATCTTGTTTTAGACTTAGATATTCTAGTTGATCCCTTACCTTAACCATTAAGTTTGGAGACTTCTACTAGAGATGACTCAATGATCACACACTTTTTCCAATAGTGTTACCTGACACTTGGAGGTGAGAGTTTCTATTAGGAAATATTTTTTACAATGACGAGGCCTTACAACATCATTTTAGGTATGTAATAGTTATATATATTTCATGCCCAAATAGATTATTTCAGGAGGAGGATGCGGTGTGTCCACAACGATGGGACTAGGTTTTCCTTTGTGGTTGAAAAATAAACCCAGATAAAATAGAATGGAATCAAAAATAGGAAAGTATAACTGATTAGTCATCAATTGGGTATAATAACCCTTGGTGTAGTGGATGCTATGAGTTTTCAATTCCCTATAGTGTTGGCAGATAATGAGGACGTCTTTCCTAGGGACATTCCAAGATTACCGCACTACCTAGTGATAGAATTATGAATTTATATACACCTCAAGATGACCCTAATATCTTCACCATCATATTGTATGTCTCTCATAGACCTTCATATACTAAGGGTTCAATTGGAATACTTTCAAAGGAAGGGATTTGTTATACCTAGTTTTTTACCCTAGGTAGCCCCAATATTGTTCACCAAGAAGGAATAAGAGAGATTGAGGTTATGTTTGGACTACAATATCATAAAATAGGTGACCATAAAGAACAAGTATCCACTATTGAGGATTGATGAAAAATTTGATCAGTAGAGAGGGTCATAATGGTTCTTGAATATTGAACTCAGATCAAGATATCACCAGTTGTGAGTACAGGATGAGGATATGCTGAAGACGAAATTCATATGTATATATGCTCACTATGAGTACTTGGTGAATTAATTTGGTGTGATGAATTCCCCAACAGTGTTTATGGGACTCATAAAATGGATATTTCATCCCTTATAAGACCAGTTTGTGGTGGTCTTCATCGATAATATCCTAGTGTACTCGATGTCTGAGGAGGAGCACACGAGACACTTGAGGATGGTTCTAGACATACTCCAAGAGACCCAACTTTATGGTAATCTCTCAAAGTTTCAATTATATATTCATGAGGTATACTTTTTGGGACATGTTATCTCAATAAACGGTGTAGAGTGGACCTGATGAAGGTCGAGACAATGTTAGCTTGGGAGCCACCCAAGAGCATGATGGAGGTGCGAAGCTTCATCGGTTTGATAGTATACTATGAGAGATTCATACCCAATTTATCTAGGATATCATCTCCCTTGATATCTTTGACCCAAAAGGGGAATCCTTTCATGTGGGTAGAGAGGTTCCAATAGGATTTCCAGTAGTTAAGGTAGATATTGACGGGCTCTCCCATCTTGAGACTTCCATAGGAGGGTGTCAAGTACATAGTGTTTTGAAATGAATTAGGGACTATGCTATATTTTGTTATGATGTAGAGGTAGGTAGTGATTGCCTATGGTTCACATCAGTTGAGACCACACAATAATAACTATGTGACCTACAATCTTGAGTTTTCAGTGGTTGTCTTTGCACTGAAGATGCGACAACACTACCTTATGGGTGAGTGGTTTATCATCTGTTATGACCATAAGGGTCTCAAGTATATATAATCTTAGAAGGATATTAATTTGAGATAAAGGTGATAGTTGAATTTCCTCCTAAATTATGACTTTGATATTGTCTATACTCTTGGAAAGGGGAACGTGGTAGCAGATTCTCTCAGCAAGAGATCTTGTTCATAGTTACTGAGCGAGGCATCAGAGTAATTGGCCTCATTGCAGTTATAATTTATGGATGGGGATGGATAAGAATAAATGTAGTCAATGGTTGTTATCCCTCTTATTTTATAGTGATTAATAGAGTAAAAAATTGAAGATATTGATTGTGATACCCTACATTCTTATATATCCACTAGACATGCTTCTAATAGATTTTCTAAAGGCAGGGAGCATGTAGTTCTTTTTAGAGGATGCACGATGGTGTCGATGACATTGTGGGAGGAGGTTTTAACATAGTTTCATACATCTCATTTGGAGGTACACACAGGTGTTTCAAAGATGTAATAGTACCTTCGACATTAGTTTTGGTAACTAGGGATGAAGAAGGGAGGTGTAGATTTTGTCTCTCAATGCCTTACATGTCAGCAAGTGAATTCTGAGCACCGGGTTCTAGCGGGTTTAACTCAACCCCTTGAGGTTCCATAGTGTAAGTGGTATGGGATATCCATGGAATTATTTATGGGATTTCCACATATTTCTAGATGACATGATTCTATATGGGTGAATATAGACCGACTCACCATGTTGACCCAATTCCTAACCATTCCGGAGCAGAGTTTACAAGAGAGATTGGGAGGCCTCTATGTGTAGAAGATATTCTGACTCCATGGAGTTCCCTCGATGATCGTTTATTACTGTGATTCCCATTTCACATCTTGATTATGGAAGGTATTGTAGGATTATTTCGGGACTCAGATCCATTTGAGCATAAATTTTCACCCCTAGACTAACGACCAGACCGAGAAGACTATTTAGGTTCTAGAGGACATGCTGTGATCTCTCATGCTGGACTTTTTCCATAGTTGGTAGGATAAACTATAATTGGTGGAGTTCTCATACAACAAAAGCTACCATTACACCATAAGTATAGCACCATTCGATGCCTTTTATGGATGACATAGGAGGTCACCCCTATTGCTGGACTAGCCCAGAAGAGTTTGAATTCATGGTCTCAGAGTTGGTGTGAGCCATTATTGAGAATGTGTAGATCATCCAAGAGTGGATAAGGACAACATAGAGGCATCAAAAGTCATATGATGACTGACTAAAAAGGTATTTGGAGTTTGATGATAGAGAACATGTGTTCATATGGGTTTCACCTCGACATGGATGGCATAGATTTGGACCGGGTGGCAAGTTATCTTCAAGATTCATTAACCCTTTCCAGATAATGTGTAGAGTTGGTGAGGTGGCATAATGACTAGATTTACTATTTCAGTTAGATTTGGTATATGAATTCTTCCACATATTGCAGTTGAGGAGTTATGTGCACAATCTATCACACATTATTGACTAGGGAGAGCTAGACATCGAGGATGTAGCTACCTTTTCTAAGTACCCAATAGATATCGAGTATCAATAAGAGAGGATCCTTCATGGGTGATCGATTCCCCTAGTTCATTTTCGATGGGATCATGAAAATATTTAGGATAGAACCTAGGAGTGAGAGACCTAGATACGTGCTCAATATGTGCATCTCTTTGTATAACATTTTGTTTTCAATTTTTGGGAAATAAAGGACCACGTTGGGGATAATATAGTGGCTCATATTTTCCATGTATTATTTTTGGATGTTGTATGGATTATTTTTGAGACCAGGTGCTAAGAAAACATGATATTCTGATGCTTGGTGTACCCAAAATTAATTTTTGAAACATATTAAATATATTAAATATATTAAATATCATGCACGTGTAGTTTTTATGAAAAAGTGGAATAAATCCTGAATAGAGGACTAGATCATAAATATAAGGGAACCATTGATTTTAGAGCATGGTTTTTATCCTAGGATTGACACAACCTTTTTTATCATGGCGTGTTTGTGGAAAAGTAATTACAGGCGTTGATAAAAAATTAATTAATAAAATTATTTTATTTAATTTTAAATGATGTAGTGACCTATTATTTTCTATAAATGCACAATTATGAGTAAATACCAGGGTTATATTCATAACCCTGGAGAGTTAGAGGAGATTTTTGTGGATATAATTCTTAGCGAGCGACACCGAATCAGATCAAGATCAAGGATCAATATGTCAACGAGGCATGTAAATCTCACCAATGCGAGCGACTTGTGATCGTTCTTCACCAGTGATTGATCCAAATCATGTAAGTACATTGTTATATTTTGATTTATCCCCATTTTATTATTCCTATGAATAATGTGAATCAATCGACCAATAGATTGATTCACAGATCGTGCATATTTGTGGGTACATGTTATATTTATCTGGGAATTGGGGATTTATTTATGATTATTCTATTATCTCTTTATTTTTTGTTCTATAAAAATTAATTAAGGCCACCATGAACATTATACGAGGTTCACTGCTCATGTTTGCGGGTGTGCATTTCTTTCCCATTTTTTCATTCATCACCTGTATTCATTTTGACCAGGATTTTTATGAAATACCAATAAATAAATCATTTCGCATCTGTTTAATAGCACAATAGATTGATATCTTAGATCCAGGCTTAGATAGAAAATGGGATCAAGATAAGATGATAGAATATTGATTAGAGATGAATTTTAGGATACTTTTCTTCATATTTTGTGTGTGTGAGATGACAGACAATGCGTGTGGTTGTTTACTGAACAGATTTGAAGGCTGAAAGTTGGTGATTGGTGATGGCCAAGGTTGGGCATCCTTAGATTTTCATTTTTTGGTGAGGTTCATGGCCAGATAAATTGTTTTATGAGTCGATTATGTGGGATCTAGATCTAGGATTCTCTAAAATTCCATAGTACACAACGTGTATTGCAGAGATACATGCCGTGTGGGACCCCTTGGTGTGGCGCTAGGGTTTCATGAAGAAGTTAAGTATCACATAGATTGTGATACAAGATCAGATACTCAGTGTTTACTTGGGATGGTACATGGGCATGGATAGCCATAAATGGAAATGACAATCCAAACACGGACATAGTCAGGAGTACATAGGCTCAGACATGTCGTGTACTCTAACACTGACACAAACAAAGACACGGGCATGGGTCATGATATAGGGGCAAGACTCAGTGCTGAAGGGACATGTTGTGTAATACCAGTACATGATTAGTACTCCTTAAATAAAGCCATTTTTCTCTTTATCTTGGACAAGTTTCGTTAAGGGTGCATACCCATGATCCATTCCCTAATGATTAGTATGGAATTGTGTCCCACACTTAGGATAATAATATCTTCAATGGGACTTCTTGGATAGAGTTTTTTAATCCTTATGTGAGTCATGGTGTGATATCCTATATCATACTCTTTCCCTAGGTGGGGTTCTTGGCATCATCATGACCAATACTACACGGGTGCCAATCCTGTACTTAGTTGGTTAATCCAGATTGAGTTATTGGTATACCCCATGGCCTTGGGTGTGATTATCATCTGTTTATCATTATCTTCAAACTTCAAACATACACTTCTTATAGTAATATCTAATGATAAATACATCTCATACATATGCCATTAGTGCTATCTGACACATGGAGTGTGTTCTCCAGGATGAGTGATACGTAGAACCTTCATGCATGATTCCTAAACTAGCATCATAGTTGTGAATTTACCTTAAGACGATATATATTATTGATTATATATGGATATTATTATTATATGTGATGTATAAATATAAATTTACTATGTAGACTGCTATTCTTATTTTTATACGCTTAGTGTTTTTGGGGTGTCCTACTGGGTATTGTTATACTCACCCCTGGACGGGCTTTTCCCACATGTGTCATGTCTTACATAGATGATAGAACTTTTAAAAACGTCCTAGAGGGACCAGGACTAGGTGGATCTTAGTGAGCCAGAATGAACGAGGTGTATTTCTACAGTGACCTTGACATAAGTCCCATTATGTACTTTTAGGTTGGACTTGTTTTTAGACTCTTTTTTTGTGGTCTTGTATTTGGACCTTTTTACCTTCCATCACACGTTTCCATACTTTGATTGTGGGTTTTAGATGTATTCATGCATTATTTATCATTTTTTTACATTTATAATTGTATGGGATTGAAGATGTGGGCATGTGTACAAGTAATTTAGGCTAATTACTTCAATGCGAGTGATATTATTACTTAGTTCTAGTCACTTTCCCCTCTCCTATTAGAGGCGATCTTGGGGTAGTCATGGAACGAGACCCATTGGGATAGGTCATGACACTGGAAAAATAACTGTTAAGTATAGTAAAACACCAATCATTCCTCTAAAAATCTTTTTATCAAATGGTCTTCAAGATTAATCAAGATCTAAAGTATTTGAGGTCCCAATAGGAGTACTTTTAATTTTACTATTATCATATTTAAAATTATTAAGAAGATATTTTATATACATATGTTGTGATATAAAAGATTCTTTTGGTTTCAATGAAATTTTAAAACCAAGAATGAAAGTGAGTTCTCCCATCATGATCATCACAAACTCATATTTCATAAGCTCTACAAAATAATTTGTTAATGATTTTTGAGTTGATCAAAAAACTATATCATCAACATAAATTTTTATAATTACGGTTTATCTAAAAGATTTTTTTTAATAAAAAGTGTTGGATCCAAAATTCCCTTAACAAATTTTTTTTGTAACAAAAATATGGTTAATCTATTATAAATGGCTCTAGGGGATTGTTTAAGCCCATATATTTCCTTAGTAAGTTTAAAAACATGATCCAGAAATTTTTTGTTTTAAAAACTAGGTGGTTGTTCTACATAAACATTCTCTTGTACATATCTATTAAGAAAATAACACTTCACATCTGTTTGAAAAAGTTTAAAATTTAAAAATGATGCATATTCTAAATGTATAAAAATAGATTTAATTCATGATAATAAAGCATAAGTTTATTTATAGTATATACTTTCTAGTTGATTATAACCCTTTACAACAAGTCTAGATTTATTTCTTACTATAATTCCATTTTTCATCACACTTATTTCGAAAAACCTATTTAACAAAAATTATAGAAATATCTTTAGAACTTTCAACCAGATTCCAAACTTGATTCCTCTCAAATTAATCGAGTTCAGATTGAATGGATTTTATCTAGTCTTTATCACCAAAAGCTTTATAAGGAGTTTTAGGTTTGAATTGTGATAAAAATGAACAATGTTAAATTCCACTTCTTAAGGAATTTCTAGTTCTATTTGGTTGTTTTACATCACCAATGATATTATCATTAGGATGATTCCTA
Source organism: Viscum album (assembly GCA_963277665.1). NCBI lineage: Eukaryota > Viridiplantae > Streptophyta > Magnoliopsida > Santalales > Viscaceae > Viscum > Viscum album. Next base: position 1,433,573,027 of record OY728141.1, read on the forward strand.
ATGATTATAGGATTTCATGTGTTTGTAAAAATATATTCTTCTACTATAGGTTTAATTTATTATTGAGGTAAACTTCAAAGATAATTTCTTTAGTTGTTCTCTCAAAAGAATAATTTTTCAACATAGGCTGAATTTTTTTTAAAAATAAAATCCAAATATGTGAGTTGTTGTTGTTTAAAAATAAAAGGTTCATTTTATTTAAATTTAACATGTACTATTTCCTCAAAAATACTTGTGTTTTTATTAAAAACTATATATTCATTATTAGCTGTGGAATAACCAATAAAAATTTATTCATCAGATTTTAGAGAAAATTTATGTAAATTATATTTAGTATTCAAAATGAATACCTTACATCCAAAAACACTGAAGTAGGAAACTTTTGGTTTTCTTCCAGTACAAAATTCATAAGGATATTTATTAATAAAATGTCTTAGTAAAACTTAATTTATAGTATAACAGGTAGTACTAACACCTTCAGCCGAAAAATATTTATCAATTGAGTATTCACTCAACATGGTTCTTGTAATATCTTGAATAATTCTATTTCTTATTTCAACTAAACCATTTTTTAAGGAGTTCCAAGAGTTGAGAAGTTATGCATTATACCATTTTTACTAAAAAAAGTTTCAAATTAAAAATTTAAAAACTCTCCACCATGACCACTATGAATAGTTACCAAAGAGATATTTTTATCATTTTTAACATGAGCTACAAATGTTTTAAAATAAAAAAAGGATTATGAATTTTTTTTTCTAGAAAATAGACCCATGTATATCTAGTGTAGTCATCAACTAAAACATATAAACAATATCTGCCTCAAATAATTCCAATTTTTGAAGGAACAAGTAAGTTCATGTGCATTAATTATAAATCATCAGAAGTTGAAACTTCACCAATAGGTTTAAAACTTAAATTATGTTACTTTCCATAATTAAAAGGATACCAAAACTTAAAATAATTAAACCTAATATATTGTAGATGTCTAACTCATCATTTATTAGAAATTTTTTCAAAATTTATAACATTATAGTGTTCTAACCTTATATTCCAAAACCAAGACCGATCTTCCATTTCACTGAGTTAAGGTAAATCTTATCACCCAAGGTCTTATAAGTTAAGTGTATATAAATTACCATGTATATCATATGAAAGTATAAACTTACCTTCAAAACATGGAATATTATATTTTTCATTCGTGAATCTCACAAGATAACCCACATAACATAGTTTAATTATGCTAATAAGGTTTTTCTTAAGTCCAATAACCAATAAAACATTTGAAATTAAGGTTTTTCCAAGAAGGACAATATTACCCATACCATATATTTCTCCTTGAGAATTTTCACCAAAGGTAAATTTGAAATATTTCATCTTAATAATATTCTTGAATAAATATTTATTCCCAGTCATATGACTGGAGTATCCACTACTGTAAAGTCCCGGGTTTTTGAACCGGGTTAAAATACGAAGGTTTTCGATTTTTTTTCAATTTATCGATAGGTATTTTTTTTAACTGAGCTCCGGAATATTATTCTGAGTGTTGGAACACCTAAAGGTGTCATTTTTGGACTTGTGTAATTACCCTATAATTTTAGCGGGTGTCCCGATGAGTCTCAGGAGCACCGGATCCAGAAAATTCCACTTTAATGGATATGCACGGGCAGCGCACGATTGCAGTCTAACCCGTGTAGTTTATCCTGTTTAATAAATTATTTAATTTAATTAAATAAGTTTATATGAGATATTTTGATTAATTAAAATAAATTTTTAATAATAATAATAATAAAGTTATTATTATTATTATTATTGTTGTGGTTTAATTAAATTAATGATAACGAAATAATTAAATGAAGATTGAAGAAATTAATGTGGATTTGGGGTTTATTGAAGAACCGTTTTAATTAAATAAATAGTTTTATAATTATTAAATGACCATTTATTATTAAATGGAGGAATGCGATAATAATAATAATGTTATTATTGTTATTATGGCTTCATAAATTATTTTGATCCTTTGAGATTTTAATTTCATATTAAAGGAGTGTATCATTTATGAGAATTTAATGTGGATTTTGAGCTTCTCAAAGAAACGTTTAATAAAATGAGGAGTTTCAGATATAATGAAGTGTTGTTATTAAATAGTGGTTTTTGAGTTTATCAAAGGTTTCAATAATAATAATAATGATATTATTATTATTTTAGTTTTATGAATGTAATTATTATTATTATTATGGAAATTAAATTAGGAGTTATGGGTTTGAGTTTTTATTATATTAATGATATTGTAATAAATTGGGGGTTTGAGTTTTAAATAAATGAATATCAATAATAATGATTTTATTATTATTTTTGTAATTATTTAGTTAAATAAATGTTAAGAGAATTTAATGATCAATAGGGAGTTTCATAATTAATTATGAAACATCTATTAAGAGAATAATAAATGAAGAAGCATTTTTAATTAAATGGGGTGTAACATTCATGTTAAAAGATTTTAATTGGATGTTTAATGAGGTGTAATAGTTATGTGAAATTAATGAGGCTTTTGGGCATCTTAAAGAAATTTCTAATTAAATAAGGAGTTTCGTAATTAATAAAGAAGTGATTTTATTTAATAAGAGGTGTTGGGTTTTATCTAAGGTTGAATAATAATAATAATAATAATAATAATAATCTGATTATTATTATTATGGTTTTATGAGGGGTTATTATTATTATTATTATGAATAATAATAATGCATTTTTTTGGGGTTTCATTTAATTAAATTCATGGTCAATAAGAATTTAATTAATTGATAAGAAGCGGAGGTTTTATTTAATTATTTCATGTTGATATAATTAATTAAATAACGATGAGTTGGAGTTTTTAATTTAATTAAATTGCATTGATATAATTTAATTAAAAAAACATGAAGTGGGGGATTTTTTTAATTAAATTTTGTGAATTAATTTAATTAAATAATGTGTAAACTAGGAGTTGGGCGTTATCAAATAAGGGTGATATTAAATGGTAATATTAAATGAGGAATAAATGTGGAGTTGAGTTTAATTTAATTAAACCATTTTAAATATAGATATTGGGCTATGCATGGTTAGTCAAATCACGCGGGTCAGCTACGCGGTTACCCAGTTTCTTAAAATGCATTTTTTATTTAATTTAAATAAAATAAATATTTAATAATAGAAATAATAATTAGGATATTATTATTATTGTTGTATTAATTTGATTGGATGATTAATGAGGGTTTTCAGAATTAATTTTGAAACATTTATTTAAAGGTTAATTAATGAAGAAAAATTATATTAAATGAGAATAATAAATGTTATTATTATTATATTATATTTATTAGTTTAATAGAGTGTTAACTAGTTTATTGAGAGAGAATGAAGGAGGTGGAAAACTACAGAAGTGACATGCACCAGGCCCCCACCCCCTTATGAGGTGCGCTACACCCCCCCTGTCGGCTCCTCTTCGCAGGCTTGAATCATCTTGGTGTCTTCACGATTCTTGTTTGCCTCATCAAGGTGAGTCTATCTGCGTATGTTTCATGATTCGCATCGGTCTTTTGACTCCTTCCTCACCCAATTTTTCTCGACCGAAACCCTAAGGTTCATGATTAATTGGGTTTCCTTATTTCTCGGTTCTAGGGTTGTGTAATGGACTCCTCTAGACCCGTTGGTCCGTATTCCGACTACCATGACCAAGGGAGAAGCTTTTCAACTCCTCCCTCAACCAGTGCATAGTTGCAGTCTAACCCATGTAGTTTATCCTGTTTAATAAATTATTTCATTTAATTAAATAAGTATATATGAGATATTGTGATTAATTAAAATAAAGTTTTAATAATAATAATAATGAAGTTATTATTATTATTATTGTGGTGGTTTAATTAAATGAATGATAAAGAATTAATTAAATGACGCTTGAAGAAATTACTGTGGATTTGGGGTTTATCAAAGAATTTTTTTAATTAAATAAAGAGTTTCATAATTATTAAAGGACCATTTATTATTAAATGGATGAATTTGAAAATAATAATAATGTTATTATTATTATTATGGTGTCATAAATTATTTTTATCCTTTGAGATTTTAATTTCATATTAAAGGAGTGTATCATTTATGAGAATTTAATGTGAATTTTGAGCTTCTCAAATAAATGTTTAATAAAATGAGAAGTTTCAAATTTAATGAAGCATTTTTATTAAATAGTGGTATTGGGTTTATCAAAGGTTTCAAAAATAATAATAATGAGATTATTATTATTTTAGTTTTATGAATGTAATAATTTTTATTATTATGGAAATTAAATTAGGGGTTATGGGTTGGAGTTTTTATCATATTAATGATATTGTAATAATTTGGGGGGTTTGGGTTTTAAATAAATGAAAGTTGGAATAACAATAATAATAATGTTATTATTATTTTTGTAGTTATTTAGATAAATAAATGTTAAGATAATTTAATGATCAATAGGGAGTTTCATAATTAATTATAAAACATGTATTAAGAAAATAATAAATGAAGAATCCTTTTTAATTAAATGGGGTGTAACATTTATGTTAAAAGATTTTAATTGGATGTTTAATGAGGTGTAATAGTTATATGAAATTAATGAGGCTTTTGGGTATCTCAAACAAACGTCTAATTAAATAAAGAGTTTCCTAATTAATAAAGAAGTGTTTTTATTTAATAAGAGGTGTTGGGTTTTATCTAAGGTTGAATAATAATAATAATAATAATAATAATGAAATTATTATTATTATGGTTTTATGAGTGGTTTTTATTATTATTATGAATAATAATAATAATATATTTTTTGGGGTTTCATTTAATTAAATTCATGGTCAATAAGAATTTAATTAATCGCTACGAAGAAGGGGTTTTATTTAATTAATTCATGTTGAGATAATTAATTAAATAATGATGAGTTGGAGTTTTTAATTTAATTAAATTGTGTTGATAGAATTTAATTAAAAAAACATGAAGTGGGGAATTTATTTAATTAAAATTTGTGAATGAATCTAATTCAATAATGTGTAAACGAGGAGTTGGGAGTTATTGAGTAAGGGTAATATTAAATGGTAATATTAAATGAGGAATAAATATGGAGTTGAGTTTAATTTAATTAAACCATTTTAAATGTAGATATTGGGCTTTGCATGGTTAGTCAAATCATGCGGGTCAGTTGCACAATTACCTGGTTTCTTAAAATAATTTTTTTATTTAATTTAAATAAAATAAATATTTAATAATAACAATAAGTATATTATTATTATTATTGAATTAATTTTATTGGATGATTAATGGTGGTTTTTAGAATTAATTTTGAAACATTTATTTAAAGGTTAATTAATGAAGACATGCACCAGGACCCCACCCCCCTATGAGGCGTGCTACACCCCCCTTATCAGCTCCTCTTCGCACACTCGAATCATCCTAGTGTCTTCAAGAATCTTGTCCGCCTCGTCAAGGTGAGTCCATCTGCGTATGTTTCATGATTCACATCGGTCTTTTGACTCCTCCCTCACCCAATTTTTCTCGGCCGAAACCCTAAGGCTCAGGATTAATTGTATTTCCTTATTTCTTGGTTCTAGGTTTGTGCAATGGACTCCTCTAGACCCATCGGTCCATATTCTGACTACCACAACCAAGGTAGAAGCTTTTTGGCTCAGTTTCATTTCATCACCGCCATATTCGGGTAAGGGTTTAAACCTGTTATTTGGTTTTCACCACCTATTTTGGAGTCTAATATTTTATCTGAGTCCCAGGTATCTAGTGATAGGTGTGTAGGCCTTGCTGTACTGGTTTTAGTCTTCCATTTTTGTTTTGGTGATTTTTTGATTTTGTTGCAGGGCACACACGTGTTTAAATATATATATAGGTATATATGTGTAGATATATATATATACACACACACATATATATATATATATAGGTGGTGTGCGTGTGACTGCATTCCATTTAGAACTAGTTTCCGCCAAGTACATTAAAGCGCTGCATAATTAAAATGATGTCACCCCAAGGTAGGGTCCCTTTTCAAGCCCTCGACTTTAATAAATGCATTAATAAAATTCTTGATGCACCTTTTTTAGAATTTAAATTATGCAGTGAAGTATTTATATTGAATTTAATTCAAATGTGAATTTAGTATGTTTGATTAAATTGTTAAATGTGATATGCGATATGTTTATGCATGAATTTTGATGTTATTAAATGATGCTGCCCACGTGAGATAAATGAGGACACAACAACGTGTTGGTTTTAAACATGTATTGCTGATTTGGTTAAAGTGATACTATTAAATAATTAAATGATGTTTTGTTTTGGCTAAGATAAGATAATAAATTTTTTATATTAATTATGTGACATGAGAATTTTAAATGTGATGATTATTTAGGGAAATAATTATGACTTATTAAGTGAGATAAATGGAGATAATTAATGGTGATTTAATTATGTGCTTTGAGACTGAATTTAAATAATTAATAAAATGATTAATTATAATATATTTATTTAGCTGAATGAGATATTTGATCTGGAGATTAATTGTGATACATTGTCTTGACTAATAGAGATATTTATTTATGGATTAAATGTCATGCTTTTGAAGTTATATTTTGGAAAATTAATTCCAGAAAATTAATTATGGTATGTGATTTGTTTTTTTAGATTAATTAATAGATGGATTAATTAATGGTAATGTGAACTTAGTTAACTGGTGCGTTAACTAATAGATTTGGTATATTTAACTAATCGATTAGATTAGTAAGAGAATAAGGATAATTGATTTGTGAATTAATTATCATGTTTTTAGTTAAGTATTTTGGATAATTAAATATTGATTTAATTATCTAGTTGACTTGATTGTGGTTAAGAATAATTAACCATTAATCAATTATTAACTATTGAGATGTTTAATGGTCAATTAATTGTAGAATTATTTGACAGGAGATTTATGTTGGTAATTAGTTGTTGAATTAATTAATGGATTTGATTAATTAATTTATGAGTTAATTAATTTATGGTTTTGGGCTATTATACATGGCGTTCTACACCAATGATAAACATATACGTATGAATGATAAATGGGTTGTGAGACAGGGACTGATACTCCAAATACTCATGGGGTGCTAGACATGGTGTTCTACACCCATCTTGTATGCAAATGTTCTTTTATGGGACAAGGACTGATGCTCCAAATACCCATTGGTTGTGAGACAAGGACTGACACTCCAAATACTCCCGAGGGTGCTAGACATGATGTTCTACACTCATTAATTGACATTCGACTGTGGGTTTAATTATTCGTACATGAATTGAATTAATTGGTCAATGAAAACCGTTGAGACATAATGATTTGTGAATTAAATATGAGAAGAAGTTCAGAATTATTAATGAATTGGGTGAATCACTGTCAGTAGATGGACCCAGTAGCGAATTACTATTTTTAGTGGACAAGCTTAGACATAGTACTTGAATGATTAATATTAATATCTTATGAAACATTATCCAATCCAAAGAACAAGCTTGTATTTAGTCTTTAATTTTTTTTCTTAGATGGTCTTTAGAGACATCTATTGCGAATGAATTATATGGGGGGTGTCAGGCTTAGGTCAAATCTCGAGACATTCATAATTTAATGAGGTTAGAATAATTGATAAATGAAAATGATTGTGTAATTATTGTTGAGTATGAATGAAAAATGTAAAATGCAGGTTCAGACACCAGCTGAGGGATGAAGCAGGTACTTGGGTGTATAGTTACTTTTTATTGCTGACATTATTTATGCATGATTTCAAAAAATTTAAATTTTTATTTAAATTTCTTGATTTGGGGTAGGCACTGGTGGTCCCAGTCTACTGAGATTTATATCTCACACCCTACTCAGGAAGCCATTACACTGGGGTACCCGAGTAGATTCTATTTGGTTGCAGGATTGTGCTGTTTGCATTTACTTGGGAGATAGGAGAAGAGGACCGAGCAGAATCTCAGGATGCTCGAGGAGACCACCCTTGGGTATTTGAGTTATTATTTATTTATTTTTGTATTGGAATGTGAAGCTTACTATTTTTTTCATTATTTTCCATTTTTGTATCATTAGCATGTCATACATACATCTTCTATATAATTGGCATTGGACATTTTTTTTGTACAAAATTTATAAAATCTTCCTTCTGATACTTTATCATTTATTAGAATTATTTTTCTATTTATTGTAATTGTCTATTATTGAACTCTAATACAAGGGTATAGTCTCCCCACAGACTATCCATAGGCCCTCACTACTAGTCGGCAGCCTCTAGCATATGGGGAGATGCGCTTGAGGTCATGTGGCGACCGGTCCGACCACCGGTTTAGTGGAGATCCGGGTCAGGATGTTACAATTACCCATGTACCAAATATTGTTATTGTTGGTACACTTGTTATTTTCCTAAAAATAAGAAACTTAGAACTTTGGTACCCAAACTTTCTTGGGCCCATCATTGTTAAACATATGTATTTTTAGAACCCATGTCTATCAAAATTTTCTATGTTATACATTTTATAATTCATTAGAAAAATAAGATTTATGAAAAATAAGGGATTGAACTCTATTTAATTATTATTTATTTTCCAATTTTCACCACTTTGGAATTTAGTAAAAAATGGTGCACTATTAGAAAGTTTTTTTTTTGAAAATGTGGTTTAGAATTAGTAAAATAAATTCAAAAAACATTATTATGTGGTTTAATCTATCTATACATATTATTAATTTTTTTCTTAATATAATTAAATTTTGATAATAATTTATTTAGACTAGAAATCTTAGAATTTAGTTGAATAACTAAATATTTATTATCATTGGATGTAGTGGATTAAGATTTTTATAATTCATTTGAAAGACTTGTTTTTTAAAGATTAGTTTTTTCTAATTCTTTAGAAAGGTTTGAAATTTTAGTTGTAAGTTTATAAAATCTCAAATTTTATTTGACAAAACCTGCCTTATCATTTTCAAATTCTCTAGAAATTTTACAATTTTATTTTTTTAAAAGTTTAGAAAATAATGATACTTCTTCAAAACTTGGTAAAGAATCATCTTCATCAGATGAAGTAAATTATCCTTATAAAGATATATAACTATCAACTTTTTCAAAATTAGGATAGTTGGTATTTAAAGTATGATTAGTTAAGGTTTCAGCAAATAACTTATCCATGAAGAAACTATTTACCTTTGTAATTTTAAAAAATAATCCAATATTCTTTTGATCTTCACTAATACTATTAAAAGAATCATCCAATGAATCATTAGAAGAACTATCTCTACCACTCACACTCCAAGTGTCAGCATCTTTCAATTTTTTTTTATTTCTATGAATGTATAACTTCTTTGAATTTATGTTTAAATTTCTATCCTTCTTATCTTTTCTTTTCAATATTGGTAAATATGGCCTTATGTTTTTAGGTTTCTTACATTTATAATAGATCATCTTTGAAGAATCTTTCTTCTCATTCCTATCTCTGAAATTTTTCTTATACTTATTTATAAAATATTTCCTTCCAACAATCTTGTTCATTTTAAGAGATAACTGAGCAAGTTCATTATTACTTTCTTTATAAGAACTAATTTCTGTTTAAACTCCAACCTTATTCATCATAGAATATTTATAAAATTTTTTAGTAGATATGAATTTATTATAAATATTTGATGTAGACACAAAAGAAACTCCACTATTTTTATTTTTAATCTTCTCATCATCACTCCTTAATCAAACCTCATACTATATGAGAGTTCCAATTTAATAATCTAAACTCAGATTTGTAATCTTTTTTGTATCATCAAGATTTTTCCTTTTGGATTCCAATTATCCAGGCATAATTTCAATAATATTCTCAACCAAAATTTCTTCTGTAAGATCTTTATCACCCAAAGATTGTAATCTATTTAAAATTTTCATAAATCTATGATGCGTATTTGCAGTTTATTATATAGGTTAGAAATAAAAATATTGATAATCAAATCTCATCATAACTATTTTAGTTTCAACAACTTTGGTTGTTCCAAAACGAGAAACATATTGCTTTTTCCATATTCTATTCATAGCTTCACATAGATATATTTGACTATAGATATTTCTAGTCATTGAACAAATTAATGTATTTCTAATTCTACAACTCAACTGATATTATAACCTTTCTTGATAGGAAAAGTAGAAACTTATTTTTCCAAAATTATACAGTTAACAATAATCATAACAAAATTATCAACACTTGTGTTGATAACAAAGGTCTTCATTATATCCCTCCAATACTCATATTTAACACCATAAAAAATTGGCACTCTACTAGGATTGAGATTTTCAATAACTCCAACATTCAAACCCTCCATATTTAGAAAGAAAATATTCTATTTCTATAGATACACATTAGTGTAAAATAGTTTATAATAAAATATGTAATTAAAAAATTTCTAAACTTAGAAACTTTATCAAAATTAATTTTACCAAATAAAACTTACAAGATATAGTTATAGAACCTATTTTGATACCAAATGTAGGATCAAAGAGAACATAAATAACTATAAGAGAGGGTAGTGGGGGTGGTAAAATGTAATTTATAAAATGAAATGTACAATATTGAAAAAATATTTAATATAGAATATCAGACAGATAGTTCATCAAAACCTTAGAGTTTATAAATGAGATTGACAGTTCATCTGAATATTAGAGTCTAGAAAAGTTTTGAGAAAGTAAAAATTTTATATACAATTTCCCAATAGAAAATATAACTTGTAAAAAATTAAATTTATAATTTACAGAGTTTGTAAAGAAATAATTATAGAACTTTATAATAGAATGATATATGATTTAACCTTTAGTGTTAAGAAAGTCTATTATCCAGAATTTAGGTATGCATAATTTTAACAAAATTCTCAGGTTTTTCTTCCTTAAGCAAGGAAGTCCTCGATACTAAGATCAAAAGAACTCTGTTTCCCTAAACACATGAACCCTCGATCATAATATCATATAAATATCTTTATTTCTATCCTTAGAATACATTGATTACATTAGATCATAAATATAATTAAAATTAATAAAAATATTAAGGAATTTACAAAATTCCGCCACGATAGATACCTTAAGAAAAATACTCTCTAAAAATTACAATGAAGCGATCAATCAAAGTAAAAAGATGTTACAAAAAGCTTCATAACAACTTATCAGATTTTCTAAGATGAAAAAATAATTTATACCACCTCCTTGATCACTGCTTATATTTATAAGAAAAGTTATAATGGTCATATTCCTAGAAAGTTAGAGGAAGTTACAATAGCCTTGTAACAAACTCTTCCTTGATATAACAACAAGTTTATCTAAGTTTTATAAGAGTATACACCATCACATGGTAATGAATTTTATTATATAGTGAAATGAATCTATTTATTTGAAAAAAATGTATATTTCTATTTGAAGGATTTAATGAAAATTCCATCTGGAAAATATGTTTTCTTCTATATAGAAAATGTTTCTCTAAAATTATAAATATAACTCATTAGATTAGACTTAGTTATATTCTGACTTCAGTACTTTTGTAAACCTTCATCCAAAAATATACGTCCAAAATTTTTATAACAATTTCATCTGAATATGATAATATATTCTATATGGTAAATTAATATTTCTCTATTCAGAAAAATAATTTTTCTATAAAAACATTCTTAAAACCAGGGAAGTAAAAAGTTAACAAACCTTATACTTTAATAAAATGTGTTGTGATTTTTAAAATCAAGTTAGAAAGTGTTGAAATTCATTTCAAATAAAAACATTCATCATCATTGTGCACCTAGATGGCACTATTTATATCGAATATTAACCCATGTAAATGATCTGTTGTGCCAAAGATCGAATGCACAATGATCAGTTCACAGGTATTTGTCGAATCACCAGTAAAAGGATATAATGATTATGATCATGTGTATAATGGGGGAAAAAAACCAAAAAATAAATAAATGTGAGGAATAATCCTCATCCATTGTTCAGGTTTTCCTTGATTTGTTATCATAAGAATAACGAATTAATAGGAATAAAACAAGGAATTATCAAATTTAAAAACTTGCAATATCAACCATTGATCCGTGAACAAAACTTTTAGAAGAATTGATTCACGTTTGATATGGTATAATTGAAATAGGATAAATAAACATAAAACAACCATCCTACCATGAGTTTGGATGGATAACTGGTTATGAATGGTTCCACATTTTTTTCATTGGTGAGATCCACAAAATCCTTATCACACCAATCATCGATCCATGATCTGGTCACCATTCTTCTACAATCTCTCCTTCAACGACTCCTCTAAAATCCTAAGGGTTATGAGGATAGAACTAGAGATTTTCTATAAGTTTGTTTAAATAGAGGAGATACTAGGTCTTTATAATTAATAAAAAATAAATAAATAAATTTATTTAATTAATTATTGTTTCGCCCAAGACTTATTTTAACAAAACACCCAATGCTGACAAAGATTATGTCGCACCTAGGCTAAAACCCATATTACAATTTCAAATTCACTCTCAAATTTCACATACGAGTCCTATTTTAGGATTTATTTCATTATTTTATGAAAAATTATGTGCATGTGATATAATATATTTAATATTTTTATTATATCAACATTGAGGCTCTTCGGGCCTCATAATCTCAAACTTAATTAGTTCTTGGCTCCAAAGATATTCCTTAATATATTCCAAAGTATTACTTTGAAAAAATAGATACGTTACAAGGAGTGATCACTTCACATGATAATTAGGATCATTTCCTAAAATATGACCATTTAAAAGTGAAAATAACATACTAATGAAAAATAAGTATGGATAAATTAATCAGAGTAGATAGTCATTGAGTATCCCAAAACCAATTTACTAAGTATCCAAAAAGAAACCACATAATCACCTAAATCATAAAACTTACCATTAAAATACAATCCAAACCACAAATATATTCTCATCTCAAATCTTATCATCAAAAACAATCTCAATAAAAACACCATGATAATAACAAGATTATAAAAATATCAATAATTTATGAAATATCAATAACATCATGAATATTAAAAAAATCATGTGCTAAAAATATCATCATTATAGTTGCCTATAATTAAAGGGAATCTCTACTCAACTATGTATCTATACTCAAAGGCTATCCACAATAACATAAACAAAAATATTTAAATAAAATATAAATAATTATTAATTACCAAGAAATTCCATTGATAATTAATTAGAACCACCATTCATAAATAACTAAAAGCATTGTCATTAATTGCCTAGAATTAAAAAACCATACACCACCCCATTAATAATCCACATTTAAAATAGTGTCAATATTTAATATCAATATAACATTATTTAACATCATATATTTATCATTATCACATCACCATCAATAACTTATCATTCATGTTGCAACATTCTTCTTATAACATTATTATTCATAACGTTCCTTGATAAACCAACCTATTTAAGTATATTTTTAATCATTATTCTCCCATATCATCAAAATACAACCTAACGAGTCTTTATTCAAAACTATAAATAAAATCTTAACACTTTTTAAAATATTCATGTACTATACCATTACTATAAAGGAACTACCCAATATAGAATATATATGAAAGTGATGAATGTTAGAATTTTGGTACACCGTTGTGCTGAGTTGGTAAGGCTTTATTCCAATTTAGAACCACCCCATGTATGACCCTAAGTATGTATTAGGAACACTATTCTAATATTTTATATAATATTGCATGGTCTCCATGTCATTTTCGTATATATCTATACAAAATTTCAAAAAACTAGAAAAGATACACCATATATGAAAACACATTTCTATAAAATGGATTACAAACCTAACTAATAAATATAAATATAATATAATTCTATAATTTAGTCTAAATGAAAAAATATAATATATTTCCAAATTAATTTTGAACTAAAGATTTCACCAAGGATAGATCAAAATTATGGGAAAAAATATTTAGATGAAACATATGTTATTTATCAAAAATATTTTAATTTACAATATGAATGAAGATCCATAAGAATTGATTACATTAAGTTAGTTACTTATTACACAATCATACATCACTTCCCTAAATGATGAATCTATGAATGGATGACACTAAACCACCGATAGGAATTCTTAGTTGCATAATAGGAGAGGGGAAATTATTTGAGATGAATGTAATCTCCCAACCAATATTTTTTGTAAAATGAATTCCACTTTCAACATTCATATCTCTAAGAATAATAAAAACCCATTAAATCACCCCATTTAAAATATATTTTAATTCATAATTAAGTGATCATTAAACCTTAATCATTAAAATATTTAGTATACTATGTTGAATTCATTTGACAGTGGGAGGTTACATAATTTTACCACCACTATAAATAATATAATAGTATAAAAATAATAAAACCATTCTAACCATTATGTACTAACCTCAAACTTCTTAGAACATTACTTTGTGTGTTTTGGATTTTGGAGATTTTGGGATGAGGTTTGAGGAACAAAAGGTGAAACTTAAGCTATGATTTCAGCCTAGGGATGGATTTTTGGCATGGTGGAAGGTGTTGTGCTCTGAGAGGTTGAATGGGAGGATTGGTTGTGGCATGGTCGGTTCACCCATTTCATGGAGGTTATAGATGTCGATAACAAGGGCCTCTACCAATTTAAGGGTTCTTGTGTTGGGTTCCTTTGGTTTCATCATGGTTTTGTTCTAGGAGATAATCGAGGTAAAGGGAAGGTCAAATATTCTACATGGCCATCCCAGTTATTCCACGGATCCCAGAGTAGCTAATTTTTATAGTTGTACCATTTTGGGTTTCGCTACTCCATGGTCCTCATGCTATGTTGTGGTCTAGTTTAAGGACTTTGATATTAATTCACAGATTCATATATTATGGTATGGTGATAATATTTTCATCATGGTTATTATAAAGTTTTATCAAATCTAGTGATTGACTATGGTGTGATTTCAAATATTTGTTTAACTTAAACTCATTATATCATGACCCTTACCCTAGTGTTTTGGTCTCATGGTTTTTTTAGGCTGGGTATAAATTTGTAATCCCCACAAAATTTTATTATTCTACCGCTTTTTCCCTTGACCCTTAGGAAATACTTGATTTTTTGGGCTACCTTTCAGACTTTATTTTCTTATCTTTAAACCTCAACTTCAGGAAATTGATTATTAGTTATCCATGATGAGTTCTCCCCCTTTTATTATTGTAATTCTACCCACTCTTCATCCAAAGAAGTTTGTGGTGGTGGATATGGTTGGTTTGGGTTATGTTAAGGTGAGAAGTTGATGGATATTGTTGTTTTATAGGTTGTTTGGGTTCATTTACATGATTCAGGCCTTGTGATCATTCTATTCTTATTATCATTGCATACCAGTCGCTAAATATTCAATTAATTTAGGTGATTTGGGAACTCCCCGTATTTTTAGTATAATGTGGGTGTAAGATTATTTTTCTTAATTTGGTTAAATAGAAGGGATTTAATTAACAAAGATAACGAATTTAAATAAAAATTGAGTTGATGGGAAGGAGTGTATCATTTATGTTTACAAATTTCCATGATTTTTCTTATGAGGTTGATGCTTGTTTATGTTTCCTATTTAGAATTATTGTTCTTGTGGAGTCATATGTTCCTTTTATGTGATTTTATTATTGTAATCAACTATATATAAATTATTTATCAATTAAAGTAGTTAATGAAATAGTTTTGTGAATTTGGAAGAAAACAAGATGATGTTTATGCTATCCCTGAATGAAATAAATTAGAAGTGTGACTTAAATTTGGATGATTTTTGTATTATTCTATCATTTATGTTATGTTTCACCACTATTGTTATGCTATATTTGCAGTGGTCATGTGGTAATGGTTAGTAGTTATCTTATTTTGTTTTGGGACTATTGTGTGTTAGGAAATAGGTTTATGGCTGGTTTTCATGGTTGGCATGTGGATGAATGGTTTTTGATGTGGTTCTTCATGGCATAATTGGTTATGTGTGAATGTAAGTGGTATGCAATGACTATGGGGGGCTATGGATTATGTATTACATGATAGTTTTATGGTTATTAACTATTTATAATGAGATGTATTATAGATTATCATTAGCGTGGAACCCTTATTTGGTAATAATGAAACTAATGAGGGATTTGGGATCGAGTTAAATGAATCTTGATCTATAAATTAAATACTAATTACTGAAATGAAAGAGTAAAGTGCTGGAATGAACATAAGTGATAATTTTGGAATAGTTTTAATTAACTATGGGGAATTAATGACATAATGAATGTTTCAAGGTTAGTAAATGGTAAATTAGTAATGGTTAGTTGATAAAATTCAATGGTAAATTATCTGTGGTGTGGAGGATGTTTTTGTGTAGAAGTGGGTTGGTTTGTATTGTAGAAGTGGAAGCAGTCGATATTTTAAGGGTGTAGTGATGAAATTTTGTTATGGGATGTGTTAGTTTGGTTTAGGTGAAAACATAAAAGGATGGGATAGTGTGTAACATATTATACATATATTTCCTTATGATTTCATACACACATCACCCAAATCAGATAACCTCATTGACACCCAAAGGTTTTGGGTTATTTGTGTTTCCCCATCATCTATGATAGAGTGAGAACTAATGGATAATTACTCCCTCTTCCATACTCTCCCTTCTAGATGATGAATGGTTTGTGAAGATTATATAATGGATTATTATGTGGTTGTAGTATTAGAACATAGTGTGGGTCATGTATGGAGGAGGAGGGTATGGGGTTGATGTCTATCTTGTTCATGATACCCTATTGTAATGGATATGGATATGTTATGGTGGCTATGAATTGATTCCAACAAGAATGTTGGTCTCCATGGTAGGTTGGGATATGTAGGGATGAAATATGACCCACATTAGCTATGAAATGAGAATTATCTTCTATTAAAATGAGAATATTTCACCCTAGGGAGGTTGGGACAGGCACAGTTGCAGTCCGACACACATCGATTGAGAAATTATATACATATTATGTGATTATGATGGATTTGGAAGGAATTAATTCATAATAAATTTTACCTTGGGGAATGGGAGTGACAAACCAATAATGATAAATACCATTTACTTTGTAAACATCATAAATTATCTGCACATATAATTATGATTTATTATCATTTTTAATTAACCATCTAATTAATTAAATCATAAATATTTCCGAATATATTTTTTTAATAATCCAAATTAATATATTACCCTTAAAAAATATTTTTTATTAAAGGATATATCATATTAAATATCATTTATTATAAATTAATAAAATATAGATATTCATACCACATAAATGATTAATGAATTACCATTTAAAAAATAATATTTCACATAAATAATTTCACAACCTAAATTTTTTCATAATTTTAAAAGATATTTATTAAAATAAATTCTAAAGATATATTGATATTTCCTATTATATATTTTAAATAAGAAACCATAAAAATAAATTACCATATCTTTTAGTTTTCATGGAAATTTATGTCATCATAAATAATAACAAAAAATTTAACCACATAGTAGTTATAATTCATACTAATGGATTTATTTTACATTCGTATCAATTAATAAATATGGTCAATAATTAAATATTCACATTAATACATATTCAAGATAATATAAACATTTGACTAATGAATAATACTTCCATATATATAAAAAACCACTTATTTTACATCAATGCCAAATAATCATGTATTTTAAGATTCTAAATATATGAATAAATTATCAAGGAAGCACCATTAATAGACTCAAACTTCTCAGGTACTGTAGGACAATAATCCAAATCGGGTTTTGGAAAATGGGAGACCTGTTAACTTTCATGACTAGGTTGAGAAACTCTCCCTTCAATAAAAATTGGTTTAGGATGGACCACTTTATAGTCTTGAGCAATGTATTTCCTAATTTAGTTCCAAATTCTCCCCATCCTTTCTAACTCAAGTGTGGACCTAGATTCAACAAAATTTTCTTCAAAATCTAGGGATGTTAAAGAGGATGATCATGATTAGCATAATATCTTAGGGGAATTAGACTGTAATGGATTGAAATTATTTAATCTATCTTTATCTTGTTAATTTGACCATTATAATGTAAAATTATTTCATCAATCATCTTACTTTCTTAATGATTATCAGTTATCATTATTCTAAGGATCAACAAGTGACTATAGGGAACCTTTAAACTCTTGAATTTTAACCTAATCACCAAAAACTATAAAAGTTTAAGATTCTATTCTTTGTTAACGAACAATCCTTTATCCTAAGTGATAAATCAATATTTGATCTTGGGGGGGGGGGAATCCATGAGATGGTCTTGGCTCAAGTTTTAGTATTCCTCTATTAATCAATGTTTCTTCTTGGTTGGTTTTTACTCAACTCAATATTGAGCCACCTAATCCTTCCTAGGATCTATTTATTTTACATATGATTTTAACTCACATGAAGGTGAGGAGAACTGATGGATTGGTTAAGGGGTTACACAAATAAACCATGAAAACACCAGTCCCATCTATTAAATGTGGTAGGGATGACATGCATACCATTATATTTAATTTAATAATAAATTATTATAAACCCATGTGATAATACTAAATTAAATGACACCATGACATACATTGGTCAATCAAATATCATTATTAATCATATACATGAAACAACATCACATTCATATATGATATCATTCATTTCTAATAATTATCTTAATTAAGTTAAATTTCTCTAGAATTAATAATTAATGGTCTAATTAATTAAATAATTATTTATCTTAATTTAATCCAATTAGTATAGTGATAAATAATACTCCAATACATTGTAATTTTAAATATTTTTTTAAATTACATAAGTACACAATGTGTACTGGAGGAAAAAAAACAAGCCACCTTTCTATATTTATTACAAAATATGTATCATTACACAACATGACAAGTAATAGTTAATTTGTATATTTTTGATCAAATATCATGTAATTATACAACAAGTATAAATGAAATGTCATATAATTACATGATGTGTAGTTCCATGGATAAAATCACATGATTTTTATGATGAGTGTTTGTAACATCTCAACCCGAATCACCAGGTCCGATCCGGAGGCTTCCCATATACTAGAGGCTGCTGACTAGAAGTGAGTGTCTAAGGTGGAGCTATGGGGAGACTATACCCTCCATCAGAGTATGAAATAATAATAAATAACCAGACATGTAAACAATACACAACCAGATTAATTGGATACAAATGACACACCATTAGTATGAATGTGGAATAACAGACTCAACTTGAGTACAAGGATATGATTTCCCACCAGGTTGATCACATATACTAATAAAGAAAAGGAAAAAAGTTTACTGAGGCTCTACAACATGAATCCTGACATCATCCTACTCTCCAAAAACATTGTGATCTATATCAATCAACAATCAAACTAGGAATCATCCCAACCTATACCTGCAATAAGTGAGGGCTACTCAGGTACCCAAGTGTCATGGTTTCCCTAGCGGTTTGTCATTATAACTTAGTAGGACACCACCAATGTGGTCTAGTACCCAACTGGTAATATACATTTCATAGTAAGAAGTAAACATAAAATACATAATTGTGTAAGAACAATAAAATCTCACAAAGCACGCACAATAAAAACAACCATGTGACGAGAAGTTGTGCTCTTACCAAACTATCACAAACCCCGATCATACCTTCTTCAGATCCATGTTATAAGGATACTAATAATGAATGCGAGGACTAATAAATAATAAGACACAAGGTTGGTCCTTTGGTTATTGAGTCATCATGGAACTAAACATCATCAATGTATCAATTTAACATGTCTCTCAGGAGTCCCAAAATATTGTGTCGGATTAGGCCACAAGGTCATCGCATCCCAACACTATCTTGGGTTAGTCCATAAGTTCTTAATATCTCAAGAATTTGTCTCAGGTAAAGACACAAGTTCATTGTTCCCATACTACCTCTACCTTGGGTCAAGCATCAAGGTATTCATGTCTCTAACCTCTTATTATGTCCATCATCGCTATCTTTGCAAGTCTTGCATGCTCCCGCTCAAACTGACAACCCTACCATGATGGTCCACCTATTCTGGTTACTATAAGAAATACCTCCAAAGGTGTAAAATACACACATAATAAGGTATATCATAGATATTGTCACATAAATGAAATATTTTAAAGTTATTTTTCATATAATTTACATCCTTGCTTTGTTTTGGGGGTTTTCCATGAATTTTTGAAGGAAATGGTGGGTTTCCAAAATTTGGCCAACCCGAGAGCCCATTTCCAGTTTTGAAAGTAATTTTTGTTTCTTTAATAACTCCTTGGTTTTTTAACCTTTTACACCCATTAAAATTAAAAAATGACCTTAATTTAACTATTAAAACCACCAAAGAATTTTGGGCCCCTTAAAAATTCATTAGAATCTTGGATTTGGGTGATCAAATTAGGTATTGGGCCAACCCGAAAGCCCATTTCCAGTTTTAAAATTGTTTTGTAATTCTTTCATAAAATTTTCATTTTTTATTATTTTTTGGTGATTCCACCTCTAACATTCTCCCACTGTACCTATACGAACCCCCATCTTCGTTTCCCCCTCTTTGGAGATCGCATATGTCGATAATGAGGTCCGAACTTCTCTGGTTGCTAAAAACGTCCAAATTTCTCAAGTAAGTGACTATCCTTCTATGTTCTCTCCTTTTCCTTGAGATTTAACCCTTTTTTATTTAATCCCCAAATGTCCAGAAGTTAGGGATTCGTACCTAGGGTTTAATTTTGAGTTTATTGCTTCAATACTTTGGTTTTAGGTTTGATATCACTCCCTTGTGGTGCGGTGGTCGTGCGATTGAAGTTCCGCACTAGGATTTGCGGTTCTTGACTCTTTTGGTAGGTGATTACATTGTGCATGAAATTTTTGTAACTTATATTGCTGTGTTTTTGGTATTTTAATGTTTATTGAATTTTAATGTTTCTTCAAAAATTGGTTTTAGTGGCATTTATAAAGCAAATGAATTTTAAGTGCCATTTTTTGGTGAAATTGAGGGTTTTACATACAAATCTTTTATTGGTTCATTTGGGGTTGTCCTATAATTACATAATTGATTTTATTGAATTTTATTAGGACTGGAAATAATGTTTTTAATGTTTCTTGTTTTTGATTGTTGCTTTGAGAGTTTGTTTAGATGGTGTTTGGGAAGCAAATGGGCTTAAAGTGTTGTGTTTGTGTGAAAACTGAGGTTTTTAAAGGATGCAACTTCTTGATTCACATGGGGCTACCCCATAACAGAATTTTTGGTTCCATTAAAGGGTATTGAACTAAAATTTTGTTTTTGTGACTTAAAAGTGTGCACATAGTGTGCAAAGTGGATATTTCAAAGAATTTTTGGTGCAAAATAATATGAGATTTTGAGAGGTTGTTTTATTAAAAATCTAAGTGTTTTGTTGCGTGTTTTAAGTGGTATAAAATGTGATAGCTACTTTATTGTTTGTGTTTGACCATTAATGATGTTTTATATGAAAATTGATTTATGTTGCATGCTGAAATTGATTGAGCACAAAAGGGGAAGCCCGAGTACCTAGGTGGGGCGGATTTGTACTAGTACAGCTAGTGGATCGGATGAGTTTTGTCCCTGTTTCACCTAGAATTTGGATAAAGAAAACTCTAACTAAACTATGTGGATGATTATTGGGGACCACTAGGTTATGGGTATGTTCCCTACTAGTGGCTCGTGCATGAGAATTAATTTTTCTATGGTTACTTTACACCGAGGTACGAGGTACATAGGGCCCAAGACAACCTAGTGCCTAGGGGTATTCCCAATGTTGTTTCTCATTGGATTTTTAGTATTTACCCATGTATTAGGGTGTGTTTGCTATTAAATTACCATAGCTACATTTATATTTAAATGTGTGAACATTCCGAAAATTTTGGATTGAAAACTGTTTTCAAATGAAAGTTACATTTCTTGGAATTTTAACCCTGCTTTTCATTGCCTATTAAAACCGCTTGCTTTATCACATTGTATTGCATCATCTTTGGAATAATTGGGTGGTATCCTACTGGGCTTAGGCTCACACCCTACTTACATTACTTGGGTGTAAGTAGACTTGGTTATGTTTGATTCATGTAAAGGAAAGGCTAAGGGTGATGGCGGTTCAGGGTGTTAGTCCCCATCGCTGGGGTGAAGTTGTGGAGAAGGCTTGCGGGTGATGACCCCCTTGTCGTGTGGAGTCCATGGGGATGTCTTCCTATTGTCATTATTTGTATTTGGACCACTTTTAGTGTCTTTAAACATATGTATTCAGATCTGGTTTTGTTAAGAATTGTTTAGCATGAAAATTTCAGATTTATATTATGGATTGTTTTTAATGTTTTATGATTTCATACTCGGGTAAATCATTCCAAAATCTAAATTAATGATACCCGGGAACTTGTGCCAGACCATGAGGATAGGGTATGCCCTTCGGGCCTTTCCATGAGCTGGGTTTGGTTCCGATTTGCTGGCGACCAGATTCGGTTTGTGACAAAATGGATAGTACTTCCCTGAGGTGTTGGATTATGCCAGGTCTAGAGAGTTCATGGAACTTGTTCAGGGGAATCTATATGTGATGGAGTATGCCAACCATTTCGCTGAGCTGGTTCAGTATTCTCCAGAAATTGTCTTTAATGAGAAAGTGAAGGCCCATAGGTTTGAGAAAGGTTTTCGACCAGAGATATACTCCCAGGTGTTCTTGTTTAAGTTGAGGACCTATGCTGAGGTCGTTGATCGAGCATGCATGGTGGATATTGATAGGAAAGGTAGGGATGGTTTCTATGGTTCAGTATCAGTATTGGGAAGTGGCATCTCCTCAGAGAATACAAGGAACTGGGATGATCATGGGAAGAAAGGAGGTGGTAGTTCAGGCCACTCTTCCAGGCAGTTTTCGTCTGCGACTTCTAATGCGAGATCGGTCATGTGCCACCAGTGTGGGAAGCCCAGGAACATCTGACCAGCATGTCCACTTCCTCCGAATCCTTGTTACCAGTGTGGAGGTATTGGGAATTTGCATCATTTCTGTGGTACGACACGTCCACTTCCGAGTGGGGCTGGGTCAGTGGCTTCAAGAGGAGTGCCAGCACAATATGAGCCGTCGAGGAATAGGGGATCTTTATTTGGAAGCTGTGGTGGTAGGGATGGGTCATATTCTGGGTAGATCCAGTTCAGGGCACAACCACTGACTAGCGGTCATATTCAGGTAGAGACCGAACATCTCCATGTGGTGGATCAGGCACCAGTAGGATCAGAGGCAGGACCGTCGACAGTTCGAGGTACCGTTTTGATCGCATCTTCTATAACTACTGCTATTTTTGATACTGGTGCCTCTGTTTCATTCATTTCTACCCATTTTGTGGACATTCTGAATTTTCCAACTGAGTTGATGTTTTTCACGATGGATTTGGTGACACTGCTGGGAAAGAAGGAGCAGGGCCTCAGGTGCCCCTTGTGTGTGCTTTCCGTGTCAGGGGTTGAGATGGAGCGGGACCTCCTGGTTCTAGATATGGAACTGTTTGACATAATACTTGGCATGGATTGGCTAGTACACTTCTAGGAACACATCGATTTCTACAGACGGAGTGTGAGTTTCACGGCACCTGATGAGAGTCGTCAGGTTTTTCGTGGAGAATGGGATCCTCGTTCAGGTCTCACAGGGCCTCCACTCCCAAATTTGGGAAGTGTTATCTTCCAGTTATCTTTTCTTGTTCTAGAGAATGGTCATTCCCCTGATGATTCACTACCTCATGTAGTGAATGAGTTTCCAAAGGTATTCCCGGATGATTTTTCAGGTTTTCCCCCAGAGCGGGTTGTGGAGTTTTTGATTGATCTGGCGCCGAGAACACAACTGATATCTCTTCCCTCTTATTTCATGGCCCCCAACGAGATGAGGAAATTAAAGATACAACTAGATGACTTAGAGTCCAAAGGATTCATTCTCCCGAGTGTCTCTCCTTGGGCCGCTCCTGTGTTGTTCGCGAAAAAGGATGATGGATCCCTCCGGTTGTGCATTGACTACCGGAAGCTGAATAAGGTAACAATTAAGAATAAATACCCTTTTCCCAGAATAGATGATTTGTTCGATTAGTTGAATGGGGCAAAGTGGTTGTCAAAGATAGACCTGCGTTCGGGGTATCATCAACTTCGGGTAAAAGAGTCATATATCCCAAAGACATCCTTTCGAAGTAGGTATGACCACTTTGAGTATTTGGTCATGCCCTTCGGATTGACCAATGATCCAGTGGTCTTTACGGCCCTCATGAATAGGGTGTTTCATCAGTATCTCGATTCCTTTGTTGTGGTGTTTGTGGATGACATTCTGGTATACTCTAGCTCTGAGGAGGAACATGAACATCACTTGAGGATCATTTTGGGTACATTATGGGATCACCGCCTCTATGAAAAGTTGTCAAAGTGCACTTTCTGGATCAAGGAGGTGATATTTATAGGGCATGTGATCTCAGAGCACAGAGTTTCAGTGGACCTTGAGAAAATTAGTGCGGTCATGTCGTGGGAGCAACTGAAGAATGTGTTTGAGATCAAGAGTTTTCTTGGCTTGGCTGGTTATTACAGGCGATTCGTTTGAGATTTCTCTCGGCTTTCTTCACTGATGACTGCCCTCACCCGAAAAGGGGTGAAGTTTGTATGGGGTCCAGAATGTAAGGCGTCATTCGAGGAGTTAAAGAGGCGATTGACTACTACCCTCGTGCTGATTTTTCCAGAGGATAGAAAGGGATATGTGGTCTATTGTGATGCTTTAGGTATGGGTCTTGGGGGTGTGATGATGCAGGATGATCATGTGGTTGCATATGGATCTCGCCAACTTTGACCACATGAAAAGAACTACCCGACCCATGACTTGGAGTTGGAAGCGGTGATGCATGCTTTGAAGACATGGCGTCACTACCTCTTTGGGGAGAAGTTTGTGGTATACTCTGATCACAAAAGCTTGGCTTATATCTTCTCGTAGAAGGACCTCAAATTGAGGCAGCGTCACTAGATCGAGTACTTACAGGGGTTTGACTTTGACATTGTCTATACCCCAGGCAAGGGTAATGTAGTGGCCGACGCCTTGAGCAGAAGGGTTCCAGTGCAGGCTTTGAGGAAGTCCAGTGATTAGTGGGCATTGATGGGGCTCTTTTCTCAAATTCATTTAGATACGAGGGAACACAGTGGAGGTGCATTATTGGCGAGCATCCAGTTGACTCCTTCTCTGTTGGAGTCGATTCAGTGGGAACAACCCAGTGATGAGATTTGTCAGCGGTCAAAGCAGTTCATTCATGGTGGGGAGACATCCTCTGATTGGTCGTCGTCTCCTGAGGGAATCTTACGCTTCAAGGGCCGTTAAGTAGTGCCGTTATCTCTGCAGAAGTTGGTGATGTAGGATAGCCACCAGTCTCAGTGGGCTGTCCATCCGGGTGCCACTGAGATGTATTATGATGTTAGTCGGCAGTTTTGGTGGCCTGGTATGAGATGGGACATAACAGACTTTGTGTCGAGATGCTACACATGCCAGCAGGTGAAAGCAGAGCACCAAAGGCCCTCCGGTTTGCTCCAACCACTACCCATTTCTACCTAGAAATGGGATGAGGTTTCCATGGAATTCATTGTTGGCTTACCTTGTATACCTCGGGGTAAGAATTCCATTTGGGTGGTGATTGATCGTCTGACCAAATCATCCCACTTTATTCTGATCAGAGATACTTCTAAAGTGGATGAGTTGGGCCGTTTGTATCTTCAGGAGGTGGTGAGACTCCATGGTGTTATATCAACAGTTGTCTCAGATAGAGACCCTCGTTTCACATCTCGATTTTGGGAAGGCCTTAAGAAGGCCTTGGGGTCCTAGATTAAGATGAGCACAACATACCATCCTCAGACGGATGGTAAGACAGAGCGAGCGAATCAAATTTTGGAGGACATGCTTCGTGCATGTGTCCTAGACTTTGGAGGTTCCTGGGATACCCATTTGGGATTGGTTGAGTTTATTTATAATAATAGTTATCAATCCTCTATTCGAATGGCTCCTTTTGAGGCGCTCTATGGTCGGCCTTGTCGGTGCACCCAGTGTTGGGATGAGGTAGGTGAGACCTCACTACTAGGGCCGAGTATGGTGCAGGAGACTCCTGAGAAGGTAAAATTAATCAGGAAACATTTATTGACAGCTCAGAGTCGTCATAAATCATATGCTGACCAGAGGTGTCGAGAACTAGAGTTTTTTGTGGGTGATAGGGTATTCTTGAAAGTGGCCCATCGTCTGGGCCATCGTCGATTGGGGAAGCAAGGTAAGATGACGCCATGGTATGTCGGGCCATTTGAGATCGTCGAACGTATTGGAAAGGTGGCATACAGGTTGTCCTTGCCTCCTCAGTTGATTTCCATCCATGATGTCTTCTACGTCTCTCATTTGAAGAAATACAACCCGGATCCGTCCCATGTGTTGAGTTGGGAAGAACTGGAGATAGGGCCTGACTTGTCTGTTGTTGAGCGGCCGGTGAAAGTAGTGGACTCCCAAGATAAGGTACTTCGAGGGAAGTTTATTCCTTTAGTCCGGGTTCTATGGCAGCATGGAAATGATACATATGAGACATGAGAGCGAAAGTCATGGGTCAAGTAAGAGTACCCGTTCTTGTTTTCCAATCAAGCTTCATGTTGACTTTCTAGGGTGGAAAGTCCTTAATGGTGGGGATAATTGTTACATACATGACATATTTTAAAGGTATTTTTCATATAATTTACATACTTGCTTTATTTTTGGGGTTTTCCATGCATTTTTGAAGGAAATGGTGGGTTTCCAAAATTTGGGCCAACCGAGAGCCCATTTCCAGTTTTGAAAGTAAATTTTGTTTCTTTAATAACTCTGTTTTTTAACTTTTTTCACCCATTCAAATTAAAAAATGACCTTCATTTGACTATTAAAACCACCAAAGAATTTTTCCCCCCTTAAAAATTCATTAGCATCTTGGATTTGGGTGATCAAATTAGATATTGGGCCAACCTGAAAGCCCATTTCTAGTTTTAAAATTGTTTTGTAATTATTTCATAAAATATTCATTTTTTATTATTTTTTGGTGATTATACCTCTCACCTTATCCCACTATACCTAGACCCACCCCCAAATTCTTTTTCCCCTCTTTGGAGATCGCATCTGTCTAGAATTAGGTCCGAACTTCTCTGGTTGCTAAAAACGTCCATATTTCTCAAGTAAGTGACTATCCTTCTAAGTTCTCTCCTTTTCCTTGAGATTTCTCCCTTTTTTCTTGAATCCAAAAATATCCAGAAGCTAGGGCTTCGTACCTAGGGTTTCATTTTGAGTTTATTTCTTCAATCCTTTGGTTTTAGGTTTGATATCACTCCCTTGTGGTGCGGTGGTTGTGCGGTTGAAGTTATGCACTAGGATTTGCGGTTCTTGACTCTTTTGGTAGGTGATTCCATTGTGAATGAAATTTTTGTGACTTATCTTGCTGTGATTTTGGTATTTTAATGTTTATTTAATTTTAATGTTTCTGAACAAATTGGTTTTAGTGGCATTTATAAAGCAAATGAATTTTAAGTGCCAATTTTTGGTGAAATTGAGGGTTTTACATACAAATATTTTATTGGTTCATTTGGGGTTGTCCTATAATTACATAATTGATTTTATTGAATTTTATTAGGACTTTAAATCATGTTTTTAATGTTTATTGTTTTTTATTATTGCTGCGAGATTTTGTTTAGATGGTGTTTGGGAAGAAAATGCGCTTAAAGTGCCGTGTTTGTGTGAAAACAGGGTTTTTTAAAGGATGTAA
Source organism: Viscum album (assembly GCA_963277665.1). Lineage (NCBI taxonomy): Eukaryota > Viridiplantae > Streptophyta > Magnoliopsida > Santalales > Viscaceae > Viscum > Viscum album. Next base: position 1,433,600,935 of record OY728141.1, read on the forward strand.
CTTCTTGATTCACATGAGGCTGCCCCATAACAGAATTTTTGGTTTCATTAAAGGGTATTGAACTGAAATTTTGTTTTTGTGACTTAAAATTGTGCACATAGTGTGCAAAGTGGATATTTCAAATAATTTTTGGTGCAAAATAATGTGAGATTTTGAGAGGTTGTTTTATTAAAAATCTAAGTGTTTTGTTGCGTGTTTTAAGTGGTATAAAATGTTATAGCTACTATATTGTTTGTGTTTTACCAGTAATGATTTTTTATATGAAAATTTATTTATGTTTCATGATGAAATTGATTGAGAAAAAAAGGGAAATCCTGGGTACCTAGATGGGGGCGGATTTGTACTAGTACGACTAGTGGACCGGATGGGTTTTGTCCCTGTTTCACCTAGCATTTAGATAACAACAACTCTAACTAAACTATTTGGATGATTATTGAAGACCACTAGGTTATGGGTATGTTCCCTACTAGTGGCTCGTGCATGAGAATGTATTTTTCTATGGTTACTTTACACTGAGGTACGAGGTACATAGGGCCCAAGACAACCTAGTGCCTAGGGGTGTTTCCAATGTTGTTGCTCATTAGATTTGTAGTTTTTACCCATGTATTAGGGTGAGTTTGGAAGTAAATTAAAGTAGCTAAATTTATATTTAAATTTTTGAACATTCTGAAAATTTTGGATTGAAAACTGTTTTCAAATGAAAGTTACATTTCTTGGAATTTTAACACTGCTTTTCCTTACCTATTAAAACCGCTTGATTTATCACATTGTATTGCATGATCTTTGGAATCATTGGGAGGTATCCTACTGGGCTTAGGCTCACACCCTACTTACACCCCTTTGGTGTAAGTATACTTGGTTATGTTTGATTCAGGTAAAGTAAAGGCTAAGGGTGATGGTGGTTCAGGGTGTTAGTCCCTATCGCTGGGGAGAAGTTGTGGACAAGGATTGCGGGTGATGACCCCCTTGTCATGTGGATTCCATGGGGATGTCTTCCTGTTGTAATTATTTGTATTTGGACCACTTTTAGTGTCTTTAAAAATATGTATTCAGATCTGGTTTTGTTAAGAATTGTTTAGCATGAAAATTTTAGATTTATATTATGGATTGTTTTTAATGTTTTATGCTTTCATACTCGGGTAAATGGTTCCCAAATCTAAATTAATGATACCCGGGCACTTGTGCCAACCCGTGGGGATAGGGAACACCCTTCAGGCCTTGCCATGAGCCGGGTTTGGTGCTGGTTTGCTGGAGACTAGATTCAGTTCGTGACAGATATAGGTAGATCATAAAATATCATCCTGAGGAAAATTAGAAACATACAAATAATTGTGGTCATCATTAAACATGGTGAAACAATATACATATGAATACTAATGAAAAAATGAATCATAAAGTGTCTCACATGCTAAAAATGTACCCACATATAATCCCTACTGATCGTGGTCAATAAGCAATGGCAATAAATGTATATTATCAAGGAAAAAAAGGGTGAACATAAAAATAGAGCATGGAATATCATCATGAGTCATATTAACTACTCATGTGATCAAGATAAAATATGGTCTAATAAGAAATCTAAGAATAATCATGAAATAAATCATTATACATGGTATAGTGGAATTCACATAAAAAAACACCTCAAGGTTTCCATGTAAATAAAGGAACTTTTATTGATCAAGCCTCAGACATCAAATGCAGAAAATAAGAGAGTTAACAAGGGTCCAATGTATCCCTCAACACTTTATCCAATTACATTAGTGATAGTTCATTTAATTAATTAATACTTCAGGATCGTTAATTAATTAAACATTAATTTTTATTCATAATACATTATAAATTTAATGTATGTTGAACCAAAGTGTTGAACCTCATATCTCATGTTAATAAATGTGCATAAATACCATTGGGTAGATTACAAAGTATCACCTATCTCAAACAAAGTCAGATCCCAACCATGAAAATCCCAACAACTTTGTCTGAGTCTGTCCATGTCCATTCTATTGAATTGGATTCTTGATCTAATTTATTATTATTTTTGATATTTTCAATAATTATAATTTACCATACATTTTATGACTTGTTTTTTGAGTTTTGATATATTCTAGTTAAATCATCAATTGGCCTTGAGAAACGACCTTGAGAAGGGACCTTAAGAAATGAACCTGATAAGTTACCTTGAGAAGTGACCATGAGAAGTGACTTTGAGAAGTGACCATGAGAAGTGTCCTTGAGAAGTGATATTGATATGTGACCTTGAAAAGTGACCTTGAGAAGTGACCTTGAGAAGTGACCTTGAGAAGTGACATTGAGATGTGACCTTGAAAAATGACCTTGATAAGCGATCTTAACAAGTGACTGTGAGAAGTGAACTTGGGAAGTGAAATTGAGAAGTTATATTGACAATGATAAGTGACCGTGATAAGTGACCTTGATAATTTACCATGATAATTGACCATGATAATGTACCTTGAGTGAAGTGATCGTGAGTAAAAATTTGACAAAGTCTAGAAGTGACTGTGAGTGAAGTGACTGTGAGTAAAAATTAGAAAAATTATAGAATTGACTGTGAGTAAAATTTTTACAAAGTATGGAAGTAAACATGATTGAAAATTTAATAAAGTCTAGAATTTACCATGAGTGAATATTTGGAAATGACTGGAAGTGATCGTGATTGAAAATTTGAAAATTCTGGAAGTGGCCACATGAACAAAAATGAGGTGGCCACATGAATAAAAATAAAGTGATTACAATATGAAAAATGAAGTGACCAAAAGTTGAAATTTGGAAAATTATTGAACATATATTATTATCTATGATAACTTAATTTAATTGTGACATTTTAACTCAAAAAATTCTCTATTTTATTTATACTTTTATATTTTGAATTACTGCATGATTTTTTACATGTTTATCTTGATTTAATTATTACTTAAATACTTATTAATTATTTTAATACTAAGTAATTTTATTTAGAATAATGTTATATAGTATTAAATGGTTATAAAATGGGTTGAAGTTTCATGATGGTTTCTTGGGAAAATAGGAGTTTCAAATTAACTGTTGTTGGAATTTGAACTGTTTATCTCATATACTTTATGGGAGTTTTCCAAGGGACTTTAATATTGATTATAATAATTTTTTGGTACTTTTTTAATCAATATAAAACGTTATCACTTTAAAATATGTTTTAAATATTACATATCATCAAATTAACCTACATGGGTATATTGTTCATGCCCATTCAATGAAGAAATCACATGTTGGATTGGGAAAGATAAACTGCAACAAGATTTATGCTTTGAATCTTCTATGAATATAAGAACTCTATATAATAAGTATGATAGATATAGATAAATATAATTAGTTTTAGTATTTTTTTTAATTTTTCAAGTGATACATACTTTGAGGATCAATTGCTGCTCACAACTGGCCTCCAATTGATTGATCCTTTGTTGCTGGGGAGTTCCTTTCTACCTCGACACTCAGACCTTAAAGTGTTCATTTGGTTTCATGATTTTATGTAACATCCCAGGTAATTAAAGAATAAATAATTTTCATATTTATTAATATTAGAGAATTAAATATGAATTTTAATTAAAAGGGGTTGCTATGTTCGATAGCGTACCCGATACGCAACGATGAGTTTCTTTGAAACTCACGTAGCACACTAGTAATATAATAATATTATGTTAGCTAACAAGTAGCCGTTGTACTGGCGGGAATGAATAGAAATAACTAAAATATGAATAGATATGTTTTTAGATGTTTTTACATTTACCCAATAAAAGATAAAGGCTTAAAATACGGAAAGAGTTCAATTTTAGGCTTTTATACTCTAATTTTCACTAAAGGTTCACTTATCACCTTTTAATGGTGAACCGTCATTAAATATAGTTTTGATCACTCTTATACATTCTTTTGGACCAAATAAAACTTTTATTAAGAATCGGGACATCAAATTTTACTTTGTGTAATTTTTGGTACCTTTCTGATAAAGTTCATTTTTTTTATGAATAGTGTAAAATGTTGCATTTTAATTCAAAACCTCTTTTTGATATAATTTATTTATATGATTAGATTATCTTTTGAATTGGTTTTAAAGTGAAATTAGAATATATTTTTACCATTTTATCCAATGGTGGTCATTGGAATCAATTTCGATTTGAAATTAGACTTAAACTGGTGTCAATCTTTTGATACTTATTGTTTTGTAAAAACACGCTATTTGCTCTGGCAGCGGGAATTAATTATTAAATTAATTAATGTGACTTATATGATTTGAATTTTGTAAAATAGACTTCATTTTTGAATTCGTAATATCAAATATAGCTTAGAGTGAATTTTTGGTAATTTTCTGAAAAACTTCAATTTTGATGAATAGTGAAACCACTAAGTGGTAATCAAGCAAACTGTTTTTTTCAGTTAAATTAAAGTTTACCACTAATGTGTATTGAATTTTGAAAATCCGACATACATGGTTGTCATTAAGAAGTAAAATGTGGTTCAATGAGATTAAAATAATTTTTTGGTGAATAGTAACTTATTAAGTTCTTAATCGCGATTAGTGGTAATTAGGGTAGTTTAATGTATAAATAATGCTTTAATAATATAAAATGACCTAGACACATGTCCCAACCTCATTGGTTGTGTCATGGCCGACCAAGACAAGTCATGGCCTAACTTGGGGACCCCATGTATCCACTTTTGTTGGGAAATAACATAAATTACTTTTTATTAAATGTTAAAGTGAAAATGACACAAACATAATATGTTTTGCGAAAACAATTTTTAAGTAGGGTTATACAAGTCCAAATTTTGATTATAAATATTCAATGGAAAGCTAAAAAGATTTCCTACATCATAGTAATTTTTTTATAATTTTTAGACATTAAATAAATTTAATTATTTATGACATAATAATGATGCAGCGATGACATCATTATTTGACGATTTAAATAAAATGGAAAGATAAAATAAAATCTATGAACTACACATGTCCAAAACCAATTGGATGAATGGATTTCGATGCCTTATCACCTTATCCACGAATTCCATCAATGTGGGACCTTTTAAAACCGAAACACATTTTCAAATAATGTAATGTTTCTTTACTTTCCAAAAGTGCCCCTCCTCTCCTCTTATAAAAGGCCCCCACCTCTACCTCATTTCACACACTCTTCAAGCCTTTGGCTCAGACAACCCCTGCCCATTTGCTCTCTCCACATCCCTCTCCTCATCCTAGAGGATTCCCTTTGGGCATAATCCTTTCAAAGGAAGCCTTTAGGCTCAACTCAAAAGGAGTTACACTTTTTAAAGGTAATTCATTCTCTCATGTTCATTTGTTTTATTTTGCTTCTCCAACCCCCTAAACTCTTTTTATTTACATCTTTTGTAACAACACCAGTATCTTCAATATACTAGGATGTTGTTATAAGATTTATTTGAGATACACTCTCACACAACTACATCAAATGGTTAAAGAACATAAGGTTTCCGTGGATGGCGAAATTCTGCCTCCCGAAACGATGATTGTTCAACACTCATTAAACACCTTCAAAGGTGGCCATTATGATGTCACTATTTTTATATATGATATATAATATGTTTATGTTTTCCTTAAGCTTCTGTTTTTTCATTTTGGTCATACCTTTATGGTTTCCATTATGGGTAAAACACGATATCTTCATTTTAGGAAGCGCGGACTACCGCCCCCTAAAAGTGATTTGATTCGTTAATACCATATGTGGGATGTGTAAAGGATAAAGTTAATGATATTATATATGTTATTATACTGGAATTATAATATACTCTTATATCATTATGATTCCATTCCAGAAAATATGAAATAGAAATGGAAGTAGCGTTCATGCGTACGTACGGCTTACCGTCTCCATGAACGGTGCATTTCATTTCTTACCTCTAAATGTGATGTAATATTATAAATGAATGTATGTACTGGATATAAATGACATATATGATATCTACATCATGAATACCATTCTGGATATAATGAACCTTTGACCAAATTAACAACATGTAAGTGTAAGAAGCCTATTTTTGACTTAAGAACCAAATACCGACAAAATGAACATTATTAACTTAAATGATTACATGATGTTCATAACATGGTATAAAAGGAATAATGAACTTGGAAAAGATTCATAATCAAGTAGAGATTAACTAAAGTTTATTATTCAGGAGTTTAAAGAACGGTCGGGTCAAGTCGGATACGAGGTATGGGAACTTCTTAACCCAATTTCCATTCTTTGGGTTAATCTCCTACTTTCAAATTATGTCATTATATTATTATGTCGTATCTTTTATTTGTACTTTATTTATGTGTACTTATAGTGAATACACATAATGTATCTATTTTATTTTAAAAATTATCTTTGTATGGGACTTCGTCTCAATCTCCTTTCGTTGAGGCATATTTTATTTTATACACAACTTTCTTTTATACGGTGTATAAACCCCTTTGACTTTTACATTTATTCAAAAGGAATCTTTTTATACGAAGCGTTTACTAAACGACAAAAGGGAATGTTTTTTTTCGTACGTATGCGGCGGCAACGACTTCTCCGCCATCGTAACCGTTATTTGAGTTTCGGCTTCCTCTACAAGCCATACCTTCTTTTTTTTTAGAAAAATAAATACCATGTTTTACTTTGGTATTGAAAATGGTTTTCATAATGTTTTTATTATATCAATGTGTTGTATTGATATCTCGTGATTGAAATGTGGAAATTTTATGTTTCCTTTATGCATGTTTTATGTGATATGATTATGTTATGGTTCTTGGGCATTATTATGAAGACGGGTGGTTCCGTGATAAACTAAGGGCGGGTGAGCCCGTTATAGCTCTCCAATGCATTGGGTAACGCGAAGGAGTGAAACGTTAAGGTTTCTCCGAAGAGATTTTAGGGAATATACTGTGATGGGTATTCCAAACGTAACCAAGAGGGTTACCCCCTACGTAAGAATGTTATGAATGCCTCAAGTTACCTTTACGTATTATGATTTATATGATTTATTCATGTTTTTATGAGGTATGTTAAAGTGCCTATGTTTTATGGGTAAAGTATGATTTCATTCTTATGTATATATGAACTCATGTTTCCTTTCCATGTTTTTATAACCCATACTGAGTTTTTACGCTCATCCCAAGTTTTTGAAATGTTTTTCACAGGTCAAGGGAAAGGTACATGATAAGATGATAGAGTCAAGGATGTGTCAAGAAATAATCCATGTTTTATTTTAAATGTGTTTCCATTGATGGGAATGAAGAATACTATCTTTATGTAACCACTTTGTTTATATGTGGAATGTAATGCAAGTTTTATGATCTAATTCTCTAAAACTCTAAACCCGAAAAGATCCTCAACGTGTAATCTTGTAATAACTCAAGATTAAGTAAGGTTTAAGGCTGGGGCCTTATAGTTGGTATCAGAGGTCGGTTTAGACAACTTTAGGAGTTAGAAAAGTGTTAAATTATAATATGATTGAAATGATATAGCATTTACGGATTACCATGTTGCTTCGCCTAAGATATTTCGGTGTTCAGAATGGTTTTCCGCAGAGGAAACAAAGCAGCTATGTTGGGACGACATCAGGAGGAAGAAAACCTTCCAAATCAGCAACCTGAGATGGTCAGAATCGGAACTGAACAGTTTGTTGCAGTGATGGAACAGTTGACTCAGGCTATAAATGGTGGTGGTATCCATGCACGAGATCAGCCAGATCAACCGCAGAGGAACATGTCAGTGGTGGAACATTTCATGAGGCAACATCCCCCATCATTCAGAGGATCATCTGACCCTGTGCTAGCTGAAGGGTGGATTAAAGCACTGGAGAAGATTTTTGATGTCATGGGGTGTTCAGAAAATCAAAAGGTTAGTCTTGCTATTTATCGTTTGGAGGGTGAGGCAGATCAGTGGTGGTCTATGGTTAAAAATATCAGGGACGCCGATGAGATTGATGCTCTTGACTGGGATGAATTCAAAGGTATGTTTCTTGAGAAGTATTTTCCCAAGGCTGTTCGACTTAGGATGGAAAATCAATTCTTGGAATTGAGGCAAGAGGAAGACTCAGTGGCTGCCTATGAAGAAAAGTTCACTCGATTGGCAAGGTATGCTCCAAATTTTATCCGGGACCTTGATAGTAAAATCAATCGTTTTTACACAGGATTAAAGCCAAAGTATCGAAGGGCATTAGCTTCTCGTGAGTTTAAAAGTTATGAAAAGCTTGTTCGATGTGCTGAGAAGGTGGAAATGGAGTTTGCCGATGACCAAGTTTTCTATAACAACCAGCAGAAGAAGAGACCGAGGTGGCATGAGAAAGGTAAGAATTCTTCAAAAAAGTCTGATGGTAAGAAAACTAAGTTTCCAGTTTGTGATAAATGTGGAAAAAGGCATACTGGGGAATGTCTTCTGAATTCTGGGAAGTGCTACCGATGTGGTAAGATGGGACATAAGGCTCGTGATTGCACTGAAAATGATCAAGGTGAAGGTAAGAATAAATTTGATTTACAGTTAGTGAAATGTTATAAGTGCAATGAGATGGGTCACTATGCAAACGAGTGTCCGACAAAGAGCTTGAGTGATGGGAAGCAGTTAGACTACAAGCAGAAAGGGGTGGTGAAATCCTTTGCAACAACTTCAGCAGATGTTGGGCCATCGAATGAAGTGGTGTCAGCTCCAGGGAGCTCAGTATTTTTCGAAGTTTGACTTGAGGTCGGGGTACCATCAGTTGAAAGTAAAAGAAGCAGATGTTCCGAAGATTGTGTTCCGTACTAGATATGTCCATTATGAATTTGTAGTTATGCCTTTGGGGTTAACCAATGCACCTGTTGTATTCATGGACCTTATAAAAAAAAAATTTCCATGAGTTCTTGGATAAGTTTGTGTTTGTGTTTTGAGGTTTGTGAAGAGGTTATGTGTGCCTTGTGATTCACAGTTGAAGAATGAGTTGTTTTTTCATCCTGGCAGTACTAAGATGTATGGAGATCTGCGGGAGTATTACTGGTGGGATGGAATGAAAAGGGATATTGCTGATTTTACTGTGAAGTGTTTGACTTGTCAGCAGGTTAAAGCAGAGCGGCAGTTACCGAAAGGGATGCTTCAGCCTTTACCAGTGCCAGAGTGGAAATGGGAGAATATATCCATGGACTTTGTTGTTGGATTACCAAAGACATCTCGAGGTAATAATGCAATCTGGGTTATTGTTGATCGCTTGACCAAATCTGCTCATTTCCTTGCTATACGAGATACTTTCTCTCTTGATCAACTTTCCCGTTTGTATCTTAAAGAGATAGTCAGGTTACATGGAGTTCCTCTCTCCATTGTATCGGATCGTGATCCCAGGTTTACTTCTAACTTTTGGAAAGGCCTTCAGAAGTCGTTGGGTACTGAATTAAATTTTAGTACAACTTTTCATCCTCAATCAGATGGACAGTCAGAACGAACAATTTAGACATTGGAGGATATGCTACGAGCTTGTTCTATGGATTATCAGGGAAGTTGGGACCAACATCTTTCTTTGGTTGAGTTTTCATATAATAACAGTTTTCATTCTAGTATACAGATGGCACCATTTCAGGCATTATATGGGAAGCGGTGTCGAACTCCAGCTTTCTGGGATGAAGTGGGTGAAAGAAAGTTGATGGGACCAGAATTGGTAGAAGAGATGGCAGAAAAAGTTCAGCTGATTCAGAAACACATGAGAACAGCTCAGAGCAGGCAGAAGAGTTATGCGAATAACCGGAGGAAGGATCTATCTTTCGAGGTAGGTGATCATGTTTTTCTCAAGGTTTCTCCTTGAAAAAGTGTGATGAGATTTGGTAAGAAAGGAAAGTTGAGTCCAAGGTTTATTGGACCATACGAAATTCTGGAAAGAGTTGGATCAGTTGCATACCGAGTGGCTTTACCTCCGAGTTTATCTCAGGTACACAATGTTTTTCACGTTTCGATGTTGAGAAAGTATATGCCAGATCCATCTCATGTTTTGAGTCCAGAGGTAGTTCAGCTGGAAGAGAACCTATCTTATGAGGAACAACCGGTCCAGATTCTTGACCACAGGGAGCAAGTGTTACGGAATAAGGTGATTCACCAGGTAAAGGTTTTGTGGAAAAACCACATGATTGAAGAGGCAACGTGGGAATCTGAAAATGCTATGAGGGTTAAATACCCCCACTTATTTTGATAAGGGAATAAAATTGCGAGGACGCAATTCTCAAAAGGGGGGAAGGATGTAACATCCCAGGTAATTAAAGAATAAATAATTTTCATATTTATTAATATTAGAGAATTAAATATGAATTTTAATTAAAAGGGGTTGCTATGTTCGATAGCGTACCCGATACGCAACGATGAGTTTCTTTGAAACTCACGTAGCACACTAGTAATATAATAATATTATGTTAGCTAACAAGTAGCCGTTGTACTGGCGGGAATGAATAGAAATAACTAAAATATGAATAGATATGTTTTTAGATGTTTTTACATTTACCCAATAAAAGATAAAGGCTTAAAATACGGAAAGAGTTCAATTTTAGGCTTTTATACTCTAATTTTCACTAAAGGTTCACTTATCACCTTTTAATGGTGAACCGTCATTAAATATAGTTTTGATCACTCTTATACATTCTTTTGGACCAAATAAAACTTTTATTAAGAATCGGGACATCAAATTTTACTTTGTGTAATTTTTGGTACCTTTCTGATAAAGTTCATTTTTTTATGAATAGTGTAAAATGTTGCATTTTAATTCAAAACCTCTTTTTGATCTAATTTATTTATATGATTAGATTATCTTTTGAATTGGTTTTAAAGTGAAATTAGAATATATTTTTACCATTTTATCCAATGGTGGTCATTGGAATCAATTTCGATTTGAAATTAGACTTAAACTGGTGTCAATCTTTTGATACTTATTGTTTTGTAAAAACACGCTATTTGCTCTGGCAGCGGGAATTAATTATTAAATTAATTAATGTGACTTATATGATTTGAATTTTGTAAAATAGACTTCATTTTTGAATTCGTAATATCAAATATAGCTTAGAGTGAATTTTTGGTAATTTTCTGAAAAACTTCAATTTTGATGAATAGTGAAACCACTAAGTGGTAATCAAGCAAACTGTTTTTTTCAGTTAAATTAAAGTTTACCACTAATGTGTATTGAATTTTGAAAATCCGACATACATGGTTGTCATTAAGAAGTAAAATGTGGTTCAATGAGATTAAAATAATTTTTTGGTGAATAGTAACTTATTAAGTTCTTAATCGCGATTAGTGGTAATTAGGGTAGTTTAATGTATAAATAATGCTTTAATAATATAAAATGACCTAGACACATGTCCCAACCTCATTGGTTGTGTCATGGCCGACCAAGACAAGTCATGGCCTAACTTGGGGACCCCATGTATCCACTTTTGTTGGGAAATAACATAAATTACTTTTTATTAAATGTTAAAGTGAAAATGACACAAACATAATATGTTTTGCGAAAACAATTTTTAAGTGGGGTTATACAAGTCCAAATTTTGATTATAAATATTCAATGGAAAGCTAAAAAGATTTCCTACATCATAGTAATTTGTTTATAATTTTTAGACATTAAATAAATTTAATTATTTATGACATAATAATGATGCAGCGATGACATCATTATTTGACGATTTAAATAAAATGGAAAGATAAAATAAAATCTATGAACTACACATGTCCAAAACCAATTGGATGAATGGATTTCGATGCCTTATCACCTTATCCACGAATTCCATCAATGTGGGACCTTTTAAAATCGAAACACATTTTCAAATAATGTAATGTTTCTTTACTTTCCAAAAGTGCCCCTCCTCTCCTCTTATAAAAGGCCCCCACCTCTACCTCATTTCACACACTCTTCAAGCCTTTGGCTCGGCCAACCCCTGCCCATTTGCTCTCTCCACATCCCTCTCCTCATCCTAGAGGATTCCCTTTGGGCAGAATCCTTTCAAAGGAAGCCTTTAGGCTCAACTCAAAAGGAGTTACACTTTTTAAAGGTAATTCATTCTCTCATGTTCATTTGTTTTATTTTGCTTCTCCAACCCCCTAAACTCTTTTTATTTACATCTTTTGTAACAACACCAGTATCTTCAATATACTAGGATGTTGTTATAAGATTTATTTGAGCTACACTCTCACACAACTACATCAAATGGTTAAAGAACATAAGGTTTCCGTGGATGGCGAAATTCTGCCTCCCGAAACGATGATTGTTCAACACTCATTAAACACCTTCAAAGGTGGCCATTATGATGTCACTATTTTTATATATGATATATAATATGTTTATGTTTTCCTTAAGCTTCTGTTTTTTCATTTTGGGCATACCTTTATGGTTTCCATTATGGGTAAAACACGATATCTTCATTTTAGGAAGCGCGGACTACCGCCCCCTAAAAGTGATTTGATTCGTTAATACCATATGTGGGATGTGTAAAGGATAAAGTTAATGATATTATATATGTTATTATACTGGAATTATAATATACTCTTATATCATTATGATTCCATTCCAGAAAATATGAAATAGAAATGGAAGTAGCGTTCATGCGTACGTACGGCTTACCGTCTCCATGAACGGTGCATTTCATTTCTTACCTCTAAATGTGATGTAATATTATAAATGAATGTATGTACTGGATATAAATGACATATATGATATCTACATCATGAATACCATTCTGGATATAATGAACCTTTGACCAAATTAACAACATGTAAGTGTAAGAAGCCTATTTTTGACTTAAGAACCAAATACCGACAAAATGAACATTATTAACTTAAATGATTACATGATGTTCATAACATGGTATAAAAGGAATAATGAACTTGGAAAAGATTCATAATCAAGTAGAGATTAACTAAAGTTTATTATTCAGGAGTTTAAAGAACGGTCGGGTCAAGTCGGATACGAGGTATGGGAACTTCTTAACCCAATTTCCATTCTTTGGGTTAATCTCCTACTTTCAAATTATGTCATTATATTATTATGTCGTATCTTTTATTTGTACTTTATTTATGTGTACTTATAGTGAATACACATAATGTATCTATTTTATTTTAAAAATTATCTTTGTATGGGACTTCGTCTCAATCTCCTTTCGTTGAGGCATATTTTATTTTATACACAACTTTCTTTTATACGGTGTATAAACCCCTTTGACTTTTACATTTATTCAAAAGGAATCTTTTTATACGAAGCGTTTACTAAACGACAAAAGGGAATGTTTTTTTTCGTACGTATGCGGCGGCAACGACTTCTCCGCCGTCGTAACCGTTATTTGAGTTTCGGCTTCCTCTACAAGCCATACCTTCTTTTTTTTTAGAAAAATAAATACCATGTTTTACTTTGGTATTGAAAATGGTTTTCATAATGTTTTTATTATATCAATGTGTTGTATTGATATCTCGTGATTGAAATGTGGAAATTTTATGTTTCCTTTATGCATGTTTTATGTGATATGATTATGTTATGGTTCTTGGGCATTATTATGAAGACGGGTGGTTCCGTGATAAACTAAGGGCGGGTGAGCCCGTTATAGCTCTCCAATGCATTGGGTAACGCGAAGGAGTGAAACGTTAAGGTTTCTCCGAAGAGATTTTAGGGAATATACTGTGATGGGTATTCCAAACGTAACCAAGAGGGTTACCCCCTACGTAAGAATGTTATGAATGCCTCAAGTTACCTTTACGTATTATGATTTATATGATTTATTCATGTTTTTATGAGGTATGTTAAAGTGCCTATGTTTTATGGGTAAAGTATGATTTCATTCTTATGTATATATGAACTCATGTTTCCTTTCCATGTTTTTATAACCCATACTGAGTTTTTACGCTCATCCCAAGTTTTTGAAATGTTTTTCACAGGTCAAGGGAAAGGTACATGATAAGATGATAGAGTCAAGGATGTGTCAAGAAATAATCCATGTTTTATTTTAAATGTGTTTCCATTGATGGGAATGAAGAATACTATCTTTATGTAACCACTTTGTTTATATGTGGAATGTAATGCAAGTTTTATGATCTAATTCTCTAAAACTCTAAACCCGAAAAGATCCTCAACGTGTAATCTTGTAATAACTCAAGATTAAGTAAGGTTTAAGGCTGGGGCCTTATATTTTAATTATTGAAATTATTTTTTTAATGATAATGGGTTATACTACCAATTAAAAGGTAGTATTGTGGGATGTAAATCCTAAACAAAATTCTGTCATTGGGTTGTGCCTCGAGGTGACAAAATGGTAGACTGTTCAGGTTATGAATCCAGGTAGGAAAAGGCTGGCTGAGTTTTAGCCCCCAGGGAAAAAAGTATTTGTAATTGGTTTGTGACTCCAAGTGTGAAAATGTCACTATAAGATTCCATTTTAGTAGTATATCTCTCTCTCATTTTGTGAGAGGGGTGAAGAGTGGACTAGGACCATTTGAATCCAAACAACTATAAAAATCATTATGCTCATTTATTTTTATTTTCTAATACATTAAATTTATACTCAAATATACTTTAAAATTAATTTTAAAAAGGAAAATTCACCCCCTCTTACTTAATTTTACATCTTAACTATGGAACAATAATTAGTATCAGAGCTTGAACCTAAGATTTATATATTTCATTTTCTAACCTTTTCCAAAATTAACCGTCAAGGGGAAAATTTATATTTAAGATGACAAGAACAAGCTAGAATAATGGATGGATAACAAAAAACCACATTATTTTGATGGAAATGACTATTTATATTGACAATCATGGATGGAAGAATTCTTAAAGAAAATTATAATTGATCAGTGGATAATCATGGAAAAACCATACAAGCTTCCTAAAGGTGAACCTAAATCATTAATTATCAATGATATGGTAAATTTTGTGATTAATTACATGGTGATGAATATTTTATATTGTGAAATAAATAGGAATGTGTATAGTCATGTATCTATATGTAAAAATTCACATGGAATATGGAAAATTCTACAGGCTACACATCTTGTCTCAAATATCTTATTAGAACTAAGTTAGGCATACTTAGAAATGAATATTAAGAATTAAAATTGAGTGAATAAGAAAATGTTAATCAAATGTTCCATATATTTACTAGTATTGTAAATGGAATGAGTTACTTTGGATAAACTCTATAAAATCCTATCCTTATTGAAAGAGTGCTTAGAACACTTCCTAAGTAGTGGCATGCAAAAACAGTTGCTATAGATGAAAGTAAAAAACTTTAAGGAATATACACTTGATGAGCTTATTAGATCATTATTTTCATATGAGTTACAACTGAAAAATATTTTAGAATAATATAATACAAATAATAAAGGAATTGAATTTAAATAAAATGTTACCACTTACACTTATAATTCCTAGTTATAGACCAATGATATAAATGATTCTATATATGTTACAAAAGGAGAATATAAAATAAATAAAGGCTATTAAATGTGATCGCAGAAAGACTATCCTAAATAGTAATAGAAGAAAAGTAATGTTATTTCTAATGATACTCATGATATAATGTTTCATGAGTGTAGAAAAATGGGGTACATCAAGCCTGATTTCCAAATATCAAAAAAGTAAAATAATTAGAGGAATTAATATAATAATGAAAAGAAATTCATGGAAACCGGATGGATTTGCAATAAGGATTAAAGTTCTGATGGGGAATCTAGTTTATAAAATAATAATAGAAATTTTTTCTTAATTTCTTCATCAAATCAGGTGATTCTACTTATTATTCTTCCCTTGAATCTAACTCTGAAAAACCCAATCTAAGGAATTTCTTAAAGAGGTTGGAATACTTGATCATAAAGTTAAAAATATCACTAGAATATATAATAATCTTAAAATTAAATATAATGTTTTTCTTAAAGAAAATGAAGAGTTTAAAAACTCTATTTAGGAAGGATTAAAATATGAAAAGATTGATTTGAATTCTGTACGTGTAGATATGGAAAATTCTCAAGATAATCTAATTTTTTTTCTTTTTGAAAATGAAAAATTAAATCAAGAATTTTATTTCATATCAAAATTATATGAATATAAAATAAGGAATTTTGATATTGTTCTTAAGGAAAATGAACAACTCAAAAATGAAATTGAAAGTTTAAAGTCAAACTTGTCCATTTTTGTTCAAAGAAAAGAACACTTTGATAAAATTTCATCTTTAAATAATATGAAAAAATATACCTAATATTGGTTATGATAATAATTTAACCAAAGTATACAAGACTTTATTTTTTAAAATCACTAATAGAAGTATATCTACTTCTACATGTTTTACATGTCATAGGAAAGGTCATTATGAAAATGAGTGCACCTTAAAATTTTAATAATCTACTGGACATACTAAGAATTTCATTTATAGATATTTATATTCTATATTTAGTATAAAAAATGTTTGAAATCAATTTGGGTTACCAAGAATTCATATTCTAATCCCATCAGACCCAAATTTTCATGGGTACCGAAACATTATTAAATCTGTTTTTGTAGGATGTATATCTTGGGAGCATAAGAAAAGATGTTTGGTACATGGATAGTTTATTCTCAAGACACATTAATGTTGAAATATCAAACTTTATATCATTTAATAAATGTGATAAAGGTAATTTTAGTTCTGATGATAAATATAAAATAAAGGTAAATTTTTTTGGTGAGGTTGAAATTTCTAATTATGTTACTATTTCTGAAGTTTTATAAAATTAAGGATTGAAATATAATTTAATAATTATTTCACAATCATGTGATAATGAAAATTTTTTAAATTTAAAAATGAAAAATTAATTTTATTTAAGATAAATATTTTTTGTTTCATGCAAACAAAAACAACATTTATTAAATTAATCTTACTAAATTAACTGATCAAAATGTAAAATTTATGAATGCTATACAATATGATAACATCTTGTGGAATGGGAGGTTGGACATGATAGTTTCAGGTTGATGAACAAGCTTTCCAAGAACAAAATAGTTCCACAGTTACCTGAACTTAAAGAAGACAACACCTTTGTTTTTGAATCATTATAGGCAGGTAAACAACACAAAAGTGGTTTCAAGTTAATTAAAGAAGTAAAAACTACGAGGCCTCTTAATATTATTAATTTGGTCCTATTAAAACTACTAGTTTGGATGGTAAGTTGTATTGTTTTGTTATTATTTATGATTTTACTAGATAAACATGGGTTTATTTTATTACACTCAAATATGAAACTTTATCCAAGTTTTTCACTTTTTGTAAATTTGTTCAAAATGAGAAATGAAACTCGATTACATAAATTAAATGTAATAATTATGGTGAATTTAAAAATTTATAATTTATCCAATTATGTGAATAAAATGGGTATTCTCACTACTTTTAAGCTCCTAGAAAACCATAATGAAATGGTGTAGCATAAAGGAAAAATAGAACTCTTCAAGAAATTTCTAAAAGAATGTTAAATTAGTTTAATCTACATAAATATTTTTGGGGAGAGGATGTGAATAAATATTATTATGTTACCAATATAATTATCTCAAGAAATTTTTTGAAAAGGACACCTTATGAGCTTTGGAATGAGAGAAAACCTAAATTTTTCTATTTTAGAGTATTTGGATGCAAAGTTTTTATTCTCAATACTAAGTATATTTTAGAAAAACTTGATGAAAAATATTATGATGATATTTTGTTTGGATATTCAAATAATAGTAAGGTATATAGAGTATATAATAAAAGAACCTTGATTGTTGAAGAATCAATTCATGTTAAGTTTGATGAAAAATTATTGAATATAAGAGATGATGATATTGATCAACTTGAGGATGAATTTAGAGATTTTAATTTTGAATATTAATAACCTCAAAATGAAGATATACATATTTAAGGGAGCATATTTATTCTCAATACGAACCTATTAGTGAAATATCTTATAATACTCATAGATATAATCCTATAGATAATTTGATTGGAAGTTTTGAATTAAATGTTTAAACTAGAAAATCTATTATGAATATTTGTGCTTACCATGTTTTCATTTTTAATTTTGTACCTAGGAATATTTTTGAGTATTTAAATGATTCTATTTGGATCTTTTATATTAAAGATGATTTAAATTAGTCTACTAAAAATAATGCATGGTCTTTAGTTTTTTAACCAAATGATTCTCATATTATTAGAACACATTCGATCTTTATAAACAAACTTGATGAATATAGAAATATTTTTAACAATAAAGCTATATTAGTGGATCAATTATATTCTCAATAATATGGTATTGATTTTAAAGAATATTTTATACTCGTTGATAAATTAGAAGTAATTAGAATATTATTATGTCATTTTAGATTTCATATATTTAAATTATTTCAAATGGATGTCAAAACCACTTTTCTAAATGGTTATATTTCTGAATAGGTATATGTTAGACAACCCCCTGGTATTCAAAATGAAAAGAATTTTGATTTTTTTAAAAATATTTAAGTGTTTATATGGTTTGAAACAAGCCCCTCAAGCTTGGTATAAAAGTTTAACTAGTTTTATTTTGAAAAAAAATTTTGAGAAGGGAAAAGTTGATCCTAATTTGTTTGTTAATAAAAGTTTTAATGATATCTTTATTGAAAAAAATTTTTGTTGATGAAATTATTTTTGTACATCCATATGAAAATTTGTGTAATGAATTATCAAATTTGATTAATTCTAAATTTGATATGAGTATGATGAGAAAACTGAAATTCTTTCTTGGTTTGTAAATATTTCAAATAAATGATGGTATTTTTATAATCAATCCAAGTATGCTAAATATCCAGTGAAGAGATTTGGTTTAGACTCATATAAAATTGAAAAAACTCATATGAGTACAACTTGCAAATTGGATTTAGATTAATCTAGAAAATATGTTTATGTTAATACTTAATGAGGCATGATTGGATCTTTAATATACTTAACCGATTCAAGGACTAATTTATTTTTTGCAGTTTTCATTTGTGTTAGATTTTAAAGTAACCCTAAGAAAGGTCACATTAAGTCCGTTAAGAATATTATTAGATATATTAAAGTATATTTGAATCTTTTTTATTTAATCCTAAAAAAACTAATTTTGATTACAGAAGTTATCCTAATTCTGATTTTTGTGGATGCAAGATAGATAGAAAAAGAACTTTAGGTAAGTGATATTTACTTTGTAATTTTTTATTTTATTATTCTTTGAAGGAAAAAAATTATGTTTCTCTTTCAACTGTCGAATCTGAATACACAACCGCTATATATTGTTGTTCTCAATACTTATAGATTAAGAATACAATTTTTGAATTTGGTTTTCATTTTGATAAGATTACTATATTCTATGAAAAAAATTCTGATATTTCTATTTCATAAAATACCTTACAACACTGTTGGACTAAACACGTAGATTTTAGATATCACTTCATGAGAGAATATGTTCAAAAGTGTATACTAGTATGAAATATGTTTCATTATAAAAATAGTTGGATAATATATTTACCAAAACCATATATTTAGATAATTTTGATAAAATAAAAATTGAACTTGGAATAATGGAAATTTAATCATGAATCATATATTTAGGGGTATTTTGAAAAGTATTTTGAGCTAAATCTAAAAATATATTCTTATTATCTTGTGTGTATATTGTATCTATTTTATCCCGTTGGTTCACCGGAATATTCTTAAATAGTTGGTTACTATTTAATTCATTTCAAATCATTATATCATTCATTAAAAATATTGAAATTTTTTGATGGATTCATAAGGAATTTATATCTACACATACTATTTGAATATGTATGAATTTAAGGGAAGTCTAGTTATGTAAAATTATAAGGGTTAGTTTATTTCCTAGTTATGACCATTTATCTTATGGGGAGTATTTTAAACCTTACACCATTGGTACATTTAAGGATACATTGAAAACTATTTTTGATAAATTTCAAAAAGTGGGAGATTTTTTTTTGGAATTGCTGTTTATTTTTTAATTATCAAAAAGAGAGATAATGTTGAATTAGATCCTTGACCCAATTTATTATCATTTTCTATAATTGAAATAATTCTAAATTCTTATACACTGTAAGATTTGTTTGTTTTGATTTTTTATATATTTTGGATAAATTGTAAAGTAGATGTCATAAGTGACCTTGATAAGTGACCTTGATAAGTGACCTTAAGAAGTGACCTTGAGAAGTGACCTTGAGAAGTAAACTTAAGAAGTTACCTTGAGAATTCACCTTGATAAGTGACCCTAATAGGTGACCTTCAGAATTTACCTTGAAATGTGACATTGAGAAGTTTCCAAGAAAATTAACCTTGATTAGTGACCATGATAAGTGACCATAATAAGTGAAATTGAGTTAAGTGACCATGATTAATGTTTTAATGAGTGAAAATTTGGAAAAGTTTGGAAGTGACTGTGAGTGAAGTGACCATGAGTGAAAATTTGACAATGTAAGGAAGTGACCATGAGTGAAATTTTTACAGAGTATGAAAGTGACAGTGAGTGAAAGTTTGACAAATTTTTTAAGTGAACATGAGTGAATTGATCATGATTTAAAATTTGACAAATTATGGAAGTGATCGTGAGTAAATTTTTTAAAAAGTTTGGAAGTTCCCACATGAAAAAAATGAAGTAACTGCATGAAAAAAATGAAGTTACCGCAAGAATAAAAATGAAGTGACTACAAGTTGAAATTTTTAAAATTATTAAACATATCCTATGATCCATGGTCACTTAATTACTTTATTATATTTTTTATGAAAACATGCTCTGTTTTATTTTTTACTTCTATATTTCAAATTACTGCATGTTTGTTCAACATTTTTATCTTGAATAAATTATTCCTTAAATAATTATTAATTATTTTATTAATAAGGAATTTTATTTAGAAGAATTTTATATATGATTAAAATCTCATTGCATGAGTTTAAGTTTCACACTATTTTCTTGGGAAAACACGAGTTTCAAATTAAATGTGGTTAGAATTTGAACAGTTTATCTCATATAATTTATAGTATTTTTCCAAGGGACTTTAATATTGATTATAATTATTTTTTGGTACTATATTAATTATTCTAATTTTTTTTCACTATACATCATGTTTTTAATATTACAGATCATACAAGTATTTTTTCATGCGCATTCAATGAAGAAATCACATGCTGCATTGGGAAAGATGAACTACAATGGGCTTCATACTTTGAATCTTCTGTGAATAGAATAAATCTATACAAGGAGTATGATAGATCCATATTGATATAATGAGGTTGGGGATTTTATTTAACTATACAAGTGAGACATAATTTTATGATCAAATACTACTCTCAATTGAACTTCAATCATTTGATACTTTGTTACTAGAGAGTAACTTGATGCCTTGACACTTAGACCTTAAAGTATACATCTAGTTCTGTGGGTTTAATTCTTTCTAAACATTATTGTGTGTGTAATTTTAATGGGTTGTACTACCCATTAAAAGGTAAGGTTGGGATTTGTAACTCAAAAAAATAATAATAATCAGGCATTAGATTGTGCCTCCAGATGGGAAAATGGTAGACTATTTAGGTTGTGCCTCTAGGTAGAAAAAAGGCAGGATGTTTTTAGGTATCTAGGGGGAAAAAGTATATGTAATTGGGTTGTGACTCTAGTTGTGAACAATTATTTATAAGGTTTCATTTTATTGGGTGTCACATCTCTTAGTTTGTGAGAGACGTGAAGAGTGGATTAGGATTATTTAGATCTAAACTACTATAAAAATTATTGTTTCCATTTCGTTTTATTTTACACTATATTAACTTTAAAGCTCAGATATAATTTTAAATTAATTTCTAAAAGGACAATTCATACCCCTCTTTACTAGTTTCCCATCTTAACTCTAGACCAACACATTTGGCCTCCAATTATATCCACAAGGTCATTATTAAGACAAGGAATTCCAATTAATTAATTATAAATAAATTATCATTAATTAAAATATTAAAAGATCTCATATTCAAAGGAAAAGTAACACTTGTCAAAAGATTTACCATATATCACTACCTAGTCAGAAACATGACCATCCATCCATAGAAAGTTTGTCTAGAAATTCCAAATTCATTTAGAGAAAAATTCCTATCATGTGGTAATAAGGAAAAGTACGATTTAATATAGTTATATTATAACATTATA
Organism: Viscum album; assembly: GCA_963277665.1. Taxonomy (NCBI): domain Eukaryota; kingdom Viridiplantae; phylum Streptophyta; class Magnoliopsida; order Santalales; family Viscaceae; genus Viscum; species Viscum album. The sequence goes on from OY728141.1 coordinate 1,433,623,128, forward strand.
ATAAATCTGAATAAACAATGTAACTTAAAATACAACATCATCCAATGGAGTTCAACCCACTCTTGATACCCTCATAGTTCTAATATGAGAAAAAACCGTAAATAAATTCCATGTTTTGATGGAAAATTCGACAAAAATTAACCAAAATCCGTATAAGAATGATCAAGGGACTTACCTTCATCTAAGAAATCACCAATGATACATGTTCATAGTTATAGGACATCCTCTAACCATACTGGTCCAACACTCCATCGATCTTGGAAAATTATCTCATGATCTAATGGAATTGTCATCCAATCCTTTAAGAAAGATAACACTAATGATAAATCAGTGACCAATATGATCAAAGGAGAGAGGATTAAATGAGAATTAAGATGTCAAATAATCAAAAAGGATTAAACTTATAGAGAGGATCACCACAATGAATGACAATGAGATCCATTCCTGTAGAAGGAAGGAGGTAGTCAAGATTGAAGAAGATTGAAGGATCTATTCTAGATTCTCCATAGGATCACATAAAGATACATATCGGATCAAGAGAAGGTTTTGTATGGAGGAATATTGAAGAAAATGATCAAAATGTTCTAAAAAATCCAAGTCAAGGGTGATAAAATGGAGTGAACCTCAGTGGCTAAAAAGGTCAAATGACCATTCATTAAAATTTGTTTCTCACGCCCCATCAGCTAGCTTGTTACGGTTCATGGGATGGTCGGTGAGAACTGCTGGGTAATAGGATCAATACCTACCTCACAGGATGGATAATGCAGTCTCACCAATTGGTCAGTGAGAGCTGCTTAGTAGCAGGGTCTCTTCCCACCCCACCAACCAGTCGGTGCTGTTGTTGTAACCCATCTAGCTTGACCAAGACTCTGACCTTCTTCTAAGTTCAATTTCAACAACCATGCTTCCCTTCAAGTCTAAAAAACACTTCTCAAGGATTTATAGACATTAATCGTCTTATTTCGATACCTGGTACTCCAAATGATCTGTCCACTATATGAAAAGTATAAATTCCCTCCAAAATTTACAACCATAACAAAACAAGTTGTCACAATCTCCCCACCATAGTAGTTCTCATGATTGAGAAGTTTTGGTGTCATGAAAACCAAATATCATGACGTACTTCGATCGCTACATATATGGAGTTCTCTAAATACAATATTGGAATGTTGAATAATTCCTCAAGGGTATGCTCAATTCTGAATGCTCATCATGCTACTGCTATGTGACTCCAAGTACAATCACCAGAAGCCGAGCCAAAATCTCACTATCTTTTAACATTGAGATAGTGATGACCGTATCCATTGAACTTTACACCCCATGGTTTCTTCCATATATTCCTAATAAAACAAAATGGTTCTCCCCACTATAGTAATATCCATATAGAACAATTTCTCGATAATCCAACATCACTCTCAGTGATGTTTAGTTTTATCATGCTCGATCAAAACAATACGTGGGTTAATTTTCGATACCCACACCTTGTTATTGGTTCTAAGATAGACCAATGAGTCTCTATCAAAAAATTCTACCTAAAATAACTAACCATTCTTGAAAGGTCCTAATGGATTTTCAACACCCCAGTTTTACCTGATACGATGATCTCTACACAGTTCTAACCCACCTCATTCAGCTTTATGTTGAAACACTAGTCAGTACATTTCCATCCATCGTCCTACAAAGGTAACTAGCCTAAAAAACATAACCTCCATGAATCCATTAGTCAAATTTTCTTAATCCTTAAAGGGATCAATAAATCATTCCAACATACTAACTGAAGTATGAACTGACTTTAAAGGAGTTTTCCCCATTTGGTTCCCCAACCGCTTGCACTAGCCACAAGTATCTCAACTGTCAATCAATGCACCAACAATCTAGATCCCCCTGGATAACATCAATTTTCTACTAAATAAAAATCCCACACATTATCTCTATCTAGTGATATATATGAATAAAACACCATACATTCAACATGGAACCAGAAACTCTCTGGTCTACTAAACATCGGTCCTCTGGTGTCATCATGATAGTTAAATGGTCTGTCTTTCACAAACCATGACCCTTACCTCAATAGTGGTCATTTCTCACACAAATGAGTTGATACTTCCCACCAAAGAAGTATAATTATATTTAAATCAAAACACACATTGGTCTAACCAGTTTACAACTAGATCATCATCAAACATGATGACTAAGTGCAACTATCCATTCAATCGATTACCAAAGAAAAACACCATGCAATACTATACCTGTATTGATTAGAATAAATTAAAATGTATCCAATAATCCATTCTCAATATGTGTACTTTTATCCAACAATATATGCATAGGTTATGAATTTTAACCCATATGGGTCTCATCTCTATATGCATGAAACATTTTCTGAACCATGGCATTACCACCAATGACATCTCTGGTTGACTATACAAATGTACCTTGGTCTATTATCGATGTTTTATTCCACCATAGAGATAACTCTATAAGCATTAAACACTAGCTACCAAGCCCCATGAGCATCATTCCAAACACATAGGTTTCTATTATTAAGAGTGTCCTTGAACTAATAATGTCAGTGAATAACTACCACCAGATCTTTTGGATTCATCCACAAAACTAGAAACATTATCAATGGTCTCCTCACCACCCCACTTTCACCATTTCAACCAAACCCACATGTAACCAATGTATAAATTATCATGAATTAAGGATCTCCTAACAAGGTAATACAAAATTACTTGTTATGAAAAAAATATTGATTCTTTCATGGGTCACAGACCTCCAAGATGAACTTACTCTCCATTATAGCTATCTAAGAACCATAAGGCACCAAATCCTCTATCTGAGAACTCACAAAGCTCCACTTCAAGAAAGGAAAATACTTAATACCGAGTGTTACCATGAACCACCCATCACACAGGTGTCAGTTCATGCTATTGGGTGTCTACTATGCTATGAAACTAAACCTTTTAGTTTGAGTACTATAACTCAAGGTGATCTATACTCTCAGGTTTCAAGACAAATTACAAGAACTTTATTTCGGCATTCCAAAGGTTAATAACATACACATGGAATTTATATCAATGAAAACTACCCCTTAACATTAACCTTGAATACCCATTCATAAGGAATACCCTCACTCAGGTTACTTCTAAGTAGTATACGACACTGACTTTCTAGTGACTAGGTTTGTATTTAAGGCCTCAGGGTCTTCCACAAAAACCATACAAGGTTTCACTAGGGGTTATAACCCATAGAACATCATATAGGCATTTCACCACTGAAATTCTATAATATATTCTCCCTTAGTCTAACCACATTGAGGGGATGCAGACACCTGGTTTGGTTAAATAGAATTACATTAGGTTCTATATGGATCACTCCATATAGGTTACCATAAACACCTTAATTAACTAGACCTATCTATTAGCTACTTGAACAAGGTTATTACCAAGTAATTAATGCCTTAAAATGACCAAACAAGAGCACTACACCATCTATGCACGAATGTACTACATCATGATCACCATCATCATTTCCATCATCATTTCTATTATCGTCGTAGCTCAGGTGCACCACACCGTAGTCTCACATGACCTACTATCAGAAGTAGACACACATAGGGGTTAAATTGATTAGAAATTCACCAAGAAATCATATATGTTGATATAGTAAAAGTTTTTTACACTAAAACTATTGAGTCATCCATCATGAGTATAATCATATATAAGAAGCATATATATCATGAGAAACCTACATGTTGAAAATAATGCATGCAATGCCTCTTGAAAAAATGACAAAGAGTCAAATCCATATGAAATAATAACCTCAAAATCCATGTGTATAACATTAGGTAAAAAAATACGATCATAATAATGAAAACCAAAAAAATCAATCCTATGCCATGGTAACTTGGAATTACCTCAAAAATGGTTTTCATGACACGCCATAATGAGTTTCATTAGAAGCTTCGATACATTCCAATTTCACCTATCTACCAACTCCACAAAATAGGAAAAAAAATACTTTTTTCCTTTGATAAAATTTTGTAACATCCCAAATCTAATCATCGAGTCATATCCAGAATGTCACATGACCTTAATCATGCCTCCTTGCATGCCACAAGATACCGACTAGTAGTGAGGGTATAAAGTGGAACCATGGGGAGACTATACCCTCCATCGGAGTACATAATAACCATAAATTAAAATGTATGTAAAAAATATACAATTACAGTAAGTGGAAACCAATAAGATACAATTATTATGAATGATGAAACAACACACTCAACCTGAGTATAAGGATACAATCACACACCGAACCAATCACATGTACTAATAAAGAAAAGAAAAAAGTATGTGGAGGCTCTACAACACTAATCCTGACCTCATATTGTTCTATAGAATAGTAGTGAGTTATCCTAATCAATGATCAACCCTGGAATCAGCCCAACCTATACCTTCATCATGCGAGGGATGATTGGGTACCCAAGTTCCATGGACACCCGAGTAGGGTGTGAGTACAACTTAATAGGACACCACCAACACAGTCTAGTACCCAACCTGTAATATGCAGTGTATGTGAATGTGACAAGATCAGCAAGAAGTAAACATACAATACATAAATTCACAAAAAATAATATCATAAATAATACATAATAAAAACAACCTTGTGTTGAGGGTTGTACGCTTACCAAGATTCCACGAACCGTGACCATACCTAATTCCTCTCTATACTGGAAGAATAATCATAACGGACATCAGGAGTAATCAAGAAAAATATAAAAGGTTATTTCTTTGTGTATCGATTCATCTTGTCACTCAGAATCTTCAAGGAATTGAGGCAATATGTCTCTAAGTAGTCTCAAGACATCAAGTTAGATTAGGCCACAGATCCATAACATCCCGACACTATCTTGGGTTATGCTACAAGGACATTGTACCCTGATGTTGTGTCTTAGATCAGGCCACAAGGCAGTCATTCCCCTATTACCTCTACCTTAGGTCTGGCCTTAAGGCTGTCGTGTACCTACCCTATGTTTAGGTCTATCATCACTATCATTTCAAGCCATGCACACTATCCCTAAAAGTGATAACCCTACTAGGATAGTCCACCTATTCCAATTACCATAAGAAATACCTACAAAGGTATGAAAAGCATAAATAACAGGGTAGAACATATATATTAGCATATTATAACATATCATGAGAAAAATTAGCGACATAAAAATACATGTGGTCATCATCAAACATGGTGAAACAAAATACACAACCATAATAATGGAAAAAAGCATCATAAAGGGTGTCACGAGCTATACACACATCCAAAAGCGATCACTATCAAACATAGTCAATAATAAGTTTCAATATAGGTATCACATGAAGGAAAATAGGAGTGAACATATAAACGTAGAATGGAATATCATCATGGGTCATAACAACTATACATGCGATCAATATCAAACATGATCTAATATGAAATATAAGCATACTCATGGAATAAATCATCATAAATGTTCTCATGGGATACACACACACACACAAAACACATCTTGGTATCCATGTAAATAAAGGCAATCTTTAGTGATTAAGCCTCAACCATTGACTATCGATAACAATATAGTGTAGAAGGGTACAACTTGTCCCTCAACACTTTGTCCAATTACATTAGGCATAATTACTTTAATTAATTAACAATTTAAGATAATTAATTAATTAAACATTACTTGTTATCTATAACACATTATGAATTTAAGGTTTGTTCACCTAAAGATTTGAACATCATATCTTATGCTAATAAACATGCATAAATACCATTGTGTAGAGTACACATAACTACCTTCCTTAAATAGAGTCAACTCCCCACCCAAAAAATATTAATATCATTATCCAAGTCCTTCTAAGTCCATCCAGTCTCCAACAATCACCACAAGTATTTTCTTAAGAAAACGAATTCCAATTAATTAATTATAAATAAATTATAATTAATTAAAATATTATATAATCTCACATTCAAAGGAAAAGAAACACTTACTGAAATAATTACCATATAAAACCACCTAGTCAGAAACATGACCAACCATCCATGGAAGGTCCATGTAGAACTTATGACTTCATTCTAGAAAAAATACATATCATGTGGAAATAATAAAAAGTACAATTTATTATAATTAAATTATAAATTTAGAATAAATCTAACTAAATGACATATGTTATCCACAATGTCATTCAATGAAGTTCAAGCCACTCCTGACATACTCCTAGTTCCAAGATGAATAAAAACCCCAAATTAATTCCATGTTTTGATGGAAAATTCATCAAAAATTAACCAAAATACATAAAAGAATTATCAAGGCACATACCTTCATCAAATCACTCACCAAAAATACATGATCATCATTATAGGACATCCTATAGCCTTACCGATCCAACTATCCTTCAATATCAAACAATTCCATCAAGACTCGATGGAATTTTCATATATTCATTTAATAAATATTACACTAATGATAAATAAGTAACCAAGATGATCAATAAAGAGAGGGTTCAAGGATAATTGAGATGTCAAAGGAAGTAAAAGGCTTAAACATACTGATAGGATCATCCATGATGAATTAAAACATAATCCACCACCATAGGATGAGGAAGGAGATAGAGATTGAAGAATATTGAACGATTTATCCCAAATTCACCATAGGACTACATCAAGTTCCACCACGGATCAAGAGGAGGTATTGGAGGGTGGAAGAGGGGAGAACATGATAAAAATTCCCTCATAAATCCAAGACAAGTATGATAAAACCAAGTGATCTTTAGTGGATAAAAGACCAAATGAACCTTCATTAAAGGGTGTTTAGCATGCCCCATTGGATATCTAGTTGGAGTCCATCGTCCGACTAGTGTAGGCTCTCTATCTAGCTAGTGATACTTTCTAGGAAGTAGGGGATCTACCCACCTCACCAGTGATCTGATGCTTCTATTACAGCCCAATTATCCTATCCAAGGCGTAAAGAATTCTCTCAAGTTTGAAGTCACCCACCATGATTTCCTTTGAGTATAAAAAATTATCCCCAAGGATGTTCAGATGTGAATAATCTTAAGTCTTCACTTGGTTCTTTGAAAGATTCATCCACCAGACAAAAAGTTAAAATTAGATATAAAATTTACAACCATAATGACATGGTCCATTATATGTTTTACCACATTACACACCATTAATATATGTGGTGTGTACTGCTAACTTCATCAATAAGGTACATGGAATATACAACCAATATACACGACGTGTATATGATGTACAATGAAAATGAATAATCTAAGTCTTTATTACATATATATATAGTGTGTGTAAAAACTTAGTCACACAGTGTGTGCACTAACTATACACTGTGTTGTTCGGTCTAGCTTCAAATTAATTATTTTCTCTCCATGTGTAATAAATGACATGACTCGGTTAAATCATGTATTTTTTTTGATTTTTACTAGATTAAATGACATGTACACTGGATACATGAAATGTAATCCTTTCTAGATAATCTGATTTAGTTACCCGAGGAGATGATGTGTAATCCATGGGGAATGTAAAGTGTTTCAAGACATGCATACTAGATACATGTCATGTAATCATAAATGACCCCATGTAATGAAATTGTATTCAATTACATGGTGTGTGTGTTAAATAAACAATGTGTACATTGACCACATGAACACTATGTAATTCTAGGATTACACATCATATATATTTGTTACACCCCGTGTAATCATTCAAGTCATGTACCACCATAGTATTAAGTACTTGCTATCATTAATGTAATTAATGAACTCATGTAAAAATATCCCACACGGTGTACCAATATTGTCACAAACTTGAACGCATGTGGTTGACCAGGAATACATGACATGTAATTCAATTACACTCCATATAATCACATTTAATATCCAGGATCTTGGATCCTCTGGATGGAATCTTCATGCGTTCTTCACTTGTCCTTACCTTGTTCTTGGTCATATGATAGTGAGTGAACATATTATCTCTGATTAATGGATTTAAAATGATAATTTAAATGAAAATATAATATAATAAATGTGATAAATGATAAGAAAAATAAATAATTATAAATTTGAATATGATCGTTCTAATACTAGTTTAAGGTTTCGAGTGCTGCAGAAGTTCCGGTTGGCCCCATGCCCAATGATGGTTTTACCAGCTATAATGAATAATATACTAAATCATGATGATGAATCATCATGGTTAGAATATATAATCGATGAAAATATATAATAATTATAGAACCAAGATATATGACCTTTTTAAATTAAATTTATAATTAATTTAATTAAAAAGAATAACACCTTGAGATTGAGGTCTTTATTTGATGAAGGTATTGAACTTATGAACCCTATTCATGTTGAATCATCATTGTGTGAAGAGGACCTAAATAATATCCCCTATAGTGGTGATCCACATATTATCCTTGATCTTGAAATGTCATTTTTATATTTCTAGGTGCTAACACAGAGATTCTGATCGTCTTGTGTCATTGGTTGATGATCAAAATGAAAATACCTTCAATACTATAGAATTGTCTCTAAATTTCTCAGGCCTGAGGGGGAGGAGGAGGAGGTGAATCTATTCTCTTATTCTTTAGATTATTCCCTAGAGATGTTCATGGTGGATAGAAATATTTGGTGAGGAGTTGTTGTGAAAAAAATCTAGGTTCACATATGTGTATCTCAAGAATGATATAACTGGGTAAATATAGAGTTAGGGTTTTAATTATGTTAATTATAAAAAGGAAATTAATCTATATTTAAAACCACAATATACCCCATGTTAATAATGATAATAATAATAATAATAATGTTATTATTATTACATGGAATTTTTTTTCTTACACATCATTAAATATCATTTTAGTAAATAAATAAATAAATATTTATTTAATGATATTTAAATCTAATATCATTCCCATGGTATGTTCTAACTCATGCAATGATTAATATTATTTATTCATGGTATTGAAAATAAATATTTATCACTTAACCTATAACTCGACCTACCCATCATCCTCGTCATTTATTAAATGTTGAATAAATATTTAAATAAATATTATTTAGTTAATAAATAAATAAATATAATATTCATTTTCTTATGAATAAAAATTTATTTAATATTTAACTCACACATATAAATACTAACTGTATATTTGTGATCAATAAATACTAAATAATTAATATTCCTTGGTCTTGAGAATATTAATTTATTCCATTATAAAATTAAAATATTGAGATCAAGGACACACTTCGTGTGTGACACTATATGCCTCTTTCTCAATGGATTTTTATGGGTTTTCCTAAAGTCTAATATTACTGTCTAGAAATAGGTTAAGGCACCCATAGGGAAAGATGATATGAGATAATGAAATTAAACAAATATGAACACTCATTATGTAATATAATCTATTTGTCATGATATCTCCAACAAGCTAGTTGCAAAATTCACATCATCAACCTATATGCTCGATTACCCTTTCTTTGAGTATCTTAAATGAAATTTTTGAACAACATGACAATGAAATTTATCAAAAAATTACATTTCAATCAATAGGACCAAGATATAAACTTATATTATAGAATATATTTGATAAATTTTTTCTTGCCATCATTCTCAACACACCCAATGTATACCTTTTCACTCTGAGAATATGTTGTCAAATTTTTAGAAAATATATCAAAGTACCCAATAATGATATGTATTAATAATAATCATAATATCGAAGGATCATTAAACATGCTCATATACAAGAATTATAATTATACACAAAGATTTGGAATTCATACAGGAATGTCTATCCTCATAATCTCCCGTATTAGATATTACCAAGTTCTAACTACATGAGATGTAGTATCATCTATATAGTAGTATTATCACATGATGACCAACATACTATACGCCACTTCATAGATTGTTATCATGATTATAGGATTTATATTTATAGAATATGTCATAGAACATCAGAGATCTCATCATAATAGGGAAATGTTATGTCATTTCCACTCAACCAATATCCCAAGGACATTATCAAATTAATATAATTCAAAAAAATCAATCATTATATGAGAATAAATACATTTAATATTCAAAACTTTCAATATATACAAGTAATATAAAGTAAAAAAAGGCATTTGGTTATATGTACCCAACTCCGATAGGCTGAACAACAACTTTAGAACACCAATAAAACAACTAGTAACAAAAAATAAAAAAAATTTGGAGATGTGTCATTACCCAACCCATCGGGGCCCACTCATCTAGTTATAAGCCAAGTGTGACACCTCTATCTCATATCCAATAGGACATGGGCTTGTGACTAGTGCTGAGTAGGCATAACCACACATGGGAGGCCTTAACCTAAAGTACCTATACACATGCACACATCTCCATACGCCAGTATAATGCATAAAGGAAATAAAATGATACTGTAAAATGCATTCATAACATCTATCCCACATTAAAGTACAATGAATGTATGGGAAAGCATAGAGGTCTAAATACAATCCCACCAAAACTACAAAAGAGTCCAACCTAATAAATTAAGGAGGGGTCTGCTATCAACTGTAACTCCTAGAACTAACTAACTTATCTAGCTCAACTATGATTTGATTTATTTTGTTTCTCCTAGGAAACCATCAAATTACATATCTTCTTTATAAGAAATGACATGTATAGGTATATACTATACGAGGGTGAGTATAACATACTCAATAAGACACCCAAAAATAACCAAACATAAAGAATCAAGGTAGAGGGTCAACTTAGCACCACAAAGATATGTTAATCAGAAATATGAGACAACACATAACCAAGAGTAAACCTAGATATTCTTAGGATAAACAATCCATTTCAAAGTAATTCATAACCAGAATTCTAGCCTAGTATCCTTTTCAAGGATTAAAGGAAACACTCATCTGGTATAACTCACTCCACAAGACTTGTTATCACTGATAGAACTCATTTGATAGGTTGTTCTCATTGGGCCTTTCCATGAAGTCATACACACTAGAACTCAAATGATCTTGATATATAGGTAGGGGATCACAACCAGGGGTTATGGGGGACATCTAAAACCCTATTGGATTGACCAGCTAGATAGGGGATCAATGAAAACATATGAAGGTCACATGATACCAAAAAACCCACATAAGGTGAATGATGGGAAATAAGGATCAAATATAGGCCTCATGGAGGGATACATTCTCTAATATTTTGATAGGATCTTATGCCCAATTTCAAGACTAGATTTTTCACTAACTCTCATAAGAGAATACTGATAAAAACTTACCTCGGAACAAGGTGAATCACCCAAACGGATCTTAAGAGAGGGAATGGACCTCATTAGAACTCCAAAGGGAATCCACCTGACTGAATCTCATCTAGAATGAATAGATACAGGGCCTCAACATACCTCGGAAAAAGTACATGGTGTGTATATAGAGTACACAAAATGTCACATGAAGTTCGGACCATCTCATATCTTTTCTCATGTCAATAAACCTATTCTCGTGTACTCTATCCATAATCGGTATACCTAAATGTGTACTTGGTCATGCCTATGTAGTTTGGTCATGATTGTGTACCTAGACATATTCATGGCCATGTATCCTAGGGTTACACACCAAGATGCTATCATCTAATCACATAGAATGTGATACAGGTCACACGACATGTGATGTTTTTCTCCATGCGTAAACCCTAGAGCCGTAGGAAGGGATCCCACAGTGTGTGTTATCTAAAGTACACACTGTGTAGTTAAGAATTTACCAAAAATTATAGAACACTCACTTGCCTTCTCCTATGCCTTCCTCCTTCGATCCAGTCATGGAAATTATCAAGGAATTCATATATGAGGTTAGAAGACACCATTCCATTGTTGGTTACCAAATTACATCCAACAAACCACTTGTGACACATCTCCTATCATATCACCATGCTGATAAATCAAAACACATAACAAGGGATGTCCAAATCTGTACTCGATCGATCCTCCTATAGGATCGAAGAGAACATAAACGAATACAAGTGGGAAGTAAATTGTAATTTATAAAATAAAATGTATAATATTTCCAACATCATTAATATATAATATCAGAAATATAGTTTATCCAAATATTAGAGTTTATAAATCATACATACTATTTTTCTGAATATCAGAGTGGAGAAAAGTTTAGAGAAAGTGAAACTTTTATATACAATTACACAATGGAAAATAATACTTGTAAAACATGTAAAATAAAACATTAAAAAGTTTGTTAAGAAACATATATATAAATTTATAATATAATGATATAAACTTTAAACTTTAGTATTGAGTAATTCTATCACCCAGACTTTAGGTATCCATAGTTTTAACCAACTAAGATCGGAAGAACTATGTTTCCCTATCCATGAGAACTCTTGATTAGAAGATCAAGTAAACCTCTATATTTCTATCTTTAGAATTCCTTGATCACACAATATTATACATACAATTACAATTCATAGAAATATTAAGGCATTTACAAAATATCCTCATAGCAGATGCCTTAAGAAAAATAAGCTCTAAAAATTAGGATAAAGTGATCACTCAAAGTAACAAAATGTTAAAAAAAGATTCATAACAACTTATTATATAATCATAGATGAAAAAAGAATCACTACCTCCTCCCTAATCACTACTTATATTTATAAGAAAAGTTACAATAGTCATATTCTTGGAAAGTTAGAGGTAGTTGCAATGGCCCTGTAAGAAAATATTCCTTTACAGCACAACACATTTTTGAAAGGATCGTAAGAGTATACAAAATCAGTGTAATAATTTTTTTCATCCAGTGAAATGAATTTGTTTTTCCAAAAAAATTATATATCTATGTCTAAAAGATTTAATGAAAATTCCACTTGGAAAACATGTCTGATTTCATCCAAAAAATGTTTGTTTGAAAGTCTAAATATAACTTCATTAGATTGGACTTAGTTACATTCTGACTTTGGTACTTTTGTAAACCATCATCCAAAAATATCTATCTATAATTTTTTGAATAAGTTATTCAGAATATGATAATTTATTTATTTTGGTAAGTTAGTATTTCTCTTTATGGAAAAATAAAATTTCTATAAAAACATTCTTAAAACTAGGGAAGTATAAAAGTTAGTAAACCTTATACTTTATGGAAATGTATTGTGATTTTCAAAATCAGGTTATAAAGCGTTGAAAGTTATTTGGAATCAATAATCTCATCCTTTTTGAAAATCATAAAACATGACTTTAAATACTAAATAGAAAAACATACCCCCCTGAGATATATATACCTCCACTTTATGATTTCTCCCCCTTTATTTTATAATTTATAACTCCCTACTTTTTATTCATAAATTTTATAACTTTATCTTCTCAAAAGTTGCAAACCTTTACCCCCCTTTTTTATTTTTGAAAATAAGGGTTTTATAAAACTTATAAAGTGTACCTAAAATGTTAGGGAAATAAATTTAAATATGAAACATCTAAAATAAATTTTCTACAAGAGAATAAATATTCATCCAAAAATAATGGAAAGATACAACCATTGAAATTGGAAACACCCATCAAATGAATCAGAAGAAATAACTATTAACATTTATGTACAACCATTTGAAAATAGTTTTAGTTATTACAAAAATAGTTTTCTTAGAGATTATAGAGAAAAAATCATCATTTCTTCATAAGGTATTTTATAATAATCTTCATCTTCTTAAGATCCTTCTGATATTTCATTGACTCGACCAAGGTTGATTTAAAACTTGTAACATCCACTTAAATAATTTAAATATTTTTTATTTTCATCCTTCAAAACCAATATCTACTCTTATAAGGCTTTCATTTTAGAAATATAAACTTGATTCTCTTGGAGAAAAGCAACTAATTTCTTTAGACTTTCAACTTCTCCTTCTAAATAATTGAATTTAAAACTTTTAGTTTGATCAACTTATTGAAATGTAAAAACTTTTTTCAAATTTTATAATTCTTATAATAGAGCATAAAACTTCTTTGAGATATATATAAATTCATCATCATGATTAATTACTAATAATTTTAGATAATCAATTTCTCTATTGGATCCTAAAAAATATCCACTCATACTTCTTACTACTTTTGAAACTAAATTTGCAGTGCCCTAAATTTTATCAATGAGATCATCATAAAATTTCATATCATTGTTATAGTATCTCATCTACCTAATAATTTATTTCAAATTTCTTATATCATCTAGAAATATCCCTCTAAAGTCCTTGAATTCTGCCTCATTTTGAATAACTAGCTCATCAAGATTTTTTATAGAATTTAAATTTTCCAAAACATCAAACCTAATTTGAAAATATTTACATTTTATAGTATGTTTGGGAAATTTTTGATAATTTAATAAAATATTTGAATAAATGAATTAAATTAATTAATTTTCATCCCTATTTTATTCAAAATATTTGATGGAGTAAAATTCATGGAGTTAGTTGAAATTCTTGGAATTTGACACCTTAGAGGCCTAGATGATTCTTGTCTTCTAGAAACTTCTCACTCACTATCATCATTAGTAACTTAAATGAATTATATTTCATCTTTATCATCACCATTATCACTTCAAGTACCATTATGTTCCTAAAAAATATACTCACCATGATCAACATCATGAAAAAAATCATTACCAACATTAGGTTCATAAATATTAGACTGAGGTTTGTTTACAATTTGTTCATTAAATTGCTAATGAAGTTCTTCAGAACCACATTTGTCCAAAATATGTTATTTATATTTCTAAATATGTTCTTCAGAACCTTTAATATCTAGAAAATTATGAGAAATACTCTTCAGTGACTTCACAGATAATTAAACCGATCAAGATTATGATAAATCTTCAAGATTCAGTTTTTATTTTAATTCCTGAACAATTTGATATTTCTTACTTAATTTATTTTTTCCTAGAAATTTTTTTAGTGAAAACTATTCAGTTCCTCGTTTATCTTTGTCATATTTCTCTTTTTAAACTACCACAATGACTTCATTGGATTTATCCATATCCAAGGGATGAAGAGATAAATCTATAAATTTAGATTTTAGATTTTTGGACTGATGTTCTTCTGGAAAATCAGACAGGAGATCTTTACCACTTGTAAAAGATTTCACTCTTTCTTGAATAACTTCAATTTGTATTAGAAAATATTGAGAAATATTCTCTAGTTTTTCTTTTTTCTAGTTTCATATTCTTCTTTTATTCTTCTTTAAGATTTTTATAATCCCTTTATTTTAAATCCAAAGATTCTACTTTATCTAACCTAAAATTTGGATCTCTAGGATTCTTATCCCCATTATTTTTAATAAAAGATGTAAAGGATTCATTTGAAATTTTCATGGGTTTCTTTCTTGACATAGGTTGATAATTATCTACTTCTTTCCTCTTTTAAAACTTTTCGTCGAGTTGTTAAGTACCTTCTTCTAAAAAATATTTGGTTTTATTTTATATAAACTTATTCTAAGAAGAATCATACTGCAAACAAATTTAAGAAATAGTTTCTTCACCAATCAAAGATATATTATCTCTGAAAGAAATTGAAACATTTTTTTATTTTCATAAAAAACATAAAATTTATCAACAACTTATTTATAAATAATGGATTAAAAAAAATTACTTTGAACAATCATGTCCTAAAATCTTCAATAATATCCAACATATACTTTACTAAATTTAATTTCCTCATGTTGAAATAGAAATCTAAAATATACATGTATTTAACATTAAAATTATGCCTATCTACTTTCCTAGGGATCCAAAAATTTTGAATCCAAATTGAAACTATTTGATTTTTTGGATCAAGGTGAAATACCTTCCATACTTTTTCCTTATAATAAAACAAGGAAGCTTCATCCTTTTATTTTTCAAAAGTTCCTAACTTGTTAGGAAACTTATATGTGAATATATTTTCTTCACCATGAAAGGTAATTTAAAAAAAATAATCCATCTATTTGATATTTAATTTTTACATAGTACCAAACACCTCAAACGATATTACCTTTAAACTATCTTCTTCCAAAAATTCAATTAATGAATAAAAAATCCATACTAAGTTCGAATAGTGTAGATCAAAGTCTTCTTTATCAATATATAAATAATCACACCCTTGTAAAATAATTAATCTTTTCAATAATGATTCATACTTTTCAAACAAACCTTTTTCAATTATACTATATTTTAATGGAAGATGAGTAGAAATATCACTAGTATAAGCCATGAAATTAGATGAAAATTCAGACAAACCAAGAAAGTTCAGATGGAGGAAAAAAAATATGTTAGAGTTGGTTGTAGTAGAAAGTGGTGAGGAATGAGATACATGCCTACCCCCATATATATATATATATATATATATTCTTTGGATATAGATGGTTCATATTACCTGATCTAACGATTGATATAAAAATACCTATTTTGATCAATGAATCAAAAAAATTGATAAAAAACAAAATTTATGAACTATCTTTTTTATTTTTTTATAGATATTTTATCAGTAAAAATTATTTTACAATATAATCTATACTTTTGTATTTTTTAAAGAAGTATAAACAATAAAAAAATAAACAACTGATAGATAAAAATTATATTATTTAGAAATTCACCTTATGATGATGAAATCATAATCTTTCTATAGAAAGCTTATTTAGGAATATGATCTTTTTGGATTTTTATAAATTTTAAGAACTGGGGAAAAAATTTATAAATCAAAGAATAATAGAAGTATTTGTTACAAAACATTGTCTAGATATATTTTTTAAGAATAATTTTATAAGAAAAAATTTTTTAAAACCATTTTTTGTATGAAAAATTTTGTTGTGACAATTTTATAACAAAAATTTTGTTATAAAAATTTTTGTAACAAAAAATTTGTAAACAAAATTTTATAATGAAGCTTTTTAATAAAAATTTTTAATGAAAATTTTATAATAAAAATTTTCTAACAAAAATTTAATGAAAAAATTTTATAGAAAAAGTTTTATAATGAAAATGTTATACTGAAAAATCTTATAATGAAAAATTTGTAAAAAAAAATTTATAAATAAAATTTACAATGAAAAATTTGGAAAAAAATCTCTAATGAAAAATCATGCCTGAAAAATTTCCTTACCAAAAGTTTGTCTAGAATTTTTCCTAACAAAATTTTTCATTGAAATTAAAATTTATATTGAAAATATGTACTCCGCCTTTTTAAAAAGTTTATTACTATAAATATATGATTTAAACAAGAATTAGATATGAATGATAATTTTATATTAGACATTCCTAGATTCTATTTAATGTATTAAAATCTATTAGAATTATGGGATTTTGTAAATATATTATTAAGTTGTTCTTGCATTCTGAAGAAATATAGAATGAGATCTCCTTTATACATGCAGTCTTAAAGGAAATAGTGTCTTATATATACGTTATTAGATTTTGAGTGATGTGTTGAGTTTTTTATAAAATAAATGGAAGTTGTGTTATAAAAAAATTTGGTGTTTTAGTAAAACTCATGCCAAAGTCTGTAAGTGTGTGTTGCATCCACAACACTTGATAATAACAACTTCTATCTGCCACATATTCTACTTCAACAGTAGAAAGTTCCATATAATTTTGTTCCTTACTAGACCAAGAAACTAAAACTTCTTCTAATAAATGAAATGTTCCATATGTAATTTTTCTATCTAGTTTATATCGACCAAAGTTAATATCTAAAAAAATTTAAGATCAAAATTATTTCCAGAAGAATAAAATAAACCAAGATCCACAGTTCCCTTAAGATAATGAAAATTTCATTTTATAACTTTAAGATTATATTATTTTGGACATTCTTGATATCTTACACATAAGAATACTAAAAACCATAAATCTGGATTTAGAAAATCAATTTTTTTCATGTATTATTTTTGAAAATTGTATAGACTATTTTCAGGAACAGGAATTGAGATGACATAAAATTCCAAGGCCCGATTTTCCCAGAATTAAATTTTGAAATATATTAAATATAAATTAATTAATAAAATTAATTTATTTAATTTGAAATGATGAAATAACCTAATTATTTTATATAAATACACCATTATGAGTAAATACTAGGGTTACCCCCATAACCCTAGAGATTTAAAGGATTTGTTGGTGGAGAGCGTTCATGGCGAGCGACATTGATTCAGATCGGGATCAAGGATCAGTGTGCCAACGAGACATGTAAATCTCTCCAATGATAATGAAGTAAAATATTTATTCACTAGTGAATGATACAAGCCAAGGTATGACATTGTTATATTTGGATTTATCCCTATTTTGTTATTCCTACGATGAATTTGAATCAATCAACCAACAAATAGATTCACGGATCATGCAAATTACGGGTATGTGTTAGATTTATTCAAGAATTGGGGATTTCTTTGTGATTATTCTGTTATATCTTCATCCATAATTCTAACAACAAATAATTAAGGAAAATATGAACATTGGTTGAGGTTCGTTCCTTATGTTTGTGGTTGGGAATTTCTTCCACATTTCTACGCTCATTGTCAATATTGGTTTTGACTAGAGGGTCGATGGAATACCGATAAATCAATCATTGTGCACCCATATCTTGGTGAAATAGATTGATATCTTAGACTAGGTATTGGATAGATATCATGATCCAGCTACAATGACGATAGATGAATTTTGGACATATTTTAGGATAATTTTCTTCATATTTTTTGGCGTGCGATGACGGACGATGCATGTGGATGCTTAACGAACGGATTCAAGCACCAAAAATTACTGATCGGTGATGGGAAGGGTTGATCTACCTCATATTTTTATTTTCCAATGAGATTCATGGGTATATTGATGTTTGGGGGAGCGGGAGAATATGCGGGATCTAGATATGGGATTCTAAAAAATTCCTTAGTACATGGAGTGTATTATAGAGCTATACACCTTGTACGGCCCCCTTGTGCAGTGCTAGGGTTTCACAGAGAAGTTAAGTATCACATAGTGTGTGAACCTATCAAATAGTGTATGACCCCAGCTCAAATTCTTGGAATATACCTAGGATAGTACATGGACATGGGAACAACTATCCATACATGGACATGACCATCTAGAAATGAATACGGTCAGGAGTACACGGGCTCAGTCACACTGTGTACTCTGACACAAACATATACATGGACACATGAATAAGTCGTGATACATGGGAAGGACTTAGTGATTATGGGATACATTTTTTACTACCAGTACACATCATTTACTCTTTCAAAGAAGTCTTAGATCCCTTTTCCTCTTCATATTGGACAAGTTTTGTTAAGGGTATATACTATTGATCTATCACCTAAGGGTTAGTATGGAATCACATCCTACACTTAGGATATTGATCTATTTAGTGGGACTTATTAGATAGAGTTGTTGTAATCCTTCCATGAGGCTTAGATTAATATCCTCTATCATCCTAATTCCTTTGGGTGGAGTTCTTGGTATCATCATGACCAACACTACACGGGTGATGATCCTATTTTAGTGGGTTAATCTAGTTTGAGTTGTTGGTATACCCCATGGCCTTGGTTGTGATCCTCATCTCTGTATCATTCTATTCAAACTTCTAAAATATAATTCTTATGGTGAGACCCAATGATGAGTACATCTTAGACATACACCATCAATACTATCTGACTCATTGAGTGGGTTCTCATGGACGAGTGATATATAGAGCCTTCGAGCACGATTCATAGACTGGAATTACAATTGTGACTTCATCTTGAGAGTGTGTATATTGTTGAGTATATTCTGATATTTTTGTTATGTGTTCTATAGACATATACCTTTGAGTTGACTATTATTCTTATAGTAATATTCTTAGTGTTTTTGAGGTGTCCTACTGGGTACTTTTATACTAACCCCTACAATGGCTTTGATCGTAAGTGTTTTTTCTTATATAGATGATCAAAATTTTGATGGATTCCTAGAGGGACTAGGACTAGGTAGAGATTAGTGTTCTAGACTAACTGAGGTGTATTCAAAAAATGACCATGAAAACTGTTCCCTTTTATACTTTCAGGTTGGTCTTGTTTTCGGACTCTTTTTGGTGGGATTTTATTTCAGAATTTTTACCTTTCAACACTTGTTGTTGTACTTTTATTATGGGTTTTAGATGTATTCATGTATAGTTAATCAGTTTTTTTTACATTTCATCATTTTATGGGCTTGGATATGGGTGTATATGTACAAGTACTTTATGCTAAGGGCTCCTATGTGAGTGCTATGCCTACTCATTGCTAGTCGTAAGCCCCTGTCCCATTAGAGGTGGGATTGGCATAGTCATGGAACGAGCCCCATTGGGATTGGTCATGATATAGTGGTATAAAAGTATTTAGTTCTACCTTAGGACTGGAGTTTGTGAGATTGGTTTGGGGTAACTGTGTTAAGTTTTTTGAGTTCAGATTTCAGGTTGGGGACTCTAGTGTTGGTGCGACAGCTGACGTATATGTATACCAGGACTCTGATCACATGCCTTTAGACTTGGTACATATGGACCCTGGTTGAAGGGGAAAAAATTTGTACATGAATCATATAGGAATGGGTTTTGGATTTTATGTACTTATTGAGTCTTCTCTCTAGATATACTCACTGACTGTGGTACATCATGTCTTTTTCAGGATGCCTATGCGATGAATTCTAGTTAGGATTCAGCATCAGGATCATGAGGATGATCCCCTTAGTGATGATGCATCGATATAAGTGCCACTTCAGGAGGTGTTACCTATAGGTAGTGCACTAGTTATACCACCATCTTTTGAGCAGTAGATGATACTCACAATATTAGAAGATGAGGTGTGTAGGTTGATCATGCTTCATGAGATTGTGACCCATCAGGTTTTGAGGCGTCCTGGTGGTTGAAGACTAGATTGAGGTAGTGATGCGAGTTTTTTGTATTTTCAGGACACCGACTGATTAGATGGTAGTCCAGGAAGTGAACCTTCTCCTAGGATTTGTAGGACGATGGTGGGGTTTAGTGACCCTGACATATGACTAGGAGACTCTAGCATTATCAGAGTTCAAGAACCTTTTAAGAGAGGGGTTATCTCTAGCTACGCTGAGTGTTTTAATTATCCACGAGCTTCTATAGCTTTAGTAGGGAAGTATGATAGTGGATGAGTATTCATCAAGGTTCACCAATGTCTCTAGGTACTCGATAAAAATGGTTCTTGATTAGTTCATTCAATATCATACCTTTAAGTGAGGATTTTATAGATACATAAAAGCTAGTTCTATACCGCTGTGCATTCCAACCTATGCTGGGGTACTAGAGGGAGTTTTGGTGTTCAAGGGTTTCCTAGATGAGCAGGCAAAAAAATTTGTTTCCAGTAGTGGGAACACAATAAGAGAGGCATGAGAAAAAGGGAGCCTAAGTCAGTCACATGGAACTCGACGTGCGAGGCATTTTAGGATGAATTCCCAGGACATAGGGTCTGTGGTTTAGGGCTCACAATATGGGTCTAGTCATCCTAGGGAGAGGTGATGCTACTCTTGTGAGGATAGAGGACATCTTGAACGAGATTCTCCAAACCATCATATGACTAAAAAAGAGATGGTAGATGGTCCGTCTAAGTAGAGGTGGAAATATAAGAATATAGTTTTGTAGGTTTCCATACATGGTATAGAATATTGGAGAAAATATATAGGTGGTATAAATTTCAACTTGTTACCACCACCACCCCCAGGTGGTCCATATCAGGCTTAGGGAGCTGGAGGACAGGGGGAAGGAAAATTACATGCAGTCGAGGATTATAACCCATAGGCTTCAGGGATGATATGAGATATGATCTATTTCTTTTATACCTTACCTACAATACCGATAAATATAGGTGCTATTCATTCCTTTATTTCCACATATCTGGTTTTAGACTTAGAGATCAGGGCTAAGCCCTTAGCTTGAACCTTATTTTTGGAGACTTTTACTGGAAATGAGTTAATGATCACACACTTTTACTGAAAGTGTGACCTTACTCTTGGAGGTGAGATTTTTTTGGGATATCTTTGTTTCAGTGATGATTCCTTACAACATCATTTTAGGTATGGGATGGTTTTCTACTGTTCATGCCCAAATAGACTATTTTAGGAGAAGGATGTTGTGTGTCCACAACGATGGGACTAGGTTTTCCTTTGTGAGTGAAAAAGAAACCCAAAAAGTGTAGTATATAATCATGTATAGTAATGCATAGCTGATTACTAATCAATTGGCTAGAATGACCCTTAGTGTAGTGGATGCGATGAGTTTTTAGTTCTCTATAATTGTGGTGAAGTATGAGGACGTATTTTCTGAGGATATTCCAAGATTACCTTCCTGCCAAGAGATATACTTATGCATTTATATACACCATGAGATGACCTTAATATATACACTATCATATTGTATGGCTCCCACAAAGCATCACGGGATGAGGGTGTAGTTGGAATAATTTCAAAGGAAGGGATTTGTTAGACCTAGTGTTTCACCCAAGGTAGCCTCAGTGTTGTTCACCTAGAAGGAATACTAGAGTTTGAGGTTATGTGTGGACTACCATCGCCTAAAATAGGTGACTATAAAGAACAAGTATCCACTACTGAGAATTGATGACATATTTGATTAGTTGATAGGGTCATAATGTTTCTTGAAGATTGACCTTAGATTATGCTATCACTAGTTGAGAGTATGGGATGAGGATATACTGAAGATGACTTTTAGATGTCTCTATGATCACTATGAATACTTGGTGATTCCATTTTGTGTGATGAATGCACCAACAGTATTTATGGGACTCATGAACTGGATCTTTCAGATTTTCATAGACCAATTCGTGGTGGTCTTCATCGACAATATCCTAGTGTACTTGATGTCTGAGGAGGAGCACACGAGACACTTGAGGATGGTTCTAGACATACTATGTAATCCCCAAATTTATTTTAATCTCTCAAATTGTCTGTTATAGATTCAGGAGGTCCACTTTTTTGCGACATGTTATCTCAGTAGACGATGTAGCAGTTGACCTGACAAAGTTCGAGACAATGATAGCTTGTGAGCCACCCAAGAGCATGATAGAGGTGAAAATATTCATTGGGTTGAAAAGAAAATATCATATATTCATAACCAATTTCTCCAGGATATCATCTCCCATGATATATTTGACCCAAAAGGGGAATCCTTTCATGTGGGTAGAGAGGTTCCACTTGGATTTCCAGGAGCTGCAACATAAATTGACGAGCTCTCCCATCTTGAGATTTCCATAGTAGAGTGTCGAGTATGTAGTGTTTTTCAATGCATTAGAGACCAAGCTAGGTTGTGTTTTGATGTATATGTAGGTAGTTATTGATTATGGTTTATTCTAATTGAGACCACATGAGCATAACTACGTGACCCATGATCTTGAGTTTGCAATGATTGTCTTCATACTGAAGATGTGGTGACACTACCTTATGGGTGAGTGGTTTATCATCTATTTTGACCACAAGAGTCTCAAGTATATCTACTCTTAGATGGATATTAATTTTATATAGAGGTTATAGCTGTATTTCCTCCCTAATTATGACTTTGAGATTTTCTAAAATCCTTGGAAGGGGAACATGGTAGCAGATTCTCTCAACAGGAGATCTTATTTGAAGTAGTTGAGTGAGGCATCAGAGTCGTTGGCCTCATTGTAGTTATTATTTATGGATGATTATGGATAATATTACCTCCAGTTGATGGTTTTTATCCCTATAATTTTATAGTGATTCATGGAGGCATAACTTGGGGATACCAACTATGAGACCCTGAATTCTTAGATATCCATTGGACATGATCCTCATAGATTTTCTAAAGGTGAGGAGCATGTAGTTATTTTTAAAGGATTCAAAATGGTACCAATGATGTTGTGGGAGGATGTTTTAATATAGTTTCATTCATATTTTTTAAAGGTACACCCAGGTGTGTCAAAGATGTACTAGGACCTTCAACGTTAGTTTTGGTAACCAGGGATGATGAAGGGAGGTCCGGAGCTTGTCTCTTGATGCCTTACATGTCTGAAATTGAATTCTGATCACCAGGTTCCAATAGTTTTGACTCAACCCCATGAGGTTCCATAGTGGAAGTGGGATGGGATATCCATAGACTTCTTGATGGGATTACCACATACGTCTAGAGGACATGATGCCATCTGGGTGACCATAGACCGACTCACTAAGTCAACACAATTAATAGCCATTTAGGACCAAAGTTTACTAGAGAGCTTGGGCAGCCTCTAAGTCCTGGAGATATTTCGACTCTATGGAGTTACCTTGATGATAATTTCTAACTATGATTGCCATTTCACATCACATTTATGGAAGGGGTTATAGGAGGCTTTTGGTACTTAGCTGCATTTGAGCACAAATTTTCACCCCCAGACTGATGGTCAGATCAAACAGACCATTCAGGTTCTGGAGGACATGTTGTGAGCTTGCATGTTGGACTTTTTCCATAGTTGGTAGGATCACCTACAATTTGTGGAGTTTTCATACAACAACAACTACCATTCCACCATTAATATGTAACCATTCAATGCCTTTTATAGATGACACAGGAGGTCAATACTATGTTGGAAAAACCTAGAAGTGTTAGAATTTATGGTCATAGAGTTGGTGTGAGCCACTACTGAGAAGGTGAAAATCGTCTAGGAGTAGATAAGGACTACCCAGAGCCTTCATAAGTCATATATTGTATGATGAAGAAGGTATTTGGAGTTTGATGATGGAGACCATGTATTCATATGAGTTTTACCTTGACGTGGATTATAGAAATTTGGACGGGGTGGAAAGATATATCCTATATTAATTGAACCTTTCTAGATACTACATAGAGTTAGTGAGGTGGCATGCCACCTAGATTTATTACTGTAGTTAGACTAGGTACATGAAGTATTAAACATATTGCACTTGAGGAGGTATGCAGACGATCCATCACTCGTTATCGACTGAGAGAGTTGGACATCGAGGATTTACCTACCTTTTCTAAGTAACTAGTAGAGATAAAGGATCGATAGGAGAGGATCCTTCATGGGAGATTGATTCCCCTAGTGCGTTTTTGGTGGGAGCATGAAAATCTTTAGGAGACAACATGAGAGTTGGAGACCTAAAAGCATGCTTAGTATCCATATCTCTTTGTGTAGCATTTTGTTTTTGATTTTTGGGAAATAAAGGACCAAGTTGGGGAGAATTTAGTGACTCATATTTTCAATGTATTATTTTTGGATGTTTTATGGATTATTTTTGAGACCAAGTGCTAAGAAAACATGCGGTTCTGAAGCTCGGTGTGCCTGAAATTAATTTTTGAAATATACTAATTATACTAAATATCACAAAAATGGAGTTTTCTGGAAAAAGTTGAATAAATCCTAAGAAGGGGACCATATCATAAATTTTAAGGAACCGTTGAGTTCAAAGCATGGGTTTTACTCTAGGCTTTACATAACCTTTTTAGTGCGGTGTGTTTTTGGAAAATTCATCATGGGCATGGATAAAAAATTAATTAATAAAATTAATTTATTTAATTTTAAATGATGTTGCAACCTATTATTTTATATAAATTCACCATTATGAGTAAATCTAAAAGTTATCTATATAACCCTAGAGATTAAGAGGAGATGTTGGTGGAGATAATTATTAGCGAGCAATGTCGAATCGGATCCAGATCAAGGATCGGTATGTCAATGTGGCATGTAAATTTCACCAATGCCAGTGAAGTGAGATCATTATTCACTAGTGAATGATCTAAATTGATGTAGAAAATTGTTATATTTAGATTTATCCCAATTTTATTATTTTTATAATGAATGAGAATCAATCGACCAACATATTGATTCATGGATCGTGTGTAATGTGGGTTCATGTTATATTTATCCGAGAATTGGGGTTTTTTTTATGATTATTTTGTTATCAATTTGTTATTCGTTATGTGAAAAAGAATTAATTCCATCATGAACATTGGATGAGGTTCATTCCTCATGTTTGTGGGTGTTAATTTCTTCCCCATTTATGTGTTCATCGCTGATATTCATTTTGACTAGTGGTTTGAAAAAATACCAATAAATCAATAGTTGCACAAGATAACAAGGGTTGGACGTAATTGGATTTTCATTTTTTTTGGTGAGGTGTGTTTCTAGATCGATGGTCAGAGGATCAAGAAAATATAGAGGATCTAGATCTGGGATTCTAGAAAATTCCATATTACACAACATGTATTGTGGATCTACATGCCATGTGGGACCCCTTGGTGTGGCACTAGGGTTTCATAGAGAATTTAAGTATCACACAGAGTGTAACCCTATCTCGGATGATCAGTGTGTAACTGGGATGGTACAAATGCATTTTTGGCCATACATGGACATGACCAGCTAGACATAGAAACAGTCAGGAGTACACAGGATCCAACACACTATGTACTCTGGCACGAATACGAACACATACATGGGCATGGGTTTTGATACACAAGTGGGACCCAGTTCCGAAGGGACACATTGTATACTACTAGTACATGATGTGTACTCCTTTAAGTAAGTATTATATCCCTTTTATTATTCAGCTTGGACAAGTTTCACTAAGGGTGTATACCCTTGATCCATTCCCTAAGGATTAGTATGGAATTGAATCCTACACTTAGGATAGTAATCCCTTAAATGGGGATTCTTGGATAGAGTTTTTGGAATCCTTCCATGAGTCTTGGTGTGAGATCCTCTATCATCCTCTTTCTCTTGGTGTATTTCTTGGTATCATCGTGACCAACACTATACGAGTGTCGATCCTGTACTTAGTTGGTTAATCCAAATTGAGTTATTAATATACCTCATGCCTTGGGTTTGATTCTCATCTATGTTCATTCTCTGCATACTTCAAGCATATAATTATTATACAATACCTTATGATCAGTATATCTCAGACAGATTCCATCAGTTCTATTTGACCCATGGAATGTGTTCTCCAGGATGAGTTCTACGTAGAACCTTAAAGTATGATTCCTAGACTAGCATTACGGTTGTGACATTACCTTGAAAATATATATATTATTGATTATATCTATATATTCTTATTATATGTGTTATAGACATATACATATGTTGTGAAGACTGTTATTATTATTGTTATATGCTTAGTGTTTTCAGGGTTTCCTAATGGGTATTGTTATACTCACCCCTTCATGGGATTTCCCACACGTGTCATGCCTTATGAAGACGATTGACCATTTGATGAAGTTATAGAGAGAATAGGACTAGGTGAAGCTTAGTGAGCCATAATTACTGAGGTGTATTTTGACAGTGACCTTGACAGAAGTCCCCTTCTACACTTTCAGGTTGGACTTGTTTTAGAATCTTTTTGATGGGCTTGTATTTAGACTTTTTTACCTTCCAACACTTGTTTCCAAACTCTGATTGTTTTTTTAGATGTATGCATTCATGATTTATTAGTTGTTTTACATTTTATAATTGTATTGGCTTGGAGATTTGTGTGTGTGTATAAGTACTTTAGGTTAAGGACTCCAATGTGAGTGATATTCTTAATCGGTGCTAGTCACTATCCCCTGGCCTATTGGAGGCGGGCTTGGGGTAGTCATGGAATGGGGCCCATTGGGATGGGTCGTGACACTGGACAACTAGTTCTTAAGTATTGTAAAGTACCAATCATTCCTCTAAAAATATTTTGATCAAATTCTCTCCAAGATTCATCAATATCTAAAGTATTTGAGGTTCCAACAAGAGTACTTATAATTTTACTATTGTCATATCTAAAATTATTAAGAAGATATTTTATATTGTTATATTTTGATATAAAATTTCCTTCTAGTTTATGTGAAATTGTAAAACCAATAAATAAAGCGAGTTCTCCCATCATGCTCATCTCAAACTCAGATTTCATAAGCTCTACAAAGGAATTTGTTAATGATTTTTTAGTTGAACCAAAAATTATGTCATCGACATAATTTTTTATAATGATGGTTTCTATAAATTTTTTTTTAATAAAAATTATTGGATCCACAACTACCCTAACAAAATTATTTTGTAACAATAATTTGGTTCATCTATTATACATGGATCTAGGGAATTTTTAAGTCCATATAGTGCCTTAGTAAGTTTAAAAACATGATCTTGAAATTTTTTATTTTAAAAACTAGGTGGTTGTTCTACATAAACATTCTACTATACATATTTATTAAGAAAATCACACTTCACATCCATTTGAAAAAGTTTAAAATTTAAAAATGATGCATATGCTAAATTTATACAAATATATTTAAGTCATGCTACTGGAGCATAAGTTTATTTATAGTCTATAATTTCTAGTTGATTATAACCCTTTACAACAATTCTAGATTTATTTCTACCTATAATTCCATTTTCATCACACTTATTTCAAAAAACCCATTTAACACCAATTATAGAAATATATTTATATTTTTCAACCAAAGTTCAAAATTGATTCCTATAAAATTAATTAAGTTTATATTGCATGGATTTTATCTATTATTCATCACCTAGCTTCATAAGGAGTTTTAGGTTTGAATTTTGATAGAAATGAAAAATGTTCAATTTCACTTATTAAAGAGTTTTGAGTTCTAATTGATTGTTTTACATCACCAATGATATTATCACTAGGATTATTCTGAAGGATTGTATGATTTCATGTGTTTGTAAAAGTATATTATTCAAATGAAGGTTGAATTTATTCTTGAGTTAGAAATTAAGATATAATGTCTTTAGTTGTTCTCTCATAAGGATAATTTTCCAACATAGGTGGAAAATTTGTTTTTAAAATAACATCCAAAGATGCGAGTTGAGGTTGTTTAAAAACAAAAGGTTCAGTTTTCTATAATTTAACATGTACTATTTCCTCAATAGTAATAATGTTTTTATTAAAAAAAATATATTCATTATTAGTTATGGAATAATAAATAAAAATTACTTCATCATATTTCAATGAAAATTTATGTAAATTATATTTAGTATTAAAAAATGGATACTTTACATCCAAAAAATTGAAGTAATAATGTTTTCATTTCCTTCCAGTCCACAATTCATAAGGATTTTTATTAATAAATGGTCTTATTAAAACTTAATTTACAGTATATCATGCATTACTAACACCTTCATCCCAAAAATATTTAGAAATTGAGTATTCAATCAACACAGTTCTTGTAATATCTTTAAGAATTCTATTTCTTCTTTCAACTACACTATTTATGTAGAGTTCTAGCAGCTGAGAAGTTATGAATTATACCAGTTTCACTAAAAAAAGTTTCAAATTAAAAGTTTAAAAACTATACACTATGATAACTACAAATAGTTATAAAAGTTAGATTTTTATATTTTTTAACATTGGAAACAAATGTCTTAAAACAAAAAAATGCTTCTTACTTTTTTGCTAGAAAATAGACCCATGTATATCTAGTGTAGCAATCAACTTGAACATATAGAAAATATTTTCCTCCAATACTTCAAGTTTGTGAATGAACAAGTAATTCCATGGTCACTAATTATAAAGCATCAGAAGTTTAAACTTCAATAATAGGTTTAAAACATAAATTATATCACTTTCCATATTGAAAAGGATCCCAAACCTTAAAAGAATTAAACCTAAGATTAGGTAGATCTATAACTAGTCCTTTATTAGATTTTTTTTTATAAAGTTATTACATTATAGTGTCCTAACATTCTTACAAAACCAATATTGATCTTCCATTTCACTGAGGCATGGTAAATATTGGATCCTAAGGTCTTATAAGTTAATTTTAAATACATTCCCATGCCTGTCAGTAGAAATTTTAAACTTACCTTCAGAATTTTGAATAGTATATTTATCATTCCTAAAGCTCACAAGATAACCCACATCACATAACTGAATTGTTCTAATAAGGTTGTGCTTAATTATAACAACCAATAAAACATTTGAAATTAAGGTTTTCCTAATAAGAACAATATTAGCTATACCATATATTTCTCCTTGAGAATTTTCACCGAAGGTAACTTTGAAACCTTTTATTTTAATAATCATATTGAAGAAATATTTATTCCCATTCATATGACTGGAGTATCCACTATCCATATAAAAATATGCTTATTGTTGGTACACTTCTTATTTTTCTAAAAATAATAAACTTAGAACTTTGGTACCCAAACTTTCTTGGGTCCATAATTATTAAACAAAAGTATTTTTAGAATCCACATATAATTTTCTATGTTTGAAATTTTATAATTCACTAGAAAAATAAGATTTATGAAAAACAAGTGATTAAACTCTGTTTAATGATCATTTATTTTTCCAATGTTCACTTCTTTGGAATTTAGTACAAAATAGTTCAATTTTAGGAACATTTTTTTTGAAAATGTGATTTAGAATTAGTAAAATAAATTCCAAAAACATTTCTATGTGGTTGAATCTATTTATAAATTTTTTTAAATTTTTTTTTACCAGATTTAAAGTTTTATAATAATTTATTTAGAGTAGAAATCTCAAAATTTAGTTAAATAAATAATTATTTATTATCATTGGATGTAGTGGATTAATATTTTTCTAATTCATTTTAAAGAATTGAATTTTAAATAGTATTTTTTTCTAATTATTTAGAAAGGTTTTAGATTTTATTTGTAATTTTATTAATTCTAAAATTTTCTTTAACAAAACCCACCTCATAAGTTTCATTTTTTCGTGAAATTTTACAATTTTATTTTTCTAAAAGTTTTGATAATCATGACACTTCTTCAAAACTCAGTAAAGAATCATCTTCATCTGATGAAGTAAATTATCATTTTAAATAAGTAGAACTATCATATTTTTTAAAATTAGGATAGTTGGCATTTAAATTATGATTAATTATGGTTTCCACAGATACCTTATCCATGAAGAAATTATTAACCTTCATAATTTCATAAAATAAGACAATATTCTTTTTATCTTCAATAATATTATCAGAAGATTCATCAGAAGAAATATCTCTACCACTCACACTTCAAGTGTTAACAGCTTTTAGAATTATTTTATTTCTATGATTGTAGAACTTCATTGAATTTATGTCTAAATTTATATCCTTATCATCTTTTATTTTAAATCTTTTTCAATCTAGACTTATATTTTTAGGTTTATTACATTCATAATAGATCATATTTGAAGAATATTTCTTCACATTCCTATCTCTGAATTTTTTCTTATACTTATTTCTAAAATCTTTCCTTCCAAAAATCTTGTTCATTCTATGAGATAACTAGGAAAGTTCATTCAGACTTTATTTATAAGAAATAATTTCAATTTCAACTCTAACATTCTTCATCTTAGAATATTTTTAAACCTTTTAAGTAGATATGAATTTCTTATATATATTTTATGTAGACACAAAAGAAACTACACCATTTTTCTTTTTCATCCTCTCATCATCACTCTTTAATCTACCCTCATACAATATGAGAGTTCCAATTCAATTATCTAAACTCAAAATTTTAATATGTTTTGTTTCATCAAGAGTTTTCCTTTTGGATTCCCATTCTCCAGGAATAATTTCAATAATATTATCAACCAAAATTACATCTGTAAGATCTTTATCACCCAAATATTGTAATCTATTTACAATTTTCATAAATCTATGATGCATCTTTGCAACATATTCTATAGGTTATAAATAAAAATCTTGATAATCATCTCTCATTATAACTATTTTAGTTTCAATAAATTTGGTTGTTCCAAAATGAGTAACTTATTTATTTTTCTATATTCTATTCATAGCTTCACATGAGAATATTTGACTATAGATATTTTTGGTCATTTAATAAAGTAAAGTATTTCTAATTCTAACTTTCAACTAATATTCTAACCTTTATTGATGGAAAAAAGTAGAAAACTCTTTGTATGAAATTACATAGTTACTATTAATCATAACAAAATTATCAACACATGTGTTGATACAAAAGGTATTCATTCTATCCTTATAATAATCATATTCAGCACCATAAAAAATTAGTGGTCTATTAGGATTGAGATTTTCAATAGTTCCAACATTCATTCCTGTCATCTTTAATAAACAAATATTCTATTTCTATAGATACACATTAGTGTAAAATAGTTTATAATAAAATTTTTAATTAAAAAATTTCTAAACTTATAAGCTTTCTTGAAATTAATTTTAGCAAAAAACTCTTTCAAGATATAGTTGTAGATCCTATTTTGATACCAAATGTAGGATCAAAGAGAACACAAATGACAATTAGAGAGGGGAGGGGGGTGCTGAATTGTAATTTATAAAATAAGATGTACAATATTGAAAACCTGTTTAATATAGAATACTATACATAAATTTCTTCCAAACATTAGACTTTATAAATTATATAGACAACTCATCCAAATATTCGAGTGTTGAAAAGTTTTGAGAAAGTAAAAATTTTATGTACAATTTCATAGTAGAAAATATAACTTGTAAAACAAGTAAATTTATACTTTTAAAATTTTGTAAATAAATAATTATAGAACTTTATAAAATAATGATCCATGCTTTAACCTCTATCATTAAGTAATTATATCACCTAGACTTTAGGTATGCATAATTTTAACCAAACTGTGAGGTCTATCTTCCTTAAGCAAGGAAAACCTCAATACTAAGATCGAAATAATTCTATTTCCCAGCAACAAGAACCCTTGATAATAATAATATATAAATCTATTTATTTATAATCCTAGAATCCCTCAATTACACTACATCATAAAGATAATTACAATTAATAAAAATATTAAGGCATTTACAAAATATCCCCACAACCGTTACCTTAAGAAAAAGACTCTCTAAAAATTAAAATGAAGCGATCACTCAAAGTAATAAAAAGCTTCAAAACAAATTATTAGATTGTTATAGATTAAAAAATAATTGATACCTCATCCTTGATCACTAATTATATTTATAATCAAAGTTCCAATGGTCATATTCTTGGAAAGTTAGAGGAAGTTTCAATAGACATGTAAAAAAATCTTCCTTGATAGCACAACAAATTTATCCAAGGTTCATAAGAGTATACACCATAAATTGGTAATGAATTTTATTATATATTGAAATGAATATTTTTATCTAGAAAAATTTTATATCTATGTTTGAAGGATTTAATTAAAATTCCATTCATAAAACTTTTTTTCTTATATATGGAAAGTGTTTGTCATAACATATAAATATAGCTTCATTAGATTAGAATGATTTATATCCTAACTTTGTTAAATTTGTAAGCCTTAATCAAAAAATATATGTACAATGATTTTATAAAAATTTCATCTAAATATGATAATATATTCCATATTTTAAATTAGTATTTGTATATCTGAAAAAATAAATTTTCTATAAAATATTTCTTAAAACTAGGGAAGTAAAAAGTTAGTAAAACTTATACTTTAAAGAAATGTATTTTTATTTTCAAAATCAGGTTAAAAATTGGTGAAATTAATGTCAACTAAACACCTTCATCATCATCATGCACCTCAATGGCACCATTTATCTTGAACCTGATCCGATGGAAATGATCTGTTGTGCCAAAGATCGAACGCCCAATGATCAGTTTGCAGGTATTTTTAAAATCATCAGTCAAAGGAAATAATGATGACGATCATGTGTAGAATGGGGTAATAAAAAAACAAAACATAAATGTGAGGAATAATACTTATCCATTGTTCATGTTTTCCTTGATTTTTTTATAGGAATAAAGAATTAATAGGAATAAAACAAGGAATTATCAAATTTCATAAGCTGCAATATCAAGCATCGATCCGCGAACCAAACTTTTAGATGAATTGATTCAAAATTGATATGGGATAATAAAAACATGATAAATACACATAAAACAACCATCCTACCTCAATTTTGGATGGATAAATAATGAATAACGGTTCCACATTGTTTTTATTATTAATATCCACAAACCCCTTATCACAACGATCATCGATGCATGATCCGGTCATCGTTTATCAAAGTGATCTCCTCCAATGACTCCTCTAAAATCCTAAGGGTCCTGAGGATATCCCTATGGATTTTATATAAGTGTGTTTAAATAGAGGAGATACTATGTCATGCTGATTAATAAAAAACAAATAAATTTAGTTATTGTTTCTCCCAAGAAAACTTTTAATAAAACACCCTATTCTGATAAATATTATTTCACACCTAGGATAAAACCCATATTACAATTTCAAAGGCACTATGAAATTTCACAAACGAGTCCTCATTCAAGAGTTATTTAATTATTTTAGGAAAACATACGTGCATGTGATATAATATATTTAATATTTTTATTATATCAACATTGAGGCTCTTTGGGCCTCGTAATTTCAAACCGACTTAGTACCTCGCTCCGAAAATATTCCTTAATATATTCCAAATTATTAAATTGAAAAAATGGATACGTTACAAGGGGTCAACAATAAAAATTATCATTAGGATAATTTCCTAAAAAATGACCATTTTAAAGTGAAAAAAACATACTAATGAAAAATAAGTATGGATAAATAAATCCGAGTAGATAGTCATTGAGTATCCCAAAACCAATTTACTTAGTATCCAATAAGAAACCACATTATCACCTCAATCATAAAACTTACCATTAAAACACAATCCAAACCACAAATATATTCTCATCTAAAATCTTACCATCAATACCAATCTGAAGAAAATGACCATGATAACAACAAGGTTATAAAAATGTCAATAATTTATGAAATTTAAAGAACATCAAGAATATGAAAAAAACATGGGCTAAAAATATCATCATTATAGTTACCTATCATCCAAGGGAATCTACACTCAAATATGTATCCAAACTCAAAGGGTGGACAAAATAACATAAAAAAAATTGAAATAAAATTGAAATAATTATTAATTACCATGAAATTCCATTGATAATTAATTTGAAGCATCATTCATAAATAACTAAAAGCATTGTCATTAATTTCCCAGAATTAAAAAACCATCCACCACCACATTAGGAATTCACCTTTTAAAACATATATCAATATTCAATATCAATATCATGTAATTTAACATCATCCCTTTATCATGATCACATCATCATCCACAACTTATTACTCTTTCTGCAACATTCTTCTTATAACACTGTTATTCATAACGTTCCTTGATAAACCATCCTATTTAAGTATATTTCTAAGAATTATTCTCCCATATCATCAAAATATAACATAATGAGTCTTTATTCAAAACTATAAGTTATAACTTAACACTTTTTAAAATATTGATACACTATACCTTTACTATAAAGGAACTGCTGAATATAGAATATATATGAATGTGATGAATGTTAGAATTTTGGTACACTATTGCACTGATTTGGTAAGGCTTCATACCAATTTAGAACCACCCCATATATGACCCTGTGTATGTCTTAGGTACATTCATACAATATTTTATATAATGTTTCATAGTCTCCATGTCATTTTTGTATACCTCTATAAAAATTCCAAACAACTAGAAAAGATACACCATATATGAAAACATATTTCTATAACATGGATCACAACATTAACTAATCAAAATAAACATAATATAATTATATAATTTAGTCTAAATGAAAAAAATATAATATCTTTATAAAAAAATTTTGAACTAAAGAATTTACCAAGGATAAATCACAATTATGGGGAAAAATATATAGATGAAACATATGTTATTTATCAAAAATATTTTAATTTCCACTATGAATGAAGATCCATAATAATTGATTTACTCAAGTAAGTTACTTATTACACTATCAAACATCACTTCCATGAATGATGATTCTATGAATGGATGGAACTAAACCACCAATAGGAATTATTAGTGGAATAAGAGGAGAGGGAAAATGATTTGAGATTAATGGGGTCTCACACCCAATGTTTTTTGTAAAGTTAATTCCACTTTCAAAATTCATATCTCTAAGCTTAATCAAAACCCATTAAATCACACCATTAAAAATTTATTTTACTTACTAATTAAATGATCATTAAACCTTAATCATTAAAATATTTAGTATACTATATTGAATTCCTTTTACCATGGGAGGTTACATAATTAAACCACCACTATAAATAATATAATATTATAAAAATAAAAAAATAATTATACCCATTATGTACTGACCTCAAAATTTATAGAACACTAATTTGTGTTTTTTGGATGTTGGAGATACCAGGAGGAGGTTTTATGAATAAAAGGTAGAACTTAAGCTATTATTTCAACCGAGGCATGGTTTTTTGGCATGGTAGAAAATGTTTCACTCTGAGAGGTTGGATGAGAGGATTGGTTGTGGAATGGTAGGTTAAGACATTTCATGGAGGTTAGAGATGTCGATAACATGGAAATCTACCAATTTAAGGGTCCTTGTGTTGGGGTAATTTGGCTGCATCATGGTTTTGTTCTAGGATATAATTGATGTAAAGGGAAGGGAAAATGTTATGCATGGCCATCCCAGTTATTCCATGGATCCCATAGTAGCTAATTATTATAGTTATACCATTTTAGGTTTTTCCATGCCATCGTTCTCATGCTGTGTCATGGTCTAGTTTAAGGAATTTGATATAAATTCATGGATTAAGATATCATGGTGTGGAGATAGTATTTTCATCATGGTTATTACAAAGTTTTATCAAATATAGTGATTGATTACGGTTTTATTTTAAATATTTGTTCAACTTAAACTCATTATTGCATGGCCCCTACCCCAATGTTGTGGTCTCATGGTTTTTAGGATATGTATAAATTTATAATTCCATCAAAATTTTATTATTATCCTCTTATTTCCCTTGAAACTTAGGTTATAATTGATTTTTTTGGGAGACCTTTCATCCTCTTTTTTATTAGATTTAAACACCAACTTTAGGAAATTTATTATTTGTTATCTATGGTGAGTTATCCCCATTTTCTTCTTGTAATTCTATTCAATCTTTATCCAGATAAGTTTTTGGTGGTGGATATGGTCAATTTGGGTTGTGTTAAGGTGAGTGGTTGACGTATATTTTTTTGTTATAGGTTTTTGGGGTTCCTTTACATGATTTGGGCCTTGTGATCATTATGTTCTTATTATCATTTCATACCACTCGCTAAAGATTCAATTAAGTTTGGTGATTTAGTAACTCCCCTTATTTTGAGTATAACGTTGTACTAAGATGATTTTTATTACTTTGGGTAAATGAAAAGTATTTAATTAACAAATATAAAAAATTTAAATAAAAAGTGAGTTGATGGGAAGGAGTGTATCATTTATGTTAACACATTTCCATGATTTTTATTATGAGGTCAATGGGTTTTTATGTTTCCTACTGAGAATTATTATTTTTGTGGAGTCATATGTTACTTTTCTATGATATTATTATTTAATCAACTATATATAAAATATTTATTAATTAAATTATGTAACGAAATAGTTGTTTGAATTTGGAAGGAAAAGGGATGATGTTTATGCTATCCCTAGATGGAATAAATGAGAAGTGTGACTTAAAGTTGGATGCTTATTGTATTATTCTGTCATTTTTATTATGTTTTACCATTATTATTATGATATATTTTCAGTGGTCATGTGGGAATGATTGGGAGTTATCTTATTTTGTTTTGGGACTATTGTGTGTTGGGAAATAGGGTTATGGCTAGTTGTCATGGTTGGAATGAGGATGAATGATTTTTGATGTGGTTCTTCATGGAATGGCTGGTTATGTGGGAATGTAACTGCTATGAGATGACTGTGGTGGCCTATGGATTATGTGTTACATGCTATTTGTGTGGTTATTAACTGGTTATAATGGGATGTATTATATATTCTAATTAGTATGGAACCCTTAGTTGGTAATAATGAAACTAATGAGGGATTTGGGATAGAGTTAAATGAATCTTGAGTTGTTAATGAAATATTAATTACTAAAATGAATAATAAACGTCTCGAATGAACATAAGTGATAATTTTGGAATAGTTGTCATTAAATATGGAGAATTAATGACATAATGACCATGTCAAGGTTGGTAAATAGTAAATTAGGAATGATTAGTTGATAAAATTTAATGGTAAATTATATGTGGTGTGGTGGATGTTTTTGTGGAGAACTGGGATGGTTTTTATTGTATAAGTGGAAGTAGTCGATAGTTTAAGGGTGTGGTGATGTAATGTTTTTTTGGGATTTTTTGGTGTGGTTTAGGTGAAATCATACTAGGTTGTGATAGTGTGTACCATATTGTACTTATATTTCCTTATTATTTCATACACACGTCACCCAAATAAGATAACCTCATTGGAACCTGAAGGTTTTGGGTTATTTGTGTTTCCCCAACATCTAGCCTAGAGTGGGAACAAATGGCCAATTACTCCCTCTTCTATAATATCCCTTATAGATGATGAATGGTTTGCGAAGATGATATATTGGAGTGATATGTGTTTTTGGTATTGGTATATGGTGTGGGTCATGTATGGAGGAGTAGGGTATGGGGTTGATGTCTATCATGTTCATGATTGCATACTCTGATGGATATGGATATGTTGTGCTTGCTATAAATCAATGAAAATTAGAATTTTGGGAATTGTGGGAGGTTGGGATAGGTAGGGATGCATTATGACCCACATTATATATTAAATGAGTATTCTATTTGATGCCAATGAGAACATTTCACCATAGGATAGGTTGGTATAGTCACAATTGCAGTCCGACCCACATCGATTAAGACATTATATACATATTATACGACTATGATGGATTTGGAAGGGATTGAGTCATAATAAATTTTACCTTGGGGAATGAGAGTGAAAAACCAATAATGGAAAATACCATTTACTTTGTAAACACCATAACTTATACACACATATAATTATGATTTATTATCATTTTTAATCAACTATCTAATTACTTAAATTATAAATATTATGAATACATTTTTTAAATAATATAAATTAATATCTTCCCCTTAAAAAATATTTTTCATTAAAGGATATATCATATGAAATATCATTTATTATACATTAATCCAATATATATATTCATACCACATAAATGATTAATGAATTACCATTTAAAAAATAATATTGCACACACATAATTTCTCAACATAAAATTTTCAATAATTTTACAAGATATTTATTCCAAAAAATTTCATGATATATTTATATTTTATATTATATATTTTAAATAAGGAACCATAAAAATAATTTATCATGTCTTTTAGTTGTTATGTAAATGTATTTCATCATAAATAATAACAAAAAAGTTGACCACATAGTAGTTATAATTCATACTAATGGATTTATTTTACAACCATATTAATTCATAAAAATGGTAAATAATTAAATCTTTACATTAATACATATTAAAAATAATATAAATATTTACTAATGAATAATAATTATATATATATATATATAAAACCACTTATTTTCCATCAGTACCAAATAATTATGTATTTGAAGATTTTAAATACATGAATAACTTGTCAATAATTCACATTAAATTTTAGAACATGATTATTATATATTAATTATAATTTTGAATTTTAGTCATTCACAACATTATTGAATAAAATATTCCTATTTTAGTTGTAGTTAATACATCATAGTTAGTCTCCCACATTTTTTAACAAATTTTATTCCATTAATATTTGATTCACCACAAAAAACTATTTATAATTATATCTCATAAAAGTTATTTATTTAAGACATCATGAAAGGTCAACATACCATTCATTTAATCCATTAAATATAATTAATTAAATAGAAACTATATAAATTTGTATGATGAACTATGTTCCTTAAACTATATAATTACTTTCCTTCTCATGAAAAAATAAATATTAATATAATAAAATTAACATAAAAAATAACTATTTTTATACATATAATTTTCATTAAACCATAATTATTTATTTTATAAAATTCTACGTTATCCTTTTTTAATAATAAAATAATTATTTATTAGTGTAAATTTTCATCAAAACACTTTATTATCTCATCAAAATCAAATTATCAGTTTACCCTTTGAAATTTTAACAAAGTAAAAAATATGAATTTTCAGGTCTTTATAGTACACACACATTTAAAATTTTTCATCCTCAAGAATATTTAACTATATCTTAATAAGATTAAGATTACTAAGGGATAATAATTAATGAAAAATAATATGTGTATTTATATAATATCAAAGGATTCTTTATAGAAGAATCTTTGCTATAAAAACAAGGAAGAACAATATCAAGTTAATGAAAATTCAATTCAAAAATTGAAAAATAATGAGTAAGAATCATTGAGGAGAAAATATTTAACAATACATTACCTACAACTCTATTAACCCACTATTCTTTATCAGAGTTACTTAGTAAAATGATAATGAAATGACGAGTTACTACTTCCCATCAAGAAAACAATTCATAAAATAGAATCATTCTAGAATTTAACTAAAATAGAAAACTATATCATGATAGTAGATGGGAAAAAATATCACATCACCTATAATTGAGGATACATTTTAGTACTTACATTCTCTAATCCATCCTAAGTTAGGGTAAACTCATACCACCAATATCCCATTCCATTACAAAAGAAACTGACCATGTCACACCCTGACTTTTTATTTCATTATTATATTATATATTTATTTATTATTAACCCCACACTTGAGTTTCAGGATGGATATACTCGAAAATTTCAAAATATTGAAGGTTTTTGGTTGTAGTACAATTAAAACACATGGTTAAGAGAAACCGTGTGTTTCCCATTCGGTAGTGCTATAGTTTTTGAAAGTTATATTTTTTATAGTTAATAAAACAATTTATGGTCCTGGGGTAAACAATGTGGGGTGCCAAATTTCATCTAATGAGGGGTGAAGGTTTGTCACATGGTTTGGCCAACTGTGCGGCCAAACCGTAAATTTTACTGTGCCTTAATTTTTTTAAATTCCTAAAATTTCATCCCTACTATTTTTACCCCAATCTACTCCCCTATTCCTTTATTACTCTATTTTTCAAAAGGAACCCCCCGAGAACGTCATCCTTCAGTTTCCCCTCAGGTTATGGGTACTTTATTTTGCGATTTCAAGTGAATCTTTGTATGGGTAAGGATTTATCTTCTCTTACTTCCACTTTATCCCCTTTCCTCTCAATTTTTATTTCCCCCTTTACTATGTTGTTCCCTAGACAAACCTTGGGTGGGGTTTCAAGTTCTAAAATAATGTGAAACTTTTTACAAGGGTGTGTGATCAGTCCTCCAATCCATCCTTTAATTGTTGTTGAATGAATCACATCAATGTCGCTTTACCTATGTAGGTGTTTCCTTTATTTTTCTTTTATTTAGAATATCTCTCATGCTTGGGGATTTAAAATTAAATTTTTATACTAATTTATAAATGATATTGATATATAAGGATTTATATATTTATACCAATCAAGGTTTTTATGAGACAAAGGTTGAATTATAACGGGTTCTTATATATTTTCCCTATTTTGTGTATTTTCACCTAAATAATGGATTTTCTTATAAATGGTAAAATATTTATAGTAGTGTTTATATGAAATCCTAATAATTTATAGTTTTTTGAGATTGTCTATTCCATTGTATGGGCTGGCAGTCATGTTTAAGTGGGTCAATTCAGTGAGATTTTATTATTTGAGAAACCTTTTTAAGTGTTTATATTTCTCTATGTTTCTCCATGTATTTAGTGGTTATACACATATTCATAGGTGTACATATATATAGATATATATATATATTCACATGGGAACATGTGGATATGATAATTGAGTGATATATATACACATATATATATATAAATGCATATGCGTATGAACTCAAAAGGAAGTTTTGAAATTAAATTAAATTCTTTAAATTTGGTTTTTAAATATGTTTTTTAATTTTTTTTAAAATAAATTTAAAAGGCCCAATTGGCATCTTCTAAAACTTTTTTCTAAAACATGCTACACCTGTAGTGGAATCCCCACTATTTTGTCATTTATGTGATCTTATGAATCAACATGGTTTATATTTCTTACTATATATAACATGGAGGGGATTCAAACCATTGGGGATAGGGAAGTGAGATAAGGTATTAATTATATGATTTATTTTTATACATTACATGATTGATATATGATTTAATTATATTAAAAATGTCCCCTCATCTCCCATATTTAGTGAATATGCTACATAGGACACCTTATGTACTTGGGTAGGATATCAAAGATCGAATGATATCCTTTCCACTTGATCAGGTGTCATCCTAACTTATGATATTATTAGTGTGGTTCCCCCTTTGGCTCGAGAATTTATAATAGGCCCACTCATTGGGAGTAAAGTTATACCACCAGGTAGCCTAGCCTATGTGGCCTTAGGGAAGCTCTCATATTTATCCTTATTTAGTTATTTATTTAATTATACCTTATTCATTATTCTTCTTTATCACTAGTTTTTTATATATATGTATATATATATATCCTAAAACTCTTGTTATATTATAATTTTTATATTTTTTTCCAGGACCTACCCATGGACTTGGATTTTCCTTTAAATCTTTTTATTTGAATCATCTCTTTATTTGAATTGTCAATTTATTAGGTTATATTTGATTGTTTCTTTATTGATGAAATTCCTTAGTGTTATATTTGTTAATATTACATCAACACATTTTATTAAAATATTTCTAATGTGTTATATGTAAATGAAGTATTTATGAAATGTTTTAAAAATTTGGTATTTCCAAATGATTTTAAAGTAAGATTAAAAAATGGGTTTTTTAAATAACAAGAAATGGGTCGATAAAATTATTTTCAAGTTAATGTTTTAATTTAATAAAAATATAAAAAGAAGTTTTTAAAACAATCATGGACTTTCATTATACTTTTATTCACTTATGTATAAAAAATGTATATTTTAAATGCATTTCAAACTAGCATTCAGGGTTTTTCTTAGAAAGGAAAAGCAATGATTCGATGAATATATCTTTCCAGGCTATCAAGATCACACCCTAATTATACCACTTAGTGTATATATATTGATGGTCTCTTTTACAGTATCATGTCCCAACTTTGAAGAGTTCCACTGACCAGTCTCTTCATCCTAGGTATGTTGAAGAATATTATCTTGATTTTTGTTTGGGGAGTGAAATTAGGTCATAATGATATCTAAATATGGTAGAATAGTTTTATTTTTATTATTAATTAGTAGTTTTAGAAAAATCATCCATTTCTATTTATCTTTTCCTTAATTGGTGATGTTTAAGCATGTGGGGGTTATGGATGTTGAATTAAGTGGTTGTTTTTTATGAGGGAGTTGGAGGTGAGTTGAGGGTTTACTAATTTCATATTATATTTTTTTAATTCTATATATTTTTGCATCATTTTATTTTTTCATATGAACATATGATGTATGGAGTGATCATGATGGATTTTTTATAAATTCTACTGATCAATTAATTATATTTATTGGGTGAATTTGTTCCCAACTGAGTTCACTTCAATGACCAACAAAAGTTTACATCCCATGGGGATTAAGAATTACCCTTGGTTAGTGTCATGGAATGAAAAATGGAATCAGAGGGGAAAACTAATCCGGTTTATGAAAAATGTCATCATAGGGGCCCTTTTTTATGTAGGTGAGTCTAGTAGATAAATATAGGACTTCCATAACTCACATGGTAGGTGTAAAAAGGGTCTGGATCACCCTAACCCATTCTAAAACCATAAGTTTCCTAAGTAATTCAGGTTTTGATCCTTTTATTATGAATTTTGTGGTTTTTTATTTATTTTTATGGATCTATTATGTTTTGGGTTTGAATGAGAGTTTATTTGGCAAGTCACAATGAGTTTGCATGACTCGGTAACCCATGGGGAGCCCATATACATAGTAAGATTTAGCTCTTAATGATAGTTTTATGGATGTAACATGGTCTAAAAAACCATGAAAATAATTCATACACAACAACAAGTCTCATTCAAGGTGGTCTTAGGTTTTCTAATTCTAATCTCTTGGATTTTGGTTGGTGTTTGAATGGTATTTTCTGATGTTTTAAAGTGATTTCCAAGTAAAAATTCAATATTTGAAAACGGTGTGTGAA
This sequence comes from Viscum album, assembly GCA_963277665.1. Classification (NCBI taxonomy): domain Eukaryota; kingdom Viridiplantae; phylum Streptophyta; class Magnoliopsida; order Santalales; family Viscaceae; genus Viscum; species Viscum album. Next base: position 1,433,667,239 of record OY728141.1, read on the forward strand.
TTTTGAGATTGTTTTAAAAGTAATGAATTGTTTTAAAAGGGGAATGATAGATACTATGAAACTAATGGAAAAATAGGATAACCAAGAAATTTTATTCCATACAATGGAAAAATGGTACAAAAAAAGAGCTTATAAAATATTATCTAGAAGGGGTAAAACTATCCTACCAGGTGGTAAGTTTTTATCCCACATGGAGGGAGGTAAGTATGTTAAAAGGAGGAAGGTTTTAGGTATTGAATAAGTGATGAATATTTCCATTATGGTAATTTTATCCTTTTGTCTTGGGTGGTTTAATCCTGGGGATCTCTCTAGTGTCTTAGGTTTTTCTTTCATACAAACCTCTTCTTCCTCAATCCTATGTAATTCTGGTTTGATCAGATTTAGTATATACAAAGATGTTTTCTCATAGTTTATGATTATTCTAAAGTTATATCATTGGTCCAATGTATCAGATTCACATCTAGAGTTGGATAGAACTACCAATCAATCTATAGGTAGAGGAACACTACCAGAATAACTCACATAGGAGGTAGAGTGCTTACATAATTATTTTTTTATCATAGGAGTGAAGGATTTTCATAAACAATTCATAGAATTGGGGAGTTATTTATAGTGATGTGACACCCCAACATGTAGGATGAGTCTTAGTTAGAGGGAGTAGAACATCATTTGAGGAATAATGAGGCCACACTTTTCAATTTGTTTATAATGGTGAGAAACATCACATAAACCAACTTTGTTGGGAACAAAACCAACAAAAATGGGATCTAGAGAAGAAAGAGTAGTCATAATTCCATAATTACATTATTATAGTGATATGTCACTTAGATAATCAACCATAGTGGAAGAAATTCATGTTTTATAAATAACTCTCTTAGGTATATTTGAATGATCACAAACACACATTTGTGTTTCTAATGATTTTTGACGGTTCTCAGTGTTTAAATTTTAGTAATTTTATCATCGATGTTTCAAAACAAAATGAGGGCCCAAAATGACCATAAAAGGAATTCTTATGTCCCCCTATATGCATGTGCCAACAACTGGCTGGTGGAACCCACCATTTACCTGATGTCACCTAGACAGACATAAAAGTTTATCCTTTGGAGTGGGTCTTTCTCATATTAATTAAGCCTTTAATCACTATCTATAACCCCAACCACCTCCAGAACATTTTTAAAGACATGGGAGACTATAAATACATTCAAATGGTTTCTAGAAGCTATCAATTACCTTGAATATCATTTCTGGATCCAAATTGTGTCCAATGGATCTTTTTCTTGTCTTCTCTTACAATTTTCTCACCTACTCTCATTATTTTATTATTGTATCTTCTTGGAGAAGTGTGATTGTGATTTATTAGTATTGTGAATATAAATTATCTTTTGTTTTTCTTTGAGTTATTTCTTGGTCCTTAAAGCAACGAGGTTAGTTCTTGATTGATCCTTAAAGCAAGGGGTTTAGTTCTTTCTTATCCCTTAAATCAAGGGGTTTGATTCTTTATTGCTACTTAAAGAAAAGGAGATTAGGTTCCTAGCCATAATAATTAATAGGATATTCATGTTTGTGTTTTATTACTAAAAAACAACGTTCTTACATCTTATAATGATTTTATTACTATAACCTCAAAAAATAAATTTTCTGGTTTCTTGATACAACCATTGAAAAAAAAAGATTTAAACAAAAACCTCTCAAGTTTACTTTAGGGGAGGAGATGTTGGGATACCTCAAGGTATTATTGTTGAAAACCTTTTTAAATTATTCCTTGTATTTATTTTTTTATTTTTTATGAATTATATTATTTATTTAATTTATTATGCTTATAATTCTTATACTTGATCTTAACACTTTTTTAACCTCAATTGTTTTAATTCTATAAAAATTAGTTTTAAATTTTATAATGTTTTTAAAAGGTAAATTCACCCACTATTTCCATATTTACTTGGAAAAAAATTGTTATAATATCTAACCTTTTTATTTTCAAAAACCTTTTCTTATTAAAGGAATAATCAATTAAGGAAGGCATCAATCGCTTATACCCAAGGTTTTACCAAGGGACACTCAATGGGTAAACACCTTTCTATGATGAAACCAATTATAATTATTGGAAAAAATGAATTTATACTTTTCTTTAAAGAGTTGGATATCCTGTTTGGAACATTGTAATGAATGGATATACATTTTTAACCAATTATAGTAAAAGGGTGCTCTTGATGATATTTCATATTTTGAAATAGATGGAAAATCCATGAATTATTATTATTGTACATTTTATAAGAATGAATTTAATCTTATTTCCAATTGTAAAAATGATCATGAAATTTGGAAGTTTCTTAAAGATATATTTGATGAAAATATAAAGCCAAAGTTCCCCAAAAATAATGCACTAAATGAATCAAAATTTATTACAAGTGAATAATCCCTCTCATAAAAAAAATCAAGCAAGTAAAACCCCAAATACGACATGTCTCAAACAGAGGTTAGTATTGAGGTATGTTCTTCTCAGACTACTTATTTTTTAATTCATTTAAAATTTTAAGATTTCACATATTCTAAAGATAAATTACAAGAGTTATTTTTTGAAATGACTACAAAATTCAAGGATATTAAAAAGAAATAAAATCAAGTTGTGAGTGAGAAATATCATATTTCAAATTAAAATGAAAAGATTAAAGATTAAAATCAAAGGAATAATGACTTAATTTCTAAAAATAATCAATATTAAGAGAAGATATTTGATTTGTTTTTGAAAGATATGTCGTAAGTTGATAATCAACATGACGAGATTAAAAATAAAATAATAAATTGAGATTTTAATTAGGTAAGAACCCTTATTCAAGTCAATATAATGTTGAGAAGTTGGAATCCACCATAATGGATCATAAGTAGTATCTTTCCAAGTTTACTCAAGGTGAACAAAATTTATATAAGATCTTGGGTTCTAAAATAGAGTGTAAATTATTTTTATAATCTTGGATATTCAAATCAATATAACACTTCTAGGAATACAAATTTTATAAAGGTTTTTTCACAAAATAAATTTTATAATTATTTTTATAGATCTAAGAACATGATGTATGAGTGTAATTATAAGAATTACTGGTATGGTAGGATAAAATTGCTCCACCTCTCCTCAAATATCTTATATATGAAATCTCACATTTCCTATGTAAACTTATATTCCAAGAAAATATGGTTTCCAAAATCCTTTTTGGATAGAATTTATGGACCCAAGTTTTGGGAACATAAACTTATAATTTTTTGAATGTTTTTAGGAAGTATGACTTAAGAACAATTCCAAGGTGTAACATGGAAAAATTATTGAGACACCTATGTGTTAGATTTTTTGGTATATTTAGTTTAATTTTTTTCATAAAAAATAAGATTTATTAAAATTTATACATTCTTTATTTTAAATATTTCTAAATTCAATTTTTCTTGAATCATACATTTAATATATTTTAATTTTAAGTGTTGTGTGTTCTTTTATGAAAACTGTTTGAATAAATGTGATATTTATTATTTGGTATATTTATTTATTTAATTTAATTGAATTTTTACTTGATTTTTGTGTGATATATTTTTTACAATTAAAATGTTATATTTAAAATACTCAGGTTCCCACTGGATGACCAGTGGTTCTTTATAGAACCTAAGTTCAATAATTCACCACCCAGCCAACTGGTGTCCCTCACCAGCTAGCTAATGGTTTTGGAATAGACCCATTAAGGTCAATTTAGGGAGGTTATTTAAAGAAAACCCCTCCTTACACTCAGTTACCACTTGAAAATTTATCCTCTCCAGCCTGGTCAAGCCCTAACTTGTCCTCTCTTTAGAATCTTCACTCCTTGGTTAGTTTCTTGACATTTCCATGTCTTTTTTCACTCATCCCTCCTTACTTTAATATCAAACTTGTTATTCACTCTAAAATCCTTGCTTGAATTTTTTGAACCTTTCTATAATGGCCACTCAAATAACTCAAGACTTATCTTACAAAGGAAAAGGGAAGGGAATTGAATCATCCACCCCTCCTCCAATTGGGAAGCTCGATACAATTTGAAATGATAAAATTATTATATTAGGTAAGATCATTAATTATAATTGGTTAAAAAATTTAAACCATGATTTGATATGAAATATGAATTTATAAATTGTGAGCTAAACGAATATGTCTACATTAAGAATCCTAAAGGATTCATTCTTAACAATGATGAATCTATGGTGTGAAAATTTAATAAGGTTTTATATAGATAGAATTCAGCCTTTGTGGCCCAGTATTCTAAGATATATATCTTCTTAAAAGAGATGAAATTTAAAAAGGTAAATGTGGTCTATAATCTATACATAATGGAGATACTTGAAGAAAATATTATTGGAATTTTATATGTTAATTGAAATATTTTTTAGGTGATCAAGATAGTGATTGTATTGAATTTTCTTTGAAAATGAGGAATTTTTTTAAGATGTCCATACATGGAGAAATGATATTTTCTGGGATTATATGTTTATCAGTAAGATGAATTTATTTTTCTATCATTATAAAAGTTTGAAAAGTAATTTATGAAAAAAAATTGGTTTGTGTAACTTAATTAAGGTTCAATGGATAATGTTTTTTGGATATATATGATTAGACACACTTTTTTAGATGAACTGAATGGATGTTTCCTCACATTGATGTTTCGGAGAACATGGGATAAAGGTTTTGTCACCAAATAGAACTTGTAATGGATAGTGTGCATGGGAAAGATTTTATCAGATGTAGCTTCATCGAACCAAGGGAACTTCTTTGATGAGGTTTTGATGACCGAATAGTGGTCATCAAATAGTTTTTCACAAATATTGTCTATAGGTTACCCTTACACTAGAAAAGGTTTTTTCTCTAATACCTTTACATAGTATTAGGGATATCCTCATGAAGGTACTATATATTGTCATGGTAACCGGCCATTGGCAATTTCATTGGGTGTTTCTATAGTGTATCGATAATTGCCTTAGTCAATGGGAGGTTGAGCAAAAAGCTCATAAGTTTTTTCAACATGTTGACTAAATGAAGACCTCTATAAAGAGGTGTGGTGTCCCAACACTGAGTTGTTGATATATTTATTAATAGTTAATGTTTATGACTTAATTTTTAAAGACCAAAAGTGGAGAGGAAGTGAGAAATTGAATTTTATTCTCTTATATCTCCTAAAATGAAAAATGCTTGTAGTGTTATACCATGGATGTAATACTTTGTACAAACTAAATAATTCTTGGTTTTACACTTATTTTTTTTGTTTTGGGAAGTTAAATCCTATAGATTTGTGCAATTATTATTCTGGCTCAACCTAGTTCCAATGATCACTACTCAGAATATGGAGTTTATCAGACAAAAATTATGTATGATAACTTTGTAAAGATTTTTCATTATGGAGGCTGAAGAGATTAGTCAGAAATATCTATCTGGTAAATCATTATCTCACTAGTTCTATCCATTAGTTTAAATGGATGGAGTGATATTTATCAAAGAGGTTTTACCAAGGAAGGTGGATGGTGGTTTCTCCCAACAAGTTATATAAAAGGGATTATAGTTACTTCACTCACAACATTCAGATGATTTCCTACCTTGGTTTGAAAGTTATTTTATTTCAGTTAGTTTACTTTTATAAAAATAATTACTTCAGAGGAAGGAAAGGTTCATATAAATAATTTTGATGGAATGGAATTTTCCTTTTAGAGAATTTATTTGGAAAATATTTTGATACAAAGGATCTTGATTCTCCTTGGTCTATAAAGTGTCCTAAAATAATAGAAAGTGAGGCATAAGGACGGTTGGATAAGAACTATTTAGCCTTAATCAGGATGTATCTTGTGAGTAATCTTGTATTCATCATTAGAGAGAATAAAACTACCACAAAGGTTATGAAAGTGTTGGATAAAATGAATTATAATTCAACATCTCTTAAAAAAGTTTTCATATTGTGAAGATTGTTCAACATAAGGTCATTGGATGGAAGGAATATTTCCAATCATGTGAATGACTTCAACATGATATAATCTAATCTCAAATCTATGAAGGTTACATTTAGAGATGATGTTTGGGATTTTATTCTACTTTTATTACTTCCATAAAGCCATGATTCCATGGGGACAATAATGTGAAACTGAAGTGGGAAGAAAGATCTCATGTTTGATGATATTATGAATTTGATCTTGAATGAGTATTTGAGGTAAAATTTTGTTCAAAATACATTTTTAAATTCTCTCAATGCTACTATACATGGACATTTATTTCATCGGGAATACCATTAGAAGATTAAATATTGATAGAATAATTCCCTGAGAAGAAGCCAAGGTAAATCAATAGGTTCAGTACCTATATGTTGGATTTCTTGGAAGTAGATACAGATCAAGAAATATTGTAGAAATTGGATGATTGATTCCACTTCCAGATGAAAAAAATCAGTTAGTACAATGGAAAAAGTATAAAACTTGTTGCTGAGAATAACCATTTTAGAAGATTCATGGGTTGCTGAGTCAAGGAAATAATTTTATTCAACTGGTGAGTGAGGGTGAATGATTGATTATGTACCGGGAATCTTGGGTAGAGTATATATAGTAGATGATTAATCTAAAGATTTATTTGGGAAATGTGATGTTAATATTCGAATGAAAAGTGGATGTATCTTGAAACTTAATGATGTTAGATAAATTCTTGGTCTTCAAAAGAACCTCGTATTAGTGGGAAATCTTGATAATGCAGGTTTTAGAATTTTTTAAAAATTAAGATTAGAATATTAGTAAAGGTTTCGTGGTAGTTTTTCACTAATTAAAAAATAGTAACTTTTACCTTACCAAATTAAGTGATGATGTTGAAACTATCAAATAAACTTCATCAGATGTTCTAGAAAAGTGGAACTATAGACTTGGTTACCTTAGTGAGAAAAATATTAAAGTTATAGAGATGAAGGTAATAATAAAATTTGATTATATGTACCTTGTGAGAAGTTATAGTTATATTCTAGTAAAATAGAAAATAATTTATTTCAACATGGATGAAAGAAATCCAAGGATCCAGAATTTAGAACTTGTTCATTCCAATGTTTGAGGTCCATCCCTATTTTCTTGTATGAGGGACCACTATACTTTGTGACCTTCATTAATTATTCCATACAAAAGGTTTGGATTTAATTCCTAAATAATAAATTAGATGTTTTTCATGAATTTATTCAGTTGAAATCCATGTTTTGAGAAATAGTGTGAAATAAAGTTAAAATGTATTTGGGTAGACAATGGCGAAGAACACACCGTACAAAAATTTGACAACTTCTATAAGAAGAAGGGAATAATGAATGAGAAGATTGTTCTAGGGGATATAAAATATAATATATTATATGAAATAATTAATTTTACATTGACATATAAAGATTAGAGAACACGACTACACTCAGGAATGCCTAAGGGAATTTGTGAGGGGCTTTGAATACAAAATATTACTTGGTGAACAGAAGTAAAAATTCTACTGTTGGATAGTAAATTCCCAAGTAACTTTGTTCTAGTTAGATACCATATGTAAAAAATCTCAAAATATATATAAGTGTCACATATATTCATATAAATTCTCAAGATAGAGATAATTAGGAGGTGAAATCCAAATTTTGTTTTCTTGTTAGTTTTGGAGATGAGAACTTTGGTAATAACCTATGGGTTGATAAAAAGAAACATATCATCCGAATCCATTATGTTGTCTTGAATAAGGAAGTTTTTGTGAAATATTGGATCAGTATGAGGAGAAAGTTAAGGATAGTTTAATAATCAATGTTCAGGAATATCATATAGATGTTTTCAGAAAAACATTTATTCCAGAAAGTTTAGTAGAAACATTAGAGGTTGGTGAACTAATAGTTAGCGTACCAGCTAGAGGTAGACCAGAAAAACCATTTTTATATGGTTAAAGTGGACAGACATGTACCATACATATAAAAATCCTAAATACCTTTACTGGATAGAATAATATGGGACATATAGGTTAGTATGGATGGACCTGAGGTTGTACTGAGAAGATCTACTCATATTAGGAAACATATACAAAGGTTTGAAGTTTATATAAAATTATTACATCTAATGGACTTAGGGAAACTAGGTAGTCTATAGGAAGTAACTAATATTGAATAATCTAAATAGTGGGAGTCATCGAAAGAAGATTAAATTAGTTCCTTAAATCTTAAAAACACTTGGCAATTTTATAATCTATCAGAAGGGAAGAGGGATCTAGAAAACAAATGGTTTTTTCATTTTAAATAAGAAGTGGATATAATTAATAAATACAAAGAAATTTTATTGGTGAAAGGTTTTTAGAAAAAGGAGGGAGTTGAATTTTCAGAAATTTTCTCAGCAGTGGTGAAGTACAAAAATATTTAGATAGTGTTCAACATTATTTCATTTGATGATCTATACTTAAATAAGATGGATGTAAAGTCAACATATCTTCATAGGGATTTGGAGGAATAAATCTACATGGTTCTACCCAAGGTTTTTGAAGTTCTTTAAAAGATGGATTTGGATTTTAATTTGAAAATAAGTATTTATTTCTTAAAGAAAGCTTCATGATAGTGGAATTATAAATTCATCACTTTCATGTTTGAAGAAAGTTTTAGTTGATGTGAGTTTGATAACCTTTGTTACAAAAATAAATGAGAGGATTGAAAATATCTCATATTATTGTTGTATATGGATGATATATTTATTACTAGTTTGGAATTACAATAGATTAATGAACTAAAGAGGAAAATATCAAGGAGATTCAAGATGAAGAACCTTGGGAAAGATAAACAAATATTTGGGATGAGAATTTAGGGGGATAGGAAAGTCATATTGTAGGTTTTATCCTAGAAATATTACATTAGGAAATTCATCAAAAGATTTAGAATGAAAATTTATAAAACTTTCTCAACCCCCCTCGCTAGACACTTTAAACTTCCAAAAAACTAGGCACCATAAATGGATGAAGAATTTCATGGCATAAACATGGTTCCATATTCTTCGGTTGTAGGAATTTTGATGTATTAAATGGTTTTTAAATGACCAGATATTGATTTTTAGTGGTATTTGTGAGCCATTTCATGTCAAATACTAGAAGGAAACTTTGGGAAGATACAAAATGGATCTTATGATACTTAAAAGGGCTGGAGTATACAACTTTATGTTTTGTGAATGATGATCATGTAAAAGGTTTTTAGATATATATTTTTATAGAGACATGGTTTTTGGGAAAAGTAATATAGATGTTGTATTTAATTTAAGTGTAATAGATGAAAGTTATATGTCTCAATTGAAACTAGTGGTTACTTTATATACAATAAAAGAAGAGTATGAAGCTACTATGGAAGTAGGGAATGACATGATATAGTTGACATTATTACTAAATGAACTTTTAATAGGAATAGATAAAGGGATAATATTCCCTAAAATTAAAATTTCAATTCGTATTTTTCATAACCTAGTGTTTTATATGAGATAGAAACACATTTTCATGAAGTATAAATTCATATGAAGTCTGATGAAGGACAAAATGTTGGAACGTCAGAAGGTTTCTGGGAAGAAAAATACTATGGATATGTTTACAAAAGTGATATTCCAATAATGTATGGGAAAAAATTGTTCCTTATTCATACACAACTGATCACATAGAGATGATACCAATAATTACATCAAACAAAGGAAGAGATTATATGAATTAAAGAAGATGAAAGCTTAAAATCCTGAAGCAATTTCCATGTGGGAGATTATTGGTTTTGTGAAACTTACTTCAAGTTAACTAGATAGAGTTTTAAAAATACATATGATCAGACAAAGTTCAACATAAAGAACTAACGGATGTTTCCTTATAGTGATGTTTCTAAGTTCATGGGGAGAATATTTTTTCACTGGAAAAAACTTCCAATAGACAGTGTGCATCAGATAGAGATTTGCGGATACAACTTTATTAGAATGAGGGAACTTCTATTATGAGGATTTGATGATTAGATAGAGGTCATTAGACAGATATTTCATAGATTTTTTTTCACAGTTTTCCCCTGTGATAGTAAATTTTATTTTCTATAATACATTTATACAGTGGTGGGGATACCCTCATGCAGGTAATGGATTCTTACATGGTGACCAGCCATTGGTGGTTTCATAGGGTGTTGATATAGTGTATTGGTAGTTTCTAAATTCAATGAGAGGTTGACTATGAAACATAGAGGGTTTTTCAACTTTTTTATAGTATAAATACCTCTATAAAAAGGTATGGTGGCCCATCATTGAGGTATACAAAAACTGTATGAATAGTTCATGTTTTTGAATTAATTCTCTAAGACCCAAAGTGGAGATAAAGAGAGTGAGTGTATTGTATTCACTTATATCTTCTGAAATGAAAAATGTTTTTAGTATTCTGCCATTATGAACCACATAAATCATGTTTTTCCATTTCTTTTTCTATTTTGTGAAGTTTGATCCAATATTTTTCTTTAGTTAATTTATTAGCTCTACCTAGTTCTAGTGAAAACTACTCAAGGGGTGGAGATTATCAAACATTCTTTATGATAACTTTTTAGACCATTTCCACTATGGAAGCTGGAGTGATCAGACGAAATTATCTATCTAGTAAACCATTGTCTCACTAAGTCTTTATATTGGTTCGAATAGATAGAGTGATAATTCTCAAAGAGGTCTCTCTAAGGTAGGTGTCTGGTGTTTTCTCCTAATAAAATTTTGGCATGGAACAGTATAAACCAGTATCCAATCCTATAAAAGTTGGAATGAAACAATCCAAGGATGATGAAGATGAAAGTGTGAATCAAAGAGAGTTCAAAAAACTGATTGGTATCATACTTTATCTCACTTCCTCATGGTATGGTATTGATTATGCAGTGACCTTTTGAAGTAGATATAAAAGTGATCCTATAGAATAAAATTTAATGCTTCCCAAGATAATCCTTAAATATATTATACAAACATTAAGTTTTTTGACTATCGTATAGGAATTTTAAGCACATAAATTTGTCTATATACATTGATGCAGACAAGGAATGCGATAATAATGATAAAAATTCCTCTTTAGGTGGAATATTTACTCTAGTAGAAAGTTATGTTAGCTAAAACTATAAGAAACGAAATTTAGTTACACTAAGAACCATAAAATCTAAATAGGTATCTGCTATCGATGCTTATACTAAAATGATTTTAATGAGATTGCGCCTTCAATATTTCAGGATGAATATTTAATGTCCTCTTAAAATTATATGTTATAATCAATGTATTATTTATCTCTCTAAAAAAAGTGGAGCACTCAAGATCTAAGAACATTGATATTAGGATTCAAATCATCAAGGAAAGGGATTTCAATGGTGATGTGAATATGGAATCTAATCCCATAAGATATCAATATGCTAATATTTTCCCTAAGGAAATACCTAATGATATATTTGGGACTTGAGGTAGAACATGAATGTTAAGGCCTTACCTCTCACTTGAAGAAATTTGGGAAATACCCACACATATAATTGGATTGTTTTGTCAAATGGGTAGAAGATATTCACAACTATTTTTAAAATTGGTAGGAGTGAACCTATTATCTATATGTTATAATTCTAAAATAATATGTTATTATGAAAAGAGGGATAAAATTTATAATTATAGGATTGAATTTAGGGTGAAGGCATTCAAATCACATGACCATGATTTTCTTGTCACCAATGGATTTAATTCTATCAAAATTACTAATTAATATTTTGGTGTGGCATGAATATATTTATCAACTAAGATAGTCTGTGATTTGGTGTCTCTTGAGTGAATTTGAGTTTTTTAGAAAGAGTTGAGATATTGTTTACTACTAATCTAAAGGTTGGGGGATTAAGGTTCTTAATGGAATTTTTTAATCGATGTTGTATTTATTTTCAACTATTTATTTGAGGGTGTTCATAATGTTTGATAAAGTGTTTCATGTATTTTTGTGTTGGTTTAATATTTTTTTAGATAATTAAAATAGTTATATGATTATTTAAAGTATTTTGGAAATTATCAATTAGAGATGGAAAATGGAAAAGTCTGTAACTTTATAAGGTCAAGTCCTATCTTCATAAGGTTGAAATGGAACATAATTATAAGGAATATAGAATAGTCATGGCCATAATAAGGTTCATACTAGTCTTCATAATGTTGAGATAGAAAATAATAAGGTTCATACATGACTTTATAGGGTAAATATATACCCTCATAAGGTTGATTTAACACATTGTAATGATGATTCCCAACTTCGTAAGGATTATTCCTAAATTAGTTTGGCTAATTCATGAATTCTTATTGATCAGTACTGAATTCATATGGATGATTCCAAACATATTAAGGATGATTCCTAACATTGTAATGACAAATATTAACTTTGTATGGATGATTAATAACTTTTTAGGGATGTATTCTGAATTTGTAAGGATGATTCCTGACATCATAAGAATGATTCATAACTTTATAAGGATGAATCTTAGCTTTGTACAGATCAAACTGAAATTTTTAGGTTAATTCTAAAGTTTGAAAGGTTTATTTATACATACGACGCATATTTTAATGAAATATTAAAAAATATGGATTATTTATCCTTACAAACCAGAAACATAAAAAAGGTAGAATCTCACAGTGAGGAACGTGAGAGTCATTTTGTTTATATAAGACATTGGATGGTTAATTTAACTATTATGTATTTAGGAATCTTGGAATGAATATAAAAATTTAAAATTCTTAGTATGACTTAAAATTTTAAATATCACAGGTTATTGGTAAAATCAATGATACATTCCAAGTTTTTATTTTATTTTAATTGTGATAGAAATAGATGATCATGGGGTGAGATTCATCATTATTTTGAATTAAAATATTCAAAATCATTTACATCTAATAAAAATTGATAAACTCTCATTACTGTCAACTGGGTATTGATGACTAGTTATTGTAAAGTTATTATTTCCAATATTGAAGTAGGATTTTTCATTAAAACTTATGGGAATATTATTTACACTTATTGTGTGAATTTAAAAAAGGAAAAATGAAGAGAAATTATTATCACCAATAGTTGAGTACAGATAAACTAATACAATTCTACATTGAGAACATGTTTCATCGAAGAAAGATAAACTAAATAAAAAAATTAACCTGAACTATAATTATGATTTCCATGTGTTTTGAGGAAAATAATTGGTTTTTTTATCTTCTGTGTTCTTTCGATTTTGGTGGAAGAAGATCATCATGTGAATTCATTATCTCATGTAAAAAGAGATTATTATGAAAAATTGAGGATGAAGGTCAAAATTCATGCTACTCTATTTATTATGTTAAGGAAGTTGAAGACCTAACTAGAAGAATAAATTATCTTTTATATAGATTAATCTAGTAGGGTTATAATGATCTTGTTCAAATTTAAGATAAAGGATGTAATCTTTAGTACTAGTGGTTCCTCTTTAAACAATACCCACATTGTTGTTATCATTTTTCAAAATTTAAGGATGTAAACTTCCATTATTTTATACTATCATGGAAAACCTTATTATAGTCAAGTAAGAACACCACCCATCTTTTATAATAATCTTGATATTATAGTGATAATCTAGGTCTTGAATCTTGACATGAACCTAATAATAATTGGGAACTAATATTAAGAAAAAAAATTGTAAAAACTCTCCAATATTATTTTTATTCTTTTATTATAATTACATATAGGTGATAGTGATTTTAATATGAGTGTGTTATGACCTTAATCAATAATAAGGAATTAATTGAAAAATAATTTATAAATTTGTTGAATTTCATTCACCCTTTTGTGGTGTTACTTTCATAATTACATTTTTTATACATGAATTAAAATTAATTTCACACCTTATACTTGCATAACATCACATCAATTACAAATTACACCCAACTGATTCATTACCCTATTTAATTTTTTGACCATTCATGAAAGGCGATTCAAATAGTATAGTGATATTAATAGTAAATATATCATAGTAAACATTAGTAGAAACATCAAAAAACCAACTATCACATGAAATAACATATAACCATATAAAACTCATGTGATTCACCCCTCCATTTTAGTTTAGTTTAATCTTTCTCATTATATTCATTATGTTAATATTTACCATCCACCTAAATAAAATAAATGCATGATTCTTCAAAACATTACCCCAAATAAAAAAGAGTCTTTAATCCCATAACTCAACCAGAGCATCAACAATTAATGTGAATGAATAAGGATAGGTAAATGATCACAATACCAAGATCATGTGAGGAAAAACTCAAAAACACAAAACACAACATTATACATAAAATCTATGACCCAATGCTATCCAAACTGATATGAAATCAATGGTATAACTTTAATTGATAGCATTTGTGGAATTAGTGGTTCAATTCCCCATGAAATCAGAGAGAATAAAGTTAATTGCATGCATCATTAAAAGGAAAACTTGATGGATCAAAGGACCAAGACATTTCACCATGCATGTATAAATTATATGGGAAAAAATATTACTTATAAAAACCCAAATATATTATATTACATCTATGGAAACTGGATACATGAATTTGGAAGCCTGGACCATGTGTAGAATCTCAAAATTTTTGATATCCAATAATAATGGAAAAATAAAAATCATGGTCAATAGTGGATTCAAAATCAAAGACACAGTTAAAGAAAAATTCACATTAAAATTAATAGTAAAAAATAATCATTAAATAGTCAATAATCATCAATCAATGTTTATATATCATTGGTCAATGGTCATCAGTCCATGGTTAGTGGTCAATAGGCAATGTTGGCATTGACACCATTTAACTTGGAACAAATTTTGTATGAAAGTAAGTTTTGACCATTATACATTGTATCTATCTATAAATATACAATATCATGGATCTTCTATGTAGTTAAATATTTTATTAGTGAAACTTTATGAGTTTATTCTCTCTCCATTGTGTGAGGAACAATTTTATCTTCCCTTTATCTTGCGAATTATTGTCTTTTCAATATATAAGTTAGATTGGCGATCCAAGATCTAAAAATCCCCCAAATCATGCCTCAACCCAAGTATGTCATTTTTTTGGTTGGATTTAATCCATTTTGGATTTTTTATAAATATTATGTCATACTTATTAGCATTGTATGACTATTTATTTCACCAAGCCTTCTCTTTATCCTTCTTCTATCGTCCCCTGCTGTGAAGATCTGGTCATATAGTGTGTCTCACATCAGTTAGAATTAGAGGTATTATTAACATAATATATACATATCATTTCATTAACATTTCTTTTATCTATTACCCTTATTATAACTCCATAGCATCCAACCATTCAAAAATAAAATAAAAATCCCTTTCTTGAACACACCAATTTTTTTTCCACATTTTGTAAGATTTAAATTTTTTATGTTGAGCCAACATTCATACATCCATATTTTCCATTTTCATTTTATCTATTTTAATTTCTTCCTCAAAAAAATATTCTCTTGATCCTAAATCTTTCACTTTACTTATTATTAAAAATTATTTTCCAAGATACTAAGTATAAAAAACAAAAAAATATCAAGAACTCATTTTCATCTCTTTTTTTCTTTATATTATTTTCATATTCTATTTCCATATATAAATTTCTCCTTCATATAACTTCATTATTATTTTACATTTGGATATTATTTTCAATTCATTTTTATCTTTCATACAAAATGTAAAAAATACCATTCATTGCACCTATCCATCCATTTTCTACATTTTACTCATCTTATTTACCCTTATTTTCATTCCTTACCATATTTTAACCCATTTCTACCCAAAATTGTTGTTTTAATCCATTACCCAACACAATCATGATTAGATAAGGATTAGTGGCATGTGGTATCAAAAATAAGGTATTATATTTCACAAGAGACATGGATTTGAATTTAGTGTAGTTAGTAGAGAGTGAAAAAAACATTCTTATGTGTGTACCTTTGAGTGAATGTGTATATGTGAGTATGTATCATTGTTTGTGTGTGTGTGTGTGTGCCTCTTCACAAGAGTGAGTGTGTGTATATTTGAATGTTTGAGTGTGTATCTCTCTGTGTGTGAGAGTATATATCTTGTGTATGTGTGTGTGTATCCTTATGTGCCTGAGTGTGTATCCTTTCATGCGTGAGTGTGTATCCTTCTATGTGTAGGTGTGCATATCTTGTGTGGGTGAGTGTTTGTCTTTGAACATGTGAGTGTGTATATATTTGGGTGTGTGTTCCACCCTATGGGTGTATGTATTCATGTTACTTATCATGGTAGAATATTATGGAATGAGAATTCTTCATTCTAGAAATACTGAAAGATAAAGTCAATCTCCTATACTAGAAGCCTCATAAATAAAAATGAAAACTCTGGAGATCCATTCCTATAATGACCCAGACCAGAACTCCTTGATCCAATGCTAAAGACACTTTCTTTAAAAATATTATTTGATATAAATTGATGTGAACCTATCTTTATTTTATACCATTTCCATAAGTTAAACATTACTTCTATCAATAAATTCACAATCCCAAGAATGGAAGGTTTAGCGTATTTGAGGATCAAAAACTTATTTTGTGATACTTTTGACGATTTATCCAAAATTGAATCACACTTTACTCCATTATATAATTCTCATAAGTTTTAATCATCATCATAACCTAGGTAAGGGAAACATAAGAAAAGGTTGAACTCAAAATCTCAATAAGAGAAAACTTATCAACATGTCATCAATGGTTAGATCATGATAAACCATGATCAGGGGAGAAATATCTTATTAAAATAACATGAAACAATAAGAGTTGTCTATAAGGAATGATAAAAGGACATATAAACTCAAATGAACAAACATATAAGATGTAATAAAAAAACAAAATCAAGAGACAATAATAATTATCCATGAAGTATAACAAAGGTATATAACATAAGAACATGAAAAAAATCATATTATAAGAAAACCCAATCATGATCACCCTTCAAGTGGTGAAAAATTCCAAGTATGTCCACACTTTATGTTCATGAAAATATCCAAGCATGTACACAATTCATTATCTCATGATATAAAAAACATTACCTAAAACAATGGAGGGATTTAATGGACCCAAACCATATTAGGGATTTATCAGACCTAAACCATATTGAGTATTTATTAGACCCAAACTATGTCTCAGATTTATCATACCCAAACCATCTCAAGTCTTTATTTAACCAAAACTGTTTAGGGATCTTACTTACCCAATCTATCTCAAGTCTTTATTTGACCCAAACTATATAAGGGATTTATCAAACCCAAACCATATCATGGTTTTATTAGACCCAAACTATTTTACAATTATAATCTATAAAAATGTGTTCCATACAAAAATTCAATCCACTATCATAACTTGAAAAACCCAAAGAAAGAAAATGGGTTTCATATCATTTCTAAATGATATCACTCAAATTGACCTTAGGAATGTAAATGGTTGATACCAAAAATTAAATCATACAAAATTATTATTTTATAATATAATTTAAGTTTCATTCATGAAAAATAATTTCTAAGGAAATAAATCCTTTATAGATAATTTGGAAATGATAACAAAATCATTAGCGTTTTTTAGTAATTTCTTTTATCTTTGGAGTAAAATATGGAATTACGGTCACCTCAAAAAGTCATTTTTAGAATGTTCAATTTTGATAAATTTAAATGAAGTAATTTTAAAAATCAATATTTGGAAAGAAATATCAATAATT
Source organism: Viscum album (assembly GCA_963277665.1). Lineage (NCBI taxonomy): Eukaryota > Viridiplantae > Streptophyta > Magnoliopsida > Santalales > Viscaceae > Viscum > Viscum album. The sequence goes on from OY728141.1 coordinate 1,433,685,007, forward strand.
AATCCTTGAAAAGACATACAGGTTTCAAAAAATTGAAGTGAAAACATTGTGAAAAATTTTTCTTTTAAAAATAATCTTCAATAATGGATCCTTAAAAATGACATAAAGGTTTCAAAATGTGATGTAAAAACATTTGGAAAAATTTTATTTTAAAAAATAAACCTCAATAATATACTAAAATTCCATAACATCAATCTTGAAAAGTGGAATAAATTATTTAAAAAATAAAATCATACATAAAAGATTAATTCAAAAGATCATTAGGGTTATCTAAACATCAAACACCTATTCAGGGTTACCAATCCCTCAATCGTGTGTTTTAAAAAATATCACCTTATCAATTAATAACATTTATAGGTAATTAGTACAATTCAAAATCTGTCTCAATTCATTAAAGAAAGACTATTATGGAACAATAAATAGATGTTTCATGATTCTTATATCGAGAATATCATTGATATAATACTTATACACAATTCTCAAATACCAATAAATAAGCACATTAATCATTACAAATCAATGATTTCTATTACATAGGTACCTTCTTAGTATATGATTTAACCCCTAGATTAGGGTATTAACTTATATAGTGTCCATATTCTCAACACAGAATACATTGAACAAAAATATTGTTCCACAATATATAATCAATTCCCTTCCATCATAATCCTATTTTTCAACATTAAATAGATAATTTATGACATATTTTCCCCCAAATACAACACCATCAAGTCCATTTGTTTTATTTTTGATGGTACCTCTTTCCTTATTTTTGACACACAAGAAATTGAATCTTATTTCCCCTATAACCATCATCAGATAAACATTATTGAGACATAATCCTCCACTTATTTTATTCCTTTATACAATCGACTATGTGAAAGTTGTTAATTTTTATTCTTGATAGATTGTTTGTAATTATCAATAGACGTCTTACATGATCTCCAATCACATTAGACATCACATTTGGGTAATCATTACATTTCCCATCACATTGGTTTTTGACTTGGTTCCTCTTGTTACCATACATTAACTAGAATAATGGAATTTTTAGGGATGGGTATTTTAGAACTATTAAACACATAAAATGAGGACTATGAATATTAAATGGATAATTCCTTAATTATAAATTTTCTTTAATAATTTAATTTCTAGGCTTAAATCTATGTTATCCATGATCTAATTCCTAACATAGACTATTATGGACATTTTTGTTCACTTAATAATGGTTCGTAATTATATTTTTAATTTAACAAATAAAATCAATTGGGAGTGAAAAAAACCGATGTACATCAAGTGCAATTGTCACAGATGAGTTCATAATTGAGTCTAGCTCAATATGGTGTTTCAGGTTTGTTATGACTAGGTACATCTATTCCAAAGATTCATCCACTTGTAGTATCTAGACAGTGATGTATACTATTGGAATCTAATTACTCTATACATTACCATGTCATAGGTTTGTTTTTATATAATTAGTATTATCATTACATCTCTTTCTAGATTTTTCAAATCATAATATTTAAAAATAACATGACCTTTCTCTGATACCAACTATGGTAACCCATATATTTTTTATATATCATGCCCTCATTTATTACATAATAATAAAAATAATAAAACCAATATTATTAGGAAGATTATTTTATATGGGTAGTTAGGTAAATAACACATCATCATGTCACATTGATACAACAATATTATTTAAAACTTCCATAACATGCTTCTAAAATTCCATAGTTTTTAAAACTACACGGGATAACCAGGGGAAATACAAAAGAAAGGGGTGATATATAAGGTCTATTAAGGGAATAAAAATAATAAAAATATGGATAATGAATAATATTTTAGTAAATATTCATTTTAATGGGTAAAAAAGTGGGTGAGAATAATAAACATGAACGATGATGCATGGAATATCATGATAACATATGGACAACATGGGAAAGTGGAAACAAATATAAACCTGACATCGTGAATATATGTCATGGATAACCACAAAGAAATAATAACGTTGTGAAAATAGTATCATGATATATTATGTTCAATCCTGAATCCCTTACATGGACTCTCATGAGACAAAAATTTCACCCAATTTATTATAGTTCTATATAATTCAGGTTGCACTCGTCACTTTCACTTAATGTATATTCATAGTAGTTCCACATAGATAATTCAAAACAGGGTATTATATCATAAAATTTAATCCCAATAATAATGAATAATGTTTAAATATCAGGAATTAAAAAAAAGGAAATATAGGAAAATATTATTGAATACACTTGGGTGAAAATGGGTGCGGGTACACACTTTACAATTTTTTAGGGAAAATCGTTGTGACATTTTAGTAGCATAACGAATGTAATTATATGTAGTACCCCTAGTTTCTGGTTAGTAACCCTTACTTAATGATTTCAATGGTTATAAAGTTAAGGGTGATATTTGGGAGAGTTAGGAGAGATTTGGAGGTGTTTTGGGGGGAAAATTGGAAGTCGCACGGGAGGCGCACAGTTTATTTAACCGTGCGGCCAAACTGTGCGTAGTGGAACTCTTAATGCAGTGGCTCCCGCACAGTTGGATCACGGTTCAAGGAGTCTGTGTGAGGAGGCCATGAGATGGTCCATGGAGGTAGTAACTAATGCATGGTTAGCGCACAGTTTGTCTAACCGTGCGAACTAACCGTGCGAGAACTTAAATGAGATCATTAAAAAGTGTATCTTACACGTTTTTTGCCTCTAAATGGATCATTTTTCTTCTTAAGAAGCCATAACTTGGGATTAATCTCCCTTGAAGGTAGGAGAACCTCTCCCAATCATTTTGGAGGTGATCCAAAGGCATTCCTTGGTGAATCAAATCCGGATTCTTGAGGTATGTGATCATCTTCTTCGTTCTTGTTTGGTTTCTTAGATCTACTTAGATCTACTTCTCCTCTTCTCTTGGATTCTTAGATCTATTCCTGTTTTGGGTAGATCTAAGTGTTTGGATGCCAAATATGATGATATTTGGTTTGGTTTTGTTAGGAGAAGAGATCTAAGGAGGTTTCTTGGAGAATCGACCCGATTTTCTTGAGCGTTCTTCATTCGTTGTGGGTTTCATCAAAACCTTTGAGGTAGGAGGATTCACTCTCGACTCCTCTTGTTAGAATTGTTTTTATTAATTTAAATTTGGTTTATTTTAATGGAATTGATTTTGAAAATCATGGAATAAATCTTATTTAGTTATGATTTATGGTTTTAGTGAAATTGTGAAATCTTGGTGAATTGTTGTGAAAAGTGATTTGGTTTCTTGAATTTAAAATGACGATTTTAAATTATTGATTTTCTGAATTTTTTGATGGTTTGATGAAAATTGGTTTTCCATAAAAAGTGTGTTTTATTGAAATGGTTTGGCATTGAAATGGTTTTGATGGAAATGGTTTTCAATAAAAAGGTGTTTTTATTGAAAGGGTTGTTTTGGCATGATCTTGGGAATATGTGGTGTGTGTTCATGTTTCATATACAGGGCTTGGTAAAAATATGACCTTGTGCTCACTGCTAAAGGTTTAATGGCACATAGGAATTTCATATATGGGGCTTGGTTGAAATATGACCTTGTGCTCGGTGCCAAAGGTGTAATGGAACATGGGAATTTTATATTCGGGGCTTGGTTGAAATATGAACATGTGCTCGGTGACAAAGGTGTAATGGCACATGGGAATTTCATATACGGGGCTTGGTTGAAATATGACCTTGTGCTCGGTGACAAAGGAGTAATGGAACATGGGAAACAATTACCTTGTGACGACTTGGTAGATCGATGAGAAACTACTCATGAGTATAGAACTGTCATAACGTAGCATGCATGGTTGGTTTCTTGGGTTGGGGAATGATTGGGTATGCCAAAAATGGATATTGTGAAATGGTTCTAAATCTTGTTTAGTTATTTTTCTGGAAAAATAACTTTCTGGAAAAATTAGTTTCAATTTCACTTGTATGCTTTGGTTATGAATGGTTTTGGGAAACTTGTTTATATCTTGTTATAAAATTCTTTGAGAAAATGTTTTATATAAACTATTTTATATAAATGTGGCTAACTTTTCAATACTAGTGGCATGAGTAGGAAATTCATTGGAGAAAACCTACTGAGTTTTATACTCACCCCATCTTTGGCACTTTGGTTCTTTTGCAGATGCTATTTTCTGGGGAAGAGGCAAAGGTAACGTTTTCCAAGTTTATAGTACTACCTCGTGATGATTCGAGCTGTTCGGTGATTGTGGAGCTTGGAGCTTGTGGATCTTGGAGTCTTGGTGTCTCTTAAGAGTCATGAGTTGTTTATCTAGTGTACTTTTATACTTGGCTTGGTCTTCTACTGTTGTCTACTTTGATGTGGTTTGACATAAATGAATTTTTTTAGTTGTCCTTCATTTGTTCATGCATCATATAGTGAATGTTTGGTTGGTTGGTTATTTAGTTTATTTATTAAAGGGTAAATCATCCCCCACTTGCATTCAAAACCCTTCAGCATTTATTTCCATCCTTTAGCATCTTGGGAATATCTCTTAAGGCCCAGTAATGACTCGTTGTACTCTCAAGACAATGAGAATTGGAGGGTCATTAAAAATGGTATCAGCTTGTTCGGTCATTTCCTAACAAGTAGTCATCGATGTTCCTAGTCTTGGAGTTGGAATTCCTTTTTGTCTATTCCTTGGGTTGGAATCTTAGACATGAGTAGGATTGTCAGAACTTGAAATATATATTATAAAAGGACGTCGCTAACCCTTTTATTCTGAAATTCAAGTTACCAGGGAGTTGGGTACATAAGTGTTTGGAGACACTTCTAGAATCATGGAAATATCATTGTCATGGGTTTAACCAATGAGATGAGCATGAAATGAATTGTAGAGTAATGAATTCCCACTATGATTTCATATCTAATTGTGAGAAATGATTTATGATTTTGAGCAAGGTGCGAATTTTTTGAAAAAAATGCAGAAATTGTTTCCAAGTGAAAGATTTGGAAAACATGATATTTGGTGTATTTTGAAAATGGGTTGATTTTCAAAAAGAAAGTTGAGTGGTTTTAAAAATAGCTGAACATGGGAAAAAGGATGTTTTGTAAAAAAAAGTTGTGATGGTTGATGTGATAAAATTTAAAATGCTAAGCCATCAGTTTTTAGAGAGTGAGATTGACGGAGTTTGCTGTTGGTTTAGGAAATGGAACCTGGTAGGAATCATAAAAACCATTCGGAAGAGGCCAGTGAGAATGTGGTTGCACTTGAACCCCAGGTGAAACAACAGTTAGTCCAAAGCATTGCTTAGGCTTTTAAAACTATTGAGTTGGGACTATAACCAGATACTTTGTTTACGATATTGGTCACTGCTGAAAATCCAAGTGGAGGAAGTACAATTTTCTTCACTAGAGGAGCTGAGAACTCTAACACTAAGAGAAAGAGGAATTCAAACACCTTTTCTCAAGGAGGAATAACACATCGTAATCAGACCACAGGAGAAATTAACCTTTCTCCAAGACCCAAGTGCATGCTTGGATGTTTTTAGTGCGGTTTGCAGAGTCACATTAAGTAGGAGTGTATAACACAACTGATAGCATGCCATAATTGTAACAAGATGGGACACCTTAAGCGCTTTTGTTACACTGCTCCAAGGTCGGGTGTCAGGGACACTTCTATGGTGTCACAAACACCATATGCTTTGATGAAATGAGTTCAATCTAGCAATAAGGTGCAAAGTGCAACAACAAAGCAATTGTATAGAGATGAGCAGATAATTGTTGATGATCAGGCTGGACCATCTACTGTGAGAGGTACGATTCTTTTTAATTCTACCTTTGTGAAAGTATTTTTTGATACTAGTGTATCACATTCCTTTATTACTTTTCTTGTTATTTACTTTCTATGTTTAAAACTGGAAATGAGGCCTTCAGTTTTGAAGCTGTAAACTCCTCTTGGTGAAAGAGAATGTCAAGCCTTTGTGTGTAGAGAATATCCTATAACTGTTGATGAAGATTATCTAAAATGGGACTTATCGATGTTGGATATGGATATCTATGATTTAATCCTGTGTATGGATTGGCTGACAACGTTCAAGGCTCAACTTGACTATTATAGGAGAATAGTTAGTTTCATAACTGAGGAAGGAATCAAGTATCTCTTTAGAGGAGAGAAGACTATAAAGAAAAGTTAAAAATTCTTTTTGAAACCAATGGTGGGAATGATATCTTACCAATTGGAAATTTTGAATTTGGAATAAATGGAAGAGATTTAGGAAAATAGTTTTCCAGCTATTGTGGATCAATTTCCAGATGTCCTTCCCAAGAACTTCTCAGGGTTACCACCTCTAAGAGAAGTGGAGTTTACGATTGATCTCCTTCTGGGGACCAGTCCTATTTACCTTCCATATTATAGGATGTAACCAACAGAGTTACGATAATTGAAAGTGCAGTTAGAGGATCTAGAAAGCAAGGGTTTCATTCGACCAAGTACATCTCCATGGGCAGCACCAGTTTTGTTCATGAAGAAGGAAAATGGAACTCTTCGGCTGTGTGTTGATTATCATAAACTTAACCAAGTTACGATAAATAATAGATATCCACTTCCACGCATTGATGATCTATTCAATCAATTAAGGGGAGCTCAACGGTTCTCCAAGATTTACTTGCGATCAGGATATCACCAATTGAGAGCCCAGAAAGAGGATATTCCAAAGAAAACTTTTAGAATTAGATATGACCACTATGAATATATAGTCATGACTTTCAGTCTAACGAATGCACCAATAGTCTTCATGGAATTGATGAATCAGATATTTCAATAATATCTAGATTCTTTTGTTGTGGTGTTTGTGGATGACATTTTGGTCTATTTAAAAACACGTGCTGAGCATGAGGTGCACCTGGAAACAGTGTTACAAATCTTGAGATATCATCGTTTGGATGCCAAATTATCAAAGTGTGATTTTTGGATATAGGAAGTAAATTTCCTTGGCCATGTCATTTCTGAGAAAGGTATTTTTGTTGATCCTGAAAAGATAGAAGCCGTTATCTCTTAGAATCCACCGAAGAATGTGTTCGATATATGAAGTTTTCTTGGTATAGATGGTTATTACCAATGATTTGTGCATGATTTATCACGAATAGATTCACCAATGAAAGCTCTGAAAAAGAAGAATGATCCATTCCAATGGACGGAGGAATGTCAGAACTCTTTCCAGGAACTGAATGTTCATCTTACATCGGCACCTATATTAATCTTTCCAGAATCAGGATAGGGGTATATGGTGTATTTTGATACTTTAGGATCAGGGTTGGGTTGTGTTCTCATGCAAAGAGATCATGTGGTTGCTTATAGTTCAAGGCAGTTGAGGGTGCATGAGAAGAATTACCCAACACATGATTTGGAGTTAGCTGCAGTCGTCCATACTCTGAAAACATGGAGACATTATCTCTTGGGTGAGAAATTTACTGTGTTTACGGATCAAAAAAGCTTGAAACACATTTTCTCATAGTGAGGTTTGAATTTGAGTCGAAGGATATGGATGGAGTATCTATAAATATTTTACTTTGACTTAATGTACACACCGGGGAAAGGAAATTCGGTGGAGGTTGCATTGATTAGAAAGTCATATGCTCAGTTAGCGAAAGAAGCTTCAGATGAATGACAGTTGATGTATGTCTTAGCCGAAATATATGTGGAATGTGAAGACCGAAGTGATATTGTAGTTTTCTTTTCAACTCCGCTTGTTCCTGATCTAGAAAAAATGATCAAAGAAGCACAAACATCTGATGCAGAATGTCTAGTTGTAAGTTCAAAACTCAATGGTGGGGAGACCATTGATGGCTGGAAAATTGATGGGGGTTCAGTTTTTGTGTTTTAGAGATCATATGGTTGTACCTATGGTTTTTTCAGGAAAAACTCCTTCATGATTAACACCATTCAATATGGGATGTACATCCAAGTACATAGAAGATGTATAAGGCATTGAATGCGAAGTTTTGGTGGAGCGGCATGAAAAGAAAGGTGGCCGAGTTCATCTCGCGGTGCTTAACTTGTCAGCAGGTTAAAGTAGTGCATCATAGACTAGCTGGTATGTTATAGTCTTTTTCCATCCTAGTGTGGAAATGATATCAAATAGAAATGTATTTTGTTATAGGTCTTCCAAGAATGGTCTGGAAACACGATGCCATTTGGGTGATAGTGGATCGTCTAACCAAGTCGGCCCATTTCATCCCTATTCGTGAAACTCATACAGTGGAGGATCTTTCAAAAATCTATATCTGAGAAGTGGTAAAGAGGAATGGTGTACCAGTGTCTATAATATTAGATAGAGATCCGATGTTCACATCTCGTTTCTAGAAATCATTAGAGCAATCCATTGGAACTCAGTTGACTATGAGCACCACGTATCATCTTCAAATGAATTGGTAATCCGAGCGGACAATAAAAAAATTGGAAGACATGTTTCAGGATTATATAATGGATTTAGGTGGATCATGAGAGGAGTATATACCCTTAGTAGAGTTATCATACAATAACAGCTATCAAGCCTCGATACGCATGGATCCATTTGAATCATTCTATGAGCATCCTTGTCGTTCTCCACTATGCTATGTAGAAATGGGTGAAACTTTACTAGTAGTGCCAAGCCTTGTCCAAGAAATAACGGAGAATATTCAGTTGATTAGAAAGAGTATGGAGACAGATCAGTGTCATCACAAATCTTATGCAGATCACCATCGAAGACCGTTGTCGTTCGTTGTGGGTGATCATGTCTTCTTGAGGATCTCTATAAGGCTTGGACATCACCCTTTCATAAAGTAGGGAAAGTTATCTCCTAGATACATTGTCCCTTTTGAGATACTAGAATTGGTTGGAGAGGTGGCATATTGGTTGGAATTACCACCATGGTTTAGTTCAGTGCATAATGTGTTCCATGTATCTCAGTTGAAAAAGTATCAGCCTGATCCTGACCATGTGATCAGATGGTATCACGTTGACCTAGAACCAGATGATTTATTGATAAATATCCCGGTATAGATTGTGGATAGGCAAGAGAAAGTCTTGTGAGGAAAAATCATCAGTCTAGTGTGGGTTTTATGGCAGCATGGTCAGATTCAGGAAGAGACTTGGGAACGTGAGAAGGAAATGCAAGAGCAGTGTCTATAACTCTTTCAGTTGGGTGAGGGTTTTCTACTTTCCGAGGACAGAAAGACCAATGGTGGGGAGAATGTAGTACCCCCAGTTTCTAGTATGTAACCCTTACTTAATGCTTTTAATGGTTATAAAGTTAAGGGTGATTGTTGGGAGAGTTGGAAGAACTTTGGAGGTGTTTTTGGGGGAAAATTGGAAGTCGTACGGGAGGCGCACAATTTATCTAACCGTGCAGCCAAACCGTGCGTAGTGGAACTCTGAGGTAGTGCCTCCCGCATGGTTGGAGAATGGTTTGAGGAGGCTGTGATAGGAGTCCGTGTGAGGGTCCACAGAGGTAGTAGCTAACGCACAGTTAGCGCACGGTTTGTCTAACCGTGTGAACTAACCATGCGAGAACTTAAATGAGATCCTTAAAAAGTGGACCTCACATGTTTTTGACTCTAAATGGATCTTTTTTCCTCCTAAGTGGCCATAACTCGGGATTACTCTCCCTTGAAGGTAGGATAACCTCTCCCAAGCATTTTGGAGGCGATCCGAAGTCTTTCCTTGGTGAATCAAAGCTTGATTCTTGAGGTATGTGATCGTCTTCTTCATTCTTGTTTGGTTTCTTAGGTCTACTAAGATCTACTTCTCCTCTTCTCTCGGTTTCTTAGATTTACGCCCGTTATGGGTATATCTAAGTGTGTGGATGCCAAATATGATGAGATTTGGTATTGGTTTTGTTAGGAGAAGAGATCTAAGGAGGGTTCTTGGAGAATCGACCTGATTTTCTTGAGCATTCTTCATTCGTTGTGGTTTTCATCAAAACCTTCAAGGTAAGAGGCTTCAATCTCGACTCCTATTGTTAGAATTGTTTTTATTAGTTTAAAATTGGTTTATTTGAATGGAATTGATTGTGAAAATCATAGAATAAATCTTCTTTAGTGATGACTTATGGTTTTAATGAAATTGTGAAATCTTGGTGATTTTTTGCGCAAAGTGATTTGGTTTCTTGAATTTAAAATGATGATTTTAAATTATTGATTTTATGGAATTGTAGATGGTTTAATAAAAAATGGGTTTTCAGTAAAAATTGTGTTTTATTGAAATGGGTTGGCATTGAAATGGTTTTGATGAAAATGGTTTTCAATAAAAAGGTGTTTTTATTGAAAGGGTTGTTTTGGCATGATCTTTGGAATATGTGGTGTGTGTTCATGTTGCATATACATGGATTGATTGAAATATGACCTTGTGCTCAGTTATAAAGGTGTAATGACACATGGTAATTTCATATAAGGGGCTTGTTTGAAATATGACCTTGTTCTTGGTGCCAAAGGTGTAATGACACATGGGAATTTCATATACGGGGCTTGGTTAAAATATGACCTTATGCTTGGTTCCAAATGTGTAATGACACATGGGAATTGCATATATGGGGCTTGGTTGAAATATAACCTTATTATCAGTGCCAAAGGAGTAATGGCACATGGGAAACAATTACCTTGTAACGTCTTGGTAGATCGATGAGAAACCACTCATGAGTATGGAACTGTCATAACGTAGAATTCATGGTTGGTTGCATGGGTTGGGGAATGATTGGGTATGAAAAAAGGGATATTGTGAAATGGTTCTAAAGATTGTTTATTTATTTTTTTGGAAAAATAAATTTCTATAAAAATTGGTTTCAATTGCTCTTGCATGCTTTTGGTTATGAATGGTTTTGGGAAACTTGTTTATATCTTGTTATAAACTACTTTGAGAAAATGTTTTATATAAATTTTTTTATATAAATGTGGATAACTTTTCTATCCTAGTGGCGTGAGTAGGGAAGTCATTGGGAAAAACCTACTAAGTTTTATACTCACCTCTACTTTCCAACTTTGGTGCTTTTGTAGATGCTATTTTCCGGGACTGGGGAAAAGGTAACGTTTCCCAAGTTTATAGTACTACCTCGTGATGATTCGAGCTATTTGGTGAATGTAGATCTTAGATCTTGTAGAGATTGGAGTCTTGGTGTCTCTTAAGATTCATGAGTTGTTTATCTAGTGTACTTTGATACTTGGTTTGGTCTTCCTCTATTGTGTACTTTGATGTGGTTTGACATAAATGAAGTTGTTTAGTTGTCCTTCATTTGTTCATGCATCATATAGTGAATGTTTGGTTGGTTAGTTATTTGGTTTATTTCTTAAAAGGTAAATCATCCCCCACTTGTATTCAAAACCCTTCGACATTTATTTCCAGCCTTTGGCGTCTTGGGGATGTCGCTTAAGGCCTAGTAATGACTCGTTGTGCTCTCAAGCCAATGAGAATTGGTGGGTCATTATATATAAGTTTCTAAAATGGATCAATGAGAGATTGGTATCTCATCATATGGAATTAAAAGAGGAAATTATGAGGGATATTTAATCACATTGTCTAAAATTATCATTTATAATTTAATAAGTATAATGAAATGAGGGTTTTATATAAAAACTTTGTTTTAAAGAAATGGTAGTGAAATTTCTGCAGCATAATGGGGGACATAAAGGTTAATGGGTGGTATTAATGAGAAGAAATGGGTCTATAATAATTTATAAATAATAATTTTAGTAATAAGGATATCTAAATTAATATCCCATCAATAGGAATTTGAAGACAAAAGGCATTACGTAAAGAAATTACTTGAATAAAGAGGGAAAATAAAGGATCATGTACTTAATTTAGGCCGAGTAAAAGACTTAAGTAAATGCTATAATGGGAGGGGATAAATGATATCTAATAATTATAACATAAATTATAGTATTTTTATCATTATAATGTCATGGAAACATAAAAAATTGATATGAAATAGTCTAATTATAATGCATGTGCCTGAAAGGAAAAGAACAAAGGATGGTCCCTTACTTTGAGAGGGTGACTCCTAGAGCTTGGGAAGAGATTCTTGAGATATTGGGGGAACCATGTGATGAGAATATAGATTTTAGGGTAGATTAATTAAGTGATACCTGGGTTTTAGTAAAGATTAATTGGGGGAATGGGTGTGTTTTTATAGGAAAAGAGAGAGGATTTCTTTGTTATTTCACATACCTTGGTTTTGGACTTTATATAACTAAATAATCAAAACAAAAAACTATCCCAGGTTTTTTCAAATATTTTCAACCAAAAAATATTTTTTTCATTATTTTATAATTCCAAGGTCTGAAAGCCTAAAGATATTACCATTGGTGTTGTGAAAGTGATTCATGTTCACAGTGAAATTATTTTTAAACCTTAAGATATATTATAGGTTTTGGAGGATTCATAAATTAATTATAAAAATAATCAAATAAACTAATAACTCAAATTTTTAAAGATAAAAATATATATGTACTTTTTCAACATTTATAGTATTTGTTGTATCATTTTTGAGATATTATTATTTCATAATGCAAACAGTATATTTATATTGTATTTAATTATTACCATAAAATTCAACTGTCTAAAAAAAGTATGAAAAAATACCATCTGATAATTTCTAAATCATTATTGAAAAAATGATATTTATTTTATCATAATAATTCTCTATATATGAGAAATTCTACATTTAAATTAAAATCCATGGTTATTTAAAAAATAACATTTTTTGACAATAACACATTTCCAACCCTTAAAAAAAATTACATTTTCACTTCATAAATTTAAATAATAATTTATATTTAATATATTCTATTTCATAATAAAATTTATTTAAAATTTTTATTTCAAAAATTCTTGAAATACTAAAAAAAATTCCCCATTAAAACTATGTTTTACCATAAATACAAAATATTGAAAATCTAATTTTAACAGAACCATTATATAATAAATTATAATGTATAAAAAATATAATTATTATTATATTTAAATTAATATATAAATATTCATACAATTGTGGATATTTTTTTTCTATACCCTATAAATTTATGTTTACATTTACTTAATCTATTTTCATTTTATCACGATGATAAATAATTACTACAGTTACTATTTGGCATTTCCAAAAATTAGGTCAACTGTATTAGAAAATAATAATTATTATGATCAATAATATTGGAACTATTTTATCTAAATAAATTTGTTGAGATGGAATAATTTAATTTATTATAATACTTATAAGAATAATGTAATGAAGTTTTATGAACAAAAAAACTCAATTTTCAAGGAAAATATGATTATACTTTTACCCTATAACTAGTAATATTCATTATATTAATTAAAATTCATAAATATAGATAGATAATATAAATATTTCATTTATATAATTCCTTATTAGGTATTATTTTAATTAATTATAATAGAGAATCATTATTCATTTTAAAATAGTTTTAAGAAAAATGTTTCTCAAGCCTAAAAATAAGATTATTCTAAAAAATCTTTTAAAGATGATTTAAATGTAATTAATTAAATTAAATATGAATAAAAATATATTTATTTTTCTTTAAAATAAATTTATGATAATAATTAGACTTTTATATTAATTAATTTAACAAAAAAAATGAAAATTTTAAATAAAAACTGTATATTTCACTACTTACTAGAAAATCCATATTTTTTGAAAAATCCCAAAATTTCAGATAATGTTAATTTTTGACATGATGATATCAAAAATGGATTTCAATTTTTAAAAAACATTTGTTATGTTTTATAAAAAATAATTATAATATGTTTTCACAAAATGGGAAAAAATACTTTCTTGGAAAACATATTTTGCAGAACAAAAAGACAATAAAAAAATTAGGGGATTATTTATTATGAGTTTATTAATAAAATTTTGATGGGTAACTCACAAAAAAGCATATATATATATATATCATAAAATAGTTAACCATGTTCATACTCTTAAATATATATTATAGTTTATATCGGTCTTATTTAAATAATGGTGGTTTGTTTGGGTATGGTGATGTGTATCACATGCGCTATCGAACATAATTTTATCTATAAAAAAACTAGGTAATTAATATATTTCTGTAATATTCAATAAAAATTATCCCCAAAATGATGTTTATTAAAATTTTGGTTCTTGTATCAAATAATAAATTATCATAAATGCATGTGTGTTATTTAGACTCCCTTTCCACATCATGATGTTTTTTAGATAATCACTATATCTAAACCATTTCATCATAATTCTCACACGAATAATAGGAAAATCTATCTTATACCTAGGAAAAAACTATTGATAAAATTATACCATGTATCCCCCTATGCTGGTATCTATCTATAAAGATAACGAAAAGAATGATTGACCCAATGAGTCCTTCATCTAGTGCGCCCTAGAATTATAATGATCACTAATGGTGTTGAAAACTCAAATGGGAGTAATTAACCTAATTATATAAAAAGAATCAAGATAAATTGAACAATATCATGAAATATCCATCACATAATATAAATGAAACAAAACCATCCTACATTTTTATGTGAAGTAATATAAAAAAATTATCCTATGTAAAATAATTGAAAAGGAAACCTATAACAATGAATCCCTAATTACTCTCAACTCTAAGATATTAATGTATAAAATGGTCCCCAAAACCCTAAATGAGATATGAATAATAAATTATATATATGGGATGGGAATAAAATATATATTTAGTTAGATAATACCCATGGTCTATTGTGAAAAAATGTCAATTCAATAATAAAACACCATAGAATTTTTTTTGGAACCAGTAAGCAACTAAATTTGTCAACAATACACCCCAACATCACCATGGCTCACTCACCATCTAACAGAAGTAATTAGTTAGTTAATCACACGAGAAATTTGATAAAAATTAAACACTTAAACTTCCCCCATTGAGTTTTCACTCTAAATCCTAAACATAAAATGTAATGTTCTCACATCCCTTCCATGCCATATTATCACCATATATGTAGTCATATATAATGTGGGTCAGGTCACAATCCAACCTACCCAAGCCTCCTGATAATCCCATTATCACGTATTGGATTTAATTTCATTATAAAAATATCTCATGCCACTTTTTTTTTCATAAAACATCTGTCTATAACCTCTTAGATATGGAATTAGGTTATCATTAATGTACATGAAATCAAACTCTTTCCCACTTTCTTCTATCTAAGACCCAAACTACATATCATATCTATTCATCATCAAAAATCACTTTTAGGTACTACATATTCAGTCAGTACTCATCCCCAAATGGGAACAAACTCTATGCACAAGTACCTAAAGAATATATGGGTAAACAGGGTAATTATCCACTCATGTCACACTATTCAAATATTTGGGAAATCACACCCCCACAAATTTTATTGTTAGTATATATAACTCAATATAGGTGGAAATTAAATAAAATTAATATAGAAATTAAAGAATATAAATATATATATTGGAAAAAACAATATAAAATGAATGGTTTCACATGAATATTTCATTATCTCAAACATATCATCATCACCACACTAATCATTATAGTACACAACCACCACTAAATTTAACTCTAACACACCAAAAAACCAAAAAAACACCCTATACATTCTTTGATTTACAAATTCTACCATTTTCCAATTATTTCATTACCTACCAAAATTAATCTACTATTCAATTAATATTATTATATAATTAAAAACCATTATTATAAATATCTCAATTTAATTTCAATTTGATCCTACCCACCTTTGTTGACATTTAAACCATTAATCGATTTAACACATATTATTTTCACCCCACATTTATTAATTTCCAACCATTACCTTTTAAATATCATCATCAATAATGTTACATTCCGTGACTACCTGAAAACTACAATAATTACCCAAATAGAAACACATTGAACTTACTATAGAAACTATCACAACTACTCCAAATCCAGTAATATATCATAACCATCTCTGCACAACCTTAAGATAACAATTAAAAATCATCCATCCCTTAACATACCTTTAATAACAACACAAGTAAAACCTCTCAATGATTACAAAACCATAAGGATAACAATAAACCTACAAAAAACATAAAAGGAGAATTGAAATTATCATATTTTAAAATAATTAATTTACATGGGGTATTCATATAAAATCTTCTTCTCATGAAAGGATATTTTCAAATAGTTCCATATTTATATAGACCACTAATATATATATATATATATTATTATTATATAAATGAAATGTGGATTTAATTATAATTTAATTATAGTACAATCATTCCACAATATGAGTTAATAATTTCATATTAGTCACAACATGCACCTAACAATATCTTATCATCTAAATAATATAATCATCTCTTATAAATAATAATAAATTTGGTAAAACATAAAAATACACCCCATAACCCTCAAATCAATTCAATCTAGATCATTATATTCATTAGACAATCTATACTACCAACACACTAGAAAAAAAATCATGTTATTTTGTATATGGAGAAAGAAGATAGAACATGGATCCCCTAATTAGAAAAATATCCATGTTACAATGCACTCAAACGTGTTGAACAAATAAATGATGTCATGTCCTAGATATCCAAATGGAAATGGAAGTAATGTTCATAAAAAAAATCAATAAAATAATGACTAAGATAGAGTGATGAAATCCTATATCAAGCATCATGTGTTTCATCATGTAATAGAAGATGGAAGGGCTTGTTGAAAATGCATAGAAAAAATGATCATGAAGGATATTGTTAAATTATGATGACTCATACACCTCAAATAAATGTTATAAAATTTTCAAAATTAATGGAACATTAATGACTTGAATGGGATATCATCAATTACCTTATTATATTCAATATAGAACCTATAATAACTCAAAAAATTAATATGGTTAACCATCCTTTTTATTTATAATTTCATTTGGAGCAACCAAACATCTAAAAAAAGGATCCAACTGATTGCATGAAGTAACCAACCAATAAAAAAAGGAACCAACCAAAAAATGAAGGAAAAAACCAAAAAAATAAAGGAATAATTTTAGTTCACATATGAAGGTAAAAGAAACCACACGGTAGAAAAATTTACAATGTGATTTACTAGTAGACCATTTGAGAAAACATCAAAATTTCAATAGGAGAAATTTCATTGACCTCTCTCATAACACATCATTTTTTGAAGGAATAATAATGAATTTTTTTAATAACCCAAGACATTGAAAATGTGTATCTGATGTTTGGTTCCAATGATATAGGTTTCCCTCACTATAGTGTTTACCGAGTCGATATAAGGTTCAATATTTATGAAAATGTTAATATTATTCATATAACGGCCCAGTCTTATCGTACATTAACATTACATCACTTTTTTGGAATACTTAATACATTATAAAAATAAATTCCAAAATACCATATTAGTTTAGTGCATTTGGAAACATATAAATCTAAACACCGGTACATGAGTGATCTACATTTTCACCCACTAGGTTCTCTAATATTATCGCCCTTATTAGACAATCATACATAAAATATATCTACATAACATAGGGATATAAACATATAAAGGTGTGAGATAAAATGATCAGTAAGGGTAAACATGGGAGATATGAAACCATAAAAATTAGAATATGGTTATGAGAACATGATCATAATTTTAGATTATCATACCATGCATATCAGAGGTCATAAACATGAATCATGGCTTAAATATTAGCATTTCATAAGTCATAAATCATAAGGATACAAGATCATGATCCATAAAGGAATAAGAAATGGATCTTTTGGAATACACATAACCATATAAGATTCTATGTCAAGGATACCTACCATGACATTTATAACATGTTAGGATTGGGATAATAACCTGTGTACCTACTTTGGGAATGTGATTTCCTCCCATATACCCTCATGTTTTAGGATTGGGATTCCCTCCTGTGTACCCTCTACCTTTAGGGTTGGGATTCCCTCATATGTATCATCTTATTTCCAATAAGGGATTCCATAACATTTACCCTCTTGTTTCAGGCCTAATATTCCCTTTTATTTCACGCTTTTGATGCCCTCCTATGTACCCTCTTGTTTCGGGATTATGATACAATTTTGTTTCATGCTTTGGATGCCCTCTCAGGCACCCTCTTGAGATCATAAAACATTTATCTATACCCAATGCATTGGAGAGAGATATAGGTCCAACTCATCAAATAATAATATAGTATATACACGTTCTACCAGATAACAAAACAATCAACATATCATGACCCATGAAAAAATGATGGGTTTTATAAATATCAAATCATAATCCACGAAATGAAATGGGTATCATTAAAATTTCATTTCATAATAACCAATTAAAAATAGATAGGTTTCATAATCATTTAATTAAAGTGTATCCCATGAAAAGAGGCATGTTTCAAAATCACATAACCCATGGAATAGAAACATAGATCATAAGAATCATTTGATAAAAACATAAACAAATAAAGAATCAATATGAATATAACCATTGGATCATTTCTTAGAAGGTAATCAGTAACATCAAAAAATGTCATAATTGATGGAAAATAATTTTTAATTATCTTTAAAAATTGTTTCTTGAGGAAAATATTCTTTATTATATAAAAATGTCTCTTCAAAATATAAAACTTTTTAGAAACCATTTTCATAGAATATAATTTTAAAACATAGAAAGAATGATCGAAATCATTTTGAAAACCTTTTTTATGGAAAAATTATAAAAGAATAATCAACCCATTTTTAAAATATATTTATTCAAAAATATATTGAATCCTTACAAAAGAAGATTCAAATTCATTTACATCCTTATCTTTGAAAAGAAACTTTTGAAAAATTGTAAACGAGCTTTTGAAAATCATTTAAAATAATTTTCAAACATAAAATATGTTTCAATTTTTTTTTCATTGAAAACAAAATAAAACCAAAAAGTTTCAAAAATATTGTGATTTTTTTAAAAAATATTATAATCCTAGAAATTATGCTTTAAGTAATTTTTGGTCATGATAGTCGGTAAATCCATACATAAATATTCTTTTTTTACACCGTAAAAAGTTTAGAAAAGTTCCTTGATTGAAAAAAGAAAAGAAGATAAATTTTTAATTTTTTTCAGTAAAAAGGGTAAAACATGGTTAAAATTTTATTTTAATTATCATTGGAGAATATTATAATATTTTTTTAAACTCTTTTAGAAATCATGGTTTTTAGGAAACACATATTTTTTACTGAAGGAACAGGTAATGTCGTACTTTCTTAAAAACACATTCTTGATCATATTATGTACCAAATAGTAGAAACATGGTAAAAATAATTGTATATAAGATGAATAACTAGAGTTTAAGAATAATCATGAGTTTTATTGGTATATTTATAATAATATATCATCAATGTGATAATAATCATAAACAATCTTGATAAACGGTGAGATTATAGCCCTTAACTGTTACCAATTTGGTAACTTTGAATCATAACACAATGAAAATAACAAAGTTAAATGAATCTTATCATATTATTAAAATAATTATATTTATAATATAACATTTCAAATTAATTATATACACCACATAGAAAAATATATGTTCATAACATGGCATGTTCCTCAAAGAAGGAAAATTGTGAAAAAATTTATTTGGTGATTTGGTAACTTTTAAAAAATAAAACCCATGAAAGGAAGACCATTATATGGATATATAAATACACATAAATTTATTTATAATAATCATAAAACACAAACATTCATAGTATACACACCCCACAAAATAAATTAGTGGTGAATAAGGCATGAATATCATGAAAATAAAAGGTGAGATGAAATTCCCTTACCATATGTTTGGACTCTATTCACACTCCTACAAACATCATATATAATAAATAAAATTTTATTATAAATGTTTTTAAAAACAATATTATTATATATAATACCATATATGGTTTCATTATGACATTATAATATATGTTTATTAATAATTCCAGGTTAGTATTTTGTTTTGGGTAATATCTGCTTTGTTTTTCGTAGGTGTCTTAATTTGTTATATTTTTTGTGCTCATACTTATATCATGATTTAAATAATGTAAGTTATGATATAAATATCATTTATAATAATTATATATTTATTTATAATAATCTATAATATTTAGAAATATGAAATGGAATACAATATTCGTGGAGACGGTTGGTCGTACATACACATGAATGTTGTTTTCATTTTTTCTTTATAATATTGAAGGAAAGAAATTAAATGAAATATATGAATATATATATATATATATATATTATAGTATAATTATAATTTCATGTGTATCATATATTTTCACTAAACCCATCCTGAATAGATTCCATGTTTTGTGTGAATGAATCACATTGCTTTGAGGGGACGATAGTCTACACATCCCCAAATCAAATTACCCTATTTTAAAAAATGTAAATCATGAATGTGGATTTATATAATAAATAATGATTTATAAATAAAATATAAATTTCATATATATCATATATATGTATATTTTTCATCATAATTCCCAACCATGATAGGTGGTAAAGGTAAAACAAAGAACATCATTTCGTGAGGCAGTAGTTCACCGTACAGAAGAACAGTAAATTAATTACCCATTAGATATATGTGTGTGTAAGTTCAGGACTAACCAATAAAATAAAAAATTATATTTATATTGAAGATACATATGTTATAATATGATCATGGAATAAAAATAATTGAGGTGGTGGAGAAAGAAAATAAAGGAAAGGAGTTTTAGGAAGGATGTTACATATTCTTTGAGTAACTTCTTTTGGTTTTCACCAAAGGGATTCCATGGTTGTATTTATTCCAAAAGGGAGGATTCATGGAAAACGGGAGGGATTTTGGTAAGGGAATTGTGAATATCAGGGCCAAACTTATGTGGCATGTGAGGTGGGAATAAGGGGGAGAGGATATTCCCTTTTATAGGGGAGGGAAAGGACATACTTTGTATTTTTTTAAAAGAATTGTGTGTTATTGAATTAATACTTTCTCCAAAAGTGTCAAAATGAACCATTATGTAATACTATATGTTTATTGGACTAAATATATCCATCCAATAGATTTTTTAAAGTGTTTAGGTAACTTTTCCCCTTATGATTAAGGTTTAGTCTCTTATTAAGCTTAATTTCTTACCTTAATTGCTGTAATTAATTTTAAAAACTTTCACTAATATTTTTGGTCAAATATTATGTTTAACTTATTATACTATAAATATAATACTTATTAAAACATTTTATTTATTTATATATCACTTTAATTACAAGAAGTTTTAAAATTAAGTTTAATGGTAATCTCACAGACATGGTGAGAAAACATGTTATTTTTAAAAATTGAGAATGTTCAAATTAAGATTTTATATCCAAAATCAACATAAAAATGGTTCCAATAAATATAATTGGATTAATAGATGTATAATTGTACTATTGTGGATTTTTAAAAAAAGATAATTTAACTATGAAAAAGAAGTTTTTAATTAAAACTCAGTATTTTTCAATATTCATCCAAAAATGATGTTTTTTAGAAAAATGTAAAAAATTGAACCTAAGATAATTTGTTACAATATAAATTCAAAAATGATGTTTATTTTAAAATTAAATTTTTTAGGTTTTGAAAATTAATTTTATTATTTTTCATAGAAGCACATAAAAATACATTCTTTTACGAAAATAGTATTTCTAAACATATAAAGACTATATAAAAAATTATATATTTCATTATCAATATGTTTTATTTATATGAAACCATTAAAAATAACATTTAAAAATTAGTTATTAATATTCACATCACCATGTTTAGAAGATACATTATAATTACCTCACTTAAATAATTATACTAATAAAGTGTTTTTTCAGAGAATCTTAGTGTTGTGTGTAACACAAGCCAAGTCAGTGTTGCGTGTAGCGCAATCATACCTTGGTTTAGTGTATAACTAATGTCCAAATTAGTGATTTAATATAAAAAACTATTTTTATCATTTAAATAAATTCAAAATATCAAAACATATTAAGTTAATTCAAAAAATAATAACTCATAAAAATTTCTAGGTGTTACATTATACCCCCCCATAAAATGAATTTCACCCTCAAAATTATTATAGGTTATCAAAATTTTAATACGTGAAATTTAATTTAATATAATCCCACATTGTGAAAATTAATATTAAAACTTCCTTAAAATATGGAATTCTGGAACTGTAAGAGTTACAAAATGTAACTCACAACTTGGTTTCGATGTAAGAGAATGTAAGTTTGGAGTGAAGATTGGGAATATAGGAAAAGTGTAAATATTTACAGGGAGTAATTGAGGTTATTAATAAAAAACAATTTAATGATCAATATGAAGTTGAGGGCCTCATATTTATAAATCTATGATGATTTAAAAGGCCATCTGTTCATAAAAAATTACAGTATTAGGACAACATTTTATTTATAGATCATTTTCCAAATGTTGATGAATTTTCATGAAAAGATATACATTCAAAATTTCAGGACAACCTCATACTTTATTATTCCATAATCCACTTCACCTATTTGTATAAAATGAATGTGAATTTTTTTTCATGATGAACTAACAGATCCTAAGATCCATGATATTCCATCCCATCTATTATTAGTTATAATTATTACGAAGTTGTTAGAGAAGGTTATCAAATACGCATAAATATTAATGAAATGAGATAATAATTAAATATTAGAAACATCAACCAAACATAAACTGATATATTACATAAATAGTTAACCTTACTAACCTTCCAAAATATAATTCACGCTTTATTCCTTAAATAATATTTCATCTTATACAAAAACATTTTCATTGTAATCTTCAGCCCATAATTGTACTGATAGATTATAAAATGTTATTTTATTGATCTAGAATCCCTATAGAGGGATATAGTCACATGAAAAATCACCAAATGATGAACAATAATATTTTCATAGGGAATAATCATACAAAATCAAACATGAAATACTCAACCATGTACTGGAAGTTAAGTGCGCTCTAATTATCATAATTCACTTCATCCATTGTGATTTTATAAAGTTTAGGGGCTCGTATTCGTAAATCTATGATGATTAAAAAAGAAATTAGTTCAATAAGCATTACAGTATTTGGACAAAATTGTATTTCCAGATAATTTTATTAAAGTCGAATAATTTCATGAAAAGATATACATTCGGGATTTCAGGATAACCTCACACTTTACTTTTCCATAATCCACTTCACCTCTTTGTCCAAAAGGAAGGTGAATATTTCTTTCTTAAAGCACTAAAAAATCATGAGATATATGATATTCCATCCCATCTATTATTAGTTATCATTATTAAAAAATTGTTAAAGCAAGTTATCCAATATGCATAAATCCTCTTGAAATGAGATAACAATTTAATCTCATAAACTTTAACAAAATATTAACTGATAATTTCCATTAATGGTTATCATTATTACCCTTCCAAAATATAATTAACCCTTTATTCCTTAAATTATATTTTATATTATACCAAAAAAATTCATTGGAATATTGAGTCCATCCTTATACCGATAGAATATAAAATGTGATTTTATTAATCTATAATCAATATAGAGGGATATAGCCACATGAAACCTCACTAAAGGATGAACAATAAGATTTTCATAGGTCATAATAATTCTAAATCAAACTTGAAATTATAAACTAAGTAGTTTAAGAAAATTGTGCCCTAATTATTACGATTAACTTAATCCATTTTTATTTCATAAGATTTACATTTTTACCTTTTTCCCATGTTTTTTTGTGGATTATCATCCACATTAGTCCTTGTATTGGTTTACTTGTTATCATAATGGAAAAACTACAAGAAATTGAAACACCAAAGTATAAGATGTGAATTTTGTGGAGATTTCTCATTATTCAAATTATTTGATAACTTCTTACGATTAAGTGGATATTCATCCACTCAATAACCTTACATTCTATACTTAAAATATTTAGTAGTATCCTTAAGAAAATTACCTCCATGTTTCTTCCCACACATTTTTCATAATGTAAGGATCATTTTCTTTTCTCCATGGTTGTTAGATTTTCCTTTGAACTCTATCTTACATTTCTTGTTAAAACCATGAGATTGATGTGAAATTCCAAATTCCATTACCACATTGATAGAACATCGAAAAACTTCTTCATAGTTTCTGATGTCTCTTATATCCAAGTCCTTTTGAAGACTAGGTTTTAAACCACCAATTAATCGATCAATTATTCATTATGGTTTGATGATAATGCACTAAGAGTACCTCAAAAGACATAAAAATTTCCTTCGTATGCACCAAAGGTTTCAAAATACTTCTTATTAAGATCTAGGATTTCCTTTTCCATATTTGTACGAAGAAGAGGAAGAATGCAGTTGTGGAAAAATAAGTTCTCTGTCTCATCCCATCCTATGGAGTCTATTTTACCTTGTTTCCATATATTCTTAATAATATTATACCATTTATCCACCTCACTTTCCAAGTGTTAGACATCTGGAGTGACTTTTTCTTACTTTGAACATTGGAGAATGCGAAATAACTTTCCATATGTACTAATCCACTTCTCAGCAACTAATTGGTCTACAAATCAAGTGAAATAAGGGTGGTGTTTCCTCAAGAAGGACTCAATAGATCCTTTTTCCCTCATTTCCCCATTTTGATGTTTATTAGAATTCATATCTTGAGAAATTTGTGTGAGAATAACAAAAAGGTTTTACATTCCATCTCCATTGACCTTAGATTTCTCAGGAGGAAAATAATTTCATAGTGCATTTCATTCCCCATTAACACGGTTCCTTTAGGAAACATACATTGACCACAGGAAACCTAGACTGAGATTGATCATATTGAATAGAAATTGTATAAAATAATAGATGTGATAAATAAGTACAGATCAATGTTTCAAAACTCATATTCTGTTGTTGAGGATAGATCAATGGTGAATGAGTCTTATTATATACCAAACAACTATATAATATTTTATAAAATAAATCTAAAAAATTGGTTAAATTTCATAAAATTTAGTATAATTCAGGAAGATTTTTTTTAGTAAAACTCATAAAACTCATAAATCATCAAATTTTAGGAAAATAAATAAATTTTCAAAATACTATACAATAATTAAAACAAAAAATTAATGAATATGTATACTATAATGATGTAAATTTTAGGGTTTCATAAAATGTTTTTCTTCACAAAAGTAAAAATAATACCTAACAAAAAATAATATCGGACACTAGAAATAAAATTATAGATATCATTTAATTAACAAAGATAAAAATGACATCTATGGATTGATTTGGTATAGTGGAGGACTTTTAAATATAGAAATGATGTAATTTATTAACTCCTAACATTATATAATTTGTTGGAGGATTGGGTGGAATGGTTTAAGGGGTT
Source organism: Viscum album (assembly GCA_963277665.1). Lineage (NCBI taxonomy): Eukaryota > Viridiplantae > Streptophyta > Magnoliopsida > Santalales > Viscaceae > Viscum > Viscum album. The sequence goes on from OY728141.1 coordinate 1,433,710,460, forward strand.
TCAACCTCAGTATGGATGAATGATCTAAAAAATTTTATACATTTTGGATATATATCTCAGAAATTTTTCCATGATCTCTAAGAAGTTTTAGTAATATGTGACCAACCTTGAAACTATTAAAGGGACTTCCTGATAATTCAAATATCCTAGAAAAATATGATTTTTGATACTCAAATTCCTTAGGTGAGGAATAATTGAAAATCCAAGGTGAGTTTTTTATGTATGTTTCACTTAATAAATCTAAAGTGTATGTCTTTGGATTTTATATAGAGGATTTTCATATCATATGAATATAAATTTAAAAATCATGATAAATGATTAAATTTATATACAATTCTCAGTAAAAAGTTTATATTATCGGTCATTCATGATTAAAGTACTTGGTTATGGAGTCAAGGGTACAGATAAGATGAAATCCTAAAAGACATTCAATGTCGATGGATTCAAAAAAAATCTATTAAGTGATTTTTAACATCATGACGAAGGTAATGATATTTTTTTACCATGGATGGGTTATTGGACAATAATATTGAATATATAAGAGTCCATATGAGTTTATATTAGACTAATTGAAATAAATTTCAAGTTGGTTATGCTTGAATGCCAGGCTACATAAATATTAAAGAAGAAAATGAATTTTCACAACCAAGGGTGACATAGTTTTACAAAATGAATATTGATAAAGACACTCAAGGGAAAAAATAAGATGTTTCCTTATAGAAAATAATTGTATTTGATGTTCTAATCATGATGAAAAGTGATGAATAAAAATTCTTTACATATGATGGTGAAGATTCAATCTACCTAACTTTAAGAGCTTATTTATTCATATGTCTATGGGATGATGGGGAATAAATCAAATAATAGAGATATGCATATTATTATTTCTATTGTTGAATTAATTCTTGTTACATGTTTTAGGCTTATAAAAAATCATGTCTAATATAGTTTATCATAAATTTGAAATATAAACATTACATATTATTATATGAATACTCAATACATAACATAAATATCTATTGCATAATGATTTAGGCATAGTGTCTTTGGAAACATGGATACATAAACAACATTTTCATTAATATCTATATCATCTACCACTAAGGTTTTTACATATGGTAAAATTCTTACTCATAACATAATAAAGATCAATATTCATAAACATGGAAAATGAATCATAATAAGGATGACCTTAAATCCTAAATAAGGATATATTAGGAAGATATAAATGTTCATATAAACATAACATGAACATAAGGGTATGGGAAGACAAAATTAAAAATTGAAAACTATACCAATAATAAAATAGGTCAACATAATGTTTCATGGAATAAATCATAGTAGTTCATAAGGCATGAATCATAAAATAATTAAATAACAAAATCTATGGATCATAACTTGGGCATGGTATATAAGTTTGTGACAAAAAAATATGTATATAAAATCATTTCATTAGAAAAGTCTCAATTCCAAGACTATCACAGTGGATTGGGTTTACTCCCTATCCAATCATATCCATTATCAAGGTTCACTACCAGGACTATCATAGTAGACATAGTCCCTTACTGAATTTGGTTCATGACCTATTCCAGTCCTTATTATCTAATAACATATCCATATTTACCCAATGAACTTAAGGGATATATAATTATGGGACCATGAGTAAAATAATCAAAAGCATACATATCTATAGAACATGATGATAAAACATGAATAAAACAATTACTATTGGAATGAAAATGGGTTTAATTAATATTTCATCATTTCATCATAGAATAATCTATGGAAAATAAATGGGATTTACAAATGTTTCATCATAAGTAAATTAACCAGTGGGAAAGAAATAGGTTTCATTGAATCATTATTATAATCCATTCTAAATAATAACATTACGGGGTACCATTAGATCATATATACCTAGTAATTCACAATTAACATGAAAGTATGTTATCATAGATGAAAAATTACCTTAAAATATAACTGAAACATTTCGTGAGGAAAATAACCTTTCTACCTTGAAATAACTTATCTAAAAACTAAAATTTACCCAATTATTAATGATTTTTTTCTTTGGATAGATCCTTGGAAACATTTAACTGAAGCTTCAAATCATTGGGTGGTCATGATGCTGGGAAATTCCATTTATTTCTTGTATGTTATAATAATGATTCCTTGATCATTTTTGGTAATATGTAAAATGTAACATGTTTAGAAAAGGAAAATAAAATATATTTTAACCCATGTTGTAAAAATTAAATCATCGGTAAAAATTATATTAAATTATAGACAATAATATTAAAAACATTGTTGATGAAATTTTTAGAAAGCAAGTATTTGGAAGAAAAATGAATTTTTATCAAAGAGAGAAATACTATCATTTTTCCTTAAAAATATTTCTTTGGTATATATTGTATATAAGAAGAGGGAAATGAAAGGAAAACATGAAATATCCAAAAATATACATAAGAGAATATTGTTCATGGGAATAGTGAGACATAGTTCATATATGTTTTTTATTTGAATGATAATTATATATAATGATGATAAATAATAATATTTTAACATAAATCCATTACCTTGAGTTTGAATTGCTTCCAAACCACATTAACCTCCTGTATAATAAATTTTAATTTTCTATAATTGTATTTCAAAGTCACGTACATCTATATAGAATTTTATATGATCCATTTATATAATTTCAACACCTATTTATAAATAATTCCTTATTTTAATCTATATAAAAAGTAATGGAAATTAATTTGACCTCAATTTTGTTGTCTTTAAATATAAAATATTTATTATTATAGTCACTTAAACCCACATCTCCTCAAGTATAAATACGACCCATCACCACCCCATTCCAGATCAAAATCCTTGAATATCATCAAATATCTTCCCAAACCTCTCATCATCAATCTAAATACATCCTAGTGTTGGTGGTTTCACCAAAAGACCAAATCCAAGCTTCTAAGGGCCACTCAAGGAGGCAATATTCAAGAGGTAATTTTCTCAAAGTACCTCTCTTAATTTCATTTCTTTTTATTTTTTCTCCTCACCTCATTCATATATCTTGGAATGATAACTAAATAATGATTTATTTACTAGAGGTTTTTATATATAATTTAATATATCATATCCATTTACTTTCACATCTACTCTTATTCAAATAAATGAATTTATTGTCCAAATTATTTAGGTTTACCATCTCCTTGAATAATGAAATTTTCATTTTCCATTACCCTCTTCATGGGTGGTCATAAAAGTTTAATTCTGTTTACATAATATTTTAATAGGTATATTATAACCTATTTCATGTTAGGGAACTAATGTACACACATAATATTAAATAAGAAGAAAATAGTTTGTGATGTTTAAAAAACCCAACCAAAATACACTAAACATTTATCTTTAACGTTTTATCTAATGAATCATCCTCATGTAAGAAATAAAAATCATATATGGTAATATTAATACTTATAGATGTTAATACTAATATATTCCACTTTTTTACTTGTAATACCATTATATAAGAACATCTATAATTATATACAAATAAACCAATCATGAAACCATGACATAAATGCTCCCAAAACCATGAAAATAACAGATTATTACTAATTAAAGGGTCATAATATGTTATAAAATCATCACATAATGTATTATAAATAATAATTTAGTTCTAAATATGTTAATAAAATTATTTAAACCATTTATACAGGAGGTTTTATCACATTTTAAAAAAGTTGAGTGTGTGGTAAGGGAATACATAACCCAATTTGGTTTCTTTGGGTTAAAATTATACTTATGTTTTTTTATTTATAATATTATATATTAAATGAATTTTAAATATATTATGTTTATTTCAATTTTTTAATGTTTATTCACAAATAATAAAAATAATTTATTCATTTAATTAACACTGACATCATTGATACGATAATGGACTTTCATTTAAAAACCTATTTTAAATTTACTCTTTCATATAATTTTATAGAAGAAAAATGGAATGTTTATTATATATATGACATGAATGGAATTTACCAAATTAATTAGTATTTAATGTTTTAATGATTCCTTTACAAGTTTACAATTTTATTTTCAAATAATCTGTTCTCATATATGAGTGCGTAAAAATGAAAAGTGATTTCAAAGTGGAAAAGTTATTTTTATTTTATACATTATTTATGTGTTATACCTATGTTATAGTTTTTGGGAATTATTTATGAGTATGGGTAGTTATTTGATAAATTTAGGGTGGTTGATCTGGTTATTTCTATCCAATTCACTGGTTAATGAGACAGAGTTAACTAGTAGGGTTTTTCATAAGGGATTTTTGGAATATACTATAGTGGGTATTCATAATTTAACCAAGAAGGTTACTACCTATGTAGACATGAGAGATAAAGTAAATATAAGAGTGATATGGAATTGATTCCACCATTTAATATATTATTTATGTTTATTATGATGTTTTACACGAAGATTATAATTTAATGAGGTAAGTTAAATAGATTAGGTTTTATAGATGAAAAGTATAACTTTGTGAAAACAATTTCATTGGTCTAGAAGCATTCATGGAATAACAGTTTATTTATTTATTTCTATGTCCCCTACTGATATTTTTATATTCATCATAAGTTTTAAAATATTTTTCTTAGTGTATAATGATGGGTAAAAAAATAAGGTAGTCAAGATGAATGTTATGAAGATTTTTCATGAAAAAATAATTATTGTATTATTTTTTAAATTTTTTTTATATTATGGAAGAAATGGATACTGTATCCACTTTGTATGAATGTGTATTTTATGTTTGAATTATGACCTAATTATCTAAAAATATAAACCTAAAAATATCCTCAATGTAAAATAAAGAAAATTCTTGACTAAAATCATGATTATGTAATGTTTAAAAGAGGGTCCTTATATTTGGTATTAGTGGACGATTTAGATAAATTTAGGTGTTAAGTTAATTAAATACCCATAAATTATGTTCAGTATATGGTTAATTTTAATTTATATAGAATTTTGATATTACTATGTTGATTTATAAAATACATGCCTTTTGAGGATGGTTTTTGGTATAGAAACTGTGGTGGGAAGGAATCAAGTGTAAAACAACCTTCCAAATTAGCATCCAAAGGTGCTATGAATCAGAAATGAACAGTTTTGTACTGTGATAGCTAAGTTTATATAGGCTATAAATGGTGGTTGCATCCATGCATAAGTTTAGCTAGACCAACCAGAGATGAATATGTTAGTAGTGGAACATTATATATGGAAACATCCTCTACATTTTAGTGGATATTCTAACATAGTGGTTGCTGAGGGGTGGATTAAAGTTTTAGAATTTCTTATTTTCTTTTATGGGGTATTTAAACTATCAAAATGTTAGACTTTTTTTATTTATCAACTTGATGGTGAAGAAGAACATTGGTGGTTGATGGTAAATAGTATGAGAGATAGTGTGTATATTGATGCTCTGAAATTGTATGAATTGAAAAATATCATCCTTAAGGAATAGTTTCCTAAGTAATTTTAACATAGGATGGAAAACAAATATTCAAATTGGGACTGAAGGATGATTCAATGGCTGCACACAAAGAAAAATTCACACATTTGGAAATATTTTCTTCAAATTTTATATGGTATCATTATAGTAAAATCAATAATTATTACTTAGGATTGAACCTAAAATATCAAAGAGAATTTCCTTCTCTTGATTTAAAATGTTATGAAAAACTTGAACGATGTTTGGATAAGGTGAATAGAAGTTTGGTTATGATCATGTGTTCTTTTATAAATAGAAAAAAGAGGCCGAGGGTGTAGGAAAAAGGGATGAATTCATCAAATATGTTTGATGGCAAGAATGTTTTTTTACAGTTTGGGAGAATTGTGGTAAAAACACTAGGTCATTCACTTTCAATTCTATTAAATGATTCCAATGTGGTAATATTCGCCATAATGATTATAAATAAAATAAAAAATACAATGGTAGCTATAAGAAAAATTCTGATATACAATTAGTAATTTTTTTTAACTATAATGAGATGGGTCATTATGAAAACATGTGTCAAAATAAGAACCTGAATGATGGGATGCAACTACACTATGAGTATATAGGTGTGATGAAATCCTTTGTAACAACTATAGAAAATTATAGTCCATCAAAAAATGAACTATTATGTTCATTATTGGTTTATTAAAATTATGCTAAAGTATTGATTGATAAGATGTCTACAAATTCATCCTTTTTTTGAGAAATTTTTGGGTAAATTCGAAATTCCACCTCAATAAATGAAGATTGAACATATGGTGAAAACATATGGGAGAAATATTAAGGAAAAATAAATTATAATAATATTCTTTTCATTATCTATGGATGGACTATACCTAAAATCAATTACTTTTTCCCCTAGTTGATTTTGATTTTATTCTGGTTATGGATTTGATTTATGTTAAATAGAATATGATATATTATAGAGCTAAAGAAGTTTTATTTCATATAGAGTTACATTTTTTATACAATAACGAAATCACACCATTTATAACATATCAAGAATATTAGGAACTGCTAAAAGATGTAAACTTATGTAATCATTCACATATTGTTGAAAACAATGGAACTATTAAAATTATTGATGTTTTAGTGGTAAATGAGTTTCTTGATGTTTCACCTGATGAGTTTTTAGTATTATACATGATCAAGATGTTGAATCTTCTAAAGACTTAGTTCATGGTGTTAAGCCAATTTCAAAACCCACTTACCAAAAGGAAAACGTTATAAACACAAGGAACTAAAAATGAAATCATAATAATTGATAATTAAAGTTTTCATTTGACCTAGAACTTCATGATGAGGTGATCCTAATTTATTTATTAAAAATATATATGGTTCTATGAGTATTTTTATTGATTACATATATTTGAATATTATTAGTTTTAAGAATAAGTATCCATTTCCTCATATTGATGACTTGTTTTATTAGCTGTAGGGAGCCCAATTTTTTTTGAAGGTTGATATAAGGTCTGAGTAACATCAACTAAAGGTGAAGGAGGATGAAATTATGAAGATAGTGTTTTGGATGAGATATGATAATTATGAGTTTTTATTAATTCCCTTTTGGTTAATTGATGGACCTATTATATTTAAGAATATTATGAATAGTGTCTTCCATTAGTTATTGGTTTAGTTTTTGGTTGTGTTTATAGATGATATTTTGGTATATTATAAAATCTTGGAGGAACATGAAAGGAACATAAGGATTGTTTTAAAACCTTACATGAAAATAAACTTTATGGAAAGTTTAGTATGATTGAATTTTGGATGCAATAAATTTCATTCCTTTGATATATTGTTTCTAAAGATGGAATATTTATTTATCCTACTAAAAATGTGACTGATTAATGGATAATACTAATAAATGTTATCAAGATTCAAAGTTATCTTGGTTTAGAAGTCTATTACTGACTGTTTTTATAAATTTCTCATGGATATCTATCCCACTAACTATGTTAACATGAAATGGTGTTAAATTTCGTTGGATAAAATATTTTTATTTTTTTTATTACATGAAAAAAAGATTGGTAAATTCTTCACTTTTCCCCCTAACCTCAACAAATAGTGCTTTTCTTTATCTAAATTAATTCCCCATTTAAGAGAGTTGGTTGTGTTCTGGTGCATAATGATCAGGTAACTGCTTTTTCTTCATGTAAATTTAAACAAAATTAGAAAAAATATCCTACACAAGATTTGGAATTAACTATAGAGGGGTTTTCTTTAAAAATTTGGAGACATAATTTATATGTATCCATGTTTGAAATATATACTGATCATAAAAATTGAAATTATATATTCACATAAAAAGAGTTAAACATAAGGAAGAGAAGATGGATGCATTTTATTAAGGATTATAATTGCACACTCAATTATCATCCTAGAAAAGAAAACAAAGTAGTTAATTCCTTGAGTCTAAAAAATAATGCGTCATTAACCTTGCTACATTTGGATAATGAAAATTTGTATAATGATTATATGAAATTTGGATTAGAAAATATGGATGCTGGAAGTTCATCTATTTTATTCAGGTTTTAATGCAATCATCTATTTTGAAAAAAGTAAGAAATTTTAGAAGGAAGAACATGAGTTATATAAAAAGGTATATTTTCTTAAAAGTGTATGTTTCTTTAATGCATCATTGATAAATATCATGTTTGGAGATTTTGTAAGAGATTATGTGTGACTTGTGATTCATAGTTGATGAAAGGGTTATAACTGAAGCTTATAGTACTCTATTTTCAGTTCATCCTAGAAAAACTAATATGTAAAGGGACATTTCATAATATTACTAGTGGGATGGAATGAAAATTATATTGTTGAATTCACCATGAAAATTTTGAATTATCAATAGTATAAAAAAAATGACAGTTACCGAAAGATATTCTTAGAAAAATCTCAGTACCAAAGTGGAAATGGAAAAATATATCCTTGTATTTCATACTGGGGTTTTACAAGATATATCAAGATAACAATGAGATTTAGGTTATTTTTGAACAACTAACTAAATCTGCACATTTCCTTCTTATTTGAGATATTGGGTCTTTAGATAAACTTTCTTGAATTAATGTCAAATTCATTGTTAGGTTACCTGGATATCCTCTCTCCATTGTATCAGATCATGATCCCATGTTCTTTTCTAATTTTTGAAATATTACTTAGATGAAAATGGGTAATGAATTAATTATTAGCACATCTTTTCATCCTAAATATAATAGACCATACAAGAAAAACATTTAGACATTAGAGGATATGTTTATAGATTTTTTGATGGAATACCAGGAAAGTTAGGATTGAAATCATTATGTTGTTATGATTTCTTTTAATGATAGTTTTCATTCCAGTATTTATAAATAACATTTTGTGGCATTATATGGAAAACAATTTCAAACTCTAGAATTTTGAGATTAGGTAGCTGAATAAATGTTGTTGTGACTAGAACATGTGGAGGAAATGATAGTTAAGGTGATGATAATTCAAAAACACAAGATGTTAAATGAAATATGGAAGATAAGTTATGTGAATAACCAGAGGAAGGATCTTTCTTTCATGTTTGGGGATCATTTATTTCTAAATGTTTATCCACAAAAAAGTGTGAAGTGTTTTGGTAAGAAGGGGAAACTGAGTCCATAGTTCATTAGACCCTAGGAAATATAGGAGAATTTGGATCTGTTTCTTACCTAATATCATTGCCTCTGAGTTTATCTGAAATACAAAATGTATTTCATGTTTAAATTTTATGAAAGTATTTTCTAGTTTAATCTAATTTACTGAGTCCTATTCTAGTTTAGTTGGAAGTGAATATTTATTATGAGGAATAACCCGTTAATATTTTTATAAGTAGAGATAATGTATTATGAAAAATTGTATTTCAATGGGTTAAGGATATATGTAAATGAAATATGGTTGAAGAGTAAACATGTGAATCTGAAAATTATAAGAGGTTAAAATATCCCCACTTGTTTAGTAAGTGAATAAAAGTGTGAGGATACAATTTCCCGAAGTAAGGGAGAATGTGAAAATCTGGGTTCCAATAAGATATTTGGTTTTCAAATTTAGTAGTATTATTAAATTAAATTATTAATTATTATTGTAATATATTAATTAAATTTATATATTATATATTCAAGAAATTTTTTATAAATTCATCCAGAATTTTTGATAGGCCTAATATAGGGAATAAAAACAATTCTTTCGCATAATTTTTTTCTTCTAAAAGTCAATTTTACAGCCTTTTAATAGAGAAACTACATTAAATTTTAATTTTGAAACATTTATAAATTTTATTTGACAAAATTACCATAATTTATGAAATTTTAATATCAAAATTTTCTTAAGGTGATTTTTTGGTATTTTTTCTTACAATTTTTCTTTTTGATAAATAGGGAAAAATACTGCATTTCAATTGAAAAAATAATTTCCATATATATAATTTATATAATTAAATTATATATTAAAATAGTTTTTAATTTTTTATTAGTTAAATTAAACATCAATAAAATAAATTTAGTTCATTTGAATTAACTTCACATTTAAAATGGATATAAAAATATTTCAAACTTTTGAACTATTAACGTTAAAAACATGCCTTTTCATTTTGTCTGCAGGATTAATTTTAAATCCAAAATTTTAAATTATTTAAATTTAATTATATAATATGGATTCTAAATTTGGAATCATAAGTTAATAATTAGGTTTTAATGGAAATTTCATTTTTAGACACAAAAAAAATTACCGTGGTAAAAAAATTATTTATTGCGGTATAGGTAAAAAATGAACTGAGTTAAAGTTAAAATGGTAAAAGAAAAAATAAATAAAACACAAAACATGTAATTGTTTTTTTTGTATTTATTTACCTTATAAAAAATTAAGAATATTATTTTCTATCCAAATCCGTGGAAATTAATTCCACAAAAATGTGGTTGGATTTAAATATAAAATCTTCATTATTATAATCACTTAAACCAACCTATCCTCATGTATAAATACCTCCCATAAACACCCCATTTTGAATCAAAAACCTTTAATTTTATAAAATATTTGAAAAAAAATCTCATCTTCACTATCCCCACGTCCTAGTGCTATTGGTATCACAAAATGACCAAATCCAGGGTCCTTAAGGGTCTCCGAAGTAGGAAGATTCAAGAAGGTAATTTTCACAAAGTACCTCTCTTAATTTCTGTTCTTTTTTTTTCAGACCACCTTATTTATCCATCAAGTAATGATAACTCAATAGTTATTTATATACTTTAGTTTTTTATTTATAATGGAATATCTCAATCCCATTTCATTTCTCATATCCTCTTATTCATTTAAGAAAAACTATTGTCCAAATTATGCCGGTTTACCATCTCTATTAATAATAAAATCTTAATTTTCCATTACCACATTCATGGATGGTAATAAAAGATTCATTAAGGATAAATAATAATTAAATTGGTATATTATATCCTATTTCATGTTATGAAACTAATATACACATATAATATTAAATAATATGAAACTAGTCTATGATGTTCCGAAAAACCACCAAAATAAACAAAACATTAATCATTAAAATTTTATCTAATGAATCACCCTCATGTAAGAAAAAAAATGATATATTTAAAAATAAATACTCTGGGGTTTTAATACTATTAAATTTCACTTTTTTAGTTATAATCCCATTTTACAAGACCATCCATAACTATATAAAAATAAACCGATCATGAAACCATGAAATAAACGAATCAGAAACCATATAAATAATGAAATATTATTAATGAATTGGTCAGAAGATGTTATAAAATAATCATATAAAGTATTATAAATATGAATATACTTCACTATTAAGTTAATAATATTATTTAAACTTTTATAAAAATGGTTTTAAAACATTTTAAATAATTCAAATATGAGGTAAGGGAATTCTTAAACCAATTTCAAATATCTGGATAAAACTTATACTAATTGATTTTTTAATTATTATCATATGAATTAAAATAGTTTTGAATATGATATGTTTATTTCAATTTTTTTACTTACAATGAATACACATAATTGAATCATTTTGTTTAAACTCACTTCGTTGATAAGATAATAAAATTTCTTTTAAAAACCCCTTTTAAAATTTCCCATTCAACTATTTTTAAAAAATCAAAAGGATTTTTTATATATATACATAATGAATGGAATTTACCTCCATCATGGAAATTTATTGTTTTTATACATTCTTTATATGTTTCCCATTTTCTTTTCAAATAATGTGTTTTCATTATTGAGTTTACAACATTGTAAGAATGAAAAGTGATTTCAAATTGGAAATGATATTCTTTTCATGATTTATGTGTTATGATTATGTTTTATTTATTGAAAATATTTTATTATTATGGGTGGTTATATGATATATTTAGGGTGTTTTAGCCTGTTAATATTCTCCAATGTCTTGTTTAATGAGACATAGTTAATTAGTAAGGTTTCTCCTACGTGATATAGGGAATATACTATAGTGTGTATTCAAAATTTTACCATGAAGGTTACTCCCAATATAGACATTAGTGCTATAGTAAATATAAGGGTGATATGGAATTGATTCCAAACGTTAACTTTATGATTTATTTTTATTATTTAGTTTTACAAGAAACTTATGGTTTAATGAGGTAAGTTAAATAGATTATGTTTTATGGGTGAAAAGTATAAATTTGTGAAAATGTTTGCATAGGTCCATAAGTATTCATCTAATAATAGTTTTTTGTGTACCTTAATAATATTTTTATGATCATACCATGTTTTAATATTCCTTTTACTGGGTATAAGGATGGGTAAAGTAAATAAGTAAAGTTCAAAGTTATGATGATTTTTAGGAAAGAAGAATTCATGTTTTAATTTTTAAAAAGTTTTATATTATTGAATAAATGGATACTTTATCCAATTTTTGTGAATGTGGGATGTTTTGTATAAATTATGACCCACTTCTATAAAACTCTAATCCAGAAAAGATCCTCAATGTGAATAAAAGTAAGTTTGTGACTAAACATCAAGATTATGTAATGTTTAAGGAAAAGTCAATATATTCCAAATGGATATATATTTCAGAGGATGGTTATTATTAGTTATAAATATTGCTAGAAAATAGAATTCAGTGATCTTTAATTGTTAAATACACCATTATCCCTTGGTGTAATCCATGATAAACCCATTTTAACCTTAAATATGGTGACAAATTTTTACAACATTCACTATTCAATTGGAAAAAAAGTAACGTGGAATTAATTCAAATATTATACATGATTATTAAAAATATAGAGAACACTTTATATAATACAATTAATTTAAATGTAATTACTTAATTTTAAATTAACCTTGTAATACACGACAGAAATCAGTTTTCTAGAAAACAATATTTCTTAATTAGAAAAAATTTATAACTAAATACAACAAAAAATTAATTATAATGACCTGAATTAGATAATAAATAACATTATCTAACTAATTTTACTTTTAAAACCATAAAATTTTTAAATAGATAAATAATTTAAATGAAAATATAGTTTTAAATAACAATGAGTAATATTCATTATTCATCAAAAAATCAATATTCTAAAAACAATCTTATTAATTCACTCTTAGATAATTTTGAAATGATTATTTCAAAATATATATTCATTTTTTCAAATAAAATTTCTATATGTGGAAGAAAGTAGTTATATAATTTTACCAAAAAGAGAAATAAAAACAATATTTGAGAAAAAATTATATTTTTAAAACATATAATGATGTTACGAAAATTTTATATATTATTTTTCAATATATTTTCATTATCTAAACTAATTATTCATATTGTGTTAAAAATATGGTTACATTAATTCATTCTTCTAATTTATCAATGGGGTTATAATGGTATACTATATTACATTTCATTTAAAATCATGGTTAACTCTATCCCAAGATACCAATAAAATTTTATTTGAAGAGATATATATCTAAAAATATTAAGGAGTCATAATATACCACATTTGTAATGAATTTCTCACAAAATATTTAGATACTACAATACAATAAAATGAGGATGTCTTTGTTTCATCAAATCCTCAGGTTCCCATGTAGCTTCTATGAATTTTTAATTCCTCTAGTGAACTTTAACCGTGCGAGTGGTCTTGTTCCATAGAAAATTAGCTCTATGATCAATTATTTATTCCCATTATTATTAATATAAAAGATCATTCTCCAATTATAAATCCTATGATCTAAGTAGATTTGATGGATACTGTATGTACATCCTATGGGGAGGTAGATTGTAAACATTGTGAACTTGAGGGAGCTTCACTAAAAGCACCAAAAGATTTTCTACATATAACCCACTTATTCAAAGAAAAAACACTTAATTTATTTAAATTAAAATTATAAAAGATTATATTTTAGTTTGGGGAGGTATCTAAGAGTTCTGACAAGTTTTAGAGGAATTTATAGAGGGGAATTATTATTATAAATCATGATAAATCTCTAAAAAACCATATATTCAAGAGAAGTGGACATTGTTTAGACACACATTTTAGCACACAACATGTCCATACATTGTGATTTCTTAAGAGAAACTATTCATGCTCAACAGAGGAGAGTATCATGGTTAGAGCATGGATTTTCTAATGATGTGACCCGATAGTGTGATCATATTTCTTGAGATAGTAACATTGCACATTTAGAACACAGTTTTCCAAACCATGCCACGTATAGATGGCACCCATAAAATTGAAAATTTAATTTAATTTTACTAATGAAACCTTCTTAGGTTACATAAAAACCCATAATCCTAAATTTATTTTTCTCACTATGCTTGAGAGATAATCCAATTGGATCCAAAAAATATAATATTTGAAAAATAAAATGGCATTGGATACCTAGATTCATTTGTAAGTTGTAATTATTCACCATTCTTCTTAAATCAGTTATTCTACTCTCTTATAAACCCATAGATAAAATCCATATAGGATAGCTATAAGTTTTAATATTTGAATCCTAATGAGATTTTGTTGAATGTTTTTAATGGAATAAGATTTATGGTTATATCTAGACTTTTATTATGCCATTATTTGTGTTTTACCTCTATTGATGGGTATGCTAATTCTCTCTCATATCCACAATACATATAACTTGCAGGATTATTATTGTTTAAATTTTCTTCTTGAAATTTTTGTGAAAACCTTATGTTATTCTTGTTGATGATTTCTTGATGTGTTTTTTTGGAAAATTAGAAAAATTAGCTATCTTTTGTAAAATGGCCATTGTTTATAATTTAAAAAAAGACGATTTTAAAAGTACGACATCATTTTAATACATGGAAAGTGTTTTTTGAAATGTACTAAATAATGAAATGTTTGTATATAAATCTAATTAGGATAGAACATAGCTTAATGAGGTTGGAATGTGTTCGTTGGGATGTATAGGGGTCATGAAGTACCACCATCATATAAGGAATGGGTTTAGATGTTAATTTCCACCATCAATGGTAAAACTAAACATTAGTGTTTGTGTGTTATGACTTGGGAATTAATATTAAAAATTAAGTTGAATACCAAATGAATAGGGACAGTTTTAATACTTTGTGTGTTTTTTCCTTGAAACATTATTTTTATCATTGTAATAATGGTCATGATATAGGTTTTAGATTCAATATAAACTATTTTAAAAGTGTTAAAACTATTTCATATAAATATGCTAACAAGTTCTTATCCTAGAGGCATGAGTTGGGAAGTTATTTGGTGAATCCTATTGATTTTATTATCACCCCCTTCTTGGTCATTATTTTTCATTTTAAAAATAAAATTATTAGGATATAGGTAAAGGGAAAATATTTTATTTCTCCAGAGATACATCTCAATACCATGTCATATCAAGTGGAGTTAGAGTTGGAGTTTTATTTATTTTCTCCATGGTTTTTTTCATTTTTTTGAGTTTTGGAATCTATTAGAATTATTTTAATTGCCTTTTGTTTCCACATATACATTAATATTGTTAATTTGTTGTCTATTTTTTACTTTAATTTGGTTTTCATTCATCATACATAGGTTTGTATGTTTATTATTTATGTCTTCCTGACGTTTTATATCAAAAAAAATCCTCCCCCATTTTTTTTGAATCCCTTGGAAATTATTTCCTACATTTGGTTTCTTATGGATGTCACATAAGGGTAAGTATCTTCCCCACCTATAATCATGAAAATTAGTAGGGGCGGGATGTTATACAATGTATCAGTCTTGGTCATTATGTCTTTCATTTTGGGTAAAAAAGTATCAGTTTTGTTAGGTCCTTTAGTAGGAAGTGGTATCAATCTTAGTTATGTTGTCTATATATTATGTTTGTAGTAATGATATAGTATCATTGTAATTTAAAATATAGATAATAAAAAATTGATATCCTTTATATGATGTAATTCATGTTACTTGGGGGTTTGGTTACAAAAGTGTTATAAGAAAATTCTAGTTGTATTTTACCACATCATTGTAGGTTAAGAAGATTATCCTTGCATAGAATTTAGGGATAACAAGACATCCCACTGGGACTACAATTTTCATTATGGGTTTATTAAATGGTGGAAATTTTTACTTTCTGAGAACACTAAAATGGATTTATTTTGAAAAGGATTGTTGAGATATTTTAAAAAATAATTAAAATGTTGATAATATTTTTTTTGGGATATTTTACATGTGGAGTTTTTTGATTTAGTAAATGTTAATTACTAAGCCTGTATTTCTTAATGGATGATGAATAAATAGATTTTGTTATAGTTATAGAATATGGGACTGGGTAGACATCTTTGGAATCAAATGGAGGAGGCTATTTAGAATTTGGTGGAACCTAAGCCACAGGTGAACCATGAGTTGGTTCAATGCATCATTATGGATTTTTATTGATGATAAGGGTAGTCTGTAGGATAATCCTCTGTAGTTGGGATATTCGATGCAATTCAAAAGGAATAATTCAACAATAGTTTGGTGGTATTTTGAGCTGAAAAAGTAATAGTTTAGTTGAATATGATGAATCAAATCATCAATTTACTTGGGACACCATAAAAGATGAGAGAAATTTACACAATTGTATATTCTTGATGATCATGCATATAAGTGGCGGGATTTGGTTGTTCATGCTAAGTTAGACCAAGGCACGACATAGGATGATTTTGAATAATTATTCAGTAAAAAATTACATCCTCACATGTTCATAATTTCTTAAAAAATTCATTAGCCTAAAAAAGAGAAAATCTCTATTATAGTGTATTCATATAAATTTGTGAATTTCACACTCCTTTATTTGTTTGTTACTTCTCACTTTGCATTAATGGAATTTATCATTGAATTTGGGTTATAAAAAAAATCATAATGATTTTCATCCTTTTTATAACGAACTATACAAAGATGGAAAATAGAGAGTCAGTGGGAGAGACAAATATTGACCGATGTATGGTTAGAGGGATCATGTTTATCCCACCATAAATGGGTGGGAAATCCAATTATAGGTTTAAGAAGAATAGGGACATGTATTTATTAGGATATAGAGCCTCAAAAAATAATACAAGGGGTTTAGTTGACTTCTGTCATAGATCAAAAAGTATGTTGGGATGTTTATAGTGTAGTTTACTTGATCACATCAAGTGACATTGTATTAAAACACCTAGATAATGCTACAATTTTAGTAATATGGTAGATTCTAAGTTCTATTTTCATAGTCCTATATTTTTAAGTGATAATGAATCAACTCATGATTCATATACATCTAATTCTTTGATAATAATAATAAAATAGACTAGCCCTCATTCTAAAAACCAAGTGATCCCAGGAGATGATGTGAATACCATGAATCCATAGGCTATGAAGTCATAATAGAGTAATAAATAGAATGTGGTAGTGCCTAAGAAATTATATTGAACTGAATAGATTATTATGGATGATCAGTCTGATCATTTGATAGTGAGAGGTAAAAATGTATTTTGAATTTTACCTTTATACATTCTTTTTTTTGATATATAGGAACATCCTACTTTTTTATTGTTTCTTGTGTTTTTTATCATATTGGTTTCCATGTTGAGATGATATACTCTATTTTGAAACATTAAAATCCTCTTAGACAATGTGAATTCCCATTGATGATGTGTAAATATTATTCCATAACAATCGTTGGGGTTGTGTTAGTTTGGGATTTATTGTTTTTGTTGAAGGCTATTTTTTACTTGATATTGGTTATATATTTGTTGACATATTTTGATGCCCAAAATGAATGTTATTCCAGAAATGATAGTTTAAAATATTGAGATGGAAACGAGAATATATTTAGAGAAATTTTGAATGAAAATATAATTAGAAAATGACTTTGGAAATAGTGGTTGGGGATATCTCTTATCATTTAGTAGCAATAGCTTTGGAATCTAAGGAGGAGATAAAAAATAGATATTTTACAAAAATTATTGACCAATTTATTGATGTTTTCCTTACAAATTATTAGGGTTCCCACCCAAAGAAAGAGGTGGAGTTTATGGTTGATCTCTTACTGTGGAACAATCCTATATCAATTATGTTTTATATTATGTAAGAAATATAATTGATGAAATTGAATGTTGAGTTGGAAGAGTTATAAAGTAAGTTGTTTATTCAACCAAGAAAATATCCTTGGGAATTACCAGTTCCGACCTCATGTTCCATTGCACGTATCCATGCCAAATCTAGAGAAACGATAGCACATGGGTTTTGGGATTTTAGGTTCATTGGTCGTCGGCCTTCCTTGAAATCATTTTCCAGCTCATTATTTTATTTGGATATGGTTTCCATCTCACCATAAGGTTGACGTTCAAAGCCTCGACCATTAAATTCACTACTCTGAATTTAGTCCTACTGCTCCTACCCTGGTCAGATCTAGAGCGGTGGTTTCACCTAGGTTTTAGGATGCAGGGATTGGCATCTATGGTGCTCCTCACATGATCTATATTGGATCTCTATTTTTAATGGAAATCAATGGTTGATTTGGTTGAGTTATATTAAGTGAAGGTTCATTTTTAGTTTTTTTGTTTTTCCATGATTGGTTTTGTTTGTTTGTCAGTTCATGATGTTTCTATGCCAATGGTTTTTGATTTTTTATTGAGGTGAGATAGTTCTATTTGTTAGTTGGTTGATTTTGGTTCACTGGGTATGATGAGAATATGTTGAATGATGTTTTACAGTGACTATGAGGTCTCCTACATTCTTTTGTGGCGTTTGAATGGTGGTGATGATGATGACTATGGTGATAGGAAGGTTATGTTGATAGTGGTAACTCATGATGAATGGAAATGAGATTTTGTTGATGTGGGTGAATCATGGATAAAGATCTTATTGGGATATATGTTCTCATTTGGTTTTTGAATTTTGAACTTTGAAATTGGGATTCCACTATTTTGGTTCCCGCGTGGTATATTGTTTAACACACATCCAAAAAGAAGATTGTTAAAAATAGAATAAAAATATAATTTTCAGTCAGTTATGATGGTAGTGTTCATGAATGACATTTTGGTGTACTCTAGGACAAATTCTGATCCTGAGTAACAAATTTCAATTTGTTTTTTATCTTATAGGATCATCATACATATTAAAAAATTTCAATGTGTTATTTTTGGATACATGAGGTACATTTATATGGTCATGTAATATCTGAAAATTTTGTTTCTATGGATCCTGTGAAGATAGAAGATGCTATCATTTGGAAACAACCAATGACTATCTTTAAGATACACATTTTACATGGCATATCCAATTATTAAAAATTATTTTTTCATGATTATATTCACTAATGACATATTTTAAAAAGAATAGTGTTTCATTCTAATTGAAGGTTGAATTTTAGAAGTATTTCGTAGATCTTAATGTCTTCCTTACATCTTCACCTATTTTGATATTGCTGGAATCAGGACAATGCAAAATGGTGTATTGTGATTCTTTGGGATCTAGTTTGGGATATTTTTTATGCCTATATATCATGGCGTTTCTTATAGATCATGATAGTTATAGGTTAATGATAAGAACTAAATAAGAAATAATTTAGAGTTCACTACTCTGGTTATGTCTTTGAAAACCTACATCATTATTTTTTTTGTGAGAAATTCAAAGTGTTTACATATCATAAGAACATGAAAATAATTTTCTCAAAAAGTCATCTAATTCTATGATAGCATAGATGGGTGGAATATCTAAAAATACTTGACTTTGATTTCATTTACATGATCAGTAATTGGAACTCAATGAAATATTCAATAAAGAGTAATTAATTTAGTTAAATGGAGAAACATGCTTTAGATGAATTGTAGGTAAGGATGGTCATGGTTGACATGCATATGGATTTTTTCAAGATAGGTAGTTGTTTTTTCTTTTTTTTACTTTGGTTTATTTTGTTCTTGATTTGGTTAATAAGGTTAAAGATGCCCAGTAATCAAACTATGAATGTTCAGTGATGAGGATAAAAATCAGTGGTAGGGAGACCATTTAGGTGTGGAATATTGAAAGGAGTTTTTTTATGTTTTAGTGATCATATTATGATACCTTTAATGAATCAATAATTACTTGATAATGATTACCACCATTAAATATGAGATGTTCATTCTGAAAAAAATGTATAGGGAAAAAAGCATAGTTTTGTTAGGTCCGCATGAAAAGAAATGTGGTGGAGTTTTCCATGAGTTTCTTAATGTTTTAGTAGGTAAAGGTAGAGAATAAACATCATACTTGTATGTTGTAGTATTTACCTATTCAAAAATTTAAATGGTAGAATATAGTTATGAGAATTTTCATTTTTCTACTAAAAATGATTCAGAAACATGATTCCATATGGTAATTGTTCATCATATGACAATGTTGTATGATTTAATCACTAATCATGAATCAAATATGGTTCAAGACTTGTCCACACTATATATATATATGATAATTGGTAAAGAGGAACATCATACTAGTTTTCCTCAAATCAATCTAACATCCAAGGTTTATAACTTACTTTTATAAATCCTTATAGTAAACCCTTGGAACCCAGCTGATAATGAGTACGTCCTATCATCCTCAAATTAAATGAAAATATGAATGAATAATCCAAAAGTTATTGGATATTATAGGGCTTGAATGATTGATTTCAGTGGCTCATGGGATGGGTGTATACCTTTTTGCAGAGTTATCATATAATAACATTTATTAGGCATCAAGACATATGGATTTTCAAGAATAATTGTATAATATTACTTATTGGTCTTCACTTTGTTGGGTGGGAATAGGAGAGACATCACTCATTTGACCAAGAATTATATAAGAGACCACATATAATATTTATTTGATCATAAAGAGAACATGATGGCTCAATGTCATCAAAATCATATGAACAACATCATTGGTGAATCTTTTAATTTAAGGTTACTAATCATGTGATATTGAAAATATCTCTAAGGTTTGTGTATCATTATTTTGGAAAGCAGGTAAAGGGGTTCACATTTTATGTTTGGTATTTTGAGATAGTTGAATAAGTTGTTAATGTAGTGTTTCAGTTGGATTTATCTACATGGTTTTGTTCTATGCATAATATTCTTAATGTAACTCAAATGAGCATGTTCTAGATTGATATTTTACATGTTATTTGAGGGGATTATGTTTACCTAGAGGAAATTTTAAATTTATTAATATGATATTACATAATTTAGATATGTAAGAGAAGATATTTTATTATAAAAATATCGTTCTAGTATGGGTTTTTTGGAAACATGGTATGATTCAGGATGAATCATGAGAGCATGAAAAGGGAATGTTACAAAAATAGACCAAAAACTTCTAAGAAATCCTTGATTTTATATTTTTGTAGATGTAAATAACAATGGTGGGGAGAATTAATCACTCCCTTTATCAAGTATATGACTCATTATTTATGTAAAAAGATCTTATAAAATAATTGGGTTGAGTTTCATGAGGTTATGAGGTGTTTATTTACACCCTAACCCTTGAAATAATTTTATGTTTTTATTTTCCAGGCTATGCATATTCTTATCAATCTTTGGGTTGAGTATCAGGTTGAATTTGGTATTATTATCAAAAAATGAGTGTTTGGGGCTTAGAAGCATCGAACACATGGGAAGATCACAGTTAAAACCATGAAGATTTTCCCAGGTCACCATGAGGCCTGCTCAGTGTTCAAAAAAAAAATTAAATGACTAATAAAATGAAAGATAAAATAAAATTAAAGATAAAATAAAATGAGAAAAATTAAATTAAATTAAGATAGTTGTTTTAATAATAATATTATTATGATAATTATTATTAAATTATTATTGTTATTATTATTATTATTATTGTAATTATATTTTGGTTTTTTAGGGTTTTCCTTTTCTTTTTTTGTTTTTCATTTAATTTTTCCCTTCCCTCTTTCTCTCATCCTCCTACCCCTCTCAAATGCATAGCTCCACTCCTCCCACCCCCGCGCGCGCTGCCCCATTGCTCAAAACCCTCTAGTGACCTCCTTCTCACGAGCACACCTATGGTGCCTCACTCTCCCTCATGCGACCCCACCAGAACCCTGATCTCTCTCACATAACAACACCGGTTCCCTACTTCCCCCTCTATGTGCGAATCCCTAAAGAAAACCCATCTTCATGAGTCCATCCTTTTAGACTGCTCTCCGCTCCTCCTCTCCTTCCATCGCAGGTCTGATTTACTCTAGGTAAGCCTCTCCTCCTATTTTCTGGTGTTTTGGTTCTTGTTCCTTAGGGTTTCATTTTTCTAGTGGGTAAGGTGTTCTATTTAGGGTTATATCTGTCTTTTAGGATCAAATCTTGGTGTCTTTGGTCAAATCTGGCCTTCTTAGTATTTTTTCTATGTGTGGATGAGGTTTTGGGAATTTTTCCGTCAATTTCTTCACCCAAGGTAGGTTGTTCCATGTATAAAAATTATTTGGTGAATTTAATTTTCTTGCCTATTTAATTTAGCATGTTCTTTGATCATTTTTTGTGGTGTGAGAGTGGTTTTTGATAGGATTTGATAAGCGTTTTATTTTAATGTGGTATTTTCACATGAAATTATTTTTTCACATGTAAACCCTTATTGTGTCACTTGATATCATTTTATAAATTATTCTATTAGTTTATTAAATTAGGTAAGGGATGAAAATATGATTTTGTTATAGAATTTATGTGTATTTAATTTTTAAAGAGGGTTTTGGGTGCATTTTTGGTGAAAGTATTTGTGGTGTTTATTGAATTTGTATTATAAATTATTTTAATGGTTAATTAAATTATATAAAAGCTGTGAAACATGTTTGGGATATTTTTGGTGTGAGTATGTTTTTAATGAAATTTGAATGTGCAAGTGGTGTTATGTGACATGTGAATCTTGATTGATCACAAAAGGGAAGACCATGTATCTAGGTTGGTGGACTAGGACTAGTATGCTGGTGATTTAGAAGTGGTTGTAGCCTGGTTTCACTTAGTGGGATTGAAGATGACAAAGCTAACAAAATAATTATTTTTTATTAGAGACCACTAAGACATTGGGGTATCCCCTCCTAGTGGATCATGCATGATAACATAGTTGGTCATGGTTTCTATGCCCCATTTAACTAAGATACGAGGTACCTAATGTCCCATTTTTACTTGGTGCCTTGGGCGATTTCCCATGACTAGTTCTCATTGGTTATATCGCACTTACTACTGTAATATGGTATGTATAGTTAGAAATTTTAGATTCAAGTGTGTTTTCATTAAATTTGTTTTCTTTAAATATGTTTCTAATTTAGAGTTGTTTCCCTTAAAAATTATAGCTATCCTTTTCCTTTTTTTTATACAAAATTTCAAGTTATTTGTCTTATATTTTTTATTGTATGGAATATTGATTTGTGTGGCATCCTACCGTGCTTGGTCTCACACCCTACTTACACCTTTTGGTGTAGTTAGATTTGGTAATGTTTTTCATAGGTAAGGGAAAATATTTTGGAGAAGGTGGGTTGACTTTATAGAGGATAGTCTTAGCGGGGTGTTATGGATATGGCTTGAGGGTGGCTCCATATTTCCATGTGGTAGTTTTCGAGTTAATTTTTGGTAACCTTACTTTTTGGTAGTTTTGGGAATTTTTATATAAACCTTTTCACTAAATTTTGAAAATTGTTTAAGGCTTGTTTGGTTTGATTTTTTAAATTTTTTGATTAATTTTTATTTGTTTTTTAATGATTATAAAATTTGGGTAAATCATTCCCACTCTTTATTTAAGATACTATGGAACTTCTTCCAGCCCTTGGGGATTGGGAATGTCCTTCGGGTCATGACACGTATTGGGCCGAAAACTGAGTTGAATAATGACCCGACCTGGTTTGTAAAAAATGTTATCAGATCATGGTTAAAATATTTAGAAAATTTTATTTATGAAGAGTCTTCTTAGATAGTATCTAAGACTGTCATGGCATAGAGTTACAGTTGTGAGTAAGGTGTGTGGCCAACACACCTTGTGACAGACCTCGAGTCGGCAAGGGATGTGGGGATCTTTTTTTGACTTCTCTTCCAGGTAAGATGTATAGGATGGAGACTGCACATGGACAATGGATAATGGTGAAGTGGTTTGGTCATTTTGTTTTCAGGATTAGTTTGATCTATATATATTTGAAGTTATTACTGAAAATTTTCAGACCTATTGTACTAATTATTTTTCTTGTGACTATTTATTTTTGTAGCAAAATTCATCCTCAGAGAGATCCCTTACACCCACTGGAGGAATTCAGAGAGCGTTCGCCATCATAGCTTCGTTAGAGGTTGGTGGATGATGTGGTCTAGGATATTCAATATCTATGATAGGGAGGAGGTCCTACTCCTACTCTAGTTAGAGAAGAGAATCCAGTCCTAGGAATGAAAAATCCTAAGAGTTTCTAAAGAAACCCCCCCTTAATTTTGAGGTAGTACGGAGCTTCAAGAAGAGGAGGAGTGGCTTGGGAAGATCAAGTGCATGTTTGAGTTTCTTGATACTAATGAGGATGTCATAGTAAAATGCAAATATTTTTCTCTATAGGGTCATAATCAAAGGTGGTGGGACTCAATTCTTAAAGTTGGTAAGTATGAACATATGAGATGGAAGGACTTTAAGGCTATCTTCAATGAATAATACTATCCTGAGGTCTTGGATTATGATAGATCCTGGGAGTTTATGGATCATGATCAGTGGGATCAGTCAGTGATGGAGTATGCCAACCTCTTTCCCAAGCTATTCTGATATTCACCTGAAATAGTCTCCACCAAGAAGATGAAGGAACAGATGTTCGAAAGGGGTTTGCGGCTAGAGATCAAATCTCAGGTATTCCTGTTCAAACTGAAGACCTAAATTGAGGTAGTTGATCGGGATTGTATGGTGGAAATTTATCGCAAGGGTAGGTATAGTTCCTCTAGGTAAGTGATAGTGCTAGTAAAGTAAAGTTTATCTAATAAGTAGAGGAAGAAATAGGATCAGGGGAAGAAGGTATGTTGTATTTTATTCCATAATTCTAGGAAGTTTTCATTTATAGCTTCTGATGAAAAGTCTGTTGTTTTCCATCAGTGTGAGAGGTTATGGAAAACTTTATTTTCATGTACAAATCATCCAAGGCCTTGTTATTAATGTGGATTTGTGGGGGCACTTGCAAAATTTTTTAAAGGTGGCATGGAAATATAAGAGAAGACATGATATGTGGCTTCTAGGGGAGTGTCAGTTTAGTCGAAGCTATCCAGGATGGTGGGATCATGGTTTGAGGTCGCATTGGTAGAACCATATCATCTTCAGGGCAGATCCAGTTTAGGGAAGAGACACAAGAAAGTAATCATTATCAGGAATAGACCATTCATCTTCATGTTATGAACCAAGAACTCATGAGACTAGATGGAGGACCCTCGATAGTTTGAGGTACCATTCTGATTTCATATTCTATACCAGCTATTTTATTTGATACTGCTGCATCTGTTTCTTTTATCTCTACCCGTATTTTAAATCTGATGAACTTACCAACTGAGATGATGTATTTTTCAATGGAGTTGGTAACACCATTGGGTTAGAAAAAGGATAAAGGTCTCAGGTGATCATCTTGTGCGCTCTCTATATCAGTGGTTTAGATAGAGTGGGATTTCCTAGTTTTGGATATGGGACTTTTCGATGTAATCCTCGACATATATTGGCTAGTTCACTTTTAAGTGCATATCAATTTCTATAGGTGATAGGTGAGTTTCATGGAACCTAATGGTATTACTCAAGTATTTCATGGGGAATGAGATCCTTGTTCAGGTCATGAAAGGTCTCCACTCCCAGAGTTAGGGAATCTTGATTTTAAGTTATCATCCCTCACATTGGAGGATTATGGAGGTGCTCCTAAGGGTGGATTACATTCTGTATTTGATGAGTTCACAGAGGATTTTCTAGATGATATTTCGAGCTCACCCCTATAGAGGGATGTGGATTTATCAATTGATTTGGTGTCGGGAACTCAACCGATATCTCTTCCCTCATATCATATAGCCCCCAATGTGTTGGGGGAATTAAACATAAAACTGGAATATTTAGAATCCAAAGGGGTCATTCTCCAGATCTTCTCTCCTTGGTTAGCTCATGTTCTATCCATGAAGAAGGATGATGTATCTCTCTAGTTGTGAATCGATTATCGGAAGCTAAATAAGGTAATCATTAAGACAAAATACCCCTTCCTCGAATTGATGACATATAATAAACAACTGAAGGGGGAAAAGTGGTTTTATAAGTTAGGATTGTTTTCAAGTTACCAAAAAGTTAGGGTGAGAGAGGCGGATGTCCCGAAAATGTCTTTCTGAAGTATGTACGACCACTTTGAATATTTAGTCATTCATTTCAAATTGATGAATGATCTAGCGGTTTTTGTGGTGCTCATGAATAAGGTGTTCCAATAGTATCTTGACTCCTTTGTTGTGGTATTTGTGGACAAAATCCTATATTATTCTAAATCTATGGAAGATCATGAGAATCCTTTAAAGATTATGTTGGGATTTATGTGATGTTTTCAAAGTGCACCATCTAGATTAGGGAATTAAAGTTTCTGGGACACATTATTTTAGAGCAAGGGGTTTCATTGGACACAGGAAGATCAAAGTAGTTATGTCATGGACACATTTGAAGAATGTGTTCGATATAAGGTGTTTTATTAGACTAGAAGGTTATTATAGGATATTTGTTTAGGATTTCTATAGGCTTGTGTCATCCATGAAATCAATCACCTAGAAAGGGGTGAAGTTTGAATGGATCCCGGAGTGTTAGGAATCCTTTGAGGAGTTAAAGAGATGGTTAACTACCAAAACTATGTTGATATTTCTATAATATGGGAAGGGCTTCATGGTTTATTATGATGCGTCACGTATGGGACTCAATCTTGTAATCATTAAATATGATCATGTAGTGGATTATGGTTCTTGACAACTCTGAACGCATGAGAAGAATTACCCAACCCATGAATTGGAATTGGAAGCAGTGATGCATGACCTGAAGACATGGCACCGTTATCTTTTTGGGGAGAAATTTGTAGTCTATTCTGACTGTAAAAGATGAGCCTACATATTCACCCAAAAATATTTTAACTTGAGGTAGCACCATTGGATTGAGTATTTGTAGGGGTTTGATTTTGACATCATCTATACCCATGGAAAGGGTAGTGTGGTGGTTGACGCCTTGAGCAGAAAAGTGCTAGTGCAGGCTTCGAGGTAGTTCAGTGGTGGATGGATCTTGATGGGGCTCTTTTCCAAGATTCACTTGGAGACAAAGGAGCACTATGGAGGTGAGTTCTTGGTGAGTGTTTAGTTGACTCATTATTTTCTGGAGTTGATTCAGTGGGAGAAGCTTGGTGATGAGTTTTCCAAAAATCCATGAAATTCATTCATGATGTGGAGAAATCTCGTGATTGATCTTTTTCTACTCAAAGAATCTTTTTCTTTAAGGGTCGTCTTGTGGATCTGTTTTCTCTGAGGAAGGTGGTGGTGCAGGATATCCACCAATCTTATTGGGTCTTTCATCCTGGAGATACCAAAATGTATTATGTTGTTCGTCAATAGTTTTGGTGGCCAGGATTGAGATGTGAAATATCTCATTTTGTATCAGGGTGTTATACATGTCAGAAGGTAAAGGAAGAGTATTAAAGGCCTTTTAGTTTACATAATCCATTACTCATTCCTATTTAGAAGTGGGATTATGTCACTATGGATTTTATTATTGTATTTCCTTGTACACCTCAGGGAATGAACTCCATTTGGGTGGTGATTTATCATTTCACAAAATTACCCCATTTTATTTCGATCATAGAATCAGTGAAAGTAGATGAGCTGGGCTAGCTATAAACTCAGAAGGTGGTAAGGCTTTATTGTGTGCCATAAAAAATTATTTCAGATAGAGAACCATGCTTGACCTCCTTATTTAGGGAAGTCCTTTAAAATAAATCAAAGTCATAGATTAAGATGAGTACAACATATAATCCTCAAATGGAGGGTTAGACGGAGTAGGAAAATCAAATTCTAGAGGAAATTCTTTATGCATATGTTTTAGATTTTAGAGGATCATGGGATAGAAATTTGGTGTTGTTAGAATTTTATTATAATAACAGTTTCCAATATTCATTTCCTATGGCTCCATTTGAGGCTCATAATGGTCGACCCTATCGGTCTCCTTTATGTTGAGATGAGGTAGGCGAGACTTCACTTCTGTGACCGAGCATTGTGAAAGAGACATCTAGAAAAGTCAAGTTGATCAAGAATTAGTTATTGATAGCTCAAAGTAACCCCAAATCTTATTCCGATCTAAGCTGCCAAGATCTTGAGTTTTCCATGGGTGATCAGGTGTTCTTGAAGGTGGCCCCTCACATGGACCATCATCATTTGGGAAAGCAGGGAAAGCTAACATTATGGTATGTCAGACCTTTCGAGATCACCAAGAATATTAGTAAGGTGAAATTCATATTATCTCTTTCCTCTCAACTGAAATCAATTCATGATGTATTTCATATTTACCAATTGAATACGTATAATCCAAATCTGTCCCATGTGTTGAATTTGGAAGAGTTGGAGATAGATCCCGATTTATCAGTATTTGAATGACCAATGCATATAGTGGATTTACAAGAGAAGGTGATTTGTGGGAAGTCTATTCCATTGGTCCATTTTAATTAGAATCATGGAAATGATGTGAATGATACATGGGAGAGAAATTTTGGGTTGAAAAAGAGTACCCATTTTTTATTCTCTGATCAAGATTCTAGTTGACTTTACAAGGGGGAAATTTTTCATGGTGGGTATAATTTTCACACCTTAATCCTTGAAATTATTTTATTTTATAATTTTCATAGATTTAGATATTATTTTATAGGTTTAGGTCGATTCCTGGTTTGAGTTTTAAGTTTTTATAAAAAAATGAGTGTTTTTGGCATGATAGTATCTAGTGCATGGGAAGAGCACAATTGAAACCGTGTGATATTTCCCAGGTCACTGTGTGGCCATCCCACTATTCAAAAAAAATGAAAAATTAAATGAGAGGTAAAATAAAACGAGAAAAATAAAATTAAATTAAAAGAGTTGTTTTAATAATAATAATAATAATGATATTATTATTATTAAGTTATTATTATTATTATTAATATTATTATTGTAATTATTTTCTGGTTTTTTTGGTTTTTACTTTTCTTCATTTTTTCATTTCTTATTTCCCCTTCCATCTTTATCTCCTCCACCCCTCTCCATCATGTCTCTCCCCTCCTCCCACCTGTGTCTGTGCCACCCCTTGGCCAAAACCCACCGGTGAGCACACCTCTGGCACCCAGCTCTCCCTCATGCGACCCCACCGGCACCCCACTCTCTTTGGTGTGACCTAGATAATGTACTCCTTTCTCCTTTACACATGTCTATGCTCTGACAACCCCTCCTTACATGACCGAACTTCCGGGTTTCTCGCCGCTCCTCCTCTCCCTTCGCTGCGGGTGTGGTCTACTCCAGGTAAGCCTGTGCTCCTCTTTTCTAGGGTTTTGGTTCTTATTCCATAGGGTTTTAGTTTTATAGTGGACAGGGTGTTTTATTTAGGGTTAAATATCTTTTTTAGGATCTAATCTTGGTGTCTTTGGTCAAATATAGCCTTCTTAGGATTTGTTCAAGGTGCGGTTGTGGTTTCCCACCTTTTCCAGCAATTTCTTCACCCAAGGTAGGAGGTTTTAGGTATAAAAATTATTTGGTAAATTTACTTATGTTTACTACTTAATTTATCATTTTCTTTGATCACTGTTTGTGGTGAGAGAGTGGTTTTTGATAGGAATAAATATCTGCTTGATTTTAAAGTGGTATTTTCACATGAAATTGGGTTTTTTTCACATGTAAACCCTTGTTGTGTCACTTCATATCATTTTATAAATTATTAAATTGGTTTATTAAATTATCTAAGGGATGGAAATATGTTTTTGATATGGAATTGATGTGCGGTTGATTTTTAAAGAGGGTTTTGGGTGTATTTTTTTGTGAAGATCATTGGGGGTGTTTATTAAAATTGTATTATAAATTATTTTAATAGTTTAGTAAATTATTTAAAATATGTGAATCATGTTTGGGAAATTTTTTGGTGGCCATATTACTTTTAAATGGAATTTGGATGGGAAAGTGGTGTTATGTGACATGTGAAAATTGATTGATCAAAAATAGGGAAGCTCAAGTATCTAGGTGGATTGACTAGGACTAGTATGCTAGTGATTCCGAAGTGGATGTGGCCTGGTTTAAGATAATGGGAATGATGATGAAAATTGTATCTAAATAATGATTATTTATTGGAGACCACTAGACCATTGGGGTGTCCCATCCTAGTGTCTCATGCATGATAATGTAGTTGGTCATGGTTTATATGCCACATTTCAGAAAGATACGAGGTACATAGTGTCACATTGTTAGTGCCTAGGTTTATTTTCCATTATTAGTGATCATTGGTTATATCACACTTATTTCCAGCATATGATATGTCTAGTTGGAAATTTTAGAAGCGAGTTTGTTTTCATTAAATTTGTTCCTCATTTAAAGTTGTTTCCCTTAAAAATTATTACTATCATTTTCATTTTTTTAAAACAAATTACATGTTATTTTTCTTATAATGTTTATAGTAAGGAATATTTTTTTGGGTGGAATCCTACTGAGGTTAGGGTCACACCCTACTTACAGCTTTTAGTGTAAGTAGATTTGGTAATGTTTGACACAGGTAAGAGAAAGGATTTTGGTGACAGTGGTTTGGGTTTCTAGAGGTTTGTCTTGGGGAGGTGTTGCGGAGATAGCTTGAGGGTGGTTCCCTCTTACCAAATGGTGGTTTTATATCTAGATTTGGTAACCTTTCTTTGTGGTAGTTTTTGGGATCTTTCTATAAACCTTGTGAATAAATTCTGAAAATTGTTTAAGGATTGTTTGGTTTGATTTTTTAGATTTGTTTTTTAATTTTTATTAGTTGTTTAATGATTATAAAATTTGGGTAAATCATTCCCACTATTTATTTATGATACCTGGGAACTTAGTTCATTCCATGCGGCTCGGGAATGCCCTTAGGTCTTGCCACAGACCGGGCTAGATGCTGGTTTGGATGACGACCCAGTTTGGTTTGTGACAGTTTAGACATGTTTTGGTGGAATTTATGGGGTTGTATAGTTTTTGAATGGTTATTAGAAACCATTCCCAATATCCATGAATCTAAGAAAGTAATGATAGTGGAAACTGGGAAGAAACATGGTTCTGCCAAACCCTGTGAATTACCAAGAGAACCCATGAATACTAGAAAGGTTATAATAACCTGGTTGGTGTATGTATTATATAACTGTCCAACCAAAACATGTGGGTTGATGAATTTAGATAGCATCACCACATTTTTGGTTCATGGATTTTCAAACTGTGCAGCCTAACCATGCATCATATATTTGGAACCCTTAAAATTGTGGATCTAATATTATTTTACTATTGAAAATTACTTTTTTCTTATAAATCTATTAATCCTGATTTAATTTTTCACTATATTATTGATAGATGATCACCTTTAATCTGAAATAAATTATTTGGAAAATCAAATCATTTTGGAGGCATAGATTCATTGGTATGTCCTCATTCCTCATTGTTCTTCTTAGGTTACTTCTTATCCTCTCTCAAAAAACCATAGATATAATCCTTATAAGATAGATCATTTTTATGATGGTAATTTGATGTCATTTGATTGAATTAATTGAATAGGATAATATCCAATTCTAGAGTAGGAGTTTCTTTATTCCATTATTCATGTTTAACATTCGTTGAGATATAGGGTCCTATCTCTCTTCTCAACCCGACATAGTAACACAAAGGATTAGTTATGATTAAATATTTTACTTTAAATTATTTTTAAAAATATGAATTATTCTTAATGAAAATAACTTGATGTGTGGTTTTTTGTAAATTTTTTAAAATTGGTTGGATTTTTGAAAATGTTCATTGTTTCTAATTTCAAAATGAATATTTTAATATTATTATTTGTTTTCAATACATGGAATTTGATTTTTTAAATACTTTGATGAAATAAATGTCTGTATAAGAAATGATCTGGCATTGAACATGTCATAAAGTGGATGGTGTGTATTGGTTAGGTTGGATACATGTCATGAAGTACCACCCTCAAAGAAGGATGAGGTTTGGATGTGATGATCCATATTCAATGGTAACACCAAGCTTAAGTATGTGTTTGTGTGTGTGGTTCTGTCTATGGAAATGGGGTTGAATATAAAAAATTTAGTGGAATAAAAAAATTAAGAGATTTGGTTTTAATACTTCATGTATTATTTTCCATAGAACATTAATTATATCATGATAAAAACTATTATGGAAAATTTTTCATATTTGATATAACATTTTTAATTTTTTTAACAATTTTATATAAATGTGATAATCAGTTATTTTACTAGTGGTGTGTTTTCAAAAGACATTTCGGGAAATCCTACTGAGTTCGAACTCAACCTCTTCTTGGGAATTTTTATGCATTTGAATATGTAATCTATCAGGTTATAGATAAAGGGAAGATATCTTAATTCTTCAGTGATTAGTTGTGATACCATGGATTAAAACATGGTGTTGTTATGTGAGTTTGATTATGTTTTACCTATGTTGTTTTCACCATGTATTCATTGATTTTTGGTGTCTCTCAGCCTTATTGTTATGGTCTTATATTTCCACTTTTACTCTAATATTTTTAAGGATTTGGTTATGTTTGATTTGTGTTTGGAACTCATGCATCATATACAGGTTTGGGTGTTTAATATTTTTGTCTTATATATGTTTTTAATAAAAAGGTATAATCATTATAAATATATTTTTCAATCCCTTGGAAGATATTTATATCATATAGTGTCTTGGGGATTTAACCTAAAACATTAAAGCTCCCCCACCTCTACTTATGACAATGTAGAGGGGTGGGATATTACACCATTGTCCCTAATCGATGGAGAATCATGAAAGGGAAAATATATTAAGGGATCAAAATTACTTTTATTCTAAATATAATATCCTTTTTCCATGAAAAAATAAATATATATACATTTCACAAACATTGAGTTCAATATTTGATTGACAATTTTAACCATAACATTTCTGTAGACTGTGAGCTACCCTAATGTGATGCTTGATGAATCTTAATTTTTATTCCATTTCCTCACCAAGCATAGATCCCTATATCTTTATTTATCATTATTTATCACATAACATTGGTGTTCCACATTTCATTATGTAATATTATTTATAAGGATCCATCTAAATTCTTGAGTAAAATATACTATTTTAAGAAAAATTGAATGGAGGATGTTATTGATCCCAACCGCCATTGAGATCAATTTATAGTGAACTAAATATATAATCTAGTATTTTAATTTTTATATGTGGATTCCCATATATCCTATGGTGATAAACAGTACTAAAAATAAAATCTCCAGTTCCTACTGATTACATAGCTAGAACAATGAGGTAAAACTTGGATCTCGATCAAATACAATAGAATATGGTATTCCATTAAATGAGACCATTATCCTTTGAAAAAAATCTAAATCTTATATAATCATATTTATTTTCTAGATCTTATCACTATTCCACTATAAATATCATTATAAATACATCTTAACCTTAAAAATGTGAACAAATAGAATTGATCACTAGATAATGTGGAAAAATTAACATTACTACATAACCAATGTAGATGAGAAAGAACAATGAAGGGAACAAACTAGTTGGCTCCACATGACTTCAAATCTTAATTAGAGATCATTATATAATTACAATCCTCACATAAGAAACACCATTGATGTGGACGAATAATCATAAAATTTAAAAATCGATGTACCTTACCAATCTTGAATACCTCAACCTACCTCAAACTAACCAACTATAACAATCTAAAACCACCACCATCCACATAGTGATTTACCATGATAGGGTCAAGTGATATGGGATTTTTGATAGGATCATAATGGTATTATTTATTCCATACACTGCTGCATCACTAGGAATAAATGGAAAACAAAACAACTAACTTCATCAATAGAAAAATATATATTGAAGAAACTAAATAAAAATATATAAATAAGAATAAAATATGGAATAAAAAAGTCACAAAAAATTCATAGATATGTTAATTAGTGGATTTAGAACATTATGATATTTTATTAATTTAAACTAATGTTATTCATGGTCCATAGAAATACACAAACCAAGATCACGGACATTGATAAAGAACTGGTTTTGCAATAGAGAAAGAGTCTAATTAAATATAGATCTTAACTCTTATACCACCAATATCCATTTATTAAAAAATAAAAGGGAACAGTGAGAGAACCAAAAAATATCCATGATTGGTGTTGGTTCATAGGATAAAAAAACAGTAGAGATGAAATGAAAAAGGCCTTATCAGAAATCTCCAATCATAGGATGAAAAATATAGAAGAAAAAATTATAGGTCTGATGCTAAAGAGTTATAGTAAACACAATAAAATTTTAATAAAAAATAAATTACACTAGCCCATAAACGTGTTATAGAATGATTATACTAATTAAAACATTTGTAGCTATAATTGAACAAAATCCTTTTACAAGATATCACACTATAGGGAAAACAAAAATAATTTGATGAACCCTGATAATCTGAGTGACTGAGGAAAAAATGAAATAAAGAAGGCTAGTAGAAAAGAGAAAATAATATAATTGGAGGCATGTGGTAGAATTAAACCCCACCACATTGATGTAGGAGATAGAGAGGGGAGCATTGCTGAAAACCCCCAACTCAATCTCAGGAGAGAATCATGTAAGTCTCAATACAAAAATATTTTGGTTATATGGGATAACATATATGGTGAGGATCCACCTATGAATTGGAATTAAAATTATGACAATGTCTCAAAAATTGAGAATAATTTATAGACCCTATTATCATAAATTAATTGAATATATGGTAAATCAATGTATAGTCCTAGGATCCTCATTAGGTTATGATTATACATATCATGATATACATTGGAATTTCTTAATTCCTTAATTAATGAATTTAGATAAGGTATATATATAAGGATGATACACCTATTAATAATTTAGGTCTATGTATCACTATTCTACAAGTTCTCCTCAACATATGAATATTCTACAATAGAAATATGATGTTGTTATTATGGATTAATCAATAGAGATTCAGAGGTATCCATGGATCTGTAATGTGACTTAGGATATTATATATCGGTTGATTAATGATTTATATTTTTGAATAATAAAAGATACCAATTAAATTGATGAGTTTTTTATGATATATGTTTAGGATGTTATATGATTATGTGGTATTTTGATGAGAATTATATTGAAAAAAACATGATTTATTTATCATTTTTAGTATGGCCTACTAAGATCCTTAACACTGACGTGATTCTGATCCCAATGTATCATCATCAGTATAATAGATGGTATATTAATTCCTTAATGATATTAGTGGGAATTATATAATATTTACTTATTTATTTAAATAATCCCTCATAGATACATTTAGTGTTTGTATATTTCTACTATAACGACAGTTAACATTCATTTATTTTGATGGATCTTATTGAGTCATTGAATTACATAATGTATGGATCCCCACTATACTGATTATAATCATGGGAGTTGATAGATTAAGTAAAATGATTCAAATTTTAGAAAATATTGATTTTTTAATTTTTTTTACTGAATTATTATAGTACATAGTTATCCTATAATTTATAGAGATTCAAACCTCTATTTTTTGTGGTAAGAAAGCTAGTATTTAAGATACTTTCACCTAGATTGTAACATAAGTGTATTTGAAGGAATGATAAGTTTACTCCCTAGTTAATA
Source organism: Viscum album (assembly GCA_963277665.1). NCBI lineage: Eukaryota > Viridiplantae > Streptophyta > Magnoliopsida > Santalales > Viscaceae > Viscum > Viscum album. The sequence continues at coordinate 1,433,746,372 of OY728141.1, forward strand.
GGACCACCCTAGGATATCAACATTATCATCATTGTGAAAAAATTATTAAACAATCATTAGTAAATATTATATGATTTATATTGTATTATATAGCTATCAACTTTCTAGGTATCTTATATATCCTTGTAACATGATTAATATCAAGGATATCAAGGAGGTGGTTGAATAATTAGTCAATTAATTTTTAGAATTTATTCTTGACTAGATTGAAATGATTCATTATAGAAAAATGGTACCCATTATTCATGTTTCGTTGAAACATAATTTTGCACCAGAGTAGGATTATGGGTAAGAAGTAGTCAGGTGGGAAATATGGCTCATGATTTTATCTGGTGATTCATGGATATGCATTTTGAGGCTGATATTCCATTTTTTTGTAATATTATTACAACCCACACCAACTAAATAATTATAATTATTAAATATTATTCAATGAATTTATATTTTATTTTTTATGAATATTCTAGTGGTAGATAGTGGTTAGGGGTAATAGTTTGGGGAAATAAACATAATTTATAGAATATGTCCCTTCAAATAGATAACACAATGTATCCAATGGATTGACATTAGGTAATTAGTGTAGTTGTAAAGTTAGGAAAATTTTATGGGTTAGGGTTCACCTAATAATAGTTAACAAATTACCCATGGCCTAATAAACACCTTTTTTAAAATTTTAATTTAAAATTTGATAAATCATTTAATTTTCCATTTGTTAATATTCTTGAATGAAGATTACAACTCCTTGTTATTCTAGTTATATGGCCTCAATATATAATTTCTTTTTTATTTTATAGTAAGGGATGTTGGAAAAATCCATTGGGTGACTTTACATTATTTTTTGGTTGCTTTTAATTAATGAAAATATCGGATGATAAGGTCAGTTGGGGAGTTCTAACAAGAATGGTGACAAGGTCTGTTGACAAATATTAATGAAATAGGTATGGAATCACTGTATGTGGTACAAAATGGTGTGTTTACAAGTTCATATCATTTACCAGTGTTTGAAAAAAATTTGGTGTCTAGAATTTAGAGAAGGAAAAAAGGTATTACTGGAAAGGGAATGATTTCATAATAAAGTATTTTTTTGGAAATCATTAAGTCATTGAAAAAATAGATTAAGGTGATTTTTTTGGGACATTACATAAAAATATGGAAAATTATAGTATTTAAAACAAGTTTTGAATCATTGAAAAGGTCATCATGGTGTGAGCCTACAAATTACAGATGGATTCTCTCAGTGGTGGAGGGTTACATGAAAATGGAAATGTCAAATAACTAATGTTCAATGAAAAATGAATATTCCAAAGACTGTTTATTTCATGAAATGTAGTTTCATGAAGGTTGGTCCATGTTTATAGAAAAATCACTACCCCTTATTTTTTAGCGCAACCCTTAAAGAATGTCCGAGCTCAGAATCATATAAGAGTTGAATGTAGTAATTTCTTTCACGAAGAAGTGACTTAAACATTAGTTTCACACTTTAAATGAATTATTTATTCACAAACATTAGAGTATTGTGAAAAATGAAAATTGGCATTAAATTGGATGTTTATTGAAGAAAATATTTTGTTGTGAGAATGTTTGGAGAAGTTATTGACAAGTCATACAAAGATTGAACAAAATTGAATGTTGTGAGAGGCAATAAATTATTACCTAAAAATTATATGGTAATGAGGTATTATTCAATTAGATGAAATTAAATCTTAATGGATAACCAAATTATTTGTAAGTAATACTAAATCAAGTGATCAAGATAAGAATATTTTGAAGGACCTGTGTAAAGAATTCAATTGAGAGAGTAATGATCTTTCAAATTGTGATATATAGTTAATGAGGTGTGGCAGTGAGTCTCCTCCAATCATTATAACATAATTGTAATATAATGGATTTTTTATATCATCACATTCATTTTGTATAATCCTTGAGTTATGGCTAAACCAAGTAAAATGGTTGTGTCTCATAAATCATCTCATTTCCACTCATACAATGATATATAAATATGAGAGAATTTTTTTATATTCCATGGTGGAATAATATACAAAAGGATAATCATTTTTATATATCATAACGAAATTCACCCCCTCATGGTATTCAAACTAGTAGGGAAATATATAGTGTTTGGATCAGTGAATTTCTAGAGGTGATTGTAACCACCATCGCTCATCAATTGTGGTTTTCTTATAAAATTCACTATGGTGAATTCCAAATAATTATACATAAATTTTTTGTCTTATTTAATAATTTTTGGTGACTAGGATTAATTTATTAAATGATACTTGATTAGTGGGATTAAACATACAAAATTTAGGTGGTTAATAAATTTTAATTTCAATTTATATGTGTTTTATGCACTATATTATGTAGCTATGTTTTCAGGGGTTTAAGTAGGGTTTTAATAGGAACATAAAATGTTTTTTTAAATAGGTTGAGAATTGGAATATATTGATTAGGTCCATTTTAGGTCATTATGTTTTTAACCCAAATGTAAATTGATAGTGATGGATATGATTCATATATAATGTTGTAGAAAGACTATGAATGCTAACATAGGATTCCATTAATAGATGTGAATTTTTTTGGGTATGAATTTTTGGTTCTCTAAAATATTTCTCAATGATAAGGAAGGATGTATAAGATAGGGGATGATGAGGATATTAGCCTTATATTCATTTTATGTAATGAAAGTGTTGTTAATGGTTTGAATATCATTTATTTAATTTTTCTTACCCATTATGATAATTATTTTGTGTGGGTTTGAAATATTTTTATAGTTTCCTTTAAGGGTTTTGTGTAATTATTACTCTCATTTATTTTTTTATGTGGTTTGAGTGTAATTCCAAAATTTTTTTATTCAGATTTTTGGATTTGTGTAATGTATTCCTTAATTTATCATAGTTCATGGGATAGGTGTAATGTTAGTAGTGATTTATTATTTTCAAATATTTTTGGGTATTTTCAACCATGGATATCTTTGATGATTAGGTTGGATGTATTTAAAATATTAATCAATTATTGTCTTTGATGATTATATTTTTTGTGATTCTGTCCATGATTTCTTATTGTTCATTTTTTGGATATATGTCGAACTATAAATCCCCATAATATTTTGAATGGGTGTAATTCAAAATATGATTCATTATTTTTAATGTGATGTATTTAATTCCATAACTAAATTTAATATGGTATCATATTAGGCATCATGTCATCATAATTACATAGGCCATATGGTTATTTCAAAGTGTAGATGTATTATAGACCCAACATACTTTGTGATGATATATTTATACCTACTATCTTCTCTAGATGAAGATTGTATAGTCACTCAACGAGTGACTAGAATATATATTAGTGACATGATAAGTCTTAATTATTGATATTTTGCACTATGACATTTCCCTATACATTCAAATTTCAATATATACATAGTGAGAATGATTTATTAATTAGAATCACTAGTAGTGCCAAAAAAAAATTAGTCCCACACTACACTTAAACATTAGAGTGTATGAATAATTATTGATTGATTGCATAAGGGAAATATACTTTTAGAAGAAAATTTAGAATAATCAGTGGTTATAGTGGAATATAGGATCATGTTAGGGAAAAAATATTTACATATCAATTATATTATTGTTTTTCTACATAATTTTTTATGATTAAACAATTGGGAATTATTTTTTTTGTATCTAAACATTGTATGATGTAGCATCCCATGTTTTTGGATTGGATGAACTGTTATAGGGGAACATAAATTTTCAATTTGGTGGACATGAAATTCTTTAAACCAATACTCAAAACATAATTCATTAATTTGTAAGACTTATATTTTTGGTTTTTATACGTCATTAATGTTTTTTTGGGGGGGTGGTACCTTGGGTGGTCCCTTAAGTCTTGGGAGCACTGGACCCCAAATCCTAAAATATGGGGAAGTCTGATAGGGGTGAATAATTGGTCTAAAAATATTGGACCCTCCATGAGAAACCATTCATCTAATTCAGTGAAGATTGAGGTCTTTCATAGTTTTGTCTAACTGTGTGAGACGAGTCACACAACCTTTAGGGTGCTATATTCATTTTTGAAAGAGGACATTTTCATAGGTTGTACATGATTAGATAAACCTTTAGGATATCCCATGCTAGGGGATTTAATGGGAATATGCCCAACTGTGGTTAGTACATGGGTTGGCTAGCCATGTGGCCAAACTATTCCCCTCCTTTAATGGGGTAAAAATAACCTTTTCCCCAATTTTATTTTAACCCACTCCTCCTCTATTCATTCCCATCCACATGTAATGAATCCCCTACCTCATATAGATCCTCCTCTCCTCTTCATGGCATAGAAAATACCCCTTTTCTATTATTGGAATCGAGTGTCATCAGTCTCATTGGATGTATATATGTATGCTCTTCATTAATCTTGACCCTTTTATTTTTTAAATTATTCTTGATTGATTTATTTTGGTGCGAACAATTTCTCTATATTTGCAAGGTGTTTGTCTATTTCTTCAATTTGTCTTGAACTAGACCAAATCGAGCCTTGATATAGGACTTTTGGAAATTTTATAGTACAAGTTAGTAGATATATAAATTTTCCTCCAAGTTTAATTGATTTATTAGGTGCATCATTCTGCAGTGTGCCATATTTTTCATATGATTACCCTTTGAAGTGAAATATTTTCTGTAGAACCTTATGTTATAATATTGGTAGTGATTTCATATGAAATTTTCATTATTTATTGTTATGGACCTAAATATGTAACCACCCTTAATGGTATATACCTTTAATTCCTTTAAGTAAATATTCGTTTTCTAATAAAACCCCTCATTGAGGTGAAATATATTTTAAAATGAGATAAGATTATTACATGGAATGTGGAAGGGTGCATCCTTCTAGTATATTATCTACCAATGACCGAACCACCAACATAGAGGTTGGAATAGTACCTTATTAAATGGATTTGATAAAAATTTTCTATGGAAGGCTTATTTCATGGAATTTACTAGTATTTTAATTGAATTGATAAACTAAAATGACCATCTTTATGTATACATGACGTGTATTGGGGAATGATTTTTTACCTGGCCCTCCTTATTACTTGTTTTGTTTACATGTTTCAATTCTTTATAGGTTTACAATTAAACTGTGGCATTGAATGTCTAGGAGCATGGTCATTCATTATTTATATATTAAATGGTAATAGTTGAATGGATGAGCACATAGACTATTTATAATCATTAAATGAATTATATTAAAAGGATCCAATGTTCCTTGGGAAGTTCCGTCTTCCTCTTTTCAGAATGTTGGGCTAAGGGCTCATAGTGTAGGTGGATTACGTAGTATTATTTATGAAAGAGGGACCTCATTTAAAGTTTTTGGTCATAAAATGTCACACCAAGACAGATGATGTTGTTTTAATGGGATCCACATTCCATGGGATGTGGGGATTGATATTCCACTGACCCTCATGTAGGAGATTGAGTATGGACCTCCTCGCCACTGACTGTGATACTTGATCTGGAATCAAATATTTATAATGTGATACATGCACGGACCGTTCTCCTAGAATAAGAGGTTGTGTATGAACCTCCTTGATATTTCCTATGACACTCAACATGGTGGAATATATTGATTCGTATCCATGGTAATGAAGACCCTAATATTACTCTCATGAGTTATTATTTTTATTATTATTATTATTATGCATGGATTCATGAGTTACTCCCTAAGTCCTAGTTAATACGATGTATCCATATATATAGATCTAAACATATCTATGTATATAGTGAATATATATGTATACATATATATATATATATATATATATATAATACTCTAAGGAATTCTGTATGAGGCCAAAGTATGTATTGTCGTCCAGGTTTCATTGAAGAATATGATCCTGACATGTTATGATATTTCATTTACTTATCATCTATTTATTTATTATAAATTCACAATTATATATTTATAATTATGGTCTGGATTATGATTTATTCACCATTTGTGGTTTCCTACTGATTAATCTCTCACCCTATTTAGGTTTCAATTTCACAAGTATACCGAAGCAGACCTCATAGTCGTAGGTCCATTGGATTATACTTGTGTTGTAACACTGGTACCTGGGATATTAGAGAACATGACTGGGCCAAATCTTAGGGTTCTCATAGATTTTTCCTTTAGGGATTCCTATTCTATTTTTTATTTAATTATTTTTTCATATTTACATTTTTTATGTTTCCTTATTTATTTTGTATCATTTTCTAGACATACATGAAAAGTTTTATATTATTGGTTGTGGCCATATAATTTAGTTTTGTTATTTATCTTCCATTTCATTTATTATCATTATTTATTACTTCTTCTAATGTTGAATTTTTATTATTTTTTACTATATCATTTTTCCACTTTGATCATGAGGGTATAGTCATCCAACTATACCATTATTCGATCCTTGATGCTAATCTATATGATCTGGCATACGGGGATGCATGATTGGGGCCATGCATCGACTAGTCTAGCTATTGGTTAATTTTTCAATTGGGTCAGGATGTCACAAAGTGGTATCATAGGTTTCTTTTTTAGTTTTTCATAATTCTAGTGCTCGTAGATAGTTCACCAGGAATGCGTCGGCCCATGGTAAATAACTGTGTCTATGAGTGATCAACACATGCATGGGGAAAAGTCCAAGTGGTCAGGGATGAGATTTTTTTTCATGATATTTTATATTATTTTTTATTATAATTTCACCATGATTAATTTGTGTACATTGTAATGCTTATTAATTTATCAGATTATGATATTTTACCCTTTGACAGGTATGTCAAGGAAGTATAATTTCATGCATCATTATAGACATATACAAATTCACATGCAATGAATATGCAACGACTTGTGGATTACATTTCTAGTATGTTTGAGATTTATTTACATGACATGTGTGTTTAAGAATAATTATTATTATACACCTTATTTAGGTGATTTAATGATATGATTATTTGTTTACCTGCATAGGAGTTCCTTTAGAATTCATTATTTTATAACATGATGTTTGATTTTTTAGCGTGTTTTCTTATAAAACATGCTTCTTCTATTTTAGGGTTATGATTAACATGTTTATCTTTGTACCATGTTTTGGTGTTTACCTTGTTACATATTAGTTTCCCATGATATTTTTTCATGCTCCTATAATTAACTTCCATGTTCTCCTTTATATAAATCTTATGATAGCATGCATAATTATAACTATATAAAAAATTCATTATTAATGTGTTGGAATAAATATAAATGGTGTTTTAACACATATATTTATAGTGGAACATTATATAACAAATAATGATATTTTTCACAATAAACCATTGGTTTCATTGGATGAAAAATATTGGTTTTTTTTAATGGGTTTTTATTTTCAGTTTATAAAGCGTATGATCACTTTAAAAAATTCAAAATGGTGACCCATATAACTGAACCATCATATAAGAGTTTGATATACCATGGGAGTATTCTAACATCATAAGTTGTTAAACTTTGACCATAAAATGAATTGGATTCCTTTATGAAGTCTTGTAACTTGGTGACTAGGGAATGGAGACATGTAATTCTAAATTTCATTAATAAACAATTGAGCCCTAGTAGGTCAGATGTGGAATTTTATCATTATATAACCTTTCAAGGGTGATTAAATCATTTATAAATCACTGATATTGGGTTTCATTCTAATTAACTGAGGTTGAATGTTAAGGGACCTTAGTTTTTTAGATTTAGTATATTTATCTTAAAATTTAACCCCATTGGGGTATTTTTATATTATATAGGAATAGTCAATTTATGATTACGTAGTCGCCTATATGGGTCAACATATAGAGTTTTAGAGAAATTGTTTTCACAAGTTCCCTCTCCAATTAATATCATAACATTAATATACTTTTGAGATGTACTTTTATAATGAATTAATTAATTAAAACTCTAATTAAGGCCTTAAGGGTGTTTTTCCTTATATAGTGAAATTAAAATTTTTAGTAACTAAGAAAATTGAGAAATTTATAGATAAATGAATGGTGTTTTTAATGAGGTTATTAACTATGATTGTATGTATATTAAATAAATAATTCATTTAAAGGACATTTGATATAACCTTCATGTGTTTTCCTTGTGGTTTTATCTAAATAAATAACCAAGATATTTTTTTCTTTATGAATGGTAGTATATTACCTTAAAAATGAGCATTAAAATGTTAAATAACTAAATTTGAATTAGTATAATTATTTAAAATGAAACCTATAGATATGTTTTTAGTTGTATCCCTCGTGTAAGTGTAGATAAAACATTTCATTGAGTTCTTACTTAAAATGGGAATGTGAGTGCTTCATGTAGGTTTACTCTAACATTAATTATAAGACCTTAAGCCCAATGTCCATTTCAGGCATTATCTCTTGGTCGAATGAGCACTTTATGATTTATGTATGGGTATCCCATTATAGGTAGCATCCTTATATATTTAATAACCTTGTTAGTGGTTGTGAAATGATTCTTACATGATGTTTTTTTCAGGTGGAATTGTCCCTCATAGGATAGATAGCTTCTAAAATGACACCCTTTTCTTCAAAAGTGGTCATTTGAGTAATTGGAACCTTTGTTAAGGGTTTGAACATCATAAAATGTTTAGTTTTAGTGTGTTAGACATGCCTTGGAAGTGTTCATCCGTATAATAGGTCATATGACCATTATTATTATACATCCTCTTAATTATATGACATGGTAGGTCATCATCCTATTTTACAATCATATGGTATAGTAAGAATCTATTCTTACTATTTTTATGGGCCATCAGATAATGGAATTCATAGCATTGATAATATAATTAATAGTATCAAGGAAGTACAATTTTTAGAGTGAAATCTCAGGGTAGTATGTGTTGATACACATGGTACCCATTGAGTGAATTAATGATGCAGTGAAGTAGGTTAGTTCGATGTTAATCACTTTCATCTTAAACTAATACACTTGAATCATGGTTCATCTCTGAGGTAGAGTGTGATGAGAGTTAGGGGACATATTACTCATACCAATTCTTATGATGATGTATTAACAATTTTTAGTTGTTTTGAAACAATATAATATTGGATTTGGCTTTTAGGTATGATGTTATGGTGCATATGGACATAACTCATAAGTTTCACATGTACGACTTATAACAGCCTTGCTCTTCATTACACACTTAAATATGATTTATTACATACACTTGCACTTAATACAACTCTGAGGATCTATAGGTCTAGTTTCTTGGGAAATTAGGGACATTTCATGAAAACTTAAGACATAAAAATATAACATCTTTATTGAAAACATCCTTTACATGAACACAACATTCCCCCGTACTTAACATTTCATGGGATAACCTGAGGATATACATGTGAAAAGGGTGAGATAAAAAGACTAGTAAAGGATTAAATAAGTCATAAAATGAAGACTACAATACATTGTATGAAATAGGCATATCAATGGATCATAATATATACATGAACATAAAGGTCTGATATAGCATGATTATCATAACATGGAAATGTGGAAACACCATTTAACATGATATTAGCATGATCCAAGGCTCAATGCACATGGAGCATGATTAAACCCTTATTGAACTTGAATTATCATGATTAAACCATCATTTAAAATTAATTATCATGAGTCAACACTCATTTCACATGATGTATCGTGATACTATTCATTACGCAATGCATTAGAGTGCTATCAGAGCGCAGCCTTTATAAACATTTCATTTCATGCATAAGTGTGCCACATGGATTATACAACATGGATTCATTAAACATTATAATTTATTCCATGAATAAGAGATGTGGAATACATAAATGTAAGTCCTAAATCAATAAGTACATGTTCCTAAAGGTGAATACCCTTGATAGGGAAATGGATATGGTATTCACTTACATGATGATTTTGGCATTGGAAATTTTAGTGTAACTTCGGCATCATAATGACGCCAAATAGAAATCATAAAATGGGTTGATGAGAGAGAAAGGGGTATATCATAATTTATACATGAAATAGACAGTAATGGGATCATGGAACATAATATCCCAACATATGTACTAGAATTTATATGCATAATAGAAAATAATTTCTTGAATGTAAATGAGAAGAGAGAAATTCCTTACAGAATTTCGACATGGTAATGGGTTTTCATTGGAGGAATTAATGAGAGAAAAATAGGTCTCTCATCACTCAAAAATAATAAGGTCAGTATGGGGGAGTTTTAAAATCATACCCCAATATTTTTAATTGAAAATAAAAGGGCATAACAACATAAATAAATTTGGACAAAATGAGAAAGGAAGAAATCCCTTACTTGGAAGTATGATCCAAAAATCTTGGGAGAGGCTTGAGAGAGGCTTCATGGGAGATTGGGGAACATTGGGAGGATTCTAGAGAGATGAGGGAAATGTTTTTTCAAGCTCCAAATGGTTTGAGCAAATAGGAATGGAATATTGAGTGGGTTTATATTAGAAAGGTGAGGGTATTCTTTATTATTTAGGTTTTGGACACTACACATTAAACTAATCAAAACTACAAACCATACAATGGTTTTTGCCCATGTTTTTTTTTCAAAGAGGATCTGAAAATATTACTTTATAAGTCCAATGGATGAGCTTATTAAAATATTAATATTTCTTATGTGGAGGTGAGTGACACTCTCAAGGAAATCATTTAAAAATGTTAAAATATTTTATAACTCTTGGAGGGTCCACTAAGGCTTTTTAAAATAAATTAAACAAATCTAAAATCACATTATTTTAAAGGTAAAACATATATTATCTAAAAATACCATTTATAGTATTTTATTACATCACTATTGGGTCATTATGATGTCATAAAACACATTATATATTTAAACGGTATTTAATTTTTACCAAAAAATTCAACAGTCTTAGAAAATTATGAAAAATTAACCATTGGATAATTTCGACATTTTTATTCCGAAAATAATATAATTTTATAAATATGTGAAGTTTTATTTTTAAAATAAAGATAGAAATTTATACAAAATTCATCGGTTTTGAAAAAAAAAACAACTTTTAAACCATAATAAAAATTACAATTATATTTATAAAATTATACGGTCATTTATATTTATTAAAAAGTAATTTAGTAATAATATTTTATTAAAATATCATTTAATTAAAAAATCAATTAATTCATAAAAATAGATTTATTAATTAAATATTAATTAAAAATACTATTTTTCTTTAAAAACCATTTACAAAGCAACAATAATAAAATGAATGTATATTAATTATTCTATACAAAACTGGTGATCATAATCATAGTTCTAGGTTCTTATTACATAACCCCTTATCATACCCGCATAATACATAAGGGTAAAGTGTGCAATGGTGACATACTCTTGGGGTGGCATAGATATCATCGCTCGAGTGGTAATCTCTACTAACTTACACTTCTCCTGTAGGCGGTTCTGTTCAGGATTAACATGTTAAAGATCATCTTGGGCTTGGTCAAGAGAGAAGCCGAGTGATGCTACCTCCTTTACGAGCTCTGAAAAATGGGCATCATATGGAGAAATTCTACTAGATGAGACCATCACTACCTTTTTCTAAGTAAATTGGATTTGTTAAATCCGATCACTGTTCAACAGCTATATTAGCAATGGTAACAATTCTCAACTGTATTTTAAAATCCAAAAACATAAAACCAAGGAAGTGAATATGTTTTATATAACCATTTTACATAATAAGAAATTTAATTAGATCAAGAAGAATTTTCATTACTAAATGTTTGGGTTGTTACAATTTCCCCCCCTTAGGAAATTTCTCTCGAAATTTTCTTTTCCCACACTAAAATAGATGTGGGTAACTCTACCTCATCACTTCCTCATATTCCCACGTTGCCTCTTCAAACTTTTGGTTTTGCCACAACACCTTGACAACGAGCATTGTATTATTTCATATAACCTTTCCCTATGATCTAATATCTTCATCGGGTTTTCTTGATAAAAGAGTTCATTCTATAATGGTACCACCTCTGTATTGAGTACATACGATGGGTTAGGTTTGTACTTACCCAAGAGTGATATGTGGAATAAATCATTTCCATGAGATAGGTTCGGTGAGAGTGCTAGTCGATAGACCACTGCTCTAATGTGACCAAGGATCTCAAAAGGGATGATGTACCTTGGACTAAGCTTTCCCTTCTCCCCAAATCTCATAACTCTCTTCCACGATGATATGCAGAGGAATACCATGTCTCCAACATCAAACTCTAGGTCTCTTTGACAATTATCAACATAGATCTTTTGTCAACTCTGAGTAACATTAATGTGCTACTGGATGGTCTTAACCTTCTCCACTATTTCGTTGACCATTTTTGGACCTAGGAGTTTTTTCTCCCCAACTTCATCCCAAAATGCTGGTGTTCTACACCTCTTCCCATAAAGGGATTCATAATGATCCATTTGGATGCTTGAGTGGAAACTATTGTTGTAAGAGAATTCAACCAGAGGAAAATGTTGATCCCATCCTCCTTTGAAGTCCATCAAGCATACTCTCAACATGTCCTCAAGTGTTTGGATAGTCCACTCAGATTAGCCATCAGTTTGAGGATTATAAGCCGTACTGAAGTTCAGATCAGTATTCAGATCTTGTTGGAGACTCTTCCAGAACTTAGAGGTGAATCTTGGATCTCGATCAGATATAATAGATAGTGGAACTCCATACATCCTTACCATTTATCAGATGTATATATGTAATGGTTGATCCAATGAGAAATCCTATCGAATTTCAATAAAGTGTGAAGTCTTTTTAAGATGATCCAGAACAACCCAAATAAAATTGTTTCTTTTTTTATATCTTTGGAAGTCTGGTGACAAAGTCCGTGGTGATGTTCTCCCATTTCCACATTAGTATGGGTAATGATTGCATCATCCCCTTATACTTATGCTTCTTAGCCTTCACTTGCTGATATACCACACACTTTGATGTATACTCAGCGATCTCATTCTTCAGGTTATCCCATCAATAATAATCTTAGAGATCTCGATACATATTTTTGTTTCCTGGGTAAATGGAGAAATTCGAACTTTGTGCATCATCCAAAAGTTCATTCTTTAACACTAGATTTGATGGAACACATAGTCTTGTCCCAAATATCACAATTCCTTCTTCATTAACACTGAACTCTGAGGATTTTCCTTTTCTGATAGTTTCCACTTTCTTCTAAATTCCAATATCATCCTTTTGAGCATCCTATAACCTTTCCAAAAGAGACTGTTGAGCAATCATTTGTGAAAGGATTGATGATGTTCCCTTATTTACGATTCCCATTTCCATCTTCATAAAATCTAAGAATATTGGATCCTTTTAAATTATCATCAATGAAAGATTTTTTGGATCCTTTCTACTTAGAGCATCTTCCACCTTGTTCACTTTCCCCAAATGGCAGTCAATTGAGCAGTCATATTCTTTGATCAGATCTAACCATGTTCATTGGCACATATTCATCTCTTTCTATGTGAATATATACTTGATTATTTTCCGATCCGTATATATTTCACACTTCTACCCAAAGAGGTAACACTGCCAAATTTTCAAAGCGAATATTACTATAGACAAATCCAGATCATGTGTTGGATAGTTTTTCTCATGAAATTTCAATTGTATTGAAGCATAGGCAATGAGTTTGTCATTTTTCTTCAACACACAACCCATGCCCTTCTTCGAAGAATCATTGAATACCACAAAATTTCTACGTTTGTGGGTAATGTGAGCACAGATGCAGTGATAATCCTCCCTTTCATATCCTTCAATATCTCTCCACATTCATCACTATAATCATACTTGACTCCCTTCTGAGTTTTCTTGGTAATAGGGTTTGACAATCATGATAAATTTCTCAAAAATCAGTGATAATATCTAGCTAACCCAAGGAATCTATAGATACTCATCACATATTTTGTGCTCAGGCACCACTCAATTTCATTTGTCTTAGCGGGATCCATAGATATACCATATCTTGTGATGATATGACCCAATAATGATAATTATTTCAAACATAACTCACAGTTTCTATACTTTTCATAGATCTTCTCCATTCACAAAGTCTCTAGTACAGTGCTTAGATGCTCCTCATTCTCCTTCTTATTTTTGGAATATATTAGAACATCATCTATAAATACTACCAAATTTTTATATAGGTAATCTCTAAAGACTATATTCATCAATTCCATGAAGATTTATGGAGCATTAGTGAGTCTTAAAGGCATTACTATGAAGTCATAATGCCCGTATCTTATACGAAAAGAAGTCTTGGGGATACCCTCCTTCTTCACCCTTAGTTGGTAATATCCCGACCACAAATCCACCTTGGAGAATTATTATGCTCTACATAGCTGATCAAACAAGTCATCAATTTTTGGTAGAGGATATTTGTTCTTTATCGTGATTTTTTTGATCTCATGATAATCAATTCAAAGGCGCATTGTCCCATCCTTATTCTTGACGAAGAGGACTGGTGTGCCCCACGATGAAGCACTTGGGAATATAAACCCATTATTTAGATTCTATTGTAGTTGTTTCTTTATCTCCTCAAGATCCACAATAACCATTCTATATGGAGTCTTGGATATTGGAAAATCCCCAGGTATAAGATCAATTGATAATTCAACATATCTTCTAAGAGGAAGACCAGGCAGTTCCTCAGGAAACACTTCAATGAATTCCCTCTTAATAGGCATGTCTTCAAGGATGGATGCTTCCTTAGAATCAATCATCTGATCAAGATACACGTACTCATAGTGTAGTAATATCCACTCTTGAGATGATGGTGATAAAGAAGATTCATCCTCCTCTTTTTACTCGTACAGAATCGGGGGTCGATTCTCCATATGGAGAGTGATTTCCCTCTCACAGAAATTTATGTTGGATCTATAAAGGGAAATCCAATCCATGCTAAGAATTGCATCAAATTCAACCATAGGGAGTATGATGAGGTTAAATAGGAAGCTAAATCCACAAATTGTGATAGGGGAGGAGTTATATTCCTGGGATTCAATAATTTCCCCATTTTCCATTCTCACCGAAATCTCTACTTCTATGATTTTTGGTGGTGATGGGATTGTTCTACTAAACATTCGAGATATAAAAGAATGTGTAGAACCAAAATAAAAAGCATGTTTTCTATTCTTGAATGAATAACTAGCATACTTATCACCACTTCGGTGTCGGGGTTCATTTCAGCGGTAGCGATGAAAAAATATTTCCCTTGCTACCTTGGAGGATGTTGGTTTCCTCCGAAAGCCCTTGGCTTAGGGAACTGGTTTGAAAAGTGCACTTGTTCTTTGAAGTTGAAGCAATGAACAATGTGTTGAGGGTCACATGAAGCATTCCTATCCTCTGTCTTAGTAGTGTGTTTTTCTTGTCGGTAGATAATGGCCAGGTTCCCTTCTCTTCCACACCTAAATCATTTCCTCGTCCCCTTTAAGTAATTTTTGGGGTTCCTCTTTCCTCACCTTTGGCAAGTGGCGTGCTGTAATTTCTTAGCACCATTGGTTTTATCCATCAGACCTCTATAATTAAAGTCCACTTTCTTCTTCTTATCCCCATGATACCCCTAATATTCACTGATCAAAATTTCTACTTTGAGGGAAAATCGGACAATTTCCTCATAACTATCAAAGTCATGGATTTCTTGGACTTTCCATAGGATAGGTTTTAGCCCACCAAAGAAGTATTCAACCTTGCATTTCGGGGTAACAACAAAGCCAGAGGCATATCATCTAATCCTTGTGAAGTTTTCCTTGTATGCTCCGATGGATTTGTTGTCTTTTTTCTTGAGGGAAAGGAAGTCCCTTTGCATCCTAAGTAGGAGGGTGCATGGAAAATATTTATTGAAAAGAATTTTATGGAAATCCTTCCATTCCAACACCTCGATCTCTTCCTTAGGATTCATAATTTTGATCAATTTTCACCCTTTATTAGCCTCACCCTCCATACAATAAGTAGACAGAAGAAACTTCTCTTGTTCGGAACATTGAAGGATGGAGAAGATTTTTTCAATGGATTTGATCAATTGTTTTTGAAATTGAGGGATCATATAATCCATTAAAAGTAGGAGGACTTTGTCTCATGAAGCTCCTGATTGCAGATTTTTATTTCTTAGGGGGGTTGGATGTTCATCTTGACCCATGTTTCTATTCAAAACTTAAGTTAACTGAGAGATTTTCATGAAAATGTTTTCGATTCCTGCTCCCATTAGATTGAGAATCTCATTAGAACATTCATCACATTGTTCTTTGAATCAATTATTAGCCCAAGTCCTCCGATTACCTGCCATTGGCAGGAATAAAAGGAATGTTAGGGGTAACACATAAAGGGGAATCCAAATAAAAAAAGGGATAACTTATAAATTACATTTATTTCCTTAACTTATGAATTTGTAGGTTTCAATCTATGTTATCCATGATCTATATACCAATATATATTCTTAGGGGAATTTTTTTATTCCCTTAACAATGGTTCATACTAATCTTATGAATTTACCAAAGCATATCCCCCAGGAGTGTCGTAACCAAGAGTTCATCAAGGTTCATTTTCGTGCAGCAGTCCCCATTCGAGTCTAGCTCAATGCGGTGTTTTCAGGTTTTACCCCTAGATACATCAATGCCAAATCTGACTCTACTTGTTCATATCCAGACATGGATGTATTTTCTTGATAAACCACGTACATTATACTCAAAAAAACTTATGGATGTATTTATTATACTTAGTCTTATCCCTAAGGCCTTCACTAGGGTTTTCTAATCCTAATCCCAAAAACAACTAAACCTGTCCTTTGATACCAAAATATAACAACCCTACTCTTAATTACACACTTAAACCTGATTTATTACATAAACATGAAATTACAAAAACTATGAGTATTGATAGGTCTAGTGTTTTGTGAAATTAGGGATATTACATGACCACTTAAGACATAAAAATACAACATCTTTATTGAAAACTTACCTTACATTACCATAATATTCCCTTGTACATAGCATTTCATGGGATAACCTGAGTAAATACATGTGAAAAGTGTGATATATAAATCCTAGAAAGGGAGTAAAAAAGGAACAACGTGAAGAGTACAATATATGTTAAGAAATCGGTTTATCAATGGAGAATAAGAGAAATATGAACATAAATGCCTAATATAGCATGATTATCATAGCATGGAAATGTGGCAACAACATTTAATATGATATTAGCATGAGACAAGGCTCATTACACATGGAGCATGAGTAAACCCTCATTAAATTTGAATTATCATGATTAAACCCTCATTGCACATGAATTATCATGAGTCAAAACTCAATGCACATGATGTATCATGATACTATTATTTACTCAATGCATTGGAGCGCTATTAGGGCACACCATTTTTAAATATTTTATTTCATGCATACGTGTGCCACATAGATCTTACAACATGGATTCATTAAACATAATAATTTATTCCATGAATAAGAGATGTGGAATACATAAATTTAAGTCTTTAATCAAAAAGTACATATACATAAAGGTGAATACCATTGATAGAGAAATGGGTATGGTATTCACTTACACGATGATTTTGGCATGAGAAATTTTGGTGTAACTTTGGCAAAATAACGATGACAAATAGAGTTCATAAAATGGGTTTATGAGAGAGAAAGAGGTATCTCATAATTTATATATGAAATGGACAGTAACGGGGTGATGGAACATAATATACCAACATATTTAATGGAATTTAGATGAATAATAGAAAATAATATCTTGAATGTAAATGAGAAGAGAGAAATTCCTTACAGAATTTCGGCATGGTTACGAGTGTTCATGGGAGGTATTAATGAGAGAAAAAGTTGTCTCTCATCACTCAAACATAAGTAGGGAATTATGGGGGATATTTCAAATCACACCCCAACATTTTTAATTGAAAATAAAAGGGCATAACAACATAAATAAATTTGGTCAAAATTAAAAAGGAAGAAATCCCTTACTAGGAAGTGTGATCCCAAAGGCTTAAGAGAGGCTTTAGAGAGACTTATTGGGAGCTTGAGATGACTTTGGAGGATTTTAGAGAGAGTATTGTAGGGTTTGGTCAAGCTCCAAATGGTTTTAGTGAAGAGGAATGTGAGATTGAGTGAGTTTATATAGGAAAGGAGAGGGAATTATTTATTATTTAGTTTTTGGACACTACACATTAATCTAATAAAAACCACAAACCATCCCATGGTTTTTTTTCAAAGTGGATTTAAAAAAATTATTTTATAAGGAAAATGGATGAAATTATTAAAATATTAGGCTTTCTTATGTGGAGGTGAGTCACACTCTCAAGGAAATCATTTTAAAATGATAAAAAGTTTTATAACTCTTGGAGGGTCCACCAAGGATTTGTAAAATAAATCAAACATATCTAAAATCACATTATTTTAAAGGTAAAACATATATTGAACCAAAAAACTTTTTATATTATTCATTATATCACTATTGGGTCATTATGATGTCATGAAACACATTATATATTTAAACGATATTTAATTTTTACCCCAAAAATGCGAATGTCTCATAAAATTTTAAAAAAATTCACCGTTGGATAGTTTTGACATCCTGATTCCAAAAATAATATAATTTTCTAAGTATGTGAATTTTTAATTTAAAAATAAATACTTAAATTTATTGAAAATTCATGGGTTTTGATAAAAACATCTTTTAAAACTTAATAAAAATTACAATTGTATCCATAAAATTATACAATCATTTATATTTAATAAAAAGTAATTTAGTAATAATATTTTATTAAAATAATATTTAATTCAAAAATCTATTAATTCATCAAAATATATTTCTTAATTAAATATTAACTAAAAATACTATTGTTCTTTAAAAACCATTTACAATGTAACAATAATAAAAATGAATGTATATTCCTCATTCTGTACAAAACTAATGCACATAATCATAGTGCTAGGGTCCTGTTACATAACCCCTTATAACACCCATATAAGACCTAAGGGTAAGGTGCACAATGGTGACTGACTCTTGGGGTGTCCTGGATAACATAGCTTGAGTGTTAATCTCTATTAACTTACACTTATCCTGTAGGTGGTTCCGTTCAAGCTTAACGTGTTGAAGCTTAGCTTGGGTTTGGTCATGAGCGAAGTCCAGTGATGTTATCTCCTTTATAAACTCTGACAAATGGGCTTTTTATAGAGCAATTCTACTGGATGAGGCCATCACTTCCTTTTTCTGAGAAAATTATATTTGTTAAAGCCTTATATTTATACTAATCATGTGATCACTATTCAAAGACTATATTAGCAATAGTAACAATTCTCAACATTATTTCAAAATCCAAAAAAAAAATAAAACCAAGGAAGTGAATATGTTTTATATAACCATTTTACATAATAATACATTTAATTAGATCAAGAAGAATTTTCATTAATAAAAGTTTGGGTCGTTTCACGGATAAAGTAAAACCTAATATAGCATGTCTTTTAGAGGTTTGTTTCCTTCTCTTTTAAGTTAGCTCATGGTGAAAGCATGTTGGCTTAATCAATGACATGCAGTCAGTGGTCTATGGAGCATGTAATGTGGGATGTGATTTATTTATTTTAGTAAATATTATGATAAGGAAACTCCTCCATCTGAGAGTATCCCATCAAACACATAATTAGTGCGACCTTCGATGTAGAAGGTAAAAAAAGAAGGGAAATTTTAATATTGGTAGTGATTCTTTTGAATTCCCATGAGACCGATGATCTTCCAAATGTTTTAGTGCTTGTGATGTAGCCCGATGATGTTATGTTTAGTAGCAAAATATACCTCTAGAAACTCTATTTTTCATGAATGGACTCTGGTGGTTATTCTTAATTGATCATGTGGTGCCTCGTGTGGTGAGGGAATCATGGTTGGGTAATTTCTATGGGTCAGTATATATATCCAATCTCTTTTAATGGAAAACCATTAGTAGTGGTTCAACATCTCTTTCGTCTAGTTGTTGGTAATGGTTAGTTTGAAACCATATCAAGCACATTGTCTTTGATGTGATCAGAGTGTCTTAGGTCCTTTTGGTAATTCTTAAGATCCTCTTTGTGTACACATTCCATAGTGATGATCTTGGAACCTATCTTGACATCAACATGGATACATTGGGAGAGAATTGGTTATATGCCAAGATAAATCTTAAAATGCTATTCCTTTTCAATAAATGGGAACCATCAGAGTTTTGTGCTAGAAGCATAGTTATTGAGGTATGGATAGACCTGAGAAATTATTTGGTTCCTAATTAAGAGTTACTTTGATGGACTAATGGGAATATTTTTTCCCTTTGACATGGATACTAAGCAGATTCCACATTGATCTTAATCAGTGTTTTTTATGTGGATGTTTTGGCCATGTACCAATGTATCACTTGGAAATACTGGAGTGTGTACTAACATGGATAATCTCTTTATACTTTCATTTATAATTCCAAGGATACATCATATATCATTTAGGATTATATGAGGTTATATAAGGATGAAAATCCATGTTTTCTAGATTGGGTATGCACCCATGTTTGTGCTATGACATGACAACATCTGACTGTTTTGGTTTGAGAGGTCATCAGATGTTGGGGGAAGGATTTGGTAAACATGTTAGAACTAAATTAAAGGTTCCTAAGGATAAGACAAGGTGTTTTGGTTCAGGATATTATAGAATATTAGTTTGAGTTTTTTTGAGAATACTCAGATAGGCATGGCTCTCCTTATCCTCCTCTTCTATCATTAAATATAGCTAGTGAGAATTGCTTCATGGAACATTGTTAGGATGAGGAGAATGTGCTGTAAGTTGGATGTGTATTTTAATGAAAAGATAGATCAACCTGGATAAATGTTGTTAATTAGGAGTCTAACAATTATTTATGTTGAGGATCATGCTAAGAGAGTCGTTATAATTCTTAGGGCATGTTAAAATATACCATTCTAGTAGTGGAGATACTGTCACTCGAAATTAGCTTTGAAATGCTAGAATCTGTGATGGAGCGTGACATATGATGGGTAATTAAAGAGATGATTTTGTGATCATATATCTAGTTGGATGGTCTTGAGTAAGTAGTGTCTAATTGATTTAATTCTTAATACAATCATTAGATCAAGTTTTGAACGTTTATATGTCATACTCTTATGAGATGCTTGGAGGTGTGTTTGGAATTTGGAAATGCAATGTTTCTGCTAGTACAAAACCTCACAACCAGAGTAGGTTGAGTATTTATTTTATTTTTTACCCAAGGATTTTTTGGAATGAGAAGTTATATGATGGGGAGATTATAGCATCCCATGTTTTTTTGGATGAAATTTCCCAGAGGAAAATGAATTTTCAGTTTGGTGGAAATTATATTCCTTAAATAGAGGATCAAAATGTAAATCTAAGAGTTATAATTCTTGTATGTGTTGTTTTTAGACATGTTTAAAGTCGTGTGGTTTTCCTTAGGCGGTCCATAATGTTTTTGGAGCATTAGAACTTGAATCCTCAAATCTAGAGAAGTGTGGTAGGGGTGTATATTTTTTTAAACCGTGCATCCCTATAGGAGAATCCATGTGGATAATCTAGTGGAGCTGGAGTCTTCAAATTGTTTTTTATAACCATGTGATAAGAGGAATATTTTCATACAGGTGATGAATATATTAATGATCGATGACTTGTCTACAGGATACCCATGTTTATCCAAACTATGAAGCTAGCCCATGTGAGGGGGTCTTGGGTAGAGACTCAGGCAATGTTGTTGCGTGGTTTGTCCAACCATGCATCTAAACCACATGCCTCTTTTAAAGGCATAAAAGTACTAATTTTATCCTATTTTCATTCAATCATACAGTCTTATTTTCCTACCCATCCATGTGTATCACCACCTCTCTCTAATGAATCTTCTCCACTCCTATCCAAGGCATGTTGATATCTCCCATTTCCTTTGTCAGAATAGAGCACCATTGGTCTAATTGGATGCATAGATGCAATCTATTATTTATAATGTATCCATTAGTTGTTTATGTCTCTATCGATGGAGTTACATTGGTGTGATATAATTCACCCTATTTTAGGATATTTTTCCATTCATCATTTTTTGTTCAACTAGACCAAATCAAGCCTTTGTATTAGGCGTGAGAAACTTCCATGGAATAAGGTAGGTGGTATATATATTTTCCCACAAATTTTCACTGATTTATTAATTTTTTTACTTTGAACCATGTTGTGAATTTTCTATATGATTCCCCATTAATGTGAAATAATTTTTGTAGAATATAATGTCATAATTTTTGTATCCCATGCATATTAAATTAGCATTATTGAAGGTTGTGGACCTCGATATGTGACAAAAAATAATGGTGTGTACCTGGAATTCCTTTAACTAATTAATCGTTTTTAATAAAAAAACCCTTATTATGGTATCCAATCTTATAAATGTAACAATTTGATTATTTGGAATGTGGAAGGGTGTAACCCTCCAATATATTATCTTCTAGTTACAGAACCACCAAATTAGAGGTTGTAACCTTATATTATGAATTTTATTTGATAAAAATTGTATGTTTCATGCTCAGTACATTGCCTTTAATATTATTTAAAATTAATTTATAAATAGAAATAGACAAAATTAAGTATACATGATGTGTAATGTGGCACACTTTTTTACATGGCCCAACTTTTTATTACGTGACTTGTTTATTTGTTTCCCTTGATTATTGTTTTATAATTAAACTGTGTTATGGAATTTATGGGATCATGACCTTTACATTATTATAAATTTAATTTTAATAGTGGAATGGGTGAGAACATGAATAATTTTTAAATGATAAATGATTTATATTAAAATGATAATTTGTGACTTGGGTTATCCTGGTTTCTTCTTAACATAATGTCGGGCTAAGGGATCATAGGGAAAGTGGATTACATAGTACTATTTATGACTAAGGGACCTCAGTTAGGGTTGTTTTACCTAACCTATCACACCCCCTTGGCTAAAGATTTCGACATGGGATCCACATTCAATTAGATGATCGACATGATGTTCCATGGCCCCTCATGTTGGAGGTTGTGTATGGAACTCATCCCTAATAACTATGATAATCAAAAGGGAATCATATATTTAGAATGTGATATGGGTATAGCCCTTTTCCATTGATTTGGAGGTTGGGTGTGACCTTCCTCGTAAATTATTATGGAACTCATCATGAAATACTATACTGATTCTGATCCATGGTCATGGAGACCATAATTTAACTCTCATGAGATATTATTATTATTTGTACTATTATTCATGGAATCTTGAGTTATGCCATAGTTCTTGGATAATTTTATATATTTGTATACATGGGTATAAAATTCACTACATATATATTCCATATTTATGTATACATCTATATATATACATAGATATTTCATTGTCATTAGAATTCCAGCTCAGGCCAAAGTAGGTTTGGTTGTCCATGTTTCCTTGAAGAACTTGATCCAAACTTGTTAGGATTGTTCATTTACTTAACACTAGTTTTTAATGGCCCAGACCTCTCCTGTTTATTCCTTTTCTGAAATATGGTGTTTGAGATGTTTTGGGAGGTCAAGGTGTCTTATCCCTGACACTTTTCCAAATTTCTAGTATTGTGAATAGTGTTTCCAATTTTGTGAATAGTACTTTCGGTGAGACATTTGTACTGTCGGTGACTAAATTTGAACTGTCGGTGTCAGCATGAAATTTTGAATTTTAAGTATTGGAATGAAATTTTGAACTATTAGTGTTGAAATCTCATTTTTAAATGTCGGTGTCGACATCTCATTTTGAACTATTGGTGCTAATGTCTCATTTTGAACTATCTATGTCAGCGTCTCATTTTGAACCTTCAGTGTCGACGTATCATTTTGAACTGTCAGGGTCAGTGTCTCAAATTTAAGTGTCAATGTCGACATCTCATTTTGAACTGTTGGTGTCGGTGTGTCATTATGAACTGTTGGTGTCAGCGTCTCATTTTTTGAACTATCGATGTCGACATCTCATATGTGAATAGTGCTGTTAGTGAGACAGATGTGAACAATGTTTCCAACTTCCTATAGTTTCTCCCCTTTGACATTTTCATTGTTGTAAAATGCGTTTAAGGACTTGTTTTAAGGGATTTAAGGCCGATTCAAAGACCAAAACTCCTATATTAATTTTCCTAATGGTCAGGAAGCCTTTACTCAGTCAAAATGCATGATCTTTGATAGATCCAATATTTATGGAAAATCTATAATATCTTAAACTTCTTCTCCTTTTATATTTTTTAAAGGTCGATATATATTCCAACTTTTTATTCCTTCTCCATTCTCTCTGTGTTAGTCACCTCGATAATTTCTTCCCATTGGAGTGGTGTGGCAAACCCTAATCTTTGGATCATTTCCCCTTCATGTTTCTTCCTATTACATGCACTCCCCATGTTTTGTTGCAAGTAGCATATGTCGATCTGTTATTGATAGAAGTTTTGATCTACCTTTGTTCATTTGTTTTCTTCTATCCTTATTCTATTTTTTATCCCTTCCATGTTATGTCATGTGATTTCCATGTTTCTAATGGAGTTTTCTTGGGTGTCGGTTGGTGCGGTCATGCCGCAACGTCCTCGGGTGGATGCAGTTATTTGTGGGGAGAGGTGATCGTTATTCGTTGTGCTGGCCTATTTGAAAAGAACATCAAGAACCTTTTGAGGTATGTGATTTATGGATTATCTATTCCTTTATGTGAAACTATAGAGTTATCATGTTTTAGCCCTCTAGATCACAATGGAATTGAAATAATAAATATTTAAACAGGATAAATAAATTGTTATTGATTGTATGTTATTGCCTCTTGTTTTTCCAGATAGTGTGATATCTATTATTGATTTATTTATAATTTCATTATTGATGGAAATAGGTAAATAACGTAAACTGGGACTAATTGTAAATTATTTTTCAAAGATAATGTGGCATGTATATGAATCTAGTTGTTGCTTATGTAAATTTATGATAATCAAATTTATGCAGTAAGCATGTTTAATTAATTTTTGATAGCTATGATAGCTTGTTGTTTAGGTTTCCAATAGTTGTAACCTACTAATAAAGAATCAGATAATTCAAGATGGATGAAATATCTTGTTTATCAATAAAAGTTAATGCCTTTTAGGGTTCTTAATTACCCTCTTTCATGTAAGGATGAGTGCCTTCTGCTTTGGAGCCATTAGAGATCGTCACATGTGAAGGTAGAATGCCTTGTTTAGGGCCAAGAGCCCAGTTACTTCGTTATTTCCTAGTGCTTGTGATGTGTTATGATCCTAGATGGATGTTGTGAGATGTGGGGGTAGGGAGGCCCAATGGTTGTGGCAGAAGTTGACGCCTAATGTGGTGAGATGCATTGGTTTATTCATGTTCGTGTCGGGGAGGAAACTAGAGATGATGAAACATGCTATATGTGAATTTTTGATGCTTGATCAATATTATTAGTTATTTATCTACTTTAATTTCACCACTACTTAATGAATACGGTCTTTCCTAACCTCCTTCTAAAAGGGGCGAAGATGCGCGAGGTATGTCGCATTTTTTTTGTGTTTATATTCTATAGGAAGGATGGGTCTACACTCCTTCTATAGGTGGAAAGGACTCTATGTGTAGTTCATATACTAACCATGTTGATACCCTTGTGTTTGGTATAATTGAATGATTTTCTAGAATTCCTAAAATTATGGTAAGTAATAACCATGTTAATAAATGTTTGAATAAATGATGTTCGACTCATGGGGTTGGTTCTTACTGGGATGAATGGATGAGGTTGTACTTCTGAGAAACTGTGGACTCAGTTTGGTTATTCCTGAAGGGCATGGAACTTTGTTGTGATGCTAAAGAAATGTAATGTGGAAATAAAGATGGTTAATTAACTACTAAATAATTAATTAACATAATGTGTTACTATTAAAAATGGACAAGATTATTTAATAAATCTCTCTAAATGGTTGTGTGCTTATAGGATATCTAGTCTTAGCAGTGGTAGTTCGGAGTCCGAGAGATGTTATCTATAGTTGAGTCTAAGAATATATTTTTCCCATAGTGTGGTTTTGAGCTATATTGTATCATTTACTTTTGTATTTCTATACACTAACCCCACCCTATCAGTTAGGGTGATTGACACCCTGGGGATTCTGAGCCCTGAGGGTGTGTTTTCCCATACATCCTGATGGGAGGATGGATGGGTGAATACCCCCTTTGGCCCTACTATCTTCTCTTGGTAGTTACTATATTGGTAGGAACATCAGTTAGTTTTCCTCATATATGTTTCTAGAGGGATTTAATGTCTTGTGGTAAATTCACACACATATATTATGGACATACTTTCCTATAGACTACTATAGGAGTAATGTGTATAGGATGCGATGGATTGAGGATCCTTACTCGGTGTACATGATATAATGGTTTAAGGTATAATATATGATGTATGACACACAGTATGTGAGCTATGGTGGATCCCAGAAACCAGCTGGTTATTTTGGTTACATGGATGTGGTGGTTGTGTTGCATGTTGTGGTGCATCACACATGTGTCTACAAGTAGGAATTTTTGAAAAGATATGCACAAGATCACTACTAGATATATGGACTTTATAAAGTGCTATAAGAGGTCTCTAAAGGCCTATAGAGACTACCATGAGACCACTTTCAGTGTTTGAAGTTGTGCTGTCGGTGTTGATCAACAACGACCACTGTTGGCAGTCCCTAAAACCCCACCCGATTTTTCATGTCGCTGGTGCATTAAATGTGAGAAAGGATGCAAGTGGGACATGTTGTTGGGGTGAGACGAACCAAAAGGTCTGACCGCCGACCATGGCCGATCTGTGGCAGCCAGAAGAGGGGCAGGTGCAACGTTGAGGTCTTTTGGGAAGGCGATCGAACATGGGATGAACAAAGGGTTTAGCGGAAGGTGTGAAAAGGGAAATGTGGGATTACAGGGGGTGGAGATGGGGGTGACCGCAAGTGGAAGGGAGACTACGTGGGTGACACAGTGTCTCGAGGGAGTTTCAGTAGTGGAATCAGGGAAGACAGGGGTGGGGGTGGGAAATATCCCACACATTTCTTTTCAGTATTAGCGACCCCTGCTGGCGGTCGCCCGTTTCCCCAAGAACAAATGACTATTATTCTAGTAGTGGATGTACGATGTTTCAGAAAAGTGACAAAATAGTGTGGAAGTGGTAGTAGGGTACCCTTGATATTATTTATTATATTATATACTATTTTATGCGATACATGGTTAGAGTATCCATGGTGAGTCTGGGAACTTAGTATACCCGTTTAGGTGACAAGTTAGTTTCACTTGTTGTTCACTATGCTTTTACATTATTTATTTAAGTTTTTCATGAGAGGCTCCAGGGACGATCCTACCGAGTATACTATTATATGCACCCAATGTTATATAAAATAGTTTTAGGTCACTTGGAGAAGGTTGGATATCAGGCTAGTAACTACTAGCTGGGGGGGGGGGGTGCAAGAGTTTTTCGGGATTTATGATCTCTGTTGGGTTACTTTTTTTGGTACTGGGAGTTTTCCCTTTTCAGTTGTATTAGTTCTTACATGACATTACATAAGTGTACTTGGGGTTTTTTTATATTGAATTATGATTTGGAGTTGGTTGGTGTATGTCTTGTCTCTCTCTTTCACATGTGTTCTCTTAGAGGGTAATGCCTCCCATATATGTGATTATTATACCCTTAGTGCTAGTCACCAACCTAGGGCCTATTGGAGGTGGGACTCTGGGGTCACTATCTCCATTATCACATTTCCAACCCAGGAGGGGTAGGATTTATGGGGAGGTTCATGGAAGATTTGTATAAGAGGGATGGTTGAGGGATAGGATAGAGTTTGAAGTTAGGAGCAAGTGAGGTTTATAATAACCCTTTTCTTTATTTCACACATAAACACGATTTATTACAAAAACTTTCACTTAATACAACCCAGAAGATCTATAGGTCTAGTTTCTTTGGGGATTAGGAACATTAAATGAAAACATAATACATAAAATACAACATCTTTATTGAAAAATAATTTTACATGACCACAATATTCCTTCGTACTTAGCATTGTATGAGATAACCTGAGGACATACATAAGAAAGGGGTGAGATATAAATCCCAGTAAGGGAGTAAAAAAGGTATAAAATGAAGAATAAAATATATTTTAGTCAATATGAATATCAATGAAGCATAAGAGAAATATGAACATAAACTCATGATATAGCATGATTATCATAACATGGAAATGTGGCACCAACATTTAACAGGATATTAACATGATCCAAGGCTCATTGCACATGGAGCATGAGGAAACCCTCATTTCATAGGAATTATCATGAGTAAACCCTAATTTCACATGAATTATCATGATTCAACACTCATTAAACTTGAAGTATCATGATACTATTCTATACCAAATGCATTGGAGTGCTATCAGGGAACACCCTTCTTAATCATTTCATATCATGCATAAGTGTGACACATAGATCAAACAACATGGATTCATTAAACATCATAATTTATTTCACAAATAAGAGATATTGAACACATAAATGTATGTCCTCAATCAAGATGTAAATGTTCATAAAGGTGAACACCCTTGATAGAGAAATGGGTATGGTATTCACTTACACGATGAATTTGGTATGGGAAATTTTGGTGTAACTTCGGCAACATAACGACATCAAATAGAAATAGTAAAATTGGTTGATGAGAGAGAAATGGGTCTCTCATAATTTATAAATTAAATGGTAATTAAGGGGGTCATGGAACATAATATACTAACATATGTAATTGAAATTAGATGCATAATATAAAATAATTTCTTGAATGTAAATGAGGAGAGAGAAATACCTTAAGAAATTTCGGCATGGTAACAGGTGTACATGAGAGGAATTAATGAGAGAGAAAGGGGTCTATCATCATTAAAAAATAAGGATGAAATTATAGGGGATGTTTTAAATCATACCCAAACATTTTTAATTGAAAATAGAAGGGAATAATAATATAAGGAAACTTGGTCATAAATAAGGAAGGAAAGTGAAGATCCCTTACTTGGAAGGGTGATCTCAAAGGATTAAGAGAGGCTTGAGAGAGGCTTATTGGGAGCTTGGGGAACCTTGGGAGGATTCTAAAGAGAGGTGGTCAGAGTTTTGTCAATCTTCAAATGGTTTGAGTGAAGAGGAATGGTAGATGCAGTGGGTTTATATAGTAAAGGAGAGAGAATTATTTATTATTTAGGTTCTGGACCCTACACATCAAACAAATCAAAACGACAAAACATACCATAGTTTTTGACCATGGTTTTTTCCAAAGAGTAGTGAACAAAATTATTTTATAAGGACAATGACCAAACATATTAAAATATTAGGCTGGATTATGTAGAGGTGAGTCACACTCTCAAGGAAATCATTTTAAAATGTTAAAATATTTTATAAGTCCTAGAGGGTCCACTAAGGCATTGTAAGATTAATAAAAAAAACATAAAATCACATTATTTTAAAGTTAAAACATATATTGGCCTAATAACCCTTTTATAGTATTTTATTACTTCACTATTGGGTCATTATGATTTCATAAAACACATTATATATTTAAATTATATTTAATTTTTATCCAAAAATTTGAATGTCTCAGAAAATTATGAAAAATTCACCATTAGATAATTTATATGTCTTGAATAAAAAAAATATTCGTTTTTTCTAAATAATTTTCTAAATATGTGAATTTTCACTTTTAAAATAAAAACCGACATTTATTAAAAATTCATGGGTTTTTGACAAAAATAGCTTTCAAACCTTAATAAAAATAAAAATTGTATAAAAATTATATGATCAGTTATATTTAATAAAAATCAATTTACTACAAATATTAATTAATTCAAAAAATTCATTACATCATCAGAATAGATTTCTTAATTTAATATCAACTAAAAAAATACTATTTGTGAATTAAAACCCATTTAAAAAGTAACAATAATAAAATGAATGTATATTATTTATTCCATACAAAACTAATGCACATAATCATAGTTCTAGGGTCTTGTTACATAACCCCTTATAAAATCTGTATAAGACCTAAGGGTAAGGTGTGTGATGGTGACTGACTCTTGGGACAACTCGGATAACATCACTCGGGTGGTAATCACTATTAACTTCCACTTCTCCTGTAGGCGATTTCATTCAAGCTTAAAGTGTTGAATCTCAGCTTGGGATTGGTCAAGAGAGAAGCCCAATGATGCTACCTCCATTTTGATCTTTGAAAAATGGACTTCGTAGGGAGTAATTCTATAGGATGAGGCCATCGCTTCCTTTTTCTGAGTAAATTGGATTTGTCAAAGCCCTATATTTATACTGATCATGTAATCACTATTCAATGGCTATATTAGCAGTGGTAAAATTCTTAATGGTATTTTAAAATTAAAAAACACAAAAACCAAATAATTGAATATGCTTTATATAACCATTTTACATAATAATACACTTAATTAGATCAAGATGAATTTCCATTAAAAAACATTGGGTCGTTATAATATCCCCCCCATAAGAATTTTCTCCCTCAAAATTTCCTTTTTCCATACTAAAAAAGATGTGGGTAATGATACTTTATCACTTCCTCCGATTCCCACATTGCTTCTTCAAACTTTTGGTTTCCCCACAACACATTGACGAGGCACATTGTCTTATTTCGCAGAAATTTTTCCCTATGATTTAATATCCTCACCAACTTCTCTTCATAGGAGAGGTCATTATCTAATGGCACCACCTATGGATTGAGTACATGTGATGGGTCATGTATGTTCTTCTTCAAGAGTGATACATGGAATACGTCATGTACTTGAGATAGGTTCGGTGGGAGTTCTAGTCGATATGCCACTACTCCAATGCGATCAAGGATCTCAAAAGGGATGATGTACCTTGGACTAAGCTTTCACTTCTTCAAAAATCTCATAACTCTCTTTCACAGTGATATATAGAGGAATAACATGTCCCCAATATCAAACTATAGTTCTTGTCGACGATTATCAACATAGCTCTTTTGTTGACTGTGAGTAGTTTTAATGTGCTACTGGATGGTCTTAACCTTCTCCACTATTTCTTAGACCATTTCTAGACCTAGGAGTTTTTTCTCCCCAAATTAATCCCAACATGTCAGTGTTTTTCACCTCTTCCCATAAAGGGATTCATAAGGATACATTTAGATGCTTGAGTGGAAACTGCTATTGTAAGAGAACTCAATGAGAGGAAGATATTAATACCATACTCCTTTGAAGTCTGTTGAACATGCTCTCAAAATTTTCTCAACTATTTGGATATTACACTCAGATTGGCCATCAGTTTGAGGTTGAAAAGACATACTAATGTTCAGATCATTATTTAGATCATGTTGGAGACTCTTCTAAAACATATAGGTGAATCTTGCATCTAAATCAGATATAATAGATAGTGGTACTCCATCCATCCTTACCACTTCTCTGATGTATATCCATGATAGTTGATCCAATGATAAATCCTCTCGAATTGTAATGAAGTGTGTAGTCTTTGTAAGATGATACAAAAAAACCAAGATAGAATTTTTTCGTTTGGATGTCTTCATGAGTCTGGTGACAAAGTCCATGGTGATGTTCTCCCATTTCCATGCTGGTATGGGTAACAATTTCATTATCCCCTTATAATTATTCCTCTCATCCTTCACTTGCTAACATACTAGGCACTTTGATGTATATTTATCAATCTTCTTCTTCATGTTATCCCACTAATAATTCTCTCATAGATCTCGATGCATAATTATATTTCCTGGGTGAATGGATAAATTCGAACAGTGTGCATCATCCAAAAGTTCTTTCTTTAACTCTAAACTTGATGTAAATCATAGTCTTGACCCAAATATCATAATTCCATATTAATTAATATTGAACTCCTAGGATTTCCCTTTTCTAATAGTTTCACTTTCTTATGAATTCCCACATCACCCTTTTGAGCATCCATTAACCTTTCCAAAAGGTACGATTGAGAATAATTTGTGAAAGGATTAATGGTGTTCCCTTCATTATGATTCCCATGACCATCTTCATGAAATCTAAGAAGATTGGATCCTTTTCAATTATTATCAATGATAGAATCACTAAGTCCTTTATAATTAAAGCATCTGCCACCTTGTTCTCTTTCCTAAGGTGGTAACAGATTGAGCAGTCATATTATTTGATGAGATATAACCATCTTCATTGGCGCATGTTCAACTCTTTCTATGTGAATATATACTTGAGTCTTTTGTGATCCGTATATATTTCACACTTCTCCCCAAAGAGGTATTTTATCCAAATTTTTAAAGCAAAGATTATTGCATCCAACTCCAGATCATGTGTGGGATAGTTTTTCTCATTAAAATTCAATTTCCTTGAAGCATAAACAATGATTTTGTCATTTTTCATCAACACACAACCCATACCCTTCTTCTAGGAATCACTAAATACCATATAATGTTCCCCACTTTTGGTTCGTGTGAGTATGGGCACAATGATAAGCCTCATTTTCAACTCCTTGATTCTCTCTTCACATTCATCACTCCAATAAAACCTGACTCCCTTCCGAGTTATCTTAATATGAGGGTTTAAAAATTGTGAGAAATTTCTCACCAATTGTAGATAATATCAAGCTAACCCAAGGAAGCTAGGGATATCTATCACAGATGTTGGCCTCATCCATCTGTTAATTTAATTCATCTTGGAGGTATATGTAACACCCCAAGGTTTTGAAAATAAACATTGAATTCATTTTATAATCTAGCCATTAAACACAACTTTGCCTCTACTGTGTTTTGAATTTCGGAAAACGATCATCTGGAGTTGTGACCAGTAAGTCATTTGGAGTCTGAGAGAATAAACTTGATTTTTTATGAATAGTAACATACCCTTATGAATAGTAATATGACCCTTATGAATAGTAAATAATGATATTATTTTATTTTATTAAGGTAATAAGATAATTTGATCTTAATTAAATTTTCAATGTGACATAAAACTAATTATACCTTTAATATTGTTATTTTTAGAATTAACTATGAATTTATTTAAAATTTAAATTAATAATATTTAGAATATTATTTTTAAAAAATGGAGTTCAGTTTTGAATTCTACACGTCAAAAAATAGTAGGGTTGAATTTTTGGTATTTTCTAAAATTCTAGAATTTTTGATGAATAGTGAAATACGATAAAATACCGTATATACAAGTTATCAATTAAATACACTATTCATGACATCATAAGTGATGTAAGGACACTTGTTTCAAACTGACATGTACTTATTACTATTAGGGGTCACATGAAACAACACTATTGGTTGTCTTGGGGGAAATAATAAAATAATGAATGAAATATTCAAAATTTACCCCTCTTCTCCACTATAAAAACCACCACCACTCCCTCTTCTCTTCACTACTCTAAGCCTTGAAGCTCATCAAAGTTATGACTAATTACCCTTCCCTAGTCTCTCCCCATGTCAAATAAGCTTCTGTTCTTTCCAAAATACCAAAAACCCTTCCCTTAAAGAGATTGTCAAGGAGGTTATTTCAAGAGGTAAAGCACCCTTCCTTTTCATTTGGTTTCATTTCAATTTATCTTCTTTTATTATCCTCTCCTCACCTCCTATGACCAAATGATCATGATAAATCCATTATAATATATATACTGGATTTATATCATGTGAATCTATGAACCATCATCAATATTTTTACTCCCTCCCTTTTATTTTTTTTATAAATGAAATCAACGTTCAAGAGGTTCCAATTTATAACCTTCTTGGATGATGAAGTTTCGTTCATCAATTTCTTCTTCATTACTGGTCATGAAACCATATTTTTTGTTGAAACAGACTATAATATATTTATTATTACCTAATTAATATTCAGGAATCAGAATATGTACATATAATTAAGTTATAATACAAAACTAGTTCATAATAATCCAAATACCGCCAAATAATCGAAGTGGTTGTCATATAATGATTCATCCTAATTACATGTAACCAAATAATAGAAATGACCATTATAAATTATTTATGTTAATAAATAATATACAATTTCAATTCTAGATATCTACATCTATTCCACATACTTAAAAACAATTGAACCGAATATGAAAATAAAGAAAACGAACACTCCGGAACGATGAAATTCAATACAATAACTTATCAATAAGAACATAAATGAACTAACCAAAACTATGATAAACTAAATAAAAGTGTAATAGGTTCTTAAATAAGTTATTAATAAGTATAATTTCATATTCTAGGAGCTTAAGTTTGAGATATTAACACATTCAGAGTTAAGGTAAGGGTTTTTCCACCCGAACATCCATTTTCATTTGGGATACTTTCATTGTCTAATTAACTCAATGAAATTCTTAGGTATTGTTATTTACTCATCATATATTATGTGTGAGTATAATATATATGTTTAAAAACTATATCCCTTCCTTATTTTATTGATATTTACACATTTTAAAAAGAACATTCAAATTTTTTTCCAAAATACAAGCCCGATTTAAGGGAATTTATCAAATTCTTAGCTATTTTCAAGGGCACTATATAATATGTTTTTGGAAACCATTATGTTTATAAAATCACTCATTTTATTATAAAAATACTATCTTAATTAACTTATGGTTTTACACAAAGAGTTTTCCAAAATAACTATTCTTTTCAAAATAAAAGAGTATTTATCTCAAGAATTGCTTATTGATTTTATAAGAGTGTTTTCATCTAATTCAACACTCTTGTTGATTCCATGGTATTATTGGGTTTAATAATTTACGAATTCATATACCATATTTTATTTTATGGTTTATTAATAACCATATTGTGGATGATCTATCTTAAAACCATTCACCATATTACTCATAATGGTTAGTGTTTTATGTTTAATGATTGGGGAAAGATAGTTACATTTCATTTGATAGTTTCAATATGAATGTATATTTTGTTTATGTTTATCCCCACTCATATGAGGATTGAATTGGACTTATTATGTGATGGGTGGGTCCCACTATAGCCCCTCAATGCATCGGTAGGTCTCATGAGACAAACTATGGTCTTGGCATGAGGCCTTGACAAAATGATTATTTATGGTCCTAGCACGAGGCTTGGTTGGTATGGTTATGATGTCCTGCATATGCACTTCCCTCATTATGATGCTAGTATTTGAAGTTCATGTAGTTATTTGACTAGTAGAATACCCTTGATCTTGTTTTATTATGGAATTATTTACTTAGCTCATATTCATACCATAAATGTGTACAAGTTTATTATTAAAGGCATGTGTTTTCAATTACTTACCATGTCTCATGATTATACTATCTTCCACTGTATTGCTTACTCTTACTGAGCGATTGAGCTCAAAACTTCCTTATGTTTCTTTTTCTCAGGACAAGAAGAATTTTATTATGAATGACATGCTGAAATAACCTAGGAGTTAATGATGTTTTCTAAGGAGTTTCTATGTCATTTTGCTTTTCAAGTTGTAATATTGAACTTATATATGTATCTTGTTTCCAAGAATACTAAACTAATCGGTCCTTCGGGATTAGTATTCCTTTTATATATGACAATTCAATAAAATAAGGCACCAACTCTGGGAGACTCGGGCCAAGTCCTTACAATATCCATATATATCCCATTTCTTGTGATGGTATGACCCAAGAACGTAACTTCATTCAAACAGAACTAACACTTGCTGTAATTTTCATGGAGCTTCTCCTTTCACAAGGTCTCTAGTATAGTGCTTACATGCTCCTCCTTCATTTTGGAGTATATTACAATATCGTCTATAATGACTGCCAAAAATTTGTCAAGGTAATCTCTAAAGTATCTATTCATCAAGTCCATGCAGATTACTAGAGAATTAGTGAGTTTTAAAGGAATTACTATGAATTCATAGTGTCCATACCTTGTACAAAAAGTAGTCTTGGGGATATCCTCCTTCTTCACCCTTACATGGTAATATCATGTCCGTAGATCCACCTTGTAGAAGCATTGTGCTCCACATAGTTGATCGAACAAGTCATCAATTCATGGCAGATGATACTTTTTCTTTATCATGATTTTGTTGAGCTGATGACAATAAATGAAAATGCACATTGACCCATCCTTGTTCTTAACGAAGAGGACTGATACACCACATGGTGAAGCACTTGTTCATATAAACCCTTTATCCAGATTCTCCTGTAGTTTTTTCTTTAACTCCTCAAGATCTACAAAATCTATTCTATACATATTCTTGGATATTAGAAACACCCTAGGTATAAGATCAATCAGGAATTCAACAAATCTTATATGAGGAAGACCAGGAAATTCCTCTGGAAAAAATTTATCAAATTCCCTCACAATAGGTATGTCTTCAAGGATTATTGATTCCTTAGACTCAATCATCTAAGAAAGATATGCATTCTAATAGGGTAGTAATATCCATTATTGAGATGATGATGTTAAAGAATATTTATCCTCCTCCTTACACTTGTATAGAATCAGGGGTCGATTCACCATATGGAGAGTGATTTCCCTCTCACGACAATTTATGTTGGATTTATATTGGGAAAGCCAATCCATGCCATGAATTGCATAAAATTTCACTAGAGGGAGTATGATGAGGTTAGCTGGAATGTTAATTCCAAAAATTGTGACAGGGGAGGATTTATATTTATGGGATGCAATGGTTGCCCCATTTGCCGTTCTCACCAACATCTATACTTCTCTGATTTGTGGTGGTGTTGGTATTGTTCTACTAAACTTTCAAGATATGAAAGAATGCATAGAACCATAATCATAAAGTATGTTTACTATTATTTAATGAATAACTAGCATACCAGTCACCACATCATTGTTGGGGTTTTATTAGGTATTAGTGATGGAAAAATATCTCCCTTACTAACTTGGAGGTTGTTGGTTGCCTCCGAAAACCCTTCGATTAGGGAACTGGTTTGAAAAGTTCCCTGGTTCTTTGTAGTTAAAGCAATGAACAATGCCTTTAGGGCCAAAAGAAGTGTTCCTTTCCTCTATTACAGTATAAGGTTTTTCTTGTTGGTAATTAATGGCTAGGTTCCCTTCTCATCCACACCTAAAGCATTTCTTCATCCACTTTAGGAAATTTTTGGGGTGCTTCTTTCTGCACCTTTGGAAAGTGGGGTGCTGGAATTTCTTAGCACTTTTGGATTTATCTATCAGACCACTAGAATTAAAGTCCACTTTTCAGTTGTTATCCCCATGATACCCCTGATATTTTCCGATCACCATTTTGACATTGAGGGAACATTATACAATTTACTCATAGCTATCGAAGTCATGGATCAATAGGGATTTCCATAGGCTAGGTTTTAGCCCACCAAAGAAATGGTCAACCGTGTATTCTGGGGTAATGACAAAGACAGAGGCGTATCATTCAAGCCTTGTGAAGTCTGCATCGTACACTCCAATGGATTCATCATCTTTTTTTCTTGAGGGAAATGAATTCACTTTCCATATTATATTGGAGGGTGCGAGGAAAATATTTATCAATTTTTTTTTTCAGAAATCCTTCTATTCCAATGCCTTGATCTCTTTCTCAGGCTTCATATTTTTTATCAATGTCCACCATTGATCAGATTCAACCTCCATACAATATGCATCCAAGATAACAATCTCTTTTTTGAAATATTGAATGATGGAGAAGATCTTTTCAATGGAGTTGATCCGTTTTTCATCAATTGAGGGATCAGATGATCCATTTAAAGTAGGAGGCCTTTGTCTCATGAAGCTCTCAATTGCATATTGTTATTTATTTGGGGGGGGGGGGGGGGGTTGGATGTTCCTCTTGAACCATGTTTCTATTCAAAACATGATTTAAATGAAAGATTATTGTGATAATGTTTGTGATTCCCTGTCCCATCGGATTGGGCATCTCATTAGAACAGTCATCATATTGATCTTCACATCGGTTGTTAGCCCAAGTCCCCATATTACTGGCCATTGGCTGGAATAAAAGGAAAGTTAGGGGTAACACATAAAAGGGAATCCAAATACAAAAAATGGATAACTTATTACATTTATTTACTTAACTTATGAATTTATAGGCTTCAATCTATGTTATCAATGATCTACTTCCCAACATATATTCTTAGGGGAATTTTTTTATTCCCTTAATAATGGATCATACTAAGCTTATGAATTTACCAAAGAAAATCCCCTGGGAGTGTTGTAACCAATAGTGCAGCAAGGCCTGTTGTTCTGCACCGGTTCCCATTCGAGTCTAGATTTTAACACCCCAAGCTTCCACGGTATGCTTCTCTTTGAATAATACAATAGCTTATGTTGTATGCAACTTCGAGTTC
The DNA here is from genome assembly GCA_963277665.1 of Viscum album. Taxonomy (NCBI): domain Eukaryota; kingdom Viridiplantae; phylum Streptophyta; class Magnoliopsida; order Santalales; family Viscaceae; genus Viscum; species Viscum album. The sequence goes on from OY728141.1 coordinate 1,433,784,813, forward strand.
AGACACACCACAACCAATCAAACTAGATGTTATGAATAGTAATACCCAATTTTTGAAATTTTATAAATTTTATCTTTCAAAATGGATTTTATTTTTCAATTCGGAATATCAAAATTATCTTAGGGTGAATTTTTGGTATTTTTGTGAAAACTTCCAATTTTTGATGAATAGTGAAAAACATTGCGTTATTACCAAATTTTTATTTAAATAATTGTTTATTTTATTTAAATTTATTTTAGGTCAAAATAGATACATAATACCTATATAAGTTCAATATAATTCATTGGAGTCATTTTATAATAAGTTTAGTTAAACAAAAAATTTATTGAACTTTTACCGTCTTTTACCCACCTTCTAGGAGCTTTTGCAAATTTGCATAAAACACAATTTTACCATTTCTATGAGTTGAATTTAAAAAATCCAAGAGACATGGTTGATATTATTAAGAAAAATGTGGTTCAAAAAAATGAAAATAATTTTTGGTGAATAGTAACTTTTAACTTTTTTTTACCACGGTTAAAAGTAAATATGGCAATTAAAGGTAAAAATGAAATTATTATTACCCTAACACATGTACTAATTCTAATGGATAAGTGTAATTAGACAAAAAAAACCTTATGAATAAAATATGATCCTTTATATCCACTTGGATTAGATTAGGACATTTATTATTATTTTATTTAAAGAAGAGTTAAAAGTGTTAAATTCAAAGTTTAATAAGTGAAAAATTTTTAATATAGGGTTATACATAAGATAAATTAGAATATAAATATTCATTATAAAGATAAAAATATTTCCTACATAATGATATTTTATTTATAATTTTTAGACAGTGAATAATTAAATTTATTTATGACACAATGATGATGTAGTAATTACCTTATTAACGAAAGATTAAAATAATTGATATTATAAATATCCAAATAAATCTAATTTAAGACTTTTGATGAATTAAAATATTTTTATAGGTTAATATGACATGTTTGGATTGAATATATTAATTTATTTTGAAGTAATAAATTTTTTAAGACTTTAACAAAAAACAATTACTAAATTGTGTCAAAATTGACATAAATAAGTGTTTAAAAACAATACTATATTATTAATTGATATTATATTCCTAAAAATCTAAATTTCAGAAAAAGGACTTAGATAAGATTATATATATCAATAATGAACCACTTGGGGTTCTCTTGGCAGTTTAAAGTAATTTTATTAACCATATAATATAAAAATACAAAGAGATATAGTAAATGTCAAACTATTTAACTAAGAGTTAAATATAAAAGATATGGTTAATATGGTGACCCAAACCTGTCTAAAACCTATTGATTGAGTGGTTTTCGACCCATAACCACCTTATCCAATACAGAAATCATTTTTGAGACATTATTAACCAAATATTATTTTATTATAAAATAATATTTTAATATTTTCCTAAGGTGCCCCTCACCCCACTTATAAAAGGGAACTTCCCCTTCTCCCAAATTCACACTTTCAAAGCCATTTGGATTGGCCAACCCCCTCCCAAATATCCTCTAAAATATCATACCTTAATCCTAGAGGCCTTACTTTGCCAGAAAGCCACCCTAAGGAGCCCTTTTGGTCAAATCAAAAGGAAAACCCAAAGAAGAGGTAAATATTTCATCACATCTTTCAAGTTCTTTTCTTCTTCCACTTACTATTTATTTATTGTTTCCATTATAAAATAATAACTACATTATATTATATATAATGTGATGTTATTATAAATTTTATACAACCATATTCGTTATTTTATCCATTCTATAATGACAAAGTCACCATACGTGCGTACGTACGACTTACCGTCTCCACTTGTGGTGAAGTTTGTTATTCAAACATTTAATTATTTGGATGGGTATAATAATCAGTATAACTGATTTAAATAATAAATATAACATGATAATTATTATGTATATATGATATAACATACAATTATATTGGATTTCACCATCAAAACAATGATATTGTCGCTCATGTGTATATACGGATTACCGTCTCCATTAACGCGATGAGATTCATTTCCCCATCATAACTGTTGAAGAATAATTTTCATTTGATGATTAAAAATAATTTTTAAGAACTTAATATCATTATATAGATGAATTAATTACATCCTATCCATAACAGACACGACTTATGTAACAAAACATACAAAGGAAAACGAATCAGTTAACATCTAAGATGACGATAATACTAAAATATTATTAACAAAAAAATATTAAAAGATCATATATGATATCATATTTATGTATATAGTTATGGTATAATTTAATAACAATGATTTAACTATTATATAGGAGGTTAACGTACCCTTGACCAAGGAAAAGTATGAGGTAAGGGTTATTTCCTCAATCTCATTATTATCTGAGATTGGTTATGTGTATGTATTTTCTGGGACATACTTATCATCGATACCCATATTTCATAAAAATGCTTTCAATGGGAATATTTTAAGGTTTTATAGGAGGGTTTATTTAACTAGATCATCATTTTAAATGTTTTAAAGATTTATCTTTCTAAACCCTTTTAATTAATTTTTATGTTTTCAAAATGATTTTAAGGATTTATTTATATGGACATGAATGTTTTGAAATGATAATTATTTCCAAAAGTTTCAAAGAGGTATGAGACAATTTGATTCAAAAATCTATTTTAAATGAATTCCTTTATAAATTGTGAGACATTTAAACGATTTCATGAAAAATGGGTATATCTATTAAAGCATTTTACTAATTATTTTCATCTATGTCAACATCCTTTGATGGATTTTAAATTTGTTTGAAGTTGATTTATTATTATACAAATCTTCCATATTGTATTGAAGGTTTTGTGATACGATTGACTATGGATGTGTTATTTTTATATAATTCATGGTTTATGGATAATGTATTGACATTTAGTATACTAGTTTTTATACAAATGTTTATTTTATGTTTCAATCTTTTCATATGAGGAATGTATTGGACTTAGTAAGTGACGGGTGGAGCCCACTATAGCTCCTCGATGCATTAGTAGGTCTCATGAGACAATTAAAAATGGAATTGGCTGAGGTCTTTCCCAATTTGATATATGGTTTTGGCTGAGGCCTAAATCATTTTTAGACGTCTTGGCTGAGGCCTTGAAGAAATGTTTTAGAATGTCTGGCATTATACATTCCCTCATTATGAAAAAAGAATATTGATGGTTCATGTGGTTATTCGTCTAGTAGAATACCCATGATTATGTTTTATTATGAAATTATTTACTCATATCAAATTCTTACCATAAATTATTCATTATTTTTAAAGGCACGTGTTCTCAATTATTCACCATGCCTAATGTTTATGTTATCTTCTGCTGTATTGATTACTCTCACTGAGCGTTTTAGCTCACCCCTTTCTGATGTTTCATTTTACCAGGATATGAAGAAGTTAGTTATGAGTGACATGTAGGCATAATCTAGGAGTCTTGGATGTTTTTAATGGAATAAATTAGTGTTGTATTTCTTTTCAAGTTGTAATTATTGAACTTATATATGTATATCATTTCCAATAATACTAAACTAATCGGTCTTTCTAGACATGATTTCCTTGTATCATGCCAATGCTACGTAATAAATCACCGACTCTGGGTAACTGGGGTGGGGGTGTTATAGTTGGTATCAGAGGAAGTTTAATACAAACCTTGGAAACTAGATTTAGAAAAACTCTGATTAGAGAGCATTACCCTAAGATAGACTTTGAGGATTAGTATAGAAGAACTTCCTAGAATTTTGGTAATTTAGAGATTCTTTGTGTTTTCCAAGTAATACATCCTTGTTTGGATACGAGAAGGTAGAGGTAGCTCTGGCACAGATGTACCTAGGAGTGAAAACCCTGACAAGGAGTCTCGGGCTTGACCCGGGGTATCCTGGTACACAATAACAGGCCTTGTTGCACTCTTGGTTACGACACTCCTGGGGGATATACTTAGGATAATTTTCATTTTCTTTACAAACAATTATGAAGGATTTATTAGTATATACCTCTTCAAAGAAAACATTTTTATGACTATGGATTATATGTATAAACTACTAAATTTATGTTAAGTGTTTTACAAGTTTGGAATTATGTATTAAGATTCATAAACTAACACTACAAGAAAACGGTCGTTTCGCGGCGGTTTAAAAACCGCCGTGAAATGTCTATTTTTTTTAATTTTTTAAAAATATATTCAAGGATTAGCGGTGGTTTTTTAAAAAACTTCCGCAAAATAGGGGCAGTTTGGGTAAAACTGCCACGAAATGAAAGGAAAAAAATTAAAAAACATGAGAAACCCCAAAATCACTAAAACGACCATAACTTTTGATCCGAGAGTCCGTTGAAGCGCCACAACCAGTCAAATCAAAGCTAATGAAGAGATATAGAGGAATGTACAATCAAAACCTTGAGACGGTCTAAGGTGAAGATGATATGAGAGTTATAAGAAAGTTGAAAAAAGTTCTGCAACTTCAAACGACTATAACTTTCGTTCCGGGTGTCCGTTTGGGCTCTACCACATATCAAATCGAAGCCAGCAAAGAGAGCTATGCACCAATTTGACAGAAGCAATTTTGACCCCAAAAAACCCTCTGAAGGCCTCTAAAACCCCATTATTTTCACCGGTGTCCTGTCAAACTTGTCTTCAAACGGACCTAGGTTTCGATCCACGTGTTAGTTCGGACTCCTCCATCTTCCAGATCGTAGTTCGTTCCATGAGATTTAGTTTGACTGGTCGCGACACCCATATGGACTCTTGGATCATTAGTTATGGCCTTTTTAGTGGGTATCGGGTTTGTTATGTTTTTCGATGCGTCGTTTCTAGCACCCGTTCCCCATCAATTTTTTTTAAATGGTCGTAACTTCTGATCCGCCGGTCCATTCGGTCTCTTTCACCTATCAGCTCGAAGAATGTTTTAGGATCTTTGATTTAACTGGTCTAGGATCTGAAATGGACTCTCAGATCATAAGTTATCTCCGTTAATGTGAGTCCAATGTTTTTTTCGCTTTATGACCGTTTTGACAGGTTTTAACGGTTGCTCCATTTATTACTATTTATTTGGGTTTCCATGACTTTTTATCTTTATCAATGGTTTTTTGTGGGTTATTATGATGATTATATTGAATTTTTAAGGGATTTTCCAGAGTTTTCATGAGTTTTCATGCGTTCTCAAGCTTTCTAATGCTTCCTTCTTCATGCTTCTCCATATGCTTTCATGCGTTTTCATAAATTTTCATCCCTTATCACGCCTTTTCATACTTTTTCATGTGTTTCATTTATTATTTATTATTTATTATTTATTATTTATAATATACATTAATTAATTTATTATCTATTATTTGTTACTGGTTATTTATTATTTATTATTTATATTTATTTATTATTTATTATTTATTATTTATTATTTATTATTTATTAATAATAATAATAATATTTTTACTGGTTATTTATTATTTATTATATAATATATATTAAATATTATACATTATTATTATTAATAATATTTTATATATTATATATTATATATTATATATTATATATTATTATTTATTTATTATTATTTATTGTTTATTATTTATTATTTATTATTTATTATTTATTTATTTATAATTATTAATTATGTGTTATTTATTATTATTATTATTGTTATTATTATTATTTATTGTTTTTTTATTATTTATTTATTATTATTATTATTTATTATTTATTATTTATTATTTATTATTTATTATTTATTATTTATTATTTATTATTTATTATATATGTATTATTATCTATTATTAATTGTTGTTTATTATTTATTATTTATTATTTATTATTTATTATTTATTTAATTATAATTATTAATTATGTGTTATTTAATATTATTCTTATTTATTATTTATTATTTATTATTTATTAGTATATATTATTTGTTATTATATATTATATATTATTTTTTATTTTTTATTTGTTATTATTAATTATTAATTATTAATTATTAATTATTTATTATATGTTTATTATTATTTATTATTTATTATTTATTATTTGTTATTTATTATTTGTTATTTGTTATTTATTATTTCTTATTTCTTATTTATTATTATTTCTTATTTATTATTATTTATTATTATTTATTATTTATTTTTTATCATTTATTGTTTGATTTTTATTGTTTTTTATTTTTTATTTATTATTTATTATTTATTATTTTACTATTTACTATTTACTATTTATTATTTATTATTTATTATTTCCTCTTTTAATTTCTTAATTTTATTATTTTATTATTTTATTTTCACAATTTAATAATTTATGTAAATATTATTATAATTTATTTTTTATTTATTATAATAAACACTAAATAAAAATAAATAACTCAATAAATAACCAATAAATCAATAATTATAAATTATTAATTATTGGTTATTAATTATTGATTACTGCTTATTGATTAATTATTATTGAGTTTATATCTATTAGTTATATATTATTTGTTTTTTCAATTAGTATATATAAGTATATTAAATTTTGTTTATTAACCACATGATGAGCTTGCTGGAGCGGTAAAGTCTTTGGAAAATATGCCAGAGGTTAGAGGTTCAAATCTCACCAAACGCAATATTTCTTAATATTGCATGGGCACGGGCATGGGCATGGGCATGGGCATGGGCATGGGCATGGGCATGGGCAGGGGCAGGGGCATGGGCATGGGCATGGGCATGGGCATGGGCATGGGCATGGGCACGGGCATGGGCATGGGCACAGGCATGGGCATGGGCATGGGTATAGGCATGGGCCAAATAAAAAAATAAAGAAAATAAAGAAAATAAAGAAAATAAAGAAAATAAATAAATAAAGAAAAATAAAGAAAATAAATAAATAACATAAAATAAAATAAATAAATAAATAAATAATAATTAAAGAAAGAAAGAAGGAAATAAGAAATAAGGAAAATGAAATGAAATGAATAAATAAAATAAGAAATAAATAAATAAAATAAGAAATAAATAAATAAAATACGAAATAAATAAATAAAATAATTAAATAAAATAAATAAATAAATAAAATAATTAAATAAAATAAATAAATAAAATAAATAAATAAATAAATAAATAAATAAATAAATAAATAAATTAAATAAATAAATAAATAAATAAATTAAATAAATAAATAAATAAATAAAATAAATAAATAAATAAATAAATAAAATAAATAAAATAAATAAATAAATAAATAAATAAATAAATAAATAAAATAAATAAATAAAATAAAATAAATAAATAAATAAATATATAAATAATAAAGAAATAAATAAAGAAAGAAAGAAATAAATAGGAAATAAGGAAAATGAAATGAAATAAATAAATAACATACAAAATAAATAAATAAAATAAGAAATAAATAAATAAAATACGATATAAATAAATAAAATACGATATAAATAAACAAAATACGAAATAAATAAACGAAATATGAAATAAATAAACAAAATACGAAATAAATAAATAAAATACGAAATAAATAAAATAAAATAAAATAAATAAGGAAATAAAGAAATAAAGAAATAAAGAAATAAAGAAATAAAGAAAAAAAGAAAGAAAGAAAAAAAGAAAGAAAGAACGAAGGAAATAAAGAAATAAGGAAATAAAGAAATAAGGAAATAAGAAAATAAAGAAATAAAGAAATAAAGAAATAAAGAAATAAAGAAATAAAGAAATAAAGAAATAAAGAAATAAAGAAATAAAGAAAGAAAGAAAGAAAGAAAGAAAGAAAGAAAGAAAGAAAGAAAGAAAGAAAGAAAGAAATAAAGCAATAAAGAAATAAAGTAATAAAAGAGTAAATGAGTAAATGAATAAATGAGTAAATGAGTAAATGAATAAAACCGCCACGAATAGTTTCCCGACGCACAATTTAGCAGTGTTTTTCAAAACCGCCGCTAAATCCGCATTTTTCTGTAGTGTAATCTAGTGTATGCCATTGTTTAGAAATGGTTCATAGTGGAAGGAATAGAAATCGTATCAATACACATAATCCATATATGAATAAATGGGTAAATGGGTAAATAAGTAAATGAGTAAATGAGTAAATGAGTAAATGAGTAAATGAGTAAATGAGTAAATGAGTAAAGAAATAAAGAAATAAAGAAATAAAGAAATAAAGAGTAAATGAGTAAATGAGTAAATGAGTAAATGCGTAAATGAGTAAATGAGTAAATGAGTAAATGCGTAAATGAGTAAATGAGTAAATGAGTAAATGAGTAAATGAGTAAATGAGTAAATGAGTAAATGATTAAATGATTAAATGAGTAAATGAGTAAATGAATAAATGAATAAATGAGTAAATGAGTAAATGAGTAAATGAGCAAATAAGTAAATGAGTAAATGAGTAAATGAGTAAATGAATAAATAAGTAAATGAGTAAATGAATAACTGAATAAATGAGTAAATGAATAAATGAATAAAACCGCCGCGAATAGTTTCCCGATGCACAATTTAGCAGTGTTTTTCAAAACCGCCGCTAAATCCGCATTTTTCCGTAGTGTAATCTAGTGTATGCCATTGTTTAGAAATGGTTCCTAGTGGAAGGAATGGAAACCGTATCCACACGCATAATCCATATAGGAATTTCCCTCCTACTGAAGATAATTATAGTGGAGATGGTGATGCAACTGGTGCTGATCAACTTATTTCCATACTGGGACAACTCACTCGGGTTATGAATAATAACATTACCTGTATGGAGCACCTTGATCCACAACGTGGAGGATCAATGTTAGACCGCTTCATGAGGCAACAACCACCAACATTCAATGGTTATAAAAACCCATTTGTAGCTGATTAATGGATAATTTCCTTAGATAAAATATTTCATGCTTTGGGGAGTAGCGAAAATGAAAAAGTTGTCATGACAATTTATCACCTCATAGGAGATACAGATCAATGGTGGTCATTGATTCAAAACACAAAGGAAGATGATGAAGTATAAAATATGGAATGGAGGGAGTTTAAAGAGCTTTTCTTAAAAAAATACTTTCTTCGTGACCATCGAGCGGATATGGAAATGCAATTTCTAAGTCTCATGAAAAAGGAGGATGAGAATGTCGCAATGTATGAAGCTAACCTTACAAGGTTAGCAAGGCATGCTGCAGATTATATATGTAACACAAGAAGTAAGATTGATTGTTTCTTTGATGGGTTAAAACCATTTCTCTGTCAAACATTAGTCTCACAATCCTTCTCATCATACAAAAATATTGTCTCATGTGCTATCAAGACAAAAAAGGAATTCTCTATGTATTATGACTTTAAAGAAAAGAAAGATAAGAAGAGATCTTTTGAACACTCTGGGAAAGAAAATTTGGAAACATGGAAGAATGGAAGAGTTGAATTTCCACCCTGTGATACTTGTGGAAGGAATCACCATGGTTCCTGTCTTAAAGGAAAAAGAGGATTCTACAAATATGGATAGAAAGGCCATCTTTATGGTGATTATAAGGGGAATAAAGAAGCTACCAATGTTCAATGTTACAATTGCAGGGAGATAAGACATTATGAAAATGAATGTCCTATGTGCCAGTGAAACTAACCTTAGAAAATGCCAAGGGATCAAGGACAAGATTATGTGATCACTACTACTGAGGTTGAAGCTCCGAAAGATGTGGTGGTAGGTAATTTAATGGTTTCCTTAATTTTATCCAATTCTTTATTTGACTCTGGATCATTACATTGTTTCATATCTTCCCATTTTGCTAAGAAAATTAGATATTTCCTATTTGATTTAACACAGTGGTTGTCAGTCAAAACATCTAAGGGAAGTATCATTGAAACAATGTTTTCTGAATCAGTTCCCATTAGGGCATATAAATGTTCTTTATCTATTAATCTCATCATCATAACCATGATTGAATTTGATATAATTCTAGATATGGATTGGATTTTGGACAATGATACGAAAATTTATTTTAAGAGGAAGAAGGTTACAATTCTCGATGATGATAAGAAGTACCTTATCTTTAGAGCAGAAACATCACCACTTGATTCTTAACTAGATTCGCCCCCCAGTAGCTCAACTAAATTCAATTATTGGAGAGGAATAGAATGAAATAACTATCGGTGAGGAAAGGAATGTTCAAATAGAGGATGTACCTATTGTGAAAGAATATATTGATGTGTTTCCATAGGATTTACCTAGACATCCTCCAAAATGAGAAATTGAGTTTTCTATTGACTTAATTCCTAGTTCAAGGCCCATATCGAAGACCCCTTATAAAATGGCCACTGTGGAATTAGTGGAACTAAATAAACAACTAGAGTAATTGAGTAATAAGGGATTTATTCTCCCCAGTGTTTCTCCATGGGCTAACCCTATTCTTTTTGTCAAGAAAAAGATGGATCTATGAGGTTAGGCATTGACTACATGGATATCAATGCTATAACAATAAAGAACAAGTATCCCCTACCTCACATTGATTATTTATTCAACCAAATTCACAGTGCTCAATATTTTTAAAATATTGACCTTTGATCTGGATATCATCAGTTTCGTGTAAAGAAGGAAGATATTCCAAAGACAACATTTCGAACCAGGAATGGGAATTACAAGTTTACAATAATGCCTTTTGGGCTGACTAATGCACCCTCTGTTTCCATGGATCTAATGAACGATGTTTTCAAGGAATATCTTGATGACTTTGTAGTGGTATTTATTAATGATATCTTGGTATACTCCGAAAGCTATGAAGATCATGAAAATCATGTACGCACCATTCTGAAAACCCACAGAAGAAATGAATTATATGGGAAGTTTAACAAGTGTGAATTCTGGATTCAAAAGATTAATTTTCTTGGCCATATTGTCTCTAAAGATGGAATCTCTGTTGATCCTTCTAATACAAGAGCAATCCAATAATGTCCAGCACCGACAAGTATAACTGAGGTACACAGTTTTATTGGTTTAGTAGGTTATTATCGGCCTTTTGTCCATAATTTTGCCCGATTGGCTAACCCATTAACCAAGATCACACATAAAGGGGTTAAATTTTTCTGGAAAAAAGAGTGTGAAGAACGTTTTGAAGAACTTAAGAGAAGATTAGTCAATGCTCCAATATTGACTCTACCATCGGGGAATGATGGGTTTGTTATTTATATTGATGCTTCAAAGAACGGACTTGGTTGTTTCCTTTTGCATAATGATAGAGTTATTGCATATGCATCACGATAGATAAAAATTAATGAGCAAAACTATCCTACTCATGATCTCAAGTTAGCAGCTGTAATAACTGCTTTGAAGATATGGAGACACTATCTCTATGGTAAAAAATGTGAGATATATATCGATCACAAGAGTTTTAAGTATATTTTCTCACAAAAAGAACTCAACATGAGGCAAAGGCGATTGCTCGAGCTACTCAAGGATTATGATTTCACTATACACTACCACCTGGGGATGGAAAATAAAGTGGAAGATGCTTTGAGCAAAAATTATCATGGAGTTTTGAACAAGATGAGACTTGAAAGGGATCCCATGTACATGGATCGAGTAAAAATGGATATGGGAATAATCATGGAAGGTGAAACATAGATACTTTTCAAATGGTTTCCAAACCATATTTACTAGAATGGATAAAAAGTTCTTAGGATGATGATGAGGAGTTTCAAAAGAAAATTAAAGCTGTGAACGATGGGAGATTGATCGACTTCATATATGAAGATGGGATTTTGAAATTCAGGAAGAGGCTTTGTGTTCCTGATATACCTGATCTAAAAAGTGAATTGTTGGAAAATGCTCATAGCTCCAATTTCTCCATACACCCCGGTAGCACTAAGATGTATAGAGATTTGGAAGAAAATTTTTGATGGGACAACATGAAGATAGAGATTAATGATTATGTGTCAAGATGTATGGTTTTTCAACAAGTGAAAGCTGTAAGGCAACATCCTGGAGGAGTTATGCGTCCTCTTCCCATACTTGAGTGGAAATGGGATGATATTACAATGGAATTTGTCATGGGGCTACCAAAGACTCCTAGAAGGAATGATGTAATATGGGTATTGTTGATCATCTTACCAAGTCAACACATTTTCTTTCTATAATATAAGATTTACCACTTGAACATTTAGAAAGACTATATATTAATGAAGTTGTAATACATCATGGAGTACCCTTATCGATTGTTTCTAATCATGATACCTATTTTACATCAAGATTCTGGGAAATTATTTAGAAGGCCCTAGATATAGAACTTCATTTGAGCAGTGCCTACCACCCTCAAACTGATGGAAAATCAGAACAAACTATTCAAACCTTAGAATACATGTTGAGATCTTTCTCATATGACTTTCAAGTTATGTGGGATCAATATTTTCCTTTGATATAATTTTCCTATAAAAATAGCTTCCATTCAAGTATTCAGATGGAACCATATGAAGCATTATATGGAAAGAGATGTCGCATACCAACTTGTTTGGTTGATATTGGTGAAAGAAAAGTCATAGGTCCAGAACTTGTTGAGGAAATGATAGAAAAAGTGAAGGTAATCCAAACCCACATCAAAGTAGCTCAAAGTAGGAAAAAGAGATATGATGATAACCGAAGGAAGGATTTAGAGTTTCAGGTAGGAGATTATGTTTTCTTGAAGGTATCTCCATGGAAGGGAGTTATACGATTCAGTAAGAAGGGTAAATTAAGTCCCAGGTATGTTATACCTTTCGAAATTCTAGAACGAATTGGGGCTGTAGCTTACTTCTTGGCAATGCCGCCAAGTCTCTCCAAAGTTCATGATGTGTTCCACGTATCACTGTTGAGAAAATACATGCCTGAACCAACGCATGTACTCACATATGAGGAATTATAACTGAAACCTAATCTATCTTATTATGAAGAGCCTATCAAGATTATTGATACAATATAACAAGTGTTGGGAAACCAGATGAATCATCTGGTAAAAGTTATATGGAGAAACCATAAGATGAAAGAGACAACATGGGAACCCAAGGAACTTATGATGAAGAACTACCCAAATCGTTTTGTGCGGTACTATTCTAGAAATTTCTAGGACAAAATTATTTCAAAAAGGGAATAATGTAACACCCCAAGCTTCCACGGTATGCTTCTCTTTGAATAATACAATAGCTTGTGTTGTATGAAACTTCGAGTTCAAACACACCACAACCAATCAAACTAGCCGTTATGAGTAGTAATACCCACTTTTTGAGATTTTATAAATTTTATCTTTTAAAATGGATATCATTTTTGGATTTAGAATATCGAAATTATCTTAGGATGAATTTTTGGTATTTTTCTGAAAACTTTCAATTTTTGATGAATAGTGAAAAACACTACGTTATTACCGTATTTTTATTTAAATAATTATTTATTTTATTTAAATTTATTTTAGGTCAAAATAGGTACATAATATCTATATATGTTCAATTTAATTTATTGGAGTTATTTTATAATAAGTTTAGATAAAGAAAATTTTTATTGAACTTTTACCATCTTTTACCCACCTTCTAGGAGCTTTTACAAATTGGAATAAAACATAATTTTACTACTTCTGTGAGTTGAATTTCAAAAATATGAGATACATGGTTGATATTAGTAAGTAAAATGTGGTTCACCAAGATGAAAATAATTTTTGGTGAATAGTAACTTTTGACTTTTATTTACCATGGCTAACAGTAAATAGGGTAATTAAAGGTAAAAATGATTTTATTATTACCCTAAAACATGTCCTCATTCTATTGTATAAGTTTAATTCGACCAAAAACAACATTAGGAATAAAATATGATCCTTTAGGTACACTTGTATTAGATTAGGACATTTCTTATTATTTTATTTAAAGAAGAGTTAAAAGTGTTAAATTTAAAGTTTAATAACTAAACCATTTTTAATATAGGGTTATACATAAGGTAAATTAGACTATAAATATTCATTATGAATCTAAAACTATTTTCTAAATAATGTAATTTTATTTAAAATTTTTATACATTGAATAATTAAATTTATTTATGACACAATGATGATGTAGTAATTACCTTATTAATGTAAGATTAAAATAATTGATATTATAAATATCCAAATAAATCTAATTTGATACTTTTGATTATTAAAATAATTTTATAGGTTAATATGACATGTTATTATAGAATATATGGATTTATTTTGAAGTAATAAAGTTTTTAGGGCTTTAAAAAAATCAATTACTAAATAGTGTGAAAATTGACATAAATAAGTTTTTAAAACAAATACTATATTATTAATTGATATTATATTCCTAAAAATTTAAGGTTTAAAAAAAGGACTTATATAAGGTTATATATATTAATAATTAACCACTTGGGGTTATTTTGGAAGTTTATAGTAAGTTTATTAACCATATAATATAAAAATACAAAGAGACCTGGTAAATGTCAAACAATTTAACTAAGAGCTAAATCTAAAAGAAAATGTTAATATGGTGATCCAAACCAATCTAAAACCTATTTTTTGAGTGGTTTTAGACCCATAACCACCTTATTATCTAAATAAATCATTTTTGATCCATTATAAACCGAAAATTATTTTATTATAAAATAATATTTCAATCTTTTCCTAAGGTGACCCTCACCCATCTTATAAATGGGAACTTCACGTTCTCTCAAATTCACACTTTCAAATCCATTTCGATCAGCCAAACCATGTAAAAATATCCTCTCAACTATCCTCCATTAATCCTATAGGCTTTACATTGGACATAAATCCAACCTAAGGATCCCTTTTGATCAAATCAAAAGGAAGAACCCGAAAAAGAGGTAAATATTTCATCACATCTTTCAAGTTCCTTTCTTCGTCCAATTACTCTTTATTTATTGTTTCCTTTATAAAATAATAACTCCAGTATCTTCTATATACTGTGATGTTATTATAAATATGGTAAAACCATAGTCGTTATTTTATACATCCTATAATGACAATGTCATCATACGTTCGTACGTACGGCTTACTGTCTCCCCATCGTGGTGAAGTTTGTTATTCAAACACTTCATTATTTGGATGGGTATAATAATGAGTATAACTGATGTAAATAATAAATATAACATGATAAGGATTATGTATATATGATATACCATCTAATTATATACTATTTCACTATCAAATCAATGATATTGTCGTTCATGCATATGTACGGATTGCCATCTCCACAAACGCGATGAGATTCATTTCCCCATCGTAACCATTCAAGACTAATTTTCATTTTATGATTAAAAATAATGTTTAAGAACTTAATATCATTATGTATATGAATCAAACACAACTTATGTAACAAAACATATAAAGTAAAATGAATCAGTTAACACCCGAAATGAAGATAATACAAAAATATTATTAACAAAGCAATATTATAAGATCATATATGATATCATATTTATGTATATGGTTCTTTTATAATTTAATAATAACTATTTAACTATTTTACATAATTTTAATGTACCCTCGACCAAGGAAAAGTATGAGGTAAGGGTTATTTCCTCAATCTCATTATTATCCGAGATTGTTTATGTGTAAGTATTTCTTGGGACAAACTTATCATCGATACCCATATTTCATAAAAATGTTTTAAAAAATAATCTTTTAAGGTTTTATGGGAGGTTATATTTAACTAGATCATCATTTTAAATGTTTTAAATATTTATCTTTCTAAACCCTTTTAATTAATTTCCATGTTTTCAAAATGATTTTAAGGATTTATTTATATGGACCTGAATGTTTTGAAATGATAATTATTTTCAAAAGTTTCAAATTGGTATGGGACACTTTGATTAAAAAATCTCTTTTAAATGAATTAATTTAAAAATTGTGATACATTTAAACGATTTCATCAAAAATGGGTATATCTCTCGAAGCATTTTACTGATCATTTTCACCTATGTCAACATCCTTTGATGGATTTTAAACTTGTTTGAAGTTGATTTATTATGATAAAAATATTCCATATTGTATTGAAGGTTTTGTGATATGTTTGACTGTGGATGTGTTATTTTTATACCATTCATGGTTTATGGATAATGTATTGACATTTCGTATTCTATTTTTAATACGAATGTTTATGTTATGTTTCAACCATTTCATACAAGGAATGTATTGGACCTAGTATGTGACGGGTGGAGCCCGCTATAGCTCCTAGATGCAATGTTAGGTCTCATGAGACAATTAGACATGGAATTGGACGAGGCATTTCCCAATTATATATATGGTTTTTACTAAGGCCTAAATCATTTTTAGATGTATTGGCTGAGGCCTTAAAAAATTGTTTCAGAATGTCCGACATTATACATTACCTCATTATGAAAAAAGAATATTGATGGTTAATGTGGTTATTATACTAGTAGAATACCCATGATTATGTTTTATTATGGAATTATTTACTCATCTCATATTCTTACCATAAAGTGTTCATTATTTTTAATGGCACATGTTCTAAAATATTCACCATGCCTAATGTTTATTTTATCTTCCATTGTATTGCTTAATCTTACTGAGCGTTTGAGCTCACCCCTTTCTTATGATTCATTTTCCCAAGATATGAAGAAGTTAGTTATGAGTGACATGCAGACATAATCTAGGAGGATTGGATGTTCCTAATAGAATAAATTAATGTTGTATTTCTTTTCAAGTTGTAATGATTGAACTTATATATGTATCTTATTTCCAATAATACTAAACTAATCGGCCTTTCAGGAAATGATTTCCTTGTATCGTGAAAATGCTACGTAATAAAGCACTGACTCTGGGTAACTAGGGTCGGGGCGTTACATAGATCATAGAGGTATTTTCTAGTTTTACCCCTAGATAAATCTGTGCCAGATCCACCTCTACTTGTTCGTATCCATACATGGATTTATTTTCTTGATAACCACTTACTCTATACTCACCAAAATATAGGGATGTTTTCATTATACTTAGTCTTATCCATAAGGATTTTGATAAGGTTTTCTAATCCTAATCCCAAATATAACTAAACCCATCCTTTGATACCAACTATAACAACCCTACTCTTTATTACACAGTCAAACATGATTTATTTCATAAATATGCACTTAATACAACTCGTAGGATCAATATTTATAGTGTATTTGGGGCTTAGGAACATAAAATGAAAACTTAATACATAAAATACAACATATTTATTTAAAAATACTTTTACATGACAACAACATTCATTCGTACTTAGAATTGCATGGGATAACCTAAGGACATACATAAGAAATGGGTGAGCTATAAAGCCCGGTAAGGGAGTAAACAAGGAATAACATGAAGAATAAAATACATGTTAGGAAATAGGTATATTAATGTAGAAGAAGAGAAACATGAACATAAAGTCATGATATAGCATTATTATCATAACATGGAAATGTGGCAAAAGAATTTAACATGATATTAGCATGAGCTAAGGCTCATTGTACATGGTGCATGAGTAAACCCTCATTCCACATGAATTAGAATGAGTAAACCCTCATTTCACATGAATTATCATGAATAAACACTCATTGCATATTAATTATCATGATACTATTCTTTACCCAATGCATTGGAGCCCTATAAGTGCGCACCCTTCTTAATCATTTCATTTTATGAATAAGTGTTCCACATATATCATACAACATGGATTCATTAAACATCATAATTTATTACATTAATAAAAGATATGGAATACATAAATGTAATTCCTAATTCAACATGTAAATTCCCATAAAGGTGAATACCCTTGATAGAGAAATTGGTATGATATTCATTTACACGAAGATTTTGGCATGTGAAATTTTGGCGTAACCTCGGTAGCATAACGACGTCAAATTGAAATCATAAAATGGGCTGATGAGAGAGAAAGGGGTATATCATCATTTATACATGAAATGGAATGGTAGGGGGGCATGTAATGTAATATCCCATCATATGTAATGGAATTTAGATGCATAATATAAAATAATTTCTTGAATATAAATGAGGAGAGAGAAATACCCTACAAAATTTGGACATGGTAATGGGTGTACATGGGTGGAATTAATGAGAGAGAAAGGGGTCTATCATCATTTAAATATAAGGAGGGAATTATATGAGAGGTTTGAAATCATACCCCAACATTTTTGAGAGAGGATTAATGGGAGTTTGGGGAACCTTTATAGGATTCTATAGAGATTAGGGAAGAGTTTGGTTGAGCTCAAAAGGGTTTGAGTTAATAGGAATGGGATATTGAGTTGGTTTATATAGGAAAGGAGAGGGATTTATTTATTATTTAGGTTTTAGACACTACACATTAAACTAATAAAAAAACCATACCGTGGTTTTTTCCCATGGTGTTTTCCAAAGGTGAGTGGAAAAAATTATTTTATAAGGCCAATGTCTGAACATATTAAAATATTAGGCTAGATTATGTGGAGGTGAGTCACACTCTCAAGGAAATCATTTTAAAATGTTAAAATATTTTAAAAGTCATATAGGGTCTACTAAGGCATTGTAAGATTAACAAAACAAATCTAAAATCACATTATTTTAAAGATAAAAAATATATTGAACTAATAACCCTTTTATAGTATTTTATTACTTCACTATTGGGTTATTATGGTGTCATAAAACACATTATATATTTAAACAATATTTAAATTTTACCCGAAAATTTGATTGCCTCAGAAAATTATGAATAATTCACCATTAGATAATTTCAACGTCTTAAATCCAAAAATAATATTCATTTTATCTAAATAATTTTCTATATATGTGAATTTTCACATTTAAAATAAAAAACCGATATTTATTGATAATTCATGGTTTTTACAAAAACAGCTTTCAAACCTTAATAAAAATTACCATTGTATAAAAATTATACGATCATTTATATTTAATAAAAAATAATTTTGTAATAATATTATTCAATTCAAAAAATCCATTAATTCATTTAAATATATTTCTTAATTGAATATTAACTAAAAATACTATTTGTTCTTTAAAAACCATTTACAAAGTAACAACAATAAAATTAATGTATATTATTTATTATATACAAAACTAATGTACATAATAATAGTGCTAGTTTCTTGTTACATAACCCCCTATAACACCTACATAAGACCTAAGGGTAGGTGTGTGATAGTGATAGACTCATGGAGTGGCTTAGATAACATCACTCAGGTGGTAATATCTATTAACTTCCACTTATCCCATAGGCGATTCCATTCAAGATTAATGTGTTGAAGCTCAGCTTGGGCTTGGTTAAGAGTGAAGCCAAGTGATGCTACCCTCTTTCTGGGATTCAAAAAATGGGCTTTATATGGAGAAATTATATTGGATGAGGCCATCCATTCCTTTGTCTGAGTAAATTGGATTCGTCAAAGCCCTATATTTATACTATTCATGGAATCACTGTTCAACAACTATATTAGCAACGGTAACAATTATGAACGGTATTTTAAAATACAAAAACACAGAACCAAGGAAGTTCATATGTTTTATATAACCATGTTACATAATAATAAATTTTATTTGATCAATAGAAATTTACATTAATAAAATTTGGTGTTTTTACAAGGTTTTATAGTTTGGTAGGGTGATGATGTCATTCAAGTTTAAGAAGTGCAGAAAAAACTAGAGACTAGTTGAGAAACAGGTATTCAGGGCCTCCTATGCTCTGACGTATAGACCATTAAGTTTACAGTGGCTACTAAAAGAGGTGATACTTGTTTCAAGGTAGAGACCTATGAAAGTATCATTAATCATTATTCTTTTCACATGTGTTTTAATGGGTAGAACTTGGGATAGGTTAACCTAATATGATTAAAAGAAAGAAATTAATTAATTAATATTGAGTCTTCCATATTACAGGTTTAGAAGCTCTAATTTTTTTTTTGCTGGTATGAATCCAAATTAATCTCCTTGTTAGGTTTTCATAAAAGATGTACAATATGATGTGCTATAAGATCACCGTAGAGTGGATTTTTAAGAAAAAGAAACTTGGATGAGGACACTCTAAGAGTTTCAGCGCCAAAGTATGGAAATGTATATAAAACACTACTATTTATTTCACACTTAAACATGATTTATTACATAAAATTTTCACTTAATAAAAAAAAGAAGATCGAGAGGTATAGTGTCTTTGGGTCTTAGGAACGTTATATAACAACTCAAAACATGAAATACACATCTTTATTGAAAACTTATTTTACATAACCACACACATTCCTTCGTACTTAGAATTGCATGAGATAACCTGATAACATGCATAAGAAAAGGGTGAGCTATAAAGCCAATTAAGCGAGTAAAAAAGAAAAAAACATGAATAATATAGTACATGTTAGGAAATAGACATATTAATGGAGCACAAGAGAAACATGAACATAAAGGCATGATATAGCATGATTATCATAACATGGAAATGTGGCATCAACATTTAACATGATATTAGCATGAGCCAAGGCACATTGAACATGAAGAATGAGTAAACCATAATTTCAATTGAATTATCATGAGTAAACCCTCATTTCACTTGATGTATCATGATACTAATCTTTACCTAATGCATTGGAGTACTATCAATGCGCACCCTTCTTAATCACTTCATTTCAGGCATAAGTGTGCCACATGGATCATATAACATGGATTCATTAAACATCATAATTATTTCAAAATAAAGGAATGTGTAATTAATACATGAAACTATATAATCAATAAGTATATCTGTATTAAGTTTAATACCCTTGATAGAGAAATGGGTACGGTATTCACTACATAATGACTTTGGGTTGGAAAATCGCGGTGCAATTTCGACAGCATAATGACATGACATAAGAATTTATAAAAATGGTAGATGAGAGATAAAGAGGTATCTCATCATATTTACATGAAATGGAAAGTATGGGGGTCATATAGATATATTTCCCAACATATGTAATGGAATTTACATTCATAATATAAAATAATTTCTTCAATGAAAACGAAGAGAGAGAAATCCCTTACGGAATTTCGGCATGGTAACAGGTGTACATGGGAAGAATTAATGAGAGTGAAAGGGGTATATAATCATTAAAACATAATTAGGGTAGTATGGTGGAGGTGTGACATCATACCCCAAAATTTTTATTTAAAATAAAAGGGAATAACAATAAAAGGAAACTTGGACATCAATAAGGAAGGAAGAGACCCCTTACGTGGAAGTGTGATCCCAAAGGCTTGGGAGAGGATTTAGAGAGGATTATTTGGAGCTTAGTGTGACTTTAGAGGATTCCAGAGAGAGGATGGAAGAGTTTGGTCTAGATCCAAAGGTTTTGGGTGAAGAGAAATTTGGAGCTTGGGTGGATTTATATAGTAAAAGAGAGTAAATTCTTTATTATTTAGGTTTTGGACTCCACACATTAAACAATCAAAACCACAAAACAACCCATGGTTTTTTCCCATGGTTTATTAAAAAGGGGAGTGGAAAAAAATTATTTTATAAGGAAAATGGATGAACTTCTTAAAATATTCGGCTTGATTATGTGGAGGTGATTCAAACTCATAAGGAAATCATTTTAAAATGATAAAATGTTTTATAAGTCTTGGAGGGTCCACTAAAGTTTTGTAAAATAAATAAAAAAACCTAATATCACATTAGTTTAATGATAAAACATATATTGGCTGAAAATACCATTTATATTATTCTATTACATCACTATTGGGTCATTATGATGTCATAAAACACATTATATATTTAAATGGTATTTAATTTTTACCCAAAAATTTGACTATCTCAGAAAATTATGAAGAATTCAAAGTTATAAAATTTCGAAATCCTGATTCCAAAAATAATTTTCATTTTATCTAAATAATTTTCTAAATATGTGAATTTTTACTTTTAAAATAAAAACCGGCATTTATCGAAAATTCAAGGGGTTTGACAAAAACAATTTTCAAACCTTAATAAAAATTACAATTGCATTCATAAAAATTATAAGATAATTTATATTTAATAAAAATTAATTTAGTAATAATAAATTATTAAAATATTATTTAATTAAAAAATCCATTAATTCATCAAAAATAGATTTCTTAATTGAATATTAACTAAAAATTACTATTTTTGCATTAAAAACTATTTACAAAGTAACAATAATAAAATGAATGTATATTCAATATTCTATAGAAAAATAATGTACATAATCATAGTGCTAGGGTCTTGTCATATAACTCAGTATAAAATGCGCATAAGACCTAAGGTTAAGGTGTGCAATGGTGATATACTTTTGGGGAGGCTTAGATAACATCACTCGGGTGGTAATCTCTATTAACTTCTACTTCTCCCATAGGTTGTTCTGTTCAAGCATAACGTGTTGAAGCTCAGCTTGGGAATGGTCAAGAACGAAGCCTAGTGATGTTAATTCCTTTTCGAGATCTGAAAAATGGGTTTTATATGGAGAAATTCTACTAGATGAGGCCATCACTTCTTTTTTTTTTGAGTAAATTGGATTTGTTAAATCCCTGTATTTATACTAATCATGTGATCACTGTTCAACGACTATATTAGAAACGATAACAATTCTTAAAAGTATTTTGAATTCAAAAAATATAAAACAAATTATGTGCATATTTTATATAAACATTTTACATAATAAGACAATTAATTAGATCAAGAAGAAATTTCATTGATAAAAGTTTGGGTCATTAAAATCTTCCTCCATTAAGAAATTTCACCCACAAAATTTCCTTTTTCCATACTAAAACAGATGATGGTAACTCAGCTTCATCAGTTCCTCCGATTCCCACGTTGCCTCTTCAAACTTGTGGTTTCGCTACAACACCTTGACAAGGGGAATTGTCTTATTTTGTAGAACGTTTTCCATAAGATAAAAGATATTCACCGACTTCTCTTCATAGTATATGTCATTATCTAATGGTACCACCTCTGTATTGAGTACATGCGATGGGTTAGGTATGTACTTCCTCAAGAGTGATACATGGAATACATCATGTACTTGAGATAGGTTCTGTGGTTGTTCTAGTTGATGGGCCACTGATCCAATGTGATTAAGGATCTTAGAAGGGTTGATGTACCTTTGACTAATATTTCCATTATTCCCAAATCTCATAACTCTATTCCATGGTGATATACAGTGGAATACCATGTCTCCAACATCAAACTCTATGTCTCATCGACGATTATCAGCATAGATCTTTTTTCGACTCTGAGCAGCTTTAATGTGATGTTGGATGGTCTTAACCTTCTACACTATTTCTTAGACCATTTATGGACCTAGGAGTTTTCGCTCCCCAACTTCATCCCAACATGTTGGTGTTCTGCACCACTTCCCATAAAGGGATTCACAAAGATCCATTTGGATGCTTGAGTGGAAACTATTATTATAAGAGAACTTAACCAAATGAAAGTGTTGATACCACCCCCCTTTTAAGTCCATTGAGAATGATCCCAACACATCCTAAAGTGTTTGGATAGTCCACTCAGATTTTCCATCAGTTTGAGGATGATAAGCCATACTAAAGTTCATATCAGTATTCAGAGAATGTTTAAGACTCTTACAGAACATAGGGGTGAATTATAGATCTTGATCGAATACAATAGATAGTGGTACTCCATGCAGCCTTACCACTTACTTGATATATATCGATGACAATTGATCCAATGAGAAATCCTCTCGAATTGAAATGATGTGTTCAGTCTTTGTAAGATGATACACAACAACCCAGATATCATTGTTTCCTTTAGATGCATTTGGAAGTCCAGTGACAATGTCCACAGTGATGTTCTCCCAATTCCATGCTGGTATGGGTAATAGTTTCATCATCCCCTTAGACTTCTACCTCTCAGCCTTCACTTACTGACATACTAGGAACTTTTATTATACTCAATGATCTCCTTTTTTTATGTTATCCCACCAATAATTCTCTTGGAGATCTCGATACATCTTTTTGCTTCCTAGGTGAATGGAGAAATTCGAACTATGTGCATCATCCAAAAGTTCAATATTTAACTCCTAATTTGATGGAACACATAGTCTTGTCCCAAATATCACAATTCCTTCTTCATTAACATTGAAATACAAGGATTTCCCTTTTATGATAGTTTCCACTTTCTTCTAAATTCCCACGTCATCCTTTTGAGCATCCTTTAACCTTTCCAAAAGAGATGGTTGAGCAATAATTTGTGAACGAATTTATAATATTCCCTTATTTATGATTCCAATTTCCATCTTCATCAATTCTAAAAAGATTGGATACTTTTCAATTCTCATCAATGATATAATTCTTGGGTCCTTTCTACTAAGAGCATCCTCCACCTTGTTCACTTTCCAAGGGTGGTAATAGATTGAGCAGTCATAGTCTTTTATTATCTTTAACCATCTTCATTGGCTCATATTCAACTCTTTCTGTGTGAATATATACTTGAGGCTTTTGTGATCCATGTATATTTCACACTTCTCCCCAAAGAGTTAATGTCACCAAATTTTCAAAGTGAAGATTACTACAACCAACTCCAGATCATATGTTAGATAGTTTTTCTCATGAACTTTCAATTGACTTGAAGCTTAGGCAATTACTTTGTCATTTTTCATCAACAAATACCCTAGGACCTTCTTCAAAGCATCACTAAATACCATAAAAAGTTCTGCACCTGTGGGTAGTGTGAGAACGAGCACAGTGATAAGCCTATTTTTTAGATCCTTAAATCTCTTTTTTCATTCATCACTCCAAGTAAACTTTACTCCCTTCTAAGTTATATTGGTAAGAGGGTTGGACAATCGTGAGAAATTTCTCACAAATCAGTGATAATATCCAGCTTACCCCAGGAAGCTAAAGATATCTGTCACTGATGTTTACCTCGACCATCCATCTATTGCATCTATCTTGGAGGGATCCACAAATATCCCATTGCTTGTGATGATATGACCCAATAATGATACCTCATTCAACTAGAACTCACACTTATTGTACTTTTTAGATAGATTCTCCTTTCGCAAGGTCTCTAGTATTATTCTTAGATGCTCCTCATTCTCCTCCTTTGTTTTGGAGTATATTATAATATCATCTATAAATACTACCAAAAATTTGTTGAGGTAATCTCTAAAGACACTATTTATCAATTACCTCAATATTTTTGAAGCATTAGTGAGTCCTAAAGGCATTACTATGAATTTATAGTGCCCATACGTTGTACAAAATGCAGTATTGGGGGTGTTCTCCTTCTTCACCCTTACTTAGTAATATCCTAACTACAACTCCACCTTGGAGAAGTATTGTGCTCTATGTAGCTGATCAAACAAGTCATAAATTAGGGGAAGAGGATAATTTTTCTTCATCATTATTTTTTTGAGCTCACGATAATCAATACAAAGGCACATTGACCCATCCTTCTTCTTGACGACGAGGACTTGTGCATCCCATGGTGAAGCACTTGGGCAGATAAACCCTTTGTCTAGATTCTCCTCTAGTTGTTTCTTAAGATCCTAAAGCTCCACAAAATCCATTCTATATAGAGTCTTGGATATTTTAAATTCCCCAGGTATAATATTAATTGAGAATTCAACATCTCTTCTAGGAGGTAGACCAGAAAATTACTCAGGAAAAACTTCAGTGAATTCTCTCACAATTGGAATGTCTTCAAGGATGGTTGATTCCTTAGACTCAATCATCTATGAAAGATATGTGTTCTCATAGGGTAGTAATATCCACGGTTGAGATGATTGTGCTAAAGAAGATTCATCCTCCTCCTTTAACTTGTACAGAATCGGGGGTCGATTCTCCATATGGAGAGTGATTTCCCTCTCACGTCAATTTATGTTGGATCTATATAAGGAAATACAATCCATGCCAAGAATTGAATCAAATTACACCAAAGGAAGTATGACGAGGTTCTCTGAGAAGTTCAAACCACAAATTATGATAGGGGAGGAGTTATATTTATGGGTTGCAATGATTTCCCCATTTTCCATTCTCACTGACATCTTTACTTCCATGATTTTTTGTGATGTTGGGATTGTTCTACCAAACTTTCCGGATATAAAAGAATGCGTAGAACCAGAATAAAAAAGTATGTTCGCTATTATTGAATTAATAACTAGCGTACCTTTCACCACTTTGTTATTTGGGTTCAATTCTGTGGTAGTGATGGAAAAAGATCACTCTTACTGCCTTCAAGGTTGTTGGTTTCCTAAAAAAACCCTTGGCTTAGGGAATTGGTTTGCAAAGTGCCCTAGTTCTTTGAATTTTAATCAATGAACAATGAATTGAGGGTCAAATAGAGCGTTCCTATCCTCTGTCATAGCCGCATGGTTTTCTTGTCGACAGTTAATGGCCAGGTTCCCTTCTCTTCCACACATAAATCATTTCCTAATCCCCTTTAGTCAATTTCTGGGGTGCTTCTTTCCAAAACTTTGGAAAGTGGGGTGTTGTATTTTTTAGTAGTGTTGTATTTATCCATTAGACCGCAAGAATTAAATTCCACCTTACACTTCTTATCCTGATGATACCCCTAAGATTGTTTGATCTCTATTTCGACCTTGAGGGCACATCAGACAATTTACTCATAGATCTCGAAGTCATGGATCACTAGAGATTTACATAGGCTAGGTTTTATGCCACCAAATAAGTGGTCAACCTTACATTCAGGAGTAATGACAAAGCCAAAGGTGTATCGTGCAAGCCTTGTGAAGTTTTCCTCGTATGGTCTGATGGAATCATCATCTTTTTTTCTTGAGGGAAAGGAAGTCCATTTACATCTTAAGTTAGAGGGTGTGAGGAAAATATTTATCAAAAAACATTTTCTAGAAATCCTTCCATCCCAACACCTCGATCTCCTCCTCAAGATTCATATTTTTGGTCAATGTCCACCATTGATCAACATCACCCTTGATACGATAAGCATCCAGAAGAACCTTCTCTTATTCGAAACATTTAATGATGGAGAAGATATTTTCAATGGAGTTGATCCATTGTTTGAAAATTGAGAGATAAGATGATCCATTAAAAGTAGGAGGCCTTTGTCTTATGAAGTTATCGATTGTGAATTGTTCCTTATTATGAATTTATATGCTTTATTCTATGTTATCCATGATCTAATTCCCAACATATATTCTTAGGGGATTTTTTTTGTTATTACCTTAATAATGGTTCATACCAAGATTATGAATTTACCAAAGAATATCCCTCGGGATTGTTGTAACCAAGAGTGCAACAATTCCCGTTTTCATTTACAAGTTCTCATTCGAGTCTAGCTCAAAGCTGTGTTTTTGGGTTTTTCCCCTAGATATATCTGTGCCAGAGCTACCTCTACCTGCTCATATCCAGAGAGGGATGTATTTTCTTGATAAAAGACTTACTCAATACTCCCCAAAATTTAGGGATGTTTTTATTATACTTAGTCTTATCCCTAAGGATTTCACTAGGGTTTTCTAATCCTAATCCCAAAAATAACTAAACCTATCCTCTGATACCAACTATAACAACAATACTCTTTATTTCACACTTAAACATGATTTATTACATAAAATTTTACCTTGATACAATAAATAAGACTGAGAGGTCTAGTGTCTTTGGGTATTAGGAACATTACATAACAACTTAAAACATGAAATACACATCTTTATTGAAAACTTCTATTACATGACCACACACATTCCTTCGTACTTAGCATTGCATGGGATAACATGAGGACATGAATAAGAAAAGGGTGAGCTATAAAGCCCAGTAAGGGAGTAATGACATCATAAAATGAAGAATATAGTACATGTTAGGCAATAGGCATATCAATGGATCACAAGAGATATATGAACATAAAGGCATGATATAGAATGATTATCATAACATAAAAATGTGGCATCAATATTTAACATAATATTAGCATGAGACAAGGATCATTTCACATGGAGTAAGATTAAAAACCAATTTCACTTGAATTATCATGAGTAAAACCTCATTAGACTTGATGTATAAGGATACTAATCTTTACCCAATGAATTGGAGAGCTATCAGGGCACACCCTTCTTGATCATTTCATTTCATGCATAAGTCTTCCACATGGATCATATAACATGGATTCATTAAACATCATCATTAATTCCATGGTAAAGGAATGGGGAATTCATACATGAAACTCTATAATCAATAATTAAATGTGAATAAAGGTGAATACCTTTGATAGAGAAATGATCATGGTATTCACTACACATTGACTTTGGCTTGAAAAATCGCAGTGCAATTTCGGCAGCATAACGATGTGACATAAGAATTCATAAAAATGGTTTATGAGAGATAAATAGGTATATAATCACATGTACATGAAATGTAAAGTAATGTGGTAATATATATACATGTACCAACATATTTAATGTAATTAATATTCCTAATATAAAAGAATTGATTGAATGTAAACGAGGAGAGAAAAATCCCTTATAGAATTTTCGTATGGTAACAGGTGTAAATGGGAAGAATTAATGAGAGAGAAATGGTTAAATCATCATTAAAACATCAGGAGGGAATTATGGGGGAGGTTATAAATCATAACCCAACATTTTTAAGTGAAAATAAAAGGAAATAACAATAAAAGGAAACTTTGAACTAAATAAGGAAGGAAGAGATCCCTTACTTGGAAGTGTGATCCCAATGGAATGGGAGAGGCTTGAGAGAGGATTATTGTGATATTTGGGAACCTTGGGAGGATTATAGAGAGAATAGAAGAGGTTGTATGAGCTCCAAATGTTTTGAGTGAAGAGGAAATGGGATCTTGGGTGGGTTATATAAGAAAAGAGAGGGAATTATTTATTATTTAGGTTTTGGACACCACACATTAAACTAATAAAAACCATAATTAAACCCATGGTTTTTGCCCATGGTTTTTGAAAAAGGGGATTAGAAACAGTTATATTATAAAATTCCTAAAATATCATTCTTGCTTATGTGGAGGTGAGTCATAGTCTCGGGGAAATCATTTTAAAATAATAAAATGTTTTATAAGTCTTGAAGGGTCCACTAAGGTTTTGTAAAATAAATCAAACAAACCTAAAATCATATTATTTTATTACATCACAATTTTTTCATTATGATTTCATAAAACACATTATATATTTAAACGATATTTAAGTTTTACCCAAAAATTCGATTGTCTAATTTTTTTTTGAAAAATTCACCATTGGATAATTTTGAAATCCTGATTCAAAAAATAATATTAATTTTATCTAAATAATTTTTTAAATATGTGAATTTTTACATTTAAAATACAAACAGACAATTATCGAAAATTCATAGGCTTTGAGAAAAATAGTTTTCAAACCTTAATAAAAATAACAATTGTATTCATAAAAATTATAAGATCATTTATATTTAATAAAAATTAATTTAGTAATTGTCACGACCCATCCTCGGGGCCTGTGCCGTGACTACCCCAAGCCTGCCTTCCATAGGCCAGGGGCTGTCGACTAGCACCAAAGGCGTAAATCCCTATGCTGGGACGACATTGACTTTATGAAAGTAAAAAAACACAATAGAGTACCTAAGTACATCAAGAACTAAGTAAAACTATATACACAAAGTAAGTGCTGAAAGGAAAGGGGTTCGGAAATACAAGCCCAACTAAAAGTACAGTAGAACTAAAAGTCTAGTACAACAACAGTAAAGTAAGCAGAAACCACTGAGTCATCCTCTGGGAATCCCACCTGAAGGTTGGGTACAGATGATCTGTTCGGCACCTTGGGTCCGTCCGTCCACTCCGCATATGTCTCGCTAAGTGGTCCACCTCTTGGTACCGTCTTGCTCCGCAAGTCTCCTCCTCGATCAGTGCTGTCCGTCGTCTGCTTCCAACATAACATAGTGCGGGCGTAGCCCATGCAGGGGTGAGTACACGATAATTAGTAGGGACCCCAAGACCCAGAAGGTCTCTCAGAATCCATGAATAATAAACCACAAAGGAAATATATAACCGCGAAGTAACAACCAACCCTTCTTAGGTATATGCCCATACATATACCTAAGTTATCATCCACAGTTTGGATCCAACTATCAAGCCCAAGCATAACCCAGTCCACAGTGAAATAAATTCAATCACATCAATGATAATGATTTAAAGTCAAGGCTTAACTCACACAGGTATACATCTTTTGTATAAAGATAGATATGATCATATGTAGTCACTGATTCATCGTCGCTGCCGAACCCACGGAGGATTCCAGTACAGTTGTCATCGCTGCTAAATCCACAGAGGATTCCAGTATAGTTGTCGTCGTTGCCGAACCCATGGAGGATTCCAGTACAGTTGTTGTCACTGCCGAACCCACAGAGGATTCCAGTATAGTTATCGTCTCTGCCGAACCCACGGAGGATTCCAGTACAGTTTTTGTCTCTGATGAACCCATGAAGGATTCTAGTACAGTTGTCGTTGCAGTCGCATCCAGCTCTAGGGTTCTCGGACAGAAAGCGCTCGATTCTAAGAGGGTCCGCTCCTCGAGTCAAAAGGGGGTCGATACATCAACTTTCACGAAGTCCAGATTTGATGTATCCTGAAGTCCCATCTTGTCAAAAGGAACCCGACATGATAGACGACGCGTCAATCGGACACCCGGTCTGAAATATATTGGCTTTTCCGTTCCAGGGGTCCGGTTGGAAATATGCTCGTTCCAAACCCAGCCATTTTCCAAAGTCATCCAAAACTAACTTAGAGTAACGAAAAAGGAACGCCTCGTCGTAAGGGTCCCAGTGCCGCAGACGGCGCGTCGATCGGACGCACAGTCTTAATGTTATTCACGTTTAAGTGAAAACGAGCCTGGTCCATCTAGCCTGGTGGGATGGCAGGTCGGGTCAACCTAGTTTTGGCGGGTCCGACCCGATAGAGGGTTGGACCGACCTGGAGAATCATGCGGCCTGGCCCGAGGGGCGCGACCTAACCTGAAGTGGCTCGGCCCGGCCGCGGTAGGAGGCCCGACGGGGGGTGGCCCGGATGGCTTAACCCGAGTGGCCGAGCGGTCCATGGGGGGGGGGGGGGGGTACTTTCCCGAACCGGCGGCGCCGCACTCCCAACCATCCGGCTGAAGCTGGACAGCCTTCCTGGTGCAAGTGGTCCGCATGGGCGGGCTACGGTTTCTCCAGCGCGGATCCCTCCTGGCGTCGCGGGTCGTCCCCGCCCGACCAGCCGGTTTGTCCACCAAACGGCCCACGGAATGCGGGCCACGGTCCTCCTCTATGCGGCACCATCATGGCGCTGCGGTCTCTTCGGTCCGGCCGGCTGAGCCAATCGGTTCTTCGTCGGCTGAGCGGCCCGTAGTTACGGGCCGCGATTCCTCTGCACGCGGCTGGTGCACGGCTGCTGCCTTCTCCCATCACCGCCTCTTCCAACGCACCTCAATCACAAATAAAGAGTCTATGGATGGTCTTCAGGCCGTGTGTGTTCATCCCGCACCCTCCGCGTTAGGTGGTAGTAATTGGCCAAAGTCCAACCATGTTTCTCAACAAAGAACAAGAATAATTTTAATTAATTAAAATTGAACATAATTCCCCTACCTCTAAATAAAGTCCGCGGTAGTCGGGCATCACGAAAGATGGTGTCGCAGGGAGACGGCGTCAACTTGTTGACTTCGGGGAAGAAGGAAACGAGGATGGCGCATCGTTGGCGTTCCTTGCATTTGGATTCTTTCCCTTTTTCTTGGCTAAAGATTGAAGGATAGGACTATTGTTCTTTGGTGGTTCTTCGTTGATGAACGTAGCTCTTCTAAAACTCCAGAGGTTCCCCCAACAAAAATATTTGATATGAAAATATTATGATAGAATTCTCCCAATTTTAATGAATTGCCAATCAATTCAAAACAATTCAAAAGAGATGTTCCAAATTAATTAATAAGGTTATTAATTAAATTATTTGGCTTCATTAAGTTTGGGAGGTGGAGAGGCTCCCCTTTAAAAAGAGAAGCTGTCATAATAAAAACAAGGGGAGTTAAAGGGGGGTTAAAGGAAGATGAAAAGGTTTGGATCGTGTGGGCCCTACCTCACAAATATCATTTCATGGGAGGTTATGTGGGTGTGGGTCCCACCTCCAACTCCCCTTGGGGGAAAATAACCAACTTCCGTAAATAAAATTGTGTTCCACAAATTTTTTTATTTCATTCTAAATCCCCAAATATTAACTCTCAACCCGCATAAAATGCAACTACGGTAAAGGTCCCCTTAAGCGAATACCGGCATTGCGAGTTCATTAGTGCCCTTAGATTTTGATTCCGAGTACCAGTTCAAAAGATAGAAAAACCCGCACGTACGTTTACTGAACGTACCTGAACTAAACTTCAAAAATTGATTCCGGGCACACCGGGCCTCAGAATCAGGTTCCGTCAAAAAATGCGGACTCATAAAATTCCAATGTATTTAAGAAAAAAATTTCCTTGAAATTTCTGGGTCTTAACATTAATCCCACCTCAGGGATTTACATCCCCATAAAGCTACAACACACACTAGGGAAACAAATGGGGGTACTGAGCCCGCATCTGAGCCTCCTGCTTCCATGTTCTCTCTCGGAGGTTCTTGTGCTTCCAGTGAATGTGAACTAGAGTAATCGACAATCCACATAGGAAAATCTCATGTAGATCCTCAATCTCCACCAGGACCTCCGTAAATGTCACCCCTTCATCGATGTCCGTCTCCCCTTGATCGATGATATGGGTCTGGTCGTGCACGTATCTCCTCAACTGAGATACATGGAAGACATCATGAACCAGTTGCAACTGAGGTGGAAGGGACAGGTGGTAAGCCACCTCTCCTACTATGCTGAGGACTTGGGAAGGTCCGATGAAACACGAAGATAACTTGCCACCCAGACTAAATCTCTGTAGACCTCATCAAGGTGAGACCCATAAGAAGACATGGTTGCCATCCTTGAACTCCAGTTGTCTCCGTCTCCTATCAGTATAGGACTTCTATCTGCTCTGTGCAGTATTCATCTTCTCCTGGATGATCTGCACCTTCTCTGTTGTAGCTTGAACCATCTCTGGTCCTACAAGTGCGGACTCACCAGGGTCAGTCCAGCACAGATGTGATCTACAAGGTCGGCCATACAGTGCCTCTTATGGTGCCATTATGATAGTGGAGTGGTAAATGTTGTTGTTTGCAAACTCTACCAAGGGTAAGTGATCCTCCCAGCTATGACCAAAGTCAAGGACACATGTACAGAGCATGTCCTCGAGAGTCTGAATGGTCCTCTCAGTCTGACCGTCCGTATGAGGATGGAAGGTGGTACTCAAGAGAAGCTGTGTCCCAAAAGCCTCCTGTAACCCCTTCCATATCCAAGAAGTAAATCGAGAATCTCGATCGGAAACGATAGTCAATGGAACACTGTGAAGCCATACGATCTCCCGAATGTAGAGGCGTCCCAAGCTCTTTACCGAGCCTTACTCTCTGATCGGTAGGAAGTGGGCCGACTTGGTGAGTTAGTAAATGATCACCCAGATAGAGTCATGTACTTTGGATTTACATGGAATCCCCATCACAAAATCCATGGATATCCTATCCCACATCCACTCCGGAACCTCTAAGGGCTGAACCAAGCCCGCTGGTACCTGGTGCTCCGCCTTTACTTGCTGACAAGTGAGGCATCGTGAAACGAACTCTGCTACAACCTTCTTCATACCCGGCCACCAATGCTGCCGTCTAAGGTCCTGGTACATCTTCGCCACTACTGGATGTACCTCTAGAGGGGAAGTGTGGAACTCCCTCAGCACCTCCTCTTGTAGTGAAACTGGTACCATGGTACGTCCTCTGAAGAGAATAACGTGCTTCACTCCTTCAAAAAATCCATCAGGTGCCTGACCTGAGGATATCTAAGCAAGTCACATCTCACAGTCAACATACCCATGCTGTGCCTCTTTGACTCACTAAAGGAGTGGAGGAGTGACTGTGAGTGACTGTAGAAAGTCTTCTCTATCTCTATCCAAAAAGGATATCTGCAACGTGGCTAGTTACTCCGTCGCCTCTCCTAGCAGCTGAATGCCCGATCTCCTTCTGAGAGAAATTATTAAAATGTTCCCCTTCCCAGGAGTATAGACTATCTCAAAGTCATAATCCTAGAGAAAATCAAGACTTCGCCGCTGTCTCAGGTGCAGGTATTTATACGAGAAGATATATCTAAGACTCTGGTGTTCATAATAGACTGTAAAGCGCTCTCCCATCAGATAGTGCTGCCACGTCTTCAAGGCGAAGACTACTGCTGCTAAATCTAGGTCATGGGTTGAGTAGTTCTTCTCGTGATGCCTCAAATACCGTGAACCATAGGCGATCACTGCTCGCTCCCGCATCAGGACACACCCAAGTCCAGTCCCTGATGCGTTGCAGTAAACTACGTACTCAACGCCCTCCTATGGTAGCCTCAATATGGGCGCACCGGTCAACCTATGCCTTAGCTCTTGAAAGCTCTACTGGAATCTATCTGACCACACGAAGGGTTTCCCATTCTTCATCAAAACTGAAAGAGGTGCTTCAACTCTGGAGAAGTTTGGCACAAATCTCTGATAGTATCCAGCCAGGCCCAGGAAACTCCAAACCTCCGTCACAAACCTGGGTGGCTCCCACGCAAGTACCTGCTCGATCTTCGCCGGATCCACTGCTACCCCGGCCTCCGAGATGATGTTTCCCAAGAAGCGAACCTCTCAAATCCAGAACTGACACTTCGAGAGATTACCATAAAGTTAGTGCTCTCGGAGTGTATCCAGTACAAATCGCAAGTGGTTGGCATGCTCCTCCTTAGTAGTCGAGTAAATAAATATGTTGTCGATGAAGACTATGAAAAATCGATCAAGTTAATGCTGTAAAATCCTGTTCATGAGACTCATGAAAACTGCTGGTGTGTTTTTTACACTGAAGGGCATAACCAAGAACTCATAGTGGCCATATCGACACCTGAAGTCCGTCTTCTGCACATCCTTGTCTCGAACTCTGAGCTGGTGATAGTCTGACCTCAGGTCTATCTTTGAGAACCATCGTGCTCCCTTGAGCTGATCAAAGAGGTCGTCAATCCTCGAGAGCTGATACTTATTCTTCACGATCAAATGATTCAGGGGACGGTAGTCGACACACATTCGCAAGCTCCCATCTGCCTTCTTGGCGGAAAAAATCGGAGAAGCCCAGGGTGAAACACTAGGTCGGATAAATACCTTCC
Source organism: Viscum album (assembly GCA_963277665.1). Taxonomy (NCBI): domain Eukaryota; kingdom Viridiplantae; phylum Streptophyta; class Magnoliopsida; order Santalales; family Viscaceae; genus Viscum; species Viscum album. The sequence goes on from OY728141.1 coordinate 1,433,819,963, forward strand.
CCTGCAAGTCCTCCAGCTGTACCCGTAGCTCATGAAGCTTAGAGGGAGCCATCCGATATGCTGGGGTAGATATTAGTGTTGTCCCAGGGTACATGTCAATGTAGAAGTCTACCTCTCTGTGAGGAGGTAGTCCTGGAATGTCGTCAGGAAAAACATCCACATACTGATCCACCACAACAGGAAATCTCGGACTCCGCACATCAACTGCTCCAAGGTTGAGACTATCCAAATGATGTGTGATTGGCTGCCCTCTCCTCTGCGAAAGTCCATCCCACGCTGAAAAGGCTCCCTTCTCGCCAGTGAAGGTGAACCTGCTCCCATCCGTGCAGATACACCGCACCTTGCACCTAATACAGTCGATATGAGCATGGAATCTATATAACCAGTCCATACCCAAGATGATGTCGTAAGGACTCGACGCCACTACAAGAAGATCCCAGACAAAGCTCTCAACTCCTATAGTAAGATCACACTACCGGAACCAGTGCGTAATCGTAGAGTCTGATCCTGTAGGAGTCTCTAGCCGTAAGGATCGAGCCAACGACTCCGTCAGAATCTTAGAGCTCTGAAAAAGGGCAGAGGAAATGAAATAATGACTCACACCTGTGTCTATAAGTACTGTAGTAAGGGTGGAGTAGAGACAGATTGTACCTAGAATCATCTCAGGTGCACCGTGGTCATAGGCCTTGACTGCCTGGAGCTGAGCCCACCTCTGTCCGCCAGCTCCCTGTGGTCGGGGTTGACCTACTAGTAGTGGTGGTGGTAGAGCCTCGAAATGTCATCCACCACCTGCTGCTCTGCCAGCTCCTCTGCCTCGTCCACCCGCTCCTAGAAAACCACCACGGTCAAACCTCTACCTCTACCTGGGAGGTCCCTCTATGATCTGCTGCTCGTTTGCATGGAGGGTCGGGCAGTCTCGATCCATATGACCCTACCCGCCGTATGCATAGCACCGTCTTCTCCTCGGATAGTTGGATCTGTTTCGGGTGCCCCGCACAACCGAACCTGTATCCTGAGGTTGGCCACCTGATGGCCTGGTCTTCTTGGACCTCTACGTCAATTGTCTACTACTGGCTACAGAAGACTCCGCTACATGTCGCCTTGCGGTGGGTCTCGCTACTGAAGACTGCTCAGTGAGAAAGCTCTCCACTAGAAGGGATCACTCTAGCACCCTTGCCTGAGTCAAGATGCTGAGAGGAATTATCAAAGCTTTAATCTCGTGCCTCAGTCCCTACTCAAAGGTCCAAGACCTGAAGAACGGGTCCCATACCTTGTCTGTGGAGTAGCGTGAGAGGTCAGTAAACCTCCCTAAGTATTGATCTACTGTCATGCTACCCTGCTATAGATGAAGTAACTCCTGGATCCGCACCACACGATGGGTGGCTGGAACAAACTCCCAGCAGAAGAGATTCTCAAAGTCCGTCCATAGTAGATATGCCTCGTCGTGCACCTGGAGCATCAAGATCCACCATCTACCTGCTGCTGCATGTAGGAGACTTGCAACAAGGATCACCATAAGATCAGCTGGTGTCCCTACTAATCTGAAAACCCTGACGATAGCCTCTATCCATTCCTCGGCTACCTGAGGGTCCATCTCTCCGTAGAACCTTTGCGGCCTCTATTGCTGAAACTCATGCAACACACTCAAGCAGCGTGCACTCTCTGCTGCTGGGGCTAGTGGTATCGGTGCCCCAGTGGGTAGTGGTACCACTGGTGCCTCCGCTATGATGGGACCCTACACCGAGGCCTCGTCGCTCAGTGGGCTACCATCTCGCACGTAACTCGGAACCCTTGCTGGCTGCCTTCATGGGGCCATCCTAAAAAGAAACAGGGGCGCCACGGTCAAACAATATACCTGGTGAGCTGACACAAAGTAATCACAAAGAAAAAATTTCAAAGTAAACACACATGCAATTCAATAATTTCGTGCACCGAGTAAGAAATCAGAGGTCAGGGTCCTAGTGTATGGATATGTTGGTCGCTGTACCAACACTGGACTCCCTGGTCTGAAAACCACACTCAATGTTCATAACACTATTTCTTCGCAAAAAGAATGATCAGAGTCCTAAGTTCTGCCATAGAACCGACTCCTCTAATACCAATTTGTCACGACCTGTCCTCGGGGCCCGTGCTGTGACTACCCCAAGCCCTCCTTCCATAGGCCAGAGGCTGGAGACTAGCACCAAAGGCGTAAATCTCTATACTGGGAAGGCATTCCCTTTATGAAAGTAAAAAAACACAACAAAGTACACAAGTAAAGAAAGCACTAAGTAATACTGTATACACAAAGTAATCACTAAAAGGAAAGGGGGCCGGAAATACAAGCCCAACTGAAATTACAGTACAACTGAAAGTCTATTAAAACACCAGTAAAGTAAGCAGCAACCACTGAGTCATCCTCCGGGAATCCCACCTAAAGGGTGGGTACAGATGATATCTTCGGCACCTCGGTTCCGTCCATCCGCTCCGCGTATGTCTCACCAAGTGGTCTACCTTCGGGTACCATCCCGCTCCGCAAGTCTTCTCCTCGATCAGTGCTGTCTGTCGTCTACATCCAACACAACGTAGTGCGGGCGTAGCCCATGTAGGGGTGAGTATACAATACTCAGTAGGGACCCCGAGACCCCGAAGGTCTCCCAGAATCCACAAAGGATAAACCACAAAGGAAAGATATAACAACGAAGTAACAACCAACCGTTCTTAGGTATATGACCATATATATACCTAAGTTATCAACCATAGTTCGGCTCCAACTCTCGAGCCCAAGCATAACCCAGTCCACACAGTAAGAAAGTCAATCACATCAATGAAAATGATTGAAAGTCAAGACTCAGCTCACAAAGGTATACGTCTTTTATATAGAGATAAAGATGACATATGTAGTCACTAATTCATCGTCACTTCCAAACCCACGGAGGATTATAGTGCAGTTGTCGTTGCTACCGAACCCACGGAGGATTCGAGTACAGTTGTCGTCACTGCTGAACCCACGGAGGATTCCAGTACAGTTTTCATCACTGCCGAACCCACAGAGGATTCCCGTATAGTTTTCATCTCTGCTGAACCCATGGAGGGTTCCAGTATAGTTGTCATCTCTGTCGAACCCATAGAGTAATCTAGTACAGTTGTCGTTGCAGTCGCAACCAGCTCTAGGGTTCCCACACACAGCACACTTGATTCCTGGAGGGTCTGCTCCTCGAGTCAAAAGGGGGTCGATACATCAACTTTCACAAAGTCTAGAGTTGATGTATCCTGAAGATCCGTCTCGTCAAAAGGAACCCAACATGATAGACATCGCGTCAATCAGATGCCCGGTCAGAAAGATATTGGCTTTTCCGTTCTAGGGGCCCGGTTGGAAATATGCTCATTCCAAACCCGGATTTTTTCCAAATTCATCCAAAACTCACTTAGAGTATTGCAAAAGGACCACCTCGTCATAAGGGTCCTATTTCCGTAGAGGGCACGTCGATCGGACGCGCGGTCTTAAAGTTATTCACGTTTAAGTGAAAATGAGCTTGGTACGTCAAGCCCGGTGAGATGGTGGGTTGGGTCAACCTGGTTTTGGCAGGTCTGACCCGGCAGAGGGTCGGACTGGCCCAGTGAATCGCACAGCCTGACCCGAGGGGCGCGGCCTAGCCCGAAGGGGCTCGGCCCATCCGTGGCAGGCGGCCTGACCCGGCTGGCTCGACCAGCTGGCCGAGTGGCTCGGCCCAAGCGGCCGAGCGGTCCGGGGGGGGGGGGGGGGGGGGGGCGCTTTCCTGAACCGGTGGCGCCACCCTCCCAACCGGCCGGCTGAAGCCGGCCGACCTTCCTGGCACAAGCGGCCCGTATGGGCGGGCCATGGTTTCTCTAGCGCGGGGCCCTCCTGGCGCCTCGGGTCTTCCCCGCCCGGCCGACCGGTTTGTCCATTGAGCGGCCCGCAAAACACGGGTCGCAGTCCTCCGAAATGCGGCACCCTCGTGGCACCACGATATCTTCTGTTCGGCCAGCTTAGCCGGCCAGTTCTTCGTCAGTCGAGCGACCCGCGGTTGCGGGCCGCGGTTCCTCCGCATGCGGCCGACGCGCGACCGCCGCCTTCTCCCATTGCCGCCTCTTCCAACGCGTTTCAATCGCAAATAAAGAGTCTACAAATGGTTGTCGGGCCTTGTGCGTTCGGTCCGCACCCTCTGCATTAGGCGGTAAAAATTGGACGAAGTCTAAAAATGTTTCTCAACAAAGAACAAGAACAATTTTAATTAATTAAAATTGAACATAATTCTCCTACCTCGAAATAAAGTCTGCGGTAGTCGGGCATCACGGAAGACGGCGTCGCGGGGAGACGACATCAACTTGTTGACATCGGGGAAGAAGAAGCCGAGGATGGCGTGTCATCGACGTTCCTTGCAGTTGTCTACTTTCCCTTTTTCTTGGCCGAAGATTGAAGGAGACAACCGTCGTTCTTCAGTGGTTCTTCGTTGAAGAACGTAGCTATTCTAAAACTCCAGAGGTTCCCCCACCAAAAATATTTTCTATGAAAATATTATGATATACATCTCCCAATTTTAATGAATCACCAAGAAATTAAAAATAATTCAAAATATATGTTCCAAATTAATTAATAATGTTATTAATTACATTAGTTGGCTTCATTAAGTTTGGGAGGTGGAGAGGCTCCACTTTTAAAAGGGAAGTTGTCATAATAAAAACAAGGGGAGTTAAAGGGGGGTTAAGGGAAGATGAAAAGGTTAGGATCATGTGGGACCCACCTCACAAATATCCTCTCATGGGAGGTTATGTGGGTTTGGGTCCCACCTTGAACTCCCCTTGTGATAAAATAACCAACTTCCATATATAATATTTTGTTCCACAAATTTTATTTATTTCATTCTAAATCCCCAAATATTAACTCTCAACCCGCATAAAACACAACTGTGGTAAAGGTCCCCTTAAGTGAATACCGGCACTGTGAGTTCATTGGTGCCCTCAGATTTTGATTTTGAGCACCGGTTCAAAAGATAGAAAAATCCGCACGTACGTTTACTGAATGTACCCAAACTAAACTTCAAAAATTGATTCCGGGCACACCGGGCCTCGAAATCAGGCGCCGTCAGAAACTGCGGACTCATAAAATTCCAAAGTATTTAAGAAAAAAATTTCCTTTAAATTTCTGAGTATTTACAGTAATAATAATTTATTAAAATATTATTTAATTTAAAAATCCATTAATTCATCAAAATGTAATTATTAATTGAATATTAACAAAAAAACTATTTTTTCATTAAAAACTATTTAAAAAGTAACAATAATAAAATGAATGTATATTCAATATTCTATACAAAAATAATTCACATAATCATATTTTAGGGTCTTGTTAAATAACCTCCTTTTAAACCTACATATGACCTAAGGGTAAGCTGTGCTATGGTGACAGACTCTGGGGGAGGCTCATATAATGTTTCTCGGGTGATAATCTATATTAACTTCCACTTCTCCCATAGGTGGTTCCCTTAAATCTTAACATTCTAAAGGTCATCTTGGGATTGGTCAAGAGCAATGACCTACGATGCTACCTCCTTTCCGAGATCCTAAAAATGGTCTTTGTGAGGAGGAATTCTAATTTATGAGGCAATCACTTCCTTTTTCTAAGTAAATTGGATTTGTTAAAGGCCTATATTTATACTAATAAGGTGATCACTATTCAACGACTATATTAGAAATGATAATAATTATTAATAGTATTTTGAAATCCAAAAACATAAAACCAAGGATGTTAATATTTTATATAACCATTTTACATAATAAGACATTTAATTAGATCAAGAGTAATTTTCATTGATAAAAGTTTGGGTCGTTACAAGTATGAGGGATCCGTTTTAGATATCATCATAGAGGACTTGTTGGAAGAGGTTGTGATAACTTTCAGTTTGATCCATGCTCTGAAGGAGCACATGGTGTCATTGATTGCGATGATGATGCATGGGGCAGTGAGGAAGTGGTGGTTCTTTTTCCATGGGGATCGTGAGGAGTTGATAGTCTCACAAGAGGAGTTTCGAGAAATGTTTACAGTCGAGTTTCTCTCTTAGACCACAAATAAATCCAGTCTCTAGGAGCTTCTTACCCTTCAATAGGGAAGCTTTAGTATGAGAGAGTTCAGGATCTGTTTTAGGAACCTTCTACGATATTCTTAGGACCAATTTCCAGATGAGGAGGCCATAGATAGTAATTTTAAAGAGGATTTTCATCTACAGATCTAGCATCAGGTTTTCCTGTTTATGATGTAGACATATCTTGAGGTGTTGGAGAGAGAATAGATCCTTGAGAGGACATTATCGAAAACCATATATTCAAAAAATTGTATTTGTTAGAATTCCTTACGAAGCAGAGCTGTGGTAAGGGGTTCCCAGTTTTCAGGGAAGAAGAGTTTTCATTCGGCCGTGGGTAGGTCCCGACCCTCAGCATCTAATTTCTTTGGGGGAGCCACCTCTCAAGACTATAACAATGGATCATGCACTTTTTTTCTTGTGTATGATATGATCATCAGTAATGAGAGTGCCCAAACATTCAGAGAAGCCAACGTGCACTAGGTGTTCCACTCGACATTCTTCTATTGAAGCAGTTCCATCTAAGGGAGCTACAATAGGTTATACTAGCTTTGGATAAGTAGAGGGAAGATGGGGCCGACAAAGGAAATACCTGGGAAACTCCCCATCCTCATAAATCAGAGCATGACCATGGTGGTGGTCATTATCAGGGTTAGATATCCCACAAGGAAGGTCGTGGTCAGCTTCATGCTTTATCATTTCCAGCGCCAGGTGAGCCAGATGTTGTTTAGGGTTCCCTTTTCTTATTTTATACTTGGCTGTGTGCCTTGTTTGAATCAGGAGACAAACACTCCTTTATATCACCTACCCTTTTCCAGTATTTTGGAAATGAGGTAGAGAGGCTTCAATTCCATTGTCTTTGACTATGCCAGTTGGAGGTCGAGCATACTTGTGTGATGTATGTAGAGGATGTGAGCTAGTGCTGGGGGAGAACCACTCTTGGAGATATTTCCTATGTTTACAAATAAAACTATAAGATTTTATCCTTGCAATTAAATGGTTGTATTCATTGTAGGCTATCGTAGATTACTTCAAGAGGTAGGTGGTGTACTTTGATGCTGATGGAGAGCCAGTAGTGTTTGTTGGTGAGTGAGACCCTCATATGGGTCAGAGGTGTGTTCCGTCCCTATCATATTTGATGGATGAGATGATGTTGAGTTCTTTAGAGGTTTAACAGTTGGCATTTCCCAAGGTCATAGAAGAGTACCCTCATGTATTTCTAGTAGAGGTTGTACCATTACCCCCTTGACGATAGATCAAGTTTCAGATCGAACTATTTCCAGGAGCATCTTCTATCTCTATGAATCCATATAGATTGACCCATTATGAGTTATGGGAACTTTGTATATATCTCGATGGTCTATTAAAGTGTGTCTTTGTTCAGCCAAGAGTGTCACCATTGGGTGCACCAGTTTTGTTCGTAAAGAAGGATAATAGCCGTTTGCAGTTGTGTATCGATAATCGTCGCTTGAACAAGGTGATCGTGAAAACTCGCTATCATATTTTGTGGATTGATGATTTATTCGATAAACTAAAGGGTGAAATTTGGTTCTCAATGATCAAATTTTGGTCAGGATTTCATTAGATGCATGTGAAGGATGATGATATCTTGAAAACTGCTTTATGTTTTCGTCATGGACATTACGAATTTGTTGTAATTCCATTTAGTGTAATGAATTCTCAAGATGTGTTCATGGGGTTGATTAATTATGTGTTCTGTGATTTCTTGGATATGTTCATGGTTGGTTTCATCGATGAAATACTTGTGTTCTCCATGTTTGAGGAGGAGCAAGCCAAGTACCTGCGTGTCGTTTTTTGAGTTCTTCATTAACGAAAACTATTTGAAAAGTTGTCACAATGTGAGTTTTGGGATCGAGATGTTCATTTATTGGGAAATGTGGGGTCCTAATAGGGAGTATCTTTGTATCTATCGAATATATAAGCAGCTATGTCATGGATATCCCCCAAGATAGTGGCATAGGTGTGAAGTTTCCTTAGTCTTGTAGGCTACTACAAGAGTTTCTTAGCCAAATTCTCTCGGTTTGTGACTCCTCTGATAGCATTGACCTGGTTGGATCAGGAGTTTGTATGGAATAATCATTATTGGGAATCTTTCTCAAATATTAAGGAGAATTTGGTCAGTACTCCAGTTGTTTGTCCACCCGTAGAGGGAGTTCAGTTTGATGTTTACTGTGATGCTTAGCATCTGGGGTTAGGCTGCGTTCTAATGTAGCAGAGATCAATTGTTTCTTATGGGTCTCGGTAGTTGCGTCCCCAAGAATGTAAATATACCACCCACAATATTGAGTTGTAAGTAGTGGTGATTTCCGGAAAGTTATGGATACATTACCTCATTGGAGACAACTTTTTGTTCTTCTCCCATCATAAAACATTGAGGTATATTTTTCCCTATCATGACATGAACTTGCCGCAGTGACGATGGATGTAGTTCTTATAGGATTATGACATCAAAATATCATATAAACATGGTAAGGGGAATGTTTTACCTGATACGCTGAGTAAGAAGTCGTGTAGTGATGCAATGTGTGAATCAGGTGATTCCTGGATAGTAATGGAAGAACATTCAACATTATATCTCGATATGGGAGAAGTTGGGGAAGTGGTTGTCTTTTTCAGATGATGGTGTATTCATCTTTGGTGAAGCAGTTATAAGATTCCCAACTGGGAGATCCCGAGGTGGAGTTCTAGAGATTCCAATTTGTTTTTTAAGAGGCCTCTGATGGTTGGTATAAGGATGAACAACACCGAGTGTTGTATCAGGGAAGGATTTTCCTTCTATTGGTGATGCGTTAGATGGTTCTCTGAGAGTTCCATAGTTCACCTTTATCAGTGCATCCTGGAATGAAAAATATGTACCCATCCATGAGGAGTCTGTTTCGATGGCCTGGGTTGAAGTGTACAGTTGCAGAGTTTCTGTCTTGATGTTTGGTCTCTCAGAAGGTGAAGGCCAACCACCACGGCTCTGGTGGTTTTCTCAAGCTGTTAGATGTTCCTCAATGTAAGTGGGAATACATCTCAATGGACTTTGTTACAAGTTTACCTCATGAACTGGTATTCCATGAAACTATATGGGTGGTATTGTACCATTTAACGAAATCATCCCACTTCATAGCGATCAAGGAGTCGAGCTTAGTGAAGGTTTTGTTGAGGGAATATCTGGAGGAGGTGGTGAGACTCCACGGAGTCCTGGGGATGATAATTTCCATTCAAGATTCTCACATTACCTCTAGGGTATGGAGAGGTCTCCAACATGCTTTCAGTTCATAGCTATGCCTTATAATTTTTTTTCATCCACAGACAGATGATCAGATAGTGTAGACCATCTAGACTCTTGAAGATATGTTGTGCTCTCATGTCCTAGATATTAGAGGTCCGTGGATGAGGCACTTACCCTTGATGGAGTTCGCTTATAATAATAATTTTCACTCCACCATTGGTATGGAAATGTTTTAAGCCTTTTATGGATGAAATTGACATTCTCCGTTATGCTGGACTGGGGTTGGATAATCAGTAATTATCTGACCTAAACTAGTGTAGAATACAACAGAGATGGTTATGGTGATTTCCAATAGGTTGAAGGTAGCGCAAAATCATCAGATTTCCTATGCTGACCATAGGAGGAGACCTTTATAGTTTGATGTTGGGGATCACGTATATCTTAAGGTAACTCCCCGTCATGGGAAGCATATGTTTTGTCGTGGGAGTAAGCTTTCTCCCCATTTTGTTTTTCCTTTCTAGGTGTTTTATCATGTTGGAGTCATGGAATATCAGGTAGAACATCCCCCAAAGATGATCCAGATACATGATATTTTTTGCGTGTCATAGCTTCATCGTTATCTTCATGAAAACTCTCACGTCGTCAATTGGGGTGAGATCCATGTTGATGATGATGTGTCCTTTGAGGAGTGGCCTGTAAAGATAGAAGACTGCAAAGAGAAGATATTGCGTCATCTTGTTGTCCCCTTGGTTAATGTCTTGTGGTAACATTGTGGTGTGGAGGATAGTACATGGGGATATGAGTTGTAGATATGTACTCAATACCTTGAGTTTTTTTATGTTTAACTCTTTTCATGTAACATTGTTCATTTGTGGTTGTTGACCTTTCATGGTTATGAGATGGATTTCTTTTCTTTATTTTTTTGGATTGCTCACTTTTGAGAGGTATCTCCACCAAGAGAGTATTTAGGAACTAGTTATGGTTTCCATGTGGTTTAGAGTGTTCACTTTTGAAGTGGTTGAACTCCTTTGGTGGAGAGAGCCTTGAGAGTTATCTCAAAGGGTGGTTGTTCAGACCCCTTTTATGTCTCCTATCTAGTTGGTTTGAAATTATCATGGATGAGAATGTTTTGAGAGGTATCTAATGTAATGGGACAGACCTCTCTGGTCCATTCCTTTTATAAACTCTAGTGGTTGAGGTATTTTAGGAGGTCAAAGTGACTTATCCCCAATAATTTTCAAAAATTTCTATTTTTGTGAACAATGTTTCCAGTTTTCTGAAAAGTAATATCATTGATACATTTTTACTGTCTATGAGTCATTTTGAAATGTCGGTATGACATATTGAACTATCGGTGTTGGTGTGACATTTTGAAATGTTAGTGTCGACAACTCATTTTGAAACTTTCAGTGTCAGCATGTCATTTTGAACTATTTGTGTCGGCGTCTCATTTTGAACTGTCGGTGTCGACATCTCATTTTGAACTATCAGTATCCGTGTCTCATTTTGAACTATCAGTGTTGAAGTCTCATTTTGATCTTTCAGTGTCAGTAACTCATATTGAACTGTTAGTGTTAGTGTCTCATTTTGTATTGTCAATGTCACCATGTCATTTTGAATTGTCGGTGTTGACGTCTTATTCTTTGAACTGGCATCTCATATGTGAATAGTGATGTCATTGAGACAGATGCGAACAATGTTTCCAGCTTCCTACAGTTTCACCCATTTGAAATTTTCTTTGATGTAAAACAAATTTATGGCCTTTATTTAAGGGATTTAAGGCCAATTCAAATCCTATAACTCCTATCAAAATTTTCCAAATGGTCGATAATCCTTTACTCAGTCAAGATTCATGATCCTTGACAGATATGATCTTAATGGAAAATCTAGCGTATCTTAATCCTATTCTCTGTTTAGATTTTTGAATGGCCGAGATATATTCAGCCTTGTTATTCCTTCTTTTTTTTCTCTCCATGTGATTCAACCCGATAATTTCATCCCATAGGAGTGGTGTGATCGAACATTAATCCTTGGATCGTTTCCCCTGGATGTTTATTCCTACAGAATGTGCAACCTTATTTTGGTTCAAGTAGAAAGTGTCGATCCATCATCAATAGAAGGTATGATCTACCTCTGTTCTTGTATTTTCTTCAAAAATTATTCTCCCATTTCTCCAGGACATGTTATGGAACATGATATCCATGTTTCTAATGGAGTTTTCTTTGGTTTTGGTAAGTGTGGTCGTGCTGTGGCGTCCTCGGGTGGATGCAGTTGTCACGACGAGAGGTTACTATGATCCATTATGTTGGCATGTTCATAAAGAATGTCAAGAACCTTTTCAAGTAAGGTATACGTGGATTATTTATTCTTTTACATGAAACTTTAGAGTTGGAATCTTTTAACCCACTATATCAAAATAGAATTGAAATAATAAATAGTTGAACTAGATAAATAAATTGGTATCAATCGTATGTTATTACCTCTTGTTTTTCTAGATAGTGCGATATCTATGATTGGTTTGTTTAGCATCTCGTTATTGATGGAAATTGGTAAATACTGTAAACATGGATTAATTGTAAATTATTTTTCAATGATAAAGAGGCATGTCAATGAATATGGTTATTTATGTTGTAAATTGATGATAATCAAATTGATGTAGTAAGTATGTTTAATTAATTTGTGGTAGTAATGATAGATTTTTGATTAGGTTGATAATAAATAGAACCTAATTATAATTAATCAAATAATTCATGATAGATTAAAGAGCTAGTTGATTGATAAAATTTAATTCCTTGTAGGGTTATAAGTTACCATCTTTCTTATAAGGATGAGTGCCTTCTGCTTTGGAGCCATGATAACTCATTGTGTGTGAAGTCAGAATGCCTTGTTTAGGGCCAATAGCCCAGTTGCATTATTATTTTTTGCTGCTTGTTATGTGTTATGAGCCTAGATAAATCTTGTGAGATATGGGGGAAGGGAGGAACAATAGTTGTGGTAGTATTTTACCCCTAAAGTGGCTAGATGCATCGGTTTATGCATTTGGGTGTTGGGAATGACACTGAAGATGATGAAACCGGTTGGATGTGAATATCAGATGCTTTCAAAATCTTATTGGTTGTTTCTCTTCTTCACTTTCCCCAGTGTTTAAGGTAGATGGTATTTTTTACTCTGTATCCAAAAGGGGTGAAGGCATGTAGGGTATGCTGTGTTCTTTAAATGTTTGGATTCTTGAGGAAGTATGGGTATACACTCATTATATAGGTGTCATGGACTCAACGGTTAGTTCATCTACTCAGCGTGTTGAACCCCTTATATTTGGTAGCTTATAATTCTTTTCTATAATTCCCATAAATATGGATAGAAATAATTTTTTTAATAATTTTTTGAATAAATGATGTTAAAATCATGGGGTTGGAGCTTGCTGGGAATAAAGGATGAGGTTGTACTTCTGAGAAACTATGGATTGGGTTTAGTTATGCCTAAAGGGCATGGAACTTTTTTGTGATGCTAATGAAATGTAATTTGGAAATGATGAAGGTTATTTAGTGGTTAAAGAACTAATTAACATAATGTGAAACAGTTAAAAAGAGAAAATATTTTTTAATAAAGATCGCTAAATGGTTGTGTTCTTATAAGATATATTGTCTTAGCAGTGGCTGCCAGGAGTCCAAGATATGTTAGCTTCAGTTGAGTCTAAGACTAGGTTTTCCCCATAGAGTGATAGTGAGATAAATTTTATCATGTAATTTTGTGTTTATATATGCTACCCCACCCTATCGATTAGGGAGACTAACACCCCCGAGATTCTGAGCCCTGGGGTATGTTTTCCCCAACATCCTGATGGGAGGATGGATGACTGACTACCCCCTTTAGTCCCAATATTTTCTCTTTATAGTTACTGTTCTGGTAGGCACATCGGCTAGTTTTCCCCATATATTTGTGTAGAGGGTTGTTATGTCTTGTGGTTATTCACACACATATATTTTGGATATAGTTTCCTACGGACTTCTATTGGTGTAACGTGTATATGTTGTGATGGCTTGAGGATCCTTACTTGACGTATGATATATAATAGCTTAAGGAATAATACCCGATGTATGATACACATTATGCAAGCTATGGTGTCTCACAAAAATTACCTGGTTACTTTGGTTACATAGACATGGTGGTTGTGTTGAATGAGGTGCATGTTGTGGTGCTTCACCCAGGTGTCTATGGACAAGCCTTTTTGGAGAGAGATGCTTAGGACGTATGATGTTAGGGAAAAGCTGGAAACTAGTGGGGAAGTGGTAGTGTGGTACCCTTGATATTCTTTATTATATTATATACTATTGTATACGATATATAGTGAGAGTTTCCATGGTGAGTATGAGAACATATTATACCTATTTAGGTGATGAGTAAGTTTTAATTATTGTTCACTATGCTTTAGCATGCTTTATTTACTTTTACATGATAGGCTCTGGGGACAATTCTACTAAGTATATTGATATACTCACCCTATGTTATATCATTTTTTAGGTCACTTAGATTGGGTTGGAGATCAGGCTGGTTACTACTAGCTTGGGGGGGGGGGGGGGTGCATGAGCAATTCAGGATTTGTGGTCGCTGTTGTGTAACTTTATTTTGGTACTTTCAGTTTTCCATTTTCAGTTGTAGTAGTTCTTCCATTACATTACATATGTGTACTTGTGATTTTTTTATATTGCAATATGAGTTGGAGTTCGTTGGTGTCTGTCTTATCTCTTTTTTTTATGTGTTCTCTTAGAGGGTAATTCCCCCCATCCATAGGATTATTATACCCTCGGTGCTAGTCTCCAACCCAAGGCCTACTTGAGGTGGGACAAGGGGGTCACTATCTCCCTTCTCATATTCCCGGCCCAGGATGGGTACACTTTGTTGGGAGGGGGTCATGAAATGTTTTTTATTATACCTAGACACAACTTTATTTGTAATAATTGACTACATTATGCTTTAGAAAACATTGGTGGTGGTCTACTGCGTATTTATCACACCATACTGAGGCCTCTAGTGCATTTTGGTACCTGAGAAGACCTCACATTCATGGGTCCATTGGATTCTGCTTATTCTGTTATGCTAGTACCTATGAGTTAGGATAATAGGACAGGGCTGAAGCTCAGGATTCTGAACCTAATAGCCTTTAAGGCTTTCTTTTCTATTTAATTATTTGTGTATTGTATCATATCTACCTGTTGTATGTTTCTTGATTTATTTTGTTGAATTGTATGGACATGTATAAATAATCATATATTATTAATTATGTCCATTTTATTTAGTTGTTGTATTTATTATCCCATGATTTTCCTATTTTTATTTATTAATTATCCCACTATTGTCTGTTGATTAATTATTACTATAACGGTGTGATACTTTGATAATTAGGGTATAATATCCCTACCATACCATCATTAGAGCCTCGCTACTTGTTGGCGGCCTCTGTCATATGGGGAGGTGTGCTTGATCCTGTTTGGAGACCTCTCTTACATTTGGTTAATAAGTCAGTCGGGATGATATGTAACATATTACATTATAGTTTGTTCACATATTCATATTACATGTAATATTATTTTTTGGTCAGATAATTGCAATATTTTTAATATTATGTTGTTGGGTAGGGATGGATATTTATCTATACCTCCTCAGTAATTTATTGTTATATGATACAATTGGTATAGACTAAAAATACAATAGATATTCCAACACTACTATTCTACATCCTCTAGCGTACAAGGGGAACACCCGATACAGTTTGGTTCTATAACTCCAGAATTGATCAAGTGAACCAAGTCAACATATTATAGTTTAAATAAATTAATGGTAAAAATAATGCTAAAAATCAAGGTATTAATTATAATAGATTATCGTTGATTAATCTATAACAAAAAATATTTATCATATAAGGAGAAAAAAACCTAGAATATAGTAGAAAATAAGTTACTAATTATGGTTGCATTTTTTAGATATTATTTGATATATTTTTTTATAGTATATCATTTATATTTCATATCAAGTGTCAATATTTATATGAAATGATGTTACATCATATAAAATTTTTAATGAGGATAATAAAATCTAAAACCCAATAGTGTGTTTGGAAGAATTTTCCTCATTAGTGACAAGGAATTCACTCAACTATTATTTATTTAATCTATATAAAATGGAATATTTTATGGATATTAATGGAAGGAAATATTATAAAAAGCATAAAATAATAGATTAAAATTATTTATCAAATTAGGGATGTATATTCTATTGATTTTGATTCATAAAATGAGTTAGAAAAATGTAAATAAAATATAATCTACAATATGATAATTATTTGAACATTGATGAAAAATGATATAATTTTCCCGAATAATATTTTAATGTTAAAGCATTGGACAAAGAAACTATGTATCAAAAATCTATATAATATTCAATGTAAAATAGTAAATCTTATATTGGTTAATATAACTCTTTTTATGATTATATTACACCCAATAGGACAAGAGATATGTAATATATTAACAAAATTGTTAACATAACTGATGAAATACCATATTTATTTGAAGTGGTTGGAAAAGAAAAGAATATGTTATATTAATGTATTATGTGAATGATCAGATTGAACAAAATAAGATAATGTTTTTAGTAATGAAACTAAAATGATATAAAGCTATTAGGACCAAATAGATCTTTTAAAATAAACATTATTAATATAAAATGGGGTTGGAAGAATAATGATAGAATTCTATGAAAGGTTTATTACTAGTTTTATGGAATTTATATAGATGATATTTTTTCTCCCAATTTATGACCTGATGTAATTATATTAATCATTTGATTTTTTTAAAATGAAAAAAAAATTCTTAAGTAATGTATTGATTGGTCTACAGATTTACTTGTTAAATGAAGAATTTTCAATTTATCAAACAATTATGATTTATGTAGTTTATGATGGGGGATAATCATTATATAAATAGGGATTATTATGAGCTATAACAAGCTCATAATTCTTAGTATATCTAATGAAACAAATATTTAATGATATTATAGTTTAAAATATAATGTGTGGACAATAATATCTATGAGAAGAGTTCAAATTAAAGGCCATTCATGATATTTTTATATGTATATTTGGTTACATTTTTATCAAGAATTTTAGTATTTTACGAGAAACTCATTAATGTCATGAAATAAGAATATGCGATGTCAACCTTTTGAGAACCCAAATATTTTGGTGGATTAGATTATACCCAACAATTTTATAACAAAATTATCAAAAATATAATAATACTGGTGAAATAATAAATTAATATGGTTTTAATTAAAATAAATTATTATCTAGACCATTTTTTATTTGAAAAAAACATTGAAGAAATGAAGATAGAAATGATATGAAATCGATAACATATATGAGATTGACTAGAAATATTTATACAATAGAAAAGTTACCTAATATTGGGTATATAATATATTTTGTTACATGAAATATATGTGATTTTTCATAATAATATATCATGGTCATAAATATGATACTCTACTATGTAATGGAACTCTTAAATATGGGGTTTTAGGCATATTATGATAAAAAAACTAAATAGAATAGAATAATTTTAATTTTATTGAAGATCTGAATGATAGATGTTCATCAAGTGGTTTGGAATATTATTTTAGAGAAAAATGGATTCTCAAATACAATATTTAATGTTTGTGATCACCAAAAGATATTGTTAATAGAATTTAGTGGCCATAGAATGATCACTTTTACCAATTTTTGTAGCTTATTTATTAATGAAGGATCATGGTAGATGATAAATACTACATTAGATGCTCACTAGATCCTCTCCTTGATCCAATTACGAAGGCTATCATTATTCTATACACCGAAACATGGTATCCTTTAGTAACTTATTTTCACAGTTGCTAAAGATAATTATTTTTAAATTATAAGACAATGTACATTCCATAAGTAATATATAAAATATAAAATGAAATACAATTAAAAAATGAAAATTTTAATAATATTTTAAAAATAGAAAAAATTATCTTATCATTCTATTAATAATATAGAGACATCCCTCAATTTAATCCTTCATTGATCTTCATACATTATATCAAAACTAAATACTAGTTAAAAATCATATAATATTTAACAAAAAAACTAAAAAGAACTAAAAAAATACACTCCATTTGTTAATTTATATGAATAATTATTACTTTTAATATAAAAATAACAACTTAAAATAATAAATAATAAATGAGATATAAAAATATAAAATTGACGATTTTAGATCTAAAAACCGAACTTTCAATATTTCTAAGAAAAATAAATTTTATAATGTAATGTTGTATATTTTTACATGTAATATATTAGTGTATAGTCATTGTACTATTTTTTCATGATAGTTATAGGTAATTTTTTAGGTTTGACCGAATATCATATTTTTTTTACAATTTTACCCTAAATATCATTTTATATTAATTTAGACCACATCATGCATCTAAATTACATGAGGTATATTTATACATGTAAAAAATTAAATAGTGGATGTTAGAATTCAATTTCATAATAGTTATATATAATTTTATTGGTTTTAGCCATTTGAAATAATTTTTAATGAATTTTAAATCCTAAAAAAATATTTTTGGTTATTTCGATCTCATAAAAAGATAGATTGAAGGAAAATATATTCCCACTTATTTAAAATTATATAATTTTCACTTTTTTATTATTTGAAGGAAATATATGGATATTTGTGATATTTGACCTTTTGGTCATGATTTTAAATACTCATTCATAAAAAAACCACCTTTTCAGTGATATCAACCACACATCATGGAAAATTGATGTTTCTTAAATCAGTATATTTAAAAGATTAATTAATAAAATTTTTACTATTCAATAATTATAATTTTTGGTTGTTTTCTTTTTTTGACACATTAATTGATGATTCATAATAATAAAATTAATAAAAATGCACCTTTTTCATTATAAAGAAAAAAAATAGATTGGAATGATGTATATTACTACAAATAAATAATTAAATAGAGGTTATATTCAAATGGTTTAACCAATATTCAAGGAAATTTTATTGGTTTTTCCACTTTGATGAACTTTTTTGGAAACTCATAAATATAATAAAAATTGTTTTCTTGGGCATTATTCAAATAATGTATGTAATATTTGAATGTGGCATATTTTTATTTCTAAAAAATAAAAAAAAAATGTTTTAATTAAAATTTAATTATAAATTTAGGTCATTGGATATGTTTTGAAATTTTGAAATATGTTTTTTACTATGAAATCAATAAAAACACACATTATAGTTTTCCTAAAATTTAATGATAAGTGATGATTTTGTATTAATTTAGTGAAAATATGATGCCATTATATTGGTGTGACCAAATAACGTGATGTTAATCCATTTTTAGTATTAATATTATATTTTAATTATATTGAACATATAATACATAAAACTGATTTTATATCTATACAAACAATTTAAAAAATTAAAATATAATAGTTTTCCTAAAATTTAATGATAAGCTAATGAAATTTTCTACATGATCACCATTTGTGACCCATTTTAAAAAATTATATCTTTAAAAATTCACTTTTTTTTTTAATTTCAAACACACTACATTTTAAATTAATGGGGTTTTCTAATCTAACATGGGATAAATTATTTTATAATTATTTATTATTATTTAAAAACATTTAGAGTTAATTTTATTTCCTATAAATATTGAAAAAATTACATTCTAAATAAAAAACATACTATTGTACATTATGAGAAATCTTTAAGTTGGATTGATGTGTGGTATACTCACATATGTCACAAATCTTATAAATGTATTCTTGATGTGATTTCATTTAATTTTTGATCATTTTCATTTATTAAGACCTTTGATGAACATATTTAAATCCATTTAAAAAAATATACTTTTCAATTATTTTTACTACACCACACATCAGGTGGATGTGTGTTCAATTCATATAGATTCAAACGATTTCCATAATTTCTCACATGGTATTTTGTTATACTATGAGATCATTTTCTAGATATTTGGAACATGTTTTGGGTATTTTAACATAATATAATGTCATATTCGGCCTTTCCAAGAATGTTTAATGTTATATTGAGGTGTTATATATTTCAAAATGTCACATAATAATTAGTTTTTATTATCCTATGATTCATGTACATTATTAGAAAGTTTTTTTTATTTTTTGAACTTGAATCTAAATTTAAAATATCTTTTTTCTAATTTTATTTCGTTCATCTTCGACCATCGAACATCAAAATGTTGATTCTTATATTTTTACGTGTCAATAATTAATTTTCAACCATAACATAATAATTTTACATCCATATAAGTCTATTTCCAAGATTTTTAACATTTAATGAATATTTGAAAATGGGATATATGATTAAAGGTCTGATTTTTTTTAATTTCAATCCCATATCTTGTAAAAATCTTGATACATGAATTTAGTTATTTCAAAGAATATTCTATAATAAATTTATTTTGATTTCAATAAAATAAAATTTTTTACTGAGTTTTCTACTTTTTAGAATCATTGTTTATATATTAAATCAACATAATCACACCCCAATCATTTGAATAAACAAAAAAGTTATATTTACAATATGTTTAGCATATAAAAAAATACAAGTTATTATCCTGCAATTTCATTGTATTCAGAGGCAGTTTGCTAAGTTTTCATTATTTTATACATGTAATTAACAATTTTAAATATAATATAACTATTTATTGGTAGTTCCAATGAAAAATAATTATCGAATGATATGTGGATTATTTATAAAACTATGGATATAATAAGTTTTCATTTTCATTTAATTCCTTGATAATATCTTTTATTTTTATCACTTAGTACCCATTATAGATTTTTTTACTTTTATGTCAATAAGAACAATATTTTGTCCTTATTGATAAATTCTCAAGATTGATTGATATGTTTCTATTCATATATTTCCTAAATTAAATTATGATCTATGTATTGTGATTTAATTAAAATCCATGATTAAACCCAATATTATAACCCTTTAATACATATTTTCATGAACATTAAATTTAATAAATATTCATTTTTTATTTTTCCCATATCTCATTTTTTATTGTGGTGGGATTAGTATTTACATGTAATAAATTAATCAATGACCATTTTACTGTTATTTTAAATTATTTGGAGGTCATATTCATCGTTTTGATCCCTTGAATCTTGTTTTCTAACTTTAAAATCATAAAAATGAACATTACACAATTTTTTTTAAAAAAAATTCAATGATAATTATTATATTTTTATATATAAAAAATTAAAATAATCAATTTAGTGTGATTTTGTGACAATCTGAGGTAACTTTCTGGGTTTTGATAAAGTGATGGAAGTTTTTAAAATTCATTAAAATACTTTAAAACACATTTTTGGTCATTAAAACTACACCATACACCATATATTTTTATTATATATTAATATATGTAAAAAATTAATTAATTATCATTTTCCTATCATCTAAATGTAATAAAATTATATTTTCCCATTTTTATAATTTTATATATACTTCATAGCTTTTAAATGAATAGAATCACATATATCTTATTTTTATGTAAAGTATAATTAGTATTGACATTTAGTAAAATCTTATAAAAAACATTACATGGATTACTTTCATATGAATTGATGAAAAATTTTATATATTTTGGTTTGTTTTGACACTTTGAAATGTGTTTTTAAATAATTTTAAAACAAATAAAATATATTTTCCTATGATTTCAACCACACTACATGTTTAGATTATATATGATCTATTTTTAAATTAAAAAACTAATCAGGGATCATTTTACAAATATTTATTCATAATATACTATCGACATCTATTTTATTACCCTTTGATTTAGGTTTGTAAATATATTTATGAAAACACACACTTCTAATCATTATGATAAAACTATAATTTAAATTAATATATAAAATATTAATACATTTAACAAATAAATTAATTTTTTTTTTGCTAAAAAAGTTTCACAAAAATATATGATTCTTTATTTTTGACCCTTTGACATGTTTTTAGGTAAATTTTTATATATTAAAACTAATATTTCACTCATCTTATAACACAAAATACATGACTCATATTCATTGAATTCAAGAAATCCAAAAAGTAGTCATTTTTCTTATATAATTTCATTAAATCAGGATGTCTTTACATGGGTTTTCCCCTTTGATTAATGTTTGTTTACATTTAAATCAATAAAACTAAGAATTATATATTTTGAGTGAACTAATAATCATATTTATATGTAGTATATTATTATATTTATAAAATTAATGAATGATAATTTTCCTATGATATAATGAAATTATATATTATTTTCCTTGGTTTTAACACATTGACATAAATTTTTGAAGAGACTGCAATTTATTAAATTTATATTTTAGTCACTCATATCACTATACACATTAAATTGTTGTGTGGTTATTTATACCTTGTCAAAATAAAATAAATAATAACTATACTATGATTCCATGAAAATCCAATAATTTCTTAAAGGTGTTAACTTTCATGTTACTATCCAAGATAGTAGTATTGTAAATAAAAAATCTTTCAATAATTAAAAATTGAATTTAATTATACTCAAATAAATTGAATTATCAAAAAACTAAAAATAATGAAACACACTTTATGTATATATCGAATCCTCTATAGGATCAATTATAAATTTAGAAAACACCTCATTAGCTACATCTATACATTAAATCAATGAAATCCTTTATATTATCAAATTATTAACAAAAAAATATATAATAATTATTTATTTTATATTTTTACTTATGTTTTTTCAAAAATTGTACCATTAATGAGATGTTGAATCCAAATATCATCTATATGTTACTATATATGATATTATTTATCCCTTTATTATTCTTTTAACATCTCAAACTAATGATCTATTGTTCAAAATTTAGTCTTCACTTGAGAATTTACCTCATCCATTATATACATCCATTCATCTATTCATAGAACCATCAAAAATTAAATACAAAAAACATGTATGTGAATCATATTCCATATATCAATGAATAAAATAATTTGACACATACTACGACGTGTTTAAATATCTCATCTCTTAGAACAACATAATATCACATATTCTATACCAGCATTTCCATATTAACATCAAACTACACCTATCAAATATACATAATTAATTAATGAATATACATAAATATATCTTTAACATTAAAATAAAATTTCCCATAAAATTTAAATATTGAAAAATCATAACATTGGGAAGAATGCTTATTTTTTCCTCATATATTTTAATATTTGATCGGTGGGGTTACTCCACTAGAAGAACTATATATATAAAATGATAAAATGTTGTTAACATTCATATCATACTATAACAATTAAATAATTTAATGAAAAATTAATTTTAAATGGACATCATTTCTATATTTTAATAGAATATGATAGATATGTCAAGATATCATTCCCCAATGTGATCAATTATGTAAATGATGATATAAAAAAGTCTATATTTAATAAAATTAATTTTTATAGATATAAAATTTGAAGGTCATTAATCAACTTGATAGAAGAAATCATGCAATTTTTTCTTAAACAAGACTAATAAATAGAAAAATCACGTGGCATGGTGGGAGGAATCACTTACAGTAAATTTTGTAGGATTAATATTATAACACCAACAAATTCTATCATTTGACCTCACTTTATCCCCATATTTTAAATTTTCCATAATTTTAAAGATTTTACAACAAAATATAGAAAAAAAAATCTTGATTGGACACTAGATTATTTTATTCTTAAAAAAATATTTCTTACCTATATTAATCATATTTTAAATTACATGAGAATTTATATATCAACATTAAATTATAATGCATCCATGATAAATAAATAATCTCTTATTGGAATTATTTCTACAAGTGAGTTATAAGGGTGAATCCATGGAGGCCTTTTATCAAGTTCCCTAGAAGAAAAATAAATAATCTCAACCCTATTACAACAGTATGAAATGTTTATTGAAATAATAAATCATGTTGTAAACAAGATTTAAAGATCAAACAACTTGACCTAGGCCATTTTAATTTATATAATATTCCTTAGATATAATTTAAAAATAATTTATAATAAGATAAACATTGGATAAGTTCTCTAATTTCAAATACATATACTAATGGGGGAATGTGCATACATAAAATAAAATTAAAATAATAGAAAATTAAAATTACACCTAACAACAATACTAGATAAGGCACCCTAAATTTCTTACGACCCATAAAACAATTTCTAAAATAAAACAATAATAATTTGTGAAATTTTTTAACAAATACATCATAAAAATTATTATCCATGACTAGAAAAATACATGTAGCATTTCACATATCATGAAAATAAATATATCTCCATGAATGATCACTCTTTCCACTTAAAAATAACATTCTTATAAAATTATTATGGGTTTCCTTGAGTATTCTAAAGAAAAGTTTTAATATTAGGCACTACAACACCCTATTACCTTTCTATCAAGTACAATATAATTATTGGTTTTGGTTTCCCTTTCTATTGAGTGATTATTTCCCACCATGAAATTTGTTGGATACCTGTAATTATGAAGTTAGATATTTCTTGGAGTTTTTTTTCACAAAAAACCATTTATTTTGTTTGATGGGAGGTTACATGACATGTAATGGTATTATAGACATGTAATGGATGCTATAATGATCACATGAAATGAATGAACATAGTTAGAATTTGATAAGTTATGTAAGGGTTACACTTCATGTAATGTAAACAACTGGTTTTTAAATAAAGGGTGACTTTTTTCAAGTGTAACTTAAAATGTAATAATTTTACAATGTGTAAAGTATTATGAACCATGTAATTCCCCTTGTTTCAAAATTTTTGGATTTTTGCAGACGCTTTAGGATTCATTATCTTTTTTATCCACCTGATCTTGGAAAGATCTCTTACCCTATGAGATTTTGGGTGACTCATTTCCTTCCAGATCACTCCCTTCAGCAGTTGATCAATAGATATTTGTGTTTCATCACTTCGAATAACTATTCCTTTGGATTTATTACTCATTTATATATTGTGACACTATTTATAGTATAAATTTAGGATTAAATCATGTTTTCTATAAATCCTTTTTATTCACATATCATTCCTTGTCTTCTGAAGGATGATCTTTTGGTTTCCAATGATCGTTGTCAAAGATAGTTTGGTTTTATATTTCATTGAGGTAGTTGAATACATCGAGGAATTAAAATTTCTTGAATTTATTATTGTTCTTATTAACTCCTTTATATTTGAAAATAAATTTCATGTGATTAATTTGAAAAGTGTTTGGGTTCACATTTTAAATGGGATTTTTCTTTTGAATTTTTTTCCCTTTATTTGGATGAAAATGTATTTTTAAACCTAAATGAACATTGGAATGGATTGGAAATGTTTTTTTAATTGTGAGTTTTTTTTGAAAATAGAAATTGACAAACATTGAAAATTAGGAACCTTGGGTGCATTGGGAAAGAGACATGGGTTTCCTTAATGCCTGTGACACCACTTAGAGGAAACCTATTCTATATTAGTTGACTATGGTGGGAATCAATATTAGTTGGATCCAAAATTATTTATATTTCAATTTTTAGTATCTTGTATGTACTATCAAAAAGGGTAGGGCCTCGCTTGAGGTGCATTATTGTTTTATGTGTTTTATTTCATGATAGATTAATTAATGGATTTAGTATCACATGTACATTTATATTATGTATTATTACCTTCTTTATTTTATGGATATAATGTTTCTAAATTCTGAAAACATGATTTTTATTTTTTGAAGAATCCCAAGGATTATTTGAGAAATGTTTTTAAATTTTTTTATTTATAAAAATTCTTCTAAAAATGTTCTATTTTAAATATAGAACATGTGTGTTCTTGATAATAGAAATTATATAGTTTTTTTTGTTTACTACTGGCCTCTTTGTTCAAACCCCACTTATGCCTTTGGGTTGATGTGGGACTTGTTATGTAGCAAATAGGTAAAGGGAAGCGCATTCTAGGGCATACTGACTTCTGTTTATGTAATTATTTCTATATGGGATGCTTTGTTGAGGTGATAGTTGGTCACATGGAGTCCTGTTAGTCACGAAATATCATTATTCCTAGTTTTTCCCATTTCACATAGTTGTATCTCCCATTTTTCTGCTATTTAATCTGGTTGTATGTCCTATTTATCTAATATTCATCATTTTTATCTTTATTATACCCCAACCCATAATGTGAATACATAAATGAATAGTCTAGTTCACTTGGGTAGTATTATTACTGTATGGTGTCAAAGGGGTTACTCAACCTGATATATGTCAACGCTACCTGATTTGGTTGTGTATCTTAGTTAGATATGAGTAGGA
Organism: Viscum album; assembly: GCA_963277665.1. Classification (NCBI taxonomy): domain Eukaryota; kingdom Viridiplantae; phylum Streptophyta; class Magnoliopsida; order Santalales; family Viscaceae; genus Viscum; species Viscum album. Next base: position 1,433,845,746 of record OY728141.1, read on the forward strand.
TTATCATAATTTGGATAGTATGTGAGGAAAATGGACCTAGAAATCTAACTACTATGACTGAATTTCAGTTTCCATTGGTGGACAAAAAATCAATACCAGTTATAAGACCTGGTAGATAGGTTAATTTGAATAAATGGAATGAGAAATTTATCTAAATTAACCATTATAATAATATTAGTAACTTGGAATATGTATGTTAATTTTAATGAACTATGTGAAATATTTATTTATATGGACAATTTCCTTTCAATGGTGTTACCTTTTTGTGTTATAATTCATAATTACATTAAAATATTATTGTTTTAATTTTTTTTTGGATTTTAGAAGTTGTTTAAGTTGTTTTTTATTTATCCCCTTACTAATTGGTTATTATATTATATTTAATAGATAATTCCACATTGAAGAGATCTTCCAAATACGAGAGGGGAAACTGCAAGGAAGGTTCCATAGAAGGATCCTCTAGTGGAACCTTCTCTGGTTGATGTAGTTATTTGTACTATCCATACTATGGGTTTGGTTAGTTCCATAAACCCAAGATGAATATTGGATCATGGATTAGAATTTATCAAGAAGAATCCACCTACCCTCTAGGATACAAAGGTACCCAAGAGTTAGGGAGTTTCCTAACAATACTAAGAGTATCTTCATATTTTTGAGGAATCTCTAAAATTTATCAGGCAGGTTATGCCACATATATGTATGGGAGATAATATTAAGGTAGTGGGACTCTTTATATCATGATAAGTTTCATGAAGGTATTAATTGGGGTTTTTTTCTAGAAAATAATCCATCCAATGTTTTATCCTGAGATATTATTTGTCGAAAATATCTAGGAGTTTATGACCTTGGAAAAAGGGGAGTGCACTATTCTGGAGTACACCACTTGTTTTGCTATGTTGGTGCATCAAAAACAAGAGCATTTCACTAATTATTACCTGAATGCTCAGGGGTTTGAAATGGGGCCAAGGGACGATATGAGATTAATGATAGTTATTTTTTGGCTTCTTAGCATTGTGGAGGAAGTAGATAAAGAAATATTGGTTGAGACAGATATAGCTGGATGGACAGGTTTGGGAGAATCTTTAGTTGGTGCAATGGTTATCCATAGTTCTTCTTCTAGTCAGAAAAGGAATCACATGGGTGATCAATTTTCCACAGTATCATTTTTAGAGGATTCAGCAGAGAAGTAATGGGTTTTCTTATACCAGTGTGGGAGACATGGTCATTCCAAACCTCATTGTAAAGAGGCTAATAAGTGTTGTCTTATTTGTGGGAAATCATTCCATACAAAACATTACTGTGACAAGATGTCCCAAGGAAATAAGAAGGGACCCACTTTCACCAAGGGATCGTAGGTTCATTTTCATGCTCCTAAGGTTGGTGGGTCTCATTATCACGATAATGGGGATGCCCAATAGGCTATGTTGGTATGAACTTATGTGGAAAAGTGTGAGCCAAAGTAATATGAAGTAGGTCTAGCTAATGTCAGAGGTATAATGTTTATTTCATATTTTATGGTTTTATACTTGTTTGATATAGGTGATAATCGTTATTTTTATGGTGAAATCTGGTTGACATGTTGGGTTTGTGTTCAAAGCATATACTTATCTTTTTAGATATTTCCTTTTCTTTGGGAAAGAAATCCAAGAAATTCAAATTACCCATATGTGGGGTGTTGATAACTTCCATTAAGGTGGGTTAGGACTTCATAGTACTTGTTTAAGACATATTCGACTTGATTTTCGCTATATATATGATGATCATCATAAAGGCCTATATATAATGATTTCACATCTAGTTATAGTTATTATCTACTAATGGGGTTACTCATGTTATCCATGGTTAGTGGGACTCTAGATTATGAAGGGCCGAGCATGTTGTTCTTTATGCCAATATAATATCATACTAGTTTTTAGAAGTTTTCAGGATGAAGTTCACCCTTTATTGGGACTTAAGATACCTATTATTGTGAGTGTGAACTGTGAGATCTTTCCTAATAATATTTCTTGTTTACCACCATGGAGAGAGGTCAATTTTACTATTTACCTACCCCATGGAATGATTCCCATTAATATTCCATCATATTTAATGTCACCTTTTATACTAGTGGAACTTAAATTCCATCGTGAAGACATAGAATCTAAAGGATTTATTCATCCTAGAAAGTAAACATGAGATTATCCTTTACAGTTTTCTATGAAGGTATAATAATGTATCAAGTTTTTTATTGACTATAAAATGTTGAATAGGGTAACTGTTAAGAAAAATTATCCTTTACCTAGAATTTATGATCCTTATTATTGACTTAGAGGGGTCCATTCATTTTCCAAAATTGACCTCCGGTCAATGTACCATAAGACGAGAGTCTGATAAGAGAATATAACCAAGACAATGTTTTGGTGTGGATATGGGAATTTGATGTTTCTATTTATACCTTTAAAACTCAATAATGATGCCATTATATTGATGGGTTTGATAAACTAGATCATTGTTCGGTTATTTGTCCCTTTTTTGTTGTGTTTTTTAACAATATATAGATTTAATCCAAGTCATTAGAGGAACATGTGGACCATTTCAGTGTCATTCTTTGAACTATTTTTGAACATCACCTCTATGAAAACCTTCAATGTGTGAGTTTTGGATTTGAGAGGGGACATTTCATGGTAATGTGATAGCTGATATGGGTATCTCAATGGATCTTGAAAAAGTACAGGTAGTAATGTTTTGGGAAAATCCTAGAATCATGTTTGAGATCTGGAAATTCATGGGGTGACTGTTTATTACAAATGATTTGATCGGTACATCTACAATATTTTATCTCTAATAGAATATTTGACCTATATGGGTGTAAAGGTTGTGTGGGATGAAAAATGTTAGAAGTATTTTCAGGAGCTTAAAGTGAGGTTGAATTTATCTCCATTGTTGATTCTCCTCAAACCAAGATTGGATTATTTTGTTTTTTATGATGCATTAGGTATGGGATTGAGATGTTTCTTGATGCAAGGGAAACAAGTTGTCGATTATGGATCATGATAGTTACACCATATTGAGAAGAACTACCCTAAACATGATGCTGATTTGGATATAGTTATGCATGCACTCATGATGTGTTATCACTATCTTTTTTTTGAATGATTTTCATTACATTATGGTCAAAAAGTTTGATGTATGATTTCACTCATAGGTATCTGAAAATACAATTGAGATACTAGGTTGGGTATCTTCTATTCATTGATTTTGATATTTTATATACCCTTGGGAATGGAAACTGGGTTACCGATGCATTAAGAAGAAGAGTACTGATACAAGTAGTGAATGAATAAATTAAATGGTGGCCTCTGAGGAGTTTTTTTGAAAAGGTTATATTGGGAGTGAAAGAGGTTGGAGGATAGTTTTTATTGGATTTGATAAATGATGATTCTTAATTTGATGATTGAGTTTGACTTGAAAATATGATAGAAACTGATATTAGACATTTATGAGAGATCCTAAATATAGGGGAGACCATGGTGAGTGGTCATTGTATCGTAGTGGAGCATTGTGATTTCATATTAGTTTGGTTGTTCCTTTTTTTCAGAGATAGGAGTGGTTAGATAGTATAAATTAGTAATGTTAGTTTGTGCACCCCGAGTCTATATTGATGTACCATAATCCGAGGATCCAGTATTGGTTGTCAGGGATGAGGTGGGAAATTGCAGATTTTGAACCATGATGTCTCACATGTCATTGAGTTAAGGAAAAACTCTAGAGAACTATAGTTTTGTTGCAGCCTTTACCCATTTTGGTATGAAATAGAGATGAAATTTCAATGTATTTGATCATTTTTTACCATGGAATCCTAGTGGAATGGATTTTTTTTTAATATCTACAAACCCAATAAATCAGTTCATTTCATAATAATAAAATAAATGGTTAATGTAAAACAGATTTTGGATTTATATGTTAAATAGATTGTGAGACTTTATGGGGTTATCTCCATAGTAGTTTTTATAGGGACCTGAGGTTCCGATATAAATCCTGGAATGATTTGTAGGAGAAAATGGGTTCCATGTTGAAATTTATTATGAATTATCATCCGAATATGGATAGACAAAATTAGTGGGTTATCTATGATATTGAGTATTTGATCTAGGATTTTACGCTTCATTTTAGTGGATCGTGGTCCAGGAAGTAGCCTTTGGTTGAGTTTTATGATAATAATATTTATATGTATTCAATCAGGACATCAACCTTTGAGGCTTTGAATGGGAGGCCATGTCGATCTCCATTATGATGGGTTTAGTTGGGATATTTTTCCTTGGTAGGACCATGTTTGGTTCTAGAGACGATAAAGATGGTGAAGTTATTCCATAAGGGTTTTATCATTCCATAGAGTTATCATATTTCATATGTGTACCATACTCATCGTCTATTAGAGGTTTTCGTTAATGATCAGGTTTTTCTCATCCACACATAGGACAACACTGGTTGGGTTTGCATGGTAAGATGACACCATGGTTTAAGGTCCCCTTTGAGAATATTGAGTGACTGCAGAGTGTAGCCTACCAGTTGGAATTGACTTCGAGTTTGAAATGGATCCATGATTTTTTTCATGTTTCCCAATTGATGAGGTATATACAAGATCATTCCCATGATAATTGGTGGGATGATATAGACCTTCAACCATATACCACATTGGTAGAGAATGCAATTCTGATTATGGATTTATAGGATAAGGAACAGAATGGTAAACCAACCCCATGGTTTGAGTACTTTGAAAGTGAGGACATTATATACATGAGATGTGGGAGTGGGATTAATTTATGAAATTTTTGTGGCCTTCTCTTTCAAAAAAATCCAAGATCATGAAAACTTTATAGGGACAGAAAGCATTTATAGTGGGGAGATTATAACTCTGAATCTAAATTCTACAATGATTTCTTTAATCCTTACTTTTGGTTTCCATTTTCATTGATATTTTATTATCAAACATTAAATTGGGAGGATAAATATAAAGGTGAAGTGTGGGATTTGTTGGGTTTTTTCCACAAAAAAACCTTCTTTTTATTATTTTACATTGGGCAGTTACTTGATGTTTAACGGTGTTACACAATTAGTAATGGCCGCTAGAAAGATCCAATGAAATGAATACACATCATGAGAATTTTACACATCTTGTAAGGGTTATACATTTTGTAATGTGAAAAACTATTTTTGGATTAAAAGGATATTCATTTTTCATAGAAACTTGAAATGTAAGAATTTCATTACGCGTAATGTATTAAATGCTATGTAATTCCTAACATTGAAATTTTTAGTGCATATTATGGGTGTTTGAGGCTTCATTTTCTCTTCAAACCTCCTCCTCTCAAATAAATATCATTCCTTATGATATTTTGGGTGAATAATTTCCCTATGAGCCACTCTATTCAGTAGTTGATCAATAGTGATAGGTGTCTGTCTCTTCGGGTATGAATTCCTTTTATTTTCTTCATTGTTTTTAGTTCATAGAATCATTTTCAATAGTGATTTTTGATCAAATCAAGTTTTCTATAATTTTTTTATTCTATTGTCATGCCTAGTCTTCTAAAAGATGATCTTCTTGTTTCAATTCCCAGTTTTAAGAGGCGGTTAGGTTTTCTATGCCTTTGAGGCAGGTTGATCTATCAAAGAGTTCTAATTTTATGAATTTATTATAGTTTTATTAATTCCTTGAGACTTTAAATGAAATTACATATGTTGAAATTGAAAAGGGAATGTTTTTGTTTTTTAATGGATTATTTATTTGAAAGTATAATTGCCTTGATTTGGAAGAAAGTGTATTTTCAAACCCTAATTCATATTGTCTTGGAATTGAAATGTTTTTATAAATATGTGAGCATAATTTTTAAAAATTATATTGACAAACATTTTACAGGGTGGAGCCATGGGTGCATCGGGAAAGAGACACATGTAGTATTAGTGTCTTTGACACCACTTGGAGGTAACCTCTTTTATATAGATGTTTTTTGAAAGGAATCGATATTAGTTGGATCCATCCTGATGCCTTTTGGAATGTGAGTGTCTAGTACATATTTTTTCATAGTCTAGAGTCTAGATGGAAGGTGAATTGTTATTTATGGTTGATTATTTCAGGATAAATTATTTCATGGATTTAGGATAACATGTTTATTTATATTCAGTATGTTTACCTAATTTGTTTAAGACTCCCATGTTTCTGGATTTGAAAAAATTGATATGATATTTGGGTAAAAACCCAAGGATTATTTGAGAAATATTTTCAAATTTATTTATTTATAAAAATTTTTAAAAAATATTTTTTTAATGTTGGAACATGTGTATTATAGATATTATAACTTCTATAGATTCTCTGGCGGTTTCGTATAGGGAAATGTTTCTCACTCCCTACTTCTCCCTTTAAGAGGATGTAGTCATTTTTTTCAAGACACAAGTAAAGTGAATAGAATTTTGTAACATAGAAGCATATATTTATGTAGCTATTCTATTTGGGTTTCTTTGTGGTGGTGGAAGGAGGTCACATGGATAATTTTTACTCTATACATTCCGTTCTTCCTAGATTATCCCATTTGGACTAGTTTTATCTACCTTGTTTAATCTTTGTACTCTGGATGTATGTCTTGATTCCCTTATATTTCATAATTGTATTTTTATCTTCATTATAACTCACCCCTTTAATGGGATGACTTTTGTGGCCGGCCTAATTGATCTAATTTGGTTTGTTACAAGCTATAATATTTAAATATGAAAATCAACTCTTCTGGACATTTTAAATGCAACATTTTTGTTTAATTATGTTCTATTAATGTAAATCAACACTACATGCAATGATAGTATATATGGATCATTTTTGACCTAGTCAACTCTATATAATATATATTTATGTACCACCAAACTAAATTGTTAATGGTAAATTTTCATTCGACTAACTATATTTACCTAATAATAATTAAATTATAAATATTTTGATCCATGACTATATATAACTTATTTTATGTACCACAAAAGTCAATTCTAGTGGCATGTATCAACTAATAGACAACCAATACCAAAATTTTGATTATCTTAATACACATAAACATCACTACATTATAATAAAATTTAATTTTCATCAAAATACGTGTAACAGTGATTCATAAAAAATAAAAAATCAACTAATTAATCGAATTATCCAAAAAAAAATTGATTACCTAAATCATGTATCCTATAAACCTGTAAAAATAATTTAATTCAGTGATAGAAGTGATGTTAATATAAGACCAAAATTCATTTTAATAAATTTTAAATCAATTATATATGTATCTTAGTTTTGAATAATTAATGATATTAGTGTAAATAAACATTTTGGATCAATTTTTTTTATGGTTTAGGTCCTTTACCATCTAGAAAATAGAGATATAAACATGAAATTAGAAAATAATTTCAATAAATTAAGTATAAAAAAAATATTCAAATATATATATTATTTTATAAATCATGTAATGGATATTGTTTTGAATAACACATATCAAAGAGCATGATCCCACACATCGTTGTCCTTATTTAATATTTTCCATTCAATATTTTGGTATTCTTGAATTTATATGTTTTAAACAAATTTTGATTCGACCTTATTCTAAAATGAATAAAATAAGTTAATACATTCATCCATAAAATAAACCATTGAAATTAAAGCTTATAGACTAGTAGCTATATACCCATCTGATTTCAAGGTGTTGAGTTTTAACATAATATGGTACATCTACCAGAACTATACCGTTATACCATCAATGAATTAAATAGTTAAATGTTTATTCATGTGGGCCCAGTAATAAGAATGGAAAAATATTTTTTCTATGTGAAAAAGTGTGATAGAAATATTTTCCATAAAACATATTAATTTAGTAGTGTAGTGATTTGTTGACTAGAGAAATATTATAATTATAAAAAATTAAAACATGACTCATAAATATGGGTACGAAGATATTATAGAACTAAAATTGGAGATATATTCTGATGTAATGTTTCAATATCATAAAATTATTTTTTATCCAATGTGATTTATATATCATCACATTTATTAAAATGTAAATATAAGAACAATAACAATTGGGAACCTTTCCTATCATCAAAATTCAATGAAATTATTTTTATTCATTTTATACATCATGTACTATATTGTAGTCTTGTACATAATATCCCCATCAGCTAACATTAAATACAATTATTTTATAATTCCCATTTCTTAGAAATCATATCTTGAATAAATATTTTATTTTTATTACCCCTTGATATAAAAAATATTCCATAGTATATTACAAGAATTTTTTTTCTAAATATGTATCAGACAATAATTCCCTATTATAAAATTATCATTTAATAAAAAATAAAATAAAATAAAAAAATTATATTTAATAACTTAGGATTACTTTATCTATTTATAATTATAATAGATGTCAATGATGGATCTATAAACATAAAAATTACAAATTGTGTGAATATTTTCATGGTAATATGTTATAAAATTTTAACACCACACATTATTGTGATTCTGGATAATTCTACACGTTCCAATAAATTGAAACCATGACTTTTCTAAACATATATATTATAAAAAGAATGTATATGTTTCTAATGGATTCAAAATCTCTACAGTGATTAATATTTATTAAATTTTATTCATAGTTTTCATGAAGTACATAAGAGTTATAATTTCTTACTGTAATCTTAAAAAATTTCATAGGATAAATTTTAATTAATTTTCTATAAAAATATTTCCCATAGTTTGAATATTTCCTTACATATCAAGATAAATGTCCGTAAAAAATTGAAAAAAATTATTATATCTAATAAATAAATGTATTCATATAAATATAAACATTATCATTGGATACTATTCATTTAATAATAATAGAGAATAATTTGTTTTCAATCATTTTAGACTATTATGGATGGTGTTATGGAAAGTACACCATTGGACATGTAATAAGGTTTCCAAATACCATTGACACAAATGGGTTACAACAAAAAAAATCCAATCCTAATGGGGAATTAAGATCATCCTAAGACAAATTATGAATGCCTATGATCAAACATGTTTGATTGTAAATAAATAGTTGTATTATTTAACTTATAATACATTTTTTATTTAATATAATACATTTCATGATGAAAAAAATTATATGTTTGTACGAATATATTTAACCATGATTACATTGGGATATAAGGCTTCTTGTTTATGGTTTTCTGATTCTCACATTTCTAGTACCAAGAGAGTTGAATGTGAATACCTTTATTAATATTATTTTCCTTCCAAATAGATGTATTTAAAATTGTAGAACCATTGTGTTACTAAATTAATTTTTTGATGAAATTATAATTTTTAGGAAAAAATAAATGTTATCAAATGTGAATCCATGGATATCAGTCAACTTATGGGATTTGTAATGTGGCTCTGAAATCATCAATCAAACATAGATCACCTAATTTCATAGTGGTTTCATCATTTTGAATGAGGTTTGAAACATATGATTCATGGTCATAAATTATAAAAAAAATATGATAAAGACTATTTTAGTCAATCTAGTTGAAATAGGATTTAATTCAACATGTTCATCATCAATAATCTAAATATGTATCTTTATACACTAAAGAAGGGATTAATCTATAAAAAAACATCACTCTAGAAAATAAACTATATATGATGAAATTGTCATATAATCTCATTAATTTTTGTAATTAAATTTACAACATAAATATTATTTCAAAATCCCATTCATGAATAATTTTAATCTCATGATATCTCATTTAATGTGATGTTTTGTTCTATTGTTTATTCAAATATAACTAAAAAGTTAATATTCTAATATACTAGTGAAATAAGTAAATTTTTTATTCCATTAAATATACTTAAAAAACTATTTTCATTAGATGAATTGATATATTTTCTAAATATTAATAAAATAAATACTAAATACTTAAAATATATAATCCATAATTTTTAATTTACCATATAGGAAAATATTTTTAATCGATAAAATAAGTTATGTTTTCATTATATATATTAACTAATATATAATGAAATAATATATATATTTCATTAGTATATGTTTATAAAAAATATATAATATTAAAAAATATATATTTTAATAATATATACAATTGATAGTGAAACATAAAATATCATTAAAAATTTAGCATTAAAAAAAATATATGTTGACATGGATTGTGAAGATGAATGAAATATTAATTTTTCACTATATTTTTTAATCATTTAACAATGAGTATAAAAATGTGAATAAAATTTTATTCATTATTTAATAATAGTCTTACATATAAAAAATATATTTTATAAAATTGGAAAATTATTTTTATTAAATGATTATTTCACACTCATTTTTTCACAAACCAACCCGAGTCGACCCTGAACCGGTCACCCAGGCCAGCCCGCGACAAGTCCCGAGAGGCATTCCCGATCCTCCTGGGATGACGAGAAGCACCAAGGGAATCAATAGAGTACACAAGGGAACAATTTCTCCCATATATAAACAATCAAAATCACAACAGAAAGAAATGGAAAACCCAAAATACATTTATATAAAAATTGACTTGAACACTATTTGTACAATAAATTGAAAGTACAACTAAACCAACAACTCAACTGATGAAACCCGATAACCAACTAACTCCATGTGACCCCACTGGTCATTCTCCAACACAATTATCACACATTTCCTAAGGCGATCGAACTCAAGCTGTAACCTGCACAAGGGATAAAAACAGACGAAGACTATATGCGTGAGTATTAAAACTCAGTAGGTTAGCCCGATATTCTATTCCTAATGCACATCCTTTAAAATAAAAGAAACATCAATTTCAGGTTTTAAATACAAGATATAAAGTTCTGTTTTCCAAATGAGCTCCCATTTTATAAAAAAAAATTACCAGGAAAAAACATGCATGTTTTATAAACAAGAATGCTAGTAATAATTTTGAAAGAGATGTAACTTCAAAATTAAACTAGTTTTCAAGAGGCCTGATTCTAATAATGTAAAATTTTAAATAAATCACCCATAATACTGAATTTACAAGCCAAACACATCATATGTTGATGGTGAGTAAAAAATAGCCAATGAGCACAAGTCACAGGAACACCCCTAGGCACTTGTTAGTTGTGAGCCCCAGGTACCTTGTATATTGGTGAAAGTAAGAATAATAAATATCCATTCTCATGAACATGAGCCATTAGTAGGGAGCATACCCAAAACCTAGTGGCCCCACAACAACATCATCATTATAGTTTAGTTATTTTTGTCATCGTCAAACTTGCTACGTGAAACAAGGGTCAAACCCCACAAAATCACTAGCATACTAGTACACGTCCGCCCACCTAGATACCCGAGATTCCCTTTAGTGATAAATAAAGTTACACATATTTTCAAATACAATTTTCATATAAAAATTACATTACTAATCCATAAACACACAAAAATCCCACAAAAATTCTTCCCATTTCTTTCAAGAATCAATAAACCACTAAAATGTTTCGTAAAACAATCTCAAGGAGTATAACGAGGCATTACACATAAAATCCATTCAAAAAAAATGCTCTTTTAAGGACACAAACCCATCAATAAAATACAACCAAGATTTTTCATCCCCAAAACCAATTAATAAATCAATTTCATGGACCATAAAATGTCTCCAAAATATACAACATAAAATACACATGGAAACCATTTAAAAAAAATGCCAAATGAGCCTTTAAAACTTTATCAAAACAAACATTTGAAAAACATATAAATTTAAATTTTATTAAGGAGGGGTATACACACCATTTAATGCATCAAAACACATTCATAAATCCATTAAAATACTTAGGTTACATATTCAAAAAACAACCATTTTCATAAGGATGTGAAACGGGCCATTTTCTAGCAACTCGGGCCAAAACATGTTGTAAACCAAAACCCATTTGTTTGTAAAACCAAACAAAAATTGGAAAACCATATAAGGACCCAAAAATACCATTTTTAATTCTTCCAATGATTTTATAAATCCAAAAAAATAATTTTTAAATCACACTTAACACATAAAATCCAACCATGCAATTTACCGAACACATGACATGCACTTTTAAACAAAACAATTTATTTTAAGCACTTGACAAGGAATAAAACACCAATTTCATGAAATAATTTATTAAATATACTAAAAAATGTTAAAAATACCATAAAATAGGTTCTAAAACTCACAAAATAGGTGAAAAATATAACGAAACATTTAAACAAGCACTTGTTGTGCACTTTCATGATAAAGTAACACTACCTTTCACAAAACAAGGCTTAAACAACCATTTTGCACACCACGAAAATTATCCAAAGGATTAAATAAAATAAATTTGATATGATGATGAAATTAAATGATTATTTAATAAAAATTAACACCAAATCAGTAATGGAGTTAATACTATCAATGTATTGTACCTTATAATCCAGATATTAAATGTAATTCATTAGAGTAGTACCCTCTCTAATTTTATAGATCTATAAATTTTTATTACTTAAATTAACTCCATTAAATATCATATATAACATGGTTTCATTTTGAAAATAACTTATCAATGAATTTTCCTTATTACACCCACTAATTTTGTCTTCAATAAGGACATTAATCAATATTTATGTTCACCAAAATAGCTAAAAAACCATGTAATATTTAATGGATCCAATCATGTACAATTTCATTGAATTTTAATTTTCATGTAATCAATTCTAAAACGTTTACATGATTAATATTATATAATTATAGATTGTGTCATAATATAAATTATTTTGTAATAATATTAATCAATATAAATATTCATAAAATGTAGTATAATATATTATTTTAAAACTCTTGAATAATTATGCTACGATTTTCCAAATAATCACAATCATAACATTAGTTATGATGAGATATAGCACATCATATAGAAAAGATATATTTCCTCATAAATATCTAAATTATAGAAATATTCAATAGTAAAACCTCGTAGGATGAAGACTATATGTCATTACAAGTTAATCATATTATTTTCTCATTTTTATCATGATCATCATTATAATGACGTGATCAATTATTCTTAAAAAGAATATTACATCAGTTTTTTCTAATTCCTAGGAACTATGACGAGGAACTATCCTAAAAACAACTATTTGAAAATAATTATTATCACACAACTAATAAGTTAACATGATCAACTACTCTAAAGTGACAAACTCTTCCACCTCTATATTATTTTAATCCTCACTAGGAATCATCACAATGTTTCATATTTCCTTATGGTCTAAATTACACTTTATTGATTCTATCATGTTATTATATAGAAACATAAAGATCTATTTAATGATATATATCAACTTTGAACTTTTATGATTAATATGATATGAGACATCATAGTATAGGGTAATTTAATTGATGATAAAATACATTTACTAATAGTTTAACATACACTTATATATGTAGTAAACATAAAAACTAATAAATCATAGATTTCTATTATAGTGTGGGAACTACGATTACTCTAGGATTCATTCTCAAATGGCTGACACAAACCTAAATAGATAATTAGTTATTCAAGGACTTCTCAACCAATTATTTTTTTTCTGAAATATCAACAAAAACATTATTTCTACCACATCTCTATATAAGTAAGAAATTATAGTTAAAATATCCATATATCATACATATAGTAAAAAATCACAACCTAAAATCACTATAGATTCAAAATTATCTATGTTTTGTTAATAGTTATAAATATATGAAATCATCATTGAAATTCAAGACCACTAATCTAAAAAAATCAATACAATTTTTTTCTTGTCAATATCTCTAACACTACTTAGTAAATGAAATGTATAAAAAATAAATAATTAGGGAAACCTATTCCATGTCATTTACATTCATACAACCTAAAAAACAATTTTGGCTATCTCCCTTGACATCATCTCGAATGAACCCCCATAAAATGTGGACTCTAGTATGCGAGTGCACACATGCATACCATTTATTCCCCTTTGAAAATAAACCCAAATGTAAATATTTTCAATAAAGTAGAAACAACCATGTTTGAAGTTAGATCTATGTGGGAAGGGGGGGGGGTTAGAATATAATTAATCTTATGGAGGTGGTTCAATATCTTGGTTTGAAAGAATCGATTCAATATAAATTTTTTATAGTAGTTTTACATAGATTTATGGGCCAGGTTGACTGGTATACACATGTTCTATATTGATTAAACCTTGGTCCACCATCTCATTAATGAAATTGTAATGTATCTATATATTATTTATTCATTAATATTGCACAATTTTTTTATCATATTACCTTCACATTTTATATCACTAACGACTACCATGGGGAGAATCAAATTTATATATGATACTATCTTTTTGTTCCACCGACATTAATGTTTATCGATCCTCTATAAGTAACACACCGAAAGGTAATTTCATCATAAATAGAACCCCCTGAAACATATTTAGCATGATTTATTACCTAATTATATATAACATCTAATTTTAGAACACATTTATCACCGATAACCTTTTATTCCAATCTAAAAACTCATATAGATTATAGTATACTCAAAACACATAAGATAAATTCATGAAAAAGAACTAAGTAATGCATAGACACAAGGATTTATATGTTTTCAACATTGGTACTTCATATAAGGACAACAATTCCACACAATCTATTTCACTGGAATATAAATGTATAATAACACCATTAATATAGGACAATAATGTGATAGTACAATTTACTACAACCTATTTAGTCTTAAATTCATTATTTTCAAGATGTCATACCTCTATAATTATAAATGTTTTAAGGTGGTAGATTAGGTTATTCTATTAAATGAAACATGTAGTGTACCTAATATATCATATATACAACTATTTATATATTTCATATACCACCTAATTTTCTATAATATCATAGATTAACATGAAGCAAACAAAATCAGATAATCTTTTATAAGACTTATTTCCATTAATTCTAGACACAACACCCATATTTAATAAGATATATCTTCAAATATATATATCCCTAATAGAAAATTTATTCAAAACTATTTGAACATATTGAAAATGTTATCATAATGGGTTATTATTTCTATGAGAATATTTTAGAAACAATAATTACGAGTCACATACTCATCAAACTCCAATTATAGGAAAACATATGATATTCAGAGGAAATATAAGTGACATTGTAAAATATTTCACCATTTTTTAAATAATTTAGGGTACTCCATAATTCCATGATAACAAAAATATATCTAAGGTAGTGTATTTCTAAAAAATAACATAGACTAGAACATTTTTTTAAATTCCAGCTAAGTTACACATCCCAACTTTCTTCTGTATGAACAAGAACTTTTTCTCAAGAATATTAAAGATAACATTAAATTACAGGTTGATGTGTTCCATCCTTACAATAGGAACCAAAATCTTCAAAAATTGATTTTTTTTATTCTATATCATTATGAAAACACAACGTCCTAAAATAATAAAATATCCTTTAGTATGCCTAAAAACCAAGTTATTTCATTCCACACATCTGTAGATTCTATGCGCATAGATTTCACCAGATAAAATGTAACCAAAATTTTGAACCATAATATCTATTTGACTATAATTCCCTAATATGAGAGCATTCAATATGTTTTTCTCTACCAATTATCTATTTATCTATATTTATAAGAATTAAAAAGTCCTTGTAATGTCTAATTTTCCCAAATGTACATGTCTATATATTCGAATATTTTATGTACATGATAATCAATTTCAAACCCTCAAAGTATTTTATTCATGAAATATATTTCATATAAATCTAAATATATTTGTGTGTATTAATATAACTATGGAAGATTCAAATGGAAAATATCTATTTACCTAACCACATATTATATTTTAGGTGCCTTTTCTTTGATTGTTTAAAGTGTCAAATGAGAGGGTCTGAAAGAAGTACACATGCTTTCACACAAAACCGATCAATTTCCTTACATATATAGTCCCATATAGGTTAAAAAATAGTTATGGATTTAATATATCATTAAATATCAATTATTTGGTTTATTAAATGAGATGATTCATCGTATAACAACATGAAAAGTCAAACATTATATTTTGAATTATTGTAATATTTGACCAACATTCTACATGTAATCCAAATAAATAAGTTATATGATTTAGTTTCCATTAGTATATGAATTAAAACAGAATAATGATTTATAGTTCCCTAAGTGAAACCTTATTTAGTTATAAAGGAAATGAACCATCTCTTAATCTACCCTTATGCTTTTTGCAATCCATAATAACATTACCTGAATAAAAATACATACTCTTTTATGAAAATTATATAAATCCACTAGTTTCATAATTTAAATATGTTAATTAATTTTACTATCATCAATATATATCATTAAATACATGTGATCCAAAAATAGATTATTTAAAGAATCTAATATTATGACCCAAAATATTTTATAAAGCTGAAATACTATTGGGAATATTTTTTAGAAGTTGATTCTTTATTTTACTTGGAATAATTTCACCAAAATTCATGCCCTATACCATTTTTCTTAATCATATTCATTATTCATTTGAAAATACCATGTTTTCAATAGTTAGATTTTTTTATATGCTAAATCAATTTCCATAATTGATCAATCAGTTTTTAATATTATATTTCCTCATTTGCCTCAAAATTTAAATTTTCAATATCACTGAGAGTCTTCACATCTTCATGAAATTAGGTATCAACACTATCCATTATATATATAATTAATGTCATCTCAATCACATTGAACTTGCTTTAGGACCATGGAAGTTAACTATAATTGTCCATGCTTCTTATATATTTATATTTCTATATCTTCTAATGATTTATCTTCTAGAGAACTATATTATGATTCTCTATCTTCTATGGGAATTCAGTTGACATAAAAAATCCCATGTCAATATAAAATATCATCTTCTAATATCATATTTTAAATTATTTTACTTCCACCTTAACTCTTTTTTTTTCTTTTAGTATTATTAACAAAATAAACACGGACTTATACTGTTGAATCATTTTTAAAATAAATAAATAAAACAAAACCAATTAATGATCCTCATATTAGACAAAATAATTGAATAGAACATTTCAAATCATAATTATCATTTAAGGTAATTTATTATAATTTTTTTTATAAATTTTTCATTACCACACCATATAAAGAAACATTTATTGAAATTGGGCACTTTTTTGTCCCTATCATTTCTATTGATATAAATATATGTAATTCAATTGAAAAATTTTAGTTTCTTAACTTATATTATTTTAATAGGAAATTTCTCTTCAAAACATTCTTATTAAATAGAGGTAATTATTTATATTCAAATAGTATAATTTGTGTTTAGGGATTCCCCTAAAATTAACTACATTCTTCCCAATTATAACTATATTCTCTGAGATATATTTATCATAGTATTATAGATTTTATCAACCAAAAAATTATACCATGGAATTTTGTGAATAATTTTATACAAACTAATGAATTTTTTTGAAAGATAATTAAGAAGTTATTTTGATTGTTCATTACCCTATTGGAGGATTACATACATTTTATCTTATGAATAGTTTTCAAATCATCCAAGGATTTTAATTTAACAAAAAATCAAGATACCTTGAATTCAAGTCTAATAATGTAATGAAATGCCATAATTTTTTGATTACACATTAATTTCATAAATTAACAGGAAGTAACATGGGACCAAACTATTAATTACAAATAAAAATCAAAATAGACAAGATCTATAATCTATCCCTAGGGTTTTTGTATGTTCATGTTGAATGAAACCATATTCTATTTCCATAACAGTATTGGAACCATGGTTTTTATTTTCTATAAATGGAGTATGGTATGTGTTTTTTTTAAATCCTCACATGGAAGATTAGAGAGTTTGAAAAGTAAGGGATATTACAGTTCTTGATGAAAATAGAATTTAATGTGGTGTCATTTCCATGTGCTTGCCAAATTTTTGGGCCTAAAATTTGGAGGATGGATTTCAATGTGAGAAGTGGGTTTTCCCAAAGTCCTAATGAAAATATCTAAAAGGCCTGAGTTTCATAGAGATGGGATACACGAGTTGTGTTTCACGAATGATTAAATAATTATGATGGTGTGATCCATGATTATGATAGGTATCATAAATGGAGAAGGTATTTTTTGTGATTACAAAAATTGGAGATTCACAGTCAATGATGGAAAGCCCTGTGATTAAAATGATCATTGAGAAGGGTTTTTATGGAAATATCCGTGGTTTCGATGAGCATCACAAACAAAAAATTTCCATGTAGCTTCATAATAGATGAAGCTATGTGATGATTTTATGGAAAGATCTAGAAAATATGGGAAGAGACGGTGCAGCATCATTAATAGTCAATCCTATAATTATGAGGATACCCCTATTAACATGACACAAAATTTTCCAAGTAAAATCTAAAATAACTCTGATTTAGAAAATCTGAGGGAGCTCCACAAAACTGACATTCCATATGAGCATGAGAATCAAAAAAAGACTACTTTATTCTTTACTGATTCCAATTATCTTTTTTAAAGGGTGCTTTGCGATGATGGGGTATTCCTCATTGAGTCAATGAGATTAACAAATGGTTTTTTTCCCATGAAGGTAGTTAGCTTCACGAAGGTAGGGAGCTTTGTGAAGTCATCGAGCTTCACGAAGGATCTTTAAGAAAGGTAGTATTGAATATCAGGTTTAAGAAGATAGGGATTTCAAATGGAGTAAAAACATGTATTTGATGAAAGTAGAGTCTCGTGATAATACAAGGACAAATAATTTAATTCCAATCTAATAAAGAAACCTTCCGGTCATAAAACTGAGTTATAAATCTCTGAAACCAATGGTCTAGGGGGAGTCAACAGAAGTGTTCTGAGGGACATAATGTGCTATCCCTAAAACCTTGTAAAGGTTGTGTTCCTATAATAGAGTGACTGTGTCAAAATTTAGTTATTACACATATATTTAATATGAGAAGATTTAGGTGCGACCGACACACTATCAGTGTATACTCCATATAGTAACCCTTATTGGTGAAGCATGTAAAATTGATGTGTTGTCTTCCTAGTTGTGAATGTTTTAGTTATTTTACATTACCATCAGATAGGTTTAATATGTTACTACCAATGTGGAAACAAGATCCATCACTTTTAAAAGAAGAGGTTGACACCCTGATTCATCCCTCCCCTCTTAGGGTGTTCTAGAGTCCTCCAAACACATCGCTCTCAAAACATCCAACATAAATATTAATGAGATTCCATTTACAAATTAAAATTAAAATTATCAAATTCTTTTCACTACAATTTCTAGACCAATAAATACAAAAAAGGGAATTTAATTTATTCCATTGATTGATGATGTGACTCATATAAATCTTTTTTATGGGTCCACCATTCAATATCTAGATATTTTCAACCTCCATTCCCATTACTTTCTAAGAATAACTATATACAACATGAACTCTATGAATCCATTTTAATATATAATTGGATATAACTCAAAGATCTTGAATTAAATTGAAATATGGATCATATATAATTGTCCTTTAGTGCTCTATAATATTGACGTAAAGATAAATATTAAGACCTCCATTAACTAAAATCAAGGAATTAGAATATATAGAATTAATCATATTATAATTTTCTCATTGATTTCCAAAATAAAAATTGATTTGATCACTCTTCATACAATTCCCATGTGTGGAACTTAGAGAATCCAACACCCCACATATCATTACCCTTGATCTATCTTCTTATTATAACTGACATATTCATTAATCAGACATCTCACATCTATCGTTATTTAGAAAATTATTGTATAGATTTCATACTACCTCTTCTGTAGTTCTTAATTGAGGGTCGTGTTTTGAACACCCTAAAAAACAATTTTTATCATTCCACATTAATATTTAACTTTTTTCATCATCGATTGAAATTATTTGAATAGTAATAATTGTAGTAGAAGATAAAAAAAATCATAAGAATCACATTAAATAATGAAGCTAAGTTCTAATCAAAATGAATATTTTCACATGATCTACATACAATCATAATTTTAATATCCTTGATATATATAATGTTTCCAAAAAAAAATTGTTTTTTGGTATGGCTAGCTTCTCATATACTCATTTTATAGATATCACCATCTCTATCATTAATTAAACCTCTTGAATTTTAAGGGATACATTCTTAGATAATGATATCTTCACCAATATAACATGATTCTTATCTAGAATTTCTCACAATTATTTCTCCATATTATCTAGATTAAATATCATAAATTGATCTTGAAGGTCCTTTTAAATTTGATATTCCACCATCTGATTCATCCTAGAATACAATGTCTATGTATTAGAATTTGCATCCTGGTCCATAGAATATTGTGATATTACATCACCAATAAGATAGTATAAATTATACTAAAATAGAAATAATGTCCATGTAACTATGTGGGAATTAGTTGGATTACTATCATTCCTTCATAACATGTGGTGTGGATGAAATTAATTTATATTACATTTCAAGAAACTCACTAGAACTAGATGATTATATCCAGTGAATGCTGATCATCTATAAAAAACCCCATAATTGTATTCATTTATTTGAGATATAACCCTCAAGAAGATCCTTAACCAGAAGGATTTTCCCCAAATTCATGTACCAAAATATAAAAATGTATTCCTCACCAAAAATGATGAAAAAATTAAAAACATCAAACATACTCTATTAAACTCACAACTCAAAAGAGACATTCGAGTAATGGAAATCTAAAAGGAGGACACATAAAGATTTATGTTAGATAGGGATAAGACCTACAATAATAGGATAACACTATAACACATTATATTTCACTAGAAGATACAAGGATTAAAAATAACCGATAAATAAGATTATTAAAGAAATTTAATACTCTATAATATGGCTATTCCCAAGGTTATATTTTCAATTTTTTCCAACATAAATATTTATAGAGTTATCCACCTAATAGATCATGTAGAACAACAAACCAAAACATTCCCAACACCAACTATTTGATCCGTGCCTCCTTTATTTACATAGTGTATTCACTATACAAACCAATATCTTATAGTGAATGAATATGAAAGTAATCAACTATATTGAAATTCAATAAGACAATAATATAGTTATTATAACCATTATAACTTTCAATCTGAAGATATATTATCCAATAAATGTGAATAGTCTGATGAATTTTTCTGATAATTATAAAACTAAAATGGTCATCTATAATCCATAGATTCAAAAAAAAATTTAATTACTCAAAAATGATATTTAAGATTAAAATTTATAACATTAAATTCATATTTTTTACTAAGATATACTATTATTTAGTTATACTGATAGAATTTCTATATATCTTCTTATTGATAAACCTAATACATAAAAATCAATAAATAAATCTCATCCAATCATGAATTTTATATAAAAAATGTAATAAAAGAAATTCAAATATGAGAATGAATATAAATATCGATCATTACATATATAATCATTAAGAAAATAATCAAGTGTCCATGAATATACAACATGATTTATTTTATAACCAAGAGTTTTTTATTGTTTTGAAATATTTGAAACAGTAGATATTTTTTTTAAAAATATCTATCCTTATTCTTGTGAGATATAAAAATTTTCAAATCATCATCTAGTAATGAATTGGATTTACTCAACTTCTTTTTTCACTGTTATTAGGAATGGTAAAAGCTATATTTTGTGTTTTTAAAATTTTTCTACATTGCATTCAAAAATTTATCAGCATCAACTTCAAATATTTTTCATTATAAAAAAATATGTATCCACATTTTTTATTAACTAGGGTATAAAAAAAATTGGATTCGTGGACTATTTATATTTAATAATCAATTAAAATAAAAAATATAATTTATATAAACATCATCTAATTAATTCCACTGAATATGATTTCACTAATATAAAAGAAACCGTTGAATTTATTTTCATTTGATGTTTTCAAAAAATTACTAAGATTAAATAACCATCCTATAAATTATACATTGTTAAAAAGAAAAAATAATAGGAAATCATGGTAGGTTGGGGTGCTTATTTTATGAATTATAATTAATTTTTTAACCTACACAACCTTTATTCAACATCACCAATTATTTTTCCCTATGGTTGTATAATGTATACTTCATCATATAAATTAAAATTTAATAATTGTTTCTTTATATCCGTTAGGTAGGTCCTAAATTTCCTCTAAATATATATATTAATAAATTGAATAATTGAATCACTTCTTTCCATATGTGAATCAATTTATTATACAATGATATCTCCTACTATTATAATACCCAATCACACCAATCATGTTTTGTATCAAATCACTCCTTCATTATAATCATAATTATTTTGGAATACCCACTATGATTCATTAACATTTTGATCCGTCATCGATGTCGTAATATTATTATATGTGATTTATCAATTTAGTGTAAAATATTATTTAGATAAAATTTTCAAGGTTTGTTATACACTAATTATTAGAATAATAATAGATCACTATGAGATAATATGGTAGTTTCCTCCATATTTTTTATCCTCTGATATCATGTTTTAGTATATTTATTTATGATAATATTTGGAAAATACATCTAAACTCATTTATTTATCTATAAAACTAAGGGTTAACCCTATATAATGCATATATATATGAATATGTTTAGTCTCATAATTATCTTTTCATAGAAAACGTTTCATACCACAATTGTATTTATATACATTGCCTTCCTAATGACATAAAAAACATTTTTTCTAGAACACCAGATGTAAATATTATGTTTTCTTTAAAAATTATAACATCCCAACATTAAATGATCATTATTAGTCTCTTTATGAATCATTTATAAGGCTTAATTCAGAATTTGTATACAAAAATTATTCCTTCATCTACAATATCCCCATATTTACATTATTTCCTTCCATCTTATGGATGAAACACATTTTAGTTAATACATTAAATAGACAAAACATTTTCATTAATCAATTGAACATTTAGTATAGATTATTCCTATATCAAGGGACTAAAAAAATTCTTTTTTTCATGCACATTGACACATTCCCATCTTCCTTCCCATTGTGATGTGAGATAAATTTTTTGATAAGAAATGTGGCTAATATGATTTTAACACTAAATTAGTTCTATATCTTATTTCTTGAAAATGATACAAAACTGTAGATACCCAAGCTTGACGTACATGGACATTACATTTCTTTTGCAGAATACTTATTAGTAGATGCAAACAGATTCCTAAAGACTGTGTTAGATTAGTGCCTTTGGAAACTTGGAACATAATCTTATAATCATGGTGAAAGATCTTTAACATCTCCCATAAAGATCTAACCATTTTGTTTTCCTACCTAAATATTTTATTTATATTCTGAGTAAAATAAAACATAGAAAGGGTGATCTCAAATGCTCAGTAAGGGTAAACATAGAGAACATAAAAAAGACCATAAACATTTGAACGAAAAAACATGAACATAAAGTTTGAACATCAAAATCTTGAGAAATGACATAAATCTTGGTAGTATATAATGCATGGATATTAAAGGAACATTAACCATGATAGAATATCATTGTCATAAAACATGTAATTATGGAAGACAATTAATCATATAAAATGATTTCCATAGTAGCCAAGACATTGCTGTTAAGACCATCATAGTGGACGAAGTCCATTACTGAACTGGGTTTACTTATTGTTATAGCCCTGTATTACTAAATTGGATTTACATTCCATTCCATACATGTCTATCTCATGAGATATAAATTTCTACCAATTTCATTAGAGGGAGATATAGGTCCCACCCATCTCATATTGAAATCCTTCTTACATGTGCCACAAAACATAAATCATTCATCAAAGCATAACCCAAGAAATAAAATGAGTTTCTTACAAATCATTCCATCATAACATAATCCATAAAAATATCATTCTATCATTACCACAATTAAATCATAGTAATAATAGGAATAAAAACATAATCCTATTAAAGAGTGTCATCTTAGGTGGAAAATAATTTTGGTAAAATGCTTGAACTTAGTTCTTGAGGAAAATATCCTTTCTTCTTTAAAAAAATTTTCTTTTCTAAACATACCACGAAATTTTTAAAGAAAATAATTTAGTTGAAAATAAACATGAAATAGTGTAGAGGATGCTTCGTGGAAATATGGAGTTGTGAAACCATAAAAATTCATTCATTCTGTATAAGTTAAACAAAAATATTCTCCTCGTACTTTTTCCGGAAAAGTCAAAAAAGTACCTTGTATGGTAAACAAAAGAAAGATTCCTACTATACCATGTAGTAAAAGTAAAAAATGGGTAAAAATGACTTAAAAAATACATAGAATAATAGTAAAAATTTTATGAATACATTTTTAGAAAACATGGACATGGATGATAAATATAACCCCAGTAGATACTTACATATAAACAATCTCGGATAAAAATGGGATTGCAAAATTATCCCTTATATTAGATCCAATTTCTTCTGTATGTGTACGAAAATCATTTATAGTGGTGTTTAAAAATATTAATAACTTGTAAAATAACCATAATAACATTTATGATATCATATATGATTCATGTACAAATTTATATTACCCTTTCATTTATCAATTCCATGTTAAAGAAACGTTTTGGGTAATAATAGTTTTATTTATCGTACGTGTTTGGACTTGTTATTCTTGATATTATTACATAGATCATGATTTAATTACTTAAAAAATATAAAACATGATTTATATATCAAATATATTCAGTATAGAAATATATATAATAGATATATAAATGGAATGAAATACACCGTTCACGGAGACATTAGGCCGTACGTACGCATGAACGCTGTTTTTGTTTCCTTATTAAATTGAATGGATGTAAGTAAATTACATATATATATATAAATAAATCCAGTAGAATTATTATGTACTATATTTCATTATTATTTATTATATATACTTTATAATCATTCTTTAATGGTTAACATGTAGAATGAATCTCATCGCGTCGTGGAGACGGCAAGCCGTACGTACACACGAGCGACGATATTGTTCCCATAGTTGTTGAATGATATTGAAGTGGATGGTTTATAATATATCATAACTAGTATAATGTTATAATAAGCATATATAGTTATTATTTCCACCATTACACGCATCCAAGTAAGGTGGTGGTGAAAAATAGATTACACCACGACGTGGAGACAATAATCCGTACGTACGCACCCACGATGACTTTATTTTTCATAGGATGGATTGAAGGTGAAATAGGTTTGTTTAATATTTATAAAAAAATATCATCATATTAGTGATAATGATGTTATTACTTTATAATGAAACAACTAAATAAGAGTATTTAGAAGAAGAAATAAATTTGAATGAATCGGTAGACGAGATTACCTCTTCTTCGACGTGCGTCCTTTAAATTTACTCTTAGGGCACTATAGTTGGTATTTTGAGAAGAAAAAAAGATCTAAAATGTAAATAAATAATTTTGTAAGAGAAATGGGCAGGGTTTTCCCAAGATTTAATGATCAAAATGGAGTGAAGAGTAGAGGGAGGAGGTGCCCTTTTATAAGAGAAGAGAGGGGTACTTTAGGAAAGTTCCAAAATATTAATTTATTATAAATTAAAATTCGATTTAAAATGATCCAAAACTTACTTAATTTTATGATAATATGATTTTTGTTCAAATACCTATCCTAAAATAATTTCTTTGACATGTTTAAATATTTTTTTTATCCTTATATTTTTGGTTTTACCCTTATTTTACCCGTTTTAATCTTACCACGATATCATGTTATTTACACATTAGGGGTTAATGTAATTAAACTATCATGTAAAAAGACATAAAAAAAGTTATTTATGACATATTTGGACTTATATTAAACATTTTTATGAATATTATATTTTAAGAATTTAAAATCATTTAATAAACTATTTTATGTTTTAAGTTATGAATTGTGTCAATTTTGGACACTATTTATACTTGACTTTTTTAAAAATTCATAACATTATTTCTTAAAAAATAAGGAATTAAATCAAAGAAAATATGTCAATATCATCTAAAAAATTCATGGATGACATCAAAATAATCAAATTACATTTTTTTAATATTTATAAATTCATTTATTTGAATCTTTCATTAATGAGGTAATCACTACATCATAATTGTGTCATAAATAAATATATTTATCTAATGTATAAAAATTATAAATAAAATACCACGATTTTTGAAATATTAGTATCTTTATAATGAGTATTTATATACATTGATATTAATTATATAGCCCTATATTAAAATCAATTTAGTAAAAGCTATATTATATTTACTTTAAATTAATTCTTATAAAATGTCATTTTCACATCCAAGTAAATCCATGGGGTCCCAAAATTGACCCAAGGATGCCCATGGTTAGAGATATATCATCCTATAGGATTAGAAAATGTGTTGGGGAATTTTAATTTTATTATAATATTATTTTTACCCTTATTTACCAGATTTACCCTTTAACCATGGTAAATAAAATAATTAGTGAAGTTACTATTCATAATGTCTAAAAATAAAAGGTACCTATTTAAAAAATTTGGACCTCTGGATTCGAAATATGGAATCCATTTTTAAAATTCAAAACATAGAAGTTGAATTAATTAATTTAAAATTAATTTCTGTTGTCAAAACCAAAAAGCGGGTTTTAAAGAAGTAATAACTATCAAAAATTAACATCTGTTTATGTCCAATTCGAATGTGAAATTACTTCTAATGACCAAAATTGGATTAAATGGTAAAAATATAATCTGATGATATTTTAAAAACAATTAAAAAGATAACCTAACTATATAAATAAATTAGATGAAATGACAGTTTTGAATTAAAATGCAGTATTTTTCACTATTCATTAAAATATGAATTTTATCATAAAAATAAAAAAATTAAACTAAAGTAAATTTTTTCTGTCCCTATTCCAAATAAGAAGTTTATTTTGGTAAATTTAACTTATAAAAGTGTCAAAAACTATATTTAAAATGGGTGCGCCATTAAAAGGCCGTAAAACTGCATTTTTTGAAAAATACTTCTTTTATCTAAAAAATTGATTTTTGTTCTCATACCATGTTATAGAAAATGTTTAAGATGGAATATAATTTTATATAAAATTAAAAATGTGGTTAATAATATTCATAATTTCTGGTTTATATCCCATTAAATAATGATATTTTAATAATATACTATTATTTAGTGAAACTCGGTATCACGTACAACGAAAGACATCAAGGAAGGACCCTCTTGTGTGTAACGCATTCCAATTCAGTGTTGGGTGTAGTGAAATATTTAATTGGGGTTTTATATAACATAATCCAAACATGGTTAATTCATAAATTGAAAAAAATCTATACTCAGTGTTGTGTGAGATTAATTCTATCAAAAGAACTTAAAATTATCTGCAACATAAGAAAAGAATAGTGTTGCATATACTGCAAGCTAATACGGTGTTGCGTATAGTCCAAGATAATCTTGGTGTAACTTAAAACACAAGAAATAAAATAATTTATCACATAATATCACAGGAATCCTTAAAATGAATTTCTCCCTCAAAATTCATTGGCGTTATAAATGGTTTTCTACATGAAAGTTTATTTCATTGAAACCCACATCGTAAAAAGGAATACTAAAGATTAATTTTAAAAAGGAATGTTTGAAATATGATGGTTACCCAAAGTAACTCATAAATGGGTTTCCACATAAGAGAACATAGGTGGGAAGTGAAAACATGGATATGGAATAGAAATCTAACCATCAAGTTCTGATGGATAGTGATAGAGAATAAGGTTTGGAGAAATTTAACTATAAAAAAGCCATAAATCTGGGACGATTTAAGGGACAATATGATTCATAAAATAAGAAAGTACTAGGATAACATTTTTTTCAAGATCCTTTTTCTAAATATTAGGAACATGTGAAGAAACACTTAATTGATTTCAGTACAATATCATCATTGGTTGTGACTTGAAAAATTTCCACTTCATCTCTAATTTAATGAAATAAAGTTGAATTTTTCATTCGTAAAGTGTTAACAGATCATGTGATAGATTGATAGGTCATTCCATTTGTCTCAATAAAAAGGTTATAACATGTAATCAAATATTAATAAGTCCACCTATAGTGATATAATACATTAATCTTCCAAACATAAAATGGAAAGTAACTTATACTATCCATAAATGGATAACATTACAATCCTTCCAAAAAATAAAAAAATAGAACTTTAGAAAGAGGTGAACTAAATCGACATAACATTTGTCTCCTATATATCATTTGATAGTTCTTGGTTGTCACATTCCAAAGATATTAATACCTTAATCATGTATTCTCTTTAACCAATGATAATAACATGAATTACCATAGAACCTCAGTGGAAACATGCATTCTTTTAAAATTAAATCTGTCCACACACCAAAAATACCAAAAATTCTATATACTCAAAACATGGTAACACTTTTTCCTTTTATCAATCCTGAGCTCATTAATACTATCATATATTTCATTATCTTCTTATCCCTTCATTATGTTCATATCAGGTTCTTTCCAAAAATATTTCAATCACTTTTCATGGTTACCAGTACCATATAATTATTGGAAACCATAATAAACCAATACATAGATACTACAATATTCCATAATACTATAAATGAGATTCCACAACACTATTTTGGAATACCATTACATAAACACTTAATCATTCCACCACTTCATTTTCATACTCAACATCACCAATATTGATTGCATGTGACTTCTCTTTGTCTTTTGACTTAAGAGGTTTCTAACTTCGATCATCATTAACCATTGGGTTAGGGAATTGGTTAGCATAATACTCCATTTCCTTGGACTTGTTGAATTTAAGTGTTGGAAATGAGTTCTCTATAGTCTTTTCTCAATTCACGTCATTAACAACCTTTTTCACATTACTTTGGCACTCAACAACTTAATGACCTTATTTTATAACTTTAAACATTTGCTAGTCCCTTTGAGATAATCTTCATTATGCTTCTCTCCACACGTTGAGTATAAGGAAACATTCATCTTCTTTTCACCATTGGTTTGAGATTTTCCCTTGAACTCTATCTTTTGTTTCTTGTCAAAACCAATAGATGTATATGTAACACCAACTTCTAGTTCTACCTTAATAACACAACGTAGAATCTTTTCATATCTACTAATTTCTCTTATGGATAATTCCCTTTGAAGACTTGGTTTTAAGCCACCGAAGAACCGATCAACTTTACGTTCAATTTGTATGACAAAGCCATAAGCATACCTTGGAAGCCTTGTAAAATTGGCCTCATACGTACCAATAGATTCATCATCCTTTTTCATAATCTCAAGGAACTATTTTTCCATCTTTGTTTTTAGAATAAAAGGAAATTACTTATTAGAAAATAAGTTATTGAACTCATCCCATTCCATGGATTCAATTTCATCTTGGGGCCTTGTATTCTTAATTAGAGTCTACTACAAGTCTGCTTACCCTTCTAAATAGTAAAAAACCATAATTACTTTTTCATTTTCTGAACAAAGAAGTACGGAAAATATATTTTCAATGGTAATGAACCATTTTTCAGTAACAAGTGGATCAGAAGACCCACTGAAAGAAGATGGACGTTGCCTCATTAAGGACTCAATAGCATATTGTTCCCTTCTCTGCTCATTTGGAAGTCGAGAATGATTCATAGCAGGTGCAAGTATAGAAACAAGATTTTTCACTCTATATCCAATAACATTTGGTTGTTTAGTAGGACAATCATTACATTTACAAGTGAATTAATCATTAACATGGTTTCTAAGGGTTCCATCTATTGTCTAAAACCCAAAAAGAATGGCGTGAGAGGAAAAAATCATACTAGGAAAAAAATATAATAAAGGGGAAGTACTTTCAATATATAACATCTTAGGTTTAATCTTAGGTTATTAATGATCGTTATCATAATTCTAGGACTATAACATATACTTATACTTAACCTTAAGGATATCCCTAGACATACCTTAGAAATATCTCTAGGGATCTCAATAAAGTTTTCACATCCTAGTTTCTAAAGGTTGACTAAAACTTCACTCTGATACCAACTGTAGAGACCCAATCTTTATGTACATGGAAATTAAATTTCTTTTGGAGAATACATATTACATGACACAAATAGATTCCCAAATACCATGTTAGTTTAGGGCCTTTGGAAACTCGAAACATAATCTTCTAATCATGGTGAAAGATCTTCAACATCTCCTATAAAGATCTTACCCTTTAATTTTCCTAACTAAAGACTTTCTTTATATCCTAGAAAAAATAAAACATAGAAATGGTGAGCTCAAATTTTCAGTAAGGGTAAACATGGAGAACACAAAAAAAACCATATAAATTTGAACATAAAAACATGAATATAAAGTTTAAACATAAAAATCTTGATCAATGACACAAATCTTGGCAGTACGTAAGGCATGTATCATAAAGGAACATTAAAAATGATAGAATAGAATTGGAATAAAACATTTAATTTTGGTAAACAATTAATCACACAAAATGATTTCCATAGTAGACAAGGCTTTTCTGCCAAGACCACCATAGTGGACGAAGTCCATCACTGAACTCGGTTTACATGTCATTCCATCCCTTTATTACCGAACCAGATTTACTTTCCATTCCATCCATGTCTATCTGATGAGATATAAATATTTTCCCAATTCATTGTAGGGAGATATATGTCCCACCCATCTCATAATGGAATCATTCTTACATGTTTCACAAAACATAAATCCTTCATCATAGCATAACCCAAGAAATAAAATGGGCTTCTTACATATCATTCCATAATAAAATAATCCATAAAAATATCATTCCATAATTAAAAAAATCAAATAATAATAATAATAGGTAAAAAAACATAACCCTATTTAAGAGTATGGAAAATAATTTTGGTAAAACACTTGAACTTAGTTATTGAGGAAAATATCCTTTCTTCTTCAAGAACGTTTTCTTTTCTCAAAATGTCACACAATTTTAAAAGAAAAGAATTTAGTTGAAAATAAAATTGAAATACTGTAGAGGAAGATTTGTGGAAATAACGTGTTGTGAAACTGTAAAAATTCATTCATGCCGTATAAGTTAAGAAAAAACATTCTCCTCATACTTTTTCCATAAAAGTCAAAAAGTATCTCATATGGAAAACAAAAGAAAGATTTTTTCCATACCCTGTAGTAAAAGTCAAAAAGGGGTAAAAATGACATCAAAAATACATAGAATAATATTAAAAATTTTATTAAAACATTTTTAGAAAACATGTACATGGATGATAAATATAACCCCAATAGATACTTACGTATAAACAATCTCAGATAAAAATGAGATTGAAAAATTATCCCTTACCTTAGGTATGATTTCTTCCATATGTGTTCAAAACTCTTGTATAGTAGGTTTAAACATATTATTAACTTGTAATAGAACCTTAATAATATTTATGATATCATATATGATTCATGTATGAGTTTATATTACCCGTTCATTTATCAATTCCATGTTAAAGAAAATTTTTAGGTGATAATTGTTTTATTTATCATACGTGTTTGGAATTTTTATTCATGATATTATTAAATATATCATGATTTAATTACTTAAATAATGTAAAACATGATTTATATATCATATATATTCAGTATATAAATATATATAATAGATAGATAAATGGAATGGAATACACTGTTCATGGAGATGGTAGGTCGTACGTACACATGAACGCTGTTTTTGTTTCCTTATTAAATTGAATCTATGTAAGTAAATGATATATATATATACAAATAAATATAGTAGAATTATTATTTAATATATTTCATGATTACTTATTATATATACTTTATAATCATTCTTTAATGGTTAACAAGGAGAATGAATCTCATCGTGTCATGGAGACGATAAGCTGTACGTACGTAGGAGTGACGATATCGTTCCCATAGTTGTTGAACTGTTTGAACTGGATGGTGTAAAAAATATCATAATTATTATCATGTTATAAAAATCATATATATTTATTATTTACACCATTATACCAATCCATGTAAGGTAGTGGGGAAAACAGATTACACCACGACGTGAAGACGGTAATCCGTACGTACAAACTCGCAGTGATTTCATTTTTTGTAGGATGTATATAAGGTGAAATGGGGTTGTTTAATATATATAATAACATATAATTATATGATTTATACTGATGTTATTACTTTTTAATTAAAAAACTAAATGATATGATGTAGAAGAAGAAATAAATTTGAAATAATCGATAGAAGAAATTACCTCTTACTCGACCTGCGTCCTCTAAATTTCCTCTTAGGGAACTAGAGTTGGTATTATTAGAATACCAGAACATATAGAATTTAACTATATAATTTTATAAGAGAAATGGTAAGGTTTTTTACAAACTTGAAGGCTCAAAATGGAGTGAAGAGGAGAGGGAGGAGGTGCCCTTTTGTAAGAGAGGAGAGGGGCACTTTAGGAAAGTTATAAAATATTAATTTATTATAAATTCAAATTCAATATAAAAAGGTCAAAAACTTATATAATTCTAATATAAGTTGATTTTGGTTCTAATTACCATCATACAATATTTTTTACACGTTTTGATTATTTTTTTGTGCTTAGATTTTTGGTTTTACCCTTATTTTACCCTTTTTAATCTTATCGTGATATCATGCTATTTAAAAATTCTGGGTTAATTTAATTTCCATATTATGTAAAAAGACCAAAAAATGTTATTTATGAAATATTTTGAATTATATTAACCATTTTTACAAATCTTATATTTTTAAGAATTTAATATCATTTAATAAACTATTTTATGTTTTAAGTTATGAATTGTGTCAATTTTGGACACTATTTATACTTGACTTTTTTGAAAATTCATAACAACCTGATTAATTATAAAATAAGGAATTACGTCAAAGATAATATATAAATATCATCCAAAAAAATCTAGGATGACATCAAAATAACCAAATTACATTTTTTAAATATTTATAAATTAATTTATTTGAATCTTTTATTAATGAGGTAATCACTACATCATAATTGTGTCATAAATAAATATATTTATTTAATATATAAAAATTATAAATAAAATAACATGATGTAGGAAATATTTTTAGATTTATAATGTCTATTTATAGACATATATATCAGTTTTATAACCCTATATTAAAATCAATTTAGTAAAAGATATATTATATTTACTTTAAATTAATTCTTATAAAATGTCATTTTCAAATCCAAGTGAATCAATGGGGTCCCAAAATAGACCCAAGGATGCCCATGGTTGGAGATGTCTCATAAAATAGGATTATGAAATGTTTTAGGGTATTTTAATATCATTATAATATTATTTTGTTACAGTTATTTACTAGATTTACCCTTTAACCATCGTAAATAAAATAATTACTGATATAAGTATTCATAATGTCAAAAAATAAAAGATAAATATTTAAAAAAATTGGAACTCTTGATTTAAAATATGGAATCCAATTTTCAAATTCAAAACACCGAAGTTGGATTAATTAATTTAAAATTAATTCTCATTGTCAAAACCGAAAAGAGGGTTTTTAAGAAGTAATAACTATCAAAAGATTGACATCTGTTTATGTCCAATTTAAAAGTAAAATTACTTCCAATGAACAAAATTGGATTAAATTATAAAAATATAATATAATTATACATTAAAACCAATTAATAATACAATCTAACTATATAAATAAATTATATGAGAAGGAAGATTTGAATTAAAATACAGTATTTTTCCCTATTCATTAAAATTTGAATTTTATTAGAAAAATACCAAAAACTCAACAAAAGTAAAATGTTATGTCCCTATTTCAAATAAGAAGTTTATTTTGTTAAATTTAACTTATAAAAGTGTCAAAAACTATATTTAAAATGAGTGCTCCATTAAAAGTCGGTAAAACTGCATTTTTTGGAAAATACTTCCCGTTATCTGAAAAATTGATTTTTGTTTTCATACCATGTTCTAGAAAATGTTTAAGATTAATTCTAATGTTATATAAAATTCAAAATGTTGTTAATACTATTCATAACGTTTATCTTATATACCATTAAATAATAATATTTTAATAATATATCATTTTTTAGTGAAACTCAGTATCAAGTACAACGCAAGCTATTGAGGAAGGTCTCCTTTGCGCGTAACACACGAAAATTTATTGTTGCGTGTAGTACAAGATTACATTGGATTTGGGTATAAAATAATCCAAAATTGGTTCATTTATACATTGAACAAAATCTATACTAACGGTTGCATGAAATGAATTTTATTAAAAGAACTTAAAATTATGTGCAACAAAAGACAAGAATAGTGTTGCATATACTGCAAGCTAATATGGTGTTGCGTATAATGCAAGATAATATTGGTGTAGCATAAAATAAAATACATCAAATAATTTATCTCATAAAATCTTGGGGTGTTACATTATACCCCCTTAAAATTAATTTCCCCCTTTAAATTCATCGGGGTTATAAATGGTTTTCTACATGAATGTTTCTTTCATTGAAACCCACATTGTAAAAAGAAATACTAAAACTTAATTTTAAAAAGGAATTTTAGAAACATAATGGTTACCCAAAGTAACTCTTCACTGGGTTTCCAAATAGGAGAACATTGGTGGGGAGTAAAAACATGTATATGGAAGATAAATCAAACCATAAAGTTATGATGGATAGTGATAGAGAATAATGTTTGGAGAAATTTAACTACCAAAAAGCCATAAATATGTGATGATTTAAGGGACTATCTAATTCATAGAATAAGAAAGTACTAGGATAACATTTATTTTTGTTTTAAAGGTCCTTTTCCTAAATATGAAGAACATGAGAAGAAATAATTACTTGATTTTTGTATATTCTCATCATTGGTTGTGCATTAAAAAATTTACACTTCATCTATATTTTAAAGAAAGGAAGTTGATTTTTTCATTTGTAAAGTGTTATAATGTTATGAGATAGAATGATAGGTTATTGCATTTGTCTCAATAAAAAGGTTATCACATGTAATAAAATATGCATAAGTCCACCTATAGTGAGATAATAAATTAATATAAGAAACATAAAATGGAAAATAACATATATCATCCATAAATGGATAACATTAAAATCATTCCAAAAACTGAAAAAAAAAAATAAAACTTTAAAAAGATGTGAACTAAATTGACATAACATTTGTTTCCCATATCTCATTTTCCAGTTCTTGGTTTTCACATTCCAAACATCTGAATACCTTAATCATGCATTCTATTTAACCAATGATAATAACATGAATTACCGTATAACCCCATTGAAAACATGCATTATTTAAAAATTAACTCTTTCCACACACCAAAAATACCAATAATTTTGTATAC
Organism: Viscum album; assembly: GCA_963277665.1. Taxonomy (NCBI): domain Eukaryota; kingdom Viridiplantae; phylum Streptophyta; class Magnoliopsida; order Santalales; family Viscaceae; genus Viscum; species Viscum album. The sequence goes on from OY728141.1 coordinate 1,433,881,314, forward strand.
TCAAACCATGATATCACATTGTCCTTTTATCAACAATGATCTCATTAATACTATCAAACATCTCATTATCTTCTTATCCCTTCATTATGTTCATATCATGTACTTTCCAAATATATTTTAATCTCTTTTCATGGTTACCTATACCATATAATAATTGAAAACCACAGTAAACCAATACATAGATATTCCAATATTCCATAATAATATAAGTGAGATTCCAAAAAACTATTTTGGAATCCCATTACATAAACACTTAATTATTCCACCACTTTGTTTTCATACTCAACATCACAAATATTGATTTCATGTGACTTCACTTTGTCTTTTGACTTAAGATGTTTCTGACGCCAATCATCATTAACCCTTGGATTAGGGCATTGGTTAGCATAATTCACCATTTCTTTGTACTTGTAGCATTGAAGTGTTAGTGGGGCATTCTCTGTAGTCTTTTATATATTCACGTAATTAGAAACCTTTTTCCCATTACTTTGGCACTCAACTACTCAATGAACTTCTTTTCCACACTTGAAACATTTTCTAGTCCCTTTAAGACAATCTCCACCATGCTCTTTTCCACACTTTGAGCATAAGGAAACATTCATCTTCCTTTCAACATTGTTTTAAGATTTTACATTGAACTCCATATTTCATTTCTTGTCAAAACCATGAGATGTATATGTAACACCAAATTATAGTTCTACATTGATATCACAACAAACAATCTCTTCAAAGATACCAAAGTCTCTTATGGATAATCCCTTCGAAGACTTGGTTTTAATCCACTAAAGAATCGGACAACTTTACTTTGATGTTGGATGAGAAATCCAGAAGCATACCTTGCAAGGTTTGAAAAATTCTCCTTGTATATAGCAACAAATTCATTATCCTTTTTCTTAAGCTCAAGGAACTCATTTTCCATCTTTGTTCTAAGAATATGAGGAAAGTACTTATTAAAAAATAAGTTCTATAACTCATCCCATTCCATGGATTCAATTTCATCATGGGGCCTTGTATTCTTAATTAGAGTCCACCACTAGGGTGCTTCACCTTCTAAATGGAAAATAGAAAAAAATAATTTTTTCATGTTCTGAATAGATAAGTATAGAAAATATATTTTCAATGGTACTGACCCATTGATCAGAAACAAGTTGATCTGAATACCCACTGAAAGAAGGTGTACATTACCTCATGAAGGAATCAATAGAATATTGTTCCCTTATCTGCTCATTTGGAATTCCAGAAGGATTCATATCTTGTGTAAGTATATCAATAAGATTCTTCACTCCATATAACAAAACATTTTGTTGTTCAGGAGGAAAATCATTACATTGCCTAGTGAATTGTTCATTAACATGGTTCCTTCGGGTTTCATCCATTGTCTAAAACCCAAAAAGAATAGTATGAGAGGCAAAAAACATAATAGGAAAACAACATAATCAAGGGGAAGTACTTTAAAAATCTAAAATCTTAGGTTTAATCTTAGGTTATTAATGATCGTTATCATAATTATAGGATTGTAACCTATACTTAAACGTAACCTTAGGGATATCCCTAGACATACCTTAGAAATATCTCTAGGGATCTCACTAAAGTTTTCACATCCTAGATTCCAAAGGTTGACTAAACCTCCACTCTGATACCAACTGTAGAGACCTAAGCTTGACATATATAGAAATTACATTTCTTTTGCAGAATACTTATTACATGACACCAATAGATGCCCAAATATCGTGTTAGTTTAGGGCCTTTGGAAACTCGGAAAATAATCTTCTAATCATGGTGAAAGATCTTCAACATCTCCTATAAAGATCTTACCCTTTTAATTTCCCAACTAAATCCTTTATTTATATCCTAGGGAAAATAAAACATAGAAATGGTGAGCTCAAATTCTCATTAAGGGTAAACATAGAGAACAAAAAACAAACCATATAAATTTGAACGTAAAAACATGAACATAGAGTTTAAACATCAAAATATTGATCAATGACATAAATCATTGTAGTATGTAAGGAATGGATCGTAAAAGAACATTAACCATGATAGAATAGAATTGGAGTAAAAAATTTAATAGTAGTAAAAAATTAAGCACACAAAATGATTTCCATAGTAGACAAGGCTTTTCTACCAAGACAACCATAGTGGACGAAGTCCATTACTGAACCGGGTTAACATGTCATTCCATCCGTTTATTACTGAACTAGATTTACTTTCCATTCCATCCATGTCTATGTGATGATATATAAATCTTTTCCCAATTCATTGGAGGGTGATATAGGTCCCACCCATCTCATAATTGAATCATTCTTACATGTTCCACAAAACATAAATCATTCATCATAACATAACCCAAGAAATAAAATGGGCTTTTTACATATCATTCCATCATAACATAATCCATAAAAAGATCATTCTATAATTAATTCAATAAAATCATAGTAATAATAGGTATAAAAACATAACCCTATTTAATAGTGTCATCTTATATGGTGAATAATTTTAGTAAAACACTTGAATTTAGTTCTGGAAGAAAATATACTTTTTTCTTCATAATTGTTTTCTTTTTTAAAAATGTTGCAGAATTTTAAAAGAAAAAATTTAGTTGAAAATAAACATGAAAAATTTTAGAGGAAAAGTTATGGAAATAAGGCATTGTGAAACCATAAAAATTCATTCATGCCGTATAAGATAAACAAAAACATTCTCCTCGTACTTTTTTCGGAAAAGTAAAAAATGTACCTCGTAAGGTCAACAAAAGAAATATTCCTTCCATAACATGCAATAAAAGTCAAAAAAAGTAAAAATGACTTTAAACATACATAGAAGAATATTTAAGATTTTATGATTTTTTTTAGAAAACATGGATATGGATGATAAATATAACCCCAATATATAGTTACGTATAAACAGTCTCAAATAAAAATGAGATTGCAAAATTATCCCTTACATTAGGTCCTATTTCAACCATATGTGTCCGAAACTTCTGTATAGTGGGTTTAAACATATTATTAACTTCTAAAAGAACCCTAATAATATTTATTATAACATATATGATTCACGTACAAATTTATATTACCTGTTCATTTATCAATTCCATGTTAAAGAAACATTTTGGGTAATACTGGTTTTATTTGTCGTATGTGTTTGGACTTGTTATTATTGATGTTATTACATAGATCATGACTTAATTACTTATATAATGTAAAAAAATTATTTATATATAATATATATTCAGTATATAAATATATATATAATTTATAGATAAATGGAATGGAATACATTCTTCATGGAGACGGTAAGCCGTACGTATGCATGAACGCTATTTTCGTTTCCTTATTAAATTGAATGGAAGTAAGTAAATGTAATATATATATACATGAATAATGTAAAATTATTATGTAATATATTTAATTATTATTTATTATATATAATTTATAATCATTCTTTGATGGTTAACATGGAGAATGAATCACATCACGTCATGGAGACGGTAAACCGTACGTACGTACGAGCGACGATATCATTCCCATAGTTGTTGAATGGTTTTGAAGTGGATGTTGTATAATATCTCATAATTAGTATCGTGTTATATTAATCATATATAGTTATTACTTCCACCCTTATACCCATCCAATTATGGTGGTGGTAAAAAACAGATTACACCACAGCGTAGAGACAGTAATCCTTACGTACACACACATAGTGATTTCATTTTTAGTAGGATGAATACGAGGTGAAATAGGGTTTTATTCATATTTATAATAACATATAATTATATGAGTAATATATATGTTATTTCTTTATAATGAAACAACTAATGAAAAGGAAGTTGAAGAAGAAATAAATTTTAAAGAATCAGTAGAAGAGATTACCTCTTCCTTTACGTGCTTCATTTAAATTTCCTCCTAGGCCATTCGTGTTGGTCTTTTGAGAAGAACAAAACCTCTATAATGTAACTAGGGAATTTAAGAAGATAAATTTTTAGGGGTTGGATGATCTTGAAGGCTCAAATGGAGTGAAGAAAAGAGGGAGGAGGTTCCCTTTTATAAGAGAGGATAGGATCACTTTAGGAAAGTTCCAAAATATTAATTTATTATAAATTCAATTTCAATTCAAAATGGAAAAAAACTTATTTAATTATAATATAATATTATTTTGGTTCAAATAAACATAATAAATAATTTTTTTGAAAATTTATGAATATTTTTGTTATCCTTATGTTTTTGGTTTTACCCTTTTTTTACAATTTTTAATCTTACTTTGATATCATGTTATTTACACATTGTGGGTTAAGGTAATTAACATATAATGTCAAAAGACCCAAAAAAGGTTATATATGAAATATTTGGACTTATATTAAAACTTTTTCTAAATCTAATATTTTTAGGAATTTAATATCATTTAATAAACTATTTTATGTTTTAAGTTATGAATTGTGTCAATTTTGGACACTATTCATAGTTGAATTTTTTAAAAATTCATAACAGCCTGATTCCTTTTAAAATAAGGAATTAAATCAAATATAATATGTCCATATCATCCATAAAATTAGTGGATGACATAAAAATAACCAAATTACATTTTTTAATATTTATAAATACATTTATTTGAATCTTTTATTAATGATATAATCACTACATCATAATTGTGTCATAAATAAACATATTTATCTAACTTATAAAAATTACAAATAAAATACCATGATGTATGAAATATTTTTATCTTTCTAATGAATATTTATTGACATAGATATAAGTTATATAACCCTATAATAAAATTTATTTAGTAAAAGATATATTATCATTACTTTAAATTAATTCTTATAAAATGTCATTTTCACATCCAAGTGAATCCATGGGGTCCCAAAATCGACCCAAGGATTTCCATAGTTAGAGATATCTCATACAATAGGATTAGGACATGTTTTAGGGTATTTTAATATTATTATAATATTATTTTGTTACCCTTATTTTCCATATTTACCCTTTAACCATGGAAAATTATATAATTACTGAAGTTACTATTCGCAATGTCTAAAAATAAAAGGCACCTATTTACAAAATTTATACCCCCTGATTCAAAATATGGAATCCATTTTTCCAAATTCAAAACACAAAAGTTGCAGTAATTAATTTAAAATTAATATCATTTGTCAAAACTAAAAAGTGGGTCTTTAAGAAGTAATAAATATCAAAAGATTGACATATGTTTATGTCTAATTTGAAAGTGAAATTACTTCCAATGACAAATATTGGATTAAATGATTAAAATATAATCCAATTATACTTTAAAACCAATTAAAAAGATAATATAACTATATAAATAAAGTAGATGAAAAGGATGTTTTGAATTAAAATGCATTATGTTTTCACTATTCATTAAAATTGGATTTTTTTAGAAAAATACCAAAAATTAAACAAAAGTAAAATTTTATGTCATGCTTCCAAATAAGAAGTTTATTTTGTTAAATTTAACTTATAAAAGTTTCAAAAACTAGATTTAAAATGATTACGCCATTAAAAGGTGGTAAAACTGCATTTTTTTGAAAAATACTTATTTTATCCGATTTTTTTTTGTTCTCATACCATGTTCTAGAAAATGCGTAAGATGAATTATACTGTTATATAAAATTCAAAATGTGGTTAATAATATTCATAATGTCTAGTTTATATCCCATTATATAATAATATTTTAATAATATATCGTTGTTTAATGAATCTCGGTATCGCGTACAACGCAAGCTGTCGATGACGGTCGCTCTTACGTGTAATGCAAGACAATTTAGTGGTGCATGTAGTGAAAGCTTCCATTGGTGTTTCTTATAAAATAATCGAAACATGGTTCATTTATACATTGAAAAATATCTATACACAGTGTTGCATGAAATGAATTCTATCAAAATAAATTAAAATTATGTGCAACACAAGACAAGAATATTATTGCATATACTGAAATATAATACGGTGTTTCATATAGCGCACGCTAATCTTGGTGTAGCGTAAAACACAAAAAATAAAATAATTTATCTCATAAAATCTCGTGGTGTTAAAAACATAATATATTATTGTTTTCAATAAACATAAGGAATTATTTCTCATCATATATTTAGGGAACCATTTGGTTACCACACACATTGATGTGAATCAAGTCTAGCTAATTTCCATATCACTTAATCTTTGAAAATTAAGGATTTCTCAACATTATACCGCTTAAAAATGAATCAACTCTTTTCTCTTGATATCAACTCACATTTATAATGGTAAAAAAATTATTCAATAATGAAAATTTCACTAAGATATAATTATAAATATTCCAAATCCTTTAAATCTATAGGATTATTTTTCTTCAATATTAAGTAGATAAAATTTTACCTTACAATAAATATATAATATATTTACAAGTTTTATGTTATCCTACCATAAAAAATGTTTCATTTTTTTATTTGATAAAATAACTCTCTAATTTAATTTTTTTATCAAATACTAAGTCACAATCTTGATCAATACTAAATATATTATATCAAAGACATTTCAATTCATGAAATTTTATATTACTTATATTATCTTCATCAAAAATAGTCATTAAAAAAACTTGATTTTCAGATCTTTATCCATGATGAATAACACTATAACATCATCAAAACACATCACATTAATAAAGAGGTCATAATTTCAACAATTTAAGAACAAATACCATGACAAATGATATATGTGCTAAAATTTTATATTCTTTGAGATAAATTCCTAATAAAATAGTTATCTCATTCTTCCTAGTTTACTTATTGGTAATAACCTATGGAGTTGAGATAATGGTTTTCAATAATTATTTTATCCATAAAAAATTGTGAGATAATACAACCCTTCCTATAAACTATATAATCTATTTTTATATGGGTAATATTTTATTTACAATAAATAATCTTCATTTACTATAGTAGGATCAATTTTTACTTCTTGATTTATTAATATTTATTTCTTTATGACTATAGTTAGAGAACCCATAAAAATATTCATTGAGTCAGTTTTATCATCCAATAGACAAATATGTTTTAATACTATAATTCGGACCTTAGACAGGTTCACCATTAATATATATGTTTCTTTCTCATTGAATGTCATTGTATTACATGATATCAAATAAAACTGATATTTCATTCTTGGATTGATTTTATCGATGCATTATCTCCACAAATATTAATCTTATGGGTATCTTCTTGGTTTTTTATAATTCATGGTGATTTAGAGGAATCAAAAATTTATTTATTTCATTTATTAATTACAATAAATACTTATTATTTTCATCCCTTCACATTATAACTAAAACAAACTTTACCAAAACCTAGGCCTATGATGAATTAAGATTTTATCAATGATCCTCAAACCTCTTCCTACCCTTTTTATCTAATCACCATTATATTTTTTTTAATAAATGCATATTTTTATCACTATTATATATTTTAACATGTGTGAGCATCCTACAAAATCAAATTCATTTTATTAATAATATTCAACACCATTCATTATCTCCTCTATATAAGAATTTACAACATCAATCATTCTAGATTTCTATTTTTTAATAACTTGTAATCCACAAAATCTCATGTTGTTTCGTCTATGGGATTTTGTTCATGAAATTATAGTTTTCATTTTTATTTATTCTTTGAGTTGATAAATTTAATCTATGTATTTGTCTCCCAAGATACAAATCATTCAATTTTTCTTTGGTTGAACATTCATATATTCTTGTGATACAGAGAGTTTATATTTTTTGAAAACTACTCTATTGGGTTTATTTTCTTCTTAATATTTATTTTTTCATTACTGAATCCATCATACAACTCTCTATATTTGAAATAAATTTAACCATATTATCATAAAATCACCTTTCACCATCATCATCTTCTTTAGTAAACCAATTTTTTCTAATTGAACATAAATCCAATTAGTTTTTTATTTAATATTTTTTTCAAGGGAATATTTTATTATTGAGTTAGTTAAACCTTAAACTTAACTACACATTCAATATTCCATTGAAAAATTTAAATGATATGACAAAAAATTCTGTAGTTTAAAAAATTAAATTGTAGGAGAGATTTATTACTCTCTTTCAAACACTTAAATTTTATTTATACTATTATTAGAAAATAATAACTGACAACATTATTTTTTCTTCAAATGTCATGTATCCCTAAATAGTTCGTGTATTCTAAATTAAAATACACTTATGATTTGTAAATTATTATTTTTTCTAAAATATTAATTTCATATGAAACATGTGTCAGGTAATTAAAATATAGTAATAATTGTTTGAGATCATATTATTAAAAATTCAATATCTTTTCATTTTTTAATAGTGGTAATAAATTTATATTTGTCTTTATAGTTTTAATATTTCTTATTTCATCACAAAGTCAATAAATTACATGAATGAATTTAATTTTCATATTAATGAAACAAAAAAAACTATGATTTGAGACCATCTTAAAATCCTCAATCATTTAATATAGAATGTTAAATTTTTCTAGTCTAAAATTGATTCCTCCTTTATTGATATTATCTAAATTTCCTAAAATTAATTTTTATTTGAAGCTCATCAAAAAAATATTTTGTTCATTTGATAATTCCATAGATAATTCATTTTTTCATTATTTTAGTAGTTATAAGTTCCCTATCATCTTCAATCATTAAAATTTCCAAAGAATCACTATCATTTATTCCATAAATTATAACATAATTTTTTTTATAAGAGTTTATAAGTGATATATCTATTTTTTAACCCAAACACAGTGATTTGAAGTGTCAAATAAAGGAAATCATTTTGTATTATCCATGTACTTTAGGTTTGAAATATTTTAATCACATGTTCATGGGAAAGCCCAGACATTTTATGAAATGTTTTTTTAAAATAAAATATTTTTTTATAAATTTTGTTATATGAAACATCATTAATTAGTAAAATAGGATAAACTATTTAAACATTATTATTTAATATGATAGCTATCAACTAGCCATCAAAATAGCATATTGGAAAAGAATTATACAAATTAATAAAATATATGGTTTAGATACACAAACATAGTTATATATATAATTAATTATTTGGTTACCAATTAATGCTATATTAAAATAAAAACCATTTAAAAATTAATTAAATCTATTTATAAGAAAAACGTTATAAAAAATATCATGTTTTATAATAATAAAAAAATAATTCACTATTGGTGAACTATTTTAATAAAATATATATTATATATTGAATCAATTTATTAATCAATTATCTTATATTTTTTCTGAAAAAAGATAATATAAAATCCATTTTTAGGATTAAAAAACTCTATTTGTTTCAAAAAAGATGTTTTGTTGCATTTTGCGCCCTTTTTTAAAATGAATTCTTATAACTATTAGAAAATTAATTTGAAAAATAAAATAAAATAAATTTATTAAATCATCATTTAAATATTATATTATAATGAACTATTGATATTTTATTGAAAAGATAATTTTTTTGATGAATAATGAAAAAATTATTTTTATTAAAAAATATTCAATATATTTAAAGCATTTAAAAAGATTTAATTTAATTTAATTTTTTTATAAAAGTGAAACTATTTTATTTATATTATTATGAATATAAAATATTTCATTGGAATAAATTTATAGTTTAATTTTTATATACAATCATTTCATAGTTATGATGACTTTTATTTGGAAAACAATAATCTTAACACACATACGAGTTTCATTTCAAATTAAAATTTTCTATTTTTTGATTTAAATATGATAAAATGGATTATTTTTTTAATAATAATAGTTATTATTATCTAATAATGTAAAATTAAATTTTCACCATAATGAATATTGATAACAGGGAAAATTAATTATTGTGATTAAGGTTAAAATGATTTCATCGTGGGGTTAAACTAAAAAGATAAGGGTATGTTTTCTAATAATACATGATAGAATCATATTAATCAGAAAATTTTAATAAAATAATATCCAAATTTATAATATATGTTCATTTTATGAAATTTATATGATAATGTATTTATCAATTTCGAAATCATTTTATTATTGTTCAATGTAGTTTCCAAGTAGGTTCCTTCCCTGACTTATAAATGGACTTTTCCCATTAGATCGTCCCATACTAAAATAACCTTTTTTATAGCCAATTAAATTCCAAAAAACCTTACATAAATCCATTTCCATTAACTATATCCCATGGTTTTATTATAATGTTCTACTAGGAAGCATATTGGTTCAAATATAAATAGGTCTGCCGAAGAAGATATAATATTTTTAAACAAAGGTTTTTATTTTATTCCATCTTAAAAATCATTAAATTATTATTAAACCATGATGATATAACAAAATAATTAACCTTAATATACTTATATGTAGTTATTTTTATTTCTTTCCCTATATCCTTCTCATCTTTCCCCAACTGGGAAATGAAACCAGTGATTGTTTGTATGGAAGACTACCACCGTACAAACGAGCATAATTAATTTTCCATCAATTCCTCTCATGATTGGGTATAATAATGGATTTATTATATTTATATTATATTATTAAAATAATTTTACTTCAGTAATTATAAAATCACATATTCATTCTCACCTTCCATTTCCTGGGGGATACGATAATGTGTCTTGTGTATATGGAAGACAACCACCTCGTGAAGTGTTGTGATTAATTTTCTTATACGCTTTATAGTGGAGGTAATAAGGATAATGTTAATGCATATATGTGATATATATAAAATAATATTTATTATATAATGGTGAATAATTATTTACCTTCCACTTGTTTCATCGTTCAAAAGATGGAATCAATGTCCATGCATACATAAAACCTGCTATCTCCATGAATGGCACATTTCAAATTTCTATATATAACATTAATGAAGTATTTTAAATATGTATAAAATGGACATATATGAAATTAATTTAATTTCTCACATTTTCAATATAATGGTATGATGATCAAATAATAATTAATTTAACTATTGAGCCTATCCTTAACTGAATAACAAAACGGTTAACACCCATAAATGAATGTTTTTATAACAAATTATTAATAAAATGGTGTTTAAATGTTATAAGAGGAACATATATAATATTATATGTATGTTTATGAATTTTTTATAGATTTATAATAAAATTAAATTTATTATAAAGGTGTATATATTTCATTCAATAAAAGATGAGAAATGTGGTAAATTATTTGTAGTCTCACATTTATTTCGGGGACACTTATGCCATATTCACCACCCTTTTATTTAATGCATTCTATATACATCCCATTTCAAAATGTTATACCTTTAATAAAATTATTCTAATGATATATAGTGTTTCAATTATATTATTCATTCATGGGATTATGATTCAATAGTTACAAATGTTGTATGGTATTTTAATATCAGTTTTACTTCTTTGAGACACCTACCATATTCACCACATGTTTCATTCATGTGTTGTATATACATCCCATGACTACTATTTAGAATGGTCCTTATGATAATTATTTTTAATTGAATATCCATTTACGGACCTAAAATTCTCGGGGCTTATGATTCAAATGTTACCAATGTGGTAAAGGTTTTATGTTTCAATCTTATTTTTTATCATGATTGTCTATGATTATTTTTATGATCATGAAATTTCCTGATATACCTATAAAAAATTTAATTAAAATTGTAATTCCTTGGTTATGTCTTTATATTTGACTTTTTTCCTTTCATTTTATTCACATTATGTACTATGGAGACAAAAATACAATTTGTATGGACAATCCAACATTATATTACTCCTCGTTTGAAAATATTTTTTCATCCACACCCATGTTTTCTATTAAATATTTTTAAAAAATTATTAATATCCTATGATGGATTAAATAAATTTTTTAACAATTTTTTTATTTTTAAAATATTAATTTTAAAAGGAATCATCCCATTATTTTCTTAATGCAGTCCTTTCTTATTTTTACTGAAAATATGAAACAAATATTTGTTTTAACATATATGGGATGTATATAATTTTACTCCCTTAAGAAAATTAATTTTTTTGAATCTTACATTAATATTTTTCATTTTTAATAGAAAATAATTTCCATAATATATTGTAAGGATTTATATTTTTAAACTAATTGTTATAGTGAAAAGTTTATTTTCTTCATGAAATGCTTCAAGTGATGTTTCAAAATTATTTTAATATAAGGTAATATACTTTGATGGTACGGAAGGCTTACTGTGGGTATGATCCAATGATACTATCCATATTATTAAGATACATGATTTATGTTTATTATATTTATGATAATATGTTTATAAAACATGTTTCTTTTTCTATGGGATATGATATGATGAAATAATAAATTTTTTAAGAAACCCATTTATTTTCATCTTTTATAATATGATGATTTTTTATGATATCATGGATAAAATATGTTTTATTTTCATTATGTGATGGTTAGGGAATATATCTCCCTCCAATGAATTAGGTAATGATGGATAAATCATGTGTTAATTTTGTTATATGCAAACATTTTTTTAAAGGTTAGGGCCGAAGCCTCATTTTATTATTAAAGCAAAGAAAAGTCCTGTTTTAACTGGGTAGAGGGAGACCCATTACATAGCCCGAAGGCCCAGTGGGCATGTATCCTCTTAAAGGTTGGGGCCGAAGCCTCATTTCATGGGCCTACTTTCATGTCCATCATTCTATGCATGGACCTTATTTTGTTCCCATATTGTTATACATGTACCTTATTTAATTTCCATAAGGTTATGAATGTAACTTCATTCATTTACCTAAGGTTATGTGTCAGACTATTTTTCATATCCATAAAGTTTATGTGAGGGTTGGATTTCATGACCATAACATTATGAGTAAACATGTTTATCTTTAAAAATAAGAATAATTTAGTAACCTTAGTTTTTACATATTATTATGAGAATGTTATAATCTCATGGTTCAATGATTTTCTTATGATTTATGTATTATGAACTATTAAACATTATTCTATTCCTCAAGGTTATAATCTCTAATATGTAGGTTTTTTTAAATAATTATCTTATGTTATCATACTTTGATTCTCATGTTATTCTAATGTGATCAATGATATATCCTATATTTACCATTATAGAGAATTTAAGCTCACCTTTATTAAAATTCCCTTCCCCATGTTATGAATAAATTATCAATAAGAGTTTTTATAATAATATTATTATGTGGGAAGATCTTTGTCAGAGATTTTCAATATCATTTATAAATTAGAAGATATTGTTTATATTAATAAATAACCCTAAACTATTACTATTATAGGGTGTGTATTTTTGTAATGTACTTAATATTTTTCTAAAAATATGAAGTATTTTTTGTTTAAAAATTATCGGTCTCGAAAGTCCATATAAGAGGAATGGTTTGGTAAATCATAGGATATTAGGATTATGAAACATTAATGAATCCCCTGGTTATAAGTATATGTATAAATTAACAGAATAATGTTTTAATAAGAATTTAATTATGTTTTTTATTTGAAATACATATTTCTCTAGACACTACATGTGTATGTGGCTCTAGCACAATTGAAACTTGGTGTAATGACTCTGAAAAAAGTGTTTTAGGCTATAGATGATCATCACTTCGTGCATCATAATGGGTCTTACTGCAAATCTATTTTGACATTTTTATTGATATAATTTGGTTAATCCAAACTTTCTTTAAAACCATAACAAAGCATTTTAATGAATGATAATCATTGATGACCATGTTTAAGCTTATTCTATCATAGATTTTGAACTTAGTGTTTCATTTTTTGTCGATGAGGTTTCAATATGCATTTTATAAACTCTGATTATTTTTTCTGATATTTAAATTTAAATTACATGTTCATAGGAGAAAAAATTACTATAATAGATGGAAGACAATCTAAATTATTATTATTTTAAAGTGATTAATTTATATACCAATATTTGAGTTTATATATATTTTTCATAAAGAATTTATGAGGAAGTGTTATGGATTGAAATTTTATATATTGCTAATGAAATTAAAATATATTATAAATTTAGAATATATATATATATATATATATATAGTAGAAATTTTATTAAAAAATGGAAAACCCATATGGTATCCAAGTCAAGGTCGACCAAGGGAACATATGGGGCGATGGTCAACCATGCCCAAGGGAGCCTTCCTATGCTAGCATGCGGGTGATGATGTATTGGGAAATCCCGGGTATAATAATCATAGAAGATAATCCCTATAGGAATGTGCATGGTTCTATGTATATGTCCTGTAGTTTTTCAGTTGGGTTGAAGCTCGTGTGGTGGTTTGTCATGGTGTATGTGGTTGATGATCCCCCACCACCACCTCGAATGAGTAGTGGCACTAGTTAGCAAACAAAAGAGATCTATTCCACATGGAATATTAAATTTGGGATGAATGGATCTGTGGTTAATGTTAATAAATGTTAAAATATATTAATATAATGAGGACCATCTGCTCATTCCAATTTGGACAGTCCAATCATCACGAGTGATCTCCTTATCATCTAAATGCATGATGATCACTATTCACCATATTTCATGAAAAAATATCCCATGATCAATGATAAGGATTCCATGATCTATATAAGGCCATAAATTCAATGAGATGAGTCTAAAAATATTTATACATGAACCAAAATTTCTCATGAATTTGATAAACCAAAGATTCCACTTCATCCTATCACAAAAATAAATTATAGGTGGTCATTCAGATAAGTGATGCATTCTATCTTAAAGAGAGTGATGAGTGTGGGTTCATAGAATGCATGTGAAGAGAAAAGAGAGCCCATATAATAATAGGTGACACAAATTGTAAGTTGTTATATTTGAATAATTTTGATACATTAAATAACTTTAATAAGTCATTGATATTTCATAAAAAGAGATAAATTGACATGGAATAATTATTTGAGAATGAGGTGGTTAAAGGATGTGATCCATTCAAAAAAATATTGAAGAACCAAGGACTATGATAGTGGATACCAATAAATTTAGAGGGATATCTTTTTTTAAAATGGAACATCTATGAACTACTATAGATAAAGAATGGTAGAGATATCTATGATGAATTTTTATTATTCGAAGGAGGAAAATTAAGTCATTGAACTTGTGAATATCACACATTTAGTTATTTCCAAGGAAGATAATTCCAATAAGTAATTGAGATAACATAATATCATATGAAGTATTCCCATTGGTATGTAAAAAATAACCAAGAATCATTTGTTTCTTGACATGCACAAAGAATCTTGATACCCAACATTCATAAATGTTTTTATGAAGAAGATAGTTCATTATATTTGTGATTCTTGCACGAAGAATAACTTCCATGTAGAAAAACACTAAAATTTTCACTATTTTCATAATGGTTTCGAGAAGGCTGCAAACACTGCTATAAAAAGGAGTCATTGTGAAAAACCTACATGTTTTCATGCATTATTGTGACTATAAAAGTAATAAACTTTTAAATATCTATTTGAGAAAAAAAATATATACACAATTTAGAACTTTGAAACATGAAGGATTGATATTGAGAATCCCGAAACAAAAATGTGTAAAAATAATAATATAAAATGAATAGTTGAATGTACTAGGGGTTCAGATTCAATAAAACCCATCCATAAAGAGTGCATAATTTTATTATTATAGAAGAAGTGACATGATTTTTTTAAATATTATTCATTCATAAAATAATATTTCAGAATTTGAGTGCATCACTTGTCCACATATAATTATGGTCAGGTATTTAGTTGTGAAAGAATGAATAATATCCCCAAAATAGTTTCGGGGAGGTAACTAGTCATTAATGGTTATTAGAAATTATTAAGCAAGAATTATAGACTTATCTGAGGCTATTTAATATTCTTTAAGTGTATTAAAGTAAGTCATAAACTAAAAGATCATGAAGTATGATCAGATAATCAACCTAAAGTGGATCAATCCTTAATCAAAGGCGGTGTCTTCTAGTAGGTACCATGAGAGGGTGAAGTCATCAACATGGAGCTAGAAGATAAATGAGTCTCTCAATTGGATCTAGATTAAGAATTATTTTAGTTGTAACCAAAATAAAATGATGTCACTTGGTTGGATACAGAGTAGAAGTATTTCAATATGAGATGAATGAAATTTCATTCAATAATTTGATAGTGAAAAATATATAATTGGGTAGAATAACCGGTTTCAACAAAGAGTAGGATTTTAACAAAAAAATTTAAATTATAAGTTCTACTCTTTATCCATTACTAAAAGTATAGACGAGCTGATTTTGAATGATAATATTTACTAGATCGAGAACCATAACATGTTAAAGATCTTAAAGTGAAGGGAAAATAAATTCATAAAAATAAACCCATAATTTAACCTTCCCCACTTAGTGGACAATCATTCCTAGAGAACCACATGTGGTGTTAGAGGAAAGTTCCCTATAATGATCCAATAATATTTTTCACATATATAGAATCTGAATTCAACCAAATTCTAACGAGTTCCTACATTTGATGGTAAATATTATCAAAGTTGTAAGAAGAAGATGTTACCCTTCCATTTGGCACATGGACTTAAAGTGAGAGATATTGAAATAGTGGGGTTTCCACCAATTATTGATGATGATTCTATGAAAAAATATTATAACAAAAATATAGAGTTATATGGAAAGGATAAAAATTCCATATTGATGGATCTATCAGAAAAGGACTATATAAAGGTATTGGGTCTCCATAATGCCAAGGAGATCTATGATTTATTGAGAAGAAGCTATGAAAGTAATGTTAATGTTAAAGAGTGTAAACATAATATTGGGAAAATAAAATTTAAATATATAATGATGGATAAATATAAGAAAATTGATGAATATTTTACCAAGGTTAATGAAAATAAGAGAAATATATGAGGATTTGGTTAGAAAATGGATGACTATAAACAACAAAAAATTATTGAGGAATTGTATAGATAATTCTAATTCAAAAGTTTTATCCCTAGAATAGAGAGATGAATTATCTAACGATTAACTAAAACATTCTCATAGCCTATGAGATTAAAAAAAACTCATTTTATCATGAAAAAATAAAATTTCAAAATGGAATTTGAAGTATTAAGAAAAAGGAAAGCAGTAATATAAGAGTTTTATAAATCATATGAATTAAATAGTGATGAGGATGTGGATTAATTTAATCATATTTTTTATCTTATAATAAATGGGTTCAGAAATAGAAAGTTGATGGAAAAATTAAATTACAAACAAAGTTATTCAACTATTGTAGAACTCGTTGTTTTTTAAAAATCAATCCAATGAAAAAGGTTTATGAATTAGAATCAGAATCATAATATGAGTGATCTCAGAAACAAAAATGTGTTGAGAATTAGTATAAGAAGAAACACTAATTAATAAAGGTGATAAATCATATAATAAGTACTATTGAAGATTCATTATCATGTTGTTCTTCAAATAATGAAGTTGGATTCTTTTCTCATGAAAAGTAAATAATTTAATCATCAAGTAGTAGTGATTATGGAGAAGAAAGAACAAAACATGAATGTAATTTAGAAGACAATTTAGAACCCTTCATGGGAAAGGTTAAATATTTGATGAATGAAATGAAGAATCTTAAGAATGAAAAAAGCATGTTACTATTGAAAACAATAAAGATGATGTCATTCATGATGATGAAGAAATTAAGGAGGTGTTCAATAAAGAATTATCTTTTATTAGTGAGATCAAGATGAAAAAAATAAAAAACTAGTAAACAAGATAATTTGATTTGTGATCTTGAATAAAATTTTACCTTTAGAGAAAAAGATTTGTTTTAGGCACATGATGTATGTGTCACAATTTAAAATGAGTTAAATAATTCCAGATAATATTTCAATAAATCTATTGGGATCAAAGGAGAAACATCCCATGAAAGGGAGAATAAAGGTAAAAGTTCACTAAATCATTTTAATGGACATGATACATTTAATATGGTAGATGTAAAATACAAAACTGAGGATATAAGGGTCAATAAAAATAAAAGAAAATATTCCACATCAAGGAAAGGGATGAATAAGAAAAGAATCCCAGAACAACATATTTACTATTAGGATTAGTTTGAAAGAGGGGAAAAATCATCTAAATTTTATGGAATCAATCTTCGAGAATAATTTTTCAATGGTTATATTGGTGTTTTGGTAAGTAAGGTCATAAACCCTACTTTTTAAGGTTTAACATTACCTTAATAAGAATGAGAAAAGAATCAAGTTTGAGTTTCCATGATCTTATAAGGAAAAACAGTAGTTAAAAAAACCTATGAATAGATCAGTACCAGAACTATCTATATAAAACATATTTAAAATTTTAGAAGAAGTTTGTGGTAGATTTAGTTTGGATGTTCATAAGGTTTAGGTATGTGTGATAAGGCCATAGGGGAAACTTCCACATCACTAGTGAAAAAAGAGTTTATATGTTAGTTTTATTGGGTTTTCACATTAGCTTCCTTAGGAGGTTATTGAATGAGACACTATGAATATGTTTTTCAACTCAGTTGATAATAACCTATGTGAAAAACCATATAAAAAATCATATTTTTTGTGTTGGTTTTCCATGTTATTTAGATTTAAACCGATATGGAAAAATGTTTATGAAGATGGGTTTTTAGAAAAATAGGCCTCATAAACTATGTTCCAATCTAATTTTTATATATCTAGCTTGAAAAAATAATTTTAATTATTGGTTTTCAATGTTAGTTATTTATAAACCATCATGGGAAATAGTTTCTCAAGACAGGTTTTCTGAAAAACCGAGTTAATAGATTTTCTTTTAGTTTTACATTTCAGTTATTAGATAAACCATGTGAAAAATAATTTTTCTTAATAAAACGAATTATATTCATCCCTCAAAGAAAAAAAATATCAAAAAAAACACCCCATAATCACATAAAATAAAAACAATACATTATATAATAACAATAGAAACATTTATAGTTTTACCTTTAAATTATAAAATGTTTATTAAAATTAAACTAAAAAATGATATTCCCTATAAAATAATTCTCACATTCACATTGTAGGTGACTTAGACCTCGTATATCATAATCTAAAGGGTCATAAAATGTAAAAATTAATAATATTGAATTTAACATGTATTTTAATTAAAATCTATGAGAAATTAATGAAATGGTTATTAAAAAATATAACCATTTGAAATTTTGTAAGTGTGTATGTAGAAATTATTTGATTCACGAATCATAAAAATTTGTATCCACAGTCCACTTAACCTCCATGTTTATGATAATTCTATGTTAAATATATATTTTTAGATTCATAATTATATTTTAAGTACTTAAAGACAAAATGTAGCAATTTTAAATGAAAATAAACCTTAGATTTTATATATTTCATCTTTACTCTAATCAGTATTGTTATCCCTCTAATGATAGAACATTCCCTATTTGAGAAAATTATGTATGAAATAAATTTAAATTTCATTATAAAAACTAAAAATTAACTCTAATATAATAGATCTATACCCACGATTTAGAGAAACCCTGAGTATAGAGAATTTGATCGAACCTATACCCATAGATTTTAAAAAAAATGTAGGTATATACTCTTACATATATGAACTAACTCTGGAACCTCCTCCCCCTCCCACTTAAATGTTCCCTAATCTATCCTCCTATGAGCTCTAGCCTCCCTGGCCTCCCTACCCCTCCCTTCCTCCACCTCATCCTCGACCTCCCAACCTCTGGCTCGACCTCCCGGCTTCCTCCTCCTTATCAACCACTCAACCTCCATCTCCTGACCTCCACCTCCGTATCGACCTACCGACCTATACCTACGCCTTGACCTCTCGGCTTCTGCCTCGGCCTCATCCTACCAACCTCCACCTATCATCCCTCACCTACCTCCATCTTTCTTTATTCCTCCACGTCCGTGTCTGCTCTAGCTTCCCTACCTCCACCTCCCTCCCTCCATCTACCAACATCTGCCTCCGACTCCCAGCATCAGCTTCCCCCCTCCTTCTTCATATCTACCTCACCTCCTCACCTCTAACTCATCTTATCTACCTCCTGATCTCTGAATCCCCATCTTCCAGCCTTCAGTGGCTATTAGTATGTTATGCTATGTAGTTTTTTTACCTTGATTTTGGGATGTTTGAGTCCAAAACCTAATTCTATTTCCTATTTCCTATTTTTTCATTGATTATTTCTTTTAGAATGGTGAACATGGATTGTTTATGTATAAAGTGGTTGATGTTTATAAACATGTTACACTCTATCAGTTCTCCCTACCATATGAGTTTTTTAATTTAATTATTCTCTTATCTCTATTATTATATTTTCTTAAATTACTTAGATTTTAGGCGATAGGAATAATCAAGTTAGTTTTTCAAAATATTGGTTTCCTTAATATATATTTTGTTTCCATTTGTATGCATTATTAGGATCTAAAACCACAATTTATATTTCATTATATTTCATTTTATATTTCATTATGATATTGCAGTATTTTCTATACTGAAAATGCAGTTTACATTTGAATTTATATTTCTTTGTAAACAAATATTTATATATAGATTTATCTCAATGATCATATTGCATTATAATGTAATGAATTTTTAATTTTACTATGGTTTAATTTGTAGTTTATATTAATATAATTTCTATTTACTTGAGTAAAATTAAATTTCATTTTGTATGCATTATTATGTTCTGAATGTGTAATTTATATTCAATATACATGAAATTTCATTTACTTATTATACATGCTATTTATGTAAATTTATGTAGTTTCCCTTACTAAACATGTGAGAAAAATTACATGTTAATCATTATATACATTTGAAAATTTTAAAACCCATGTTTTTTTCACTTTGAAGTAGAAAGTTCATCATCTGGGAATACATTTATTGAGTATGAGATTGAAAGAGAGATAAGTTGTGCTAACAAGGTAATGATGTATTATTTTTATTAGCTTTAACCTGTTGTGTTTTACTATGATTTATGATTACTTAACATGATTTCATAGTTTCCTCAGTGAAAGGTATTTTTGGTAAGTGATTTTTATAGAAATAAGAACATTTTGTTGTTTTATTCATTTAATTAATGGTTCCTTTTTAATTTTATGGTTTCGGAAATGTTAGAACACAATAAGGTATATATGGATATGGATTTAAAAAATCTACTATATAGTTAATTAAAAAAATATAGTTATAGTTTTATTTTTATACACACAATGTGTAATGTATGATTAATGAATCATTGTAAAATACACCATGATATTCTATAAAGTTCCATCCTTTTATAATAAAATTTATACAAACAATTAATCAAATTCCACAAATTATATATTTATATTGGATAGATATATAGAACTCGCATTTTCACATGTAATGAATAGAGGACTATCAACCCCAAAAAGAAAGACAATCAATTATACTTACATCTAAATCATTTGTGTATATGCATGTGTAGAAGATATATATTCTACTTCAGTGGTGGTTAATACAACATAACTTTTCTTTATGTGATGAAATTACACATAACTCTCAATAAGATAAAAGGCTCTACCTAATGTTGAATTTATATCAATGAAATATATAACCTAATAAAATTTTCTAATCCCTTTAAATTTTACACTAAATGGGTATTGTATTGTATTCTAAAATTTAGTAAACTATTGATGTATCTTAATGTTATGTTGTTTACCAACATGTTATATTCCTTTTGAATCAATTTTAAATGTAGCAAAAAATTTCACAACAATTACTATGTTTGGTCTCGAATATATTATGTAGTGAATGATATCAAAATTTTTTCTATCTTCCTTTTGAATCACACTACTTCTATACTCATATTTTGTTCTTTAATACCAATAAAAAAAGGATTATAAATTACTCTTTATTCCTCCATTTCAAAACTCTTATATAATTACCTAGAGTATTTTTCTTGAGATAATAAAATATAATGAGCTTCTGAATGGTATCATGTATTTCTGCAAGTGTAAAGATAAAATTAAAGTTAAATATTTCCATTCTAGAGTTCTAATTGAAAACCAACCTTTCCTTATTCCTCATATCTTCAACTCTCTTTTTCAATTTATTTTACAAAACCCACTTTTTAATATTTTTTTTTTATTTTAAACATGGAACAAAATCTATATTATATCTATTATTGATCTATTCTAAATAATATTTTACAGAAGAAATCTATTTTTTGTGATTAACTTACCCAAGAAGAGTTTGAGGTTCAAATTTTGAAATAAGAGTAGTTTGGTACTCTTACCTGAACCTTCTATATGTTCAGATAGGAGAATTATGTTGGATATTGAAATTCTCAATATCAAAATTTCTCATCTAAATTTGAGGCCTCTACCTATGATTTTCATAATAATCCTCATTACTAGTCTCATATGAGTCAACATCGACCACATATTTCTTATTTCCAGGTTGTTCTTCAATTTCATTATAATAATTCTACAGTGTTACATCTTTATAAATTTCATAATATGGATTAATAATCACATATGTTTTATGCAAATTTTCTTTTATTTTCACATATAAACATTAATCTAGATTTTTATGATTTTTATCTTAATTATTTTACCAATTTATTTTGTAAAGATATCCTATAAACATCCCTTCTTCAACTCTTTATTTAAACATTCCCATTTATATTCTAAATTATCATCTAACAAGGGAATCCAATTTCTTTAAAGTATTTGATAGCAGAATTTCTGAGGAAAATATATAATATAAAGTATTTCGATTACCTAGTCTCAATAAAAATATATTATAAATTTGAACATGAGTTCACATTTCTTCATTCCAAATGAAATATGAAAATATTTTTTATCTACCATGGTTTATCCCATATCTACAATAATTCTATTATTCCTCTCTTTCACACAATTTTGTTAAGGGATGTATAGTGTTTTATATTATTTCATCATTATATGATTTTTTAATCATATATAAATGGAATTTCACGTGTATTCATTTCTATTTTCTTACCTCACACATTTTATTTGAACACCAAGATTATTTTCAAATTTTGTTTTTGAAGATTTTGAGCATTTTTATAGAATTTGATTTATTCCACATATAGAGTAGTATAATCATCAATAAATATAATAAAATAGTTACCTACTATTTTTTACAAGTACCTCATTGGACTACACACATTTTTGTATATAAAAGTTATAGTGGTCTCATAGATTGAACTTCCACTTTCTAATTTGTCCCATGTACCATCATCCCTTTTAGTGAGGTGTCACAAACTGATTCTCTATACGTTTATAGTGTGGGAATATCTATCAAATGTTCTTTATTATAAATATTTCTCATGTTTTATTGGTGAATATGAACAAGTATTAAGTAGAATATATAATCCTCGTCCTTATAAGTCATTTATTGAATTGGATGGGTCACAAATTCCAAAAAAATCCCATGATTTCTTTATCCTATAGTAATGGCTTTCGATCCTTTGATTTTATGATAATGATAGGGTTCATATATAAAAATGATACAATTTCCCACATCCCAAAGTTTTCTGACACTAAGGAAATTGTGTTTTACTCCATACATAAATAAAAAATTTTTCGATTTGTTTCCTTTTGATTCAATATCAGTAGTTGTAATACCATTAGTCTACAAGGATATATTATTTCAAAATATTACTAATCAACCATCATAATCCTAAATATCTTTCATGATTTTAGTGTCTCTATTCATGCCTGAATAACAATCACTATCAATAATATAAGGTCATCCTCTCTTTCTTACCCTTGATGACATTTCCCTTATAAATGGATTCTCTTATTAATTATTTTTCTCAACTTATTTCCATTTTTCATTAAAGGAAAAATATCTAGGGAAATTGTAAATACATTAACTCATACAATGCCTTAGTATCTCACATCTTCCACAATATTCACTTATGATTTATGATCAATTCTGAGTAGGGAGACTTGTGGTACTTCAGTTCACAATCTTGTTCTTTAATGACTTGTTATTTTTCACTTTAGGATTTATCCAACTTGATTCATGATTTATTTTATGTAATAACATATTGTACAAGTATGTGTGATATTTTTTTCCAAAAATACCATATCACCATAAATAGCCACTGAATTTAAATATCCTATTAAATCTATAATTTTATCAAAACATTACACTCTAGATTCATTCAATTTCTATCTAAATATTATTTGATATTTTTTATTATTCATGGAGGTTTTATTTTCATGTATTATTATTTCTTCACTACATGTTTAAAAGGGTTTATCATCATTTTTTATCCCATAAATGTATATATTTTATATTAATACATACATTTTTAGGGATAAAATATTATAGTTTTTGAATAATTTGATGTATAGGATTAACCAAACATCAGGTGATAGAAATATTATATTTGGTAGATAATTAATCCCTCAATTTATAGTTTTTTTTGAATTTTTATTTCACCATTTTTACATTAATTAACCTATAATATGTTTTGAATATAGCTTGTTAATCTTTATTACTTTTAAAATATGCTTTCTTCCAAGATCCTCATTAATATCTTCATGATTAGTAACCTTCATCGTGAATTTCTTGAGTACATCAAAAGTTTTACTCTATATATTGATAGATTCCCCATTTGGTTTATTATTCTTCCCATAATCTTTCTTTAAAGTTATATCTTCACTATATAACTTGGTATTCAATTCAATTTGGGCCTCTAACATAGACATGGTTATGTATTATATATTTTATTATTCCCTATCATCTTATTCAATTCATAAGGTTATTTGGTTGAAATTCCACATATTTACTGAAATTTGTGATTCTCTATGGTGATTAATCCTCCGATTGGTTGATAGAGGAAGTGTATTACTATGTTTATTTATTCATAAAATGTTTTCTACTTATTCTAGTGAATTTCTTATTGATGTTGATAGACTTGTAAACTATTCTATAGGTGGATTTCTACAATCTCATGGTAGTGGTATAATGTGAATTGTTTTATTCTAAATAGTCATTCTAATATAATTTTCCCCCTTTCTTGCAAGAACATGTTTTGACCAATGGGCCATTATTGTTCTTATATTGGGGTAGTGACTTGTATAGTCACAAGGGACATGTATGTTCTAGTTAAGTTTTAATTTTGTTTTCTTTATAACATCAACCACTTAGTCCTTTTACTACTTTCTACAGACACATGGTAGTTATATTCTTCTACAGAGGCCAAAAGGGCACTAGAGGTAGCTACATAGTTTTCATTATAAGGGATGGAGATCAGGGCAATGGAGCATTTAATTAGTGCATATGAATTTTTTCTACATTTGTACTATGCTGTTTTTATTTATTTTTTTCCTTTGGTGTGTATGTACGACGTACGGATGAATCTTGATGAAATTTTATTTATTTTATTCTTTTATTTTAATTACATTTTTTATGGGTGAAATCATTCCCGAGTGGTGATTCCTTAATTCCCAGACACTTGTACTAGACCATGGGTGTATCCCATGCACCTTAGTCTATACTAGTATTCATATATTATATTCTATGTCTGAATCATGATAGGGCCTAGGAAACATGGATAAGTAAGAAGGGATTTAAAATTTCTATGAATTAATTGTGAATTACGATGAATAAGGATTAAGGACATTGGAATTTATAATGAGCAG
The DNA here is from genome assembly GCA_963277665.1 of Viscum album. Taxonomy (NCBI): domain Eukaryota; kingdom Viridiplantae; phylum Streptophyta; class Magnoliopsida; order Santalales; family Viscaceae; genus Viscum; species Viscum album. The sequence continues at coordinate 1,433,907,006 of OY728141.1, forward strand.
ATATGGGAGACAATGCAATATATATTTTAATTCCCAATAAACACCTCCATGTGTGAAGAGTTAAATAAATAAGAGACAACAACATGAATGAATTTTATAATGTTTATCACCTATGTGGAAATAAACTCCTTGTTGTGTCTAAATTTAGTATTAGAAAAATATTGTATTACTTGTGTAGAAAATTGTTTACAATTGGGTTATTAGGTATCATATTGTACTCAACACCTATACTAGTCGAGATAATGTATCATCCTTGTGCCAAGAAATTTTCATGATAGTATCTATCTCCTTAAATAACTTTAGTATTCTAATTGGTATAGAAATATGTATACTAGATCTCTCTAGTATTCAACTATCATCCTCAAAGTCATGAATAATGTCAATCTTCGACTCTCGAATGTCACTATACCAATTAAAAGAAGTTCTTCCTCAATAGCAGGTCTCTGACTACTACCGAATGAAAAAATTAAACTACATGAACACCATTCATGTTAAAATAATAATATTATTGATTAAATTCATATTATATAAGTTTATTAAAGTTTTCATCTTCCATTAATTAAGAAATATTTAGAATATGTAACTTATGAATCAATAAACTGAACTTCCACGACTTAGTGGATGCTTTGGAACATATAGGTTAGACTAACTATCTTCTTGTTTCATAATTTTTATACTATCAAATTATTCAAGTATATGATTTTTCTAAACGTAGGTTGGTTGTTTTTAAATATTTTTCTTGTATAGTAACTTCTAGTTCCATAACATCTACAATTCACACACTAATGATTTGGAACTTGAATCTCTAGACCCTAAAATTCTTCAACCCAAATCATATTTGGAACTCATTGGTCAAAAAATCATACTGCACTGTATCAAATTGTTTTTTATATAGATTTCATCATGAAATCATCTTCTCAATTATCAATTAAATACCTAGTTAATGGATTTATAAATATAAATATATATATATATATATATATGTACCTAACCCTCTAATAATCCCCTTGTGATTCTAGAAATCACAACACATTACATTCATGTATACTATTGGGTTCACCCAATACGAGTTTCCCACAATGTAAATAACACTCGACTCTAACTACATTGGTAATAGAATCCTTCCTTTTTTCTAAGAACAACATTAATAATACGAAATACCACTTATAAGATTCTCTACATCTGGATATATGAACTTCTTTAGGTTTTATTTTCCTTGAAATCATATCTTCTTAACATACAAAAATTATCATGTTCATACCCATTTCATAATCAAATAAATGCTATTATTTTATAAATATGTATTTTCAAGAGTTATTACTTCGAAATATATTCCGATATTCAAAATTATGGATACTTATATTATACACATATTCTTATCATTTAACTTATGAATTATTTTGTTTTGTTAACTTTTTGTCTTCTAACTATTAGATATATATCTTCTACACATGAAATTATTAAATATCTAAATTATTCAATAAAACATTAAACAATCAAACTCTTTCAGATCTACATCAACTAAAGTAATAATCATTACTAACTTCTCCTACTTCCAGTATTCCACATGAACTTCCTCAATTTCTACATCATATTTTTGAATTTATTTCTAGTACGCGATGCTCTAAGAGAATAGTTAGAATATATTGATTTTCTTTATATATTCATATTCAAAAATATTTATCCCTCATGTTTTTGGTTCATGTTTTAAACTCAAAACATTCATATACTTCTCTATAAATCATAGAAAAAATCAATCTTCCATACTCAGTATGTATCATGAACTATTTTCAAATAGTCATGATGATTGTTACATTAAATGATCAGTATATAATCCTCTTAAATAACTTCTATAATATCATTCATGAAACATTAAATTATTAAAATCATATAATCCTAATGTATAACATTTCTTGTAACACATACATATTATCTTCCTAGCTATTACGTAAGAAACATTTATTCTTATCTGTCACTATGAGAAGTTTCTTCATTCCATTTTCTTATGATTATTTATCTTCTAGTAAAGTCTTATGTACTTTTTTAGGTTGTATCATTTAGCTTCCATTTATTCCTTTATATTCGGTGATCAGTACTTTATCTTTTTGATAAAAAATAACTTTTGACTTTGAATCATCTTTTGAAAATGTATCTACATTCATTATTCACTTTAACATATCTTCCAAATAAGCTTCTTTTAGATTCACATCAGATTAGAATAAATAAATATTCTTGTAACTTCAGAACAATAAATTATATAATTCTTCATCCTCTATGTAATGTTAATATTTCAGTAATAATTATTCAATAAATAATCTCTATATGTTCCTCAGGTTACTGTAGCAATCCAGTTCAGGTTATAGTAGAAACCCAGTGCATGAAGGATGTATTTTTTTATAGGTCAAGGATCTATACCCACAGTTCAATAACCATGGATATATTATGTATGATGTGATAAACTATACCCACAATTTTTTAAACCGTGGGTATAGATATATTCCCATGGTTTAAATAAAATCATGGGTGTTATGGAAATATATAGGGCTATACCCACATTTTCTATTAAACCATGGGTATAGTTCTACACCAAAGCCTTGGTAGCCCACAGTTTATGGAACCATGGGTATAACCGTTACCCACAGATAGAGAATGGCCAATAAAACATCTTTCCTCTTGGATAAGAAACACCCAACATCCAATGATGATAGTATAGGAAAATAAATTTAAATTGAGTGGGTATTTTGTTAAATGATATATCACATTATGAGATTTATGTTTCATACTCTTGAAGATTAAGAATATTATAACACTATATAAATACATTCAACTGATGTATTTTAGTAATATAAACTATTATTTTTACATTAGTCATAATTATTTGAAATTTTGAAATAAATTATGGGTCTATAAATTCATATACTGACGTCGTATAATTTTGTATACAAACTTTTTAATGTCACTTAATAAAAATGATAATAATTAAAAAGTAAAAAAATTAAAATAAGTGGAAGGTATATGAAAATTTACATACTTTAAAAAAACATGCATTATATTGATTGTAGAATCCTTCCTCGAAAGACACTTGGTGGAGACACAAGAAGGTCATCCACATGACCTCAATTCACACCCCCATATTCCATAGGTAGTCGAATAAAAGCAATAGACTAGAGTGTGTCCTTGAGAGAGAGAATGGATTCATATATCATAGTATGAAAAGTGGCATATAATAAATATATATTTTAAAAATAAAATAAGTAATTAGAAACTAAATGAAAATTAGACATCCAATGTAATAAACACGAGGAAGCTGACCATAAATAGATAAAAAAATTAATGATGATGGTCATGATATGTATTTATAAAAAGATAAGTACATTGATACAAGGAAATATACATATAAAAAATTCAATACCAAAATTAAAAAATACTAAAAGATACTATTACTAGAATCACAAGCATAATCTCGGTCCTCTGCTCCCATACTCCATCCTATAATCAGAATAAAACAATGAAAGCTATCTGCTTCCAATTATTTGTAGCTGAAACCCTGAATTATTCTTAGGTATAAAGGGATGTCCACATAGGGTGTGAGATATACTCATTAGTCTACAAACAGAAGTGTATATATCAATCATGTTTATTCTTGTAAAATGATCAGTGTGCCAATAATAATAAATACATGGAAATAAATAAATAAAATACATTGGACTAGGTTACTCTTAGGAAACCCATTAGATTCGACCTACAATAGACTAACATATATGTATCTAAAATAGTGTGTTGTATAAAAGTTTGATACAATTGTATAAGGTTTCCCCCCAATAACCATCAAGATATGGACTATCCCCAATAATGTGATTTGGAATGGTAGAGGAGCCCCTATAATTTTAGTTACACAGTCTTATTAATTAACTTAAAATTCATATTTATAATTTCAAAATATTTAACCAGATCCTATACATAGTGAACTAGAATGAATCCCATATTTTCCCCCCATGGCACTATAAATTCCCAATACCATAATAGTCTGTCCTAGGTGATCTATTAATGGAATCCTAAGTATCACTCTCAGCATGGCATGAAATCATCCCTCTGAGCCTACCCCTGGTATCTCACATAGGGGATCGAGTATCACCCATGACTTGGTATGACCATATATCTTCCGAGCCCTTCCATGGTGTCTCTCCTAAGGAACCATTATCACTAACATGAAGGTAAGGTAAATACATGGTGAGTCCATCCCAAGAATTACTTGTATCAATCTCAATGTTTATATAATCCACATGAAAAAGTAATTATAAATTTCAATGATACTATCCAAGGATTCCCATAAGGTCAATGTATCTCTATCAACTTGAAATGAGGTATGTATAATGATCACATTTTATTAAAAACAAGGAATATAATTTATGATACATTAATCTAATTAGATAATTATTTTAAATGAGAAATGTGATTATGAAATAAATGTTAGGGACCCAAATAATGTCCAATCATCCCTCTTGATTCAAGTCATTAATTCAAAAGTAATTATTACAATCGAAACATCCCTTTAGATGTGTTAGATAAATTTAAGGTCAAGTGAAATCAAGATATGAAGGAAGGGAACACCCATAGGGTTACCCTTATTAAGGTAAATAATCTAGGATGTGATTTATCATTATCAAGAAATACATCATGCATGGGGAATCATTTTATATAATTGAATAAGAATTTTTGATGCATATTTGCAGATTTCTAGCATTTGGAAGGATCATGCACAAAATAAAAGAATCCAAAATTGAGGTAATGAAGCTAGAACACTGAACTATGGTTCATAACACACTTCTCATCCTACTACAATGCTTGAATTGAACTAGAATGGAATATATTGGAATACTTATCAAATTTCTTTAAAAATAGGGAAAATGAGGTCACATAGAAATATAAATAGGGGAAAGGATATAAACTATTAATATAAGTAATAAGAGTTTAGATATTACCGATAGGAATCCAATGAACCCAATGATGAAGGAATTTGAGATCGTGCGAGGAATTTATTAAAAATACCCAATGAAGAAGGAATGAGGAGTATCATGAACCAGAAATGGGAGAAACCTAATGAGTAAATAAGAACTACATGATTAAGACATATCATTTTATAAAAATTAATTTCCAATTTCAATTTGGGATCACACGACTTATGTCATGACCTGAACCACTGGGTTCCGACCCGTGACTACTAAAAGGTCATAAACAACGCAAGCCACATTATTATTCTCAAGGAAACACTAAATATGAGATAACCCACTCTATGAGCCATGATATAATTTGGTTTATTCAATGAAGAGTTCTATAACATTGGTCCGCATCCAAGAAACCTCACTCATCTTAGAAGAATTTGATACATAGAAATGGGGATATTCTCAGAATCAATGGGGGACTCCATGAACCTAATCTTGGTGAAACGTCTACATATGGAGCCATATAGAAATGATACCACAAACCCAACTGATATGGACTGGTATATGGTGTATCAACACACTACTCAGGGATGTCAAGACGACTCCTAAAACCCCACCAAGGGATCAAATATGATAGAGGATCAAACTACAGTCTCATGGATGGAAACCAAAAATCTATTTGTGACTCACACTATAGAGGGGATGAAAATCCTATGATGCATATATAATGATTCAATGGACTCTTGGGGGAATGGAATAAGGTAACCCAATCATCTAGGACTACTGAAAACTAAGGAAACAAAGAGATACAAACACTCTTTAAGGGTGTACATGGAGTGCCCTGGTATCCCAATGTCTTATAGTGTTGAAATTCCTCACAATAAATGTAAATATTTGAATACAAGGAGTATAAAAAAGATACACTGCATGTAGATATCACCCAAAACATGCACATGTTCCATATCTGTGTTTGTGTACATTGGACTTACTGTGTACCAACCCGTGTATAGGTGTCTACATCCATGAACACTTGGCTATGTCCTTGTTCAATTAAACTATGTGCCTCTAGCCATGTAACTTTTCCCATGTCCATGTACATTCTAAATCACACATTGATCTATAATGTAGGGGTAACACATTGTGTGATAGGGTTCACACACCATGTGATCCTTAACATCATCCTCAAACCCTATCTGAGGCTAAGAGGGACCCACACGTTGTGTAATCCACAAAAAACATGTCATTTTGCATGTGATTTTCAAGAGACCATGGTTTTCTTCTGCATCCTCTACTACATCACTTCACTAAACATCCTTAAAAAAATCTATATATCTAGGGATAACCAAGCCTCACTTCACCAAAGATCATAGGTCTGGGATTCAAATATTCTAGGGAATCATTCACTCTCACCATCCTTAGTCATTTCATGCATATATCAAAAAAAATGAAGACCACCTAATTCATTAATGATCTCCCTTGACCCATCTATCATATTCATAGATTATTGAACCAAAAATATCATCCTGAACCACACCCATAGTTTTTATCTGTTGCACCAAAGAACTGTCAAACAATAATTGTAAACCAAGAATTGGTCAAACCGTTGGCCAAAAAAAATACCAAAGGTGATCGAAAAAAGAAATATGGGAGATATCGATAAGACCTAAAAATTTAATAAAATAAAACATCCTTTTTTGTATTTCCTTTAATAATTTTTGTATAAGAATATGATCTAAGAATAATATATTAATACAAACATATAAAGTTTCTTCAATTTAATAATACTAATAATGATAATATCAATTCTGTTTGTAGAATTGATTAGCTTTAATATGGTATTAAAGAATGGGATAGAAAAAACATAATTAAACATCATTAATGGAGTTTGGATATATTATTGATGATGAATTTCTGTGTTTCCATAAATTAAGAGATCCACGAAATCTGTCAGTGTAATTATCCACGATCAAATCCCAATCCATTGTTGTTCTTCAAAAACAATCTCCAATGGTCATTTGAATCTCTAGGGTTTGAGAATCCAACCCTGATTAAATACTATAACCATATACTTATATGTTTAATTAGTCATGATGTAAAAATAAAATAAAATAAACAAACAAACAAATAAATAAATTTAATTTATTTACACCAACCATGACTCTTTTATAAACGACCCACATAGAAAAATATTATTTCTAGCCATGGGTAAAACCCACATTGTGAACTCAAGGGTGGCCTAAAAAATTTAATATAGTCCCCTAATTTGGGAGTTAGTCTACATTTTTAAGAAAAATAAACATGCGTGATATGTAATATATTTCTAAAATTTATTCCAGCCATACTAGTACTTGGAATCACATTCCATCAAAGAACCTGGTATAAAAAATAATCCATATAATATCCAAAAAAATACATGGAAAATCAAAGTCAATATATTCTATTCACATTATGGATTTTCATCCAAAAAAGGAAAAAAAATACTCAAAAAGATAAGGGTACATGGCTATCCTTTGGGTCTCATGCTCACTGGTGCTCCCCTGAAGATTCTCATGCATCCACCAAACATGTATAAGGGAAATCGATCACCCATGAAGGATACTCTACTTTTGATCCTTGATCTCCATCATGAAATCTTCAAAGGTTGGTCTATCCTTGATGTTGAACTCTCCCCAGTCGATAACATGCGATGGGTCAGGCATTTACCACCTCAGTTAAGACATGTAGAAGACGTCATGTACCGAGTCCAATGATAATGGTAGAGTTAAGTGGTACACAATCTCACCTTCTATACATATTATCTGAAAGGGAAAAATAAATCACAGATAAAACATTCCTATGTATCCAAATATCCTAAATACACATCGATGTGAAACCATCTAGAACACAGTTTTATATCCTCAAACTCAATATGTATCAGTCATTAGTCCCCATATGACTTCCAATAGCTATGTGCAGTCCTCATCTGCTCCTAGATGATATACACCTTCGTTGTAGTAGTTTACACCATCTCTGGGCTTATTAGTGAAGACTCATCTAGATCATTCCAAGAAATTGTTGACCTAAAGGGTTATATATACAAATCCTTGAATTGTTCCATACCCATCGTGAAATGATAGATGTTTTGGAATGAAAACATCACTAATGATAGATGATCCCCCAAATATGGACAATTTCCAATGTAAAATCTTTCTATATGTCCTCCATGAACTAAAAGAACCACTCTATCAAGCCATTATTCTGTTGGTGAAACACCATGATCAAGCATAACTAAGTCCCAGAGGCCTCTTGTAAACCTCTACATAACCAATATTTAAAGTGAGCATCACATTTTGATACGATCATCAAGAAAACTCTGTTGTGTCTGAATATATCCCGCATTAAAGGATTCACATTATCTCAAGTGAAATCTTCTCTGAAATAGCTAAGAAGTTGGCCAACATGGAGAGTTGGTTGATGATCACCAAGATAGAATTGTTTCATATTCACATACATGGTAATACCATAATTATTTCAATTCATATCCAATCCCACTTCAACTTTAGCACCTCAAGGCGTTGATATAAACCTATTGGAACCTGGTATTTATTATTCACCTACTCACAAGTGTGGAATTTATAGAAAATCTCCAAAACTTCCCAATTCAAGAATGTCTAAATAAACTGATGTTGGAGGTTCGAGTACTTCATTGGTACACCTAGATGTACCACCTAAGGGGTTATATAAAGCTCCCGTCTCACATCCTCCCACAATGTCAAATGTATAATCACCCATAATATAAATAGGATATCATCCTTACAACTTTTAGAATATTTATCACGAGTATAACTAATAGATATCAATGTATATAAGGAGTTAGGATTGGTATATACATGTTGAGAATCCTTAAAATTCTATAAATGTTATAGGGGAAAGAAACATTGACTTAAGATATTAATCATCATACATCTCCACTAAGGACAACTCCATTGAGGATAACTGCTCTGACGCCTCAACCAACAAATGATAAAAAGATATCCAACTGAAAGTGTCTGCCACTACATGATCTATTCTAGGAGTATATACAATCATTAAGCCATAGTCCAGATGTTACTATAGCCATCTCCTTGACCTCATGTTAGTATCCTTCTATGATAATATATATTCGAGACTATTATTGTCCGTGTAAATGAAAAATCCATCACACCTTAGGCTGTGTCACTAAAAATTCAGTGAAAAGACTACATCTTCTATCTTATGATCATGGGTCACATAGTTCTACTAGTGTTTTATCAACTTACTTTAAATTTAGGTAATAAATACCTACCTCTACATCAGAACATAACTATGTTTGGTCCCTAACGCATTGCATAACACTACCACTCTACATCCTCCTCTGGAAATCTCAATATGGTAGTGCTCAACAAACTCTTACTTAGTTATTGAAAGAACTTATATCACATTTCCTTCCAAAATAAAGGCTTCCCATTTCATATAAAAGCTATCAAGGGTGCTTCCACAATAGGAAAATTTTGTACAACCTCCGATAGTAATCTTCCAACACAAAGAATATTTGTAAATCGGTAACACTCTTGGGTGGATCCCAAGAAAGAGCTGCCTCAAACTTGGCTAGATCTAGTTATAATTCCTCCTTTGAAATGATTTTTCCTATAAAGTGTACCTCTCAAATCCAAAGACAACACTTAGATAGCTTTCTATAAGGCTGGTACTCTCAAAGTGTGTCTAGGAACGTCCTGAAGTGTCTCACGTGCTCCTCCCCAGACACCAAAAACACTAGAATGTCATCCAGGAAGACCATAATGAACCAATATAAAAAATAATGAAATATAAATTTCATGAGTCTCATGGATACTAATTCATAATTCTTCATTCTAAATAACATCAACATTTACTCATAGTGATTGTAGTTACATCTGAATTGAATATTCTGTATATCCTCATCTCAAACTAATAGATGGTGATTTCTTGATATGAGGTAAATCATAGAGAACCATCAAGCCCCACTAAAATGATAAATGATGAAATCTATCCTATATAGTGGATACTTCTTCTTCATGGTCACCCTATTCAGGAATTTTTAATCGACACATAACCTCAAAATCCCATACACCTTCTTTGAGAACAACACTGCAACTGCTGAAGGAAGAAATCTAGGTCTCACAAAGCTATTCTCCTACATGTCCTCTAACTACACCCTCATATATAGAAGATCTAGGAGATCCATACAATAATCTGATGAAAATATCAATTTGATCTTTGGATGTATGTCAATTAAGATGTCTAGATTTTGGTGGGGAGGTAAATCTGGTATGTCCTCATGAATGATGTCCTCATACTCCACCCCACCATAGAAAACTGATATCCAAACGAATTCATTTTTACAAGAGTCAAGCTAGGAAAATGGTAAGTAATAGACTACAATCACTTATTCCTAAGCTCATATAGCTCCTCCATGGTTTCCTTTTCTCCCAAAATGTAAAACCTCATATAGTCACTGTGGACACACGACATCCTCCTCCAAAAATAGTAATTATGGGTATGAACTATGGATCACCAGTTCATTCGTAATATTACATTATAAGGCCTCATTACTACTACAAAGGGAATCCATAGAAAACACTCACCCCCAATAATATAATCACACTATCGGTACAAGTTCCCATTCACCGAGTCACCACATGTTAGAGTCTCTAATTGTAAGGGTCAATCAAATAGATGAACTGGAATCTATATGTATCAGACAAGAGAAGTGACATGGAAGTAATGGATCACACCTATATCTATCAATACAGTAGATAAATTGTAAAGGACATAGATCATACCTCATATCATCCCTATATCCATAGGGTCAAATTACTCCATACATTGTAGATGGAATCGTCCCTGAAGACCTGATTTTTGAGCCTGGTGTGGTCAACCTGGGGGTGTTTGTAGCGACAAGTCAAACATTAGACCACCATTATATGACATTTTGGCCCCTCTTCCACATCCAAATCCATAAGGAACACCCTGATCCTATGTCTATATCTACCTTAGTTGTCTCTCAAACATACCAATATCAGCTGTAAGGTGGGTTGGACAATCTCAAGCTAGATTTCCCTGACCATTGTTGGAGAATCACCACCTCTCCCTTGGTTGATTCGAACCACCATGAGAAACATGGAACACTAACCCTATGTCCTTGGATTTCCTCTTAAATCATCTTACATTCTAAAATTCATTTTACTTCCATCATCTACATATTTTCGTGGTCCCATTGATTGGGTTCCCAGTAATAGAAACCACTATTAGTGCTTGCTCTGCCTGAAATCTTTCTACCACCAAGGGACCTTAAGAACCATAGCATATGTTAGGATGAAAAAGGACACAACTAAATTACTAATGTATTTTTGTAATAATTTATCAATGTTCTAAACTCTAAAAAAATAATCTTATACCATATCCAAGTTGTAACAAGAGAAATTAGTAAATCTCGTTGAGTACTCTTCCATAGTCAAACTGGCTGATTATAGAAACAAAAGTTCATGCACAAAAACTAATCACAATATGTCTGGAGAGAACTCATCCCTAAATAGATTCTCAAAGTCTAACTAGGATAGAGATATCTCATCATGTGAATGATTCAATAGGCTTCAAAATCACCTAGAAGATCCCGAAAGAAGACTTTCTGTGAGGACCACCGTCAGATCTGTTAGAATCCTCTCAAGGTAGAACATGAGAGTGACTGCCTCTCACCTATCCTCATCCACAAGGGTGTCTGTCTCACACCAAAACCTAGGAGGATTATACCACTGAAACTTGTGTCATGGTATCAACCTACATGGATCATTAGATAGTATTTCCAATTCTTGATACTGCTCAACAGCTGGTGGTATTTCTATTAAAACACACAGAGGGGATTTCTATGGTACATGACCCTATACCCATGCCTTGATACTAGGTAGATCATCCTTCTGATCACATAGTAGAATCATGGTTGGCTCTCTATATGGAGGAATCCTAGAATATAACATGATGTACAATTTTCAAAGGATTATATCTTGGGAGCATACTCAAGGAATTAGAAAACACAACCCATTAAATTATGATGCATGAACAAAAATTATCCATAATACCAATTTTTATATGTACTAAACTGAAAGGTAGGTAATCAGTGTCCCAGTGTATGAATATTTCAATTAATTCATCAACACCTATGTCCTTGGCCTGAAAGATAAACTTGACACACTAAAAACTATTTCCCCAAACTAATCTAACGGAGTATGGTCTAATGGTATAAGTGAATGTTCTAATACAACTCTTTCATGAACCAACCCACTGGGGTATAAGTCGTGACTACCCTAAGAGCACCTCCAACAAGACAGGGTTATGAGACCTATTTCGAGTTGGCATATCACATAAATAGGAGTAATTAACGTAAATTACCTATACACATGAACACATCTCTAAGTCCAAAAAATGAGGAAATGTAAAAAAAGTTTAAATAATGCTTGGATAAATCTATGATAGCACAACCGAGTATAACCTTAATTCCATGAAAGTGGAAAATGGGACCATATTAGAGCCCAACCAAAAAACAATAAAGAGTACAACCTTATCCAAGGGCATGGACTAAAGTCAAAAGTAATCTCCTAGTAAACTCCTCAGTCTAACAAGATCCAACAATACTCCACTTGATCCCTATCCTCCCAGGAAACCATCAAATGAGCCATCATATTCATAAGGGATGACATGTGTAGGAATATCTTATGCATGCGTGAGTATAAAAATACCCAGTATGAGACCCTGAAAAATATAAACATAAAGAAACAAATATATTCAACTTAATAAAATATATAATAATTAATGTATAAAAAACTCCCATATATACTCCGAAAAGACATGACGCCACTAGGAGGTCCTAACCAATTGATGACCATAAGATCCAGCTCAATGAAATGATTATTTTAAGAGAATCCACTCATTGAGTGATGTTATCACTGAAGACATTAAATAAATAGGTTTAGTTCATTGGGCCCTACCAAAGAAAGATCAAATTTCTAAGAAAACCATGATACTCAACAAAAGGATTCATTCATTGAATTTTTGTGGGACACCAAAAACCCAATCTGGATCATCCTGCAACATATGGGATCATATGACAATGAACCATCATCACTACCAATAGGGATTTCTATATGGAGGGTTAACTACCTTCTCAAGGAGGTCACACGAATTCAAAAAAACCAATCTAGGGAACAAAGATGGTAGAGGATCAAATTCTAGTCTTATGGAGGGACACCACAACTCTATATGAGACTCAACCACTAGAGGGTTTCATAATCCAGTGATGTTGAAGTATTACTACACTGAATCCTTGAGGGAAAGGAATAAGGGAACACACTCATCAAATTATGATCCAAACTAAGGAAATGATGATCTACAAAAACTATTGGAGGGGGTACACGAAATGTTCTTGGGGGTACATGACATTCCAAAATATCCCCAAGTCTCCTCATGTGTTATAACCTCACATGGAAAGTAATTATCTAAATACATGGTGTATAAGATGGATACAAGTTATGTAGAGATCACCATAGATCTTCCCTTCTACTGGTAGTAGTGTTCGTTTACTTTTTCATGCCTGTGTAGAAACCCATGTGCATGTGGCTATGTATGTGTACACATATCTCTGTCTGTGTCCGATTACATGGTGTGCCTCTGGCCGTGCACCTTCACATATCCCTATGAACCTTCTGAATTACACATTGAGGAATCATAGAGGGGATACATTTCGTGTGATAGGGATTTCATGATGTGTCATCCCTATCATCATTATGATACCCTAACTGCCAATGAGAGGGCCCCCTAGAGTGTGTAATCCCGAAATACACCATTCATTTCTTGGGGTCTTCCAGAAACCCTGGTTATATTCTAAATCACCCCCCATGTCATCATAGTGACTTCCACCATTAGAATCTATAGATCTAGGGTTGACTCAGACTCATGTTGTTGGTGATCATAGATCCAATATTTGAATATTATTAGGAATCATCCATTTGCATCATTTGTAGCTACATCGTGAATCTTACGGGAGAAACAAAGAACACCCAATTTATTCTCGTTCTCCCTCAGTCCATAAATCATGGTCATTAATTCATGAACTAAAACTTCCATTGCTATCTTCACCGGTGGTTTCGATCTATTTTTCTGAAGAGTAGTCACACAATAATCAGAAATAGAGTATTGGTCAAATGATTCACATAAAAAATAACATCTTTTATCTAATGAAGAAATATAGTAGAAATAAATATTCTATAAATTGTGAAGAATAAGCCTCAACCATTGTTTTTTCTAGATTCATTGTTGTAGAAGAATATGAGTAAAGGGGAATAAATCACAATGAAAATACAAAATTCCATAAATTTAATTCTAATGATGATTCACATATATAATTGATCTATGTTAATCCAAGATTAAAGAACGTGATGTAAATGATAGAATCATTCATTCTACCTATTTTTTCGATGGATTGTTGATGAAGAATTGTTGTGTTTCCTTTATCGATGAAATACATGACTCTGTTGGCACAATTATCCATAATCTGGTCCTGATATATACTCATTTTCCATGAAAATCTCAAATAGTTATTTGAATTTCTGGGGTTTTAGAGGACAACTACGAGGAATTTATATATCCAAATACTTATATGAGAAATAAGTTGCTTCCCTAAAATAAACAAAACAAATAAATAAATAAATAAATTTTATTTATTTATGCCAATGATGAATTTTTTAGAAACATCCTACATTGACAATGATTAAGTTTCACCTAGGATAAAACCCACATTTTGAACTCAATGGTGATCTTAGATTTTGGATATGGTCACCCATTTGGGAGTTATTCTATTTTTTTTAGAAAATAGCATGCTCATTCGATTTAATATATTTAATATATTTCAAACACATATGTCAGGAACACTGGGCCTTGGAATCTCTCATTGTCTTAGAAATTTCTCTTGAAAATAATCATAATAAAAAAATAATACATTGAAAATATTTTTTGTCATAATTTTGCCTCATGGTTGGACAAACCATGAACCAACTGTATGCCAACCCCAGTCCAACATCATCCCACACATGGGTTAGGAATACAGTTAGTATAATCATGTGTATCCCGTGAAAAAATATTTTTCAAGGTTTTCTAAAATCTTGCATGGCCCTACAGTTTAGAGCATAATTTTGTAGACAAAAAGTATAGACACCCTAGTTCACTGGGTGACCTTCAGGGTTGAGTCGCACGAGTAGAACTAATCATGCTCTAACTATGCATCTTAGTCTTCCTTCCAAATTCCGAGAGCTCTAGACTCTAAAAAATACCAGAGACTCCTGATCCACTCCTTAACCTTTGAGTATATAATTATCATAAAACACATGGTTTTTAAAATTAACATTGAACTCTATACCACTATGAAAACCCAAGATTTTAAAACCTCCACTCATTAGAACATCTTGTCCCCTAGTTTTCCATATGAGGGTGGTAATCATTCGTCTGAGATAAATTATAGAAAATGTGCATGTAGATCATATTCTATCCCCCAGTCCCATCCTATACATGATCATACTTTCATTGAAACCAAATTAGTAGAACTGACCTTCCTCAGAGAGAAATCATGCTCTGATCAATTATATTTATCAGATTCTCCTTCAAAGACTCATCCTCCTCTAGATCAATTTCCTTAATGTAAAATGAATGATACAGGCATGCATGATACCTCTAAGGTAACTACAACCGATAGGATACCATTCTTACTCTATCCATGATATAAAAAGGCCCAAAATTATGGGGAGATATATATCTTTCCCTATATCTAAATTCACCAATGACATGATCTAGGTGAAACACAGAGAAATACCTGATGTCCCACATTGAACTAAAGAGGTATACATTGAATATAGGTATGATAATTCTTAATGTAATACTATTTATACATATATTTATAAATTTTTTGTTCATTATCTGATGTATACTGAACTAGTTGAGTACCATGTAGTGCTGCCTCAACAGCCTATTAATAGAATAGTGTGGAATAACATGGACCACCATAAAGGGCCTGTAACACCCGAGACTTTTATGTTATATAAATCATCAAATGAATCTTTTTCTATAGAAAACTTTCTTGGCTTTCTTTACACGGAATCGCGACCTTCCTCGATAGCTTGCGTCGTACGCAATACCGAGTTTCACTAAACAACAATATGCTATTAAAATATTATTAAAACTAGCTGTTATGAATAGTAATAACCACTTTTTGAAATTTTTGAAATTTTATTTTTCAAAATGGAATTCATTTTTGGATTCGAAATACCGAAATTAGC
Source organism: Viscum album (assembly GCA_963277665.1). Classification (NCBI taxonomy): domain Eukaryota; kingdom Viridiplantae; phylum Streptophyta; class Magnoliopsida; order Santalales; family Viscaceae; genus Viscum; species Viscum album. The sequence continues at coordinate 1,433,923,303 of OY728141.1, forward strand.
CTAGGGTGAAATTTTGGTATTTTTCTGAAAACTTTCAATTTTTGATGAATAGTGAAACCACTAAGTGGTAGGTTAAAAACTGAATTTTGCATAAAACTTAATTTTACCGCTTCTGTGAATGGAATTTCGAAAATCCGACAAACACGGTTGATATAAGTAAGTAAAATTTGGTTCAATGAGATAAAAATAATTTTTTGGTGAATAGTAACTTTTTACTTTTTTACCACAGTTAATAGTAAATAGGGTAACTAAGGGTAAATATGATATTACTATTATCCTAACACATGTCCTAATTCTATTGGATAAGTGTAATTCGACCAAAAACAACCTTATGAATATAATATGACCATTTAGGTCCACTTGGATTAGATTGTGACATTTAATATTATTTTATTTAATGAATAGTTAAAATAGTTAAAAATCAAAGTTTAATAACTAAAACATTTTTAATACGGGGTTATACATAAGATAAATTAGATTATAAATATTAATTAGAAATATAAAAAGATTTCCTACATAATGATATTTTATTTATAATTTTTAGACTTTAAATAAATTTATTTATTTATGACACAATGATGATGCAGTAATTATCTTATTAATGAAATATTGACATAATTGATGTTATAAACACCAAAATAAATGTAATTTGAGACTTTTTATGAATTACAATAATTTTCTAGGTTAATATGACATGTTAGTATTGATTTATTTATCTTGGTTAGAACTAATAATTCTGTTATGAGTTTCACAAAAATCAATTACTAATTAGTGTCAAAATTGACATAAAATAGTTTTTAAAACAAATATTATATTATTAATTGTTATTTTATTCCTAAAAATCTATGGTTAGGCCAAATGACTTATATAAGGTTATATATATTAATAATAAACAACTTGGGGATCGCTTGGCTGCTTATAGTAGGTTTATTAACATTATAGTATAAGAACACAAGAAGACATGGTAAAAGTAAAATTATTTAACTTAATGTTAAATCTAAATGATAAGGTTAAAATAGGAACCTAAACTTGTCTAAATTCTATTGTATGAGAGGATTTCGACCCATACCTACCTTAGCTTCGAAATATATCAATTTGGAGCTATTTAAAACCGAACTTGACTTTATAATAAAATAATAGTTTTAGTTATTCCAAAGGTGCCCCTCTCCTCCCTTATAAAAGGACACCTCCTCCCCCTCTTTCTCACACCACTTTGAGCCTTCTAGCTCGGACAAACCCTGCCAATTCCTCCTCTACACTTCCCTATAAACATCATAGAGGTTCTGGTCTTCTTCAAAGACCCATTTTTGTGCCCTAAAAGGAGGTCTCAAAGAAGCACTTCAAAGAAGAGGTAATGACCGTTACCGATTCTTTCATCTTTATTTCTTCTTCCACTTCTTCTTCTTTAGTTGTTTCATTATGAAGTAATAACATCAGTATCACTCATATACTTATATGTTATTATAATTATTAAACAACCCTATTTCACCATCTATCCATCCTACGGAAAAAGAAATCACCACGCGTGCGTACGTACGGAATACCGTCTCAACGCCGTGGTGTGATCTATTTTCCACCACCACCTTACTTGGATGGGTATAATGGTGTAAATAATGACTATATATGACTATTATAAAGTGATATTGATTTTGAAATAGTATACATATACTCCAATACAATTCCACGATCATAGGAACGATATCATCACTCGTGCGTACGTACGGAATACCGTCTCCACGATGTGATGCGACTCGTTCTACATGATCTTCATTTCATAATGATTATATAAATGAATTGAATGAATGAATATGATATATATTACACTAATACCATTCTGTAAATGAGGTATCTATTACCTAAAGAGAAGAATATGAATTTATTCGACAAAACATGCATAAAAACAAAAAGTTATAAACACCCGAATAACAAGTAGCAATGAAATATTACTACTAAGAAGCTAAGAATATGAACACATATGATATAATAAAAATAAGTATGATTCTGGAATAAGTCAATAACATTATTTAAATCATTATACAGGAGGTTCGGACACTTACAAATCAAGTCGGACCTAAGGTAAGGGAAATATCACAATCTCACTTTTATCCGAGATTGTTTTTACTTTGGTAATTACTGGGGTGTATTTTATCATCCACATCCATGTTCCCTCAATATGTAATATTATTTCCATCCTTATACAATAGTTTATATCCAATTTTAACCTTCGGTAAGTTTTTTTGTAAAAGATATGAAAGGAATCTTTTGTCATTTTTCGTACGAGGTACTTTTTGACTTTTCCGACAAAAGTAAGAAGAATGTTTTATTTAACTTATACGGCATGAATTTATTTTTAAAACATTATTTCCAAGAATCTTCATTTAAAAGTTTTCAAGTTTATTTTTAATCAACTTCTTTTAGTTTATAATTGTATGACATATTAAGAAAGGAAAAGTGTTTTTGAAGAAGAAAGGATATTTTTCTCAAGAATGGCGTTCAAGTGTTTTATCAAAATTATTTTCCATCTAAGATAATAAAGGGTTCTATTTCTATACCTATTATTACATTGATTTTATTATGTTGGGATGGAATTATTTTTATGAATTCCTTTATCTTATATGAATTTTTTTATGATGTCATGATTTTTAATATTCCCACTTTTATTACATGGGTTATGCTATGATATATGGTTTATGATTTTGTGGTACACATAAGAATGGTATCATTATGAGATGGGTGGGACCTATATCTCCCTCCAATGCATTGGGTAAAGATTTTATATCTCACGAGATAGACATGGCTGGAACGGTAGGTTATACCGGTTCAGTGAAACATGACTGAAACGAGGGTGACTCGGTTCAGAAAGGGACTTCGTCCACTAAGATAGTCTTGGAAATGAATCTTGACTAACAAGAAATGATTCTCTATGATTATGTGTGTATGCCACAAAGTTTCATGTTTTATGTTATGATTATTGTGATTACATTTCACTGCCATGATTTATCCCATGTTATGAAATTATGATCACTTTTGCAGGTTAATATTTACAAAAGTTATGTGCTTATGTATACGATGTGATTGATATTTCTTTTGTTTACCATTACTGAGTATTTGAGCTCACCCTTTTTTATGTTTTCTTTCCCCAGGTCAGGAAGAAGGTTATTAAGTAAGATATGCCAAAAGGGACTATAGATATGATGAAATAAATGGGAGACAGTGTAGACGCTTTATGAACCAGTTGTTTATGTTTCCCAGTTTCTAAAGACACTATACCTATACGGTCCTTTCGTAGTTTTGTTATATGTTGTAATAAGTATGCTTCAATTTTGAAGTATTAACAATGTATGTAAAGTATGGGTCGTTATAGTTGGTATCAGAGGAAAGGTATAGTCAACCTTTTGAAACTAGGATGTGAAAGCCTTAGTAAGAACCATAAGGATAAGTATAAGCATAGAACACAATATTAGTGTTTTAGAAATGGCCATGAATAACCTAGGATGAGACCTTAAGTGTGAAATTTTATTCTTGATTATGTGGTTTTTCTATTATAATTAGTGTTTCTCACACTATTCTTCTTGGTTTTAGTCAATGGCTGGAACCCGAAGGAACCGTGTTAATGCGGAATGCGACGGACAATGCAATGATTGTCCCCCTGAGCAACCAAATGTTATGGGAGATGGAATGCAAAATCTTGCAGCCATGATCACACAACTTTCTCAAGCTATGAATCATGTAGGACTTCCAAACGAGCAAAGGAAGGAGCAACATTCTGTTGAATCCTTCATGAGACAGCGTCCACCTTCTTTCTGTGGGTCTACCGATCCATTAGTTGATGAACAATGGATTAGTACTACTGAAAAGATATTTTCAGTTCTTCAATGTTCTGAACATGATAAATTCATCCTAGTAGTGTATCGTTTGGAAGGAGATGTTGATAAATGGTGGAATCTTATTAAGAATACGAGGCAAAGGGATGAAATTGATTCCATGGAATGGGACGAGTTCAAGAACTTATTTTTCAATAAGTACTTCCCTCGTATTCTCCGAACAAAGATGGAGAAAGAGTTTCTTGAACTAAAGCAAAAGGATGATGAATCTGTTGGTACCTATGAAGAAAATTTTACAAGACTTGCAAGGTACGCTTCTGGTATTATTATCCAACCTGAGAGTAAGATCGATCGATTCTTTAGTGGCTTAAAACCAAGTCTTCGAAGGGCGTTAGCCATAAGGGACTTCAATAGCTACAAGGAAATCGTCCGATGTGCACTCAAAGTCGAGATGGAGATTGGAGTAACCCATCAGTCATATGGGTTTAATAAGAAGAGGAAAATGGAATTCAAAGGAAAATCTAAAGAGCACACTGAAAAGAAGATGAGCTTTCCCTTATGCTCAAAGTGTGGAAAGAAACATGGAGGGAGTTGTCTTAAAGGGACAAGTAAATGTTTCAAATGTGGAAAGGAAGGTCATCGGGCATTTGAATGCCGTGATGATGGGAAGAAGATGTCTAATGATGAAAACAAAGGAAGGGATACACAGAATGAACCTACTACACTTCAATGTTTCAAGTGCAAGGAGATGGGGCATTATGCCAATAAATGCCCTAATCCAAGGGTTGATGATGATGGTCGACGTCAACAAACTCTTAAGGCTAAAGACAAAGGAAAGTCACATGCAATTTCTATCAGCGATGTAGAGTACGATAACGATGTGGTGAAAGGTACACTTACCATCCACTCTAAAGTAGCAAATGTTTTATTTGATTCTGGATCCACCCACTCTTTTATTTCTAAAGAATTTTCTAAGGGTATCACCGTATTACCTCAACAATTATATGTTGAGTTAGCTGTGACAACACCTAATGGCACAACAGTCGCATCAAAAGTTTATAATTATTCTCCGATCGAAGTTTGTGGGAAAGTGCTTCCTATAAATCTTGTGATCCTTCCTATAGTGGAATTTGATGTGATTCTTGGCATTGATTGGCTTTCTTTATATGGAGCTCATATCAATTTCCAAAGAAGGGAAGTCACATTTCATATTCCAGATCAATCTGTGATCGTCTATCAATACAAGGATGAACATAACCTTCCAGTGAAAATTTCTTCTATCTTATGGGTCTTGATTCCAATAAATGAAGGTTATTTATCTCAAATGGTTGATGAGAAACTCATGATTAAGAATATTCCCATTGTACGGGAGTTTGATGATGTCTTTCTGGAGGAATTACTGGGACTTCCACCAAATCGTGAAGTTGAGTTCTTAATAGAACTCGTACCCGGTGCTTTGCCTATTTCAAAGACACCTTATAGAATGGCCCCAATTGAGTTGCAGGAATTAAAGAAGCAACTCCAAGAGAATATTGATAAAGGATTCATACGCCCTAGTGCGTCACCTTGGGGATCACCTGTTCTATTTGTTAAGAAGAAAGATGGATCAATGAGACTCTACATTGATTATCGAGAACTTAACAAGATCACTATCAAGAACAAATATCCTCTCCCGCGCATTGATGACCTATTTGACCAACTACGCGGAGCTCAATACTTTTCTAAGATTGATCTTCGTTCAGGGTATCATCAATTAAGGGTCAAACAGGAGGATATACCAAAGATGACTTTCCGTACAAGGTATGGACACTATGAATTTATAGTGATTTCATTTGGTCTTACTAATTCCCCTGCTATCTTCATGGATATAATGAATAGAGTCTTTAGAGACTATCTTGATCAATTTGTGGTGGTCTTTATAGACGATATTATTGTCTATTCAAAGAGCAAGGAATAACATGAAGATCACTTGAGAATTATATTGAAGACCCTGAGAAAGGAGAAGATTTATTCCAAATTTACCAAGTGTGAATTTTGGCTTAAAAAAGTTTCATTTTTTGGTCACATAATCTCAAAAGAGGGGATATCCGTGGATCTAGAAAAAACAGAGGTTATCGAAAGATGGTCGAGACCAACAACTGTAACTGAGATCCGAAGTTTTCTTGGTTTGGCTGGATATTATCGACGTTTTGTGAAAGATTTTTCACGATTATCTAATCCACTCACCAAGTTGACTCGGAAAGGAGTTAAGTTGGTCTGGACGGAAGAATGTGAAGAGAATTTCAAGGAGTTAAAAAGAAGGTTATCCAGTGCACCTGTGCTCACACTGCCTTGTAGTGGAGAAAGGTTTGTGATCTACAGTGATGCATCCAAGAAGGGATTGGGGAGTGTTATTATGCAAAATGATATGGTGATAGCTTATGCCTCATGACAGTTGAAAATCCATGAGCAAAATTACCCAACACATGATTTGGAGTTAGCTGCAGTAATCATTGCATTAAAGATTTGGAGGCATTACCTTTATGGTGAAAGGTGTGATATTTATACTGATCATAAAAGTTTAAAGTATATTTTCCCACAAAAGGAGCTGAATATGCGTCAAAGAAGATGGTTGGAGCTGATTAAGGATTACGACTGCTCAATCCATTACAACCCTGGGAAAGAAAACAAGGTGGCAGATGCATTAAGTTGACAAGACCATGCTAGTTTATCCATGATAAGGATCACAAAAGATCCAATATTTATGGATTTACAAAGGATGGATCTTGGAATTATAATGGAAGGGGAAAAATATTATCTTTCTCAAATGAATGTTCAACCATCTATACATGTGAAGATTAAAGAGGCACAAAAAGAAGATGTCGAGTTACAAAAGAAGGTGAGAAATGTTCCTGAGTTCAACCTTGATTGTGATGGGATAATAAAGTTCAGGAATTGGGTTTGTGTTCCTCCCATCCCCGAATTAAAGAAGGAGCTACTGGATGAGGCTCATAGTTCTTCATTCTCAATTCATCCTGGAAGCACGAAGATGTATAGGGATCTGAAAGAGTACTTCTGGTGGGATGGCATGAAAAGAGATGTTGCTGAATATGTCTCTCGATGCTTGGTTTGTCAACAAGTTAAAGCTGAGAGATAGAAGTCTAAGGGGATGTTACAACCATTACCCATACCTGAATGGAAGTGGGAAAACATCACTATGGACTTTTTCACAGGACTTCCTAAAACATCCAAAGGCAATAATGCTATCTGGGTCATAGTTGATCATCTTACAAAGTCTGCACACTTTATTGCTATTAGAGAGGATTTCTCTCTGGATCAGCTTTCCATGATATATGTAAAGGAAGTGGTAAGATTGCATGGAGTACCACTTTCTATTATATCTGATCGGGATCCAAGATTTACCTCAAAGTTCTGGCGAAGTCTTCAGCATACTCTGGATACAGAGTTGAGTTTCAGCACTTCTTATCATCCTCAGACAGACGGTCAGTCTGAGAGAACAATTCAAACCCTAGAAGATATGTTGAGAGCTTGCTCAATGGATTTCAAAGGAGTTTGGGATCAACACCTACCTTTGGTGGAATTTTCTTATAATAATAGCTTTCACTCCAGTATTCAGATGGCTCCTTATGAAGCTCTCTATGGAAAGAAATGAAGGACTCCAACTTGCTGGGATGAAGTTGGGGAAAGAAAGCTATTAGGACTTGATCTCATTGATGAAATGGCAGAAAAGGTCAGATCTATTCAACAACACATAAGAGCAGCTCAGAGTTGACAGCAAAGTTATGCCGACAACCGAAGAAAAGACCTAGAGTTTGAAGTGGGTGATAAAGTGTTCTTACGAATATCTCCCTGGAAGAGGGTTATGAGATTTGGAAAGAAGGGGAAGTTAAGCCCTAGATATATCGGTCCTTTCGAAATACTGGATCATGTAGGGAAGGTAGCTTACCGATTGACACTTCCACCGAATCTCTCTCAAGTTCACGATGTGTTCCATGTATCTCTCCTGAGAAAGTACATACCCGATCCTTCACATGTACTCAGCTCAGAAGTTGTACCGCTGGAGCAAGATCTTTCTTATGAAGAACAACCGATAGAGATTCTGGATCGTAGCGAAAAAGTCCTACGAAACAAGACCACTCGATTGGTGAAAGTTTTATGGAGGAACCACCAATTAGAAGAAGCTACATGGGAGCTTGAGGATATGATGAGGGAGAGGTATCCTCATCTGTCTGTTACAAAGTGACGAATTTCGAGGGCAAAATTCATTTTAAGGGTGGTAGAATGTAACACCCGAGACTTTTATGTTATATAAATCATAAAATGAATCTTTTTCTACAAAACACTTGCTTGGCTTGCTTTACACGGAATCACGACCTTCCTCGATAGCTTGCGTCGTACGCAATACCGAGTTTCACTAAACAACGATATGCTATTAAATTATTATTAAAACTAACCGTTATGAATAGTAACAACCACTTTTTGAAATTTTGTAAATTTTATTTTTCAAAATGGAATTCATTTTTGGATTCGGAATACCGAAATTAGCCTAGGGTGAAATTTTGGTATTTTTTCTGAAAACTTTCAATTTTTGATGAATAGTGAAACCACTAAGTGGTAGGTTAAAAACTGAATTTTGCATAAAACATAATTTTACCGCTTCTATGAATGGAATTTCGAAAATCCGACAGACACGGTTGATATCAGTAAGTAAAATGTGGTTCAATGAGATAAAAATAATTTTTTTGGTGAATAGTAACTTTTTTACTTTTTTTACCGCAGTTAATAGTATATAGGGTAACTAAGGGTAAATATGATATTACTATTACCCTAACACATGTCCTAATTCTATTGGATAAGTGTAATTCGACCAAAAACAACCTTATGAATATAATATGACCATTTAGGTCCACTTGGATTAGATTGTGACATTTAATATTATTTTATTTAATGAATAGTTAAAATAGTTAAAAATCAAAGTTTAATAACTAAAACATTTTTAATATGGGGTTATACATAAGATAAATTCGATTATAAATATTCATTAGAAAGCTAAAACGATTTCCTACATAATGAGATTTTATTTATAATTTTTAGACTTTAAATAAATTTATTTATTTATGACACAATGATGATGCAGTAATTATCTTATTAATGAAATATTGACATAATTGATGTTATAAACACCAAAATAAATGTAATTTGAGACTTTTTATGAATCCAACTAATTTTATAGGTTAATATGACATGTTAGTATTGATTTACTTAACTTGGTTCGAACTAATAATTCTTTTATGAGTTTCAAAAAAATCAATTACTAATTAGTTTCAAAATTGACATAAAATAGTTTTTAAAACAAATATTATATTATTAATTGTTATTTTATTCCTAAAAATCTAAGATTCGGCCAAATGACTTAGATAAGGTTATATATATTAATAATAAACAACTTGGGGTTCCCTTGGCTGCTTATAGTATGTTTATTAACATTATAGTATAAGAACACAAGAAGACATGGTAAAAGTAAAATTATTTAACTTAATGTTAAATCTAAATTATAAGGTTAAACTAGGAACCTAAACTTGTCTAAATTCTATTGGATGAGAGTATTTCGACCCATCCCCACCTTAGCTTCTAAATATATCAATTTTGAGCTATATAAAACCGAACTTTACTTTATAATAAAATAATAGTTTTAGTTATTCCAATGGTGCCCCTCTACTCCCTTATAAAAGGACACCTCCTCCCCCTCTTCCTCACACCACTTTGAGCATTCTAGCTCATCCAACCCCTGCCAATTCCTCCTCTACACTTACCTAGAAACATCCTAGAGGTTCTGGTCTTCTTCAAAGACCCATTTTAGTGCCCTAAAAGGAGGTCTCAAAGAAGCACTTCAAAGAAGAGGTAATGTCTGTTACCGATTCTTTCATATTTATTTCTTCTTCCACCTATTCTTATTTAGTTGTTTCATTATGAAGTAATAACATCAGTATCACTCATATACTGATATGTTATTATAAATATGAAACAACCCTATTTCACCATCTATCCATCCTACGGAAAAAGAAATCACTGCGCGTGCGTACGTACGGAATACCGTCTCAACGCCGTGGTGTGATCTATTTTCCACCACCACCTTACTTGGATGGGTATAATGGTGTAAATAATGACTATATATGACTATTATAAAGTGATATTGATTCTGAAATAGTATACATATACTCCAATATAATTCCACGGTCATAGGAACGATATCATCACTCGTGCGTACGTACGGAATACCGTCTCCACAATGTGATGCGACTCGTTCTATATGATCTTCATTTCATAATGATTATATAAATTAATTGAATGAATGAATATGATATATATTACACTAATACCATTCTGGAAATGAGGTATCTATAACCTAAAGAGAAGAATATGAATTTATTCGACAAAACACGCATAAAAACAAAAAGTTATAAACACCCGAATAACAAGTAGCAATGAAATATTACTACTAAGAAGCTAAGAATATGACCATACATGATATCATAAAAATAAGTATGATTCTGGAATAAGTTAATAACATTATTTAAATCATTATACAGGAGGTTCGGACACTTACAAATCAAGTCGGAGCTAAGGTAAGGGAAATATCACAATCTCACTTTTATCCGAGATTGTTTTTACTTTGGTAATTACTGGGGTGTATTTTATCATCCACATCCATGTTCCCTCAATATGTAATATTATTTCCATCCTTCTACAATAGTTTATATCCAATTTTACCCTTCGGTAAGTTTTTTTGTAAAAGATATGAAAGGAATCTTTTGTCGTTTTTCGTACGAGGTACTTTTTGACTTTTCCGACAAAAGTACGAAGAATGTTTTATTTAACTTATAGGGAATGAATGGATTTTTAAAACATTATTTCCAAGAATCTGCCTTTAAAAGTTTTCAAGTATATTTTTAATCAACTTCTTTTAGTTTATAATTGTATGACATATTAATAAAGGAAAAGTGTTTTTGAAGAAGAAATGATATTTTCCTCAAGAATGGAGTTCAAGTGTTTTATCAAAATTATTTTCCATCTAAGATAATAAAGGGTTATATTTCTATACCTATTATTACATTGATTTTATTATGTTGGGATGGAATTATTTTTATGAATTCCTTTATCTTATATGAATTGTTTTATGATGTCATGATGTTTAAGATTCTCATTTTTATTACATGGGTTATGCTATGATATATGGTTTATGATTTTGTGGAACACATAAGAATGGTATCATTATGAGATGGGTGGGACCTATATCTCCCTCAAATGCATTGGGTAAAGATTTTATATCTCATGAGATAGACATGGCTGGAATGGTAGGTTATACCGGTTCAGTGAAACATGACTGAAACGAGGGTGACTCGGTTCAGAAAGGGACTTTGTCCACTAAGATAGTCTTGGCAATGAGTCTTGACTAACAAGAAATGATTCTATATGATTATGTGTGTATGCCAAAAAGTTTCATGTTTTAATTTATGATTATTATGATTACATTTCACTGCCATGATTTATCCCATGTTATGAAATTATGATCACTTTTGCAGGTTAAGATTTCCAAAAGTTATGTGCTTATGTATACGATGTGATTGATATTTCTTTTGTTTACCCTTACTGAGAATTTGAGCTCACCATTTTGTATGTTTTCTTTCCCCAGGTCAGGAAGAAGGTTATTAAGTAAGATATGCCAAAATGGACTATAGATATGATGAACTAAATGGGAGACAGTGTAGAAGCTTTATGAACCAGTTGTTTATGTTTCCTAGTTTCTAAAGACACTATACCTATACGGTACTTTCGTAGTTTTGTTATATTTTGTAATAGGTATGCTTCAATTTTGAAGTATTAACAATGTATGTAAATTCTGGGTCGTTATAGGTCCTCATCTAGATCCATATGAATCATTTACTGAAAAGTTTTATTATTGAAAAAATTAAAATGGAACATATAAATAATTGATTAACCCCCATAATCAAGGACGTATGCCCGGGGCATTTCCTCCAACACCAAAATTGTCCAATCAGTCTACCCATAAGTCTGAGGGTTATACGCTACATTCAAGGGAAATATGAACCAAATTCATTTTAAAGATCCTACAAGAACTACATGGTATACTGGGCATCCTTGTCAGATACGATGGAATGGGTAACACCATAAAGGCACACAATCTCCCTATTATAGATCCTTATAAAGTCATAAAATGTCAAGGATTCTTGGATAGATAGGATGTGTAAGCCCTTGGTCAAACAATCAATAATCACCCATAACAAGCCACTACCAAGAGGGTATCTCAGTAAAACCCTAACAAAATCCTTGTAAAAGTCATTCGGTTTCCACTAATTAATTGATAGAGGCTGTAAAATCCTAGAAAGTTACTTGTGATTTTACTCAAACTGATGATAGAAGGAGAACCTCATAATAAAACATGCAGTCCTACTCTTCAGACCTAGAAACCTATATTGATGGAATATGTCCCTGTACATGTTGGTAAGACTAGGTTGAACATCCCATATAGAGGCTTGATATTTCTCCATCAACTATTCCCGTATGTATGAAGGAACCTAGATACATCCACAAAATAGAGGGATATCATTATCATCAACAGCCATACAAGAGGTCATTCCTCACCGAATACATAATATCTCATGACGATTCACTCATGATCTGATAGGACTCTCATCTTAAAATGGTCCATAGGAGAGGATTTCATAGCTAGTTCATCTAAAATAGGTTTCTCATGATGTTTCTGAATAACCGAGTGTTTATCAAAAAATAAATTCTTCAAATTCCAGTCTCTTTAGTCCACTTGGATGGCCTTTTTATGAGTCTTTTGAATCAGGACGTCATCCAAAACATATCCCTTCCTGGGTGTGAAACCAAGCTCATTGTCAAATTACTGTAGGTATTCTACCCACCAACACTTTTTAAGATTAATGTTTCTTTATGCGGATTTGTATTTGATAATTTTATGGTGTGCATAAATTATGAACCACTCCTCTAATAAACTGTGCCTCCAACTGTGTAAGATATGACTCACCACTAGTAGATCAATGTTGTCCATTTTGTAATTTTTCTCATGAGGCCTCAGCTTGTGGGACCTATAAGATACAAATTAGTCTCCCTAAATCATAACTGATCCTAATACAATTTATGATGAATCATAGTAAATAGTATTGATTTTTTCATACTCATGGGGAATCAACATTGGTACTAAAATATGTCTCCCCTCCAACTCCTGAAAAAACCTCTCAAAATATTTTGACCAGAAAACTATAACACCCTTGTTATTTAAGACCACTATATGAAATGGTAGGAATGAAAATTCTTATATAAATCACATTTAATAGAAATCCATCCCTAATAAACTATTTTTTTCAAACATAATTATTTGGATTCTCCCTAGAAACCATTATTTTCACCTTATATGGGAAAATAGAAGTTCCCACCTTTAAAATGATATAAACTAATAAGTAAAACTTATTATTCTCAATGTTGTATTTTCTCAGCTTAGAATATTCCTTATTCTATCCCTTTGTATTTAGAAAGTTCTCATGATGGGTGGTATAGCCATGTGAAGTTTTTGAATACAAAGAGATGTCATCAATGAAGACTATGAAAAATAAATCCACATATGGGTTGAGAATTTGATTCATTAAGGTGATGAAAATGGTTGGACAATTCGTAAGTCCAAACAGAATATATAGATACTCATATAGTTCATATCCAATCCAGAATGTTGTACATTTTATTTATGGTGGCCTCACATTCACTTGATGTTATATGGACCTCAAATCAATCATATAGAAAATTTTTTCTCCTTATAACTAGTTCAATAGGTCTTTGATATGATGAAATGGATATAGGTTCTTTACTATGAACCGGATCAACCATTTTTAATCAACGTAAAAACTATGGGAATTTTCCGCCATCTTAGAGAGAAGGAAAAGTGAACCCCATAATTAAATTATAGGTTATATGAAACCCTTTTCCATAAGATATTTGAACTGCTTCATGAGTTCTTGAAGCTCTGTAGGTGCAATACTAAAGGTAGGAATAAACACTGGCACCACATTTAGCAGTAGTTTGATTGGGAAATCCACATATCTCACAGGTGGTAAGACTACAAAGTCATCAGGGAAGACATACCAGAAATGATCCACTATAGGAGGGAATTATACAAGCCACATTCCATGATCACTCCTAAAGAGACTAACCATCCGGGTTTTCACTCTACAGAGTCCAATAAGCTCAGTTCTACATAAACTCACCCGGATATCCCATTATCCCTTATGAATTTAAGAACTTATCTTAGGTGATGTGAAAGGCACCCTCTGGTGATAGAAATCATCATGGAATCAATAAGGCTTTTTCTAATCCATGCATATAATGACATTGAAGATGGTCATCTTGAGGACGATGGAATTCCGCAAAAAATGGTAGACACCTATCTCATGGTGGATCTCATTTAATGGTTTTATTACCTATGGTTGAACCCCTAATGTTTTGTGGAGTGTCATAACACCAATGAAGTATACTATTTTTAGTCCTAGACAATCTATAATTGAAGAAGAAAATAATGATTCTGATGCACATATGTAAAATTGGGAAGCAACTAATTTAGAGGCTACCAAAATAATAATTCATCATGTAGATGTACCTGGACTCAACTCCTTAGGTGTAGGGTGTACTACATTGATAGGGATAAATTTGAAACTCTAAGATGCAAAGTGGCTAACCTAGGAAGGTCCCTTCTTCTAGAACTGAACTTATAATGTTTTACTACCTTGTCCACGACCACCTCATCAGCATGTTCTGTCGGTAGTAGACTAGCTCCCGGTCTAATGTGGATCTACTGACCTTTTATGTTAATGTGGTGTCAGTATAGATCCCTTACCAGTAAATACAGAATGGAAATTTTGGTAGAAACACTAATGGTGAACCATCCTCCCACATGCTCATCAATCGACTAGGTTCCTCATGCATTGTAGATACTTATAACTAGTTTGACCACATTAGTTACATGCTATATAACATTTGGTATATTTCATCTATATAAAACTACCCCCTCATTCAACCTCAAATATATAGTTCCTACAATTAGTAAAACTTCATCCGTTACTAGAATTTGAACCACCCTAACTCACATTTCCAACTTCCCTCAGGTTCCGCTCTATGATGGGGGCCTAATTCACTATCTCCAAAATGGTGTTTGATCAGAAAATGTTCACCTATGATAACATGGTTCATGCAATTCCATCCTCAAAACATCTTGTAGTTTTCATCTCATCATCTATAAGAGTCCATGAAAAATGCTAAAGATTAAGGAAAGGATCTGAATACTCCAACACCATCATAGAACCCTACAATTAGTGTATAATATCCCATGAATGGTCTAATAAAAACTTACAGGGGAAGTATTATTCATAGAAGTATATCTGTATGCCTTCCTAGACTGTTCCCAATTAACGTATGTCATGGGTAATAAAATCCAACCAATATTTAGTGGAATCCCATAGAACATAGTTAGTGAAGTTGAACCTCTGCTCTGGATTCACATCTTGATTATCAAAGATATAAGTCAATCTCTCTATCCAATACTCAACAACCTATTTTTTTCCATTCCTATGTCTATGGGAGGATGTTTTTACAAAAATTCCCATACCAGCTCTCCAATAGCAGGGCCATGTTTTACATCACCATGTACTGACTTCATGAAGTGGAATAATATATATCATAACTAAGATTCAAATCCCAATTGAAGATATGTAGGATATTCCTCAAGTGAAAATATAGTAGGTAATAATGGTGGATCAAGGACCACCACCATTAGAGCATGGTCACATAACCCTTATGGTGTACGACTCGAGGAATTCAAGGTTGAATACGTCTACAATTTTTAAGGGCACACCTCAGATAAATTGTTTTGTAACGTCCCGACCCCAGATTCTCGGAGCTGGTGCATTACTTTATTACATTGGCATGATTACATGAAATCATGTCCTAAAGGACAAAATAGTTTATTAGTATTCGTAAATGAGATACATACATGAAATTTACATTGAAATGTAAAATAAAAAATAAAAAATAGATTTCTTCAAGCATTCCATTAATACCCTAAGTGTATACCTTCATATCAAACTCAAAACAATTCTTCGTATCTTAGGGAAAATTAATACATTATAAAGGGGTGAGCTGAAATGATCAGTAAGGTTATGTAATATAGTGGATGCTATCTTACACAAGAATAAACGATTATGGAAAGGTGATTAATTCAAACACATTCTTTTTAAACATATTATTAATCAGTATATGGAAATAATAAATAACACCATATAAAATAATTACATGAGCTATAAAACATAACCATTTATATTCTACCAGTTGAATAATCACCTTTAATATCAATAACTAATCTTATAATTAGGCAATTCATAATGATGGAAATCTAAAACTCACCGTCAAGGATTCAGTAAAGAAACCTTAAATAAATGGGTAAAAAACCAAACTAGTTTTTCACATGAGACTCACCAATGAATCAAGCGGTTATAGTAGTCCCCACCCATCACATACTTAGTCCAATGCATCCTCATGTTAAAATAGTGAAACATAAACAACAAAAACATTAATATTGAAAAACTATATACAAAATATTAGTATTTTAACTATAAACTATAAATGGTATCAAAATATCTCATCCATGGTAAAAAAAATCATAAAATATTTAATGAAATATGGTAAGTGATATCATAGTATTAAATAGAGGAAGTTTACATAGATGAAAATACTTTAATAAATTCAATAAAAATTTCATTAGAGAAATACCCATTTTTACATTGAAATAATTTATTTAAAATCCAAAGAATTTTTAAAGGAAACATTTTTAATTGAAAATAATATTCAAAACTTGTAATATATGATATAAAATATTAAACTGACCTTATATTAGGAAAGGATGCTTGTGACTTATAATTTGAAAAATAATTCATTCAGTATTTTTTTCCAAAAAAATTCCAAAAAAAATTAGAAAAATAAAAAATATAAATTTTCAAAAGAATTTATAAATTTAAAATGGTTTAAATATGAAAATATTCAATAATCAGAGAATACTAATAAAAATTGAAATCATTTTTTGAAAACATTGACATGGATAAAAATATTTGATAATTAAATGTTTAAACATTCAAGGTGTCTCATTCCAAATGTAACATTTAAATCCTAATACCAATGAACGAATAAAATATAAAAAATAATTGATAGAATGATAATAAATAAATTAATGACATGATAATTGAAAAGGACTATACATACACCATATAAAATAATGTGGGTTTATAACATCAAACTATTCCATATTAAAAAATAGATTGAGACGAAGTCCCTTACTACTTGAGTAACTTTGGAATCATTAGATCCATGAAAGAATACCATAAATTTAGATATAAAATAACATGAAATAAATAAAATTCATCATATACCTTGTCATATTTTAGTATATACACCACATAAGATAAATAAGTGGTGAATATGAAAATTATATCACAGAAGTAAAAGTGAGAAAAGAATCCCCTTACATTACACTTCTTTTAGTAGAAAATTATTTTACCTTCTATATAATGGTTTTAGGACTAATAATAAAATAAATAAGAAAATTATTCATATATATTATATCATATACGATCTTCTTATATTATTTTATCACCTATTTTTTTTATAATATTTCATTATTAACTTTGTTTAGTGTGTTAACTGCTTTGTTTTCATATGCATGAATTATCATATCAGTTTTTTTATTATGAATAGGATATAATTTATTCATATAAATAATGATTTTATTTTCATAAATATTATATTAACTCAACAAATACATTTTTATAATCATTATTTAATGGTTAATGTGGAGAAAGAATCTCATCATGTCGTGGAGACGGTAGGCCGTACATACGCACTAGCGATTGTATCATTCCATTAATGATAAAATGGAAAGGAATTGGATGGTTTATTAATTATAAAAAAAATATCATGCCATATTTATTATTTATATCCATTATATCCATAATTATACCCACTTAAATAAAGTATATAATAAAATCATATTACACCACGGTGTGGAGACGGTAAGTTGCACATACTCACATATAGTCATATAGTTTTTCATTGGATTGGTAAAAGGAGGAATATGGTTTTATCATAATCATAATAACATCTAAAAACATATATATGATACTAGAGTTATTAATTTATTATGAAAATACATAGGAATAGGATGTAGAAGAAGAAATTAACTTAAATGAATTGGTAAAACAAGTACCTCTTCTTCGATGGACTTCCTTTGGATGTCCTATTAGGGACAATGGGGTATGACATTTTACAAGATAAAAAACTAAATAAAATAAATAATAATGTTTGGATGAGAAATGGTCAGGTTTTTTTGAGATATAAGGGTCAATGCAGTGTGAGAAAGTGACAGAGGAGGTTCCTTTTATAAGATAGGGGATGGGCACTCTTGGAATCCATTAAAATATTAAATTAATGTAAATTTAAATTCAATTTAAAAGATATAAAAAGTGATATATATATTTAATATAAGATGAATTTGGCTCGAAATAATCTTAAAAGATTATTTTTAGACATATTTGGGTCACAATATTAACATTATCATTTATCTTTAACCCTTAGTTAAACCTTTTAACTTATATGGTTATAACTTAGGTTTTTTATACGTCTGGGTTAATATTGTTACTATAAATTTCCAAAATAACCCCAAATCAATCATTGATGGCATAGATAACATTAGTCTAGTTATTGTTTCAGAATTTTATATTTTTATGATGTTTTTATCACTTAATAAAATATTATTTATTTATAACGTTTCATTTATGTCAGTTTTGATACTATTCATTACTTATTTTTTTGAAATATCATATCAACATGATAAATTCAAACCAAAATGTCTAATATATCACTAACATGTCTAAGTTATCTATAAAATTCTTTGATACCACTAATTATGTCAAATTAAATATTTTTTAACATTTTTAATATCATTTATTTGATATTTCCATTATTTAAACAATTAGTGTATCAATATAATGAAATACCTTAATTAAATTATTTATTATCTAAAAATTAAAAAAAATAACATAATAAATATAAATTAATTATCTTCAAAATTACTATTTATTATAAAATTTTTCTTCTATATAACCATGTATTAAATATGACTTATTTATTAAAAATATGAGTAAACATTCTAACTTATATTTAAATAAAATATTATAAATTCCATATTCTTAACCAAGTATCGTAAAATGTTATAATTTCGGTCAAAGAATTATTATTGTCCAAATCCTCTCATCCATTGAAATTATGAAATTTTAAGGTATATTTTATAATTTTTTGATATTATTTTTACCATTAATTGCTTTATTTATGCTTCACTGTGGTAAATATAGAATTACTAAAGTTACTATTAGTAATGTAAAAAAATTAATCTAAAACTATTAGACTATAAATACAATACTGATTACATTAAAGTATATCATTTTTTATAAATTCAATCCAAAAAATGGAAAAATTAAGTTTAACGCTAATCCCGTAGTCGTTGCGATAAAACAAGTTAAAGTAAAAATGTTCAAAAGTTTAAGAACGTTTATATCCAATTTAAATAAAAAATGATCCAATGAAAGAAATTGGATTAATATATTTATTATTTTTCTATAATGACTTTAAAAAAACCATTTAACAAATATTTATTATTTAAACATAATTTTTGTTTTTAACTACGATGTAGTGTTTTTCACTATTCATTAAAAAATTAATCTTTAAGAAGAATAAAAAAAATTCAACAAATTTAAAATTTTATATCCCGCTTTAAAATAAAAAGTTTATTTAAAAAAAATTATAAAAGTTTCAAAAATTAGATTTAAAATGGGTTTTCCCTTAAAAGGAAATTAAATTACCATTTAGGAAAATATTGTTTTTTTATGTATAAAATTGTGTTTGTTCAAATATTCTTCCTTTAAAATCTATTAGATAAATATCAAAATTATTTTATTGGATATATAACATATATATGTCTTTAATATATTTCACTAATTATAATTAATATAATTTAATAGACAAAATGACTTTGTGAGCATAAAAATAGCTCTTTATAAAAGGATTTTATATATATTAATTTGGTTCATATATTCATTGATTTATAACCAATGAATTATAAAATAAATTTTCATAAGATAGTTAATAATTATAGTAATTTGAAACTTAATGACCAGGTTATATCTTATTATATTAAATAATAATATTTTAATAATATATTGTTGTTTGGTAAAATTTGGCCTTGTGTGTAAAACAAGCAAAATAGTTATTGTGTGTAGTGTAAGTATAAGGCCCCAGCCTTAAACATCACTTAATATTGAATTAAATGAATAATTCACATTGAGGATCTTTTCAGGTTTAGAGTTTTAGAGAATTAGATCATAAATCATGAATTATATTCCACATTTAAACAAAGTGGTTACATAAAAGATAGTATTTGTTTTTCCCATCAACGGAAAGATATTTAACATAAAACATGGATTCTTTCTTGAAACTTCCTTGACACTATCATCATATCATGCACCATTCCCTTGACCTGTGAAAAACATTTCAAAAACATGGGATGAGCATAAAAAGCTCAGTAAGGGATATAAAAATATGGAAAGGAAACATGAGTACATATATACATTAGAATGAAATCATACTTTACCCATAAAACATAACCACATTAACATACCTCATCAAATCATGAATAAATCATAGAAATCATAAGACATAAAGGTAACTTGAGGTATTCATAACATTCTTACGTAGGGAGTAACCCTCTTGGTTACGCTTGGAATACCCATCACAGTATATTCCCTAAATCTCTTTGGAGAAACCATAATGTTTAACTCCTTTGCATTACCCAATGCATTAGAGAGCTATATCGGGCTCACCCTCCATTAGTTTATCACGGAACCACCCGTCTTCATAATAATTCCCAAGAACCATAACATAATCGTATCACATAAAACATGCATAAAGGAAACATAAAATTTCCACTTTTCAATCACAAGATATCAATACAAAACATTGATATAAAAACATTATGAAAACTATTTTCAACACCAAAATAAAATAAAATTAAAACATGGTATTTATTTTTCTTTTAAAAAATTGTATGGCTTGTAGAGGAAGCCGAAACTCAAATAATGGTCATGGCGGCGAATAAGTCGTTGTCGCCGCATATATATGACAAAACATTCCATTTTGTCATTTAGTAAAACTATTCGTATAAAAAAATATTCCTTTTGGATAAACTTAAAAGTAAAAGGGGTTTATACACCGTATAAAAGAAGGTTGTGTATAAAACAAAATATGCCTCAATGAAAGGAGATTGAGACGAAGTCCCATACCTCGGGTCCGAATTGACTCGATCGTTCTTTAACCTCCTGAATAATAAACTTGAGTTAATTTCTACTTGCTTAATATCCTTTTTCAAGTTCATTATTCCTTTTATATCACTTATTACCATGTCATGAACACTATGCAATTATTTAAGTTAATAACAATTGTTTAACGATCATTGGTACTTGAGTCAAAATATGATCTTTATAATTACATGTTGTTGATGTACCCATTATATCCATAGTTATAATCATGATTTATATATCATATATATCATATATATCCAGTATATATGTGCATTTATAATATTACACAACGTTTAGAGGTAAGAAATGAAATGCACCGTTCATGGAGACGGTAAGCCGTACGTACGCATGAATGCTACTTTAATTTCTATTTCGTATTTTATGGAATGGAATCATAATGATATAAAGGTATATTATTATTACAGTATAACATCATACATAATATCATTAATTAAATCCTTTATACGTCCCACATATGGTATTAACGAATCAAACCACTTTGAGGGGGCGGTAGTCCGCACTTCCTAAAATGAAGATATCGTGTTTACCCATAATGGAAACCAAAAAGGTATGAAATAAATAAAAAATACAAAAGATTAAGTAAAACATAACCATATTATATATCATATATAAATATAGTGTCATCTTAATGGACACCTTTGAAGGTGTTAAAAGAATATTGAACAATCATCATTTCGTGAGGCAGAAATTCGCCATCCACGGAAACAGTATGTTATTTAACCAGTAGATGTAGGTGTGTGTAAGTGTATCTAGAATACTTCTTATAAAAACATCCTAGTTTATTGAATATACTGGTTTTGTTACAAAATAAATTAATAAAAAGAGTTTAGGGGGTTGGAGAAGCAAAATAATACATAAGAACACAAGAGAAGACACTACCGTTAAATCAGGTAACTCTTTTTGATTTGAGATCAAAGGCTTCCTTGGGAAGACTTCTACCCAACGTGAGGCTTCTAAGAGTTATAGAGGGATGTGGAGAGACAAAATGGGTAGGGTTTGGCCGAGCCCAAGGCTTTGGAAGTGTGGGTAAGGTGGTAGAGGTGGGGGCCTTTTATAAGAGGAGAGGAGGGGCACTCTTGGAAAGTTACAAAAGGATACTTTATTATAAAATTATTTTCGGATTTAAAAGGTCCCAAAATTATAAATTTCAAGGATAAGGTGATAAGGGTTCTAAATGCACCCATACAATAGGTTTTGGACAAGTTTAGGTCTTAGATTTTACATTATATTTTCATTTTATTTAAATCGTTAAATAATGATGTAATCGCTGCATCATCATGGTGTCATAAATAATTTAATTTATTTAATGTCTAAAAATTATAAAGAAAATACTAAGATGTATGAAATCTTTTTATCTTTCCAAATACTATTTATAGTTAAAAATATGACTTGTATAACCCCATTTAAAAATTGTTTTAGTAAAACAACTCATGTTTGTGACATTTTTACTTTAACATTAAATAAAAAGTTTTTAATGTCATTTTCTTACCAAAGTGGCACCATGGGGTCCCCAAGTTGACCCATGGATTGTCTTGGTCGGCCATGACACATCAAATAAGGGTAGGACATGTGTCAAGTTCATTTCATATTATTAAAACCTTATTCTTACCTTAAATTACACTAATTACCTCTAATCGCGATTAAAAACATAAAAGTTACTATTCACTAAAAAAATTATTTTAATCCCATTGAACCAAATTTTACTTCTTAATTACAACCATGTATTTCAGATTTTTTAAATTCAAAACACAGAGGTGGTAAAATTTTATTTAAACGAAAAATCAGTTTTTAAGTACCACTTAGTGGTTTCACTATTCATCAAAAATTGATGTTTTTCAGAAAAGTACCAAAACTTCACCCTATGATATATTTGATATTCAGAATTAAAAAATGATGTCTATTTTAAAAAAATTCAAAACAAATAATTTACATTAATTAATTTAATAATTAATTCCCGCTGTCAGAGCAAATAACGTGTTTTTATGAAATAATAAGTATCAAAAGATTGACACTAGTTTAAGTCCAATTTCAAAGTGAAATTAATTCCAACGAAGACTATTGGATTAAATGGTAAAAATATATTCTATTTAAACTTTAAAACCAATTAAAAAGATAATCTAACCATATAATTAAATTAGATGAAAAAGCAGTTTTGATGTAAAATGCAGTATTTTTCACTATTCATTAAAAAAATGAACTTTATCGGAAAAATACCAAAAATTTACCCAAAGTAAATTTCAATGTCCCAATAATAAAGAATAAGTTTATTTAGACAAATAGAGATTATAAAATTGTCAAAAGTTTGATTTAAAATTGTTTTTCCATCAAAAGGCAGTAAAACAATCTTTTAAAAATATTAGTGTATTCCATGCTTAAGATTGGATTTATTCTCATTTTAAGACTCTAAAACACTCTCTAATTCATTAATAGACATAGATAAAAATATCTATTATTCATTACTTACTTGGGATGTTACATCCTTCCCTCCTTTAGAAAATTGCGTCCCCGCAATTTATTTACTTAACGAATAAGTGGGGGTATTTATCCCTTATAGCATTTTCGGATTCCCATGTTGCCTCCTCAACCATATGTTTTTTCCACAAAACCTTTACCTGGTGAATCAAATTATTCCACAACACTTGCTCCCTGTGGTCAAGAATCTGGACCGGTTGTTCCTCATAAGATAAATTCTCTTCCAGCTGAACTACCTCTGGACTCAAAACATGAGATGGATCTGGAATGTACTTCCTTAACATTGAAACATGAAAAACATTGTGTACCTGAGATAAACTCGGAGGTAAAGCCACTCGGTATGCAACTGCTCCAACTCTCTCCAGAATTTCATATGCTCAAATGAACCTTGGACTCAGCTTTCCTTTCTTACCAAATCACATCACACTTTTCCACGGTGATACTTTGAGAAAAAAATGATCACCTACCTCAAAAGATAGACCCTTCCTCCGGTTATCCGCATAACTCTTCTACCTGCTCTGAGCTGTTCTCATGTGTTTCTGTATCAACTGAACTTTTTCTGCCAACTTTTCTACCAATTCTGGTCCCATCAGCTTCCTTTCACCCACTTCATCCCAGAAAGCTAGAGTTCGACACCGCTTCCCATATAATGCCTCAAATGGTTCCATCTGTATACTGGAATGAAAAATGTTACTATAAGAAAACTCAACC
Organism: Viscum album; assembly: GCA_963277665.1. Lineage (NCBI taxonomy): Eukaryota > Viridiplantae > Streptophyta > Magnoliopsida > Santalales > Viscaceae > Viscum > Viscum album. Next base: position 1,433,947,820 of record OY728141.1, read on the forward strand.
AAAGAAAGATGTTGGTCCCAACTCCCCTAATAATCCATCGAACAATCACGTATCATATCCTCCAAAGTATGAATTGTTCGTTCTGACTGCCCATCTGACTGAGGATGAAAACCTGTACTAAAATTTAATTCAGTACCCAATGACCTATGAAGGCCTTTCCAAAAGTTATAAGTAAACCTGGGATCATGATCAGATACAATGGAAAGAGGAACTCCAAGTAACCTAACTATCTATTTAAGATACAAACGGGAAAGTTGGTCTAAGGAAAAAGAATCTTGTATAGCAAGGAAATGAGCAGATTTAGTCAAACAATCAACAATAACCCAGATTGCATTATTACCTTGAGATGTCTTCGGTAATACCACAATAAAGTCCATGGATATATTCTACCATTTTGTTGGTCAAAAATCCCTCAAGGTAACATTGCAGTATTTTTGGGTTGATTGTGTTTGTTGACAAAGCAGGTTTCCATGGAGAATTGTCGAGTTCCCGAGAAGTTGTTGACAATCCTTGTTGACAAAGAATGATGACAAAGGAAAGGTTGGTCTGGAGGCAGTACAAAAGAGCAGTACAAGGTGGCACTGTTTCCCAGTGTTTTCCAAATTTTTGGGGTAAAAAAATGTGGAGTTTGGTGACCATTGCGAATATAGGATTTCCATGAAGATCATAATTTAATATGGAAAAGGAATGAATTTCGTGAATATAGGATGAATGGTTTGGAAATCATGAAGACCAGAAGAATGGAGGCGGTGAGTCTTCGCGATTACGACAAGCTTCGCGAACGGCAGAGGCTGAAGCGCTTCGCGGCGATGAAGGGCTTTGCGAGGGATCTCCGCGGCGAAGGCGCAAAGGAATGTTGACGGAGATGCTTCACGATTATGACAAGATCCACGAACGGAAAATTGTCGTGGTGTTTCGCGATTTGGACAGAAATTCGGAGGAAACTTCAGAGCTTCATGATTTGAGATGACGTGGCGTTGAATTCGCGCGGAAAGTTCGAGGGTCGGTGGAATCGCCTATAAATAGAGGTCGACCCCCTCGAGAGAAGTAGAGAAAATTTTCAGAGAAAAATATTTTGCTCTCGTATTGAGAAGGTGGTTTGCGGAGCTAGTGTTCTTCGCGAAAGAGGAGCTTCGCGGTGGCTATTGTAGCTCCGCGAAACCTACAAGATCCGCGTTGGCTTAGTACGCTTTGCGAGGGGCGTTGCTTTGCGACAGCTTGAGCTTCGCGAAAGTGATTCACGATAGAGCTTCGCGAAAAGGTAGAAGCTTTGCAAAGGCTTGTTTTAGCTTCACGAAATTGGGAGCCTAGAGAAGTAGGGTGCTTTGCAAAGGTGTTTCCAAAGTGAGTTGCCCAGTGGTCAGAGACAAAGTGGTATTAATCAGTGGATGAAAGTTATACTATAACAGAGCATCCATCAACAGTTAAGGATGCATGTATTCATGCAAATGAAGAGACCTACAGGTCTATAAACTGTGAGTGAATCCCTTCCCAGAGCAGTGAGCTTAGGAAGAGGAAGAAGGTGATCCTCTCCACCAGCAGTGAGCCAGAGAGAGAGAAACAGGGAGTAACCCTTGGGAAAGCAGTGAGCTGACCCTAAACTTTGTAAAGGCAGTGAGCCTGGGCATAGAAGTGATCTAGCCCGAACATTGTATCCACATCTAGTGAAGATTAGTGAAATTTGGTACGACCGGCAACCTGTCGGCGTATGCTCCTTGGACGTAGCCCAGCGAGGGTGAACCAAGTAAAAATCTCTACGTTTGCCTGCTAATTTGTCTGCATTGCATTTAAAGCATCATCATTAGATAAAGAAGAAAGTAAGTGATCATAACATACACACAAGTACAAAAAAAGTTACCCTTGTAAAAAAGAGGTCAAGATCCAGTGGGGAAGGAAGAACTTTGAAAAAGAATATCCATACCCTGATTCACCCCCCTCTCAGGGTATATAGGCCTCTATTGGTCCTAACACATTTCCACTCTGGTACTGGTAAAGGCTGAAGCATCCCTTTCAGTAACTTCCACTCTGCTTTAACCTGTTGACAAGTCAAACACTTCACAATAAAATTAGTAATATCTCTTTTCATTCCATCCCACCAGTAATACTCCCGCAGATCTCTGTACATCTTAGTACTACTAGGATGAACTGAAAACGGAGAACTATGAGCTTCACATAACAACTCTCTCTTCAACTGTAAATCACATGGCACACACAATCTCTTCCCAAATCTCAAAACATAATCATTATCAATGTTGAATTCAGGAAACTTACCTTTCTGAACCAGCTCTACCTTTTTCTGCAACTCACTGTCTTGCTTCTGTGCTTACTTGATTCTGTCTGATAGAGAAGATTTCACTGATACCTGAAAAAAAACAGAAGGACATCCTGCACCAACAACTTCTATTCCAAACTTCATCAAATCCTTAACCAAAGGGTCACGTTCCAAATGCAACATTTTTAATAAAGCATTACTTTTTCGACTCAAAGCATCAGCCACTTTATTTGCTTTTCCCAAATGGTAATGAATTGTACAGTAATAATCCTTGATTAATTCTAGCAATCTCCTCTGTCTCATGTTCAATTATTTCTAAGTGAATATATACTTTAAACTTTTGTGATCGGTATATATTTCACACTTTACTCCATACAAATGATGCCTCCAAATTTTTAAAGCGAAAACAACAGAAGCTAATTCCAAATCATGTGTAGGATAATTTACCTCATGAGTTTTCAACTGACGTGAAGCATAAGCAATTGCCTGATCATTCTGCATTAGGACACAACCAAGTCCTTTCAATGAAGCGTCAGTGTAGATAACAAACTCACCATTCCTGGAAGGTAGTGCCAAAATTGGAGCATTCACCAATCTTCTTTTCAACTCCTAAAAACAATCATCACATTCTTTTTTCCAGATAAACTTAACAACCTTCTGAGTTAGCTTCATCATTGGACTAGATAACCGTGAAAAATTTCTAACAATCCTTCGGTAATAGCCTGCCAAACCAAAGAAGCTCCGAATCTCAGTTACATTTGTGGGCCTTGTCCATTCCTCAACAACCTTTGTTTTTTCCAGATCAACAGTTATCCCATCTTTAGAAACAATGTGACCATGGAAAGAAATTTGTTGCAACCAAGACTTACACTTTCTGAATTTCCCATACAATTTATTTTCTTTTAAGGTTTTCAAAATAACCCTTAAATGTATTTCATGCTCCTCTTTACTTTTAGAAAACACCAAAATATCATCAATGAAAACAACCACAAACTTATCCAAGAACTCATGGAAAATTATATTCATTAAGTCCATGAATACAGTAGGTGCATTGGTTAGCCCAAAAGGCATTACTACAAATTCATAATGGCCATATCTTGTACGAAATGCAGTCTTCGGAATATCTTCTTCCTTTACCTTCACCTGATGGTACCCCGATCTCAGGTCAATCTTTGAAAAATACTGAGCTCGCTGGAGATGATCAAACAAATCATCGATATGAGGCAAAGGATATCTGTTCTTAATAGTGATGTTATTCAAGGCTCTATAACCAATGAAAAGTTTCATTGAACCATATTTATTTTTAACAAATAAAACAGGAGAACCCCATGGTGATGTGCTAGGTCGAATGAAACCTTTCTCTAATAAATCTTGCAATTGATCCTTCAACTCTAAAAGTTCAATTTGATCCATTCGATAAGGGAGTTTTGAAATTGGCTTAGCATCAGGAACTAAGTCAATAGTAAATTCAACTTCCCGATCTGGTATTATTCCAGGAAACTCATCAGGAAAAACATTAGGATACTCATTTACCACTGGCACATCATTAATCTGAACAGTTCCCTTGTTTTCAACGATATGTGCAAGGTAACATTCATTTCCATCTTTTACAAGTTTCTCGGACTCTTGATAAGTTATCAATAGTAAGGGTTCATTCTTGTACACAAACTGTAAGTCTTTCTGAAAAGAAAATTCTTTAGCTCTACAGTCAATCTTAGCATGGTAAATAGAGAACCAATCCACACCCAGGATAACATCAAACTCTACTAGAGGCAAAACAATAAGGTTCGCAAGTAGGTTCTTTCCACGGATAAGAATAGGAAGATTATTATAAATTCTTTTTTCCTCAACATTTTCCCCAGGTGTTTTTACCATAAGTTCGGGAGTCATTTCTTGAGATGGTATTCCCATTTTACTAGAAGAGGTTTCAGAGATGAAAGAATGTGTAGACCCCGAATCAAAAAACACACTGGCATAATCTGAAAAAACAAACAAAGTACCTGATACAACTTCATTTGATGGCCCGACATCTGATGAAGTAGTTTCAAAGGATTTCACCACCCCTTTCTGCTTTTAGTCTAATTGCTTCCCATCACTCAAGCTCTTTGTCAGACACTCATTTGCATAATGACCCATCTCATTGCACTTAAAACATTTCACTAACTGTAAATAAAATTTGGACTTACCATCACCTTGATCTTTTTCAGTGCAATCACGAGCCTTATGTCCCATCTTACCACATCGATAGCACTTTATAGAATTCACAAGACATTCCCCAACATGACTTTTACCACATTTATCACAAACTGGAAACTTAGTTTTCTTACCATCAGACCTTTTGGAAGAATTCTTTCCTTTCTCCTGCAACCTCAGTCTCTTCTTCTGTTGGTTGTTATAGAACACTTGATCATCGGAAAACTCAATTTCCACCTTCTCAGCACATCGAACAAGATTTTCATAAATTTTGAACTCACGAGAAGCTAATGACCTTAGATATTTTGGATTTAATAATGATTAAAAATGATTCATTTTACTATCAAGGGCTTGGATAAAATATGGAGCATACCTTGCCAATCGAGTGAACCTTTCTTCATAGGCAGCCACTGAGTCTTCCTCTTACCTTAATTCCAAGAATTGTTTTTCCATCCTAAGTTGAACAAACTTAGGAAAATAATTCTCAAGAAACATACCTTTGAATTCATCCCAGTCGAGAGCATCAATCTCATCAGCATCCTTGGAATTTTTAACCATCGACCACCACTGATCTTCCTCACCCTCCAAACGGTAAATAGCAAGACTAACATTTTGATTGTCTGAACATCCCATGACATTGAAAATATTTTCTAGTGCTTTAATCCACCCTTCAGCTAGCACAGGGTCAGATGATCCTCTGAATGATTGGGGATGTTGCCTCATGAAATGTTCCACCACTGAAATGTTCCTCTGCGATTGATCTGGCTGATCTCATGCATGGATACCACCACCATTTATCGCTTGAGTCAACTGTGCCATTACTGCAACAAAATATTCAGTTCCAATTTTGACCATCTCAAGATGCTGATTCGGAACATTATTTCCTTCTGTATACCTTCCTAGAACTGCTTCCCTGTTTCCTCTGTGGAAAACCATTCTAAACAAACATGTCTTAGATGAAGCAACATGGTAATCTTCAAATGCTATATCATTTCAATTTGACCATAAAAAAAAATGTTTTTTGATAATAATTTAATAGAATTCTAACTCCTAAAGTTATATAAAACGACCTCTGATACCAACTATAAGTCCCCAACCTTAAACATGACTTAATATTGAATTAAATGAATAATTCACATTGAGGATATTTTTAGGTTTAGAGTTTTAGAGAATTAGATCATAAATCATGAATTATATTCCACATTTAAACAAAGTGGTTACATAAAAAATAGTATTCGTTTTTTCCCATCAATGGAAATATATTTAACATAAAACATGGATTATTTCTTGACACTTCCTTAACACTATCATCATATCATGCACCTTTCCGTTGACCTGTGAAAAACATTTCAAAAACATGGGATGAGCATAAAAAGCTCAGTAAGGGATATAAAAATATGGAAAGGAAACATGAGTACATATATACATAATAATGAAATCATACTTTACCCATAAAACATAATTACTTTAACATACCTCATTAAATCATGAATAAATCATAGAAATAATAAGACATAATGGTAACTTGAGGCATTCATAACATTCTTATGTAGGGAGCAACCCTCTTGGTTACATTTGGAATACCCATCACAGTATATTCCCTAAATCTCTTCAGAGAAACCTTAACGTTTAACTCCTTCGCGTTACCCAATGCATTGGATAGCTATATCGGGCTCACCCGCCCTTAGTTTATCACGGAACCACCCGTCTTCATAATAATTCCCAAGAACCATAACATAATCGTATCACATAAAACATACATAAAGGAAACATAACATTTCCACTTTTCAATCACAAGATATCAATACAACACATTGATATAAAAACATTATGAAAACCATTTTCAACACCAAAATAAAATAAATGTAAAACAAGGTATTTATTTTTCTTTTAAAAAAATGTATGGCTTATAGAGGAAGCCGAAACTCAATTAATGGTCACAGCAGCGGAGAATTCGTTGTCGCCGCATACGTACGACAAAAACATTCCCTTTTTTCATTTAGTAAAACGCTTCATATAAAAAAAGATTCCTTTTGGATAAATAAAAGTCAAAGGGGTTTATACACTGTATAAAAGAAGGTTGTGTATAAAACAAAATATGCCTCAATGAAAGGAGATTGAGACGAAGTCTCATACCTCGGGTCCGACATGACTCGATCATTTTTTAAAATCCTGAATAATAAACTTGAGTTAATTTCTACTTTCTTAAGAACCTTTTTCAGGTTCATTATTCCTTTTATATCATTTATTACCATGTTATGAACACTATGAAATTATTTAAGTTAATAACGGTCGTTTTAACGATCATTGGTACTTGAGTCAAAATATGCTCTTTATAATTAAAAGTTGTTCATGTATCCATTATATCCAGAGTTATAATCATGATGTATATATCATATATATCATATATATCCATTATATACATGGATTTATAATATTACACAACGTTTAGAGTAAGAAATGAAATGCACTGTTCAAGGAGACGGTAATCCGTACGTACGCATGAACGCTACTTTCATTTGTATTTCGTATTTTTTGGAATGGAATCATAATGATATAAAGTTATATTATAATTCCATTATAATATAATACATAATATCATTAATAAAATCCTTTATACGTCCCATATATGGTATTAACGAATCAAATCACTTTGAGGGGGCGGTAGTCCGCACTTCCTAAAATGAAGATATCGCGTTTACCCATAATGGAAACCAAAAAGGTATGCCATAAATGAAAAATACAGAAGCTTAAGTAAAACATAAACATATTATATATCATATATAAATATAGTTTCATCTTAATGGACACCTTTGAAGGTGTTAAAATAATATTGAACAATCATCGTTTTGTGAGGCAGAAATTCGCCATCCACGGAAACAATATGTTCTTTAACCATTAGATATAGGTGTGTGTAAGTTTAGAATGAATAATTCTTATAACAACATCCTAGTATATGAAATATACTGGTGTTATTACAAAATAAATTAATAAAATGATTTTAGGGGGTTTGAGAAGAAAAATAAAACATAAGAACACAAGAGAAGACAATACCTTTAAATCGGGTAACTCTTTTTGATTTGAGATCAAAGGCTTCCATGGGAAGACTTCTGCCAAAATTGAGGCTTCTAAGAGTTATAGAGGGATGTGGAGAGACAAAATGGGCAGGGGTTGGCTGATCCAAAGGCTTTGGAAGTGTGAGTAAGGTGGTAGAGGTGGGGGCCTTTTATAAGAGGAGAGGAGGGACACTCTTTGAAAGTTACAAAAGGATACTTTATTATAAAATGATTTTCTGATTTAAAAGGTCCCACAATTATAATTTTTTAGGATAAGGTGATAAGGTTTATAAATCCACCCATCAAATTGGTTTTTGACAAGTGTAGGTCTTATATTTTACATTATATTTTCATTTTTTTAAATCATTAAATAATGAGGTAATCACTGCATCATCATTGTGTCATAAATAATTTAACTTATTTAATGTCTAAAAATTATAAAAAATACTATGATGTAGGAAATATTTTTATCTTTCCAATTAATATTTATAGTCAAAAATATGACTTGTATAACCCCATTTAAAAATTGTTTTAGTAAAACAACTCATGTTTGTGACATTTTTACTTTAACATTAAATAAAAAGTTTTTAATGTCATTTTCCTACCAAAGTGGCTCCATGGGGTCCCCAAGTTGACCCATGGATTTTATTGGTCGGCTATGACACATACAATAAGGGTAGGACGTGTGTCAAGTTCATTTCATATTATTAAAACATTATTCTTACCTTAAATTACACTAATTACCTCTAATCGCGATTAAAAACTTAAAAGTTACTATTCACCAAAAAATTATTTTAATCCCATTGAACCACATTTTACTTATTAATGACAACCATATATGACGGATTTTTGAAATTCAAAACACAGAGGTGGTAAAATTTCATTTAAAAGAAAAATCAGTTTTTAAGTACCAGCTAGTGGTTTCACTATTCATCAAAAATTGAAGTTTTTCAGGAAAATACCAAAACATCATTCTAAGATATATTTGATATTCCGAATTCAAAAATGATGTATATTTTACAAAATTCAAAACATATAAGTTACATTAATTAATTTAGTAATTAATTCCCGCTGTCAGAGAAAAATAGCGTGTTTTTATGAAACAATAAGTATCAAAAGATTGACACTAGTTTGAGTCCAATTTCAAAGTGAAATTAATTTCAAAGACCACTATTAGATTAAATGGTAAAAAATTATTCTATTTAAACTTTAAAACCAATTAAAAAGATAATCTAACCATATAATTAAATTATATGAAAAAGCAGTTTTGATGTAAAATGCAGTATTTTTCACTATTCATTAAAAAATGAACTTTATCGGAAAAATACCAAACATTTACCCAAAGTAAATTTTAATTTCCCAATAATAAAAAATAAGTTTATTTATACAAATAGAGCTTATAAAATTTTCAAAATTTTGATTTAAAAATGGTTTCCATCAAAAGGCAGTAAAACAATATTTTAAAAATATTAGTGTATCCCATGCTTAAGATTGGGTTTATTCTCATTTTAAGCCTCTAAAACACTATCTAATTCATTAATAGACATAGATAAAAATATCTATTATTCATTACTTACTTAGGATGTTATAGTAAGCTTAAAATGGTGTTGCGTATAAAGAAAGATATCAAAAAAATTAAATTAATAAAAGATAAAAAAATATTATAAAATCTTTGGGTGTTACATTCTCACCGCCTTAATTAAATTTCATCCACACAATTTAAACATAATATCGGTAGTATAGGGTTTGATATTTAAATATTCTATTTTTTAAAAAACCCACATTTTAAGCAGGGTTTATAAAATATCCTCTTAATCATATGGAAAGGTAAATGTAATGGTCACCAAAAAATTATGCTTTTGAATAGTAGAACAATGGTGGAATATGTAGATGCATAAAATTATTTACGTATAATTATAGAGGTAATTTATCATAAAAAGGTAAATGATCAACAAAAATTTAAGGGACTCAAATCTATAAATATGTGATGATATAGAAGACCGTATATTCATTAGATATAAATGTAATAGGGTAACATTTTTTTCAAGATCATTTTTTAAAAGATGAGTAATTCCATTACAACTTATAATGATCACTCACGAAAATAAACTTACTCAATTTCATTCCATAATTTGGTTGTGCTTCGATCTATATCCACATAAGTTTTTAAACATTGAGACGGATAATGAAGATAAATTCTTATGCCCAAATAAATTTTAATGAATTATAAGTTCCACAAGTAACACATTCATCCTATAAAATTTTATTAAAACCAAAAATTTTAGAACATAGTGTACAAAAAAATATACTTTAACCTCCAACCATAATAACCAATGTTCAAAATAACCCATTACATCATTAAGACTCATCCAAAATAAATATATCCAACTTTAAAGTCCAAAAAGGTATATAAATTTATAAAATCCATATTAAAATTTTATTCTCCAAACAATGTAGTGTATCTCTTATTGTCACATAAAAAATATTTGTTCATATTAAAATATTAATGAACCATGAATTCTTCCAAATACTTAATTAATAAGTATAGTAGTAGAATCCTTATATCTCTCATTATTATTATAACCAGATAACCATTTATGAAATAATTCTTGAATCCAAATACACCAAAACATTAGTCATTCTACATCAATCTAAAACAATTAACTACACCTCATCATTTTATTCCTTAATACCTCCTTCCATTATTTTTTCTTTTATAATCACTTCATCAAAATAAGTATAACCATTACTTGTATAATATTTATAATTCTAACCATTGATGAAAACCCATGGCACAAAGTGAGCAACACTAATCATAGTGATAGAGTCATGAAGAATAATTTATACAATTTCTAAATATAAACATATTTTTCTCAAAATATATGTCTATAGGTTTATCATAGGTTATCCATTATCATTACAAAATCAATAGAATGATATACTATACATAGATTTGTCCTCAAATATCATAATAGGGTTCTAGTTTCTAATACATTATTTCCTAAATATTGTTTTCAAGGTTTGTAATAAACTTCATTTGATACCAACAATAATGCCCTAATCCCAGAATCCTAGAGGCGGTGAAATATATTATTGCATTGGAAAGATTACAAGGAGTAAAATCTTGAATGTCTAAATAGATTAGTAGTCTTGTTAAACTAGATAAATACTTGAAATTTACATTACATTGTAAAACATAAAATACAAAAATAATTTTCTTCAAGCATTCTATTAATCCCCTTACTGTAACACTATATATCAAACTCAAAAAAATTATAAGTATCCTAGAGAAAAATAAAATATAAGAAAGGGGTGAGGTGAAATTATCAATAAAGGCATGTACTATAATAGATTTTATCATATACAATTACAAACTATTATGGGAAGGGGATTAACTAAAATACATTCCATTTAAACATAGTCTCGATCATTATATATAAAGAATAAATAATAAAATATAAAATATTCACATTAGATAGAAAATGTAACCATGGATATTCCTATAGTCAAATACTCACATGGAATATCAATAAAAATCTCATAATGATGGAATGAATAATGTAGTACATCTAAAACCTTCTGTCAAGGCTTCGACCAAGACACCTTACATAAATGAGTAAAAACCCAAACTGGTTTGTCTCAAGAGACCTATCGATACATAAAGAGAATCTATAAGGCCTCGCCCATCACTTATTATTTCCAATGCATTACTCATATGGAAGATGTGAAACAAAAACAACATAAACATTCATATTAAAAAATGAGCATTCAAAATGTGAACACATTAATAAAAACTATGAATGGTATCAAAATAGCACAACTATAGTCAGACTAAATTGTAAAACATTTAATGAAATATGTTAAAATATATCATAAGATATCAACCTCAATTATGCATAATATTAAATAGATTATATTGACATAGATGAAATTACTTTAACAAAATCATTAAAAATTTCACGAGATAAATAACCCATTTTTTACTTTGAAACCCTATACTTAAAAGAATGTGTAATTTTAGAAAAAAAATTTTTCATTGAAAATAATATTTTAAACATTTAATGGAATCTTGAAAACCTTGATCTATCATGGCGGTGGAAAAATCTGCTCATTCTGTATAAGATAAAAAATGACATCATTATTTTTTTGGAAATTCTTAAAAAAAGATTAGAAAAGGAAAAAATATACATTTAATAAAAATTAAATATTAAAAAAGGGTTAGAGATTAATTTAAGAAATAATTGAATATTAAAAAAAAAATTAAATCCATTTTAGAAAACATTGAAATTGAGAAAAATATTTGGTAATTAAATCTTTAATCAATCAAGGTGTCTCATACAACATTAAAATTTTAAATCATAATCCCCATGAAATAATTTTTTTATCAAAACCATACATAGGATTATAATAAATAAATTAATGAAATTATAATTAATATGGTTTTTATATACAACATATAAAATAAGGTAGGTTTATAACATCAAACAATGCATCGATGAAAAGAGATTCAGATGAAGTCCCTTACTTCTTGAGTAACATTTCAATCAAGAGATACATGAGATAATAACATCAATTGAAACATTTAATATCATTATATAATTTAAATTCATGACATATCATGTCATAGGTCTGTATATACATCTCATAAGATAAATGTGTGGTGAATATGTTAATTATCTCACAGAAATAAAAGTGAGATGATAAATCCCTTACCTTACGGTTCCTTTAGTCGAATAGGATTTATCCTCTTGTATAGTGGTTTTAACAATTTTATTAAATTATTTTAGAAACATTTTAATATTTATGATATAATATATCATCTTATTTTATTATTTTATCACCTGTTTATTGATAATATTTCATTATTACCCTTGTTTTGGGTGTTAATTGGTTCCTTTTTTTATGTGTGTATTGTCATGTATGTATTGTTTCTTATGAATATGATATATTTCCTTCTTATAAATAATGGTATTAAGTTCATAAATATTATATTACTTTATCATAATAATTTTTATAATCATTCTTGAATGGTTAATGTGGAGAATAAATCTCATCGCTTTGTGGAAATGGTAGGTTGTACGTATGCACGAGCGACGATATCATTCCCATAATGGTAAAGTGGTAATAAATTGGATGATATATTAATTATAAAGAATAATAATCATGTTAAATTAATTATTAATATCAAATATTTCCATTATTATACTCATCCAAATAAATTAGTGATGAACAATAGATTACACCACGGTGTGGAGACTGTAATCTGTACGTAGACATGCATGATGATATTTTTTTAGTATGATTGATAAAAGGAGAAATATGGTTGTTCCATAATCATAATAACATCATAGAATATAGATGGTACTGGAGTTATTACTTTATTATGGAATCAACATAGGAAGAGTAAGTATAATAATTAATGAACTTAAATGAATTGGTAAAATAATTACCTCTTCTTCAGTGGACTTCCTTTTGATCTCCACATAGGGACAATAGGGTTGGATTTTTTTAAAGATAAATACCTCTAGAACATAAAGAATATTTTTTAGTGCATAAATGGGCCGGTTTTTTGTCAAGCTATAAGGATCAATGTGGTGTGAGTATGTGAGGAAGGAGGTTCCTTTTTATAAGAGAGGGGAGAGATAGTATTAGAATTTTTTAAGACATTAAATTACTATAAATTTATTTTAAATTTTAAATAGATCTAATGTGATTTATTTTTAATCTATGGTGATGATTGGTTGAAATACCACCATAAAATTATTTTATACATGTTTAGATCACAATACTAACCTTACATTTTGGATTGAACCCTTAGTTAAACTGTTTTACTCTTATCATAGTTACTTGGGTGTTTTACACTTTAGGGTTAATATAATTTATATAAAATGACAAACAAACCCCAAATCGATCATTGTTGACATAATTTACTAAATTATGGTAACTTTGACGAATTTTAAATTTTTATTAGCTTTTTATCATTTAAAACATATTATTTATTTTAAAGAATCATTTATGTCAATTTTAATACTGTTCAATATTTGTTTATTTTAAAATACCATAAAAACATGATAACTTCGAAGTGACACTTATAATATATCAAAAACATGTGTATTTTATGTATATTTTTTTTATGGAATTAATTTTTTGAAATTATATTGATTTTAATATTTTTAGTATTATTTATTTGATATTTCCATTAATTAAATAATTACTACATCATTATTAGGAGATCCTTTAATTAAATTATTTCTTCACTAAAAACTAAAAATCAATAATTATGAAAAATTTAAATTTATTATATTTTAAATTACTATTTATAATCAAATTTATCTTTTTAATTACCATGTATTAAAAATGATTTACTTATTAAAAATATGAGTATGACATTTTTAACTTATCTTTAAATAAAATATTATAATGTTAATATTCATACTTTTAATTTCATCCCAAGGACGATTTGGTTGAAACCATCTCAAAAAATGAACTTAGGACAACTTTATGGGTAATTTTATAATATTATAATTTTATTTTTACCTTTAATTACCAGATTTACTTTTATCCATAGAAAATAAAAATGTAATAATGTTACTATTCATAATTTCCAAAAATTAATTTGATCCTACTAGAATATAAATATCATACTTATTACCGTATTGTATGTACATTTTTTGAAATTCAATTCATAGAAGCGAAAAAATTATGTTTAACACTAATCTTGTAGACATGGAGAAAAAACGTGTTAAAGTAAAAGTGTTCAAAAGCTCAATATGTTTTTATTCAATTTATATAAAAAATATTCCAATAACCTACATTGGATTAATATATTTATAATTTAACTATTGGGAATTTACAATTTAATGTATATTAATTATTTAATTGAGAAAATAGTTTTTAACTTCATTGCAATATTTTCATTATTCATAAAAAATAAACTTATTAGAAAAATACAAAAAAATTAAACCAAAGTAAATTTTTATATCACTCTTTCAAAGAACAAGTATAATTTCGAATAAAAAAAGTCTAAAATTTTCAAAATTTATATTTAAAATGGGTTCACTATTAAAATTCCGTAAAATTACCTTTTAGGAAAATAATGGTTCTTATAAATAAAATTATGTTTCTTCATAATCTATGCTTATAAAATATATTGGATGAATATAAAAAATATTTAATTTAATATATAAAATATATATTTCATTAGTATCATTAAATAATTGCAATTAATTTAATTTATTAAGAGAAAAGAACTTTACGGGAAGAAAAATAGTTCATTGTAAAAAAAATTCCTCCATATTCAGTGTGTTCCTATATTCATTAATTGGTAACCAATTAATCAACCATATTTTTGCATAATATAGTTAGTAATATTCATAACCACAAACATAAAATCTAGTTTATATCTTATTATATTAGATAATAATATTTTAATAATAATTTTGTTGTTCAATAAAACATGTATTTGCTTGTAATTTAAGCCAACACATTGTTCTATATAACATAATCTGAACATAGTGTTGTGTATAATGAAAGATAGAAAAAAAATTAAATTTATTAAAAAATTAATTTTTTTAAAATCATGTGTGTTAAATTTATAGTAGATAGGAAATAGGGAAATAGAAAATTGTCAGTACAAGCCTCCCTATAAATTGGTCACACCTCTTTCCCTGCTTTGGAAGTCAGCTCTAGGTGATAGGTAATATCACGATAGACCATAAGAGACACATCCAAATTCTCACTACTAAATTTGTTCTGGGTGAAGGTCTCATACAGTAAAGCATAGGTTCCAGTATATGGACTATTAATTTCAATGTATAGTGGTAACCAACCATTACATTAAAATTAGAATCCCATCTAGTGGTAAAAATTTCATTTTAAAAAATTAATTTATTAAATTATATTCTTATTTATGTAGATATAGATTTCTCAAGCCTGTTAAATGTGTAACCATTCCATAATTATAATGGCCCATACTATTTTGAAATTGGAATTGGCATGTCTTGTAACTGTGATCTGACCTTTATGTCTGGTATAAGGATATAGTAGATTAGGTATAGCGATTTGATTTAATTAATTACATCCCCAATTTATAGATTTACTAGATTCTTAAATTACTATTTCCGTTCATCAATCAATTCAAATCATATTTTAGCCTATAGAACCAATGGTTCCCAGATTAATAGGGGAATAAATGGATAAATCAAAGATTCATCATGAATCTATGTGGGAAAACAGCATTTAGATTGATGTAGGAACATAAATTATTCCAATTATTCTTTCCCAATAATAAAAATTATCATATTTAAATGTATATCAATAAATTTACAAACAAAAAGAACATGAAATACATGAAATTCACACAAAATTATAAATATTTCATGGAATAATTTCTGATAATTAATCCCTAAGATTCCTTGAATGATTCATTTATTTTACACTATAATGACCCAAAACATTATTAAGGAAAATTTCTCTTCATATAATTAAATGTATTATTACATAAAATGGTTATATAAAACATATGAACTTCTTTGGTTTTTCTTTTTAGATTTTAAAATACCATTAATAATTTTCATCATTTATAATATAGTCGTTGGACAATGATAAAATGATTAATATAAATATAGGACTTTAAAAAAATCCAATTTACTCAAACAAAGGAAGCAACGAACTCATCTTGTAGAATTTATCCAAACGAAGCCCATTTTTTGGAGCTCATAAAGAAGGTAGCATCATTTGGATTCACTCTTGACCCATCCCAAGCTGAGCTTCCACACGTTAATCTTGAACAGAACTGCCTACGGGAGAAGTGGAAGTTAACAGTGATTACCACCCGAGCGATGTTATCTAAGCCACCCCAAGAGTCTATCACCATTGCACACCTTAACCTTATGTTTTATGCGGGTGTTATAAGGGGTTATGTAACAAGATCCCAGAACTATAATTATGGTGATTAATTTTTTATAGAATAAATAATATATATTCATTTTATTATTATTACTTTATAAATGATTTTTAAATAAAAAATAGTTTTTTTATAATATTTAATTAAGAGATCTCTTTTGTTGAATTAATGGATTTTTGAATTATATAATATTTTAATGAAACATTATTACTAAATTACTATTTATTAAATATAAATGATTGAAAAATTTTTTATGGATACAATTGTAATATTTATTAAGGTTTGAAAACTGTTTCTGTCAAAACCCCTGAATTTTCATTAAATGGTGGATTTTCTTTTAAAATTGGAAATTCAAATATTTTGAAAATTATTTAGATAAAATGAATATTATTTTTTGTAAATAGGATGTCAAAATTATCCAATGGTGGATTTTTCATAATTTTCTGAGACAGTCGAATTTTTGGGTAAAAATTAAATACCATTTAAATATATAATGTGTTTTATGACATCATAATGAACCAATAGTGATATAATAAAATAATATAAATAGGATATTCAGACAAAATATGTTTTACCTTTAAAATAATGTTATTTTAGATTTGTTTGATTAATTTTATGGTTCCGTAGTGGACCCTCCAAGACTTATAAAATATTTTAACTTTTTAAAATTATTTACCTGAGAGCGTGACTCACCTCCACACAATCAAGCCTAATATTTTAATAAGTTTGAAAATTAGCCTTATAAAATAATTTTCTCCACACCCCTTTTTCAAAAACCATTGTAAAAAACCCTGGGTTGGTTTGTGGTTTTGATTAGTTTAATGTGTAGTGTCCAAAACCTAAATAATAACGAATTTCATCCATTTTCCTATATAAACAAACTCAATATCCCACTTTGATTCACTAAAAAACCTTGTATCACGTCCCTAACCATCCATCATCTCTCTAAAATCCTCCCAAGGCGCCACAAGCTCCCAAGAAGCCTCATTCAAGCCTCTCTCAAGCCTTTGGGATCACACTTCCAAGTAAGTGATTTCGTCCTTTATAATTTTTGTACAAATTTCTTTATATTGTTATAATTTTTATTCAATTACAAATTTTGGGGTATGATTTCTCGCCTTAAAATTCCATACTTATGTTTTAATTATTTTATAGCTCTTTATCTCTCATTAAAGCCTCACATGAACACCCGTTACCATGCCGAAATTCTGCAAGGAATTTCTCTCTTCTCATTAACATTCAAGAAATTATTTTATATTATTCATCTAAATTCAATTAAACATGATTTGAAATGTATCTATATGACCCCCTTACTTTCTATTTAATGTACATATTATTATATACCCTTGTTTCTCTCATCAACATTTTTTTTGAATTCTTATGTCACGTCGTTATGCTGCCGAAATTGCACCACAATTCTCCAAGGAAAAGTCATTGTGTAGTGAATACCATACCCATTTCTCTATCAAGGGTATTCACCTTTATACACATTTACTTACTTATTATAGAGTTTCATGTATGAATTCCACATTTCTTTATCATGTAATGAATGTTGACGTTTAATGAATCCATGTTGTGTGATCTATGTGGCACACTTATGCATCAAATGAAATGATTAAGAAGGGTGTGCTATGATAGCACTCCAATGAATTGGGTAAAGATTAGTATCATGATACATCCAGGGAAATGAGGGTTTACTCTTTATAATTCAATTGCAATGAAGGTTTAGTCATGATCCATGTGTAATGATCCTTGTCTGATGATAATATCAAGTTAAATGTTGGTTCCACATTTCCATGTTATGATAATCATGCTATATCATGCCTTTATGTTAATGTTTCTCTTGCACTCCATTGATATTACTATTTCATAACATGCATTTTATTATTCATGTCATGAATTTTTTACCCCCTTACCGGGATTTAGAGATCACCCCTTTCTTATTTATTTCCTTAGGTTATCCCATACAATGATATGTATGAGGGAATTTTGTGGTCCTGTAAATGATGTTTTCAATAAAGATGTTGTTTTTTATGACTTAAGTTGTCATGTAATGTCCCTAATTTCCTAAGACACAAGACCTCTCAATCCTATGAGTTTTCTTAAGTGAAAATTTATGTAATATATATTTTGTAAGTGTGTAATAAAGATAAGGTTTGTTATAGTTGGTATCAGAGGATTGGTTTAGTAATTATTGGGATTAGGATTAGAAAACCCTAGTAAAATCCATAGGGATAAGAATAAGTATAATAAAAAAATCCCTAAATTTTGGAGAGTATTTATAAAGTAGTTTATCAAGAAAATACATCACCGTATGGATACGAGGAGGTAGAGGAAGATCTGGCACAGATGTATCTTGGGGTAAAACCCAAAAACACCGCTTTGAGGTAGACTCGAATGAGAACTGGTGCACAAAAATGGGCCTTGCTGCACTCTTGGTTTCGACACTCCTAGGGGATATTCTTTGGTAAATTCATAAGCTTAGTTTGAACCGTTATTAGTGGAATTAAAAAAAATCCCCTAAGAATATATGGTTGTAAGGAGATCATGGATAACATAGATATGTGAATGAAAAAAATGTAATTTATAAGTTATCCTTTTTTTACATTGAATTACAATTTATGTGTTACCCCTATATTTCCTTTTATTCTGGCCAATGGCTATTAATAGGAGGACTTGAGCTAATAACCAATGCAACGATCAATGTGATGACTGTTTTATGAGATGTCCAATCATACGAGAGAAAGAATTATAAACTTCGTCATGATACTCTCTCAGTTAACTAATGTTTTTAATAGAAACATGGGTCAGGATGAACGTTCAACCCCCCATAAGAAAGAACAAGTTATAATAAAGAGCTTCCTGAGACAAAGGCCACCTACTTTTAATGGATCATCCGATCCCTCAATCACCGAACAATGAATCAAATCCATTGGGAAGATCTTCTCCATCCTTCAATGTCCTGAAAAAGAGAAGGCCCTTCTGGCTGCTTATCGTATGGAGGGTGAAGTTGATCAATGGTGGACACTGATCAAAAATATGAAGCATGAGGATGAGATTTATGTGTTGGAATGGAAGGATTTTCGGAAAATGTTTTTCGATAAATATTTTACTCACACACACCGACTTAAAATGGAAAGGGACTTCCTTTCCCTCATGCAAAAAGGTGATGAATCCATCATATCAAATGAGGAAAACATCACAAGGCTTGCACGATACACCTCAGGATTTTTCGTTACCCATGAATTCAAGGTTGAAAACTTCTTTGGTGGGCTAAGAGCTAGACTACGAAAATACCTAGAGATCTGTGTCTTCATGAGATATGAGGAAATTTTATGATGAGCCCTAAAAGTCAAAATGGAGAGCGGAGAATCTCAGGGGTATCATGGGGATAAGAAGCATAATGTGGACATTAATTATGTAAGTTTGATGGATAAATCCAATGGTGCTATGAAATTCCAGAATACTTTGAAAACCACTGCCCTTAGACAAGGTTTTTCAGAGGAAACCAACAAAATATAAGGAATCAAGGGCGGGATTTTTCCAGCACTACCACCAAAGAAAATTCCGACAACCAAGTGGTGATAGGTATGCATTTATTCATTAAAAAATAGAGAACATACTTTTTGATTTTAGTTTGACACATTCTTTTATATCCTAAAAGTTTAGTATAATTATACCAACACCACCAAAAATCATGGAAGCAGAGATGTTAGTGAGAATTACAAATGGGGAAATCATTTCATCCCATGAATATAACTCCTCCCCTATCATAATTTTTGGTTTGAACATCCCGAAGAACCTCTTCATACTCTCTATGGTAAAATTTGATGCAATTCTTGGTATGGATGAGCTTTCCATATATAGAGCCAACATAAATTTCCATGAGTGGGAAATCAATCTCCATATTGTGAATCAACCCTCGATTCTATAAAAGTGAAAGGAAGAGGGTGAATATTTTTTAGAACCATCATATCAATCATGTATATTACTGCCCTATGAGAACACATATCTTGTTCAGATGATTGAGTCTAAGGAAGAAACTATCCTTGAAGACATGCCTATTGTGAGAGAATTATCTGAAGTGTTTCCCGAGGAATTTCCTAGTCTTCCTCCTAGAAGAGATGTTGAATTCTCAATTGATCTTATACCTGGGGCATTGGAAATATCTACGACTCCATATAGAATGGATGTTGTAGAGCTTGAGGATCTGAAGAAATAACTACATGAGAATCTGGACAAATGCTTTATATGCCCAAGTGATTCACCGTGGGGTGCACAAGTCCTCTTCATCAAGACGAAGGATGGGTCAATGCACATTTGCAGTGATAATCATGATCTCAAAAAAATCATGATAAAGAAAAAGTATCATCTTCCCTGAATTGATGACTTGTTTAATCAGCTACATGGAGCACAATAATTCTCCATGGTGGATTTGCAGTCAGGATACTAAAAATTATGGGTTAAGGAGGAGGATATCCCCAAGACTACTTTTCTTACAAGGTATGAGCACTAGGAATTCATATTAATTACTTTTGGACACACTAATGCTCCATAAATCTTCATGTACATGATGAATATAGTATTTAGAAATCACCTCGAAAAATTTGTGGTAGTATTTATAGATGATATTTTAATATACTCCAAAACCAAGGATGATCATGAGGATAATATATGGACTGTACTAGAGACCTTGTGAAAGGAGAGTCTCTATGAAAAGTATAGAAAGTGCGAGTTTTGGTTGAAGGGAGTCTTATTATTGGGTCATATCATCACAAGCAATGGGATATTTGTGGATCCGTCCAAGACAACCTCAGTTGAGGGATGGTCGAGGACAATATCGGTGACAAATATCTGTAGCTTCCTGGGGTTAGTTGGATATTATTTCCAATTTGTGATAAATTTCCCATGATTGTCCAACCCTATTACCAAGATATCCTAGAAGGGAGTCAAGTTTTCTTGGAGTGATGAATGAGAAGATAACTTCAAGGAGTTGAAAAGAAGGATTGTCACTGCACCTGTGCTCACACTACCCACAAGTGGAGAAATTTTTGTGGTCTTTAGTGATGATTCAAAGACGGTATTGGGATGTGTGTTGAT
The DNA here is from genome assembly GCA_963277665.1 of Viscum album. Classification (NCBI taxonomy): domain Eukaryota; kingdom Viridiplantae; phylum Streptophyta; class Magnoliopsida; order Santalales; family Viscaceae; genus Viscum; species Viscum album. The sequence goes on from OY728141.1 coordinate 1,433,969,346, forward strand.
TAAAAATGACAAATTCATTGCCTATGCTTCAAAGAAATTGATTTTTAATAGAAAAACTATCCAACACATGATCTGGAGTTGGCTACAGTAATCTTCACTTTAAAAATTATGCGACATTAACTCTTTAAGGATAAGTATGAAATATATAAAGATCACAAAAGACTCAAGTATATATTCACACAGAAAGAGTTGAATATGCACCAACGAAGATGGATATATATGATCAAAGACTATGACTTCTCAATCCATTACCACCTTGGGAAAGAAAAAAGGTGGCAGATGCTCTAAGTAGAAAGGACCCAATGATTCTATCATTGATGATAATTAAAAAGTTCCAATCTTCTTAGATTTTAGGCATATGAACATGGGAATCATAAATAAGGGAACATCATCAATCCTTTCACAAAAATATTGCTCAACTCTATATTTTTTAAAGGTTAAAGGATCCTTAAATGGATGATGTGGGAATTCAAAATAAAGTGGAAACTATTAGAAAATGGAAATGCAAGGAGTTAAATGTTAATGAAGAAGGAATTGTGATATTTGGGACAGTACTATATCTTCCCTCAAATCCAGAGTTAAATAATGAACTTTTGGATGATTCACATAGTTCAAATTTCTCTATTCACCCTGGAAACACAAAGATGTATCAAGATATTCGAGAGAATTATTGGTGTGATAACATGAAGAAGGAGATCACTGAGTATACATCATTATGCCTAGTAGGTTAGCATGTGAAGTCTGAGAGGTAGATGTCTAAGGGGATGATGCAACCATTACCCATACCATTATGGAAATGGGAGAACATAACTATTGAATTTTTCACCGACTTCTGAAGACATCCAAAGGAAACAATGCTATATGGTTTGTTGTGGATTGTCTTACAAAGACCGTACACTTCATTGAAATTTGAGAGGATTTCTCATTAGATCAACTGGAACGAATATAAATCAATGAATTGGTAAGGATTCATGGAGTAACACTATCGATTGTGTCCGATCGAGATCCAAGATTAACCTATATGCTCTGGAAGTGTCTCCAACACGCTCTAGACACTGAGATGAACTTCAGTACGGATTATCATCCTCAAACTGATGGTCAATCTTAGCAGACTATCCAAACACATGAGGGAATTTTGAGAGCATGCTCAATGGACTTCAAAGGAGGATGAGATCAACATCTTCCTCTGGTTGAGTTCTCTTACAATAACACTTTCCACTCAAGCATCCAAATGAATCTTTATGAAGACCAGTATGGAAAGAGGTGAAGAACATTGGCATGTTGGGATGAAGTTGGGGAGCGAAAACTCCGAGGTCCAGAAATGGTCAAAGAAATAGTGTATCAGGTTAAGACCATCTAGCTACACATTAAAGCTACTCAGAGTCGAAAAAAGAGCTATTCTGATAATCGTTGACGATACCTAGATTTTGATGTTAGAGACATGGTATTCCTCCGCATATCACTGTGGAATAGAGTTTTGAATTTTGGGAATAATGGAAGCATTATTCCAAGGTACGTCGGTCCTTTTGAGATCCTTTATCACATTGGAGTAGTGGAATATAGAGTAGCACTCCTAATGAACCAATATCAAGTTCATGATGTATTCCATGTGTCACTCTTGAGGAAGTACATACCTGAACCATCACATGTACTCAATCCAGAGGTGGTACCATTAGGGAATGACATCTCTTACTAAGAGAAGTTAGTGAAGATCTTAGATCATAGGGAAAAAGTTCTAAGAAATAAGACAATGCCCCTCATCAAGGTGCTTTGGAGAAACCACAAGTTTGAAGAAGAAATATGGGAATCAGAGTAAGTGATGAAGTAGATTCACTCTCATCTGTTTTAGTGTCGGAAAAGGAAATTTCGAGGGTGAAATTTCTTAAGTGGGTAATATTGTAACGATCCAAACCATTATTAATGAAAATTACTCTTGATCTAATTAAATGTCTTATTATGTAAAATGGTTATATAATACATATGAACTTATTTTGTTTTATGTTTTTTGGATTTTAAAATACTATTATGATTTTTTATCGTTGATAATATATTCATTGAACAGTGATCACATGATTAGTATAAATACAGGGCTTTGAAAATCCAATTTATTCAGACAAAGGTAGTAATGAACTCATCTAGTAGAATTTCTCCATATGAATCCCGTTTTTTGAATCTCAAAAAGGAGGTAGCGTCATTGGGGTTCACTCATGACCAATCCCAATCTGAGATTCAACATGTTATGATTGAATAACACCGCTTATGGGAGAAGTGGAAGTTAATAGAGATTACCACTCGAGCGATGTTATCTAAGTCACCCCAAGAGTCTGTCGCCATCATACACCTTACCCTTAGGTCTTATGCGAAATAAAGATTTATGTAACGAGAGCCTAGCACTATGATTTTCTGCATTATTTTTTTATAATAAACAATAGATATTGATTTTATTTTTTTACTTTGTAAATGATTTTTAAAGAAAAAATAGTAATTTAATTAATATTCAATTAAAAATCTATTTTGAGGAATTAATGGTTTTTTGAATTAAATTATATTTTTATAAAAAATTATTACTAAATTAATCTTTATTAAATATAAATTATAATATAATTTTTTATGGAAACAATTGAAAATTTTATTAAGGGTTGAAAATCGTTTTTGTCAAAACCTGTGAGTTTTCAATAAATATTGGTTTTTATTTTAAAATTTTAAATTCATATATTTAGAAAATTATTTTGATAAAATGAATATTATTTTTTGGAACCAAGATGTTGAAATTATCTAATGGTGAATTTTTCATAATTTTTTGAGACAGTCGATTTTTTGGGTAAAAATTAAATATCGTTTTAATATTTAATGTGTTTTATGACATCATAATGACCTAATAGTGATGTAATAAAATATTATAAACTGAATATTCTGCCAAAATATATTTTAACATTAAAATAATTGTATTTTAGATTTTTTTTATTAATTTTATGGTTCCATAGTGGACCCTCTAAGACTTATAAAATATTTTAACTTTTTAAAATGATTTTATTGAGAGTGTGACTCACCTCCACATAAGAAATACTAATGTTTTAATAATTTTGGACGTTGATATTATAAAATAATGTTTTCATCTCCCATTTGAAAAAACCATGGGCAAAAAACATGGGTTGTTTTTTGGTTTTTATTAGTTTAATGTGTAGTTTTACAAACCTAAATAATAATGAATTCCCTCTCTTTTCCTATATAAACCCACCCAAGATCCCCCTTATTTTCACTCAAAACCCTTTGAGAACGTCCCTACCCTAACCTCCTCTCTATAAAATCTTCTCAAGGTTCCAAAAGCTCCAAATAAGCCTCTCTCAAGCCCCTCCCAAGCCTTTGGGATCACACTTCTAAGTAAGGGATTTATTCTTTTCTCATTTCTATCCAGATTTATTTATATTGTTATACCCTTTTTCTCAATTAAAAATGTTGGGGAATGATTTTTAACTACCCACATAATTACCTACATATGTTTGAATGATGGAATACCTCTTTCTATTTCATTAATTCCTCATAGGCACATCCGTTACCATGTCGAAATTCGGTAAGGAATTTCTCTCTTCTCATTTATATTCAAGAAATTATTTTATATTATAAATATAAATTCCATTACATATGTTGGTACATGTATCTATATAACCCATTAATTTCTATTTCATGTACATATGATTAGATACCCATTTATCTCTCATCAACATTTTTTTTGAATTCTTATGTCACACCGTTATGTTGCTGAAATTGCACTATGATTCTCCAAGCCAAAGTCATTATGTAGTGAATACCATGCCCATTTCTCTATCAAGGGTATTCAACTTTATGAACATTTACTTATTGATTATATAGATTCATATACAAATTCCATGTTTCTTTATCATGTAATGAATGTTTATATTTAATTCATCCATGTTATATGGTCTATGTGGAACACTTATGCATCGAATGAAATGATTAAGAAGGGTGCGCACTGATAGTGCTCCAATGCATTGGTTAAAGATTAGTATCATGATAGTTTAAGTGAAATGAGGGTTTACTCATTCTAATTCAGGTGCAATGAGGGTTAAATAATTTTCCAAGTACAATAAGCCTTGGATAATGCTAATATCATGTTAAATGTTGTTGCCACATTTCCATGTTATGATAATCATGCTATAAGATGCCTTTATGTTCATGTTTCTCTTGTGATCCATTGATATGCCTATTTCCTAACAAGTATTTTATTCTTAATATTATGCATTTCTTACCCCCTTACTGGGCTTTATAGATCATCCCTTTCTTATGTATATCCTCAGGTTATCCCATGCAATGCTAAGTACGAGGGAATGTTGTGGTCATGTAAAAGAATTTTTCAATAAAGATGTTTTTTTATGTATTAAGTTGTCATGTAATGTCCCTAATTTCCCAAGACACTAGATCCCTCAATCCTCAGAGTTGTCTTAAGTTCATTTTTATGTAATAAATCTTGTTTATGTGTGTAATAAAGATCATGGTTGTTATATACACACCCTCATCTGATCATTCCATGAGAAATAAATTTGACCATAATTATATCATCAATGATAACATCAAAAGACAGATGTGTCACTCAATGGTGAAATTAGGGAAAATTTAACAAATGTAATATGATAATAGTAATAACCCATCCCCAATAATTTGTGTTTCCCTTATATGCAGGTTAGCTACTCAGATGCACAAGATCATTACCAAATTCACATACATCCTAGTCTCCTATATAATAGAAAAATAGTAATACAATAGGAAAAGAATATCTCATACCAAATTATAGCGTCCCACCCTGAAATCCACTTAGTGGTGCCCCAAGTCAGTCAGCCACATGTCCCCAAGAACGCCTCCCCACATGCCATTTTATTCTGACTAGAAGAGAGGGACTAAGGTGTTTTCATGGTAATACTATTCACTCTTAGATCAAATTATAACAAAGATGTAGATAATAAAAATAATAATCATAAATTGAATAAGTATGTAGAATTATAATAATAAATAGACATCCAATGTAATAAATAAGTGGATAAATACCATAAGTAGATAGAAAAAATTATATTAATGGTCATGTAAGGTAGTTATGGAAATATGAGTACACATGATATTGGGTATATTGACATATACCACATTCTATAAAAACATACAAAGAGACTAAAATCTATTATTTCTATAAATATCATCATAGGATCCATCCTCTGTTCCAACACTCCTTCCTAGAATCAGATTCAATCCATAGAAGTTGGTCGCATCCCCTTATCTATACCCACAACCATGATGTAAGAATGGGTGCCAAGGGAATCCCATGAAGGATGTGAGATATACTAAGTAGCACACTAGTAATGATGTCCAGATCAATCATTTTTTCTCATAAAAATGTGTAGTATGAAAATAATTACAAATACAGTAAATAAATAAATAAAATAAAATGAACCCAATTCCTATAGGGATACTTGTTTTATTCTAACATATTTAGACTAAAATAGATGTATCTGAACTAGGGCGGCCTATAAAAGGGTGATATAATGTTATATAGGTCATAATAAATAAGTATCAAGAAGCGGACCGTCCCCAATAATGTGATTTTCCTAGGCATATGTGTCCCTGTATGTTAATTTACACAATTTTATTCTTTAATTAAAATTCCATCTCTAGAATTTAAAAAAAGGTACCCTAAGCTAGTCCATGTTGTTCCAAAATGAATCCCATGAATCCATCCATTGGAACTATAAATTCGAAATCCCTTAATATTATGTCCAAGGAAATCCATAAATGTAATACTTACTATAACTCTCTATATGGCATGGAATCAACCCTTCAATCCCATCCCTAGTATCTAATGTAGGGGGGAAAGTATAACTCATGACCTGGTATGAACATCTTTCCACCAAGGTTATCCATGATGTCTCCACTAGGGAACCAATATCGCTCACATAATGTTAATTTAAACACATGGTGAGCCTATCCCAGGCATAATTTGAATCACTCTCAGTGTGTATACAATCCTAACAAAAAATAATTATAATGATTGATGAGACCATCAAAGGAATACCATAAGGATCCAATTATTGATCTCAGTTTGTAAAAAGGTATGTATTTTTATCGCATTTTAATTCATTGATCATGGAATTTCACTTATGATACTGTAATATAATTAACCATTTCATTTATAAAAGAAATTCGAATATGGAATACAACTTAGGGACCTAAATCTAGGACGATGATCCCTCTTAATACACCTCATTAATTAAAAATAATTTATTACTATGGAAACACTCCTCAAAATGTGTTAGAAAAATTGATTTTAGAGGTAATGTAGACTATCAGGGAAGATAACACCCATAGGTGTGACCCATGTGACTGAAAACAAAATATGGTGTGATTTTACATTGGAAAGAATCACATTAAGAATAAGGAATAATTTAAAATAATTTACTAAGAATTTTGGATGCGTCTCTAGACATATACTACACTTGTAATGAGATATATAAGCAACTAACCATGAGGTAAAGAATTTTGACCACCTACCTTATGTTCATAGTGCTCTCCTTATCCAACGACATCCCTTAAATTGATCTGGAACATGAGATCCTAGATGATTCTTCAAATTACCTCAAAATAGGGAAAATGATATCTCACCAAAATAGCACAATATGTATGGAGATAAAATAGGAATATAAGTAAGATGAGTTTAGATCTTACTAAGAGGAATCTAGAACACCTAATGGTGAAGGAATCCAAAATCATACAAGGGAGTTATAGAAAATCCCTAATGGATGAGGAATGAATAGATTTAGGCTCCAACTATTAAATAAAACAATGGAAGAATAACTAATTATAGGTTCCAAACTAAACAAGGGAAAAAATTAATATCCTCGATAAAGTTGGGGTCTCTTGGTTGGGAAAATCATGCAGCAACTATGTGCCATCCCCTCTCTAGAATTACCCTATGCACGGTCTAGGTGAAATGTTAGGCTAACCATTCACGTACCATGAAAAACTGCTCTATCAAGATGGTCTATAATCTAGCACTAGAATGTTTCCTAGTTTGAATGATTGTATAGAAACCATACAACCTCCACTACTCACTTGGTGACTATCATGGTTGTATCACATGGTTAGCACTAACTATGAAAAAACCTTCTATCTTAACCTCCCTTAAAAATTTACAGATCTCTAGAGTTTGAATGAGACCCAAACTCTCTTGAGCCACTCCATATCCTTTTTAGTACATCATTATCATAAAACAAGAGGTTTTTAAAATTAAGATAAATGTCTACACCACTCCTAAAAATCTGGGATGTTATATTGATTCCCAACTCATTTCCAATAATAATATCAATGGTATCTATTTTTATAATCCTCATAGTCATTGATCACCCAAAAATGTCTACTTATTCTAGAATATGGTAAACCTACAACAACAAATTTGAATATTTTTACAATATCTAATAACCATAAGACACTGTATCTGAAGTAGTAATAGCCTATATTTTATGTTTTCTATACAATATTTCCTTACCTTTAATTTATTTTTATAAAAAAATTTGATAAATATATAAAAAATAAAATTTTATAACTAATTTAACACTAATATGAAATAAAGGAGATAATATACATATAACTCAATGGTAATCTGTCAAACACGTCAAGATAGAGAACCAAAAGAATGGTCACTACTTTGTCTAGCTATACTCACCTTATATATTTGAAATAATATTATTTATGATCTATCTATGATATCTTATACAATGAAACTAACATTATATATATCTATTTTTTTTTCTGATGACTAATATCTCAAATATAATATATAATCCCATATGATACAATATGATGTTGGGTATCCTAAACATACGACTAACAATAAATGGGATGCTTTGAAGGATGGTGAGTGGGAGTTTGATATATATGAGGAGTTGGATGAGTGAGATCTGCATTAAGAGGTGGATGAGTGAGATCTATAGACAGAGGTTGAAGGATTTGATCTACAAGTGTATGTAGATGAGTAGGAGAAGCCTGAAATTGTATTTTCATATCTATAAAATTCGACCACATTTAATTTCCGAGAAAGTATTCAATCATTAATCTCTTATATTGATCCTTAAAATCTAGAGATTCGTTTTTATTTTATAAACAACTTCTATTGAATAAGTTCTATAACATCCAAACATTTTTTTATCGATACACCTAACCTGTATCCATGTACCCAAAACTGGTGATCATGATTTCCAAATTTCATAACAAATATGTCATTCCAACCCTCAACCACGATGTTACCTTATGTAACTTCTCCCTAAATGTATCCTATATATAAATTTGAAATATCAAATAGTTAATTACAATATATATGGATTAAATATATTGTAAATAAAATAAATAAAATAAATAAAATCTTACAATCCTCTCATGTACAACCCTTGACTCTTCAATAAAATATTTCTCTTTTTTCTCATCCAAAACCTCTTCCATTTTTCATGTCTAGATGTTGGCATGGGGGGGGGGGTGTCAAACTCTATGGTTCCTAAAGACTCAACTCCCAATTTTAAAATATTTTCAGCTATATTTTTTTACAAATAAATACCCTCCACGAGTTAAATTACGAGGGTATAAGTTTTCGGATGGGATATCCTAATGAGATATCCAAGTTTTAGAAAAATTAAGAGTAAATAAATCAATAATATAATCATTTATATAAAAATCTCCAAAATATAACATTGTACTTACCAGAACTACTTAATGTCTCCCACATTCAAAAAAGTGATTACACCTAACATCATCAATAAATTGATACATGTCACATGAATTTTGATGTTGTTTTCCCAAAATAATGTATTTTATTGTTAGGGGTTTTTCTAACTTCAGTCCATCTAACAGAATCCAAGGATAAATTTTCTTCTTGACCACTATATTATTAGGTATATCATTTTTCATCTACTTATAAGAGGAAGAAACCTATTTGTTAGTAATAAATTTTCATGATAATTTAATTAATAACAAATGAGATTACAAAGATTTTCTATCATAATTGAGGTAAATTCAATTTTTCAACCCTTCTCCATTTATAAATCATAATATAATCATTGGAATAAGCTTTCACTTCAATAATTATAATAAATTGTTTTTCATTTATACCCCTAGGGATATCATTATCATAGAACTCTATTGGAATCCCCTGATATCACCTATGGGAAACTGCTAATTTTGGTAAATGTGTAAAACTACTTTTAAGAAGCATTGTACTCTTTTTTCCTCTATAGAAGTAGATGCCTCTTATGTATAAGGATAAAGAGATTCCTCAACAGTTTTTATTTCTATAATCCTCCGTATAAATATGTGTATTTTCCAACCTAGAAGTATAGGATAAGTCAATTTTTTATGCTTCAATTATCATAAAAATTTGAATAATATAAAATTCATAAAAAAATATTCAAAAAAATATTTCATATAAAAGGGAAAAAAATGAAAAAAAACATCATATAAAAATGAAACTAACTAAACACATTTTTATTCATATTTTCTAATATAATTATGTAATATGATAAAATGAATAATAATATATTAAAGGAAATAATCTAATGAGGACAAATGTAAAAATAGTACGCGAATAATAAAAATTATTGCATAAATATACTAATCATACTATAACATATAAATTTAATTTAATAATGAATAATGAAAAAAAAATTAAACTACATACGTTTTTACTCATATATGTTGAATTAGTTAACTAGAAATTTGAAAACATTAATGAGAAATGAAATTTCATAAACAAATGAAAATAAATCCATAATTAGTGTGAATAGGAATTTTTTTTGAATCTATTAAACCATAATTTACACTAGAATGGATATTCTGTGCATATACTATTGAATAATTTTTTTAGATTAAAATTAATTATTTTTCCATAACATCATCAAATACAAAAGTTATGTAGTGTAAACATGGTAATCTAAACATAAGTAAAAAAATATAAAGAAACAATTTAAATTTTATGTTACAATATATGTTTTAATAAAGTGAATAAACTTTTATGTATAACATTTTTTGAAATTTTAAAATGCAAACAAAAAATAAATATATGTTACCTTTAATATTAAGTTATTACTAAAGTATTTTTTCCCTAACTTCCTTCCACATGATCAATCCATATGGAGGAAAGCATGTCTACTAAATTCTCATCAATATTATCAATTTTCCTTCCATGGAAGTAGGGATGTTAAATAAATTAGCATCATCATCATGATTTTCATCACTATGATACACATTTTTTGTTGTGAAATAATAGACCACTTAATATTATAAGGATTAGGAATATATTATTTTATTGGTATCATCTGTATAATCTAATATACTTTGATTCACTACTTTCATGCCGCATTCATTATGTCTAACACTTTTTTTGTTGATAACCCATATACCATTGAATTTTATAACATAAAATATAATGTAATCAACCTTACAAATTTCTTCAGTGACACCATAATATTCATTTGACACATTGATTGGGTTTTTTACTTTGTAACTTGAAAAATTTATTGCTTCTGTAAACACCATTAATTTCAATACATGGATCCCATTTCCCCTAAAATTGAATCATTCATGCATTAATTTATAAAAAATGATGTTCCCCGTGACTGAGAAATAGATTTCAAAAAACTCTATAACCTCCTTAGAAATGTATAAGTCAAAAAATGGAGGTTCGGGTCAATATGGAATCCTAATATATTCCTTAAATATATTCATATATATATTTCAAATATATATATATGACATACATATATAGGTCAAAAAATATTTATATATCACACCAAATGAATCATTACATGCATCATTATATAAACAAATGGAGGAAAATACAATTCATTTTGGAAAATTATAGAATCCTCATAGTTCTCAAAATGATTCCATGATTTCATATCGAGAAATTTTTATAAAATTGAATTGAAATTTTTTTACACTTTCATGATAGTTATTCTGACATGGTTGAGCAATATTCTATGAAATTAAACTTGTAGGAGTTGTTATATCTTGATGTGAAAATTATGTGATTTCATTCCTATCAACAACAAATCTATCATTGATATAATTTTTTATCATTTGATTAATAAACCTGTCATAAGTTGATACAATAGAGACACTAATAGAAGATAATTTTCTCTGTCATGTATAATGTATGGAAAGATGGATGAAGGTATGTTCACCTTCCTGTAAGAGTGGGAGCTAACTCCAACTGTATTCCCATTGAGAGTAATTTAAAACTATAATTAAAACTATATTTACACCATCCTTTAATATCTAACAATATTAACATCAAACTATCACACATATTCATCTCTATAAGAAGGAAATAAATGTTATGTTTGACCTCAATATATCTATAATGTGATACTTCAAAAAATATTTATCGTTTTATCGAAATATTTCTATCATTACCATATTTTTGTGTTTTTAATAATGTGACATCAATTTATTTCACCCTCCCATAATATTTATCTATGAATAATGTTCTCATATAAATATAAAATTAATGTGAGATTTTGAATTACTTTTTTTTTATATTTGAATAAGTGTAATGCATTGAAATAAACCTTTTATAACTAATGCATAATCTTTTTCTCTCATGTTATAGTTGATAATATGATGCATGTTGTTCATAAATTTTAATTTATTTATACCCCATAGCATTATATCCATAAAAATTTCCATATTATGGGATATTATATATAGTAAACATAACCATTTAATGCTGTTGAAATTATTCCATTTTATATGAATCATACACCCAAATACCTTCCTCTAATAAAATTTTGTCAATTAATAATGAAAAGAAAACATCAAAACCATTTTGAGCTGTTTTGGTCCAATGATCATTAAACTCAACAAAATATATTTTATCTTAAAACTATATTTAGGAAATAAGTTCTAAATTACAAATAAAATATGTCTTAAACTTTGTGTGCTGCTAAGGATTCAATATGGATTCATTCCATCTATGTAACATCTGTGTTTGAGATTTATAGCTTCATTACTGATTTTAAAGAAACTTGTGATCAACATTTTTCCATTTTGGAGAATTATCTAGATAAAATAATTTTCCATCAAATATATTATCATATTAATATCATATTAACCTTTTTTCATTACTTGATTTTTTGTATAAAAATTTAAAATGAGGAATTATAAAAAGATTCAAAATTTCCTTTATATGAGACTATATAACTTCTAAATCAGCCTATGATTTTTCCTTCAACTTATACCATGGAATCTGACATTTAGGATATTATGAGAAACATTCAAATTCCATCCAATATAGAACACATTCATCTAGGAAGGCTTGTATTTTCTTATAACCCAAACCTATTGACCATACTATTTTTTAGCTTTATAATGTGAATCAAAAATACCATTGACTTTAGTAAGTCTTTATTTAAATAACTACATCAACTCTATAAAAATCATGTCAGTCCATACATTTTTCTCTGTTATGTTAACCAATATTACCATATTTTATAACCCATTAAATTCCATAAGCCTTAGATATAATTGGTTTTAACTTTACTATATTGGCTCACAATATTATGTTATTTGTCAATTTTCAATAATTCAATATCTCAATTCATTTCTTTAATTTGATCATACTTATCTTCTTGAAAATCATCATTATCATTAAATTTTGAAATCTTCCTAGTTTAACCATACCAAATACAAGGACTATAACATGAATTAAAACCATGAAATATTAAATGATCTTCGAAGTCTCTAATTTTATACTTCATCTCATTAAAAATAATTAGGCCAGAAAAAATGATGTATTTTTTTAGAATATTTATCTTAGAAAACTCCAATATAACATTAACACCTTCTTCATATTCATTACTCATTTGCGGTATAGAAGACTAAATCTGAATCATTATTATCAATAATAAATATAAATAATTAAACAATTTTACTATATATTAAATTTAATGTCAAATTTAGTTTTATAAATAGTAATAATAAATAACATAACAAATTTCATGAAATTATTGACGAAGAAACTACTTGGGGACATAGATTAATTCCAATATAATAATTCTAGAACAAGGATTCTAGATTACACCAAAAAAATAAAAAAATAACCATAGTAAAACAATATAAAGATTATCAAACTCCATGGAATCATGAATGAATAGAAAAATAAACTACAAATTTGTAAAATATTATTATTAACAGTAATAATCAAATTCAAATAAATTTGGAAATTTTATAAAAAGGGATATTTTATTAAACATGTATAAAAATAGTGATCCCAATTGAGGAAAAAATCAAATAAGATGAATATTTATTCAACAACAACATGTAATTTAGGATGGGATACCTAAAATTACTTTTCTATAATTATTTAATAAATTATATATAACCATATATTTCATTTTACCCAATTGTTTATTTTATATAATTTATAATACTTATGATGAGTTCTATTAATCCATATAAAAATAGTTAAATTAAAATATGAATTAATTTTTATGTTATTATATATAAATTTTAACAATACTCATATTAGAATGATGTTTTTGTTGTGTTAATAAAATTTATTTTTCATATAGCAGACATACCCATTAAAACACTAATTAAACAATGATTCAAAATATTCATTCATATACAATTAATTATGATTCATTTAAATTAAATATGGAATTGAAACCGCTATATACAAAAAATTAATGTAATTTGTAAAATCTAAAGAATAATTTATCTTATTATAGATACTAATTTTTTTGAAAAATATAATATCTAAACTAAATCAATTGATAAAAAGATTAAACTCTAATTTGAAAATTTTTATTAGACATGGAAAAATATTTTAACATAAATTTAAAGATCAATTTCATTAAAAAGTAACATTCATAAAAAATTACATTTAAAAAATAATAACCAATACAATTTTTTTTTGTTAAAACTTCACAATAGAACATGTAATCATTTTTAGGATAAATAAAAAACCTACAAAAATAAGAACCACCAATAAAAAAACTAAAACTTCATAATATAATATTAGTAATCATTTTAGTGACATACCAGGAGACAAAAAAAGAATTTAAAAACATGTGGTGATGATAGTGATTGTGGATAATGGGTTTTTATTCCAAATAAATGATAAAAGACTCAAGATTTAATATATTTGAAGCATGCGACACAAATGGGAAGCGTCAACAACAACCAACTATGATAGAGATGGTGGATGGTGGTGTTGTATTTCTAATAAAGGATATTCAATGAACATATCGAATAATAAATAGATTTCAATCCATGGATTCAATAGTGAAATTAATTGAGGTTACATATCTAAGATTGAGGCATTATGATTTATTGTTTGAGAAAAAACGTTGTGAGATATGTGATGGAAGGAAAATAAAAATAACCTTCTTGATAACATTTCACATTTAAAAATATTTTCCACATCAGTTAGTTAATAATAGACATGGTAAATTAAAAAATTTATATTTTCCAAATATTTTACTAATTAAATTACTTAAAATATTATAGAATTCAAATCAGTTATTAAATAAAAGACATAAAAAATATCAATTTTTAATTTACAAAGTCATTTATTGAATAAATGACATGGTAAGATATTTTTTCTTGTTTGTTATGAAAAAAAGACGTGAAAAACCATTATAGAAAAATAAATTTCGTACTTATGAATAATGTGAATGGGGAGAGGTTATGAAAGAATAACAATGATGAGTCATGTGATGTTTTCTAGAGGAAATTTAATGTTAATAAATATTACATAGTTTTTTGGTCAGATCAGTTGAAACTAGAAAAAATTGAAGGATATGAAAAAATTTCTGAATCAAAAGAATGAAATTGCTCTAAAATTGAGGTGGATATTTTTTTGAAGATATCCATAGAATGAATGTTGAAGACTAATAATACCGAGGATAAAAATGTTATAAATCATAGTGAATAAAGGAAGAAATAAGTTTATCAAATAATAAATTCTGAAAAGAAAAATAAGTTTTCAGAGGAATCATCCCATTTTGAGATTAGTAGAAAAAATGGACTAGAAATAGAGGAATCTCTTAGTATGAATGTTTCCTTTGAAAAAATCATATTTACCTACATATTCTAAATTATTTTTATGTATCGAGCTGTCATGAATGGAATTGAAGGAGAAGTATGTGGCTTTCCTTTCTGGATAACATGTGGAAAATTTCATTCATATAGTCTACTAACATTCATGAAATGGAAGAATAGTGTTAATCCCATACATGGGAATCCTTGAGGAGAATATGTAATGTCATAACATTTTAGTGAATGTAGCAATTATGATGAGATTTAAAACCTCAATACTTATGTATTGTAATTATCCATCCATCCCCTGTTCTTAATTCTACTTATCGTATCTATTAAGTGGGAGAATTTCCTTCATAAAAAAAGCGAGATAAAGGATTAGATATATCTTTTAACTTCAAGTTTCTAATGTGTTTATTGATGTATCTCCTTGATTTGGCATTTTATTGATAAACCAATTTACATACAATCCCTAAAATGATACTTGAGAATTTATAATAATGATTTCCAATGGGTGATATTTTGTGGATAGTTTAGATATCCTTGGTTTTAACTATCTTTTTTTCAACACAGGGATATCCCATGTAGAATTAGAGATGATATAGTATATTATATTATCTAATAGAACCATGTGATTCATTCCTCTTTAAAAAAATATATTCTTTTTTTTGAAAAACCCCCACTTTTCATTTTTATTTTATTTTCAAATTAGGAGAATGTTTCAAGATCACACATACTGACTTTTAATTACGTGAAGAGATATTGAAAGAAAAAAACAAAGGGAGAGATTATGTGGCCTAGTGATTCATTTATTGTCAATGAGGATTGACTATGTTTTTTGATATGTCCCTGACCCAGGATCTACTAATCTGGTACCCCAAGCTGGGTCGCCACCCGACTTCAGGCGCACCTCCCCGTATGCTAGAGGTTGTTGAATAGCAGGGGGTCTAATAGGACACGTGGGGAGACTATGAACTCATTAACAGAGTAATCTACATCCGATATTAATTTAAATAGAAGAAAAAATAGGAAAAAATCAATAACATGCACAAATAACCAATTCCCAAAACTGGGTACAACCATATACAACCATAAATATGTCATTCTATGCAATAG
The DNA here is from genome assembly GCA_963277665.1 of Viscum album. NCBI lineage: Eukaryota > Viridiplantae > Streptophyta > Magnoliopsida > Santalales > Viscaceae > Viscum > Viscum album. Next base: position 1,433,985,549 of record OY728141.1, read on the forward strand.
TGCTAAGTTAACAATACCTAAAATAAATAAAAATAACATAATCCCCAAAATGGTCAGGACTCAATGTCTATATCCTCACCCATACATGTCCCACATCCAAATCAACTCCCTTGTATAGGGACCTTTCTATTGTCCTAACCTGCACGTATGAAATATGCTTGGGTACCCAATGGTTCCCCAAGCAGGGTGTGAGTATAACTCAGTAGGCCATCACCAACAATGTCTAAAAAATATTTGGAAAAAGTAGATAGCACCTAAAAGTTATAAATAAAGGAACTTAAATATAAACATTTCAATAAGCCATTATAGATTATGTTCCTTAAACTATATTACCATTGAGTTCGGGTTCACTATATATGCACTTCATTATTTAATCTACCCATTTTATTTGTTCAAAAGATTAGGAATATTTACAGTTCTCAAGCATATGGGAATAAAAATAATCCCTAACTCACTAGGCATCACATTATAACTATCTCATAATCCTCAACTCGAAGCCTCAGTCCGGGTGGAATGAAACCATTAGGGGAATATAACTTCATCCCCTTCCCCAACCAATTCATTTAGGGTGGAGCTAGAACCCTGGACCAACTCAACTCGTGGGTGCAGAACCTCAATTCTATACTCCACTCTACCAGGCTATGTTCACATGCTATTTATCATATACCTCAATTAACCATATCAAAAAAATTATAGCCAATATCATTTATAACATCAGAACAATACCAATAAATGGGAAAATAACATTTTGCCTCAATCCATTAACAGATTCACCATTTATATTAATTAACCCCTTTAGCCCCATTCCCATTACCCATTCCTATATCACTAATCATATTCAAGTATAAAACTAATCCCCTAGCATTTTCCATTAATCCATTTAACCCTTTTCATGCCAACAAAATAACAACTTAGGCCACTAACCAACCTAAGTGTATTACTAAACACCAATTACACATCCTTCAAGCATATTGAAATATTCATCATGGGATATATGTTCTCTCACAACGACCTTACACTTACTTAGCTAAACTCAAAGTCCAAGAAATATCAGCACACCTCATGGGTGGCCCTAATCTCATTTGTTCATCCTTCATGCATCTCGTGGGGATCATGTGGAGTTAAATTAACCATTTAGACACCCACTATATCCAAATAAATCCAATCGAACCAAGAACAAAATAATGGAAAATTAAGGACATAACCCTACATGCAAAAATTCACTTGGAACCAAAGTGATAAAACTTGTAGACCACCTACCTTGAATATGTTGGAAAACACACTCTTAACCGAAGCCTTAGATCATGATTAAACACACCCCTGAAGGATCAACCTAAATCTCACAGAAAAAGAGGGGTTTGAGTGCTTCAAATAAAGATATAAGATGAATGGGAACCCCAAACCAAAAAAAGAAGAAAGAGTGGGATTCGCCTCACCCAGATCATTAATCAGAAACCAACATCACTCAAAATGGCCCTAAGATGAGCGAGATTGATCCATGAAATCTCTTGAATCTTTTGGGGTGTCACTAATGTTCAAGGGAGAAGAAAGGAGGAAAATCATGACTAGAACTTTAAATACTGTAATGGATTTTTTGTAATTTTCTAAAACAAATTGGGATTCCCGGTTTATCCACACGTTTTTCCAAACCATGCACATACCTCTAAGATGTTACTATCAAAAAATATCCCCCTCACATGGTTTACCCGCATGGTTTTCCAAACCCTGCAAAAATAGTGCAGATGCTACAATCTAGAAATCCTTCTTCTGCAGAGTTTACCTGGGTAGTTTACACGGTCATGACTAGTCATGCGCAGATCGTACGGATTTCCCAAAAAACTTATTTTTACCCTTTTTTGTGTCCCGAACACCCAGAACACCCTCGAGCCGTCTTAAGAACTTGGAAAAACACTTATTTGACCAAAATAAATATCTTAAACTAAAACTTAAGTAAAACATACCTTACAAAGGAATCCGGGATCTTACAACCTCCCCACATTATAACTCCCCATACTTGAGCCGTTGTTCTTGAGCTTCAGCGAGTTTCTGAAACAAAGAGTTCGGGCCACTGGGCCCACATAATTGGTTAATGCTCCCACATTTCTTCCTAAACTTTTCCATGCTGCCATAAACACGAACCAAGGGCACGACCATACCCTACAAAAAATTCTCACTGTGATCCATAATACGAACCAGGTGCTCCTTAATGGACACATCAGCCTCAAGCTCAACATCCTCAGAATTTATCACATGAGGTAGATTGGGGTGATACTATCAGAGTCAGAAAACATGAAAAACGTTATGCATCACACTATACCGCCATGTAATAGAAAATCAGTATTCCACGGGTCCAAACCTCTCCCCAATCTCAAATAGCTATTAATATCTAGGTGCCAATTTCCGTGCTTCTGAATTCAACAGTGATCTAACCTTAGAGACACCCAATGAAACATACTATTACCCAACATGAACTCAAGATTTCTATGACGCTGATCTTCATATGAATTTTTACTACTATGGTCTATTTTCAAACATTTTTGAATAAAATGAACCTTCTCCGATTTCTCCAGCACAAGAATCGGTCCTAACAGCTCAGACTCTTTGGCCTCTAACCAAAAAACTAATGATCTACATAGACTAACATAAAGTTCCTCAAAAGGTGCTGAATGAATTGTAGACTGAAAAATATTTTTGTAAGAAAACTCAACAAGCGACCATTGATTCTCCCACAAACCACCAAAATCAAAAACACATGATCTCAACATGTCTTCTAATACCTGAATTGTATACTTTGACTTCCCATCAATTTGTGGGTGGTATTCTGTACTCAGAAACACCTACGTACCGAGTGCCTTTTGTAGTCCCTTCTAGAAGCTTGAGGTGAAACGAGGATCACGATCCGAAATTATGGTTCTCAACACACCATGCAATTGTACTATTTATCAAATATACAATTCACCCAACTTGTCAATTGCGTAGGTCTCCTGAATTGGAAATAAATGAGACACTTTGGTCAGCTGATCTACCCCCACCAAAATTATAACATTCTTCTAAGGCGTCATCAGAAGAACCACCACATAGTCCATCGTGATTCTATTCCATATCCACTCTAGAATAGGAAATGACTACACAACCCACCTAGATGCTAATGTTCACCATTTACCTACTGACAGGTAAGGAATCGTGCCACAAAACCTGCAACTTCTTTCTTCATTATGGGCCACCAAAACTACCTATGAAGATCACGGTACATCTTAGTCAATCCCAGATGCACAACCCATGTTGACGCATGAAACCCACACATCATCTCCTCCCGAACATTTACTGGAACCACAACATGATCATGAATATGAGAAACTCCATTAGCACCAAATTTCTAACTTGAAGGTGACTCCCCACCATTAATACTTTACTTTATATCCAAATAGTCCAGGTCTACTAGATGCCTCTCTTTAACTCAGCTCGAAAGTTGTGACTGAAATTCTATAGATGCAAGGGTCATCTACTCATGCACATCCCGTATCTCCAAATACATCTAAAAAAACATGGCCATCATCAACCACTCTAAACTTGATTCCTTAACTACCTAATTCTGAGCCTTCCGGCTCAGAGCATCGGAAACACTACTCTCCTTCCTAGGTGTATACATAAAATCAAAATCATAAGACTTTAGGTAATCAACCCACCATCGCTATCAAAGATTAAAATCACATTGATATAATATATACCTGATACTTTTATGGTTAGTGAACATTGTGAAAGGTTATCCTAACAAATAATGCCTCAAAAATTTAAGTCATAAACCGCAAAAAATTTCTCAAGGGTAGGAGTAGGATAATTCATTTTATGTGGCCTCAACTTTCTCAACCCATAAGATACAACCCAATCATCCTATAACAACAATTCCCCAATTGAAACACCGAATACATCATAGAACAAGTTATACCTCTTACCGTGTTTGGGTAAGATCAAAATTGGTGCAGTAGTCAACTACTTTTTCATCTCCTGAAAAGCATTTTCATAAGCCTCTTACCAGTCAAACATAATTACCTTCTTGGTTAGGCCTTTGAGCGGCACTGAAAAATGAGATAAATATCTAATAAACTTTTGGTAATAAAAATCCAAACCTAGAAAACTATCAATATCAGATACATTCTTGGAATGCTTCCAAGAAACCATAGCCTACACCTTTTATGGATCCACTAACACACCAGACATAGAAATGCCGTGTCCCAAAAATTTCACCTCATCAATCCAAAACTGAAATTTTGATAGCTTGGAATAAAGCCTATGATCTCTTATTTTACTAATAATGATGTGAAGATATTTTTCATGATCTTCATGAGTTCTGGAGTACACCAAGATGTCATCAATGCAAACAACTACAAACTGATCCAGATATGGGTGGAATATCCAGTTCATCGAGGTCATGAACATTGTTGGTGTATTGGTCAATACAAAAGGCATTATTAGAAATTCATTCAACCTATACCTTCTTTGGAAATATCTTAGGGGTATGTTAGAAGGTATCACCCTCAACTGATGGTATCTTGATCTAAAATTGATTTTAAAAAAAACCGAGGCACCTCTAAGATGACCAAACAAGTCATCAATTCTAGAAAGAGGGTATCTGTCCTTAATTTTCATCTAATTCAGCTTATTATAATCGACACGTAGCATTAGTGATCCATTAGACATCTTTGAAAACAAAAAAAATATCACCAAGGTGATGAACTGGGACATATAAACCCCTTACTCTCGAATTACTCTAACTGAACCTTCAGTTCGTGGAGCTCCACCGGCGTCATACAATAGGGTAGAATGGAAACAAGATTTACTCCTAGAAAAAATTCTATCATAAACTCAACAACTCTCTCAGGTGGTAACCCCAATAAGTCCTTAGGAAACACATCCAAAAACTGGTCCACAACAAAAGGGAATAATATCTATCCTTTCTCCCCATTATCCAGCTTAAGGCATTACACTTGGGCTGTGAGTGCTCCCAACTATTGGTGTAGTGGCCCTACACAGCCTGTTCGAGTATCCCACTCACCACGAAATAAACAAGTTCCCCCATTGAGAGATGTTAACATTACCCGACATCAGTAATAGTCGGTGTGGGCTTGATATAACACCAAAAAATCCATCCTCATGATTAGGTCAAATCATGAAATATTTGTGAATAACAGATCCCACATAAAATAACACAGACCGATCTCCAGAGAACAACCCTTACACTTTCTAATTTCCCCAACTTGTACCCCTAGCGGAGTATCAAGCGACATTACCCTACACGTATTCTTCATGGTTAAGACCAACACAACTACGAAATGAGCATAAATAATAGAATGCATAGCACATATATCAAATAAAGAACTAGAATGCATGTTATATTCAAGAATCATACATCTAACAGTAGACGTTCCTGCCTAACCACCTTTAGGTGTTACCTGAAATGCATGGAGATGACCTTCCCCTTTACCCTGTGCTCTACCCTCGGTACCCTACATTACACTACTCTGTTGGTAAGGATTCTCTCACCCCAGAGTTCCAGGTACATCTCCTCTACCAATACTAGCCATGGATCTCCAACGACCTTCCTGATGCAGGATAACCAATTCCTTGTATACATTCGACACCTACCTTTAACCTCTATTATTCCATAACTGTTGTGGGTTCCTGAAGAACATCTATAGGTGGCCTAATCTTCCGCATGCTCAACACTTGACCGGTGGGAAAGGACCTTGGTCACGCATGTTCCCTAGCCTGTCACACTAATAACAGAATACATGGTCACCACCTTGAAAAGCTAACCCCTCTTCTGATATCCATATGTTCTTCCACCTTGTTGAAAGATTCCAAAATAGTGCTTTCTACTATTAGAAGCTGATCGACCTAATTTTTCCACTAGCACCACAAGTTCACTACTTGAATATCCCTTCATGTTCCCCTATGAGATAAGGGCTTAATCCATCACTTCAAAAAACTATTTCAAAAAAAAATATTCACATGAGATCAGATCTCCTGTCTCAGTCTATCCTAGAATAATTTCTCCAAAACTGCCTTATCTCTCATCAATATCGAAATGAATCATCTCAAATATGTGAAAAGACTATCATAGTACATTACCGAAATTTTCCCATAATGAAACCTCATAAAATATACATCCTTATCCTCCATTAAGGTTTCTGGTTATAAGTGCTCAAAGAACTTCTCTTGAAAATATTTCCACATCAATCCTTCAGCCTTCTCCATTTCAACCATGATGTCCCACCAATGTTTTTCCTGACCCCTCATCATATAGGATTCTAACTTGAATAACTTATCAAGAAGATTCTCTAGATGGTCAAGAATAGTTTGGATGGACTCTATCTAGAACACTACTACTTCTGTCCCACCCTCTCCGGTAAAGGTCAGAAGGTTCTATAGCTAAAACTCCCTGGTCATCTCAAACATACTCGGTGAAACCTGCCTTAGGTCTTGTTTGATAATATTCATAAAATAAGAAAATTTATCATGAAACTTATCATCCCTAGTTTCATAGATCACCACATTCTTCTTCTCCACTACTGAAGAAGCTTTCTCGGCCACGTCCTCATGTCACCCAACCGACACACACCTTCAAGGTGGAATTTTTCTATAATGCCAAACATGAGATTTAGAACGCAACTATAACACTTTTAAAAAGTAATATATATATATATATATATATAGGTAGAATCATATCTTACAATAACCAAACCAGTTTTCATATACAACCCAAATGAGCCCACTTGTAACCAGATCACTACCTTTGGCCATCTCTCCTAAGGTCATGACTAACACAGGTACCTAGTTCACATGGTTACAAACTTTATCTTTTACACCCATCCAAAACCATTACCATATCCCAATTTAATCTTAAAACATGATAATATACTTTTAATTCATTAGTTAAAAGAATTTTATAATTACTACTTGACATTCTCACTTCCCTTTTTACCCATTCATACTTCCCCATTAGGTACATTTTTAGGGAACTTTTAAGAAAACATATGCATCCTAACCTTTATATCCCACACACCCATCTCGTGTTTGTGATATCATGATGAATTCCATTTTCCTACATAGATGATTAAAATTATGCATTAATACAAAACCTCGTACCATTCCGGCCATGAGGGAAATATCAGAAAACATTCAAATCACACAACAAGTGCGTCACCCAATGGTGAAATATCATCAAATATAATAAAAAACAACAAGAAAAACAATCCCCTACCAATGTGACATAAGTTTTCACCCATAATTGAGTTAGATACTCCCAAGAAAGAGCTCATTAACAAGTCCTGACACTTTCCTAACATCCTATCTACCATCCCCAAATAGAAAGAAAGAGTAAATAACACCTCTGATTCCACATTGTCACATCCCAGACCTGGGATACACTAATACAGTGCCCTGAGATAGGTTTACACATGACCTCACGTGCGCCTCCCCATACCCTAGAGGTTGCCGACTGGTATCATGGGTCTTATAGAACACATGGGGAGACTATACCCTCATTACAAGATTAATCCATAGCAGATAATAATTTAAATAGCAGAAACAATAGGAAACAATAAATAACATGCACAAATCACAAATTCCCAAAATTGGGTACAACCATATAAAACTGTAAATATGTCATGCTATGATATAGTGAGAATTGAACAAAAAAAAAGAAAGAAAAACAGAAGAATCCCCAAAATGGCCTGGACTCCAAGTCTAGAACCTCACCCATACATGTCCCACATCCAACTCTACTCCGTAGCATATGGCTATTTCCTTTATCCTGACCTCCAAGAATGAAATCGGCTTTGGTACCCAATGGAGGATTGAGTAGGGTGTGAGTATAACTCAGTAGGCCACCACCAACGGTGTCTAAAAAATATCTGGAAAAGAAGATAGTGCATAAAAGTGAAAAATAAAGGCAATTAAAGATAAATAGTTTAATAGGCTATTCTAATTATGTTCCTAAAACTATAGTACCATTAAGTTGATGTTCACTACATCTGCACTAAATAATTTAGTCTACACATTTATGTGTTCAATGGATTAGTCATATTCAATGTTCTCAAGCATATTGGAATAAAATCAATCCCTATCTCACTAGGTATCACAATATTGGCATATCATAATACTCACCTCGAATCCTTAGTCCAAGTGGATTGCAACCATTAGGGGAATAGAAATTCGTACCCTTCCCTAACATATTCATTTAGGGGAAGATCTAGAACCTTAGTCCAACTCAACCTGTGGGTGTATAACCTCAAGTCTATATGCCACTCTCCCAAGCCATGTGAAAATGCAATTTATCATTCACCTCAATTAGCCATATAACAACAAGAATAACCAATAACATTTACAATATCATAGCAATATAAATAAATGGGAAATTAACATTTTGACTCAATCCATTAAAACATTCATCATTTATATTACTAAACCCCTTTATCCCCATTGCCATTACCCATGCCTATCTCACTAAGCATATTCAAGTATAAAACTAATCACCCAACATTTTCCATTAGTCTATTTAACCCTTTTTCATGCCAACCAAACAACCCTTTAGGCCATTAACCAACCTATGTGTATTTCTAAAGACCAATTACACATCATTAAATCATATTAACATATTAATAATGGGATCTATGTTCTCACACATTCATCTTACACATAGTTAGCAAAACTCTATATTTGGGGAATAACAGAACACCCCATGGGTGGCCCTAATATCGTTTAATCATCCTCCATGATTCCTGAGGAGATCATTAGTAGATTAATTAACCATTTTTACACCCACTATATCCAAATAAATCAATGGGAACCAAGAAAAAAATAATGGAAAATTAAGGACACAACCCTACATGCACAAATCCACTTGAATATAATGAGATACTACTTGTAGACCACCTACCTTGAATTTGTTGGATAACACACTCTCAAATGAATACTTAGATAAATATTCAACACAAACTTGAATAATAAATCTAATTCTCACAAAAAATAGGGGTTTAAGTCATTCAGATGGAGATATAAGAAGAATGGGAACCCTAAACCAAAAAGGGAATAAAGAGTGGGATTAACTTTACTCAGATCATCAATCTGCAATCAACGGCTCTCCGAATGGCCTTAAGATGAGGTAGATTCATCCATGGAACATATTAAAGCTTTTGGTGAAGTACTAGGGTTCATGGGATAAGAAATGAGGAAAATCCCCTGTGGAACTTAAAATCCTATAATGGAATTTTTGTAAATTTTTATAAGTTTCTGGGCCACACGGTTTACCAGAACAGTTTTCCAAATTGTGCACAAACAATGTAGATGATAATATCTAAAAATATCCCCTCACATGGTTTACACACATTTTTTTCAAAACCATGTGAAAAACATGTGGATGCAACTTTCTGAAATCTTTCTTGTACATGGTTTATCAGGGCTTTCTGCATTGTCATGACTACCCGTTTACAGACAGTGCAACTTTCCCAGAAAACTCCATTTTCCCCTTTTTTGTGTCATGAACCCTTGGAAAACCATCTAGACTTTATAAGGACTATGTAAAATAGTTATTTGACCAAAATAACGGGCTTAAACTGAAAGGTAAGTAAAAATACCTTATGAAAAAATCTGAGATCTTACATTTTTGGTGATTTTTGATGATTATTTGTGCTGATCATTAATATTTAAAGACATATCTCTATGTGATAACAACAATACAATAGAAGGGATACCATTCCAATTATTATTTCCATGAAGTGATTGAATACTTGATAAAATACAAGTTTTTATATAGTTCTCACCAAATTGTTTTAGGAATATTTATGGGTTGAGATTTTTTAATTTTGGAAAGGATATGAAATATATTCTATAATTATAATAACTATATGTATATTAATTATTCCTTAAATTAAAATATGGCCACCAAAAAAGGAAACCTAGTCTAACTCAAAAAAGGGAACATGAAGGACCATGATCATCCATTTGTAAGGGAGACCGCCTGGGCCATGCCACAAGAAAAACTGTATAGGGTGTCATAGTGTATAAGGGACATAGAAGAGTGAGCCCATAAGCATGAGAATGTCCATATATATAAGGAAAAAATGCATGACCATTGGATTAAAAATGTGTGGTGGTTTTTTATAGTTCATGCAGGTGTTGGACCCTCTCTACCAGCTTAAAAGTGTAGTGGAACATGTTAGATAATAAAGAAGATATGTGTTGTGTGGGATGTTTCATGTGAAAAAAATGATGATTTAGTTACTATTAATTTCAATTAAATTATATGGATATGAGATGGAGGATCTCATCATAACAATATGAACTCTACGATCATCGTGAGTGGTCTTCTTCAACCTCCAAACACCGAATGATCACTATTCACCAGGATTCATTAGAAAACATCATAGGATCACTCCTAAGGATTCCATTATCGATATATGGTAAATATTACGATGTGGTGAGTATGAGAATCATCATTTGTGAAACTATGTTTTTCATGAATGCTATAAACTAAGGAAATCACCTCATAAAATTGAAAACATTTATTATAGGAGGACACTTATGTGGTGATGCATTCAAGATTCAAGATTGCGATGAGCATGAATTCATGGATTGCACATGAATAGAAAATATGAACTATCATTACAAGATGTGATGTATAATTATGTTTATGGTTTTTTTTCAAATGATGATATTATAAGGAGTTTTATAAAGTCCCCAATAATGAATAAAAATAATATAATTGACAGAATATAATTCTATTAGGTTTAAGTGGAGCTGGGAAGTGTACCGTTCACCTAAATATCGAAGTATTGAGGATTGATGAAGAAGATTCTAATAATTTTTTAGATATCTCCCTTTTTTGATGAAATAGATAAACCATAAAACCCTCTGGTTCATCAGGGGTATAGATAACTACAAATAATTTATCTTGTGAGAAAAAGTATACCGTGGGCATTCTACATGTGAAAATAATGTTGTATTACTTCATGAGGATCTTGATTCCATGAAGTATCCATGATAGAATGATATAATTCATTTTATTATCCCTAATTCAAGTAAATCACCAAGAACCCATGCTTACTTTACATTCATGAGGAAGGCAAAAACCCCATTAAAAAATAAATTCATGATGTTTTGTATGAAGAACACAGTGTATTGGCATTGAGAATATTTTGTAAATAAGAACTTGCATGTATAATAATACCTAAATTATAACTATGTAAATAAATGGTTTGATAAGGCTGAGTACACTGTTATATAGATAAGGTAGTGATAAATAAATTAATACTTTCATTAATACATTTTTTTTTCAAATGCATCAACTTGTGATGATTCTTTTGACAACAAAATCAACACACACTTTGGTACATGGAATCTTTAAGGATTTATATTGTGATATCCAAAATATAAATGAATATAACATAAAATAATATTTGTTGAATAGTTGAGTGTGCTAGGGTATTGGATTCTAATCAACCAATTCATGAAGGGTAAATAATTTGAGTATTTAAGAAGAAGTTATTTGAGGTTGTGAAATATTATTCGTTTATATAATAATATTGAATATTTTTTTCATCACATATGAACATATACTTGTATTGGGGCCTCCATCATAAAAAGAATGAATAATTACTTGAGAATAATTTCATTGAGGCAAGAGGTAATTATAGGTAATCTGAACTGACTGAGAAAAACTGACATAATTGTAGGAGGGTGTTGAAGATACTTAATGTATGAATGAGAGAGTCATATACTAAAATATCATAAAGGATGATTAAATAATAATCCGATAATGGATCAATCTATAATCAAAGATGATGTATTCAGATTAGTGTTGGGAGAAGGAGAAGATTTCTGGTTGGATCCAAGAGAAAAATAAATCTCTTTATTGGATTCAGAGTCATAATTTTATTAGTTGGATCCAAAATATAATATAATCACTTGGTTGGAGCGGGAGAAAGAGTCTTTCAATTGGATCTGAAAGAAATTTTATTCACCTATTTAACAGGGATGAATTTATGTCTTGGAGGAATAATTGGTTACATCTAGGTGTATTATTTCTACAAAACATTTTAAATCATGTGTGATTCTCACTATCTCTTATTAAAACTAAAAATTAGGTTTGATTGATATATAATACCCACTAGATATAGAATGTGAACAAAATCATATGGTTTAATTGAAATGAAAATGAATTTATTAAAAGATAACACAAATTAAAATATTCTTATCTTTGGTCAATACATCATAGAGCACCAAAATAGATTGAAAATAAGGTTTATTGATTTAGATATAGTGTAAATGGTTGTTAATAATTATTTGGATTCTCACAATTATTAGTGTTTCTCACACTATTTTATTTTTATTTTAGTTAGTGGCTTCAATAGGAAGAAACTATTTGACCATTAAATGAGATAGACAAAGAATTTATGAGAATCCAAATATGAAGATGACTAGAGTGAAAGATATTATTATTATACCTACTCAGTTATCATAATAAAATTTTAACAACAGGAAAAATAAATAACTCTTGAAGTAACAAACAATAAGAATAATAGAGTTCAATGAGAGTTTGGTGTGGGAGACTATAGAGGAAATACGATTTAGTTTCATATATATTGAGAATGTGGGATGATTATTTCAATGGAATGTCTCAAATTAATGAGAAAATATTCTATGTGTGAAGAAGATTGGATGAAACTGTAATTCATGATGAATAATGGAATGTTTAGTTAACTAAATGGATGTTATTAATGTTTTACCAACTAAATAAACAATGTTAATGTGTTTTAAAAGTAAAAATCATTTTAATTAAATTAATTTATTTCCTAGAGGGAAATATGAAGAAGAATATAATCAAGGATTTGTGGGTAATGGTTTTTCAATTTATGATGAAAAGACTAAAAATGAAATATGAATAAGATAATCATGTTATGGAATGAGAATATGAATCCTAGTTAGTGGTTTAAGAATGATGTGGAATGATTTATGTTTATATGGTTTATAATTAAATAATAATTTTCTATGTATCTAGAAATATTCAATGATTTTCCATTAAGTTTTCGAATTAAGGTTTTGTAAGAATACATTAAATGGTATTGAAGACCATGAAAAGTGATTTTATGGTAAAATGATATTTTATAAAAAAATATATGATTGAGGGAAAGATAAGAATTAATATGTTCTTGATGCTAGGATAATAAGATGACTAATATGGATAATGTAAATTGGATAGTATTCATAACTTTGAAATTTATTAAAGATTTAATGAAAACATGGTTTATAAAATAATTTATTGAGTTTACCATATTTTGGAATCAGGAAATATATTCAATAATCTATAGTTTCTTAAAAGAATAAAGAGGGAGGTAATTTTTGAGAAAATAGATATTTTCATTATGGTTTTATGATAATTAAGGTTATTACCATGTATCAGGACCATATATGTTCAATGTATTAAAATATTTGTTCTGTGACATTAATAGCTACATTTTGTTGATTAGTGGATTACTGATAAATTTATTTTTGATATTTAGTAAGCCTATTTCTGAATTTTTATATTTCAATATTTCTCAAACATAATTTAGAAGAACCATAAACCTATCCATTTTTAGAAAGGAATAAACTGAACAACGAGTACTTTATATAAGGATATATATATATATATATTATCTTATGATTTATCCATATTGGGTAACATTTGAAAATCATTTCAGTGGGGGTAAATATTTAAGGATTATAAGAATTACTTTTCATTATTTTATAAATATTAGTGATCCATTATAAGATAATTTTAGTGCTTTGGGCTTGAACAAACCATCTTCACTTCTTAGAGGAAGAGATGAAGTGGAAATTGAGTGAATCAAAACCAAAGAATGATATCCGGATTTTGAAATATATAGAAATAATGCATGTAAATGTTATATTTATCTTTATTTAGGGTTTAAATAAATCTATAAACATTAGGAGAAATATTTTTACATATAATATTATCCTTTTTCATTCATTTTGGATGCATTTATGGTGTTTTTACTAAAAATATATTTATGGGTTTTTGGTCGTTAACTTTTTATTGACCATGTTCTATATCACTCTCTATTAGTCCCTAGAATTTAGTTTTTTCTTCCATGTATATATTTTCACTTCCCAAAAATGATATCCATTTTTGGAAACATAGTTATGTGTTACTTCTAGTTAACATTATGTATACAATTTTCTCCTTTTAAGTGAATTTTTATTATCCATTTTTACGATTTGGGTTCCTATAATGTAATTTTCAAATGATAAACTTTTGATGACTAATAAAAATTCGGAGGGTGAAATAAATTTCAGGGGGGGGGGGTTGAATGTAACACCAGGATAATTTTGGAAATATTTTATCTCAAATAAAGTAAATTTATTAGATACCATGCATTACAGGCAACATCATGTTTAAAAAATGCATGAAAAGTTATTAAAATATTATAATTTAAAATGATTGTTGTCTCTTGGTAATTGGAATAGTGTGTATGAAAAGGATTAAATAAATTATGATAATATATAGTTTAAAAAACAATATATATAAAGAATTATATTTTTCATTATCAATTAATTAGAAATGAAAATAACAAATTGATAAATAAGAAAATCTTTTTATGAAGAAAAAATATTTGTTTTATGCACAATCAAGTTTTATGTAACACCTAGAGATTTTTTGAAATATGTTTTATATATAAATATAACTTTTTGGATATATTTTATTACTAACATCACCTAGTTGAGATTTATTTACACACAACACTTAATTTAAATATAAGATTACATACATCTCGATTACAATTTTTTAATATTGAAGTTATAAGATACCCTTTAGAACTAACAGTATGAATATGATTAACTAAATAATGAATATTTGTTTTTCACACACACACATATTTATATTTTTTATTATTTAGTTACCAATTAATTATAAATGAAAATAAAAAAAGTCAAAATATTATTCTAAAACATGTTTTTTGTGCACAAATGAGATTTATCTTGATAAATTAAATTAATATATCTTGGTGAATGATATAAATGAATTTTATATATTATATATTCTATAATTGTTTTTACATTTATCATATAATATGTTATAGGAATAGGAAAATAATTTACCAAGTTTTATTTTAGAAAAAAATATTTTTATAAAACCTGTTTTTGAAACATTTTATGCTCTTATTTCAAAATTATTCTTATTTAAATTAAATAAAATATTAATTTTTAAATGAAAATCACATTTATAATATGAATATGAATATTATATAATTTATTTTTTTGATAATATCTTGGAGAAATTAATTTCTCGATGAATATTGAACAATACTAATTTTTATTAAAAACAACATTTTCTTTTTAAATCATTAATAATGTTATACATTTTTAAAGTTATTAAATGAAAAAAATAGTTTTCTTATATATTTTTAATCCAATTTACTTTATTTGGATCAACTTAATAATGAATTTTTATAATAAAACATTTTATTCTGATGAAAATTTTCTGTTTGAAAAAACTACTTTATCACCATACATACATGATTAATTTTAAATTAAAATTTTCAAATAATATGAATTGATTTTCAAAAAATGGATTTCATATTTTTAATTAGAATAATTAATATTATCAAAAAAAATTATCTTAATTCATTTCCATAATTAATAGTGATTATTTTAAAAATTAGTTATCGTTTTTAAGTTGAAAATGGATTTATCATGGGTTAAACTAAAATGATAACATTTAAAATTATATTTATCCATATCCAGGTTCAATTGGATAGGATTTATTATAACTTATATCTTATAGTTTCGATAATGGCCCATCATGGATCATTATGGAATACGAAAAACATGGTCACACCAATTTCTTTTCAAAAATTTCTAGTGCATCCTCTCTCACATTTATTAATGGACATCCCATATCCTCACCTCTTCACACATAAAAACCACTTTGGATCAGATAGAAACTAACAATATTTATTACTTACATCCCTCACAATGTAATATATCCATTTTTTATCATAATTTCATCCAAGGATAACTTTTGGTGCCAACATTATGTTGTCAACCAAAGATGTAATGTTCTCATATTATCTTTTATTTCATTTCCTCTACCTCCTTATTCAATTCCTATTAAACCATGAAGACATAATAGTTAAATTATATTCTATATACTTTTATTTATTTATTTTTAAGTAATTACCTATATCCATATCATGTTTTCTTAAATGGTAAATGATGAAATTGCTCCTTTATACAATGGAGTACTGACTTGGGAATAAATGTGACTCGTTTTTCATCAACCCCACTCAAAATTTGTTATTAAGATAGATATAATTTATATATAATATATTTTTAACTTTATTATTATTATTTTATTATAATATAAGATATTTCTTTATTAATTTACATTCTATATGGTATAAAATGACATCGATTATTTGTATGGTGGACTACCGCCTCGCGAAGCGATGTGATTTTATTTTCACATACACATTACATAAAGGGTAATAAGGATAATTTTAATGAATATATTTGATATATATGATATCCTAATTACTCTATAATGTTTACTTATTTATTTTTTTATTTGATTCAATTTTTCAATGTAAAATTGAAAAAGATTTCTTCTGTATGTAGGACCTGCCATATCTGGGAACAGTTTAATTAATTTTATATCTATAAATTTAATAGATTACTCTAAAAAATATAATTAATACATATTTTATTAATATCATGGATAAAATTATTAAAATTATGAAACCATGATCAATATAAATGGACCAAGTTTACCAAACAAAAACAGACCTAAAAAAAAGCAATTATGACATAAAATATGATATTAACAAGGAATTATTAATAAAATAGTAATAAAGAGTCATAATTAAATAATATATTTTAATATATATATATATATATATAACTAAATATCATGATAATAATTATAATAAAAATATATTTATTATACAATATTTTTTAATTAGTATGACAAAAGCTGATATATAAGGTAAGGTATTTTCATCTCACATTTATTTCTATCAAACACATGCCATATTAATCAATTTTTTATTTAATTTGGTGTACATAATATCCATGAATTTATTTTATGATTATTATAAAGAAAAATATGGGTAAATAAAAATAAATTAAGGATCACCCCTTAATGGGTTTTATGTTTCCATATGTTTCCTAAGTGGTATTGATTTTATGTTATAATCTCATTTTTTTCAGCATTATCAGTGATTAAGTTTCCAATGATGAAATTTCTTAATATAACTCTAAATAATTATCATGAATAATATTCTCCTCTTCATACTTATATTTAATATATTTTCATTTCTTTTTTCCTTTCCTTAATCACTCAATGGAAAAACATTATGAAAAATATGACTTTATTTCTCGCTTCAGTTGAAAATGCATTTTCTTATATATCCATGTTTTCTAAAAATGTTTTAAAAAATTATTTAAAATCATTCCAATAGTGTTTAAATTAATTTTTAACCAAGTTTTATATTTTATTTTTTTGAAAATGAAAATTATTTTAATTTTATTAATGGGAAATTTTTACTTTTTATAGATAATTTGAATGGAATATTTATTTTAACACATTCAAAAGGTATGTAATTTTCAATTTTTGTGATAAATTCATCCATATAATCGTAATTTTTTTTTTTGAAGGCTTATATCAAAGAAATTATTATTCCTAATACGTCATAAATTTTTATGTTTTAAAAGCTAAATTGATTTCCAAGTAAAAAGGTTATTTTCTACATGAAATATTCCAAGTTACATTTCAAAATAATTTTCTATCTAAGATGACATTGTAAAGACCCAAAATAGTATAAATAAAATTCCCCTTTAATTTAATTATATATCTTATTAAGTAATATGGTTATAGGAAACACATGTAATTATTTATTATTATTATATCGAATTGGATTTAGAGGACCATTAATTATCTTTACAGTTAATAATATAGATGTTGAATAGTGATAACATGATTAGTATAAATATAGGTTTTTGAGAAATAAAATTGATATAGACAAAGGAAGTGATGGTCTGAACTAGTAGGATCGTACCCTATAAATCCCACCTATTATAAAAAACCACATCATTTCTTAATAGAGGTTGATTTTATATTATAAGGGTTCAGAAAATATTATTATAAAAAAACGCATCATTTCATAATAGAGGTTGATTTTATATTAGAAGTGAATATATATATTTTTTAAATTATTTATGTGAAATGAATATTATTTTTTGAATTAGAGTATGCAAATTACCTAATGGTTAATTTTTCATAATTTTCCAAGACAGTCAAATTTTTGTGTGAAAATTAAATATTGTATAAAAAAACATTGTGTATAATAACATCATAATGACCCAAAAGTGATGTAATAAATTCTATAAAGGGTATCCATGACCAAATATATATTTTTCAATTTAAAATAATTTTATTTTATCATTATTTCATTAATTTTATAAATCCATTAAGAATCCTCCAAAACCACTAATATATTATAAGGTTTTGAAATCATTTTTTAAGAGTATGAGTCACCTCCACATAATAAAGGGAATTATTTTATTATGTTTGGAAATTTTCCTTATAAGATAATGAGAACCAATCAAATTTGGTAGAAACCATGGGATAACCCCATGGATGGTTTTTGGTTTTGGTTATTTTTATGTAGAGTAAAAAACCTAAATAAAAAAAGAAATACCCCACTTTTCCCATATAATCCCACACAAGCTATCATTTCACTTCACTAAAACTCCTTAAATAATCTCTTACCTCCACTCTCAAGAGTCCTCCCAATGTGCATCAATCCCTATGGAATCTCCACCCAATCATTCGGAGTCACAAACTCAAGTAAGGGGTCTTCTACTCTTCAATTTTTATCAATCACTTATTTTTGTAATATCTCTAAATTTCAATTTTTTTTTCATTTTTTGGGATGTGTTCATACATATCCCCTATATTGTATAGTATATATATATATATATATAATTATAAATTCCTTTCACCATCCTTATATCTTCCATGATCCTTTATGTAAACTTGTGACCATGCCAAAATTTAGTAATAGATTTCCCTCTACTCATTTATATTCAAGTACTTCTTTATGTTACATATCTAAAATTCCATTTTATTATGTTGGTATATATTCATAAATATTACCCTTATTGTCCATCTAATTTATAAATTATGATACCCCCTTTCACTCTCCTTAATCATCTCATGATACATTATGGACACATGTTACCATGTCGAAATACTATAAGGATTATTTCATTTATTCAAGTTTATTCATTAACTCCTTCCCTATATTCCCATTTTCTATTGTTGGGATATTATTTTCCATTTCCTTATCACATAAAATTTTATGGATATTTATTATAGACCAAATTTTCTCTCAACTACTAATTTTTATTAATCCTTAAGTGACGTCGTTATGCTGTTGAAATTTTACCATGATTTTCCATACCAAAACCATTGTGTAGTGAATACCATACACATTTTCTATAAATGGTATTCATATTTATGAAAATATAATTTTTTATTAGGTATATAACTATATTTATCCCACACTCCATGATCAGGGAAATAATTATGATGATAAATGAATTCATGTTGTATGATCTATGTAGCACACTTAAGAAATAAAATGTAATGAATGTGATAGGTACACATGGAATTATATATCACTCCAATGAATTGGGTAATGTTTAATATCCTGATACATCATGTTGGGATATGGAGTGAGTCATATTCCCTTATGGTAAATTTTTTACAATGTTGTGTTGATAGTTAGCCGTGACATATGATTATGATACAGTGTATTAAGATGTTGTCTCATTTACCATGTTATGATTATCATGAAGTATAATTCCATATTATTAATGTTAATTTTATTATATATTTATATGCCTATTTCCAAACATGTTTTATCTTATTCATGTTATAAAATTTTTATTTTGTTATTGGGATTTACATATCACACCTTTCATATGTTTTTATCTGGGTTATCCCGTGCATTTTTATGTGTGATCATGTTAAGAATGTTTTCAATAAAGATGTTGTTTTGAATGTTTTATATTGTTATTAAATGTAATTAATTCCCAAATTACCTAAACATATTGATATTCAAGGGTGTATTATGTGTAATATTATATATTAATCATGAATTAATTTAAAAAATATAAAAGTGTTTTTAGAGTTGGTGTTAATGAAACAATTCAGTTATTTTAGGGATTATGATTAGAAAAATCTAAAGAATTCCTGAGGGATAACACTAAGTATAATAAAATATCCCTATTTTTTAAAGTATATATTTAGTGTTAAATAATTTAGATAAATCCATGTATGGATACTACAAGTGGATATTGTTCTTGAATAGATTTACCCAGGGGTAATAACTTGGAAAAGGTGTGTTAGGCCTTAATTGGTGTAAACTGGTAAAGAAATGGGCCTTACTATGAACTTAATTTACCACTCCAATGGTCTATGATTTGGTAAATTTAAAATCTCATTGTAGACCATTATTAAGGTAACCAAAAATTCCCATAAGAACATATTCTAGGAAATAGATCACGGGTTACATAGATTGAGGGATAGAGAATCATAAGTTAAGAAATAAAAGTAATTTATAAGTTATCTCTTTAATTTCATTGGATTACCCTTTATGTGTTTAATAGTTTAAAAATATTAATCCCTAATTTTCCTATAACTATATCCTATGTACAGAAATAGGAGGAATTTTGTGTATAATCAACATGATAGTAACCGTGATGACTTTTCTAATGAGATACCCAACTCAATTGGAGTAGGAGTCGCAAGAATCATGGTAATAATCTCTCAGCTCACACAGGTTCATAATAGAAACCTATATCCTGAGGAGTGTCCAAATACCTCTAATAGAGAATAATCTTTTAATTTGAGCTTTATATGACAAGGCCTCCCACTTTTCAATGGATCATATGACCAATTAATTGCAGAATAATGGATCAACTCCATTGAAAATATCTTCTACATTCTTCAATGTTTTAAAAAATATAAGGTTCTACTGGTAATTTATAGTTTGGAAGGTGAATCTAATAAGTGGTGGATATTGATAAAGAATATCATACCATAGGAAGAGATCAATTTTATGGAGTGGAAGGAATTTTGGAAATTTTTTTTCAATAAAAACTGTCCTCACACTCTCCATCTTAAAATTGAAAGGGATTTCCTTTCCCTCAAATAAATTAGATATGATTTTTTTGGGGGTGTATAAGGAAAACATCAAAAGTCATTCACTATACGATTCTAGCTTTGTTATTATCCTCAAATTCAAGGTTGAAAACATCTTTTTTGTGAAGGAACCTATTCTATGAAAAACCCCTAGTGATCCAAGACTTTGACAACTATGAGGATATTTTCCAGTGTTCCCTCAATGACGAAATGGAGATCGATGAATCTCATGGGTATCATGGGGATTGGAAGCATAAGGTGGAGTTTAATTCCAATGGTCGGATGAATAAATTGAATTATTCCAAGAAATTTCAATGTCCCATGTTTCAACGGTGTGGAGATAAGCACCGTATAATTTTCCAAAGGTGTGGGGGAGAAATGAATTAGGAATGGAAATGATGCAAACCCAGCTAGAAACTATTAATAGGGGAAAACCACTAATTCATTTTAAGAGAGTAATTATTTAGTCAACCGTCAACATATTATTGATTACTTTCAACTGCATGGAATAAGAACACATTTCAAATCAATGCACTAAGGTAAGTGTTTTCGAAGACATCCAAAAACCTCCAAGAAGGAAAGGGTGAGATTTTTCCACCACAACCACTAAGGTGGATCCCAAAAATTGTGTGGTGATAGGTACTCAAGTTATTCATTAAATAATACTAAACAAACATTTTTATTCGGTGTCTATAATTTTCTTGATATCATGAATGTTTTTTAGAACTATTCAAACACCACCACAAATCATAGATGTGGTGCTATAAATGAAAATGGAAAAATTGAAAGTATTGAATCATGATTATATAACCCCTACAATATCAATATTTAGGAGACTAACTTCCCATATATTGTTTTTATACCCCAATTTATGTAATTTGATGCAATTATGAGAATGTATTGGCATTCCCTATATAGAGTGAACATAAAGTTCCGTGAGAAAAAAAATCACTCTCCATATTACGAATTGACCCCCTATTCTATATAAGTGAATGAAGGAGGATGAATCTTATTTAGCACCAACATAAAAAAGATAGATATTATTTCGATATGAGAACACATATCTAGGTCAACTAATAAAGTATAGGGAAAGAACCATCCTCAATGAAATTCCTATTTTTAAGGAATTCACTGATGTGTTTTTCAAGGAATTGTCT
The DNA here is from genome assembly GCA_963277665.1 of Viscum album. Taxonomy (NCBI): domain Eukaryota; kingdom Viridiplantae; phylum Streptophyta; class Magnoliopsida; order Santalales; family Viscaceae; genus Viscum; species Viscum album. Next base: position 1,434,007,974 of record OY728141.1, read on the forward strand.
TGTCTTCCTCCTAGACATCATATTTAATGTTCAATATATCTTATACCTAGGGTATTAAAAATATCCAAGACTCTAAATGTAATGATTTTATGGAATATGAGGAGATGAAGAAACATTTACAAGATAACCTAGATAAAGGTTTCATATGCCCAAGTGGTTCAACATGGGGTGCACCAGTCCACTTCATCAAGAAGACTGATGGATCAATGCTCCTTTGTATTTATTATCATGAGATCGATAAGATCGTGATAAATAAAAAGTATCATTTTGCAAAGATTGATGAAATTATCAATCGGCTATGTGGGGATCAATACTTTACCATGGTATATCTTTCGTCAGGATATTTTTTTAAGTTAGGTTGAAGAAGGAAGATATCCCCAACACTGATTTTCATAAGAGGTACATGCACTATGAGTTAATAATAATTCCATTTGGTCTCACTAATGAACCAAAAGTCTTCATGGAATTTATGAATCAGGTATTTATATATTACCTCAACAAAGGTTTAGAAACCTTAATAGATTATATTGTAATATATCCGAAAATCGAGTAGGATTGTGAGGAGCATGTAAGCACTATGCTAATGACCATGCGAAAGGAGAAGCTTTATTCCATGTAATGAAATTTTTTAATTTGGTTGAATGATGTATCATTCTTGTGGAATTTAATCATAATAAATGGTATATCTAGGGACCCATCATATACAAAAGAAATTAATTAATGGTCAAGGAAAAAATCTGTGAAAAATATCCATAGATTCCTTGGATTAGCTGGGTACTATCATCAATTTGTGATAAATTTATCATAATTGTAGAGACCTATAACCAAGATAACTAGTAAGAGAGTCATGGTTTCTTGGAATTATGAATGTGTAGAGAGTATTAAGGAGTTTAAAAGGAGGATTATCATGGCACCTGTACTCACACTACCCAAAAGTGGAGAACCTTTTGTAGTTTTTTTTCAATTATTTGAACAAGTGATTGGGATCTGTGTTGATGCAGAATGACAAAGTCATAGCCTATGCTTCATATAAATTTACTTCTAACAAATAGAAATATCCAATGAATTATCTAGAGTTTTATGTAATTATCTTAACTTTGAAATATGGAGTCATTATCACATTAAGAAGAAGTGTGAAATATATACATATTAAAAAATCCTCAAGATATTGACACAAAATGAGGTGAATATGCACCAATGAAGATGGACAATGATGATAAAGAAATATGAATTCCCAATTCATTTCCATCAAGGTAAAGGAAATAATTTTTAATATGATCTATTTATAAAGTTTCCCTCAATTATATCATTAATAATAAATTAGAGGGATCTAACCTTCTTATATTTGAAAAGGATGAACATGGGAATCATAAAGCATGGAACATCATCAATACTTTCACATATTATTCCTAAATCATATATTTTTTAAAGTTTAAAGGATGATCAAATAAATGATGTGGGAATTCAAAAGAAATTGGAAACTATAAGTAAAGGTAAATTCTCAATGTTCAGTTTTAATGAATAAGGAATTTTGAGATTTGTGTCAAGACTATGTTTTCCATTAAATCCTCAGTTAAAGAAGGAACTTTTGGATGATGAACATAGTTTTAATTTATCTATTCACGCATTAATTACAAAGATGTATCGATATCATTGTGAACACTATTTTTGTGACAATATGAAAACTGAGATCATTGAATATACCTTAATGTGTTTGTTACATTAGCATGTGAAAGCTAAATGTAACAAGTCTAAGGGGATGATGAGACCATTACCCATAACAACATGGAAATTGGAGAACATTTCTATGGAATTTGTCATTGTACATCTAAATATATCCGAAGGAAAAAAATTCTATATGGGTTTTCTTGGAACATCATAAAAATACATATCACTTTATTGTAAATTGAGAGGATTTCTCACTGGATAAAATTTCATGGATATACACCAGATAAGTGGAAAAGACTCTTGGAGTACCACTATCAATTGTATATGATTGGGATTTTAGATTCTCCCCTATGATATATAAAATTCTACAACATGGTACAATAACTTAGATAAACATTGGTACAACCTATCATACACAAACTGATATCCACTCTGATTATACTATTCAAACACAAGAGGGCGGGTTGTTATATTCTTCTATGAACTTCAATGGAGGATGTGACCAAAATTTTCTTTCGCTCAAGTTCCCCTACAACTATAGTTTCGCCTTGAAAAGACAAATGTCTCCCTATGAAGGACATTATGGAATGAGGTAAAGAACACCTATATGTAGGGATGGATTCAGGGAACAGAAACATTTAGGTCCTAAAATGGCCGAGGAAATGCTATAGAAGGTTAAGACCACTCACCAACATTTCAAGGTTACTCAAAGTAGACATAAGATATATGATTAAAACCACCAATGAGAAATATAGTTTGATGTTGGAGAAATGGAATTCAACTACATATCTCCATGGAAGAAGGTGATGAGATTTTGGAATAAGGGAAATCTTATCCCAAGATACATCATCCCCTTTGAGATCCTTGACCTTATCAAAGTGCTGACCTGTTGACTAGCTCTACCACCTAAAATATATCAAGTAAATGATGTATTACATGTATCTCTCTTGATAAACTACATACCAAAACACTCACACGTATTCAATATAGAGGAAGAAGAATTTGAGAGTGACCATTATTATGAGGAGCAACCAAGGAAGAACTTAGATTATAGATACAATGTTATACCGACTAAGACAATGCACATGGTCAAAGTGTTGTGGAGAAACCACAAGTATGAATAAGTGATGTGGGAATTAGAGGATTTGTTAAAAAAGAGTTACCCTCATTTTTTTTATTAAGGGATATGAGAATTTTGAGGCTAAAATTTCTTAATTGGGGAAGATTTTAATAACCCAAACTATTACAAATAAAATTCCCCTTCTGATTTAATTAAATTTCTTATTGAGTAATATGTTTATAGAAAAAAAATTTATCTATTTTTTTGTTAAATTGAATTGGGTTTGGAATACTAATAATTATATTTATTGTTGATAATATAGTTGTTGAATAGTGATCACATGATTAGTATAAATATAGGGTTTTAAAAATTCATATTGAAACAGACAAAGGAAGTGATAGCCTCAACCAGTAGTGTCATACCCTATGAATACCATCTACCAGAACATCAAAGGGAGATAAAATCATTGGAATTTCCTTTGAACAATACCATGTTGGGATCCAATAACTTAATAATCAGTGAAACCATTTAGGGGAGAATTTCAAACTCATCAAAATCATGGGACAAACCACATACGTCAAACCACCCCATAAAAGTCTCACCGTATCACACCTTACTCTTAGGAAAATTTCTGGTGTATTAAAGGGATATGTATCAAGACCATCTAAATAAGAGTATTTACCTTATTTTCTATATAATAATGAATATATTTTTATTATATTATTATAATTTTATAAATATTTTTATTCTGATTCAATAAAATAGAAATATTATTTTTTGTTAATATTCAGATACAATTAAGGAATTTATTTTTAAAAATTAATTTCCTTTTGAAATAATTAAAATTTTAATAAAATATTATTATTAAATAAGTTTTATTAAATATAAAATATAATATATTTTTTAGGAATCAAACTGTATTTTTCATAAGGGTTCAAAAACAGTTATTGTAAAAAAATACAACATTTCTTATTAAATTTTAATTTTATTTTCAAAGTAATAAAATTAAAATTTTTAGAGAAAAAATTAGGGGAAAATTTATTATTGGATTTTGGGAAAAAAATCAACCAATTGTGAATTTTTCATTGTTTTCTGAGAGAGTTGATTTTTTAGATAAAAATTAAATATTGTATAAATATACATTGTGTATTATGACATAATAATGACCCAAAAGTGATGTAATAAAAACTATAAAGGGTATACATGTCCAAAAATATGTTTTTACATTAAAAATTATATAATATTTTTATTTGAGTAATTTTATAAACCCATTATGAATCCTTAAAAACCATTAATATATATTAATGTTTTGAAATCATTTCATTAAGAGCGTGACTCTCCTCCACACAATAAATTGAATTATATTATTAAATTAGGAACATGGAATTATAAAATAATTAAAACCAATCCCATTTGGAAAAAACCATGGGAAACCCCATGGGATGTTTTTTTGGTTATTTTACTTTCTATAGTAAAAAACCTAAATAAAAAATAAATCCTCATATTTTCCTGTATAAACCCACCCATGATCCCATTTCCCATCACTAAAACTCCTCTTATCATGTACATACTCTACCCTATACTATATATAGTCCTTAAAAGGTTCCCCCAAGATATCATGAATCTTCATCGAAGAATTTTGAGTCACACTGTCAAGTAAGGGATCTTCCAATCTACTCTTTTTATCAAGAACTTCTTTTTTTAATGTCTCTAAATTTCCTTTTCAATTATGTTGGGATACATTATTACATTTACCCAATACATTAAATTTTAGGTATAAATAATGATATATTTCTTTCACTATCTTGAATCCTTCCATGATGTAGGAACATTGTTTTTCATTCATGTATGGATCCTTTAATTTTCAGTACAAATCATTACTATAGACCTAATATGGATGCCTAAGGAGTTAGTAAAGGTTCTGAGGGTGTTTGGGGCTTGTTCAGGGCCCAAAATACATCTTATTGGGGGAAAACTGGCATGGTGCATGGTTTAGAGTAAATTGTGTAGGAATTACACACGATTTTACTAACTGTGCGGATGGTGTTTTTCTGGAAAGAGACATCTCACATGATTGGCACATGACTGTGTGGCCTAACTATGTGAATTCCCCTTTTTCCCAGGTACCCGTGCATGGCATGAACATGGTTTGATCAAACCGTGGAGAGTATGTTTTTTCGAGCGGTACCATCTCACACAGTTTTCACACTATTTGAAAAACCATGTGGACCAACCGCTCACATGCTATAATTATTGAAAAAATGTCCAAAATTCCTTTAATGATCTATTAATCTAACCCTTACTCCCTAATCCGAGAACCAGTTGAATTAACCCCTTTTGCATTCAATTTGGAGCATTTTGAAGGCTAAAGCTAAGGATCAATAGATCTCCTTCATCCGACACCCAATCGAACTTCCGTTCATCAAGTTTGATGCATAATGGTAAGTACAAGATTTCTTTTTAGCCGTGCTTCTCCTCTCTTTATCTTAACCAAGATATCTTCATGTATGTGTTTTCACCTTTTCTTAGATCCACTTTGATCCAATCCAAATCATATGTCGATACATAATGAGGAGATTCGTAAAACCCTAAGGTGGGTGGCCTATAACTCATCCCAAAAGTTCGTTGATTTTGGAATATTTGTGCGAGGCCCACTGATTTCAACATTAGTTGTTTGTTAAATTTATATGCCATGAATATACTTGTTAGAATCATATGGTTATTGTGTTTCCAAATATGTGATTAGTTGTTAGTGGTAACACCCAAAACTCAGTCTTCCTCATGTTGAAAGTTATCTCATAATTGGGTTTTAGTGTTTTGGCATGTTTGAGACATCATTTGGGTGTGCATTTTCTTAACCTTTTTAAAGGAGAGTCTTATTATAATAAATTTCTTGTTATTAATGAGAATTTCATAATGGAATGTACCATGTATACTCACCACTTGACCCACCTATGGTAAGTGCATCGAAATGATTATTAAATGTCAAATTTTAAATGTAAAATATACCAAGTATATAACTTGGCATTATTTAATTATATTGAATAAAGGTTTTATGTCTGTAGAACCCCTTTCCATATTGACCGAAGGTAGTGGAGTGAACCTAAATAATTTAATATGCCTTAATTTTTAATTAAGTCTTGATTAAATGGTTGCAATGATACTTTTCCTATCCATACTAATGGAAGACAATGAATGAACCTAATGAATGATTACATGATTACAATATCTAATAGGAATGGAATGACTCGGGATCACCTTGGATTCTAAGAGGAGAACACCTTGGGACTCAGGAACCCCATTCCAATTCAAAAATGTGGGTTTCTTAGGTTAATACCCACCTAGACTCTAGTTATTGTCTATTCCTCAGATGCCCGGTATACTACCGTAGTGTCCTTTACATTATTACAACATACCTCAGATACAATCATTGGATCCATAATTGACTAGTTGGTGCCATGGTGAAATACCATAGGGCCCTGTCTTTGCTTATCCTCGTTTTACCTTGGTCGACCAACTTGGACTCGGTAGGTGCCATATTGTGGAATGACTTGGATTACAATAATTGTGTTACACTATTACACACTATCTAGACTTAGATACTACTGAGTTTTCATTCTGTGAGATCTATGTTAACTTGGTTATTACCCTGGAACTCGCTCACTGGATATCATTTTCAAGTTTCCTTTTTATGTCTTGGGAACTTCACTACTTATACTATCATAAGAGGATGTCAGTGCTGGATACACCTCACGTGACCTATTGGCATTAAATGGTAATTAATTAATTAATTAACTATTTACATGTTTAGACACAAACCGTGGGATGAAGTAGGTACTTGGGTATTTAGTTATATTTTACTATTTTTTCACTTTACATATGTATTACAACACACTTCTATATTCCTCTACACGGGTCAGATGTTATAGACAACGTTGGTGGTGGCCAATTGATATTTATCTCACACCCTCTCCATGATTCATTTGGTTCCTATAGTAGATGACATGACTACAAGTGTTTACAAAGGGAAGCATACAACTTTGAAAACTTTATTTCTTTCAGATAGGATAAATCTTGATAGCAGATGACCAAGTTGGATCTCAGGATTCTTGGAGTAGTGTTTGTTTTCATTTACACTGTGGAATATTTTATGCCTATTTTGTTGTATCAATGTTTTTCTAGTTTTCTAGTAACATGAAATTACATTATCACAGTCCCAGTTGATACAGTTATTGTTATTCTCTTTATCTTATTAAACAGTTTTATTCCGCTATTTATTTTTATTTCTTCCCCGTTTTTACTATTCATTCATATTACTTCCATTTTACTACACTCTTCTAGTGAGGGAATATTCTCCACACTAGAACAGCCTAGACCCTCGCTACTAGTCTACAACATCTGGCATTTAGGAAGATGCGCTTGAGGCCATGTGGCCCACTGGGCTCGGGGGACCAGTTAAGTGGAATCTGAGTTTGGGACGTCAAAAGTGGTATTAGAGCCAGGTTTATTTTATTGGTTTAATATTTGGAGACAATATGTTGGAGAATAGGAATGCTTGGGACTTTTTCATAAGTCTTGGTTGGGTGTCGGGAACCCATGTTAAGGGTAAAAAACCAAGTTTCCTAAATTATAATTGTTGTTATGCCTTTTCCTATTATAGTTGATAATATTTAACCGTTGGGTGATGCTCATGCTATGTGGTGTTGTTGATTATTTATCTATTTAAGGATTTTATTTCATCCTTGGCCTTATGATATGAGGGAAAGGAGCATTGTTACATGCATCATTATAGGAACCTAGAGTTCACAGTTCATGAATATTGTTATTCCATATAGGTGTATTTCACTACTTTTCATTGCTTGATATGCTTGTGATTATTGAGTTATGCTGTGATAGTTTTCTTGTACATGTATTAATTTGGATGAGATTGAGTAATTTCCTATCTCCATTCATGAGTTGTATGACCCTCATGGGTTGGGATGAGTAATTTATAGAGTCGACCGGGTATGCTATAAGTAAGTGGGTACCATTTCTGGTGATAGGTGTATGGGCACTGATTCATCAGAAATGGGTGTCCATCTTAAAGTGAACCATGAGATCTAAAATTAATTGGTTATACATCCTTATCCTTCCTTTTCATGTGTATAAAAGGTAGTGGAGTGAACATGAACATTAACTGTGATATTACATGAAACTTATTCTTGATCACTTACCGATACCTAGTCATCTAAGTATGTAGTTTGGGGTAGTATGCCTTGGGTAGTGAGTTTTATTACATTCAGTTTCTTCCAATTATTCTCTCTTATTCATTTAAGATTGTTTTGAGGTGTGTCCTTGGAATATGTAGACCAATTCTGCCATGACGTCCTAATGTCATTCTCAATGAGGGTGGTGACAACCATGCTCCAGACATAGTGGGTCCTGAGCCACCAGTCTTAACTCTAGGAGTGAAACATGAGAAACTACCTGTTATACTTGATCTGGGCACTGATTCCAAACTCCGTGATAGTTTCCTACATCTGATGTAGTCCATTATTGATGTTCCTTAAGTTTCACCTATATTGGATGATCTGACCCACGATTTCCAGTAGCAGTATCCTCCTAACTTTTCAAGGGATGGTGGTTCTCAGGATTCAGAGTCTTGGACAGAGTCCCTACTATCTATCTTTGTCCATCTAGAAACACCTCCAAAATAGAGAGACAATCTTGCTACATACATGGCTTGGGATTCGGCCATGCGTTGGTGGCATGTTGTTACCCAGGCCGACCGTCATCAGGGAATGTTATGGGATGATTTTCAGACTACCCTCTATGATCAGTTCATTCCTCAGGCATTGAGAGCTGACAAATCCATAGATTCCATGCATCTCAAGAAGGGTTCAATGTTAGTTATGAAATATTCAGAATATTTTACTAATTTATAGGGCTTTTCACCACTTCTAGCTCGTGATGAAGTTTCACATGCAAGACGTTTTGAGGATGGGCTCCAGTGTTCCATCTGAACTATTGTGAATGTCTTTCACCTCCTACCTTTTCTGTATTAGTTGATTAGGTCCTTATCAATGAACATAACCTGAGGGATGACACAAACATTGAGTTTAAAGGATTAGTTTTGTGTCCGGCCAATCGTTCTTCCAGAGGCAGGAAACGTTCCTTTGAGGTTTCTTGTTAGGGTAGTGGTAACCAGAGTATCCAGTTTGATAGCTCTATGGTGTGTCATTAGTATGAAAGACCATGGCATAAGAACCCCAAAATTGATGAGGACCCTGTGGAGTGTCGGTCTTGCAGCTTTATGGGTCGTCTTCAGCATTTCTGCAAGACCATTCAACTAGCTTCAAATAGAAAAAGGATTAGCATCCTCTCCACCTATAGGTGAGAGTTCTTTTGTACTGCGTTAGACAGGGAGTTGGAATTTCACCGGTAGTTCTAGATGAGGAGGAGGTCATGGCCATGGTATTCTAAAACCTGATAACCAGAAATGCTATTAGAGTAGCCATGATCTTGGTGGTCCATATGTTGCATAGGGCTGTGGACAAGGTCAGTTTTATGCTTTATAGTAGATACCCGAGGATCAGACTGGATGACCATCTATAGTAAAAGGTACTATTATAGTAGCATCCACTATTGTCTCTTCATTTTTTGATATAGGTAATTCAAACTCTTTCATTTATGTATCTATTATGCAAAGTCTTGGACTAGAGATATAATATTATTTTGGTGTAATAATCCTCGATACACTGTTGGTAATACGGTCGGAGGGTATACGCCAGTGCAAGGACTATCCCCATGAGGTTGACAGTTTCCCTTTATTGTGGAATCTATTTTTTATTGATATGGAGGGACTCAATGTCATTCTTAAGATGGATTGGTTAGTCCCCAATCATGCCTTTATAGAGTTCTATCACTACAGGGTCGCTTACAAATCACTAGAAGGAAGAATTTATCTTTTCAAAGTTTAGTGAGATGTCGAAGATGGGAGAGCTAGAGAAAAGCGTCATGGGCTAGGTGGGGTGACCACCCAGATTGAAAATATTTTCATAGAGGATCAAGGTTTTCTTCAAACTGATTTCCCTATAGTAGTTGATCATTTTAGGAATTCATTCCTGATTTATTTTATAGATTTTATCCTAAAAGAGAGGCAAAGTTTACAATTGATCTTGTTCTAGGAGTAGTTCCAGTGTCTATTCCACCATATAGGATGGAACCTACTAAGATTTACGAGATCAAGAGACAGATAGAGGACCTTGAGGCCAAAGTCTTTATACATCCGACTATATCTTCTTGGGGTTTACTCCTATTTTTTTCTAAGAAGGCGGATGTAACTTTTCATTTATGTGTGGCATAAAGAAGGTTGAAAAGTCTTATGGTCAAGAAACTGCATCCACTTCCTCGAATAGATGATCACTTTGACCAGCTCTATGGAGAAAATGTGTTCTCTAAGATTTACATAAGATCCGGTTATCATCACGTTCAATTAAGAACATTATACATACCCCATATGACTTTACATAGTAGGAATGGACTATATGAGTATCTTGTCATGCCGTTCGATCTTACGAATGTGCCTACCATTTTCATTTCTTTGAGGAATAGGGTTTCCCACCCTTATTTAGACTCTTTTTTCTTGGTCTTTGTAGACAACATCTTGGTGTATTCTCACACCTAAAACGACCATGACAAACATCTTGAGATCGTTCTGAGTATAATGATAGAGAATCAACATTATTCAAATCTTTATAAATGATCTTTGAGATTGAAATGGCCCACTTCTTGGGTTATATTATCTCATAATCAAGAGTTTATATTGATCTTGAAAAGGTTAGTGCTGTAGTTTCTTGGGAGAATCCCAAGAAAGTGTTTGATATTGTCAGTTTCTAAGGGATTGTTGGATATTACAAGAATTTCATATAGGACTTCTCAAATTTTTCTTCACCTCTTACTAGACTTACGAATAAGGGTGGTATGTTCTTGTGGTCTTAAGAATGCGAGATATCTTTTCAGGAACTGAAAGGGAGGATTGTTTGGAAATAGATTTTGATTCTTCGTGAACCAATTAAGGGTTATGTCGTCTTATGTGACGCATCAGGAATTTTACTAGGAGCATTGATGATGCATGATGAAAAATTAATTTCATAAAAATATCAGTAGTTGAGGCCTCATGAGATTAATTACCCGACACACGACCTCGAGCAAGAAGTAGTTTTCCTTGCCATATGTTGCTGGAGACATTATCTGTTGGATGAGATCTTTATGGTGTATGAAGATCACAGGAGCCACAAGTATATATTTTCTAAGGGTGACTTGAACCTCATATAGTGGAGATTTTTCTAGTATCTATAATCCTTTTATTTTGAACTTGCATATATGCCCGGAAAAGGAAATGTGGTTGCTGATGAACTGATTTGGAAAACTCAAATGTAGGCCATACAGAAAGACAATGATGAATGGATGTTAACTGCCATATTTTCTGAACTTCATCTGGAGTTTCATGATAGTCACGAGAAGACTTACCTCTCATCCTTAATAGTTACATCTTCCCTTCTTGAGAAGGTGAATATTAGGCAGTTTTCAAATCCATAAGGTTTGGTTATTTGTTAGAGAATATAAAGAGATAACCGACCTCCAGATTGTTCTATGGATAGAGACAACGTCTTGCGTCAATGTGGATGTATCTGGGCTCTAATAGATGTGAGAGTGGAATTGATAAAAGAGTTCCACACTTCTGAGTGGGAATTCATCTAGGCATCTCAAAGATGTATCAAGATATGTGACACTGTTATTGGTGTCCTGGAATGAAACTTCAGATTTTAAGCTTCATCACTAGGTGTTATACCTATTAGTAGGTGAAGGTGAAGCACTAGAGACCTACAGGCTTATTACAACCACTTATAGTCTCAGAATGGAAATGGGAATATGTTTCTATGGATTTTGTAATCAGATTACCTAGGTCTTTGAGGGGTAGCAATGCTATAGGGGTAGTCATTGACCAACTAATAAAATCATCACAATTCATTCCTATAAGGGATACTTTTTCAATTGATGATTTGGGAAGACTATATTACCATGAGATCATATGACTACATGGGGTTCCATGTACTATCATTTTAGATAGGGATGCTGATTTTACCTCACAGTTCTAGAAAGGTTTTTCGAAAGCTATGAGGACTCAGTTCGAAAGCTATGAGGACTCAGGTGATTCTAAGAAGAACTTTCACCCTCAGACTAATGGACAATCAGAATGGACAATACATGTTCTAGAGGATATTCTCTGAGCATGTGTCCTTAATTTCTGCGGTTCTTTGGAGAAACATATCCCTCTTTTAAATTTCTCTTATAGTAACAATTTTTAGGCGATGATTTGGATGGATCGTTTTGAGGCCTTATATGGTAGGCCATGTCGTTCACCCTTGAGATGTCTAGAGGCACGTGACGCATCCCTAATAGGTGTTTATCTTGTTCAGGAGACTTTAGAACAGGTTCAGCTGATCAGGAAACATATGACTACTGCTCAGTCTAGAAAGAAATCTTATGGCGATCACCATAGAAGACCTATTGAGATTGAGGATGGGGATTAGGTTTTTCTTCATGCATCTCCTAGTCTAGGGAACATATGGTTAAAGAAGGAGGGAAAGCTGTCACCTCATTACTTTAGGCCATTTGAAATTATAGAGAAAGTCGGGCTGATTTATTATCGGCTGCTACTACCAAAAAGGTATCATGTCATACATGATGTATTTCATGTCTCACAACTTCTCCAATATCATGATAACCCATCTTATACCTCTAATCCCGAGGAAGTTGAGTTAGTTTCCAATGCTACCTTTTAGGAATATCCAGTACGCATTGTTTACCAAAGCATGAAGGCTCTCCATGGCAAGCCTGTCCCTCTCATATGGATGCTATGAAAGCCCTTCCATGTAAATAATGAGACTTGGGAGATGAAATCTTACATACATGCCCAATGGCCAGAGTTTTTCATATATAGTTTTTCTTTACCCCTAGAAGGAGAACTCGGGGGGTGATTTGTTTTAAGGGGGAAAGACTGTAAGAACTCATTTTTTACTCAGGTATGGATCCTTTAATTTTCACTCTAAAGAATTAATTTGGACCTAATATGGATGCCTAATGTGTTAGTAAAGGTTAGTATGGTTTCTATGTGGTGTTTTTATAGATAGATCCATCTTGCACTATTAGCGCACGTTTGTGCGGCCTAATCGCGTGAACACCCATTTTTCCTAGGTAACTGTGCATGGCTTGAACAAGATTTGATCAAACCATGTGGATTATGTTTTTTTGGGTATAACTGCCTTTCACAGTTTTCCCATGGGTTGAAAAAACATGTGGGAAAACCGTACAGAATCTAAAATTATTGAAAAAATGTCCAAAATTCTCTTAATAATCTATTAAGACAACCCTTCCTCCTAATCCGAGAACCAGTGGGAATTACCTCATTTCCTCTCATTTTGGAGATTTTTGAAGCCCAATTCTAGGGACCAAGAGATCTCTTTCATCTAGCACCCGATCAAGATTTTGTTCATCATGTTAGATCTGCAACACTATGTACTTGATTCCTTTTTAGCCGTGCTTCTTCTCTCTTGCTTTCAACCTAGATATCATTATGTAAGTGTTTTTCACATTTTTTTAGATCTTCTCAGATCCAAGCCAAATCAACGGCTGGTACCAGAGTAGGAGAGTAATACATCCCTAAGGTGGGTGGCATATAACTCATCCTTAAAGATTGTTGATTTTGGAATAGTTTTTTGGGCCCCAATGATTTCATTGGAATCCATTTCATTAATTTACATGCCCTGATTATACTTTTTAGAATCGTATGGTTATTGTCTTTCCAAATATGTGATTAGCTGATAGTGGTTGCAACCAAAACTCAATCTGCCTCATGTCAAAGGTTATTCCATAATTAGGATTTAGTGTTTCGACATGTTTAAGACATCGTTTAGGTGAGCCTTTTCTTGACCTATCTAAAGGTGAGTCTTCTTATAATAAATGGATTATTATTAATGTGAATTACACAATGGCATGTGGCATTTATGCTCACCACTTCACCTGCCTAAGGTAAGTGCTTCAAAATGGTTATGAAATTTGAAAGGTGAAATGGAAAATATACCAAGTATATAACTTGGACTTATTAAATGAGATTGAATAAAGGTTGCAAGTCTGTAGCACCCCATTCCATATTGACGGAAGGTAGCAAAGTGAACCTCAATAATTGAATAAGCCTTAATGGTTAATTAAGTATTGATTAAATGTTTGCAACACAACATGGCATATCCATGGTAATAAAATACAAGGCATGAACCTAATGAATGATTACATGATTACAATATCAAATCGGAATGGACTGACTCGGGCTCCCCTTGGATACTGATAGAACAATACCTTGGGACTTAGGAACCCTATTCCGATTCAAGGATGTAGTTTTCTTAGGTTAGTACCCACCAAGAATCGTGTTCTTATATATTCTTTGGATGCCCAGTATACTATCGTAGGGTCCTTTACATTATTATATGATACCTTAGATACACTCCTTAGATCCACCATTGAATAGTATGTGCCATGGTGAAATCCCATAGGGCCCTATATTTTCTTATCCCCATTCTATATTGGTCGATCATCTTGGACTCGAGATTCTCCTTATTATGGAATTCCTTTGATTAGGCTCCTTGGATTACACTCTTACCCCTTATCTAGACTTAGATATTATAGAGTTAGTATTCCGTGAGATCTACATTCCCTTGGTTATTACCCTATAACTCCCTCACTAGATACCATTTTCATGTTTCCTTGTTATGTGTGGGGACCTTCACTACTTAAATATCATGAGGTGATGTCAGTGCTATCTACTCCTCACGTGATCTATAAACATTAAATGGTAGTTACTTTATTAATGACCTGGTTACATGTTCAGAAACCATCCGAGGGAAGAAGTAGGTACTTGAGTATTTATTTATATTGTACTGTCTTTTTTTACTTTATATATGCATGAATGCACACTGCTATATTACATTACATAGTATAGATGTTATAGACATCATTGGTGGTGGCCCACTGAGATTTATCTCACAACCTTTCTAGGAACTGTCTAGTACCTTCAGTAGATAACATGACTGTAGGTTTTGATAAAGGGTAAAATATAGCTTCGAACACTTGATTACTTGCCGATAGGATGGAGATTTATAGAAGATGACCGAGTTGGATCTCTGGGTGATTAAAGTAGTCTTTTTCTTCTTTAAATAGTGGAACATGTTATGCCTATGGTCTTGTATCCATGTTTTCAAGTTTAATGGTATCATGAAATTACATTATCTTTGTCCCATTTGATACATTTATTGTTATTATCATTATATATTGAAAAACTTTTCTTCCTTTGTTTCATATTCCTTCCACTTTTATACAATATACTAAGTAGGGCATTGTCTCCCCATAGACACACCATAGGCCATCACTGCTAGTCGGTAGCCTCTAGCATTTATGGTGATGCACTTGAGGCATTGTGGTCCACTGGGCTCAGGGAACCCATTAAGTGGAATCCAGGTCTGGTATTTCACACATGATCCTTTATGTACACCCATTACCATGATGAAATTTAGTAAGAGATTTCTCTCTTCTCATTTCCATCTAACCAATTATTTTATGTTATGTCTCTTAAATTCCATTTTTTATATTGGGATATGTTATAACATGTTCCCCTTAATTTACATGTAATTTATAAATGATGATATCACCTTTTAACTCTCATTAAGCCTCATATGATCCTTTTTGTACACCAATTACCATACCGAAATATAGTTAGAATTTATTTCATTATTCGAGATTCTTCATTAACTTATGAATTCTATTTCCAATTTTTAATGATGGGATATGTTTTCACATGTACCTATCACATCCCAATTGATTTATATGTTATGCGACATCATATTCTCTCTCATCAACCCATTTCTATGAATCTTTATGTGATGCTATTATGCTACCAAAATTTCACCGCGATTTTCCACGAAAAATCAATTGTGTTATGAATACCGTACCCATTTCCTATCATGGGTGTTAAAATTTATGCACATTACATTTTGATATGGTAAATACATATATTTATTCCACACTCCTTGATCATGGAATAAATTATGATGATGAATGAATCCAAACCGAATTATTATGCTTGTGTTGTGTTTTCTTTGGTCCTTTTCTTTGATTCCATTCCAACTCATGTCTTATGAATATCTATGATTTATCAAATGACACATATTTATGATATATGTTATGAATTATACAGTTTTCAAATGTTATTCTCATGTTCACAAACCCTTATGCTCATGTTATATTGACATCTTCTTTATTTTCACTTACTGAGAATCTGATCTCACCCATTCATATGTTTATTTCACTAGGTTATGAATAAATGTTTTATTAGGCCATTTATAAGAGGAATAATATGTGGGAATAAGTTAATAGTAGATAACAATGTTTTTTAATAAAATAATAAGACTTTTTATCCATATTTACGAAGGCACTACCTCCATACGATTCTTGTCTGGATCATTTTTTTTGTAATAAACATCCATGTATTTAGATGTTATATCCATGTGTTATATTTTGGGGTATTTATAGTCGATACCATAGAATGGTGTAGTAAAACTTGGGAATCTAATATGATAACTATTTATTGATATACCTAAGGATATCCTTATGCATAATTGCATTGTTTATTCAATGTATAAAAAAAATTATAGAATATTTTTTGAGTGATAAAATGAGTGGTTCAATCAAATTACACACAAATCTAGATAATTTGTTTGGTTGTGGATTAAAAATAGTTATATCTAGGGGAAATATATCTAAAAATGAAGATTTAGTTACACTCAAACATCACCTAGAGCACAAAAATGGGCCATGCTTCACTACTATTTTGACACTCTCATGGGATATTCAATATAAATTCACAAAATCATTACAAACCATCATGAAGTAATTGAAAAATTACACGGAATAACATTGGTTATAACTAAGGTTTGATATTCTGAAAATAGGTTTTCATGATTTATACATCCTATAAGTTATGTTTCATTATTATGTTGATTTCCTCTATAAATAGTATTTCTCAGAAAATGTATTTTTGTATTTCTTGATTTTGGTATCCCAAAGTAATCATGTTACTGTTTAATTTTATGGTAAAAAGGAATGATTTTCCTCATTATAATGAAAATGTTATGGGTTATGAAATTCAAAATATCATTTCTATGGGCAGACAACTTTCTAAAGCTATAAATGATGTAGAAAATCAAAATGATAAAATAAGGGAACAAAATTATATTGATTCCTTCATGAAGAAACGTCTAACATCTTTTAGTGAAACTTCTTATACATAAGTGATTAAAATATGGATTATTAACATTTTGAATATACTTTCTATTCTACAGTATTAATAAATTGAGAGTTTTATTGTGGTTATCAATCTTCTAGATGGTGAGGTTGATCAAGGGTGGAATATAATCTAGAATACAAGGAAAGATAATGAAATTAATTCCTTGGATTGAGATGAGAATGAATTTTTTTTTTAAAATGTATCTTCATTTTATTATTTATATGAAAATGGGGTTGGAATTCATTGATATGAAACATATGTTTGATGAATATATTGGTACCTTTGAGGTAGCTATGAACAGACATGTTAGGTATGTCTCTAGTATTATTATGAAAATTTAGTGTTATGAATATCAATGCATTAATGGAAATAAATAAAAAACCCAAAGGGAGTTATCTATAAGGTAAATTAATGGATATGAATAAATCATTCATTGGGATATAATTGTGGGAATAGATATTGTATTTAACCATGTGTCTCATTTTTATGATATAAAAAGAAAGAATTCATAGAAACTTAAAAAACAACGAGAAGATGATGATATTTCCTTCATGCTATAAGTGTGGAAGTAAAAATAAAACAAATTTTCTTATGGGGACTAGTATATAATTGAAGTGTAGAAATAAATATCATTGAGTAGATGAATGATGATTTAATGGGAATAAGTTAGTAAATGACATGTGTATAGAGAAAGATCCAAATAATTAACCTCATACAATTCAGTTTTTAAAATGCATAATGTTCATTAATTATACTAAAAAAATCTCAAATATAAAGTTTATGATGATGATTGACATCAGAAACCTATTATGTTGAGATAAAAAGGGAAATTTCATGAGAGAATTATTTCTGATGAGGGGATTAAAATCAATGTTGTGAAAAGTACACTTTCCATCACATCAAGAACTAAAAATGTATTATTTTACAATGGATCTACCCATTCCATTATATTTGGGGAATTTTATAAGGGTATAAAGATTCCACAATAATGATTATATGTTTAAATGGTATTCAAAAACCATATTTTATAATGATCACATCTCAAGTCTATAATTATTCCCATGTTGATTTTATTTGGGAATGTGACTCCAAAAAATCATTTTATTCACCATCTAGTTAAATATGATGTTATTTTTGGAATGGATTGTATTTATCTATATAAATCCAACATAAATTATCAAATAATTAGTGTCACAATTGATATTCAAAATGAACACATGATCGTATATTAGTGAGATGTTAAACATGAGATTTTGATTAAAATCACATCCACTAAATGGGATTTTATTCCTTTTCAAAGGGGTTACTTATCTCAGATAGTGGGATAAAAGATCAATATTGATGATATAACTATTATGATGGATTTTTTTGATGTCTTTCAAAAGGAATTCTCTATCCATCCACCGAATCATGATGTTGATTTATAAATACAACTCATAAATGGTGCCTCACAAAATTCAAAGACTCCCTATCAAATGGTAATGATTGAGTTGTAAGAATTGAATAAGAAACTCCAAGAGAATTGGGATTAGGGGTTCACATTCCCTATTAAATCATTGATGGACACACCTATTCACTTTTTTTATAAAAATGATGGCTCAATGCATCACTACATTGATTATTGGAAACCGAACCAGATCACGATCAATATATGTATCAAATACTTCATATTGATTATTTGTTTGAGAAATTGAAGGGATACCAATAATTTTATAATATTTAGTTTCATTATTATTATCATAAACTGAGGGTTAAGAAGGAGTATATACCCAAGACATAATTCCTTACATGGTATTGGTACTATGAATCTATAGTGATTCCATTCTCTATTACTATATTCCTGCTATCTTCATTGATATTATGAATAAAGTCTTTAATGATTAACATGATCAGTTTTTGGTAGTATTTATAAATGATATTATTATATATTCAATATGCAAGGAAGAACATGAAGTTTATTTGATAATTGTACTGGGGAACCGAAGGAAGGAAAAGACGTTATAAAAATTTACCAAGTATGAATCTTGGATTTATAATGATTCATTCATGGGGAATATAGTCACATGTGTTGGAATTTTGGTTGATCTATTAAAAAATAGATATTTTTTGAAGTTTTCCTAGACTAATCTTGGTAACTGATATTAGTGGAATTGTTGTATTGGTTGGATATTACAAACACTTTGTGGAAAAATTTTTATGTTCATATAATCCAATCACCAAGATAACATGGAAATGAGTCTAGTTCCCGATTATGGATGAATGTGAGCATAATTTTGTAGAGATAAATATAATATTATTAGTAAAATTTTCCTCATAGATCCTTACTATAGATGAAGGCTTTAAATAATAAATGTTTTATCCTAGAATTTGTTGTGATTCATTTTCATGTATAATTATAAAGTTATCTATTATGCCTCATTCAAATTTAATATTCATTAGATGATTTATAGAACCTATGATTTGGATTTATCTATAGAAATTTTTCATTAAATATATGGAAGAATTATCTATATGGTGAATGGTTTGAGATATATACTAACCATATATAATTTATGTATATATTCACTCAGATATATTTGAATATGAAACATATAATATTATTTACATAATAAAAAATTATGAATTCCTAATACATTGCAACCTTGGGAAAGAGAACAAGGTGGTTGAAGTATTGAGTTGAAAGGATCATTCCATCACATCCATTATGAGGATCACAAAATATGAAATGTTTTTATACATTAAATTGATGTATTTTGACATATTAAAGGATGTGAAATTGTGTTATCTTAATTAAATGTTTGTTCAATATTCTATCAAATAGAAGATTAAAGATGTTCATAATGAAGACATGTATCCACTGAAGAAGTTTATAGATGTTCTTGAGTTTAACATTAAAAATGATGGAAATATATTATTTAATAACAACCTATGTGTTATATTTATTATATATTTGAAGAAGGATTTATTTTAGGTAATTTATATTTCACAATTCTATATTAATATTTGATGTAAAATGATATATAGTGATTTGAATGAGTATTTCTATTGGGATGATATGAGGATAGATATTCTAGAATTTACATTTTGGATCATGGTATGTTAACATAAAAGGATGATAAAAAAGTCTAAGGGGATGATACAACGATTACCCATAACACAATGGACAAGGGAAAACATCACCATGGATTTTTTCATTGGGCTCCTAAAAACATCTAAATTGAATAACAACATATGGGTTATCATAGATCAACTTATAAATATAGCACACTTCATTAATATTAGATAAAAAAGTTATCATTATTTTCATTCTAGAATAAATATCAAGGAAGTGGAAATATATCATGGATTACCACATTCTATTATCTCTAATGAGGATCCAAGTTTTACCACAAAATTATGAAGAATTATTTAGCAACACCCTAACAAATAGTTGAGTTTCATAATAATGTATTATCCTAAAAAAATGTGAATTCTGATAGAGAAATTAAATACCTAGAAGATATGACAATATATTATTCTTTATATTTCAAAGGTGGTTGGGATTAACACCATCCTCCAGTGAATTTTTGATATAAAAAAAGTTGTCACCCAAGAATTCAGATGGATCCTTATGAATCCCTTTATGGAAATAAGTAAATAACACCAATGTGATGGAATGATGTTGGAGAAATAAATATATTGGGAATTGAGTAAGATGAATAAATGAAGAGTTTTTTAGATATAATCATAAAATAATAAGGTAATATTTTTTTTATATAAATGTTATGATGGATATTGTTGGGGATATATTGAGTTTGAGGTTAGTGGCATGGTATTTTGATGAATTTATCCCCATAAAAATGTTGTGAGATTAAAAAATAAAGGAATTTTGATCATAATGTATGTTGGAACTTTTGATATTATTTAACATATCTAGACAGTAGAATTGCATTTGGTGTTTCCACCAAATGTATCTTATATTCATGATGTGTTCAATGTATCTCTTCCAAGGAATTACAAACATGTTTCATCAGAAGTACCAAACTCAGAGGTCATACCGCTAGAATAATATATTTATAATTTGGAAGAAACTTTCTGAGATTCTAGAACATTTAGAGAATGTTCTATGATATAATACCACTCGCATGGTTAGTTTTTTTGGAGTGAAACTCCTAATTTGAAGAAGAAATGTGTGAACCTGAGAGATTGATGAGGCAGAAGTGCCCTCGATTATTTGTATCAGAGTGATAAATTTTTTTTGGAGAAATTAATTTTAAGGGGAAAATAATGTGACACCCAATATTTTCTGAAATAATTCTTTCAAATAAATACAATTTTTTCGATAGTTTTTGTTACCTACAACTCAGAGTTTATCTTGCATTCGACAGAAAATTGAGTTTAAATGAAACATGACATACTATTATAATATTATTATTTAATATTATATTTATCTCCTAGTAATTGTAATGGTGGGTATAAATAGAATTAAATAATTATGAAAATATATTTAAAAAATATATAAAAAATTCATTTATTTAGTTATCAATTAATTATAATTTAAAATAAAAACAAAATGAAAATAATAAATTATTTTTCTAAAAAATAGTTTTTAAGAACACAAGTGAACTATTTCCAAAAATAAATAAATGAATCTCTTTAAGTTAATGTTTTTTATGAAATTTATATTTTATATATTTAAGAACGTTTTTCTAACATTCATCCCATATTTTTTTCTATTGATATGATAAGAATAAACCTAGTTTTATGCAAAAAAAAATATTTTTCTAAAAGATAGTTTTGTCATATTTTTTGAAGATATTTTGAATTATTTTTAAAAAAGTTAGGAATTTTAATTCATTAAATAAAGATTAATTTTTAATAAAAATATAAATTTTATTATATAATTATTTTTCAGAAATTTTTTGTAAGGGATTAATTTTTAGACGAATACTGAAAATATTGATTTTTGTTCAAATCAACCTTTTCATTTATATTATTTTAAAATTTATATTATGTATTAACTTTTTCAAAAATAATAATTTGTAAAATTATATATTGTTAAATAAAATTTATCTTATTAGGATCAATTCCATATATATTTTTCATATTAAAACATTATATACATATCAATATTTTTTCTTTGAAACTCCTCTTCTTTCTTATATTTATGTTTATTCTTAAATTAAATTATGACACATTTATGAATTTAATTTTTAAAAATGAATTAAATATTTATAATAATCATAAATAAAATTATTTAATTTGTTAAACATAATTTTTGACAATAATAAATACTAAAAAAGTAAAAAATAATTACCATTAATAAAGAGAAAATGGGTTTACAAGGGGTTAAACTAAAATGATAAGGGATAAAATGATATAATGAATTGTAAAATCCATATTTACTAGAAATATTTCCACTTTATATCTTCTAGGATGTATAATTATTCATTTTTTATGTTTTATGATTTGAAAAATCATGGGTACAATATTATCCTCTCAAAAAATTAAATTATGTTTTCTCCCCCACTTAAAAAAGGCCACATGTTCTCCTCTCCTCTTCATAATTCCAAAACCCTTTGAATCATCCATTAACATCCCAAATATCTTCATTACCCCTCCCCAAAAAATATATCCCCTTTTGTATCATAAATCCATCCTAGTATGGATTTTGGGTCATACATAATGTGGTCACCTGAATAAGGTGCAATTTTCTAAAAAGAGTGTTTCAATTTCATTTATTATTACACCTCTTTAATTATTTTAATACCATTATTATATAATAAAATTATCATTTTACTTATTATGAGATTTTTTATGTTAATTTAATGACCTATATTCATACCCTCTTCATTCAAATGTGAAATGATAAGGTCACTCTTTTGTAAGAAAAACTACATCCTTGCAAACATATGTGCCTTGATTTCAATAAATAAAAATCATGTTTGGGTATTAAGATATATATAAGGTATATATATATGAAATATATAAATTAATTATAATTATATTAATATAATTTCAAATATAATTTTTTACATTCCATTCCATTTGGGATAAGATATTATCGATCACGTGTAATGTGGACAATCAACTCATACAGTGATGTGATTCATTTTTCCCTAATGATTTAAATGGAAGGAAATATGGAAACAATAATGAATTAATATGATATATATTAAATCCTAATTATTATATAATAACTAATTATTATTTAACATTCTTTCATTCCAATCATTTGAATAAAATTCAAAACAACGTTCATGTGTATGTATAGCCAACCATATCTATGACAAGTGTAATTCATTTTCTATATTTAACATTAATGAATTAATCTAAATAGATATATAAAAATTATATATTATATTTATTTCATGGTTATAATTATAAAAATTTTGTATCCATGATCCATGTAAAAAAGATCAAATGTAACACCCCAACTATAGAGTCACTAAACATGTAAATTACTTCACTACATATGCATGATTATAAGGAATAAAAATCAGAAGTACCAAACCATTTAGTAGTTTTGGAAAACCATATTACAAAAATGATACCCATAATACATTGTGATAAGAAAATAAATCATAACATAAATAGAAGTTTAGCATCCTTGAAACTCATTCAAAAGATTACTCTTTACAATACGAGGAAATAAAACATACCAAGGGTGAGATCAAATACTCATCAAGGGTATGTAAAATGGAAGAAGAAAATAAATCAATAAAAAATAAAATTTCAAGGTAAATAAATGAGAAAAATTACCTTTTAAATAACATGATAATGCAGAATCAATATGGAAGGTAAATAATTGAAACACATTCCATTTAATCAATAAAATGAGAATGAAAAGCATCCATAGATTTCATTATATGAAAATATCACAGATAATATCAACAATAATATAAACATCTATGAAATAAATGACTAATTTTTGGACCTCATCTCCGAGTCACATGAAAATCTATATCGTTAAGCGCTTTCACAAGATGGTTTAAAACTATAGGTAGAAACCCATTTAATTTGGCCAACTTATTTATCTCATGAGAACTAGTCGATGCATTGAGGGGATATATATAGTCTGATCCCAACCCATCACTACCTTTAAAAATAATTCTTCACATTGAGAAATATATTTTATTAATTAATATTATGAATTATCATATATCATAGTTGAATAAAGAACAAGGATTTATCAATTTTTCCCCTGAAAATAGAATAACTGTAAAATTAAACAGTCTATATAAAAATAGTATAGAGTTTAGAAAATAATAATATCAATTAAATATTAATATGAATAATTATGTAAATTTACAAGGAAAACTAATTAAAATTAAGTGATTATTTCAAGATATTGTTAACAATCACAAAAGAAAGTGAGATTGAAAAGATAACTTTTACCAATTGGTAATTTTCATGCTAAACCCATTGGGAGATATAATTCAAAGTGAAAAATAAATTACCATTATTTATGATTTAATAATGAAATTAAAAGATTAAGAGTTAGTATATACATCAAATTAAAATGAATTGGTTCATAATAACAAATTGGTCTCAATGGAATCTAAATTGAGAAGAAATCCCATAACTTCTATTTCCTTTAGGGTGTAAATTCTTTAACCAAATGAATAATTTTTTAATCATATTTTTAACTTATAAAATAACCATAATAATATTTATAATAACATATATTATCTTATAATAATATATAATTATCCTTTTGTTTACAATTTTTCATTATTTTCACTATTTCAGGTGTTAATTGCCTAGTTTTCGGGTATTTTTTGACTTGTTAATTATTGTAATTATTAATTAGATCATGGCATCATCATATATAAAATGTACAAATAGATTTTAATATAATTTATATCCAGTAAATATGTATTTATAATAATCTATATTATTTGGAGACAATAAATAAATGCATTGTTAATGGAGAAGGTAGGCCGTATATACTCATGGACAGTACTTCCATTTAATTGTCATATTTAAAAAAATGAAAATGAAAATATATATATATGTATATTATAATTCCAGTATCATATTTATTTCATATATGTAACATATTTTTATTCAAACCATTCTTAATAAATTTCATCTAAGGTGTGAACGAGTCACAACACTTCGCGGAGGCAGTAGTCCACATGTCGACAAATGATGTTATCATATTCCAAAAAAAGGAAATCATAATGTTAGGTGTTATATAAAAACTAAATAAGAATTAATACATTATAAATATCAGAAATATAATTTATAAATTATAATTCTATCATTATTCTATCCATGAAAGGTGGTAATAGATGAACGAATGACATTGGTTCGCAAGACGGTAGTCCGCCGTACACATGAATGATGATTGTGTATCCCATTTGATTGATTTATGTGAAAGTGCAGATCAAAATCCAACTATAACAATATAAAATTATATTTATTATAGTTATTATATTTTATAATCATGTAATGATGATAATTTAATGGGTTAGAAATAAATAAAACAAAACTGATTATTGAAGAATTTTACTTCTTTTTTGGGTAACTCCTTTTGGTTTTCCTAAAATGACTCCTTGGTTTTATTTTTTCCAAAATTTAGGATTATAGGATTATGGTAGGGTTTTTGGGATATTATTTGGGTAGGATTTTGATAATCCAAATTCCTTGAGAGTTGTGATGTAATGAGAGGGGTGAGATCCTTTTTATAGTGGAGGGGTAGTGGTGTTCTTGTAAACATAAAAAGGTAAACACTATTGGGAGGTATCCCTTACCTCATGTTCTTAAAAATTATAAGTAACACAATTAAAGTGAATTTATTGTATATAAAAACATCTAACTCACAAAAATAAGTTTATTTTTATAATTTGTTTCTTTAACTTACATGTTTCCCCACAATTTCATTTTGGTTTTTATTGAGGTAACCAGTTTTCTAACATAACTAATTTAAGAATAAAATTATATTAAGATTATATTTAATAGACAATACATAACCAAACAATTATATATATTATACCTAATTTAAAAAATTAAAATCCCCTGTATTTTGGAAATTAATTTTAAAACAATTTCTTGGAACACGTAAAAACACTTCTTTAACCCGAATTATGCTAATTATATTTTTTCTATCTATGGGTCAATATATTAATTATAAAAGATAAATACATCCATGAATGGAAAATATTTTATATTTATTAATACTTACAAATAACACAGAATAAGGTGGGATTTTTATTAATTTTAGATCATTTATTTTAAAATAACTGTAATTTAATTTTTTACATTATTTATTTAATTTTAATTTTCAAAATCAAAATAATATTGGA
This sequence comes from Viscum album, assembly GCA_963277665.1. Classification (NCBI taxonomy): domain Eukaryota; kingdom Viridiplantae; phylum Streptophyta; class Magnoliopsida; order Santalales; family Viscaceae; genus Viscum; species Viscum album. The sequence goes on from OY728141.1 coordinate 1,434,034,369, forward strand.
ATTAAAATATAATAGTCTGAAATATTTTTTACATGATATATTGAACTAAAAATAATTTAATAACATAATTCATTAAATTTAGATTAATTTTAATGTTTTTAGAATTTTTTATTTTATGGAATTATTAACATAATAATCATTGTGTTAGCGTTTGTTAAGTGTTTAATGTAATTATATCATATCAAAAAATTAAAGTTAGATTATATTGGTAAAAAACTCATTTACCTTGAAAAATATTTTTTAACTGAAACATTGTGGCTTTATACATACTTTAAAGGTTTATAATTTTAAAAGCATGTAACATTCCTTTTTTACATACTTATCTTATTATGTAGGTTATTTTCTTGACGATTTGTCCCAATAACTAATAAAATTTAACAAAACATATATGGTCTAAATATGGTCATAAAATGGGGTTTGGAAAAATTTATCTGTCCATTTTTCCCTTAAGATTAAGGTTTAGTCCCTTCTTTAGCTTAATTTTACATTTATCACAACAATTAATTTTAATCACTATCACTTATATTTTTGATAAAAAATTTAGTTTATCATATTATTATATAAATATTAAACTAATTTCAACTATTTATATATATTTTTAAAAATTTAATTCACATTAGTGGAATTATTAAATTAAAAAACTAATGTAGAAAATTTAGAGAGAAAGTGAGGTTTTAAAGTGAAAATGTTCAAAAGATCATTATGATTTTATATATTAATTCGACATAAAAATTAATCCAATGAATGAAACTAGATCAATATATGTATAATTGGTATATCGGTACATTAAAAAAATAAAATATAATCTAAATATAATAATAATTTAAATGAAAAAGAAGCGTTCAACTAAAATACAGTATTTTTCACTATTCCTCAAAAAATGAAACTTATTAGAAAATACCAAAAAAAAAATGCTAAGAAAATTTTTACAATACACATTAACATATGATGTTTAATTTTAAGAATAAAAAATTTAAAAATCTTAAAATTTAGTTTTAAAATATGTGCGATATTAAAAGGAGGGGAACATAGTCTTACGTGTAACACAAGTTAACTCATTATTGAATATAGAATAAGAATACCATGGTTTTGTGTATAAATGAACTTGAAAAAAAATTAAAATTATTTTAAAAGGAAATAAATGTAAATTCAAGGGACGTCACTTTCTCCCTAAATTAAATAAAATGTGTTCCCGTAATTCAAAAATGATTTCATAATCAAGGGTTTGGTATTTCAAAATACTATTGTTGAAAACCACACATCAAAAATAAGTTTAATAACACATTATTAATAAGATGGAATGGAAATATGATGGTCACCATAAAACAAGGCACTCAAATAGAATACAATTAGTGAAAAATTGGAATTGGAGGATAAATTTAACTATCATGTTCTGATGAAGAGTTATAGAGAACATTTTCAACTAAAAGTTGACAACCAAAATGTTTTAAAGAAGAGGTGTGAAATAGGTCATTATTATGATAATAATGATGATAATATGAAATAATTTTTTGAAGACCTTTTTACTAAAGTTTACAAATTATTTCTCAATATATGAATATAAGTAAATATAATTACTTGATACATTTCTCTTTTATAAACAAAATTTTATCCATTGGATATTCCTTGAAATATTTATTACTCATCTATTAGAATTACTTTCATCATATGGTGAAGTAATAGATTATCCTATAATGTTTTTCCCATTGTTCAATATAAACCATTTAATAAATGGTTATCCTTATGAACTATCCATCTATTATGATCCAAAACATTATAATTAGTTCCAAGGATGTTAGTAGTATCAAATTTATATTATCCATATCAATCATCTATTTATCTATGCATCATTGTCTCAAATTAGGAACATATTAAGGAATATCATTCCCTCAACCATGTGTTTTTAAAATTTCAAAAGTCACCACTGAATCATTTTCCTTGTCTATAAGAACTATTCATCATACAATTTCAATTCCTCAATGAAAAATTACTACAATACAATCAAAATATATTTTATAATACCTATAACTAGTATATCATTGTTCAAATACTAAAATGACATAATTCTTGAATACAAACAGAATTACATTAATCATTCCACTTCATTAATGGTAATAGTATAAGATTTACCATGATCCATCATCTTCCTTTAAGGTATATTCTTTTGACACTTGATACATTGATTTCCATAGTGTCTCATATCATTCTAGTTGAAGCATTATACATTGAAAACATTTTCATTCTCCATGAAATCACAAGCATATTGTCATTTCTCTATATACTTATATCAAAATACCATTACTTTGAAGAATTTACCATAGGGATTCTTTCAACAATTATAGAGTTTTGGTAAATACTTATTTCCCGTCTAATTATTTAACTTAGTCATTTTTCAAGTTGTTTAAAATACCACTTCTTCAGTTGCTTCCCTTCGAATATATATGGTCTGGAGAAATATTTATATGTATTGATATCACATAAAACTATTTCATCGTATGAGGAAAAGGATTGACACACGATTTTTTATTTTGAGACTTGGCTTAAACCCTTCAAAGAAATGGTCAATATTTCATTTCCTATTGTGTATGAAATTTTTATCATATCTTGGTAACTGTGTAATGGTAATTTCATACATAGTAATACATTTATCATTATTTTTCTTTATACTAATAACACTATCTTCATCTCAGTTTGTTTCTCATGAGGTTAACATTTACTAAAAAAACCTCTCCTTAAAAGTTATCCTTTGACTGAGTTCTGTTTCTTCTTCTACGCCAGTATTATAGATCAATGACCATTATGGATCTTCATTTCTATTGAGAAAATACACTATATTTCTATCCTTTGCCATTTCATGGCATCCTAACTCAAGAAATGTCTTATCCAAAGACTTAATCCATTTCTCTACTACTATTAGGTGATTATTCCCACTAAATGATGTAGCGTATATTGCCTAAAGTGATCCAATATATAATACTATACTTGTGGAGGCAGTTTCTCCTTCCTAGAAAGGTTATGTGTCATAACCTGATTAATATTCCATAAAATTTCCCTTATTTTATTTGTTCTAATGACATATATATTAGCTTTCCTAGTAGACCATCCTCTACATTTTCAATGAGTATTTGTTCCATTATTCCTTCCATGTGAAATTTATAAACAATGGAATAAAATCTATTACATCATAACATTATATAACATAATGTATAATCCCAAAACTAGTGAAATACATAATATAAATTGAATTTTTTTGTGTATCTATTCTTAACATCATAAACATAGTTTCTTTTGGGATGTATTTAAATTTAAATTCTTCATAATGGTTTGTAAAGAAATGTGAATTATCTTATGTGTTTACCATGGGAGTGTTAAACCTGGTGGGTTGTAAGGACTGTTTTCTTGTACTAGGTTATACTTATGTCATGCATTATAGATAGTTTTGGATTTGTTTTCCCTAGATACATATTTTCCAAAACCACGTCCACTTATAGTATACACACACAAATATATTTCTATGAAAACCCACATAATCTCTACACTACCAAAATTATAGGATGTTATTATATACTTATCTAAAAACCTCTCATAGGGTTATGTTCCCTAATTTATATTATCTAAATATAGTTTCAATATATTCTAAAAAACTTCCTCAGATTCCAACAGTAACACCCCGACCCCAGAATCCTAGAGCTAGTAATTACTTTATTACATTTTCATGATTAGAAGAATTGAATAATTTTTAGTTTTTGGAAAAGTATATTGAATAATTGATACACATAATATATTTGTAATGGAAAATAAATTATAACAAAACTAAAATCGTGGTATCTCTGAAAATCATTCAAAGGATTCCCCTTCATAACATGGGGGAAGAAAACATAATAAGGGTGAGATCAAATTCTCAGTATGTGGATGTAAATATGAATAAGTATTTAATCAATAAGAACAAATAAAATTTAATGGTATATAAATGATAACAGGTGACATTTAGATAATTGTGTGTGGAATAATCAATATGGAATGGTAAATAATTGAATCACACACTATTTAGTTAATAAACTCAGAATGAAATGAATCCATAGTTTTTATCATATGATAATATAACAGATAATAAAAATAAAAATTGAAAAATATATGAATGGAATGATTAATTATTAGATGTCATTTCTGGGGAACATGAAATCCTATACCATCAATACCTTTCACAGGATAGTTTAAAACAACAGGTATAAATCCATTTAATTTGGCCAGATAATTCTTCTTGTTATAACCTATTTAATCATTGAGGGGATATATATATTATGGGACCCACCCATTACTTCATATCAAAATTATTAATCATATTTTGTAAGGAATTTATTTAATAAGCTATATTACTTATCAAATATCTGTATTGAATAAAGAATACAGATTTATCATTATTTCTCCAGAAAATCATATATTTTTCAAATTAAAAACCATATGTAAAAATGTAATATGGTTTAGAAAATAATAAAATCCATAATACAAGAATGTTTATATTTAATGAATTTTCCAATGAAAAATGACTAAAATGGAGTGATTTTTTCAATAGAAAGTTAACAATCACAAAATATGGTGAGATTGTAAATATAACTTTAACCACTTGGTAATTTTCAACCTAAACAAAATGGGTGATATAATTCAAAGTGAAATTTAAAATACCATGATTTATGAGTGAATAATGAAATTAAAAATAAAAAGGGTCAGAATATACACCACATTAATTTGAATTAGTTTATAACAACAAATAAGTCTCAATGCGATGTTAATTGAGAAGAAATCCCTTACATTGTGTTTTATTTTGGGATGAAATAATTTAACCTCATGAATAATGGTTTTAATAATGTTATTAAATTATAAAAAACCATAATAATATTTATCATATCACAAATTATCTTCTTATAATATCTTATTACCCATTTTTTAACAATCATTCATTATTTTCACTATTTCAGGTGTTAATTGGATAGTTTTTCGAGTATGATTTGACTTGTTACTTTTTGTTCTTATAAGTTAGATCACGATTTCATCATGTACATAATTTAAAAAATGATTTAAATATTATATATATATATCTTTTAATTATTTAGAATAATCCATAATTTTTGGAGATATGAAAGGAAATACACTATTCATGGAGACGGTAGGTTGTACATACGAATGAATAGTACTTCCCTTAATTTCATGAATTGAAAAGAGTTAAAATTAAATTATATATATATTATAATTATTGTATCATATTTATTTCATATAGTTCATTTCTTTTTAATAAAATAATTTTTAATACATTCTATGTAAAGTGTGAACGAATCACAATGCTTTGAGGAGGTGGTAGTCCACACTTCTGAAAACGATGTTATCCTATTCCCAAAAAAAATGGAATGCATAAAGGTATGTGTCATATACTAATTATTCAAAAATAAAGACATCTCAAATATCAAATATCATATATAATCTATAAATCCATCATTATTCCAATCATGAATGGTTGTAATGAAAGAATGAATGACATTAGTTCGGGAGCCGATAGTCCTCTAAACACACAAATGATGGTTTTATATCCCATTTGATGGATTTTTGTGAATGTGTAGGTATAAATAATATAATAACAACATATAAATATATTAAATATATTTGTTTTGTTATATAATAACATAATACGAATAATTTAATTGTTTGATAAAGAAATTAAACAAAAGTGATCATTGAAGAATGTTAACTCTTTTTGGGTAACTACATTCTATTTTCATCAAAGGACTTCCATGGATTAATTTTTTCAGGAACATAGGATTCTAGGATTGTTGGATGGATTTTGGGAGCTTATTTATTAATTTTTTGGATGTCCCAAATGGCTTCATATTTTTGATTAACTGGGAAGGGTGAGTTTCATTTTTTTGTATAGGGGGAGTGGAATCCTTCTAAACAGAAAATGGGAAACATTATTTGGATATATTACATACATAATGTTATTACAAAATGAAAAAATAATGGATTATTGTGACATTATGGTCTTTCAAAACCTCCATGACATAAAAATATGATTTCTTAATTGTATTCCTTAACTTATTTGTTTCCCCACATTTACCATTCTCATTTTTATTAAGGTAAATAATTTTATAACATATGTAATTTAATAAATAAGACTGAATTAAAGTGAGATTTATTATAAAATATATAAATAGTTAATTATAAATTTTATATCTAGTTTATAAAATAAAAATCCCATTTCTTTTTGAAATTAGTTTTAAAACATGTTCAAGTAAAATGTAAAAATTCTACTTTAACCCAAACCGTGCTAACTATGTTTTTACAATCTATGGGAAAATATGTTAATTATAAAGATAAATGGGTCTATGAATAGAAAATATTTGATATATATTAATAATTAGAAATAAATTTTTATAAGTTTGTAATTTTACTAATTTTAAATCATTTAATAAAATATCATTTATTTAAAAAAACATTAAGTTAATTTTTGAAACTATTTAATTAATTTTAATTTAAAAAATTTCAAAATATTATTGTAGTTGAAATATATTATTTTAATATCTTTTTAAATAGATATATTCATCAAAAATAATTCGAACACAATAATTCATTAAATTTATTTTACTTTTAATATTTTTATATTCAATTATTTTATTGAATTATTAAATAAATAATCAAAGTATTAGAATTTTGGAATCATTTAATGTAATTATTTCATCTATAAAAATTAAAGTCATAGATAAAAATCATTTGAATTTAAAAAATATTTTTTTATAACGAAGATATGTGACTTCTTCCAAACACTTATGCTTTACAAATGTAAAATGTATAGAAGGTTCCCCTTTCATTATTTTACCTAAATAACTTATTATATATGTAAATTTCAAGAGAATGTATCAGCCTAAATAATAAAAATCGAACCAATATAGGACATGGTCGAAATATGTTCCACCAATGGTTTTTAAATAGGTTTCTTTGTACTTTTGGCAACTATGTATAAGCTTTAGTCCATTTTTATGATTAATTTTACCTTTATCAGTGTAATTAATTTGAATCAAATTAACGATATTTTTTTAAAGAAATTTAAATTTATCTTATTATAATAAAAATATTAAACCTATTATAAATTTTAATATCCATTTTTTTAAATTAAATTTAAATAATTTTCAAAGTAAATTTAAATCTAACCCCAGACATGTGGTGAGAAAGTGGGTTTACAAAGTTAAAATGTTCAAAAGTTCATTAATATTTTATATCAAAATTCAATAAAAAAAATATTCAAATGAACTAAATTGGATTAATATATGTATAATATATGAATTTAGACCTTATAAAAAAAATTAAAATACTATTTAACATTACTAATCATTTAACAAAAAATGCAGTTTTCAACTAAAATGCTATATTTTTCACTATTCATAAAAATGAAACTTCTCATAAAAATACCCTAAAATAATTATAAGATAATTATACAATTAAAAATTAATAAATACGACGTTGAAATTAACCAATAATTTTTTTATAATGGAAAAAATGTAGTTGTATTATTGGCGCGCCATTAAAAGGTGGTAACAATCGGTCTTACGTGTAATGCAAGTTAACTCAGTGTTTTATGTAGCATAAGATTAACATGGTGTTGTACATAAATAAATATTGAAACAAAATTAAATCTATTATAAAGTTATTTTTTTTTAAATTATTGGGTTGTTACATCAAAAAAACCAAACTGAATCATACATTCAAAATAAAGTAGCTAGCAACCAAAATGTGAGGTTAACATGGATTTGTTAGTTAAAAGGTAATAAAAATGTAAATATTTTCTATTATAGATATATAATTATGGTTATAGAATATATTTATAATATATTTATATTTATAATATATCATTTTTTAATGTGTATAAAGAAATTCGATACATAAGGTAATAGATTTTCATCTCACTTTTATTTCTTTGAGACACATTCTATATTCACCACTTATTTTTTATATGGTTCATATACTCACCATGAATGTAATTTTTGATATATATTAGGAAAATTAATGGGATGTAATATCCATTTTAGGATCCCTCTTACTTGTGGATTATGATTCCAAATGTAAAAAAAACGATATTGATTTTATTTTACTATCCAATTATTTATTGAGATGGTCCATGATTATTATAAAGAACCGACCTTATTACATTACATAATCATGAATTTAGTCAAAAACATGATTACTTTCAAATTTAGGATCTTTTTATGTTTATATATTTAGATAATTGTGATATAATACATTCATATCATTCCACATTAATGTAGAGTATATAACATAAAAACAGTATTTATTTCTTCCAAAATATAAACTTTTTAAATAAAACATGATTTATTTACCAAATATTCATAACATTTAACTTGATATAATTATTTTTCATACACTTCCTTATGACCTTTTAAAATCAATTAAAACATGGGATGAGCACAAAATCTTAGTAAGGTATATTAAAAGAAGGAAAGAAAACATTAATCCATGAATACTTGTAATCATTTTCAAAAAGACATACTTGTTACCCATATAAATGTACTTTGTGAAATGTGAGATATCCATGATATTTACAAAAAAAATATATAACATAAATAGAACCATAATGTTATATTGGGGAATTACTTAAATAATCATGTAACCCTCTCATCTACCTTATAATTTGTAACGCTCACGGCTACCTTACAATTTGTGTATCCATTGTTATTACACGTTGAGTAACCATACGGCCAACCACCAACTTAAACAAACCCAATACATTTGAGGGAAATATTTTCCCCACCATTTATCATAAAAAATTACCATGAACCATAACATAATAATACAACATGAATAATTCCATAAAAACATTTCTTTTGAATTTTTCAAAACATAATTTTAAAAAAGGATTTTTAAAATAATAGTCCCTTAAAAATATCATATAATTGAGGTGAGAATTAATAGATTGGATTTAATATGTATATAAACTTTAAATACTTATAATTCAACATAATATATACAAAATTAATCACACAAACAAATTTATTAGGACATAAATAATGAAGTAGAATGTTAACACAAAGAATGGAAACCGCGTTATCAATTCCCTTACCCCGGGTTTTTCTTACATAAAAATCCTTGAAACCACATTTATAATGGTTAAAATAGTGTTAATAATATCTTAAAGAAACATATTCATCCTTATAATACCTTATATGATCATTTCATTACATCATTTCACCTTTTAATTGTTAGTATTTTGTTCCTTGTATTATTTTGGGTGCGTTCTTTTCATGACTTCCATGATTGGTTCATGATGGATATTCTTGTCCATTTGAAGTGAAACTCTAGAACAGAAAAGGAGTGGTATTTAAATATTTCCAGAAAAATATATTATACCATAAATAATTTTTAATTCTGACATGAATGTTATTCTTATGCTAAAACATTATTGATTTTTATTTAGGTCATTTTAGAGATTCTTCGATCATAAAGAACTCATTTTATTTTATAAAAGAATAAATGGGTAAAAAAGGATTATAAAACATTATATAAGATAAAATACATAAATTATAATCTTTTTCAACCATAAAAATTGTTTCATGACAAGTCATGAAAAAATTAAATGAAATTGAAATCACACCGTCCACGATGTTGGTAAATCGATACATCACAGATGATGTTTTAATTTCTACAAAATGTGGAAGAGGTGAAAAAGTATAATGGTGGTTCTTCCATAAACATGATTAAATCCATAATATTTAAGATAATAGATCATTAATTCCTCTTGGATAAGTGTAGGTGGGGAAAGAATAAGAATAAAAGATAAAATAAAAAGTAAAGAAATAAATCAAAAGAGGATGTTTACCTCTTGATCTCTCCTCCTTGAGATCCTTCTTAAGGCCTTTGGTTTTGGACTTTTGGTTAGACCAGTAGCTCGAGGATGTTAGGAAGAGCCTTGGTAGGAGTATTGGGAATAACATAAGTAATTCTCAAGTCTTGAGAGGTGTGGGAGGAAGATATGAATGATGGTGGTATTTATAGTGGAGGGGAGGAAGGATTTTACTTTATTTTAATCATTATTTTAATATTTTTTCTTAATACTATGAATAATCCGGATTCATGTGACCCAAAATAGTAATAATGGCATGTATGTTCGAACCAAGTGGGCTTACATCAATTATGATGACATAAATAGTGTATTTAATTGATAATTTGAATATACGGTATTTTACCGTATTTCACTATTCATCAAAAATTTATTAATTTTAGAAAAATCCCAAAAATTCACCCTAACTATTTTTCTATGTGTATAATTAAGAAATGAACTCCATTTTTTTTAAATAATTTTTTTAAATACTATTAATTTAACTTTTAAATAAAATCATAATTTAATAAAAAATAATAATTTTAAATATATTAATCATTTTTTAACACCTAGAAAAATTAATCAAGTTGAAATTATCATAAAGGATTAAGAATATAAAATAATAATACAAACTACTATTCATTAGGGTCATGTTACTATTCATATTACAATTCATAAGGGTGTGTTACTATTCACCAAGAAAACAATTTTGTCCAATCAGACTCCAAATAAATTATTGATCACATTTTTAAATGGCCTTTTTATGAAATTCAAAACATTTAAGTGGAAAAATTATGTTTAAAGGATAGTTATAAATATCTACATAAAAAAAAAGTTTTATGCATTTTAGTTTATTTTAAAAAACTTGGTGTGTTACATTATCCTCACCTTCTTGAAATTGTGTCCTCATAATTTTATTTTCTCACTACAAAATTGAGAGAACCTTTTCCTCATAGAAAATTCAGACTCCCATGTTTCTTATTTAACCACGTGGTTTCTCCACAAAACATTTACCTGGTGGATTATCGTATTCCACTATACCTGTTATAACAACCCTACTCTTTATTACAAACATAAACACGATTTATTACATAAAATTGCACTTAAGAAAACTCTGAGGATCAAGATGTCTAGTGTATTAGGAAATTATGAACATTTTATAACAACTTAGAACCTAAAAAACAAGATCTTTATTGAAAACTTCTTTTACATGACCACAACATCCCTTCATACTTGACATTGTATGGGATAACCTAAGGTCATGCATAAGAAAAATGTGAGATATAAAGCCCAGTAAGGGAGTAAACAAGGTATAACATGAATAATATATTACATTTTAGGCAATATGATTATCATTTGAGAATAAGAGAAAATTCACATAAATGCATGATATAGCATGATTATCATAACAAGGAAATGTGGAAACAACATTTAACATGATATTAGCACGATCCAAGGATCATTGCACATGGATCATGAGTAAACCCTCATTTAAATTGAATTATAATGATTAAAACCTCATTGAAGTTGATATATCATGACACCAACCTTTACCCGATGTATTGGAGTGATATCAGGGCACACTCTTCTTAATCAATTCATTTAATGCGTAAGTGTGCCACATGGATCATAAAACACAGAATCATTCAGAATAATCATTTATTCCATGAAAAATTAATTTGAAATACATAAATGAAAATATATAATCAATATGTAAATGTGCATAAATATGAATATCCTTGATAGAGAAATGTGCATTGTATTCACTACACAATGACTTTAGCTTGGAAAATCATGGTGCAATTTCGGCAGCATAACAGCGTGACCTAAGAATTCATAAAAATGGTTGATGAGATAAAAGGGGTATCTCATCATATTTACATGAAATTTATAGTAATGGGGTTATATATATAAATTTACCAAAATCGTTAATGGAATTTAGATGCATAATATAAAAGAATTTCTTGAATGCAAATGAGGAGAGAGAAACCCCTTACAGAATTTCAGCATGCTAACAGGTGTACAAGGGATGAATTAATGAGAGAGAAATGGGTCTATCATCATTAAAACATAAGGAGGGATGTATATAGGAGGATACAAATCATACCCCAACATTTGAAATTGAAATTAAAAGTGCATAAAAATAGAAGGAAACTGGTACATAAACACGGAAGGAAGAAATCCCTTACTTAGAAGTGTGATCCCAAAGGCTTGAGAGAGGCTTCATGGGTGATCAGGGAACCATGGGAGGATTATAGAAGGAGTATGGTATAGTTTGGTCTTCCTAAAAAGGGATTTAGTGGAGAATAATGGGAGATTGAGTGGGTTTATATTTGAAAGGAGAGGGAATTATTTATTATTTAGGTTTGTGACACTACACAATAAACTAATCAAAACCACAAACCATACCATGTTTTTTGCCAATGGTTTTTTTCTAAGTGGAGTGGAAAAAATTATTTTATAATTCCAATAGACGAACATATTAAAATATAAGGCTTGCTTATGTGGGGGTGAGTCACACTCTCAAAGAACTCATTTCATAATGTTAAAATGATTTATAAGTCTTGGAGGGTCCACTAAGTCTTTTTAAAATAAATCAAAATAACCTAAAATAACATTATTTTAAAGGTAAAAAATATATTAGACCAAAATCCCATTTATATTATTTTATTTCATAACTATTGGGTCATTATGATGTTATAAAACACATTATATATTTAAATGGTATTTAATTTTTACCCAAAAATACAACTATCTCATAAAATTATGAAAAATTAACCATTTGATAATTCCAACATTCTGATTCCAAAAATAATATTCATTTTATATAAATAATTTTCTAATTATGTGGATTTTTAATTTTAAAATAAAAACCGACCTTTATCGAAAATTCATGGGTTTTGACAAAATCAACTTTCAGACCTTAATAAAAATTACAATTGTATTCATAAAAATTATATGATCTATTAATTTCAATAAAATTTAATTTAGAAATACTATTTTATTAAAATATTTTTTAATTAAAAAAATCAATTAATTCATCAAAATAGATTTCTTAATTTAATATTAACTAGAAATACTATTTATGCTTCAAAAACTACTTATAAAGTAACAATGATAAAATTAATGTATATTCCTTATAAAAAAGTAATGTACAGAATCATAGTGCTAGGATCCTGTTACAGAACCCCTTATAACACCTACATATGACCTAAGGGTAAGGTGTGTGATGGTTGCAAACTCTTAGGGTGGCAAGGATAACATCGCTCGGGTGGTAATCAATATTAACTTCCAATTATCCCATAGGAGGTTTCGTTCAAGCATAACATGTTGAATATCAGCTTGGGATTGGTCAAAAGTGTATCCTAGTGACACCGCCTCCTTTCTGAGCTCCAAAAAATGGGCTTCGTATGGAGCAATTCTACTGGATGGGTCCATCGCTTCCTTTGTTTAAGTAAATTGGATTTGTTACATCCCTATATTTATACTAATCATGTGATCAATACTCAATAGATATATTAGTAATTGTAAAATTATTAACGGTATTTTGAAATCCAAAAACATAAAACCATTGAAGTGTATATGTTTTATATAACTATTTTACATAATAAGACATTTAATCAGATCAAGATGAATTTTCATTAATAAAATTTTGGGTCGTTACAATATTCCCCTCTCAATAAATTTGTCCCTTGAAATTTCCTTTTCCTACACTAAAAAAGATGAGGGTAACTCTGCTTCATCACTTCCTATAATTCCCATGTCGATTCTTAAAACCTGTGGTTTTTTCCCAAAACCTTGATGAGGGGAATTATATTATTTTTTAGAACATTTTCTCTACAATCTAAGATCTTAACCGACATCTATTTATAGGTGAGGTCATTATCCAATGGTACCACCTCTTGATTGAGTACATGTGATGGGTTAGGTATATACTTCCTCAAGAGTGATACATGGAATACATCATGTAGTTGAGATAGGTTTGGTGGGAGTGCTAGTTGATAGGCAACTGCTCCAATGCGATCAATGATCTCAAAAGGGTCGATGTACCTTGGATTAAGTTTTCCCTTATTCCTAAATATCATAAATCTCTTCCACAGTGATATGTAGAGGAATAACATGTCTCCAACATCAAACTCTAGTTCTCTTCGATGATTATCATCATAGCTATTTTATCGAATATGAGCAGCTTTAATGTGATGCTGGATGGTCTAAACATTCTCCACCATTTCTTTGACAATTTATGGACCTAGGATATTTCTCTCCCAAACATTATCCCAACATGTCGGTGTTCCACACCTATTCCCATACAGGGCTTCATAAGGGGGAATTTGGATGCTTGAGTGGAAACTGATATTATAAGAGAAATAAACCACATGAAGATGTTGATACCATTATCCTTTGAAGTCTATTGACCATGCTCTCAACAAGTCCTCAAGTGTTTGGATTGTCTGCTCAGATTGACTATCGGTTTGAGGATGATATGTCAGACTGATGATCAACGTAGTATTCAGAGCACGTAGAATACTCTTCCAGAACATAGAGGTGAATCTTGGATCTCGATCAAATAAAATAAATAATGGTACTCCATGAAGCCTTACCACTTCTCTAATATATATCCATGCCTGTTGATCCATTTTGAAATCCTCCTGAATTTCAATGAAGTGTTCAGTATTTGTAAGATCATCCAAAACAACCCATGTATAATTGTTTCCTTGGGATGTATTCAGATGTCCAGTGGAAAAGTCCATGGTGAGATTCTCCCATTTCCATGCTGGTATGGGTAATGGTTTCATCATCCCCTTATACTTCTTTTTCTCATCCTTCACTAGTTGAAATACTAGGCACATCGATGTATACTCAACGATCTCCTAGTTCATGTTATCCCACCAATAATTCTCTCAGAGATCTCGATACATCGTTGTGTTTCCTAGGTGAATGGAGAAATTCGAACTATTTCCATTATACAAAAGCTCATTATTTAACTCCAGATTTTATGGAAGACATAGCCTTGTCCCAAATATCATAATTCATTCTTCATTAACATTAAAATCTAAGAATTTCCCTTTTATGATATTTTACACTTTCTCATGAATTCCCATATCATCCTTTTGATCATCCTTTAACCTTTCCAAAAGAGATGGTTGAGCAATAATTTGTGAAGGCATTGACGATTTTCCATTTTTTATGATTCCCATGTCCATATTCATCAAATCTAAGAGGATTGTATCCTTTTCAATTTTCATCAATGATATAATTTATGGGTCCTTTCTACATAGAGCATCCTCTACCTTGTTTGCTTTCCTAGGGTGGTAATGGATTGATCAGTCATAGTCTTTGAAAAGATCTAACCATCTTTGTTGGCTTATATTCAACTCTTTATGTGAGAATATATATTTGAGGATTTTTTGGTCCATATATATTTTACACTTCTCCCTAAATCGGCAATGTCTCCAAATTTTTAAAGCGAAGATTACGGTAGAAGACTAAAAATAATGTGTGGGGTAGTTTTTCTCATGAAAATTCAATTGACTTGAAGCATATACAATGAATTATTCATTTTGAATCAACACACATCCTAAGACCTTCTTCAAAGCATCAATAAATACCATATAAAGTTCTCCACTTGTGGTTAGTGTGAGAAAGGGTATAGTGATAAGCCTCCTTTTCAACTCCTTGAAGCTCTATCCACATTCATTACTTCAAAAAAACATGGCTCCCTTCCATGTTAGCTTGGTAAGAGGGTTTTAAAATCATGATAATTTTTCTAAAAATCATCGATAATATCCAGCTAACCCCAGGAAGCCATGGATATCCATCACCAATTTTTTCCTTGACCATCCCACAATTGCAGGTGTCCTGGAGGGATCCATAGATATCCCATTTCTTGTGATGATATTCCCCAAGAATGAGACCTCTTTCAACTAGAACTCACACTTTATGTACTATTCATAAAGAATCTCCTTTCATAGGGTCACTAGTAAGTGCTTATATGCTACTCATGTTCCTCCTTGGTTGTGAAGTATATTAAAATATCATCCATAAAGACAACCACAATTTTTTTGAGGTAATATATAAAGACTCTACTCATTAATTCCATGAATAATTCGAGAGAATTAGTGAGTCCAGAAGGAATTACTATGAATTCATAGTTCCTATACCTTGTACTAAAAGTAATCTTGGGGATATCCTCCTTCTTTACCCTTACTTGGTAATATCCCGGCTAAAAATAAACCTCGGAGAAGTATTGTACCCCAAGTATATTATCGAACAAGTAATCAATTCTAGGGAGATTATACTTGTTCTTTATCATCATTTTGTTGATCTCATGATAATCAATGCAAAGGAGCATTGAACCATCTTTATTCTTGATGAAGAAGACTGGTGCGCCCCATGGTGAAGCACTTGGGTGTATAAAACCTTTATCTAGATTATCTAGTAGTTGTTTCTTCATCTCCTCAATCTCCACAACAAACATTCTATACAGAGTCTTGGATATTGGAAATGGACCAGGTATAAGATCAATCTAGAATTCAACATATATTCTAGGAGGAAGACCAGAAAATTCCTTAGGAAACACTTATGCGAATTCCATCACAATAGGTATGTCTTCAAGGATGGTTGCTTCCTTTGAATAAATAATCTGAGAAAGATACGTGTTCTGATATGGCAGTAATATCCACTCTTGAGATGATGGTGCTAAATAAGATTCATCCTCCTCCTTGAACTTGTATAGAATTGGGGGTCGATTCTCTATATGAAGAGTGATTTCCTACTCACATCAATTTATGTTGGATTTATATAGGGAAATCCAATCCATGAAAAATATTGCATCAAATTCCACCAGAGGGAGTACGAAGAGGTTCATTGGGAAGTTAAATCCCCAAATTGTGAAAGGGGAGGAGTTATATTCTTAGAATTCAATGATTTCCCCATTTTCCATTCTCACCGAAATATCTATTTCCATAATTTGTGGGAGTGTTGGTATTGTTCTAATAAACTTTTAGGATAAATAATAATGCCTAGAACTAGGATAAAAAATTATGTTCTCTATTATTTAATTAATAACTAGTGTATCTGTCACCACTTCATGGTTGGGGATTGCTTCAGCATTAGTGATTGAAAAAGATCTCCCTTACTGACTTAGAGGTTGTTGGTTGCCTCCAGAAACCCTTTTCTTAGGGAATTGGTCTACATGGTGACCTGGTTCATTATAGTAGAAGTAATGAACAATGTGTTAAGGGTCGAATGGAGTATTCCTATTTTCTGATACTAACTATAACAAACCTACTCTTTATTACACACATAAACATGATTTATTACATAATATTTCACTTAATAAAAATCTAAGGATCAAGTGGTCTAGTGTCTTGGGAAACTAGGAACATTACATAACAACTTAGAATATAAGACACAACATCTTTATTGAAAACTTATTTTACATGACCACAATATTCCTTCGTACTTAACATTTCATGGGATAACATGAGGAGATCCATAAGAGAAGTGTTAGCTATAAATCCCATTAAAGGAGTAAAAAATAATACCATGAATAAGATAGTACATGTTAGGAAATAGGAATATCAATGTATCACAAGAGAAACATGAACATAAAAGAATGATATAGAATGATTATCAAAACATAGAAATGTGGGAACTCCATCTAACAAGACATTAGCATAAGACAAGGCTCTTTGAACATAGATCATGAGTAAACCCTCATTTAACTTGAATTATCATGACTAAACCCTCATTTCACTTGATGTATCATGATACTAACCTTTACCCAATACATTAGAATGCTATCAGGGCACACCCTTCTTAATCATTTCATTTAATGCATAAGTGTGCCATATGGATCGTACAATATGGAATCATTCAAAATAATCATTTATTCCATGATAATTGAATGTGGAATAAATAAATGAAACTATATAATAATTATGTAAATGTTCATATAGGTAAATACCATTGATAGAGAAATGGGCATGGTATTCATTACACAATGACTTTGGCTTGTAAAATTGGGGTGCAATTTCAGCAGCATAGCGACGTGACATAAGAATTCATAAAAATTGTTGATGAGAGAGAAAATTGTATCTCATAATATGTACATAAAATGGACAGTGATGGGGTATTATAGATACATGTCCCAAAATATTTAATGGAATTTAGATGCATAATATAAAATAATTTCTTAAATGTAAACGAGGAGAGATAAATCCCTTACAAAATATCAGCATAGTAACATGTTTACATGGGAGGAATTAATGAGAGAGAAATGGGTCTTTCATCATTCAAACATAAGGAGGTTAGTATAGAGGAGGTTCAATATAATACCACAAAATTTTTAATTGAAAATAAAAGGGCATAACAATATAAGGAAACTTGGACAAAAATAAGGAAGAAATCCATTACGTGGAAGTGTGATCCCAAAGGCATGGGAGTGGCTTAAGAGAGGGTTCTTTGGAGCATAGATAACCTTGGGAGGATTCTAGAGAGAGGAGGGTAGAGGTTGGTTAAGCTCCAAAGGTTTTGGGTGAAGAGGAATGGGAGATTGAGTGGGGTTATATAGGAAAGGAGAGGGAATTATTTATTATTTAGGTTTTGGACACTACACATTAATCTAATCAAAACTACAAACCATCCATTGGTTTTTTCCCAAGATTTTTTCCAAAGTGAAGTGGAAAACAATTTTTTATAAGGCCATTGACCGAAATTATTAAAATATTAGGCTTGATTATGCGGAGGTGAGTCACACTTTCAAAGAAATCATTTTAAAATGTTAAAATGTTTTATAAGTCTTGGAGGGTCCACTAAGGCTTTGTAATATAAATCAAATAATCCTAAAATAACATTATTTTAAAGGTAAAACACATATTGTGTCATGACCCATCCCCTGGGGCCCATGTTGTGACTACACCAAGCCTGATGTCCATAGGCCGGGGGTTGGTGACTAGCACCTAAAATGCATATACCTCAAATGGGAAGGAATTTCCCTTAAAACTACAAACTCAGAGACCAGGTACACAATAAGAACAAACCACATAGTAAAATTGCGGAAAATAAATGTGTGAACTAAATCAGAATAGGCCAGATTAAAACCTTAACTAAAAAATACAGCAAAAGGGAAAACATCACATGGGGTCATCCACCAAGGACCCTAACTGAAGGGTAGGTAAAGCTCATCACGTTGGCTCTCCATGACAACCAGTCACCTCCCTGCACCATCTAGTCCTGGCTCCCTATCCTTGGAACAAGCTATCCATTATCTATAAAAGATAGAAAAAGGTGCGGGCAAAGCCCGTGCATGGGTGAGTATAACAATACATAGTAAGGGACCCAAGAACCCCCAATGTCTCCTAGAATTACAAAAGGAAAAACAATAAAGCACGATCCCAATCACAAATCACAGGTAAAATAATCATCTCAAACTAGGTATATAACTTAAAGAATAGGAATAATGATGATTATTCACAAAGATAAATCATCTTATTCCATTGAGAAGTTCCACTACTAAACCATGAAGAAGTCATTCAATAGCTGATCCACATAAGGGAGTAGGTCATTGATACACACAAGATGATAAGTTGTCGATCCACATAGGGTCGTAAGTCTTTGATCCATGATGGGCCTCTCTAAGGAAGGTCCTCACCGGGTCACACTACTACTGATCCACATAGGGTCGTAAGCCGTCGATCCACAAAGGGTTGTAAGTTGTCGATCCACACAAGGTCGTAAGTTTTCGATCCACACAGGGTCATAAGTCACTGATCTACAATGGGACGCTCTAAGGATGGCCCTCATTGGGTCATGCTACTACTGATCCACACAAGTTTGTAAGTAATCAAACCACATAGGGTCTCTCTGATTCCATTCCATAAAGGGTCACCCTTCACATGACAACCAATCTTAGGTTCCGGCACTTGGTGTGCTTGAATTCCATAGATTTTTATCCTCAAGCCACTAGTCATATTTCAACTACCATGAAGTCCCATGAAGAAGTAACTTGAAGGAAGACCATGTCATAAAGGTTTTAATGCAACAAATGGAGCGTCAATCGGATTCCCAATCTGTATGTTATAGGAATTTTAGTGCCGATTACCTGGTTGGATTCGAGTCCGATCTAAATCGGTCATAATCAAGATTTCTCCAAAACCCAAGTGGAGTATCTCAAAAGGACCGCCTAGTACTAAGGGTTCCAACACCGCAGACGGTTCATCAAACAGATGTTTGGTTTAGGAGTTATGGCTCTTTAAGTGTAACCGGGTCAAACTAGGTTTGGGTCAATGCTGAAGCGGTCAGGCCGACTCAACCCGACCCGGTCTGGGCCGACTTGACCTGACTCGGCCTTGGCCGACCCAACCTGGTCTGGGTCGACCCGACCCAACCCATTCTAACCTGGGTCTGACCCGGTCCACTGGTCCCATCCCGGACCGGCTGGCCCCTACCCATACTGGCTAGACCCGGCTTAGACAAGCTGGACCCGGTCCAGTCCACCGGCTGGGCACGGCCTCCAACTGGGCGCGACCGGGAGTTGGGCGCTGCCGCTAGCTGGGCGCGGTCCCAACTCCCCACCCAATGGACTCTACCTATTTAGTCTTCAACCGGCGGCACTAGGCTGGCATCGCCCCTTCAATTGACTGGTCTAGGGTGGGACTCGCAGATGCGGGTCTTCCACGGCGCATGCAGGAGCCACCTCCTCCTTGCATCCGCCGCCGCGCTCGTGGCACATTTGTGGGCTACCAGCGAAGCTCTGATGGTCTGATTTTCTTCTTGTCTATGCCTATGAGCCTCCCAAGATGCAATCTTTACTGCGTGGCCGTTGATTTTGTGTTGCCATTAATTTGAACATTATTCCATGAAGAACACAACAAAACCAAGAGTAGTGGAGGGTCCATTCCTTTTTCGGATTTTCCCGCTCCTTCTGCATTAGTGTTTTAACAAGGGAAAGTAATTAAACCATTACCCAAATTAATTTTCTACAAATTCAAACGAGTCACGGATCAGTCCGTTCATTGGTTAACCGCATTCATCATATAACTCAAGAATGGGTTAGCTTGAAACAATAACTCACTTTCAATAAACAAAACCCCTACCTTGAACACATTGGATTCTGCTGATGATGAAGGAGGATAATCCATTATTTGATGATGTTCTTCGACGTTCGCCGTCACCTGTCGATGTCTGGTTCGAATCCTCAATGGCATCGTTGAATCTCCATTATTCATTGGAGGAATATGTCTCCGACGTTTCGTCACATCTTCCTCTCATACCTCTCCCAAAACCCATGACAAAGTTTTGATTAAATAATAGAAAAATAACCACCTACATTGCGTTCATTAATGTAGTTCATTAATGAACCACAATTAATGTTCCATTAATTCTATGAGCATCGTGGTTACACAACCAAAGGATTATGTAATTAAATAGACCTCAAAAAAAGCCTAACATTAAGCTTCCTTCCCACCATCATTGCTCAATGGTTTCAAAAATAATAAAATAACATCTTTTGTTATTTTAATATCTTTTTTTCTGAAATTCTGAAAAATAAACTTTTCTTCCAACTTCTTCCGAAAGAAGTTAAGATTCACGTAAGATAATCTTGGTGCTATGAATTCAAAGGTGCCCCTATATTTTAAATCTGATCACCAGTTCAAAAATTATAAATTTGCACCAGCACATTTATTGAACGTTCCTAAAAAAAGTTCAAAATTCCATTCCGGGCTCTCTGGGCCTCAGAATCACATGCCATTAATTTTCTTTGTCTCGTAATAATTCCATTTAAAAAAAATTATATGGAATTTTCAGGTCTTTACATATTGTCCGAACATCCCATTTATAGTATTTTAATACATCATTATTGGGTTATTATGATGTCATAAAACACATTATATATTTAAATGGTATTTAATATTTACCCAAAAATTTTACTATCTCATAAAATTATGGAAAACAAACCACTGTATAATTTTAACATCATGATTTTAAAAATAATATTCATTTCATCTAAATAATTTTTTGAATAATTTAATTTTTACTTTTAAAATAAAAACATACCTTTATCGAAAATTAAGGTGTTTTGACAAGAACAGCTTTCAGACCTTAATAAAAATTACAATTTTATTCATAAAAATTATATGATAATTAAAATTTAATAAAAATTAATTTTTTAAAAATATTTTTTTAAAATATTATTTAATTCAAAAGCTATTAATTCATCAAGATATATTTCTTAATTGAATATGAACTAAAAATACTATTTTTGCTTCAAAAACTATTTACAAAGTAACAATGATAAAATGAATGTATATTATTTATACCAAAATAATGTACATAATCATAGTGCTAGGGTCTTGTTACATAACCCCTTATAACACCTTCATAAGACCTAAGGGTAAGGTGTGTGATAGTGACAGACTCTTCAAGTGGATCGGATAACATTTCCCAGGTGGTAATCTCTTTTACCTTCCACTTCTCCCATAGGCGGTTCTATTCAAGCTTAACGTGTTGAAGCTCATCTTGGGATTGGTCAAGAGTGAAGCTCAGTGATTCCACCTCCTTTCCAAGCTCTGACAAATGGGCTTCGTATGGAGTAATTCTACTGGATGAGGCCATCGCTTCCTTTGTATGATTAAATTGGATTTGTTAAAGCCCTATATTTATGATAATCATGTGATCACTATTAAACGACTATATTAACAGTAATAAAAAATTTTAATAGTATTTTGAAATCCGAAAAAATAAAACCCAATAATTTCATATGTTTTATATAACCGTTTACATAATAATATATTTAATTATATCAAGAGGATTTTCATTTATAAAAGTTTGGGTCATTACACCAGTTACCTTTGATCAAGAATCAAAACTAGTTTCTCTTTACAAGAAAGGTTATTTTCTAACTAAACATCTACTGGGCTCAAGATGTGAGACGAATCTGGGAAATACATTCTCAACAACAAAAGATGAAAAACACGGTGTACCTGAGATAAATTTGGAGGCAAGGCTACTCGGTAGGTGACTGGTCCAACTTTCTCCATAATTCCGTAAGGTCCAATGAACCGTGTACTTAGATTTCCTTTCTTACCAAAACACATAACAATCATCCATGGAGAGATTATAATAAAAAATGATCACCTGCATCGAAATAAAAGTCTTTACTCCTGTTGTTTACATAACTTTAATGTTTTCTCAGAGCTTCCCTAATGGATTGCTGGATCATATTCACTTTCTCAGCCACTTCCTCTACCAATCATAGTCCCGTCAACTTCATTTCCCTGACTTCATCCCAAAAAAGATGGAGTTCAACATCGCTTCCTATAAAATTCTTCGAAAGGTTCCATCTATAAAATTGAATGAAAACTACTAATATAAGAAAACTCTACTAAAGAAAGATGTTGATCCCAACTTCCATAGCAGTCCATTGGAAAAGGTCAAAGAATATCCTCTGAAGTCTGAATCATTTACTCTAATTTCCCATCTGATTTAGGATTAAAAGATGTACTAAAATTTAATTCTATTTCCAATGAATTCTAAATTTCCTTCCAAAAATTAGAAATGAACCTTGGATCCCAGTCAAATACAATAGAAAGATGAACTCTATGTAACCTGAAAATCTCTTAGAGGTATAGTCGAGAAAGCCAATCCAAAGACATTTATCTAAAATAGAAAGAAAATGTACATATTTTTTCAGCCGATAAACAAAAACCCAAATCACATTGTTACCCTGAGAAGTCATAGGTATTCCTACCACAAATTCCAGGAATAAATTATCCCATTTCCAATCTGGTACTGGCAAAGGATGAAGCATCCCCTTCGGTATCTGCCACATTTCTTTCACCTGTTGTCATGTCAAACATTTCATTAAAAAAATCCGAAATATATCTTTTCATTCTATTTGACCAATAATACTCCCGAAGGACTCTACACATCTTAATACTGCTAGGATGAACTGAAAATAGAGAACTATGGTCTTCACACAACAAATCTTTTTTCAATTGGGAATCACAAGGTGCACATAACCTTTTTCCAAATCTCAAAACACAATTTTTATCAAGGTAAAATTTTGGCAACTTACCCATTTTAACAAATTATACCTATTTATGTAGCCCATGGTCTTCATTTTACACTTTCTTAATCCTGTATAATACACATGACTTCACTGAAAACTGAAACAAAACAGAGTTATTTCCTACACCAACAACATCTAATCCAAAATTCATTAAGTCATTAATCCATGGATCATGTTCCAAATGTAACATGGTTAATGATGCATGGGGTTTTTGACTCAAGGAATCCCCCACTTTGTTTTCCTTACTCGTATAGTAATTGATTGTGAAATCATAATCATTTATCAGTTTAATTCATCTTCTCTAAATCATGTATATTTTTTTAGGGAATGTATACTTCATACTTTTATGGTCAGTATATATTTGACAATTTGCTCTGTATAAATGATGCCTCCAAATTTTCAAAGTAAAAACCCACAGATGCCAATTCCAAATCATGTGTGCGATAATTTAACTCATGAGGTTTTAGTTTTCTTGAAGAATAATAAATTACCAGATCATTCTGTATCAAAACACAACCAATTCCCTTCAATGAGGCATCACTGTAGATGAAAAACACACCATTTTAGGAAAGAAAGGCCAAAACCAGAGTATTCATAAATCTTATCTTCAATTACAGAAATACACATCACATTCTTATATTCAAATAAATTTAACCCCTTTTCGCATTAACTTAGTTAGTAGGCTAGATAAACGTGCAATTTTTTTAACAAAGCATCATTAATAACCGTGGAATCCAATAAAACTACGAATCTCTGTAACATTTTTTCATCTTGGAAATTCATCAAACACTATTTTTTTTGAAGGATCAACTGCTATTACATACTTATTTATAATTTTCCCAATAAAAGAAATCTTTTTCAACAAAAAACAGACTTTCTGAATTTTACATAAAGTTTCTTTCCTTTATGGTTTGAAAAACACCCCTTAGATGTTTTTATGCTCCTCTCTACTCTTAGAAAATAATAGAATGTCATCAATAAACACAAACATAAACATATAAAAGAACTCATGAAATATTCTATTCATAAGATTCCTGAATAAATCTTTTCCCTTAGTTAACCCAAACAAAATAACAAAAAACTCATAATGCCCATATCTAGTACGAAAAGCTGTTTTCAGGATGTCATCCTCCGTCACCTTCAGCTGATGGTATCTGGATCACAAGACAATCTTGTAAAAGTACTGAGCTCCCTACAGATGATAAAATAAGTCATCTATGTTAGGTAAATGATACTTAATTTAAATAATGATGTTATACAAGGATTTATATTCAATGAAAAGTCTCATTGAACCGTCTTTTTTTTATGATCAAAATAAGATCACCCCATGGTGAGGTTCTAGGATGAATGAATCCTTTATAAAGAATATCCTGCAACAGATTTTTCAATTCAATAAGTTTAATTTGAGAAATTATATATGGGGTTTTTGAAATTTTCTTCGCACCATGAAGTAAGACAATTGTGAATTCGACCTCTCGATCAAGTATGACACCAATTAACTCATAATGGAAAACAAAAAGGCATTCATTTACCACTAACACATCATTAATTAGAATAGTTCGTTTATTTTAAACAATATGAGAAATATAACTTTTATTTAGATATCTCAATAGTTTCTCAGCTTCATGATATGTTATCAATTGTATGGGTTTGTTCTTGAATACAAACTAAAACTGTTTCTGAAAAAATAACTTCTATAGCTCTACATTCAATCTTAACATGATAAATATAAAGATAATCCATTACCAAAATGACATCAAACTCTACTAAGGTCAAAATAACATGGTTTTTATGTAAATTCATCCATAGACCCTAATAGATAGTTTTTATAATTACTCTTTACTATAATATTTTCCCATATAGTCTTAATAATATGTTCTGGTCTCATTTGTTGAAGTGATATTTCCCATTTACGAGAAAATCCATCAGAAATAAAAGAATGTGCAGACCCCATATAAAATAAAAATTTAGAAAAATCCGAGTAAACATACAAGGTACCTAATATGACTTCATTGGATGGCTCAACATGTACTGACTTAGTTGTAAAGGATCTCACTACACTTTTCTGCTTATAGTATGGCTTCTTTGCATCATTCATATCTCTCTTTGGGAAGGTATTTGTATAATGACCCATCTCACAACATTTAAAACATTTTATAGTTTTCTTATTAGGATTAGTCTTAGGGTAATTTTCATTAAAATAATGGGAAATATGTCCAAACTCACCACATAGAAAACACTTCCTAGTTTTGGTAAGCCATTCCCATGGGTGCTTCATTCCACACTATCCACAAACTGGGAACTGTATTTTCTTACCATGAGATTTATTTGTTTTATTATTACCCATCACTTTCCATCTGGGCCTCTTCTTCTCCTTATTTTCAAAATGAATATGATCATAAAAAAACTCCATCTTTACCCTCTCAGCACATCCTACAAGTTTATCATGACTATTGAATTCATGAGAGGACAACACCCTTCGATTTCTTGGATTCAATCAATATTAAAAGTGGTTGAATTTTCTATGAAGATCCAGAATAATATTTGGAGCATACATCACCATTCGAGTGAATTCCCTTTAATATACAGCCATTGAATCTACCTCCCTCTACTTCAATTCAAGGAATTTATTCTATATTAAGTCTTACCACCTTAGAAAAATATTTTTCAAGGAAAAGACTTTTAAATTCATCCCACTATAAGGCATCAATATCCGCTCTATCCCTGATATTCACTACCACAGACCACCAATGATCAAATTCACCTTTAAAATGATAAATAGAAAGACATAAATTTTGATAAATTAACATCCCATAACACCTAATATCTTTTCAAGGGCATTGATCCATCTTTCAGTCACTACTGGGTCAAGAGATACATTGAATGAAGGAGGGTGTTATCTTATAAAATGTTCCTCTATTGTCATATTCTGTTGTGGTACAACTGGTTGTTCTATTGAATGGATTCCATCACCATTTATTCCATGTGTTAGCTGAGTCATTACTTTCATAAACTAATCGGTTCCAATCCCTACCATTACGGGCTACAGATTCAAATGGATATCGTTCTTTTGGTGCCTCTGCTCTTCAACTTCCCTATTTTTTCAGTGGAAAAAAATTCTGAACAAACATATCTTAGTCGAAGAAAATTGGTAATCTTTAAGTTACATAAAATTTTAAATTAATCATTGAGTAAAAATCATATATGGTATTCTATTAACATCACCCTAACCCCTAAATTTATCTAAACCATCCTCTGATACCCACTATAAAGACCCAACCTTATTACATTACATAATCTTAAATTTAGTCAATAACTCAATTCATTTCACATTGAGGATCTTTTCATGTTTAGATATTTAGAGAATTGGGACATAATACATTCATAACATTCCAAATTAATATAGAGTTGAAACCATAAAAATATTATTTGTTTCTTCCAAAATATAAACATTTCAAATAAAACATGATTTATTTGAAAAACCATCATAACATTTAACTTGACTTCCTTCTTTGTCTTAAAATTACTTATAACCTGTGAAAATAAATTAAAACTTGGGATGAGCAAAAAATCTCAGTAAGGGATATTAAAAGAAGTAAAGAAAACATTAATCCGTGAATACTTGTAACCATTTTCAAAAAGACATAATTTTCACCCATATAAATGTACTTTGTGAAACTTTAGATAGCCATGAGATTTCCATGAAACATATAGAACATAAATAGTACTATAAATTTATCTTTGGGAATTACTTATAAAATCCTGTAACCCTCTCGGATACCTTATAATTTTTAACCCACATGGCTACCTTACAATTTGTGTAACCATTGCAGTTACACATAGAGTATCCATACAGCCAACCTCCAACTTACACATACCCAATGAATTGGAGGGAAAAATAGGTCCCGCCCTTCATCCTAAAAAATTCCCAATAACTATAACATAATCATACAACATGAATAATTCTATAAAAACATTACTTTTGAATTTTTTAAAACATAATTTTAAAAGTGTATTTTTAAAAGAATAGTCCCTTAAATATATCAAATAATTGATGTGAGACTAAATGGAGTGAATATAATATGTATATACACTATAAATACTCATAATTCAACATAATATATACAAAAAGCATCAAAAAAACAAATTTAATACCACATAAACAATGAAGTAGAATGTTAACCCAAAGAATAGAAATCGGGTTAAGAATTCCCTTACCTCGGGTTTGTCTTACGTAAAAATCATTTAAACCTCCTATATAATATTTAAAATAGTGTTATTAATATCTTAAAGAAGCATATTAATCTTTATAATAGGTTATATGATCATTTTTTACATCATTTTAACCATTAATTGTTAGTATTTTTTCCTTCCATTGTTTCGGGTGCGTTCTTTACATGATTTCTATGATCGGTTCACGATCGATATTCTTGTGGATTGGAAGTGAAACTATAGAATTGAAAAGGAGTGGTATTTACATATTTCCATAATGATAAATTATAACATTTATAATTTATAATTCTTATATTTAGATGATTCTTATGTTAAAAAATTATTGTTATTTGTTTAGGTCATTTTGGTGATTCTTCAACTGTAAAGAACTTATTTTGTTTTATAAATGAATAAAATGTGTAAAAACTGATTCTAGAAACTTATATAAGATATAATACATAAATTATAATCTTTTGGAACCATAAAAATGGTTTCATGACCAGTCATTAAGGAATTAAATGAAATTGAAATCACAACATCCACGATGTCGGTAAATCGACCCATCATTAACGGTGTTTTAATTTCTTGAAGAAGTTGGAGAGGATAAAAAGTATAATGGTGAGTCTTCCATAAACATGATGAGATAAATAATATTTAATATACTGTACCATTCATGCCTCTTGGATAAGGTTAGTTGAGAAAAGAAGAAGAATAGAAAATAAAATGAAAAGAAAAGAAAGAAAACAAAAGATAATGTTTACCTCTTGATCTCTTCACCTTAGGATGCTTCTTAAGGGCATTGGTTTTTGACTTTTGGTGAGACCAGTAGCTCTAGGAAGTGGGGAAGATCATTGGTAGGATTATTGTGTAGAACATAGGTAATACTAAAGGTTTGAGAGGTGTGGTAGGAAGAGGGGAATGATCGTGGTTTTTATAGTGGAGGGGAGGAGGGATTTTACATTATTTTAATCATTATTTTAATATTTTTGATTAGGACTATGAATAATCATGATTCATTTGACCCAAAATAGTAATAATGGAATTCCATTTGAAACCAAGTGGGATTAAATCACTTATGATGTCATAAAGAGTGTATTTAACTGATAATTTGAATATATGATATTTTATCATAATTCATTATTCATCAAAAATTCAAGAATTTTAGAAAAATCCCAAAAAATCACCCTACCCATTTATGGATGTGTAGAATTCAAAAACAAAATCCATTTTTTGAAAATATTTTTCTATGTATTGTTAATTTATTTATTAAATAAAATCAAAATTTATTCAAAAATAACAATTTTAAATCTATAACTCATATTTTACACCTTTTAAAATTAATGAAGGTAAAATTATCTCAATTACTTATGAAAATAAAATAATAATAAAATTGACTATTCATTAGTGTCATATTACTATTTATAAGGGTATGTTACTGTTAACTAAAAAAACTAGTTGGTCCTATAAGATTCTAAATAACTTGGTGATCACAATTGTAGATGACCCTTTTTTTAAATTCAAAACATAGACGTGGAAAAATTATGTTTAACAAATAGTTATAAATATCTACTTAAATTTTTTTTTTCACACATTTCAATTAATTTTTAAAACCATGGGGTGTTACAATGATGTTTCTAAAAAATATGTTACATGATATACCTTTTAATAATTATCATGAATATTAATATCCTTATTATATTTCTTGATAATATATGTTTTCCATGTATTTTTATTTCATCAATCACTTAAGAGATAAAAATTCTATTTTAAGAAAAAACTAAATTTATTTATCTTCTTTGTAGAAATGTTTTTTCTTTCATATCCGTCCTTCCCAAAAATTTAATTTTTTTGAAAACAATCCCAATATATTTTAATTTAATTTTTACCCAAGTTTGATTAAAAAAATCATCAAAATTATTTTTTTTTCATTTTAGGATGATTCTCTTTTTACTTTTTACCAAAAATGTGAAAGGAATATTTGATTTAACCCATACGACATGAACTGAATATTAGACCATTATGACCGGTCCATTCCTATAATATTATATTACATGTTTTTAAATTTAATTTAAACTAACTTTTTTCTTTAACTTATGGTAAATTATTAGGTTTCAAATGAGAAATGTATTATAAAATAAAAATAATTTTCCCTAAGAAATGTTCTAATTTAGAATTCAAAATCATTTTCCATCCTTATGGAAAACATTTGATGTTACATATTATTTACATAGGTTATGATACAAGGATATACTTATTATTGTTTCACCAAATGGTTTATATTTAGGCCTATTATTATAATATATTTTTGATCTCCATTAGGTTTCTATGGGTTATGTTGTGATGAAATTTTTATTATGCCCATTTCTCTTCACTGGTTATTATATATTGAATTTTTGATGATTTTTTGGAAAAAATGAATGAATTATGTGATGACTGGGACCTATATATCTCTGTAATTAATTGGGTAATTATTAATGTCCAATATATTAGAGGTTAAATGGATGGTTATCCTAAGACTAAAATTAAGGTACAAGATTGGTAAGCCCTAGAAAAAAGAGGGTACACTGGTGGTTAGCCCAATCCCTAAGAAGACACACTAGTGGGTTTCTATGAATAATTTTTTATTAATGTCTTTGTGGGTGTCATTGGGATAAGGTTTTATATGATTACATGTGTATGATTAAACATTATTTCTCACTCCCATGTTATGTTCTCCATGATCATTTTTACTGATTCCATTCTGATTCATGTCTCATAAACTACAACAATTTATTCTAGGAGTGATTTTATGATATATCAAATGAAGGGTATGGTTTTCATGTGTTATTCTCATTATTAGTATTCTATGTTGTTATCTACCAAATTTACACTTATTAATCATTTGATCTCACCATTTCTAATTTTTACTTCCCTATGTTATGAAGAAGGGTTTATGTGGGGACAATATAAGGGGAATACAATATGGGAAGATATTTGTGGGAGATTTTGAATACGATTCATGAAATAATAATATTGTGTATCTGTCATAACCTCTACTCACAATGTGTACCCCTCTTTGGATGGAAATGTGAGAAGGGAGATAATGACCCCCGAGTCCCACCTCCAGTGGGCCCCGAGTTGGTGACTAGCACCGAGGGTATAGTAAACACATAGATGGGAGGCATTACCCTCCAAGAGAAGACATGAGAAAGAGAGAGATAAGATATACACCAATGAAATCCATATCAGAATGAAATATAAAATAAATACCATGTACACATATTTAATGTCATGAAATACTACTAAAACTAAAAGGGGGAAACTACAAGTAGCAAAATAAAATAAAAACAGTAGCAACCATAAGCCCGAACAGCTCCTGCAACCCCAAGCTAGTAGAAACTAGCATGATCTCCATCCAACTCCAAGTGAACTAAAAAAGTTTATATATACATATGGTGAGTATAACAATATACTCAGTAGGATCCTCCCTGAATCCTCTTTTGAAAAATTAAAGAAAGCATGCTAAATCACAGTGAAAAACAAGTGAAACTAACTCGTCACCTTAATAGGTATACTATGTTCCCAAAATCACCATGGCTACTCTCACCAAGTATCACATACAAGTTTATATAATATAATAAAGAATATAAAGGGTTCCCCTCTACTACTTCCCCACTGATTTGACACCTTTCCCCTACATCACATGTCCTAAGAATATATCTCCAAAAACGCTTGCCCACATACACTTGGGTGAAGCACCACAACATGCACCTTTTGCAACAAAAACACCATGTACATGTAAGAAAAGTAAACCATTAGTCTTTGGGAGCCCCCATAGGTCGGATAACATGTATCATACGTCAGGTATTAAACCTCAAGACATCTTATCCCATACACCGAGTAAGGATCCTCAAGCCATCATAGCCTGTACATGTTACACCTACAATAGTCCATAGGAAAATATATCCAAAATATATGTGTGTGAGTAACCACAAGACATTATATCCCTCTACACACATATATATGGAAAACTAACTGCTATTCCTACCAGCACAAGTAACTTCTAAGAGAAGAGAGCGGGGTCAAAGGGGGTAGTCAGCCATCCATCCTCCCACCAGAATGTTGGGGAAAACACCCCCTAGGGTTCAAAATCCCCAGGGTATCAATTTCCCTAACTGACAGGGTAGAATAGCATATAGAAAAACAAAAAGTGAAGAATATACTATATCTCACAACCACACTATAGGAATAACCTATTCTTAGACTCAATTGTAGCTAACATCTCGTAGACTACCGGCTGCCACTTCTAAGACTAGGTATACTATAAGAACACAACCATTTAAAAAGTATTATTACATTAATTAATTAAATTTTTTAGTTGAACTCTATGTTAATTTATTATTTAAAAATTAATTAACCATTAACATTTCCACATTATATTTCATTATCATCACACCCAAAGTCCACTTTCCATTTTAAATTGTAACATCAACATTGCGTCCCTGCAAGCTCCAACCCCTTGGGTTAACATCATTTATTAAATCATATATTACCAACATTATTACTTTCCCATAATCTTAGGAATTAGAGAAAAACATTATAATCTACTAAATACAAGGGCGATCAACTTAGTGAGAAGAAAAACTACCCGTCAAGTCTTTTCCACCTATAGCAAGAGAATAGACCCATCCTCCCTCGAGAATCTAAACACGAAAAGCAAGTGGCATACCCCATGTGTATTCGACCCTTTTAGAAGGAGGGTAACCAAACCAGTTTACTTGAGCAATGGGGAATGTAAAGGGGATAAAAAACCAGTAAGAATCAGTAAGAATCCAGACATTCACATCCAACCCATTTCATCATCTCTAGTGTCCTCCCCAACACACACATGCATAAACTGATGCATCTTTTTACTTTTGGCATCAACTTCTACCACAACCAATAGGAATCCATGCCCCCACATATCACAATAGCCATCTATGCTCACATCACAACACAAGCAGCAGAAAAACAAACATCAGATCAATTTGGATCTTGGCCCTTAAACAAACTAGAGGGTAAATCATAACCCTACAAGGAGTTATCTTTTATCAACCAGTTCATTAATCCATCTTGAATTACCCAATTTATTATTCACAGTTTCCAAATATGGGAAACCTAAAAAGTAAGCTATCACAAATTGATTAAACATGCTTACTGCATAAATTTTATTAGCATCAAATTACAACAACAACAACAATTGGATTCATTCACATGCCTCTTTATCTTTATCCAAACAATTATCAATTAATTATGGCTTTATGTTCTTTACCAATTTCCATCAATAATAAAAATCTTAACAAAGAAACAGTAGATATCAAACTATCTAGAAAAATAAGAGGAAATAAAATATGATTGATATCAATTTATTTATCCAGTTCAAATATTTTTTATATCAATTCCATTGTGATCTAGTGGGATAAAACATACTAACTATATAGTTTCACGTTAAATAAAAGAGATGCAACAAATCCCCTACCTCAAACGGTTCTCGACGTTGTTTATATGAGAACGAGACACACAATGTGTTACGATATCCCCCCCCCCATGACAACTGTATCCACCCGAGGATGTAGAGACACCACCACACCGGTCAAAACCCAAGAAAATTTCATTTGGAAAATGGAGATATAATTCCATAAAAGGGAAAGGAGATACAGAAGGAGATGAACCCAAAATAATGGTGATAGATCATACCTTATATCGAAGATCGATCAATATAGCTTGGATGAATAAAAAACCGAGGGGAATCAATCCTAGGAGGAAATATTGATTGCAGAACACCTACGAGAAGGAATGGAAGGTTCAAGCATCTCACGCCCGAGAACAATGATGAAGAAATAGGGAGGAAAATATCTCATCCCTTTAGAAGATTTAATGGAGCAGTAGTTTATGATATGTTGTATTTTCCTTTAAAAGAGTATCGAATTAAACCATGCAGTTTGACCAAGTAAAAGCATCCCGAGCATTAGGAAAAATTAATATAGGAGTTATGTCCCTTGAATCAGACTTAGAGTTCTTAAAACAAGGCTTTAAATGCATTTTACGTCAATGGAAACATCAAAGGGGAGAAACTGTAGGAAGATGGAAACACTGTTCATGAACACGAAATTTGGTAAAGGGAATAGAGGCTACCATTGGACCTCACTGTTTTAGAAACACTGTTCATGAACAAAAAATTTGGCAAAGTAAATAGAGGCTACCGTTGGACGTCACCATTCTGGAAACACTGTTCATGAACTCAAAATTTGGAAAAGGAAATAGAGGCTACCATTGGACCTCACCATTCTAGAAACATTGTTCATGAACTCAAAATATGGAAAAGGAAATAAAGGCTACCGTTGGACCTCACCGTTCTGGAAACACTGTTCATGAATTCAAAATTTGGAAAAGGAAATAGAGGCTACCATTGGACCTCACCATCCAGGAAACAAAGTTCATGAACTCAAAAATTGGAAAATGAAATAGAGGATACCATTATACCTCACCATTCTGAAAACACTATTCATGAACTCAAAATTTGGCAAAGGAAATAGAGGCTATCATGGGACTGTTAACATAAGGTTACCGATGACATTGTTCACATAAGGATACCATTTCACTATTAACATAAAGTTACCGTTGCACTGTTCACATAAGGTTCCCATAGGAACTGTTCACATTAGGCTACTATTGCATTGTTCACATAAGGTTTCCAATGAAACTATTAAAATAAGGCTACCATTGGAACTGTTCACATAAGGGTACCATTTCACTGTTCACTTACGTTTACCATTACACTATTCACAAAAGGCTACCATTGGAACTATTCAGATCAGGCTACTGTTGCACTGTTCACATAAGGTTACTGATGAAACTGTTCACTTAAAGCTAATATTTGAACTGTTCACATAAGGTTACCATTGCACTGTTCAAATATGGTTACCATTGCACTGTTCACATAAGGCTACAGTTGGAACTGTTCACATAAGGCTACCGTTGCACTATTCACATAAGGTTACTGATGACACTGTTCACATAAGGATACCATTGGAAGTATTCACATAATGTTACCGTTCTACTATTCACATACTGTTATCGTTGCACAATTCACATAACTGGAAATTTGGAAAAGTGTTGGGGATAAGTCACCTTGACCTCCTAGAACACCTCAAACACTATATTTTCACAAAGGAATAGACTAGAGTGGTCCAGGACATTACATAAGATACCTCTCAAAAAATTATCATTCTCAATAATTCAAAACCATCCATGAAGGGAATAAAAGAGAAGTCTGAACAACCACCCATCGAGATACCTCTCCAAAGAGATCAAACCACAAGAATAAACCAAAGAAAGCCATCTCATAAACAAAAAATGTCTATAACCACGAAGGAGTCATCGTTACATGAAAAGAGTTAAACATCAAACAACTCTGTGTACTGATCACGTATCTGTGACTCACGTTCCCAAGTACTTTATTCTATGGAACAATGTTTCCACAAAACACTATCCAAGGGGATAGAATTCCCATACAACACATTCTCTTTGTAGTCTTGGATCTCCATAGGTCTCTCCTCAAAGGTCACATCATCAGCACCATCAATCTCTCCCCAATCGATGATGTGAGAGTCATCATGAAGATAACAACGAAGCTATGACACATGAAAAACATTGTGTATCCGGATCATCTATGGGGGAAGTGCTATTCGATACGCCACAACTCCAACATGAGTTAACACATTGAAAGTCCCAACAAACCCGGGATAAGTTTTACTCCTCTGACCAAACCTTCACTACCCATGACGGGGAGTCACCTTCAGAAACATGTGATCCCAAACATCAATCTCTATGGGTCTCCTCCTTTGATAAGAATATGATTTATAATGGTATTGAATTGTCTTTATCCTCTCATGAATCACCTGAACCATCTCTATTGGATTCTGCACTAGTTCCGGTCTGAGAATTGCTGATTCTCAAACCCCAGTCCAACACAATGGAGAACGAAAATATCGACCATACACGTATTAAAATGGACCCATACCAATGATGGAGTGAAAACTATTGTTTTAGGTGAACTCCAATAAGGGTAAGTTCCTCATCCACGAATCTACAAAATCCAAGACACAAGATCACAACCTGTCTTCAAGAGTCTGGATGGTTCTCTCTTTTTGACCGTATGTTTGCAGATGAAAAGCAGTGCTAAGGCATAACTGAGAACCGAAAGCATGCTGGAGACCTCTCCACACCCAAGAGATGAAATGAGGATCTCAATCAGAAATAATCATCCTTGGGACTCCATGAAGTGTCACCACCTCCTCTAGATATTGAATTGACAAAACATCCATTGATCTTGACTCCTTGATCGCTATGAAGTGGACTGGTTTTGTTAAAAAATCCACTACCACCCAAATAGCATCATGTCTTCCCTTAGCTCGAGGTAATCCAGTAAAAAAAATCCATTGAGATGTCCTACCACTTCCACTGAGGAACATATAACGGCTAGAGGAGACCACCAGGAATGCGGTGTTCGGCCTTCACCTTCTAGAAGTCAAAACATCAAGACACAAACTCCGCAACACATGCTTCAGCCCAGGCCCCCAAAACTGATTTCTCAAGGCTCAGTACATCTTTGTAATGCCAAGATGAAATAATAAAGGTGAACTATGAAACTCTCTGAGAACCATATCATGCATGTCCAGAGGAACAAAAAGAATTCCATGATACAACACTCCGAGTTGTTCATCCTCAGACCAAACATCAGGGTCCTCGCCAAAAAATAAACTTGGTCTCTATAAACCTCCACCTGAAGATCCCCCAACCGGGACTCTTCCACCTGCTGCACCAGAGATTACTGCACCATCATCTGAAAAATACAACCTCTACCCCTAGCTTCTCCCATATCGAGATGAAATGCAAACAATTTTTCCATTACTTTCCAGGAATCACAAAATTCATGCACTGCATCACTATGTGACTTCCGAATGATCATATCAACTGCAACCCCAAGCTAGTAGAAACTAGATTGATCTCCAGCCTACTCTAAGTGACTTGAAAATTATTTTATATATACATAGGGTGAGTATAACTGTATACTCAGTAGGATCCTCCTTGAATCATCTTGTACAAAAGTAAAGAAATCATGATAATGCACAGTGAACAACAAGTGAAACTAACTCGACACCTAAACAGATATACTATGTTCCCAGCCTCACCATGAATACTCTCACTAAGTATTGCATACAAGATTAAGTCATATAATAAAAAATATCAAGGGTACCCATCTACTACTTTCCCACTGGTTTTCTGCATTTCCCCAATGTCGCACGCCCTAACCATTTCTCTCTAAAAAGGCTTGCCCACATACACCTGGGTGAAGCACCACAACATGCACCTCATGCAAAAAAAACCACCACGTCCATGTAAGAAAAGTAACCCCATTGTTTTTGGGATCCACCACAGCTCACATAACATGTATTATATGTCGGTTATTAAACCTCAAAACATTATATCCCATAAACCGATTAAGGATCCTCAAGCCATCATATCCTATACATGTTATACCTATAGTAGTCCATAGGAAACTATATCCAGAATATATGTGGGTGAATAACCACAAGCCATTACAAACCTCTACAGACATATATGGGGAAAATTAACCACTATGCCTACCAGCACAAGTAACTACCAAGAGAAGAGAGCGGGGCCAAAGGGGGTAGTCGGCCATCCATCCTCCCACCAGAATGTTGGGGGAAAACACCCCCTAGGGCTTAGAATCCTTGGGGTGTCAGTATCCCTAACTAATAGGGGGTATTAGTGTATAGAAACACAAAAATTACAGAATATAGTATATCTCACAACCACACTATAGTCATAACCTAGTCTTAGACTCAACTGTAGCTAACATCTCTCAGACTACTGGCTGCCACGTCTAAGACTAGGTATCCTATAAGAACACAACTATTTAATGAGCTTTATTACATTACTTAATTCCCTTTTTAGTTTCACTTTTCGTTAATTAATTATTTAAACATTATTTAACCATGAACAATTCCACATTATATTTCATTAGCATCACACCCAAAGTCCACTGTCCCTTTTGAATTGTAACCTCACCATTACGTCCCAGTAAGCTCCAACCCCTTGGGTTAACATACTTTATTAAATCATTTATCAAAAATATTATTACTTTCCCATAATCCCATGCATTCTAGAAAGACATTCTATGCTACTAAACACAAGGGGTCTCAACTCGGTGGGTAGATGAACTACCCATCACGTCATTTCCACAAATAGAAAGAGCATAGACCCATCCTACCTCATGGATATGAACACAGAAAGCACATGGAATACCCCGCGTGTATTCTCCCCTTTTGGAAGGAAGGTAAGAAAAACAACTTCCTTGAGCGGTGGGTAAAGTAAAGAGGATAAACAACCAACAAGAATCAGCAAGAATCTAAACATTCGCATCTAACCCATTTCATCATCCGCAGTATCCTCCCTGACACCCACATGCATAAACCGATGCATCTGGCCACTCTAGGCATCAACTGATTCCACAAAAAATAGGCCACCATGCCCCCACATATCACAACATCCATCCAGGCTCACATCACAACACAAGCAACAATGAAACAAACATCATATCAATTAGTCTCATGGCCCTTAAACAAGAAAGAGGGTAACTTAGAACCCTACAAGGAATTAACTTTTATCAAACAACTAGTTCTTTAATCCATATATAATTAACCGATATATTATTCACAGGTTCCAAATACATGAAACCTAAACAGTAAGATATCAAAAATTGATTAAACATGCTGACTAAATTAATTTGATTAGAATAAAATTACCACAACAAAAATCAGATTCATTCGCATGCCTCTTTATCTTTATCCAAACAATTATCAATTAATTTAGGATTTATGTTCTTTACCAATTTCCATCAAGAATGAAATTCTAAACAAATAAATCATATATATCACACTATATAGCAAAACAAGAGGCAATAATATACGAACGATATCAATTTATTTATCTAGTTCAAATATTTATTATGTTAATTCCACTGTGTTGCAGTGGGATAAAACATGATTACTATAAAGTTGCATGTAAAAGAATAGAGAATCAATGAATCCCCTACCTCAAATGGTTTATGATGTTCTTTATATGATAATGAGCCAAAAAATGGGTTACAATCACCTCCCACCATGACAACTGTACCCACCCGAGGGTGCAGAGACACCAACACACCGATCAAAACCCAAGAAAATTCCATTAGGAACATGGAGATAGAAATACATA
The DNA here is from genome assembly GCA_963277665.1 of Viscum album. Classification (NCBI taxonomy): domain Eukaryota; kingdom Viridiplantae; phylum Streptophyta; class Magnoliopsida; order Santalales; family Viscaceae; genus Viscum; species Viscum album. Next base: position 1,434,073,833 of record OY728141.1, read on the forward strand.
AAAGGTCAAGGAGAAATAGAAGGAGATGGACCCAAAAGAATGATGATAGATAATACCTTATATTGGAGACTGAACCATACTGTTTGGTTTCATAAAAAATATAGGAGAATCAATTCATGGAGGAAATTTTGATTGCAGAACTATTACGGGAAGGAATGGAAGGTTTGAGCATCTCACAACTGAGAACAAGGAGGAATAACTATGGAGGAAGATATATCGTCCCTTTTGAAGATTCAATGGAGAATTGGTTTAAGATACACTGGATTTTCCATTAAAAGGGGATTACATTAAACCACGTGGTTTGACCACGTAAAAGAATCCCAATATATAGGAAAAATTAATATAGGAGTTGTAGCCATTGAATCAGCATTAGAGTCCTTAAAACGAGACTTTAAATGCATTTTACATCAAAGGAAATGTCAAAGGGGAGAAACTGTAGGAAGTTGGAAACACTGTTTATGAACATGAAAATTGGAAGAAGAAAATAGAGGCTACCGTTGAACCTGATCATTCTAGAAACACTGTTCATGAACTCATAATTTGGAAAAGGAAATAGAGGCTTTCGTTGGACCTCACCATTCTGGAAACACTGTTCATGAACACAAAATTTGTTAAAGGAAATAAAGGCTATTGTCAGACCACACAGTTCTAGAAACACTGTTCATGAACTAAAAAATTTGAAAAGGAAATAGTGGCTACCGTTGGACTTCACCATTCTAGAAACACTGTTCATGATCTCAAAATTTGGCAAAGGAAATAGACGCTTCTGTTGGACCTCACTGTTCTGAAAACACTATTCATGAACTCAAAATTTGGAAAAGGAAATAGAGGCAACTGTTATACCTCACCGTTCTGGAAACACTGTTCATGAACTCAAAATTTGGAAAAGGAAATAGAGGCTACCATTGGACTATTCACATAAGGTTACCAATGACACTGTTCACATAAGGCTACCATTACACTGTTCACCTAAGGCTACCGATTACACTATTCACAAAAGGTTCTTGTTGCACTGTTCACATAAGTTTACTATTGAACTATTCATATAAGGTTCCCGTTGCACTGTTCACATAAGGCTACCGTTGGAACTTTTCACATAAGGCTACTGCTGCACTGTTCAAATAAGGTTACCGATGACACTGTTCACACAATGCTACCATTGGAACTATTCACATGAGGTTACCGTTGTACTGTTCACATAAGGTTACCGTTGTACTGTTCACATAAGGCTACTTTTGGAACTGTTCAAATAAGGCTACCGTTGCACTATTCACATAAGGTTACTGATGACACTGTTTACATAAGGCTACCGTTGGAATTGTTCACATAAGGTTACCATTTCACTGTTCAGATAAGGTTACCGTTGCACTGTTCACATAAGGCTACCATTGGAACTATTCACATAAGGATACCATTTCACTGTTCACATAAGGATACCGTTTCATTGTTCAGATAAGGCTACCGTTGGAACTTTTCAAATAAGGATACAGTTGCACTGTTCACATAAGGTTACTGATGACACTGTTCACATAAGGCTACCATTGGAACTGTTCACATAAGGTTACTATTGAACTGTTGACATAAAGATACCGTTTCTCTGTTCACATAACTAGAAATTTGGAAATGTTTTGGGGGATAAGTCACCTTGACCTCCCAAAATAACTTAGAAAACAGATTTTAGCAATGGAATGGACGAGAGTGGTCCGAGTCATTACAATATCCATTTTTCTAAAGGTAGTATACATGTATGGTTGTAGCATGGATTGTTATGATATATAAAGAATATTTTTCTTTTAAGATGTAATATCTATGGATAAGAATTTTAATTACTTATATTTTATCTCAATAGATTAAATAGATCCACTTTGGTGAATTATTTTAATGAAGTACACATATTATATATTCTATCCATTTTTTTTCATTCAACTAACATTTTTGGATATATGATAACAATAAATCCATTTCAATTCCTAAAAAACTCTATTATTATTTTTTGAAAAGGGTTTATATTACATTTTGGGATCTTAATTAAAATATAATTTTTTCATAATTTATTTAAAAAATTCATTTCATTAAAAAATAATTCCAAAATCATCATACGATTATTTTTTAGAATTTTTTGAAAATATAAAATTTTCAACGAATAGTGAAAAATACTATATTTGAATAATATTTTTCATTATATTTCTTGAATTTATATACATAAAATTTATTTTAAAATTGAATTAAAATTATTTTAGTTAAATTATATTCTAATTTACATAACTTCTGTCATTTGATTCAATTTATTTTTTATTATATATATATAATCATTTATTATTTTTAAAAACATTTTTCATGGAAATCTGCATTTTCATCACACTTGAATATTTTATTTTAAATTAAACTATACAAATTAGGTTAGTTTAATTTGATTAAAATTATTACATATTTGAAATAATCATAATTAATCTTATCTATAAAGCTCAATTTCATTTTTGACCATAATAAATAGTGAGAAGAGTAAAAATTAATTTCTGCCATTAAGGTTTAAATGAGTTTAATTTCTGGAAACAATAGTTATGATTCTAAAGTTTCCAAAGTAGTAAGGGATTACCATAACACTTTTACTTCATTGAGACACATGCCACATTCCACAAATGTTTCTTTTAAGTGGTGTATAAACTAACCCTGAATTTAATTTATGATGGTTCTTATTAAAATTATGTGTATTTATATATCTAATTTAGAATATCTCTTTAATATTGTTTATGATTAAAATGTTACCAAATTTGTATGGGTTTTATGTTACAATTTCAGTATTTATTAGGATTCTCATTGATTTTGTTTATAATGATTAAATTTTATGTTCTACATCACATGAATTTTCATGAATTTTCTTATTCTTAGGTTAAATTTTTAGAATACTTTTTTCCATTCATTATGCACTCTTTATGAACTCAACTTCTAAAAGGAATTTTTATAAGGAAAATCCTACATTATTTCCCCATTTTTTCAAAAATTACTTTCCTCCCTTATATATGTTTTTTATATTGTTTTAAATAATTTTATATTAATATCCAATTATGATTTAAATACATTTTAAACCATTATTTTATTTTTTAAAATTATTTTTTCAAAGAATCAACTTACTGTTTTTTGGAATGGAGTTATTATGAATTTTTAACAAAACCATGAAAATAATATTTTCTTAACATATATGACATGTAAAAAAAATTCCACCATAATGACCACTAAATTGTTTGAAGTATCCTATACATTTTTTAAAAGTTAAATTTCTAGAAAAGTAAGCACATAATATTTTGGAAATAATTTTATTTTTAATTTTATTTACAATGTGTAAAGGTAATTTTCATCAATAAATGTTCCATATGATATTTCAGAATTATTTTATATATATGATAATATACTTTGATGTTATTCAATAATTAATAGCGGTATAATATTATGATACTATACTTATTTATTATCATTTTGATATATGATTATGATTATGAATGAAATGATGTTAATGAAACCCATTCATCTTTTTGTGTGTTATTCTATAATTAAATGATTAAAATATTTAAACAAAAATATTTAAATGGGGTATATTAGGATTAAATGACTATGAAACCCATTTCTTCATTGGATCTAAAATGATAAATATTTTATGATCTTGTTTTACACTTCTTTATGATTTTAATTATGTGATGGGTGGGAACAATATTTCCATCCAATGCATTGGGTAATGATATATAAATCATTATTTAATCATGTTATCCATGAACCAGATTTTAGGATTAAAATGATATTTTTTATACCTTATTTCATGTCCTCAAGGCTATGTGTGGACCTGAATTAATGTCTACATGGTTATGAATGGAATTATTTCATGTCTATGATTTTACACATTCACCATCATTCAAATCCATTGCGTTATTCATGGACTTATTTTTAAGGTCCATAATAATTATATGAGGGGCTGATTACATGTCATAAAAATAATGTGTGGACCTATTTATATTTTATTATTTCCACAATTTTATAAGAACATGTCTTTAAAAATTCCTATTCCAATTTTATGATATCAGGGTTAATTTTTTCTTTATAATTTATGTCTTATAAACATCCAATCATTAATTCATGAATCGTGGTTACATGATATGATATGTAGGGTATTATTTTTAAATGTTTACATTATATTATTATATCCTAATATACATGTTATGTATATGTGATCATTGATATCTCCATTGATTATCCTTATAGAGCAAATGAGATCACAATTTCTTATGATTCCCTCTAGTTATTATGAATAATGTTTTATTTTGAGTATCTATAAGGGGATTACTATGTAAGAGTATCCTTGTGAGATATTTCCAATAACCATGTTGAAATTAGAAGAGTGTGATTCTAGTATCCAAATATAGTAAACTATTATGGTCCTCTGGAGTTTATTTGTTTTTGTTAATGAACATACATATATTAATATATAACATTTATGTATTAAAATCTTGGGTCCCTATATTCAACATGAATGAAAATTATAACTATTCAATTGGTTATTACTACCATAGGTTTAATTCAAAAAATTTGGGGGTATTCTTATGAAGTACATTTATTTTTATCTCCCACTAAATCATGTTCTCATGTTACCAATAAAAATTAAAAAAATTCAATCTTTAAACACACACAACATTCAGATAGTGAAAATAAATGAGGGAAAAATATTTCAACTCTTATAATGACAATGATAAAATCCATGGATTATAGACCAATGACATTCAAATGAACCATTGGATAACAATTATCATTATAGGGGGTACAACGGTTTCTGAAATATATATTTTTTTACTTAGGGACACTCTCTAATATTATATATTCCCATAACTATTTACAAAATAAAATAAAATGTTATATGAGATGATGATCTCTTAGAAAGATTCATTAGAAATGATGAACACATGAATTTATATGTAGTTATTATTATTATTATTCTCCTCAATTAAATACTAATATTTAAAATAATTCCACATATAATTATGCTCATCTCTTTTTATCAAGATAAATAATTTTTATACACTTATCTCAATTATGTAAATTATCAACAAAATAATGTTCAAATTAATAAAAATTCTTCTCCATGAACTTTCTAGATGAACCATTCTAATTATATTATCAAAAATCCCATTGATCAATAAATATGATGTAAAACTCTAATATATAATCAAAAAAATTTTAAATGACTACAACTATGATAATTTCTTTGTTTTTTAATTATTGAAGTATTAATTATATAATTTTAATGTTATTTATAATAAAAAAGCCTAAACTACATTGAGATATACATCAATAGGGTAAGAACTCTTATAAAAATACCCATTCATAAAATTCTATAGAATCATGGTAACAACACAATGTTTCACGTAACACATTTACTAAGAAAATGTTTATTCATGTATATTGTTAGACATGAAAAACCAAAATAAAAAAACACACATGGAGCATTATTAAATAAAATTATAAAATAATTCCATTATTATTTATCAATTGTGTTAGATTTTATAAATAGTGATAACCAAATGTCAAGATAAATAATGTTATATTGAATGATGAAATTTGGTAGTAGAATTCATCCTTTTAAATCCCATTTATCTTATGATGATATAAAGTTGTCTTCTCTAGGGTTGTCTCTGAAGCTGGTCCAAGATGAAAGTCAGTAGGTGTGGCCTGAGGCATGTCATTTATGGAAATAATTTAAAGCTCAAAAAAAGTTCCCCAATGTCAATATTTTCAAAATCACCTCCTCTGAAACCTACTTCAACATATCACATTAGTAGTTATTAAAAAAATAAAATCAAGTATTTTGGTATGTAGATAGTTTGATCCAGTAAAAATTAAATTATGATTAATATAGTAGGTGTTTCACAATTTGATAGACTGGTTACTCTAAATAACATGGAATTGAAAATATACACTTATATTGTAACACCCCAAGATTTCATAGTACGTTATTTTTTTTAAATTAATTCAATAACTTGCGCTACACACAACACCGGGTTCGAGCGCACCACAAGATTACCAAACTAGCCATTCAAAAGTGGTTTTGAATATATTAACTGAATATTGAACTATATATATATAATAATTATAATTTTATAATCCATACTATGAGTTTCTTAGACATAATGTAAGAAAAAAATCATTTTTTTCAGATAAAAGAAGTATTTATTTCAAAAAATGCATTTTACCGCCTTTTAATGATGAGCCCTTTTTAAATGAAATATTTGAAACTTTTATATATTCAATTTTACAAAATAAAATTCTTCTTTAGAATTGGGACATAGGAATTTAGTTTCAATATTTTTTTGGTGTTTTTCTGATAACTTTCATATTTGGGCGAATAGTGAAAAATACTATATTTTAATTTAAAACAACTTATTTAATCAAAATAATTTATAGTGTTAAATTGTTCATTTTAATGGTTTGGAAGTAAAAATAGATTATATTTTTAACATTTAATCCAATGCTGGTCATTTTAAGTAATTTCACTTTGAGATTGGACGTAAACAAGTGTCAATATTTTGATAGATATTGTTTCTTAAAAATAGGCCTTTTGGTTTTGACAATGGGAATTAATTTTAAATTAATAAACGCAACTTCTATATTTTGAATTTGGTAAAATAGACTTAATTTATAAATCTGGAATATCAAAATCAGCTTAGGGTGAATTTTTGATATTTTTTTGAAAACTTTCAATTTTTGATGAATAGTGAAAAACACTGAGTTATTGTTTAAAAGAGACTTTTTATTTAAATAATTATTTATTTTATTTAAATTTATTTTAGGTCAGAATAGATACAAAATACCTATATATGTTCAATTTAATTCAATGAATCCATTTTTTAATAATATGAGATATATAAAATTGTATTGAACTTTTCACCGTCTTTTACCCACCTCCTAGGAGAATTTGCAAATTCACATAAAACTTAATTTTACCGCTTCTGTGAGTTGAATTTTGAAATTCTGAGAGACACGGTTAATATCAAGGAGTAAAATTTGGTTCAATAAGATAAAAATAAGTTTTTGTGAATAGTAACTTTTTACTTTTATTTACCACAGTTAAAAGTAAAGAGGGTAATTAAGGGTAAAAATGATATTATTATTACCCTAATACATATCCTAATTCTATTGTATAAGTATAATTCGACCAAAAAAAACCTTAATAAAATATCAACCTCTTTGGTCCACTTGGATTAGATTAGGACATTTATTATTATTAAATTCAAAGAAGAGTTAAAAGAGTTAAAATAAAAGTTTAGTAACTAAAGAATTTTTAATATAGGGTTATACATAGGAAAAATTTGACAATAAATATTCATTAGAAAGATATTAATATTTCCTACATAATGGTATTTTATTTATAATTTTTAGACATTAAATAATTTAATTTATTTATGACATAATGGTGATGCAGTAAGGAATGGATGATTATCACCTATCTATTGGTTAGAGTTCTGGTGATCATCTATAATGTGTATAATGAATATTTTGTCGATTCCATGGTGATTGTACAAATTTTTGTAGTGAATCGTTTTTTTATTTTAAATTAGGGGGGTTTATAGCTTAGGATAAATTATTTATTAATGATTTTTAGATTAAAAGTTTAATAATGATAAAGATTACTTAATTATTAGAGATAAAATATTATGTTTTCCATGAGATTTATAAAACATATAATTTAATTAATATCCACTCTCTATGAATATTTGGTTTTAAATTCACTAGTTAGGCTTTAAACCAACCCCCAATGAGGGTTTTAATATATACCAATTCTCATTAATGTTAAGTTCAATATTTCATGGACCTATGAGTATTTATGGTTCCAATAATCTATGGAATCCACTTTACAAACAAGGTGTGTCCATAATAATTGGCATATCCAATTTCACATACAATTTAAAGAACATAAAAAGAGAGAAAGATCTCAATTACATTAAATCACAAATTATAACTCACTCCAATGTATTTTTTACTCAGTGTTTGGGATGGTTAGTTATCTATTCAATTATTTACATGTTTATGAGTTTAGAAGGTAATTAAATTATTGGGAAAAGAAATGTTTTGTGAAAAGAACACACACCCCACACACATGAATAGTGCACTTTGGATTGAATGAGAATGTGAAATAGGGAAGGTTTTTTTCATTTAAACTATATTAATACCATTAATATTATATAAAATAATTTGGATGAAAATAATATAAGATGATAATTATTCATTAATCATTATACGAAATTGAAAATAAATTATTCTATTATAGTTGAAAACAATTGAATCATATGAAAATAACGGGTAGAAAAAATGTATCGTAAGTACAAAAATGAGTTTTTGAGGTCATTATAAGGCCTTTTCATGGATTTTTTCATTCCAATGTATCCTATTAAGTGCTAAACATCGAACCCCTTTCAAGGAGAAGAGTGGAATGTATTTATTTTCCAAGAAGGTGGACTGTTTGAATTCCAAAACTGCCCCTCAATTTGGAACAACCATTTTACCTTTTGATGGATGAATCTAGAAACGTATTCTTGTTAAACATTTTAGATATGGACGTTTAAGCATACCCTCAAAATTTATATTCTACAGGACTTTTGAATCCAATTATATGATTTTTTTTACAAAACCATACATTGATTTGTTTGATTATATATATGTTTTCAAAGTCCACAACGTGAATGGGTTTTAGGATAATTAAATTATATCAAATTATAATTTTTTTTCTAAAAAGTTATGATATGATATCATTAACTTATCTACATTAAATAATATCCCAATCAAACATCTATATTGGTAGGAATGTCAATATTTAGAGGACGTACTCAAATCCAGAACATAATTTTGGTCTTGAATACTATGTATATATTGGGCCCCTTAATGGTTGATTTGGGTCTTCAAAATTTTGTAAAATCTATTTCTAGATATACAATAACATATTACAATTTTTCATTAAATTTTGGATTCTATATTGAGCCCAAAAATTCAATCATCATAGTTGGACCGGTTTTTATCATAGATTAGTTGGGTCATTATATGTTGCCCATATATCCCTTTAAATGGCCTAATTAGCCATAGATGTAGTTTAATTGTTTTTATTAATTTGAATAAGGTACCCTTAAATGTGAATAAAAAAAATTGTATCATTAGAGATAGATTTATGATTATTATAGTATGTTTAATTGAGTATAGATTTTTTTTAAAATGATAAAAACATATTAAATATTAAAACATGGGTATTACACACAATTATGAACTCTTCCATGAATATCAGTAAATATGGAATATAAAAAAGTTATGAATGATTTAATTACATAAAATTCCCCAAAAATAATGTGGTTAATCTTCTCAACCACATGAAACAAAAAAACAAAAAAAATATCAATTTTCACTAAACAATTTTTTTTCACCGATCAGGGGAGGGAAATACTAGTTTAGTCATTCATAAATAATTACAATAAAATTTATTAATACAACTTTGTTTCAATAAAATTTAATTTTCATGTACAACATTTGAATTGGATAATGGGGGAACTCAAAACTTACTCCTCTCAAGATGATGTAAATTTATTCAAATAACTTCACACTTTCATAAATTAAAAGGGAAAATCATAATGGTTCTAATAGCTCTAAAATTATATTTCCTACTCTAAATATCGCAACAAAGAGGAGGTATTTTTTGGGGGTTTTAGTAGATATGTTATGGTAATGTTATAATTTCCAAGAGAGATGAAAAGTTGGTGTAGTAACCAACCTAAAAAAAGAAATCCATAACTTTTTGACATGCTACATGGAAGGTTATGGGAAAAAATATTGAAAATGGGATGAATTTGTGAAGAAAGACACAAAAGATTTAATTTTTTTAAGAGGATAGAAAGATGAATATATACAAGACAAAAAACATATCCCAATGGCAGAAGAAAATTTTATGCAATGGTTATTTTTTTTCTTATTGTTTAAATTTTATATTTATTTATTTGAAAGTTTTACTTTGAAAAATTATCACATTATTCCATCAAACCTTGTTGGATATCGTCATAAATCCAATTAAAATAGTTATTATAAAATCAGTGGTTAAAGAAAATTTAATTTTTAATCTTCCTCGAACACAACAAATTATTGGTTTTTCATAATTTTTAACCTTTTCATTTTATGAATACTTTTCAATAACTTTTTTAAAAAATGAAAAATATATATTTAAATTCCCAAACCTCATGGAATTATAACCACTCCCCCACAATTAACAAGATACATGACATGATTAATATGATTACACATTTAAAATTAATTAATAGATTCCCAAAATCAAATCCATTCCCCCATAATTTAATTTTAAAAAATTATGCAATGATAATCCATGTAAATATTGGCTGGGAAATGTTTTTGGGATTATAATGTGACTATAGAAAAAGGGTTTCATAATATTGAGTGGGATTTAGAAGGGGGTTAGTGTAAGGGTAATTAGTATCTATTTATATATTTTCTTTTCTCGTGTGTTTTAGAAAATTCCAATATCTTATTAACGTATAGAAAATTAGGAAATCCAACTCGAAGTTCAACAAGCTAAAGGCTCATAATTGATGTGATAAAAAAACAACATTAAAATATTTTCATGGGGGACCATAGGAAGATATTTAATGTTTTTTCTCATGGAAGGGGAAGACTCATTTTATAGAAAAAAACTTTTTCATTGAAAACATATTGGTCTTTTCACAAAATCATTTATCTATGTTTATGATTAAAATAAAATATTTTTTAATGAAACCATGTCTTTTAACTCCTAAAAATGTATATAATGTATTTAAATTTTTAATGGAGAGTAATTTTCAATGTTTTTTTTGGTATATTTTATATATTTTTCATTATTTTTAGGTTTTTTAGTATTTTTAGTATTTTTAGTATTTTTAGTATTTTTAGTATTTTTGTTTTTTAACAATAAAGCCACCCAAAAAGTTGAAAAATTGAAATTATTTATAAAGAGAGTGAAAAAAATTATGTAGAAACATATAATGATATGGGAATAAGAAGAATAGGAGGTAAATGTAGAGATAATGTGATACATTGAAGGAGGAGAAAAAACGGAGGGTTATGGAGTTAAATGGAAATAATTTCCCATGGTCTGTATTTGGTGGGTCATCATCTCCATTTGATAGTGAGTGGAATCCAACAATTGGGGATTTATTGGAAGTCGATGTGGTTCTCAGGGTGTGTTTCCACCCACTGTGATACCTTGAATGATGTCCATTTACTATGAATGTATTTTTAGAAGAGGGTTATTATACTTTCACTGGACCAAATGGTTAAATATTTTTAAAAAATGACATTCCCATTGGGAAAACATTTTACCTGTGAGAATAAAAAATTATTAATTTAAGATAATTTCCATTTCAACTTCATAAAATACCTTTAACAAGATGTTTTTTTCATGGAGCACCTTATATTTACCTTTTAAGTTATTTTAATTATCATTAGAATCAAGTCTAAGATCCTCCTGTTCATTCAACTGTAATAATCTCACTTCACTAAATTTTCACAATAAAAATAAAAAGTTTTCATAGCCCAAAATGAATTATATTGGATTTGAATTGGTAAATTACATGATTTACCAAAATAATAACCTTAAAAGAGACACCCCAATGGTTGTTTTATTGGTAGTATGATAATCCCAAAGCACATCACCAAGTCATTCGGGACTGTTATTACTATAAGATTAAAAAAACTCAAGAACTAATTTCACTTATCTATTCCAAAATTCATCCATTCCATTTATATGGGGTGATACATAGTTTATGAATTATAAATGAACTTATAATCTATCATAAGTTAATACATTTTTAGATTAAAAAAATGGGTCCCTGAATAAATTATCATGGCACGTGGAGTTCCAAATTGTTGGAAAATGTTTATTTTAAAGGGCTCATTTAAAGAATGTGAACCATCCAATCTAGTTAGATTGGCTTATATCTACATAGAAATAATAATAATATATGATAATAAATTGTAATGGGGGATGAATCCCATTCAATATATTCCCCAAACATCAAATATCTCATATAAGAATGAATATTGTTTGTCATTTCATTTCTTTTGGAAATGGTGCTAAGCATTTAGAATATGGGAATGAATTGAAGAACTCAGGTGAATCTATTATGAGTGAAGGATAGAAGAATCCAAAGTACAATACCATTAAATAATTATTTGTGGTCCAAATTTTATACCTCTAAGAATTTAGTTAAGGAATTACAAGATGGAGGAATGTTTATCCTCATAAAAAAATCTCAAAATACCATGCGAGACCCAGTTATCCAACGATTATTATATTAAAAAAAAATAGTATTTTGAATCAATTTTTATCCTATATTAATTTTATTTTGGAATATTTTCATGAAATACACCAGAAACTATGTAATTTTAAATTGTTTAATAGAATGATAAAATTAGAGTGAGGTAAGAAAGGTGTTCAATTGGAAATTCAAGCTCAATTATTTTATAATGAAGAGAATTAGAAATTCATACCATGATATCGAAAAATGTTTTTCATTACATGTTTTATCATAAATCACAATGTAAAAACCTCATGGAATTAGTATCCATAGTATTCTCCCTAGTTTTGAATCAAATTTCTTATGTAATAACATTAGATATATATGGTCTATAGAAATAATGAATTTTACACATTAGAGACGAATTCAGATCTTATCTAATGAAAAAATATAGCTAAGAGTTAATTACCAATTATAGTGTAATGATATTTATTTTCATCAAATGTTTTTGAGGCATAATATATGACATTAAGATTATTATCTCATCATTGACCAAGTACAGACCCAATGGCCTTATCGAAAGAATCAAACATAACATCAAAGGTTAATGAAAAATCTAAGGGATGAATTTTCATGGAATATGTAGAAATAAAATTTAGTTAAATGAAGTTTATCTTTCAAGACTCATTGAATTGTAATGTAATATCATTTTAGATTAGGTGAGTGAGTAGTATTGAAATATTATAGTTGTTCTGGTTGAATCACCAATAGAAACTATCCTGAACAAGGAATGGACAAATGTACCTAACTGATATTAGGTGAGGAAGTGACTGGATTGCCTAAAATTTTGTAGGATCATCTTTAACACCATATTATGAAATTATGATCCCTAGAATAATCCCATTGATATCAGTGAAGTGAAATTTCTATAAAAATTCAACAAAAAGATATATTTAAAAAACAATTATAGGACCATAAACAGTTAATGCAAGAAGTATTCAATTTAATCACCATAAATGTTAAATTCATCCATGAATACCTTCATGTAATACACAAAAAATTAAGAAATTTACTCATTATACACCTCTAGAATATTACATAAGAATTGAAAAGAAAAATAAGAAATTCTTCTATATGAATATATTATAATGGGGACCTTGAATATAGTATTTTCTTGTTCCTTATGTGCAATTGAAATTTGGATTTAGAGCATGTATCCATAAATAATGAAATATTTATACTTCATCAATAATAATTATATAATTTTATCAAGTATGGGAAGTGGGTTTTTACATTTTTGTGTTTCATTATTCATTTTTTGATAATCGACCAATATATACAATTTGTTTTTAACTTGATTTGTGACTACCTCTCCATGTTTATTTGTGAAAACATTTATCCCCCCTTGTAAGGTACCACATGAATCATACTAACCTAAAAAATATTATAAATTTTTGTAGATAATATTATCTTTTATAAGTTTGGTGATCCATTCCCTAGCTACTTCATGTATGAGTTTATTTAGCCTTCTTTGAGGCTGCCTAATGGGATTGATTGATTCTTATAGATGGATATGAAACATGAAAAGGGAATGGTTTATTCTAGGAATTTCATCTTGGGTCCAAAATATGGAATTTTTGTTTTCATCTATCACCTGTACATGTTTGTAACTCATTTTTAAAAATTTTAGTAGAGAAAATGTTTAGAAACAATTGGTCATGGAATATGAATTCATATCATAGTTGTGTAGGAAGAGGATTTAGATCATTTTCATCCTTTATTTGTGAAGAATTCAACATAAAAACATTGTATGGGATTTCAGTTGGATTTGATTCATTTTACTCCATACTATCCATGGTGGAAAATATAGAGATCATAAGTGAGATGGGATTCCAAAGTGTCTTTGTGATCCTCATAGATTCATAGAGTCTATTAATGAAAGGTAAACATAAAATTGTCCATTTATGAGTTTCTTAATCACAGTTAAAATTTCACAAATGTTACTCTCATTATAATACTAATAACATGATTTAATATGGTTAATTTGACTCATAGATGTTTCCATGGAATCATGGATAGATAATGTCGAGTGATTCTCAGATGGGTATCACATGGATTGAAAATATTGAACATGACCTGTTGGTCACCAAATTCCAAGGATTAGATACCAACATAGATATAGATTTTGGGGATTGTAGTCTTGAGGAATATTGTTCATATAATCAAGGGAGATAGAGAAGTAGGTATCTCACCATCCATGTGATGAATATAAAAACCATATAGGAAGAAAAAAAATCCTTGACCCAGATAAGGACATAAACGATTGTTCCCTCTAGATCGGTAGTTCATAAATTGGGTAAATCTATACCATCAATCATTTGGTTATTTTGACCTAGACCTAGGGTTTGAGAATTTGGATTTGGGAATAAAATTATCAATGATCCTAGGATAATAAGTGCACTATCAATGTTGGAACTCCCTATTTGGAATGGAACTGTAAATTCGCCAAGATTTTTTAACATAATGGGAATATAAAACTAGATTGAGATGTTTTTGGTGGTCCTAAGATATACCTTATGGGTGAAAATTTGTTTAAGAAGCATTGAATAATTTTAGATTTTTTTGACAGAATCGAAAATGGAAATGATGAATTAAACATGTGTAATCATGCCATTAATTTCAAAATTAGGATCAAAATGATCCATAATCATAGATATGGATTGAGGAAAAAGAATTGGGCTCCTTAGTGGGATGACATGAGGTGGGGGTGTGGCTTAATCATCCTTTTCTAGCCTTTGGTTTTTAATTTTCCCAATTGGATATTTCAGGGTGCATTCTAGGGTTCATTTTTAGGAAAGTAAAAGAAATTATAGTTAAAAGAGATATTTATAATACATTAATCTTGGGTTGGTAAATAGTTGATATGAGGTTTGGGAACAATTATATTGTTTTTTCTAACTTAGGTTGGATTACTGTCAACAAATTTGGTTTTTCATTTTTTAAGGCTAGAATTGGTGAAGGTGGAAAGATCTTACAATGTACATACCAATTTATTTTTTTGAAAAATATAAATATAACTTATTGGTATTTATATGATTTCGATTCTTGGTGATGTTCTTGTATTCGATTTGGAATTGGGAATCATCACTGGGATAGTGGATTCCGGGAGGACCATGGGGAGGATTTTTCCTTTGATGTTGATGTGTAAAAGGTTAATGTTTTTGAAAGTATCCATATTAGAATTGGTTTGGATTTTTTTAGGTAATTGATGATAATAATATATGGGATTTATATATTACAATCCAATGTTAATGGTAGTAGAGAAAGAATCGGAGTTGTGTTGGATGGATATTCTACTGAATTAACCTGATTTTTGATGGTTTGTTTTCCTCTATTTATATGATACATTAAGCTACATTATACGGGATGGATATGATGGATCATATTGTAGTTGTGAAAATGTTTATATTGGATGAGATTACGAGGTGTAGATTCTATTGTTTTTGACAGGTGAATTTAATAGAGATTATTGATATGAAGAGGTTGCAGCTTTGCTGGCCATGGTAAGTTTATAAAAAATACTAGTAAACTCACTCATCCACATAGTCATATTGTTGGGATCTATGGATTTATTCTATTGTACTTGTTGTAATTGAGAATTTTCTTGAGTATGGAATTGTTTCATGTTTGTAGCCATGTTTCTTAGGAGATCACATGCATCTAAAGGATTTTTTGTCAATAGGAGCTCTGCCACTTGCATCATCAATGATATTTCTCTCCATAGTCAATAACCCATCATAGATATATTGGATCATGATATGTTAATGGATTTGTTGGTGTGTCCAGGTTTCTAGAATATTTTTGAACCTATCCTAGTAATCATGGAGTGAAATATTGTGGAATTGATGGATAATACTAATTTCCATTTGGATAAAAACATTTTAAATAGTGGGAATGAAATACTGTAAAATGAGAAGCTTCATGTCAATCCATTTTTTGTAAAAACCTAAGAGGAATGTAGTATATATATAAATTTGAAGAGTTATATATGGTGAAAAGGAATGATCAGTGTTTTATTTCATCATCCAAACCCTATTAGGATTCATGGTAGAGAATAACACATGGAACTCAATGTGTTGAAGATGGGGATACTTACTAGAAATCCCTTGGAAATGATGAAATAGATGAATCAAACAAGATTGGAGTTCAAAATATGAATCAATATTAGGGTATTGATTACCACATGGTGGGTAATTCATATTATGTGCGGTGAGTTTATTAAGGGGTTTTTTCTATAGGATTGTCAATGTGTATTTAAATTGGATGGACGATGAGTGGACCTCGAGTGTTTTGACAATCCCTAATATTCATCCTCATTTAGAAAAGTGTTCTATAAATTTCAGGGAGAAAAATGATGGATTTTTTCCGAGGCTTTGGGGAATTTATTGATGTTTTGAAAGAATATGGAATAAAAGGTTTTATTTGGGGTTTTTTATTTTATGATTTAATATGCAAAGGTGGGATTTTAATTTGTCCTTTTTTAATTTTTGTGTTTTTTAATTTTTGTTTTATTTCACTAATAAAAAATCACCGAATACATGTCACACCTCCCTATCAATGATAAAATTTTATGCATTATGGATTGTCTCATATTTACTATTAAATGGTCATGTACCTTTATATAATTTGTATAGTCACACTCGGATCAAATCCTTAGTGATAGTACACATATTGTAGGAAATTGTTTTTGTTTTTCCTTATTAATAGGGTTTTTTGGAAAGATTAGCTTAAATGATTTATTGATGAAATTTTATTTAACAATTTAATAATGATTTATTTGAGTTTATATTAGGGATGTAATATTATGAATCCCTTGATCTTTTCAAAAAATATCATTTATTTAATATCAACCTCACTAGATGATTTTGATCAAAATTTAATGTTTTGGATTTAATCCAAGACTGAACTTGGGTTATAATCATTATCAATTATCATTGATATATGCTTCAATATTTCATGAACCCATATATATTTAAGGTTACAATAATATGTGTAATCCACATGTCTAACAATATGTGTCAATAATCCATTACATATCCTATCTCACATACACAATGTTAATTTAAGGAACATTAAAAGAGAAAAAGTTCTCAATCACTTAACATCCCCAAATTATGACTCACCCAAAGAGATGATTTACTCAACCAATAGTATGGTTAATACTACATATTATTATTTATATGGAGGATAAAAATAATGGGATAATAAATGAGTTTTGATATGAACACACACACACACACACACGAATAGTTAAGAGATTAAAAAATACACTTTTGATTGAATGAGAAGGAGAAATAGAGAAGGGTTTTTTCCTTGATTTAAAATATTTTATAATGATTAATATTAAAAATTAGATTTTGTATGATAATAAAAGATTATGATTATGATTCATGCATTAAAAAACCAATTAAATTGAAATACAATTACAAATGAAAATAGTCAAACTATAATAAAATAAAGAATGATGGAAAGGTATCCAAAGAAAAAAATGAGTCTAGAATATCCTCCCGAGATTTTTTAATGAATTTTTTATACAATTGTATTCTTCTATGTTCTTAATTGTCAATACCATGAATGGAGAATAGATAATGATATTAATGGACCATGTTGGTGGACTGCCTTCATTCCAAAACATCCCTCAGCTTTTATTTACCATTTGATCTTTTATACATTTGAATATAGATATATATTCTTCATAAATGTTTTATATATGGATTTATAAATTAAACCCTCCAAATTTGGAAGACATTAGACTTTGGGAGCCAAATATATGGATTTTTTCCTAAACCATCAGTTGTTGACCATATTTATCTAGAAGGTTTCAAAGGAAACAATATGAATGGAAATTAGGCCATGAATATTCCATCAAATACAAACCATTTATTATTAAAATATGGGATCTTATATCTTTAATTTCTCCACAAAAATTTACATTTATTTTGGACATATATATTATGAGGAAGGTAAGTATTTTTAGGATATACTCGAATCCTATATATAATTACAGGCTTCAAATTTAGGCATATATTAGGCCCCATAAAGTCCGATTTGGGCCATTAAATTTTTATCCAAGTTTTTTCTGGATATCCAATAACATATTATGGATTTTCATTAAATTAGGGCATCTATATTGAGCCAAAAAATTCAATCATCATATATTTTCCATATTTCATCACATAGCTGGTGGGTCTCCTTGTGTGGTCCATATGGCCCTTTAAATTTCCGAATTAGCCAAACTTATAGTTGACTATTTTTATTAAATTGAATAAATAAAACTAAAAAAATAATATAAGGATTTAGTTGAGTAAAGAGATTTGTTATTAAAATAGTAAATTGACATGAATTTGGATTATTTTAAAAAATGATAAAAATTATATTTAATATAAAAACATGGGTGTTTCACACAGTTATGAACTTTTACTAGAAAATCATTAAATAGTAAAAATAAAAATTTATGACAAATGATGAAGATAATTTGCTTCAACAATGTATCAAATCTCTTAGGATGATCCTTTAAACTGTTTAATTATTTGGAAATAATTGAGTATATACAGTCTTTAAAACGAACCTAAATAATTTTGGGATCATCTTAAATGAATATAAGGGTATAAATTTCTATAATTCCCATATGATGGAAGGTGGATTCTATATGATGGTAATAGATAAACATAGTTTCTATATATTTCTCCACCTGTGATCCTAGAGAATCCCTCATAGTTTCTAGATTATATGAATCAAAAGTGACCTTTGCTTTATTATTTATTGTGATGATAATATCTTGTTAAATGCCATCTTGATTAATGTGAAACAAATTAGAGGGTGTCAAAAAATATCTTCTAAAACACAGTTCTACACCACCCCTCTTCACAGGTCCAATGAAGACTTTGAAGTGATCGAAGAACTCAAAATGAGTTGGAATCATCCCAAATAAGAACCCTAAATGTTGTGGAATTTTATAGAGAGAAGGTCCTAAAACCATTCATCCTCTTTCAATAATATATATAATAAATATTTTTAAACATTAGTAAAAATATTTCAAATATTATTTATATTTAATATTTATTTTCTTTAATTTTTAATTTA
Organism: Viscum album; assembly: GCA_963277665.1. Lineage (NCBI taxonomy): Eukaryota > Viridiplantae > Streptophyta > Magnoliopsida > Santalales > Viscaceae > Viscum > Viscum album. The sequence goes on from OY728141.1 coordinate 1,434,093,278, forward strand.
TTTTGAATACATTTTATTTATGTATAATTTTTAATATTTATTTATGTATTTATGCATATATAATTAATAATGTATCGAGAAAAATATTAGTCACATTGGAATGTATTTAATAACATTTAATTTTTTTTTATATAATTACTAAAATATAAATATTTTATTTATTATTGAAATAATTTAAAAAATTTGGGATTTATAATTTTAAACGCATACAATTATTAATATTATAATTTAATTATAAATATTTGCAAATGGTGATATTGTTTTAAAATAAATACATATATATAATAATTTTCTTAATTATAAATTATAATTTATAAATGTATTTGATAAGTAGTATTTATTATATCCTAATTGTAATATATATAAATTATTAATAGTTATATACATATATTTAAAATTTGAAAATAAATTAAAATATATTAATTTAAATGTTTAAAATTTAATTTTTTATTCATATAATTAATATGATATTGTTAAAAATATTAATACATTTAAATTTTCCTCTTAGTTGTTAAAAAAATTATATAATTAAATTTCTAATCTTTTTGTATTTTCATAAAAAATTAATAATTTATTATTAATTATATATTTTTATAATGATAAATATTTATCCATTTATCTTTAATAAATGTTTTAACGTGTTACTAAAAGAATATAATATTATTATAAATTATCAATATCCTATTTATGTAATTACTTTTTCGAACATATATATCATTTGAAATTTTTTAATATTTTATTTTAATAAAATGTAATTTACAAAATTAATATATTGAGAATTGAGAATTTATATATATATATATATATATATTTAATATTATAATTTAAAAATAATTATACAATTGTATAATTATTTCTATTATTTCAATTCAATTAATCATATTGAAATATAAGTATGAATTAGTCATGGTTTTTATTTATTTAATAAAATATAAATATTTTTCTTATATAAGTTTTTTAAATTTGAATATATCAATGTTTATAAAAAATTTTCCTATTTAAGTATAATTCCTTATTTTTGATCGATTTATAGATTGATGAAACATTACATAAGGCTTAATGGTTATATAATAGTGTTGTCAAATAAATTTCTTTATAAACACTAAATATAGAATTTTTAAAATATTCTAATTTATGTGAATATTTTTTAGTGTTAATGAAGTTTATTTTTTAGTGTTTTTAGTATGTAGTAGTAATCAGATAAAATTTATTTCTATAGATCCCTAAAAACCCCACCATGTGACCCAGTTAATAAATCCAATATGGATTCCGAACCTAACCAATCCATTTATGCAATATTTTATAATATTTGAGTTAATAAATAAAAGGTATTCCAACTAGAATTTTTATTTAATTATTTTTAAACAAACAATGTACATATATGATTATTTAGTATTGATTATTAATATCTTCATTGAGTAAGTCATTGTTTTTTAGACAGGTATGATAATTGATTTTGTGTTCAACATTATTGAATTTCTTTATTTTAAATTTAAAGTTGTGGACTAATTTTGAAAAATATACCTATAAATATAAATGGATGAAATTCCTTCATAAATTCACAAAACAATTATTTATAAAAGAACTTAATGAGGATTATTTGGTGAATAATCCTACAATTGTTATAAAAAGTTTTAATTATTTTGGCTTATTATTTAACATATTAAAATCAGTGTAGTGAATGCAAATATATGTTTATAGACAAAACTTGAATTTGATATTATATACATTGATCTTCAATGTTCATGGTTTTAAATATCTATGATGTGATCAAATCATATCTTTGAGAATAAAATTAGAAGTATGAATAAAATATGGATTTTTTCCAAATTAAATTTCTTCATATCTATGTATGCTTTTAATTTATATATGATTTAAAAAATAATTTTATCTAATATATTTATTGGGAGTAAATTATTTTGTATCATGTTTTGAGAACATAGTATTGATAATCCAAGTCCATCAAAAAATAATGTTTCTCTAATATTCTAAATTTTTTTCAATATGTGTCTAGTAAATCAATGAATAAACCCTTCCCAAATCAATTAATATTTATTTTTTTAATATAAGAATAATTTTTCATGAATAAAAAAAATAATAGATTATAATTTAATGAAAAAGTAAATTTTATAAATCTTGGACCAAATATGTGGAAGAACTGACTATAACATTGTAAATTGACAGCACTATAGTTTAAATATTGTTTTATATTAAGGAACATAGTGTTTTTAATGAAATGAAACATAGTGTTAGAGCGAGAGATGTTAGATCACATTTTAAAAATAATAATTCAACAATTTTAGTCTTTAGATTTATTATTAAAACAGTGTTTGTAAACAATAAATTGATACCGTTGTGATTTTCTTATGAAAAATTAGAGGATTTATTCACTATATGGAAATTACTTAGCAAAGCTAAATGATTTTACCATGATTTTTCTCTTGGTGTGGCCCTCAGTTTATGGTGTTGGTGAGACTTGGGTAAATATGGGAGATTTCTATCCCAGCTAGGATCATTCCCTCACGATATTTTTCATGATGATTCCATTCACTAAATGAATAAAATATAAACATTAATTATGTTTATGTGGTGTTGGATCTATGTTATTAATTGTCAAAATTTCTAAATATGTTTCATCTAATTCCATCGTTGAACAACGTAATTTAGTCACACTATGACATAGAGATGTTATTGATGATACTAGTGTCAGGATTCATTATCTCACTAAGATATAATTTTATATAAAAATATAGATATTGGAGTACCCCATTTTACCCTTTTTTCTCAAAATAAACTAGAAAAATGAGGCGGGTTTTTAGTGTATCAATTGGCCCCATTAATAGATTTTCATTTATAGAATCTTTAGATTTTTAATTTCACCACATGAGCTTTCTCTCTTCTTATTACTATATATCCATTTATAGATCATCATTAACGAATATTAATGACTTTTTTTGGAGTTATATTCATTATTTTAGTGTTTTTATTCATAGATATCATTTCCTCCATATGTACTATTTCTCTTATGGGTGCATTCATAATGTGTTACATATCCCGTTCAATTGAATTTTTTCACATATTGTTTTTGTTCTTTTGATTGATAATTGTAAATCATGAACCTTATTATATTAGCTGTATAATATTGATATAGCATTCTAATTATTTATTAGGGTTGATGGAAATATTTTTTAATAATAATAAATAAGTGGACATAGTTAAGTTAAAATAAAATTGGTGAATCCACATGGTTTTACATATTTCTATGTTACTTTATTCATTGAAATTTATATTTAAATTAATAAATATTATTTTACCACCTAATTATTATTATTGAGATACATGTATTTTCACGATGAATTAATTTTTTTGTTCACATTTCCTAAAAATATAATAAATTTTTTTTGTAATAAATAAGTACTTTTTGAATTAATTTATAGTAATACTCCTAATTTATAGGATGATAATGCACTGTGATTATAAAGTTTCAAAATCCAATACCATAAATGAAAATTATTAAGGGAATTATGTTTTTTTTCACTAGAAAATATTGTTGTTATGAAATATTTCTAGCTTTTGGTGTGGTAGTGGTTGTGGTTGGTATTTGAGAAGGAATTTATTTATCAACGAGATTTACTTGGATATCATGGATTTCATGATATGTGACAACTATTATAGTGTAGTGGCGTGGAAACTATGGGGAATTTTTAGAATTGGAAGAAATTAGATTATGCATTGAATATTGTGACTGGTTAGGGTAAAAATTATTGTTTTCCATGTAGATATGAAATATTCAAAGTAATAGATAACATGAATATTACATGTTATATAATTGAATTATTGATGTATGCAATTTAAATTTTAATTATTTATATCCACTCGTAATGGATAGAAATAGACATTGGTTACGGTTGTGAATGGTTTGTCTTTATATATTCAAAATAAAGAGTATAATGAGAATAAAATAGTTTATTATATTAATTTTAAAACTAATGAACCAATGAATGGGAGGAAAATTATGGGTACTTTTTTGGTTCATTTGTGGAGTTAATTGTTGGGTGGTTAATTATATAGTGGTTTCAGAAGTTTGTGGTGGATTTCACATTATTTTAATTATGCTTAGGGGATGAGATATTCATTCTTATTGTGAACTAATGGGATGGGATTTCACCTGTGAAAACTATACTTCCATTTTCAATTTAATTCTCTTTACACCCCACCTAAATCAAGTACATGTTACAGTGTAAAAATGGGTTCGGTTATTATTGGTTTCCTAATTTACCCTTTGGTTATTTAATTAATTTATATCAACCCCATATTCGCTACTTTCCCGTTATAAATAGTATATAGTTTGAATTAGTACATAGTTTTTGGTGGTATACAACTAGATAAGCTACAATGTTTTTTTAGTAGTACATAGTTATTAGTTGTACACATTGGGTGGTGGTTCAATGTTGGGTTATATATAGTTGTTTGTACTATATAGTTGATTTCATTACTAGGTGGTGACACATAATTAGTTACGATACACAGTTGGTTGGTTACTGGTTGTAGTATATTGTTGTTGGCAGTACTAGGATGTGGTTTATAGTTAGTGGTTCTACAAGACACGATATATGATGGAGGTTATGAATGGAAGTATGTAGGTATAATGTTTATATATTTCATGTTCATTATACCATAGTATTTTTGATATGCAATGGATGTGTGATTGGTTGATAGATTATGGATAATTTTAGGATATTTGGCATTTTTGTGTGTTGGATAAAAAACTGTGGGGTCTAGGATATACGGTAACATAATTATATTTCATTATATATTATATTAATATATTGGATACAATATTTATTGAGAAATCAATAGTGATTCCAGGTCATTTTTTCTACATTATATATACATAATTTATCTACTATATTATCACAAATGAATTAGTAATTTTATTTCTCATATTTATGAGAAGTCTTGGGTATGATCATATAATTTAAATGCATATTATTTAATCTATATTAATATAAAATACCCATTGGATTTCAAGGAATGATTTAGAGGTTGAGTTGAAAAATATTATCTTTTATCATGGGCTTATTGCATAAGTGTCATAAGGGTTTATTTGGTATTATATTTATTTTAGGATATTTTATTTTTAATATTTCATATCAAAATGGTGTAGTTTCTATTTAACAGTTATATAATTTTCTTTAATTGGGGATATGTTTTATATTCCTATTAATTATGAGTCTAATTCCTTACCTTTGAATGTTTTATACACTTAATGTTTGTCATGAAAAGATCACCTATCAGTTGCAATATTGAAGTATTAGATTTAACTTAACTACTAGTAGAGGATGGATTTTTATAGGATTTGGGTTGGGATTGAGTAGTATTAATTCTTTTGTATTAGTGTTAAGATGTATAATTGAGTTAGGAACTAGGGTGGATAACAGAGGGTTTTATGTAATTATTATAAGTTTGTATTCATGTATGAAATAATAATTGGATAACATCCTTGAAATGAGATATAAGGTTACTAGTGTTGTACACAATGACCATAATATTACAAAATGTTCATTTTGATGTGATATTACTTACAGGATAGATACACAGGGGATGAAAATAAAATATTCCTCTTGATGATTGTGATTTAATTGGGTGACATTGGGTAATGATTAAATTAACTAAATTTATTGAAATCAAATAAATTTTTATTCATCATTTTCTTGAAATTTACATTTCAGAATGTATATAGGGATCTTAGAAGTCAACAATGTGTGGTTCATGTGGGAGAAGATTGCAAGGTTGACCAATTCATCCATCAAAGGATCAATCTATATCTGTAATATCTATAATATTGGATGATTATACTATGATTTGAGATATGTATACTAAAAAAAATACAATGGGATCATTTTCAGTATTCATACATTGAACTGGCTGGATGATCATGTGATTTCATTTGGTCAGATTCTTTTTTTGGATGAGTATTATGTTCTACTAGAAATTAGTAAGAATAGTTGAGGGACCTTTCGGGTGTTGATTTATTATATTGTGAAGGGGAAGGTGGATGATGTTTTATAGGATAATATTTGTTTGGAGATTCTATTTTTTTTCTTTAATTATGATGGAAGTAGAAAAGGAAGAATTTTATTCCCCTAGTATGGGAGCTTGATCATGTGCAATAATATCATAATATTTGAATTGATTAATCCCATTAGACCTAGCCTTTTTCTGGTTGAGGACTACAGAGAAACATTTATAGAGGTGATGATACATCAAACTACCCAATACATAGAAACCACATATACAACGATAATGAATTTTGAGTTATAAAAAAGGCTAATGTGATAGATTTGATAAATTAAAATGGAGGATTCCAAGAAGAGGGAAGTTGACTTTTTTAGGAGTTGTGTTTCAATTTGGGATCTAAAACATTAATGTGGTTGGGGATCCAATTAGTGGGGATCCAGTCTCAAAAACTAGTGTGTCTATTTTTCAGGTCCATTAATTTCCAAATTTTTATTGGGAGTTACATGTTTGTCTTTTTTTCATAATAGGATCATGGACACTATTTATCATTGGGATTGATACATTTTTGGGTTTAGAATGGTTTGGGAATTCTAATTTGTTAGTTTCATCTGTAGTAGGTTCCTTAGAGAAAAATATTAAATTTACTGACAATAGTCTTATATTCAATTAAGGGGTTATGGAGTGGGTTACTATTGTCCCCATGATTCCACTCTTCCTAAAGGGACCATAACTGAATGCAACCATAGAGGACATCATCAACAGTGATGGAGTTCAGCTGAACATATTTAAATGCATGTTATGGAGGTTTTAATGAATGTGGGGAGAGTAGATTCCAATATTATGAATAGTCCTATATTTTTTTTAATATTTAATATTGTTTGATTATATATTATCATAAAATTTAAATGTGCTCAGTTTGTTTCATCCCTTAGTACCGAAGGAGGAGAGTTTTTCAATTACCCTAGTTCTATATATGGATGTTGGAGATTAATGTATTTTGTTTTATGTGGTATGGGGATATGAAATAATGACAAAAAAAATCTTTGTGTGTGGTATTTTATCCTACTACAAATAAAACCATATTATGTTATTATTAACATGATTAGTTTTAAATGTTGTATGTGATTCGTGTTTTTTATAGGTGATTATTTGTTAGATGTTGGAAGCTAGTGTGAGGTGTCTCTTAGTTTATGGTTTTATCATATAACTATAAGGTATATGTTTCCCCTTATATCTCAGTTGGTGGTATTATTATTGGACTCAAAAGAGGAACATATAGTAGTGATTTCTAAAGTTTTGGAGGCTTTCTTAGATATGTTTCATAATGAAATTGAAAATAAAATCAATATATAGGATATTGAGATCAAGATAAAACTTAAAATTGTTGCATATTTGGTTTCAATGGATCCTTATCAAATTCAATTTTATAGTCTAACATATTTATGTATTCAAATCAATTATTTAAGTCACAAGGGTTTTATTCAACAAAGAGGGTTAATATATCGTTATTATGTGTTATTCTCTATGAATAGAGATGTTGGTCAGAACCTATTCATTGACTATGAGTAGCCAAAATATGTCATGGTATAGAATAATCTTCCCTAATTAAAGATAGGTTATATAATTTAAAAGTTAATATTATTTGTTGGTTTACAAATATTAATATATAGCATACACATAACCATATGAATTTTAAGGAAGAGGATATTCATATGTCTACCTTTTAGTGTTGATATTGTAACTTTTGGTTCATGTAGATGCCTTTATATTTCATTGAATCCACATATATTTTCATGGTTTGACGAACTCTATGTTCTATGTGTTCTATTATTATTATGTGGTCGTTTTTATCAATGAAATAGTAATATAATCTATTTTATAAGAGAAAGAATCCTTATATATATCATACATATTTTTAAACATCATCAGCTTTTTGTAATGTTGTCTATGTGTGTTTTTATGTGTTAGGTACACTTCAATGGATATATAGTATCCATAAAAGAGAGTGATTACAAATCCATCAATGATTGATTTTGTTGTTTCATAGTCATCTCCTAAAATAATGGAAATTCTCTAATGTTTCAATGGAATTTTTGTCTATTATCCGTAATTTTTATATGAATTATCTAGAAATACATACCCACTTATATCAGTAGTTATGGGGGAATGATATTTAATTGGGAATGATCAATATTAAGTGGAATATTAATACCCAATGTAAAGGCTAATAAATCATTATATTCTTTAATTACAATATTAGGGAGAGATTTTTGAGGTGTTCTTTGATGTATTTCATATGTGTTTTAGTTGAATTTTGATTAAAAAGTTGTATAAGTTATAACATGAGTCCTAAAAATTATTTCCCCAGGAGGGAAACTATTTTTCTTTTGATATGGAGTTTATGGATTTAGTGTTTACTATGATATTAAGATAAATGACCTCAGTGAACAATTCCTTGTTTCTTTAAAGTATAATAAGAGAATAATGTGTCTTTTCAATCAATGGGTCATAAATATGAGGTCGTAGAGTTGAATGGTGTCATTATAGGATTATGATTTTTAGTTCTCCTACAACACGAGGAATCTAAATTTTGTTGCTAATATACTATGTATGATGCCATTAGGTTATGCTATTTTACAGTTTTGGTATTTTTGGATAGATTTGGGTCAGCTAACATTGATTTATCTAGATTAAGAAGTGGAAGGCAGTAGAGGTTTCATCTAACATTTTATAGAGTAATTTTAACTGTTGCAATATGTGGAGGAGTCTTTGTGGTGGGACTGAAAGGTCTAGATGATAAAACACTATAATCATCAATACAATTATCCACAGATATTTTTAGGGGTTATTAAACATTAAATACCTTCAATTTCTGTATCTATCATATTGGTTTTGTAAGAGGTGGTCTACCATTATTTTATTACATCACCATTAGTGATTCATCCAAGTGAATTCAAGATATAAATATTCTTTTTTTAATCCTTTTATGTGGCTCGGGATGAAGAGGTATGTGGTTAATATTGGGGAATTTTGATTAGTATATTAGTAAGTGAAACATGAGCACGGTGTTTCAAGAGGGTTTACTGTAGTAATTTTATTTACGTAAGTTGATTTGGAAGAATATATAAATGGATTTTGTTACTATGTAAACTCACTCAAAGGGAGTAATTTTTTTTTCATTTGTGTTACAATAAATTATCTACTAAAGTCAAATTTTTTCATGGGTGAAGCATCTACATAGATAATTGTTCTCCTAATAGAATAACCATCAATCATCAATCTATATGGAGAAAATTTAGGTGTTGTATAAGTAGTAATTTGATTATCCCATATACTGGAAATATTTGAGATATTTGGAAGTTCATATTATGGATATGATGAAAATAATATGTGAGAATATCATGATAGTTTAGAAGAGGATCAACGAAATAACTGACTATTAGAGGTATTATTATGATTAAAGGATATGTAATTTGATTTTCAAGTTTAGAGACCAATAGTTCTTGTATGTTTCTACATTTAATGGTCAGTTGATTTTCAACCAATGATGTAAGATCTCACCCTATTTTATTTTGAATTTTTAGTTGGTAGTGTGAAATTTTGATGTCGCATATCACTTTCTTCTTCTTATGCGGTTTTACATGATACATGAAGTAAAACACATGTCCCATCAATGTTATATTCATTATAGTATCTCAGTTTAAACTGAATATGGAGTGCTACATTTTGAGGATGATGTGATGTTCATGGAATTACTATTATAAATTCTAGATCATTGTGAAATGATGAGAAATAGGAGAGTTATATTTGTTGGTTTGTGTTCTATAGAGTAATTATATCCTAAAAGATAATATTTTTGAATCAGAAGGAATAATTTTTTCTCATTATCCTAAACTAATCAAGTCATAATTAACATGATGATGAAATTATTTATTTAATGTTTATTTCAGTAGTTTTTTATACTCAATTTTTTTTTTAATTGCATCATCTTGGTTTGAGAGTTATCACCTTAGGCTGTGTTTAGGGTTTTGGGTAATAGGTAATTTATTTTAGGTTTTGTTTTGATTATTGAAAATTATAATCCGATAATTTATGTTAAATTTAAAATCCCACAACTTCTACCCCATTACCTTATTTACTTCATGTGTTTGAGTTTATGGGAAGTGATTAGTGGGAGTATATATTTTAATGGAGCTATAATTTCATATGGATGGACATGTCCTAGAGTTAAGGTTCTGGTCATGGTGTTATGCTTATCTTGTGTTGATAGGAATTTTTTTAGGTTTATATGTCATTACAGGGAAAACAATATTGCTACAAGAGACTCTTAATTTATGCTGCCAACGTGATCAACATTATTCTGCACCTTCAATTTCTTCGTACAAGATTTCTCATGATGCCCTTTTATATGAAAATAGAAAAAATCCAAATTTTTATGGACTGTGTCTTTGATATGACCAATTGATTTAGATTTAAACCAAAAATGAGCAACTCTTTCTTATTATACCTTAAGAGAGATTCCATCATCTAATTCTGACTGAACTATAGTATTTATCAATAACATTATTAAGTAAACCTCCACCAAAGACCCAAAAATGTTCCCAAACATGGCTACCGGCACTATCCATTTTAATGGAAATACCAATAGTGGATGAAGTTTCAAAAATAATCATGGGATTCCAAATAATCCATTTATGACCAACAATTTTAATCCAAACCTGAGACCGAGTTTTTTCTAACACAATAAGATTAAGTCGAAAATCCATATCTTTAAAGTAGATAATAACTGGATTTAAATTCATTGATTTGATCCCCCACACCATATTCTTTTGTTCCACTGATAGGAAAATGATTTCAAACAAGCCCCAACCCATGGGTATACGTCTTTAATTTGATGACCTCCACACAGATACTTGATAATGAACTATTTATCATATTGTTTCATATGTGATATTATTATTTTTATAGAAAATATTCAATTTATATAAACTTTTATAAACAGTTATTAATGTAATGATGTTAGTATTATATTTTTCTATTATTTAAATAATGTTAGTTATTCTTATGAATGAGTAGATGAACCTATGAGATTATTAAATTTATTTATATGGAACTATAAAATAAAATGTCTATTAGAATTGTAGGTTGTTTTTATATGAAACATCATTATTATATGTTGTGTTTGTGGTTCTATGGTTTTTTGATAGTTGTGGTTTATATTAGGAAGTAAATGTATTAGTTTGTGGGATTATTTTTGATGGATTTGTTATAATGGGATATGATCATTGTTATTTCATAGTGGTTGGATGTTTATATTTTATTTTTTTCAAGGGAATCACAGTGGTTGTACCATGTCTAATGTGTGTGGTTTTGGATTTATGTTATTATTTAATTACATCTATAGAATACCAATAGTGATGGTGAATATGAATTTTTTATGGTCTGGAATTAAATTAGTTTTCATTATAAATTAAATGTTATGGTTTGAAATGAACATGAAAAATGGGAATAAATATGAGGGCTTCCTGGGAATAGAATAAAATTATTTTTAAAAAAAAATTGTGTAATGTTCCTAATATGTCCTAAAATGGAAGCATATTTGTTGAAATTATAAGTAATATTAAATTGGGAATAATTTTATGTACATATTTATAAGAAATTTGTTGATGATTTAAATAATTTTAGAGTAATGAGTTGGTGGATGAATACTTATCATTTTAGTAGTGCCTATGGGTTCTGATAGTTTATTTTTTGTTTGAACCCATAGTAAAAAAATGTGTTTATGAATACTATAATTGTATTTTTATATTATTTAACCATTCAATACAATGTGTCGAGTACTTTTACGAACATACAAATGTTTTTGGGTTCATAGTCTTCCCTAACATCGATGTTGGTGTGGGAATGCATGCACAACAACCCCCTCATACACTCTAAAAAGTTGACACATACACCCTTAAAAACCAATATAAATATTCATGTTACCCATAAAATTCAAATAATTTTATTTATAAAATAAGACCCTATCTTTTACCCATGGCTCTGGTCACTAGAGTTAGTCTAATGTCCTCTATTTCTATGAAGTCATGTAGGAGAATGTTCATGTTCTCAACAAGATTACTAACCACTCTCTAACATTTTATTCTATATTATAATCCCAAAACGTATTCCACACATTATAATATTATTAAATTAGTAATTATTATAAGATGATAGGTTTTTTGTTTATGTAATAACGATTATCTACATTTTCCACCATCATGAAAATTGAAAATTTTTTCATGCATACATGTAGAATACCTCCTTGAAAAATGTGTTATATTTTTCTTTACCATAGTACATAGATGATTCAAAATAAATATTTCATGAAAAAAATATTATAATATATTTACTATTATTTTGAATTTTTAAATTAATTTATCTTCTACCTTTATCCTAATATATGGTAATTGAAAACATTGTAAATGTGTACATGCATAATGCTTCCACTGTGATGTGAAGCTTTTAATTTTTTCACTTATTTTGTGTTTTATTAATTTTATTACTCTATTAAAATATTATTTACCTACTTAATAAAATATTAACAATATTATTATGAATTTTAATATAAATATTATTCCATATATTCATTTTCGAAATAATATTCCCCCATCAACTATAACAACGTCTTATTTTGGTAAGTTTGATGAACAACATGAATGATTTTATTAATTTCTTTCAAGAATGAATATGTAAATAGATAAAAAATTACTATTATAAATTAATTATAAAATAAGTTTTTGTGTACTTTTCTAGTATGAGTATATTAATATTTAATTAATATTAAATATATTTACTTGAAAACAAATTATTGACACGTTTTTTTCAATGATTTTTTATTCAGTAATAATGACTAAAACATTGATGAAATGGAATAATAAAATTATAAATAATTATAAAATATCAATTAAATTACCTTAAACAATCTCCAAGTGATGAATTTAGGTAAAAATAATAAGGATCATCATCGACATTACAAATCATGTGTTGAATCAATCAAAATTACTAACATATGGTGAGGAAAATAAACTTTATATAACTATCAAATGTATAATGGATAATTATAATTTAAGAGAATAAATGTAATATAAATTAATATGTTTCTATAATAAGTTTTAATCCTTTTATTTTCTATTATTTATAAGATTACTGTATCTTCAACTTTACAGAAATACACGGTGAGGGGTTCCTCAAATCTGGTTTACTTCACTAAGATAATATTCATATTCATCACATGTTTTCTACTTATGGTGTAGTTAATTACCAATAAATAAGAATCATAAAAAATTATAAAGGAAGAAATAACTGAATACATACATTATTTTCCCCATAAATAAATAGAATAATAAGGTGACCCTAATCATACAGATCACATGCAACTCTTAGAGACCTGTGATCGCATGAAAAGTGCAAGATACCATGGAGTCCCATTAATAAGTACTTTTTCTCTATAAAAGGTTCCCCATAAAATCCGATATCACATGTCATATTCTAGTTGGGAACCCCTACGATATATGATTTTTCAACTGGTAGATACCGGGAAAACTATCCAAAATTCATTTCAAAATATAAGGAAAATATATAAAACAAATATCTTATTGTAGTGGTAAAAATCACATGATGAATCCCCAATGGGGGGAATGATTTTCCTCGAAAACCTTTAAAAAGAATCATAAAACTCATTCCTTTTTATAATAAACAATGGAAATAATGAAGGAAAATACAAGATCCTCTCGTAGTCATAAAAAATATGACATGCCCCATGAAATTCACAGGACACCACAAGTACCCAATTTTATGTCTACCTCTTCTCATGATGGCCCGCTGGTATGGAATCTTCATCTCTTGAAGGGCCTCAGACAAGTCTTGAAATCCATGGGATCCCCATTTGGCTCCATAAGGAAAAATAAATGTAATTCTCAATGAAATTATCATGCATCTCTACCTGACCTTTTATTAGTCATGTGACACGTCACCGATATGTAGATTGATTTTCTTTGAGAACACTCTAACAAATATCACCAACCTTTATAAAATAAATAAGTAAATAAAGATGGAAATTATGGGAGACTCTTGCAGTCATAAAACTTATGGGGCATGCCTAGGCTATTTGAAACATTGTCTTGGAAAATCTTTTAGCATAATGACTGGATTTTGAGAAGGTCCCTAGAAGAACCATATTTATCTCACTAAAGGTTCCAGGTGTGTCTCCTAAGATGATGAGAAGGCCTTCCAAAAGGCACATTGATTTCATGAGGGAAAATTTACATGTTAATAAAACAATGTTAATGTTCCATGAAGTATCCACATGATTAATAAAGACCATATTAGTTGGAAATAATCGAATAAAATGGGAATTGATGGGATGGTCTAGAGGTTGTTAAAAATCATGTGACACCCCTAGAATAACCTATGGCAGGACCTCATAAAGATTCTGGATGCTAAATCCTACCACCAAATCCATCATAGATAATGGGATATCGTTCATGAAAAGCAGTGAATAACTAGGGTGGGGTATATAAATCCCCCACATAGTAATAAAAATCAAGACCAAATGAACGCATATGGATGAACTCTTAGAAGCTCGCACTGACACACCCGAGCACCTGAGTGGATATATCAGAGTGATTGATCTAAAAAATAGAAAAAAATACCTTCATATATGATTTGAGGGGTAATCAGATCGACCATGAATCATGTATAAGATAATCTAATGATCACTCATAGATAAAATGATGGACCTCTGATAGGTCATGCCAATAATATCCCACATATTTTCTAAGACACACCAGATATAAAATATGAAAAACAGAAAAAATATAAGGCACATGCAATAAAAGGTAGGTAAAAAGACTAAAATCTTGGAGTCTCATGTGAGGAACATATACTTTTATCCTCATGCACTTTTTAGTATTTCATGTGGAAACACCAATATAGGTCACCTCAATATCATGATTATCTTCTGGTATATTTTATGTATTATGAAAAACTCTTTTGGACATGTCAGAATAAGTCACGTGGCACCCCTCATGCATGCCACACAAGTCTCATGAAACCATTAAGGGATCTTAATAAATCCCTTACAATGTACATTATACAATTATCCCATATTACATGGAGGCATAATACATTTCAACTAAGTCTCATGGTAGCACCTAGAAATGTCGACTGACTCTCGCAATGCCCTCTAGGAACACTAGCCACATCACATGATGTCATACAGAAATTTCATCTTGGATCATGTGTGACCCTCTAGACATGTCACATTATCTATTGAGATGACCTAATGTGTCTTCCATCATCTGCGAAGACAATAGGGTAAGTCAGCTATATCCTAAAATTCCCCCCACCCCATGCTTGTTAACTAGTATCATGTGACGGATTCATGGAAGAAACAGATGGGTCTTGTGATTTCATCCAAAAGGTCATCCTTGATCATGTGAAAACCATCAGACATTCTATCCAGGCTATTTGACATCCCTCAGAGATGTAAACTAGATCATGCGATTGCCTTTGGGAATTTCAGGAATACATCATATGATAAGCCAAGTAGGAAATTAATTCATGTCAAACATACACTCAATGCATGTCAGAAAGATAATTATGTTCGACCAAAAAAAAACATAGTTTATAAGCCCTAATATTGAAAACTATGATGGTTATGATTTCATCTATAACCGAGATACGTAGGATGCCTTCCAAAGGCCCAAGATATATATTAAACATTCTTAGTATAGTCCCATTATATAATTCCCACATCCAAATGAAATAACAATGATTATTTTGAGTCCCATGTTTCTCCCACCGAGCATAGCTCACCTAGGAATATGGAGTTGAAATGAGCACATCATTCACATAAAAAGACTATATTAGTATAAGTGTACACTCAATGTGTAATCCCTAATCAGCCACATAATATGTCATGACCTTCATATAAGGGATAAATCCATGTGTAATCCCCAAATAATTGAACTACGAGGACTCTGAATCCTTCCATAACTAGAATATGTATGAAATAGTCCTAATGCCTGATCTAAAATGAAATGGAAATCAACCTCAGTGTATGTCCCTCCATGTATTTGACATTACAACTATCAGGAATCAATCATTCCCATGGGATGATCATTCTACATCATCCATCAGTGGACTGATATGTCAATTGTACTATTATGTCACTAATTCCTTCTATACTTGAGATATGTAGGATTACTTCAAAAGGCAGAAGCATCATACTAAATATCTCCAGGGTTTTCCTAGTACATATGTTCAACATCTATATGCAATGAGACTGATCACTTTGTATCCATGGTTTCTCACACTGAGTATGGATCACATGGGATTATGGAGTAGCATTTAACAAATCATCAGCATCACGAATCTCTACCATTCAGGGAAATATCAAAATGTATTCCCTGATGAGTGGAATGATATAACCCCCACCCCCCACATATGAGTACTTCTACCTTGGGGAGTGTCCTAGTGGAATTAATGAAATACAGTGAATCTGATTCCAGCTATAACCAGATACATAGGACATCTTCTTGAGACTCAAGATCTAATATTTGATTCCCAGGTGACCACACATATTTTCTTTCCACATGATGTTAAACTATATGGGTTTAGTAAACTATGTGGATTTTTATTAATACAATAAAAATGATGCGTAGGATGCCTCATAATGCCTCAATACACTCCTTGGAAAATTTCTGCTACCCTATATGGCATAAAATAGTTAAGTGTCTAGTTATGGGGATCCAACATATAAGAATCTATTAATTATGGGAATATGGATGGAGATCCTCAGATACATACATATGGATTCACTAATATGACACCCATATTCTTCATAAAAAAGGATAAAACACACTATAATTTTGTTAGGGTATCTGGTCCCATATCGATATTGGGAAGATATTCTAGAACATGTCATAAATTTATAGTAGAGTCTCGGAGTAGGCCAAAATTATCTACAAAAAGGGTGTGGTGACTTCAAACTCCTATACTCTCTACCAATTTGAGTTCCTAAGTTCCATTTAGTCTAAAAAATTTTATAACCACATTCTATTGGAAATCTTGTCTATACCCAGTAATGGTTGTTGGAAACATTGGGAGTTTCTATTAAGAACTCTAATGAATTATCGATGAAAATGATTGAGCATAACATTTAACCCCTTGCTCAAAATCAAATATTGTGTCAAAGAAAACACATTTATCGGTTGTATCTTTATTTAAAAAAAACGATTAACCTAAAGTGAATATCTGAATAAAAAAATGACTGGTTTATTATTATCCACGCCATATTATTTGCACACTATATAAAAATAAATGGTGAACCTGACATGAATCTCCCAAGAAAATTTTTTTGGGTTATTACTCATTAGGGATTTTGGTTTATAAAATATATGAAAAAAATGGTGAAGCCACCATGAATCTCTCAAATAATAAAATGATTGGTTTATAATCCATCAAGACAATTTCTTGGCATGCTATATGAAATAAAAAATGTTAAACCCGAGGTGAAACTATAAAATAACTAATTTATCAGTTAAGAATGCATCATGACACTTTTTTTGCATATCCTAAACAAACAAATATGAAAATAATGACATAAATCATACAACTGACCCTGTATAACTTAGGTTCCCATTAACTAACTCCATCATCTCTTTGGAAAGTCATTGTGAGAAGAATGACTAGATCAAGAATGAAATGAAAATGTATTTTACCATGTTTACGTGATTGAGAACACATCACGCATACGATATTTCACCAATCAGTGAAATTTTTCCATGTTGTTTTCATGACTGTGGATACTAATATCATCAATAACATCCATGTATGAGATAATTTCATCATCCAACAATCGTTTCGGAAAGCCATATTTTACTACAAACTTCGCAGACTGAAAAATGATCTCACATGCCTCACAAACTCATCATCAGGTGGCCAAAACAATGGATGAGGAGTACCATCGATGTGGTACAATAACAAACATCAAAGCTTCTAGTGAGGTCCTCTATTCATTGAAACTAACAAATCCACACTATCTAAAGAAAGCTACAACAAATCTAGTATCCCTCATTTCCCTGGCCAACTACTTTAAGATATTACATTTAGAGCTCAACAATAACCTCCTTCAATATTAGATGAAGGTGGACTACGAAGTTAAATATGGCTCCCTTCCGGTTTAGGATATGTTAACAAGGGATCAGATTAACTGTTGTCACTAGAACCATCCCATAGATACCCATCAGTCTCCTTCTAAGGGTACCACCCAACATACCACCACCTTAATGCCCATGCACTAGAAACATGGAAGACACATTGGGTGAGGAAGGATCCAAATAACCATGAGTGGGATCATAGCCACACTTCTAATGATGATGTATGACAAAAAATTATGGTATTAAACAACGAACAATCTCATGTCCCTACTCACTTGGAACAAGTATGAAGGAAGATCCCTATAGTAGGCAAGGGGGAGGTGCATATCCAAATCGTAGTGCATGAAGTCCATTAGCATATTCCAGTGGCACACAGAGGACATAAGTGAGTAAATATATTACTTAAATTGAAGAAACATACTAGTACATAGTGGAGTACGAAAATTCCATGCTAATTACCTTGTACACACTTTGAAAAAATGCCATTAAATCATAGAAATAGTTAAATAACATTCCTGGAATATTCCAAAACTGGTGTAGATATAGGGATAAGAAAATATTTCTATCCCTACAACTAGGTAATCTTATCACTCTGATCATTATAAACAAGTAGTTTCTCTAGAGGAATCTCATATTTTTTATCCCATCAATGAGAATTATCAATATATTTTGGTAAAGGAAAAGGAATCAGACTGGGCTCGTATTACCATTCAGATTGGGTCTTACCAGGTGGGAGAATTATATGCCTCTAGATAGGGGAACATGCATATCAAAAAAGAATAGTGGAATATTCTCAAGGCCCATGATTGGGAACATATCCTAGTTTTGGATGGGGCTCACCATGTGTGATACACCCGTGACTCAAGAAATTATCATATTCTTGTTCAAAATGACCAGTGACATACTCCAAAGGCCTAGGATTAGGCACATATTACCATTTTGGGTAGGGATAACCAAGTGAGAGTTGCACATGACTCAAGACTAGATTATATTCCAATTATTGAATCATCCTAGCATATCCTAGTAGATCACGGGAGCCCGGAGAATATTCCTACTTCCTAAAAGGAATGAGTAGACCAATATTATATTGAGGAAAATCAAGAGGATTCCCCTATCCTTTCTCCCATTTTGGAGGTCCTTCAATAGATTCAAGTGGGGAATGATTATTCGAACTGAGATGATATTCCTATTCCAACTGGGCCTCACTAAAGTAAGATCTAAACATTCCTCAGGGAAGGAACATACTTATTCTAAGAATGAGGAGAGGAATACCCCAAAATCTCTGAATCATGTTCATATTCCCATCCTACCCAAGGAACACAAAGTGATAATTAATAAAGACTATGAACAAACTCATATTCCTATCAATAATGACGTAGGTCATTGTCATATCAGTTTAGATTTAGAGTAGTGCAATCATACTCCATGAGCACCATATTTTTATTATATTTTCTGTCTACCATCATAAAGTAGGATCATATGCCTATACAATTCGAAACGGTAGGTTGACATACTCCATACATGATGTAGAATTAGATCCATATTCGAAATCTACTCAATTCCAGTGTCCTTAAGGTTTTTTGAGATACATTATCAAAACCCAAAGGGGTTTTTAATTGTTCAAATGAAGTATATGATAACCATTACTATGATATTCCTCCTTATGGTAGCGTGAAGATGGATCCTAAGGACACTACTTCTAACATCCACTGAGGTCATACTCATGAAAATCATATCTCCCATGGACAAGTAAATCCTACCATTTCCTAGAAACCTCTACATATAGAGGTGTTAAAAACTAATACACAATTATATTGAGAGGTTATCAAAACATCGGGGTCAACCTTATATAGTTTACCATGAAAATCAAGAAACACCTCACTCTGTTTAGCTGGATACCCCATGAACTATATTATGTGGTATGATTGGATTGAGGAATATATGTATGTTAAAAAGTAGGATGACATTTACAAATGAAGATAGTTAGCTAGAAACCACTTCCTTATCTTGTTTTCGCCCTCAACACTCCAGACTATGATCTCACCTATGAGATATAAAAGGAGTTCATACCTTATATACACTAAAATATATGGGCTACTTATCAACGAATGAAGGCTATCCATCTCCCCTATACTAGATATGAGAATTATATTCATCTCAACAATACACTATGTTGTCTATTGGACATGGAATCCTTTTTCTAGCATGGAACATAGGAGTGGAAGAGCATGAAAAAAACCTATGAAGTGTTTTTCACCATGTCACAATGACCATCCACTGACTAATTTCCCATGCATCACCAAACATGCATATATGAGGACGGGTGAAATATTACGAATTGCACTTAACTATGTCCCTATAATTGTAGAAACCTTCAAATACAGTGTCCTGAAAATTTCATAAACTTTAGAAAAATCAAGGGATCAGGTAATGTGTGAGCTAGTAGGTCACTTAAATAGAATAACCCCACTTCAATGATGCCCAAACATCATTAAGGGAGGGAGAAACTAGCCATCCGATATTTTAAATAGACCACTAAAATCTATAGGAATACATTTTAGACACAGAATTTGAAGTTGAAATCAACCAGAAAATAACCTGTAAAGAACGATTCCCATCATGGGATTCCATATAACCCTTCTATTACACGAGTTTAGCTTCGTTACATCGAATGTGATGTAGTGGTAGATTCAATAACAGTCATCCATGACCGAAACCCAACTAGTCAATTTTTGGGAGTATCTATCACCACCCCACCAATTAGATCATCAATTCATAAGATGATTTAAGACATATCATTAATATACTAATGGAAAAATGTATTTACATATCGATTGTTTCATATTTTGATGTCAGTTTTTAACCTACGTGTATAAAAGAAATGTTAAAAATTGATGTTTTGAAAATTACTATTTATAAACTGAATTCTAAATATCAATTAAAAATCCGGACATAGATATTTTTTGTTGTTGTTTTTTTATAAAAAATGACGACAAAACTCAGCCCCTAGGGGGATTATGCATCCATTTTCATATAAACCAACATCAAATGTGAGGCCTCATCGGTCTTCAGTATTATATTTTATAAAAATAGACGTCGAATTTCCGGATCTATTGGTCTTTGATGTTAGTTTTCATAAACCCACATTAAAAATTATGATATTGACCTTTAAACATTGTTTCTTTTTGAAAAATAATGCCTAAATTATGAATCTACATGTTTTTTAACTTCGGTTTTGATAAAAACTAATGTGAAAAGTAAATTTTAAATAAAAATTCACATCAATTTTGGAAAAACCATAAGTTAAAATGGTTAAACTATTAATATTGGAATATAGAAGGTTTCCTCAAATTCAATTTGATTAGTCATGGAGGTAAAAGAGACTTACCGATCAAAAGTTATGGTCATCATATGTTATAACTATTTAAGTTTCAATAGATAAAATTCACTTAAATTAAATCCTGAGAAAAAAGAACAAAAAATTATACACCAAATGAACACAAAAAATAATAAACTTAGAGATTTAACCTAATTTTAATACATTTATCGTTTTCCATTGAATAAATATGTTGTTTTTCATTATTTAACTTCTTTTTAAGGAAGAACTCACGTGGTAATGAAGACAGTGATCGATAATGAATTTATCACCTAAACCAATGAATTTATTGAGGTTGTTTTATCTTTTTATATCAATTGGAATAATTATTCATCTTCATAATAATAATTATCAATATTTTTAGTGATAACTAAAATATAATAATGAAATTAAATAATGAGAATAAATACCATGTACAAATCATCAATTGAAGAATTGTAGAAATTTTGATTGTATCGAAGATGATGAAATTATTAAAAGAAAGAGAATGAGGATTTTTATATTTTAAATTGAAATATTTATGGCACTGATTCACTAAAATTTATATAGGATTTTGAAAATAGAAAATCAAAATGTAAAAAAATTAAAATATCGAACCTGTGTTTTTGAAATTAACCTGTTACATTGGGTAAATATATAATCGATGTAAAAATTATTCTCATGTTGGGGGTTTAACATAGGTTATTAAAAATATGATGCTAAAAAGTGACTTTTAACATTTTTAATTTGAAAAAATGATTATAAATAGGACTTTTAACATTGGTTACTAAAAAAACATGATGTTAAAAGTTATGTCTTATAATGTTCAACTTCTGACATCTATAAATTTTGATCTGTAAGTTCGTATTTGCTCCAAAACTAGTAAAATCAGTGCCTGAGAAATTAAATATGACTAAGATTTTATTTTTAATGTTTTCTGTTAGAAAAACTGATGCCAATAAGTTACTTTTATCACTTATTACTGGAAAAACCAACTTTTGAAATCAAGTCTTATAATTTTAATCTTCCGACGTTGATAACTTTTGATCTGTAATTCCATTTTAGCTTCACAAGATATCAAATAAAAGATTTATAAAGTATATACAACATAGATTTTATTTTTAATGTCCAATATTTTAATATATGAAACAAAAATATGAAGTTCAACGTTGGTTATAGAAAAAAACAGATGTTAAAAGTTAAGTCATATATTGTTCATCTTCCAACATCTGTAAAATTTTATCCATAAGTCCATTTTTCCTCAACGACCAGAAAAATAGAAGATTTAGAAATTATATAAAACATTTATTTTATTTTAAATGTTGTTTATTTGAAAAAAATGATTCCAATAATTTACTTTTAACATCTGTTACAGAAAAACCTGATGTTAAAAATCATGTCTTTTAATTTTCAACTTCTGATCTCCATAAATTTTGATCCATAAGTCTGTTTTAGATCCATGTCCTATAAAATATAATCTTGAGAAATTATATAAAGCATGTATTTTATTTTTAATGTAGATTATTGAATAAAATATTTTGAAAAGTTACTTTTAATTTTGGTTACTTAAAAAACCAATGTTAAAAATAAATTCTTATAATGTTCAACTTTTGAAATCCAAAAATTTTGATCCATAAGTCTGTTTTAGCTCCATGAAATATCAAATTCAAGATAGAGAAATTGTCACACACTGTTTTTTTTTATTTTCTGTCATTGTATTGATCCGGCCCATTAGAAATACCGATCCTTTTCATGGGTATTTGATGAGATAAATCTTGAGTTTTGAAGTTTCATATATGTCTAACCACCCTAATTTGGGATCCCCACTGTTTGTTTAGTTGTTTTTGAAGAAAGGGTGGTTACTTCATGATTTGGGCCAACCATGACCCCATTCCCAGTTTTAAAAACCGAATTTGTTTCTTTTATAACTCTTCTGTTTTTCATCCTTTTTCACCCATTAAACTTCCCACTTGTCCTATACTGATATATTAAAACTTATTTATCCTTTTGGACCCATTATAAATTCATATGCCGAGTTAATTTGGGTTACTCATTTAGGTATTGGGCCAGCCCATGAGCCCATTTCCTATTTAAAAAAATAATTTGTTTCGTTTATATATTTTTCATGTTTTACTATTTTTTGGTGATTCCACCTCCCCCACGAAGCCAATAACCCTATCCTAACCCTCATAATAGATTTTACCTCTTTGGAGCTCATGTGGGTCGCGAAATAGGGCGAAATTATCAGGAAACCTCAAATCGCCTAGAATTTCCAAGATAACTTTTATCATTCATAAATCAATCAACCCCTGGTTCTTCCAGACCTTAGGAGTCTCTCCAAGAATTTTCAAGCCATTCCCTTTTCTCTAGGGCTTCAGATCTAATGGAAGATGAAGAGTTTTCTAGGATGAAAGGTGAGATTCCTTCTCCTTTCTTCTTCCTCTTCCCCCTCCTTTCATTATTTCTTGGTTTTATATTGTAGCCTAGTCTTGATCGACCTAGGGTTTTGTTATACCATGTTTTTTATGGGGTTTTCTGTTTTTTTAGGTCTGGTATTTATAGTTTTAGGGTTTATAAACCCGCGGCGGGTGATTTCGGGTGTGCGTTTCGATTACGCCGACAATTTGAGGTAGGATATCCCTTGAACATGCATTTATCATAGAAGTTTCATCATTTTAATATTATCCTATACTGATATAAATGTTTATTATTGTTTTTAATCCTTTTTATAATTTTCTTGGTGTGCAAAGTCGTTGTTTAATCACTGTTATGTGAAAGATAGTGTTGTTTTGTAATGAAAGTGCAGAACAAGTGTTTGTTTAAATGTTACATTATCTTTTGAAAATATTTTGTGAGGTTTATAATCTGGTTTATGGTATATTTAACATTATACAGTATCTTGAATGAAAATTTTACATTAAAGTGGTGTTTTATTCCTTTTCATGTACATAAAATAAATTTTTTTGTTTAAAAAGGGCATGACATGTGTTCTGTAAATTGCCCGGTTGGCTTTTAGGTGTGATGTGTAATTTAAAAGTTATTTGATTGGATTTATAAAGGAATTGGAAGAATTATAAATGGTATTTTAGGGTACTTATATTTATTTCCAATTTGCATTTGTTTTTACAAACAAGTGGGTTGTGATTTACAACATATTTTGGCCCAAGTTGCCCAAAAATTGACCGTTTCACATCTTTATAAAAATGGGTGTGTTTTAAATATGTAACATGAGTATTATAAGAGATTTATGAATGAGTTTTGCTGCTGTAAATGATTTTTACACAGATCCTTAATATAATTAAAATTCATACCTTCGTCAAAGGATAGTTTTGAGAAAATAATTAAAGGCCCGTTTGGCATTTCCTAGAAATGAAGGAGTGTTTTACTTGTATATAACAATTTGTGCAATTGGGATTGTTTTATGGTCCATTAAATTATTTTATTAAATGTTTATTGGGCTGAAAAATATGATTTGGTTTGGTTATGATGTGTGTTTATAATTTAACGAGTGTTTTTGAAAGATTTTTATGTACAAAGCCTCAATACACTTCATGAAATTGTTTTACCGAAATATTTAGCGGTTTGTTGATTAGTGTAAGAAATGTGAAGAATGATTATGGGATGTTTGTGTTTTTATGGTTTTGGAATGGAATGGGGATGTGAAATGTGTATTTGATAATATGTGTAACTTGATTGAGCACTAAAGGGAATCCCGGGTATTTAGGTGGGCGGACGTGTACTAGTATGCTAGTGAGTCTGTGGGGGTTGGCCCCTGTTTCACGTAGCAAGTTTGACGATGACAACACTAACTAAAATATGATGATGATGATGATTGGGGACCACTAGGTTATGGGTATGTTCCCTACTAGTGGCTCGTGCACGAGAACAGATATTTATTATGGTTACTTTCACCGAGATACGAGGTACCTGGGGCTCACAACTAACTAGTGCCTAGGGGTGTTCCTGTGACTAGTGCTCATTGGATATTTTGTACTCACTGTCGGCATACGGTGTGTTTGGTTGGTAAATTCATTAGTATGCGTTATTTATTTAAAAGTTAAAATTCTTTAAAGCAGCCCTCTTGAAAACTATGTTCATTTTAAAGTTGCACCTCTTTGAAAAAAATAGTTACTTGCATTTTTGTTTATTAAGAATGCATGTTTATTTTTTGTCTGATAATTATTATAGCATGAAACCTCATTTGAAAACCATACATTCATATCTTGAATTTAAAACTATAAATTGATGTTTCTTTTATTTTGATGGAATGTGAATTGGGAATAGAATATCGGGCTACCCTACGGAGTTTTAATACTCACGCCTATAGTCTCCTTGTTTTTAGCCCTTGTGCAGGTTTCATCTTTAGTTCGATCACCTTGGAAGACATTTGATCATTGTGTTGGAGAGTGACCATAAGTGTCACATGGAGTTAGTTGGTCATTGGGATTGTTCATTTGAGTTGTTGGTTTTGTTCTATTTTTAGTTTCTTGTACAAATAATATTTAGTTCAATTTTTATATAAATTCATTTTGGTCTGTCCATTTATTTCCTCTGTTTGTTTGATTGTTTATATGTGGGAGAAATCGTTCCCTTGTGTACTCTATTGATGACCTTGGTGCATGTCACCATCCCGGGAGGATCGGGAACGCCTCTCGGGACTTGTCGCGGGCTGGCCTGGGTGACCAGTTCATGGTCGACTCGGGCTGGTTCGTGACAAAATGGTATCAGAGGAGGTCGGCTATTAGCAGACCTTTCTTTTTAGAGAGCCCTTGTTATTTTGGGGATGTCAAGGTAGATGGAGTAGGATTGTTGGGACTTGAGGGGTAAGTACAAGAAGAGCGTCACGAACTGTTTCTTGTTCTAATCCTCATGTTTCCATGGAAGTCCGGTTTTATTAGTGTCCATTGTTCTATCTGATTGTTTTGTATTGGGATATGACAAGGGGAGTCTGACCAATGGCCTTCGTGATCTCACAAGGCCTGACAAGCCATGTGGAGCTGGGGAATGGTCCTAATAAGTCTCTCTGTGTTGGTTTTTTGTTTGGAATATGGTCGCCAACCATATGGTCAAGTCACCCACCGACACTAGTTCCCTTTTTTTGGGTCTCTTGAACCTTTCATAAATTCTGAATTTTTGTTTTTAAAATGCTTGTGTGAGAATTGTGGAAATGGGTTTTAATGTAAGGATTAGATTTTGAAAAGTGAAAAAATGGGGTTTTCAATAATTAAATATAATAATGGTTTTTGAAGGTTGTGTTTTTGTGAAAAAAAATGGAGGGAAGCAGAAATGATTTAAAGGGATTGGATTATCCATAATCTAAACTTGTGGTTTGTTAAAATAAAATGTTTTGAAATTGTGAATCATTTTAAAGTAATTCTGGATATTTTTTTAAATGGGGTATTTTAGGATTTTAAAAAGTTTTTGAATCGGATAAATTAGTTTTGGAAATTAGTTTTGATCGGTTGGTGTTTTACTAGAAACGTTTTTGGTCTCAATGGACCTCGGATTATGAAAATATACATTGCTGTTTTTTTAAAAAAAATAATGTGAAGGGGTTGTTTGGAGTGGCTTGGTTATTTAAAAAGTTTTTAAAAATGAAAAGGGGTAGGTTTTCAAGAAAATGGTTCTTAATTAATTGTGGTTTTTTTTGTGAAACATGAAAATGTTTTTTTGACTTGGTGGTTGGTGTTCCTTTTGAAGGTAAATTGTTTTTTTGAATTATGATGTTTAATTTTAGCCTTTGGTATTTTCATGGGTGCTCACATGCATGGTTTTATTTATATTTGGAAGTATGGCCTATATGGTATGGTGGTTGGGTGTCAGGGGTGGCATGGAAATGTGCATGTGGGTGAGACTTGATGAAACACCATTGGTGAATGTGGAAACCCACCAAGTTAGTTTGTTTTTTCAAAATTGCTTTGAGCTGAAAATTATGGCCTTTTTTTAAAAACCAATGGTTATGTGGCTTGATTTTTCTATGTCTTAGAGGAGTTTTTTATTTGGTTAGCTTCCATGTGATCTAGAATTCATACTCTTGTTCTATCTAGTGATGAGATCTTGTTGGTGGCTCGGTTTTGTAGTAATTTTCATTGGGTTTCTAAAAATGTGTTTGAGGTTGTGATGTGGCCATGGATAGTTCTGCGTTGGAAATCTTTCCTGCTGATCAACCTAATGATTCCTTTAAAATTTTAAATCCACCTATTTTGATGATGCCTCAACTTGTTTGTTGGAATAGAGAGCTGTTTGGGATCTATTAAAAGTGTTTCTAGGTCATGATAATTCTTTTGGACAGAGCAGTTGTGTTTGGTGATGTTGATGTGTTTCGTCGTATTCCTTGTCCATTATTCCCCTCGTTTGGAGTGAGATAGAATTTTGATATGTATCTATGAGTTCCTATTTAGATTAAGGTTTTTGTTTGGTGACCATGTGTGGTTTTTTGAGTGGTTTGATCCTTATCACCTGACTGCGGTGCAGCAAATGCTTCAAGAATCAGGGATCCAGCCATAGGCCTTGGAGTGAAGATTTTCACGCAGTCAGAAAATCGACAGAGGTGTGGAGTGTTCTATTATGACCCTTACTCCTCTTTTTTGTTAAGTTATTTTCTATTTCAATGTTTTGGTTCTTCATTTCTATGAATTTCCCTTTGTCGCAACAAGCGCGGTGGACTAACCCCTCACATAGTGTCTATGGTTATTCCTTCATGGATGTGGGTTTTCAATCAATGTCCCTGTGTGGACCGCCTGTAAAAATAAGATGTAGTCTTTGTGTTACATATTCATAGGGGGAGAGTTTTGGGTAGTTTCTTTGTTTCTTTTGTTGTTTAAGTGGCCAAATTGTTGGGTCCCCTTCCCTCCCATCCCCAAGTGACGGGGGTCCAGAATTGTGATGAATGTGTCGACCAAGTTATTGACCCCTCCATTCAGGAGTGGGTGGTTTATATGTTCATGTTTTAACTCTATTAACTTGGTATAGTAGTTTTTTGTAGGAGGGTTTTTTTGGGCTTGTGTGAGTGAGTCCCAACTCTAGCTCATGTTCAATTCTTATCTATTCATTGCTAGTTGGTTTCTAATGGTGGGGAGACCCACCATGGGTCTCCTGGATTTTCATCCTAAGAACATTTCTAGTTAAAGTTGATTCTTAATGGTGGGGAGTACATTCTGGAACCCTTAGGTGTTTTTTTTCAGCCGGAAAGTGTTATGGCTTTCCGGGGGCGGAAAGCTTTAATGGTGGGGAGAATTGTCACACACTGTTTTTTTATTTTCTGTCATTGTATTGATCCGGCCCATTAGAAATACCGATCCTTTTCATGGGTATTTGATAAGATAAATCTTGAGTTTTGAAGTTTCATATATTTCTAACCACCCTAATTTGGGATCCCCATTGTTTGTTTAGTTCTTTTTGAAGAAAAGGTGGTTACTTCATGATTTGGGCCAACCATGAGCCCATTCCCAGTTTTAAAAACCGAATTTGTTTCTTTTATAACTCTATTGTTTTTCATCCTTTTTCACCCATTCAACTTCCCACTTGTCCTATAAAGATATATTAAAACTTATTTATCCCTTTGGACCCATTATAAATTCATAGGCCGGGTGAATATGGGTTACTCATTTAGGTTTTGGGCCAGCCCATGGGCCCATTTCCTATTTAAAAAAAATTTGTTTCGTTTATATCTTTTTCATTTTTTACTATTTTTCGGTGATTGCACCTCCCCCTCGAATCCAATAACCCTATACTAACCCTCATAATAGAGTTTACCTCTTTGGAGTTCATGTGGGTCGTGAAATTGGGCGAAATTCTCAGGAAACCTCAAATCGCCCAGAATTTACAAGATAACTTTTATCATTCATAAATCAATCAATTCGTACTCCTTTAGCCACCAATATTCTTCCCCTGGTTCTTCCAGACCTTAGGAGTCTCTCCAAGAATTTTCAAGCCATTCCCTTTTCTCTAGGGCTTCAGATCTAATGGAAGATGAAGAGTTTTCTAGGATGAAAGGTGAGATTCCTTCTCCTTTCTTCTTCCTCTTCCCCCTCCTTTCATTATTTCTTGGTTTTATATTGTACCCTTGTCTTGATAGACCTAGGGTTTTGTTATACCATGTTTTTTGATGGGGTTTCTGTTTGTTTAGGTCTGGTATTTATAGTTGTAGGTTTTATAAACCCGCGACGGGTGATTTCGGGTGTGTGTTTCGATTACGCCGACAATTTGAGGTAGGATATCCCTTGCACATGCCTTTATCATAGAAGTTTCATCATTTTAATATTATCCTATACTGATTTAAATGTTTATTATTGTTTTTAATCCATTTTATAATTTTATTGGTGTGCAAAGTCGTTGTTTCATCACTGTTATGTGAAAGGTAGTGTTCTTCTGTCATGAAAGTGTAGAACAAGTGTTTGTTTAAATGTTCCATTATCTTTTGAAAATGTTTTGTGAGGTTTATAATCTGGTTTATGGTATTTTTAACATTATACAGTATCTTGAATGAAAATATGACATTCAAGTGGTGTTTTATTCCTTTTCATGTACATAAAATAAATTGTTTTGTTTAAAAAGGGCATGACATGTGCTCGGTAAATTGCCCGGTTGGCTTTTATGTGTGATGTGTGATTTAAAAGTTATTTGATTGGATTTATAACGGAATTGGAAGAATTATAAATGGTATTTTAGGGTAATTATATTTATTTCCAATTTGGATTTGTTTTTACAAACAAGTGGGTTGTGATTTACAACATATTTTGGCCCGAGTTTCCCAAAAATGGAGCGTTTCACATCTTTATGAAAATGGTTGTGTTTTGAATATGTAACCTGAGTATTATAAGAGATTTATGAATGAGTTTTGCTGCTTTAAATGATTTTTATACAGATTCTTAATAGAATTAAAATTCATACCTTCGTCAAAGGATAGTTTTGAGAAAATAATTAAACGCCCGTTTGGCATTTCCTAGAAATGAAGGAGTGTTTTACTTGTATATAACAATTTGTGGAATTGGGATTGTTTTATGGTCCATTAAATTATTTTATTAAATATTTATTGGGCTGAAAAATATTATTTGGTTTGGTTATGATGTGTGTTTATAATTTAAAGAGTGTTTTTGAAAGAGTTTTATGTGCAAAGCCTCAATACACTTCATTAAATTGTTTTACCGAAATATTTAGCGGTTTGTTGATTAGTGTAAGAAATGTGAAGAATGATTATGGGCTGTTTGTGTTTTTATGGTTTTGGAATGGAATGGGGATGTGAAATGTGTATTTGATAATATGTGTAACTTGATTGAGCACTAAAGGGAATCCCGGGTATCTAGGTGGGCGGATGTGTACTAGTATGCTAGTTATTCTGTGGGGGTTGGCCCCTGTTTCACGTAGCAAGTTTGACGATGACAACACTAACTAAACTATGATGATGATGATGATTGGGGACCACTAGGTTATGGGTATGTTCCCTAATAGTGGCTCGTGCACGAGAACAAATATTTATTATGGTAACTTTCACCGAGATACGAGGTACCTGGGGCTCACAACTAACTAGTGCCTAGGGGTGTTCCTATGACTAGTGCTCATTGGATATTTTGTACTCACTGTCGGCATAAAATGTTTTTGGTTTGTAAATTCAGTAGTATGTGTTATTTATTTAAAAGTTAAAATTCTTTAAAGCATCCCTCTTGAAAACTATGTTCATTTTAAAGTTGCACATCTTTGAAAAAAATAGTTACTTGCATTTTTGTTTATTAAGCATGCAAGTTTATTTTTTGTCTGATAATTATTATAGCATGAAACCTCATTTGAAAACCATACTTTCATATCTTGAATTTAAAACTATAAATTGATGTTTCTTTTATTTTGATGGAATGTGCATTGGGAATAGAATATCGGGCTAACCTACTGAGTTTTAATACTCACACCTATAGTCTTCTCTTTTTTAGCCCTTGTGCAGGTTTCATCTTTAGTTCGATCACCTTGGAAGACATTTAATCATTGTGTTGGAGAGTGACCAGAATTGTCACATGGAGTTATTTGGTCATTGGGGTTGTTCAGTTGAGTTGTTGGTTTTGTTCTCTTTTTAGTTTCTTGTACAAATAATATTTAGTTCAATTTTTATATAAATTCATTTTGGTTTGTCCGTTTATTTCCTCTATTTGTTTGATTGTTTATATGTGGGTGAAATCGTTCCCTTGTGTACTCTATTGATGCCCTTGGTGCATGTCACCATCCCGGGAGGATCGGGAACGCCTCTCGGGACTTGTCGCGGGCTGGCCTGGGTGACCGGTTCAGGGTCGACTCGGGCTGGTTCGTGACAGAAATTACATATTACATGTATTAGAATTTTAATATTGGTTATTTGAAAAACTGACACTAAAATGTGGATTTTAACATCGGTCATGAAGAACTGACGTTAAAGACCATTTTATACTAGTGATATCTATAAACAAACCCCATCCAATGGGTTTCAGGGATTTATATCTCAATCACTATCATTAGTTTTATCCTTCCCTAATAGGGACTCATGTATACAAAATGGGATTCTAGATCAATAATATAATGATGGGATGGGGGTATTTATATCTAAGTGTTCATCCTAAGAGTCATCAAATGCCTAACATGAATAATTTGATCCTCAACAATAAGATCAATCAATGTTAATTCCAATCGCAAATAACCCCCAGCCCATAGGTCTTGGTGAAATTTCATCATCATAATTTCCACCGAATATAGAATCGGTATTCTCTAGGATGGGAGGTAAAAATCATTGGATGGAATCTCATATGTTCATCCCACCAAAAGAAAACCATTTTCCATTCAAGGACTATTTGGAAATCATGAATAGAAAAACCCTCAATGTCAACACATATATGTTGAGATAGCGAGACCGGATGATGAAGTAGATCTGACCTCTCTGGGGTTTCTATCCAAAATGGCCCATTCTAGCTAGGGGTTTGAGTAATAACCCTAATGAAGGATGTGCAGAATATTCATGTTTCATCAAATGCATTGTAAAAACGACCAATTCTTCATATTCCTATATTAATTTCACAATTTTAAATATAATATATATTTTGGATCATGACACAAATGAAGAGGGTCATAACATGTAAAATAGACCCTGATAGGAGGGTGATTTTGATGCACCAACTTATGTTGGATGAACCCAGAAACAAAAGAGGCTATAAAATCAGGCACATCTGAATATCAAGTTACCACATCTTCGGTGGAACACTGACAATGAAAAAGGGAAAGAAATAGATACATCCCAATCAAAACTCAGATGATTTGGGGTTCCATCACTATATGAACAGTTTAAACAATATGAAAATGAGATAAAAACACTCATACAACTCAACAAGGAGCTACTCAGGGGATATATCCCACTGAGTATCATATTCATTAAGAGATGAATATTTTCCCTCCAATGGTTGATCCACCAGTAAGATTGGTATTGGAGCATCAAACTACATCCATATATAGGAATCCAATTTACTTAAATTTAGATGTTAAAAATGATCAAGACTGCCCTCTATTGTGGCAGAAACCTCTCCCTTGACAGGGAAATCATTTAGTTTTATGATGAATTTAGAATCATCGGTTGATGATGGAGGATCCACCTCATGAACCCAAAATCATTCCCATAGATTCGAGGAGGATAAAATAGTAGTACCCCTATATATTCTTAAATTCATCCATTTCCCTGGATAATTGAACGGAAGACATGGAAGGGTGACACAAACCCTTATATCCCGAGATGAAGTCATATCCTGAGTGGGTTGATGATACTCTACCACCACCCAATTTTCGAAATCCTACATTCTCGACGTTTTACACTGTAGGTGACCATGAAAATCATCGCACACACTTTTTATCCAAATGTGGGATGATTATGGGCCCTAGAGATCAACAAGAGGCAATAAGAATTAGGTGTTTTTCACAAAATCTAATAGGGATAACCATTTCTTGTTACATAAGTCTACCAGTATGATGTGTTTTAGTATTAGAAGACCTACTTCAACAATGAATTTATCATTTCAGATCCATTGTGAGTAAAAATACAATCATTTACCTAAAATAATTCAAACAATGATAAAATTACAGGGTGTCTATCTTTATAGCTATTTGTAAATGTTTAACCTCTTAACTCATAATCCGTCACTCGCATGAGTAATTATAGGAAATATATGATGAAAATATCTAGGATGAGTTTCAGAAACCTCTAATCTAAATGAAGTATCCATATGGGTTCCATGAATTCAGAAAAATGGAACAATGTCTAGAGAACTAGATTCAGTGATCCAGATCCAAAACTTAACTCATGCCCCCATCACTGGTGAAAAGGCTAGGTAAAGCAGAAGCTTCATCTATCCCTATCAATCTATAAGTACTTCCTATCCATGAACTATGGTTGGTCCCAAACCACATGAAACCTCTTGTCAGGCAGCAACAACCCCATCATCTCCCTCATCCAGAAGCCTAGAGAAATCAGGTTCACCAGTGATTTTGGAACGTATGAATAAATAATAATCAATCGAAAAAGAAAAATTCCCTAGTTTTTTATTTTCATCCATGGATAATAACCTACTCAATATACCATATCCCAAGAATCCTGATGAGGTCAACCTCACCGACCATCCCGACCAATTTATTTTACAAATAAGGATGAGTTATAATATCCAATATTGATTCTTGTTCGTAAACATCATTCATGGAATTGTTTATTCTAGACAGTAGGTGTTAGATAACTCCTTAGATAAGGTTCCCAGCATAACAGTTTCCCAGTTTGATGAAGAGGGTGATTGGTAGAATGTTCCATACATGTTTTCAAAAAATTTTTGACAATATGATGACTTTAAAATCTATTGAACGGGATCATTCCACCATGAGATTACAACTGATATGATCATAAAATTATACACCAAAAAATAAAATGATATTAGATATTTCTCCTAATCATGGGTGAGAGCTTTGGAAGTAGGAAGAAACAAAAGAGGAAGAGTCATATTCTGGTCCAAAATAAGATATTACTAATTCATATTTCTTCCCTGTAACATTTGAAAAAAAAACAATACCTCACCAAATGGAACCATCAATTGATGAAGATCCCATCATTTTTTCATTAAACATTATAAACATAGATGAACCATTATGGAATGATAAATATTCCTCAAAATACAATTTTCTCACAAAAAAATGGGGAACGACATGCCTCATGAGCATGAATTGATGATACTGGGGAAGCATGGTTGTGTTCAGACACAATATTTCATTCACATTCTGAGGAATTACATATACGAAGCTGAGGCTCATGGTCAATCACTAAAGAGTTCCTAAAATAGATATGAAGATGTCCTAGAGACCTCCAAAAGTCACCCATGCCTAGTTTTCATACATAACCACCAAGAGGGGGTGAGATGGTCTGATCAGTCCTAGAGATATGGAATGTTGGTGTGACCCGCACCACTAGAAGAAGATGCTCCCAAAACCTCTACAAAAGAACAAGACATTTCCAAGTCAAATTCTTTGAATCCTGACCCACATGTTCAAGAGAAACCCCAACCTAGGAAGTGTCAACCTCTAGATGGAATGTAAAATATTATGAAACATTTGGCTATTATACCATCCAAACTCTCAATCATTGGTGAACATTATATTTCAAGAAAACATATAGTGGAACTCAATAAATTCCTCCAAATAAAACATTAATTCAAGAAATAAGATTCCATATATTAGGTCTATCGAATAGATACCATGCCATTAGAATTCCATGTCACAATCTCATTCATAGAGCATGATTATGAATATGACATCTTGGGACTTATCATACCCTTATTTGTTTCTGGAAGTCCAGATAACATTGAAATTATAATGGGATATATTTGAAAATATCTATGGGATTAATATTTTCCCAATTTTAACCCTCTGATGTTTGTGATACAATGAAAGGTAATTTTAGCCCAATAAATATGAAAATTATAGAGTAGACAATTAAGATAAAAAACCCATCAATTAGCTCAAACTAAAATACAAGTTTGGGTATCTCACATCTAATGCCGAGTTTATTGTTATTTATAAAGACACAACATTAAATGTTCTAATCAGAAGTCCATGGCTTCATATCCACATAGAAGTGCCTTAAACATTAAATCTATAACAATATAGGATTAACATACATGGAAATTACATAATTTTTATGAATTTCATATCATTACAAAATTACATGCTTGAGTACTGTAATAGTTTAATGAATTCAAAAACACGAAAAAAATCATCTAACTTTGTGAAATATTATCAATGTTTTCCCTAATGATCTTCCCCTTTAGTACTTCTACTTAAATCCTTTGGTCATAATCTGGGGAAACAAATCATAAAAAATTAGTGACCTCAAATACTCAATAAGGGTAAATAAAGTAAAAGCATAAACATAACATAAACATAAGGGTATGAGAACAAGAGTATAAAATTTTAACATAATACCATACATAAAAATATTATAATCAAGAGACATGTTATAAATATTGGAAGTTAATTAGACATAAAATTATAAGACAATGAGGAACATGAACCTTGTGAGAAGATCGATGGCATAAGACACAGAATATGTCGCATACATATAAACATCAAATATAGTTCCCTAAAAGTCAAGGATAATTTTCAAAACGAAATAGGTCACTTATTTGGGATAACACATGTTATAAGAGACACTACACCATCCCCATTCATATTCATTTCCTTTTAAGGGACCAGGTTCCCCCATATTCCCATAATGGATCGGGTTTCCCCATCTTCCCATAGTTTATTTGTTTTCCCCACCATTTATAGTTGATCACTCCCATTGACTTGAATCCCATAATTATTTCACGAGATCTAAATCATTACCCAATTAATTGGAGGGAGATATAGGTCCCAGCCACATCATAATGAAATCATACATTTATGGGACATAAAACATTAATCTTATCATGAACAACAGAATGATATGGGTTTCATAAATAGCATATCATTAAAAATGAAATTAAATGGGTACCATAATCATTTAATCATATCATAACCTATGAAAAATAAATAGGTTTTATAATCATTTCATCCTTGAAGATCCCATGAATGGAAGAAGGTTTCATTATCATTTATCATGGTATAACTTGTTAAAGAGAAACAAGTTTCCTAAAAATCTAGCCATAAAAATGAAACCATTCAGAGAAAATATATTAATGGTATCCTTCGATCAAATCCCTATTAAATAATAAACTATAACCAAGGATTTCATCATAGATAAATAAGGATTATGAAACATCACTTGGAAAATAATTTTTATTTGAAAATCACTTTTTAAAACATATTACTTTTTCAAAATCGTTTTCCTTGAAACCAATTTTAAAATATATAAAGGAATCCCAAAAAATAATTTTAAACATTTATTAAGGAAAATATCCTTTATGATTTGAAAAACACTTTTTAAAACATAAGACATTTTGGAAAATATTTTCCTTTAAAATAACCTTAAAAACTTATAAATATTCTTGATTTTTTTTTGAAAATATTCTTCTTTGAAAATAATTTTAGAACATAGAAAATAATATTTCAAATCATTAGAATCATTTTATTTGAAAACTATATTTTAATATGATGTAAAATAAGGTTTTAAAATCATTAAAAAATATTTTTAAACATAGAAAAATTTATGAAAACCATTTTTCATTGAAAAAAGTTTTTAAACGAAAAAACATCTAGAATATTAGGAAAAAAGTTTCTTCAAATATAAACTTGTAAACTTATGGTTTATGCATCATGTAAATGATGGTCACGTTGGTGTGTAAATCCGTACATTCCAAATATTCCTTTTGAAGCTTCAAACTTTTATAAAAGTACATTCATTAAAAAATGAAAATAAGATTAATTAAAAAAATATTTGTAAAAAATGTAAACCATGGGTAAACATTTCTTATAAAAACCATAGTATAACATTAAAACGTTTTTTCAAACATTTATAAAACACAGTTTTGATTGAACACATTATTCCAACATAAAGGATAAATAAATCTGATTTTCATAAAAACATTTTCTTAACTATGTTTAGTACAAAATAGTGTGAAATGGTAAAAATACATGGGTATTCCATGGATAAGTAGAATATAAGAGCAATTATGACTGTTCTGTATATATTTATCATATTATTTCATCAATGGAAGCATAATCATAAACAATCCCAAAAAAATGATGAGATTGTAGAAATAAGTTGTTACCACATTGGTAACATTTAAACATATTAACCATGAAAAAATAAAATAAAATGGACAATAAAATATAATTAAAATAATTATATTCATGATATGACATTTCAATGGGTATTATATACACATTATAGAAAAATATAGGTGTATGACATGCCATGCATCTCAAATAAGGAAAATAAAATAAAAATTATATTAACGATTTAGTGACTTTTGAGATATAAAATCAATTAAATAAAAATAATAAAATGTATACATAAATACCCATTAATTTATTTATATTAATCATATAATACATTCATTTGTAGTATATACAACATATAATAAAATAGAATGTGAACATGTCTTCTGTCTCACAGAAAATAAAAGTGAGATGAGAAAACTATTACCCTCAGTATTGGATTATTTTTTACATGTTAAAACATCCTTTATAATAAATATAAGTTTAATATAAATATAAATATAACCATATGATTTTATATAATACCATATATTATTTTCTATGAATTTATATTACCCATTTGTTAACAACAGTATATAAATGTTACGTTTTGGTTAATATCTGATTTACTTGACAAATATGTTTTTAATTATTAATGTTGATCCTCATAGTTCTATCTTGATATACATATTTATATAATTAAGAAAATGGTATAATAATAATATATATGAAAATAAAAATATTAATAATAATATATAAAATATAGATATATGTAATGGAATACACCATTCATGAAGACGGTTGGTTGTATATATACATGAACGATGTTTCTGTTTTCTTATTACATTGAAAGAAAGAACATAACTGATATATATATATTTAGTAATTAAATATTAATTATTATGTTATATATATAATTTAATATCACTAAATACATCCTTTATACATTCCATTTAATGTATGAATTAATCACATCACTTTGAGTAGGTGGTAGTCCATATGTCCCCAAATGAAGTTATCATATTTACACCAAATGAAAATAATGAAGGTATGTTTTATATGATAATTAAATAAGAATAAATACTTCATAAATATCATATATATCATGTGAAAATATATTTTAAATCATTATTATCAACCATGATAGGTGGTAATGTAAAAACAAACCATATCATTTCATGGGGCGGTAGATCACCGTACACTAGAACGGTACGTTAGTTACCCATTACATTGAAGTGTATTTATTTTTATTTATTAAACATATAATAAAAAATACCAATAAATTTTGGATACTAATTTCATTATGTGATATTATAATAATAATATTTGATGGAGTGGATAATGAAAATAAAACAAATGAGCTTGAGGGAGGATATTACCTCTTTGGGTAACCACTTTTGGTTTTAACCGAATGACTTAATTATTTTGATTTATTACATAAGGGATGAATATAATATGAATCTTTGGATTTTTGGAGCATATTTGAGTAGATATTTGGAGAGAAAAAGAGCTTCAGATGTGTGAATAAGTGGTAGGGGTGATTGATTTCTTATAGTGGAGGAGGAGTGGAATTCATGTAAATGTTTTAAAAGGGAATTCCACCCAACTATTTTCCATTAAATATGCCTTCATAATATTAATTATCATAGAAAATAGAGTATAGGGTATAAATAAGAAAAAAATGGATTTTAGACATTTTTAGGTCATTCGAGGCCTTAAATTTAAGGTTTAGTACTCTGTTAAGCTAAATTTTCTCTTAATCATTATAATTAGTTTTAGTAAATATAACTAATATTATTGGATACAAAATAAACTGAAATTATTATAAACAATAAATTATTTTTTTTAAAAATATTTAATCCATTTTCCAAATTAAAATAATCGAAGCTATAGAAATTATTATAAAAGTAATCATATAAACGTGTCACGACATTAAGTTTTTTTTATCAAAAAATGTTTAAAAGTTTGGGGGTTTTTTATTGTCAAATTTCAATTTGAAATTGGTTCCAATTAACTATATTAGATAAATGTATTTATAATTGATATAATAAAACATCAAAACCAAATTAAAACATAATATAAAAATATAAATAAAGTATATAAAAATGAAGTTTTGAATTAAAATTCAATTTTCTTACTATTCATAAAAAATGAAACATTTCAAAATAATACAAAAAATTCACTAAAAGTAAATTTTCTTATTTGTTACATCATGTGTTTTGAACCGAATGAAAAAGCGAAGGAAATTAAAATTTTCCATTAGCTAGGAAGTCCAGTTTTAAAACCGAGCATTAGAACCTTTTTCTTTATGATAGTTGACACTGCAAAGTGACTTCAAAAGTAATTGAATTAAATTAATTAGATTAAAATTTAAAATTTAAATGAATTAAATAAAGGTTAAAAACCATCTCTCCCACTTTGAAATATTTTATGAAATTTATTTACTGTTAGAAGCTGAGTCAGTGCGGGGTTCTGAGGCCTGTAGACCCTCGACATTGACATAATAAAAATATGAAATTTATTTTATTCCAATGCATCTTCATTAAAAAAATAAAAATACTCTCAAACAGTGCTTCAAATAAAAAATATAAACCACAGTTAGGCCCGGAATGCCGGGTTTACCATATGAAGAGTATAACTTTAATGCACGTCAAGTGTTTGGAAACCTCGTATGTGATAATAGTTTTTTATTTATTTAATTAATTATTCCAATTTTTTAATAATATATAATTAATTTCTCTGAAATGGTGTGTCTTATTATAAACCACAGAACACTATTATGTCCCAAATGTGGGTTTTACCCTAGTAAAGGTATATCTTTTGATAGCTTTGAATGTTTTGTCAGATAACAACTGAAGTTAATTTAATTGGTTTATAAATATTTTTATTTCCCATTTAGAAATAATAAAAATAATTTTATTATTAATATTATTATTGGCATTGAATAAAAAAAATGAAAATATACTTTTTTAATTACTTAATTGTGTTGTAGTGTAAATAATAAGTGTTTAATATAGTATTGGTGATATTATTAATTGTGAAAAGTAAATAAATATGTGCAATAAATATTAATTTCTTAGGTGTTATCTGTTTTCAATGGATTTTTTATTTAATTATTATTTTTATCAATGATGGGTTGTATTAAATAATTAAAATTAAAATTATTATTGTTATTATTAGTTTGGGACAAAAACATTGATGTATATATAATATATATATATATATATATATGAGTATTAGATATATATATGTAGGTATATATACATGTCTGGGTGAATATATATTCTTATAATGATTTGTGTGTTTATATATATATATATAACACACACACACATGCATATATATTGGTGGATATTTATTGTAGGGATAGATGAAATATTATTAATTTCCCACATAAATGTTTGAAACTTCTTGTCTTAAACAAAGGTGCGAACCGTTTAAATTTTTAGTCATAATTCTTAATGTGACCCAGGGCACGTACCTGCACACCCAGTTGTGGGTCTCGGGAAGCTATTAAAATTAATTAAATAATTGATCGCCTTTATGTAAATTTTTATTGTGGCACCCTAGTGCAGTGTTTGGGTTAAAAATAATTAAAAATGGATTAAAAATAAATAATTTTTTAAGGAAATTAAAATAATTTAATGGGGATAAAAATAAATAATAAAATAAAAGTGGTCAGAGAAAAAATTAACAATAATTATAATGGGGTAAACCCATTTTTATTAATTATTTTCCTTTAACCCTAAATTTTTATTTTTATTATTTTATTTTATTTTTTACTTTTTTTTTATTTTCTTTTTTCCTTTCCTTTTTATTCTCTTCCACTCATCTCCCCTCATGGTGGGTCACCCCATGTAGCACCCCAACATTATGGTGCGCCTCCTCCGCTAGTCTCCTCCTTCAGAAGCCAGTTGCGATTTTGTCTCTCATCTATTTTCATCGACATAAGTTGTGCAATAAATCGATCAGTAATCCTGACCTCACACACCAATAATCTTATGATCTCCTTCTCTATCAATCGCGTGATCTACCATAGATGTTTTATTCCCAAAAATTGAGTCTTTTCTAAAATCATCTGATTTCTTCCATTTTATACCAAATAAAATATCTCTATAGAGTGTACGATACTCTATAAGTACATGGTTGGGTGTATAATCTCTTTCCCCCTTTTTCACCGTGTCTTTGAGATCACATGTTGTGCTGATCGTTGGTGCCTATGGATGATATTTAATTATATATTCTCTAAATTAATTAAATTGTTATGCATAACCATTGCACCCATGTATGATATAATCCGGCCTAGCTAAATTGTTGTACCATCATTGGATACCCTTTTTCACGTTCTTACATTCTTGCTCTTATTTTTTATTAGACTTGAATAATTAAATTATTTAATTGCATGTGTTGTGTGACCCCTTTTACGTTGATAAATAAATTAAATAATTTATTTGGGATTACTGTGAACCATGAACCATGATATTTATTGGTTATCTATGACTAATGAAATTCTTCCTTGTTAAATTATTATCCAATATTTACATTATAATTTGATATGCTCATTTTTTCTTCTTTTATTGATAAATAGATTTGGTTGTAACTACTTGACTAGAACGATCATTAGTATGAGGCTCGAGTTGCTTATATTATTTTGTTGTAATTATAAATTCATACCCTATGATATCTTCTTACTTGAAATATAACAAAATTCAGGGTGGTGGTAAAACATTGGTTCTGTATAAGTACTACATTTGGACTCTCTATTCCTGACCGATTACGCATTACGCAATGGAGGCTTTGTCTTATGCCTTTCCAGACGAGGGTTTCCCTGTGTTTCTAAATACTCATGAGTGATACTACTTCCCAAAGAGACATTCAAGGATGAGCCCATTGGAAATGTGGCTATAACATACCTCGGGTGACACTTTACCCCTTATGTGTGATACCAGGGTGGACTCATGATAATGCTATGCCTCGAGCGATAAATGGTCTTTTGGTAGATTGGGTTGGACGTGATCAGTGGTATTGGACAAATTGAAGGATGTTTCATAGTGATACCTTCAGGATGGGCACAAACTATAACTCTCAACATGAAAATAATAATAATGATAATGTGGGGAAGGTTATTATTGATACTATTTGAGTTCCATGTGGATTGTGGTATATTTTGGTTCTTTGAAGCACACATTGATGGCACATAAATTAGACCCAAGCTAAAGCACAAGCATTCGTGTATGTTCCTTTTGTCAGCCATCATTTTTTTCTAGCCTACTTTATACATATATACATTATGCTTATAAAATTTACCTTATTTAGATTCATATATTTAGCCAAATAAGGTGATATGGGATAGCTTCCAGTGAGAACCGAGACCAAGATATATTTATTTTATAATGTTTATTTAATTTCTAACATTTATCATACATTGGAACACTGCTTTTGTTTACAACAAGAAATGGAATGGCTTAGAAACCATGGGTGATTCCGTATGGGGATTTTACCTCACTCCCTGCTCGGGCATCATTTGGTACCCATGTAGACTTTATGCTTGCATGTACGGATAGAAAGAAGCATGTTTCTTATAGTGTTTATGTGTTTCTTACTGTTTTGGATGAAGATTGGGGGTAGAGGACTGAGCCTTTTCTTGCGATATAGTCGTTTCATTGGTTATTTTCCTTTATAGATTTGATTTTATGTATGTGTTTCGGTGTTCCAAATCATTAATTTAGTACAATCATCATATAATGACATCATTTTTTATCTGGTTTTATTTACCTTCTTCCATAGCTAATATATATTCAGTTGGGATTATTTATTTTCTTCTCCTATAGTTTACTTATTTATATACGTCCTCTATTTGTTATAATTTTTTGTTTCTTCTATTGTGTATTTACTATTACCTATTATGGCATAGCCCCCCCCACTAACACGTTAAAAATGCCATTGCCACTAGTAGGCATCCTCCAACGTTTGGGGAGATGCACTTCAGGTCATGTGGCCAACCCGGATCGAAGCACCCTTTAGGTGGATCCCGACTTGGGGATTCTAAAAAGTATATTAGAGGTGGTTATTTTCCATTTTCTTACTGTTTTGGGATTGTAGACAGGAAACTAGGAATTTTTTGGCTCTTGGTTAATAGTCGTGCTTGGGACTGATCACCCCATGTATGGGAAAAGAAAAAGTGTCCAGGGCTGGGAATTGATGTTCATGCTTTTCAATATTATAGTTGATATAATTCACCTTGAGATATTGGTGTTATTTTTCACTACATATGGATTTATGGGGTATATGGTATTTTACCCTTATCCTATAAAGGCATGGATGAAGCATTACATGCATAATAATAGGCACATATGGATTCACATGTCATGCATATGCCATGTCATGGAGATGTATTCGTAAGTTTCCTATTGAAATTATTGAGTGATTTGACTTCCATGAAATGTATTGTATTTCTTTATCATGCATGTTTAGATACCATGTTTTAGTGATATATTTTTCATGAAAACCGATTTCCATGCTGCTTTTTTACTAGCATATTTTCCTTGTATCATGCTTATGTGTTTGTTAGCATGTCTTTATGATTTAAATGTCATGATTCTAGGATTTAATCATGTTTATCTCTATTATATTCTTGTAGTGACATGATATCTTGTTTGATATGAAATTGGTTCCTTTTGTAAAATTTATTTGTTTCAATAAAATGTGATCCAAATACCACATTTAAAGTGTATGTGTGATTTATTGATTGGTATATTTCTGCCCATATGACTGGACTATTGAATATGTGCATGTTGTATTATGAAATGGGATTAAATGTAAAGTTCTTGGAAATGAATCCAGTAGTGGTGTCCACTATTTAATACCCTCGTGTAAGGGTGGATAAATCTTCCTTGAGTTTTCTTGGAATGGATGTGTGATCATTTTCCATAGGTGATCATTCACTTAACAATTCCTTTTATGATTGGATTTTGAACCAAATGACTTCTTTCAGCGTGACC
The DNA here is from genome assembly GCA_963277665.1 of Viscum album. Classification (NCBI taxonomy): domain Eukaryota; kingdom Viridiplantae; phylum Streptophyta; class Magnoliopsida; order Santalales; family Viscaceae; genus Viscum; species Viscum album. Next base: position 1,434,138,013 of record OY728141.1, read on the forward strand.
CGATGTTATGTTCAATACTTGTTCTTCATTAGGGGATATACCATGGTAGGTACCACACTTAAGACATGAAAGCATTGCTAATGAAGTGAATTTTATGCCTTTTTTGTGTCGTTCACATGTTGTTGTCTCTAGTCGGACCCCCTTTCTTAAAATGACTCCCTTTTTCAAAGCGGTGGTAATGTTTTCCTTGACTTTTGATTTAGTATTGAGCATCAGGTAATGCTCATTTTCAACATGTAAGATATTCCTCAGGAATGATCAGCTACATCATATCTTATTTGACTCACTCTTCTCCATAGTGATGGATGACTCAATACATCTTCATCTGAGTTAAAAGTCATCTCACGTTTTTATCACATCAGGGTAGTTTGCGTTCACGTACGAGGTTCCCATTGAGTTCATAATGTTGTTACAAACTGGATGAGTTATATGTAATCATCATGATTTGAACTGTTAAATATGTTTCAAGTCATCTCTATAGTAAAGTTACTTATATGTTAAAGATATAAAGTCTGTCCAAATTCTTGGGATGACTTCCAGAGACTCAAGTGTTTTACACCCTGGTCAGTTTAGTTTGTTTTTCTCACCATTTGTTTAAACGTTTATGCTTATGGTGGTTCCGACCTAGCATTATATTGAGAAGCTACTCTATATATTTTTTACAATTAGAAAACTCCTAATGTGGGGAGTGTCATGTCAGTTGTTAAATGAGTTTCCTTCTGAGTTGAAGGAACAAAACCAAAGAGGACCATTGGAGGATGGTCGGTCTTACTTAAATGTCGAGAGGCTTGTGAAATTTAAATCATTCCAGTGCTTTCTCAGATACACTAAGTCAGTGTGGTTTGACGTGTATGCAACCATTGAGTAACATCATTGGTCATGGGTGTTCTATGGTTTCTAATCATGAATGATCATGGGGTGATTCGTGTGGTAAAGTCTTAGTGATCAGTTAATGATGGTGCATCATCTGGTGAAACTGAGTATCTCTTAAGATACTGACTAGTAGTGTTTCAACTACTCTTCTTGGTAATCATATAATCCTCTTATTGAACTCTTTTTTAAGAAACCAACATGTCCCTTATCTTTTCTCTATCCTTGATGCAAAAAGAGAGCTTCATCCTAATTCCATTCAAGAGAATTAAAATATATTTTAAGGATTTAGTGGTCTCCTAGTGTTTCACACTAAACACATGGTTCTTATCAAATCTTGGTTTTCCTTGAGTGACCCTTGGATTTCTATGTCGGAATTCCTTGAACGAACTCTGTAACACCATTCATTTCATCTAACTTGATTTCTAGGATGATGTCTCTCTAGGCTCGATCAATGTTATAATATGGGAATCTTGTCCTTGTACTAATGTCTCACTTGTAAACATGGAGTATGGGATACCTTGTGTTTTTACCTTTCACTTATGTCTTTCCAATCTAAGGTTACCCTGGATTTGTTTTCGGGCTTGGTGATGCCTAAATCAAGGAACATCCTCGGAAAATAGGTATGAAATTTGGTGGAATTGTTCATGGTAAATGTGAGATACCTTTTTAAGAAGATATCATAGTTCATTTTGTAAAATTCCAGTCATCTAAACCGGTCGTCTTATGAAATGTTTGGGCGAACTGGCTCGACTAGTTATCTCTCTTGTTTAATGAAGTGGAAAGTGAAGGAACTTTTTTCTGGTTCATCATCAAGTGATATGAGTGCGGTTGGGGTCAAACAATGATTTTCATGAAAATTTGGACTGAATTGGGCTTTTAGGTCAATAGGGTTCCACCATTTTATTAGTTCAGGAAATAATGAGAGAAGCGTCGGTCTAATGATTAAGGACGCGACTTGTAGGAAATTCTGACGGTGGAAGGATTCATGACTTTGAATTTTCCCCATTCCAATGTTAAAGCCTATAGAGGGAAGTAAATTTGACTAGATGTTTAATGAGATGAAGACATGGTCGTTTCTACAGATAAATTTTTTTGGATAATTAACATCTCAGTGTTTCAATTGGAAAATGAGCATTGTCTCAGATCATAATGGATTAGGTAATTCTTGACTAAGAAATGTTTTATTGTGTGTTTTGAATTTGGAGATGCAACATGACCTTTTGAATGAGACTTCATGACCTTATAGATCAGGTGAGAGTTATATTATTCATGAATGCTTATTGGGGATGAGGATTTATAAGGTGGGAATGTTTTAAAGTCCCATATTTTGAACTGAATGAACAAACAAAGGAAATTAATTTTTTCTGTTAGCTGGGAAGAGCACATTAAAAACAGAGCATCAAAAACTTTTTCTTTCCAATAGTTGACACTGTGATGTGTATTTTAAAGAAATTAAATTAAAATAATTCGATTAAAATCTAAATGGAAATAAAGTAAATTATGGGTAAAACAATTCTTCACAACTTTGAAATGTTTTATGAAATATTTTCAGAGGTAAAAGACAAATCAACGTGAGGATCAGATGCCCATAGACCCTCAACGTTGATAAAAAAAATATTAAATTTATTTTACTCATACACATTTTCTATTAATTTTTTTTAGATACTCTCAAATGGTGTTTTGTATGAGAAATATGAGACCACCTTTAGTTTTGGAATGTTGGGTTTACCCTAGGCTGAGTATAACATTAATGTACGTCAGATGTTTGGCAACCTCATGTGCGATATTTTTTTTCCTTAAATAATTAGTCTGATTTGTTAATAATAAATAATTAACTTCTCTTTAATGGTGTGTCATATCAGAAATCAAAGACCACTATTAGATCTGAATTATGGGTTTTACCCTAGGCAGGGTATAACATTAATGAGTGTCAGAAGTTTTTTCAGATCACACCCGAAGATAATTTAATTGGGTTATAAATATTTTTTTGGTTATTTATGAATAATAATAATAATTTTATTATTAATATTATTATTTTAATTGAAGTCTAAAAATGAAAATGTAGTCCCATAATTAATAAATTGTGTTGTGGTGTAAATAATAAGTTGACAATGGAATAATTGTGAAATTATTAATTGTACAAATTAAATGAATATATGAAATCAATATTATTTTATTAGGTTCCACAACCTGTCGTCTAGGGCCCATGCTATGACAACCATAAGTCTTCCATCCATAGGACAAGGGTTGGTGACTAGCACCGGAAAGGAATATACCAAAAAGGGAAGGCATAACCTTTAAACCAGTACACACACAGACTAGGTACACGACAAAAGAAAACCACAAAGAAGAACTGCTGAAAGTAAAAGTGTGAATCGAGAGTAAAAATGGGCCAGTATACAAAACCAACTAAAAAGAAAGTACAACAAAAAGGGTAAAACATGATCTAGAGGTCATCCACCAAGGATCCTAGATGAAGGTTAGGTACAACTTGTCATCTGTCGTCACTACCGCTCACCACATCTACCAATCACCTTCGAGCACTATCTAGTCCTGGATCCCCAAGTCTCAGTCAAGATGTCTGTCGTCTACACAAGAAACAAAAATGTGCAGGTGAAGCCCGTGAAGGGGTGAGTATAAAAATACCCAATAGGGACCCCGAGACCCCTGATGGTCTCCTAGAATTCCATAAGGATAAACCACAAAGCATGTTCTCAAACAAAAAGAATAAAATAAAAGACTCAACTCACACTAGGTATATAACTTAGAGAAAAGGAATAAAGATGATTAGTCTTGAGCTAGATCATTTTATTCCATTGAGAGGTTCTACTGTTGATCCATGAAGGTTCGTTGAACTACCGATCCACAAAGGGTCTCTCTACTATTGATCCACACTGGGTCTCTCTCTGTTGATCCACACAGGGTCTCACTACTGTTGATCCAAATAGGGTCGCACTACTGTCAATCCAAATAGGGTCACACTACTACCGATCCACACAGGGTCACTCTGCTAATGATCCATAGAGGGTATCAATACTGCCGATCAACACAGGGTCTCTCTATTACCAATCCATGAAAGTTCAGTCACATACTGATCCATACAGGGCCGCTCTTCACTTAACATCCATCCACCAGATTCCCACACATGGTGTGATTGAGTTCCGGAAAAACCTATCCTCAATCCACTTGTCATATTTCAACCACCACAATGTCTTATAAATAAGTAACCCAAAGGACCGTCTGCTCATAAGGGTTCCAACACGACAGACAATGCGTCGATTAGACTCCCAGTCTGTAAGATATATGCAAAAAGGTAAATAGGGCCTAGTTGGATTTGAGTCTGATCCAACTTGACCATACTAAAATTTCTACCAAAACTCAAGTAGAGTATCACAAAAGGGCCAATTATTCACAAGGGTCCTCACACTGTAGATGGCGTGTTAATCAGATGCCTGGTTTGCGTGATACACCTAATTTAGAGAAACGAGACCAGTCGGATCTGGGTCCGGTAGGGGTTTGGCCTAACCAGCCCATTGGTTCCGTTGATCCAGACCGACCAACAGGTTTGGTCTGGCTGTCGGGTCCAGCCTGGTTAGTAGACTAATTACTAGACACACTAACCGGACATGGTGCATCCCGTTTGGCCAGTTGGCGGTGCCAGCGAGGCACCTCACCTCCTTCTTAAATGGCCGGCTAGAGCCAACCGGTGGTCCATCAGGGCTGCCCGAGTGGGACGCTCGTCTCCCTGCACAAGGTTATGGCACTGCACCATTCTACTTGGCGTGGCCCGGCTAGCCGCAACTCCTGCCACCGTGGTGCCTGTGGGCACCACTCCTCCATTCGACCGGCTCAGTCGGCCACTTCCGCTGGTTTCTAGTGTTGACGTACCGGTGGTGCCAGACCAGAAGTTTCTTCTTTGAGCCACCAGAGATGCTCTGATGGTCCTTTTTCTCTCCCATCTACGCCTACAGGCCTCTCGGGTTGCCTCCTTCACTGCAAGGCTCTTAATTTTCTTTTGCTGCCTCGTTTCCCGGTCTCACAAAAAGAACATACCTAAACAAAGAATTACTGGTGGTTCAAGCCTTGTTCTGATGGCCCGAACCATCTGTGTTAATGTTTTATCATGGGGTGATAACAATCATAAATCCAAAAGAACATTTCCCCAAATTAAGAGCCTTCAATAACCACCTGCAAAACAAATGATACATGGATCATCCTGTTAGTCAATTGGTTTGCATTTGTTGTATTTTCCAAGAATGGGATGAGAGGGAACATAAAACACATAAACCCCCTACATAGATTTGGTGGAATCCATTGAGGATGATGAAAGAAATCTGTGGTCGATGTCGTTCGTCATTGTTCATCTATCCCTAGATCGATTCCCCCCACATTTTTCATTCCTCCACCATCCTTCATTGGAGAGGGAAGTTGTTGTAATTTTGTTATAGGTTACTCCCATGGGTTCTCAATTCCAATGCCAAAGGTTTGACTAAATAAAAACAAACTGCACCATGTTGCGTTCATTATAATGGTTTATTAATGAAAAGAAAATAATGAACATTTAATCCATAAACATTTTGGTTACACATCCAAAGGGACGTGTCATTAAGTGTATCTTATTTAATGTCCGTCATTACACTACATTCCCACCATCCATCGCTCAATGGTTGTAGAAAGAATAAAACAACTCATTTAGTTATTTTCTTATTTTTTTCTTCTAAAAAGTCCAAAATTTATCTTTTTCGTCCGACCCTTTCCGATCAAAGTTAAGATTCACCTAAGTGAATCCCAGCACTATGAATTCAATAGTTACCTCATATTTTCAATCTTAGAAACGGTTGAAAAGATATAAATACTAGCTCACAGTTTACTAAACATGCCTTAAAAAAGATTAAAATTCCATTTCGGGCTCTCCGGGCCATGGAATCACGTTCTATCAATTTTTTCAATCACGTAATAATTTCAGATAATTAAAAAAAATTAAAGGGAATTTTTGTGTCTTTAAATTCACCCAACCTTAGGTATTTACATCCTTGATATCCCCAAAAAGATAAGAAAACAAAAGGGGGTACTGAGCACAAATCTGAGCCTCCCGCTCCCATTTTCTATTATAGAGGTTCCCGTGATACCACCGAACTCACACCAAAAGAATTGACTATCCACATAGGACCCTCTCTTGATGATCATTAATCTCTATTGGGAACTCTAAAAATGTTTCCACATCATCAATATCCAACTCAACCCAGTCGATGACGTGTGATGGGTCATGCACGTATCTCCTCAGCTACGACACATAGAAAACATTATGCACCCAATGCATCTGTGGGGGATGATCTATGCAGTATTCCACCTCACCAAGTCTACTGAGAATATGGAAAAGTCTGATGAACCTTAGAGATAGCTTCCCACCCCAGCCAAATCTCCACAATCCTCGTTAGGGTGAGACCCGTAGGAAAACATAACCCCCCTCCTCAAACTCAGAGGGTCTCCATCTCTTGTCGGTATAAGACTTCTGTCTACTCTGTGCAGTCTACATCCACTCCTGGATGATCTTCACCTTTTTAGTGGTAGCTCTCACCAACTCTGGACCCATAAGTGCTGACACCACTTTGTTTGTTCAACATAGAGGTAATCTGCATGGTCGCTCATAAAAGGCCTCAAACGGTGCCATGCCAATGGTGGAGTGATAACTGTTGTTATATGAAAACTCCACTAGTGGTAGGTGGTCCTCCCAACTGCGACCAAAATCAAGGACACAAGCATGAGGCATGTCCTAAAGTTTCTTAATGGTCTGCTCCATCAGACCATTTTTCTGAGGGTGAAAGGCGATGCTCAAGCATAGCTGAGTCCCGAACACCTCCTATAATCCCTTACACAACTAGGACTTACAATGACAATCATGACCTAAAATGATCGTCGATCGCATCCCATGGAGCTGCATGATCTCCTGGATGTAGAGGCGTCTCAATCCCTCTAGTGATCTGTGCTCTCAGATGGGAAGAAAATGGGGGCGAGTCGGTCAACGATCACCCAGATAGAGTCAGGTCCCTTGGACGTGTGTGGTAACCCAATCACAAAGTCCATGGAGAAAATGTACCACTTCCATTTTTGTACCTTTAGTGGCTAGGTCAAACCCGCGGGTACCTGATGCTCTTCCTTCACCTACTGGCAAGTGGGGCACCTAGAAACAAACTTTACCACTGCCTTCTTCTTCCCTGGCCACTAGTACTGATGTCGGAGGTCCTAGTACATCTTTTCCACTCAAGGATGTATCACCAAAGGGTATGTATATAACTCCATCAACACCTTTTCTCAAAACAACACTAGTACCATGGTTTTTACTATAAAAAATGATGTGCTCCCTACCTTATGAAAATATTTTAGGAGCCTGTCCTGAGGATATCTGAGCACATCGGGCCTCACAGTCGATGTCCCCAAGTTGTGCCTCTCGAACTCACTGAAGGAGTGGGGGAGAGATAGTCATAGACTAGAGGTAAGCTCCTCCATCACTATCCATGATGGATATCTGATACATGGCTAGCTTCTTTGTTGCATCACTCAGAAACTATAGTCCATACCTCCTGATGAGTGTGTCTTCTCCAACATTTCCATTCCCAGGAGTATAGACTATCTCAAATTCATATTCATGGAGGAACTCCAGCCATCACTATTATATCAAGATTAGGTCATTCTACGAGAAGATATACCTGATACTCATGTGGTCATATTAGAAAGTAAACTGTTCTACCATCAATTAGTACCACCAAATCTTCAATGAAAATACCACTACTGCTAACTCCCGGTCATGGGTCGCATAGTTCGCCTCATGTTACATCAGTTTGCATGATCTGTATGTGATCAACACTCTCTCCAGCATCAGGAAGTAACCCAGTCCAGTCTCTGATGCATCACAATATATTTCATACCCAACTCCCTCTTTTGGTATCCTCAAGATGGGGGCACTCGTCGGTCTCTTACTCAGCTCATGGAAACCTTGCATGCATATCTCAATAGAAAATAATGGTTTCCCCTTCTTTGTCAATGTTGGTAAGGGTGATGAAACCCTGGAATAGTTGGGTAAAAATATCTGGTAGTACCAAGACAATCCTAGGAAACTCCACACCTTTGTCACACTCCTAGGTGGCTCCAAAGCAAGAACTTACACTATCTTTGCGGGATCCACTGCAACTCCAGCCTCTGAGATAACATGCCCCCGAAAGTGAACTTCCGGTATTCAAAACTAGCACTTCAAGAGCATACCATAAATCTAGTTCTCACAGAGTGTATCCAGAACTATTTTCAAATGCGTGGCATGATCCTCCTCTAATGTCGAGTATACCAATTTTTCGTCAACGAAGACCACTAAAAAGTGATTCAGGTAAGGCTAGAAGATCTTGTTTATGAGTTCCATGAACACTACGAGAGAATTGGTCATTACAAAAGGAATTACCAAGAACTCATAGTGGACATAATGGCCTCTGAAGGTTATCTTCGGTACGTCCTCATCCCATACCCTGAGCTGTTGATAGATTGATCTGAGGTCCTTCTTCAAAAACCACCGTTCTCCCTTCAGCTAGTCGAAGAGATAAATAATCCTTAACAGAGGATACTTGTTCTTAACTATCACCTTATTCAGGTGTCAATTGTCCACACAAAGCCTTAGACTCCCATCTTACTTTTTGGCGAACAAAATTGGGGCTTCCCATGGAGAGACATTGGGTCTTACAAACCACTTCCTCTACATGTCCTCCAACTGTACACTCAACTCGAAAAGGTTCACAGGAGACATCCGACATGTTGGCGTAGATATCAGTGCTTTCCTAGGATACAGGTCTATGTAAAATTATACCTATTTATGAGGATTTAGTCCTGAAACATCTTCAAGGAAGAAATAATCATATTGGTCCACCACAATAGGATAGCTTAGACTCCTCTCATTCACTACATCGATAGTGAGGCTAGCCAACTAATGATTGATCTGCTACACCCTCATCGGAGAAATTTTATCCCATGCTGCAAAGGTTTACTTCTCACCGGTGAATAAAAACATGGTTCCATCATTATGGAAACACCACACTTTGTGCCTAAAACAATTGATCTTAGCATGGATTGTGGATAGCCAGTCCATACCCAAGATCACATCATAAGCCATAGACGCTACTACTAGGAGATCCCAACCGAATTAGTCACCTCCTAGAGTAATCTTAGACTTCCTGAACCAGTGTGTAATCATCAAATCCTCTCCGGTAGGAGCCTTTAAACATAAGGATCGAGCCAACGGCTCCACCGTAATTTTTGAGCTCTGAACAAGAGCTGTGGAAATAAAAGAGTGATAGGAACTTATGTCTATAAAAACTAAAGCTGGGGTAGAGTAAACATAGATTGTACCTCAAATAATCTTTGGATCACTTTGGTCGCAGGTCTCTACCCCCTGAAGCTGAACTCTCCAATATCTCCCTACTCCCAGAGGTCGGGGTGGACCACTTGGGGATGGTGTCCGTAATACTTCCAACCATTTTGCACCGCCTGCTGCACGACCTGCTCCTCTACCATGTCCGCCGCCCTATGGAGCTCCATGCTCAAACCTCTGTCACTGTCTCTGCAGTCCCTCGACCACATTATGGTCATCATTATGGCAGGTGGGGCATTCTTGAGCCAAGTGACCATGCCCACCACACGAGAAGAATAATCTACTCCTATGATAATCACCTCTTCTTTGTGAGCTCTGCAACTCCAACCCTACTTCTCGAGGTCATCCTCTAGAAGGTATTCCCTAATTGGACCTTTTCACCATCTACCTACTTCTTGTTAGAGATGAATTGGCTACCTATCATCCGGTGGTGGCTCTCACCATCGATGCCTGCTCATGTAAGAATCTCTCCACCAACAGTTATCACTCTAAAACTCCATCCTTCATCGGGATGTTGATAGATATGATGGATTCTATGATCTCCTGTCGGAGACCCTTCTCAAAGGTATGTTCCCTGAATAAAGGGTATCGTACCATGATGGTGGAGTAGAGAGAGAGATCAGTGAATATTGCTGAGTACTAGGCCACTGCCAGGATGCTCTGTTGTAGGTTTAGTGGCTCATGAATACTTTTAGAGCATAGTGTCGCTAGTACAAAATCTACTCTAAAGTGGATCTAGAAGACCAAATTGGAAAGAGTCATCTCATCAAGAGTCTAGAGCATCAAAATATCACATCTCACTACTATTCCTTGAAAGAGATTAGTAGCTAGGATCACCATCTGGTCTGCTGGTGTCTTAACAAAGCGGAAAACTAATACCCAAGCTTACAGCCATTCGTCAGCTGCCTATGGATCTTTCTCACCTTGAAAACATAGAGGCCTCTATCTCTGGAACCCTTGCAACACGTTCAGTTTTCAATCATGGTCTACTGGTGGGGATAGTGGCAAGTTCTGCCCTAAGGGTGGTGCTACTGCTGGTAAACCGCCCGATGGAGCTATCGTGGTAAGAGAGCCCTGCACCGATGCCTCATCGCTCGGATTTCTGTCATCGAAATCTCTCACTGGAATCCTGGATGGCTGTCTATGTGGTGACATCCTGTAAAGAAACAAATGTTCCATGGTCAATAAGTTATACCTGGTTAGTTGACTCAAAATATATTAAAACACCTTCAAAACACACAAAGACATTGTTTTCATGTATCGAGTCAAAAATCATAACTCAGGGTCCTAGTGTATGGATATGTTGGCCACAACACCTGTACTGGACTCCCCGAACTGTAATCCAAACTCAAGCCAAATAAGACTATTTATCCATTGAAAACACAGACTCTTAGTTCTTCTGTTATAACCGACCGCCTCTAATAACACTTGGTCACGACCCTTCCCCCGGGGCCCATGCTGCGACTACCACATGCTCGCCTTCTATATGACAGGGGTTGGAAACTAGAACTAGAAAAGAATATCACAAAAAGGGAAGGCATTGCCTTGAAATCTGTACACACACAAAGACTAGGTACACGACAAAATAAAACCAAAAAGTAGAACTATTGATAGTAAAAGTGTGATCTAAAAGTACAAATGGGCCAGTATAAAAACCCAATTGAAAAGAAAGTACATCCAAAAGTAAAAAAGATGCTCTGGAGGACTTCCACTAAGTATCATTCCTAAAGGGTAGGTATAACTAGTCGTCTACTGTCACTGCCGATCACCACATCTACCAATCACCTTCGAACACCGTCTAGTCTGGGATCCCCATGTCCCAAATCATGTTGTTCATCATCTACATAAGGCACAACAAGGTGTTGGCGAAGACCGTGCAAATGTGAGTATAAAAATACCTAGTAGGGACCCCGAGACCCCCGAAGGTCTCCTATAATTCCATAAGGACAAACCACAAAGCATAATCTCAATCACAAAGCATAAATTAAAAGACTCATCTCACACCAGGTATACAAAATAGAGAAACGTAATAAAGATGACTAGTCTTGAAATAAATCATTTTATTCCATTGAGAGTTTCTGCTGCTGATCCATGAAGGTTCGTTGAACTGTTGACCCACAAAGGGTCTCTCTACTATCGATCCACACATGGTCTCTCTACTGTCCATCCACATAGGTTCATACTACTGTTGATCCACACATGGTCGCACTACTACTAATCCACACATGGTCGCTCTTCTAACGATCCACATAGAGTCGCACTACTTCCGATACACACAGGGTCACTCTAATACCAATCCATGAAGGGTCTCTCTCATAATAATCCATAGAGGGTCATTATTCCCTTGATATCCAACCATCGAATTTCTGTACTTGTTGTGCTTGAGTTCCCGTGAAACTGCTCCTCAAGCCACTATCCATATTTCAACCACCACAAAGTCTCACAAATAAATAACCCAAAGAACCTCTTTGTTATAAGGGTTCCATCTTGACAGACGGTGCATCGATCATATGCATAGTCTATAAGATATAAGAAAAAAAGGTAGATGGGTCTTGGTTGGATTCGAGTATGATCCAAACTAGGTGTACTCAAACGTTTTTCAAATCTCATGTGGAGTATCTCAAAAGGACTGCTTCATCGTGGGGGTCCTCCCATAGTTGACGATGTGTTAATCAGATGCCCAGTTTGCGAGATACGCCCAATTTAGAAAAACATGAGCGATTAGGTTTGGGTCTAGTAGGGGTTCGGCCTGACCGGCCTGTTTGGTCCACAGACCCAGCTTGACCAGCAGGTACGTCCAAGCAGGTAAGTCTATCTCACCTGAAAAACCCAGCCCGCGCGGGTGTGGGCCGATTACTGGAGGACCCGGCCAAACATGGTGTGCCCGGTTCAATCAGATGGAGGTGCCAACGGGGTGCCTCCCCTCCTTCGGAAATGGCTGGTGGAGCTAGGTATTTTTCCAACCACGATTCCTGAGCGGGTAGTTCCTCTCCCCGCACGGTGCGATGGTGCTGCACCATTACACCCACCACAGACCGGCTAGACAAAGATCCTGCTGCTATGGCGCCTGCCGGTGCCGATCCTCCATGCGGCCGGCCGCTGTCGCTGATTGCTGACACTACCACACTAGGGGTGTCATGCCAGTGGTTGCTACCGCAGGCCACCGGAGATTCTTTAGTGGTCTTTTTTTCTTTCTTGTTCACATATACGGGCCTCCCAGGTCGCCACTTTAACTTTGAGACTCTTAAATTCATCTTGCCTCCTCATTGCCCGGTCACACACAAGGAACGTTCATGAAACCTAGAACTATGGGGGGTTAAGGCCTTGTTCAGATTTCCCCACACCATCCATGTTAGTGTTCTAACATGGGGCAATAACAATCATCAATCAGAAATAATAATTCCCCAAATTAAGACCCCACAACAACCACCCGCAAGAAAAAACGAGACATGGATCATCCTGTTAGTTGGTTGGTCCACATTCATAGTATTTTCCATGAACATGATGAGAGGAAACATAAAACATGTAAACCCCATATCTGGATTTGGTGGAATCTATTACGGACGATGGAAGGAATCTAGATTCGATGTCGTTCGTTATTGTTCATCGATCCCTGGATCGATTCCCCCAATGGTCATCTTTAATCCACCATTATTCATTGGAGAGGAATGTCATCGGAGTTTCTTTATAGGTTAGTCATGTGGGTTCACAATTGCCACGTCAAAGGTTTGATTAAATAAAAAAAATCGCACCACGTTGCATTCATTGATATGGTTTATTAGTGAACCGAAATTAATGAACCTTCAATCCACAAAGGTTGCGGTTACACATCCAAAGGGGCGTGCAATTAAATGTCTCTTATTTAATATCCGTCATTACAATGTGGTCCCGCCATCCTCTTCTCAATGGTTGCAGAAAGAAAAAAATTACTCATTCAATTATTTTATTATTATTTTTCTAAAAAGTCCAAAATTTAACCTTTTTGTCTGACCCTTTCTGGTCAAAATTATTCTTTGCCGAAATGAATCCCAGTGCTATGAATTCAACAGTGCCTTTGGATTTCCAATCCAAGAATGGGTTCGAGAGATAGAAATACCCGCTCACATGTTTACTGAACGTACCATAAAAAAAGTTCAAAATACAATTCTGGGCTCTCTGGGCCGTGAAATCACATGCCATAATTTTCAAAGTCTCAAAATAATTCCATATAATCAAAAAAATTATATGGAATTTCTGGGACTTTATATTAGGTGTTATCAATTTTAAATGGTTTTTGTCGTTAAAAAAAATAAAAGGTGTTATTGATGGGTTGTATTAAATAATAATATTATTAATTAATGTTATTATTATTAGGCTGGAAAAAACATTGATGTATAATATATATATATATATGAGGATTAAATAAATATGTAGGTATATATACTTGTGCAAGTGTATATATATTTATATAAGGATGTGCATGGCAGTATATATGTGTGTATATATATATATCACTTATACATATATATGGGTGGATATTTATTGTTGATTAAAATAAAATATTATTAATTTCCCATATAAATTCTTGTAACCTCTCTGATTAAACCAAGGTGCAGACCGTTTAAATTTTAGTTTAAATTCATAATGTTACCTACGACATGCACATTCCCACCGTATTGCGGGTCCTGGACAGCTATAAAAATTATATAAATATTTTCTCAGGCTTTATGTAATGTTTTTACATCGCTACCTAGCACATCGTTTGGGTTAAAAATAATTAAAAAGGGATTAATAATAACAAAAATTGAGAAAATTAAAATAATTAACGGGGGATAGAAGTAAATAATAAAATAAAAGCCGTTGGAGAAAAAATTAATATAGTTAAGATGGGGTAAAACCATTTTTATTAATTATTTTACTTTATCCCTCCATTTTTATTTTTATTATTTTATTTTATTTTTTTCCCCTTTTTCATTATTTTCTTTTTTTTCCTTTCCTTTTTCTTCTCTCTCACTCCTCTCCCCTCTTAGTGTGTTGCCCCATCCAGCACCCCACCATTTTGGTGTACCTCCACCTCTCCTCTCCTCTTTCTGAAGCATGTTACAACTCTATCTATCATACATTTTATTCTCCATTAGTTGTGCAATAAATCTCATTGTAAGGACAACCTCACTCACTAAGAATCATAAGATCTTCTAATATATCCATTGCTTGACCTGTCACGGATGGTTTTTACCCTAAATGGGGGATTTTAAAAAATCATCTGATTTCATCTGTTTTAGGTCAAATCCAAGATCCTCATGTAGCATAGGATCCTCTTTGAGTATGATGTATGTATTCTACTATCGTTCCCCATGTTTCATTGCATCTTTGAGATCGTACGTTGTGCTAATTTTTGGTGCCTATCATCAATATTTAATTTTATCGTTTCTAAATTAATAAAACTTCTTTGTTTAACCACTACACCCTTGTCTGAGATAATCCAGCCTATCTAAATTATTGTAACATCATTGGACACCCCATTGGGTGTTAAAACATTCTTGGAATCATTTTCCATTAGTCCCAAATAATTAAATTAGTTAATTCCATGTTGCCTAACCCCCTTTAGGATGAGCATTAAATTAAATTATTTATTTGTGAATATTGTGAACAATGAACCTTGAGATTTTTTGGTTATATAATCCTAATGAATTTCTTCCTTGTTAAATTATTATCCTATCATTTCATTATAAAGTGATATGAGCATTTTTTATGCTTTTGCTGATAAACAACTTTGGTTTTAAAAGCTTGATTAGAATGACCATTAGTATGTGTCTTGAGTTGCTTATATTATTTTTTTTTGCAATTATAAATTTATAACCTTTGATTTATGCATTATTTTAGTCTATTTAAATTTAGGGTGGTGAGAAAACATGGGTTCCATATTAAGAACTACACAAGGAATCTCCATTCCTGATCGGTTACACATTACGCTAAGGAGGCGATGTCTTGGGCTTTTCCAAATGAGATATTTCATGGGTTTCTAGATACTCATGAGTGATACTGGGTCCCAAAGGGAAATTCCAGGATGGACCCATTGGCGATGTGGAAACACTATTCCTTAGTATATAAATGACCCCTTATGCACTATACCGGGATGGAGTCACGGTAAAGTCATGCCTTGAGTGATACTTGGCCTTTTGGAAGATTTCCTTGGATGAGCTCAGTGGTATTGGATAAATTGAAGGATGTACCGTAGCAATACCTTCAGAATGGGCTCAAGCTCCAACTCTCAACTTGAAAATAATAATAATGATAATGTGTGGAAGGTTATTATTGATACTACTCGATTTTCTTGTGAATTTTTATATATTATGTTTATTTAATTACCTTCATTTATCATACATTGGCACACATCATTTCTTTATAGCACCAAAAGGAATGGTTTAGACACCGTGATTACTAGACTTGTCGGATTTTATCTCACTCCTTTCTTGGGCATCATTTGGTACCCTAGTAAACTTTATGCTCGTAGGTATGGATAGAAGGAAGCATTCTGATTTCAGTGTTTTAATGTTTTTTTCTTCTTAAGATGGAGATTGGAGAAGAGGAATGAGACTTTACTCGAGATGTAGCTTTTTATTTATTTCATTTCCTTTACATCTTTGATTAAGTTATTGTATTCTAGTTTTCCTAACCTTTACTTTCATATATAAATCATATCATGACATCATTTTGTATATGGTTTTATTTATCAGTTTCCACACTTATTATATATTCAGTTATGATTATTTATTTTCTTCTACTATAATTTTCTTATTTATATTCTTCCTTTATTTGTTATAAATTATCGTTTATTCCATTTTGTATGACCTATTACCTATGAGGACATAGTCTCCAACAAAGACACATGAAAAAGGTCCTCTCTATTAGTTGGAAGCCTCAGGCATTTGGGAAGATGCGCTTGAGATTAGGTGGAAAACCTGGCTTGAAGGACCCTTTTGGTGGCTCTTGAGTCGAGGACGCTATCATATTCCTCTTTTAAAAAAGATGTTAATTTTTTCAAAAAAAATTAGTTTCAAAATAAGATATAAATGGTTTCCCCATTGAGACGATGTAAAATTACTATTTAGAAAATAAAATATTTTTATTCATAAATGTTTATTTATTTTTATCTTATACCTATATAATATATTGGATTATTATATAATATACTGATTAAATATATATTCTAAAATTTTAATTAATAAAAAAATAAAATTTAGTTTGATTAATTTATTTAGATAAAATTATGTTTGTACATATAAAAATAGTTTTTTAGAAAAGTAATTTCATTATTTTAAAGTAGTTATTTCATTCACTTATACTAATTTATAACCAAATGATTAATTTTATATACACGTGTAAATGATATTTTCACAATATTTTTAATCTTATTCATAAAATTCATTCCAATAGTTAGGTGTTAGCAATAATTATACTTTAATAATAATATTAATAGTATCATGAAGTATGGTAAAACTCAACCATGTGTGTAACAGAAGCTATCGAAGGGACTCAATATTATATATAATATAGGCCAAACATTGTTTTTTGTGTACCGAAAGGTAATCTATGTTTTTAGTGCAATATTGACTTGTATTTTTGTATAAAACAAGCTACACTTAGTGATTTTGTATAAGAAAAGATATATCAACTATTTCTTGAAATGTAAAATATCAAAATATTAAATTAATTAGGAAAAAATAATTCATAAAATAATGGGGTGTTACATTCTACCCCCCTTAAAATTAATTTCACCCTCAACATACACATGGGTTATCCAAATTTTAACACATGAAATTTTATTTCTTCAGAACCCTCATCAAAAAAATGAATACTAAATCATTCTTTAAAAGGGAAAGTGGGAAACATAATGATTACCCAAATAATCACATAACAAGGTTTCCACATTGGAGAACATAGATGGGAAGTGAAAACAAATACATGAAAGAGAAAGCTAACTATCCAATTATAATGTACAGTGAAAGATAATATAGTTATGAGAAATTTAACAATCACAAATCCATACATCTGTGATGATACTAGGGTCCATTTGATTCAAAAAAAATGAAGCTACTAGAATAACATTTTTCGTTTCAATATCCTTTTTTATAATGTTAAATAATTTTCATGAAAATATATACTTAAATTATTTTAAGAAGCCCTTACAAATTTTTATTCCTTGGTCAATATCCACTTCATCTCTTATTCCATGAAATAAATGAGATTTTCAAATTCCTTAAGCATTAACAGATCATGAGATACATAAATAGAATGATAGGTAATTACATATATCTTTATCACAATAAAATGGTTTTCATAGGTTATGAAAAAAATAATTAATCCTTATATGCAAAGATATTAATTTAATATAAACCATTCTATAGATTTTTATCCTTATAACCCTTCTAAAATATGGATATAAAGAACTTTAGAAATAAGGTCACTATATTTCCCAAAATATCATATTATTTATTCTCTATATATCAAAAGCATCTCATACTTTTCTCATACCAAACATGTGAATACCTTTATCATGTATTCCCTTCCAAAAATGACAATAACATGAATTACCACAAATAATTATTTAAAACATGTATGTTTCTTTATTCCAAAGTTTATTTGATATATTTATTAAATACAATATTTTTAAAACAACAATAGTGATAGAAAAAACAACTGGTAAAAAAGTCCTTAATTAGTTCCAAGTTAATTAGTACCATCCAATTTACTTATTATATACCACATATAGTTTTTCCAAAAACATTATCTTAACAAAAGAATAATATTATGGTTTATCTTTACGCTAATAATGTGTTTTCCATGGAAATAACCTTTCCATTGAATTCATTTTCTAGTCCATAGGAACCATTCAACAAGTTTTTCTAAATCCATTGTGAAAAAATAAACCAAACAATCCTTATATATTTCACCATTCAAATAACATAATCATCAAATCAAAATACATAAAAAATTTTATTATTCCCCTTAAATCATAATACAAAAGTATTCTAACTCATCTTTTTAATTAATAGTTATTTCCTTTCAAATTTTATCTATACTCTCAACATCATCAGCAATATAACCATTAATCATACAACCACCTAGTTTCCCTTTAGGATCTTTCCATTTAAGATATCTATTTTCAAAATGAACATTCATTACACACATAATGAATTTGACCTTTGGTGAGGTATTGGAGAGGCCATTATACCCATCCATTACATCAAACGAACCCTTAATTTTCCCTTTATAGTTACTTGATTTGATTCCTTTTTCTACATAGTCAAAAAATATTTTAGTTACTATAATATAATTACATATGTTATTTTTTTCACATTCTTGACATAAAGGAAATTGAATCTTCTTTTCTATATGGTCTTCATTACCCAATCTCTTAGCAATCCCATTATTTCTCTTCCTTGGTGAGTTTGAATGTTTGTTAAGGTACACTTTGTTAATCAGGTTCCATGAAAACTGATTAGGAATGATCATAACGTACTTAACTATATTGATCATTCCATTTAAGTATTCATCAATGAAGTATCCATCACATTCGACATTAATCCACTTCCTTATGGTTTTAGCCATTGACTAATACCTAAATGAATAGTTCGGGCATAACTTATCATAGTCGAAAATAACATAATCATAAAAAATATTATAGGATGTATAAATCATGAAACCTACTTATTTAATCTATGAAAACTTAGTTTAGTCCTCATTTACTCATATCAATTATCTAGCATAATCCTTCATGATGGATTGTAAAGAGTTCGTGATTTCCCAATGCATATCCCGAGGGAGTGTCAAACCAAGTGTGCAGTAAGTCCTGTGTCATTCTCAAGTTCCAGATCAAGTGTAACTCAATACAATGTTTTTATGTTTTCCCTATGTTAATCTACTTCAGAGAGACATCCACTTGTAGTATCTAGACATGGATGTATTTATAGGAAACCAATCATTTTTACATTCAACACAATTATACTAAATTTTCCTAACCATTAACTCATTCTTATACATCTCTATAGATACATCCCATGACATATCAAGAGAAATATACATAGGTATCTCACTAACCTTTTCACATAATTTTATCCAAATTTATCCTAAACCATTATTTTGATACCAAATATAGTGCCCAAGATTAATGTACATAAATATTACATTATTTTTTATGAATATCCAGCACATTATCTGACTTGAGTTCTGAATAGAATTATGGACTATGAGTAACAAAACACCCCTAAGAAACAACAAGATGTTGTTAAGAGATTTATTAAACAAAGAACCTTGACATTCAACAGATCGGCTGATCCCTTAATCAATGAAAAATATTTCAACTCCATTGAGAAGATCTTCCCAATCCATTAATGTTTTGAGAAGGAGATGGTTCTTATATATATTTATCATCTAGAGGGAGAAGATCATTAGTGGTGGATATTGATAAAGAATACAAATCATTAGGAAGAGATCTAAGACATGGGGTGGAAGGAATTTTAGATATTTTTGTTAATAAATAGTTTCCTCACACTCTTTGTCTTAAAATGGAAATGCATATCCATTACCTTAAACAAAAATATGAATAATATATTGGGGTGTATGAGGAATAATTCACAAGACTTTCATAGTTAACATATGGAATTGTTTTTACCCCTGAATGGAAGGTTGCCTACTTCACTGGTGGGCTAAAACTCAGTATATAAAAATCCCTGGAGATTTAGGACATTGATAACTATGAGGAAATTATCTGATGTTCCCTCACTATTGAAATGAAAATAGGAAAATCTCAAGTGTATCAGGCAGATGTGAAGTGGAAATTGGAGTTTAATTATAACCATATGATAAAGAAATCTAATGGTTCTATGAAACTTTATCATCAAAATTGTCAAAGGTGCAGAAAAAATCATTCTAGAAATTGCTTAAGGGTGCGAGGAAATTATTTAGGTGAGGGAAGGAAGGTAACCTAGATAGTGATTACTAACATGAGAAACCCGCTAATTACATGTAGGGAAGGAATTATCTAGTCAATCCTTAACACATTTTTCATTTCTTCAACTTCACATAACTAGGGATCTTTGAAAAGAAATGAAATATTCCAAGGGCTTTCAGAAACAACCAAAAACATCCAGGGAAGCTAAGGAGGGAATTTTCAATCAAAATATCAATGGTGGATACCGAAAATGAATTAGTTGTAGGTATGATAATTATTTAGTAAATAATAGAGAACATGAATGTTTGGTAGAACTATTCCAACACCACCCCCAAAAGCATGGAAGTGAAGCTATCGGTGAAAATGATAAATGGTGAAATTATTTCATCACATGTATATAAATCCTCCCTTATCAAAATATGTGGGATGAACATCCCCTAAAACATTATCATACATCCTTTGGTGAAATTTGATGTAATTCTTGGTATGGATTGGATTTCACTATATAGAGCCAACATAAATTGTCATGATAAGTAAATCACTATCTTTATCGTGAGCCATCATCTAATTCTATATAAGATATAGAGGATGATGAATCTTATTTAGAACCTACATATCAAGAATTTATATTCTTTCCCTATGAGAAATAATTTCTTGATCAAATGATTTAC
This sequence comes from Viscum album, assembly GCA_963277665.1. NCBI lineage: Eukaryota > Viridiplantae > Streptophyta > Magnoliopsida > Santalales > Viscaceae > Viscum > Viscum album. The sequence goes on from OY728141.1 coordinate 1,434,158,900, forward strand.
TATAAATAATAAATCATCCTTGAATGCATGTCTATTGTGAGGGAATACACTGATGTGTTTCCAGAGGAATTTCCTGGTCTTCCTTCTAACTGAGGGATTGAGTTTTCAATTAAGCTTATAACTATGGAATTACTATTCTCCAAGACTTCGTATAGAATGGATATTGTGGAACATGAGTAGATAATGAAAAAGATATTGGAGAATCCAGATAAGGGGTTTATATGCCGAATTTCATCAACATGGGTTACAGCAGTACCCTTCATAAAGAAGAAGGATCGGTCAATAAACCTTTGAATTGATTATTTTTATCTCAAAAAGATCATGAAAATGAAGAGGTATCCTCTACCACACTTAAATAATTGTTTTATCATATATGTACAGGAAAATACTTATAGAAGGTGGACCTATGGTTGGAATATTACAATGTTATGGTGAAGAAGGTGTATATCCCTCAGACTACTTTTAATTCAAGGTACGTGTACTATAAGTTCATATTAGTACCTATCAGAATAATTAATTCTCCATAAATCATCAAGGAATTAATTAATATATACTTTAGAGATTAACACAAAAAATTTTGGGATTCATTATAGTTGATATTGTAATATTCCCCAAAACCATAGAGGCTTATGAGGATAATCTGATTACAATGATAAATACCATATGAATGGAGAATATTTATGCGAAGTAAAACAAATATGAGTTCTTGTTGAAGGAGGAATCAATCTTGGGTAACATAATTAAATGTAATGGGGTGTATGTGGACCCTTAAAAGAAATGATCCATTGAATGATGTAATATGCCAACATCTGTGATAGATATCCATAGTTTCTTTTGATTATCTGGGTAATATCATCGATTTTTGTATAATTTATCAGGATTTAAAAAACCAATAACCAAGTTAACATGGAATAGATTCAAGGTTTTGTGGAATGATAAATGTGAATAGAGATTCAAGGTGTTAAAAAAAGGGTTATCACTATCCCTGTCATCACACTACCCATTAGTGGATAAATTTTCATTGTATTTAGTGATACTTGGGAGAAAGGATTGGGATGAGTGTTAATGAAAATAAAAAAATAGGAAGTCTATACATCAACGCGGTTGAATGTTCACGAGAGGAAATATCTAACACATGTTATATAGTTAGCTATAGTGATCTTATCTTTGAAAATATGTCACTATTTTCTCTTCATAGAGAATTCTGAATTAAATATGTCTAGAAAATATTAATGTATATAGTAACAGAGAAATAACTGAATATGAACCAATAGATATGGTTAGATATGTTCAAGGACTATGACTAATAAATTCACTACCATCATGGGAAATAAAATAAAGTGGCAGATTATCTACATAAAAATAATCAAGAAATTTTATCATTGATGAGAATTTATAAGGATCGTATATTCTTTAACATGAAAAGGATGGAAATGAGAATAATAAATAAAGGAAAATTATCAATCAATTTACAATTGAATTCTCAACTGCCTCTTTTGAAAAAGATAAAGGGTTCTCAAAGAGTTGATGTGGGAATTCCAAAGAAAGTGGGAGCTATAGAAAAAGGAAAATACTCATATTTCAATATTAATAAAGAATGTTTTGTAAGATTTGTTTCAAGTCCATGTGTGACATAATCTTTTGAGTTAATGAAGGAACTGTTGGATGATGCACAAAGATCAACCTTCCCTATTAATCCTAGAAGTAGAGAGATGTATCGAGATCTCTGAGAACACTATTGGGTGGGGGAATATGAAGGAGATCAGAGAAACTAACTCAATATGACTTGTGTGTTAAAAAAATAATTAATATGAGAAAAAATATAAGGGGACTATCCAAACATTACCCATACCTACATTGAAATGAGAAAAAATCACCATGGAATTGTTCGCAAACATTTGAAGAAATATAGAGGGAATAATGCTATCTCGGTTATAGTGGATCGTCTTAAAAATACTATACACTTCATTTTGATTTGAGAGGACTCCTCACTTGATCAACTTGCACTGATATACATCCGAGAGTTGGTGAGGATACATGGAGTACCTCTGTTAATTTATCCGATCGAGATCCACAATTTACCTCTATGTTCTGGAAGAGTCTTTGAAATTCTCTAAATATAATGTTGAAATTTACCATGGCTCATCACTATCAAACTAATGAGAAATCTAAGAGGAAAATCCAAATACATAGAAAATTTTTGAGAGAATCCCCAATTTTCATTAAAGGTGGATGGGATCAACATCTTCCAATGACTGAGTAATCATACAACACGATTTCCACTCAATCATCAAAATGGATTCCTATGAAGACCGTTATGAGAAGATATATAGAACACCAATATGATGGGATGAAGATGAGGAATACAAACTACTAGGTTCGGAAATTTTCAGGGAAATTCTATAAAAGGTTAAGACCATTCACCAACACACCAAGTCTTATCTAAGTCAAAAAAAGGGCTATGACAAAATCAACGACAAGATATAGAGTTTGATGTTGGAGACATGGTTTTCCTTAGTATATCTCCATGGATTAAGGTTATGAGATATGGAATAAAGGTAAATATTATCCCATGATACAATGTACCCTTTATAAACCTTGATCGCATCGTAACAAAGTCATGTAGACTAGCACGCCCACGTATCCTATCTCAATTACAATATATATTCCATGTAACCCTTTTGAGGAAGTAAAAATCAGGACCCTCACATGTACTAAATCAATTGGTGGTACCATTTGAGAATGAATTTTTCTATGAGGAGCATCCAGAGAAGATATTATATAATAAAGACAATTCCCTATGAAATAAGACAATGATCCTAGTAAAAGTGTTATGGAAAAACCATATGTTTGAAGAAGAAATATAGGAACTAGTATAAGTAATGATACAAAGTTACCCTCATATATATTAGTGTGGGAAATTAACATTTCAAAGGTGATATTTATGAGTGGGGTAATATTTTAAGGAATTGAACTATTATAAATATAATTTCCACTGCGATTTAATTAAATATATTATCATGAAATATGGTTATAGAAAAAACATGAACTGATTTGAATTTATTATATACTATAATATTTAAAATACTGTTAATAATACTTAATAATGATAATATAGACTTTGAACCAGGATCATATTATTAGTATAAATATATAGTTTTAAAAAATCAAATGACATAAAAAAATTATGTGGTGACATTAACCAGTATGATCATACCCTATAAAGCCCATGTATTGGAGGTTCTGAGGGAGATAACATCAATGGGATTTAACTTTGATAAATCTTAAGTAGAGATCCCAGAACACAAGTATGAGAGAAACCATTTACTAGATAATTTCAAAATCATCAACATCAAAACGCAAAACATGTATGCCAAACCACCCCATGAATGTCTCACCATCACAAACCTTACAGATGGGGATTTTGATAGTGTATTAAAGGGATATTTATCAAGAACCAAGAAATATGATTATATATATTTTCTTTTAAATATAATAACTACATTTTCATCATACTACCCTTACATTAGAAATGTTTTTTGTTTTCATACAAAAAAGCATAAATAGTATCTTATGTTAACATTGAAATTCAACTAATGAATCTATTTTGACAAACTTATGGATTTATGAAATAAATCATATTTTAATAAAATATTATTATTAATAATATTTATCCAATGGTGAATTTTTCATAATTTTATTAGATAGTCTATTTTTTGGGAAATAATTAAATATTTTATAAATGTATGCTGTGTATTATGACTTCATAATGACCCAAAAGTTATGTAATAAAAAAATATAATGAATCCATGACCAAATGATTATTTTCACTTAATAATTTTATTTTATTATTATTTTATTAATTTTACAAATCCTTTTTGAATCCACCAGTACATTATTATATTTTAAGGTTTTCAAATAATTTATTTAAGAGTATGACTTACTTCCACACAAGAAAGTGTATTATTTTTTTAAAATTTGTCCCATTAAATTATAATATAATATAAATATCTCCCATGTTATAGAAACCATGATAAATACCATGATATTATTTGTGGATTTTGTTATTTTATTATATAGAGTTGAAAACCAAGTTTTGAGAAATAATAAATGGACCCCCCCTCATTTCCTATATAAGACCACCCAAAATCCCATGTCTCTTGACTAAAAATAATTATAGCACATCCTTACTCTTCCCTTACCTATATTTAGTACTCTCAAGGTTCCCCCAAGATCTCAATAATCTCCTCACACCCATTTTTATTTACACACTCATGTATGGGATCCACACCTTCTCTTCATTATTCATGTTTCTTTATCACTTTATGCCTTATATTTCAAATTCCAAATGTTAAGGTATATCTTTACATTTACCTATCACTTCCAATTCGATGTAAAAATTATGAGAGACCCCTTTCTCTATCATTATGTAATTTTATGAATCATAATGTGATGTTGTTATACTGTAAAACATTCATTGTGATTTTCCTCCCCAAAATAATTATGTAGTGAAAACCATTTCCATGTATTATCAATGGTGTTCAACATTATAAAAATATACATATTTTAATTTGGAATTACATTTATGTATAACACACTCCTTGATCATGGAAAAAATATGATGATGAATGAATCCATGTTGTATGATCTATGGGGGAATGAATAAGAATGGGAATGAAATGAAAGTGACAGGTGTACTCATAATTATATAGTGCTCCAATGAATTGGTTAATGACTAGGTTCATGTGATGTCATGTTGGGACATAGAGTGAGAGTTATTACTTTATGTGAATTTTTCCATCATGATGTCTTGGACGTTATCCTTCACTTGTGTTTATGAAGTGGTGTTTTAATGTTTTTCTACATTTCTTGTGTTTTCTTTATAATTATCATGTAAAGACCTGTAAATTCCAAGGAATTTTTTTTCTTAATTTTCTTTGTAATTTTGCCAGAACACAGTTTCTCAAGGCACCTGATTCTGAGGCCCGGTGTGCCCGGAATATTTTTCCGAAGTTTGGCTCGGGTACGTTCAGTGAACGGACGAGCAGGTTTTTCTAACTTTTGAACCGGTGCTCGGAATCAAATTCTGAGGGCACTGATGGAATTGCAGCACCGGTAATTGCTTAGAAACGCCTCTTTCGGAGTTGCGTTTGCTCGGGTGTGGTTTTTAATTTTTGGGCTTAAGTTAGGAAATAAAATAAATTGTGCGACAAACTTTATTTTATTTCACTTAAGCCGCTTGGAAGCCACTTGAAGCCACTTAATGCATCTAAAGCTGAGTGGATGCCGATAGGGTGCTATCCAGAAATATCCTACACTCTTGGTAGGATATTTGTGAGGTGGAGCCTGCACGAGCCCCACCGTTTCTTTCCGCTAAGTAACGCACCCGCGAAAACCCGTCATTATGAAAGTCAACTGATGCGTTTTCTTAATTTCTTAACGCACCAATTAATTGGGCGTTTTTCTTCGTTGAATTAATTGAGCGGTTTTCTTCGTTGAATTAATTGGGCGGTTTATTTCATTGAATTAATTCTACGAATTAATGGGTCGTTACTTATCTCTTTTTCGTTTCTTAACTGGTTTGAAATCCGTTGGCATAGTAATAAAATAAGACCAACGCGTGAATTATGGAAAAAGGCTCGTTGAAAGGTTTTGACAACTTTGTCCCTTCATCCTCCTTCGTGAAGAACGCGAAGAACACCTCCGCCGAAGAACGTGACGTCTTCTTCGAACGACATCTTCCCTTCGAACGCACCTCGACGACAATGGAATCGACGTTCGTTCTCCGCAACATCGACCCGCGACGCGACGTCTCCTTCCGCAACGGTTCTTCCGCAACACTGTATCCGCGACGCGACATTCTTCTTCCGCGTCGTCTCTTCCGCGATGGTTTTTCGCGACGGAATCTCCGTCAACGACTTCGAATCCTCGCTTCGCGACGTCGACGTTCATTCTCCGTGACGCTCGTCTTTCACGGCTCGTTGACGAACACCGTTCTTGAAACCGAGGTAGGGGTTGTTTTGAATATTTTATATTCCCGTGAACGTTTCTTTAAATATTAAAGAATCAGATTCATATGAACAATTTTAATTTAATAAAATTGTTGTTTCATGTGTTGAATAAATTCTCCCGTTTTTTTTAACTAATGCGGAGGGTGCGGGCCAAACGAACACGGCCCGACAACCCTCCGCCGTTCTTCGTGGTTGTGCTGATTTGGTGGGAGATGGAAAAACGTGATGCATGGGAAATTTGATGATCCCGCAGTGAAGAAAGGAACCCGGGAGGGGCAACGACACAGATGAGAAGGAAAACGGACCACCGGAGAAACTCCGATGGCCCGCGGAAGCGGTCGGCGGCACGGGCGGCCGGCGCGGCGGCGCCGGCAGCCGGAGGCGGCGGCGGCCCGACACGCCGCCAGATAGGGTGGCCACGATTGAAGCTGCGGCGGCGGCGGCCAGCGGACCCGCGGCCACGCGGGTCCAACTCGCCCGCACGGGACGTGGCAAAAGCCGCGTCCGTTTGACAGCGCGTCCCTTCGAGGGCCGCAACACCTCCAAACCGCGGAGGTGGCGCCCCGCGGCACCCAAGCGCTCCGCCGCTTGGCCGGGCCGCGCCCAGGCCGGACCGGACCGGGTCCGGCCGGGTTGGACCGGGTCGACCCGGTGCGGCCGACCCGGGCCCAGACCCCCCCTCTTCGGACCATTTCGGTCTTTTGCCCATAACATGAGCTACGAGCCTCCGAACGACGCTCCTTCAGCGGCAACGCGATCTTTGGATTTGAGACGGTCGTTTTGGTATATTGCACTCAAGGTTTCAGATTACTTTGGGTTCAGCTAGGTTGGTTCGTACACGAAACCAACCGGGCCCTCGGAGCGGAAACGCTCATATCTTGAGCTACGGACATCTGATTGATGTGCCGTCGACTTTGATGGATTCCTCTAAGTGAGACAGATCTTTTGGCTTACTCCGCTCGAGGCTTGGATGCCGTTGGAGTACGTTCAGGATGGTTCGGTCACGAAACCAACCGGGCCCCTGAAACAGAAAAGCTGATATCTTTCAGACTGGACGTCCGTTAGACGAACCGTCAGCGGCGTTGGTGATAACATTGAGATACGGTCCCTATGTGTATACCCTATGAGAGTTCAGGGTACAGTTGAGATACGGCCAGGATTGGTTTGCTCACGAAACCAACCGGGCCCCTAGGACGAAGAGGCTAATAACTCACAGACCGGGCGTCCGATTGACGCGTCGTCTGTTGCGTTGAGACCCCTATGACGAGGCGGTCCTTTGAGATACTTCCTTGTGGGACTTTGTGATACTTGGAGTATCGACCTGTAGCTCGTGGAGCGGACCCTCCCGGAGATGAGCGTACGGAGTACGGAGACCGTGTAGCCGGCTGAGACCTGACGACTGCTTGCCCGACGCGACTTGGAGTGAGTCGACTAACCCAGTGGACGGAGCGCCCGATATTTGGAGACAGACCCACGGTGGACGGAGCGCCCGGTAGTTGGCCGCAGACCCGTGATACTCGACAGGAGGATTACCTCTGTAGGCTATTAGGGGGAGCTCCCTGTATTTGGTGACCGACCCATAGCGTACGGAGCACCCGGTAGTTGGCCGCAGACCCGTGGTACTCGACAGGAGGAGTACCTCAGCAGTCTTAGGTTAGTGAGCAGTACATCGGAGTCATGACAGGTCCACTGTACACTCCTGAGACGGAGCTCTTCAGCAATTACGGTTTCGATAATGAAAATCCTGGTTTGAGCTGAATCTTTTGACCTTTGTGTTTACCTCATGATTATGATGGGTCGCTTGATAACTTAGGTATATGTATGGGTATATACCTGGGTAGTGGTTATCCATTGATTTCACAATCCTTGTGTTTCCTCAAGATTGAGATGGGTTCCTTGATAACTAGGTATATGTATGAGCATATATCTAAGTAGAGGATATCTGTTGAAATCTTCTTGTGGTTATCCTTGTTGGTTTAGTGAGACCTTGAGGGTCTTGGGGTCCCTACTGAGTATCGTTATACTCACCCCTGCACGGGCTATGCCCGCACCTCGTTGTGTTGGTTGCAGACGACGGGCAGTGCTGACGGAGGCCGACTGTTCGAGGACTGGTCGGTACCCGGAGGTGGACTACACGACGAGTCAGTACCCGGAGGTGGACTACACGACGACTCAGTACCCAGAGGTGGACTACACGACGATACGACACACATAGGAGGTTGACGGATGAGAGCATGGAGGAGGCTATCTGTACCTACCCTTCAGCTAGGATTTGTGGTGGACGACCAGGAGCTGCGCTATCTGTACCTACCATCCAGGTAGGATCCGAGGAGGACAACCCAAGAGCTGCTTCCTTCTTCCAGCTGTTTGTCTTTTTGTTGTTGTACCTTGTTCAGTTGTAGTTGTACTTTATTTTGGGTTTGTATTCTGGCCCATTTACTTTTCAACTTTTCTTTTGTACTTAGTGTTTTTCTTCCTCTTGTACTCTGTGGTGTTTCGTTTACTTTTATAAAGGCTATGTCTTCCCAGTTATCGGGATTTACGCCTTCGGTGCTAGTCGCCAGCCCCTGGCCTATGGAAGACGGGCTTGGGGTAGTCATGGCACGGGCCCCGAGGACAGGTCGTGACAAATTGGTATCAGAGGAGGAACCCATCCTTAAGTGCGGTGCACTACCTGGGTTGAGATGTAGGGCCCAGAACGAGGGTGTTGTGCTCTAAAGGGGGGGTGAATGTAACATACCCAAATGATAAAGGGTTAAATGAATAAATGATATGACTCATGTCAACAAGGTGCACCTTCCTTTTTGGGAGCCTGTCTGATTAGAATTCCACAGTTAAGCATGCTTGGCTTGGAGTAGTGATTAGGATGGGTGACCCTCTGGGACGTTTCCCAGGGTGTGTGTGAGTGAGGACAAAACACACTGGAAAGGACATGTGTTGGCCTGTGGGGACTATCATTAGTCAGATGACCCGTTCAGGCATGTGGGTGGACCCTAGGGTGGGCCTTACATGTCTGCGGGGGAAACTGGTGGTACCTGGTGAGCCAGGACCCGACAGCCTTATTAAGGCAGGGTGTCTGGGCAGTCACTGGGGCCCGGTTGTCCCAAATTGGTATCAGAGGAGTTCGATTCTACCGCAGAACTTATATCTCTGATGTTTCTTTCTGTGAATAAATAGTGTTAAGAGTACCGAGTGTGGTTTTCAGTTCAGGGAGTCCAGTGTTGGTGCGGGCGGCCGACGTATCCATACACCAGGACCCTGACAACTGATTTCCAACTTTGTGCACAAAAACACTGATTGCGTGTGTCTTTTCCAGAAGTTTTATTTAAATGTCATATCAAACCAGGTCAGCTCACCAGGGATAATCTTTTGACCGTGTCCCGTTGTTTCTTTCAGGATGCCTCCCCGTGGACGACCATCTAGAGCCCCGAGAGTGGTACATACTGACATCCCGCCGAGCGACGAGGCCTCAGTACAGGGCCCTATCCCAGTTGAGGCACCAGCGGTACTACTACCCGTTGGGCCACCGATATACCAGCCCCAGCAGTAGAGGATGCACGTCGCTTGAGCGCACTGCATGAGTTCCAGCGCTAGAGGCCACCGAGGTTCCAGGGAGGGACGGACCGGAAGGCGGCTGAGGATTGGCTGGAGGCTGTGGTGAGAGTCTTCAGGCTAGTGGGGACGCCGATGGATTTCATGGTGATCCTTGCTGCCAGCCTTCTTCAGGCAGCAGCAGGCAGATGGTGGAGCCTGATGCTTCAGATGCATGACGAGGCGACACTTCTATGGGCAGACTTCGAGGGCCTGTTTCAGGCAGAGTTTGTACCAGCCACCCTTCGAGCAGTGCGTATACAGGAGCTACTTCAGCTGCGGAAGGGCAGCATGTCAGTGGCGCAGTACTCAGCGAGATTCAGAGACCTCTCGCGCTACTCCACAGATATGGTACAAGACCCGTTCTTCAGGGCCCGAACCTTCGAGAAGGGGCTCAGGCGAGAGATTAGAGCTTCTGTTGTTTCTCACAGCTTTCCGACACAGGAAGGGGTGTTGGAGAGAGCCCTCTTAGTGGATATTTTCCTTGCTGAGCACTCTCTAGTAGCAGGACCCACCACTAGCTAGTTTGCGGCAGAGTCTTCTGCAGCAGGAAGTAGACAGATGACGCAGAGGTCCAAGAGGACCAGACCTACCGGTGGCTGACTGAACGACTCAGGTTCAGATGTGCGGGGAAACCAGGGTGGAGTCAGATCCAGACGTGCTGAGAGTAGATAATGTTACTCCTGTGGAGGAATTGTTCACATGGCACATGACTGTCCGACCCGCCATGCAGATGACCGGCAGTTAAATAAAGAACCTCTGAGGCAGAGGAAGAGGTTCGATCAGGGCGGACCGCTAGGAGTAGGCGACCATGGCAGAGGAGTTGGCCGTGGAGCTGGAGGTGGATGACGCTTCGGGGTGTTACCACCCCCACCACCAGGAGGCCCACCCTGACTGCAGGGGACAGGAGGACATGGGAGAGCTCAGCTTTAGAAAGCTGAGGCCTACGGTCATGGAGCTCCGAAAGCAGATGGACAGGAGCGGGACTAGCTTCCGACTTGGAGGCTATTGATCCTGTTGCTTCTAGTTTTTTTGATGTTTGTCTGTAGTTGATTTGTGTCTTTGTACTATGAGATGAAATAATGAAAAGACACTTATCTTTGTAAGGTTTTCTTTCCTGTCCTTTTTGTTTGGTTGATACTGAGTGGTCCCAGTTAAGACTGTTGACTTGACCCTCACTTTCGATATTTCTACTGAAGGAGACCTAGTGACCACACACTAATGCCGACAGTGTGACTCGACCCTTGGAGGCGAGAGGGACAGTTGGATCTCTTGGTAGTTACGTCGAGGCCTTACGACTTCATCCATGGCATGAATGAATCATTCATGTTAGGATTGATTGTATTAGGCAACGAATATGTTTCATCCATGGGATGAGACCAGATTTCTCTTATCGGAAAAGAAGAAATCATATCAGCTCTTGTGAGACTAGAGAAGGTCCAGGTCATCCAGAGTGGATGAGGACAGCACAGGGCCGACAGAAGCCTTATGCTGACAGGACATGGAGGCCTCTAGAGTTCGAGGATGACCATCACGTCCTTATATGAGTCTCACCTTAAAGAGGTTTACGGAGATGTGGCCAGGGAGGCAAGTTATCTCCGAGGTTCAACGAACCTTTCTAGGTCCTCAGCTGGGTAGGCGAGGTGGTTTACCGCATGAACCATCCACCTCAATTGCACTAGATGCACGACGTTTTCCAGGTATATCAACTGAGGAGATACATGCTCGACCCTTCGCATATCATCGACCATGAGGAGCAGGACAATGGCGATGGGGTTACTTCCACGGAGGTTCTAGAGGGGATCAAGGATCGACCGGAGCAGATCCTACAGGGACGATCGATTCCTCCGGTGCACTTTCTTTGGAAGTACGGGAACTTCCAGGTGAGCACATGGGAGCGGAAGGTTCGGATGCGTGCTCAGTACCGCCTTTGTATCCATAAGTTTGTGGTGAAGCTTTATGGGGACGTAAAGCCATGTGGTGGGAGTAATGTAAAGACCCGTAAATTCCATGGAAATTTTTTTCTTAATTTTATTTGGAATTTTGCAAGAATGCAGTTTCTGACGGCACCTGATTCCGAGTCCCGTTTTGCCCAGAATCATTTTCTGAAGTTTGGCTCGGGTACGTTCAGTGAACAGATGAGCGGGTTTTTATAACTTTTGAACCGGTGCTCGAAATCGAATTCTGAGGGCACCGATGGAATCGCAGCACCGGTAATTGCTTAGAAACACCTCTTCCGGAGTTGTGTTTGCTCGGGTGTGGTTGTTAATTTTTGGGCTTAAGTTAAGAAATAAAATAAATTGTGCGACAAACTTTATTTTATTTCACTTAAGCCGCTTGGAAGCCACTTGAAGCCACTTAAAGCAGCTTAAGCTGAGTGGATGCGGATAGGGTGCTATCAAGAAATATCTTACCCTCTTGGTAGGATATTTGTGAGGTGGGGCCCGCACGAGCCCCACCGTTTCCTTCCGAAAAGTAACGCACCCGCGAAAACCCGTCATTATGAAAGTCAACTGACGCGTTTTCTTAATTTCTTAATGCACCAATTAATTGGGCGGTTTTCTTCGTTGAATTAATTGGGCGGTTTTCTTCGTTTAATTAATTGGGCGGTTTATTTCGTTGAATTAATTCTACGAATTAATGGGTTGTTACTTATCTCTTTTTCGTTTCATAACCGGTTTGAAATCCGTTGGCGTAGTAATAAAATAAGACCAACGCGCGACTTCTGGAAAAAGGATCATTGAAAGGTTTTGAAAACTTTTTGCCTCCATCCTCCTTCACGAAGAATGTGAAGAACACCTCCGCCGAAGAACGTGACGTCTTCTTCCAACAATGTCTTCCCTTCGAACGCACCTTGACGACAACAGAATTGACGTTCGTTCTCCGCGACATCGACCCGCGACGCGACGTCTCTTTCCGAAACGGTTCTTCGGCAAGGCCGTATCCACGACGCGACATTCTTCTTCCGCGTCATCTCTTCCGCGACGGTTTTCCACGACGAAATCTCCGTCAACGTCTTTGAATCCTAGCTTCGCGACGTCGACGTTCATTCTCCGCGATGCCCGTCTTCCGCGGCTCGTTGATGAACATCGTTCTTGAAACCGAGGTAGGGGTTGTTTTGAATATTTTATATTCCCGTTAATGTTTCTTTAAATTTTAAAGAATCAGATTCATATGAACAATTTTAATTTATTAAAATTTTTGTTTCATGTGTTGAATAAATTCTCCCGTTGTTTTTAACTAACGCGGAGGGTGCGGGCCTAACGAACACGACCCGACAACCCTCCGCCGTTCTTCGTGGTTGTGCGGATTTGGCGGGTGAAGGAAAAACGTGATGCACGGGCAATTTAATGATCTCGCAGTGAAGAACGGAAACTGGGAGGGGAAACAGCGCAGACGGGAAGGAAAACGGACCACCGGAGCAACTCTGGTGGCCCACTGAAGCTGCGGGCGGCACGGGGCAGCCGGAGGCGGCGGCGCCACGGCGTGCCGCCGGACAGGGCCACCGCGACTGAAGTTGCGGCGGTGGCGGCCAGCGGACCCACAGCCGCGCGGGTCCAGCTCACCCGCACGGGACGCGGAAGAAGCTGCGTCCGTTTGATAGCGCGGCCCTTCGAGGGCCGCGGCACCTCCAAACCGCGGGGGCGGCGCCCCGCGGCACCCGAGCACTCGGCCGCTCGGCCGAGCCGAGCTAGGCCGGTCCGACCGGCTGGGCCGCGCCCAGGCCGGACCGGACCGGGTCCGGCCAGGTAGGACCGTTCCGGGTCGACCCGGTTTGGCCGACCCAGAGGGGGGGGGGGGGGGGTCGGGCCGGGTCGGCCCGGGCCCGGACCCCCCGTCTTCAGACCATTTTCGATATTTTGCCCGTAACATGAGCTACGGGCCTCTGAACGACGATCTGTCAGCAGCAATGCAATCCTTGGGTCGAGACGGTCGTTTCGGTATATCTGACTCAAATTTTAGGATTACTTTGGGTTCGGCTGGGTTGGTTCGTACACGAAACCAACCGGGCCCTCGGAACGGAAACGCTCATATCTTGAGCTACGGACATCTGATTGACGTGCCGTAGACTTTGATGGATTCCTCTAAGTGAGACGGATCTTTTGTCTTACTCCGCTCAAAGCTTGGATGCTGTCGGAGTGCGGTCGGGTTGGTTCGCTCACGAAACCAACCGGGCCCCTGGAACGGAAAAGCTGATATCTTTCAGACCGGACGTCCGTTTGACGAACCGTCAGTGGCGTTGGTGATCACGTTGAGATACGGTCCCTATGTGTATACCCTATGAGAGTTTGGGGTACAGTTGAGATACAGCCTGGATTGGTTCGCTCACGAAACCAACCAGGCCCCTGGGACGAAAAAGCTAATAACTCACAGACCGGGCGTCCGATTGACGCGCCGTCAGTTGCGTTGAGACCCCTATGACGCGACAGTTATTTGAGATACTTCCTTGTGGGACTTTGTGATACTTTGAGTATCTACCTATAGCTCGTGGAGCGGACCCTCCCGGAGACGAGCGTACGGAGTACGGAGACCGTGTAGCCGGCTGAGACCTGACGACTGCTTGACCGACTCGACTTGGAGTGAGTCGACTAGCCCAGTGGACGGAGCGCCCGGTATTTGGAGACAGACCCACGACGGACGGAGCGCCCGGTAGTTGGCCGGAGACCCGCGGTACTCGACAGGAGGATTAACTCTGGAGGCTATTAGGGGGAGCGCCCTGTATTTGGCGACAGACCCACAGTGGACGGAGCGCCCGGTAGTTGGCCACAGACCCGCGGTACTCGACAGGAGGAGTACCACAGAAGTCTTAGGTTAGTGAGAACTACCTCGGAGTCGTGACAGGTCCACTGTACACTCCCGAGACGGAGCTCTTCAGCAGTTACAGTTTCGATAATGAAAATCCTGGTTTGAGCTGAATCTTTTGACCTTTGTGTTTACCTCATGATTCTGATGGGTCGCTTGATAACTTAGGTATATGTATGGGCATATACCTGGGTAGTGGTTATCCATTGATTTCACAATCCTTGTGTTTCCTCATGATTGAGATGGGTTCCTTGATAACTTAGGTATATGTATGAGCATATATCTAAGTTGAGGTTATCTGTTGAGATCTTCTTGTGGTTATCCTTGTTGGTTTAGTGAGACCTTGAGGGTCTCGGGGTCCCTACTGTGTATCGTTATACTCACCCCTGCACGGGCTATGCCCGCACCTCGTTGTGTTGGTTGAAGAAGACGGGCAGTGCTGACAGAGGCCGAGTGTTCGAGGACTAGTCAGTACCCGGAGGTGGACTACACGACGAGTCTGTACCCAGAGGTAGACTACACAACGAGTCAGTACCCGGAGGTGGACTACACGACGAGATGACACACATAGGAGGTTGACGGATGAGGGCGTGGAGGAGGCTATCTGTACCTACCCTTCAGGTAGGATCCATGGTGGACGACCAGGAGTTGCGCTATCTGTACCTACCGTCCAGGTAGGATCCGAGGAGGATGACCCAGGAGCTGCTTCCTTCTTCCAGCTATTTGTTTTTTTCTATTGTACCTTGTTCAGTTATAGTTGTACTTTCTTTTGGGTTTGTATTCTGGCCCATTTACTTTTCATATTTTCTTTTGTACTTAGTGTTTTTCTTCCTCTTGTACTCTGTAGTGTTTTTTTTACTTTTATAAAGGAAATGCCTTCCCAGTTATCAGGATTTACGCCTTCGGTGCTAGTCTCCAGCCCCTGGCCTATGGAAGGCGGGCTTGGGGTAGTCACGACACGGGCCCCGAGGACGGGTCGTGACATATCATGCTAATCATGTCTCATTGTTTATGTTTATGAGTACTACTATTTTTTGCCCCATTGATATTACTATTGGATAAAATGTATTATTATCTTCATGTAAGGACATTTTTATTAAATTGTTGGGCTTTATATCTTACCCCTTTATTATGTTTGTTCCCATGATATCCAATAATTTTTTACGTGCGAGAATGTTAAGGAATATTTTAAAAAATATTATGTTATTTCTGTTTTCAATATTTATTTAATGTGCATATTTCCCAAATAAACTATTAATCTCGATCTCTCAAGTAGTTTTAAGTGTAGCCTTATGTAATAAATCATTTATTAATGTTAAATAAAGATTAAGGTTGTTAAATCATTTGCATCATGAATCCCCACCAGCCTGTGGAATATCATCATGAAATCCTTGATCCGTGGCATGATATAAACCTCCCCCATATGAGGAAATATACCTTATAGAAAATAAAAATGGAATTAATGAACTATGATGACTCTGATTCCAACTATGACTTTGATACATAATAAGTCACCTCATTCTTGAGCAAAAAACATTTGATTCCTATGTGCCCGCACATATTTATTTTCCACATGAAGTTAACCTATAAGGTTTCGGAATAATAAACTAATTTTAATTCATGAAATTAACAAGATACGTAGTATACCCCATAATTGCTTAGTACACTCCTCTGAATACTGATATCCATCTTCTATTACAGATAATTCCAAAGTCTACGGTTATGTGGTTTCTGTATATAATAATATATTCATTATTAAAAGATGGATGAAGAACTCAAGATACATATAGATTGTTTCACTAATAAGATCCTCATTCTTTTGCACACAGAATGAGTTAGCCAATAATAATTTTTAGGGTAACCTATCCTATATCAGGATTAATAATAGATTCTCTAAAATATATTAATCTATAATAGGGTCTCATAGTAGGAAATAATTCCCCCAAAATGGTTTGATGAAATAAAACTCCAATCCACTCAACAAATGTGAGTTCCAAAGTTTCATTGGGTTTGAAACCCCAACTAACCACCTTCCATTGGAAATCAGGTCTATACCTAGTCATGGAAGTGGGAACCGTTGGAAGATTCCTTTATGAACAACCATGGTGGCCTGACATAATGTATTTTACAACATATTTAACCACCCTCTATCATAACCCACCATCATGTCAAACCAAACACACCTGGAATTTGTATCCTTACCATAAAAAGGAGTATATATATTTGATGTACATCATTTTATAACATTTTTATTCAATTTAAGGGAACAATAGCCTCATCCCAGTTGGTGAGGACTCGAAAAGTGAATCCAAGAGACCCGAGTTCAAAACAGAGTGGATACATATTTTTGGGTTACTGTAGAATTACTATAGTAGGAACTGTAGTAGTACTATAGCAGGTACTATAGTAGTCAATATTCAGTACTGTAGCATCCATAACTATTCATCCGTTTGGGTTTTCGGGCCATCGGTTTGGGCCTTGGGTCCTTTAAGGACTTAAGGAAATCCAAGGACATCAGGCCAGAAAGGCTTTCAGGCCACCTCAAACCCTTCGGGCCACCTCAGGGTCTTCAGGCCACCTTAAGGACTTTGGGCCACCGCAAGGCCTTAGGGACACCTAAAATTGTGTTTAATTGATCAGGCATACTCTACATGGATAAGATTGCAGATGAGGATTTAGAGCAGGCACATTCACTAGAGAATAATCTATGTGGATTTTTCAAAAAGAGAGGGTATGACATTGCCACCTAGACCAGCCTTTGCTTACATAGAAAGCCTATCCGAACAACCATGTGCTGGTGGAGAGCTTATATCATGATGAATAAGCAGGTAAGAGGATTTCCATGTATAGTCTGTATATTTCCTAAGACCTATGGGTCATGTTATCTCTAAGCCTATGGGGCTTGTAAGGGTTCCTATAATGCCCTACCCCCAGTTAACTAGAGTCGGTGCATTATTACAATACATTTTCATGATCACAAGGGATCAAATCCCGAAAGACCGATTAGTTTAGCAGCCTTGGAAGTACTAGATACATTCATAAGTTTAACATTACATTATAAAATTAAAATCAATAAGAATATTCTCTCCATCAGCCACATTCATATCCCTTACACCATCCCTTAGTCTATTCCTGCAAGATAATCATAAAATACTTCTTCATATCCTATGAAAAATAAAACATATAATGGGGTGAGCTCAGATGATCATTAAGGATAACAGTATAGTGGGAACCTTCATAAACAAGCATAAACATTTAAGGTAATGAATGGAAATCATTTTTTTAATTTTCAAAAAGCCGGTTTAGTGTAACCAGAAACCGTACAATCAAACACCAAAATACCTCAACCGCGGGTCTAGAAAAACCCCAAACCTTCCAGATACAATTCAAAATTCAAAATAAAAAATTCAAACTTCAAGCGAAGCATGTGTCCTCCTCGAGCTGCACCACCACCTCGAGCTGCGTGTCATCACGTAACCCCAACATTGCCTTTGATCAGGTCGCCGGTGAGTTAAGCCAGCCCCACCACCATCCTCTCCGACCTTCTGAATCCTCCACACCTCAAGCAGCATCACCTCACGAATCCACACCATCAGTGCCTCTGTTGATGTTGCCGGAGACACGCCAGGGATCAACATAGAAGAAAATCCAGAATCCATCGCCATTACAAACATAAAATCACATAAGACAGTGAAAACATGGCTTCGAGAACCCAAAATAACCAAAGAAACAACAACGACATTCCTTTAAGAATCGAAATCAACCAAAATAATGAAAAAAACATGTATACACAAATCAAAAATATCTAAAACAGCTGCAATACCAGGCCTCCGCAGACCCAAAACAATGCCAGCAGATTTTACTTCACCAAAACAGAAGATGAGAGGCTGAAAAAATACCAGATCTAGGTTAACCACGAGAACATCCAAGTTCTTCTTCCAAAATCCCACCTTTAAAGAAGTTTGAAGAACCTCTGATGAAGCGGATCTTGAAATCAGGGTTAAAGTAGATGTGGACCACCATCTATCTCCTCCTCATCAAACCACCATCCTTCAATCGCGGCGTTGTAGAATCTGCCATCATAAAAACGACCAAGAAACGAAACTGGAATCCAAGATGTCCCAGACTTCTCGGTTGCCAAGAAGAAGAAGCTGAAATCAAGAGAGAACACGGGAAGGAGGGGTTCATCGCCGCGAAGGAGGCGACAGAAACCCTAGAGAGGGGAGAGCGATGAGAGATGCCCCTTATGGGCCCATCCTCCCTTCAAGCACATTCATTTAAGGTAATGAATAAACTAAAAAAATCCTTTTAAACTTGAACTTAATCATAATATGGAAAATATAAATCAAAATAATTCCATTTACTTATTCACAAGGATATTCTACTAGTAAAAATATCACATGAAATATCAATATCCAATTTCATAATGATGGAATGCATAATTCTAGACTTCATAACCACATATTCAAGGCCTTGTTCTATGACTAAAAATAATATTTTTCAAGGCCTTGTGCCAAGACACTAGTTTGTCTCATGAGACCTACAGATGCATCGAGGAGATAAAGAGGGCTCCACCCATCACTTACTAAGTCCAATGCATTCCCTGTATAAAAAGTTTGAAACATAACATAAATATTCGTATTAAAATTAGTATACGAAATACCGATACTTTAACCACAAACCAAGAATGGTATAAAAATAGTACATCCACAGTCAAACATAACTCATTTAATATAGTATGTAAGATTATATTATAACAAATTAACCTCAATAGGGAATAATTATAGATATTGACATAGTTGAAAATAATCATCAAAACTATTTGAGAGAAATATTCCCCTTTTTCTTGAAAACGTTTAAAAGTATCACTATTTATCAAGAATCCGTTTAAAATAGATTTTCCAATCAAAGATTCCCATACCACTTTGACACATTTAAAATGAATTTTAATTTTAAAACCTTAATGTCTATATAAATAAATCCTTAAAACCATTTTTAAAACATGGACATTAATGAGAAATATTTATAAGAATAAATCTTTAAAACATTTAAAATGATATTTTAGTTAGAGTTCTTAACCAAATGATAGAAACATGAATAAAAATAATTGAGATAATAAAAAAATTATAATATCATGAGAATAAAGGTATTCATGATATTCTATGTAAATTTACACTATATACACCATATAAAAGTGAATTGGCTTATAATAACAAAGAAGTCTCAATGGAATGTAAATTGAGAAAAAGTCCCTTATAAAGACTGTATCCTTAGGATAAGGATAAATCAATGACATAATTATGTGTGAAAAATATAATTATAATCAATATGATTATATATTCAGTGTAAATCAATCAGAGAACATTCACACATATTCTTGTAAAAACAAGACCAATGACTTGGATGTTTACCTCAATGAATGGAAATTTAGTTAAGATTACTCTTATCAAGTTCATATCAATGACAAGAGAAATTATAAATGGAGTGATTCTCTATATCAAGAGTATATACACACAAAGGGGAGTATAAATTAATATATTAATAATAAATAGTGATTCCACACATAATCTTGGATTAAAATAATCAATGAATTACGCGTAAAGCCCAATTAGTGGAAATTGAAATTTGAAATTCTATTACCGATTTGGTAACGTAGAAAACATACAACCCATGAAAAAATTATCATACAATAAAGACTTAAATGCCCATAAATTAAAGTATATTACACAAATAATACAATCATGGGTGGTACATACACCACACAAAAGGAAATAATGGTAATATTACATGAATCTCACTAGAATGAAAAGTGAGATGAAAACCCCTTACCTTGTACTTTTCCATGGTAGAGAGTTGGTTAACCTCTTGTATAATGGTGAAATTATTGTTATTAAATTATACAAGAACCATATAAATTAATATGATATCATATATTATCTTTTAATATTTCTATGATAATGATATTTTAGTAGTATCATCGTTTTGGGTGTTACAAGATTTGTTTTCCTTTATATGCTTTGTTACGTAAGCCGTGTTTGTTATGTATAGGATGTATTTGTTTAATATCCAGAATGATATTAAGTTCTTAATCATTATTTTTAATGATAAAATGGAAATTATTCTTTAATGGTTATGATGGGGAAATAAATCTCATCGCGTTCATGGAGACGGTAATCCGTACGTACGCAAGAGAGACTATATCATTATTTTGATTTAAAATAATATGTAAATATATGTTATGTCATATATACAAAATCATTAAATTTTATGTTTATTATTTACATCAATTATACTAATTATTATACCCATCCCAAATAATGTATTGAATAATAACTACACCACAACGTAGAGACGGTATACCATACGTATGCATGTATGGTGACTTTGTCATTCATGTGATGGATAGAATAATGAATATGGTTGTACCATTTTTAGAATAACATCAATTTATATATAAGATATTGGATTTATTATTTTATAATGGAAACAACAAGGAAAGAGGAAGTGGAATAAGAAATGAACTTGAAAGAGGTGATGAAATATTTATCTCTTCATTGGGTTCTTCCTTTTGATTTGATCAAAAGTTATCTTTAGGTTGGATTTATGACCAAGGAATTGCCTCTAGGATTAAGTGAGAGAATTTGGGAGTAGATTTGGGTAGGGGTTGGTCGCGAAAATGGATTTGGAGGTGTGATATTAAGAGAAGAGGGAGTACCCTTTTATAAGAGAGGAGTGGGGCACCTTAGGAAAAGATTGAAATATTATTTTATAACAAAATATTTTTCGGTTTATAATGGATCAAAATTGATTTATTTCGAATCTAAGGTGGTTATGGGTCTAAATCCTTTCAACCAATAGGTTTTAGACAAGTTTAGGTTACCATTTTAACCTTATCTTTTAGATTTATCTATTAGTTTAATAGATTAACTTTTATTATGTATTCTTGTATTCTTACACTATATGGTTTTTAAACTTACTCTAAAATTTCTATAGAACCTAAAGTGGTTCATTAATGACATATAGAATATTATTTAATCCCTTTTTTAGATCCTTTTATTTTTAGGAAAATTATTTCAACCAGTAATATAATATTTGTTTTAAGAACTCAATTATGTCAATTTTGACACTATTTAGTATTTGGTTTTGTTTGAAAATCATAAAAGCATGATTACATAGAACAAAAATTATTTAATCAAACCCATAATGTCATTTTAACCTATAAAATTAGTGTAATTCATCAAAAGTGTCAAATTAAATTTATTTTATCTTTATAACATCAATTATTTTATCCTTTCATTAAAAAGGTAATTACTACATCATCATTGTGTCATAAATAAATATAAATATTTAATGTCTAAAAATTATAAATAAAATACCATTATATATTAAATATTTTTATCTTTATAATTAATATTTATATTCGAATTTATCTTATGTATTACCCTATATTAAAATGTTTTAGTTATGAAAATATGAATTTAACACTTCTAATTATTCTTTAAATTAAATAATAATTAATTTCCTAATCTAATTCAAGTGGACATAAAGGATTATATTTTATTACTATGGTTGTTTTTGGTTGAATAAAACTTATCCAATAGAATTAGGATTTGTGTTAGGAGAATTATAATATCATTTTTACCCTTAATTACCCTATTTACATTTAACTATGGTAAATAAAAGTCAACAGTTGCTATTCACTAAAAATTATTTTCATCATATTGAACCAAATTTTAATTACTAATGTTAACAGTGTATCTCAGATTTTTGAAATTCAACCCCCAGAAGCGGTAAAATTATGTTTTATGCATATTTTCAAATGCTCCTAGAAGGTGGGTAAAAGACCGTAAAAAGTTCAATAAAATTTTATATATCTAAACTTATTATAAAATTACTCCAATGAATTAAATTTAACATATATATATATATATATTATGTATCTATTTTGGTCTAAAACAAATTAAAATAAAATAACTAATTACTCAAATAAAAATTTGGTTTTAAACAATAACATAGTGTTTTTTCACTATTCATCAAAAATTGAATGTTTTCAGAAAAATACCAAAAAATTTACCCTAAGATAATTTTGATATTATAAATTAAAAAATGAAGTCTATTTTATGAAATTCAAAACATGTAAGTTGTATTTATTAATTTAAAATTAATTCTCATTTTCAAAACCAAATAGTGGGTTTTTGAAAAGTAAAAACTACCAAAAGATTGACATGTGTTTATGTCAAATTTAAATGTGAAATTAATTATAATTACCAAAATTGTATTGATTGATAAAAATATAATCTAATTATACTTCCAAACCATTCAAATTTATAATTGAACATTATAAATTATTTTGATTAAAAAAGTTTTTTCAGTTAAAATTCAGTATTTTTCACTATTCACCCAAATATGAAAGTTTTCAGAAAAAAAAACAACAATTTATCAAAACTAAATTTTTATGTCCCGATTCTATAGAATTAGTTTATTTTTTCAAATTGATAATATAAAAGTGTCAAATATTGGTTTTAAAAAGGGTTCCCCATTAAAAGGCAGTAAAATTTAATCTTCTGAAAAATAATTCATATATTTGAAAAAAATGAATTTGTTTTTATATTATGTCTAAGAAACAAATAATATGGATTATAAAATTATATGGTGTATATAAAATTAGAAATTTATTTAACACTATTCATAATCACTTTTTGAATGGCTAGTGTGGTAAGTCATGGTGTGCTCGAATTTGGTGTTGCATGTAGCGCAAGCTATTGAATTAATTTAAAGAAAATAGCTTACTATGAAATCCTGGGGTGTTAAATTATTCCCCCCTTTTGGAGATTGAGTCTTCGCGATTTTAAATTTAGTGTTGGGAACTTCATTGAAAGTATCACATCAGAAAAAGAGTCAATAAAACTATCACTTTAAAATAAAGAAAGAGAAGTACAAAGGTCACCCGAGGTAACCCATACTAGGATTTCCATGTAGGAAAACATTGATATGATAGATAAAATAAGTGTCAAGTTCTAGTGGAGAGTGATATAAAACATGATCAGGATAAACTAAATGATTTGAAAACCATAAACATGTGATGAGTTAAATGGTATTTGATTCCCCAGTAGGAAAAGTAAACAAATTTTTTTTTATTTTAATTAACATTTCATATAGTTGTGGAATTTATTTATGAGATTGACTGATAACATAAGGAGATATACTTACTTTTTAAGTATAGATTCATATTTTCGAAAATTTCTATCACTAACTCATCTTTTCTCCATGCGATGAGTTTTCAAGATGACTTGGTCACACCTGAAGCGCTATAATCAAATTCTAGAGAATCACGTAATCTACAAAGATGAACTATATATTTATCTTTTATTTATAGATTTAACCAAAAAAAAATAGTTAGTACAAGGTCAGATGTTCCCTAAAATGGATAATCCTTTATAGAAAGAAATAATAATATTAATTTCTAAAATTAAACCAACAATACCCAAAGTTCAATACATACCATTCAATAAACAAGTATACTTAAAATACTTCAATATAATCCAAACTAAGATTGAAACCCAAAACTCAGAAGAATATGATTATGTAGTCTTCCATGTTAAATTGTATCTCCAAATATCATCAAATACTCTTAAAGACACATACTCAAATTTAATTAACATAATCACATATTCCCTATGATGGATTAATAATTTCCATAAATAACCCAAATCACTATAAGTACACAATAAAAACATAGATAAAGATACCCCATTACTTCTCAAATTAAATCCAATAGTATTCAATTTTCCTTAGGCATATAGTTTTCCCAACAGAGCGAAGGTCTTCCAAAATAAAATTTATCACTTAATCACCAAATCATTTTCCTATACTAACGATATCCATTTGATAAAACATAAGATCCCAAATCAACTTATTGTTGAAAAAAATAAAATCATTTAACTTAAAATAATTAGTCACACTAACCAACGAATTCACGTAATCTAGTGGTATGTGATAAATCCCAGTCACACTCTGGTTGTGGGTTCAATTCCCGCAGCTTTGTCCGACGTGACATATTTTCACATGGTCTGCATGTTGTCCTTATTCAAAAACTATATTTTATAACATTCTCAAAATGAGATAAATTACTCAAAATAACCATAACATAATTTGACAACAAATTTTATCTCACACCTTGCATTTTCATCCCAAAATTTAATAACTTTCAATTTCCTTAAATTCAAGGATCATATAAACCCAAATGGTTATTTATAACTATATTCACAATAGAAAAGTCAATTCTTTCTAAAATATAATTTTCACATATCGAACTACAGGGTTACACATACATGAGAAAAGTATCCCAATGTAATCCCATCAATAAAGAGTACTAATACTTTTAAACATTTCTCCTCCCATTTATTTCAATATAGGTTCTTTCTTGACCAAGAGGTTACCCTACAGAATAGGGAATTCTCTCGGGTAATGTCCAGGTCCCCTACATTTACGACATATGACTGTAAATGGATTCTTGGGATCATTTTTTTTCTTCCATAGTACTTTTCATTTTTCATTGGAAATTATTTATTTATATACTTAATTACCACAAATAAAGCATCTCATTATTCAATTGAGACACTTTCCTAGGTGTCTCCTTCCACATTTCCTACATGATGGAAATTGAGCTTTATTTTCTCTATGGTGTCCACTGCTGGAGATCTTAACATTCAACACCTTTCCCTTCATTGTTGAGTTTGGGAGTTGGTTAATATATATGTTGTTGATAATATTTTTAAAAAAATGATTCGGCATGAACCCGATATCTTTCACACCTATCAACATTCCATTTCATTTCTCATTTCCTCTATTGTTCCCACCATGTACATCAAGTTCAATGTTACTATGACTTCCTTGGAATCAATCGATTTACTAACACAAGAAAGCATAGTGTGAGTCATAAAATCATTTAGATAATATCCTAACACCTTATTTTAAATCTAAAATCCCTTAAGATTAACCAGGGATATTTATTCTCATCTTATATTAAAATCCTTCAAATCGGTTTGTAAAGAAAATGTAAATTATCCTATGCATGATCCCCAGGAGTGTCCTAACCAAGAGTTTAGCAAGGCCCGTTGTCGTGTACCAGGATTCCCCGGGTCAAGCCCAAAACTCCTTGTCAGAGTTTTCACTCCTAGGTACATCTTTTCCTGGGCCTCCTCTACCTACTCGTATTCGGACAGGGATGTATTTCTTGGAAAACCCCGAAAATATTTACATTGCCAAATTTTTTGGATGTTCTTCTAGACTAACCCTCAAAGTATATATTTGGGTAGTGTTTTCTAATCAGAGTTTTTCTAAATCTGGCTTCCAAGGTTTATACTAAACTTCCTCTGATACCAAATATAATGCCCCGACCCCAGTTACCCAAAGTTGGTGCATTATTACAATACATTGGCACGATCACAAGAGATCAAACCCCAAAATACCTACCAGTTTAGTATATTTTGAAGTACTAGATACATTAATAATTTCTACATTACATTATAAAATGAAAATCAATAAGAATATTGTCTCCATTGGCCCCATTTATATCCCTTAAACTACCCCTTTGTCTATTCCTGCAAGTTAATCGTAAAATAATTCTTCACATACTACAAACAATAAAACATAGAAAGGGGTGAGCTCAGATGATCAGTAAGAATAACAATATAGCGGGAACATTCTTAAATAATCACAAGCATTTAAGGCAATGTATAAACTAAAAAAGCATCTTAAACATGAAATTTGTCATAATATGGAAAATATAAATCCAAATAATGCTATTTACTTATTCACATGGATATTCTACTAGCTGAATAATCATATGAATTATCAATAACCAATTTCATAATGATGGAATGAATAACGAAGGACTTCATAACCACATAGTCAAGGCCTTGTGCCAAGACTACAAATAAGATTTTGTCAAGGCCTTGTGCCAAGACACTAGTTTGTCTCATGAGACCTACCAATGCATCAGGGAGCTATAGCGGGCTCCACCAGTCACTTACTAAGTCCAATGCATTCCTCATATGAAATGTTTGAAACATAACATAAACATTTATATGAAAATTAGCATAAGAAATTCCAATACATTAACCACAAACCATGAATGTTATAAAAATAACACATCCACAATCAAACATAACTCATTCAATAAAGTATGGAAGATTGTATTATAACAAATTAACCTCAATTGAGAATAATGAAGGATATTGACATAGATGAAAATAATCATCAAATCTATTTGAGAAAAATATTCCCCTTTTTCTTGAAAACTTTTAAAAATGTCACTACTTATCAAGAAGCCGTTTAAAATAGATTTTGTAATCAAAGTGTCCCATACCACTTTGAAAATTTTAAAATGAATTTTAATTTTAAAACATTAATGTTCATATAAATAAATTCTTAAAACCATTTTTAAAACATGGACATTAATGAGAATGATTTAGAAGAATAAATGTTTAAAACATTTAAAATGATATTTTAGTTAGAGTTCCTAATAAAATGAGAGACACTTGAATACAAATAATTGAGATAATAAAAACATTATAATATCATTAGAATAATAGGATTCATTATATACCATGTCAAAGTACAGTAAATACACCATATAAAAAGTGAATTGGCACATAACAAAAAAGAAGTATCAATGGAATGTAAATTTAGATAAAGTCTCTTAAAAGACTGTATCATTAGGATAAGGATAAATCAATGAAATAATTATTTTTTAAAAATATAAATACACTAAATATGATTAGATATTCAGTGTAAATCAATTCGAATAAATTCAAACATATTCTTGTAAAAACAAGACCAATGACTTGGATGTTTAACTCAATGAATGGAAATTGAGTTAAGAATACACCTATCAAATTCATATCAATGAATTGAGAAATTATTAATGGAGTGATTATGTGTATCAAGAGTATATCCAAATAAAGGGGAGTGAAAATTACTACATTAATAATAAATAGTGATTCCACACATAATCTTGGAGTAAAATAATCAATGAAGTACGCGTAAAGCCCAATGAGTAGAAATTGAAATTTGAAATTCTCTTACCGATTTGGTAACATACGAAACATACACCCCATGAAAGAAGTATCATAAAATGAAAATGTAAATACCCATAAATTAATTTATATTACACAAATAATACAATCATTGGTAGTAATACACCACACAAAAGGAAATAATGGCAACATAGCATGAATCTCACGGGAATTAAAAGTGAGATGAAAACACCTTACCTTGTATTTTTCCTTGGTAGAGGGTAGATTAACCTCTTTTATAATGGTGAAATCACTGTTATTAAATTATAATTGAACTATATAAATTAATATGATATCATATATTATCTTTTAATATTCCTTTGTTAATGATATTTCAGTAGTATCATCGTTTTGGGTGTTAACAAATTCATTTTCTTTTATATGATTTGTTACGTAATCCATGTATGTTATGGATAGGATGTATTTGTTTCATATCTATAATGATATTAGTTTCTTAATCATTATTTTTAATGATCAAATTAAAATTATTCTTTAAGGGTTATGATGGGGAAATGAATCTCATCGCGTTCGTGGAGACGGTAATCTGTACGTACGCAAGAGAGACAATATCATTATTTTGATTTAAAATCGCATGTAAATAGATGGAATATCATATATACAGAATCATCAAAATTATATATTTATTATTTACATCAATTATATTCATTATTATACCCATCCCAAATAATTTGTTGAATAACAACTACACCGCGACATTGAGACGATATACCTTACGTACGCACGTATGGTGACTTTTTCATTCATGTGATGGATAGAATAATTAATATGGTTGTACCATTTTTATAATAAAATCTCAGTATATAGAAGATAATGGAGTTTTTATTTTAAAATGTAAACAAAAATTAATGAGTAAGTGGAATAAGAAAAGATCTTGAAAGAGGTGATGAAATATTTACCTCTTCATCGGGTTCTTCATTTTGATTTGATCAAAAGAGCTCCATAGGTTTTATTTCTGATCAAGGAAAGGCCTCTAGGATGATGTGAGAGAAGTTGGGAGGAGATTTGGGTAGGGTTTGGGCGAAAAAAATGGCTTTGGAAGTGTGATATTAAGAGAAGAGGGAGTATCCTTTTATAAGAGA
The DNA here is from genome assembly GCA_963277665.1 of Viscum album. NCBI lineage: Eukaryota > Viridiplantae > Streptophyta > Magnoliopsida > Santalales > Viscaceae > Viscum > Viscum album. The sequence goes on from OY728141.1 coordinate 1,434,187,484, forward strand.
GGTGAGGGGCACCTTAGGAAAAGATTGAAATATTATTTTATAATAAAATACTTTTTGGTTTATAATGGATTAAAATTGATTTATTTAAAATATAAGGTGTGTATGGGTCGAAATCCTTTCAACCAATTTGTTTTAGACAGGTTTAGGATTCCATTTTATCCTTATATTTTAGATTTATCTATTAGTTAAATAGTTTAACTTTTACTATGTCTTCTTGTATTCTTACACTATATGCTTAATAATCTTACTCTAAACATCCAAGAGAACCTCAAGTGGTTAATTAATGACATATATAATATTATTTAATCACTTTGGCCGAACTTTAGATTTTTAGGAATATTATATCAACCAATAATATAGTATTTGTTTTAAAAACTCATTTATGTCAATTTTGACAATTTTTAGTATTTGGGTTTTTTGAAAATCATAAAAGAATGATTATTTCGAAAAAAAATTATTTAATACACCCTAAAATATTATATTAACCTATAAAATTAGTTTAATTCATCAAAAGTCTCAAATTACATTTATTTGGATATTTATAACATCAATTATTTTAACCTTTCATTAAAAAGGTAATTACTGCATCATCATTGTGTCATAAATAAATTTAATTATATAAGGTCTAAAAATTAGAAATAAAATACCATTATGTAGGAAATCGTTTGATATTTATAATTAATATTTATAGTAGAACTTATCTTATCGATAACCCTACATTAAAATGTTTTAGTTATGAAATGATGAATTTATCACTTTTAACTCTTATTTAAATTAAATAATAATAAATGTCTTAATCAAATCCAAGTGGACCTAAAGGATCATATTTTATTCCAAAGGTTGTTTTTGGTATAATTACACTTATACAATTGAATTAGAACATGTTTTATAGGAATTATAATATCATTTTTACCCTTAATTACCCTATTTACTTTTAACCATGGTAATAAGTCAAAAGTTACTATTCACCAAAAATTATTTTCATCTTATGGAACAAAATTTTACTTACTGATGTTAATCATGTCTTTCAGAATTTTGAAATTCAAATCACAAAAGTGGTAAAGTTATGTTATATGAAATTTTTCAAATGCTCCTAGAAGGTCGATAAAAGACGGTAAAAAGTTCAATAAAAATTTATATATCTAAACTTATTATAAAATGACTCCAATGAATTAAATTGAACATATATATTTATTATGTATCTATTTTGACCTAAAATAAATTAAAATAAAATAACTAATTAATTAAATAAAAAGTCAGTTTTAAACAATAACGTAGTGTTTTTCACTATTCATCAAAAATTGAATGTTTTCCGAAAAATACAAAAAATTCAACCTAAGATAATTTTGATATTCTAAATTCAAAAATGAAATCTATTTTACCAAATTCAAAACATGAAAGTTTTATTTATTAATTTATAATTAATTCCCACTTTCAAAACCAAAAAGTGGGTTTTTAAAAAGTAAGAACTATCAAAAGATTGACATGTGTTTATGTCAAATTTAAATGTAAAATTACTTATAATGACCAACATTTTATTAAATGATAAAAATATAATATAATTATACTTACAATATATTCAAATGTATAATTTAACACTATAAATTATTTTGATTAAAAAATTTGTTTTTAGGTAAAATTTAGTATTTTTCACTATCCACCCAAATATGAAAGTTATCGGAAAAACAACCAAAATTTTTGAAAACCAAATTTTTATGTCCCGATTTTAAAGAAGAATTTTATTTTGTAAAATTGTATACATAAAAGTTTTATATATTGGTTTTAAAAAGGTTAATCTATTATGTAATGTCCCGAACCGTCTTACCATCAAACCGGTGGCCGGACTGGTGGGTCACATGGCCTCAAGCACATCTCCCCATACGCCAAAGGCTGTCGACTAGCAGCGAGGGTCTCAGGAGGTGATAGTGTGGATACTATACCCTCATATCAGAGTAACACAACTGTATTATCAGAGTAAATAATATTCATTAGCAAAAATAGTAAACAATTGAAAGGCAGAAGAAAAAGACAGGTAATAACCATTTTATAAAAGGCAACAAATTCCAGTTTACAATGCATGCTTGTACAAATGACGATATAGTCATGAAAGAAGAAATCAATAAAACATGCATTACAAAAAATAGAAAAATAAAGGATAGAAAATCCCGATAGTGATCCACTGAGCATCCCAAGCCCCTACTTGATCATTTTCTCCTAACTCCTCAGGTACAAACAGCACAACACAAAACCTAGGTTCTGCAAGAAAGAAGGTCTACTTAGGTACCCTAGTGAAATGGCGGCCCAAGTAGGGTGTGAGATATAAATCTCAGTAGACTGGCACCACCGGTGTCTAACCTAATCCATATATTTTATAATAATTAAACATTGAGCAGGTATGGAGAAATAAGTAAGCAGAATTACATAAGTAAATACCACCTGTCCAGGTTCCCAAGAGACACTTGACGATTATACCTGCTTCGGATAGTTGTTGGTAAAGTAACCTAATCATGTCACCATATATATATAAATTCATTTAGATCAAAGACGGCATGGGGTAAGAATTCCTCCCACCAATTAATATGGAAAATAGCGGGCACGAGGTAAGAATACCTCTCGTCCCAATAAGTCAACTAAAAAGGGGTAAGAATGCCTCACTTCCATCACATTCATTCAACCGGTATGAGGTATAACTGCCTCCCATTAGTCACATCTGTAATACTGTCATGGGGTATAACTGCCTCCCATCCAGACATGTAATCATCAACAAAAGTCAGTTGGAAAGGGGTAAGAATGCCTCCCTTCTAGACATGTAATCATCAACTGAAGTCAACTGGAAAGGGGTAAGAATGCATCCCTTCCCGAAATTTAATGTCACACTGGCATGGGGTATAACAGCTTCCCATCCAACCACGTATATGTCACTAGGTGGCCTCCGCATACACTCACCATTATTCTCAGTCATTATGTGGCATCAGCATGTGCACAGTCACAATACAAACATGTCTATAGTATACTACTTATGAAATTCCTCATGATCATTCAAAGAATCATAACACATACACATAAGTGAAAACATTCACATTCATACTTAAGGAAACCCATCTGAAGTATCTAAAAAAATATATTCACATAATCATTTTAATGAAAAAAGTCCTGCTCATTACGTTATCCTAAGGCGTGGTCATACCACCCTAGTCCATACATTTCTACTTTGACCATCACATCTTGAAGTATTTGTTTATCATTCTTTGACCCTTTGATACCTTCTAATGGAAACATGTCATATAGTCTTAAGTCATCCAACTAAGGTGACCATCCTACTAAATTTACCTAACATGGAAAATTGACCCAAACACAAGTATCACAACCATTTCATCGCCTTTTATCTCAATAAACCAAGTTTACATAGAAGCATCAAAGAGGAACAACAAAAATCCAGCAGGCAAGCATAAAAAGTCTATCACTACTTTTTATCTTGAAGAAAATACACCTCTGATCAATGGGTTTTATTATTAAATCGTTTGTTAGTGGCCAATAATCTTCTTTTATCTCATTCCTGCAGTTAACATGATTTGCATAGAAGCATTTAACCAGAACTAAAATTGCATAATTTAAATGCTAAGGCAGTGCAATATTAAACTCAATATAACCGAACATAAATTTAAAGGGAAAGAAGAGGGACTCTACCTCAAGGTGGATCCATCCGTCCACTCCAGCCCTTGCGCTTTCTAACTAAGAGTCGCAGTTGAGCCTCCTAGTCTTTGGCGACTCAAAACCACTCCAAAACCTCGAACGCACTATAAACAATGTGCTCAGAACTCATAAACATCAAAATCCCCAAATTCAACAAGTTTGAAACAAATAAATAGGTGAAAACCTTACCCCGAAACCAACTTGATGATCCGAAACCACCCGAACCGCTTCGCCTTCGGCAGCCGTTGCCGGAACGTGCACCAAGTTGTCCGAAAGGACCTTCCACATAACCTAGAACCAAAAGAAAACTGACAAACGAATCACCTTAAACCCTCGGGTGTTCGACCGCACCTCCCCAGGCACCAATTAGGTCGAAAAGAAGCCAGGGGAAGGGAGGAGAAAAAATGGGGGAGCTTACCATGGAGATTCGACAAAGAAACAACAATAAATCGGAGGAGGAACCTTGACCGAGAGGACGCCAGAATGGGGTGTCGCGCACAGCTCACGGGAGAGGAGGGGGCTGCATCGAAAGGAGGGGTGAGGGAGAGTTAATTAGATATTTGGTTTTTAATTTCTTTTTTATTTTAAATTCATTTTAAATATTTTAAAAGCCAATACAAGGCACGACACACAGCTTGGGATGCACGGTTTGGAAAACCGTGCGCCAACCGTGCATCCCCCACTGGACAACCAAGACACCCCGCACGGGCTGGCCGCATGGTTTGGGGAAACCGTGCGTAGGCCGTGCAGACTCCTCTGTTGCCTTGATTCAAGCCTCATGGTTTGGGCTGCATGGTTTGAGAAATCGTGCACCCTTCGTGTGCCTTCTGCTAACCTTTAAAAACCAGCTGCCTTCGGGTCTGACACTCCCAGAACCCCTCAAGACACTAGGGAAACTTAATGGACATTCACCGATGTCCAAAAAAAAAACAAAAAAGAATTTCAACTCTCGGAATTCCATTCCGAAGCTCGGTTTAAAAAAACCCATTCAAACAATCGAAAATGTTCAAATTAATTCAGGTTTTAGTCCGATTCAAAACACGAGTCATTACAACCTTCCCACCCTAGAACTTCTCGTCATCGAGAAGCCTTCAGAAAAAATGTACACAACACCTAACCTATAAGGGTCGTGACGCTTCATTCAAATGATCATGTTATGTTCACAAACGTCCAACACACCCTTAAGCATACATTAAACCCTATGAAGCTTAAGCCACCAAAACTCGAGTCAACGCTCGTTTCCCAAACGAAACACCAAGACGACGCTTTTAGAGGCCATCTACCCAGAGACACGAACCCTTCATTGTCTCGCCAAGCATCCAGCAATAGGTACTTCCCAGCTATGATTTTTAACATTAAGAAACCAACTCCAAACTACGGTTCAGAACACTGTTGGAATTAACTTTCAAAGCACTCCCCATGAGTTCCCACGATGCTCCTAGCGTGATTTGAAACAGATCAAATGGTAGATTCCCCTCGACTTCTAGGCCGAAGTCGAGCCGGTTGTTCCTATTAGGAACCGGTCTACACATAATGAAATCGCCTCTACCTGATGACGTGATAGAGAATGGTATGTCACAGACCACAGAAATTAATCAAAAAACCCCAAGCCAAGCAATCTCTGGCTAACTATTTACAAGAACACTCGGCCTAAACGACCGATCTATTTCAAACAGAACCACAATGACTTTCTCCAAGGAACCTTATGTTTAGCACAAACAGGTTCACTGAAGCCTACAACTGACATTCGATGATGTTTCCAAGATCAAACCATACAAGAATCCACACATCCCACGTGCAACGCTGAAAGAGAACCATCCGATCAAGCCCAGCGGCTTAAAAGCATTAGCATGGATAAGAACGACACTCTCTTAGTGCATCTTGGATGTGGAAAAGATAGGGGACATGTTCGTCGCTAATAAGAATACACTAAGAGGTTCGAGAAAATTCCAGTTAATCATACCGGACAACTGGAAGGAAGAACAGTCGAACCTCAACTGGATGACTTCAAGGAAGGAACTCAGCTTCACCTGCCGACACAACCACACGTTTTAAACTCGCATGTCTCAGAGGCATTCAGACACAACCAAATCATTTATAAAGGCATTACAGGATGCATCCATTCCATGTGAATGGACACATTTACCAGATTCGACATGATGCTCTCCCAACCTTATGAGTGTCCTAGTCACTAAACAAAAAGGTGATAACCTAGCCGAGCACAAGCACGCTAGTACACAAACACCAAAAACGATCGTGTGACGCTACTTTGCCACAATAATATCACCAAAAAATGAAGAAGATCCAAAATAAGGAAACCAACATGTCAAAACACAAGAGTCATTCGAAAGCCATCCCAAACATTGGGATGAAACAATTCTTTAACGCTGAGCCACTCTACTGAGGAGATGACCGAAAGCCACAACGAAAGTCAAAACCCAATGACCACCCATCCGAACAAGGGTGTCATTAGAAAAAAAAGAGTCCAACAAGGGACAACAGTACATGAACAACACTTCACATGAGAAAACCCATGGTAAAAGCAAGGAATTAAAATGCTAAGGGTGATACCAACCATGTGCTATCCCGTTATGAAGATCAAACATCTTCCCTAAAGATGGATCATGCCAAATAAGTCTCTAGTCTCAGAAGCCAATCATCAAAACACCGCTAAGGAAACAACACCCAGGGAAACTCCTACTATCCCATTCCAAGGAAACTCAAAGAGAAACTCAAAAATACCCCTTACACTAGGGTTTCAACGCACCACCATGATTTCCATTACCAAGCCATTAACATTTTACCCCATTTAAACTCTAACCATTTAAAAACTTCAACCACGCATCAAGAAAATAGTAAAGTTTCACCACACTTCCTTTTAAGAACATCAATCATTCACAAACATCCCATCTTTATCAATCAATTGAGAAAAACAACACCATTTAAACAAAAGGGTGACCTACGAGGGTTCCATTTTATCTATCCTGGGTTCTTATAAAAACAACCCCAAAGCAGCTACTCAATTCCTTTTAAAATTCAAACACCCCAACCAGGTTATGTCATACAACACTTCCCAACTGACCTACTTGGGTCCAGTTGCACATTTAAGAGTTATCCAAAACCTTTCAATTCGAAATTAGGCAACATTTTCCGTTTAATAATTTCACAATACAACCTGACTTTATATTTCATACGGGTTGACATTTCCCAACTCATGAAGTGCCCATACACTTCATGGATTGAAAATTGACTCCCCCTTTTTTTTTATCAAAACTATATTTAAACCTAGAATTTAACATGCCCATATACAACAGACCAAGTATATGTGTGGACATATACCAACTTATTAAGTGCCCATACACTTTATAAATTGTCATTCGGCTCCCCTTTTTAATCTAAACCAATTAACTTTATCATTTTAATTTCCAAAACATTACATTTTTTCCAATACCCCTACAAACGTATTTATATCATGCTCTGAATGGTTTTAATATATGGGTTACCCCTTCCCAGTTGTAAGGCACCCAAACACCTTAAAATAGAAAATTGGTTATCGTTCATTCACAACCCAGGTACAACCAAAGAAAGACATGCCATCATAAGCAGTAAACACAGAACGTGTTATATCACCGAAGCATGTTATAACACATAAAAATGGAATATAATCACTTAAGAATATTATACAGGGAAGCTAAGATGAAACTACATGGCATGGAACATGCATGAAATGTTAATTTCATATGTGCCTAACATGATGCATGAAATGCAGTTTCCTTTCCATATCAGGCCAAGGGTAAAATTCAAGGAATTTCATAAACCATAAGCAGAAGAAAATAAAAAAGTCACTCAAGGTTGAAGCATATCAACTATAACAGCAAACAACATGAACAACAATTACCAGTCCTGACCACTTGGTCATTTCCCGTATGGGGGGTGATCAGTCCCAACCACGGATATTAGCTAAGCACCGACACATTCCTAATATCCTGTCTACAGACCCAAAATAGTAAGTCAAGAAGAAAATAAATACCTCCAATACCACTTTGTAAAGTCTTGGACCGGCTTACCATCAAAACGGTGGCCAGACCGGTGGGTCATATGGCCTCAAGCACATCTCCCCGTACGCACAGAGGCTGCCGACTAGCAGTGAGGGTCTCGAAAGGTGATAATGGGGAGAGTATACCCTCATATCAGAGTAACAGAATGGTATTATCAGAGTAAATAATATTCAATAGCGGAAACAGAAAACAATTGAAAGAGAGAAGCAAAAGACAGGCAATAACAATTTTATAGAAGGTAGAAAACGCCAGTTTACAATGCATGCATGTACAGATGACGATACAATTATGAAAGAAGGAATCAATACAACATGATTTAATAAAAATAAAAAAATAAAGGACAAAAAAGCCTGACCGCGATCCCCTGAACATCCCAAGCTCCCGCTTTGTCCTTTTCTCCTAACTCCTCAGGTATAAACAACACAAGCCACAACCAAGGTTCTGCAAGCAAGAAGGTCTACTCAGGTACCCCAGTGAAATGGCGGGCCAAGTAGGGTGTGAGATATAAATCTCAGTAGGCCGGTACCACCTGTGTCTAACCCAATACAGACAGTGTATAATAATTAAACAGTGAGAATGTATGGAGAAATATGTAAGTAGAATTACATAAGTAAATAACACCCGTCTAGGTTCCTAAGGGACACCTGATGTTTATATCTTCTTCGGCTCGTTGCTGGTAATATAACCTGATCATGTCACTATATATACATATAAATACATTTAGATCATAGATGGCATGGGGTAAGAATGCCTCCCACCCATTAATATGGAAAATAGAGAGCATGAGTTAAGAATGCCTCTAGGCCTTATAAGTCAACTGGAATGGGGTAAGAATGCCTCTCTTCCATCACATTCATTCAACCGGCATGGGGTATAACTGCCTCCCATCTGTCACATCTGTAATACTGGCATGGGGTATAACAGCCTCCCATCCAGACATGTAATCATCAACAGTAGTCAACTAGCAAGGGGTAAGAATGCCTCCCTTCCAGACATGTAATCATCAACTGAAGTCAACTGGCAAGGGGTATGAATTCCTCCCTTCCAGACATATAATGTCACACTGGCATGTGGTATAATTGCCTCCCATCCAAACACGTATCTGTCACTAGGTGGCCTCAACATGCACTCACCTTTATTCTCATTCATTATGTGGAATCAGCATGTGCGCACTCACAATACAAACATGTCTATACTATACTGCTTATGGCATTACCTCATAAGCATTCAAAGAATCATACCACATAAACATAAGCAAACACATTCATGTTCATACTTAAGGCAAGCCATCATATGTATATAAAACAAGATATTCACATAATCATTTTACTAACATAATCCGTGCTCATTACGTTATCCTTAGGTGTGGTTATACCACCCTAGTCCATACATTTCTAGTTTGACCATTTCATCTTATAGGATATGTTTATCATTATTTCACCCTTTGATACCTTCTAATGGAAACATGTCATATAGTCTTATGTCATCCCACTAAGGTGACCATCCTACTCAATTTACCTAACACGACAAATTGACCCAAACACAAGTATCACAACCATTTCATCCCCTTTTTTCTCAACAATGCAAGTTCACATACAAGCATCAAAGAGGCACCACAACAATCCAGCTGGCAAGCATAAAAATTCTATCACTACTTTTTATCTTGAAGACAACGCAACTCTGATCGGGGGTTTTATTATTAAATCGTTAGGTTAGTGACCAAGCAACCACTTTTATCTCATTCCTGCAATTCACACAATTTTCATAGAATCATTTAATCAGAACTAAACTTGAATAATTTAAATGCTAAGGCAGTGCAATATTAAACTCCCTCTTACTTTACTTAAATTTAAAGGGCAAGAAGAGGGACCCTACCTCAAGGTGGATCCATCCGTCCGCTCTGGCTCTAGGCGCTTTCTAACTAAGAGTCGCAGGTGATTCGCCTAGTATTTGGAAACTCTAAACCATGCAAAAAACTCAAACGCACTATAAAAAAAATGCTAGGAACTCATAAACATGAAAATCCCCAAATTCAACAAGTGAGAAACAAAGAAAGAGGTGAAAAACTTACCCTGAAACCAAACCGATGATCTGAAACCACCCGAACCGCTTCACCTTCGGTGGCGGTTGCCGGAACATGCACCAAAGAGTCCCAAAGGACCTTCCACATAACCTAGAACCAAATGAAAACTGAAAAACGGATCACCCAAAACCCTCGGGCATTCAGCCACACCTCACTGAGCACCGATTAGGTCGAAAAGAAGCGGGAGGAAGGGAGGAGAAGCAAGGGGGAGCCTACCATGGAAATTAAATGAAGAAATGACCAGAAATTGGAGGAGGAACCATGAACAAGAGGAGGCCAGAAGGGGGTATCGCGCGTGGCTCACAGGAGAGGAGGGGGATGCTTTGAAAGGAGGGGTGAGGGAGAGTTAATTAGGTTTTGAGTTTTTAATTTCTTTTTCTTTTAAATTCATATTAAATATTTAAAAACCCAATACAGGGCACGACGCACAGCTAGGGCCGCACGGTTTGGAAAACCATGCGCCAACTGTGCGTACCCTACTGGACACCCAAGCCACCCCGCATGTGCTGGCCTTGTGGTTTGGGGAAACCATCTGTAGGCCGTGCAGACTCCTCTGTCTCCCTGATTCAAGGCGCACGGTTTGGGTCGCACAGTTTGCGAAACCATGTGCCCACTATGCTCCTTCTACTGACCTTTAAAAACCAGCTGCCTTCGGGTCCAAAACTCCCAGAACCCATCAAGACACTCGAGAAACTTAACGGGAATTCGTCCATGTCCAAAAACAAAACAACAAAGTGTTTCAACTCTCAGAATTCCGTTCTAAAGCTCGGTTTTAAAAACAACCCGTTCAGTAAATCAAAAAAGTTCAAATTCCTTTAGGTTTTAGTCCGGTTCAAAATGCAGGTCATTACACATTAAAACGGGGTAAAATTTCATTTTCTGAAAAATTATTCCATTATCTGAAAAAGATGAATTTGTTTTTATATTATTTCTATGAAACAGATAATATTGATTCTAAAATTATATGGAGTATATAAAATTCAAAATTCTGTTAATACTATTCATAACTGCTTTTTGAATGACTAGTTTGGTAAGTCATGGTGTGCTCGAACTTGGAGTTTCATGTAGCGCAAGCAACTGGATTTCTTTAAAGAAAATGACTTGCTATGAAATCTTGGGGTGTTATAGTTCCCCCTCATCGCTTGAAAGTGGGTTATCAAAATCAATAAAAAAAGAAGGCCTTTGGTCAATTTGGGTTGGGTATTTAATGTAATGTATTTATGAATGCATCACATTTTTTACTGACATCTTGCAGGTAATCTTTAATTCCTTTGGGTTTAAGTAAATTTTTTAATTCATAAAAACTCAAATAATAATACTACTAATTAAATTAATGCAGTAAATGGTATGATTGAGGTTGAAACCATGATATGATACCAGTATATTTTAGGAAATTATAAATTACTTACTATCATGAATTTATAAGGGGTGTGAATAAATTGATTTTTTACAATTCAATATGATAGAATGTGACAGGTTTTGTAAATTCTAGGTTCATGTACTAATGAATTCAGAAGTAAAATTGATATTTCATGTTTGGTTTCAGAGTGGAGATGAATAAAATCCATGGCCTTTATATCCTTACCTTGACAAAAAATTCCCATTTTTATTTAGACAATTACTTATGTTTCTAATGAATTTATTAGCTTGATACATTTGTTAAACATGATCATCCATAATTACACAGCTCTAATGCAGAACATAGGTGATCATTTTATGTATTAATGTTTTTTATTTTCATGATAAATCATCATGTAATTGTAATGTGAAATATTTTAAGAATAAAAAATGAACATAAAAACCTTAGAATTATAAAAAAATCTAAATCATCATAACCCTCCCACATAATTTACATTTCCTAGTATAATAGAGTGTCACACTCTAATTCTAGTCATGAGCATGTTAGAAAATAAATAATAATAATAATAATGAACCGATTGAGTATCCAAGAGTAAAAACCTATATAATCACAACAAAACCTATTCATAGAACACATTTATCATTTAAATTACTCTAGAATATACCCTAGCATTTTATTTATAGGAAAAATTGAAATAATAGATTTCTCTAATTTTATAATGTCAATAAATACATTCTCCTTTGTCAAACCCATGGTTTATTGGGAGAAATGAATACAGGTCATAGTCAAAATATTTAAATATTATAAAATGGAAAATTCTCTTTATTTTGTTTCATGCCATGATAGTGGGATTCACACAGTTATTTTCCAAGCTCCACCTTTATCTTAGTTTTCTCATGGATTGACACAATCCCCATTTCCCCTCATCTTTTAACATAGTGAAGAGTAAATTCACAACCTATATAGTTATTTCCAATATTTTCTCTTCAGTACCACTATGATCATCAATTACTATCTATGAACACTATTTTTGAATAATATTATATTGCACGACATCCATTTATGCAGTAAATCGATCACCTTTGGTTAAAATTTTCCTCTGAATTCATTCAAATGTAACATTACAATATATAAATAAATAATAAATATATTGTAATTTGTAATCATTTTAATTAAAAAATAATTGTATTTTATATTCAAAATTGTATGCATGAAATGGATCTATGGAAACCCCTACACATAAACTCATTATTGTGCTCCAGAATGATATATAAATAAAATCCCAAGGGATGCTTATCCTAGACATAATTTTAATATTAGTATCATCAGAGTCAAATTATTAAATATTGAATTAAATATTCATGTTTTAGATAATGAAATTTCCTTAACTCCTTATTTTTCAATTAAATAAATCATTCTTGTATTTAAATTTTTACTTTCTAATTGACCATGCATCTTAATTCTTCTACTGATAATTTACAATTCATTTTACTATACATGTCACTCATAATATACCCGTCTTTGAATTATTTTCACTTATTACTCCATTAATAAATGTGAATGTGGTTTTATATCATACATTGAATCATTATATTTTCCATTGACTTGAATTGATTGAATTTCTCCACAACATAGGGGAAAAATCAAAATAAATCTTGAGAGACTCCCCATTTGGATCTAATGGATCCATGGTTTCTAGGATGGTAGTTAATAATTTACAAATATAATTTTCAAAAGGAGTATATCTCAAAAGTAATTTTTATTGATATTAATAGTAAATATCAATTGAGATTTCACATTTTTAAAGATGTTATCCAAAATTTTCCCAAATCACAAAGCAAGGTAATGAATCAAATATATATAAGTAATGAAACAACCTCCCATATATTTTAAGAAAGATGAGTTTTTACAACTCTCATATCCACTAACAAACTAAGATTTATCGAAATCATTGGTAAAAAATGGTTATATTTGATCAACAAAGACAGAACTGTTTATTTCAATTTTATTGTTTTATTTTTCTAATAATTAATTATCATTTATTTATTTTTTTCATTAGGGTTTCCAATAAATTAATAAAAATGAAAATCATGAAAATTTTCACAAATTCCAATTAAAATATCCCAATACTAATCTATCTCAATATACTCTTCCCCTCTACAATGGAATGGTCTCCCCATACCAATCATTGTTATAATCCTGAAAAACACATAGATTAGGGTAGAAATGGTGAAATTAGGCTTGTATTATGGCTCTTTCATATCATGTATATTAATGGATTTTACATGAGTAAATATGGATTAATATATAGATTGTTCTTAGGTTTAGCACTTAAAAAATATTTATAAATCATAAAAAAATAAAATTTTCTCGATCATATATTTAATGAGATTCGAAGAATTCACTACTAGAAAGAACTCTTGGGATTCAAAAAAAATATTTTTATGAAATGAATCAGAAAAGTCAGGCTTATAAAATATATTTGGAATGAGAACATTTAATTATGGAAATAACTCATTCAAAATAAAAAATTAGAAAAATAAAATTAAATAAATCTCACCAATTCATTTTATGAGATTTTTTATAAAATATTCATTTACAAAAAATCATTTAATTTTTTGAAATAAGGTTTTCCAAATCCAAATTCCCATGTTTATCTCTAAAATATAATTTCTCTATATTTTTCATTCAATATATTAACCGCATAATTTATAACATAGCATGATGTTAATTACAAGAACATTTTTTTCTAATATAACAAAAAATTGAGAAATGACATAAAATATGGGGAATGAATTTTCAATTATTATATCCAATGAATAAATGTAGGGGTGTAATAGAAAATACTAAAATCATAAATCATACTCCCATATAGAAATGATTTTTTTACCTGTAGACTAACTCATTGGTTTACAGTATACAATATTACATTCAATTTTGTTAGACATAAAAACAATGATACACATTTGAAGATATATTACGTTTTTTCATAAAAAATTGAGGGATAATTCCTAAATATAGAAACTGAATATTAGAATAAACAAGTGTATTCTCCTAAAAGTGATATTTTTTAACATCAATTGATTGACCATACCTATTTTCTTCTAATGTGAGGGTAGCTTAGAATTTTTTTATTATGTTAAATCCCTAAACATCATTATTTGTGATTTATTTATAAATGTAAGCCATATTACTTTATCTAAAACCATCATTAAATATTTTATAGGAAACACCAACTCCTCCACCATTGGTACTATCTAGAAATGAACCTTTAATCCAAAAAAATTTAAATTATTAAATCTTTCCTAGACATACCTACTATACATCATTAACCATTGAGGTATTTTCTTCTCCTTTAGCGTCTTCAATTTTTTTTTTATAGTCTTCAATTCTTCATTCTAGTAGCATTATTCTATACATTCTTTATAATTATAGTAGCTTTATATTTTATTCTTTCAATGAAAAATGTTCAGCTTCGGACATTCTTTCATTCTCAAAGTCATTATCTTAGATATCATAATTTTTTATGTATAGGTGAATATTGGATCTCACATTCTCAGTACTAGCTCTTATACATGGGACCCAATTTTATAATAATTTACATATTATTAAGTTGATAATAAAAATCTCTCTAAAATGAAAAGTTCGCATTATTATTCCATATCTATAACTCATAAGTCTATTGAGAAGTATATTTTTCCACTTTGATAATGGTATCATCAATTATATTTCAAGGAAATTTCACCATAGAATCTTCCAGATAGAGTGAACATATAATTCTATTTTTATTTAGCAATTCAATTTTCTTTAACACATACTAATAAACGATGTTGACCGTTTCACTTTCGTTATTGAGTGATTTCCCGACATTCATAGACCTAATATTAAAAGGAGTAAAAAAAACATGATAATTTATTATACTTATGGTAGTATTTTGATACCACATAAGAAAACTCTCATGAATTTATATTATATTAGTATTTTGTAAAAGTATTCTGAAAATGGGATAATAATAAATACTTTTGTTTTCAAATGTTTGGAAAACAAAAACTTGTCCCCCTCAATTTTGATTTTTTTGACTCTTAGAATTTTAGAATAAGATTGAATAGAGGGGGTACTTCTCAAGATTTTTCCTTTCCTTATTTATCTTTTTATTTAATATTTTTCTTCTCTTAATAGATTATTATTGTCTTTAAAGGTTTAATTATACTATTTTCTCACTTTATAAGTTGATGAACATTATATTTCTATAATGGTTCACATCTAGGTGTCCATGTTGTACTTATCATGGTCTTTATCAAACATGTCCAAAAAAGTTCACTAATATGAAATTGTATGTTGGAATGTGATATATTTTGGTCTCTTGATAGATAAATCAAATCCTTGATAGTTTCTCCTTGATCATATGAATCATCCACTAGTTAATTAATGGAATATCATGTGGTCCGCATTAATTTCACCATGTTTTCCTCTAATATGGGTATTTTCTCTATTGTGATGGTATATATTATGCTTGGAAACACATTTCCATATGATTATATCCTTTACATTATTTTTTGGCTTCAAAAGCAAACAATTCATACCATGATTTTATTATTCATAATTATCTTTCTATATTTATATACCTTAGGGTTATTTTTAACATCATGGATTATTTTTTATAGATTCTATATTGGCCACTATCCATTCATTATTGTTTACCATTTCAATTTATCTTAATTGTATTATTTCATTATACCACTAGAGGTTGTAAAATGATATCTCATTTAATAAGTTGTAAATTTCCTCTTGTGAAATTTTCATTAATGACCCGCCCACATATATATTAACGATATGAATGTTTCCTGGAGATATACCATTATAAAATGTTTGAATCAACAACTATATAACAATACAACTATTTTTGAGTTTAATAATTAAATAATAGAATTTCTTCCATGAATTTTGAAGTGATTCCTATTTCAATTGATTAATGTTTTATATATTGACCAAAAAATCTAATTATTTTCATGGGGGAGAGAATATGGTGATAACAATTCTTGAAAAATACTACCATATGGTTCCATTTTTATGAAATTTTTGAAATTAAAAATTATCATATTGTTCGTGAAAAATCTCTATTTTTATGATCATATCCCATTATGAAATCCCAGATAATTGTACAGTTATGGAGATTAGTTGAATGATTTCTGAGTTGATCTCAAATTTAATATTTGAGATAGGTTGTTCTAGGATTCCTGGATACAATCCTTTGATTGAGGGTCTCAAATAATCATTGAGCTTTCGTTCCCCTTTATCTCTTTATTGTGTACCTCAATGAGGCTTACATGATTTCTCATATCCAGCCATGGTCCTACCCTTATTATCATTTATTAGACGTTATCCATGTTCTAGATCATTTATAATGACCTCTCTTAATTTTTATCGGGGGTTATAATTGTGCATAAATGTTTTAAAATTACTTATATCCTGAGAATAAAAATTAATTGTGAATAAAAAAAATAAAAGATAAATATAAAATTCCATAATCTATAATGTTATTTCCCCGAAAAAATAGTTCTAAAATTATGATCAACTATTGGTAATCCTTAATTAATTTGGGATAATCAAATTTATTAACATATAAAAACTAAAATATGTCAATTTTTGATTAAAATAACTTAAAAAATAGTATATTCAGGGTCAAACCCCTTAGATGATGTGTCTACATTTTATGATTATTTTAGTTATCTAGTGAGATTGATTTAATAGTGGAGATAATATAGAGAGTTTTAAAATTAATCTGAGAGAATTTGGTAGGTTTTTTAGTTTCATAGTTTATGTACTATTTAATTTATTTGTTAAATTATATTTTTAGGTTTTCTATTTGTGTTTAAAAAGGGAGATATTTAATCAATGTATAACCTTTTTAATTTAGAAATTAACCTATCCATAGTTTTAATTAACAATGCATATTAGTGAAGTAATTTTCTCATTTTACTTTTAAAAATGATCATCCATAATTATAAAAAGGTAATGAAGAACTTGAGTGATCTATTTATGAATTAAATTGTTCATTCTTATTCAATTAATCATCATCCATCTAATGAAATGTGATAGATTTGATGAATAAAACATGAACACAACAACCAAAACATAAAATAGAAATAATAATTCACACACACACACACTCCCCCAAATATTTAGATTACCTATAAAAATATAGATTTATCCCCTCACTCTTGTCATAAGAGGGTGAAAAAATATAGAAAATAAATCCTAAAAATATGGTACATTATCATGGAATAAGACTCCATAGAAGTGTAACACTTCATAATATAGGCTAGGATCCATCCATTGAATTCAATTATTGTACCACTAACCTTATATTTATAAGTGAAAATGAATATTGTTAAATCATTATCATCATAAATTCTTACCAATATTTTTTTCCAATTCACCCCCATGAGTTTCTGGTGAAATGAAAATTGGGCCTCAAAAAAATCAATGAAAATTAGAATTTGGAAAATTATCTTCTATTGGTTTCACGACTTGACAAGGGGTGTCAAGATATGATTTATCATTCCCTAACAATAGTCTATATATTCTCATGGATTATCTAATTCCTAGAATTTCCATGAATTTTCACATCATGAATAGGTATTTCATGATGTAAATAATTATTTTATTGTCTATTTCACTTCATTTTCACTATAATCATAAATTTCAATCTTCAAACTCCATCCCTAGCTTATCGTACATTGTGGTACATCGTTTCATTCTTTGAGTCCACACCCTCTTATGAAGTTATTCATTTAAATTCAATTCACATGCGACCTACCTCAAATGAATAAAACAATAAATATCATGGAAATATTATCCATCCTATTTACCAAATTCATGTTATTTTATATTCAAAATTTTACCAATGAAATATTGTTATTATATTGTATTCATGGTTTTTCTACTCAATATATATTGGAGTTGTATGGGTTTTCATTGAACCATGTTCCATTTATTGAATCATATGAAATATCCATTTTATATATGATAGAAGCATTAAATATTTCAATAACTTACAATTTTATATGATATTTTTGTTTTTAGTTGGAAAATTTAAATATTTAAAATAAAATATTCCCATATTCATCGATTCCTTAGCTTATAATATATATATTTTTAATAATATTTCATCCACTATAATGGATATTTTTTACCATATCCATGTTATTATGTCCCAACAATGACGTAAATTTTTACTGATATTATATAATAATTTTAATCTCAAGTAATCTTAAATTTTTTCATTATATCATTGTAAAATTTCAATTTATTACTATTTTAAGGAAGTGATTTTTGATAATGATAAATTTTTTGAAATAATTAAAAGTAAATTTACATTCATATGTTTTAACTTCCACTTCACATTCCGAATGAATTTCAATAATTATGATTTATTTAATTTTATTTCTATTTAATTTTTCCCCCAAAAGGCATCTTAAAACCATGATAAAATTGATTTCTGAAAACGTATGATATGATCAATTTGAAATTGTTTTGAAAATTATGAAATGAAACATTAATTTTTTTCCATTTACAAAAATAGTTTTTTCTACTGTCTTGTATTTTATTAGTATGATGTTTCCCCTACAATGATTCCTATGTTTAAAAAGAAAATTTATTGTCAGGTAATGTAGTGAATATCCATGAAAATATCACAAAAGAAAATGTTTTTCTTATTTTTAAGTTTCAATGTGAGATTTTAGTTTTATAATAAATCTATTTTTAATCTACCCACTGATTATTTTCCTATATTATTATATATGTGTTTTTTGAATCAACCACAATAAAAAATTTCCATCAATAAATTTTTATTTCTAGATCTTCTAATATCTATTAACATGATTTTTTTCCAAAATAATTTCCTATATAAATAGTCTATATTTTATTCCTTTGACTAAAGGGTGTTCAATTAGATACCATACATAAATTTATTTTTGGAAAGTAATAACAACTCCATAAACCCTATATCTATATAGTGTCAATCCATATAAAACACCATCTTAATTAAATGGTATTTAGCAATAATTTTACTTAATTAAATTTTATCTCAAGTAAATTTTAGTGGGTTTATCATGATATGATTATAAATTTTTTAATGAATGATTATTTATGATAACAATTGAAATTGATATGAAATTTATTTTATTACCATTGATTCATTTCTATATAATTAATGGTTCGTTTCATGCTGCACTAATATGTATGGATGATTGAAAGGTGGGTCCTTATACCTACATACAATGCATTAGTTTATAATTTATGTCTCATGATATAATAATGAGTGGACATGAATGAATTTTTTCAAAAAATATTGGGAATAATTATGTTTACTCGCATTGTTTTTGCATTGGCATTATTGGGATTCGATATAAAACATGTGAATAGATGGGTTTTCCCAAAAAAAATAAAATTCATATATAGATTCTATACTATAATGGGTATTCTTATACCTATTTTACACTTTAATGGATTGTTATTTTGACTCATATTTCCACACAATTTCAATTAATGTAATATGTTATTCCATACCTTAAACAATTTCACAAGATCAATTTTTTGAAATGATATTCTTATATACATTGGTTATTCTGATATTATTATCTCTTATTCACTTTTGACCTTTTAATATTATATTTTATGTTTCACATTTATGAGTGCTTGATCTCACCCATTATTTAATAGTAATTTTATAAAGATATGAAGGAGTGTAATATATGATATGATGGGAAGATTATATTTTATAGGGAACTCATGTGAGTTTTAAAAAATTGTCTCGGATTATGTAGTATTTATTACTATGGAAAAAATTACTATTTATTAAAATAATAATTGGCTTTATTAGTAATTATTTTTCATAGTTATATTAATCTCTAATACAAATTTTCCTTGGTAAGTAAATATTAGAATATATTATAAAGATATTTTAATTATTGATGTGTAACTCTAGAATGTTTTTATTTGTACCAATGATAGTGTGTAAAATATTTGATTTCAATGTCAAATCCAATGTTAGTGGTTTGTAATCCTTATAGTTGGATGTAGCACATTATGAGTGAAAACCATTTGTGATGACACATAATTTGTAGTGGTGCATTATGGAAGAAATTTTTTTATGGTTTTTCTTGGTAGTTGTTTATTCTATGTTATTGTATATGATGTGATATATAGTTTGGGTATTGAATGGATGGTGGATGGAATGAAGATGATGTTATTAATTTTCATGACACACTTCTACACTAACATTAGATCATGGGATTTGAAATAAAATTAGGATGTTGCTATGAGGATCTAAAATTAAATATCATTTTATGTTATTTAAAAATATTTTTATAATATTTTATTAGTGATTTATTTTGATGCTAGTTTATAGTTGAGAATTTATAGGTTCATGGTTTTTCTACTATATAATGACCTAATTATTTGAATGTTTAATTATAATTTTTATGAGAGGTTTATCATATGACCCCTATGAGTATATATATATATTCTCACAACAAATATTATAATTTGTTTAAGGATTCTATGAGGGTTTCCTTAAAAAATATAGAAATTAGTGTCTTGGATATTAGAGTTGTTTTGTTTCTTCTATAAGATCTTATTTTATATTATTTACATTTCATTAACTTTTATATATTTAATAGGACATGAATATGGGATATTAAATTTAATAATTTTATATAATTTTTTATTGGTGGATACCATTTATATTATATATATTTATGAGGATAATGTATCATATTATTAATGTTTTTATTCTCAGTGAAAATCTAAAACCCGTTACTTTTGAGGTAGTATATTGGGTTAAATATTTCCTTAATTTCTAGTCTAAGAGGGGTTTATATTGAGGGTGGGTTGTGAAATATAATATTATGAATTTATAAACCTAAAAAGTTTATATTATATCTAATAGGACCTCATAATCATAGTATGATACAAAGTATTTGAGTTACCCTCGTGGAAGAAGTAATGATTGTATCTGACACCATGATCATAAATAAAACTTATTTGAATATTTCAGACATTGAAAATATCAAGATAATATTCTTGTTAAATCATAAAAAATAACAAGTATTTATTCCCTTTCAAAAAATAAATAAAAACAATAGTAGAATTAATATCAATAACATTAGATTCATGAATTTTAATTTTTAAAATGAAATAGTAAATGGTTTTCTCTTTCATAATTTCATTATAGGTTGTTTATGTACATTATTTCCTAGATAAAAAAAATAGTCATTTATATTATTCTCAACTAATATAATTATAGTGTAAAATGAAAACTCTGTTGTGGTTGAAACTTTCATTGAGACATGATAATCATTTTTTGGCACCAATGAAAATGATGAATTTTAGATCATAAAAGAAGATAACTCGAGGATTTATACACATGATAAAAGTTAAAAATTAATTCAACCATTAAAAAAATTAGTCCAATAAATAGGTGAAATTACAATGAATACATGTTTTATATACTGTATTATTCTATATAACATTATATGTACACTATTGTACTAATATAATTGAAATTATAAGATTAACATGATATGATGTAACACCCAAAGGTTTTTTTAAAATAAATTGAAATGATTGAAATTTTGGTTAAAGTAGATATTTATAAGTAGCCTTTAAACATAATTTTACTACTTCTATGTTTTGAATTTCGAAAAATGGTAATCTATAATTGTGTTAAGTATGTTATTTGAAGTCTATTAGAACCAACTTGTTTTTTTGGTGAATAGTAACATTCCCTTATGAATAGTAATATGAATAGAAATATGAATAGTAATCTGACCCTGATGAATAGTAAATTGTATTGTTATTTTGTTTTTTAAGGCATTAAGATAATGACATCTTTATTAATTTATAAATATGATATAAAAGCGGTTATAGTTTTTAAATTTTTAATTTTTGAATTAAGTATGATTTTATTTAAAAATTAGATAAAAATAATTTAGAAAATTATTTTCAAAAAATGTAATTCATTTTTTAATTATAAACATTGATAAATGGTTACGGTGAATTTTTGGTATTTTTCTGAAATAGTTTATTTTTCGATGAATAGTAAAAAATTCAGTTTTGAGTTTCGGTGTGTTAATGACATCATTAATGATGTAATTATGATGTAATAAATCTGGTTGACTTGTGTACAATAAAATAAGTTATTAGGTGTTTTATGTGGATTATACCACGGGAAAATACCACGGTAAAGCCCATGGTTTTGCAAATACCACTAATGGGGTGACCCTTGGAAATTATTAAAATATTCCAACACTTTTGCTATAAATACCAACCCATTCCTTCATTAGCTTCATTCCAGATTATTTATCAATTAATATCTCACCTAATTACTTCCATAGAAGTCCTCCCAAGGTTTCATCAAGCCCCACCAAGGTCCCAACCTTCATGTTCTAGGAGTTACTCTATTAGGTAACAAAATTCTCAATTTCATTCTTTTTTCCATTCAAGTTCTCTTTTATGTGGTATAAAATTACAGTTTCCATACCATTTTCTTATTTCATCATTATTTGTGATCTATAATGTATTATTATTCATTTTTGTATGGGTTACAATTGTCCCCTTCCTTTTTAATATTTTCTAAAGCCATGTTGCATAGTCGTTAGGTTGCTGAATTTTGGTAAGGGATTTCTCAATTATTCTATTATTTTGAGTTCTTTTCTACTCTTAATTCATTCCTCATCTTCTCTTATCCAAGAGGAATTAAAGCTCTATAAATAATATATATTTTATATTTTATCATGTTCATGGAAAATTCATCATCATTATTCTTCTCCTCTGCCACTTATTCAAGGAATAAAAACATTGTCTTTGATGTGTCGAATTACCGACATCGTGTATGATGTGATTTCAATTTACATTAATTATTTAAAAGCTTGTCATGAAACTGTTTTTATGGTTTAACCAGGTTATAATATATTTATTATTTCTCATTCATTAATATGTAATTCTTTTTTACAAATGGTTTTAATTTATAAAACAAAATGAGGTTGTTATTATCAAAGAACCACTAAAATAATCTAAATGGTCATCATTAATTTTTTAACATATGAACCATCCTTATATCAAACATAAAAAATGAAAAATGATATAAACTATGGTACTGGAAATATTTAAATACATTTCCATACCAATTCCAAAGTTTCACTTCCAATCGACAAGAACATCCATCATGAACCAATCATGGAATTTTTGTAAAGAACTCACCCAAAAACAGCGCAGGGAACAAAATACTAATAATTAAACAGTGGAATGATGTGATGAAATGATAATATAAGGTGTTATGAGAATTAATATGTTTCTTTAAAATATTAATAACAATATTTTAACCATTATAAATATTGTTTAAACGAGTTGGAAGTAAGTCAAACCCGAGGTAAGTGAATTCTTAACACGATTTCCATTGTTTGGGTAAAACTTCTTATTCATTATTTATGTGGTATTAAAATTGTTTGTGTGATGGATTTTGTTTATATTATCTTTAATTAAGCCTATTTACAGTGTATATACATATTCTATCCCCTCTATTAAGTCTCTCTTCAATTATATGATTCATGTAAGGGGCTCTTCTTTTAAAACGCTCTTTAAAAATTATCTTTTACAAAATTCAAACGAAATGTTTTATATTATTATTCATGATCTATGATTATGTTCTTATTATTAGGAATTTTTTTATTATGAAGGGAAGGACCATTATATCCCTATAATGCATTGGGTATTTGTATGTTGGAGTTCAGCTGTATGGTTACTCCAAGTGTAACTAAGATGGTTACACAAATTGTAATGTATCCATGAGGGTTACAAATTATAAGTTATCCGAGGGTGTTACAAGATTATGTAAGTAATTACACAAGATAACTTTATGTTTCTACTTAGGTTCTTATGAATTTTATAAATCTCATGCTTCAAAAAGTATGTATATATATACAGGTGATAAGTATATCTTTTAAAAATGATTCCATACGTTACAAGTATTCATGGACTAATGTGTTATTTCCTTATTTCTATATCCCTTAATATGTTTTTTGTTCTCATCTAAAGTTTTAAATGATTTTCATAGGTTAATGAATGTGTAAGACAAAGAAATAATCCATGTTAAATTTTGAATAATTTTCAAGGAATCATATTTTAGTTTTAATGTTTTAAATTTTGAAAAAAATGGAAACTGTTTTTATGGTGTCCACTCTGTAACAATGTATAATGTTATGAATGTATTATGTCCCAATTCTCTAAATATCAATACTTGAAAAGATCCTTAAAGTAAAAGGAAGTGTTTTCTTTACTAAATTCAAGATTATGTATGTTATAAGGCTGTTTCCTTATAGTTGGTATGAGAGGATGGTTTAGATAACTTTAGGAGTTCAGATGATGTTTAAAGAATACCATAAATGATTTTTACTCTATAATTAATTTCAAATGTTATAGAATTTAAATAAAACAATGTTGATTCATATAAGATATGTTTGGTGAATATGGTTGCCTGTAGAAGGAACATGGATGCTGAAGAGGAGAGGCACCGATAGAACAACATCCTTCTAGATCTACAGCCCAAAATGGTAGGGATTGGAATCAAGTGGTTTTTGATAGTAATGGATCAGCTAACACACACAATAAATGGTGGTTTCATCCATGAAAAAGAAAAAATAGAGTTACCACAATAGAACATGATAGTATTGGAACATTTTATGAGGAAACACCCTCTTGTTTTCAATGAATATTCTGACCCAGTAGTAGCTGAAGGATGGATCATTTACCTTGAAAAGATATTTGATGTTATGGGATGTTCAGAAATTCAAAAGGCAAGCCTTTACATTTATCATTTTAAAGGTGAAGCTGAGCAGTGGCGGTCAGTGGTAAGGAATATCAGGGGTAGAGAGGATTTGTATGCCATAGAGTGGGATGAATTTAAAAGTCTTTTCCTTGAAAAATATTTTCCAAAGGTGGTGTGACTTAGGATGAAGAAGAAATTCCTTGAATTAAAGCAAAAGGAGGAGGATTCAGTGTCTATGTATGAAGATAACTTCACCTGAATGGTGAGGTATGATCCAAATATTATTCTGGATATTGATAGCAAAATCAACCGCTTTTTACTGAGGACTGAATCCAAGGCATCGAAGGACGTTGGCCTCCCATGAATTCAAAAGTTGTGAGAAACTTATCTGATGTGATGAGAGGGTAGAGATGGAGTTTTCTAATGATCACATGCATTTTGGAAACAAGGTGAAGAAGTTGTCAAGGTGGAAAGCGATTGTTAAGAATCAACCAACGAAATTTGATCGTAAGAAAATCTAGTTTCCAGTTTTTGAAAAGTGTGGCAAGAAACACCATTGGGAATGTCTCAGAAAAACTGGGAAGTGTTTTAAATTTGGTAAGTTTTGACATATGGCACCAGAGTGTAATGAAAATGATCCTAATAATAATCGTGATGAAAAACTGTAAAGTGTTTTAAATGTGGTGAGATGGGTCATTATGCAAATGCCTGCCCAAAGAGAAATCTAAATGATGAAAAGAATCTAGACTATAAGCAGAAAGGTGTAGTGACATCCTTTGTGACTACGTCAGTAGATGTCAGGCCATCCAATTAAGTTGTATTAGGTACATTGTTTGTTCACATGGATTTTGCTAATCTTTTTTTGATACGGGGTCTATAAATCCTTCAACTCTGTGAAATTTTTGGGAAAATTGGAAATATTTCCTCAAAAAATGAGACATGAACTTGTTGTTAAAACACGAGGGGGAAACATTATAGTAAAGAGGAATTATTAGAATCTTTATATTGTGGTATGTGGAAATAATTAACCTACAAACCTTGTTGTTTTACCCTTATTCGAGTTTAATGTTATTCTGGAAATGGATTGGATTTCTGTTTATCATGCTAAAATTGTCTGTAGAGATAAAGAAATTGTTTTTTAGAAAGTGATTCAGTTTGTATACAAGAATGAACCCATAAAATTGATAATATATTAGGAATCTGAGAAACTATTTAAATATGGAAATTAAATTTATCTCTCTCATATTATTGAAAACAAGGGAACTGTTCAGATTGATGATGTGCCTGTGGTAAATGAATACCTTGATGTTTTTCCTGATGAGTTACCTCGTGTCATAAATAATCAGGATATTGAATTCACAATTGAATTATTTCATTATGCTAAGCCAATTAAAAAACCCCCAAATCATATGGCCTAAATAGAAATTCTTGAATTGAAAAATAAGTTGTAGGATTTTCTTGAAAAAGGCTTCATTCATCCTAGAACATCACCAGGGGAGGTCCTGTTTTGTTTGTTAAAAAAAGATTGTTCCACGAGACTTTTCATTGATTATAGAGATTTGAATAAAATCACTGTTAAAAAAAGTATACATTTCTTCATATCGATGACTTGTTTGATCCGATCCATGGAGCTTAGTACATTTCCAAGATCGACATGAGACCTGGATACCATTAGCTGAAGGTGAAGGAGGATGACATCCCAAAAACATCCTTTTGTACTAGATATTGGAATTTTGAATTTGTTTTCATTCCCTTTGGGTTATCTAATGCACCTGTTGTATTCATGAATCTTATGAATAGAGTATTTCATGAGTTCTTTGATATGTTTGTGGTTGCATTTATTGATGAAATTATTGTATTTTATAAAAAATAGGGTCATGAAAAACATATAAGGGTTGTTTTACAAACCATAAAAGAAAAGAAATTGTATGGAAAATTCAGAAAGTGTGATTTCGGGATGCAAAAAATTTCTTTTCATGTGAACATTTTAAAAAAGGATGGAATAATAGATGATCATGAAAAAAAAGTGGTTGATGAATGACCAAGACCCACAAATGTTATAGAGATTCATAGTTTTCTTGGATTAGTAGGTTATTACCAACGTTTTGTTAAGAACTTTACTCAGTTTCCTAGCCCGATAACTAAGTTAAAATAGAATGTGGTTAAGTTTTTTTGGACTGAAGAATGTGATGTTTGTCTTCAGGAACTGAAGAACAGATTGGTAAGTTATCTAGTTTTGGCCATGCCTTCCCGAAATGGAGATTTTGTCAACTACAATGATTCTTCATTGAAGGGACATGGTTGTGTTTTGATGTACAATGATCAGGTAATTGCTTATGATTCATGACAACTAAAACCTCATGAGTTAAATTATCCCACACATGATTTGGAATTGGAAGCTGTGGTTTTCTCTATGAAAATTTTGAAGCATCATTTATACGGAGCCAAATGTCAATTATATACAGACCATAAAAGTCTGACCTATATATTCACTCAGAAGGAATTAAACACGAGGCAGAGAAGATGGCTTGAATTGATAAAGGATTATGATTTCACGATCAATTACCATCCTGGAAAAGAAAACAAAGTGGAAGATTCCTTGGGTCAAAATCATCATGCATCATTAACCATGTTACCTTTGGATCATGATCCTTTGATTAATGATTTGATGAATTTTGGCTTAGAAGTTGTCGGGGTGGGGAATACACTTGTTTTATTTCAAGTTTTAGTGCAGTCTTCATTTTCAGAAAGAATTACGTGAGAAAAGAAGGAAGACCGTGAGCTACAGAAAAAGGTAGAATTGGTTAAAATGGGCAAGATTCCAGAATTTTACCTTTAAAAAGTTTGTGTTTTATGATTTGGAAAAAGGTTGGGTGTGCCTTGTGATTCTCAGTTGAAGAATGATTTGAAGTGTGAAGCTCATAGTTTTCCATTTTCGGTTCATCCTCACAGTACTAAGATGTATAGAGACCTTTGGGAGTATTACTGGTGGGATGGAATGAAAAGGGATATTGCTAATTTTACCATGAAATATTTGACATGTCAGCTGGTTAAAGAAGAGCGGATGTTACCAAAGGGTATACTTCATCCTTTTACAGTTCTAGAGTGGAAATGGGAGAATGTATCCATGAACTTTGTGGTGGGACTACCAACGACTTCTCGAGGTAACATTGTGATTTGAGTTATTATTGATCGGACGAAAAAATCTACAAATTTTATTTCTATTCGAGATATAATTCCTTTGGATTAGCTTTCTCCATTGTACCTTAAGGAGATTTTCAGGTTACATGGAGTTCCTATTTCCATTAAATCTGACTAGGATCCCAGGTTCACTTATAACTTTTGGAAGGGATTTCAGAAGTCATTGGGCACAGAGTTAAATTTCAGTACATCTTTTCATCCTCAATCAGATGGGCAGTTAGAATAAATGATTCAAGCATTGGAGGATATGCTTCGAGCTTATTAAATAGACTACCAAGTAAGTTGGGATTGAAATATTTATTTAGATGTGTTTTCTTATAATATCAGTTTTTATACCAGTATACAGATGGTTCCTTTTGAAGCATTGTATGGAAAGCGATGTTAGACTCCAGCGTTTTGGGATGAAGTCAGTGAAAGAAAGTGGATGGGGATAGAATTAGTAGAGGAACTGGTTGAGAAAGTGAAGATGGTCCAGCAGCACTGTAATGGCCCTGGTTTTTGGGAGTCCGTTACCTTGTCAAAATCCGATGTTGGGTGTTTTGGGTAGTCTGGGAATCTAATTGAAGTTTGACCCTGACGGTAGGCCTACCGGTAGACTTAGCCTACCGGTAGAGGGCCTACCAGTAGCTCTGTCAAATGGTAGCTTGGTCTACCGGTTGCTCTGTTTACCGGTAGCTCGGTCTACCAATAGCTCTATCATATGGTAGCTCGGTCTACTGGTAGCTCAGTCTACCGGTGGCCGTAGCCTACCGGTAGCTCAATCTACAGGTAGCTGCAACCGACTGGAAGCTCGATCTACTGGTGGCTGCAGCCTAACGATAGCTCGGTCTACCGGTAGCAACAGCCTACCGATAGCTCTCAGATACCGGTGGATCTCGCCTACCCCCATGGGGTTTTTCCCAGTAATACCCATAAATGTCGTTTAATTAAATATTTAATGAATTAACCTGGTGAGTGCGTCGGTTTAAACCTCCTGACCCTTTAATGACGTGTGGGGCCATGTGGTCAACCCACGATCCCGCTCCTTACGCGGTTTCACATCCTTATCTCAACAGTCCCCAACCCTTATAAACTAAAAGGGTACCCCCTTAGGTTTTTTTTCTCAATCACCCGGTGTTATGAGTACCCTTCGTTCAGATGAGCCGCATCGCTATTCGTGGAATTCCACGCCCATGCTTAGTATCGATCGTTGATCAACAAGTAGGGAATTTCTCCTTCGTCTCTCCCTTTT
This sequence comes from Viscum album, assembly GCA_963277665.1. Lineage (NCBI taxonomy): Eukaryota > Viridiplantae > Streptophyta > Magnoliopsida > Santalales > Viscaceae > Viscum > Viscum album. The sequence goes on from OY728141.1 coordinate 1,434,216,938, forward strand.
GTGTATCATGTGGGGTGGGCATGATTTTGATTCTGTAGAATTGGATTAACGAAACCATAATAAAGATAATGAACGAACTCTAAGGAATGAAGGGGGGGGGGGGGGGCTCTGATCGATGATGCTGATTTGTTTTATGATCTTCTTTCTGAATTGTGCGGGCTTACGCCTACTGAAAATCATGGTTGTTGGTGGTCTTTCTCTGTGCAGTAATGAACCCCTGGTGATGTTTTAAATGTCTTGTATTGTAGTTTTGAACTCATGCTATGAAAAATAATTTGGTTAATCACGTATATCCGGCTAAATAAATTGAAATCACCAGGATCAATCCCTTCTGTGATAACCCCGGTTAAGGCACAGAAATTGAAATCATGGAGTGTGTTAAATCTTATAAATATGAAAATACCAGCATGTGCCTGCTTTGTGTTGGTGGTGGTGGTCTGGTTGTTTTTCCTTCACGGGCCGTTTGTTGGGTGATGTGGGTGGGGATGGGATCCCCTGTTGATATGGATTCAGTGGTTGTGAATTTTAAAGGCCGAGTGGTTACCTTGATTATATCACGAATTGGGGAGGAATCATCTTTTGTTGAGAAACCATTGGCTCCTGGGTCTTGGGGACATGGGGCTGTATCTTGGGGTTTTCTTTGGTTTCAGTACTTTGAAGGATCTTCCTGATCCCTTTGTTGTTGTGACTTTACAAGAGAACCGGGTGTGGATGTTGTAGTTGATGCTTGACTATTGGCTTTCCTTGACTTGTGCTTATGATTACTAGTTTCCCAAGTAGGTGCAGAAACTTATTTAAACATCATTATTGAACATGAAATCAAGGATGGAACAAATGGGTTTTTGTTTGCTGTGAGTTGTGACGTGTAAAAGGGTGTTGTTTGTGTTCTTTAGGCTGGCTGAAGGAAAAACTAAACTTGGGTGAGTGCTTGTTACCTATACATATACTTGTAGTTTTGTGTTTCTTATTCTCACCCCACCCAATTTGAGCACTTAGTGTCGAACACCCCCATTTCATGGGGGAGGGTTTTGTTCCAAACACTTCTATTAGTGGCTGGTTATTAGCTCTTTTCTGCTCCCTTTCCCGGATTGCCGAAGTATCTTCAGGCAGGCTGTGATGGCATGAAGTCCATTATTATCCCAAGAACCTTCGGGCGGGGTAGTGTGGTGGTTGGCCCAGGTATGTGCGGGCAGGAGGTTTCCCAAGTGTCTTCGGGATGAGGCCCAGGTGTCTTGGGGCGTGGCAGTGGATCTTCTAGCCCAGGTGTCTTCGGGCGTGGCGGTGGTTGTTCTGACCTAGGTGTTTGCGGGCGTGGTTATGTGTGACAGTTGTAGCCCAGGTGTCTGCGGCCGGGATAGTGGTTAAGGCCCAGGTGTTTGCGGGTAGGGTTGGGTAGTGGGACTATGTAGGGATATGGACCAGGTGTGTGCGGGTGTGGTGTGGCAGTGGGACTTCAGTAAGAATGGCGGGATTGGTTCGATGCATAGGATGTCTTCAATAACCAGTGGGAAAGTGGCACGGGGTACCCAAACATCGATGTGCTCTTATTATATATTACTTGCTTGCGTTATTTTGTGGATGTGGCTGGTGAGTGGGATGGATGAAATCCTTGATAGTGTTGGTTTTCTGCTTCACATGGGTCTTTAGTATGTCTCCCCACTTGTGCACGAGGGTCTTTGGTTTCTCCCTACTGAGTATACTTGTATTCTCACCCTACGTATATAAAACTTCTTTCAGGTTTCCAGGAAGACTTCGGGGATCACGCGGGACCATACTAGCTTGGGCCTTTGGGGTAGTTTAAGTTTTTGTTTTTATTTCTTTGGTACTTTACCTTTGTAGTCACTTAGTACATTGTGGTATTTTACTTTTGGAACATGCATATGGGAATGGTTTTTTGGTTTTAATTACACTTCTAGTTTTGGTGTTATGATATTTACTATCTTATCTTCCGATCCTATTAAAATAAAAAGGGTAATTCCTTCGATTTAGTGAGTGATTCTATACCCTTGCCGCTGGTCGCCACTCCGGGACCTATTGAAGGCGGGTTTCGGGGGTCATTATATCTCCTTCAACTTGAAGAAGGAAGGGCCTGACAATCTGCTGACATTTCCCTCCTTTTGGTGAAGGTGGGTCGTGACAGAATTGTATCAGAGGCAGAGGTTGAGAGATAGGATGGAGTCTGGAGTTAGGTACAGTGAGGATGGATTTCATGGGTTGGTAGGGAAACAGTGTTGGGTGAACTTGGTGTGTGAATTAGTCTAGAGAAGTCCGACGAGGATGCAAGATTTTAGGGCCCCCCGTGATCCGATACAAGGACTCTGGACCTACCAAACGACCAAATGAGGCCACACTGATTGCAGGGTAGAGACCCTAGGGAAGGTACATGCATCATAATGACTTGTGTTCTCATGTTCTTGGGGTGTCTTGGGAATTAATAATAAATAAAAAGTTTAAGAAGTTTTAAGAACAATATTCTTCACTATTTGGGCTTAGGCATTCCTTGTTTACCTTGAAGCTACGACACCTGGAAGGAGACCACATTTGGTGCAGGCGATCGAGGCCCCGGAGACTACTTTTGCCGATCGGCAGAGAGCCGATCGAGAGGAGGAGGATGACCAGTGGAAGAAGACACTTTGGGCCTTCCAGCGACAGACCCTCGAGATGTATGAGGGAAGCACCTATGACATGAAGACAGAGAGCAGGCTGGAGGAGCTGGTGATAGCCTTCAGCCTGATCCGTGGTCTGACTGAGTATTGGGTTCCTCTGGCCGTCATCTAGATGTGGGGAGTGGCACGTCAGCGGTGGACGCTTTACCTGGGAGAGAGGAGAGAGGATGAGGTGGCATGGGTTGATTTTGAGAGGGAGTTCCCAGCAGAATTTCTCTCTTCAACGATGAAGGCGGAGAAGAGGTAGGAGCTACTCTCCCTCCAGTAGGGGAGTATGTCAGTAAGGGAGCCAGGAATCAAGTTCAAGTACCTCCTACATTTTTCTCCGAATCTCTTTCCCGACGAGGTGTATCAGGCAAGACATTTAGAGGAGGCGCTTCGACCCTCCCTCCAGTATATTGTTACCCCCTTTACCCTGCCGACATACTTGGAGTTCTTGAAGAAGGCCGAAGTGGTGGAGAAGATGCACGCTCTAGGAGGTGTGTCATGAGATGGGATCCACCTAGGACCATCGAAGGGGAAGACCGTCAGCACTAGGAATCCAACATCAGGACCCTCCAGGTTCTGACTAGTGGGGAGCAGGCCGCAGCAGTTCAAGTTCCAGTCCTCTGGTCCTCACCCTTTTCCTTCAGGCCCAAGAACGAGGTTCTTCTTCTTTGAGAGCCATGTAAATCTCTGGAATTAGTGCCCGGACTAAGTTCAGTACAGTAGTGGCAGATAGGCTCAGCACCCTCCTCAGCAGTAGCTTCCAGCTAGGCCCTTTCAGCAGCAGCCGCAGGGACAGCGTGATCCTGCTCCTCCGAGGACAGAGGTTGCAGGGGGAGGCCGACTTCAGGGTGCTCCTCTGGGACCCCGACTAGGGCGTGGTCGGGGAGGCGGCCGAAAGCCGAGGGGTAGAGGAGCTGGGTGTGGACAGTTGCACGCCACGGAGGTAGTAGTTCCAGCAGGGCCGGAGGTCGTTCGAGGTACAATTAGTTTGTTTAGCACCCTTTCTTATACCTTGTTCGATACCGGAGCTTAGCACTCCTTCGTCTCACCTAGTCTATCCCGTTCTTTGGGTCTAGATGCCGAGAGACTTCTAATTCCCCTAGTGTTGAGCACACCATTCAGAGGTCAGAAAGGCTTGTTATATGTTTATCGAGGATGCAGACTAATGATAGGGCCACATCAGTCAGTCAGAGATCTACTACTGTTACGAATACATCCATACGATGTCATCCTAGGCATAGACTGGCTGTTCTATGTGTGTGATGTCATTGACTGCTTCTGAGGAAGGGTTTTGTTCTAAGACTTTCATGGCCGACGTGTTACCTTCACTGTTGAGCGGAACGGTCAGAAGGGCAGCAGGCGAGAAGAACACCTCCTCTCTTTGATTGCTGAGTTGTCCGTAGTCTCGGATAGGGATTCACGGTTTACCTGACGTGTCTAGAGAGGATTGCAGCATGCCTTTGGAACCCAACTATGTCTTAGCACTGCTTTCCATCCCCAGACAGATGGGAAGATAGAGTGCACCATCCAGACCATGGATGATATGTTGCGGGCATGTGTTCATGACTTAGGAGGATCATGGGTGCGACACTTGCCTCTCGTAGAGTTCTCCTAAAATAATATCTATCACTCTACCATTAGTATGGACCCCTTTTAATCCTTTTATTGGAGGCTATGCTACTCACCTGTGTGTTGGACCGAAGTCGGAGAGGTGGGAATCCTTGGCCTGGAGGTGGTGCGGAGAACGACAGAGAAGGTTCAGCTTATACGAGAAAGGATGAAGGCGACCCAGGACCGACAGAAGTCATATGCTGCCACCAGGAGGAGGCCCTTGCAGTTTGAGGTTGGAGACAACGTGTTCTTGAATGTCTACCCTCGTCGTGGACAATGGAGGTTCAGCAAGGGGAGTAATCTATCTCCCAGTTTCATCGGACCCTTCGAAGTGTTACGGCGGGTCGGAGAAGTGGCTTATCATCTGGTGTTACCACCACCGTTACTTAGGTTACATGACGTCTTCCATGTGTCCCAGCTCCATCGTTATCTGCAAAACAATTCATACGTCCTTGACTGGGGAGAGCTATACATTAAGGAAAACATGACTTTTGTGGAAAGACCAGTGATGATGGAGGATCGTGAGGAGAAGGAGCTTCCTGGGTGAACCATTCCCTTGGTTCGTGTGTTATGGAGACATAGTGGGCTTAAGAAGAGTACATGGGAGTGGGAAGCACAGATGCGTGCCCAGTACCCAGAGTTGTTTTGAGTTTTGTGCTGTTCTGTTTATACTTGTTGTGGTGGATCGTTTTACCATGTTGACTATGAAATATGTGGATTTTTTCCCCTCTGAATATGTGTGAAAAGTAATGGATATGGGGAGGGGAGGATCAAACCCCTAATCAAGACGCATTAAGGTGGATGTGATTAAACCCGTGCGGGCGAGTTAGTTCCACCCAAAGTGGATAGTATCTTAACATGGGGGAAGAGACTCCCCGACCCACATGACTGGGAAGTTTGACATGGTATGTCTCTTGGTTCTTAGAGGGAGGTGTTTTTAGTTAAAAATGAGGTTCACTCTTGAGAGGTATCTTTTGAGGTGGTCGTTCGGACCCTCTCTTTCCTTCTGGGTTGTTTGGGTTGTTTTGATTCTCGAGGATGAGAATCAGTTGAGAGGTATCTGATGTAATGGCCTGGGTTTTTAGGGGTCCGTTACCTTGTAAAAATATGATGTTGGGTGTTCTAGATAGTCTGGGAATATAACTGATGTTTGACCCTGATAGTAGGCCTGCCGGTAGCCTTAGCCTACTAGTAGCGGGCCTACCGGTAGCTATGTCTACCGGTATCTCGGTCTATCGGCAGCTCTGTGTACCGGTAGCTCGATCTACCTGTAGTTTGGTCTACCGGTGGCCGCAGCCTACCGGTATATGTAGCGTACCGGTAGCTCGGTCTACCGGTAGCCACAGCCTAGCGGTATCTCGGCTACTGGTAGCTGCAGCCTACCAGTAGCTCTCATCTAATGGTGGCTCTCGCCTACCCCCACAGGGTTTTTCCCAGTAACGCCCATAAATGTCGTTTAATTAAATATTTAATGAATTAACCTTGTGTTTGTGTCGGTTCAAACCGGCCAACCCTTTAATGATGCGTGGGGTCGTTTGGTCAACCCAAGACCCCGCTCTTTACACGGTTTCACGTTCTTATCTCAATCGTCCCCAACCCTTATAAAAAAAAGGGTATCCCCTTAGGTTTCGTTTCTCGATCACCATGTGCTAGAAGCACCCTTCGTTCAGATGAGCCGCATCGCTATCTGTGGAATTCCACGCCCAGGCATAGCGTCGATCATTGATCAACAAGTCGGGAATTTCACCTTCGGCTCTACCTTTTCTATATCATGCGGGGTGGGTGTGCTTTTTATTCTGTAGAATTGGATTAACCAAAACTTAATGAAGATAATGAATAAACTCTAAGGAATGAAGGGGGGCTGTGATCGATGATGCTGATTTGTTTTATGATCTTCTTTCTGAAATGTGCGGGCTTACCCCTACTGAAAATCATGGCCGTTGGTGGTCTTTCTCTATGAACTAATGAATCCCTCGTGACGTTTTAAATGGATTGTTTTGTAGTTGTGAACTCGTGCTATGAAAAGGAATTTGGTTAATCACGTATATCCGGCTAAATAAATCGAATGAACCAGGATCAATCCCTTCTGTGATAACCCCAGTTAAGGCACAAAAATTGAAATCATGGAGTGTGTTAAATCATATAAATATGAAAATACCAGCATGAGCCTGATTTGTGATGGTGGCGGTGGTCTGGTTGTTTTTCTTTCACAGTTCGTTTGATGGGTGATGTGGGTGGGGATGGGATCTCCTGCTGAAATGGACTCAGTGGTTGTGAATTTTAAAGGATGGTTGGTTACCTTGATTATATCACGAATTGGGGAGGAATCCTCTGTTGTTGAGAAACCATTGGCTCCTAGGTCTTGGGGACATGGGGCTGTATCTTGGGATTTTCTTTGGTTCCAGTACATTGAGGGATCTCCCTTATCCCTTTGTTGTTGTGACTTTACAAGAGAACCAGGTGTGGATGTTGTAGCTGATGCTTGACTGTTTGATTTCCTTGACTTGTACTTATGATTACTAGTTTCTCAAGTAGGTGCAGAAACTTATTTAAACATAATTACTGAACATGAAAACAAGGATGGAACAAATGGGTTTTTGTTTGGTGTGAGTTGTGACGTGGACAGGGGTGCTGTTTTTGTTCTTTAGGCTGGCTGAAGAAATACCTAAACTTGGGTGAGTTCTTGTTACCTATACATATACTTATAGTTTTTTTTTCTTATTCGTGCCCCACCCAAGTTGAGCACTTAGTGAAGAACAACCCCATTTCATGGGGGAGGGTGTTTTTCCCAACACTTCTATTAGTGGATGGTTATTATATCCTTTCTTCTCCCTTTCCCGGATATCCCAAGTATCTTCAGGCAGGATGTGATGGCCTGAAGTCCATTATTAGCCCAAGAACCTTCGGGCAGGGTAGTGTGGTGGTTATCCCAGGTGTGTGCGGGCATGCGATTTCCCAAGTGTCTTTGAGATGAGGCCCATGTATCTTCGGGCATGGTAGTGGATCTTCTAGCCCAGGTGTCTTCGGGCACAGTGGTGGTTGTTCTAGCCTAGGTGTTTGCGGGTGTGGTTACGTGTGACAGTTGTGGCCCTGGTGTCTGTGTGCGGGATAATGGTTGTGGCCCAGGTGTTTGCGGGCAGGGTTGGGCAGTGGGACTGCGTGGGGATATGACCCAGGTGTGTGCGGGCAGGGTGTGGCAGTGGGAATGCGGTGAGAATGGCGTGATTGGTTTTATGCGTAGGATTTCTTCAATAACCAGTGGAAAAGTGGTAAAAGGTTCCCAAACACTTATGTGCTCTTATTATATATTACATTCTTGCGTTATTTGGTGAGTGTGGCCAGTGAGTGAGATGGATGAACTCCTTGATAGTGTTGGTTGTCTGCTTCTCATAGGACATTAGTGTGTCTCCCCACTTGTACACGAGAGTATTTGGTTTCTCCCTACTGTGTATACTTGTATGCTCACCCTACGTATATAAAACTGCTTTTAGGTTTCTAGGAGGACTTCGGGGATCACGCGAGACCATAGTAGCTCGGACCTTTGGGGTAGTTGCAGTTTCTGTTTTTCTTTATTTGGTAATTTACCTTTGTAGTCACTTTGTACATTGTGGTATTTTACTTTTGGAACATGCATATGGGAATGGTTGTTTGGGTTTTCTTTCACTTCTTGTTTTGGTGTTGTGAGATTTACTATCTTATCTCCCGATCCTATTAAAAGAAAAAGGGTAATGCCTTCCATTTAGTGAGTGATTCTATACCCTTCGTGCTGGTTGCCACTCCGGGACCTATTGAAGGTGGGTTTTAGGGGTCATTATCTCTCCTTCAACTTGAAGAATGAAGGGGCTTGGCAATCTGCTGACCCTTCCCTCCTTTTGGTGAAGGCGGGTCGTGACAAGAACAAGAGGAAAACTCAGACCATGCAGAAAAGTTATGCAGATAACAGAAGGAAATACTTCTCTTTTGAGGTATGTGACCATGTTTTCCTTAAAATACCACATTATAAAAGTGTGATGCATTTTGGTAAAAAAGGAAAGATAAGTCTGCGGTTCATCGGTCATTTTGAAATACTAGATAAAGTTGGACAAGTTGCATACAAAGTAGTTTTGCCTCTTATTTTGTCTCAGGTACACAATGTTTTTCATGATTCAATGTTGAGGAAGTATGTACTAGATTCGACTCATGTTTTGAGGCCAGAAGCAGTTCAGCTAGAGGAGAACCTTTGATATGAAGAGAAACTAGTTCATATTCTTGATCGAAGGGAACTGGTATTGTCGAATAAGGTAATCCACCAGGTAATGGTTTTTTGGAGAAACCACATGGTTGAGGAAGAAAGATGGGAGTCCAAAAATGCTATGAGGTAATGGTACCCTCACTTGTTTAATAAGTAAATAAAATTGTGAGGATGTAATTTACAGAAGGTGGGGGTAATGTAACACCCATGGTTATATAAAAATAAATTGAAATTCTTGAAATTTTGGTTAAAGTAGATATTTATAAGTATCCTTTATACAAAATTTTACTGCTTCTATGTTATGAATTTCAAAAAATGGTCATCTAAAAATGTGTTCAGTATGTTATTTGAAGTCTATTAGAACCAAATTGTTTTTTAGTGAATAGAAACATACCCTTATGAATAGTAATATGACCCCAATGATTTGTAAATTTTATTATTATTTTATTTTCTTAAGGCTTTAAGATAATGACATATTGAGTAATTTTTAAATGTGATATAAAAGTAGTTATAGTTTTTAAATTATTAATTTTAAAATTAAGTATGATTTTATTTAAAAATTAAATTAAAAATATTTATAAAATTCTTTTCAAAAAATGGACTTCATTTTTGAATTCTACACGTCGATAAATGGTTAGGGTGAAATTTGGGGATTTTTTTGAAATAATTTTTTTCCAGTGAATAGTAGAAAATACAGTTTTGAGATTCGGTGTGTTTATGACATCATTAATGATGAAATTATGATGTAATAAATATGGTTGAATTTTGTAGAGTAAAATAATTTATGAGGTTTCCCAAGTGTCTTATACCATGGGAAAATACCACGGGCAAGCCCATGGTTTTGCAAATACCACAAATGAGGTGTCCCTTGAAAATTATTAAAATATTCCCTCACTTTTGCTATAAATACCAACTCATTCCTTCATTAGCTTCATTAAAAATTACTCATAAACGAAGATATGACATCCTTACCTCCATATTCGTCTTCATAAGGTTTCCTCATGCCCCCAAGGTCCAAACCTTCATGTTCTAGGAGTTACTCTACCAGGTAATAAAATTCTCAATTTCTTTGTTTTTTCCAATCATGTTCTCTTTTATGTGGTATAACTTTCATGTTTCCACACCATGTTCTTATTTCCTTCTTATTAAATATATATTCTGTATTATGATTCATTTCTGGATGTTTTACCCCTATCCCCTCTTTTTTAATATTTTTAAAAACCATGTTGCATAGCCATTAGACTGCCAAATTTTTGTAAGGGATTTCTCAATTATTCTTTTATTTCGAGTTCCTTTAATTTCATTATTATTTCATAATATCCTCTTACTCAAAAGGAATGAAAGCTCCAGAAATCATCTATATTTTTTATGTTCTCATGTTCATGGAAAATTCAACAGAATAATTCTTCTCCTCTCCCACTTATTGAAGGAATAAAAACATTCTCCGTGATGTGTCGAATTATCAACATCGTGGACGATGTGATTTAAATTTACATTAATTATTTAAAGTCTTGACATGAAACCATTTTTATGGTCTAACTAGGTTATAATATATTTATTATTTCTCATTCATGTTTCTAGAATTATTTTGCACACATGGTTTTAATTTATAAAACAAAATGAGGTCGATATTATCAAATAACCACTAAAATGATCTAAACGAACATCATTAATGTTTTAAATTATGAAAAATTTTCATATCAAAAATCTAAATGAAAAATGATATAAATTATGGTCCTATAAATATTTAAATACCTTTCCATTACAATTATGGATTTTCACTTCCAATCGACAAAAAAATCCATCATGAACCAATCATGGAAATCATGTAACGAACTCACCCAAAAACAGCCTAAAGAAAAAATACCAACAATTAAAGGGTGAAATTATGTAATTAAATGATCATATAATGAATTTAAAATAAGTATATATTTCTGTAAAATATTAATAACACTATTTTAACCATTATACAGGAGGCTAAAATGAGTTGGAAGTAAGAAAAACCCAAGGTAAGGGAATTCTTAACCCGATTTCCATTCTTTGGGTTAAACTTCTACTTCGGTATTTATGTGGTATTAAAATTATTTGTGTGATGGGTTTTGTTTATATTATGTTGAATTAAGACTATTTATAGTGTATATACATATTCCATCTACTCTATCATGTCTCTATTCAATTATATGATTCATGTAAGAGGATTTTCTTTTCAAATCCTCTTTAAAAGTTCTATTTTACAAAATAAAAAAGAAATGTTTTTATGATATTATTAATGTTGTATGATTATGTTCATATTATTTGGAATTGTTTATGATGAATGGTGGGACCTATATCTACCTCCAATGCATTGGGTATGTGTATGTTGGATGTCGGCCGTATGGTTACTCCATGTGTAACTGCGATGGTTACATAAATAGTAAGGTAGCTGTGAGAGTTACAAATTATGTGGTAGCCGAGAGGGTTACAAGATTATGTATGTAATTCCACAAGATACCATTATAGTTATACTTATGTTCTTATGATTTGTTTAAATATCATTTTTCACAAAGTAAGTATATATATACAGGTGATAAGTATGTATTTTGAAAATTATTTCATACGTTACAAGTATTCATGGAGTAATGTGCTCTTTCCTTCTTTTTATATCCCTTGCTGAGTTTTTTTCTCATACCATGTTTTAAATGATTTTCACAGGTAAATTGATTTGTACGAAAAATAATGAATCCATGTTAATGTTGAATAATTTTCAATGAATCATGTTTTTAGTTTTAATTTTTTAAATTTTGAAAAAAATGTAAACTGTTTTTATGGTATCCACTTCGTAACAATGTGTAATGTTATGAATGTATAATGACCCACTTATCTAAAGCTATAACCTTGAAAATATCCTAAATGTAAAATGAATTGTTTTCTTTACTAAATTCAAGAATATATATGTAATAAGGCTGGGTCCTTATATATGAAGATTAGGTATTATGCACCTACTGATGTTAGAAATCACTAGTAACAACATAATGTTGATTATAAAATTGAGAAAATATTAAAAGTGGAAAACATTCTATATTTGATGAATAAAAATAAGGTGATAATGTTGGAAAAATAGTTAATGATAAAAAATACATGATTTGTGTAGTGTGATCGAATGCACATGGTCATGTTGTTGACACCAATGATTTCATTTTTAGTAGTCATATTGGGTTAGTAATCAATTTAATATCTCAATTTATATAAATACATTGAACAATGTTTATCCATTCTTTCATAAAACTATTTTAGATTATCTATAATTAAAAGTATTATATACTTTCTATATGATGCCTAAAAACTAGTAATGAATTTCTTATTTTATCATCATTATCCCTTTTAGAGTATAATTATATAAGAATATGTTATTGATGAAATTCATAATAATGATTTCTAGAAATGTTTAAATTGAATTTAAGAAACAAATTATTAAAAAAAATATAGTTGTTGTTAAGATCAATGTAAAACTATACCCAAATTCTATATAGGTATTAATCATAATATAAACATCATAGAATACTTTCACTAGATATTTTGATAGTGAAGTATTTATGAAATATAGTAATTTGTGTCAATTTATTTTACCTTACATGTATTAGTGACATTGATTATAAATTAATTATTTAGAAAAGAGAGAGAGAGAAGAAAATAATCAACATCCATCATAACCACTGTACCCCTTTTAAAAATATAACAACATATATATTTTTAATATTAAATAAATATATTATTTAATAATCATGCTATGAATTTATTTTGGTTTAATAAGTACATATTTAAAAAATTTATAGGTGTTATTAATGAACCAAATTATATTATATAATCAATTATATACTCAATATAAATTTAGGAATTATTTTTTCTATTTTTGAAATAAATGAATTTTTAATTTAAAGGAAATGTATTTTTATATAAAATTGTTTCATACTGGGATCTATTTACAATAATATATAATTATTTGAACTATTTTAAATTGATATTTATAGTACTTATATAGATTTATATTGATATTTATAATTATAATTACATTAAAATGTATTTAATCAAGCTTTGAAATTAGAATATTAAATTTTTAATTGAAATATCTCTTGTTTAGAAATTTTTATTACATTAACATATAATGAGTTTTTAAAATTATATTTTGTATTCTAAGTAATCTATGATTTGTTGTACTTGTTGTATAACGTGTTTTATAATTTTCATGTAAAAATTATGTTAATGGTATTTTGCTAATTTTTTATAAAAAATTAGATATGAAAATAAGCATTAATATGATTTATAATTAAATTTTTAATAAAAAATTATTCTAAAATGTAATAAATAATAAATTTAATAATTTTTTTTAAATTTAATTTTACTTAATTTTAATTTTATTATTTATTTTAATATTGATATATATTGGGTGATAAATTTTAATTTAAAATACATTTAAAATAAAAGAATAAACTGGAGTAAAATTTTAACTCCCATAATTATAGTTTTATCTAAAATATTAAAATGAAATATTGAAATATATATAATATTTCATAAATTAATTTTTAGTAAAAATATATCATAAAAAATATAAAAAAAACATCAATTAATATTTATATAAAAAATTTTTGGAAACACTTATTGGTGTAGACCTAGGTCGTTCACAACATTGGAAAACTAAAAACTTTTCTATGACATAGTATATATGATGGGATAAGGACATGTTGAACATATAATAAAAATATTAGGAGTTATAAATGATATAAAAAATATATAATTATATAGCTATATCTATTAGTTTTTGAACTATATATCAATTAAAATATCATACTATTTACCCAGTGTTTACATGAGGAACGAAAATTTAAAATTCATATCTTAAAATTTTAATCATTAAATAAAAATGAATAAATAATATCAAAATTTGTAATAAATTATTTAATTGATAAATTTTTGAATATTATTAAATTATTAATGTGTTTTGAAAATGAAATAATAATATTATTTTATAAAATTCTTAAGAAACATCAAAAAAGATCTTATGCAAGAATAATAAAAAGTAGATTAAATGTGTTAAAAAATATTTTATGTGAAAATTTTTAGCCATATTAGGATATATCAAAACATTTATATAATCATAAGAAATATAAATTATTATTTAATTATTATTTAATGTATTTTATTAATATAAAGATATTTTCATCTCAAATTATAAGAATTTCAATGAAAATGGAATTATTTGAAATTTTAGTGTTATGTTTTTTATTACTAAATAATAAATGATATAAAATTACAATTATTATTGTGGGATTTTTTAGTTGATTAAAATTTGATCTATTTTTAAAATATATGAACCTTCCCATTTTAAAATTACATACATGAGACCTAATGACTAAATACTTATGAAAAATCCATAAATACATTATTATAATATGATTCTCCGTCAAACCATTCCTGTCATGACCCGTCCCCCAAGGCCCATACCATGACTACCCCAAGCCCACCTTCTTATAGGCCACATGTTGGGGAATAGCATCGGAAAGGCGTATCCCTAAAATAAGAAGACATTCCCTTTAAACCTGTACAAACAAACATCCCAAGAACATAACAAGATTCATCCAGGAAGTAAAACTGAATATGTAATAGTGGGTATTGAAAATAAGGGGGGTCGGAATACAAGCCCAACTGAGAAGATAAAACGACAACAGAAAATATAAAATATCTCCTAGGATCATTCACTAAGGATCTTACCTGAAGGGTAGGTACAACACTTCTCCACATCTATCCACGTCAACTAGTCACCTTCATGTACCACTTGGTCCTGGATCCTATAGCCTCTATCATGATGCTCATCGACTGCACAAGCCACAACAAGGTGCAGGAGAAGCCCATGCATGGGTGAGAATAACAATACCTAGTAGGGACCCTGAGACCCCTGAATGTTTCACATAATTCCAAAAAGGAAAACCACAAAGCATGATCTCAATCACAAATCACAAAGAAAAAGACCCAACTCAAACCAGGTATACAACTCAGAGTTTATGAATAAAGATGATTAGTACTATTCTATATCATTTTATTCCTATAGGAAATCTCCAAAACTAAACCATGAAGGAGTTGTTTCAATGTTGATCTACACAGGTTCGTATGTCGCTGATCCACAACGGACCTCTCCAAGGCTGGTCCTCATCGGGTCACGTACTACTAATCCACATAGTGTCACTAAAATGCTGATCCACAAACGGTCTCTATGATACTCATCCACACAGGGTCTCTTTGATGCTGATCCACAGAGGTTCCCTATGATGTTGATCGACATAGGGTTTCTATGATGCTGATCCACAAAGGGTCACTATGATGTTGATCCACACATGGTCTCTATGATGCTGATCCACATAGGGTCACTATGATGCTGATCCACACAGGGTCTCTCTACAATTGACAGCTAGCTACAGGATTCTCCCCACCGTTTGCGCTTGTGTTTCATAGTATCTGATCATATGGATATAGTTCATTCCTCAAATTATATGTAGTTACCCAAAACAGTAACCCAATGTACCACTATGTCGTAAGTGTTCCTACACAATAGAAAGTGCATCTATCGGATGCCCGGTCTGTGAGTTATAAGCATTTTAGTGCTGATGGCCCGGTTGGATTCAGGTATGATTCAAACCAGAATTACTGCAACATTCTCAAAACCCGAAGTGGAGTGTCTCAAAAGGATTGTCTCATCCCAACGATTCCAACACCATAGAGAGTTCATCAAATGAATATCTGGTTTGTAAGATAAGACCATTTAAGCATATCTGGGCCCAAAAGGGGTTCAGGTCCGGTCCGACCCGGCCAAACCCTGCCTGGACCGACCCAACCCGGTTCGAGTCCAACCCTGTCCTAGCTTAAAATAGCCTGGGATGGCCTGGTTGGGCTTGTCCATGGACCATCCCGGTTGGTCTTCGCCACGGACCGGCCCGACCAGCCCCGGTGGGGCTGAGCCGCAGCGGGCTTAGCCTGCCGTATGGCATGACCCGTGCGAAGCATCATGCGGTCTAGCTCCCAAATAGACTACTTTTCCATTCGGTATTCGGAAAGGGCGGCACCGCATGGTTCTGCCCCTATCAGCGGGACTCGCGGGGTGCGGGTCCCCTTCTCCTCTCTCGCGGAATCGAAGCCGCAACCACCTCACTGCGGAGTAAGACGGTTCACCGCTTCGTCAATGTGGTCGGCAAGTGATGGCCGCTCCTTTGGGTCCACCGTAGCGCCCCACATCGCCACCCCCTTTCGGTGCCCACAAGTGTCAGTTACTGCCTTTGCCACCGGCGCTGGTCACTGGTGGTGCCGCTCCGGTCACCGGCACCGCCACGCCGATCGCCAGGGTGGCCGCGCCAGCTGCCGCACCAGTGCCGTGTAGGCGAATATTTCAAGGGCCACCGGTTGATTTCTGGTGTTACGTTTTCCCTTTTGCTCATGCCTAAGGGCCTCCCAGGATGCCGCTATCACTATGCGACTCTCGGATTCAAGGTTCTGTCGAGTTGAAAAAATTCATCGCCCGATGAACGCGACAAGAACGAAGCGGCGGGGGGTCTGGGCCATGATCATTTGGCCTGCTCCATCTGTATTGGTATCTTAACAAGATGTATCATTTCAATTAATCAATGATAATATTAAATAATAAACCCCCTACCTCGAGATTCTTTGCGGACGTCATGGTGGTGGATGAAGAATCCTTGTCCATGGAAGCCACCGGCGTTGGTCGATCCTAGTTTGATTCCTCCATTCTTTATTGGGAGGGTTCTTCATTGGTTCTTCATCAGAGTTCTCCTGTGGGTTTCTAAAACCCATTACCATTATTTCATTTAAAAGGGTGAGTTAAGATATTGAACCCCCGTTCGATAAAATGCTCATTAAATGGTGCAATTAATGAATCACCTTAATTACATGAGATTTTGTTACAAATCAATATGTAACCAGGCATTTAATGTCCCTCATTAAATACTTAACCATCTCCATGGGTCCCTCCACCTTTACTCATGTGATGATAGGAAGAATAAAATTACATAACATGTAATTTTATTATTCTTTCAAAAGTATGCAAAAAAAAATGACTATTTCACCGGACCTACTACACTCGAAGTGAAGCCTCACTTAAGTGAATCCTGACACTACGAAGTCAACAGTGTACTCAGATTTCAATTCCAAGCACCGGGTAAAAAGTTAGAAAAAACCATCTGTACGTTTACTGAACATACCTTAAATAACGTTCAAAATTAATTTCCGTGCACACGGGGCCTCAGAATCAAGCACCGCTAATTTTTTCAGACTCTTACTAATCCCAAATAATTTAAAAAAAATATGTCAAATTTCTAGGTCTTTACATTCACCCTACCTTAGGTATTTTTCATCCCTGAAAGCTACAACAAAACTTGGGGAACAAATGGGGGTACTGAGCACATATATTAGACACCCACTCCCATGTTCCCTCATGAAGATTCCCCTACTACCAATGAACTCGAACTAGGGGAATCAACCACCCACGAAGGACAAGATCCTATCGATCCTCTATCTCCACTAGGAACATCGCAAACATTTTCCCATCGTCGATGTCCATCTCACCTCAGTCAATTACGTGTAATTGATCATGCACGTACTTCCTCAGCTGCGACACATGGAAAACATTATTCACCCGGTGCATCTTTGGTGGAAGAGCTAGATGGTATGCCATATCACCTACTCTTTTGAGGATCTAGAATGGTCCGATGAACCTCAATGATGGTTTTCTACCCCGAACAAACCTACGCAATCCTCATCGGGGTGAGACCCTCATGAAGACATGGTCTCCCTCCTCAAACTCCAAGGGTCTCCATCTCCTGTCAGGATATGACTACTATCAGCTCTGTGCAGTCTTCATCCTCTCTTGGATGGTCTTCACCTTCTCCATGGTAGCCTGTACCAGCTTTGGACCCATAAGTGCTGACTCCACTAGGTCAGTCCAGCAAAGAGGTGATCTGTAAGGTCTCCCGTAAATGGCCTCAAATGGAGCCATGCCGATGGTGGAGTGATAACTATTTTTATATTCAAACGCCACCAGTATAAGGTGGTCCTCTCAACTACAGAAAAAATAATGGACACAAGCACGTAACATGTCCTCGAGTGTCTGAAAGGTCCGCTCCATCTGACCATCTCATTGAGGATGGAAGGCGTTGCTTAAACGTAGATAAGTCTCGAATGCCTCATATAATCCATTCCACAAACCAGATTTAAATCGGGCTTTGTGATCTAAGACGATCGTCGATGGCACCCCATGATGCCGTACAATCTCCTGTACATAAAGGTGTCCCAATCTCTATACTGGTCACTGCTCTCAAATGGGTAGGAAGTGGGATGATTTAGTGAGTCAGTCAACAATCACCCAGATGGAATTGTGTCCCTAGGACATACGTGGTAGCCCTGTCACAAAGTTTGTGGAGATACCATCCCACTACCACTCCAGAACCTTGAGTGGATGAGCTAAGCCTCATGGTACCTGATGCTCAACCTTCACTTTCTGACAAGTGAGTCATCGAGATAAGAACTCTACAACTACATTCTTCATCCCTGGACACCAGTACTGACGCAGGAGGTCCTGGTACATCTTTTCCACTATAGTATGTACGACCAAAGGGGATGTGTGGATCTCCCTCAAAACATTGTCTCAAAGAATCCCTAGTACCATGGTGCATCTTCTAAAGATGATGACGTGATCCCCACCTTCAGAAAATCCATCAGGATCCTTTCTTGAGGATATCTAAGCACGTCAGGCCTTATAGTCCTTGTCTCCATTTTGTGCCTCCCGAAGTCACTGAATAAGTGGGGGAGTGATAATGATAGATTATAGGTAAGTTGTTCTCTATCTATCTATAAAGTATATCTACAAAATGGCTAGCTACTTTGTCACCTCACTCAGCAACTATATACTTTACCTCCCGCTAAGTGCATCTGCTACTATGTTCCCCTTCCCAGGAGTGTAGACTATCTAGAATTCATAGTCCTGGAGGAACTCCAGCCGTCGCCGATGTCTCAGGTTCAGGTGCCTCTATAAGAAGATATATCTGAGACTATTGTGACCAGATTAAATAATAAACTGTTCACCCATAAAGTAGTTCCACCACATCTTCTTCACAAAGACCACTGCTGCGAACTCCAGGTCATGGGTTGCGTAGTTCTTCTCATGCGGTCTCAACATTCATTATTTGTAGGTGATCACTGCTCTCTCTTGCATCAAGACACTACCTAGTCTATTCCCTTACGCATTTCAGTAGACTACATACCCAACAGCCTCTTATGGTGGTCTCAAGATGGGGCAATCGTCACCTTCTGCCTCAGCTCCTGAAAACTCCGCTGGAATCTCTCTGTCCACATGAATGGATATCCCATATTTGTCAAAGATGACAAGGGCGTCCCAACTATTGAAAATTCAGGTACGAATCTCCGGTAGTACCCAGAAAATCCTAGGAAACCCTGTCCCTCGATCACAATCCAGGGTGGATCCAAAGCATTCACTACCTCTATCTTATCCGGATCCACTGCAACTCCAGCCTCTGTGATAACATGCCCCAGGAAGCAGACTTCAAGTATCTAGAACTAGAAATTTGATATATTTCTATAAATATGGTACTCTCAGAGTGTATCTATAATTATCTACAGGTGTGTGGTGTGCTACTCCTCTAATGGAAAGCATATCAAGATGTCATCAATGAAGACTACCACAGAGAAATCGAGGTAAGGCTAGAAGATCCTGATCATGAGCCCCATGAACACTACCAGAGAATTGTTCATGCCGAAGGGCATTAACATGAACTCAAAATGGCCATACCGACAACTAATGGCCAACTTCTATACTTCCTTGTCCCATACCCTGAGCTTATGATAGCCTAATCATAGGTATATCTTCAAAAACCATCGAGATACCTTCAGCTGGTCAAAGAGATCATCAATCCTAGGGAGTGGATACTTGTTCCTCACGATCACCTAGTTCAGGAACCGATATTCCACACAAATCCTCATACTCCCATCTTCCTTCTTGGCGAAAAAAACTGGGGATGAACATGGAGAAACACTGGGTCCTATGAATCCCTTCCTTGGAAAGTCCTCCAGCTGTACCCGCAACTCACGAAGCTCTGTAGGATCCATCCGATATGATTGAATAGATATAAGTTCTATCCCAGGGTACATGTTTATGTATAAGTCTACCTATATGCGAGGAGGTAGTCCTAGAACATCATCAAGAAAGACATCAGTATACTCATCCACCACTATAGAATAACTCGAACTCCTCTTGTCAACTTCTATGAGGGTAAGGCTATCCAACTGATGAGTTGTTTGATGCACCCTCCTTCGAGAATGTCCATCCTGTGCTATAAAGATTTCATTATCATCGTTGAAGGAAAACATGATCCCATCCTTGCAGACACACAACACATTGCGCCTAAAAAAGTCGATCTGAGCATGGACTGTGGATAGCCAGTCCATACCAAAGATGACGTCCTAAGGCCTCGACACTGCTTCTAGGAGATCCCAGGAAAAGATCTCACCTCCCATATTAATATTACACTGCTAGAACTAGTTTTTAATCATCGAATCCTCTCCCATAGGAGTCTCTAATCGTAAGGATCGAGCCAACATATCCATCTGAATCTCCAATCTCCGAACATGTGCCGTGGAAATAAAATAGTGACTGGAACCTGTGTTGATAAGAACTGCAGCTGGGGTAAAATAGACATAGATCATATCTATAATCATCTCTAGAGAACCATGATAGTAGGCCTCAATCGACTGAAGATGATCTCAACCCTTTCCACCTACTCCCTATGCTCATGGTTGACCACCTAGGGTGGTGGAAGTAGAACCTTAAATCGATGCCCACCGCATGCGGTACGACCTGCTCCTATTCCACATCCACTGCCTTATGGACCTCCTCGTTCAAATATTTTCCTCTGCCCCAGTGGTCCCCCAACCATCTTCTGATCGTCAGTATGACGGGTTAGGGAGTCACAATCCATGTGACCCTGCCTGCCGCACATGAAGCATAGTCTGCTTCCCAGATGACCCCATGTGCCTCGCAAGCTCCGTACCTCTGACCCTGCATCCTAGGGTCTTCCAATAGATGGTCTATCCCGCATTGAACTCTACATTATCTACCTACTACCTGCTGCAGATGACTCGGACACTTGTCGTCCGGTGGTGTCTCTCACCGTCAGTTCTTGTTCGGCGAAGAAGCTCTTTACCAATAATTCTCGCTCGAGCACTCCATCCTGCGTCGGGTTATTCAGAGATATCATCGATGCTATGATCTCCCACTAGAGACACTGATAAAAGGTCTGGGCCCTAAATAATTAGTCTTGTACCATGTCGGTGGATTAACATGAGAGGTTAGTAAATCTCGCCAAGTATTGGGCCCCTGTTAGGCAAACCTGGTTTAAGTAAAGCAGCTCCTAGATACGAACTGAGCATAAAGTCACTGGTACGAACTCCGCCCTAAAGAGGGTATCAAAGTCCAACCTGGAGAGTGTCACCTCATCATGTGTCCGGAGCTTCAGAATCTACCATCTCCCTACTATTCCCTGAAAAAGGCTATCAATTAGGATCACTATCTTCTCTGATAGTGTCCAAACTAGGCGGAAAACTTTAGCCACAACCTCCAGCCAGTCCGCAGCTGCCTGGGGATATGTCATGCCTCAAAACCTCGAAGGGCTCTACTACTGGAACTCATGAAACACTCTTAGTCGGTGTGAACTATCCGCTATTGGGGCTATTGGAAATAGCTTCCCAATGGGTGGTGGTGTTTATGGTGCACCACCCGAAGGTTCTATCACTGTAAGAGGGCCCTGTACCGACGCCTCATCACTCGTTGGGCCATCATCGTGAACTCTCTTTGGAATCCTAGCCGACTGTCTACCTGGAGGAATCCTAAAATGAAACAGGTGAAACATGATTGAAATGTTATACTTGGTGAGCTGAATTAAAAGAGATCAATTGTAAAACGTTTCCAAAACACCCATAATCAGTGTTTTCATGCACCAATTCAAAAATCAGAATTCAGGGTCCTTGTGTATGGATACATCAGCCACCACACCAACACTGGAATCCCCAAACTGAAAACCACACTCAAAATACTTAACACTATTGATCCATTAGACAGTTCATAATACTAGATCTTTGGTAGAACCGACTCCTCAGATACCAATTTTTCATGACCCGTCCCACAGGGCCCATGTCATGACTACCCCAAGCCCGCCTTCCATAGGCTAGGGGTTGGAGACTAACACCGGAAAGGTATATCCGTAAAACGGGAAGGCATTCCCTAAAAAACTATACAAACACACAACCCAAGAACACAACAGGATGCAACCATGAAATAAAATTGAATTAGTAAAAGTGTGTAATAAATATAAAGGGGGTCGGAATACAAGCCCAACTGAAAAGATAAAAATACAATAGAAAATAAAAAATATCTCATGAGATCATACACAAAGGATCCTACCTAAAGGGTAGATAAAACATGTCTCCACAGCTCTCAACGTCATCCAATCACCTCTATGTACCGCTTGGTCCTAGATCCAAAATCCTCAGCCGAGCTACTTGTTGTTTGCATAAGACACAACAAGGTGCGGGCGAAGCCCATGTAGGGATGAGTATTACAATACCTAGTAGGGACCCTGAGACCCCGAAGGTCTCTAAGAGTTCCACAAAGGAAAAGCACAAAGCATGATCTCAATCACAAAGAAAAAAGAAAAAGGCTCATCAAAAACTAGGTATACAACTCAAAGTTTAGAAATAAAGATGATTAGTCTTATGCTATATCATTTTATTCTGTTAGGAATTCTCCAAAACTAAACCATGATGGAGTTGTTACAATGTAGATCCTCACAGGGTCGTATGTTGCTGATCCACGATGGGCCGCACTAAGGCTGGTCCTTGTCGGGTCTCATACTGCTGATCCACATATGGTTGCTAGAATATTGATCCACATAGGGTCTCTATGATACTGATCCACACAGGCTCTCTATGATGATAATCCACACAGGGTCGCTATGAATGATGATCCATACAGGGTCTCTATGATGTTGATCCACACATGGTCGCTATTATGTTGATCCACAAAGGGTCGCTATGATGTTGATCCACGTAGGTTCACAATGATGATGATCCCCAAATTGTCTCTATGATGCTGATCCACATAGGGTCTCTATGATGCTGATCCACACATGGTCACTCTTCAATTGAAATCCCTCCATAGGATTCCCCGAACTCGATGTTCTTGTGTTCGGTAGTATCTTATCCTCTTGATATTAGTAGTGCCTCAAGTGCTATTATGTTTCAAAAAGGAGTAAACCCATGTATAGACATGTATTTAGGGTTTCTATGCATGAGGCGATGCGTTAATCGGATGCCCGGTCTGTGAGTTATAAAAATTTTAGTGTCGACGGTCCGGTTGGATTTGGGTACAATCCAACCGAACCGTACTCCAACATTTTCCAAAACCCAAGTGGAGTGTCTCAAAAGGACTATCTAATCACAATGATTAACACTCCACAAATGGTTTTTCAAATTGATTTCTTCTTTGTATGATACGACCTTTTAAGTGTATCTAGGCCCGAAAGGGGTATGGGTCCGGTCCGACCCTGTTCGGGTCCGACCCGGCCTAGCCTGAACCAGCCTGGGTCGGCCCGGTTGAGCTAGGAAATAGACTAGCCCAACATGCCCCAGCTGGTCTGGGCCGCGGTGGGCTCAACCCACTAATCATCGGATCGGCTCAGCCCGTCAGCTTGCGCGACCCGCACAAAGGGTCACACGGTGTACCTCCTGAATGGAAAGCTGGTCCATTCAGTCATTCAAAACAGTGGTGCCACAGGGGGACCACAGGGCGTACCACTACACTGCCTCGCCAATGTGGCCATACGAGTTCTGGCCACTCCTTTGGGTCCTCCGTGGCGCCGCCCCTTTCCGCGGCCAGCGAGAACCAACAGATCTTCCGCGGGACACTAGGTGAGCTTCGGTGGTCCGTTTTCTATTCCGGTCATGCCTACGAGCATCCCAATATGCCTCTGTCACTGTTCAACTCCCATATTCAAGGTTCTATAAAGTTGTAAAAATTCTTCCCCTGACGAACGTGACAAGAATGAAGCGGCGGAGGGTCCGGGCTTTGTTCATTTGGCCCTCGACCTCCGCGTTAGTATCTTAACAAGCGGTAGAAATTTAATATATCAAAGATAAACCAAAATAATAATCCCCATAGCTTGAAATTGTTTAGGGATGTCATGTTGGTGGATGAAGACTCTTTGTCTGGGGAAGCCGCTGGTGTTCGTCGATCCCGGTTCGAATCCTTCGTTCTTCACTAGGAGGGTTCTTCATCAGCGCATCATCGAATTTCTCCTGTGGGTTTCGATAAACCATGCCCATGATTTCATTTAAAAGGGTGAATTAAGAGATTAAACCCCCTTTAAATAAAAGGATCATTAAATGGTTCAATTAATGAATCATCTTAATTACACGAGATGTGGTTACCCATAAATGTGTAACAGGTCATTTAGTTCCCCTAATTAAATGCATGACCATCTTCGTGGGTCGTGCCACCATTACTAATGTGATGGAATCAAGAATAAAATACCATAACATGTTATTTTATAATTATTTGAATAGTCCACAAAACTGACTATTTCACCCGACCAACTACGGTTGAAGTGAATCCCCCCTTAAGCGAATCCCAGCACTGCAGATTCAATAGTGTCCCTAGATTTCAATTCTGAGCACTAGTTAAAATGTTCGAAAATTCCACCCATAAATTTACTGAACGTACCTTAAATAAAGTTCGAAATTCTTTTCCACGCATACTGGGCCTCAGAATCAAGCACCGTCAATTTTTTCATACTCGTAATAATCCCAAATAATTTTAAAAAAAATTATATGGAATTTCCAAGTCCTTACAATTACAAACACATCCATATCCATTTTACAAATATATTTACACTCTAAATTTGGTTTTCTTTGTTCATATGGATTTATTATTTCCAAAACCCCTTCTTTAATAGTGTAGGATTCAATCTAAGTATTGATACTCAAAGAGAAAGGTATGATTTTCCAATGATTTTCTCCATTCTAGTTTGTGAGTATCTTTATTAAACCTCCTCTAGTCCCCCTCTTATTTTTATTTCATTATTCCAATATTTTTGAATTTCTATTCTTATGATCCATCAATGGATATAGATAACCAATTCCCTCTCACCGTATTAATTTTTATGTTTTTATAACACCAACATTTTGGGATTTAAAAATGATATATTTAAAATTAAATTATCCTTATACTCTAATAAACCCCACAATTAATCATCAAAATTAAAATAAAATAATTATTTTAATTATAATTTTTATTTGAATATTCAAATATTCATTTTGGTTTCATTTATTTCATACACATTTTGAAAACAATTCTCTCAGTGATGGTTTTATGCTATCTATGTTAATAACGATATTAAAAGATGATTTTATGATTCATTGGTATTCCTAAAAACATATTTTATGAATATATAAGACATTTGTAATCAATTAAGAAATATATTATGAAATAAAAATATTTAATTATTCATTTTAACAATTAACATAAAATTAAAGATTCATATCATTTTTAACAGTATAGAATAAGCATATTAGAGGTGATTTTATGAATGAAATATATTTCATGAAACATTGATTTGAATATATTCAAGAATGAAAAAATTACATTATTGTTATGGAATCATTAGTCATGTATCATTGAATTTTACATTTATATGAAACATGATATGGAATTGTGGACAAAAAATAGATTTTCTCTATTATATTGGTTATTACTCATATATTTAAAATGTTATAAGGGGGTTTTCATCCATTCCATTAAAAGTTTAAATGTATTCTTCTATAATATGACTCTATATTATGATTTAATATAAATTACATCATAATATTCATATTTTTAAATATATTTTTCAATTTTTCACTTTAATTTTCTTATAGATAGGGAATTGGTTAACTTATTGTTTAAGAAAAAATTACTCGATAACAAAAAATAAATATTCTTATGGGTAAAAAAAATATTTTATATGTTTTTTTCATATTAAGGATAAATTAATGATACTATAAAGTATAATAATTTTATTATACATGAGAATTATATATGATTTAATTCTATCCCATGATATAACCCCAAAGTGTATTGGGAAAAAATATAATTAATAGATATTTGATGATGGTATTCACTTTACATATACTACTCCATTACATTTATTTAGAATTATCAAGAGAATTTAATCCATTAGAAGTTGTATTTATAATGGTGATAATAAATATAAGGACTCATGATTCCTTAATGACATTAATATTCTCGAAAATGTGATTTAAAAAGAAATATTTCAATTTCTTCAGATAAAAAATTCAGTTCATGATTATCGATTTGTTTAACATTTTTTAAAATTTATAATTTAGTTCAATGGGAAATTCTATTTCAGTAGTTATCATTTTTACTAAATTTTAATTAATGAAAATTGGATTTTTTTTATTATTAACAATTTTTTCTTATAACACACTTTCTCCTATGAATTTATTTAAATGCTTGAATATATGTGGATAACAGTTTTTGTGATTTTTTTTCTTTTATTAAAAAAATTTCATGGACATTCATAAATATTAATGGCCTAATGAGGGTTCTCTCTTATTTATAGTCATAAATGGGATTTTTATATTCTCATCCCATAATGTCAAATGATGTTTAAAGTGAATAAGAAAAATTATTAATGATTATGATATTAATGATTTGGTAAATTGGATTTAGCCATGAAGGAATAAATTGTGTAATTTAAAGTGTCTATTTTTGTGGAAAATTGTCTATTTGGTGGTAAAATTAAGTGTGTTTATATTTTAGGGTATTTCATATTTCAAAAAAACATTATCTTTAAAGGTTTAATTAATATAAGTAAAGAAATGTTTTAAATAAACCATTTAATTATGGGTTAGTTGTATATAGGTAATCAATGTATATAAAGGATAAGGTATATATCACATGAAAAAATATGTATTTATATTAAATCAAATGAAAAATATATTATTCTAAATCTAACCATGACATAATTATATACCATTGTTTATATATAGATTTATTAAATAAAATTTCAAGCCACATCTATCACATTTCTTATACTATTGATGCAATATATGGTAAATATAAAGTGAAAAAATAGTTAAAACACATAAAAATTATGAGATAAATTTATTTGTATGACATAATATAAATTTCCCCTACCATAAAATAGAATTTCATATCAATGAAAAACCATTTTTATATGTTTTTATTATGCTTTGGAAATATGAATCATCATATATTACTATTATTTAATGAATTATCTATGTGGAAAAAAAATAACTTCAACAACGTGATTATGATAGTGGTATATTTTATATTTTATCTATGAGAATAATTTTAGAATGAAAATACACTAGTAGAAAACAAATGTTAACTAAAAATAGTGCATGAATATACATATATACTTTTGGAAATGGTTCATAGATATCCTAATGTGATAAATTTATTTCATATATGGAATCAATAACGAATAATGAATTAAAAAAATCCAAAAGTCTAAGAGCCAAAAAACACATCATTTGAGGCTCTATTAACCAAGGATGTTGTACACAATGTAATCAATTTTTCTATTAGAATTTCAATTGAATGTGAATCAAGAAACTATCGGTACTCATGTTGTAAAAAGTTTTATAAGGTGAAATTGACTGTAATTTATTTGTATCATCACCCACACAACACCTTATGGTGACCCTTACCATGTATAATATGCAACAAGATAATATACACAAAAGATAACATTCAAAAAATTACAAGTGTGTTTGGATTTATATAGAAGAAATTCCAAGAGATGAGATTACTATTCCCAATAATGATCATGATGTTTACTTGGTTAATCCTTCTTTTGGAAACAATTTTTATAAATATTTAATTTTAGAGTATACATGATGATATAGATGAATTTATTTTGGAAATTAATATATGGAATTACTTTTACAATTAAATAAAAAAATTCAGAACACATCTCGGAAATTATGGATGGTTAAACTAAATCTATCATGAATTTTATAGTCAAGAAACACTAAATTATCAACCAATATATCGAATAAACATGGTGATAAAACTTTTACGGGAAAAATTCCACTAATAAATTTGGTTAACTTCATGTGATCATGAAGATAAAAAATTCAAATATTAATATATACCATATAATGAATATAAAATGAATCTATATGGAGAGGTTAATATAAACATTATTTTTATAATTTAAATGAAATTCTCTAGAATAAAATCTTGTGAGAAATTATTTGGGGATTTATACATGAGGTAAATTCTCAAAATTGGTTTTAGCAATTATTGATATAATATGTTAATTACAGTTTAATAATATAAATTTTTTCTAGAATAATATTATTTTGTTGGTCTCTAATGAAAATTGGGGTTTATTGGTCCTTATGTAACTTCCAAATAAAATTTAATTATCGTAGATGTTAAAATTATATTAAAATTACACTATGTAGCTAAAGTGTTTTATTAGTGTTAAATAAAAATTTTATGATCAAGAAGAATTGATTAAGAGTAATTTTTATAAGATCTCCATGGATAGAATTTAAAACTTTTAAAAACATTCAAATGATGAAAAATATAAAATGAATTCCATACACTGAAAATGCCTCTGATACCCTTGAAATTCATTTGAAGAGTTCAATTAAAACCCCCAAAGTGTTAAAAAAATCCATTGCACCTATATAGTTACCCCTGAGATGATCTAAACCAGTCTACATTCATGTTGGATTAACTAACCTCCAATATGCGTCATCATCTCATAGTGAAAAGTATAAAGATAAATGTGGGCATCATGATTGGGAATATCATTCGATGAAGAGGAAGCACACCCACTATCATTACATGGAAGTAGTTATATTAGAAATGAATTATGTACCTAAATTATATTATCATTTATTCATTCATTGAAACACATGAATAATTACCGTGGTTGGTTCATGAAGGAATAATATCCATCTACTCCCAAATTTGTTTCATATTCGGAATACTTATTTTTTAATGATTGACTAGGTGGATAATCATTGTGGTGACCATCACATAGATAATATTATACACAATTCATGAAAATCATAATTTTCATACAAGAATATTTAAGACCCATAAATTTATAATCTATAAATATGTATTTAGGGAATATCTACTTAAATCTCCCACATAAAATAATGTCTAAAAGGAATTTTTGTATTATACTATTAAAATGTCTGTACGAGGGGTAAAAGATTTTTTGGATCTTGTATTGAAGTCTTCTTACAATTGATCATTCAAGAACCACCATGTTTGGTCCTTTGGATCATGTTTTTATTGTCCATTTAGTTATTTTTCCATGTATGGTTCCCTATGATCCCATCCCTAAAAAGGGGTTATTTTTATGTTCCAAAAGGGGGCTTGACCCTCAACCTGTTAAAAATAAGAAGATACCAGAACATATGAAACCATATAAAAAACTCCCCTCGTATATTGTACAATAAAATTATGTAATGATAAAATAACATTACTTTGTATAGCATAATATTACATACCCATGGAATACCCATCCAAAATACATTTGGATTAACTCTAATCACGTTTAGAGTGTATCTTTAGGTCAAACACAACACCAAATCAACCAACCAAAATGTCTAATAACACAGAAATTTATATAATTGATAATAAATATAAATATCCATTTCAATATATGTATTTAAAGAGTTACCTTTAGAAACACATCAATTTAACTCAATATAAAAAGGGATCTCGCATGACATCCATAAAAAAATCTATATTTATACCTCTTTCCACAATTCTGCAACCTATTAAATTGTATATTCTCATTTTTTCCCATTTTTGTAGACTCATAGTGTCCATTATCTATAGAACATGTCAATACCATATATCCAACAAGTCCTCTCTCGATTCGTAAAGCATAAACTAAACTTATTCATTAATAAACCACATGTAGTTCATCCATATTGACATTCACTTTACATGAACCTTATCTAAATATTTATATATAATATATATATTTGGATGAACACTCCCAATTTCTATCTCAATTGAGGTCTTAGATGTCATTCTCTCCAGATAATAGGATAAATCCCATGCTTTTTATGCTCTAATAGATTACATGTTAATCAACATACCCCAAAACCCCCATATAGTATAAATCAATATGTTGACCAGAGTATGTAATGTATCAAAGTGAGAAGATTCTCACTCTATGTATCTCACCAAACATAGGTTGTGGGCAAAAAATTTATTCCACGAACACCATGTATACCAAAAACATTTTCCGACACTCAATGTGGTATACTTCATTGGTTATCCAATGCATTATCATGTACCTCAGTTTCATATTTCATATTTGTAGATAATAGTCATACTCATGATAACGTTATTACTTAAACATAACCTATAATACTATATTGAGAACCTTAGTTAGGGACAAACTAAATGTTGTACATTGAGAGGTCAATTATGAATACACTTTACTAAATTTATATCCATATATACAATTATATATCTAATATTAAGGAATTATAATATGTAGGATTCCATAAATATGATTCATTTAAATATTCTAATAAACCTCATGAAAATTCAATAAATAAAAAACCAACACTAGTTTAACATATATAAGATGATGAAATACTAGATAAACCATCTATTTTATACACATTCTATTTTTTTTACTCATTACAGCATATGTAATCTATGAAACATATAAATGTGACTGCATAGTAAATCCCTCAAAGAAATCTCTATAGTTAGAACCATTATGAAGTATGTCAGTTTGAATAATATTGAATCTTGTGAATCATATTTTGAAAAAGATATTGAACAGATTTAAATATTACAATGTCAACATATGGTGTTTAAATAAAACATCCTCTAAATAAATAATTATATTCCTTGGAACAATATTCCACTAGATCTTTTCCATGAAATAATTTAACTACATAAATTATTTTTAACCATTCGTCATTAAATAATTTATTATAAAATTAAATTAAATTTATTAAATCAAAAAATGAACACTTTACATTTCAATTTACCTCCATACGCGAAACACATTTACGATATCAATAATAAATTAATTTTCATTTCAACTAGTATAATTCCCATAGAAAAGTCATGTCTCTCGTTTTATGGATAAATTTTTTTGACCTTTTTGGATATTTAGTAACACTTTATCATATATTGGCATAATAATGTTATTCAATTACTAAATGTTAATTTTTTAACACTTATCATTTTTCATTCCCATAACACATCCTATCAATATTAGTACTTTGGTGTAAAAATAGTAAGATAATAATTTTGATATCCTTTATAATATAATATTGAAAATTCCTAAGTTGAAACAATGTCCCACTATCCCATTAAACACTAAATTATTTTTGGAATATAATTCTAAGAAATACATACCCATTTGTGTTTGGAATTATTATTTATTTTCTTTTTGAAGGAATATAAAACTCCTAAAATTTTATTTCAAATTCATATATGCTATTGTATTTTTTTAGGAAATGTTTCACTTAAAATATGGAATTATTAAAATATACCATTGAATTGTGGTTGGATCACTATTAGAACCTTTAATTATTTATCATTTAATTTTCTGTTATGGGTTTTAAAATTTTAATGGCAATGAGAAATATTGTTATGTTGTATAGTAGACTATATGTGCACATCATTGAAGAGAATTTCTGATTTAATGGCAGGGAATTTGTTGCACAAATTCTACATTTATTTTTATTCTATGAAGTTGATAGTTTTATTACAATGATATGGAAATTTTTTTGGCCATCCAACTAACTATCCAAGCTAAGGCTCAACCATGGGCCCATGTGGGACTATGGTCAACCATGCCCAATAGGAGCCTTCCAGGATAGTAATTTTATGGAAGGATACATAGAGACATCTTGTATAGAGAGGGATAGTGTGTACAAACCATATTGTGAGAGCCCTAAGATGCATACTATTTGAGCCAAATGTTCGTGGGCCAATACCCAGGTGGAGGTGTCGGTAGGAGGTACGGGCGTCGAACCCCTTTTTCAGCTCAACCAAATAGAATTCACAACTTTTCTTATATATGAATGGGATGTACCATATAGATTTTGATGTGGTATAGAGTTTTTCTATGTAATCTTCACATGATGAAATAAAAGACATCTGATCATGCCTCCCGAGGATCTCAACTATCTTCATCAATCCCGTGCATCATGAGTTCAAATTAATTTGATCCTGTGCTGGGAAAATTCAAATCAAACCTCAATGGTGTGAGAACTCCATCTTAATCATCCCAATCATCCACTACTCTATGGAACCTCTTGTTCGACATGGAATGATTTCTCTCTCATGAACACTCAGTGATCACCATAGCATCTATCTCTAATCTTTAACTAAAAACTAAGTGAGTATAAGACAACCAATATGAACCATCATGAGATCCAATCATAAATACCAATGGCATACCTCTAGAGATCCCAACAACCCATGAATCCATCACATTATTATCTATTGATCATTTAATTGATTGTGATTCAATCAATGGAGTGGTCAAGAGAAGTTTATGATCGTGATCACTTCTATTTTTGGTGTGATTTTTCCTCTGAATTAATCAGGATTTATCAAGATCTATCTTGTGGTATCAATTAAGATAATTGAAGCACCAGGAGACACCGATCATGCAATCATGAGAGGTCATCTCATGAAGGATGAAAGAAATTTCATGCCGCCTTGTGCACTTCTGATGTTGATCTAGAAAAATCATCACCACCTTAGTCTAAAAACATAACATTCTTCCCATGTAATAAATCATTGGCCTCAAATGACCATGGCCTATAAATAACCTTCACCCCTAAAAAAATAAAAACATGGAGAGAATAGGGAGTATTGGAGAATAAATGTGTAGGATTAAGGTTTTCTAAATACCACCCATGTTAAAAAACCTTAATTGATTGTAATATCCTATTCTACAACCTCTTGAAGATCAGGAAAAAAATGAAGAACATAGTGTCTTGAAAATCCTATTTCATATGAGGTTTTATCTTTGTTTTTTGGTTTTGATACTTTACTAAGAAGGGAGTTCATCTTCCTAGAAAATCCCAGTGTTCAACCCATGCACTAATCTACAAGTAATACCAACAGACATTCACTTTGATCACGTGATCAAATAAATGATGGAACCTCATGAGACATGATAATAAACAACCTATAATTCCCAGATCACCCA
Organism: Viscum album; assembly: GCA_963277665.1. Lineage (NCBI taxonomy): Eukaryota > Viridiplantae > Streptophyta > Magnoliopsida > Santalales > Viscaceae > Viscum > Viscum album. The sequence goes on from OY728141.1 coordinate 1,434,249,793, forward strand.
TTAAAGTGCCTGTGAGTATGTGAAATCATACATGACAGAACCTAATCACCCAAATACGATCAGAAAAGTTGTCTTTTAATGATTTCATGAAACCCCCCACATGTCCATCTTAGCCTAAAAAATCCATGTGGGTCCTTGGTGTGATTGTAGAGACCATCACGAGACCCTTTGTCGAAGGTATAGAAACCCATTGAATAATGGAGCGTCAAGATAATGTATTACTCTTTCGAACCCTGGATTAAGTGGTATTCCACCCCTAGACAAGAAAGTCGTGATATGTTCCTCTCAATACAGACCCTCATTGAATTTTATGCCTTTATGTTGGCTCAAATAGGTGATCATGTGTGCCATCAGTCTTGCGATACCAGGAGTCTTCAACTATTTTGATGCATGTATGGGTCATTATATGTGTCCTCCTCAAGACATAGCATCCCCGTGGGAACCCTCTTCATGCAAGGAAGTCAATGAGAAAGTTCAACCCATATTAAATGCACCCTATTCATGAAAGTTACACCGTAGATAGTGTATACCACCTCAAAAAACAGACCCTTTTAGGGTCGAACAATCCATCACAAGACCCTTTTTGAGGTCTTTAAGGACACATGAACTAGAACCTCCAAATGATTCCATAATCTGTGAACACCTCCACATGTTCATGGATGCTACACCCATAGATGATACCTCACATTGCCATGAAGACCCTAGGATATGTGGCTTTTTTTTGAAACCACTATCTATACACTCCCCTTCCACATGTTTTTTTTCATATGAACATGAAACATGATCCATTTGGTCATCCAAAGTCAATAATTAGATATATTCAATATCAGAAACTTGTCTGTGAGAATCTGAATTGTGATTATTTTAGGGTCACATGATCTCCTGGTTGTCCTTTGATATTTTGATGTCCTTGGGTATCCATAGACGATTCATGTTGATCAAAATACAACCTTGAAAAATTTAGGTTAATAAATTTACAGTTGATAACCATGTAACCAATATTATATGAATGTTCAATGAAAATACATGTTGATTAGGAGACACCCCCTTGACATGTATGAATTTTCAAAAGATAGACTCTGGGAATGTTATAATGATATCAATGCAGCATATCGATAGTTCAACATGATCATGTGATTTCCCCTTCACATGTTAGTAATGTCATCCGATAGTCCAAAGATGAATCATGTTTATCATGATAAAATAATTAGTCATGTATACTACAATTATGAACATGACCCCAAACATGTATTATTTGTTTTTTAAAAGAATCGTAGACATACTCACTTCACTCATTTGATGGCATCTGAAACAAGTCGTTTGATCATTGAAAAGACCCCAGTAATGTCCACTATGATAATATGTAAGATCATATGTATGCTAACCTCAGTCATGAGATGCATCATGAAAATGTTGGGTAGAAACACTTGTATATGTCTGGAAGAATAGATTGACACCCCAACTACGTCGGGAAGGCAATCGAGACATGTCCACCCAACATCCAAGACATATCAGTTAGATCCCATATGGCTTGTCAAATTTGATCGACAATCCCATATGGAATCATGAACAGAGGATCCGATTCCATACCCTTCATCCACATTGAATTTTTATAAGGGAAGTGTCTTTGATGAGATTGGATTACACACTCATACAACCCTATTGATGTCATACTTCGGGATAGACCATTTATGAGTTTACGATAGGGCATCCTTAGTGTGTAATCCCCCATCAATAGGGGGGGACCCTAGTGGTTAAATCCCAGTTAATAGAGAATCCTTAGTGTGTGATCCCAAATAATTGAACTATGAGGGCTTTGATACCCACCCTAACTAGGATACATAGGATGCTTCTTAAATCCCATGCTCCAACAAGAATCTATATTGAGTAAGTCCATTTATATCCTATGTATTCCTGACTTAAGAGACTATATTATTCCAATGGTCTTCCATTAATCACTTTCCATAAAAATATGAGAAGTGGGGTCATAAGCGGACACTATTTTTTGTATAAGCCCGGATTATTCTCTAAATAAACTCAAACCCATCAATAGGTTTTGGGACTAACTAAATTAAAATGACACTAAAATCTATTATAAAATAAGATATGTAAGATTCCATCCTAAAGATTGATATCCATACCATATAATTCATGATATGGTAAATCATTCCACTCATAGGGAAACATTAATGTGTAATCCCCGTATGGGTATACCCTCATGAAATGTTTTTCTGATCTGGTGTTATATATTATTTCACACATAGAGAATGGATCACATGGATTTAGAGACTAGGGATTATTGTATCAAAAACATGTTGATAATTCACCCAGTGTGGGATATTTACCTCTTGGATGTATGTCTGATTATATCTCATCTCCTCGAAAAGGGACACATTCTTGAAGAATTAATCATGTGTAGTTCTATATGCATAAGTCCATCCGAGGAATTCTATTATCATACAACTCTTGAAAAATATCATCATAATAAGAGCTTTGTAGAATTTTAATGCTGTCACAAAGAGTATATATAGGATGCCTCGATGAGGTCTGATCCTAATATTTACGTCCTTCCCACATCATATAAAATTGATTGGATGAGTCTAGTAACACAACATAAAACTATACCAAAAAAACTATGTTTATTTTTATTCATATTTTCACAAGATACATAGGATACCTTGTAGAGGTTCAATCCAATCTCCAAGACACCAACTGCCTCCCTAGATGACAATAAACTGTAGAGTGCCAGATCATTTCCATAACTTAAAGAATAATAAAAAAAATTAGAGTGTGATAGAGAAACATTGATCAGAACACACTTGTTCCTATTGATACATGTTCATAATAAAGCTATCAAAATTTAGGGAACGAATCCCAAATTGGGGCCTAGGAAGGATTTAACGAAATATATTAAATCTATAAGAGACTCCCAGAGTAGGCAATGGTCCCCCAAATGGGAGTGATGAGCCCGACCTCAAATCCTCTAGGCCTATGCGAGTTCCTAAGTGTCATTAGGAATAAAATCCTAAAGGAACACATGCCTTTAGAAAGAAGGTACACAATCAGTTATAGATTTGGTAATAGTTGTGAGTTTATAGGGAAGAATAGACAAATAATAAACCTGTTGAGAGCAATTGAGAAAGTCCTTAAACCCCCGACAGTCAAACCATGAGGTGAATCCGATTCCATATATATATATATATTCCCCAATGAAACAAAATGGTTGACTGGAGTTCCATTAACTGTTTTATAACCATTATGGGTCAAGAAATATAGAATTTCTAGTTCCTATCAGGGCCACTTTGTTCACACTTGTTGGAATAAAAAATTGACAACCCAACAAGTTTATTTTAACTGCACTGAACATTCCATAAAAAAAAGAGAACACCTCTTGGAAATTTAAATTTTTATTTTTTGATCAAATATGTACTCTTATATATGATGTTCTATTAAAAAAATTTATTGTTTCTTCTCCAAGACTTCTAGATTCCATACAATCGAAATGAAGTCATCAAATGTTCTAATAGATTCTAAAATCACCAGAAAAGCAGGTATGGCCACATGGATCCAATGTACACTTCCAACAACACACAACTTCCAGTACAAGTTACTGAACATCATGTCCTTGGTGTACCACATCAATAAATCAATATGAACACTAGAATCATCCCATGAAATAATTTGTAGTATTAATTCCCATTTTTTGTCATTCCCATGAAATGCTAAAGGAGTGGAAGTGACCTTTGTTTCCACATTCAGCTGATTAGGGAGCTTATTCCTAGTGGGGATCAGTAAATAAATTTCTTACCATAAGGATGTGAATGTGTAAAATCATCTTTCCAACTTAATAAATCAAAGGCTTCCTATGTGGGATCACATCAATTCTATCCACCATCACTAACATATGACCATGATTCCACAATGAGCTTTAGAAGAGGTCATTCCTGAATTAATTGTCCATGTTGGGGAACCCAATAGGAGATCCCACTTGGGGTATGCAATCAACATAGATCCAAATCAGGCTTATATTCCTACTACCACCAATCTATCTAAGGCCCTCTAGTGTATCTTGACAGATTCCCTGAATGAATCTTAGATCATCTCTATATAGTAGCTTTTGAATTCTTCACAACTATCCTTGGTGACTTTGGAATCCCATGAAGCCCCCTAGCCCATTGGACTTTGGGAGATTTTGTATTATTTACAATGAGATCATAATAAATATGGTAACTTCCATAGATGGTATCATGGGTACGAATCCCTCAAACAGTATCAGGGAAACTGACCCCTCAAACTATATTATGGGAACCGACCCCTCTAATGGTATACCAGGAAATGACCCTCCTGCCTCAGATAATATGATATCAATCCGGTATAAATAATACCCATCAGATCCATACGATCACACTCCTAATTATTATAGAAATACCCTCCTACATTCATCTGAGTCATGAAATTTTTTAATACATTATACAACTAGCATGGGAAAAGAAAGGCTCAGTGGTATCTTTCAGGAATCTTTGAAAGGTGATACCAACCATGATGGAATTTCCAAGGCTAATGATAATGAAGAATATGACCAGTGGAATTAGTGGATTCAGTACCTGGGATCCACATTTGAACTCTCTTCATCATCTACTCACCCTTCCATTGACAGAGAAGTGGGTGTTTTCTTGGCTCCTTCCATCCAACATGGTGCAGTGAAGTGTCCCAGCCCACAAGGAGGGGTTCAATTTCATATTTTCAACCCCAATCAAGGGAAATAAAAGCATTGTTCCATCCCACCTCATCCCACATGGATGGTGGGGTTTTTATATTTTTGAGACCCCGAGCCCACCTAGAAGGGGGAATTTCTATATTTTTTACCCCCTCATCTTGTATATTCTTGAATCCATCGTACCTTATAGGTTTCAACAATACCTCTTGGAGATTCATGATTTTTAAAATAGTGTGAAGTTACTACTCATCAAAGATCCCAAATTATTCAAAACTTACCCTCTAATGAACAAAGACTAGGCCTCTTTATCACGGTCATCTAACTGAGCTATGGACTCATGCCAATGGGGAATAAATAACATGTAGGATAAGAATCATGGAAAGACCATATATTGAATATAGATAATGAAAATTATATTTCATCTAATCAATTCATGTAATATGTTATTTAAAATATGCCATGGGGAAGGTTTTTATTGAGATCTCGGTGATGATAATTCATGTTAGTTATGTATCTAAGTCCATCCAAATCATTTCCCCTCTAGTCATCTCAATGGGAACACAATGGAATATTTATTTTACTTTTAAATACTAGATTTATTACATATGTCTTAGGTATATTGTAACCAATGACACCTGGATGCATGATTCCGTCATCTGATCACTCTGAATATGACACACATGTTGTGGAGTAGAGCATGAGCCACATGCCTCTTATGGATAAATGACCATATTCCAATCAAGATTCAGAAAAACATATTATTTAAAAAAATTACATCCCTACATATTTTGAATATACTATAGAAAATGGTTTTTTTGAAATCCCAACAATATGAGAGGTGAATGAGGTTAGGATAAAAGGATATGAAAATCATTTCCCCTACCATCAACATTTCGAGTGAACAATAGAGAGTTGTTTTGCCAATAATAATTTATTTTTTGTGAAATGTAATTGCATGCTCGATAGAGTTGAAGTATATTAAAACTAATGAAATATGAACTAAAGTTATCCATGCCCCATCAGATGATATAATATCAATATATGTTACATATCCATTTTCCTTACCCCAAGATATTAAACTGCATGACCATTATCCTTAATGAAATTTATTCAACTTCACGACCCTCCTAAATACCCCAAAATGTTAAACTGCATGAAAATTATCCTCAACAAAATATATTAATTGAAATGGATTATTTCCTCACTGAATGATGTTAATACTATTCAGGTGATGTCTATTTCACACGGTGTTAACTTGTACAGTTTTTCTAGAACATTCTACGACTAGATTCTCATACTAATGAGATACGTAGGGAAGCATGTATCCAATATCCTAGATGAACCAACTATATTCAGATCCTTTATACATGGTGAAAAACTATACAGAACATGTCCCAATTAAAGTAAAATAAACTACATGAAATATTAATCTTTGGGATACATCGTCAATATTAGGTATAAATCACAGTTTCAAAAAGAACCACCCGTACAGTAACACGTAGACCCAAGATATATAAAAAACATGGAAATTCCCATTAGTCTCTAGGTTATGGAGTTATCATATAGGTGAACCCAAAACAATTATATCTAAGAGATAAATAAACATTTTAAAAGGATAAAATCTATGTACTAGATATAGTAGGATAATATATCGTCTCACTCGGAGAAATTCTGTGAAAAAATTCTAGTAGTTGGATTGGGGGAGGTGCATATCCTTACCCCCATGTGTGAAGTCCATAGGAATATTACACTAGAACAAGGGGGATGGGAGAGGGTATATATCCCCTAATTAAATCAATGCCATCAAGAAACATAATCTAGATGATATGAAAACGTAGGTATATAATCTGGTACATAACCCGTTGAAGTGCCAGTGTTTTGTGACAACAATAGAGGGGGTCATCCAGTATAATCTAGTTAGGATGTAGGAAAAAATTAAAATTCCTATCCCTACAACCATGGAATGTGAAAACTATGATCATTTATGAACATGTGGTTTCTTTAGGTCAATAGAATGTTCTTTCTTCCTTCAAGGTTGATTATCAGCATATTCCGGAAACAGTTGTGCTTTCAGAATGGAGCGATATCCCAATTATAACGAAGGATCCCCCAGTTAGATAAGAACATGCATTGGGATATTCTCATATCCATGTCACAAAATTCTAGCAACATAATCCAAAGTACTAGGATTATAATCATATACCCATTCTAGCCAGTTCTCACCAAGAGACAAGTGCACATGCAAGAAGATAAGCTCATATTCCTATAAACAAAGATACTAAAAATACCCCAGTTTCTTAAATGAGGAGGATCATAACCATAATCTCATTTTGGAGTTCCTTAGACATATTCTAATAGGGAATGAATATTCAATATAAGGTTATATTAATTTCACTATAGTTCTCTCAATGTTAGAGAGGCACATGCCTCGGGATAAGCTAATACTCCTATCAAAGAAAGTCCATTAGAATACTCCAAAGGCCCAAGACTAGGCTCATATCCCCATTACAGCAAAGGTATCCCATGTGAGAGTGGGACACACATTGGGATATTCCCATATCACTATCATAGAATCTTGTTGGCGTATTCCATTAGCTTTTCTGAAGTGGGATAATATCCCTAAAGTACTAGACTATTATCAATGGATTATGAAAGATACCACAGAGAAGGCATATATCCTTTATAAACCCCCAAAAGTTAGTACGACATACTCCTTCCACAATTTAGAGTGTAGATCATATCCCTAATCTTCTCAATGTATTGTTTATATGAGTTTTTTAGACACATTCTCAGAACCCCAAGGGTTGTTCATCTCTTTAACCCAAGTAGATGGCAATCATTACTATGATAGTCCTCCTCATGGTAGTGTAGAGATGAATCATGGATACTCTAATCCAGACATCCTCCATGGTCAACCACCCCATGAAAATATATCCCACAGATATGTAAATCCTCCCATGGCCCAAATAAATCAATATAGAGAGTATCTAAAAAATTCATGACACCTTTATATAGAGAATTTTCCAAAATCTAGAAACCTTCGTATATAGGGGTGTCCAAAACTAAGACGCATTCATACAGATGGGTACAAAATATATTAGTGCTAACCATATATAGTCCCCATAATCGACCATCATAAGAAGATATAGAGAGATAACCTATTTGTTTTGACCAGGTAAGGACATATAGGGATGATACAAACAAGTAGCTGACAAGGAGATATGGACATTGTTAACTGAAATAATCCTCTCAAACATACCCCAACCCATTACCACTTACAATTATGAGATCCTAAATCAGTTGAAAATGGATATCCAATGTATATACTAACTACATGATTCTAATCCATATAGAGTTCATCTTAAACGTATGATGTCAAACTGTAAAAAGTTCATCCCGGTCACATGAAGTTAAACTGTACAGGCTCCTCCTGAACACATGATGCTAATATGCATGGATACACCCTTACTATATGCTGTTAAACTACACAGATGATTACCTTTTGTTAATAAATTAATCATCTTGAGTTTTCTAGATCTACGTGTGAATTGATTCATTCCATAATAAGATATGTAGTAATGCCCATACCATCAGTCTTGTGTCGAGCAGAAAAATTCATTTTATTTCATTTCAGGTGAACAATTTATTTACCGAACGACATGAAATTGCATGAGTTTCCAAAAATAAATATGAATTGATTATATTTATCAATTAGATATGTAGATACAACACAATACTATATCTTGACAGATCCACCACATGAGGAAAAATTAATTTGTACTATTCTTTATTGTCTTTTTATAGTGATAGGTTCCCCTGTCGTTCCCCATTTCACAAACCCAGAATAGCTCATTTGAGATTAGAAATTTTAGTAATGGGTTCCCCTCACAAAAAAGGAATAGAAGCTAATGAATATCACATCATTGTTGTGGATGAAATAAAATAGAATGATTCCACAAGTCGTCAACATAGGATGTTAAACAACAGAGTTAATGTCCTCTACAAGACATAAAACTATAAATTCCTATAGACATCGCCTGAGAGGTTCACCACTTCTTGTGTTGGTCTCCTACAACACCTGCATTCATGAACTACATCTAACTTGATTCCTAACATCACATGATACGTAATGACACCCAGCTCATCATTATTGGGTCTAGTAATGAAAAATATCAAGACAACCCTCTATGTCTATAGACCATACTTGAATAGGAAGGAAATTCTATAAGAAGTAAGTGTGCCTTAATTCCCATTCTCATGAGATATGTAGTGATTCTTAGATATACACCCTTGAAATCAATCACAACATTTATGTTTATTCATTTTGGTTCATCTTCTTCCTCACCACATGATGTTAAACTACCTAGGATTCCAAGAACTATGTAAAGATTGATTACCATTTCCATAGGATACCTAGTGAATCTTGGAGTTCCATCATTTGGTCCAACCATAATTCCCCTTTTGATTCCAATAATCTCATGTCCTAGCCACATGATGTTAAACAACACAATTCCTCAAGAACTACATCCAGCTTCATTTCTGTAATCACATGGTACATAATAATGTCGAAATCTATATTCCCCGTGCCAACTAAAACTATCAATAGACTCAATTCCCACATATACACATGTTCTAGACTAGTGGAGTGTTCCCATTATATAACTACATGTGTCTTGATTCATGTCATTAGAGGATACATAATAATGTCCAAATATCCAATCCTAGATCTAGTTGTAACAACAGATAGGAAATTTTCCCCAACTACATAGGATCTGAGTCACATAAGATTATTTTTCCAACATATGATCCAAAAATACATATGGATTTATTTTTTATATAACATATCCTGCATATTTTTTCACTATGGATCCCATGTCATTACAAAAATAAATTAAAAATCAAGGAATATTTCATCATCACATAGCAGTAAAACAATATAATAAGAGTATCCTCACCGCATGATGATAAAATGAATGGAAAATATCCTTACCACGTGATGTTAAATTTCACAAAAAACATCCCATGTTCATGACAATAAACAATGTAGTACATCAATCATTATTATTCCATATCAAAGAACCACAAGAGCCTTACCCTGGATAACTAGATCATGGGGGTGCTTTCCCTATCTTTTATAGAACAACAATCCATATATCACAATTCATTCCTCGAGTGCCTCGAGGTACCACAAACCATTCATGGTCCTTGGGAAGGAAAATATATATATTGTTTTGTCTATGCTATTGATGTATAAGGGATTAGACCCACCAAACAGAGACACCGTGGCCCAATATGAAGGTTTTTTTATTCTCATGATCATGATGTCACCATGGTGGAATTCAGCATATAAAGGTGCTTTGGGTCATCTATGGTATGATTTTCACATATCTATACTCATAACCTAAAAACCTCGAGCTGTGATTTACAACATTTCCATCTCTTGATTAGAAAGATACTGTAGTTCTCTTGACCCTTTGTATCCTAATTGGTCTCCTGTGTAACATTCCCCATAATAGGTCCATGCACATCACACCCTTAAACTACCTTCACTTGGGTCAAATTTTTATGGCCATAAAATCGAGCCTTGTAAAGTCTAAACCACAAGAAATTACTCTACAAATGAAAGAAACAAAAAAAATTAGGTCGAAAAACCGAAAAATGATGCCTGAGAAATATTCAATTCCTTACTCGCTAAGCTCATCACCAGTATAGTTTAATAAAACATTAGGGGGGAAATAAATAAGGCATAAAGATCATAGATCCTACCTTATAGACCTACTAAGATCCAAGATATTATCACTAGATCCCCCAGTCTAGGAACAATTTATAACAATGATTTTTCACTTCTACTCACTATGAGAGTTTATTCACTAAGAGATGACACAAATTTTACATTGCGGGAAAACTTCATGAATATTACATTATCCATGAATCACACTTCATGATTTGAGAACCTCGGGTTTCCACAAGAATTTCAAGGACCATGGGATGGAAAAGAGACCTATCGGTTTGTCCATGCTATTATTGATGAAGGGATTAGACCACCAACCAGATACATCATATCATTGTATGGAGGGATATCTAATCCTTGTGATCATGAAGTCACAATAGTGGAACTCAACACCCAAGGGTGTTTTGCATTATCCCCTTTATGATTGTCCCATATGTTCCTCATGACTAGATCACCTTGGACCATGACTTACCATTTTTATACTAAACTATCATATTATATTCAACATCCTCAATGTTAGGTCACTATTGTATTTAAATTTTCCCAATGAAGGAAAATGACCCATCATTCTCGATCCTTTGATGTCCCACACCTTGTGATTCGAAACCACATGACGTAGGGCTCAAGAATCCAAAAAAGATCTAAAATTCCATAGGTTGTCATAACACTTCCCGGATAACATCCTTTCCTTACCCAACATCATCAACTAGAAGTATGATTCTTTATAAATCACTCATGGCCCTCAAAAAAGAACTAGATACCATTTTTTCATGGCCATGATATCAATGACTAAAAGTCGTGACCAACAAACTAAATGATTATCCCCCTTTATAAAAACGAGGTTAAATACTTGTGCGCCTTGGAGACACCATGGAGGAACCTAGAACCTCATGGTGTTACAGGTCATCCCTATCCCATATTCACCGACTCAAACTTTGGTGTTATGGTATACATCACACATATTCTAATTATGTTGGTGGTCCTAGATTCCATAGTAATTATCACTCAAACATATTACCCCTATAGATAATTTATGTATATTATTAAGGAGTGGAGATCATATTTTATTGCCTATGATATTGATGGATAAGATACTTAACCCACAAACTAAAATAATCTCCTCCTTCCCTGAGAATATCACTAATACCTGTGAGTGGTGGCACCATCGTGGTGGATTCTAGAACCTCATGATATTATGTGTCATCCCAGGAATGTCTGTCCCCTCCCATATTCACGAACTCAAACTTTATGGATTTGGTTTATTTCACCCATATTCCAACTGTAACGCCCCGACCCTAGTTACCCAGAGTCGGTGCATTATTACATAACATTGTCATGATCACAAGAAAGATTAAATCTCGAAAGACCGATTGGTTTAGTAGCCTTGGAACCACTAGATATATTCATAAGTTTTACATTACATCATAAAATGAAAAACTACTACAACAACATAATGTCTCCATAATCCACACTCATATCCCCACATAATATCCCTGCAGGTCATTCATAATTTACTTCTTCACTTCCTGGGAAAAATAAAACATAGAAAAGGGGTGAGCTCAAATGCCCAGTAAGGATAACAATATAGCGGAAACTTTCATAAATAAGAATAAACATTTAATGCAATATATAACTAAAACAAAAGCCTTTCAAACATGAACTTTCATCATGGTATGAAATAATGCCATTTACTTATTCACATGGATATTCTACAAATGGAATAATCACATGAAAAAAAATCAATAACCACTTTCATAATGTTGGAATGCATAATGCCAGACTATCATAACCACATAGTCAAGGCCTAGTGCCAAGACTACAAATAAGATTTTGTCAAGGCCTTGTGCCAAGACACTAGTTTGTCTCATGAGACCTACTGATGCATCGAGGAGCTATAGCGGGCTCCACCCGTCACTTACTAAGTCCAATGCATTCCCATATGAAAAGGTTTAAACATAACATAAACATTCGTATTAAAACAAGCATACGAAATGTCAATAATTTCACCATAAACTATGAATGGTATAAAAATAGAACATCCACAGTCAAACATATCACAAAACCTTCAATACAATATAGAAGTTTTGTATCATAATAAATCAACTTCAAATAATCTTAAAATCCATCAAAGGATGTTGACATAGATGAAATCAATATTCTTTTTAAACAAATATCTCCTTTTAATTTGAAATCATTTAATATCCATATAAAATAAAACATTTTCTTTGAAAATATTTTTATATGCTTGTAAGGGAATCTTTGAAGATTTTATAACGGCGGAAAATAGCCGCACCCACCGTATAAGTTAAAAACAAACATTCTTACCTTAATTCTGTCGAAAAGGTTAAAAGGGACCTTGTTTTGAAAACGACTGAAAGATTCCTTTATAAACCACTTTTAAAAGTCAAAAAGGGTATAAATGACTTTAACTCATATTCTAGTAAATAGTAAAAATGTTTTGATATACATTTTTAAGAAACATGGATGTGGATGATAAAGAGATCCCAGTAGATTATTACATATAAACAACCTCAGATAATGAAGAGATTGTGAAATAACCCTTACCAATTTGGTAACTTATGAAACATACAACCCATGAAATAGGCATCATACAATGAATATGTAAATACACATAAATTAGAGTGTATTACACAAATAATATAATTATGGGCAGTACATACACCACACAAAAGGTGATGGTGGCAATATGACATGAATCTCACGGGAATAAGGAGTGAGATGAAAACCCCTTACCTTGTACTTTTCCTTGGTTGGGGTAGGTTAACCTCCTTTATAATGGTGAAATAATTGTTATTAAATTATACAAGAATCATATACATTAATATGATATCATATATGATCTTTTAATATTGATTTGATAATAATATCTTAGTATTATCGTTGTTTCGGGTGTTAACTTACTTGTTTTCTTTTATATGTTTTGTTACGTAAGACATGTTTGTAAAGGATAGGTTTTATATTATTCATATCCAAAATGATATCAAGTCCTTAAACATAATTTTTTAAATCATCAAATGATAATTATACTTGAATAGATACGATGGAGAATGAATCTCATCCCGTTCGTGGAGACGGTAGTCCGTACGTACGCACGAGCGACAATATCATTCTTTTGATATTAAAATAATATATAAATAGATGGTATATCATATATACAGAATCTTAACATGTTATATTTATTATTTAAATGAGTTACACATCATTATTATACCCATCCAAATAATATTATATTGAATAACAATTACACCACGACGTGGAGACTGTAAGCCGTACGTACGCACGTATGGTGACATGTTATTCAAAGGGTGGATAGAATAATGAATATGGTTGTACCATATTTATAATAAAATCACAGTATATATATGATACTGGATTTATTATTTTAGAATGGTAACAACAAAGGAAGAAGAAGTGGAAGAAGAAATGAACTTAGAAAAGGGTGGTGAAATCATTACCTCTTCTTCGGGTTCTTCCTTTTGATTTGATCAAAAGGGCTCCTTAGGTTGGATTTATGATCAAACTAAGGCCCCTAGGTTGTAGTGAGGGAAGTTGGGAGAGTATTTGGGCAGAGTTTGGCCGAACCAAAAGGATTTGAAGGTGTAAATAAATGAGAAGGAGGAGTGCCCTTTTATAAGAGGGGTGAGGGGCACCTTTGGAAAAGCTAGAAATATTAATTTATAATAAATTCATATTCAGTTTCTAATGGATCCAAAGTTGATTATTCAAAGTTTAAGGTGGGGATGGGTCGAAAAAAACTCAACCAATAGAATTTAGACAGGTTTGGGTACTTATATTAACCTTATCTTTAAGTATTAACTCTAAGTTAATTAGTTTCACTTTTACAACGTCTCTTTGTATTTTTTTATAATATGGTTAATAAACTTACTAAATCCATCCAAGCGACCCCCAAGTGGTCCATTAATGATGAACCTATCATGATATAAGTCTCTTGGCCGAACCTTAGATTTTTAGGAATTTAATATCAATTAATAATATAATATTTGTTTTAAGAACTCTTTTATGTCAATTTTGACACTATTCAATAGTTGATTTTTGTGAAACTCATAACAGATTGATTACTTAGAACAAAGTAAATTACATCAATCCGAATATATCATATTATCCTAGAAAATTAGTTTAATTCATTAAAAGTTTAATATTATATTTATTTGGGTATTTATAATATCATTTATTTTAATTTTTCACTATTATAGTAATTACTGCATCATCATTGTGTCATAAATTAAAAAAATTATATAATGTCTAAAAATTATAAATAAAATATAATTATGTAGGAAATCGTTTTATCTTTCTAATGAATATTTATAATCTAAAATCCAACATATATAACCCTATGTAACAATTGTTTTTCTAAAAGATATATGCTTGTGTCATTTTTGTATTCATTTTAACTTAATTAAAATAAAGTGTCATTATCACTTACAAGTGGATCCATGGGGTCACAAAATCGACCCAAAGATGTCCATGGTAGACCATGTATCAACAAATAGGGTTAAGACACGTTTTAGGGTAATTTATTATTATTATAATATTATTTTTTAACCCTTATTTACCGGATTTACCCTTAACCATGGTAAATAAAATATTTACCGCAGTAATTATTCAAAATGTCTAAAAATAAAAGTTACCTATTTACACAATTTGAACATCCTGATTCCAAATATGGAATCCATTTTCCTAAATTAAAAACACAGAATTGGCAGAAATTAATTTAAAATTAATTCTCGCTGTCAAAACAAAAAGCGTGTTTTTAAGAGATAATAACTATCAAAATATTGACACATGTTTATGTTCGGTTTAATTGTAAAATTATGTCCAATGACCAACATTATATTAAGTGGTAAAAATATATTCTAAATATACTTTAAAACCACTCAAATTCATAATTTATCACTATTAATTATTTTGATTAAAAAAGTTGTTTTTAATTAAAATTTAGTAAATTTCACTATTCATCAAAATATTAAAGTTATCCGAAAAGTACCAAAATTTCACCTTAGGCTAAATTCGATATTACGAATCCAAAAATGAAGTTCATTTTGAAATATAAAATATATATAATTTCAAAAAGTAGGTATTACTAATCATAACAGCTAGTTTGATTGGTTATGGTGTGTTAGAACTCGGTGTTGCGTACAACACACGCTAGCGTACCGTGGAAGCTTGGGATGTTTCATTTTAAATTTTTGATGTCCACATTTAGTCAAAAAGTTTAAAATATAGTATTTAAAATGGGTTCACTATTAAAAGTTGATAAAAGTGAAAAACTGAAAATGAATTTGTTCTTGCATTATATCTAAGAAACTCATAATATGGATTCTAAAATTATAAGGATTATATAAACTTTAAAATTTATCTAATACTATTCATAACCTCTTTTGAACGGCTTTTTTGGTAAGTCATGGTGTGCTTGAACTTGGTTTTGCGTGTAGTGAAAGTTATTGAATTATTTTGAAGAAATAACACACTATGAAATCTTGGGGTGTTACATTCTCCCCTCCTTCAATAAATTGCGTCCTCGCTATTTGAAATTGTTCTTCGAAAATAAAAGGTTGAAAATAGAAAATATATTTGTGGGAAAACCCAAATCGGAAATTGGGTTACTAAAATTTAGTCTTAATATGAGGAAAAGAGAAATGAAAGGGTCACCACCAAATTATGATCTCGATTAGGAGAACATTGGTGGCAATTAGAGACATATAATTAGAGGAAAACGTAAATATTTATAGGTAGTGATTGAGGTCATCAATCACAAACAAGTATAAAATTGAGGTCCTTAAATTCATCAATCTATGATGATTTGAAATACCATCGGTTCAACAAAACATAGGGTATTATGATAACACATTTTTGACGTTTCAAAATATCTTAGTTGAAATCCCACATCGAAAAATGAATTAATGAGGCCTCTATTTAAAATAAAGTGTCGAAAGTATGAAGATTACCGAAAATAACACATAATAGGGTTCCATGTAGGAAAATATGGATATGGAAGAAAAATCTAACCATCAATTATCTGATGGAGAGTGGTAGAGAACATGGCTATGAAAAGGACAACAATCCCAAAGCCATAAATTAATGATGATTTAAGGTACCAGCTAGGAAAACATTTTTGTTCTAAGTTGCTTTTCTTAATATTGAGTAATTTATTTATGAGATTGGCTAAGATAATAAGGAGATATACTTACTTTATAATTAGAGTTTTATCCATTAATAAATTTCTACCACAAACTCATCTTTCACTCTAAAAGATAATAGAATGTAAAAAAATTATATTTACACTATTCATATAGGGTTCCAAAATAAACGAATTTATAATTCATCTACAAGATCTTTTAATAAAAACTATATTATTTAATCCAGGACATCTTGTGGGCCAGTGGTAGGTGATACACCCTTGTCGCCCTTCGGTTGCGGGTTCCAGTCTCGCAGCCTTGCCGGACGCGACGGGTTGCCGCCCGACCTCCGGGTTGTCCTTTTATGGAAATCCAAAATAATCCAAACTAGAACTATCCAAAATAATTCTGTCCAAACTCACAGTCCAACATTTATAAGGAAGGTAAACATAATATAGATCCTTTTTACCCCGTAATAGCATATGAATATCTTCATCATGTATTACCATATTCCTTATTGATTACATTCATGATCCCTTATTCCATATAGAATGCTGGATATACTTCATTAATCCAAAAATGTTTTAAACCCCAACAATGATGGAATATACAAATCATTAATCAGTTCCAAGGTAGTCAAGAATATCCAATATAATTTATCCAAAACAATCACATATTATTCCAAAATCACTACCTCAGTATCAGAACTATATTATGATTTATCATTCTCTCAACCATATATTTTCCAAAAATTTATCCTGCTATTGAGTCACTTTTCTTTGTTCCACACAATCAGAAGTCCTTAATGAAATAGTACTGCAGTACAATCCTTATATACTCCATAATTATTATAACAAGTACATTGTTGATACAACAATCAATTGACATAATCAACATAAGAACTCTAATCATTCCTCTTCATCTGTGGTAGTATCATAACTTGATTATTATCCAATAACATCATTTGCGGCAGTCTGATTACTGGGACATAGGTTCGCGTAGTGTCCAAACTCCTTGCAAATGAAGCATTGTACATTTAAAACCATTTTCTTACCCTTACAGTCATGTACTTTGTGCCCTTTTCCTCCACACTTATAACAAACTCCCATTCCTTTCAGGAAAGTTCCAGGGTGTTTCTTTCCACAGTTACCACATATGGGAAAATTCTTCTTTTCCCTCTTCCATTTATCCATCTTTCTCTCTTCCATCCTTTTTTTCTCTTGCTCCCCTTCAAAGCCATAGGACTCAGTAAACTCTTTACTTATCTTATCAACACATGATATTATTTCTTCATATAATGATAATACATGCGAAACTATTTCTCTTATAAATTATGTCTTAAGTCCATGAAAGATATGATCCTTCTTTCTCTTTGGATCATGTGCATTTCTAGAGTTCTCATTCCTTCTTCTGGGCGCCATTTCTAAACAATGGCATACACTAGATTAGTTTATGAATAACAATACCTAATCCCAAACTTGTAAAACAAATAACATAAATTAAATAGTTTATGGATATAATCCATAATCATAAAAATGTTTTCTTTGAGGAAGTATATACTCATAAACCCTTCATAATGATTTGTAAAGAAAATGAGAGTTATCCTAAGCATATCCCCCGGGAGTGTCGTAACCAAGAGTGTAGCAAGGCCCATTGTCGTGCACCAGTTCCCGTTCGAGTCTAGCTAAAAGCGGTGTTTTCAGGTTTTACCCCTAGGTACATTTGTGCCAGATCCGCCTCTACCTGCTCGTATCCAGACAGGGATGTATTGCTCAGAAAACTCACAAAATCTCTACAATACCAAAATTTTAGGAAGTTCTTCTATAATAATCCTCAAAGTTCATCTTAGGTCTACGTGCTCTAATCAGAGTTTATCTAAATCTAGCTTCCAAGGTTTGTACTAAACTTCCTCTGATACCAACTGTAACGCCCCGACCCTAGTTACCCAGAGTCGGTGCATTATTACATAACATTGGCATGATCACAAGAAAGATCAAATCTCGAAAGACCGATTGGTTTAGTAGCCTTTGAAGCACTAGATATATTCATAAGTTTTACATTACATCATAAAATGAAAAACTACTACAACAACATAATGTCTCCATAATCCACACTCATATCCCCACATAATATCCCTGCAGGACATTCATAATTTACTTCTTCACTTCCTGGGAAAAATAAAACATAGAAAAGGGGTGAGCTCAAATGCCCAGTAAGGATAACAATATAGCAGAAACTTTCATAAATAAGAATAAACATTTAAGGAAATGTATAACTAAAACAAAAGCCTTTCAAACATGAACTTTCATCATGATATGAAATAATGCCATTTACTTATTCACATTGATATTCTACTAATCGAATAATCACATGCAAAAAATCAATAACCACTTTCATAATGTTGGAATGCATAATGCCAGACTATCATAACCACATAGTCAAGGCCTCGTGCCAAGACTACAAATAAGATTTTGTCAAGGCCTTGTGCCAAGACACTAGTTTGTCTCATGAGACCTACCGATGCATCGAGGAGCTATAGTGGGCTCCACCCGTCACTTACTAAGTCCAATGCATTCCCATATGAAAAGGTTTAAACATAACATAAACATTCGTATTAAAACTAGCATACGAAATGTCAATAATTTCACCATAAACAATGAATGGTATAAAAATAGCACATCCACAGTCAAACATATCACAAAACCTTCAATACAATATAGAAGTTTTGTATCATAATAAATCAACTTCAAATAATCTTAAAATCCATCAAAGGATGTTGACATAGATGAAATCAATATTCTTTTTAAAGAAATATATCCTTTTAATTTTAAATCATTTAAGATACATATAAAATAAAACCTTTTCTTTGAAAATATTCTTATATGCTTGTAAGGGAAGATTTGAAGATTTTATAACGGCAGAAAATAGCCGCACCCGCCGTATAAGTTAAAAACAAACATTCTTACCTTAATTCTGTCGAAAAGGTTAAAAGGGACCTTGTTTTGAAAACGACTGAAAGATTCCTTTATAAACCACTTATAAAAGTCAAAAAGGGTATAAATGACTTTAACTCATATTCTAGTAAATAGTAAAAATGTTTTGAAATACATTTTTAAGAAACATGGATGTGGATGATAAAGAGATCCCAGTATATTATTACATATAAACAACCTCGGATAATGAAGAGATTGTGAAATAACCCTTACCAATTTGGTAACTTATGAAACATAAAACCCATGAAATAGGTATCATACAATGAATATGTAAATACACATAAATTAGAGTGTATTACACAAAGAATATAATTATGGGCAGTACATACACCACACAAAAGGTGATGGTGGCAATATGACATGAATCTCACGGGAATAAGGAGTGAGATGAAAACCCCTTACCTTGTAATTTTCCTTGGTTGGGGTAGGTTAACCTCCTGTATAATGGTGAAATAATTGTTATTAAATTATACAAGAATCATATACATTAATATGATATCATATATGATCTTTTAATATTGATTTGATAATAATATCTTAGTATTATCGTTGTTTCGGGTGTTAACTTACTTGTTTTCTTTTTTATGTTTTGTTACGTAAGACATGTTTGTAAATGATAGGTTTTATATTATTCATATCCATAATGATATAAAGTCCTTAAACATCATTTTTGAAATCATCAAATGATAATTATACTTGAATAGATACGATGGAGAATGAATCTCATCGCGTTCGTGGAGACGGTAGTCCGTACGTACGCACGAGCGACAATATCATTCTTTTGATATTAAAATAATATATAAATGGATGTTATATCATATATACAGAATCCTTAACATGTTATATTTATTATTTACATGAGTTACACATCATTATTATACCCATCCAAATAATATTATATTGAATAACAATTACACCACGACGTGGAGACGGTAAGCCGTACGTACGCACGTATGGTGACATGTTATTCAAAGGGTGGATAGAATACTGAATATGGTTGTACCATATTTATAATAACATCAAAGTATATATATTATACTGGATTTATTATTTTAGAATGGTAACAACAAAGGAAGAAGAAGTGGAAGAAGAAATGAACTTAGAAAAGGGTGGTGAAATCATTACCTCTTCTTCGGGTTCTTTTTTTTGATTTGATCAAAAGGGATCCTTAGGTTGGCTTTATGATCCAAATAAGGCCCCTAGGTTGTAGTTAGGGAAGTTGGGAGAGTATTTGGGCAGAGTTTGGCCGAACCAAAAGGCTTTGAAGGTGTGAATAAATGAGAAGGAGGAGTGCCCTTTTATAAGAGGGGTGAGGGGCACCTTTGGAAAAGCTAGAAATATTAATTTATAATAAATTCATATTCGGTTTCTAATGGATCCAAAGTTGATTATTCAATGGTTAAGGTGGGGATGGGTCGAAAACAACTCAACCAATAGAATTTAGACAGGTTTTGGTACTTATATTAACCTTATCTTTAAGTATTAACTCTAAGTTAATTAGTTTCACTATTACAATGTCTCTTTGTATTTTTATATAATATGGTTAATAAACATACTACATACATCCAAGAGACCCCCAAGTGGTCCATTAATGATGAACCTATCATGATATAAGTCTCTTGGACGAACCTTAGATTTTTAGGAATTTAATATCAATTAATAATATAATATTTGTTTTAAGAACTCTTTTATGTCAATTTTGACACTATTCAATAGTTGATTTTTGTGAAACTCATAACAGATTGATTAATTAGAACAAAGTCAATTAAATAAATCCTAATATATCATATTATCCTAGAAAATTAGTTTAATTCATTAAAAGTTTCATATTTTATTTATTTGGGTATTTATAATATCATTTATTTTAATTTTTCACTATTATAGTAATTACTGCATCATCATTGTGTCATAAATAAAATAAATTATTTAATGTCTAAAAACTATAAATAAAATATCATTATGTAGGAAATAGTTTTTTCTTTCTAATGAATATTTATAATATAAAATCCAACATATATAACCCTATGTAACAATTGTTTTTCTAAAAGATATATGCTTGTGTCATTTTTGTATTCATTTTAACTTAATTAAAATAAAGTGTCATTATCACTTACAAGTGGATCCATGGGGTCCCAAAATCGACCCAAAGATGTCCATGGTAGACCCTGTATCAACCAATAGGGTTAAGACACGTTTTAGGGTAATTTAGTATTATTATAATATTATTTTTTAACCCTTATTTACCGGATTTACCTTTAACCATGGTAAATAAAATATTGACCGCAGTAATTATTCAAAATATCTAAAAATAAATGTTACCTATTTACACAATTTGAACACCCTGATTCCAAATATGGAATCCATTTTCCTAAATTAAAAACACATAAGTGGAAGAAATTAATTTAAAATTAATTCCCGCTGTCAAAACAAAAAGCGTGTTTTTAAGAGATAATAACTATCAAAAGATTGACACTTGTTTATGTTCGGTTTAATTGTAAAATTATGTCCAATGACCAACATTATATTAAGTGGTAAAAATATATTCTAAATATAATTTAAAACCACTCAAATTCATAATTTATCACTATTAATTATTTTGATTAAAAAAGTTGTTTTTAATTAAAATTTAGTAATTTTCACTATTCATCAAAATATTAAAGTTATCCGAAAAGTACCAAAATTTCACCTTAGGCTAAATTCGATATTCCGAATCCAAAAATGAAGTTCATTTTGAAATATAAAATATATATAATTTCAAAAAGTAGGTATTACTAATCATAACAGCTAGTTTGATTGGTTATGGTGTGTTAGAACTCAGTGTTGCGTACAACACACGCTAGCGTACCGTGGAAGCTTGGGATGTTTCATTTTAAATTTTTGATGTCCACATTTAGTCAACAAGTTTAAAATATAGTATTTAAAAAGGGTTCACTATTAAAAGTTGATAAAAGTGCAAAACTAAAAATGAATTTGTTCTTGCATTATATCTAAGAAACTCATAATATGGATTCTAAAATTATAAGGATTATATAAACTTTAAAATTTATCTAATACTATTCATAACCTCTTTTGAATGGCTTGTTTGGTAAGTCATGGTGTGCTTGAACTTGGTGTTGCGTGTAGTGAAAGTTATTGAATTATTTTGAAGAAATAACACACTATGAAATCTTGGGGTGTTACATTCTCCCCTCCTTCAATAAATTGCGTCCTCGCAATTTGAAATTGTTCTTCGAAAATAAAAGGTTGAAAATAGAAAATATATTTGTGGGAAAACCCACATCGGAAATTGGGTTACTAAAATTTAGTCTTAATATGATGAAAAGAGAAATGAAAGGGTCACCACAAAATTATGATCTCGATTAGGAGAACATTGGTGGCAATTAGAGACATATAATTGGAGGAAAACGTAAATATTTATAGGTAGTGATTGAGGTCATCAATCACAAACAAGTATAAAATTGAGGTCCTTAAATTCATCAATCTATAATTATTTGAAATACCATCAGTTCAACAAAACATAGGGTATTATGATAACAAATTTTTGACATTTCAAAATATCTTAGTTGAAATCCCACATCGAAAAATGAATTAATGAGGCCTCTATTTAAAATAAAGAGTCGAAAGTATGAAGATTACCGAAAATAACACATACTAGGGTTCCATGTAGGAAAATATGGATATGGAAGAAAAATCTAACCATCAATTATCTGATGGAGAGTGGTAGAGAACATGGCTATGAAAAGGACAACAATCCCAAATCCATAAATTAGTGATGATTTAAGGTACCATCTAGGAAAACATTTTTGTTCTAAGTTGCTTTTCTTAATATTGAGTAATTTATTTATGAGATTGGATAAGATCATAAGGAGATATACTTACTTTATAATTATAGTTTTATCCATTAATAAATTTCTACCACAAACTCATCTTTCACTCTAAAAGATAATAGAATGTAAAAAAATTCTATTTACACTATTCGTATAGGGTTCCAAAATAAACGAATTTATAATTAATCTACAAGATATTTTAATAAAAACTACATTATTTAATTCAGGACATCTCGTGGGCCAGTGGTAGGTGATACACCCTTGTCGCCCTTCGGTTGCGGGTTCCAGTCTCGCAGCCTTGCCGGACGCGACGGGTTGCCGCCCGACCTCCGGGTTGTCCTTTTATGGAAATCCAAAATAATCCAAACTAGAACTATACAAAATAATTCTGTCCAAACTCACAGTCCAACATTTATAAGGAAGGTAAACATAATATAGATCCTTTTTACTCCGTAATAGCATATGAATACCTTCATCATGTATTACCATATTCCTTATTGATTACATTCATGATCCCTTATTCCATATAGAATGCTAGATATACTTCATTAATCCAAAAATGTTTTAAACCCCAACAATGATGGAATATACAAATCATTAATCAGTTCCAAGGTAGTCAAGAATATCCAATATAATTTATCCAAAACAATCACATATTATTCCAAAATCACTACCTCAGTATTAGAACAATATTATGATTTATCATTCTCTCAACCATATATTTTCCCAAAATTTATCCTGCTATTGAGTCACTTTTCTTTCTTCCACACAATCTAAAGTCCTTAATGAAATAGTACTGCAGTACAATCCTTATATACTCCATAATTATTATAACAAGTACATTGTTGATACAACACTCAATTGACATAATCAACATAAGAACTCTAATCGTTCCTCTTCATCTATGGTAGTATCATAACTTGATTATTATCCAATAACATCATTTGCGGCAGTCTGATGACTGGGACATAGGTTCGCGTAGTGTCCAAACTCCTTGCAAATGAAGCATTGTACATTTAAAACCATTTTCTTACCCTTGTAGTCACGTACTTTGTGCCCTTTTCCTCCACACTTATAACAAACTCTCATTCCTTTCAGGCAAGTTCCAAGGTGTTTCTTTCCACAGTTACCACATATGGGAAAATTCTTCTTTTCCCTCTTCCCTTTATCTATCTTTCTCTCTTCCATCCTTTTTTTCTCTTGCTCCCCTTCAAAGCCATAGGACTCAGTAAACTCTTTACTTATCTTATCAACACATGATATTATTTATTCATATAATGATAATACATGTGAAACTATTTCTCTTATAAATTCTGTCTTAAGTCCATGAAAGATATGATCCTTCCTTCTCTTTGGATCATGTGCATTTCTAGAGTTCTCATTCCTTCTTCTGGGCGCCATTTCAAAACAATGGCATACACTAGATTAGTTTATGAATAACAATACCTAATCCCAAACTTCTAAAACACATAACATAAATTAAATTGTTTATGGATATAATCCATAATCATAAAAATGTTTTCTTTGAGTAAGTATATACTCATAAACCCTTCATAATGATTAGTAAAGAAAATGAGAGTTATCCTAAGCATATCCCCCGGGAGTGTCGTAACCAAGAGTGTAGCAAGGCTCGTTGTCGTGCACCAGTTCCCGTTCGAGTCTAGCTCAAAGCAGTGTTTTCGGGTTTTACCCCTAGGTACATCTGTGCCAGAGCCGCCTCTACCTGCTCGTATCCAGACAGGGATGTATTGCTCAGAAAACTCACAAAATATCTACAATACCAAAATTTTAGGAAGTTCTTCTATAATAATCCTCAAAGTTCATCTTAGGTCTACGTGCTCTAATCAGAGTTTATCTAAATCTAGCTTCCAAGGTTTGTACTAAACTTCCTCTGATACCAACTGTAACGCCCCGACCCTAGTTACCCAGAGTCGGTGCATTATTACATGACATTGGCATGATCACAAGAAAGATCAAATATCGAAATACCGATTGGTTTAGTAGCCTTGGAAACACTAGATATATTCATAAGTTTTACATTACATAATAAAATGAAAATCTACTACAACAACATAATGTCTCCATAATCCACACTCATATCCCCACATAATATCCCTGCAGGTCATTCATAATTTACTTCTTCACTTCCTGGGAAAAATAAAACATAGAAAAGGGGTGAGCTCAAATGCCCAGTAAGGATAACAATATAGCGGAAACTTTCATAAATAAGAATAAACATTTAAGGCAATGTATAACTAAAACAAAAGCCTTTCAAACATGAACTTTCATCATGGTATGAAATAATGCCATTTACTTATTCACATGGATATTCTACTAATCGAATAATCACATGAAAAAAATCAATAACCACTTTCATAATGTTGGAATGCATAATGCCAGACTATCATAACCACATAGTCAAGGCCTCGTGCCAAGACTACAAATAAGATTTTGTCAAGGCCTTGTGCCAAGACACTAGTTTGTCTGATGAGACCTACCGATGCATCGAGGAGCTATAGCGGGCTCCACCCGTCACTTACTAAGTCCAATGCATTCCCATATGAAAAGGTTTAAACATAACATAAACATTCGTATTAAAACTAGCATACGAAATGTCAATAATTTCACCATAAACAATGAATGGTATAAAAATAGCACATCCACAGTCAAACATATCACAAAACCTTCAATACAATATAGAAGTTTTGTATCATAATAAATCAACTTCAAATAATCTTAAAATCCATCAAAGGATGTTGACATAGATGAAATCAATATTCTTTTTAAAGAAATATATCCTTTTAATTTGAAATCATTTAAGATCCATATAAAATAAAACATTTTCTTTGAAAATATTCTTATATGCTTGTAAGGGAAGCTTTGAAGATTTTATAACAGCAGAAAATAGCCGCACCCGCCGTATAAGTTAAAAACATTGTTACCTTAATTCTGTCGAAAAGGTTAAAAGGGACCTTGTTTTGAAAACGACTGAATGATTCCTTTATAAACCACTTATAAAAGTCAAAAAGGGTATAAATGACTTTAACTCATATTCTAGTAAATAGTAAAAATGTTTTGAAATACATTTTTAAGAAACATGGATGTGTATGATAAAGAGATCCCAGTAGATTATTACATATAAACAACCTCGGATAATGAAGAGATTGTGAAATAACCCTTACCAATTTGGTAACTTATGAAACATACAACCCATGAAATAGGTATCATACAATGAATATGTAAATACACATAAATTAGAGTGTATTACACAAAGAATATAATTATGGGCAGTACATACACCACACAAAAGGTGATGGTGGCAATATGACATGAATCTCACGGGAATAAGGAGTGAGATGAAAAACCCCTTACCTTGTACTTTTCCTTGGTTGGGGTAGGTTAACCTCATGTATAATGGTGAAATAATTGTTATTAAATTATACAAGAATCATATACATTAATATGATATCATATATGATCTTTTAATATTGATTTGATAATAATATCTTAGTATTATCGTTGTTTCGGGTGTTAACTTACTTGTTTTCTTTTATATGTTTTGTTACGCAAGACATGTTTGTAAAGGATAGGTTTTATATTATTCATATCCAGAATGATATCAAGTCCTTAAACATCATTTTTGAAATCATCAAATGATAATTATACTTGAATAGATACGATGGAGAATGAATCTCATCGCGTTCGTGGAGACGGTAGTCCGTACGTACGCACGAGCGACAATATCATTCTTTTGATATTAAAATGATATATAAATGGATGGTATATCATATATACAGAATCCTTAACATGTTATATTTATTATTTACATGAGTTACACATCATTATTATACCCATCCAAATAATATTATATTGAATAACAATTACACCACGACGTGGAGACGGTAAACCGTACGTACGCACGTATGGTGACATGTTATTCAAAGGGTGGATAGAATACTGAATATGGTTGTACCATATTTATAATAACATCACAGTATATATATGATACTGGATTTATTATTTTATAATGGTAACAACAAAGTAAGAAGAAGTGGAAGAAGAAATGAACTTAGAAAAGGGTGGTGAAATCATTACCTCTTCTTCGGGTTCTTCCTATTTATTTGATCAAAAGGGCTCCTTAGGTTGGCTTTATGATCAAACTAAGGCCCCTAGGTTGTAGTGAGGTATGTTGGGAGAGTATTTGGGCAGATTTTGGCCGAAACAAAAGGCTTTGAAGGTGTTAATAAATGAGAAGAAGGAGTGCCCTTTTATAAGAGGGGTGAGGGGCACCTTTGGAAAAGCTAGATATATTAATTTATAATAAATTCATATTCGGTTTATAATGGATCCAAAGTTGATTATTAAAAGGTTAATGTGGGGATGGGTCGAAAAAAACTCAACCAATAGAATTTAGACAGGTTTGGGTACTTATATTAACCTTATCTTTAAGTATTAACTCTAAGTTAATTAGTTTCACTTTTACAATGTCTCTTTGTATTTTTATATAATATGGTTAATAAACTTACTACATACATCCAAGAGACCCCCAAGTGGTCCATTAATGATGAACCTATAATGATATAAGTCTCTTGTCCGAACCTTAGATTTTTAGGAATTTAATATCAATTAATAATATAATATTTGTTTTAAGAACTCTTTTATGTCAATTTTGACACTATTCAATAGTTGATTTTTGTGAAACTCATAACAGATTGATTACTTAGAAAAAAGTCAATTAAATCAATCCTAATATATCATATTATCCTAGAAAATTAGTTTAATTCATTAAAAGTTTCATTTTTTATTTATTTGGGTATTTATAATATCATTTATTTTAATTTTTCACTATTATAGTAATTACTGCATCAGCATTGTGTCATAAATAAAATAAATTATTTAATGTCTAAAAATTATAAATAAAATATCATTATGTAGGAAATCGTTTTATCTTTCTAATGAATATTTATAATCTAAAATCCAACATATATAACCCTATGTAACAATTGTTTTTCTAAAAGATATATGCTTGTGTCATTTTTGTATTCATTTTAACTTAATTAAAATAAAGTGTCATTATCACTTACAAGTGGATCCATGGGGTCCCAAAATCGACCCAATGATGTCCATGGTAGACCATGTATCAACCAATAGGGTTAAGACACGTTTTAGGGTAATTTAGTTTTATTATAATATTATTTTTTAACCCTTATTTACCGGATTTACCCTTAACCATGGTAAATAAAATATTTACCACAGTAATTATTCAAAATGTCTAAAAATAAAAGTTACCTATTTACACAATTTGAATATCCTGATTCCAAATATGGAATCCATTTTACTAAATTAAAAACACAGAAGTGGCAGAAATTAATTTAAAATTAATTCCCGCTGTCAAAACAGAAAGCGTGTTTTTAAGAGATAATAACTATCAAAAGTTTGACACTTGTTTATGTTCGGTTTAATTGTAAAATTATGTCCAATGACCAACATTATATTAAGTGGTAAAAATATATTCTAAATATACTTTAAAAACACTCAAATTCATAATTTATCACTATTAATTATTTTGATTAAAAAAGTTGTTTTTAATTAAAATTTAGTAATTTTCACTATTCATCAAAATATTAAAGTTATCCGAAAAGTACCAAAATTTCACCTTAGGATAAATTCGATATTCAGAATCCAAAAATGAAGTTAATTTTGAAATACAAAATATATATAATTTCAAAAATTAGGTATTACTAATCATAACAGCTAGTTTGATTGGTTATGGTGTGTTAGAACTCGGTGTTGCGTACAACACACGCTAGCGTACCGTGGAAGCTTGGGATGTTTCATTTTAAATTTTTGATTTCCACATTTAGTCAAAAAGTTTAAAATATAGTATTTAAAAATGGTTCACTATTAAAAGTTGATAAAAGTGCAAAACTGAAAATGAATTTGTTCTTGCATTATATCTAAGAAACTCATAATATGGATTCTAAAATTATAAGGATTATATAAACTTTAAAATTTATCTAATACTATTCATAACCTCTTTTGAATGGCTTGTTTGGTAAGTCATGGTGTGCTTGAACTTGGTGTTGCGTGTAGTGAAATTTATTTAATTATTTTGAAGAAATAACACACTATGAAATCTTGGGGTGTTACACCAACTATCTAGGTTGGCCTATATTCTATAGTACTTATCCCTCAACCATATTAGCCCAAAAAATCTTTCACGACCCTCACAGAAGAGTAGAGGCCCATTTGTTCCCAAGTTGGTGATGCATAAGGGCTTTGAACTACCAACTGGAGGTATCTCCCCCTTGAAATAAAGGAAATCCAATCCTTATGAGCCATGGAATCACCATTGAGAGATTAAACACCCAAAATATTTTGATACATCCATGGTCTCTCTACCCCACATTTCATAATCATCAATTGTCAAATCGAGACGACCTTATAATAAATCACATCAAACTTCCAATCTACAAGACCTTAAACATCAACACATCGAAGGTGTAACGCCCCAACCCGAGTTACCCAGAGTCGATGAATTATTACATAACATTATCATCAGCAGAAGGAAATCATGATTCGAAAGACCGATCAGTTTAGTATTATTGGAAACAAGATTCATACATAAGTTCCAATTTACAACATGAAGAGAAAGACAACACAAATATATTTCATTAGAAACATCCAAGCATCGTAGATTATTCCTGAAGGTCACTCATAACTAACCTCTTCGTATCCTGGTAAAATGAAACATAATAAAGTGGTGATATGAAATGCTCAGTAAGGGTAAGTAATACAGTGAAAAATGACATAAATATTAAGTATGGTGAATAATAGAAACCACATGCCTTTACCAATAATAAACATGAATACTTTTATGGAACGAATATGAGCTGAGTAAATAATTCCATAATAAAACAAAATCATGGGTATTATACTAGTTGAATGACCACATGAACCATCAATATTATTTCCATAATGAGGGAATGCATAATGCCAGACATTCTGAAACATTTTTTCAAGGCCTCGGCAAGACTTCTAAAAATGATTAAGGCCTCGACCAAAACCATATATCAAATTGGGAAAGGGCCTCGGCACATTCCATGTCTAGTTGTCTCATGGGACCTACTGACGCATCGAGGAGCTATAGCGGGCTCCACCCATCACTTACTAAGTCCAATACATTCCTCATATGAAAAGGTTTAAACATATCATAAAGATTTGTATTAAAACTAGCATTCGAAATGTCAATAATATAACCATAAACCATGAATGGTATAAAAATAGAACATCCATAGGAAAAAATATCACAAAACCTTCAATACAATAAGGAAGTTTTGTATCATAATAAATCAACTACAAATAAACATAAAATCCATCAAAGGATATTGACATAGATGAAATGAAAACCCTTTTTAGAGAAATATCACTTTCTATTTTGAAATAATTTAAGAGTCACATAATTGTAAAGAAAAAATTTATTTTAAAAATATTATTATAATATTGTAAGGGAAGCTTTGATGAATTTATAATGGTGGAAAGTAGCTGCACTTTCCTTTTAAGTTAAAAAGAGACATTCTTACCTTAATTCTGCCAAAAAGGTTAAAAAGGACCTTGTTTGGAAAATGACGGAAAGATTCCTTTATAAAAAGTCAACCAAGGGTATAAATGACTTTAACCCATAATATATAAAATAGTAAGAATGATTTGAAATACATTTTTATGAAACATGGATGTGGATGATAAAGAGGTCTCGGCAGATAATTACGTATAAACAACCGCGGATAATGAAGAGATTGTGAAATAAACCCTTACATTGTACTTTTCCTTGGTCGAGGGTAGCTTAACCTCCTTTATAATGGTGAAATAATTGTTATTAAATTATATAATGATCATATACATTAATATTATATCATATATGATCTTTTAACATTTCTTGTTAATAATGTCTTAGTATTATCATCGTTTCAGGGTGTTAACTTACTCCTTTTACTTTATATGTTTTGTAACATAAGCCGTGTTTATTATGGATAGGTTTTATATTATTCATATAGAGAATGATATCAAGTCCTTATACATTATTTTTAATCATCAAATGAGAATTAGTTTTGAATGGATACAATGGGGAATGAATCTCATCGAGTTCGTGGATACGGTAGTCCGTACGTACGCACGGGCGAAAATATCATTATTTTGATATTAATATAATATATAATTGAATGGTATATCATATATAAATAATAATTATCATGTTATATATATTATTTACATCAATTAAACATCATGATCATACCCATCCAAATAATAATGTTCTGAATAACAATTACACCACGACGTGGAGACGGTAAGCCACACGTACGCACGTATGGTGACATATCATTCAAAGGATAGATAGAATAATGAATATGGTTGTAACATATTTATAATAACATAAGAGTATATTGAAGATACTGGAGTTATTATTTTATAACGGAAATATCAAATAAAGAAGAAGTTGAAGAAGAAAGGAACTTGAAATATGGTGGTGAAAACATTACCTCTTCTTTGGGTTCTTCCTTTTGATTTGATAAAAAGGGCTCGTTAGGTTGGATTTATGATCAAACTAAGGCCTCGAGGTTGACGTGAGGGATGTTGGGAGGATATTGGAGTATAGTTTTGCCGAGCCAAATGGAATTGAAGGTGTGAATTAGTGAGAAGGGGGAGTTCCCTTTTATAAGAGCGGTGAGGGGCACCTTAGGAAAAGCAAGAAATATTATTTTATAACAAATTCATATTCGGTTTATAATGGCTCCAAAGTGTATTAATTAAAGTTTAAGGTGGGTATAGGTAAAAAAACACTCAAAAAATAGGTTTTAGACAGGTTTGGGTCACAATATTAACTTTATCTTTTTGGTTTAACTCTTAGTTAAATAGTTTGACATTTACCATGTCTCTTTGTAATTTTATATTATATAGTTAATAAATTTACTATATTCTTCCAAGAGACCCCCCAAGTGTTCCATTAATGACACACCTATTATTATATTAGTCCATTGGCCTAAGATTATATTTGTAGGAAGAGAATATCTATTAATAATATAATATTTGTTTTAACAACTCTTTTATGTCAATTTTGACACTATTGGGTATTTTGTTTTAGATAATTTTATAACAGCATTACTACTTAGAAAAGAATTCATGTAACCAATCCTAATATGTCATATTGACCTATAAAATTAGTGTAATTCATAAAACATTTCAAATTACATTTATTTTGATATTTATAATATCAATTATTTTAATATTTCATTAATTAGGTAATTACTGCATCACTAATTTGTCATAAATAAATTAAATTTTTTAATGTCTAAAAATTATAAATAAAATAACATTACATAGTAAATATTTTTATATCTCTAATGAATATTTAAAATATAATTTATCTAATGTATAACTCTATATTAAAAATGTTTTAATAATTAAAATTTGATTTTAACTCTTTTAACTCTTCTTTAAATTAAATAATAATAAATTTCCTAATCTAAAACAAGTGAACCTAAATTATAATATTTTATTCCTAAGGTTTTTTTTGGTCGAGATACACTTGTCCCATAGAATTATGACACGTGTTAGGGTAATATTAATATCATTATTACACTTAATTACCCTATTTACTTTTAACCGCGGTAAATAAAAGTAAAAAGTTACTATTCACCAAAAAATATTTTCATGTCATTGAACCACATTTTATTTACTAATATCAACCATGACTCTAGGATTTTTGAAATTCTAATCACAGAAGTGGTAAAATTATGTTTTATGTGAATTTGAAAATTCTCCAAGGAGGTGGGTAAAAGACGGGGAAAAGTTCTAATTTTATTTATATATCTATAATAATTATAAATTGACTCCAATTAATTAATTTGAACTTATATAAAAATTATGTGTCTATTTTGACCTAAAATAAAATAAAAAAAAATAAAATATTATTTAAATAAAAATTCGGTTTTAAACTATAACTTAGTGTTTTTTCACTATTCATCAAAAATTGAATGTTTTTAGAAAAATACCAAAAATTCACCCTAAGCTAATTTCGATATTCCGAATCCAAAAATGAAGTCAATTTTGAAAGATAAAATTTATAAAATTTAAAAAAGTGGGTGTTACTATTCATAACAACTAGTTTGATTGGTTGTGACGTGTGTTAGAACTCGAAGTTGCGTACAACACACGCTACTGTATTATTCAAAGAGAAGCATACCGTGGAAGCTTGGGGTGTTACATTCTCCCCTCCTTAAAATAATTTCATCCTCGAAATTTCTAGAATACTACAACATAAAAAGACTCGGGTAGTTCTTCATCATAAGTTCCTTGGGATCCCACGTTGCCTCTTCCATCTTATGGTTTCTCCATAGAACTTTTACCAGGCGAGTCATCCGGTTTCTCAGCACTTGTTCTCTCGTATCAAGAATCTAGACAGGCTCTTCGCAATAAGACAGATCGGGTTCCAGTTATAATTTCTCACAGCTGAGTACATGCGTTGGGTCAGGCATGTATTTTCTCAACACTGATACGTGGAACACATTGTGAACTTTGGAGAGACTTGGAGGGATTTCCAAACGGTAAGCTACAACCCCAATTCATTCTAGAATTTCGAAACTTCTGATGTACCTGGGACTCAATTTTCCCCTCTTACCATAACTTATAACTCCCTTCCATGGAGATACCTTCATGAAAACATGATCTCCTACCTGTAATTACATATCCTTCCTTGGGTTATCAACATAGATCTTCTGCCTAATTTGAGCTTCTTTGATGTGGGTTTGGATTACCTTCACCTTTTCCATCGTTTCCTAAATATGTTCTGGGACACAAAGTTTTCTTTCACCAACATCATCCCAATAGGTTGGTGTGCAACATCTCTTTCCATATTATTCTTTATATGGTGCCATCTGAATACTTTAATGTAAGATATTGTTATAGGAAAAGTCTACCAAAGGTAAATATTGATCCCACACACCCTGAATGTTAAGTGAGCAGGATCTCAACATGTCTTCTAAGGGTTGAATAGTTCGTTCTGGTTGTCCATCTGTTTGTGTGTGGTTGGAAGAGATCAAATGAAGCTCAGTATCTACGGATTTCTGAATACTTTTCTAGAATCTTGATGTAAAACATAAATCATGATCAGAAACAGTCGATAGGGGTACTCCATGAAGTCTTACAACTTCATTAATATTTAATCTTTCTAGACGTTCAAGTGGTAGATCTTCTCTTATAGAAAGAAAATGTGCTGACTTGGTAAGACAATCAACAATGACCCATATTGCATCGTTCCTTCTAGGAGTCTTCGGTAGTCCCATGACAAAGTCCATCGTAATATTATCCCATTTCCACTCTGGTATGGGAAGAGGTTGCCTGACTCCTCCAGGCTGTTGCCTTCCAGCTTTCACTTGTTGAAAAACCATACATCTTGACACAAAATCAGCAATCTCCCTCTTCATGTTGTCCCACCAAAAATGTTCCTTCAAATCTCTATACATTTTGGTGCTCCCAGGGTGTATAGAAAAATTGGAACTATGAGCATCATCCAACAATTCACTTTTTTGATCAGGTATATCAGGAACACAAAGTCTCTTCCCAAACATCAAAATCCCATCTTCATACACAATGTCACTCAATCTCCCATCAGTCACAACTTTAATCTTCTTTTGAAACTCTTCATCACCAGTCTAAGAACTCTTTATCCTTTTTAGTAAAGATGGTTTGGCAACCATTTGAAAAAGTATTGATGTTTCACCTTCCATGGTGATTCCCATATCCATCTTTACTAGATCCATAAAAATAGGATCCCTTTCAACTCTCACCTTGTTCCAAACTCCATGATCCATTCTACTGAAAGCATCTGCACCTTATTTTCCTTCCCCTGGTGGTAGTGTATCGTGAAATCATTATCCTTGAAAAGTTCCAGCCATCTCCTTTGCCTCATGTTGATTTATTTCTGTGAGAAAATATACTTCATACTCTTGTGATTAGTATAAATCTGACATTTTTCACCATAGAGGTAGTGTCTCAAAATATTGAAAGCAAAGATTACAGATTCTAACTCAAGATCATGAGTAGGATAGTTTTCTCCTGAATTCTTATCTGTCGTGATGCATAGGCAATAACCTTATCATTGTGCATAAGGACACAACCAAGTCATTTCTTTGAAGAATCACTATAAATAACATACTCGTCATTCCCCAATGGTAGAGTCAGTATAAGAGAATTGAATAATATTATCTTCAGTTATTAAAAACATTCTTCCCACACTTTTTTCCAATAAAATTTAACCCCTTTACGTGTGAGCTTAGTTAATGGGTTAGCCAATCAGGAAAAATTCTGGATGAAACGTCGATAATAACCAACTAAACCAATAAAACTACGTACCTCGGTTATATTCATCGGTGCTGGCCATTCTTGGATTGCCCTGGACTTTTAAGGATCAATAGATATTCCATCCTTGGAGACAATATGGCGAAGAAAATAAATCTACTAATGCCATAATTCACACTTTCTAAACTTCCCATATAATTCATGTCTTCTAAGAGTCTTCAAGATAATGCGTAAGTGATTTTCATGATCTTGATAGATTTTGGAGTATACCAAGATATCATCAATAAATAACAATAAAAAATCATCAATATATTCCTTGAAAAATCTTTTCATTAGATCCATGAAGACAGAGGGTGCAATAGTCTATCCAAAAGGCAAAACTGTAAACTCAAAATGCCCGTACCTGGTTCGAAATGCTGTCTTCGGAATATCTTCCTTATTCCTACACAACTGATGGTATCCAGATAGAAAATAAATCATTAAAAAGTATTAAGATCCATGTAGTTTGTCAAATAAATCATCAATGGGAGGTAGGGGATACTTTTTCTTTATTGTTATAACATTAATTTCCCTGTAGTCGATACATAACCTCATAGATCCATCTTTATTCTTAACAAAAAGGACATGGGATCCCCATGGATAAACACTAGGGAAATTAAATCCCTTATTACTCAGTTCCTCTAGTTGTTTATTTAGTTGAACTAATTCCACAGTTTCAATTCTATATGGTGTCTTCGATATGGGCCTTGAACCAGGAATTAAGTCAATGGAAAACTTAATTTCTCGTTCTGGAGGATGTCCAGGTAAATCTTCTGGAAACACATCATCATATTCTTTCACAATAGGTACATCCTATATTTGAACATTCCTTTCTTCACCGATAGTTATTTCATTCTCTTCCTCCCCAATAATTGAATATAGTTGAGCTACAGTGGGTGGATCTAGATAAGAATCCGGTGGTGATGATTCCGCTCTAAAGACAAGCTGTTCTTTATAATCTTCATAAAAATTTTTAGCCTCCTTCTTCTTACAATAAATCTTCCCATCATGGTCTGAAAGGAAATCCCTACAATTTATTATATCAAATTCAATCATGGGTATAACGATGAGATCAGAAGATAAAGAACATTTATGTGCTCTAATGGGGACCGATTCACAAAACATTATTGCAATGATACTTCACATAGGAGTTTTGACTGAAAACTCCCTTATTACATAAAATTAGAAATATCTAATTTTCTAAGACAACTGGGAAGATATGAAACAATGTGATGATCCAGAATCAAATAAACCATTTTCTAAACTAGAAGAAACCATTAAATTACCTTCCACCATGTCTTTCAGAGCTTCTACCTCAGCAGTAGTGATAGCATAATCTTGGCCTTGATCCCTTGGAATTTTATAAGGTAAATTACCTTGACACTAAATACATTAATTTGCATAATGTCCCATCTCCCAAAAATTATAGCATTGGACATTAGTAGCATCTTTATTTACTTTACATTCACCAGCTAGATGGCCTTTCTGTCCACATTTGTAACATACTCCTTTTCCTTTTAGATAGGCACCAGGGTGCTTTCTTCTGCAATTACACAGTGTGTAAATTCAATTATTCCCTTATTCCCTGTTTCCATATTTCCTTTCCCAGAGTGTTCAACAGATCTCTTCTTCTCTTGCTTTTATTTAATGTTATAAGACGTAGAGAATTCATTTTCTGTCTTGATAGCACACGAGACAATAACTTCGTATGATGAGAAGGATTGTGATACTAATTCTCTATGGAGAAATAGTTTTAACCCATTAAAGAAACAATTAATCTTACTTCTTGGATTAAGTATATAATCTACATCATGCCTCGCTAACCTTGTAATGCTAGCCTCATACTTTGCAACATTCTCATCCTCCTTTTGCCTCAGACTCAGAAATTGTATTTCCATATCCGCTCGATGGTCTTGAGGAAATTATTTTTGTAAGAAAATTTAATTAAATTCCCGCTATTCCATATTTGATACTTCCTCATAATCCTTTGTGTTTTTAATCAAGGACCACCATTTATCAGCATCTCCAGTGAGGTGGTAAACTGCCATGACAACGTTTTCCCTTTCGCTACTCCCCAAAGCGTGGAATATTTTCTATATGGAATTTATCCATTTCTCATCCACTAATATATTTGTAACCCCATTGAATGTCAGTGTTTTTTTCCTCATGGATCGATCTAACATTGATCCTCCACGCTGCGGATCAGGGAGCTCGATACGGGTAAGGTTATTATTCATAACCTGAGTGAGTTGTTCCAGTATGGTGATTACCTGATCAGCACCAGTTGGATCACCCGCTCCACTATAATTATCTTGAGAAGGAGGGAAATCCCTACATGGAGTCCATGCATTGATACGATTTCCATTTCTTCTAATAGGCACCATTTCTAAACAATTACATACAATAGATTAGTTTATGAATCACAATACATAAATCCAGACTTGTAAAACACTAAACACGGATTGAACAGTTTATGGATATAATCCATAATCATAAAAATGTTTTCTTTAAGGATGTATATACTCATAAACCCTCTATAATGGTTTGTAATGAAAATGAGAATTATCCTAAGCATATCCCCTGGGAGTGTTGTAACCAAGAGTGCAGTAAGGCCTGTTGTCGTGCATCATTTCTCGTTTGAGTCTTGCTCAAAGTGATGTTTTTGGGTTTTACCCCTAGGTACATCTGTGCTAGAGCCGCCTCTACATTCTCGTATCCAAAAAGGGATGTATTCCTCGAAAAACTCACAAAATCTCAAGAATACCAAAATTCTAGGAAGTTCATATTCACTAATCCTCAAATTCCATCTTAGGTCTATGTGCCCTAATAACAGTTTATCCAAATCTAGCTTCCAAGGTTTGTACTAAACTTCCTCTGATACCAACTGTAATGCCCTGACCCCAGTTACCCAGAGTTGCTGCGTTATTACATAACAATGGCATGATCACAAAGAAATCATGTCTCGAAAGACCTATCTGTTTAGTATTATTGGAATCAATATTCATACATAAGTTCAAATTTATAGCTTGAAGAGAAATACAACACAAATATATTTCATTAGAAACATCCAAGCGTCCTAGATTATGACTACAGGTCACTCATAACGAACTTCTTCATATCTTGGGAAAATGAAACATAAGAAAGGGGTGAGCTCAAACGCTTAGTAAGGGTAAGTAATATAAAAAAATGACATAAATATTAATAATGGTGAATAATTGAAACCACATTCCTTTACCAATAATAAACATGAATACTTTTATGGAAGAAATATGAGCAGAGTAAATAATTTCCTAATAAAACATAATCATGGGTATTCTACTAGTCGAATGTCCACATGGACTATCAATATTATTTCCATAATGAGGGAATATATAATGCCGGACATTTTGAAACATTTTATTAAGGCCTCGGCCAAGACGTATAAAAATGATGAAGGCCTCAGCCAAAACCATATGTCAAATTGGGAAAGGGCCTCGGCCAATTCCATGACTAGTTGTCTCATGAGACCTACTGATGCATCGAGGAGCTATAGCAGGCTCCACCCATCACATACTAATTCTAATACATTCCTTATATGAAAATGCTTAAATATACCATAAACATATGTATTAAAACTAGCATACATAATGTCCATACTTTATCCATAAACCATGAATGGTATAAAAGTATCACATCCACAGTCAAACATATCACAAAACCTTCAATACAATATTGAAGTTTTGTATCATAATAAATCATCTTCAAATAAACATAAAATTCATCAAAGGATGTTGACATAGATGAAATCAAAACCCTTTTTAAAGAACTATATTTTTCTATTTTGAAATAATTTACGAGTCACATAATTATAAAGAAAAAAATTATTTATAAAATATTCTTATAATCTTGTAAGGGAATATTTGACGAATTTATAATGGTGGAAAATAGCCACACTTGCCGTATAAGTTAAAAAGAGACATTTTAATTCTGTCAAAAAAGTTAAAAAGGCCTTGTTTAGAAAATGATGGAAATATTCCTTTATAATACGTAAAACAAGGGTATAAATGACTTTAACCCATAGTCTATAAAATAGTAAGACTTATTTGGAATACAATTTTACAAAACATGGATGTGGATGATAAAGGGGTTCCAGTAGATGATTACGTATAAACAACCTCGGATAATGAAGAGATTGTGAAATAACCCTTTACCTTGTACTTTACCTTGATCGAGGGTTGGTTAACCTCATGTATAATAGTGAATTTTTTTTATTAAATTATACAAGGATAATATACATTAATATGATATCATATATGATATTTTAACATTTCTTGTTAATAATATCTTAGTATTATCGTCGTTTCGGGTGATAACTTACTCGTTTTCTTTTCTGTGTTTTGGAACAGAAGTCATGTTTGTTATAGATAGGTTTTATCTTATTCATATCCATAATTATATCAAGTCCTTAAACATTATTTTTAATCATCAAATGAGAATTATTCTTTAATAGATACAATGGGGAATAAATCTCATTACATTCGTGGAGACGATAGTCCGTACGTACGCACGAGCGACAATATCATTCTTTTGATATTAAAATAACATATAATTGGATGGTTTATCATATATACAGAACCTTATCATGTTATATTTATTATTTACATAAATTAAACATCATTATCATACCCATTCAAATAATAATATTTTCAATAACAATTACACCACGATGTGGAGATGGTAAGCCGTACGTACGCACGTATGGTGACATGTCATTCAAAGGATGGATAGAATAATGAATATGATTTTAAAATATTTATAATAACATAAAAATATATATATGATACTAGAGTTATAATTTTAGAATGGAAATAACAAATAATCAAGAAGTTGAAGAAGAAATGAACTTGAAAGAGGTTGGTGAAAACATTACCTCTTCTTTGGGTTTTTCCTTTTGATTTGATCAAAAGGACTCCTTAGGTTGGATTTATAATCAAACAAAGGCCTCTAGGTTTAATTGAGTGAAGTTGGGAGGATATTTGGGATGAGGTTGGCTGATCCAAATGGCTTTTAAGGTGTGGATTAGTGAGAAGGGGGGGTGCCCTTTTATAAGAGGGGTGAGGGGCACCTTAGGAAAGCTAGAAATATTATTTTATAATAAATTTATATTCAGTATATATTGGATCCAAAGTGGATTATTTAAATTTATAGGTAGGGATAGGTCTATAACCACTCAACCAATAGGTTTTATACAGGTTTGTGTCACTATATTAACTTTATATTTTTTATTTAACTCTTAGTTAAATAGTTTGACATTTTCCATGTCTCTTTGAATTTTTATATTATACAGTTAATAAAGATACTATATACTTCCAAGCGACCCAAAAGGGGTCCATTAATGATACAGATATCATTATATAAGTCCTTTGGCCGAAACATAGATTTTTAGGAATTTAATATAAATTAATAATATAAAATTTGTTTTAACAACTCTCTTTTGTCAATTTTGACACTATTGGGAATTTTGTTTTTGATAATTTCATAACAGCATTACTACTTCGAAAAAAATTCATATAAAAAGTACTAATAGGTCATATTAACCTATAAAATTAGTGTAATTCCTAATAAGGTTCAAATTACATTTATTTGGAAATTTATAATATCAATTATTTAAATATTTCATTAATTAGGTAATTACTGCATCATCATTGTGTCATAAGTAAATTAAATTTTTTAATATCTAAAAATTATAAATAAAATACCATTATGTAGGAAATATTTTTATATTTATAATTAATATTTACAATCTAATTTATCTTATGTATAACCTTAGATTAAAAATGTTTTATTAATTAAACTTTGATTTTAACTCTTTTATCTTTTCTTTGAATTAAATAATAATAAATGTCCTAATCTAAACCAAGTGGACCTAAATTATAATATTTTATTCCTATGGTTGTTTCTGGTCGAGATACACCTGTACAATATAATTATGACATGTTTTGGGGTAATATTAATATCATTTTAACCCTTAATTACCCTATTTACTTTTAACCGTGGTAAATAAAAGCAAAAAGTTACTATTCACAAAAAAATTATTCTCATCTCATTAAACCAAATTTTACTTACCGATATCAATTGTATCTCTAGGATTTTTGAAATTCCACTAACAGAAGAGGTAACATTATATTTTATGTGAATTTTCAAATTCTTCTAGGAGGTGGGTAAAAGACGGGGAAAAGTTCTAAAAAAATTTATATATCTAAAATTATTATAAATTGACTCTAATGAATTACATTGAACTTATATATGAATTACGTGTCTATTTTGACCTATAATAACTTTAAATAAAATAAATAATTATTTAAATAAAAATTCGGTTTTAAACTATAACTTAGCGTTTTTTCACTATTCATCAAAAATTGAAAGTTTTCAGAGAAATATAAAAAATTAACCCTATGCTAATTTGGATATTCCGAATCCAAAAATGAAGTACATTTTGAAAGATAAAATTTATAAAATTTCCAAAAGTGGGTATTACTATTCATAATGACTAATTTGATTGGTTGCGGTGTGTGTTAGAACTCAAAGTTGCGTACAACACACGCTACCCGATTTTCCAAAGAAAAGCGTACTGTGGAAGCTTGAGGTGTTACAGAAGGTCCAATATAGAAGATATTAAAATAAAACACATCGAAGGTCTAATATAGAGGTCATTAAAATAAAACACATCAATGGTCCATGATAGAAGACCTTAACCATTATCACATGAATGTTCTGTGCTAGAATACATTCAATTACAACACATCTAAGGTCCAATATAGAAATAATTAAACTATAGTACACCGATTCCCATGCTATAATACTATAAACTATTGTCTAATAATGGTACGATCTAATATACTGTAAACTACACCTCAATGATTATCTATATTGTAAGTCCTTAAAACAACCAATCGAAAAAAATAGTACTCATAGGGATGAAAACCCGATAAGGGAATCTTGGAAAAAAGTTGTGTCTCTTCTAACTGGATATACATTTTTTGTGACCCATTAAATATTGAGATTTTATAAGATTAATTAGACATAATACATTTCATTTCCAAAACAAGATAGAAGGTGACTTGAGAATAAGACATTTCCATTCCCACTATGTCTTACTCCATATAAATATTCGGAAAAAGTTAAGGAAAATAAATAAAAAGACACAAATATTTTAGGGATCACCATATGACCATAAAAAAATTCAAAATATTCTCGCTAATTCCCCTTAATTAGGAAGTATTTAGAGAGTTATACCTTTATAAAGGATAAAATACCCAAATTATCCTTGTAAAACCATATGATCTCAAGACAAATGGATCAAGGGAATCAATGAATAATTTCATGTCAGCAAGTATTCATGAACATTTAACAAGAGAAAAATATTGAAAATAAAGAACTCAAATCAAAGCAATTTTATTTGCTTGATTTTACAAAAAACAGATGGGAATCCTGGGCGACCTAAGAAAAATATCCACCAACACATTGGTCTATACCTAGGAAATAATCACAAAAAAGTGAAATTTCCATTCCCACAAATGATCTTTATCTATGTATGTAAATCATCAAAAACTTCTTTATCGATGAACCTATGATCCTTATTTAAATGTTTAATTTTCATAGTGATATATATCATAACTACGTACGACTGAATCCATATTTTCCTCGGATATACAGAGACCTACATGTAGCTTACATCAGATCTAGCCATAAGTGGCATTCCACCAATTCCTTGTTCCATTCTAAAATTTACATAAATTCTTTCCCCAGGGTTCACATTCCCCCATGTCAATGTTAATTCCTATATTTTATTTAGGTGAGAATTTGTGACCAAAGGTCTTATATTCATAATTATTAAAAAATTAATCATTTGTCAAGATGGAATAATCCTCTCATGGAGCATAGTATCATGGTTGTTTAGATATTTATATATGTGGTAATGTGATCTATGTTTAAATTAGAATCATATTCTTTTAATTTTGAATTAATCTCATTTTGGGGGGAATTATGTTTGAAACTATAATTTTACTTCCTTCAGTATTCTGCACAGGGTTTTAGATGTTTTATGAAATTGGAAAATACTGATATTCTACATAAAAGACTAAAAGGATCCATCTTGGAAGAAAATATTTTATTTAAGGGTTGGAAATTTGTTTTACACTTTACAATTTGAATTTTATTTTATGCAGTTGAGAGTTTCATTACCACCCTTTTCCAAAAAAATAAGTCCATCCCACATAAAATACAAGAAAAGGATCAACCATTGGCCCATATGGGACCTATGTTCACCATGACCAATGGGATCCAGCTGGGCTAGTAAGTGGATGACAGAAGGCATAGCGGCATCCAAAACTGAGCAGGCATGTGTGTAGGGCCTGTAGTTCATGAACTTGATGGTGAAAATAGTACAACCAAGATGCTTGGTTGTCCGAAGCGAGGGTGGAGGTGTGTGTAGGTTGTACGAGTGCTGTACCAAGTTTCATGATCAACTGAATAGTAGTCATTACTTTTCATATATATTGGAGGGATTTACCATGGAGATCTCATTGTGAGACAACATTTTCATGCGTATTGTCCATGCTATGATATCATAAATATCTGATCAAAACTCTTGATGAACTCACTCATCCACTTCAATCCCACATATATTGAGTTCAAATTATGTCTATCCTAGGATGTGTAAAATCATATCAAATCTATGTGGTATGAGAACTCCATCTTCAACCTCAAGCTCGTTCTCCGCTCTCAAGAACTATTGGTTAAACATGATAAGATTCCACTCACGTGATCACTCAGTGAACACCATAACCAAAATATTCAATCCCTCACTGATAACTGAGTGATTTTGAGTTAAGGAACATGATCTATCCTGATACACAATAGAAAATACAAGTGGAATTCCGTAAGATATCCCAACCACAC
The DNA here is from genome assembly GCA_963277665.1 of Viscum album. NCBI lineage: Eukaryota > Viridiplantae > Streptophyta > Magnoliopsida > Santalales > Viscaceae > Viscum > Viscum album. Next base: position 1,434,294,552 of record OY728141.1, read on the forward strand.
ATGACGACATAACAGGATCCTACATTGATCATGTGATCTTAGAGGATAATATCCCTAGATTATTCATCATAATTTTATAACCATTATCTCTTAATTATTTAGGTTGGTTTTTCATTAGAATTAATTTGAATTTATTATGGTTTATCGTGCATAATATCTGTAGTAAAACATAGCACCCTAAGACACTGATCATGAGATCATTGGAGGACTATCACATGATGGTATGAAGATCACATGAAGATAACATGCAGCCGTATGATTTTGATCCAAAAAAATATCCACCACCTTAGTCAGAACATGTGAAATCTGACCTGTGAAAAGAGACACTGACCTCGGCCTACCTCAACATATAAACACACTCTCCTCATTAAAAAAAGGAATGCATGGTGAGTAAAGGGAGAAGTGGATAAGTAAAGGGTAGGAAAAATAATAATTAGAAACCATCCCTGAAGATCCTCCTCAAGTGTTCCCAATAACAAATTCTATGACCACATTAAGCTTATGTGATCTAATGAAAAACAAAGAATCATATCATTCCTAGTTCATACAGGTTAATCCTGAGAATGCATGGTATCCTCCATTGTTTGGGTTTAGCAAGTTAAAAAAAGAAGGTTCATCATCATTGGAAATCCCAGTGTGAAACCCCTGCAATCATAAAAAAGTCTTCCTGAAGGACCTTCATGTAGATCACAAGATCACATAAGTGATGGAATTCCATGGGATGTGATAATTCAAGCCCTATAATGCACTGATCACCCCTACTTGTGCTCAAGAATATGTTACAATGTACATGAAAACCACCAATATCCTGAACACCAATAGAAATGTTGTATTGAAATGATAGAATAAAACCATCAACATGGTTCTCTCAGCCAGAAAACACCACCACAGGTCCTTGGAATGGTGGAAGAGACCATCGAAATACCCTTTGTTGATGGAACATTAACTCCTAGAACAAGGATCTTTATGAGTGTGAAGCACTATCGTGAATCCATGATTAAGTGGGATCCTTACCCTATCCTTGGAATCTAGGACAGATATTCCCCAACACATACCCTCTACAAATTTTATGCCTCTATGTATCCTTGAATAGGAGATCACATGTTCCCTTGGTATTGTGGTACGAGGAGTAATTAGGTCATTCAATACCTACATGTGGCCTTGTAGGTGACCATCTTTAAATGAATAATCCCCACATGAACCCCTTAAATGCCTGACAACCAATGAGGAAATCGACTAACATGCAATGCACCCTCTTAATACATTTTACACCATCTACTATGTATAATACCTAAAAAATAGACCCACTAATGTCAATTAATCCCTCACAATAACCCCTTGGAGGTCATGTGGATCACATGAACTGGAACCTATTTATGGTTCCATCATGTTTGCACCACTTCTCATGTGCATTGATGTGACACCCATATAAGATCCCTCACATTTCCATGAGGACCCTGGGAGTTGTGGATGTTGAATAAACCCACTAGTAATAAAATATCTTTCCACAATTATATTTCCCATATAAACATGTGACATGATCTATTAGGTAATGAAACATAAACACTTGGATGGATGAAAGATCATAAAAATGTCCACAAGAACACTCTACAAGATTATCTTCATGTCACACAATCATAATATTACCTATTGATACTATAATGTAATTGGGAGACCTTGGACAAGTCTAGTTGATCAAAAAACAAAGACTGGAAATTTTAGTTTGATTACTTAATACCCGATGGACATGACACCATTTCCACAATTTAGTTCAATGATAATCCATGTTGATCGGGCGACAACCCGTTGACATTTCTCCATTATCACAAGAGTGATTCTGGGCAAGTCAGGATGATCTCATGGCACCTTATCGACGGGTCAACATGATCATGAAATTCCCCATTAACATGTTATCATTTTCCTGTTAAATTATGAATTTTAATCATCTTGATCATTTAATAGTACCTAGTATTTTTTAATTCGATCATGCAGAAGACCCCAAACATGTCTGTTTTGATTATGTGATGCGTCATGGACATACCCGCTTCACTGCTTAAAAGGTTTTAAGATAGGATAGATGATCATGTAAAAGACCCTAACCATGTCCACATTGGTCATATAGAATATCTTTTAGATCCCAACATAGGTCATGAGAGTCATTGTGAACATGTCGTGATGAAACCCTTGTACGCATCTTCTATAAAAAATATACACCCATAATATGTCAAGAAGGAAACTATGACAGGTCCAACCAGAATCCAAGATGTTCTAGGAACATCCCTTATGAAATATTGAAATTTTCTAGGAGTCCCATTTGTATGAAAGAAATGTGGACACCAGTCAGGAACCATTGGCCACATTCCCCTTTTATAAGGGAAGTATCTGTGATGAGCTAAATTTACACTCTCACAAAACCCTATTGGTGTCATGCTCTCAGGAATAAATTTTATGAGTATATGATAGGGAATACTCAGTTTTTAATCCATGATCAGTAGGATAGACTTAGTGTGTAATCCCTAATCAATGGGGGTATCTCCTATGTGTAATCCCCGACATGTTAACTACAAGGACTCTAAATCTTGCAATAACTAATAAATATAGGACACTTTCCTTTTGCATGAGCTTAAACAGGTATCCCATTAAGTGTAAGTCCCTTGAAGTCCTATTTATTCCAAACATAGGGGACTAAATTATCCCATAGAAATTCCATTCATCCTCATCCATCAAAAAATGAGAATTGGGGTCATGCACATTCATTATTTTAAGTATATTCCCCGATTATGCCATAAATTACCTCAAACCCATCAACGGGTTAGGGGACCAACTGAACTATGATGAATCTAATTCCAAATATAAAAAATGAGATAAAGGAAACATTTCTTATTCCCATAATCCTTATCATATCCTCCCTGATATGGGAAATCATGACTCTCAATGGAAAATATTAATGTATAATCCCTATATGTTAATACCCTCATGCAATGTGTTTGATATGCAATTATCTCTTATTTCTCGCACTAACAATAGATCAGGTGGGATTAGATAATAGTGATGATTATATCAAAATAATGTTGAAAATTCACCCTATGCGTGATCTTTACCTTTTTGGATTTAATTCTGATTACGTATCATCTGGCTTAAAGGGAAATACCCCTAAAGAAGAAATCAAGGGAAGTCTTATATGAATAACCCAGAAATAAGGCCTCTGTTATCATATATCTCATGACACATATTACTCTTATAAGTACTAAATTGACCTTAATTTATATATAAAATAAGATATGTATGATGCGTCATTGAGGTATGAGCCTGATATTTATGTCCTTACCACATGATGTTAAACAACATGGATGGGTCTATCCACACATCCTTAAACTATTCCAAACAAAATTTGTGGGTGTCGATTCCAATTTTCACAAGATATGTTGGACTCCTCACATAGGTTCATTGCAATCTATGAGACTCCAACTTCCTTCCTTGACTACAAAAACCTCCATCGTGCCCGAATATGAATATAACCCAGAGAAACAAAAATGAATAAGAGAGCAATAGAAAACCCATTATAAACACTCACTAGTTCTTTTAAATACATCTTCATGATCCGTCCATTGAAACAAGATTAACTATTCCCATATTGGGTTTGGGAAGGATTTGATGAACCTATCTCAAATATGTAAGTGATTCCTAGAGAAGGGAAAAGTTCCATCCCAAAGTGTGTGATCAGCCCAAAATCCCATCCTCTTTACTAATGTGAGTTCCTAATCATCATTGGGAATGAAACCCTAATGGACCACATACCTTTGGAAATTAGGTTTATACTAATTTATGGATGTGGTAACCATTGGGAATTTCGAGTGATTACTAAAAAAATTTCAAATCTGATTTGAGGGATTGAGAAAGGCCTTCAACCCCCTGTAATCAAACTGTGAGGTGAATTTCCATTCCATGTCTCTATTTCCTAATAAAATAATCACATTTACCCCTATTTGAAAAAATAAATAGATAAATATTTTATCCTCTATAAAAAAACATGTAAAGTTATATTTTTCTCTGAAAGAACTTTTTGAAATTGATGAATCATAAAAAATGTGTATTTAACAAATCATCTCATACTTGTTCCCAAAAATTCATTCTAACCGAAAATGTTTTCCAATCATTTAAGGGAAATAAAATGAAGACACATATATTTAACTTATATTCATTTGACCATGATTAAATAATTAAATTTAAAATCTAGTGGTAGTGACAATTTAATTCATCCCATCCATGTAAAATATAATCTAAACCAATTCATCATTTGAAATTTAACTCCATTATATTTAAAAAACATGTAAAAGAAAAATTATTTTTCATATAACATTCAAATTGTGGAAATAATTTCTATAACATTTATAAAAATTATGGAAATTCCATGGAACATAAAAAATCCTTGTTTTGTATATTGGATAATAAAATCATATTGAATGATTACTATTCCATACTAACAACATTATTATTCAATGAAATTTATGGGATTATTGAAGAAAAAATTTAATAAACTAAAATTTATTCTTATTATTCTATCTTTCACCAACTAGTACTAATTATATAGTTATTTAGAACCATGAAATCATATGCCTATTTCATATACATTTTGAATTCATTGATAATATCTAGAAAAAATTATATAGATTCAATAATATTATTGAAATAATACTCATATGAGAATAAGATAAATTCTCTAACATTAATAATCAACTTTTCCACCCTTTATTGTTTGTTATTGAATTAAAAAAGTCATAAAACATGTGTATTTAATATAAACATATCATTTCATTTAATCATATTTTGTTTAAATGAACTAATAAAGAGTTAAATGAGATAAAAGAAACATCTTATGATATGTTTATCTATGCTTCTAGTTTCAAATCTATCAATGTAGAAACTCCTTTTCACTATTACTTGATGAAAAAATTAAAGCATTAATTCCTTTCATGTCCTAAAATTAGTTATATTTAGAAATCAATGTAAAAAAATAGTATAGACCAGTCAAATAATAGAATTTATTCAAATAATAATTAATAATTTATAGAAACATTTTGTCTCTTCTAGTCGTCAATATATTCAATCATATTTAATATCATTAGACACATCCAATAGAATTTAGTATATGCTATTTATCAATTTTATCCAATTTTTATCTACTTCATTTAAATAAATAAATAGATTCCTATATAATTTCATAAATATCTAGATTTAATTGAAGATGAAATTCAACACTTTGATACTAAGGATGAAACTGTTTTGACAAATAAAACATTCCTTATGAATTTTTCTTAAATAAAAAATCATTCCTAAGAACATTTTTCAAGTTACCAATAATAATATATATATACCTTAACATACTCATTCACAAGGATTAGTTATAATGTTTTGATTAATGATGATGATGATATTATGAAAAATATAATCTTTTATCAGATTAACAACATGTTTTAATAAATATTTTAACTATACTTTATTAAAATGAACTCCCATTAAAATTATGAACCCTTTAAAAACTTATCATATCCATTAGTGATCCATAGTACATATTTAACTATGTAATGAGTCCTCTATTGAGTATCTATCAAAAATCAATCCTTTATTTAAGGAATCATCCAAATAATATCATATATTACCCTTGGATAGTTGAGAATATAACCCGTGTTCTAATTCATCATATGGATAAACCCAACTCCTTTCATATGGTATCATTTCCATGGGTTTTCTAGATAAGTGCGACCTATTTAAAATATCATAAAAAGATTAATAAAAATCAACCTAGGGTAACCCATCTATGGAAGAACCTTCCCAATGATTATTTAGTTTCTCACATTAATTGATTTCCTTATACAATATAATCATGGGGCACCTTATTTTTAAAGAACATACCTAGTTGGATGATTGAGATCTTCAGAAGAGTAACATTATAAGTAACATGACACATAATATTTGAAGGGGATTTTAATATTACCATCTTATCTCATGTTATTTCCATTTATATATTCATTGTTATAGTACTTTAGTTTGGAATAAATTCCCACAAGTAAACCAATATATTTGAACTATATTGATGAGAAACCCATTACAAAACCCATAAATTTCTGTTTCTCTACCAAAAATAATATCCAAAAAATATTCATACATAACTAGATTTCCCATATAGATAAGGTAAATTAAAACTTCATATAAAGGCATAAAATTATATGAATTAAAAAATATACAAATGTGTTAGCCCAGAGAATCAATTTTCTAACCATATTCAGATTCATAGAAATGGCACATGCCTCCATGTAAATAGGTAGTCCGACCAAAAGTCCCCCTACTTGGGGATACATTACTCAAGTTATAATCCAATTAATCATAACTATAACATCTAATATGACCAAAAAAATATTCAGAAACTAAATTAAATCTCATATCATTAATTTGAAAATGTGGTAATGGTATATGATGAAGTAAATTCATTATAAAGTTATTTATAGATTAAAAACTAAAGAATTTATCTTAAATAAAATTTATCATATAATGTTTGGCATAAATAATTTCATAATATAAGAAATATAAACCCATGACTATAATATGGAATAACTTTTAAATAAATGAACCATTTAAATATTTAACCATGAGGTAAACATTTATTAAATTTTCACAAGTAAAAGAAAATTATAAATTCGTTCAAAATTCTATATTTTACATTATGTATATTCTATAGTTATAAATAAAAAAATTTACATTCAATTAGAAATTTTTAATATAAGAAAATTATATTCAAGAAAATATGATCTATTAAATATTTATCATTATATAGAAATTTTAATTTTAAATATATAATATTATATTAATTATAAAATTATTATATTCAATTTATTTTCTATAAACATTCTACATAATCTAAATATTATTACTTAATCAATATTTAAAATATGATCATATCATTAGTCACAAAATACATGATGTGGGTTAAATATTACAGAAATACTGTCAATTTGTATTTTAATAATTCACATTTTCTAATTATAATCTATTTGTTATTTAAGTATTAAGATTTTATTTTTTAACTGCATTTCATTTTTACCCTTTATTATTATATATGATTATTTATAAATAAGAAAATTTATTTCTAGATCATAATCTATGGAATATAATTTTTTATAATGTATTTACAATATTATCATTTTTATGTTGGGAAAAATTGAAGTTAAATGAACATATATTTAATTAATTATAAACCATTTATTTTTAATTTATTAATTTATTAATTTATAAACACATTAAAAATTAAATATTCCAAATTACTATTTTATAATTAAATATCATTTTTTCATAAAACATGAAATAAAATTTACAACCATTTAATTTGTTGAAATCAATTTTTATAAATGTTTTTATATACCATTACACTGAATGTATGTCTTTCATAATTGTATCAAACTTTTAACCTTGAAAAGATAATCTTCTCAATAGTAACTATTCTATACATTCATATAGATATGTGTATAAGGGTATTACCTTATATAGATCCAACAGGTAGTTCTTAGGTAAATATATGACATTGTATACCTTTACACTCCTAAAAAATTTAGTACATAATGGTACTCAGAATATTACCTTCACATGCATATTTCAAGGGTAACGATTACTACACCTTTACACATAAGGATAAAGTGTGATGATCTTTATATATACCCCTTTGTTCATGTAAGAGTATGTAGTCATTTAACATAACTAAACTTTAGGGAAATCCATATTACCCTTATGTATCATCATATCATGTTGGGGGTATATAGACTTATACTCTTACAGTCCCCTTTACATGTATCAGTATTCTCATGTGACCCTTATATAGATAAATATATATATGGTTTACAATAGATAACCATTAAACAAACCACACCTTATAAGGCCGAATCCTCAGATACACTTACACATCTCATCATTATAAGGGTAAGTTCTTAGTCACCTTTATATACCCCAACTATGTTAGGGTATACCCTTTATGAAACCAACTTTTCTGAAAATGAAATGCTTCTCTGTATTTGAAGTTTCATTATTTAGTTAATTATATGTTTCATAAAACATAATCTTGGATTATTTTAATACCATTGAATGGATTTGTTAGATTCCAATAGAAAATATCAGATCAAGTTGAATAGATTAGAACCTCATGTCTGAGGATCCCCATGGAACAAATATAAAATATCGTAAAATACTAAGAAGTAGAAAAATGTAAAATTAATACATTACATATAGGATTGAATTACAACCCATGATCATCATTTGAATAGTTTTATAACGATCTCCAATGTCTCAAACCTAAGCATCACACCTATTTTGGTTTCCAAATGCTGATCTGAATCATAATATATTCGAGTGGGATTCACCAACCTCCATGAGGTGATAACATATCAGAGTAGAAAAGAGGAAAATAAAGGAGCACATCAGGGCCGATAAGATTTTATATGGATGATGAAGAATACACACTTCAATCACATGTTAATAGTTAAATAAGAACAAAAGGACCATCATTTACTACCCTCTCATTTATTCATGCATTGAAAAATAATAATAAATACCATGTGTAGTTTATGAATTCATTTTACACATTTACCACTTAATTAATTATATCTTATGAAATAGTTTATTTAAATGATATAATAGATGGATAATGGTTCAGGTATCCAATACAAACAGAATAATATACGTGATTCATGTAAATTATAATTTTCATGCCATGTGATATACTACACATTAATATATCATATATAATTTGTATTTTTGCAAATATTCTTTAGTATAAAAAATATTTGAAAAGAAAATAACTAATAAAAAAATCTTATTAATACATAATATATAAGGATATTACTAAAAACTGTAGCCATATAAAATAAATTTGAAATCTTTGTAAATATTTTTTTTTCTTTTAGGAAAATATGTATTCTAGATTAAATAAATATAAGATCTCTAATAATATATTCTTTGGATAAAATTTAGGTGTATCAAATCATCATATAATTTCAATTATAAAAATTTTATTTAATAAATTAAAAAATTTATAAATAAAAACATTATTATATTTTCTCTAATTTTAACTAGTATATTATTAGAATAGTGAAACGTTTATTTATCAAAAAATATTTGGTTTGCAGAAAGAAAAATTTCTCAAAAATAGATGGATTTAATTTACTTGATACATGTTATATTATAAATGATTATATTTCACTATGACTATATATAAAAAATTAAATTACATATTTTATTAATCATTATATTGTTTCTAATACAATGTAATATCATGAATTTTCGTGAATCCAATTATGAATTTATGAATTATTTAAAATCCAACCATCACAATATAATCATCACATAGATATTTTTGTGTTAAATTAATATTTATATAATATATTTAATTAATATTTAGTTACAAATAGTTTTTTAGTAATCCATGATAAAAAAAATAAGATATTCAAAATAAAAATAAATCTGTGGAATATAGAGTTAGATGATTACATATCCTTATAATTTTTGTATACATCTTGATGTTTTGGTTTATAATAATTATTTATTCTAATTATTATAGTTTAATGAGATTAGAACCATTGGATGTGACCTATTAAATTGAATATATTTTTTAAATAAAATAAGGATCTTGAATGAGTAAGGGAGCTTCATTCATGCGTGTATTATTTTTTTGGTTAATAGTTGTAAATTTTTTTCAATTTATTCCACAACACCATGAGACTAGGGATTATTCTTTTTGAAATTATATACTATTTATAATAATTAAATCAAAATACTATCATTATTATAAAAATATATACTTATTCATAAATTAATGCCAATTTTTTTGAGTAGTGGTTTCTTTTGATAGAAACAAATAACACTTATAATATATTATAATAATCATATTATTAATCTATATCATGTATTAAAAATTTATATAAAATTTATATAAAATATATCTTATTTTTATAATTAATAATTAATTTTTTTATAATTTTTGTATAATTTTATTAATTTTAGTCTAGTTTATTAAAATAATAAATAAATTACACATGTTTATCTAATTTTTATATTTATTATTTAGAATATTCAATATTGAATGTATATACAACCTTTTTTAGATGAATATTTTTAATTTTATGGATTTCTATTTAAATCTAATTTTTTTAAAATAATTTGTGACACATTGATAAAATTTAAAAAATTTCTATAATGGTATTTTATACAAGATATCAATGAATCTATAATTACTTTCAGAAATGTGATGCATTCCAATTTGATACATGGTGTGGCTGGTATCATTTAATGCTATATATATTAAAAAGGTCATTTGTAGTACAACAAACATGTTCCATACAGAAAACATAGAAAATAAATATATATATTCCTGACACAAAAATATAATGATATTTTATTAATTTGTGACCTATCAAAATTATCCTCTAATCAATCAAGAAAATGGTGTGATTGGTAAGAATTAAATTACATGTTTTAAATTAAAAATTTATATTTATAAATAAATAATGGAACATATTAAAAAATATTAAAATTCTCATGAATTTTCTTGAAACATGAGGTCATTGATCCATGGTTCATATGAGTCCTTTATAAAATAACCACATGTCAATCTGAGACAAAATGCGTCTAGTATGACTGAAACATGATTCTTGTGGTGTAAAATTTATAGTTTAGTTTGAAATAAAAATCACATTTTGAAAAGAAAGAAACAATTCCTAGATAATCAATATACATTAAGAATATGATATATGAATCATTTGGTACCATTATTTATTAACCTAACAATAATCTGACACACAATATGAATAGTGTGACTAAAAGTATGTGTTTTCATTTAAATATGATATTTAAATTCAATCCTTTTTTAACAACCTAAAAATGAAAAAATATCCAATTTTTGTGACACCAATTGAAAAAATTACCTGATTTTTTATTAACATGTAAAAATTAACCAAATATCAATTTTACACATTATGAGGATTGTATTACTAAATATCTATGTTTTAAGATTAAATTAAAATCATAGTTCAAAACACATGTCACATAACCCAAAATAATAAACCAATATTATATTATCATAGTAATTTGGGAAATAAATTGGATATTCATTGAAAAACAATAAACATAAATCTAAAATTAATATGAAAATCATTGGGGATAATGATAATTAATGTGCATTTTTTTAATATAAATATTAATTTCTATTAAAAACAAATTTCCCATACTAAAAAACAAAAAAAATGCACTCTTATTTACATGACACATCAGTAAAAACCATAAATTATTTTGGACATGACTGAATTGTACAAACATAAATTCGATTTTTGATGTGGCTCGTATGAATTAGTATATATATTTTTTATTAAAAGTGATAATGTAATTCAAAACCTATATCAAATAATAAAAATCACAAAAAATAATATTTTTTAAGATTATTTAAGACAATAAAACCTTATTTATTTTTTAGGTAAATTGAATAACCATACCTTAATCCAACATATGGTGTTCCTGGTATGATCATAAGATAGTTTTAAAGATTAAGAGTTACATATTATAGTTTAAAACAACTGTCATGCCAGTTTTAAGGTTGAGTAGTTAATTTTGAGTAGATGCTCGATAATTTTTTAAATGGTTTTAGTGATTAATATTTATATTATTTTCAAAAAAACACTGGATTTATTAATTAATAATATTTTAAAATATAAAATTTATTTAATTTATAAAAATAAATATCTTAACATACTCATTCTTCTTTACTATTTTGAATCAATTCGGTTACTATTTGAGTTGTATAATAATTTCACTGATGAATCCATACTAGTATTCCTCTTGTGATATCCATAAATATTACATGGATCATAGAATCTTTCCCATTGTTTCTTAGGAGACATGTAAAAGAAACTCTGTGGATTTCAACATTCCCCATAGATCGAAGAAGTAATTTTCTATTGTTCTATTGGTTGAGAGATGGAGGAGGAGGATTGTCTCTCTTAGTGTTGAGAGTGTTCTTAACAAGTTATCACTGGTGATGTAAATAATTATGTAAGGATTATATCATTGAAAAAAATATATTTTACACCATAGAAAAATTATATAAACAAATATATATACTTATGGTTAATTAATTAATACTCTTATATATTCCATGTATCTAATTATATATAAATTTAAAATCCCATGTTAATTTAGTGACCCAACCCCAAATAGTCTAGAGCTGATGTCTGCTGCCAATTATATTGGCATGATTACAAGGAATAAATCCACGAATGACCGAAAGATTTGTAGTCTTAGAAAACCAAATTTGTAAACGAGTATTGTATTATAAAAAATAAACTAATTAAAACTTATTTCTTAAATCAAAATAATTAACATTGAGGACAACTCTAATTCATCAAGTATATCCCTACATATCATTCATAGTAATCTTATTAGATTACTGGGGAAAGAAACATAAAAATGGTGAGATAAAATTCTTAGTAATGGAAATATATAGATGAAACAATAATGAATCAATGAGATTAATAATTATGGAATGGAAAATAATAGAACCCACATATAATATAATCAACAAAAGTAGAAGCCTGTGAATAAACAATATTGAAATATAATAGATAGAAACATGTGGCATTCCAATAACTAGATAAGGAAAAATGAATTTTCAAAGGTAAGAAACTAAAATAAATTCTATTTAATCAATGAACATAAATGAAATGTATCCATAGATATATCGGTATAAAATCTCATGGATGAATAATAACTAAATCTAGATGAGTGAAATGATTTCTTAATGGATTTCATGTTTGAGTCATCTGAAAACCTATACCATCCAGACCATTCCCAAATCTGGTATAAAACTATGCATAGAATCATTTAATTTTTGCAACCAATTTTTCTCGTGAGAAACTATTGATGAATTAAGGAGATATATAATGTCTGAGATCACCAATCATTACCATTCCAAAGCATTACTCATATAGATTAATCCGAAAAATAATATGCCTTGTCAAATATCTGTATTGAATAAAGAATAAAAAATTATCTATGTCTCCCCAAATAATCATATAACTATAAAAGTGGAAACTGTATGTGAAATTACATATGGTTTAGGAAATACTAAAATCCATGATAAATGAAATGGAGAATTTGGTGAAATTCAATGTTCAATGATTGTAAGAGATTGACTATTTATAGAGGATTAACAAATGATTCAAGGAAGTAAATGTGAATACTATCCTTGGGCTAATAAATAAAATACCATATAGAAGAATAATATGGATGGTATCAACACCACAAATCCTAAGTAGAGTAAAAATAGATTGATATTTTTTTTGTGAATAAAAATACAATAAAATATTATTTTAAAATAATTCTTGAGAAAAATATAATTTTTTTAAAAACCTTTTGAAATCCATTTCATTGAAAATAACTTTTTAATACATTTTCATTAAAAATATACCTTTCAGAAATTCAAATGAATCTTTAAATAAATAATGAAGATAAAATTCCTATGTGCCATTCGATGTAAAAGGAACATCCCTTTTTCATGGTAAAATTGTTAGAAAAAATGAAATTTTTGGAATGTGACAAGAAGATTCATTTTAAAACATTGGTACAATACATAAATTATAAAACTTTCATTACCAAAATATTTTGAATTTTTTTTAATAAAAAATGGTTTTTAGTAGAATATAGGTTCTCCAACTAAAGAGAGAAATAAAGTTGTGTTGTATGATTTAATTTTCTAAAACAAATTGTGTACCAAAGAGTGGAAAATTGATAATAATACTTGAAATTGGTAATTAATAACCATAATATATGAAAATGAAATTACATTATTTACAAAAAAATACAATTTAATAATCATTAATGTTATTGTTGAGGAAAATAATCATTAAACATTCCAAAGTGTCTCCTACAACATTGAAACATGTTAAATCATAAACTTACTAAAGGAATAACATTAAATTAATTTCTAAAATAGCATGATGATAAAAGGATTAATAATATAATATAAAAAATTTAGTAGATACAACACACAAAAGTTGTATTTGGTTTTCAAGATATTTATCTCCCAAATGTAAAAAAGGATAGATGATAATCCCTTACTTCGAATTTCCTTTTGTGTGAAAATCCTTTAACATCCTACATAAAAAACTTATGTTAATTTTATACATTCTTGATAACCTTTTTCATGTTTATAATTAATTTTATTTCACTTATTTACTATGTTTTATACAACTAGTTAATCAATTATATTTACATTGGGAGTTTTGACCAAATTCTGTTTATGTGTCAAAAATTACTTTGGTTGTTCATCTATGGTTAAGGGATCATTTTATAAATTCACTAGATTTATATTCAAGACATAATAATTATATTTATACATAAATTATACTTTTAAAACCAAAAATTAGATATGTTTTTGAAAAATGCATCTCCGTTACAATCATGGAGACGGTAGGCCATACATATGCATGTATAACGTTCTAATTTTAAATTATCATTACGGGAATAAGTTCATAAGAATAATATATTTATAGAATAATAATTATATATTAAATACCATATTATTTAATCATATATACTTATATATAAGTCTTGTGATGAAAAAGGAATCACATCACGTCATGGAGGGGGTAGTCCACACATCCACGAATAACATTATCATTTTTTAAATGTGTGAAAAGATAAAAAATAAAACTATATATAAATAATTAAATAAATTTAATTAGGTAATTAATATAATAGAGTTTTTTATGTCTCATATGTTTAATTAGAATAATATTTTTTATATTACTTGTATCCTGTGAAAGAATCAAATCGCTTTGAGTGGGAAGTAGTACACACTTCCTCAAATGATGTTATCATATTAACGTAAAATGGGAATTATTAAAGGTATGTGTTATAAAAGAAATAAAAAATTATAAATTAATAATAAATATAATATACACCATATATAAATAGAATTTACATCATAATTTCTACCATGATAGGTGGTAATGAAGAAATGAACAATCATCATTTCATGAGGTAGTAGTTCAGCGTACACAGAAATAGTATTTTAATTACCTGTTAGTTGGAGGTGTGTGTATGTTTTGGTAGAAAACCTTACATAAAAATCCCTTTTATACTGAGGATACTGTGTTTATTATATAATCATGGATGAAATTGTTTTTAGTGGGTGTAGAATGGAAATGAAACCAACGAGTTTGAGAGAAGACGTTACCTCTTAATTGGGTAAGTTCTTATAGTTTGTACCAAAAGGATGACATGGATGGATTTATTTCTAAAGAGAGACTCCAAGAATGAGGGTATGGATTTTGGGAATCTATATGGGCAGATCTTGGATGATCTCAAGTGGTTTTATAGGTGCGAGGAATAAGGAGAGTTGGTGGCCTTTTGTAATGGAGGAAAAGGACACACTTGGTATTTTTAAAAAGAAGTTAGATGTAACCACATTTTTACCTAAACAAAGTTATGAAAAACAAAAAAAAACCATATAATGTAATATTTATGGAGAAATATAGCCTTATAATGGTTATTGGACAAGTGGATAGGTCCCATGGGCCCTAAATTAAAGCTTTAATCCTATATTAAACATTATTTTACCTTATTAATTGAAATTAATTTTAATTACATTCACTAATATCTTTGTAAAAAAAGTAGTTTTTTAAATTAATTATGAATTACTCTTATTCCAAATTTGGAAGCCATTTTTCTAAATTCCAATCAATTAATTATCTGAAATTGATTTAATGTTTGTCTTGTAATCGGAATGACAATGCAGGTTTTTAAATTAAAAACATTCGAATGTTTTCTATGTTTTAATAATCAATTTCAATATGAAATTTATTCCAATGAATAAAATTTAATTAATTGATAAAAAAATTATATAATTAAACATTAAAATCAATAAAAAGTTTAATTTAACCATAAACATGAATTAGATGAAAAATCGGTTTTGAATTAAATTCAGTATATTTATATATTCATTAAAAATGTCATATTTCAAAAAAATATCATTAATTAAACAAAACCTAATTATTATTTTTCAATTCATAATATTATGTTTATTCAGATATATTAAATCATTTAAAGTGTCAAAATTAATATTTAAAAGGGGTTCTCTATTAAAATATGGTAAAATGGCCTTTTAAAAATTATATATATTTTTGTATAAAATAGAGTTTGTTCTTATATTCTATCTATCAAACCTAAAGATAAATAAAATGTTGGTAACATCAAATCCATATGTCTTTGAATATTTTTAAAAGAATTATTTCAGCCAAAATTAAGGTATTAGGAAACCATTTTACTTTTAAGTCATTCTTCAAATGTTTTTCCATTCTTTTACTAACCAATATTATAAGGAAGTCATTTAAATCGATATGTTACAATTTTATATGAAAAATAAAAAAAAATTCATTTTACATTGATACAATTATTATTCACTCCCTTACCCCCAAAAATTAATTTCCAATAATTATTTTTTTATTCCCAAAGTACTAAACGAAACATTTAAAGGATCGTAAAGAGAATAAAAGAGTGACAAGTCTAATAATTTTTCTTTCACTATCTTAAAAAACCAATATGGTTCAAAAATTAATATCTAATCCTCATAAGTTAATCTATTACTTCATCAATAATATTTATTCATCAAATAGTTTAACTAAAAGTAATGAAATATTAACCAGGACATTGCGTAGGTCAGTGGTTGGCGTGAAACCCATATCGTCCATTGTTCATGGGTTCAAGATCCACAAATTTTCCAGATTTGATTTGTTGTCACCTAGATTATAGTTTTTCCTTCTCTTAAACCATGTTAACATGATTTACAATCTAAATATTATAGAAATACTTGAAATAAGGTACATTACTAAATAGAATTTTAATTAATTTTTTCAATAGAACACTAATACATAAATACTTCATCAATTTATTTACACATATGACCTTTCTTGGTCTAGGGTTTATCTATAATATAATTTGTAGGATTTATATATCATGATACATTTTCTTCAATCTAAACAAACTTATGTTTAACCAAGGATATTCATTTTAATTGTCTATTCAAATCTTTCATAGTGGTTTATAAAGAAAATGTGGATTATCTTAAGCATATCCCCCCTGGAGTGTCAACCTAGGTGTATATCAAGACCCAATGTTGTGTAACAAGTTACCCTGATTCCGGGTTGGAACAAATTGACGATGTTATTACACCTAGGTAAATATGTACTAGAAACACGTCCAATTATAGTATCCAAATAAGGATGCATTTCTAGGAACACCCACATAATATCTTCCTTATAAAAATTATAAGATGTTCTTATTTACATATCCTCAATTTCTACCTTAGTGTTATGTTTTGTAACCAATGTTTTCCTAAATATAGTTCCCAATGTTGATATTAGACATTATTTTATACCATATATAGAGACCCAACCCCAGATAACTTGGAGTTGGTGTATTATATCAATTAAATTGGCATGATTACAAGGAATCATGTCATAAAGGACCAAGAGTTTATTTGTATTGGTAAACCAAATGCATACATGAGTGTTTTATTATAAAATAATACATTATTTACAATATATTTTTTTCTTCTGAATAAATAACATTTTGGATAACTCAAATCCACCAAGTATATCCCAGCATATCTGTCGTAATACACTTCATGGATTCCTGGGGAATAAAACATAATAACAATGAGATAATTTGCACTTTATGGGAAATATATTGTGGAAGGAATAATGAATCAATTAGAATAAAAATTATGTAATGGGAAATAATAGAACACACTTACCATATAATCAACAAATTGAGAAGGAAGTGAATGAAAAATATGGGAAGGTAATACATTGAAACATGTTCCATTCAAATAACTAGATAATGAAATATGAATTTTTAAATGTAATAAAATGTAACACTGGCCATTTAATCAATGAAAGAGATTGAAATTTAACCATATATATGTTGGTAAAAATCCCATGGATGAATAATAACTGAATCTAAATGGGGTATATCCTTTCTTAATTGACATCATGTATGAGGTACATGAAAATCTATTCTGTCCAGATCTTTCACAGGACTATTTAAAACTAAGGATAGAAACTCATTTATTTTGTGGAAATAATTTTTCTCATGAGAGCCTATCGAAGCATCAAGGAGTTATATAATGTTTGGGATCCACCCATCATTACTACTAAAATGAATTCCTCGTATAATATTATCAAAATAAATAATATGCTTTATCAAACATCCATACTGAATAAAGAATATGTAATTATCAACATTTACCCAAAAAATCAAATAACAATCAATGTAAACACCATATGTAAAATGATATTCAGTTTAGTAAATACAAATATCAATGATAAATGAAATGGATAATTAGGTGGGAATTTAATGATCAATGATCATCATAGATTGACTATTTCAAGGTGAATAAAAAATGATTCAAGGAAGTTAATGTGAATACTATCCTTGTCCAAATAAATAATATATCATCCAAATGAATAATAATTATTGTATCAACACAAAAATCCAAAGTGGAGTGAAAAAGGTTGTTGATGATGATGAATATAAATACTATAAAATGATCATTTAAAAACATTTTTGAGGAAATATCCTTTTAATATGAAAAACCTTTTGAAAAACATTTCATTTAAAATCAATTTGGAAGAAGTATTCATTAAAAACTATACATTTATATAAGAAAAATATGATTCAATTTAATGATGATGAGTAAATCAGTAATTTCTGTAAGAGATATAAAACATTAATTTTACACGGAACAAATGATAGAAAAATGAACTGTTCATAAATAGATAAGAAAATTAATTTGAAAAAATTGGTAACATACCAAAATTGGTAAAAATTTCCTTAACAATTTATTTTAATTTTTTTTAAACACAATAATAAATCATTATTTTTATAAGAAAGCAGTTTCTATGACTAAAGAGATAAATGAAGTCAGTTTTTCTGAGTAATATTTTGTATAACCCATTGACTACCATAGACATGAAGAATAGTACTAATACATGAAAGAGTCCGTGAATAACTAGAGGATTGGGAAATTAAATGTTTAATTGAAAAAATGGCAACATAATTTCCTTGAATGAATAAAATATTGAAATATCATTAATTTTATTATCTAGGAAAATTATCTTTAAGAATTCAAAAGTTTCCCATAACACTTTGAAACATTTTAAATAATAAATCGCATAAAGTAATAACATAAAATTAATGTTTTAAAATACCATGAAGATGAAATTATTAGTGATTTAGTTTAATAATTAGGAATTAGATACACAATATAAAATATGTTAGTGGTGAACATTATATCTATCTCAAAGATGTAAAAAAGGTGAGATGAGAATCCCTTACTTCACATTTCCTTTTGGGTGAACTTCCTTTAACATCTCGTATAATATACTCATATTAATTTTCTAATTTCTGGATAACATTTTTCATGTTTATATTAACTATTATTTCACTTATTATTATGTTGGATACAACTACTCAAACAATTATGTTTATACCTGGTGTTCGGACCAAGTTCGGTTTATGTGTCAAAAATAATATTGGTTGGTCAACTGTGGTCAAATGGGTCATTATAAAACATATCCAAAATATTAATCATGAAATAATTTTTATATTTTTAGATAAATTATTATTTTAAACCAATATTTAAATATGGTTATGAAAAATATTCAATTTGGCAATCATGGAGACAGTAGGTTATACGTACGTATGATTGATGTTCTCATTTTTCAATGATCGTTATGGAAATAAGGAAATCAGAATTAAATATTTCAAGAAATATAATTAAATAAAATAAAAAATATTATTTAATCATATATAATTATATATCTAATTCATGTTATGAAAAACGAATCATATCATGTCGAGGAGGTGGTTATCCACACGCCCACGAATACCTTTATCACTTTTTAAGTGTGTGAAAGGGTAATAACAAAATGATATATATATATATATATATAAATTTAATCATGTAAATATATATATATATATATATATATATATTTATTTATTTCTCATATTTTTAATTATAATCATATTTTATATATTTCATGTATCGTGTGAACGAATCACGTTGCTTTGAGGGTGTGGTTGTCCATACTTCCCCAAACGATGTTATTGTATTAACAAAAAATGGAAAGTATTAAATGTATTTATTATTAAAGGATTATAGAAGTATAAATACATAAAAAATATAATATACATCATATATAAATAGATTTTTCATCATAATGCCCAACATGATTGGTGGTAAAGGAAAAATGAACAATCATTATTTCGTTAGGCACTAGTTTGTCATTCACAAAAATAGTATATTCATTACCAATTAGATGGATGTGTGTGTATGTTTCAGTATAAAATTTTACATAAAAACATATGAGTATATTTAGGATACTAGTTTTTTTATATAATCATGGAATAAATTAATTTTATGGGGTCCAAAATGGAAGTGAAACTAGAGAGCTAAAGGGAAAATGTTAGCTCTCAATCAGAAAACTTCTTTTGGTTTGTACCAAAAGGATTAATTTTAAGTATTTCTTCCTAAATGGATGATTTATGGTCTATGAGAGGGAGTTGAGGAATAAATATGGGAATGTATTGTATGAACCTATGTGGTTTTACAGGTGTGGGTAATGAGGAGATGTGGTGTCCTTTTAAAAGGGAGGAAAATGACTCACTTTGTATTTTTGAAAATCGGTTATGTATACCCACATTTTACATAAAAAATGGATTAAAAACAAAAATAATAAATATTTAAGGTTCAATGAATTTTTATGTCCATACAATGTCTTTTGGACAAGTGTATAGGTCATTTGGGCCCTCAATTTAAAGGAATAGTCCTTTATTAAGCTTAAATTTACCTTAACAATTGTATTTTTTTTACTTTCACTAATCATTTTGGTCAAAAAAAAATTCGAATTATTATAAATTATAAATTTTTTTAGTCAAAATATGTAATCCATTTTTAAAATTCAAATAATATAAGTAGAATAAATTTATTTAAATTCAATTTTGCATGTGGGACGACAAAACAAGTTTTTAAAGTAAAAATGTTCGAACGATTGCTACGATTTAATAATAAAGTTAAAATTAAAATTGATTCCAATTATATAAATTGTGTTAAATGTAAAATATATTATCTAATTAATCTTTCAAACCAATTAAAATTATAACTTATCCTTATAAATAAATTAGATGAAAATCAGTTTTAAACTAAAATTCTATATTTTTTACTATTCATTAAAAAATGAAATGTTTCAAAAAAATGAGAAAAATTCACCCTATTTTAATTATAATGATTATTTTTAAAATATAAATATTATTTTGACTTCTTAAATCAAATAAAGTGTCAAAATTATGATCTAAATGGGGTCCCAGATTAAGAGATGGTTAAATTTTACTTAAAAATTATAGGATTTTATGTTTAAAATAATGATTGTTCGTATCATATGTATATCATGAATAATGTATAAAGTTAAAAAATATTTGATTAAATAATATATATATATATATATATATATATTACATTAATACCACTCACTAATTTTAATTAATTTAGTCTATTATCAATAGACAATATTTTGATAATAAAAGTAATTTTCTATAAAAAATTTCACTTTATATTCAATTTCTTCTTATATTCATTTATAATTAATTTGTAACCAATTAATTAATTCTATATTTTAATAAAATATAGTTTTCATAAGTTAGTTATTACTATTCATAACTAATAAATTAATATCTTGTTTATATCCCTTTATATTTTAATAATATTATATTGTTCGATAAAACTAGCTCTTGCATGTAACAAAAGTTATCATGGAATGTTTTTATTGCATGTAACAAAAGCTATCAAGGAAGGATGAAATTTCATGTAACACAATATAACTCAATTTTTCATGCATTTAAATATATAGAATCTATTTTAAATGTTAAATATATCAGATAGTATCTAGATATTATATTACCTTACACGTTTGTTGTCGTGTGTCATACACATTATCGAATACAATATTCTTACATTAGATTTTATGGGAATCATTATTAAATATTATAAATGTTATTATTGTTATATTATCATGAAAATTGATAAATTCATAGAATAATATATCATCTTTTGATCTTGTATCTCATCTCATCTCTCCTTCACAAATTTTATCAAACCATGAATAATAAATTTATATATTTAAATATGTAACTAATAATAATTGTTAAATAAATATAAAACAAATTATTAAGACCCAATATACATATTTTTATTTATGTTTTGAAAAAAATAATTTTGGAATAAATGGGGTATAAAATAATTATTTCTGAGGGAATACCCTCAAACAATAAGACTCTAGTCGATGGGGAGGGAACTATTTCAAAATAACATATAAAATAAACCCTAAACTTTACATTTTGAATATGGGATTCCATATTCCATATTTCCGAAATTGGAAGTGATAATATTAGAAATTATCTTGATGAAGATCTCTATTTCATTACATAATAAGTAAATAAAAATTCCATTGGAATAGAGGGGAGCTTAGTATGATATTTTCAAGAAACATTGTGTCAAAATTCCTCTATATTTAGGACAATGATGTCGAGGGTGAAAATAATAAGGTCACATATAATTATTTGTGATTATGTTATATAATATTTACACTATCAATTAGGTATAAAAAAACACCAACACATTTGTTCCCCAAGTATCTATAATGATACACCCACATATA
Organism: Viscum album; assembly: GCA_963277665.1. Taxonomy (NCBI): domain Eukaryota; kingdom Viridiplantae; phylum Streptophyta; class Magnoliopsida; order Santalales; family Viscaceae; genus Viscum; species Viscum album. The sequence continues at coordinate 1,434,317,360 of OY728141.1, forward strand.
TTAATGAAAAATTGAAGAAAAATATGTGTTGATTTTAAAATATCCATTGTGCGCCCACCAAGATAATGAGTGGTATTGTTTAATTTTACCCTCTCTTGTATGGGTTAAATAAATAGGCGAATTTAATAATATGTAATAGTATTGTAAATCCAATTTAAAATTGATCCCACTAATGTATAAAGAATAAATATTTTATATTTATCATAGATATAGTTTTCATGGTCTCTTACATTATGGACATATTCTATATCACCCATACAAAACATCAACCATCCAAAAATTCCACGCTACTAGCCCACCCTTTAGAGGGTTATATATGAAAAATTCATAGAATATGTTTTTTATATTATCATTATATAAATAATAAATATTTATATCCCAAAATATTCTAATATTCAGTTAGGTAAGACCTTACCACTCAACATCTATGGAGATATTCCAAATAGTTTTAATAAGAATTTTTGTATACAAGGTCTATTTGGTTTCTATTACAACACCATTTATTTTATTTTAACTATAGTGGAAATTGAACGATTAAAAACATACCAAACAAAAAAATTATTTATAAGTTAAAAATGTATACAAGAAGTATTAACCCATGAAACCATTACCAACTGTGTATAAATGAGATTGAAACAAACATACATAAAAATGACACCTACAAGGGGCTGGTCAGGGAATCAAAATATTCTTAGACAATCATCCATATGATGGAAGCATAATTCTATTATTATTAAATAAGGAAAATATTGATAAAACCTATATTACCCAAAATCTCGTGTAATTTTAAATCCATACACTGACACCCTAGGTTTTAGAGAAAACATCATAATGTGTCTCAAACTAAGAAGAAAATCTATCCTTCCCCTATAACCCATTATGAAATATCAATTATAAAATATAATTTATTCAATAAAAGAAGAATATTTGAAAATATAAAGTATCAAAAATTATATTCTTTATATATAAATCTAATAGACCCCTATTATCATGTATCATGAGGATGCTCCTTTATTTTCCACTGATTGTTCATATACCATTGTTATATTCCTTCTAGAGATTCCATTGAAGAATATTCATTATTTATTTTATCTTATTCAATAATCCTTTAGAAATTGATTCCCACATCATCAGAGGGTATATATAGGGAATCCCATATGGAATAATGTTAATTATTTGATTATATTTAATTCCCCAGGAAACCATTGTGAATATTTTAATTTTAATTGATGGAGGATTTGGGACCCTAGAAACAAAAATCATATGCATCATTATGGAAAAAATAGGATACTAATAGGGTTGTATAAAAATTATATTAAATAGGGATACATGAATATATAGTTCCAAATATGACATCTCATGATCTCTATAAATCCATAGAATAGGTTTTTAAGAATTTTATAAAACCAAATAAGAACTCGACGATAGAGAATTGGGAATCTCCATTTCAAGAATCCAATCTAACCTTTATTAATATTACTATATATTATTGAGAGCTATTTTTTATATAAATAGTTTTATCATTGCATAAGTTATTTTATTAACAAATAACCATTAATATATGGTAATGAAATTTACTAATTTTTATAGAGATTTGTGCCACCTATTTAGGGTGAAGAGTGATTCATCAAAAAAAATATCTTTGAAATATATACTTAACTAAGACTTCCACTTAATGGTTGGACCTAATTATTAGAGATAAAATTGTAAAAATTTATGAATATGATGTTCATGGATATGGAAAATATAATAGGTGAGAGAATATGACTTTATCAATAGACATGGTTGGAATTTATTAATCTAATCATCTTTTATTGAATAGAGATCAGAAACCATGTTGATGAATATAGTATCACCTAATATCAGACCACCGGATATAGTATGGAGTGGTACATGCCCTCATGTGAGACTCCCTATATGTAGGAGGTTTCATTATATTAGCATGGTAAATGATTTTTTATGGAGAGACTATACAAAATATATCAATAGCCATTAAAAAAAACCAAAATTAAGAAAAATCACAATTATTCCAATATAGAAGCAACATAAAAACATTAGTCTGCATCAGTAAAATAAATAATAATTTTAAAAGGATAATCCAAATAATCCCCAAGTGCATCATATCAAGACCAATTAGATGTTAAAATGATATAAAATAAACAATAAATAAACAATCCATAATATATAAAAATATCATCTCTATAACCCAAAATCATCATACTATGATACCCAAAACACGGACCTTTCCCATCGATGGATCCTTGAAAATAATATATGAATTTTAACTAGGGTTACTAATAATTTTATGTGTATAATATCCATAAAACACCCCCAAAATGTCATTAAATAATGTTTAACAACATATAATACTGCAAACCATGTTAATTAATAAAATTCCAGAATAAACCATCACGGGACAAGCCATAATGCACTAACCAAGAATCCATGAACCCCCTCTCTATATAATCCAAATCCAAGACAGATTAATGATTAGAATTAGTGATTGCATGACTAGATTATGAATATAGTCAATATTATTGCCTGGAAGATTTTTCCAACTATCCAATATTCATGTTCCACTATGATGAATAGAACCACAACCAATTTTATAGACAGTTCACACTATACCATTTTGTAGAAGTTATCAAAATCATCCAAAAAAAATCACAACCTCAATGACATGAATTATCATGATGATATGTACACCTCACACACAGGATTCATTAAAACTATTCTCATTCATGTGGACAATCCCCATCAGAAAAATGTACTAAATGGTTTGAAACATGGACCTCTTCCTATGTTATGATGTCATTCACACATTTTCTGAATGTACCATGTTTTTATGAAAACCTTAATTCCACCTAGAGACTTAGACTATAAATCTCATCGACCATGCCCCTATCAAAGGAGAAAAAAAGCCATTTCAAATCAACATGTCCATCTTGACATCTAAAGCCTAGTTTTGACATGCATTGCATATAATCACATATAAGAAAAAATATAACATCACACAATCATGTCAAATCATTTAGTTTCTCAATGGTTACAAAACCACAACAAAAATATAATCATATCAAGTATGAATTCCAAATTACACTCATGAACCACTATGTGTTTCATGAAATTAAATTTCATATTAGGTCTATAATGATACTTCCTACCGTAACTAAATTGATTCAGAAATAATTGAATCTCCACAAAGATAAATACAAAAAACAATAATAAAAAAAAGGAATCCCTAAATCCTCACATGAGTATTATATTATTAAAATAATTTAATATTAATATGATAAGGTTAATAATCTAAATATTCTTACCCAAAAAATCAATCATAATGAATAGATCCCTATGAATCCAAAAAAGATCATGGTAAAAAAAATTCACTATCCTTTTCATTACATCTATAATGAATCAAATAAAATCCTCTTGGAATTCATCGATCATACCATGATAGTCAGATTCTATTGTCTTTGTGAAAGTAATGATTTATGATCATTCAATAATATTAATAATAGAAGAAAATATATCACTTTAATTGAAATACCTAGTTTTAACATCTCTATATCAAATAGAACATATCACTAGAGAGAATTAAATCCCCATGAAGATCATTTATTTCAACTAGGATAAACATCCCTATGATTTGGAGAAATAATGAGGTGGTTGATGGTGTTTTTGGGACAAAATATATATTTTTATATTATCTAATTTTTCATGCATGGTTTGGTCACAAATTTTATCAATATGTGCTTGAATATTTCCGGAACACTACCTTTACATGGTTTTAGAATGGTTTGGATTCATGGTTTGATAAACCATACACCATATATGATTATTAATTTCTTAGGAGTTATAATGTTATCTGAAAAATGTCACATAGTTTTCCCTACCCGTGTAACAAATGTATGTAACCTACTTCCACTCCCTACCAGGTATCATGGTTTCATGTGTAAAAAACATAGATTTTACTCAACATTATCCAATGACCCCCACACATAAAGTCATTTGAATAACTTTTAAACCCCTTGATTATACATGATACTCAAAAAAATGAAATCATATCCAGATATTACTTAATTAAAGGATCAAATTAAGGAATAAAAAACATGAATAGTATGGGAATATTACAATATTCCCCACTATAGACATCTCATCCTTGTTAAGTGTCTTGATAGGTCATTATTAAATACCTTAATAATTCGATCATGAAAATCTAAATCCTTCTCCCATGATTTATCATGGATACTCTTATGATACCACAAAAAAATGCGAGGATCTGTCTTCCTTCAAAACACATTCTCTCTCCAATTTGACAACCAAATAAGATGTTCCATGAATTATACCTCGAGATAAAACTCAATATATATATATATATATATTATAAATTACATGTGGAATATTGGGATTATACATATGAATCTGAGACATAATGAACACATTAAACATACCCATGTATCATAGTAGAACATCTAATTGGTAATACACTATCCAGATGTGCATGATGATATAGAAATGTCCCAAAATCCCTAGTTCAATGTTTTCGTACATCTATAATAATGTATGTCACAACTTATTTGACACTTTAAAGAAAACACAATATTCCCTAATAAACAAATTTTTTTCCTCATATTAGTAAAATAATACCTACTGTTGAGAGCTATAACCTACCAATTTAAGATCAACTACACATGATCTGAGTTATCCATCACTAAACTCATCCCAAAAACCAATGAACCTCCCACCTCATTCTAATACAGTAGTGAATGAAATGGTCGACCTTAGATATCCTCCAATGGGGACATCTAAAATAATTATTTATAATGATGATTATATGTATACTCTTACTTGGATATATGATCATCCAATTCTTCATTGAAATCCAAATTTATTCCCTGGTCATGTAGTCTAAAATCTAAATCATATTTTTCAAATTTATATCAATCATTTTACAATATAAGATTATCTTATTCAACTAAGTCCCCATTGATTTCCATAGTATATTACAAAATAATGATATAAAATGAGTTTATTAATCAATTTCTATGATTTTATGTACTAGATATTTCCACACTATCTCCCAAACATATAGTATGGCTAACTCATACACTAAAAAAGCCATTAAAATTGGCATGAAATATTCCACATTTATCAAAAAATCGAATATTAACCCCAAAAACTCTTGAAATTTTAGTATATTAGGTAACCCTAAAATAAATTACATCATCACATAATAACATATACAAATGGAAATGATATTTAAATGAAGTACTCAACCTAGTATTTTATGCTCGATCATGATCCTTTGACTAGTCAGAAAATTCAAGATGAAGCCTGAAATGTTCATATGTATACAAGACAACGAAAAATGTTGTGTCATTGTTGTTTGTTAGTGAAACTCGTACAGTGAAACATTTCAGTCCCTTATCACCTATTCAAACAAAGGACAAGGGAATAATTTCCCACCTTGGATATAGATAACATCATTTTATTCTAAATACCGACCTAAAACTGAGGTTTTTTCTACCAACCATTTATGCATCATTAAATATTTCGTACCATACTCATAACTATATTTAAAATATTATACTATGATAAATTTTATGAATATGGATACACATTTCATGTAATCTTCTTTCTAAGAAACATGCATCAATACATCCACTATCAAGGTCATAAACTTACATACTTCTTCCTTGGATCACAATTCAACTCCAATGACTTCCTACGAACTGGATTTTCAACAACTTAACAATACCTAGGTGAATAATTCATATCATTGTGAAATATATTTAGGTGATCTAATAAATGCATACATACATGGTTAATATATCATTGGGATATGATATACTATATGATATTATTGACTATATAAATGAAAAACCTCAAAATGAAAATATAGTCTCTACAACATTTTAGGGAATAAAACACCACTGATAACACCAGATCATGACTATGATAGTTCATCTAAAGGGATGGTAGTTGAAGAGAACCATAAGAAACTACCTAATATTTCTATATCATGTCAATTAACCATAAATTACCTAACACAACTTTATAATTTTCATATCCAACACAAATATTGGGTTATAATAGAAATGATATAAAATGTCAACAAGAACATCATAATTCAGAAATCCGATTCTCAATAGACTATCTGTTGAAATATTACTCCCCATTTTAGTATGATTAATAATTGGAACTGATATTCAAGATATTTTTGGAATAAAACAACTATAAAATCCTAATAAACAATAAAAAATTTAATATCAAACTTGTTCAAAGGACATTCCTGAGACATAAAAACAACAATACATTCACGATTAATTTAGATTTCATTCTTAGAAGTCACATTCGTCTTATACATACATATTGGATAAAAAATTGAATCTTTACGATCATATAATTAATATAATTCTCTTAATGCATACTGAATATTATCTCAAGGTATTTGGAATTTAATTTAATGATTTGGTAATACTTTCTATTATAATCATTGAATAAAAAAATTAATAATTCCATTTATGGGTGAATGATTTTTCTCATAATATACATGAAGAATTACAAATCAATGAGGAACATAACTAGAATATCTAAAAATTCCCCAACATTGATATATTTTATGTTTAACATCCCTATATGTTATAATTTTTTTAAATTAATTTTAATCTTTGATATAATTCATTACACATAATATGAAGTTTCTTCGATAGTGTACATGAAATATATAACCATGTCTATCTTTCACTACACAAAACATTGAGTTTCTTCGACAATGTTTGATGCACATAAGAATGTGTATTATCAAACAAAAATATACTATTTATATTATTATTATTTTCCAATATGACAATCATTTCCTAGTGGTTGGAATAGTTCATATCAATATGACTAACAAAATTATTAAAATGAATGGTTTACACATTTATTATAACACTACATAATTAAAAATGTTTAAAATAATAAATGATATGGCTCATGTCAACAAGGTGCACCGTTTTTTATGGAAAACCACCTAATAAGAAATCCATACTTAAGCATGCTTTTCATGCATTAGTGAACATGATGGGTAACCATTATGGAAGATTCCCGGTTGTGTGTGAAGGAATAAGATGATAGAAATAACACGTGTGAAACCATGGGGAAAGTATTTAGTCTAATGACCCATTGGTGAATGTGGGTGGGTTTAAGGGTGGAGGCAATGATTATATAAGTAAATTTGTGGTAGATAGTGGGGAAGGACCCAACAACAAATTTAAGGAGGGGTGTTAGGATGTTAGTGGGTCCCATTTTCTACATTGGTATCTGAGTAGTAACCCAACAATAAGTGTAGTGGCACTGCCTGTGTAGAGTCGGAGGGTCAAAAATGGGGACTCTATTATATTGGGGGGGGGGGGGTTGAATGTCCACCCAAGAATGATAAAGGGTTAGAAGTAGAAATTATTTGGATCATGCCGATAAGCTTCAACTTTATTTTTTAGAGAATACCAGATTAGAATTCAATAGTTGGGCATTATTGGACTGTAGTAGTGATCATGAGGGGTGAACATCTGGGATGTTTCTTATTTTGTATGAGACTGATGAAAAATAAAACTGTTGATAACATGTGTTGTCTTTTGGGGATTTTCAATAGTCTGATGACCCATTTGGACATGTGGGTGGGCCTTAGGATGGGCCCTATGTGTTGCCGGTGAAACTGGTGGATCTGGTGGGCTAAGACCTGACCACCAAGTTAAGGTGGGGGGTTATGCTATTAGAAGGTCCGATTTGTTAAATTTATAAAATGTGTTTATTTATTCTCAATTAATAACAAATAAAAAATAAAAAATGGATGAATGGAAAAGAAATGTGAAAAAATAGGTTTTAGGCCCCCAAAAAATTTTGTCCATAAATTAAATTAATAACCATTTTTTGTGATATTATTGATATAAATATATAAATAAATATATATATAGTACATTTGTTAAATTGTTTTTTACATTCACCTAATAGGTTTTATAGGTGTAAGACGAGAACAAAAAAAATTCCTAAAAAGATGTCTTTTTCAAAATAGAGGTTTCATCGCGCTTTGGCGTAATTACATTAAAATTAATTTTTAAAAACATAATAATATTAAAATAAGGAGATAAAATTATTGTTAAAAATTATCACTTTTAAATTATATAAGTATTAATTTTTGAGTTTCTTATGAAATTAATTTTTTTTCAAAACATTATGAAAAATACAGGTTTTTATTAAGATATTTTATTTTCCCTAAAACATTTTAAAAACAAGAAAATTATTTTAAGAAAATTTTAAAATTAAAATTTTACCCATTATATAAATATTAGTAAAATTATATTTATTTTAATCATAATAAAACTTAATTTAGATATAAAAACATTTTAAACTTTTTAATATTTTCATTTTGAGAACCCTCTTTCTCATCGCCTCTATGATATTAATTTTAAACAAAAAATTTCCACATATTTCAATGGAATTTGGGATTAAGAAATATTTAGAATCAAAATAATTTATATTATCTAATATATAAAAGATAGTTTTTCCCGAATTGATACATGGAAAAAGTTAAAATAAGATACTACAATTATGTTTAAGGCAGGTTTACCTGGTGATTAATCATTAATCACAAGGGGAATAATGACCTATAAAATTGTAAAAAACAAATTATATGTAAATATATCGACCTTAATCCTTATTTTATCTATTTTTGTGTTTTATTGGGTATTTTTTACATGAAAAAATTAGGTGAAATTCACTCTTTAAAAAAATTACATGTTTTCCACTCACAACAACATATAAAAGGCCACCCAATATCCTATCCAATTAACACCCACAAAGACACTTTCGTCATAAAATATCATCCCAATTTACTTACCAAATTATCTATACTCATATTGGAGTCCATTATTTGGACATAAATCAATCCAAATATGGAATTTGCTTCATCCCAAAGGAAACATTATGAAGGAATTTAATGTTTTTCAATGATCATTTTTGTTTCAAATCTTCATCAACATTCTTAAATTATTACCTAAAAATATAATATATTATCCTAAGTATAATTACAATACTGATATTATGTTATTTTATGTTCTTAACCTATATACATATCATTCTCACTCAAATGATGAATGATAAGGTCACTCATGTGTACAATGAATTACCACCTTGCGAAACTTACCTGAATCATTTTCCATCAACAGCTTTCACAACATTTTATAATGCTTTGTATAAGGTATATACATGATATTTTTTTAAAAAATTATACTTATTAAATCATTATATTAAATATTAAATTTTATTTTTCTTTTTTTGGGAGATATTGTAGCTTCATTCGTCTGTATGGTGGAGTACCACCTTAAGAAGCGATGTGATTCGTTTTCACGTTAAATTTACATGAAATTTAATAAGGTTAAAAGATAATTAATATATGTGAAATATATTAAACCATAATTATTCTATAAATATTAATTAACTTTTACCTTTCATTTATTCCATCCATTAAAAAATGGAAACACCCTTTATGGATACATAAGACCTAAATCCTCTATGAATGATGAATTTAATTTTCTTATATCTAATATTTTTGATGAGTATAATAATTTATATAATGAATATATATGATATTTATAACATTATTTACATTATGGAGGTTATTTTACTATTTTCAATGTTCAATATCCAGGAATTTCATGAAAAAGCATGCATGAGTAAACCAATAATTTGAAACCTAAACCAGTAGTCATAACAAACAATTATTAACAATATGGTGACAATAAAATATAAAAGGACCACATATTATATTATATGTATGTGTATGATTGTGGTATATTTTAATAATAAACTTATATTTATTTTTAATTAGGTTCTAATGAGTTGGAAAAATTCAATAGAAAAGTTAAGGGAATTTCATATAATTTTTTATATATGTGAGATACATGCCATATTCGCCACTAAGTTATCTTATGTGGTGCATCGACATACCATATTAAATTGCACACCACTAATATGACTCATTTTATGATATTTAAGTTTTCTATTTGTGAAATAATTTCACATGGATAATTATTCAAAAAGGTTCTTAACCATCACGAGATTTCAGTCTCACTTTTATTTTCTACGATACAAATACCATATACACCACATATTTCTTTAATGTGCTTTATTAAATTTCCATTAATATCTATTATTATATGAATCATGTAAATTATAGGGATTTAATATCCATTTTATTATCTATATTTCATGGGGTTTATGATTCAAAATATGGAAAAGAGTTAAAGGGTTTTTGTCTTAATTTTTTTTTCTTTGAGACATATGATATGTTATGCTCTTATATTATTTTATGAGGTGTATATATAGATAACATGGAACATAATATCATGAATTGTTTATTTTAATTATATTTTATTTTTCTTTTAATGATTACTGTCAATAGTTAATTATGATTCAATGTTATCAAATGGTAAATAATCTATGTTGCAATGTCATCGTTTATCGAGATTGTTTATTCATGGTTAATATTAGGATCCGTATCTCAATAAACCAATTAATTTTATTCTCATACAGTAATTAATTATTTTATTAATGTAATAGTAACGTTTTCCTAATCATTGGTAGTGAATATTATCATGAAAATGTTTTCAAGTAAATCTAACATTATTTCCCTCTTCGGTCATAAATGTATTTTCATCCAAAAAATGATTTATAAAATTTTTTTTCCAAAATTTTATAATAATCTCTATTTATTATTAAAATATATTTTCACCCAATAATTAAATTATACCAAAGGTTTTTAAAACGAATATTCTTATCATTTTCTAAATTTTTCTCTTTTGACTAGTACTGATAATGTAAACAGAATATTTGTTTTTAGGTATACATCTTGTACAGAATTATCTATCATCATCCAAAATATATTAAATGAATCATTAATTATATGTTTTAAAGGTTCTTTGCAAATGAAAATGATATTTTAGAAATTTCCAAATGATTTTGTTGAATTTATTTTCATACATTGAGATTTAAAAAAATCCAATTGTTTTTCAAAGTAAAAAATTATTTTCAAAATATTTTATGTTTTCAAATGTTATTTTCAAATAAAGGAAAATTTTATAAAGAAATATTTAAATTTATTTTAAAAGGATACATTAATTGAAATTTATTTCCTATAGTCTTCATTCCATTTCATAAAAAACTCTCTAAGTGATATTTTAAAATCATTTTCCATCTAATATAACATCCATAAATATTAGTTATATTTGATTAAGGTTATGATCCATGTATACTATTATTTTACACTCTCTAAATGTTATATGTTTGATTTTGAAATTTTTTATTATCTTTATTTATCTTCCATGGGTTATAGCGTGATGAAATTTTTATTGAACTTTATCTTTTCCATAGTCTATGATATGGGAAATTTTAATGATTCAAATTTTTATAGGTTATGATATTATGAATGAATTTTGATGTTTTTGAAAAAAATGTATGATTTAATTATGTAAATAATGGGACCTATATCTCCTTCAACTAATTGGGTAGTGCATTATATATCATGAGATAAACATGGTTACAATGGGGAGTGAACATAACCCAATAAGGGACTTTGTCCACTAATATGGTATTTAGAGTGAACCTTGAATACTAATATGGTTTATAGAGTGGAACCATTACAATATGATTATACTTGGATGTGATAATTGACTAATATGTATATAATTTTATATTATTAATTATTTTCCACAATTGGATTTTGTATACCAATGTTGTTATCTCATGGATTATAGTCTTTGTCTCCTTTATAATTCAAGTGTTATGAACTGCCAATATTTATGAAATGACCCCATATTATGATATTTGATAAGAATTATATTATATTTAAATTTTATACTCATGTTATCATACCTTTATTCTCATTTTAGTCTTATATGATCATTTATAGCTTATTTTGCATTCATACCCTTACTGAGAATCCGATATCTCCATTTCATTTTATCTTTATTCTCCTGGAAGAAATGAAGTGATTTATGATTGATATGATGATTTATGATATATGGAATAATGGTGTTTATAGAGAGAATTAGATATTTTATTTTATGTTTTCAAATTCATGTGATGTTCATGAATGTATCTAGATTACCATGACTAATATTCTATTTGTTCCTTCAGGATATGGTACCATCTATTAGTTCTAATTTAATAATGTCACCATCATCTCTATGATACTTGGGTTGGAGTCAATATAATTTTTATTATGGGAATTTAATTATAATCCTTGGGTAATAGATATAATAAATAATATATTAAGGTAATATAACCCTAAGGCTCATTTTAAGTATAATTCTATGTACATGATTCCATCCTAACGTTTTGTAAAGGAATAGAATATGTAGATTATCTAGAAATACATCCCTATCTTGATACAATAATTGGGTGTAGCTTTGTAAAATATGTTCATAGGGGTAATAACTGAAAAATATTATTGATCTTGAAACAATTTCCAACTGGTTCATGAAAACAAGCCTTGAAGCACACCTAGTTCTGCACTCCTAGTAGATATGCTAATGATAATCCACATTTTCTTTATAAACCATTATAAATTATTTTAATGAAGGATAATCATGAATTCCCTAGGTTGAACCTAAGGTGTAATTGATGGAATTTTATGTAACATCCCAATTATGTAATGAATAATAGATATTTTTATCTATGTCTATTAGTGAATTAGATAGTGTTTGAGAGGCTTAAAATGAAAATAAATCCAATCTTAAGCATGGAATACACTAATATTTTTAAAATATTGTTTTACTACTTTTGATGGCAAACCATTTTTAAATCTATATTTTGACAATATTATAAGCTATGTTTGTCAAAATAAACTTATTCTTTATGATTTGGACATCAAAATTTACTTTGTGTGAATTTTTGGTATTTTTCCGATAAAGTTCATTTTTTAATGAATAGTGAAAAATGTTGTATTTTAATTCAAAACCTCTTTTTAATATAATTTATTTATATGATTAGATTTTCTTTTGAATTGGTTTTGAAGTGAAATTTTAATATATTTTTACCATTTAATCCAATGGTGGTCATTGGAATCAATTTCCCTTTGAAATTGGACTTAAACTAGTGTCAATCTTTTGATACTTATTGTTTCATAAAAACATGCTATTTGTCATTACAACGGGAATTAATTATTAAATTAATTAATTTAAATTATATGATTTTAATTTTTTAAAATAGACATCATTTTTGAATTCATAATATCAAATATAGCTTAGGGTGAAGTTTTGGTATTTTTCTGAAAGACTTCAATTTTTTGATGAAAAGTGAAACCAGTAAGTGGTAGTTAAAGAAACTGATTTTTCGTTCAAATGAAACTTTTCCACTTATGTGATTTGATTTTTAAAAATCCGACATACATGGTTGTAATTAAGAAGTAAAATGTGGTTCAATGAGATTAAAATAATTTTTTGGTGAATGATAACTTTTAAGTTCTTAATCGCGATTAGAGGTAATTAGTGCAATTTAAGGAAAAAATGATATTATAATAAAATGAGAATACCTAGACACATGTCCTACCCTTATTGTATGTGTCATGGACGACCAAGACAAGCCATGGGTCAACTTGGGGACCCCATGGAGCCACTTTGGTAGGAAAATGACATTAATATCTTTTTTTTAATGTTAAAATTAAAATGACACAAACATGAGTTGTTTTACGAAAACAATTTTTAAATGGGGTTATACAAGTCATATTTTTGACTATAAATATTCATTATAAAGCTAAACAGATTTACTACATCATGATATTTGTTTTATAATTTTTATACATTAAATAAATTAAAATATTTATGACATCATGATGATGCAGCGATTACCTCATTAATAAAGGATTTAAATAAAATGAAAAGATAATGTTAAAACTATAACTTACACTTGTCAAAAACCTATTGTATGGGTGGATTTAGAACCCTTATGACCTTACACTCGAATTATATCAATGTGGGACCTTTTAAATCCGAATTTAATTTTAATGTAAAGTAACATTTCTTTAGTTCCAAGAGTGCCCCTCCAATCCTCTTCTAAAAGGCCCCCACCTCTACCTCCTTACGCACACTTCCAAAGCCTTTGGCTCGGCCAAACCTACCCATTTTATGTATCCACTTTGTTTAAATGTCGAATTTAATGCATGTTTTATGATCTAATTCTCTAAAACTCTAATCCTGAAAAGATCCTCAAGGTGTATTCTTGAAATATCTCAAGATTAAGTAATGTTTAAGGCCGAGGCCTTATAGTTGGTATCAGAGGTCGGTTTAGAAAACTTTAGGAGTTAGAAAATTGTTAAATTATAAATTAATTTATGGTATGATTGAAATGATATAACATTTAAAGATTACCATGTTGCTTCGCCTAAGTTATTTCTGTGTTAAGAATGGTTTTTCATAGAGGAAACAGAACAACTTTTATAGGAAGGAATACAGAGGGAAATGACCTTTCAAATCAGTATCTTGAGATGGTCAGAATCAGAACTAAATAGTTTGTTGTAGTGATGGCTCAATTAACTGAGGAGAAAAATGTTGGTTGTTTTTATTGATGATATTTTGGTGTTTTCTAAAAGTAAATAGGAGCATGAAAGTCATTTAAGGGTTATTTTGCAAACCTTAAAAGAAAAGAAACTGTACGGAAAATTCAGAAAGTGTGAGTTTGGTTGCAAAAAATTTCTTTCCTTGGTCACATTGTTTCTAAAGATGGGATAACCGTTGATCCTTCAAAAACAATGGTTGTTGAAGAATGGACAAGACCCACAAATGTAACAGAGATTCGTAGTTTCCATGGTTTGGTAGGCTATTACCGAAGGATTGTCAGAAATTTTTCACCGTTATCTAGTCCATTGACAAAGCTAACTTGGAAGGGTGTTAAGTTTATCTGGACAAAAGAATGTGATGAATGTTTTTAGGAATTGTAAAGAAGATTGGTGAATGCTCCAGTTTTGGCACTACCTTCCAGGAATGGGGAGTTTGTTATCTACAGTTATGCTTCAATGAATGGAATTGGATGCGTCTTAATGTAGAATGATCAGGTAATTTCTTATGCTTCACGACAATTGAAAACTCATGAGGTAAATTATCCTACACATGATTTGGAATTATATAATGTTGTTTTTGCTTTAAAAATTTGGAGGCATCATTTGTATGGAGTAAACTATGAAATATATACTGATCACAAAATTTCAAAGTATATATTCACTCAGAAAGAATTGAACATGAGACAGAGGAGATGGATAGAATTAATCAAGGATTATGATTGTACATTTCATTACCATCCGGGAAAAGTTAATAAAGTGGCTGATGCTTTGAGTCGAAAAAGTAATGCTTCATTAGCAATGTTGCGTTTGGAACATGATCCTTTGGTTAAGGATTTGATGAACATTGGAATAGAAGTTGTTGGTGCAGGATGTTCTTCTGTTTTGTTTCAGGTATCAGTGAAATCTTCTCTATTAGACAGAATCAAGCATGAATAGAAGCAAGATAGTGAGTTGCAGAAAAATGTAGAGCTAGTTCAGAAAGGTAAGTTTCCTGAATTCAACATTGATAATGATTGTGTTTTGAGATTTGGGAAGAGATTGTGTGTGCCTTGTGATTCACAGTTGAAGAGAGATTTGTTTTGTGAAGCTCATAATTCTCTGTTTTCAGTTCATCCTGGAAGTACTAAGATGTACAAAGATCTGCGGGAGTATTACTGGTGGGATGGAATGAAAAGAGATATTGCTGATTTTACAGTGAAGTTTTTGACTTGTCAACGGGTTAACGCAGAGCGACAGTTACCGAAAGGGATGCTTCAGCCTTTACCAGTACCAGAATGGAAATGGGAGAATATATCCATGGACTTCGTTGTGGGATTGCCAAACACACCTCGAGGTAATAATGCAATCTGGGTTATTGTTGATCGCTTGACTAAATCTACTCATTTCCTTGCTATACAGGATACTTTTTCGCTAGATCAACTTTCCCATTTGTATCTTAAAGAGATAGTCAGGTTACATGGAGTTCCTCTCTCTATTGTATCTGACCGTTATCCTAGGTTCACTTCTAACTTTTGTAAAGGCCATCAGAAGTCGTTGGGTATTGAATTAAATTTTAGTACAACTTTTCATCCTCAATCAGATGGGCAGTCAGAACGAACAATTCAGACATTGGAGGATATGCTACATTCTTTCTCTATGGATTATCAGTGAAGTTGGGACCAACATCTTTCTTTGGTTGAGTTTTCATATAATAACAGTTTTCATTCTAGTATACCGATGGCACCGATTGAGGAATTATATGGGAAGCAGTTTCAAACTCCATATTTTTGGGATGAAGTGGGTGAAAGGAAGCTGATGGGACCAGAATTGGTAGAAGAGTTCGTAGAAAAAGTTCAGCTGATACAGAAACACATGAGAACAGCTCAGAGTAGGCAGAAGAGTTATGTGGACAAGAGGAGGAAGGGTCTATCTTTTGAGGTAGGTGATCATGTTTTCTTCAAAGTCTCACCATGAAAAAGTGTGATGCGATTTGGTAAGAAAGGAAAGTTGAGTCTAAGGTTCATTGGACCATATAATATTCTGGAGAGAGTTGGATCAGTTACATACCCGGTGGCTTTACCTCCGAGTTTATCTCAGGTACACAATGATTTTCATGTTTCGATGCTGAGGAAGTACATGCCAGATCCATCTCATGTTTTGAGCCCAGAGGTAGTTCAGCTGGAAGAGAACCTATCTTATGAAGAACAACCAGTCCAGATTCTTTACCACACGGAGAAAGTGTTATGGAATAAGGTTATTAATCAGGTAAAGGTTTTGCGGAAAAACCACATGATGGAAGAGGCAACATGGGAATCTGAAAATGCAATGAGGGATAAGTACCCCCATTTATTTGATAAGTAAATAAATTACGGGGACCCAATTTTCTAAAGGGGGGAAGGATGTAACATCCCAAGTAAGTAATGAATAATAGATATTTTTATCTATGTCTATTAGTGAATTATATAGTGTTTTAGAGGCTTAAAAGGAAAATAAATCCAATCTTATGCATGGAATACACTAATATTTTTGAAAGATTGTTTTACTGCCTTTTGATGGCAAACCATTTTTAAATATATATTTTGACAATTTTATAAGCTATTTTTTTCAAAATAAACTTATTATTTATGATTGGGACATCAAAATTTACTTTGTGTGAAATTTTGGTATTTTTTCGATAAAGTTCATTTTTTAATGAATAGTGAAAAATATTGTATTTTAATTCAAAACCACTTTTTAATCTAATTTATTTATATGATTAGATTATCTTTTGAATTGGTTTTGAAGTGAAATTAGAATATATTTTTACAATTTAATCCAATGGTGGTCATTGGAATCAATTTCACTTTGAAATTGGACTTAAACTAGTGTCAATCTTTTGATACTTATTGTTTCATAAAAACACGCTATTTGTCATGACATCCGGAATTAATTATTAAATTAATTAATGTAACTTATATGATTTGAATTTTTTAAAATAGAAATCATTCTTGAATTCATAATATCAAATATATCTTTGGGTGAAGTTTTGGTATTTTTATGAAAAACATCAATTTTTGATGAATAGTGAAACCACTAAGTTGTAGTTAAAGAAACTGATTTTTCGTTTAAATGAAACTTTTCCACTTCTGTGATTTTATTTTCAAAAATCTGACATAAATGGTTGTAATTAAGAATTAAAATGTGGTTTAATGAGATTAAAATAATTTTTTGGTGAATAATAACTTTTAAGTTCTTAATCGCGATTAGAGGTAATTAGTGCAATTTAAGGCAAAAATGATTTTATAAAAAAATAAAAATACCTAGACACATGTACTACCATTATTGGATGTGTCATGGCCGACCAAGAAAATCCATGGGTCAAAATGGGGACCCCATGGAGCCACTTTGGTAGGAATGTGACATTAATATCTTTTTTTAATGTTAAAATTAAAATGACACAAACATGAGTTGTTTTACGAAAACAATTTTTAAATGGGGTTATACAAGACATATTTTTGACTATAAATATTCATTATAAATATAAAAAGATTTCCTACATCATGATAGTTTTTTATAATTTTTAGACATTAAATAAATTAAATTATTTATGACATCATGGTGATGCAGCGATTACCTCATTAATAAAGGATTTAAATAAAATGAAAAGATAATGTTAAAACTATAACTTACACTTGTAAAAAACCTATTGGATGGGTGGATTTAGAACCCTTATCACATTATACTCTAATTATATCAATGTGGGACCTTTTAAATCCGAAATTCATTTTAAAATAAAGTAACATTTCTTTACTTTCCAAGAGTGCCCCTCCTCTCCTCTTATAAAAGGCCCCCACCTCTACCTCCTTACCCACACTTCCAAAGGATTTGGCTTGGACAAACCCTGCCCATTTTGTCTCTCCACTTCCTTCTCTTACTCCTTGAAGCCTCAATTTGGGCATAAGTCTTCCCAAGGAAGCCTTTGAGATCAAACCAAAGGGAGTTACCCGATTTTAAGGTAATGTATTCACTTGTGTTCTTTTGTTTTATTTTTCTTCTCCAACCCTCTAAACTCTTTTTATTCATTTATTTTGTAACAACACCAGTATATTATATATACTAGGATGTTTTTATAAGAAGTATTCGAGCTACACTTACACACACCTATATCTAATGGTTAAAGAACATACTGTTTCCGTGGATGGAGAATTTCTGCCTCCCGAAACGATGATTGTTCAACATTCTTTTAACACCTTCAAAGGTGGCCATTAAGATGAAACTATATTTATATATGACATATAATATGTTTATGTTTTCCTTAAGCTTCTGTATTTTTCATTTTGGGCATACCTTTATGGTTTCCATTATGGGTAAATGCGATATCTTCATTTAAGGAAGTGCGGACTACCGCCCCCTCAAAGTGATTTGATACGTTAATACCATATGTGAGTAGTATAAAGGATGGAGTTATGATATTATATATGATATTACACTGTAATTATAATATACCTTTATATAATTATGATTTAATTTCATAAAATACGAAATTGAAATGGAAGCAGCGTTTATGCGTACGTACGGCTTACCGTCTCCATGAACGGTGCATTTCATTTCATACCTCTAAATGTTATGTAATATTATAAATGCATGAATGTAATGGATATATATGATATATATGATATCTAAATCACGATTACCATTATGGATATACTGGATTCATGAACAACTTGTAATTATAAAGGGTTTATTTTTTACTCAAGTACCAATGATCGTTAAAATGACCGTTATTAACATAAATAATTACATAGTGTTCATGACATTGAAATAAGTGATATTAAAGGAATAATGAACTTGAAAAAGTTTCTTAAACAAGTAGAAATTAACTCAAGTTTATTATTCATGAGATTAAAGAATGATCGAGTCAAGTCGGACCCGAGGTATGGGACTTCGTCTCAATCTCCATTCGTTGAGGCATATTTTGTTTTATACACAACATTCTTTTATACGGTGTATAAACCCCTTTGAATTTTATGTTTATCAAAAAGGAATCTTTTTTATATGAATCATTTACTAAATGACAAAAGGGAATGTTTTTGTCGTACGTATGCGGCGAAAATGACTTCTCCGCCACCGTGACCATTATTTGAGTTTCGGCTTCCTCTACAAGCCATACTTTTTTTAAAGAAAAATAAATACCATGTTTAACTTTTCTATTATTTTGGTTTTGAAAATGGTTTTCCTAATGTTTTTATATCAATGTGTTGTATTTATATCTTGTGATTGAAATGTGGAAATGTTATGTTTCCTTTATGCATATTTTATGTGATACGATTATGTTGTGGTTCTTGGGCATTATTATGAAGACGGGTGGTTCCGTGATAAACTAAAGGTGGGTGAGACCGATATAGCTCTTCAATGCATTGGGTTACACGAAGGAGTGAAACGTTAAGGTTTCTATGAAGAGATTTAGGGAATATACTGTGATGGGTATTCCAAACGTAACCAAGAGGGTTACTTCCCTACGTAAGAATGTTATGAATGCCTCAAGTTACCTTTATGTCTTATGATTTCTATGATTTATTCATGATTAGATGAGGTATGTTAATGTGCTTATGTTTTATGGGTAAAGTATGATTTCATTATTATGTATATATGTACCCATGTTTCCATTCCATATTTTTATATCCCTTACTGAGCTTTTTATGCTCATCCCAAGTGTTTGAAATGTTTTTCACAGGTCAAGGGAAAGGTACATGATATGATGATAGTGTCAAGGAAGTGTCAAGAAATAATCCATGTTTTATTTTAAATATGTTTCCATTTATGGGAAAAATGAATACTATCTTTTATGTAACCACTTTGTTTAAATGTGGAATGTAATGAATCTTTTATGATCTAATTCTCTAAAACTCTAAACCTGAAAAGATCCTCAAGGTGTATTCTTGAAATATCTCAAGATTAAGTAATGTTTAAGGCTGGGGCCTTATATTTTATAAGTAATTTCTCATTATTATGTGGTTTTACTACTATAATTAGTATTGGACAGACTATGGATTTTGGTTTAAGTCAATGGAAGGAATAAAGAGGAATCATGTCAAAATAAAATATGATGGAAAATATAGAGATTATGATAAACCAATGTGTATTATTATTGGATAGAATGATATTATCAGTATGTAAAAATAGAAATCATTATACATTATAAACAAAATAATCTTTAGTGAGATTACTAATGCACCAAATAAGAGGTAGATAGGCATTCATGAATTTTCATGTGGTAATAAAAAAAGATTATACATGATTTGGCATCCAACATGTAAAGAATGTGGGGGGAAATAACCTTGAATAATATCCAAATGGTGGGGACGATTTTTTCTATTTTTAAAATAAGTTCAAATTGTGATGAATCTTTGAGGATTTAATTTTTTTTGTCTAGAAAAAATTTGAATTATCCAAGTTGATGCCTTAAACCAAGATTTTATTGATTAAATATCAAAGGACCAATCCCATTTAAAATATATAATTTTATGGGTTGAAATTTATATGAATTGGGATTTAGGAATTATACTGTAGAAGTATTTCTTCTATTTGAATTTTGGTTTTATTAATTATGAAACATCTAAGGATTATTTTTCATTACATTTTATTTATGGATTTTAAATAATATATTCAATGGTAATAATGGAAAAGAAATGTGATATTTGTGTAAGGTTATATTTTATCAATTTACATGTAATTGAGTCAGGTATAACCTTAGATATTTAATTGATGTTGAGGAAATAATGGTCAGATGTGATTATTTGATTTTGTAAGATTGAAATAATTCCATTGAGGTTTAACATCGATATGATGATTACATTTAATCATGATAATTTACAACATGGTTAGTTGGTAACATAATGGGAATAATATAGTTTTATATGAAAAGATAAATGGAAAAAATGAAGGATGGGTGAAAACACACCACATCTACCAAGGTCATATGGATTGAACTTACAACCAAAGATTGATAATGGTACATCACCTACCACTGGCCTACATAATAAACTCATTAGTATAATGTATTAAATAATGAAATTTTTCAAGACCTTTTACTTTGTTGGTTTTACATATCATTTATATTTAATGAAAATGGATTTAATGGAATAAATCATAGGATGTCTTTTGAGCTATATGTTAAAGGGTATAAGATAACCACTGTTGATAAAACATTATTCAATTTTTTGTTTTTTAAGGTTATTTTGTATATATGGTTTTTAATTTAAGAAATTATAAGAATGTTATGTTTTTGTTGAATACATGTTTTTAATAAGGTTTTTTTGTTAATTAAAGTTTTTAGAAACTTTTATGAGAATATATGGCCAAGGTATTCAAAAATACGGAATGTGATAAATAAGAGCAAATTTATGTTCTTTGGATGATTAATGATAAGATGTTATGAGAAAATAATTGACCTTCATTTTAAGCTTTTGGATTTTAATATTTTTGATGGTTAATAAGGATAACGATTAATGAAATGGTTTATTTTGAATTTTTTATGGTATTTTTGAGATTAATGTATTACATAACTATAGGAAGATATTGGCATATTATATAACAAGTGTTAACAATTTTGTTAGAATGATAACTAATGATAGATAGAATTACAAATAATTTTATTTTCTTATGATCCTTTATTATAATGATAAATAATTATATATATATAATTAAATATAATTTTATTATATGATATTCCATTAATTCTTTGATTAAAACAATTTAATTCTCATTTTATAGTGTAATATATGAAGTTTTAATTAATTAATTCAAAACTAAAGGATGGTATCATACATATGAAATGGAATGAAATAAAGTTTGTATATATTCTTGTTTAAATAACATCAAAATTAGGAAATGTATCATGATGAAAATTATGACTCATATTGTAACATCCCGAGTTTTTAAAAGGAAACACTATGTTCTATAGTATACATGGTACCCCACATTTACCACAAATGGAAAACTTAATGTTATTATTTAATATAATTGTTATCACATTGACATTATAATGGTGGGAATAAAAATGATTAACTAAATTATGAAAATATGTGTTAAAAATGTTCATATAATGATTCTTTGGCTACCAAATTAAATAGGAATGTTAAAAAAATCATTTGAATATAAAGGATTTGGTTTTACGAAAAAAACAAATATAAATCAATATAAGTGAGTTTATAAAATTATAAAATCATAGATTTTGGATTTTATTAATGAAATATATATGTAATATATTCAATGTTGTGTTTAAAATTCATCTTATCTGATTTCTAGATATGATATAATAAAAATTTATTTTTTTGGATAAAAGAATTATTTTTTGAAAAAAATAGAGTTTTACTAAATTTTGATGGTGAAACCATTTTAAATATAATTTTTTCACTTTTATCTGTTATATTTGACCCAATAAACTTCTCATTAATAATAGAGATATAAAAATTTAATTTGGTTGAAATGATAACATTTTTTTGATAAAAGTTATATTTTAATGTATAGTAAAAAATATTTCATTTTAATTCAAAAATGATTTTTCATCTAAGTTATTTATAATGTTAGATTATATTTTTAGTTAGTTTTAAAGTATAATTAGAATTTTTTATCATTTAATCCATTATTTTTTATTTTAAGTAATTTTACATTGAAATTAGATATAAACACACATCAATCTTATGGTGGTTTCTACTTTTAAAAAACTTGATTTCTCGATTTCACAACAAGGTTTATTTTTAAATTAATTACAACTAATTATAAGTTTTGAATTAGAAAAAATTAATTCATATTTTAAATCCTATGGTCTAAATTATGTAAATATTTCCCTTTTATTTTTGGGCAATATGAATAGTATCTTTGGCAATAAATTATATTACCACACTTATGGATAATTAAGGGAATTAAAGGTAAAAATAATATTATAATAATATAAAAATATAATAAAAATTATCCTAATTTAATAGAATGAGTTTATCCTGACCATGATAATATTTTTATCTATTTTATGATAACTTGGATACACTTGGATGAATTTTATGCTTTTATAATATTATATTCAATGAATGGTCTTTTTGTTACAATTTTTTTTAAAAGTAAAGTATTTTAATATGGAGTTATAGAGGAGATATTTAGTAATTTAAATAATAATTAGAAATATAAAAAATGTTCCAACATGAAGGTATTTTTGTATAACTTTTATAATGTATATAATTAAATTTAATTATGACATAATGATGATGCAGGGATTGCTTTATTAATGAAGGAATCAAATAAATGTTATTATAAATATTAAAATAAATATTATGTGACATAATTTATGTCATGAATGAAATTTCATGTTTAACACGTCATTTTAAAAGACTATTAAATGGGTTTTTATGTTATCTATATGTTGGAAATTATTTAAATTCAATAAAGTGAATAGTTTCAAAATTGGAAAAATAGAAATTTTATAAAAATAATAATTTATTGAATTAGTTAAAAATTCTAAAAACCATTTAAAATTTAAAATTTTATATTTTATGGTCTTAATGTTCATAATGTATCCATTTATTATAAATTTAACCCATATTAGTAAAATTATTGCCTCTTAATATTTAAAATGTTTTTACCCCAACTAAAATTAGAAGAAAGTAATTAATGGTAAACCTAAAAGATAAAGATTAAAATAAAACAAAAAACATGTCTATTTATTTTGTATGACAGTATTTCAAACTATCCTTATACTATCTTCTAAATAAATGAGTTTTGGATATTTTGGAATGGAAATTTATTTTATATTAATTTGAAACATTAAATAATTCCAAGGGTGCCCCTCCCATATCCTATAAAAAGGATCCCATTCTTATCTATTACACACACTTCCAACACGATTCATTTTGGGAAAGACTTGCCCAAAATTCATCCTATAATCAATATCCTCATCCTAGTAGAATCCATTAAGGATGAAATCCGCCCAAGGTATCCTTTTGGTATAAACCAAAAGAAGTTACCCAATTAAGAGGTAACACCTTCCTTCATGCTTTTTTGATTAATTTACAATATCAACTCCATAAAAACTTCTTATTATATATTTACATAAAAAAAGTATAAAAAAATACTAGGATTTTTTATGCTCACTTTTGGATCTACACTTACACACACCTCCATTTAATTGGTAAAGAACATACTATTTCCGTGAACAGTGAACTACTACCTCACACAATGATGATTGTTCAATTTTCCCTTACCACATATCATGGTCGCCATTATAATTTAAAATATTTTTAAATAAGTTATATATTATATTTATATTTTCTCTATTCTTATTTAATTTTTATTTTGTACATACCTTTATGCTTTTCATGTTGTGTAAATATGATAATTTTGATTGAGGAGGAGTGTACTTCCTCCACCTTAAAGTGATATAGATCGTTCCCACTATACATGGAACATATATACGGTGGTTCTATTAAACCTATCAGACATATATGAAATTAATATAATACATTTATTATAATATAAAATTATATTATTTAATAATTATTCATTTAATATGATAAATAAATGAAAGCATCGTTCATGCTTACGTATGACCTACTGTATCCATAAACAATGCATTTCATTTATCATCTCCAAATATTAGGGATTATTTTAAATACACATATTATATATATATCTATATATATGTTATTTAAATCAGGAATACTATTCTGTATATGATGGAATTTTGACCACAGGGACAATTTACATCAAAACATGTTCATTTGTCACTCAACTAACGAATATCAACAAAACGTCCGATATGAAAAAAAATAGTTATGCAATTTTTATAACATGTTAATAAGTCATATAAAAGGAGTAATTTTTTTTTAAAAAGTTCTCAGAAAATTTTAATTTACCCTATGTTTAGTATTCTAGAAAATATATAATGTGTGAGATAATTCAGACTCAAGGTAAGGGAAAACATAAATCAATCTACATTCATTGAGTTAAATATCCATGTCATTGGTTTTGTTTTTCAATTAATATGTGTGAATGAAATATGATGTTTTACACTGAATATCCACATATATTGGGTGTGTTTATATTTTCACACATAGTTATTTCATTTATTTATCCTTAATCTAATGATGCGATCATAGTATGGGATATCATCTCAATCTCCTTCCACTGAGGCTTATTTGGATTGTATACACCACCTTATTTAATAGGGTGTATAATAAACTCCTTTTACTTTTAGTTACATTTAAATTATTTCAAAAGGAATATTCTTTCTATGAATCATTTTACTTAATGATAAAAAAAATTGTTTTAATATATGCGACGACAATTCCTTTACCGCCGCCGTGACCATTTTGGAATTCAGATTTCCCT
The DNA here is from genome assembly GCA_963277665.1 of Viscum album. Taxonomy (NCBI): domain Eukaryota; kingdom Viridiplantae; phylum Streptophyta; class Magnoliopsida; order Santalales; family Viscaceae; genus Viscum; species Viscum album. The sequence goes on from OY728141.1 coordinate 1,434,343,290, forward strand.
AAAAGAAAAAGTGTTTTTTAAAGAAAAATAAATAACAAATTCTTTAAAGACCTTTAAATTTCAAGTGAAATTTTTTTTCTTAATTTTCTTTAGAATTTTACTAGTATGGATTTTCTGACGGCACCTGATTCCGAGGCCCGGTGTGCTCGGAATCAATTTTCGAAGTTTAGCTCGGGTACATCCAGTGAACGAACGATCAGATTTTCCTAACTTTTGAAACGGTGCTCAGAATCGAAATATTAGGGCACCGAAGAAACCAAATCACTGGTAATTGCTTAGGAAATCTTTTTCTGGAGTTGCGTTTACTCAGGTGTGGTTATTAAATGTGGTGGGTTAAGTAATGAATAAAATAAAATTTATGCAACCAATTTTATTTTTATTTAAGGTAGCTTAACCCCCATGCTTGATGGTTGGAGTGGGACCCACTGATACCCTCACTCCTAGGTAGGATATTAGTGAGGTGGGGCCAGCATGATCCCCACCCCTTTATTTCCTTTTACCTTCCACGTGCATTAATTATGGTAACTCACATACACCCCCCTCTTAAAGGTCAAGTCAACACTCGTGTTTAATTGAATTATTAAACGCCTCATTATTTTGCCAACGCTCGATAATTAATTTGTGATCTGTTTTGAATTTCAATAACCGTTGGCATGGGAAATAATATAAGGAAAAGCTTTATTTTATTATGTGTGGTTTCGTTGTGCGGGAAGAATTGGGAGAGGAATTACTCAAGGCCTTGGAACTACTTCTTCCTCCTTGAAGAATGCGAAGAACGCACCATCGACGATAAAGAACGCTGGCCTCCGACAAAGGACAATGAAGGATGCCAATTACTCAGAGATCGACGATGCGACGCCATGTACATCGACGCCGACAATCCTCCTTCCACGATGCTTCTTCTACGACGTTCATTCTCCCGTGACGAACCTTCGTTCGACAACACCTTGAAGTAGGGGGTTTGGTTTAATTTAACTTATGTGGATTATATCCTCGGTCTTCGATTAAATTGTTGATAGTCGTTGAGCCACCTATTATCATAATAACGAGAGGAGTTCGGACCGCATGAACACGGCCGACCCCCTCCCCCTTTTTGTGATTGTTCTTGTTGCGGCACGAGCAAAGGCGGCGTGCTGCATCGGCACCGCGCGGAAACAATGAAGAATGGGCGAATAAGCACGGCGCCATCGCGCCGCGCCGTTGCGGCGATTCGAAGGCTCTAAAGATCATTTAATTGATGGTGGATCGTCAGGCGTTGACGAAATGGGCCGCAGAGGTGTTTTGAAGGCTTCGAAGTGAAGGGTAGGTTCGGGAGGACTGCTGGCAAAAACAGTAGGCAAAACGGACCATCGGAGCACGTCCGGTGGTCCATGGAAGGCCCTGCCAGCGCGCCACGCCAGCCGGCGGGTCGCGTGGCCACGCGGGACTGAGGGGGGGACGCGGCGCTTGGTCGTGTCCGTGACATGAAGCCCCCACCCACGTGGGGCCGTGATGTCAATCAAGGGGGCAGCCGACCCCTTTGCGCGGCAGCTCAGCCAGCGCCGGGCCGACCCCGCTCGGCCAGCGCTGATCCACCCCATGCCGGACCGACTGCACCTGGCCGGGCCGCACCCGGCCGGGTCGGGTCGACCCAGTTTGGACCGCCCCAGGGGGGGTTGGGCCGGGTCGGACCGGGCCCAGACCCCCCGTTTTTAGACCACTTATGGTCATTTGCCCATATCCTGGGATACAGACCTCTGATCGATTCACCGTCTATTGCAAAGCGATCCTTAGATCAAGACGGTCATTTTGGTATATTACACTCAAGGTTTCCAAGAACTTTGTGTATGGCTGGGTTGGTTCGAACACGAAACCAATCGGGCCCTCGGAGCGGAAACGCTTATAACATGAGTTCCGGATGTCCTATTGACGTGCCGTTGACTTTTTTGGATTCTTCATAGTGAGACGGACCTTTTGGATTACTCCGCTCGAGGTCTGGATGCAGTTGGAGTGCAGTCGGGTTGGTTTTGACTTAAAAACCAACCAGGACCCTGGAACGTAAAAGCCAATAACTCTCAGACCGGGCGTCCGATTGACGTGCCGTCTTTCGCGTTGTGTTCCTTTTGACAAGAAAAAACTTTCGGATACATCAACTCTAGACTACGTGTCAATTGATGTATCGACCCCCCCCCCCCCTTGGCTCGTGGAGCGGACCCTCCCGGAACTAGCATGCTGTGTGCGGGAACCCTAGTGATGGTTGCGTCTACGATGATGATGACTTCCATACTGGAATCCTCCGTGGGATCGACGACAACGAAAACCATACGGGAATCCTCCATGGGTTCGATGGTGATGAATACGATACTTTCAATCGTTATGAAAACCTAGAGCTGGCTGAGACTTGATGACTGCTGATCGATCAACTCAGTGTGTTTTCGATAGCCCAGTGGGGAGCGCTTGGTTGTATCAGCAGACCGACGGCGGAGGAGCGCTTGGTTGTAGCGGTAGACCCATGGTACTAAATATAAGGAGTACCTCTAGAGGCTATGAGGGGGAGCACTTGGTTGTAGCGGCAAACCCAAGGCGGAGGAGCACTTGGTTGTAGCGGCAGAGCCGCGATACTCAATAGAAGGAGTAAATTTGGAGGCTATGAGGGGGAGCGCTTGGTTGTAGCGGAAGACCCACGGCGGAGGAGTGCTTGGTTGTAGTGGCAGACCCACGGTACTCAACAGAAGGAGTACCTCTGAAGGCTATGAGAGAGAGCGCTTGGTTGTAGCGGCAGACCCATGGTGGGAAGTGCTTTGTTGTAGCAGCAGGACCATAGTACTCGACATGAGGAGTATTACAGCAGTCCAAGGTTAATGGGAAGTGCATGGTTGTAGCGGCAGGCCCACTGTACTCGATAGAGGAGGAGTTTCCCCAGCAGCATGGTTTCGACATCATGATTAAATCCTGGTTTGATCTGAGTCTTGACTTTCAATCATTCGATATTATTGACTTGCATTCCTATATGGATTTGGGTTTTGTTATCCTCTAGGGATTGGTTGTGCTATCCTGTGTGGACGTGATCGAACTTGGGTTCGGATGTTGGAGCCGAATTGGGACTGATGACTTGGGTATATGTATGGGAATATACCGTAGTAGTGTTGGATGTTACTTTGTGATTGTATATTTTATTTGTGGTTTATCCTTTGTGGATTCAGGGAGACCATCGGGGCTCTCGGGGTCCCTACTGAGAATCGTATACTCACCCCTGCATAGGCTTCGCCCGCACTATGTTGTGTTGGTAGCAGACGATGGACATCATTGATTGAGGTGGAGGCTTGTAGAGCTGGACGATTCCCGGATGAGGAACCCACGACGAGTCGGTGCCCGGAGGTGGAGATCACGACGAGTTGGTACCTGGAGGTGGACCACTGGATGGGACGCATACAGGGCGGACGATAGGACCCGAGGAGCTGAGGAGGCTATCCGTACCCACCCTTCAGGTGGGATTTCCAGTGGACAGCTTGGCGTTGCTGCTTTACTTCTCAGTTGTTTTACTTCCTTTCCAGTTGTAATTTACATTCAGTTTGGGTTTGTATTTTGGCCCACTTACTTTTCCGCACTTACTTGTACACAGTTTTACTTAGTGTTTACTTCTGCTGGCTTACTCTGTGGTGTTTGTTTACATTATAAAGGCAATGCCTTCCCCTTTTTTCCGGGAATTACTCCTTGGTGCTAGTCTCCAGCCCCTGGCCTATGGGAGGCGGGCTTGGGGTAGTCACGACACAGGCCCCGAGGATGAGTCGTGACAAATTGGTATCAGAGGAGTTCGGTTCTACCACATTACTCTGGACTCTGATCTTCCTTCTATGTGAAGCAATAGTGTTAAGGGTATAGAGTGTGGTTATCAATCCACGGAGTCCAGTGTTGGTGCGGCGGCCGACGTATCCGTACACCAGGACCCTGACTTTTGATTTCCGACTTAGTGCACGAAAACATTGATTGCATGTGTGTTTCAAGTTTTCTTTTTGATTACTTTGTGTCATCTCACCAGGTATACTATATTAACCATGGCACACCTGTTTCTTTTCAGGATGGCTCCACGATGGTAGCCAGCTTGGGTTCCGAGTTTTGTACGTGATGACAGCCCACCGAGCGACGAGGCCTCAGTGCAGTGCCCTTGATAGCGGAGGCACTGGCGGTACCTCTACCCGCCGAGCCATCAATGCTACCAGCTCCAGCCGTTGATAGTGTACATCTCCTTAGTGCGCTTCACGAGTTTCAGCACCAGAGACCGCCCATGTTCTGCGGGGAGATGGACCCTCAGGCAGCCGAGGATTGGCTGGAGGCGGTTGTTTGAGTTTTTAGGTTAGTGGGGACACTAGCTGATCTCATGGTAATCCTCGCAGCAATCCTCCTGCACGCAGTAGCAGGCAGATGGTGGATCTTGATGATCTAGGTGCACGGCGAGGGATCTCTTATTTGGACGGACATTGAGAGCCTCTTCGGCTGAGAGTTCGTCCCAGCCACCCTCCGTGCGGTGTGCATCTAGGAGCTACTACAGCTGCGGTAGGGCAGCATGATGGTAGCCCAGTACTCGGCGAGGTTTACCAATCTCTCGTGCTATTCCACGGACAAGGTACGGGACCCATTCTTTAGGTCCCGAACCATTGAGCAGGGGCTCAGGCGAGAGATCAAAGCTTTAGTTTTTTCTCACAGCATCCCAACACAGACAGGGGTGTTGGAGAGAGCCCTCTTAGTGGAGAGTTTCCTTGCTGAGCAGTCTCCATCAGCAGGACCAACCACTAGCTGGCATGCGGCAGAGTCTTCTGCAGCGGACAATAGACAGATGACACATAGGTCCAAAAGGACAAGACCTACAGGTGGTCGACTGCATGACACAAGATCGTTTGTGCGAGGCACCCGGGGAGGAGAACGACTTACCATGCGCAGACAGTGTTACTCCTGTGGCGGGGTTGGTCACATGGCTCATGACTGTCTGACCCGCCATACAGATGATCAGTAGATAAATGAAGGACCTCCTTGGCAGAGGCAGAGGTTCGATCAAGGCGGACCGCATGGAGAAGAAGACCGTGGCAGGGGAGCTAGCCATGCAGCTGGAGGTGGAAGACGCTTCGAGGTGTTTCCACCACCACCACCAGGAGGTCTACCCCGACCATAGGGACTAGGTGGAATGAGAGAGCTCAGCTTCAGGAAGTTGAGGCCTACGATCATGGAGCTCCGGGAGCATATGGACATGAGCCGGACTAGCTCCAGACCTGGAGACTATTGTTCATGTTGCTTCTAGCTTTGTTGATGTTTTTTTGTAGATGATTTGTGTCTTTGTACTTTGAGCTGTAGTAATAAAAGACACATTTATTGTGGCATTTACCTTCTGTACTATCATTATGTTGTTACTAAGAGGTTCCAGTTTAAAAACCGTTGACTTGACCCTCACTTTGAGATACCTACTGGAGGAGACCCAGTGACCACACCCTGATGCCGAAAGTGTGACTCAACCCTTGGAGGTGAGAGTAATGGTTGGATCTCTTGGTAGTAGTGTTAAGGCCTTACAAAATCATCCTTGGTATGGATTAGTCTCATCCATGTTAGGATTGACTGTATTAGGTGAAGAATGTGGTTCATCCAGGGGATGAGACCGGATTTCTCTTATCGGCAAAGAAGAAATCTCAGCAGCTCTTGTAGGACCAGAGAAGGTCCAAGTCATCCAAGAGTAGATGAGAACAGCTCAGATCCAACAAAAGTCTTATGCTGACAGGAGGCAGATACCACTAGAGTTCGAGGATGGCGACCGCGTCTTCTTGCGAGTCCCACCTCGACATGGATTACAGAGATTTGGCCGATGTGACAAGTTATCTCTGTGCTTCATCGGACCATTCCAGGTCCTCAGCAGGATAGGTGAGGTGGCTTATTGCCTGGCTCTACCACCTCAGTTGCACAGGGTGCACGTAGACTTCTACACATCTCAGCTGAAGAGATACTTGCAAGACCCGTCGCATGTCATCGACCATGGGGAGCTAGACTTTGATGGTGGGGCGACATTCACAGAGGTTCCAGTGGGGATCGAGGATTGACAGGAGCGGATCTTACGTAGAAGGTCTATTCCTTGGTTGCGCTTTCACTGGTAGTACAAGAACCTCAATGAGAGCACATGGGAGCAGAAGGCTCAGATGCGTGCTCAGTACCAATTTTGTTTCCCAAGATTGTGTTATAGCTTTACTGGGATGTAAAGCCCTGAGGTGGGAGTAATGTAAAGACCTGTAAATTTCAAGGGAATTTTTTTTTCTTAATTTTCTTTGGAATTTTACGAGTACGCAGTTTCTTGACGGAACCTGATTCCAAGGCCCGGTGTGCCTGAAATCAATTTTCGAAGTTTAGCTCGGGTACGTTCAGTGAACGAACGAGCGGGTTTTCCTAACTTTTGAACCGGTGCTCTAAATCGAAATACGAGGGCACTGATGAAACCGAAACACCGGTAATTGCTTAGGAACACATTTTCTGGAGTTCCGTTTTCTCGGGTGTGCTTATTAAAAATGGTGGGTTAAGTAATGAATAAAATAAAAATTGTGAAGCCAATTTTTTTTTATTTAAGGTAGCTTAACCCCCATGCTTGATGGTTGGAGTGGGATCCACTAATACCCTAACTTCTAGGTAGGATATTAGTGAGGGGGGCCCGCACGAGCCACACCCCATTATTTCCTTTTACCTTCCACGTGCATTAATTATGGTAACTCACCCACAACCCCTCTTAAAGGCCAAGTCAACCCTCACGTTCAATTGAATTATTAAGCACCTCATTAATTTTCCAACGCTCGATAATTAATTTGGGATATGTTTTGAATTTCAAAAATCATTGGCATGGGAAATAAAATAAGGAAAAGCCTTATTTTATTAAGTGCTGTTTCGTTGTGCGGGAAGAATTGGGAGAGGAATTACTCAAGGACTTGGAACTTCTTCTTCATCCTTGAAGAACGCGATGAATGTGCCGTCGCCGACGAAGAACGCTGGCCTTCGACGAAGGACAACGAAGGATGCTGATTCCTTGGAGATCGACGATGCAACGCCGTGTACCGCGACGCCGACAATCCTCCTTCAACGATGCTTCTTCTGTGACGTTCCTTCTCCCACGATGAACCTTCGTTCGATGAAACCTTGAAGTAGGGGGTTTGGTTTAATTTAATTTATGTGGATTATATCCTCGGTCTTGGATTAAATTGTTGATAGTCGTTGAGCTGCCTGTTATAATAATAACGGGAGGAGGTCGGACCGCACGAACACGGACGACCCTCCTCCATATTTTTATGATTGTTCTTGTTGCGGCACGAGAAAATCCGGCACGGTGTAGCGGCACCGTGCGGAAACAATGAAGAACTGGTGAAGAAGCGCGGTGCCATCGCGCCGCACCACTGCGGTGATTCGAAGGCTCCACATATCATTTAATTGACGGAAGATCGTCTGGTTTTGACGTAACAGGCCGAAGAGGTGTTTTAAAGGCTTCTTAGTGAAGGGTAGGTCCCTAGAGGACCACCGGAGAAAACGGAAGGCAAAACGGACCACCGGAGCACGTCCGGTGGTCTATGGGAGGCCCTGCCGGCGCGCCGGTGGCCGGAGGCGGCAGCGCCCGTCACGCCGCGAAAAAGAACCGCCGCGGCTGAAGCCATGGTGGCAGGCGGCTGGTCTCGCTGCCGTGCGGGACTGAGGGGGGGACGCAGAGCTAGGCCGCGTCTGATGGCAAGGACCGGCCCCCCCACGCGGGGCCGCGACGTCAATCAAAGGGGCAGCCACCCCCTTTGCGTGGCCGCTCGGCCAGCACCGAGTCGACCCCGCATGGCCAGTGCTGAGCCGCCCCGGGCCGAGCCGCGCCTAGCTGGGTCGGACCCGGACCCAGGTCGGGTCGACCCGGTTGTGGCGGACCCAGGGGGTTGGGCCGGGTCGGATCGGGCCCAGACCCCCCGTTTTCAAACCACTTACGGTCTTTTCCCCATATCTTGGGCTAAAGACCTTAGATCGATGCACCGTCAGTTGCATAGTGATCCTTGTATCAAGACGGTCGTTTCGATATATTACACCTAAGGTTTCAGAGAACTTTGTCTATGACCGGGTTGGTTCGAACAAGAAACCAACCGGGCCCTCGGAGCTGAAACGCTTATAACTTGTGCTCCAGACGTCCGATTGACGTGCCGTCGACTTTGTTGGATTCCTATTAGTGAGACAGACCATTGTCCTTACTACGCTCGAGGTTTGGATGCAGTTGGAGTGCGGTCGGGTTGGTTTTGACTTAAAAACCAACCGGGCCCTTGGAACGAAAAAGCCAATAACTCTCAGACCGGGCGTCCGATGGACGTGCCGTCTGTCGCGTTGTGTTCCTTTTTACGAGATGGAACTTTAGGATACATCAACTCCAGACTACGTGTCAGTTGATGTATCGACCCCCTTGGCTCGTGGAGTAGACCGTCCCAGAACGAGCATGCTGTGTGCGGGAACCCTAGTGTTGGCTGCGTCTGCGACGACGATGACTTCCGTACTGGAATCCTCTGTGGGTTCAATGACGGCGACAACCATACGAGAATCCTTTGTGGGTTCGACAGTGACAACTACGGTACTTTAAATAATTATGAAACCCTAGATCTGGATGAGACTTGACAACCTCTGATTGTTCAACTCGGTGTGTTTCAGATAGCCCAGTGGGGAGCGCTTGGTTGTAGCGGCAGACCCACAGCGGAGGAGCGCTTGGTTGTAGCGGCGGACCCGCGGTACTCAACAGAAGGAGTACCTCTGGAGGCTATAAGGGAGAGCGCTTTGTTGTAGCGGTAGAACCATGTTGGAGGAGCGCTTGGTTGAAGCAGCAGACCCGCGATACTCAACAGAAGGAGTATCTCTGGAGGATATGAGGGGGAGCGCTTGGTTGTAGCGGCAGACCCACGGAAGAGGAGTGCTTGGTAGTAGCGGCAGAGCTACTGTACTCAATAGAAGAAGTAACTCTAGAGGCTATGAGGGGGAGCGCTTGGTTGTAGCAGCAGACCCATGGTGGGAAGTGCTTGGTTGTAGCAGCAGGCCCACAGTACTCGACAGGTGGAGTACTACAACAGTCCATGGTTAATGGGAAGCGCTTGGTTATATCGGCATGCCCACTGTACTCGATTGAGGAGGAGTTTCCCCAGCATATTGGTTTCGACATCATGATTAAATCCTGGTTTGAGCTGAGTCTTGAATTTCAATCATTATCTTCGATATGATTGACTTGCATTCCTATATGGATTTGGATTGTGTTATCCTATGTGGATTGATTCTGCTATCCTGTGTGGATGTGATCGAACTTGGGTTCGGATGTTGGAGCCGAACTGGGACTGATGACTTGGGTATATGTAGGGGCATATACTTAAGTAGTGTTGGATGTTACTTCATGATTGTATCTTTTCTTTGTTGTTTATCCTTTGTGGATTCAGGGAGAGCTTCGGGGGTCTCGGGGTCCCTACTGAGTATCATATACTCACCCTTGCCTAGGCTTGGCCCGCACTATGTTGTGTTGGTTACAGACGATGGACATCACTGATCGAGGTTGAGGCTTGTAGAGGTGGACGGTTCCTGGAGGAGGAACCCATGATGAGTCAGTGCCCGGAGGTGGATATCACGATGAGTCGGTACCTGGAGGTGGATCACTAGACGAGATGCATACAGGGCGGACGGAAGGACCCGAGGAGCTGAGAAGGCTATCTGTACCAACCCTTCAGGTGGGATTTTTAGTGGACGGCTCGACGCTGCTGCTTTACTTTTCAGTTGCTATAATTCCTTTCCAGTTGTACTTTAATTTCAGTTTGGGTTTGTATTTTGGCCCACTTACTTTTCCGCACTTACTTTTACCCAGTTTTACTTAGTGTTTACTTCTGTTGGCTTACTCTGTGGTGTTTGTTTACTTTATAAAGACAATTCCTTCCCCTTTTTTTCGGGATTTATGCCTTGGTGCTAGTCGCCAGCCCATGGCCTATGGGAGGCAGGCTTGGGGTAGTCATAGCACGGTCCCCGAGGACGGGTCGTGACATATTCCCTATTCAGGTATTTTGGTATTGAAAATGGTATTAAGAATGATATGATTATATATTGTATTGATTATTTATGATTGAAAATTTTATGTGTGAAATTTTGATAATTTCAATCTTTATGTGTTATGATTATATAAATTTACATAGACACTTGATGGGTTGTTACATGATAAACCAAAGATGGGTAGTTATCCGAAAAATGACAGATGAGTGGTTCTATAATAAACTAAGAATGGGTGATTACGTTATAACATTCAATGCATTGTTTATGGAATTCAGATGTATGGCCATTCCATTTACTGATATGTACGAAAGTCGATCATATGATTCTTCTATTTAAGTTTGATTATCTCCAATGATAACTTTATATGTTATGTTCGATTTATGTGGGATTTATTGTAATATTTTGATTAACAAAATGGTAAGCAACAATCTTAATTTTAGTGAAGTGCAATTTCTACTTTTTAAAGGTGAAAATGTTTACATTATGATATTTTATTCATGGTTTACCTATTTTGGCATGAATAACTATTTTCCGTCATTATTTATCCCTTACTAAGTTTTTTATGCTCTTACCGTATTTTGAAATGTTTTTCACAGGATTTAAATAAATATAGAGTCAATGATGGGATCTGGGAAAAGCTATGATTAAAAATGAAAATAAACCACATTTCTTATTAACATTTTTTGTTTTATGGACGAAATGGAAATTATTGTAAGTGTCCACTTTGTATTTATATTGTTTATTTATGTACTATTTATGCACTAATTATTTAAAAATCTATATATTAAAAGATACTTAATGTAAATTAAATCCATCTTATTGACTCATCTCAACATTATGTAATGTTTATGTTCAGGGCCTTATAGTTTCTATCAGAGTCCAGTTTAAAAAACTTTAGAGGTTTTAGTGTTATTTAAGAATAAGTGGAAAGTGTTATATAATCATTATTATTATTATCATATTATAATGATTCATAGTTATTTTAGATAAATTCAATGAGTTTTAGATAACATGAATAAGTATATCATAGTGTTTATCTTCCAAATAAGATAGTATATGATGATTTTGTTGATATACTCACACTAAGCTTTTTGGTTTTAGAAAATTGATAGATCTAGAAGAAACCAAAGTAACAATCGATTTAAAGGAAAATTTCGTGGTTCTATGAATATAAAACCAAATGAAATGGGAGATGCAATGAAAACTCTCATGGTTATTCTAAACCAACTATCAGGATTCCTGATTAACCACCTGAACTGTCATGATTTGTTTTGAAGCATTATATACGATAGAAACAAATCATTATATAAATTTATGTTATAATGATCTAAATGGTATGTATATTAAATGAAATATGAATCAAGGATATTGAAATAAAAACCTAGGAAAATGTTTTAAAGGGACGAGAATATGTTCTAGATGGGGAAATAAAGGTTATAAAGAAACAACCTGCTATTGAAAATGGAATATTTCAGTTGGGTCCAAGAAAGGAAAAGAAGTTCTTTTTGAGATATCAATTGAATGTTTATAATATATGGAGTATGGTCATTATGAAAATATATTCCTATGAATATGGTTTGGGAATGGGATTATAAGGACCGTACAAATATATGTTTAGAAATACCTAATTCCATTCTTATTGAAGATGAGGAAACTGAAAATGACCTACGAAATGTATGTATTATTTATTGTCTCATGTTTTAACATTATTTAACCATAATACATTATTCATGTTTTTGTTTTTAGGAATGAATTATTCCAAAAAAAGATGAAAAATAATGGTTAGGGTATCATAAAGAACGATGACTGATTAAGAAGCCTCTATATAAGGTATGCACGAATTATTTTAGATTTTGGGATGATGAAATGTTTAAAAGTATTAATGATCTTTTGATTATGGGTTTAATAAGAAGAATATTTCTAGTATGTGTATCCATAAAGTTTGTTAATTGAAAATTTTGTTCATAGAAGAATTATGTATTATTATATAGACATAATAATAAAAGTAATGGCTAACCTTTAGGGTTAATATGATATTTTTTAGGTGATTAAGGGTTATTACTTTTTGGGATGAGAAATGAAAGGTATGAGATAAACATTGAGGTTAAAATAAGTTGTGGTTATTTTTAAGGAAATCATCTAATTTTTGAGAATATTAAAAGATATAAATAGTTTTAGAAAATGGTGAACCCACAGGATGGGTGACAACACATCGCATCATAAAACATTGTGGGAATCAAACCCACAATGGAAGGATGAAAAGGGTTCATCACCTACCACTGGGCTACGTGAAGTCCCTAGTTAATATGAATTACATTTTTAGTAAAACTAGTTTATGGAATAAGAATAAGTAGATTTTGGTATGATATGTTTTTTCAAATGGATATCCTTGGAATTGGAAAATGATATGAGGATTGAGTGATACATTTTTTTAGAAGACATTCACTATTTTAGGAACCCTATACGGATAAGAAAAATAGAATACTAGGAGATTTTATTTGACGAGTAATGGTTGAACTTTATTGTGGAAAACACATTGTTTTTATAGAGGAATTATAGTGATTTTGGATATTTTGGAAATGATTAACCTATCACGGAGAATATGTGATTAAGTTAATTACTTTTAGTATGAGACATTAAGAGAGATTTATGTTATTTGGTGATAAATGTTAAAATTAATCTTGGAAAACTATGTGACAAAATCTTTATGAATTTTGGGTTTCAATCTTATTTTGGATTATTTTGAGTAATTGTATGGAAAATTATTTATCAAATGGGATTTTTTGAACATAGGATATTACTATTGAATTTTGTAGATTAAATATAGTATTATTCATATAATTGTTTCTTATTTTGGGGGAATTATCTGATTTTATCATAAATTTTTTAGTTTTGGTTAATATTTCAAGATATTATTAATAGATATTAAAACTTTTGTGGATTATCTAATTCTATCGAAGTTGATTTTGGTGCTTTAGATGTGACCAAGTCATCTTAAATATTCATCATTTGGAGAAAATATGAGTTTGTGGTCAATATTTATCATTGTATTAAATTATAATTGAAAAGTATGTTTTTTGTGTTATTAGTGAAGATCATAAATAAATTTCTCAACTTTATGAAAAGTATCTGAAAACAAAAAATGTTATCCTTTTACATTTCTTACTGAAAAATCAATAATTGTTTAACCCATCACAAGTTTTCGGTTTTTTTATTGTTAACATTCGACTGATCATGTTTTCTATTACCCTAAATTAGAACATGAAACTTATTTTTAATACATATCCATGTTTTCCTACATGTAATATAATTATTCATTATCTCATGTGACCTTCATACTATCATTTCATTCTTTTAATGTGGTAGTTTAATTAATCATTTTTATGGCGTGGGATTGCAATAAATGTATTTTTTTTAAGTTATAACTTAGATACCAACCTAAAATTAAAATTTAAGGGATTTAATTTACAAGGGGGGGGATAATGTGTCATGGAATGTTTCTTAAAGGAAACACTATGTTCTATACCATGCATGATACACCACATTTAGCTTTAATGAACAACTTAATATTATTATTTAATACTATAGTTATCACAATTTATTTAGAATGGTGGGAATTAAAAGGATTAACTAAATTATGAAAATATGGTTTAAAAATGTTTATATAATGATTCATTGGTTGCAAAAATAATTAAGAAATTAAATAAAAACCAATTGAATATAAAGGATGTGTTTTTTTTTGAAAAAAACTTTTTAGATCAAAATAATTGAGTTTATAATATAATAAAATCAATAATTTTGGATTTTATTAATTACATATATATGAAATATATTTAATGTAATATTTAAAATTAATCTTATATGTTTTATATACATGATATAATAAAAAATACAAATTCTCAGACAAAAAAAGTATTGTTTCAAAAAAATTACAATTCTTCTGCCTTTTGATGGTGAACCAATATGAAATCTAGTTTTCACACTTTTATAAGTTATATTTGAAAAAAATAAACTTCTTATTTATAATAGGTATGTCAAAATTTACCTTGAATTAATGTTTTCTATTTTTCTGATAAAATTCATATTTTAATGAATAATAAAATATATTACATTTTAATTGAAAACCACTTTTCTGTCTAAGTTTTCTGTATTGTTAGATTATATTTTTAATTGGTCTTAAAGTATAATTAGATTATATTTTTATCATTTAATAAAATTTTGGTCATTGGAAGTAATTTCACATTGAAATTAGATATAAACACACACCAATCATGTAATGGTTTCTACTTAAAAAATTCATTTTCTCATTTTGAAACATGGGAATATTTTTAAATTATTTATCGAAAATTATGTGATATGAATTTGGAAAAATAGATTTAATATTTGTAATCATAATTTGAAAATTATTTAAATATTTCCCTTTTATTTTTGGACATTATGAATAGTAACTTTGGTAATAAATTTTTTTACCACGGTTAAGGGTAAATCTGGTAATTAACGGTAAAAAGAGTATTATCAGAATACAAAAAATGAACTAAAACTTGTACTAATTTAATTGGATGTGTGTATCCTGAAAATTTTAATCCTTGGGTCTATTTTAGGACCACATGGATCCACTTGGATGAATTTAATTCTTTTATAATATTATATTCAATGAATAGTCTTTTTTGTTAAACTTTTATTTTTAAAAAGTATTGTATTTTAATATAGAGCTCTACATGGAATTTATTCAACTCTAAATAGTAATTAGATAAAAATATTTCATATATACAGTTTTATTTTTTTATAACTTTTTTACATTAGATAATTCTATTTAGTTATGACATAATGAAGATGGAGTGATTCCTTTATTAATGAAGGAATAAAATAAATGATATTATAAATGTTAATATATATATTATTTGACATAATTTATGTCATCAAATAATTTTATTAGTGAATATGACATGTTATAAGACTATTAAATGGTTTTTTCAAATTTAAATTTCTCTTGGATTTTATTTAAATCAATAATTTCAATAATATCAAAATTGACATAATTGATATTTTCTAAAAACAATAGATTATTTAATTAGTTATAAATCCTAAAAATATTTAAAAATTGAAAAGATGATATTTTAAGGTATAAAAGTTCCCAATTTATACATTTATGTGAAATTTACCCCATTAAAGTAAAATTATAGCCTCATAATATTTAAAATGTTTTTACCCTAATGAAAATTAAATGAGAGTAATTAATGGAAAATAGAAAAGATAAGGCATAAAATAAAATATATACAAGTCTAAAAATTATTGGATGAGAGCATTTAGATCTATAATAATCTTACCTTCGAAAAAAATTATTTTTTGTTCTTTTTGGAAACTATATTTATTTTATATTAATTTAATACTTTTATTAATTCCAAGGGTGACCCTCCATTATCCTATAAAAAAACCCAATACTCCCATTTAGTCACACTTCCAAAGCATTTAGTTTCGGGAAATATCTACAAAAACCACATACTAAAAAACCCACCCTCATAATAGAAGCCTTCTTTAAGTCAAAAATCCTCCTAAGTAATCCCTTTCGTATTAAACAAAAGAAGGTACCTAATAAGAGGTGACACCTTCTCCCATGAGTTTCGATTTCATTTCCATTCTCAACTACCTAAACTATGATTATATGATAATTACATAAAAAATTATAATAAATATACTAGAATGATTTTATTATAAGGTCTCAATGTACACTTACAGACACCACCATTTAATCGCTAACAAACATACTGTTTCTATGGACGCTGAACAACTACCTCATGAAACGATGATTATTCAATTTTCCCCTAACACCTCTCATGATGGAAATAATAATGGAAAATATTTATACATAATATATATATATATATATTATATTTATATTGTCTCTATTGTTATCTAATTTTAATTTGTAACATACCTTTATTCTTTCCATGTTATGTAAATATGAAAATTTCATTTGAGGAAGTCTGGACTATCGCCCCCTCAAAGCGATATGACTCGTTCTCGGTATACATGGAATATATAAAGGATGGTATTATTAAACCTATGATACATATATTAAATTAATATAATACTGGTATATTAATATATATTTATATCATTTAGTTATTATTCATTTAATATGACAATGAGATGAAAGTAGCATTCATTCGTACGTACAACCTACCGTCTCTATGAACATTGCATTTCATTTCTTATCTCCTAATATTATATAATATTATAAAAACATATATACTAGGTGTATATTATATTTAAATCATTAAAACTATTCTAAAGATGATGGAATTTTGGCCACCTGGAAAATTTATATCAAAACAAGTTCATTTTTTGACTCAAGTACCGAATATCGGCAAAACATTTGTTATGAACATAGAAAGTAATGTGATTTTTATAACAAGGTAATAAGTGATATAAAAGAAAAAATAAACTTGAAATATGTTCTCAACTAATTATAAATTAACCTTATTTTATTATTTAGTAAAATAATGAACGTACGAGACAATTCAAATACAAAGTAACGGAAATCTTAACACAATATCTATTCAATGAGTTAAATATGCAGGTCATTGGATTTGTTTTTCCAAGGATATGTGTGAATGACCTCTAATTATTTTACAATGAATATCCCCTTATATTTGGTATATTTATATTTATAACACATATTTATTTCATTTATTTATCCTTAATCTAATGAAAAGATCTTTGTAAGGGACTTTGTCTCAATCTCCTTTCATTTAGTCATATTTTGATAATATACACCACTTTATATTATAAGGGGAACCATAAACCCAATTGAATTTCAATTTCATTCAAAGGTTTTTAAATTTTTTTTTTCTATGAATCATTTTACTAAATGAAAAAAGAGGTTTTTTTAATGTACATGGTGACAATGAATTTTCCTCTATTGTGACCAATTTGGTATTTGGCTTCGTCTACAAGGGAAAATGTTTTTAGAATAAAAATAAACCCCATATTCCCTTTTCAGGTATTTTGGCATTGAAAATGGTTTTAAGAATGGTATGATTATTTATTGTAATGATTCCTTGTGATTGAAAATTCTTTGAGTGAAATGTTTACAGTTGCAATCTTTATGTGTTATGATTATATAATGGTACGAGACATTCGGCTGATGGTTATGTGATAAACAAAAGACAGGTGGTTACGTGATAAAACAATGATTGGTGGTTCTGTGAAAAACCTTGTATGTGTGGTTACCTTATATCCTCAAATTCACTAGTCATGGAGGTTTTCTATATGGATATTCCATTTAGTATTATGTGTGGAAGTCGACCATATGGTTATTCCATTTAAGTATGATTATGTCCCAAGTTTCCTTTATATGTTTTAAGTGATTTCTCTGGGTTTTTTGGCAATCTTTTGATTATAAAAAATGGTAATAAATGTTATTATTTTTAATGAAGTGTAATTACTACTTTTTAAATGTGAAAGTATTACTTTAGGATAAATTATTCATGATTTACATGTTTTTTCATGTCTAATAGTTTTCCATCTTTGTGTATCCTTTAATGAGATTTTTATTCTCATCCCATGTTTTCAAATGCTTTTCATCTGATTTAAAGAATAATATTGTCAAATATGGGATCAAGGATAAGTTATAATTAATCATGAAGAGAAACCATGGTTCCTTTTAATAGTTTTTGTTTTATAGAAGAAATTTATATTGTGGGAAGTGTCCACATTGTATTTCTATTGTTTTTTATGTCTGATTTATAAATTAATTATCTAAAACTATAAACCTAAAATGATCATAGAGGTGAATTAAAGTCAAATTATTGGATTATCTCAATATTGTTTAATGTTTAAGGATACAGACTTGTTGTTGGTATGAGAGGTCTATTTAGATAACTTTAGTGGTTTGGGTGTTATTTAAACATAAGTTATTAGTGGTATATTACCATAATTGTTATCATATTAGAAAGAATCATAGTTATTTTAGATAAATTGAATGAGTTTGAGATAACATGAATAATTATAACTTATTTTTTATCTTCATCATAATATAGTATATGATTATTTTATAGATATAGTCACACTATACATTTTAGTTTTAGTAAATGACTTGATCCAATAGGCACAAATGAAAAAATGGATATGAAGGAAAATGCCGTGGTTCCCTGAATAAGAAATAAAATGAAATAAGAGCTACAATGAGAAATATTTTGGTTATTCTAAACCAACTATTAAGAGTCATGATTAACAACTTTAACCTTGGTGATTTTTATGATTCATCATATATGAGAGAAATAAATCCTCACAGAAGTTTAGGTAATATAGATAATAAATGTATTTATAATCAACAACATATGTGTCAAGGATGTGGAAATAATCACATATGAAAATGTTTTAATGGGATGGAAAGATGTTGTATTTGTGGCAATAAAGGCCATAAAGAAAAAACCTACCAAGGAAAAAAGGAACCATTCAGTTGAATCCAATAAAGGGAAAGAAGTTCTTTCTGAGTTATCAATTGTATTATTCAAATGTGGGATGTATGGTCATTATAAAAATATATTTCCTATGAAGTACGTTCAGTAATTTTATCAAAATCACCATACAAGTATATATTTATCCAAACCTAATTCCATTCTAATTGAAGATGAGAAAACAAAAAATAACATATAAAGGTATCAATTATTTCATGTCTCGTGTTTTGACATAATTTAATTATATTACCTGATTCTTGTTTTTGTTTTATGGAATGAATTATTATGGAATAATATCGAAAAACATGGTTAGGGTATCTTGAATAACTCATAATTATTAAGAAGTCTCAATATAAGTGATTCCTGAGTTATTGTAGATTGTGGGATGGAGAAATGATTAAAAGTATTATTGCTCTTTTGATGATTGGATTACATTAGAAGACTTTTTCTAGTATGTGTAATCCTGATGTTTGTTATGTGAAATTGTTATTCAAGGAATAATTATCTTTTCTTATTTGGAAATAATAATAAAATTAATGGATATCCTTTAGGGTTCATATGATCTTTTTTCTTTGAGGTGATTAAGGGTTAATGTATTTTTGTAAGAAAAATGAATTGTATGAGATAACCATTGAGGTTAAAATTGGTTTTGGTTATTTTTGAAAAAATTATCTTATTTTTTGATAATTTTATAAGAATGATATAGTTTTAGAAAAAGGGCCACCTACAGAATGAGTAACAACCCATTGTATCCAATAATTTCATGGGAATTGAACCCAAAACCGAAGGGAGACAAGGGTGAATCTCTTACCACTAGCCTACGTAAAGTCCCTAGTAGGTATGAATTCATTTTTTAGTGAAAGGAGTTTATGGAATAAGTGTAATTTGATTTATGTAACTTATGTTTTATGAAATGGATATCCTTGATATTAACAATTAATATAGGGGTTGAGTGGTACATGTTATTTTAGAAGAAAATATCTATATTGGGAAGCCTATATGGCTAAGGAAAATAGAACACAATAGAATTTTATTTGAGGAGTAATTTTTGAATTTTATTTTGGAAGAATCTGTGATTTTATTGAGGACTTATGACAATTCTGGTTATTTATGGAAATGATTAACCTATCATGGAGAAAATGTGATTATGTTATTTACTTTTAGTATGAGACATTAAGAGTGATTGATGTAATTTGGAGAAATTTTTTAAAATTTATCTTGGAAGAATATATGGTCAAATTCTTAGGAATTTTGGGTTTCAATATTAGTTTGGATTATTTTTAAGAATTTGAAGGAAAATTATTTATCAATTGTTATTTATTTAACATTGGATATTACTGTTTAATTTTTTATATTAAGAGTAGTTTTTTTTTCATACAATGGTTTATTATTTTCAGTTAGTTTTATGATTTTATGCCATACTTGTTGTTTTTTGTTAATATTTCAAGAATGGTTGAATATAAAGTTAATCTTTTTTGGGAAATTTGATTCTCTATATTTTGATTATAGAGAATGAGGTGTGAAAAACTCATCTTGAATACTCATCATTTGGTAAAAAGTTGAGTGTTTGGTAGAAATTTTTAAAGGATCAAACTCTACTTGACTAGTAAGTGTGTTTCCTTATGTTCTTAGTAAATAACATAAATAAATTCCTCAAATTTACGAAATTGATTGAAAAAAATTCCGTTTACTTTTCCTCCCTTGAAATAAAAGACCGTTTAACCATGTGACCATCGTACTATCATTTTTTATGTTAAATTTGTAGTTTAATTAATTATTTTTCTTATGTGGGATTGAAAAAATGGTATTTTGAAAATTCATAACTTAGTTACCAACCCCAAATTAAAATTGTGAGGATTCAATTTCAAAAGGGGGGGATTGCAATGAAGGTATTTTGAAAATTCATAACGTAGTTACCTACCCCAAATTTAAATTGAGAGGATAAAATTTCAAATGGGGGGGGGGGGATAAGTTAACATCCCATGTTTTTAAAAGAAAACACTATGTTCGATAGCATGCATGATATGCCACATTTACTTTAATTACAAACTTAATATTATTATTTAATATGATTGTTTTCAAAGATCCATTATAATTTTGGGAATGAAATAGATTTACTAAATTACGAAAATATTGTTTACACATTTTTATATAATGATTCATTGGTTACCAAATTAATTAGTAAATTAAATAAAAACTAATTGAATATCAAATAATGTGTTTTTTCGAAAAAAAAACTATTTAAATGAAAATAAGTGAGTTTATAAGATAATAAAAGTGATCTTTTTGGATTTTATTAAAGAAATATATAATTGAAATATATTAAATGTAATTTTTAAAATTCATCTTATGTTTTTTAGACATGATATATGAACAAATTCATTTTTTTGGATAAAAGAAGTATTAAAAAAACATAATTTTTTACCACCATTTCATGGAGAACCCATTTTAAATATATTTTTGACACTTATATAAGATATATTTGAAAAATTAAAATTCTTTTATGGGAGTGAGATATCAAAATTATCATTTTATTGAAATTTTGGAATTTTTCTGATAAAATTCATGTTTTAATTAATACCGAAAAATGCTACATTTTAAATCAAAACTGCCTTTTTACATCTAAGTTATTTATATATATAGCTTATATTTTTAATTTGATTTAAATTATAAATAGATCAATTTTATTATCATTTAATGCATTTTTTTTCATTAGTAGTAATTTCACATTTATGTTAGATATAAATGCACATCAATCTTATGTTGGTTTCTAATTTTAAAAAAACTCGTTTTCTTATTTTGACTACGGGTAAAAATTTATATTAATTGAGGATAAATATTTGATTTGGATTTGGAAAATATTTTTACATATTTTTAATCAAAAGTTCCAAATTATATAAATTGGTCCCTATTTTTTGATATTATGAAAAGTAACATGGGCAAAAAAAATTTATACCATGTTTAAGGAAATATCAGGTAATTAAAGATAAAAACAATATTATAATAATATAAAACGACCATAATAGTTGTCCTAATTTAATCTGATAAGTATATACTGACCATGAACAACTATATTTCAATTTTGGGTCCACATGGTGCCACTTGGATGAATTTAATGAGGGTATAATATTATATTCAATGAATAGTCTTTTTTCTTACACTTTTGTTTTTAAAATGTAATGTATTTTAATATAGAGTTATATAAGGGATATATTCAAAACTAAATATTCATTATAAAGGTAAAAATATTTTATAAATAATTTTATTTTATTTATATTTTTTACATTATATAATTAAATTTAATTTTGACACAATGATGATAGAGTGATTTCTTTATAAACGACGAAATCAAATAAATGATATTATAAATATTAAAATAAATAAAATATGACATAATTTATGTCATATACGAATTTTAAAGGTGAGTATGACATGTTTTAAGACTATTAAATGGTTTTGATCAATGTTTTATCTATCTTGTATTTTTATTAACTTCAATAAACTGAATAGGGTCAAAATCGAAATAAATGATATTTTATAAAAACATAATTTATTAAATTTGTTAAAAATAATAATAAAAAATTTGTAAATCAAAAAATGGATATTTAAAGGTCTAAAATTTCATAAAGTATCGATTTATGAGAAATTTACCCCACATAAGTAAAATTAAATCCTCTTAATATTTATAATGTGGTTACCCCAATTAAAATTAAAATAGATTAATTAATGGAAAAAAGAAAAATAAGATTTAAAATAAAATAAATACATGTATAAAAATTATTTTATGGTATTATTGAGAACTATACTCACCATATCTTATAAATTAATTACTTTAGGATATTATGAAATTGAAATTGAAATTATATTAGTTTAATACATTTTATAATTCTAAGGGTACCCCTATGGTCTCCTATAAAAAGGTACCCATTACTCTCTATTATTCACACATCCAAATCCTTCTGGTTCTTCCATTATATACCTAAAACTATTAATAGATTCCCTCCTCTAATATTATAAGACTCCCTTTGGGTAGAAATATTTCCAAGGAAGCCTTTTTGTATAAACCAAAAGAAGTTACCCGATTTAGAGGGAACACCTTCTCTCATGCATTTTTCTTTCATTTCTGTTCCCAAATCCATAAACTCATCCTATTCTATTATTACATTAAAAAACCAGTATCATAAATATATTTGGATTTTTTTTATTATAAGGCTTTGATGTACACTAATATACACCTCATTTTAATGCGTAACGAAAATAGTATTTCTGTGTTTGGCAAACAACTACATCATGAAACGATGATTGTCCAATTTTCCCCTGCCACCTCTCATGGTGGACATTATAATGAACAATATTTTTAAACAAGATATATATTATTTTTATAGAATCTAGTGGTGTCCAATTTTCCCCTACTATTTCTGTGTTTGGTAACTAAGATATATATTTTTATTCTTTCCATGTTGTGTAAATATGATAATTTCTTTTGAGGAAGTGTGGACTACCGCCCCTCGAAGCGATATGAATCATTACCTCTATACATGGAATGTATAAATGATTTTTTATTAAAAAGAGAAGATAGATGTGAAATTAACATAACAATGGTATTATAATATACATTTATATCATTTAAATATTGTTCTTTTAATATGAAAAAGAAATGAATGTAGTGTTCATGCATACGTACGGCCTACCATCTCCATGAACGGTGCATTTCATTTATTATCTTCAAATATTATGGATTATTATAAATACATATTAACTATATATATATGATATTTAAATCATGGATAATATTCTATACATTATTTACTTTTGACCACATGGATAATTTACATAAAAAATGTTCATTCTTTACTCAAGTACCGAATATCGACAAATCATTTGATATGTACTTAAATAGTTATGTAATTTATATGACACTATAATAAGTGATATAAAATGAATAATAAACATGAATAAGGTTACCAAGAATGTATAAATTAACCAATTTTTATTATTTAGTAAGATAAAGAACATACGAGACAATTCAGACTCAAGGTAAGGGAAATCTTGACTCAATCGTCACTGATTGAATAAAATATCCATGTCATTGGTTTTGTTTTTTAAAGAATACGGTTGAATGAACTATAATTTTTTTACACTTAAAGTACAGTTATATTGGTTGCATTTATATTTTTCACACATAGTTATGTCATTGAGTTATCCGTAATCAAATGATACGATCTTTGTAAGGGGCTTCGTCTCAATCTCCTTTCTTTGAGGCATATTTTGATAATATACACAACCTTAGTTTATATGGTGTATAAAAATCCCATTTGACTATTCATTTCATTCAAAGGTTTTCAAAAGGAATCTTTTTTCTATGAATATTTTTACTAAATGACAAAATTAATGTTTTTTACGTTTGTGGTGATAATGACTTTTCTGCCACTGTGATCATTATGGTATTTTGATTTCTCTACAAGAAAATTTTTTTTAAAAGAAAAATAAATATCTTATTCCGTTTTCAGGTATTTTTTTATTGAAAATGGTTTTAATAATGTTATGATTATATATTCTAATGATTCCTTATTATTCAAAATTGTATGAGTTAAATGTCAACAATTTCAATATTTATGTGTGATGATTATATAACGGTACTTGGAAATTTGACAGGTGGTTACATGAGAAATAAAAGAAAGGTAGTTACATGATAAACCAATGATGGTTGGATATGCGATGAAATAAGGATGGGTGGTTAAATTATAACCTCAAATGAATTGGGTATGGAAGTCTTCCATATTGTTATTACTTTAGTGATATGTGTGGAAGTTGGTCGTATAGTTATTTTATTTAAGAATAATTTTTACCATGTTACCTTTATATGTTATACATGATTTCTATGGATTTTATGGAAAACTTATGAGCACAAAGAATGGTAAGCAATGAGAATATTTTCAGTGATGTGTAATTACTACTTCTTAATGGTGAAAAGTATTACATTATGATAAAGTATTCATGGTTTACATGTTTTCACATGACTAATAGTTTTCCTTCTTTGTGTATCCCTTACTAAGCTTTTTATTCTCATCCCATGTTTTGAAATGTTCTTTCAAACGATTTACAGACAAATAGTGTCAAGGATGGGATAAAAAAATTCATAATTAATCATGAAAAGAAACCAAATTTCCTTTTAACAATTTTTTATGGATGAAATGGATAATGTTGTAAGTGTCCACTTTGTATTTCTATTTTTTTATATTTTATAGACTATTTCTCTAAAAATATAAACCTAGAAAGATCCTTAATGTGAATTAAATTAAAATTATTTAATTATCTCAAGATTATGTAATGTTTAAGGATTGGGCCTTATAGGTGGTATCAATGGTCAGTTTATATAACTTTAAAGTTTTAGGTATTATTTAAGCATAAGTGACAGGTGGTATATAACAGTAATGGTTATCATATTATAAATATTAAATTTTATTTTAGATAAATTGAATGTGTTTGAGATAACATGAATTATTATTTCTTTGTTTTTATCTTTATCATTGGATATTTTATGATTATTTTTTTGATATACCCACTCTATCCTTTTGGGTTAATTTTCTCTTTGATGATGCATCATATATGAGTTAAATGAATCCTTATGTAAGTTTAGTTAATAATGATCATAAATTTATGTATACTCAATGAAATATCGGTCAAGGATGTGGAATGAATTGCATAGGAAATTTTTTGAAAGGGATGGGGATATGTTATAGATGTGGAAATGAAGGTCATAAAGCAATAACCTGCCAATGAAAAAGGAAACATTCAATTGACTCTAGGAAAGGGAATGAAGTTATTTCTATGTTATCAGTTGAATGTTTCAAATGTGGGGAGTATGGTCACAATGAAAATTGATGTCCTATGAAGAGGGTTCTAAAATGGTTATTGAAGGAACATACAAATATATGTTAAGAAATACCTAATGCCATTCCAATTGAAGATCAAGAAGCTAAAAATTCCCTCTGAATGGTATGGATTATTTCTTGTCTCGTGTTTTGACATTATTAAATCTTATGACATGATTCATGTTTTATTTGTAGTAAATAATTTTTAAGGAATAAGATAGAAAATTCAGGTTAGGGTATCATGAAGAATGCAGAATGGTCCTAAAGTCTTCATATATGGTATTTAAGATATATGGTAGATTGTGGGATGATGAAAAGTTTAAAAGTATGAATTCTCTCTTGACGATGGGATTAATTTGGAATATTATTTCTAGTATGTGTAACCCAAAATTTTACTATGTGAAAATTTTATTCAAGGGAAAATTTTATTTTATTATGTGGATATAATAATCAAAGTAATGTATAACCTTTAGGGTTCATATGATCTATTGTTTTTGAGGTGATTAAGGGTTATTACATTTTGGGATGAAAAATAAATGGTGTGAGATAACCTTTGAGTTTAAAATAGGTTATGGTTATTTATGAGGGAATTATATTATTTTTGATAATGTTTTAAATATGATATAGTTTTAGAAAAAGGATAACCAACAGGTTTGGTGGAAACCATCACATCCAACAAGGCCGCAAGAATCGAACCCACAACCAAAGGGAGACAAGGGTGTATCACCTACCACATGCCTACGTGAAGTCCCTGGTTATCCTAAAATAATTTTTTAGTTATACGAGTTTATGTATTAATAATAATTTTTTTTGTAACTTATGTTTTATCAAATGGATATCATGGGTATTGGAAAATGATATGGGTATTGAGTGATACATGTTATTTTGGAAGACATTTTTTATTTTGGGAACCCTATATGCCTAATGAAAATATAATACAATGGGATTTTATTTTAGGAGTAATGTTTGTATTTTATTTTGGGAGAATAAATGTTTTTATAGAGGAATTATGGCGATTTTAGTTATTTATGGATATGGTTAACCTATCATGGAGAACTTGTTAATAGGTGAATTATATTTAGTATGAGAAATTAAGTGTGAATGTTGTTTTTTGAAGAGAAATGTTAAAATTAATATTGGAAGAATATGTTATCAAATCCTTATGAATTTTGGGATTTAAATCATAGTTTGGATTATTTTTTGGAAATTTATGGAAAATTTATTATCAAATGGTCTTTATTAACCATTGGATAATAATTTTTATGTATACAGATTAAATCAATTTTTCTTAATAAAATGGTTTATTATTTTTGTGGAATTATTATATTTTATAATAAATTTTTTTGGATTGTTTAATATTCCAAGATATGATGAATAGATTGTTAATCTTTTGTAGATTATGTGATTCTATAAAAGTCTATTCTAGTGCTTCATGGGTGACCAAGTCATCTGGAATACTCATTGTTTGGAAAAAAGATGAGCTTGAGGTAGAAAATTATTAGAAGATGAAACTCTAAATGACAAGTATGTTTCCTTGTGTTATTAGCCATGATCATATATAAATTCCTCATATTTATGAAAAGTATCTTAAAACAAAACTTTTTTCCATTTAAATTTCCTATTGTGAAATCAATGACTATTTAACCCATCACAATTTTATGGTTTTATGATTGTTAACGTTCTCATGATAATGATTCCTATCAATATCCCTCAAAACTAGAATATTAGTTTTTCTTCCATATCCTTGTTTTTCCTATATGGAATCCTAGTATTTGTTTTCTCATATGACTTTTTATTATCGTTTTTTTCTTTTAATGTGGTAGTTTAATTAATCATATTCCGAAGTGGGATTGCAATAAAAGTATTTTGAAAATTTATACCTTAGTTATCAAACCAAAATTAAAATTTAAAGGATTAAATTTCCAAAATAGGTGGGATAATGTAACTTCACTAGTTTTTAACAGGAAACACTATGTTCGATATCATGCATGATACACCACTTGTAGCTTAAATGAACAACTTAATATAATTATTTAACATGATATTTATCACATAGCCATTAGAATGATGTGAGTGAAAAATGACTAACTAAATAATGAAAATATCATGCACACATTTTTATATAATGATTCATTAGTTACCAAATTAATTAGGAAATTAAATAAAATCCACTTGAATATAAAGGACGTGTTTTTCTAAAAAAAATATTTAAATGAAAATATTTGAGTTTATAAAATAATAAAATCACTATTTTTGGATTTTACTAATTAAATATATATGAAATATATTAAATTTATTGTTTAATATTAATATTATATGTTTTTTTCCTAATATAATAAAATATTCAATTTTTCAGATAAAAGAAGAAGTTTTTTCAAAAAAAATATAGTTTTTCTGCCTTTTGATGGTGAACCCATTTTAAATATATTTTTGACACTTGTATATGTTATATTTGAAATAATAAGCTTCTTATTTGGAAGAGGGATATAAAAATTTACTTTGGTTGAAATTTTGGTATTTTTATGATAAAATTCAAATTTTAATGAATAATGACAAGTACAACATTTTAAATCAAAACTACTTTTTTGTCTAAGTTATTTATTTTGATAGATTATATTTCTAATTGATTTTAATGTATAATTAGATTATGTTTTTTTCATTTAATATAATTTTTTTCATTTTAAGGAATTTAAAACTAAAATTAGATATAAACACACGTCATTCTTGTGATGCTTTCTACTTTTAAAAAACTTGTTTTCTCATTTTTACAACAGCGAATATTTTTAAATTAATTACTGGAACATATGTGTTTTGAATTTTGTAAAACATAATTCCATATTTGGAATTATAAGGTTAAAATTATTTAAATAAATCCCTTTTATTTATGGACATTATGAATAGAAACATTGGTAATAAATTTTAATACCATGGTTAAGGGTAAATCTGGTAATTAAAGGTAAAAAGAATATTATCATAATAAAAAACTACCCTAACACATGTATTAATATAATTGTATGAGTTTATCATGACCATGATCATCCTTGGGTTTATTTTAAGACCACATTATCCACTTGGATGAATTTAATGCTTCTATAATATTATATTCAATGAATAGTTTTTTGTTAAACTTTTGTTTTTAAAAAGTAATGTTTTTAATATGGATCTATTCCAGGGATCTATTCGACACTAAATAGTAATCATAAATAAAAAATATATTTCCTATATAATGGTATTTGATTTAATATTTTTTGAATATAAATAATTAAATTTAATTATGACACAATGATGATGGAGTGAGTTCTTTATAAAGAAGGTATCAAATAAATGTTATTATAAAATTTAAAATATATATTATTTTACATAATTTATGTCAAACATGAATTTTATAGGGGATTATGACAAGTTATAAGACTATTAAATTATTTTTTAAAGTTATATTTCTGTTGTATTTTATTTAAATTCAATAAAGTGAATAGTATAAAAATAGACATAATTGATATTTTATAAAAACAACAATGTATTAAATTAGTTAAAAATCCCGAAAAAAGATTAAAATTAAAAAAAAGATATTTTTATTTTTAAAAGTTCATAAATTTTCTTTTTATATGAAATTATCCCCATATAAGTAAAATTATAGCCTTTTAATATTTAAAATGATGTTACCCCAATTAAAATTAAAAGAGGCTAATTAAGGGTAAACTGAAAATATAATGTATAAAATAAAATAAATACATGTCTAAAAATTATTTTATAATAATATTTAGAACAATCATCATCTTAACTTCTAAATAAATGATTTTAGTCATTTTGGAAATGAAATTGATTTTATATTAGTGTAATACTTTTAATAATTCCAAGGTTGCCCCTACCCTCTCCTATAAAATGGATCATATTCTTCTATATGAATCACACTTCCATAGATTTTTTTGGCCAATAAATTCTCAAACCTCATCCTAGAATCCCTAACCTAATCCTAAAATCATCCCATAGGGAAGAAACCCTCCCAAGGATGCCTTTTTGTATAAACCAAATTAAGTTACCTGATTAATAGGTAATACCTTCTCTCATGCCTTTTAGTTTCATTTCCATTTTCAACTCCATAAACACTTATTATTTATTGATTATATAAAATAATAATATTAAATATACTCAGATTTTTTTATAATAAGGTTTCAATTTTCACTCACAGACACCTCCACTTAATGGGTAACAAACATTCTGTTTCTGTGGATGGCGAACTACTGCCTCATTAAACGATGATTGTTCAATTTTTCCCTACCACCTCTCATAGTGGCCATTATATTGGAAACTATTTTCAAATATGATATAAATTCTACTTATATCATCTCTATGATTCTATAATTCTTATTTTGAATATACCTTTATTATTTCCATGTTGTGTAAATATGCTAATTTCATTTGAGGATGTGTGGACTACCACCCCTCAATGCAATATGACGCATTCCCTCTATAACTGGAAAGTATAAATGATTATTTAATTAAACCTATGAGATATGTAGGAAATTAATATAATACTGGTATTATAATATAAATTTATATGATTTAATAATTACTCTTTCAATATGATATGGAAATGAAAGTAGTGTTCATTCGTATATACTGCATACCATCTCCATAAATAGTGCATTTCATTTATTATCTTATAATATTATAAAATTTCATAAATACATATATACTAGATATATATGATATTTAAATCATGAATACTATTCTAGATATGTTTTAATATTTACCACATGGACAATTTACATCAAAACATGTTCATATTTTACTCAGGTACGAAATATCGACAAAACATATGATATGAACATAAATAGTTATTTAATTTTTATAACATGGTAATAAGCGATATAAAAGGAATAATAAACCTGAAAAAGTTTCTCAATAAATTATAAATTAACATATGTTTATTATTTAGGAAAATAATGAAGGTATGAGAAAATTCTGACTGAAGGTAAGAGAAATCTTAACTAAATATCCATTCAATGAGTTAAATATCAATGTCATTGACTTTGTTTTTCCAAGAATATGTGTGAATGAAATATGGTTGTTTTATACTGAATACCCACTTATATTAGGTTTATTTATATTTGTAACACATATTTATGTCTTTGATTTATCTTTAATCTAATGAAAAGATATTTGTAAGGGACATTATCTCAATCTTCTTTCATTGAGGCATATTTTGATAATGTACACTACCTTCTTTTATAAAGTGTATAATAAACCCCTTTGAATTTTAATCTCATTTCAATGTTTTCAAAAGTAATCTTTTGTCTATGAATCATTTTATTAAATGAAAAAAGTAATTTTTTTAATGTATGCAGTGACAATGAGAAAGTTAAAGAATGTAAAGAAATAAAGGCACAAAAGACATACAAGGTAAAGCAGGAAAGGAACATAAGATTTACAAGGTTCATTCTCAATAATAGAACCTACATCCTTTCCATTTCCACTCTTGTGGGTCTATGGAAATCCACTATAATAAAGATGTAAATAAAACTTGTGACAACTCCAGTTAGACACCTTCTATCTCCCGATAAGAAAGATTACTGACTCCCTTCAGTTTACTATTTTTTCTTAAATAACAAATGAGCCAATCATAAGAATACAAACATTGTCAAAATTGCTCCACAAATGCTCACTCCAAATTTTCGATCTGGTTTTCTTGGATCCAGTTTTCTAAAACCGATCTTCTTAGCAAAGAAAGAGGATTCTTCACAAATGATCACTCCAAATATTCATTCTGGTATTCCTGAATCCTATTTTATAAAACCGGTATTATCACCAAGGAATGATGATTCTGCACAAATGATCACTCCGAATATTGAATCCAGTTTTCTTGAATCCGATTTTCTGAAACCGGTCTTCTCATCAAGGAAAGATGATTCTGCACAACTGATCACTCCTAATATTCAATCCAGTTTTCTTGAATTCGATTTTCTGAAAACAATCTTCTTAGCAAGGAAAGATGATTCCACACAAATGATCACTCCGAATATTCAATCTAGTTTTCTTGAATCTGATTTTCTGAAACCAGTTTTCTCCGCAAGGAAATATGATTCTGATTCTATTCTTCTTAAAAACTCAAGGAAACATCTTCAAGATGGTAGGAAATTTTCACGTAGAATTCTCCAGATCTCCGCCTTTTCTATGTGTGTAAAAAAGTTGCATAAGAGTGAATGATCAGAGAACATATTTATAGGAAACTCAGAAAACAAAGGTGGGAAACATGAAAATTTTCCCTCTTCCTCAAATATAAAAAACTCCGCAAATCTCTCACATTTAATCTTCAATATTTTACTTGTTAAAATCTACTTCAATTTCTCTAATATTTACGCAAAGATGAAATTCTGGGTTTTTTGAACTCTTCATATCTTTCTTAGAATGATAAAGCTGGATCATGGTTCTGAAATATCGTTTAGGAAACAGGTTCCTAATTTTAGGTTTTGGAAATAGGTTCCGAATTTCTAGTTTAGTAAACAGACTCCAAATTTTAGGTTTAGGAAACAAACTCCGAATTTCAGGTTCAAGAAAGAGAATCTGAATTTTAGGTTTAGGAAATAGACTCCGAATTTTAGGTTCAAGAAATAGACTCCAAACATCTAATTTAGGAAATGGACTCTAAAATTCAGGTTCTGGAAATAGACTTTGAACTTCAGATTCAGGAAATAGACTCCGACCTTGAGGTTTAAGAAATAGACTCTGAACTTCTGATTTAGTAAATGGACTTCGAACATCAGGTTCAAGAAATATACTCTGAACTTTTGATTCAAGAAATAGACTCTGAACATTATGTTCAGGAAATAGACTCTGAACTTATGATTCAGGAAATGGACTCTGAACTTCAGATTTAGGAAATGGACTCTGAACATCTAGTCGAAGAAATAAGTTCTGAATTTTCTCAGAATTTTGTTTAGTGAAAATCATCAATCCTTTTCATCATTTCTTCAACAGCTTTTATCATGAATCTTTTCATGATATGTGAGAACTTTAAGATTAGCAAAGCATCATTTGATTTTTTTTAGAAGTTTGAGACACTTTCTTAACTTCTGACTTCTTATTCTTCAACATCATCCTCTTTAAAAAAATCCTCAGCAACCAGCATCTTCAACATTCTGTAACTCAAAAAAATTCTTCAAAAAAAATATTAGTTGTCAACAAATACAAAAAATTGTTATAACACCACAAGGGATCTTCAATATTAATCTATAAGAAAAAATGTAATTAGAAGAAAAATAAATACCCTTTTCCATTTTCAAGTATATTTTTATTGAAAAGGGTTTTAGTTTTGGTATGATTATATATTGTAATGATTACTTGTGATTTCAAATTTAATGAATGAAATGTTGACAATTGAAATCATTATGTGTTATGATTATATAATGGTACATGGAAATTTGATGGGTGGTTACATGATAATCCAAAGATAGGTGGCTATGTGATAAACCAACGATGGGTCATGCCGTGATAATCCAAGTATGGATGGTTACGTTATAACCTCCAATTCATTGTGTATGGAAGATGGTTTTATGGCTATTACACTTAATGTTATTTGTGGAAGTCAACAATATGTTTATTCCATTTATGTATGATTATGTCGCATGTTTCCTTTATCTATTATATTTGATTTTTATGGGTTTTATTGTAATATTTTGTTTACAAAAAATTGTAAGCGATGAGATTATTTTCAGTGATGTGTAATTACTAATTTTTAAAGGTGAAAAGTATTACATTAGGATAAATTATTCATGGTTTACATGTTTTTTAATGAATAGCAGTTTTCCTTCAAGGTCTTAGTGTATGGATATGTCAGCTGTGACAGCAACAATGTACTCCCTGAATCTAAAATTTGAACATGAAACAATCAACATTGTTTACAAAAAAAATCAATAGAATCGTTGTCTCTGAGGTAGAACCAGACACCTATGATTCCACTTTGTCAAGAACCCTCCCCCAGGGCCTGTGCCGTGACATACCCCAAGCCTACCACCCAAAGACCTGGGGTTGAAGACTTGCGCCGAAGGCATCAACATGAAAGTGAAAGAAATTAGGATGAGTACTTGTACACATGAACACACAAACGCATCCCAATGCTATAAATGTAAACAAGCATGCCATTAAATAATCACTGAGTACAAGTACAACTGAATGTCAAATTTTACAGAACTCAAACAAAAAAAAAGACAATCTAGAAAACAGGAAAGTACAAAAGAAACTCTAGATACACATCTGCTGAAAACCCCACACGATGGGAATGTACAGTGTAGCTTCTAGAATACAAAGTAGTACGTCGTGTCAGCCTGGTCTCACTGGTCACCACCAGGTTCTGGGCCACCAAGTCCTCTATCAAGGTGGCGGTCGTCTGCACCAGACACAACACATGCGAGTGAATCCAGTGCAGGTGTGAGTAAAAAAATACTAAGTTGGGACCCCAAAATATCATGGAAATAAAAAAATGAAAACCTCAAAAAAATAGAAAAACATGATCACCATGGATGATCACTAAGAAAGATATCTCACACTAGATATATTATAGAGTAGGATAGTAGAAACATTAGTCATATCATCGAACACCTTGGGATGCTGGAAAACACTTCCTCAATGAGTATGGTGGGAATGCCAGGCTACCCAGAAGCCACTTCCCACTAACCTTATGATTTCTATGGCCCTCATCTGTGATGATTACCGTGGGTATGATAGGTTACACAAAATCTTCTCCCCACAAAGGGCATGCAAGGTCCCACAGAATCCACTTCCCACATATGGCCATACTGAGGTACTCTTCATGTTGAGTATTGTGGGTCTTCCGGGTCACACAAAAGTCTCTCCCCACCATGGGCCTTTCCATTCACACATAATCCACTTCCCACTGGGCCATATTATTTTGTCTATATAGGTTCTCTCTTTAGAAGTAGTGAGGTCTCTGCCAGCTGTAGGGTTTCTCCACATCTCATGCCTGATCTTGGTAGAACTACTCCTCAAGACATTAATAAAATTTCTACATCCATGAAACCCTCCATATAGTATTCCAAAATATTTTTCTCATCGTAAGGGTTTTGAAGCTGCAAAAAAACCATCAATCAG
Organism: Viscum album; assembly: GCA_963277665.1. Lineage (NCBI taxonomy): Eukaryota > Viridiplantae > Streptophyta > Magnoliopsida > Santalales > Viscaceae > Viscum > Viscum album. Next base: position 1,434,377,764 of record OY728141.1, read on the forward strand.
GAGCCCAGTTTTAAGAGATTGTCATTTTTCAAAAAGCTAATGGTGGAGTCCGAGTTCGGTCTGACCCGGTTGGACCGACCCGACCCGACAAGCGTCTGCCGAACTAACTCTGACTAGGACAAACCTGGGTCCGGTATATTGGGCTGTGGGTCTAGCCTAGACCAATGGGATGGGTCACACACATATCCTGCCCGATCTTCTGATGGAAGAATGGTTTTTCTGCCTGGTCAGGATGTGGATAGAAGCCGCGTTCGGCACCCCAACCCCACTGGTGGTCTATGGGGATAGATCCCCCTATCGTGGTCAGTTGACTATGACCAAACACATGTGACGCGGTACTGTGTTGTGTCTTCCACCACCACCAGCCAATGGTACGGAGGCCGAAAGCTTCCCCTGTTGCGTTGCGGCCTGTGTAAGCCACGATAGTCTTCTTCTGCTTGCCGTTGTGGCGAGCCGCTTCTGGTAGGGCATTCCGCGTACCACCAGTTTTGCACCGATGGTCCGTTCTTCATGCCACTTGAGCCTACATCTTCTAGGGGATACCATATTCTCTATATTGGCCTCGAATCCACCTTTCCGCCCACTTGGAAATTCTGTCACGAATAACACACAAGCAGAGGTGCTCAGGCATTGTTCCTTTTGGACCATGACTTCTGCGTTAGGATTTTAAAACTGGGTGAGGTTCGGGGATTACAGTTCTATCAATCATAAAAATTAATCCCAAATAGAAAAGCAATGAAATATGACCCTCCTACAAGAACAGATGATCCGAGGATCAGCCTATTCGTGGGTTTATCCATGTTCATCATTTAAAATGAAGACTGTGGAAAACATAAACCAATAAAAATACCTACTTAAAATAATTTTGACGTTGATAAGGTTCTCCGGGATGATTCAAGAATTTGAAGGCATTCGTTGCTTCTCAGCTCTGTTCTTCAACGTGCATCGATGTTGTTAGCATTCCACCGGTGTTCGTCTTTCCTATTTGGAGAGAAAACTCTCCGGTGGTTCGTTAGAGAATTTTCTACCATTCAATTCTCGTTTCCCCCAACGTGTTATCTTATTAAAAGAAAACAAATCACAACATTTCTATTAAAATGCGATGTCAAATCATTACGCTTCATTTAAAGTGTTGTTACACTACCCTTTAACAACCTATTAATGATCCTCTTTTAATGTTCCACATCGTCTCTTTGTCACCGCCTGACAACGCTGCTATCCGACACTCAACAGTGTGAAATAAAATATAATAACGTTTTAAAGTTATTTTATCCTTTCCTGAAATTTCAAAAGAATAAAATATCTATCCAACCCTTTCTGGTCAAAGTTAAGTCCTTTCTAGGTGAATCATGGAGTTCTGAGTTCAATGGTACCCTCAAATTTTCAATCTGAGCAAAGGTTTAGAATCTAGAAAAACCCGCTCAAACATTTACAAATGTGAACTAAAGAAGGTTCAAAATTCCATTCCAGGCTCACTGTGCCTCAGAATCACATGTCGTCAACATGTGTGGTCTCAAAATAATTCCACATAATTGAAAAAAAATTACATGGAAAATCCAATACATTACATTCTCTACACCTTAGGGATTTACGTCACTAAAAGCTAAATTAAATGCTAATCAACACAAATGGGGGTACTGAGCACGAATTTGAGCCTCCCACTCCCATGTTCTCTCCTTAAGATTCTCATGCTGCCACTGAATGTGCACCAGAGGAATCAACCATCCATAAAGGAAACACTCATTTAGATCCTCTATCTTCACTGGGAACTCCACAAATGTCACCCCATCATCAATATCTAGATCTCCATAGCCGATGACATGTAATGGATCATGCACATAATTCCTCAATTGCGAAACATGAAAAACATCGTGCACCTTGTGAATCTGTGGGGGAAGTTCTAGGTAGTGTTCCACCTCCCCAACTCTACTAAGAATCAAAAAAGGTCCAATGAACCTCACATATAACTTGTTTGCCCATACAAATATATACAATCCTTTTCTGGGTGTGACCCAAAGGAAAACAAGGATTCCCACCTCAAAATCCAAGGGTCTATGGCTCCTATCAGCATAAGATTTATGCCTTATCTATGTCGTCCGTATCCACTTCGGGATGTTCTACACCTTTTTAGTGGTATCCCTTACCAACTCTGGACCCATGAGTAATGAATCCCCTTACTCTGTCCAACATAGAGGTTATCTACGTGGCCTCCTCTACAAGTCCTCAAATGGTTCCATGACGATGGTTGAGTGATAGCTGTTATTGTATGAAAACTTTACATATGGTAGGTGGTACTCCAAATAGAAACCAAAATCAAGGACGTAAGAGCAATTCATGTCCTCCAAGGTATGTATGGTCCGCTCAGTCTAACCATCTATCTGGGGGTGAAGAGTTGTGATTAAGAATTGCCGAGTCCGGAATGCCTCCTGCAATATCTTCCACAACTAGGATGTAAAGCATACATCACTATCTGAGACGATTGTTGAAGGAAACCTATGAAGTTGCACTATCTGTTGGACATAAAGGCGTCCCAATCCCTCTACTTATCCATGCTCTAGGATGGGAATAAATTGAGCCAACTCGGTGAGTCAGTCAATGATCACCTAGATAGAATCATAGCCCATGGATGTCTGTGGTAGCCCCATCATGATGTCCATGGAGATGAAATACGACTTCCATTATGGTACCAAAAGTGGTTGTGTCGAGCCTGATGGGTACCCATCATTTAGTTTACAAAATTAGAATGAAGGGAAAAACTATGTTATCAATATAATCTCATTCTATATGCAAAGTTATATGATACGAGTTGTCATTTTAATTTCATCAAGGTATTTATATTCTATCTGTATCTCTCTGGAAATATATTATACCATGTTGTAATAATAATTCAAGTAATTATACATTTATTTTATATAGAATTATTTTATGCCTCACTAAATCTCTAAGGGAATTGAACGATAGTAGGGGAATCGACCAGAAATTTTACATTTTATTGGTTTTGTGTAAATAAAACTACAAAATCATTGAAATTTGTGTTGGTGGGGAAATATTAATTAATAATGAATAATTATAGTGTTTTCATTATTTCACAATCAATATTATATAACGAGTAATGCCATATTTTATAACATTATCATGATTATAATGTTTCCTTAAATAAATGAATTGTTTTAGTCTCACACTAGTTTATCAAATACAAGTAGCCCTAACCATAATTTAATTCACCTTGACAAGGCTCCAAAAGGAACATTAGAAAATTATTATATTCTCCCAAAATGGACCAAAGGTGTTTTATGAAATAACGTAATCATTAAGGGATTAAACATAACTTACCATTAAATATTCACTATTGTATACTTCACATGCTTGTAAAAATTACATAGAATGAAAATAGTTAATTAAAAATATGTGATAAAATAATTTAATTATAATAAATTTATTATATATAATTTATTATGATTCATAATATATTTACTTTTTGTGAAAAAAATTTAAAAATATAAAAATCCATAATAAATTAAGATTCATACTCCATAATAAATAAGTGACATGATCACAAGTTTTTGTAAAATTCATTCGATTTATAATATGATAAAAAATGATTTTATAGTAATATTAATAATACCTAGATTGAGATATGTGGATCATTTTATATTAATATAGCTTTAACTTGTGTATCTGATCTCCCGCAGGGAATTTTTTTTTAGTACTAGGTTAACCAATTTCTGAAATTTATAACACTCAAATAATAGAAACTAATTAATTAACATATAATACATGAATGTTTGAGGTCAAACACATGATAAGGTGAGATTATCTATTTTTGGTATTTAAAATAATAACAATTTATTTGGTTTTAATAGAAATAAAGAAATAAATTTTCGGTTTTAGAGCTATTTGAAGAAAGAAAATGAATAATAAAGAGAATATATGGTATTTAGAAAATCATTTGGCAGAGAATTCTAGGGTTTTGAAAATTTTGGTTTCCTTTATAGTTGGATTTAGAAAATAACATTGAAAAATCATGTTTAGTGTGGAATTTGGGGTGAGGATGATCCAATGCTCTAGGTATGACCTCTATAGTGCAAAAATATCTTATTTCCCATAGTTTGGTAATTTACAGTGTTAATGCACTATGTTTATACTTATATGTTATATAAACCTAGTTTTTAAATATTATCCAATTTTCATAGCGTAGTATATGAAAAAAAGTTGTATAATTAATAAAAATAATGTTTGACTATTCAAAAATAAAAAAGTTAGAAAATTATGCAATAGAAATAGATTGGAAGTGGAATAAAAAATGTGACAATACAAAATACATGAAATAAAATAAAATAAATCCAATACACCTTATCCGAATGTAATAATTACCAAAGAACAATATGAGAATTACCAACTCATCCAAGAAATATGTGTGTATGGGGGAAGAGGAAATGAAAAATAAATAATAATAAAAGTTTATATAAAGACTATTGGATGACAATGATACATTGTAACAACTCATCCTAGGTTTTGGACTTCATATTTATTCCCAAAAACATCATATTTTCCTCAATTATAGAAAATTAATGGTGATCATGTTGAATTATTTTTCTATAAATGAATAAACAAGGAATATAGTATATTAATTGGTGGTCTAGGACCATTTCAAGTCTTAACAGGAGGTTTCCCACTGAAATTCTATTTGATCATCTAATCAGTGGGTCTTTCAAACGAAATTTCTAGTGTAAAATATGTCTTTATACTATAAAAGTGACATGCATGAAAATAAATTTTCCTGTAAAACATATTCTGTAAATGAAATTTATGTCTTGAATCAATTCCTTGTATCTTATAAAAAGACTAAAAGTGTTCTTTTATATAATGAATATAATGATGTTTATATTCTCTAACTTCCATCAACTCTATTTTAGCTTCATTTTTATGATGTCGTATTGTGATAGTCGTTATAATATTTCTTTCAGTTTTAAAATCGATCTATTTTTCTTCATTTTATCATTTTCCATTAAACATTGTATCTTCGAAATATGAACATTTTTCTTAAATATCCCAAAAATATTTAATCATTTAAACATGGAATTAGTGTTTTTAATATAAAAAAATGTCCATGAAATTCACATATTAGTATACCTATGGTATATTTTTACCTATTTTGGGTCCATAAGTATCCCATCAAACTCGGAGAACCATCAATTACAAATGAACACTCTCTCTTAGGTTTGGTTAATAAGTTGTATAAGGTTATACAAATGAATCCTTATAAATGAAAGATCACATGTAATAAATATTGGATTGCTGGGTCACATAAATTAAATTTTAATTAAAACGTAAATTTAACATGTAATATCCCATGAATAAAAATGAAAACAAAGTCAATAAATTGGTTTGTCAAGATCATGATCAATATAATTAATTCATTGACTACTCATTTAAAAATTTTAAAACTCATTTTAGTAGACTTATTATTATTAAAAAAACAACTTATTTAATAATTAATGGAATTATTAATTATATAATTCTTATAATTAGAAATCAAAACTATATTTGAGATAAAATGACTCACATATACAATGTCAATACAATTAAATAAATGAATCCCCATTTAAAAATACGATCAACATAATTTTTATAGATAGGGATCATACAATGTACCATTATATTTTAGATTATATTTCTTATTTAAATTAATTTACAGATTATATTTACTAGGGAGGAAACAACATGTAGCATTATATGTATATTTGAAACAATTATGATGATTAACTTTAAAAAATTGTATATTATCACATTCCAGGGTTAATAAGATACACATAGCATGGTCCTCACCACGTTATGTGTAATTACATTACATGTATACCTAAAAAACATGTCATTATATGAAGGTAATGTAGTTCCAGGGTTCAAATCACGTAATATGTCATGTTGGTATGACCTCATGAATTTCTATAAATCGATGCGGCATATTCCACTGATGACAACAATGATATACTTGATGTGCACATAAACTATACACAATAGGTATTTTTAAAATTAATAATAATAATTATAATAAAGTATTTAATTATCTTGAAAATAAGTAAATAGATGGGCATGTACATGGGGTGGGATTAAACATTTCAAATAATTCTTATAAATAACTACATACTGTTTATAATGTGTTTCCAACTAATTATATACAGAAAATAACATGAAATACTTGTCCTGGTGTGCACCTAATGAAACTTAGCATGAGGTATAAATAAATTTTAATATGGATAAATGTGGTATAAATACTTATCTCCCATCAAACAAGAATACTATAGACTCAGTGTCTATTCCATATGGGAAATGTAATAAAAAATTACTTGTACATCTAGATACAGACTATATTGGAAATACTTTCTTCTGTAACTCTATTATAAATTAATAAAGAACATGTAGTAAATACATTCCATGTTTATTGGAAAGATGGTTTCCACAATTTTTATAGAGACCAACTATGGGGTGTTATGTGGTGTGGAGAGAATCTACACAATGTGTAATACCTATTAAAGTTTATATTGAATGACTATATATTCATAGAGTATAATTAAATATAGTATTAACTCTCCACATGATGAGTTATGATGGTTAATAATTATCATTGTGTCATTATATGAGGGAACATACTTTATAATTTTCTATTAGACGCTGCGTATCTGCGTCAAGAAGAAAACACAATTTAAACCATTCAATGTGTTCTTATAGAATCATTCCCCAAATAATTTTCTTTTAATATAAATCTACTAATTGAAAACAAGTTTTCCTATATTTTATGAATAATGATTTCAAATATATAATGAAAAACTAATAATAATGTTTAAATTAAAAACAAAAAAAATAATTATAAAATTAAATAAAGCCTCTTTGATATCATTTGATTGATATGTGGAACAATAGGTGTTGTTAGTCCCCAAAAAATAATGGTTTTCATTGCGTTCCATTAAAAATTTATGATAAATTAGAAAAACTCTGCAGAAAAATTTATATAGATGATCCTTTCCCAATAATTTAATAATTTATTAAGAATGATGATTAAATAGGATTTTAATTTATTTCATCATTTTAATTTATGAAAAATATTGTCTCTAATCGAGTTGTACAATAATTTTATGGAAGGATCCAAACTAATATTCATGTAGTAATAGACACATTATTTCCATATAAATAAATTTTACTCATAATTTTCATGATATGGGTATAGAGAAATTGAATCTCTAACAAAATTACCCATTTATATCAATGAATATTTATCCCTTATTCCCTCAGTATCTAGAGGATGGAGGAATATTATCATCATCAATGTATGTATAATTCACGTGATGTTCTCAGAAAGGACAGAAAGAATTATATTATGATTATATCCTTATGGAAAATGACATCCACACCATGGAAAATGATATGATAATATATATATACACCTATATTTATATAATTATTAATATAACAGATACCATTTCAATTGTTTCTTATTCTATAAAAAACCCATTTTGATGAATGAAATATATATGTAAATATATAAATAATTGAATGAAGAAATATAGAAATGGATATTATATTCACTAAATTCATTGTAAGTTATTTATATTAATATTCATGTAACTAGATAAATATTTATGTTTTAATCCAATCAATAAAATTCATGAATGTATAATTAATATTTTTATGGAGTGAATAATATATAAATAATGACTATATTTATTAGACGAGTGGTTAATTATTAATTTCATATTTGACACCCATATTCTAATCTAAAATATATTTTTTATGGTTGAATTGGTATGATGATCTTAACAAAAATAAATTTTATCCATCGAGATGAGAATAAATTTTATTAAATACATTACTGAAATATAAATTAATAGATATATAAATACACATAGTTTATTCACAATGAGGCATAATCAGATATGACAATAGTTGAATTCTCCAAATGTTCATTATGTTTTTATAAAAATAGTGAACAGAAACCATTGAGAAATAAGAAAATTTCAAGAAAAAAACTTCTTATAATAAATACATCTACCTAATATAATCTCACTACCTTGATATTTCCTCATGATTGATTAATACATTGTTTCATAATCCTATATTCCATATTAATCTTTGGTTCACTACAATAAATGAACATATTAATGAATAAATTTGAAAAAATTATTCTTTTCAGGAGATTTAAGAGTAAATATCAATCTTTATTCATGATTATATTTTCTATTAATTTATTTTGATGAGTTTTAGGGGATTCTTGTTCATTTTGGGTAGTTTTAGTGGGTTTTTATGTTTGGAAGGTTTTATAATAAATTTCCCAAACTGTGAAGCTTATTGTAGAGGAACATGGGGTATAGCATAGAAAATTAATTTGTAACCTCATCTTAAAACCATGAAACTCATTACTGTGGAAATGGAACTTTTGGAGAATATTTTGAAAAATCATGTGACCAGACCATGTAGGTGTCCCAATAAGGAAGTGACCACACATAGTTGGTGCACTCTTTATCTAACCATAAAACTAAACCTTTTGAGTGGGAAATAAATGATCTAAAAGTCCTCTTAAAAGAAAAAAAATCTAAATATAATATTTTTTAATTCTAATTATTTCTCCCTAAATATTATAGACTCTATATGCTTCCCAAAGTAAATTTAAATCTTTCTAATCCCATTTCCTTTGGATCCATGTGTGTTAGTGGTAATTAAATTAATGTATGTGATCCAAATACCCTCATTATTTGAGTTTAATCTAGATTTATCTTGTTTACAATAAGTTGAATCATAGATCCAATGTGTCATGAAATGATATTAAGATTATTATATAATTTATTATTGAATTTTTTTATCATTTACTAATTAGTGATGGATATATTTTTTTGTCCATCTTCCTATGATAAATATCTCATATAGTAAAGTTATTGAATCAAGAATTTTATATTGTTTTAGATTCAATTAAAAGTATATAAAATCATTTTTAATTTCAATTTCTAACTATATATATCATTGATATTGAATTGTATCATTAAGAAAATGGAATGGAAATTGATCGGGGCATAGACATGACTCATGTATCATCCTTCGACGAGTCTACAAAAATATCAAAAATGAGGTAAATATAAACAATATTTACCATATAATACCATTATAATTAGTTCATTTCAATGATCTAGTGTTCTTGAGTGAACTTCTATTAGTCATTTTGGGGTATAACATGTTGGCCCAATGTAGACATAACATATAAAACCAATTTATGATATGATATACCTATGTGGGAGTGTGTGTGTTCCTCCCATGAGACACATGTATATATTTCTATGCCTCAGGATATATGTTAATGATATTATGACATAGTAATAATATGATGTATTTATTATATGAAATATTGTATTTATTCAATGCATTGTTCTAAAGATATAGATGGACCTATTGTGGAACTGAGGGCATATAAGTGGAGTGTGTTTAGACAATGAATGTGATAAGATTACATGACTTAATTAGATGACAATGAATGAAGGCCATGATTAGCCTGACCTTGGTGTATGATTGTATTTGGTGACCTAACCCAATAGGTGATAGTGGGGTTATTATGGTCATATATGATCTAACCGGTGATATATTAATGGGAAATAATGATCATAACTTTACTGACCTGGATTCTATGGGACTATAATAATAAAATTAAACCTTATGGCTGTCATATCCTTTTAGGGTTTTACCAATACTATTCAGATATTCTGTTGGTATGAAGTCAAAATATGTAAATATAGGGTCTATGGATGCTTTGTTATCACAAAAATTCCTAATATTGTGTTCAATTACTATGTTTTCATTTACTATATAATCATTAAATATTCCTCTAAATTCATTTGATCTTTTTTTATGGAATGATTTTTGGTATCCTACATGGTTAAAAATTCACCCTATAATGGAATATCATTCTGTCTAATGATTTTATTACCTTGGATCTAGTGAAGTGATACAGTCTTATTAAATGGAACATAAGAGATGGAATCTTAGAGTTGGAGGCGATGTCGAGAAATACTCCATACTATTTCTAATCCTTTTTTTATTTTCCATTAATAAAATCATGGTTTTACCCCACACATTGGGGATCCATCTCATTATTCATATATAACATGAAATTACATTTATTTTAATATTTAATGGTTTCCTTGTTATTTTATTTTTATTTAATTTTTACTTATATTGTGGTTTATTTAGAAATGTTAAAATTATTGAGGGTATATTCTCCCCACGTTACATTTCCCCCCTACTTTAGTCTTTATATTATATTACATGGGGAGGTGCATAGAGGTCTTGTGGAATCTTTACATGGGTAGAATTTGGGAAATCTTTGTTTTTTCATAGTAAATAGGTATCCAAAGTCATGTGGTTTCCTTTTTCTATTTTTCTTTTGGGAAGACTGTAGAAATCAGATAAGCTGTGTAGAAATTAGGTAGGATAGATTCCATGTATGTGGCCAACTAATGTATAATGGACCACCATGTAACCTATGATGGTATTTCATTAAAAGTATTATATGATTTGGTTACATTAATGTATAATTAGTAGGCATAAGGGATCAAATGTCTTATATATACACATTAAGTAATACATAGTATTTATTGGATTAAATGACTCAAATTGTTCTTTTTTTCATTGATATTTTTGTATTATATTCTATTGAAGTATATTAATGATGGTATTACATAGTTGATAATATGATGGTTTTTGTGATATATATGTTATTTGGATTACATAAAACTATACAAAAATATGTATGAGACATTTTTTTTGAAATATTATGGTTATTCCTTATGTGTGTAGTTATATCATTGGATATATATTCTTATAGAATATTTTTATATTCCATTCATATTTTTAGGTTTTTCTAGAAGATGAAATGTTACTGGAATTATAAATAATTGATTATACTTTCAAAAAACATCCCTAGAGACATATAATGAGATAAAATATTGTATTGGGACAAAATTCTCTTATAAGGGAGAATATCACTATTCCCCCACCTTATTTGGAGGGTTTTACAACTACGAATGCTGCTATACCTACTCTAATGAATTAGGTGGAAGCATTGAACTAGGAATGGGTTTTCTGAATTATTATTATTCTATATGGGGTTTAGAGAGGGCCTTTTTTGATTATGACTAGGAACTTAAATTATAGAACCCTCTATCCTTCCAAGGATCCAAAGGCCCTCAGAGTGTCTAAGGAAGGGTTAAAATCATAGAGGTAATCATTGAAATTTTATAGAATCTTGATGATCGTTAGGTTATTATAGGGGAAAATATGTTTAAGGAACCCCTTGGAGATGGTTGGGGATCATCTAAAAGACAATAATATATGAGGTCATACACAGACATACTTTAAGGAATTATTCTTTGAGTTTTTCCTTCAAGACACAATGAAACTAGAATGATTGCAGAAGTTCATGGAGATTCATCATTGGATGATTTTAGTACCTTTTTATAAATTTATTTATAAGAGTTAATTAGTTTTCAATCCTTTAGTGGATAAAAATGAAGAATATAAGGTGTAAAATATTTAGATAATTCTTCATCTGGTACAAATATTCAATGTTCAGAACAATGATATGTATTATTACCCAAAAAAATTACACAAGTCTCTCACTATCATGAAGTGGTTGAAAGATAACTCTATAGTAGGTATTATTACAGTTTAATGTTGATTGATGGGTTGAATACTGATTAGTGATATATGTACATCATTTTGTGGTCATAAATGGAGGTCTAAAGATAGAAATTAAAAAAATGATAGGAATATAGTGTGTGTTAGGTCTTCTTCAGTTTCATATGAGAGAAGAAATGTTTCCAAACATTACAAATATGGGTAGAGTGTAAATTACCAAAATGATTTATCTAACCATAAGAGGAAGTGAAATATATATTAAATAAAAATAATCTGTGTCATTTCACCTCAAATAATCACAAAATAGGTCTCATAAGTGTTTGATTTGGATATAGGAATTGATCCATGGGACTAGTAAGGTTTCTGTGTACGAGGTACAAAGCCCTCAGAAAATGATACCTTAGGTTATTGATGCATATAATGAATATGTCAATGGAGATGAGGTAGGTGAGGTGTATGTATTGGACCGAATTCTAGATGATGGTGGGGAGGACCCATTGACAGTCTATTGTATAGTTAGGATCACCTATACTCTTTCTACTTCCTTGTTTGATAACGTTACTTCCATTAATTTATATCTACTCAGATTATTAAAAACCATTATATACTGATTTGTTTTCTTTTGAGTTACATTATATTAAAACACCATTGGGAATAAATTTAGATCATCTCTAAAGGTGTCCAATGTGTCAAGTATTTTATGCTTCTTATAAATATCTGTGTGAATTAATAATCCATGGGATGACTTGATATGATGTGATCATAAAAAGGTGTAGTTGAAAATTTCTTTAGAGTATAACATGTGATATCATAGTTAAAAATTATTTACTACACTTATGGGATAAATGATATTTTTACTGTTGAGTGGGATGTTGGAGTTGGTAATGTTAGACCATATATGATCTAGACTGATAAATTACACTATAGGTAGCTTGCACAATTCATTCTCTAGATCCAATTTTTGATCCTTATTATCCTCTTATAATGGAACTCTACTAGGATTCCACTACTAAATATTGATTCAAACATCCTCCAAATAGGGGGGGAGGGGTTAACATTAAGATCATTGAAAATGTAGTGGTTAATGATATATCTATTACCCAATATCATATGTAACTTGATCAGTTCAAGTAAATCATGGTGTAGCTTGAGGAATTAATAGTGACGAGTTTTTTCAAAATAAGAAAATATCTATTAGAAGCATCCATTTTCTACCTCTAAAGAGAATTTTATTCTACTACTCTGTGTAGATTAAAAAAATTGAATTAGATGAAATTCAGAAAATGGTACACTTTACCTAACGTTACTAATCAATTTGATATATTATCAGGATCCCAATGGTTCTCCAATAATAAACTTCATTAGGGTTACCTCAAGTTTTGGGTCAGAGATAATGATATTCATATGTCTATATTTACAACTATATATGATTTTTTATAAGTGAATCATCATTCCTTATTGATTGACGAATTTCCTTCAGTGTTCATATCTCCCATGAAAAATATATTTCATCAATATATTGACTTAACCATAATTGTATATGTTGAAAATATCCACCTTTATGTTTTGGAATCTATGTAACATTCCAAACACAAAGAGTCCATGTTGAGTATACTATGAGCACCCTATCTGTTTAAAAATATTCCTAGGATTAATTTATAGTACCTAAAGGTAAAGGTTTGTTTCCTTTCCCATTTGATATTTGAAGGATGAATTTCTATGGACCCATATAAAGATGATGTGCTGTTTTCTTGGGGTCACCATCAACATGTTTTTAATTTTAGAGGATTCCATGAATTTGTTAGATTCCATCAATGGTTCATTTCAGACTTCTCCACCATAGAATCACTGATTATTCGACATTCCTAGAAGTCGGTAAAGATTTAATGGAATTTTTAATGTGATAAAACATTCATGATCTATATAGGAGTATGATGATAGCCACAATTTAAACCCTCTAATGTATGGGATATGATATAAAATGTATTTTAATTCCTCAAGAGTTGGTTTCAGAGATATAATAATATATTGAGATCTGGTAATAACTTATGATCCATGTCAGTTATGACCACATGAGTGAAACTACTTGACATATGACATAGGGTAGGAATATATTGGCTATACCCTAATGTGTTTGTGGGGCTATCACTTGATAAAGAGAATTTTCATCATTACATAAAATATTTTTTTTAATTATTCTCTTAGTAGGTTCCTAATATTGGACAGAGACATTGGGAGTATTATATATTAGAATTAAATTATGAGATGATATATTCTCTATGAAAATTTTATTTGATTGTAATTTACCCTAGTAGGAAAATGTTGGACATATCGGATCATGGGATCATATTTTTATAGGAGGAATGGGATGTACTGATTTTTATGGTTTGGTAGATTCTAGATTCATCTAAATATCATGGTTTAATGACATGTGTATCATTGGATACCATGTATTAATTTCCCATCCCTAATAAAGAGATCCTTGAGAGAGATATTGAGTTTTTAGTGATAGGGGAACACTTGGTGGGAGACAATTATGTTTCATGGTGGCATTTAGTTGAGAAAGAAATGATTTATCCCTTTGAGGGAGTTTTTCAGACTTCCATGATGGATGAGTTGATGATATACTCTCATTCTTTGAAATAGGAACTGAATCTAGGCTCTATGAAGAAGTATCAGTATATCCGACATCTATTTTAGTGGTTAAGAATGTAATGATAGGTAACAATTTTCTTCTTTTACTCCCTTTCCTTCTAGAGTAGGAGAATCAATTTTTATTATCTATATTGTTTTCTTCATCAAATGTTGGTTCCTATGAGGATGTTTGAAAATATGAAATTAGGATTTCTGATTGGGTTACCCTAAACCCCAATGATTCATGATGTGGTTTAGATTATAAATTACTAGATAATGAATTTTTTTAATTTATTGTGACCTATGAGACCAATACATAGATGTGTTATGGTTGATTTATATACAATAGATGGTATTCCACTAGAAAAGTCCTCTTATAATTAAATCTGATACATACAAGTATTTGATGTCAATTTTTAGAACGTATTATAGTTGTTTTTGTGTAGCCTGTTGAAAATGAGTACACCATATCATCTGTAGACTATTGGATAGTCAAATAAGACAATCCAGAATTTATAGGGATTTCAACATGATTTCCTTTTAATTTTATGTATATCATGTAGTGATTATGTATCCTTTATTTAATTCATTTACAATAACATATTTCAGGATTCGATTCAGATGGAACCATTTTAGGATCTTTATGGTCAATCATGGAACTCACCATGATATTGGTATTAGGTGGGTGAGGGATCAATTATTAGGTTGAGTATTGTATAAGAGGAATCTTAGTAGGTGTAGTAGATCTATAAGTTGTTAGTCATCACTCAGTGTAAGAAATAATCATATTATGAAAATATTATGAAACATTTTTATTTCTTGTGGGTGACCAGGTTTTCTTGTGGATGACTCCTCGATTAGGTATTTACTTTTTCCATAAGTAATGACTGATAAAATAATGATTTTCTATATAGTTAGAGACTATTGGTAATGTATTTATAATTTCCTACCAATTAGACCTCCCTTCTAGGTACCATGGTATGAACAATGTGTTTCATGTGTCTCATCACTAGAGGTATGAGGCTGAACCAACACATGTGTTCAAATGTGTGGATGTTGAGTTGGAGGATAAATCATCTTACATATAACACCTAGTGTAGATTATAGACTAGTGAGAGAAATTTTTATAGGGGAAAACTAGGAAATATTTTAAAATCTTCTAGATACATGGTTTATTATGGGTGGAATTTTTTGAGTGGTAAAATGATATTTAGGCTATGATTTTAGAGTATTTCATGCATATTCATTAGAATATTTCTTGAGTAAGGGATGTATTTAGAGGATCAAAATATTACAGCCTCATATTTTTTAGGTGTGTTATTCGTTAATTTGAACATGTATTCCTAACTTATTATACTATAAATGTGTTTGGATAATATTTAGGGGTATTTCCTTTGATTTTTTATATTTTTAAGGGTGTTTTATAAGTTAATAATTTGTGTATAGTTTTCAAAACCATTATTTTTTCTACATGAAACTATGAAGATTATTGTAAAGGAACATGGAATTGAGCACAATCATAGAACATGAAATTTCACGCTGTAAATCCTCTTATTATACACCATAAAAATGTACAAAAAAACATGGTTGGAACATGGTTTGAAAAAACAAGATACCAAATATGGTAGGTGTCTTGATAATTTATTATCCTTACATGCTTTGTGCATAGTTTGTTTAATTATGTGATCATACTACACGTGTGTTAAATTAATGATAAAAATATCCTCTAAAATTGAAATATATAACATGTAATAACCTATTATTATTCATAATTATATCCCAATAAAACCTAGAGGATACAGATTCTTCCCAAAGTGAATTTCCAGTTCTTTTGATATTATTTCTGCATCTAAAATCCTTTTTTGTGATTGGAGAATTAAGTTAGGTGATTAAAAAACATCCATTATTCAGGTTTCATCATGATAAAACCTTATTTACCTGACATGAATCATTCTAAAATCTTTTTATATCCATATAATTCTTTTCTAATACCATTTAATGATGATTTTATGTATCATTGATAGAAAAGGGATAGATATTGAGTATTGGTGGAAATCTTTGTTCCATTCAATATCTAGAAAATTTGGTGGATCATAAGATATATATTGGTTTAGATAATATTATTCTTATTTATAATAATCTTGAATCTCATCCTCAAATACATGAAAATGAATATGTTATAATTGGTTTGTAGGGGAAATAGAATTCAGTATCAACCTGATTTTTCATAGGAATGACTATGGTGTTTTCAAATGATGTACCTTATAAATTTTATACAATGAACTATTGGTAGTATATACATACCATACAAGCACTTAATAATGACTTTATTTCAATTTTTAATTTTATTTACAGGCCTAGCTATATAAACCTCATGTGGCATTTCATGTTGGTCATTTATAGATGAAACGTAATGGACTATTTTTTATATGGTATTATTGTATGATCTTGTGTAAAAAATGAAACCCATGTTTTTTTGTTATTCATCTGGATATATCTTACTGATAAGATTAAACAATTTCCACTCAATTGTTCTGTATAATATATATTTTGGTTGTTTTATGCGTGGTACAAAAGTGATACGTGGACCATACAGGGATACGTGGACCTAGAGGGGGAGGGATTTAAAATTTAACATTTTACTTAATGAAAATACTAATTTATATTATGGTGAATTGTTATGTATGACATAGTGTCCTGATGGTATTTAGTGACCTGGTCTGAGTGGTGACAATGGGGTATGATATGGCTATATAATATGACCTAAGAAATAGAAATTTGAAATTTTTACCATATATGGCCAAACATAGAGGACCATGTATTATACAAATAATATGAATCCATATGGTTGGGTTCTCCACTAATGATGTTCTTATGTGTATTCTGATATTATTATGTCATAGAGTTGATGCATGTATGGCTGAGGTTCAAAGAATCTTGGTTAGTGCACCAGCATCTGATATTGTATTGTATTATTATATTTTCATTAAATTTAATATCATGTAATAAATCATTAAACTCATGTGAATCTATGTTATGGATGCATTGCTGATGTCATACTAGGTTATACTCAATCCATGTGTGATCATATTGATGTACTTGAAAATTTCATGAACATGTATCAAATGAAGGATAATGACCTTGGGATATGTATAAGAAGTCACAACATATTGGATTCGAAGGTGACAAAGGAACATTATTTGGATTATTATAACTTTATTACTTTAATTTAATATTTATAGACACATTGCATAACCCGCCACATTTGGGAGTCTATATGATTTTCCCTCTATAACATGGCATATTATCTTTTTTAGCACTATTCAATTACTGTCATTGATGATGTTTATATTGTTTAAACTAATTTTGTGAGTAATTGATTATGGATATGATTACAAATGTTCTAGTCTCCCAGTGTAACTACAGAATCCCATTGATAGTTTACAACCCCTTTCTTGGGGGTGGGGTGGGGGGGGGTTGGGTGGGTACATGAGTCCTTATTGAATCTCCACACAGGTGTGATTAAGGGAATACCAGTTGGGGAGTTACAATAATTGTGGATGTTGTTAAAAAAATATGTGAAATAATATCTCTTTTTTCATTATCATAGATGAGTCACAATTTTTTTAACATATTAAATTAATTTTTTTTCACCTCTAAAACCCCAACTAATATTTATCTTACTATATGTATTTTTAATAACGAGTTTAATCAATACATAATATTAATTGATTCATGATATACAAAAACAATAATATTTATTCTTGTGAAAATATGAAAATATATAGATATAAATATAATATATCCCATGTGTTGACTGAGATATAATTTCCATGTATTTTTTGATTTACAATTAGTGGGTGTATTTTTGGAATATTGGTTTTTGAGTGAGTTTCCATGTATTTAAAGACCCAAAAAGGATAAATTCATAAGTAATTTATGTTTTTGTGGAATCTATAGGGTGTTTTGAAAATAACATAGTAATAAAAGGCAACTAGGCTTATGAACATAACTACAATTAGAAATTCATGTTATGTAATATTTACACGATGTAAATGTGTGTTACATAATGAAATAGGATACTAATGCGCAATATATTACCGAGAGTAATTAATAATGTGTAAATCATTTTCGAATCATAAATTTGATTCACAATATAAAAAATTAACATACCATTAATCTTGTGGGATATTCTCTAAAAGGGAATAGGGGGCTCAACAACCTTAATTTTTCATTAGGTAGATAGGGGTGGTATTGGGATCTCGATAGTTGAAACACCCCACCACCAATAGTCTTTTGGATCTTCTCAATATGGCTTCCATTTATAACAGTGTTCTAACAATTTTTATCCCTTGTTATTCTCTCAACTCCCATAAATTATTTAAATTGGCTATCTTGATATAT
Source organism: Viscum album (assembly GCA_963277665.1). Taxonomy (NCBI): domain Eukaryota; kingdom Viridiplantae; phylum Streptophyta; class Magnoliopsida; order Santalales; family Viscaceae; genus Viscum; species Viscum album. Next base: position 1,434,396,478 of record OY728141.1, read on the forward strand.
ATGGCTTTATTTTGGTGAAAGATAATATTAACAATTATGAGCGATGTTTTCTATTTCCCATTTTCCCTTAAACCAGATCGATTTAAGGGTTAATGTTTTATGAGTGAAGCATCCTTGGAATAAGTGTGGTTGTCTATTTATTTTACCCTAATTTTATGGTCATTTGAAAATTATTTCAATATGAAGCATGCCATATTTTTTACGTGTTTGCCGTAAAATGTGAAATTAAATATAAAAAACCTAATTACCAAATCTACTAATGTATTATATATTAAATTGGATTAATTTAAGGTCATGGACCTTGAGTTTAAACCACCCCTTAAGAGTGAATTCCTTTAATGCATTTAATTAATCAATTGTTTTCTAATAAAATAACATGTTGAGGATAATTGTCTTATAAAATGTAAAAAGTTTTATTAAATTGAATATAGAAGATTGTGACACTCCACTGTATAATTTCAAAATGACCAAATAATCTCTTAAGTGGTTGAATAATTATTTTTTATTGAAAGATCCTGATTAATTGCAGTGGAATGAATGTTAGCATGACCTATCTTATACCATTTACATGTATTGTGTTTATTGATTATGAACAGTTCATATGGACCCTAATAATTTTAATTTTACTTAGGCCCTCTTGGTTAGTGAAATTATAATGTCATAGAATTCCCAATAGCTTTCTCTAATACTATAAATCAAATTGTTATGAATGGCATGATAAAGTACGTGAACTTTACTTTTATTCTTGAAATGATAAATCATTATGGCCATCTTTTAGTGTTATTTTATTATGTTATGTATTTTTTTTATTGAAATGGAAAATCATTTAAGATTTATGATACTAATTCAGGATGTCCCATACATTATGATAATGGGAGTGATGTCTCGAGGCATGGCGTACCATACTTTATGATATAGGTCATTGGGTCCCTTGTCTATTTTGATACTTAGGCATGGTATCCCATATACATTATAATGCCCGATCGTGTAATACAATATATATATATATATATTGTGATTCTGAGGAATGTAATCCCTTAATATATGATACATGGGTATGGTACATTAGGCATAACGTCCCTTTTCTGATATTTGATGCCCTTATGTAGATTCCTTAGTATTAAAACTTAGATCCTCTGTTTTGCATTTATATAGGTTCAACTAATTGAATTACATATGAATATATTTATATATATATGGTGGTTTGTGGGAAAAATATATTTTGTCTTAGGCTAAAGAAAGTATGCCCAGTCATGTGTCCTTGATGAACCTAAGCTCGATATAGTTATTTTTTCAACTTTATAGGTTAGTCATTCTCATTGTTTTATTTTATTTTCCGAGACTATACTGATTTAGAAAATATTGGTTGTGTAATAATGGTTAAATATCATAGATTTTTTGGTCCTTAATTTCACTAGGGTAATTGAACAGACCTCATAGTTACAGGATCAAGTTCATTGGACTAAAATTATGTAGTACAAAAGTACCTGGGAGTTAAGAGCACATGATTGGTATGAAGCTTAGGATGATCCTGGAGATAGAATTATGATTATTATTCTTTTTTATGTACATTCCATGTATGGTATTTACTACTATGTTTTTTCTATACTGTATATCAAATAATCATGTGGACATGCATGCATGGATTATATATATCAGAATTTTCCATTTGATTAATTGTTCATTTTATTATTATCTTTCATTGATAATTCATTTATAATATTCCATTGTTGATTATTATTTAATCTATATTTTATAAACCATTGTACTATAATTATACCCTCACTTCTAATTATAATCCTCTTAGATATGTGGATGTTCTCTTATGTCTTGTGACCGACCAATCTAACTATAGATTATAGAGTGATCTAGTTTGGGACATTACAAATTGAATTAGAGATACTTATCCTTTAGCCTAATATTTTGGGATGGAATAATGGAGAAAAGTAATGTGTCATCACATGGTAAATAAATATGAATGGGAGTGATCAAAAAACTTATTGGTAAAATAACAAGTGTACTACAATGGGATAGTTGTTCAAACAATTCATTGTTATAGATGTTTGTAGTTTAACATAGAGTGAATGGTTTAGTTTTTTCTTCTTGATTATTTATGAGATTACAAACGTTTACCAGTAACCTAGTATTTCATGGAAATAGTTTCAAATGAATAATTATAATTAAATATAAATTCACATTCCATGAAAATTCAATGTTATAGAGTTTCATTTTTAGGCTTCCATGTGGTTATTTTTCATTACTTGTGCGATTTATTTTGCATGAAAAACTATTTCACATTCTTATATATATATTCGTTATGTAGTTTATTTATTATCACATTTGTTTTTATAAAATTATTCAACTTTTATTATCAATACTTCATATACAACATGTTCATGTTATTATTGTATCATGTTTAGCATGTTTACCAAAATTCCATGATTGGGTGTTTCCTATATATGTAGCAAAATTCCATGATTATCTTTCAAGAATCAGGGTTTATTTAGTCTATACACTTATATTTAGTATTTTTTATTTCATTTATTATGATAATTTGTAAAACTAGTTGGTTAAATAATAAATTTACATCAACATAAGTTGTTTTTTACTGGACAACTTGATCGTGGAATTCTATTTTACTAATAGATTATGAAATGGTTAATCCATAAACCATATGTTATAGGGGAAAAATATAAGGCCTCGACCTTAAACATTACTTAATCTTGAGATATTTCAAGAATACACCTTGAGGATATTTTCAGGTTTAGGGTTTTAGAGAATTAGATCATAAAACAGGCATTACATTCCACATTTAAACAAAGTGGTTACATAAAAGATAGTATTAATTTTTCCCATCAATGGAAACATATTTAAAATAAAACATGGATTCTTTCTTAACACTTCCTTGACATTATCATCATATCATGTATCTTTCCCTTGACCTGTGAAAAACATTTCAAACACTTGGGATGAGCATAAAAAGCTCAGTAAGGGATATAAAAATATGGAAAGGAAACATGGGTACATATATAAATACTAATGAAATCATACTTTACCCATAAAACATAAGCACATTAACATACCTCATCAAATCATGAATAAATCATAGAAATCATAAGACATAAAGGTAACTTGAGGCATTCATTACATTCTTACGTAGGGAAGTAACCCTCTTGGTTACTTTTGGAATACCCATCATAGAATATTCCCTAAATCTATTCGGAGAAACCTTAACGTTTCACTCCTTCTCATTACCCAATTCATTGGAGAGCTATATCGGGCTCACTCGCCCTTAGTTTATCACGGAACCACCCGTCTTCATAATAATGCCCAAGAACCTCAACATAATCATATCACATAAAACATGCATAAAGGAAACATAACATTTCACCCTTTGAATAACAAGATATCAATACAAAACATTGATATAATAACAGTATGAAAACCAATTTCAATACCAAAATAAAAGAAAAGTAAAACATGGTATTTATTTTTCTTTAAAAAAAGATATGTCTTGTAGAGGAAGCCGAAACTCAAATAATGGTCACAGCAGTGGAGAAGTTGTTGTCGCCGCATACGTACGAAAAAAACATTACCTTTTGTCATTTAGTAAACGATTCGTATAAAAAATATTCCTTTTGAATAAACGTAAAAGTCAAAGGGGTTTATACACCATATAAAAGAAGGTTGTGTATAAAAAAAATATGCCTCAATGAAAGGAGATTGAGACGAAGTCCCATACCTCGGGTTAGACTTGACTAGGTCGTTCTTTAATCTCCTGAATAATAAACTTGAGTTAATTTCTACTTGTTTAAGAACCTTTTTCATGTTCATTATTTCTTTTATATCACTTATTTCCATGTCATGAACACTATGTAATTATTTAAGTTAATAATGGTCGTTTTAACGATCATTGGTACTTGAGTCAAAAATAAACCCTTTATAATTACCATTTGTTCATGTATCCATTATATCCAGAATGGTATTCATGATGTAGATATCATATATATCATATATATCCAGTAAATGCATGCATTTATAATATTACATAACATTCAGAGGTAAGAAATGAAATGCACCGTTCATGGAGACGGTAAGCCGTACGTACGCATGAACGCTGCTTCCATTTCTATTTCGTATTTTATGAAATGGAATCATAATTATATAAAGGTATATTATAATTCCAGTGTAATATCATATATAATATCATAAGTCCATCCTTTATATATCCCACACATGGTATTAACGAATCAAATCACTTTGAGGGGGCTGGAGTCCGCACTTCCTTAAATGAAGATATCACGTTTACCCATAATGGAAACCATAAAGGTATGCCCAAAATTAATAATACAGAAGATTAAGGAAAACATAAACATATTATATATCATATATAAATATAGTGTCATATTAATGTCCTCCTTTCAAGGTGTTAAAATAATGTTGAACAATCATCGTTTCGAGAGGCAGAAATTCGCCATCCACTGAAACAGTATGTTCTTTAACCATTAGATGTAGGTGTGTGTAAGTTTAGCTCTAATCCTTATTATAAAAACATCCTAGTATATGTAAGATATTGGTTTTTTTACAAAAGAAATGAATAAAAAGAGTTTAGGGGGTTGGAGAAGAAAAATAAAACAAAAGAACACAAGTGATGACATTACATTAAATTCGGGTAACTCCCTTTGGTTTGATCTCAAAGGCTTCCTCGGGAAGACTTTTGCCCAAAGTAAGGCTTAGAGAAGTAATAGAGGGAAGTGTAGAGACAAAATGTCCAGGGTTTGGCCGAGAAAAGGGCTTTGGAAGTGTGGGTAAGGAGGTAGAGGTGGGGGCCTTTTATAAGAGGAGAGGAGGGGAACTCTTGGAAAGTAAAGAAATGTTAATTTATTTTAAAATGAGTTTCGGATTGAAAAGGTCCCACAATGATATAATTAAAGGGTAAGGTTATAAGGGTTCTAAATACACCCATCCAATAGGTTTTGGACATGTGTAGTTCATAGAGTTAGATTATCTTTTCATTTTATTTAAATCCTTTATTAATGAGGTAATCGCTCGGTCATTATGATGTCATAAATAATTTAATTTATTTAATGTCTAAAAATTGTAAAAAAATATTATGATGTAGGAAATATTTTTATATTTCTAATTAATATTTATAGTAAAAAATCTGACTTGTATATCCCCATTTAAAAATTGTTTTAGTAAAACAACTCATGTTTGTGTCATTTTAATTTTAACATTAAATAAAAAGATATTAATGTCATTTTCCTACCAGAGTGGCTCCATGGGGTCCCCAAGTTGATCCATGGCTTGTCTAGGTCGGCCATGACACATCCAATAAAGGTATTACATGTTTTTAGGTATTTTCATTTTATTATAATATCATTTTTCCATAAATTGCACAAATTACCTCTTATCACGATTAAAAACATAAATGTTACTATTCACCAAAAAAAATTATTTTAATCTCATTGAAGCACATTTTACATCTTAAGGACAACCATGTATGTAGAATTTTTGAAAATCAAATCACAGAAGTGGCAAAGTATCATTTAAACAAAAAATCAGTTTCTTTAACTACCACTTAGTGGTTTCACTATTCATTAAAAATTGAAGTTTTTCAGAAAAATACCAAAACTTTACCCTAAGATATATTTGATATTCTGAATAAAAAATGATGTCTATTTTAAAAAATTCAAAACATATAAGTTACATTAATTAATTTAATAATTAATTCCCGCTGTCATGACAAATAGCGTGTTTTTATGAAATAATAAGTACCAAAAGATTGACACAAGTTTAAGTTCAATTTCAAAGTGAAATGGATTCCAATGACCACCATTGGATTAAATGGTAAAAATATAATATAATTTCACTTCAAAACCAATTCAAAAGATAATCTAATCATATAAATAAATTATATTAAAAAGAGTTTTTGAATTAAAATACAACATTTGTTACTATTCATTAAAAAATGAACTTTATCGGAAAAATACCAAAAATTCACACAAAGTAAATTTTGATGTCCCAATCATAAATAATAAGTTTATTTTGACAATAATAGCTTATAAAATTGTCAAAATATATATTTAAAAATTGTTTTCCATCAAAAGGAAGTAAAACAATCTTTTAAAAATATTAGTGTATTCCATGCTTAAGATTGGATTTATTCTAATTTTAAGCCACTAAAACACTATCTAATTCACTAATAGACATAGATAAAAAATATCTATTATTCTTTACTTACATGGGATGTTACATCCTTCCCCCCTTTAGAAAATTTCATCCCCACAATTTATTTACTTATCGAATAAATGGGGGTACTTATCCCTCATTGCATATTCAGATTCCCATGTTTCCTCTTCCATCAGGTGGTTTTTCCACAAAACCTTTACCTGATTAATCACCTTATTCCATAACACTTGCTCCCTGTGGTCAAGAATCTGGACTGATTTTTCCTCATAAGATAGGTTCTCTTCCAACTGAACTACCTCTGGACTCAAAACATGAGATGGATCTGGCATGTACTTTATCAGCATCGAAACATGAAAAAAATTGTGTACCTAAGATAAACTCGGAGGTAAAGCCACCCGGTATGCAACTGATCCAACTATCTCCAGAATTTCATATGGTCCAATGAACCTTGGACTCAGCTTTCCTTTCTTACCAAATCGCATCACACTTTTCCATGGTGAGACTTTCAGAAAAACATGATCACCAACATCAAAAGATAGATCCTTCCTCCTATTGTCTGCACAACTCTTCTGTCTGCTCTGAGCTGTTCTCATGTGTTTCTGTATCAGCTGAAATTTTTCTGCCAACTCCTCTACCAATTCTGGTCCCATCATCTTTCTTTCACCCACTTCATCCCAAAAAGCTGGAGTTCGACACTGCTTTCCATATAACGCCTCAAATGGTTCCATCTATATACTGGAATGAAAAATGTTATTATATGAAAATTCAACCAAAGAAAGATGTTGGTCCCAACTTCCCTGATAATCCATAGAGCAAGAACGTAGAATATCCTCCAATGACTAAATTGTTCGTTCTGACTACCCATCTGATTGAGGATGAAAAGCTGTACTAAAATTTAATTCAGTACCCAACGACTTCTGAAGGCCTTTCCAAAAGGTAGAAGTGAACCTGGGATCACGGTCAGATACAATGGAGAGAGGAACTCCATGTAACCTGACTATCTCTTTAAGATACAAACGGGTAAGTTGATCTAGGGAAAAAGTATCTCGTATAGCAAGGAAATGAGAAGATTTAGTCAAGTGATCAACAATAACCCAGATTGCATTATTACTTTGAGGGGTCTTCGGCAATCCCACAATAAAGTCCATGGATATATTCTCCCATTTCCACTCTGGCGCTAGTAAAGGCTGAAGCATCCCTTTCGGTAACTTCCACTCTACTTTAACCTGTTGACATGTCAAACACTTCATAGTAAAATCAGAAATATCTCTTTTAATTCTATCCCACCAGTAATACTCCCGCAGATCTCTATACATCTTAGTACTTCCAGGATGAACTGAAAATGGAGAACTACGAGCTTCATATAACAACTCTCCCTTCAACTATGAATCACAAGGCACACACAATCTCTTCCCAAATCTCAAAACTCAATCATTATCAATTTTTAATTCAGGCAACTTACCTTTCTGAACCAGCTCTACATTTTTCTACAACTCACTGTCTTGCTTCTGTGCTTGATTGATTCTGTCTGATAGAGAAGATTTCACTGATACCTGAAAAAAATAGAAGAACATCTTGTACCAACAACTTCTATGCCAAATTTCATCAAATCCTTAACCAAAGGATCGCGTTCCAAATGCAACATTTCTAATGAAGCATTACTTTTTCGACTTAAAGCATCAGCCACTTTATTTTCTTTTCCCGAATGGTAAATAATTGTACAATCATAATCCTTGATTAATTCTAGCCATATCCTCTATCTCATGTTCAATTATTTCTGAGTGAATATATACTTTAAACTTCTGTGATCGGTATATATTTCACACTTTACTCCATACAAATGATGCCTCCAAATTTTTAAAGTGAAAACAACAGCAGCTAATTCCAAATCATGTGTAGGGTAATTTATCTCTTGAGTTTTCAACTATCGTGAAGCATAAGCAATTACCTGATTATTCTGCATTAGGAAACAACCAAGCCCTTTCAATGAAGCATAACTATAGATAACAAACTTCCCATTCCTAGAAGGTAGTTCAAAAATTGGAGCATTCACCAATCTACTTTTCAATTCCTGAAAACAATCATCACATTCTTTTGTCCAGATAAATGTAACAACCTTCCGAGTTAGCTTAGTCATTGGACTAGATAACCGTGAAAAATTTCTAACAACCCTTCAGTAATAGCCTGCCAAACCAAGGAGACTACGAATTTCTGTTACATTTGTGGGTCTTGGCCATTCTTCAACAACCTTTGTTTTTACAGGATCAACGGTTATCCCATCTTTAGAAACAATGTGACCAAGGAAAGAAATTTGTTGCTACCAAAACTCACACATACTGAATTTCCCATACTATTTCTTTTCATTTATGGTTTTCTAAATAACCCTTAAATGTCTTTCATGCTCCTCTTTACTTTTATAAAACTCCAAAATATCATCAATGAAAACCACCACAACCTTATCCGAGAACTCATGGAAAATTCTATTCATTAAGTCCATGAATACAGCAGGTGCATTGGTTAGCCAAAAAGGCATTACTACAAATTCATAATGGCCATATCTTGTATGAAATGCAGTCTTCAAAACCTCTGCTTCCTTTACCTTCAGCTGATGGTACCCCAATCTCAGGTCAATCTTTGAAAAAAACTGAGCTCCCCGGAGCTGATCAAACAAATCATCGATATGAGGCAAAGGATATTTTTTCTTAATAGTGATGTTATTCAAGGCTCTATAATCAACGCAAAGTCTCATAGAACCATATTTCTTTTTAACAAATAAAACAGGAGCACCCCATGGTGATGTGCTAGGTCAAATGAAACCTTTCTCTAATAAATCTTGCAATTTCTCCTTCAACTCTAAAAGTTCAATTTGAGCCATTTGATAAGGGGGTTTTGAAATTGGCTTAGCATCAAGAACTAATGAAACAGTAAATTCAACTTCCCGATCTGGTATTATTATAGGAAACTCATCCGGAAAAACATCAGGATACTCATTTACCACTGGCACATCATTAATCTGAACAGTTCCCTTGTTTTCAACAATATGTGCAAGGTAACATTAATTTCCATCTTTTACATGTTTCTAGGCCTCTTGATAAGTTATCAACAGTAAGGGTTCATTCTTGTACACAAACTGAAAGTATTTATGAAAAGAAACTTCTTTATCTCTACAGTCAATCGTAGCATGGTAAATAGAGAGCCAATACATACCCAGGATAACATCAAACTCTACTAGAGGTAGAATAATAAGGTTTTCAAGTAGGTTCTTTCCACAGATAAGGATAAAAAGATTCTTATAAATTATTTTTTCCTCAGTATTTCCCCCAGGTGTTTTTACAACAGGTTCAGGAGTCATTTATTGAGATGGTATTCCCATTTTACTAGAAATGGTTTCAGAGATGAATGAATGTGTAGACCCCGAATCAAACAACACACTGGCATAATCTGAAAAAACAAACAAAGTACCTGATACAACATCATTTGGTGGCCCGACATCTGCTGAAGTAGTTGCAAAGGATTTCACCACCCCTTTCTGCTTGTAGTCTAACTTCTTTCCATCACTCAAGCTCTTTGTTGGACACTCATTTGCATAGTGACCCATCTCATTGCTCTTAAAACATTTCACTAACTGTAAATCAAATTTGGACTTACCAACACCTTGATCTTTTTCAGTGCAATCACAGGCCTTATGTCCCATATTACCACATCGGTAGCACTTTCCAAAAATCAGAAGACATTCCCCAGCATGCCTTTTACCACATTTATCACAAACTAGAAACGTATTTTTCTTACCATCAGCCGTTTTTGAAGAATTCTTCCCTTTCTCCTACCACCTCGGTCTCTTCTTCGGCTAGTTGTTATAGAACACTTGATCATTGGAAAACTCCATTTCCACCTTCTCATAACATCGAACAAGATTTTCATAACTTTTAAACTCATGAGAAGCTAATGCCCTTCGATATTTTGGTTTTAATCTTGAGTAAAAATGATTGATTTTACTATCAAGGTCTCGGATAAAATTTGGAGCATACCTTTCCAATCGAGTGAACCTCTCTTCATTGGCAGCCACTGAGTCTTCCTCTTGCCTCAATTCCAAGAATTGTTTTTCCATCCTAAGTCGAACAACCTTAGGAAAATACTTCCCAACAAACATACGTTTGAATTCATCGCAGTCAAGAGCATCAATCTCATCAGCATCCCTGATATTTTTTAACCATCGACCACCACTGATCTGCCTCACCCTCCAAACGGTAAATAGCAAGACTAACCTTATGATTGTCTGAAGACCCCATGGCATCGAAAATCGTCTCCAGTGCTTTAATCCACCCTTCAGCAAACACAGGGTCAGATGATCCTCTGAATGATGTGGGATGTAGCCTCATTAAATGTTCCACCACTGACATGTTCCTCTGCGGTTGATCTGGCTGGTCTCGTGCATGGATACCACCACCATTTATCGCTTGAGTCAAGTGCGCCATTACTGCATCAAACTATTCAGTTCCAATTCTGACCATATTAAGATGCTAATTCGGAAGGTTATTTCCTTCTGTATGCCTTCCTAGCACTGCTTCCCTGTTTCCTCTGCGGAAAACCATTTCGAACAAACATGTCTTAGATGAAGCAGCATGGTAATCTTCAAATTCTATATCATTTCAAAAAAAAAATATTTTTGGATAATCATTTAATATAATTCTAACTCCTAAAGATATCTAAACCGACCTCTGATACCAACTATAAGGCCCCGACCTTAAACATTACTTAATCTTGAGATATTTCAAGAATACACCTTGAGGATATTTTCAGGTTTAGAGTTTTAGAGAATTAGATCAAAAAACATGCATTACATTCCACATTTAAATAAAGTTGTTACATAAAAGATAGTATTAATTTTTCCCATCAATGGAAACATATTTAAAATAAAACATGGATTCTTTATTAACACTTCCTTGACACTATCATCATATAATGTACCTTTCCCTTGACCTGTGAAAAACATTTCAAACACTTGGGATGAGTATAAAAAGCTCAGTAAGGGATATAAAAATATGGAAAGGAAACATGGGTACATATATACATCAAAATGACATCATACTTTACCCATAAAACATAAGCACATTAACATACCTCATAAAATCATGAATAAATCATAGAAATCACAAGACATAAAGGTAACTTGAGGCATTCATAACATTCTTACGTAGAGATGTAACCCTCTTGGTTACGTTTGGAATACCCATCACAGTATATTCCCTAAATCTATTTGGAGAAACCTTAACGTTTCACTCCTTCGCGTTACTCAATGCATTGGAGAGCTATATCGGGCCCACCCACCCTTAGTTTATCACAGAACCACCCGTCTTCATAATAATGCCCAAGAACCTCAACATAATCGTATCACATAAAACTTGCATAAATGAAACATAACATTTCTACCTTTCAATCACAATATATCATTACAACAAATTGATATAAAAACATTATGAAAACCATTTTCAATACCAAAAGAAAAGAAAAGTAAAACATGGTATTTATTTTTATTTAAAAAAAGGTATGGCTTGTAGAGGAAGCTAAAACTCAAATAATGGTCATGACGGTTGAGAAGTCGTTGTCGCCGCATACGTACGACAAAAACATTCCATTTTGTCATTTAGTAAACGCTTCATATAAAAAATATTCCTTTTGAATAAACTTAAAAGTCAAAGGGGTTTATACACCATATAAAAGAATGTTGTGTATAAAACAAAATATGCCTCAATGAAAGGAGATTAGGACGAAGTCCCATACCTCTGGTCCGACTTGACTCGGTCGTTATTTAATCTCCTGAATAATAAACATGAGTTAATTTCTACTTGTTTAAGAACCTTTTTCAAGTTCATTATTCCTTTTATATCACTTATTTCCATGTCATGAACACTATGTAATTATTTAAATTAATAACGTTCATTTTAACGATCATTGGTACTTGACTAAAAAATAAACCCTTTATAATTACAAGTTGTTCATGAATCCATTATATCCAGAATGGTATTCATGATTTAGATATCATATATATCATATATATCCAGTACATGCATGCATTTATAATATTACATAACATTTAGAGGTAATAAATGATATGCACCGTTCATGGAGACGGTAAGCCGTACGTACGCATGAACGCTGCTTCCATTTCTATTTTGTATTTTATGAAATGGAATCATAATGATATAAAGGTATATTATAATTCCAATGTAATATCATATATAATATCATAACTCCATCCTTTATACATCAAAAATATGGTATTAACAAATCAAATCCCTTTGAGGGGGTGGTAGTCCGCACTTCCTTAAATGAAGATATCGCGTTTACCCATAATGGAAACCATAAAGGTATGCCCAAAATGAAAAATACAGAAGCTTAAGGAAAACATAAACTTATTATATATCATATATAAATATAGTTTCATATTAATGGCCACCTTTGAAGGTGTTAAAATAATGTTGAACAATCATCGTTTCGGGAGGCAGAAATTTGCCATCCACAGAAACAGTATGTTCTTTAACCATTAGATGTAGGTGTGTTTAAGTGTAGCTCTAATCCTTATTATAACAACATCCTAGTATATGGAAGATACTCATTTTGTTACAAAATAAATGAATAAAAAGAGTTTAGGGGGTTGGAGAAGCAAAATAAAACAACAGAACACAAAGGAAGACATTACCTTAAAATCGAATAACTCTCTTTGGTTTGAGATCAAAGGATTCCTTGGGAAGACTTCTGCCAAAATTGAGGCTTCAAGAAGTAATAGAGGGAAGTGTAGAGACAAAAAGGGCTGGGTTTGGCCGATCCAAAGGCTTTGGAAGTGTGGGTAAGGAGGTAGAGGTGGGGGCCTTTTATAAGAGGAGAGGAGGGACACTCTTGGAAAGTAAAGAAATGTTACTTTATTTTAAAATGAGTTTCGGATTCAAAAGGTCCCACATTGATATAATACGATGGAAATGTGATAAGGGTTCTAAATACACCCATCCAATAGATTTTTGACATGTTTAGGTCATATATTTTACATTATCTTTTAATTTTATTTAAATCTTTTATTAATGAGGTAATCGCTGCATCATCATGATGTCATAAATAATTTAATTTATTTAATGTCAAAAAATTATAAAAAAATTATCATGATGTAGGAAATATTTCTATATTTCTAATGAATATTTATAGTTAAAAATCTGACTTGTATAACCCCATTTAAAAATTGTTTTAGTAAAACAACTCATGTTTGTGTCATTTTAATTTTAACATTAAATAAAAAGATATTAATGTCATTTTCCTACCAAAGTGGCCCCATGGGGTCCCCAAGTTGACCCATGGCTTGTAATGGTCAGCCATGACACGTACAATAAGTGTAGGACATGTTTCTAGGTATTTTCATTTTATTATAATATCATTTTTTCCTTAAATTGCACTAATTACCTCTAATCGCGATTAAAAACTAAAATGTTACTATTCACCAAAAAATTATTTTAATCTCATTGAAGCACATTTTACTTCTTAATGACAACCATGTTTGTCAGATTTTTTAAAATCAAATCACAGAAGTGGAAAAGTATCATTTAAACGAAAAATCAGTTTTTTTAACTACCACATAGTGGTTTCACTATTCATCAAAAATTGATGTTTTTCAGAAAAATACCAAAACATAACCCTAAGATATATTTGATATTCTGAATTAAAAAATGATATATATTTTACAAAATTAAAAACATATAAGTTAAATTAATTAATTTAATAATTAATTCCCGCGGTCATGACAAATAGCGTGTTTTTATGAAACAATAAGTATCAAAAGATTGACACCAGTTTAAGTCCAATTTCAAAGTGAAATTGATTCCAATGACCACCATTGGATTAAATGGTAAAAATATATTCTAATTTTACTTAAAAACAATTCAAAAGATAGTATAATAATATAAATAAATTATATCAAAAAGAGGTTTTGAATTAAAATACAACATTTTTCACTATTTATTAAAAAATGAACTTTATCGGAAAAATACCAAAAATTCACACAAAATAAATTTTGATGTCCCAATAATAAAGAATAAGTTTATTTTGACAAACATAGCTTATAAAATTGTCAAAATATATATTTAAAAATGGTTTCCATCAAAAGGCAGTAAAACAAGCTTTTAAAAAATATTAGTGTATTCCATGCTTAAGATTGGATTTATTCTCATTTTAAGCCTCTAAAACACTATCTAATTCACTAATAGACATAGATAAAAATATCTATTATTCATTACTTACTTGGGATGTTACAAAAAACATAATGGTTGTAATTAAATGGTTTTAAATTTTGAATCTATGAAGTGTTTAAGAACTCTTAATTTGGGATATGGTAACCCATATAATCAACCCATATTATATAATCTTGTAATTATTTGAGACCATAGCATAAATTTAAAAGTAGTAAAATATTGTATGGTAAATGAATTTATTTATTATGAATCATATTCTTGTAAAAACATATGTATGTTAGCCTTGTCTCATTATTTTTATGATATATAAAAATTAAGGAAGTTTTAGAGTTTGTTAACAACTAAATTTATTAGACACTTATAGGCCACCCTTATTCTGGCATGATCTGAACCCTTGTTGGTCACTTTGTTTCTTATCCCTTACTATATATCCCCATGACTGTATGGTAATGTTATTTTGGGATGGTCATGTAATGTCTCCAATGCAACCTATACAGGTATAGATATACATTATTGGTGGAATATTTCTTGACGAGTCCCCTATTTAATTTATAAAAAACATATTATATATTTTTGAGAATTAGTTATATGAGTAATTAGTTATTTAAAATGAAAATTAGATCCTCTAGTGTTCATTAAAATATATCATATAATTTTTTTTATTTAAGTAATAAAATTAGGAAAACATATGAATAACTAATTTTTTTAATAAAATGGATTTTATAAAATAATTTCATAAATGTGACCAGATTTCAGTTAAAAAAATAATACTTAAAAGGATGTTTCATATAATCATCCTTTGTACCTTGTGAAATTATCTAAATAATTTTACTATGTATATTTTTCTTATAAATGGTGAATTAGGTTTTAAAAACTGAATCTTGGAATATTTAAAGCGGAAAATTATAATTAATAAAATGGATCAAATGAAACTTGTATATTTGTTTTTAGAATTAACTCGAGAGAAGGTGTCTTTTAAATGTGTTCCTTATTTTTCCATCAAATTTGCACATGAGTGTTTGAAAAGGGATTATTTATCTTTTCTTATGTCGTATTGAACCTAAAGGATACATTGTTTTTTATATTAAATCTTCATAGAAAAACCATGTTAAAATGTAAATGATTTATTCTTCATCAAGAGGATAAGTTATTATATGTATCACCCTATTTATTTAAAGAAGTTTAAATTTCTATGAGTAGTTTCACTTAATAAGTGTTGTTTATGTTCCATTTTTCCTGAGTAGGAATCATATAGTATAAAATTACACAACCAATGGATATGTTTCAATGTGATTCTTTGATGCTTATTAAAGGATTAAGCATCACTTAATGGTTATTTTTAGTTGGTTATACATGAATAAGGAAAGTTCAGCTACTTAGTAGGTCATGTGACCATTGTTTCACTTCAATGGTGGATGACATGGTAATAATTATCTATGATGATAGCTATATAGGGTAATATTATTGTGGTATAATTCTTTTTATGGGTCATCAAGTACTAGGATAAATAATAGTGATAATCATATGGATAGTATCAAGGAGTTTTTGTTTTTCTAGTAAAACCTTAGGGCAGTAGAAATTAACACACGTTACTTCCATTGGGAATTTAAAAAAGTTCAGTAAACCATTTTAGTTTGTTGGTACTTTCTTAAGACTTGTTCTATTACCCTATCCTCATATGTAACTTTTGGGTAGGGTGTCATTTGATTAGAGTTGTTGAGTTATCCCATTTCTAGAAGATAATGTTTTTAAATAGATCATGTGTTTTGATACTATTTGTTGGTTTGGTTCAGATTTAATGCATGCTGTTATGGTTCATGTTAATGTAAATATTTAGGATTATAATATTTATGTATGAATATTAATGTAATCTTTAATTTATTCTAGTTGCTATATTTTCCCCTTTCGTTCAAATTAATGATTTCTAATTCTAGTTAGAAGAATCCTGGACAAAAACCATGTGGTCGATGGATAGTGTAATTTGGTATAAGTTCCCTCATTTAGTAAATCTAGTGAATAAATAAATTCTATGTGGGGGAGAATTATCTTTAGTAGGTTTAGTGTTTACTTACATATATATGGATTTTATAATGAATAAAATATTTTGGAAATGGTATGTATTAATTAAATTCCCCTAGGGATGATGAGTTTTGAAAGGTGTTGATGTATGAAAGGAAGTACAACGATGACACATTTGGCTGTGTAGTGATCCTTTAGAAATAATATTAGTAAGTTATGGAAAATGATGGATCATATTGATTAATCATAGCATTTCTTGGTAGTGAGGTAACCATGATCGGTTAGGAATGACACATTGGAGTTTGAATCTGAGATCTTCTATAGACGTTATCCAAAGATGGATTGACAGCACATTCCATTTCCAAGTCGGGTATGGATGATTGGAAACCAAATCAAGAACCTAATAAATTTTATGAATAATTTATATTAGGTATTTCTATTAAATTAATATCCCTTTATTGTATTCATTTCTTAGTTGTAACACCCCATGATTTATTGAAATATTTTTTTCAGAAAAAATTTAATTTTATGAAATTTTTCATTTCATGAAACATTGAGTATATATTGTATGAAATGAAGAACATAACATAGTAATGAATATAAGATCCTGATACATTAATATATATTTGATTTTTAAAATAAATATATTCTTATAATTCAAGCTATAATGAGTAATCTAGCGTCGCAGACAGTAATGACTTTTTTTGAGGACTTAGCTGACACAACTGAACAACAATATATTGATAAAAAAATATTAATTCATATAATAAGATATAATATAACCTTTAAATTAGTGGTCATAAATATTATTAACTATATTATGAAAATATATTTTCTATAAAAATATAATATGAATTCATTAGTTCAAATTTATTAGAAATAAAAATATTATCTTTTTGAAAATAAAGGAAATATTTTTTTACACCCAAAAGAATTTTATGTTAATAAAATAAATAATTTAAAATAATAGAATTATATTTATTGAAACTAATTTTTTTATACTTAATTATTATTTTTTATACTCATCCAAAATATTTTATAGGTATAAGATAATAATTAATCCAATTTTATGAACAAAAAGTTCTATTTTCTAACAGGTAATTTTATCATATTTGAATGAAGAATCCATTTTAAATATAATTTAGAAGCCTGTATAAATTTTATTTGAAATAATAAACTTAATTTTTGAAATAGGATAATGAAAATTAGATTATGGTGATTTTTTTTGGTATTTTTTTGTGAACTTCCAGTTTTTGATTTGTACAGAATAATACGGAATTTTTATTCAAAACTACATTTTCATCTTATTAATTTATAAGTTTTAAATTACATTATTAATTATTTTTATAGTCCAATTATATTATTTATATAAAATTTAAATCAATTTAATTAATTTTAATCAATTTCACATTGAAATTGGATAGAAAAACATACCAAACATTTTAACATTTATCCAAAAAACCCAATTTTTCCTACCATATGTAGGATTGAATATGAAATAATTTTTTACACTTATATGATTTTAAATTGAAAAAATGGATGTAATTTTTTTAATTTTCATAATTTATAATTTATAATAATTTAAAATATTTTTTACCTATAATAGTAGTGAAAATGACTAAAATTATTTACAACGATTAATAGAAAAATTAGCTTAACAATGTACTAAAACATAATCATCAAAAAATGAGCTACAAAAATTTGAAAAAACAAATTTATTTCCATTTTTAGACCCTATAATCCATTTTTAGGTTTTGGGACATTATTGGAGTGACTTTTCATAGTATAAACAAAGGTGGAATTCCATTTTAAAAAATTTACAAGAATGCTGCTCCTCAACCACAATAAAAGGCACTCACCCTGTCCACTTATTCACACCTCTCAATCCCTTTTTATAACACAATACATTCTCAAATAATCTATGAAATTACAAACCATAATGATACAATCCCCTATTTGGGAAGATATAAATTTAATTAATCCCTTTGGTGCGAACCCATAGGAGTTACCCAATGAAGAGGTAACATCCTTCCTCAAGCTCATTTGTTTTATGTTATTCTCCACCGACTCAAATCTTCATATTAAATGATTATGTTATAAAATTAATATCCTAATTAAATAGATATTTTGTTATTAATTGTTTTATACATAAAATTATACAAACATCCATATAATGGTAAACGAACAAACAAATATTTTGTATTGGAACTACCGCATTATGAAACCATGTTGTTTTCTTCCTTTACAACCTCTCAGGGTTGGAAATGATAATGTACACTATATTATTATATGATATATATGATTTTAATATATTTTTAATCCTATTTAATCATTATGTAATAAATTCCTTTAAGCCTTGCATTTTTTTAAATTTGATAACTTTGTTTGTGGAACTGTAGACTACCGCTTCCTCAAATAGTTGTGATTCGTTAACACTGCACATATAATGTTTTAAGGATGAATTTAGTGAACATATATGATATATATTAAAAAATAATGATACTTTAATTATTTTTTATATACATACATATATTTAATTTATTAATTTATTTCAATATAAAAAAAGAGATGAATACATCATTTGTTCGTACATAAAATCAACCGTCTTCATGAACGGTGTATTAAATTTAAAGATTAAATAATTTTATATATTATTAAAAATATTTATATAAATTATTTTATGTTCATTATATAATATCTTATATTCTGTAAATAATTAAATCTGGATCCAATTAAGAGTATCAATAATAAAAAGTCAAAACATATACAAAAAACAATGCAGATATTACATTAGAAGTAAATTTTAAAAGGAAGTGTTAATAAAAGGGTAATATAAATTCATTATAAAATAATATAGGTATTATATATAATGATATTATTCTATGGTATAGGTATAATAAAATTATATTCATTATAAAAGTTGGTTGAATATGTATTAAGAAAGTCAATACTTAAGATAATGGTTTTCTCATCTCACTTTTTATGTCCATAGGATACATCCTCTATTTTACTCTATTTTTTTACATAGTGTATATAGTAATATTGAGGTTATTGTATAGTAATCATACATAAATTTATATCAATTTTTTTATCTTTATTTCATGGTGTTTATGGTTTAATGTTTACCAAATCCGAAATGTAATTTTTCTCAATTTCCATTATTCGATATAAAATCTATGTTATGCACCTATATTATTATATAGGGTGTATATAGTTCCCAAAAAAATATCATATCATGAATATAATTATTTTAATTATATTTTATTCTTTTGTGTAATTTTATTCTTTATTGCTAAGTATGATTCAAAGTTACTAAAGTGGCAATAATTTATTACTACAATCTCATCATTTTTTGTGATTGTTTATGAATATACTTAACTTGATGAAATAATATAGACCATATATTATGAACTTAATCTTTTTTTCTCCTACCCCAGTTATTCATGTTATTTCCATGAAATGGTACACTTTTTCTCAATTTTTTTTACTAAAGATAATTAAAAAATGTTGTCATGAATATCTACCTATATTTCCCATTTTGATCAGAAATCTATGTTCTTCTAAAAATTTGTTTTCATAAAATGATTTAATATTTTCCTATAATGATTTAATGAAATTTTTAACCATGCATTATATTTGAATAAAATGTTTTTAAAATGTGAATTTGTTGTCATTTTCTGACCAGGGAACTTTTCAATAAATTTATTGCGCAAAAGGAATGTTCGACATGAGGGATTTTTTTTATAGTCCTGACCATCCTTCATTTGAATCTTCCCCTGAAAATTTTCAATATTTATTTGAAAAATTATTTTACCAATATTAAATAAATTCATTGTTTTTAAAGATATTTTCATTAAAAAGTGTTTTAGAAATTTTTTTATGATTCAAGAACAGTTTTAAATGATATTCGAAGTTTCCATGAATGTTTTTCAAATATTTTTTCCATAAAAAATGGATTAAAAAATGATTTACAGTTAAAAAGTGTTTTGAATGTTTTATATATTCCTTTATAATTTTGAAATTTTATTTAAAATTTAAATGGTTTTCAATTAGTTTTATATTTCAAAAATATGTTTTCAAATAAAAATATATATTTTTCTTAAGAAATGTTTTAAATGAAATGTAATAATGTCTTTTATAAGAAAAAATAATTTTCAAATTTCTTTATCAAAATTATTTCCCAAGAAAGAAAATTTATCTTAATAAATATTCTAAGTGTTCTTTCAAAATATTTCTCCATCTAAGATGAAATAAATGGTTATGGTTTATGTTTTATTGGTTATATGATCTAAAAAAATATTCATATTTTTTATTGAATAGTTTATGATCACATGGATGATGTTTATGAGACATATTCCTCTTCCACAGGTTATATGATTTTGATACCTTTTTCTTTTTATGGTTAATTCTTTGATGAAGTAATTATGGAATATATCGCTTTTCCATTAGCACAATTGTGGTAAAATTTTATGATACCAATTAAATTTTATGGGTTATTATAAGATTTTTATGAAATCAATATCTTTATTATAGTTCATAAATAATACATGATTTATTATATTATGGGAAATATATGAATTATTTTATTATTTGATGGGAAAGACCTATATCTCCCTCATATTTATTATTTAATGATTTATATATTCTGAGATAATGATGGGAATCATGTTGACAGGCCTAATCCACAATAGATGATGTGGAAACCTGATCCATAATGACAACATAGAGAAACCTGATTCACTACGGGAATATGGGGAAACCTAATCCACTCTCAGAAGATGGGGAAACCCAGTACACTATGAGATGACGGGGAATCCAAATACAATATGGGAGGATGGGGAAGCACGATACCTTATAAGGAATTCACTTTGACTGTGAATCATTGTGTGTCCCACCCAGTAGTTTTAGTCAAAATGAAGTTCCATGCTATGTTTTGGAGATTTTCAACGGATTATAGATAATGTTTTAACTTTTTTTATGTGTTAGATAAAAATTACGTTCCTTATGAATATGATTTTTTACATGGTTTATGTTCTTCATTACCTTATAATTCATATATTTTGAACTTCCAATAATTATTCCATGTCTCATTTTATAATATTTTATATGAAGGGAACAATATTAAAATTTTATGATCATGTTATCATACCCTTATGTTCATGTTATGATTACCTATTTACTTCATTTACCCTTACTGAGAATTTGATCTCAACCCTTTCTAATTTTTCCTTTCCCCATGTAATGGAGAATGGTTTTAACTAGTAGAACTAAAGGGGAAAATATTTATGAGAAACATTGATGATTTTTCACCATGTTAAATTACTTACTTCCATGATTCCAAAGACACTAATATATTATGGCACATGAGAATTTATTTTTGAAATGTTATAAATATTCATATAAATTTATGTAAAATATGTTAATAATATATCTGGGTTTCTATAATTTGTATTAATGGAAAGGTCTATTATGCTTTTGGAATCTATGTCAATAACAATTTAGTGATATTTGAATAAACATTTTTGATGATATTCCTAGGGATATCTCTAAGGACAACTCTATGGATGAGTTAAAGTATAGGAAAATGTCCTATAATTTTGGTAAATGATAGAGTGAGTGGTTTTCTAGCATTATAACCATGTATTGATACTATAAGTGAATATGAATCTGGTAAAAATTTTAATAGTTCTAGAAACTCTAAAAAGGTGAATCGGGATTGACTCAAGCATAACCTTGTACATGAATATGTTCCTTTTTAAACCCCTAGATTGACACTCCTAGGGGATTTGCTATCAGAATTCACAAACTCTTGAAAATAAATTGTAAAGGGTTTAATTTGAGGAAGTCTATGAATAAAATAAGTTAAACATAAGGTGTAATTGATTAATGAAGTATTTTTATTGATTTAGAAATACTATACACAATTTTTTGTAACGATTATATATTTTAAAACTATGATATGTTATACTATCACTATTATTTCTAGTTTTAGTCAAGGGATGAAACCAGAAGTAACTAGGGTAAAATTGAATGTGACAGTAAATTTTCTGATGAGTAGTCAAATTTAATGATAACTGGAGTGAAGGATGTAGTGATCATGCCTAATTATTTTTCATGGAACATGATTAGGAATGTTTTTTAACAAACTCTTGCACTCACAAAAGAAGATAATGAAGGAGTTAACTAAGAGTTTGGGTAATAGAGACCATGGAGGAAATTGGATTCAGTTACCCTTATGTCAACAATGTAGAAATAATCAAAAAAGTGAATTTCCTAGTGGAATAAAAAGATTTTTTGACTATCTAAAAGAATAACTCAAAGAAAGTAAGTACAATGAAAAAATGAATGTTTTGATTAATGTGATGGATGTGAATATTTTCCTCCCTAATAAATCATCAATGGTTAAATAATTTGTATTTGGAATGATTGTTATTTATGAAAATCGATGACCTAGGTGGAAACTCATTAATAAAATGATTATGTTGGTATAAGTAATGGTTATATTTCTAATGATGATGAGACTACATACGAAATATGCATTGAACTTTTTATTAAGTAATAGGATGAGGTATACCTCTTATGGAATAAATATGAAGTAGAATAATAAAGGGTTTTATGTATTTGAATTATATAATTATGTTATAGGAATGGTAAAATATATACTGATTGTTAAATTTATGTTTTTTCTCTAACGATTTACATGAATACACTGAATGGTTCTGATGGACTAGAAAAGTTATTTAATGGAATAATAATGTTCAGGGGTGAGATAAGATTAAGGGTAAGATAACTCTAAATATGTTTCTAATATTGAGTTAATAATTTTTTGGATAATGATGTGTTTAATATGAGTTAGTAAATTGGATGACACTCATTACCTCATAACTGATAATGGATTTGTTAACAAGTGGTTTATGTTATCATTGATTTTATTTACAACATTTTTGGATATCTTTAATATATCCAGTAAACATTCGAATAATGATACATGCTTTTTATTAATTAGGATTTATATAAATTCATGTTATTAAATTTTTTCAAGAGAATAAATAGGGAAGGTTTTTACATGTTTGGTCTGAGCCCAATAAGAGGTACATTATGATATATATGGGACCAAGGTTAGGTAGATTTATTTAACTTATTTATAATGTTTTTGAATTTAATTTTTTGAAGGGGTTACAAGGATAGCCAATTATTGAATGGTTTATGATAAAAATATGATATGGTTTTT
This sequence comes from Viscum album, assembly GCA_963277665.1. Taxonomy (NCBI): domain Eukaryota; kingdom Viridiplantae; phylum Streptophyta; class Magnoliopsida; order Santalales; family Viscaceae; genus Viscum; species Viscum album. The sequence goes on from OY728141.1 coordinate 1,434,420,154, forward strand.
GATATTAATGTATTATCTCACCATATAAGGATTTATGCATCATGGATAAATTGTGATCACCATCTTATTGTTATGATAACTAAAAAAATATGGAATGGCCTATCATTCTATTTATAGATCTCATGACCTATTAATGCTTTAGGAATTATAGATGTAACATAATTTCATGTAATAAGAGATGAATTAGAAAGTAATCAAGACACCAAAAAGGTTGAGGATATATTGAAATTATTCAAGTGTATATTCTTATAAAAATAATTATCTTTAGAAAAAATAATCTTAAAAAAATATCCCAATACAATAATTTATGATGAATCAATTGGCCCCTAGGATCATCATAGGTTTATGGATTTTTTATCATTTAATTTCACCTATATATGTTTTCTCTCACTCTTCAACCGAACATGAAAGTTATATTTCTCTTACATGTCCATTTTTTCACATCCCACCAATGTTATCTTATGTGGGAACCTAGTTATGTGTTTTCTTGGGTAACTATTATGATTCCAATATTATTTTTTTCAATGGATGATTTGGGATTCATTTGTACAAGGTGGGGTTTCTAAGAAAGGAACGTCCAATTATTAGACCTTTGATATCCTAGAAAAATTTAATGGGTGAAATTAATTTTATGGCGGGTATAATGTAACACTCTGATATTTTTTGAATTATTATTTTTGTAATAATTTAATAATTTTACATTTTAAATTTCACGGAACCTTGAGAATAGATTTTTTTGACACAACAAATAAAATATAATAGAATATATCATCCATATAATTTACAAAAAATTTAATATTTTAATTAAATCCATTTTTAATTTGCACAACATTGCGTTTTCATGCGTGTCATGCAACAATGACTTTCATTAATGACTTTTGTTACATGTAAGACCATGTTTTACTAAATAAAAGCAAATAAATAAAACATTACTATTTTGAATAAATTTCTATAACCTATAAATTAAATCAGAGGTTATGAATAGTATTATATATCTTATGAAAATAAATATCCTATAAAAATATTATAAGAATTCATTGGTTACCAACAAATTAGAAATTAATTTATAAACTGATTAAAAATAAAAGAAATATTTTTATACTCCTAAGAGAATTTTGACTAAACAATTGAAATTAATTACAACTTGATAATGATATTCGTGAAATATATTTCTTATATATTCAAGAAATTTTTTTATACTTATCCAATAGATTCTACATGAATAATATAAGAATAATCCCAATTTTATAAGTAAAAAGTTGTATTTTTCTAAAAGATAATTTTATCTCCTTTTAATGGAGAAACAATTTTAAATCTGATTTTGACACATTTATAATATTATTTCAGAAAATTATTTTTTAAATATGAAAAAATTATTAAATCAGGGTGTTATTTTTTATTTTTCTGTGAAGTTTCATTTTTTGATGAATAGTGAGTAAAAAAGACTTTTAATTCAATAATGATTTTTCCATATTTATTTTTAAAGATAAATTTTGTTTTTATTAGTTTTGAAGTTAAATTATCTAAATTTTAAATCAATTAATCTCATTTAGTTCATTATAATCAATTTAACTTTGAAATTGGATATACAGATTTACAAAACTTTTGGACAATTTTTTTAAAAACTACACTGTTGTCTCGTATGTGGGATTAAATTTGAATTAATTTCTTCTAGCAAATTTTGTTAAATTGAATAAATATTTTAAATAAAAAAAATTATAATGTAAAATTAGGTAAAAATAATTTTTCAGTAAGATTATTAGTGAAATTGATGAAAATTAATTATATCCATTAAGAGAAAAATAATCTTCACAAACGACTAAACCTTAAAATTAAGGCGCAAAATGACCTATAAAATTTTCTAAAATTTATATTATGTTCTTATTTCATACCTATACTAAATTTTATCAGTTTTTTTACTATTATTAGATCCAATATTTCAAATTAATACTATGGGTGTAATTCCCTTTTATAAAATTTGCAACCATTCCACTCCTCCTCTAATATACAAGGAAAAAACCCCTCCCAATTATTCAAAACTCTCAAGAACTTTGGAATGAAAAAAACCTTAAAAAATAATCTCCCAACATCCATGAATTCATCTTCTAATACACAATTTTAGAATAATCCTAACTAAGTAAGCACTTTGGTGAAAACCAAGAAGAGTTACCCAAAGAAGAGGTGACATCCTTTCCCAAGCTCCTTTGTTTTATTTTCATTACACACCCCCTGAAATAATCATATTACATGATTATATAATAACCAAAGTATCATAAATATACTGTTATGTTTTTATTATAATTTTTAAATTAACACTTACAAAGACAACCATAAAATGGTTAACGAACATACCGTTCTTATGTACGGAGTACTACCTCCCCATGAAATGATGTTGTTCATATTTTCCTTTACCACATATCATTGTTGGGAATTATGATGGAAACTAAAATTTTTATATGATATATATCATATTTAGTATGTATATATAATTATGTTACTTTAACAAAACACATGAATTTAGGCATTCCATTTGTGTAAATATGATAACATCATTTGTGGAAATATGGATTATCACATCCTTAAAGCTATGTGATTCATAGACTCCTTACATGGAATGTATTAATGATAGGTTAAGAATAATTATATGATATATTTGCTTAAAAATTAAAATCTAATGATTTTATATGTATATATATTCTCCTATTTCATTTACTTTCTTTCATTCAATTTGAAAATAAAACGATATCAATGTTCTTTCATACGTATGACCTACTTTCTCCATGAATATTGTATCCCATTTCTTGATTATTTATTTTATTGATTATAATAAATATTTATATTATGAATATATATTAAATATATATAATTTTTTAAATTATTAAAATAATTATATCATGATCTATATAAGAGTATCAAGAATAACATGTCAAAACATATAGAAAAAATAGCGTGGAAATTACCCAAAACATAACGTTAAAATGGAATTGTCAAGAAATGGGAAATATAAAACCATAATAAAATCATATATGGTATTTTATATAGGATACAGTTATGTGATATATTTTTAATAAACATATATCCATTATACATGACATTTGAATGTGTATGGATAAATTCATGACATAAAGTGACAGTTATCTCATCTCACTTTTTATATTAGTGAGATAATTGACATGTACACCACTCGTTTTTTAGTGTATATAATTCCCATGAACATATTCTAAAATAAATAGAAATAATTTTTTGGTTATTTATATACCCATTATATAATCCTAATTTCATGGGGTTTATGATACAAAAGTTTCCAAATCAGTAATGTAATTTTGAATCAATTTTCATTCTTTGAGATACATATTAAATTATGCAACAATATTATTAAAATGGGTGTATAGACATACCATTAATGTACTGTATCATTAATATACTTATTTTAATTATAATTTAATATTAATTTAATTTTCTTATGCCATTCTAAAAATGAATCAATGTTACCAAAGTGGTAATAATTTATTGTAATAATCTCATCATTTATCGAGATTGTTTATGATTATGCGTTAATTGATGAAATAATACAACCCATATATGAATTAAACCAATTAATTTTCACTTTATATGTTCAATTATATAATATCCATGTAATTATACCATTTTACACTCTTTTTTACTTTATATAATTGAGAATATATTTTTATGAAAATTGGACTATATTTCTCCTTCGGCCAGAAAACGATGTTCTTCCAATATTTTTTTTCTTAAAATTTTTTCAAAAAAGTTTTTCCATTATCATATAATATTTAAATCACATTTTTACACTTTTTTTACCTTTTTATGAATTTTTTTTAAAAACGAATCTTATTGTAATTTTATGATGAAGGAAAATTTTTAAACTTTTACCATGAAGAAGTAATGTTCATCATGAACATATTTATCAACCTCCATAAACATCCTTCCATTGAAAATTCCACTGAAATGTTACAAGATTTATTTAAAAAATGATTATTCATAAATACTTTATATTCATTTTTTAATGTTATTTTCTAAGAGATAGATTTTCAGAAAAAAATATGATTCAATGAGTATATTGAATTATTTTTAAATCATCATTTAAACATTTTCAAATATAATTTCAAATAAAAAGGATTTATAAGATATTATATATTTAAATCAATTTTTAAATGTTTTCTATATTTTTTATATTTTTAATAACTATTTTTAATGAAAATGGTTTTCAATTTTTTTATATTTTACAAAAAAAATTTTAAAATATAAAATTATATTTTACTCATGAAATTTTTTAGATGAAATGGAAATTATTTCTTTATAAGTAAAGGTATTTATGAAATGGTGTTTTGAAAAGGATTTTCAAAGAAAAAATATTTAACTTAAGAAATGTTTCATTTGATCTTTCAAAAAAATTCTCAGTCTAAGATTACATACTTTTTCATTGTTTATTCTTTAATGGGTAAACGATGAAAAAATTTAAATCATATTAATTCACGAATTGTTTTTAATTAGATATAATTATGTTTATGGAACCCATTCCTCATCCAATGGTTATATTATTTTTTAAAACTGATTCTTTTAATGATCTATTCATTGATGAAGTGATTATGAAGATGACCTTTTCCATAGGTAATGATATGATAAATTGTTATGATCCCTATTTCATTCCATGGAATATGATATGATGTTTATAAATACCATATCTATTTATGGATCATGATATGATTGGTGTTTTATTATCTTGTGGAAACTTTATGTATGAATTTATTACATGATAGGTGGGACCAATATCTCGCTCAAATTCAATGGGTAATGATTTATATCATGTTAGATAATGATATGAGTTAATTTGATGGTCTTGATCCAATATGGAAGATGGGGAAACCCGATGCACCATGGGAAGTTAGGGAATCTTGATAAACAATGGGAGGATGGGGAATCCCAATCCACTATGGGAAGATGGGGAAACCCAATTAACTATGGGAAGATGTGGAACCCAATACTATAAGGGAAGATGGGGAATCCTAGTCTCTTATATGGAAATGCCAATGACTATAGATGTTGTTGTGTCCTTCCTAGTAGGTGTGGTCCCCATAAAGTGTCGTGTTATTTTTTGGAAATATACCTTCACTTATAGGGAATTATGTTACATATTTATGTGTTTTCCAAATATTCTATGTCTTATGCCTATGATATTCGAACATGGTTTATGTTGTTAATTATATTATTATTAATTTCTTATTAACTTCCAATATTTATGCCATATATCATGTTTTTTATCATTGATATGAAGGTTTTGATCTCCATTATACCATTATGTTCATGTTAATCATATGTCCTTCTTTTATTTACCCTTACTATTAATTGGATCTCACACATTTATTATTTTTCCCTTTACCAGGTTATGAAGAAAGGTTTTAAGGAGATTTTTAAAAGGGTAAGATAATTGTGGGAAACACTGGAGATTGTTTTCAATGTTAAAAGATTTTGTTTCATGTTTTCAAAGACACTAAACTATTATGGTCCTCAGGAATGTATTTTTGTAATGTGATTAATATTAATCCAAAATTATTTAATATCCATGTATGTTAAGAATGGGTTGATATATTAGGGATGATCATGTCTCCATTATTGACACCGTCCTTGGTAAATTGAGTGTCGTTAGGGTATATGCTGATATAAAACAAAAAAAAAATCCATTTTTCCCTTGATTAATATACATATTTTCAGTTGAATTTTTGTAATATGAATGTTCATAGATGAATTATTTTTCTTGAGTGATACATAGGTTCCTTAGTAGGAACACCTTATATGGAATCATAGACACTATGAGTTTTCCATTAACTTGACTGCTAGGAAGACGTCCATTTCAGCTGTGTCAGTTTTCTTGAGATAAAGATTCAAGGATTTGTGTCGATGTCTCTTTTATAAGAACATATTATAGACTAGATTTTATAATATCCTATATCTTCAATTTTTGATTTTTAGGTCAAACGAGTTTCAAATTAGGGATCAGATAAGATGATGTATGGGTGATAATACAAAGGTTCATGATCAATAATGATTTAGTAATCATGATGAGGAATTATAATAGATATAATGGGTTTATGGTTCCATCATGATAAATCAACATAATAACATTAAAGTATTAATTAGATGAGATCAAGATGAGTGCAAGGTACCTTGTGAGGAGGCGATGTGGTTTGGTTTGTGTGTATTCGTATATCTATGCTGGGGTTTTTCTGAAAATTCCATTTTATGTGGATCATCATTTTTAGCTATTCTTTTTTTTGCATTATTTCCTTTTGAAATTGTTTCAAGAATATATTATGGATGATATGATTTTAGTGTGTAACGGCTAATGATTTCATGAAAATCCATCTAGACCATGATAAATTATATCGATTGTTAGTTGATCATTCGATCAAGCTAATAATCATGAAGATAATCATTATATTTCTACAAGAATGCATAATTAGACAATTATAATGGTGAAGTGACATGGATAAGAATTGGAATTTATATAGTGGAATCCATATTGGTATGTTACATGGAAATTGTTTCCAAAGATATGCTAACATGATAGTGTATCAAGTTAGATGGAATCATGTAAGAATCCTCTTAATGTTTAAATTTAGTACACTAGTACTGGATAATGTTTTAGAATGTTGTGTACTGAATGTCAAAAATGTGGTGCATGGATGTGTGTCAAATGTTTGTGAATACACCATGTTTTTTGGATCATACTTCATGATCCAAGTAGGTTGTATATTTTTTCATTAATTCATATAGGATTCTCCAAGACAAGAAGTTCTATGGTGGGATGTTTTTGAGATCTTATGTTTGGAACCAAAAAAAAATTCCAATAGAATTTTATTTTTCCCATTGGTTTATGAATCAATATATAATCTAGGATTTTTATTGAGGCGTTGAGTGTTTTAAATATAGAAATAATGTACTCAATTATGGTTTATGATTTAGTGGATTCCCTAGGGGTATTGGAGAATATTTGAGGAAGAACAAATTTGTTGGACGCTAAAAATAGAAGTAACTAGAAATTCATGTTGTGTAATATTAACTCAATGTGAATGTGTTTCATGGAATGAAACAATGTGTAAAGAATCAATGTAATACCTATTTTTATTAATGAAATGATATTGGTAATCACATTAAGATTTCAGATCAATATTTTAATAAGCTATAATGTGTGAATCATATAGGATGAATTTTTATAAAACATGGAATCTGGGGATCAACCATTTTTTTTTTCAAATAAATTGGTGTACTCCCAAGGGGAATTAGTAGAATCCCCTCCCCCTCTCATAGGGTCCTTTGGACCTCCTCTATCTGGTTTATATTTTGATCATCATTCATCCTTTTTGATAGACCTCAAAATGATCTCAAATCCCCTTCCATCTTTTAATAATTTGTCTTAACATATTTTGAACTATTTTAGTGAGATATAATGTAAACTATTTTCTAGGTGATTTTATATTTTTCTATTTTCTATCAAACTAACTAGATTTAAGGCTCAATGATATATGAGGAAATAATCCTTATTATAAGGTATGTGTTCTATAGATTTTCCCTTAATATCATGTCATTTTATAAATTACATTGTTGGTATGCACAAAATATTTCCTATGTGTTTCACAAAAAATGTGACATTAATTTTTCATAACCTAAATCTCAAATTTTATCCTCCCTTGGTTATTAAACTAATATCCTTAAGGGTCACCATATCTTAAAAGGTTCAGTAACTGAATTTCATTAATTAATGAATTATTTCTAACAAATCCACCTATTGTGGTGTGATATATAATAAAATGAAAATGGGTTGATTAATTATAATTTGATAGGATGTTGAACTTCACTATATTATTCCTTAGTTACCAAACCATCTCTTATGTGGTTTCCACTTATATTGTTTTTGAAATCACATAATTAATTGTAGTTTCCTACATGTTAGGATGGCCTCCCTTATACCGTTTTGATGCATGGTGTTTCGTGATTATGAATAGTTCATATGGCCGAGATTAATATTAGTTGTGAATAGACTCTCTTGGTTACGGGAATGATAATGGAATTGACTTCCCCATGTAATAACCTATTATTATTCATTGAATTGTGATTAATGATATGATTAGGTACATGGCCATTACTTTTATACATGATATTATAAATTATAATGGAGCACATTTATTATATTTGAATTAGGTTCTGACATGTTTACAGACATAGAAAATAATTTATTTCATTTATGATTTATGATACTCAGGCATGCTATGCCACAATTTATGATTTTGATTGTCACCTCCCTAGGCATAAAATCACTTATGCATTATGAGACTCATGAATATAATCCCCTATGTATATATTAGTACTAAAGACTTAAGACCCTGATATTTTTATACATGGTTATGGAACCCTTAGAATGATTTCCATTATAGGATATGTTATCCCATTATGTTGATTCCTTGGTATCGAACCTCATATCCTCACTAGTACTTATTTATTTCTCAAAAGTGATTATCAGTCGTATTCAAACACACACACAAACAAACAAACACACACACATATGAGGTCATGTGTGAAAAGATATTATGGCTTAGGATGAATCTTGTATGGTTGTGAATGTCTCATTGAGGAACTTCAAAATGACATGGTAATTTTTATTTAATTATTTATTTAATATTTTATTAGTTACACATGGACACTTATTTATTTTATATTAATTTACAATAAATAATTATAAATAATTATAAGTATCCTAATAAGTATATCTTGTACCCTTTTGGGCCACCATTTCACTGGGTTACCCGAACATACCACATGGTTGTGAGATCTGGTTAATGGGACTAGTCTTATGTTGTACACTTTTACATAGGAGCTAAAAGAACATGATTGAGCTGGAAATGATGATGATCATGGAGGCAACATTAGGGATTTAAATATTTTCAATATACGTTACATATATTGAATTTAAGACAGTGTTTTTTTCTTTTATCTATATCATAGATTCATCATTTAATGCATGTATAGTCTATACTTTTAGGCATTGGGCAATTCATTAGGTTGTTAGTTAATATTTATATATTCAACTACAAATTCCTTTATAAGATTAAAATATTGGTTATTGTTTTATCTATATCTGAAATAGTATTATATTACTCTGATAATGAGAAAATATTTTCCCCACTATACAATCGTTAGAGCCTCGTAGCTATTTGGAGGCATCTAAATTATAGGTAACCGCTCTTGAGTTCATGTGACCGAATTGTCCGACTATGGTATAGAGAGTAATTCAGATCAAGATGTTAAAAAATCATGAATGATTCTTATAACATGTGAAATTATAATCTGTGTTCATATGACCATAATCATCATTATTTTAAATTAACATGTGTGAACTACATTAGAATAAATGTCAATGTATTTTGTTCTCTCAAAACATGAAAGTCAAATATCATCATTCTTACATCAGGAATATTCCATATAGACAATAGTTCAAACAAAAATGTATATTTTTATAGTATCATAGATACCTCATTATATTATATAACTATTGTAACATCTCAAAGAAATAGTTACAAAAATTATGACATAAAATCACTTTATAAATATTAACACTCATCATGTGATAAACATATATATTAATACCAATTTTTGGATATTTTCAAAAATAGTATAAAAGTTATCAAATTGTTCATTGGATCAAAATATAAAAAAAACTATAAATAATAATATATTTTAATATATTTGTTCTCAAATGATGTTAATTTCATCGATATCATATTTTACATGTAATATCAAGTCGAAACGTGACATAATGTACTATTAAAGTATTAATATTTAAACATGAACATTAAAACTTAGGTATTATATTTGGGGTATGAATATGACTAATTTTTATATGAAAAGTAAATTTTTTATACATTTATAAATAAATTCATGGGTTATTAATTAATTTTAAATGTAAAAAAACAAATTTAAAAGAATGTAAATTTTGTTTTTCAATTTTTTTTTAAATGGAATGTATTTTTATCATAATAAATTAAATTAATTTTAATTGGTGAATTATTTCAATGAAATAAATATATTATATATATAATCTAATTGTTTCACATTAATATAATATGTTTTCATGGAATTAGAGGTGAATAAATTTAGTTTAATGCTTAAAATATTTTTTTTCTAAAAGAAGAATTTGTCACACTTTGTGACCTTATTTGAAAATTAAATTTTTTCAATTTTATAAAAATTATTTGAAATAATTTACATGTTTTTCACAATCATAATGTTAAAATTATCTTATATTAAAATTATGATAATTTATTGAAAAGATTAATATTTTTACAAATAGAGAAAAATGATGATTTTTAAGGAAAATAACCTTTTGTATAAATAATTTACAAGATACATGTTTATTAATAATTATAGTAAATGTAAAATTAGTTCAATGAAATTATATTTAATCCAATTTGGGCCAAGAGAATCAATTATATGTTCAGTTTTAATATAATTTTTTTTAATTTTTAAAACATTTCCTTTTGATTTTTTATCACGTCTTGGAGTGTTATGTTTAAAACAAATTCATCATCTTTGGTGTATTTAATTTGATAAAATATATTAAACAATTTTAATAATCAAAATTTATAATATATATTATAGTCAACTTAATTCTTGACCATAATTAACTATAAAGACAAAAAAGCGTAATTATCAAAATTATGGATAAAACATTTTTACCAATGGTAAAAATAAAAATATTAGTGTTAAAAATGGCCCAAAACATTTATAGATCCTATTGTATGTAAATATATTGACCTTGTCTTATAAAATATTAAATAAGGTTCATTTTTCTTCATTTTTCTTGGGGAAAAAATAAGAATGATTTATTATTTTTAAAATTTTTAATTGTTTCCTCTCCCCCACATATAAAACATCACTACTCTCCTCTATTATCCACACATCCAAACCATATTTTATCCAGGTATCATTAACCAAATAAATTATTTATATCCCTAAAATCATCCTAGTGGTTATTTTTTTGATCATATATCAATCATAGGATGTCATTCAGTGTAAAACTAAAAATTTTCCTAATGAATATGAAGTATTCTTAATGGAGAGTTTCGATTTATTTATTCTTACACATCCTTAAATATTACTAAAACGTGAATATATAATAACCATACTATATTAATTATAATAAGATTCTTTTTTCTTACATTAATGAGCTATATACAACTAATCTTTAGTAAAATGGATAATGAAACTATTAATTGTGTGTACGGTGAACTATGGCTTGAGAAATTTATGTTATTAATTATCCATCACTTCCCCCAATGGCTGCGAGTAGTGGTTGATAGAATAAATGTGTATTATATATAAAAAATAATATTAGTTATGGAATTATAACTGCACATATACCTTTTATCATTCCACTCTTTTATAGATTTTACAACATTGCTCGTGTGTATTGCAGACTACCACCTCATGAAGTGAGGTGCTTTGTTTTTTTACTTATTCATTACATGGAAGGTAATAAATAATAATTTAATGTATATATTAGACATAAATTATATCATAATTATTAATTAATGGTGTCATATTATATATATTTATCTCATTTAAACATCAAAAATTGGATGGAACATCAATGTGTATGTACGGCCTACCGTGTCCATGAATGGTGTAACCGATTTCCTTATCTCAAAATTTATGAAGGAAATAAAATATTAATATAATAAAAATATTTTTTTTATATGATGGATAAAATTAAGGGTATCATCTATCAATTATCATTGAATAATTATTGATACAACTTAACCAAAAATCTTTTAAAAAGAAAAGCAGTTATCACATTGAATTTTGATTTTAACAAAGAATTACTAATAAACGGGTGATAAATTAATATAACTGAGACATGTATTGTTAAAAATAAAATAATAATAATTTTTAATTGATATATATATATAGTATAATTATATTTATTACATAGGAGGTTTGATGACATATGAAGGAAGTTGGACCCAAGGTAAGGGTCTCACATCTAACTTTCACTTCAATGAGACACAATCCATATTCGTAACTTATTTATTTTTTGTGATATATATACTACCCCATTGACAGTTTATATCATGGATCATTTTTTATTCATTATATTTAATGTTTTTTTACATATTTCTTCAATGTAGTGGTCTATTCAAATGTAACAAAGGGGTAAGGGGTTATTTCAAAATATCATTATTATTTGGGATTGTGTATGCTTCAATCACACTTTTTGGAATTATTAGATATTTTATCATAATGAAAATATATTTTATTATACTTTATTTATTCATTAAATTATCATAATATAGTAAAATTTTACACTCTTTGGTAAATAAAATTATATATAATGCATTCTTAATAAAAGATGACTTTATTTTTCCCTTAAATGGAATATCCTTTTTCATCCTTATCTAGGTTTTCAAAAAAAATAAAAATATTTTAATATTCTCATATGTTTTTTTAAATAGTTTCTTACCCATTTTGGAATTTTTTTAATGGTATTAAAATAAATATTCATTTAATTTTTTGAATGGGGAACTTTTTGCAACAGTGTGAAATGAATGTGTTATTATAACAAATACAACATGTAAAGAATTAGATTCCATCATGAACACTCATTTAATTAATGTTTGAAATACAGTATTACATGTTAGTTTCAAATATAAATTTTTCCGCAATATTATGGAAATATATTTATTGTTATAAGTTTTTTTAAAATAGAAGTATTATTGTTATCCAATTTATTTTAAAACCATTTTTATTTTATTTAAATTAATCAATGACATCAACTATTATTTTACATAAACTCCGTTAGGGATATGATTCTGTGATACCATATTTATTATATCTTATCAAAAGGCCTTGAAGTTTTGTTTAAGATTTCATATATTTCACACTCCCTCATTATAAGACTAGTTATAGATTTCTATTTGTTAATGTGATTTGTTACGATATCCATGGATAAGTTTCATGATCATGATATTATGAATATGTCATTTTTTAATCATCACTAATATTTATTATTAAAATTATCATGAAATTTATTAAATGGAAATTGTTTTCAGATATATTCATAAGTATATTGATTATTACATATATAAAAATAATAAGTTTCTTGATACAATACCATTACTGATAATTTGAGCTCAGCTGATTCATATGTTTTTATTGTCAAAGTTGCAATAAATTATTTTATTATTGATATTCTGGGATATACTAATGGGAATAATGGTGTTCACAATGATATTACTATGTTTTATTTTATTTATTTCAAATTATATGAGTTTGATGTGTGTATCTAGTTCTCATAGAATACTTAACCATTAGATCCTTTGGGATTATATCACTTATGTCATTCACATCATTAATAAAGTATCCACCGAGTATGGGGTACTATGTTTTGGGTTTATATAGTTTGTGTAGAGACCCATAATTATTATATATATAAACATTACAGATTTTTTTACAAATAATAATTACATATCATTATGATCCACCCTATAATAGTTAGAACATGTTCCTTGGGAAATATAAACACATAAAATAATTGGGTTATAGGTGACTGATGTCATTATCCAATATGTTATTCATGTATAACACCCTTATAGGACCAACATTCATAATACTAGCTTTCATAATTACGGTAATGGAATCATAATAAAGTGAAGCTCATATTCTCAGTAAGGGTAAACACTGGAGATATTGAGAATAACATGAACATATGTGTATTAGAACATAATCAGAAAATTTGAAAACTATAACTTGAATAAAAATAATCTTAATATTTTTTCATGGAATAAAATTTTATAGTTGATATGAAATTAATGATAAAGAATCAAAAAACATTAACCATAAGGTCATAACATTGGAATAAGGAATTAAATTTATTTCCAAAAATAAACATAGAAATGCACTTCGATGTTTTTTAACATTCACGACAATGACCATCATAGTAGAAAATGTTTCTTGCTGAAATTGGTTCACTCCCCATCCCATCAATTTCTTACTAAATAAGTTTTACTCATGTTCCATCCCATTCATAATGAACTCAGTTCACTCACCATTACAATCCTATTAATCTAATGAGATATAAATTATTACCCAATTTATTAGAGGAAGATATAGGTCCCAACCATGTCATATTGAAAAATATATTTATTTCTGAAAATGTTATTAAAAATAATCATAACATTACCAATGAAATTAAATTAGTATTCGAAACATGTAATCATATTATAACTAGTGGAAAATTGATATAGTTAACAATAATTTTATTATAGAATATATTGTGAAAAGAAGAAGGTTTCATATGTATTAATTTCTGTTATATCCAATGGAAAAGAAATGGGTTATAATAAGTACCATTACATAAAAAAATTTACCATTAATATAGTTAATATAATCGTATCGTTGGATCAGAACCCCGTTAAGGCATAGGTAACATCAACAGATGTAATATTAGAAGGAAAATAATTTTGAATGATCATATAAGATATTTCGTTAGAAAAATACCAGATTAAATTTTGAAATAAAAATTTAAAAATAATTATTTTTAAAATAAATTTCTTTCAATATAATTATGAAAAAAATTAAAGGATTATTTGATGATATGATTAGTCAGGTGGTGAAGAATTCCTTCAATCTCGTACATGATAAAATGAAGATTTATTTCAAATTTTAGTAAAATAAAAATGGGAATTTATTTGGAAAATGACATGAATATTAATTTTTAATTTTATTTAAAAATTGAAAAATGGGATGAAATTGTAATTTAAAAATAATTTGAGAGTACTAAATCATCTTTGAAAACATTTTCAGAAAAAATGGATTTGGTTGAAATTAATTTTCTGATAAAAGAGATACATAAATTTTTATTTTTTTTAAATTTATTTTCTCAATTATTTTAATTAACAATGATTATAAAAATGGAACTAATACATGAAAATATCATTATTAACTAGAAGATAAAAAATTTTATGAGTTTATTTAGAGATCGAAATATAAAAATAAAAAATCTTGAGAAAAAAATGAGAATGTGACATAAACTATCTACCTCATGGGTAAAAATGAATCATAGGAACAGTGAATTAATAATATAAAATGAAACAAAAATTATATTATTTTGAATAATTTTATGATATTACTTATCAAATGGGATATATATATATTTCGTAAACGAATATAGGTTTATAAAATGTCTTATGTATTATAGAAGCAAAAATGAGAAAAATAAATGCATTACTGATTTGGTAACCATTGAACAATAAAACCAATTAAATAGAGATACAAAAATGGATATATAAATCAAAATATTTTTTAGTTAAAAAATCATCATATAAATTTAGAGGAATTATATATAACACTTAAAAAGAAAATGTGCTAAAATGGCATATGTCTCAATAAAGTAAAAAGTGAAAATAAAATACCTTACATTAAGTATTGAATTAAATAATAATCATTATGATCCTTTTTAAAAATAAATATATGTATATTTTAAATATATTAATGATGTAAACATATATATCACACCATATTAGTTTTTCTTATGACATTTCATTACTCTTTTATTAAGTATTCAATTTTAAAATTACATTTTGGATAATAACTCCTTTGTTTTCCATATTTGTTTAGATATGATATTTTCTTCTTATAACAGAGATAATGGTTTCATAATATTAATAATTTTAGAAATTATTTAAATATTGTAACTTTTTAGTATATAAGTGTTTAATGTGATCCATAATATTTAAAGATAGCTAATGAAATACACTTTTCATGGGGACTCTACGCCTTATGTATGCATGAGTGTTGTTTCCATTTCCATTTTGGATTGAATGAAATAAAATTAAATGATATATTATCATTACAGAACTAATTTTATTTCATATATATCACATATATACAATAAACAATTGATTTAAAATTTCCATGTAATGAGTTAATAAATCAAATAACTTTATGAGGCGGTAGTCTACCGTACGCACGAGCGACCTTATTTTGTTCCCATGAAATAGAAATCCTAAAGGTATGTGTGATATAAAATATAAAAAATGATAATAAAATAAAAAATATAATATATATTAAATATATATAAAAAATAAACTCATCATTTCGATAAACCTTGAGAGGTGGTAATGAATAAATGAATAACATATGTTCAGGAGGCGATTTCCCACCATACACACGAACATTGATTTTGTACCCAATTTAATCAATTTAGGGAAGAACATAGGTAATTGACATAAAATAAGAGAAATACCAGAATATGTATGATATTTAGTATTTTATATAATAATAATATAAAAATAAATGAATGGGGTGGTGGAAGAAAAAATAAAAATAAAAACACTAGTTGATTGATGTTTACTCTTTTTTGGGTATCCTCCTTACGATTGCATGAATATCCTTTCAAGAATTGATTTTTATAATAAAAAAGGCCTCTATGATAAGGGGAGGTATTATTATAGGTTTTTTGGTTAGGTATTGGATGATTCAAATAGGATTTATGGGGTGATGAAGAGAGGATATGTAGTGCGTTTTTATAAATAATGTGAGTGGTACTCATGTATTTTTTGAAAAGTGAGAGTTCCAACCATGTTTCTTCAATGTAATTTAGCTCAAATAATGAAAAAATATCAATAAAATAATTTATAAGTTCCATATATTGTGTAACAATGGTTTTTGGGAATGTTTAATGGTTATTATTGTCCTTATGTTTAAAGTATTTTCCCTCAATAAACCCTTTTTTGTCTTTGCTGAGGTGATTAATTTTAATTATTTTCATAAATCATTATGGTAAAAATTTAGTTGACCTTATTATAAATTCTAAATCATAAATTATTATCATTTAAAATATATAAAACATTTACCCAAAATATATTTATATAAGTGGTAAAAATTAATTTAAAATTAATCTCACAGTCGAGACGAGAATACTTTTTTTAAATGTGAAAAATTTTAAAAGTTTAAAATGTTTTTATATCCAAGTTCAAAAAGAAATTGATTATAATTAATTAAATTACAGTGATATATATATATATTATTTTAATTAACTTTAAAAATTATATTTCCTAAAATTTATCACCATAAATAATTTAGATGAAAATTCTATTTTCAATTAAAATTTAGTATTTTTCACTATTCATCAAAAATTAAACATTGGAAGAAAATCCTTAAAAATATCTGTAAGATAAATTACATATATATATATATATATATATATTTAAAATTGGTTTTTTATTTTATAAAAAGAAATTTATAAAATTTATAAAGAATAATTAATTTTTATTCACAAACGTCATAAAAATTATATTTATTTAAACAAAAAAATTTAAAACATATAAAGACATCCCAAAAACATAATTACGTTTTATATATATTTTAATTATATAAAAATTTTAAATTATATTTAAAAATTTGTTATTAATATTCATATTACTATATTTAACTTATACTTTTTGACATTTGTGTATAAATAATTATAATGATATCAAAACATTGTTTCATAGAAACTTAGTGTTGTGTGAAAAAGATGGTATATCATTGTTTCATTCAATGCAATATTTACTTTGTTTTTAATATAATTGAATCTTAAATTGGTTTTGAATTTAATATCAATGAAATATAATTCATTCAAAAAATAATAATTCTTAAAATCATAGTGTATTATAGTTAGTATTAGAGGAAGTTTAGTAGAAATAATGTAAAAATATAATTAGGAAATCACAGATTAGGTAGTATATACCTTGGATTGGTTTCAAGGATATGTAAAAGCATTGAATAATATTTGAATGTTTTCATACGGTAGGGACTATGTAGGTTTCCTATCAATGCATACATTTCTGAATACTATAAGTGGACGTGGTTTTTTTAAAGATTAATCTAGGGGTAATAAACATGAAAAGAGTTGGTTTGAGTATATATCAACCATCATTACTATTCATTAAGACTCTTCCCTTATATAGAACCTTGTTTTACACACTAAGGGGAAATTAATTATTTAATTAATGTTTTTTCCAATCCAATATAATGGATTTGAAAATATTTTTATGATTTGAAATCATTTCCAAAAAAACAGATTTTATTTTTCCGAGATTAGTTGTGCATGATTTTTTCAAATATTTCTTAGAAATTATCATTTATTGGGAGTATATATTATGTCTCTTAATGTTGTGATCTAATATAGGGTATGGAATTATTTATAAATTTATCTTAGTAGATGTAATGTGAACTATTTTAGTGAACATAATCTCCATAGGGACTCCCCTCTTGGGATAAAAATGAAGATAGAGCTGGATCTTGAGATGGAGGTGAATAAATTATAACTATATTGGGGAGAATGAATCATGTTATGAAGAATAAAAATTAGGATATATAGCATCCTACTAATCCACAATGTAGAGTATCATTATTATACAACATCACACATCAGAAACCACTATCATTTAAGGGGACTGCAAATCCATTTTTATTGACAATTAGATTTGTTACATAGTGAAGATATTTATTTCCTTAGGGTTTAATGAAAGGGATATGTTTTTAATTTATGATTATTCGCTCTTATGGGGTGTTGATAAATGGAGGTCATTGATACAAAATAATAAGGTTCAAGATGATATATCAAACATAAAGTGGACTTATTTTAAGGTAATATTATTTCAAAAATATTTTCCTTGTGAGTAATGAGAGGATATATATATATATATATTCAATTCTTGAATATAAGATAAAATAAATATTAAAATGTTACTAAGTATAAATAAAACATCCTAAGGTTATAAAGGCCAGATTTAAATTATGTGCAAAATACAAATAACGTTATTGACAATTTCATAAATGGGCTCAAGACATTCCTTCACATTCCACTCATCATTGAATCCCTATCATTATATGAGGAAATACTATCATTTCATATCAGCACAAAGAAATAATTCTAGAATTATTATTTCGTAGAAGGAAATAATGAGATGAAATTGTGTTCTAATCCCTCTAGAATAATAAATATGGAAAATAGAAATGAGGGAATGGTGGATTTTCCACTAATTCTAAATAAAGAAAGAAATACCATGTTACCTTATATCTAGGAATGAGACATTGCCTTAAGTGTGGAGAGGAAGGATAACTAGAATATCAATAAAATAATATAATTTAAAACTCTAATGAGTAATGTTTTATCCATATGAGAATTTGGAACTACACGAATGAATCTCCCAATCGTTAAGTATATATATATCAGAAGAAGCAAAGGGATCATGTTCAATTTAACAGCTGAAATGTAAAAATATGTTTCATTTAGATGAAATATAATTATGTTTCTAGATTTATCTATATAAAACACCAATTAATTCTTATTATATATAAAAAAAATCAATTAATGTGTGGTTCACAACACTATGTTGGCTCCAGTTACACACAATACTGAGCTTCTTCGACAGCATGCATTACAAGGAAGTCCGAGTTTTTCCAAACTACAATATAAAATTTATATTATTATTTAATATGATGGTTATATAATATCTATTTTAATGAAATTAATGAAAAATATTAACTAAATTTAGGAAATAATTTTTAAATATGTTAATATAAATCTTTGGTGGCCAATTAATTATAAATTTATATAAAAACCCTATTGAATATAAAAGAAATGTTTTTTAAACTACAATTATGTGCCAATGGAATTTCATTATTAAAAATTTAATTAATTACTAGTAGTGTATGATATTAAATAAATTTATATATTATTTTTAAATACAATGTTTTTGAAATAATTCAATAGATTTGATAGGTATAATATTAGAACAAACCCAATTTATACAAAAAACATTATATTTTTCTAAAGGTTGATAAGCCTCTTTTTAATGGCGCATTAGTTTTAAAACTATGTTTTGAATCATTTATGAATTATATTTTAAAAAATATAATTTCTTTTCTAAATAATAATTTAATAATTATATTTGGTTAATAATTGGGAATTTTTTGATTTTTTTTATTGATGAATAGGCAAAAATACTGACTTTTATTTGAAAAATGACATTTCATCTAAATTATTTTTAATTTTTAATTATATTTTAAAATATTATATTGTAAAATTAGATCAATTATATATCTAGTAATATAATTTAGTATTTTTATACATTTTTATATTGAATTTAGATTTGAAAACATAGTAAACTTATGAACATTTAAACATTAAAAGCTCGTTTTACAATCCCATATGCTGGGTAAATATTAAATTAATTTCTACAAATTATGCAATTAAAATTTGTAAAAATGGATTCCAAATATGGTATCATAGTAATTTATAATTTCAATAATGTTAAAAATACTATTTTCACAAAAATATTAGTGACATAAATTAAAATTAATTACTGTGACTAAGGTTAAATTAAGCATACCAAGAGACAAAGCATTAATCTTAAGGGTAAAAATGTCCTTGAAACTTGTCCAAAACCAATTTTATGGAATAATTTAGATCATATCGTCACTTTTAGGAAAAATGGAACATTATTAGTGGGTCTTGATTTAAGGGAAACCTCCCAATATTGTTTGTCTCTTAGTATATACAAGAAGGCCACTCCACCCCTATTATAAAATGGGACCCACCCCTCTGAAATATTCAAAAATAACAATACATTTATCTCATAAAAACCCTAAAAAACAAATCCCAACAACCAAATCCTCATACCGCAAGCTTCACACTGGTCATAATGAAATCCAAGTATTTTTGTTGGTTCAAACAAAAAGGAGTTACCCAAAGAAGAGGTAACAATCTACAATGAGAACTATTGTTTTCTTTATTTCTCCATAGATTAAATTATTCATATATATTTTTTATATAATAAACTAAGTATTTTAAATATAATTATATGTTTTCATTTCCAGGGTTATACCTAAAACATAACACACTTCCATCAAATGGGATATCCAATCATCATGGCGGTGTACTATGGACTACCCCCAAGCAAACTGAGGTCATTTGATAGTCAATTATCACATTTCATGGTTTGGAGTTATCATGGATTTACTGTTTATATATTTTATATATGATATTTATAATATATTTATTCTTATGTATTTATTATATAACACATACATTCATAGATTCCATTTTGTGGGAATATGTCATCATTATTTGTGGATTTGTGGACTACCACCTCCTCAAAGATATGTGGTTTGTCCACACATTACCTATAATGTATTATGGATGGGATTAACTAAAATATTTTATATATTTGATAAAAATGATACTATAAGTATTATATACATATACATCATTTACTTTTCCTTCATTAAATACTATAATAAAATGGAAACAATGTTCATGCATACGTACAACCTACCATCTCCACAAACTGTGCATTCCATTTCCTATCATTAAATATTATGTATTAATCTAAATACATATATATATATAATATATATGATATTAATTTAATGTTTTAAAATTTTAAATTATTAAATTTTGATATATGTATGTGGAACAAAAATAAACAGGTCAAAACATAATCGAAAAACAAAGCAGTAATTACCAGAAACAATGAAAATATTAAGAAATTTTTAATGACCAGTTAATAATATTTTATAAAAGGATAATATATTATATAATTAATAATAATATGTATCTCTTATACATTTATAACATTCTTGATAACATTATTCATGATTTTAAAGAGTTCTTGACCAAAATGATATTTATGGTAAGGGGATTTCAGGTATCTCTCTTATTTTTATGATTCTTATGCCATATTCAAAACACATTATTTTGTGAGGTTTATATACCACCCTATGAAATTTTATATCATTAATTTCCATTACTTCATGATATTAAAAGATTAAGTTGTTGTTATTATTTCATGTGACCCATAATTCACATATTACTCATGTATAAAGGGATTTGTTTTCAAATTACATTCAATTGGGGCTAATTTGTTATTTTTCACTAATATTAAAATTATGTTGTGTATATACTACTCCATGTTGTGTAATATCATGATTCATTGATTAATAATGCTTAATATGTATCACTTTGAACTATTCAATTCATGGTAATTTACTTAAAAATTTCCATGTGGTAAAAGTTATTAAATAATATCACATTCTTTTGTGATTATTAACATTCTCTTAAAAGAAAAACTTTAATTTGATCATTTTTATTAGGAATTAAATATATATTAAATTTACAAATACCTATATAATTTATATACTTATTTCATAAATTTTATCTCATTTCCCCACACTCAGTTTTACTTTTACAATTACTTATTTGAATGGGGAAATATTGATAAATCCATATATCTTACTTAATAGATATGTTTGACATTTAAGAATTTTTCCCATTAATTATATTTTTTATTTGATTTATGAGTGATTATTTTGAATTAAATTACACATGTTGGTTCCCATTGGAAATAATACCCTTTATGAATTAGTAGTCTAAGGAGTGGAAATCAAATGGATACAAATAGTTCATGCTTGTTTCCAAGAAATAGTAAAATGGTTTCCTCAACACATAATTAAAATATGTTGACAATATGTATTGAAAGATTTTTGGTTTACCTAGTAGATAAATGTTGTTATATAATTTCAGAATTTTCATCATTTAGGATATTATTATCCAGATTTTTTTTCCATGAAAAAATATTTGGATACATTTCATTTATAGTTTATTGTCTATATTAAAAGTGTGTTTAGATAAATACCATTCAGTATCGATTATGCTCATTGATTCATTATTAAATGCACTATATATAAACCATATTGAAAATATAATATCACTTTTATTTTTTTTCCTTTCCATATGATATGAAGATGAAATATTCGAATGACTTTCAATGATAATGATATTTTAATTTTGTTATTCCTTATTTTCAATTATCAATTTAATATGGGTATTTTGTATGTAATATCTTCTTACAAAACTTCTAAACTAATTTGTCATATAGTATTTGATTCCTTATAATCATGCCAATGTAATTATTTAAGGCACCTACTTTGGGTATTGGGGTTGGAGGATTACAGTCTGTATCAAAGGATGTTTATTAGAATACATGGAAATTTAATTTAAGAAATCATAGATAAGATAACATAAACCTATGATAGAGATTGAAGATAAGAATAGAAGAGCATCCCAATGACACCATTTTTATGATTATGAGATTAATTAGTCATTAAATTTTCTATTTAGGTTAAGTATATAACTAGTTTTTTGATTATAAATTATGTCTCAAAATGATATGACCTAATAAAATATACACCATTGTTTAGAAATGACACCTGGAAAGAATATATGTATCAATACTCATATAAAATTTAGTTTTTTCCATACCGAGGAAGATGATATATTTGGTATTGTAACTAAGAATATTGTGGATATATTAGGGAATATTAATCAATTTATGAAACATAACATTTCCTGGATGGAGAAATTTGATCCATAACGATATTCTCTTATGTTTGATAGATTTATGTGATAGAATCCCCCATCCATTATTTTTATTACTAACCTAAATGTCAATGAATGATGGATTTAGTCTCTTGAAGAAGATATTTATGCCCTCGGGATGCAGTGAAAAGGATATGGTTACACTTTTGGGGTTTTTTCAATGGGTATACTGATCAATTGGGGGTCATTGATCTATAATATTAGGAAATAAAAAATATAACTCATGGACTGTAAATATTTTATAGATACATTGTGAAAAAATATTTCCTTAATGATAAAAAAACTAAAATGAAGACGATTTTACTTTAAATAATGATAAATGATGAATAAAGCTCACATAATATGAATATACTATTACATGTCTATCTAGGTATTCTATAGATAATATACACAATACATAGTGTAAAGTGGACTATTTCATTAATGGTCTTAAGCCAAGTCTCAATGGTCACTAATCTCACAAAAATTCTCTTTATTTAATATAGAAGTTTTATATTCTATGAGGATAAAGAAATAATTATTCATATCCTATGGATAAAAAGGGAAGAAAGAGAAGAAGAGGATGGGATAGTAAGGGATGGATAAAGGGAATAAGGGAATGATAGATTTTTACATAGGTGATAATTATGGAAAGAATCACGCTTGAAATTTTATGATGGTATTAAGAGTTTTTATTAATAGTGGATATAAGGTTAATCACAAAATAGAACGCAAAGGGATGGATATTAAGTATTCTATTCATTATTGCAACTTCAAATAGATGGGTAACGATGAAAATTAATTCCCCAATATTTATGAGAATATACCTAAATGAAGCTATGGTATCAAGTTCAAGTTTATGATATTGATATATCTGAAGTGGTATGACTAATTATCTCATGTATTTGGTTCCATAAATAATTTATTAATAGTATTTTTTTTGATTATGTCTAGGTTATATGTATTATTAAACGTATAAAGGATTCCCTATAGATCTTTTTCATCAGGGATTAGAAAAGAGTGTGTTGTTCGGTATCGATGACCAAGAAAAATGATCTAGTGATAAGTTTAACATCATGTAAAACACATGCTTAAAATACCCTAATAAGTTCCTAATGTTGATAAAATGATATTTGAAAAAAGTGATTATTCACACAAATAACTTAAATTGGATATTAGTGACTACCTTTGAACTGATTAATGATTTTTTGAAAATGTGGTTTATTCTGTCATTGATATAGTTTGAATCACTTTTGTATATATGGAATATATCCAATATACTATGTTTTATTTAAGGAATAAGGAATAATGTTTTTTTAACATGGATTTTTGGTAATTATTGTAATTACTATGTTTCAAGGGAGTACATGATGAAGGAATTAACATGTTTAGTGTGTGACTATTAAGATCTATATCAAGTTGTTTGAGTGATTACTGGTAAGATCATTTTGTAAATCCAATGACCTTCCTCATAATGTGATGGATCATAATATTTTGAAAACACCTATACATTTATAAAATGTTTTAGTTTGAAAATTCGATGATATGATAGAGGTTATTTTATTTCTTCATCATATAATTATACTTGTTCTAAGAAATTATGTAGAAATAATTAAAGGAACAACCAAAGGACAAGACTGTTTTAGGAAATAGAAACATATATTTACATATATTCTCAAAGAGTGAATAAATTCCTTATCTCAAGGAAAATGATATTGAAATAAAAATTTTATCCAATTACAATCATTATATGGTCCATTAAATCATAAAAAATTTATGGTTTTGATGTCCTTAACGTTATATTGATCACCTAGTTTTCTTGATCAATGACTATAGTAATATATTATTTTCTTCCATGTATATATTTTCAATTCCCACTAATTTTGTACTTCTTGGGATCCTAGTTAGATGAACTTCATACATCCATATCTCTATTATTAATAGTTATTTTGTTAACCCTTTTAATATGTGTGTTTTTCAACAATAGTATTTAAAAATACAAAAACATATATTACCAAGATCAATATTTAATAACTATGATGAAATTTATTTATGGTTGGGAGAATGTAACTCTCCATTATATTACATTATTTTACTTTTGTAATAAATTTAAATTTTTTACTAGATTGTTTTTATGAAATCAAAATTTAGTATTACACTAAAACCAACATTGAAATTATATTTATTTACATGAAACACTAGAGCGGTTTTAGGTACACACAAGACCAAGTTTCTTTGATAGTATTTATTACACTCAAGATTGTGTTTTACCAAACTACAATATACTATTAATATTATTAATTACAATGGTTCTTATCAACTATACATGATAATGAAATGTATGAATATGATTAAATAAGTTTATAAAATATTGGTTACTTATTTTTATAAAATTCCTTGGTGACTAATTATTTTTAGATGAATATAAAAAACAAATTGAATATAAAATAATGGTTTTTATAAAAAACTATGATTATTCACCAAATGTATTTTATCTTAATAAATAAAATCTATCACTATTAGTGGATGATATTAATTGAATTTATATATTATATATTCAATAATGTTTTTTGACATCCATCCAATATATTTTATATACTTAAGATGATAATATAACGAATTTAATGCCTAAAAGTTTTATTTTTCTAAGGGCCATTTTGAATCATTTTAATGGAAAACTTGTTTATCAAAACATAGTTTTATAACATTATAAATTATTTATAACAAAATATTCTTCATTTTATAATTATTGTTTTCGAAACCAGATAATGGTAAAAAAATTCATTTTTCTGAGAAGTTTCATTTTCTGATGAATAGTGAAAAATACCGAATTTTTTTGTAAAATGAACTTTTCGACTATATAATTTATAATGTAAAATTATATTTTAAATTTTTTCTAAGAAAAAATAGATCAATTATAGATCTATTGACCCAATTTAAGTAATTATAATAATATTTATATTTAATTTAGATCTAAAATCTTAGAAACATTTTGATCATTTTCCCTTTAAAATCATGCTTTTCTTTCCAATCTATGAGATTAATTTTAAATTAATTTCTATAACTTATGTTATAAGAATTTAGAAAAATGGATAACATATTTTTAATTGGGATAATTTATAATTTCATAAATGGTAAAAATTAGGGTTTTACCAAAAATATTAGTGAAGGTCATTAATATTAATTACAATGATTATGTTAAACATAAACATGATGATTGACTAAACATTAATCCAAATGAAAAAATGGAATATATACCTTTCCAAAAACAAATTATGAAACAATTTAGATAATATTCCATATTTTATAAAACCAAAATAATTATTGGAGGAATATTATGTAAGGGAGACTTTTTAATGGTGTTTACCATTTTGTATTTACAAGAAATTCCACTCCTCCTCTTTAATAAAAATGAACACACCCATAAAACATATTCACACATCTCAAGAGATTTTTATCATCCAAAAACATTCAAATTAAACACCCAAAATAGCTCCCATAACACTAAAATAGTAACTTGTTAAAGAATTCAATCCAAGTAAGTCATTTTCTGTAATCGAAAAGGAGTTACCCGAAGAAGAGGTAACATTCTTCAATGAGGGATTTTTTAAATTTACTTATCCACCCATTAAATTAATATTATATATTTATTATATAATAACGAGATTAAATTCAGTATACTGATATTTTTTAATTTCAAATGTATGACCAAAAACTTCACACACTTCCATCAAATGGGAAACAAAGTCCTAGTTCATGTGTACGGCAGTCTACCGCCTCACGAATCGACGTCATTAGTTATTACATTACCTTCATTAAAGGTTGAGAATAATTAAATATTTATATTTTATATATTATATATATTATATTTATAATTCTTTTATTCTAATTTAATTATTATATAACACATACCATTATTGTTTCCATTTTTGTGGTAATATGATAACATTATTTGTAGACATGTGGACTACCACATCATTAAAGTGATGTGATTCATTCATCATTTATATGGAATTTATAAATGATATTTTTATTAAAAATATTTTATAAATTAGGAAAAAATATATAGGAATTATTATATACATATATATCATGTACATTTCTTTTATTCAATATGTCAGGAAAATGGAAACAACGTTAATGAGTACATATGACCTACCATATCCATGAATGGTGTATACGATTTATATCACTAAATATTATGTATTAATATAAATAAATATATACAGAATATATATTAAAGTAATATCTAGTTTTAAATTCTAAATATTATTAAATCTTTATATATTTAAGAGAAAAAATAAATATCAAGCCAAAACATTCTCGAATAAAAAAGATATTATTAACTGAAACAATGAAGATATAGAGAGATTATTAATGAATAGTTAAGAATATGTTTTAAAAGAATAATATATGATATCATAAATATTAATATGGGTCTTGTTTAATTTAATAACACGATTAAAACTATTATGCATGATTTTAAAGAGCATTCAACCTAAAGTAAATTTAAGGTAATGGGATTTCCAGTCTAACTTTTATTTCTATGAGACTTATGTCATGTTAACATCGCATTATTTTGTGTCTTGTATATACTTCAATATGAAATCTTATTTCATGAATTAATTGTATTTTATGATATTAAATGTTTCAATTGATTTTTTTATTTCTTGTGGCACACAGTTCAAATGTTACTCAAGGTGTAAGTGATTTTATCTCAATTTACATTCCACTAACTAAATCTATGGTTTCATTTATTTCTTAGCGTATTTATTACATGGAATTTATGTTTAGTTATTTACTATTAAAAATTTAATGTTCTCATTGATTCATTATTACTTATTCTTTACTGAAACCTTACCGGGCATTTTAGATCACATTTATTTTGTATCCATTTTCTAGGATATGAATATGAATTCCTGAAATGAGTATCATGTATGGTGATTTTTTACATTGTTATGATTTATTTTCATTCCACAATGTAGTATGGGTATCATGTATATAATATGGTTTTCCAAAACTTCTGAACCGATTATTACATTATTTTTTATTATATTTAAGCATCACAATGTAATAATGTATGGAACCAACATCTAGGTTATAGGATTTGGGTTCTATAGTCATGTTTTTGATATTACTATAGTTGAAGTTGAATGAATAAAGAAATTTTGTATTTGGAATCATGAATTCGGTTTTATAAGTATTTTATACAATACATTCCTCTTTTTGGAGTCATGAAATGTATAAGGATTTTACTATTGTAATTTTCTTGAGGATTTGAAAGAACATTTTTAATAGAAATGACAAGAAAGAAATATTATTTAGTGGTAGGGTAATAGTTTTTTGGATTACACTATTATGGTACTGATAACCCTTGGAATTTGAATAATATTTATATAATACTTAGATAATGAGATGTTTGAATGATAAGGCAATCATGATACTATAGATGACTTGGGAAATAATTATTAATTGTATTTAAATATAATTTATGATGATGTTTACAAAATTTCTATATTTATGGGTATATATAATAAAGAAAAATTTAATTTATGGATGTGTTATTTTTTCTTAAGAAATTTTTGGTAAT
Source organism: Viscum album (assembly GCA_963277665.1). Classification (NCBI taxonomy): domain Eukaryota; kingdom Viridiplantae; phylum Streptophyta; class Magnoliopsida; order Santalales; family Viscaceae; genus Viscum; species Viscum album. The sequence continues at coordinate 1,434,449,223 of OY728141.1, forward strand.
TCTGGTTATTACCATGTTTCATGAGAACTCATAATTATAAAATTCACATGTTTTGTATGTTAAATTATGTTATATATGATGTTTTATAGTAATAAAAGTGTGATCCAATATTTTTTACTTTTATTTTTTAATTTTTCTAATTCTTATTTTAATGGAGACATATGGTCTACTATTTATATAACGTGTTATGATGAAGTTTGTTATTTATATGGTAAGATGTGAAAATAATAAATGTACTGGTAAAAAAATTATATTTGAAATAAATAACCTATAGATTATATGATTCATTTAATTTTAATCATAGTGCTCTAGGAATGAAATATCCATCATCATTTCTTAGAGTAAGTGAAAATGTTTAAATTGATCAAGTCACATATAAATGGTGATGTTGCACATATAAAATCAATAAAATAAACAAGGTAATTAAATTTACTCATGAAATAATTGATGAGAATAATATAATCACTCCTCTTAATCGATGGTCTTTTCAGTCGTCATATATTTATAGTTTTATGGTAATTAATCATTCTTGAACAAGTTCTATATCACTATGTATTAGACCATGACAGTTTGTCTTCATTTACATGTATGTATATTAATATCACACCAATATTCTCATTATCTAATAACCAAATTACGTGTTATAGTATGCAACCATTTTGTTTCTAACAGTCAAATTTTAAGGGTTGTTTTATTATTGCTCTACATAATATGGGTCTTCCAAAATATTTGAACCATTGACGATCAAGATGAAATTTTGAGGCCCAATTAATTTAAGGGGTAAAATATACACCATTGATGTTTCAAAATATATTTTAATTTAAATTAATTTAATTTTTTGATGGATTTTGTTACATAAAACTCTAATTCTAAATGAATCGAGATGTACTTTTAAAACATTATTATTTTAAATGTTACTTTTATGAAATAGAGATTAATTTGGTAGGTATGAATAGGAATAAATAATTTATGAAATGTATGAGGTTTATACATGTATGAATAATTTCATTTATTACCAATTAAATAGAAATGAAAATAAAAAAATTAAAAATATGGGATTTTTATTCTAATTTTTTTTATATTTGATTTTAATTTTTATATAAATAAATTAAATTAATAACATTTTATGAAATATTTTAATGAAACTTATATATTATATATTCATTAAATTTTAAGAAATATTTATCAAATTTCATTTCTTTAAATGAACTAAAAATAAATTTTATTTTATGCTTAAAATTTTATTTTTATAAAAGGTGATTTCATCATGATTTGTGATCATATATTGAAGATATTTAATCCTCCTTTAAAAAATTATTTTAAAAAAATTATTTTAAAAAATTAATTTCATTTTTCAAAATATAATGACTAAATTATCATAAATATTTGTTTTTTATAAATTTTAAAAAAGAATTATTTTTTGATGAATAGTTAAAAATACCTATTTTATTGAAAATTGCATAATATTTTAGTGAATTTACATGTTACATTATTATAATTTTTTTAAAACTATAATTAGTAAATTTATATTATTATTAATCCAATTTAGGTCATTGGAGTCATATATATGTTCAATTAGGATATAATAACATTTTATACTTTTGAAATTTTTTCCTATGGATGACCACTTTTTTGTCGCATCGATTAATTTAATTTTTAATTAAAATATTCCCATTTAAGGAATTCAATTTTATAAATTGGATTCCATATTTTTAATTATCATAATTAATATTATTTAATATGGTCAAAATAATTTTTGTTCCAAATTATTAGTGGTAATAATAAAAAATAATTACTATGGTTAAGGTGAAAGGGTTAAAAAATTACAAAAATAGATATCTAATTCTAATTGTATTTCTATATATAGACCTTATCAAATAAAAGGTCCATTATGGTGAATTAATTATCTTTTTTCTTATGATAAAATGGGTACGATTTATTCCTTTATAAAATTCCATGTATGTCCTCTCCCCCACTTATGAAAGGCCGTCATTATCCTCTCCTCTCCACATCTATAATTCCCATTAGTTTAGCTACTAAATACAAAAATCAAAATCCTAAATTACATAAAAAAATCATATAGGACTTTTTCTGATAAAAAATGAAACCTAGAAAAATATTTTTAGGTAAACCTAAGGATTTTTCTTATGAGGAGGTATATTTCATAACTGAACATTTTATATTATTTATTTTTTCATCTAATTAAAATTTTATATAACCACACAAATATAATGAAGGAAATATATTCTATATACTCATATGTTTTTATTTTAATTGAATGAACTATATCAATTCCCTATTCCACTAAATGGGAAATAAAACCATCGATCGTGCGTATGAGAGAAAATCGTGCGTATGAGAGAAAATTTCTTTTCTAACCGGTGTAATTCATTATCCATCACCACTTCCCACAGTTTGTAATAATAATCAATATAATATATGTATATGATATTGTTAACATTATTTCACTTTTTTAATTATATCATCACTTATACCTTCTCACATTCCATTTCATGTCGCATACAATAACATCTCTCGTGTATTCAATAAACTACCACCGCTCAAGGTGATGTGATTCTATTTCACATACACATTATATGAATGGAAATAAGGGAAAATTATTAATATAGATGATATAAATAAAATGATATTTTTTTGAAATGGTGAAGTATTATTTTCCATTACCTCTTTTCACCAATTAAAAAAGGAAACATTTTTTAGGAAAACATATGGCATACCATATCCATTAAATGTGTTATCCATTTCACTGCTTAAAATATCTATGAATTTTTTTATATATTTATTGGTGAACCCCACAAAATAAGAATCAAAAATTATATAAGGGAATAAATACATGAAACACGGGTGTTTTTTTCCTCATAACAAAGGAATAGATAGTGGAAAAGAACCCATGAATTGTGTAAACAACCAAAAACATGGAATCACATTATATTCAAAGGGAATGATAATGGGACATTCGTAGTGCATGACCTACAAGATATATTGTGGATCCCCTTTGATAAGACCTTCTATTATTTAGAGGGTATATAAGACACTCGTTTATAATGAAAAGGTGTCTAGATGACATCCTCTAAGACATGTGACTTGTGAATGGCGAGAAACTAAGAATCATCCAAAACATTCATAAAATTAAGGATTAATATGTCCAATGGACCGAATCCTCTTGTATTAATTTAATTTTTTACAACACACTCATTTGGATTACAAGAAAAAACAAAGACATGGAGGAATTTCCACTATTCCATGCAATATAATTCTAACATGAAACCTTCATCATGTGAATGGATTTAAAGATTTCTAGTGGATTTTGTGATCCGACTTTGGATCCATAGTCAATAAAATGGGGTTTCCATGAAAATCATCACCCATAACCAAAATACCCATTACTGGTCATGTGTTGCATCACAAACAAGGAGAGTTATTTTTCTCAACAAGACGCACACAACCCCATGATATCACCATACAGTGTAATATAAATATGGTAATAAAATGGGGAAATGGTGAATGATTATTTTGGAACAAGGACATGCTATCCTTTATATGAAGGGGGTTATGTGCCCTGGGTGATCACCATTGATCATGAAAGTCTCGTTTGGTGATCCAATAAGATATTTTTAGAACCCTTGATAAATCAGCATGATACTATAGAAGCCTTACAAGCAAGCTACATTTAATTCATAGAATACCATAGAAAAGTAATTATCAATAATTCAAGAGCCTCCAAACATGCATCTTGATCACATAAAGACCCATGACCATGTTGGCAAGGCCATGTGAAAATTACATAATATGAAAATACGGCCATGAAAATCCCTTGGATATGACAGTTTCCAATAAAAATATTAGAATTAGAAAATTTTTTATGTCACTTAATATCATGCAAATCTATTAATGGATTAAGCTGGGATCATGAAAAACGCATGACAATAATGTCATCCACTAACTCCAGAAAAAATCCTTGAGATATGAAACATGAATGGAGACATATAACCAAGGTATAATGGACTACTATTCCCTTATCTGAGGGAAAAACCATCCACAAAAAATCCATCATGCATGGATGCTCCGGAGTGGACTTCTGAGAGCGGTCAATCATAGGATTTCAATGTCTTCTTCTAGGTAAAGAAACTCAGTAAAAACCTATGGGATCACATGGAATAAATATTTTCTTCATGTGATCACTCATAGTTCATGTCAATGGATTCCAACAAGTCAATTGAGTCATGAAAATATGGTACCACATATTGACTGGGTCATGGGAAACATTATTACATGAAAACATGGGAAAAATATGAGGCACATGTATAATAAATGCTATATATAAATACTATAAAAAATCGGATAATTATGAGAAGATAGATACATTGATCCTTATTTTCTTCACATGACCTAATCTGATCTTGCAACTGCACCGGGGAATGTCACTCAAATAATGTGATTCCACCTTGATATGTTATTTGGATGATGTGATATTACCTAGGAATTTTAAGAAAATCTCTTTACTCTCTCCATGAATACTACCCATGTATTGGAAATTACACCAATATTACCATAAAAATAACAAGAATCCCTCTAGAAATGTCTTTAATTTTATTCGTTGACACCATGACCCATCATCTAGGTCTCTCCATGACACAAAGACATGCCAGGAAATATATGGCTACATCTTGTGACACCCTAAAGACATTCCAGCCAAGTCAGACAACACCTTCCAAACATGTCAACCATGATCACATGTTTTCCTCTATACATTTCATACTAGATCAAGTGATATTATTCGAACAAGACATCCACGACATGAATAACCCCATACATTTCATCCATACAAAGCTTCACACTCTAGATATTTCAACTTTGATATCGTAAGATCCTACAAACAACTCATCCAGATCATGAAACACCCTACAGACATGTCAAACATCACCACCTTATGTCTCATGAAATTACATTTAGATTATGTGAAATTCATAGGACAAGTCAAATAGATCATACAATTTTTACTTGATATGTTTGATATGAAGGGAATGTCTATAAATCCTCAGATATTTCAGGAATAAAATCAAAACAGGTCATCTAGGAATTCATAATGTTTCCAAACGATGTCTTTGGACATGATAACCATATTAATTGGATATACAATGGAATCCTAAGTATGTAATACTTGATAAAACAGATCAACGATGACTCTGATTCCTTTATTAACTCAGATATGTAGGATCCCTTTTTAAAACCATTTATTAGAATAAAATATCCAAAGGGAAAAATTAATGAGATACCGCTGAGAAAACTGAACTAAAATGAATCCTATTACTACCATAACCTGGATATGTCAGATGAATTCCTAAGTCCAGAGTTCCATATCAAATATCCAAAGGGAAAATAAATGTGAAGTCCTCGATCAAAGGGATCTATGAAAACTCTAATTACATATATAATTAGGATATATTGGACACCATCAAATGTCCCAAACTCCATATTAAAATATTTATTTTGTTTTTCAATCGCATAAATACCATATATATATATAAGAAGATTGATTACATGTTGTAAAATGTCTCTCACAATGAGCATGGATCATGTGGCATTAGAGAATCAAAAAAATCATATAATTCACATCATGAATCACCATTAGCAAGGAAAACATCAGTTTCAAATCCCTTATCTTTGACATGATATGAAAACCCATATACAAGGACATAAACCTTAGGGAATGTATTGGAGGAGTGACTGAACTATGAAAAATCCAACTCCTTCCAAAACCGGGATATATAGGAATCCTCCTTGAGGTTTGAGCTCAATATTTAGGGCCTATGTTCCCCCAAATATATCAATTTATAATGATGTTAAAAATTATTGGTGTAATGAACTATGCCAGTTTTTATTATTTCTATAAAAATGAAATTTATTACACATCATAATGGTTCTATGCCATTCCCAAAAAATTGATCACCTCCATCGATGATATAAAATTATAGAGTTTCTAGATATAGGGATTCACTGTATAAGCAGTAACCCAATAATGTTTAAATTGAGGAATAACCCTCAGATACATATAGATAAACTCATTACTATACCCAACTTCAATACATGAAAGTGTCCAATACAAGATCATTTCTCTAGGTTATCTGGTCCTGTATTAGGATTTGGAAGATATTCATAAATATATATTAAATAAATAAGATACTTGCGATGTATGAAAAAATTCCCCACAAAAGGGTTTGATGAGCCCGTCCTCTCATCCACTTTTCTAATTTGAGTTTCCAAGCACCATTCTGGCTGAAACCCCAACTGACTGTCTACCTTTAGAAATGATATTTGTACTCAGTTATGGACACTGTATACATAGGGAGTTTCTATGGAATATAAAAAATAATAGGGGACCTTGTGTGGAATATTTTATAGAAAGAAAACCCCCATCGTCAAAATAGATCACCATTTTTCCTATCATTAATGTAGTCCTTTGTGACAAAAATTGGAAAACCTGATGTGAATATTTCAAAAATAATATTGAACAAATTACTATTCATCATTAAATTTTGTTTTTTTATCAATTGAAAAAAAACGATGGACCTGAGATGAATATTTATAATGAAAAAAATATTGGATGATCCCATGTAGACTGAGTTATCATGAAATAGTCCCATTTTCACAACGAAAAGTCCAAAAAAGTATAATTCTTATACCAGGAATGAAAGAATAGTTTTGTTACCCATGAAAAGTTGATTGAGCATGTATAATTTATAAATTAATGTTTTTTTATTGAACTTTTCTATTGTTTTTTTGTGAATATAGATACACCTATCTAGAAAAAAACTGATACCAAGATAATATATTCATCCAACGATTGTTCTGGAAAACCATTTAGGGATGAAAACATTGTGGACCTCAGAACGAACTCACCATCTAGAAACATTCATCTATAAGTGGGGAATAAAATGTTCTTGGAATAACATCAACATGGTATTATCCCAAACCATCTAGATGAATGTGAGGTATAAAAATGATAATAATGACAAGTCCACATTTTCCAAAGAAATATACAGTAAATCAAGTAGTTCTTGTTGCCAATAGAAATCGCATTGGAAGATTATCTTATGAGAGGGATAATCACCACCTTCAGTATCTAGTGATAGTGGATCAAGGAGTCAAATATAGACCCATTATGATTATGATGATTCCAAGGAGTGATATTGTAAATCACTATCTCAAGTTTTATCATGAATGTGTCCTTAAGTCTTCTGCTAAGGGTACCACTAAACACACTTCCATCTCAGACACTCATTCACAAGAAACAATGAATCAACTTCATGAATGGAATTATTTGGATAACTTGGAGTGGACTCATATATACACTTTAAATTAATAATATCCTCTGAAAAATTCTAATGATATCCAGGGATATGGATCATATTTATTCTCACTTGGAATAAGTATGTGGGTATATTCCTGCAGAAAATATGGGGGATGAGCATATTCTTACCCTTATACATGAAGAATGTCATTATATTTTGATGAACAATGAGTAAATACGTTTTTTAATTTATCAACATTAATTGAATATATCTACCATTAAATAGTGGTGATATAAAATTTAATGTCTTACATTCCTGTACAAATTTTTCTAATGTGTCAATACATTAATTAATTAAATAAATAACTATACGCGAATATTTAAGCACTAGTATAGATACAAGGAAAAGTTCATAATCCTATACCTACATCCAAGGAAACAAAACACTCTAATCATCACTATAATGTGGTTTCTCTAAATAAATTGAACAATCATTCCCCCATTATGTAGGATTATCTCAATATTTTGGGAAAGGAATAGGCGCCAAAGGAGGGTAAAATTCATTCTCAATTGGGGATCACCAATTCAGTGCAACATGTTCCTTAGGATAGGGTCACATTAATATCAGATAATACCAATAGATTACTCCAATATCTGAAGATCAAGATCATATCACTATTTTGTTTAGGGGTCACAATGTGAGAGTAGAACATACCTCCGGACATGTTCATATTCCTTTCATAAAGTACCAATGAAAGACACCGAAGGATCAAGATCAAGATCATATTCCTTTTATGACTATTCCTCAACATGTTAGAGTGGAATATGCCTTCGAATAGTCTCTTATTCCATTTATTAAAGCTATGTGACAGATTCTAGTAGCTCATGCAATCCATGCCCATATTACTACATCCTTTGACGAATGAATGAACCAACATCCTTTAGAGGCTATACAAGAAGAGGATGACTTTCCTTCACTCATTTCAGTTGTCTTCTAGTGTTTTCTAGTTGGGAATTCAAATTCATAACAGTCTCATATTCTTGTTCCAACTATTGTTCATCAAGTGATAATGGAAAATTTAATTGGACAATCTCGTATGCTTGTCAAAAAAATACTAGCGACATACTCCAACGGCTCAATATTAGTTCTGTATCCCTATTTTTACATAGGCTCTCCATGTTAGAGTGGAACATTCTTCAAGACATTCTCATATTCCATTCATTGATTCTTGTTTTCTTATTCCATCATCTTCTCAACATTGATCTAATATTACTGTAGAACTAGATAGTTATCAACATATTCTTACATTCATCATAAAATAGTCGTATATCACTTCAATATCCCAAAATGAAGGACATCATATTCTATCCATGGAATAGAACATGAAGCATATCCAAAATAATCTTTACTCCATTTTCCTTGAGGTTGCATGAGACACATTCTCAACACCACAAGGGTCTATCGACTCTTAAAGTAATGAAAAAGGTTATCATTACCATGATAATCCTCCTCATGGAAGTGTGGATATGAATCACATGTGATATACTCATGAATTTCCCCATGTTCACTCTCTTCAAGGTGATGTCTTCCATGGACAAGGAAATACCACATTCCCAAGAAACCTATGTAAAGAGAGGTGATCATAACACACACACCATAACATATAGAGGTTACTGGAAACACCTATTCAATTTTTTATAGTTCCAGATAAACAAAAAGTATCACTCCACTCCAATCTATGGGATAACCTGAGAAGCACCATCCGTGGTTTGACCATATGGGGGAATATACTTTTGATAAATAGGAATCTCACATTTAAAAATCGATAGAGTGGGCCTGAAACTAACTCCCAATATTATTTTAGACCAGTACTACTTCTAACAATGAGATCACAATCAAGCTAGAGATGGATTGAATGCCTTATCTATTCCAAATAATTTTGGAAACACAATAGTAATTAAAAGATATACAATGTCATTAAAAAGGTTATAATGGTTACATTCAAACCATTATATTAATCTTTATTCCCATATATCTAGCTTATAGCTCCATGGATTGGGACCCAAATATAGAAAATCACATTTCAAATATATAACACAGTTTACATCATTTCATTATAACTCTTAAACAACTGATCACCAAAGCTTCTTGATGAATCTATATTTGAATATTATAAATGTATGGATCATTTCATCTTTCCACACCCTTGGAACCAATAAAATCCACATATATGGTCTCTTTTAATGTAATATCCTATGAAAAATTAAGGGTAGCAGATAAAATGTGAGCTACATGGTCACTAAAATAGAATCCCCCACTTCAACAGTGACAATCCATCATTTAAGGTGGAATGTATATCCAAATGATATTTGAACTAGACTACACAAAGTAATGAGAAAATGTTTGTAAAATGGAATATGAAGTTTAAATCTACTATAAAAAATCATTTAAATAATTTCCCCAATAGTGGGATACCATTTAACCCATAATATACATGAGAAAAGATGTTTGTTATCGAACATGGTTCAATATCAACTGCCATAGCTAACTTCCATAAGCAAACCCAGCCCACCGGGAAAGGGGAATATCATCCACTACAACTACCCCCTAGATCATCAATATTGGATAGGAATTAAGACATATTGTTAGTAGCAGAAAACAAACCCCACACCATTGATATGGAGAAATTTTAATCGTAGTGGTTGTCATCAAGCTCATCATCCCCCAAGAGGGTCATGGGTAAATTTTTGGTAATTCCATATCAACTGTATATCGCAATGTGGGTGAATTTATAAATCAATTCCTCTATCAGGAGTATTCAAATCATCGACTAGAATATTTAAATTCTTAACAATAGGACCATTATATTCCAATTGTGGCCCCAAATTGCCCCTACCCAATAGATATGGATATGTTTTCATCATCATCATCACTGTAGAAGGAATCCATATTCTCTGGGTAATGAGTTAAATATTGATGGTCTCCATCCCATATATTCCACCCACCATAAAAAACACCTTCTATTCAGGTAACTTTCATAAAACAAGATCAGAAACACCATTAATGTCACTATTGTTATACCATTTTGGGAGGACTGTAAGGCTAATATAATCAGTACCCACTTGGGTCATAATACAAAATTGTATAACATAGAAAATGGATAAAAAAGACCCAATTAATTCATTTATGAATCACCTTATTATGTTGAGAGTAATTTGAAAACTACCATTTCATTATATACCTCTTTGAATGTCATCCCCATCAACACAACATATAATGCGGAGCATGAAATATATCCAGAGGGAAAAATATGGAAAACATTCCCAAAGAAGGGGGTCTAGATGCACCCACTAAAGATGCATGTACCCAAAACCATGGGATGCTCCAAAACCCTGAACCTTCAAATATCGAGCTTCAACCTCTAAGGAAGAATAATACTAAATATAGAGGGAAACATGTGGATAAATCCCAATAATCTCCCATAAATGCGGACATTCCATCCATATAGGGATGAATGATATAATATGATAATGAGATTGAGAATCTCAGCCAACTAAATAAGGACTTACCCAGGGGAAACATTCTCACTAGGAATATTCATCAGGATGAGATGAATCTCCTTTACCCAATATATCACTAAAGTGATGATCCACCCACATGCGTGGCATCAAAGAATCATATTAGAACCAAATCTAGGTAGACAGTTGATATAATTGTGGATCAATAAGTTAATCATGACTACTCTCTATTATGTAGAAATCCTCTTCCTAAACAGGTAAATCATTCAGTGTTCACATGATTGATAAATTTTAAGATGTGAAAATAGGGCCACCTAATCAGGCCTCTCCCACTCCCTTCAATATAGAGGTAGTTCAGACAATAGATTCTCCAAAATTGCTCAATGTTGTCAAGTCCTTGATTACTTGATTAGAATCCAAGGAATTTTGAAACACACCTATGCATCCTAAGATTGATCCAGATCCTGAATGGATGGGTTAGACATTACCCCACCCAATTTTTGAAATCATACATTATATAACTTTGACAGTGTGGGAGACCCAAAATAGAATCTCATGCACTTATTATACCGATGTGGTCTGATGATGGACCCCTAAGATCAGAAGGAGAAGACCAACCTAAGAATATTTTTATTGTTTCTAGTATTACGAGCCGTTGTTTAGTAAAACATCCTCATATTATGATCAATTTTAGTATAGGAATAAATTTTCTTCAATCCCTTTACTAGTTCACATCTATGATGAAGAAAAATGAAATTTATAACATAAATAAATTTATGAAATGTGTAAATTTTAGTGTTCCTCAATTCATAGAAATATGGAATAAATTTACCAATTCACTCAATATCAATGTCTCAAATAAGAAATTATAATAACTCTATGGTAAAAATATCAATGAAGAGATACATAAACCTCTGATCCCAATGATATTTCCTGGTGGCTTTTATGAGTTTCCCTAAATAGAGAAACACCTGTAAGATTCCATATAGTAGAACCAATATATATATCGATTAATTAATTCAACATAGGGGACAAGTATTGGCATGGTCGATACGACCTCTGTGACCATCAAACAAGTAGTTGTGCCCATTCAAGAACTGTGGATTTTTTGTATTGATTAACGCCTATAATCAAGAATCAACAATAACAAAATCCCCCATGAATAGATGAAAAAAGATATCAAGGTATCCTAGGATTTCAGGACTCGATGAATAAAAAACAATCATTTTGATAGGAGAATGTCCTTAGTTTTTTTCATATAGATATGGATAATAACCTACTCAATCATCCACATCGTTTGAAAACCTATGATTTAATCCTCACTATCCATCCCAACAAATTCTCTTTCCATGGGAGGCTATGTCGTAAAATCTTAAAATTATTTTTTATCAAAGACTTTATCTAATTAATAGTAGATTCCATAAATGTGATATTGGAAAACTCCTCTACACTAGTGATCTACATAAAAATTTCTTAATCAGAAAAAGTTGGAGATTGGTACAAAGTTCTTGCAATCCGTGGATATAAGTTCAACAACTATATGACACAACATATAGTAGATTGATATCATTCCATCCAAAGAACACATAATTGTGTATCTATAATGGTTATATCACTAGTGTAGGTGACACCAAATATTCCTCTCGAAGGATGATGTGACCATCATACATAGGATGGAATAATATGGAAAAATTAATATTGAACTAAAATACATAATTTGACTCTTGTAGATTTATTCCCACAACATCTTAAGCTTATGAACCACACCACAAAAAGAAACCCTCATAGGACGTTGAGATCATATTTTGTTTTATTAATAAGATAAAATTGGAAGACCCCTTCTTCAATGATGAATATACCTCTGTGTATGAGTTCCTCATACCAATCTGGGAAACATGAGGCTGCATGTGTAGGAACCAAGGAAACAAGGGATAGTGAAGGCATGGTGAGACCAAATATTTTAGTCTCATCCCTATAGTGGATAAATATACAGATGGTATCTCTAGTAAATCACTCTAGTAATCCCAATAGAGACATGGAGGTGTCCTAGAACTCAACATTTGTTTCCATGCCTAGTCATCTTACATGAACAATTAGAATTTGTGTGACTATCTTATTATCCAAAAAATTGGGAAGAAGTGCATGATCTATTCACCTAGTAGTATATTACCCCCCAAACTCCACCAAATAACCATGTCTATCAACCTTAATAACCTCATCACATGAGACACATGATATAATGAAACCCCATATAGGAAAGTGATATCCATTTTCACAAAAGTACAGAATTCTGAAATAGTTAGATAGTGCCTTAGCCAATTTCTCATTCCATGATGCACTCCATAAGCTAAAAGAGCGTAGAGAGGAACTCGTTGATGCCTCCCATAGCCCAAAAGAGTTCGATACTGAAGCCGTTGCATTTTAAGTTTATCAAGTTGAAATTATTATACTTGAATTTAATTTCTCCATCACATTCTCATAGTAGAATTAGGAAGGTATCATCCAAGGATGTGTCACACTCATATATGTTTTTGTAGATTTAGTACCATTGACATCTAAATGTTTCTAATGGAAAATGGTTCCGAGATCAACCTTATCCTAAATCGGATTATCTGACCATGGGGATATACAAAGGAGGCTTTTCTCAAACATAGAAAACCATTAAAGTGTATAATAATATAGATGAATGACCTATTGGAAAGATCAAGCTCAAAAATCTGTTTCACAACTTCATATATATCAATGTTTTCAATATTATCTAGTTAAATACCACATATAATGACTTAATCAAAATTCGTGGATTTATAACCACATGGTGGTACCTTAAATATTTCATCTTCATTAAAAATAATCCATCAATGAATATTTAGGTACAATACATGGTGAAACTTCCCCCTATGAACCTTGAAAATCCACATATTTGAGGTTGGTTTCTATAAAAGGTAAGGAAAACCCTAATGGTAGAATAAAATATTCAGGTTATAGCCTCAATGACTTAGAAACCTCCACTAAGAATATCTATAGTATGTTAGACATTAATTATGTGCTACCCATAAATCTAGATGAGTTAGTGGACACAATACCAAATTTCAATTCTCAACATTTTAGTAGTGATTGCATTGATGAAAACCTGCTCTAGAATTTGTCTACAAAGTATCTGGTAGTTTGGGATGATAATGTGTTTTATCATGGCCTCTCTCTCCCTAATAGTGATAGATATTTCCCCATATTACAATCATATTTTGTAAATTACGTGACATATTTAGAGGTTAAATAAGTAGATGATGAACTCAAGAATTACCCACATTTATTTGAGGAAGAAGTCTCCACCACCATTGATGAGATTGGGGAGCTAAATCATTGGAAAAAATAAGAGTCACAACCTACAATGATTAGTTTCACCATCCCTCTCAAGGAGAAAGAGATGTAAAATTAATTTCTAAAGAAAAATCCATATGTTTTCTCCTGGAATTGTAGATAAATACCTAGAAAAACTCCAGATGTGGTCACACGCCATCTAGGATTACCCGATGTCCATCAATTCATTAGGATGGTATCCAAGTGGATGAACCCCTATAAATAAATGAATGTAGAAACATATTTTGAAAAATTTATCAAGGATTACTTTTTCTAGGATATACAATTCCCAAGATAGCTCCCCAACATCAACAGTTTCATGAAAAGGAATTTGAATATTAGGGACTGCATTGATTTTAATGACCATAATCGACACTTCTCAAGGGAAAATTTACCATTGAAGATCACAAAATGATTAGTCCTTTATGGAAGGGTACTAATGGTACAATAAGATAAAAAATGTACCATGCATATGATGAATAAATTACTTCTTGAGAACCCTAGTGGATTTTTTTCTATAAATTCGAGAACATTAGATTTAATAATGTTGGTGCAACTTATCAAAATTGCAACGCCCCGGCCCTAATTACCTAGAGTCGGTGCATTATTACATAACATTGGCATGATCACGAGAAAGATCAAGTCTCGAAATACCGATTAGTTTAGTATCCTTGGAATAACTAGATACATCCATAAATTTTACATTACATCATAAAAAAAACATCTTGTCTTCATATCCCCTCATACTATCCCTGCAGGTCATTCATAAATTACTTCTTCATTATCCTGGGAAAAAAATAAAACATTGAAAGGGGTGAGCTCAGATGCTCAGTAAGGATAACATTATAGCAGAAGCTTTCATAAATAATCATAAACACTTAAGGCAATTTATAACTAAAACAAAAGCCTTTTAAACTTGAACTTCAGCATAAAATGGAAAAGGTAAAATGAAATAATGCCATTTACTTACTCACATGGATATTCTACTAGTCGAAATATCACATGCAATATCAATAACCACTTTTATAATGATGGAATTCATAATGCCAGACTATCATAACCACATAGCCAAGGCCTCGTGCCAAGACTACAAATAAGATTTTTCCAAGGCCTTGTGCCAAGACACTAGTTTGTCTCATGAGACCTACCGATGCATCGAGGAGCTATAGAGGGCTCCACCCGTCACTTATTAAGTCCAATGCATTCCTCATATGAATAGGTTTAAACATAAAATAAACATTCGTATTAAAACTAGCACACGAAATGTCAGCACTTTAACCACAAACCATGAATGGTATAAAAATAGAACATCCACAGTCAAACATAACTTATTTGATACAATATGGAAGATTGTATTGTATCACATTAACCTCAATCATTAATAATGAAGGATGTTGCCATAGATGATAATAATCATGAAAACTATTTGAGGGAAATATCCCCCTTTTCTTGAAATCATTTAAAAGTCACACTATTTGTCAAGAAGCCATTTAAAAATAGATTTTTTTGAATCAAAGTCTCCCATACCACTTTGAAACTTTTAAAATGTGTTTTTATTTTAAAACTTTAATGTCCATATAAATAAATCCTTAAAACCATTTTTAAAACATGGACATTAATAAGCAAGATATAGAAGAATAAGTCTTTAAAACATTTTAAAATGGTATTTTGGTTAGAGATTCTAACCAAAATAGAGACACTTGAATACAAATATTTGAGGTAATCAAAAATTTGTAATATCATGAGAATAAAGGGATTCATGATATACTATGTCAAAGTACATTATAGACACCACATAAAAGTGATTTGGTGTATATCAACAAAGAAGTCTCAGTTGAATGTAAATTGAGATGAAATCTCTCATAAAGGCCGTATCCTTAGGTTAAGGATAAATCAACGACATAATTATGTGTGAAAAAATATAAATACACTAAATATGATTGAATATTCAGTGTAAAACAATCAAAGGATATTCACACATATTCTTGTAGAAACAACACCAATGAATTGGATGTTTAACTCAACAAATGGTGAAAGAGTTAAAAGTACTCTTATCAAATTCTTATTAATGACTTGAGAATTATCAATGGAGTGATTATGTGTATCAAAAGTATATCCACAGGAAGGGGAGTGGAAATTATGACATAATCAAATGAATAGTGATTCCACACATAATCTTGGAGTAATATAATCAATGAAATATGCGTAAATCTGAATGAGTGGAAATTGAAATCTCAAATTCCCTTATCGATTTGGTAACTTACGAAACAAACAACCATGAAATAAGGATCATACCATGACTATTTAAATACCCATAAATTAAAGTATATTACACAATGAATACAATCATGGGCAGTACACATACACCACATGTAATAATTAAGTGGTGAACAATGGAATTCTCACGAAATTAAGAGCGAGATAAGAAACTCCTTACCACGTTAATCAACTGAGTCGTATGGCCAAAAGTTTATAACCACCAAATGATTTACAGAATAACATGAATATAAAGATAATAATGATAATATATATCAAATGGCAGTACACAATACACCACTTTCAATAATTTAGTGGCGAACAATGGAAATCTCACGGAATTGAAAGTGAGATAAGAAAATCCCTTACTTGTACTTTTTCCTTGGTCGATGGTAGGTTTAACTCCTGTATAATGGTGAAATAATTGTTATTTAATAATACAAGAATAATTTACTTTAATATTATATCATATATGATCTTTTAACATTGATTTGTTAATAATATCTTAGAATTATCGTTATTTCGGGTGTTAACGGGTTCATTTTACTTTATATTCTTTGTTATGTGAGCCATATTCGTTATTAATGGGATGTATATTATTCATATCCAGAATGATATCAAGTCCTTAGATACTATTTTTTTAAATCATCAAATAATAATTATACTTGAATGGATATGATGGACAACGAATCTCATCGCGTTCGTGGAGACGGTAGTCCGTACATACGCACGAGCGACAATATCATTCTTTTGATATTAAAATAATATATAATTGGATTTTATATCATATATACAGAATCATTATCATGTTATATTTATTATTTACATTAGTTACACATCATTATTATACCCATCCAAATAATAATATATTGAATAACAATTACACCACGACGTGGAGACGGTAAGCCGTACGTACGCACGTATGGTGACATGTTATTCAAAGGATGGATAGAATACTGAATATGGTTTTACCATATTTATAATAACATCACAGTATATATATGATACTGGAGTTATTATTTAATAATGGTAATAACAAAGAAAGAGTAAGTGGAAGAAGAAAGGAACTTAAAAAGGGGTGGTGAAAACATTACCTCTTCTTCGGGTTCTTCCTTTTGATTTGATCAAAAGGGATCCTTAGGTTGGATTTATGATCAAACTAAGGCCTCTAGGTTGTATTTAGTGAAGTTGGGAGAGTATTTGGGCAGATTTTGGCCTATCCAAAAGGCTTTGAAGGTGTGAAGAAATGAGAAGGAGGAGTGCCTTTTTATAAGAGGGGTGAGGGGCACCTTTGGAAAAGCTAGAAATATTAATTTATAATAAATTCATATTCAGATTCTAATGGCTCCGAAGTTTACTATTCAAAGGTTAAGGTGGGGATAGGTCGAAAACAACTCAACCAATATAATTTAGACAGGTTTGGGTACTTATATTAACCTTATCTTTAAGTATTAACTCTAAGTTAATTAGTTTCACTTTTACAACGTCTCTTTGTAGTTTTCAATAATATGGTTAATAAAATTACTATATACATCCAATAGACCCCCAAGTGATCCATTAATGATGAAACTATCATGATATAAGTCTCTTGGCCGAACCTTAGATTTTTAGGAATGTAATATCAATTAATAATATAATATTTGTTTTAAGAACTCTTTTATGTCAATTTTGACACTATTCAATAGTTGATTTTTGTGAAACTCATAACAGATTTATTACTTCAAACAAAGTCAATTAAATCAATCCTAATATATCATATTATCCTAGAAAATTAGTTTAATTCATTAAAAGTTTCATATTATATTTATTTGGGTATTTATAATATCAATTATTTTAATTTTTCACTATTATAGTAATTACCGCATCATCATTGTGTCATAGATAAAATAAATTATTTAATGTCTAAAAATTATAAATACAATATCATTATGTAGGAAATCTTTTTATCTTTCTAATGAATATTTATAATCGAAAATCCAACATATATAACCCTATGTAAAAATTGTTTTTCTAAAAGATATATGCTTGTGTCATTTTTGTATTCATTTTAACTTAATTAAAATAAAGTGTCATTATCACTTACAAGTGGATCCATGGGGTCCCCAAATCGACCCAAAGATGACCATGGTCGACCATGTATCAAAAAATAGGGTTAAGACACGTTTTAGGGTAATTTAGTATTATTATAATATTATTTTTTAACCCTTATTTACCGGATTTACCCTTAACCATGGTAAATAAAATATTTACCGCAGTAATTATTCAAAATGTCTAAAAATAAAAGTTACCTATTTACACAATTTGAACATCCTGATTCCAAATTTGGAATCCATTTTCCTAAATTCAAAACACAGAAGTGGCAGAAATTAAATTAAAATTAATTCCCGCTGTCAAAACAAAAAGTGTGTTTTTAAGAGATAATAACTATCAAAAGATTGACACTTGTTTATGTTCGGTTTAATTGTAAAATTATGTCCAATGACCAACATTATATTAAATGGTAAAAATATATTCTAAATATACTTTAAAACTAATAAAATTTATAATTTATCACTATTAATTATTTTGAATAAATAACACACTATGAAATCTTGGGGTGTTACATTCTCCCCTCCTTCAATAAATTGCGTCCTCGCAATTTGAAATTGTTCTTCGAAAATAGAAGGTTGAAAATAGAAAATATATTTGTGGGAAAACCCACATCGGAAATTGGGTTACTAAAATTTAGTCTTAATATGAGGAAAAGAGAAATGAAAGGGTCACCATCGAATTATGATCTCGATTAGGAGAACATTGGTGGTAATTAGAGACATATAATTGGAGGAAAAATGTAAATATTTATAGGTAGTGATTGAGGTCATCAATCACAAAAAAGTATAAAATTGAGGTCCTTAAACTCATCAATCTATGATGATTTGAAATACCATCGGTCCAACAAAACATAGGGTATTGTGATAACACATTTTTGACGTTTCAAAATATCTTAGTTGAAATCCCACATCGAAAAATGAATTAATGAGGCTTATATTTAAAATAAAGAGTGGAAAGTATGAAGATTACCGAAAATAACACATACTAGGGTTCCATGTAGGAAAATATGGATATGGAAGAGAAATCTAACCATCAATTATCTGATGGAGAGTGGTAGAGAACATGGCTATGAAAAGGCCAACAATCCCAAAGCCATAAATTAGTGATGATTTAAGGTACCATCTAGGACAACATTTTTTTTAAAGTTACATTACATAAGGAAGAGGAATTCATTTATGATATTGAATAAGAACATTATGAGATATACTTACATTTTAAGTATATTTTCATTCTTTAATAAATTTCCACCACTAACTCAAATTTTTTTTAAACGATAAGTATTCAAGAAGACATGGTCACACTGGAAGAGCTAGAATAAACTTCTATAGAATCACATGATCCATGCAGGATAAACCATATATTTACATTGTCTTTGAAGATTAATCAAAACCAAAATGGTTAGTGAATGATCTAATGATCCCCCAAAAGGATATTCATTGAGATAAATATGTACTAATCTTAATTTCTAAAATTAAACCAACAATACCCCAAAGTTAAATAGATACCATTCAATAACCAATTGTCCTTAAAATCCATTAATATAATCCAAAATAATATTGAAACCCAAAACATAGAATAATTTGATTATGTAGTCTCCCATGTTACATTGTATCTCCAAATGACATCAAATACTCTTAAAGTCACATACTTAAAAGTAATTAACATCATCACATATTCTCTGTTATAGGTTAATCATTTCCATAAATAACCCAAATCACTATAAATAAACAATAAAAACGTAGATAAAAATCCACCATTACTCTACAAATGAAACCTCATTGTATTCTATTTTCCTTGGTCATATAGTGTTCCTAACAAAACGAACATCTTCCAAAATAACATTTATCACTTAATCACCAAATCATTTTCCTATACCAAGGGTATTCATTTGATAAGACATAAGAACCCAAATCATCTTATTATTGATCAATAAAATAATTTAACAAAAAAAAAGTCACACTAACCAGGGACATCACGTAGTCCAGTGGTAGGCGATAAATCCCAATCGCACTTTGGTTGTGGGTTCGATTCCCACAGCTTTGTCCAACGCGACGGGTTGTCACACGGTCTACGTGTTGTCCTTTTTCAAAAACTATATTTTATAATATTACCAAAATGAGATAAATTCCTCAAAATAACATAATTTAACCACAAATTTTATATCATACTTTGCATTTTCATCCCAAATTATAATAACTTATCATTTTCTCAAACCCCAATGGCCATATAAAACCAAATGGTTATTTATACCTATATCCACAAGAGAAGAGACAATTATTCCTCAAATATCATTCTCACATGGAAAACAGCGGGGTTACAAATACAAGAGAAACTTATTCCAAAGTAAACCCATTAACAAGGAGTGCTAATACTTTTTAAATTTTTCTCCAACCATTTATTTCCATATAGCTTCTTCTTTGACCAAGAAAATATTCTATAGAATAGGACATTCACTCGGGTAATGTCCAGGTCCCCTAAATTTACGGCAAATGACTGTAAATGGACTCTTGGGACCATTTTTATCTTCTTCCATAGTACTCTTCATTTTTATTCGTCAATTCTTCACTTTATGTCCTTCCTTCCCGCACGTAAAACATTTCGTTGTCCCATTGAGACACTTTCCTGGGTGTCTCTTTCCACATTTCCTGCATGATGAACATTGAGGTTTCTTTTCTCCATGGTCTCCATTGCTGGAGATCTTATCATTTATCACCTTTCTCTTCCTTGTTGAGTCTGGGAGTTGGTTAATATATATGTTGTTGATCGTATTTTTGGAAAACTGATTTGGCATAAAGACGATATCTTTTACGCCTATCAACATTCCATTTTGTTGCTCATTGCCACCACCGTTCCCACCTTGTACATCATTCTCAAAGTCACTATGACTTCCTTGGAATCCAGCCATTGACTAAAACCAGAAAGCATTGTGTGAGTAATAGTAGTCGTAAAATCATTTAGAGATTAAAATGTCACCATATTCTCAATTTGAAACATATTAGGATTAACCAAGGTCATTTACTCTCATCTTATGTATATATTACTTAAATCGGTTTGTAAAGAAAATGTAAATTATCCTAAGAATATCCCCCGGGAGTGTCGTAACCAAGAGTGCAGCAAGGCCCGTTGTCATGCACCAGTTCCCGTTCGAGTCTAGCTCAAAGCGGTGTTTTCGGGTTTTACCCCTAGGTACATCTTTGCCAGAGCCGCCTCTACCTGCTCGTATCCAGACAGGGATGTATTGCTCGGAAAACTCACAAAATCTCCACAATACCAAAATTCTAGGAAGTTCTTTTATACTAATCCTCAAAGTTCATCGTATGTCTACGTGCTCTAATCAGAGTTTATCTAAATCTAGCTACCAAGGTTTGTACTAAACTTCATCTGATACCAACTGTAACGCCCCGACCCTAATTACCTAGAGTCGGTGCATTATTATATAACATTGGCATGATCACGAGAAAGATCAAGTCTCGAAAGACCGATTAGTTTAGTAGCCTTGGAATAACTAGATACATCCATAAATTTTACATTACATCATAAAAAAAACATCTTGTCTTCATATCCCCTCATACTATCCCTGCAGGTCATTCATAAATTACTTCTTCATAATCCTGGGAAAAAAATAAATCATTGAAAGGGGTGAGATCAGATGCTCAGTAAGGATAACATTATAGCAGAAGCTTTCATAAATAATCATAAACACTTAAGGCAATTTATAACTAAAACAAAAGCCTTTTAAACTTGAACTTCAGCATAAAATGGAAAAGGTAAAATGAAATAATTCCTTTTACTTACGCACATGGATATTCTACTAGTCGAATGATCACATGCAATATCAATAACCACTTTCATAATGATGGAATGCATAATGCCAGACTATCATACCCACATAGCCAAGGCCTCGTGCCAAGACTACAAAAAAGATTTTTCCAAGGCCTTTTTCCAAGACACTAGTTTGTCTCATGAGACCTACCGATGCATCGAGGAGCTATAGCGGGCTCCACCCGTCACTTATTAAGTCCAATGCATTCCTCATATGAATAGGTTTAAACATAAAATAAACATTCGTATTAAAACTAGCACACGGAATGTCAATACATTAACCACAAACCATGAATGGTATAAAAATAGAACATCCACAGTCAAACATAACTCATTTGATACAATATGGAAGATTTTATTGTATCACATTAACCTCAATCATGAATAATGAAGGATGTTGGCATAGATGAAAATAATCATCAAAACTATTTGAGGGAAATATCCCCCTTTTCTTGAAATCATTTAAAAGTCACACTATTTGTCAAGAAGCCATTTAAAAATAGATTTTTTTGAATCAAAGTGTCCCATACCACTTTGAAACTTTTAAAAGGAGTTTTAATTTTAAAACATTAATGTCCATATAAATAAATCCTTAAAACCATTTTTAAAACATGGACATTAATGAGCAAGATATAGAAGAATAACTCTTTAAAACATTTTAAAATGGTATTTTGGTTAGAGATTCTAACCAAAAGAGATACACTTGAATACAAATATTTGAGGTAATCAAAAATTTGTAATATCATGAGAATAAAGGGATTCATGATATACTATGTCAAAGTACATTATATACACCACATAAAAGTGATTTGGTGTATATCAACAAAGAAGTCTCAGTTGAATGTAAATTGAGATGAAATCTCTCATAAAGGACGTATCCTTAGGTTAAGGATAAATCAACGACATAATTATGTGTGAAAAAATATAAATACACTAAATATGATTGAATATTCAGTGTAAAATAATCAAAGGATATTCACACATATTCGTGTAGAAACAACACTAACGAATTGGATGTTTAACTCAACAAATGGTGAAAGAGTTAAAATTACTCTTATCAAATTCATATTAATGACTTGAGAATTATAAATGGAGTGATTATGTGTATCAAAAGTATATCCATAGGAAGGGGAGTGGAAATTATGACATAATCAAATGAATAGTGATTCCAAACATAATCTTGGAGTAATATAATCAATGAAATATGCGAAAAGCCGAATGAGTGGAAATTGAAATCTCAAATTCCCTTATCGATTTGGTAACTTACGAAACAAACAACCATGAAATAAGGATCATACCATTACTATGTAAATACCCATAAATTAAAGTATATTACACAATTAATACAATCATGGGCAGTACACATACACCACATGTAATAATTAAGTGGTGAACAATGGAATTCTCATGAAATTAAGAGCGAGATAAGAAACTCCTTACCACGTTAATCAACTGAGTCGTATGGCCAAAAGTTTATAACCACCAAATTATTTACAGAATAACATGAATATAAAGATAATCATGATAATATATATCAAATGGCAGTACACAATACACCACTTTCAATAATTTAGTGGCGAACAATGGAAATCTCACGGAATTGAAAGTGAGATAAGAAAATCCCTTACTTGTACTTTTTCCTTGGTCGATGGTTGGTTTACCTCCTGTATAATGGTGAAATAATTTTTATTGAATAATAAAAGAATAATTTACTTTAATATGATATCATATATGATCTTTTAACATTGATTTGTTAATAATATCTTAGAATTATCGTTATTTTGGGTGTTAACGGGTTCATTTTACTTTATATTCTTTGTTATGTGAGCCATATTCGTTATTAATGGGATGTATATTATTCATATCCATAATGATATCAAGTCCTTAGATACTATTTTTTTAAATCATCAAATTATAATTATACTTGAATGGATATGATGGACAATGAATCTCATCGCGTTCGTGGAGACGGTAGTCCGTACATACGCCCGAGCGACAATATCATTCTTTTGATATTAAAATAATATATAATTGGATTTTATATCATATATACAGAATCATTATCATGTTATATTTATTATTTACATGATTTACACATCATTATTATACCCATCCAAATAATAATATATTGAATAACAATTACACCACGACGTGGAGACGGTAAGCTGTACGTACGCACGTATGGTGACATGTTATTCAAAGGATGGATCGAATACTGAATATGGTTGTACCATATTTATAATAACATCACAGTATATATATGATACTGGATTTATTATTTTATAATGGTAATAACAAAGAAAGAGGAAGTGGAAGAAGAAAAGAACTTAAAAAGGGGTGGTGAAAACATTACCTCTTCTTCGGGTTCTTCCTTTTGATTTGATCAAAAGGGCTCCTTAGGTTGGCTTTATGATCAAACTAAGGCCTCTAGGTTGTAGTGAGGGAAGTTGGGAGAGTATTTGGGCAGAGTTTTTCCGAACCAAAAGGCTTTGAAGGTGTGAAGAAATGAGAAGGAGGAGTGCCTCTTTATAAGAGGGGTGAGGGGAACCTTTGGAAAAGCTAGAAATATTAATTTATAATAAATTCATATTCAGTTTCTAATTGATCCAAAGTTGACTATTCAAAGGTTAAGGTGGGTATAGGTTGCAAAACCACTCAACCAATAGAATTTAGATAGGTTTGGGTACTTATATTAACCTTATCTTTAAGTATTAACTCTAAGTTAATTAGTTTCACTTTTACAATGTCCCTTTGTATTTTTATATAATATGGTTAATAAACTTACTATATACATCCAAGAGACCCCCAAGTGGTCCATTAATGATGAACCTATCATTATATAAGTCTCTTTGCCGAACCTTAGATTTTTAGGAATTTAATATCAATTAATAATATAATATTTGTTTTAAGAACTCTTTTATGTCAATTTTGACACTATTCAATAGTTGATTTTTTTGAAACTCATAACAGGTTTATTACTTCGAACAAATTCAATTAAATCAATCCTAATATATCATATTATCCTAGAAAATTAGTTTAATTCCTTAAAAGTTTTATATTATATTTATTTGGGTATTTATAATATCAATTATTTTAATTTTTCACTATTATAGTAATTACCGCATCATCATTGTGTCATAAATAAAATACATTATTTAATGTCTAAAAATTATAAATAAAATATAATTATGTATGAAATCTTTTTATCTTTCTAATTAATATTTATAATCGAAAATCCAACATATATAACCCTATGTAAAATTTTTTTTTCTAAAAGATATATGCTTGTGTCATTTTTGTATTCATTTTAACTTAATTAAAATAAAGTGTCATTATCACTTAAAAGTGGATCCATGGGGTCCCAAAATCGACCCAAAGATGCCCATGGTCGACCATGTATCAACCAATAGGGTTAAGACACGTTTTAGGGTAATTTATTATTATTATAATATTATTTTTTAACCCTTATTTACCGGATTTACCCTTAACCATGGTAAATAAAATATTTACCGCAGTAATTATTCAAAATGTCTAAAAATAAAAGTTACCTATTTACACAATTTGAACATCCTGATTCCAAATATGGAATCCATTTTCCTAAATTCAAAACACAAAAGTGGCAGAAATTAATTTAAAATTAATTTCCGTTGTCAAAACAAAAAGCGTGTTTTTAAGAAATAATAACTATCAAAAGATTGACACTTGTTTATGTTCGGTTTAATTGTAAAATTATGTCCAATGACCAACATTATATTAAAAGGTAAAAATATATTCTAAATATACTTTAAAACTACTAAAATTCAAAATTTATCACTATTAATTATTTTGAAGAAATAACACACTATGAAATCTTGGGGTGTTACAAAAATTACATGAATCATATAATTAATCCCTTATTGGGAATGCTGGAAGAGTGTTATTCCCATTACCTAGTGGTTAAATACTGATAATGATGTAATCACTTTATTAGGCTTCAATCATTCATTAATATGTTTCAGAAACACATTATGAATATGAATCTACTAAAATATTTTTTTGGGTAACATCCTAGACATTCCATAGATTTTTAGTGTGAAAATGTGGAATATAATTCAACCCATAAATCTCTACTAAAATAATACAAATTTCACCTCCTCAAAAAATAAAATAATTTGGAATATATAATGGAACCTCACCTATATTCAGTGTTTCATAGACAAACTAGAAGGAAAATATATCCCCTTAAAAAAGATAATGAAGAAAGGATTCATCTATCAATGGGATACTGACTAAAAAGAACCATTCAAGAGTCCTACGTGATATCTAGTATACCAACTGGTCCTGATGCCACTAGTCGAAGGAATTCCATTTATCATACATGTGGCCACCATGAAAATATTACATGGCACTCTCCCTATATAGAAAAATAATACAGAGAGTGAAAAAAGTCAGTATTACCTTAATCGAACGTTTTAGGGAAATGAGATTCGATATTCGGATGTCAGTATGAACTATTGTTAACTTATCCTTAGAGTGAAATGTCTGATTCATTTCATGCAGCACATTGATGGACACCTACTCTCCTGTATTCTCCCTATCATGTGAATCATTGTCCACCCTCTATTGAGTTGAATTTTGGACCTATGGGAGATCATAATGAAATAGTATAACATTTAGTTCATGTTACATATATTAGTGAAAGGGAAGCCCATTGATGATTTCCTCATGGAATATCCCACCATAGAAATTATATTAATGCACACTAATAATCTGGACAAGGAGGTTTTCTACTCCCATGAAAATCCCCATAAATGATAGATGCATTTTGATGGATCCTCCCAATGTCCTATCATTAATAGTTTGGAAATACTAATACTCAGTAAAGTATTCTTATGGATTGTATTTGTTTCTCTAGAAAAACTAGTTTTTCACAAATCTATCTCACTATTCACAGGATCCTCGAATAATGGGGCATAATACCATTCTATTAGCACTGGATTGGAATTATCTTTATAGATGAAAATAGCATACCTGAACATCAAAGGGGATTCAGAGCTAGTGGTCAAGATGATCAATTGTGAATATTCCATAATAAATGAAAATTCTTCCTTAATAACTAGACATTTCATAGGAATAATTGATTATTTACCTTCTGATCCCATACTACATCATGTTCTCTGATCACAGAATGATAGCGCCAAGTCATTGGCTAACGCAGCCATAGTATTGGAAGACCTTGATCTTAATGAAGAAATATTCTGAATCTTTCCTTGGGGGATGGTCTCATCTTCTTCAGCTTTCAAATGAATGAAATCAATCATGTAAACACTTCTCAAGAGGATGATGAACCAATATTCATCCATGGATGGATGGATTCCACAATTTCTTATATCTAAAATGGGACACTCCTAAAAGACTGATCCTGAAATGATAAAATTAGCGACGATAAGAGAAATTTTAACTCTTGGATGGGTCAAATGATAAAGAAAATACATCTAAAAACTAGGATTCAATGGAATCCTTCCCAAATGCAGATCAAAAAGATAAATTCTCAACGTAATGTATGAATTACATGAAGGATCCTTTGGTGCTCTTCTATCTATGACTAGGTTTTACCAAAAATTATTGAGGCTAGGTTATTACTAAAAAACCATGATACATGACTACGTGTGATTCTTAAAATAAATACATATACGTGAGATTCATGAAAATTTCATCTATCAACCACCATAATATTTTCATATAGATAAATATTCTAATCTATTTTCTATATATGGAATGGATTGCATGGTTATATATTCCCCATATAGAACAGTGAATTTCTAGTATATCCATATTTATAAAAACACCTTTTTAAAATATCACATCAAATTACACTTTCATATAGGGGTGAATAATATCATAAAATTCCTGAAGTCCCATATCATCACTAGGTCCAGAGTCCCTCACCAGATATTGATAGACAATTGAACCGAAATATAATCCACAGAGTCAAATAAGCTATTCCAAAAAAACAACATGGAGTCCAATCACTCATCTCCCTACCATTCAGAGGAAAATGGTAAGAAAAACACCTTTAATAAGACTCTCTGTATTATATTATAGAAGATGGTGGGAAATGAAAATAAATTCATGGATAAACAATCTCCTATGTGATATATGTTCCTACCATACCACCATGAATACCACTACAAAAGAAAATATATATTCAAATGTGTACAAGACCATGGAATTGATTCCTGTAAAATTTTAGTTTCCCCCTTCTTCAAATTGAAATTTGCGCTCTTAGATTATGATCAATTACTATAGATGGTTGATTAACTGGAGTGGCTTGATGAGAATAAGTTCCATACATTTCAAAACCTTGATGTTCATCATAATATAATTTCATTGGCATTAAATAAAAATAATTCATTCATTCATTCCCTTATGGTGAATTAGTATTGTCTCTTAGAATCCCTTGGTGACCATAAATTAGTCCTCCAAAGCTAGAAAAAATGTGGGAAGGGCCTTATTTCATACATAAAGACTATCAAAATGGAGCTTGATCACCATACACAATAGATAGTGAACATTCCACACTCCCACCAATCCATGTATTCATATGAAATACATTACATAACTACCATAAATCATTGCAATTAACATAGATAGATGAAGAAAACATGTAATGATATATCCTGACCACATGATGTTAAATAGTAGAGAAAATGTCTGAACCTCAAGACATTAAACTATATAAAATATTTCCTTACAACCTAAAATTAAACTCCAAAAAAAATTTCCTTACCGTATGACATTGAAATAAATTGGAAGCATCATATTACTGACCATTCTGCTCACATGAGCTAAATCTGTGGAAAAAAATTGAATTTCCCTATTTCCCATTATGTGAGTTAGATTAAAAAATAGATTTACCATCAGTGAACTATTTCTGGATTTATTTATACCATTAGAGGATATATAGTGACACCCATACCTCCATAATTTCACACTTCCATGATATTCCACTTCATTCACATCGAATCTCATTAGTACTTACCATATAATGTTAAACTCTACAGCAGATGTCCAATCTGTATGAAACTAAACTATATGGGATTTCTAGAACTACATACATGTTTATTCTCATTTAAATGTATTATATATGGATGTCTATAACCAATATCAGGTCCTATATTCCACATGATATTAAATTCTCAACTCTTTACTACCTGCATATCAATAATGGATCCTTTACCATTCCATGTTTCACCAAATGAGCCTAGATCATGTGGAAATAAGAATTTTGGTAAGGTATTCACTTCATGATTGATATATATCATATCAAAAAATGGTTCTCATGGTCTTGGATTCATTACATTAAAAGTAACAAAATTGTTCATCACCTCATGATGTTAAGATTATTGGTTGAAGTACCATTAATGACATAAAACTATGCACTACCAGGATCTCCCCTGAAAGGACCACTATCCATTGTGTTTTTCTCCCACAAAACATCAATGTAAGAAATATGCCTTTGTTGGTTATTTTCATCATATTATATGTAGTTATGCCCTGATTACCAATACTTGGTCCATCTACAATAATGAACAGGAAAAATGCACACCCCATGTTTATGGGTCAAACATTCATAGAGAGTTTCTTGTTCATTAACTATGTGTGGAATACATAGTGACACTCGGATCTCAGGTATCAGGTCCATCCGTAATATTCCATTTCCATGTCGTAGATCTTACATCTTTACCACATGATATTAAACTATATGGTTTATCAAGAAGAATATGTGGCTTGATTCCAATCATCATTGGATTAGTAGTGACACTTGAATGTTTGGTTATTATGTCCAACTATGACAGAAAATTTCCACCATCATAGTGTATGGGTCAGACCTACATAGATATGATTGATAGAACTACGTATGGATTGATCCATTTTATCATAGTATACATAGTGACACTTATACCCTCAATTTTTTTTATATGTAATATATGAAATTACAAAAATGAACCCATAACAACATATGGTCCAGATCTATGTAGTAATTTTACTGGCCCCATGATTCTATACTTAAAAAAAGTATCATGTATATATTTTCAAGAAGTCTTCATGTGATAAAAAATCATTTTTCATATCCACGAGCCAGGTGTATATACAATTGGCTTCCACATGTGACATATCTATACTATAAGGGCTTTGATATATAGTTACCCACCAATAAGACTGTTTGTGCATAAAATTTCCATAGTATGTAAATTCACCCAAACAATGAAATGTGTCCTCATGGAGACATTTCCCAATTTCCATGTCTGTTTCCACATCCTTACCTCATGGAATTAAACTACAAGAAAGTGAATGTCTTTATCACATGAAATTAAACTGCCTGGAATGGATCCTCTTTATTTCAGTGTAGTTAACTAAAAATAAAATTTCCTCATTGATTTACATAAAAACTACATAAAAAGTTCGTCCATACTACATGAAAAAAATGTGTATACCATCACCAATCATTATACCTTATTAATTGACCACAGGAGACTGAAACCATCTAACAAAATAATGGTGTTCATCTATCATCATTTAAGACACTCAATCCATGAATCACACATCATTTTTTGATCGACTCATGTTACAACAAAATATTGATGATCCTTGGAAATGAAAAGAGATATCCCCATTTGACCATTATATTGATACATAAGGGCTTAGACCTACAAACCAAATAAATATTGTCACTATATAAATGTGTTTCTTATATTTGTAATCCAAAATTTATAATGGATGAACACAACAAATAAGAGTGTTCTTGGCTGTCTCCAACATGATTGTCCCATACAACAACCCATGAATTGGGATCCTTAAGTGATGATATACAACATTTTAATATCCCGCATAGAATAATATTTTAATACACATGAACCTAGTTATCCTAATTAAGATTTTGTGTGTCATTATCCTTATATTAGTTCCATGATCATCATGATAGTAAAACACCTACACATTTTTCAAATTTTCATGACCTTATACTCAATATTTGGATGGATAAAATCAGAAGACCATAAACATATAGTGAATGAGTTAAAAACATGACATTATGAAACCCCATAAAGAGTGTAATGATAAAAATTTGTCTCTCATCATGATACAATCATCATATACAATTTTTAGGAAACAAATTTGAGCATGAATGACAAGGTATAATGCTTATAGGGTCTAATTTGTATCACTAGAGAAATACTAAACAATATTTCTCGGACCCCTGGTTTATGAAGAATTTATATTTAATATTTTTTATATATGATCACCATAAAAACATGTTCTATAGGTGACAAACAACTTTTAGGGTGCTTTCAACCTTTATTAATATACCAATTTTCTTAAACCACATTAATTCCATTGACGTTTGAGATGAAACAACGATCCCTTTATGTTGATATCCTTCTATTGGAACCCCATGGACATAGGGATTATTTTCTATGGGATCTTCCAAGTTCCAGATTATTATCTAGGATTGGATCCTCCAAACAGACCCTCATATCCCTGCAAGGAACCTGTTAAACCCATGAGTTATAGTCTTCACCACATGGAACATTATAGGCCCACTCCATTACCAATGATTGAACTCTACCCAGTGGTTCTCACCTCCAGTGAACTTAGAGATTTCTAGTAAATTATTTAAAATAATAATAAAGATACTATTCAAGTGGATTTGATATCATTGAAATTATTCCACAGTGTATTGAGACCCTTTAAAAATGTAGGAAAGAGACACTCTAATCTCAATCCTTTTGATGGACCACTCCACATGAACTAAAACCACATGGAATTGGGTCTGAGACTCCCTAAAAAGATAAATTACCCCAGGGTTCCATAAAATTTTTTAGATATCTTTTTCACCATACCTAACTTCATCATATGTAAGTTTGAGTCTTCTTCAATCTTTCATGGACCATGGAAAAATAACTGGGGTCATCTTTACATGACAATTCTTAGAATAAATATGGACTGATGTATAAGGGATTTTACCATCTAAATAGAGTCATATCTTCTTTATAGGAAATAAAATACAATACTCATGATCACTAATGAAATTGTGGTGGAACTTAGAAACATAGGGTGTATTGGGTCACCCCCAAAATGTATACACAATTTCTTAATTCACTGAATCAAGCTCTTAGGCACATGATTTACAAAAACCATATTCCAATTATCCTAATGGATTCATATTACCTATTATTTTTTTAAAAATATTATAGCCATAACTAATCCATTTTCCATGTAAAAGAGTGGATACAGTTGAGTTTGATATTGATTTTGACACATACAGTCTTTGACCTACCAACCATATGACCCCCCCACCTATTTCTGGAAAGGAATTCCAATCATTATGAGACCTAGAAACACCA
Organism: Viscum album; assembly: GCA_963277665.1. Classification (NCBI taxonomy): domain Eukaryota; kingdom Viridiplantae; phylum Streptophyta; class Magnoliopsida; order Santalales; family Viscaceae; genus Viscum; species Viscum album. The sequence continues at coordinate 1,434,481,965 of OY728141.1, forward strand.
CAATAGAACATAAAAACATTTGTTGATTAAGTTCATTCATGGAATCTATACCCATATTTTATATTCATCAAACAAATCCTCGATGTAACACATTCAACTACATGGCATCTCATGGTCTGACCAAGAAGACCCAAAACTTAAGCAATAGAATGACTGAGATAGAGTACAATAAACAATGATGATATATGGTCCAAGCCAAAATACTATAAACTATAAAAAAATTTAGGATGATAGAATTTAAACTAAAAAATAGAATTTTTGAAATAGATGACCTTAAACTACATATGTTGGATGTCCTAGATAGAATATCGCAAACTAAAAAAGAAAAGAATTTTTGAGCTAAAATGTCTTAAAATACACCAATAGAATGTCTGGTTAGGAAGAACCTAAAACTATAGAAATAGTAGTTCTAAGATGGAAAAAATTAAATTAAAACACCATAACAATTTAGATTTCCAGATAAAAAAATGCACATATACAATCAGTATAAACAATAATTAGAGGGTACCCTAAGATAAATCTGAGACCATGCCTGATAAGTGATCCCTTATACAAATATTAGGAAAAAAAACAACGCAATATGAATAAAAATATACAAATCATGTAAGGCCCATTATATTACCTTATAAAAAATAAATCTATGATCACTATTTCAACAAACATAATCAAAATATTGTGTACTTTCCATATGGGACATTTATTGTACCCAAATTATCTGTTTTTTGAATCAGGTAATCTCTATATCACCAGAGGAGACAAATTAATAGGATACACCATGTTGTTTGGAATTAAATATCATTTCTGAAGAAATGTTAGTTTTGGTTTAGACATTCAAATCCATGAATTCTGTTTTACTTCATATTATACAATGGATCGGTAGAAATGATGATCTATTCAGTATGAAAGTAATGAAATTTAATGATCATCATTATAGAAGGAATCCTATAAAAATACAAAGAAAATTATAAGATCAATTTAATGATTACATGAAAAAGGATTAATCCCCATATTTTAGAGTCTATACAATAATTTAATCATGATAAGAAATATTATTGATCAGTATATAATAATATTTTGTTGGTTGAGTTTACAAAATTCACAAGAGTATATCGAGAATTGTCTACTGAGAATCAAACTTCCACCTAACCCACTTCTTCCAAGGTTTCCAAATGGAATAGAGACTCAATAAGTGAAAATGGATCCTTAACTCTTTTATGAGTATTTGATAATGAAGAGGAATAATCTAAAAGATTAGACCTTAATCTGGCTATGATATTTTAAGGAATTACTATTTGTGCTTCTACGATTTCCATTTGGGCATGCATTTCAAATATTAGTAGATGACTCTATTGAAAATTCCGTGAGTATTCCCCATTTTCTATTCCACCGGAGTACCATCATCATGATCGTGAAAAACCTACTGACAGAAATCCCAAAAAATTAGGATGATTTGTCACATGATTTGATATAATGGATGGGGATCAAACTCTTATACCACTAAATCATGATAGAGATGGAAAATAAGATCTTGTTGATCCTAATTTTTTTTCTAAGGGAGTATTATTAGTCAATGAATGGATATTATGTCATACTATATTAAGACACATCTAATCATATGAAAGTACTAGAAAGAGTATATTAGATGAGGGAAAAGAGAAGAATAATACCCATATATCATTCTTTAAAACGATACATCATCTAATGCTCACATTGAAGGAACACCTACCAAGAAAAATTCTACCCCACAAATAGGATTGTCAATTATGGGATGGGTATGCTTCCTTGATGACTTTCCCTAATCCTGAATCATCTCCATTATTTAAACATACATTGTGATTAGTGAATCACAAGTTATGTCCTCTTGATGGACTAGTCTATTCAGTATACCACCTAAGAAGGATTGCACTTATTCCGAGGAATAATCATATAATGGAAAGATATGTGTACTAGTAAGTGTAATGATAATATCAGTGTTGGTGTCCTCACATTCTAATATAAGAAAAAATTTCCAGTTAATCCCAATATTTCTCTCTCCTCATATATCAAATGTGGGGAGGGGGAACCCACTTGGTGCGTCCGAAATTAACAGAAAGCTAATAGGTGGTATAGAGATCACAAATAACAAGACCATGGACTAGGGACTTATGAACCCCATGCCAGAGAGATATTTTTCAGTCCAGTTCATCAATTGAACCGCCACCATTATCAACTTCTTGTCGGGTTGGTGAAGGATAAGGCATGAAATAAAAATTATGATAATATATTATTAGGTAACCATCTCATTTGATCTTAATGGGGTTACATTAACCACAAAAATTTCAATAAAATGGGGAAAAATTAGGCTCTAAGGGACCCTATATTGTTGTGGTATTTATTAAAGTGGAAATTCTTCCCTATCCTTCTAAAAAAACAAGAATGTACTAAAAATATTATAAATAATTGTTTCATACTAGATTTATCCCAATATATGGTAGAGGTATGTAAGAGTTGGTAAAACCAAAAAAGAGGCTGAATCTATTCCAGTCATGATTCCATTATTAGGGAGACAACTAATATTCATGAGCATGAATCCTTAGTTTGGAAAATACAGTCATTCAGGAACATTGTTGTGAATCCAGCCAACCTAAGGATTGTAGATATCCCATATTTCACCTAGCAATCTAATTTAGTATATTATCCATCATTTGGGATTCCTAGTATGATTTAGTGCTACCAGAGAACTAATGGGAAGTACACTAATAAAGGCATATAGAGGTCCATCAAGCTCTGAAATGATAGTGAAAAATTATGAACTATTGTTTAAAATAGATAAGGGATCACATATTCAAATCCTTCTTATACTTTTCTTCACAATATTTATAATATCACTTGAAAAACTAGAGAATAATATGGGATAATAATTAATATCATGTCTCTGTGAAATATTTCCAATGATTTTGAAATGTGGGCATGATATACAAAACACATGAGCATCATGGAATAAGATAGGATAATAAAATATCTAGTTGAATACATTCATATAAATTCATTGGGGTCCAAAGTTCCCTCCACATGAATGTTTATGGAAGAAATGAAGAACAAACTTAGACTCATGATTAGGAACTCACCTCTAAATAACTTGATCACTACACATCCACTAGAGGTGGGGATCATATCAAACAAAAAACCTAGACTCACTCTTTAATTTTATTACATGATATTTCTATAAATTTTTAGGAATTTCATAGTGAACAAGGTAGTTAACTAAATCATCTTACCAAGGATGTGTACCTGACAGTGCATAACCATGATCCTTGGTAAAAGAGTCTTGATGTGGTACCCGGTCCAAGGTTTTTTTTCTAGCGTTTAAGTAATCCAACTCATATAGACTTCCAACAAGTTATCAGACACCTTTTTTTTCTTTATCACAATATCTATTTCTTTAAGGAACACCATCCTTAAGATATGTCTAGTGGGACACATAATCATTACTATCAGACTTCATATATGACCACCAAAATTTTCATCTCTTAGAATAATAAATCTTAATAGATCCCAAATTAACAACCCATGATGATATTTTTTAATCATACAAAACCAATCTCCTCATAAATGTTGTGATGAAAAACCATTTACCATTATTGATAATACAATATTATGAGAGTGAAAAATACAAAATAATCTTCCCGAAATAGAGGGTATCTCTAATTCATATCAACTCGAAATCAGGGTACTGAATCTACAAAATAAATTCAAATAAAGATGATGACAACTCAACACTAGGCACAATGATTCTTGAAAAATCTTCTCAAGTATCAAGATTTAACTAAAAAAAACCACTATAGGGTTCCACTATTCCATCGATTATAAAATATATTTTTATTACACATTTATAAAAATAGAATCATTAAAAAATTTCCCTCCCATAAGGTTTTGGTGATATGGAAGTAAAATGATTGAAGGTATTACACCCTTAGTCTCTATCTAAAATTCAATACCTTATGAGAAATGATATAGCTCAAAATATTATAGTCTGAAATGATTGTGAACCTCTCCCCAAAAAGATAATTCTTCCCATAGTTAAGTGCATGTGTAACCATGTCAATATTGAAATCATGAATGGGTAAATGCTTCTCATGCGGTCCAATATGGGGAGAGCCATAAGCTACCACATGATCAACCTTTAGGAGAACACAACCCAAACTAGTGCTAGAAGAATACTAAAAAACAACATACACCTTATCAAGATCATATAAGATCAAAATAGGAGATGGTTTTAAGAGACTTTTCTTATCATTTAAATAATACTAACACATTTCATCCGATATAAATTTTAACCTGGTATTCATAAGATCAGTCAAAGGCAATGCCAAATTTGAGAAATATATGATGATCCATCAATAGTATCCAGCTAGACCAATGAAAATAAAACCTTAAACTGAAAACCTTTAACTTTTCTTGATGAATTTATAATACATGATAAGAAATCATGTGCCCCAATAATTTCACTTTATAATAAAAAAAAATTCATTTCTAATGATTTATATATAAATAGTAACATTTAAGGATTTATAATAACCAAACTTAGATAGTGATCATGATCACTATCATATTGCGAGTACAAGAAAATTTCATCTAGAAATAATAACAAAAAAATGTTTATGAACTAATGGAATATCTAATTTATGAATTCTACAAAAATAGTAGGGTGTTTCTCAAAATAAATAGTATCAAAAGATATTCATAATGGATATACCTGCTCATGAAATTCTTCAATGGTATATCAAAATCACTAAATTAGAGATAATGTTAACTTGACCGAAGATAAATAATATAAAAAACATTTTCCACTTTAAATAATCTAAAAATTCTTCCACATTTGGGAAAAGATACTTATTCTTAACCATTACCTAGTTCAACTTATGATAGTCCATGAACAATCTAAGTGAACTATTTTCTTTCCTCGAAAATATAACTTGGGATTCCCATGTTGAAACCCGTGGGTGAGTAAAAAACCATTACCATTATATCATCTAAATAAATATTTAGTTCTTTTAGATCTGATGGTTCCATAATATAATAAGGTATTCAAAACCACTGGATACCAGAAACAAGTTAAATCGTAAACTCTACCTATCTGTTATGTGGAATCCTAGAGAAGTCTTCTCGAAAAGATGTAGGAATTTCTGAAACTATTGAAAAAGAAATTTTGTCAGGAATAAATTCTATAGAAGAGACAAAACTCATGAGATATTAGAAATAAGGTCATACATGACCATATATTGGATCCCACACTCCCTAAAATACCCATTATCTCAATTAAGTCATATGAAACATGGAATGCCTATGATAATGGTCATCCACATCATGAGAGATAAATATACTATCCATCCTAATGATGACATCAAACATATCTATATCCAGAACATGAAAATACTAGACTAAATCCTCATCAGCTATCAATAGAGCATAAGAGGGACATAAAAAACCCTTATACTTTCCTCTTTCCTAGATGTTTAACTAACTCAATAAGAATAGAAATAAGCTCCATTAGATGGCCAATCATAGAAAAAATACATGTAGAGATAAACGATTGGGAAGAACTAGAATAAAAAAAATTAACTTATAATGATGATTTTATAAAGAGGGTACCTCCCACTATCGCAGGACCCAAATCCACCTACACTATAAAATAATCAACAATATGAATATTTTTTACTCTTAGGTGATATAGATATATCTCTATTTCCTTTTAATCATTGGAATCATCGTAGTATACTTTGTACATGTCATACCCTAACCATATCGAGGATTAGAAATTTCATAAATGAAATTATATAGATGAAAAAAACATCCACAAAAAATTCACACTACTTTTAGGTGATGTAAATGAACAAATGGTGTGTCCGAACATACCACACTAATAGAAAATTAAAGGAACACCATCAGATAAAACTATATGTTTTGAAGAGTGCTACTACTGAGAACCATATCAACCACTCCTGTGATAATCCTTACACTTCATCCTTTTCCCCAGAGCACCCCTGAAGCTTCCACAATGTAGAAGAGACATGGTAGAATATAAAACATTTCCTTTAATATTAATTTATACCATCATAGCCATGTTCTCTATCTCCACATAGGTCTAAATATTTATCAAAAATATATGTGATATCACATCTGGTCACAATCCATGTAGGTACTTCTAATCATTCAGCTGATCAATCTTCAGAAACTCTAGTGGAAACAAACCATCTCACCAAATAGATTGGTGTACACCGATATTGAACACTCTCCTTACCATAATGATAAAAACTCTATATACATTTCCCTAATCAGTGACTATGGAAAAACTACATGAAGTATAGATTCTTCACAACCTTATAGTCCAAGACCATGTTCCTATCTGCATATACTATGGAATCCCACCAATGATATCTATGACCCTAAATTTTTTTGAGGAGAAATTATCGATGAAACTCTCAAGTGTATCTATGAATTTAAAAATATGATTGATCTTTTCAAGCCAACCCTCTGCCTCTTTTCGTTTATTTATACCTTTAAAGGATATTAGATTCTCACACAATAACTCGTTTGATTAGACTCTTTCTGATATACATCATGGATATACCTCAATGAATTCATTCTAATCTTGTGGATCATTTTGATCAACAACACGAACTGCCTCCACGATTGCCTCAATGGTGTTCTCATCCATCAGTGCATTCCATTGAGGAGAATCAGCTGCACCATCCTCAGGAACTCAAAAACAAATCTAAGAGGAATACTACAACACACTAAAACAAAATAAGTGATAAAGAACTATATAATACCACACCATACTATATAAACCATAATAAAAATTTGATGTTAACATCATGAAAAAAAAACATAAGAAAACACATCCCAACATCCAATGATTAATTGAGTCTCATCCTGACAATAGTTTTTCCTGAAGTCCCTACAATATGCAATTTGAGTTCCAACAATCCTATCTCTACTCTACCTATATTCCCAACAAAATTAATATTGAGGAAAAACCACCTTGGATACCATAATCTAATGAAATCAACCAAAATAACCTCTCAAATGCGTGCCCATCCCAAATTTTTCACATACTAGAAGGGAATTATCAATCACCATGGGCTGAACAATAGCACCCAAACACCAAACAATGAACCGGGGGAATGATTTCACAAAACCTGAATTGAAAACAACATTTAATATATATACATAACATAAAGATACAATAGAAGATTGAAATATATTCTTTAATAGAAAAAAATATCTAAAACCATATTACTCAAGAGTAGAAACAAATATCTAAGTACAGATCAAACAAAAAATGACTACTAAAACTTGAAAACCCATATAATCAATGTGATATCATGGGGAGACTCCCACAATATCACCATCTTCTACCTAACTGGGCTAATGTAAACTGTTACCTCCTCACTAGAACAACATTACCTTTCCAACATTGAAACACATAACAAGGTCAACACACCATCGATGGGGTATGCATGGCGTGAGATAAAGGATCATTAGGTTCTCTCCTAGGTGTTCCATATCATATATCTGAACAATAATCCAGTATTTATCAATTTTAATGAATACATGGATTGATTACATATTCATATTTTTTATATGAAAATCTAGGATCAACATATTAACTTCACATTTTTATATTTACAAATAATGTAAGGAAATAAATTTCAAATAATTCAAAATCCATATTACAAACAATATATATCCTTTAAAAACATCCCAAAGCATGTAGAAAATACCTTATCAAATATATAAAACTACTACAAACCAACACAAACCAAAGGCATCCAAGATAATCCATGAAGCACATTTTACTACACACCATGGATAAAACATGGTCAGATAGCTAAGAAACATGTACACAACATATACAATTAGATACAAATCACTCCACTAGACGTATTCATTGAGTATATAGAGAATAAGACACAATAAAAAGTGATCTTCTATATAGGTGTAAAAAGTACCGAGAACAATATGCCAAGGGAGTATAGGAAAACACCATGAGAAAATCCCCTAACAATAGAGAAGTCAAATTACTATACCACCCAAGAAATTACAAAACCTTTCTCTTGTTCTCTAGTTCCCGAACCAGTTCATCAAATAATTTCCATCGACCCATTCTTTTATAAAAATTTCACAAAACAAATTTACAATGGTTTGAAAACCCTTTTAAATTTACAAAAAATGGGAAAAACATATTTTATAAAAATATAGTTCCATAAAAAAATAGTCATATATTTTAATTTATTTAATTTAACAAAATTTTAAAAAACATGAGAAATTATGTTCACCAAAATGGTCTAGATATAGAAATACAGACATCAAAACCGAGGTTGCACACAATTGAAACAAAATCCAAAATAAGAAAGAAACTAACAATGACAATAGAGGCCCCAGAAACAATCTAAAAATTTCAAAATTGATTGGATTTGACAAAATAGTTAGTAGATAAGAGGAATAATAACATACCTCATGAACAAACACCACCTGAACCACATCAAATAATGGAAATTTTCCAGGAAAATATCTCATAATTTATCTCGATTGAATCAATAAGAAACATCACCTAAAATCAACTGATCTGATAACAAAATGAAATGTTTATGTCATTATAAATATAATGGAAAATTAGAAAATATTAATAGAAGAGATAAAATCTAATTTTTATGGTGATCAATCATAAAAAAAATCTAGATCTAATAGATACTCCAAATATCACCAGAGAGGACACCTAGGTTGAAAACAAAGAGGGATGCAAAATATTGAAAAAATAATCAACCAATTTAGCGCCCTAAAATACTTAAATATGAAAATGTTGTGTAATCCCATTATGTTTCATTTAATCCTTGGGGATAACATATGCCAAAAACCTATCAGATTATTATTAAAAACATGTCATTTAACAATATGCACCATTCAACCATTAAATTTATTGCACTACTTTCTTATTGTGTAATAGGTTCCCAGAATCATCTCTGCATAACATACACGTCATATACTAACATTAAAGAGTGTTTCTTTATTATATAGATGGATAAAAATATAAATTCATTAAAAACTCCTCAAGATAACTCGGGCATTCTCCGATATTGGGGATATCCTCAAAAATCCATTAACACATTTATACCAACTCCAAATTAATTTTAAAAAAACATACATACCAAAACATTAAGTCACTTTTCCTAGAAAATGTTCCTTAACATTCAAAGTTCTAAGACACAAATAATTTAAGAGAAAAACATAAAAAGATAATAGAATTAACTAATATCTGGTAACATGATGTTGCACTATAAATTAGGGTTGGTAAAATATTTTTATTGTTTGGTGTATGTTAGAATATTGAGGTAATTAAAATAGATATCAAAAAAGTTATTGAATGGAGTCGGACTATTACAGTAATTTCCAATGTAAAACTAATTCATAAGAGGTGACATTATTTTATTAAATAATACATGGACATATAGGATTAGATTATCCAAAACCAAAATCAAATTAAAATTCTCATGAGTCTTGAAACCCTTCACTATATACTGATGTTGGAAGAAACAGTGTAAATGTTCTTAATGTTTATAAAAATACTTTATATGATATATTTTATTTGACTTATTTTAGATTATTTATATGATCTGTTATAGGAATTACATTTTAGTGTTGGATATGGGTGATGATAGTAATCTATTTTAATGAAAATATTGATGATTTATATTTATGGTTTATGTCTCTATATATTTATAGGTTATTGAACATTATGACTCAACATTTCAGGATTTTTAATGATCCCTTGACATGAATTTGATATAAAATTTAGTCTTTAATATTGAATAGAAATGATTTATTTTATAACATAATTACAGTATCCTTATGATCTATAATGAAATATATAAATCCATTAAGTTGAACATAGTTAATTCCCTTTTTGTGTAAGATTAGAACAACATTTATTAAAAATTTAATAGCATATATGTCACTAATTTTGAAAACACAATATGTTGGAAATGGTGGTTTTGGAATGTTTGTGAAATTGGTAATTAGTAATTACATAATCAAGTTATTTTATCCTATGATTCACAAGGTAACCTAATTTTTTCAAACTAATGTCCATAGTAAATCTTGGATAGTGAGTTATAATAGATGTAATGTTAATTCTATCCACCCACTATAATATATAGTCAATGATATTTGTGTTTATTCTAGTGTGGCATCCCATGGTGGAGGCCAAAACATTATGTAATTTACTTATGGAATCTCTAGGAAGGTCAGGATTTATATTCATAGAATAAAATTTGTTTATATTATGTTACTCAATTTCTAGAAATATTCAATTGAAAATAAATCCTCTCTTAATTTTAAGGACATGATAATAGAAAATGGATTAAGTTAAATTTCAACATAGTTAAAATTGTTATGTGAGTTTGGGGATATCAACAGGTACAACACATTTGTTAAAACTCCAAAACAATATGATTTATAGGTTCATCAACACTAAACTATTCATTATCAAATTATAATTAACTTTACGTGATAAAGAGTCCCCAAATCCTTTTAGACAAAGGTTTACAAACTTATAGTTTCCCTTATAAAAAATTATATTCTACTTCAAATAAATATAATTCCCTACAGAAAAAAATGAACTATAAAACTAAATTCTATATAAACTTTAGTAACCATTTATTCACACCATAAGTATTTATTAATACATATATGTTTCATTATATAGTTATCATGTGTAGAATGATTTTTAATATATAGAAGTTATAGGTATATGAACATTATGTTGATAAAACTGGGTTATATATGTGAAAATTTTATTAGGATTTTGTGTTTCATGAGTATGTTCCAAATTAGATAAAGCATCAAATAAAAAATAGTTGATATAAATTGTAAAAATATATTATTATGTTTTAAAAATAAATTAATAATGAGGCTCTTTCTTAGATAACTTTAAAATATAATAATCCATAGCATAATTATTAGTTTTATTTTGACACATCATAATACAATCATCCCCATAAAGATTTTAGTTATTATAATCTCATTAGATATTGAGTCAATATAGTGATCATAACTCCTTAATGATTTAGTAATGCTAATATAGCCACCATTACACTCTATATTCACCAAAATCAACTTATTGAGTACTCAACGACCTAAAAATTAGCCATTAATTACAATTTCTCAATGTATAGGATATATTCCAAGAATTTTGAGATTTTTTCCTTAAATAATTTACCATGTGTAGTTCATTTTTAATAGGACTCCATGGTTTAAATATAATATGGGATAATTTGATTTTAGAAATAAAATATGAACATACTAGATATGTAAAAACAATTACTATTACCATATTTTAGGTAATTGTTTTCCAAAAACACATGGTAATTATTATTTTTTGAAATGTTATATTTTTCGGTAAAAATGATTAAATTATATTTCTTCTTTATTTTAAATATTACATTCATAATAAAATTTATTAATGTCATGTTAAAAATTCTTTCATACCTGAAAACTTAAATATGAAAATATAAATGATTCACCAGCAAATATTTTCAATAAAAATCCATTAAAACAAATATATTATACAGAAAATCAATATATGGGTTTTTAGGATGATATTTAATGTATTAACTATAAGAAAGGTGTTGGGAGATGGGGTCATCTAGTGAATTAGTTTATTACCCACCATAAACATTTAATTTTAATCAAATTTATACAATTTCTGGATCATGATACCCTTTTGATAAAATTTATTCAATATAAAAATCCATCCCTCTTGATTATATTCAATGTTAAAAAGAAATATAATATTGAATATAAATAAAAAAATTATCTTTATAAACCAATACTTATCTACATCCATACATCACACATCATCTTTTTTATTTCAAAAATACATAATAATCATGTTTAGAGACACATGATTAATCCTAGACACATTATCCCATGGAACAGGATATTTAAAATTTTTTATAGATAGAACATTATCTCTCTAGTAAAATCGATCTTCTTCATCTCTACACACTAATTTTGGGAAGGTTTTTTATGTTCATATAAATAATATCATGTTTAATTATTATGGATATATAGGTCTCATCATTATTAATATAGCCTAATGAATCAACTTGAAACATTAATTCAATATGTTAAATTCAAATGATGTCTACATTTCATCCTTATTTATCTATTTAATATATATAATAATGTATTTCTTAAGAGACATGATAATTTTATCCAACATAAATATCATAACACTATTGACATCCATTATTCAGAATCTAGATGAGATTAATTCATTATTACAAAAAGTTCATACATTAAGATGTATCTTATTCTCACCTTCTGTTTTATCAAGAGTTCTCAATGATGTTAGACGAATGTTCCAATCTATCAAATAAAATATATGCCAATAATGTATTAGGATATCTCCCCTTGTGTTATTTTTTACTATATCAAAATTTATACAAACGAGGACTCCTATTTTCATTCCATATATACCTTCTAAATTAATAAGTACAATCCTTAATAAAAACATTTTATCATGTACTATAAATTATCCAAGAAATAATGAAATGAACCTTTTCAATAGTGGTTTATAATTTATCAATATATCCAATCCATGTTTTGAAATATTTTATTTACCTAAATCTACTGTAGTGTTTCTTTCAATAGAAAAATATTATCACTAGAGTTGTCACTTCAAATAATATATGATAATGAAATCATAAATATTAAATTTGAAACTCAATTGTGGAAAACAATTTCTTCTTAGAAAACTATTTATTTAACATCCAATTTATTATATTTAAAATTACTAATTTCACTCAATTAAATATAGGGATACTTATATCCATAAAACTATGTCTACATTCTCACATTACACTTATTTGGATTCAAATATCTATAATATATAATGTGAAACCATAATAAAACAGAAAAAATATAATACCTAATATTAAATTAAATTTCCTAAAAAATATGACGTAGTCTTTCATTAAAATATCATCATAAATTTCTACAAACATTCTACATGATTTTCATAAAAAAATTGATTTTAATTTAATCTTCATTAAAAATCAATTAATCGCCTAAAATTTGACTTCAAAATTTTAAAAATATTTCATGTAAAATTCCCATATAATCACCAAAACAGTATATAAAATACATATAGAAAAATCAAACAATATATATAGAATATATAAATCCATAGTGTACAATACGTTATGGTGATATCTTATATTCATAATAAAATGAGTGGGTGTTACATAAGTTATGATAATAATAGTTCATTATGAATTTTTTATGTTTCTTTCTATGGGTGTAGGGAAAATCTAATAATCATAGAATCCTACTCTATTATTATTAGTAATTTTCTTTGCAAACTTATTGAAATGTCTTACAAAAACTATGGAGTCAAAATCCAAATTTATTTTTAACTACTTCTTTAATTTTTATAAATTTTTATGGTCCCATTTCTTCCTCATCTAGGTATAAAAGTAAAATTTTCACCAAAACCTAGAGGTTTATTGTACATGATACGAAGGGAGCAATAGAACTAGCTTCTTATCCATTTTATCATTCTAAAAGTATTGGTTTTAGTCTTACATAATGTAATAGTATTATTCATGGGTAATCTATTAGACTCCAGCACATTAGACACCAATGTAACTTTTTTCCTTTTTGACCTATATTAAATAATAAAATATAAATATATTCATAGACAACATAACAATAAAATATAGACAATAAAGAATTTTCAAAATTCCTTCACATTCATTACAACTGAATATGATGTATTTGTTTCTATTATTTGTGGGGAAATAGTTGGTTATTTAGGATATTTAGGATGAGTTTTTTAGTTGGTATAATATGTTTAATATGGTTTGTTGGCTGGTTTTGGTAGAAACTATATGTCTACTAATATAGAAAAGTTGTGTTTTTATCAGTGTTATGGTGCACTTTTTATAGTATATGTGCTAATATATTAATTGATTTAATTAAATTTTATGGGGTAATTTGGTAGAATATTTTATTGGGGTGAAAATGGTGAGATTATTTATTTTAGATATTTAATATGCCCTATAATTAATAAATACGGTGTTGATATATTGGTCATGTTAATAACAATCATAATTTTCATAAAAAACCAGAGAAGATGGGAATAAATTTAAATAAAATGAATAATAATATCAATGAATATAAACGTTGTTTTAAAATTACTTTACAATTTAATTGGGCTATGTGATGGTAAAGTTTATTGTGTTGTTAATTTTTAAAATTTTAAACATAAATGAGTTTGATGTTTTGTAATGTTTTTAGGTGTTATTTGAATATATGCTTCCTTATGTGGTATAGGGATAAAAGGTGTTATTATTTTTCTATAGTAATGTAATAGTGGATGTTTTGATATATATTTATTTCAATTTAGGATATAAAATTCAGTATATTGTATTTTATTATTATTTTTTATTTAGTACCTCACATGCATTCACCCTTACTGTTTTTGGTATAATTGTTTTTGGTTTTGGGTAATTTCAATAACATCCTGGTAATAGAATGAACATATGCATTATTTCATCCTATACCTCACACTCCCTTCATATAAGGAATGGGCTATAATAGGTATACGTTGTGATGGATTAGTCAAAACAAAAAAATAATATGATTACCATTAATGCGATGTGGTTATGATTATGTGATGGAGGCTATAATACATAGTTGGGGACTTGTGAGGTAAGAGGAGTTCTTAAGGATGATTCCATCTATATTAATGGTAACCTATTATGGAGTTTATGTGATATGATATTGTGTTGTGGTGAGGCTGGTTGTTGTATGGATTTATGTGTATTCATTTATATTGAATAGACTATAACAGATGATATATTATAGTGTGTGAGAGAAACTCGATTTATGGGATTGTGATTAAGAGGATAATTTATCAAATCTATTAATTATATATTAAATTATAATGCACGGATATGATAATTTGTGGGTAATACTTAGGGAGGTTGGATGTTACAGAACCGAGAATAGTTTCATGTTTGGTCAACTATTTTGCATTGATGCGATAATATGCTTCTTCCATATTTTCATGAGAGGTTTTTAGTAAGACGATAAGATATATAACTTTATTATGACCAATATATATATATATATATATATATCTATGTCTGTGTGTGTATTATAGGTTTCTAGGAGTCATATTAGGATTAAGAGACATAATAGTATCTTATTGATGATTAGGTTGGTTTTGTTGTCACTACCATAGGGGTTAAATTTTTGAAAATTTATTTGAGAATATTTTTGTACAAAATAATTACAATAATGTTTCATTGGATTTAGTATATTTTATTAGTTTGTGATTGGTGGTTCCATTATATTTTCATGGGATTGTGGGTGTAATTCTTCATTATAATATGTGATTATACTAGTTTCTATCCCAATCCCTATTAGATATAGGATTTGTGGTAAATATAATCATCACTAGAACAAAATTAGGGATTAATATTTACAAAGACCCATAAAAATTTCATATATAATCTATTTTTTAGGTTATTATGGAAATGTGAGCTAGCATTTAGTGAGGTTTTATTGATTTTATTAGTGTTTAATATTATAAAAAATTATAATGTGACTTAAAAGGGATAATATAGTATATATGTTTATATGGATCCCCAGTATCTGATTCAATGTCTTTGATCGTAATGAAAATTTTATGAAATATTATGTTTATTATGAAACAGAGTCCATGTAGAGGTATATACATGAAAAATTATTGAACATGTATCTAATTTATTTTCTCATAGGAATATTATAAATATATATAATTAATTTTTCATTAATAAATTCAATATTCTTTTTCATAAGAGTTTACCTTTCTATTTATTAAGATGGTTGGTGGTCCCAATCCATGATTGGTTTAGGATGGCCAGGTAATATAATATATATCATTTGACTGTCAGAGGTTTTACCCTTCTAACAATGATATGTTTTTAAGGATGAGTCTACAATTTATTAGTTTATGTTCTCATGTAAGTTTTATGATAATGTGTCCAATATTTATATGTATTAATATTTGAATAGTTGGATACCCCCTTCAATATGTTAAATACTATATGGGACCATTAGATTCTTTTAGTTGTTCATTAGTTATGTTTTGTAGAACATATCTGGTTGATTCCTCTTTATATAGAGAATATGGATTCAATAAATTTATGATAGGAATTGAATAATTATTTCTATATTTTTGATATGTTCATTGATTATGAATTATATATAGGTAAAGGTTATGAAGTGAAATTAGATAGGGAGAAATAGAACACAACATCTTGATATTCAATTCATGGTTTGTCTTTATTAATGACGGACTACTTCCTGGATAAGGAGGTTAGAGTGAAACATCATGAAGTAATATTTAATCCTATTTATTCATCATTGGATTATGTAACTATTTTTGCCTATATATTTTTAGGGTAAAACTAATGAATTGGTTATTAATAGTAATCATGCATGTTTTTCTTCATCTTTAGAGGATACTCTTTAGAAAAAATGATGGAAATGACTATATTAGGAGGATATTAGATACCAGTGTTGGTGAGGGTTTATTTGTATGGATTTTCTATCAAAAGTTTTAATTCTTTACCCTAGATTTTATAATACTAACACCTTTACAATTAAATTTATTCATATGATAATTTCCAGTAGTTTTTCTGTCTATTTCTAGTTTTGGTGCCCATATATTCTTCATTTCCTAGGTTTCATAATGTGATGGATTTTGGTTTATTTATAAAATTAGTTTATTATATATTATTACCAACAATTGTGTTACAATGATTTCACCCAGTAGATGGGAGATAGAACATGCATAGGATAGTGTTTTTATATGAATCCCCTACTGGAACACAATATTTTGGAATATTAATGGATATTTCCTTCCAAGGAGATATCATGGATGTGGAGTTGGTTGTTGCCAATTTTATTCCATAGAATTGTTCGTTCCTGGTAGGCCATATGTCATTTATTATAAAAACGTATTATTTTAAAC
The DNA here is from genome assembly GCA_963277665.1 of Viscum album. Lineage (NCBI taxonomy): Eukaryota > Viridiplantae > Streptophyta > Magnoliopsida > Santalales > Viscaceae > Viscum > Viscum album. The sequence continues at coordinate 1,434,499,033 of OY728141.1, forward strand.
AATATTTTTCAAAATAACTTATTTCAAAATTTATGATATTTTAATTTACATGCCTTTTACCATGTTGTGGGACTCAATTTTGAGAGTATTTTAGTGCCCATGGGTTTCAAAATAAAATTTTAAGTCTCATTGAGGTGACATGTTATGTTATGTGATTATTAGTTACTAAAAAATATTTATGAAACCCTTCTGTTTTCAATTAGTTACTAGTCATGAAATATTTTCCCTCTTACATGGATATATGTTTTTATGTTAAATTTATAGGAACTTATCCTTTTTTTATATTTTACAAGCGGATTTGATTACATTAGATAATGGTGTGGGAGGAGTATAATCAATATATTTATTTCATGTGTAACTATGAGAATCTATATTTTTTTATGTTAATTAATCTAAAAAATTACAATTTTTTTAGAAATCAATAAATTAATATTTATTTGTTTTTCATATCAGTTTTAAATAATTTCCATTAGTGACATTGATGCATACTCAATGTAAAAGAATGATCAGACTGGGCATCGATGGGATAATCTATGGGTCTATTATCCACATAATATCCCTGGAATATTATCGTACTATAAATTTATTATACACGAGGTTCAATTTCATTGCCATGTGGTTTCATGCTAGGTAGTTTAAATTAAATCATTAATGATCAAACCTATTAATTCATATAAATAACAATATAATTTCATTGAGTTATGTTGGTTCTTCACTCATGCGGGATATTATTGAATTTATAAATTTGATTTTTTACATATTGAGGACCATTTGACAACACTAACCTAAAAGTACCAATCCTTTGTGTGGTTTGATCACTAATAGTCAGTATTAAACTATATAAAAAATATGGGGATTAGTGTTCCTATAATTCATTTCACAAAATATGGAGTCATGTTTGGTGCTTTATTTAATGATTTTATTTCATATTTACTATATAATTTTTAAACAACATATTCAAGTGATCTATTTTTCCCCTACTAATATGTCATTATTGACACCAACATTATCAGTAAATGACTTCTTACTAGTACAATTTGGAAATATTTTTCCTCAGAACACTATTTTGAAATAATGAAATGGAATAATAAATCTACAGAGTAAGAGAATTTCTTTATTGTAGACCCATTCCTGGGACATCATAAGACACTTCCTCTCTTCAAAATTAAGGAAATTGCCATACCGTGAAGTCACCTTAATGTATAATCCAATAATATCTTTTTTTTTGAAACATATGAATGAAAATGATTGATATTAATGTTTTTGTAATTATACATTAAAATTCTCTTTCATTTATGAGAAGTGATTCATGTTTTCTAGACTAATGATGGGTCTCCTCCATGGTGGATCAAGAATATTCCATATAAAAACAAGGTTATCTTTTGTGGCCCAAATATTTATTTATAACGAACTCTCATAGTAAAAACTATGTGATTTTTTTTATCCAATATAGGTTGGAAAGGTTGTACCATGGGCGCTATCAAATGAAGTGTGATATTTTGGATACATAAGTGCAATAGAGTGCCTGATCAAGGTCGTCTCTCAAAGGAGGAAGTAATTTTAAAAAATAATTAAATTTATTTTGAAAATAAAATAAAAAGGAAGAATCCATCAACATAAATGGATCAGAGGGTTCCCATTTATAAATCTAGAGTAAGTATGTTGGAAGAAGATTGTAATTTTTTTGAAATGTGACTGAGAAAAATGCAAGGAGAAGATGTTTTTTAGAAAATACTATTAAAAGTGATAAGCGACATAACTATAAGTCTTCATTTACTTATTAATAATGATTATATAAAATAATAACTAATTAATTATAATCCCTTAATTTTTTATTTGTCTTACCCTATGGGAGTTAACTTAACCACAATGAAGAAATTAGTTAATACCTAGACTAGCTTCAGAACATGAATACACAACACCCTACTTTGATTGATGTTCTAAGGCTAGATTTTTGTATGTTCTAAATCAGGGAACATTCCCACTCTATAAATGAGTTTTAATTGAGTTTATTTATTATATTTTAACTCTAAAAATTAATCTTGTGTGGTATGGTATCACAGATTAAGATCGTACTATCAAAATTCACACAATACTCGACCTCACGTGTTTTTTGTTAATTGCCCAATTTCTTTCATAGTTTCATTTAAATTAAAATCTATATTAATAGATCATACTAAGTTAATTATAGTATCATATTGATTAAAATTTAATGAACTATGATTTTAATCGGTATATCAATTACTAAAAACAACTACTCTTCTATGGGCGTTGTAGTCATCATAGAAATGTATTGCATGTGAAATTGTTTAGAAAGGGTGTAACACAATCTCATTTCTACTCATGATTCCAAACCAAATATGATGTGTAAATAAAAAGTTAATTGAACAAAATATATGGAAACAGAAGAAATAAAAGATGAAATAAGATGTTTATTATGAAAATAAAAACATTACAACATGAGAAATAGAGAAAGGATTCGATGAAGGGATCCTTGCATCAAGATCTCTCCCTATGAATATTGGGAGTTACAGAACCTCTATGTTGATGAGAGTACTCCTCCATATTTCCAAAATGGAGTCACATAAATTCATTATTGAACTTCCAAATGGGATTCCAAAGGTTCCAATTTATATCCAAAATTGGAAGTTGTTTTGGGCACCCATATTTCGAGATACCACTTGTGTCTTTGTTTTGGGTTGGTAAATGTATTTATCTCAACTTATAAAAAATGAAGGTTTTTTGGTTAAAATATTTCTATATCCATGTGAAATTAGGTGAAAAAAGGATGACTATAACTCGATATATTTTTGAAACACATAACCAAATCTTTGACTTTGAGAAGAATCAATTTCATGGAAATATCATCTTTGTTGGGACCCTTTCTTGATGAATTTTCATTAGCAGTCTTCCTAAAAGTTGTATTTAAAAACATTTTCGACCAGACCAAAAACATTTCAGCCAATTCTAAGACACAAATTTCATGAAAAATGTAATATAGTGGACTTCCCCTTTTACACTCCCAGTCAAAACCACATATAATGTATTCCGAAACATTGTGACAAGATATTCATGTTCACATTTTGTAATACATAGTTGAAATATAGGAAATATAAGAATCCCTCCAAGATTAAATATCAATAAAAATTAAAATCATTTTCTCATGAATTGTTTGAAAATAAAATACAATAAGATTAATTTCACTTATCATAGAAAAACATGTCAGGGGTCTACTATGACATTAATCCCACCCCCCATGTGTGTGTGTGAAAACCATTTCAAGTTTATATATCCACCATTTATTTAGTATATTATACTCAGTTAAATCAAATCCTCTAACCTTTTTTAATTCACCGAACTTGTTCTATATTCCTCTATAATCAAATTTTAAGACCCACTCACATAAGCATTCTAGAAAGACAAACCATAAGCTTCTAACATAGATATCCCCAATTTTCTAACATTTCATCACTCCCACCATGTATTATTTTTGTTGTTGTTTTCATAAGTTCCAAATTGAAGAAATCTCACACTCATCTTTTAACCCCTGTTTGATCTCCTCATGACAGTAATTTTAATAGTTAAAATAAGATCAAAGGTTGATAAAGAGTGGGATTTGACCGGCCCAAGGAAAAACCCTTATGTTAATATTTATATTTTGACTACATTATTGGTTTTGTTTTGATGTGTGTAAAAAAGTCAGATAATAGGTACACATGCATAGGTCAATTCCGTATAGTAATGAAATTGATCAGAAGATAAATGAATGTATGAAATAACCGTTGATATAAGACGATTTTTTACATAACATGGATATACCTTTATTTGAGTTGGAAAAATTTCACAAGTCATGGATACCAAAAAAGTTGTGTGGAGATGTCAATGAAATAATTTATAATGAAAAAATATCAGAAATAATTGTGTAAAAATAAAAAATGTTTTATAATTACACAACTAATCATATCATTGACGACTTCTATTTTTACACAAATTAACCCTTGATGATGAAACCATGTTCATTCTTATCGTGATAACAATGAATTTTGAAAGAAAATATTTTTCCATATGTTCCACATGTAAATGAGCATGTTTCATGATAGGTTTTATATTATTTTTTTAATTTTTTTGAGTGAAAATTTTAACCAAAAACACAAAAAATTAACATAAAACACACAAATTAAAATCCTAAATAACTACCCCAAAATGTTATACCCTCCATAACATTTAAAATATTTCATTTTTCTCAATGTGGAATTTTTTGATGATAAGTGCACATGAAATGTAGAATTTCAAATATTAAAATAATTTAAAAGTGAGAGGGTTAGGAACAACCTGACATTCTTAATTGATGATTGCGGCAAGCAGTGTGATGATGTCAGCTCCATAGGTAGGAATTCCTTTAATGTATTTCTTAAAAAGATTCCCATTGACTGTAAATATTATTCTAGTTTCCTCCTGTTTGATCTCTTATTAACCACTAAGAAAAATATAAGACATTATATATGGACATAAACCTTTGGAATTCAACTTACTATGCATTAGATTTAGTCTTGAACTGTAGAGTCTAACTTTCATTCCAATATGAAACTCCTTTTGTTGTATCATTCATTCATGAGATTCATTTGATCCTTCTTTATAGAGACTTGAGTTATCATATTATAAAAACTGAATTTCCTCGTGATATTGAACTTGTGTTTTCTTTTTAATTCCATATTGGGCCAAAACCAATTTACATTTCATTATTTCCCAATATGCATGTTGATCAACTTCCATTGGCGGATGAGAGGATTTCCTAAAACCTTCCTAAATTGGGACATACCTATGGGTGTATTTTATTCTTTCATATAATCCCAATGTTCATCATCCAATAACTTTTTTCAATCCTTCCTAATTAGTTGCACAGTTTTCTCAAAAAAAAATGACTCCCGTTTTGAAACCTCATCCTGGATATTTGTTTAGGGATGGTATACTATTGATATTTTCTCATGTCACCACATACATCTAAATGAGGGAATTCACATTCTTATTTCAAATGTGTGTCCATTTTTTACTAATTATAGCCTTTGGTATTGAAAACCTATAGAAAATTTGAGCCTTGACAAAGTCCACTACCATATGAGAATCATCCTTCCTAATGTAATTGGTCTCTACCCATTTTATCACATAATCTGCAACATAAAAAATATAGAAAATAGGAAATGAACTAGAAAATGTTCCCATAAAATCAATTCCCCACACATTAAATATCTTTTAGAAGAATATGGTATACTGAGTAATCTCATGTCTCTTATAAATATTTCCAATATTTTTGGCAATGTAAGAATGACATAAAAAACACATGAGAATCATGGAATAAGCTAGGGTAACATAATATAGAGTCTAAGGATTTCCTATTTGTTTGTTGGGGACAAATTTGTCCTCCACATGAATGTGTATGGATGAAATAAAGAACAGAGCTAGAATCATTATTAGGAACTCACCTCCAAATTACATGATCACTACACACGCGCTAGTGGTAGGGATCATCCCAAACAAAAAAACTAGACTCACTCGTTAATTTTATGACATGACATTTCTTTATATTTTAGGAATTTAATAGGGACAAGGTAGTTAACTAAATCATCTTACCAAGGATCTATAGGTGAGAGTGAAAAAACATGATCATTGAGAAAGAATTCATGAAGTGATACCTATTCCAGGGTTTTTTCCTATAGTGTGTGATTAATCATAATCATGTAGTCTACCACCATGTTTTACGATTCCATTTTCTTCATTATCACAATATAAAATTATTTATGTAACAACATCCATCATATTTGTCCAGGATTTTTATCTGGATTCTTTAAGAGGTACCTCCGAGCTGCATAGTTAAAAAAACTACCTTAGAGTCCAATAAATTTGAACATAATTTATATAAAGAAAATATAACATACATAAACATATTTTTAATGGTTTTGTATTTTTATTAGGTTGATTCCAATGTCCTCAATGAATATGCAACCCATGTGAACGTCCCTCCACACTCTATGATAAGGCAACTACAACTACGAATCTTGAAGCGTCACCCATAAGCTTAAATGGAATTTCCCACCGTTGGGGTTGTATGATAAGTGGAGTGGTCAAATTAATTTTATGATCATAAAAGGAAACCCTCACTACGGGAAAAATGAGCAATTGCGACGGGTTATTTGCGACGGGAATAAATCCCGTCGCAAATAGTCATGTTAAAAACTTATTTGCGACGGGGGTATTTCCCCGTCGCAAATAAGTAGCCTTTTTCGACGAGATTGCTTTCCCCGTCGCAAATAGTTTTCCCGCGATGCGCGCCAAATCGCGGGAAACTTATTTGCGACGGGGGAATATTCCCGTCGCAAATAACCGGCGGCGGTAAAAGGTAGTTGCGACGGGAATATTCCCCCGTCGCAAATACTATGTCGGCAGGGGTTATTTGCGACGGGACCCGTCGCAAATAACTATTTACCGGTTGACCGTAATAAATGTTGGCTAAGGTATTTGCGACGGGTACCGTCGCAAATAATACTATTTGCGACGGGAATCCCGTCGCAAATGGGCCCGTCGCAAATAATCTAACCTATAAATACCCCCATCCGTTTTTTCATTTCTTTCTCATTCCTTGTCTTCTCCTTCTCTCAAAATTATATTTCTAGAGTTGAGTTTTTCTCCAGTTTAATTTTTTTCTCCGGAGCTGATATTAATGTTTTGAAGAACGATCAGAACAGATCAATTTTCAAGGTATTTATCTTTATTTTAATTTTTTATTTATTTTTAATTTTTTATTAGTTTCAATTATTATTAATTAGTTGTAATTTAATTATGTTTACATTGTTTTATTACATAATAAATTTAAATTATTAGTATTGTTTATAGTTAATGGTAATTAGGAATAATTAGTAATAATTTTTAATAATTAAGAATAAATATTAATAATTAGTAATAAATACCAATAATTAGGAATAAGAACATTATTACATTATTAGTTTATTTTATTATTAATATTAAAATAATATAATTTTTTTATATATATACAATTCTTTTTTGATCTGTGTGTTTGCTGTCTTCACATGTATTATTTGTATGTGGAGATAGAAAACGCACAGATCAAAGAAGAATTGTATATAAATTAGAAAATTATATTATTTTAATATTAATAATAAAATATATTAATAATGTTATTATTTGTAATTATTGGTAATTATTTCTAATTATTGATAATTATTCATTTAATTACTAATAATTAGGAACAATTATCAATAATTATCAATAATTAAGAATAATTAGTAATAATTAGTAATAATTACCAATAATTAGTATTAATTACCTATAATTAGTATTAATTACCAATAATTAGTATTAATTACCAATAATTAGTAATAATTAGGAATAATTAACAATAATTAGTAATAATTAACAACAATTAACAATAATTAGTAATAATTACCTATAATTTGTATTAATTACCAATAATTAGTATTAATTACCAATAATTAGTAATAATTAGGAATAATTAACAATAATTAGTAATAATTAGTAATAATTTGGAATAATTAGTATTAATTAGGAATAATTAGTATTAATTACCAATAATTAGTATTAATTACCAATAATTAGTATTAATTACCAATAATTAGTATTAATTACCAATAATTAGTATTAATTACCAATAATTAGTATTAATTACCAATAATTAGTAATAATTATTAATAATTACCAATAATTATCACTATTTAGTAATAATTAACAATAATTGCCAATAATTACCAATAATTAGTAATAATTACCAATAATTATCAATAATTACTAATAATTATCAATAATTAATAATAAATAGCAATAATTAGTAATAATTAGTAATAATTACTAATAATTAGCAATAATTAGAAATAATTAGAAATAATTAGTAATAATTAGAAATAATTAGTAATAATTAGAAATAATTAGTAATAATTAGCAATAATTAACAATAATTAGTAATAATTAACAATAATTAGTAATAATTAGGAATAATTAGGAATAATTAGAATTAATTAGGAATAATTAGGATTAATTAGGAATAATTAGTATTAATTAGGAATAATTAGTAATAATTACCAATAATTAGTAATAATGATTATTAATTACCAATAATTAGTATTAATTACCAATAATTAGTATTAATTACCAATAATTAGTATTAATTACCAATAATTAGTATTAATTACCAATAATTAGTATTAATTACCAATAATTAGTATTAATTACCAATAATTAGTATTAATTACCAATGTTTAGTAATAATTACCAATGTTTAGTAATAATTGACAATAATTTCCAATAATTAACAATAATTAGGAATAATTAACAATAATTAGGAATAATTACTAATAATTATCAATAATTACTAATAATTATCAATAATTAATAATAATTAGCAATAATTAATAATAATTAGCAATAATTAATAATAATTAGCAATAATTACTAATAATTAGCAATAATTACTAATAATTAGCAATAATTAGTAATAATTAGAAATAATTAGTAATAATTAGAAATAATTAGTAATAATTGGAAATAATTAGTAATAATTAGCAATAATTAGTAATAATTAACAATAATTAGTAATAATTAGGAATAATTAGGAATAATTAGTATTAATTAGGAATAATTAGTAATAATTACCAATAATTAGTAATAATGATTATTAATTACCAATAATTAGTATTAATTACCAATAATTAGTATTAATTACCAATAATTAGTATTAATTACCAATAATTAGTATTAATTACCAATAATTAGTATTAATTACCAATATTTAGTAATAATTACCAATATTTAGTAATAATTAACAATAATTGCCAATAATTAACAATAATTAGTAATAATTACCAATAATTATCAATAATTTAGTAATAATTAACAATAATTGCCAATAATTAACAATAATTAGTAATAATTACCAATAATTATCAATAATTACTAATAATTATCAATAATTATTAATAATTATCAATAATTACTAATAATTAGCAATAATTAGTAATAATTAGCAATAATTACTAATAATTAGCAATAATTAGTAATAATTAGAAATAATTAGTAATAATTAGAAATAATTAGTAATAATTAGTAATAATTAACAATAATTAGTAATAATTAACAATTATTAGTAATAATTAGGAATAATTAGGAATAATTAGTATTAATTAGGAATAATTAGTAATAATTACAAATAATTAGTAATAATGATTATTAATTACCAATAATTAGTATTAATTACCAATAATTAGTATTAATTACCAATAATTAGTATTAATTACCAATAATCACCAATAATTACCAATAATCACCAATAATTACCAATAATCACCAATAATTACCAATAATCCTCAATAATTACCAATAATCACCAATAATTACCAATAATGACCAATATTTTCCAACATTTTCCAATAATTACCAATAATTACCAATATTTTCTAATAATTACCAATATTTACCAATAATTACCAATATTTACCAATAATTAGGAATAACTACCAAAAATTAAGAATAACTACCAATAATTTGGAATAATTACCAATAATTTGGAATAATTACCAAAATATTTGGAATAATTACCAATAATTTGGAATAATTACCAATAATTTGAAATACTTACCAATAATATGTAATAATTACCTTATTACATTATTTGTATATTTTATTATTAATATTAAAATAATATAATTTTCTATATTATATACAATTCTCTTTTCATTTGTGTGTTTTCTGTCTCCACATGTAATATTCGCATTATTTTTCAAAATTATCAACCTACTCGCCAATGGAGAGGTGAAAGTGAATGCGAATATTACATGTGGAGACAGAATGTGAAACACACAGATGAAAGGAGAATTGTATATAATATAGAAAATTATATTATTTTAATATTAATAATAAAATATACTAATAATGTAATGATGTTATTATTATATAATTAATATTTATGAAAAAAATTATATTAGTATTATTAAAAAAATAAAAAATCAATATAATATTAAAATTATCAATATTTGTAACAGGTTTTGCTTTATTCTCAATATATTCAATCCTTTCTTGTGTTTTTTCTAACAAATTATTCAAAACCAGTAATGCTTTTATATTTTATAGAAAAATATGGAACAACGAGGTCGTCAACAGTCATTATTAGATGACCGCATATGGATAAATCAACGTAGAAATCCAAATGGTTCTGGTTTAAATCCAGTATATATAGAGGGTGTGGAGAGTTTTTTATCATTTGCGGCATCAAATCCAGAATTTGTTTCAGAAGGAAAGATAAAATGCCCTTGTAGAAAATGTGCATTGAGAACGTTTGACACGTTTGACAAAGTGGGGGAACATCTCTTGCGTTTTGGTTTTCAAGCAGATTATGTTTTTTGGTATCAACACGGTGAACGCAGTTCCAGAGCAGGTGATACCAACTTGATTCCGGATCCATCCCTGTTTCAAGATTTAGTACATGATGTTGCAGGTTCATCTGTTCAACATACAGAAACTCCGGCTGATATAGCTTCAAATCCTGAGTTGGGACCGTCTGAATTTTATGAGTTGTTGAAGTCTGCTGAGGATGCATTATATCCTGGCTGCAAGATGAGAAAATTAGAAGCAGTTGCAAAATTTATGGCTATCAAATCAGATAACGGAATGTCAAACACCTGTTTTGACCAGATATTTTCTTTTCTGAAAACACTGTTACCCGAAGGAAATGTTTTACCTACAAATTACTATGAAAGTAAGAGGTTGGTTCGAAATTTGGGACTTACTTGTCAGAAGATTCATGCATGTTCAAATGACTGCATTTTATATTCAGGGGAAAATGAGTCGTTGGATAGTTGTCCCACATGTGGGCAACTGAGATATAAAGAATGACAACACGGGAAGTCTGGTTTGATTCCTGTAAAACAGTTGAGATATTTTCCGCTTACATCCAGACTTCAGCGTTTATTCATGTCTAAGAATACAGCGACAATGATGTCATGGAATAAAGAGAATAGTTCAACCGATAAATGCTTGAATCATCCAGCCGATGATGATTCATGGAAACATTTTGATAGAGTGCATCCATCATTTGCTTTAGAAGCTAGAAATGTTCGACTGGGCCTTTCCACTGATGGTTTCTGCCCGTTTGGATCTTATGGTAGTCAATATTCATGTTGGCCTGTTTTTTTAACTCCGTATAATTTAATTCCATGGATGTTGATGAAGGAGCCATATATCTTTTTGACTTTACTAATTCCAGGACATCCGAAGAAAAATATTGATGTTTATTTGAAGCCATTGATTGATGAATTAAATTTATTGTGGAGTACTGGTGTCAGTACATATGATGTTGCAACGAAACAGAATTTCATACTGAGAGCAGCATTGATGTGGACAATAAGTGACTTCCCGGCTTATGGGATGTTATCTGGATGGAGTACACATGGTCAGAAATCATGTCCTTACTGTATGGGAGAGAACAAAGCATTTATGCTCATTCATGGAAAGAAACCGTGTTATTTTGACTGTCATCGCAGATTTCTTCCAGCTGATCATCCTTTTCGCAGAAACAGATCTCATTTCAGAAAAGGAACAGTTGAAAGGGATGGACCTCCAAAAATGCTATCAGGTTCGGAGTTAAAATCGGTTGTATTTTCATTACCTCTGATCACTTTTGGTCCCACAATAAACCAACAGAAAATTTCTGGTTTTGGGAAAGAACACAATTGGATTAAACGTAGCATATTTTGAGATTTGCCATATTGGCCTGATTTGTTGGTCCGACACATGTTAGATGTCATGCATATTGAGAAGAACTGTTTTGATAATTTGTTTCATACAGTTTTGAATACGCCAGGAAAGAGAAAAGACAATGTAAATGCACGTTTAGATCTTGCCCAAATTTGCAGGCGTCCAGAATTGGAACTATTTGAGAATGTCAGAACAGAAAGGTTACTGAAACCAAAAGCAGCTTATACACTGTCTAAAGAAAACCGTTTATTATTTTGTCAGTGGATTGCAGATTTGAGACTTCCAGATGGCTGTGCTTCCAATTTGGGTAGATGTGTAAAGAATGGTCATATTACTGGATTAAAAAGTCATGATTGTCTTGTTATAATGGAGAGACTTCTACCCATTGGATTAAGAGGTCTGTTGAATTCTGTGATTTGGGATTCCATAACAGACATGTCTCATTTTTTTCGGGAAATTTGTGCGGCTACGGCAGATTATGATGCTCTAGGCAAACTTAAAAAAGATGTTGTTGTAATTATATGTAAACTTGAAAAAATATTTCTGCCGTCTTTCTTCGACTCAATGGAACATTTGATGTTACATTTTCCATATGAAGCCAAATGTGGAGGTCCGGTACAGTTTCGATGGATGTACCCATTTGAAAGATGCATGCAAAAATTGAAAAGAAAAGTACGCAACAAAGCATCTGTTGAAGGATCTATTGCAGAAGCTTATTTGCAAGAGGAAATATCTTTTTTCTGCTCCCATTATTTTGAATCTGAGTATCCTTCAAAACACAACCGAATGGGACGGAATGAGAGGAATATTGATGAAATCGACAATCAATTATCTGTTTTCAACCAGTCAGAGCTTGGTTTTGGTGGAGTTTCTGAACGCTGGATTTCAGATGATGAACATCATAGAGCTCATACGTATGTTCTGCTCAACTGTGAAGAGATGACATCAGTTGTACTGTAAGTGTTTATATCACTTATTCTATCATTTATGTTACAGTAAATAACTTTGGTTTTTATAGGTTGTATGATAATCATATCAAGAAACAAATTTCACAAATTACAACAGCTGCTCTCGAAGAACGTCGACTGAAAAATTTCTCTCAGTGGTTTCAAAAACTGGTAACATAAATTCTTTATCTTTTAGCAACTCATTCAATGTATAGTTTACTATATTGATAATTATTTCACAAATCGTCAGGTGTCTCGACATGCTGATAAAATTGACAAACGGCTGTGTGTATTGAGTAACCCACCTTCCAAACTTGTTAAAACTTATAATGCATATGTGGTGAATGGATTTCGATTCCACACACATGCATATGGGGAATCGAAAAAAACAATGAACAGTGGAGTTAGCTTGAGAGGATCTCATCATCGTGAAAATGAAGTTGACTTTTATGGCATACTTGATGAAATCATTGAACTCTGTTATCTTGGACAACATTACATAACCATGTTCAAATGTCGGTGGTTGGATACAGAGAGAGGCGTGCGTGTTCATCCGACTCATGGAATCATCGATATTAAATGTAAAAGTGTTCTCGCAGTAAATGAACCATTCTTATTGGCTCAACAGGCATATCAAGTTTATTATGCAAAGTACTGTGCAACATCATGAGACTTGACTGATTGGTGGAGTGTAATAAAAATCAAAATTCGAGACAATCAGTTTAGTCAAAGTGAATGTTCTTTCACTGATGTGCAAAGAATTGAAGTTTTTCAAGAGAGTACTCAAAATCAATCTTTTTTAAAAAGAGACATTTGTATCGATGACGACACCCCACATTTAAGAGTCGGTGATGACGATGATGTTAATGATGTCACACATGAATTTGAAATGGTAAGAGATGAAGCAACTGCAACTCGAATGGATATCGATGATGTTGAGGAGGAATATGAAGATGACATTGACATATATGAAGATGATGATGAAGATGAACACTTATAGAATTCCATGGTATTTATATACAATCATAATATGTATATATGTATATATAATAGTAATTATCAATTATTTGCTAACATTAACATTTTCTGTTTCAGATGGACGAGGCCACATTTCGTGAGTTGGCGGAGGCTGACCTGCCTTTCGATGCGGATGAGTTGCTGGCAGATGACCCTCAGCCTGCAGGCGCTCCAGGGAGTACGCGGAGGGGGCGCGGTCTTGCACGATTGATGATTCCTGACCCCGTCCCCGAGCGACGTCCACGTCTTGGGTTTGATCCGCGCACCCGGAGGTGTGATAACCTGTGTGATAACCTATGGATTTGACTAAGATTTCATTAATCTATTCACATAATAAATGTTTATTATTTTTTCTGTTTTCCGCATATAGCAGTCGGACAGGGCAGCGCTATTTTGCGCAACTATTTCTCTCAGCCGTGGACCACATGGGAGCAGATTCCCATTGATGTGCAGCAGGCCATGTTCGGCCATTGGTTGGTACGTACGTAAATAAATAATTTTTATTTTGAAAATTATTTCATTTCTAACTTGATATTTTGATTTATTTGTAGGGTTTATGGTATCCGATCGAGGATACCATGCGTGACGCCATCCACGAGGCATGGGAGGTGGCCATGCGTGATCGTCTTCGTCAGTTTTTGCACAATTTAAGAAAAGCTGCGATGAAGAAAGCAGGAGTGTCAGATTTTGAGGAGTCATGTAGAGCACACCGACCAGAGTATATTTCATCCCATGTATGGGATGGATTATGTGCGCACTGGTTGAGTGGTGCCTTTCAGAGGAGATCATCGGTGGGGAGGCAGAATCGGGGGAGACAGGAGGTGACTCATCGAGCTGGGAGTCGTTCTTTCAGTACTCATAGACAGCATCTGGTACGTAAATTATTTATAAATATTTTATATAACTATAAATATTAACAGTTTATTTTTTATTCTTATAGGCTGTCGAGCACCCCGATATTACAGAGTACGATGTATATCGGAGGATGTACAGTGATCCTGCTACTGGGGAGCTCAGAGGTGATCGTCAGCATCACATCGTGGTCAGTATTATTTGTTTTCAAGTTTAAAAATTAACTGCATATAATATATTCAAAATTTTAATTTTAAATTGCAACTATAGGAGTCATATGAGGCCGCAGCGGCACAGGCCCGGCCTGAGAGTCAGGCCGAGTCATCAGATCAGACCACTTCCCGTCAGTTTGATGAGGCGGCATGGATGCAGGCCACCCAGTATGCCTTCGAGAAGGACCGGGTAGTTGGTATCGGCTCTCGACTGACTCCCGGAGATTATTATGGCAGTGCTGCGATGTCGGCGTCCAGCTCGAGAGGAGCTCGTGCATCTTCTTCTACACAGTATGAGGATCAGTTGCGATCTCAGACTGCACAGATAGAGAGTCTCCGACAGGAGCAGGAGCAGATGCGTCAGCAGCATGAGGAGGAGCGTCGACGCCAGCAGCAGCTGTACGAGGAGCAGACGAGTCGGTGGCAGCAGCAGCATCAGGAGCAGATGGAGTACATGCGCCGACTCACTAATGCTTTAGGGATGGAGTTTCCTCCACCACCATCTGCAGATCCCCCACCTCCCCCCCTCCCCCCTCCTTCAGATTAGAGTTTGTATTTCTGTTATAAAATTTGTGAAATCAAAATATTTTTTTTTCTATTCGTAGTTTCTGTCTCATTATAAAATATTAATAATATTATATTTTTAAATAACAATATTAATATGAATAATAATATTATTTATATTTTATAATATTAAATTTTATATATATATTAAAATTATATATATATATTAAAATTTTATATATATATTAAAATTTTATAATATTATAATTTAATTATTTTTTTGTAATACTTGAATTATTTTAATATTTGAATGTAAAATAATTCTATTATTTTTATATTAATTAAAATAACTTATTAATATTTTTTTTATTTATTAATTATAATTGTAATATTATTATATTAATTAAATTATTTATTAATATTCTATTATTTTTATTTTTGAATTATAATTCTACTATTATTATAGTAATTAAAATAATTTATTATTTTCATTTGTAAATTATAATTCTATTATTATATTAATTAAAATAATTTATTAATAATTTATTTTTTTATTTTTTTATAGTATTTGCGATGGGATACTATGCCCGTCGCAAATACTAGTATTATTAATAGTTTTTTATTTTTTTTAAAAAGAATTTGCGACGGGTCCCGACTCCCGTCGCAAATACTAGTGTTATTATTATTTTTTTATTTTTTTTAAAAAGAGTTTTTGCGACGGAACCGTCGCAAAAGCTATTTGCGACGGGTCCCGTCGCAAAAACTGTTTTAAAAGTTTTTTACAAAAATACGGAATACTATTTGCGACGGGGAGAATGCCCGTCGCAAAAACAGTCTTTAGCGATGGGCCCGTCGCAAATAAGTGTAGTTGCGACGGCGTTTTCAGCAACGGGCTATTTGCGACGGGATCCCGTCGCAAATAGCCCGTCGCAAATACCTGTTTTTCTAGTAGTGCCTAAAAGATTCATCAAACACAAAATCACAATCCTTTTCAATTAATAGTAATAAAGGTACGGAAATATTTCTAAAATCCTTAATGATGCACTAATAAAAGTCTACATTCCCTAGGCAAGATCTAACATAACCCACTCATGAACAATAGGGTATGGATGAAATAATATCTTCCTTATATCTATCAACCACTATTCCTTGTTTTGAAAGTATATTCACTATGAAAATTCCTTGCTCTACCATGAAATGACCCTTTTCAAAGTTCAATACAAGATTCTTCTCAATGCAATGATTTAAAAACATTCCTAAACTAATGACGCATTCATAAAACTAAGATGAATATACTATAGAATCATCCATAAATACCCCCATGTGAGACTCAATGAAATGAGAAAAAATACTCACCGTGCACCTCTGGAAGGTACTCAGTGCTTCGCATAGTCCAAATGACATCCTTTGGTTGGAAAATTTACTGAATGGACAAGTTAATATTGTCTAATCATGATCATATGGAGATATAAGAACCAGAAAATATCTAGAAAATTCATCAAAGAAATAATAGTGTGTATTCACATCAAGTATATCAAGAATTTGGTCAATAAATGGGAGGGAGAAATGGTCATTATGAGTGGGATAAATTAGTTTCTTATAATTAATACACACATAAAATCTCTTTTTCTTCATCATTGGAACTCTCTCTTATCTCTAATTTCTGACAATAGTAACAACACTTTTTCTAGGAACAACCAGAATATGACTCACCCTTTGGGATAATGAAATGAGATAGATTATACCTTCCTCGAATAAATTTTAAAAATCTTTTTTAACAAATTTCATAAGTGTTGGGTCTTGTATCATTTGTGGATAGCTAACCCGTTTATCCTCAACCTCCAAAAGAATACTATGAATACAAATAGAGGGGCTAATTGCTGATATGTCATCAAAGGTCCACCTGATTTCTATAATATTCCCCCTCAAAAGATTCCAAAGTATTTCTTTATGTTCCAAATGGATATTGTAAGAAATGATTAAATACAATCTCTCACCAATCAACAAGTATGAGTTTTTGATATTTTTCTGTAGTGGATTGAGTTACAATGAAGGGGGGTTATGTTTGGATTGAGACATTGAAGGAATGGAAATATGTGCACAATAAAAATCAGTATCTGAATAGAAATCATAAAAACTAGAAAATAATACATCATATCCATCAACATAGTCAACATCCAAGTCATAATCAGAGTGATCGTGATCAAAATAAAAATATGAATCCATGTCAAAATACAATATAGAGAGGTTTGTAAATTAGAAATAGGTGTGGCAGTTCTCTCAAACATTCCATTATAATCAACACTCTATACCTTCTAAGTATAGGACAATAAAATTATATGGGGTTTATTTGGTGTTTAAAAATAGAAGATAAAAAAATAATAATGGTCTACTAAGGGGTACACCATGGAGTCCATAACATTAAATATCACAACTTCATCTCTAAACTCCATGAGAATTTTACCCTCATGGACATTTGTAATCATTTATTTGCAGTATTGAAGATGTGACTACCTATGATAATGGGACCATGATAAATTACATGATCATCCTCCATGTTAAGAACGTAGAAATGTTCAGGAATGGTTATGTATTTTATCGATACAAGTACATTCTCAAGGACTCTTGTTGGATATATTGTAGCTCCATTCGCCAACTTCACCACTACTCTCATTATCTTTAACTCACCAATAGATAAATAATAGAATACAAAGTGTGGAATAAAATTTATGGAATCTTGAAAATCACATAAATCATTACAAAAGTTTAACCCCCCTATTGTGTCTGTGATGGTGAATGTCCCCATATACTTTCACTTTGTTATCATTTCTTGATTTGGTGTAATGAGTGGTGACACATTACTTCCAATATTGATCCACTCATTTCCATTGGGAGCTACTCTATTGGTAAAATATTGATTTAATAATTTGGAATACCTTGGTATTTTCTTAATTTATTCATGTAATGTGATATTGATCTCAATATGCTTGAATGTGTCCAAAACCACTTTTTTCATAGTCTCTTCAGAAATTTTTTTTGTTGGAATAACTCTATTTGGAAAAGAAATTAATTTATGGGGAACATCATCAATTTTTTTATAAAATTTTTATTACTCCATGAGTTGACCATCAGCTGGTCTTGAATAGGGCTTCATCGAATTTAAGGTGAATTTCTGTTGAATTATAGGTGACGATGTATCACTCATTTTCTTCACACATCTCAATGTGATAGAACTAACAATATCCATTGGATTTAGAGTAGGACATAAAGGATGATTTCTAGTGTTCTTACGTACCAGTTAATAGATGGAGGTGGCAATCTTGATCATTTGTGTCTTTAACTCCTTCAAATCTAAGCCTTGACTCTTCAACTCATTCAGTTGATTATGGAAATTTTGTTTCAAATTTTCATCAGTGTTAAATTATACCATTTTCTGAGAATTCCCTTGGAGTTGACTTGTTTATGTTTGAGCCTCTAATATCCATAGGGATTGTTGGAAACCCTATTGGTAAGGCGGAGGCTTCTAGAAGGGTTTTTTTTTGAAAAATGTGCCTTTTCTATTTTCCAGATCTATAACTCATGTCTGATTTATTCAACCCACCTATGTTTACATCTTGGTGTAAATTAATTTCACTTCTTTTAATGATGTAGTTGTTTTTGCTGATGATATTGTCTCTCAGGTAATATGGCTGCTCAATCCTCAGTCTCTTATAGTTTGGGGAAACAGTAAGTTAGGTGGTCTATTTTAGCGAAAATAACCCCAAGGGCTTATTGAAAAGGGTTGGGATGTCTTTATATCACATGTAATATTTGTTACAATAGTTTTCAATTATTCCAACTTAGTATGAATTAAATTATTTTCAAGAGATGATGGACTATTCTGTTGTAATCCTCTAACATGTTGTGTAACTCGGTCACCAAATTGTTGTGAGTTTTGTGTCATATTGTTAATAAATTCATATGAATCTATTAGTGTTTTTTCATCCAGTTCCCCTCTAACTATGGTATCCAACTTGATTCTATCTATAGGTGTGATTCCTTCATATAAGTATTTGATGGGATGTTGGTCACAAATTTTGTGATTTGGGCAGCTTACCCAACACTTTATGAATAGATCCTAGTACTCATTCATTGACTCCCCTTGGGAATTATTTATCCCTGAGGACTCCATGCACATGGATGTGGTCCTTGATTATGGAAAAAATATCTTCAAGAAAAGAAATTTCAAATCATTCCAACAAGTTACCTCTTCAGGTTTTCAATTATACATCTAGTCTTTTATATTCCCATAAGTGATAATGGGACTATTCTTAGTTATATTTAATATTCATAGAAATTTAATGGTTTTAGGGTTGAAAAAAACCACATTAAATTCATTGAAATGTTTATTTGGATCCTCAATAGATAATCCAAGTAACTTTGGAATGTGAATTAATAGAGATGTCAGTTCAAAGTATGATTTGAGATTTAGGTATGCATTAAAATTTGGTTGATAATTAATATTTTGTGAAAAAAACCTTTAAATGATTCTATTAAGATCATATTTATTTTTTTCATAAATTCATTCCTATTTTAGGATTGATACATAATTATTTCTAATTTAAGTGTTCCTGAAATGGAGGATTTCTCTAACTGGTTAAATGTTGATTCTTCTCGAAGACTGAGATTATACAATTTAATACCGAAGTTTATGATCAATCTAAGGGTCAACATCTAAGAGAATTATAGGATTTGTTCATGTCATAAATTAATTACAAATTAAATGAGGAAAAGTGAACCATAATAAAAAGAAAAGAATTTTTAGTTGATAGTCCGATATATAAAAAAGAATAGAAAAAGAAACAAAAACTAAAAAAAAGGTAAATAAGAAAGAACGAGGATAAGAAAAGAATAAAATGAAAAATAAAATACATACTTCTAAATGGTTGATAATATTACCTGCCTCAATATAAATGGTGCTAATTTTAACGACGCTATCGTGGACGCTCTCAAATGATGTTCAATTTTTGGGTACTTACGTAAAACCAAGTGGATGAAAATATTCGTCTCTCAAAAGAGGTTGTAATTTTAAAAAAATATTATTAAAGGTATTTTGAAAAATAAATTAATGTGAAGAAATAAATAATTTAAATTATGGGAATTTCTGTTTATAAATGTAGAAGCATTATATTGGAAGAATATTGTAATTTTTTTTAAATGTTACTAAGAAAGCTAAACAAGAAGTTGTTTTGTTGAAAATATTTTTAAAATGCGTAATCAATTCAAATCCTCCTTATTAATTAATTATTAATAATTATAATATAAATTAACATCCAATTAATAAGGATCCCCTAAATTTCTAACCCTGAAACCCTACAGGATTAAACTTTACCAAAAATATAAAATTAATTAATCCCTACGCTAGCTTTGTAACATGCCAATGCAATAACCTGATTTGATTAAATTTATAAGGATAGATTATGGTTAGTGTTAAATTAGGGTATATATAAACTCATTAAATGGGGATTAATTGAGTTTAGGGAATATATTTTAACTCTAAAATGGATCTCATGTGGTTTTGTATCTCTGATTAAGATCACACTCTCATAATTCACACAATACATGACCATACAGGTTTTGTGTTGATTATTAATTTTTTTACACATCCTCAATTAAATTAGAAAATTAATTAATAAATCATATTATGTGAATTACAGTATCTCTTTGATTCAAAATAAATTAATGAAAATTATAGGAGGTATATAGATTACTAAAATGAAGTACTCTTCCATGGGAAGTATATTCATTATAGAAATTTATTTCATGTGAAAAGGTTAAGAAAGGGTATAACACAATATCATTTCTACTAAATACTTTCAGCATAATGGGGATGAGTAAATAAGAAAATAATTGAACAAAACAAAAGGAAATCGATGAAATAAAGGGGAACTATGATGTTTATTATGAAAACACAAACATTACAATAAGAGAAAGAGAGTAAGGATTTGATAGGGGATCCTTGCATCAATAGCTGTCCCTATATGTCTATGGAGTTACATAACCTCCTTGATGATGAGAAGAATCCTCTATAACTCAAAAATGGCAGAACATCACTCCTTGGTTGAACATATAAATGGGGTTCCTAATGTTCCAATTTATAGCTAGAATGGGATGCGATTTTGGAAACCCAGATTTCAAGATACCACTTGTGTCTCGGTTTTAGGCTGGTAAATGGCCTTATCACGACATAAAAAAATAGAAATGTTTTTCTACATACAATTTAATATCTCAATGTGAAATTTTGCATGCAATGGATTATTAAATCCTTATATAAATCCTAAATAAAAATCAAATCATTGACATCGAACCGATTAGATTTCATTAATAAATCATATTATTTGGGAACCTTTTTGGACGAACTAGGCTTGGTGGTCATCAGAAAATCATTAATTCACTATATTTTGGATAATCCCACAAAATTTGATCCCATTTTAATATAATTATTTCTTAGAACATGGAAAGTAGAGGATATATTTCCTCTAGCTTCCATGCAGTATGGACCATATACCATATGCATCATCTACGCCCCACCATTTCACCTCCTCCTAAAATGGAATCACCCAAAAAAATATAATTTAACTTCTTAATAATGATAAAAATTGAATTATAGAATCAAATTTGAATAGAAATTTGTTATTATATTTCTTATTTTAAATACAAAACAAGTTTATAGTAGTGGTGTAAATGTTAAATGAAGTAGTGAATCATGGTACGATAGACATCACCACTATTCTCATAGAAAAACATAGGAAAAACATCTGAAATAAGAGAGATTTAAATAAACTGATAGATAAAAGGAGCGAAATTGGTGGCCAAAATTATTTAATTCCATAGGTAAAATGTTGATTAAAAAAGTCCACATAAAATCAATTTTCCCACAGAAACCAACTCTTTGATCACTCTCTATGAGATTCATTAAGTTATGGATGTCTAAACGTTTCAAGTGTCATTTTGAGGATGAATGATAGATCAATCACCCAATTGTGTGCTAACACACCTGTTTAGATCACATTATTCAATATCTCTTTCTTAGTCATCACTCTATGGCAAATTTTTCATGGATTTAATTCTGTACGATTATTGATTTTCATGGTACATCTTCCACCATATAAGTAAATTCAAAATTTATGTGTGCTACATCCATTTAGACTATTCATAGGACCCCCATGGACATCATTTTCTAGGGTAAAAACTAAAAACATAAAAACTAAAGGTGTCCCACTTGATCAGTAGATTTTTATGATTAGTGTATTGGGAACAACATAATTTCCTGATTATAATTATGAATTTTTTTGTTATGGTTTCCCACCTATTTCAATCCCTAACAAATTTGGTCCTCATGATGGTTGTAGGTGATCCAATCATAGGTGCAGTGGCAGGAATATTCTTGTATTAGGAAATTTCATTTACTTCATTCCAATTTCATGAAACATTTTGTTCCTTATGTAGTATCCGTTCTCTTTTTATTCAGATTATAATAATCATAAGACTATGGTTAGTGTCCATAAATAAGAATGGAGATGGATATGGAACCTCTCCAAGAGTAATCCCTGAGTCTTTCTCCTTGGATATCCCCAAGTAGCTCCTCCCTCTTCCATTAGTAGGTGGGGATTTTATTCCATTGTGGTATCCCTCTTGTATTAATCCTCTTCACCTTCGTTATGCGATCCATATTCCATGAATCATTAATCAGCAGGTGGGGTGTAGGTACATATAAAATGGAAAGCCTCTTTGTATAATCACATTTAAAAACAACAATTTTTTCCACTATAATTTGTATTATTATCCACTATAACTTGTTTATCACACCGATCATGGCTCAGTTGGTCTTATAGATTTTATTCACTCAAAACATCCAAGAAATACAACATTGAAATTATTATTACATTTTTGATATAATCCACCAAAAAACCTTCCATTATTTTAATTATCCAAATTTTGAGTAAATCATATGAACTATACAGACATTGATTAATGTTATAAAGAAAATAAATAGAGATCTTTTTAAATGGTGAATTTCAATATGAAATTTATTGACACATCCTATCACCATGTCTCCATATTCCTCGTGATTTCCATTATTCCTTGATGGTATTTTACCTAGAATGTCTGTGACAAACTTTTCAGGAATCATTCTTAGGTATATTCCCCAAATCTATTAGTAATTTTAATCTATAGTGAATAATCCCATAATAATTCTTTTTTTCACACCTATCATGTTACATAAATCCTTGTTGGTCGACATTAATCTACGCGTATTATGACCTAGTCACATGATGTAAATATTAATGACAATTTTATTTGTACATGTAATTAAATTGAAAGGTATGGTGCTACCACACGACCCTAAAATGTAACTCACAAACTTTGTGGCCAATATTTACCCTTTCCATAGTATTTCTTGGACACCTCCTTGAATTTCTAATAAAATTGCATCATATTGTTTCAGTCCCTTTGGTACATTTTTTTAATAGAATCATGCACACCACCTAATGATCAATAATCTTTCTAGGCCCCATCATCTAATTCATATCGATCCATACACTATATTGAAGACTTCTCCATAGGGACACATTCTATAAAATACCAAATCAACCACCATGCGATACATTCCATGTAATATCAACTAAAATTTCCATCTCAATCATAATTCAAACATTCAGAATTTTTAGGGTCCTTTTTTAGCCATTTTTACCATATGATATTATACAACATGGATCGATCACTCTCATATAACATTAAAAGATCTGACATGTCACCTTAATTGGAATTGAATGATTTGGGATTGAATTTATATAATAGAGGTATGTTGGAATCAATTTAAATAAGTCCATGCCTAATATTATGTATTGTCTCCATAGAAGACTCTAATTTCAGAATTTCATACATAAGGGGGCTTCAAACTAAAGTGTCACTCTACAAAAAATTGACCATCATTCATGAGGGAATCATATAATGTTACTCTAATTATAGGTAATGTTCTATGAACATTTATTAAATCTATCATAGAGTCCACGAGTATGAAATAATCCCTCTCAAATGGTTTTGGCGAGCCTAAGAACACTTATCCTTTCCCAAGGTGAGTTCGTAAACATAATTGGTATGGAATTCCAATTACTATATTACTTTATATATTTTAATATTACCTCATTTTAGAAATATTAAACATTTTTTATTTCTAGTTTCACATATAAAAACAATTGTAAACTATTAAAGGTAGGGGTAGTAAACCAAAATGAAGGTTCCCCCCCATCCTAGATAGAAATAATAATTATGAATAGAACATGAATATTACAATCATGAAGATGTTTGACTAATTTAAATAATATTATCATAATCTATAAGACTAAAGAAATAAATAAATCTTTTTATGGATTTTTTAGTAGTAAAGTAAGTCTTCTGGATACAACTACAGTACAAACATTAAAATCAACATCAAAAGCCAGTTATCTTTAAAAAATTGTTAATAAAGGCATGGAATCATCCACTAAGAGGTAATTGTTACTAACTTGGGGTCTTAAGAAGAAAGTATTTAGTTTCTTTATTTGATAATTCTTTCAAAAAAATGCATCACAAATCTTATTGAAACATAAAAATTTCTTTTAAACATGAAAACAAGAAACCCAAAACATCAATGAAAGTTTGTAATTAAACATGTGGAACCCCTTTCAACCTTCAAACATATTTAGAGTCTTCCTCCAAAAAATTATAATTCATACCCACTACATCTAAGAGAGAGAGAAATATTCCTCAGTGAGATCACTCATTTGGATGTATAGGGGCTTCCCCTTTCACTAGAAATCACCAATAGAACACAACTGTAACAATTTTTCATCGTACATCTAACGATATCTACTAGAACTCCAACCTAGTTACTCATTATACGGAATATTGAGGGTATGTCTATGGGATGTGGGATGTGGAAACATAATGGTGGGTCTAGTATAATGCTCTAACCCTAGAACCCTGAAGCCTATGCATTACATTATTACATTGGCATGATTACAAGGAGTAAAATCCTGAAGGACCAGTTAGTTTGGATTTCTTGGAATGATAGATTACATACATGATACCATAATACATTGAGAAATAAAAAATAAAAATATGATACATAATAAAATTAAATAAACTTCATCATTGAAATATTAATCAAAATATTATACATCAAAACATATTGGAAGGAAACATAAAAAGGGTGAGCTCAAATTCATAGTAAGGGTAAGTAAAGTGGAAGTAATAATTAATCTATAGTAATAAATTAACATGGTCAGATAAATATATAATGACACATTTCATTCAATTATAATATAATTCAATATCCATATGGAAAGGTAAGAAACTAAAAAATCATGCCATTAAATCAATGAACTAAAAATTAAATGCATCCGTAGATATGTCAACACATAATATAATGGATAAAAAATAAATACTCTTAATAAAGGAAATTCTGATTTTTCAAATTCCATGTTTCTAAAGAACATGATACCTTTACCATAAAGAAATAGTTTAAACTATTTGGCCATCTAATTAGTCTCATGACACTACCTATTCATCGAGGGGATTGTATTATACAACACCCAACCTATATCATTCTAGTCTATTATACATGGAATCAAAAGTGAAGGATTTTGCACCAAAAATTTGTCCCATGAGACTACTGATGCATCGAGGGGATTTCATTAACCAATCCCCAACCCATAGAGCATGCATTAACTAGTCTCTAGCAAGTAGGGATTTCCTTAACCGGTCCCCAAACCATGTAATGCAGGTAAAAATAATTCTTCACATATCAAATAAATAATGTGCCTTATCAAATATCCATATTGAATAAATAATATGGATCTATCTATAATACTATAGTGGATTGTATGTACTAACAAGGGTTTCTAAAATAAAAATATTCCTGATGAAAAATAATACTTATTCATTCCTATGTATCCCATACCATATTGAAACATTTAAATAACAATTTACATGTATTAAATGAAACTTATAATATCATGAAAATAATAATATTCATGATATATCATATCAAAGAAAATAAAATACCCCAAATCAAAGTGATTTGGTGTGTAATAAAAATAAGTCTCAAGGGAATGTAAATTGAGACGAAATCCCTTACCTAAACCTTCCTTTTTGTTGTATGGAATTTATCCTCCTGTATAGTGGTTTACATTATTTTTTCTGAAAAATAACTTAACCATAATAATTTTTATAATATCATATATTATCTTCTTACGATAGTTTATTACTCTTTTGTGAACACTCTTTCATTAATTTCACTATTTTGGGTATTAATTGTTGAGTTTTCTCAAGTATGTTTTAACAGGTTAATTTTTGATCTATTTAATTAGATCATGGTTTAGTCTTCTTCAAAATGAAAATAATGTCATAATTATCAAATATAATTATTATATATGTATTTATATTAGTCCATTTTATTTTGAGATTTGGAATGATGTGCACCGTTCATGGAGATGGTAGGTGGAACGTACGCATGAACACTACTTTCATTTCTTTTTCGTACTAAAAGAAATATAACAAAAAGATATATATATATATATAATATAATTATATAATAATATATATTTTATATATGTTACATATTTTTATTAATACCATCCTTTATATGTTCCATATATGCAATTAATGAGTCATATCACTTTGAGGGGGATATAGTGTACACTACATCAAACAAAATTATCATAATTACAAAAGATTGAAAGCATAAAGGTATGTTATAAATAAATATTATAGAAGAATAAATATATTAAAAATATAATATAATATATATATATATTCATATTTTCCATCCTAACGGCCACTAGGAGAGGTGGTCAAGGAAAAATGAATAATCAATGTTTCGTGAGGTAGTTATTACCAATAAACAGAAACAATATGTTTCTTACCCATTAGATGGAGGTGTGTGTAAAGGTAATAAGAAACATTTAAATAACATCATACTAGTATATTTATGATACTTGTTTTGTTATATAAGATGATAATATGTATATTTGTGGGGGTGTAGAATGGAAACAAAACTTTAGATCATAAGAGAAGATGTAACCTCTTAATCAGGTAACACTTATTGGCTTCCAACAAAAGGATTGTTCAGCCTGCATTATACCCAAAGGAAGGATTCTATGATGAGGGTAGGAATGTTGGGAGACTATATGGGTAGGTATATTTTGAGACTATGTGGTTTTAGATGAGTAAACAATATGGATATTTCATTCCTTGTTACAGTAGAGAGGGAGTGTGAGTCTTATAAATACCAAAAGTTATTCATTAATGGGAGGTCTACCATATATAATTTGCCAAAAAATATAAAAAAATAGAGTAATAGAGAATCATGGTCAATTCATACCTCCACCAAAAAAATGAGCATTTTAATAATTTTGCTCCTTAACAACGAAGATTCCCTAGTTTTTTTATTTTTGTTTTTATTAAAGAATTTATTTTTCTAATATAATATATTTAACAATTAAAAAAATCATGTTTGGTTTTTTAGATAATATAGTGACAATGAATTATTAATATTATATCAAATTTATAAAATTACAAACACATTTTTTGGAAATTAATATTAGAACAAGTGCATGTGACGTGATGAAATACTGTTTAAACTTGGACCGTGTTGATACTTTTTTTACAGTATATGGTTCAATAAGTTAATTATAAAAGATAAAATGGTACATTAATAGACCATATCTAATTTGTTATTAAAACATAAAAATCTCTTTTCATAATATATGATTTTTTTTAATTTTAAATAGTTTAATAAAATTTCATTTATTATGAAATATCTATAATGTCAATTTGAAATTATTTATTTAATTTGATTTTAAAAAATATCAAAACAATATTGAAAATAAAATATATTATGATTACTTCTGTATAACATGATATATTCGTCTAAAAAATAATAACTAGCAATTATTTAAATAATAAACCTCACTTTTAATATTTATAGTATCATTTAATTTACTTATTTATTAACTAAATAATCACTATGTTAGAATTTAGTAATAACTTTACGTAAATAAACCAAATTTAAAAGTTATCAACAAATTATTATGGTAACAATAACCCATTAAACTTTCAAAAGGATATGTTAAACCAAAAATATGATGTCTTTTACAAATCTCAATGTTTTATAAATGCTAAAGGTAAAAAATGTTCCTTTTTCTATAATTTTCCTTACATATTAATTGTATAGAGAACTTCCATTCAATAATATACCATTAACCCATAATATTTTATCCAAGGGGGATAAGGTTTAATTATTTGAATAAAATGTCATGTTCACAAAAATAAAATTCATTTTGGTCCTTATGATTGATTTTTATTCCCTTATTAATCTTAATTTTACGTTAATCTTCGTAATTAATTTTAATCACTTTGACTAAAAATTTTGGTCAAAAATATTTTTTGATATTATTAGACATAAAAAATATATTGATCACAACCCCTTATTTTAGATTTTAAAAATTCAAATCACAGAATTTGGAAAATTAATATTAACGCTAATCTCGCAGAAAGGAGAGTAAACTAGTATTACATGAATAATGTTCAACATATTGTTTTGTTTTTATATTCAATTTCAATGTTAAACTAATTCTACTAAACTAAATTTTATTAATATAGGTAAAATTTATATAATATGAATATATAAAAAAATTATAATATAATATAACATCAATCATTATTTAATCAAAAGGCCGTTTTAACTAAATTACAGGAATATTATGTATTTATAATAAAAATAACGTTTATTAGAAAAATATAAAAAATTCACCGTAAGCTAATTTTTTATATTTTTAATTAAAAAATTATGATTATTTTTAAAAATAAAATTTATAAAAGTGTCAAAATTTTGTTTTAATTTAGGTTCTCTATTAAAAGGTATTAAAATGTGGTCCTATGTATAAAACATGTTTTTTAGTATAGTGTGTAACTTAAGTTTAACATTGTGTATAATTCATGTTAATAATGAAATTCATTATTTTCTAAAATAAAGATATTTTAATGAATTTCTGATTTACATTCTCCCCACCTTAATTTAATTAGATCCTCACAATTTAATATTTATCTCGGTAATCATGGGATTGATATTTGAATATAACTATTGTTGAAAAAGACACATCGTAAATAGGGTTAATAACACATATTATTAATAAGAGATAATCGAAATTATAAAGGTCACATGTTAAGCTACCCTATTAGTAGAACATATTCGGTAAATTGAAGAAAGGATACGAATGAAAAATCTAACCATCTTGTTATGATGGAGAGTGTTAGAGAACATGAGTAGTATAATGATAATAATTAGAAGGAAATAAATCCACACTGATATAAGAGGCCATTCGATTCATCAGAAACAAAGGGGCTATGATTTCTTTTGGGTTTCAGGATCATTTTCCCTATAGTTGGTGAATTCTTACAATCTCTGATATTTTAAATAAATATAATTACTTTGTATGATTATATAAGAACAATATTATCCTTCGTTCATTCCTTGAACTATTTCTACATTGTATCTTTTGAAAATATTCTTCGTATAGTGATTTAGTGCATTAACATCTAAAAACTCACCCAATTATCATCCATTTAATAAATGGTAAACTTTTCGAAAAGCTTACAATTAGAAACTATAGAAATATGGTCACTAAATTTACAAAATGAACATATCATTAGCCTTTATTCAACACAAAGATGCTTTAAAATTACAGATTCCAATAATCTGAATAACTTCATCATGTATCCCCTTTAATTATGTTAATAAATTGAATTTCCATAAAACCTTATTATAAACATGAATTATTCCTTATTACTGTAGTATTTAACATCTTGTTGTATATATTACATAAATCCAATAGGATTTTAAACTCCATCAATGATATCATATACCACTTTTTGACAAGACTTCAATCTGTTCCAAGGTATTAAACACATATACAATTCAATAATTTCTTCATCATTGTCTCAATATCAGAAATATATTAAGGGTTGTAATATCCTAAATCTTGTGCTTTCCAAAAATATTATCTTTCTACTAAAAAACATTTCTTATTACCACTCTACATATAATCTAAAATACATAAAAACGTAATGCAGTATAATCCTCATATATTCCATAATTCTTATAACCATTACATTGCAGGTAAAATATTTAGATGAAATAATTCTTCAATAGAAATATTAATCACTACTCTTCATTTTTTGAAGTATAATAAATTTATTAGAATCCACTATCATCATTTGGGTTATATTCCATTGATAGTTGGGACATTGATTTGTATAGTGTCTCATCTCATTGTAGTGGAAAATGTTTACATTGGAAACATTTTTCTTACCCTTAGAATCAAAAAATATTGTTTAATTTTTCTCTAAAAATAAAAAATATACATTTTTGTGTGAAAAATAATATGTTACTTTGGGATGGATCAACAAAAATATAGAAAAATCAACAATGGGTTTGCGTCAGAAATCCACTTCACAAGGATCTTCATCACCAGGAGTAGCACATCATAGATATCAGAGGATCATTTTCGACCTATGCAGAGAAAAGAGGTAGAAGAATCTGTGATCTAATGAATACATTTGTGATGCGGCTTTAGAGAAAATACATGGAATCCTCTATGATCAGATAATTACATTTGAGACACCACTGTAGAGAAAATAGATAGATTCATCTCCGATCTGATGGACCACGCACGATCAATGATTACCATTTCCTTTATGGTGCACCATCAGAACAATACGATCCCCGGTGACTATAAATAAATGGTTTTCCCCCTTTAAAAGGATCGACCCTCTAACCATTCACCTTCCCATCTCTTGATTCGTGATGTACCCATTGCTCTACGAACCATTGAGAAAAAATGTATTACCCAAGGTGCATGTGCATTGAAAAACATGTTTCTTTTTTGTCCATTTATCCCCCACATCATGTGGGGATTCCATTCATAAAGCACTATGACCATCATGAGGGTAGGAGTCCCTTTTGGGTACTATAGAATTTGTGGATAATTATTTATTCACATAGAACCCTCCAAAAACATGTTGACTCAATCCCTCAGCTGGCTCATCATGCTTTGCAAGGCTCCTCCCTTTATAGTGGTCCGTTTTACCGTGCTTCATGAGATACATTCCTTTATGAAGCCTCTCCTCTTCATGAAGTACCTGAGCATCGTGAAGTCCCCCTGGTGAGGCCTTCTTCTTCATAAACCCCTCTCCTATGCAGCCCTCAAGGCTTTTAAGTAATGATTTAATGGTTCCTTTAGTAGTTCTTTATACATCATTTCCTTGCATCATGCTTCATCACATGAGCACAATAACATCTATTGCATCTCCACATATCCATGATAATTTGATCCACTCGAGTGACCACTCATCCACCTCAATCCCCTCAGGAATTTCTATTTCCATACTTCCCCCAAGTGTGTGTCGTTGCATGTTATGTATGTATAGGGGTGAGAAGTGTGTCCTCAACATCTCAGTTGCATGACGTTAAATTGCCAAGCAACCCCCATCCCCAACACATAATATTAAACTATGAGTTGTTGCATGTGTGACATGCCTAAGAGGACCATAAACGGAATGGAATCAATATCCTCTCCCTTATCGCATTTTTGATCCACCTCCTCTCTCCCTCTACGCTTTTTCATTGTGCACTCCTTGGGCAATCTTCACAAAATCCTCGAACCACCATGAAGGGGTGATCCCTGTACAATGGCCATATCCCCTCCGTACACCTAGACACCCTCATCTGTCTTCCTTCCAAGAGTAGGTCCTATCCTCCATCTCCCTAGGCTTCTGGCCATGCGTAAGCCCCACACCATTATTTGTAGCAGTGTCCTATACGACACGATGGTCAGGTCTGAAGCTAGCTCTTGTTTATCACATTGGTCGTGAATCATGCGATCATAGAGAAAGAATAAACTATAAAACTCCCATATCCTAAAAAATACATACTTTTATCCTTACCATTTTCAAGAAATCTATATAGGAATCCTCTATGAGGTTATATCCTATCAACCATCAGTCCCGTCCACTTCGCATTGGTTTAATCTCATCCTACATGATGTTATATTATATTCTTGAACTATGTGAGTTTTTATCCCTGACTCCTAGGTAGGGTATGTAGGATTCCACCTTGAGGTTTAACCCTGATCAATGGTAAAATTTAGTGCTCTATCATAGGGATGTATCATCCTGATGTGATATATTCCCTTTTTGGGACACATCACCTAGATCCACCTCCCTGGTGCATTTCGATCCATCAACTCGGGTCGTTGTCCATTATGTACACCCCAACCATATTTCCCCCTTTTCCAGGAATCTAACCACATGTAAACCCACACAATTTTCTATACTCCCCACAAAAAATGGTATCCCACTTTCATTGGGAGGCTAACAATGCTTAATCCTCAGCATTTCTCCGGGTCATTGTACCTCGTGTACACCCTAATTATGTTCCCTAATCCTAAACAATGTGGACTTTGATCATTTATCTTTTTTAGAACATTATATAGGATCTATCCCAAGTTTCAAGACCATCACCCATTCCCCATCCTATTCTCTCCCTTGAGCCTTTCTGTTTCAAGAAGATCATGTCTCATCCTAAGGTTCCACTTCATTTGGGTCCCATCCAGGCATCCATTCTCACGAGCCACCTCCTTAGGTGACTTATCACCCCACACCAGATCTTTGTTGACTTTGATCCCTACCTATTAGAAAGGTTACAAAGGAAAAATATCTAAGGTTGAATCCCAACACCATCATCTTAACGTTGGTTTCACCTCATTAATCTCATCTACTTCATCAAATCACCCATCATCCATCCATAATTTCCCTAGGTTTCCACATCCCGGTGTGATCATTCCATCCATTTGGGTTGTCACAGCGTGTAATCCCAATACAATTCGGTATAACTATGTGGGTTATGATCCTTTACCTTTTTAGGCATGTTATGTAGTAATCCCCCCTTGAGACTCAATCCTAGTGAATGGTAAACCTTTGTGTCCCCTTTGCGTGGACCCATCCTCCATTTTGATACACTAATTTTGGTGCCCAGACCAACCATCAAGGTGTGAAGTATTCCCTTTTTCAGGGACACTCTATCTTGGGTATTCCCTCAATGGGTGTTCTGTTCCATCTGTCTGGTAAAAATTCTTGGTTCTCCCTTCAAGGGATGCACCAATCCAGTGAACTCCTGTCAGTGTTCTGATCAGTCTGTTCCATCTCCACTAGACATTAAACTCACAAAATACCCCGTGTTAAACATGGGAAGTTGAGGAAAACCTCTGAGAAATGACTGTGGCATAATGTAACCTATGAAGGTTGTGGGAAGCCTCTAGTTTTTAGTCCCTTGAGAATCCCTCTAATGATGAATAATACATGTGTTACAGTGTTCCAATGTTAAGATATTCCACAAATGCCTCATCGCGACATCTCTCTTTACTGATGGTTGCTACTCTGACTCAACCTCTTGGAATGTCCTGATAGAATAAGGGTAATTAACTTGAATCCATAAATATGTGGAATTAGGAATTAGTTTCATGGACAACATTTTCATATTTATTGGAGACCCAGACTAGGCGACGAGTTCTGAGGAGGAATCCACAGAAGGAGCAACTGACATCCCATCATCCCATTTTGATCAAGGAGAAAAATTTCCTCAAGAGGTGATAGATGTCACCCACATTTAGAAAGTAGGAATTTTGAGTACAACCCAACCATCAAGCGAGAATCCATTGTGCGAGTGTGGAGGCGTACGCCAATAGAAAATATTAGGAAACAAGAAATTTTGAACCCAATGCGATTATCTTCTTCTCAATATGGAGATTAGTATCATTCAAGACATCATCATATGACCATTTTACTAGATTAAAATATCTAGTTATAGATCATACTATGAAAATAGTGGGTCTTGTGTGGAACCCACCAAAATTTAGGGAAGTTGATCACTGAGCATTTTGGTCGGTGGCATTATCATTATAGATATTTCTCTCTGACCATAGAAGACTGAAAAACAATAGGTATGTGAGTATTGATTTCAAAATATCTATAATGATGAAAAAATATCATTATATTAGAGGACATGATCTGTATCTATAGGAAACCCATCACCACCCGACTGCAGATGCAGGGGTATGAGGGACAATGTTGCGACATTGCCGCACGATTTCACCTCCACGATGACACCTGCCATAACTATGACTACCAGGCACCCACAACATATCTTTAGTACCCTCATTTTGAGATATGTCTCATATTTATGACTTTTTTATGCGTTTAAAGTGTTTGGGATGAGTTGGGAAGAGGTTGGGAGAGTTTTTAATGGGTTTGAATGAGTTTGGAGGCTTTTATAAGGGCGCACAGTTTGCGCATGGTTAGGGGAAACAATGCGGATTCTCCAGGAAACCATACAGGGGGAGATAGTAGGCTTCGCATGGCCTGCGCACAGTTTTACAAAAAGTGCAAGGAAACCATTCACACCCCTCCTCTTGAGACAATGGCATGCACATGGTTAGTGCATGGTTTTCCAAATCATGCAGACTAACCGTGTGACCAATTAAAGGAAGGGTTTTTAAATTCGGCCTCCCTCAGGCTAAACCCTTTTCACTCCAATTCTTCTCCCACTTGATCCTCACTTTGTATTTTGGGGTCTCAGTGGTTGAATGTGCTCTCCCACTCATTTTGGATGTGATTCAATGGGGTTTCAATGTGGTTTGTCTCGAGTAAGTCTCTCCTTTTGGTTTCATTGTGGTTTCCTCTAGATCTACATCTCCCTCTATCTTGTTTTTCTCGATCTACACTATTTTTGTGTAGATCTAGGGTTTTTTTCCTTGGATGTTAATTTTATGTCTTGTGGATGTTAGTGAAGGGGATATAGAGAGGTTTCTGTGGTGCATTTTCCAAATTTGAGGTGCAATTTCTTGTGGGTAGATTTTGCTAGAACCTTCAAGGAAGGTGGATTCTCTCTCGACTCCACTTGGTTAGAACTAATGGGTTTGGTAACTATTAATTCTTTTGGATTGAAATTAATTGTTTCTTGATGTGCTAAATTGGTTGTAAAATTTTTTGGTGATGTTTTGGGGATTTTTGGGAAAAATGTGTGTTGTGGTGAAATATTCTTATTGTTAAATTTTAAAATGTAGATTTTAAAATTTGTTTCTTCGCTTGGGTCAAGGATATTTTTTCTAAAAATGGTTTTCCATAAAGAGGATGTTTTATTGAATCAGGGTTTTGGCATGGAAAATGGTTTAAAGATGGTTTCAATAAATGAGTGATTTATTGAAGTGATTTGTCATGTAATGGAAATGGTTGATTGCATGTTGTTGTGGTCTTTGTGGTTCATATGCTTGGATATGGATTGTTTGAATATTTTGTAGAAGTGGGTGGGAAGTATCACTATAAAAGTTGATGGATAGTGGTCGGAAGAACCACTATAATGGGTAGTGGTCACGAAGTACTGCTAGTTGAGAATGGGGTGAACGGGTTGGACAGAAGCTCCACCGTTTTGGTTGTCTTGTTGTGAATTACTTTTCAAGATGTAAATTGTTGTGCTAATGTGTAAATGATGAAATGGCTTGTGGAATGTTTGTTTGGATTTCCCTTGGTTGCTTGGTTTGGGTGAGATAGCATGGTAAGGGGGTGTTTGGCTTATGATGATGGTTGGACTTGTGATTATTTTATATAAAATTATTTATATAAATGTTCTAATAGTTTATCCTAGTGGAATGTGTAGGGAAGTCATTTGGGGAAAACCGAATCAGTATTAGAACTCACCCCCTTCTT
The DNA here is from genome assembly GCA_963277665.1 of Viscum album. Lineage (NCBI taxonomy): Eukaryota > Viridiplantae > Streptophyta > Magnoliopsida > Santalales > Viscaceae > Viscum > Viscum album. Next base: position 1,434,535,184 of record OY728141.1, read on the forward strand.
TTGCACTTTGGTGCTTTTGCAGATGTCATATTACAAGAGACAGGTAAAGGTAGGGCATCTCATTGCAAGTGGTTCATGGTGATTCTTGGGAGATGTGGTGGTGATTGGAGCATGGAGCTTGGTGTGGAGGTGTGGAGTGTGTCTTGGTTTATTATAGGTCTTTTGTTTAGTCTTCTACATAGTACTCTTAGATCGTGTTGGATTGTATTGGTTTTGGGTTGTATTGGGGATCAACTTGGTTGTATTTTGGGAATACATGAATCAATGTTTTATTGGAATGCATCATATAGTACCTGTTAGTGGATGGTTTGGTTGGGTTTTTTCATAAAGGAAAATTGTTACCTAATTTTTTCTCGAAGCCCTCGACATTTATTTCCAGCCTTTGGCACCTTGGGAACGTTTCATAAGGCCAAGTAACCCTCACTGCCTCCTCCAACCAATGAGGTAGGGTAGGGGTGTTACAAGTGGTGTCAACATGTTCATTCCTTTGGAGTTGATTCTCATATTTGGATTTTACATTAGTTGTGGTATATTCCTTGAGTCAATATGATATCAAGGCGTAGAAATGTCGGAACATGGAATGCATAGCATAAAAGGATGTAGCCAACCATTTATATTGGACTTCAAGTTACCAGGGAGTTCGGTACATAAGTGGTTTTAGAAAATTATAGGCATTGAATATCTCATTGTCATGGGTGTAGCCAATGAGATGTGCATGGAATATATGGTAGAAATGACATCCCTCTAGGATGCATATTTCAATGGGCATAATGATTTATGGGCTGAATTAGGAAATTCATTTTCAAATGTGTGAAATTGTAATGTGAATAAATTCGGTATTTTGAAAATGGATTGGTTTAGAAAAATGGTGAATCATGGAAAGTGTGGAAAGGGGGAAAGCCTCATTGTGACAGTGTTGTGTAATGTGACTTTAAATGAGAATTATTAATATCTACGGAAGTGATACTCATGGTTGTTTGTTTTCAGTTTATAGAAATGGCACCGGGTAGGCATCATAGAGACCAACCAGAAGTGGCCGATGAGAACGTGGTTGCACCTAACCCCCAGGTGAACCGGCTGTTAGTCCAGAGCATAGTGCAATCTATCCAAACTACTGAAGTGATACTCAACATTAGGGTTAGAAGCACCTACCTCAGAATTGGTAATTTCCAGCCCATCAACCACCACCACCACGGTGAGACAACCAGGATCAATATCCTTATTATAGATAGCCTCCAAAAGTAAATTTTACAAACTAGAGAAACATGATCTATACATTCGATGAGCCTCATGTCCCGGATACTTTTGGAGTTCTCCGGGTCAGGGAATCCTATGGTTTCCAGAATAAAAGAGGCTCGAAAATGAGGATCTTACTAATCACCCAAACTATTTCCCTTATGATCAATTCCTTGGAAACACCATCAAGCAGTGTTTTGTGTTCAAGGATTAGATCTAATACTAGGTCAAGAACAATATAGTCATATTGGGATAGACCCCAGCACTAGTGGAATGTATGTCTGTAAGTCCTAGCCATGATGACGAAGGTGAATGATAGCATGTCTCTAGCTATGGATCTCAGACGTACAACAATCAGATAGCTTTAAAGGTGGTCACTCATGCCCATGATATTATCTGCACTCTCTTGAATCTTCATAAACCTTTATAAGTCTCCAATCCTTCCACAGTTGCCACTGCTACATCCATATCCCAGCCTTTATCTTCCAGAAAATGTAGTAGCCAATAGCGCAAGGGAAAGAAAAGTCCCCCACCAATGCAAAAGTAATATTACACTCTTGGTGACTTCAATCCATTAAATATATGAATTTCCCCAGGGTCCACCCAGTAATGAAGGATCCTTCAAGTGAAGATCATGAATATGTATCAGTAAACACTGTCATGTTGGTGGACCCTTATATGGGTCCTGACAATGAGGAACATCAGGCAGACCCTCCTAATATTCACAGTTAATTCCAATGTTGACGAATTCATGGATATTTGAACCAATAGAATGCATTGACTAGTGTTTTAGACTGAGTCGTACATGCCACTAATACTAGATAGATGGTTCAGTGCATTTATTAGCATGCATAATCCTCTCGTTCCATCCCATCATATTCCCTCCCACCGCCATTCATACAACTCGAATAGGCATAGCCACTGTGACCGTGTTGTGGTTAGACATGCACCATAGTGGACTAAACTCAATCATCTAGCCATCAACCAATAGTATTTTTTTGGATCAATTAGTGAACAATGGGATATCCCCATCCCCATCTAGAATCTGCTGGTTCGACCCGCAGTGCTTTCAATAACTCATGATGCAGAGAAACCTCCTGTCAGAAGAAATTTTCACCTCGTGTGGAAGTATTATGTACTTATTAATCCTGCTATAATTATTGAATATCTATTGATTAATGAGGCTCTTTTTGTGTCCATTGATATGTGTGAATCCCTCATTAAGGATTTTAGAAGCCCCCTCCTTTTGGAAATAGAGGTAGATGTTGCAGATTCATTCCATGATGAGGAGGTTTACCATGTAGAATGTCACTCCATAATCCCATTTTCTATAGAATGTGAAGGTTCTACAATATAGGGGCACATCCACTGCTCTAAATCACTAGAAAATTCAATGGTGTGGAAGTCTGTCATTGTCTCATTGACATAGGTTATGGGATCAATTTCATCTTGAACTGGATTCTATGAAAACTAGGACTGTCAGATGTAGATCACAATATCCCTTACTTGAATATTCCTGATTATGTCAGGAAAGAGGATAATCATGTAGGATAAATTCATATGAAGACCTTGTTCGATGGCCTGGTCACCAGTACCGAGTTTATGGATGTCTCCAATGACATCACCTACAAAACATTGATGGGTATACCTTAGCTACACATGGACATGGAAATTCCTTCCACCAATCACCAGTGCCTCATGTACTCCCATAAGGTCAATTAGGCATACTCCAGGGTGATCGTACTCCCATTTCTTCCCGTGAATACTGCTACTTAGATGCCGACTACTGTAAGAGAAATGACAAGAAAGTCTAGGCCAATGAGGTTGAGCATACTCGTTTGGGTAATCCATTGACAGACATGGATGATTCCTTCATCCTCCCAATCCACCAGTTTGAATCCCTTTCCCTAGATATGGAACATTTCATTGTCATATCTCAGAAGAGGGGGAAATGTGTTCCTAGATATAAGGAGCACCGAATTAACATTTCACACTCTTACAAAAATATAGCTTGTGTGATTCCAGAGTCCCTAAACCCTGTAAGATATCAAGATGTTGAACCTATGTCAACAAAAATACATCATAAATTCTTTTTTCTCCATGCTGGGTTAAACCAACATAAGATAATGTGCCACGAATATGTTGATATTATCAAGTGTGGCCCCCTCGGTCAAACACATGATGGGATTGGATTGATAGATTTTATCGAAATGGTTTCAGTAGTGTAGGAATCTCGTGACGAAGGTTCCACCACCGCTTAGTCCGATAATAGCATTCCATTACAGTTATTCAACTTAGAAAAAATTCCCACTACTAATGAAACTCTCACTGAATATAATGAAGTTGATTTAGAGGATTGTCCTAATGCATTTGAGGAAGGTTTATCCACCACCATTGATGAGTTGGTACAAGTAAACCTATGCATCGAGAATGATATGAAACCAGCACTAGTCAATGCATCCATGTCTATAGAGGAGAAGCAGTGGTATGTGGATTTCTGGAAGCATCATCGAGATGCATTCTTCTAGAGTTGCGATGAGATGTCTAGATAGGATTCTCAGGTCTCCATCTACCACCTTTGTCCCCAAATAAATCATCGAGGGTTCAAAAGCTGCCCCAAAAGAGGCACCCATCCTATGGTTACATGTTTGAGGATGAATATGATATGATTATTAAATTCAAATTTATTAAGGAAGTCCATTACCAAAAATGGCTATCCAACCTTATCCTAATTTGGAAGAAGAATGAAAATATTAGAGTCTGCCTCGACATACATGATCCCAACCATCACAGTATGAAGGATAATTTTCCTCTTCCCATTATGGAACTATCGATCAATGCCACTACTTGATTCTAGGCTCTCACCTATATGAATGGGTATTTCAGATAGAATGTGTTTTGAAGGGCCCTTAGGAATGAAGATCGTACTGACTTTAGATTTCCAAAAGTTAATTTCTGTTCCTAGGAAATGCCTTTATCCCTGAAGAATATACGATCAACCTATCAGTGTTCCATGCACAATATTTTCAAACCGATCCTCGGGACATTGGTGGAATTATACGTAGACGAATTTTTGGTCAAATATTTCCGACTTCAGAACCATCTCGGATATCTTGAGAAAGTGTTCAGCTTCATTAGTGCCCACCACTTGAGGATGAACCCCTTGATTTGTTCCTTCGGGGTTACCTCCAGAAAATTACTCATCTATTCCTTCAGATATAGAGGCATCGAGACTGATCTAGAGAAGATCAGAGCTATCAGTCAGATGCCTCCTCCAAGAAGAATTTGGGAGCTATGAGAATTTTAATGCCACATATCCTATATATTCTGGTTCATTGCGAATTTGTCTTGAATGTGTAAGACCCTTTACTAGATCCCGAAGAAAGGCGCTGACTGCCAGTGGGTTGAAGAGTGGAAGATTTATTTTGAGGATATCAAATCATACCTAATACAGTCTTTAGTTCTGATCCCACCCATATCTAGAAAGATGTTGGTCCTTTATGCGACCTCCCTAGAATGATCCCTTAGTGCCCTTCTAACCTAGAAAAATAACGAAGGGACAGATAATAGTTTTTAATAACATAGAAACATGATCAATAAAGAGAACATATATTTCTTCATTGACAAGAGCTATCTTGTGCTCCTATTTTCAGTTCATAAGTTGCAAAATTATGTAAAGCACCGTGAGATATTTCTAGTATCCCATGTCGACCTGCTAAAGTATATTCGAAACTACCCCATATTAATATTACATCTAGATCGGTGGGTAGTAATTATTCCTCAATTAGACATTAGGTTCATTCAAAAGAAACCTATCAAGGGTCATCCAATGGTATATTTACTTTCCTCCAAACATTCCCCAATATAACAATGTTCATATCTTAACATCCCAGATGAGGCCATCCTCTCACTAGATCAATCCATGGAATCCAGGAAGATTCCCTGCAATGGTGATTCCTGATATGCAATAGGAAAAATGGTCAACAACAACATACTCAATAGAGGAGTCATGGGTATTGTGTTAATCACACCTACAAAAGATCTCATTCCCTATTAATTATTTTTTTTCAAGGATTTACCAATAATGAGGCTGAGTATCAGGCCCTCATCACTGGTCTTGATTTATCCCTCAATATTGATGTCCCTCAACTATATGAAAAGGCGAACTCCGAACAAGTTATCAAGATGATCAAAGGTGACTACATTGTTAGAAATATGGATATCCGACCATTTTTAGTGTGATACATCCAGCTAATGTCCCAGTTCCCTTTTCTACCAATGGTTAATATTGACCCTCAGTTGTAGAATAGTTGATCCAATGACTTGGCCATAATTTCCACATCACTTGTATAGCCTAACCGATATGATTTGATTATACATGTGGAACATCGAAGAATCAGCTCTCTCGTTACTCTGGATAATGATGAAAGCCTAGAACTAAGACATATTACTACTGGTGCATCCACATTGAGACTTCCAGTCCCCCAGCCACAATAGGAGAGGCCCCTAATTGAACTACTCCTTTTGTTGAGTACCTCCAACATGGAAATATCCACACAGATAGAGCTGAACATGAATGAAACCATCATCATGTAGTCCATTTAACTCTCTTGAGTGGTCCTAGGCTTGATCATATCCTTTAAAAATAAGGGTTTGATAGAATTCTATTGAATTTCATTCATGGAGATGAGATCCCCTAGGTTATACAATATGTTCTTGCCGGTTCTTGCAGACCTCATCAGGCGAAAAAAAACTCTCTCATCAGATTCTTTGGTTGGGATACTTATGTACCACCATGGTCCATGACTATATCATGTTTTCCATGTGTTTTCACACGTTCCAAGTCCATCCTAATTTTTCGCATCATCCTATGGAGCCTCTCCATTATACCAAGTACTCTTGGCCCCTCACGGTATGGGGACTCGATGTCATGGGAACATATCCCCAAACAATAGCTCAGTAGTGTAGGCTTATCATGACAGTCACATATTTATTTTCTAAGTGGGTAGAAGAGATACTACTTGTGAAAGTCATGGACCATTATATCATTGATTTCATTATCACTAACATTATATACTGATTCAGAGTCCCTCGCGTTATTCTCACTTATAACGGAACCATGTTTTCGAAAGTCGAACTGAAGAGATTGTTTTCCAAGTACAGTATCTGGTGAAACCATACTTTCGATTATCATGTGCAAGAATACTAGAATAACAAGAAATTCAAAAATACCCTCTATAACATTCTGCAGGAGATGGTCGGTGAAAACAAGATAAGTTGGTAAGATAGGCTCCACAATTCTCTTTGTGATTGCCATACACTGACTTGTAATTTCACCATAGTGACCCCATATTCTATTCTCTATGGAACATAGGTATTATTTCCCATTAAAAACCCATTATCATCACTTCTCATGGCTGTCTGCGATAAGAAGATTCCATACAAAGTTGTAGAATTCCACATGGCTGAGCTAGAAGCTCATGATGAGAATATGATTCAGGCAATCCACAACCTGGAGACACACCAAAATTTGATCGCCATGGATTTAAATATGGAGCATCATATTCTTTATTTCCTTTAGGGTAATGTGGTTTTTTGTCCTTAGGAAACTATTGGCACCAAACAAAAATCCACTGAAGTTTGTTCCCAAATGGGAGAAACCATATATTATCCACAAGGTTAACACTAACAGGTCATACACTTTGGTCACTATAGATGGTTAGTGTACTACTCCTACCACCAATGTCAAATTCCACAAACAATATTTCTACTAATAATATTGTATTATTATTCTCTACATGACATTAAACTATGTGATCTTTCTAGGCTGAAATGCGTAAAAATACCCATCATTCGTCTTACATGACGTTAAACTACAAATAGTGAAGACACCATACGCTCTGAGTTCTACAAAATTTAGTTAATATCTTTTTCATCCTCATTTCATGATGTTAAACTGTGATCCCCATTTTACCCCATCCCTCATTACATTAAACTATTCTTCCATGTCTTTATCGCATGACATTAAACTACATGGCACATCCAGAACTATGTGCGACTTGATTCCCATATTTATGGGATACATAGAGATGCTCAAACACTTCTTATTTGGGTCTAGTCTTGGAAAATTGTTCACTATTTTGGCTTCCCCCTTGGGTATTTTTCTTTTTGAGTATATCACATGGTGTGGTGTGGGAATCTTCTTTCCTCATTGAAATATGGTTTACAATGGTCATGACATATTCTCTTCTTGAGAGCATACCCATTTTTGTACGTCCTTACCACATGACATTTAACAACCTGGAATTCTTGAACTATGTATATCTTGATTCATTCCCTCACAGGATATATAGGAACTTCATGAAATTTTGTCTCTGGGTCTATCCCCAGTCCCTCTATTTTTAGTTTTCTTGACATAGGGATTTTTTAGGAGTACGTGGTGTGGTATGAGGCCCCTTTGGTCTTCGTTCAAATTGGGTTTTCAAAATCCACTCCATTTCCCCCCTATAAGAGAGCCTCCCTATTCATACATCCTTACTGTATTATGTTTAACTACATAGCATTTCAAGAACTATGTGTTGATGGATTATCATCCCTATGGGATATGTAGAAACACTTGGGAATTTTTCTTTGGATATAAAACATATTCCTTAAGACTTCTATTTCACTATTATCCTTTGTTCTGTGATTCTTTTTGGGATCATGTGGAGTGGGTTGGACCAATTTTATCCTCCTTCATGTTAGAATTACAACGACCACACCTGTGCTCTCCCCTCACGGTTATCCCACATCACACTTGTCCTTACCGCACGATGTTAAACTACATGGGACTTTCATGAAAAACATTTGGCTTGATTACCATCCTCATGGGATATGTAGAAATGCCCGAGAATCCTGATTTTTGTCCAACCCCAGGTCTCTCAACCTTTTATGGACCCTTTTCGTAAGTCACCTTTTTGCAATGGATGGTGTCGTGTGGATTCTTTTTGGTCCTCATTCATGTCAGGTTCATTTTTCCATGTTGTTCACATCCATTTAGGAAGTTATCTTCTGCCATTTTTCAATCTGCATGATGTTAAACAACACTTCATTCAATAACTATACGCGTATTGATTCCCATCCTTATGGGATACGTAGGAACACCCGAGTATTCAGTTCTTGGGTCCATCCTTGGATTCATCAACCTTTTTTGCCTCTTTATTTTTATCATATTCCTAATTAGTCTCTCCCTAAGTTGAGAACCTCGACCTCAATCCCACCACATCAATGTACATGATATGTTATATGATTTATGGCCTATAGTGTTGGTTTCTACATCAAAATGAATTCATTCCATAACCATGATTCATATGTCCATTTATTTGGGACCCCATTATCCTTCACATCTAAAGGACAGTCTAAAAGTATGGATGCTCAAACTCAGTGCTCACTTTCTGTACTAGGAAGTTCCATGAAGGATATCTAATGAAAATATGATAAAAATACTTCATTATGATTATGGGCACTGGTCAATCCTCAGTTGTGTGTTCCCATTCCAAGTCACATGCTCTGGATACTGTGTTACAAACATGGTGAATAGTTATCCCCCATAGTTATCACCAACCCCATTATACCCCATGTATTAGTATTAGGATTCGCCTCCATTCCCAACTTCTTATGTTTGGCCACAATTTCATCACCCTCAACGTTATCCCTCTGGGCGCTTTTATGCATTGAAATGAAGAATCTCCATTGTCGGGTTATCCTTGTCCCCACACCTCCATTCTCCTATTGCGTGCTTCCATGTGTCATAGAATATTCCACATCCCTTGTTTTCTATACTGATCATGAATCACCTGAGATTAGGGGTCTAGAGAATCCATACCCATATAGGAGAGTCACACATCATTGAATTGAGCTCTATGACCAAAAAGTAATATCTCTTTTTTCCTTGTTATATAACGTTAAAACTAAATCTTCTGCATCCATATTGTATGATGATACACTAAAAAACCATGTGATGTTTTCATTTGATATGAAATTTCACCCTTTGGAACTGACCACCAATCATTCCATCCTTAAGAACAATGTGTGTCCTGATTCTCAACCCCGTGATATATGTGGTGACACTCTTACTACTTTATTCCCAGGTCCAGCCACATCACCATGAACCAATTACTCTTCTCTTGGCCTAAGTTATCTAACAAGAATGTGGTGTGGTTTGGTATTCATAAGTCCTCATTCACATTGTGTTTTTAATAACCATTCCACATTCCTCTCGAGAGAGATATCCATCCACTGTCTTTAATACATGACATTGAACTCAATAGGCATGTCCCATGCACATTAAATTAAAATGGGAACTACATGGTTTTAACTATATGACCTTAAACTAAGATAATTACTATTTAAGTTTTCATTACATTAAACTAAGTAACCAATATGGTGTTTCTCACATAAGAGGATATCTCCCTATTTTGATATTAGTCGCTTTCCATGCCACTTCAGAACTAGGTTTGGATTTATTCCCATCCTTATGAGATATGTAGAGAAGCCCTGACATTTAGTCAATGGGTCCATCCACAGGTTCATTAACCATATATTACCTTTGGATCCAATAATGGTCTGAAAATTATAACATTAAACCATGATCCCCTAATATGTGAAACGTCATGGTCAAATGAGGTTATTCTATTACAAGCATCTTCCCTACCGTATGATGCTAAAATACCTATCTATCATCATCTTTTTGTGTGATACAAAGATATAAGGACTTCTTGAACTTCACCATAGATTTCCTTTCTAGAGTAGGTTTGATCTCTTTTCAGGTAGATAAGCCCGTCCAATGTTCTTTTGTCACTATGGATTAGTTTCAAGAGTGTTAGAATTTATTTGAACAGCTCATCCTTCCATCAGCACGCTCCGCATGCATTCTATTTCAGATCCTCATTACCTCTCACGTATTAAGGGACCCCTAATGATTAGGTTACCCAGACTTAAGGCTTTCCTACCATATTGGTTCAATGTTCCTAATAAAATTAGTTGACACTTCGAGTTTGGCCCTAGGTTTTTGAATAGAGTCAGTGGTTAGCCCTCTTTTTTTGTTCCCATTTCAGGCCAATGTGATAGGGAAGCTGTGTTTCTAATTTGTTCAATAGATATCCTTAGTCTTCATTTCATCCTCACTACATTCCATATTTTTGGATTCGTGATTCATGGTTTTCATGTACCTTTTTTCAAATGGATTCCAACTCCCTTATCTCTATCCTGATCGTACAATAGATTACGTTGGGAAGGGAAATTTGGATTTCATGAGAAAATTATTCTCTAGCTAATGTCCCACTCTAATCTAAAAAACTTTGGGTGGTCATTTAGATCCCAAGTGCTTAATGATCAAATGGATCCCTCATATCTAAACTTTGAAATTACATAGTTATCCATTATTTTCAATCCCAACATGACCCATGTGTGATTTGAGATTGATCGTTAGTTTTTTGAGGGATAGGATCAAGGTACAATAGTCAAAGAAAACAGTATGATTTCTATACACATAGACTAAATAGACATGCATGGAAATATATTTCTTCAGAAAAACATAGTCCCTATGGATTGGACTCTTCAATAGAGTCTCTCTGCTCTTTCACCCTTTGGATGGTGGCATCCAGTATATATTGTTTCTTTTTAAGCTACCTTTCTTTCTCATTGGCCATGGGGCACAATCCCTCTTCCCCAGTCGGTGCCTGATCCTTTCCATCCCTAATGTAAACCACCTCATGAGATGATCACCATAGCTACTCCTAAGATTTTTCAATCTGAACCAGTAATTATGATATGAGTTCTGATTAGGTGGTGGTTAAAGAAGAGTGCTCACTCACTGATGTTTCCAAGGGTTGGATCTCTTTTTCACATACCTAAAGCTATTTAATATTGAAAAAATTTATCCACTTCCAGCCAACACTGAGGCTACAATCATACTCTTTTCATTCTCTTCTAGGTATTCCTGGATGAGCATGTGAATATTTCATGCATGCAATCCTCTGGAACATAAGTCATGAAAATGAAGGCGAATTTTTTCATTCTGGTATATCCACAATGATCACATGGTCTCATCAAGAAAGAACTTTATTAGTTTCCATGATCGGTGATGGACGTGATTACCTTCATCCTCATCAGAGTAGGTCTTGTATAGCTCCTATGGGTTAGTATGTTTGTAATATAAGAATCGCTCTAAAAGTTCGGGATTCAGATCCTCCTCTGAAATCCTATCATTCAGATTGGATTCCATGGTATCTGGTTGATCTTCATCACTAGATCCCTCCTTGATAAGTTACGGTCTTGTTATTCCAGTGTTCCTACCAAAAGCCTATGTCAGCATAGTCTGGTCAACCTAGACATCCAATTACATGATTATCAGCATTCCCATTAGGAATGGAGTTCAGGGATCCCCATCCATCATCATTAGTATGTCACAAACTGTTCAAAGAACTGTTCAGAAAAAAATAAATAATGTCAGTTGGCTAGGTTTGATAGACAACAATTGTGATTTTGTGAGATAAATGACTAACAAAAGTCAAATAGATAATCTCAACCTTGGTTTTCCACTATTGGAATCCTAGTACATGGATCCCCACATATGGTCTGGAAATATGAATATTCTGGAATAGTCATCCTGTGTATCAAAACGTTGTTGGATTCTACAATTTCCATCATCTGAACTGCAGGACTCGCCGATACATTTCTCGTCATGCAGGAAGGGGCCTTACAGATGAGGGTCTCCTACACATGAAAAATGTCATTTGAGAAACCTAGAATATTTGAGGAAGTTCTACCATGGAATGGTTTATTTTGTAACTTAATAGATTCAGAAAAATATCCTTGATCAGAGGCCGAAATGTGAGCTCCCTCCATTGGGATCCCCATGTTAACCTCTTCTTCCTAGGAGGACTCCTCTGATTCTTCAGTTAAAGGGAAATTCTCCATTATCTCATAAGCAGATGGTTATAGTTGGGATGGTTACTCAAGCTGTACTTTCACCTAATCTGTCGTTGGGCATTGGGTTCCCAAGAATGCATAAAGTATTATAGATCAATAAAGTACGTACCCCTTCCATGTGAGACACCTGAAATATGTCCTTAGAATAACCTATCTATAAAAATTCCATCCTGAGATGGTTAAGGAAGTCTCACATCTCATAAGGAATGATAAATTGTTTGTTGATATCCCAGTTGTCCCAATCCTTCTGAAAAACAAAATCCTAATGCATATCTATGTGGCACAACCACATACAAGAAGACATGGTGGGTATCCTGCAGAATCCTCTGGGTGGCCTCCATCCCTCCTGGCTTCATCTGATTGGAGCCACTGAGTGATTCAGTGTTTATCTTCCACTTTAATCGAGATTAGGCCCTGAGATCATGGGACCTACTGTCACTGCACCACGAAGTACATCATATTTTCCACAATACTGCATTATATCCATTATTTGAACCCTACCTCAAGGTCAAGGGGGGACCCCTTCATCAGCATGAATGGTCTGTTAATTCATCTTCTCCCCTGGGTAGGCTATCTCTCTACTCTTTGTATACTCCTTAACCAACCCGTAATCATCAGCAGGCAAAGAAAGATCATTCTAAATTTTACCATCTTCCTGTGTGAACATGACCCACATCTACCTCAGCATACACAGGTGGTTCACATGGAGAACTACCATATAAACATGTGGGTTCAACCTTTTTATTCACCTTAGGTCCCTTAAAAATGGTGTGAGGTATATGGCTCACAAATAGGCTCATGGTCTGGCCATTCGACCAGTACTCCACCTCAGAATGCCAAGAGGTGTGATTAATTCCCCTCAGTTCCCTAAAAATCATGAGTAAATGATCCAATTAGCACTATGAATGGATGGAAATCGAATACAGATTCCTTACAGATTCTGTTTAGGATAATCATTATAGTCAGTTTGGATGGGAAAGTGCCCACGACATTCAGGACGGATGGACAAAAATCTGATCAGGGAGGGGAAATAGAGTTTGGATATTTGTAGACCCTCATGTGTGCTTTTATCCGTCCATATAATAATTGTAGTGATCCAAATACCAGATGTGGCTTCTTTCCCATGCTGATGTACCACAACACCTTATATAACATTTCCAACACTAGGTTACCAGGGTTGATGTGTTCCCCCTGCGCTATCATGGATTATATAATGAATATTCTCTGCCAGACTCCCAAGTTATTCTCCTTTACTTGCAACATCCATCAACAAATAAATACAGAGATAAACCCAGCCACCTTTTCTACTTTTTTGTACTCAGGGTTAACATTATACCCCCATATCTGCCATGGGTTTTCTTCCACAATTCCCTAGTATAAATTTTCTTTTCTATGTAGATCTCTCTTTTGAATAGTAGGAGGACAGAATGTTACTTTCTTTGGTTCCTTCTCTCCCTCTTTGTGATGCTCTGGTGATAAGTCTAGGAAACTTCTGAACCACAGATTGCAATTGACATCCCTCAAAGATTTTTTGTCATCGACCGACACTAGGTCTATCAGTTCTTTTTTCAGCTGAGGCATCTACTCTGGATCCTCCCCAGAGATTTATGTAGGGTGGAATTCTTCATATATCACCTCCATAATGGTTCTCCATGAAGTTTGGTGGAGGTCCCAATGGTTGATACTGACCTCCTCATGGTGAAAATGGATGGTTTTGGTCCTCTACAACCACTTGATCAGAAACTATGGAATCATATGTTTTGGCCTATAGTTATGGATTTTATAATCCCTCGTAGCCTCATATAGGCATTCCCACCTCATCTCTTCCCCGAACTTGTCATAAGATGCACAGACCCAATAGGCCTAGCCACAGGCATCCATGAAGTTTCCACCCTGGAGCAGGTCCCAATCATCGGTGAACCCCATATTCGGGTTCCTTAAACCTACCTTCAGAATACTGTGGTATTGAGGGGGATATACCTCTAACTAAAAACATTCCCATCAACATTATTGACATGGTTATATAGATAGTTGGACACTACATGCATATGTTCTTAACATGTATGTCTCTAAGAAGCTCTGAACCAATGGAATTGGAATGACATGCTCATAAACTTGTAAGATAGCTCATATCTACATGATTCAGGGATGAGATTGTATTCCCTCAGACCAAAGACATATAGTGAATGTCTTTTGTGTAGTGGGTTGTTATTTTCCCCTTTTGACAGGAGCACCACCAGGGACTCATTATCCAGATGGCTCTAGACACATTCTCTAAGCCCCACATTTTTCACCGTCTCTTCCATACCAATTGAATCTGTAAGGATCTATCAAGAATATCCATGAATGGATATCCGGTTTCAAGAATTTGTCAAAATTTATTCTCACATCACAATGATCCTTCAGAATGCTATTTCATAGATCACGATCATAAATATTGTTTTTAAATATCAACTTGCGAAGAACACAGTCGTAGAGCCTTTAAGGACTCACTAACGTTTTGGGTTCAACAAAGGATTTTGATGCATCCGTTCTCTACGATGTGTTTGCAGAGCACTGATTCATGAACCTGGTTCGCAAACAACATTTGTGGGGGTTCTAGAGCTTTGTGATTCAAAATATTTACAAAAGAGGATTCCTCACCCCCTATTTATAAGAAACAACCTCTAGAAATTTACTATGACCTTGTCCATGGTGAGTTTCATGGCGGTCTCAACCCACACTTATCCTAATTCCATCGCATGTGACCTTCACGATCTATGAGTTTTGACCCTCAGAATATGATCCTCATCCTCTTCTTAGATCCAATTCTAAGGGGGGTTTTTTTGGTGCAAAAAAAATTGTTCCTTTGGATTGGATCATAGTAAAAAAAGAAAAATAATCAAAGGGTCTTCCTCATGAATCCACTTCACAAATATATCATGCATGTATAGGAGTGAAGATCTGGTAGCCTAGGATCCTCTATGACCGCCATAGAGAAAAGAGATTGAATCCTCTAAAATCCAATGAATGTGTTTTCTATTACACAATATAGAAATGATACTGAAGATTCTGTGATCCAATGGATATGTTTGTGATGACACCATAGAGAAAAGAGACAGAAGCCTCTCTGATCCGATAATCGACCCATGATCATCGATCACCATTTCCTACATGGAATTCCTTCATAACACCATAATCATGGGTTCCTATTAAAAGATGACTCTCCCCCTTTAGAAGGATAAACACCCTAAAATTTCACCTTCTTATCTCTTAATTAGAGAATAATCATTTTCTCTATAAACCAACATGAAAAAATGTATCACCTAAGGTACTTGTTCAATGTGAACCAGATTTTATTTTGCTCTATTTTTCTTCTTCTTCCAGTGGGGATGTCCTTCACGAAGCCCTATGGGAATCATGAAGGTAAGAGTACCTTTTGGTTACATGGGTCTTCACAGATCATTCTGTCATCATGGAGAAACCTCCAACCACATGTTGACTCTATGCCTCAGTATGGTCATTATGCTTCGCGAGGCTCCTCCCTCTATATAATTCATTTTCACCATGCTTCACAGGACCCTTTAATTTGAATAGACCCTAATCTTCGTGATGCATGTGAGCTTCACCAAGACCCCATCTGTGAGGACTTATGATTTCCAAACTCCTATATTGTGTGACCCTATAGGCTTATATGTAGTGATTTCATCGTTCCTCAAGTGTAACCTTAAACAACATTTCCCTAATTCATGATTCTTCATATAGGCATGTTAATGACTATTATGTCTTTTTATAGAAAAGATAATGAGATCCCCTCGAGTGACAAATCCTCCACCTCAATACCCTCAGGAATTATTTGTGTCTTATTTTCCCCATGTGTGGGTTGGTGCAAGTTATTTATATCCCAGGGGTGTCGAGTGAGTCCTCATCGTCCGAGCTGTTGGACGTTAAACTGCCATGAAAACCCCATCCTCAACACACAATGTTAAAATGTGAGTTTGCGCATGTGTGCATGTTTTAAGAGGACCACAAATGGGATGGAATTGGGAGCCTCTTGCTTCCCTCCTTTTCGATCCACCTCATCAATCCCTCTGTTCTTTATTACCATGTTTACCTCGTGCAGTCTCAATATAAGCATCGACCTACCTTTATGGGGTGATTCCTATATGATTTCCATATCCACCTCACAAACATAGACACCCTCCTCAAGATTCCTTCATGGATTAGGTCCCAACCTACATCTCTCTGGGCCACTAGCCATCCGTAAGACCCACACCATTATTTGCAGCTATCTTCTTTGTGACATGGTCATCAGGTCTGATGTTTCCTCTTGTTTCTCACACCGAGCATGGCTCACCCGGGCTTAGAGTAAGGATCTACCATGACACACCCCACATCCTAAAATACATGGACTTTTATCCTTTCATTTTTCAAGAAAGGTATGTAAGATCCTCCCTAAGGTTAAAACCCATCAATACCAACCACTTCATATCAGTTCACCATTGTGCTTCAGGATGTTAAACTCTATTCTTGAACTACATTCGTTTTTTTCCTTACCTCCAAGGTAGGGTACATAGGATTCCGCCTTGTGGTTCAACCCAGATCAATGGAAAACTTCATTGATCCCTATTTGGGATGCATCACACAGATGTGATATATTCCCTTTTGGGACACATCCCTGGAATCAACCTCCCCAAGGCATTTATATCCATCCACTTGGGTCATTATATTTTGTGTACACCCCAACCACATGTCCGTCTGTTTTGGGAAGTTAACCCCGCATAATCCCCACACACTTCTCCATACTCCTCCAACCAAGGGTATCCCTCTTGTGATGGGAGGAAAACCACATGTAAGATAGATCATGTCTATTGGTTATTGAACCTCATGTACACCCTGATTCTATTCCCCAATCCTGGACATTGTAGACATTGATCATTTTACACTTTTGATCAAGGAATTTAGAAAGGCTCCTGAGGTTTAAGCCCATCACCAATGCCACATCCTAGTCCCTCTATAGATCCTTTGTGTTTCAAGAAGATAATGTCTCAACCCAAGTATCCATGTCCTTCGGGCCCAATCCATGTGTCCATTCCCACGAGCTTCCTTCTCAGGTGAATCATCACCCCACACTAGAACTACATTGACATTGATCCCTACCTAATAAGAAGGGTATGTAGGAAACATCCCTGAGGTTCAAGCCCAACACTGTCACCTTCACTTAAGTTTCACCCCATTCATCACATCCCATTCATCAACTCACCCATCATCTATCCTGACTTTATCTAGGTCACCACATCATAGTGAGATCATGACATCCATGTAGGTCATCTTAGTGCATAATCCCCAAACCACCCGTTTGAACTATGTGGGTTTTGATCATTTCCATTTTAAAAAAAGGTATATAGGATGCCTCTATAAGGATCAATCCCAACCAATGGTAAACCTTGGTGTCCTATTTACGTGGACCTATTCTCCTCTTTGATACACCATTTATGGTTTCCAGACCAACCTATTCGGCATGAAATCATATCTCTTTCAGGGACACACCATCCTGGGTCCTCACTCAACAGGCATTCTGATCCACCCATCTAGTAAAAATTCATGGTTCTCCCTTATAGGGAGACACCCATCCATTAAATTCTTATTAGCATTCTAATTAGCCAAATCTACCTCCACTAGACGTTAATGTCATGACATACCCTATGTTAAACATGGGATGCTGAAAAAAAAACCTCAGAGACATGCCACTGAAATGAGTTACCCTACAAATGTGTCGGAATCCTCAAGATTCTATTCCCTTTAAAAGCCCTTAGATTAATAAGAATATAGGTTTTACAGAGTTCCATCATCAATAAATTCTATAGATGCCTCATCCTAACTACTCTGTTAAACAAATGTTGCATCCCTGACTGGACATCTTGGAATTTTTTGATAGAAGCAGTGTAATTAACTAGCATCCACAATTAGATGGAACCAGGAAGGACTTCCCTAAACAACTTCTTAATATATAAGGGATAATTGGTCTAGGTGATGAGTTTTCAGAAGGAATCCATGGATTGAATAATTGAAATCCCATCATCCAATTTTAATTAAGGAGAAAACTTCTTTCAAGAGGTGACAGATGTCACCTGCCTTAAGAAAGTAATAATGTGGGGTATAATTCAACAATTATGTGAGCATTGAGAGCACATGCTTAGATTCACCCTCTAAGAAAAGAATCTAAAAGACTCCCATTCCCTTCAACAAAATTCTGAAGTGATTCTTTCCACAATTACCACATGTCAAAAAATCCTTCTTTCACTTTTTCTTCTTTGACACTTTACATTTTTCATGGTGCTAAGATGGTCTCTTATTATCATGGTTTCCTTAGAAGATGTGGTAAATGGAGAAGCCTTTACCAATTTCATTATCAAATGATACTATTTTATCATATGATTATAATGTTCGGGATAACATTTCACATTTAAATTTTTTATTAAGACGATGCATGACTTTATCCTTTTTACTCTCTAGATCACGTGCATCAGTGAGGTGCACATTCCTTATAATAAACTCCATTTCTCAACAATGGAATATATTGTATATATAACAACATAATTTATAATTCCAAATATGGTATAGAACATAAATTCATGCATCGGAAATCCTAGAACAATAAACATTGGCTACTTTTTGGATATCACTACTTCAAGAACCTTCATAATGGTAGGTAAAGAAATTGTGAAATATCCTAAGTGTATCCCCAATGTTTGTCAAACATGGTTCATAGTAATGCCCATTTTTTTGTACTAGGTTTCTCTGAGTTAGGCCTAGATCAAATTTTTAGAGTTATTACTCCTAGGTACATCAATGCCAGAACCACATCCACTTGTAGTATCCAGAAAAGGATGTATTGCTAGTAATACCCACATAATCACTACATAACCAAAATTTTAGGATGTTCTTCTTTATGTACCTTAAATTATTTCCTTAGGGTTGTGTTACAAAATCAATGTTTTCTAAATCTAGTTCCAAGGATTCTACTAAACATCCTCTGATACCAACTATAACTCCCCAACCCTAGATGCCTGAAGCTGGTGTATTACTTTATTAAATTGCTATGATTATAAGGTCTCAAATCCCAGAGGAGCGATTAGTTTAGTAGTATTGGAAATACACATTACATACATCAATCCCATAATAATTTGGGAAATATAATGTAGAAACATGATACAAAAAAAAGAAAAAATAGCATCCTTGAATGATTATTCAAAGAATTCATCTTTATAACCTAATGAAAGAAAACATAATAAGGGTGAGACAAAAGGCTCAATAAAGGTAAGGAAAGTGGAGGAAGTAATGAATCAAAAGTGATAAATTAAAATTTTATGGTGAATAAATGATAACACTTTCCATTCAATAATTAGATAACACAATATATATATGGAAATGTAAGAAATAGAAAACACAATCCATTAAATCAATGAACTGAAAATGATATGAATCCATAGATATGTGGAAACATAATATCATGGATAAATAATGACTAAATTCACAATAAATTCAATTATTATTTTTCCAATGTCATGTGTCCAAGGAACATGATACCTTTAACATTAAGAGACACTTTAAACAATTTGGATAACTAATTAATCTGATGAGACTATCGATGGATCGATTGGCTTGCATTAACTAGTCCCCAAAGCGTATCTTACCATTCTATTCTACATGGAATTAAATTCAAGGTTATATCTCTAATTTAGTCTCCAATGAGACTACCAATTCATTGAGGGACTTTCATTAATGGTACCCAACCCATAGAGCTTCCATTGACAGGTCTCTATCCTCTAGGTCATGCATTAACCGGTCACCTACATGTGAATTTCATGTCCAATGAATTAATCATATATAATATAGATAATGTTATTTATAAAAAATCTATATATAATAAAGAATATGTATTTATAAATAACATATCAATGGAGTAAAATTAATGGTAATTATTGTTGAAATTAAAATATTCTTCAAGAAAAATATTATTTTCACATTCCAATGTGTTCCATACCACATAGAAACATTTAAATCACAATATTCCATGAATATAATGAAACTTATAATATCATGAAAATTATTAGATTCATGATATTCCATATCAAAGTGAATTAAATATATAAAATAAATTTGAATTGGGGCCTAAAACAAATTAATCCTCGCTGGAATGTAAATTGAGACGAAATCCCTAAGATCAACCTTGTTTTCTCTTATGTGGTATTTATCGTCCAATATAGTTGATTAAAATTTGTTAATAACTAATTAAATAATAATAATAATGTTTATAATATCATATATTTAAATCTTACAGTATTTTATTACACGTTTTAAACACTCGTTAATTAATATTCCAATTTCAGGTATTAATTGTCTTGTTTTCCCATGTTAGTTTTAACTTGTTACATATTGTTATCATTAATTAGATCATGGTTTATTCATATAAAAAATGTAATCCATGACTTAATTATAAAATATATTCAGTATATATGTATTTATTTTAGCCCATTATATTTGGAGACTTGGAATGATGTGTATCGTTCATGGAGATGGTTTGTCCTATGTATGAATTAACTCTACTTTCATTTCATTGCCGTATTAGAAGAATGAAAACTAAATGATATATATATATATATATATATTTTATAATTTCAGTATACTATATATGTTACATATGTTACATAGTTTTATTAAAACAATCCTTTATATGTTCTATGTATGGAATGAACGAGTCATATCACTTTGAAGGGGTTGTAGTCCACACTTCCACAAACAAAATTATAATATTTATCCAAGATGGAATGGATAATATTATATTATAAATAATAATTATAGAAGAATATATACTATATAAATATAATATATAACATATATAAGCAGGGTTTCCATCATAATGTCCACCATGAGAGGTGGTAATGAAAGAATGACAAATCATCATTTCGTGATCCATTAGTCCTCCGTACACAGAAATAGTCAGTTCGTTACCCATTAGATGGATGTGTGTGTAATTTTAGGTATAACCATTTACATAAAAACATATTAGTATATTGAGGATACTTGTGTTGTTATATAATAAAAGAATAAAGATATTTTAATGGTGGAAAATAGAAGTGAAACTATAGATCTTGAGAGAAGATGTTACCTCGTAATTGGGTTACTCCTTTGGTTTTCACCAAATGGGTTATTCAGATTATTTTTTGCTCAATGAGATGATTCTAGGAGGAAGGAAGGGAATTTTTGATACTATTTTTTATGTTATTCTTAGAACCTATGTGTAATAACCTTGTTCTTTCCTTGAGATATGTATACATCCTTTTTAATTTTTACTTAATGATATGGAGGGAAATGAAATATAAACACCTTGTATTTTCAGGTACATGTCGTTTAAAGAGAGTTACATGCCATATGATCCCAGTATAGGAAAATTATATGGTTTATCCAATGTGTGGAAATGACATGTATTTTCATTTACACTCATTGTAAATTAATAAAATTTGTTAAATCGTGAAATAGCCTCATGTTTCATCAAACAAACAAAGGTATCATCCTGATCAATGAACAACTATACCAAGATGTTCTTTTTCCTCCCGATTTCCCACCCGAACTCTGTTTTTATCGATGTAAAATGTGTTAGAACCCAATCGATAACCTATTGATTTATCTTGATATGTTATTTATGATTTCATCTCTCGATTTAGTTATAAAAGGTTGAGATTTGTTTTTCTCCTTTTGTATATCTACTATATTTATGGTTGAATCAAAGCCTGACGTAGGATGAGGAGTTTAATACGTGTATGAGGTAGGTGGTCTTATGAATTTTTTGAATTTTCATGATCTTTATATATTATGGAGTGTCACACATCCATTTTGGGGGTGTCGCGTGATTTATAATTTACCCTTTTTTTCCTATTGGCGTTTAGGTACTCGAATAAGTTTTTAAAAGAATGGATTAGGTTGTTTACCATGATTAAGGGTCACCCCATGGGTGCATCTCCCTTATAATGACTATTTATAGCTATTTGGCCAAGGTTTACATTAAGTCATGCCTTGTTTCCCTTATTGGATTGTCATGTATGAAAAACTTTTATATTGTAATTGAAATTGAGATAAATTTTTGATTAAATTGATTAATGTTATGGGATTAGTGATTTCCCCTTTTCCCCTTGTTATGCCTCTTCCTGTTTAAGCATGTTTGGAATGTTTTTCTCCAACTGTGAACCTACACTGTTGAGTTAGGATAGGATAAGGCCTTGTAATTATTTGGATTACATAACTAGCTCACTATGTAAATTGTGACCACGTGAGTGATTTAGGATTTAATACAAGTGATAGTATAACTCCCATGTGTTTCATTGAATATGAATTGTGCCCACGTGAGTTATTTATGTTAAACCATGTGATAGTTTAATTCACATGTGATTCTTAATATATGATATGTTCCCACATAAGTTAATATGTTAAATCCATGTAATTTTTTAATTTAAATGTGGATGATTGTATGAAATAGTTAAGATGGGGTGATTAGAAATGGGAAAGACATAGTCTTAGTTAAAAGACATGGTCTGGCTCATGAGACTAATTGCACCTTATATTCATTGGGTGAACAATTTTCATGGTTAAAAGACAATGGATGGGATCAAGAGGTTAATTATGTAAAGGTTATGAGCGATTTATGGATAGGGTAGTTGGGATAATTGGGGATTATTTAAAATTCAGTTAAAACCAAGGATCCATTGAGGGATACCCTACACGGGCTCTATTGGAAAATGATTAGATGATTATTTTGTCATGAGTTGATGATTAGTTTTATATAGGGGTTCCTCGGGCCTCCGTAGGACCTAGATAATTTTATATATTCCAGTGGAATTGAATAATGAAATGTATTGACTAATGATGTGTCCTAAAAGTAAAATCACAAGCTTGGATTCAGTCTTTACTTGTACTTGGTTATATTCTTTTCTAAGACATCTTTTGTGTGTGATTTTTGAGTACCTTCTAGTTTAATGCTTTCATTTCTTCACACTGCCTATTTCATATATTCACTGACATAGTGGAATAGATTTTGGTAGTTTTCCTACTGGTATTTAGTCTCACACACTATTTGGGTCATGTTTTTGGGGCCAAATAGATTATACTGTTGCAGGAGTCGATACAGGTAAGAAACCTTCTACTCGTACCTGATATGCTGTTTAGAAGTTGGAGAGCATGAGACCAAGACAAGGCATGAAATTATTCGGAGTTTAATTTTGTATTTCTATACCTTGTAATTGTATCTTTTACTTGATTTTAGTGTATCATATTTTTCCTTCTTTCCTAGAACATGTGGCATGAATAATCATCTATTTTATGTTATGAATTCTAGTTATCTCTATTATCAGTACTACATTGTTTACTTTAGTTATTGGTATTTACTACTTCCACTATTGTATATTATTGTTCCACTATGTTAGACTCGGGAAATAAGGTAATAGTTTTTGCACTTCCACAACTAGTCACTCACTGCTAGTCAGTAGTCTCTGTCATTTGGGGAAATTCATTTTAAGACATGTTTCCAACTGGGAACGGGGCATCTTTGAGTGGCATCCAAATCGAGGATTTTACAATGTGGTATCAGAGGAGTTTTATTTTATGGTTCGTCTTACTATTTGGAAACATAACAAACGGTTAAAAAGGATATTGAGTTTGGTAATTAGCTATGCCCATGAGTAGCAACCCTGTGAATTGTTAAAAGGCAGATTACCTTGAATTGAATTACGATATTTGGATTTTTAGCTATTATAATTGATTCAATTCCACCATTGGGTGACACAATAGTTTTGGGATATTATTATTTATATTATTGTGTATATATTTAGGTTCAACCCTATGAGGTGATGGTATGAAATCTCATGAATCATCTAGGAACTTATTAAAAATCACATGTCATGCATTCATACCATTCCATTTCGGAGCATTACTGATTTCATGAAGTTGTGCTAGATGTCTTTCTAGATATTCATTTTTTTCATAGTAACTGGATATATATATTGGTTGTTGAGATAGGTGTTTTGGTATCTGATATGGTTCGATTTTGATGGACACCATGCTTTGATCCCTGAGGTGTATAGTCCATCTTGTATCAAAATTTGGTGGATCATGTTTTGACCATGTGACATAGATTATGTTTTTATATGCTGAATGTGGATTCCAAGATTTGATTCGTGGGGAATAGGGCCCCCAAATATTAGAATTTGGCACACCATTGATTTATTTTAAAAAAAGGGGTTGTGATGATGTTTTTGGGGCTTACAATCCAAAAACCCATACAACATGATGTGTGGTCATATGAACACACACCATCTGTTCTTCCATTTAGGAAGAAAGAAAAATTATCATGTATATGTCGTATACCCTATGTACACGTCATGTGCTATCTGACCATGTAAATAACCAGGTGAGAAAAAACATGTGTTTCTTGTTTTTGGATAGAACACACCATGTACAATAAGTACACCGCGTGTAGTTTTACATAGGCAGACCTCGTGTGACTCTTGGCATTTAAAATACCTAGAAAAGAGGGATAATTTGAATACACATTGTGTGTTAGCATGAAACGCCATTTACCTGGGATGTTTAAATGCCAAGGCAGGTGGGTGGGTGGGGGTAGATGCAAATGTTAGTGTTTAAAGGTACATGCCATTTACATAACTATTTTAAACCTTCGAGGGTTTTCATCTTCTGTTTTATCTTCATTTTTCAATTTTGGAAAGATGGGTAGTCCTTTCTAAGTATTTTTTCATATAGATCATGAGGGTGAAGCCCGTTGGGCATTCTGAGGATTCCTAATGTGTCTTTTTGTGATTCTATCTAAATTGATAGATTCTTCATCCAGTTATCATTTCGAGTTGTCACATGAGAGTGAAACATGGTGTGAATGATCATTTGGGGTTTTAGACCCACCTAGTTGAGACCTTTTACCTAAATGAGCTATTAGACATCTCCTGTAACCTATCCTTTGTGGATTTCTCAATTTTGAGATGTGTCCTTTTGGCCTATGAGGTCATGATTTGAGTTGATATCGAGGATTACATGTGGGATTCCTCTTATTATGTTCTAACCAAGATAATCCTGTGTAGGATGTCTCTATCTTCTATTTAGTTAACAAGGATCTCTAGAGGGATGCGTTTGTTTACATGATATTCTAGGGAGTCCCTTATAGGATCTATCTTGTGTGTACTATTTTCTAGGATCCCTCTTGTAGGAGGCCTATGTTGTTTATATTTCAAGGATCCTATGTAGGATTCCACCCTTTCCTTTTTATCTAAGTATCTTTAGTAGGATGCCTTCGCATGTTTTACCTGGATGATCTAGAGTACGACTCCTCTCAGTGTTATGACACTTCGGTTTCCTAATGGGCTAGCCTGTAGTTGAGCTTTCCAATATTGGTACCGCCCTCATGACGTTTTTCCTAGTAGGACGTTTGAGTCTTTAAAGAGGACACCCCTATTCAGATGGGGGATCGTTGTATCATGAACCTTGAAATGATAATGAGCTTTGGGAAATGATCAATTTAGTAGGTTATACATTCCTATAGAATTGTCATCAATTTAGGAGGTCATGTGAAGCTCTATTTCTCTATGTGATGGGCGACCTAGTATGCCATCATCCATGTAAACAATTTTGATAATGATGTTCTTTCGAGATAGTTCTTGTGTCATCCATTTGTTACTAGGATGCATAGGGTGGAAAACCAATTAATAGTACCAAGAATTTGTTATTTGTTCTTGTAAACTTATGGTAGTATATTTTTACATAAGAGGTACCTGTCAAGTGTTAAATGTTAAAAATGATCTATCGAGTTTGGTAAAATAGTTGAGTTTTGAGATATCATGTTTGTTCTCTATTATCTCTGGAGTAGATTGACCTGAAAGTTTTGGAACCAAGTTCATCCCACTACTCAGAATGAAATTCTACTACATAAGAGTTTGGACACGATGGTGGGTTCAATTTCCTTCTTTCATTCCAAGTTATATGACGAAGTGATCATGGTTTGTGGAACAACAATTGTGCGTTTTTGTGGGTTCCAAACTAGTTTTATTGAGAGTTTTTGTTCCTTATTCTATACTTTTAAGACAATACGAGGTAGGTATCATCACATTGGTTCTGTTTAAACGTGTTCTTCTTTGTAGGAGGATCACAATCAAGGACCATTTTGGAAATGGTTGTTCTACTCTAATTCCATTAAGGTTTTCATGTATTGTTTAATGTTGATGTATTCTTAAAAGAACAATAATCATTGTGGTTGAATGTCTATGAAACCCTTATTAGGCACCAATTATCACGGATTGACTTGGACGGTTAAGAATAAGCTATTCTATAAATTCCTTGGGATAAAGGAATTGTGTATGGTTGATTGATGATGTGTCAACTAGAGAAAATGAGTTTCTTTCAAGAGGTCTGATAGTAGTTGTTCTGTTTTCATTTTTCTTGTAATTATTGAAATACTATTAGTGTGTTATTCCTTAATGTATGAACAAGTCCCCTATTATAACATCATCCATGATTCACAAAGAGAGTGTCTGTTTTATGTCTCCCAATAGTTGAAGGTTTTTGGGGTGGTTTCTGATCTCTTTCTGTGTTGTGAAATGGATGCATAATTTTATATGAGGCTTGGTTAATCCTGAGTGAAACATGTGATCCCCTGTAAGATCACCATGGAAGGACTTGTGGATGCCTACCGTTTTCTTCGACATGACATCCAAGCAATGCCACTCTAGGTTCAATCAATGTTCTTATGTGGACATTTATCCTAGTACCAAAGTCTCACTTATAACGAGGCGTATGGACCACCTTGGTGAGTTCCACGGACTCCAAGTTGTTGAATATGATGTTATCTTGGACTTATAGTCAGGATCATATGTGATGCTTTGAGAATAAGTAATGGTTTTAGTTTTATGGATCTAGAATTATGCTATTACTAATGTTGTGGCATGACATTTTAATCAATCAAGGGATGGTTTGACAAAGGAGAATCACTGAGAGAAGGGTACCCGCTTTAGTTAATAGAATCGTTGTGTTTGTATGGTGCATTGAGAGAAATTTCTTTATTATGGTTCAATACGTCGGCCTTCTAATCTTGGAGTTTATGACATATGTCATTCACAAGTGGTTTGAATCATTATGCTTCATGTTCTTCGTGTTTGGTTCTAGTGGACTAGTTTAAACACTCCACTAGTTTATGTTTGGTGTGGGGTAAAAGTCTTCAATGTCTTTTGAGGAATGATTGTGTGACTTCTTTTGATTAGGTTAATTAGGGATCAACCATTCTTTACTATGAGACCACTGTTGTGACCCCAATTATGTTTAGATTCTCTTAGTTAAAGGAAAGTAATGTCAGAAGGATCACTAGATTGTTTAGGGGCGTTCTTGGTGGATTTGTCCCATGGTGGAGGTGTTGTGGTAACGATTCTGTTAGGTTTTTTCTTAAGAAACTCACAAATGATACACTCTTCCTACCGATCATGGAAACCTGCAGTGTTAATGATCATTGAAGGTTGTACAACCATGAGATTGTATTACTACACAGGGTTCCATATTATATCATTTCAGATAGGGACACCCATTTTAATTAATGTTTCGGGCAATGGAAACAAAGGGAACTAGGTACACAAGTGCTTCATAGAATAGCTTACCACCACTATATAGACAGCTAGTCTGAGTGCATGATTCTGATGCTATAAGAAATGATTCGAGCATGCATCTATAATTTAAAGGGTTCTTGGGAGAGTCCCATAACCCTTACTGAGTTCTCCTATAATGATAAATATCATGATAATTTTTCTATGGAACCGTATGAAGATATGTTCGGTAAGCCATGCCGATCACCCTTGTGTTGGCTGGAGACCAGAGAGGCAGCTATTCTAGGACCACATTTGTCCAGGAGACCACTAATCAAGTTCAGGTGATTCAGAAGTGGGTGGATACTATGTAGTCTTTCCAGAAATATAATGTGCATCATTGTAGACAACCTCTATGTTTGAGGTTAGGGATATAGTTGACCTATGTGTTTCCACGAGGTTGGGAGACAAAGGTATTCAGATATAGGGTAATCTTTCACCAAGATACATCAGTTCGTTCAAAAATTTTCAAAGAGTCTTGTAGTTACCTATTTGTTCAAGTTACCTTAGTGAAAAAATGTTATACACAATGTCTTCCTTGTTTCTCTGTTGCAACATTAACTTTTAGACTTGTCTCCTTATTTTAAACAAGATGAGGTAGAGTTAGAGGTATATGCGTCCTTTGAGGAGCATCATATTTGAGTGGTGGATCATAGCATGATGTTTCTCCATGGCCGGTATGTTCCTTTAGTATCAGTGCTTTGGCAGAACCACCGAGTTTTGGATGAGACCTAGGGGAGGGAAACCGATGTACGATCTTAGTGGCCGATGGTATTCTCAAAAATGTTCTTCACAACCATTGGAAGGGTAATTTAATGAAAAATTACATTAATGGGTGAATTTTGTAAGAACTCAGTTATTTCCTTCAGGTGTGTATCCATCTTTTTCAATTGATTACTTAATGAGATTGAGGGGAAAGAAACTTATATTCCTTGTATTTTCAATTACACTCCGTGTAAGGAGGGTTACAGGCTATAGGATCCCAATACACAACAATGTAATAGTCTATCCAAAACATGTACAGACAAAACATGTATTTTCAAGTACATAACATATACTTTTCTAAACATTTTTAAATTGGCTACTAGCATTGTTTTTCATCAGACAGACAGAGGGAACATCATGTTTGATGAACAACTGCACCGCGAGGCCGTTTTTCCTCCCAATCATTCGTCCAAACACCATTTTGATTACCATCAGATGCCATGGAACCCAATCGACAAGCTATAGATTCAACTTAACCCATTATTCTTGATTTAGTCTCTTGATTGAATTATCAAATGTTGAGAGTTTTATCTTGTTTCGTAGATCAACTCCATTCTAGGTCGAATCAAATCCGGATGCTAGATGAGGAGATTCATATGAGTATGAGGTAGGTGGTCTCGTTCTTTTAGGGAATGTTCATGATATTAATATATACCAGAGTGTTTTGTGCTAATTTTTGGGGAGTTTCTTGATTTATAATTTACCCTTATTGATTCATATTGGTGTTTATGTGATCGAATAAGTGTATTAAAGTATGAATTAGGTTGATTACCTTTGCTAAGTGGCACCACATGGGTGTGTTTCCATTGAAATGACCTTTTTAAGGTCATTTGTTTATGGTTTCCTAGGAGGCATTTATTTTTTACCTTATTGGGTTGTAAAGTATGAAATATATTTATAATGGATTTGCAATTGTGATAAGTTTTCACTGAATTGATTACGAGTCTATTATTAGTGATTTCCCCTTTGCACCATGTTATGCATATGCCTGTTTAAGCATGCTTGGAATGTTTTTCTCGAAATTTGAACCTGACCACATGAGTTAGGTTATGATAAGTCCTTGTAACCTTTTGGATTACATAATAGGATTATTATGTAAATTTTTCCCATGTGATTGATTTATTATTAAACCCAATTGATAGTTTAATTCCCATGTGTTTCTTTGTATATTAATTGTTCCTACATGAGTTATTGGTGTTAAAACACGTGATAGTTTAATTCACATGTGTTTCTTTTTATATGATATGTTCCCACGTGAGTTAATATGTCAAATCCATTTAATAGTTTAATTGACATGTATATGCTTGTATGAAATGATTAAGGAGGGGTAATTTTCAATGGGTGAGCTATAGTATTAGTTAATTGACAAGGTCAGGCTCAGGTTACTAATTGAACCTTATATACCTTTGATGAACCATTGTATCAGTTAAAATAAAATGGATGGGTTCAAGAGGTTAACTATGTAATGGTTGTGAGCATTCCATAGATAGGGTGGTCAGGCTCATTGAGGATTATTTAAAATTTCGAGCGAACCTAGGATCCATAGAGGTGTACCCATGCCGAGATCTATTGGAAAATGATAAATTGATTATTATGTCATCAATTGTTGGTTAATTTTATACGGGGGTATTCAGGACTAGGTTGGACCTAGATACTTTTATATAATCCAACAGAATTGAATAATGAAATGGAATGATTAATGATGTGTCTACTATGAAAAATCCCAAACATGGATTTGGTTTTCTCCTATACTTGGTTATATTGTATTCTAAGACATCTATTGTTTTTACCTTTGAGTACCTTCAAGTTTACTACTTTAAATTATGTACAAAACTTGTTTCATATATTCACTGATAGACTAGCACAAATCTTTGGTGGTTCCCTACACTGATTTAGCCACACAACCTGTTTGGGTAATGTTTTTTGGGCCCAAATAGATTATATTGTTGTAGGTGTTGACAAGCATAAGACCCCTTATACAGGTAATTCATATTCTATTTGGGATAAAAATATCATGTGTCCAATCCAAGTCTTGTAAGTCTTATGATTTTACTTTATTATTTTTGTACCATGGTATTATATCTTGTACTTGATTGCAGTGTATACTGTTTTGGATTCTTTCCTAGAACATGCGACATGAAGCATCATCTATTGTATGTTATGACTTCTGGTTATCTATATTTTCATTCCTCAGTTGTTTAATTCATATGTTGTAATTTACTTCTTCTTATATTGCATATTACTATTACGCTATGCTACACTCTGCTAATGAGGACATAGTATCCAAACTATCAAACCTAATCCCTCATTGCTAGTCAGCAGCCTCTAGCAATTGGGAAAATGTTATTGAGTCCATGTGGACAACTGGTAATGGGGAACGTTTTTGTGGAATCAAGATCTGGGATTTTGCGCTATGTGGTTCTTAGATTTGTAAAGAAGTTGGAGAGTGATTTCCTTTTTATAGTGGATGGGGGTGACACTCTTATAAATACCAAAAGGTATTCATAAATGGGAGGTCTAAACTACCTAAAGTTCCAAAAAATGGAAAAATAATGGATATAGTCTTTTTTTATTTCAACATCCACCACAAAAAATAAGTGCATTATAATAACTAAATTCCTTAACTTCTAAGATTCCCCAATTTTATCATTTTTGTTTTATTAAAGCATCTATTTTTCTAATATAATAATTTTAACCATTATGAATAAAATAAAGTGTAATTTATTAGATAATATAGGGAAACTGAATTATTAATATGATATCAAATTTATAAAATTAAAATGCCCATTTTTTTGTAAATTAATGTTAAAACAAACGCATGTGGTGTGCTAAAATACTTCTTAAACCTGAACTGTGTTAACACCATTTTTACAATATATGAACTAATATTCTATTTAAAAAAGATAAAACGGTCCATTAATAGACCATATATAATATTTAATTAAAATTACACATCACTTTTCCTAATATGTGATTTTTATTAATTTTATATCATTTAATAAAATTTAATTTATTTCAAAATAACAACAATGGAGATTTTACATTATTTATATAATTTAATATTTATAAAATATCAAAACAATATTTTAAATACAATATTTTAATTTTACAGCTAGGTAACATGAATTATAAATCTAAAAAAATAATTAATGATAATAATTCAATCCATACATCTATATTTTAATATTTATAGTATCAAATAAATTAGTTAATTATTAACTAAATAATCACCATGTTGGCATTTATTTTGAATTTTAAGTAACTTAGTCATTTATAAAAATTATTTATAAATTATTATGTTAAAAATAACACATTTATCTTTCAAAAGGATATGTATAACCTAAAATATTAATTTTTTACATAACTAAATGTTTTATAAATTATAAAGGTAAGGAAAGTTCCATTTTTGTCTTTTTTCCTAAGTTAACCATTTATATAGGGAGATTCAATTTAATAATATCTCATTAACCCATAATATTTAAACCAAGGGGGATATACTATAATTATTGGAATCAAATGGATTTTGGTCAATTGTACAAGTCATTTTTGTCTTTAAATTAAGGTATAGTTCCTTATTAAGATTAATTTTACCTTAACCACCGTAATTAATTTTAATCACCTTCACTAATATTTTTAATCAAAAGATATCTTGATCTTGTTAGAAAGAAAATATTATACTCATTCATACAATGTATGTAATATTTTAAAAATTCATATCACAGAAGTAGGAAAATTAAGAATAACGCTAATCTCACAAATGTGCGAGTTAACTAGTTTTAGTAGAAAAATGATCAAAATATTTTTATGTTATTATATTCAATTTCAAATTGATATTTATTATAATAGAAAAAATTGTATTAATATATGAATAATTTATCTAATATTACTTTACAAAAAATTAAAATATAATCTAACAATTATCATTATTAAAAAAAATGGGTTTTTAACTCAATTACATTAATTTTTACTGTCATAAAAAAGGTTTCTATATAGAGAAAAAAAAAAATACTAATCTAAATTTAAAATTCTAAATTAAAAAATGAAATTTAGTTTTAGAAATAATATTCATAAAAGTGTCAAAATTTAGTTTTAAAATAGTATCTCCGTTAAAATGTGATAATGTGTGGTCTTGCGCATAACATAAGCTAATTCAGTGTTTTGTGTAGCGTAAGTTTAACATTGGGTATAAATCATTCTATAAAATAACAATTATTGTAAAAGGAAAATATGTTAATGTCTTGGGGTGTTATATCTAGGATCATTTTCACTTTATATAGTACGATAGTCATATCATAAATTGTAACAAGGAGGTGGTGCATATTCTGGTCCCCATAGATAATGTCCCCACTATTGTCATAACAGTACCACAAGATCAAGAACATATTATGGTTCCCATATAAGTTTATCTCTTATATATAGTAATAGATAATGGGGAAGAATATATTCTTGTTACCACATAAAAATTTAATCTAAATACGTTGGTAGTAGAAGGAGTACATTAGTTGAAACATATCTTTAATTCAATTGAATATATCTTCCAATATAATCTTTAAATATAAGTCAAGAAAAACTATATTCATACTAAAATTCATAAAACATTCAATCATATATGGGATTCTAGAAATGAAATACACTGGTATTTTATTATGGTTACAAATAGTATACATATATTCCTGAACCCTTCACTGGAATACTTCATTTACACAAATAGATATACACTTTAGATAAATAATATATTCTTTTTCCCATTAAGGAATTAAAACAACATATTTTGGTGATGGTTGAGGAATATTATTGGACTCATACCTTTTTCCATTTTTGGTTCATCAGAATAATCTGACCATCACCTCAGTTTAGGAAAATATCTGTATCGTAGATATAATTTCGATACAACAGAAATCTTTAATGGTTAATAGTGATTAATCCTACATCCCTTCACATATAATTTGAGTTTTTTGGTATATTTTGAATACAATAATTCAAAGTAAAATCTTCTATACCTCAAAATCTAGAATGATTCAAGCCCATATTCTTACTCCATCCAGTGAAGGAGAACATCAACACACCAGATAATTAATATATGGTGGGATATTTTAAATCTCTTATTCTAGTGGGAATATAGTTTATGATAGTGAATTATAATAATCAAGATCATGTGAATATTCCCATTCAAATTAGGTTCCATTGGAATATTCAAGTAGTCATATCCAGGCTTGCGTATACACCAACAAATAACTCTTGAACCTCCCAACACATACATTAAGTAACCAAACAATGATTTCATATCATAAAAAAATATTAGATAATTTCATCAGTATATTCTGATGAGAACTCAGAGACCATAAATGTTTATTATAATTTATAAGGGTTCCCACCTTCCATTTGAAAAATCAAAATCCCAATGAGATTATTTTATTGAAAAAATTCACTCGAAATCTAATTTAGATTAGGAGAAGGATGTTGTTCATATCCTGACCAATTCGATAGTTTTTGAGTCCCTACAAAACATGTCATTGGATTACCAGGTATCCACAAGTCTCATTAGAAAGAGTGGGTTATATCAGAAATGGATTATCTCCTAAAGAAACTATTGATAATTTTTTTGGGAAACATTCCGTTTATATCCACTATGGAAATCATCATGATGATGATATCTTACACAGTCTAGGGTATCATTCCCTTATGAAAGTACCTTTATCTAAATAGGTAATAGGAAAATAATTGTTAACTACTTATGGTTCCCCATCAAAATCTTATAATGACCGACCATGATTAGGGGATGATTCAGTACGCCAACTATCATTTTTTCATCCCACATGTCACATTTTGTAATATTAAAAAAAACCGTTGTGGTTGTTCAGTTTGAGGAAAAAAACTCTAAGAATTAGGATAATATTATAGATATGTCGAAAGAGATAATCATGGGTAATATTCACTTAATATTTTTTACCATATTCACATACTAATATGAGTTTCCTTAAGATATAAGAGTTGAATTTATGCACTATATTCATGATATCTTGTGGACTGCTTACTATCACCTTAGGGAGAATCATGTTCCCCATGAGAGATATAAAAATCTCCTTAAGATGGTTGTTGAGATTTTCCAATAGACTGATTCACATACATTTTATGTTTCATAAGAACTATATTTTGAACACATCATAAGAATCTATAACTTTTTTCTCTTGATATATTTAAGACACATAAATATATTATTATGAGTTCTGCCTCTAATATTCACATTTTTTAAAAATAGAATATAACTCACTTCATTTTATGTCACCCTCAAGTAAGAATAATTGTTGGTTACAAGCCTCATGCAATGTAATTTATAGGATCAATGTCATAGGTCTATGAGGAGTATATGATGACAATTTATTGGAGAAAAATTCTAGCACATCTAAATCAAAAAGATAAAAGAATCACTGATAGAAAACCATAATCATATTAGTGTAAGGGATCTAAAAAAGATGAAATGGATTAACATATAAGGAAATTATTTCCCCAATTTGGGGAATATAATTTTTTAAGAAAACATATCAAAGAATGAGATTCAAGCCATCCATATACATGTAAATGCAGAAAAAAATTAATAGTCACCATAATAGAATATTTTTTGAAAATTAAGAAAAAATACCATCCAACAATGTGGAGGAATTTTCATCATATTTAAGTCCACCACAATTGGGATCATCAAAGTAAAAATAAATCTAGGATGTTATAGTGGTAGGGAAAAATCAACCATTTCCTGTAGATCACTGTTAATTTATACCATTACAACATACCAAACAATGAATGTCAGCCTTCATATGGTTTGTAACGCCCCGACCCCAGCTACCCAGAGTCGGTGCATTACTTCGTAACATTGGAATGATCATAAAAGATCATGTCTTGAATGAACGATTAGTTTAGTAGCCTTGGAAACACTAGATACATTCATAAACGTTACATTACATCATAAAGTGAAAAACTACAATAACAAAGTCTCCATAGTCCACACTCATATCCTTTCTGACTATCCCGGCAGGTCATTCATAAAATACTTTTTCACATCCTAGAAAATATTAAAACATTGAAAGGGGTGAGCTCAGATGCTCAGTAAGGATAACAATATTGCGGAAGCTTGCATAAATAAAAATAAACATTTAAGGCAATGTATAACTAAAACAAAAGCCTTTTAAACTTGAACATCAACACAATATGGAAAAAGTAAAATGAGATAATTCCATTTACTTATTCACATGTATATTCTACTGGTCGAATAATCACATACAATATCAATAACCACTTTCATAATGATGGAATGCATAATGCCAGACATTCTAAAACATTTTGTCAAGGCCTCGACCAAGACGTCTAAAATGATTAAGTCCTCGGCCAAAACCATAAATCAAATTGGGAAAGGGCCTCGGCCAATTCCACGTCTAGTTGTCTCATGAGACCTACCGATGCATCGAGGAGCTATAGCGGGCTCCACCCATCACTTATTAAGTCCAATGCATTCCTCATATGAATAGGTTTAAACATATCATAAACCATAACATAATTGTATCACATAAAACATGGATAAAGGAAACATAAAATTTCCACATTTCAATCACAAGATATCAATAGAACACATTGATATAATAAAAATGCTTTCAAAACCATTTTCAATACCAAAATAAAAGAATAATATAACATGGTATTTATTTTTCATTAAAAAGGGTATGGCTTGGAGAGGAATCTGAAACTCAAGTAGTGGTCATGGCAGCGGAGAAGTCGTTGTCTCCACATACGTACGACAAAAACATTCCCCTTTGTCGTTTAGTAAACGCTTCGTATAAAAAAGATTCATTTTTAATAAACGGAAAATTCAAAGGGATTTATACACCGTATAAAAGAAATTTGTGTATAAAAAAAATATGCCTCAATGAAAGGAGATTGAGACGAAGTCATTAAAAAGATCATTTTTAAAATGAAATAGATCTGTTATGTGTATTCACTATATGTACACATAAAGAAAGTACAAATACAATATAGGACATAATAATATCATGACATAATTTGAAAGTAGGAGATTAACCCAGAGATTGGAAATTGGGTAAAGAAATTCCCTTACCTTGTGTCCGACTTGATTCGACCGTTCATTAACCTCCTGAATAATAAACTAGAGTTAATATGTACCATTTTCAATTTCATTATCGTTTTTATATCACTTATTACAATGTTATGAACATTATGTAATTATTTAAGTTAATAACGGTCGTTTTGTCGATTTTTGGTACTTGAGTCAACAATAAACTTCTTATAATTACAAGTTGTTTATGTGGTAGAATATCCATTATCTCCAGAATTATATTCGTGATTTAGATGTCATATATTTCATATATATCCAGTATATTCATTCATTCATAATATTACGTAACATTTAGAGATAAGAAATGAAATGCACCGTTCATGGAGACGGTAAGCCGTACGTACGCATGCACGCTACTTTCATTTCTATTTCGTATTTAATGGAATGAAATCATAATTATATAAAGGTATAATATAGTTCCAGTATAATATCATATATAATATCATTTATTACATCCTTTATACATCCCACATATGGCATTAACGATTCACATCACTTTGAGGGGGCAGTAGTCCGCACTTCCTAAAATGAAATTATCGCGTTTACCCATAATGGAAATAATAAAGTATGCCATAAATGAAAAATACAGAAGCATAAGGAAAACATAAACATATTATATATCATATATAAATATAGTGACATCTTAATGGCCACCTTTGAAGGTGTTATATGAGTGTTGAACAATCATCGTTTCGTGAGGCAAAAATTCACCATCCACAGAAACAGTATGTTTTTTAACCATTAGATGTAGTTGTGTGTACGTTTAGCTCAAATAATTCTTATAAAAACATCCTAGTATATTTATTATACTGTTGTTGTTACAAAAGAAATGAATAAAATGAGTTTAATGGGTTGGAGAAGCTAAATAAAACAAAACAACATTAGAGAAGACATTACCTAAAAATCGGGTAACTCTTGTTGATTTGAGCCAAAGGCTTCCTTGGGAAGAATTCTTCAAAAAGTGAGGCTTCTATGAGTAAGGGAGGTATGTTGGGAGGGTATTTGGGAAGTGCTTGGCCGAGACAAATGGCTTGAAAGTGTGAATGAGGTGGTAGAGGTGGGGGCCTTTTATAAGAGGAGAGGAAGGGCACTCTTGGAAAGTAATAGAATTTTACATTATTATACAATGATTTTCGGCTTCTAAAGGTCCCACACTTATATAATTAGTGTCTAAGGTGATAAGGGTTCTAAATATACCCATCCAATAGTCTTTGGACATGTTTATGCCTTGGATTTTACATTATCTTTTAATTTTATTAAAATCGTTAAATAATGAGGTCATCACTGCATCATAATTATGTCATAAATAATTTAATTTATATAATGTCTAAAAATTATAAAAAAACTACTATGATGTAGGAAATCTTTTTAGCTTTCAAATTACTATTTATAGTCAAAAATATGACTTGTATAACCCCATGTAGAAATTGTTTTAGTAAAACATTTCATGTTTGTGTCATTTTTTACTTTAACATTAAATAAAAGGTATTTATGTCATTTTCCAACTAAAGTGGCTCCATGGGGTCCCCATGTTGACCCATGGATTTTCTTGGTCGTCCATGGCACATAAAATGAGGGTAGGACATGTGTAAAGCTCATCTCATATTATTAAAACATTATTTTTACCTTAAACTACACTAATTATCTCTAATCGCGATTAAGAACATAAAAGTTAATATTCACCAAAAATTATTTTAATCTCATTGAACCACATTTTACTTCTTAATGAAAACCATGTATGTCGGATTTTTGAAAATCAAATCACAGATGTGGTAATATTTCATTTAAATGAAAAATCAGTTATTTAACTACCACTTAGTGGTTTCACTATTCATCAAAAATTGAAGTTTTTCAGAACAATGCCAAAATTTCACCCTAAGCTAT
This sequence comes from Viscum album, assembly GCA_963277665.1. Lineage (NCBI taxonomy): Eukaryota > Viridiplantae > Streptophyta > Magnoliopsida > Santalales > Viscaceae > Viscum > Viscum album. The sequence goes on from OY728141.1 coordinate 1,434,573,827, forward strand.
AACTGATATTCCGAATTCGAAAATGATGTCTATTTTACAAAATTCGAAAAATATAAGTTGTATTAATTAATTTTATAATTAATTCCCACTGTCACAATAAAGAGCGTGTTTTTAAGAAACAATTTATATCAAAAGATAGGCAATTGTTTATGTCCAATGTCAATGTTAAATTAATTCTAATGACCACAATTGGATAAAATGGTAAAAATATATTCTAATTATACTTTAAAACCACTAAATAGTATAATTTATCACTATAAATTATTTTGATTAAAAAAGTTGTTTTAAGTACTTTTCACTATTCATAAAAAATTAGAAGTTCTCAGAAAAATACCAAAAATTCAACATAGGCTAATTTCGATATTCCGAATCCAAAAATAAAGTCCATTTTGAAATATAAAATTTCTATAATTTTAAAAAGTGGTTATTACTATTCATAACAGTTACTTTGATTAGTCGCGGTGTTTTAGAACTCGAAGTTGCGTACAATGCAAGCTATTGCATTATTGAATGAGAAGCGTATCGTGGAAGCTCGGGGTGTTACATTCTCACCTACTTCAATAAATTGAGTCCTCGCAATTTGAAATTTTTTATTTGAAAATAAAAGGTTGAAAATAGAAAATACCTTTGTGGAAAACCCACATCAAAAATAAGGTTAAAAAAATTAAGCCTTAATAAGAGGGAAATGGAAAGAAGAAAGTCACCACCAAATTATGATCTCGATAAGGAGAACATTGATGGCAATTAGAGACATATAATTGGAGGAAAAACGTAAATATTTGTAGGGAGTGATTGAGGTCATCAATCATAATCAACTGTCAAATTGAGGGCCTCAAAGCCTTCAATCTATGTTGATTTAAAATATCATCAGTTCAACAAGACATAAGGTATTAGGATAACACATTTTTTTTGTTTTAATATCCATTTACTAAAGTTTAAGAATTAATTTATTCATTGAATAAGAGATAGGTATATATATATTTATGCTTGACAATTAGAGTTTCAACCTTCAACTCATCTTTCACTCAAAAAGATAATACAACTCAAAAATATTATACTTATCCTAATTGTATAAGGTTACAAATGTTAACACATACTATTTAGATTAGTAAAATTATATTGTAACAACCATGGACTTCTTGTAGGCTAGTGGTAGGGAATAAAGTCCTATCGCACTATGGTTGTGGGTTCGATTCCTGCAGCTTTGTTCGATACGACGGTTTAGGCCCCACCCTGCAGGTTGTCCTTTTCCTAAAACTATAGTATTATAATATTCCAAAAATAATCATCATAAATTTTTTAACCTTAAACAATACTATCCAATGATCAACTTAATCCACTCCAACCTTTATAGTTATCCAAAATACCTCTGTCCAGACTTTCTCTAAAAGGTCTCTTAATTCCAAAATCAATTTATCAGATTCCCCAAACAAAGTAATGTTTCTCTTATTGTCACATACTAAAAATATAATTACCTTCATCATATTAAAACCTTACTGAAATCAACAAGTACTGCAGTACAATCCTTCTATATATATCACATTATTCTAATAACCAGAATATAATCCATGAGTCCAAAAGCACCAATACATTAGTTATTCCGCTTCAACTGTAGTAACAGCATAAGATTTCCCTTGATCCCTTGGCCTCTTCTGAGGTAAGTTTCCCTGACGCTTAGGACATTCATTTTCATAATGCCCCATTTCCCTACAATTGTAGCATTCAACATTGATAGCCTCTTTCTTTCCCTTGCAATCACGCGCCTGGTGACCTTTTTCTCCACATTTGTAACAAACTCTGATTCCTTTTAGGCAAGTACCAGGGTAATTCTTCCCACAATTATCACATATGGAAAATCCTTCTTTCCCCTTTTCCCTTTATCTGTCTCTTGTTCCACCGTTCTCTTCTTCTCTTGCTTTACTTTGTTTTCATAAGACTTAGAGAATTCCTTTTCTATCTTGATACCACATGAGACTATATCCTCGTATGTTGAGAAAGATTGTGATACTAAAGCTCGACGGAGAAAAGGTTTTAACCAATCAAAGAAATGATCAATCTTACTTCTTGGGTTACATATATAATCTGCAGCATGCCTGACTAACCTTGTAAAGCTAGCCTCATAATTTGCGATATTCTCATCCTCCTTTTGCCTCAGACTCAGAAATTGCCTTTCCATATCTGCTCGATGGTCATGAGGAAAGTATTTTTCTAGGAAAAGCTCTTCGAACTCCCTCCATTACATATTTGATACGTCATCATCTTCCTTTATGTTTTGAATCAGCGACCACCACTGATTGGCATCTCCAGTGAGGCGGTAAACTGCCATGACAACCTTCTCCCTTTCGCTACTCCCCAAGGCATGGAATATTTTCTCTAAGGAGTTTATTCATTGCTCAGCTACTAATGTATTTTTACCCCCATTAAATGTAGGCAGTTGTTGCCTCATGAAGCGGTCTAACATTGATCCTCCACGTTGTGGATCAGGGTGATCCAAACGAGTAAAGTTATTATTCATAACTTGAGTGAGTTGTCCCAGTAGGGTAATAAGTTGATCAGCACCAGTTGTATCTCCAGATCCACAATAATTATCTTGAGCAGGAGGGAAATCACTACATGGAGTGCGTGCATTGATATGGTTTCCATTCCTTCCACTAGGCGCAATTTCTAAACAATGGCATAAACTATATTAGTTTATGAATCAAAATACATAATTCCATACTTGTAAGATACTTAACATAAATTGAACTATTTATGGATATAATCCATAAAAATGTTTTCTTTTAGGAAGTATATACTCATAACCCTTCATAGTGGTTTATAAAGAAAATGAGAATTATCCAAAGCATATCCCCCGGGAGTGTCGTAACCAAGAGTGCAGAAAGGCCCGTTGTCGTGCACCAATTCCCGTTCGAGTCTAGCTCAAAGCGGTGTTTTCGGGTTTTACCCCTAGGTACATCTGTGCCAGAGCCGCCTCTACCTGCTCGTATCCAGATAGGGATGCATTTCTCCGAAAACTCAATCATCTCTACAATACCAAAATTCTAGCAAGTTCTTCTATACTAATCCTCAAAGTCTATCTTCGGGCTATGTGCTCTAATCAGAGTTTATCTAAATCTATCTTCCAAGGTTAGTACTAAACTGCCTCTGATACCAACTGTAACGCCCCGACCCCAGCTACCCAGAGTCGGTGCATTACTTCCTAACATTGGCATGATCACAAAAGATCAAGTCTCGAAAGACCGATTAGTTTTCTAGCCTTGGAAACACTAGATACATTCATAAACGTTACATTACATCATAAAGTGAAAAACTACAATAACAAAGTCTCCATAGTCCACACTCATATCCTCTTCTGACTATCCCTGCAGGTCATTCATAAAATACTTCTTCACATCCTGGAAAATATTAAAACATTGAAAGGGGTGAGCTCAGATGCTCATTAAGGATAACAATATTGTGGAAGCTTTCATAAATAAACATAAACATTTAAGGCAATGTATAACTAAAACAAAAGCCTTTTAAACTTAAACATAAACATAATATGGTAAAAGTAAAATGAGATAATGCCATTTACTTATTCACATTGATATTCTACTGGTCGAATAATCACATGCAATATCAATAACCACTTTCATAATGATGGAATGCATAATTCCAGACATTCTGAAACATTTTGTCAAGGCCTCGACCAAGACGTCTAAAATGATTAAGGCCTCGGCCAAAACCATAAATCAAATTGGGAAAGGGCCTCGGCCAATTCCACGTCTAGTTGTCTCATGAGACCTACCGATGCATCGAGGAGCTATAGCGGGCTCCACACGTCACTTATTAAGTCCAATGCATTCCTCATATGAATAGGTTTAAACATATCATAAACCATAACATAATCGTATCACATAAAACATGGATAAAGGAAACATAACATTTCCACATTTCAATCACAAGATATCAATACAACACATTGATATAATAAAAATTCTTTCAAAACCATTTTCAATACCAAAATAAAAGAAAAGTATAACATGGTATTTATTTTTCATTAAAAAGGTATGGCTTGAAGAGGAAGCCGAAACTCAAATAGTGGTCACATCGGTGGAGAAGTCATTGTCGCCGCATACGTACGAAAAAATCATTCCCTTTTGTCGTATAGTAAACGCTTCGTATAAAAAAATATTCCTTTTTAATAAACGTAAAAGTCAAAGGGGTTTATACACCGTATAAAAGAAATTTGTGTATAAAACAAAATATGCCTCAATGAAAGGAGATTGAGACGAAGTCCTTAAAAAGATCATTTTTAAAATGAAATAGATATGTTATGTGTATTCACTATATGTACACATAAAGAAAGTACAAATACAATGTAGGACATAATAATATCATGACATAATTTGAAAGTAGGAGATTAACCCAGAGATTGGAAATTGGGTTAAGAAATTCCCTTACATTGTGTCCGACTTGATTAGACCGTTCTTTAACCTCCTGAATAATAAACTAGAGTTAATATGTACCATTTCAAATTTCATTATCATTTTTATATCACTTATTACAATGTTATGAACATTATGTAATTATTTAAGTTAATAACGGTCGTTTTGTCGATTTTTGGTACTTGAGTCAACAATAAACTTCTTATAATTACAAGTTGTTTATGTGGTAGAATATCCATTATCTCCAGAATTATATTCATGATTTAGATGTCATATATTTCATATATATCCAGTATATACATTCATTCATAACATTACGTAACATTTAGAGGAAAGAAATGAAATGCACCGTTCATGGAGACGGTAAGCCGTACGTACGCATGAACACTACTTTCATTTCTATTTCGTATTTAATGGAATGAAATCATAATTATATAAAGGTATAATATAGTTCCAGTATAATATCATATATAATATCATTTATTCCATCCTTTATACATCCCACATATGGCATTAACGATTCACATCACATTGAGGGGGCGGTAGTCCGCATTTCCTAAAATGAAATTATCGCGTTTACCCATAATGGAAATCATAAAGTATGCCATAAATGAGAAATACAGAAGAATAAGGAAAACATAAACATATTATATATCATATATAAATATATTGACATCTTAATGTCCACCTTTTAAGGTGTTATATGAGTGTTGAACAATCATCATTTCGTGAGGCAAAAATTCACCATCCACAGAAACAGTATGTTCTTTAACCATTAGATGTAGGTGTATGTAAGTGTAGCTCGAATCCTTCTTATAAAAACATCCAAGTATATTGGGGATACTGGTGTTGTTACAAAATAAATGAATAAAATGAGTTTAAGGGGTTGGAGAAGCTAAATTAAACAAAACAACATTAGAGAAGACATTACCTAAAAATCAGGTAACTCTTTTTGATTTGAGCCAAAGGCTTCCTTGGAAAGAATTCTTCCCAATGTGAGGCTTCTAGGGGTAAGGGAGGGAATTTTGGAGGGTATTTGGGCAGAGGTTGGCCGAGCAAAATGGCTTGAAAGTGTGAATGAGGTGGTAGAGGTGGGGGCCTTTTATAAGAGGAGAGGAGGGGCACTCTTCGAAAGTAAGGGAATTTTACATTATTATACAATGCTTTTCGGATTCTAAAGGTCAAAAACTTATATAATTCGTGTCTAAGGTGATAAGGGTTCGAAATATACCCATCCAATAGTCTTTGGACAAGTGTAGGCCTTGTATTGTACATTATCTTTTAATTTTATTAAAATCGTTAAATAATGAGGTCATCGCTGCATCATAATGATGTCATAAATAATTTAATTTATTAATTGTCTAAAAATTATAAAAAAAAACTATGATGTATGAAATATTTTAAGATTTGAAATTAATATTTATAGTCAAAAATATGACTTGTATAACCCAATGTAAAAATTGTTTTAGTAAAAAATTTCATGTTTGTGCCATTTTTACTTTAACATTAAATAAAAGGTATTTATGACATTTTCCAACTAAAGTGGCTCCATGGGGTCCCCAAGTTGACCCATGGATTGACTTGGTCGGCCATGGCACATACAATGAGGGTAGGACATGTGTCAAGCTCATCTCATATTATTAAAACATTATTTTTACCTTAAACTACACTAATTACCTCTAATCGCGATTAAGAACTTAAAAGTTACTATTCATCAAAAATTATTTTAATCTCATTGAACCACATTTTACTTTTTAATGACAACCATGTATGTAGGATTTTTGAAAATCAAATCACAGAAGTGGGAATATTTCATTTAAACGAAAAATCAATTATTTAACTACCACTTAGTGGTTTCACTATTCATCAAATATTGAAGTTTTTCAGAACAATGCCAAAATTTCACCCTAAGCTATAATTGATATTCCGAATTCAAAAATAATGTCTATTTTACAAAATTCCAAACATATAAGTTGTATTAATTAATTTTATAATTAATTCCCGCTGTCACAACAAATAGCGTGTTTTTAAGAAACAATTTATATCAAAAGATTGGCAATTGTTTATGTCCAATGTCAATGTTAAATTAATTCTAATGACCACCATTGGATAAAATGGTAAAAATACATTCTAATTATACTTTAAAACCACTAAATAGTATAATTTATCACTATAAATTATTTTGATTAAAAAAGTTGTTTTAAGTATTTTTCACTATTCATAAAAAATTAGATGTTCTAAGGAAAATACCAAAAATTCAACATAGGCTAATTTCGATATTCCGAATCCAAAAATGAAGTCCATTTTGAAATATAAAATTTCTATAATTTTAAAAAGTGTTTATTACTATTCATAACGGCTACTTTGATTAGTCGCGGTGTTTTAGAACTCGAAGTTGCGTACAATGCAAGCTATTGCATTATTGAATGAGAAGCGTATCGTGGAAGCTCGGGGTGTTACATGGTTAAGATAAAACTAACTAGAAGTATCATCATTTTTCATAAAATTTTATGATATTACTTTACAATTAGGGACAAACTCGATAATAATCTTCAAAACCTATGCACATGTAACTCTATATAGGAAACTCATATAGTAATGGATTAATGAAAATATCAATCCTCAAATGTGTCTAAAGCACAGTTTTATACAAAATAATGTGAAACCCAAAATAAATCTCTGAATATCTCTTTGAATATTTTTTAATTGTGGTGAAACCCAATAAAATTTTGAAGTACACAATAATATGTCTAAAACCATCAAACATTTCACAGTTAACATCCCCAATTCCAATAGGGTAGAGGATAATATCAATCAAGGGGAACAAGAAACCATATTGAATTTTTGTCATGGGACTGACACTGATCTACTCATAAGGGAAGGCGGTTGCTCCCAAAAATAGAGAAAAAAAATGAAACATGGAAGTCCAATGCACTAAACTACCACCCATGAATCATAAATATGTGTTGGATAATGGTAAAGTGGAATTTTCATCCCATGATCCTCTGAATGGTACAGATTTTCCATCCAATTAAGATATAATTATTTGTTATATGGTCATGATTGAAGTATTTAGGTATCTCAACACTGAGCAACTTTAGAGTAATATTACAAAAAAATAATATATATTGATGGGAAGATAATTTTTTCTTTTAATTGGAGTTCTTAAATAAATAATGAATATTCCATCAGTAGGAGAGAAATATTATATAACTTTCAATTTCTCACAGTAAATAAAAGATTACCATGATACATCAATTAAGGTTATTCTATATTTCTTTCATATGGAATCTGATGTATCATAGAATTATATTTTTGGACCAATAATTATTTTTCTAATATAGAAAGGGAAAAAAAGAAATCATTCCATATATGGAATTACCTATAGTGAATAATCATGTTTCTCTATAATTGTAGATACCACCATAGTCATTCAACTTAATCCAATCCCTCATTACATGGATGAAAAAAATTAAAATATACAAGTGATACAGTTGTATGGAAAGGAATCTGAACCCTAAATGGGTGTAGGAACCCTTCCTCTTACTAACATTCAATGTCCCACTTTCATTACGTTTAAATGTGGAAATGGTACAAACAGAAAGTAGACACATTTTGTGTCTCATTTTGGGATCCTAATGGGATCAATTAAGTAGAAAAAATCATCCAAAATTTGATGCTTCGAGATATTATTAGATAACACAAATATTAGTGGGTATTATATTAATTCTACCTATTCAACTGATAATTAGAATGATCAGTTTCTTTATTTTATATTTTAATTTACCTCTCCATTAAAAATGATGATGATTTCAATCAATTAAAACTATAAAAAACACTAGAATAAAATTTTATTATATTTTATTATCAATTGGATGGGTCTCACATATTCTATAAATATATGTATCTCTTTTATTATTTTTTGGTAGTGTTATGTATGATGAATCACTATTACGATTTTCAAACAACCCTCATCTCGTAGAATTTTCATGGATAATTTAAATAAATAGATTTGAAATATTATTGATTTGATGATAGTCTTTATCATAAGAGGTATACCATCTAATCCTTGGTTACTAACTAGAATATAATATTGGTTAATGTACAAATAGAAACTATCACACACATTCCACCATTGGTGTAATCCATAGTCTCTAATCCCTCCAAATATTTCTTGGTTTTTATCCTTGTGTGACCACAAAAAAAATGATGCCATATAATGATGCATATGAAATAAAATTTTCAGCGACATTATGATGATATTAAAATTTATAAATATGTATTGATGTTGTATCATGTCACATGATATTTTTTACCATCCTTGGAAAACAATGTGTATAAATTTATCAAAAATAATAATCCAAAGGTGATTGATCCTAATGATACTCCAAATTACATCCGATATCATATAATTTTATAGAATATTATTGAAGGACATTATTTTTCCTAGAAATACTAGAAAATATGTCTGAATATTGGGAATTTTTATTTGGAAAACATCAAGAACATGTGGATTTTGTCTCCACTATACCATAGGATATTATAGCGACCTAACCCTACATTGGCCAGAGCTGGTGTCTTCAATAAATTAAATTAGAATGATTACAAGGGATCAATACCGGAAGGATAGAGAATTTTGTGTTCTTCGTAATCTAGATAGACAAATTCAACACTTATTTCAAACGAATACACTAATTACACCATTTTTTTCTTCTTTCAACATTAATAACTTTGTAGGTAACTCCAATACATCTAGTAATTCCCTACATATATTTCATAGTACACATCATCGATTCTTGGGGAAATAAATAAATAAGGGTGAGCTCAAATTCTTAGTAAGAGAAAAATATAGAAGAAGAAATAATGATTCAAGGAGAATAATCATTGTGTAATGTTAAATAACTGAACAGACATGCCCTGTAATAAACCAACATAATAGAAGTGTTTAAACAATATGTAAAGGAAATAACTAAGAACACATTTCATTCAAACAACTAGGTAAGGAAAATAAATATGGAAAGGTAATAAACAAAAACAAATTTCATCTAATGAAATGAAAAGGAAATGGATCTATAGATTTGTCGATGAAAAATATCACGGATGAATGATAACTGAAACTAATATGAGGGAAATGAATTAGCAATAGACTTCCTACTTGAGGCACATTAAAACCTATAATATCAATACCTTTCACAATACATTTGAAAACTATATATAGAAACCTATTTAATTTATTTAACTATTTTTTCTCCTCTAACCTATTGATGCATCAAGGAGCAATATAAAGTCTAGGATCCACCCGTTATTACTAGTACAATGCATTCCTAATATAGAATAATCAAAATAAACAATATTCCTTATCAAATATCTATATTAAATAAATATAAAAATAAAATAATTATCAAAGTAGAAACCGTATGTAAAATGATATATGGTTTAGGAAATATTAATATTCATGATAAATGAAATGGATAATTATGGGAAATTCATGGTTTAATGATCACAAGAGATTAAATATTTCAAGGTGAATAACAAATGATCCAATGAAGTGAATGTGAAAATTATACATGTCTAGATCAGTAATAAACAACCCAGAGGAATAATTAGGATTGTATCAACACTATAAATCCCAGGTAGAGTAGAAATAAATGGGTTTTGTTGCTTATGAAATAAATACTATAAAACGATATATTAAAAACAATTTTGAGTATAATAACCTTTTATTATGATTTTTTTAAAAAAACAATTATTTGAAAAGCAATTATGAAAAAAATTTCTTTAAAAATTAAATTTTAATATATGAAATGGATGATTTAAATAAAAGAAAATGATTAAATTCTTACTTACCATACGAGGTAAAAAAGAACATTCTTTTTATATGATAAAATTTTAGAAAAAGGACATGTTCAGAAAGAAACAAGAAGATTCCTCTGAAAAAATAGTTAAAATATAAATGTAATAAAAATATTCACCAAGTAATTTTAAAAAAATGGATCCATTTTAATAAAAAAATATTTTTAGAAGAAATCATTTTCATTGACTAAAGAGAGAAATAATGTTGGGTTTTTTGAAAAGCATTTTCTAAAACACAATGAGTACCTAAGTTTTGGAAATGATACTAATAATTTATAGAGGTATTGAGTATCCATATTATAGGAAATTTAATGTTTTTTTGAACAATACTTATATAATTTCCTATAAATAAAATACCATTGAAATATCATTAATGTTATTGTTGAGTAAAATAATCATTAAACTTACCAAATTGTCCCACACCACTTTGAAACATTTTAAATCATAAAAATAAAAAAGTAATAACCTTAAATTAAAGTTTAATATACCATGATAATAGAAGTATTAATTATATTAATAACATAAGGGGCTATTGATACACCACAAAAAATATGTATGTGGTGAACATGACATTTATCTCATAGATGTATAAAAGGTGAGATAAGAATCCCTTACCTTGTGTTTCAATTTGGGTGAACTTAATTTAATGTTCAAAATAATATAATTATATTAATATTATACATTATTGATAACATTTTTTTTGTTTATTGTAATTTTTTTTTCACTTCTTACTATTTTTAATTCAACTATATAAATACTTATGTTTACGTTGGGTGTTTTGGCCAAATTCAGTTTATTTGTCAAAAAATGACATTGGTAGGTAAACTATGGTCAAAGGTTACATTATATTACATATAAAAAGAATAATAATTACATAATTATCATATTAATAATTTAATTATAATTTTAAAACCAATAATTAAATATGGTATGAAAAATTAATCAACATTACGATCATATAGACTCTAGACCGTAAATACGCATGAGTAACATTCTAATTATTCAGTGATCATTATAGAATGAAATAAAGTAACACTATATCATTCCTGAATGATCATTACACCATAAATAAAATTTTATTAAATAATATATAATTATATATATAATTATTTTAATGTAAAATGAATCACATTGTTTTGAAGAGGCAATAGTCCACACGTCTACGAATTGCGTTATCAATTATTAATTGCATGAAAGGGTAATGACAAAAATGATGTATATATATTATATTTAAAAAAACAAAACTATTTCATGAATATAATATATATGTTTCTGCATAAAATATTTTTAATTGAACCCATACTTTATACATTCCATGTATAGTGTGAAAAATCACATCGCATTGAGGGGAGGTATTCCACACTTCGTCAAATGATGTTATCATATTAATGTAAAATGGAATGTATTGAAGGTATCTGTATTATATGGATTAATGAATCATAAATAAATATTAAATATCATATATAAAAAATATAAATAGAGTGACCATCATAATGGCCACTGTGATAGGTGGTAAATGAAAAATTAACAATCATCATTTTGGGAGGCAATATTTCACCATACAGAGAAACAATATGTTCATTACCTATTATATAGAGGTGTGTGTTATTCTAGGTATAACCCTATAATTAATAATATAATAGTATATTTATGATAATTTTGATGTTATAAAATCATGCAATGAATATATTTTAGGTATTATATAATTAAAATGAAACTGGTGATCTCGAGAGAAGATGTTGCCTCTTAATCAGGTAACTTCTTTTGGTTTGTACCAAAAGGCGTCCATGGAAGGATTTATACACAATGTGAGAATTCTTATTCATGGAAAGATATATTTTTAAGATATATGGGTAGATATTGTCTAAATCAAATTAGTTTTATTAGTTTGATAAATGGGGAGAGGTGGTGGAATTTTAAAAGGGAGGAAAATTACTCACTTGATATTTGTGAAAAGAAGTTAGGCGTAACCATGTTTTTACCTAAAAAATAATTTAAAACCAACAAAACTAAATAATTTAAGGTTGGTGGACTATTTATTTGAATATAATGGTGTTTGGACAAGTGGATAGGTTTTTTAGGCTATTAAATTAAGGGATTAGTCCTTTATTAAGCTTAATTATACCTTAACAATTGTAATTAATTTTTATTACAGTCACTAATATGCTTGGTCAATTTTTTTGGTTTATTAGAAATTATAGAATAATAAGATTACAAATATGAAATCCATTTTTCCTAATTTAAATCATTAAATTTATAGAAATTGATATAAATTTTATCCCACATGCGGGGTGATAATGGGGGGTTTTAAAGTAAAAACGTTCTGAAGTTAACTATGTTTTTATAATCAATTTCAATGTGAAATTTATTAAATTTACATAAATGGTATTAATTTATAAAAATACTTTATTATTATATTTTTTTAAAAGTAAAATAATATTTTATCGTTATAAATAAATTATATGGAAAAACAATTTTGAACAAAAATTCAATATTTTTAACCATTCGTTAGAAAATGAAATGTTTCCAAAATCTATCATAAAAATATCCAAACCTAATTATATTGATTATATTTTAAATGAGTAGTTCATTATAAATCATTAAATCTATTAATGTGTCAAAATTCATGTTTAAAATTGGGTCTCCCTTAAAATTTGGTAACATTACCTTAAAAAAAATATGGGGTTTTATGTGTAAAATAGAGTTTGTGATTATATTTTCTCAATTAAACCTAATGGAAGAATATAAGAAATATATAATTTAATATATAACATAAATATTAAATTAATATCATTAATAAATTGTAATTAATTAATTTTATTAAGGAAAAACTCCTTTATAAGAATAAAAATGTAATTATATCCATTTAAATCTAATTGGTTCTTATTTTTTTATCATTAATTATCACCAATGAATGAATTTTATATTTTTATAAACCATAAATTTTTATAATTTAATTAATAATTTTCATAAACTCTAACATAATGGATAGGATATAACATATTATATTAAATAATAATATTTTAATAAAACAATTATTTTTTTGGTGAAAATCAGTCTTTCATGTAATAAAAGCTATTGAGGATGGTCTCTCTTGCGTGTAACACAAGATATCAAAGAAGGTAACTAATTTGTGATATGCAAGATATAAAATATATTTAATTAGTTTAATATAGTAAATATATTATAATGTATCCATATATTATATTACCTTACGTGTTTGATGTCATGCATCATACAAGCTATTTAATAAAAGGATCTTAATTTAGATTTTCAGGCCATCACATTCTCCCCACCTTATTTAAATTGCATAATTGTAATTTAATCTTGATCATCATGATAAATGGTTTGATACTTCCAATTTTTGAAATCCCACATCATGAGAACGATTTTTAAGGAATCCTCTATAAAAAAGATAATTGATTGTACAAAGGTCACATCGATTACCATGTAAGTAGGTCTCTAATAAAGAGAACATCAGTATAATTTACAGATACATAGTTTGAGAAAACATGTAAATATTTTTAGGTAGTGAATGAGGTCATCAATCTAAAAAATTTAATGTTCAATTGAATTTTTAGGGAATAAAATCCATAAATCTTTAAATATTTAAAAGGCCATCAGTTAAATAGGAATTAATGTATTAGGAAAAATATTTATTTTTTATGTCATTTCCCTAATGTTGGGTAATTGTTTTGGCCTAGAATATAAGGAAATATTCCAATATGATAGGTTTAAATTTCTTATGAACAATCATAAATTTTGGTTATGCTTCGATCAAATTCTAATTCATCCCTTTACGATGTGAAATTAATTACCAATAATGATTTCTAATTTCTAAATCACTAAAAGAAACTTTTAATGAATCATAAAGACTATAAGAGATAGAAAAGTCTAACTATTTGTCTACAAATAACTTACAATACCAATATTGTAAATATGTTCATCTCTAATCCTCAAAATTGATACGACTGGTTCATAAATAACATTATTTTTTCAAATTGATTAACTAAAAATAATGAAAAATTAACTAGGAAATTGCATAGGTCAGTGGTTGGCGTAAAACCCGTATAATGTTTCAGTCACTGGTTTAAGACCCACAACCTTACAGGACTTGATAGGTTGTCACCCAGTATACATGTTTTTCTTTTATCAAACCATATTAATATAATTATCAAAATAAATATGATGGACATCCTTTAAATAAGGGTAATTACTAAATAGCTTTACTAATGTATTCAATACAACCTCAATACATAATTATATCATCCACTTATTTACACACAGATCCTTCCTTAGTCTAGTGTTTATTATCTATAATAGGGAATTGACTTAGGTATTCTCCAGGTTCCCCACACTTATGAAAATGAACTATAAAGGAATTCATAGGAAGATCCTCATTTCCTTCCATCATATTCTTCATTTTTCTTTGATAATCCTCTACATTATTTCCTTCTTTCTCACACATAATGAATTATCATATTCCATTGAGACACATTCCTCGATAACTCCTTCAATGATTCTCACATGTTGGATATTGAACCTTATTTTTTTTGGTCTCCACCACACAATATCTTACCAAGATTCATCACTATCTTCTTTTCTATGTTTATGAGTTTGTAATGGTATACACTGTTTATCATATTTTTGGAAAAATAATTTGGAATATACAAAATATTCATCACTACATTCCACATATCATTTGATTTTTAATTTTCACCACATTCTCCTTCATGTTTGGTGTTATCTTTAATCATTCGGGTTCTAGCCATTGACTAAAACCAGAGAGAATTGTGTGAAGAAAAAATAACCAGTTTGAGAAAATAATATATAAGATATCAAAATCATGACAACTTATTTTTAAATCCAAATAAAAAAATTTAAACCATTATTATTCATTTAATTATCTATTCAAACCCATTATAATGGTTTAGTAAGAAAATATGAATTATCATAAGAATATCCCTTAGGTGTGTTAGACCAGTTTCATAGTAAGGACTGTTTCCATGTACTATGTTATATCGAGTCAGGCTCATAACACCTTTTCTATGTTATTACCCCTATGTACATATATTCTATTACCATTTATACTTATAGAATCTAGAAAGATATGTAATTCAATTAATACCCACAAAATATATTGATGTGAGATGCATGGGGTGGCCTGATCATCAGGAAGTAGGGTGGTGGATGAAGAATGAAATTCAGGGATAAGTGGAAGATGATGGGTATGGATATTGGATGCATTTAATCAACAAAAACTATAAGGAGTGCATCCTATTATTTATAAAACACACTGAATGGAGGAATGTGATGACAAATTGACACAATAATGAGCTTGGGTTGAGACACGGAATTGGGGGCTTTGTGATCGTGGATCTCCAAGCTAACTTGTATATTGACAAGGAATTAATGTGAAAGATAATGGGGCATATTTTAATCAATACTCACAAAATAAAGAGAAAAAAAATCATAATCTCTAAATTACTATGTTCAATTCATTAAATGTTTAATGGGGGTGTTTATTTATAGCCATGTGGGTTGTGACATAGTTAAGGGTCTATTACCCTGAAGTCATAAAGGCTAAACTACTTTGTTCCATTAAATTTAAAATGATAATGTCTATCAAAGGCATTTTTGAAAAGTATCTCAAAACCTTCCATCTATATCCCACCAGATCTGTATTGGAGTGCATATCCCACTACATATGACTTTGGTGTCCAAAGATGCCATTCTAGAATCCTTATGTTGGAAAGCCTTCCCAAATTCTAGAAGCTATGTGGAACAAGAATTAAACATCATGTTTGGGCTAGAATAAGAGATATTATATTCCCATTTCCTCTATCCATCTATGGAAATATCAATTGGTCCTTTAATAAAATGAGATGGGCGCGCATTGTATCATTTAACCTCTTTAATATCCCACTTGTCATCAAGCCTTGAAAATCCAACTCCTCCTCCCACACAAGCGACCTGGTACCTTCTATATGATTCTCATCATCCTACCCCTCTAGAAAAGGATTTTTCCTTGACTCTTCATCCTTTACACCCCAAAAAAAGAGAAATATCAAAAACATAAGTGTAATTTACACGATACTCACATCATAAAGCGAACTTGTAAGCATTGTTGTTATTCTTCTAAAGAACTCAGAATGATATATATCCATGTGGCATAAGTTTTGATTTTTTTCTTTTCTAGAAATCATTCCTTTAGCATGTGAATCCAAATTACAACACCATTCTTGAATAACACTGTCTTTTGAACCTTGATTGCATGTTCAATGTATTTTTTGGTAATCAGTCGATATTTTTCCATGCCTTTTCATGGATTTTCATGATTTATTCAAAATTCTCTTTCATATCCATATTAGTTGATTCCTATATAGGTAAAGGGAGTAAATAAATAGGGGAAAGTGGTTTAAATCCACAAACAATTTCATACAGGAAAAATTAATTAGTGGAATTCTTGGCCCTGCTATATGCGTATTCCATATTTGGAAGACACTCCTCCTAATTCTTGAGATTATTCTTAACAATTTTCAGCAAAAGGGATGATGGTGTCTGATTCACCACTTATAGTTTCCCATCTTTTTGTGGATGAAAAGTAGTGGAAAAAAGTAACTTCATAATGAGTTTTCTCTATATGGTCTTCCAGATGTATATAATGAATTTTGTGTGTCGATCTGACACAATATTCCTTGGAATTACATGGAGTTTGACGACTCTCTAAAATATAAGTGTTGCAATATTAATGGAATCATCTATTATGTGAAAAGGAAAAAAATGTTCCATTTTAAAAAACTAATCCACCAAAAAAATGGAATCTATCCCCCACTTGGTCCTTAGTAACCCTATAATAAATTACGTTGATATGTCCTCCCATTGTTTTTTAGAGATTAGGAAAGGAAGATATAATCAATGTGGGTTCAGTTTTGATTTTGATTTATGGAAAACAATGCACTTTCCCACAATTTTTTTCAATATCTATAGATATCCTACGAAAATAGAAAATGCTCACTATGAACACTTAAAATTCATGCAACCCCAAAATTTCCCATTAACTAACCATAATCTGACTCCTTCGGTAAAAGTAAATGGGTAAAGAAATTGGTAATGGAAATCTTATCAATTGAAAATAAGATTGTAACAAGTAAAAAAGAAAATTTCACAACTAAATAATGATTTTCAATGTTCATAAGGTTCTATAAAATCACTATTAGTGGTATTTTAATCCTTAATTCATTCAAACCCAATGAGTGTTTAATCCAACAATGAAAAAATATCATTTGAACATGAATGTTCATCGACCAAAATATCTTCATTAAGCTTTTTATGATTTATAACATATGGAAATTATTCAATGAATTATATCCATATATCATGTATCCTATTTAGTTAATATTGGATCCTAATTTATTTATGATCCCCATGATCAGAATAGATCATAAATTATTTAGTCCAAATATAATGTTTCCATGTTTCTAGAACTAAAAACAATACGTACTACTCTTTATCATATGTAGCATAGTTTAGAGTTGGTCCATTTATCTTCTCACAAAAATAAGAAATATGCTTACCTTCCTATATGAGAACTCCACCAATACCAATTCTACATGCATTGTATTAAATTTCAAAGGTGTTTCCAATGTATATGAGAGAATATAGAGGTGGGAGGGTGAGTCAATCCTTGAGATCATGGAAAGATTTCTGTTGAGTTTCCCCCCATTTTAATGGATCATTATTTTTTTCAATTAATTCAATGGTGCTGCTAGTGTCTTGAAGTCTTTTAAAAATCTCTTGTAAAAACTAGAAATACTTTGAAAACTTTTTACCTACCCAGTGGAGGTTGGAGTTGGCCATTCATGTATTTCTTTGATAGACTTGGTTTCAACTCAACTCCATTGTAGCTTACAATATGTCCAAAGAAGAGATATTATCGAGGAAAAATTAACACTTATTGATGTTTACAAATAAGTTTTATTCCATTAAAACATCTAGGACTTTTCGTATGTGATCTACATATTCATGCAATGTCCTACTATACACCAGAACATCATCAAAGTAAACTATAATAAATTTGCTCATATATTGACATAAGACAAGATTTGTTAACCTCATAAAAGTTCTATGTAAAATTGTGATACCAAAGGGAATGAATAACCATTCATGATGTCCATGTTTTGTCTTAAATTCCATTTTCCACTCATCTTTATATTTCATACTAATTTGATCGTATCTACTTATTAAATAAATTTTTGATAAAATAGTAGATCTATTTAACTCATCTACATTTCATCTAAACTAGGGAGAGGATAAAGATACATTTTTATGATGTTATTGATGTCTCTATAGTCAATGCATATTCTCTATATTCCATCCTTCTTTGGTACTATAAGCACATGTACGACACAAGGACTAAGGCTATCTCTGTCATATCCCACATCCAAAAGCTCTTGAACATTCCTTTCAATTTCTTTTTGTCTCCTCCTTGTTGGTGAGATATGTAGGGTGGTTAAGTAGTGATGCTCTGGGTATGCGGTCAATTTGATGAAAAATACCTCTAATGGGTGGAAAACCCAGTGGAAGCTCTTCTATAATGAAATCAACAAACTCCTATAATAAAAAGTCACCAACATTTGGAAAAGGGGATAAGTAATCCGTATTTAAAAATGCCTCTTGGTACATGAGTACTATGAGGGTTTGCTGTGAAAACAAAAACTTCCTTAACCTCAAACTTTTTCCATCATAACACTTTTCTATTCTCTCAAATAATATTTCCCTCTTGATTTTGGTTTTCCCTCCATTTATTTTCTTCTATCATTTTATCTCTTTCCCTCAATATATAATTTTTCATTTTTACTCTTTTTATCTTCATCACTCAATTTTTTTCTTCTCTTTGAAAATATGATCTTCCAAAAAAAATTTGGGGACATGGGGTTGAGGGTTATAGGTTCCCCTATGAGTAAAAATGAGTGATGGTTCAAGAATCCCTCATTAGTAACACACTGATCATACTGCCACAGTCGACCCAACAACATGTGTAATTCCTTAACTAGAACAATGTTTCATAATACCTAATACTTTTATTTTCCAATACAGAACAATACCTCCCCCAATTTGGAAACCTTCATCTCTCAAAAATAATTCAACCACTAATTCCTATATGGATGTTTATGCCTGAAAGATGGAAGTCCCAACTTCTCCACCAACTCACTGCTCGCTACATTTCTAGAGATTCCTCCATCAATAATATCACTACATACCATACAATAGATCTTGCACTGTTTATGGTAATGGTTCTCCCGCTGCTCCTCTTCCATGGTCATTTTTGTGGTTAGAACTCCCTTAGTGTCAAGAATCTTACCATCTTCCAACAATTATCCATTATCAGTTTCAGGAGATTCTTCATCTTCCTCCTCTATGCTCTCTCCCCTGGTCTCCCATTCTCCTTTCATGTTGATGTTCATGGTGCACCGATCTAGAAATTTACTAGTGGTGTGACCCATCCTTGACATTTGAAACCCTGAATATACTGATTCCTTGTTTTGATATCCTCAAATGTGTGTTTCTCTAGTAAATGATTTACCTTATAAATTTTGAAATCAACCACCTCTTTTAACATTGATGAATCTCCAATCTCCATCCCCGAATTTATCCATGGCCTGAAAGGGGTAGTGGGTTTCCTCGCATTGCTCATATTTTTGATATTTTGACCAAACATGGTGTCTTAGTAGATCATATTCATATCTATTCATGGGGGTATGTGTCCATTTGATTAGAAATCTCCCGATTGAGCCCACATAAAAACCGTGCCATAGTTGCCTCTAGATCCTCCATGATGTTTCCCGGAATCATGGAAATTTTCATCTCCAAATAGTAATATTTTACAATCTTACTCACATGGGTGAGAAAATGATATTTTTTTATTGATATATCTAAAAAAATGCGTGGGAAAAAATGCTTCTACATGGAAAAATTCATGTCATCCCATGTTTTGATGAGACATACAAGATATATAGCCTTCTCCTTTTGCATTTGACTCCACCAAATTAAAGCATAATCAGAAAATTCAAGTGAATCAAGTTTAACATTTTTCACCTCAGAATTTGTGTGGCATGAAAAACCCTAATTGATCTGCATATCCCACTCCAAGTATTCTTTCAGATCTCTTTTACCTTGAAATTAATAGACTTTCACATTGATATCTCTAAGAAGGTCATCATCAGGTAGCCTCCTTTAGCCTCCTCTATGTTGTTGGTATAAACTCCTCATTTGAGGGACATTATAGAAATCACCATGAATTTTTTAAATCTCCTCCTACATGATGTGGGGGAAGCGTGGGGTCGGATCATGCAACATGTTATCATGGATCATCCTCTGGCATGGTTAATTATACGGGTTGTGAATCCTCTCATGTAGCACCTCCAACTTCTGATCAAGAAGGCTCTCGAAATAGCTCATAAAAACATTCATTTGGAGAGATGTAGCTTTGGGTGGAAGAGATATACTTTAACTTCCTTCATCACTAGCATGAGTAATTCTCTTCCCATGATCATCAACAATGATATTTTATACAAACATGAACACACACACACACACACACAAGAGTTATACACTCATTCCCAAGACATGTACACACTCACATACACAATAATACACACTCAGACACGTAATAAATACACACTCATGCACCCAAGAATACACACTCACAAATACAATATTTACACACTCACACACACAAGTATTCACACTTACAAATGTGAGAAATACAAACTCGCGAACATAAGAATACACACTCACACACACAAGGATATAGACTTATGGGTATTTTTTCACTTAGGTCTCTCCACTCTCAACACTCAATGTAAATCCCACGATCTTATGAAATATAATACATTGTTTTGAGAAATCACATGACACCCATACTTCCCCAATCATGATTTTTCTAGGGGATAGATTCACACAATGTGATTTAGTGGTAAAGGGTTTAAAAAGGGTAAAGGGTGAGAATATGGTAGAAAATATGGGTAAAAGTTGAAAAGGGGTAGAAAGTTATGGATGTGGGTTTTGACCTGATTATAAAAGATAATAAAAAATTAAAAAAATATGAGCCAAATATAATATTGGGATGAAGTAAACTGATTGAGAAATTGATGTAGGGAAATGGAAATACCTAATAATGTAAATCACAAAGAAGTAATTGTATCCAAAATTTTGTCTATTTTTTTCTCAAATCTCCCCAGAAAGTGTTGTGCATCAATTTTTATAGCACAATATTATTTAATGGAGAGTAATGTATTTTCTTTTTGAAATATCTCAAACAAATGATGAGTGTAATTTTGAAAATCACAAAACGACGAGTTGAGATATTTTTTCAGATAGAAATCACAAATAAGGAATTAAATGTGAATGAAATATGGATGAATTATTGGATCAATGTAAAAATATTTCAAAATTGCACAACATAGGCCAAATATGGAGGTTAAAAAATGATTTTTTTGTTTCTTTTTTAATGGGAGGAAAATAAGGAAGGGTAAGAGGGGTAATGGATAAAAGGGATAAAATAGTGTGATATATGCCTACAGTGTCAACTATAGATCTGATACCAACTGATGTGAGAAAAATGGGGGGACCCAATCTTCAAAACATAGGGTAGTAGATGAATGATTCAGAATGGTACTAAGTGGTGGATGATGGGTATAGATAGAAGATGCCACTAGTCCATCAATGTTATATGATGCCCAACCTACTTCATAAATAACACACTCAATGGAGTGGTATGATGACTAATCTTCACAACAACGCACTTGGGTTGGGGAGAAGAATTTTGTGTTTTGTGATCTTAGATCACAAATCTAACATGTATATTGACAAGGAAATAATGAACAAGTGAAATGGGAAATTTGGAACATTCTTCGCACAATGGTGAAAAAGAAATCATAATCTATATATTAACATTGTAAATGTCATTCAAGTACCATGGGGTGGATATTTATAGGCAAGGGGTGATATAGTAGTCAAGGTTCTAATAACCTAACATCATAAAGGATGAACTACTTGGTACCTTAAATTCAATAAATATAAAGTCTACCAAATTCTTTGTAGAAAAGTAGCACACCACATTCCAAATAATGGCCACCATATTTGACTTGGAGTTCTGATGTGTCCTTAATTTCACATTGTTTTCCACATCATTTTATTTTTATTATAATAAATTAACTGAATAATGTTTCACTTTTAGAAAAATAAAATAGATTTTTTTATTTTTATGATAAAATATATTAATTATACTATTTTTAATTAATGTTGTATTTATAACTTTTAAATTAATTAATTTAGTTATACTAATCTCTTCAGTATAATAATTTTCTAAATTTTTATGAGGTTTTAAAATCTACTTTACTTTTTATTAATTTTACTTGTATATTAATTATATAATTAATCATATTTATTACATCTAATTAACATAGTTTCCAATTCAAATATTTAATTTTTAAATTGTAATTAATTTAAATAAGTTATCTTTAATAATTATTTAAATCTAATTTATTTGATTGGAACTAGTAAATTTAATTTAATAGTTATTTTTCTAATTAACAATTATACTTTTTTGTTCAATAAGTTGGTTAGTTTTTTGTATAAGTTATGTATTTTAATATTTTTATTAATAAAATAATGTATTATTAAAATTAAATTCTTTATTTGTTAATTAGATAAATATATAAGATTATTAAATGTTTGGTTCAATTTGATATTTTAATTTTATGTATGCAGTTTAATTTTTTTATGTGACTAATATTATTTTTAGTCGGTCTATCACACCGAAAATCATGAACTCATTATTAGTAGCACAATCCACCTTTGCACCCATGCATTCCTTTTCCACAGATGGTGACTCATTTAGTCACCAACACAGTACACTCTAACTCTGTGCTATCCCTTTAATCAATTTATTTAAGAAATTTTTAATTTCAATCTTATAGTTAAATATTTTCATTTTATTTTAACCTAAATAATTACATTATTTAATGTGTTTAATAATAAATTAATTATTTAATATATAATTTCAATTTAAATAATAAATCCAGTTTCTTTTGTTTTAGTTACAATTATTTAGTTTATATTTTTTTTAGTATTTTTTTTATGTTTATAATTAATCAGTTTATAAAATACTTTAAATAATTTGACTATTTGTTTTCATTTTATTTAATTAATTGATTTATGATTTTCAATTGCAGATTACAAGATGAGTCACCAACGCTCTACCTATTTCTCACCCCATCAGCATCAGTCTCACATGCACTTCTCCCCCTCTCTGTCTCACCGATATGATCCTCCTCATTTATCTCACTAACCCGCATTGGTGACTCCACTACATCTCAACCTGCTATAGACATATACCCTTCCTCAGCGTTGGTCTCTCACTCACACGCCGACACATATTTTTTTCTATAGAAAACCTGACATTATCATCTCACCATTACCTTCCCTAGTTCACACACCTTCCTAACCCACAATCACCTTCCAACCTCAACAACAAACCATCAAATACAGTTACCGACCAAAAAATTGGCTCAAAACAGTATGAAATCCAACCTATCAATACAATTCCATATCTAATATGACTCAATCCTCAACGTTAATAAATTAAATCAAATTAAAAATTCAGATATTCATACATCAAAAACCCTCTGTTCGCAAAACCAAAGACTACTAGTACGATGTAGCTGTAGAGGAGGCCTCGATCCTTAGTTGCAGATATGAGCTGTTGTGGTGAGTAGAGGAGTAACTGGTTACCATTGATCTGTGAAGTGACAACTGCACCATCTTACAAAGTAGGATCGCAACCACCTAGAAGAATATGGTTGAGCTGGTTCCTTCTTCAGAGAATCTAGGAAAAACCTTCCCCCTATGGTGTGCTCCGAAGAAGGAGGAGGGGGGATTAATAAATTTAAGAAAAAATTAATGATAAATAATTAAATTAATTATTAATTAAATTAAACTAAATCTAAGATAAAAAATAAATAAATATAATAAAATATATATATATATATTAAATAAAATAAATAATAATAATAACTTAAATAATAGTTACAATTAATAGTAATTTAATCTAACAATTAAATTATAATAATAAAATATAATATAATACTCATTAATTAAAAAAAATATTAAAATGTAATATTAATAGTAACATATAAATATAATAAAATATACTTTAATTATATGTTAACATATTATTTAAAATAAATAATTTTATTTATAATAACAAAATTAATAAAAAATGTAAAGTTTTTAATTTAAATAATTAATAATAATTTTATTGAAATTCAAAATAACTTAATACTAAAAATATTAATATAATAAAATAATAAAATAAATAAATATTATATCTTACTAAATTTATTTAATTATAATTTATAAACATAATAAGTAAATAAAAATAATAAAAATACTTTATTATATAAATAAATATTTTAAGTAAAATAATTTTATAATCTTAATTAATAATTAATAATTATTTTATCCTTTCATTAATCTAATAATTATAATTACTAATTATCCGAGTTAATATTTATTAATAATTTTATTTTCAAGTAAAATTGTTTAACTTTTTTCCATTCTATTTTAAAGATTCATGAAGGTGTCCAACATACATCAAAATTCATCCCAAAAGATTTTAGTTACGAGAGAATGATAAGGTGACATATGTTGCATGAAAAAAGAACATGTCTGCGGTAGTTTTGAAAGAAATAAGAATTGTATCGGTGGAAGCATGTAGTGACTTGTAGTAGATGAGATAGAGTTTAAAATAAATAAAAGAGAATAGGGGGATTATCCATGGATTAACTCAGGAATGATCTGATGGGGAAAGAGAGTAGAGGAGATCCATAGAGCACTACCTGAATGTCTTCTTAGAGATCCGAGAACTAGAAGTGTGGAACCATAGTAGTCATAATGGTGTTATTTTTTTCAATTTTTTATTTAAATTTCCAATTTTGTATATATTTTCCCTTATTATTTGTAAACAATATGATCATAGGTTAAAAATTTTAGCTTGGGACTTTAAAATTTTACTAGATCATTGTTTAATTATTATATTACTTTTCTTTTTTCAAAATTAGAATCAATCAGTGAGGTTGATTCTTATTATCCTTTAATTGATCACACCTAACATTTTTGAGTTCAATAATTCAAGATTAATCAGCGATATTGAAGTTCAATACATTTATCGTGCTTTTACTATCATTAGAAATTTGATTTTTATGTAATGCTTAATTCCAATTGTATAATTTTCAAATTTCACTACATTTTAATTGAATTATAGAGTGATGAACTCTAGTATTCTATGTTGTGTGTGTTTATTCTCTTGGAAAGGGATATTCAAAAACTTTTCCTCAAGGTGTCACTCAATTAGGAGTAGTAAAGAAATCAGCCTTTGAAACCAGTAGATTAGTAATTACCATGTTCTCTAATTGATTTTTTTTTCATTTAATTTTTCCTATTTAGTTACTATATTTCCCGTAGTATATCATCTTTCCAGAATAATTCAACAACACTTAGTTCATTTGTTTTTCATTATGTTAAAATAAAACACACAAAAACATTTAAAAGTATTTAAAAATACAAAAATATATAATGTTTCCCCCACTACTCACTATAGTTGGGTTTATGGGAAATTTCAGAAGAGATTTTGGTCCATCTTCCTTCCACGTGGTTTCAACCCTACTCTTCATTCTACATTAGTTTCTAGGAAATTATAAATTTTAAACCTTTACACAATTTCAAAAATATTTGGGCATCTGTTTTCAATGCTTTTTATAGGGACAACACGATCCATTACTTTTTTATACATCTTTTAAAAAATTAACATAAAAAAATAGTTAAGAAAAATTATTAAAAAATTGTTTTTTACCTTTTCATGTTACATCTCAGTTACAACTATTTTTTTACTTATTTTCTACTTTTATTGATTAATTCCAACTGTTATTACTTTCTTTATTTATCACTAGGTCTTTCACAATTATAATAGAGCGTCTGAACCCTGAATTAGACAAAGATCTAACTTCTTTAAGAAAGAAACAAAAATTTGAAATGGAAAATATTGATGAAAGTGTTCCTGTAAACTACTTCCAAGACCACCATGAACTCTTAGAAAATGAGAGGCATATAATGAGGGAGTTACAACTCCTGCATGTGTCAAGTAATCCTTCCTCAATCAATTTTCCACATAGATCCCGAAACTATGAGCTAAAATAGTCCCACATTTCATTGATACTTGAATTTAATGGGGTATTTAAGGAGGACTCTCTTGCCTTTATTATATTCTTCTATAATATTGTGCAACATTTACCTCTTTTAAGACTTACTGAAAATGTGATGAGAATGAGATTCTTTCATTTTTTCCTTAAAGGGAATGATATGAACTTGTTTTTAAGTCTAGATGAGAATATTTTAAAGAATAGGGACCATGTGTATAATTATTTTATAATGAAATTCTATCCCCAAATACTTATCGGTCAATTTAGAACAATGATAACTAGTTTTTATCAAGAGGTTGGAGAATATTTCCATAAATATTGGGATAGATTCAGTGACCATCTTTGGATGTGTCCCCATCATTAACTCCCATCCCACCTTCTCATGGATATCTTCTACGAAGGGTTGTCCTCCTATGGTTATAACCTATTTGAACAAGTATTTGGGGGTAACTATAATGATAAAACTATTCAATAACTATGAAAAATCATTAATAATATTTCATTAAATTCACAACATAAAAATCAATAATAAAAAGAGTAAAATGAAATATTAATTTTAACTCTAGTTTAGTGAATGAAACTCAAGAACAACCTGATGAAATCCACAACCAACTTCAATCATTAATGAACCATATTCCAAAAGAAATATAAATTGGTTGGGCTATCAAAACAATAACAAATATTTAAGGGAACAATGTGGCCAGTGTAGAATTTTTGGCCATACTGAAAGCTTCTCTCCCAACTCTGACATGCCATACCACCAACAAGAAAACCCTAACATTGTTAACTATGGTCATAAGACTCCTATAAAAACAATAAATTTTGAAAAAATTATAACCACGACTATAGGAACCATCCAAAATTATCTGGGAAATATCAGTGCCTGATTATGAAATCTACTACCCCAAATTATCGAAACCAACCAAGAAAAACATTAAAAATCAACAGATAGGTGAGTCTTTTAATTCATAAGTAAATCATTATAATCAAATGGATTATAGGTTAGATCTAACATTCAATAGAATCAATTACCTTGAAGAAATATTAATGACATAAATAAATAAACATCAATGTCAATATGAGTGAGATAAAATTAAAAATGATTCATGAATGAATAAACTAAAAACACATCTAGGGCCAAAAGATAGAGGCTTCACGTCCAAAGATAATGGACGATTTCCCAGTACTACTAAACTTAATCCCAGAGCTAAATCTATGGTTCTTTCCATTGAACTGGGATGAACACTCAAAATTTTACTGAAAAATATTTAGAAAGTTCCCAAAATAAAAAACTGTGTCAGTATAGAAATAAAAATATGCTTTGTTCACAATCTAGAAATTCACAGAAATGACATTAAAAAGATCAAAATTTTATTTTTATTCTTCTGAAACTCAGACTAAAAATTATTCAAAAAAATAGAAGAATAAAGGAAAAGATAAAACTACTGAATAAATGAGGGATATGTCTATAGTCCTTAGAATGTTTTCCCCACCCATCCCATTCAGTGAGAAACTCAAACCTCAAAGTAACACCAAGGCTGAACTTCTTCAGTTCCTAGGGCTTCTTACGATGCTTAATTTGAAAATTACTATTGTCCAATCATTAATTTAAATCCATTCATACTTAAAATATCTTAAAAAATTGTTTCAAATAAAAAACACTTGAAGAATTTTCCACATACAGCCTCACTAAAAAGTGCAATGTTGTGCTCCAAAAGAAAATCCCTGCCAAAATAGAAGACCACATATACTTTTTCATCCCTTATACCTTAGGAAATTTTGATCTGCTCAACTGATTGTTTGTCTTAGGTTCCAGTACTAACCTACTCCCATAATCACTCTTTCAACAATTGATATTTATTGATCTTCAACTAATCATATTCATACATCAAATAGCGGACCGTTCTTTCAGTCATCCTTGGGGAGGGTATATGACATTCTAGTTTGGTTTGGGAAGTTGTTTCTAGATTAATAATGATATTATAAATATTTTCATAAAATTTTGATATATTCCACTTAATAATTTTATATGAAATGTACACAATGTTTCTGAAATATTAATGTCTAAATATTAGATATACTTTTTGAGCATTATTTGACTTCATCTAGATTCAAGTATGTTTAATGTTTTAATAATAAATGTCACCCTACTAACTAAAATTTTGTGTTTCTTGTTTTTTGTATTCATTATTAACTTTCCAATATATCATCAGAAGGAATTAGTGTCCAATTCGATAATTTTAAGGGTCATATGGTCCTCACAAGAAAGCCGAAATAATCTGTGAAGAAATTGGACCATCCAGGAATATTGAATTATTGGGATCAATATAGAAGTCAAAATTCATTTATTCTCTTCCAAAGATCATAAAACAATTAACATAGTCACGTAAAAAATTTGAAGGCCCAAATTCAAAAACAATGGGAAGAATTGAAGCATTAAAGTCCATACCACAATTCATTACAGGAATTGGGATCCACACACCAAAAGTTATATTTCTCCTGATTGAGACATACCATCGATCTGAGATTATTTAGTCTAAAATAGGATATATATATATATATAAGGAAGAATTTTTTGATGAAATATTTCCTTTTTGAGGTAATATTCCTATTCAAAAACCAATTCAAATTTTTTCCTTGAAAAAGTATGGATTCAAATGGGCATATTGACATTGTTTAATAAAACCTCCATAACATTTACTCCTTAAGTACAATGGACACCATATTTTCAGAGTAGACATTATTCATTAATATCTACAACTTTGAAGAATAATATTTCTCTATATTCTACCATCGTTAATTTCAAATTGGCAATGAAAGTGGAGGGGTTGTTTTGGAATGTAAACATTCCACTTGAATAGGCTATAAATACTTCTCCCTCCTATCCTTGCAAGTGGTTGGTATTTCAGAGAAATCGAGGATAAGTTGGTACGAAAAAGGGTGTATAAAGGGCTTGGGAGGAACTTCAATTCTAAATTTTCAACTTTAGAGACAATATCACCTTTCTTCTTTTCATTTATTTTTGTGTTCTTCTTCGTTTGTAATCTTGTATGAGTTTTTTTTGTAATTCTATTTTAATACATGTTTTTTTCTCATTATATATTAATTTAATATGACCCATATATTGTTATATTAATATTATGAAAATATATTAAATCAATTTTAAATCAATTTTCTATTTCTCTTTATAATTCAATTGAAATTATTTTTTTAATTCTCATCACCATTCATGTGTGTGTGTGTGTTCGACGCACAAATCATTTCTTATCCTTCTCTTGTTATTATCTTATTAATTCATCATCATAAACATAATAAACCAGATTAAAAATAATTTCAATGTTTGATTAGATCTCTCATTAGGGTGAGTTATAATTTAGGTATGTTAAGTGATTGAGATATTTTTCTCGATGTATATTCTTTGAATTAACATTGTGTTTGTTGCACTTAACATGTCAAGGAATAAGGACTTGTTTTGTTTAACTAGTGGTTTAAATGCATTATTGGAACCAAAAATACACTACCATAAATAATATATGAATATCATTAGAACCATACGTTATGCTAATGCTTGGATTAAAGCCATAACAGTTGGAAATTCAAATCAACGTCAACTTGTGACATGGGTTTTAATTTAATACAATATAAAGAAAAGCCCAAGGATTTCACAAGCTTAACTACCTAATGATTAATTCACCCCCAATATTTATCAAATTGGAAAATAAAACAACAACCATTAATCACTTCATTTAATATCTGCAAAAAAAAAACTCCCTAATAAAAATAAAATCAACTAAAAACAATCGACTATATAAAGTACCATCGCTGAGGATTCGACTCGAGTGATGCTATAGACATTACCAGAGTACAGGAACCTTGAACAGTTGTTAGGTGACAAAATACTTCACCTTCAAAAGGTGACGTCTCCAGGTATGGTGCATTTAGTAGTCATTCATTTTTTGTTATTTAAATAAGAATAAAAAATTTGAAAAAAAACCAAAGGAAAACCCATCTTCCTCGATCTGCAAAATCTATACGAATTTCCCACAGCCTCCCAAACGATCCGTCATATTTTTTTGACCCTGAAATTGAGAGAAATCTTCACCCACTTATGTGTAACATTGGATATAATAAAATAATTAAAGATCCAGTCCGTGTCAAAACAATTAAATTAGATATGTCCAATTCTACGGAACAAACACTTAGAAAACATGCGGCCCCTGATATGAATTACCAATCCCTTGCTATTCAATATCCATACCTAGAGGCTGAATTTAAAATCAAATAGTGTTTTATTCATCTTATTCCTCATTTCCATGGGGTATCTACTGAGTATCCACACCATCATCTTAAAGAGTTCCATGTGGTCTGCTCTACCATGAATCCTCAAAAGGTTTTTGAGAAACAAATTAAACTATGGGAAATCCTTTTCTCTCTAGATGAAACAACTATGTCATTGATTTACTACCTCCCTCCTAGTTCCAAAATCTCATAGATTGAAATTAAATGACTTTTCCTAGATAAATTCATTCATGCTTATTGTACTGCTTCTATCCGAAAGCAAATAAGGGGTATCTGTCAATTCCCAAATGAATCACACCATGAATGCTCGGAGTGGTTCAAAAATATTTTGGAAACCTGACCACACCACAAAATCTAGGACCAAATCATGATCCAATACTTTTATGAGGGGTTATTGTATATGGATATTACTCTCATTTATGCTGCAAGTGGTAGTGCTCTGGTTGATAAAACACCCGTAGCTGCAAGAGATCACATAAGAGACATGGTTCCAAGCACAAAACAACTAAATAATTGAGAACATGATCAAGTCATACAATCCCAATATAGTCAGTCAACAGAGCCGAACAAGATGACAGAGTGGATGAGTGGACTTACAGGTCTTGTGCAACAACTGGTTGTGTCATCCAAATCCCAAACCTCATCTTCTCTACAATCTTTGACCCCTAGACCTATCAAGAACTATGGAATCTAGAGCTCCCCATCTCATCCAACTGACACATGTACACAACTTCAAGAGAATAAATATGATTCATCTGGAACAAAAGAGCTCAATCGAGTATATTATCAACAAAACCCCAACATTCAACAACTAGGTCCGTTTGTTAGAAACTTCAACCAACCCCACTCTAATTCCTTCTCTTCTACCTAAAACCATTACTTGAGATATGAGAATATATTTTCTCATCCCTCTCAGTTCCTTCATCAAAATCCAAACCAATTACAATATTTTCAAGGTGGTGGTAACTTCCAAAAACCTTATCATTTTGTTCCTCAACCACAAAGAAACTAATCTCCTCATTGATTCCATTATCCTAGCGAGCCTTCCCAATTCCCAAAACAATACAATCACTTTCACAAGAATAAAAATCATGGAACTCCCAATTAGGGAAAATCCTCTTATTCCAAGAAAACAAGGTAAATTTTAGTGGAAGATCTTGCAACCTTCACCCATTCCATCCTAGAAAACATTGATACAAAAATTGGTCAACTTGCATCCAATCTAAGCCAGCAACAACAATCCAATTCTTCCCAACTCCCAACTCAACCATTTTCCAACCCTGAGGGTAATGTAAGTGAAATTACACTTAGACTGAGAAATAAAATTACCATGCCTCATGATGGGTCCTCCAAAAACACTTTAAATGTTGACCTAGAAAATGAAAATAAAAATAAACATGAAAAGGAATATGAATCCATTCCCTTACCTCCCTCCATTCAACTTAGGAACCCAATTCATTTTCCTAAGGCCATTTTTAAGACAAATAAGTCCTTTGAACCAGATCCTAAAATGTTTGACATGTTTAGACGTGTTGAAGTCAACATTCCCCTCTTAGATTCCATAAATGAAATCACTATGTATGAAAAGATTCTTATGGAATTGTGCACCCATAAGGGGGAAATTAGGACCTTCGATAATGTTTTCAACCAATAGTCTATTCCCATAAAGTGAAAATATCCAGAGACCTTTATGATTCAATGCCAAATTGGATGTTCCAACTTCTATGATGTACTCATAGACATAGGAGCCTCAATAAATGTCATGCCTAAATCCATCTTCTCCAACCATGGTCTACGTACTTTACACCCAATAGGTTTTTTCATCCTGTTAGGCAATCAAAGCATATCCAGTCATGAGAGAATAATTGAGGATGTTGTTTTCTGGGTCAATGATCTTATCTTCCCAAAAAAATTCTATGTCCCTGACATGGAAGGTGAGATAAATTATTACCAATCTCCTCTAATTTTAGGGAGAACTTTCCTCATGATATATAAAACCAAAATTTATTTCCATGTTGGAATCATATCCATGGAATATGGTGACCAAATTGTCATGATCAATATTTTTCAATCCAAGTAATACCCATCAGATTATGGATATGAATTCTCTATCAATTCTTCTAAAACTCTATATCAGATTGTATTGAATCCCAATACATTATGTTCTTTATGTTCTACTGATAGAGGAGTTTGGTAACATTTCATCTTCCATAACCAAGTCATAAATGGAGATGTTGATGTTGAAATTACCAATGAAAACTCAATTGATCTAAAGAATCTTGATTACTCTTTGGAATCCCAACTCACCTCCGGCCTCCACTTCTCAAATTTGGATGGTAATGAGGGAAAAAAATCATGTTCATTTTTTGATTAAAATTTTATTAGCTAAAATTCATCAATTCCTAACCATGATTCATAAAATTGTGTTATATGTGAGGTTAACCGTGAACCAATTTGTTTATATTATCCCGATGGTAGTGATGTTTGTGATATTTTTCCGTAATTAATAAAGTTATCAATGGTTTTATTTTAATTGAACATTATTTGGTGAAAAAAATTGATATACAAGATGTTGATAATTTAATTTATTATTGTGACTCCACTGATCCTCATTACTATACAGTAGTATATGATGAAATAAATAACTCAAAAACAATTGGGATCTCATACTGTGGTTTTTTGTGATCTGATCCTTACATAAATGCACCATTATAATCGAAACATCTTCATGAATTTCCAATCCTATAAAACCATCACTTTGTGGATAAAATCATTCCTTAAGTTGAAGACCAAGGAGAACATATAAATATTGTCCTTCCACCCCCATTTAATTGAACTCAAAAAATCATGGAAGGGGATAAATTATCCAATGAACAATCAGGAATCCCAAAGGGGATGTTTTTATAGAAGTGATCTGGAGTTGAAAAAATATGGTGGCCACCATCAGACTATGGGTAGTCCACTACAAATTTATAGTTGTAGACAAAATAAATGAATAACTTATTGGGTGGCAAACCATGTTTTCATTTACTTCCATGAAATTTTAATTTTTTTTTGTTTTTCATTAGATGAATAATGATTCTTCTTTTTAAGGTAACATCCCTCATGAGGCCCATCAACATCCAATGACACACCACTAGATTGAGACGGTGACCCACCAAATCCCAATTTGGGGAACCTCTTTCCCTTTAACATTCCCTCTTTCTTCTTCTCCCTCTCTCTTTCATTTTTATCACTTTCATCATCAATTTTTTTTCCTTTCTATGTTTCTATATTGTGTTAGTGTGTATTAACAAAAATTTAAAAAACAAAAATAAACGCAAAAAAGAGTCATATTTACTCACCATTTAGTTTCGAAATTTTTTCAAACCATTTTTGGAAGTCAAAAGACATGTTTTCATCTAAAAAATTTATATTTTCATCATAATTTTGGATAAATAATCTTATGTCAAAAAAAAACTATTTCTTATTCGCATTTTAGATTTGGAAAATGATTCTTCCCTAACCGTGAGAAAAAAATTAGCTTTCATGAAACAACCTTCTGCGACCATCTTTTAAAAAAAATGTGTTTCACCCTTGATTGCGATTCTTGGGTTTGTGGACCATGAAGCTGAGTTTCTTAATGTTGTGTTCATTAATATGAATGAGGAATCTGATAACCTCATGAGAATCACAATAGAAAATAGGCTCCCATTAACCTTATATTAATCCTTCTTTTGAAATCCCCTTCGGAGCCTATTAAAACCTATTCATTGATAGCCAAATTAAAATACCAATAGCTTGTCCCACCCAACATCTACATGGATTAACATTGCATAATTTGTTGAAATTTATGTGTGTGGGGAATGGATTTTATTTTTGGTATCCTTTTCTTGATTTTCAACGGGTTATCATATCCTTGATGGAATGAATCCATTTTTTTTGTGGGGGAGAGGTTTTCATTCATTGAGTTTTGGGGAATGTGTTTTCATTTATGTAATTTTGTAAATTTTGTTGAACATTGTTGAAAGAAATTGAAAAAACCCATAAAAACTAAAAAAATATTTTCTATCTAGGGTGGGTAAAAAGTCACTCATTATCATCATTTGATCTTATTATAACTATTACAATTAGTGTCATGAGAAGATCAAACATGGGTTGGAAGATGAGTGTGATATCTATTTCATGTTTTAATTTCAATGAAAACAGAAAAAAATGAAAAAAAGAACACTTATGTCATTCAGAGAAGTTTGGTGTTTTGTAAATATTCCATCATCTCATTACCTTTAAATTTTCTTCCACTTTGGTGTCTTTATTCACAAAATTTTTCCCTTGTAAATATGTGTTTCCATTTCTTTCCATGTTTTATTTCAAAAATATTGTGCATTCTTTTTCTGTTTTGTTGTTTTAGCCTTCTTTCTACTTTTTTGGATACCATTTTCCTATCATCCTATAGCCACCAAAAAACCCCTAAAAATGAAATCTTTATTATTTTTCACTTCAGGATATAAAATGGAAGTTTATAGCTCTTTAAAACTCTAATATTTTCACTTTTGGTCAGTGAAAGAGTGAACATCCTTAAATTAGTTTTATCATCATGAGAGGAGTGAGTTTTGAGTTTCAACAATTTCCATTTCTAAATTTGAGAATGAAAAAGTGATTTTTGGGACATTTTTTCTAAAAACATTTGCGGTGGAATTCAATATGGATGAGTGAAATAGTCTAAACCTTTCCTGCGTGGGGAAAAAAATATTTTAATATTTGTTGGTGAGTGAAAATGATTTTTTATGTTTATATATTTGTTTCACATGAGGACATGCACAAGACTATATGGGGGAGGGGGGTTGATGTTATTAATATTTTATAACTTATTATATACTCCATTTATTAATTGTATATGAAATTTGCGGATTTTGTGAGAAATATTAATGTTTAAATATTAAATATAATTTTTGAGCACTATGTGAATCTATCCAAATTCAAGTATGTTAAATGTTTTAATAATATCTATAACCCTACAGATCTAAATGGTATGTTTCTTGTTTTGTAGGATTCCTTGTTCAATTTAAAACATAACATTATAAGGAATTAGTGGCCAATTATTCTATTTGATGGGTCATATGGTCATTACAAGAAGACCCAATGAATCTATGAAGAAACTGAACCACCCATGAAGAATGAATTACTGGGCTAAATCCAGATGTCCAAATTCAAATATTCTCTTCCAATGTTTGTAGAACAATTCAATGAAACATGTTTTAATATTTAAAATTCAAAATCCAAAAACAATTGGCTAAATGAATCTTTAAATTACATCCGATAATTATGTCATAGAATTGAGATCATGAACCAAAATTTGATATTTCACCTTATAGAGACTTCCTTCTGAGCTCATATATTGAAGTGTTAAATAGGAGATATATGAGGCCGACATTCATGAAGAAATATTTTGTATTTGAGGACATCATCCTATTCCCAAAATAGACTCACGTTTTGTTCTTGAAAAATTATGGATTGAAATGGACAGAGTAATATTGTTTTATAAAATAACCATAACATTGTATCCTTATGTAAAATGAGCACCAATTTTTTAGAGTATACATTACACATGAAAATATACAACTTTTAAGAAGACGATTTCTCCAGATTCGGCTGTTTGAAATATCAAATTGGAGATGCAGGTGGAGTGGTAGTTTTGGAATGAAAACAGTCTACTTCAATGGAAAATAATAATTCCCCCCCTCTACATGAAAGAGGATGGAATTTTAGAGAAAATGATAATAGGATGGTATGACCAAGGATCTTCCAAAGGCCTGAGATGATATTCTATAATCATGTTTCAACTTGAGATTCCATTCCTCCTTTCTTCTTTTCATTAATTTTGTGTTCTTCTTCATTTGTAATTTTATAAGTGTTTTTTTGTAATTGCGTTTTAATACAGGGTTCTTTCTAATTATATATTAATATAATCTACAACATGTTTTTTAATATTAATTATATTAAAATAGTTTAAAAAAATTTAAAATAAATTTTTTATTTTTCTTCATCATTCAATTGAAATTCTATTTTTAATTCTCATCAGCATTCATGTGTGTGTTCTTTCGATGAACATAACTTTTCTTATCCATTTCATTTTCTTCTATTATTAATTAATCATCATAAACATTATAAACCAGATTACTATTAATTTCAGTGGCTGAGTAAATCTCTCATTAGGGTGAGTTATAATTTAGGAATTTTAAGTGATTGAGAGCTTTTGCTCGAGGGATATTCTTTGAAATAACATTGTTAATGTTGGACTTAACATGTCATGGATTAATGACCTATTTTGTTTAACAAGTGGTTTATATGGATCATTGGAACCATAAATACACTACCATAAATAAGAAATGATTAATATTAGAACACTAAGTTATGTTAAGGTGTGGATAAAAGCCTTAACACTTTGGAATTCCAATCAATATTAACTTGTGACATTGGTGTTAATTTAATTCAATATAAAGAAAGGCTAAAGGTTATCACATGATTAACTACCTAATGAAGAACTAACCCAAAAATTTATCACATTTCTAAATCAAACCCCAACCACAAAAACACTTCATTTAAGCTCTGCAAAGAACCCCCCAAACCAAAATATAATCAGCTGAAAACAATCGACTATATAAAGTACCATCGCTGAGGATTCGACCCGAGTGATGTTATACACATTAGCTGTAACATCCCAGGTAAATAAAGAATATGAAATTTTCATATTTATTAATATTTATGAATAAAATATCAATATTTCTTTAAAGGGGATTCTATGTTCGATGGAGTACCCAACATACCACAATAAGTTTCTTTGGAATCTTACGTTGCACACTAATAGTATAATAATTTTACTTTAAATGGTTGTTAACGCCTTTCCATTGTAATGTCGGGAATGAAAAAAAATAACTACAAAATAATTATATATGTTTGTCAAATATTTTTACTTTTATCCAATAAATGTTAGAGTCTTAAAATGCGAATGAATCCAATTTTAAGCGTAAATATTCTAATATTCTTCAAAAGGTCGATTAACTACCTTTTGAT
The DNA here is from genome assembly GCA_963277665.1 of Viscum album. NCBI lineage: Eukaryota > Viridiplantae > Streptophyta > Magnoliopsida > Santalales > Viscaceae > Viscum > Viscum album. The sequence goes on from OY728141.1 coordinate 1,434,611,721, forward strand.
GGAGAACCATTTTTAAATCCACTTTTTGAAAATTTTATATGTTATATTTGACAAAATAAAATCCTTCTTTATAATCGGGACATCAAAAATTTACTTTGTTTATGTTTTTTTAGTTTTTTCCAATAAAGTTCATTTTTAAAGAATAAGTGAAAAATGATGTATTTTAATTAAAAAGCACTTTGTAATCTAATTTATTTATATTATTAGATCATATTTTGAATTGGTTTTAAAGTAAAATTAGAATATATTTTTACCATTTAATCCAATGGTGGTCATTGGAATTAATTTCACATTGAAATTGTACTTAAACTAGTGTAAATATTTAAATAGATATTGTTTCTTAAAAATGCGATTTTTTGTTTTGACAACGGGAATTAATATTTAAATTAATTAATGAAACTTATATGTTTTGACTTTTGTAAAATAGACATCATTTTTGAATTTGGAATATCAAATATAGTTTAGAGTGAATTTTTGGTATTTTTCTGAAAAACTTCAATTTTTGATGAATAGTGAAACCACTAAGTGGTAGTTAAAAAACTAATTCTTCATTTAAATAAAACTTTACCACTTCTGTTTTTTGAATTTCCAAAATATGACATACATTTTTGTCATTAGAATGTAAAATGTGGTTCAATGGGATGGAATTAATTTTTTGGTGAATAGTAAATTTTAAGTTTTATTAATCGCGATTAAAGGTAATTAGTGTAATTTAAGGTAAAAATATTCTTATAATAATATAAAATTACCTTGACACATGTCCTACCCTTATTGGATGTGTCATGGACGACCAATACAATCCATGGTTAATCTTGGGGACCCCATGGAGCCACTTGGGTAAGAAAATGACATTAATAACTTTTTGTTTAATGTTAAAATAAAAATGTCACAAACATGTATTGTTTTACTAAAACAATATTTACATGGGGTTATAATGTCATATTTTTTACTATAAATATTCATTAGAAATCTAAAAATATTTTTTACATCGTGATATTTTTTTATAATTTTTAGACATTAAATAAATAAATTTATTTATGACACCATGATGATGAAATGATTACCTCATTAATGAACGATTTAAATAAAATGAAAAGATAAGGTTAACTCTAAGACATACAAGTGTCCAACACCTATTTTATGGGAGGATTTCGAACCCTTATCACCTTATCCTCGAAATATATAATTGTGGGACCTTTAAAATCCAAAACGCATTTTATAATAAAGCGACGTTTTATAACATTCCAAGAGTGCCCCTCCTCCCTCTCATAAAAGGCCCCACACCTCTACCACCTTACCCACACTTTTCAAGCCATTTGCTTGACCAAACTATACTCATTTCATCTCTCCAAATCCCTATCTTCTTCATAGAAGACTTAACTTAGGTAGAAAGGTCTTCAATAAACACTTTTTGGTTCAAACCAAGATGAGTTACCCGATGTAAAGGTAGTTCTTTCTCTTATGTTCTTTTGTGTTATTTTGCTTTTCCAACCCACTAAACTATTTTCAATCCTTTATTTTGTATCAACACCAGTATCTTATATAAACTAGGATTTTTTATCAGGAGGATTAGATCTACACATATACACACCTCCATCAAATGTTTAAAGAACATACTGTTTCTGTAGGTGGCGAATTAGTGCCTCACGAAACGATGATTGTTCAATATTCTTTTAACACCTATCATGGTGGACATTATGATGACACAGTGTTTTATATATGATATATATAGTATTTTTTTTCTATATTATTCTTTATTTTACAATTAAAACATACCGTTATGCTTTGCATGTTGTATAAATGTGATAATTTCATATGAGGTAGTGTAGACTACCACCCCCTCAAGTGATGTGACTCCTTCATGAAATACATGGAATTTATATGGAATTAAATTAATAAACTTATTTGACATATATAACATATATATTATACTGGAATCATAATATATATATCTCTCAATTATTTTTAATTCCATTAATATGATAATGAAATTAAAGTAGCGTTCATGCGTACGTACTGCCTACCATCTCCATGAACAATGAATTTCATTTATTTTTATCTCAAAATGTTATGGAATATTATAAAATGAATATGTACTAGATATATATGATATTTAAATCATTAATAATATTAAGTAGATGATGTACTTATAACTACATGGACAATTCTTTTCAAACAAGTTCATTTTTGACTCATGTACCAAACATCTGATATGAACTCACATAATTAACTAATTATTATAAAATTATAATATGTTATATGAATTTAATAATAATTTTAAAGGAGTTCCTTAAGAAATTATAAATTGAAAAAAGTTTATTATTCTGGAATATAAAGAAATGAACAAGACAAGTCAGACTTGAGATAAGGGATCCTACCTCTCTTTCTTTTTAAGTACTCTCTTTTATGTCATTTCTTTTAAGCTCACATTTCATATGTTTTGACGTGTTCTTTTATATTCCTCATACATTAATTTTTATGTTCATATTATGATATACCCTATTTGATCTCATAAATCAATTTTTGGATGTTTTAAGTAGCGTCGTTACGCTGTCGAGTTTTTGTAAGGGATTTTTCATCTCAATTTTATTCCCATGAGATTTATGCTACATTTTCCACAATTTCCTTTGAGTGGTGTATATACTACTCATTATTCTACTATTTGTGTAATATAATTTCATTTATGGGTATTTACATAAATTTTGAATAGTCCTTCTTTCTTGGGGTGTACGTTTCAAAAGTTACCCCAGTTGGTAAGGGAACCTTTCACCCTCTTATTTTTAAAAGACTTCTTTTTGTTTTGTATTTTAATTTACATCATGTTATGTTGGGATATGTTATTATATATCCATATTGCTGTAAATTTTATGTCCAAGTGATGATATACCCTTTATCTCTGGCATCAAATCTTTTTCTAAAATTTTATGTGACGCTGTTAGGCTATCGAATTTTTCCATGGGAACTTCTTAACCCAATTTAGATTCTTTGGGTTAAACATATACTTCTTGAATATGTCATTATATGAATATGTGTGGATGACCTATGATTATTTTACAATTAATATCTACTTATATTGGGTGTATTTATAATTGTCACACATAATTATGTAATTGATTTATCCTTAATCTAAGGATACCGTCTTTGTAAGGGACTTCGTCTCAATATCCTTTCATTGAGGCATATTTTGTTTTATACACAACATTCTTTAATAAAGTGTATAAACCCCTTTTACTTTTACTTTTATTCAAAATGAATCTTTTTTATACGAAGTGTTTTACTAAACGATAAAAGGTAATGTTTTTTTCATAAGTATGCGGCGATAATGACTTCTCAGCCACTGTGACCATTATTTGAGTTTCAGCTTCCTCTACAAGCCATAACTTTTTTTAAATGAAAAATTAATACCATGTTTTAATTTTTTTTATTTTGGTATTGAAAATGGTTTTGATAATGCTTTGATTATATCAATGTGTTTTTGATATTTTGTGATTGAAAGGTGGAACTTTTATGTTTCTTATATGCATGTTTTCTGTGATATGATTATGTTATGGTTCTTGGGCATTGTTTATGAAGATATGTGGTACCAGGATAGACAAAGGGTGGGTAAGAACATGATATCTCTCCAATGCATTGGGTAACATGATGGAGTGAAACACTAAGGTTTATCTGAATAGATTTAGGGAATATATTGTGGTGGATATTCCAAATGTAAACATGAGGGTTACTCCCTACATAAGAATGTTATGAATTCCTCAAGTTACCTTTACATATTATGATTTCTATGAGTTATTCATAAATCTTATGATTTTATGAGGTCCATCTAAGTGATTTTGTTTTATGAGTAAAGTATGATTTCATTGATTCTTATGTATACATAGACTAGTGTTTTCTTTCCGTATTGTTATAACCCTTACTACGATTCTTATGCTCATCCCATGTTTTTGAAATGTATTTCACATGACATAAAGTGGGTTAGGGTCAAGGATGGGATCAAGGAAATGTCATGCTATAAAAAACAAGGAACTAGACATGACTCTTTTGTTCAAGAGTTTTTATTTTGTGAGAAAAATTGAAACTGAGTAGGAATGTCTACTTTGTAATCTTTTGAGATGTAATAGTTATGTCATAATTATCTAAAACACTAAACCTGAAAAGATCCTCAATGTGAATTATTAATTTAATTCATTATTATGTAAATTTTTAAGTCCGGGTCCTTATAGTTGGTATCAAAGGTCGGTTTAGAAAACTTTTGGGATAAGAAGTTTTTGTCAAACACATGATTAGTCCCTATGTTTATTATTTTAGTTAAATCCTTATTTTATACCTTTTTTAGATCAAGGAATTGGAAGGAGGAGGATCTCAAACGACATTCTTATCTCTTCTTGATGACTTTCTTGCAATAATTATTGCAAATTCATTTTCAGATTATCGTGAATCTTTTTCTAGAATACAACTCACTTACAAGCAGCTGTTTGAGATATCAAATACCTCCAATATACCTCGTTATAATCGTGGATCACAGGTTGTATTTAGGGAAATCATATTTTCACAATATTCTCATATTTTCAAGAAAGGTAAATATTATCAAGACATTTTCAAATATTTTAACTTTTCACAAGATTTTGAAGCATATTCTGATTTTAAAGAAGGTACTAAAAAAGGTGACCGTTGTGAATCCTATTTATACTTTCTTTTAAAATATAGTCTCTCATAACATACCAATGGAATTTTAAAAGGACCCTTAATTGAAAGTTTCAACTCAAATTCAGTTAGACTATTTTATATTAATAATTTCTTATTAGATGTTTTGAAATTATATGTCATAAATGATTATTTTCCAAAACTGTTTTTCTGTGAACACCCATATGACCCATGTTGTAGAAGGTGTATTTGGATGGAAGAAGAAAATGAATTTAATAGATCTCTAAGTCATTGTTGTGATGCATGGACCTTCTACCTACGTGAACAAGATGACGATGAAACCAAATGGACACCATGATCAAGGTATGATGTTTTTAATTTTGGGGATCGTTTTATGTTATCTTATGATGGTGAAATAAGACTTCAAGAATTAAGATGTTTTGATCATAATGAATTTTGATGAAAATGAGATGCATAAGAAAACCATTGAGGTTATAACATGTTAGGTTTATTTTTGAGATTTATAAAAAGGACAACCCATAATATCGGTGACAACCCGTCGCGTCCGGCAAGTCCACATGAATCGAACCCACAACCGAAGGGCGATAAGGGTGCATGACGTACCACTAGCCTACGTGAAGTCCCTGGTTAGTATGGCTTATTATTTTTAGTTAAATTATTTTATGGATCAAGAATAAGTTGAATTTGGGAACTTATGTTTTTTTAAATGGATATCCTTAGCATAGGAAAATGATTTGGTGACTGAGTAATTAAGGTTATTTTGGAATATGTTCTCTCTTCCGTGGAAACAATATATGCCTATATAAAATAGAATATTTTGGGATTTCAATTGAGGAGAAATAGTGGAATTTTATTTTGGAAGAATCTATGTTTTATTGTGTACATATGATGATTTGGTTTATTTATGAAAATGATTAACCTATTATGGAGAATATGGGATTAGGTTAATTACTTTTCAATATGATACTTTAAGTGAAACTGATGTTATTTGGAGATAAAGGCAAAGATTTATCTTGGAATACTATGTTATTAAATCCTTCAGATATTTGGGTTTCAATCTTAGTTTTGATTACATTTATGAATTTTATGGATAATTGTTTATTGAATGGTCTTTGATGAAATTTTGGTTTTTATTTGAAATATTTTGGATATTAAGAGTAGTATTTATTTTTATAAAGGATTATACTTTTTGGGTATTATTTGATCACATACTAACAATTTTGGTTTTGGTTTTGGTCTAAAGACATGGGAAATATATAGTTATCTTTTTTAGATTATGTGATTCTCTAGATGTTTTTTATAGTTATCTTAATGTGAACAATTCATCATTAATACTCGTTTTATGGAGAAAAAAATGAGTTTGTGTAAGAAATATAGCAAGAGATAAAAGTATAAACAATAAGTAAGTGGGTTTCCTTGCGATTTAGTTATGATCATAAATAAATTCCTCAATGAAAAGTAACTGAAAACTAAAATGTTGTCTGTTAACTTTTCCTACCGGGTAATCAAATACCGTTTAACCCATCACAAGTTTGTAATTTTCTTAGAGTTAACTTTCTCCTAATCATGATTTCTATCACTCTCCATCAGAACATGACCCTTTTTCCCTTACATGTCCATGGTTTCCTACATAAATCCTGGAATGGGTTAACTCAGGTGACCTTTGTACTTCTCTTTATTTATTTTAATGTGATAGTTTTGCTGACTCTTTTTTCCGAAGTTGGGCTTTCAATGAAGTTTCTGTGCCCAATTTTAAAATTGCAAGGACACAATTCCCAAAAGGGGGGAAAGATGTAACATCCCAGGTAAATATAGAATATGAAATTTTTGGTATTTATTAATATTTGTGAATAAAATATCAATATTACTTTAAAGGGGATTCTATGTTCGATGGTGTACCCAACACGCCACAACGAGTTTCTTTGAAATCTTACTTTGCACAATAATAATATAATAATATTATTTTAAATGGTAGTTAAGGCTAGCCATTGTAATGGAGGGAATGAACAGAACTAACTACAAAATGATTATATATGTTTGTCAAATATTTTTACTTTTATCCAATAAATGTTAGAGTCTTAAAATGTGAATGAATCCAATTTTAAGCGTAAATATTCTAATATTCTTTAAATGGTTGATTAACCGCCTTTTGATGGAGAACCCTTTTTAAATCCACTTTTTGATAATTTTATATGTTATATTGGACCAAATAAAGTCCTTATTTAGGATTGGTACATCAAAATTTACATTGTGTATGTATTTGTTATTTTTTTGATAAAGTTCAATTTTAATGAATAAGTGAAAAATGTTGTATTTTAATTCATAACCTATTTTTAATCTAATTTATTTATATTATTAGATCATATTTTGAATTGGTTTTAAAGTTAAATTAGAATATATTTTTACCACTTAATCCAATGATTTTCATTGAAATTGGACATAAACTAGTGTCAATCTTTTAATAGACATTGTTTCTTAAAAACAAACTATTTGTTTTGACGACAAGAATTAATTATTAAATTAATTAATGAAAAATATATATTTTTAATTTTGTAAAATAGAAATCATTTTTGAATGTTGAATATCAAATATAGCTTAGGGTGAAGTTTTGGTATTTTTCTGAGAAATATCAATTTTTGATGAATAGTGAAACCACTAAGTGGTAGTTAAAAAACTGATTTTTCATTTAAATGAAACTTTACCACATCTGTGCTTTAATTTTCAAAAATCCGACATACATGGTTGTCATTAGAAAATAAAATGTGGTTCAATGGGATGAAAATAATTTTTTGGTGAATAGTAACTTTTATGTTTTATTAATCGAGATTAAAGATAATTAGAGTAATTTAAGGTAAAAATAATGTTATAATAATATGAAATTACCTTGAAACATGTCCTAAAATTATTGGATGAGTCATGGAAGACCAATAAAATTCTTGGGTCAACTTGGGGACCTCATGGAGCCTCATGGGTAAGAAAATGGCATTAATAACTTTTTATTTTAAGTTAAAATAAAAATGTCACAAACATTTATTGTTTTACTGAAACAATTTTTACATGGGGTAATACAAGTCATATATTTGACTATAAATATTCATTAGAAACATAAAAATATATCCTAAATCATGATTTTTTTTATAATTTTTAGACATTAAATAAATAAATTTATTTATGACACCCTGATGATGCAACGATTACCTCATTAATGAATGATTTAAATAAAATGAAAATATAAGGTAAATTAAAAGACATAAACTTGTCCAAAACCTATTGGATGGTTGGATTTAGAACTATTATCACCTTATCCTTGAAATATATAATTGTGGGACATTTAAAATCCGAAACTCATTTTATAATAAAGTGACATTTTATAACATTCCAAGAGTGCCCCTCCTCCCTCTTATAAAAGGCCCCCACCTCTACAACCTTACCCACACCTCGCAAGCTATTTTCTCTGCCAAAATCTTCTCATTTAATCTCTTAAAATACCTATCTTTATCATAGATGCCTTACCTTAGGCAGAAAGCTCTTCAATAAACCCTTTTGGTTTAAACCAAGAGGAGTTACCCGATTTAAAGGTAATGGTTTCTCTTATGTTATTTTGTGTTATTTTGCTTTCCAACCCCCTAAACTCTTTTTAATCCTTCCTTTTGTAACAAAACCATTATATTAAATATAATTTTATTTTGTTATGAGAAGGATTTGAGCTACACATATACCCACCTCCATTAAATGGTTAAAGAACATACTATTTCTGTGGGTGGGAAATTACTGCCTTACGAAACGATGATTGTTCAATCTTCTTTTAACACCTCTCATGGTGTCCATTATGATGAAACTGTATTTTATATATGATATATGTATGGTATTTATTTTTTCTATATTATTATGTATTTTATATTTAAAACATTACTTTATTCTTTTCATGTTGTGCAAATGCGATAATTTTATATGAGGAAGTGTGGACTACCGCCCCCTCAAGTGATGTGACTCATTCATGCAATACATGGAAAGTATATAGAATGGAATTAATGAACTTATGTGACCTATATAACATATATATTATACTGTAATAATAATATATATATCTATCAATTATTTTTAATTCCATTAATATGACAAAGAAATGAAAGTAGCGTTTATGCGTATGTACGGCCTATCGTCTCCATGAACGGTGCATTTCATTTATTTTTATCTCCAAATGTTATAGAATTGTATAAAATTAATATGTACTGGATATATATGATATTTAAATCATTAATACAATTCTGTAGATGATGTACTTATAACTTCATGGACAATTTTTTTCAAACAAGTTCATTTTTGACTCATGTACCAAACAACGATAAAAACATATGATATGAACTCACATAATTAACTAATAATAATGACATTATAATATGTTATACGAATTTACTGATAAAATTTGAAGGAGGTACTTAATAAATTATAAATTTAAAAAAGTTTATTATTCAGGAATACAAAGAAATGAACAACAGAAGTCGGACTTGATGTAAGGGATCCTACCTCTCTCTTTCTTTTTTAGTACTATCTTTTATGGAATTTATTTTATTTTCATCATTCTTATGTTTGGGGATTTTATTTTATATTCCTAATACTTTAAATTTTATGTTCATATTATGAGATACCCTATTTGATCTCATAAATCCATTTTTGGATGTTTTAAGTAGCGCTGTTAGGCTTCTGAGTTTTTTAAGGGATTTTTATCTCACTTTTATTCCCATGAGATTTATGCTACATTTTCCACCATTTCCTTTGAGTGGAGTATGTACATCCAATTATTCTACTCTTTTTGTAATATAATTTCAATTATAGATATTTACATCAATTTTTTACAGTCCTTCTTTCATGGGGTGTACGTTTCAAACGTTACCCAAGTTGGTAAGGGAACCATTCACCCTCCTATTTTTAAAAGACGTATTTTTGTTTTGTCTTTTAATTTACATCTTATGTAACGCCCCGACCCCAGCTACCCAGAGTCGGTGCATTATTACATAACATTGGCATGATCACAAGAAAGATCAAATCTCGAAAGACCGATGGGTTTAGTAGCCTTGGAAACACTAGATATATTCATAAGTTTTACATTACATCATAAAATGAAAAACTACTACTACAACATAATGTTTCCACAGTCCACACTATAATCCCCTCATAATATCCCTGCAGGTCATTCATAACTTACATCTTCACTTCCTGGGAAAAATAAAACATAGAAAAGGGGTGAGCTCAAATGCCCAGTAAGGATAACAATATAGCGGAAACTTTCATAAATAAGAATAAACATTTAAGGCAATGTATAACTAAAACAAAAGCCTTTTAAATATGAACTTTCAACATGGTATGGCATAAATAAAATGAAATAATGCCATTTACTTATTCACATGGATATTCTACTAATCGAATAATCACATGCAAAAATCAATAACCACTTTCATAATGTTGGAATGCATAATGCCAGACTATCATAACCACATAGCCAAGGCCTCGTGCCAAGACTACAAATAAGATTTTGTCAAGGCCTTGTTCCAAGACACTAGTTTGTCTCATGAGACCTACTGATGCATCGAGGATCTATAGCGGGCTCCACCCGTCACTTATTAAGTCCAATGCATTCCCATATGAAAAGGTTTAAACATAACATAAACATTCGTATTAAAACTAGCATAAGAAATGTCAATAATTTCACCATAAACTATGAATGGTATAAAAATAGCACATCCATAGTCAAACATATCACAAAACCTTCAATACAATATAGAAGTTTTGTATCATAATAAATCAACTTCAAATAATCTTAAAATCCATCAAAGGATGTTGACGTAGATGAAATCAAAATTCTTTTTAAAGAAATATCTCCTTTTATTTTGAAATAATTTAAGATCCATATAAAATAAAACATTTTCTTTGAAAATATTCTTATAATCTTGTAAGGAAAGCTTTGAAGGTTCTATAACGGCGTAAAATAACCGCACCCGCCGTATAAGTTAAAAAAAACATTCTTACCTCAATTCTGTCGAAAAGGTTAAAAAGGACCTTGTTTTGAAAACGACGGAAAGATTCCTTTATAAACCTCTTATAAAAAGTCAAACAAGGGTATAAATGACTTCAATCCATATTCTTGTAAATAGTAAAAATGTTTTGAAATACATTTTTAAGAAACATGGATGTGGATGATAAAGATATCCCAGTAGATTATTACGTATAAACAACCTCGGATAATGAAGAGATTGTGAAATAACCCTTACCTTGTACTTTTCCTTGGTTGGGGTAGGTTAACCTCCTGTATAATGGTGAAATAGTTGTTATTAAATTATACAAGAATCATATATATTAATATGATATCATATATGATCTTTTAACATTGATTTGTTAATAATATCTTAGAATTATCGTCGTTTCGGGAGTTAACTTACTCAATTTCTTTTATATGTTTTGTTACATAAGCTATGGTTGTTGTATCTTATTCATATCCAGAATGATATCCAGTCCTTAAACATCATTTTTAAATCATAAAATGATAATTATACTTGAATGGATACGATGGAGAATGAATCTCATCGCGTTCGTGGAGACGGTAGTCCGTACGTACGCACGAGCGACAATATCATTCTTTTGATATTAAAATAATATATAAATGGAAGGTATATCATATATACAGAATCATTAACATGTTATATTTATTATTTACATGAGTTACACATCATTATTATACCCATCCAAATAATATTATATTGAATAACAATTACACCACGACGTGGAGACGGTAAGCCGTACGTACACACGTATGGTGACATGTTATTCAAAGGGTGGATAGAATACTAAATATGATTGTACCATATTTATAATAACATCACAGTATATGTGAGATACTGGAGTTATTATTTTAGAATGGTAAGAAAAAAGGAAGAAGAAGTGGAAGAAGAAATGAACTTGGAGAAGGGTGGTGAAATCATTACCTCTTCTTCGGGTTCTTCCTTTTGATTTGATCAAAAGGGCTCCTTAGGTTGGCTTTCTGATCAAACTAAGTCCTCTAGGTTGTAGTGAGGGATGTTGGGAGAGTATTTTGGCAGAGTTTGGCCGAGCCAAAAGGCTTTGAAGGTGTGAAGAAATGAGAAGGAGGAGTTCCCTTTTATAAGATGGGTGAGGGGCACCTTTGGAAAAGTTAGAAATATTAATTTATAATAAATTAATATTCGGTTTCTAAAGGCTCCAAAGTTGATTATTCAAAGGTTAAGGTGGGGATAGGTCGAAAACCACCCAACCAATAGAATTTAGACAGGTTTGGGTACTTATATTAACCTTATCTTTTAGTATTAACTCTAAGTTAATTAGTTTCACTTTTACAATGTCTCTTTGTATTTTTATATAATATGGTTAATAAACTTACTATATACATCCAAGAGACCCCAAAGTGGTCCATTAATGATGAAACTATCATGATATAAGTCTCTTGGCCGAACCTTAGATTTTTAGGAATTTAATATCAATTAATAATATAATATTTGTTTTAAGAACTCTTTTATGTCAGTTTTGACACTATTCAATAGTTGATTTTTGTGAAACTCATAACAGATTGATTACTTCGAAAAAAGTCAATTAAATCAATCCTAATATATCATATTATCCTATAAAATTAGTTTAATTCATTAATAGTTTCATATTATATTTTTTGGGTATTTATAATATCAATTATTTTAATTTTTCACTATTATAGTAATTACTGCATCATCATTGTGTCATAAATAAAATAAATTATTTAATGTCTAAAAATTATAAATAAACTATCATTATGTAGGAAATCGTTTTAGCTTTCTAATGAATATTTATAATCTAAAATCCAACTTATATAACCCTATGTAACAATTGTTTTGCTAAAAGATACATGCTTGTGTCATTTTTGTATTCATTTTGACTTAATTAAAATAAAGTGTCATGATCACTTACAAGTGGATCCATGGGGTCCCAAAATCGACCCAAAGATGCCCATGGTCGACCATGTATCAACCAATAAGGTTAAGACACGTTTTATGGTAATTTAGTATTATTATAATATTACTTTTTAACCCTTATTTACCGGATTTACCCTTAACCATGGTAAATAAAATATTTACCGCAGTAATTATTCAAAATGTCTAAAAATAAAAGTTACCTATTTACACAATTTGAACATCCTGATTACAAATATGGAATCCATTTTTCTAAATTCAAAACACAGAAGTGGCAGAAATTAATTTAAAATTAATTCCCGCTGTCAAAACAAAAAGCGTGTTTTTAAGAGATAATAACTATCAAAAGATTGACACTTGTTTATGTTCGGTTTAATTGTAAAATTATGTCTAATGACCAACATTATATTAAATTGTAAAAATATATTCTAAATATACTTTAAAACCACACAAATTCATAATTTATCACTATTAATTATTTTGATTAAAAAAGTTGTTTTTAATTAAAATTTAGTAATTTTCACTATTCATCAAAATATGAAAGTTATCCGAAAAGTACCAAAATTTCACCTTAGGCTAAATTCGATATTCCGAATCCAAAAATGAAGTCCATTTTGAAATATAAAATATATATATTTTCAAAAAGTAGGTATTACTATTTATAACGGCTAGTTTGATTGGTTATGGTGTGTTAGAACTCGGTGTTGCGTACAACACACGCTATCACATTATTCAAAGGGAAACGTACCGTGGAAGCTTGGGGTGTTTCATTTTAAATTTTTGATGTCCCCATTTAGTCAAAAAGTTTAAAATATTGTATTTAAAAATGTTTCACTATTAGAAGTTGATAAAAGTGAAATACTGAAAATGAATATGTTCTTGCATTATGACTAAGAAACTCATAATAGGGATTCTAAAATTATAAGGATTATATAAAGTTTAAAATGTAGTTAATACTATTCATGACCTCTTTTAATGGTGTGATTGAACTCGGTGTTGCGTGTAGTGCAAGTTATTGAATTATTTTTAAGAAATAACACACTCTGAAATCCTGGGGTGTTACATTCTCCCCTCCTTCAATAAATTGCGTCCTCGCAATTTGAAATTGTTCTTCGAAAATAAAAGGTTGAAAGTAGAAAATATATTTGTGGGAAAATCCACATTGGAAATTGGGTTACTAAAATTTAGTCTTAATATGAGGAAAAGAGAAATTAAAGGGTCACCACCAAATTATGATCTCGATTAGGAGAACATTGGTGGCAATTAGAGACATATAATTGGAGGAAAAATGTAAATATTTATAGGTAGTGATTGAGGTCATCAATCACAAAAAAGTATAAAATTGAGGTCCTTAAACTCATCAATCCATGATGATTTGAAGTACCATCGGTTCAACAAAATATATGGTATTGGGACAACACATTTTTGACATTTCAAAATATCTTAGTTGAAATCCCACATCGAAAAATGAATTAATGAGGCCTCTATTTAAAATAAAGAGTGGAAAGTATGAAGATTACCGAAAATAACACATACTAGGGTTCCATGTAGGAAAATATGGATATGGAAGAAAAATCTAACCATCAATTATTTGATGGAGAGTGGTAGAGAACATGGCTATGAAAAGGCCAACAATCCAAAAGCCATAAATTAGTGATGATTTAAGGTACCATCTAGGAAAACATTTTTGTTGTAAGTTTCTTTTCTTAATATTGAGGAATTTATTTATGAGATTGGCTAAGATCATAAGGAGATATACTTACTTTATAATTAGAGTTTTATCCATTAATAAATTTCTACCACAAACTCATCTTTCACTCTAAAAGATAATAGAATGTAAAAAAAATTCTATTTACACTATTCGTATAGGGTTCCAAAATAAACGAATTTATAATTCATCTAAAAGATCTTTTAATAAAAACTACATTATTTAATCTAGGACATCTCGTGGGCCAGTGGTAGGTGATACACCCTTGTCGCCCTTCGGTTGCGGGTTCAAGTCTCGCAGCCTTGCCGGACGCGACGGGTTGCCGCCCGACCTCCGGGTTGTCCTTTTATGGCAATCCAAAATAATCCAAACTAGAACTATCCAAAATACTTCTATCCAAACTCACAGTCCAACATTTATAAGGAAGGTAAACATAATATAGATCCTTTTTACCCCGTAATAGAATATGAATACCTTCATCATGTATTATCATATTCCTTATTGATTACATTCATGCTCCCTTATTTTATATAGAATGCTGGATATACTTCATTAATCCAAAAATGTTTTAAACCCCAACAATGATGGAATATACAAATCATTAATCAGTTCTAAGGTAGTCAAGAATATCCAATATAATTTATCCAAAACAATCACATATTATTCCAAAATCACTACCTCAGTATCAGAACTATATTATGATTTATCATTCTCTCAACCATATATTTTCCAAAAATTTATCCTGCTATTGAGTAACTTTTCTTTGTTCCACACAATCTCAAGTCCTTAATGAAATAGTACTGCAGTACAATCCTTATATACTCCATAATTATTATAACAAGTACATTGTTGATACAACACTCAATTGACATAATCAACATATGAACTCTAATCATTCCTCTTCATCTGTGGTAGTATCATAACTTGATTATTATCCAATAACATCATTTGCGGCATAGTCTGATGACTGGGACATAGGTTCGCGTAGTGTCCAAACTCTTTGCAAATGAAGCATTGTACATTTGAAACCATTTTCTTACCCTTGCAGTCACGTACTTTGTGACCTTTTCCTCCACACTTATAACAAACTCCCATTCCTTTCAGGCAAGTTCCAAGGTGTTTCTTTCCACAGTTACCACATATGGGAAAATTCTTCTTTTCCCTCTTACTTTTATCCATCTTTCTCTCTTCCATCCTTTTCTTCTCTTGCTTCCCTTCAAAGCCATAGGACTCAGTAAACTCTTTACTTATCTTATCAACACATGATATTATTTCTTCATATGATGATAATACATGGGAGACTATTTCTCTTATAAATTCTAGCTTAAGACCATGAAAGATATGATCCTTCCTTCTTTTGGGATCATGTGCATTTCTGGAGTTCTCATTCCTTCTACTGGGCGCCATTTCTAAACAATGGCATACACTAGATCAGTTTATGAATCAAAATACATAATCCCATACTTATAAAACACTTAACATAAATTGAACTATTTATGGATATAATCCATAATCATAAGAATGTTTTCTTTGAGGAAGTATATACTCATAATCCCTTCCAAAATGATTTGTAAAGAAAATGAGAGTTATCCTAAGCATATCCCCCGGGAGTGTCGTAACCAAGAGTGCAGCAAGGCCCGTTGTCGTGCACCAGTTCCCGTTCGAGTCTAGCTCAAAGCGGTGTTTTCGGGTTTTACCCCTAGGTACATCTGTGCCAGAGCCGCCTCTACCTGCTCGTATCCAGACAGGGATGTATTGCTCGGAAAACTCACAAAATCTCTACAATACCAAAATTCTAGGAAGTTCTTCTACACTAATCCTCAAAGCTCATCTTAGGTCTACGTGCTCTAATCAGAGTTTATCTAAATCTAGCTTCCAAGGTTTGTACTAAACTTTCTCTGATACCAACTGTAACGCCCCGACCCCAGCTACCCAGAGTCGGTGCATTATTACATAACATTGGCATGATCACAAGAAAGATCAAATCTCGAAAGACCGATTGGTTTAGTAGCCTTGGAAACACTAGATATATTCATAAGTTTTACATTACATCATAAAATGAAAAACTACTACTACAACATAATGTTTCCACAGTCCACACTATAATCCCCTCATAATATCCCTGCAGGTCATTCATAACTTACATCTTCACTTCCTGGGAAAAATAAAACATAGAAAAGGGGTGAGCTCAAATGCCCAGTAAGGATAACAATATAGAGGAAACTTTCATAAATAAGAATAAACATTTAAGACAATGCATAACTAAAACAAAAGCCTTTTAAATATGAACTTTCAACATGGTATGGCATAAATAAAATGAAATAATTCCATTTACTTATTCACATGGATATTCTACTAATCGAATAATCACATGCAAAAATCAATAACCACTTTCATAATGTTGGAATGCATAATGCCAGACTATCATAACCACATAGCCAAGGCCTCGTGCCAAGACTACAAATAAGATTTTGTCAAGGCCTTGTGCCAAGACACTAGTTTGTCTCATGAGACCTACCGATGCATCGAGGAGCTATAGCGGGCTCCACCCGTCACTTATTAAGTCCAATGCATTCCCATATGAAAAGGTTTAAACATAACATAAACATTCGTATTAAAACTAGCATACGAAATGTCAATAATTTCACCATAAACTATGAATGGTATAAAAATAGCACATCCATAGTCAAACATATCACAAAACCTTCAATACAATATAGATGTTTTGTATCATAATAAATCAACTTCAAATAATCTTAAAATCCATCAAAGGATGTTGACGTAGATGAAATCAAAATTATTTTTAAAGAAATATCTCCTTTTATTTTGAAATAATTTAAGATCCATATAAAATAAAACATTTTCTTTGAAAATATTCTTATAAGATTTTAAGGAAAGCTTTGAAGATTTTATAACGGCGTAAAATAACCGCACCCGCCGTATAAGTTAAAAAAAACATTCTTACCTCAATTCTGTCGAAAAGGTTAAAAAGGACCTTGTTTTGAAAACGACGGAAAGATTCCATTATAAACCTCTTATAAAAAGTCAAACAAAGGTATAAATGACTTTAACCCATATTCTTGTAAATAGTAAAAATGTTTTGAAATACATTTTTAAGAAACATGGATGTGGATGATAAAGATATCCCAGTAGATTATTACGTATAAACAACCTCGGATAATGAAGAGATTGTGAAATAACCCTTACCTTGTACTTTTCCTTGGTTGGGGTAGGTTAACCTCCTGTATAATGGTGAAATAGTTGTTATTAAATTATACAAGAATCATATATATTAATATGATATCATATATGATCTTTTAACATTGATTTGTTAATAATATCTTAGAATTATCGTCATTTCGGGAGTTAACTTACTCATTTTCTTTTATATGTTTTGTTACATAAGCTATGGTTGTTGTATCTTATTCATATCCAGAATGATATCCAGTCCTTAAACATCATTTTTAAATCATCAAATGATAATTATACTTGAATGGATACGATGGAGAATGAATCTCATCGCGTTCGTGGAGACGGTAGTCCGTACGTACGCACGAGCGACAATATCATTCTTTTGATATTAAAATAAAATATAAATGGATGGTATATCATATATACAGAATCATTAACATGTTATATTTATTATTTACATGAGTTACACATCATTATTATACCCATCCAAATAATATTATATTGAATAACAATTACACCACGACGTGGAGACGGTAAGCCGTACGTACGCACATATGGTGACATGTTATTCAAAGGGTGGATAGAATACTGAATATGATTGTACCATATTTATAATAACATCACAGTATATGTGAGATACTGGAGTTATTATTTTATAATGGTAAGAACAAAGGAAGAAGAAGTGGAAGAAGAAATGAACTTGGAGAAGGGTGGTGAAATCATTACCTCTTCTTCGGGTTCTTCCTTTTGATTTGATCAAAAGGGCTCCTTAGGTTGGCTTTCTGATCAAACTAAGGACTCTAGGTTGTATTGAGGGATGTTGGGAGAGTATTTGGGCAGATTTTGGCCGAGCCAAAAGGCTTTGAAGGTGTGAATAAATGAGAAGGAGGAGTGCCCTTTTATAAGAGGGGTGAGGGGCACCTTTGGAAAAGTTAGAAATATTAATTTATAATAAATTCATATTAGGTTTCTAAAGGCTCCAAAGTTGATTATTCAAAGGTTAAGGTGGGGATAGGTCGAAAACCACTCAACCAATAGAATTTATACAGGTTTGGGTACTTATATTAACCTTATCTTTAAGTATTAACTCTAAGTTAATTAGTTTCACTTTTACAATGTCTCTTTGTATTTTTATATAATATGGTTAATAAACTTACTATATACATCCAAGAGACCCCCAAGTGGTCCATTAATGATGAAACTATCATGATATAAGTCTCTTGGCCGAACCTTAGATTTTTTGGAATTTAATATCAATTAATAATATAATATTTGTTTTAAGAACTCTTTTATGTCAATTTTGACACTATTCAATAGTTGATTTTTGTGAAACTCATAACAGATTTATTACTTCGAACAAAGTCAATTAAATCAATCGTAATATATCATATTATCCTATAAAATTAGTTTAATTCATTAAAAGTTTCATATTATATTTTTTTGGGTATTTATAATATCAATTATTTTAATTTTTCACTATTATAGTAATTACTGCATCATCATTGTGTCATAAATAAAATAAATTATTTAATTTCTAAAAATTATAAATAAAATATCATTATGTAGGAAATCGTTTTATCTTTCTAATGAATATTTATAATAAAAAATCCAACTTATATAACCCTATGTAACAATTGTTTTGCTAAAAGATATATGCTTGTGTCATTTTTGTATTCATTTTGACTTAATTAAAATAAAGTGTCATTATCACTTACAAGTGGATCCATGGGGTCCCAAAATCGACCCAAAGATGCCCATGGTCGACCATGTATCAACCAATAGGGTTAAGACACGTTTTATGGTAATTTAGTATTATTATAATATTATTTTTTAACCCTTATTTACCGGATTTACCCTTAACCATGGTAAATAAAATATTTACCGCAGTAATTATTCAAAATGTCTAAAAATAAAAGTTACCTATTTACACAATTTGAAAAATCCTGATTCCAAATATGGAATCCATTTTTCTAAATTCAAAACACAGAAGTGGCAGAAATTAATTTAAAATTAATTCCCGCCGTCAAAACAAAAAGCGTGTTTTTAAGAGATAATAACTATCAAATGATTGACACTTGTTTATGTTCGGTTTAATTGTAAAATTATGTCTAATGACCAACATTATATTAAATTGTAAAAATATATTCTAAATATACTTTAAAACCACTCAAATTCATAATTTGTCACTATTAATTATTTTGATTAAAAAAGTTGTTTTTAATTAAAATTTAGTAATTTTCACTATTCATCAAAATATGAAAGTTATCCGAAAAGTACCAAAATTTCACCTTAGGCTAAATTCGATATTCCGAATCCAAAAATGAAGTCCATTTTGAAATATAAAATATATATATTTTCAAAAAGTAGGTATTACTATTTATAACGGCTAGTTTGATTGGTTATGGCGTGTTAGAACTCGGTGTTGTGTACAACACACGCTATCACATTATTCAAAGGGAAACGTACCGTGGAAGCTTGGGGTGTTTCATTTTAAATTTTTGATGTCCCCATTTAGTCAAAAAGTTTAAAATATTGTATTTAAAAATGTTTCACTATTAGAAGTTGATAAAAGTGAAATACTGAAAATGAATCTGTTCTTGCATTATGACTAAGAAACTCATAATAGGGATTCTAAAATTATAAGGATTATATAAAGTTTAAAATGTAGTTAATACTATTCATGACCTCTTTTAATGGTGTGATTGAACTCGGTGTTGCGTGTAGTGAAAGTTATTGAATTATTTTTAAGAAATAACACACTCTGAAATCCTGGGGTGTTACATCTTATTATTTTGGGATATGTTCTTAAATATCCTTATTACTATAAATTTAATTTCCAAGTGATTAGATACCCTCTATCTCTCTCATTAACTCTTTTTCTAAAATTTTATGTGACACTATTTGGCTATTGAATTTTTTCAAGGGAACTTCTTAACCCAATTTCGATTCTTTCGGTTAAACTTATACTTCTTGAATATGTCATTCTATAAATATGTATGGATGACCTCTGATTGTTTTACACTTAATATCCACTTATATAGGGTGTATTTATATTTATTACACATGATTATGTAATTGATTTATCTTTAATCTAAGGATACGGTCTTTGTAAGGGACTTCGTCTCAATCTCCTTTCATTGAGGCATATTATGTTTTATACACAACTTTCTTTTATACAGTGTATAAACCCCTTTGACTTTTACTATTATTCTAAAGTAATCTTTTTTATACGA
Organism: Viscum album; assembly: GCA_963277665.1. Classification (NCBI taxonomy): domain Eukaryota; kingdom Viridiplantae; phylum Streptophyta; class Magnoliopsida; order Santalales; family Viscaceae; genus Viscum; species Viscum album. The sequence continues at coordinate 1,434,632,486 of OY728141.1, forward strand.
ATAATTTTACTAAACGACAAAAGGGAATGTTTTTGTCGTACGTATGCGGCGACAACGACTTTTCCGCCGCTGTGACCATTATTTGAGTTTTGACTTCCTCTACAAGTCATAAAGTTTTTTAAATGAAAAATAAATACCATGTTTTACTTTTCATTTATTTTGTTATTGAAAATGGTTTTGGTAATGCTTTGATTATATCAATGTGTTTTTGATATTTTGTGATTGAAATATATAAATGTTATGTTTCCTTTATGCATGTTTTATGTGATACGATTATGTTATGGTTCTTGGGAATTGTTTATGAAGACGGGTGGTTCTGTGATAAACTAAGGGCAGGTGATCCCATGATATATCTCAAATTAATTGGGTAATGTGAAGGAGTTAAACGTTAAGGTCTCTCCGAAGAGATTTTTGGAATATACTATGGTGGGTATTCCAAACGTAACCATGAGGGTTACTCCCTACGTAAGAATGTTATGAATGTCTCAAGTTACCTTTACATATTATGATTTATATGAGTTATTCATAAATCTTATAATTTATGAGTTATGTTAAAGTATTTATGTTTTATGAGTAATGTATTATTTCCTTGATTCTTATGTATACGTGGACTAGTGTTTTCTTTCCGTATTGTTATAACCCTTGCAGAGCTTTTTATGCTCATACCATGTTTTTGAAATGTTTTTCACAGGACAGATAATGGATTAGGGTCAAGGATGAGATCAAGGAAATGTCATGCTATCTAAAACAAGGAACTATACATGACTCTTTTTTTCAAGAGTTTTTATTTTGTGAAAAAAATGGAAACTGAGTAGGAGTGTCCCCTTTGTAATCTTTTGAGATGTAATAGTTATGTCCTAATTCTATAAAACTCTAAACCTGAAAAGTTCATCAATGTAAATTATTCATTTAATTCATTATTATGTAATGTTTTATGGATGGGTCCTTATATTAGCAGATCACCGGAACCTTGAAAGGTTGATAGGTGGCAATCAGTCAGGCTTTCAAAGACATTATTGTCATAGATATGGAGTGTTACCAAGAGGTGCACATAATTTTGGGTAGGCCCTTCATGTCCACTAGTGGTGCTGTAATTGATGTGTCTAAAGGACAACTTATCTTTAAAACTAGAGAACAAAAAGAATAGTTTAATGGGTTAAAAAATTTCCAAGGAACAACCTTTTCTGAAAACTATTTAATGGTAGAGTCTTTGGAAGATTAAAACTCAACTAAAATTTTATATGAATCTGGAAAAAATCCTCTGTTGATGAAATAAATTTGGAAACAGAAAATTCATATTTTTCATTCTCACAAAGTTAAAAATCATCCTAAACACTGAATGTGGAAAACTTTCCTCATATGGAAAACTATTAAGTTTATTCTGTAGTATAGTATTTTGTTTCTAAACATATGTGTTTTTTATTGAGTTTAAGGGTGTTTCTGGTAAAACCAAAATTTCTGAGAACATTGATGATGTTGAGGGTGAGGAATTGATAAAACATTATTTTTTTCTGTAATAAATATATTAAATTCAAATCTAGAAAATCCGGATTATGAGTTGTCTACTTTGGACAGTAGCATTGTAACTTATGAATTCGAGATAAAAATTTCCAATCATTCATCTTTTCATACCTACTTTATGAAATATGTTGAACATCACATACCACCTAGGCCCAAGATTCTTCCTTCAGGTGAAAAAATACACATTATGTAACTAAAACCACTTCCTTCACATCATAAATATTCATTCTTGGGTGACAATTCCACTCCATCTATTATAATTTATACTATGCTAGAAGATAATCAAAAATAAATATTGTTGAATTTGTTTAAAAAAATTCAAATCTACCATAGAATGGACCATAGATGATATAAAACAAATTTATCCTTCATTATAAAAGAATAAGATACCTATGGAGCCATATTATAAGCTTGGGTAGAATGATATAGAATTTTGAAACCAAAAATGAATGATGTTGTGAGAGTATATGTATTTAAACTGTGGGATACTAGAATAATTTTCACTATCTCAGATAGTACATGGGCCAGTTTGGTCCATGTAGTCCCTAAAAATGGAGGATTCACTATTGTTAAAAATGAAAAGAATGAATAAATTATTGTTAGAATAGACACCAAAGGGAGAGTTTTCATAGATTATAGGAATCATAACACATCACCTTGTGAGGAAAATTTTCCAATGTCGTTACATGATCAAATACTTGAGAGGTTTTCCAGGAATGATTTTTTTTGTTTCCTGGACGGGTATTCGGGTTAAAAAAAGATTCATGTAGCTCTAGAAGATTATGAGAAGGATACCTTTAGATTCACCTTTAGGCCATTTTCTTACCAGTAGATTCCCATTATGTTATGTGGAGCTCCTACTACATTTCAAAGGTGCATGATGGATATCTTTTCTTCTATGATTGTTAGAATCATTGAGGTATCCATTGATGAATTTTCTATTGTGGGTATTACTTTTTATATTTGTTTATGAAATTTGGAGTTAGTTTTGGAGATATTTATTGTGACCAAATTAGTGCCTAATTGGGAAAAGATTTCAATTTATGGTCACTAAGGGTATATTTTTAGGAAATAAATTGTCCAAGAGAGGCTTGGAGGTAGAAAATGATAAATTATAATTCATTCAAAAATTACCACCTTTTGAAAATGTAAAAGGTGTTATAAGTTTCTTAGGGAATGCCAGTTTGTACATGAGTTTTATAAAAGTATTTTCTAAAATTACTATTCCCTTATGTTAATTTATTTTTTAGGATTATCTTTTCCATTTTGATCAAAAATAATTGAAATCCTTCAATATTCTTAAGGTAAAACACACCATATCACCTATTATTACTGACCAAATTGGAAACTCCCTTTTTCACCATATCATGTGGATGTTGGTTTTTTCATTGGACAGAGGAGAGATAGGAAGTTACAAATGGTATACTATGGTATTATACTCTCTGATGAGGCTCAAAAGAACTATAACACTAGGGAAAAAGAGTTGGTAGCTATCATGTTTCCTCTTGAGAAGATTATATAGTTCTTATATGATTAAAAATTCATTATTTTCACAGATCATTGTGCCTTGAAATATTTTTTGTCTATGAAATAAACCAAACCCAGGTTAAATAGATGGATTCTGGTGTTGGAAGAATTTGATTTAGAGATTAGGGATAAGAATGGAGAAGAAAAGTTAGTTGTTGACCACCTATCTAGGCTTCATCACACACATTCTTAATATATAATAGAGATAAAATATTCCTTTCTTGATGAGAAGTTACTTAGTATGAAATTCAAACAGTCTGCATGGTTTGCATAATTTTTCAATTTTCTGGAAGTAGGAGTCTTTCCCAAAAATATTTCCAATAACCAAAGGAAAAAAATTCATCTCTCAACATAAGTATTACCTTTGGGATGAATCCTTGTCGTTTATGAGGTGTTATGAAATGATTTTTAGGAGGTCTGTTCCTGAGTAAAAGATACTCACTATTCTAGGGAATTATCACTCCTTGCCTTGGAGAGGTCACCGTGGTGGTGAAAGGATAGCTCAAAAATTACTTCAATCTAGTATTTTCTGGCCTACCCTTTACAATGATTCTAGGAGTTGTGTAGTTGTATGTGATAGGTGTCAAAGGTTATGAAATGTTGGAAGAAAGAGGGAGTAACCCCAAAGGGTATTATAGAAGAAGATATCTTTGATGTCTAGGGTATATATTTGATGGGTTAGTTTCCATCATCTCATGGGAAGGACTATATTTTAGTGGCTATAGACTATGTGTCTAAATGGGCCGAGACAATAGCAATGCCCAACAATGAAGATAATAATGTCCTTATGTTTGCGAAAAAGAATATATTTTCATGATATAAAGTTCTTAAATACTTTATCACGGATAATGGAACTCACATTAATAACTACATGTTTAAATCATTGATGGAAAAGTATGGCTCTGTTCATAAGATTCTAACTCCTTATCATTCCCAGTCCAATGGACATGTGGAGATTTCTAGAGGATAGTTGAAACAAAAATTAGAGAAAACTATCACACATTCTATAATGGACTAGTCCCTTAAACTAGATAATGCATTATGGGATTATAAAATAGCATTCGAGACACTAATAGGTATGTCCCCCTATAGGCTGTTATTTGGAAAATTTTGTCATCGGCCTGGGGAGTTGCAACCCAAATCATTTTGGGAAGTTAAGTATCTAAATATTGATTCTAATAGTGATTGTGAGAGAAGGACTCTTGAGTTGAGTGAAATTTAATAAATTAAGAGATATTCATTTGAAAATTCAAATATATACAAGGAGAGGCCAAAAGTATTCAATGATTCTATCATAAAAACCAAAGAGTTCAATCTAAGACAAAAATTTCTTCTCATTATCTCTAAAAATATAATATTTTCTAGAAAACATATATCAAAGTAGTCTATACATTTTACTATTTCCAGAGATCTTAAGAATGGAGTTGTAGAGATACTTGGTGAGGAGAAAAAACAAATGTTGGTTAATGGGTAGATAGTCAAACTATATTTCAATGGATAACAGAAGGGCTTGGCTTCCTTCATTGTGATTAAAAATTGATTCTAAATAAATTTTAACTGAAGAAATTAATCCCAATGCTTCATGGGTTTCAACCCAAGTTCGATGGTATTTTTACTTTTCTTTATTTAGGTATTGAATAATAATGTTTCATGCTCTGTTTTTGTGCAATTCTTGTTGCTGCTCTATGCTAGTTCTTATTTCAGAGTTAAATAGTTTGCTGGCGGTATGTAATTGAAGGAGGGTAATTCCCATGGTGAATTATTATTGATAAACTTTAATTCAGGTATCTTCGGTACTCTTTAATATTCTATATTCATATTTCTTCCCATTTTTACATTAATTAAAATATTACTACCAAATCAAAATTTAACTATTGTCTGTGAGTCATTGACTCTCCAATGCACTTGAGCCACTGATACACTACTGTATGTGACTCATTGGTAGCAGTTTCTCTAAGTAAATGGAAAATATTCTATTATATATGTTTACAACTGCTGAAATATTTCTTCTTCATCTATCTCTGTGGTATAAAAACCTAGTGCATGAAACTTTTCCGAAAATATTTCTACAAGTGTCCCTTTTCTAGAAGTGGGGATTAATGTATCCACTTTTCTTTAAAATCATGTGCCATTTGTTAAATCTCTTCACTGTTATAACAGAAGTGTGTGTATGTTGTGGGGTATATACATGCTATAATTTTTTTCTTAATCTTCTTGTTTTTGATGGGGGATTAACATTCATTTATACTACTCAACTGAATTTTTTTGAATCAAATTGTTGTTAAAATTATTACACCCTATTCATTGGGAAATTAAATGTTAGACATGATAATTTTTGAACTTAATTGAAATATTTTATTATTTCCTTAAATGATGAAGAATTTGAACCTTTTGTAATGTATTTTTTTGGAAAATATATTATTTTAATCTTCAATTTGACCATCGAAACATGTCATCAATTTGATAAAATTCAAAGTCTTTTTTGAACATTAATTGCTAAATTTTTCTTCTCCACTATGGAATAAAACATTGGGGACATTGTTGGGTTTTATGTTTGCGGTGGGGGTCAATTATTGACAACGATAAACTGTGACTCAATATAGGTACATCAATTTAAACTTCTTCTTCAAACATTTTGTTCAAAAAATAGTTCAAATGGATAATGTTTTTCAAAATAAAAACACAATTTTGGGTTGTACAATGTACATCAATTGAGTCTTTCTTTCTTGACAGGTAGTTAATATCTTCTTGGAATCTGAATTTATTGTGGGTGAAAGATTTCTAAGTGATTCTATTTGTGATTTTATGAAAACATGTCTAGGAACTAATTTTGAGACTGATATTGGTAACATTTTTGTGGAATTATGATCATAATAGTAAGAACATGATGTTTGAACTCTTTTCTAGGGGAAAAAAAATATTATAATTATTAAAAAGTAATCACCTTAATGATATTATATAAATGGTATTTATATAAATATTTTGAAATTGGATTAATTTTTTCTTTTTGGATCCTAGGGTGAATTTCTGAGACCCTAGATGCTGGCTGCATTTCAGTTAAATAAAATCTCTTTGTTCAAATTTAATAAGTTCATATTCATAGTTCTTAGCACATGTTATATGTCATGGAAAAATTAAATAAAGTATAGGGTCGAAAATGAGTTCACTAAGGTGAGTAAAGTAATAAACTCCAAATGAAGAAGAAGGCAAATTTTTTATATGGGAATGATTTACGTTTTACCAATAAAGTGATTCAAAAAATAATAAATATATAGTTAATGTAACTGAAGTGAGTGTCAAGTACAATGTTCCTTTTGTTATGTTTTTAATTCCTGTGATTTTTAACTTGTTTAACACTATTGAATTTATAACCTAGATTTTCATTCAAATAAGTCATTAGGAATCTTCATATATGAGGCATGAAATCATCATTGGTGGAAGATTATTATCTCTTTTAATTACCTAGGGAGTATCTTTTGTTGGGGAAGATTCATTTGAACATTATTTTTCAAAATCCTATTGATAGTTTTTGAGGTCCTCTTATTTTAAACAATTGAACATGTTACATTTTGAATTAATATAACACACTTTTGTTTTACGAAGTAAATAAATTGTGCAATTGTTTGAAGAAAAACATTTTTTAAATTTAGGGTAATTAGGGGATCAATTCTTGATCAAGCTAAACTGTGACTCAATATATGCTCATCACTTCCCACTTCTTCTTCATAAATTGTTTTTCATGAAATGTTGAAAATGATTTTTTTTCAAAATTCAGACATATTTTAGGCTATACATTGTACTTAAATTGAGTATTACATAAATATTATTCTTAACTAGCATGTAAGATCTACTTTGAATATGAAATTAATTTAGGAAAATGATTACTGAGTGATTCAGTTAATTATTTTATGAAAATTTGGTTATGAACTACTTTTGAGAGTGATATGGGTAATACTTTTTTTTGGAATTGTGATCATAACTTTATGAAATGGATGAATGAACTCTTTTTTAGGGGACACACATTTATTTTAAATATTAAAATGTAATAACCTTAATTAGCCAATATAAATGGTATTTATATAAATACTTTCAAACTTGAGTAATTTTGGCATTTGTGACCCCACAGTGAATCTCTAAGACCCTAGATGCTGGGTGAATTTAAGGTAAATAAAATCCAATAGTAGACTTTGAATAAGTCCATATGAACAGTGATTACTACATCTTATATGGCTTGTGAAAAATTAAATAAATTGTCTAGGATCAAAAATTAGTTCATTAATGTGAGGAAATTGATGAAATCCAAATGAAGAAGGAGGAAAAATTTTTATATGGTAATAATTTAGGTTGTATCAATAAGGTGATTAGAAAAATAATAAATATATAACTATTGGATCTTAATGTAGTTCCAAGTACACATTTAGTATTGTTCTGCTTTTAATTTCACTAATTTTAAACCAATTTATCACTCTTGAATTTAGGACCATCGTTTTCATTGAAGTAAGTCATTAGGCATCTTCATATATGAGGCAACACATATTTATTGGTGGAAGATTATTTTCTATTTTAATTAACTAGAGAGTATATTTTATTGGGAATACATTATATGTACATTATTTTTCAATAGTATATTGATGGTTCTTGAGGTCTTCTACTTTTAAACTGTTGAACATGTTAGATTTTGAATTAATAAAATAAACTTCTGTTTTTTAATGTAAATAAAACATGGAATTGTTTGAGGATAAAAAATGTTTATGTGTGGGGGAATTAAGCGGTCAATACGTTTTGATCTATACTATCCCTTAATATAAGCTTATCAATTCCCACTACTTCTTCATACTTTTTGTTCAAAAAATGGTTAAAATTTTTAGTTTTTTAATTCAAAATTATCACACAATTTAGGTTGTACATTTTAATTCAATTGAGGATTTCTAATAGATAATTCTTTTATGGTAGTAAATATATGTTTTGAATCATGAAATTAATTTGGGTGAATGATTTATGAGTGATTATATTAGTGATTTAATGAAAATTTGGATAAGAACTACTTTTGATAGTGATATGGGTAACATTTCTTTGGAATTGTGATCATAACCTTAGTAAATGGATGTTTGAACTCCTTCCATGGGGACACACGTTATTTTATTATTAAAAATTAATCACTTTAATGTGCCAATATAAGTGGTTTTTATATCAATATTTTGAAACCAGAGTTATTTGGGAATTTAGGATCCCATGATGAATCTCTGAGACCCTAGATGTCGGGTGAGTTTCTGTTAAATAAAATACTTACGTACACTTTGAATAAGTGCATATTCATAGTGTTTAACACATGTTACATTTCTTGTGAGAGATTAAATAAAGTTTTTAGGGTAAAAATTGAGTTCATTAAGGTGAGGGGAATGATTAAGTCCAAATGATATAGAGAAAAAATTGTTTATATGGGTATCATTTTGGGTGTATCAAAATGTGATTCAAAAAAATAAATATATAATTATTGAAACTCAAGGGTGAGTCAAGTAAAATGTTCTTATTGTTACGTTTTTAATTCCAATGATTTTTAACCTCTTTATCACTCTTGAATTTAGGACCTGGATTTTCATTGATTATGTCATTAAAAATATTCATATATGAGGCATGACATCTTCATTGGTAGAATATTATTTTCTCTTTTAATTATACAATGAGAATAATTTATCATGAAAGATACATTTCAACATAATTTTTCAAAATCCATTAGATAATTTTTAAGGTCCTCTACTTGTAATCTGTTGGACATGTTCCATTTTGAAATAATAAAAAAACATCTAGTTTTCATAGAAAATAAAAACATGGAATTATTTTGAATAAATAATGTTTATGTGTGGGTGAATTTGATGTGTCCTTAATTTGACATTTTTCCACATCTTTTTTTAAAATTATAAAAAATTAACGGAATAATTTTGTACTTTTTGATAAATAAAAATGAATTTGTATTTTTATAATTGAATTAATTAATTGTTCAGTTTTTTATAATTAATTATATATTATTAGAATTAAATTAATTAATATAGTTTTACTTCTCTCTCTATATAATAATTTATGAAATTTTTTGGTGGTTTAAAAATATACATTACTTTTTACTAATTTGACTTATATATTAATTAACAAATTAATCATATTGTTTACGTCTTTAACAGTGTCCAATTTAAATACATAATTGTTTGAGTTTACTTAATTAAAATAAGTTAACACTAATAATTATTTCAATATAATTTATTAGATTTAAACTTATAAATTTAATTTAACATCTGTTGCTATAATTAGTAATTTAACTATTTAGTTCAATAAGTTAGTTAGTTTTTAGTATAAGTTACATATTTGAGATTTTAATTAATAAAATAATGTATTTTTATTTTAAATTCTTCAATTAGTTAATTATTTTAAATAATTAAATATTTAGTTAAAATTAATATTTTAATTTTATATATGCAATTTAATTTTTTTTATATAACTGATATTATTTTTAGTTTGTTGGTCTCACTGATAGTCATGCACTAACTATCAGTAACACGAGCTACTAATGCACACCTACTCTCCTTTACCACTGACAGTGACTCATTTAGTCACTAATACAATTCACTATTAATCCCCATTGTCCCTTTAATCAATTTATTTAAAAAAATTTAACATAAATATTTTTGATTAATCTTTTCATTTTAGTTTAACATAAATTAATTACTTTAATTAATGATTTTAATAATAATTTAATTCTATAATGTATAATTTCAAATTAAATATTAAATCTAGTTACTTTTGTTTTAGTTATATTTATTTTGTTTGTAATTTTAGTTTAGTTTTTTTGTTATATGTTTATAATTAATTAGTTTAATAAATACTTTAACTAATTTATGTTTTAATTTTAGTATTATTTAATTAATGTATTTATGTTTTCCGTTTAAAGATTAATTTATGAGTCACCAACACACTACCTATTTCTCACACCCGTTAGAATCAAAATCTCATGCTCCACTCCCCCTTTCGGTCTCACTGATAGGATCCTCCTCATCTGTCCCACCAACCCATGTAGGTGACTCAACTTCTTTTCTTCCTGCTACCGATGTGTACCCTTTGTAAGCATTGGTCTCTCACTCACACACTAACACTTAATCCTTTCTACCGACAACCCAACATGATCATTTCACAGTTCCCTTGCCTGGTTCACACATTATCCCTACCCCCAGTCACCATACATCCTCAACCACACACCATCACATATCGCTACCGACCCAAAAATAGGCTCGAAGTAATATGAAATCCAACAGACCAATACTATTCCAGACCCAATCAAACCCAATCTACATCTTCCATAGATTAATAAAAATTAAAATCCAGATCTCCATGCATTTGAAACCCACCATTTGAAAAACCTAAGACCCCCAGTCCGATGCCTCTACAGAGGAGGACTCAAGCCTTAGTTGAATATCTTACCTGCTATGATGAGCAAAGGAGTGTCCAATTACTATTGATTTATGAAATGAGAGTCGCACCATCATCTGATGTAGGACCACCACTGCCTAGAAAAAGATGGCTGAGCCGCTACCTTCTTTAGTGGAACCCAGAGGAACCCCCCCCATCGGTGTGTGCTGAAGAAGGAGGACTCGGGGATTAATAAATTTAAGAAAAAACTAAATTGAAAAACTAAATTAATGTTTAGATAAATTAAACTAAAACTAATCTAATAAATAAATAAATAAAGTAATAAATATATAAATAAAATAAAATAAAAAACATTAATAACTGAAATAATATTTATAATAAATAGTAATTTAAAATAACAAATAAATATAATAATAAAGTATAATATAATAATAATTAATTAAATAAAATATATTAAAAATAATATTAATAATAACTTATAAATAAAATAAAATATACATTAACTATAAGTTAACTTCGTTTTTAAATTAAATAACTTTAGTTATAAAAATTTAATAAATAAATAAACTAAAGAATTTAATTTATTTAAATTAATAATAATCTAATTTAATGGGGTAATAACTAAATACAATCAATATTAATCTAATAATATAATCAAATAAATAAATAAAAAATCTTACTAATTTTATAGAATTATATATTATAATCATAATAAATAAATAACAATAAAGACTATTTTATTATATAAATGATTAATTTAATAAAATAAATTATTTTAATTAAATCTATAAATTATAAGCATTAATAATGTAGTCAAATAATTTACTAATCATAATTAATAACTATTAATTTTTTTTATCCTCACATTAATCTAATAATTTTACTTACTAATTATCTGAATTAATATTTATTAACTATATTATTTTCATGTAAAAGTGTTTAACTTATTTTCATCCAATTTTTCAGAATCCTGATGGTGTCTAACAGACGTCCAAATTCATCCATGTAGAAGATAGTTACGAGGGAAAGATAAAGTGAAATGTGTTGCATTAAAAAACACATGTGTGCGGTAGTTTGGTAAGAAAAAATAATTGAGTCGGTGGAGGCATGTAGTGACTTGCAGTAGATGATAGAGAGTTTAAAGGTATGAAAAAAGAGTAGAGGGATTGACCATGGATTAACTCACGACTGATCTCACAGAGTAAGATAGAAGAGAAGATCCTTAGAGCACAACCTAAACCTCTTCCTAGAGATCTGAGAACCAGCATTGCAGCACCATAGTAGTAATATATGAGTTATTCGTTATACTATTTCATTCAATTTACTTTTTTTGTAATTTTTTTTCTTTTGTGTTGGTACACAACATGATAGTAGGATAAAAGTTTTATCTTGGGAATTTTAAAATCATCTTATCCATCATTTAATTTTTACATTTCTATTCTTTTATCAAAATTTGAATCAATCAGCGAGGTTGATTATGATTATCCTTTAATTTCTCACACCAAAAATTTTCATGTTAAAAAATTCAACTTCAATTGGTGAGATTGATATTGAATATATTTATCAAATCTTTTACTGTCATTATCAATTGTAATTTCATGGAATGTTTAATTAAATTTATTTACTTTTCAAATTTCTCAACATTTCAATTGAATTATACCGTGGAGAACTCTAGGATTAAATATTTTGTGTGTTAAATCACATAGTTAGGGAGATTAAAAAACTTTTCCTCAAGGTGTGACTCAATTAAGTATAGTAATGAAATCCGCCTTAGAAACATGTTGATTATGAATTCTGGTTTTCTCTAGTTGATTTTTTTCTTGTCCATTTTCCAGTTTAGTTGCTGTTATTCCAATAGTAGGTCATATTTCTGGATTAATTCATAGACTCTTAGTTCAATTTAGTTTTTATTCTGTTAAAAATATACAATAAAATTTAAAATAGTTTAAAAATATAATAATAATATAATGTTTCCCCCACTGATGACAATAGTGGGGTATTTGGAAAAAAATTGATAATATTTTTCTCAATATTTCATCCATGTGGGTTCAAATCTACTCTCTATAATAAAGTAGATTATAGGAAATTAAAAAAATTAAATTTTTACCGAATTTTAACAAAATTTGGGCATGAAGTACATAGCCCACCAGATTTGACTTTAGTGTCCAAAGATTCCATTCAAGAATCCTCCATGTGGGCCAGTATTCCAAAATTCTGGCAAGCATGCGGGCCAAGATTTAGACATCATTTTTCATCCTGAATAAGTGATATTATAGGCCAATATTGTCCATACATGCAAGGAATTATCCATTGAGACTTTAATGAAATGATATTGGAACCCATTGAAGCATTCAACGTCTCTAATCTCAGTCATGTCATTGGGCCTTACAAATCTAACTACTCCTCCCACATAATTGGCTCAGTGACTTCAACATGGTTCTCATAATATCCACATTTCTAAAATCAAATATGTTCTTCTATAATTATCATCAAATTTTACCTTAGGTTTATGTTATCTAACCTAGGTTTTCCTAAATCTAGTTCCCAAAGGTTCTACTGAACATCCTATGATACAAACTGTAGTGACTCGACCCCAAATAGCCTAGAGCCGGTGTCTGCTATCAATTATAATGGAAAGATTACAAGTAATCAAGCCCTGAAAGACAGAGTGATTAGTAATATTGGTAAAATAGATACATAAATGAGTCCAATATTAGAAAATAATAAATTAATTACAATATATATATATATTTCATTATAAATAGAAAACATTAAGGGTAACTATAATACATCTAGTAATTCCCACTATTTCATTCATAATATTATTATTTGATTCATGGGGAAAGACAAATAATGATGATGATCTCAAATAATTAGTAAGGTAAAAGCATAGATGAATAAATAATGAATCAATGATAATATTAAATATGGAAAGGTATATAATAGAACACACATTCCATGTAATCAATAAACTGAATGGAAGTGTACAAACAATATGGAAAGGTAATTATTGAAAAAAAATTCCATTAAAATAAAATGACAAAGAAAAAATAAATATGGCATGGTATGAAACTAAAATACATGCCATCTAAATAACTGAAAATGAAATGTATCTATAGATATGTCGGTGCAAAATCTCATGGATGAATAATAATAGAAACTAATATAAGGGAAATATTTTCTTAATGGGTGTCTTGTCTGAGGAACATGAAAACATATACCATCAAGATCATTCCAAATATAGTTTATATCTATAGATAGAATCTTATTTAATTTACTCAACTATTTTCTCTGATGATACCCTATTGATCAATCAAGGAGATATATATTATTTGGGAAACACACATCATTTTTTATCCAAATCATTCCCATTATCGAATTATCAAAAAAACCAACATTCCTTCTAAAATATCCATATTGAATAAAGAACATGGAATTATCAATATTTCCCGAAATAATGAAATAACTATCAAATAAGACACTATATGTAAAATGATATATTTTTAGGCAATAACAATATGAATGCTATATTAAATGGATACCGAAATGAAATTCAATGTTCAATGATCATAAGAGATTGAATATTTGAAGGTTAACAATAAATGACTTAAAGAAGTTAATGTGAATACAATAATTGGAAAAATCAATAATAAAGAATCTAGAGGAATAATAAAGATTGTATCAACACAAAAAATCATAATTGGAGTAACAATATGGGTTTGTTATTTTTGATGAAATGAATTTATATAAAATTTTCTTTTAAAAACATTCTGATGGAAAATATACTTTTATTATGAAAAAAATTTTAAAAACATGTTATTTTGAAAATAAAATTTTAAAACATTTTATATATAATTCAACCATTCACTATTTCATGGGATGGTTCAATGATATGATTGCATGAAATTTATTACTTTCCATAAAAGGTAAAAAGAACATTCCTTCTACATGGTAACAAGGTTAGAAAAATTCCATATTCGAAATGCGGCTAGGAGATTTCATTGAAAGTGTTGTAAAAATAAACAAAGGGTAAAAATATATTTACCAAATAATTTTAAAAACCTTTTTGAAAACATTTTAACAAAAAATTGTTTTTATAATAAAACATGTTCTCTGGCTACAGAGATAAAAAATGATGGGTTTTCTGAAAAAAAATTTCTAAGACACATTTAGTACCAAATAGTGAAAAAATGGTAGTTATAATTAATAGATTTCATGAATAACTAGAGTATAAAAAAATTAAATAATTTATTGAACATAGGATCTACCATTTTTCCAAATTTAAATAACATTCAAATATCATTAAAGTTATTATTGATGATAATTGTCTTTAAACATTCCAATGTGACCCATAAAACATTGAAACAATTTCAATCATAAAAATCATGATGTAATAACATGAAATGAAATTTTAAAATACCATAATGATAGAAGAGTTAATTATATAATATATCAATAGGGGTATTAGATACACCATAGAAAAGATAAAAGTGGTGATCATTACTTTTATCTCATATATATAAAAGAGAGAGATTAGAATCCCTTACCTTGTGTTTCCATTCAGATGAGATTAATTTAAAATACCATATAATAAACTTATTTAAATATTATGCATTATTTAGAACCTTTATCATGTTAATCATAACATTAAGTCCAATTTTTATATGTTTTATATAACTAATTAAACAGTTATGTTTACATTGATTGTTTTGACCAAATTAATATTAAGTGTCCAAAAAGACTTTGGTAGATCAAATTTTGTCAAATGTGTAATTAAATAACATGTAAAGAATAATAATAATGACCTAATTATCATATTTATAAGTTAATTATACTTTTAAAATCAGTAAATAAATATGGTTATGAAAAAATAATCAAAGTTAGTATCATGGATATGGTAGGTCATACAATCAAATGAGTAACATTCCCATTTTTAAAGGATCACTTTGAAAAGAATGTAAGTAAGAAAATATCACTTAAAAAATATAATTATATAATAAATATGATTTTATTTATGAAGGACCCCGGGACACCCTGAGAGGGGAGGGGTGAATCAGAGTGACCACTTTTTCTTTTAATGTGATGGATCTTGTTCCCATGTTGGTAGGAACTCGTTGAACATATATGATGATTATGATTAGAAAGAAAACAATAACATTCACAGAGGAGACACAACCCTTTTTACTTGGTTCACCACTAAGGGCTACGTCCAAGGAGCATACGCCGACAGGATGTCGGTCGTACCAATATCTATATGCTTCACTAGCTGTAGATTACAAAGGTTCGGGTATAGACGCTCTGTCCCAGGCTCACTGCCTTTACAATTGATCAGGGATACCTCACTGTGTCCCTCGAGTCACTCCCTTTGACTCCCCCTGGCTCACTACCGTTGGTGAAGTCCCACTCAGTTTATAGACGTGAAGGTCTCTTCATCATTTTCATAAGAATGCATCCTTTTTTGTATGTAGATGCTCTATTGAAGTTCGATTCTCACCAGAAGAAGAATATCACTTTTCCTCGAATGTATCGGGTAGTCTCCTGGCGTTCGTGCAGCTCCAAATAGGCCGGCGGGCTTTAGAAAAACCTGGCGCGCTTCTCCAAGCCGGACGCGCAAGCCCCAATACGGCACGCAAGTCTAGACTGGCGCGCAAGTGTCACCAACACACCTGCACAACGCTTCCTTCCCCGACAACAAACTTGCAAGGTCCACTTCCTTTCTCTCCCAAAACGCCTTGGGCGCTCAGCAGACAACCGGCGCACAAGCTCTACTTGTGCGACCAAACTACCACCTGCGCGGCTCCACCACCTGCGCGATGAGAGCTCGAACAATCTCTAAGTCTCGAACTCCACCCAAAAAGAGGAGGGGTGGTCCAGTATTTATAGGCAAACTGGACCCCCTGCGCGGAGGCGCGCAAGTCCTTCAG
The DNA here is from genome assembly GCA_963277665.1 of Viscum album. NCBI lineage: Eukaryota > Viridiplantae > Streptophyta > Magnoliopsida > Santalales > Viscaceae > Viscum > Viscum album. Next base: position 1,434,648,874 of record OY728141.1, read on the forward strand.
CGGCGCGCAAGTCTTGTCTCCAGTAACCTCTGTCGCACAACTCATTTGCGCGACCCAACCAATACTTGCGAAACCTTCTTTCCTTAGCCAAATTTTGATGTTCTGATCCTCAAAAACATATGGCGCGCAAGTCTTTTATCCTCCAAGAGCATGGAACACAAGTAACTTTTCCAAACACACTTTACTTTATTGGCCGATTTTCCGGCCCAAAAATTTGGCAAACACTGGGAAACGACGCCACTTTCACTACTGTTTTCTGCTTGAACGGTATGATCTCCTTGTTGGTACACATCCTGAACTTCCACTGAGGATTGAAAAAAAACACAAACCATATGGAAAATCATTCTTTTAAGACCCTGGTTCCAACAATCTCCCCCTTTGGGTTTGTTGGCAATCAGAATAAATTCAATAGATCTCCAACCATGAGCAAACCCAAAACACAAGAATCAACTCAGCCAACACTCTAAGTCTACGTGAGCAATGCTCGGTGTAGAAAACAAGAGAAGAAGCTTGAATTGGGTTCTGCTGTTTTGAAATTATCCATGACGCCTGAATTGTGTTCCAGTGTTTTTAAATTCTCCATGATGCCCGATTGTATCCTTCTTATACTTCTCATCACAGAAGTTTCCCAATTGTATCCTTATTATACTTATCATCACAGAAGCATTTCTTCCCTGGAATTTATTCTTTTCTCCCCCATTGACAATAAAACCAAAGACCGATAAGTTGTTCAACGTTCAGCTCAAGCCATACTCCCCCTGGATAGTATCTCCCCCATAAACCTACATCACAGCCATAAGCAGATAAAAACAGTTATAAAAAATGGGGAGAGGGGATTTTTGGAGCCTCCTTATGTAGTAGGAGGTGGTTGAACACTGAGGTTCAACCGATGCTTCTCAAACACAGCCGCGGACAATGGCTTGGTCAGAATATCAGCAACTTGCTCTTCAGTTCCAACATGATCCTTTCTAATCACGCCTTGTTCAACCTTTTCTTTGATAAAATGATACCGTATTTCAATATGTTTTGTAGGAGAATGATGAACCGAATTCTTTGTATGATCAATTACGCTTTTTTTATCACAGTAAATCACCATTGGTTGCTGCACCTTATCACCAATATCTATTAGTTGCTGCTTCATCCAAAGCAGTTGAGTGCATGCCTTTGTGGCAGAGATATACCCAGCTTCAGCAGTACTAAGAGAAGTACATTCTTGTTTCTTGCTCAACTAGCCAACACATTTCTGCCCAATATAGAAAGGTCCACCACTAGTGGGATTTCTGTCTACCACATCACCAGCCCAGTCAGCATCAGAAAATGCGGATAATTCATTGTTCCTGCCTGCAGAAAAAAATAACCCGAAATTATCTGTACCTTGAATGTACCTCATGATTCTTTTTACTGCCGCCATATGTTCCTCTTTTGGATTACTCTAAAAGTGGGCTGCAAGGCATGTGGAAAAGAAAATATCTGGCCTTGTCACTGTCAGATACAGTAGGCTTCCAATGATCCTCCTGTACATGGTGGGATCAACAGAGTCCCCATCCTCATGCTTTCCAAGTTTAGTTCCAACTGCAATTGGAGTTGACATTGGTTTGGAGTCTTGCATATTGAACTTCTTCAGTAGGTCTCTTGCATATTTTTCTTACGAAATGAAAGTGTATTCCTTCTTTTGAATCACCTGCAGCCCCATGAAATATGTGAGCTCCCCAATCATAGACATTTCAAATTCTGATTTCATGTGGTTGGAAAATTCATCCACTGATTTCTGCCTATTGCCACCAAATTTGATATCATCAACATAGACAAGAACCATGAATTGATCTTTTGGAGAATTCTTCACATAGAGATTGTGATAAACTCCTCCTCTTTTGAATTCCAACTTCTTGAGATAAGAATCCAGCGGTGAGTACCACACCGATGGTTCCTGCTTCAAACCATATAGAGCTTTCTTCAGTTTGCAGACCTTTGATTCATCAGTATCCAAAACAAAGCTCACTGGTTGTTCAATATAGACTTCCTCTTCGAGTACACCATTCAAGAATGTTGTCTTGACATCCATTTGATATACTTTATATCCTATTTGGAGTGCCATGGCAGGGAAAATCATGATTGACTCTAGTCTAGCTACTGGAGCAAAGGTTTCTTCAACATCAATCCCTTCAATCTGGGAGTATCCTTTACATACCAGTCTTTCCTTGTTTCTGATGACACTTCCATGCTCATCAAACTTATTTTTAAAGATCCATTTGGTACCAATCACATTGTGACCTTCGGGTCTCTAGACAATATCCCATGTCGGATTCTTGTCATTCTGATCTAACTCTTCATTCATGGATTTTACCCAGGATTCATCCTTTGCAGCTTCTTCAAATGAGGATGGCTCCAAAACAGAAAGAAATGTAGATTGTGTGTTATTCCTCATCCTCCTTGTTTGAGTGGGTGCACTCCTGTCCCCAATTATGTTGGATGGATCAATCTCAGCTCTTCGAACTCTCCTGCAAGGTTCTGTAGCATTTTCTTCATCCATAGTTTCTTCTTCATATTATTCTTCGGAGTCAACATCATGATGTGACAGCTGAGTGTTTTGAACAACTTCATCTATTTCTGCACTTGTATTTTCTTCACGTTCACATTCTTCCTGACTTTCTATCACATCAGCATATGACATCCTGGAAGCATTTGTGGGTTTCTCTTCAATTATCTTAACATCACTGCTTTCCACAATTCTTGCCAAACGCTTGTTGAAACATTTGTAGGCTTTGCGGTTCATTGAGTAACCAAGGAAAATTCCTTCTTCTGCATTGTCGCCATATTTCCCTTGATTTCCTTCTTTGTTCCTGATGAAGCATTTACTTCCAAAGACACGAAAGTATTTTAGAGAAGGATTCCGTCCATGCCACAATTCGTACGGTGTCTTCGTCTCACCCATATAAAGTCCTGTTCGATTCTGAATGTACACTCCAGCTTGAACAGCCTATTTCCAGTAATGTCGTGGAATATGACACTCAGTTAGCATAGTTCGTGCCATGATGTTCACCTGTCGATTCCTACGTTCAACAACTACATTTTGTTGTGGAGTTCTCACAGCAACTACCTCATGTTTTATCCCATGCTTCTCTAGATAATTCTCAAAATCAATAGACGTGTATTCTCTTCCATTGTCAGATCGCAACACTTTGATTGTTCGTCCAATATCATTCTCGGCGATTCGCCGATATGTTTTCATGCAGTCAAGGACTTGTCGTTTCCTGTGAATGACCATCACACATGCCATTCTACTGTAATCATCTATGAAAAGGACAAAGTACCTTTCTCCATGTGTTCCGGCAACATTTATTGGACCACACACATCTGTATGAATCAGATCAAGAAGGTGAGACGCCCTTTTCTTCTTTGGCCGATATGAACTGCAGACCAGCTTCCCATGAATACTAGCATCACAAGATTTTTCACGCTCACGCTTCAGGTTGGGAATGTCCATGACAATTCTCAATTTTGATATTTTCTCCATGTATTGTTGATTGATGTGTCCCAATCTCTGATGCCACAAATTTTTTTCTTCTTCAACAGTCATGTAACATACATTTTCTTCACTATCAACCTGATACAAGTTGCCTTCTGTTCTGCATCCCTTCATAAGTGAATTTCCGGTTTTTCCCTTGATAGTGAAGCCTTTCTGATTAACAGTAACTATAAGTCCTGAGACACAGAGTTGACTCATGCTGAGGAGATTATGACGTAGGCCATCTACGTGAAGGACTTCAGTCTTCTTTAGTTATCCATTAGATAATTTGGTACTTCCACTCCCTTTGATCTTCAGATCCCCATCATTACCAAATCCTACTGTACCATCAACAATTTTATGATATTCTTTAGTAGACCGGCATTACCAGTCATATGAGATGAACAACCGCTATTCAGAATCCAGGTATTGTTGTTCTTTGTAGCTTTCAAGGCTACCTCTGCAAGGTTCGATTTCTCAATCTTCTTCCTTTCCTTCCATGAGACATTAGATTGAGTATATAGAACTGATGGCCTTTCCACTATATCTTCCGCATACCCAGGTTCTTCATAGTCAAAGTCTTCTTTGAGAGGTGAGAACCTGTTTGAAAGAGCAACACTCTCTTGCTGACGAGACTTGACCTGTATTGAAATTCGGTATGAGGTGTCTATTTCCCTTCTCTGCCTGCAATTAACGGCCTTATGACCAAAGATAGAACAACGAAAACAATATCCATAGAAATTATTTCTTCTATAAGAATTAGGATATGAAATTATTCTCTTTTGTTGAGAATATATATCTTCTCCATTCAGATAGCTTCATGCCACTTCACAATAAGACATGGTATGGCCCAGATAGCCATAGAACTGACACTTCATGAGAGGAAATGTATTCTCACTTGAATTTCTCCTTATTCCTTCTTCCTTGGGAGAATAGTAAGACTATTTGTCATTTTTGAAAGTTTGAGGATAATTTTCAGGTCTCCTTTTAGTTTGGATTGAGGCTTCCTTTTTCAGCACTCTAGGAAACATTTAAACATCTTCAACATTCATATCATCTTTTTTTTGGATCTTTTCACTTCCAGCAGTTGATGTCTCAGCCTCACAGCCAATTCCACTATTTCCCATGCAAGCGGGTCTTTGATCACTCAAAATTTTTCTAACCTCCTCTGAACCACACTTGGCTCTTGCTAGTAATTATGCATCTGAGAATCTTCCAAACTGTATTTAATTCCTTGAATCTTTTGGAATTGATTCAGTCTCCAGTTTACTCCTTAGAGTAACTACTTCCTCCTCCAGACCCTCAGCAGTCTTGGATTTTTCATCTAGTCTGGATGTGAGGTCATTGATGACCTTTTCCTGCTCTTCAATTCTAATCTTCAGATCAACTACATCATCATTGCTTTCAATTATTTTAGACTGTACCTTCACAAATTCTTCCAGTCGTTCAATTTCAGCTTCAAGTTGATCAACGTATTCAGTTGATTCTTCTACAATTGATTTCCACTTATTGCAGCTATTACATTTAATCTTAATCTTACTAACCACATCTTTATGTTGCACCTCAGGATCTACACAAGTTCTCAGTTGTTTTTCTCCATCAGTATCTTCTGACTTTTCAATAGTGGCCATCATAGAAGCATGGTTCCCAGTTTTGAATTCTGGTTCTTCTTCATCATAGAATTCATTATCATCTTCTTCCTATTCACATACAAAACTCTTCCTTTGCATTTTCTAACCAGATTTGAAGTCTCCCTTTTTGAAGAACCTTCTCTGAGGCTTCTTGAATTTTTCATCTTCACTGTCATCATCATTGATATTCTTCAAGCACTGAGAGGCAATGTGCCCATCTTTTCCACAACGGAAACACGCGTTAGGTAACTTCCCTTTGAATTTCCCTTTCCCATTCTGGAACTTCTTTGTAATGAGAGAATGAATTTCTTTCTCTTCATCATCATCACCGCTACTATCCTTTGAGATTTTCAATTTATCCATGGACTTGAATGACATTTCCTTTCTCACCCGAGTTGTAGCATCTTCTGGTTTGACTCTCATTTCATATACTACCAAGCTGCTCAGTAGATCATCTAGAGAAAGTTTAGAAAGATCTCTTCCATCAAGGGCTGACACCTTCGCATTATACAGAGGTGGAAGTCTTCTAAATATTTTCTTTACAATATCAATATCGTTGATTTATTTTCCTAGACCCCGAATTGCTCCAACCACTTCAGTAATTTGATTGAAGAAAGAGTCTGCATTCTCGTCTGGATGCATCTTCAGATAATCAAACCGATTGTGTATCACTTGTAGTTTCGACACCTTCACTTTTCTATCTCCTTAATAAATATTCTCAAGTTCATCCCACATGGATTTTGCTGAGGTGCAATTCATCATCTTCAGGTAGATCTGATCAGAAAGGGCTGCAGTGAGAGCATTCTGTGCTTTAGCATCTGCATCAAGAAGTTTCCTGTCTGTTTCAGTCATAGCCAGGCCTGTTGGATCAGTGACTTGTATTCCTCGCACAGTAGAAAAAAGAACATCCATTCCAAGAGAGATTAGATGAGATCTCATTCTGTTCTTCCAGATCTAGAAATTGCTTCCATCGAAGTGAGGGACTCCCCTGATATTGACCATGTTTTCCATGATGAAATGGGTCAGATTCAACACCAACAACCTTTACCCTCTGATGCCACTTGAAGGACATCGGGACACCCTGAGAGGGGAGGGGTGAATCAGGGTGACCACTTTTTCTTTTAACGTGATGAATCTTGTTCCCACGTTGGTAGGAACTCATTTAACCTATATGATGATTATTATTAGAATGCAAAAAATCACATGCACAGTGGAGACACAACCCTTTTTACTTGGTTCACAACTATGGGCTACGTCCAAGGATCATACGCCGACAGGCTGTCGGTCGTACCAAAATCCACTATGCTTCACTAGCTGTAGATTACAAAGGTTCGGGTACAGATGCTCTATCCCAGGCTCACTGCCTTTAAAATTGATCAAGGATAGCTCACTGTGTCCCTAGGGTCACTCCCATTGACTCCCCCTAGCTCACTACCATTGGTGAAGTCCCACTTAGTTTATAGACATGATGGTCTCTTCATCATTTGCATAAGAATGCATCCTTTGTTGTATGTAGATGCTCTATTGAAGTCCGATTCTCACCAGAAGCAGAATATCACTTTTCCTCGAATGTATCGGGTAGTCTCCTGGCTTTCGTGCAGCTCCAAACAGGCCGGCAGGCTTTAGAAAAACCTGGAGCGCTTCTCCAAGCCAGACGTGCAAGCCCCAATATGGCACGCAAGTCCAGACTAGCGTGCAAGTGTCACCAATGCACCTGCGCGGCGCTTCCTTCCCCGACAACAAACATGCACAGTCCACTTCCTATCTCTCCCAAAATGCCTTGGGCGCTCAGCAGACAACCGGTGTGCAAGCTCTACTTGCGCGACCAAACTACCACCTACGCGGCTCCACCACATGCGCGACGAGAGCTCGAACAATCTCTAAGTCTCGAACTCCACCCAAAAAGAGGAGGGGTGGTCCAGTATTTATAGTAAAACTGGACCCCCTGCGCGGAGGCGCGCAAGTCCCTCAGCGGCGCGCAAGTCTTGTCTTCAGTAACCTCTGTCGCGCAACTCACTTGCACGACCCAACCAATACTTGCGCGACCTTCTTTCCTTAGCCAAATTTTTATGTTTTGATCCTCAAAAACATATGGCGTGCAAGTCTTTTATCCTCCAAGAGCACGGCGAGCAAGTACCTTTTCCAAAAACACTTTACTTTATTGGCCGATTTTCAGGCCCAAAAATTTGGCAAACACTGGGAAATGGCGCCACCTTCACAACAGTTTTTTGCTTGAACGGTATGATCTCTTTGTTGGTACACATCCTGAACATCCAATGAGGATTGACAACAAACACAAACCATATGCCAAATCATGCTTTGAAGACCCTGGTTCCAAAAATTTAATCATATATAATTATATATATAATTATTAGGATATAAAAGGAATCAAATCATATTGAGGATGTGATAGTTCAGTCGTCCACGAACAAAATTATAACATTTTAAGTGTGCAATGGTAATAAAGAAAATGATATTTGTATATAGTATATTTCTAGAAAGGTAATTATTTAATGAATATCACATAGTGTTTTTTTGTATCATACATTTTTAATTTAAACCATCTATTTTACATTTAATGTATAGTGTTAACAAATCACATCGCTTTGAGGGCGTAGTAGTGCACACTTCCTAAATTGATATTATCGTATTAATATTAAATGAAAATTATTAATGGTATGTGTAATTAAATGATTAAAAAAAATTTAAAAAAATAATAAATATCAAATATATATCATATAAATCATGTTTCCATCATAATGGCCACCATGATTGGTGGTCAAGGAAATATGAAAAATCATCATTTCGTGATGCAGTAGTTCACTATATAGATAAATAGAATTTTTGTTACCCATTAAATGGACGTGTTTGTAAGTTTAGTTTTAAAAAGTTTCATAAAAACATCATAGATTATTTATGATAATTTTTTTATATAATCATATAATAATTAGATTTTAGGGGTGGAGAATGAAAATGAATCTAGAGATATTGAGACAAGATGTTACCTCTTAATCAGTTAACTTCATTTGGTTTGATGAAAAAGGATTCCATGGAATGATTTATGCCCCAAGGAAGGAATATATTTATAAGGGATGGATTTTGGGAAGCTATATGGGACAATCATGGCCGAACCTAAATGGTTTGAGATATTTATAAGGGATGGATTTTGGGAAACTATATGGGACAATCATGGCCCAACCTAATTGGGTTGAGAAGTGTGATTAATGGGAAGAGGTTGTGGCCTTTTATAAGGGAAGAAAATGACTCACTTGATATTTTTGAAAATGATTTAGGTGTACCAACGTTTATACCTAAAACAAGTCCTGAAAAACAATCATATCTAAAACATTTAAGCTTAATGTACGAATTATTTCCATACAATAGGTTTTGGACATGTTTGTAGGTCATTTCCACCCTTAAATTAATGGATTAGTTTTTTATTATGCTCAATTTTACCATAACAATTGTAATTAATTTTAATTACATTTACAAATATTTTTGGTCCAAAAAAAATTTGGTATAATTATAAATTATAAATTATGATGATAACAAATATGGAATCCATTTTTCCAAAATCTAATCATATAAGTGGTAGAAATTGAATTAAATATAATCTCATACATGAGATGACATTGTGGGGTTTTAATGAAAAAAAATTGAAAGTGATCAATGATTTTATAATAAATTTCAAAGGTAAATTGATTACAATTATATAAATTGAATTAATTGATAAAAATATTATCTAATTATACATTAAAACCAATTAAAATTACACTTTAACCTTATAAATAAATTAGATGATATAACCAATTTAAACTAAAATTCATTACTTTTAACTATTAATTTAGTTTTTATATGTTTCAAATAAATATAAAATATTCACCATAACCTAAGTATTATGATTATAATTAAAATATGATGTCTATTTTGACATATTATACTAATTAATGTTTCAAAATTCATATTTAAAAGGGTTTCTCCATTAAAAGTTGTTAAAATTGTCTTAAAAATATGTATTTCTATGTAAAATAATGTTTGTTCTTATCTTATGTATATATAACCTAATGGATGAATATATAAAATATTGGATTTAATATATAGCATATATATTTAATTTAAAATCATTCTGTATTTGTAAATAATTATTTTCATTAAGAAAAAACTCCTTTGAAAGCATAAGATTAATAATATTTTAATATATATCTAATTGGATCTTATTTTTGTTTCTAAATAATTTGTAACCAATGAATTAATTTTAGATTTATATAAACTATTAATTTACATATGATATTTAATTATTATAATAACCACTAAGATGATGGATATGTTATATCATAATATATTAAATAATAATTTTTTAATAGTACATTGTTATTTGGTGAAACTTGGTCTTGCGTGTAACTCAAGCTATCAAGGAAGGTCACTCTTTAGAATAACACGGTCTATCAAGGATGGTTACTCTTGAATTAAAATGAAGATATAATATATATTGAATTCATTTTAGATATTAATTATATTATAATGTATCTGGATATTATATTACCTTACGCGCTTGGTGTCACGTGTCATGCAGACTATAGAATATAAGGTTCTTACTTAAATTTATGGGGCATCTTAGATATATATCAATCATTGATTCATGTTCCAAGATATAATTTAGATATTTTTATTTCCTTCTCTGAAAAAATATAAATTTATTAAACCACATATTCTATGTGAAATTGAATCAGGAAATAATTACAATAAACACCTCATCTATAATTAAGTTATCTGACTAAACCAATCAATTTCCTAGAATTGAACATATTAAGATGAGTTGTAATATATATATGGAATTGGTGTAATAACTTTAATTAGATCATAATATGGTTAAAAATTACAATATTTATAGAAATATATATTAAGATAATGGAAAATACACTAGAAAATAGTCCAATGTGCTCCACCATGCCAAACAGAACCCTCCTTGGATGATGATTCACTATATTATTAAGTCAACATCATTTATTATACTTACCATTTTTACAAATGAGAAAAAAAATAAAAAAAAATCAAAATTTTAACCATATAATTTTAGAATGATAAATTTCAGAACATATAGAGGTTTATGGGGTTGTGGGAGGAGAGACAATGATAGAACATATCATACCAATATATTTTTTGAAGACACTATATATGCCACGATGAAATGAATACATGAAAAACAAAAAGTTTGAAAAAACAAAATTCAACAACTAAACAATATGAAGATCAAGCATACCCTATTATTTTAGATTTATGGTGGGTTTATTCCCCTCTAGAATCTCATCAATGTTATGATCCAAAAATTTCACCACAATTTGATGAATTATTTTAGGTAGTTTTGAGTATTTGAAAATTTTCATTGGTGAATCATGCATAATCAAATAAACCTAATCTCAAAGAGAATATAACCACTCATAAATTATGGATCTGAACATAGAAATATTATATCACGAAATAACTAGTTGTATCCACATCCAAGCTATATATTTTAGAAATCCTTTGCCTATCAATTGACAGTATTTGGGCATTGGACAAAGCCCATACCAATCCTTAGGAATTAAATTAGGATGTTACTATAACAATGGAGTTAATAATATATAATGATTAGCGTATGTTGGGACTACTTTTTGTATGAATATTTTATTTGTTCTCAACAGTTGTCAATATATGTCAAAATGAAGGAGATGAAGATGAACTCCATAGTTTATGGAGAATGTAATTCAGACTCTTGTTTAACTGATCATATGTTCAAAGTACTTGTGTTGAAGGTGACACATTGTTTACAAAAATGAATAATGGTGAATTATCATCCATCTAATGATGATTAATGAAGAATGAGGATTTTAAGAAGACCATGAAAGGCATCACGACTGTATTAGAAACATGAAATAACTTACTTAAAGAAAATAATGATATAATATTCATGAAATAGATAATTATGGTTGAATAAGAAGAGAGAGCATGGAAGAGCTTGAAATTATACAATAGTCATGCATTACAAATTTCCTTGAAATCAGATTATCATATCACTATTCTTAAATTTAAAAATTCATGTATCAAAGGTGATACATTTTCTACAACATTGAAGGTGTTTGAAGAATCCTCAAGCCTCTACTTTTGGATGAAGAGAGGTGATTTGAGTTTTTTTGGAATTAACACTCAAAATTTATTTAAGGGCGATGAAGTACTTTTTAATTCATATTCCCAAGAGTATAAGAAGAAAGAAGGATGATTTTTGTAGATGAATAGAATTCAGGAAGTTGTGCATGGGCTTGAAAATATAAGAATGGCCAAATCATTGACATTGCTTTTCTGATTTTTATTTCAAAAATAAAATAAGTTTAGAGAACATGTGATGGAATCCTAATGAAGCACATTTGGATTAAATATTTTTTTTTCTCAATGGAAATATAGTGGCACCGAGGTATAAGTGGAACTCTATTTATCGCGCAAGTATAAGAGTGGTTCGTAAGTGTTTGTTGAGTGCAAGACATATATCAAGATCATATCAAAAAATATATGAGAAAGGAATGAATGTGGTGCACAAGTCAAATTTCGAACACAAGTTTGAAAGTGGCTGGAAATTATAATAGGCGAGTGAGTGTATGTTGCAAGAAAGTCATATTTCAACATCATCTTATCAAAATATGAAAAAGGGAAGAAAGTGTCATGCTAGTGATTGATTGGCATGCAAGTGATGGAGCAGCGCACAAGTGATGGAGCGACGTGAAATTGTTGGTGGAGCACAAGTCACAAAAATGACTATAAATAGATGGACACCATTTTCATTTCTTAAGGATCAAAACTTAATAGAAAATTTGAGCTCTGATAGCACAATTAGTAGAAAGTGGCGCACAAGACGAAGTGTCACACAAGTAAGGAGTTATTCATAAGGTGTGCAAGTAGAATGGAGTGCTAGCATAGCGGAACGCCAGTAGAGTGGAGTGCAGGCAGAAGTGGCACACAAGTAGTAAGAGGTGCACAAGCATGGAGTTGTGTGAAACAAGTATGTTGTGTCTAAACCTGAAGTGGGGCACAATTTGTGTGTTGTGCACAATTATGGCACACAAGTAGTTTGTGGCGCTCAAGTAGGGAGGCATTCCAGCAAGGGGGTGCACAAGGAGGTATTTTCACATAAGCTGTGATTTGTTCTAGAAGTTATTACGAGCTTTTGGTAACTGTGATGATGCTAAGATGAGATGAAATTCATTAATCTAACAATAACCAAGGGAATGTTGTGAATCTTGCAGGAAGAAGATATGTTATCTCAGTGCGGTTGGTTTTGCACTGAAAGATGAAGTGTGAAGAAGAGCATGTTTTAGTGCAGCTGGTTTTTCATTGATGAAGCAGAAGAAGAAGAGTGTGAAGTTTATGGGTTTTCTGTAGAGAAAGAAGATGTTGTTTACTTCCATGTTTCTAAGTAAGTAACAAATAGAATATGAAGGTTGTGGATGAATAAAGTATTATTGTAGCGTCCAATAGGTCTCAACAGGTGGAAGATTATTTTTATGTCACAAACTCTTTTAATAGAGAGAATTCTGTCTTCAGTGGAAGTATAAAGAACCTACTAGAGGCTGTAAGGGACTGTCTATACTGGCAGTATAAAGAAACTATGAGTGTAAGGGTATATACTACTCGTTGCAAGTTAGAATATGATTGTTTCCGTTCCACCTATGAGTGAAGGGAGAGAAACTGGGAATAGATTATTTAATTCCCCCTATAAGTGTAGGGAGCCACACAGAATAGAGGATTTTTTTCCTAATCAACCACTTTAATAGTTAGTAAATTATAGTAGAGAATCTGTGCACGGGTCAATACCATACACGACAGGGATGTAGATTCTCTTATTGAGTGGTGAACCTTGTAAAAATATATTTCTTCATATTTTTACTGCTTTATATTATTTCATGAAATAGGGAAAAGAGAATAAGAGAATTAAGATACTAACAGGTCATGAGGTACAGTGATAAAAAAGTTGGAATTTTTTTTAAAAAGTCCCCATCACTGATTCACCCCCTCTCAGTGTTAGGAATTTCCCAAACTAGTTATATCAATTGGTATCATAGAAACATGTTCACCTATATTGGATTGTCTACATTAAAGATATTATCTTTTGAAGACTTTATATTCCTTCCTGAGTCAAAAATGAAGTGTAGTCTTGATGGAGAGTCGGTTATCTCTGACCAGAATTCTATATCTATTAAAACCAGATGAACTGGAAAAAGGAGGAGAAGAGAAATCTGAAGAAGAATTCTATCTTATCCAAATTAGAAAGAAGTATTTGTATCTCCCTACCTTTATTCAAACTAGAACATATCATACATGGAATGTAATGAGATGGTGGCTCATTTTTTCACCATGAATATGGATAACCATCCCACCTCTAGTGATCAGGAGTTATGTGTTAGTTAATTTGAAAACTATTCTCATGATAAAGATTTTAGAACAAGTGGTGATGATCAATCTAGAACCTCTCAATAATTACCAGTGGTAGATTAAGATCTATTCTGCATGATATACCTTAATAAAGTTCATCCTTTGTTTGTGGGGTATTTCAATGTATGCTAGAAGATGACATAAAGATGAAAGATGAAAATGATGTTTTGGAGAAGGGCTTGCAAGAAAAAAATTATTGAATATCTAAATCTCTCTAGACAGGTTGGAGTGTTTAAAGAAACTAGGAGGGAATTTGAAATAATTTCATCAAGATGGATTAAAGATGCTGGGGATAAATAGGGAGTTAATAAGATTGTGGAAGATATGATCCATGCATTTGAATATGTGCTGAAAAGAAGCACTGATGTCAAAAATATATATCAGGATGGAAATTTAAATAAGATCAATGAAATTGGATAATGGTTAGAAAACAACATTATGTTATATGAAGAGGAATTCGAATGATTGAAGATGGCTTGTGAAGATAAGATGACTAAGATTGAAGACCAAAAATCCATCTTCAATATTATATGTATAGAGTTGGAAGATTAGTTGACCAATTTTGAGAAGAAACATAATGAGTGTCCACAAAATAATGAAATCGTTTCTTATAGTACTCAATTCCCATTGGAGGATTCTACTTTCAAAAGAACTCCAACATGTGATAAGAATATCATTTCTTCACTCATTCATCTATCAAAATAATATGAGAATGTGAAGGTACCAACCATGCCAACTTTTATTAATGTTTCTAATAATGTTTTTATACGAAGTTCAAGTTGGAAGAAAAATACTAAAAAAGTATGGATCAGGAATGTTGATGAGATGCTTACCAGCATGGATAGGGTGGATAGGAAGAATAATATAGAAGATGGATCCCCAGATGGATCAAAACACATTAAGAAGAAGGATCAGCAATTTAAAATAGAATATATTAAGAAGTCAAGATTTTTTTGTCAATGTTGGTGCTTAAATGGATTTGGGAATTGCACATTGGATTGTTGGTACAATCAAATAATTGAAAAAACACATAGAATGCCAATATCAAGGGGGAGAAAGCTAGAGAATAAGAAGCAACATCCACAGACCCATAAGAATATATACACTTAAAATAGATTTGGAATGCATGAAAACATCTGTAATGTATGAAATGGAAGTGTTTACAAAATTGGTACATGCTCATCTCAACATGTATACAAAGATGATAAGAAAAAGAGATCACAAAATATGGAAAATAATGAAGAAGAAATCTTGGTACGAAGTGAGAAGAATGTTGCAAAAGAAAATTCTCCCAAGAATACTTCATGGAGGAAAGATGAGAAAACATTGGATTCCAAATCCAAGAAGGTGAAGAGTAGTGCATCCAAAATAACTTCTAAGAAGGATTAAACTCAGAAGAAGACATTTGGAAGATCCAATCTTATTTCCTCAATTTGTAATGACTTATTGGTTATATGGCTGACGATTTGGAAAGGATGAGAAAAAATAAAGATTCACATGCTAAGAATTGTGTATAAAATAAAAATAATATTCCACATGAATAAAATAATGTTATGTGTGTGAGGTGCAATATGGCTGGTTATACTTTTAGAAATTGCATTACACTTATTCAATCCAAAGAGGAATTCCTCAAGAAGATGAATGTTGCCTCACAAGATTATAGTGCTTTGAATGGTCTTGAAAAAATAATATTCACACATAATGAAATGAAATAAGTGATAAGATCCACACAACTACAATAAACATTGAAGATCAAATTTGAAGTTGTGAGGACTGGTGAAGATGGAGACTAGAGGTTAACTTTCTCATGCGTATGTATGGCTTACCGTCTCCACAATGAGATATGATTCATTATCCATGTCAACAAATCAAGAATTCCTATAAATTATATATAATAAATAATCATGAAATATATGGCATTATAATTCTACTAGATTTGTATATATATATATTTCATTTAATTACTTCAATTAAATTTAATACGGAAATGAAAACAACGTTCATTCATATATACGACCAACCATCTCCACGAATGGTGTATTCCATTCCATTTATCTATCTATTATATATATTTATATACTGAATATATATGATATATAAATAATTTTTTACATTATAAAATTATGTAAATCATGATCTATGTAATTATATCAAGAATAACATGTCCAAACACTTATGATATATAAAACAATTATTACACAAAACTTTTCTTTAATATGGAATAGATAAATGAATGAGTAATATAAATTTTTACATGAATCATATATGATATCATAAATATTATAATGGTTCTTTTACTAGTTAAAAATATTTTTAAACCCATAATGCAGGAGTTTCAAAAATATGTAGATGAAATCGGACCTAAGGTAAGGGATAATTTTGAAAACTCATTTTTATCCGAGATTCTTTATACATATATATCTACTGGGGTTATATTAATCATCAATGTACATGTTTTATAAAAATGTTTTCATAAAATTTTTACTATTCTTCAATGGATTTTAATGCCATTTTACCCCTTTTTTACTTTTACTTTGTGGTATGTAAGAAATCGTTCTTTTGTTTACCATATGATGTACTTATTTACTTTTCCAGAAAAAGTACGATAAGAATGTTTTTGTTCATATTATACTGCATAAATGAATTATGACGGTTTTACAAAGCCATATTTCCCCAAAGCTTCCTCTAAACTATTTCATGTTTATTTTCAAATAAATTATTTTCTTTTAAAATTGCTTGGAATTTTGAAGAAATAAAACATTTTTGAAGAAGAAAGAATATGTTCCTTAAGAACTATGTTCAAGTGTTTTAATAAAATTATTTTCCATCTAAGATGACACACTTAAATGGGGTAATGTTTCTATACCTATTATTATTATGATTTGATTTCATTAATTATGGAATGATATTTTTATGGATTATGTTATGATGGAATGATATTTAAGAAACCAATTCTATTTCCTGGGTTATGCTATGATGAATGATTTATGTTTTGTGGAATATGTTAGAAGGATTTAATTATGAGATGGGTGAGACCTATATATCCATCCAATGAACTGGGTAAAGATTTATATCTCATGAGATATATATGGCTGGAATACAAAGTAAATCTGGTTCAGTAATACAGGGCTAGAACGACAGGTAAACCCAGTTCAGTAAAAGATTTCTTCTACTATGATGGTCTTAGTAGCAATTCCTTAGATACTATGAAAATCATTTTTATGTGCTTAATTGTTTTCCAGAACAACATGTTTTATTCCAATGATATTCTATCATGGTTAATGTTTCTGTATGATCCATGAATTATGTACAGCCATGATTTATGTCATTGCTCAAGATTTTTATATTTAAACTTTATGTTTATGTGTTTCATTCAAATCATTATGGTTTTTATGTTATCCTTGTTTACCCTTACTGAGAATTTGATCTCACCCTTTCTAGGTTTTCTTTTCCCCAGGATATAAGTAAAGGTTTTAGATATGAAAACACAAGTAGAAGATCCTTATAAGAGATGTTTAAGATATTTCACCATGATTAGAACATTATGTTCTGAGTTTCCTATGGTACTAAACTGACATGGTCTTTGTGCGTCAGTTTGTGTCATGTTATAATTAGTCAAAAAAAGAAATGTACTTTCCTAGTATGTAAATGATGGGTCTATAATGTTTGTATCAGAGCGATGGTTTAGTCAACCTTTGGAAACTAGGATGTGAAAACATTAGATAAATCCCTTGATAAATTTCTACATTATGTCTAGGGATGTCTCTAAGGTTTAGTATAAGTATAGAATATATTCTTAGAATTATGATAACGGTCATGAATAACCTAATATTAAACCTAAACTGTTAGATATTGAAAGTACACCAACTTGATTATATTGTTTTCCTAGTATTAATCTTCCCTATCACACTATTATTTTTGGGTTTTAGACAATGGATGAAACCCTAAGGAATCGTGTTAACAATCAATTATCTTGGAAATGCAATGAATGTCCTCCTGAACAAAAAAATGTTATAGGAGATGGAGTGAAAGATCTTATTGCTATACTTACACAAGCTATGAATCATTTTGAACATCAAGATGAATAGATAAGGGAACAATATTTTATTGAGTCATTCATGAGGAAAATTACACCTTCTTTCAGTGGGTCTTCTGATTAACATGTTTCTGATCAACGGGTCAGTTCCATTGAAAATATATTTTTTATAATTTGCTGTTCGGATCATGAAAAAGTCATTTTGGCTATTTACCGTTTAGAAGGTGAAGAAGACTAGTGGTGGAGTCTAATTAAGAATACAAATCCACAAGATGAAATTGAATCCTTGTAATTGGATGACTTCAATAATTTATTTTTCCATAACTACTTTCCTCATATTATTCAAAAAAATGGAAAAGGAGTTCTTTGAGTATAAAAAAAGGATGATTAATCTATTGTTACATACGATGTGAATTTTACAAGGCATTCAATGTATGCTTCTGGATTTATCATCCATCCTGAAATTAAAGTTGATCGATTCATTAGTGGATTAAAACGATGTCTTCAAAGGGAATTAGCGATAAGGGACTTTTGTATCTATGAAGAGATTTTGCGTTGCGCTATCAAATTAGATCTAGTTGTTGGTGTTATAAATATATCTCATTGTTTTGACTAGAAACAAAATATGGAGTTCAAAGGAAAAATACAAAAAAATTGTAGAAAAGAAGATGCATTTTTCATTATTCCCAATGTGCGGAAAGTAGAATGGTGGATATTTTCTAAAAGGGTATAGAAAATTTTTCATGTGTGGAAAAGAAGGTCACCAAGAAGTTGAGTGCTGAAGTAATGGAATTTTTTTTGCTAATTATGTGAATAGAGAAAAGACTACAGTGAACTCACCACCAACACTTCAATGCTATTAGTGAAAGGAAATGTGGAATTATGCTAACCAATTCCTTAATCTAAGGGTTAATGATGATCGACGTCAACAACTTATTAAGTCAAAATACAAATAAAAGCCACATGAACTCACTATTGGTGATGTTGATTATAAAAACTAAGGGGTTTAATTGCTATGTGTTTATGTAATGGGATTATAAAATAGTGTTGTGGAATCTCAATTATAGTATTATGGAATATTGGAATATCTATGTATTGGTTTATTTTGGATTTCAATAATTATATGTTATGGGTAACCATTAAAAGTGATTGATATTTTATTGGAATGAACATGATAAGATCATAATGAAGCGATAAAGAGATAATGATATATTTGATAGTATTAATGATCTCAAGACTGATCAAAGGACAAAGTAATATCATAGTTTTAGTATGTATAATTATTTTTATTTTTGGTGTTTAGAAAGTGTTTATTTTGAAACAATGCATGTTTTCATTGAGGTTCTATGTTAGTTGATGTTATTATCATTAATTAAATAGAATACATCATTAAGGTATTCAGATGTTTGGAAAGTGACAACTATGAATTTCTAAATGAGATATGGGAGACAAATGTTTTGTTGATTTAGTTCACCTCATTCTAATGTTTTATTAGTTTTTGGAAGGATTTTAATGTTATCCAATTATGGATAGTATACTTTATTTTCCAGTTTATGGTTTTTATATTAATGTATTATCTCACTATAGGTGGACTTATGCATGTCTGATTACTCGTGCTAACCTTTTAATTGAGACAAATGAAATTACCTATTATTATATCGCATGATTTTCTAACACCTTATGAAGGAAAAATTCAACTTCATTTCTTTAAATTAGAGATGAAGTGGAATTTGTTCAAGGCACAAGCATTGATGAGATTGTGATGAAATAAAGTAAGTATTTCCTCTCATGATCTTCATCTTTCGGAAAAGGATCTTGAAAAAAAATGTTATCCTAGTCCTTTATTATTTGATGAATCATATAGTCCGTTAAATCATCTCAGATTTATGGCTTTCTTGAAGTTAAATTTCTCTAAACCTTATTCTATATCACTATTATGCAGAATATGATGGTTATATTTCCCTTACATATCCATGTTTTCACATCACACCTATGTTATCCTATATGGAAACCCAATGATGAGTTACTTTGGATAACCATTATGTTTCTAATATTACTTTTTAAACTTAAGTTCTATTATTCCTTTTTACGATGTAGGTTTCAATGAAAGAAACATTTAGGTAGAAACGCCTTTATAACCATGACAGATTACGAGGGATAAATTCATATTAAAGGGGGTAGAATGTAACACCCCGATATTTTTTGAGATAAATTATTTGCTTTCTTTTGTTTTACACTACACCAAGATTAGCTTTCTCTATACGCAACACCGTATTAGCTTGCAGTTCAAATAACACTATTCTTCTCTTGTATTGCACATAATTTTAAGTTCCTTTGATAGAATTCATTTCATGAAACACTGAGTATATTTTTTTTCAATGTATAAATTTTCCATGTTTGGATTATGTTATATGAAGCAAAAATGGAATCTTTCACTACACGCAAAACTAAATTGGCTTTCGTTACACGCAAGAGAGACCTTCCTCGAGAGCTTGCATAGTATGAGATACCGAGTTTCACTAAAGAACGATATATTATTAAAATATTATTATTTAATTGTATATAGAATAGCCTATATGAATAATATTAACAGAAAATTTAATTTTATATAACATTATAATTCAGGTTACAGATCTTCTAGAACATGGTATGAAAAAAAATCATTTTTTCAGATAAAAGAAGTATTAAAAAAATGCAGTTTTAACCCCTTTTAAAGGCGCGCCAATTGAAAATATATTTTTTGATAGTTTTGTAAATTAAGTTTTACAAAATCAACTTCTTATTTAAAATCGGGACATAAATTTTTTTTTTAAATTGTTGGTATTTTTCAGATAAAATTCAAATTTTAATGAATAGTGGAAAATATGAAATTTTATTTAAAAAATGCCTTTTAATCCAATTTATTTATATAGATAGATTATATTTTTAATTTCTTTTAAATTATCAATGGATTATATTTTTATCATTTAATATAATGTTTTTCATTGTATGTAATTTCACATTCAAATTGGACATAAATATATGTCAATCTTTTCGTAGTTATTATTTCATAAAAACCCGCATTTTTGTTTTGACAACAATAATTAATTTTAAATTAATTATTGAAACTTGTGTGTTTTAAATTTGGAATAATGGACATAATATTTGGAATTATGAAGTCCAAATTTTG
The DNA here is from genome assembly GCA_963277665.1 of Viscum album. Taxonomy (NCBI): domain Eukaryota; kingdom Viridiplantae; phylum Streptophyta; class Magnoliopsida; order Santalales; family Viscaceae; genus Viscum; species Viscum album. Next base: position 1,434,669,675 of record OY728141.1, read on the forward strand.
TAAATAGGGACCTTTTATCTTAGGAAATTATGAATAGTTACTTCAATAATTATTATATTTACTATGCTTAAAGGGGAAATCTGGTAAATAATTGTAAAAAATAAAATTTTATTAATATTAAAATACCCTAAAAAATTTACTAAACCTATTTTATGAGATATATCTGACCATGAGAATAATTGGGTTGATTTTTTGACCCCATGGATTCTATTGGATGAGAAAATAATATATTATAAGAATTAAAATAATGTAATGATTATAAATCTTTTATTAAATCGATCTTAATATTGGGTTATATAACTGATCTCTATTTCTTTAAATTTTAATTAGAAACACAAAAATATTTCTTACATCATGGTATTTTATTTATAATTTTTATACATTAGATAAATATATTTATTTATGACACAATTATGATGATGTTATTAAATCATTAATGAAATATTCAATTAAATGAATTTATAAATATTAAAACAAATGTAATTTAGTTATTTTTACATTATACACGAATTTTATGAATGTTATTTATATATTATATTTCAGTTAATGAATTATTTTCGAATGAGTCAGGTTGTTATGAATTTTTTAAAAAGTGAAGTATGAATAGTGTCCAAAATATAAACAATTGTTTACTTAAAAGATAAAATAGTTTATTAAATCATATTAAATTAATAAAAAACTATGATTCGGAAAAATGTTTATTATATGTCCAGATTTGTAATAAATAATTTTTTTTGGGTCTTTTGACAAGATATGGTAATTACATTTACCCAAAATGTGTAAATAACATTATATCATTGTAAGATTAAACAGGGTAAAAGATGGGTAAAACCAAAAAGGAAAGGATAAAAAAATATTCAAAACCTGTCAAAAAATTACTGGATGATGGGAATTTGAACCCAAATCATCATATCTTATAATTAAATATTTTTTTTACAATTTTAAATCGAAATTGAATTTATAATAAATTAATATTTTGGAACATTCCTAAAGTGCCCCTCTCCTCTCTTATAAAAGGGAACCTACTCCCTCTATACTTCCCTCCATTTTAGGCCTTTAATCTTGTCCAAAACAAAACCATTCTTTACTTCAAATTACCTAGTTAAATTTTAGAAAGTATGTCCTTCTCAAAATACCAACTCTAGTTCCCTAAGTGGAAATTTAAAGGAGGCACATCAAGGAAGATGTAATCTCATCTACTAATTATTTCAAATTAATTTCTTATTCTACATAATCTTCTTTATTTGTTTCATTATAATGTAATAAAATATATTTAAATCATATTCTGATTTTTTATTATAAATATGAAACAACCCTATTTCCCCTTCTATCGATCCTACAAAAAATGAAATCAAAACGCATACGTACTTACTGATTACCATCTCCATGTCGTGGTGTAATCTATTTTTCACCACCACCTTACATGGATGGGTATAATGATGGAAAAAATTAATATATTTTTATAAAATTATAATTCTTCTGAGATATTATACACCATCCAATTCAATACCATTGAATAACTATGGGAACATTATTGTCGCTCATGCGTACGTACGACTTACCGTCTCCATGATGCGATGAGATTCATTTTCCATGTCAACCATTAAAGAATGATTATAAAGTATATATAATAAATAATCATGAAATATATGAGATAATAATTCTACTAGATTTATGTATGTATACATATATATATATATATATATTTCATTTACTTACTTCTATTCAATTTAATAAGGAAACGAAAACAGCGTTCATCCATACGCACGACCTACTGTCTCCATGAACAATATATTTAATTCCCTTTTTCTATATATTATATATGTTTATATACTGAAAATATATGATATATAAACCATTTTTTACATTCATTAAGTAAGTAAATCGTGATCTATTTAATAATATCAACAGTAAGACGTCCAAACTCGCATGATAAATAAAATGATTATTACCCAAAAAGTTTCTTTAACATGTAATTGGTAAATAAAATAGTAATATTAATTTGTATGTGAATCATATAAGATATCATAAATATTATTATGGTTATGTTACAAGTTAATTATATCTTTAAACCCATAATACAAGAGTTTCATAAATATATAGAAGAAATCAGACCTTAGGTAAGGGATAAATCTAAAAACTCATTTTTATCCGAGTTTGTTTATACGTAACTATTTACTGGGGTTATATTTATCATCAACGTCTGTATTTTCTATAAATATTTTCATAAAATGTTCACTATTATTATATGTATGTTTAAAGTAATTCTAACCACCTTTTTACTTTTAATACATGGTATATAAGGAATCTTTTTTTTGTTTACCATACAAGTTACTTTTTTGACTTTTACGGAAAATGTTTGAGGAGAATGCTTTTGTTTAACTAATACTACGTGAATGAATTATTAAGGTTTCACAATGCATTATTTACATGAAGAATATTACACATTATTTCATCTTTAATTTCATTAAATTATATTCATTTAAAATTTCATGACATTTTTAGAAAAGAAAACGTTGTTGAAGAAAAAAGGATATTTTCCTCAAGAACTAAGTTCAAGTGTTTTTACAAAAATTATTCTCTATTTAAGAGGAAACTATTTAAAAGGGTTATTTTTCTATAGCTACTATTACTCCTATTTAATTGCGTTAATTTTGAAATTATCTTTTTATAGATTATGTAATAATGGAATGATATGTAAGAATCTCAATTTATTTCTTGGGTTATGCTATGATAATGATTTATGTTTGGTAGAACATGTAATAATGATTTCATTATGAGATGGGTGGGACCTATATCTCACTAAAATTATTTTTTTAAATATTTATGTAACATACCAAGTAAGTAATGAATAATAGATATTTTTATCTATGTCTATTAATGATTAAGATAGTGTTTTAGAGGGTTAAAATGAAAATAAATCCCATCTTAAGCATGTAATACAATAATATTTTTAAAAGATTGTTTTACTGCCTTTTGATGGAAAACCATTTTTAAATATATCTTTTGACAATTTTATAATCTATGTTTTTCAAAATAAAATTATTCTTTATGATTGGGACATCAAAATTCACTTTGTGTGAATTTATGGTATTTTTCTGACAATGTTCATTTTTTAATGAATAGTGAAAAATACTGCATTTTACATCAAAACTGCTTTTTAATCTAATTTATTTATATGATTAGATTATCTTTTGAATTGGTTTTGAAGTGAAATTAGAATATATTTTTACCATTTTATCCAATTATGGTCATTTGAATCAATTTCACTTTCAAATTAGACTTAAACGGGTGTCAATCTTTTGATACTTATTGTTTTATTAAAACACGCTATTTGCTCTGGTAGCGGGAATTAATTATTAAATTAATTAATGTGACTTATATGATTTGAATTTTCTAAAATATACGTTATTTTTGAATTCATAATATCAAATATAGCTTAGGGTGAATTTTTGGTAATTTTCTGAAAAACTTCAATTTTTGATGAATAGTGAAACCACTAAGTGGTACTTATAAAAACTGATTTTTCGTTTAAATGAAATTTTCCCATCATTGGGTTTTGAATTTCAAAAATCTGACATACATGGTTGTAATTAAGAAGTAAAATGTGGTTCAATGAGATTAAAATAATTTTTGGTGAATAGTAACTTATTAAGTTTTATTCGCGATTAGTGGTAATTAGTGTAGTTTAAGGTAAAAATAATGCTTTAATAAAATAAGATGAGCTTTATACATGTCCTACCCTTATTGGTTGTGTCATGGCCGACCAAGAAAAGCCATGGGTCAACTTGGGGACCCCATGGATCCACTTTGGTTGGGAAATGACATAAATAACTCATTATTTAATGTTAAAGTAAAAATGACACAAACATAATATGTTTTACGAAAACAATTTTTACATGGGGTTATAAAGATCCGATTTTTGATTATAAATAGTCATTAGAATTCTAAAACGATTTCCTACATCATAGTATTTTTTTTATAATTTTTAGAATTTAAATAAATTAAATTATTTATGACATTATGATGATGCAGCGATGACCTCATTATTTAACAATTTAAATAAAATAGAAAGATAATGAAAAATCTAAAACCTACACATGTCCAAAACCAATTGGATGAGTGGGTTTTGAAGCCTTATCATCTTGTCCTTGAATTATAGCAATGTGGGACCTTTTGAATCCGAAACTCTTTTTAAAATAAAGTAACTTATCTTTACTTTCCAAAAGTTCCCATCCTCTCCTCTTATAAAAGGCCCCCACCTCTACCTCATTTCACACACTCCTCAAGCCTTTGGCTCTGCCAACACCTGCCCATTTACTCTCTCCACATCCCTCTCCTCATCCTAGAGGATTCCCTTTGGGCAGAATCCTTTCAAAGGAAGCCTTTAGGCTCAAATCAAAAAGAGTTACACTTTTAAAGGTAATTCATTCTCTCATGTTCATTTGTTTTATTTTGCTTCTCCAACCCCCTAAACTCTTTTTATTTACTTCTTTTGTAACAACAACAGTATCTTCAATATACTAGGATGTTTTTATAAGATTTATTTAAGCTACACTCTCACACAACTACATCAAATGGTTAAAGAACATACAGTTTCCGTGGATGGCGAAATTCTGCCTCCCGAAACGATGATTGTTCAATACTCATTTAACACCTTCAAAGGTGGACATTATGATGTCACTATTTTTATATATGATATATAATATTTTTATGTTTTCCTTAAGATTCTGTTTTTATTCATTTTGGGCATACCTTTATGGTTCCCATTATGGGTAAACATGATATCTTCATTTTAGGAAGTGCAGACTACCGCCCCCAGAAAGTGATTTGATTCGTTAATACCATATGTGGGATGTGTAAAGGATAAAGTTAATGATATTATATATTTTATTATACTGGAATTATAATATACTCTTATATCATTATGATTCCATTCCAGAAAATATGAAATAGAAATGGAAGTAGCGTTCATGCGTACGTACGGCTTACCGTCTCCATGAAGGGTGCATTTCATTTCTTACCTCTAAATGTGATGTAATATTATAAATACATGTATATGATGAATATATATGATATATATGTTATCCAAATCATTAATATCATTCTGGATATAACGAACCTTTGACCAAATTAACAACATGTAAGTGTAAGAAGTCTGTTTTAGACTTAAGAACCAAATACCGACAAAATGAACATTATTAACTTAAATGATTACATGATGTTCATAACATGGTATAAAAGGAATAATGAACTTGAAAAAGGTTCATAAGCCAGTAGATATTAACTCAAGATTATTATTCAGGAGATTAAAGAACGGTCGGGTCAAGTCGGATACGAGGTATGGGACTTCGTCTAAATCTCCTTTCATTGAGGCATATTTTGTTTTATACAAAACCTTCTTTTATACGGTGTATAAACCCCTTTGAATTTTACATTTATTCAAAAGGAATATTTTTTATAAGAAGCGTTTACTAAACGACAAAAGGGAATGTTTTTGTCGTACGTATGCGGCGACAATGACTTCTCCGCCGTCGTGACCGTTATTTGAGTTTCGGCTTCCTCTACAAGCCATACCTTCATTTTAAAAGAAAAATAAATACCTTGTTTTAATTTTCTTTTACTTTGGTATTGAAAATGGTTTTCATAATGTTTTTATATCAATGTTTTGTATTGATATCTTGTGATTGAAATATGGAAATGTTATGTTTCCTTTATGCATGTTTTATGTGATATGATTATGTTGAGGTTCTTGGGCATTATTATGAAGACGGGTGGTTCCGTGATAAACTAAGGGCGGGTGAGCCCGATATAGCTCTCCAATGCATTGGGTAACACGAAGGAGTGAAACTTTAAGGTTTCTCCAAAGAGATTTAGGGAATATAATGTGATGGGTATTCCAAACGTAACCAAGAGGGTTACTCCCTACGTAAGAATGTTATAAATGCCTCAAGTTACCTTTAAGTATTATGATTTCTATGATTTATTCATGATTTGATGATGTATGTTAAAGTGCTTATGTTTTATGGGTAAAGTATGATTTCAACCTTATGTATATATGTACCCATGTTTCCTTTCCATGTTTTTATATCCCTTACTGAGATTTTTATGCTCATCCCAAGTTTTTTTTGAAATGTTTTTCACAGGTCAAGGGAAAGGTACATGATATGATGATAGTGTCAAGGAAGTGTCAAGAATGAATCCATGTTTTATTTTAAATATATTTCAATTTATGGGAATGAAGAATACTATCTTTATGTAACCACTTTGTTTAAATGTGGAATGTAATGCAAGTTTTGAGATCTAATTCTCTAAAACTCTAAACCCGAAAAGATCCTCAACGTGTAATCTTGTGATAACTCAAGATTAAGTAATGTTTAAGGCTGGGGCCTTATAGTTGGTATCAGAGGTCGGTTTAGATTACTTTAGGAGTTAAAATTCTATTAAATAATTATCCCAAAAAAAATTTGAAATGATATAGCATTTGAAGATTACCATGTTGCTTCATCTAAGACATGTTTGTTCAGAATGGTTTTCCGCAGAGGAAATAGGGAAGCAGTGCTAGGAAGGCATGCAGAAGGAAATAAACTTCCGAATCAGCATCCTGAGATGGTTGGAATTGGAACTGAACAGTTTGTTGCAGTAATGACACAGTTGACTCAAGCGATAAATTGTGGTGGTATCCATGCACGAGATCAGCCAGATCAACCGCAGATGAACATGTCAGTGGTGGAACATTTCATGAGGCAACACCCACCATCATTCAGAGGATCATCTGACCCTATGCTAGCTGAAGGGTGGATTAAATCACTGCAGAAGATTTCTGATGTCATGGGGTGTTCAGATAATCAAAAGGTTAGTCTTGTTATTTACCGTTTGGAGGTTGAAGCAGATCAGTGGTGGTCTATGGTTAAAAATATCAGGGACACTGATGAGATTGATGCTCTTGACTGGGATGAATTCAAAGGTATGTTTCTTGAGAAGTATTTTCCTAAGGCTGTTCGACTTAGGATGGAAAAAAAATTCTTGGAATTGAGGCAAGAGGAAGACTCAGTGGCTGCCTATGAAGAAAGGTTCACTCGATTGGCAAGGTATGCCCCAAATTTTATCCGAGACCTTGATAGTAAAATCAATCGTTTTTACTCAGGATTAAAGCCAAAATATCGAAAGGCATTAGCTACTCGTGAGTTTAAAAGTTATGAAAAGCTTGTTCGATGTGCTGATAAGGTGGAAATGGAGTTTTCCGATGACCAAGTGTTCTATAACAACCAGCAAAAGAAGAGACCGTGGTGGCAGGAGAAAGGTAAGAATTCTTCAAAAAAGTCTGATGGTAAGAGAACTAAGTTTCCAGTTTGTGATAAATGTGGCAAAATGCATGCTGGGGAATGTCTTCTGAATTCTGGAAAGTGCTACCGATGTGGTAAGATGGGACATAAGGCTCGTGATTGCACTGAAAAAGATCAAGGTGAAGGTAATAACAAATTTGATTTACAGTTAGTGAAATGCTATAAGTGAAATGAGATGGGTCACTATGCAAACGAGTGTCCGACAAAGAGATTGAGTGATGGGAAGCAGTTAGAATACAAGAAGAAAGGGGTGGTGAAATCCTTTGCAACTACTTCAGCAGATGTCTGGCCATCAAATGAAGTCGTATCAGGTACTTTGTTTGTTTTTTCAGATTATGCCAGTGTGTTGTTTGGTTCAGGGTCTACACATTCTTTCATATCTGAATCCTTTTCTAGTAAAATGGGAATACCATCTCAAGAAATGACTCTTGAACTTTTGGTAAAAACACCTGGGGGAAATGTTGAGGCAAAAAGAATTTATAAGAATATTCATATCCTTATCTGTGGAAAGAACCTACTTGCAAACCTTATTGTTCTACCTCTAGTAGAGTTTGATGTTATCCTGGGTATGGATTGGATCTCTATTTACAATACTAAGATTGACTGTAGAGCTAAAGAAGTTTCTTTTCAGAAATAATTTCAGTTTGTTTACAAGAATGAACCCTTACTTTTGATAACATATCAAGAGGCCTAGAAACTTGTAAAAGATGGAAATGAATGTTAACTTACACACGTCGTTGAAAATAAAGGAACTGTTCAGATTAATGATGTGCCGGTGGTAAATGAGTATCCTGATGTTTTCCTGATGAGTTTCCTGGAATAATACCAGATCAGGAAGTTGAGTTTACTATTGACTTAGTTCCTGATGCTAAGCCAATTTCAAAACCCCCTTATCGAATGGAACAAATTGAACTTTTAGAGTTGAAGGAGAAATTGCAAGATTTATTAGAAAAAGGTTTCATTATACCTAGCACATCACCATGAGGTGCTCCTGTTTTATTTGTTAAAAAGAAAGATGGTTCTATGAGACTTTGCATTGATTATAGATCTTTGAATAACATCACTGTTAATAACAAATATCCTTCGCCTCATATCGATGATTTGTTTGATCAGCTCCAGGGAGATCAGTTGTTTTTTCAAAGATTGACTTGAGATCGGGGTACCATCAGCTGAAGGTAAATGAGGCAGATATTCCGAAGACCGCGTTCCGTACGAGATATGGACATTATGAATTTGTAGTAATTCCTTTTGGGCTAACCAATGCACCTGCTGTATTCATGGACTTAATGAATAGAATGTTCCATGAGTTCTTGGATAAGTTTGTGGTGGTTTTCATTGATGATATTTTAGTGTTTTCTAAAAGTAAAGAGGAGCATGAAATAAATTTAAGGGTTATCTTGCAAACCTTAAATGAAAAGAAACTGTATGGGAAATTAAGAAAGTGTGAGTTTTGGTTGCATCAAATTTCATTCCTTGGTCACATTGTTTCTAAAGATGGAATAACTGTTGATCCTGCAAAAACAAAAGTAGTTGAAGAATGGCCAAGACCCACAAATGTAACCGAGATTCGAAGATTCCTTGGTTTGGCAGGCTATTACTGGAGGTTTGTTAGAAATTTTTCACGGTTATCTAGTCCAATGACTAAGCTAACTCGGAAGGGTGTTAAGTTTATCTGGACAAAAGAATGTGATGATTGTTTTCAGGAATTGAAAAGAAGATTTGTGAATGCTCCAGTTTTGGCACTACCTTCCAGGAATGGTGAATTTGTTATATACAGTGATGCTTCATTGAAAGGACTTGGTTGCGTCGTAATGCAGAATGATCAGGTAATTTCTTTTGCTTCACGACAGTTGAAAACTCATGAGGTAAATTACCCTACACATGATTTGGAATTAGCTGCTGTTGTTTTTTCTTTAAAAATTTGGAGGCATCATTTGTATGGAGTAATGTGTGAAATATATACTGATCACAAAAGTTTAAAGTATATATTCACTCAGAAAGAGTTAAACATGAGATAGAGGAGATGGCTAGAATTAATCAAGGATTATGATTGTACAATTCATTACCATCCAGGAAAAGAAAATAAAGTGGCTGATGCTTTGAGTCGAAAAAGTAATGCTTCATTAATAACGTTGCGTTTGGAACGTGATCCTTTGGTTAAGGATTTGATGAACTTTGGCATAAGAGTTGTGGTGCAGGAAGTCCTTCTGTTTTGTTTCAGGTATCAGTGAGATCTTCTCTATCAGACAGAATCAAGCAAGCACAGAAGCAAGACAATGAGTTGCAGAAAAAGGTAGAGATGGTTCAGAAAGGTAAGTTGCCTGAATTCAACATTGATAATGATTGTGGTTTGAGATTAGGGAAGAGATTGTGTGTGCCTTGTGATTCACAGTTGAAGAGAGATTTGTTATGTGAAGCTCATAGTTCTCCGTTTTCAGTTCATCCGGGTAGTACTAAGATGTATAGAGATCTGCGGGAGTATTACTGGTGGGATGGAATGAAAAGAGATATTGCTGATTTTACTGTGAAGTGTTTGACTTATCAGCAGGTTAAAGCAGAGCGGAAGTTACCGAAAGGGATGCTTTAGCCTTTACCAGTGCCAGAGTGGAAATGGGAGAATATATCCATGGACTTTGTTGTTGGATTACCGAAGACATATCGAGGTAATAATGCAATCTAGGTTATTGTTGATCGCTTGACCAAATTTGCTCATTTTCTTGCTATACGAGATACTTTCTCTCTTGATCAACTTTCCCGTTTGTATCTTAAAGAGATAGTCAGGTTACATGGAGTTCCTCTCTCCATTGTATCGGATCGTGATCCCAGGTCTACTTCTAACATTTGTAAAGGCCTTCAGAAGTCGTTGGGCACTTAATTAAATTTTAGTACAACTTTTCATCCTCAATCAGATGGGTAGTCAGAACGAACAATTCAGACATTGAAGGATATTCTACGAGCATGTTCTATAGATTATCAGGGAAGTTGGGACCAACATCTTTCTTTGGTTGAATTTTCATATAATAACAGTTTTCATTCCAGTATACAGATGGCACCATTTCAGGCATTATATGGGAAGTGGTGTCGAACTCCATCTTTCTGGGATGAAGTGGGTGAAAGGAAGTTGATGGGACCAGAATTGGTAGAAGAGATGGCAGAAAAAGTTCATCTGATTCAGAAACACATGAGAACAGCTCAGAGAAGGCAGAAGAGTTATGCGGATAACCGGAGGAAGGATCTATCTTTCGAGGTAGGTGATCATGTTTTTCTCAAAGTTTCTCCTTGGAAAAGTGTGATGAGATTTGGTAATAAAGGAAAGTTGAGTCCAAGGTTCATTTCACCATACGAAATTCTGGAGAGAGTTGGATCAGTTGCATACCGAGTGGATTTACCTCCGAGTTTATCTCAGGTACACAATGTTTTTCACGTTTTGATGTTGAGAAAGTATATGCCATATCCATCTCATGTTTTGAGTCCAGAGGTAGTTCAGATGGAGGAGAACCTATCTTATGAGGAACAACCGGTCCAGATTCTTGACCACATGGAGCAAGTGTTACGGAATAAGTTGATTAAGCAGGTAAAGGTTTTGTGGAAAAACCACATGATGGAAGAGGCAACATGGGAATCTTAAAATGCAATGAAGGATAAGTACCCCCATTTATTTGATAAGTAAATAAATTGTGGGGACACAATTTTCTAAAGGGGGGAAGGATGTAACATCCAAAGTAAGTAATGAATAATAGATATTTTTATCTATGTCTATTAATGATTAATATAGTGTTTTAGAGGCTTAAAATGAAAATAAATCCCATCATAAGCATGGAATACACTAATATTTTTAAAAGATTGTTTTACTGCCTTTTGATGGAAAAACATTTTTAAATATATCTTTTGACAATTTTATAAGCTATGTTTGTAAAAATAATCTTATTCTTTATGATTGGGACATCAAAATTTACTTTGTGTGAATTTTTGGTATTTTTCTGACAATGTTCAATTTTTAATGAATAGTGAAAAATACTGCATTTTACATCAAAACTGTTTTTTAATCTAATTTATTTATATGATTAGATTATCTTTTGAATTGGATTTGAAGTGAAATTAGAATATATTTTTACCATTTTATCCAATGATGGTCATTGGAATCAATTTCACTTTGAAATTAGACTTAAACTGGTGTCAATCTTTGGATACTTATTCTTTTATAAAAACACGCTATTTGCTCTGGCAGCGGGAATTAATTATTAAATTAATTAATGTGAATTATATGATTTGAATTTTGTAAAATAGACTTCATTTTTGAATTCATAATATCAAATATATCTTAGGGTGAATTTTTGGTAATTTTCTGAAAAACATCAATTTTTGATGAATAGTGAAACCACTAAGTGGTACTTATAAAAACTGATTTTTCGTTTAAATGAAATTTTCCCATCATTGTGTTTTGAATTTCAAAAATCCGACATACATGGTTGACATTAAGAATTAAAATGTGGTTCAATGAGATTAAAATAATTTTTGGTGAATAGTAACTTATTAAGTTTTAATCGCGATTAGTGGTAACTAGTGTAGTTTAAGGTAAAAATAATTCTTTAATAAAATAAGATGAGCTTGAACCATATCCTAACATTATTGGTTGTGTCATGGCCGACCAAGACAAGCCATGGGTCAACTTGGAGACCCCATGGATCCACTTTGGTTGGGAAATGACATAAATAACTATTTATTTAATGTAAAAGTAAAAATGACACAAACATTATATGTTTTACGAAAACAATTTTTACATGGGGTTATAAAGATCCTAATTTTGATTATAAATATTCATTGGAAATATAAAAAGATTTCCTACATCATAGTATTTTTTTTATAATTTTTAGACTTTAAATAAATTAAATTATTTATGACATCATGATGATGCAGGGATGACCTCATTATTTAACGATTTAAATAAAATAGAAAGATAATGAAAAATCTAAAACCTACACATGGCCAAAACCAATTGGATGAGTGGATTTCGAAGCCTTATCACATTATCCTCGAATTATAGCAATGTGGGACCTTTTTAATCCGAAAATATTTTTAAAATAAAGTAACTTATCTTTACTTTCCAAAAGTGCCCCTCCTCTCCTCTTATAAAAGGCCCCCATCTCTACCTCATTTCACACACTCCTCAGGACTTTGGCTTGGCCAACCCCTGCCCATTGACTCTCTCCACATCCCTCTCCTCATCCTAGAGGATTCCCTTTGGGCAGAATCCTTTAAAAGGAAGGCTTTAGGCTCAAATAAAAAGGAGTTAAACTTTTAAAGGTAATTCATTCTCTCATGTTCATTTGTTTTATTTTTCTTCTCCAACCCCCTAAACTCTTTTTATTTACTTCTTTTGTAACAACACCAGTATCTTAAATATACTAGGATGTTGTTATAAGATTTATTTGAGATAAAATTTCACACAACTACATCAAATGGTTAAAGAACATACGGTTTCCGTGGATGGAGAAATTCTGCCTCCCGAAACGACGATTGTTCAATACTCATTTAACACCTTCAAAGGTGGCCATTATGATGTCACTATTTTTATATATGATATATAATATTTTTATGTTTTTCTTAAGCTTCTGTTTTTATTCATTTTGGGAATACCTTTATGGTTTCCATTATGGGTAAACACGATATCTTCATTTTAGGAAGTGCGGACTACCGCCCCTGAAAGTGATTTGATTCGTTAATACCATATGTGGGATGTGTAAAGGATAAAGTCAATGATATTATATATGTTATTATACTGGAATTATAATATACTCTCATATCATTATGATTCCATTCCAGAAAATACGAAATAGAAATGGAAGTAGCGTTCATGCGTACGTACGGCTTACCGTCTCCATGAACGGTGCATTTCATTTCTTACCTCTAAATGTGATGTAATATTATAAATACATGTATATGATTAATATATATGATATATATGTTATCCAAATCATTAATATCATTCTGGATATAACTAAACTTTGACCAAATTAACATCATGTAAGTGTAAGAAGTCTGTTTTTGACTTAAGAACCAAATACCGAAAAAATGAACATTATTAACTTAAATGATTACATGATGTTCATAACATGGTATAAAAGGAATAATGACCTTGAAAACAGTTCATAAGAAAGTAGATATTAACTCAAGTTTATTATTCAAGAGATTAAAGAACGGTCAGGTCAAGTCGGATACGAGGTATGGGACTTCGTCTAAATCTCCTTTCATTGAGGCATATTTTGTTTTATACACAACCTTCTTTTATACAGTGTATAAACCCCTTTGACTTTTACGTTTATTCAAAAGGAATATTTTTTATAAGAAGCATTTACTAAACAACAAAAGAGAATGTTTTTGTCATACGTATGCGGCGACAACAACTTCTTCGCCGTCGTGACCGTTATTTGAGTTTCGGCTTCCTCTACAAGCCATACCTTCATTTTAAAAGACAAATAAATACCTTGTTTTAATTTTCTTTTACTTTTGAATTGAAAATGGTTTTCATAATGTTTTTATATCAATTTTTTGTATTGATATATTGTGATTGAAAGGTGGAAATGTTATGTTTCCTTTATTCATGTTTTATGTAATATGATTATGTTGAGGTTCTTGGGCATTATTATGGAGACGGGAGGTTCCGTGATAAACTAAGGGCGGGTGAGCGCGATATAGCTCTCCAATGCATTGGGTAACGCGAAGGAGTGAAACGTTAAGGTTTCTCCGAAGAGATTTAGGGAATATACTGTGATGGGTATTCCAAACGTAACCAAGAGGGTTACTCCCTACGTAAGAATGTTATGAATACCTCAAGTTACCTTTAAGTCTTATGATTTCTATGATTTATTCATGATTTGATGGGGTATGTTAAAGTGCTTATGTTTTATGGGTAAATTATGATTTCACTCTTATGTATATATGTACCCATGTTTCCTTTCCATGTTTTTATTTCCCTTACTGAGCTTTTTATGCTCATCCCAAGTTTTTTTTTTGAAATGTTTTTCACATGTCAAGGGAAAGGTACATGATATGATGATAGTGTCAAGGAAGTGTCAAGAATGAATCCATGTTTTTTTTAAATATGTTTCCATTTATGGGAATTAAGAATACTATCTTTATGTAACCACTTTGTTTAAATGTGGAATGTAATGCAAGTTTTAAGATCTAATTCTCTAAAACTCTAAACCCGAAAAGATCCTCAACGTGTAATCTTGTGATAACTCAAGATTAAGTAAGGTTTAAGGCTGGGGCCTTATAATTTATATCTCATGAGATAGACATTTATGTAATATAAATTAAATCCAATTAATTAATATAGGGTTTTAATGATAAGTAAACTATATTCAGTAATAGACTTTATCCACTATGATGGTCTTGGCAGCAATGGCTTGGCAACTATGGAAATTATTTTATGTGATTAGTTATTTTCCCCAATTAATTGTTTTACCCCAATGATATTCTATCATGGTTAATGTTCCTTTATGATCCATTCCTTACCTAATTCCATGATTTATGTAATTTCTCAATATTTTGATGTTTAAATGTTATGTTCATGTTTTTACGTTCAAGTGTTTATGGTTTGTTTTATGTTCTCCATGTTTACCCTTAATTAGAATTTGAGATCAACCATTATATTTTTGAATTTCTCAAGAATATAAATAATGGATTTAGGTAGTAAAACATAGGTGTAAGATCATTAAGGTATATGTTGACGATCTTTCACCATAGATAGAGGACTATGGTCCGAGTTTCCAAAGGCACTAAACTATCGTGTTCTTTGGGTTCCTGTTTGTGTCATGTAATAAGTATTCCCCTAATGAAATTTGATTTCCATGTACATCATGCATGGATATATACATTAATAACGAGTATGATGATGAATCAAAGTGTATTTATAAAGAATAAAGTTAAATTATTAATGTGTATATGTATTTGTATTGAATAATTTTGATATATGACTCATTAAATGTGTTTGGATATTTTAGTGAATGTTTTAATTGGATTTGAAAGGAAATATTGAATTGAAATAATGAAATATAAATGTTATTTAATTTATGGTTTATATAATATATAAAACATATTATTAAGGGAAAGATAAACACTAATTTGTTATTGATGTTTATATAATGTTTTTTAGATTGGAGAAAGAGATTATTGATATGGATAATGTAAATTTTATAAAATTGATGACCTTGGAACACATTAGTCATATGACGGTGAAGCGTTTTAGGTTATGTATGATGTTGTTTCTTTATTTCTAGAGTAATATAATGTAATATAATATATTTTATTTTATTCAAGGAATGATAAAAATGTTAATTTATGAAAGTAGTCATATTTTCATTATGGATTTTTGTTGTTATCATATATTACCATGTTTTAGGAGAATATATGATAAATGTGTGGAAATTTATGTTATGTGTCATTAAGAGAAAAATTATTTCGATTTAGGGATTTAAGATAAGTTTATTCTAGAAATTTAGTGTCCTTATTTCAAAATTTTGAGATTACAATATTTTAGCAGATCCCTATAGTTAAATTTATTGTGGATGGATTAAGTTAAACACTGATTTTTATTTTTAAGGATTTACATATTAACCAAATAAATATCTATATTAGTTAAATGGTAATAATAATTTTATTCTTTGTTAATATATATAGGGATAACGCTTAATTTTTTATTCTCTAATGGGCTGTATTATCCCTTAAAAGTTCACTACTATTACTTTTGAATGTAAAAAATCATCCCTAGTTGTTGAAGTAAGAGGTGATGTGAAAATTGATCTATGAAAAATAGAATGATGATATTTTTCTTGTGAAATAAAAATAAATCATCTATATAAATTTTATTGTGTTCAATGAATTTTCCGTTAATGAACCCTAAGAATTAGAAAAATGATTTTAACATAAAATTGATTCCATTTTCATTACTTTTGGTATCATATATGGTATATTAACTCATCATAGATATATGGATTTCTAATTTCATCATTCTCTTGATCATGTTCTCTATCACAATTTATTATTTTGTGGGGGTAGTTTTCTCTACCATTTCCATATTGTACGTTTCCCTTACTATTCAATTAATGTGTAAACCCAGTTATTCATTACATCAGGTAACCTTTAGGTTTCCACATTCATTTTTATGGGTTGTTATATTATTCATATTTATGAAGTGGGTTTATATGATGTAATTTTAAAATGCCTAAACATTTATGATTGAGATGAATACTGAATGGTATAGTTATTTTAAGAGGGTAGAATGTAACACCCTGATATTTTATAAAATATTTTTTATATAAATTTTATTAATTCAATATGTTGAGTATGTATCCAGAATCCAGTATCATGGAACTGATGATGCAATTTTTTACATTAGTATAGACACAATATTTAAATCCCAATGGATCAATAATTTTTTCTTATTTTATAAAACTAGATACATACAAGATACTAATTTTACACATGGAAATGGAAATGATGAATGAAAAAATTGAACAAATTTATCATCCTCGATACTCATTCCATGAATTCAGCTTTATATCATAGGG
Source organism: Viscum album (assembly GCA_963277665.1). Taxonomy (NCBI): domain Eukaryota; kingdom Viridiplantae; phylum Streptophyta; class Magnoliopsida; order Santalales; family Viscaceae; genus Viscum; species Viscum album. Next base: position 1,434,686,593 of record OY728141.1, read on the forward strand.
AAAGTAAAAAATAAATGTGAGATAATATTATAAGTTAGAGTTAAATATAATTTAATATATATGAAATAAATAATGAATAATCAGTATTTGAGATTAAATAATTGCACACACATTCCATTCACATAACTTTAATATATGAATATATAAGGAATAACCAAAATGGAAAGGTAAATAGAATACAAAACATTATATTTAATCAATAAACAATGAATTAAATGTATCAATAGATAATATAATTTTAAAAATAACATGGATAATAATGATAAATAAATTCTAAAATGAGATAGGGATTGATTATTTGAATCCATGTTTACCAATAACGCTATAACTTTAGCTTCAAAATCTATTCTAAAGATAGTTTGAAACTACTAGGTAAAACCCCATTTGATTGCAATAACTAATTCATCACATTGTAAAACTGATGTATTGAAATGATGTCATTAAATAATCACCACCCATTTATTCATGTCAAAATCATTCATCATATACTAAATAATCTATTTAATTCATGAAAAATAGTCCATATCATCAAAAATCTATGTTTAGTAAAGGATAAATATTTAACAATATCTATCCAACTAATAAAATAAAATTTAATGAAAAAACCATATGTAAAAATGGTATATGGTTTAGGAAATAATCATATACATTATTAAATAATATGGATATTTAATAAAAATTAAATTTCTAATGAAAATCAATTATTTGATAGTTATTGTTTCATGATAAATTTAACAATCACAAAAGGATGTGAGGTAAGACAATACCATTTTCCAAATGATATGTTGAAAAAAACTTGAATAGAATTATTAAATTTTAAACATAATATACTTAGAAATATTAATGAATCATGATATTACATTTTAAATGGGATTTATATACTAAAAAAATGTGATTTGGGTCATGATAAAAAATAATTTTCAATTGTTTTTTTGATTGAGACAAAATCCCTTACCTCTAATGTATGTTTTGAATTACAAGCCCCTTGAGTGAAATTGTTTCATATTATAAATTAAATAACATTAATATAAATTTATTCCTTATATTAAATAAAATATTTGTATTATATACGCAAAAAAAAAGAAAAAATTATTGAATACAGTGTATACCCCACAAAAGTAAAAGTGAGATGATAATCCATTACCTTATGCATCCATGGGGTTGTATGTGGCTTAAAATCATGTATAGTTGTGTTAAACATGTCATTAACTTATTAAATAACCATAATCATATTAATAATATTATATTTGTTCATGTTATTACATTTTAGTATCGGTTTTATTATAATATTTCATTATATCTATTGTTTTGAGTGTATATCTCCTTTTTTCTTATTCGTTCCTTTTCCAAAAAGTTATCATTCTTTTGAATATTGCAGAGATTTATCATATGGGGAAAAATTATCATTCCATAATTAATATATTTATAAGAATTAATACCTTTAATATTAATTATGAATGTTTTTAGGTGAAATTAAGTATTATATGACCATGAAGACTTTACGTCATATCTATGCGTGAGTAAAATAATGATTTTCACTTATCATTATGAAATGGAGTTATGTGATATTTTATCTTTAAATTATTATAATAATATATTATATTTAATATTATATATTTATATATAATCATAAAAGTGGTTTGTCCATGAAAAGAGAGTCACGTCACTTCATGAATGTGGTAGTCCAGACATACACGGACGATGTTATCACCATCAAGTGAGTGAAACATAAATATATAAAATGAAATATATTATCCATAATGAATGATAAATATGTCACAAATAACATTATTATTTAATTTAAGAAATATTTTATCATTATCATTATCCTTATTAAATTCCATATAATTTATTAGTCAAAGGTGATTCACATCACTTCATGAGGCGGTAGTCCATCACACACACAATGGATGTTATCAAAGATCACAAGGAATAGAATGTAAAAATTGAAAATATTATATAATGAATCTAGTGGTGTAATAATGTTATAAATATTATATATGTAATTTATGTCCATCTATATAGTCATATTTCATAGGTGGTAATGGAGGAACGACCGACATCAGTTAGCGAAGTAGTAGTCTCTTGTACACACAAATGAGGATTTTGTACACCATTTGATATAATTTTGTAATGTTTAAGGTTTTAAACTTAACAAAAAAACATCTATGTATATGTAATATAATTAAGTTATTATATTATTATTTTATGAAAAAAATTTATTGAGGCGGAGTTGGAAATAAAATGAATACAAGTGTTGAAGAATATTACCTCTACTTCGGGTATCCTCATTAGATTATCACTAAAGCCTTAATAGATTGGATTTTAATCCCCAAATAAAGATAATAGGATGAGGGTATGATATATGGGGAGATATTCAAGTAGGCTGTGGCTGAAACCATGTTTATTAATGTGTGAAGTACAGATGAAACATGTTGGCCTTTTATAAGTTATGGAGGGGACACACTTGACATTTTTGAAAAAAAGAAAGGTGTAAACATATTTTTACCAAAAAAAGCTTCCATAATGAAACAATTGATCCCTTGTTATTTTAGTTATGAATATATCCATAGAATGGTTTTTTATATGTTTCAATCTAATTTTCACCTTATTTTTAAAGATTAATTAATTGGTAAGCTTGTTTTTAACATAATCGCTCTAATTAACTTTACCAACATTGACTAATAATTAAGGTAAAAAATTAGGATGAAAATGTTATAAATTATACATTATTATAATTAAAAATATTCTATATTATTCTAAAAATTCAATTAACATAGGTTTCTTACTTAAATTTAAAGGTAATATTGCTGATGCAACCACAATGCGGGGATTTAAAGTGAAAAATTATAATATTTACAATGTTATTTTACAAATATCAACATGAAATTGATTCCAAAGACCTAAATTATATTAAAAGGTATATACTTTATATAATTTATATTTAAACCCAATTATATATATAACTTATCATTATAAATTATTTAGAATAATTATTAGTTTTCCAGTAAATTCTGTATTTTTCACTATACAAGAAAATTTAATTCCATTCAATAGAATTCCAAAAATTCACCAAAATATCATTTTTACATTTAAAATTTAAATTGGATGTTTATTTTTTTGAATATATTTTCATTAGGTTTTCTAGTATAGTTTTAATATCCATGCACCATTAAAAGTCACCAATTCAACCTTTTAAAAAAGGCATCTTTTTATTTATAAAATTTGATTGGTTATTATCGTATACCTATCAAATATATTGGATTAATTTCATAAAATATTATTGAATATATATTATATAAATTTAATTATTATCCTTCACTATTATTAATAAATATAATTTATTACTGTAAATTTTCTATTGGTGTATAAAATAGTTCTTTATAAAAACATTTCATTTATATTCAATTGGTTTTTATGGTAATTTATAATTAATTGGTAATTAATTAAATCATTTTATTATCATATAAATGATATATTTTGATATGACAGTGAATCCTATTAATATTTTCTATTCAAATTTCTTGGATATCACACTCATAATAATTAATAATATTAATGGTATATTGATCGTTCTGTAAAACAAGGTCTTTTGTGAAACACATGTTATTGAAGAGACTCTTCATTGCATATAAATATTGCTATTTTTTTGTTTAGATAATAATATTGAATTGATTAAAAGTATTTAAAAATTTATATATTATAATCTCTGGTGGAGTAACATTATACACTACTGAAAAAAAATAATCATCAAAATTTCATGGATATTACCAACTATGAATGTGAGGGTAGGTCGTACTCATTATATATTTTTGTTACCACGTTTCTTCTTTATGTTTTTAAATCTAATAGACTACCTTTCCCAGATATGACACTCGATTCAACAATATATTTTCATTAGTATCATGATTCCTGAGGAGATCATTACTAAATGATATATCATGTTCCAATTCTATTTCATTATATGTGACCATATCAATTAAGTTTTGGAAGTACTTCCTTGGAAATAATATCTGTATCACAACATTTTACATTGAGATATATGGTGTAAATTCGAAGAAATATTTAAAAAATGAAATTATTTTGATAATTTTAATTGGTCTGATGTATCTTCGGATCAATTTAACTTTCATAGAAATCATTATTACACCCTTCCATAGAGATACCTTCAAAAAAAAAACAGGTTCTAACACAAGGTATTACAAATACTTATTCCAATCATCTACATAAATCATTTTAAAACATTGATCCAATTTAATAAGAGACTGAATAAACTTTACCATTGTTGTTGTCTCATTATCATGTTTTAGGACATGAGTCTCTTTTTTCCAACATCATCCTCACAAGTTGGAGTACAACATCTATTTTCTATATTATACTTCAAATAGTTCAATTTTAATAGTTTAATGGGAACATTACATATAAGAATACTACACTAAAGGTAAATACTAATCCCAAAAACCATGAAATCCATGTGATCAGGACCTCAACATGCCTTCCATTTTTTTAATATTCCTTCTGAACAATATATCAGTTTGAGGATTGTAATCCTTTCTCAAATGATTCTAAGCATATAGAAACTTATGAAGACTGTACCATAAATTTTATGTAACATAGATATCATGATCATACACAAATGAAATATTTTTCCCATGAAGTATTAAAACATCACCAATATAGTGTCTTTTATGGTTTTCAAGAGGTAAATATTATCTAATTGTGAAGAAATGTGAATATTTGGTTAGGATAACAGTGACAACACATATTTCATGTGTAATTCAAGGATTCATTAGATGTCCTCTATAAAATTAGATATTAATGTAACACCATTTATACATTAGAATAGGAATATGTTCCATGAATCATCTAGGAGAATGTTTAACAATATTCAATTGTTGAAAAACCAAGCATATTGAATCAAAATTAAAAATTTATGGCCTCATGTTATCCCATAAAAATTGTTCCCTCGTATCCTTAAACTTTATTTCCCTTCCCCAGTGTATATTTAAATTAGAAATATGAATTTCATAAAACAATTAAATTTTATGAATATATTTATATTGAACACATAATCTCATTACAAATATTATAATACCATCTTGAAAAAAGATGCCTTGAAATTTCATTTCATTCACAACATTAATTTTATTCTAAAATTTCAAATCATCAAGATAATAATTGTATATATTTTCTAGAAAAAATGTTTTACAATCATTTTAAAAATTATATATTTCTCCTATTCTTTAGTAATTCCCATATCCATCAATACTAGATCCATGAAAATATGATCTCTCTAATTATCATTTGGTTATGAATTACCATATCTTTTATAATCAATAAATCTTCTACCTTATTCTCTTTTCATGTGTGGCAGTGTATTGAGAAATCATAATACTTGAGTATCTCTAGCCACCACCTTTTCCCAATATTCATAATGTTTTGGGAAAATATGTATTTTATGATTTTATGATTTGTCTATATCTCACATCTTTCACCACAAAGATAATGTCTCCATATCCTGTAACAAAATATTATATATACCACCTCAAGAACATGGGTTGGATAGTTTAATTTGATAATATTAAATTTCTTTGATGCATTTGCAATAAAATTATCATTTCATCTTTAGACACCACCATGTAATTTATTTGATTAATCTCATTATATCAAAAAACCATCACTTATAGATTGTAGACTCAAAATTAGATCACTATCTAATCTCCTCATTAGTGTATAAAGAAATTCCTCACATTATTTTGTACAATTATAAATAACCCATTTACATATATGGTTTGGTAATTGGTTTTCCAATCAGTCATAATTTTGAATTAAATGTTGCTAGTGACCGACAAAAAAAATGAAAATAAATTCCTCCATAATTTTTGTTGGTATCAGATATTCATAAACCTCTTTCATCTTTATATGACCTTGTAATATTACATTTTTTGAGATAATTTGTCAAGTAAAATAAATATCATTAATAAAATAATCACATTTAATAAATTTCCCATATAACTATTCCCTTATTAGAGTCGTAAAAACTCCCTAAGAGATCCTCATGGTCATAACACCATTCAAAAGACAACAAAATGTCATCAATTAAAACCACAATAAAATAATAAAGATATTAATTGGACACTATGTTATTTATATCTATAAAAATATAAGTGACATTAGTTAACTCAAACGGAATTACTATAATATCATATTGTTCATACATTGTTTCGAATTATTTATTTAGAATGTAGTCCTTATTTACATTAAATTGATGATACTCCGAAGCAATACAAATCATTTTAAAATATCAGCCTCTATTATGATTATCGAATAAGTCATTAATAAAATTCATAATATACTTGTTATTTATTGTAATTACATTTATTAACCAAAAATTAATTCCCAACATGATGGACCCATTGTTCTTCTTACCAAAGAGATAGTTTCTCCCCATGAGAAAACATTATGGAGAATAAATCCATTACCACATAACTCCTATAGTTTATTCTTCAACTCTAGTAATTCCATAGTGGTAATTATTTAGATATCAATGTTATTGGTCTTGAATCTAGGATTAACTCAATTGAAAAGTCAACTTCACGCTCTGGAGGATTCCCATGTAATTCATTAAGAAATACATCAAAGTATTCCTATTCAATATATATATTCTCAATGTTATTATTAGATTTACAATTATTATATTTTTTCTGGTCTAATTCAACTAGATTCTCATTCAATAATGCTACCGAGTGTGTATAGAGCAATGCATATAATGATTCATTCTTTTATCTATAGATAAGTAATTATTCGTCATCATCACAAATCATAACATCCTTATTCTTGAAATATTTTTTTGTCCATATTATAAAATCAAATCCATAATTTGGATTAAATTATATTTTTCCAATGATATGATAATATGGAAATAAAACACATTTTTTTGTGTCATAATAGGGACTACTTGACACATCCTTGTTTTAATGATGCATCCCTATAGGATTTGAATGATAATTATCTATCTAAATTAAAATGGAATTGTATATTTGTCTTAGAGAAATAGGTAGATAAGAAATATTGGGATAATCCATGATCAAATAAATAATTTTAAAAATTCATTTCTAATATTAACGTATGGGACACCATAAAATTTTGTACTTCCACCTCATCTGTATTGTTCACATAATCCTATTATTCTTCCATTGTCCTATTCTATAGTAGATTCCTGTGATTACTGGGGAAATATTCAGAGTAATGAACATACCTCTATAAAAAAATCACTAGAAATCATTTATCATTTTATTCCCCTTACATTATTTAGCATTCACACCCCTATCTCTAAATGTAACACCCCAGGTAAATAAAGAATATGACATATTTATATTTATCCATATTTGTGAATAAAATATTAATATTTCTTTAAAGGGGATGCTATTCTCGATGGCGTACCCAACACACAACAACGAGTTTCTTGGGAATTTTACGTTGCACTATAATAATAAAATAATATTATTTTAAGTGGTAGTTAACGCCTAGCCGTTTTAATGGAGGGAATGAACATAACTAACTAAAAAATAATTATATATGTTTGTAAAATATTTTTACTCTTTACAATAAATTTTAGAGGATTAAAAATTCAAATGAATCCAGTTTTTAAGCGAAAACATTCAAATATTCATTAAAAGGTCGATTAACCGCCTTTTGATGGGAAAACCCTTTTAAATACATTTTTTGAAAATTTTATAAGCTCTATTTTTCAAAATAAACATATTATTTATGATTGGGACATTTAAATTTACCTTGGTTTAATTTTTGGTATTTCTCTAACAATGTTCATTTTTCAATGAATAGTGAAAAATACTCCATTTTACATCAAAACTGTCTTTTCATATAATTTAATTATATGGTTTTATTAACTTTTTAATTTTTCATAAATTTTAATTAGAATATATTTTTACCATGTAATTTAATGATGGTAAATGGGATGAATTTCACTTTGGAATTAGGCATAAACAAGTGCCAAACTTTTCATAAATATTGTTTCTAAAAAACCCGCTATTTGTTTTGACAACGGGATGTTTTTTTAAATTAATTATTTCAATTTATGTGTTTGTAATTTGGTAAAATTAATTACATATTTGGAATCATAAGGTCCAAATTATGTAATTAATACGCTTTTGTTTTTGGACATTATGAATAGTAACGATGGTAATTGTCTTTAATTATTTTGATTAATGAGTAATCGGGTAGTTAAAGATAATAAGATAATATCATAATAATAAAAAATGATCACAAAATGTGTCCTAAGGATACTGGTTGTCTCATGGCCGACCATGGGATGCCTTGTACCAAACTTGGGGGCCCCATGGAATCAATTTTGTGAGAAAGTGACTTTTTATCTATTTATTTTTAAAAAATGTTAAATGTGACAAAGAATGTATCACCTATGTAAAATATTTTTACTTTTGACTACATAAATGATATTTTGGACTATAAATATTCATTGGAAAGATAAAAATATTTCCTACATCATAGTATTTATTTTATAATATTTAGACATTAAATAAATTATATTATTTATGACATCATGATGATGCAGCGATGACCTAATTATTTAACGATTTAAATAAAATGGAAATATAATGTACAATCTAAGCTCTAAACATGTCCAAAACCTATTTAATGGGTGGATTTTGAACCCCTATCACCTTATCCTCGAAACACATCAATGTGGGACCATTAATATCCGAAATTCATTCTAAAATAATGTAACATTTCCTTACATTCCAAGAGTGCCCCTCCTCTCCTCTTATAAAAGGCCCCCACCTCTACCTCCTTACCCACACTTCCAAAGACTTTGTCTTGGCCAACCCCTGCCCATTTTGTTTCTCCGAATCCCTCTATAACTCATTGTAGCCTCACTTTGGGCATAATTCTTTCCAAGGAAGCCTTTGAGCTCAAATCAAAGAAAGGTACCCGATTTTAAGGTAATGTCTTCACTTGAGTCCTTTTGTTTTATTTTACTTTTCTAAACCCCTAAAAACATTTTATTCTTTTTTTTGTAACAAATATAGTATCATCAATATACTAGGATGTTTTTATAAGAAGTATTCGAGCTAAAATTACACACACCTACATCTAATGGTTAAAGAACATACTGTTTCCGTGGATGGAGAATTTCTGCCTCCCGAAACGATGATTGATCAACATTTTTCTAACACCTTCAAAGGTGGACATTAAGATGAAAATATATTTATATATGATATATAATATGTTTATGTTTTACTTAATCTTCTGTATTTTTCATTTATGGAATACCTTTATGGTTTCCATTATGGGTAAACGTGATATCTTCATTTAAGGAAGTGCGGACTACCGCCCCCTCAAAGTGATTTGATTCATTAATACCATATGTGGTATGTAAATAAAGATATATTTAATAATATTATATATTATACCATACTGGAATTAAAATACTATTATGTATCATTATGTTTTAATTCCATTAAATATGAAATAGAAATGGAAGTAGCTTTCATGCGAACGTACGGCTTACCGTCTCCATGAACGGTGCATTTCATTTCTTAACTCTAAATGTTATGTAATATTATAAATTCATGAATATAATGGATATATATGATATATATGATATCTACATAATGAATAAAATTCTGTATATAATGAACATTTGGCCACACAAACAACATGTAAATGTAAGAAGTCCACTTTCTACTTAAGAACCAAATATCGGCAAAAAAAATATTATTAACTTAAATGATTACATAATATTTATGACATGGTAATAAGTGATATAAAAGGAATGATGAACATGAAAAAGGATCTTATGGAAGTATAAATTAACTGAAGATTATTATTCCGGAGATTAAAGAACGATCGAGTCAAGTCGGACCCGAGGTAAGGGATCCTACTCCTCTCTTTCTTTTTAAGTACACTCTTTTTTGTCATTCCTTCTAATATCATATTTATTGTGATTGGGATGTTCTTTTATATTACTCTTACTGTAATTTTTATGTTCATATGATTAGAGACCCTATTCTATCTCATCAATCCATTTTGGAAGTTTTGAGTGGCACCGTTAGGCTGCCGAATTTTTGTAAGAGATCCAACCTCTCTCTTTCTTTTTAAGTACTCTCCTTTATGTCACTTATTTTAAGCTCCTCTTTGTTATGTTGGGGGTGTAATTTAGTATTCCTCTTTCTGTAAACATTGTTTTTATATGATGAGAGACCCTATTTCCTCTCATCAATCCATTTTGGATGTTTTAAGTGGCGTCGTTAGGCTGTCGAGTTTTCGTATGGGATTTATCATCTCACTTTTATTCCCGTGAGATTTATGCTACATTTTCCACAATTTCCTTTGATTGGTGTATGTAATTCCCATTATTATACACTTTTTGTAGTATAATTTCATTTATGGGTATTCACATCTTCATTGTATGACCCTTCTTTAATGGGGTGTACGTTTTGAAAGTTACCCAACTCGGTAAGGGGACCTTTCACCCTCCTCTTTTTAAAAGACTTATTTTGTTATATCTTTCAATTCACATAATTTTATGTTGGGATATGTAATTTTATATCCTTATTGATGTAAATTTTATTTCCATGTGATGATATTCCCTTTTTATCTCTCATCAACTCATTTTCTGAATTTTGAAGTGATGCCGTTAGGCTGTCGAATTTTACCAAGGGAACGTTTTAACCCAATTTCGATTTCTTGGGGTTCAACATGTAGTTATTGAATATGTCATATTTTGAATATGTGTGAATGACCTTTTATTTTTTTACACTTAATATCCACTTATATTGGGTGTATTCATATTTGTCACACATAATTTTGAGATTGAATTATCCTTAATTTAAGGATACCTTCTTTATAAGGGAATTCATCACATTTGACCTTTATACTGAGACTTCATTGTTTTTATGCACCAATTCACTCTTATATGGTGTATATACTATCCTTTAGAATATTATATCATGAATCCATTTATTCTCATGATATTATAAAGTTCTGACTAAATGATATGCCTCAATTATTGTATTCAAGTGTCTCTAATTTTGGTAGAACCCCTTTAACCAAAATATCACTTTAAATGTTTTAATTATTTGTTCTTATTAATATCCATGTTTTCAAAGTGGTTTTAAGGATTTATTTATATGGATATTAATTGTTTAAAATTTTAAAAGCTTCAATGTGGTATGGGACACTTTGATTCAAAAATCTCTTTATTAAATGTTTTAAATGGTTTTGGAAATGGTTTCTTTTTGAATGGACTCATTATTTGAATATCCTAAAATGTTATATTGTGATTGAAATGTGGAAATGTTATATTTAATTTATGCATGTTTTATGTGATATGTTTATGTTATGGTTCATGGGAATTTTTATGAAAACGGGTGGTTCCGTGATAAACTAAGGGCGGGTGAGCCCGATATAGCTCTCCAATGCATTGGGTAACGCGAAGGAGTGAAACGTTAAGGTTTCTCCGAAGATATTTAGGGAATATACTGTGTGGGGTATTCCAAACTTAACCAAGAGGGTTACTCCCTACGTAAGAATGTTATGAATGCCTCAAGATAACTTTTTTGTTATATGATTTCTATGATTTATTAATGATTTGATATGCCTATGTTTTATGGGTAAAGTATGATTTCATTATAATGTATATATGAACTCATGTTTCCTTTCCATATTTTTATAACTCTTACAGATCTTTTTATGATCATCCCACATTTTTTAAATGTTTTTCACAGGTCAAGGGAAAGGTACATGATGTGAAGATAGTGTCAAGGATTTCTCAAGAAAGAATCAGTGTTTTATTTTAAATATGTTTCCGTTGATGGGAAGAATGAATACTGTTTTTTATGTAACCACTTTGTTTAAATGTGGAATGTAATGCATGTTTCATGATCTAATTCTCTAAAACTATAAACCTGAAAAGATCCTCTATGTGTAATCTTGTAAAAACTCAAGATTAAGTAAGGATTATGGCTGGGGCCTTATAGTTGGTATCAAAGGCCGGTTTAGATAACTTTAGAGGTTGGGGTATTCTTTAAGCATAAGTGACATTCCCATAATGGTTAGGATTTCAGAAAGAGTCCTAGTTTTACATAAATTGAATGAGTAACTATATCTTAGTGTTTATCTTCCTCATGAGTACATGATGGTTTTGTTGATATACTCACACCGACCTTTTTGGTTTTAGTTAATGGATGGATCTAGAAGGCACCAAAGTTACAATAGGTTTGATGGAAACTGTAGTGGTTCTCTGATTAAGAGACTGGATGAAATGGGGGATTCAATGAGGAAACTCGTGGTTGTTCTAAACCAACTAGATTGGAGTCATGATCAACCACTTGAACCTTGGTATGATCTATAATGCATCATGTACGAGATGACCAATCGATGTGGAAGTTCGGTTAATAATTATAAAGGAAACCATTAGAGTTTATATGATCCTTACTTTTGAGGTAATTATGGGTAATTATATGTTATGATGGAAAATGAAAGGCATGAGATAAAATTGAGGTTAAAATATGTTATGATCATTTTTGAAGATTTTATCTCATTTTGGGGAATGTTTTAAGAATTATATAGTTTTAGAAAAAGGACAACACGCAGACCGTGTGACAACCCGTTGCGTCGGACAAAGCTGTGGGAATCGAACCCACAACCAATGTGTGACGGGTATTTATCACCTACCACTAGATTATGTGAAGTCCCTGGTTAGTTTGACTGATTCTTTTTAGATAGATGATTTTATGAATTAATAGTAAGTTGATTTTGGGTTATCTATGGAAATTTATTAAACTATTATAGAGGATATGTGATTTGGTTAATTACTTTTCAATACAAGACATTAAGAGAAACTGATATTGTTTGGAGATAAATGTTATGATTTAACTTGGAAGACTATGTGACTAAATACTTCAAATATTTGGGTTTCAATCTTAGTTTGGTTTACTTTGAAGAATTTTATGGACAAATTGTTTATCGGATGGTCCTCGTTGAACTTTGGGTTTTGTTAGACAAACTTTTGGAGATTAAGAATAGATTTTCATTTTATAAAGGGTTATCCTTTTCTGGATTATCTGATCCTTTACTAACCTTTTTGGTTTTGGTTTTGTTTAAAGTCTAAAGACATGGGAAGAATATAGTTATCTTTTGTAGATTAGGTGATTCTCTAGAAGTTGATTATAGTACTCTTAATGTGATCAAGTCTTCCTAAACACTCGCCTTTTGGAGAAAATACGAGTTTGTGTAAGGAATATAATAAGAGTTGAAAGTCAACATGATAAGTGATTATGTTTCCTTACGAATAAATTCCTCAATAAAAAGTAACTTAAAACAAAAATGTTGTCTATTAACTTTTCCTACTGGGGAATCGAATACTGTTTGACCCATCACAAGTTTGTGATTTTCTTGTGGTTAACTTTCTCCTAAACATGTTTTCTATCACTCTCTATCAGAACATGACCCTTGGTTTTTTTCTCCATGTCCATATTTTCATACTTGGAATCCTAGTATGGGTTAACTAGGGTGACCATTGTACTTATAATTCTTTATTTTAAAGTGATTGTTTTACCGACTCTTGTTTCGATGTGGGACTTTCACGGATGTTTCCAAGCCCAATTTTAAAATTGTGAGGACGCAATTCCCAAAAAGGGGGAAGGATGTAATACCCCAGGTAAGTAAATAATATGAAATCCATATATTTATCCATATTTGTGAATAAAATATTAATATTACTTTAAAGGGGATTCTATGCTCGATGGCGTACCCAACACACAACAACGAGTTTCTTGGGAATCTTATGTTGCACTCTAATTATAATAAAATATTATTTTAAATGGTAGTTAACGCCTAGCCGTTGTAATCATGTGAATGAACAGAACTAACTGAAAAATAATTATATATGTTTTTAAAATATTTTTACTCTTTAGAATAAATTCTAAAGGATTAAAAATGCAAATGAATCCAGTTTTTAAGTGAAAACATTCTAATATTCTTTAAAAGGTCGATTAACCGCCTTTTGATGGAGAACCCCTTTTAAATCCAATTTTTGAAAATTTTATAAGCTATATTTTTCAAAATAATCATATTATTTATGATTGGGACATTGAAATTTACCTTGGGTTAATTTTTGGTATTTTTCTGACAATGTTCATTTTTCAATGAACAGTGAAAAATACTGCATTTTACATCAAAACTGTTTTTTCATATAATTTAATTATACGGTTATATTATCTTTTAAATTTTTTTGAAGTTTAATTAGAATATATTTTTACCATGTAATTCAATGATGGTCATTGGGATTAATTTCACTTTGTAATTAGGCATAAACAAGTGCAAAACTTTTCATAAATATTGTTTCTAAAAAACCCGCTATTTGTTTTGACAACGGAAAGTTTTTTAAATTAATTATTGAAATTTATGTGTTTGGATTTTGGTAAAATGAATTACATATTTGTAATCAGAAGGTCCAAATTATGTAATTAAGACTCTTGTTTTTGGACATTATGAATAGTAACGACGGTAATTGTCTTTAATTATTTTGATTAATGAGTAATCGGGTAGTTAAAGATAATAAGATAATATCATAATAATAAAAATGACCACAAAATGTGTCCTAAGGATACTTTTTGTCTCATGGACGACCATGGGATGCCTTGTGCCAAACTTGGGTGCCCCATGGAATCACTTTTGGGAGAAAGTGACTTTTTTTCTATTTATTTTTAAAAAATGTCAAACGTGACAAAGAATGTATCACCTATGTAAAATATTTTTAATTTTTTCTACATAAATGATCTTTTCGACTATAGATATTCATTGGAAATCTAAAAATATTTCCTACATCATAGTATTTTTTTTATAATTTTTAGACATTAAATAAATTATATTATTTATGACATCATGATGATGCAGCAATGACCTAATTATTAAATGATTTAAATAAAATGGAAAGATAATTTACAATATAAGATCTACACATGTCCAAAACCTATTGGATGGGTGGGTTTCGAACCCTTATCACCTTATCCTCAAAACACATCAAAGTGGGACCATTAATATCCGAAATTTATTCTAAAATAATGTAACATTTCCTTACATTCCAAGAGTATCCCTCCTCTCCTCTTATAAAAGGCCCCCACCTCTACCTCCTTACCCACACTTCCAAAGCCTTTGGATCTGCCAACCCCTGCCCATTTTGTCTCTCCACATCCCTCTTTAACTACTTTTAGCATCACATTGGGCATAATCCTTTCCATGAAATCCTTCGAGCTCAAATCAAAGAAAGGTACCCGATTTTAAGGTAATGTCTTCACTTGAGTCCTTTTATTTTATTTACTTATCCAACCCCCTAAACTCCTATTATTATTATTTTTGTAACAACTACAGTATCTACAATATACTAGGATGTTGTTATAAGATTTATTCGAGCTACAATTACACACACCAACATCTAATGGTTAAAGAACATACTGTTTCTGTGGATGGCGAATTTCTGCCTCCCGAAATGATGACTGATCAACATTCTTCTAACACCTTCAAAGGTGGACATTAAGATGACACTATATTTATATATGATATATAATAAGTTTATGTTTTACATAAGCATCTGTATTTTCCATTTATGGCATACCTTTATGGTTTCCATTATGGGTAAACGCGATATCTTCATTTAAGGTAGTGCGGACTACCGCCCCCTCAAAGTGACTTGATTCGTTAATAACATATGTGGTACGTAAATAAGAATATATTTAATGATATTATATATGATACCATACTGGATTTAAAATACTATTATGTATCATTATGTTTTAATTCCATTAAATATGAAATAGAAATGGAAGTAGCGTTCATGCGTACGTACGGCTTACCGTCTCCATGAATGGTGCATTTTATTTCTTAACTCTAAATATTATGTAATATTATAAATTCATGAATATACTCGATATATATATGATATCTACATAATGAATAAAATTCTGGATATAATGAACATTTGGCCACACAAACAACATGTAAATGTAAGAATTCCACTTTCGAATTAAGAACCAAATATCGGCAAAGCGAATATTATTAACTTAAATGATTACATAATGTTTATGACATGGTAATAAGTGATATAAAAGGAATAATGAACTTGAAAAAGGTTATTATGGAAGTATAAATTAACTCAAGTTTATTATTCAAGAGATTAGAGAACGATCGAGTCAAGTCGGACCCGAGGTAAGGGATCATACTCCTCTCTTTCTTTTTAAGTACACTCTTTTATGTCATACCTTCTAAGCTCATATTTATTGTGATTGGGATGATCTTTTATATTACTCTTACTATAATTTTTATGTTCATATGATGAGAGACCCTATTCTCTCTCATAAATCCATTTTGGAAGTTTTGAGTGGCACCGTTAGGCTGCCGAATTTTTGTAAGAGATCCAACCTCTCTATTTCTTTTTAAGTACTCTCCTTTATGTCACTTCTTTTAAGCTCCTCTTTATTATGTTGGGGGATGTAATTTTGTATTACTCTTTCTGTAAACATTATGTTGATATGATGATACACCCTATTTCCTCTCATCAATCCATTTTGGATGTTTTAAGTGGCGTCGTTAGGCTGCCGAGTTTTCGTATGAGATTTTTCATCTCACTTTTATTCCCGTGAGATTTATGCTACAGTTCCCACAATTTCCTTTGAGTGGTGTATGTACTTCCCATTATTATACACATTGAGTAGTATAATTTCATTTTTGGGAAATCAAATATTCATTGTATGACCCTTCTTTCATGGGGTGTACGTTTTGAAAGTTACCCAACTCGGTAAGGGGACCTTTCACCCTCCTCTTTTTAAAAGACTTCTTTTGTTATGTCTTTTAATTAACATACGATTATGTTGGGATATGTTCTTTTATATCCTTATTGATGTAAATTTTATTTCTAAGTGATGAGATTCCCTTTTTATCTCTCATCAACTCATTTTCTGAATTTTGAAGTGATGCCGTTAGGCTGTCAAATTTTACCAAGGGAACGTTTTAACCCAATTTCGATTTCTTTGGGTTCAACATTTAGTTATTGAATATGTCCTATTTTGAATGTGTGTGAATGAACTTTTATTGTTTTAAACTTAATATCCACTTATATTGGGTGTATTTATATTTTTCACACATAATTTTGAGATTGAATTATCCTTAATTTAAGGATACCTTTTTTATAAGGGAGTTCATCACATTTGACATTTCTACTGAGACTTCATTATTGTTATGCACCAATTCAATCTTATATGGTGTATATATTGTCCTTTGGAATATTATATCATGAATCCATTTATTCTCATGATATTATAAAGTTATGACTAAATGTTATTCCTCAATTATTGTATTCAAGTGTCTATAATTTTGAAAGAACCCCTTCAACCAAAATATCGCTTTAAATGTTTTAATTTTTTGTTCTTATTAATATCCATGTTTTCAAAGTGGTTTTATGGATTTATTTATATGTATATTAATTGTTTAAAATTTTAAAAGCTTCAATGTGGTATGGGACACTTTTATTCAAAAATCTCTTTATTAAATGTTTTAAATGGTTTTCAAAATGGATTCTTTTTGAATAGACTCATTATTTCAATATCCTAAAATGTTATATTGTGATTGAAATGTGGAAATAATATATTTACTTTATGCATGTTTTATGTGATACGTTTATGTTATGGTTCTTGGGAATTTTTATGAAAACATGTGGTTTTGTGATAAACTAAGGGCGGGTGAGCCCGATATAGCTCTCCAATGAATTGGGTAACGCGAAGGAGTGAAAAGTTAAGGTTTCTCCGAAGAGATTTAGGGAATATACTGTGGTGGGTATTCCAAACGTAACCAAGAGGGTTACTCCCTATGTAAGAATGTTATGAATGCCTCATGATACATTTTTTGTCTTATGATTTCTATGATTTATTCATGATTTGATATGCCTATGTTTTATGGGTAAAGTATGATTTCATTCTAATGTATATATGAACTCATGTTTCCTTTCCAAATTTTTAAAACTCATACTGATCTTTTTATGCTCATCCCACATTTTTGAAATGTTTTTCACAGGTCAAGGGAAAGGTACATGATGTGAAGATAGTGTCAAGGATGTGTCAAGAAAGAATCCGTGTTTTATTTTAAATA
Organism: Viscum album; assembly: GCA_963277665.1. Classification (NCBI taxonomy): domain Eukaryota; kingdom Viridiplantae; phylum Streptophyta; class Magnoliopsida; order Santalales; family Viscaceae; genus Viscum; species Viscum album. Next base: position 1,434,704,776 of record OY728141.1, read on the forward strand.
TGTTTCCGTTGATGGGAAGAATGAATACTGTCTTTTGTGAAACCACTTTGTTTAAATGTGGAATGTAATACAAGTTTCATGATATAATTATCTAAAACTATAAACCTAAGACGATCCTTAATGTGTAATCTTTTAATAACTCACGATTAAGGAATGTTTAAGGATGGGGCCTTATAGTTGGTATCAAAGGTCGGTTTAGATAACTTTAGAGGTTGGGGTATTCTTTAAGCATAAGTGACATTACCATAATGGTTAGGATTTCAGAAAGAGTCCTAGTTTTAAATAAAGTGAATGAGTAACTATATCTTAGTGTTTATCTTCCTCATTAGTACATGATGATTTTTTTGATATACTGACACTGACCTTTTTGGTTTTAGTAAATGGATGGATCTAGCAGGCACCAAAGTTACAATAGGTTTGAAAGAAATTGTGGTGGTTCTCTGATTAAGAGACTAGATGAAATGGGGGATTCAATGAGGAAACTCGTGGTTGTTCTAAACCAACTAGAAAGGAGTCATGATCAACCACTTGAACCTTGGTATGATCTATAACGCATCATGTATGAGATGACCAATCAATGTGGAAGTTCAGGTAATAATTATAAAAGGTAACCATTAGATTTTATGTGATCCTTACTTTTGAGGTAATTATGCGTTATTATATGTTATGATGGAAAATGAAAGGCATCAGATAAACTTGAGGTTAAAATATGTAATGATCATTTTTGAAGATTTTATCTCATTTTGGGGAATGTTTTAAGAATTATATAGTTTTGGCAAAAGGACAACATGCAGACCGTGTGACAACCCGTCGCATCGGACAAAGCTATGGGAATCGAACCCAAAACCAAAGTGCGACTGGTGTTTATCACCTACCACTGGACTACGTGAAGTCCCTGGTTAGTTTGACTGAATCTTTTTAGTTAGATGATTTTATTAATTAAGAGTAAGTTTATTTGGGTTATCTATGGAAATTTATTAACCTATCATGGAGGATATGTGATTAGGTTAATTACTTTTCAATACGAGACATTAAGAGAAACTAATGTTGTTTAGAGATAAATGTTACGATTTAACTTGGAAGACTATGTGACTAAATCCTTCAAATATTTGGGTTTCAATCTGAGTTTGGTTTACATTGAATAATTTTATGGACAAATTGTTTATCGGATGGTCCTCGTTGAACTTTGGGTTTTGTTAGGCAAAATTTTGGAGATTAAGAATAGATTTTCTTTTTATAAAGGGTTATCCTTTTCTGGATGATCTGATCTTGTACTAACCTTTTTGGTTTTGGTTTTGGTTAAATTCTAAAGACATGGGATGTATATAGTTCTCTTTTGTGGATTAGGTGATTCTCTAGAAGTTGATTATAGTACTCTTAATGTGAATATGTCTTCCTAAATACTCATCTTTTGGAGAAATTATGAGTTTGTTTAAGGAATCTAATAAGATTTGAAAGTCAACATGATAAGTGATTATGTTTCCTTATGAATAAATTCCTCAATAAAAAGTATCTTAAAAAAAATGTTGTCTATTAACTTTTCCTACTGGGGAATCGAATATCGTTTAACCCATCACAAGTGTGTGATTTTCTTGTGGTTAACTTTCTCCTAAACATGTTTTCTATCACTCTCCATCATAACAAGACCCTTTGTTTTTTCCTCCATGTCCATATTTTTATACTTGGAATCCTAGTATGGGTTAACTCGGGTGACCTGTGTACTTATATTTCTTTATTTTAAAGTGATTGTTTTACCAACTCTTGATCCGATGTGGGACTTTAAAGGATGTTTCCAAGCCCAATTTTAAAATTGCGAGGACGCAATTCCCAAAAAGGGGGAAGGATGTAACACCCCAGGTAAATAAAGAATATGACATCTTTATATTTATCCATATTTGTTAATAAAATATTAATATTACTTTAAAGGGGATGCTATGCTCGATGGCGTACCCAACACACAACAATGAGTTTCTTGGGAATCTTACGTTGCACTCTAATAATAATATAATATTTTTTAAATGGTAGTTAACGCCAAGACATTGTAATGGTGGGAATGAACAGAAATAACTACAAAATAATTATATATGTTTTTCAAATATTTTTACACTTTACAATAAATTTTAGAGGATTAAAAATGCAAATGAATCCAGTTTTTAAGCGAAAACATTCTAATATTCTTTAAAAGGTCGATTAACCGCCTTTTGATGGCGAACCCATTTTAAATCCACTTTTTGAAAATTTTATATGCTCTAAATTTCAAAATAAAAATATTATTTATGATTGGGATATTGAAATTTACCTTCGGTTAATTTTTGGTATTTTTCTGACAATGTTCATTTTTCAATCAATAGTGAAAAATACTGCATTTTACATCAAAACTGAATTTTCATATAATTTAATTATATTGTTATATTATATTTTTAATTTTTTTTGAAGTTTAATTAGAATATAGTTTTACCATGTAATTCAATGATGGTCATTGGTATTAATTTCACTTTGGAATTAGTAATAAACAAGTGCCAAACTTTTCTTAAATATTGTTTCTAAAAAAACCCGCTATTTGTTTTGACAACGGGAAGTTTTTTTAAATTAATTATTTGAATTTATGTGTTTGGAATTTGGTAAAATGAATTACATATTTGGAATCAGAAGGTCGAAATTATTTAATTAAGACTCTTTTTTTTGACATTATGAATAGTAACGACGATAATTATCTTTAATTATTTTGATTAATGAGTAATCGGGTAGTTAAAGATAATAAGATAATATCATAATTATAAAAAATGAACACAAAATGTGTCCTAAGGGTACTGGTTGTCTCATGGCCGACCATGGGATGCCTTGTGCCAAACTTGGGGGCCCCATGGAATCACTTTTGTGAGAAAGTGACTTTTTATCTATTTATTTTTAAAAATTGTTAAATGTGACAAAGAATGTATCACCTATGAAAAATATTTTTAATTTTGTCTAAATAAATGATCCTTTGAACTATAAATATTCATTGGAAAGCTAAAAAGATTTCCTACATCATAGTAGTTTTTTTATAATTTTTAGACATTAAATAAATTATATTATTTATGACATCATGATGATGTAGCGATGACCTCATTATTTAACAATTTAAATAAAATGGAAATATAATGTACAATCTAAGACCTAAACATGTCCAAAACCTATTGGATGGGTGGATTTCGAACCCTTATCACCTTATCCTTGAAACAAATCAATGTGGGACCATTATTATCCGAAATTAATTCTAAAATAATGTAACATTTCGTTACATTCCAAGAGTGCCCCTCCTCTCCTCTTATAAAAGGCCTCCACCTCTACCTCCTTAACCACACTACCAAAGCCTTTGGCTCGGCCAAACCCTGCCCATTTCGTCTCTCCACATCCCTCTCTGACTACTTGAAGCCTCACTTTGGGCATAATCCTTTCCAAGGAAGCCTTTTATCTCAAATCAAAGGAAGTTACCCGATTTTAAGGTAATGTCTTCAATTGAGTCCTTATGTTTTATTTTACTTCTCCAACCCCCGAAACACTTTTTATTCTTTTCTTTTGTAAAAACTCTAGAATATTCAATATACTGGGATGTTGTTATAAGAAGTATTAGAGCTACACTTACACACACATACATCCAATGGTTAAAGAACATAATGTTTCCGTGGATGGAGAATTTCTGCCTCCCGAAACGATGATTGTTCAACATTCTTATAACACCTTCAAAGGTGGACATTAAGATGAAACTATATTTATATATGATATCTAATATTTTTATGTTTTACTCAATATTCTGTATTTTTCATTTATGGCATACCTTTTTGGTTTCCATTATGGGTAAACGCGATATCTTCATTTAATGAAGTGCGGACTACCGCCCCTCAAAGTGATTTGATTCGTTAATACCATATGTGCTACGTATAAAGGATATATTTAATGATATTATATATTATACCATACTTTAATTAAAATATTATTATGTATCATTATGTTTTAATTCCATTAAATATGAAATAGAAATGGAAGTAGCGTTCATGTGTACGTACGGCTTACCGTCTCCATGAACGGTGCATTTCATTTCTCAACTCTAAATGTTATGTAATATTTTAAATGCATGAATATAATGGATATATATGATATATATGATATATACATCATGAATACAATTCTGGATATAATGAAAATTTGGCCACACAAACAACATGTAAATGTAAGAAGTCCACTTTCGACTTAAGAACCAAATATCGGCAAAACAAATATTATTAACTTAAATGATTACATAATGTTAATGACATGTTAATAAGTGATATAAAAGGAATAATGAACTTTAAAAAGGCTCTTAAGGAAGTAGAAATTAACTCAAGTTTATTATTCAGGAGATTAAAGAACGATCGAGTCAAGTCGGACCCGAGGTAAGGGATCCTACTCCTCTCTTTCTTTTTAAGTACACTCTTTTATGTCATTCCTTCTAAGCTCATTTTTATTGTTATTGAGATGTTATTTTATATTACTCTTACTGTAAATTTTATTTTCATATGATGAGAGACCCTATTCTCTTTCATCAAACCATTTTGTATGTTTTGAGTGGCACCGTTAGGCTGCCGAATTTTTGTAAGAGATCAAACCTCTCTCTATCTTTTTAAGTACTCTCCTTTATGTCACATCTTTTATGCTCCTATTTGATATGTTTGGGGATGTTATTTTATATTCCTATTTTTGTAAATTTTATGTTGATATGATTATAGACCCTATTTCCTCTTATGAATCCATTTTGGAAGTTTTAAGTGGCGTCGTTAGGCTGCCGAGTTTTCGTAAGGGATTTTTCATCTCACTTTTATTCCCGTGAGATTTATGCAACAATTGCCACAATTTCCATTGAGTGGTGTATGTACTGCCCATTATTATACACTTTGTGTAGTATAATTTCATTTATGGGTAATCAGATCTTCATTGTATGACCCTTCTTTCATGGGGTGTACGTTTCGAAAGTTACCCAACTCGGTAAGGGGACCTTTCACCCTCCTCTTTTTAAAAGACTTATTTTGTTATGTCTTTTAATTCACATACTATTATGTTGGGATATGTTCTTTTATATCCTTATTGATTTAAATTTTATGTCCAAGTTTTGAGATTCCCTTTTTATCTCTCATCAACTCATTTTCTGAATTTTGAAGTGATGCCGTTAGGCTGTTGAATTTTACCAAGGGAACATTTTAACCCAATTTCGATTTCTTTGGGTTCAACATGTAGTTATTGAATATTTCATCTTTTTAATATGTGTGAATGACCTTTTATTGTTTTACACTTAATATCCACTTATATTGGGTGTATTTATATTTGTCAAACATAATTTTGAGATTGAATTATCCCTAATTTAAGGATACCTTCTTTATAAGGGAATTCATCACATTTGACATTTCTACTGAGACATCATTGTTGTTATGCACCAATTCACTCTTATATGGTGTATATACTGTCCTTTGGAATATTATATCATGAATCCATATATTCTCATGATATTATAATGTTCTGACTAAATGTTTTTCCTCAATTATTGTATTCAAGTGTCTCTAATTTTGGTAGAACCCCTTTAACCAATATATCGCTTTAAATGTTTTAATTTTTTTTTCTTATTAATATCCATGTTTTCAAAGTGGTTTTAAGGATTTATTTATATGGATATTAATGGTTTAAAATTTTAAAAGCTTCAAGGTGGTATTGGAGACTTTGATTCAAAAATCTCTTTATTAAATGTTTTAAATGGTTTTGGAAATGGTTTCTTTTTGAATGGATTCATTATTTCAATATCCTAAAATGTTATATTGTGATTGAAATGTGTAAATTTTATCTTTAATTTATGCATATTTTATGTGATACGTTTATGTTATGGTTCTTGGGCATTGTTATGAAAACGGGTGGTTCCGTGATAAACTAAGGGCGGGTGAGCCCGATATAGCTCTCCAATGCATCGGGTAACGCGAAGGAGTGAAACGTTAAGGTTTATCCCAAGAGATTTAGGGAATATACTTTGGTGGGTATTCCAAACGTAACCAAGAGGGTTACTCCCTACGTAATAATTTTATGAATGCCTCAAGATACTTTTATGTATTATGATTTCTATGATTTATTCATGATTTGATATGCCTATGTTTTATGGGTAAACTATGATTTCATTCTAATGCATATATGAACTCATGTTTCCTTTCCATATTTTTATAACTCTTACTGAGATTTTTATGCTCATCCCATGTTTTGGAATTGTTTTTAACAGGTCAAGGGAAAGGTACATGATGTGATGATAGTGTCAAGGATGTGTCAAGAAAGAATCCGTGTTTTATTTAAAATATGTTTCCGTTGATGGGATGAATGAATATTGACTTTTATGTAACCACTTTGTTTAAATGTGGAATGTAATGCAAGTTTCATGATCTAATTCTCTAAACCTCTAAACCTGAAATGATCCTCAATGTTTAATCTTTTAAGAACTCACGATTAAGTAAGGTTTAAGGCTGGGGCCTTATAGTTGGTATCAAATGTCGGTTTCGATAACTTTAGAGGTTAGGGTATTCTTTAAGCATAAGTGACAATACCATAATGGTTAGGATTTCAGAAAGAGTCCTAGTTTTAGATAAAGTGAATGAGTAAGTATATCTTAGTGTTTATATTCCCCATTAGTACATGATGGTTTTGTTGATATACTCACACTGACCTTTTTTGTTTTAGTAAATGGATGGATCTAGCAGGCGCAAAGTGACAATAGGTTTGAAGGAAACTGTGGTGGTTCTCTGATTAAGAGATTGGATGAAATGGGGTATTCAATGAGGAAACTCGTGGTTGTTCTAAACCAACTAGAAAGGAGTCATGATCAACCACTTGAACCTTGGTATGATCTATAATGCATCATGTACGAGATGACCAATCGATGTGGAAGTTCAGGTAATAATTATAAAGGTAATCATTAGAGTTTATATGATCCTTACTTTTGAGGTAATTATGGGTTATTATATGTTATGATGGAAAATGAAAGGCATGAGATAAACTTGAGTTAAAATATGTTATGATCATTTTTGAAGATTTTATCTCGTTTTGGGGAATGATTTAAGAATTATATAGTTTTGGAAAAAGGACAACACGCAGACCATGTGACAACCCGTCGTGTCGGACAAAGCTGCGGGAATCGAACCTACAACCAAAGAGCGACTGGTATTTATCGCCTACCACTGGACTATGTGAAGTCCCTGGTTAGTTTGACTTATTGTTTTAGTTATATGATTTTATGAATTAAGAGTAAGATGATTTTGGGTTATCTATGGAAATTTATTAACCTATCATGGAGGATATGTGATTAGGTTAATTTATTTTCAATACGAGACATTAAGAGAAACTGATGTTGTTTGGAGATAAATGTTACGGTTTAATTTGGAAGACTATGTGACTAAATCCTTCAAATATTTGGGTTTCAATCTTAGTTTGGTTTACTTTGAATAATTTTATGGACAAATTGTTTATCGGATGGTCCTCGTTGAACTTTGGGTTTTGTTAGACAAAATTTTGGAGATTAAGAATAGATTTTCTTTTTATAAAGGGTTATCCTTTTCTGGATTATCTGATCTTGTACTAAGGTTTTTGGTTTTGGTTTTAGTTAAAGTCTAAGGACATGGGAATTATATAATTCTCTTTTGTGGAATAGGTGATTCTCTAGAAGTTGATTATAGTACTCATAATGTGAACAAGTCTTCCTAAATACTCGCCTTTGGAGAAAATATGAGTTTGTGTAAGGAATCTAATAAGAGTTTAAAGTCAACATGATAAGTGATTATGTTTCCTTATGAATAAATTCCTCAATAAAAAGTAACTTAAAACAAAAATGTTTTCTATTAACTTTTCCTACTGGGGAATCGAATACCGTTTAACCCATCACAAGTATGTGATTTTCTTGTGGTTAACTTTATCCTAAACATGTTTTCTCTCACTCTCCATCAGAACATGACCCTTTGTTTTTTCCTCCATGTCCATATTTTCATACTTGGAATCCTAGTATGGGTTAACTCGGGTAACCTTTGTACTTATCTTTCTTTATTTTAAAGTTATTGTTTTACCAAATCTTGTTCTGATGTGGGACTTTCAAGGATGTTCCCAAGCCCAATTTTAAAATTGCGAGGACGCAATTCCCAAAAACGGGGAAGGATGTAACACCCCAAGTAAATAAAGAATATGACATCATTATATTTGTCCATATTTGTGAATAAAATATTAATATTACTTTAAAGGGGATGCTATTCTCGATGGCATACCCAACATGCAACAACGAGTTTCTTGGGAATCTTACGTTGCACCCTAATAATAATATAATATTATTTTAAATGGTAGTTAACGCCTAGCCTTTGTAATGGCGGGAATGAACATAACTATCTAAAAAATAATTATATATGTTTTTCAAATATTTTTACTCTTTACAATACATTTTAGAGGATTAAAAATGCAAATGAATCCAGTTTTTAAGCGAAAACATTCTAATATTCTTTAAAAGGTCGATTAACCGCCTTTTGATGGGGAATCCCTTTTAAATCCACTTTTTGAAAATTTTATAAGCTCTATTTTTCAAAATAAACATATTATTTATGATTGGGACATTGAAATTTACCTTGGGTTAATTTTTGGTATTTTTCTGACAATGTTCATTTTTCAATCAATAGTGAAAAATACTGCATTTTACATCAAAACTGAATTTTCATATATTTTAATTATATGGTTATATTGTCTTTTTAATTTGTTTTAAAGTTTAATTAGAATATATTTTTACCATTTAATTCAATGATGTTCATTGGAATTAATTTCACTTTGGAATTAGGCATAAACAAGTGCCAAACTTTTCATAAATATTGTTTCTAAAAAACCCGCTATTTGTTTTGACGACGGGAAGTTTTTTTAAATTAATTATTGCAATTTATGTGTTTGTAATTTGGTAATATGAATTAAATATTTGGAATCAGAAGGTCCAAATTATGTAATTAATACTCTTTTGTTTTTGGACATTATGAATAGTAACGACGGTAATTATGTTTAATTATTTTGATTAATGAGTAATCAGGTAGTTAAAGATAATAAGATAATATCATAATAATAAAAAATGACCACAAAATGTATCCTAAGGCTACTGGTAGTCTCATGGCCGACCATGGGATGCCTTGTGCCAAACTTGAGGGCCCCATGGAATCACTTTTGTGAGAAAGTGACTTTTTATCTATTTATTTTTAAAAAATGTTAAATGTGACAAAGAATGTATCACCTATGTAAAATATTTTTCATTTTGTCTACATAAATGTTATTTTGGACTATAAATATTCATTGGAAAGATAAAATGATTTCCTACATCATATTAGTTTTTTTATAATTTTTATACCTTAAAGAAATTATATTATTTATGACATCATGATGATGCAGCGATGACTTCATTATTTAATGATTTAAATAAAATGGAAAGATAATGTACAATATAAGACCTAAACATGTCCAAAACCTATTTTATGGGTGTATTTAGAACCATTATCACCTTATACTCGAAACACATCAACGTGGGACCATTATTATCAGAAATTCATTCTAAAATAATGTAACATTTCCATACTTTCCAAGAGTGCCCCTCCTCTCCTCTTATAGAAGGCCCCCACCTCTTCCTCCTTACCAACACTACCAAAGCCTGTGGCTCGGCCAAACCCTGCCCATTTTGTCTCTCCACATCTCTCTATGACTCGTTTAAGCCTCACTTTGGGCAGAATCCTTTCCCAGGAAGCCTTTGAGCTCAAATCAAAGGAAGTTACCCGATTTTAAGGTAATTTTTTTTCACTTGAGTCCTTTTGTTTTATTTTACTTATCCAACCCCCTAAATTCTTTTTATTCTTTTCTTTTGTAAAAACTATAGAATCTTCAATATACAAGGATTTTGTTATAAGAAGTATTAGAGCTACACTTACACACACCTACATCTAATGGTTAAAAAACATACTGTTTCCGTGGATGGTGAATTTCTGCCTCTCGAAACGATGATTGTTCAACATTCTTCTAACACATTCAAATGTGGCCATTAAGATGACAATATATTTATATATTATATCTAATATGTTTATTTTTTACTTATGCTTCTGTATTTTTCATTTATGGCATATTTTATGGTTTCCATTATGGGTAAACGCGATATCTTCAATTAAGGAAGTGCGGACTACCGCCCTCTCAAAGTGATTTGATTCGTTAATACCATATGTGGTACATATAAAGGATATATATAATGATATTAGATATGATACCATACTGTAATTATAATACTATTATGTATCATTATGTTTTAATTCCATTAAATATGAAATAGAAATGGAAGTAGCGTTCATGTGTACGTACGGCTTACCGTCTCCATGAACAGTGCATTTCATTTCTTAACTCTAAATGTTATGTAATATTTTAAATGAATGAATATACTGGATATATATGATATATATTATATATACATCATGAATACAATTCTTGATATAATGAACATTTGGACACACAAACAACATGTAAATGTAAGAAGTCCACTTTCGACTTAAGAACCAAATATCGGCAAAACTAATATTATTAACTTAAATGATTACATAATGTTTATGACATGGTAAAAAGTGATATAAAAGGAATAATGAACATGAAAAATGTTCTTAAAGAATTATAAATTAACTCAAGTTTATTATTCAAGAGATTAAAGAACGATAGAGTCAAGTCGGACCCGAGGTAAGGGATCCTACTCCTCTCTTTCTTTTTAAGTACACTCCTTTATGTCATTCCGTCTAAGCTCATATTTATTGTGACTGAGATGTTATTTTATATTAATCTTACTGTAATTTTTATGTTCATATGATAAGAGTCCCTATTCTCTCTCATCAATCCATTTTGGAAGTTTTGAGTGGCACCGTTAGGCTGCCAAATTTTTGTAAGAGATCCAACCTCTCTCTTCCTTTTTAAGTACTCTCCTTTATGTCACTTATTTTAAGCTCCTCTTTGTTATGTTGGGGGATGTTCTTTTGTATTCCTATTTATGTAAACTTTATGTTGATATAATGAGAGACCCTATTTCCTCTCCTGAATCCATTTTGGATGTTTTATGTGGCGCCGTTAGGCTGCCGAGTTTTTGTAAGGGATTTTTCATCTCACTTTTATTCCCGTGAGATTTATGATACGTTTTCCACAATTTCCTTTGAGTGTTGTATGTACTTCCCATTATTATACACTTTTTTTTGTATAATTTCATTTATGGGTATTCAAATCTTCATTGTATGACCCTTCTTTCATGGGGTGTACGTTTCGAAAGTTACCCAACTCGTAAGGGGACCTTTCAGCCTCCTCTTTTTAAAAGACTTATTTTGTTATGTCTTTTAATTAACATACTATTATGTTGGGATATTTTATTTTATATAATTATTGATGTAAATATTATTTCCAAGTGATAAGATTCCCTTTTTATCTCTCATCGACTCATTTTCTGAATTTTGAAGTGATGCCGTTAGGCTGTCGAATTTTACCAAGGGAACGTTTTAACCCAATTTCGATTTCTTTGGGTTCAACATGTAGTTATTGAATATATCATCTTTTGAATATGTTTGAATGACCTTTTATTGGTTTACACTTAATATCCACTTATATTGGGTGTATTTATATTTGTCACACATAATTTTGAGATTGAATTATCCTTAATTTAAGGATACCTTCTTTAATGGGGAATTCATCACATTTGACATTTCTACTGAGACTTCATTGTTGTTATGCACCAATTCACTCTTATATGGTGTATATACTGTCCTTTGGAATATTATATCATGAATACATTTATTCTCATGATATTATAAAGTTCTGACTAAATGTTATTCCTCAATTATTGTATTCAAGTGTCTCTAATTTTGGTAGAACCCCTTTAACCAAAATATCTCTTTAAATGTTTTAATTTTTTGTTCTTATTAATATCAATGTTTTCAAAGTGGTTTTAAGGATTTATTTATATGGATATAAATGGTTTAAAATTTTAAAAGCTTCAAGGTGGTATTGGACGCTTTGATTCAAAAATCTCTTTATTAAATGTTTTAAATGGTTTTGGAAATGGTTTCTTTTTGAATGGATTCATTATTTCAATATCATAAAATGTTATATTGTGATTGAAATGTGGAAATGTTATCTTTACTTTATGCAAGTTTTATGTGATACATTTATGTTATGGTTCTTGGGTATTGTTATGAAAACGGGTGGTTCCGTGAGAAACTAAGGGCGGGTGAGCCCGATATATCTCTCCAATGCATTGGGTAACGCGAAGGAGTGAAACGTTAAGGTTTCTTCGAAGAGATTTAGGGAATATATTGTGGTGGGTATTCCAAACGTAACCAAGAGGGTTACTCTTTACGTAAGAATGTTCTGAATGCCTCATGATACCTTTTATGTCTTATGATTTCTATGATTTATTCATGATTTGTTATGCCTATGTTTTATGGGTAAAGTATGATTTCATTCTAATGTATATATGAACTCATGTTTCCTTTACATATTTTTATAACTCTTACTGAGCTTTTTATTCTCATCCCATGTTTTGGAAATGTTTTTCATAGGTCGAGGGAAAGGTACATGATATGATTATATTGTCAATGATGTGTCAAGAAATAATCCATGTTTTATTTTAAATATGTTTCCGTTGATGGGAAGAATGAATACTATCTTTTTTGTAACCACTTTGTTTAAATGTGGAATGTAATGAAAGTTTCAGGATCTAATTCTCTAAAACTCTAAACCTGAAAAGATCCTCAATGTGTAATCTTTTAATAACTCAAGATTAAGTAAGGTTTAAGGTAGGGGCCTTATAGTTGGTATCAAAGGTCTGTTTCGATAACTTTAGAGGTTAGGGTATTCTTTAAGCATAAGTGACATTACCATAATGGTTAGCATTTCAGAAAGAGTCCTAGTTTTAGATAAAGTGAATGAGTAAGTATATCATAGTGTTTATATTCCCCATTAGTACATGATGGTTTTGTTGATATACTCACACTAACTTTTTTGGTTTTAGTAAATGGATGGATCTAGCAGGCACCAATGTGACAATAGGTTTGAAGGAAACTGTGGTGGTTCTCTGATTAAGAGACTGGATGAAACGGGGGATTCAATCAGGAATCTCATGGTTGTTCTAAACCAACTAGCAAGGAGTCATGATCAACCACTTGAACCTTGGTATGATCTGTAATGCATCATGTACGAGATGACCAATCGATGTGGAAGTTCAGGTAATAATTATAAAGTTAACCATTAGAGTTTATATGATCCTTACTTTTGAGGTAATTCTGGGTTATTATATGTTATGATGGAAAATGAAAGGCATGAGATAAAATTGAGGTTAAAATATGTTATGATCACTTTTGAAGATTTTATCTCGTTTTGGGGAATGTTTTGAGAATTATATAGTTTTGGAAAATGGACAACACGCAGACCGTGTGACAACCCGTCATGTCGGACAAAGCTGCGGGAATCGAACCCACAACCAAAGTGCGACTGGTATTTATCGCCTACCACTGGACTACGTGAAGTCCCTAGTTAGTTTGACTGATTCTTTTTAGTTAGATGATTTTATGAATTAAGAGTATGTTTATTTTGGGTTATCTATGGAAATTTATTAACCTATCATGGAGGATATGTGATTATGTTAATTACTTTTCAATATGAGACATTAAGAGAAACTGATGTTGTTTGGAGATAAATGTTACGATTTAACTTGGAAGACTATGTGAATAAATCCTTCAAATATTTGGGTTTCAATCTTTTTTTTGTTTACTTTGAATAATTTTATGGAAAAATTGTTTATCGGATGGTCCTCGTTGAACTTTGGGTTTTGTTAGACAAAATTTTGGAGATTAAGAATAGATTTTATTTTTATAAAGGGTTATCCTTTTCTGGATTATCTGATCTTGTACAAACCATTCTGGTTTTGGTTTTGGTTAAAGTCTAAGGACATGGAAAGTATATAGTTCTCTTTTGTGGATTAGGTGATTCTCTAAAAGTTGATTATAGTACTCTTAATGTGAACAATTCTTGCTAAATACTCGTCTTTTGGAGAAAATATGAGTTTCTATAAGGAATCTCATATGAGTTGAAAGTCAACATGATAAGTGATTATGTTTCCTTATGAATAAATTCCTCAATAAAAAGTAACTTAAAAGAAAAATGTTGTCAATTAACTTTTCCTTCTGCGGGATCAAATACCGTTTAACCCATCACTAGTTTGTGATTTTATTGTGGTTAACTTTCACCTAAACATGTTTTCTATCACTCTCCATCAGAACATGAACCTTTGTTTTTTCCTCTATGTCCATATTTTCATACTTGGAATCCTAGTATGGGTTAACTCGGGTGACCTTTGTACTTATCTATCTTTATTTTAAAGTGATTGTTTTACAAACTCTTGTTCTGATGTGGGACTTTCAAGGATGTTTCAATGCCCAATTTTAAAATTGCGAGGAGGCAATTCTCAAATGGGGGAAGGATGTAACACCCCAGGTAAGTAAAGAATATGACATCCTTATCTTTATCCATATTTGTGAATAAAATATTAATATTACTTTAAAGGGGATTCTATGCTCGATGTTGTACCCAACACACAACAACGAGTTTCTTGGGAATCTTACGTTGCACTCTAATAATAAAATAATATTATTTTAAATGGTAGTTAACGCCTAGCCGTTGTAATGGAGGGAATTAATAGAACTAACTACAAAATAATTATATATGTTTGTAAAATATTTTTACTCTTTAAAATAAATTTTAGAGGATTAAAAATGAAAATGAATCCAGTTTTTAAGCAAAAACATTCTAATATTCCTTTAAAAGGTCGATTAACCGCCTTTTGATGGTGAACCCCTTTTAAATCCACTTTTTGAAAATTTTATAAGCTCTATTTTTCAAAATAAACATATTATTTATGATTGGGACATTGAAATTTACCTTGGGTTAATTTTTGGTATTTTTCTGACAATGATCATTTTTCAATGAATAGTGAAAAATACTGTATTTTACATCAAAACTGCTTTTTCATATAATTTAATTATATGGCTATATTATCCTTTTAATTTTTTTTAAAGTGTAATTAGAATATATTTTTACCATGTAATTCAATGATGGTCATTGGGAGTAATTTCACTTTGGAATTAGGCATAAACAAGTGCCAAAATTTTCATAAATATTTTTTCTAAAAAACCCGCTATTTGTTTTGACAACAGGATGTTTTTTTAAATTAATTGTTGAAATTTATGTGTTTGGAATTTGGTAAAATGAATTAAATATTTTTAATCAGAAGGTCCAAATTATGTAATTAAGACTCTTTTGTTTTTGGACATTATGAATAGTAACAATAGTAATTATCTTTAATTATTTTGATTAATGATTAATCAGGTAGTTAAAGATAATAAGATAATATCATAATAATAAAAAATGACCACAAAATGTGTCCTAAGGCTACTTGTTGTCTCATGGCCGACCATGGGATTCCTTTTTTCAAACATGGGGGCCCCCTGGAATCACTTTTATGAGAAAGTGACTTTTTATCTATTTATTTTTAAAAAATGATAAATGTGACAAAGAATGTATCAACTATGTAAAATATTTATAATTTTGTTTACATAAATGATAATTTGGACTATAAATATTAATTGGAAATCTAAAAAGATTTACTATATCATAGTATTTTTTTATAATTTTTAGACATTAAATAAATTATATTATTTATGACATCATTATGATGCAGCGATGACCTCATTATTTAACGATTTAAATAAAATGGAAAGATAATGTACAATCTAAAACCTACACATGTCCAAAACTTATTTTATGGGTGGATTTGTAACCCTTATCACCTTATCCTCTAAGCACATCAATGTGGGACCATTAATATCCGAAATTTATTCTAAAATAATGTAACATTTCCTTACTTTCCAAGAGTGCCCCTCCTCTCCTCTTATAAAAGGCCCCCACCTCTACCTACGTACCCACACATCCAAATCCTTTGGCTCAGCGAAACCCTGAACATTTTGTCTCTCCACATCCCTCTCTAAATCCTTTAAGCCTCACTTTGGGCAGAATCCTTTCCAAGGAATCCTTTGAGCTCAAATCAAAGGATGTTGCCCGATTTTAAGGTAATGTCTTCACTTGAGTCCTTTTGTTTTATTTTACTTCTCCAACCCCCTAAAACCTTTTTATTCTTATATTTTGTAACAACTCCAGTATCTTCAATATACTATGATGTTTTTATAAGAAGGATTCTAGATACACTTACACACACTTACATCTAATGGTTAACGAACATACTGTTTCCGTGGATGACGAATTTCTGCCTCCCGAAATGATGATTGTTCAACATTCTTCTAACACCTTCAAAGTTGGACATTAAGATGAAACTATATTTATATATGATATCTAATATGTTTATGTTTTACTTAAGCTTCTGTATTTTACATTTATGGCATACCTTTATGGTTTCCATTATGGGTAAACGCGATATCTTCATTTAAGGAAGTGTGGACTACCGCCCCCTCAAAGTGATTTGATTCGTTAATACCATATGTGGTACGTATAAAGGATATGTTTAATGATGTTATATATGATACCATACTGGAATTAAAATACTATTATGTATCATTATGTTTTATTTCCATTAAATATGAAATAGAAATGGAAGTAGCATTCATGCGTACGTACGGCTTACCGTCTCCATGAACGATGCATTTCATTTCTTAACTCTAAATGTTATGTAATATTATAAATCCATGAATATACTGGATATATATGATATATATGATATGTAAATCATGAATAAAATTCTGCATATAATGAACATTTGGCCACACAAACAACATGTAAAAGTAAGAAGTCCGCTTTCGACTTAAGAACCAAATATTGGCAAAACAAATATTATTAACTTAAATGATTACATAATGTTTATGACATGGTAATAAGTGGTATAAAAGGAATAATGAAAAAGAAAAAGGTTATTAAGGAAGTAGAAATTAACTCAAGTTTATTATTCAGGAGATTAATGAATGATCGAGTCAAGACAGACCCCAGGTAAGGGATTCTACTCCTCTCTTTCTTTTTAAGTACACTCTTTTATGTCATTCCTTCTAAGCTCATATTTATTGCGATTGGGATGTTATTTTATATTAATCTTACTGTAATTTTTATGTTCATATTATTAAAGACCCTATTCTCCCTCATCAATCCATTTTGGAAGTTTTGAGTGGCGCCGTTAGGCTGCCGAATTTTCGTAAGAGATCCAACCTCTCTCTTTCTTTTTAAGTACTCTTCTTTATGTCACATCTTTTAAGCTCCTATTTGTTATGTTGGGGGATGTTCATTTGTATTCATATTTCTATAAAGATTATGTTGATATGACGATAGACCCTATTTCCTCTCATCAATCCATTTTGGAAGTTTTAAGTGGCACCGTTAGGCTGCCGAGTTTTTGTAAGGGATTTTTCATCTCACTTTTATTCCCGTGAGATTTATGCTACATTTTCCAAAATTTCCATTGATTGGTGCATGTAATGACCATTATTATACACCTTGTGAAGTATAATTGCACTTATGTGTATTCACATCTTCATTGTATGACCCTTCTTCCATGGGGTGTACATGTCGAAAGTTACCCAACTCGGTAAGGGGACCTTTCACCCTCAACTTTTTAAAAGACTTATTTTGTTATGTCTTTTAATTCACATAATATTATGTTGGGATATGTTATTTTATATCCTTATTGATGTAAATATTATGTCCAAGTGATGAGATTCCCTTTTTATCTCTAATCAACTCATTTTATGAATTTTGAAGTGATGCCGTTAGGCTGTCGAATTTTACTAAGGGAACGTTTTAACCCAATTTCGATTTCTTTGGGTTCAACATGTAGTTATTGAATATGTCATCTTTAGAATATGTGTGAATGACCATTTATTGTTTTACACATAATATCCACTTATATTGGGTGTATTTATATTTGTCACACATAATTTTGAGATTGAATTATCCTTAATTTTAGGATACCATCTTTATAAGGGAATTCATCACATTTGACATTTCTACTGAGACTTCATTGATGTTATGCACCAATTCACTCTTATATGGTGTATATACTGTACTTTGGAATATTATATCATGAATCCATTTATTATCATGATATTATGAAGTTCTGACTAAATTTTATTCCTCAATTATTGTATTCAAGTGTCTCTAATTTTGGTAGAACCCCTTTAACCAAAATATCGCTTTAAATGTTTTAATTATTTGTTGTTATTAATATCAATGTTTTCAATGTGGTTTTAAGGATTTATTTATATGGATATTAATGGATAAAAATTTAAAAATCTTCAAGGTGGTATGGGACACTTTTATTCAAAAATCTCTTTATTAAATGTTTTAAATGGTTTTGGAAATGGTTTCTTTTTGAATGGATTCATTATTTCAATATCCTGAAATGTTATATTGTGATTGAAATGTGGAAATGTTATCTTTACTTTATGCATGTTTTATGTGATACGTTTATGTTATGGTTCTTGGTAATTGTTATGAAAATGGGTGGTTCCATGATAAACTAAGGGCGGGTGTGCCCGATATAGCTCTCCAATGCATTGGGTAATGCGAAGGAGTGAAACGTTAAGGTTTCTCCGAAGAGATTTAGGGAATATACTGTGGTGAGTATCCCAAACGTAACCAAGAGGGTTACTCCCTACGTAAGAATGTTCTGAATGCCTCAAGATACCTATTATGTCTTATGATTTCTATGATTTATTCATGATTCGATATGCCTATGTTTTATGGGTAAAGTATGATTTCATTCTAATGTATATATGAACTCATGTTTCATTTCCATATTTTTATAACTCTTACTAATATTTTTATGCTCATCCCAAGTTTTTGAAATGTTTTTCACAGGTCAAGGGAAAGGTACATGATGTGATATTAGTGTCAAGGATGTGTCAAAAAAGAATCCATGTTTTATTTTAAATATGTTTCCGTTGATGGGAAGAATGAATACTGTCTTTTATGTAACCACTTTGTTTAAATGTGGAATGTAATGCAAGTTTCATGATCTAATTCTCTAAAAATATAAACCTGAAAAGATCCTCAATGTGTAATCTTGTAATAACTCAAAATTAAGTAAGGTTTAAGGCTGGGGCCTTATACTAAACACGTAATATAATCTCATTAACATGAGTAATTTCCCAGGTGATTCATTACATTTCTCTCAGAAGATGGAAATTTCATTATATTATTCTAATTTTTTTGAGGAACCCACTTTGTATTTGTGCTCATTAGACATCTTATTATCTTGGATTCTATTTAATGTTCATAATATAGAAATTTCTTTCTTTTTTATGATAGGAAATAAAACCATTTCCCTATGTGATGAATATTGTTGGGTGACTAACACTATTTGGAGACCTGGAAAAAGACAATAAAATGAAATGGTAAAAAATGTAGTTATTTATCATAATTAATGTCCAAAATACATATAAAATATTGTGGTTGTATAATCATACATAACAACTCATTATTTTTCCTTTTTCATTATGATGAGTAAGATTCTATTCATTTCATGTAATTGGTCAAGAGGAAAATATTTTTCAAAGTATTTATCCGTAAAAAAAATTCATTCAATGTGTTATATTAAATCTTCATCCCTAGTATTCTAGATCAATTCCCACAATTTATCCAAACCTCCCATGAAATAATACAATGAAAGTGTAACATTTTCCTTTTCACTGAAACCAAATGTGGTTAATATCTTTAACCAAGACATAATCATTTACATAACTGATATGGGATTGTTATTTCAACTAAATTATTGGTGATCCTATTAGATAATGATATCTAACATAATAGAATCACATTTTAGAATAGGTTTCTCTATCTGTGAAAGTATATTTTACATATCCAGATTAAGCTTCCCAAAGATAGCCACAATTTTCACTAATAAAATACTAGGTCTATTGGTTTAATCATTTTGGAAATCAGTACATTAGACTTTAGTATTGATACCCTTATTCATTTTCTGATTCATTAAAAAAGATACATATTTGAGATTACATGAGAAAATTATAAATACCAAAAATAGTGTTAAACTTTAATAAATTTAAATATATGAATTTTTTTCTCAGGATTATAAAATTTGTTTCATTAGAGAATTTATATAAAATTATCCTCAAATTATATAATAGGGTTATGTTACCTACACTATGTTTTCCTATATCATGTTTAAAGGGCTTCTACTAAATTTTACTGATCCCAAGTATAGTGACCTGGACTCCAGTAGCATAGATATGGTTCTACAAATTATTACATTGACATAAATACAAGATTCAAAGTCCAATGGTTTGATTATTTTAGCATTTTTTTAGAACACATTAAATACTTGATACCCATATTACATTTAAAAATGAAAATAAAGCATGGAAAAAAGTAAACATGCTCGGAATCATTGAAACTCATGCTAAAAATTCATCTTCATATCATAGTGAAAGTAAATTAAATAATGGAGTGATAAATTTCACTATAAGGGTTAAGTATAGTTAAGTATACATGAATAAATAAATAATATTCAATATGTAATAATAAATGTCCAAGAAAACCCCTTTATGTAACTTGAATGTGTAAATATATAATTCATTTTAAATATGTTATGGTAAATATATGTAACCACATTTAATTTAATAAATAAATAGAGAATGAAATGAATCTAAAGATAATATAGTGGTGAAAATACCATGGATCGTAATAATAAATGAATTATCTATTGAAGGAGTTCTTAATTATTGGACATAACGTTTCCCAGGTTCATGATACCTTTTCTATCATGATATAGTCTCAAGATAGTTTAATTATATTATTTAAAAACCCATCTAATTTAGCCTAATGATTCATCTCATGAAATTACTAAAGCATTGTGGGGATATAAATAACCAAGAACCACTCATTTCTTCATCTCAAAATCACTCCAAATATTTTGTATAATTGATTTAATTCCTGAACAATATTCCTTATCATAAAATATTTGTATTGAGTTAGGGAAAAACATTTATCCACATTTCTATTGTTAATCAAAATAAAATTAAAAGTAAAAACCCCAAAATAAAAACAATATATTGTTTTGTAAATAGTCATACCCATAATGAAAGAATATATATATTTAACATAAATGTAATTTCTAATGAAAAATTACAAGGGGATAGTGATTGTTTCTAAAGAAAGATAATAATCACAAAAGGATGTGATATTGGAAAATAGATTTTACCACATGGTAATTCAAAAACACATTGAATGTGATAACCCATTATGAAATGTAAAATTCAATGAATTATGAATTAATCATGATAATACATTTTAAATTACTTTAATATATACCACATAAGAGTGAATTTATTTGTTATAACAAATAAGTCTGAATGGATTGTTAATTGAGACCAAATGTCTTACCCCTTTGGTAACTTTGGAATCATAATCCCTATGAAATTAATAACATAAAATTAAACTACAATTGTTATGAATATAAATATATTCATGATATTAAATTCTATAGTGTTAGTATATTCACCACACAAAATAAAGAAGTGGTGAATATGGTGTATGCCTCATTAATGTAAAAGCGAGACACGAATCCCTTACCATATGATTCCTTTTGGTTGTACATGATTTACCTCATATATATTTGATTAAAACATTTTATTAATTTATAAAACAATAATAATAATAATATCATATATATTTCTATTATATCATTGTACCACCCATTTGATATTAATATTTCATTATCTTCATTGTTTTGGGTGTTCGTTCCCTTGATTTCTTATTTTTTTGTCATTAATGTTCCCATTCATGTGAGTATTATATATTTTTACGATATAAATAGTAAAAAAATGAAATAATTTTCATATTTATACATAAATTATATTTTATATACCAATTATTAATGTTGTTTAGGAGAATTTTTTATGTTAAAGTCATGGAAAGGGTAGGTCATATGTATGCATTAGTAATATTCCAAATTTTGATTGATCATTACGGAAGGGAGATATGTAACATTTTATCACCTAATAGTGGTCATATTATCATATATAAAATAATATCTACTTATATGTAATCATATATCTTGTGTGGTGATGAATAGAGAGTCACATAGCCTTGTGAAGGTAGTAATCAACACGAACACAAATGATTTTTTCTCTATTGTGTGACTGAAATAATAAGAAAGAAAATGATATATATTATCATTATAAAATGAAAAATATGTCATAAATATAAAAATTATTTAGTTTATATAATAAATTATAATTAATTTTAACCTGACATCTTTCCATTTAATGTGTTAGGGAAAGATGAATCACATTCCTTCACGAGGCAGTAGTACACCGTAAACACGAGTGACACGATAATATCTCCAACAAAATGGAAAATAAAAAAAGAAAAGTATGAAATAAATAATTAAGGGGTGTAATTATTATATAAATATCACATATATATATAATTTATATTCACTATATTTATGAACGATGATAGGTGGTAATGGAATAATGAACGACATCAGTTCATGAGGCGGTAATCCTCTATACACATGAACGATGATTTTAAAACCCATTTGATATAATTTTATGTATTTATTTGTTATAAAATAAAAATATAAACAGATTTTTATATCTTTGATAAAGAATTAATTATATCATGATGGTTTTAAAATAATTGAAGTAGGTCGATTAGGAATTAAAATGATGATGTGTGTTGATGAATATTACCTCTTCTTCTCATATCCTCCTTAGATTTAAACTAACTCCTTCCATTTTATTTACCAATTACATGGATTCTTGGATTAGGGGAGATATTTTTGGGTTTCAGTTGTACAGGAATTGGAATAAAAATGTTGTTTTACATTGTTATGGTTTGAGGATTGGGTGTGGCCTTTTATAAGTGAGTTAGAGTACACACATGGAATTTTTTAAAAGATGTTATGTGTACAATCCTTTATACCTTTACTAATTATACAATAATTACCCAAATTGCATAATATTTTTAAGGGATTAAATATGTCTATAAAGTTAGTTTTTTAAATGCATCATTTCATTTCCCTTATTTTTAATGTATAATCCCACATGAATCTCATTTATACATTAATTGATGTCGTTTACTTTAAATTTTAAAACTAATAAATTTGGTAAAAAAGTTGAACTTATTATTTATTATAAATTATGACGATAAAAAAAATTTAATCCTTTTTTTTAGATTTAATTTTCTTATTTTGTTAATTTTAAAATAAAATTAACCCCATAGGGGCAATAGAAAAGAAGGGTTCTAATGTTAAAAGGGTCAAGTGTTTACAATGTTATTATATACAATATCAATATGAAATATATTATAAGTAATGAAATAGTATCAATAGACATATTATTTATGAAATTAAATTATAAAATAAATATAATATATATTTAACATTATATATATTTTAGAATAAATCGATGTTTTCAACTAAATTCATTATTTATCGCAATTCAAAAAATGGAACCTTTTAGAAAAATCCCAAAAATTCACCCGAAGATATTTCTTACAAAAATATATTAAAAATTATTCTTATTTTTAATGAACATTTATAAAATTTTCAAAAAAATAAATTTATACTATGTGATCCATTAAAATGTGACACTACTCTCTTTTTGAAAAATATAGTTTTTTATGAATAAATTTTGATTTGTTATTATATTATTCCTATCAAATCAAAATGATTGATGTAAAAACATTTGCATATGTATATAATATATAAATTCATTTAATATGAGATCAATCGGTACACATGAGTTATGGTTTTTTTATGTGATTGGTTGGACCTACATCTCCCTCCAATGCAATGGGTAATGAAAAATGTTCTATGAGATCAAATTGTGCACATGAGGCCATCGTAAGCCCAAAAAAGAGGGTAAATGGGAGGTAATCCTAAACACACAATAAGAGGGTACACAAGTGGTCATACAAAGATAGATGTTGGCACAAAAGTGATTATAAAAAGAGTTATATAGTATCAATGGTTTTGTAGGTATCATTTACATAAGATATTCTGATCATTAATGAATACCAACAATTCCATGTTTTATTCCATTTTTAAACTATCATGGATATTGTTTATTTATTATCTTTTGATAATTTTTTTATAAAAATCCAATATTTAATCTGGTG
The DNA here is from genome assembly GCA_963277665.1 of Viscum album. NCBI lineage: Eukaryota > Viridiplantae > Streptophyta > Magnoliopsida > Santalales > Viscaceae > Viscum > Viscum album. Next base: position 1,434,729,031 of record OY728141.1, read on the forward strand.
ATTCAAGGTTATGATATTTTATATGTAGTGCCTTCTTTTTAGATGTTACACTATTATTTTCATACCCACATCCTAATTTTATTCTTATATATCTTATATGTTTACCCCTACCAAGAGTTTTATCTAACCATTTATTATTTTTCAATTCCATACGTTATAGAGAATGGTTTAAACTAGAGTAATAAATGGGGAGATAATTAAGGGAGATGCAGAAGATCCTTCCAAAAATTATAAGAATGTGGTCCATGTTTTAAAAGGCACTAAAATATTATGGACCTTATATATATATATATATTTATAATATAATTAATATTTATATAAAAGGATGTAATATCAATGTTTGAAAATCAGGGGTCATTATAGTCAGTGTGAGGGAAATGTTTTAGTCATCCATTGGAATCTCAGATGAACTAGATTAAAATTAAATGTAACAAAAAATTTATGGATGTGATTTAAAATGGGGTTATAACTAGAGTGAATGTTTTTTTGATCATGCATAATAATATTTCATGTAATATGATTAAAAATTTGAAACAAATAAACACTCAAAATTACTAAGGAACAGAATGAAATAGTTTTCTAAGAATTCTAATAATGGGTACGATGAAGAAAAAAATATTCAATTTTCTTTTGTGTCATGAATGAGGCAAGAAAAATGCATATAGATGTCATAGAGGAATAATAAGATGTTTTCACTATGGAAAAGAATGATGGAAATGATGTAACTACAAAGGGAAAATGATATTTTCAGATAAGGCAATTGATGGGTATTTAAGCCTCCCAAATGTTTTATTAATTGAAGAATGATAAATATGTGCAATGAATTGGAATTATGAAATTTGATTCCCTATGTGGAAATCCCATGATGATAATAAAAAATTTGGAATAAGTAACAGTTATAATACTTCTCATGATGAGACTGCATTTGAAATGCGATAATAAATATGTATTAGGTAATAGGATGAGGTAACCTTGTTAATGGGTTAAGGATTATGTGAAATAATCTATGTGTTTATATATTTGGATTTAAGAATTTTGTTATAAGAATTTTGAAATATTAATGGATTAATCAATTTATGTTTTTCTTTTTAGAATTCCATGAATATTTTTAATTATTTTGAGAGACAAGAAAAGTGGTTTAATGGAATGGTGATATTTTATAGAAAAAATAAGAATAAGGGAAGGATAATACATAATATGTTATTAACATTGAGATAATGAAATAAATTGATGTCTATTTACGTGATAAAATAAATGGGATTGTATTGATGACCATAGAAATGTTTATTAATTAGATAAAATGGTGTTTTAAAGATTGTGAGAATATATTTTTTTTATTTATGGTAATAGGAAATAGTTAATTTTTTAAATAATTATTATTTTTCACTAAGATTTTATAGTACATCATATTATTACCATGTTTCAATAGAATAGATGATAATGGTATTCACATGTTTGGTAAATGAATATTAAGAGCTAAATCACGTTTTAAAGGATACATGAAAATTTTAGTGATATTTTTTCAAATGTATTTGATTTTAATCTTTTGAAATGATCATAACAGTAACCATTTACAAAATTATATACATTGAAATATGGATAGGGTATTAGATATTCATGTTTTGTAACATAATGATTTTATCATATTGGATAACATGTTTTTAAAAAAAATTTGTTGTGATAAATAGAGAGAGAAGGAGTCACTTATCATCCTGTTATTTATCTTATAATCCTCTTTATATGGACATATTTAAATTTCAACTTCATTTCATGGAGTAAGAAATGAAGCAGAGATTGATCAAGGCATAATTGAATAATGATATTTCACTTATTAGATGAAATAATATAACCGTTTCTTGTCAATTTAAATTTTATATAAAATTTTATCATATTATCATTATTTATGATGATATAAATGAACTTTTTTAGACTTATTTAGTCTATAGTTTTGTGGTCATTAACCACAATTGCCCATATTCTTTATCAGTCATTATTATACCTTGTTAGTTTTTATTCAATTATATCTACATGATTTCACTTTAGAATTATGTTATCATATGTGGAAACCTAGATATGTGTAAATTTTGGTAACTGTTAGGCTTCTATATTTTCTTTTTTAAAAGGGAAGATTTAGTATTAAATTTTATTATGTGGGTTTCTATGAAAGAAACATTCAGTTATTAAACCAGTGATAAATTAGAAAAAATTTGATGTTAAAAATCATTTAAAGGGGGGAATAATGTGAAAAAAATATTTTTTATGAGATATGTTTTCTAATAAAATAATTTTATTTGTTGATTCCTTTCATTGCATGCAACACTGTCTTAGCTTGCGTAGTATGAAACATTGAGTTTCTATGAAAAATCATTTTATTATTAAACAAATTTACTCAATTTTTTTTAACAAAGTTATTATAAAGGTAGGTATGAGTAAGATTAAATGAATAATTAAATTATCGTTTACCCATAATTTTTTACCAATTAATTATTGATGAATGTAAATCACTATTGAAAAAATAAAATAAAATGTATTTTCTAAAAAATTATTTAAATATCCACACATTTATTCTATACCAATTAATCAACATATCACTCATATTTAATTATAATAATGGAATATATATAAAATATATTAAATATAATGTTTAACATTCATCATATTTTTTTTCATGACATAATATGAAACAAATCCAATTTAACACATAAAACAAGTAAATTTATAAAAGGTAGTTTTTTCGCCTATTGATGGTCTTGTTGTTGTAAATATAGTTATTCACAATTTAGTACTTTTTATTTTAAAAAATAAAATTTATCTTAGAAATCATAATATCAAAAGATTCTTTTGATAATTTTTATTTTATTTTTTTTTGATATGTTTCATGCATTGGTGAATAGTGAAAAATAGAAATTTTTTAGTGAAAACAACTTTTTCAGTGAAATAATATATAGTGTTCAATTATATATTTATTTTATTTTAAATTATAATTAGACTAGATTTTTATCATTTAACCAAATTTAGGTCATTTAAATCGAATTTACATTGAATTTGGATATTAAAACATTTTCATCTTTTTTGACGTTAAAACTTTAAAAAGATGTTTTCTCGTTCTAGTACGGAGATTAATTTTAAATTAATTTTATAAAATAATGTTCAATTAATTATGAAAAATGGAATCTATAATTTGAATCATAAAGACCTAAATAGTAAATAGTTCACTTTAATTTTTTTTCCAAAATGATTAATAAATTTGGTAATTTATCTTACGAGGGTGAAGGGATAATTGGGTACTTTCTGTTACAAATAAAGTGATAAGGACTATAAAATTACCCAAACACATTCTAAAAATTTAAATGATTATATTTAATTTACCCTTAACAAATAATTATCTAAATTGAATAATTAAGTTGAAATTGTTCTAAAAAGATGACTTGGACATAATAAATATCAAAGAGTGTGACAAAATGATGCACTATTACATTTAATAAGTATGATATTTTAAAATTTTGATAAATTGAAGGTATATTCAATTAAATATTTTATTATCAAATATAAAATGTTTATATATATCCTATTATTTTATTTTTAATTCTTAGTGAATAAATAATTATCCCAAATTATTAAAAAAATCAAATGTATTAATTATTAAATTAATTAAAAAATCAAGTAAATGATATAAAAATTATTAAAATAAATATCATTTTACTTAATTAAGGAAATGAATGATTTTATAGGTGAATAAGGCATGTTATGGGTGTATTTTTTGAATTGATTATAATTTTTTATTTTATTGATTTTTTTATTGTCAAATTAATATATGGTGTCAACATTTACAGTTATGATATTTTATCAAATTAATAAATTATGATGTAATTTAGAAATCATAAGAATATTTAATAAGAAAAATAGCATCTTATATGTTAAAAAATATCATAAAATTTCTATTTTTCGTGAAATTTACCTTTATATATAAAAATTATATCCTCTTAATATTGAAAAAATTTGTTACCCAAGGTAAAATTATAATGGCTTAATGATGAGTTAATAAAAATGATAATATTTAAAATAACACCAAGCACTATGAAAAATATATATTTTGGTGATATTAAAACATTATAATATCATAGATTCTAATCAATGGATATTTTTTTGGATTGATATATAATTTATTGTCAATTAATATTTTGAGAAATTATAAAAGTGACCCTCTCCTCTCATATAAAAAGGCTGTTATTCTTATCATTTATCCACACTTTGGAAAAAAAATCAAAAAAATCCAATAAATATTTCCTCCCAACTTCCATCCATTAATCCTACAATCCTTACTTTTGGACTAAATCCAACCAATTGGGTCCTTATGTGCAAATCAAATTGAAATACCCAAAGGAGAGGTAACATCTTCAACATACATTTTCACTTTATTTCTTCCGTAAGCCCCATAAATTATTATTATTAAATTATTATATAAAAACATAAAAACCAAAAAATATATTGATTTGTTTTTATTATAATGGATCTACCTACACATTAAAACACTTCCAACTAATGGGTAATGATCTTACAGTTCTTGGGTATGGAAAACTACTGCCTCATGAAATGATGTTGTTCATTTTTTCATTACATCCTATTATGGTTGAGAAAAAATATTTAAAAACTGTTTTTATATTATATATATTTATGTATGTATTTTTTGATGTATTATAAATATGGTGTCATTATATAAATATCCATTCATTATTTCCATTTAAAAAATGATAAAATAATTTGTCGATGGGTGGACTACCACCTCCTCAAGGCAATGTGACTTATTCACACATTACATGGAATGCATTAAGGATGGTTTTAGTAAAATTATATGATATATATGAAATAATAATTTTACTCTGATGATATTATATATATTCATATATGTCATTTACTTTCATTCATTCAATACGACATGAAAATGAAGCAACATTCACGTGTATGTTTGACCTACCATATCCATGAAAGGTGTAATTCTTTTTAATTATATATATTTGAAAAATAAACATAAATACATTTATAATGAATAAATATTTTATTTATATCATCTATATCATTATTTAGATTACTATATTATGAATATAGTATATGGACAATGAACACCAAGTCAAAACATGTAAGAGAAAATAAATCGATTATTACTCGAAGCATAACTTAAACACGGAATTGTTATTAAGAGGTTTTTATAAAGTCATAAGTTAATTATATATTGTATTATATGTATGAATATGGTTCAATAATAGATATATAATAAATATATATTTTTTATACATGATTTTCCCATGATTAAGATGATATTCAATACATAAGTTAAGGAATATTTTTATCCCTTTTGATTTCTATGGGAAACATGCATTATTTACAACACGTTTCATTCTTGTGATGTATATAATATCCAAGAATGAATTCTATGATAATGAGAAAAAATATTATCTTATTTTAATATAAAAATAATTTTATTTATTTTTTGGGGAATACGATTCTATATATTAAAAAGGGATAAGTGTCTATTTCACAATATCATATATATTCAGGATTGTTACATTTTACGTTTCCATTGGGGAATATTTATCTTTAACATCCATATTTTCAAGAAATGTTTTAAAAAAAGTTTTTAACAATAACCTATGTATATTTAATGTTATATTTAACAACTTTTTCCTTTTTATGAAACATTTTTAAAAGAATATTTTTATTCATTTTCTAAACTAGGGTCTTTGTGACTTTACTAAAACAAATATACAAGAGGAATGTTTTCTATATTATATGGAATGAATTGAATATTCCAATATCCTGACATCCTAATTATTTGAATCTTCCTCTATAATATTAAAATGTTATTTTAATATAAAAATTTAAGTTAAAATTTCAATTGATTTTAAGAAAAGAAAACTTTTTCAAAGAAGAGAGGATATTTTTCACAAGACATATTTTCAACTGAAATCTGAATAAATTCCACCTCAGATAACATTATATGATCATACATATTTTCTTAATAGGGATATTTTTAAATTATAATATCCTTTTTATTTCTACGGTTGGTTTATGTTTATGATGGAATGATATTTTTCAACTACATCTCTTTTCAATGAGTTATTTTATGATTTAATGGTTTTTATGAAACCTATTTAATTCCATTGGTTTTTATATGATGAATGATTTGATTTATTGTGGAACACATATGTATGGGTTATATTATGTCATATGTAGGACTAAAATCTCCCTCTCGTGCATTAATAAATGATATATGCGCTATGAGATCAATGGTTATAAATGACGTCATTGTAGTTCATCACAAGATAATATTATTTACAAGATGGATTATTGAAATACTTTCATCGTATAAATTCATTGGTTGATATCATTATCATACGATTTTCTATGTTTATCTGTATTCCAAAAATTCCTTGTTTTATTCCATTTTTAAACTCTTATAGATCATGTTATCTGATTATCTTATGATTCATTTATTAGGAACTTCTAATACGTAATCCAATGATTCAGGATTATGATCATTGATATGAAGTGTATTCTTTTATAATGTTATGCTCATGTATTCAAACCCTCTTTCCCAGGATCTTCATATGTATCTTCCATGATTACAATTACATAGAATCTGAACTCAAACTTTCTTATGTATACATTCTTCATGATAAAGATAATGGTTTAATGTATGAGTACAGAAGGGAAAAATAATTATGGGTGATGTTGTAGATCTCTCCCCAAATTATAATAATTTGTTTAATGTTTCAATATACACTAATTTATTATGGTCCCTAGGAATGTGTTTTTGAAATTTAAAAAATATGAATCTAAAATGATGTAACATACATATTTGAAAAAAATGGGCTATTATAGTTAGTATTAGAGGAATGGATTCCTCAACCATTGAAAATAATGATGATAAAACATTAGTGAGATCTCTATGCATTTTTATAAACATATTTATAGAGACGTGTCTGAGGATAAGACAATGTATCAATAAATTAAATAAGGTGACAGAATTTAGGAAGCATTTGTGTCATTTTTCATAATTAGGTTGTAACGTCCTGCCCAGGGTTCCACACAATAGTGCCCCGAGTCGGTCCACCACATGAAATCAGGCGCGCCTCCCCGTATGCCAGAGACTTTCGACTAGTAGCGAGGGTCTGGTAAGTAAGTCGTGGGGAGACTATACCTTGTTTTATTAGAGTAGACACAATCAGAAATAGTAAATAATAGTGGAATCATAAATAAAGACAAAAAAACCAATAAATTATTATTATAAAGTACGAAAATACAATATCAAACTAAAAAAGAAAACATGTCATGTTGATGTACGTGTTAGGTGCCTAAAATGAAAATTGAAAAGTAATGACATTGATGACACCCAAGTGGGTCCTGAACCACGTCTGGTCCCCTCACCATGATCTATCCCAATTCAACCATCTACATAAGGGACTTTTCCCTTAACCTGTCCAGAAAAACAAAAAAATAGTCTACTCGAGTACCGATCATGAAGCCCGAGTAGGGTGTGAGTATATCTTAGTAGGCCACCACTAAAGACATCAATCAAATCCAATAAATAATAGTGTATGCAGTTTTATAAAAACAATTAATAATGTAAACTATTTACATTTATTCAATTTTCACTTATTTAACCGCACAAACCTCCGGGTTCCCATGGACACCCGCATCTCAATACCTGCTTCGACCCATGTGGGAGTTTGAACCATTTTAAATTATCAATTCAAAATTCATTTAAACCAACATGCTTTCATTGTTCATTTCATTTCAATTAATAACACCTCTAATTGGAACCATTATCCAATGTCAATTAATGGGGGTATAACGCCATGTATAACAACCTCGTGAGTATTTGGAGCATCATTCCATGTCTCAAAACTCATGGGTATTTAGAGCATCAGTCCATGTCCCATAAAATAATATTTTTATGCATTATGGGTGTAGAAAACCTTGTCTATCAGCCAGTGAGTATTAAGATAATCAGTCCCTATCTCACAACACATTTCTCAATAAAGAACATATATCACATACATCACAATAATAAATATTAATCAAAATTAATATTTTATTACTATTTTACATGTCACATGTATCACAACATAACATTAATTGATTAAATAAAAATTAATCATAACATCACATTAATTAATCCAACAATTAATTAATCACATAGTTCAGTTAAATAATTCTATAATTAATTAATCATACCATGACACTAATTAATTCAACAATTAATTAATCACATAGTCCCATTAATCAATTCAATAATTAATTAATCATACCACTGCACTAATTAATTCAACAATTAATTAATCACATAGTCCCATTAATTAATTCAACAATTAATTAATCACATATTCCCATTAATTAATTTAACAATTAGTTAATCACATTGTCTCATTAACTAATTTAACAATTCATTAGAAATACCATCACATTAATTAATTTAACAATTAATTAATCAATATCCACAACTTGAAATCTCATAACTAATTCTATAATTAATTATCTCATTCAAAATATCAATAACTTATAATTAATTGTACAATTAATTATCTCGAATCATCTATTTCAATATCACATAATTAATTCAAAAATTAATTCCTCAACATACAAATATCTTGGCCTCATAATTAATTCAACCATAAATTATTCAATCTTATCAATTCAACATCTCAAACATCTACATTAATAAACTTACAAATTAATTAATCTTTTTCATTCAACTTCATCTCATAAAAAAATTTATTTATTAATTTTTCAATTATTTAATCTAACACATTGAAATTTTTTTAAACATAGTAATCTCCATTAGTTAATACTTCAACTAATTATTCTGACTCATCCAACTCTAATAACACAACAATCGTCATTAAAAAATTTTCTAATTAAATAACCTAAATCATTCAATTGTATCAACCCAACAATTACCATTAATTAATACTCAATTAATTAATGTAACTTAAAATTCATAACATCATATCCATTAATTAATTTACCAATTAATTAATTGAAATTATCCCCATTAACTAATTCCTCATTTAATTAATCTAACTCAATAATTCAATTAATTGAACAATTAATTGTCTATGTAATTTAATTAAATCAAAATTAATTAATTCAGGTTTAACCCCCCTCTTCAATTAATCCAAAAATTGATTGTTTCCGTCAATTCAATTATTTAGTTCAATAATAAAATAATTATGTTACTTCAATTAAATAACTCATCAATTTATTATTTAAACCAACTAAATTAATTAATAAAATCATGAATGTTAATTTATTAAATAATTAATTAAACAATTCCACCATCACAAAATCATCATAAATAATCTATCAATTAATTATTTAATCAATCCAATTTAATTAATCACATCATGACTATTAATTAATTACAAAATTAATTAACAAAGTCCACCATCACAAAATCCTCATAATTAATCTATCACAATTAATAAAATCACATCCTGTCCATTAATTAATTCCAAAATTAATCAACCAAATCCGCCATCAAAAAATACTAATAATTAATCTATCAATTAATTATTTAAACTAACCAAATTAATTAATCACATCATGACCATTACTTAATTCCAAAATCAAATAACCAAATCCACTATCACAAAATATTCAAAAATAATCTATCAAAAAATTTCAACAATTTCATTGGCACAAATGAATTAAGATTGTGGGATTGAAATTTAGACCACATACCTTTAGGGTTCCGGAAAATTTGACCCACGAACAACCGCACAAAAATCCGGTGAATGCACCACCCAAACCACTCTAGTTCTATTTTCCTATTATCCGTAAGCCATAAAATCAACACCCAAGGAAAAAACAACCCTATATCTACACACAATGGGTGTAGATCTAGAAAACCCGGAGAGAGGGAGATGTAGATTTAGGGGAAACCACAAACAACCAAGAGAGAAGAAAAACCTGAAAACAACCTACATCAATCCACCATGAAACGCATTCTATTTTCTTAACAAATGTGTGGGAGAGCCCCTCCAAGCTTTGAGAATAGAATATCCTATGTGAGGCTCAGGTGGGAGGATGCTTGGAGAGAAATCAGGTAAGCCCATGTGAACCCGGGTTTTAAAACCCTATTATTTGTGTGGCCGCACGGTTAGCCCACATGGTTTGGAAAACCGTGCGCTAACCATGCGCACACCACTATCTCGAGAGGCGGGGTCCTCGATGTTGCCTCACATAGTTTGGAAAACCATGCACAGGCGGTGCGAAGCCTACTGTCTCTCCTTTCACGGTTTCCTGGAGTACCCACAGGGTTTCCCTTAACCGGGCTCAAACCGTGCGCCCTAAGAAAAGCCTCAAATTTTATTCAAAACCATTCCATACTCTCCCAAACAATTCCCAACTCATCCATAGTATTTTAAACAAATAATAAGTCATAAAAAATGCTACATACCTCAAACCGAGGGTATTACATAATCCGAGGCCTTTCGGGGCTCCGAATCTCTCACTACTCAGTGACAAACTTTGAAAGCATTCCATTAAAATATTATAAAGTGTTAACAGGGTATTATTTCTTATGTACAGCCTTTAATTATTTATTATGTTCTATTGCAAATAATTTATTTCCACATAAAGTATTTATAATCTATAAAATGTAATAACACAAAGGAAAACATATTCGGTAAAAGGCCAGAATCTTACAATATTCCCACCTTATAACAGCTCTTCCTCGAGATGTACTCCTAAGAACCATAATGAAAAACCAATTTCATACAATCTAACCATATTTGAAGCTTAGTTTACCCCTCTTGTCATATAGCTCAAGAAGCATAGTTTTTGTAACGACATTCAGTCAATCCTGAACACCTCATGAGTAAATTGATGATGTTGTACATCTCATTATCAAGATTCACAGATAGATTTCTTCATAAGAACAACCTCCAAGGGGACCAATATCCAACCAAAAATACATTAATTTAGCTAAGCGTAAATCCAGATCTTTCTCAGTGTACCTGGGATGATGTCAAGATAGTGGGCATGATCATCACTAATTAAAAGCACACTAAGATATCATCTTTAAATACCCACACAATTCTTTCATCGTCGATGTTACCTCCCACTATGGAAACACCTTAACCTATTCTAAGGTCTCAGCTCCCATACCCTCTAACATCTCACCACATTTATTCAAAACTTTATGATCATTTACAAAATCCATAATTGAGTTCTAAAACCTGGGAATTCTATCTACCAAAAATACCCACATCTGTGGTCAAACAAACAAAATAAAGAAATTTTTTCACAACAATTATTAAATTTAACAAGATGTATTTACACAAAACCATATCAATTATTCCCCTATATCCTTCCACATGGTCAAAACTAAGGCACTATCTCTTCCATTAACCATCCTTCACCTAGGTCCTAGTTAACAAGGGTATACACATTAACATTTTTTTTAAATTTTATAATTTAGAAGCTGATTTAATCACATCTATAATCATCTAAAAATCACTCTAAATTTCACATTAGGCACCATTTTAATTTCAATTTCACAAGAAAGGAAAAATAGATTACGTTCAACAACTTACCCAAAACTCATTTTATAGTGCGTGCCTACAATGAAGTATGTCAATGAAAATTCATATGTGCCTAGAATGATGCATTAAGACTCAACCCTCGTGCCATATTGTGCAATGGGTCAATCTCAAAAAATCACAAAAAACAATAATCACATCACACAACAAGTGTTTCACCCAAGGTGAAAAAATATTCAACTGTAAAAGTAAACAACAATAACAACAATCCCTCCATGGGTACATGGGTTCTCCCCTCTACATGGGGTAGCTACTCCCATGCATGAGCTCATAAACAATCCCCAACTCTTCCTAGTCTCGTGCCACCGTTCCCAGACAGTAATACAAATAAGAAGATATAAAACCTCCTCTAATACCACTTTGTAATGTCCCAACCCAGGTGCCACGCAACAGTGCCCTGAGTCGCTCTGCCACATGACTTCAGGCACGCCTCCCCATATACTAGAGGCTGCTGACAAGCAATGAGGGTCTAGTAAGTCAGTTATGGGGAGACTATATTCTCTTTTATTGAAGTAGACACTAGCAGAAATAATAAAAAATTGCTGAATCATATATAAAGGAAAACAAACCAATATCTTAAGGTTATGAAGCATGAAAATACAATATCAAACTGAAACAGAAAACCTGTCATGTTTAAGTACGTGTTATGCACCAAAAATGAAAACTGAAAAGTCAGGACACTAATGAAACCCAAGTGGGTCCCGGTCCACATCTAGTCCCTTCACCATGCTCCAATATAATTCAACCATCTAAATCAGGGACTTTTCCCTTAACCTGTCTAGAAAAAAATAGTCTACTCGGGTACCGACGAGGTAGCCCGAGTAGGCTGTGAGTATAACTAAGTAGTCCACCACCAATGACATCTAAAACAAATCCAATCAATAATAGTGTATGAAGTATTATAAAAAAATGTAATAAAGTGAATTTTTTACATTTATTCAATTTTAGCTTATTTAACCAAAGAAACATCCAGGTTCCCATGGACAACCGCATCTCAATACCTGCATTGACCCATGATGGAGTATGAACCTTTTTACATTATCAATATGAATTTTATTTAAACCAACATTCTTTCATTGTTCATTTCAATTATTTTAATATCACTTCTAATTGGAACCATAATCCAATTTCAATTAATGGGTGTATAATTCATGTCTAGCACCCTCAAGAGTATTTGGAGCATCACTGCATTTCTCACAACCCATGGGTATTTAGAGCATTAGTCCATGTCCCAAAAAACAATATTTTAATGAATAATGGCTGTAGAACACAATGTCTATCTCCCCTTGAGTATTTGGAGCATCAGTCTCTATATCACAACCCGTTTCTCAATAATGAACATATATCACATACATCATAACAATCAAGATTAATCAACATTAATATTTTATCAAAATTTTACATGTCACATGTATCACAACATCACATTAATTAATTAAACAAAAATTAATCATAACATCACATTAATTAATCCAACAATTAATTAATCCCATAGTCCCATTAATTACTTCAACAATTAATTAATTACACCACCAGACTAATTAATTAAATAATTAAATAATCACATAGTCCCATTAATTAATTCAACAATTAATTAATCATACCACCACACTAATTAATTCAACAATTAATTAATCAAATAGTCCCATTAATTAATTCAAAAAATAATTAATCACATATTCCCCTTAATTAATTTAAAAATTAGTTAATTACATTGTCCCATTAACTAATTTAACAATTTATTAGTAATTCAATCACATTAATTAATTTAACAATTAATTAATCAATATACACAATTCGAAATCTCATAATTAATTAAAAAATTAATTATCTCATTCACAATATTAATAACATATAATTAATTCTACAATTAATTATCTCAAATCATCTATTTCAATATCACGTAATTAATTAGAAAATTAATTACTCATATGAAAAATCTCTTTTCCTCATAATTAATTCAACCATTAATTATTCATTCATATCAATTCAATACCTCAACCGTCTACATTAATTAACATACCAATTAATTTATATAATTCATTCAATTTTATCTCATAACAATTCTCATTAAATAATTCACTAATTAAATAATCTAACAAATTCAAAAAAATTAAACACAAAAATCTCCATTAATTAATTATTCAATTAATTAATCTCACTCATCCAACTATAATAACACAGTAATACTCGTTAATTAATTTTTCAATTAAATAACCTATCTCACTCAGTTTTATCAACCCAACAATTAACTTTAAATAAATCTCTAATTAATTAATGCAACTAAAAAATCATAACATCACATCCATTAATTAATTTACCCAATAACTAATTCAACTTATTCCCATTAACTAATTCCTCAATTAATTAATCTAACTCAATCCATCAATTAATTCACCAATTCATTTTATAGTTATTTTAATTAATTCACATTCAACCCCCCTCTTCAATTAATCCACTAATTGATTGTTTCCATCAATTTTAATATTTAGTTCAACAATTAAATAATTACGTTAATTAAATTAATTAACTGATCAATTAATTTCCTAACCAACCAAATTAATTAATCATATCATGATTGTTAATTAATTCAAAAATTAATTAAAAAATTCCACCATCACAGATTCCTCATAAATAATCTATCAATTAATTATTTAATCCAACCAAATTAATTAATCACATCATGACTGTTAATTAATTCAAGAAATAATTAAACAAATCCACCATCACAAAATCCTTATAATTAATCTATCAATTAATCATTTTAACCAACCTGATTAATAAAATCACATCATGACCATTAAATAATTCCAAAATTGATTAACTAAATCCACTGTCACAAAATCCTCAAAATTAATCTATCAATTAATTATTTAAACCAACCAAATTAATTAATCACATCATGACAGTTAATTAATTCTACAATCAATTAACAAAATCCACCATCACAAAATCTTCATAATTAATCTATCATAAAATTTCAACAATTTCATTTGCACAAATGAATAAATACTATGTGATTGAAATTTAGACCACCTGCCTTTTGGGTTCTGGAGAATTGGACCCACGAACAACCGCACCACAAATCCGGTAATAGCACCACACAAACCACTCTAGATCTCCTTCCCTATTATCCATAAGCCTTAAAATCAACACCCAAGGCAACCAAAACCCTAGATCTACACACAACGGGTGTAGATCTATAAAACCGAGAGAGAGAGAGATGTAGATCTCTGGGAAACCACAAAAAACCACGATAGAAGACTTACCCGAGATGAACCACATTCAATCAACCACTAAACACCTTCTATTTTCTTGCAAAACATGTGGGAGAGCCCCATCAACATTTGAGAAGAGAAAATCCAAAGTGAGGCTTGGGTGGGAGGAAGCTTGGAAAGAAATCAAGCAAGCCCGAGTGATCCCGGGTTTTAAAACCCTATTTTATGTGGCCACACGGTTAGCCTGCATGGTTTGGAAAATCGTGCACTAACCGTGCACACACCACTTTCTCGAGAAGAGAGTTCTACATGGTTGGCTTGCATGGTTTGGTAAACTGTGCACAGGCCATGCGAAGCCTACTGTCTCTCCATACACAGTTTCATAGAGAACCCGCATAGTTCCCCCTAATCATACTCAAACCGTGTGCCCTAAGAAAAGCCTCCAAACTTATTTAAAACCGTTCAAGACACTCCCAACCTATTCCCAATTCATCCCTAGTATTTTAAGCACATAAAAATGAATAAAAAAGGCGAAAACCTCAAATTGAGGGTACTACATAAGCCGAGGACTTTCGGGCCTTTGAATCTCTCATTACTCAGTGACAAAATTTTATTGAATTCCATTAAAATATTATAAAGCGTTAATTGGGTATTATTTCTTATGTAAATCCTTTAATAATTTATTATTTTCTTTCACCAATAAAATATATTTTCCGCATAAAGTATTTATAGTCTATATAATGTAATAACTCAAAGGAAAACATATTTTGTAAAAGGATGAAATCATACATATGTTCTTTTACTCTATGATCGTTATTTCTAAGACTAGAATATCTAGTCTTAGTCAACAATGGGAACTATAATGAAATGGAATAACATTGAATGTGAAGAATAATTTTCTGATGAGTCATCTAATCAGATTATCAATAGTATTAATTATGTTCTGATTAAGAATTATTAGTTTTCATGTAATATAATTGACAATACGTAACTTAACCAACTCTTACAGTCATCATGGAAGAGAAATGATGAGTTTTCTATGAGTTCGGGTAATGGAAACCATAGAGGACAAAAATATAATTTTCCTTTTGAAATAAATGTAGGAATATACATGATAATGGATTTCTTCGGGGAATAAGAATATGTTTAAACTGTTGAAAATAATGACTAAAGCCATGTAATTGGAAAGGGAACATGAACTTTTTAGTTAAGGTAATAGATGGGAATATTGGACTCCCTAAGGTACTATAAATTGATTAATTCTACAAATGTGGATAGAATGGGAGTTATGGAAATCGATATCCTATGTCAAAATAACACAAAGATAATTAGAAATATGGTAATTATAAAGGTTATATTATTACTATGATGAGACTATAGGTGAAATGTGAAAGGAGGCAGGTATTTAGTAATAGTATGAGATAACCTTGTTAATTTATTAAGGATCAAGTGTAATAATTAAAGTGTTTATGTATTTGGGTTCATGAATTATGTTACAAGAATTTTTAAATATATATGGATTGATAAATTTATGTTTTATTGATATGTATTTACAAGAATTTTCTGAATAGTTCTAATGGAAAAGATAAGTGATTTAATGGAAAAGTGATTTTTTTGGAAAACACATGATTAAGGGAAGGATATCCCTTGATATGTTCATGATATTGAGATAATGAAATAAATAGATGTGGGTATATGTGATAAAATAAATTGGATATTATTGATGACCATAGAACTGTTTAGTAATATGATGAAATTGTGATTTAAGGATTTTGTTTATAAATTTTTTGGATTTTTGGTATATGGATAGAGTAAATTTTTTAAAGTATGAATGTTTTCACTATGGTTTTATGATAAATCATATTATTTCAATTTTTTCTATGCCCTTGATAAATGGAATACCATCTCAATTATGACATTGCCTATGCTAAATTCTGATAATCATCCAATTTTGGAGATCCTCAAAATTAGAGATAACAAAACTAATCTTTCTTTTAGGTTCATTAATTCACGAAACACTTTTCTATATTGTAATAAAATTCTCAAAGATAACGGTAATTAAATTAACTCAAATTATGCCTTTTCTTTTGTTACGAATCTTAAACTCTTGAAAAAAAATTAAACCTCTGGTGCAAAGACATAGTCCAACAAAATGATAATGAAATCAACTCTCTAGAACACGACCGTAACCAAATTCAATCTAACTCAACCCATAATGATTTTACTACAGATACTAATCAAGAAATAGAGATTTGAAATAAACGTAACTGTTTTCTGGCCATTAAATAAAAACTTTAGAAACAAAATATTAAAATCAACTGTCTTAAAGATGCCAACAGAAACACTAAATTCAATAACGCTCTACAAAGGTCTAGAAAGGATAATAGACCTCTTTCTTTACATAAATATGGGTATAATATCATTGATATTGAGGAGACATTGACCAATCATGTCACTACCTACATTAGTAAAAGTTTTAATTATCGTACTCAGAATAAGGATATCAAGCCTGACATCGTTCATCTCCAAGTGGAGGATAATGATAAAGACATCTTGAATAGTATTCCATTTGACCATGAAATTAAAGAGGTGGGTTTTAGTTTAAAACATGATAGTTCCCCTAACCTTGATGGATTCCCTAATTATTTTTTCCAACATCATTGTGGCATTGTTTGCAATGATATTTTTCGCCTTCTTAGATACTTTTTCACTAATGGATTCCGCCCTTATTATATTAATTATCAATTTCTTACCCTTATTCATAAAGTAAAAAATGCTTCAGAAATACATATTTTAGGTTGATAGCCCTTATTAATACTATTTATACAAGTATATCCAAGAAATTAGCTATGATAATGACCTATATTGCCAACAAAATTATATCTTCGAACCGATTTGGTTTCTATAAGGGGAGTAATAACCAAGATTGTATATGAATTTCCTCCAAAAGTACTAACCTGTTAAAATAGAATCAAAGAGGGGGATGAATTTCAATTGATTTGGATATTAATAAATCTTATGATTCCATTGATTGGAATTTTATATTTAAAATTATTTTTAGATTTAGCTTTGATGATAATATTTTCAGTAAAGGAAAAACTATTTTTAACTCTACTCACATTTATGTTCTTATTAATGGTTTCCAAAAGGGTTTATTCACTTTTAAAAAGGGTGTTAGATATGGTGACCCCCTTTATGCCATTATTTTTTTCATTATTGAATACTACCTTAGAAGACTCATCAACTATTCAATTAATCAAGGTACAATAAACCCCATATTATGGCTCTTTAGCATTAACTCTTCCCTCTCAACATTTATATGCTGGCGATATAATTTTATTATTTCAAGGAAATAGGAAAAATATTAAAAAACTCATATATGTCCTCTCACACTATGAGGATGTCTCAGGTCAATCCATAAATTAGAGCAATTCTTCTATTTTCTTTATTAAACCTTTTCCATCCATCAGAAAAATTGACGTGGTAAATGAACTAGGGATTAAGGAAGGATTGCACCCTTTTAACAATATTCAGGTACCCATATTAAAGGGAAATCGAAAAAAATACTTCCTAAGAATCTTTGATCATATCAGTAACCCTCTATACTCATAGAATGGAAAAAAATCCATTGATGGAAGGCCAATTTTGTCTTGTCAAACAGACCATTGTTTATAAAATTTAATACTCAATGATGGTGTAAAAAACTACCTGCTAATTTACATAAAAAGATCAATATATGAATAAAACAATTATTCTGTAGAAGAATCACTCTTGAAAGAAAACATGTCACTGTTTCCTAGAAAAAATGATCGCGTCCCATTGAAAACGGGGTCTTGGTATTAAAAACAACATGCATTTAATTGAAGAAATTAATGATAAACATACTTAGAATATGTGAGAAAAAATATTATACATATGAGTTACTTTGTGGTAGATTTTATGAAAACCTTAGGAAAGGAATGAACACTTATATGGACTCTTTAATATGGCCATCTATCCATCATAGTTTAAAAAAAATCTTATTTAACTATCGATGGAAAGTCAATATGAATTTTTCTCTTATATTTTGGTTAAATGACTAGAATGGAATACCTCTCTATAACATGATAGTGCCAATCCATTTCTCCAAAATTTCTATCATCACCATCAATGATTGTGTGAACTCTCTTGAGTTGGATCTACCTGATTAAAATTATATTATTATCAAAAACAATTTTTTTTAACACTAATGATTTATTAGTTTGGGAACCATCTCATACTAGTGTACGAAACTCTCAAAATTACTATAGTCATAATGTCACTACTAACAATAATAATTTTTTTGGTTAATGAATTTCAACAAAAACAAGATTAGAACCTCCCGACTCACCCTAGTTTGGAGAATTTCTCACAATATGATTCCCATAGATTGCAATCTTAAGATTTGAGGTATACAACATTATTCTAAATGTTTCATATGGAACCAACATAGAGAGGATACTGATCACATGTCTTTAGACTATTCTACTCCTTCTTATTTATGGGAATTTTTTTTGACATTTATGATCTTAGATGGATTGTTTTGGACTCTATCAGATTACAGCATCATAGAGGCACTACTATAGATGCATCTCCCTAAATTCATCATCTCTTCACTACTACTGTGGTGGAACTGATTCGTCTGATTTGATATGAATGAAATTCAATTATCCACAAAAAATAATTTTAATTTTTGTGCATTTCAAATAAAAATCCATAGTGCGATCAAGGAGGACATAATCATGCAAATAAGGACTTTACACAACTTAGTCAGGGATTTATATATCCTAAGACTGATTGGGATCATAGGAAGATATAGCCAGACAAGAATTTTATTGGATGTTTTATATAAACCACCTATTCGTGGATGGGTAAAAATTAATGTGGATAGTGCTTTAAAAGGAAACCCAGGGCCTACTGGAAATGGCATCATATGCATAAATCAAAATGAGGAAATTCTTGGATACTACTATGGTTCATGGTGTCATGCCTCCTCCATTGAAGAATATATGTACGATATAATTAATGAAGTTGATTTGATAAGGAATAAAGGATGGAACAATGTTTGGAAATAATGTTATTCAACCACCATCATTTATGCTCTTAGACATGGATCTTTTCACCTGGCATGGACCCTCACTTTTAATTGGATTGTTTGCCTATAATACATATGAAAACCCAATCATATCATCACACACACCTATAGAGAGGCGAACAAGGTGGAGGATGGTCTCTCCAATATGGGTGTCAACAGAAATAGTATGTATATGGATAATCATCCTATTGATCTCATCACTCTTTTCCAGAGTGATTGTAAAAAAACCACACCTATCAGAACATGATAATTTTATTCTTGTATATCTTTTTCCATTAAAAAATAATTTTACCATGTTTTAGGGGAATAGATAGCAATGGTATTAACTTTTTTGTCAAGTGACCATTAATGGATACATCATGTTTTTCAGGGATAAATGATATGTCTAGATCCCTAATATCTAAGGTATTGGATTTTAATCTTTTAGAAGGTTCAAAAGGGTAACTATTTACGATATTGTTTACATTGATATATGGATTTGGTTTTAGAGATTAATGATTCCTAATATAATGATTTCTGATTATTTTATAAAATTTGATAATTATTTTTTTATCATAACTAGGGATATATGGAATTAATTTTCATCATATTATGGATGTTATAATCAACTAGTTTTGCAGTTATTTAAAATTTAACATCATTTATTAGAGTAAAAAATTATGAAGATATTGATAATGGTACAACCAAAAAGATAAATTGTACTTATGAGATGAAATAAAGAATTTTGTTTCCATTGATTTTTAGAATTAAAATTTATCCTATTAACATGATTTATGATGATTGTAATAACCCTTTTTAGATATATTTAGTCCATGGTTTTGTGGTCATTAACCTTCTAATGACCATATTTTCTATCGATTTCCATCATAACATTATAGTTTTCTATTAAATGTCCATATATTCACATTCCGTAATTTTTAATGTTTGATCCTAATTTTGATATACATTAGTAATCGTTATATTTTTAATATTTCATATTCAAAAAGTGATTTTTTTTTTCATTTTTACAATGTGGGTTTCTAAGAAAAAAACATTCCGATATTAAACCTCTGATAACAAAGAAACATTTTTACTGAGGAATACATTTTATGAGTTGTATAATGTGACACCATAATATTTTTATGAGTTATGTTTTTTAAAATAATAATTTTATATCTTGATTCCTTATGTTTCACGCAACACAGACTTATCTTGAATTATACGCGACATTGAATATATATGAAACATTATTTAATTATTAAATTTTTTTAAAGAAGATTATTATAAGATATCCATTAGATGAAAAGGTATTAAAAATATTAATTGAATTACTAAATTATGGTTTACACATCATTATTTGGACAGGTAATTATAAATTAATGTTAAAATTTAATCAAAAATATAACCAAATATTTGTTTGAAAAATTATTTAAATATGTACAGGTGTGTTTTATAATAATAAATAAATAGATCACCCTTGTTGAATAATATAAATTATGTATATATAACACATTAAATTTATTGTTTAACAATCCTCTCATGTTTTTTCTTAACATTATAGATGAATAAATCAAATTTTACGTATCAAAGAAGTATTTATCTAAATAGGCTGTTTTTCCTCCTTTTGATAGAAACCACTTTTTAAATCAAGTTTTTGATAGTATTATTTAAAATAAATAAAATAAATAAATATATTATTATTAATATTAATTTAAAAATTTATGTTTTTTGAATTTTGGTATTTTTTTTGATAAGTTTCATGTTTTGAATAATAGTAAGAATTAATGAATTGTAATTGAAAATAGATTTATCATCAAAATAATTAGTATTGTAAAATTATATATATATATTTTTTTAATGTAAATTTAGGTCAAATTTTTATCATTTAATCTGATTTTGGTCATTTTAATCAAATTCACATTTAATTTTTATATAAAAATAGTTTAATCTTTTGGATGTTTTTATATTAAAAAATAATTTTCCCATTCTTTCAAAAGGGTTAATATTAAATTAATTTTAGAAATTATGTTATTTGAATCATGAAAAACATTTTATCTATTTAGAATAATATTTTAATAACTTAGTAAAGATGTCCCTTTTTATTTTTGAAAAAATATGAATAGAAACTTTGGTAATTTTTATTACCATGGAAAAGGGAAAATTGGGCAATTAAACTTAAAAATAAAGTTATAATGAAAATAAAATGATAATAAATATTATAAAAAATTAATGTATGAATTTAATTAAACACATAAATTATAAATAACTAAATTGAATAATTTTATGGGCACATGTACATTAAAATGACATAGATATTATTAAATTCAAATAGAGTGAAAAAATTTCAAACACCTACATTTAATATATATAATATTTTTAATTTTGGGATAAATATGAGATATGTTTATATATATAAAATTTTGAAAGATAAAATTCTCATATACACCATAGATTTTTTTTAAAATTCTTTACTAGAAAAATTTTATCATATATAATTAATAAATGATGAAGAAAAAACTATTCAATTAATGAGACCATCAATTAAATGAAATTATAAATATTAAATGAATAATAATTTATATTAATTAACAATACAAAATAATTTAATAGTGAATATGAAATGTTATGTTTATATTAAGTTATTTTTTTATAATTTATCTTTATTTATTGATTTTCTTTAAATAAATTTTATGAATATTTTCAAAATTACCAGTTATATTTTTTTTGGAAATTTATAATTTTTAAATTATTTTAAAATCATAAAATTATTCTGTAATGAAAAATGGGATGATATATGGTATAAAATATCATAAAATTCCCATTTATTGTCCAATTTACTGATCATAACTTAAAATTGTATCCTCCTAATGTTGAAAAAATTTGTTACCATAGTTAAAATTAAACTGGCTTCACTAAGGGTTAATCAAAATGATAAGATTTATAATAACCCCAAATAATATCTATAATATCTTGTATTATGAGATTAAAACCTTTTATTATCTTTTAATTGAATAAATGGACAATTAAAAGTATTTTGATTGAGATTTAATAAATTATAGATTAAAATTTTAATAAATTCCCAAATTGCCCGTCCTCTCTCTTATAAAACTACATCTCTACTAATCTTTTATTAAAACATCATAACCTATTTGGTTCGAACATACAGAATATATGTCTCCTCCGAGAATCCCCATCATTATTATATAATCCTTAATTTTTTATAAATCCAACGATTAAAGTCATTTTGGGCGAATCAAATGGAAACACCCAAAGTAGAGGTAATGCCATCAATGAACATTTTCAATTTATTTATTCCATGAAACCAATAAATTATTATTATTACATGATTACATACTAACTTTTTTATCCTCATTAAATGATAATATTTTTTATAAGGGTTTGGTGAAAACATTCACACACTTCTATCTTATGGGTACCGATATTACAGTTATTTTGTACATTTAACAACCACCTCACTAAATGATGTTATTCATTTGTCCATTACCATATCTCATGGATTATATTTATGATGGAAAATATATTTTTATATGATATATATTAGATTTATGATATATTTATTTTTATTTAATAATTATATAAAAAATATCTTCATGATTTCCATTCGGTGGTAATATGACAACTTCGTCTGTGGATATGTGGATGACTGCTTCCTGAAAGTGATGTGACTCATTCACACATTACATGGAATGTATTATGGATGGGTTCAATGAATTTATATGACATATATGACTTATTAATTATAATTTATGGATATTTTAAATATGTATACATATATTTTAGTTACTTTTATTCTTTCAATTTGACATGAAATGCAAGAAGCGTTCATGCATACGTATCACCTCACGTCTACATGAATTATATATTTATGATTGTTTTTATATCTTTTATAGTACATATATAATTATTATATATGATATATATATTATTTTTATCATGATTTAGATAATTAAATCATTATTTATGTATGATAACCATGCATAACAACTCAAAACATTTACAACAAACAAAGTGGTTATTATGCGAAACATAACATAAAAATGGAATTGATAATAATAGGTTAATATAAAGTCATAAGTAAAATATATTTGGTATTATATATATTAATATAGATCTATAATAGATATATAAACAACTTATATTTATTAAATAATAGTTTTTCATGAGTTTAATGTGAATCAATACATAAAGTAAGGTATTTTTGTATAACATTTATTACTTTGGGACATGTGCCTGATAACCTAATTATTTATTTATTGTGGTGTATATACTTATCATGAAATTATTTAATGAGTCTTATCCTGATGAATATATAATTTTCATATCTACATAATTTTGTGCCTTTTCAGAAGTACACAATCCTACTGATTATAAAGTGATAAGTATTTATTTCATAGTCTCATATATATCCGGGATTATTTCATTTGAAATCTCTATTAAATAATACATATCATCCACATCCATGTATTCTAGAAATGTTTTAAAAAATATTTTTACTATTATCGTTGGTAAATTTTATTTTATTTTTAACCATGTTTAAATTTTTAGGACTGTTTTTGAAAAGAATATTTTTATCATTTTTTAAATAAGGATCTTTGTGACATTACTGACAAAAATATACAGATGGATTGTTTCTTAAATTATACATATTTAATGGAATCCTCCACCATGGTGATTCCATAATTATTTTTGGATTAATCTAAATTGCTGAAAATTTATTTTCAAATAAAATGTTTTCTTTTAAAATTTCCTGGATTTTTAATAAAAGAAAATGTTTTCAATTAGAAAGGATATGTTCATCACGATTTATTTTCATGTGACCTCCCAAAATTATTTTCCATCTAGAGTAACATTTTTTTATTTTAATTATGTTTTAATAGGGTAATTGTATTAGATAATCTACTCATTATTCTTTTGGTTGGTTTATTTTTATGATGGAATAATATTAATGAATACCATTTCATTTCCATTAGTTATGTTATGATTCAATGATGTTTAGGAAACCCATTTCATTCCATTTGTACTGATATGTATAATGATTTATATTATTGGGGATCTCAAATGTATCGTTTGGATTATGTGATTTGTTGTTCCTATATATCCTTCCAATAGATTAGGTAATGACAAATGTTCGATAAGATCAAAGGGTATACTAGAGATGATCCTAATCCCACAATAATAGGTTACAAGGGAGGTCATACTAATAACTTAATAAGAGGGTACATAGGAGTTCATGTTATTCCCAAACAGGAAGGTACACATGAGATCATCCTAGGCTTGGAGTTGGTACACGAGTGATTAGTTAAAGCCTTATATAGTTTGAATATCTTGGTAGGTATCAATGGAATAAGATATTGAAATATTATTTGTATTCCACAAATTCTATATTTTATTCCATTGTTATACTCTCATGGCTCATGTGATTTGATTATCTTTTGTCTCGTTTCTAATTAATTGTCATTAATTAATCCCATGATTATATATTATGATCATTCATATTTAATGAATTCTTTTCAAATGTTTTGTTTCTTATTTCATATTATAATGCCCATGTTTCTACTAGGAATCTTCCATGATTACCCTTAATTATCATCTAATCTCACCCTTTAAGCATTTTCCATTCCTTGGCTTATTAAGAATGATTTTAAGTAGGAGTAGTAAAGGATAATATCTTCATGAAATATGTTGAAGATCTTTCACCAAATTAGAAGTATATTTTCCATGTTTCCAAAGGAAATAAAATTTTATGGTCCATGGGATCGTGTGTTTCTAATGTAATGAATATTCATATAAAATTATGTAATATCCATTTCTGAAAAGTATGGTCAGATATATTGTATGTATGTTTCAAGCGTATGCTGAATGAAAATTATCATTCATGAAATGCATGCATAATATATATAATACACATAGAATATGTATTATAATAGATATGAATATGATTAATATATATTATGTTGAATTTGATTAAATATCTAGATATAATGACCCATACGTTACATATATTGTTCATACTTCAAAATTGAAGCACACTTATTACAACGTATAACAAAACCATGAAAGGAAAGTATTGGTATAATGTCTTTAAAAACTAGGAAACATAAACAACTGGTTCATAAATCATCTACATTGTCTTTCTTTTATATTATCATATCTAGAGTCCCTTTTGGCATATCTTACATAATATCCTTCTTCCTGACCTGGGGAAAAGAAAACATACATAAGGGTGAGCTCAAATGCTCAGTAAGGGTAAACAAAAGAAATATCAATCACATCATATTCATAAGAACATATTATTTTGGAAATCTTAACCTCCAAAAGAGATCATAATTTCATAACATGGGATAAACCATAGTAGTGAAATGTTATCCCAATAATCATAACGTAAAACATGAAACATTGTGGCATAAACACATAATCATAGATAATAATATATTAGTAGTCAAGACTCATTTCCAAGACTATCTTAGAGGAAAAATTCCATTTCTAAACCAGGTTCACTCCTCATTTCAGTCCTGTTTCACTGAAACAGTTTAACCTGTCATTCCTACCATGTCTATCTCATGAGATATAAATCTATATCCAATGCATTGGAGGGAGATATAGGTCCCACCCATTTCATAATTATACCATTCTTATGTGTTCCACAAGATCAAAAATCATACATCATAGCATAACCAAAATAAAAATGGGATTCTTAAACATTGTGCCATCGTAACATAATCCATATAAGATAAAAGTACCTCATAAAAATAATTACATCATAACATAATCAAATAAATGTAAAAATAGGGATAGAAACAGAACACTATATTATCTTAGATGGAAAATAATTTTGATAAAACACTTGAACTCCATTCTTGAGAAAAATATCATTTCTATTTCAAAAACATTTTCCTTTCATAAAATGTCATATAATTATAAAATTAATGAAGTTGATTAAAAATAATGATGAAAACTTGTAAAGTATGCTTCATTAAAATAATGTTCCAAAAATCCATTCATGCCGTATAAGTTAAAAAAAGAACATTCTTCTCATACTTTGGCTGGAAATGTCAAAAAGATCCCCATACTAAAAACGACAAAATATTCCAGTCACATCTTTTATGAAAAACATACCATTGGGTAAAATTGGATTTAAACGATTATAGGAGGATAGAAACAATACTACATATTGGCGAAATATGGATGTGGATGATAAATATTCTCCAATAATTACCGAAGTATAAACAATCTCGGATAACAATTGAGATTGCATGATTTTCCCTTACCTTAGGTCCGATTTTCTTCGTATGTGTCCGAAACTCTTGTATAATGATTTAAATAATGTTATTGACTTATTCCAGAATCTTACTCATTGTTATGATATCATATATGGTCATATTCTTAGCTTCGTATTAGTAATATTGCATTGCTACTAGTTATTCGGGTGTTTATTGGTTTTTGTTCTTATGCGTGTTTTGTCGAATAAATTCTTATTATTATTTTTAGGTTATAGATAACTCATTTCTAGAATGGTATTAGTGTAATATATATATCATATTTATTCAGTCAATTAATTTATATAAGCATTATGCATTGAAGATCATGTAGAACGAGTAGCATCACATCATGGAGACGGTCGGCCGTACGTACGCACGAGCGATGATATCATACCCATGATCGTGGAATTGTATTGAAGTGTATGTAAACTATTTTATAATCAATATAACATTACAATAATCATATATAGTTATTATTTACACCATTATACCCATCCACGTATGGTGGTGGTGCAAAACAGATTACACCACGGTATGGAGGCGGTATTCCGTACGTACGCACGCGCGGTGATTTCGTTTTCCGTAGGATGGATAGAAGGTGAAATAGGGTTGTTTTAAATTTATAATAAAATATCAGTATATGAGTGATAATGATTTTATTACTTCATAATGAAACAACTAAAGAAGAATAAGTAGAAGAAGAAATAATGTTGACAGAATCGGTAACAGACATTACCTCTTCTTTGAAGCGCCTCTTCTGAACCTTCTCTTAGGGAACTAAAGATAGTCTTTGAAGATGACCAGGACCTATAGGATGTTTCTAGGGAAGTGGAGAAGAGAAGTTGGCAGGGTTTGGCCGAGTTTGAAGGCTCAAAGTGGTGTGAGGAGGAGAGGGAGGATGTGCCCTTTTATAAGGGAGGAGAGGGCCACCTTAATAAAAAACTAAAAATATTACTTTATAATAAAGGCATATTCTGTTTTTAATAGCTCCAAATTTATTTATTTCAAAGATAAGGTGTGGATGGGTTGAAATCATCTCATCCAATAGATTTTAGACAAGTTTAGGTTACTATTTTAACCTTATCATTTAGATTTAACTCTAAGTTAAATAATTTAACTTTTACCATGTCCTCTTGTTTTCTTACACTATATGGTTAATAAACTTAATATAACAAGACAAAAGAACCCCACGTTGTTTATTATTAATATATATAACCTTATCTAGGTCATTTGGCCGAACCATAGATTTTTTGGAATAAAATAATAATTAATATTATAATATTTGTTTTAAAAACTATTTTGTGTCAATTTTGAATATATTTGGTAATTGATTTTTTTGAAAATCATAACAGCATGATTAGTTCGAACAAAGTTAGTTAAATCAACAGTAACATGTCTTATTAACCTATAAAATTATTGGAATTCATAAAAAGTCTGAAATTAAATTTATTTGGGTATTTATAACATCAATTTAGTTAATATATCATTAATAAGGCAATTACTGCATCATCATTGTGTCATAAATAAATTAAAATATTTAAAGTCTAAAAATTAAAAATAAAATATCATAATGTAAAAAATCTCTTTAGATTTATAATGAATATTTATAGTCTAATTTATCTTATTTATATCCCCAGATTAAAAATGTTTTAGTTATTCAACTTTGATTTTAACTATTTTAACTCTTATTTAAATAAAATAATATTAAATGTCCTAATCTAAACTAAGTGGACCTAAATGGTCATATTTTATTTATAAGGTTGTTTTTGGTCAAATTAAACTTATCCAATAGAATTAGTACATGTGTTAGGTTAATAATAATATCATTTTTTCCCTTAATTACCCTATTTACATTTAACCGTGGTAAATAAAAGCAAAAAATTACTATTCACCAAAAAATATTTTCTTCTCATTGAACAAAATTTTAGTCCTTGATATTAACCGTGTATCTCGGATTTTCGAAATTCCACTCACAGAAGTGGTAAAATTATGTTTTATATCAATTTCTAAACTCTCCTAGGAGGTGGGTAAAAGACGGTGAAAAGTTCAATAAAAATTTTATATATCTAAAATTAATCTAAAATGACTTTAATGAATTAAATTGAATTTATATAGGTATTATGTATCAATTTTAACCTAAAATAAATTTAAATAATTTAAATAATTATTTAAATAAAAAGTCAGTTTTTAAATAGTAACCTAGTGTTTTCATTATTCATCAAAAAATGAATGTTTTCAGAAAAATACCAAAATTTTACCCTAGGCTAATTTCAATATTCTGAATCAAAAAATTAAGTCCATTTTGAAAGATAAAATTAATAAAATTTCAAAAAGTGGGTATTACAATTCATAACAGCTGGTTTTAAACATATTTTAATAGCATATTGTTGTTTAGTGAAACTCGATATTGCGTACAATGCAAGCTATCGAGGAAGGTTGTGATTGCGTGTAAAGCAAGCCATGATAGTGTTGTGTGTAGTGAAATATTCCTTTGATGATGTATATAACATAAAAACAAAATATTTCTCATAAAAATATCGGGTGTAACATTCTACCCCCCTTAAAATGAATTTCTTCCTCGAAATTCGTCATTTTGTAACAAAAAGATGAGGATACCTCTCCCTCATCATATCCTTAAGCTCCCATGTAGCTTCTTTTAATTGGTGGTTCATCCATAAAACATTCACCAAGTGAGTGGTCTTGTTCCGCAATACTTTTTTGCTATGATCCAGAATCTCTATCGGCTGTTCTTTATAAGAAAGATCTTGCTCCGACGGTACAACTTCTAAGCTGAGTACATGTGAAGGATCGGGTATGTACTTTCTCAGGAGAGATACATGGAACACTTCATGAATTTGAGAGAGATTCAGTGGAAGTTCCAATTGGTAAGCTACATTCCCAACACGATCCATTATTTCGAAAGGATGGATATACCTAGGGCTCAACTTTCCCTTCTTTCCAAATCTCATTACTCTCTTCCAAGGATATATTCATAAGAACACTTTATCACCCACATAAAACTCTAGGTATTTTCTTCAGTTGTCGGCATAACTTTTTTGTCGACTCTAAGCTTCTCTTATGTGTTGTTGAATAGATCAGACCTTTTCTGCCATCTCATCAACAAGATCAGGTCCTAATAGCTTTCTTTCCCCAACTCCATCCCAGCAAGATAGAGTTTGACATTTCCTTCCATAGAGAGCTTCATAAAGAGCCATCTGAATACTGTAGTGAAAGCTATTATTATAAGAAAATTCCACCAAAGGTAAGTGTTGATCCCAACCACCTTTGAAATCCATAGAGAAATCTCTCAACATATCTTCTAGAGTTTTAATTTTCCTCTCAGACTGTCCATCTATCTGAGGATGATAAGCAGTGTTGAAACTCAAATATGCATCCATAGTATTATGAAGACTTCGCTATAACATTGAGGTAAACCTCAGATCCCGATCAGATATAATGGAAAATGGTACTACATGCAATCTTACCACTTCATTCACATATATTCTGGAAAGCTGATCCAGAGAGAAATCCTCTCTAATAGCAATGAAGTGTGAAGACATTGTAAGATGGTAAACTATGACCCATATAGAATCATTACCTTTGTATGTTTTAGGAATTCTGGTGACAAAGTCCATAGTGATTTTTTCCCATTTCTACTCGGGTATGGGTAATGGTTGTAACATCCCCTTAGACTTTTGTCTATCAGCTTTTAACTTGCTGACAAACCAAACATCAAGAGACATATTCGGCAACATCACTTTTCATTCCATCCTAAAATAAGTACTCTTTCAGGTCCCTATACATCTTCGAGATTCCAGGATGAATAGATAATGAAGAACTATGAGCCTCATCCAGCATATATTTCTTTAATTAGGGGATGGGAGGAACACAAACCTGATTCCTGAACATTATTATCCAATCACAATCATGTTTGAATTCAGGAACATTTCTCACCATCTTTTGTAACTCTACATCTTCTTTCTGTTCCTCTTTAATCATCACATGTATATATGGTTGAAAATTCATTTGAGAAAGATAATATTTTTCCCCTTCCATTATAATTCCAAGATCCATCCTTTGTAAATCCATAAATATTGGATCATTTGTGATCCTCATCACAGATAATCTAGAATGGTCTTGTCAACGTAATGCATCTACCACCTTGTTTTCTTTCCCAGGTTGGTAATGAATTGTGGAGTCGTAATCCTTAATCAGCTCCAACCATCTTCTTTGGTGCATATTCATCTCTTTTTGTGTGAAAATATACTTTAAACTTTTATGATCAGTATAAATATCACACCTTTCACCATAAAGATAATGCCTCCATATTTTTAATGCAAATATTACTGCAACTAACTCCAAATCATGAGTTGGGTAATTTTGCTCAGGGATTTTCAACTATCGTGAAGCATAAGATACCACCATATCATTTTTCATGAGAACACACCCCAACCCCTTCATGGATTCGTCACTGTATATAACAAAACATTCTCCACTACAAGTCATTGTGAGCACAGGTGCCTTGGATAACCTTCTTTTCAACTCCTTGAAATTCTCTTCACATTACTCCGTCCACACGAACTTAACTCCTTTTCGAGTCAACCTAGTGAGTGGATTAGATAATCCTGAAAAATATTTCACCGAACATCGATAATATCCAGCCAAACCAAGAAATCATCAGATCTTGGTTACTGTTGTTGGTCTCGACCATCTTTCGATAACCTCTGTTTTTGCTGGATCCACAAATATCCCGTCTTTTGAGATTATGTGACCAAAAAATGCAAATTTTTAAATCCAAAATTCACACATGGTAAATTTGGAATAAATATTCTCCTTTCTCAGGGTCTTTGATACAATTATAAAGTGATCTTCATGTTCTTCCTTTCTCTTTTAATAGACAATAATATCATCTATACATACTACCACAAACTGATCAAGATAGTTTCTAATAACTCTATTCATCATATCCATGAAGATAGCAGGGGAATTAGTAAGACCAAATGCCATCACTATAAATTCATAGTGTCCATACCTTGTACGGAAAGTCGTCGTTGGTATATCCTACCTTTTGACCCTTAATTGATGATACACTGAGTAAATATCAATCTTGGAAAAGTATTGATCTTCGCGTAGTTGGTCAAATAAGTCATCAATGCGTGGGAGAGGATATTTGTTCTTGATAGTGATCTTGTTAAGTTTTCGATAATCATTATAGAGTCTCATTGATCCATATTTCTTCTCAACAAACAGAATAGGTGCTCCCCCAGGTGACGCACTAGGGCGTATGAATCCCTTATCAAGATTATCTTACAGTTGCTTCTTTAATTCTTGCAACTGAATTGGGGCCATTCTATAAGGTGTCTTTGAAATAGGCAAGGCTTCTGGTACAAGTTCTATTGAAAACTCAACTTCATGATTTGGTGGAGGACCCGACAATTCCTCTGGAAAAACATCATCAAACACTCATACAATGGGAATATTCGTAATCATGAGTTTCTCACCAACCATTTGAATTAAATAACCTTCATTTTGTAGAATCAAGACCCATAAGATGGAAGAAATTTCCACTGGAAGGTTATGTTCGTCCTCGCATCGGTAGACGATCATAGATTGATCTGGAATATGAAATGTGACTTCCCTTCTTTGTAAATTGATATGAGCTCTATATAAAGAAAACCAATCCATGACAAGAATCACATCAAATTCCACTATCAGAAGGATCACAAGATTTACAGGAAGCACATTCCCACAAACATCTATTAGAGAAGAAATGTAATCATATGATGTGACTGTTATTCTATTAGGGTTTGTCACAGCTAACTCAACATCTAATTGTTGAGGTAATATGATGATACCCTTAGAAAATTCTTCAGAAATAACAGAGTGGGTGAATCTAGAATCAAATAAAACTTTTTCTACTTTAGAGTGGATGGTAAGTGTACCTTTCATCACTTCTTTATCATATCCACATCGCTGATAGAAATTTCATGTGACTTTCATATGTATTTAGACTTAATAGTTTTTTGACGTCGATCATTGTCAACAACCCTTGGATTAGGGAATTGATTAGAATAATTCCCCATTTTCTGGCACTTGTAACATTGATGTGTAGGAGGTGCACTCTGTGTAGCATTTTCTTTGTTCGCATCACAAGAAATATTCTTCCCATAATTGAGGCATTAAAATTCCCTATGACCTTCCTTTCCACATTTGAAACATTTATTTGTCCCTTTAAGAAAACTCCCTCGATGTTTCCTTCCACACATTGAGCAGAAGGAGAAACTCTTCTTCTTTTCAGTCTGCTCTTTAGATTTTCCTTTGAATTCCATTTTTCTCTCCTTATCAAACACATATGACTGATGGGTTACTCCAATCTCCATCTCAACTTTGAGAGAACATCGAACGATTTTCGCGTAGCTATTGAAGTCCCTTATGGATAACTCCCTTCGAAGACTTGGTTTTAAGACACTAAAGAATCGATCAGTCTTACTCTCAGGTTGGATAATAATCCCAGAATATTACCTTGCAAGTCTTGTAAAATATTATTCATGGGTACCAACAGATTCATCATCCTTTTGCATTATTTCAAGAAACTCCTTCTCTATCTTTGTTTGAAGAATATGAGGGAATTACTTATTTAAAAAAAGTTCTTGAACTCATCCCATTCCATGGACTCAATTTCATCTCTTGGACTCATATTCTTGATAATATTCCACCATTGATAAGCTTCAAAATCCAAAAGATATACTGCTAAGATGACTTTATCATGGTCAGAACATTGAAGAACTAAAAATAACTTTTCAGTTGTACTGATCCATTGTTCAGCCACTAATAGTTTAGTAGACCTGCTGAATGAGGGTAGCCACTTCCTCATGAAGGATTAAATAGAATTTTTCTCCTTCCTTTGCTCGTTTGGAAGTCCTGCACGATTCATAGCTTGAGAAAGTTGTGTGAGCATTGCTACAAGATTTTTCATTCTAGCTCCCATAACGTTTGGTTTCTCAGGGGGACAATCATTGCATTTCCCGTCGCATTCCGCATTAACACGCTTCCTTTGAATTCCATCCATTGACTAAAGACAAGAATAATAGTGTGAGAAACACTAATTATAATAGGAAAACCACATAATAAAGAAAAAAATTTCACACTTAAGGTCTTATCGTAGGTTGTTCATGGATATTTCTAAAACACTAATATTGTGTTCTATGTTTAGAATTATCCTTAGGGCTCTTTATAAGGCTTTCACATCCTATTTTCTAAAGGTTGACTATACCTATCCTCTGATACCAACTATAACGACCCATAATTTACATTGATTTTTCATACTTCAAAATTGAAGCAAACTTATTACAACATATAACAAAACCATGAAAGGACCGTATAGGTATAATGTCTTTAAAAACTGGGAAACATAAAAAAATAGTTCATAAATCATCTACATTGTCTCCCTTTTATTTTATCATATCTAGAGTCCTTTTTGGCATATCTTACTTAATATCCTTATTCCTGACCTGTGGAAAATAAAACATACAAAAGGGTGAGCTCAAATGCTCAGTAAGGGTAAACAAAAGAAATATCAATCACATCATATTTATAAGAACATATCATTTTGGAAATCTTAACCTGAAAAAGAGATAATAATTTCATTACATGGGATAAATCATAGTAGTGAAATGTAATCCCAATAATCATAACATAAAATATCAAACTTTGTGGCATACACACATAATCATAGTGAATCATTTATTAGTAGTCAAGACTCATTTCCAAGACTACCTTAGTGGACAAAGTCCATTTTTGAACCGAGTTCACTCCTCATTTTAGTCATGTTTCACTGAACCGGATTAACCTGCCGTTCC
Organism: Viscum album; assembly: GCA_963277665.1. Classification (NCBI taxonomy): domain Eukaryota; kingdom Viridiplantae; phylum Streptophyta; class Magnoliopsida; order Santalales; family Viscaceae; genus Viscum; species Viscum album. The sequence goes on from OY728141.1 coordinate 1,434,764,083, forward strand.
ATCCTTGTCTATCTCATGAGATGTAATTCTTTACCTAATTCATTAGAGGGATATATAGGTCCCACCCATTTCATAATGATATAATTTTTATGTGTGCCACAAGATCATAAATCATACATCATAGCATAACCGAAATAAAAATGGTATTATTAAAGATCGTGCCATCATAACATAATCCATGTAAGATAAAAGGACTTCATAAAAATAATTACATCATAACATAATAAAATAAATGTAAAAATAAGGATAGAAACAAAACCCTATATTATCTTAGATGGAAAATACTTTTGATAGAACACTTGAACTCCATTCTTGAAGAAAATATCCATTCTACTTCAAAAACACATTCCTTTCTTAAACTTCCATATAATTATAAACTAAAAGAAGTCGATTAAAAATAAACATGAAAACTTGTAAAGTATGATTCATGGAAATAATGTTCTAAAAATACATTCATGCTGTATAAGTTAAAAAAATAACATTCTTCTCTTACTTTGACCGGAAAAGTCAAAAACTACCTCGTACTAAAAACGACAAAAGATTCTGTTCACATCTTTTACTCGAAATGTACCAATGGGTAAAATTTGATTTAAACGATTTTAGGTGGATATAAATAATATTACATATTGACAAAACATGGATGTGGATGATAAATATGCCCCAGTAATTAACGAAGTATAAACAATCTCGGATAAAAATTGAGATTGCGAGATTTTCCCTTACCTTAGGTCTGATTTGCTTCGTACATGTCTGAACCTCATGTATAATGATTTAAATAATGTTATAGACTTATTCCAGAATCTTACTCATTGTTATGATATCATATATGGTCATATTCTTAGCTTCGTATTTGTAATATTTCATTTCTACTTGTTATTCGGGTGTTTATTGCTTTTTTCTCTTATGCGTGTTTTGTCGAATACATTCTTATTATTACTTTTCGGTTATAGATACCTCATTTCCAGAATGGTATTAGTGTAATATATATATCATATTTATTCAGTAAATTATTTTAGATAATCATTATTCATTGAAGATCATGTAGAACGAGTCGCATCACATTGTGGAGACGGTGGCCATACGTACGCATGAGCGATGATATCAGTCCCATGATTACAGAATTATATTGAAGTGTATGTATACTATTTCAGAATCAATATCACTTTACAATAATCATATATGGTTATTATTTACACCATTATACCCATCCAAGTATGGTGGTGGTGGAAAAAAGATTACACCATGACGCGGAGACGGTATTCCGTACGTACACATACGCGGTGATTTCATTTTCCGTAGGTTGGATAGAAGGTTAAATAGGGTTGTTTCATATTTATAATAACATATCTGTATATGAGTGATACTTATGTTATTAATTCATAATGAAACTACTAAATAAGAGGAAGTAGAAGAAGAAATAAAGTTGAAATAATCGTTAACGAACATTACCTCTTCTTTGAAGCGCCTCTTCTTAACATTCTCTTAGGGAACTAAAGATGGTATTTGAAGAAGACCAAGACCTCTATGATGTTTCTAGGGATGTGGATAATAGATGTTTGTAGGGGTTTTTTGATCTTGAAAACTCAATGTGGTGTGAGGAGGAGAGGGGGGAGGTGCCCTTTTATAAGGGGGGAGAGGGGCACCTTAGGAAAAACATAAAATATTATATTATAATAAAGACATATTCGGTTTTTAATAGCTCCAAATTGATTTATATAGAAGATAATGTGGGGATGGGTCAAAATCCTCTCATCCAATATATTTTAGACAAGTTTAGGTTACTATTTTAACCTTATCATTTAGATTTAACACTAAGTTAAATAATTTATCTTTTACCGTGTCTTCATGTTTTCTTACACTATATGGTTAATAAACTTACTATAACAAGACAAACGAACCCCATGTTGTTTTTATTAACATATATAAACTTATCTAATTAATTTGGCCTATCCGTATATTTTTAGGGAAATATAACAATTAATAATATAATATTTGTTTTAAGAAATATTTTATGTCAATTTTGACACTATTTGGTAATTGATTTTTTGGAAAATCATTACAGCATGATTAGTTCAAAAAAAGTTAAATAAATAAATACTAAAATGTCAAATTAACATATAAAATTATTGGAATTCATAAAAAGTCTCAAATTATATTTATTTTTGTATTTATAACATCAATTATGTTAATATTTCATTAATAAGGTAATTTCTACATCATTATTATGTCATAAATAAATTAAATTATTTAAAGTCTAAAAATAATAAATAAAATATCAGTATGTAAGAAATATTTATAGATTTATAATGAATATTTATAGTCTAATTTATATTATTTATAACCCTATATTAAAAATGTTTTAGTTATTAACCATTGATTTTAACTATTTTAACTCTTCTTTAAATAAAATAATATTAAATATCCTAATCTAATCCATGTGGACCTAAATGGTCATATTTTATTCCTAAGGTAATTATGGTCGAATTAAACTTATCCAATAGAATTAGGACAAGTCTTAGGGTAATAATAATATCATTTTTACCCTTAATTACCCTATTTACTTTTAACCGTGGTAAATATAAGTAAAAAGTTACTATTCACCAAAAATTATTTTAATCTCATTGAACCACATTTTAGTCCTTGATATAAACTGTGTCTATTGGATTTTAGAAATTCCACTCACAGAAGAGGTAAAATTATGTTTTATATAAAATTTTAAACTCTTCTAGGAGGTGGGTAAAAGACGGTGGAAAGTTCAATAAATTTTTTATATATCTAAAATTATTATAAAATGACTCCAATGAATTACATTGAACTTAAACAGGTATTATGTATCAATTTTGACATAAAATAAATTTAAATAAAATAAATAATTATTTAAATAAAAAGTCACTTTTTAAATAGGAACCAAGTGTTTTCACTATTCATCAAAAATTGATAGTTTTCAGAAAAATACCAAAATTTCACCCTAGGATAATTTCGATATTCCGAATCCAAAACTGAAGTCCATTTAGGAAGATAAGATTTATAAAATTTAAAAAATTGGGTATTAATATTCATAATGGATGGTTTTAATAATATTTTAATAGCATATCGTTGTTTAGGGAAACTCGGTATTGCATACAACTCAAGGTATCGAGGAAGGTCACGATTGCGTGTAAGGCAAGCCAAGATAGTGTTGTGTGTAGTGAAATATTCATTTAATGATGTATATGACATAAAAACAAAATATTTCTCATAAAAAACTGGGATGTTACACTAGATATCCCAAATATATTCATCAACTATTATTTAACTAAATCTTCATTCATTTAATAAATCACATCAATTAATTGAAGTGATTTTAATGAATTACAACCCTTAAAATTAAAAAAATAAGATATTTTATGTTACAAGAGGATAATATATTTATTATAAAAGAGGTATGATCTCTTCTTTCGATGTGTGGGGTGTATATCATGAATCCTCAATGCAGTTTCAATCATCATCATTATGATAATAATTTTTTGAAGCATAATTCTTCTCAATATCAGTTTATGTCTTATGGAAATGCTCTAGTATGCATTTTTAAATTAAGGAATACTGATGACAGACTATTAGATCCATCATCCATTATAAACTCATAGAGACAACATGATTTTGTTCTCAAATTCAAATGACATTTATCAAATATACTATATCCATGGTCGAAGAAGGAAGTTGCTTGAGAATTTAAATATCAGGTGCTATATTCAAACTTGTTTTGATAATATTGTAATGTTTTTCCTTGGTTAATATATAACTAATGTTTTTTTTATTTTTACTATATATAATTATTAGATTCTAAAAAAATACCTTTCGTGGATGATAATGGTTCATATTAATTTTTTCTTAAAAATCATTTAAATATTTCTTGTCAAAATTATAATACAAATATCTTGTCATTATTACAATTTTTGATTATACAAAAACTAGAATATAACGAGAATATATGAATCAAATAATATAATCCATTTATGATAGTATGTTGATATTTAAATTCATATATTTTAATGTGACATATCATGTTGCAGGATGATTATTCATTTTCATATCCACAAGATCCTAGTAATATATCTTTTCTAAACCATAAAAATAAATGACTCTACAAATATCATTAAATAATTCACTCATTGGGGATTTATATACATCATTATTCCAAGATCTATTATATCATTGTTATATTACATTCAATATCATTTTTAACAAAATCATGAAAAGAATTACAAAAAAATATTTTTGTAGAATAACCATTTCGTGTGGAATTCTATGTATCATATAATTTTAGTTTAGTCACTATTGTAACGAAACTATTTAACATCATTAATTTTTTGGTTTTTAAAATACTTTTACAATATAAATTAATGTAATTGATGATAAAACAACATTTTAAAAACTACTATTAAATACCAATTATGAATGTAATATCACATTAAATTATAAAATATTCTATTTAATTCCTAACAAATAAAGATATAAAGATTTATTCAATATCAACTAACTTATAATCCATCATTAAAAGTAATTTACAAGTGGGTGTTTAATAAAAAACATGGAAAGGGAAATTAATCATTAGTTCTCATAATAATAAATGATGTCATACTTACTAATTATAGATATAGTTGGACCCTACATATAGTTCTATTAAAAATCCCTTGTTGAATGTCACATTATTAGTACGTTTTTTTGATATGTAATTTGAAATGTTATTTAAACACCCAATTTGATAATAAAAAATTTTCAAAAATTAATTATTAATTATTAAAATAAATTATCTCATTCTATATAACAAGATTTTAAGATTAATATCCAGTATTTGATATTTTCCATTTTTTGTTGTATTTTAAGCATTATACCATTTAGGTTATCCTCTTGAATGATATATATGTTCTTAATGTATATTTGTACGGGTTTAAAATGGTGGACAATTTTATCATGGGTAGGGGAAATGTGAATATCTACTAGAAAATAAGATACCAATGAGACATCTCATTTTTTTGATGGAGTTCTTTTCATGGCCAGAGTAAAAAATTTCATACTACGTGGCCATATTGTTAATTGATATTAAATAACAATGAAAATTTTATTTTCAACGTAATGAAATCTCTAAAACAATCATTTCTAATTCCTTCACATATAATCATTTCCCATGGACTGTTCCTATGTATTATTGATAATATTCATCCAATATATTCTAGATTACATTGAATCTAGGAGCGTTAGATCATATTAGTCATAGGTAATATTCTCATACACCCAATATCATCGGTACTCACATTTTTCCTCAGATAAGGGACCATAAATTTGTAGTTTCATTGAATGATTAATTTTATAGGTCATTTTTTGTAAATATTTATTTGAATGTGTTGAAGGAATGCATTAGAAATACTATATCTCTCAAATAATGAGAAAATTCCTAAGGTAAAACACATCATAGGTGGATGGGTTTTCCTTATTTTTTACTTTATCCTAAAACATAAAGGCTTATTGTTTGATAAATAAATATCCTCTGATTTTATCTGAAACATCATATAAACCCCCTATTACAAATCCTTTTTGGTTTATTTATCTTTAAATATAGAATTATGGGTGATTTCTAAATTTTCATCAATTAAACGATTAAATGTTTTCTAAATTAAATAATTATTAAAATATTCATAATTTATCATGAAGATGGTTTGTTTTTGTTCATATGCTTATGGGAAGAGCCATATGGGTTAGACAAGGTAATTGTTCCAATATTGTTAAACATTGAACTAATCCACCATGTGATGACTTGAGAAAGGATGTAATGATATTGGTCATGCCATGGAGTGTTTAAGGGGGTGATTTGGGAAGTTATATCGTTTGTTTTTGTAATACAAGGGTGTGTGAGTTCATGAAATGATGTTCTTTTTCATACGTGATTATTCATTGGCAATGGATCAATACATGATATGCTATTGTTTTCTATCTTATACAAGTATTTTTTTTGGAGAAAAATTATGATGTAACATATTTTGTATTTTAATGTAATTTTGGGGATATCAAAGGGTTTTCCTTCTAGTTTCTATACTCATCCCTATAATACGATCGTTCGTACAAGATCAAATTTTATTTAATAAGATATTGGTAACAAATGTTCATTATTTTTAGTAGTAAATGTGTTAATATTATTGTATTAAATATCTGGTGATGCGAATTGGGGAAACTGTCCATTCATGGATTCTAGAGAACATCCACCATAGTTCATAGAGTGTTTTACATATAGTATCATTTATCTTGGGATTTTATACAAATACATTATTTATTCCTCTAAAATTACTATGATTATCAATTCAATGTACTTTTAGAATTTATTTCTACTCTTTCACTCATTATATTGTGATCCATTGTTAAGGATGTATATAAGTTTTATGTTTAATGTAAAACACTCCCATTATTGGATAAAGCACTCTAAATTTACTACCATCCATTTTTTTCAGGGATATTTCACATAATGATAATATAAATTTAATATGTCCAATGTCAATGATTTAGGTTAGGATATTAGAAATGAAATACATTTTCTTTAGTTTACTATCTCGGTTGGTGGTAAGAAAATAAGTTGTGTTGGGCCCTGAAATTTTCTTCATAAAATGGAATAGATAAACACTATATGATGAAAATCATAATAACACGGTTGTTCCTATATAAAATATTTTAAAAAAATTGGTTTACAATCATTGTATCATTATGATTGAAATCAACGAACATCCGGCTTAATATTTTTGTAAAGAGAAATCTAACTTGGTTTATATCATTCCTTGATATATAAAATCTAAATTGTGAAATTACATCACTGTTACTATTTGTTGCTTTTAATATATTTTTCAACTACGAATTCATAAAAATAGTGATAATTTTCCAAAAATGTTAACTGTTGTTTTAGAACAATGGAACCAGGTAAAAGACCATGAACACAAAGGGGTGGGGGTGTAGAGAATGTGGTTTCAAATGAACTACATGTGAACCATGATCTAATATAAGGATTTATGATGTAATTTCATATTGTGGACAAAGGGAACCGATCTACATGACCATTCCAAACATATCTCACAGTGTAGTTTTAGAAATATAGTCCACTAATTTTTTAGTGGTTTTTTTGGAACTGATGAAGAAGAAACATTGAAAAATAGTTTGGATCTGATTTTCTATTTCATTGGAATGTTAATTGAGATAAATGAAGATCTAGCTATTTAAAATATATAGTATCTCACACAATAATTTTTACAAATATTTGTTCAACATAAAATCATCCAAGGATTTACATATTAGATAATCATATAATTGATCAATATAAAATAAACCATTATTACATCAATGTTACCAAAATGGTAAATTTATTTAATCTAAGGAAAAAATTTTATCTTTTATAATACCAAAATTCAATTTTTGAACATAATAAACATTGATCGAGAGGTGGTATCTATAAAATTTACGAAGTCACATATCATCATGGAATGGATTGGAATGTATTTTCATTATAAATTTTTCTTCTTCTTGAATGATTATTTTAAAGATATTCTCAATAGAGTAACCATTGTAGAAAATTGGGATGATATATATTATAGTGGGATAATCACCTTTTTATTTTCAAGCATGAGTGTGAACATAAATTATGGGAATATGATTAGGAGTGACACATATTAATTGGATAGAAAAATAACATGTTACTTGATTATTGGACAAGTATAATTTCCACTATGCCAATTTTTGGAACAATGTGGTTTCCAATGTTAGTTAATTGCGAATAATAAAATGAAGTTTAAAACACCACTATAACAATATAAAAAATATGGCTGCAATGTACATTTTAGGATTTATGATATAAAAAAATTAAAATGGCTAGATATTGTTCGAATAATTTATATTTCTCTCATTCGGAACTTGTAAGTCAAGTTAAAATATTTATCACCCATAGAGATGAAAAAGTATTGTTGATTAACGAAATAAAACTATTTTATAAGTGACTGAACCAAAACAACAACGAAATTACCAATCATTTCAATTTTTAAGAAAATTATGTGTCTTTGGGATGAAAATAATGGATAATAAATAAGGTCCCTCGATAGTTACCTATATGATTTTTATATTTCCAATATTTTTCATTTATTGTTTCATATAAGAATATACCACACATTTCTATGTGGTCAATTTTTTGGATATAATTTTATTATAAGTATATATAATTGATTTGATCTATAGAATAAATTGTTTTATAGAAATAAAAGTATATATTGACTATTAAATTGATCAATTAACTTTAAAATGACAATATATTTTTTTCCACTTATTTAATAAGGAATATGATATGAATACAGAAGTTTGGGCCTTTATTGGATGTATTTGGAACCATATCATCTAAGTTGACATTATCAAATTTTAATTCCATGGACATAAATTGGACCATCATGCTTCCTTCTAATGTATGTTGATTCCCAAATGACTTCCAAAAATATATATCTTGGTTACCACCCTAATAATAAACTAATATTTCTAAAAATATACATTAGGGGGAATTCCCTATTTCCCTTTTTTTCATATATATTGGTAACAATGTAATTATAAGAATTAAAGGGAATGTTTTAATAACTAGAAAATAAGGGATTAATTAGACTATGAATAACCCCTTATGAAACTCAATTCCTCATTGTATTTATGGAATACTATTCAATTATTTTCTTTTGTTATTATAATAAAGAAAACAATATATGTTTGTGCATCGATACCCACTTCCTAAAATTAATGAAAATTTATAATTAATTGAAGGGACATGGATATTTATTGAAAATTATTCTATAGTCTGAAAATTAGTAAATCAAATTTTTGGAATATTATATTCATAAAAAACATTTAATAGTTTTTCTGGTCACCATGAAAACATATTGTTATGCCTATTTGACATATAAATAAACATGTACATTTCATTGATTTAATGAATCATATATTTTAAATGTATCTTTAATTTATCATCAATATATTTTTAAGGATATTATTTGTATTTTTAAACCTGAAAATTCCAAAAAATGTACTTATATGATGTATTAATAATATTATATGATCACCATATAATTTTCATGTTCCCAATGTGTGACATTAGGATTAAAGATGTTCATTTCCATGGGTTTGTAATATATGAATATGGTATATTGGTTAGTCATAAAAACATTGATGCACTTATTTCATGGAATCAATATATGAATTCATTATAAATTTAATTTTTTAGGATTAATAGTATATTATCATATATTTTTTGAGTCTTCTCCATAATAATTTTTAATATGATTTTGGTATCTCTAAAAGAAATTCCATTCAAATTGAATATGGATTTCCAGAAATAATTTCATTATATTAAGGTTTATTTCACTTTTTCACTAATCCTTATCTTTTTGGAATCATGATAAGATTATAGGATATATTTCATTGTTCTTGGATATATACTAGAATGTGTTCACTTGAAGTCGATAATGCCAATGTTTATTGATTGATGTAGTTGAAAACATATGAAATAAATTATCCAAAGGGAAAAGAGGAAATAATTGTGATGGTCAATGTAATTAAAAAAGGTCCCCACTACCTCATTTTTTATAATTTGTTTTGATGTTTACAGACTATAAATTCTTGAAAGAGATCATTTCATTATGGGATTTGAATATAAGTTAGTGAACATGGATGAAATATATCGAAATGATTGATTTAAAATTATTTATAAATTGAGAAGTGAATATTCACTGGATAATCTTGGATATAGAATTAATATATTGAGGTGGTTATATAAAATAATAAAAAAATAATTTTATTGGAGTAAATGGAAAAATTCAATTGGACTATTTGGAATAGAATGAAAATGTTTTATTTTTCCAATTACACTCATTAAAGATTTAGTGAGTCCTATCCTAGAGGCACTATAGTCATCCCTACACTACCATACCATATGGAAAAAAATCATTGATGGGGAGGACAAAGATTCCAATATAATGGATGAAATACAATTATTTCACTTATTGAATTAAATTGTATTACTTTCAGCACGCATAAGAAAAATATTTTTAATTATCTGTATTAGAAATGTGCAGTTCACCCAGGTGTTCATATGATTTTAATGTTAAGTAATGAAAAATGTTTGGGGTCAAGTAATAAATTGAAATTGGATAATTATGTTACTATATTTTCCCAATTTCAATAGTTAACGGATGAGTAAAGGATTAAGATTTTTTTTGTTTTCTATGCCCACAACTGTATAAAAAATTTCAATTGATTACCCTTGAGTATATCATCAATATTCTATATAACCATCTAAATCATGAGTAGATTTATTTGAATCGTGATTTTATTTTAAATTCTACACATTTTATTTCAATTAGAGGGTCTAATATGGTGGAGGATTTTTGGGAAGCTATATATCAATGTAGTGATGAAATTTGATGGGGTAATAATAAAAATTCTCTTCTTCTATGACCCTCAAACCACTTCAAGATTTTTTCTATTCTTGAAACAAAATCATGGAACTTAGTTTCATATAATAATGACATATCATTAGTATATGAATGGAATTTTAGAATTTAATATCCACACGTAGTAAAATATTCTCTAGTCATAATTTATTGATTTTGATGGTTAATTGGAAGCTCATTGTCCTTTACGAGATATTACATAGAGTTAAAATTATCCCAAACTCATAAAATATTATTATCTTGAGGAATTATATGTCCTTCCATGTTTATATTTTCATTATTGTATTTAGATTGTGGAAACACCATTGATTAGACAATTTCTTGTGTATGAGACTTCAATAAAAATCAAAATGAACATGAAGATAATGAAAATTGTGCAAATCCATAAAAATTTATATTCATATTATGTCCATTTACCTAGGAATGTTTTGGTATGTGATGTAATATTATTGAATATATCCCTAGGAAGAGGTCTCCATTATTAGTGAAATCATGGAAAAGTGCCAACATTTTATGTGAGTTCATTTGATAATTTTTAACATATGGGTGACATGGCATGTGAGATAGGATTATCACTATGATTCAGTATGGTCCATACAGTTTTTTCAATGTTTCCCAATTAATTATGTACATGTCTGACCAAATTCATGTATAACACTAAGATCATTCCCCCCATGAACAAGATGCTACATTTTTTTATTCCCATATTTAAACTCTAGATTGAAAAGAAATTATCATCCAAAGAAAAAGAATAAATTTGATACATGTATTGTTATATAATTATCCAATTTTGAAGGAAAAATGGAAATGGGAAACATTTATAGATGAAAAATCGTTAGATCATTTCCATAGAACCATAAACCACCATATTCATAAGAATGAAATTCCAAATGTATGGAGAATGTAACACCTTAATTTTGAGATATTTTTCATGATTAATAATTTGTTTATTCATTTTAATAGTCATGATAGTTCTTGGAATGTTATTGGAGGTTTTATTGAGTATTTTTTCAGTTTAATTTTGTTTATTGTTTTATCATGTAGAGGGGAAACCATAAATATTCCATTGAGAAACATGTGAGGGATGAAGGGGTACTATAGAAAAGATCGTGGTTGGTGCATAGTTTGGCCAAACCACTAAATTGCAATGAAACATTGAAATTGTGTGGCTAAAAATTATTTTCATAGTTAGAAAATAGTTTTACACATCGTGTGGACCAACCATGATATGAGATTAATCAATTTAAAAAATTATATTTTTATCAAGAAAAATTCAACCAACTCCTTATATCTAATCTAATCCTTTACATATAGGCGTACCCATTCCCTAAGAACTACTGATTATATTATTCCAACAAATGACTTATTTTATTGAATCATAGATATTTGAAAATTATATATAATTTTGTAGAGTATCATTTGTTGCCTCTCTCATAGAATTCACATAGGGTATAGATTAGGATTCATAAATGTGAAATATTTTATGATAATTCCTAATGATAAAATATTAAATGGTAGGTAAACTTGTCATAAATTTTTTACTTTCTCATATAATAAGAGATCTTAGATTTTTCTAAATAATATTGTATTATTTTAACTGAGAATAGATTCTAAAACCTTTAATGGAATTCCTTCTATCTTAATTTTTCACCAAATTTGGAATTATGGGTGACACCAAAAACATGATTGACTAAATGAATCAATGAATTTATTTTTTTAAAATATAAATTTTTAATGTTGTAATTTTTCATTATAACTTTGTCTTCATGTGTAGTTATTTGGATATGTATAGGGATATCTAGATTTAAAATAGTGGTATTGAATATCATTTTATTTAATGGATTATACAATCATGTCATGACTTTGTATTAGAGGGATGTATACCGATCATGAGATATATTGTTCATTAGTTTTCTTTTATATAGTTTTTTCATTGGTGTTTTTATTAATATAGTCATGGAATCATTTCATGGGTGTTTTACATTGGAATTAATTCATTTCCATTATATATTTACATGTTGTAATCATGTTTTCAGGCTTCTCCCTATCTTTTATTGTAAAAATTTATTATAAAATCCCATTTCATAATTTATTTCCCTTTATGGGATGTCTCATGGATTTCCTACAAGATTATATACTTAACCCTATAATATTTACCATGTTGTTTATGTAGATTTTGTTTTCCATGATATAGTTTAGGGGAAGGTTACTTATTTAAAAAGTGGTACCTCGTGATTATATGGTCTTGGATGTCTGGAGTATGATCATGGAGTAAATATAGGGTTATGGAGTATGAATGGTTTCCACAATGTTTCCTGGATTATTTTTTTCATTATTATCATATTTCATGGGATTATAAAATTCTCTACATTTCTAATTTTAATGTTACTTTAATTATTTATTGGTTATAATTTTGTAAAATTTTAGGGTTTTATTCATGCATCATATTGTGTATAATTATTATGGTCTTCTTGAAGGTTTTTATTTAAAATAAAATTATTCCTCATGTTTTGATAACGAAGATTACATTTAATGTCGCCCATTTGACTCTTGGTGATTTCAAATATGGTTTTTGGAATTTTTTCCCATTCTAAGAAAATGGGCCAGGTCAAGATGCTAAACAAAGTGGTAGTAAAAATTTCTAAACTAGAAGATAATAAACATTTATGCATAAACATTTACATTGATAATTGATATAAAATAATATTTTAGATTTAATTATACTAAATAATCATCTCTTAAAATAGTACACATATAATACATGAATATTGTTTATGTCTTCAATATAATATGTGATAAAATATATTAAAAATTATATAAAAAATAAAATCTAATAAAATTAACAATAGAATATATTAGGTTGATATGTAAATGTTTTAAAAGATACAACCAAATGAAAATATATGATCACTCAAGTTGGGATAATATAAATAATTAATATTAATATATAATAACACTCACCCATCTATCTATTTTGAGGAAAATAATATTTTGATTAAAAACATTGAAAATATGAATCACTATAAATATATATGATAAAAATATGAAAATAACTAAAATCATAATATACCTATACTCATACATAATTAATTCATTAATTTTCATGATCAATAGGTTATCTATATTAAAAAACATCCATGATAAATTATATTTTTATAATTAATTTATTAAAAAAATTTAATTTGAAGAATTTAGGATTAAATAACATATAATATAGAATAACACATAAATAACCAACAAAGAAAAAAATATCTATGGAACTTTACCTTGTAGCATATCTAACCAATATTTGATGTATTTATAATGGAATAAATATAACAATATCTAAAATCCAATAAAATATAAAATGATTAGGATGAATGAAATTATAAATACTTTTAGTAAAAAAATAATGTAAGAATTATTAGGTGTGAAGGAATGGAAAAAACCAACACAAGATCTTTAATTTTTCAAATTATTATGATATATATATTTAACTCAAATAGTATTGTTCAAATATAAAACCTCTATTGATATGTAATTTACATAATCATATGAGTTAATTTGTTTTCTATATATTTTTTGTACAAATCTTACAGTAATCTTTATTAGTAAGGTAATAAACTGGATTTGTAAATATTATATCTTCTAAATGAAAATGAGATTTTAATTAAATATTATGTAAAAGAAAAAAACTACAAAAGAGTATCTAGATCAACTCAAAAAATAAAAACCATTGGGACACATTAAATATTTCTTATGGGTAGTTTCTATAACACATGTCTAAATTAATTATAAAGTAATAACAATTAATTTTAATTAATTATTTTACTTATAATTATGATAGAATATGAGAAACATAGAATGCATCTGAAGTTTATAGTAATTGGAATATTAGTTTTGTTTACAATGATACCAAATATTTAAATTAATCCATTATATATAATTTTTAAATATACTAGAAACATAATTTTAAATCAAAAATAAATAAAAAATAAAAAAACTTCACTGAAATTTTGAACTTATAAACTAGGTTATCCTTCATATGTAAAAAGTAATCAATACTCCCTATAAATATATAAATCTATGTAATTTTAAATAATAATATATTTATCATGGAACTTCCTAGATTCAATTTCAAAATATAATAAAAATTATAATAATCCAAATTATGTAGGATTTTATATACTCTAATTTGTAAATGAGGATCTCTAACTAGAAACGCCTATTGATAAATAGGATCTTAATAAGGCGTTTTAGTATCTGGGTAAACATGTTATGCTGGATGCAAATATCATATCATTTCTATCAACATATCCACCTATTTACTATTCATCTCCTAATGTTTAAGATTTAATAATTTTAATTTAATTGTTAAATTATGCCTCCTTTAGTGTCATAGAAGGATAAAAAAAATTCTTCTAATACAAACACCTTCCTCATAACATCATTGAAGGAAAATATTTTCATTATTTCATTATTAAATAAAAAAATAACCCAGAAACCCATAAAGGTATAATTAATTTACATATAATTTTCTTAATGTCAATTCATAAATTATATATATATATAAATATTAAAAAAATATTCTTAAATTGATAAATATTAAAAAAAATAATGATTATTATTACATAAAATTATTATTTACATGATATGATGTATTTGTATGCAACATCCACTTTTATACCAATTATTCCCCTATTAGTTTTGATGTCGAATTTTTAGATATTGAGGGAATAACATGACCACATGTATAAAATTATAAATTTATTAATTAATTTATTATATAAATTTTAATCTTTTTCACCTTCCATAATGAAAACCATTTGTAACATAAATAAAGAGGGTATACATTCTGAGAAAATATCACAATGTGTAATCTTTGAGAGGAATGTTACATAAGTAGAAACAAATCATTCATCATGTAAATAAAATATTATTTTTAAAATATATTTTACAAACAATAATGAAGATACGAGAAGTTTAATCTCCTATCAATTGATTAGGATTTTTTCTCAAGTTTCTATGCCTAGAATCCTCGGATCAATGACTGTATTTTATTTCTATTTATTATTTATAATATATATGAAAATAACCATTAAAATTATATATATCTATCTAATATTCTAAATAGGCCACTACATATTAATATTCAATTTTGTATAAAATAAATATTAGAGTAATCTATAACAAAAAAGTTAAATAATTTTTTATATATAAAATTGTATCCATTGAAAATATAATATAACATAATTACATATTTTAAAATTATGCACTAAAAAACTATTCATTGAACATCCTGTGATAACTTATCCATTCAATATACAATACAGTAATACTAAAATTTCTTATCATGGATATGAAACTCCAAATTTTATTATTATATAGGCCAATTTTTTTTATAAAACTCAATTAGAAACATTTTCCCATCATGATCAAAGTGATTTTTTTTATAAAAATTTAATATAATATGATAACATAATAATTAAAATATATTAACATTATGAAACATACACATTAACTGTTTAACCATTCTATTCATCCTTTTTAATCAAGTAAATCAGTGTATTAATATTCAATGAAATTCAACGTACCTATTTCTTATATTAACTAATGAATTGTAATAATTGAAAACAATATTATTCATAATATAATAAAAAACAAAAACTCTATACATCACTAGAAAAAATGTGTAACTAAAATAGATATATATATATATATAAATTAAAAAAAATGAAGAATTGATCATCATCTAAAAATGATTAGTTTTTTATAATTTTATTTGCACTAAGATAAATTAATGTTTTTTAGAAACATATTTTATTTCCTTAATAAAAATAATATTATATTAATTTAGCTAAATATTTTTAAAAATATATACACCCTTTTCAACATACAAAGACATGATTTATAATAAGTTATTCACTTCCAATAAATTACATTATAATTCTCATATAGAGTTATATATTATTAGATAATATATTACTTAACATTGTGTCCATTTTTCAAAACTTAATATTTCTTCCACAAAACATGTTATCTATAAACAAACACTTCCATCATTAATGGTAACATTAGTAACTAGAACAATGACTCTATTATCATTTATAGTCATTATTATAACCTATGAAGAATCATTAGAAATCGTGGGATTAGAATTAAAATTCACTATAAGGGATAAGAAAATTAAACTTTTTATTTAATTTATAAATATGAAAAAAATAAAAGAAATATTTCTTTTTTAACAATAATAGTTGAAATAAAATATATATTTTCTCTTCAATGATAATTAATTATTTTCTTGATATAATTCCTAAAATATTTCATTTTTAATCATTATGTAAAAATAATAATCATATGGCACTTTGAGATTACATGATAAAAAATGAAAAATGTTCCTCAAAATCTATCATTAATCTTTTATAGAAAAATAAAAATCAATTTTATTAAAAACATAACCCCATTTACTTAAATTTTGATATAAAAAAATTGCAATTGCAAACCATCTCAATTGTATCATGTAGGTACTATGGTAAATTTTTCATACACTCACCCCTATTTTCACCATTGTAGTGTAAAAACCTAAAAAATAATTCCCATGTCTCTTAACATTAACATCTCAGTAGTAATCTTTATTACATTTAAGAAATCCACCTATATCTATATTCGGTTCATCAGTCATCATATCTTTTTGGGCTCAATATTTATTCATATTAAATTTTGAATATCAATATAATGGATAAAAAACATATATATTTATCATTTATTATAAAACCAATTTTAAATCTAATTAAATGTCATATGATTTATCACATTTATTTGTCTTGTAAATATGATAAAATGATTCATTCTACATAGAATACAGTCATTAAAATTTAAAAATTAACATAATATTTAAAGAGTTATTTTCTATAAAGAACCCGTGGAATTTTTTTTAAGAATCTTCATAATGAATAATAGCAAAGATTATGGGAAAAACTTATCAACCCATTTAAATTAAAAACCATTAATTTTGAACTTTGGTAAAAAAAGTCATAATTTAACATACAATAAATTTTTAAATATTAATTAATAAACCCTATAAATGAGTGAAAAATGTAGTTGAAATGTACCTTAAAAATGGTGTATAAATAAGGTAATTATTGGATAATATTTGAGAACATTTTTTAGGATAAAGAGTTTAAAACTTTTTAAATAACATTTTAAAAGAAAATATCTTAACTTATGTCCCATTTAGAATCATATGTTCCCTAAATCATAAATAAGAAAATTTTATTATTCTACCACCCGATTAATAAAAAATTGAAATTAAATTTAATATTATTATTCCTTTTTTAATTTCATTACATGATATATTTTTTTTAATAAAATTGTTATTTCAATGTTCTACATTTTGGGGTCTTTCAATTTGTACTGTCAAAATAACATAGTTGTGTTCACTGTGGACAAAGGCGTATTGTAAAATTACCAAAAAATTATTAAATAAGTAAAAATTATAATATATCATCATTAAATAAAATTTAAAATAAAATCATTAAATGTATTCATGAAAAATTATTGACATTACTTGACAGAGACAATAGTCCATACTTACACATTAATAATGTTTTTATTTTCCTACTAAGTGGGAAAAATAAATATAAAAATAATAATTTTTTTCCAATATCATAAATATGTAAAGAATTTTATATTTACTCATTAGATTTATCTTTATATCCAATAATGGGATTATGAAATGAAAAATGATTCAAATCATTTTGTGGAGGTGGTACTACAAAGATATTCAAGAGTGACATTATAAATTTCCAACAGATTGATGTCATAAGAATATAAGTAATATATTATATATGAGGAATAAAAATAATTTAAAAAATATTAATATATACGAATTATTTCCATATTCCTAATTAGTTGTTTAAGGGTGTGATGGAAACTAACTATAAGGACCCGTCCTTAAAAAATTACATAATCATGAATTAAATGAATAATTCACATAGAGTATCTTTTCAGGATTCGTGTTTTAGAGAATTTGGACATAACTATTACATCTCAAAATATTACAAAGTAGACAATTCTACTATGTTTCCTAAAAAAAATCTTAAATAGAAATATGTCTTGTTCCATGTTTTTGATATAATGTCTTTCCTTGATCTCATCCTTGACCCTATTCGTCTTTAAGTCCTATGGAGAACATTTCAAAAACTTGGGATGAGCATAAAAATCCCAGAAAAGGATACACAATGAAGGAAAACTGTTAGTTTTTCAGAACAACAAGTAAACCATGAATACTTTATCAAATTAATACTTTTTACCTTTATGAAGTAGTAAATTCTCTTAACTGAATAAAATATCACTACTTATCCTTTATAAAAAAACATTACCATAAAACCCATATAAAGAACACATAACATATAAAGGTAACCTTGGACATAAACATAATTAAATGGAATAACCATATGGTAAACTTCAACACATATCACTAAATGGAATAGCCATATGGCCGACATCCATACCCAATGCATTGGAGGTTATAACGTAACCACCCATCCTGGTATTCATAGCACCACCCGTCAAATGTCCAAGTACCATTATAAAATCATAAGACATAAAACAAATATAATGAAAAGAAAACATTTCCACATTTAGATCACAAGATATCACTTAAATATATTGACATAACAAATCTATTATAAAAACCATTTTCAATACCAAAATACATAAATGAGTATATGGTATTTATTTACATTTAAAAACATTACGTCTTGTTGAGGAAGCCAAAGATCTCATAATAATCGTGACGACGGAAAGTTCGTTGTCACCACGTACATTAAAAAGAAACATTCGTTTTTTCCTTTAGTAAAACACTTCATATAGAAAAGTTTCCTTTTGAATAATAGTAAATGTAAAAGGGGTTTGTAAACCTTATAAAAAAAAGTTGTGTATAAAACAAAATATACCTCAATGATAGGATATTGAGATGAAGTCCCGTTCAAAGACAGTAACCATAGATTAAGGATAAATGAATTATGTAATTATGTGTGACAAATATAAATACAACCAATATTAGTGGATATTAAGTTTAAAACAATCAGAAGTCATTTACACATATTCATTTCATGACATGATCAGGAAGTAGAGTTTTAACCCAATGAATTGATATTGGGTTAAGAATTTCTCTTACAAAAATTCGACAGCCTAACGACGTCACATAAAAATTCATAAAAAGAGTTGATGAGAGAGAAAATGGTATCTCATAACTTGGAAAAAAATTTCCATCAATAAGGTCATATAAGAACATATCTGAACACAATAATATGTAAATTAAAAGATATAAAAAACAGAGTCTTTTAAAAAGAGGAGGGTGAAAGGTTCCCTTACCGACTTGGGTAACTTTCGAAACGTACACCCCATGAAAGAAGGACTATAAAACATTGATGTAAATACGCATAAAAGAAATTATATTACACAAAGAGTAGAATAATGTGTAGTACATACAAAACTCAAATGAAATGGTGGTAAATGTAGCATAAATCTCACGGGAATAAAAGTGAGATGAAAAATCCCTTAAGAAAACTCAGCAGCCTAACGACGCCACATAAAACTTCAAAAAATGGATTTATGAGATCAAATAGGGTCTATAATAATATAAAAATAAAAATTACAGAATTTTGAATATAAAATAACATCCCCAGACATAAGAAATATGAGCTTAAAAGAAAGGACATAAAAGAGAGTACTTAAAAAGAAAGAGAGGGGTCAAATCCCTTATATCAAGTATGACTTGTCTTGTTCATTTCCTTATATTCATGAATAATAAATTTTTTTCAATTTATAAGTTCTTAAGTACCTCCTTTAATTATTATTATTCAGTTCATATCACATATTATAATTTTATAATAATTGGTTAATAATGTGAGTTTATATATGACGTTTTTGTCAATGTTCGTTACGTGAGTCAAAATTGAACTTGTTGGAAAATAAATTTCCATGTAGTTATAGGTACATCATCTCCATAATAGTATTAATGATTTAAATATCATATATATCCTGTATATATTCATTTTATACTATTCCATAGCATTTGGAGATAAAAAATGAAATACACTGTTCATGGAGACGGTAGGTCGTACGTACGCATGAACGCTACATTCATTTCTTTGACATATTAATAGAATTAAAACTAAACGAGAGATATATATATTATAATTCCATAATTATATCATTAATTTAGATGTAATATATGACTTATATATCCATTATATATATACTTGTAATAGTACATAACATTTGGAGATAAGAAATGAAATGTACCATTCATGGAGAAGATAAGCTGTACGTACGCATGAACGCTACTTTAATTTATATTTCATACTTTAATGGAATGAAAAAAATAATGATAAATAGTTATATTATAATTATAGTATGATATAATATGTAACATCATTAAATAAATCCTTTATACATCCAACATATGGTATTAACGATTCAAATCTCTTCGAGGGGGCGGTAGTCCGCACTTCCTAAAATGAAATTATCGCGTTTACCCAGTACGAAATCCATACAGGTATGGAATAAATGAAAAATAAATAAGAATAAGGAATACATAAACATAATTTATATATCATATATAAATACAGTGACATCTTAATTCCCACCATGAGAGTTGTTAAAAGAAGATTGAAAAATCATCGTTTCGTGAGATAGTAATTCGCCACCCATAGAAATAGTATGTTATTTAACGATTAGATGGATGTGTGTATGAGTGTACATTGAATCCTCCTCATAAAATCATCCTAGTATATATTTAGGATACTGGTGTTGTTACAAAAGATACGAACAAAAAGAGTTTTGGGAGTTGGAGAAGCAAAATAAAACAAAAGAACATAAGAGAAGATATTACCTTCAAATCAGATAACTCTTTTTTATTTGAGCTAAAAAGTTTTTTCTGTAAAGAATTATGCCCAAAGTGAGGCTTTTAGGAGTAATATATGGATGTGGAGAGACAATATGAGTAGAGTTTGGATGAGACAAGGGCTTGAGAGGTGTGGTTAAGGAGGTAGAGGTGGGGTCTTTTATAAGAGGGAGGAGGGGCACTATTGGAATGTCTTGAAAAGTTAATTTATTATAAAATTATTTTCGTATATAAAAGGTCCCAAAATTATATATTTACAGGATAAGGTGATAAGGGTTTGAAATACAACTATACAATAGGTTTTTGACAAGTGAATGTCATATATTTTACATTATCATTTCATTTTATTTAAAACACTAATTAATGTGGTAATCGCGACATCATCATGGTGTCATGAATAAATTAATTTATTTAACGTCAAAAAATTATAAAAAATACTATGATTTAGGGAATATATTTTCTTTCCAATGAATATTTATAGTCATAAATATGACATGTATAAAACCATGTAAAAATTATTTTAGTAAAAGAATACATGTTTCTGACATTTTTATTTTAACATTAAATAAAAAGTTTCCAATGTCATTTTCATACCCATGTGGCTCCATTGGGTCCCCAAGTTGACCCATGGATTTTCTTGGTCGGCCATGACTCATCCAATAATGGTAGGACATGTTTCATGGTCATTTAATATTATTATAACATTATCTTTACCTTAAATTACACTAATTACTGTTTATCGTGATTAATAAAACATAATAGTTTCTATCCAGCAAAAAATATTTTTATCTCATTGAACCACATTTTACATGCTAGTGAAAACTATGCATGTCGGATTTTTTAAATTCAAATCACAAAGGAGGTAAAATTTCATTTAAACGAAAAATCAGTTTTTTAACTAGCACTTAGTGGTTTTGCTATTCATCAAAAATTGAAGTTTTTCTGAAAAATTCAAAAAAATTACCCCTAACCTATATTTGATATTCCGAATTCAAAAATGATGTCTATTTTAAAAAATTAAAAACATATATGTTTCATTAATGTATTTAATAATTAATTCCAGTTTTCAAAACAAATAGCGTGTTTTTAAGAAACAAAATATATCAAAAGATTGACACTAGTTGAAGCCCACTTTCAAAGTGAAATTAATTCCAATGACCACCAATGGATTAAATGGAAAAAATATATTATAAATACAATTTGAACTCAATTAAAAATATAATCTATCCATATAAATAAATCAGATTAAAAGGAGGGTTTGAATTAAAATACAACATTTTCACTAAAAATGATCTTTATTGGAAAAATAACAAAAATTTAAACAATGTAAATTTTGATGTCTAGATTACAAAGAAGGATTTTATTTGTTCCAATATAACCTATAAAATTTTCAAAAAGTGGATTTAAAAAGGGTTTTCAATAAAAATATTTGACAAACATATATAATCATTTTGTAGTTAGTTTTGTTCATTCCCACCATTAAAACGGCTATGCGTTAACTACCATTTAAAATAATATTATTATATTATTAGAGTGCAACGTAAGATTTCAAAGAAACTCATTGTTGCATATTGGGTATGCCATCTACCATAATATACCCTTTAAAGTAATATTAATATTTTATTTACAAATATTAATAAATATGAAACTTTATGTAACGCCCTGACCCCAACTACCCAGAGCCGGTGCATTACTACGTAACATTGGAATGATCACAAAAGATCAAGTCTTGAAAGAACGATTAGTTTAGTAGCCTTGGAAACACTAAGTACATTCATAAATGTTACATTAAATCACCAAGTGAAAAACTTTAATAACATAGTCTCCATAGTCCACACTTCTATCCTCTTCGGACTATCCCTGCAGGTCATTCATAAAATACTTCTTCACATCCTGGAAAATATTAAAACATTGAAAGGGGTGAGCTCGGATGCTCAGTAAGGTTAACAATATAGTGGAAGCTTTCATAAATAAACATTAACATTTAAGGCAATGTATAACTAAAACAAAAGCCTTTTAAACATGAACTTCAACAAAATATGGAAAAAGTAAAATGAGATAATTCCATTCACTTCTTCACATGGATATTCTACTGGTCGAATAATCACATGCAATATCAATAACCACTTTCATAATGATGGAATGCATAATACCAGACTATCATAACCACGTAGCCAAGGCCTCGTGCCAAGACCAAAAATAAGATTTTGTCAAGGCCTCGTGCCAAGACACTAGTTTGTCTCATGAGACCTACCGATGCATCGAGGAGCTATAGCGGGCTCCACCTGTCACTTATTAAGTCCAATTCATTCCTCATATGAATAGGTTTAAACATATCATAAACCATAACATAATCGTATCACATAAAACATGCATAAAGAAAACATAACATTTCTACATTTCAATCACAAGATATCAATACAACACATTGATATAATAAAAATGCTTTCAAAACCATTTTCAATAAAATAAAAGAAAGTTAAAACGTTGTATTTATTTTTCATTAAAAAAATGATGGCTTATAGAGGAAGCCGAAACTCAAATAATGGTCACGGCGGCGGAGAAGTCGTTGTCGCCGAATAAGTACGGAAAGAAAAACATTCCCTTTTTGTCGTTTTGTAAAACACTTCGTATAAAAAAGATTCCTTTTGAATAAACGTAAAAGTCAAATGGGTTTATACACCGTATAAAAGAATGTTTTGTATAAAACCAAATATGCCTCAATGAAAGGGGATTGAGACGAAGTCCTTAAAAAGATCATCTTTTTAAATAAAGTACATCTATAATGTGTATTCACTATAATTACACATAAATAATGTACAAATACAATATAGGACATAATAATATCATGAAATAATTTGAAAGTAGGAGATTAACCCAAAGAATGAAAATTGGGTTAAGAAATTCCCTTACCTTGCGTCTTGTCCTGACTCGACCGTTCTTTAACCTCCTGAATAATAAACTAGAGTTAATTTCTATTTACTTAAGAACCTTTTACATGTTCATTATTCCTTTTATATCCCTTATTACCATGTTATGAACATTATTTAATTATTTAAGTTAATAACGATCGTTTTGTCGATCTTTGGTACTTGAGTCAAAAATAAACTTCTTATAATTACAAGTTGTTCATGTGGTGAAATATCTATTATATCCAGAATTATATTCATGATGTAGATATCATATATATAGTATATACATTCATTCATAATGACACGTAACATTTAGAGGTAAGAAATGGAATGCACCGTTCATGGAGACGGTAAGCCGTACGTACGCATGAACGCTCCTTTCATTTCTATTTCATATTTAATGGAATGAAATCATAATGATATAAATTTATAATATAATTACAGTATAATATAGTTTATAATACCATTTAATCCATCCTTTATACATCCCACATATGGCATTAACGATTCAAATCACTTTGAGGGGGCGGTAGTCCGAACTTCCTACAATGAAATTATCGCGTTTTACCCATAATGGAAATCATAAATTATGCCATAAATGAGAAATACAGAAGCATAATTATAACATAGACAAATTTTATATCATATATAAATATAGTGACATCTTAATGGCCACCCTTGAAGGTTTTATATGAGTGTTGAACAATCATCGTTTCGTGAGGCAGAAATTCGCCATCCACAGAAACCGTATGTTCTTTAACAATTAGATGTAGGTTTGTGTAAGTGTAGCTCGAATCCCTATTATAACAACATCCTAGTATATTTAGGATACTGTTGTTGTTACAAAAGTAATGAATAAAAAGATTTTAGGGGGTTGGAGAAGAAAAATAAAACAAATCAACATTAGAGAAGACATTACCTCAAAATCGGGTAACTCTTTTTGATTTGAGCCAAAGGATTCCTTGAGAAGAGTTCTTCCCAAAGTGGGGCCTCTAGGAGTAAGAGGGGGAAGTTGGGAGAGTATTTGGGCAGAGGTTGGCCGAGACAAATTTCTTGAAGGTGTGAATAAGGTTGGAGAGGTGGGGGCCTTTTATTAGTGGAGAGGAGGGGCTCTTTTGGAAAGATTGAAATGATACATTATTACACAATGCTTTTCGGATTCTAAAGGTCCCACACTTATATAATTCGTGGATAAGGTGATAAGGGTTCTAAATCGACCCATCCAATAGTCTTTGGACAAGTTGAAGCCTTGGATTTTACATTATCATTTCATTTTATTAAAATCATTAAATAATGAGGTCATCGCTGCATCATAATGATTTCATAAATAATTTAATTTATTTAATGTATAAAAATTATAAAAAAATACTATGATTTGGGAAATATTTTTAGATTTCTAATGAATATTTATAGTCAAAATTTGGACTTGTGTAACCCCACTTAAAAACTGTTTTAGTAAAATAACTCATGTTTGTGTCAATTTAATTTTAACATTAAATAAATATATATTATTGTCATTTTCCAACTAAAGTGGCTCCATAGGGTCCCCAAGTTTACCCATGGGTTTTTTTGGTCGGCCATGACTCATCAAATATGTGTTGGACAAGTTTCATGCTCATCTCATATTATTAAAACATTATTTGTACCTTAAACTACACTAATTACCTCTAATCGCGATTAAGAACTTAAAAGTTACTATTCACCAAAAAATTATTTTAATCTCATTGAACCACATTTTACTTCTTAATGACAACCATGTATGTCGGATTTTTGAAAATCAAATCACATAAGTGGTAATATTTCATTTAAACGAAAAATTAGTTATTTAACTACCACTTAGTGGTTTCACTATTCATCAAAAATTGAAGTTTTTCAGAACAAGGCCAAAATTTCACCCTAAGCTATAATTGATATTCCGAATTCAAAAATGATATCTATTTTACAAAATTCCAAACATATAAGTTGCATTAATTAATTTTATAATTAATTCCCACTGTTACGACAAATAGCATGTTTTTAAGAAACAATTTATATCAAAAGATTGGCAATTGTTTATGTCCAATTTCAATGTTAAAATAATTATAATGACCACCATTGGATAAAATGGTAAAAATATATTCTAATTATACATTAAAACCACTAAATAGTATAATTTATCACAATAAATTATTTTGATTAAAAATTTGTTTTAAGTATTTTTCACTATTCATAAAAAATTAGAAGTTCTCAGAAAAATACCAAAAATTCAACATAGGCTAATTTCAATATTCCGAATACAAAAATGAAGTCCATTTTGAAATATAAAATTTTCTATAATTTTAAAAAGTGGTTATTACTATTCATAATGGCTACTTTGATTAGTCGTGGTGTTTTAGAACTCGAAGTTGCGTACAATGCAAGCTATTGCATTATTGAATGAGAAGCGTATCGTGGAAGCTCGGGGTGTTACATTCTCCCCTCCTTCAATAAATTGCGTCCTCGCAATTTGAAATTTTTCTTTGAAAATAAAAGGTTGAAAAGAGAAAATACCTTTGAGGAAAACCCACATCAGAAATAAGGTTAATAAATATATAACATTAAAAGAAAGCAAGATAAGTACAAAGGTCACCCGATATAGCCCATTCTAGGATTCTATGAAAATATGGATATAGAGGGGAAACAAACCATCAAGGTATGATGGAGAGTTATAGAAAAAAGGATTAGGAGAATCTTTAACCACAAGAAAATCACAAACTTGTGATTGGTTAAACGGTCATTGAATCCCCAGTTGGAAAAGTTAACCGACAACATTTTTGTTTTAAGTTACCTTTTATAATGTTGAGGAATTTATTTAGGAGATTTACTAAAAACGTAAGGGAATATACATACTTGTTATGTATACTTTGTAACACCCCGAGCTTCCACGATACGCTTCTCATTTAATAATGCAATAGCTTGCATTGTACGCAACATCGAGTTCTAAAACACCGCGACTAATTAAAGTAGCCGTTATGAATAGTAATAACCACTTTTTAAAATTATATAAATTTTATATTTCAAAATGGAATTCATTTTTTTATTCGTAATATCGAAATTAGCCTATGTTGAATTTTTGGTATTTTTCTGAGAACTTCTAATTTTTTATGAATTGTGAAAAATACTTAAAAACAACTTTTTTAATCAAAATAATTTATAGTGATAAATTATACTATTTAGTGGTTTTAAAGTATAATTAGAATATATTTTTACCATTTTATCCAATGGTAGTCATTAGAATTAATTTAATATTGAAATTGGACATAAACAATTGTCAATCTTTTGATATAAATTGTTTCTTAAAACACGCTATTTTTTGTGACAACGGGAATTAATTATAAAATTAATTAATGCAACTTATATTTTTAGAATTTTGTAAAATATACATCATTTTTGAATTCGGAATATCAATTATAGTTTAGGGTGAAATTTTGGCATTGTTCTGAAAAACATCAATTTTTGATGAATAGTGAAACCACCAAGTGGTAGTTAAATAACTGATTTTTTGTTTAAATGAAATATTACCACTTCTGTGATTTGATTTTCAAAAATCCGACATACATGGTTGTCATTAAGAAGTAAAATTTGGTTCAATGAGATTAAAATAATTTTTTGGTGAATAGTAACTTTTAAGTTCTTAATCGCGATTAGAGGTAATTAGTGTAGTTTAAGGTAAAAACAATGTTTTAATAATATGATATGAGCTTGACACTTGTCCTAATCCTATTGGATGAGTCATGGCCGACCAAGACAACCCATGGGTCAACTTGGGGACCCCATGGAGCCACTTTGGTTGGAAAATGACATTAATATATATTTATTTAATGTTAAAATTAAATTGACACAAACATGAGTTGTTTTACTAAAATAATTTTTAAGTGGGGTTAAACAAGTCCAAATTTTGACTATAAATATTCATTAGAAAGATAAAAAAATTTCCTACATCATAGTATTTCTTTATAATTTTTAGACATTAAATAAATTAAATTATTTATGACATAATTATGATGCAGCGACGACTTCATTATTTAACGATTTTAATAAAATGAAAGGATAATGTAAAATCCATGGCATACATTTCTCCAAAGACTATGGGATGGGTATATTTCGAACCATTATCACATTAGACACGAATTATATAAGTTTGGGACCTTTAGAATCCGAAAATAATTGTATAATAATGTAACATTTCAATCTTTCCAAAAGAGCCCCTCCTCTCCTCTTATAAAAGGCCCCCAGCTCTACCACCTCATTCACACTTTCAAGCCATTTGTCTCGGCCAACATCTTCCCAAATACTCTCCCAACTTCCCCCTATTACTCCTAGAAGCCTCACTTTGGGTAGAACTCTTCTCAAGGAAGCCTTTGGCTCAAATCAAAAAGAGTTACCCAATTTTGAGGTAATGTCTTCTCTAATGTTATTTTGTTTCATTTTTCTTCTCCAACCCCATAAACTCTTTTTATTCATTTATTTTGTAACAAAAACAGGATACTCAATATACTAGGATGTTGTTATAATAAGTATTCGAGCTACACTTACACACACCTACATCTAATGGTTAAAGAACATACGGTTTCTGTGGATGGCGAATTTCTGCCTCACGAAACGATGATTGTTCAACACTCATATAACACCTTAAAAGGTGGCCATTAAGATGTAACTATATTTATATATGATATATAATATGTTTATGTTTTACTTATGCTTCTGTATTTCTCATTTATGGCATACTTTATGATTTCCATTATGGGTAAAACGCGATAATTTCATTTTAGGAAGTGCGGACTACCGCCCCCTCAAAGTGATTTGAATCGTTAATGCCATATGTGGGATGTATAAAGGATGGAGAAGATGGTATTATACACTATATTATACTGGAATTATATTATACATTTATATGATTATAATTTCATTCCATTAAATTCAAAATAGAAATGAAAGTAGCGTTCATGCGTACGTACGGCTTACCGTCTCCATGAACGGTGCATTTCATTTCTTACCTCTAAATGTTACGTAATATTATAAATGAATGTATATACTGGATATATATGATATATATGAAATCTAAATCATGAATATAATTCTGGAGATAATGGATATTCTACCACATAAACAACTTGTAATTATGAGAAGTTTATTGTTGACTCAAGTACCAAAGATCGACAAAACGACCGTTATTAACTTAAATAATTACATAATGTTCATAACATTGTAATAAATGATATAAAAAGGATAATTAAATTAAAAATGGTTCTTAATAAGGTATATATTGACTCTAGTATATTATTCAGGAGGTTAAAGAACGGTTGAGTCAAGTCAGACACGAGGTAAGGGAACTTCTTAACCCAACTTCCATTCTTTGGGTTAATCTCCTATTTTAAAATTATGTCATGATATTATTATGTCCTATATTGTATTTATACGTTCTTTACGTGTACATATAGTGAATACACATAATAGATATATTTTATTTAAAAAAAATGATCTTTTTAAGGACTTCGTCTCAATCTCCTTTCATTGAGGCATATTTGGTTTTATACACAACTTTCTTTTATACGGTGTATAAACCCCTTTGACATTTACATTTATTCAAAAGGAATATTTTTATACGAAGCGTTTTACTAAACTACAAAAAGGGAATGTTTTTCTTTCCGTACATATGCGGCGACAATGACTTCTCCGCCGCCGTGACCATTATTTGAGTTTCGGCTTCCTCAACAAGACATCATTTTTTTGTTGAAAAATAAATACAAAGTTTTAACTTTCTTTTATTTTGGTATTGAAAATGTTCTTGAAAGCGTTTTTATTATATCAATGTGTTGTATTGATATCTTGTGATTGAAATGTGGAAATGTTATGTTTCCTTTATCCATGTTTTATGTGATACGATTATGTTATGGTTTATGATATGTTTAAACCTATTCATATGAGGAATGCATTGGACTTAATAAGTGATGGGTGGAGCCCGCTATAGCTCCTCGATGCATCGGTAGGTCTCATGAGACAACTAGACGTGGAATTGGATGAGGCCCTTTCCCAATTTTATTTATGGTTTTGGCCGAGGCCTTAATCATTTTAGACGTCTTGGCCGAGGCCTTGACAAAATGTTTCAAAATGTCTGGAATTATGCATTCCATCATTATGAAAGTGGTTATTGATATTGCATGTGATTATTCGACCAGTAGAATATCCATGTGAAGAAGTAAATGGCATTATCTCATTTTACTTTTGCCATATTATGTTTATGTTCAAGTTTAAAAGGATTTTGTTTTAGTTATACATTGCCTTAAATGTTTATGTTTATTTATGAAAGCTTCCGCAATATTGTTATCCTTACTGAGCATATGAGCTCACCCCTTTCAATGTTTTAATATTTTCCAGGATGTGAAGAAGTATTTTATGAATGACTTGCAGGGATAGTCAAAAGAGGATATGAGTGTGGACTATGAAGACTTTGTTAGTTTTTCACTTTGTGATGTAATGTAACATTTAGGAATGTATCTAGTGTTTCCAAGGCTACTAAACTAATCGGTCTTTCGAGACATGATATTTTGTGATCATGCCAATGTTACGAAGTAATGCACCGACTCTGGGTAGCTGGGGTCGGGGCATTACAGTTGGTATCAGAGGCAGTTTAGTACTAACCTTGGAAGCTAGATTTAGATAAACTCTGATTAGAGCACATAGCCCAAAGATAGACTTTGAGGATTAGAATAGAAGAACTTTCTAGAATTTTGTTATTGTAGAGATTTTGTGAGTTTTCCGAGAAATACATCCCTGTCTGGATACGAGCAGGTAGAGGCGGCTCTGGCACAGATGTACCTAGGGGTAAAACCCGAAAACACCGCTTTGAGCTAGACTCGAACGGGAACTGGTGCACGACAACGGGCCTTGCTGCACTCTTGGTTACGACACTCCCGGGGGATATGCTTAGGATAATTCTCATTTTATTTACAAACCACTATGAAGGGTTATGATTATATACTTTATCAAAGAAAACATTTATTTTTATGATTATGGATTATATCCATAAATAGTTCAATTTATGTAAAGTGTTTTTAAAATATGGAATTATGTATTTTAATTCAGAAACTAATCTAGTTTATGCCATTGTTTAGAAATGGCCCCTAGTGGAAGGAATGGAAACCGTATCAATGCACGCACTCCGTGTAGGGATTTCCCTCCTGCTCAAGATAATTATTGTGGATCGGGAGATACAACTGGTGCTGATCAACTTATTACCATACTGGGACAACTCACTGAGGTTATGAATAATATCCATACTCGTATGGAGCACCCTGATCCGCAATGTGGAGGATCAATGTTAGACCATTTCATGAGGCAAAAACCACCAACCTTCAATGGGAGTACAAATCCTATAGTAGCTGAGCAATGGATAAATTCCATAGAGAAAATATTCCATGCCTTGGGGAGTAGTGAAAGGGAGAAGGTTGTCATGGCAGTTTACCGCCTCACTGGAGATGCCGATCAGTGGTGGTCGCTGATTCAAAACACAAAGGAAGATGATGACGTATCGAATATGGAATGGAGGGAGTTCAAAGAGCTTTTCTTAGAAAAATAATTTCCTCGTGACCATCAAGCAGATATGGAAAGGCAATTTCTGAGTCTGAGGCAGAAAGAGGATGAGAATGTCACAACGTATGAGGCTAACTTTACAAGGTTAGCGAGGCATGCTTCCAATTATATACGTAACCCAAGTAGTAAGATTGATCGTTTCTTTTATGGGTTAAAACCATTTCTCCGTCGAGCATTAGTATCACAATCCTTCTCATCATACGAAGATATTGTCTCGTGTGCTATCAAGACAGAAAAGGAATTCTCTAAGTCTTATGACAACAAAGTAAAGCAAGAGAAGAAGAAAACAGTGGAACAAGATACATATAAAGGGAAAAAGGGAAAGAAGGATTTTCCATTATGTGATAATTGTGGGAAGAATCACCCTGGTACGTGCCTAAAAGGAATGGGAGTTTGTTATAAATGTGGAGAAAAGGCTCACCATACTCGTGATTGCAAGGGAAAGAAAGAGGCTGTCAAAGTTGAATGCTACAATTTTAGAGAAATGGGTCATTATGGAAATGAATGTCCTAAGATTCAGGGAAACTTACCTCAGAAAAGGCCAAGGGATCAAGGACAATCTTATGCTGTTACTATAGTTGAAGCAGAATAACTAACGTATTGGTGCTTTTGGACTCATGGATTATATTCTGGTTATTAGAATAATGTGATATATATATAAGGATTGTACTGCAGTATTTGTTGATTTCAGTAAGGTTTTAATATGATGAAGGTAATTATATTTTTAGTATGTGACAATAAGAGAAACTTTACTTTGTTTGGGGAATCTGATAAATTGATTTTGGAATTAAGAGACCTTTTAGAGAAAGTCTGGACAGAGGTATTTTGGATAAATATAAAGGTTGGAGTGGATTAAGTTGATCATTGGATAGTATTGTTTAAGGTTAAAAATTTATGAAGATTATTTTTGAATATTATAATACTATAGTTTTCGGAAAAGGACAACCTGCAGGGTGGGGAATAACCCATCGCGTCGGACAAAGCTGCAGGAATCGAACCCACAATCATAGTGCAACAGGCCTTTATTTCTTACCACTAGCCTACAGGAAGTCCCTGGTTATTAAAAAATAATTTTACTAATCTAAATGGTATGTGTTAACATTTGGAACCTTATACAATTAGGATAAGTATAATATTTTTGAGTTTTATTATCTTTTTGAGTGAAAGATGAGTTGAAGGTTGAAACTCTAATTGTCAAGCATAAATATATATATACCTATCTCTTATTCAATGAATAAATTAATTCTTAAACTTTAGTAAAGGGATATTAAAACAAAAAATGTGTTATCCTAATACCTTATGTCTTGTTGAACTGATGATATTTTAAATCAACATAGATTGAAGTCTTTGAGGCCCTCAATTTGACAGTTGATTGTGATTGATGACCTCAATCACTCCCTACAAATATTTACGTTTTTCCTCCAATTATATGTCTTTAATTGCCACCAATGTTCTCATAATCGAGATCATAATTGGGTGGTGACTTTTTCATTTCCCTTTCCCTTTTATTAAGGCTAAATTTTATTAATCTTATTTCCGATGTGGGTTTTCTACAAAGGTATTTTCTCTTTTCAACCTTTTATTTACAAAGAAAAATTTCAAATTGTGAGGACGCAATTTATTGAAGGAGGGGAGAATGTAACACCCCGAGCTTCCACGATACGCTTCTCATTTAATAATTCAATAGCTTTCATTGTACGCAACTTCGAGTTCTAAAACACCGCGACTAATCAATGTAGCCGTTATGAATAGTAATAACAAATTTTTAAAATTATAGAAATTTTATATTTCAAAATGGACTTCATTTTTGTATTCGTAATATCGAAATTAGCCTATGTTGAATTTTTGGTATTTTTCTGAGAACTAATTTTTTATGAATTGTGAAAAATACTCAAAAACAACTTTTTTAATCAAAATAATTTATAGTGATAAATTATACTATTTAGTGGTTTTAAAGTATAATTAGAATATATTTTTACCATTTTATCCAATGGTGGTCTTTAGAATTAATTTAACATTGAAATTGGACATAAACAATTGTCAATCTTTTGATATAAATTGTTTCTTAAAACACGCTATTTTTTGTGACAGCGGGAATTAATTATAAAATTAATTAATGAAACTTATATGTTTAGAATTTTGTAAAATATACATCATTTTTGAATTCGGAATATCAATTATAGCTTAGGGTGAAATTTTGGCATTGTTCTGAAAAACCTCAATTTTTGATGAATAGTGAAACCACCAAGTGGTAGTTAAATAACTGATTTTTCGTTTAAATGAAATATTACCACTTCTGTGATTTGATTTTCAAAAATCCGACATACATTGTTTTAATTAAGAAGTAAAATGTGGTTCAATGAGAATAAAATAATTTTTTGGTGAATAGTAACTTTTAAGTTCTTAATCGCGATTAGAGGTAATTAGTGTAGTTTAAGGTAAAAACAATGTTTTAATAATATGATATGATCTTGAAACTTGTCCTAATCCTATTGGATGAGTCATGGCCGACCAAGAAAACCCATGGTTCGACTTGGGGACCCCATGGAGCCACTTTGGTTGGAGAATGACATTAATATATATTTATTTAATGTTAAAATTAAATTGACACAAACATGAGTTGTTTTACTACAACAGTTTTAAAGTGGGGTTACAGAAGTCCAAATTTTGACTATAAATATTCATTATAAATCTAAAAAGATTTCCTACATCAAATTATTTTTTTTTATAATTTTTAGACATTAAATAAATTAAATTATTTTTGACATCATTATGATGTAGCGATGACCTCATTATTTAACGATTTTAATAAAATGAAAGGATAATGTAAAATCCAAGGAATACATTTGTCCAAAGACTATTGTATGGGTATATTTCGAACCATTATCACCTTATCCACGAATTATATAAGTGTGGGTCCTTTAGAATCCGAAAAGCATTGTATAATAATGTAACATTTCAATCTTTCCAAAAGAGCCCCTCCTCTCCTCTTATAAAAGGCCCCCACCTCTACCACCTCATTCACAATTTCAAGCCATTTGGCTCGGCCAAACTCTGCCCAAATACTCTCCCAACTTCCCCCTCTTACTCCTAAAAGCCTCACTTTGGGAAGAACTCTTCCCAAGGAAGCATTTGGCTCAAATCAAAAAGAGTTACCCGATTTTGAGGTAATGTCTTCTCTAATGTTATTTTGTTTCATTTTTCATCTCCAACCCCCTAAACTAATTTTATTCATTTCTTTGGTAACAACAACAGTATCCTAAATATACTAGGATGTTTTTATAAGAAGTATTCGAGCTACACTTACACACACCTACATCTAATGGTTAAAGAACATACGGTTTCTGTGGATGGCGAATTTCTGCCTCACGAAACGATGATTGTTCAACACTCAAATAACACCTTAAAAGGTGGACATTAAGATGTCACTATATTTATATATGATATATAATATGTTTATGTTTTAATTATGCTTCTGTATTTCTCATTTATGGAATACTTTATGATTTCCATTATGGGTAAAACGCGATAATTTCATTTTAGGAAGTGCGGACTACCGCCCACTCAAAGTGATTTGAGTCGTTAATGCCATATGTGGGATTTATAAAGGATGGAGTAGATGGTATTATAAACTATATTATACTGGAATTATATTATACATTTATATCATTATGATTTCATTCCATTAAATACGAAATAGAAATGAAAGTAGCGTTCATGCGTACGTACGACTTACCGTCTCCATGAACGGTGCATTTCATTTCTTACCTCTAAATGTTACGTAATATTATAAATGAATGTATATACTGGATATATATGATATATATGACATCTAAATCATGAATATAATTCTGGAGATCATGGATATTCTACCACATAAACAACTTGTAATTATAAGAAGTTTATTGTTGACTCAAGTACCAAAGATCGACAAGACGACCGTTATTAACTTAAATAATTACATAATGTTCATAACGTTGTAATAAGTGATATAAAAAGGATAATGAAATTAAAAATGGTTCTTAATAAGGTATATATTAACTCTAGTTTATTATTCAGGAGGTTAAAAAACGGTTGAGTCAAGTCAGACACGAGGTAAGGGAACTTCTTAACCCAACTTCCATTCTTTGGGTTAATCTCCTATTTTAAAATTATGTCATGATATTATAATGTCCTATCTTGTATTTATACTTTATTTATGTGTAAATATAGTGAATACACATAATAGATCTATTTTATTTAAAAAAAATGTTCTTTTTAAGGACTTCGTCTCAATCTCCTTTCATTGAGGCATATTTGGTTTTATACACAACTTTCTTTTATACGGTGTATAAACCCCTTTAACTTTTACGTTTATTCAAAATGAATCTTTTTATACGAAGCGTTTTACTAAACGAAAAAAAGGGAATGTTTTTCTTTCCGTACATATGCGGCAACAACGACTTCTCCACCGCCGTGACCATTATTTGAGTTTCGGCTTCCTCTACCAGACATCATTTTTTTGATGAAAAATAAATACAAAGTTTTAACTTTCTTTTATTTTGGTATTTAAAATGGTTTTGAAAGCGTTTTTATTATATCAATGTGTTGTATTGATATCTTTTGATTGAAATGTGGAAATGTTATGTTTCCTTTATCCATGTTTTATGTGATACGATTATGTTATAGTTTATGATATGTTTAAACCTATTCATATGAGGAATGAATTGGACTTAATAAGTGACGGGTGGAGCCCGCTATAGCTCCTCGATGCATCGGTAGGTCTCATGAGACAACTAGACATGGAATTGGCTGAGGCCCTTTCCCAATTTGATTTATGGTTTTGGCCGAGGCCTTAATCATTTTAGACGTCTTGGACGAGGCCTTGAAATGTTTTTTCAGAATGTCTGGCATTATGCATTCCATCATTATGAAAGTGGTTATTGATATTGCATGTGATTATTCGAACAGTAGAATATCCATGTGAAGAAGTAAATGGCATTATCTCATTTTACTTTTGCCATATTATGTTGATGTTCAAGTTTAAAA
This sequence comes from Viscum album, assembly GCA_963277665.1. Taxonomy (NCBI): domain Eukaryota; kingdom Viridiplantae; phylum Streptophyta; class Magnoliopsida; order Santalales; family Viscaceae; genus Viscum; species Viscum album. The sequence continues at coordinate 1,434,801,018 of OY728141.1, forward strand.
GGCTTTCGTTTTAGTTATACATTGCCTTAAATGTTTATGTTTATTTATGAAAGCTTCCGCAATATTGTTATCCTTACTGAGTATATGAGCTCACCCCTTTCAATGTTTTAATATTTTCCAGGATGTGAAGAAGTATTTTATGAATGACCTGCAGGGATAGTCAAAAGAGGATATGAGTGTGGACTATGAAGACTTTGTTGTTAGTTTTTCACTTTGTGATGTAATGTAACATTTATGAATGTATCTAGTGTTTCCAAGGCTACTAAACTAATCGGTCTTTCAAGACTTGATATTTTGTGATCATTCCAATGTTACGAAGTAATGCACCGACTCTGGGTAGCTGGGGTTGGGGCGTTACATACTTTCATTCGTTAATAAATTTTTACCACAAACCCAACTTTTACTCCAAATGGTAACAGAACTCAAAAATATTCTATTTATCCTAATTGTATAAGGTTCCCAATGTTAACACATACCATTTAGATTAATAAAACTATTTTTTAATAACCAGGGACATCCTGTAGGCTAGTGGTAGGAAATAAAGGCTTGTCGCACTATGGTTGTGGGTTCGATTCCTGCTGCTTTGTCCGACGCGACGGGTTATTCCCCACCCTGCAGGTTTTCCTTTTCCTAAAACTATAGTATTATAATATTCCAAAAATAATCTTCAGAAATGCTTTAACCTTAAACAATACTATCCATGGTTCAACTTAATCCATTCCAACCTTAATAGTTATCCAAAATACCTCCGTCCAGACTTTCTCTAAAAGGTCTCTAAATTCCAAAATCAATTGTAACATCAGATTCCCCAAGCAAAGAGAAGTTTCTCTTATTGTCACATACTAAAAATATTATTACCTTAATCATATTAAAACCTTACTGAAATCAAAAAGTACTACAGTACAATCTTTATATATATCACATTATTCTTATAACCAGAATATAATCCTTGAGTCCAAAAGCACCAATACATTAATTATTCTGCTTCAACCGTGGTCAGAGCATAAGATTGGCATTGATCCCTTGGCCTTTTCTGAGGTAAGTTTCCTTGACACTTAGGATATTCATTTGCATAATGCCCCATTTCCCTACAATTGTAGCATTAAACTTTGACAGCCTCTTTCTTTCCCTTGCAATCACGAGCCTGGTGACCCTTTTCTCCACATTTATAACAAACTCCCATTCCTTTTAGGCACGTACTAGGGTGATTCTTCCCACAATTATCACATAATGGAAAATCCTTCTTTCCCTTTTTCCCTTTATCTGTCTCTTGTTCCACCGTTCTCTTCTTCTCTTTCTTTACTTTGTTGTCATAAGACTTAGAGAATTCTTTTTCTGTCTTGATAGCACACGAGACAATATCTTCGTATGATGAGAAGGATTGTGATACTAAAGATCGACGGAGAAATGGTTTTAACCCATCAAAGAAATGATCAATATTACTCCTTGGGTTACGTATATAATCGGCAGAATGCCTCGCTAACCTTGTAAAGTTAGCCTCATACTTTGCGACATTCTCATCCTCCTTCTGCCTCAGACTCAGAAATTGCCTTTCCATATCTGCTCGATGGTCACGAGGAAAGTATTTTTCTAAGAAAATCTCTTTGAACTCCCTCCATTCCATATTCGATACGTCATCATCTTCCTTTGTGTTTTGAATCAGCAACCACCACTGATCGGCATCTCCAGTGAGGCGGTAAACTGCCATGACAACCTTCTCCCTTTCACTACTCCCCAAGGCATGGAATATTTTCTACAAGGAATTTATCCATTGCTCAGCTACTATAGGATTTGTACTCCCATTGAAGGTTGGTGGTTGTTTCCTCATGAAGCGGTCTAACATTGATCCTCCACGTTGCGGATCAGGGTTCTCCATACGAGTAAGGTTATTATTCATAACCTGCGTCAGTTTTCCTAGTACGGTGAGAAGCTGATCAGCACCAGTTGTATCACTAGCTCCACCATAATTATCTTGAGCAGGAGGGCAATCCCTACATGGAGTGCGTGCATTGATACGGTTTCCATTCATTCCACTAGGCGCCATTTCTAAATAATGGCATAAACTAGATTAGTTTATGAATCAAAATACATAATTCCATACATGTAAAATACTTAACATAAATTGAACTATTTATGGATATAATCCATAAAAATGTTTTCTTTGAGGAAGTATATACTCATAACCCTTCATAGTGGTTTATAAAGAAAACGAGAATTATCCAAAGCATATCCCTCGGGAGTGTCGTAACCAAGAGTGCAGCAAGGCCCGTTGTTATGCACCAGTTCCCGTTCGAGTCTAGCTCAAAGCGGTGTTTTCGGGTTTTACCCCTAGGTACATCTGTGCCAGAGCCGCCTCTACATGCTCGTATCCAGACAGAGATGTATTGCTCGAAAAACTCACAAAATCTCTACAATAACAAAATTCTAGGAAGTTATTCTATACTAATCCTCAAAGTCTATCTTTGGGCTATGTGCTATAATCAGAGTTTATCTAAATCTAGATTCCAAGGTTAGTTCTAAACTGCCTCGGATACCAACTGTAACACCCCGACCCCAGCTACCCAGAGCCGGTGCATTACTACGTAACATTGGCATGATCCCAAAAGATCAAGTCTCGAAAGACCGATTAGTTTAGTAGCCTTGGAAACACTAGATACATTCATAAATGTTACATTACATCACAAAGTGAAAAACTATAATAAAATAGTCTCCATAGTCCACACTTCTATCCTCTTCGGACTATCCCTGCAGGTCATTCATAAAATACTTCTTCACATCCTGGAAAATATTAAAACATTGAAAGGGGTGAGCTCGTATTCTCATTAAGGTTAACAATATAGCGGAAGCTTTCATAAATAAAAAGTAACATTTAAGGCAATGTATAACTAAAACAAAAGCCTTTTAAAATTGAACTTCAACATAATATGGAAAAAGTAAAATGAGATAATGCCATTCACTTCTTCACATGGATATTCTACTGGTCGAATAATCACATGCAATATCAATAACCACTTTCATAATGATGGAATGCATAATGCCAGACTATCATAACCACGTAGCCAAGGCCTCGTGCCAAGAAAAAAAATAAGATTTTGTCAAGGCCTCGTTCCAAGACACTAGTTTGTCTCATGAGACCTGCCGATGCATCGAGGAGCTGTAGCGGGCTCCACCCGTCACTTATTAAGTCCAATGCATTCCTCATATGAATAGGTTTAAACATATCATAAACCATAACATAATCGTATCACATAAAACATGCATAAAGGAAACATAACATTTCCACATTTCAATCACAAGATATCAATACAACACATTGATATAATAAAAACGCTTTCAAAACCATTTTTAATAAAATAAAACAAAATGAAAACTTTGTATTTATTTTTCATTAAAAAAAATGATGGCTTGTAGAGGAAGCCGAAACTCAAATAATGGTCACGGCGGCGGAGAAGTCGTTGTCGCCGCATAAGTACGGAAATAAAAACTTTCCCTTTTTTTCGTTTAGTAAAACGCTTTGTATAAAAAAGATTCCTTTTAAATAAACGTAAAAGTGAAATGGGTTTATACACCGTATAAAAGAAAGTTTTGTATAAAACCAAATATGCCTCAATGATAGGTGATTGAGACGAAGTCCTTAAAAAGATCATTTTTTTAAATAAAGTATATCAATAATGTGTATTCACTATAAGTACACATAAATAATGTACAAATACAATATAGGACATAATAATATCATGACATAATTTGAAAGTAAGAGATTAACCCAAAGAATGAAAATTGGGTTAAGAAATTCCCTTACCTTGCGTCTTGTCCGGACTCGACCGTTCTTTAACCTCCTTAATAATAAACTAGAGTTAATTTCTATTTACTCAAGAACCTTTTTCATGTTCATTATTCCTTTTATATCCCTTATTACCATGTTATGAACATTATTTAATTATTTAAGTTAATAACGGTCGTTTTGTCGATCTTTGGTACTTGAGTCAAAAATAAACTTCTTATAATTACAAGTTGTTCATGTGGTGAAATATCCATTATATCCAGAATTATATTCATGATGTAGATATCATATATATCATATATACAGTATATACATTCATTCATAATGTCACGTAACATTTAGAGGTAAGAAATGAAATGCACCGTTCATGGAGACGGTAAGCCGTACGTACGCATGAACGCTACTTTCATTTCTATTTCGTATTTAATGGAAAGAAATCATAATGATATAAATTTATAATATAATTAAAGTATAATATAGTGTATAATACCATTTAATCAATCCTTTATACATCCCACATATGTCATTAACGATTCAAATCACTTTGAGGGGGCGGTAGTCCGCACTTCTTAAAATGAAATTATCGCGTTTTACCCATAATGGAAATCATAAAGTATGCCATAAATGAGATATAAAGAAGCATAAGTAAAACATAAACATATTTTATATCATATATAAATATAGTGACATCTTAATATCCACCTTTGAAGGTGTTATATGAGTGTTGAACAATCATCGTTTCGTGAGGCAGAAATTCGCCATCCACAGAAACCGTATGTTCTTTAACCATTAGATGTAGGTGTGTGTAAGTGTAGCTAGAATCCTTCTTATAAAAACATCCTAGTATATTTAGGATACTGCTTTTGTTACAAAAGTAATGAATAAAAAGATTTTAGGGGGTTGGAGAAGAAAAATAAAACAAATCAACATTAGAGAAGACATTACCTCAAAATCGGGTAACTCATTTTGATTTGAGCAAAAGGCTTCCTTGAGAAGAGTTCTGCCCAAAGTTAGGCTTCTAGGAGTAATAGGGGGAAGTTGGGAGAGTATTTGGGTGGAGGTTGGCCGAGCCAAATGGCTTGAAGGTGTGAATAAGGTGGGAGAGGTGGGGGCCTTTTATAAGTGGAGAGGAGGGGCTCTTTTGGAAAGATTGAAATGTTACATTATTACACAATGCTTTTCGGATTCTAAAGGTCCCACACTTATATAATTCGTGGCTAAGGTGATAAGGGTTATAAATATACCCATCCAATAGACTTTGGACAATTGTATGCCTTGGATTTTACATTATCTTTTCATTTTATTAAAATCGTTAAATAATGAGGTCATCGCTGCGTCATAATGATGTCATAAATAATTTAATTTATTTAATGTCTACAAATTATAAAAAAATACTATGATTTGGGAAATCTTTTTTGATTTCTAATGAATATTTATAGTCAAAATTTGGACTTGTGTATCCCCACTTAAAAACTGTTTTAGTAAAATAACTCATGTTTGTGTCAATTTAATTTTAACATTAAATAAATATATATTAATGTCATTTTCCAACTAAAGTGGCTCCATGGGTGTAGAGACCCGGAGCCTGACGTACATGGACATTACATTACTTTTGCAGAATACTTAGTACATAACAAAAACACACACACAAGGATCGTGATAGTTTAGTGTCTTTGGAATCTCGGAACGTAATCTTCTAATCGTGGTGAAAGATCTTCAATATCTCCCATAAAGATCTTCCCTTTTTTTTACCTATAAACCTTTCTTTATATCCTGTGGAAAAGAAAACATAAAAGGGTGAGATCAAATGCTCAGTAAGGGTAAACAAAAGAAATATCAATCACATCATATACAAAAGAACATAGCTTTTTTGGAAATCTTAACCTGCAAAAGAGCTCATAATATCATAACATGGGATAAATCATAGAAGTGAAAATGAGATCCCCATAATCATAACATAAAACTTGAAACTTTGTGGCATGCACACATAATCATGGAAAATCATCTCTTGTTAGTCATGACTCATTGCCAAGACTATCTTAGTGGACAAAGTCCCTTTCTGAACCGAGTTCACTCCTCGTTTCAGTCCTGTATCACTGAACCGAAATAACCTTCCGTTCCAGCCATGTCTATCTCATGAGATATAAAATCATTACCCAATGCATTGGAGGGAGATATAGGTCCCACCCATCTTATAATGAATCCTTTCTTATGTGTGCCACATAATCATAACACATACATCATCGCATAACACATGTAACAAAAATGGAATTCTTGAAACATCATGACATCATAAATCAATTCATATATGATAAAGGAATTCATAAACATAATTCCATCACAACATAGTCAAACCAATGTAAAAATATGGATAGAAACAGAACCCTTTATTATCTTAGATGGAAAATAATTTTGATAAAACACTTGAATTGAAATCTTGAGGAAAATATCCTTTCTTCTTCAAAAACATTTTTCCTTTCATAACATGTCATACAACTTTAAAATAAAAGAAGTTGATTAAAAATAAACTTGAAAACTTGTAAAGGAAGCTTCTTTGAAGTAATGTTTTAAAAATCCATTCATGCCGTATAAGTTAAAAAAAACATTCTTCGTACTTTTGTCGGAAAAGTCAAAAAGTACCTCGTACGGAAAAACGACAAAAGATTCCTTTCATATTCTTTACTAAAAACTCACCTAAGGGTAAAATTGGATTTAAACTATTTCAAGTGGATGGAAACAATATTACATATTGAGGGAACATGGATGTGGATGATAAAATATACCCCAATAAATACTTACGAATAAACAATCTCGGATAGAAATGAGATTGTGATATTTCCCTTACCTTAGGTCCAATTTGCTTTGTATGTGTCCGAACCTCCTGTATAATGATTTAAATAATGTCATTGATTTATTACAGAATCATATTCATTGTTATGATATCATATATGGTTCACTTATGACATTATATTACCCGTTCTTTTGTAAATTCCATGTTAAAGAAGCGTTTTGGGTAAAATCGTTTCATTTATCGTAGGTGTTTTGACTTGTTGTTCTTGACATCATTATTACTTATATCATGATTTACTTACTTCCAGAATATAAAATATGATTTATATATCATATATATTCAGTATATATATATATATAATAGATAGATAAATAAAATGAAAAACACCGTTCATGGAGACGGTAGTCCGTACGTACGCATGAACGCTGTTTTTCTTTCCTTATTGTCTTGAAATGGATGTAAGTAGATGACATACATATGTATATATATACATAAATCCAGTAGCTTTATAATTTCATATATTTCATTATTATTTCTTATATATACATTATAATCATTCTTAAATGGTTAACATGGAGAATGAATCTCATCGCGTCGTGGAGACGGTATTCCGTACGTACGCACGAGCGATGATATCATTTCTATAAATATTGAATTGAATTGGAGTGGATTATACAATATATCAGAATCAATATGATGTTGTAATAACTATGTATAGTTATTCTTTACACCATTATACCCATCCATGTAAGGTGGTGGTGGAAAATAGATTACACCACGGCGTGGAGACGGTATTCCGTACGTACGCACGCGCGGTGATTTCTTTTTCCGTAGGATGGATAGATGGTGAAATAGGGTTGTTTCATACTTATAATAACATATCAGTATACGAGTGATACTGATGTTATTACTTCATAATGAAACAACCTAAGAAGAAGAAGTGGAAGAAGAAATAAAGATGAAAGAATTGGTAACGGTAATTACCTCTTCTTTGAAGTGCCTCTTTGAGACCTCCTCTTAGGGCCCTAGAATTGGTCTTTGAGGAAGACCAGAACCTCTAGGATGTTGCTAGGGAAGTGGATAAGGGATTTTTGCAGGGGTTGGCCGAGCTTGAGTGCTCAAATTGGTGTGAGGAGGAGGGGGAGGAGGTGTCCTTTTATAGGGGAGGAGAGGGGCACCTTAGGAATTCTTAAAAATATTAATTTATAATAAATCTAACCCCACTTAAAAACCTCCAAAAATGACTCATATTCGAAGATTAGATGAGATAGGGTTGTAATCTCATCAACCAATCAAATTTAGACATGTTTGGATATTATTTTAAACCTTATCAATTAGATTTAACTCTAAGTTAAATAATTTAACTTTTACCGTGTCTTTTTGTTTTCTTTCACTATATGGTTAATACACTTACTATAACATGCCAAACGAACCCCAAATTGTTTATTATTAATATATATATCCTTATCTAAGTCATTTGGCCGAACCTTAGATTTTTAGGAATAAAATAACAATTAATAATATAATATTTGATTTAAAAACTATTTTGTGTCAATTTTGACACTATTTGATATATGATTTTTGTGAAAGTCATAACAGAATTAAATGTTCGAACCAAGTTGATTAAATCAACATTAATATATCATAGTAACCTAGAAAATTAGTGGAATTCATAAAAAATCTCAAATTACATTTATTTTGGTGCTTATAACATCAATTATGTCAATATTTCATTAAAAAGATAATTACTGCATCATCGTTGTGTCATAAATAAATTAACTTATTTGATGTCTAAAAATAAAATACCATCATGTAAGAAATCTTTATAGATTTCTAATGAATATTTACAATCGAATTTATCTTATGTATAACCCTATATTAAAAATGATTTACTTATTAAACTTTGATTTTAACTATTTTAACCCTTCTTTAAATAAATTAATAATAAATGTCCTAATCTAATCCAAGTGGGCCTAAATGGTCATATTTTATTCCTAAGTTTGTTTCTGGTCGAATTACACTTGTCCAATGGAATTAGGACATGTGTTAGGGTAATAGTAATATCATATTTACCCTTAGTTACCCTATTTACTATTAACCGCGGTAAAAAAAGTAAAAAGTTACTATTCACCAAAAAATTATTTTCATCTCATTGAACCACATTTTAGTCCTTGATATTAACCGTGTCTCTCGGATTTTCGAAATTCCATTCACAGAAGCGGCAAAATTAAGTTTTATGAAAAATTCAGTTTTTTTAACTCCCACTTAGTAGTTTCACTATTCATCAAAAATTGATGTTTTTCAGAACAATGCCAAAATTTCATCCTAAGCTATATTTCATATTCCGAATTCAAAAATGAAATCTATTTTACCAAATTCATAACATAGAAGTTGCATTAATTAATTTGATAATTAAATCCCGCTGTTAAAATAAATAACGTGTTTTTAGGAAACAATATATATCAAAAGATTGACACTTGATTATGTCTGGTTTAAATGTGAAATTAAAACCAATGACCAATATTGTATTAAATTGTAAAAATATATTCTAAATATACTTTAAAACCACTCAAATTAATAATTTATCACTATTAATTATTTCGATTAAAAAAGTTGTTTTTAATTATAATTTAGTAATTTTCACTATTCATCAGAATATGAAAGTTATCCGAAGAGTAACAAAATTTCACCTTAGGCTAAATTCGATATTCCGAATCCAAAAATGAAGTTCATTTTGAAAAATAAGATTTACAGAGTTTTAAAAAGTGGTTATTACTATTCATAACGGCTAGTTTTAATAATATTTTAATAGCATATCGTTGTTTAGTGAAACTCGGTATTGCGTATTACACACGCTATCGAGGAAGGTCGTGATTGCGTGTAATGCAAGGAAAGTAAATGATGCGTGTTGTGCAAGCTCCTTTTGGTGTAGCGTACAACACAAGACTTTAATAAGATTAAAAAGAATATTTTTTTTTATAAAATCTTGGGCTGTTACATTCTACCCCCCTTAAAATGAATTTCACCCTCGAAATTCGTCGGGGTTATAAATGGTTTACTATTCGAAAGTTTCTTTAATAGAAACCCACATCGTAAAAAGGAATATCAAAACCAATCTTTAAAAACAAAAGTATGAAACGTAATGGTTACCCAAATAAACTAATCATTGGGTTTCCACATAGGTGAAAATATGGATATGGAAGAGAAATCTAACCATCATGTTCTGATGGAGAGTGGTAGAGAACATGGCTATGGAAAAGCCAGTAATCACAAATCCATAGATTTGTGATGATATAAGGTACCATCTGATTCATCAGGTATAAGATCACTAGGACAACATTTTTGGTTTTCAAGATCATTTCCCTAAAGTTGAAAATTTGAATTAGAATAAATACTTACTTTATTTTGGTACAATCTCACTGTTGTTCGTGCCTTGAACAATTTCCACTTCATCTCTTAAATAAATGAAGTTGAATTTGTTATTCATGAAGTGTTAGTAGATCATGTGATAGAATGACGGGTCATTCCATCTGTCTCAAACAAAAGGTTAGCAAAAATTATATACATAAGTCGATCCATAGTGAGATTAATCATATATGGTTCCTAAAATGAACTTTATACTTCATATATCATACTGCTTAATATAATAAAACTAGTTTCTAATAAACCGGGACTTCCTGTAGGCCAGTGGTAGGCGATAAAGGCCAGTCGCACTTCGGTTGTGGGTTCGATTTCCACAGCCTTGTCCGAAGCGATGGGATGTCGCCCGTCCTGCAGGTTGTCCCTTTTTCTAAAACTACGTTACTATAAAATCCCATCAATAATATCGAAAATCTTCTATCCTTAAACAATACTAACTTATGTCCAACATAATCCAGTCTAATCTTTAGGCTTATAATACTGCAGTCCACTCTCATAATATAGTGACATCGATTACCAGAGATTTAATACTGTCGTTGATCCCCACATATCATAAGATATGTCTTGTTGGTCATATTCCAAACATTCAAAGTCCTTAATCTTGTACTCTCTTGAATACCCATTGATCCATAGTGAAAACTTGAATGCAGTTAAAAGTTAACACTTTCCATATACAAAAATCCTCAAAATTCTATATACTCAAACCATGATATCACTTAGTCCTTATATCAATCATGAGCTCATGAATACTATCAAACATTTAATTTTCTCCTTATCCCTTTATTATGCGCATATCATCTACATTCCAAAAATATCTGAATAACCTTTCATGGATACTGGTAACATTAATCATATACTTTCAAAACACAAGGAAAGACAACAGTGTAACAATCCATAGATGTCTCTTTATTCCAAAATTACACATGATAGACATGTAATCATTCCACTACATTCTCAAACCATTGACCGAGCTTCAAAAATTCTTTCATCTCACATATCATTTGTAGTCTCTTCATCATCATCCACATAAATACTACCCATATGACCATACTGATTCTCTTCATGAGTCTTTCCCTTAGGGCATTTGTTTGCATAATTCCCATACATTCCACATTTAAAACACTTAACCATTTTTGATGTCGTAGCAATACCATTATCCTCATCCATGGTGTTAACTGACCCTTTTCCTTTGCACTTACTTGCTTTGTGTCCTTCTTTTCCACACCCAAAGCATCTTCCAGTTCCCTTGAAACATTCTCCTTGATGCCTCTTCCCACATGATTTACATAGGGGAAATTGAACTTTCTTTCCTCTATGATCATCATGGAACTCCATCTTTCTCTTATTAGTCGAGTCAGGAAACTTACCAAATTTTACTTTATTGATCATATTATGAGATTGCTGATTTGGCATAATAATGATGTTTGGACTTCCAAATCCCATTTCATTATGAAGAATATCATTCCATTGTCCATCATATCCTCCATTATCGTGAATCATCTTGTTTCCAGCAATTTTCTAAAACCCAAAAGAATAGTGTGAGAGGCAAAAATCATAATAAAGGGGGAGTAACTTCAATATCTAACATCTAAGGTTTAATTCTATGATCGTTAGCGTAATTATAGTACTATAACCTATACGCATACTTAACCTTAGAGACATCCCTAGACATACCTTAGAAATATCTCTAGGGATCTCACTAAAGTTCTCGCATCCTAGTTTCCAAAGGTTGACTAAACCTTTCCTCTGATACCAACTGTAGAGACCCGGAGCCTGACGTACATGGACATTACATTACTTTTGCGGAATACTTAGTACATAACAAAAACACACACACAAGGATCGTGATAGTTTAGTGTCTTTGGACACTCGGAACGTAATCTTCTAATCGTGGTGAAAGATCTTCAATATCTCCCATAAAGATCTTCCCTTTTTTTTACCTATAAACCTTTCTTTATATCCTGGGGAAAAGAAAACATAAAAGGGTGAGCTCAAATGCTCAGTAAGGGTAAACAAAAGAAATATCAATCACATCATATACAAAAGAACATAGCTTTTTTGGAAATCTTAACCTGCAAAAGAGCTCATAATATCATAACATGGGATAAATCATAGAAGTGAAAATGAGATCCCCATAATCATAACATAAAACTTGAAACTTTGTGGCATGCACACATAATCATGGAAAATCATTTCTTGTTAGTCGTGACTCATTGCCAAGACTATCTTAGTGGACAAAGTCCCTTTCTGAACCGAGTGCACTCCTCGTTTCAGTCCTATATCACTGAACCGAAATAACCTTCCGTTCCAGCCATGTCTATCTCATGAGATATAAAATCATTACCCAATGCATTGGAGGGAGATATAGGTCCCACCCATCTTATAATTAATCCTTTCTTATGTGTGCCACATAATCATAACACATACATCATCGCATAACACATGTAACAAAAATGGCATTCTTGAAACATCATGACATCATAAATCAATTCATATATGATAAAGGAATTCATAAACATACTTCCATCACAACATAGTCAAACCAATGTAAAAATATGGATAGAAACAGAACCCTTTATTATCTTAGATGGAAAATAATTTTGATAAAACACTTGAATTGAATTCTTGAGGAAAATATCCTTTCTTCTTCAAAAACATTTTTCCTTTCATAACATGTCATACAACTTTAAAATAAAAGAAGTTGATTAAAAATAAACTTGAAAACTTGTAAAGGAAGCTTCTTTGAAGTAATGTTTTAAAAATCCATTCATGCCGTATAAGTTAAAAAAAACATTCTTCGTACTTTTGTCGGAAAAGTCAAAAAGTACCTCGTACGGAAAAACGACAAAAGATTCCTTTCATATTCTTTACTAAAAACTCACCTAAGGGTAAAATTGGATTTAAACTATTTCAAGTGGATGGAAACAATATTACATATTGAGGGAACATGGATGTGGATGATAAAATATACCCCAATAAATACTTACGAATAAACAATCTCGGATAGAATTGAGATTGTGATATTTCCCTTACCTTAGGTCCAATTTGCTTCGTATGTGTCCGAACCTCCTGTATAATGATTTAAATAATGTCATTGACTTATTACAGAAGCATATTCATTGTTATGATATCATATATGGTTCACTTATGACATTATATTACCCGTTCTTTTGTAAATTCCATGTTAAAGAAGCGTTTTGGGTAAAATCGTTTCATTTATCGTAGGTGTTTTGACTTGTTGTTCTTGACATCAGTATTACTTATATCATGATTTACTTACTTACAGAATATAAAATATGATTTATATATCATATATATTCAGTATATATATATATATAATAGATAGATAAATAAAATGAAAAACACCGTTCATGGAGACGGTAGTCCGTACGTACGCATGAACGCTGTTTTTCTTTTCTTATTGTCTTGAAATGGATGTAAGTAGATGACATACATATGTATATATATACATAAATCCAGTAGCTTTATAATTTCATATATTTCATTATTATTTCTTATATATACATTATAATCATTCTTAAATGGTTAACATGGAGAATGAATCTCATCGCGTCGTGGAGACGGTATTCCGTACGTACGCACGAGCGATGATATCATTTCTATAAATATTGAATTGAATTGGAGTGGATTATACAATATATCAGAATCAATATGATGTTTTAATAACTATGTATAGTTATTCTTTACACCATTATACCCATCCATGTAAGGTGGTGGTGGAAAATAGATTACACCACGGCGTGGAGACGGTATTCCGTACGTACGCACGCGCGGTGATTTATTTTTCCGTAGGATGGATAGATGGTGAAATAGGGTTGTTTCATACTTATAATAACATATCAGTATATGAGTGATACTGATGTTATTACTTCATAATGAAACAACCTAAGAAGAAGAAGTGGAAGAAGAAATAAAGATGAAAGAATTGGTAACGGTAATTACCTCTTCTTTGAAGTGCCTCTTTGAGACCTCCTCTTAGGGCACTAGAATTGGTCTTTGAGGAAGACCCGAACCTCTAGGATGTTGCTAGGGAAGTGGATAAGGGATTTTGGCAGGGTTTGGCCGAGCTTGAGTGCTCAAATTGGTGTGAGGAGGAGGGGGAGGAGGTGTCCTTTTATAGGGGAGGAGAGGGGCACCTTAGGAATTCTTAAAAATATTAATTTATAATAAATCTAACCCCACTTAAAAACCTCCAAAAATGACTCATATTCGAAGATTAGATGAGATAGGGTTGTAATCTCATCAACCAATCAAATTTAGACATGTTTGGATATTATTTTAAACCTTATCAATTAGATTTAACTCTAAGTTAAATAATTTAACTTTTACCGTGTCTTTTTGTTTTCTTTCACTATATGGTTAATACACTTACTATAACATGCCAAACGAACCCCAAATTGTTTATTATTAATATATATATCCTTATCTAAGTCATTTGGCCGAACCTTAGATTTTTAGGAATAAAATAACAATTAATAATATAATATTTGATTTAAAAACTATTTTGTGTCAATTTTGACACTATTTGATATATGATTTTTGTGAAAGTCATAACAGAATTAAATGTTCGAACCAAGTTGATTAAATCAACATTAATATATGATAGTAACCTAGAAAATTAGTGGAATTCATAAAAAATCTCAAATTACATTTATTTTGGTGCTTATAACATCAATTATGTCAATATTTCATTAAAAAGATAATTACTGCATCATCGTTGTGTCATAAATAAATTAACTTATTTGATGTCTAAAAATAAAATACCATCATGTAGGAAATCTTTATAGATTTCTAATTAATATTTACAATCGAATTTATCTTATGTATAACCCCATATTAAAAAATGATTTACTTATTAAACTTTGATTTTAACTATTTTAACCCTTCTTTAAATAAATTAATAATAAATGTCCTAATCTAATCCAAGTGGGCCTAAATGGTCATATTTTATTCCTAAGTTTGTTTCTGGTCGAATTACACTTGTCCAATGGAATTAGGACATGTGTTAGGGTAATAGTAATATCATATTTACCCTTAGTTACCCTATTTACTATTAACCGCGGTAAAAAAAGTAAAAAGTTACTATTCACCAAAAAATTATTTTCATCTCATTGAACCACATTTTAGTCCTTGATATTAACCGTGTCTCTCGGATTTTCGAAATTCCATTCACAGAAGCGGCATAATTATGTTTTATGAAAAATTCAGTTTTTTTAACTCCCACTTAGTAGTTTCACTATTCATCAAAAATTGATGTTTTTCAGAACAATGCCAAAATTTCATCCTAAGCTATATTTCATATTCCGAATTCAAAAATGAAATCTATTTTACCAAATTCATAACATAGAAGTTGCATTAATTAATTTTATAATTAAATCCCGCTGTTAAAATAAATAACGTGTTTTTAGGAAACAATATATATCAAAAGATTGACACTTGATTATGTCTGGTTTAAATGTGAAATTAAAACCAATGACCAACATTGTACTAAATTGTAAAAATATATTCTAAATATACTTTAAAACCACTCAAATTAATAATTTATCACTATTAATTATTTCGATTAAAAAAGTTGTTTTTAATTATAATTTAGTAATTTTCACTATTCATCAGAATATGAAAGTTATCCGAAAAGTACCAAAATTTCACCTTAGGCTAAATTCGATATTCCGAATCCAAAAATGAAGTTCATTTTGAAAAATAAGATTTACAGAGTTTTAAAAAGTGGTTATTACTATTCATAACGGCTAGTTTTAATAATATTTTAATAGCATATCGTTGTTTAGTGAAACTCGGTATTGCGTATTACACACGCTATCGAGGAAGGTCGTGATTGCGTGTAATGCAAGGCAAGTCAATGATGCGTGTTGTGCAAGCTCCTTTTGGTGTAGCGTACAACACAAGACTTTAATAAGATTAAAAAGAATATTTTTTTTTATAAAATCTTGGGCTGTTACAATGGGGTCCCCAAGTTGACCCATGGGTTTTCTTGGTCGGCCATGAATCATCCAATAGAATTAGGACAAGTTTCATGCTCATCTCATATTATTATAACATTATTTGTACCTTAAACTACACTAATTACCTCTAATCGCGATTAAGAACTTAAAATTTACTATTCACCAAAAAATTATTTTAATCTAATTGAACAACATTTTACTTCTTAATGACAACCATGTATGTTGGATTTTTGAAAATCAAATCACAGAAGTGGTAATATTTCATTTAAACAAAAAATCAGTTATTTAACTACCACTTAGTGGTTTCACTATTCCTCAAAAATTGAAGTTTTTCAGAACAAGCCCAAAATTTCACCCTAATCTATAATTGATATTCCGAATTCAAAAATGATGCCTTTTTTACAAAATTCCAAACATATAAGTTACATTAATTAATTTTATAATTAATTCCCGCTGTTACGACAAATAGCGTGTTTTTAAGAAACAATTTATATCAAAAGATTGGCAATTGTTTATGTCCAATTTCAATGTTAAATTAATTCTAATGACCACCATTCGATAAAATGGTAAAAATATCTTCTAATTATACCTTAAAACCACTAAATAGTATAATTTATCACAATAAATTATTTTGATTAAAAAGTTGTTTTAAGTATTTTTCACTATTCATAAAAAATTAGAAGTTCTCAGAAAAATACCAAAAATTCAACACAGGCTAATTTCGATATTCTGAATCCAAAAATGAAGTCCATTTTGAAATATAAAATTTCTATAATTTTAAAAAGTGGTTATTACTATTCATAACGGCTACTTTGATTAGTCGCGGTGTTTTAGAACTCGAAGTTGCGTACAATGCAAGCTATTGCATTATTGAATGAGAAGCGTATCGTGGAAGCTCGGGGTGTTACATTTTAATATTCTTTGTTTACCTGGGATGTTACATCCTTACCCCCTTTTGGGAATTGTGTCCTCACTATTTTAAAATTGGGCTCGGAAACATCATTGAAAGCCCCACTTCGGAAAAGGATTCAATTAAACTGGCACCTTGAAATAATGAAAGGGAAGTAAAATGGTCACCCGAGTTAACCCATACTAGGATTCCATGTAAGAAAACATGGACATGGAAGAGAAAACAAAGGGTCATGTTCTAATGGAGAGTGATAGAAAACATGTTTATGAGGAAGTTAACCACCAGAAAATTACAACCATGTGATGGGTTAAACGGTATTTGATTCCCCAGTAGGAAAAGTTAACAGACCACATATTTTTTTAAGTTACTTTTCATTGGGGAATTTATTTATGAGCTTAACTAAATCATAAGGAAACATACTTAGTTTTTGTGTAGAATTTCATCTCTTACTATATTTCTTACACAAATTCATATTTTCTCCAAATGACGAGTATTTAGGATGACTTGTTCACATTAAGAGCGCTATAATAAACTACTAGAGAATCACCTAATCCACAAAAGAGAACAATATATTTCCCGTGTCTTTAGACCAAAACCAAAACCAAAATTGTTAGAACACAATCAGATAATCCACAAAAGGATAATCCATTATAAAAAGAAAATATATTCTGAATCTCCAAAATTTATCCAATAAAACCCAATGTTCAATGAAGGCCATTCGATAAAAAATTTGTCCATAAAATTATTCAAAGTAATCCAAACTAATAATTAAACCCAAATCTCTGAAGGATTTAATCACATAGTCTTCCAAGATAAATCATAACATTTATCTCCAAATAACATCAGTTACTCTTAAAGTCTCATACTGAAAAGTAATTAACCTAATCACATATCCTTCATGATAGGATAATAATTTCCATACATAACCCAAAAACAACTTTTTCCTAATTCATAAGATCATCTAACTAAAAAAAATTAGTTATACTCACCATGGAGTTCATGTTGTCCAGTGGTAGGTGTTAAATACCAGTCACACATTGGTTGTGGGTTCGATTCCCATAGCTTTGTCCGACGCGACAGGTTGTCACACAGTCTGCGTGTTGTCCTTTTTCCAAAACTATATAATTCTCAAAATGTTCCCCAAAAAGAGATAAAATCAACAGGAATAACTATAACATAATTTAACGTCAATTTTATCTCATTCCTTTCATTTTCCATCATAACATATAGTAACCCATAATTACTTCAAAAGTAAGGATCATATAAACCAAAATGGTTCTTTATAAGTATGTGCACAAAAGAACAGATTACTATTCCATGAAGAAAATTTTCATATATTGAATATCAGGGTTACACATACTATAAAAAGTATTCAATTGTAACCCCATCATCAAAAGAGACTTAATACATTTAAGAATTTCACCATCCTAAAATTCACCATAACTCTTGAATCCATTATATGTTGACTTCTTACTCATTCAACATTATTTATGATCCATTAACCATTCCTTTCCAACTTATTCTGAAATACTTTTTTCCTACAAGAAAATCATGAATCATATCCTAAGATTCCAATAATAGGATATCATATGTTAAGAAATAATCCATACCATTCATTGGTCAGTGTCACTTTCTTCATCCTCAATCGGAATGGCATTAGGTATTGGTAAATGAATATTTGTATGATCTTGGTGACCCCATTTAGAATCTTCTTCATAGGACATGCATTTTCATAATGACCATGTGCACGACATTTAAAACATTCAATTGATCCCTCCGAAAGAACTTCTTTCCCTTTCCTTGAGCCAACTAGATGCTTCCTTTTTCTATGGTAGGTTCTTTCTTTATGACCTTTGTTTCCACATATATAGAATATTTCTGTCCCTTTAAAACATTTTCCTAGGTGTATCTTTCCACATCTTTGACACATAGGTTTTTGAACACATTTACCTTTATTATTATTACATGAACTTCTGTAGGGATTTATTCTCACATATATGATGCCTTATAAAAATCACCGAGGTTTAGGTGGTCAATCATGACTCCAGATAGTTGGTTGAGGATAAACTCAAGAGTTCTCATTACAGCTCCCATATCATTCAGTTGCTCACTCAGAAAACTGTCAAAGTTTTCTTTATATCCACTGTTACTTTGGTGCCTGCTAGTTCCAGCCATTTAATAAAAACAAAAAGGTCAGTGTGATCATATCAGTAAAATCATCATATAATAACTAGTAAGATAAAAACTAAGATATAGTTATCCTAGTTATCTCAAAATCATTCTAACTTTCAGAAAAAAAACAATGACTTCATCTAATATACTACCCACTGTGGTTATATAAAACTTGTCACTTATACATAAACAACACTCTAACCTCTAATGTTTTCTAAACCGACCATTGATACCAACTATAAGGACCCAAACATAAAACATTACATAATCATGAATTAAATGATTTATTCATATAGAGGATCTTTTCAGGTTTAGAGTTTTAGAGAACTAGGACATAACTATTACATCTCAAAAGATTACAATGTAGACACTTCTACTAAGTTTCGATAAAATAAAACTCTTAAATAGAGACATGTATACTTCCATGTTTTAGATAGCATGTCTTTCCTTGATCCCATCCATGCCCCTATTCTTATTTAAGTCCAATGGAGAACATTTCAAAAACATGGGATGAGCATAAAAATCCCATTAAAGGATACAAAAAGAAGGAAAACTGTTAGTTTTACAAAACAACAAGTAAACCATGAATAATTTATCAAATTAATAATTTTTACCTTTATAAAGTTGTAAATACTCTTCACTGCATTAAAGATCAGTACTTATCCTTTGTAACCAAAATTTTACCATAAAACCCATATAAATAACACATAACATATAATGGTAACTTGGGACATAAACATACTTAAATGGAATAACCATACGGTCAACTTCCACACAAATCACTAAATGGAATAGCCATACGGCTGACTTCCATACCCAATACATTGGAGGTTATAACGTAACCACCCGTCCAGTTATTCACGACACCATAAGTCATATTTTTTATCACATAACCACCCGTCAAATGTCCATGTACCATTATAAAATCATAATACATAAAACAAATATAATGGAAAGAAAACATTTCCACATTTAGATCACAATATATCACATAAATATATTGACATCACAAATCCACTGTATAAACCATTTTAAATAACAATATACATAAAAGAGTATATGGTATTTATTTACTTTTAAAAACATTATATCTTATTGAGGAAGTGAAAGATCAAATAATACCCATGGCGGCGGAAAGGTCGTTGTCACTGCATACGTTAAAAAGAAACATGCTTTTTGTTGTTTAGTAAAACAAATTGTATAGAAAATATTTCTATTGAATAAAACTAAAAGTCAAAGGGTTTTATACACCTTATAAAATAATGTTATGTATAAAACAAAATATACCTCAATGATAAGATATTGAGACCAAGTCCCATTCAAAGATGGTATCCTTAGATTAAGGATAAATGAATTATGTAATTATGTGCGAAAAATATAAATACACCCAATATAAGTGGATATTAAGTGTAAAAAAATCATATTTCATTCACACATATTAATATCATGACATGATCAAGAAATAGAGTTTTAACCCAATGAATTGAAATTGGGTTAAGAAGTTCCCTTACAAAAAATCGATAACCTAACGGTGTCACATTAAAATTAAGAAAAAGAGTTGATGAGAGAGAAAATGGTATCTCATCACTTGTACAAAAAATTTACAAAAATATGAATATATAATAACATATCCCAACATAATATGATGTAAATTAAAGGATATAACAAAAGGGAGTCTTTTAAAAAGAGGAGGGTGAAAGGTTCCCTTACCGACTTGGGTAACTTTCGAAACGTACACCCCATGAAAGAAGGACTGTAAAACATTGATGTAAATACCCATAAAAGAAATTATATTACACAAAGAGTAAAATAATGGGCAGTAAATACAACACTCAATGGAAATTTTGGAAAATGTTTCATAAATCTCACGAGAATAAAATTGAGATGAAAAATCCATTAAGAAAACTCGGTAGCCTAACGATGCCACTTAAAACATCCAAAAATGGATTTATGAGATAAAATAGGGTCAATAATAATATCAAAATAAAAATTGTAGTATTATGAATATAAAATAACATCACCAAACATAATAAATATGATCTTAAAAGAAATTACATAAAAGAGAGTACTTAAAAAGAAAGAGAGCGGTCAGATCCCTTACCTCAAGTCCGACTTGTCTTGTTCGTTTCTTTATATTCATGAATAATAAACTTTGGTCAATTTATAATTTCTTAAGGAACTCATTTAAATATTATTATTTAGTTCATATCACATATTATAATGTTATAATAATTGGTTATTAATGTGAGTTCATATCAAGCGTTTTTGTTGATGTTCCGTACATGAGTCTAAATTTAACTTGTTGGAAAACATTTTTCCAAGTAGTTATAAGTACATAATCTCCAGAATATTATTAATGATTTAAATATCATATATATATAGTATATATTAATTTTATACTATTTCATAACATTTGGAGATAAAAAATGAAATGCACAGTTCATGGAGATAGTAGGTCGTATGTACGCATGAAAGCTACTTTCATTTCTTTGTCATATTAATGGAATTAAAACAAAATTATAGATATATATATTATAATTCCAGAATTATATCCATAATTTAAATGTAATATATGACATATATATCCATGATACATATGTACTTATAATATTACATAACATTTGGATATACGAAATGAAATGTACCGTTCATGGAGACAGTAAGTTGTACGTACGAATGAACAGTACTTTGATTTCTATTTAATACTTTAATGGAATGAAAAAAATAATGATACATAGGAATATTATAATTATAGTATAATATAATATATAACATCATTAAATCAATACTTTATACATCCCACATATGGTATTAACGATTCAAATCACTTTGAGGGGGCGGTAGTCCGTACTTCCTAAAATGAAATTATCGCGTTTACCCATTATGGAAACCATAAAGGTATGGCATAAATGGAAAATAAATAAAAATAAGTAATACATAAAAATAATTTATATATCATATATAAATATATTGACATCTTAATGGCTACCATGAGTGGTGTTAAAAGAAGATTTAACAATCATCGTTTCGTGAGGCAGTAATTCGCCACCCACAAAAACAGTATGTTCTTTAACCATTAGATGTGGGTGTGTATGAGTGTAGATCTAATACTCCTCATAAAAGAATCCTAGTATATTTAGTATACTATTTTAGTTACAAAATAATGGAATAAAAAGAGTTTAGGGGGTTTTAGAAGCAATATAATACAAAAGAATATAAGAGAACACATTATATTCAAACCGGATAACTCTTTTTGATTTGAGCTCAAAGGATTCCTTGGAAAGACTTCTTCCCAAAGTGAGGATTCTAGGAGTAAGATAGGGATGTTTAGAGACAATATGTGAATATTTTGGATGAGCCAAGGTCCTGAGAGGTGTGGGTAAGGAGGTAGAGGTGGGGGCCTTTTATAAGATGAAGGAGGGGCACTCTTGGAAAGTCTTGAAAAGTTACTTTATAATAAAATGATTTTCAGATATCAAAGGTCCCAAAATTATATATTTCAAAGATAAGGTGATAAGGGTTCTAAATCCACCCATCCAATAGGTTTTTGAAATGTGTATGTCTTCGAGATTACATTATCTTTTCATTTTATTTAAATTGTTCATTAATGAGGTAATCGATGCATCATCATGGTGTCATAAATAAATTAATTTATTTAATGTAAAATAATTTTAAAAAAATAATATGATTTAGGAAATATTTTTATATTTCAAATGAATATTTATAGTAAAAAATAGGACTTGTATAACCCCATGTAATTTTTTTTAGTAAAACAATACATGTTGGTGACATTTTTATTTTAACTTTAAATAAAAAGTTATTAATGTCATTTTCTTACCCAAGTGACCCTATGGGGTCCCCAAGTTGACCCATGGATTGTCTTGGTCGTCCATTACTCATAAAATAATGGTAGGACATGTGTCAATGTCATTTCATATTATTATAGCATTATATTTACCTTAAATTACAGTAATTACATTTAATCGCGATTAATAAAACATAAAAGTTACTATTCACAAAAAATTATATGCATCCCATTGAACCACATATAACATCCTAATGAAAACCATGTATGTATGATTTTTCAAATTCAAACCATAGAGGTGGTAAAATTTCATTTAAACGAAAAATCAGTTTTTTAACTACCACATAGTGGTTTCACTATTCATCAAAAATTTAAGTTTTTCAGAAAAATACCAACAATTCCCCCTAAGATATATTTGATATTCCGAATTCAGAAATGATTTCTATTTTAAAAAATTCATAACATATAAGTCGATTTAATCAATTTAATAATTAATTTCTGTTGTCAAAACAAATAGGGTTTCTTTAAGAAACAAATGATATCAAAAGATTGACACTAGCTTAAGTCCAATTTCAAAGTGAAATTAATTCCAATGCCCAAAATTGGATTAAATGATAAAAATATATTATAACTAAACTTTAAAATCAATTAAAAAGATAATATATCCATATAAATAAATCATATTAAAATGAGGTTTTGAATTAAAATACAGCATTTTCACTAAAAATGCTCTTTATCGGAAAAACAACAAAAATTTACACAAAGTAAATTTTGATGTCTGGATTATAAATAAGTATTTTATTTGTTCTAATATAACGTATAAAATTGTCAAAAGTGTATTTAAAAAGGGTTCACCATCAAAAGGCAGTTAATCGACCTTTTAAAGAATATTCGAATATTTACGCTTAAAATCGGATTTTTTTCATTTTAAGCCTCTAACATTTATTGGATAAAAGTAAAAATATTTGACAAACATATATAATCATTTTGTAGTTATTTTTGATCATTCCCACCATTACAACGGCAAGGCGCTAACTACCATTTAAAATAATATTATTATATTATTATTGTGCAACGTAAGATTTCAAAGAAACTCGTTGTTGCATATTGGGCACTCCATCGAACATAGAATCCCCTTAAAAGTAATATTAATATTTTATTTAAAAATATTAATAGATATGAAAATTTAATATTCTTTATTTACCTGGGATGTTACACTAACGACATGACATCAATGACGTGGTAGTTGACACTAGTAGGTGAGTTATGTTTTCATTTTTCATTGGATAGAAATGTTATAGAAAAGAGTTGGTATATCGATATTAAATATCATATAATAGATTGGATTCCAATTTATTTATCTTTTCAGGGTTAAAAAATATCTAAGTGAGGCATAAAAAGAAATAAACATGAAATAGAAA
This sequence comes from Viscum album, assembly GCA_963277665.1. Lineage (NCBI taxonomy): Eukaryota > Viridiplantae > Streptophyta > Magnoliopsida > Santalales > Viscaceae > Viscum > Viscum album. The sequence continues at coordinate 1,434,825,299 of OY728141.1, forward strand.
GGTTTGTACTTGTACCCCATATTATATATCATCCATTTCCTTTCACCATATGCCTTCTTAGATTTCACTTTTGAGAACACTAATAACTGTAGAACCCATGTTGGTATTTTTAACTAAATGTTGTAGTTATTAGTATAGTTAGATGGATATATGTCTATGAAAAATTTTGAAATGTATGTTTCATTCTTAATGTGAGGGTAGTATCCCATGTGTATTTTTTTAATTTTTTAAAATACTATAAAATATAAATAATTTTATTGTATGTCTAAATGTAAAAAAATTAAAAGATATGGATTTAAGGTTATAAATCACACCATCAAACAATAATTAAGATAGGATTATTTATACTAGTCAATAAATATTTACAAAAGATAACCCATTTTTTTCTTTTTAACCATTATTAGGGAGATAAAATATTTCAATGGTTACTATTCATAATCATTTAATATGAAATTTAAAACATTACCAAATTTGATCCTTATGCTTCCAAATATTAAATTTCTTTTTCATTATTGAATTCATAGATGTGACATGAATTAATTTTTATATAAATTTGAAAACTGTATGGAGATCTGTTTTTAGAAAAATGTCCTCTTAAATATTAAATTGATTTTATACCAAATTAAAAGATAGCTGTAACACCCTAAAATTCTATTGGATAAACTATGTATTTAATTGTGTACGTGATATTAAACACCAAGTATAGAAGGAATATAAAATCTTGACAAATAATGATATATTTAATATTTTAAATATACCTATTCTATATATTCTAATTAATTGATAAAATATTAATTTGAAATGAATATATAAACCAATTTAATATAAAGGGAATCATTTAATAAAAGTATATTTATATGTGAAAATGTGATTTATATTAATCAGTTAAATTAAATATATTAATTAATGATGAATGTTATGTATTAAATAAAAAAAGATTATATTCATTCAATCGATTATATAGGCATAATATTAGAATAGACCCAACGTTACACATAAAATCCTATATTTTTGTAAAAATAGTTTTACAACATTTTAATAGAGAACCAATTTTGAATATAATTTTTTTACTTGATAAATTTCATATATAAAATTATTATTTCTTTTGATATAGAAAAAAATTATGTGAGGGTTAATTTTTGGTATTTTACTATGAGATTCATTTTTTGATAAATATTTAATAATAATGAATTTAAATTTGAAATTGATTTAATAGAATTCATTTATAAGGATAAATTATATATTAAATTATTTATAAAGTTTCTAAAGATCAAAATTTTATTATTTATTTCTAATTATTTCATTGGAATCAATTTCATTTTGAGATTGGACATAAAAACTTGGTAATCCTTTGGGTGTTTTTACATTAAAAATGTTCATTACATTACAGTCTACAAAATTAAATTTAAATTAATATATACCCCTTTTGTGACATTATTTTTTAGAAATGGATTCCATATTTTTAGTATTCATAATTTATTATTTATAATAAGTTTATCTTAGTAAATTGCAATAAATATTAGTGAATCAAATTATAATTAATTCTAACTATTAAGGGGAAAATTATATTAACAAAGGACTCCACATTAATCATACGGATGAAAATGACCTATTAACATGTCCTAAATCCATTGGATAGACATATATATACTATATAATCAATTTTATATAATTTTTTATTTTATTGGATAATTGTTAAATGGTAAAACAAGGGTAGAATACCCTTTCCCAAAACATACAAGAAATCCACTACTCCTCCACTATAAAATGAAACTCTGCAATCCCAGTTCCTCATGGCTATAATGATATTTTTCCTGATCAATATATTACCAAATAGGCCATGAAAATCCCTCAAATAAATTTTTAATCCTTACCTTGGGATGAAATTAATCCATGTAATCTATTTTACGAAAACCAAAATGAGTTACTCAAAGAAGAGGTAAGATCCCTCATCATGCACTTTAGTTATACTTTGATTATACAACTCCCAAAATATTACTAGTATACTATTATAGAAATACATTATAATATATATAGTTATATATTTTTTTTATAATTTTTAGACCTTCACATACACAAATATCCATCTAATGGGTAACAAACATACCGTTTATGGGTATGGAGAACTACCACCACAAAAAAAGATGTTTTTCTTTTTTCCATTACCACCTTTAATGGTTGGGAATAATTATTTAAATAGACTTTATATATGATATATATAATATTTATAATTTATTAATTCATAATTATATTTCATTCATCACATAACATTATGCTTTCAATTTTTTGTAAAATTATAACATCATTTGTGGAAGTGTGGACTACCATGTCCTCGAAGAGATGTGACTTGTTCACACTATAGATCAAACACATAAAGGATGGTTTCAATTAAAAATATATGAAATTAATTAAATATGTATTAAATTCATGAAATAATTTTCATTTTATAGATATAATATATCATTTTGTTTATTTCCCCTTTCACAAAAACTAAAATGTGATAACATCGATCGTGAACGTGTGGACAACCGCCTCCCAAACAAGATTTGATTCATTTTACATCAAAATATTTATATACATAAGTATATATTATTAAATAAGTATGTATTTATGATTTAATGATAAATTTTTTAAGATATAGTGTCACATAAATTCATTATATAATGATCACTAGAAAAATGGATTTTTAGTCATGCATACGTTGGACATATCATCTCAATAATTATAATGTTGGTTCATTTTTCATAACCATATTTCATGATTGAATTTAAAAGTATAAATTTAGTATAAATTTGATAATTATTCCATGATTATTATTCTAGTGAAGTATATATAATGATATGTTTCACCATAGTAGGCCTACCAAAGACATTTTTGACAAATAACCAGAATATGGTGAAAACATAAAAAGTAAATATAATTGTATTGGTGGTTATTTAAAAATTGTAAAAATTAAAAAAAAAGTAATGAAAAACCCAAAAAAGGTTCTAAATCATGTAAATAATTAACATTTGTTAATTATTCATGAATATGAATACATGCATGAAAATTCAAACTCAATGTATGATATTTCATCTCAATTTTCCTTCCATTTACGCTTTGTTGTTGTTATGCATAAATTCAATTTTATATATGGTGTATATGCTACCATATGACATGTTATATTATGAATATCCTTATTATCATGATATTATAATAATTTTTTTAAATTTTATTCCTTCATGTGAGTTATGATTCAAATATTTCAAAGTGTTATGGGAAAATTTTGTATCTTTAATGATTATTTTTCTCAAGAATGGTTTTATTGATATTTCAATTTTATTTCCATTCTTCAACATCAAAAAACCTTATTTTTATTTATCCACCACTGGGGAATTATTCATAGATATATATAAGTTATTTTATATGGATATTTTATAAGGCATATTGTTAAAAGTATTATTCAATATATGAGGAATTTTTTAAAAAGGTATTCCATTTGTGAGGTCTGGTTATATATACCTCCCCAATGCATCAGTAGTATCATGGGATGAATGAGTTGTAAACTTTATATGGGTTTTACCTGACAGTTTATAAAATGTTTTTTGAAAAGTAATTATGGTCATGGTACCATGTATATAAGATACATTTCATGCAATAATTATGTTTTTCCATAAATTAGATTCAATTATTATTTATCAATAGGATTTTTGCGTGAAATGTCAATGGATGCATTATATTATTAGTCTATTTATCGAATTGAATGTGTTTTGGTTTCATATTATTCCATATTTTTATTTCCTTATATATTTATATCAATGGGATGTGTTATCCGTTATTTACCTTTACATGTTGATTATTCTCACAATTAAATTATTAATTCTTCTTTAAATACCCTTACTAAACATTTCAGGTCACTATTATTATGTTTCCTTTCCCTAGGTTATGAAAAATAAATATTTTAATAATATTTCAAGGATTCAATTTATTTAATTTTATTTTGTATCATGTTTTTTTATATTAAACAATGTATTATGGGTATCATATTTGTAATTTGCCTTTATAATATTGTTTAGATAATCATTCCTTTGGTATTTTATTACATGAAATCATGTCAATGAAATAATATAATTAACCATCTCTAGGAATCTGGGGACATGTCATTATAGTTGGTATCAGAGAATATTTACAAGCAAAATTGAAAAGTAGCTTTTGAAAATGTATATTATATATGATATCAATAAGATTGACTTTGATGATAGGTACAAAAGAACATATTAGAATTTTAGTAACATGGATATTATTTGGGTATTAATAATAAATAAATCACCATCTATATGATTCAAGTGGATGTGGTTTTGGCATAGATATAGTGAGGGGAAACAACTCCATCAAGGTGTGTCGGGCTAGACTCTGCATAGCCTGGTATATAAGAACAAGCCTTACTGTGTATTATATTTGACAGTCCCAGGGGATACATTGAGGATAATTCAAATATTATTACAAACGATTATAAATGATTTTAATGTAAAGATATCCATAAAGAATCTATATTTTTTATTATGAAATTAGATACAAATTATTATTTAAATTTATGTTATTTATTTCACTATTTATGATATTATAAATTATGTTACAAAATGTTAGGATCTAATCTAGTATATGACATTGTTTAGAAATATTTTTTGGATGCATTAATGGTATCAATACTTGTGGAAAATGTAGTTATTTTCCTACTAAAGAAACCAATTCATCATGTATTATAATGGATAAAATAATAGAAATATCCGGTAATCATAATCAGGTTATAAAAAATAACCTTTCGCAAATGGAGAAAACTATTTCAAAAAGGGAATCTCATAATTTTGTTAACATTATGAGACATATGCCCCCATAATATATTGACACTTCTAACCCTATAGAGGATAAGCAATACATTAAGTATTTGGAGAAGATATTCATGCCATTGGGATTTGTTGAAAGGGAGAAGGTTACAATTATAGTATATTTTCATAATGATAATTTAGATAAATGGAGGCCATTGATCCAAAATACTATGGAGGATGAAGTCATAGCAATCATGAAATATAGATCTTTTAGGAAGTCATTATTCAATAAATATATACCTCATGAGAAAGAAACTGACATGAATATAAAGGGCCTTAGTTTAAAGAAATAAGAGAAATAAAAATTGTGTGGAGTATGAATCTACCTTTACCAGGTTTCAAAGGTATGCTATGTATTTTATATGAAACAGAAATTGTAAGATTGATCATTTATTTTAACGATGAAGTCCATGTATCTGAAGGGAACTGGTGACTCCAACTATTTATTCCAATGATGAAATAGTTTTATCTACTATCAAGAATGAGAAATAATTCCCCATGTACAATATATTTAAAGGTAATGAAGATAAGAATAGAAATTAAGATAAATTAATGATAAAGGGAAGAAGGGAAAGAAAGATTTTTTAACATGTGAAAACTATAGAAATAATCACCCTAGTAAATTCATGAAATGATCAGGATTTGGTTGTAAGTTTGGGGAAAATGGTCTTAACAAAAAATAATGAAAATAGAACATGGAAAACATTTTTATTCAGCGTTAAAACTATAATTAGATAGGGCACTGCAAAAATGATTTCCCCAAGCATCAAGATATTATACCATAGAAGAATATAAGGGGTTATGGTCAAAAATATGTTATTAACTCAACCAAATTGGAATAGTTAATGTTGTTTTGTATTTAGATCTATAAAATGTGTTTTAAATGTAATTAATTTATGATGTTATCATCATAAAATTTATGATGTTGTAATCATAAAACTTATGAAACATATATGCATTATACTCTAGCACTTTTTTAAGAGTATTTGAGATCATATGGTGAATGTTACTATAAAAATTTATTCAATAGAAAGTAATTTTTATTGGATAAAAACATGGTAGAGGGAAAGATAACCCTTAAAGTTTTCTTAATTTTATAAAAATTATGTTCATACTAAAACATTATTTATTATGATAACGTGAATCATATAAGTGATGACTGACCTGGAAATGGGTAACGAGTCGTTGAAAAAGTGGATTATGATACCATTTATGCTATTCACATAATTATTTTATATAAGGGATATATCTTGGTATAACATCCTTCATTTTATGAAAGAAACAATATGTTCAATAGCGTTCATGATACACTACATCAAGCTTAAATGAACAACTAAATATTATTATTTAAAGTATACCATTATAACCTATCCATTGGAATTCTGGGAATGAATATTATTAATTAATTTATGAAAATATTTTTACACATTTATATAATTAATTCTTTCTTGAAGAATTATATTTAAATAAAAATAAAACCCTTTTAAGAAGGAAATATTATTTTTGAAAAACTATTTAATTGTAAATAAGTTAGTTTATAAAATATTAAAATCACACTTTATGGATTTTATTAATGAAATTTACAATTAACTTATTCAATTTAATGTTTAAAATTTAAATTATATGTTTTATAGAGAAGATACAAGAAAAAATAAAATTTTAAGCATAAAAATGGATTTTTTAAAGGCACATTTTTACCGCCTTCTGATGAAGAAATCTATTTTAAATATATTTTTTCTGAAAATTTTATGTCTTTTATTTGGAAAAATAAACTTATTATTTAAAATTAGGACATAAAAATTTCGTTTGGTTTAATTTTTTTTATCAGAAAATTTATTTTTTATTGAATAGTGAAATATACTGCATTTGAATTCCTATCCACCTCCTATAATTATTTATATATATTATGATTTTACTAATATTTTTTTAAAGTGTAATTCTATTATGTTTTTATAATTTAATGAAATTTTATCGTTGAATTTAATTTGTATTTAATATTTCATATAAACACATGCCAATCATTTGATGGTTTTTACTTTTAAAAACTCATTTTCTCATTTTGACAACAAGATTTGTGATTATATTAATTACTAAAACTTTTGTGTTTTAAATTTGGAATAATAGATTCCATATTTGGAATCATAGGTCCAAATTATGTAAATTTTTATTTTTATTTTTGGAAAGGATGAATAGTAAATGTAGTAATTACTTTTATATACCACGGTTAAAGGTTTAATCCGGTAAATAAGGATAAAAATAATATTATAATAATATAAAACAACCCTGTCATTTGTCTTAATCCTATTAGATGAGATATGGACTACAAAAACAGCATTGGGATGAAAATGTTTCCTTTTAGAGCATCTTGGGTGTGATTGTGAAACTTATAACTTTAAATTTACAAACAAAAGAAAAATATGTTATAAACAGATATCATCTTACAAAAAAAAATTAATTTGCATTTATATAAGTGATAACTGCAAATATAAATATTACTTTTAAAGATAAAAATATTTATAGAATATTGGTATTTTATTTATAATTTTTAGACATTAAACAATAAAATTTAATTATAACACAATGATGATGGAGTGATTGATTTTTTAATGATGGAATCAAATTAATAATATTATAAATAATAAAATAAATATTATTTGACATAATTTATGTAATAAACGATTTCTCAAGGAATCTATGGCATGTTAGAAGAATATTAAATAGTTTTTATCTAAGTAACCTCTTTGTTTATATTTTATTTAAATTCAATAAAATGAATAGTTTAAAAATTTAAATAATTGATGTTTTATAAAAATAGTAATTTTTTTAAATTATTTAAAAATACTAAAAATATTTTAAAATCATAAAGTGACTTTGTTAAGGTGGATAATTTCATTATGTGTCCAATTATGGGGAATTTATCTCATATAAGTAAAATTAATGGCTGCTTACTAATTAAAATGTTGTTACCACATTTAAAATCAAAAGAGAATAATTAAATGAAAACAAAAATGATAATGTTTAAAATAATATAAATAAATGTGTAAAATTATTTTATGAGATAATTTCAAACATAAATCATCTTATATGATAAATAATTGAAATTGGAAGTATTTGGATTAAAACATTAATTTATTTTAATTTAATATTTTAAGTGTTTCCAAGGATGCCCCTCCCATCTCCTAAACAATGCACCCAATATTATCTAATAACCACAATTCAAAAACGCTTTTATTTGGAGTATCCATACACTAACCTATTCCTATAATCACTCTCTACTTTCATGAGGCATTATTTTCAGTAGAACACACTTCATATATGATTTAATGTGTTATTTAAATGTGATCAACTGAATAAGAGGTATCATTTTCATTAAGAATTTATATTTTATTTCTTCTTCCACATCCTTAAAATATCATATAACCATGTTGAGATAGTAACTCTATTATAATGAACATGATAAGATGTTATTAGGTTAATATCATCACCTAAACTCATATCCACTTCCATTGAATATGAATGGAATTAATCATTCATTCTTTCGTGTGAACTACCCCCACAACAAACTGATTTAATTAATTATACACAACCATATCCTATGAATGGTTTTAATAATTTAATTAATTTTCCTATTTTAGGTTCATGAAATATTAATTTTATATGATAAAATACATCAATTATGTTTATACTTCCCGACCCAAAAAAATTGATAATGTCATTTGGGCTTACGTGTAAACTATCACCTCCATGAAGTGATGTGACTCATTCCTACTTTTCATATAACTTATTTGACATATATATGTATATTTAAATGATTAATATGATACTATTTATTTTATGATCTTTTTGTAATGATAAAATAATACCCACCTTTCTCAATAGTGATCAATGAAAAATGGAAATTTTTACTCATGCATATGTACGACTTACTGTTTCAATGAATATATCCTTGATCATTTTCACTACCATAAATTATTGTTTGACTTAAGGGCATAATTTATATATTAAAATTATAATAATTTCATGAATATTAATATGGATTTGATATGACAACCCTGCTTTTTATTACAACTTAAGCATGCTTTATTACATAAAACATCACTTGATACAACAAAGAAGATCGAGAGGTTTAGTGTCTTTGGGGCTTAGGACCATTACATAAAAACTTTAAACTTGAAATACAACATCTTTATTGAAAACATCCTATACATGACCACTACATTCCTTCGTACTTAGCATTGCATGGGATAACCTGAGGACATGCATAAGAAAATGGTGAGCTATAAAGCCCAGTAAGGGAGTACACAATGAATAACATGAGGAGTACAATACATGTTAGGCAATAGGAACATCAATAGAGCATTAGAGTAACATGAACATAAAGGCATGATAAAGAATGATAACCATAACATGGAAATGTGGCAACAACACTTAACATTGAATTAGCATGATCCAAGGATCATTGCACATGGAGCATGAGTAAACCCTCATTGCACATGAAGCATGAGTAAACCCTCTTTTCACTTGATTTATCAGGAGTCAACACTCATTTCACATGACGTATCATGATACTATACTTTACCCAATGCATTGGAGCGCTATAAGGGTGCACCCTTCTTAAACATTTAATTTCATGCATAAGTGTGCCACATGGATCATAAAACATGGATTCATAAAACATAATAATTTATTACATGATAAAGGAATGTGGAATTTATACATGAAACATTATAGTCAATTAGTAAATGTGCATAAAGGTGAATACCCTTGATGGAGAAATGGTCATGGTATTCACTACACAATGATATTGGCTTAGAAAATCGGTGTGATTTCGGCAGCGTAACAGCGTGACATAAGAATTCATAAAAAGGGTTGATGAGAGAGAAAGGGGTTCCTCATCGTATTTACATGTAATGGACAGTAAGGAGGTCATATAGATACATGTCCCAATAATTAAAAAAGAATTTAGATTCATGATACAAAATTATTGCTTGAATATAAAAGAGGAGAAAAATATTTCTTTCGAAATTTTGGCATAGTAACGGGTGTACATGAGAGGATTTTAATGAGAGAGAAAGGGGTCTCCCATCATTCAAACAATAAGAGGGAAGTATGGGAGAGGTTTTAAACCATACCCCAACATTCATAATTGAAATTAAAAGGGAAATACAACTTAAAGAAAATTGACAAAAATGAGAGAGGAAGAAAAAACCCTTACTTGGAGGTGTGCTTCCAAAGGTTAGAGAGAGGCTTGTGAGAGGCTTCTTGGGATCTTGGGGCACCTTGGGAGGATTCTAGAAAGAGTAGGGAAGAGGTTGGACGAACTCCAAGGGATTTTAGTGAGGAGGAAGTGGGATATTGGGTGGGATTATATAGGAAAGGTGAGAGAATTCTTTATTATTTAGGTTTGGGACCCCTTATATTAAAATAATCCAAACCACAAACCATCCCATGGTATTTGCCCATGGTTTCGGGAAAAGGAAAGAGGAAAACAATATTTTACAAGGCCAAGGTCCGAACTTATTAAAAAATTAGGGTTGCTTATGTGGAGGTGAGTCACACTCCCATGGAAATTAATTTAAAAAGGAAAAGTGTTGAATAAGTCTTGAGGGCTCCATTAATGCTTTGAAAAGTAAGTCAAACAAACCCAAAACCTCATTATTTTAATGATAAAACACATATTGGCCGAACATAAGGATTATGTTATTTTATTACATCACCATTGGGTCATTATGATGTCATAAAACACATTATATAATTAAATGGTACTTAATTTTTACCCGAAAATTTGACTGTCTCAGAAAATTATGAAAAATTCACCGTTGGATAATTTCGACGTTCTGATTCCCAAAATAATATTTATTGTATCTAAATAATTTTCAAAATATGTGAATTTTCACTTTTAAAATAAAAACCGACATTTATCAAAAATTCACGGGTTTTGATAGAAATGACTTTCAAACCTTAAAAAAATTTTAATTGCATTCATAAAATTATAAGATCATTAAATTTATTAAAAATTAATTTAATATTTATAATAATATTTTATTAAAATATTATTTAATTCAAAAATCATTTAATTTAATAAAATATAATTATTAATTAAATAATAACTAAAAACACCATTTGTACTTTAAAAACTAATTACAATGTATCAAAAATGAATAGAAATTATATTCATTATTATATACAAAAATAATGTACATGAACATGGTGCTACTTATTTGTTACATATCCCCTTAAAAAAGCCGCATAAGACCTAAGGGTAAGGTGTGCGATGGTGACAGACTCTTGGGGCGGCTCAGATAACATCGCTCGAGTGGTAATTTCAATCAACTTCCACTTTTCCCGTAGACGATCACGTTCGAGCTTGACTTGATTAAGCTCATCTTGGGCTTGGTCAAGGGAAAATCCCAAAGACCCCACCTCTTTTCCGAGTTCTGAAAAATGGGCTTCGTAAGGGGCAATTCTACTGGATGAGGCCATCGCTTCCTTTGTCTGAGTAGAAATGGGTTCGTTAAAGCCTTATATTTATACTACTCAGATGATCACTGTTCAACAGCTACAAAAGTAACGGTCACAAATCATAATGTAAAACTAAAGAAGTTGACATCTTATAAAAACATTATTCATAAAGAAACATTTAACTGGATCAAGAGGGATTTTCTATTAATGAAACTTTGGGTCTTTAAAATATTCCCCCCTTAAGAAATTTCGCCCTCGAAATTTTCCTTTTCCCACACTAAAACAAATGTGGGTAACTTAGCTTCATCATATCCTCCGACTGCCAAGTTGCTTCTTCAAACTTTTGGTTTCTCCACAACACCTTGACGAGGGGCATTGTCTTATTTCGTAGAACTTTTTCTCTACGATCTAAGATCTTCACTGGTTGCCCCTCATAAGAAAGATCATCTTCCAATTGGACCACCTTGGAAGAGAGTACATGTGAAGGTTCTGGTATGTACTTTCTTAAGAGGGATACATGAAAGACATCATGCACCTTGGCCATAGTAGGTGGAAGTGCTAGTCGATAGGCCACAGCCCCAACACGATCAAGAATCTCGAAGGGGCCGATGTACCTTGGACTCAACTTCCCTTTATTTCCAAACCTCATGACCTTCTTCCACGGAGATATGCGTAAAAAGACCATGTCTCCGACTTTAAATTCAAGGTCTCTTCGAAAATTATCTGCATAACTCTTCTGTCGACATTGGGCTTCCTTGATATGCTGCTGAATGGTTTTCACCTTCTCCACCATTTCTTCGACCATTTCTGGTCCAAGAAGCTTACGTTCACCGACCTCATCCCAACATGCCGGTGTTCTACACCTATTCCCATACAAGGCTTCATATGGTGCCATTTGGATGCTCGAGTGGAAACTATTATTATAAGATAAATCAACCAGAGGAAGATTTTGATCCCATCCTCATTTAAAGTCCATTGAGCATGATCTCAACATATCCTCAAGTGTTTGGATAGTCCGCTCGGATTGGCCATCAATTTGAGGATGATAGTCCGTACTGAAGTTCAGTTCAGTATTCAGAGCATGTTGAAGACTCTTCCAAAACATAGAGGTGAATCTTGGATCTCGGTCAGAAACAATAGATAGTGGTACTCCATGCAACTATACCACGTTCCTGATATATATCCATGCTAGTTGATCCAAAGAGAAATCCTCTCGAATAGCAATGAAGTGTGCAGTCTTTGTAAGACGATCCACAACAAACCAGATTGCATTGTTGCCTTTGGATGTACTTGGAAGTCCAGTGACAAAGTCCATGGTAATGTTCTCCCATTTCCATTCTGGTATGTGCTATGGTCGCATCATCCCCTTAGACTTCTGCCTTTCTGCCTTCACTTGCTGACACACCAGGCACTTTGATGTATATTCAGCAATCTCCTTCTTCATATTATCCCACAAAAAGTTTTCTCAGAGATCTCGATACATCTTTGTGCTCCCTGGGTGAATAGAAAAATTTGAACTATGTGCATCATCCAAAAGTTCCTTCTTCAGCTCCGAACTTGATGGAACACATAGTCTTTTCCCAAACCGCACAATTCCTTCTTCATTAACATTAAACTCTGAGGATTTTCCCTTTTTGATAGCTTCCACTTTTTCTTGGATTCCCGCATAATCCTTTTGAGCATCCTTTAACCTTTCCAAAAGAGATGGTTGAGAAATCATTTGTGAAAGTATTGATGATGTTCCCTTCTTTATGATTCCCACGTCCATCTTCATCAAGTTTAAGAAGATTGAATCCTTTTCAATTCTCATCATTGATAGAATCGTTGGATCCTTTCTACTTAGAGAATCCGCCACCTTGTTCGCCTTCCCAGGGTGGTAATGTATTGAACAGTCATAATCCTTGATGATCTCTATCCACATTCTCTGGCGCATATTAAGCTCTTTCTGTGTGAATATATATTTAAGACTCTTGTGGTCAGTATATATCTCACATTTCTCTCCATAGAGATAATGCCGCCAGATTTTCAAGGCAAAGATCACCGCCGCCAACTCAAGATCATGTGTTGGATAGTTTCGCTCATCGATTTTCATCTTCCTTGAAGAATAGGATATCAATTTATCATTCTGCATCAGCACACATCCTAAGAACTTCTTCGAAGCATCAATGAATACCACAAAAAGCTCCCCACTTGTGGGTAAAGTGAGCACGAGTGCAGTGATAAGCCTCCTTTTCAACTCCTTGAAACTTTCTTCGCATTCATCACTCCAAGAAAACTTTACTCCCTTTCGAGTTATCTTGGTAAGAGGGTTGGACAATCATGAGAAATTTCTCACAAATCGTCGATAATATCCAGCTAACCCCAAGAAGCTACGGATATTAGTTAACGATGATGGCCTCAGCCATCCCTCAATTGCATCTGTTTTGGAGGGGTCCACAGATATCCCATTGCTTGTGATGATATGGCCCAAGAATGAGACTTCCTTCAACCAAAACTCACACTTTCTGTACTTTTCATAGAGCTTCTCCTTGCGCAAAGTCTCCAGTACAGTTCTTAAATGCTCCTCATGGTCCTCCTTGGTTTTGGAGTATATTAGAATATCATCTATAAAGACTAATACAAATTTGTCTAGGTAATGTCTAAAGACTCTATTCATCAAGGCCATGAATATTGCTGGAGCATTGGTGAGTCCAAAAGGCATTATTATGATTTCATATTGCCCGTACCTTGTACGAAAAGCAGTCTTGGGGATATCTTCCTTCTTCACCCTTACATGATAATATCCCGACCGCAAGTCCACCTTGGAGAAGTATTGTGCTCCACGCAGCTGATCAAATAGGTCATCGATTATTTGGAGAGGATACTTGTTCTTTATCGTGATTTTGTTAAGTTCACGATAATCGATGCAAATCCGCATTGACCCATCCTTCTTCTTGATTAGGAGGACTAGTGCACTCCATGGTGATGCACTTGGGCGTATAAACCCTTTATCCAGATTCTCCTGTAGTTGTTTCATCATCTATTCAACCTCAACAACAACCATTCTATATGGATTCTTGGATATTGGTAGCACCCCAGGTATAAGTTCAATTGAGAACTCAACATCTCTTCTTGGAGGAAGACCAGGAAGTTCCTCGGGAAATACTTCAGCGAATTCCCTCAAAATAGGTATTTTTTCAAGGATGGTTTCTTCCTTGGACTCAATCATCTGAGCCAGATATGCGTGCTCATAAGGCAGTAATATCCATGCTTGAGATTGTTGGGTCGAAGGTGATGGCAAGAGGGGGGGTGAATTGCCTTTTTAAAATTAATTAACAATTTAAAACAAATTTAAATGCAGCGGAAAGTAAAATGGGAAGACACAATTGATAACGGAGTTCGGCTTTAAACTCAAGCCTACGTCTCCGCTCCCAACTCAACCATTGGGAGATTTATACGACCGCTTGCTTTTTAATGGTTATAGCAAGAAACCCACTAGCCGTTTTAAGGTAGGCTAGATCACCTTCTTACAGCTTGCTTTTTATTATGGTTGTAGAAAGAAACCCAAATTGAAAGAAGGAAGAAAAAGGGTGGTTGGTTTTAATACAAACCCAATTAAGAACTAAACAATTGAAGTAAATAAGTTAGAACAAACTAGAGGAAGCCTTGAGCGCCAAGAGGTGAGTGTAGTTGATGTAGAGGCAGCCCAAGCTTCAAGGATGGCAATTGGATCTCAAGTAGCCTTTGAGAATTGTCGTAGGAGCCTCAAATGATCAAGATAGCTTTGGTATGCTTCGGTGTATGATTAGTGGTCTTCCCGACATCCATGGACGTCTATTTATAGGAGAAATACTCCCAAATACTTCAATATGGCCGTTGGAGGGCTTTCGGAGCCGTTGGGGATCAAGTAGACAAGTCTGGTCAAGCTCCAACGGCTAGTTTGACTTTGCTTACCGGCTGACCGGTGCTTGTCCACCGGCTGGCCGGTGCCTTGGAAGGTGGAGAGTGCTTCTGCCCAGGAGCCACCGGCTGGCCGGTGAGAAGGCCACCGGCTGGCCGGTGGTGAGACAGTAGGTCTCACTATTTGAAGGAGTTCCACTGGTTGGCCGGTGAGGAGGCCACCGACTGGCCGGTGGTGAGACAGTAGGTCTCATTATTTGATGGAGTTCCACCGGCTGACCGGTGGTGGGACACCGGTTGGCCGGTGGTCTTGACAGAGGGAAGATCCTTCTGTCCAGCCTCCACCGGCTGGCCGGTGCTGAGGCCACCGGTTGGCCGGTGAGGAGGCAGTAGCTGTCCCTTCTGCCCAGGCAGCACCGGCTGGCCGGTGCTGAGGCCACCGGTTGGCCGGTGGACATGAAAACAGTCCACTTTTCCTCCTTTGCCACTTCTTGCTCCTGAAATCATGTCAATTAACAAAAACACTTGAAACAATATTATATCACGATGAGAGTGATTGTGATCATTAAAATCCAAGAGAGAGAGGTACAACAATCTCCCCCTATTTTGATGATCACAATCACAAAAGAGAAAGCGTTTAAAAAGGATAAGCCAAGTGAAAAAGAAATAAGAAACTTTGACTTGGAAAATTTTAGTGATCATTTTAATACAAGAATTTCAATGATGTATTATGTATTGAAAATGATATTAAACTTGAAAGGATTGAAATAAAGAGAATGGTTCATTTTGAAATTGTAACCATAGGTCATTTAAAAGAAACAACTGAAATAAAAAACTTAACCATTTAGAAACAGATTTTGATGAAAGTAAAAAATTAAAATTGAACTTGTTTTAAAAAGAGCATTTAATGAAATAAGTAACTAAGAATGTAATAGAGAGATTTTCTCCCCCTTTGGGATTATCACAATAGGAGGAAAAGTAGGAAAGAAAAATACTAATAAGTAATGACAAAAAGGATGGATAGATAAGATAACTTTAATTCCATAAAAGATGAAACGATACATAGGTTGTTCAAAATACAAATACAAATACAAGCCAAAAAAAAAGGAACGGCTCTATTCACTCCTAGAGGGCCGAGAGTGACGGCGACGCCTGAAGGTCGGAGGAGCAGGAGGAGCCTGGACCGCCTCGAAGCGACGATCGAGAGAATCGATCCGAGAGTGGAGCTGATCAAACTAAGAGCTGAAGTAAGAAAACTGCAAGTCCAGTCGAGTCTCAATCTGATCCTGGAAGCGTAGGAACTGATCAGCCGTCACCGGCAAGCCACCAGCATCAGCAGGAGGGGGCACAGCCTCAGTAGGCTCAGGTGCATCATCACCCTCTCCAGCCTCCTCATCAGCAGCAGCATCAGCCTCACCTTCGCTGTCACCACTTCCTTCCTCTTCATCATCATCACTATCCTCACTGTTTGAAAGAGGATAGGCAGCGGCAATAGCAGGAGGCATGGCATTGGCAGGAGGATGGGAATGAGTCTGAGGAGAGTAGGCCTTGAGAAGACCGTCCTTGTCGACAATCCATTCCTGACGCCAAGGGTGCCAACGGATGTTCATTCGTTGCACCATCATAAAATTCACAATGCTATCCTTCGTTGGCTGCTCGATGGAAGTAGCATGAAGAGTCACATCAAGAAAGGAAAAGATTTTAGTCAAGAGGCGTCCGTAGGGTAGAGTTTTGGACCGGCGCGGGTGCTCAGCCACATAAGTCATGGCCCGGAACAGAAACCGGACCAAATTTAAGTGAATGCCTCTGGTGATAAAAGAGAGAAGATAAATATCAATGAATTTGACATTATCATGATCCCCGAAACGGGGCGCAAGGGAAGTTTGAATGAGGCGCTCAATAATACGATGGTTAAGAGAGAGCTGGGAGAGCTTGACAGTGGGATTTGTGGGCTGCCCTGTGAGATGCTCAAGGGCTACGGCAAGATCAAATTCAGATTCCCGAGGAAACTCCCCCTGAGCAAAAGCATAGGGTCCAACATGAGGAACCCCCAACATCCGGGCAATTTCCACCGAGGTGAAAGTGATGGGTTGCCCAAGAGCAGTGGAGGAGATGGTATCAATGTCATCAGAAACGGACCACGTCAAATGAGCATAGAACTCTTTGACAAGAAGAGGATAAATGACATCCTTTTCGGGTGGCTCAAAAAATGAATGCCAATGTTGATACTCAATAATTGAAAAAAGCTCGAGACGAGCAGAAGAAAGCCAAGGATAGTCAATTACCCTACCCGGCAGAATAACTTTGTCATGCCAAATGTCCGGGAGTTGAGGGATGGAAGGAGGAGGAGGAGCTTCTTGAGCGATTCCCTTGCCTTTGCGTGTAGAGCGAGGTCCCATGATGGCAAAAGGGAGAAAATGAAGAAAGAGATTAATAGAAGAAGGATTTTGAGAGAGCAAGGAGGAGGAAGAAGGCTAGGGCAAGGAGGGAGAGGCTGGCTGGACGAGGCGCACGAGAGGGAGAGATAGAAATATGAGGGGAGGGGTTTAAATTGATTTTTAACCCTTTCCCCGTCCGGCCCAAAAAACAAAACCCGACACCACCGGTTAACCGGTGATGTACCACCGGTTGACCGGTGGTATTGAAAAAAAAATTGAAAAAAAAAATAAAATAAAATAAAAAGAGTTTTAAAAACTTAAAAAGAGATAAAAGCAAGCCAAAAAGAGTCAAATATTTAGTAGTGCTCATTGATGAATCATTCCTAACTCCCCCTTAATAAAATAAAAACGTTCAACTGGGAGCGGTTTGGTAAAGATATCAGCTAATTGGAAATCAGTGGAAATGAAGTCCAAAGTGATATCCCCTTTTTGAAAATGGTCACGAAGGAAATGATGTCTTAAGTATATATGCTTAGTCCTAGAATGTTGTATTGGATTCTTAGAGATACTAATGGCACTAGTGTTGTCACACCGTATAGGGACATGATCGTAGGAAAGGCCATAATCCAAGAGAGTGTGCTGCATCCAAATAATTTGGGCACACCAATTGCCAGCGGCTACATACTCGGCCTCGGCAGTAGAAAGAGAAACACAATTTTGCTTCTTGCTACTCCACGAAACAAGGGACTTGCCTAGCAGATGACAGGTTCCACTAGTACTCTTACGATCTAATTGACATCCGCCAAAATCAGCATCCGAATAAGAAGATAGTTCAAAAGAAGTATTTGAGGGATAAAATAAACCAAGATTTTTGGATCCTTTTAAATACTTAAAAATTCTTTTGACCGATTTAAGATGGGATTCTTTAGGATTGGCTTGAAAACGAGCACAAAGGCAAACACTAAACATGATGTCAGGACGGGTCGCAGTTAGGTAAAGTAGACTCCCGATCATACTCGTATAAAGCTTGTTATCCACCGGTTTCCCGGCTTCATCTAACGTAAGCTTACATGAAGTACTCATGGGTGTACTAATTTCCTTTACTTGATCCATACCAAAATGACTTAGAAGCTCGTTTGTGTATTTTCTTTGGCTTAGAGAAATACCTTTTGAATTTTGAAAGATTTGAAAACCAAGAAAAAATTTCAATTCTCCCATAAAACTCATTTCAAATTCTTTTCTCATTAAATCTAAAAAATTAGTACAAAGAGATTCTTTGGTAGAACCAAAGATAACATCATCAACATAAATTTGGACTATTAAAAGATCTTTTGAAGTGTGTTTTAAAAAGAGGGTACAATCGGCTTGACCCATTTTGAAATCATTTTCTAAAAGAAATTTTGTTAACCGCTCATACCAAGCCCGAGGGGCTTGCTTTAAGCCATAAAGAGCCTTGGTTAACTTAAAAACATGATTTGGAAATTTTGGATCTTCAAAACCGGGAGGTTGTTCAACAAAGATTTTTTCAGAAATAAAACCATTTAAAAAAGCACTTTTAACATCCATTTGAAAAAGCTTAAAATTTAAGTGGGCGGCGAATGCCAACAAGATCCTAATGGATTCTAACCTAGCAACGGGGGCAAATGTTTCACCATAATCGATTCCTTCTTCTTGATTATAGCCCTTAGCTACTAGGCGAGCCTTGTTCCGGGTTATGTTTCCTTGATCATCAAGTTTGTTCCTAAAAACCCATTTAGTGCCAATAATTGGATGATCATTGGGTCTTTCATAAAGAGTCCAAACATTATTTCGAGAGAATTGATTTAGTTCCTCTTGAATTGCAAGAACCCAATTCTCATCATTAATGGCATCATTAACGGTTTGAGGTTCTAGGTGAGAAATGAAGGCTTGATGTTCAACTTCATTGAGGATAGATCTTCTAGTTCGGTTACCGGCTTGAAGGTCACCTATGACATTTTCTAAAGGATGGTCTCTAGAAGGTTTCCAAACCTTAGGCAAGGTGGAAGGTGAAGAAGGTGAAGAGGGTTCTTGATGGTCATCCTCCTTGGGAGGAGAAGAGGAATCATTCAAATGAAGCTTTTCAAGCTTATCTTCAACATCCTCAATGACCGGGTGAGGTTTTGGAAGAGTTTCATCAAATTTGACATGAGATGATTCTTAGATGGTTTTTGAACGTTTATTGAAGACACGATAGGCTTTGATTGAGTTGGAGTACCCAAGAAAAATACCTTCATCGGATTTGGCATCAAATTTCCCTAGGTTATCTTTTGTGTTAAGGATAAAGCATTTACACCCAAACACTATAAAATAACCAACTTTGGGCAATTTGCCTTTCCAAAGTTCATAGGGGGTTTTTTTAAGAAGGGGTCTTACAAGGACTCTATTAATAGTATAACAAGCAGTGTTTACCGCCTCGGCCCAAAAATATTGAGGGAGGTCGAATTCACTAAGGAGGGTTCGAGCGATTTCTTGGAGAGTTCGGTTTCTCCTTTCAACCACTCCATTTTGTTGAGGAGTCCTAGGGGCAGAGAAGGTGTGATTGTATCCTTGAGAGGAACACAATTCATCGAATTCTTTGTTCTCGAATTCACCACCATGATCACTACGAAGAGATATGATTTTATATCCTTTTTCGTTTTCTACTTTCCTAGAGAATTTCAAAAAGGTTTTGCAAGCATCATACTTATGGGCTAAAATGAAAACCCAAGTAAAACGAGAAAAGTCATCAAAAATAACTAAGGTATAGGATTTTCCACCTAAGCTTGCTACGGGAGTAGGACCAAAAAGATCAAGATGAAGGAGTTCAAGAGATTTTGAGGTGGACACTTCCTTCTTAGATTTGAAAGAAGACTTGTGTTGCTTACCAAGTTGGCATGGCTCACAAATCAAATCTTTCTTAAATTTAAGTTTAGGAAGGTCACGGATGAGCTTGTTCTTATTAAGCTTTATAAGTGAATGAGAGCTACAATGCCCCAATCTTCTATGCCAAAGCCAAGACTCATTGTCAAGAGAACTTAAACATTTAACATTTTGGCTAGCTAGAGATTTTAAATCAATAATGTAAACATTTTGAAAACGGGAAGCAGAAAATATCAACTTGTTTTGAAAATCAAACACATTGCATAAATCATTTTGAAAATTGACTGAAAAACCACTATCACAAAGTTGACTAATGCTAATTAAATTATGCTTTAAACCTTTAACTAATAAAACATCTTTAATAAAAGAGGAGCTACCAAAACCAATGGTACCTATTCCGACGATCTTGCTTTTTGAGTTATCACCAAAGGTGACATATCCTCCATCGAATTCTTCAAGTGAGTTGAACTCGGAGGGATCGCCACACATGTTCCTTGAGCAACCGCTGTCGAGATACCACGAGCCTTTAGAGATCCTACTCTTTTGGCGTTTATCCTACAAAATCAAGAAAGAAGAGATTTTGGTACCCATATAAGTTTGGGTCCGGAAAGATTAGCAAAAAGAGACTTTTGAACCCATAATGTTCTAGAGGGATTCCTTCTATGATACTCATCCGAGTAGGTAATGGATTTTGGTCTTCCATACCTAGCATTTTTACAATCACATTCATAAATCATGTGACCGGTCTTTTTACAATAATTACAAAATTTGTATTGAGAGCTCCCCCTTACAAAAGTAGTGGGTGCCCTAGAAAAAGTGGATTTCTTGTTATAGCCAAGTCCATGTGTAGTTCTAGCCGAACGCTGAGAACCTAGAAATTTAGTTAAGTTTTGTTCACCTTGGGTGAACTTGGCAAGAGATTCCTTCAAATCCTTAATGGTAGAATTTAATGAATCTACATTTGGAATATTTTTGACTTTAAGGGCAAGCTCCTCATTCTCTTTGAGAAGATTGTCTTTTTCGGAAATAAGAGTTTTGTTTTTCTTTTTCAAGGTCCAAAATTTTGAGGTAAGTTCGTGAAAACCTTCCTCTAATTGATCTCTTGCATTTTGGAGTTCTTCATAAGACATATCATTATCAAAAGAAGAAGATGAGGAAGAAGAGTGAGAAGAAGAGTGAGAAGAGGATACCTCATCAAATGCCATTAGGCATTTTCCACCTTCATCGCTTGAGTCGCTTGAAGACATGGAGTCATCACTTGCACTCCATGTTGATGCTTTGAAGGCCTTCTTGTTTTTCTTTTCTTTTAACCTTTTCATGAAAATGGGGCACTCCGGTTTGATGTGGCCTTTCTTTCCACATTCAAAGCAAGTGATTTCTTTCTCCGCCTTTGTCTCTTCCTTTCGTGCCTTTTGAAATTTCTTCTTTTTCTTCATGAACTTGCTCATTTTCCTTGCTAGTTGAGCCATCTCGGATTCACTATCATCGGAGGAGCTTTCTTCCTTTGCCTTGAAAGCTATGTTCTTTTTCTCCTTGAAGATCTTTCCTTCTTTATCGGCTTGCCTCTTCATGGTAATCTCATAAGTCATGAGTGACCCTATGAGTTCTTCAACCGGCATCTTCTTGACATCTTTCGCTTCTTGGATTGCCGTCACCTTTGGTGCCCAAGAGCTTGGTAGGACCCAAAGAATTTTCTTGACCATTGTTTCTGCTGAAACATCATCACCAAGGGACTTTCTCCCATTGCAAACATCAGTAAAACGAGTAAACATTTCGGTGATTGACTTGTGTGGGTGCATTGTGAAACTCTCAAAGTCTTGACGATACATATCTAACCTAGTGTCTTTGACTTTGTTAGTGCCCTCATGGGTCACTTCCAAAAGTTTCCAAATTTCGTGTGAGGTGGTGCAAGTAGAAATACGATTAAACTCATTACGGTCTAACCCACAATGAAGAGAATTCATGGCTTTTCCATCAAGCTCAAAATTGGCAATGTCTTCGGGGGTCCATTTTGATTCATCCTTACTAGAAAGAGTGTAGCCTTGCATAACAATTCTATATATAGGATAGCCAATGCTTCTAAGAAAAGTAATCATTCGTGTTTTCCAATATGTGTAATCGGTTCCATCGAAGTATGGAGCCCGAGTCATGGAATACCCTTCGGGTGCTTGTGAGAAAGAAGCCATCACTATGGATTTTTCATTTGTAACCGGTTAAGGTATTACACAAACGCTCCCTCTGATACCAAATGTTGGGTCGAAGGTGATGGCAAGAGGGGGGGTGAATTGCCTTTTTAAAATTAATTAACAATTTAAAACAAATTTAAATGCAGCGGAAAGTAAAATGGCAAGACACAATTGATAACGGAGTTCGGCTTTAAACTCAAGCCTACGTCTCCGCTCCCAACTCAACCGTTGGGAGATTTATACGACCTCTTGCTTTTTAATGGTTATAGCAAGAAACCCACTAGCCGTTTTAAGGTAGGCTAGATCACCTTCTTACAGCTTGCTTTTTATTATGGTTGTAGCAAGAAACCCAAATTGAAAGAAGGAAGAAAAAGGGTGGTTTGTTTTAATACAAACCCAATTAAGAACTAAACAATTGAAGTAAATAAGTTAGAACAAACTAGAGGAAGCCTTGAGTGCCAAGAGGTGAGTGTAGTTGATGTAGAGGCAGCCCAAGCTTCAAGGATGGAAATTGGATCTCAAGTAGCCTTTGAGAATTGTCGTAGGAGCCTCAAATGATCAAGATAGCTTTGGTATGCTTCGGTATATGATCAGTGGTCTTCCCGGCATCCATGGACGTCTATTTATAGGAGAAATACTCCCAAATAATTCAATATGGCCGTTGGAGGGCTTTCGGAGCCGTTGGGGATCAAGTAGACAAGTCTGGTCAAGCTCCAACGGCTAGTTTGACTTTGCTTACCGGCTGACCGGTGCTTGTCCACCGGCTGGCCGGTGCCTTGGAAGGTGGAGAGTGCTTCTGCCCAGGAGCCACCGGCTGGCCGGTGAGAAGGCCACCGGCTGGCCGGTGGTGAGACAGTAGGTCTCACTATTTGAAGGAGTTCCACCGGCTGGCCGGTGAGGAGGCCACCGGCTGGCCGGTGGTGAGACAGTAGGTCTCATTATTTGATGGAGTTCCACCGGCTGACCGGTGGTGGGACACCGGTTGGCCGGTGGTCTTGACAGAGGGAAGATCCTTCTGTCCAGCCTCCACCGGCTGGCCGGTGCTGAGGCCACCGGTTGGCCGGTGAGGAGGCAGTAGCTGTCCCTTCTGCCCAGGCAGCACCGGCTGGCCGGTGCTGAGGCCACCGGTTGGCCGGTGGACATGAAAACAGTCCACTTTTCCTCCTTTGCCACTTCTTGCTCCTGAAATCATGTCTATTAACAAAAACACTTGAAACAATATTATATCACGATGAGAGTGATTGTGATCATTAAAATCCAAGAGAGAGAGGTACAACAGAGATGATGGAGCTAAAGGATATTCATCTTCCTCCTGACACTTGTAAAGAATCGGGGGTCAATTCTCCATATGGAGTGTGATTTCCCTCTCCCGACAA
Source organism: Viscum album (assembly GCA_963277665.1). Classification (NCBI taxonomy): domain Eukaryota; kingdom Viridiplantae; phylum Streptophyta; class Magnoliopsida; order Santalales; family Viscaceae; genus Viscum; species Viscum album. Next base: position 1,434,849,325 of record OY728141.1, read on the forward strand.
TTTATGTTGGCTCTATATAAGGAAAGCCAATCCATGCCAAAAATTGCATCAAATTCCACCAAAGGGAGTATGACAAGGTTCTCCGGGAAATTCAATCCACAGATTATAACAAGGGAGGACTTATATTCATGGGATGCAATGATTGCCCCATTTGTCGTACTCACCGACATCTTAACTTACATGATTTGTGGTGGTGCAGGGATTGTTCTAATAAACTTTTGAGATATAAAAGAATGCGTAGAACCTGAATCAAAAAGTACGTTTTCTATTCTTGAATGAATAACTAGCGTACCTGTCACCACTTCGTTGTCGGGGTTCACTTCGACAGAAGTGATGGAAAAAGTTCTTCCTTGCTGTCTTGGAGGTTGCTGGTTGCCTCCGATAACCCTTGGATTAGGGAACTGATTTGCAAAATGACCCGGTTCATTGCATTTGTAGCATTGAACAATGCGTTGAGGTTCGAACGGATCATTACTCTCCTCTATCGCAGCCGCGGATCCTTCTTGCTGACAGTTAACAGCTAGGTGCCCTTCTCTTCCACACTTGAAGCATTTTCTTGTCCCCCGAAGGCAATTTCCAGGGTGCTTCTTTCCACACTTTTGGAAAGTGGGGTGATGGAACTTCTTAGCGCCGTTGGATTTATCCATCGGACCTCCAGCATTGAAGTCCACCTTACGCTTCTTGTCCCCATGATACCCATGTGATTCTCCGATCTCCATTTCAACCTTGAGGGCACATCAGACAATTTCCTCATAGCTGTCGAGGTCACGGATCGCTAATGCTTTCCGCAAGCTAGGCTTCAGCCCACCAAAGAAGCGGTCAACCATGCATTCGGGAGTAACGACAAAGCCGGAAGCGTATCGTGCATGCCTTGTGATGTTTTCCTCGTACGCTCCCACAGATTCTTCATCTTTCTTCTTGAGGGAAAGGAAGTCCCTTTCCATCTTAAGACGGAGGGTGCGCGGAAAATATTTATCGAAAAACATCTTCGGGAATTCCTTCCATTCCAAAGCCTCAAATCTCCTCCTCAGGCTTCGTATTTTTGATCAACGTCCACCATTGATCAGCTTCACCCTCCATACGATAAGCTTCCAGGAGAACCTTCTCTTGTTCAGAACATTGAAGGATAGAGAAGATCTTTTCAATGGAGTTGATCCATTGCTCAGCGATCGTGCGATCAGATGATCCACTAAAAGTAGGAGGCCTTTGTCTCATGAAGCTCTCGATAGTGACTTGTTCTTTCTTAGGGGGGGTTGAACGTTCCTCTTGACCAGAGTTTCTATTCAAAACTTGAGTTAGCTGAGAGAGAAGTATGACAAAGTTCGCAATTCCCGCTCCCATTTGATTGGGAAACTCATAAGTACAATCATCACACTGATCTTCACAACGGTTGTTAGCCCGAGTTCTCCTATTACCGACCATTGGATGGAATAAAAGGAAAGTTAGGGGTAACACATAAAGGGTAATCCAGAGACAAAAGTTGATGACTTATAAATAAACTTTAATCTCTTTAACTCATGAGTCTATAGGATTCAATCCAGGCTTTTCATGATCTTACTTCTAACATATATTCTTAGGGGCATTTTCCCCTTAATAAGGGTTCATAATAAGATTGTGAATTTATCAAAACATATCCCCCAGGAGTGTCGTAACCAAGAGTGCAGCAAGGCCCGTTGTCGTGCACCAGTTCCCGTTCGAGTCTAGCTCAAAGCGGTGTTTTCAGGTTTTACCCCTAGGATACATCTGTGCCAGAGCTGCCTCTACCTACTTATATCCATACATGGATGTATTTGTTTGATAAACCACTTACTTAGTATTTACCAAAACATAGGGATGTTTTTCTATGCTTAGTCTTGTATCTAAGGCTTTACTAGGGTTTCCTAATCCCAAAAATAACTAAACCTATCCTCTGATACCAACTACGACAACCCTGCTTTTTATTACAACTTAAGCATGCTTTATTACATAAAACTTCACTTGATACAATAAAGAAGATCGAGAGGTTTAGTGTCTTTGGGGATTAGGACCATTACATAAAAACATTAAACTTGAAATACAACATCTTTATTGAAAACATCCTTTACATGACCACTACATTCCTTCGTACTTAGCATTAAATGGGATAACCTGAGGACATGCATAAGAAAAGGGTGAGCTATAAAGCCCAGTAAGGGAGTACACAATTAATCAAATGAGGAGTACAATACATGTTAGGCAATAGGAACATAAATAGAGAATTAGAGTAACATGAACATAAAGGCATGATAAAGCATGGTAACCATAACATGGAAATGTGGCAACAACACTTAACATTGAATTAGCATGAGCCAAGGCTCATTGCACATGGAGCATGAGTAAACCCTCATTGCACTTGAATCACGAGTAAACCCTCTTTGAACTTGAATTAGCATGATTCAACACTCATTGCACATGACATATCATGATACTATACTTTACCCAATGCATTGGAGCTCTATAAGGGCCCACCCTTCTTAAACATTTCATTTCATGCATAAGTGTGCCACATGGATCATAAAACATGGATTCATAAAACATAATAATTTATTCCATGATAAAGGAATGTGGAATTCCTACATTAAACTTTATATTCAATTAGTAAATGTGCATAAAGGTGAATAACCTTGATGGAGAAATGAGCATGGTATTCACTAGACAATGATATTGGCTTAGAAGATCGGTGTGATTTCGGCAGCGTAACAGCCTGACATAAGAATTCATAAAAAGGGTTGATGAGAGAGAAAGGGGTTCCTCATCATATTTACATGTAATGGACAGTAAGGAGGTCATATATATACATGTCCCAACAATTAAAAAGGAATTTAGATTCATGATACAAAAGTATTTATTGAATATAAAAGAGGAGAAAAAGGTTTCTTTCAGAATTTCGGCATAGTAACGGGTGTACATGAGACGCTTTTAATGAGAGAGAAAGGGGTCTACCATCATTCAAACAATAAGAGGGAAGTATGGGAGAGGTGCAAAACCATACCCAAACATTCATAATTGAAATTAATAGGGAAATACAACTTAATGAAAATTGACAAAAATGTGAAAGGAAGAAAAAACCCTTACTTGAAAGTGTGCTTCCAAAGGATAGAGAGAGGCTTGTGAGAGACTTCTTGGGAGATTGGGGCACCTTGGGAGGATTCTAGAGAGAGTGGGGCAGAGTTTGGACGAACTGAAAGGGATTTTAGTGAGGAGGAAGTGCGAGCTTGGGTGGGTTTATATACGAAAGGTGAGAGAATTATTTATTATTTAGGTTTGGGACCCCTCATATTAAAATAATCCAAACCACAAACCATCCCATGGTATTTGACCATGGTTTCTGGAAAAGGAAAGAGGAAAACAATATTTTACAAGGCCAAGGTCCGAACTTATTAAAAAATTAGGGTTGCTTATGTGGATGTGAGTCACACTCCCATGGAAATTAATTTAAAAAGGCAAAGTGTTGAATAAGTCTTGAGGGCTCCATTAATGCTTTGAAAAGTAAGTCAAACAAACCCAAAACCTCATTATTTTAATGATAAAACACATATTGGCCGAACATAATGATTATGTTATTTTATTACACCACCATTGGGTCATTATGATGTCATAAAACACATTATATAATTAAATGGTATTTAATTTTTACCCAAAAATTTGACTGTCTCAGAAAATTATGAAAAATTCCCCGTTGGATAATTTCGACGTTCTGATTCAAAAAAATAAAATTTATTTTATCTAAATAATTTTCTAAATATGTGAATTTTCATTTTTAAAATAAAAACTGACATTTATAAAAAATTCACGGGTTTTGATAGAAATGGCTTTCAAACCTTAATAAAAATTTTAATTGCATTCATAAAATTATAAGATCATTATATTTAATAAAAATTAATTTAATATTAATAATAATATTTTATTAAAATATTATTTAATTCAAAAAGCCTTTAATTTAATAAAATATAATTCTCAGTTAAATAATAACTAAAAACACCATTTTTACTTTAAAAACTAATTACAATGTATCAAAAATGACTAGAAATTATATTCATTATTATATACAAAAATAATGTACATGAACACGGTGCTACTTATTTGTTACATAACCCCTTAAAATAGCCGCATAAGACCTAAGGGTAAGGTGTGCGATGGTGACAGACTCTTGGGGAAGCTCGGATAACATCGCTCGAGTGGTAATTTCAATCAACTTCTACTTTTCCCGTAGACGATCACGTTCGAGCTTGACTTGATGAAGCTCAACTTGGGCTTGGTCAAGGGCAAAGACCAAAGACGCCACCTCTTTTTCGAGTTCTGACAAATGGGCTTCATAAGGGGCAATTATACTGGATGAGGCCATCGCTTCCTTTGTCTGAGTAGAAATGGGTTCTTTAAAGCCTTATATTTATACAACTTAGATGATCCCTGTTCAATGGATAAAAAAGTAACGATCACAAATCTTAACGTAAAACTAAAGAAGTTGACATCTTATAAAAACATTTTTCATAAAGAAAAATTTAACTGGATCAAGAGGGATTTTATATTAATGAATCTTTGGGTCGTTACATTTGAAGTATGTATGACCACATGGACTGGTGACATCAAACCATGATCATTTTCGACTCAAGTAAAAAATATCAACAAGACAGTCAATATGAACTTAAATAATAATGTAATTTTTATAACATTGTAATAAATTATATAAAAGAAATAATATACATTAAAATTTTCTCCAGAAATTCAAAATTAACATATGTTTATTATTCAGAAATATAAAGGTTTTATGTGATGAGTCGGACTCATGGTAAGGGACGTCGTCTCTATATCCTTTCATTGAGGAATATTTGAAAATATACACATAATTATATTATATGGTGTATAACCAACCCTTTGACTATTAATTTCAATCAACCATTTTCAGAGTAGAGTATTTTTTATACGAACCATTTCAATAAATTAGAAAAGTAATTTTTTTAACGTATGCTGCAACAATAAATTCTCACCTTCTGTAATTGTTATTTGTTATTTTCCTTCCTCTATAAGAGTTAATATTTTTAAAAGGAAAAAAGAAATACCTTAATACATTTTTGTGTATTTTGGTATTGAATCTTTTTTTTGAAAATATATTGATTACATCAATATCTTGAAATGTTTTCTTGTGTTTGAAAAAGAAATTTTCTCCATGAAATATTGATAATTGAAATCTTTTATGTGTTATGATTATATAATAGTACTTGTAAATTTTATGGGTGGTTATGTTATAATCCCATGATGGGTGGTTTCATGCTAAACCAAGGACGGGTGGTTATGTTATAACCTCTGATGCATTGGGTATGGAAGTCGGCCGTATGGATATTCCATTTAGTGATATGTGTGGAAGTATATCGAATGGTTATTTTATTTACAGATAATTATGTCCCAAGTTACCTTTATATGATATGTGTTATTTCAATGGGTTTTATAGTAATATTATTATTTAAAAAAATATATTAAATGATCCTATTTTCAATGATGTGTATTTACTACTTCTTATAAGTGAAAAGTATTACTCTATGATATAGTCTTCATGGTTTACATTTATCGCAAGACTAATTGTTTTCCTTATTTATGTATCCATTTCTGAGATTTTTTATTCTCATCTCATGTTTTGAAATGTTTTTCATACGACATAACAAGGTTTTTATTCATGTCTAGGATCGACTAAAATCTATGTTGTTTAAACACAAAATGAAACCAATATTTCTTTTTATAAGTTTTTGTTTAAAAAAAAATGGATAGTGAGTATAAGTGTATACTTATTAATATTTAAGTTGTTATTTATGAGTTATGGCCTAATTTTATAAATATATAAACCTAAAAAGATCCTCGATGTGATCTAACATCAAATTATTGAATTAACTAAAGAATATGTATTGTTTAAGGAGAGAGCCTTATAGTTGGTAACATAGGTCAGTTAACATAACTTAAGATGTAGGGTTTTATTTATTAATAAGTGATACGTTTTATATAACCTTAATGGTTGAAAAGTAGAAAGAGTCATATTTACTTTAGATAAATTGAATGAGTTTTTAGATTACATAAATAAGTATATCTTATTGTTTATCATCCTCAATAGATAGTATATGATGATTTTATTGATATACTCACACTAACATTTTTTGTTTTAGTTAATGGCCAGATCCAATATGAACCAAAGTAATAATATATGTGAAGGAAAATGTGGGGGTTCATTGAATAAACAACTATATGAAATAGCAACTCAAATGATAACTGTCATCGTTATTCTAAACCAACTATCAGGAGTCATGAATAACGACTGAAACCTTGTTGATTTTTCTAATGCATATTATATGAGAAAAATTTATCCCTATGTAAGTTCATGTAATGATCATAAGGTAAGATTATTCATCAACATCTGTTTCAAGGATGTGGAAAGAAACACTTAGGAAAGATGTTTTGAAGGGACCAGAAGGTGTTATTGATGTGGTAATGAAGGTTATGAAGTAACAACCTACCTAGGAAAACATGAAGAACCCATTTGACTCAAGAAAAATAAATATGTTAATTTTCTGTTATAAATTTAATTTTTTAAATATGGGGAGTATTTTCATTATGAAAATAAATTTCCGACGAAGAAGGTTCATGAATGGGATTAGGAGGACCAAACAAACATATGTTTAACAATATCTAATGTCATTTTAATTGAAGATTAAGAAACTGAAAATTACCTATGAAAGGTATTGATTATTTCTTGTCTAATGTGTTCACATTGTTTAATAAGAATACATGATTCATGTTTTTTGAGGGAAGGAAATATTTATTAAAGAATAATATGGAAAATCATGGTTAATGGATCCTGGAGAAAAACTAATAATTAAAAATTTCTATATATAAACGATGAAAGGGTTACGATAGAATATAGGGTGATAAAATGTATAAAAGTATTAATAATCTTTTGATGATGGGATTAATTTGGAAGATATTATTGTAGTATGTGTAACACGAAAGGTTGTTATATGAAAATAATATTCAAGGAAGAATTGTCTTTTATTTTGTGGAAATATTTATAGAGTAATGGATAACCTTTATATGATCTTTTATTCTGAGGTAATTATGGGATATTACATTTTAGGATGAAAAATATAGGAAATGAGGTAAAGGTTTAGATTATAATATATTATTATTATATATGTATATTTTATCTCATTTTGGGAATTATATATGAATTATATAGTAATAAAAAAAATAACCTCTAGGAAGGGTGAAAACTCATTGCGTCAGATAAGGCCATGGGGTTCAATCCCACAACCGAAGTGTGATAAGACTTTATTGCATACTACTAGCTTACGTGAAGTCCCAAGTTAGTAATAAATTTTATTTTTAGTTAAACTAGTTTATTGAAAATGATGTTGATAATTTTAGGTACACATGTTTTATCAAATGGATATCTTTTGTATTGGATAATGATATAGGGATTGAGTGTTACATATTATTTTGGATGAAATTTTATTTTTTCAGAGCCCTTTATGCCTATAGAAAATAGAATACTATGGTATTTTATTTTAGGATTAATGGTTGAATTTTATTTTAGAATAATCTTTTTTTTATAGAGGAATTATGGAAATTTGGGTTATTTATTGTAATGATTTACTTATCTTCAGGAAAATTTTATTAGGTTAATTATTTTTTGGTATGATACATTAAATGTGTATGATGTTATTTGATGATAAATGTTAAAATTTATCTTGGAAGAATATGTTTTCAAATCCATCTAATTTTTGTGTTTCAATTTTAGTTAGGATTATTTTGAGGGATTTTATAGACTATTATTTATCCAATGGTCTTTGATGAACATTGGATATTACTGTATATTTTTTTATTAAATGTAGTTTTTATTCATACAATGGTTTATTCTTTTGGGGGAATTATCTAATTTTATCCTAATTTTTTTTGGGTCAACATTTCAAGACATGATGAATATATAGTTAATATTTTTGGGATTTTGTGATTCTCTATAAGTTCATTCTACTCATTCATGTGAGACCAGTTCATCTTGAATACTCACCCAATCTAATAGCCCTAAGGAATTTATTATTGATTTTGATAACTCCCCTTTCAAGGGATGAGGGGGAAACTGTAGAATCCCATAGGCTTAGAGATTACATGACCTGCAGGTCTTAGGAAATATACAGACTATACGTGCAATTTCTCCCACTAACTTCTTAATCATGATATTAGCTCTCCACTATTGCATGGCTTGTTGGGATTTGTTTTCCCATGCATGCACATTATTGTATCGATGGAAATTCTATACCCTATCATTCTTGAAAATCTACTTAGCTTATAGTCTGGTGAGTGCTCCTGCTCTGATCCCCATATTGAGTTTTCTCTTTGTAGAGTCTCAAAGGTCATTTAAGCAAATTTCTGGTGGCCCCATGGCCTTGAGGTGGCCCTAAATCCTTTCTATCCTAAAGGTCTTGGGTGGACCAAAGGCCTTAAAGGACCCGAGGACCATACCAAGGGCCCCAAAACCAAAACATATGAATAGTTCCAGCTACTATAGTGCCGAACAATTTCTTCAACAATACTGCTACAGTACCAACGAAAATTTATGTCTCTTTCAGGTTTTGACCTTTGGCCTCTTCAATACACATAATTTGGAAAAAAGATCAGTTTGTGGTTGATATTTATTAAAGGATTAAACTCTACTTAACAAGTAATATTTTTTCATTATGTTATTATTCACTCTCTTAAATAAATTCCCCATATTTATGAAAAGGATCTTAAAACAATAACATTGTCAGTTTAGTTTTTCTACATCAAAATAAAAGACCATTTAACCCATCACATGTTTGTGATTTTTTATTGTAAAATTTATCCTTATCATATTTTATATCACTCTCCATCAGATCGTGGAATTTATTCTTCCTTCATTATCAATGTTTTTCAGCATGGAATCTGGGTATGTGTTTTCTCTAGTGACCTTTGTACTGAATTTTTTTTCTTTTAAAGTGGTAGTTTTATTAACCATTTTTTCGATACATGACTACAATAAAAGTATTTTAAAAATTCATACCCTAGTTACTGAAAAAATAAAATTGTGAGGATGAAATTTAAAAAATGGGGGAGGATGTAATATCCCATGTTTTAAGAAAGAACCAATATTTTCAATAGCATATAAGATATTCTGTATTGAGCTTAAATGAACAACAAAATATTATTATTTAAATGTCACCGTTACAACCTAGAAGTCGGAATGGATTGAATAAATAATTTTAATTTATTTATGAAAATATTTTTTAAACATTTATGTAATTAATTTTTTTAATAAAATTATTAATAAATGAAAATAAAACCCTTTTTAAAAGTAAATTTTTTTCTAAAAACTATTTAAAAACAAATAAGTGAGTGTATAAAATAATAAAATCACTATTTATGGATTCTATGAACAAATAATATATAAAATATATTCAATTTAATTTTCAAAATTCATATTATATGTTTCCTAGAAAATATTTAATAACAAAATCAATTTTTAAGCATTAAATGAGTATTTTTTAGAAATGGCATTTTTATCATCTTTTGATGATGAACAAATTTAGAATCTTGATTTTGAAAATTTTATATTGTCAAGTTGAAAAAATAAACATCTTATTTAGAATTAGCACATCAAAACATAGTTTGGTTGAATTTGGGTATTTTTTTGATAAAATTAATTTTTAATTAATAGTAAAAAATACATCATTTTAATTAAAACCCACCATTCAGTTTAAAATTTTTATGTTGTTATATTTTCATTTTAATAATTTTTAATTTTTAGTTATATTATATTTTTATCATTTAATCTAATTTTGGTTATTGTAAGTAATTTCAATTCTAAATTTGATATAAACACATGTTAATCTTTTGAAGGTTTTTACCTTCAAAAAATTTGATTTCTCGTTTTGACTAGATGAATTAATTTTAAATTAATAACTAATACTTATGTATTTTGAATTTGGAAAAATGGATTCTCTATTTGGAGTTAGAAGGTCCAAATTATGTAAATTGGTCCCTTTTGTTTTTTGACATGATGAATATTAAATTTACTAATTATTTTTATTTACCACGGTCAAAGGGTAGATTTGGTAAATAAGGGTAAAAATAAAATTATAATAATATAAAACTACCCTAAAACATTTCTTAATAATATTTTATGATATATGGATGATCAATAAACCCCTTGTAATTATAAATTTTCCTTTGGAATCCACTTTGTTGCGATTATGGTCCTTAAATATTAATTTAAAGTGAAGGAATATATGTTACAAATATATATCTTCGAAGTAAAAAAATATTAACATGTGGTTATATAAGTGATTTATTAGACTATAAATATTCATTTGAATGACAAAACTATTTCCTACATCATGGTATTTTATTTATAATTTTTAGGCATTAAATAACTAAATTTAATTATGAGACAATGACGATGTAGTGATTTATTTTTTTATGAATGAATCAAATAAATGATATTATAAATATTAAAATAAATATAATTTTACATAATTTATGTAAAATTTGATTTTATAGGTTAATATGAGATGTTATAAGACTATTCAATAGGTTTTTTGAAGTAACTATCACGAACCCATCCAGGCCACCATCCGACCAGACACCCAACCTAGTCTGAGGCAAGGCCCGAAGGGAATTCCGATCCCTAGAGGATAGAAACTTGTTTTGAGATTAAATATAAACCAGTTGTGAATGATTTTCCCTTTAAAAAAGATAGATAAATAAAAATAAACATAAAAGAAAGACAAATAAAATAAGATGAATTGAATAAACTAACATCTTAAGAAAAGGAATAAACTAATTAACAAGACATGCCTCAACTATCCCCATGGGTCACTATGGAACACAAACCACACTCGTTGCAAGTGCAATTCAAAACTAGACCCTGGAACTGAAAAGATAAAGTAGGAATGAGCATTGAGATTCTTAGTCGGAATAATATAGTATAACAAAACCCTATCCCTCTACCTATTAAAAGAAACACAAAACATCCTAATCTGAAAATAAGACATAATAATATAATGTTTAACATTATTTTCAATTTAAATTAACGGGATTTCATTTTTAAAAAATGAATTTCTCTTCCAATTTTTTTTCAAAATATGTTCCAATAATACATTAACATTTCCAAATAAAAGGAGACCAATTTAGATTAAAAATATGGTTTTCACAAAAGAGGTAACAAGAATGAATGAACTGAATTGATAATAATATCACAAGCCAAATGGGAAATCCCTAAGAAGCTATTATTATAAGGGGACCTAGGATCCTTGTACCTCAGTGAATCATTGTATATGATCCATGACGAAGCTCATTCTCATACACGATCCACTAGTAGGGAAAACACACATAACACAGTGTGTCTCCAATACATCAGTATTTTTGTTATTTAATGTTTTAAGCCTCAATATTGCTATACCAAACCGAGAGTAACCACTTCTGTATCATTTAGTGTAATAGTACTAGTTGACCCACCTAGATACCCAGGTTCCAAGGTTCTTTTTTTCAAGTGTTGGTGAGTTTTTATCAAGAAATAGTTTATAAACTTCTAATTTTTTTACTCAAAATCCCATCCAACCTCTCACCACCAATCTCCCCTCTTGAGTTCATCCACCTTTATAAGTCACACAATAATGCACAAGCCAATTCAGTGGGAACATATCACAAATCACTCATTAAACAGACACATAATGTTTCTAATACAATATGGAGTGACTCAAGAGGGTTTCTTACACATTTACATATCATTTTCATGGTTCCAAACTGGTCTGATTACTTCCAAAGAATATAACATCACCTTAGAAGACACATTCCTCCATCAAATTCAAGTTCTAAAGCTATTTGAAATTTCAATTAACTACAAAAGCTTCACAAAATTTAATATAACATGAATCCATTCTTAAATCCAAGAATACCATTTTTGAAAGTTATATAACTATTTAAATTTCATTTCTGATCAATTCCCATACACTTTTCATGGCATAAAAAATTGTGGAATTTCCCATTTTTATAATCACACAACAATACATATTCATCTAAATCAATACTCATAACTAATAGACATGCTTTCAGTTTTAAAAATTCCAACCACACACCCAAAACCATTTTAGAAACTATATTTATTAATTTATAATTTTAATCATTCTAAAATAATATTTGGATCATATATTAGTGAAAAATACATCTAAAAACACTTAAATAGAAACTGAAAAATAAAGGAAAGACCAACGTCAATAATCACCATCACATTTAATATCATTCATGTACTGTTTAATATAAAAAATAGTTGTTAAAACACTCAATAAATTAAATAATTCAATTTAAAGGTATAGACAAAGGGTACCTACCTCAAGGTGGAACCAAACCTATCTTCCAGCCCTTTTCACTTCCTAACCAATAGATGTTTTCCCCACCCCCAATAAATATATTAACATTCACCTACATGTAAGGACATATAACCCCTATGAAAATACTTATATGGACATGAACATGGGAAATGAGATCCTTAAATATATGTGTATATGCATATACTAGTCACCAGTAACCAATGTTTGCATTTTAATATATACACATGGGCACAAATAGCCCCATACATGTAAACTCACTTCCATGGATGACTATACATGTAACGATGGAACCCATATATATATATACTTACTTATACACACATAGGCGAGTCTCCTAAAACTTGGCGACTGAAAACCATAATGAAGAGACCATGCACTACACATATAATTTAATAAATTAATAAAGAAATTTATGAAATACATAAAAGTTAGGACCCTAAAAATTTACACCAAAACACTCCTTAAACCCAAATGCACACTAAAATAATTTGAAAATATGTTTCACACCACTTACAAAGTTTCTCAAATACCCTATTTATTACAAAATAAAACACACAAAGTAAAGACAACGAAGACAATGGGACGAGACCCCTCTATAAAATAATTCATTCTTTGAACCATTTCCCAAACAAGATTTACACCATTCAATGATTTTACAATTTAAACATATGATGAAACAAAAATATAATATGGTAAAAAAATAGAATTTTTAATTAAAATCATTTTTAAATACAAATTCTTCCAAAGTTCCTTGAAAACACATTTTTCAACTACCAAACAACTATTGAAAACCATTTTAGATAAATTACATGCAATAAATCACAAAATAAATTCCATTCCCTTAATTAAAAATCCATTTCCAACCTATAAAAACATAAACCACTTCAAAAACTCCATACCGACTACATAAAAACCCACTAAACAAATTTATATACATAAAAAACATGTTAAAAATTTCTAGTGATGTTAGGGAACATAACCACCTACCTTACATGAATAAATTTCTAGAAAAGTGGTGAAATCCCATCCACACAACATTTTCACCACGAGGAGGCAAGAAACAACCCTAATCAAAAAGGAAAATCCCAAAACCCAATATTAACACAGTAATTTGATACCCCAACATCAAGAAAAACCGAAAACCCAAAATTCAAAGGATAAAAACCATAGATAATATGAAAGAGGGTTTACCCTAGGTGGAGAGGGTGCAGTGTTGCTAAGGGGACTATGCCAGGAGTGGTCCAGCCATCATGGGGTGTTCCGGATGTGGGAGGGCAGGCCGCTAGCCCACGTCGCATTAGGAGGAGGCCAAAAAGGCATGACATGAAGGGAAAGGGTTGTGCGACATAGTTCTGTGTGAGGCTCTGTTGTGCGACATGATGCTGGTCGTCACGAAGGTGCTCAGTCGGTTCGACGGTGCTTCGTCAAGGCTCCGGGGTGAGGTTTCGCTGGAGAGGGAGATAGAAGGGAGAATTGGAAAAAGAGGGAGGATGGGAACAAGGTTTTAGGGGGGATTTGTGTGAAATGTGATGGAGGGAGGGGGAAGGGGAAGAGGAATAAGGAAAAAGAGATAAAATAAAAATAAAAGTAAAATATCTAAAAAACTACATCCCCTAAATGAAATAGTAATAGAAATAAAATAATTATTTTATAATAACAATAATAATTTAATAAATTATTAACCATAATAATAATATTAATAATATTAAAAAAATGAATTAATAAAAATATTGGCAATAATAATAATACACTAAAATATTATTATTATTATTAAATAAATTCTTAGTTCATTATATTTTTATTATTTATATTTTTTTACGTTGTTTTTATAATTAATTTATCAATTGCACACCAGGTGAGCTAAACGATGATTGGGTTCAGCTGAAATACATCGGTTGTGACCTGACCACACATCATATGTTTTCAAGCCCATGAAACAATCATTTAACATCAACCACACATAGATTTCAATCAGGATCATCCCTCACCTCAACAGAATATTTTAAAGATAGATAGAAAAATAAAATAAAAATCATTTCAAAAGTCTGGTTGTAACAATTCTCCCCACTATAAAACATCCAACCCCTCTAAATCCATTCAAATATTGTTTAGTGGACATAACCGGAACAACAGCATAGCTCATAGTGGTTTTTGAAAAACAAAAAACAAGAGATAAGCAAGGACACTCTCAACATGGAGAATGAAATTACAAAAAAACTCAGGAGACCAAAAATGGACTCCTCTCCAAGAGACGGCCGCCCCTAAAAGTAAATACTTTTCCATTTGATAATCTATAGAATAAAACTCTCACAATGAATCATTTCAATATCCCCAGAAAAAAACCTTAATCATTCCCAAAAGGCTAATTCACTTTACTAGAGATAAGCGTAAAAGTCAAGAATGGTGATTGGGGTTGGTACCTTTGAATGAGACTACCAACCGTTAAACAAATACCATGAAAAAAAATTGGATTTCCAAAATGGGGTGGCCCATGTAGACTCCCAACAATGAGAAACAACCTACACTCGAGGACGTACTGAGACACTAGAATGGGGAGGCCTGAACGGACTCCCCACCATAAGTATTAGGCAAAAACCAATTTAATCTAGAGGAATTTCAACAAGACTCAAGATGGGTCTTCCCACCATAAAAGCTGGAAAGATTTTTTGAACTCGAGTACATATCCGTATTGACCAAGAATACCAACAATGAGGGGAAGGGGGGGGAAGGGATCCAACTAATTGACCAAGAATACCACCACCAACATATCCCAAAGGTTTATTTCCCTTGAATAGAAAAAAATCCAACTACACTCACTTTTTCAGCATGGGCCACACATTGTCCATTAATATAAGCTCCCCATTAGGTGGAGCACAATCAATTGAATTTTAACAAAACAAGAAAACTATACGTTCTTATAACCAATGAGAAACCCTTACAACCAAAGTGGGAAAAACATTGAAATGGTATCATCCCACCTTCTTCCACCGAACAAGAACAATTAAAACGAAACAACTACACCAAAGGATTAAACTATGTTCATCTCCCTCACCGAGAATGAAACTCATATCCGTACATTTCCCACCATTGGATTATCTTGACTATGCGTCGTCTTTACATTGAGACCTTTGGTTGGAGCTCATATGGTTGATGAATCTTTTAACTCTTAGTTAGTCTTTTGAAACCCCTCAAACAAAGAATCTCCTTTTGTTCCACAAATGTCCATACCAAGACATAAATAGCACCATCAATCATAGAACGCTTCAATTTCAATTTTTTACACACAACACTTCAATGAAATAAAAGTTTATAATATGGACTATAATCAACTCTCGTTATTTTGAATAAGAAACTTATGGTGGAAGGAAAAACAGAATGCACCTTCCTCTAAAATAAAGAATTTTAGTATTTCCTAAAAGAAATGTGATTTTATGAGAGATGAAGTTCTCATAAGGGTGTTTAACCTTCACCACTTTTATCTAGGGAGAACAAAAAATTAAAAAGTTTCAACAAACATGACCCTTGAAACCAAAAAATATTTTCTAAAGAGATGGACCTTATCCTAAGACCCAAACATCATACAATTTCTATAGGAAACCATACCCACCTCTTATAACTAGATTCACTACGTGGGCATCTTTTCAAGATCTCTTACATAGATGAAAAAAATGAAAAACCCCAAAGGTCCACTTAAAAATAGCATTCCACATCGAAATATATATACTGCTACTACTCTTCCCCCTGTAATTTCTTTCATCTCTTCCTGATATGACTTATAGACATAATAATGTCAAAATTAACAGTAAACTACCCAAGCAACCCAAGAGTCCAATGTTTCTTCCAACTCCTCTCGCATATGCTCTCGCATTGCGAGGGGATACACTAGAACATAAAAATAGAGGTGGATTCATATTCCGGTGTTCATGAAGAATAATGTTCTTACACAGATCAACTAGAGGATACGCCCACAGAGAAACACTCGTGAACACACTTTGATGTTCACTAACAGTCCAAGGGGGCGTACACGAGCTGACAAGGAGTCCCAAGAACCCAGTAAAATTGGTCCATCAGCCATCAATTCTATGAAATATCATCAAAAGACACAATGAGAACCACCATAAGGTTCCTGAAACACTCCCAAAAAAAATACCACTTACCATCATTTCCAAACAACCTATCAATGAATGAAAATACAGAAAAATTACTCAAAACCAACATGAAAACCTATTCTCCATTTGTTGAAAATCAACTCAATTCTATTTTAAAATTCAATTACTACACATTTGAAAAAACACTTTTCAAAATTAATTTTTGGAACCAATGATGTCACAAGATGATTAATGTTGAAACTAGTACCGATATGTAACTCAGAAATATGGTTGGCAGCCATATGCTGGTCACACCATCATCATAAAGATAGTCCTAAGATAATGTCCCTAGATCCACATGGTTTTATAGGTCCTACATGATCTTGGATACGATTTACCTAACTATATTGTAATATCACACACATTAATGAAATGAAAAATCCCAAAGACACACTTGAAAACAACTTTCACTAGTAACTCATGTCCTGCTGTGAGGAGTGATGGCCAGACACTTAACATGTAACCAGAATATTGAGTTTCGAAAATTATAGCTATAGCCTACCCTAACTCTTTCCCAAGAACCAACACCCAAAATATTGATCCTCATTTGATACCATTTTTTCACAAATAATGATTGGTTTCCATCCAACCCAGTGCCTGACCCGGTCCGCCACATGGCCTGAAGTGCGTTCCCAATCCCGATGTGCTAGTAACTAGTGCCATGTTTCAGTATAAACTAGTTTGAAATGATTTTTCCCATAAAATAAGAAAGATAAATAAACATAAAAGAAACAAAACTGATAAATGAAATAATAAGAACTGATCAAACTCGTAGGGGAAAAAATGAATAATCTATGTACCGAGACATACGTCAGGTAACATCATGGGTCACCACGGAATATAAAACACACTTGTTGGAAGAGAGTTAAAAAACTAGTCTCAGAAACTAAAAAGATAAAATAGGTGTGAGCACAGAGATGATTAGTAGGAATTCATGAGTACATAAACACCCTATCCACCTAAATTTAAAAATAATCTAAAAAAGTTCTAGTTGGAAATAAGACATAATAAAAAAATGTTTTTTATTCTTTTCAAATTCATGTTCAAAATCTGCATTTTCAATAAAAGAAATTCTCTTCCACTTATTTTTAAAAATAGGTTCCAAACATGCATTAACATTTCAAAATGAAAGGAAACCTAATTTTATTAAAAATATGGTTTTAATAAAATAGAGAAGAATCATGAAACAACTCAATTAGAAATAATATCATAAGAACCATGTGAAATCCCATAGCTGGTAGTGTTAGTTGGGGACCTTGGATCCTCATACCATAGTGAAACATGATATAGAAACCATAATGAACTATGTTCTTGTGTACGATCCACTAGTAGGGAACACACCCATAACATAGTGGTCTCCAATCAATCATCATTATGCTGAGTTAGTGTTGTACGCGTCAACCCTACTAGATGAAATTGGGACGGACCACTTCTGTATTATCTAGAATAGCCTTCCTAGTCTACCCACATAGATACCCATGTTTCTTATATTCTAAATTTCATGTGGTGGTGAGTTTTTATCAAGAAAAAGTAAATGAAATTCTCCTTTTAATTACTAAAAAACACATCAAACATCTCACCACCTATCTCCTTCCTTGAGCGCATCCTCCTTTATATGTCACACAATAATGTAAAAGCCTCTTCACTGGGAACATAATAATAATCACATATTTAACATACAAATCATGTTTCTAAAAAAATGACACATGAATCAAGTGAGGTTTTTTCACATTTACAAAACATTTTCGTGGTGCCAAACAAGCCTCGTTAACTCAAAAAGAATAACATAGCTTTAGAAAAGAGGCTCACCAACACTTTCAATTTATAAATCCATTTGAAATTCCAATTTCCAACAAAGGATTCAAATTTTATAAAACAAATTGAAACCATTCTTATATTTAAGAAACCCATTTATTAATGTTAAATCACTAATTAACATTGAATTCACATCAAGGTCGATACACTTTTCCTAACTTACCAAATCAAGGAATTTCCCCTTTTAAAATCACAAATGAATCCATATTCATCTAAATCAATTTTGAAAAATAATATACACACCAAAATTTTGAAAAATACCCACCACTCACCCAAAATCATTTTAGAAACTAATTTTATAATTTTAAAATGTTTTTCATTCAAAATCAAGCTTGGGATCATATTTTAAGGAAAAATACACAAATCAATACTTACAGCAAACCTGAAAACCAAAGAAAATACCAACATCAAGAATCACCATCAATTTGAATAAAATTTGTATACTATTTAATATAAAAATACTTTTTAATGTACTCAAGAAATTAAGGAATTCAATTTAATGGTATAGGTATAGGGGACCTATCTTAGGGTAGAACAAAACCAAACATCTGGCCCTTAGCACTTTCTAACAAAATGATTCTCCTCCCCCAAAATTAATATAGACATTAACCTACAATTATGGAAACCTAGAATCTATTCACATAGCCACATGTCCATAATCATTTTCAAGGGGATCCTTATATATATATGCTTATAGGCATATACTAGTCACCACTCACATACATATGCATTCTCAAATATACACATGGGAAGACCTAGCCCCATACATGTATATTCACTACCATGGATGACTAAACATGTATCATGGGAACCGACACACACATATATATATATACATACCTTTTCAAAGAAAGGAAATTTTCTTTAGATTTGGAGACTCGCAACCACAAATTAGGGACAACTCAACAAACATATAATTTATAACAACAGTACTCATTATTACAAACATAAACATGATTTATTATATAAAATTTCACTTAAAGCAATTTTGAGGATAGGGAGGTCTAGTGTCTTGGGAAATTAAGTACATTACGTGTCAAATTAATCCATAAAAATACAACATCGTTATTGAAAACATATTTTACATGACTAGAAAATTCCCTCATACATAGCATTGCATGTGATAACCTGAGGACATATATGTAAAAATGGTGATCTATAAATCCCATTAAGGGAGTAAACAAGGAATAACATGAAGAATATAATACATGTTAGTAAATAGTCATATCAATGGATCATAAAAAAAACATGAACATAAAGGCATGATATAGCATGATTCTCATAACATGGAAATGTGGCATCATCATTTAACTTGGTGTTAGCATTATCAAAGGATCATTGCACATGGAGCATGAGTAAACCATCATGGAACATGAATTAGCATGATTAAATCCTCCATTAACATGAACTATAATGATTCAACACTTATTTCACATGATGTATCCTAGTACTATTCTTCACCCAATGCATTGGAGCACTCTCAGGGTGCACCCCTTATAAACATTTCATTTCATGCATAAGTGTGCCACATGGATCATACAACATGGATTAATTTTGAATCATAATTTATTTCAAGAATAAGACACATGGAATACATAAATTTAAGTACTCAATCAACAAGTACATGTTCATAAAGGATAATAACCTTGATAAAGAAATGGGTATGGTATTCACTTACAGGATGATTAGGGCACGAGGAATTTTGGTGTAACTTCGACAACATAAAGATGTCAAATACAAATCCTAAAATGGGTTGATGAGATATAAATGGTACAATAGTAATTTATACATGAAATGGATAGTAATGGGGTCTTTATACATAATATACCAATATAGTTAATGGAATTTAGATTCATAATAGAAAACAATTGCGTGAACTTAAATGAAAAGAGAGAAATTCCTTATGGAATTTCGACATTGTAACAGGTGTTCATGGGAGGAATTAATGAGAGAGAAAGATGTCTAACACCACTCAAAAATAAAGAGTTAAGCATGGGGGAGGTTCTAAATCATACACAAAAAATTTTAATAGAATATAAAATAGAATAAAAACATAATAAAATTTGGACAACATCAGAAAGGAAGAAATACCTTACTTGGAAGTGTGATACAAAAGGCTTGGGAGAGGCTTGAGAGAGGATTATTGGGAGCATGGGGATCCTTGGGAGGATTTTGGAGAGAGGAGTCTGTGGTATCATCGAACTCCAAATGTTTTGAATGAAGGTAAATGGGTGGTTGAGTGGGTTTATTTAGAAAAGGAGAGGGAATGCTTTATTATTTTGGTTTTGGACACTACACATTAAACTAATCAAAATGACAAACCATACCATGGCTTTTGCCCATGATTTTTTTCCAAGGGTAGTGAAACTAATTATTTTATATGTAAAATGGATGATCTTATTAAAATATTAGGCATTCTTATGTGGAGGTGAGTCACACTCTCATGGAAATCATATTAAATGTTAAAATGTTTTATAAGTCTTGGAGGGTCCACTAAGGCTTTGTAAAATAAATCAAACAAATTTTAAATCAAATTAAGTTAAAGTTAAAACATATATTGTCCAAAAATACCTTTAATATTATTTTATTACTTCAAAATTTCATCATTACGAGGTCATAAAACACATTATATTTTTAAATGGTATTTAATTTTTACACAAAAATTTGACTCTCTTAGAAAATTATAAAAAATTAACCGTTGGATAATTTCGACATCCTGATTCCAAAAACAATATAATTTTCAATTTTTGTGGTTTTTTAATTTTAAAATAAAAACCAACATTTATATGAAATTTATGGGTTTTGACAAAAAAAGATTTCAAAACTTAATGAAAATACCAATTTTATACATAATTTATATAATCATTTGTCATTTAAAAAATTAATCTAGTAATAATATATTATTAAAATATTAATTAATTAAAAAATATTTAATTCATCAAAATATATTTCATAATTGAATATTATCTAAAAATAATATTATTCTTTAACACCATTTACAAAGAAAAAATAATAAAATGAATATATATTCATTGTTCTATTAAAAAATAATTCACATAATAATAGTGGTAGGGGTTTGTTACATAACCAATTATAACACCCACATTATACCTATAGGTATGGTGAGAGATGGTTATAGACTCTTATGGTGGCTCAGATAGCATATCTTGAGTGATAATATCTATTAACTCCCACTTCTCTATTTGGCTGTTCCATTCACAATTAACATGTTGATGCTCTGCTTGAGATTGGTCTTGAGTGATGACCAGTGACACTACCTCCTTTCTGAGCTCCAAAAAATTGGAATTGTATGGAGAAATTATACATGATGAGGCCATCACATCCTTTTTCTGAGAAAACATTATTTTTTAAAGACTAATATTTATACTAATCATGTGATCACTGTTCAACGACTATATTATGAATGTTAACAGTTATCAATGGTATTTTAAATTCCAAAAAACCCAAAAACATGGAAGTTAAATTATTTTATATAACCATTTTACATAATAATACATTTAATTATGTCAAGAAGAATTTTAATTAATAAATTTTTTGGTCATTACAATCTTCATCCCTTAAGAAAATTCTCCCTATAAATTTCCTTTTCCCACACTAAATGAGATGTGGGTAACTCTACTTAATCACTTTCTCTAATTCTAATGTTTCCTCTTAAAACATGTGGTTTCACCACAACACCTTATTGAAGGGAACTGTCTTATTTCATAGAAATTTTTCCCTGTGATCTGAGATCTTCACCAGATTCTTTAAATAGGATAGTTCATTCTCTAATGGTACCACCTCTAGATTGTGTACATGTAATGGGTTAGGTATGTAATTCATCAAAAGTGATATATATAATACATCATGTACTCGAGATAGGTTCGATGGGATTGCTAGTCAGTATACTACTTCTCCAATGCGATCAAGGATTACAAAAGGGCCAATTACCTTGGAATAAGCTTTGACTTCTTCCTAAATCTCATAACTCTCTTCAATTGTGATATAAAGTGTAATTCCATGTCTCCAACATCAAACTATAGGTCTTGTTGATTATTACCAGCATAGATCTTTTGTAGACTCTGAGAAACTTTAATGTGATGTTAGATGTTCTTAGACTTATCCACTGTTTCGTGAAACATTTCTTGAATTAGGACTTTTTTCATCTAAACATCATCCCAACATGATGGTGTTCTACAACTATTCCCATAAAGGACATCATACGGAGCCATTTGGATGATGGAGTGGAAACTATTGTTGTAATAGAACTCAACCATAGGAAGATGTTGATCACATCCTCCTTTTAAGTCCATCGAGAATTCTATCAACATGTTATCATGTGATTGGATAGTCTGCTCTGATTTTCCATCAGTTTGAGGATGATAAGGCATATTGAAGTTCATCTCAGTATTCAGGTCTTTCTGGGGACTCTTCCCGAATTTAGAGGCGAATTGTGGATCTTGATTAGATACAATAGATTTTGGAACTCCATGAAGGCTTACCACTTATCTGATGTATATCCGTTCCAGTTCATCCAATTTGACATGCTCTTGAATTGCAATGAAGTGTGCAGTATTGGTACGATGATTCACAAAAACTCAGATAGTATACTTTCCTTTAGATTTTTTGTAAGTCCAGTGACAACGTCAATCGTTATGTTTTCCCATTTCCATGTTGGTATGTGTAATGGTTGCATCATACCCTACGACTTTTCATCTAATCCTTCACTTCCTAACATATAAGGAACTTTGATGTATAGTTATAGATATCCTTCTTTATGTTATCCCACCAATAATGCTATCAGTGATATGGATACATCTTTATGTTTCTTGGCTGAATGGGGAAATTATAACTATATGCATCTTCCAAAATTACAATCTTTAACTCCAAAATTTAGCGAACACATGGTCTTTCACCAAATCTCACAATTCATTATTCACTAACATTGAACTCTAAGGATTTACAGATTCTAATAGTTTCCACTTTCTTCTGAATTACCACATCATCATTTTGGTCATCCTTTAACCTTTTCAAATGATACAGTTGAGAAATCATTTGTGAAAGGATTGATGATGTTCCCTTTTCTATGATTCCAATTCATATCTTAATAAAATCATTTAAAATTGGATCCTTTTCAATTATCGTCATTGATAGAGTTGCTGGATGTTTTATACATAGATCATATTTCACCTTGTTCGCTTCCCCCAAATGGTACTGAATTGATCAGTCATTTCATTTGATAATATCTAACCATTTTCATTGGTGCATATTCATCTCTTTCTGTGTGAATATATACATGAGGATTTCGTGATCCGTATATATTTAAAATTTATCCCCAGAGAGTTAATTCATCCAAATTTTCAAAGTGAAAATTACTTTAGCCAACTCTAGATCATGTATTGGATAGTTTTTTCTCATGAAATATCATTTATCTAGATGTATAGGTAATGAATTTGTCATTTTGCATCATCACACATCGTAAGACCTTATTCAAAGAATCACGGAATACTTGAAATAGTAATCCACATGTGGATAATGTGAGGACACGTGTCATAATATGCCACCTGTTCAACTCCCTAATGCTCTCTTGGCTTTCATCGCTCTAAGAAAACATCACTCCCTTCTGAGTTATTTTCGTAAGAGGGATTGAAAATCATGATAAATTTATCACAAAAGGGAAATAATATCCCTATAACCAAAGTATACTATAGATATACATCATTGATGTTTTCCTTGGCCACCCATCATTGGAATTTGTCATAGAGAGATCTATAGATATGCCATTTCTTGTGATGATATGACCCACGAATGAGACTTCCTTCAACCAAAACTCACAATTGATATACTTTGCATAGATCTTATCCTTTCGCAATTATAGAGTGCAGTTCTTAGATTCTCCTCAAGTACCTTCTTGTTTTTGGAGTATATTATAATATATTCTATAAATACTATAAAAAATTTTGTCAAGGGAATATCTAAATACTCTATTCATAAAGTCAATGTAGATTTCTGGAGAATTAGTGAGTCTGAAAGTAATTACTATGAATTCATAGTGCATGTATCTTGTATGTCTACCAGTCTTGGGGATATCCTACTTCTTCACCCATGGTAATATCCCAACCACATATCCACCCTAGATAATTATTTTACTCCACATATCTGATAAAATAGGTCAAAATTTTTTGGCACATGATACTTGTTCTTTATTACGATATTTTTGAGCTCACGATAATAAATGAAAACGCACATTAACCAATAATTCTTCTTGATTAAGAGGACTTATGCACCCCATGTTGAAGAAAATGGGAATATGACCCCTTTATCTAGATTCCCATGTAGTTTTTAGCTCCTCAATATCCACAAGGGACATTCTATATTGACTCTTGGATATTGGAAAAGCCCCAGGTATAGGATCAACCTAGAATTTAACATCTATTCTAGGAAGAAGTCTATGCAATTTCTCAGGAAACACTTCAGTGAATTCCCTCACAATATTAATCTCTTAAAGGATGGTTTAATCTTTAAAAAAAATCATCTAGGCATGATATGCGTTCTCATAGGGAAGTAATATCAATGTATTAGATGCTGGTGCTAAATAAGATCCATCCTCCTCCTAGTACTTGTAAATAATTGATGGTCGATTCTCCATATGGAGACTAATTTCCATCTCACAAAAATTTATATTGGCTAAACATAGGGAAATCTAATTCATGCCAATAATTGAATCAAATTCCACTAGAGTGAGTATGAAGTGGTTCACTAGTAAGTTCAATCCCCATATTGTTACATGAAAGGAGTTATATTCATGGGATGCAATGATTTCCCCATTTTGAATTCTCACAGAAATCTATACTTCTATAATTAGTGGTTGTGTTGGGAATTTTTTTCCTAAATTTTTGGGTTATAAAAGAACACATTCAACCGGAATAAAAAATAATAATCACTATTCTGGAATGAATAACCAGCATACATGTCACCACTTCATTGTCAGGGATAACTTAGGTGGCACTGATGGAAAAATATTTCCCTTGTTGCCTTTGAGGGTGTTGGTGTCCTTCGAAAACCCTTGGAATAGGTCACTAGTTCGCAGAGTGACTTGGTTCATTGTAGTTGAAGTAATGAAGAATGCATTGAGGGTCGAACAATGTGTTCCTCTCCTCTTTCATAGCAGTAGGTTTTTATTGTCTACAGCTAATGGCAAGGTTCCCTTATCTTCTAAATCTAAATCATTTCCACATCCCCTTTAGGTAATTTCAATGGTGCTTCTTTCTACACCATTAGATAATGGGGTTATAGAATTTATTAAAACCACATGATTTATCCATCAGACCAGAAAAATTAAATTCCATCTTCCACTTCTTATCCCCATGATACCCTTGAGATTCACCGAACTGTATTTCGACTTTGAGGGAACATCAAGCAATTTCTTCATAGCTATCGATGTCACAGATTAGTGGGGATTTTCGTAGGCTAGGTTTTACCCCACCAAATAATTGGACAACCCTGCATTCATGGGTTGTGAAAAAGCTAGAGGAATATCATGAAAGACTTGAAAATGTTTCCTCATACTCTCAGATGGATTCATCATATTTTGTCTAGAGTTTAATGATTTCCTTTTCTATTTTGAGTCGGATGGTGCACGAAAAATATTTACTGAAAAACATTTTCTAGAAATCCATCCATTCCAATGCTTCAAAAAAATCCCTAGGCTTCATATTTTTTATCAATGTCCACCATTTATCAGCTTAAAAATCCATACGTTAAGATGACATAATAACCTTCCCTTGTTCACAACATTGAAGGACATTGAAGATCTTTTTGACGGATTTGATCCATTTTTCAACGATTGAGCGATCATATGATCCATTAAAAATAGGAAACCTTTGTGTCATGAATCTTTTGATTGTGGATTTTTATTTATTGGGGGGAGGGGGTTGGATGTTACTTTTTCCCATGTTTCTATTAATTACATTAGATAAATGAGAGAGTATCATGACAAAGTTTAGGATTCCTACTCCCATCATATTGGGCATCTTAATAGAATACTCTTCACCTTGATATTCACATCTATTGTTACCATCAGTCCTCATATTACCTACCATTGGCTGGAATAAAAAGAATGTTAGGGGTAACACATAAAAGGGAATCCAATGAAAAAATTGGATAACATATAAATTACATTTCTTTCCTTTACTTATGAATTTAAAGGCTTCAATCTATGTTATCTAAGATCTAATTCCCAACATATATTCATAGGGGAATTTTTTTTATTCCCATAACAATGGTTCATAATAATCATGTGGATTTACCAAACAATATCCCCCAGGGGTGTCATACCCAAGAGTGAAACATGGCCCATTGTCATGCACTAGTTTCTATTTGAGTCTAACACAAATTAGTGTTTTGAGGTTTTACTTCCAGTTATATCTGTTCCAGATCCACCTATCCATGTTCGTATCCAGATAAGGATGTATTTTTTTTGTAAAGCAATTACTTTTTTCTTAGAAATATTTTGGGTTGTTTTTATTATACTTAGTCTTACCCCTAAGGCATTCACTAGGGTTTATTAATCCTAAAACCAAAAATAACTAATCATATACTCTGATACCAACTATAACAACCTTGTTGTTTATTACACACCTAAACCTAATTTATTACATAAAAATATACGTAATACAACTCTAAGAATTGATAGGTATAGTGTAATGGGAAATTAGGGACATTACATGATTACTTAAGGAAAAAAACACAACATCTTTATAGAAAACTTTCTTTAATTGACCACAACATTCCCGCATACTTAGCATTTTATGGGATAACCAGAGGACATACATTTGAATACAGTGATATATAAAGACCAGTGAGAGGGTAAACAAGGAATAACATGAAGAATACAATAGATGTTATAATATAGGAATATCAATGGATCATAAGAAAACATAAAAATAAAGGCATGATATACCAAGATTATCATAACCTAGAAATGTGTCAACTACATTTAACATGATATAAGTATGAGCGAAGGCTCACTGCACATGAAGCTTGAGTAAACCCTAATTGAACTTTAATTAGAATACGTAAAACCTCACTGCACATGAATTATCATGATTCAACAGTAATTTAACATGATATAATATTACACTATTATTTACCCAATGAATTGGAGCTCTATTAGGGAACACCCTTTATAAACATTTCATTTTATGCATAAGTGTGACACATGGATCATATAACATGGATTCACTAAACATCATAATTTATTCCATGAATAAAATATTAGTAATACATGAATATATGTACTCATTCAATATATACATGTTCATTATGGTAAATACCCATGATAGAAAAATTGGTATGGTATTCATTTACACAATGATTTTTGTATGGGAAAATTTGGTTTAACATCGGCTACATAACAATGTCAAATAGAGATCATAAAATGGGTTCATGAGAGTGAAATGGGTCTATAATAACATATACATGAAATGGAAATTAATGGGGAAATGGAAAATAAAATTCCAACATATGTAATGGAATTTATATGAAAAATAGTATAGAATTTCTTGGATGTAAATGAGAAGGGATAAATTAATTACATAATTTTGGTATGGTAAAGGGTGTTCATGGGAGGAATTACTAATAGATAAATAGGTCTCTCATCAATCAAAACTAAAGAGTTATGTATGTGGGTGGTGAGAAATCATACCCCAAATTTTTTAATTGAAAATAAAAGGCATAAATAGGTAAAGATATTTGGAATAAATGAGAAAGGAAGAAATCCATTACTTGGAAGTGTGATCCCAAAGGCTTGGGAGATTCTTGAGAAATTATTTTTGGGAGCTTGGGTCACTTTGGGAGGATTATAGATATATGATGGTAGGGGGTGGTTGATCTCCAAATGCATTGAGTGAAGAGGAATAGGAAGTTGATTGGGATTATATTGGAAAGGAGAGGGAATTCGTTATTATTTAGGTTTTGGAAAATACACATTAAACTAATCAAAACCAAAAACCATCAGATGGTTTTTTCCAATGGGGTGTGAAAACAATTATTTTATAATTCCAATGTCTGAACATATTAAAATTTTAGGATTTATTATGTGGTGGTGAGTCACAATCTCAAAGAAATCATATTAAAATGTTTAACTATTTTATAAGTCTTCAAGGGTCCACTAAGGCTTTGTAAAATAAATCAAACAAATCTAAAATCACATAATTTGAAATTTAAAACATATATTGTCTAAGAAAACCATTTATAGTATTTTATAACATCTTTATTAGGTTATTATGATGTCATAAAACACATTACATATTTAAATGGTATTTAATTTTTACCCAAAAATTGGACTGTCTCAGAAAATTATGAAAAATACAACGCTTTTTAATGTCGACGTCCTAATTCAAAAATTATTATAATTTTCTATGTATGTGAATTTTTAATTTTAGAATAAAGACTGAAATTTATAAAAAATTCATGGGTTTTCACAAAAACAACTTCCGATCCCTAATAAAAAATAAAATTATATTCCTAAAATTATACTATCATTTATATTTAATAAAAAGTAATTTAGTAATATTATTTTACTAAAATATTATTTAATTAAAAAATCAATTAATTCAAAAAATAGATTTCTAAATTTAATATTAACAAAAAAAATATAGTTCTTTAAAACCATTTGAAAAGTAACAGAAATAAAATGAATGTATATTTTTTATTCTATATAAAAATAATGCACCTAATCATTGTTCTAGGGTATTGTTATATATCCCCTTATAACACCAACATAAGATATAATGGTTAGGTGAGTGATGGTGAAAAAATCTTGGGGTGGATCTGATAGCATCACTCGATTGGTAATCTCTATTAACTTCTACATCTCCTGTAAGTGGTTTCGTTCAAGCCTAACGTGTTGAAGATCATCTGGGGATTGGTCAAGAGAAAATCCCAGTGATGCTATCTCCTTTCTGAGATCCAAAAAATGGGCTTCTAATGGAAAAATTCTACAGGATGAGGCCATAAATTCCTTTTTATGGAGTAAATTGGATTTGTTGATTCCATATATTTATACTAATCATGTGATAACAGTTCAACGTCTATATTAGCAACTAAAACAATTCGCAACTGTATTTTAAAATAAAAAAACATAAAACCAAGTAAGTTCATATGTTTTTTATACGAATTTTACATAATAAGTCATTTAATTAGATGAAGATAAATGTTCATTTTGGAAATTTTGGGTCATTACAGAATTTACTAAATCAATAAAACAATTTAAGAGAAACATCAATGTTATCACCATAAAAATATAAACAAGAACACTATTTAATTTCAAAATCACACTAACAACATTTTAAAATAAATTTTACACCAATTACATAGTTTCATAAATTCCCTTTCTATAAAAAAAGAAATTACAAAAATAAAGGCCAACCTTGGAAATTGGCGTATCCCCCTTTATAAAATTATCAATGCTCTTAAACAATTTTAAAACAATATTTCCACCATTCAAACACTTTACAACTAACACTAAAGATTCACCACAAATATAAAATGAAAAACATAAACTATTTTCCATATAAAAGTCCATGTAAATACACACGCACCCAAAGTTCCTTGAAAACACATTTCATATCTACGAAACAAAAATTTAAACACATTTTTTAAACATTACACCAAATCACACAAAATAACATAGCCATTCACTTTATTAAAAATCCTTTCCCAACCTATAAACACATAAACCACCTCAAAAACACTATACACACCACATAAACAAAACCAATGAACATATTTATATAGTTTTACATGTATATTGAAATTCACCTAGTGATGTTAGCTCACATAACCACCTACCTCTCATAAATAACTATCTAGAAAGCGGGGAGAAAACCCATCCACACCACATCTACACCATGAGGAGGCAAAAAACACTAATCAAGAAGGGAAAAAAGTGAAAACACAATATTTAGACCCCAATTTGATACCCTACCTTCTAGAAAAACTGAAACCCAAAAAAACAAGGATAATAACCCTATAAAAGAAGAAGAAGTGTATACCAGAGGTGGTGAGGGTGCAGTGGTGCTAATGGGACTCGACTAAGAGGGGTTCAGTCACCATAAGTGGACCGACTAGGAAGGTGGGGTGAACCAGATTTGGGAGGGCAGTGCGGTAGCTATAAGTGTGCAAGGAGGAGGCTAGGTAGGCGCGATGGAAAAGGGAATGGATGTGCGGGCTGGTTCGATGCGCGATGCTATTGTGAGGTGCGATGAAGGTCAACATGAAGGTTCTCAGGCGGTGGGAGGGTGCGTCGCTGGGATGCCGAGGCAAGGCCTCTCCAGAGGGGGATAATGAGGGGAGCTTTAGCCAAGGTGGAGAGGGGGGACCTAGGGTTCGGGGGGGGGGGGGCTTGGTGTGAGATCTAAGGGAGGGACAGTGGAGGATGAGAGGAATAGGGAAAAAGGAAAAAAGATAAAATAAAAAAAATTGTGAAATATTAAATAAAAACTTCCCATAAATAGAATTCAAAAAATAAAAATAATAAAAATTTTATAATAAAAATAAAAATTTAATAAAATATTAACCATAATAATAATAATCATAATAATATTCATGAAAATGAATTAATTAAAAATATTAACAATAATAACAATAATAATGATAATAATCTTAATTAATAATATTATTATTCTTATTAAAAAATACACAGTACATTTTAATATTATATTTTTTTCTTAATTTTTTTCTTAATTAATTAATCAATTTCACACTAGGTGGGACGCATGGTGATTCGGTGAAGCCACATGGCTTCACCTGTTCCATGCTCATGCACCATATGTTGTCAATAAAAAGAACCCTCATTTATCAGCAAATATGGTACGATTTCGATTGGCCTCAGCCCAAACATCAACATACTTTTTCAAAGTAAAATAAAATATTAAAATAAAAATAATTTCAAAATTTTGGGTGAGGTATTTTTTCTCTATTTAGATTTTATTTAAATCCAATAAAATAAATGTTATAAAATTTGACATAAATGATGTTTTATAAATATAGTAATTTATTAAATTAATTAAAAATCCTATAAATATTTAAAAATTCGAAAGTGACTATTATAAGGTCTAAAAGATAGTTATGTTTTCTATTATGAGAAATTTATATCATATAATTAAAATTAATAACTTCTTGATAATTAAATTATTGCTAACACTTTTAAAATTAAAAGAGAATAATTAACGGTAAACTGAGAAGATATGGTCGAAATAAAATTAATACATCTTCATAAATTTTTATATGAGAGGATTTAGAAATATCCCAGTCATATCTTTGACATATTTTAATTTTGAAGCTTTTGAATAAAAAAATTAATTTATATTAATTTAATATTTTAAGAGTTTCCAAGGCTGCCACTCCCCTCCCATTTAAAAAATCACCAACTATTATATAACAATCACACTTCAAGAAAAATTTGAATCAACCAATCCCTATTGAATCCTATTCCTATAAAACCTTTCATCTTTCTTGAGTCCTTAGTTTAGGCATAACACACATAATATAGGTATTATGGTGTTCTTTAAAGGATATCAACTGAAGAAAAGGTATAGTTTTATTTAAGTATTTCTATTTTATTTATTCTTCCTCATTTTTCAAATCTCCCTTAATCTTGATTAGATAATAACTCCAAAATAATATATATACTATGATTTTATTATGTTAATATAAACACCTATATCCATATTCACTTACATTTAGTGGGAAAATATTTAATTGTTCATGCGTACTTATGAACTATCACCTCCATGAACTGATCTAATTCATTATTACATAATCATATCTCATGACCTGTTTTACTAACGAAATCAATGTTCATACATTATAATCATGACATATTAATTTTTATAAGATATAGTGCATCAAATATGTCTATACTTCCACACACATAGTAAATGATATTTCCGTTCGTGTGTACTTTTTAACACTCACCTCCACAAAGCGATATGACTAGTTTTTATTTTTTATATCACTTGTATGATATATATATATATATATGTATATTTGAATGATTAATATGATATTAATGATGTTATGATAATTCTGGAAAGATAAAATAGTTCTTACCTTCTTTCCATAATGATCAATGGAAAATAGAAAATTTTAATCATGCATATGTATGAATTACCGTATCCATGAATATAACATTGATCATTTTTCATAATCACACATCATAGTTTTATTTAAGGGTATAATTTTTGACAATAAATAATAATAATTTTATGAATATCATTTTTTAGATGAAATGATTTTTACCACATGGACTAGTGGCA
Source organism: Viscum album (assembly GCA_963277665.1). NCBI lineage: Eukaryota > Viridiplantae > Streptophyta > Magnoliopsida > Santalales > Viscaceae > Viscum > Viscum album. Next base: position 1,434,882,013 of record OY728141.1, read on the forward strand.
TCAAACCATGTTCATTTATAAATCAACTATCGAATATTGAAAAAACATCCAATATGGCCATAAATGATTATGTTGTTTTTATAACATGGTAATGAGTGATATAAAAGAAATAATAAACTTTATAAAGGTTCTCAAGTGAGTATAAATTATCCTATGTTTATTCTTATGGAATATAACAGTTATACGTGATGATTTAGACTCACGATAAGGGTCTTCATCTCAATCTCTTTTTATTGAGGCATATTTTGATGATATACACCTCCTTAATTTATATGGCGTATAATCAACCCTTTGACTATTACATTAATACAATATTTTTATAAAGTTAGTTTTTCTATATGGATCTTTTCAATAAATAAAAAAGGAATGATTTTAACCTATGCAGCAACAACGAATTCACTACCACTATAACCATTATTTGTTATTTGAAAACCTACATAAGCCATAATATTTTCAAAAGGAAAAGAGAAATCCATACATTCCTTTTTGGGGATTATGGTTTTGAAAATGGTTATGAATATAGATTGACTACATTAATATCATGAAATGATATCTTGTTATTTCAAATTAAATTTTATGATTGAAATACTGATAATCTCAATATTTTATGTGTTATGATTATAACATGGAACATAGAAATTTCATAGGATGTTACAAGATTAAAAAATATGGGTGATTACGTGATGAACCAATGAAGAACAGTTCCAACATAAAACAAGGATGTATTGTTATTTTATGACTTCCAATGCATTGCGTGTGTAAGACGACCATATGGCTATTTTATTTAGTGATATGTGTGGAAGTAGACTGTATGGTTATTCCATTTAATTATGACTATATCGCAGGTTACATTTATATGTTATGTGTGATTTCAATATGTTTTAATTGTAATATTTTGATTTAAAAAACGGTAAGAAATGAACTTATTTTTACTTAAATGTATTTACTACTTTTTAAAGGTGAAAAGTATTACATTATGATAAATTATTCATGGTTTACATGTTTTCACAAGAATAATAGTTTTCCTTATTTATGTATCCCTTACTCATATTTTTTACACTTATCCCATGTTTTGAAAGATTCTTCACAAGTCATAATGAATAATCGAGTCAGGGATGGGATCATGGAAAAGTTATGTTGTTGAGATAGGAAAGAAAACAATGTTTATTTTTAAATTTTATTATTTTATGAAAAATATGCATAGTGAGTTGATGCATATGTGTTTTAATAGTTATGTTCTCATGTTTGAGTTATGACCAAATTATAAATATCTCTAAACCCTGAATGATATCTATGTAAATTAAAGTCAAATTATTGACTTATCTCAAGAATAACTAATGTTTAAGGGTGGGGACTTATAGTTGGTATCAGAGGTCTGTTTAGATGAATTGAGTGGTAAGGTTATTATTTATTCATAAGTGAAATGTTTTATATAACCTCAATTGTTATAATATTAGAAAGATTCATAATTACTTTAGATAAATTTTATGAGTTTGAGATAATATGAATAAGTATATCATAGTGTTTATTTTTCTCAAAAGATAGTATATGATGATTTTATTGATATAATCACAGTAACCTTTTTGGTTTTAGTAAATGGATGGATCCAACATGAACCAATGTAATAATGGATATGATGGAAAATGTGCTGATTCTATTAAAAATAAACAGAATTATGAAGGAGTTATAATAAGAACTCATGTGGTTATTCGAAACCAACTATCATGAGTAGTGAATCCCATTTGAACCCTTGTGAGATATCTAATGCATATTATATAAGATAAATTAATCCATGTAGAATTTTAGGTGATGACCATAAAGGTAAAAATATTCATTGACATATGTGTAATGGATGTGGAAATAAACATCGGAGAAAATGTTTTATAGGGAAGGGAAGGTGTTATGGATGTGGTATTGAAGGAAATAAAGAAATAACCTGCCAAGGAAAAAAGGAAGCGCTCAGTTGACTCTCTAAAAGGAAAATAATTTCATTCTAGTTTATCAATTGAATGTTTTCAATGTGAGGAGAATGAAAATTAAGAAAATCGAAGTCCGATGAATAATTTTACTGAATGGAATCAGTAGGACCATATAAATATTTTTCTATAAATACCTAATTCGATTCCAATTGAATATCAGGAAGCTGAAAATGTCCAATGAAAGGTATGGATTATTTCTTGACTCAGGTTTTTCCATTATGGAATCAAAGGACATGTTTTTTATTTTTATATTTATGAAATAATCCTTAATGAATAATATGTAAAATAATTTTTAAAGGATCACAAGTAACATGAATGATAAAAAAATTATACGATATAAGATTTAAGAGTAATGGTAGATTGTAGGGTGATGACATGTTTAAAAATATTAATTATCTTTTAATGATGGGATTACATTGGATGATTTTTTTAGTATGTGTAACCCCAATGTTTGATTTTTGAAATTTTTAATTGAGGAAGAATTATATTTTTTTTGTTTACATAATTATTAAGTAATAAATAACCCTCATATGACCTTTAATTTTGAGGTAATAATGAGATATTACATTTTGTAATAAAAACGGAAGGAAATGAGATAATGTTTTATATTAAAATATGTTTCATTTATTTTTGATGATTTTATTTCATTTTTGGAATGGTATATGAATTATATAGTTTTAGAAAAAAGGAAAACCCTTTATAATGGTGACAACCTGACACAACAGACAAGGACGTGAGGATAAAACTAACAACAGAAGAGAAATAAAGCTTTATCGCCTACCACTAGCCTACGTAATGTCCCTTGTTAGTAAGGATTATTCTTTTTATTTAAACTATTTTATAGAATAAGATGAATTTTATTTTTGGAACTTACATTTTATCAACTGGATATCCTTGTTATTGGAAAATGGTATGGATATTGAATGATATATTTTATTTTCGAAGACATTTTCTATTTTTGGAACCGTATATACCTTTGGAAAATAAAATACTATGGGATTTTATCTAAGGCGTAATGCCTGAATTTTATTTTAGAATAATATATGTTTTTATAGAGGGCTTATGAAGATTCTAATATTTATAGAAGTGTTTAACCTATCTTGTAGAAAATTTGATTAGTGTAATTACTTTTTGATGTGAGACATTAAGATTGTTTGATGTAATTTGCAAATAAATGTTTAAATTTTTCTTGGAGGAATATGTTATCCAATATTTCTATTTTTTGGGATTCAATTTGAGATTAGATTATTTTGATAAATTTTAAAGACATTTATTTATTAGTTGGTCTTTGTTGAATATTGTATATTACTGTTGAAGTTTTGTGATAAAAAGAAGTTTTTCATCATATAATGGATTTTTATTTTGGGGAAATTATATGATTTTATCCAAACATATTTGTTTTAGGTTAATATTCCAAGATATGATGATTATAAAGTTAATATTTTGTGGATTATATGATTCTCTAGATATTTATCCTAGTATATCAGGTGTAAAAGAGTCTTCTTGAACACTCATAATTTGGAGAAATGATTAGTTTGGGGTAGAAATTTATTAAAGTATGAAACTCTATGTGACAAGTAAGTTTGTTTCCTTATGTTCTTAGTCAATATATTAAACAAATTCCTCAACTTTATGAAATATAAATTAAAATGAAAACGTTTTCCATTTACTTTTCCTACTGAAAAATATAATATCTTTTATCCCATAAAATGTTAGTGGGTTTGTGATTGTTAACTTTCTCTTCATCATGTTATCTATTGGTATCCATCAGATCCTAAAACCTATTTTTTCTTCTATATACATTTCTTCTTACACGTAATTATAGTTTGTGTAATCTTTGGTGACTATTGTAATTATCTTTCCTAATTTTAATGTGGTAGTTTTATTGATCTTTTTTCTAATGGTGGAATGGAAAAAAGTTATTTTGTATATTCATACCCTAGTTACATAGAAAAAATTAAAATTACAATGATGAAATTTCTTAGGGGGGGGGAGGATGTAACATCCCGAGTTCTAAGAAAGAAACAATATTCTCTATTACATACAATATATACTACATATAGTTTAAACGAATAACTGAATATTATAATTTAAATGTTACAATTGTAACCAATATGTTTGAATGGAGAGAAAGAAAATTATTAATTAATTTATGAAAATATTATTTTCAAAAGTATATAATTAATTTTTTTTGTGAATAATAAATTATAAATGAAAATAAAGTCCTTTTTAAAATGAAATTGTTTTTCTGAAAAACTATTAAAATTTAAATTAATGAGTTTATAAAAAAATAACGTCACACTTTATGAATTTTATTAATTATATATATATATATATAATATTCAATTTAATTATTAAAATTTATATTATTTATTTTATATACAGGATATAAGAACAAAATAAAATTTTAAGCATAAAATAAGTATTTTTCATAAAGGCATTTTTACATCCTTTTGATGGCTAGCCAATTTTAAATCTCATTTTTCACAATAATATATGTTATCATTGAAAGAATAAAATTTTTCATTATATGTGGGAATTAAAAATTTACTTGGTTTGTATTTTTTTATTTTTCGCATAAAATTCATTTTTAATGAATAATGAAATATACTGTATTTTAATTCAAAACTGTTATTTCATCTTGTTTTTTCTGTATAGTTATCTTTTCATTTTAATAGTTTTTAAAATTTAAGAAGTTTATTTAATTATTATTTAATCCAATTTAGGTATTTGGATGTAATTTCAATTTGATGTTTGATATAAACACATGTTAATCTTTTGATGGGTTTCACTTTTTAAAAACTCATTTACTCATTTTGAGAAAGGGAGTTAATTTTAAACAAAATACTGTAACTTTGGTATTTTGAATTTAGAAAAATGGATTTCATATTTGTAATTATGAGCTCTAAATTATGTAAATAGGCCCCTTTTATTTTTGGACATGATGAATAGTAACATAGGTAATTATTTTTATTTACCACACTTAAAGGGTAAATATTGTAAATAAGGGTAAATATAATATTATAATAATATAAATATACTCTTAAAATTTCCATAATACTATTGTATTAGATATTTCCGAACAAGAAAACCCTTGTGATGAATCTTTTTGGCTTTAGAAGCAACATGGGTATGATTATGAGACATTTAACCTTTAATTTAAATTAATTGAAAATTTGTTATAAATATATATTTTTTACTAAATAAATTTTAACATGGGTTTATATAAGTAATATATTTAACTGAAAATATTCATTCGATATATAAAAATATTCCTATATGATAATTGTTTTTTTATAATTTTTAGATTTTAAATAATTATATTTAATTGTGACCCAATAATGATGTATTGATTTCTTTTTGAATGAAGGAATCAAATAAATGATATTATAAATATTAAAATAAATATAAGTTTATATAATTTATTTTATAAATGATTTTTATAGGTCAATATGACATTTTCTAAGAGTATTAAATAGTTTGTTGCGAAGCTATCAAAATTTTTAGATTTTATTTATATTAAATAATACGAATAGTGTAAAAATTGACATAATTGAAGTTTTATAGAAATTTTAATTTATAAAATTATATAAAAATACTAAAAATATATTAAAATAATAAATATACTATGGTAAGATCTAATATTTTATTATGTGCCCAATTATGAGAAATTTATATCATATAAGTAAAATTTATATCCTCTAAATAATTAAAATGTTGTTATCACTTTTAAAATTAAAAGAGAATAATTAAAAGTAAACCAAAATGATATAGTTTAAAATAAAATAAATACATGTCTAAATATTATTGTATGTGATTATTTTGAACTATAATCATCTTAAATTTTTCATATTTTAATTTGGAATATTTTGGATTTAAACATTAATTCATATTAATTTAATATTTTAAGCATTTCAAAAGGTGCCCCTCCTCTATCTTATAAAAGACAACTACTCTTCTGTAATACTCAGACATAAATAACAATTTGGTTTAGCCAATACCTATACATTCCTCATATTACAATCCCCATCCTCTTTAAAGAGGCCTTAGTGTAGGTAGAACACCATTCTTATTAGTGTGAAGGTGTTCTTTAAAGGTGATCAACCGAAGAAGAGGTATATTTTTCCTTATATATTTCAATTTTATTTCTTCTTCCAATTAATTAAAAACTTATATAACAATGATGATATAATACATCTATTATAATCAATAAAATGATATATTATTATGTTAATATCATCACCAAAATCTATGTCCAGTTCCATTAAATGGGGAAGAAATTAATTCTTTCTGTGTACGTGTGAACTATCACCTTCAAGAACTGATCAAATTTTTTTTTCATAACCATATCTCATTACTGGATATAAGAATTGAATTAATGTTCATATGTGATATTAATGATATATTAATTTTTAGAATATATAATACAAAAATTATTTTTATTCTTCCATGAAAATAAAAATGACATCATCGTTCGTGCGTACGTGTGAACTATCACCACCACGAAGCGATGTGACTAATTTTTATTTTTTATATAACATTTATAATATATATAAGTATATTAATCAGTGAATATGAAATTAATAATACTAAGATAATTATTTAAAGTTATAATAATACTTACCTTCCTTATATGTTGATCAATAAAAAATGGAAAACATTTCTCATGCGTATATATGACTTACCATCTCTATGAATATAACATTGATCATCTTACATAACCACAATCAATGGATTAATTTAATTGTATATTTTTTGAATAAAAATGATAACAATGTCATGAATATTATTCTGAAGATGAATGAATTATTACCATATGGACTAATGACATAAAACCCTGTTCATTTTCAACTCATGTATCGAATATCGAAAAAACAACTAATATGAACTTAAATATTTATGTAATTTTTATAAAATAGTAATAAGTGATATGAAATAAATAAATAATAGAAAATGGTTCTCAAGAAAGTATAAACTATCATATGTTTATTATTGAGTAATATTATGTTTGTATGTAAAGATTTAGACTCAAGGTAATAGATTTTGTCTCAATCTCCTTTCATTGAGCCATATTTTGATAATATACACATAATTATTTTATATGGTGTATAATCATCCCTTTTTCTTAATTTCATTCAACAGTTTTCAAATGGGATCCTTTTTTATATGAATCATTTTACCAAATGAAAAAAATAATGTTTTTATCTTATCTGACGAAAACGACCTATCCCCCGCTGTAACCATTATTTAATATTTGGATTCCTCTATAGGCAATAATATTTAGAAAAAAGATATCTCCAATTAATTTTTAGGGTATTTTAGTATATTAAATGGGTTTGAAAATGGGTTGAATACTTCAATATCTTGAAATTATTTTTGTGATTTCAAGTGATATTTTATGATTGAAATGTTGATAATTTCATTATTTTATGTGTTATGATTATATATTAGTACTTTGTTATTTGAAGGGAGGTTACATGATAAAACAATATATGGGTGGTTATGTGATAGACCATTTATGGGTGGTTCTGCAATAAACCACGGATAGGTTGTTACGTTATAACCTATAATGTATTGGGTATAGAAGTCGATCGTATGAATATTCCATTTAATGATATATGGGATAGTCGACCGTATTGTTTTTCCATTTACGTATGATAACGTACCAAGTTACCTTTTTATATTATGTGTGATATCAATGGGTTTTATGTTAATTTTTTGATTTCAAAAAATGGCAATAAATGAACTTATATTTAGTTATAAATATTCACTACTTCTTAAAGGTGAAATGTATTTCTATATGATATATTATTCATGGTTTACTTTTTTTCACAAGACTAACACTTTTTCTTCTTTATGTATCCTTTACTGAGATTTTTTATGGTAATACAATGTTTTGAAATATTTTTCACCTGACATAAAGATGAATAGAGTTATGGATGGGATCATGGAAAAATTATGCTGTTTAAACATTGAATAAAACCATGTTTATTTTTTAATGTTTTTTATATGAACAAATAGATTGAAAGTAGAAGTGTATGATTTTTAATATTTAGGTGTTTTTATGATTTATTACATAATTATATAATGATATAAACCTGAAAAGATCCTCACTGTGAAATAATTTCGAAATATTGACTAATTTCAAGATTATGTAATGTTTATGGTCGGGTCCTTATACTAGTTATAAATGAATTATTTAGGGAATAAGAAGCATTCATGTTTTTATAAGGTCTTATGGGAATTTATGTTATTACTATATTCACATGTTTGCCATGTGATGATTAAAAAAAATCTTGTTATTTTATATGTTTATTTTGGATATTTGGTGAATTTCCTTCTAATGCGTGGGGTCATAATATTTTTTGAAAACATATCAATTTATGAAATTGTTTATGTTTATCTTTGGATGAGTATTTAGTGGTTAATGTATTACTTCACAGTATGATGTGTCATGTTCTAAAAAATGAAATAGATTTAGTTCAAGGCACAACCAAAGTATAATATTTTTTGTATGAAATAGAATCATATATTTACATATATTATTACAGAGTGAAATAAATACTCAACTAGAATAAATATGGCTTTGAAGTGACATTTTGTTATGTCATGATATTTTTTAATTACACCAGTGACCTTTTTCACAACATTGATTTAAGTCTTTGTGGTATTCTACATTCATTTGAAGATGTTCTGTATCACTATTTATCAGTACATTATTATCAGAATTTTATTTAGTATCCATGTTTCCATTTCCAATCTATATTCTCACACTAGGGAACCAAGTTACATGACCATTGTAATTTTCCTTCTCTCTAATTCAGATGATTTTTTGTTAACCTTATTTGTGATGTGGGTTTGTTGATAATAGTGTTTTCAAATATCAATCCCATGATTATCAATATCAAGATTAATTTTTGAGGACTCAATTTAATTATGGCAGGGAGAATATAACACCCATGATTTCTAAATTATGAACATTATATTTAATAGTGTATATAACAATCATTGAGAAGTGTAGAAAAGAATATAACATCTCAAAACATAATGATATATTTAGTATTTTTGAGAAACATTTTATATATATTTTAAATAACAGAACACATATTTATGTATTATTACATGCAAGAACACATTTTTATTATTATTTTATCTTAATCACAATAATAACTTTATTCAAAGTCTTTTGTTACACACAAGAACATGTTTTTACCAACAATAATATATTATTATTTAATATAGTAAAATATAACCCAAGTGTAAAATTTATGAAAATTAATAGGTTTAAATGTAATATGAAAATATATGGTTTAATTCCTTAGAATCCTATTAATTATAAATGAATATAGAATCCCAATGAATATAAATGGAATGATTTTTTAAAATAATAATTTCTTTTGTGAAAAAAAGGATATTTATTATAACCTTTAAAATTTATGGTATTAATTAAATTCATATATTCAATATTAAATTAAATATTTTAAAAATCAATCCCAATGATTTTATAGGAATAATGTGAGAATAAACCCTATATTAATGATAAATACATATATTTTAATTAAAGTAGTTTTACCACCTTTTAATGGAGAACCTATATTAAATCTAAAATTGGGAAATTTGATATCTTTTATACATCAAAACAATATTTTTTTAAATGAAAATCATAAAAATTATTTATGGGTTATTTTTTAGTAATTTTTCATGATGTTTCTTTTTTTGATTAATTGTGAAAAAATACTAATTTTTAATTAAAAACTACTTCTTCTTCAAATTTACATATAATGATAAATTACAATTGAAATTGGTTTGAATGATTAATATGATAAATTTAAAATTTCTATTCTAATTTAGTTTATTGGAATAAATTTCACATTGAAATTGGATTTAAAAAATATTCAAATATTTGGGTGTTTTTACTCTATAAAATAGCATTACCATCTCGTCTAAGGGTTTAATATTTAATTAATTTAGAACACTTTTTTATTTTAATATTATTATAAATGATTCCATTTTTGGAATAAGTAAAATTAAAAAAGAAATATAAACTTTACCAAAAATACATTGGTCAGATATATGCAGACCCTATAGTCCCATGGATCAAATTTAGACCGTTATTGGATCCACATAAAATGTATGAAATGTTGGTGGATTCCCATTCCAAAAATTTACATGAATACCACTAATCCTCTAATATAAAAAGGAACTCACCCCTCCCAGTTCCTCACACATATCAAGCCCTTTGGATAGACTAATATATGCCAAAATAGCTCTTGAACATCCATACCTTGATCCAGAATGCCTCAACATAGTAATAAATCCATCCAAGAAATCCCTTTTTCACATACGAAAATGATTTACTAAGTAGGGGAAACATCCTTCCTCAATCTCTATAGGTTTATTTTCATTATCCACCACCTAAAAACATCCTATTCAAAGATTATATAGTGAAAAAACAATCCAAATTATTCTATATTTTTTATTCTATTTTTCCATCCGACACTTATAGACACATCCATTTAATGGATAACCAAAATATCGTTTATTTTTATGGTGAACTTCCACCTCCAAAAATGATTTCATTCATATCTTTCCATTACCACATCTCATGGTTTGGAATTATTGTAAGACCCCACCCCTACCTCATTGGCTTGAGGAGGCGGTGAGGGTAACCTGGCCTTAAGAGACGTTCCTAGGCGCCAATGGCTGGAAATAAATGTTGAGGGATCTGAGAACAAATTGGGGAACGATTTTCCCTTAAGGAAAAACCAACCAACAATCCAAAAACTATATGATGCATGTAAACAAACCCAACCAAACCATTTACTAAAAACAAAGTTTTTCCACAATGCAAACCAAACCCAACACAACTAGATATTTCCACAACACATCAGAGTATAAAGAGGATACTAAACATCCAAACACCAATGATCCATGACCCCACCAAAGATCCACACTAAGCTCCAAGATCCAGGCTCCACCATGACATCCAATGCTCCACTAAAATAGGGAGATGCTTTACCTTTTCCCACGTCACAATACATGACATCTGCAAAGACACCACAATTCCAAAACAGGGGGTGAGTAAAAAAACATAGTAGGTTTTCCCCAAATGACTTCCCTACACACTCCACTAGGATAAAACCGTCAGCACATTAATATGAAACAATTTATATAAAAAAATCACAATTGAAAACATCACCATACCAACACATCCATACCAGGCCATCTCACCCAAACCATGTAACCTAGGGAAAACCAAACAAATATGCCCCAAGCCATTTCCTCATTGCACACTTGCAAAACAATTCCAACTTGTAATGAAATGTACACTAAATAATCAAAACGGTGGGACATCCACCCAACTAATTCACCCATTCACAAAAAAAGAAATCACAACGGTGGGAATTCCGCCCAACCCGTTCACCCTCTCAACAAGACAACCAAAACGGTGGGACTTCCGCCCAACTCATTCAACCATTCATGAGTAGCATCACATCTTACCAATACCCACATAGTGGCTCTTCTGACCACTTTCAATCACCCATTTATAGTGGGAATTCCTTCCCACTTCAACAAAACATTTCAAACAATTACAACCAATCATACAACACACCATGGTCACAAAATCATGCAATCAACCAAATTCCATTGCGTATTAATCCACTTTAATAAATCACCCATTTATTGAAAACTATTTTCCATGACAAAACCCCATTTCAATAAAACAACCCTTTTTATTCAATACCATTACCATAAATCATTTCACAAATCAATCATAACTAACCTTTTTAAAATCCCCATTTTAAAATTCACAACAATAGCATTTCATCACAAAACCCCTTTCTCCCAAAAACCCCCAAATGGATTTCTAACCAAATTCACACATCAACACACAATTAATTTCAAAAAAAAAATTAATTGTAACATTTAACCACTAGATCTAACCAAGTGGAGTTGAGAGAGAAGTCACCTACATTTAGGGTTCTTGAGCTAATGACCCACAAGCCACCGCACCTCAAAACCGGCGAACACACCACCGAAACCTCTCTAGATCCCGTTCCTTAAAATTCAAAAGCCTTAATATTAACATACAAGGAAAACCAAACACTAGATATACAGACAACAAGTGTAGATATAGAAAACCAATAAAGAGAGGAATGTAGATCTAGAGGAAAACACAAGAGAGACAAGAGAAGAGGCTTACCCGGGAGAAATCACCTTGAATCCCCCTTTAAATCCCTTTGATTCGCTTCCAAAATGTGTGGGAGAGCCCCTCCAAACCTTGAGAACTGAAAATCCTAGGTGAGGCTCGAGTGGGAGGAAGAGAGGAGTGAAATGAGGCAATCCCGAGTGAGCCCGAGTTTTAGAACCCTAACCTTATGTGGCCGCATGGTTAGCCTGCACGATTTGGAAAACTATGCGCTAACGATGCGCACGCCACTGCCTCGAGAGCCATAGTCCGCACGGTTTGGCAAACTGTGTGCAGGCTATGCGGAGCCTACTGTCTCCCACTGCACCATTTCCTGGAGCATACGCACGGTTTACACTAACCGTGCTCAAACCGTGCACCCCTTTAAAAGCCTCCCAACTCATCTGAAACCATTCTAAACTCTCCCAACCTCTTCCCAACTCATTCCATGCACTTTAAATACATAAAAATTCATAAACAATGGCCAAAAACTTCAAACTGGGGGTGATACAATTATGGTGAATTTTATTTTTATATATGATATAAATGATATTTATAATTTATTTATTCTTATTTACTTTTTATACAATGTATAACATTATGCTTTCCATTTTTTGTAAATACGATAACATCGTTTGTGGGAAATGTACACTACCACCCCCACAAATAGATGTGACTCATTCATAGTATACATGAAACATATAAAATATGGTTTTAATTAACATTATGTGAAATTAATTACATCTATATTATTTTAAATAAATAATTACCTTTCGAGAAATATATTATATCATTTTCTTATTTACCCTTTTCAGACACACAAAAAGGTGGTTACATCGGTGATGGACATGTGAACTATCATCTCCCCCACATTTGTGTGATTCATTTTGCATGAAAAGAAATATATATATATATGTATATATATTATTAAATAAAATTCTATTTATGATATAATTATCATTCGTGAAAGATATAGTGTTACTTACCTTTATTCGCTAACGATCTCTAAAAAATATGAATGTTAATATTGTGTCTTAATGACCTACTGTCTCCATAGTTGTATCAATATATCATTTTTCATAAAAAAACATTAATGATTAGTTATAAAATTATAATTTAGGTATAAATATTATAGTATTATAATTAATTTTATTCCATATATTTCTATATAATGATCCCTTTGACTATAGTAGACCTACCGAAGTTGTTTTTGACACCCAAACTGAATATGGTGAAAACAACTAAGGTAATATTTATTTATTATGTTGTTTTATTCAACATTATAGTAACTAAAATAAAAATAATGATAAAAATGAAAAGTTTTTATAATAAAGTATTTACTTAAGCTATATTTATTATTCAATAATAAAAAGGCACATGTGACAAGTCAGACTCAAGGTAAGGGTCTTTGCCTTAATTTACATTCCATTGAAAAATATTTGTTTTTATGAACCAATTCAATGTTATATATGATGTATATAATACCCTTTGAAATTTTATATCATGAATTTCTTTTTTCAAAGGGTATTATATATTTCATATAATGTTATTCCTTCACGGTTATTATGATTAAATTTTTTCAATGTGGAATGGAACACTTTGGAATGTTTAAAGATTATATTCATAAATAATTTTTTTATTGATATTTCTGTGGTATTTACATTCATCAATATCAGTGAACATTGTTAATAGTTATCCTACAATGGGAAATTATTTATAAATCTATATCTTATACTCCATATATATTTTTGATAAGGAACTTGGTTAAATTGATTTTTAATTATATGAGTAATTATTTGGAAAGGTATGACATGGGTGGGGTCTAGTTGTAAATATCCATTTGATGCATCAGTAGTCTCATGAGATTAATCTGTTTGAAAAAATAGAAGGTTTTTTACATCACATGTTATAAGCTGTATTGTGAAAAGTCTTGACAATAAAGGTACCATTAACCTCGAAAACATGGTTTCCAATAATTATGAATTTCCATAATTTAGATTAAGTTATTATTTATCCATGATATTTTTTCATTAATATATCCATGGATGAATTATATTTTCATGTTATTGATTAAATTTAATGTGATTTAGTTTCATAACGTGACATATTGATATTTCATTATATAGTTATTTTAATTGAATGTGTTATCAGTTATTAACTGTACTTGTTGATTAATTACACAATTTTATTATTTCATATACTTACATACCCTTAAAATGTATTTGAGCTCCCTTATTATGTTAACTTTCCCCATGTTATGTAGAAGAAATATTTTGAATATATTTAAATTTTTTATTAAATTTAATTTCATAATGTATTTTGTTTTATTTTCTACTTCCTAATTTATTATGGATGTCATGTATGTATTATAGGTTTCCAAGATTTCTAATTTTACTGGACATTATGGATTTGAGTCTATGAAATTATTAAAATGTAATAATGTAATGAAAGAGCTCAGAGATTCTTATGTGTGGGGTTACAACAATAATGGTTAATATGGAATTAATTGGATTATATTAATTCAGGGGTGACTAATGTAATGTTAAATTCAATCCAAAATAAAATGGAGTTTTTTGATTTCATAAATAAATAGTCATGTTAAAAACATTTATTTTTCACTATTCATCAAATAATCAAATTTTTTAGAAAAAAAATTCAATAAAACATGAAATTTTATATAGTAATATAAAAAATGATTTCTATTTTATCAAAATAACATTATGAAATCAATAAATTTGACATCAAAAAAATTAAATTATTTAAATAAAATTTATTAAAATAAAATATTTCGTTGTATATATGAAAAAATAAATAATGTAATTTTTAAAATTATGATGAATATGAATCCATATAGTAAATAAATTTAACTTATAAAATCAAATTATTACTATAATTACCTATGTAGTCAAATTATTCCCCATCTAAAAATTACATCCCCTTATATTTATTCATTATATAAACAATTGAGGGTATTTTTCATTAAAATATATTTTTTGATTACCTTGTTCATTACAAAATACTATGATTATTCCATAAATCCTTAACCCGGAGAATCATCTTATTTTATCATACATAATTTCTATTATAAAAAATATAAAATTGATTTTATTAATAAGAGTTATTCACATCCAAATGTATCATGTTAAGGATCCAAACCAAAGATGCATTATGTACATTATTATTTTGCAATGAAACATAAACAATTTATGAACCTGAGATATACTTGAAGGTAAAGACACAGAATAGAAAACTGATCACACAATCATTATAATTTATATTGGTCCAATGAATATCTCGATCGATTTTCATTTTTTACTAAAACATATCACACATTCAAATGAGATTTTTTATGAAAGGCATTATCAAATGCATAAAATGGAATTTTTCCTTCTTTTTATAAACATAAATATTTTTCCGAATATAAGTTATCATCGTGTTGTATTGTATAATCTTAACATTCTCAACTGTCTCATATACTAATTTTGGTCCCAAAAAGTTCCTCATATCTAGTTTATGCCAAGATGATGGAGTCTAAAACCATGTTCTATATAACAATTCAAAAGGATCCATTTTTATACTATATTGTAAAATAATAATATAAAAAAATTAAACTATTAAAATATTTAGATCACAACAAATTTAATAACATGACATTAAAAATTAGAGAATATCACATAAATTTAATTTTGATATTCTGTTGGATACATGATTGGGGAATGAAAAGCTATACTAATATTTAATTCAGTATCTATTAACTATTGATGTCGTTTCAAAAATTTAATGTATACATGAATCTAGGAAGTGATAAAATGTAAATGGGAACACATGGTAACATTAATATATACCTAAAATACTACATATTGATGGAAAATTAAAATAAATATTCAATAAAATATTATGAAAATGTTTATATTTCATCAATAATCACCAACAATAAAAATTGCATTATTAACATCAGAAATATTCTATAATGCCACCATTATTTATTAAATTATTTTATGATATTTTTATTTAGTAACTCAAAATGGAATATGTATCCATATTAATAGTTTATGGAAATATTTAAAATAGTAATGAATCGAAAAATTTATGATAACATCTATTAGATACTTCTTCATTAATTTTCAACCAAATTAATCCCGAAGGACATTGTATATCTTATTACTATAATGATGAACACATAACTGACTATTGTGAGCTTCCCATAAAAATTCCTTCTTCAATAATGTCTCATTTTGAATGAATAACGAATTTTTTAGTCTAACTACACATTCTATATCTACATTCAACATGGGAAAAATACAATTTTGGACCAATTTAACTCATTCGTGTATACCATGATCTTATTTATGAGCATTATAATTCATTCTGGCTAATACGACAATAATAATACATGATTCAATAGGGAATATTTTTTTAATAAAAACTTTTAAACCAAAATTTAGCAAATCGTTCACTAAATTATCATATTCTAAAAATAACATTTTTTAGACCATATTATATTCTTAATTCATGATATCACCTATATTATTTAAATTAAATGGAAGATAGTGAATTGTTCTATCATAATCATGTAACTATTCCATATGAATTATTTATGAAATGTATAATTCTTTTTGGGTAAATATATAATTTAAAAATTTATGGTATGTATATTTTTTACTTTTTACCCCATGGAAAACATGGATCCAAATTTTACATTCCTAACCCACTACTAAACATAAATTACGTATGTACTGTAATTCTGTCCATGGATTTCTAATTGACATGATATATATAATTAATTTAATATATAACATCAAAACATAGAAAAGTCACTCCAATGAAGATTCATTGTCAATAAAAATTCACAATTTAATATTTTCAAGGTTAATAATATAGAATTAACCAATCATATTTTCAATTCCTTATTTAATTTATGTCATCCCTTTATCATGATGAATTTTACTACTTTTCATGTTAATGTTTTTAGTGGGCTATATAACCAAGAGTTTTTTTTAATAAACTATTAATATAAATTGTGTATTCAATGAATATGTCAAATATCTATGAAATTTTTTATCCTTGGATAGTCATCCCCTATCATTGATTCAATTTGATAAACATTTATGTCATATTTTTCTTAAAATATTCGCATGGAGGTAAACAATATTTAACTATAATTCATATTTTTTAGTATTCTATATTTCATAATTTTAATAATATTTTTTTAAAAATCCAAATATGATAATCATGTTCTCAATTTATTTTAGATAATACAAGTATATTCTTGAAAACTTCTAAAAAAATTTATCCAAAAACTCCTGGATCACATTGATCATTAGATCCAAAATTAGGGCAGTAGAATTTTTAAAGTGAAAAATCATAACCACAAATTCGTAAATGGAAAAAATGTTCACAATGTAATAATCGGAATTTCATATTCCACCACTATTATCTAATGGTAGCCACACATGAGGTAATTCTTTTTAATATACCATACTATAAAGAGAATAACAAAAAATTCATCAATATATATAAAATTATACATACTGTTAATAATGTTGATATTCAGTGATATATGATATATGAAAAGGATAATTGAAAAATCATAATTTTAAACTAATAAAATAAGTTCACCCAATGTTTATGTTATTGGATTGAAGATATCCTTATATAGTAATTCTTTAACTACTTTAACAGTTCAAAAAAATCAACTAATGTAAATTGATAGCGTGGTTTTGAAAATATCATAGAATCCAAAACTAGGTTATCATAATACCCAACATCCTAATATGAAATAAAACGTGGAAAATAATCCATAAATACATCCTAATATTCTTTTCCAATTTCTGAATCACCTATTTGAACTTCCTTTCATGTCATATATACGGGAAAAATAATGTTCACTTTTTTAATTTATGTGTTTCTCAGCATCTTGATAATTTGTCAAAGGTATGAGTTCATTATTATACATAAATGAAAAACTATTCTGACAAATACATTCTTTAGCTCTATAGTTTATCTTACCATGTTAAATTGAAAGCTAATCGAAAGCATGAATAACATCAAACACTATAATTCAAATGATAATAAGTAATTTTGGAAACACCATTCCAATGATGATTATATGTATATTTTTATAAATTTTTAATGCCTTTATTTTATAGCCATGAGTTTTTAGAAAGTGTTATGAAATCAATTATTGATAATTTTTACAGATTTTTCTTGAACATTTATCTAATATATTATCATTCATTAATCCTAGATCAGGAAATAATATGGAATCATCCAAATAAACATGTAATATAGATTTCACTTTTTAATTTTAGGGTCTAGTATTGACCGTTGTAGTTGAAAAATTCCTTATTACACATTTCTATTTCTAACCATAATGATTCCCTCATTGAGTAACTTCATACTTGTATTTTCATAATTTCAATACTCACTGTAACTAAATAATTTCACTTCTACATTTTTTAAATGTTTAAACATTAATATTAATCATTTCATTATATCCACAT
Source organism: Viscum album (assembly GCA_963277665.1). Classification (NCBI taxonomy): domain Eukaryota; kingdom Viridiplantae; phylum Streptophyta; class Magnoliopsida; order Santalales; family Viscaceae; genus Viscum; species Viscum album. The sequence continues at coordinate 1,434,900,684 of OY728141.1, forward strand.
TAAATGTGTCCAAGAATTCCAAAGCGATATCACATCCAAGATGTTATAATACATCATGTAGAATGCTTCTTTATACAAATATCACTTGAGGATAAGAAATGTTTTTTACTTCAATGTTATTAAATGAATAATTCTTTCTTACATGATACATGGATATCTTTTGATCATTAATAATATTAAAATCAAATAAATTCATCTCAGTTTTTCAAAACACTACAAAATATTTTCAGAACATCCAAAAACATGAGTAACTAAATCCCTTCACAATCTTGGATAAATGATGAGTAAAATATCACAATTTTATTACCATGTTTTACAATAAAAAAATTTCATACCTATCTAGTCCATGAAAATTTACGTCAAAGGAAACAATAAATTTCTCCCCATTTTTTCATCCTTTTGACATTCCATTCAATTATGCATAGAATAATAATATGAAAATAACATTAAATTAATGGATATTAAAATTCCATAAATTATATTGAAAAATTTTCTTTCTATTACATATTTATAATATTAAAATAACATCATTTTCTAGATTCATGTTATAACAAATAAATAATAGAGATTATATTTTATTATTTCAACTATCCTATAAAAAAATTATTTTCCCTAAATAGTTAATCCATTTTTCATTATTAAATTTGATTGGGGATCCACTGAATTTATAGTCCTTTATTTCTTGAAATGATCTACTATTAATATGCTCATATGGGAAGAATTTTATTTCTATCTTCCATTTAAGAGATTTCTAAAATCCTCCACCAACTAAGATATCACTAAATGAAATTATCTATTCTAACCATTCCATGTTACCAGTTTGAAGGGTTTTAGTCTTCTTGATTATTTTTGAAACTATGTCAAATTATTCCTCTATGGAAAATAATTCTAAAAATGCATATATTTGGTGATTCAAGATTGAAATATTCAAAATATATTTGATGATAAAATTAACAAAACACTAAATAATTTAGTAGTATATTTTAACATAATCACATCCTTTAAGGTTTTTTAATCCCTTTCAGTTATTACAAATATAATTACCCACACCTTTTTGAAAACATCAATAAATTATTTACATCAATTATTTTAAAGTCATATATTTTTAGAAACTTATTTGTTTATATAGTTTGATTATTTGATAAAATATTACAAAAAAATATAAAATATCGACATATTGTCTATTTTTTACAAAACATTTCATTTATAATGGAAGACATGATTAATTCCTTGAAATTGAAATAAATGGAAAATTCAAATTATTAACATTTATAATAAACATTATTACCAATGGGAAATAATTTTAAAAATTGGGATGATGAAAAAAAATCAAAGTAAGGGATAATAAATAAATTAAACCAATTATTTAATTTATATTCCCAAAATATCCAAAAAATATGTTTACATTTTAAAATTATAAATATTAACAAAAATATATATTTAGTTTTACAGGGAAAAGGTAGTTCACAATAGGGTTAAAAAATATTCTTTGTAGAATGACAATGGGAAAAAATAATCATATGTTTTTCTTGTAAATCAAGAAAATTCATGAATAATTTTCCTTGATGAAAAATGATATCACCATTATTTTTAAAAAATTAATGAAACATTAAATTAAAACATTATCTTATTTTATTATATATTAAAATCAATATTTAATCATTATAAACCATTTAATGAATAAAATTTATGTATATTCGTACATTATGTTAAATGTTCCATCACAAGAATCCTTATAATGGAATCACCCAACAAGATAATTCTCATATTTCATAATATTATCTAGTCACTCATATCTTTGTCACATTACCCAATACATTGGAGAGCTATATTATACAAACACTTCATTATTGAAATTCCTCGATCACCTATAATCAAGGTAAAATTTTAAAATAAGCATGAAATAAAGAAAACACACTTATAAATTTTTTTAATATAAATCACAATTTTATTTGATTTATATTGAAAATCACTAACACATTTTTTTTATAAAATAATGACTTGAAAAAATTTATGTTTTCCCTGAATATTTTTAATTAAAAATTTCCTGAATATTTCTTAAATGATATCATGAAATAATACCGGGGAAATATTTTGGGGATTTTATATATTAGATTATGTTCTTGATAGAAGGGAAAATATTTCAATCGATATACCTTAAAAAAATTCTATTTTTAATTTATTAAAAAAATTAAATAATACATGTATCATAAATGTTTTAAACATAACATTCAAAAAATATTTAATTATTGTCAAAAGTATTTGGGATTTTTAAAAAAAATATGATGTATAAATATGAACATTCTTATAAAACTTTTAATATCATGTATATGGAGGAGAAATCATGTAAAACTTTTTAAACTATATTTTAAATTAAAATACATTACCTTAGATCTCATCAATATTATTACAATCTATAATTCATGAATAATAAATATAAATTAGGTTTCAAAATTATTAATAATATTTTCTTGTTCATTTGATTATTTCAACTTTTTTTAATCAATTCACTATCAGCACTTATTTTGTTACTAAAATGAAAAATTTAGCCTTGGATTTTTTGGGGTTTTTTCAGGCTATAAAAAAAATAACATCATTGTGTTATATTGATAAAATAAATTATGATTAAATTTCACCTAGATTCACAAAATGGTATTATTATCATATTGAAATTGTTTTGTATTTTATAGACATGAATTTTGAATTATGTCATTTCACATATATGATACTCTATATGTATTCATGAATGAATTTTTTATTATTTTTATTGATTGAGAAAATGTAATTAAGATAATATTTTAGGTCTCCAAACAAGTAATTTTTAATATTTTTCATATTCATTCATTATTTTCACCCGTATGAGTGTAACATCCCAGAAATTTCTGACATATTTTTTAAAATAATAAAATTAAAATTTTGATATAGTGAAATACACATAATGAAAAAATTCTTTGATACAATTTATGGCATAAAATATTAATGTATGCTTGTGTCACACTAATGATTGTGTTTAGATTGTGTTACATGGAAAATCGAGTTTCTCCTATAGCTCGTGTAACACAAAGACCTAGTGATACAAAAAAATATACTGTTAATATTACAATATAATATTAGTTTTCACATAGACATTGGAAGTGAGGAAATGAATTGGATTATAAAAATTATGAATTTCTAGGGTTTAAAAGATTATAAAATTAATTCATCATTTCTCATATTATTAAAAATGAAAATAAGTAATTAAATATTTATGGAAAACTAATTGTTTATTCCCAAACACATTTTATCTTAAAAAATTGAATTAGTCACATTAGTTAATTATTTTAATGAAATATATATAATATATATTTAATATTTTTATAGTCATCCAATATGTTTGATATGAATATTATAAGAATAATTCCAATTTTATATTTACAAATAGTATTTATCCTAAAAAATAGCTTGGTCACATTTGTCAGTACTTATTTTAAATTTTTTTTTCACATTATGAAAAATAATTTTTGAAATAAAAAAATTAATATCATAATTAATAAATTAAATAAATGTATATTTTTTTTATAAATATATGAGATAATAAATTATTCAGTTGATAGTGAAAATTAATGGTTCTTATTTAGAATTTTCATTTCTTTTCAAACATAAAAGACAATTAAATATGTATTTTGAAGTATATTAATTTCAATTATATATATTTCTAATTCAGCTTATTGGAACCTGTTTCGGGATAATTTTTAAATTAAAAACTTTTTAAGCTTTTTAATATTTTCATTTTTAAAATCTACATTCATGTCACATCTACTGTATTAGTTTTAAATTATAATTCAACATTTATTGGTATCAAATTTAGAAAAATAGATTCAAAATTTATTTTCGTAATAATTAATATTATATAATAATTCATAGTTAATTTTTCCTCAAAATTATTAGTGAAAATAATTAGATTTAATTTCCGTGGTAATGATAATAATGAGTTATTTCATGATTAAGAATTACAATTATGAATTATAATGACATAGAAACTTGTCAAAAAACCATTTTATGGACATAATTTAACCTTGTATATGATTCACCAAAAATAAAAACTAAATAATCTTGATGTTTAGTCAACAATTTAGTATAGTTTTAATAGAATATATTTTCATAATTAGAGTTTTAGAGAATTACATCATAATTCATACATAACATCCCCATTTCATACAATGTGTATACTACTAAAAATATATCTATTTCATCCAAAATATATTTTTTTAAAGACATAATATGATTATTTTTCAGAAAAAATATTAATGACTATCCAATTGACTTCCTCCTTTCTCCTACCCATCCTTATACCCTGTGAATTTGTTTTGAAAATGTCAGATGATCAACAAAAGCTAACTAAGGGAAAAAATAATGAAATCATTAGTCATGTGAAATCATGAAGTCCATTAAATCCATTTTTATAAAATCTCTTAGCTTGCGTAGAATCATTATTTAGTTTCCTTGGGGCATAATTACCATATCACTCTTATAACCACCCTTACAAATGGAATAAATATACATTCGACATCAAATTTGATTACCCATTGCATTAGTTAGATATAATGGGGCTCTACCATTATATCATAAGCTATAATGGGGATCAACCTGACATATCATGATTTATATTGGTCTCAACACATAATAAAAAATTTCCATGGAACATATCATGAATAAAACCATTGAAAACTCTTTTATTCTCATTAGAAAAACACATTCAGATATAAAAATACATATTTCTGTAAAAATACCTTATAACATGTAAAAAAACATACATAAAAATGAACCCATTTTTATAGGAATGAAGTATGAAAATTTATAAAGCATAAATAAATGTAATAAATCATCCTGAAATTGGGAGAAATCACTGAAGCCAAATATGTTGGAAAAAAATTTCTTTCACTTTTGTAAAAAGGATATTTAAATAAGGGGGTTTCAAAGAATGTCCTCAACCATGAATCTAACACCTCATGTTCAATCATTATCCTCCTGAATAATAAACATAGTTTAAATATTTACTTTCTGTAGAACCTTTTTAATGTTTATTATCCCATATTATCATGTTATAATAATTAATGAGACGATAGGTCGTACGTAAGCAAGAGTAACATTTCGATTTTTCATTGATCATTATGGAAATAATAAATAATGATTTTATTTTTATGGAATGATCATAATATATAAAATATATTATTATTCATTTAAATATACATAACTATATATAATTCATATGATGTGTTGATGATAAACAAATCGCATCGCTTCATAGAAGTGATAGTTCACACGTACACACGAACGACATTATCAATTGAAAGTACATGGAAAGGGAAAAACATAAATGATATATTATTATTTCATAATGAAATTTGATTCATTAATATAATATATAATGATCAATTCCTTCATTATAACTAGTCTTGAGAGACAGTGATGGAAAAAAATTATATTCATTCATGAGGTGGTAGTCCATCATACACAAAAACAATTAATAATTTTCAAATTTAATGGAACATTATAGGGATTTGGGTGGGCATTTTAACATAATAATATCATAATATATTTATGATACTGGATTATCTTTTTTATGATATATGAATAATATTTAATGGAATTAGAAAAACAATTTAAAAAATGGTTATTTTAAAATGATACCAATTCATTAGATGACGTCCTTTGATTAACACCTTAACACCTATAAGCTGAGTTTACATGGAGAGTTGTTATAGTTTGTGATCCAGGTAGATAATGGTTTAAAAAATAGTTTTGAAGTATGAATAATAGAGATGTATGGGTTCAATTTTATAGGAGAGGGGGGCACTCTTGAAATTGTTAAAAATATTAAACTGATTTAAATTAGTTTCATATACCATATGGCTCCAAAGTGGCTTATTTAGAATAAAATATGATGATAGGATGCAATATATTCATGCAATAAAACTTATATAAGTTTTTGTTATTTTTTTCATCTGTGTCCTTTTGTTTTAAGCCTTATTTTTTCTTTTTAATTCTTAACGTGATACAATGTAATTAACATTTTGAGTGTTAATTAAAAACATGTAAAATTAATCTATGAAAAAGTGGATGTCATTAATCATCTGAAAATATATATTTTTTATTTTATGTAATAAAATTTATTTTATATTTATTTTAATTAAAATGTTATTGCATCATCATTATATAAGACATTAATTTAATTAATATTTTTTTATTTAAAAAAAATTTCATGATAAATTTAAAAATTTTATGTTCTGAATATTTATATTTAGTTGATGGGATCCCCTATATAACCCATTATTGAAAATATTGTACTTGTTAAAAACAAATGTGTGAAAAAGTGGACATTTTGTTGAATATAATAATACATTTTCATTCTCACACCAAGTGGCATAAAATGGTAAAAATCACATCCCAAGTATTATTTTTGTAGAAAAGAGGATCATTAAATTAAATTATGACATGTGTTAGGGTGTTTTTATATTAGTTATAATATTATTTTTATTATTATTTACCTGATCTACCCTTAATCGAGATAATTAAAATATTACTAAAGTTACAATTCCATATGTACAAAAGAATAAAAGGGATCTATTTACTAAATTTGGACCATATAATAAAAAATATGGAATCCATTTTTCAAAATCAATATCCCAAAAATATATGAAATTAATAATAAAATAATCATGTTGACAGAATGAGAAGAAGTGCTTTTAAATAAAATTCATTGAAACATTCACAGAGTTTTTATTTCCAATTTCAGTGTGAAATTGAATTAAATGAATTAAATTGGATTAATTGATAAAAATTGATCTAATTTTACTTTAAAACCATTAAAATATATAATTTTACACTATTAATATTTTTTTTAAATGTAGTATTGAATTACAATGCATTATTTTTTAATATTCATCAAAATATGAATCATATGAGAAAAATACCAAAAAATCAACCAAATAAATATTGATATTTCTAATTTCAAGTAAGACATTTATTTTGTAAAATTTAATTTATAATATTTAAATTTTTTATCATGTACAACATTAAAATGAGGAAAAACATGTTTTTATTAGAATAATTATTTTTACTAAAAAACTAGATTTATCATATATGTTATTGAACATATTGGAACCTTTAATTAATATTTAATTTTTAAATATAAATAAAATATTAAAATGAATTATTCTACCACTACATTATTGGTCAGTTTATCACTTATAGTAATGCATTTATCTCATTATGGGTTCAGGGTGGTACATTAAAATAGAAGTATGTGTAACTATTATTAAAAAATTAAATGCTTTCCACTCACATTACTTATAAACGGATACCCCAATCCTATGCAATTAATATTTTCTAAACACACTATTCAAGAAAATTCCTTCCCAAATAACTACCCAACTTTCCTATCATTGTTATAGTTTCCTTGTATAGAATAAAAATCTAACCAATGAGGATTTTGGTAAAAACAAAACAATGTCAAAAGGAAGGTGAAGTAATTCAACGATCTTTTTTATTTTATATGCTTCTCCAACTCAAAAAAGTATTATTAAATCATTATCATATAATATCCCTATTATTATAAATATAATGATATATTGATATGTGAAGGTAGTTATCAATATCGATATGATATTCTCTCAAATGGGTAACGACTACGTTGCTCATGTGTACAGTTCACTATCACATCATGATACTGATGTGAATTGTTATTCATTAACACCATTCACCATTGGGTAAGATTATGGATATATGGTATATATATATAATATTTTTTACATGATTATATAAATTTAATTATTACTAAAATTACTCTTTTTAAATTTCTTTCCATTGGATATATGATTACATCATTTGTGTTTACGGTGGACAACTGCCTCATGAAGTGACATGTTTCATGTTTACCTGAATATTCACATTGAAGGTAACAAGGATGAATGATAAATAATATTTTTTATATTTACAACCTAACCAAAATTATATAACTATAAAATCACATATATCTTATTAAAATCCAATCTAATCGGAACCAATATCATCACATGTCTATACGATCCACTACGACCTCACGACGCGATGTGATATTCTTTTTATTTATTTTTTTCTTGGATCATAATAAGGATAAATTAAATGAATATATTTTATTAATAATTTATAAATATATTTTAAATTCCATCATAATTATTCTCAATGGTTTTATATCATTATCCTTTTTTGTGTCGAGAAAATTGAAAGAGCATTCAGGAATACGTATGACATACCATCTCCATGGATAGTGCATTCCATTTGGTTATCTATAAATTATTGAATTAATAAAACTTTTTATATAATTAGTATATATTATATTTTTAAAAATATATAATTTAGTTATATTTATGATCTATGAATTATGATAATGATAAAGAACATTCATGATAATTCATGGTTGGAAAAACTAGGAAATCAACACCTGAAACAATAGTAAAAATAATGATTATTAAAAAAATGGGTGACAGGATGGTATAAAAGGATTTTTCATGATATTATAAGTATTATAATTATTAATTTATATATCTATAACAAATTTTAATTTATTATAATGAAATTATGATTTTTTACAATGCATATAAATGCAAAAGGTAATGGAATTTATAGTCTTACCTATATTTTTTTGATACTTTTTTCATATTCAGTACTTTCTTATCCATTATGGTGTATATACCAACCACATGATGTTTAAAATCATTAAATTACATTATTTATTGTTATTTCACTGATCCATTATTTTTATCCATTCCATGGTGTTAGTATGCAAAAGTTACTCAACCAGTAATGGATTTCCATCTCACAATAATTTTTTGAGAGACACATGCAATATTGACCATGCATATATTTATTGAGGTGTATATAATTCCCTTGAATATATCTTTCTAGTTTCCTCCAAAAAAGAATTGTGATTTACATATCGATTTTATGATATCTCTTTCATTTTTTTTACTATTGAAATGTTAACAAAGTGATAAGTGATCTTTATCTCAATTTTCCTTGATTGATACTTCTGTTATTTTATAAAGAAACATTATTTAATGAGGTTTAAATAAAAAACCATTGACATATAATATTAGGGATTAATTTAGTTTCATTTAATTGTAGTTTTATTTAATGATTTTTCTTTCTTGGGGATTAAGAATCATAGTTACCAAGAAGTAATGATTCTCTGTTTCGATCTCATTTGTTGTCAATGTTGTTTTTTTTCTTTCTTAATTTTTTTTATTTTTATAAAAACTAAGACGTAGAAAACTCCCCTCAAGGAGGGATAAAATGGTGTAGTCCAAGAGAATCCACATGAACTATACTGTTATAATTGATAGTGAAATAGTTCAAATCAATATAAATCATAAGATCATGTTCCTGTCCACCCATGTGTGGAAGTAAATCTGTTGCATAATTATCCACCATCCAAAAATGATGTATCAACCTCCATTGATTAGTTTTTACCATGAATCTAAAAATATGATAAGTCAACTCCCAAGGGACCACATGAAAACCCTGAATAGTCTTCTCTAGGATCTATGAGTCCAATTTGATCTCAGCCACTTAAAATCCCATCCTTTAACAAACCATCGTACCTAAAAGTAATGACCTCACTTCTTCACCCATGGGGCTTCCTGGCCCTTAAAAATCAATGATCCCCATGTGAACCAAACTTAAAGAGTTTTGAAGCAACCAACACATCTCATGTAACACCCAGATATATTATTAGATATATTTTTTTAAATTTTATTGATATATTGTGTTGTACACTTCACCATGATTAGCTTGCGCTACAGGAAACATCGTATTATCTTGTAGTATACGCTACATTATTTTTGGTTCATGTTATACACAATTTCATGTTTGTTTGTTAGAAATTATTCTACTCAATATTATGTATATATTTTGTTCAAATTATATATGAAATAAGATTTGATTATATTATACATAACACTAAAGGAATCTTTCACTACACACAACCCTGACTTGTCTTTCATTACACGCAAGAGCGACCTTCCTTGATAGTGTGTATTGTACGCAATACTGAGTTTCACTAAATAATGATATATTTTTATAATATTATAAGGAACTATCCATTATTAATATTAGTAACTACATTTTTTATTTTATAACATTATCATTGATCTTACACATTTTCTAGAATGAGGTATAATCATAAAATCAATTTTTCGGATAAAAGAAGTATTTTTCAAAACATGCAGTTTTGCCGCCCTTTGACGATGAACCCTTTTTAAATATAATTTTTAACTATTTTGTAAGATAAATTATACAAAATAAACATCTTATTCTTAATCATTATATAAAAGTTTATGTTGGATAATTTTTTGATATTTTTCTGAAAAAGTTCTTATTTTGATGAATAGTAAAAATACTCTAAATTTTTCTTAAAAACACTTTTTTCAATTGAGATAATTTATATGGAAAAATTATAATATTAAATGCACTTAAATTATAAATAGAATATATTTTCACCCTTTTATATAATTTATGTCATTATCATTAATTATAAATTTAATTCATATGTAAAATAATTTCAATCTTTTGCAATGTTTTTAAAAAAACTGGTTTTTTAGACAATGGGATTAATTTTAAATTAATTACAACAAATTATGTGTTTTGAATTTGGAAAAATAGATTCCATATATGGAATTATTAGGTCAAAATTATGTTAATAGGCTACTTTTTATTTTAAGGGATTATGAATAGTAACTACGGTAAATTTTATTTACCACAGTTAAAGGTAAATCAGGAAATTAAGGGTAAACATAATATTATAAAATTACCCTAATTACTGTCAAAATTCAATTGGATGAATAAAAGTCAACCCATATCACCTAAAGGGTCTTAATAGATTCCTTTCATGGAATTTTTACCACAAACATGATGTAATTATTATTTAAACCAACGAAAGTGACAACATGTCACTCTCTTATATCTTATAAGTATAATAATTTTAATTTAGTGATAAAATTAATGAAATTTCAGACATAAAAAGTATAAAAAAAGATAATAAAATTATATGAATGTTGTAAATTTATTTATATTTTTTAGAGATTAAATTAATATCATTAATTATTATACAATAGTGATGTAGAAATTATATTATTGATAGAAATATCAAATAAATGGTTTTAAAAATATTAAAATAAATATTATATGAACTAATTAATGTTACCCATGAATTTTATAGATGAAAATGACATGTTATGAGTGTATTAAATATTTTTTTTCAGAATTTATCTTCAATATGGATTTTATTAAAATTCAATTAAATAAATAGTGTAAAAATTTACACTATTGATATTTTATAAAAATAACATATTATTAAATTGTTTAAAAGTCAACAAAATATATAAAACTTTAAAATTAAAAAATATATTGTAGAAAATTTAATAATTCATCTAATTATGGAAAATTCACGACACATAAGTATGTATTTCTAACAATTTATAAATTGGAATATTATTACAACAAATAAAATAAAATAGATTAAATAAGGATAAAATAAAATGATAAGGTTTAAAATAAAACTAAAACATGTATAAATTGTATTGGTTGATGATATTACAACCCTATCACATCGAATATTTATATTTGAGTCATTTTTTGAGGTTTTTAATTGGGATTTTAGAATATTATAAATTAATATTTTTGATGTTTCCAAAAGTTCCCCTATCTTCCCTTATAAAAGGGAACCTCCTCCCTCTCCACATCACAAGATTTTTAGCCTTAAAGCACGACCAAAACCTATCCATTTCTATTCTACACTTCCCTAGAAACATACAAGTGGTCCTGGTATTTTTCAAAGTCCAACTATAGTGCCCTAAGAGGAGGTTTAGAAGAGGCACGTCGAAGAAGAGGTAATATCTTTTACCGATTCATTCAAATTTATTTCTTCTTCTACTTCCTCTTATTTATTTATTTCCTTATAAAGTAATAAAATTAGTATCAATAATATACTGATATGTATTTATAAATATGTAACAACCCTATTTCACCTTCTATCCATCAAACAGAAAATGAAATCACCTTGCGTGCGTACGTAGGGAATACCGTCTCCACGTTGTGGTGTAACCTATTTTCCACCACCACATTACATGGATGGGTATAATGGTTTAAATAATAACTATATATGATTATTATAACTCGATAATAATTATGTTATATTATATCATCCACTCCAATTTCATTCATTAATTATGGGAATGATATCATCGCTCTTGCGTACATACAGATTACCGTCTCCAAGACGCGATGAGATTTATTCTCCATGTTAACCATTCAAGAACGATTATAAATTATATATAATGAATAATATCGAAATATATGAAATATTAATTCTACTGTATTTATATTTATATATATATGACTTTTTTTACTTCAATTTAATTCAAAAAGGAATGAAAACAACATTCATGCGTATGTACGACCTACCGTCTCTATGATCGATGTATTTTATTTCATTTATCTATATAATCTATCTACATATATATAGTGAATATATATGACATATAAATCATGTTATACATTCTGGAAGTATGTAATAATGATCTAAGTAATCATATGAATAATTACATGTCAAAACACGTACGATAAACAAAACGATTATTATCCAAAATGTTGTTTTAATATTGAATTGAAAAATGAACAGGTAATATGATGACCAATGTGTATTATATATGATATATAAAAAATATTATTATGGTTCCTTTACAAGTTAATAATATTTTAAAACCCACTATAAAGGAGTTTCTAACACATACGGATGAAATTAGACATACAGTCAGGGATAATTATTCAATTCTCATTTTATCCGAGATTTTTTATTTGTATATATTTATTGGGGTTATATTTATCATCCACGTCAGTGTTTTCTAAAAATGTTTACATAAAATGTTTACAATTCTTAAATGTATGTTTAACTTCATTTTTACCCTTTTTTTAAATTTACAACATTGTATGGAAGGAATGATTAATTTGATTACCATAAAATGTACTTTTTCAATTTTCCAAAAAAATTAAGAGAAGAATGTTTTTTTAACTTATTTGGAATGAACGAATTTTTATGGTTTTATAAAACCTTATTTCCATGAATCATCCTCTAAAATATTTCATTATTATTTTCCTCAAAATTCATTTCTTTTAAAATTTCACGGCATTTTGAGAAAAGTAAATGATTTGAAAGAATAATGGATATTTTCCCCAAGAATTCATTTCAAGTGTTTTATCAAAAATATTTTCCATCTAATATGACATTATTTAATATGGTTATGTTTCATGTATAAGGTTTCTATTATTTACATGGTTTGATTTTGATTATGAAGAAATTATATCCATTATTATATATGGATTATGTTATGATGCAATGATGTTTATGAATCCCATTTTATTATTTGGGTTATGAGGAATGATTTTCGTTTAGTTTGCAGCACACATAATAATGATTTCATTATGAGAAAGTTAGGCCCAATATCTCCATCCAATTCAATGGGTAAAGATTAATATCTCATGAGATAGACACGGATGGAAAGAAAAGTAAATCTGGTTCAGTAATACATGGCTGGAACGACAAGTAAACCCGGTTCAGTACTAGAATTTATCCACTATAAAGGTCTTGGAAGAAATTCCCTGGATACTATGGAAATAATATCATGTGCTTTATGGTTTTCCACAATTCCATGTTTTATTCCCATGCCATTTTATCATCATTAATGTTTCTTTATGATCTATGCCTTATGTACTTCCACGATTTATTTCATTACTCAAGATTTTGATGTTTAATCATTATGTTCATTTTTTTATGATCAAATGTATATGGTTTGTTTTATTTTCTCTATGCATAACCTAAATGAGAATTTGAGATCACCCTTTTTATGTTTTATTTTCCCCAGGATATAAAGAATGGTTTTAGGTATGAAAACAAAAGGGGAAGATCTTTATGGGAGATGTTGAAGATCTTTTACCATGATTAGAAGATTATGTTCTAAGTTTCCAAAGACACTAAACTAATACTGTAACAGCCCGAGATTTTATGAAAAAATATTCTTTTTATTTTACTAATGTCTTGTGTTATACGCTACACCAAAAGGAGCTTGCACAACACGCATCCTTGACTTACCTTGCATTACACGCAATCGCAACCTTCCTCGATAGCGTGTGTGGTACGTAATCCTGAGTTTCACGAAACAATGATATGCTATTAAAATATTATTAAAACTAGCCGTTATGAATAGTAATAACCACTTTTTAAATTTTAGAAATTTTAACTCTCAAAATGGACTTCATTTTTGGATTCGGAGTATCGAATTTAGCCTAAGGTGAAATTTTGGTACTTTTCGGATAACTTTCATATTCTGATGAATAGTGAAAATTACTAAATTATAATTAAAAACAACTTTTTTAATCGAAATAATTAATAGTGATAAATTATTAATTTGAGTGGTTTTAAAGTATATTTAGAATATATTTTTACAATTTAATACAATTTTGGTCATTGGTTGTAATTTCACATTTAAACCAGACATAATCAAGTGTCAATCTTTTGATATATATTGTTTCCTAAAAACACGCTATTTATTTTAACAGCGGGATTTAATTATAAAATTAATTAATGCAACTTCTATGTTATGAATTTGGTAAAATAGATTTCATTTTTGAATTCGGAATATGAAATATAGCTTAGGATGAAATTTTGGCATTGTTCTGAAAAACATCAATTTTTGATGAATAGTGAAACTACTAAGTGGTAGGTTAAAAACTGAATTTTTGCATAAAACTTAATTTTACCGCTTCTGTGAATGGAATTTCGAAAATCCGAGAGACACGGTTAATATCAAGGACTAAAATGTGGTTCAATGAGATGAAAATAATTTTTTGGTGAATAGTAACTTTTTACTTTTTTTACCACGGTTAATAGTAAATTGGGTAACTAAGGGTAAATATGATATTAATATTACCCTAACACATGTCCTAATTCTATTGGACAAGTGTAATTCGACCAAAAACAAACTTAGGAATAAAATATGACCATTTAGGCCCACATGGATTAGATTAGGACATTTATTATTAATTTATTTAAAGAAGGGTTAAAATAGTTAAAATCAAAGTTTAATAAGTAAATCATTTTTAATATGGGGTTATACATAAGATAAATTATATTGTAAATATTCATTAGAAAGCTAAAAAGATTTCCTACATGATGGTAGTTTATTTGTAATTTTTAGACAACAAATAATTTAATTTATTTATGACACAAAGATGATGCAGTAATTATCTTATTAATGAAATATTCACATAATTGATAATATAAATACCAAAATAAATGTAATTTAAGACTTTTTATGAATTCCACTAATTTTCTAGGTTACTATGATATATTAGTGTTGATTTAATCAACTTGGTTCGAACATATAATTCTGATATGACTTTCACAAAAATCATATATCAAATAGTGTCAAAATTGACACAAAATAGTTTTTAAATCAAATATTATATTATTAATTGTTATTTTATTCCTAAAAATATAAGGTTCGGCCAAATGACTTATATAAGGATATATATATTAATAATAAACAATTTGGGGTTCGTTTGGCATGTTATAGTAAGTGTATTAACCATATAGTGAAAGAAAAACAAAAAGACACGGTAAAAGTTAAATTAATTAACTAAGAGTTAAATCTAATTGATAAGGTTAAAATAATACCCCAAACTTGTCTAAATCCTATTGGTTGATAGGATTTCGACCCATCCCCACTTTAGCTTAGAAATAAGACCCTTTGGAACCATTATAAACCGATTGTGACTTTAATATAAAATAATATTTTGAGGTATTCCTAAGGTGCCCCTCTCCTCCCTTATAAAAGGACACCTCCTCCCCCTCCTCCTCACACCAATTTGAGCACTCAAGCTCGGCCAACCCCTGCCAAAATCTCTTCTCCACTTCCCTAGCAACATCCTAGAGGTTCTGGTCTTCCTAAAAGACCAATTCTAGTGCCTTAAGAGGAGGTCTCAAAGAGGCACTTCAAAGAAGAGGTAATTACCGTTACCAATTCTTTCATCTTTATTTCTTCTTCCACTTCTTCTTCTTAGGTTGTTTCATTATGAAGTAATAACATCAGTATCACTCATATACTGATATGTTATTATAAGTATGAAACAACCCTATTTCACCATCTATCCATCCTACGGAAAAAGAAATCACCGCGCGTGCGTACGTACGGAATATCGTCTCCACGCCGTGGTGTAATCTATTTTCCACCACCACCTTACATGGATGGGTATAATGGTGTAAAGAATAACTATACATAGTTATTACAACATCATATTGATTCTGATATATTGTATAATTCACTCCAATTCAATTCAATACTTATAGAAATGATATCATCGCTCGTGCGTACGTACGGACTACCGTCTCCACGACGCGATGAGATTCATTCTCCATATTAACCATTTAAGAATGATTATAAAGTATATATAAGAAATAATAATGAAATATATGAAATTATAAAGCTACTGGATTTATGTATATATATACATATGTATTTCATCTACTTACTTCCATTTCAAGACAATAAGGAAAGGAAAACAACGTTCATGCGTACGTACGGACTACCGTCTCCATGAACGGTGTTTTTCATTTTATTTATCTACCTATTATATATATATATATACTGAATATATATGATATATAAATCATATTTTATATTCTGGAAGTAAGTAAATCATGATATAAGTAATAATGATGTCAAGAACAACAAGTCAAAACACCTACGATAAATGAAATGATTTTACCCAAAACGCTTCTTTAACATGGAATTTACAAAAGAACGGGTAATATAATGTCATAAGTGAACCATATATGATATCATAACAATGAATATGATTCTGTAATAAGTCAACAACATTATTTAAATCATTATACAGGAGGTTCGGACACATACGAAGCAAATCGGACCTAAGGTAAGGGAAATATCACAATCTCATTTTTATCCGAGATTGTTTGTACTTTGAAATTTACTGGGGTGTATTTTATCATCCACATCCATGTTTCCTCAATATGTAATGTTATTTACAACAACCTACAATTGTTTAAATCCAATTTTACCCTTAGGTGAGTTTTTAGTAAAGAATATGAAAGGAATCTTTTGTCGTTTTTCCGTACGAGGTACTTTTTGACTTTTCCGACAAAAGTCGAAAAATGTTTTTTTTAACTTATACAGCATGAATGGATTTTTAAAACATTATTCCCAAGATGCTTCCTTTACAAGTTTTCAAGTTTATTTTTAATCAAATTCTTTTAGTTTAAAATTTTATGACATGTTAAGAAAGGAAAAATGTTGTTAAAGTAGAAAGGATATTTTCCTCAAGAATAGAGTTCAAGTGTTTTATCAAAACTATTTTCCATATAAGATAATAAAGGGTTCTGTTTTTATCCCTATTATTACATTGATTTGATTAATGTTGTGATGGAATTATTTTTATGAATTCCTTTATCTTATATGAATTGTTTTATGATGTCATGTTGTTTAAGAATCCCATTTTTATTACATGGGTTATGCTATGATGTATGGTTTATGATTTTGTGGCACACATAAGAAAGGATTCATTATGAGATGGGTGGGACCTATATCTCCCTCCAATGCTTTGGGTAAAGATTTTATATCTCATGAGATAGACATGGCTGGAATGGTAGGTTATACCGGTTCAGTGAAACAGGACTGAAACGAGGATTACTCGATTCAGAAAGGGACTTTGTCCACTAAGATAGTCTTGGCAATGAGTCTTGACTAACAAGAAATGATTCTATATGATTATGTGTGTATGCCACAATGAGTAATGTTTTAAGTTATGATTTCATTTCACTACTATGATTTATCCCATGTTATGAAATTATGCTCTCTTTTGCAGGTTAAGATTTCCAAAAAAGTTATGTTCTTATGAAAATTATGTGATTGATATTTCTTTTGTTTACCCTTACTGAGCATTTGAGCTCACCCTTTTATGTTTTCTTTTCCCCAGGATATAAAGAAAGGTTTTAGGTAAAAAAAAGGGATGACCTTTATGGGAGATATTGAAGAACTTTCACCACGATTAGAAGATTACGTTCCGAGTTTCCAAAGACACTAAACTATTACGATCCTTTAGTGTGTGTTTTTGTTATGTACTATGTATTCCGCAAATGTAATGTAATATCCATGTACGTCAGGCTACGGGTCTCTACAGTTGGTATCAGAGGAAAGGTTTAGTCAACCTTTGGAAACTAGGATGCGAAAACGTTAGTGAGATCCCTAGAGATATTTCTAAGGTATGTCTAGGGATGCCCCTAAGGATAAGTATACGTATAGGATATAGTTCTAGAACTATGGTAAAGATATTAGATTAAACCAAAGATGATAGATATTTAAGTTACTCCCCCTTTATTACGATTTTTGCATCTAACGCTATTCTGTTTGGGTTTTAGAAAATGGCTGGAAATAAGATGATTCACAATAATGGAGGATATGATGGACAATGGAATGATATTCTTCATGAGCAACCAAATGAAATGGGATTTGGAAGTCCAAACATCATTATTATGCCGAATCAGCAATCTCACAATATGATCAATAAAGTAAAATTTGGTAAGTTTCCTGACTCGACTAATAAGAGAAAGATGGAGTTCCATAATGATCATAGAGGAAAGAAAGTTCAATTTCCCCTATGTAAATCATGTGGGAAAAGGCATCAAGGAGAATGTTTCAAGGGAACTGGAAGATGCTTTGGGTGTGGAAAAGAAGGACACAAAGCAAGTAAGTGCAAAGGAAAAGGGTCGGTTAACACCATGGATGAGGATAATGGTATTGCTACGACATCAAAAATGGTTAAGTGTTTTAAATGAGGAATGTATGGGCATTATGCAAACAAATGCCCTAAGGGAAAGACTCATGAAGAGAATCAGTATGGTCATATGGGTAGTATTTATGTGGATGATGATGAAGAGACTACAAATGATATGTGAGATGAAAGAATTTTTGAAGCTCGGTTAATGGTTTGAGAATGTAGTGGAATGATTACATGTTTATCATGTGTAATTTTGGAATAAAGAGACATCTATGGATTGTTACACTGTTGTCTTTCCTTGTGTTTTGAAAGTGTATGATTAATGTTACTAGTATCCATGAAAGGTTATTCAGATATTTTTGGAATTTAGATGATATGCGCATAATAAAGGGATAAGGAGAAAATTAAATGTTTGATAGTATTCATGAGCTCATGATTGATATAAGGACTAAGTGATATCATGGTTTGAGTATAAATAATTTTGAGGATTTTGGTATGTGGAAAGTGTTAACTTTTAACTGCACTCTTGTTTTCACTAAGGTATTCAAGAGAATTCACGATTAAGGACTTTGAATGTTTGGAATGTGACCAACAAGACATATCTTATGATATGTGGGGATCAACGACAGTATTAAATCTCTGGTAATCGATGTCACTATATTATGAGAGTGGACTGCAGTATTATGTATAAGCCTAAAGATTAGACTGGATTATGTTGGACATAAGTTAGTATTGTTTAAGGATAGATGTTTTTTCGATATTATTGATGGGATTTTATAGTAATATAGTTTTATAAAAAGGACAACCTGCAGGACGGGCGACAGCCCATCGCTTCGGACAAGGCTGTGGGAATCGAACCCACAACCGAAGTGCGACTGGCCTTTATCGCCTACCACTGGCCTACAGGAAGTCCCTGTTTAGTAGAAACTAGTTTTATTAAATTAAGCAGCATGATATATGAAGTATAAGTCCATTTTAGGAACCATATATGATTAATCTCACTATAGAATGACTTATGTATATTTAATAACTTTTGCTAACCTTTTGTTTGAGACAGATGGAATGAACAGTCATTCTATCACATGATCTGCTAACACTTCACAAATAACAAATTCAACTTCATTTATTTAAGAGATGAAGTAGAAATTGTTCAAGGCACGAACAAAAGTGAGATTGTACCAAAATAAAGTAAGTATTTATTCTAAGCAAATTTTCAACTTTAGGGAAATGATCTTGAAAACCAAAAATGTTGTCCTAGTGATCTTATACCTGATGAATCAGATGGTACCTTATATCATCACAAATCTATGGATTTGTGATTACTGGCTTTTCCATAGCCATGTTCTCTACCACTCTCCATCAGAACATGATGGTTAGATTTCTCTTCCATATCCATATCTTCACCTATGTGGAAACCCAGTGATTAGTTTATTTGGGTAATCGTTACATTTCATACTTTAGTTTTTAAAGCCAAGTTTTGGTATTCCCTTTTACGATGTGGGTTTCTATTACAGAAACTTTCAAATAGTAAACCATTTATAACCCCGACGAATTTCGAGGGCGAAATTCATTTTAAGGGGGGTAGAATGTAACAGCCCGAGATTTTATGAAAGAATATTCTTTTTATTTTACTAATGTCTTGTGTTATACGCTACACCAAAAGGAGCTTGCACAACACACATCCTTGACTTACCTTGCATTACACGCAATGGCAACCTTCCTCGATAGCGTGTGTGGTACGTAATCCTGAGTTTCACGAAACAATGATATGCTATTAAAATATTATTAAAACTAGCCGTTATGAATAGTAATAACCACTTTTTAAATTTTAGAAATTTTAACTCTCAAAATGGACTTCATTTTTGGATTCGGAGTATCGAATTTAGCCTAAGGTGAAATTTTGGTACTTTTCGGATAACTTTCATATTCTGATGAATAGTGAAAATTACTAAATTATAATTAAAAACAACTTTTTTAATCGAAATAATTAATAGTGATAAATTATTAATTTGAGTGGTTTTAAAGTATATTTAGAATATATTTTTACAATTTAATACAATGTTGGTCATTGGTTGTAATTTCACATTTAAACCAGACATAATCAAGTGTCAATCTTTTGATATATATTGTTTCTTAAAAACACGCTATTTATTTTAACAGCGGGATTTAATTATAAAATTAATTAATGCAACTTCTATGTTATGAATTTGGTAAAATAGATTTCATTTTTGAATTCGGAATATGAAATATAGCTTAGGATGAAATTTTGGCATTGTTCTGAAAAACATCAATTTTTGATGAATAGTGAAACTACTAAGTGGTAGGTTAAAAACTGAATTTTTGCATAAAACTTAATTTTACCACTTCTGTGAATGGAATTTCGAAAATCCGAGAGACACAGTTAATATCAAGGACTAAAATGTGGTTCAATGAGATGAAAATAATTTTTTGGTGAATAGTAACTTTTTACTTTTTTTACCACAGTTAATAGTAAATTGGGTAACTAAGGGTAAATATGATATTAATATTACCCTAAAACATGTCCTAATTCTATTGGACAAGTGTAATTCGACCAAAAACAAACTTAGGAATAAAATATGACCATTTAGGCCCACATGGATTAGATTAGGACATTTATTATTAATTTATTTAAAGAAGGGTTAAAATAGTTAAAATCAAAGTTTAATAAGTAAATCATTTTTAATATGGGGTTATACATAAGATAAATTAGATTGTAAATATTCATTAGAAAGCTAAAACGATTTCCTACATGATGGTATTTTATTTGTAATTTTTCGACATCAAATAAGTTAATTTATTTATGACACAAAGATGATGCAGTAATTATCTTATTAATGAAATATTCACATAATTGATAATATAAATACCAAAATAAATGTAATTTAAGACTTTTTATGAATTCCACTAATTTTCTAGGTTACTATGATATATTAGTGTTGATTTAATCAACTTGGTTCGAACATATAATTCTGATATGACTTTCACAAAAATCATATATCAAATAGTGTCAAAATTGACACAAAATAGTTTTTAAATCAAATATTATATTATTAATTGTTATTTTATTCCTAAAAATCTAAGGTTCGGCCAAATGACTTAGATAGGGATATATATATTAATAATAAACAATTTGGGGTTCGTTTGGCATGTTATAGTAAGTGTATTAACCATATAGTGAAAGAAAAACAAAAAGACACGGTAAAAGTTAAATTAATTAACTAAGAGTTAAATCTAATTGATAAGGTTAAAATAATACCCCAAACTTGTCTAAATCCTATTGGTTGATAGGATTTCGACCCATCCCCACTTTAGCTTAGAAATAAGACCCTTTGGAACCATTATAAACCGATTTTGACTTTAATATAAAATAATATTTTGAGGTATTCCTAAGGTGCCCCTCTCCTCCCTTATAAAAGGACACCTCCTCCCCCTCCTCCTCACACCAATTTGAGCACTCAAGCTCGGCCAACCCCTGCCAAAATCTCTTCTCCACTTCCCTAGAAACATCCTAGAGGTTCTGGTCTTCCTCAAAGACCAATTCTAGTGCCCTAAGAGGAGGTCTCAAAGAGGCACTTCAAAGAAGAGGTAATTACCGTTACCAATTCTTTCATCTTTATTTCTTCTTCCACTTCTTCTTCTTAGGTTGTTTCATTATGAAGTAATAACATCAGTATCACTCATATACTGATATGTTATTATAAGTATGAAACAACCCTATTTCACCATCTATCCATCCTACGGAAAAAGAAATCACCGTGCGTGCGTACGTACGGAATACCGTCTCCACGCCGTGGTGTAATCTATTTTCCACCACCACCTTACATGGATGGGTATAATGGTGTAAAGAATAACTATACATAGTTATTACAACATCATATTGATTCTGATATATTGTATAATTCACTCCAATTCAATTCAATACTTATAGAAATGATATCATCGCTCGTGCGTACGTACGGACTACCGTCTCCACGACGCGATGAGATTCATTCTCCATATTAACCATTTAAGAATGATTATAAAGTATATATAAGAAATAATAATGAAATATATGACATTATAAAGCTACTGGATTTATTTATATATATACATATGTATGTCATCTACTTACATCCATTTCAAGACAATAAGGAAAGGAAAACAACGTTCATGCGTACGTACAGACTACCGTCTCCATGAACGGTGTTTTTCATTTTATTTATCTACCTATTATATATATATATATACTGAATATATATGATATATAAATCATATTTTATATTCTGGAAGTAAGTAAATCATGATATAAGTAATAATGATGTCAAGAACAACAAGTCAAAACACCTACGATAAATGAAATGATTTTACCCAAAACGCTTCTTTAACATGGAATTTACAAAAGAACGGGTAATATAATGTCATAAGTGAACCATATATGATATCATAACAATGAATATGATTCTGTAATAAGTAAATAACATTATTTAAATCATTATACAGGAGGTTCGGACACATACGACGCAAATCGGACCTAAGGTAAGGGAAATATCACAATCTCATTTTTATCCGAGATTGTTTGTACTTTGAAATTTACTGGGGTGTATTTTATCATCCACATCCATGTTTCCTCAATATGTAATGTTATTTACAACAACCTACAATTGTTTAAATCCAATTTTACCCTTAGGTGAGTTTTTAGTAAAGAATATGAAAGGAATCTTTTGTCGTTTTTCCGTACGAGGTACTTTTTGACTTTTCCGACAAAAGTACGAGAAATGTTTTTTTTAACTTATACAGCATGAATGGATTTTTAAAACATTATTCCCAAGATGCTTCCTTTACAAGTTTTAAAGTTTATTTTTAATCAAATTCTTCTAGTTTAAAATTTTATGACATGTTAAGAAAGGAAAATTTTTTTTAAAGTAGAAAGGATATTTTCCTCAAGAATGGAGTTCAAGTGTTTTATCAAAACTATTTTCCATATAAGATAATAAAGGGTTCTGTTTTTATCCCTATTATTACATTGATTTGATTAATGTTGTGATGGAATTATTTTTATGAATTCCTTTATCTTATATGAATTGTTTTATGATGTCATGTTGTTTAAGAATCCCATTTTTATTACATGGGTTTTGCTATGATGTATGGTTTATGATTTTGTGGCACACATAAGAAAGGATTAATTATGAGATGGGTGGGACCTATATCTCCCTCTAATGCATTGGGTAAAGATTTTATATCTCATGAGATAGACATGGCTGTAATGGTAGGTTATACCGGTTCAGTGAAACAGGACTGAAACGAGGATTACTCGATTCAGAAAGGGACTTTGTCCACTAAGATAGTCTTGGCAATGAGTCTTGACTAACAAGAAATGATTCTCTATGATTATGTGTGTATGCCACAATGAGTAATGTTTTAAGTTATGATTTCATTTCACTACTATGATTTATCCCATGTTATGAAATTATGCTCTCTTTTGCAGGTTAAGATTTCCAAAAAAGTTATGTTCTTATGAAAATTATGTGATTGATATTTCTTTTGTTTACCCTTACTGAGCATTTGAGCTCACCCTTTTATGTTTTCTTTTCCCCAGGATATAAAGAAAGGTTTTAGGTAAAAAAAAGGGATGACCTTTATGGGAGATATTGAAGAACTTTCACCACGATTAGAAGATTACGTTCCGAGTTTCCAAAGACACTAAACTATTACGATCCTTTTGTGTGTGTTTTTGTTATGTACTAAGTATTCCGCAAATGTAATGTAATATCCATGTACGTCAGGCTACGGGTCTCTACAAATACGGCCATTGGGCATATGTTTTTTTTATGTATTAAGTTCTCCTAAAAAGTAATGTAATGTCAATGTACGTCAAGCATGGGTCATTAGAGTTGGTATCGGAGTAAAGGTTTATTTAAGCTTTGGAAACTAGGATCTGAAATATCCAGTGAGATCTCTAGAGATATTTGTAATGTATGTCTATGGATGTCCCTATTGTTTACGATAACTATAGGTTACAATACTAGAATTATGTTAAAGATCATGAATAACCTAAGGTGAACCTAATATTTCAAGTATTAACTAATGTGTGATAAGTTAGAAATCACATAAGTAACTTTTTATGATTATGTTGTTCCTCGTTATTCTAAATGTTTCTTACACATTGGTTTCTAGTTTTAGTCAATGGAGGGAACTATAAGGAATTCAGTTAATATTTTTTCCAATGAAAAAATTGGTGAGTTTGGTCAATGAAAATTTTCTAATTCCTGGAGAGAAAGATATTGTGATTATGTAGAACCAGTCATCGCGATATATGATTAAAAAGGTGAACTTTACTTGTATTCCTAAGTCATCAAATAAGAGGAATATGGACATTTATGCAAGTTCGAATAGTTCGGAACATAGAAAAATAATGATTATGATTTCTACAGATCAAGAAGAATGAAATAATAAGCTTGAGGAATATATCAAATGAAGGGTAAGATGTTATCTTTGTGGGGAAAAGGGGCATAGAGTGACAGAATGTTATGGAGTTCAATGTATTATCTATAGAGAACATGGGAATTAACCAACTCAATGCCCTAACCTAAGAGGTTACATCAAAATCGAGGAAGGACCTACTCCATTCCAATCATTGAAGATGATGGATTGAAGGGTTTATGTATTAGAATTCAATAATAATGTTGTTGAGGTACTTTTATGGTATTTTGGGATATCTCTGTATTTTTCCATTGTGGTTTTTTATAAGAATATGGTACAAGTAACCATGAAAAGTGATTGAAATATTTTTGGAAAGTATATGATATGTGTATAATGAAGGGAGAAGGAGAAAATAATATGTTTAATAGTATTAATGTGCTCATGACTGATATAAGGACAACCTTATATCATGGTTTTAGTATATAGAAATTTTTGGATTTTGGTATGTGGACAGTGTTAACTTTTGACATAATTCATGTTTTCACTTAGGTTCTATGGTAACTCATGTTTCAAAAGAATACATGATAAAGTTATTCCTATGTTTGGAATGAGATCAAAAAGATACATCTTATGATATATGGGGGATAAATGATGGTATTCACATGCTTGGTAGATGACCTTTCTAGTAATTTTTTACATTATACTATGAGATTGGATAGAAGTATTTTGGATAAGATTGGAATGGATTATGTTTGACATCAGATAGTTTTGTTTAATTATAGATCTTTTTTTTATTTCTATAATGTTATAATAATATAGTTTTAGAAAAAGTAAAACCTGCAGGATGGGCGACAACCCATCACGTCGGACAAGGTTGAGGGAATCAGACCCACAATTGATTTGCGACCAGCCTTTATCACCTACCACTAGACTACAGGAACTCCCTGGTTAGTAGAAATTACTTTTATTTTATTAAAAGGTATGATAGATTAAATATTAATCTATTTAAAGAACCATATACGATTAACCTCACCATATATGGACATATATAGGTTTAATATCTTGTGATAACCTTTTTATGATAGAGATAGATGGAATGACCTATCATTATTTTCCATGTTCTGTTAACACTCCAAGAAAGAAAAATTAAACTTCATTTATTCAAATAAGATATGAACTGGAAATTGTTCCTGGAATGACCAAAGTGATATTACACTGAAATCATGTAATTATTCATCCTTATGAAAACATTCATCAACATTAAGGAAATGATCTTGAAAACCTAAAATATGGTCCTAATACCCATGTATCTAATGAATCAGATGGTACCTTATATCATCACAAATTTATGTCTTTCTGATCGTTGGATTTTTCATAGCCATGTCCTCTACCACTCTCCATTATAACATGATGGTTAGTTTTCCCTTCCGTATCCATATTTCTATCCATGTTATCTTATGTGGAAACACAATGATGAGTTAATCTGGGAAATTTTTAAGTTTCATACTATACTTTTTTAAAATTATATTTTAGTAATCCTTTTTACAATGTGGGCTTCCATGAAAGAATCTTTCAAGTAAAAAAACCATTTATAACCCCAAAAAATTTCAAGGGTGAAATTTATTTTAAGTGTGGTAGAATGTAAAACAAATAGATTCAATGAGATATATTTTTTTTAATTTTTTTATATATTGTGTTGTACGCTTCACCAAATTATCTTTTGCTATACGGAACACTATATAACCTTGCAGTATACGCAACAATATTCTTGGCTCGTGTTATACACAATTTCAAGTTCGTTTGGTAGAAATTATTCTAGACAACATCCGGTATAGATTTAGTTCAATGTATAAATTAAATAATTTTTTATTATGTTATATGAAACACCAAAAGAAGCTTTCCCTACATGAAACCCTAACATGGCTTGCATTACACGGAAGAGCGTCCTTCCATGATAGCATGTGTTGTACGAAATACTGAGTTTCATTAATCAATGATATATTGTTATAATAATATTATGAACTAGCCATTATGAATAGTAGTAACTACTTGTTGAATTTTATAAAATTATCATTCATCTAACACATTTTATAGAATGAGGTATGATAACAAAATCAATTTTTCAGATAAAATAAGTATTTAAAAAAAATGCAGTTTTGCTGCCTTTTGAGGGCACACCAATTTTTAAAATAATTTTTAACAAGTTTATAGGTTCAATTTTTCAAATTAATATTCTTATGTTGAATTATGATATAAAAATTTATGTTGGATAATGTTTTGATATTTTTCTGACAACGTTCTTATTTTGATGAATAGTAAAGATATGCAAAATTTTACTTAAAATCAAATTTTTTAATCAAGATAATTTGTATGGTTAAATTATAAAATTGAATGGTTTTAAAGTATAAATATAATATATTTTTACCCTTTAATATAATATATTTCATTGTCATTAATTTTCAATTTAAATCATAGGTAAAATCATTTCAATCTTTTTCAATGTTTTAAACAAAAACCCGTTTTTTCGACAACATGATGAATATTAAATTAATTACTACAACTTCTATGTTTTCAATTTGAAAAAATTGATTATATATTTAGAATCTGTAGGTCCAAATTATTTTAATAGGCTACATATTATTTTTAGGAATTATGAATAGTAACTACAGTAAATTTTATTTACCACAGTTAAAGGTAAATCATGTAATTAAGGACAAAAATAATATTATAAAATTACCCTGACACATGAAAAATTCTATTGGATGAATAATAATTAAATCATATCACCTAATAGTTGGAATAGATTCATTTCATGTACTTTTGACCATGGAAATGATGAAATTATTATAAAAACCAAAGATTGTGACAACATGTCACACTCTTATATCTTATAAGTATAATAATATTAATTTAGTGATAAACATGATAAAACATCAGAAATAAATAGTCTCCATAAATATAATAATATTATCCACATCATGGTAATTTATTTAAAATTTTTACAGATTAATTAAATATCATTAATGGTGATACAATGGTGATGTATAAATTATTTTATTGATTGAAATATCAAATAAATGTTTTTAAATATATTAATATAAACATTATATGAACTAATTAATGTTCCCCAAAAGATTTATAGTTTAACATGACATGTTAGGAGTGTATTAAATATTTTTGATCAAATTTATCTTCAATGAGTATATTATTTAAATTCAAGTAAATGAATAGTGTCAAAAATGAAACTATTGATATTTTATAAGAATAACGTATTAATAAATTGTTAAAAAATTACAAAAAAATTTAAAAATTAAAAATTAAAAATTATGTGGTTTAAAATTTAATAATGCATCTTATTATATGAAATTCACGACACATAAGTTAGTATTTCTAATAATGTAAAATTTTGAATATTATTACAACAAATAAAATTAAATAGATTAAATAAAGATAAATCAAATTGATAAGGTTTAAAATAAACTTAAAACATGACAAACTATTATTGGATGATGATATTACAACCCAATATCATCTCATCTTCGGGTTTGAGTCATGTTTTGAGGTTTTTATGTGGTGATTGAGTTTATTTAAATTAATATTTTTGAGGATTCCTAAGGTCCCCTTCTCCTCCCTTATAAAAGGGCACCTCCTCCTTCTACACTTTACAACATTTTGATCCTTCAATATCATCCAAAACCTATTCATTTATCTTGTCAACTTCCCTAGAAACATTCTAGAGGTCTTGGTCTTCTTCGAATATCATCTTTAGTGCCCTAAGAATAATTTTAGAAGAGGAGTGTCAAAGAAGAGGTAATATCATTTACAAATTCTTTCAAATTTATTTCTTTTTCTACTTTATCTTATTCATTTTTTTCATTATGAAGTAATAACATCAGTATCACTCATATACTGATATGTTATTGTAAATAAGAAACGAACCTATTTCACCTTCTATCCATCCTATGGAAAATGAAATCACCTCGCATGCGTACGTACGAAATACCGTCTCCATGCTGTGGTGTTACATTTTTTTCCACCACCACCTTACTACGATGGGTATAATGGTGTAAAGAATAACTATATATGAATATTATAACATGATACTGATTCTGATATATTATATCATCCACTCAAATTCCATTCAATAATTATGGGAACGATATCATCGCTCGTGCGCACATATGGATTACCGTCTCCAAAACGCGATGAGATTCATTCTCCATGTTATCAATTCAAGAATGATTATAAAGTATATATAAGGAATAATAATAAAATATATGAAATAATAATGATACTATATATATATGTCATCTACTTACTTCAATTTAATTCAATAAGGAAATGAAAATAGCGTTTATGCGTACGTACAGTATACTGTCTCCATGAACAGTGTATTTAATTTAATTTATCTATCATATATATATATATACGTAATATATATGATATATAATATTTTTTAAAATTATGGAAGTAATTAATCATGATCTAAGTAGTCATATTAATAATTACAAGTGAAAAAACGTACGATAAATGAAATGATTATTACTCAAAATGTTGCTTAACATATAATTGACAAATGAAAAGATAATATAAAGACCTATGTGAGTCATATATGATATCATAAATATTATTATGGGTCTGTTGCAAGTTAATAATATGTTTAATCTAACTATACACGAGTTTCTGACACATACTAAAGAAAATGGACATACAATAAGGGATATTTATTCCAATCTAGTTCTTATCTGAGATTTTTTTATTTGTAAGTATTTACTGGGGTTATAATTATCATCCATGTCAATGTTTTATAAAAATTTTTCATAAATTTTTTACTATTCTACCATGTAGGTTTAATGTAATTTTAACCCCATGCTGACTTTTACCACATAAAATAGAAGGAATCATTCATTTGTTTACCATATAATGTACTTTTTTACTTTTCCGAAAAATGTACAAGAATAATGTTTTTTAACATTTAATGTATGAATATATTTTTACAGTTTCTTACACCTTATTTCAATGAAGAATACTCTACAATATTTGATTATTATTTTCCAAAAAAAATATTATAAAATTTCAATGCA
The DNA here is from genome assembly GCA_963277665.1 of Viscum album. Classification (NCBI taxonomy): domain Eukaryota; kingdom Viridiplantae; phylum Streptophyta; class Magnoliopsida; order Santalales; family Viscaceae; genus Viscum; species Viscum album. The sequence goes on from OY728141.1 coordinate 1,434,931,055, forward strand.
TATTGAGAAAAAAATGATTTGAAAGAAATAAGGTTATTTTCCACAAGAATTGTTTTCAAGTGTTTTTTCAAAACTATTTTCCATATAAAAAGACATTATTTAATATTGTTATGTTTCATGTATAATTTCCCAATTATTTACATGGTTTGATTTTTTTTATGATGAAATTATAACCATTATTTTATATATATTATTTTATGATGGGATGATGTTTATGAAACCCATTTTATTCTTTGGGTTATGATGAATGATTTAGGTTTATTTTGTGGAACAGGTAAGAATGATTTCATTATGAGACTGTTGGGATCTATACCTCCCTCCAATTCATTGGTTAAATATTTATATATCATGATATAGACATGGCTGGAATGACATGTAAATCTAGTTTAGTAATAGGGGGATTGAACAACAAGTAAAAATGGTTCAGTAATGGAATTTTTCCACTACGATTGTCTTGGAAGCAACTACCTGGATACTATAGAAATCATATAATGTGTTTTATGGTTTTCCACAATTCCATGTTTTATTCCCATTCCATTTTATCACGATTAATGTTACTTTATTATCTATGCCTTACGTACTACCAAGATTTATTTCTTGACTCATGATTTTTATTTTTAAACTTTATATTCATGTTTTTATGATAAGATGTATATGATTTGTTTTATTTTATCCATGCTTAAGCTTACTGAGAATTTGAGCTCACAGTTTTTATGTTTTCTTTTCCTCAGGATATAAAGAAAGGATACAGGTGTGAAAAAAAAGAGGAAAATGATTATGGGAGATGTTGATGATCATTCACCATGATTAGAATATAAAGTTCTGAGTTTCCAAAGACACTAAAATAATATGGTCATTGGGCATATGTTTTTGTTAGGTATTATGTTTTCCACAAAATTAATGTAATTTCCATGCACATAAATATTGGTTCTTTACATATCATGACCCCATATATATAGGATTTATCCACTTTTAGCCAGAGGCCACCACTAGGGGAATCCCATCGATCCCAATGACAATTCCCCTTAGTCTGTATTCAGGGCCCGTTGAGGTGGTTGCATGTCGTTAATGAAAACAGTCCCCCATTCAGTAATGATGTCAGTTAGACACTAAAATATTTTAACCACATCTGCATGAATAAAATTGAATGGTCTTAGCCCATCCATACATGGTTACAAGGATCCCAGATAGTAAACCATATGGAAGAAAGAATGAGTACATTGAATTTTAATTCTATGTATATTTCCTCAGATCCATGATACAAAGACACAAAATACCACTTCCCAGATAGATGTTAACTATCGATTTAGGGAATGAGGGAAAAAGAAGACTAGAGATACATGGGCCAGCTACTCTGAAAAAATATGTAAAGGGAGGACTCTGCCTTTGGGTTCACACAACAGAAGAATCGTGAGTCCAAGGAGAGGCATTTCCATTGAATGTTTTCATCATTTGGAATAACTGTATTCTTGATGCACCACAATATGAAATGCCTAATAGTAGGAATATCATTACACCAAACCCTTGAAGACTACTCATCTAAAACAACCTATGCATGGAGATTCCTCATGTATTCTCGAATGTTTATCCTTCCCAATCTTGATCTGGGGAAGCAACATCAATTTGGTTTGTCCTTCAAAACGATGCTTTCAAAGACCTTCATCATAAAAGGATTCATGGATTCTTGAATGAGATCATACTATCCACTTACCTATCTAAAAGAGATTTCCGGTAAAGGGAAGCCTGTGTAAGACAACCGTTTTCCCAACCGGTTGACATCCCATAAGCTAATGTCCACTTTTAAAATAATCCACCATGATTATCCATCCAGATTCTTGAGGTGCAGGAACCTGCATCCTGCTAGGTGAGTTAGAGTTCTGCCGTGGTATTTAGAAATCTCACAAGGTTCCCTATACCGCACTCTAAATAACTCCAACCACAGATATATCCCAATAATAACATCCCACTCCAACTATACATGCAATCCCAGAATGGTTTCATTAATATCCCGAAGTCCGACAACCCCTTTAACCAATGGATTTTCCATGCGATGCCAGGCGGCCTAGTGGCTGCGTCCGATCTGATTGACGTTCAACAGAAAACCATTGAGGATCCTTTCCACCTATTCAATGACCCCTTTAGGTGGCTTAACAACCGAGAATATGTGAATAATAATGGAGGTGAGAACATTATTGATGAACATAAGACTCCATCCAAATGGATAAAATATATAACATCCCCTTGGACAAACCAGGTGGGTCCCAATTTTTTCCACTTAAGGAACTAGAGTGTGATGGGCCCGCCACCGATCTCCTTCTCCGGCAAGAATCCTGCGAATGACCATGAAAGCCGCAAAGGACACAAAACCTTGGGTTCCACTGAATAAAAATCCATTGCAACCCGCAGACACCATCACTGACCCTTAACAGGACCATATACGGACGAACCACCAAATATTCTTTCTCTAGAGAGATGTGAGGATTGGATGCAGCTTAGATTCCCCCGGTGTTCTTATCCACACAATGAAAAGAGTCCACTAAGTCACCCACAACCTTCAAGAGTGCAGGGTTATAGAAAGGCATAGGAAGACCTAACAAATTAATCCAGACAATATCTAAAGGAGATTCACGACCAAAGTGCAGTCACATGACCATCAAGAGAAGGAGAAGCACCAAGAACCACATCTCCTACCCTCACATGTCTAAGATGTCACAAAATCCTTTCTGGAGAACAAATGGATGAAAAAGGGCTCCTAGATAGATTAGATACAGTACCAAGATGAAGGACCCTCCATGAACCCAAAATTATCTAGAAGCATCATTGAGACGGTTTATTAGGACAAAAACGAGACACATGAGAGAGGACATGAAAAGAAGCCTCTTCCAGAATCTCTTTTGATGAGATATCCACAAAAATGAATTAATCTATATGGTAGTAATTACTAGGTTTGACCACAATCAGAGAGATGACTGGAAAACCTACTTTAGACACTGAGGAAATAACTCCTTCAAACTGAGCTGGGGATGAAGGCGCACTGCAAAAACCATCATCAAATTTCATCTATATTATCGATAAATTATAAATATTCCATTATCCATATTGTTCATGAGTATGATTCCAATGATAAATATTACGATACATAACTCAAGAAACACATTAATATTAAGATTAACAAGTTATTTATGATATTTTAAATTTATATATCAATTTACCAAATGATTGGTACTTATGAAAATTAGGAAAATATTTTTAATGAAATTCATCATTATTTCTCTCTTAGGTTTTAAAAACGGTTTCTTCCAAAATATTGTTTCCCAAAAATGTTGTAAAAATATGATTATACATTTTCATATTGATATTTACCAAAAAAATTTAGATGAAGATATTTTAATATTTTATTTTGAAATTATTAATTTTCAATATGAAAAGTGTTTTGAAAATTTATTATGTTTTAAAAAGAGTTTTTTATAATGTTTACTTTGATGTTGGAATATTACAAGTGATATATCAAAATATTTTTCTTAAGATACGATCTTATATTATTACTCAATTATTATTGAGGTTTTGATACAATGAAACTATTATTATCGTTTCCATAGATGTTTTATGTTCATTTTTATAATGAATGATGTTCATGAATACTATTTCATTCATACATGTTATTTTATTTTAATGTGGGTATGATTGTGAAGCTCCTAACTTTTCCATAGGTTATGATACGATGATTTGTTTTCAAAACACATATATTTTTATTGGTTTTTATACATTGAATGATTTATTATTTTGTGTCACTCCTATATATAAATTTCATTATGTGATGGTGATTCCATTACAACCAAGACATATAGGATATATATATATATTCATCCAATGAATTGAGAAATGATTAATGTTTTAAGAGTTCAATGGTACATAAGTGTTTATCCCAAACCCAAAAAATGAGGGTAAAAGGGAGATTATCCAAAGACCGATCTAAGAGGGTACATAGGTGGTTAACACGTGACTTAATAGGAAGGTTACATGGGAGGTTATAGATATCCTTAAACAAGCATGTACACATGAGGTTATACTAATCCCGAAACAAGTTGTTACAGGAGTGGTTTACTGAATCCAAATAAAAGAGTTTCCATGGGTGATTAGATGAAGCCCTAAATAAGAGGGTACATTGGTGGTTATCCGAATCCTGAAACATGATGTAAAATTGGTTGTTTTCCTATTATCGAACACTGTTTATGGTTGGTTATCCCAATACTAACATGTTAGGAATGTATTTACCTAATTTTTCTATTATTATTAATTCTCCAAAATTACATTTCATATGCCAATGTTATTCTCTCATGGATTATTCTCTTTGATTCCTTTAGGATTTATGTCTTTAGAACTACCATTTTTTTCCTTACCTAAATATTATGATATTTTATATATAAGGTATGATTTTCAAATGTTATTATCGTGTTATTGAAAAATTATAATTAACATAAACTTATGTGATCATTGATAGCTTCCTACTTACTGATAATTCAATATTGTATTGTTTGTTTTCAAATATATGTGAAATTCATGTATGTATATTTTTTACTAATAAAACTAAACTATTAGGTCATTCGAGTTGTGATAAATTGTATCCTGTGCCAATTTAATAATCAGACTACCGACTCTTTGTTATTAGAGTTAGGACCTATATAATTAGTATGAAAGGAATCATAGTTGAATATTTGGGAACAAGATTCCAGAAGAAATTGATTAGTGATCATACCCCTATGCTAGACATTGATGATATGTCTATGTGTATGATAAGATACTTTTTATCGTTAAGGTTGATATTACATGGTATATATAGAAATACATAAATTTATGGACACTACAGGTGGATGTGGTTCTAGAACATATGTACTTAGGGATAATAACCCCCAAAATACAATATTTTTCTAGAATTGATTCTGAAATCATGCATGAAAGTAGACCTTACTGTGTATCTAGTTTCACACTTCTTGGAGATAACCTTTGGTATATTGAATTTCAATTATGAACCACAATAATGGATTTAAATAGACAATGATCATGTATGACATATGATACTGTTACAGTCTAATAAATGTTGAAAAATGTTTATTTATTTATACATATAATAATTTATTTTCATTATTATGTCATTTTTCTCAGTGATTTTTGTAACATATATTATTATTTATTTTTTTTGACAATGGAGAGCACCGTAAAGAACATTCATAATGATTAATGTGAAATAAAATGTGTTTATGAGAAACCAAATTGGATGATTACATGTGTAAAGGATATTGAATCTTTTTATAATCTTTTATCACAACATTTGATAAATAGATTTCACATTAACCAACTATTAGACTCATCAAAAATGAGAAGGATGGTGTTCAGTGAGTGTCCGAGTGGTGAATACTATGGAGAAAAGAATATTTAGTTTCTTATATATCAATAATAAGGGAATAATTAATAAATAGAATATATCAATCGAATGAAAATATGTTTTATGTGTAGAGAATAAGGTTGCATGATAAGTCATTGATGAGAAAAAATATGGATTTTCGTTAACACAAGGGATCTAAAAATGATTTCCTTAGTGAATCACCAACATTTGGCTATTTTAAATCAAGAATGTATATACATTATTTGAATCAATGTCTTAGGGTAAAATCTCAATAATAGTATTAGAAAGGATTTATGAGTAATGGTTTCTCAATTGTTAATGAGGAGACTATAAAGGGCACATGAAAGGAAGGATCTATTAATGAATTAAATGATGAATCATGGTCATTGAATTAAGGATGACGTGTGAAAACTAACTCTTTATGTATTAGTATTAAATAATTATATTATATGAATAATTAAATATATAAGGATTTTTTTTAATTCTTGTTTTTAATAAGGTATCAGTTTATATGTTTAATTCTACTGGTGGAATGTAATACTGATTTAATAGTAGGGTGATATTCTTGTAAAACCAAAGATTTATGAAAGGATAACCCTCAATATGTTCCATATGTCGATATAATGATGTTAGGATAATGTGATGATTAATATGGACAATGAATATTTCATAAGTAGTAATTATCATGGATCTATTTAATGATTGTTTTGACAATGTGGTCTATGTTATCATTAATGGTGTATAAAATATTTTCATATTTGAGGAATATCTATAATAATATGTATTTTATTTAAGGAATAAGGAATAAATCAGGTTATAATTATGTATTTTTTTTAAATTAAGGCTATTACATAGATTGAATGTAAAATAAGATCAAGGAATTAAAATGCTTGGTATATGACAATTAAGAGTAACCTGAATTCATTTTCAGGAATAATGTTCAGGTAAATTATGGAAATTTGGTGTCCATATTGCAGAAGATTGTGTTTTTAATATATTATATGGAGAATAAGGTTCACCATTTAGGAAATTGTTTATGTTTAACATTGGATCAATTTTTAGAGATTAATTTATTACCCCACCATATGAATATTTTTGCATATTTGATATCCCTTTATTACCATTTTTAATGATTATAACTAGAGAAACAAAGAATTAAATTTCATTATATTATTGGTCATATGATTAATCAGTGAATCTAGAATAAAAAATTTATCTTCATTATTTGGAGTAATAAATGAAGTGGATATTTATCATGGAATGAAAAAATGATGAGATTTAATATATTAAATTAATCAAATTATGTAAGTATTTTTTCTTGTTAAAATTATTCAACATTAAGAAAATAATCTTGAAAAAAATGTAATCCATGTATATTTATTTAGGATGAATCAAATGTTCTATTTACTCATAATTTATTTATGGTTTTTTTTCATTAAAATTCTACATATCACATACATACAAGTGATCAAAAATACCAGTCACTCTCTATCATTATTTGGACATTAGTTTTCTTCCCTATCCATATATTCACTTCTCGTCTATATTGTCCCCTTGTGGAAGTCAAGTTATGTGTTACATATGGTAACCATTAGGTTCCAAACTATCTCTTTTAAGGGAAGTTTTATTATTCATTCATATGATGTGGGTTCCTATGAAATAATTTTAGAATTTTAAGAATATATTTATAGAGACTAATTTCGGGGGAAGAAATCATTTTATGGGGGGTATAATGTAACATCTTGTGAATTTTTTGAATTTTTATCGAATTAAATTAAATTTTTATAGATTTCAATACATGTAATGAAAATATTAATATATAAAATTAATTAAATGAAATAACAAGTTAATAATGTTTTACATTAATTTTTGTGTCTATCATATGTTACACACAACATTGAGTTTCTTCGATTGCTTGTCGTACAAGAAAGATCTTCTTTTACTAAAAAAATATTTTATTAATGTTATTATTATATAGTATTTATAAAATAAACATCACAATGTAATCAATAAATTGTTTTAACTTAATTATGAAAATATATGGTTTACATGTTTAAAAAAATAATTCATTTGTTCTTAATTTATTAGAAATGAGAATTAAAAAAATTATTATGAATAACTATTTTAATGTGAACGAATGAATTTTATATTAATAAATTAAATTTATAAGTATTATTAAATTAAATATTTTAATATTTAAATATATTATATATTTAATGAAATGTTTTTACAAACATAAAATATGGTTTTTAAACATAAGATAAGAATAAATCAAATTTTATACCTAAAACATTATTATTTTTTAAAATAGTTTGGTCGTATTTTTTCTCTATTATGTTAAAATTAATATATTTATATTTTGGAAAATGAATATTATAAAATAAGAATTATTTTTAAATAATATCATCATAATTTTCTTATGGTTAACGTTTTATAATTTTATGAAAATTTATATTTATCAGTGATTGTTGAAAAGTAATGATTTTTATTCAAATTTAATATTCTATTAAAATATTTTTAATATGTAAAATATAATTTAAAAATATTTTAAAATTATAATTAGTTAAATTATATATATTAATATAAATTAATTTTTTTTACCCTTTTCAAATTTAATTTTCCGTAAAAACCTTTTAATCATTTAAATAGAAGCACTTTGAAACGCCCCTTTCTCATTGCGTCTCTGAGTTTAGTTTTAAATTAATATTTTCCACATATTTTAGGAATTAAGAAAATGGATTCCATATTTGGAATCAGAATAAGTTATATTATCTAATGATTTAAATCAAAATATTTACTGAAATTGTTAATGACAACAGTAATATTAATTACAACGATTAGGAAAAAAACAAGTCATCAGGGTGATTAAACATTATTCTTAAGATGTATAATGAATCTGAAAAGTTTCCAAAAACCATTTTCAAGAAATATTTAAAACATATAACTTATATGATATATTTCAGTTCATTATGGGGTCCTTTTTGTTTATAAAAACATGGGGACACCAAACTATTTTTAAAATATAAGAAGTATTCCACTCAACACATTTATAAAATGCCACCACTCTATTCCCCTAAAAACATTTGAAAACCCATTTGGATCAGAAAATACATAAAAAAATAAATTCCCAGATTCGCTATAATAATATTAGAATCATTTTTTAAATTAATCCAACCATGGATTGATTTTGGTGAAAACCAGTAGTAGACATTTAAATGAAGGTAATGTTCTTCAATGACCATATTTATATTATATCCACCTATAACTCCCATAATTCATATTCAAAAACAATAATATAATAACATTTTTATATTTAATATAATAATATGTTGTAATTTTAGGGTCATGACCTATATCAATATCATATTCCATCATATCAAGAACAATTAAGTCACTCATGTGTATAGTAGACTACGACCTCGTGAATCTAAAGTGGCTCATCTTACATCAACGACTTTCATGAATGGGAATGATGATGGATATATGGTATATATATGATAATTTTCAAATAAATATATAATTTTTAATTATTATAAAACAGATTCTTTTCTATTTTTTATTTTGTGGGTGTTAAAATAAAATTGGTCATGTCTACACCGAATTACCACCTCACAAGGTGATGTAATTCGATGATTAATTAAATTTCTCATGGAATTTAATATGGATAAAAAATGGATATATTTTATATTTACCACATAAAATATATTTTTACATATAATATCACATATTTATTCTTACCTTGATATTATATAGAAAACCATAATGTTTATCGTGTGTACCGCGGACTACCGCCTTGCGAACCTAGGTGTGGGGTTTTTACTTTCTATTTTACATGGATGGTAATAAGGATAAATTGGATGAAAAAATAAGTTATATATATATGAATTATGTATAATATATATGAAATAGTTGTAAGGTGATTTATTATTTACATATCTCACACAAGAAAGTTGAAAGTACCTTCATGCAAACATACGACTTTCCATCTCTATTAACAGTGTATTTTATTTTGTGATATATAAATTATTGAATAAATATATCCACGCATATAATGAATATTATTTATATTTATAACATGATATATATTATTTAGATAATTTACGAATGTATTCTGATCATTACCCTGAACATTCAGGATAAAACACATATGAGAAAACGAGGCAATTTACAACCGAAACAAAAGTAATACAAAAATATTATTAATTAGTGGGTAATGGGAATTTATAAAATTAAAATGTGTGATATTATAATTATTTTTATTAATATATTACTGATATATAATAATGTTATATTCATTATAATAGAGGATAGATCAGGTGTGATGAAATTCAAGAGGTAATGTTAGGGGATTTCTGCTGTCACATTTACTATTGCAATATTTTACGCATATTACCAACTCATTTAATATATTTCGTCTATACAATGACCATATGAGATTATATATAGTAAATTTAATTTATATAATTATTTTTAAATATTTTATATTTTTGACCATACACAAGGCTACCTATTTAAGTGTCTCTCACATAGTATGGGATTGTTGTCTCACTTTTAATTATAGAGGGAAACTAGCCTTATTAACCATGTATTTCATTTAGGTGGTGTATATAATTACCATGAAGTATATTTTTTATTTGTGTTAAAAAAAATTTATTTTTTAAAAATCCATCAGAGGATCACTCTTTCATGGTTTTTACACTTAAAAATATATCAATGTGGTATTCTATCATTGTCTAAATTTTTCATTTTTCTGACATACATAATTTTAGACACATAAATTCCTTTATGAGGTGTATAAAAAGAACCATTTACATGTAATATCATTAATGATTAATTATATAGATATTTTATGTTTTATTGAATCTTTATTCCTTCATATGTGATTATGATTCAATGTTACCAAGTAGTAATTATTATATATTAAAATCTCATCATATATAGATATTGATTAAGTATATGCTTCAAATAAAATATTTTATGTTCCACATATAAAATATTAAAAAACTAACTTATCATAGTATTAGTAATGATATTATCATTTAATTGTAAAATTTATCACCTAATAGGTATTTATGACAATTAAGAAAAAAATTATGAAAACCTGACATTATTTCCTTCTTCGAATAGAAGTCCCTTTTATTCCAAAATCATGTTTTCAATTATTTTTTAAAAAAATGTTTTTATAATATTTAAAAATAATATGAATTGATTATTTTCAATTAATGTTATTTTGAATGAATAATTTTCAGTTTTTTCATACTGAAAAGGGTCTGTAAAAGTTTTATATTTTTAATAGTGGATATCAATTGAAGTTTATTTTCTTAAAAAAATTCTACGTGATATTTAAAAAAAATTATCCATATAACATGATATCCATCTGGGGTTAATCATATTTTATCATTGATATTATCCATGATATCATCCTTATTCTTTCTTCAGATGTTTTATATTCATTATTATGTTGAATGATATTCTTGGAAACCATTCAATTCCCATGGGATATGTTATAATGAAATGGTTCCATGATCATAAAATATATATTATTTCAATAGGATAATATGTGATTAAATGTTTATAAAATCCATCTCTTTTTGGGTTATCATATGATGGATTATTTTTGATATTGTGGCTCACCTATGTCTATTTTTTATTATGTGAAGGTGTTTATGTTATAACCAATATGGGAGGGACATATATCTCCATCCAATTAATTGGGGAAATATTAATGGTGTATGATATAAAGGGTACATGGGATATTATCTCATCACTAAAATAATAGTGTACACAAGATATTTTTCCAAACACACAACAATATGTTACAGATGAGATTATCTGTAGCTAGAAAAAAGTGTTTACATGGGAGGTTATCCCAATCCTAAAGCATGAAGGTAAATAGTAGGTTATACCAATATTGAAACAATATGATACCTTGGTTTCCATACTAATCCAAAAACAAGTGGTTACATGATTGGTTAGCCTAAAATTGAATCCATGTGGTAAATCGATGGTAAAAAATTCTCAGAACACGAGGGTATATGAGTGGTATTCCTATGCCTAATATAGCTACATAGGTGGATAACCCAATAATAAGATGTTATGAATTCCTTAAATTATGAATTTTTATGGTTATTTGTTTTCACAATTCCAATTAATATGACTATGTTATTATCTAATGGCATTTTCATTCTGAAACTTTTAGGATTTATGTATAATTATATACAATCTGTATGCCATGAATCAATATTATGATCTTTGATATGTAGAATATGATTTTAAAATGTTATTCTATGGTTATCATATACTTATACTCAGGTTATTTTTTAGAATTTGGGATAAAAATTCCTTATGTTTCCTATCACCAACATTCCATTTATTTACTTTTGATTGATATATTGGGATATGATAATGGAAATAATGGAATTATCAATGGGAACTATAAATTGTATTTTATGTTTTACAATTTATGTGAAATTAAATTATTTATATGGTTTTCCAATTCTATTTAACTATTTCTTCCTTTGGGATGGAATACCCTGTATCTAGTGCAAACATAATAAAGTAACCACTATTACAACGTTTTTAGAGTCTGTGCATTTATAATGACCAACTATACAATGTAGTATTGAGATATGAATCACATCACATTAGGGAGTAGGTATTATACAAGTATGTAAGAGTGATTTCATCAATTACCAATTAGATAAGAGTGGGTAAAAAGGTATGTAATATCACATATTTAAGGAATAATAATAATTTCACACATATATTTATATAATAAATTCAATGGTTCAATTTTATGTCAACAATTTTTGGTGGTTAAGGGAAATAAAACATGTCTCTTCATAGTTATGGCAGTCCACATGTACACATTAGTGATGATCTCATTTCTTATAGGACCGAAAAGTGATGGAAATGAGTTTTTTTATCCACATAATTTCATTTTATTAAAGATATGTAACAAATAGAATTATGTTAAATATATTAAAATATATTTGAATGAGGTATAAAAATAAATAAACATGAATCTGTTCAATTAGGTCATATACCACCTCATCTCCCATTGGAATTCAAATTAACCCATATCAGTTTGGTCGTTCAACACGACTAAGACCTCTAGGAAGTTGAAAATATATATTGGAATTGATTTTTCTAATTAAATTTCTCATTTTATATAAATAATATAATAGTGTATGTTCTCTTTTATATTTGAGGGTCATGGTACCCTTATAATGTTTCATTTTCTTAAAATAGTATAATGGCTTAATTATTTGAAAGTGGCTAAAAATGTTTCGAATTTTGAAGATAATATGGAAAAGGTGGAAATCCCATCATCCCATAGGAATTATAATAATATTTTTTCCCTTATTATAAAAGATTTACCATAATTAACTTATTTTACCATATTACCTTTACTTGTTTTATAATTTATTTGAAATGTTACTATTCATAATGACCAAAAATAATATTTACCAAATTAGAAAATATGAACATCCTAATTCAGAAGATGAAATATATTTTTTATGATTAAATTTGTAGAATTGGTTGATGATAAATAGAATATAAATATATAGACCGCAATAAAAAAAATTTATAAAAAAATAAATTTAAAATATGAATATGAGTTTAGAAAAAATAAAATATACGAATGAATATTAAGTAATTATTTTAATTCTTTTTTAGAGGGATATAATTTAAATATCAAATAATAATAAAATGGAATTTTCTAAACCCTATTAATTAAATTAATGTATTCAAAAATATTTATTTCTCATAATTCGTTGATTTTTATTAAAATTACATAAATTAAACCAATTAAAAATCTGAAATTCTAATATGAATAATGATGTGCTTTTTATGATATTATATTTCTTAAATATTTAAAATTTACTTCTAATTAAATCCATGTAGTACATGGAAAATTATTTAGTTAAAAACTATTTCTCTATCGATTCAGAAATTGTATAATGTAATTTATAAAATAATAATTAATATAAAACAATATAATATATACATTAAACTAAAAATATTGGTTTATTTCTATGATTAAATGAGTTTTCAAAAAATTAGTTGATGAAATGTGAATACTTGAAAATCAATAAAAAATAATGAATTCATAAAAATTGATTTCAGGGATATTCAAATAAAAAAATATCAAATGATACTAACAAATATAAAGAGTTAATAAAAAAATATCATGGTTGATAAATTTTGTGAAATAGTTTATTCATTAAACTATTATTAGATTAGAATCAATTTTTTTTTAATGTAATAATATTAACGTTTCTATTTGAAAGAATATTTTCAAAATTTTATGATTAGATATATAAGATTAAACATGTTTATAAGAAAATTATAAATGATCAATAAAAATATAATAAATCATCAAATGAATAAATTTTTTTTATTTTATTATGTATAATAAAAATAATAAAAATAAACAATTACAACAATATTTAGGATGAAAATCGAATGGTTTCCCATAACCATTATACAATATCTTTTAGAACATAATGGACTATGTATAGATAATTATATTAAAAATTAGTAGGGTAATTGACCACATTCCCAAAAACCCTCTACATGATCATGATATACCTCGTGGACAATGTATACACTAAAGTCATTGTTATCACTAGGTAATCATATTATAGGTGACGAAAAATAATAAAAATCATAGTATCATATATGTCTTTATCCCAAAGATAAGTATTATTTATTATAAATTAATGTATAAATGATCATTTAATGGCTGAAAAATATAACATATCTATATTACAATTACTTATTTGACTAATGGATCATATTTGTTACTAAATCATTTATAATTGACAAATATAAACTCACAATCATCATGTTTGGGATATATATGACTATCAATAAATATAGATGTCATTATTATTACTCAAAATTTATTATAATTAATTTCCCATATATCCTAAAAAACATCAACATTTGTTTTTTATTTTGAAATTGGGTTACTAATTTTTTCATAATTAAAATTCATTTAATCAGAAATGATATTAAGTCAATTTTTTTAAAATGTACAACATAATTCATAATATTTTATATATTGTTGTAACCATTAATTTTAAAATCACACCATATGATCACATTTAAAACACGGTCTCACAAGTTACCATTACATGGTTTTAGATAAAGATAAATCTTTAGTTATCTTTCATTTAATAGTTGATTTTTTTCATTCATCAATGATTATTAATTTATAATCAAATTTTGTACAATCAATCACTTTAAATATGATGATATATATGGTTGAGCATTATATTTGATGCTCAAACTGTATAAATATCACCCAATTAAAAAATCATGTATAAATAACTTTTCATTTAATAAATGCCTCCCCTTAAATTCATATTTTTGGTCAAAATATGATGATATTGGTACAACAATATGATCCACATTATATAATAAGATAATATTGAACTCATCCTCCTAGATAAATATATGAATTCTAAAAATTATTCCACTAACTAATGTGAATTTTTAACAAATACCTTAACAGTTTTCATATACTATTCTAAATGATATACATCCAATGTAATAATTCAACACTATATACCCATATATATAATATTAAATTAGTCTATATATGATTTTTGATATAAAAATATAATAGAAAATTGATATATAATTAATTTTTTTATTTATTATCAAAAAAGTCTATATTTTTTTTAAATAACCATCATATTGAATAAAATAAAAGATGTAGAACAACATGATGATATAATATTAACAAGTATAGATAATATATCATAATGTAAAATTAGTAGTAATTTTTTCCACAATTATTATTAGTAAATATATATCATGATAATTAAAATCAAATAATTCAAAAGAAAAAACTATTTAACATTTTGATACTATATACTTGGTATATTAATACCATGCATAAAATTCAATAGAAAGAACATGTCACTCATTATTAATGTGTCACAAGTATGTGGTGAATACAATCTCCCAACATTAATTATGGGAGCGAACTATAAACATATTCATATTCATATTTCTTATAATCCATAAATGAGTTCATATTTTATCATTCCATTAATATTTTTTCAAATTACATACCTTTAAATATAATATATATTTAAAATAATGAATAATAAAATTAATTTTTCATATCGAAAAAACGCCACAAATATAGATCAAATAATTTGGACTATTTCACTTATGAATTTACATAGCCACCAAAACATTATGTCTTCCCAAAAGGTCATCAATGTCTTCCAGATTTTTTTTATTATTCTTATGTTGATAATGGTTTTGTGTAAAAATCATACATGTATAAAATAATAAATAAATTTTTTAATAGTTTATATGGATGAATTATTTTGTAAATTTTCTATATCCATATGAACATCATTCTCCTATTTTAAATTTATTAAATAAAGTCCCAACATTGAAATTTTTTAATAATTTATTATCCTTAACATTGTATCTTTGTAATTACTTATATCTAGAATAGTTCATTGTAATGGTAATTGTAATGACACAAGTTAAAAAAATAAACTAGTTTTTATGTATAAAAAATAACACATAATTCCCCTAGATATTTTTCATTAATAAATTAGTGGTATAAAATAACAATTAATGTTTGGTCAAGGATATCTTGGTCATGAAATCGTTAGGATAATCAAAAAAATTTCATCGATATTATGTTGGTGGAAATGTTATAAACAACTAAAATAAAACTCCATAAACTATTTTGTCTATTAAGTCCCTAATATAGATTTATTCAATCTAAATGTATTAATTTTATTTGATTTTTAGACACATTTCTCAAATAACGTAATTGTTAATCGAAGATATTTCATTATGGTGAATCTAAAGGGTGACATATGTTAAATAATAAAATATTGGATGATGTAAGATTTCAATTTATATAGGTTTTGTGTCTATCATTAAGAAATAAATTTTTCTTAATCCATCATCAATTTTATATAATGATGTCAGATATTTTGGAAATATTGAAAATATTTAATAATCATTTATATTAGGTATATAATAATGCGGACATGAATCTCTTTTCCTTGACCCTAGAAGAACCATTCAAAATATTTCATTGTATGATAATTTTGAATGAGAATACTATTTCATTATAGAAGTCACACTTGAAAAAATGTTCAAATTCTGTGGATCGCTCCATACTCCATCCATTTCATGATTTACTGTTTTAAAATATCATCAAATCCAAAAAAAATTAAATTTACTGAATCATTGGAAAAGTTATATTTTATATTGTTTATACATTCACTATCATAATATAACCTATATTACATACATTAATGGTTAATGAAACAATCCTAACATTTCCTAAATGTCATTATTTATTACTATGGGATGGAAACCAGTGCCTAGGAATTAATAAAATAATGAGGGAATTAGTTCGCAATAATATTTTATTATACTAACAATGATGTGGATAAAAAACAATAAAAATTCAACAATAAAAAACATTCAAAAACAAAGAGAAAACCACAAGAATAATTATATTTTTATCCAATAAATATGCCTACTAATTAGATTATACAAACCATGAATCCATAAACTCAAAAAATCTATGTAATGAGTGGATCAAATTCCCAATTGGTAACTTCTAACTACTATGGTCCTTCCATTCTAGTGAATCCCAATCCTCTAAGCGATGATTTCACGTTATTGATACATATTATAATGAAATATAAAAATTCTAAAAAAATTATTTTGTGAGGAAAAATCAATACTAGAATCTCTCTAAGTATACCATATAAAATATATAACAAATAAAACCACATTCCATGTTTTAAAATAAGACACAGAATGGCAATAATTTCTTAGTTTAAATAAAAAAAATTAAAGTAAATTTTACAGGTCAGATTTGATTAGTTTGAGAAAGGAATTTCCTACAAATCCTTGAGATATAATCTAATTTTGAAAAAATATGAATTATTAAATCATTTATATCAAAACTAACATGAGTAAATATTTTACAAATTTCCAACAAACTATTAAATATTTTGTAGTCATAACACAATGGTTCATAAGGAATGGTTTATATTAAAAAAAAGTATTATCAAAAATAATACTGAATATATAGATTGAGGCATAGAAAACATATATAGATCTGTAGTCTCAGGGGGATGTGGGGATGCCCTAAATTATAGGCACCCCTCCATAAAAATTGACCAGTTGGCATTGTAATCAAAATTCACTACCGTATACAAATAATTCATGATACTATAGTGCATCCCACCTAACTATACATGATCCATCATGCTTCAAGTTAGAATCCAAATATATTGGGTTATCATTACATTCCATAAATATGGATGATTTCAAATAATAACTACAATTGCCAGTGAGTTCATGTTTTTACAAAATGCATTTATTGAAAAATATATGAATTAAATTATTTTCAAAAAATAACCATGAACTACATTTAAACTCAACTCATTTGATGTAAAATTTTATTTTATGAATTTAATCTCATAAAAATAACTCTTCAATTCATTCATCTCAAATCAAGATCATTTTTTATTAATCTAATCTAAATTTCAAAACCATCTTTAGAGGAATTTCATCACACACCCACACCCACAACCTATAATTTCAAATAAATTTTCAATAAAATCTGTAAATAATTATAAATAAACATAAAAACTATTTAATTTGAATAGAATCAATGTATACAATTGTTAGAGATTTTATAAGAAACCACTATCCTCCATTCTTGGAATTAATGATCACCCAAAATGAAATCCAAACACAAGGAGAGATAAAATGAG
Source organism: Viscum album (assembly GCA_963277665.1). NCBI lineage: Eukaryota > Viridiplantae > Streptophyta > Magnoliopsida > Santalales > Viscaceae > Viscum > Viscum album. The sequence goes on from OY728141.1 coordinate 1,434,949,244, forward strand.
AGGATTGGATAAAAGATATTACCAGAAAAAAAAATTTAGCAAATCAATATCGAGATCCATCTATGAAATATTGATCCACTACAATTTTAGAGTATGTGAGTTGGAAAAGGGGAAACTGAAAAAAAAAATTATACATAATAAGAGAACCAACACAAGTACATCAACTTAAATTCATGATGAGAAATGTTTGGGAGTGAAAAATTCAAATCTTTATATCCCCTATGGTCCAAGGGATTTAGATTGGTCTGAATAAAAAACAAATTGAGTTGTAATTGGTACCCTATGAATTATATTACGAATATATGAGAAATAAATTAATTTCAAATGCTTTCGACACAATTATTACTAAGTAGTATGTTTATCGTGGTCAATATTCTGGAATATTAGAATATCATAATGGTATGGTCACATGGGTTGATAAAAAATTCACCAACCATGAATAACACCATTATAATAAGATACATGTTTTTCGGGTTAGGTCGTATAATTTGAAATGAAAATTCACCTTACCAAGAACCCTCCTTAGAAAAAACAAAAAAGGTGCACAATACATTTAGAAACATTACACAATGTGTAATTTATAGTTTAGAACATTATATAGTCCCAAAAACAACTAAAAGTAGAGATATTCACTCAAAAAATGTGACGATATACTCAAATATGTTATGAAAAAAATATATCAAAGTACCTAATCTAATATGTACAGATATTGAAATTCTACCAACAGAAAATGAATTATATCAACAACAGATCTTGTAATCGAGACTCCAAAGTAAGGAGGGTAGGACACTTACATATCATCAATTCCTTTAGTTCCCATTCCACATATGAATCATGACCATATATCCAAAATCTCCAATCCTAGGGGATAGATTAATTATGAATAAGAACAATATGAATATCATCAATCTGAACCCTATTCATTGTCATAGAAAAATTTGGTTCCATATCAATGTCCCCCCAAATCCAGAGATGAAAGGTGTATGATAGATGAATTCTATTGTAGGAAACATGATTCATAGTTTGGATCAATTATAACTATGATTGAAAATATAAATAGAAGTCCACCTTATGAATCTATAAAAAATCTATCATGTTCTTATATATAACCATTACGACATTATATATATTTATATGTTTTCAATGAACCAACTGAGAGGACTTATATATTCAATGGGACATTTATATTCCTTGGGGAATCAACTAATTAATTTTTATAGTCACTTGGAAGTTAATTTTTCCAACAAGTTAATCTTCTCCAATCTATGAACAAAAGAACATAGATTTACATGGATGGACATATCAGGACTAAAATGGTTTCATATTAATTGATCTATAGGGAATATTATTTTTGGTAAAGATAATAGTTACATTTTTACAATCCATGCAATCTGATGTCCTCTTACTCATATATATTTATCATTTTAGAATCATTGGTCATATCACAAATTGGAATAATGTGATACAATTTGATAATTGTATAATCACCAAAAAAATAAAATTCCTTCCATAAAGTGTATAATGGAACCTAACAATAATATTCATTAATATCTCTTCTCACATATAGGTAATAAAATTATGTGGATGAAGAAGTATAAAATGTTTTTGATTGCTGATTTAAATTTCCAAACAAGTATTTTTTTAGAAACCATATAATAAATTCTAAATGAATAACTAGCCACAATAACTTCCACCTTATATCATAAAAATAATCATGGTTCCTTAGTTTAACTCCCACTATGAATAATGTAAATAACTCATCAAAACATTAAATATAGTCCAATAGATGATATAATGACTCAAATATCATTGTCAACCATTAGAATACAAATACCATTTACTGATGCTATCCTTAATGTATAAAGAGTCACCAATTCCTTCGAATTACTCAACAAGTTGTTGTTACTATAAGATCATATTAAGAATTGATGATGTTAGTAAAAAAATAAAAAATAAAACAATAGTCTCATCATCCCAAAGACACATGTCTTTAATGTCAATGTTTGACAATAGATTCCATTCCTTAAAATATTTATTCACAGACTAGGATGATGGTTTTTTCTAAAATAATGATCAATGTTATTTCCCTTAGTATGATTATTAGATGATTAGAAATCAATGGATTTCAGGTACTCCACCCACCACATCATTCAATGATTTATATATTTTAGTGAGAATATATAACACTTCCATTAATAATTGGAGTAGAAAGCTAAACATTAACAGAAAATCTAATGACAAAAAATATTCATAGTGCTCAGAATATCAATAGGTTTGGTATCATGTTTTGGATATTTCATATCATGATAATGAAGCTGAATATAACAATAGTCAACTATGTGATCACACTTCATATGAAAACATACCGAACCATAACAGGATTTATTAAAGAATATCAAATGTCCATGTACTACTTCTAGAATAGTCAGGATTGGAACTGAATTGAAATGATTCATTAAAATAATAATAGATGTCGAACATTTAAAATATGAGATAAACATTACTCCTATCATAGATACATGGGTTAATAATGAAGAAACAATTGAAAAACGTTTCAAAAACATGTTGTAATACCATTCTAAGGTTAGGATTCTTTGAATACCAAACACATTTTTTGGTTCCTCCAATAGAAGAACAATATTTAGATGAGTAAGACTAGAACTATATATGGAAAACACTATTCACTTTCCTATTCAAGAAATTAGCCTCTAGGTAAGTTGGATGTCAAAACTAATGTCCCTCTACCAAGTGATATATTACTCATGAAAGATTAAAAATCATAACAAATCTAACATCTAATATGAAAAACCAATATATAACAGCAAAATGAAATGTTATAACTTTAATTGAAAACTAAAGAAATGTTATATGAAAAAATAAATTCATTAAAGAGTCATTCCTTGAATGAATATTAACAGCTCCATCCTCGAATCAAAATTTTGAATAATTTTTTGAAAAATAAATTCAGAGTAAAATCACAATAAAAATATGAAAATAATTGGGAATAATATAAAAATAAATGAACAATTGGAATATTTATACATATTAATTTCATTTATAAATATATAATAAATATAATAATTTTTTAAATCAATTTATAGTTCCACATTTAACGTTATGGAAATTCAATAATTTTAAATTGTAAAAATTTATATTCACTTCATAAATTTGGAAAAATCAAATATTATTCAATAAAATATAATCTATTTAACATTTATCATTATAAGGAATGTTTTTTATTATATGAAATTATAAATATTAAAAAAAAAATTAAATTTATCTTATGTAAAAAAATTTAATTATCTAAATATCAAATAATTAAAAATTATTTAAACTATTATTACTCCAACAATACAATAAATTTGGATGTGTCTAAAATAATATCCAAATCATTCACCCTTTTAATTTAAACAATTAAAATTATTTAATTATGAACAATTAATTAATTTAAAATTTAATGCTTCGCATTATTTCAAAAACATTTTATAAACCATTAACAGCATTAAAAACATTAAATATGTTTAATTTTTTTTAACATTGTTTGTTATTCCCATTATGAATAATCTCTATTATGTGTATGGTTCAAATTATTTTACCATTAAAAAATAATATATATAACAATAAATACACTCTACCATCATACAAATTTATGAAAATGATAAATACCTTAACATGGGGCCAACATGTTGTTCTAGTGTAAACATATTTCACCACAACAAATTAAACACCTCAAAAATGTTTTTCAAAAAGGTACTATGAATATTATATCTACATGTTTCTATGTAACGTAATGGTAACAGTTTATATACCTTAATGTACATGGGTAAAATTTTTGATCATTATGGAATATCCAATATTCATGTAAGGGTATGTGGTATAATACCTTAAATTCTGAAATGTCACCCAATCTGGCACTCTCTCACATAACCAAATGGGTTGTTTACGAGACCTAATAATGCTTCCCCATATTTTAGAGGCATCCAACTAGGAAAAAAGAAGCGATATATATATAGTAGATAGACTATACCCCATAGACATTGTTTTTATAGTTGAATGAAAATTATCCAAATAACTATATATCATAATGTGAAAATAATGGAAACAATATAATGCATTGAAAACCCAACATTGAAAACCAAATGAACAATCTTATAAATAATAAAGGAATAATTTAATGGCATGTTGGAATGTAAATAAATTTCATCCTCAAAAAAATACAAGTAAAACAATAGAACACTCAACAAAAGATTAAAAATTACATAGTCTTGAAGAACACATATATCCCATATAATAATTCCATCCCATCCAACAAATTAATAACTAATATCAAGGTCATTTTACCTTGTCTAAAAATGAATCCATATAATCTACACAGGTGCCACAGGACAACCAAAATACAGTGACAATATAACTGAGTTAGACGACACCACAATGTATAAATATAAATCGTTTCATAAAAACTATATGCATTCATGAAATAAATAACATTTTTAATTAATTAAACTATTAGCTTAATACCATATCAACCTTCTACAGAACCTGCCAGAATCACTCTATGCATGTCTCACAATCATTCCAACCATAACCTTATAACCAATAAATAACATAACCAACATCAATCACATTCTTGAATTTATTTTAATATTCCTTACAACAATTACAACCATAACCACATAACCAAGTTAAAAATAATAGTAATTTGGGTAAAACTCACTATATAATCATTTCAGTATTTAATCTAGACCGAACCCCTTGTATAATCATTTCAGCATGTGTCACTAGGCCTATAACACTATATAGGATCATATAATTTTAAATTGGCCAACCCTATATATCATCATTTTAGTATGTTTCACAAGGTTTTTCGATCTATATAATCATTTTAGTGTGTACCACTTCCCCAATAAGATATATAATATTTTTCTTATTTAATCATCACACAAGTAATATAAATAAGGATTTCATAGTATAAAATCAATAATCTCATTGGTTAATTATATAAATTACCATTTAAATTTCATATACTAATTACATATATCAATTGTTTAGAACAAAATACATCAATATTTCCCAATATATATGCCAATACATGGTGAGTCTTTATCAAGAAAATTTAAAAAATCCATTTCATGTTAAACACACTAATACATTAATCAATTAATTCATATTCGAGTTCTCTATAACCCGAACAATATCCCCAAGGTTGTTCAATCATAAATTGGATCCAAAGTGACTCTAAGGGATTATTCAATTCATCATTTAATATACTCAATACATGATATGTTGGAATGATTTCAATATTTCACATACTAGGAAATTATCATACAATATAGTTATTTTTTAGACCTTCTACCTTTTATTGGTGATCAAACATGGCTTTAGTTGTAAAAAATCCATGAGGAAGAAGGTTCATATGGTCATAAAATGGTTTCTATATGAACACTACTCATGTTAAAAACCAATAATTCACTCTACCAAGAAATCAAACTACAATATTTTTAAGAATAAGGGGGAATGGGAAACTAGAGAAAAAAAATTAATAATTATTTATCACATAAGAGGGATGTTTGTAAAGGAGTTTGGCACAAAAAAAAGGTGACATAAGGTTGAGATGTGAATGATACATGTGAGACAAAATAAAAATAAACCACATGTCATGAATTAAAACTACATGTTGGGGAATTAAATGATATATAATATAGTTGAATGTAGTGTAATTATTTTTAATGGGATACAATGAATAACTGGTTTCCGAAACTTAATATTTGAAACAACCTAAATAAAACAAGGGGTAATCCATTTAGAAAACATTTAAATTTTTTGAACATGGGTTTTCAGCCCATTTACCCTATAAATAATCCCAAAACACCTTTTCATCATCTCAACATAGCATGAGCCCATCATAACACTTGTCCCATTTATACCAAGACTCCATTAATACAAACCCTCATAAATCATTGTTCTTTAATTATTTTATCAAAAAAAAAATGGAAATCTATGTGGATCTTTCTTAGTATCCTCACATTTAATTGCAACCAAAAATGCGATTATTCAACAAAACTGTAAATATAGTCGAAAACAAAAACTGTAATGTTTAGAGATGAGTAAAAACTCAATGGATAGATGTTTAATGATATAATCAGAGAAAGTTTAACCTAGTAAAATATGGGATCATACATCCTCCCCACCATATAAAAGTTCATCATGAGATTCCCCTAGAAATTTTTTAGGGGTCTTGGAGAACATGTATGAAAACTTTTCTCACATATCAGACTCCTACAACCAATTATTCTTTAGAAATTACTCATGCATCCACTTCCCCAGAACCAATGTTATAGTCCTACCCCGGATATACATCTCACTATTTTCCACAATATGTATTGGATGTTCCACAAAGGATGCATTAGTACTATGATCAACATCTTATACAGATATCATGTGATAAGGGTATGGATAATATCTCGGAGGGTGTGAAACATGGAATGCATCATTCATATAAAAATATCACTATGGAATGGATAAATGGTATCGCACTGGACCGACCCTATCCACTCTCTGAAATGGGCAGACAAACTTGGGCACTAGCTTTCCCAAATTTCGGATACGACATTGCCCCAACAAATGATACATTCAAAGGTAAACATGATGACCAAACATAAACTCTATAGAATTTATATTATTGTTAGTATAATATTTATAGCTTCAATACATGTACCCGCTGCTATCTAATAAGCTAAACAAGATAAGATCTATCATGTAAGAGAGTAGGCCCAACAAGCAATTACCCATCTACCACCATCCAACAAAGAGGTGAATATCATGGACTATCATATATAAAATCAAAAGGTTCTATTTTTATAGATTCATATAAGTAATTATTATAGGAATACTTAATGAATTAAATATGATTCTACTAGAAATCACTAAAATAAAGAACACAAACTCATAACATATCTTCAAGAACATGAATGGTCCTCTCAGATGGACTGTCAGACGAAGGATGATAGGTTGTACTAAAAAAACAATTAATTCTAGATCCTTATAAATAATATTATAGAAATGTGATGTGAAATTATTATCTATATTTGACATGATACCCCTCAAAACACCATATAGTAGAGATAGAAAATGCACATAAAAGTTTAACAAATCATCAAATGTGAATGTCTCGCTGACAGGTAATACATTGGATTCCTTCGTCAAATGATCCAAAGTTACTGAAATTCCATAATTCAGAAGGATTTTACTAGGTAATAATGTCACAAAATATATAATTCCATCAACCAAATTCCACTTAGGAATGGGAAAATGCTATAAAATCCCATATAGCATCTGATTCTCACTATTCATCTGCTGACAAGTGACGCATCCTACCACAAATAGTTCACTCTATTTCTCCATGAATGAACACCCGTTTGATATATTGAGATCAAGATGAAACTTTTCTAAACTAGAGATTAAAATTCATTTAGAAGAATGAATCCCTTCCATCAGCTTCTCGCACTAGCCTATATAAACCCACACATGGACACAAAATTGCGGAGAATTTAAGATATCAAGGGACCATCATAAATTCATCTCCCATTCATATAAGTAGACTCTTATAATAATCCATAATTATTAGATAACTGATAAATCATAATCATGTGCAGAATCATTGGTATAATAGATGTCGGTGCTAGACCTACTCATCCCATAAATAGATGGACATATTGATGAATTTCTACAAAGATATATATTACTCACCAAAAATAATAAGACACCCATAGTACCTCTACCAATTTTTTAATTCTCAATGCATCAGAAAAAACATTTCCCATTCCTATTGTTTAAGATAACTAAAATTGGAAATACTGTAGATACTCAATCAACATCCCCTATTGATGGTTCAATCACCTCTTAGAATATATGTACATGAGGATCTTTTGTTTTGTGTATAAAAAAACCTCACACACATTATTTAATAACTCCAGTATATCAGGGAATGTACAACTACTATATTTATAATTCTCATTCTAGACGATTCATCTCATGCCACCTCAATAGTTGAGATCCATAAGTAACCACTAAATTATTTTTAATTGGAACTACTATGAGTCTAGATTTGGATGCTTCATAATAAATGATATATGATCAATGAATCCAAAATAATTTTAGGATATGTTCTGTGGTCATCCTACCATTTTGTTTCTGAATAACTCTATCACATGAATTGGTACTAAAAAACATCACCCCCTTTTATAGTTATTATTAAAATCAAGTCTTACAAATTGGAAAATTCATAGATAAAGTTCACATAATAACCTGATATACCAAAACAACATTTAATCATGAACCCATTGTTGTGTTGTTCCCAATACACCATGATTTTAACATTATATGGGGATAATGGAAGCCCTTCCTCTAATATAACATGGACATGAAATGAATATTAACAACCAAGAAATAATATTGGTTTTTCTTGGCGTAATTTTCATTCATTCTTAATGTATATATGATGATGTCAACATGCTTAGAATCATTGTATGCTGACTAGAAGTTCACTAATACTTATTCCAAGAAAACCATAATAAATCCATCCAAAAAACGATGAATCATCCAAATATTTGTATCCACTAATACCACTAGATTATTAGCCAACGAAATATGATCCCAACAAACACATATAATCCATACCATCTCGTAAAAAAAATCTTTAGGTATATACAATAGTCTCTCCCTCGACTAATGGAATCTAAACCTAAAATCAATCTTGGAGAGGATCTTAACATCTCTCATTAGATTGAGTAGATCATTAATGAACCGAAGATGATACCAGTTATTGATCATCATCTTGTCTAATATTTGATAATCCACACATTAGTAGAAAGACACATAATACTTAAATGCGAAGAGAATTGAAGAAACCAAAGGATATATAATAGAGTGTATGAAACAACTATATTCTATATTTTCCAACTAAAGGTTCTGCTCTTGAATCCCTTTATTTATTTTCAATATGGTGATGTAAAAACTAGCTCTAGTACTGACACCAACATCACCATATACATGATCTATATCTCAAGATGTAATCCATATAATTCATCAAAAATGATATCCTAGAAGATGGTATACCACAAGAGGAAAGGAACCCTAATTCATTCCACCATAATTTATAGAAACACATGTTATTTGATCTATCATACAATATAAATATTCACTGAATTGGTCATGTATGAAAAGTTTCATGAACTCATTCAACCTGGTGTGAATAGAGATTTCCTTCTAGAGATATAAAGGTAACTATCCTATAGTAAATTTCTATATGATTCTAGTATAGAACTAACCAATACATACCCTGAATCATATAAAATTATATCATTTCTAGGTTGAATTGTTCCCAAAAAAACTGTAACCACCAGTCTCTAGATAAAATACTTTGCAACATTTGACTTTCTTTGAGTGTACTCCCAAAAGGGTGTCTATGGTCAAAACAACAGCTAAGAATTCAAAATCTAATATCAAAATGTTTACAAAAATAGTGTAAAAATTTAATGTTATTCCCTAATATCAAAAAACACAAGAATGTGTTATTGATTCGTGAATCATTCCTATGACAGGAGATGGTCCTACATCCATAGTAACCAAATTATTCTTCATGACAAGAAGCTGATCAGACCCTCATCCCTAGGATTCATCATAAATCCCAAAGATATACCATATTCCTTGTATTAAAATTACTATATTGGGGAACCTCATCCATTTACTCAGCCAGAATATCCTATGGAACTCTAGCTACATGTCTGCTAGGGCATCATTGAGGAAATCCCAGACTCTGGTACCTATCATGTTCCCTCTCCACTTATCTGATACTTCATTCCCAAAAAACCTTTTTAGGGGTAAAAACACTCTGCATGTGTGCCACAAAAAATAAGGGTAAAAACACTTTGGTCATTTGTGACATATAATTCCATAATGATAGAATTGAAATGGAACAAATTCCTGATATTATCTCGCACTAGACGGAGGAATCTGGATACTATTTCCCTATATAATATAGTTAAAATAAAACAACCTTCCACAAAAATATTATATCACATTTATTCCTACTGAAATAGCCTTTCTTTTACTCAGTGCCTCTCTCATATTTCATTCTCGGATGATTTCCTAATTTATCTTGTCTGTAAAACTTCTGAGATTGAACACGTTCCCATATGACCAGATCTCATAGAAATGACCATCCTAAAAATGTCTCACCCATGAGATACTACCAATTACCAAAGATAGTGAAAATAAATATAGGTAGGGAAAACATTCAGTGTATTCTAGGACCGGATTTACCTCTTACGTTAGGTGCGTGAACTCAAGAGGCTTCTCATCCTTCCCTATCATAGGATAGAAATAAACATGGAACATCTTCTTGATTTAATTCTAAGATTAATCATTTTTATTCCATATCATCTCTAAAATGTCCCACCAATTATTGTCTAGACCATAAAGAATATATGAATAAATAATCACCCTCTTGTCTATGTGTTCATGAAGATAAATTATGATCATCTAGAATAATTAAATATAGATCTTGGATTCCTAGTATCCTCCCTCCCAAGTGAACATTGGAATATTTTATAGCTGAAACACAGTTGTTAGCTTAGATATAATAGGAAAGTTTTGAACACAATCTCTTTCCATGGATCTCATGACCCTCAAGAATATCCTAATAATCTAAACATTAATTTGATCCACATAAACTACAAGAATATCTTGTTCAGCTGATTTAGGATCATGTTGATTTCCTCTGTAATAATTCTAAACTCGATGATGACAATGAAGAATTTTCACTATAATAAAACACAGTATTTAGAAAACTGAATCTAACAATACTATGAACCCTAGTAGTTGCGAAAATTAGACAACCGTTAACTCCCGGTCTCTCTATACATGTTTTAAAAATTTATTAGCATGACATTATAGTTTACTTATTAGATTACTAAGAAATAAAAATTATCCCATACCAGACATCAAAAAGTATGTATACATCACACGAAATATAAACATGTCCCTATCATAGAAAATTAATCTCAAAATATATCCATATATGACCATTCTTATTCATGCGTAATTATCTCACCCCATACTAAGGAATGAGTATTATTCCCATGAATCTATAACATCATTAAGTAATAATCTCACATAACATGTGAAGTCACCAAGGTTAAATAACGTCAAATTTAACAAGAACCCTGTATAAACATCAGTACACCCTGGGGAATATAGGTGTTTCCAATTACATTGGTCAGCTACTACAATGAACAAGCTCTTTACCAAGTCCCGATACATCATAGTCTCTTTTATACATTTTAAAAAAAGTAATAAAAAGAACAGAAAAGAAAATATCACTCTAATGCCACTTTGTAACATCCCCTTATCTAGTAATCTCCCACATGGCCATAATTGTTTTTTACAAGAAATCAATCATTCTTCCCATATGATAATGGTTTTAAAATATAAGGGGGAGTGTGATATATAAATATAGTGGGAAGACTATACCCTTGTATTCAGATTTTATAATATAGGGGAAAATATACAAATAACTATTAATCAGAGTACTAAATAAATTGAAAGAATATAATATAGTGGAAAAACAATAATGAACCCCGATAAAAAAATATTATAATCAACAAAGGAATAATGTAATAACCAATTAGTGTGTAACTAAATTTCATACCAGAGACAATAAAAGTAAAATTATTGTAGAATCAACAACAGACTCAGAAGTCCATGGTCCCAAACCTCACATTGGTCACATATATAAACTCCAACATATCCCATAACGAAAAAATCTATAGAATGTCCTTTTCCATTATCCAAACTAACATCTATATAATATTTTAGGGTCCCACATGGGGGAATGAATATGGTGTGATTAACATGGTAAGCCAATGCCACTATTTCTAAATATACCCAGCCAGATAACATCTGAATGAAATAAAGAAAAAAATATTAATTAATTAAAAAAATAATATAATACAACCTCAACCTACATCAACACCACACTGAAATTTCTTTTAACATGTCTCTAAATCATGCCAATGATAACATTATAACCATGGTATAACAAAACATGCCTTCATGCCAAAATAGAATATATTTATTAATTTCTTACATCCATGCCAACAACAACCATATATCTAATGTAGAAATCATAGTTATATGGGTCAAATGCACTATATAATAATTTCGTAATTTATAATGGACCTATCCCTATATGTAATAATATTATTATGTATCACTAGATATATCCCACTATATAATAATTTCATCATGTAAATTGGGCCAAGCCTACTATGTAATCATTTTTCTCAACTGAATGGTAGCCAAAATCTAGGTCATTCACCAATTGGCTCCAGAGGGACTCAAAGGGATAATTCAATTCATTATTTAATTTTATCAGTACATGATAAGATCGTGCAATTGAAATATTTCACATACATTGAATTTAATAAAACCATAGGGTAAATGTTTATACCCCTTCCATTAACCGATGATCAAAAAATTCTTAAAATGGAAATCACCCTTGAGGAAGAATGTTCCAATGATAGAAAAAAGTATCCTATAAAAAAACTAATGATGATCAAAACAAAAAATGTTCTCCTTCAAGGGACTACACATAAATCATTGGAGAAACAAGGGAGATAAGAAAAAAATAGACAAAAACCACATACAAGGGATTGATCACAAAAGTGGGACATCTTGAAGGGAGGTTGTCACCCAAAAATCACCTGAATCGTGCCCTAGGATCGATAGGAGGAAGTTGTACATGATATTAATTATATATCAACTATAAGATATAATTTAAAAATATAGATTTTGGAATTAAAAAATGTGTAATATAGTTAAAAATATTGTAATTATTTTTAAGGGGATACACCGAAAAAACCTTTTCCTCGTCTGAATATTACAAAAAACCCAAATATTTATAACGACCCAGACTTTACATACATTGTTAATACTTCAAAATTGAAGCATACTTATTACAACATATATCAAAACTGCGAAAGGACCGTATAGGTATACTGTCTTTAGAAACGGGGAAACATAAACAACTGGTTCATAAAGCGTCTACACTGTCTCCCATTTATTTCATCATATCTATAGTCCCTTTTGGAATATCTTACTTAATAACCTTCTTCCTGACCTGGGGAAATAAAACATACAAAAGGGTGAGCTGAAATGCTCAGTAAGGCTAAATAGAAGAAATATCAATCACATCGTATACATAAGCACATAACTTTTGGAAATCTTAACCTGCAAAAGTGATCATAATTTCATAACATGGGATAAATCATGGAAGTGAAATGTAATCACAATAATCATAACTTAAAACATGAAACTTTGTGGCATACACACATAATCATAGAGAATCATTTCTTTTTAATCAAGACTCATTTCCAAGACTATCTTAGTGGACAAAGTCCCTTTCTGAACCGAGTCACCCTCGTTTCAGTCCTGTTTCACTGAACCGGTATAACCTACCTTTCCAGCCATGTCTATCTCATGAGATATAAAATCTTTAACCAATGCATTGGAAGGAGATATAGGTCTCACCCATCTCATAATGATACCATTCTTATTTTTGCCACAAAATCATAAACCATGTATCATAGCATAGCCCATGTAACAAAAATGGGAATCTTAAACATCATGACATCATAAAACAATTCATATAAGATAAATGGATTCATAAAAATAATTCCATCACAACATAATCAAATCAATGTAATAATATAACCCTTTATTATCTTAGATGGAAAATAATATTGATAAAACACTTGAGCTCCATTCTTGAGGAAAATATCCTTTCTTCTTCAAAAACATTTTTCCATTCTTAACATGTCATACAACTTTAAACTAAAATAAGTTGATTAAAAATAAACATGAAAACTTGTAAAGGAAGATTTTTGGAAATAATGTTTTAAAAATCCATTCATGCCATATAAGTTAAAAAACATTTTTCGTACTTTTGTCGGAAAAGTCAAAAAGTACCTCGTACGAAAAACGACAAAAGGTTCCTTTCATTTCTTTTACTAAAATTTCACCGAAGGGTAAAATTGGATTTAAAAAATTTTTAGGTGGATGGAAATAATATATCATATTGAGGAAACATGGATTTGGATGATAAAATACACCCCAGTAATTACCAAAGTAAAAACAATCTCGGATAAAAGTGAGATTGTGACATTTCCCTTACCTTAGGTCCGACTTGATTTGTAAGTGTCTGAACCTCCTGTATAATGATTTAAATAATGTTATTGAATTATTCCAGAATCATACATATTTTTATGATATCATATATGGTAATATTCTTAGCTTCTTAGTAGTAATATATCATTGCTACTTGTTATTTGGGTGTTTACAACTTTTTGTTTTTATGCGTGTTTCGTCGAATAAATTCATATTCTTCTCTTTAGGTTATAGATACCTCATTTCCAGAATGGTATTAGTGTAATATATATCATATTCATTCATTAATTTCATTTATACAATCATTATGAAATGAAGATCATGTAGAACGAGTCACATCACAACGTGGAGACGGTATTCCGTACGTACGCACGAGTGATGATATCGTTCCTATGATCATGGAATTGTATTGGAGTATATGTATACTATTTCAGAATCAATATCACTTTATAATAGTCATATATAGTCATTATTTACACCATTATACCCATCCAAGTAAGGTGGTGGTGGAAAATAGATCACACCATGGCGTGGAGACGGTATTCCGTACGTACGCACGCGCGGTGATTTCTTTTTCCGTAGGATGGATAGATGGTGATATCGGGTTGTTTCATACTTATAATAACATATCAGTATATGAGTGATACTGATTTTATTACTTCATAATGAAACAACTAATGAAGAAGAAGTGGAAGAAGAAATAAAGATGAAAGAATCGGTAACGGGCATTACCTCTTCTTTGAAGTGCTTCTTTGAGACCTCATTTTAGGGAACTAAAATGGGTCTTTGAAGAAGACCAGAACCTCTAGGATGTTTCTAAGGAAGTGTAGAGGAGGAATTGGCAGGGGTTGGCCGAGCTAGAAGGCTCAAAGCGGTGTGAGGAAGAGGGGGAGGAGGAGTCCTTTTATAAGGGAGGAGAGGGGCACCTTTGGAATAACTAAAACTATTATTTTATTATAAAGTCAAATTCGATTTTAAATAGCTCCAAATTGATATATTTCGAAGCTAAGGTGGGTATGGGTCTAAATCCTCTCATCAAATATAATTTAGACAAGTTTAGGTTCCTATTTTAACCTTATCATTTAGATTTAACATTAAGTTAAATAATTTTACTTTTACCATGTCTTATTGTGTTCTTATACTATAATGTTAATAAACTTACTATAATCATCCAAGAGAACCCCAAGTTGTTTATTATTAATATATATAACCTTATCTAAGTCATTTGGCCGATCCTTAGATTTATAGGAATAAAATAACAATTAATAATATAATATTTGTTTTAAAAACTATTTTATGTCAATTTTGACATTAATTAGTAATTGATTTTTGTGATAATCATAACAGAATTATTAGTTCTAATCAAGTTAATTAAATCAATACTAACATGTCATATTATCCGAGATAATTAGTGGGATTCATAAAAAGTCTCAAATTACATTTATTTTGGTGTTTATAACATCAATTATGTCAATATTTCATTAATAAGATAATTACTACATCATCATTGTGTCATAAATAAATAAATATATTTAAAGTCTAAAAATTATAAATAAAATATCATTATGTAGGAAATCATTTTATCTTTCTAATGAATATTTATAATCGAATTTATCTTATGTATAACTCCATATTAAAAATTTTTTAGTTATTAAACTTTGATTTTTAAATATTTTAACTATTCATTAAATAAAATAATATTAAATGTCACAATCTAATCCAAGTGGACCTAAATGGTCATATTATATTTATAAGGTTGTTTTTTGTCGAATTAAACTTATCTAATAGAATTAGGACATGTGTTAGGGTAATAGTAATATCATATTTACCTTTAGTTGCCCTATTTACTATTAACCGCGGTAAAAAAAAGTAAAAAGTTGCTATTCACCAAAAAATTATTTTTATCTCATTGAACCACATTTTACTTACTGATATCAACCGCATCTGTCGGATTTTCGAAATTCCATTCACAGAAGTGGTAAAATTAAGTTTTATGCAAAATTCAGTTTTTAACCTACCGCTTAGTGGTTTCACTATTCATCAAAAATTGAAAGTTTTCAGAAAAATACCAAAATTTCACCCTAGGCTAATTTCAGTATTCCGAATCCAAAAATGAATTCCATTTTGAAAAATAAAATTTACAAAATTTCAAAAAGTGGTTATTACTATTCATAACGGCTAGTTTTAATAATATTTTAATAGCATATCATTGTTTAGTGAAACTTGGTATTGCGTACGACGCAAGCTATCGAGGAAGGTCGCGCTTCCGTGTAAAGAAAGCCAAGCATGTGTTGTGTAGAAAAAGATTCATTTGATTATTTATATAACATAGAAGTCTTGGGTGTTACATTCTACCCCCTTAAAATGAATTTCGCCCTCGAAATTCATCACTTTGTAACAAACAGATGAGGATACCTCTCCCTCATCATATCCTCAAGCTCCCATGTAGCTTCTTCTAATTGGTGGTTCCTCCATAAAACATTCACCAATTGAGTGGTCTTGTTTCGTAGGACTTTTTCGCTATGATCCAGAATCTCTATCGGTTGTTCTTCATAAGAAAGATCTTGCTCCAGCGGTACAACTTCTGCGCTGAGTACATGTGAAGGATCAGGTATGTACTTTCTCAGGAGAGATACATGGAACACATCGTGAACTTGAGAGAGATTCGGTGGAAGCTCCAATCGGTAAGCTACCTTCCCTACACGATCCAGTATTTCGAAAGGACCGATATATCTATGGCTTAACTTCCCCTTCTTTCCAAATCTCATAACCCTCTTCCAGGGAGATATTCATATGAACACTTTATCACCCACTTCAAACTCTAGGTCTTTTCTTCGGTTGTCGGCATAACTTTTCTGTCGACTCTGAGCTGCTCTTATGTGTTGTTGAATAGATCTGACCTTTTCTTCTATTTCATCAACGAGATCAGGTCCTAATAGATTTCTTTCCCCAACTTCATCCCAGCAAGTTGGAGTCCTGCATTTCATTCCATAGAGAGCTTCATAAGGAGCCATCTGAATACTGGAGTGAAAGCTATTATTATAAGAAAATTCCACCAAAGGTAGGTGTTGATCCCAACCTCCTTTGAAATCCATAGAGAAATCTTTCAACAAATCTTCTAGGGTTTGAATTGTTCTCTCAGACTCACCGTCTGTCTGAGGATGATAAGCAGTGCTGAAACTCAACTCTGTATCCAGAGTATGCTGAAGACTTCGCCAGAACATCGAGGTACATCTCGGATCCCGATCAGATATAATAGAAAGTGGTACTCCGTGCAATCTTACCACTTCTTTTACATATATCATGGGAAGCTGATCCAGAGAGAAATCCTCTCTAATAGCAATGAAGTGTGTAGACTTTGTAAGACGATCAACTATGACCCAGATAGCATTATTGCCTTTGGATGTTTTAGGAAGTCCTGTGACAAAGTCCATAGTGATGTTTTCCCACTTCCATTTGGGTATGGGTAATGGTTGTAACATCCCCTTAGACTTCTGTCTCTCAGCTTTAACTTGTTGACAAACCAAGCATCGAGAGACATATTCAGCAACATCTCTTTTCATGCCATCCCACCAGAAGTACTCTTTCAGATCCCTATACATCATCGTGCATCCAGGATGAATTGAGAATGAAGAACTATGAGCCTCATCCATCAGCTCCTTCTTTAATTCGGGGATGGGAGGAACACAAACCCGATTCCTGAACTTTATTATCCCATCACAATCAAGGTTGAACTCAGGAACATTTCTCACCATCTTTTGTAACTCGACATCTTCTTTCTGTTCCTCTTTAATCTTCACATGTATAGATGGTTGAACATTCATTTGAGAAAGATAATATTTTTCCCCTTCCATTATAATTCCAAGATCCATCCTTTGTAAATCCATAAATATTGGATCTTTTGTGATCCTTATCATGGATAAACTAGCATGTTCTTGTCGACTTAATGCATCTGCCACCTTGTTTGATTTCCCAGGGTGGTAATGGATTGAGCAGTCGTAATCCTTAATCAGCTCCAACCATCTTCTTTGACGCATATTCAGCTCCTTTTGTGTGAAAATATACTTTCAACTTTTATGATCAGTATAAATATCACACCTTTCACCATAAAGGTAATGCCTCCAAATCTTTAATGCAAAGATTACCGCAACTAACTCCAAATCATGTGTTGGGTAATTTTTCTCATGGATTTTCAACTGTCGTTAGGTATAAGCTATCACCATATCATTTTGCATAAGAACACACCCCAATCCCTTCTTGGATGCATCACTGTAGATCACAAACCTTTCTCCACTACAAAGCAGAGTGAGCATAGTTGCACTGGATAACCTTCTTTTCAACTCGTTGAAATTCACTTCACATTCTTCCGTCTAGAAAAACTTAACTCCTTTCTGAGTTAACTTGTTGAGTGGATTAGATAATCGTGAAAAATCTTTCACAAAACGTCGATAATATCCAGCCAAACCAAGATAACTTCAGATCTCAGTTACTATTGTTGGTCTCGACCATCTTTCGATAACCTCTATTTTTGCTGGATCCACAAATATCCCCTCTTTTGAGATTATGTGACCCAAAAATGCAACTTTTTGAAGCCAAAATTCACACTTGGTAAATTTGGAATAAAGCTTCTCCTTTCTCAGGGTCTTCAATATAATTCTCAAGTGATCTTCATGTTCTTCCATTCTCTTTTAATAGACATGAATATCATCTATAAAGACTACCACAAATTGATCAAGATAGTCTCTAAAGACTCTATTCATCAGATCCATGAAGATAGCAGGGGTATTAGTAAGACCAAATGGCATCACTATAAATTCATAGTGTCAATAACTTGTACGGAAAGCCGTATTTGGTATATCCTCCCGTTTGACACTTAATTTATGATACCCTGAATGAAGATCAATCTTGGAAAAGTATTGAGCTCCGCGTAGTTGGTCAAATAGGTCATCAATGCGTGGGAGAGGATATTTGTTCTTGATAGTGATCTTGTTAAGTTCTCGATAATCAATGCAGAGTCTCATTGATCCATCTTTCTTCTTAAAAAATAGAACAAGTGATCCCCAAGGTGACACACTAGGGCGTATGAATCCTTTATCAAGATTCTCTTGGAGTTGCTTCTTCAATTTCTGCAACTCAATTGGGGCCATTATATATGGTGTCTTTGAAATAGGCAAAGAACCCGGTACGAGTTCTATTGAGAACTCAACTTCACGATTTGGTGGAAGTCCCAGTAATTCCTCCGGAAAGACATCATCAAACTCCCGTACAATGGGCATATTCTTAATTGTGAGTTTCTCACCAACCATTTGAGATAAATAACCTTCATTTAGTGGAATCAAGACCCATACGATAGAAGAAATTTCCACTGGAAGGTTATGTTCATCCTTGCATTGATAGACGATCATAGATTGATCTGGAATATGAAATGTGACTTCCCTTCTTTGGAAATTGATATGATCTCCATATAATGAATGATAATCCATGCCAAGAATCACATCAACTTCCACTATAGGAAGGATCACAAGATTTGCAGGAAGCACATTCCCACAAACTTCGATTGGAGAAGAATTATAAACTTTTGATGCGACTGTTTTTCCATTAGGTGTTATCACAGCTAACTCAACATCTAATTGTTGAGGTAATACGGTGATACCCTTAGAAAATTATTTAGAAATAAAAGTGTGGGTGGATCCAAAAGTAAATAAAACATTTGCTACTTTAGAGTGGATGGTAAGTGTACCTTTCACCACATCGTTATCGTACTCCACATCGCTGATAGAAATTGCATGTGACATTCCTTTGTCTTTAGCCTTATGTGTTTGTTGAGGTCGACCATCATAATCAACCCTTGGATTAGGGCATTTATTGGCATAATGCCCCATCTCCTTGCACTTGAAACATTGAAGTGTAGTAGGTTCATTCTGTGTATCCCTTCCTTTGTTTGCATCATTTGACATCTTCTTCCCATCATCGCGGCATTCAAATGCCTGATGACCTTCCTTTCCACATTTGAAACATTTACTTGTCCCTTTAAGACAACTCCCTAAATGATTCTTTCCACACTTTGAGCATAAGGGAAATCTCATCTTCTTTTCAGTGTGCTCTTTAGATTTTCCTTTGAATTCCATTTTCCTCTTCTTATCAAACCCATATGACTGATGGGTTACTCTAATCTCCATCTCGACTTTGAGAGCACATCGAACGATTTCCTCGTAGATTTTGAAGTCCCTTATGGCTAACGCCCTTCGAAGACTTGGTTTTAAGCCACTAAAGAATCGATCGATCTTAATCTCAGGTTGGATAATAATACCAGAAGCGTACCTTGCAAGTCTTGTAAAATTTGCTTCATGGGTACCAACAGATCCATCATCCTTTTGCTTTAGTTCAAGAAAATCTTTCTCCATCTTTGTTTGGAGAATACGAGGGAAGTACTTATTGAAAAATAAGTTCTTGAACTCATCCCATTCCATGGACTCAATTTCATCCCTTTGCCTCGTATTCTTAATAAGATTCCACCATTGATCAGCATCTCCTTCCAAAAGATACACTGCTAGGATGACTTTATCATGTTCATAACATTGAAGAACTGAAAATATCTTTTCAGTAGTACTAATCCATTGTTCAGCAACTAATGGATCAGTAGACCAGCTAAAAGAAGGTGGACGCTGTCTCATGAAGGATTCAACAGAATGTTGCTCCTTCCTTTGCTCGTTTGGAAGTCCTTCATGATTCATAGCTTGAGAAATTTGTGTGAGCATGGCTACAAGATTTTTCATTCCAGCTCCCATAACATTTGGTTGCTCAGGGGGACAATCATTGCATTGCCTGTCGCATTCCGCATTAACACGGTTCCTTCGGGTTCCAGCCATTGACTAAAACCAAGAAGAATAGTGTGACCATCACTAATTATAATAGGAAAACCACATAATCAAGAATAAAATTTCACACTTAAGGTATCATCCTAGGTTATTCATGGACATTTCTAAAACACTAAGATTGTGTTCTATGCTTAGACTTATCCTTAGGGTTCTTACTAAGGATTTCACATCCTAGTTTCCAAAGGTTGACTATACCTTTCCTCTGATACCAACTATAACGACCCATACATTACATACATTGTTAATACTTCAAAATTGAAGCATAATTATTACAACAAATAACAAAACAACGAAAGGACCCTATAGGTATAGTTTCTTTAGAAACTGGGAAACATAAACAACTGGTTCATAAAGCGTCTACACTGTCTCCCATTTATTTCATCATATCTATAGTCCCTTTTGGCATATCTTACTTAATAACCTTCTTCCTGACCTGGGGAAATAAAACATACAAAAGGGTGAGCTCAAATGCTCAGTAAGGGTAAAAAAAGAAATATCAATCATATCGTATACATAAGCACATAACTTTTGGAAATCTTAACCTGGAAAAGTGATCATAATTTCATAACATGGGATAAATCATGGCAGTGAAATGTTATAACAATAATCATAACTTAAAATATGAGACATTTTGGAACACACACATAATCATAGAAAATCATTTCTTGTTAGTCAAGACTCATTTCCAAGACTATCTTAGTGGACAAAGTCCCTTTCTGAACCGAGTCACCCTCGTTTCAGTCCTGTTTCATTGAACCGATATAACCTACCCTTCCAGCCATGTCTATCTCATGAGATCTAAAATCTTTACCCAATGTATTGGAGGGAGATATAGGTCCCACCCATCTCATAATGATACCATTCTTATGTGTGCCACAAAATCATAAACCATACATCATAGCATAACCCATGTAACAAAAATGGGAATATTAAACATCGTGATATCATAAAACAATTCATATAATATAAAGGGATTCATAAAAATAATTCCATCACAACATAATCAAATCAATGTAATAATAGAACCCTTTATTATCTTAGATGGAAAATAATATTGATAAAACACTTGAACTAAATTCTTAAGGAAAATATCCTTTCTTCTTCAAAAACATTTTTCCTTTCTTAACATGCCATACAACTTTAAACTAAAATAAGTTGATTAAAAATAAAAATGAAAACTTTTAAAGGGAGATTATTGGAAATAATGTTTTAAAAATCCATTCATGCTGTATAAGTTAAAAAACATTCTTCGTACTTTTGTCGGAAAAGTCAAAAAGTACCTCATACGAAAAATGACAAAAGGTTCCTTTCATTTCTTTTATTAAAAACTCACTGAAGGGTAAAATTGGATTTACAAAAATTGTAGGTGGATGTAAATAATATAACATATTGAGGAAACTTGTATGTGGATGATAAAATACACCCTAGTAATTACAAAAGTAAAAACAATCTCAGATAAAAGTGAGATTGTGATATTTCCCTTACCTTAGGTCCGACTTGATTTGTAAGTGTCCGAACCTCCTGTATAATGATTTAAATAATGTTATTGACTTATTACAGAATCATACTTATTTTTATGATATCATATATGGTCATATTCTTAGCTTCTTAGTAGTAATATTTCATTGCTACTTGTTATTCGGGTGTTTATAACTTTTTGTTTTAATGCGTGTTTTGTCGAATAAATTCATATTCTTCCCTTTAGGTTATAGATACCTCATTTCCAGAATGGTATTAGTGTATTATATATTATATTCATTAATTCAATTCATTTATATAATCATTATGAAATGAAGATCATGTAGAATGAGTCGCATCACATCGTGGAGACGGTATTCCGTACGTACCCACGAGTGATGATATCGTTCCTATGATCGTGAAATTGTATTGGAGTATATGTATACTATTTCAGAATCAATATCACTTTATAATTGTCTTATATAGTCATTATTTACACCATTATACCCATCCAAGTAAGGTGGTGGTGGAAAATAGATCACACCACGGCGTGGAGACTGTATTCCGTACGTACGCACGTACGGTGATTTCTTTTTCCATAGGATGGATAGATTGTGAAATAGGGTTGTTTCATACTTATAATAAAATATCGGTATATGAGTGATACTGAAGTTATTACTTCATAATGAAAAAACTAAAGAACAAGAAGTGGAAGAAGAAATAAAGATGAAAGAATCGGTAACGGACATTACCTCTTCTTTGAAGTGCTTCTTTGAGACCTCCTTTTAGGAAACTAAAATGGGTCTTTGAAGAAGACCAGAACCTCTAGGATGTTTCTAGGGAAGTGGAGAGGAGTAATTGGCAGGGGTTGGCCGAGCTAGAAGGCTCAAAGTGGTGTGAGGAAGAGGGGGAGGAGGTGTCCTTTTATAAGGGAGGAGAGGGGCACCTTTGGAATAACTAAAACTATTATTTTATTATAAAGTCAATTTCGGTTTTAACTAGCTCCAAATTGATATATTTCGAAGCTAAGGTGGGGATGGGTTGAAATCCTCTCATCCAATAGAATTTAGACAAGTTTAGGTTCCTATTTTAACCTTATCATTTAGATTTAACATTATGTTAAATAATTTTACTTTTGCCATGTCTTCTTGTGTTCTTATACTATAATGTTAATAAACATACTATAAGCAGCCAAGATAACCCCAAGTTGTTTATTATTAATATATATAACCTTATCTAAGTCATTTGGCCGAACCTTAGATTTTTAGGAATAAAATAACAATTAATAAGATAATATTTGTTTTAAAAACTTTTTAATGTCAATTTTGACACTAATTAGTAATTGATTTTTGTAAAAATCATAAAAGAATTATTAGTTCTAAAAAAGTTAATTAAATAAATAATAACATGTCATATTAACCTAGAAAATTAGTGGGATTCCTAAAAAGTCTCAAATTACATTTATTTTGGTGTTTATAACAACAATTATGTCAATATTTCATTAATAAGATAATTACTACATCATCATTGTGTCATAAATAAATAAATTTATTTAAAGTCTAAAAATTATAAATAAAATTTCATTATGTAGGAAATATTTTTAGATTTCTAATGAATATTTATAATCTAATTTATCTTATTTATAACCCCATATTAAAAATGTTTTAGTTATTAAACTTTGATTTTTAACTATTTTAACTATTCATTAAATAAAATAATATTAAATGTCACAATCTAATCCAAGTGGACCTAAATGGTCATATTATATTCATAAGGTTGTTTTTGGTCGAATTAAACTTATTCAATAGAATTAGGACATGTGTTAGGGTAATAGTAATATCATATTTACCCTTAGTTACCCTATTTACTATTAACCGCGGTAAAAAAAAGTAAAAAGTTACTATTCACAAAAAAATTATTTTTATCTCATTGAACCACATTTTACTTACTGATATCAACCGTGTCTGTCAGATTTTAGAAATTCCATTCACAGAAGCGGTAAAATTATGTTTTATGCAAAATTCAGTTTTTAACCTACCACTTAGTGGTTTCACTATTCATCAAAAATTGAATGTTTTCAGAAAAATACCAAAATTTCACCCTAGGCGAATTTCGGTATTCCGAATTCAAAAATGAATTCCATTTTGAAAAATAAAATTTACAAAATTTCAAAAAGTGGTTATTACTATTCATAACGGCTAGTTTTAATAATATTTTAATAGAATATTGTTGTTTAGTGAAACTCAGTATTGCGTACGACGCAAGCTATCGAGGAAGGTCGCGATTCCGTGTAAAGCAAGCCAAGAAAGTGTTGTGTAGAAAAAGATTCATTTGATGATATATATAACATAAAAGTTTCGGGTGTTACAATATTAAACAATGTTTATTCCATTTACTTGTTTTATAAATTTTATTCACAAGGTTAATCATACCATTTCCCTAATAAAACAACCCGAAAACCCTCAAAAGCTTCTTAACATACCAAGAATCCATGGTTACTGTTGACTCATTTATACTTGAAATTCATTAACTGAAACTAACATACATATCTGGACATTATGCCATTTTACCCAACAAATTCTCTCCATGTGGATCCTCTCTAGATTCCTCAGGTTTCCTCAAAAACATAAAAATGTATTTATTCTATCAAATAGTAAATCATGATGAAATAGAACCACCAATGTTTATAGATGATGAAAAAATAAAATGAGAGATTTTTAAAGAAAATATAAGAGAGATATCCACATGAAAAAGACATTATCTTAAAAAGAACCTTTAGGAAAAACTAGATTATCACCTGGTACCATCATATTTATTAGGGTTAAATAGTATTATACCCTTAAAAAACCTTTTCCTATAAGTCTATTCTCATGTCATCCTTATGTAGGAAGATCTACATAACGGTTAGAGAAGATTAGCCTTACGCAGTCCACTTATTACAAGCATAAAGAATTGGTTATCCATACACATATAAATGAAATAATGGTATGATCTTGGACACCATAATATATCCCAAATACGTAAGGTTAAAACCTTTATGAAAACAAATTTTAAAAATTAATCTCTCCATCATCTTTCTGTTTTCAGTCTTTATTTTTTATCAAATATATCATAAAACATAATCATAGATCACCCTAATACTATTGATGGGTTTCGTTATATTATAATCATGATTATTAAATCAAGTAGAAGATATTAAAAATTCGGTTACGAGGATCTCTGTTTAAGAAAAATGAAAAAATTCAAAATTTTGAGATGAATTAAAATATAAAAGAAATTCATTATAAGGATGATTCTTATACTACCCCAGATCTTAATTGGATGATTTTGGAAATGTTCTCCAATGTGGGAAACAAAATCATCCTACCTCTATAGGTATCCACATGTCAAACTGCAGCACATAATGGTCCAGTGGATTCACCAACTTCCATAATTTGATTTAATCTTTGAGTGAAAGGGTTGAGAATAATGAACAATAATTATTATGGGAATATCTTCCAAGTACGAGGATGTGAAAAAACTTTAAGAAAATGGAAATGGATATATGGAAAGTGAAGGACCATCATTGATTACACACTCATTTAATCATGCATTAAAACAAAAGATTAAATACCATGGATGTTTCATGAATTCATCTTATACATTTACTCCCAAAGTCATTTAATCTTATGAGATGTTTAGTGTAATTGATATCCTAGATCTAGAATGGTTCATGTATCAAAAATAGACATAATAATATACCCCACACACAAAAATCATAATATTCATGAATTATGATATACAACCCATTTATATGTGATATATAAATATATATATGGTGTCTGTAATCCTTAGTAAAGATAATATTTGATAATAAAATAAATTATAAGACACTCTAATTAATACCAAAAATATTCATATATTACTCCATAATGGATTTTTATAACATATATTTTAATTCTATAACAAATATTTATTTTATTTTTTTCATTTATGGAAATAAATTTTCAATTCAATCAATTTAGAGACTCAAATGATATATTTCATGGACAAAATAAAGTGATATAAAATAAACATATTAGTTTCATTATAAATCTATAATTAACCAAAATAAAAAATTTATAAATGAAAATAACACTATTGTTTTCTATTTTATTAAGTATAATATATTTATAATATTGAAAATTTTATATATCACCATATCCATATAAATGGAAATCCAATTAAGGCACAAAACATTTGGATTTCGAAGAAAAGATACATGTTTAGATATAAGAAATAAAATTTTTATATGAATGAATATGTTAAATTAAATTATTCATTTTTATATTTTTTTGCGATATCTAATACATTCTAGTATCATCAATTTTAATAATAATTATTTTTATATTTATAAAAGATATAAAATTCAACCAACAGAATAGCATCATCAGCGTGGTATTTTTAAATGGAATCATAATTTCATAAAAAATATTTGTTTATTATTTTACTACAGAATCATTTATAGTATAATCAAGGATATTAAAAATTCATATATTGGAAAGTATAATTATATTTGTTGAAGAAAAAGTGATAATCATACAAGGTGTTTATATTTTTATAGACATCATGTTCGTATGGTTTTAAAAAATTATTTATGATAATCATTATAATTTTTTGAAAATAGAAAATTTGGATATGACCTATGATGTTAAATGTGTTTAATATATAGAATAATAATTTTGACTAAATAAAGGTATTGCATTCATGAAGGTATGAATTTTTTTAATTAATATATGGTAGTTTCTATCTTTAAAAACATATACAACACGTGAGTATCGATTGTTTTTTAATGAACATATATATTTTTGAGAATAATTTCCTATAAAATGATAATTATTGTAAAAAAATATATTTATACACATAAAATAATTCATTTTTCAAGGGGTGTTTGTATCTATTGATATAAACTAGCTCTTTATTTATAATATCATACACATATGATTTTTCTAGTGGTTCTACAAAAAATTAGTATATGATGTATACTAATATTTTAAAAAATTAATGTTTAATAATATTAGCAATTGTAGTGATATGCTGATCATTTAAAATCATTATTTTAAAATAATGTAGCCGCTATACAAGTTTATATATCTTTTAGTTTTTTATCTCCCCAACATAAAAATTGAATGTATATACATTCATATTTTTCTGGAACTTTGTTTTCATAATTAATTTTTTCTATATAAAAATAAAGTTTTACATAAAATATATTGTGAAATAGTGAAAAAAATGAAACAATAATTTTTTATAATGATACATTATAGAAGAGATCCGTGCTTTAATAATTCCTTTTATGAATTAGATTCATGAAAATTAGAAAAATGGTGTTGCTAGTATGACTGAATTTTTTTTATATAAAAACATTCCTTTTAGTATAGTACACATGTTTCATTCTAAAATATTGAAAAATACATATAGATTTAAATGATACATAAGGACACCGACATGTTATAAATTTTTTACCTATAAAAATTAACCACTAATTAATATGGAAAATAATGTTTTTGGTAAGAATTAAATTACATGTTTTAAATAAAATTATTATTTTCAAAAAAATAATCAAGTATAATGAAAATAAAGAAAATTTCCTTCAATTATACCAGAACATCATGAATGTTATCCATTATTAATTTTAGATTTAAATAAACTAATTTTCAGTAAATATGACATATAATGTTTTTGGTATGACTGCAAATTGAATCATTTTGTTTAAAATATACATTTTAGTCCACAAGAAGAATCACAATGTCAAAACCAAGAAATAATTATTTTATAATAAATATACAATATGAATATGATACATGAAATTTTTTGGACCATTAGGTATTATCGTCACAACAATATAACACACAATGTTTCTAGTATAACTAAATGTTTTTATTTTCATTTAAAAGTGATATTGAAATTTAATCATTTTGTAATGGCCTCTACATGTAAAAAATGGGATCTCATTTTTGATATATAAAAAAAATGTCTCATTAATGAAATTTATGAGTTAATGTTTTTTCTATTTTACACACAGATGGGGTGGTATTAACAAATTTATTTTATAAGATTAAAATTAAATAATCATTCAAAACACCCTTCATATAAACAAAACTAAAAAAAATTATCATGTTAATTTTGGAATGCAATTTGATATTCATTTATAGACGGTATAAATTTATTTAACATCAATATGAAAAAATTGGGTCTGGTATTACATAATGTATATGTTTTAATTTCAAAATTAAATTTCAATTCAAGCCACATGTCATATACTCAAGAACAAATAAACTAACTCATATTTTCCATATATATTATTTATCATAACATTAAAATTTGGGGGATATAAATGTATTTTATACACATAATTTCGATTTCTGATGTGGATGGTATGAATAATTGTATTTATTTTTACGTAAAACTGATAATATCAATCAAAACCTTTATAACATAATCAAAATTATGAAATAAAAATTGACTTGTTATGATACATTAAAATAATAACACATGATTTATTTTTTATATAATGTAATGAACCATATATTATTTAGATGCATGTTGTGGATGGTATGACCAATAATTGGGGATAATAGTTTAAAAGTGACATATTTTATTTCAAAACCCATTTCATGATCGTTCCGAGGCTGAGTAGAAACTTCCAAGCCCATTTCCAGCATTTATTTCCAATGGTTTCAATGGTTAATTTTTAATTTTTTTTCAAAAAATCAATTGATTCCTTGCAGGGATAAATTTTTCAAATTTTATTAATGATTATTTTCATAAAATAAGTATCTTATCTTGATAATTCATTCTTCATTAATATTTTGTATTCATTTACATAATGCTCGAGTTGTAAAAAAATTTCATTGAACAATCCAAAATAGCATTACTCTAGTGATATCCAAAAATATTTCATGAATCATAGAATACTTCCCTTAGTTTCATGGATGATTGGGCAAAGAGAATAATTTCTTTACATCATTCCCGATCGATGGAATATGGTATTTTATATTTTTCTCTCAGTCGAGAGAGGGAGGAAGATGGTTGTGTCTCTTGGTCCAATGAGTGTTCTTAAGAAATTATCACTACGGAGGGAAATATTTATCTTAGGAGAGTATCACAATAACAAATAATTATTGGAATATTTAAAAATTATATTATCAGATATATATGTGTTTGGGAATAATTAGTAATTTAATATATTTACTCTATTTAATTGTTTATCCATTCAAAACAAATGTAAAATGGTAATAAAATAATTATAAGTATATTCTCATATTATTATATAATTTCATATAATAATATATTATTTTTTTATATAGTATGTCAGCTCATATATCCTCTTAATCATTTATCAAACCGAAAATAAAAAAACTATTTAATAAGTGTCTAATAATAATAATTAGATGTATATATAATAAAATATTTAATGACAATATATATGTATATTTTACTCAATTTTAGAGACCAGTAATGTATGAATAATGGGTTTTTAAAACCGTGATGTATGAGGAAATTCTGTAAAACTATGAGACTATTGTCTATGAGTGATTTTTTTGAAAGAACATTTTAAGAGAACACTAATGATTAGAATTAGAATCATTTATTCAATCCACTTTATTTCCTCTATTCAAAGGGATCATATTAAAATTCTCTCAATCAATATCTCTCTAGAATTATATAAAGTAGTAATAAAAATGACTACATTACTATAGTATATCCTAGTAAGATATTGACATGAAAAACATTTTCAAAATTTCACCATAGTTAGGAAAATTATATAAAGGTATAATATATGAAGTTCACATAGTATTATTTTCTATTCTGTTATATAATATATACACGTCTCAATGGATACATTAAACACCAACCCATATGTTCCCTGAGTGTCTGAAATGATGCACCCACACATCTCAATGATAATTTATGAAAAAAATATGTTGAATTTAAAACCTCCAATTTGTTATATGTATGATACATAATGGACATGAATAATTGTAGCCTCTCTTGTATAGGTTTTATAATTGAGGTAATGTTTCTAAAACATTTTATTACACTAATTATAATTTCACATTGATTCCACAACCTTTTTTAGTATATATATTTTATATTTCTTATGCATATTTTTTTTCATATTTCCCTAGAATTTTTCCTTATACTATAAAACACATATGACTCATCAAGCAACACAAAATACGATAGTGCTACCCTACCCTTCAATGTATTACACATGAAAATTTTATATCTTATGCTTTGTAAATTATCAATATATCAATGAATGTTATTGATATCCCTATATCATATAATATAGCCTAATGTAAGTGCTTCCCACTCAACATGTCTAAAGTGATTCCATAAAATTTCCTTTAATGTGTTCACAAGCAAGGAACATTAGGTTTCTATTTCAATTCCTTTCCCCTTGCGTTGATTGTTAGTGGGAAAGGAAACATGGAAAAAATTAGACATCATGAAACTATGTTTAAAAGAAGAATATTTCAAACTAATATAATTAACCCATGAAAACAATACCAACTCTATAAAAATTATATCAAAACAAATATATATAAAAACAACACATAAATGGGATTCGTGAGGACACAAATATATTATTAGTAAATAATCAACATATTCTAAAGTAAATTATGCAATACTTAATTAAAAAACATTAAGAAATCATATATGACCCATAATCTCATTGATGCCCAAATCTAGACATTGACACACAGGGTTTTCAAGAATACTTCCCAAAGTGTTACAATCCATGTGGTATATTTAGCCTCTTTTGATAGTCCATAAGAATTGAACATGTAGAAAATATAATATATCAAAAATTATATCTCTTATAATGGAATCCAATTATCACCTACTATTAATGCCCATAAGAGCCCTATTATATTTTCAATTGATTTTAATTAACCGTAGTGAATTTCATTATAGAGCTTCTATTTATAATTAATCAGGATTACTTTACTCTTATTAAATAGTCTATTTGAAATGGATTCCAACCTCAAGAAGGCGTCTATATAAAAGTTCCCAGAGATACTAATAAAAATTCACAATTTTGGTTGAATCCCCTAGGAAACCATTATAAATATGTTTAAATTTATTGAACATGGATTTTGGGACCAAAAAATCCAATACCATATGCCTCGAAATGGGAAGAACAGTTTCTACTAGTAATTATGAAAAATTATATGAATGATGAATACCTCCTTCTAAAGTTCCAAATAAGATATCTGATGATATCCATCAGTAAATGGATGAGGTGGATAATAATTTTTATGAGGACCTAGACTTAAAAGATTACATAATCATGAATTAAATGAATAATTCACATAGAGGATCTTTTCCGGTTAAGAGTTTTAGATAATTAGGACATAACTATTACATCTCAAAAAATTACAAAGTAGACACTTCTACTATGTTTCCACAAAATAAAAACTCTTAAAAATAAACATGTCTAGTTCCATGTTTTAGATAGCATGTCTTTCCTTTATCCCATACTTGACCCTATTCATCTTTATGTCCTATTGGGAACATTTCAAAAACATGAGATGAGCATAAAAATCCCAATAAAGAATACACAATGATGGAAAATAGTTAGTTTTTCAAAACAACAAGTAAAGCATGAATACTTTATCAAAGTAATACTTTTCACCTTAATGATGTTGTAAATACTCTTCACTAAATAAAAGATCACTACTTATCCTTTGTAACCAAAAGATTACCATAAACCCATATAAAGAACACATAATATATAAATGTATCTTGGGACATAAACATACATAAATGGAATAACCATACAGTCGACTTCCACACATATTACTACATAGAATAGCCATACGACTGACTTCCATACCCAATTCATTGGAGGTTATAGCGTAACCACCCATCCTGGTATTCATGGAACCACCTATCATATGGTTTATTATGTAACCACCCGTCAAATGTCCAAGTACCATTACAAAATTATAATACATAAAACATATAAAATGGAAAGAAAACATTTCCACATTTCAATCAAAATATTTCTCTTTAATATTTTGACATAAAAAATCCAATATCAAAACCATTTTTAATACCAAAATACATAAAATATTATATGGTAATTAATTTCTTTTAAAAACATTATGGCTTTTTAAGGAAGCCAAAGGTAAAATAGTACTCGCGGCTGCGGAAAAGGTTGTTGTCACCGCATACGTTAAAAGAAACATTCCTTTTTGACATTCAGTAAAACGCTTCGTAGAAAAAGATTCCATTTGAATGAAATGAAAAGTCAAAGGTTTTTATATAGAGTATAAAATAAAGTCTTGTATTATAACAAAATATGCCTCAATGAAAGGAGATTGAGATGAAGTCCCGTACAAAGTCGGTATCCTTAGATTAAGGATAAATCCATTACATAATTATACGTGACAAATATAAATACACCCAATATAAGAGGTTATTATGTGTAAAACAATCATAGGTCATCCACACATATTCATAGCACCACATAATCAATATATTGAGGTTTAACCCAATTAATTGAAATTGGGTTAATATGTTCCCTTACAGAAATTCGACAGCCTAACGGCGTCATTTTAAAATTAAAACAATGAGACCATGAGATGTAAAAAGGGTATCTCATCCCTTAGACATATCATATACAACAATAATAATATATAGGAACGTATCCAAAAATAAGAAGATTTAAATTAAAAGACTTGACAAAAAAGTCTTTTAAAAAGAGGAGGGTGAAAGGTTCCCCTAACGAATTGGGTAACTTTCGAACATACACCCCATGAATGAAGGGTCATAAAATTAACATTTAAAGAACCATAAATTAAATTATATTACACAAAGAATACAATCATGGGCAGTACATACACCACACAAAAGGAAATAGTGGAAAATGTAGCATGAATCTCATGGGAACAAAAAGTGAGATAAAAACCCCTTACCTCATTGTGATCAATCGAGTCGTATGACCAAAAGATAATAAACACCAAATTAATCACATAATACCATGAATATAAATATAATCATGATAATATATATGAAAGGGAATTAAATAATAAACCACATGAAATAAATAAGTGGCGAACAATGGAAATCTCACAGAATTAAAAGTGATATAAGAAATCCCTTATGAAAATTCGGCACCCTAACGGCGCCACATAAAACCTCAAAAAATGGTTCGATGAGATCAAATAGGGTCTACCATCATATTAACATAAAATTTAAAGTAATATGGATATAAAATATCATCCCCTAACATAAGAAATATGAGCTTAAAAGGAATGGAATAAAAGAGAGTACTTAAAAAGAAAGAGAGAGGTAGGATCCCTTACCTCAAGTCCGACTTGTCTTGTTCGTTTCTTTATATTCCTGAATAATAAACATTGGTCAATTTATAATTTCTTAAGGAACTCCTTTAAAGATTATTATTCATTTCATACCACATATTATAATGTTATAATAATTGGTTAATAATGTGAGTTAATATCAGACTTTTTTGTCGATGTTCGGTACATGAGTCAAAATTGAACTTGTTGGAAAAGAATTTTCCATGTAGTTATAGGTAAATCATCTCCAGATTAGTATTAATGATTTAAATATCATATATATCCAGTATATATTCATTTTATATTATTCCATAACATTTGGAGATAAAAATGAAATGCACCGTTCATGTAGACGGTAGGCCTTACGTACGCATGAACGCTACTTTCATTTGTTTTTCATATTAATGGAATTAAAACTAAATGAGAGATATATATATTATAATTCCAGAATGATATCCATAATATATATGTAATATATGAAATATATATCAATTATATATATGTACTTATAATAGTACATGACATTTGGAGATAAGAAATGAAATGTACCATTCCTGGAGACGGTAAGCCGTACGTACACATGAACGATACTTTCATTTCTATTTCATAATATAATGGAATGAAAAAAATAATGATAAATAGTTATATTATAATTACATTATAATATAATATATAACATCATTAAATCCGTCCTTCATACATCCCACATATGGCATTGACGATTCAAATCACTTTGAGGGGGTGGTAGTCCGCACTTCCTAAAATGAAATTATTTCGTTTACCCATTATGGAAACCATAAAGGTATGGAATAAATGAAAAATATAGAATCATAAGGAATAAATAAACATAATTTATATATTATATATAAATACAATGACATCTTAATAGCCACCATGAGCGGTATTAAAAATAGATTGAACAATCATTGTTTTGTGAGGTAGTAATTCACCACCCACAGAAATAGTATGTTATTTAACGATTAGATGGAGGTGTGTATGAGTGTAGCTCGAATCCTCCTCATAACAGGATCCTAGTATATTTAAGATACAATTTCTGTTAAAAAAGAAAATAATTAATAGAGTTTAGGGGGTTGGAGATGAAAAATAAAACAAAAGAACATAAGAGAAGACATTACTTTCAAATCAGATAACTCTTTTTGATTTGAGCACAAAGGCTTCCTTGGAAAGACATATTACGAAAGTGAGGCTCATATTAGTAAGATAGATATGTTTAGAGACAATATGAGCAGATGTTGGATGAGACAAGGGCTTGAGAGGTGTGGTTAATGAGGTAGAGGTGGAGGCCTTTTATAAGGGGTAGGAGGGACACTCTTGGAAAGTCTTGAAATGTTACTTTATTATAAAATGATTTCCAGATATAAAAGGTCTCAAAATTATATATTTCGAAGATAAGGTTATAAGAGTTCGATATAAACCCATACAATAGGTTTTTTACAATTTTTTGTCTTAGATTTTACATTATCATTTCATTTTTTTAAAATTGTTAATTAATGGGGTACTCGCTGCATCATTATGGTGTCATAAATAATTTAATTTATTTAATGTATAAAATTATAAAAAAACTACTATGATGTAGGAAATATTTTTATCTTTCCACATAATATTTATAGTCAAAAATTTGACTTGTATAACTCCACGTAAAAATTGTTTTAGTAAAACAATACATGTTTGTGATAGTTTTATTTTAACTTTAAATAAAAAGATATTAATGTCATTTTCTTACCCAAGTGTCTCCATTGGGTCCCCAAGTTTACCCATGGATTTTATTGGTCAGACATGACTCATTATATAAGGTTTGGACATGTGTCAAGGTCATTTAATATTATTATAACATTATCTATACCTTTTTTTTTGACAAAAGAAGACGGATCCATTAATGATGGAGATCAACAGAAATACAGATCCATTAATCGTCATTTTAAAAAATATTCAAATATTTATGCTTAAAATTGGATTCATTTGCATTTTAAGCCTCTAACATTTATTGGATAAAAGTAAAAATAATTGACAAACATATATAATCATTTTTTAGTTAGTTCTATTCATTCCCGCCATTATAATGGCTATACATTATCTACTATTTAAAATAATATTATTTTATTATTAGAGTGCAACTTATGATTTCAAAGAAAGTCATGATTGTGTATTTGGTACTCCATCGAGCATAGCGTTTCCTTTAAAGTAATAATAATATTATATTCACAAATATTAATAAATAATAAAAAGTAATATTCTTTATTTACCTGGGATGTTACAATTTTACAATTAAAAAAATGATCTCTAAGTTAGAGAATTTGGAATCTCATTTTAGATAATCCAATTTGACATCTAATATGATTACCACATATTGTTCAACATAATTTAAAATATAAATAAAAGGAACTTTAATTACTTATTATATAAAAAATAAAATTTTATATATGTTAAGGATCTTTAATAATTTCTATAGAGTTAGATTATTACCATTTTGGAAGAAGAACATATCATTAGAAAAATATATGTTTGGAATATATCCTTAACTATGCATTACACTTAATCGAACCACCTCATTATTAGAGAGGGAATTGATCAAATTTATGAATTGGATGTCTAGGGAAAATTAAATTATGCTAGGTGGTATAATATATCCTTATCATTGTACATGGATGGAATTTGTGAATCCAGTGATCTTACATAAATTTGTGATCAGGAACCAATATGATTAATTTTGGAACACCACAACTCGGATCATCAGATCAACATGAGAGTACTCAATGAACTAATGTGGGCCTCCCCAATTGAAATAGGTTGTATACTTATGGGGAGTTATATAGATGAATTTTTGAGATACTATACCCTATGTATCTATGTCCATGAATTATAAAAAAATTAAAAATTAAATAAAATATCAAGTACTACAAAATAGATGCAAAATAAACATCATGATATAAAAATAAAACATACGAGGGGTCATAAAAGCTAATATAAATAGTAAAAAAGTTTGTAATAGGTAATCCAATTATAAGGGAAATGTTATAAAAATATTAGTAATGAAATAATCTATAATACATCCCATCATCATCTCTAGAACCCATGATCCTCCTACTTTTCTACCCAAGATAGGGCCCTTACCAATTGTTCAATCATTGACTATAAGGTGAATTTGTGAACTAGTATTTCTGAGTAGGTTAAGTGTATAAACCCCGAAGAACACCACCAAAATTCCATTAATGTAAGTGAAAAAATATTTAATAGTACAAAAAACATTTTTAAATAAAATTTATAAATAAAAAACTTGTGACATGTCATAATGTGATATCGAAGTAGCCATGAACCACCACACTACCAACATCGATGCCATGATGTATTGATGATCAGAAGTGGTCATTGTCGGACTAGATTATATATATGGTCAATATATGAGCTTGATATATTTATCCAAATATCCTATATCCATGTTCTACCATTATTTAATTGAACAACACCCACTTATAAGAGAATATCATACTCCATCTTTTATTAGTAGTTATCTAGCTCATCCATCCAACCCCAATCTCATGGTCATCCATTAACATTATGTTATATACACCTAACACAAATAATTTATTAGAAATACACACACTCACATGGACATTTCCCATTATAATAATGTACTAAAGTTTTTAAAACATTGACTGATTCCTATGTCATTATTTATTCCCACATCTATTGAATGTGACACATTATAATGCTAAAAATCAAACCTCTTAGAATCATAAAATATATAAATAATCTTCAATGACCCCATAAATGGATAAAATAATCTATTTCAGATTATATTGTCCATATTGATCCAAATAATTGTTTTTATATGAAATATACACATTCACATAGAGAAAAAAATTATATCAGGGAAAAATCATGTCAAGTCTTGATAGTCCTCACATGCCACACAAACTGGCCTAAAAGATAATAATATCACAGTAATAATAAATAGTAAAAACACACACCATAATTCATTTCATGAAAATAAATTTCATACAAGGGTCCTAAATGACATGGAATTCAGAACATAAGTGAATGGATTTAGAAAGTAATGAATCTCCACAATGATCAATCCCACAAACCATAAATCCTTAGATTCATTACTAAATCATCACATGATTTTTATAGAATTAAAATACTGGATGATAAATGAGATAAATGTATGAATATGATATGTCCTACCCAGAAAAATCAATAATAATGAATATATCACCACTAATACAAAAAAATAACAATAAACTGTAATTTCCACCATACATTTCATTGAATCTATATTGGATAAAATTTATTCCCATTGGAATTAATAGATGATACCATAATAGTATAATTATTGGGACTTCACAGAATATAAGATTTATGAACATTTTAATACATTATGAATGGATTAAAATTGATCACTTACATTGAAATCCATATGTATAGCATTACTATATCCAATATAAATTCTCTACAATGTGAAATAAATCCCCAATAAAGAGCATAAAAATACCCTATGATTATGATCCCTATGATTTTGAGGAATAATTTGTGGTTTTAAGGAGTTATTTTATATGAATTTTCATATTATTTAATCTTTCATGCATGATTTGGTTACACAATTCATCAAACTATACATAGACATCTGAGGTACATTTCCTTTACAAGGTACTGGAATGTTTTGGTTACATAGTTTAGTAAACTATTCACCAACAATTCTTTTTTATCTCTTATGACATAGAATGTTGTTTGAAAAAAAATTCCATGCTACCTCTAACCACGCCACATCTATATGACAACTACTGACCCTCCCTTATATGTATCATTGTTACATGGGGAAACCCACAGAGACTCTCCTCAACATTATCAAACTATTCCCCGACATGAAGTCATCCAAATCCCATAAAAAACATTAGATTATGTATAAAACTTTTAAAACCCCATAATTATAAAGGGGTGAATGACTAAATGATATGACTCTTATCAACAAGGTGAACCATTCTTTTTGGGATCATACCTGATTAAAACTCCATAGTAAAGCATGTTTGGTCTGGAGTAGTGATTAAGATTGGTGACCTTTAGGGAACTATCTCAGTGTGTGTGAAATGAGAAAAAATAAAAATGGATAGAAAATGTGTTGGCTTGTGGGCACATTCACTAGTCAAATTACCCATTTGGGGACATGGTTGGGCCCTAGTAAGGGTACCACATTTCTTGTGGGTAAACTGGTGGCACCTAATGAGTCATGTTACATCAACCATTTTAAGGTGGGATGTCTATTCTATTAGTGGGACATAGTTGTAACATTTGGTATTAGAGAAGCAACACAACATTAAGTGTGTTTCTACTTCCTGGAATGATATATTGGGTATGTAATGAGAATTTTTTGCTCTATAGAGGGTGAATATAACACCAAATAATGATAAATGGTTAAAATAATAAATTGTATGAATCAGTTCAATAATGTTAACCTTTATTTTTATGATCCCACGTAATTAGAACTCCATAGTTCAGTTAGGTTGGCAAGAAGTAGTTATTTGGATCGATGACCTTCTGGAAACATTCTTAGGCTATGTGTGAGTAAGGAAAAAAAACACTAAAAATAACATGTGTCATCTTGGGGGATTATTAAATATTAATATTATCAATTCTGGAATGTTTGTGGGGCCTATTAGGGGGACAACATGTCTTTGGGGAAATAGGTGGAACCTGGCAGGCCAGGACGAAATGTACCTGTTATGGTGGGGTGTATGTGCTATCAGCGGGGCCCATGTTACGACATGACCCAAAAACCCAGAGCTGTTACATTATTGTATTACATTTTCATGATTATATGGATTCAAATCCTAAAGGTCCGTTTAGTTTTGTATTCATGGAAACCCATGTTACATACATGATACCCTAATACAATGGGAAAATAAAATAAAACATGATTGAAAATAGTATTAAAAGAACATCATTCATAAAATCTTATTCAAATATTTATTCTTCATAAGATGGTGAAAGAAACATAATAAGGGTGATATCAATTTCTCAGTAAGGGTAAGAAAAGGGGAAGAAATAATGAATGAATATGAATATATTAACATGGTAATGTAACTAATATCTGATTCCATTAAAAAACGAGATATGGTAATGTAAATATGGAAATGTAAGAAACTAAAACACATGAAATCTATATCAATAAACTAATAATGTAATGTATCTATATTAATGTCAAAACACAATTTCACAGATGAATAACTAGAACGACCCAACCATAAACATTACATAATATTATTATTTCAACCATATTTCAATTCATTACATTCCCAATGATCTATTTTGTTTAGAGTTTTAAATGTTATAATATAACTCATGAATATCAACCCACAATAATACAAATTGTGTATCATTAAAACAATATCCATTTATTCCAATCATAAATTTTTTGACACCAAACAATGTCATGATTTCATTAAAAAATTTCATAACACTTAACTTGACATCCTTTTTTCTCTTCCACATCCTTCTATCCTTTGAAAAAATTTTAAAAAATAAAATACGCACAAAAATATCAGTAAGGGGTATAAAAAAAGTAAATAAATAATTAGTCCATGAAAACTAATAATCTTATGAAATAATTTTCACAAAGACATACTTCACACTCATATATAATTACTTTATGAAACAGAAGATTTCCATAAAATAGAAAAAAAAATATATGAAACCATAAGGGTATATTAGGGAATTACTTACTTATATTGTAACCCATGTGGCTACCTTATTATTTTTAACCCTCATACCTTACAATGTGACCCTCACAGCTACCTTACGATGTAACAAT
This sequence comes from Viscum album, assembly GCA_963277665.1. Lineage (NCBI taxonomy): Eukaryota > Viridiplantae > Streptophyta > Magnoliopsida > Santalales > Viscaceae > Viscum > Viscum album. The sequence continues at coordinate 1,434,989,962 of OY728141.1, forward strand.
CTCATTTACACTTGGAGTAACCATATGGCCAGCCTTCAACATACATATAACCATTGCATTAAAGGGATATTTAGGGACCAAAATTCATCAATAACAATTCCCAAGAACCATAATGTAATAAAAAACATAAATTATTTCATAAAAACATTACTTTTGAATTGTGTAAAACAGAATTTTAAAAAAGGATTTTAAAATAAAACCCCTTAAAAATATCGTATAATTTAAGTGAAAATTAATAGAGTAGATTTAATATGAATATAAACTATAATTACACAAAATTCATCATAATATAAACTAAATTCATCTCATCAATAATTTTAATACTACATAATTAATGATGTAGAAGGTTAACACAAGGATATGAATTTAGGTTAAGACTTCCCTTATCTATTGTTTTTTCTTAATTAAAACATGTTTAAAACTGCTATATATGGATGAAATGGTGTTATTAATATTTTAAAGAATCCAAATCATGTTTATAACAACTTTTATTATAATTTTATGACATCATCCAACCAATTTGTTAACAAAATTTTGTTATTTCCATTATTTTGTGTGTGTGCTTTACATGAATTCCATGGTAGGTTTGTACATTATTTTCTTATCAAATGGAAGTGAAACTCAAGATGAGTAATGAAATGGTTTTAATATGTTTATGGAATATTAAATTATTCGACTAATCATTTTGGTTATATGGTATGAGGATGAATCATTAGACAAATCATTAGTGATATATGTTTTGACCATTTTGGCGGTTCTTCGATAATCACAAACTTATTTCAATATAGAATTTAGTATTATGTATATATGTAATCTATACAACATAAAAGAAGATATATCATAAACCATAAATAAATTAAATCATAATATTGGTTTTATAATATGTTTTGAATGATGTAAAGGTAATTGAAAACCCATCGTCCACGACATTTGTAAATCGACACATCACAGATGGTTTATTTATATGAGGGGGAGGAGAAGAAGTAAGTTGATGAATTTTTCCATTAAAATGATAAAATCCAGAATATATATGATTATGATGATTTCATTCCTCTTGGATAATGGGTATAGAAAGAGATTATATGAAATGAAAAGAAATTGAAAATAAAATGTGAAAATGAAAGAGGATATTTACCTCTTGATATTATCTCCTTGAGATCCTCCTTAAGGCCTTCGGTTTTGGTATTTGGGTGAGAAAATTATTCCTTGTATGTTGGTAAGAACCTTGGGAAGGATATTCTGAGAAATTTAGATAATTACCAAATATTGAGAGTTGTGAGTGGCAAAAGGTGGTGATGGTTGTATTTATAGTAGTGGAGAGGAGAGGTTTTCCATTATTTTAATTATTAGATTAATATTTTTGCTCAACACAATGAATAATCTTGATTCATGTGACCCAAAATAGTATTTAGGTCATGTGAGATCAAAAAAATGGCCATATACATCTTCCATGACTCAAGCATGATTTAGAAATTCATTTATTTAGAATATTTTTAAATTAATGTATTTCACTATTCACAATAAATTTATGTATTTCAAAACAATACCAAAAATTCACAGTAACCATTTTTTGACAGATAGAATTTAAAAACTAAACTCAATTTTCATTAAATAAATTTCTTAAATATAATTAAATTAATTTTTATGTAACATAATAATTTATTTGAAAAATTAACTATTTTAAAACTATATCAGTTTTTATATCACCTGGATAAATTAATCAACAAATCTATATCTTATAAAAATTAGAAAATAATAATAATAATAATATGATTTACTATTAATATATGTCATATTACTACTCATATTACTATTCATAATGGTATGCTACTATTCAAAAACAAATCATGTTTGTTCTATAAGACTCCAAATAAAATTACTGATCGCAACTAATGATTTCTAGTTTTTTAAATTCAAATCATAGAAGAGGAAAAATAATGTTCAATAGTTATTTTATAACTATATCCTTAAAAAAATCCATTATATTGAGTCTCAGTGTTTCATGCATTTCATTAAATTTATTTTTTAAACCATGGAGTGTTACATTCTACCCACCAGCTCAAAAATTCATCCTCATAATTTATTTATGTACTTATTTAACAAGTGATGTTAAATTTTCCTCATTGAATTTTAAGATTCCCTTGTTTCTTCTTCAATCATGTGGTTTATCCACAAAACCATTACCTAGTGGATTACCCTATTGTACAATAAATTTTCTATTCGATCAAGAAAAAAAAGAGGTTTCCCTTTATAAGAGTGGTTCTATTCCATTTGAACTACTCTTGAACTCAATACTTGAGATAAATCTAGAACATAGTTTCTCAATATTGGAACATGAAAAAAAATTATTCTAGAGATAAAATCGGAGGAAAATCTACTTGATAGGAAATATGTCCTACATTATCTTAGATTAAATATGGTCCAATAGACTATGAAATTATATTTCATTTCTTACCAAAATGGATAACACATTTTTATAGTGATATTATATAAAAAACATGATCACCTAACTCAAAAGAAAATTCATTCCTCCTATTATCTACATAACTTTTCTACCTTATCTGAGTGGTCCTAAAGCGTTGATGGATCAACTTCACTTTCTCAGCCACTTTCACTAATAATTACGGTCCCATCAACGTCCTTTCCCTGACATCATAAAAAAAGATTGATTTTGTCACTACTTCCCTTATAGTTCCACAAAAGGTTTCAACTATATACTAGATTGAAAAATTTAAATATAAGAAAATTAACATAAAGAAATATATTGACCCCAACTTCCCTCAAAATCCATTTAACAAGATCAAAGTATATCCTCTAAAGTTTGAATCGTCTATTTTGACTACCCATCTATTCGAGGATGAAATGTTGAAATGAAATGTAATTCTATTCCCAATGAATTCTGAAGGACTTTCCAAAAGATATATGTGATCCTAGAGAATTATTTGGTACCCCCATAAAGACTTCCATGGATATATTTTTCCATTTATACTCTAGAAAAAGTAATGGATGATGCATCTTCTTTGGTAATTGGAGCCCTACATTAACCTATTCAAAGTTCAAAAATTTCATAGTAAAATATGCAATAAATCTTTTCATTTTATCCCACTAGTAATACTCTTGAAGGTCTCTATATATCATTCTGCTTCTCGAATGAAATGAAAATGGAGAACTATAATATTATCACAATAATTATTTATTCATGTAAGAGTTATAAGGAACACATAATATCTTTCCAAATATTACAACACAATATTTATCAATGTTAAATTCTGGAAACTTACCCTGTTTATCCAACTCTAACTTTTTCTTTAACTCAACATCATCCTTATGAACTAGCTTAATTCTATCTAAAAATGATAAATTAACTAGAACCTGAAACAAAATAGAGGAATTTCCAGCATCATCAACATCCATGAAAAAATTTATCAAATCAATTATCAAAGGGTATTATTATAGTTATAACATAGTTAATGATGCCTGATGTTTTCAACTCAAGGAATATTCCAATTTTGTCTATTTTCCAGGAAGATAATTGATCATGAAATAATAAAAATTTATCAATTCAACACATATTCTCTACCTCGTGTTAAATTAATTTTGAGTGAATATATAATTTAATCTTATGTGGTCAGTATATATTTGACCTTAGGCTCTGAATAAATGATGCATCTAAATTTTTAATGCGAATACCACAACTACTAATTCCAAATAATGTGTTGTATAATTTAAATCATGATTTATTAGTTGTCTTGAAGCATAAATAAAGATCAGATTATTCAACATTAGAACACAACAATGTTCCTTCAATAAAGATTCACTATAGATGAAAAACTCACAATTTCAGGAAGTCAATGCCAAAAATGGAGAATTCACAAATCTATTCTTCAGTTCTTGAAAACAAAAATCACATTCATCTATCCAAATAAATTTAAACCCTTTTCAAATTAACTTTTTCAGTGTAATAGATAATCATGTCATGTTTTCAAAAAACCTACGGTAATAGAAAACAAAACCACGAAAAATATGCATATCAGATATATTTCTTTGTCCTAACCATTATTCAACATATTTCGTTTTAGTTGGATCAATAGTTATTCCATTTTTAAAAACAATGTGTCCATGGAACGAAATTTTTTTATCCAAAATTCACACATTCTGTAATTTCCAAACAATTTCATTTCATTTAGGGCTTGAAAGACAACACTTATATGTTTTTAATTCTCTTATTTACATTTATAAAATACCATAATTCCATTAATAAACATAACCAAAAAATTATCATAGAACTAATAAAATGTTCTATTAATAATATCCATGAATATGTTAGGTAAATTAGTTTCCCCAAATGGAATAAAAAAATTATTAATGTATGTATCTAGTTAGAAAATCTGATTTTGGAATGTAATCCCCTTTCACCTTCAGTTGATGGTACCCAGATCATAAGTCGGTATTTGAAAAATTTCTGAGCTCTCTGGAGCTGATCAGATATGTCATCAATGTAATTCAAGGGATACTTATTCTAAAAATAAATGTTATGAATAGATATATAATCAATGGAATGTATCATGGAACCATATTTTTTTAACGAAAAAAATAGGATCTACACACGGTGAAGTAATAGTATAATTGATTCCTTTATCAAGAAAATCCTATAAATAATTTTTTATTTCATGAAGTTCCATTTGAGAAATTTGATAAGTGGTCTTTGAAATTCGATTAGCATTCAGAACTATGTAAATTTTTAATTCAACGTCCCAATCAAGTATAACACTGGGTAACTCTACCTGAAAATATCAAGGTATTCATTTACCAATGTCACATCATACATCTAAATAGTTCCCATGTATCCAAAAATATGAGCAAGATAAATTTTACATCCATATTTAAACAATTTCTCATCATCCTAATATGTTATCAATTGAATGGGCTAATTATTTTGTATTGACTGAAACTCTTTATGAGAAACAACTTATTTATCTATACAATAAATCATAGCATGATGTACTAAAACATTATCCATACCCATAATGACATCAAACACTTATACGGGAATAACTATATGTTATGTAGGTAATTTCCTTCCACGGATTAAAATAATAAGATTTCTAAAATTACTTTTTTCTGTAACAGTTCCCCTGGGTGTTTTAACAATATGTTCTGATCTCAATTTTTGAGGTGATATTTCCAATTTAATAAAAAAAAAATATGAAATAAATTAATGTCTAGAACCCATATAAAATAAGACATTAAAAAATATGAGTAAATAAAAAAATTACCATATACCACTTCATTGTATGGCTCAACATCTACATGTGTAATTGCAAAGGATCTCAGTACATCTTTCTACTAATAGTCTAGCTACTTTCCAAAACAACGATCTTTATTTGGGAAGAAATTTTCATAATGACCCATCTCACCAGATTAAAAATAGTTTACAGTTTTTTATCAGAATTGATCTCAAGGTCATTTTCATTAAAATCTCAGGCCAAATGTCAAAACTTACAAAATAAGAAAAACTTCTTGGTTTTTTAAGAAATAACCAAGGGTTATTTTTACCACACATTTCACAAACTGGATACTGGAATCTCTTATCATCAGATTTCTTTGATTGATTCTTATCTATCTCTGACCATCTATAACTATTCATCTATTTCTATTTAAGAACAAGTGATCATCAAAACAACTATTTATACCCTCTCATCGCATTAGAAAATATTCTCACAACTTTTGAATTTTCAGGAGGCCAATTCCCTTCATTAACATGGCTTCAACTTTGAGGTAATGTGAATGATTTTTCTATCAAGATCCCGAATAATATTTGGTGTGTACTTTTTTAGTATATTAAATATTGATTTATACAAGAACACTAAATATTCATTATTTTTCAATAATAAAATGAATTTATTCTCCATACTATGTATAAAAACACTAGGAATATATTATTGAATGAATATACATTTAAATTCATCTAAATATAAGGCTTCAATCTCTTCTCTATCCCTGATATCCTTGACTGTTGACCACCAATGATAAGTTTCACCTTCAGAATGATAAATGGAAATACTATCATTTTGATTGTATAATAATTCCATAACATCATATATATTTTCATGTGATTCAATCAATCCTTATCCGCTACTGGGTCAGATAATCGATTGAAAGTAAGAAGGTGTTGCCTCATAAAACATTCCACTATCATCATGTTCCATTGTGGTAGCTCTGGTTTCTCTCTTTCATGGATTCCACTATTATTTATTTTTATTTCAACTGATCCATTTCTGTTAAAAACTGCTTTTTTATAATTCCCAACATTCTCGAATATGGATTCAGAAAGATATCAGCCTCTCAGTTCCTTCAAACATCAACTTTCCTATTTCTTCTACGGAAAACCATTCAGAACAGACATATCTTAGATGAAGAAACAAGGAAATATTTAAATTCTATACCATTTCAACATAAAAATAATGTAGAAATTATTTATTCTATTATTTTAACATTATACTAACTCTTAATGTAATCTAAACGGTGATCTAATTCCAACTATAAGGACCCAAACATAAAAATTTTATAATCTAGCTATTTAAACTATATTTCACTTCATTATATTCCAAAATATGTTTTTGGTTTATATTTATTTAAATTTAGGAGATATCGCATACATATAATCCCAAAATATAGTACAATATTAAGTGGGTACCATTAAAATAAAATCCATTTCATCCAAAACAAAAATTTGTTAACACCAAACAACAATATGATTTCTTTGATAAAACACCATATCATTTATCTTAACATCTTCATTTCCCTTAAATATATTTAATACTAATGAAAAACTTTTAAAATATTTTTTTGAGAATTAAAATACAATTATTGGATATAAAAAGCAGTAAAAAACCATTAGTGTGTGAATATTTATAAACATATGAAATCATTTTCACAAAGACATAATTTTCATCCATACATACATAATTTGTGAAACATGAAATTTACATAAAATATTAAATAAAATATATAAAACCATAGTGTTATCTGGGGGAATTAATTAAAAATATTGTAACCCTCATGGCTACTTTATGATTTGAAACCCTCATGGCTACCTTATAATGTACCCTTCACGATTACATTATGGTGTAACATTCGTAGTTACACTTAAAATAAACAGATGGATGACCACCAACATACACATAACCAATGAATTTAAGGGATATTCATGTCCCAATTTTAACCATAATTAATTCCCATGAACCAAAAAATAGTTATAAAATATGAAAAATTGCATAAAAACATTTCTTTTGAATTTTGTAAAAGAGAATTTGAAAATAGGATTTCGAAAGAAATCCCCTTACAGAAAACATATATTTGATGTGAGAGTTAACAGAGTTTATGGAATATGTATATAAACATTAAATAATCATAATTAAATAAAATATAATTTAAACACAATTAATCACACGATTAATTTTAATGTCACTAATTAAGGAACTATAAGATTAACCCAAAGAGTAGAAATTAGGTTATGAATTCACTTACATTAGGATCGCCTTACTAAAAACATGTTTAAACCTTATATATAATTGTTAAAAGTGTGTTATTAATATTTTAGATTAGAAAATCATTTTTATAACACCTTATGTGATCATTTTATAACTTTATTATAACTATTTATTAATAATATTTTGTTATTTCCATTATTTCTGGTGTGTGATTAACATGATTTTAATGGTCAGTTCTTAAAGGATATTCTTTTAGAATGGAATATTAAATCAATAAGTGTAATGAAATGGTGTTAATATTTTTTAATAATATTAAATTATTATATAAATCATTTTGGTTATATGGTTTGAAGATGAATCATTAGATAATTCATTAGTGATATCTGTTTAGATCATTTTGGCGGTTTTTCGATAATCACAAACTTGGTTCATTATATAACACATTATTGTGTGTATATGCAAACTCTAGAACATAAAATAATTTATATATTAATCTTCAAAATCTATTTAATCCGTTAAAATGGATTTATAATAAGTTTTTATGGAAGTAAAGGAAATTGAAAACACATCATCCATGACGTGTGTAAATCAACAAATCACGAACATTTTATTCTTTAGAGGGGGGAGATGAAGTAAGTAGACGAAATTTTATTCATAAATATGATAAAACTTATAATATAAAATATTATTGAACATTGTTTAATATTGTAAAATTGGTATTGTAATTTATTTTAAAAAAAGAAATGGAATTAAAAAGAAAATGAGAAAATGAAAAAATATATTTACCTCTCGATCTCTTCTCATTGAGATCCTCCATAGGGCCTTTGGATTTCCGTTTTGGTGAGACCAGTATGTCTTGGACGTGGGTAAGAAAATTTAGATGTGTATTGGGTATAAATTACATAATTTTAAAAGCATTATAAGTGTGATTGGAAGAGGGGGTGAGGGGGGTATTTATAGTGGATAAGAAAAGGGGTTTTCCATTATTTAATGATTTGTTTAATATTTTTTCTCAAGACTATGAATAGTATTGATTAATGTGGAAACAAATAGTAATAGGTGAATGTGAGTTCAAAATAATTTCTATTTATATCATATATGACTTAGTCATTATTCATAAATTCATTTATTTAGGAATGTTTTCAAATTACCGCATTTCACTATTCACTAAGAATTCAATTATTTAATAAAAATCCCAAAAATCCACAGAAACAAATTTTTGACATGTATAATTCAAAAATAATCTCAATTATTTTAAAATATTTTTATAATTATAATTAATTTAATTTTTAAAAAAAATCATAATTTAGTAGAAAAATTAATAATTTCCAAACTATAACTGATTTTATATCACCTTGAATTATTAATTCATATCAAATTATCTTATAACATTAAGAAAATAAATTAAAAATGTGATTCACTATTCATAAGGGTCATATTACAAATCATATTAGTATTCATAAGTGTTTCTTACTCATCACCTTAAAATAAAGATGGTTCTATCAAACCCAAAAAAACATACTGATTTCAACTGTAGATGTATGTTTTTCGAAACTCAAATCATATAAGGATAAAAATTGTGTTTAATTGGTAGATTAAAACTATATCATTAAAACAAAGTTATATTATGTAGAGACTCAATGTGTCATGCATTTCATTAAATTTATTTGTTAAATTTTGGGGTGTTACAATAATAACTGAATCTAAATGAGGGAAATTTGATCTTTATATACTTCAAGTATAAGGGGCATGAAAATATAATACCTTCAATACCTTTCATAATATGGTTTAAAAATATGGATAGAGACCCATTTGATTTTTCCATCTAATTTTTCTTTTGATAACCTATCGATACATCAAGGGGATATATAATGTTTTTCCTCCAACCATTAATACCACTAAAAAGTGATCCTCATATAAAATAATGTAATTAATAATATTCCTTATCAAATATCAATTTTTAATATAGAACATATTTTTACAAATAATTTCCCAAAAAATCAAATAACTATCAGAGTAGATACTATATACAAAATGGTATAAATTTTAGGCAATACAAATATACGTTGTATGAGAACATGAATATTCAATTAAATTTCAAATTAAAAATGTTTATATTAAAGTGATTTTCTCAACATAAGGTGAAAAATCCCAAAAGTATGTGAGATTAAATATATTATCATTAAGAATACATTTGAGGAAATTAATCATTAAACATCTCAATGTGTCTTATACGTCTTGAAACATTTAATTCATAGTCCCCATGAATTAATTTTTTTCATATAATGAAGGAAAAAAACATGATATAATTTAAAACTGGTATGTAGATACACTGAACAAAAGAAGTAAGTGGTGTATAAGGCACATGCCTTACAAAAAGAAAAGTAAGAAAAGAATCCATTAACATAACATAACTTTTTTTATGTGGTCTTAATCATTTAGCAAAGTGGTTTGGAATATATTACAAACCTGTAACATAACCATGTTAATGTTAAAAAATATTATATATTAACTTCTTATGATATTTTATTACCGTTTGTTAATAGTCTTTAATTATTTTGACTATTTAGGGTGTTAATTTCCAAGTTCATTGAATTTATTTTAACATGTTATTTGTGGTTATTATCAAAATTTTCATTGTTTAGTCATATAAATAATTTAAAACATCATTTTATAATCATATATATCCAATATTTATGTATCTATAATAGTCCATAATAAATTGAGACTGGGAATGAATTGCACCGTTCAAAGAGATGGTAGGCTGTATATACGCATTAACACTACATTCATTTCAAAGTCTATTAAAAAAATGAAAAAATTATACATATATATATATATTATAAATATAGCACAATATTTATTTTGTATATTTTATATAGGTTTATTAACACCATACTTTATATGTTCCATGTATGGCATGAACAATTCATATCACTTTGAGGGGGCCGTAGTCCACACAACCTCAAACCGAATTGTCATATTTACAAACATTGGAAGATATAAAGGTATGTTATAAATAAAAATTAAATAATAATAAATACATTATAAATAACATATGTAGTATATATAAACATATTTTATATTATAATGGCCACAATGAGAGATGGTAAAGAAAAAATGAATAGTCATCATTTTTTGAGGTTGTAGTTCGTCGTACAGAGTAAAAGTATGTTCGTTATTCATTAGATGATTGTGTGTATAAGTTGAAGTCTAAATATCATCCTAAAACATCCTTTTATATATATTATACTATTTTTTACGTACTAATGGAATAATAAGATTATAGGAAGTGGAGAATATAAATGAAACTAAAAATCCTCTGAGAAGATGTTGCCTCTTAATTGAGTGACTTATTTTGGTTTACACAAAAAAACACCCTTGGAAAGAAATATACAAAAAATGGATGATTATATATAGTGAGGAAGGATTTTTTGAGACTATTTGAGAAGATAATGGGTGATCCTGAGATTTTTGAGAGGTTTGAAGAAGTGGAAGAGGTGGTGGCCTTTTATAGAAAACTAAAAGGACTCAATTGGAATTTTGTGAAACAAGTTAGGTATACACATGTTATTACCTAATTAAAAATCATAAGAAACCATAAAAACTAAATAATTTAAGTTTTAGTGTCTAAATATGTCAATACAACGAGTTTTGTAAGAGATTATAGGTCATTTGGGCCACAATAATTAAGTTTTAGTCCCTAATTATTATTTATTTAACATTAATTGATATGATTAATTTTAATCACTTTCACTAATATTTTTGGTACAAAATTATCATGGAATTATTAGACATAAAATAATATAATTATTACAATAATTGATGTTATATTTTCAAAATATATTTCATAAAATTTGGAAAACTAAGATTAATTCTAATCTCAAAGATGAATGAATTAACTGGTTTTAGTAGAAAAAAGTTCAAATGGTTATAATGTGTTTATATTCAGTTTCAAACTGAAATTGATTCTAATGAAATAAAATAAATAATATATCTATATTTCATCTAATGTGACTTAAAAAAAATTTAAAATGTAGTTTAATATTAGTAATTTTTTAGATGAAAAGGCAGTTTTAACGAAAATGCAGTATTCTTTACTATTCATCAACAAATGAAGTTCCTTAAAAAATCTTAGAAAATCACCCTAAGAAAAATTTTACATTATGAATTAAATAATGATGTTAATTCAAGGAATAAATTTTTTAAATATTCCAAAATTAATATCTATTACTGCTTTTTCCTTTAAAATTTGATAAAAAGGCATTATTAAAATATAGGTTTTTATGTGTGAGGTTGGGTTTGTTCTTATATTATCCTTATCAAATCAAACAGATGAATATAAAAATTATATTATTTAATATATAAAAAATATATTTCTTCAAAATCATTAAAAAATTGAAATTAATTATGTTTATAAATAAATACTCTTTTGAAAGCATAATGGAATAATAGTTTTTTTACATCCAATTGGCTCTTATTTTGGGTTCTTGTTAATTTAGAACCCATGAATTAATTTTATATTTATATAAAACATAAATTTTCATATGTTGGTTAGTAAAATTAATAACCACTAAAATAATTTCTATGTTTTATAATATTATATTAAATAATAATATTTTAATAATAGATTTTTATTTGGTGAAACCATGTCTTGCATGTAATGCAAGATATCGTGGAAGGTCGCTCACGGCTATAACGCAAGATATCCGGCATGGACGTTCTTGCGTGTAATGCATTCTATCTTGGGGTTTCATATACATAATATATTTTAAATTTTAAATATATTATAATGTATCCAGATTTTAAATTCCATTATACACTTTGTGTCACATCTCATACATGCTATCGAATAAAATTATCTTACTTTATATTTTTGGGGTGTTATAACCCAGCTGTTACAACAATTCACTTAAAAAATCACATCTAAAAACACTTAATTAAAGATGAAATTAGGTAAAAGCACAACAGAATAATCTTGGTACATTACAATCATCCATATTACGTACTTGTATTCCTTGATATTTTTCATGATTCTTCTTGATGGAACAACTTTGGAAACTGATCCTACACATTTGATTCCATCCTCCATGATTTTTTTTGATATACTCATGAAACTATAAAAATTAAATGTCATGATATGTATAATTTTGAAAACCAACAACCTCTGCTAAATAAAACCATATCAGTTATTACATAAATAATTCATCAGGATGAAACTCAACATATATATTATCAATTAAAAGTGAATCATTTGACTTTTATTTCTTAAGATGATAAAAAATGAATACATTATTCATTTGTCTATTGTGGAGAAGAATTTTCAATTTTTAAGACACTTCTCCCATGTGTTTGATGATCTATAAAATTCTCATAATCCATGAATCCATATCTACATAATTCTATAATCATCAATTTACAAACATTGGGAACACCTTCATGAAAACATGATCTCCCATAGCGAAATTAAATGGATTTGAACATAGTTTAGTATAATTACAGTACCTGTTCTATGTGGTATCCTAATAATTTTTAATCAACTGTAATTAGTCTGAGTTATCCATTAATAAACTCATCCCAAAAAATAAATGAATCATCCACATCATGAAGAAAATTTGATGAATGAAAATGCGGATAATAGACGGCCTCCAATAATGACACGTGAATCAACGATTTATAATCATGAACATATGAATACTTTTACCTGGACATATGATCATCTAATTATCCATTAAAATACATCATTCATTTCATATTAATATTTTATAATGACTAAATAATTATTTCTTCATGTCTATGACCATATGTATGATATATAATACTCCACGTCAACAATTTCATTGTTGATTTCCATATGGCGATCAAAAATCATGATGAACAATGAGTATCTTTATCAGATGATATTATTAAAAGTACTCTATTTAACCACTTTGTCTCCCAAAAAATTATCTTGGCTAACTCATCCAAAAAATGAGGTTCTCAAAACAATAAGACATTTTCCACCTCTATCTACCAATTGACTCTATCCTATTCAAAATCATAACCGATTAGTGACATAAGTAACCCTAGAATATTATAAATCATCAGATAATCCAATATAAAAATCTTCATGATATGTGGTTGAGTCATTCAAAATTGTCGTTAATTGTAGACCATAAACCTTTGGTTGGTCAGAAAATTAATGATAAAACCTAAAATGATCATATTCATACATGGATACAAAAAATATTATCTAATATCAGCATATATAATTCCTTTTCCTTGATGAAAATCCTACTATGATAGAGTTGATTCCCACATCATTTATTTACTCATATGAGAAGGGACTACTTCACCATCGTTGATATAGATCATGGTGTTTTCATCCAATGACCATCCCCGAACTAAAATATTCCCTTCAAACCATTTATATATCATTTAACATTATCAATAAAACTCATATCATGATTTCAAATTTTTCATAATGGTAAATGTGATGACTATGGATACACATGACAGGACCCATTGGTCATTGGATATTGCCATCAATAAATGCACTATCAAGGTCATCACCATACACACTTCTTTCTAAGATCACTCGTCAACTCCAATGACATCCTATTAATTGATTATTCAATTAATGTAGCTTCACAAGGATAATAATACATTTCAATGTGAAACAACTATAGGTACTCTAATAAACACATATTTTTATGGTTTATATTTTTTTAGTGATTATACACCATATGATCTATTGATCTATATATACAATAAATATCAAACTATAAATATAGTATCTATAATATTTATATGAATAATTCCCCATTGATAAATCTAAATAATGAGTATGGTTGTTTAGATCAGAGGATGATATAATAGAATTTCCATAATAAATAGCCTGATATTACTACATTAGGAAAACATCTAACACATTACCTAAAGCATCATTGTAATTTACATAACTGACACCAAAATTCGCTAAAATATAAATGATAGAAAGTGACACCATTCTCTTATTCTCATGTAAATAGTCCCCTCATTAGTCCATATATTGAAAACAGAATCCCCATTCAAGTAATCCTAGACATTGGAAAAACTATTCAATATATTCCTGGAATGAACCAACTGTTGTATCCTAGAAAAAGATAAATATGTGAATATCAAACATATTACTTGTTCTTATGTAAGGCATAAGACATTTTATATTTTATGGATCAATTTTGAATATATTCTTATAAATTTTATTCCCCATTAATCATACGTATTGTATCCAATGATGACACACAAGAATCTTAAAATATATATGATGCACCCAATGTGCACTCAACATGATCTGAAGGTGTATAGAATGTAATATCATTTTTTATGAATATATCATAATAATCATCATATTTAGTAATGAGGAATTCCCGAGATGGGTGAATGATTTTTCTTATAACCTCAATGAACATCATCTAATAATTCATTAACCAAAAGTCATTCATTGAAATTACATAAAACCTATATATTATGCTAATGAATATGTTCAGTATACATTCATCTCTTTAATAGATACTAGTTGTATCCATAACTTATCCCAATAAATGTGAAACATAATATCCCCAATTACTAATTGAAAAAAAAATAGAAAACCTATTGAATTAATAATTATTCATGTATGGTATATGATTTAGATTCTGATAATCTATAGATATCCAGAGTGTTTCATTACCTTCTTACCAAACAAAACTGGAGCACTCCAAGGAGTAGTGGTCTATCGAATAACCCCATTACCATCTGAATCCAAATTTTGGGTCATTAATTAAATCAACATTTTTTGATACATGTGGTTATGGGGAATAAATATATACTACAGTCTTCACTGATGTTAATCAAAAATTCAATCCCTTAATAATTGGAATACAAGAAATGTTGTCCATGAATGGATCAAGATAATTATCTAGAATTGAAGGAATATGGGTTAAAACTATTTCTAGATCTTCCCTAATAATCATATTCACCACCTATAATATAATGCTTCTTACATGGATACATTATATCCCCACTATACCTATTGATAATTTGTAGTCTCTCATTAGTATGCACTTCTCTATTTTACAATTTGGGATGATCATATGTCTCCTATACAATTTGATGTGAGTTTGATAACTACACAACTAATTATTTCCAAAAATAACATCAATAGTCGTAATATATAAAATCATATAACCCAAAAAAATTTATAGTCAGTGACTATAACATAACACAATGAAAATATATAGAGTTGGTCTACCATTATTCCCTTTGGGTGTTTCATGTGAATGAAATACAGTGATAAATATAACCTGTAAGTCTAATAATGCTTCAACATCAATAGATACGATTCAATGGGAATATATTGTTAAAATTAAATCTAAATAATCATTATATGTAATCAACATCATAGATATTACATTCAAATGTCACTCTACACTATTTTATAGTAGCTGGTCAACCATTTAATTTTTTTTTATAAAAATCCTTATTCATTCTCAATATTTCAATGGAATACCAGGGATAATGAAATATTCAGAATTCACATACCCTCATAATGATCTCTATACATATAATGTCCTAAACTAAATGAACCAATAAATTATTTATTTTATAATGATAACAAAATATGAACTAACATAGCACATTGGAGACAGTCTTGCTATTTCCTGAAAGAAAAACTATAACTACATTTTCAATATAATTGAAATAATTGGTGGTAATTCCAAGATAAGAGGGAGGTAATGATACCATACTCTTCTATAATTATCCCCTATATCCATGGTGCATTTACTATAATATCCTCATTCTTATTCTGTATGTTTCGCCAATAAAATAAATAAATGTTTCGACTTGACGATCAAAAGAGAGATGAAAGAAGAAATCTTACCATACCATCCTCTAGGAAAGACCTAACTGTGAGGTATTTTTAAATAAATATGAATATTTTTTTAGTTAAAAATTTTGGACACATAACCACAACTCATGTAAAATTCCATGCGATATATTCCATGACAACTGTGAATTATTCACAAAAAATAAAGGATACATTTTTAGTAAATCATTAAAATGAGAATAATAATCATCCACTAGAATCATTATTTAGTGAATCTAAATGAATTATAATATATTCCTTACATCACTATGTCATGAAAAAAATATTCAATAAAAATACCATTTAAGGTTTCTAAAGTCATAACTTAACACATCAGTGATTGATTACTCACACTCCACCCCCTCCAATAAAACCCCTGTGGAAAAAATGAATCCAATATCACATAATTCTTGACATCAGTCTATAAATTATCATGTCACCCCCAAATGATCTCAATATTAACCTCAAAACTATGCAGACTATAGTTCATTGCAATAATCGGTGGATTTTCAAATTTAAATCTTGAGAAAAATTGAAAATCTTATTTTTCCCCACTGTGCTTTACTATACAAAATAGATACATCATGAATGTCTGCAATCGAAATTAGTTTCACATAATATTCCATAAGGGTGACCAAGAGGGAATGAGAAATTGTATTCTCTTATTGGCCCATAGTTGTGGCAATAGTGATTCCAAAAATTTAATTAACCTAGATTACATACAAAGATTATATCATAAGACATCATTGAGGAAATATTATCTAAAATTCAACAAGAAACATATGAATTTTCATATCTTCAGAAATAAAAATAATTCCAATGTTTTAATCAACCCCAATGACATGATCCACATCATGAATAAACATTATTAGTAGATACCTTTTCTTATAACCCATAATAACATACATAAACCAACATATTTAGTAGTTACATCTCTCACATAGTAATAAATATATAATAAGGAATAACATGGTCATGTTTGAATAGTTATATTTATAAAAAAAACATTAATAAATATCAAAACAAAAATTTATACTGGTGTGAAATTAAATTAACCTTAATCAAAGAAATTTTTTCATATATATGACATGTGAATCAATATGCCTACTCATGATATATGAACACACTGAACCCTCATAAACATTACATATATAATACTACTCCAATTTATAATTAAGCAATAAATTTATAACTGATAATAAAAATCACATCATTAATGACGTGGTGGTTTATTACCCAAGAGCTATATAAGAACATCTTTGACTCCGCAACTCTAGATCTACAAATCCTATATTCATTCTACAAATTCACAAAATAAAATCTAAGTAAGGGATTGAATATAATTAATACTACAATAGGAAAATATTTTGTAACACCACGACACAAATCCTGGGATTCCACACAAAGTTATCATGATCTCACACTTAACTCCCTATATACTTTTTTCTGCTGACTAGTGTTGGGGAAAAATCAATTATATACGTTATTATACCAATGTTCAATATAAATTCATTAATGAATTATCAAAATCTAACTATGGAGTAATATACATAATGAAATATAAACCAATACTACTTTTTATATCAATATTGAATATAAGGATTCATAAAAGTTAATATTAAATAACATCCAATATTTTAAATCAATACAATTGGAAAAAATAGTAAATGAAGAGAAACATTATGATAATAATCTGAAATATATTCCATCATCTCTTCTATCACAAATAATTATCCTGCCTAACTTCTCGATATCAGGCCATTATCATTCACTAAATCCGTAACCATATTGTATACGCATGTACTATGGTTCCAGTACAGGGTTTGAGTATAAACCAAGTTGGGAGCCTCTATTTTTTATATAAAATATTTTCAAAAATATATAAAATTATGTGATATTTCAATGATGAAATTACTAAATAATCTATCTTGTTTCATTTCATTTCACATTAATCAATATGGAATTATCCCAAACTCTACATGCATCGACACCATGTTCAGTAAAATTTAGGATTCAGACATATCATGAAATAATCAATAATATGGCATATATGGATCTTGATAGATTCATCTGACTATCCTATAACAATGATCCATTATTGATAAAAAAAATTACAATTTTTTTGGAGCAAGTCATGCCCCACTATTTAGGAGTAGTTACTTCTCATGTCCAATCATTCAAAATATCATGGTTATTTCTCACACATGATTGTATATTCAC
Organism: Viscum album; assembly: GCA_963277665.1. Lineage (NCBI taxonomy): Eukaryota > Viridiplantae > Streptophyta > Magnoliopsida > Santalales > Viscaceae > Viscum > Viscum album. Next base: position 1,435,008,541 of record OY728141.1, read on the forward strand.
CTAAAAATTATGATACATCAAAAATCTACTAATGTTCATGAATATCCCCCCTTGTAAGCATATAGTAAACATTTTTATTTGTGGACCTCATCTAACATCTAATGGTTATTCATTCTTCAACATCACGTGCCATGTTTAAATGAAATGATTCATTCCACATAGATCCATTTATAATAAAAATCATCATTCATTCTCACCTTATAATGATATAACTATCCATTTCATAAAACCATTGTAATTTTTATATCTGGAGTATTGTTTTCATAGGTAATAAAAATATCCATTTATAAGGAAACAAATAATTGAATTGGAATTTTATATCTAATAAGGTCAAATGGGAAGCACACTCACACCCTCATGTAATTCTTATCATTGAAGGGATCATATATCATACACACACCAACCCAAATTTAATAACATAAAATATTACAAAAGGTACATAAATTATATTGAATTCATGTCATAAGTAAATCATATCTCAAAGACATGAATTCCCACAAGGATTTTTCCTACACATAAGCAATCACTAAATCCATACCCAAATCATTATATGAGGATTGATATTTTAATATAAAATAATAATAATTTCAAATGGGTGAGAGTCCGAATTTACATAACAAATGTAATCCAACACAATGAATAGATTAAGAAGAATTCGGAAACAATAGAGGTAAAATTACATTCTCACCATCTATTTCATTAGATCTAAAAGGAATAAAATTTGATTCTACAATAATTCTAGATATGACTATAGTAGTTCAGATATTGTTACATCAACAATGATAAGAGTGATGGTCTACTCAAAACATGAAGAAAAAAGGAATAATTTACACTTAATAATTAATCCCTTAGGATAACATCTACACATTTCATAGAATTTCAATCTCTATGGAAATTGGTTCCCAAAAAGAGAAACTAATATTCCTTGGATCAAGATCCTCATATATGGAAAGAATATCGAAGAGTTTTTAGGAGTTTTTTGAGTAAAAATTATAATGTTTCTGATTTCATAATTTCCAATGCATTGTTTCATAAACTGCGATCCAACCTTTATTTTCATTCTCCTATGAGTAAAATAGTTACATGATTAATTTTGATAAATTATTTCCTACAAAGAATGAATTGTACACTACATAATGAACATATAATATATGATTCATGGTTTTATTGTCCATGTTTCATGGTTCCCCTAACCATGATCGAACCTTGCTCCCCATTAAAGGCTTCCAAAACCAACTTTATCCATAATAAAACTACTACATACTTCACCCAAACAATGAATATGTCAAAATCACATAATGAATGGATGAAATCATGTAATTAGACACTGAAAATTCTAAGGATGTTGAAAATATATTTAGGATAATATCTCACATAAATTTTTTGAAAATCTATATTTCTTATTTTTTATTAAAGTGTTGGGAAACTGTATTATATCATAAGAATTTTCAAATTATATTATCATCATTTTGTTTTTATGAAAAATTTTATTATAATTTTCTTGTAATTAAATAAATATTTATACATTAATAAATTCAATGAATATTACAATAGATAACTATATTCTAAATACATTTTGAATAATAAATGGGATATAAAAAATGATATACTCATCATATATGAGAATGAATACATATTTACCCTTAAACATAAATATTATAAACAATAATAGTTTCTGTTATTTAATTTAAAAATAATCCAAGCATGAATAATTTGTACACTATATTCTCAGTATAATATTTATTAAAATATTAAAATTTATGTTAAATTAAACTGAGAATCTGGGATGCAAAGCATGTGATCCTCATAGTCTATTTTTTAGTGGAATTAAGAGAACTCATATAATGTCCATGATTGGTTCCTATAAACATGTAAAATGAGAAATGTAGAAGGTAAAGTTATAATAACAATAATATTATATGAATTATTTTTTTATGTAACAATTTCTTCTCATTATATAATAATTATATTTTATAAATTTCTTAAATAGCTAGTATACCATATTAATCATTCTTTCACACAGTGATATGTACAAAAAAAATTAACAACCAAGAATATAGATTCAATTAGAATGATAGAATTTAATGAAACTTCTAATGATATCATATCCTATAACTAAAATGGTTTTATTTATTTCTTAACATTCTAAATTAATTATATATGTATTCGGATACACCCAATGCATGCTACATTATTCCAAGAATATGTTTTCTTTGTTTTCTACAATAGTTCATGTACCTGATTCATGATATTAATTAATTATAGTCTCACATCAATGAAAGTATACAAAAATCATTAAATATTAATATCCAATGAATAATATAACAAGAAAATATATTGCTGGAGATTATTCACTCATAATTTCACATCATAGATATTAAAAATGGAAACCTTAGATTGTAGAATTTTGAATGCATTTTGAGTTCTCTTTAGTAGATAGTGAATCATTACCTATAACACATTTAATAGATTTATTCTACAATATTTAACATATAATAATTAATATTTTAATTTATCTTTATGTTGATCATTAAACAATGGTATTACATAAATTTTTTATTTTGAAAATAATCAACGGAGTCATTAAATTATTTGTACGTTAGAGAAAAATCATAATTTGATAAGAAAAATATATATATTTTGGTCATATAATATATAGGTAATAAAAAGTAAAATTTCATTCATATTTTAGATATTAATACTAAATGTTTCACACTTGAACATGAGCCAAGTAATAGTTGATCTTGTTACATCTCATAATATTTAGATGCCTTATCCAGTGTATGGTTATCTTTTTTGGAGTTTGATGTTATCTTGTGCATATTATATTAATTTTATGTTTTATCACTTGTGAAAATCACTAAAGACATTATATCATTGAGTAAATTAAATTTTCCAATTTTATAAAAGTAATGTCTTAGATAAAATAACATATTATATATTTTATAAAAAAAACAATTTATTTTTACATTTTAAAAATTCAGGAAAATGTAAGAGAATATATCTTATAAGATTCATAATCTTCATCATCATAAATAGCTTCATAGCATATATTTTTATAGAACCCACTAGATTAAATAATATAATCATTCTTATTTATATATATTTACATAAATACATAGTAATGAGATCATAATACTATAAAAACAAGTTTTTATCACCTTTATTACTAATATTCTCACTTATCTAATAACAATATTTTCTCAAGTAACATAAATAAATTTTATGTAGAATCCTTAACAATTTTCAATTTCATGGTTGATTATGGGTTAAAATGGTTTATATATATACTACATGAACAATTTATACAATAATAGAATATGTGATATGTTCTATCCATTTATTCATCTAGAACATTATTCATAAATATCTCCCTAGGTGTCAACTATTGTTATTTGGGAGATATTTTATGTCATATGAAGCATAAGTAACTATAGTGATAAATTTATCAATCAATATATATTTATTACGTTTTCAATTTATGTGTAACAATATGATAAGAGAATCCACATAGATCTATTTTATAAAGACCATTCTTACATAAACCTATCATTATACTTTATGTTATTCATTGTTAAATTAATTATCACATCCATAACATGTTATAATAAAATAACATAACTTTCTATATGTTATCCCTTTATTTTATGACAAAAACTATAAAATTACAAGAATCCACTTGTAGACACATGGTTCATATTCATTATTAATTTATCTATAACTATTATTGATTCATAAAATAAATTTCTTATGATAGTTTTCCTTTTTAAGAACTATATATAGAATATTTCTATCATGTGTATCCTATTATAACTATTTTGTCCCACCAGCCCTTTAGGTGTATCCACGTATAATTTTTCAATATATATGTTAAATATTGTTTTATTAACATTGTTATATAAAAGATATCACTAAATATCTCTATAAAATTATAATTATAGTGGATTTCATTATAATAACTTGTGGATTATGGTTTTATCGTGGAACTTTTGTAGAATATCCTTGGAACATTTTTCATGAAATCATTCCTTATAGGTGTTTTCCTTACCATATACTTATTTTTTATTCATGGATATCTAATATAAAATATATATCAAAATATGATACTAATAAAAATATATATATTGTTAATTTTATAGGGAATCCACTTAAAAAATCAAAAAACATATCAATCATAGATTATTTCCATTTAATACATTGTTAATAAATTTATAATTCTTTCTTAATAGTATATCACCTATATTAGGGATAATAAAATCACTTATTTTTTTTCAAAATTATTATTCTAGCTATTGTGCATCTATATATCATACATAAATAATGCCTATACATCTCCCATAATGAAAAAATATATGTGAATCCATTTTTTAAGCATTTTCTAAAAATAAATACAGTAGTTTTAAATTATGATTCTTATGTAATAATTATTATTCAAGAAATTAAACTAAATTTTAAATTTTGTTTTTTCTTAAGGATTAATATGTTATATAATAAATTTCCCACATCAAATCATATAATGATATGAACTAAATGGTTTATCATCACATTGTAGCACTTTTGAAGAAATTATTCTATATATTTGGAATATGCTTTGATGTTACATTGAAAATTATAATAAATATCCTTAATATAATAATGGATGTCTAATAACAAAAATGTGATTTATCATTGTTTATAATTTTTATACAATAAAAATATTTTTTTTAAAATAATTGGACTCTACACCCCTTGCATAATGGAATTTTCACACTTTATAATACCATTTCTATCAACATTGAGAGAGAGACCGTACATGGATTGATATACTAAATTTATATTTCTTGAGGGACTTTTGTAACAAGGAATAATACACGGCTTGAAGACACATTTTCTAAAGACCCCAACATGAAACAAACCTTCCCACCATCTAGTATACATATTATCAAACCCATTGTATTGAAATATTTTTCATGGGCCACCAACACGTCCTCCATGATAAAGGTATTGAAAAGATTTCTACTATATGGTCTATAAATGATCCTAAAAATTCATCCATAAAACTACGAACAATTATTTATCCTTTATTCTCTCTACTAAATAAAAAAACTCCAACAAAAATCCTGAAGGCCAATTGTTGACAGCCCAATGGACCAGAGTATAAATTCCATTGAAATGGAAAAATACCTATATGAACAAATATTATATATCTCTTTCACTATTATAAAAACATCTCTAGTACCTACTTCTAGAAGACTAAAATAATTCATGTGTAAATCCACTCAAAATGGGTGTATTTGGGTCTCGAATTCCCAACACCTTTTTTATGAATATGTTTTCACAATTTCCAAATGTTTAATTAATATATGATTAATATGTTCCATATCATGATGACCTAAAGGGAATTTTTTTTATCATATATGAATTGTCTTCTGTTTTACATTTCAACAGAATGTGATGTAAATTCTTCTACATAAATTATATTCAAAGAAATATTCATATAGGCAATGTTTAACTAATTCTAGAATCATTGTTTGATTATAAACATTAGTATCTAACACAATAATTATCAAATATGTGACATGAATATATATCATTATACCTACGGCCGCAATACATTTTTTTATTTTATTGAAGAAGCCACTTAGGGTTAGTGGGAACCAACATAGAAAGCCATAAAAGACACATTACAGTTTTCAAAATAAAAAATAACAACCCTAACCATCAAATCGTGCCACAATCCTTTAAAACACACCATTATGAATTCAAACGAGACCCATCATTGCCACCTCCCTATGCGAACCATGACACGTAACCTTTTTCAAATTTGAAAAACCAAGGTATATATAAACTATGAAATAACATTGGTCAATATTTATCATTTTATTGTCATTTCACAACATAATCTTACAATAGTCCTATATAACATAATATTCATGATTTATTTTTTTTTATCAATTAATCACATATTATATATTTACTGATTATTTAGGAAATGCAATAACATGATAAATTTAAAACTTAATTTTTTATAATATTTATATAACTATACACATAGGTAAATTCTTTCCAATAGTCATTAAAATCAACTATCAGATATTAACATTAGCAAGAAATAAATTTCCACAAAAAAACACATTTGATGTAATAAATAAGAAAAATACTTTAAAATTTAGATTAAAATTCACTATATTTTCAAAAAAATTGAATTCATTAATTTTATATCATATATCCATCATTGAATTCCAATATTTGAAGTCCACTATTCATGTATTACTAATTAATTAGATATGTAAAAAAATAGAATAACAATACTCATTTTAAAACTCGAATAATTTTTCATTTTATCATGAATTGGTAATAGAGATGATATTTATAAGACACTAAATAATTAATATTTTTGATCTTGAATCAATCAATTTGGAAATAAAATTTGGAGAGATTCTTTTTAATAACATTAGAATCAACATTATTTTGAGAACTAAAGAATTTAGCTAACATCTTATTATAAAATGGAAATCTCAAAACACAGTAAATAAAATATCAAAATTTTTATTTCTTATTTAAAAAAACCTGAATAATTACTATATAATATTATTTAGCATCCCTTTAGATACTATTCTCAATAATTAATCATATTTACCTCATTTTTTTAGAGTCTTTTATGGGAAAACTCAAGTCGTTAACTTGAATATTATATTTTCCTAACATATTTTTTTTCTATATTACATTCCAAAAAATATAATTTCCTCACACATATATAAATAAATACATATTGAAAATTTTCTTGAATTAATTATACAATAGTAAAAAAATTTAACCACCATTACCCTATACAATAAAAATACAGAAAATATATTGTGGGTGTGTGTAGAATACATCCTATAAAAAGAAATGTATATAATTATTCATGCCCCATTTTTCATATGAATTTAGATGTTTTAAAGTATGATTAATAAATTAAAAAATATCTAAACATGACCTTAATGTTTCTTGAATAATTATGGTAGTCCAAAATAATACCCTTTCATATTCACTCTCATCCATTAAATATGCTATATTGGTGTTTGGGTCAGTTTCGCCACCTACTTGAACATTTATATAAAAATATATAATGGATGAATATGAGAACACAGTTACCAATGATATTTGATAATAATTTTTAAATAATTATTTAATTTCAGTTTCTAAGAGTTAACAATTATATTAAACTCTTCAATTAAGATATTTTTCTACCTTTATTTAAAATGAATTAAACATGACTGTCTCTAATTTTTTCTATAATAACAATTAATTATACATTATAAAATTGAAATCATATGATTATAAAGTTTCATTTTACACCAGTAATAGTATCTATTATTTTTTTATAATATTTTAAATTTGGGAATGACTGATGGAAAACCATACTATTTTGAAACTTGTTCAAAATGATCAATTATACTGAAACACGATATTTAAAGTAAATAATAAATATTTAGTGTACATGAGGATATTCATTCTAAATAAAGATTACAAGATGATTTTGATAATTATGAGGTTATAAAATAAGTTATTAGGATATTTATATTTAAAATTTAGTATATTTGGGATCAATATAAGATTTTGGTAATTAAAGTAATTTTTTGTGTATTATTTTTAAACCCATCAAAGATGGTTAAAATTTAGAACCCTAAATTATTTTACATGTTTAATTAATGAAAAATATATCCTAAAAGTATAATGATTATATTTTTATCCTTATATTTTCTATTATAATTCATCGTATCCATATTAGGTTCGTTGATTCCAATGATGCCATTACTCTAAGGTTTTTTCTTTACAACACTATCTTCTTTTTTTCCAAACTGATTCTTCATAAACTAATTTCCCCCATTATCGGGTTCTTCCATCCTAATATTTTTTTAGGTAATCCTATCTCCATATATGGTGGAATATGTCCTTGTAATAAAAAATATTTAATTTTATAATATGTAATTTTAAAAAAATATTTAATATTTATAATAATTCAAATACTCTTTTTTGACAGTTTCTCTTACTTTTATATATTTTCATTTCCCACCAATTTTATCATTTATAATTGTAAAAAAATAAGTTATATCTCATTTGACCATCATATTCCCCATTTCCACTTTTCAAATAGGGTTTATATATATATATATATATATTTGATTTGGTTTCCCAATAAATGAATATTAAAATATTAAAAAGGTTTCCCATCCAGTCAAATTAAATTGACTTATCATCCCCTCCACATTTGTATTGAAAATGGTTTTTTATTTTACTATTTTCAGGTTGAATATTATTTTTTAATAATTAATTTGATCAAATGTATTTAAATAAATTATTTGAAAACATTTTTACTATTCATGGAAACTTTATTATAGATTATTTTATAAAAGTATATGTTTTCAATTTTTTCCCACAACCTATATGAAAATTATTATTTCTATTTTTAAGATTTATCATTGATAATTTTTCTAAACAAATATTATTTAGATTCTATATTTTCATTTTGGAACCATTTTCATTTTTAAAAATTTATTTTTAACGTGACTCGTAACTTCATCACTAACACCTAAGTGGGATTATTTTTTAAAATAACTTTTTAATGATTTCTATACCTTCTAAAATGGAATTATTCCCTTATAAGTTACTTTTCATAACTTATCCACTAAATTTTATTATAAAATACAATTTTGGGGTGACTAATCATTAACTATCATGAATTTACAATATATAAGAATTATTGTTTTGATAACATCAGTAAATGTTGGGAACCCCATTTTTCCTTCAATGTGTTATTTATGATGTGATTAATGGTTTTATTAAATTGGTGCACGGTTTTATGTTTTTTATCTAGAATAGGTCTTATAATGATCTCCAATGGATATGATATGGGTTTATATCTCATTATATTATTTTTTTAATCATGCATTGATACCCACTCCTCCATCTAAATAAATAATTTATTCCTATTCCACTTTGTATGTGGGAGTCAAGAAGTGATTCCTAATCCATTTCAATTACAGAAATCAATAACTATTTTCTTATCAAATATATTTGTTAGAATCATGTTGTGATGACTTCCAAATTATGGTTATGTGAATGAGCTCATGATGTATCCTCCACTCTAGAAATCATTTAGTGAATCCTAATCTACCATGTTGTAGGAAACATGTAGAAAATAATTTTCACTGATTTTAAGATTTATAAAAAAAATGTTTGTTCTATATATTAAAGTTATGCTTCATTTCCATTACAGACAATTTTAATATGTTTTTACTTATAATATATGAATCATGATTATTATCTCATGTTTCCACACATATATTCTATATTATATATTTTATCATTTTATATTATATTTAATGCAATCATGGAGAAACAAAAAACTTATATAGTTCCAGGATCATTATATTCTGATATTTCTCTATATTAATGTTTTCTCAAATTCATATCATCTAAACCATGATTTCATGTTGATAAATTTACATTACATAGATTTTGAGCTCCCCCTTTTCTCATGTTATCTTTTCCAAGGAAATGTAGATGATTATAAACTATGAGATGTCTAGAAGTGGATCCTTTATAGTTTTCATATGATGGAAAATTAACTAGTACCAAAAAATATGTTTCTTCTATATCAGATCCTCATAGAAACTAAACAATAATTAGATGATATTTTCTAAATTTTTGTGATATGATATATAAAATAGGGAAAAATTGTAAAATAATGATAGTTAATCAAACATTATATAAATTTTAGTATTTAAAGCAGATCCTTACCATAATTTCCTAGAGTTTGGGAATGTGGATCATTAGATAGGATTAGGTAAGGGTTTATTTATTTTCCAGGTTTATATTATTTCTTCTTGGGATCATATTAATTTAAATTTAGTGAAAATAATATGTATAACTTTTTGGGATAATTTAAAGTATAGGATAAACTCATGATTTTGTACTGAAGTAGAGATTATGTGGTTCTACGAGACATGACACATTTTGATAGATATTTGAAATTGTATATTAATTTTGAATATATCTCCTAGGGGTTTTAACTATATGAAATAATTATTGTGTATAAACTCAATATTCAATATAACAAATTATGAGTGGGAATAAATACTGGACTACTGGAAAGACAATCAAATGGGATATTGTTTTCTTAATCACATTATCATTACAAAAAAAATTTATGGACATATATATATAAATTTCACAATGAGTAATATTAATTAACCTAATAGAAAATAAAAAAATTAAATCCTACGTCATATTGAAGTGTTGATACATTCTTCTCACCTATAACTTAGTTTAAATCGAAGTATCACTGGTTGAAATGAAATTTTCATTAGAGAATAAATCTAAGTATTGGGAATAAATATTCAAAGATACCTACATTATAAATCTATTAGAAATTATTATTGAATTTTTTTTAGTATTTCATTAGAAATATGACCATGAAAATGAGTCTATTGGTGTAATGTCCATATGAAATCCTAATGATTAATATTTGGTAAAAATAGGTTTGTTAGATTTAAAATGATAGTTAGGTAAATATCTCAGTAGAAGATATATATTGTGTTTCTTATAGAATCCATACCATTTTACATTAGTGGAAAGTAATTAAAATTATTATGACATAATTTATTTAACTTTTGTAATGTAAAATTAAGAGATTATGAATATATTTTTATCTATAAATTAAAACTATTATCGAAAACAAATTCCACATAGAACAGAGATCTAAAATGAGCTGAAAAAAATCTGGTGAATATTATATAAAAATTAATAATAAAAATAATAGTACCTTTCATATTGAAAATGATATTAATGAGTTAAAATTATTATATTTAGAGGATATATAATGATTAAGAATTTATATTTAAATGGATTTTTAAATATTAAGTAACTAATTAACTTATTATAAAAGTAAATCAATTTTTTTTAATATTACTATAATAATTTAAAATCATTAATTATATTAACTATATTATTAATATTATATATATTTGAAATTAGTAGGAAATAAATTTCAAAAGACATGATATTTTATAAGGAAATAATTTCTTAAAAAATTATTCCTATTATTAATATACATTTAGAGGATAAATTTAAAATATTATAAATTTAATGTTAAAAAATTATCTTAATTATTTAATTCCATATTCCAATATTGGTATTAGTGAACTTTTTGAATTTTTGAAAAATAAATAATTTTTTTCAACATTGAAAAATACTGTTTTTACTAAAAATAATGTGCTTATAAATAAATAATGATACATATATAGAATACAAATTTATAAAATAAATCATGATAAATGGATTATTTAATTAGTAAAACTAAAAATTTATAATTTCTATAAAAAATTAAAAATAACTATTTTTATCCACTTAATAGCATATGAACTATTTTTGACAAATGGAAATGTTTTTTCTCTTTTAATGTAATTAAAATTTATTTTATGAAAGTATGTTTTGTCTTGATTTTTATTCAACATGAAATTAATTTTTTTTATAATAAGAAAATTTGTATTATAAAAATAATAAATATTGATGATTTTTTAAAAAATTATTTTTATGATTATAATGAAAACATCTTTTTAAAATCGAATGTTACACTCTACTAGCCCAAATGAAAAGGATAATTTTTTATCAACATGAAAATGTAATAATTTAAATTTAGTTTAATATTTTCAATTTATATTTTAAATTTATATCATAATGCTTATTATTTTTTATGGAAAAACTGAATTCCATATTTAAAAAAGCTGTTATTATCATAAGATCTAAAATAGTAAAAAAGATTAACCAATAAAGTATAGTGAAAACAATTTAAAATAATTTTTTTCACTTAATGGTTTAGTTTTATCTGTAAAAAATATATACTGAAAATTATTTTTAATTTTACAGTCTTATTAAAATGTAAAACATGTCATCTCTTTATACTGTGATAAAATATTGTAAAAAAACTATCACAACATTGCAAAGGGGAAAGTCACATCCCTTTCAATACCACCCCCAATTACATGTTTCTTCATAAAAAATCATAATTCATTCACCAGTAATACTGTTTTTATTCACATAGTTTCATATCTTGTGAAATATCATAACCCCTCCACATTAAAGGAGTCTGGCAAGGGAAATCACTTTTCCACAACATGAAAACTCATTTTTCTAATCATCATTTGTTTTATATATTTCACTACCAAATAAAATACATTTATTCCTATATAATCAAATAAATAATTTTTTTCATACTATATGTTATTATTATTGTAGATTAACTATTCACCATCGTTCCCCTTTTCAATTAAAAAACATCATTTCCATGTTTGTGGACTACCACTTCCACACAGTAACACATCATACACCAAATATAAATTAAATTTCAATAAAAAAATATTACTTAACTAAAATTAATAATTTAATTATTTTCATGGACTCTATCTTTCATGAACCACAGTCTCAATGATATTATTATATAAAGTTTTAGGTTGCTTGATTTTTTGGTATAATATATTTTAAATTTTTTTCAATTTCAGAGATTCTATTTTTAAATTATGTTAAACATACTATTCATTCCACTTGTTCTTTATGATGTGATGAATTATTATTATCAAGTGGAAAATATTTATATGGATGTTTGAAATGTGGGTTCTGAAATTTAACTATAATTAATTAGATAAATATTTATATATCGTGAGATGATTGTATGGATCATGTATTTATGATTGCTAATATATGGATATCTAAAAGTGATACATGTTTCATTATATTTATAGGAATTTATATGTGATTCCTAAAACAATATGTTTATGGGAATGAAGAAGTGTTTTTTTATAAACTCTTTTAATGGGATTCATGTAGTGAATACGGCTAAGAAATGATTATGGGGTCTATATAGATATTCCTTCTTCAGTATGAGATTCATGTAGTGATTCATGCTATATCATATAATAGGAAATGTGTAGTGATTTCCATCGCACTATTTTATGAATTGTAACCCTAGTTTCTTATCGTTATTTCCATGACATTACATATCTCATTAGCAATGATTATGATCAATGTTTCATGTTTTTTGTCTCATATATCCACCCCTATATTTTTTTATATATGTTTTTTACTTATGATATTATAATCCTTATTATCATATCTCATGGGAATCTATTATTGAACTATGTTGTCCAAAATAAGATATTTACCTGAGGTCCGAATTTCTCATATGATTCTTTTGTGACACTTTATAACATGTTGATATATTCCCTTATTATGAATTAAATTTCACCCCAATATTATATTTAATTTTCTCATTTTATAAGGATTAGTGTATCCTAGGAGACCACTATAAGTGAATATAGTGTGGTTTCAATCTAGAAAAAAGTTCATACGTATTGTAAAATAATATTTTTATATTTCTAATGAAAAAATTAAAAAACCATAAATTCAACGAATTTTGATTTTTTCATTTTATGATTGAGTTAATGTGATGTTGTGAAATAGAGATAGTTTATTCCATTTTTATCACATTCTATTATTAAGTAAAATTTTTTTAACATCGGACTACTATTTTTGGGTATTGGGGACTATATTAAATGTTTCAGCCTTTTATTTCCACATATTCACTAAAACGGTTGATGAACCCTATTCACATTATTATTTACTATCTTTTTTGTCCTTAAAAATATTATCCATGAGCATCCTTTTTATACTTTGTATCATGAAAATATGGATGTGTAAGAAGAAAAATAGTTTTATTGTAAAAACCCGGACCTTCCTTTTAGGGATGTTTTCCTTTTCTGGTGTTAATGAGAAAAAGAGGAAATTCTTGAAATTTTTTAAGTAAACATTGTTTACATTATGAGTACACTCAGTGTAATGCTTTTCAGCAAGAGTCCGTGTGCTGGCCATGTAATGGAATCACACACAGCTATGTGAGGGTGACTCGGAGGCCGCCTAATGCGGGTACGAAAAAGGCTAGTACACTCAGTGTACTCATGAGGCACATGCCGCGTATTTTGTTTTATTTCATTAAATGGACTGGGGTCATGTCTAATCGCCAGAACTGTCTTCTTTTAGGTCCCGTTCAGCTGAGAGAAATTATACGGTGCCAAAACTTCTCTGATCTCGCAATCTCCTGTCCTTTCTCTTAATCGACCTTCATAGATTGTGTTGGAACTGCAGTGGTAAGATCTTCCTTCTTCTAGAGCCTCATTTTCCAATTACTCATCTTTTAAAATTCGTAGTGGGTTGAATGATTTATTAATTTAATTAAATCATCAGTGATTCAAGGTTATTCAAGACTCATGGTTCACATATACTGATCTCCTAACTCTAAGGTAGGTGGTTTGTTCCATTCCGTTGAAAGTCGATGAATTTTATGTTCAATTTTTCCAATAACCTTGAACGGGGTATTGTGCGTTTACCATTTTACCCCTGTGATTTTTCTACCATGCTACTATGCTTGTGTATAGGTTATTTGGATGAGAATAGTGTTGATTTTCAGGCATTTGATGTTTTTCCCATGCATGTTTTGTTTACGACTGTTTGGTCCTGTGTTTCTAGTTTTCTCATGCCTAGTTATTGTAGGGGGGAGTGTTGTATTCTGACATGCTTTTTATGTGTAGACTATTTTCCCATGTAGTTTTGTAGGTTTTCTTTTTCATATTATATTGTTATTCTCATTGACTTACACAGGGCCGAGAGAACCCAGTGTAGTAGAATCTAAGGGGATGGACTGAGTGTGCTTCCTCAGAGAGTCATTGAGTATTATAGACTATGAGGGGATAAACCGAGTGAGATTCTTCGGAGAGTCTTTGAACATTATAGACTATATGGGGATAGACTGAGGGTTCATCCTTAGAGAGTCTTTGAGCATTATAGTCTATAAGGGGATACACCCAGTGAGCTTCCTTAGAGAGGCTTTGAGCATTATAGAATATAAGGGGATATACCTAGTGATCTTTCTCATAGAGTCTTTGTTTTAATTGAATTACCTTGAACCACTCCAGGCTATAAGGGGAATTGACAGGGTGCGCTTCCTCAAAGAGTCTATGAACGGCCTGGTCTATAAAGCTAATTGACCGAGTGTGCTTCCATAGAGAGTACTAGACCTTGGGGCTATAAGGGGAATTGACCTTGTGAGCCTCCTCAGAGAGTGCTTGACTTACTTAGACTATAAGGGGAATTGACTGATCGTGATTCCTTAGAGAGTCATCATGTTTTCCTTTGACAGAACCAGAGGGGTTCGGCTGAGTGTACTACATAGTGGGTAGTTGTAATTGTTAGGTAGGACCGGAGGGGATGGCTGCAAGTACTTCCCAGGGGTTACCTGTTTCTGTATAGATTTTGATAAATATTAGACTGTGGACTATAACTGCTGAGTATTTTCCCCTATTTACTGCTTTCTATAATTTTAGATTCTATATATTCATTGACTATTAGGCATATATCTTTAGGTGGTTTCCTACTGGGATTTAGTCTCACAACCTCCTTGTGTCATTCTTTTGGGAAAAACAGATTATATTTTTGTAGGTATACATAAGGGAAAGAGCCCTTCTACTTTAGGTTCTTGATTGACTGTGAAGCTAGAGAGCATGGGACCAAGCCCAGGATTGCGATGTTGAGGAGTTTTTTATCTATTTTTCGTTCTTACATTGGTTTAGTACTATTGTATTCCAGTATTGTGGTTTGTTTTGCTGTTTTATTATACATATATGTATCATGTATCATTTATATATATCTACTCCATCTGTTTATCTCTTATAGTCATCCACTGTTTACTTCTGTATGGATTATTACTGCTTCTGTTGTTTTGTGTTTTTTACTTCCGATGTGTACTATTCCAATGATGTCATAGTTTTTCTACTATCACTCCCAAGGCCCATGCTTCTAGTCGGCAACCTTTGCCATTTGGGGAAATGCGCTTGAAGCCATGTGACCAACCGGGTACGGGGTGCCTATGGGAGGCTTCCAGAACAGGGACATTACAAAGTGGTATTAGTGGGTTTTCATTTCTTCTTGACTTACTATTTGGAGCATGTAGCCAGGGATATGATATAATTGGTAATTAGTAATAAGTTGTGCTTGGGAATAGCTAACCCGTGTACAGGGAAAATCCAAATTACCTTGATTATTGAAAATTTGATGATTTTGCAATTTACAGTTTATTTGATTTCACCGATGAGTGATTCACATGTTTTGTACTGTTATCTTTGAGGTTATTGAGGTTCTATTTCTATCGCAAACCAATGAGATGTGGGTATTTCATCTCTTACATCATATAAGAACTTGCTATAAATCACATTCCATGCATTCTTGACATGAAATTTAGGGTGCATTACCAATTTCATGTTGTTGTGATAGTTGTTGTGTAGATTATGCATGCTGTTGTGATATATGATTTGATAGAATACCTCATTTTGATAGGTATTACTTGGTATAAGTACATGTTTGAATGAACGCTAAATTTTGGTTCTTGAGGTGTGTGGGCCCTCATGAATCAGAACTTGGTGGACCATTGACTTGTTTTCCTTGTATATGACATGTGTATGATGCCAGACTTTGATTTTGGGGGGGGGGGGGGGGTTGGGCCCACAAGGATCATAAATTGGCACCTTATTATTATTAATTTGTGTTTTCTGGGTTCCAGAGCAGTTTCTGAGGCTAATTTCCAGAAAAAACTATAATACACAACATGTACTTTATGAATACACGCCGTTTAGTCTGTAAACGTGTCACTAACTGTGTGGGCATGGGCACGAGGTTGTGAAAAATCTTGCAAGAACACTCCATGTATATTTTGAACATGTCGTGTTTTAGTGACCGTGTGTATACCCAAGTGACTAACGACACAGATGGATGAAACTTGAAATGTACACGTGGTTTCATGATTGAACACACCATGTCGTGCAACCTAAGTATCCAGCCGTGTAAAAAACCACACGGGTCATACAAAAATCTTCGAGTACACGCCCATCCCACATGGAGCACGCCTTGTAGAGTGAGCCTTGTAGCCGGTCGTGTAACTAACAACATGGGTTGTTGAAACATTTCTAATACACACCGTGTAGTCTTTGGTTGAGAGTACCATGTGGGTTAGATGTGTAAGGGGACCCAGGCAGGAAAATAGAGTTCAAGTACACGTCGTGTTTATGGAAAACAATTCGTGTTTTGAGGTGTTACATGACCATTTGTGGAAGGAGTATATGCCCATGTGAATGACTAAAGAGAACACATCATGTAGTTTCTATACACACAGTGTAGTCATGTTTTGTTAATATTGGATGCTTTCCTTCTCATGTTCCTTCTATTCACTTCAATGTTTTAGTTCCTATTAAACCTGATCTTAGGTGTGCGTTTGACCTTGCAGATTCCAACAACCGATAATTCCTCCGGTTGTATGCCAGTTACAGGGCGATGATAATACGCTAGATATGGATGATCAGTGACTTCATGTCGATAGTCCAGTTGTGCCAGTCTTTCCACAACTAGTTATACAGAACACATGAGTCGATATTCCGTTTAGGGAGGGTTTTCTGAGGATGATGCAGACTTTTCATGGATCACCATCTCCTTCCCCATCAATAGAATAATTGACAGGGGTCTTTCAACATAATAATCCTTCTACTTTCTGAGGGGATGGAAGACACCAGGCTACCGAGTCATGGCTGGAACCACGCTGATGATTTTCAGGCATATAAAGATACCTCTAGTGAAGAGGGTGAAGCTCGCTACCTATATTCTTAGGGACTCCACCAATTGTTGGTGGGAGGTGATATCACAGGTGGTACACCGTCAAATTATGGATTGGGATGAGTTTCGACACATCTTCTATGATTGCATCTATCGAGAGACAATGAGGGCTGATTGTGCCCAGGATTTTATGATTCTGGAGCAGGGTACTATTTCTGTTAGGGAGTATTTCTCTCGCTTCACCGAGCTACAACGTTTCACACATATTCCAGGAGGTGATGAGTTGTTATTTTCATCGATGTTTGAGGATGGTCTAAGCCACAACATCCGATCACAGGTGAATATCTTCAGGATGACTTCGATATCCTCTTTCGTCAACTAGGCACTGATCACATAGCACAATCTTAGGGAATCTAGAGCAGTAAACCAGGAGGTTCGACATCCAGATTTAATGTTCACCCTACTGATAGCAGGAAATGTCGTAGAGATTCTACACAAGGAGATAAGTGTAGGAGTGAAGATTCATCAGGTCGCCAGGTAGTATGAAACCAGTGCGAGAGTAGCGGGTATACTAGGCCACAGTGCCAGAGAGACCCAATGGAGTGCCGATCATTCTGCAATATGGGCCATCATCAGTGTTTTTGTCAGATATTATCACCAGAAGCTGGTGATAGGGGTTCATCTATGACTCCTTGTATAGGAGAAGAGCCACCAGTTTCTCATCAGTTTGGGAACTAGAATTCATTCGGACGTTCAGGCCGAGGTGGAGGTTGTGGTTGTGGTGGCCAGTCACCAGGCTATCAGTAATAGTAGGGTGGATCATCTCAGAGTGGTTAGTCAGGGTCATAGGGTTATGGAGTAGGCCAGAACTTTGTTGTGGAGCAGACCCACAAGATCAGGATCCCAGACCCTTTACATTTTGAGGTACGATACTAGTTGCCTCATATTTATCTTATGCTATTTTCGACATAGGGTATTTCCATTGTTTCATATGTGTTTCTGTCATGGAGATCCTTGGGATCTGTTTTTTTCTTCAGCCGATACCTTGACAGTGGACACTCCCTTGGGGATGAGAACATCTAGTGTACATCAGTGCAAGGAGTTCCCTCTTTAGGTTGTTGTGTGTCACTTCCTTTGGGATCTCTATGTCCTAGAGATGTCCGACTATGATGTCATTCTTAGGATGTACTGGTAAGTTTTATTTTAGGTAGTTGTTTATTTCTATCATTGTAGGGTGAGTTTCATATCACAATAGGGTGTATCATTTCTTCATAAGGGAGAATGGAATGTCCAGGTGAGAAGAGATGGACCAGAGAATCATGGGTTAAGAGGAGTTACACACCATATTGCTAGACTATATCTGGATGATCAAGGGACTACATAATTATACTTTCCTCTAGGGTGGATTGTTTCAAGGATGTCTTTCCAGAGGACTTTTCATGTTTACCACCGTAGAGAGAGATAGACTTTTCGATTGAGCTTGCGCTAGGAGCCGAACCAGTTTCCATTAAACATTATAGGATGGCTACACCAGAGATTCAGAATCTCAATAAGCAGGTGGAGGATTTGCAGGCAAAGGGTTTCATCCAACACCATACTTCACCTTGGGGTTCACCTGTCCTTTTTTCAAAGAAGGCAGATGATACTCTCAGGCTTTTTGTGGACTATCGGATGTTGAACCAGTTGACGGTCATTAACTGATATCCCTTGCCCATGATTGATGATCTCTTGGATCATCTTTTAGGATCCCGAGTGTTCTAGAAGATCTAAATGAGTTACGGTTACCATCAGTTTCATGTTATACCATCTGATATACCTCTAACATCCTGTCGGAGCAGGTATGGTCTATACGAGTATTTGGATATTCCGTTCGGCCACACGAATGCGCCTACAGTTTTCATGGCACTGATGAATCGAGTGTTTCATCCATACTTTTATTCTTTCGTGGTTGTCTTCATGGATGATATCATGGTGTACTCTCACACTCAACAAGACCTTTTCACACATCTTGATATTATTTTGAGTACACTGAGAGAGCATCAGTTATATTCTACGCTCTCAAAATACCACATTTTGATAGACCAGATTCCCTTCTTGGGTTATGTTATCTCTAATACTGGAGTATCGGTAGACCCTAAGAAAGTTAGAGAAAATGTATCCTGGGAGCATCCGAATAACGTCTTTTGGGTACGAAGTTTTCTAGGGTCGGTTGGATACTACAGACGATTCATACATGACTTTTCACGCTTATCAGTGCCACTGACCGGCCTGACTAAGAAGGGTGTGAAGTTCTTGTGGTCAGATTCTTGTGAGACAGCCTTTTAAGAGATGAAAGGGTGGTTGATGTCAGCACCGATAGTAGTATTTCCAGAGCCGGGAAAGAGCTATATTGTTTACTATGATGCTTCTGATTTTGTGCTGGGGATGTGCTTATGCAGGGAGAATGAGTCATTGCGTACGAGTCTCAGCAGTTGGGGCCACATGAGAGGAATTAACCGACACACGATCTTGAGTTGGCAGCTGATGATCATGCCTTAAGCTCTTGGATACATTATCTTCTGGGAGATCATTTTGTGGTTTTCACCAACAAAAAAAGTGTTAAGTATATTTTCACTCAGCGTGACTTGAATTTGACGCAGCGAAGGTGGGATGAGTATCTTTAGTCCTTTGACTTTGAGATAGACTATACTCCTGGGAAAGGAAATGTTTTGGTTTATGCACTAAGCATTAGGACTCAGATATAGGAAGCTCAGGAGTCCAGCAGTGAGTGGCAGCTTATGGATATGTTCTATGAGATGCATTTGGAGGATCACGACAGATAGGGGAAGACGTTCCTTTTTTTCTATAGTTGTTTCCTCTACCCTTCTTGATTGAGTAAGAATGAGGAGGATATCATATTCCGAAGGCCTAGTCCTTCAGAAATGTGTTTCAAGAGAGGACCCTATTCCTGGATGGATCACAGGAAAGGATGAGATCTTGCATTTCCAGGGGCGCATATGGGTGCCATCAGCTATGCGCAAGGAGATAATGCAGGACTTTCATTACACAGTTTGGGATGTTCATTCTGGCATCCAAAAGATGTATCATGATCTACACTGTCAGTATTGGTGTCCAGGTATGAAGAGAGATGTTGCTAGATTCTTCTTGAGGTGTTCCACCTGTCAGTATGTGAACGTGGAGCATCAGCGACCAGCAGGGGTTTTATAGCTATTACCCATTCTAGAGTGGAAGTGGAATGATGTTGCGATGGATTTCGTGACTGGGTTGCTGAGGATCCCTAGAAGGAATGATGCAGTTTGGGTTGTCATTGACAGACTCATGAAGGTTTCTCACTTCTTACCGATCAAGCAGACCTTCAGTGTTGACCAGTTCAGACAATTTTATATTTGAGAGATTTTACTTCTACATGGGGTTCTGCACTACATTATTTCAGATAGGGATGCACATCTTACTTCTCGGGTCTGAAAGGGGATTCAGAAGGCTTTGGGTACATAGGTACTTTTGAGTACGACATACCATCCCCAGACATATGTCCAGTCCATGTGTATGATTCAGGTTCTTGAGGACATGCTCTGAGCATGTATTCTAGATTTTGGAGGTTCTTGAGAGAGACACATGCCTCTTGTAAAGTTTTCCTACATCAATAGTTTCCAGGAAAATATTCTGATGGCACCTTATTGGGATTTGTACGGTAGGCCATGACGATCAACCTTATGTTGGCTGGAAGAAGGAGAGAAAACTATCCTGGGACTTCATCTTGTCCAGGATACCACATAACAAATAGATTTGATTTGGAAGAGGATGGATACTTCATAGTCTCGTCAGAAATCTGATGATGATCATGAGAGAAGACCACTGGAGTTTGAGGTCGGGGATCAGGAATTCTAGCGTGTGACACCATGTTTGGGACACATAAGGATTAGGTATAACGACCCATACTTTACATACATTGTTATTTCTTAAAAATTGAAGCGAACTTATTAAAACATATAACAAAACCAGGAAAGTACCGTATAGGTATAGTGTCTTTAGAAACCGGGAAACATAAACAACTGGTTCATAAGTCATTTACACTATCTCCCATTTCTTACATCATATCTATAGTCCCTTTTGGCATATCTTACTTAATAACCTTCTTCCTAATCTGGGGAATGAAAACATACAAAAGGGTGAGCTCAAATGCTCAGTAAGGGTAAACAAAAGAAATATCAATCACATCATATTCATAGGAAAATAACTTTTTGAAACCGTAACATGAAAAAGAGATCATAATTTCATAACATGGGATAAATCATAGTAGTGAAATGTAATCACAATAATCATAACATAAAACATGAAGCTTTGTGGCATACACACATAATCACAGATAATCATTTCTTATTAGTCAAGACTCATTGCCAAGACTATCTTAGTGGAAAAAGTCCATATCTGACCCGAGTTCACTCCTTGTTTCAGTCCTGTTTCACTGAACCGGTTTAAACTACCGTTCCAGCCATGTCTATATCATGAGATATAAATGCTTTACCCCATGCATTGGAGGGAGATATAGGTCCCACCCATCTCATAATTATACCATTCTTATGTGTGCCACAAAATCAAAAAAAAATCATACATCATTGCATAACCCATGTAATAAAAATGGGATTCTTAAACATAATGACATCATAAAACAATTCATATAAGATAAAGGAATTCATAAAAATATTTCCATCACAAAATAATCAAATCATTGGAATAATAGGGATAGAAACAGAACCCTATATGCTCTTAGATGGAAAATAATTTTGATAAAACACATGAACTCCATTCTTGAGGAAAATATCCTTTCTACTTCAAAACAGTTTTCCTTTCTTAACATGTTATATATTTCTAAACTAAAATAAGTTGATTAAAAATAAACATGAAAACTTGTAAAGGATGCTTCTTGGAAATAATGTTTTAAAAATCCTTTCATTCTGTATAAGTTAAAAATAACATTCTTCTCATACTTTTGTCGAAAAAGTCAAAAAATACCTCGTACGAAAAACGACAAAAGATTCCTTTCATATCCTTTACTAAAAACTCACCGAAGGGTAAAATTGGATTTAAACAATTGTAGGTGGATGGAAAAAATATTACATATTGAGGAAACATGGATGTGGATGATAAAATACACCCCAGTAAATTCCAAAGTATAAACAATCTCGGATAAAAATGAGATTGTGATATTTCCCTTACCTTAGGTCCGATTTGCTTCATAAGTGTCCGAACATCCTATATAATGATTTAAATAATGTCATTGACTTATTAAAGAATCATATTCATTGTTATTATATCATATATGGTTCACTTATGACTTTATATTACCCGTTCTTTTGTAAATTCATGTTTAAATAGCGTTTTGGGTAAAATCATCTCATTTGTCGTTCGTGTTTTAACTTGTAATTATTTATATGATTACTTAGATCATGATTACTTAAATCCAGAATGTAAAACATGATTTATATAATATATATTCAGAATATACATATATTTAATGGATCGATAAATGGAATGAAATACACCGTTCATGGAGACGGTAGGTCGTACGTACGCATGAACGTTGTTTTCGTTTTCTTATTGAATTGAGTGGAATTAACTAGATGACATAAATATATATATATATATACATAAATGAAGTAGTATTATTATTTCATATATTTCATGATTACTTATTATATATTCTTTATAATCATTCATGAATTGTTAACGTGGAGAATGAATCTCATCGTGTCGTGGAGACCGTAGTCCGTACGTACGCACGATCGATGATATCGTTCTCATGATCGTTGAATTGTATTGGAGTGTATGTATACTATTTCAGAATAAATATAACTTTACAATTTTCATATATTGTCATTATTTACACCATTATACCCATCCAATTAAGGTGGTGGTGGAAAATAGATTACACCACGACGTGGAGACGGTATTCCGTACGTACGCACACGTGGTGATTTCATTTTCTGTAGGATTGATAGATGGTGAAATAGGGTTAATTCATACTTATAATAAAATATCAGTATATTAGTGACACTGATGTTATTACTTCATAATGAAAAAACCTAAGAAGATGAAGTGGAAGAAGAAATAAAGTTGAAAGAATTGGTAACGGACATTACCTCTTCTTTGAAGCACCTCTTTGAGACCACCTTTTAGGGAACTAAAATTGGTCTTTGAAGAAGACCAAAACATCTAGAATATTTCTAGGGAAGTGGAGAGGAGAAATTGGCAGGGTTTGGCCGAGCTGGAGAGCTCAAATTGGTGTGAGGTGGAGAGGGTGGAGGTGCCCTTTTATAATGGAGGAGAGGGGCACCTTTGGAATAACTAAAAATATTATTTTATTATAAAGTAAAATTCGGTTTTTAATAGCTCCAAATTGATATATTTAGAATCTAAGGTGGTTATGGGTAGAAATACTCTCATCCAATATAATTTAGACAAGTTTAGGTCATTATATTAACCTTATCATTTAGTTTTAACTCTTAGTTAATTAAATTGACATTAACCATGTAACTTTGTATTTTTATATTATATAGTTAATAAACATACCATATACATCCAAGAGACCCCAAAGTGGTCCATTAATGATACACCTATCATGATATAAGGATCATGGCAGAACCGTATATTTTTAGGAATAAAATAACAATTAATAATACAATATTTGTTTTAAAAACTATTTTATGTCAATTTTGACACTATATAGTAATTGATTTTTGTGAAAATAATAACAGAATGATTAGTTCGAAAAAAGTTAATTAAATAAATAATAACATGTCATATTAACCTATAAAATTAGTGGAATTCAAAAAAAGTCTCAAATTATATTTATTTGGGTATTTATAACATCAATTATGTCAATATTTCATTAATAAGATAATTACTGCATCATCTTTGTGTCCTAAATAAAATAACTTACTTAAAGTCTAGAAAATTACTAATATAGTATCATTATGTAGGAAATATTTTTATCTTTCTAATGAATATTTATAGTTTAATTTATCTTATGTATAAACCTTTATTAAAAATGATTTAGTTATGAAACATTGATTTTAACTATTTTAACCCTTCATTAAATAAATTAATAATAAATTACCTAATCTAATCCAAGTGGGCCTAAATGGTCATATTTTATTCCTAAGGTTGTTTTTGGTAGAATTAAACTTATCCAATAGAATTACGACATGTGTTAGGGTAATAGTAATAACATTTTTACCCTTATTACCCTATTTACTTTTAACCGTGGTAAATAAAAGTAAAATGTTACTATTCACCAAAAATTATTTTCACCTCATTTAACCACATTTTACTTACTAAAAACAATTGTGCCTCTTGGATTTTTGAAATTCCACTCACAGAAGTGGTAAAATTATGTTTTATGAAAAATTCATTTTTTTAACTACCACTTAGTGGTTTCACTATTCATCAAAAATTGAAAGTTTTTAGAAAAATACCAAAATTTCACCCTAGGCTAATTTTGATATTACGAATCAAAAAATGAAGTCAATTTTGAAAAAAAAAATTACAAAATTCTAAAAAGTGGTTATTACTATTCATAACAGCTAGTTTTAATAATATGTTAATAGCATATCGTTGTTTTGTGAAACTCGGTATTGCGTACGACGCAAGCTATCGAGGAAGGTCACGATTGTGTGTAAAGAAAGCTGAGAAAGTGTTGTGTGTAGTAAAATATCACTTTGATGACTTATATAACATAAAAGTCTTGGGTGTTACATTCTACCCCCCTTAAAATAAATTTTTCCCTCGAAATTCGTCACTTTGTAACAAACAGATGAGGATACCTCTCCCTCATCATATCCTCAAGCTCCCATGTAGCTTCTTCTAATTAAAGGTTCCTCCATAAAACTTTCACCAATCGAGTGGACTTGTTTCGTAGAACTTTTTCGCTACGATCCAGAATCTCTATCGTCTGTTCTTCATAAGAAAGATCTTTCTCCAGCGGTACAACTTCTGAGCTGAGTACATGTGAAGGATCAGGTATGTACTTTCTCAGGAGAGATACATGGAACACATCATGAACTTGAAAGAGATTCGGTGGAAGCGCAAATCGGTAAGCTACCTTACCAACATGATCCAGTATTTTTAAAGGACCGATATATCTAGGGCTCAACTTCCCCTTCTTTCCAAATCTCATGACCCTCTTCCATGGAGATATTCGTAAGAACACTTTACCACCCACTTCAAAATCTAGGTCTTTTCTTCGATTTTCGGCATAACTATTCTGTCTACTCTGAGATGCTCTTATGTGTTGTTGAATAGATTAGACCTCTTCTGCCATCTCATCAACATGATCAGGTCCTAATAGCTTTCTTTCCCCAACTTCATCCCAGCAAGTTTGAGTCTTGCATTTCATTCCATAGAGAGCTTCATAAGGATCCATCTATATACTGGCTTGAAAGCTATTATTATAAGAAAATTCCACCAAAGGTAGGTGTTGATCCCAACCTCCTTTGAAATCCATAGAGAAGCTCTCAACATATCTTTCAGAGTTTGAATTGTTCTCTTAGACTAACCGTATGTCTGAGGATGATAATCAGTGCTGAAACTCAACTCTATATCCAGAGTATGCTGAAGACTTCGCCAGAACATTGAGGTAAACCTTAGATCCCAATCAGATATCATAGAAAGTGGTACTCCATGCAATCTTACCACTTCCTTTACATATATCCTGGAAAGATTATCTAGAGAGAAATCCTCTCTAATATCAATGAAGTGTGCAGACTTTGTAAGACGGTCAACTATGACCCAGATAGCATTATTGCCTTTGGATGTTTTAGGAAGTCATGTGACAAAGTCCATAGTGATGATTTCCCATTTCCATTCTGTTATGGGTAATGGTTGTAACATCCCCTTAAATTTCTGTCTCTCAGCTTTAACTTGCTAACAAACCAAGCATCGAGAGACATATTCAGCAACATCTCTTTTCATGCCATCCCACCAGAAGTACTCTTTCTGGTCCCTATACATCTTCGTGCTTCCAGGATGAATAGAGAATGAAGAACTATGAGCCTCATCCAACAACTCCTTATTTAATTCGAGGATGGGAGGAACACAAACCTGATTTCTGAACTTTATTATCCTATCACAATCAAGGTTGAATTCAGTAACATTTCTCACCTTCTTTTGTAACTCGACATCTTCTTTCTGTGCCTCTTTAATCATCACATGTATAGGTGGTTGAACATTCATTTGATAAAGATACGATTTTTCCCCTTTAATTATAACTCCACGATCCATCCTTTGTGAATCCATAACTTTTGGTTCTTTTGTGATCCTTATCAGGGATAAATTGGCATGGTCTTGTCGACTTAATGCATCTGCCACCTTGTTTGCCTTCCCATGGTGGTAATGAATTGAGTAGTCGTAATCCTTAATCAGCTCCAACCATCTTCTATGGCACATATTCAGCTCCTTTTGTGTGAAAATATACTTTAAACTTTTATGATCAGTATAAATGTCACACCTTTCTCCATAAAGATAATGCCTCCAAATCTTTAATGTAAAGATTACCGCAGCTAACTCCAAATCATGAGTTGGGTAATTTTGTTCATGTATTTTCAACTGTCGTGAGGAATAATCTATCACCATATAATTTTTCATAAGAACACACCCCAATCCCTTCTTGGATTCATCACTCTAGATCACAAACCTTTCTACACTACAAGGCAGTGTGAGCACAGGTTCACTAGATAACCTTCTTTTCAACTCCTTGAAATTCTCTTCACATTCCTCCGTCCAAACAAACTTAACTCCTTTCCGAGTCAACATGGTGAGTGGATTAGATAATCGTGAAAAATATTTCACAAAACGTCGATAATATCCAGCCAAACCAAGAAAACTTCGGATCTCAGTTACTGTTGTTGGTCTCGACCATCTTTCGATAACCTCTGCTTTTGCTGGATCCACAGATATCCCCTCTTTTGAGATTATGTGACCCAAAAATGAAACTCTTTGAAGCCAAAATTTACACTTGGTAAATTTGGCATAAAGCTTCTCTTTTCTCAGGGTCTTCAATATAATTCTCAAGTGATCTTCATGTTCTTCCTTGCTCTTTGAATACACAAGAGTATTGTCTATAAAGAATACCACAAACTGATCATGATAGACTCTAAAGACTCTATTCATCAGATCCATGAAGATAGCAGGGGCATTAGTAAGACCAAATGGCATCACTATAAATTCATAGTGTCCATACCTTGTAAGGAAAGCCGTCTTTGGTATATCCTCCATTTTGACCCTTAATTTGAGGTACCCTGAATGAAGATCAATCTTGGAAAAGTATTGAGCTCCGCGTAGTTGGTCAAATAGGTCCTCAATGCGGGGGAGAGGATATTTGTTCTTGATTGTGGTCTTGTTATGTTCTCGATAATCAATGCAGAGTCTCATTGATCCATCTTTCTTCTTAACAAATAGAACAGGTGCTCCACAAGGTGATGCACTAGGGAGTATGAATCCCTTATCAAGATTATCTTGGAGTTTCTTCTTCAATTATTGAAAGTCAATTGGGGCCATTTTATAAGGTGACTTTGAAATAGGCAAAGCACCCGATATGAGTTATATTGAAAATTCAACTTCACGATTTGGTGGAAGACCCGAAAATTCCTCTAGAAAGCCATCATAAAACTCTAGTACAATGGGCATATTATTAATCGTGAGTTTCTCACCAACCATTTGAGATAAATAATCTTCATTTATTGGAATCAAGACCCATAAGATGGATGAAATTTCCACTAGAAGGTTATGTTCATCCTTGCATTGATAGATGATCATAGATTGATCTGGAATATGAAATGTGACTTCCCTTATTTGGAAATTGATATGAGCTCCATATAAAGAAAGCCAATCCATGCCAAGAATCACATAAAATTCCACTTTAGTAAGGATCACAAGATTTGCAGGAAGCACTTTCCCACAAACATCAATCAGAGAAGAATTATAAACTTTTGATGTGACTTTTGTGCCATTAGGTGTTGTCACAGCTAACTCAACATCTAATTATTGAGGTAATACAGTGATACCCTTATAAAATTATTCATAAATAAAAGAGTGGGTGGATCCCGAATCAAATAAAACATTTTCTACTTTATAGTGGATGGTAAGTGTACCTTTCACCACATCGTTATCGTACTCCACATCACTGATAGAAATTGCATGTGCATTCCTTTGTCATCAGCCTTATGATTTTGTGGATGTCGATCATCATCAACAACCCTTGTATTAGGGCATTTATTGGCATAATTCCCCATCTCCTTGCATTTGTAACATTGAAGTGTTGGAGGTGCACTCTGTGTATCCTTTTCATTGTTCGCATCACTAGACATATTCTTCCCATCATTGTGGCATTCAAATGCCCGATGACCTTCCCTTCCACATTTGAAACATTTACTTGTCTCTTTAAGAAAACTCCCTGCATGTTTCTTTCCACGCATTGAGAATAAGGGAAAAATCATCTTCTTTTCAGTGTTCTCTTTAGATTTTTCTTTGAATTCCATTTTCCTCTTCTTATCAAACCCATATGACTGATGGGTTACTCCAATCTCCATCTAGACTTTGAGAGCACATCGAACGATTTTCTCATAGCTGTTGAAGTCCCTTATGGCTAACTCCCTTTGAAAACTTGGTTTTAAGCCACTAAAGAATTGATCGATCTTACTCTCAGGTTAGATAATAATACCAAAAGCGTACCTTGAAAGTCTTGTAAAAGTTTCTTCATAGGTACCAACAGATTCATCATCCTTTATCTTTAGTTCAAGAAACTCCTTCTCCATCTTTGTTTGGAGAATACGAGGGAAGTACTTATTAAAAAATAATTTCTTGAACTCATCCCATTCCATTAACTCAATTTCATCTCTTGGCCTCGTATTCTTGATAAGATTCTACCATTGATCAGAATCACCTTCCAAACGATACACTGCTAAGATGACTTTATCATGTTCAGAACATTAATGAAATGAAAATATCATTTCAGTAGTACTGATACGTTGTTCAAAAACTAATGGATCCGTAGACCCGCTGAATGAGGGTGGACACTGCCTCATGAAGGATTCAACAGAATGTTGCTCCTTCCTTTGCTCGTTTGGAAGTCCTGCATGATTCATAGCTTTAGAATGTTTTGTGAGCATGGCTAAAAAATATTTCATTCCATTTACCATAAAGTTTGGTTACTCAGGGGGACAATCATTATAACGACCCATACATTACATACATTGTTAATACTTCGAAATTGAAGCACACTTATTACAACATATGACAAAACCACAATGGACCGTATAGGTATAGTGTCTTTAGAAACTGGGAAACATAAACAACTGGTTCATAAATCTTCTACAGTGTCTCCCATTTATTTCATCATATCTAGGGTCCCTTTTAGCATATTCTACTTAATATCCATCTTCCTGACCTGGGGAAAAGAAAACATAAAAGGGTGAGCTCAAATGCACAACAAGGGCAAATAAAGGAAATAAAAATCATATCATATCTTTTTGAAAATCAAAACCTGCAAAAGAGATCATAATATCTTATCATGGAATAAATCATAGAAGTGAAAATGAGATCCCCATAATCATAACATAAAACTTGAAACTTTGTGGCATGCACACATAATCATGGAAATCATTTCTTGTTAGTCATGACTCATTGCCAAGACTATCTTAGTGGACAAAGTCCCTTTCTGAACCGAGTTCACTCCTCGTTTCAGTCCTGTATCACTGAACCGAAATAACCTTCCGTTCCAGCCATATCTATCTCATGAGATATAAAATCTTTACCCAATGCATTGGAGGGAGATATAGGTCCCACCCATCTTATAATGAATCCTTTCTTATCTGTGCCACATAATCATAAAACATACATCATCGCATAAAACATGTAACAAAAATGGGATTCTTGAAACATCATGACATCATAAATCAATTCATATAAGATAAAGGAATTCATAAAAATAATTTCATCACAACATGAACAAATCAATTTAATAATAGGGATAAAAACAGAACCCTTTATTATCTTAGATGGAAAATAATTTTGATAAAACACTTGAACTCCATTCTTGAGGAAAATATCCTTTCTTCTTCAAAAACATTTTTCCTTTCATAACATTTCATACAACATTAAAATAAAAGAAGTTGATTAAAAATAAACTTGAAAACTTGTAAAGGAAGCTTCTTGGATTTAATGTTTTAAAAATCCATTCATTCCGTATAAGTTAAAAAAACATTCTTCGTACTTTTGTCGGAAAAGTCAAAAAGTACCTCGTACGACAAAAGATTCCTTTCATACATATTACTAAAAACTCAACGAAGGGTAAAAATGGATTTAAACAATTGTAGGTGGATGGAAATAATATTACGTATTGATGAAACATGGATGTGGATGATAAAATACACCCCAGTAAATACTTACGAATAAACAATCTCAGATAAAAATGAGATTGTGATATTTCCCTTACCTTAGGTCCGATTTTCTTTGTACGTGTCCGAAGCTCCTGTATAATGGTTTAAATAATGTTATTGACTTATTCCAGAATCATACATATTGATATTATATCATATATGGTCATATTATTAGCTTCTTGTTAGTAATATTTCATTGTTACTTGTTACTCGGGTCTTTATAACATTTTGTTCTTATGCGTGTTTTGTCGAATAAATTCTTATTCATATCTTTAGGTTATAGATAATTCATTTACAGAATGGTATTAGTGTAGTATATACCATATTCATTCATTCAATTCATTTATATAATCATTATGAAATGAAGATCATGTAGAACGAGTCGCATCACATCGTGGAGACGGTATTCCGTACGTACGCACGAGTGATGATATCGTTCCTATGATCGTGGAATTGTATTGGAGTATATATATATTATTTCAGTATCAATATTACTTCATAATAATTATATATAGTTACTCATTACACCATTATACCCATCCTTGTAAGGTGATGGTGGAAAATAGATTACACCACGGCGGGGAGACGGTATTCCGTACGTACGCACGCGCGGTGATTTCATTTTTCCGTAGGATGGATAGAAGGTGAATTATGGTTGTTTCATATTTATAATAACATATCAGTATGTAAGTAATACTGATGTCATTACTTTATCATGAAACAACTAAAGAAGAAGAAGTTGAAGAAGAAATAAATTGAAAAGATCGGTAATGGATATTACCTCTTCTTTGGAACGCCTCTTTGAATCCTCCACTTAAGGAACTAAGATTGGTCTTTGGAGAAGACCAGGACCTCTAGAATTATTCTAGGGAAGTGGAGAGGAGAAAATGGCAGGGGTTGGCCGAGCTTGAGTGCTCAAATTGGTGTGAGGAGGAGGGGGAGGAGGTGCCCTTTTATAAGGGAGGAGAGGGGCACCTTAGGAATATCTCAAAATATTATTTTATATTAAAGTCAAAATCGGTTTATAATGGTTCCAAAGGGTCTTATTTCGAAGATAAAGTGGGGATGGGTCGAAATCCTATCAACCAATAGGATTTAAACAAGTTTATGGTATTATTTTAACCTTATCAATTAGATTTAACTCTAAGTTAATTAATTTTACTTTTACCGTGTCTTTTTGTTTTCTTTCACTATATGGTTAATACACTTACTATAACATGCCAAACGAACCCCAAATTGTTTATTATTAATATATATATCCTTATCTAAGTAATTTGGCCGAACCTTATATTTTTAGGAATAAAATAACAATTAATAATATAATATTTGATTTAAAAACTATTTTGTGTCAATTTTGACACTATTTGATATATGATTTTTGTGAAAGTCATAACAGAATTATATGTTCGAACAAAGTTGATTAAATAAACATTAATATATCATAGTAACCTATAAAATTAGTGGAATTTATAAAAAGTCTTAAATTACATTTATTTTGGTATTTATATTATCAATTGTGTCAATATTTCATTAATAAGATAATTACTGCATCATCTTTGTGTCAGAAATAAATTAAATTATTTGATGTCTAAAAATTACAAATAAAATACCATCATGTAGGAAATATTTTTAGCTTTCTAATGAATATTTAAAATTGAATTTATCTTATGTATAACCCCATATTAAAAATGATTTACTTATTAAACATTGATTTTAACTATTTTAACCCTTCTTTAAATAAATTAATAATAAATGTCCTAATCTAATCCAAGTGGGCCTAAATGGTCATATTTTATTCCTAAGTTTGTTTTTGGTCGAATTACACTTGTCCAATAGAATTAGGACATGTGTTAGGGTAATATTAATATCATATTTACTCT
This sequence comes from Viscum album, assembly GCA_963277665.1. Lineage (NCBI taxonomy): Eukaryota > Viridiplantae > Streptophyta > Magnoliopsida > Santalales > Viscaceae > Viscum > Viscum album. The sequence continues at coordinate 1,435,041,527 of OY728141.1, forward strand.
TAGTTACCCTATTTACTATTAACCGCGGTAAAAAAAAGTAAAAAGTTACTATTCACCAAAAAATTATTTTTATCTCATTGAACCACATTTTACTTACTGATATCAACCGTGTCTGTCGGATTTTCGAAATTCCATTCACAGAAGCGGTAAAATTAAGTTTTATGCAAAATTCAGTTTTTAACCTACCACTTAGTGGTTTCACTATTCATCAAAAAATGAAAGTTTTCAGAAAAATACCAAAATTTTACCCTAGGCTAATTTTGATATTCTGAGTCCAAAAATGAAGTCCATTTTGAAAAATCAAATTTATAAAATTTCAAAAAGTGGTTATTACTATTCACAACGGCTAGTTTTAATAGCATATTGTTGTTTAGTGAAACTCGGTATTGCGTACGACGCAAGCTATCGAGGAAGGTCGCGATTGCGTGTAAAGCAAGCCAAGCAAGTGTTGTGTAGAAAAAGATTTCTTTGATGATTTATATAAAATAAAAGTCACTGGTGTTACATTCTACCCCCCTTAAAAAGAATTTCGCCCTCGAAATTCGTCACTTTGCAACAAACAGATGAGGATACTTCTCCCTCATCATATCCTCAAGCTCCCATGTAGCTTCTTCAAATTGGTGGTTTCTCCATAAAACTTTCACCAAGCGAGTGGTCTTGTTTCGTAGGACTTTTTCGCTACGATCCAGAATCTCTATCGGCTGTTCTTCATAAGAAAGATCTTGCTCCAGCGGTACAACTTCTGAGCTGAGTACATGTGAAGGATCTGGTATGTACTTTCTCAGGAGAGATACGTGGAACACATCGTGAACTTGAGAGAGATTCGGTGGAAGCGCCAATCGGTAAGCTACCTTCCCAACACAATCCAGTATTTCGAAAGGACCGATATATCTAGGGCTCAACTTCCCCTTCTTTCAAAATCTCATAACCCTCTTCCAGGGAGATATTCGTAAGAACACTTTATCACCCACTTCAAACTCTAGGTCTTTTCTTCGGTTGTCGGCATAACTTTTCTGTTGACTCTGAGCTGCTCTTATGTGTTGTTGAATAGATCTGACCTTTTCTTCCATTTCATCAACGAGATCAGGTCCAAATAGCTTTCTTTCCCCAACTTCATCCCAGCAAGTTGGAGTCCTGCATTTCTTTCCATAGAGAGCTTCATAAGGAGCCATCTGAATACTGGAGTGAAAGCTATTATTATAAGAAAATTCCACCAAAGGTAGGTGTTGATCCCAACCTCCTTTGAAATCCATAGAGCAAGCTCTCAACATATCTTCTAGGGTTTGAATTGTTCTCTCAGACTGACCGTCTGTCTGGGGATGATAAGCAGTGCTGAAACTCAACTCTGTATCCAGAGTATGCTGAAGACTTCGCCAGAACTTCGAGGTAAATCTCGGATCCCGATCAGATATAATAGAAAGTGGTACTCCATGCAATCTTACCACTTCCTTTACATATATCCTGGCAAGCTGATCGAGAGAGAAATCCTCTCTAATAGGAATGAAGTGTGCAGACTTTGTAAGACGATCAACTATGACCCAGATAGTATTATTGCCTTTGGATGTTTTAGGAAGTCCTGTGACAAAGTCCATAGTGATGTTTTCCCATTTCCATTCGGGTATGGGTAATGGTTGTAACATCCCCTTAGACTTCTGTCTCTCAGCTTTAACTTGTTGACAAACCAAGCATCGAGAGACATATTCAGCAACATCTCTTTTCATGCCATCCCACCAGAAGTACTCTTTCAGGTCCCTATACATCTTCGTGCTTCTAGGATGAATAGAGAATGGTGAACTATGAGCCTCATCCAGCAGCTCATTCTTTAATTCGGGGATGGGAGGAACGCAGACCCGATTCCTGAACTTTATTATCCCATCACAATCAAGGTTGAATTCAGGAACATTTCTCACCTTCTATTGTAACTCGACATCTTCTTTCTGTGCCTCTTTAATCTTCACATGTATAGATGGTTGAACATTTATTTGAGAAAGATAAGATTTTTCCCCTTCCATTATAATTCCAAGATCCATCCTTTGTAAATCCATAAATATTGGATCTTTTGTGATCCTCATCATGGATAAACTAGCATGGTCTTGTCGAATTAATGCATCTACCACCTTGTTTGCTTTCCCAGGGTGGTAATGGATTGAGCAGTCATAATCCTTAATCAGCTCCAACCATCTTCTTTGACGCATATTCAATTCCTTTTGTGTGAAAATATACTTTAAACTTTTATGATCAGTATAAATATCACACCTTTCACCATAAAGGTAATGCCTCCAAATCTTTAATGCAAAGATTACCGCAGCCAACTCCAAATCATGTGTTGGGTAATTTTGCTCATGGATTTTCAACTCTCGTGAGGCATAAGCTATCACCATATCATTTTGCATAAGAACACACCCCAATCCCTTCTTGGATGCATCACTGTAGATCACAAACCATTCTCCACTACAAGGCAGTGTGAGCACAGGTGCACTGGATAACCTTCTTTTCAACTCCTTGAAATTCTATTCACATTCCTCTGTCCGGACAAACTTAACTCCTTTCTGAGTCAACTTGGTGAGTGGATTAGATAATCGTGAAAAATCTTTTACAAAACGTCGATAATATCCAGCCAAACCAAGAAAACTTCGGATCTCAGTTACTGTTGTTGGTCTTGACCATCTTTCGATAACCTCTGTTTTTGCTGGATCCACAGATATCCCCTCTTTTGAGATTATATGACCCAAAAATGCAACTTTTTGAATCCAAAATTCACACTTGGTAAATTTGGCATAAAGCTTCTCCTTTCTCAAGGTCTTCAATATAATTCTCAAGTGATCTTCATGCTCTTCCTTGCTCTTTGAATAGACAAGAATATCGTCTATATAGACTACCACAAATTGATCAAGATAGTCTCTAAAGACTCTATTCATTAGATCCATGAAGATAGCAGGGGCATTAGTAAGACCAAATGGCATCACTATAAATTCATAGTGTCCATACCTTGTACGGAAAGCCGTCTTTGGTATATCCTCCCTTTTGACCCTTAATTGATGATACCTTGAACGAAGATCAATCTTGGAAGAGTATTGAGCTCCGCGTAGTTGGTCAAATAAGTCATCAATGCGTGGGAGAGGATATTTGTTCTTGATAGTGACCTTGTTAAGTTCTCGATAATCAATGCAGAGTCTCATTGATCCATCTTTCTTCTTAACAAATAGAACAGGTGCTCCCCAAGGTGACGCACTAGGGCGTATGAATCCCTTAGCAAGATTCTCTTGGAGTTGCTTCTTCAATTCCTGCAACTCAATTGGGGCCATTCTATAAGGTGTCTTTGAAATAGGCAAAGCACCCGGTACGAGTTCTATTGAAAACTCAACTTCACGATTTGGTGGAAGACCCGGAAATTCCTCCGGAAAGACATCATCAAACTCCCGTACAATGGGCATATTCTTAATCGTGAGTTTCTCACCAACCATTTGAGATAAATAACCTTCATTTAGTGGAATCAATACCCATAAGATGGAATAAATTTCCACTGGAAGGTTATGTTCATCCTTGCATTGATAGACGATCGTAGATTGATCTGGAATATGAAATGTGACTTCCCTTCTTTGGCAATCGATATGAGCTCCATGTAGAGAAAGCCAATCCACGCCAAGAATCACATAAAATTCCACTAAAGGAAGGATCACAAGATTTGCAGGAAGCACTTTCCCACAAACTTCGATCGGAGAAGAATTATAAACTTTTGATGCGATTGATGTGCCATTAGGTGTTGTCACAGCTAACTCAACATCTAATTGTTGAGGTAATACGGTGATACCCTTAGAAAATTCTTCAGAAATAAAAGAGTGGGTGGATCCAGAATCAAATAAAACATTTGCTACTTTAGAGTGGATGGTAAGTGTACCTTTCACCACATCGTTATCGTACTCCACATCGCTGATAGAAATTGCATGTGACTTTCCTTTGTCTTTAGCCTTAAGAGTTTGTTGACGTCGACCATCATCATCAACCCTTGGATTTGGGCATTGATTGGCATAATGCCCCATCTCTTTGCACTTGAAACATTGAAGTGTAGTAGGTTCATTCTGTGTATCCCTTCCTTTGTTTGCGTCATTAGACATCTTCTTCCCATTATCACGGCATTCAAATGCCCGATGACCTTCTTTTCCACATTTAAAACATTTACTTGTCCCTTTAAGACAACTCCCTCCATGTTTCTTTCCACACTTTGAGCATAAGGGAAAGTTCATCTTCTTTTCAGTGTGCTCTTTAGAGTTTCCTTTGAATTCCATCTTCCTCTTCTTATCAAACCCATGCGACTGATGGGTTACTCCAATCACCATCTCGACTTTGAGAGCACATCGAACGATTTCCTCGTAGCTATTGAAGTCCCTTATGGCTAACGCCCTTCGAAGACTTGGTTTTAATCCACTAAAGAATCGATCGATCTTACTCTCAGGTTGGATAATAATACCAGAAGCGTACCTTGCAAGTCTTGTAAAATTTGCTTCATAGGTACTAACAGATTCATCATCCCTTTGCTTCAGTTCAAGGAACTCTTTCTCCATCCTTGTTCGGAGAATACGAGGGAAGTACTTATTGAAAAATAAGTTCTTGAACTCGTCCCATTCCATAGACTCAATTTCATCCCTTTGCCTCGTATTCTTAATAAGATTCCACCATTGATCAGCATCTCCTTCCAAACGATACACTGCTAGGATGACTTTATCATGTTCAGAACATTGAAGAACTGAAAATATCTTTTCAGTAGTACTAATCCATTGTTCAGCAACTAATGGATCAGTAGACCCACTGAAAGAAGGCGGACGCTGCCTCATGAAGGATTCAACAGAATGTTGCTCCTTCCTTTGCTCGTTTGGAAATCCTGCATGATTCATAGCTTGAGAAAGTTGTGTGAGCATGGCTACAAGATTTTGCATTCCAGCTCCCATATCGTTTGGTTGCTCAGGGGGACAATCATTGCATTGCCCATTGCATTCCGCATTAACACGGTTCCTTCGGGTTCCAGCCATTGACTAAAACCAAGAAGAATAGTGTGAGCAACACTAATTATAATAGGAAACTACATAATTCAAGAATAAAATTTTCATGCTTAAGGTCTTATCCTAGGTTATTCAAGGACATTTCTAAAACACTAAGATTGTGTTCTATGCTTAGACTTATCCTTAGGGTTCTTACTAAGGCTTTCACATCCTAGTTTCCAAAAGTTGACTATACCTTTCCTCTGATACCAACTATAACGACCCATACTTTACATACATTGTTAATACTTCGAAATTGAAGCACACTTATTACAACATATGACAAAACCACAAAGGACCGTATAGGTATAGTTTCTTTAGAAACTGGGAAACATAAAAAACTGGTTCATAAATCTTCTACAGTGTCTCCCATTTATTTCATCATATCTAGGGTCCCTTTTAGCATATTCTACTTAATATCCATCTTCCTGACCTGGGGAAAAGAAAACATAAAAGGGTGAGCTCAAATGCTCAGCAAGGGCAAATAAAGGAAATAAAAATCATATCATATCTTTTTGAAAATGAAAACCTGCAAAAGAGATCATAATATCTTATCATGGAATAAATCATAGAAGTGAAAATGAGATCCCCATAATCATAACATAAAACATGAAACTTTGTGGCATGCACACATAATCATGGAAATCATTTCTTGTTAGTCGTGACTCATTGCCAAGACTATCTTAGTGGACAAAGTCCCTTTCTGAACCGAGTTCACACCTCGTTTCAGTCCTGTATCACTGAACCGAAATAACCTTCCGTTCCAGCCATATCTATCTCATGAGATATAAAATCTTTACCCAATGCATTGGAGGGAGATATAGGTCCCACCCATCTTATAATGAATCCTTTCTTATGTGTGCCACATAATCATAAAACAGACATCATCGCATAACAGATGTAACAAAAATGGGATTCTTGAAACATCATGACATCATAAATCAATTCATATAAGATAAAGGAATTCATAAAAATAATTTCATCACAACATGAACAAATCAATTTAATAATAGGGATAAAAACAGAACCCTTTATTATCTTAGATGGAAAATAATTTTGATAAAACACTTGAACTCCATTCTTGAGGAAAATATCCTTTCTTCTTCAAAAACATTTTTCCTTTCATAACATTTCATACAACTTTAAAATAAAAGAAGTTGATTAAAAATAAACTTGAAAACTTGTAAAGGAAGCTTCTTGGATTTAATGTTTTAAAAATCCATTCATGCCGTATAAGATAAAAAAAACATTCTTCGTACTTTTGTCGGAAAAGTCAAAAAGTACCTCGTACGACAAAAGATTCCTTTCATACATATTACTAAAAACTCACCGAAGGGTAAAAATGGATTTAAACAATTGTAGGTGGATGGAAATAATATTACATATTGATGAAACATGGATGTGGATGATAAAATACACCCCAGTAAATACTTACGAATAAACAATCTCGGATAAAAATGAGATTGTGATATTTCCCTTACCTTAGGTCCGATTTGCTTTGTACGTGTCCGAAGCTCCTGTATAATGGTTTAAATAATGTTATTGACTTATTCCAGAATCATACATATTGATATGATATCACATATGATCATATTATTAGCTTCTTGTTAGTAATATTTCATTGTTACTTGTTACTCGGGTCTTTATAACTTTTTGTTCTTATGCGTGTTTTGTCGAATAAATTCTTATTCATATCTTTAGGTTATAGATAATTCATTTCCAGAATGGTATTAGTGTAGTATATACCATATTCACTCATTCAATTCATTTATATAATCATTATGAAATGAAGATCATGTAGAACGAGTCGCATCACATCGTGGAGACGGTATTCTGTACGTACGCACGAGTGATGATATCGTTCCTATGATCGTGGAATTGTATTGGAGTATATATATATTATTTCAGTATCAATATTACTTCATAATAATCATATATAGTTACTCATTACACCATTATACCCATCCTTGTAAGGTGATGGTGGAAAATAGATTACACCACGGCGTGGAGACGGTATTCCGTACGTACGCACGCGCGGTGATTTCATTTTTCCGTAGGATGGATAGAAGGTGAATTAGGGTTGTTTCATATTTATAATAACATATCAGTATGTAAGTAATACTTATGTTATTACTTTATCATGAAACAACTAAAGAAGAAGAAGTTGAAGAAGAAAGAAATTGAAAAGATCGGTAATGGATATTACCTCTTCTTTGGAACGCCTCTTTGAATCCTCCACTTAAGGAACTAAGATTGGTCTTTGGAGAAGACCAGGACCTCTAGGATTATTCTAGGGAAGTGGAGAGGAGAAAATGTCAGGGTTTGGCCGAGCTTGAGTGCTCAAATTGGTGTGAGGAGGAGGGGGAGGAGGTGCCCTTTTATAAGGGAGGAGAGGGGCACCTTAGGAATATCTCAAAATATTATTTTATATTAAAGTCAAAATCGGTTTATAATGGTTCCAAAGGGTCTTATTTCTAAGATAAAGTGGGGATGGGTCGAAATCCTATCAACCAATAAGATTTAAACAAGTTTAGGGTATTATTTTAACCTTATCAATTAGATTTAACTCTAAGTTAATTAATTTAACTTTTACCATGTCTTTTTGTTTTCTTTCAATATATGGTTAATAAACTTACTATAACATGCCAAAAGAACCCCAAATTGTTTATTATTAATATATATATCCTTATCTAAGTCATTTGGCCGAACCTTAGATTTTTAGGAATAAAATAACAATTAATAATATAATATTTGATTTAAAAACTATTTTGTGTCAATTTTGACACTATTTGATATATGATTTTTGTGAAAGTCATAACAGAATTATATGTTCGAACCAAGTTGATTAAATCAACATTAATATATCATAGTAACCTAGAAAATTAGTGGAATTCATAAAAAGTCTTAAATTACATTTATTTTGGTATTTATATTATCAATTATGTCAATATTTCATTAATAAGATAATTACTGCATCATCTTTGTGTCATAAATAAATTAAATTATTTGATGTCTAAAATTTACAAATAAAATACCATCATGTAGGAAATCTTTTTAGATTTCTAATGAATATTTACAATAGAATTTATCTTATGTATAACCCCATATTAAAAATGATTTACTTATTAAACTTTGATTTTAACTATTTTAACCCTTCTTTAAATAAATTAATAATAAATGTCCTAATCTAATCCAAGTGGGCCTAAATGGTCATATTTTATTCCTAAGTTTGTTTTTGGTCGAATTACACTTGTCCAATAGAATTAGGACATGTTTTAGGGTAATATTAATATCATATTTACTCTTAGTTACCCTATTTACTATTAACCGCGGTAAAAAAAAAGTAAAAAGTTACTATTCACCAAAAAATTATTTTTATCTCATTGAACCACATTTTACTTACTGATATCAACCGTGTCTGTCGGATTTTCGAAATTCCATTCACAGAAGCGGTAAAATTAAGTTTTATGCAAAATTCAGTTTTTAACCTACCACTTAGTGGTTTCACTATTCATCAAAAATTGAATGTTTTCAAAAAAATACCAAAATTTCACCCTAGGCTAATTTCGATATTCTGAGTCCAAAAATGAAGTCCATTTTGAAAAATAAAATTTATAAAATTTCAAAAGGTGGTTATTACTATTCACAACGGCTAGTTTTAATAGCATATTGTTGTTTAGTGAAACTCGGTATTGCGTACGACGCAAGCTATCGAGGAAGGTCGCGATTGCGTGTAAAGCAAGCCAAGAAAGTGTTGTGTAGAAAAAGATTCCATTGATGATTTATATAAAAAAAAAGTCTCGGGTGTTACAATCATTGCATTTCCCATCGCATTCCACATTAACACGGTTCCTTAGGGTTCCATCCATAGACTAAAACCAAGAAGAATAGTGTGAGAAACCCTAATTATAATAGAAAAACCACATAATTAAGAATATAATTTCACACTTAAGGTCTTATCATAGGTTCTTCAGGGCCATTTTTAAAACTCTAAGATCGTGTTATATGCATAGACTTATCCTTAGGGTTCTTACTAAGGCTTTCACATCCTAGTTTCCAAAGGTTGACTATACCTTTCCTCTGATACCAACTATAACGAGCCATACATTACATACATTGATATTACATCAAAATTGAAGCACAATTATTTCAACATATAACAAAACTAGGAAAGGACCATACAGGTATAGTGTCTTTAGAAACTGGGAAACATAAACAACTGGTTCATAAAGCGTCTACACTGTCTCCCATTTATTTCATCATATCTATAGACCCTTTTGGAATATCTTAATTAATAATATTCTTCCTGACCTGGGGAAAGAAAACATACAAAAGGGTGAGCTCAAATCCTCAGTAATGGTAAAAAAAAGAAATATCAATCACATCATATTCATAAGAACATAAATTTTCGAAATCTTAACCTGCAAAAGAGATCATAATTTCATATCATGGGATAAATCATAGTAGTGAAATGTAATCACAATAATAATAACTTAAAACATGATGCTTTGTGTAATATACACATAATCATAGAGAATCATTTCTTATTAGTCAAGACTCATTTCCAAGACTATATTAGTGGAAAAAGTCCATTTCTGAACCGATTTCACTCCTCGTTTCAGTCCTGTTTCACTGAACCGGTTTAACCTGCCTATCTAGCCATCTCTATATCAGGAGATATAAAATCATTACCCAATTAATTGGAGGGAGATATAGGTCCCACCCATCTCATAATTATACCACTCTTATGTGTGCCACAAAATCAAAAAAAAATCATACATCATTGCATAACCCATGTAAAAAAAATAGGATTTTTAAACATAATGACATCATAAAACAATTCATATAAGATAAAGGAATTCATAAAAATAATTCCATATCAACATAATCAAATCAATGTAATAATAGGGATAGAAACATAACCCTATATGCTCTTATATGGAAAATAATTTTGATAAAACACTTGAACTCCATTCTTGAGGAAAATATCCTTTCTACTTTAAAACAGTTTTCCATTCTTAACATGTCATACAATTATAAACTAAAATAAGTTGATTAAAAATAAAAATGAAAACTTGTAAAGGAATCTTCTTGGAAATAATGTATTAAAAATACATTCATGTCGTATAAGTTAAAAAAACATTCTTCTCATACTTTTGACAGAAAAGTCAAAAAATACCTCGTACAAAAAACGACAAAATATTCCTTTCATATCCTTTACTAAAAACACACCGAAGGGTAAAATTGGATTTAAAAAATTGTAGGATGATGGAAACAATGATAAATATTGTGAAAACATGGATGTGGACGATAAAATACACCCCAGTAAATTCCAATGTATAAACAATCTCGGATAAAAATGAGATTGTGATATTTCCCTTACCTTAGATCCGATTTTCATCGTAAGTGTCTGAAGCACCTGTATAATGATTTAAATAATGTCATTGAATTATTAAAGACTCATATTCATTCTTATTATATCATATATGGTTCACTTATGACTTTATATTACCCGTTCTTTTGTAAATCCATGTTAAAGTAGCATTTTGGGTAAAATCGTCTCATTTGTCGTTTGTGTTTTAACTTGTAATTTTTTATATGATTACATATATCATGATTAATTAAATCTAGAATGTAAAACATGATTCATATAAAATATATTCAGAATATACATATATATAATGGATCGATAAATGGAAATAAATACACCGTTCATAGAGACGGTAAGTCATACGTACGCATGAATGCTGTTTTCATTTCCTTATTGAATTGAGTGGAATTAAGTAGATGACATAAATATATATATATACATAAATCCAGTAGTATTATTATGTCATTTATTACATTATTACTTATTATATGTACTTTATAATCATTCATGAATGGTTAACATGTAGAATGAATCTCATCACGTCGTGGAGACGGTAGTCCGTACGTACGCACGAGCGATGATATCGTTCTCATGATCGTTGAATTGTATTGAAGTGTAATTATACTATTTAAGAATAAATATAACATTAAAATAGTCATATATAGTCATTATTTACACCATTTTACCCATCCAAGTAAGGTGGTGGTGGAAAATAGATTACACCACTGTGTGGAGATGGTATTCCGTACGTACGCATGCGTGGTGATTTCGTTTTCCATAGGATGGATAGATGGTGAAATAGGGTTGTTTCATAATTATAATAACATATAAGTATATGAGTGATACTGATGTTATTACTTCATAATGAAACAATCTATTAAGAAGATGTGGAAGAAGAAATAAAGTTGAAAGAATTGGTAATGGACATTACCTCTTCTTTGAAGCGCCTCTTTGAAACCTCCTTTTAGGGAAATAAAATTGGTCTTTGAAGAATACCAGGACCACTAGGATGTTTCTAGGGAAGTTTAGAGGAGAAATGGGCAGGGTTTGGCCGAGCCTGAAGGCTCAAATTGGTGTTAGGAGGAGAGGGAGGAGGTTCCCTTTTATAAGTGAGGAGAGTGGCACCTTTCGAATAACTAAAAATATTATTTTAATATAAAGTCAAATTCGGTTTTTAATAGCTCCAAATTGATATATTTCTAAGATAAGGTGGGGATGGGTCGAAATCCTCTCATCCAATATAATTTAGACAAGTTTAGGTCATTATATTAGCCTTATCTTTTAGTTTTAACTCTTAGTAAATTGAATTGACATTTAACATGTCACTTTGTATTTTTATATTATATAGTTAATAAACTTACCATATACATCCAAGAGACCCCCAAGTGGTCCATTAATGATACACCTATCATGATATAAGTATATTGGTCGATCCGTAGATTTTTAGGAATAATATAACAATTAAGAATATAATATTTGTTTTAAAAACTATTTTATGTCAATTTTGACACTATTTAGTAATTGATTTTTGTGAAAATCATAACCGAATGATTAGTAAGAAAAAAGTTAATTAAATAAATACTAACATGTATTATTAACCTATAAAATTAGTGGAATTTATAAAAAGTTTCAAATTATATTTATTTGGGTATTTATAACATCAATTATGTCAATATTTCATTAATAAGATAATTATTGCATCATCTTTGTGTCATATATAAATTAAATTATTTATAGTCTAAAAAACTACCAATATAATATAATTATGTAGGAAATATTTTTATCTTTCTAATGAATATTTATTGTCGAATTTATCTTATGTATAACCCTATATTAAAAATGATTTAGTTATGAAACATTGATTTTAACTATTTTAACCCATCTTTAAATAAATTAATAATAAATGTACTAATCTAATCCAAGTGGGCCTAAATGGTTATATTTTATTCCTAAGGTTGTTTTTGGTAGAATTAAAATTATCCAATAGAATTAGGACATGTGTTAGGGTAATAATAATAACATTTTTACCCTTAATTACCATATTTACTTTTAACCGTGGTAAATAAAAGTAAAAAGTTACTATTCACCAAAAATTATTTTCATCTCATTGAACCACATTTTACTTACTGACATCATCCCTGTCTCTTGGATTTTTGAAATTCCACACACAGAAATGGTAAAATTATGTTTTATGAAAAATTCAGTTTTTTAACTACCACTTAGTGGTTTCACTATTCATCAAAAATTGAAAGTTTTCAGAAAAATAAAATTTTTTTACCCTAGGCTAATTTCGATATTCCGAATCCAAAAATGAAGTCAATTTTGAAAAAAAAATTAAAAATTCCAAAAAGTGGTTATTACTATTTATAACAGCTAGTTTTAATAATATGTTAAGAGCATATCGTTGTTTTGTGAAACTTGGTATTGCGTACGACGCAAGCTATCGAGGAAGGTTGCGATTGTGTGTAAAGAAAGCCGAGAAAGTGTTGTGTGTAGTAAAAGATTAATTTGATGATTTATATAACATAAAAGTCTCTGGTGTTACATTCTACCCCCTTAAAATGAATTTCGCCCTCGAAATTCGTCACTTTGTAACAAACAGATGAGGATACCTCTACCTCATCATATCCTCAAGCTCCCATGTATCTTCTTCTAATTAAAGGTTCCTCCATAAAACTTTCACCTATCGAGTGGACTTGTTTCGTAGGACTTTTTCGCTACTATCCAGAATCTCTATCGGCTGTTCTTCATAAGAAAGATCTTGCTCCAGCAGTACAACTTCTGAGCTGAGTACATGTGAAGGATCAGGTATGAACTTTATCAAGAGAGATACATGGAACACATCGTGAACTTGAGAGAGATTCAGTGGAAGCGAAAATCGGTAAGCTACCTTCCCCACATGATCCAATATTTCGAAAGGACTGATATATCTTGGGTTCAACTTCCCCTTCTTTCCAAATCTCATGACCCTCTCCCAGGGAGATATTCGTAAGAAAACTTTATCACCCACTTCAAACTCTAGGTCTTTTCTTCGGTTGTCGGCATAACTATTCTGTCGACTCTGAGCTTCTCTTATGTGTTGTTGAATAGATCAGACCTTTTCTGCCATCTCATCAATAAGATCAGGTCTTAATAGCTTTCTTTCCCCAACTTCATCCCAGCAAGTTTGAGTCTTGCATTTCGTTCCATAGAGAGCTTCATAAGGATCCATCTGTATACTGGCGTGAAAGCTATTATTATAAGAAAATTCCACCAAAGGTAGGTGTTGATCCCAACCTCCTTTGAAATCCATGGAGAAGCTCTCAACATATCTTCTAGAGTTTGAATTGTTCTCTTAGACAGACCGTCTGTATGAGGATGATAAGCAGTGCGGAAACACAACTCTGTATCCAGAGTATGCTGAAGACTTCGCCAGAACATTGAGGTAAACCGCAGATCCCAATCAGATATCATAGAAAGTGGTACTCCATGCAATCTTACCACTTCCTTTACATATATCCTAAAAATATGATCTAGAGAGAAATCCTCTCTAATAGCAATGAAGTGTGCAGACTTTGTAAGACGATCAACTATGACCCAGATATCATTATTGCCTTTGGATGTTTTAGGAAGTCATGTGACAAAGTCCATAGTGATGTTTTCCCATTTCCATTCGGGTATGGGTAATGGTTGTAACATCCCCTTAAACTTCTGTCTCTCAGCATTAACTTGCTGACAAACCAAGCATCGAGAGACATATTCAGCAACATTTCTTGTCATACCATCCCACTAGAAGTACTCTTTCATGTCCCTATACATCTTCGTGCTTCCAGGATGAATAGAGAATGAAGAACTATGAGCCTCATCTAGTAAATCCTTCTTTAATTTGGGGATGGGAGGAACACAAACCCGATTCCTGAACATTATTATCCCATCAGAATCAAGGTTGAATTCAGGAACATTTCTCACCTTCTTTTGTAACTCGAAATATTCTTTCTGTGCCTATTTAATCTTCACATGTATAGGTGGTTGAACATTCATTTGAGAAAGATACGATTTTCCCCCTTTCATTATAATTCCACGATCCATCCTTTGTAAATCCATAACTATTGGATCTTTTGTGATCCTCATCAGGGATAAACTGGCATGGTCTTTTCGACTTAATGCATCTTCCACTTTGTTTGCCTTCCCATGGTGGTAATGAATTGAGTAGTCGTGATCCTTAATCAGCTCCAACCATCTTCTATGGCTCATATTCAGCTCCTTTTGTGTGAAAATATACTTTAAAGATTTATGATCAGTATAAATGTCACACCTTTCTCCATAAAGATAATGTCTCCAAATATTTAATGTAAAGATTACCGCAGCTAACTCCAAATCATGAGTTGGGTAATTTTTCTCATGTATTTTCAACTGTCATGAGGAATAAGCTATCACCATATCATTTTTCATAAGAACACACCCCAATCCCTTCTTGGATGCATCACTGTAGATCACAAACCTTTCTCCACTACAAGGCAGTGTGAGCACAGGTGCACGGGATAACCTTCATTTCAACTCCTTGAAATTCTCTTCACATTCCTCCGTCCAAAAAAACTTAACTCCTTTCCGAGTCAACATGGTGAGTGGATTAGATAATTGTGAAAAATATTTCACAAAACGTCGATAATATCCAGACAAACCAAGAAAACTTCGGATCTCAGTTACTGTTGTTGGTCTCGACCATCTTTCGATAACCTCTGCTTTTGCTGGATCCAAAAATATCCCCTCTTTTGAGATTATGTGACCCAAAAATGAAACTCTTTGAAGCCAAAATTCACAATTGGTAAATTTGGCATAAAGCTTCTCTTTTCTCAGGGTCTTCAACATAATTCTCAAGTGATCTTAATGTTCTTCCTTGATCTTTGAATAGACAAGAATATTGTCTATAAAGACTACCAAAAAATGATCATGATAGTCTCTAACGAATCTATTCATCAGATCCATGAAGATAGGATGGGCATTAGTAAGACCAAATGGCATCACTATAAATTCATAGTGTCCATACCTTGTACCGAAAGCTGTCATTGGTATATCCTCTATTTTGACCCTTAATTGGTGGTACCCTAAACGAAGATCAATCTTGGAAAAGTATTGAGCTCCGCGTAGTTGGTCAAACAGGGCTTCAATGCGTGGGAGAAGATATTTGTTCTTGATTGTGGTCTTGTTAAGTTCTCGATAATCAATGTAGAGTCTCATTGATCCATCTTTCTTCTTAACAAATAGAACAGGTGCTCCCCAAGGTGACACATTAGGGAGTATGAATCCCTTATCAAGATTATCTTGGAGTTTCTTCTTCAATTCCTGCAACTCAATTGGGGCCATTCTATAAGGTGTCTTTGAAATAGGCAAAGCACCCGATACAAGTTCTATTGAAAATTCAACTCCACGATTTGGTGGAAGACCCGGAAATTCCTCTAGAAAGACATCATCAAACTCCATTACAATGGGAATATTATTAATCGTGAGTTTCTCACCAACCATTTGAGATAAATAATCTTCATTTATTGGAATCAAGACCCATAAGATGGATGAAATTTCCACTGGAAGGTTATGTTCAAACATGCATTGATAAATGATCATAGATTGATCTGGAATATGAAATGTGACTTCCCTTCTTTGGAAATTGATATGAGCTCCATATAAAAAACCCAATCCATGCCAAGAATAACATCAAATTCCACTATAGGAAGATCACATGATTTACCGGAAGCACTTTCCCACAAACATCAATCGGAGAAGAATTATAAACTTTTGATGTGACTGTTGTGCCATTAGGTGTTGTCACAGCTAACTCAACATCTAATTATTGAGGTAATACAGTGATACCCTTAGAAAATTATTCATAAATAAAAGAGTGGGTGGATCCAGAATCAAATAGAAAAATTTCTAATTTATAGTGGATGGTAAGCGTACCTTTCACCAAATCGTTATCGTACTCCACATCACTGATAGAAATTTCATGTGACATTCCTTTATCTTCAGCCTTAAGATTTTGTTGATGTCGATCATCATAAACAACCCTTGGATTAGGGCATTTATTGGCAAAATTCCCCATCTCCTTGCATTTGTAACATTGAAGTGTTGGAGGTGCACTCTGTGTAGCCTTTTCATTGTTCGCATCACTAGACATATTATTCCCATCATTGTGGCATTCAAATGCCCAATGAACTTCCCTTCCACATTTGAAACATTTACTTGTCCCTTTAAGAAAACTCCCTGCATGTTTATTTCCACACATTGACAATAAGGGAAAACTCATATTCTTTTCAGTGTTCTCTTTAGATTTTTCATTGAATTCCATTTTCCTCTTCTTATCAAACCCATATGACTGATGGGTTACTCCAATCTCCATATCGATTTGAGAGCACATCGAATGATTTCCTCATATCTATTGAAGTCCCTTATGGCTAACGCCCTTTGAAAACATGGTTTTAAGCCACTAAAGAATTGATCGATCTTACTCTCAGGTTGGATAATAATACCAGAAGCGTACCTTGAAAGTCTCGTAAAAGTTTCTTCATAGGTACCAACAGATTCATCATCCTTTTTCTTTAGTTCAAGAAACTCATTCTCCATCTTTGTTTGGAGAATACGAGGGAAGTACTTATTAAAAAATAAGTTCTTGAACTCATCCCATTCCATTAACTGAATTTCATCTCTTGGCCTCGTATTCTTGATAAGATTCCAGCATTGATCAGCATCACCTTCCAAACGATACACTGCTGAGATGACTTTATCATGTTCAGAACATTAAAGAAATGAAAATATCTTTTCAGTAGTACTGATCCGTTGTTCAGAAACTAATGGATCAGTAGACCCACTGAATGAGGGAGGACACTGCCTCATGAAGGATTCAACAGAATGTTGCTCCTTCCTTTTCTCGTTTGGAAGTCCTGCATGATTCATAGCTTTAGAAAGTTGTGTGAGCATGGCTAAAAAATATTTTATTCCATTTACCATAAAGTTTGGTTTCTCAGGGGGATAATCATTGCATTTCCCATCGCATTCCGCATTAACACAGTTCCTTTAGGTTCCATCCATTGACTAAAACCAAGAAGAATAGTGTGAGAAACACTAATTATAATAGAAAAACCACATAATTAAGAATAAAATTTCACACTTAAGGTCTTATCATAGGATCTTCATGGCCATTTTTAAAACACTAAGATCGTGTTCTATGCATTGACTTATCCTTAGGGTTCTTACTAAGGATTTCACATCCTAGTTTCCAAAGGTTGACTATACCTTTCCTCTGATACCAACTATAATGAGCCATACATTACATACATTGATATTACATCAAAATTGAAGCAAAATTATTTCAACATATAATAAAACTAGGAAAGGACCGTATAGGTATAGTGTCTTTAGAAACTGGGAAACATAAACAACTGGTTCATAAAGCGTCTACAATGTCTCCCATTTATTTCATCATATCTATAGTCCCTTTTGGAATATCTTACTTAATAACATTATTCCTGACCTGGGGAAAGAAAACATACAAAATGGTGAGCTCAAATCCTCAGTATGGGTAATCAAAAGAAATATCAATCACATCATATTTATAAGAACATAATTCTTAGAAATCTTAACATGTAAAAGAGATCATAATTTCATAACATGGGATAAATCATAGTAGTGAAATATAATCACAATAATAATAACATAAAACATGAAGCTTTGTGTTATACACACATAATCATAGAGAATCATTTCTTATTAGTCAAGAATCATTGGAAAGACTCTCTTAGTGGACAAAGTCCATTTCTGAACCGAGTTCACTCCTCGTTTCAGTCCTGTTTCACTGAACCGGTTTAACCTGCCGTTCTAGCCATCTCTATCTCATGAGATATAAAATCTTTACCCAATGCATTGGAGGGAGATATAGGTCCCACCCATATCATAATTATACCATTCTTATGTGTGCCACAAAATCAAAATAAATCATACATCATTGCATAACCCATGTAATAAAAATGGGATTTTTAAACATAATGACATCATAAAAAAATTCATATAAGATAAAGGAATTCATAAAAATAATTCCATCACAACATAATAAAATCAATGTAATAATAGGGATAGAAACATAACCCTATATTCTCTTAGATGGAAAATAATTTTGATAAAACACTTGAACTCTATTCTTGAGGAAAATATCCTTTCTACTTTAAAACAGTTTTCCATTCTTAACATGTCATACAATTCTAAACTAAAATATGTTGATTAAAAATAAACTTGAAAACTTGTAAAGGAAGATTCTTGGAAATAATTTTTTAAAAATAAATTCATGCCGTATATGTTAAAAAAACATTCTTCTCATACTTTTGACAGAAAAGTCAAAAAATACCTCGTACGAAAAACGACAAAAGATTCCTTTCATAACCTTTACTAAAAACTCACCGAAGGGTAAAATTGGATTTAAAAAATTTTAGGAGGATAGAAACAATATTACATATTGAGAAAACATGGATTTGGACGATAAAATACACCCCAGTAAATTCCAAAGTATAAACAATCTCGGATAAAAAATGAGATTGTGATATTTCCCTTATCTTAGGTCCGATTTTCATCGTAAGTGTCCGAACCTCCTGTATAATGATTTAAATAATGTCATTGACTTATTAAAGACTCATTTTCATTCTTATTATATCATATATGGTTCACTTATGACTTTATATTACCCGTTCTTTTGTAAATCCATTTTAAAGTAGCATTTTTGGTAAAATCGTCTAATTTGTCGTTCATGTTTTAACTTGTAATTTTTTATATGATTACTTAGATCATGGTTAATTAAATCCAGAATTTAAAACATGATTAATATAATATATATTCAGAATATAAATATATATAATGGATTGATAAATCGAAATAAATACACCGTTCATAGAGACGGTAGGTCGTACGTACGCATTAATGCTGTTTTCGTTTCCTTATTGAATTGAGTGGAATTAAGTAGATGAAATAAATATATATATATACATAAATCCAGTTGTATTATTATGTAATTTATTTCATTATTACTTATTATATATACTTTATAATCATTCATGAATGGTTAACGTGTAGAATGAATCTCATCGCGTCGTGGAGACGGTAGTCCATACGTACGAACGAGCGATGATATCGTTCTCATTATCATTGAATTTTATTGGAGTGTATTTATACTATTTATTAATCAATATAACTTTACAATAGTTATATATAGTCATTATTTACACCATTATACCCATCCAAGTAAGGTGGTGGTGGAAAATAGATTACACCACGGTGTGGAGACGGTATTTCGTACGTACGCACGCGCGGTGATTTCGTTTTCTATAGGATGGATAGATGGTGAAATATAATTGTTTCATACTAATAATAAAATATCAGTATATGAGTGATACTGATGTTATTACTGCATAATGAAACAACCTAATAAGAAGATGTGGAAGAAGAAATAAAGTTGAAAGAATTGGTAACAGACATTACATCTTCTTTGAAGCGCCTCTTTGAGACCTCCTTTTAGGGAAATAAAATTCGTCTTTGAAGAATACCAGGACCTCTAGGATGTCTCTAGGGAAGTGGAGAGGAGAAATGGGCAGGGTTTGGCCGAGGTTTAAGGCTCAAATTGGTGTGAGGAGGAGAGTGAGGAGGTGCCCTTTTATAAGTGAGGAGAGGAGCGCCTTTCGAATAACTAAAAATATTATTTTATTATAAAGTCAAATTAGGTTTTTAATAGCTACAAATTGATATATTTTGAAGCTAAGGTGGGGATGGGTCTAAATAATCTCATCCAATAGAATTTAGACAAGTTTAGGTCATTATATTAGCCTTATCTTTTAGTTTTAACTCTTAGTTAATTAAATTGACATTTACCATGTCACTTTGTATTTTTATATTATATAGTTAATAAACTTACCATATACATCCAAGAGACCCCCAAGTGGTCCATTAATGATACACCTATCATGATATAAGTATATTGGCCGAACCGTAGATTTTTAGGAATAAAATAATAATTAATAATATAATACTTGTTTTAAAAACTATTTTATGTCAATTTTGACACTGTATAGTAATAGATTTTTGTGAAAATCATAAAAGAATGATTAGTTCGAAAAAAGTTAATAAAATAAATAATAACATGTCATATTAACCTATAAAATTAGTTTAATTCATAAAAAGTTTCAAATTATATTTATTTGGGTATTTATAACATCAATTATGTCAATATTTCACTAATAAGATAATTACTACATCATCTTTGTGTCATAAATAAATTAACATATTTATTGTCTAAAAAATTACCAATATAATATAATTATGTAGGAAATATTTTTATCTTTCTAATTAATATTTATTGTTGAATTTATCTTATGTATAACCCTATATTAAAAATGATTTAGTTATTAACCATTTATTTTAACTATTTTAACCCTTCTTTAAATAAATTAATAATAAATGTTCTAATCTAATCCAAGTGGGCCTAAATGGTCATATTTTATTCCTAAGGTTATTTTTGGTCAAATTACTCTTATCCAATAGAATTAGGACATGTTTTAGTGTAATAATAATAACATTTTTACCCTTAATTACCGTATTTACTTTTAACCGTGGTAAATAAAAGAAAAAATTTACTATTCATAAAAAATTATTTTCTTCTCATTGAACTAAATTTTACTTACTGAAATCAACTGTGTCTCTCATATTTTTGAAATTCCACTCACAGAAGCGGTAAAATTATGTTTTATGAAAAATTCAGTTTTTTAACTACAACTAGTGGTTTCACTATTCATCAAAAATTGAATGCTTTCAGAAAAATACAAAAATTTCACCCTATGCTAATTTCGATATTCCGAATCCAAAAATGAAGTCAAATTTGAAAAATAAAATTTACAAAATTTCAAAAAGTGGTTATTAATATTCATAACGGCTAGTTTTAATAATATTTTAATTGCATATCATTGTTTTTTGAAACTCGGTATTGCGTACGACGCAAGCTATCGAGGAAGGTCGAGATTGCGTGTAAAGCAAGCCAAGAAAGTGTTGTGTGTAGTAAAAGATTCCATTGATGATTTATATAACATAAAAGTTTCGGGTGTTACATTAGGAGACAGGGTAAGATTTTTTTTGAGGTATGCCAGGCCGTTTGAGGTGTTGGAGAGGGATGTGACAGTTCCATATCGGTTGAAATTACCTCAGAGGTACCAGGTTATGCACGACGTCTTCGACATTTCTCAGCTTTGACGTTACTTGTCAGACCTGTCTCATTTTTTTGAACCCGAGGAGGTTGAGTTAGAGGTGGATGACTCATTCGAGGACCATCCTATCTAGATTTTCAATCATAGTACAAAGGTTCGCTATGGTCGGTCTATTACTCTAGTATGAGTTGAATGGCAGCACGGGCGAGTACGAGACGAGACTTGGGAGAGGGAGGCCGATGTACACCTGTAGTGGACAGAGTTGTTCAGGGTTTCATCTTCCATGCCTTTCTAGGGAAATTCGAGGACAAATTTATTTAAGGGGGGAAGTTTGTAAGAACCCATACCTATTTTTTAGGTATTTGTTTTCCTTTTCTATTATTTTTTACAAAA
Source organism: Viscum album (assembly GCA_963277665.1). Classification (NCBI taxonomy): domain Eukaryota; kingdom Viridiplantae; phylum Streptophyta; class Magnoliopsida; order Santalales; family Viscaceae; genus Viscum; species Viscum album. The sequence goes on from OY728141.1 coordinate 1,435,063,534, forward strand.
AGAAAAAATTCTGGAAATTTGCAAAGTACACGCCGTGTACTGCTTTTCCGTAGGAGGCCCTGTGATGGCTGTGTAATGGAAACACGAACGACTGTGTGAGGGTGACATAGAGGCATCCTAAAGTGGGTATGGAAGAGGAAATTACACACTGTGTACTCATGATGTACATGTCGTGTATTGTGTTTTATTTTATTAAACAGACTGGGGTCACGTCTAACTACCAAAAGTGTATTCTTTTAGGTCCCGTTCAGCTGAGAGAAACAACATGGTGCTGAAACTTCTCCGAGCCCCTAATACTTCGTATGTTCTCTAAATCATCCTTTGTCGATTACATTGGAACCACAACGGTAATATCTTCCTTTTTCTTGATCCTCGTTTTCAAATTACTCCTATTTTTGAAGTTATCGTTGGTTGAACGTTTTATGCAATTTTTTAGATCTTCGGTGTTTCAAGGCGATTCAAGCCTCAAGGACCACGTATATTGATATCCTAACACTATGGTAGGTGGTTTGTGAATTTCCGTTTAAAGTCATTGAATTTTATGTGCAATTGTGCCAATACCCTTGAACGGGGTATTGTGTGTTTACCGTTTTACCCCTGTGTTTTTCTGCCATGCTAGTATGCTTTTGTAGAGGTTATATTGATGAGAATAGATTTGATTATCATGTTTTAGATGTTTTTCCCATGCATGTTCTATTTACAACCATTTGGTCCTATTTTTTCTATTTTTCCATGCCTACTGATTGTAGGATTTAATGTTCTATTCTAACATGCTTAATATGTGTAGACTATTTACCCAAGTTGTTTTGTAGGTTTACATGGTCATATTTCATTATTATGCTCATTGACTTACACAGGCCCATGAGAACCTGGTGTAGTAGACTATAAGGGGATAGACCGAGTGAGCATACTAAGAGAGTCTTTGAGTATTATAGAGTATGAGGGGATAAACTGATTGTGGTTCCTCAGAGAGTCTTTGAACTTTATATACTACATGGGGATGGACCAAGTGAGTTTCCTCAGAGAGTCTTTGAGAATTATAGACTATAAGGGATAGACCGATTGAGCTTCCTCAGAGAGTCAATGAGAATTATAGACTATAATAGGGTAGACTTAGTGACCTTCCTAAGAGTGTCCTTTTTCTACTTGAATTACCTTGAACCACTCCTGGAAAGAAGGGAAATTGACTGGGTGAGCTTCCTTAGAGAGTCTATGAACGACCTGAGATATAAGGGGAATTGACTGAGTGAGCTTCCTCAGAGAGTCATAGACCTTGTGAATATAAGGGGAATTGACCTTGTGAGCTTCCTCAGAGAGTCCTTGACTACCTTAGACTATAAGGGGAATTGACTGAGCATGCTTCCTCAAAAAGTCTTCATGTTTCCCTATGACTGAACCAGAGGGGTTAGGCTGAGTGTACTGCCCAGAGGGTTATTGTACTAGTTAGCTAGGACCTAGGGGATGGCTGCAAGTACTTCCCAGTGGGGTCACCTTTTTGTGTTTAGCTGTTTCCTGATATTAAACTATGGATTGTTTACTGCTGTGTATTTTTCTCTATTTACTGCTTTCTATACTTATACCTTCCATATATTCACTGAACATTAGGCACAAATCTATGGGTGGATTCCAAATATGATTTAGTCTCAAACCCTGTTTGGGTCATGCTTTAGGGACAAAACCGATTATATTGTTATAGGTATAGAGAAGGACACACAACCTTCTACTTCAGGTTCTTGATTAACTATGGAGTTGGAGAGCATGGGACCATGCCTAGACATGCGATTATGAGGAGCTGTTAATCTGTTTTTCCTTCGTAGATTGGATTATTGCTATTTTATTCCATCATTGTGGTTTGTTTGGATATTTTTCTAGACATATATGTAACACGAATCATTTATATATATGTACTTCAGCTTTTTATCTCTTTTAGTCTTCCTATGTATACTTCTATATGGATTATTAATGCTTCTACGGTTGTATCTTATTTACTTCTGATGTGTACTCTTCCAATGAGGGAATAGTTTCCCCACTATCACACCCAAGGCCCTCACTACTAGTAGGCAGCCTCTAGCGTTCAGGGAAATGTGCTTGGGGGCATGTGACCAACCGGGTATGGGGAACCTCTGTGTGGCTTTTGGAACCGATATGTTACATGTATGGATGATAATATAATATTAATAGGTATTTTATCAAGTATTTTGATTTATAAATTTCATAACTTATAAATATACATCAAAATCATGAATTAATGATAAGTATTTGGGTAGTCATCTTTTAATTTACATTGGTTTTGTATATGGGAAGTCAATATAATGCAAATAATTTCTTTCTCTATCTCAAGTCATAGTATTTGAGTCATCATCATATTTTCAACATGTTATATTTATTGCATATTTATCTCTCTATACATATATTATAGAATTAGGTAACAATCAATCAAATATTCCTTCATGTATTTTAAAAATATTTCTTTCAATCATCACAATCTTTCTAAGTACATTGATTATTAATCGGGGACTTGATTGAAAAATTGAAATTTTTTATATTGTTTTCATATAAAAAAATCTACACCACTGTCAAAAATTGGTGTTGGTAATGAAATATTAATTGAAATTAACAATTACATATCACCATGGTAACACAATCCATGTTATATAATTAATAATGAAATATTACATTACATTATCTGGATTATAGGGTGTGATGAAATTAATAAATATTATTGGTATCACACTAATTTCTAAAATACAAGTACATCTGACCATAATATTCAGTATATATTATCTCTTTTATATTATATCCTAGAGGATAATGATTTCAAAACAATTAATCATCAAATGAAAAAAAATCATGGGTATTTTTATAGGCTATTATAAGGAATTCTATTAACATTTCTCCCTATGATCCATTGAGTAGAATCCCCTATCCTAAAACCCATATAGTTAATTTCCATAGAACATATCTCTAAGTTGAACAAAATCTTACTAAATCAGTAGATTCACCACAATAAGATTAATAAGTAAACGAAATACATTTTGATAATCTCCCTAAAAATTGAATACACATTGACATGGATTGGACACGAATGTTGAATAATGATTATATTATCCCAAAAGAGATACCAGGTGTTTCATGAAATAATATATTAATTAATATATTTAATTTAATTGATTTGTAAATATGTAAATATTATATTATAATATACCTACCTTTTCAAAAGAATTCTACATCTTGTTATTAGACACTATATTTCCTTATGTTGATTATACATTAGGTGGGTTTTATTTTGGGGATGTTTCAATTGAAATTAGAGATGTTTAGAAGCCCAACGGTCTTTGTATAGATGGAAAACAAATAATTAAAACCATATGTCTTGGTCTAAAAATTTGTGCACCGTATTTTGGTGATATAAGAAGTTGTTCATAGTTGGACTAATGTTTGGCAAAACTGTGCGGCCACCCTATCAAGTTGTTCCCCCTAGAATAGTTGTGGTTTTCATGTTTGGCGCATGTTTTATCAAATTGATCCCCATAAATGAGACACTATGTGACAATTTATGTGATGTTCATGGTTATGGATCCTGAAATGGAAGAACATGTGGCCCATCCTAGGAAACCATGAACATGAGATTATAATTACATAGAAAATTATTTTAAATTCCCAAACACCCTATTATTGACCCTCATGCTCCCCCACTCAAACATAAAACTATTAAAATGATTTTTGAATCTCTTGAAAGGATAACAAGGAACGTCAAATACCTTTCATGATGAATCAATAATCATATTGAAGGATTGCATCTCCACTGATTTTTTATTTCTCCCAGGGGATTCACTACCTTCCTCGTCTATCTTTTCAGGAGAAGAGGATTCGTTTTTTATCAATTGTAATTGTGTTTGGAATTATGTTCTGATGGATTTGTAACATATGATCATTATCTTGGGATCTATTATTGGATCTTCAGTGACGTTCTGTTCTTTATCATTCCACTTTAATTTGGGGATCTCAGATTGGGGAATCTCCATCAATGACTTGAGTTATGTGGTATTATTGTCAATTCTCATGGCGCTGATTATAATTGTGTGTATGTAGTTTTGGAATTCTAGTTTCTTTGTTTGTAAAATTAATATTTAATTTAATTTATTTATTTTTTAATAAAATAATTCAAATACCAAATTTTTTGGATATTGGGATTATGAAATTGGTAAATTACTCGTATTACAGAAATGGGTGATAATGGGAATTAATGTGTTTGTTTTCAAAATCATGATGGGTTTATAGATTATATGATAAATTGTGAAAAAAATTTAATGGTGAATTGTTCATATTATTTCATCTAGTTAAAATGAAGAACCATTATTTGAATTGATAATTGTATTGGTAGATCATGATGATAGTGTTTGATTAGAAGGTTTCTAATTCGTAACTATGGTTTAAAAATATTCTGATATATAAGATAATGAGGGTGACACGTGGATTAAGGCTCCAAATACCCATATGAGGTTAAAATTGTGGGCCATGAAATGATGCTCAAAATACCCATTTGAACCCTTATTTATTAAATATATAATGTTTTTACAAATATATACGAGGATCTAGACATGAAATACTAGGCCCATGATATTGGAAGTATATTGAGGGTCCAAGTGTCTGTGATATGAAGGTGGAATTTAATTCATAATGAAATCCATGAAATAATGGTTTGTTATTACATAAGATATGTAGTTAAGACTATGGATTAGTACAAAGAATCTACATATGGTTTGATTGCCAATGTGAACCTGAGGAATTGTGTGGGTACTTAAGAAAAATTTAAATGTCAAAAATATTAACTTTATGCATTATAAATAATTATTTTTGAAACAATATACATAATTATATAATTTATATTGTTTTAGATTTTTTATGTGGTAGTGTACCTAGTTTTACTCCAAACTAAATCAGTCTATATGATCAACACCCAAATAGACACCATTGTTGCAGGATAGAATAGGGAAATAACACCTTTTAAGATGGCTGGGTTAGGTTGAAGCAAGAATAAGGGAACTAGAACTCGTGTTGTGATCTTTTTGTGAGTTATCATTGAATTTATAATTTATTTTTAATTAGAAACTTGAATCATATATTTCTTGAAATATCTAATTATTTGGATTGGATATATTTGAATTTTTTTGTTCGTCATATTATACTGGCATGTATTATTTAAGGAATTATTATGGCTATTTGTTATTATCAGTTTTTTATTTGTTTATTTAACATTCCAACCCTAGTTACCCAGATTAGATTCATTATTACATAACATCGACATGATCACAAAAGATCATGTATCAAAAGACTGATTATTTTATTGGCCATAGAAGTACTAGATACATACATAAGTTTTACATTACACTATGAAATGGAAAAAAACATTTTGTCTCCTTTTAACACACTCATATCCCTTAGACGATTTCTTTAGGTTATTTTTAATATACAATTCACATCATGGGAAAAAACATAATAATTTGGTGAGCTCGGATGCTTATTAAGAATAACAATATAGCATAAACTATCATAAAAAAGAATAAACCTTTTAGGCAATGTATAAGACTAAAAAAAGCCTGTTAAATTTAAACTTCAGTATAATATGGAAAAGATAAGTTAAATAATACAATTTACTTATTCACATGGATATTATACTAGTCTAATAATCACATGTAATATCAATAGCTAATTTCATAATGATGGAATGCATAATACAGGATATCATAACCACATAGGCAAAACCTCGTCCCAAGACTACAAATAAGGTTTTGTCCAGGCTTTTTTCCAATACCCTAGTTTTTATCATGATACCTATCAATGCATCGAGGAGCTATAGTGGTCTCAACCTGTCACTTACTATGTCAAATTCATTCCTCATATGAAAATGTTGAAACAAAACATAATCATTCGTATTAAAACAAGCATAAAAATTCATAATAATTCAACCATAATCCATTAATGGTATAAAAAAATAAATCCACAGTCAAACATATCAAAAAACCATAAATATAATATAGAATATTGTATCATAATAAAAAAACTTCAAACAAGTGTAAAATCCCTGAAAGGATGTTGACATATATGAAATTAAAACTATTTTAGAAAAGTATATCTTTCTACTTTGAAATCATTTTAATGTCACATAACTATAAAAGAAAACATTTTTTTTAATATATTCTTATAATATTTTAAGGTAAGATTCAAAGATTTTATAACGGTGGAAAATAGCATCGCTCGCTATATATGTTAAAAAACATTCTTGCCTTAATTTTTCAAAAAGTTCATTATGGAAACTTGTTTGGAAAATGATTGAAAGATTCCCTTCAAAAAAATTTATAAAAATTTAAACAATTGTATAAATGACTTTAAACCATATTCTATGAAATAATATATATGTTTTGAAATTCCATTTTAAAAAACACAGATGTGGATGATAAAGAGGTCCTAATAGATAATCAATTATAAACAACCTCAGATAATAATGATATTGTTAAATTATCCCTTACCTTGTAATTTACCTTGGTTTAGGTTACCATAACATTTTGTATAATAGTTAAATAACTGCAATTATATTATATAAGAGCCATATACATAAATATGATGATATATATGTTCTTTTAATATTTCTTTGTTAATAATATTTCAGTAGTATCATTGTTTCGGGAGTTATCTGATTCATTTTCCTTTATATGTTTTTCAACGTATGACATATTAGTTATGGATAGGATGTAATTGATTCATATAAATAATGATATTATGTTCTTAAACATTATTTTTATTCATAAATTGAAATTTATTCTTGAATGGTTACGATGAGGAATGAATCAAATCACGTTCATGGAGACGGTAATCCATACGTACACACGAGTGACAATACCATTCTATTGACAGGGAAATTGTATGTAATTGGATGGTATATCATATGTATAGAATAATTAAAATTTTATATTTATGATTTAAATCAAATATACTCATTATTATACCATTCTAAATAATGAAGTGCTGAATAACCAACTACACCATGACATGGAGATAGTAAGCCGTACGTACACGTGTATGGTGAAATTATCTTTCATTGGATGGATAGAATAATGAATATGGTTATACCATATTTAGAATAAAATCACAGAATGTAGAAGGTATTGGAGTTATTTTTTTTTATGGAAACAAAAATGAATGTGGAATTGGAAGAAGAAAAGAATTTTGAAATAGGTGATGAAATTATTACCTCTTCTTCAGGTGAATCCTTTTGATTTGACCAAAAGGGCTCCATAGGTCTGAATTATGATCACAGTACCACCCCTAGGTTTTATTGAGGGTTGTTGGAAATATATTTGAGTAGGTTTTGGACAATCCAAATGTATTTAGAGGTGTGATTTTGATATAATGGGAAGTTCCCTTATATAAGAGAGGTGAGGGTCACTTTAGGAAAAGCATGAAATATTAATTTATTATACAATCATATTTAGTTTAAAATGGATCCAAAAGGATTTATTTCGAAGATAAGGTGAGGTGGGTTGAACAACTCTCGACCAATAAGTATTTGATAGAATGAATTCACCATATTAACCTTATCTTTTAGATTTAACTCTTAGATAAATAGTTTATCTTTTCCCATGTATTCTTTTATTATTATAATAATTGGTTAATAAACATACTAGAAAAAGAAAAGAGAACCCCAAGTGGTTGATTTTGTTAATATATAGCCTTATCTATGCCCTTTGTCTGAGCTTTTTATTTTTAGGAATATTATAACTATTAATAATATAGTATCTGTATTAAAACTGATTTATGTCAATTTCGACACTATTTAGTATTTTGTTTTTGTGAAAGTCAAAAAAACATGATTACATAAAAAATTAATTCAGTACAAACATGTCATATTAACCAATTAAATTATTGGCATGCATCAAAAGATTCAATTTACATTAATTTAGATTTTTATAATATCAATTATTTTAATCATTCATTAATAAGGTAATTACTGCATCACCATTGTGTCAAAAATAAATTTAATTATATATGGTCTAAAAATTATAAATAAAATAACATTATGTAAAATATATTTTTATCTTTATAATTCATAATTATTGTTTAATTTATCTTATGTATATCCCTATATTAAAATGTATTATTTATTAAAATTTGAATTTAACACTTTTAACTTATCTTTAAATAAGATAATAATAAATGTCTTAATCTAATCCAAGTGGATCCAAGAGGATAATATTTTATTCCTATGGTTTATTTTGGTCATAAAAACTTATTTAATATAATTAGGACATGTGTTAGGGTAATTATAACAACATATTTACATTTAACTACCATATTTACTTTTAACCGTGGTAAATAAATTTCAAAAGTTACTATTCAAAAAAATTATTTTCATCCATTTGAACCACATTTTACTTATTAATATCAACCGTGTCTCTCAGGAATTTGAAATTCAATTCACATAAGAGGTAAAATTATGTTTTATTAAAATTTTCTAACTTTCCTAGAGGGTTGGTACAAAGGTTTAAAAAATCAAATAAAATTTTATACATATAATCTTATTATAAAATTACTCCACTTAATTCTATTAAAATTAAATAGATATTATGTATATATTTTGAAATAAAATAAATTTAAATAATATAAATAAATATTTAAATAAAAAGTAGGTTTTAATGAATAACACTGGGTTTTTCACTATTCATCAAAAAAATGAATGTTTTCAAAAAAATACCAAACATTTACCCTATGCTATTTTCTATATTATGAATCCAAAAATGCGGTCCATTTAAAAAAATAAAATTTTTTAAATTTCAAAAAGTGGTAATTATTATTCATAACGGCTAGTTTGATTGGTCATTGTGTGCTAGAACTTGAAGTTGCATACAGTGCAAGCTATATGTATTATTCAAAGGGATACATACTGTGGAAGATTGGGGTGTTAGATTTTCCACTCCTTCAAATAATTTTGTACTCAAAATTTATTTAATACTACTGCATAAAAATATTCAGGTGGTTCTTCATCATATGTTCCTCAGGTTCCCATCTTTCCTCTTCCATATTATAGTTTCACCATTAATCTTTTACCAAATGAGTTGCCTGGTTTCTTAGCACTTGTTCTCTGGTATCAAGAATCTTAACAGGCTATTCCCAATAAGACAGATTTGGTTCCAGTTCAATTTTATCATAGGTGAGTATATTCGTTGGGCCAGGCATGTATTTTCTCAATAGAGATTCTTTGAACACATCATGACCTTTGGAGAGACTTGGAGGCATTGTCAAACTATAAGATAGAAATCTAATTCGTTATAGAATTTTGAAAGGTCTGATCTACATGGGACTTAATTTAACCTTTTTATTGAATCGTACAACACCATACCATGGAGATACCATGAAGAAAACATGATACCCTACTTGAAATTCCAAATCCTTCCTTCAGTTATCGGCACAGACTTTTTTCCTAATTTTAACTTCGTTGATGTGTGTTTGGATAAACTTCACATTTTTTATTGTTTCCACTACATGTTCTGGGCCTATGAGTTTTTTTCACCAACATCATCCCAACAAGTTCTTGTGCCACATCTCTTTCCATATAATGCTTCATATGGTTCCATCGGAATACATGAATGGAAGTTATTGTTATAGAAAAATTCTAGGATAGGTATATTGATCCCACATTCCTTCAAAGTAATGTGAGAAAGATCTGAACATGTCTCATATGGTTTTAATAGTCCATTGAAATTTCCTATAAATTTGAGGGTGGTAGGAAGTGCTCAATTGAAGTTCAGTATCCAAGTCATTTTGAAGACATTTTGAGAATCATGATGTAAAACGTGGATCATGATCAGAAACAATAGATAGGGGTACTCCATGAAGTCATACAACTTCATTAATGTAAATTATTTCTAAACGTCAAGGTGGTAAATCTTCTCATATAGCACGAATATGTGCTGACATGGTAAGAAGATCAACAATGACCCATATTTCATCATTTCTTATAGGAGTGTTTGGTATCCCCCTGACAAAGTCCATCATAATATAATCCCACTTCCACTCAGGTATGGGAATTGGTTGCATGACTCGTCTAGGATTTATTCGTCCAACCAACAACTATTGAAAAACCATAGATCTTGACACCTAATCAGTAATATTCCTCTTCATGTTGTCCAACCAAAAATGTTCCTTTAAATCTATATACATCTTAGTGCAACCAGGGTGTATATAGAAATGGGTTATATGAACATTATTCAACAACTATCCTTTTAGATCATGTTTGTTAGGAACACAAATTCTCTTCCAAAATTTAAAAATTCAATCCTCCTATACTAGGTCAATCAATCTCCAATCATTCTCAACATTAATTTTCATTTCACACTCCTCATCATCAGTCTGAGAAATTTTTGTCCTTTCTAGTAATGATGGATTGGGAACCATTTGAAAAAGTATTGATGTTTCACCTTCCAAGATTATTCCCATATCCATCTTTAATATATCCATGATCATAGGATCCATTTGAACTCTCATCTTTTTCTATACTTCTTGATCTTTTTTTCTCAAAGAATCTTCTACCTTATCTTCCTTCCCCGAGTGGTACTATATTGTGAAATCGTAATCCTTGAGTATTTAAGCCATCGTCTTTGTCTCATGTTGAGTTCTTTCTGTGATAAAATATTCATCAAACTCTTCTGATAGGTATATATCTCACATTTTTCACCCTAGAGATAGTGTCTCCATATCTTCGATGAAAATATTACTCCTACTAACACATGTTCTTGAGTGGGATACATTAGTTTATGAATGTTTAACTATTGTGATGCATAGGAAATAACTCTATCATTCTGCATAAGGAAACAACCTTGTACATTCTTTGAAACATCAATATAAATAACAAACCCAAAATTCCATGATGGTAGAGTAATGTTATGATAATTGAATAATTTTCTCACCCATTTTTCAAAACATTCTTCTCACCCTTTTTTCCAAACAAATTTAACCCCTTTATATATGATATTGGATAATGGGTTAGCCAATTGGGAAACATTCGGGACGAAATACCGATAATAACCTACTGAACCAATAAAAATATGTACCAAAATTATACTCATCTATGATGTACATTATTGTATAGATCTTATATTAGAAGCATAAACAGTGATTCCATCCTTAGAGACAATATGTCCTAGAAAAGAAATATCCTAATGATAGAATTCACACATGCTAAACATCTCATATAATCCATTTCTTTTTTGTTTCTTTAGAATAGTGGGAATGTGATTTTCATGATCTTCATATATTTTTGAGTATTCCAAGATATAATCAATAAATACCACTAAAAATTCATCAATATCTTCCTTGAAAACAATATTCATTAGAACCATGAAGGCAGAGGGTGCATTAATTAGTACAAAAGGTATTACTGTAAACTCTTAATGCCCATACATGTTATGAAATGCATTGTTTGGAATTTCATCCTTCTTCACGCACCATTTATGATATCCAGATTGAAGGAAAATCTTTGAAAAATATTTAACTCCATGGAATTGATCAAATAAATCATCATTTTGAGTTAGGTGATATTTTTTCTTTATTGTTATTGCATTGATGTCTCTATAGTCATTGGACAAACTCATAGATCCATATTTCTTCTCAACAAAAATAACAGGGAATCCACATAAAGAAACACTAGGGAGAATAAATCCTTTATTACTCAATTCCTCTAGTTTTTTATTTAGTTCCACTAATTCCACAGTGTCCATTCTATAAGGGGTCTTCGATATGGGCCCTGAACCAAAAATTAAATCAATGGATATCTCAAATTCTCATTCTGGAGGATTTCTCGGAAAATCCTTTGGAAACACATCAACATATTCTTGAAAATAAGTACATTCTCTATTGGAAAATATCTATCCTCATCCATAGTTATTTCACTCTCTTTTTCCCCAATAATTTAATTTAGTAGAGATACTTGTTGTGGATATAGATAAGAATCAGATTGGGATATATCTGCTGTAATGATAAGATACTCCATATCATCCTTAAAAATTGTAACCTCCTTCTTCTTAAAATAAAATTTTGCATCATAATCAGAAATCCAATCCATACTGAGGACTATATCAAATTAAATCATGTGTGTGGCGATGATATCAACAAATAAAGAATGTCTATATTCCCTAATGGGAACTAATTCACAAAACATTTTTACAATGATACTTACATTAAGAGTTTTGAATAACAACTACCTTGTTATATAAAATTAGAAATATCTAATTTTTAAGAAAACTGGGAAATATGAAACAATGCGATGATCCAAAATCAAATAAAGAAATAGAAAAATTTGAGGAAACCATTAAATTACCTGTCACCATGTCATTCGAAGCATCAACCTCAGCAGTAGTGATCATATAAGCATATCCTTTCTCCCTTGACCTTTTCTAAGGTACGTTTACTTGGTGCTTAGGACATTCATTTTTATAATTCCCAATTTATCTATAATTGTATCAGTCAATAATGACAACATCTTTATTTCCTTTTCAATCATGAGAATCGTGGACATTTTCACCACACTTGTAATAGACACTCATTCCCATCAGTCAAGTACCAGGGTGTTTCTTCAAAAATCTTCTACATAATGGAAATTCAACTTTTCCCATCTTCCCCTTATTTCCAATTGAAGAGTGTTCAAAAAATATCTTCTTCTATTGATTTTATTTAATGTCTTAAGACATATAGAATTCAATTTCTATCTTGATAGCACATGAAACAATATCTTCTATGATGAGAAATATTTTAAGACTAATGATCGATGGAGAAATGGTTTTAACCCATCAAAAAATTGATCAATATTACTCCTTGGGTTACATATATAAACATCTGCATTCCATGATATCCTTTTAAAGATATCCTTATACATTGCGACATTATCAACATCCTTTTTCCTTAGAATCATAAATTGTAATTCCATATCTCCTCGATTATTTGGAGGAAAGTATTATTCATAGAAAATATCTTTAAATTACATACATTCCATATTTGATACTTCTTTATCCTCTTCTATTTCTTAATTAATTACCACCATTGATCTACTATGTGGACCAATGCATAAAATTACAAAATCATGAATTAAATGGATAGTTCAGATTGAGGATATATTTAGGTTAATAGATTTAGAGAATTAGGCCACAACTATTACATTACTTCTCAAAAATTACAAAGTAGACACTTCTACTTAGTTTCCATTTTTCATAAAAGAAAAACTCTTGAAAAAATGTGTCATGTCTAGTTCATTGTTTTAGCCAGCATGTATTTTCCTTGATCACATCTTACTATAAGGACCCAGCTTTAAAAAATCACATTATCTTGAATAAAATGGATAATTTACATTGAGGATCTTTTCAGGCTTAGAGTTCTATAGAATTAGCCCATAACTATTACATTACATATCAAAAATTACTATGTAGAAACTTCTACTCATTTTCCATTTTTTCATAAAATAAAAACTCTTGAAAACAAGAGTCTTGTCCAGTTCCATTTTTTAGACATCATGACTTTTCCATGATCACATCCTTTATCGTATTCATCTCTATGTTCTGTGAATAACATTTCAAAAACATATAATTATCATAAAAATCTCAGTAACAGTTATAAGATAAAGGATGAAATCTTTAGTCCATAAATACATAAAAAACCTAAGCTCTATTACATACATCATGAAATCATATGATTTATGAATAACACATAGTAATCAGAAATCATAAAGTTAACTTGTGGAATCCATAACATACTTATGTTGTAGCTTTCACAGCTATGGAGGGAGTTACATTTGGAATACCCATAACATTATATTCCCTAAATCTCTTAGAAGAAACATTCACGTTTATCTCCATCACAATACCTAAATCATTGGTGATTATATCGGGCTCACCCATCCTAGTTTTATCATGGAACCACCCATATACATATCAATGACCAAGAACCATAACATATTAATAGCACAAAACTCAATATAATGGAAATATAACATTTCCACAATTCAATAAAAATATATTATTTAAATATATTTACATAAAAAATCATTTTCAAAACCAAAATACGTAAAATATTATATGGTATTTAGTTTCGTTTTAAAAATAGTTAGGCTTGTTTAGGAATCCAAAGATCAAATAATACTAACGGTGGCAGAAAAGTCGTTGCCACCACTTACGTTAAAAAGAATCATTCATTTTCTCATTTAGTAAAACTTATTCATAGAAAATTAATCCATTTGAATGAAATGAAAAGTAAAATTTTTTTATAAACAATATAAATTAATGTCATGTATAAAAAAAATATGCCTCAATAAAAGAAGATTGAGTTAAAGTGCCTTACTTCATGTCTGACTTGACCCATGCGTTTCATTAATCTCCTGAATAATAACATAATGTTAATTTCTAATTTCTTAAGAACATTTTTCAAGTTTATTATTCCTTTTTTATAATTTATTACCATGTTATAGGAATTTTTTAATCATTTATGTTAATAATGGTCATTTTGTCGATATTTGGTACTTGAGTCAAAACTGAACTTCTTATAATTTCAAGTCGTTCATGTGGTCAAAATTCCATTATTTCGGGAATGATATTCATGATTAAATATCATATATATAATATATATCCATTACATATATAATAGTAAATAATATTTGGATATAAGAAATAAAATTCACCGTTCATGGAGATGGTAAGTTGTACGTACGCATTAACACTACATTCATTTATATTTAATATTTAATGGAATCAAAACACAAAGATACATAGGTATAATATAATTCCAGTATAATATCATATATAATTTCATTAAATATATCTTTTATTCATTCCACATATGTCATGAATGAGTCATATCACTTTGAGGGGGTGGTCGTCTGCACTTCCTCAAAAAAATTATCGTATTTACCAACTATAGAAACCATAAAGGTATTCTATAAATGAAAATATAGAATCTTTGAAAAAATATAAATATAATATATATCACATATAAATACAGTTCTATATTAATTTCCACCATAATAGGTGTAGGATAAGATTAAAAAATCATTGTTTCGTGAGGTAGTAGTTTTCCATCCACAGAAACAGTATGTTCTTTAACCATTAGATGGAGGTGTGTGTCAGTGTAGTTCAAAAACTTCTCATAAAAAACCTAGTATATTTAGGATACTTGTGTTGTTATAAAATAAAGGAATAATGAGAGTATATGGGGGGGGGGGTGGATATGTAAAATAAAAGGAAATAGTTTAAGAGAATATGTTACCTTTAAATCAGGTAACTCCCTTTGGTTTGAACCAAATGGATTTTTTAAAGTGCCTTATTCCTAAGGTAAGGATTCTAGGTAGAAGAGAGGGATATAGGGAGATTAATTAGGTAGATTTTGGGTGAGCCAAGGGGATTGAGAGGTGTGGGTAATGTGTTAGATGTGAGGGCTTATTATTAGGGGGAGGAGGGGTTCTTTTGGAATGTTTGAAAATATTATTGTATTATATAAATATTTTCGGTTTTTGAAGGTCCAAATGTCATTAAAGTAGAACATAAGATGACTCATGTTGGAAATAAAATCATCTAATACTAATTTTATAGGTTTTGAGTACTGTTTTAATTTTTATAATCTTATTTATTTATATCATTCATTAATTTGGTAAACACTGCATCATTATTATGTCATAAATATTTTTTTAGATGTCTACAAAATATAAAACAAATACCATGATGTTGATAATCGTTTTATATTTTACATGAATATTTATAGTCTAATATATAACTTATATAACCCCATGTAAAAATATATTTACTAAAAGATATATGTTTATGTCAATTGTGTATTTACATTAAAATAAATAACATAAAATGTCATTATCACTTTTAAGAGGATCCATGGGGTCCCAAAAATCGACCCAAGGATGACCATGGTCATACATAAAATAAAAAAAAGGATTATAGAAAATTTTAGTGAAATTTAATATTATTATAATATTATATATCTACCCTTATTTACTAGATTTACCTTGTAACCATGGTAAGTAAAAAATATACTAAAATAATTTTTCATAATGTATACAAATAAAATGTACATATTTACACAATATAGAACTCCTGATTCCAAATATGGAATCAATTTTTCCAAAATTAAAAACACAGAAGTGGTATAAGATATTTTAAATTAATTCTCATTGTCAAAACAAAAAAGCATGTTTTGAAGAAATAATGAATATCAAATGATTGACAGTTGTTTGTGTCTAATATCAATGTGAAACTACTTACAATGACTAAAATTAGATTAAATGGTAACAAATTATATAATTATACATTAAAACAAATTTAAAGGATAACCTAACCTTATAAGTAAGTTATATTAAAAGGGTGTTTTGAATTAAAATATAGTATTTTCACTATTCATTAAAAATTAACATTATCAGAAAATACCAAAATTTAATCCAATGTAAATTTTGATGTCCCTATATGATAGAAGAATATTATTTTATCATATAAATTATATAAAAGTAACAAAAACTATATTTAAAAATGGTTTTCCATCCAAAGGTGATAAATCGATCCTTTAAAGCATATTAGAGTATTTTAGCTTAAAATTTGATTCTTTCTTATTTTAAGCCTCTAAAATTTATTGGATAAATGAAAAAACATTTAAAAAAAATGTATAATCATAATTTAGTTATTTATTTTCATTCTATCCTTCACAACTATTAGGTATTAACTAAAATTTAGAATAACTATATTATATTATTAAATTTTGGTATAACTCAACGTTGCGTGCAACATAAGATTTCAATGAAACCCGTTGTTGTGTATCATGTATGCCGTAGATCAATGAATCCCCATTTAAAGGAAAATTAATATTTAATTCACACATATAAATAATTTTTAAAATATCATATTTCTCTATTTAGATGGGATGTTACATCCTTCCCCCTTTTGGAAAATGCAACCTTACTTTTTTTATTCACTTATTAAATAAGTGGGGGGTATTTATCCTGGATAGGATTTTCATATTCCCACACTACCTCTTCATCCATATTGGTTTTCCACAAAACCCTTACTTAATGATATACCTTTGTCCACAACACTTTCTCTTTATGGTTAAGAATCTGGACAAGATATTCCTCATAAGAGAGATTCTCTTCCAACAAAACTACTTCTTGGCTCAAAAAATGAGATGGATCCGACATATATATTCTCAACATCAAAACATGAAAAACATTATGTACCTGGGATAAACAAGGAGTTAAATCCACTCTGTACACAACTAATCTAACATTCTCCAAAATTTAATAAGTTCCAATGATCCTCGGACTCAATTTTCCTTCTTACCAAAACGCATCACACTTTTCCTTTGAAATCATTGAGAAAGACATGATCACCTAAATAAATGAAAGATCATTCCTCCGTTTATACGCATTACGTTTCTTCCTTATCTGAGATGTTCCAATGTTATTCTGAATCAATTGGTCATTTTCTACCATCTCTCATACCAATTATTTTCCAATCAACTTCCATTCACATACTTCATCCCAAAAAGCTGGAGTTCGACACCACTTCCCATATAATGACTCAAATGGAGCCATCTGAATACTGGAATGAAAACTGTTATTATAATAAAACACAACCAACGAAATATGTTGGTCCCAAATTCACTGGTAATTTAGTGAACAAGCTTGTAGAATATCCTCTATGGTCTAAATTGTTCAATCTGACTGACCATCTGAATGAGGATTAAAAGATGTACTAAAATTTAATCCAATACCCATCGACATATGAAGGAATTTCCAAATTTTAGACGTAAACCTCGAATCATGATCAGATAAAATGGAGAGAGGAACTCAATGCTACTTGAATATCTATTTAACATACAACCAAAAATGTTTATCTATATAAAAATTATCTCTAATAGGAATAAAATGAGAAGATTTAGCCAATCGATCAATAATATCAAATATTTCATTATTATTATGAGTTGTCATTGCCAATCCCACTACGAAGTCCATGGATATATTTTCCAATTTCCACTATGGAACCGGTAAAGGCTGAAGTAGCCCATTCAGTAATTTTCGCCCTGCTTTAACCTTATGAAAAGTCAAACACTTCATAGTAAAGTTAGTAATATCTATTTTCATTCCATCCCACCAATAATACTCTCAAATATCATTGTACATATTAGTACATATGAGATGAACTAAAAATGGATAACTATGATCTTCACATAACAACTCATTCTTCAAATGTGAATCACAAGACACCTATAATCACTTTCCAAATATCAACATACAATCATTATCAATGTTAAAATCAGGAAACTTACCATTCTGAACAAACTCTACATTTTTCTACAACTCACTATCTTCCTTATGTGCTTTCTTAACTCTATATGATAGATACGATTTCAGTGACACCAAAAACAAAATAGAAGAATTTTTTGAACCAGCAACTTGTATGATAATTTTCATCAAATCAAAATCCAAAGGATCTCATTTCAAATGTAGCATGGTTATTTAAACATTATTTATTCAGCTCAAAGCATCAACCATGTTATTTTATTTTAACGGATAGTAATGGATCGTGCAATCATAATCATTGATTTATCCATCCATCTTCTCTATCACATGTTTAATTTTTTCGGATTGAATATATACTTTATACTTTTTTAATCAGTATATATTTCACAGTTTACCCCATAAACATGATGTCTCCCAATTTTTAAAGAAAAAAGAACAGCAGCTAATTCCAAATCATGAGTGGGATAATTTAACTCACGAGGTTTCAACTGATGTGAAGCATAAGAAATTACATAATCATTCTGCATTAGGACACAACCAAGTCCTTTCAATGAAGCATCATTGTAGATAACAAACTCACCATTTCTGGATGGTAATTCCAAAATATGAGAATTCACTAATATTATTTTTTAATTCCAGAAAACTATCATCACATTCTTTTGTGCAGATGAACATAACACGTTTTCATGTTAATATTGTCATTATACAATATAACCATTAAAAATTCTCAACAAACCTCTGGTAAGAAACTGCTAAATCAAGAAAACTATGGATCTGGGTTATATTTTTAGGTCTGGACCTTATTTAGAAACATATTTTTTTGTAGAATCAGTAGTTATTCCATTTTTTTAAACAAGGTGACCATGGAATAAAATTTGGTTTAACCAAAACTCACACTTGCTGAATTTCCGAAATAGTTTCTTATTTTTAAGGTTTTCAAGGCAACCCTTAAATGACTTTTGTGTTCCTCTTTACCAAAATATCATCAATAAACAAAAACTCCATTTATCACATGATTCAATTGAGCCATCACTATAATAAAATGTTAAATTATGACATGGACTATCTTAGGATGCTGATTGGGAAGGTCATTTCCCACTGTAAGCCTTCCCAGCACAGCTCCCCTATTTCATCTATGAAAACCCATTCTAAATATAGAAATATCTTCGGTGTAGAAAAATTTTAATCTTTAAATGCTATTTCATATCATAAATTAATTTATGGACATTATGTTTAAAATATTATAACTCCTAAAGTTGTCTAAACTAACCTATGATACCAACTATAAAAAACCAGCCTTAAAAAATTACATAATCTTGAATTAAATGGATAATTAATATTGATGATATTTTTTGGTTTAGAGTTTTAGTGAAATAGGGAAAAACTATTACATTACACCTCCAAAATTACAAAATAGACACTTCTACTCAGTTTTTATATTTTTCATAAAAAAATCTTGAAAAAAGGATTCATGTCGAGTACCATGTTTTAGAAAGAATTAATTTTCAATGATCCCATCCTTGACACTATTCTTAATTATTTCCCATGAAAAACATTTCAAAAACATGGGATGAGCATAAAAAGATCAGTAAGGGTTATAATATAAAGAAAGAAATCATTAGTCCATCAATACATACAAACCATATGCTCATTTACTTACATCATGAAATCATAATATTAATGAATAACACATAGTAATCACAAATCATAAACGTAACTTGTGGGATCCATAACGAAATTATGTTTTCTCTTTCACATCTATGGTGGCAGTTACATTTTGAAAAAAAAATCCCACTATATTCCCTAATTATCTTAGGAGAAACATTCACGTTTACCTCTTTCATGTTACCCAATGCATTGGAGATCTATCTCGGGATCAACTAACCTAGGTTTGTCACAGAACCACCCATATACGTAACAATTCCCAAGAACCATAACATATTCATAACACATAAAAAAATATAAAGGAAAGGTAACATTTCCACATTTAAATAAAAATATATCATTTAAATATATTGACATAACAAATACATTATCAAAACCATTTGCAATACCAAAATATGTAAAAGAGTATATGGTATTTATTTTAATTTTAAAAACATTTCTTCTTGTTAAGGAAGCCAAAGATAAAATAATACTCGTGGCAGCGGAAAGGTCGGTGTCACCACATATGTTAAAAAGAAACATTCCATATTTTCGTTTAGTAAATCGCTTCGTGAAAAATATTCCATTTGAATGAAATGAATATTCCAAATTTTTTATACACTGTATAAAATAACGTCTTGTATAAAACAAAATATTCCTCAATGAAAGGAGATTGAGACGAAGTACATTACCTCATGTCTAACTTGACATAATCATTTCATTAATCTCCTGAATAATAAAATAATTTAAATTTATACTTAATTAAGAGCCTTTTCATGTTTATTATTCCATTTATATGACTTATTACCCTGTTATAAACATTATGTAATCATTTATGTTAATAATGGTTATTTTGTTGATATTTGGTACATGAGTCAAAAATGATATTCTATTAATTACATGTTGTTCATGTGGTCAAAATACCATTATATATAGAATTATATTCATGATTTAGATATCATATATATCATATATATCCATTATATATATAATAGTACATAAAATTTTGAGAACATAAATGAAATGCACCGTTCATGTAGACAGTAAGTCGTACATACACATGAACGCTACTTTATTTGATATTTCATATTTAATGAAATGAAAACATAAGGATAAATAGGTATATTATAATATTAGTATAATATAATATAAAATTTCATTAACTCCATTGTTTATACATTCCATGTATGGAATGAATGAGTCATATCACAATGAGGGGGCGGTAGTCCTCACTTCCTCAAATGAAATTATCATATTTACCCACTATGGAAACAATAAAGGTATTATATAAATGAAAAATAAAGAAGAATAGAAATTTTATTAAGATAATATATATCAAATATAAATAAAGTTCCATTTTAATGGTCTCTAAAAGAGGTGGTAGGAGAAGATTGAAAAATCATCGTTTCACGAGGAAGTACTTTGCCGTCCACAGAAACAATATTATATTTTCCCATTAGATAAAGATGTGTTTCAGTGTAGTTAGAATACTTCTAATAAAAAAAAATATTATATTTAGGATACTATTTTTTATAAAATAACGAATTATTGACAATTTAGGTGGTTGGATAAGAAATATTAAATAAACTAACTTAAGAGAAGATGTTACCTTTAAAATGGGTAACTCACTTTGGTTTGAACCAAATGGATTTTTTGAAATTCCTTATGCATATGATAAGGCTTTTAGGTGTATGATAAGGATGTAGGGAGATTTATTGGGTAGAGTTTGGACGAGAAAAGGGGATTGAGTGCTGTGAGTAATGGGTTAGAGATGAGGTATTTTTATAAGTTGTGGAGCAGCTCTTTAGGAATGTTTTAAAATATTATTTTATATTACAAATATATTCGGTTTCTAAAGTTCGAAAACTCATTAACATTGGAGATAAGATGAATCATGTTTAAATAAAATAATCCAATAAGAATTGGACAATATTGGGATATTGTTTTAATTTTTATAATCTTATTTATTTAAACCATCCATTAATGAGGTAAACATTATATCATTATTGTTTCATAAAAAATTTTATTTATTTTATGTCTAAAAATTATTAAAAAAATACGATGAAGTAGGAAATAATTTTATCTTTCAAATTAATATGTATATTTGAAGAGATAACATATATAACCCCATGTAAAAATTTATTTACTAAAAGATTCATGTTTTGGTCATTTTTTTCTTCAATTTATATTAATTAACATAATGTGTCATTATCACTCTTAGGTGGCTCCATGGGGTAAAAAAACAACCCAAGGATTCCCATTTTCGTATATGTATCAAAAAATAGGATTAGGACAATTTTAAGATAATTTAATATTATTATAATATTTATTTTCTATCTTATTTACCATATTTACCTTCTAACCATGGTAAATAAATTATTTACTGAATTAAATATTCATAATATGTTAAATTAAAAGTTACCTATTTATAGAATTTGAACCTACAGATTCTAAATATGGAATCCATTTTTCCAAATACAAAACACAAAAGTGGCATAAATTAATTTAAAATTAATTCCAATTGTCAAAACTACAAACTTGTTTTTAATAAATAATAACTATCAAAATATTGAGACTCGTTTATATAAAATATCAATTTGAAATTACATCCAATGACCAACATTGGATTAAATTTTAAAAGCATAATATAATTACACTTTAAAACAAATTAAAAATATAATATAACCTTATAAATAAATTAGTTTAAAAGGAATTTTTGAATTCAAATACAATATTTTCATTAGTCATTGAAAAATGAACATTATCAGAAAAATACAAAAATTTCATCCAAAGTAAATTTTGATGTCCCATGTAATGCCCCAACCCATGTTACCCAGAGTCAGTGCATTATTACATGATATTAGCATGATCACAAAATATCAAGTCTCAAAACATTAATAAATAAGTATATACATTTAGGGAAATGTTTACGAATAAAACAAAAGCCTTTCAAACAATAAATTCTTCAAAATAAGGAAAATATAAATCAAAATAATTCAATTTAGTTATTCACATAAATATTTTAAAAGTCAAATAATCATATACATTATCAATATCCAATCTCATAATGATGGAATGAAAAATGCCAGACTTCATGACCACATATTCAAGGCCTTGTTCCAAGACTACAAATAATATTTTTTCAAGGCCTTGTTACAAGACACTAGTTTTTCTTGTGAGACCTAACGATGCATCTATGACCTATAGCGGGCTCCACCCATCACATACTAAGTCCTATGCATTCCAAATATAAAAATGGTTAAACATAACATAAAAATTCGTATTAAATCTGGCATACAAATTGTCAATACATTATCCGTAACACATGAATTGTATGAAATACCACATCCACGGTCAATCATATCACAAATAATTCAATACAATATGGAAGATTTGTATAATAATACATAAACATCAAACACGTTTTTAATCGGTCAAAGGATGTTGACACAGATAAATTGAAAATATTTTAAAATAAATTCTTCTTTCTATTTTGATTCCATTTAAAAAACATTTATCAGTGAAATATTATTATAATATTGTAAGGGAAGCCTCTATGATGTTATATCGGCGGAAAATAGCCGCACCCGCTGTATATGTTAACAAAGATATTCTTACCATAATTTTGTCGAAAAGGTCATAAAGTATCTTGTTCAGAAAAAGACAGAAATATTCTTTTATAAACACATTATAAAACATCAAATAAGGGTATAAATGAATTTAACCCATTGTCTAGTAAATATTATAAATGTTTTGAAATACATTTTTATAATCATGGATGTGGATGTTAAAAAGGCCCCCATAGAAATTTACGTAAAAACAACCTCAAGATAACAAAGTGATTGTGAATTTAACCCTTACCTTGTACTTTTCCTTAGTCTATGGTATGTCAACCTCCATTGTATTAGTTTAATTTTTTTATTAAATTATACTGGAACTATATACATAAATATGATATCATATATGATCTTCTAATATTTCTTTGTTAATGATATTTCAATAGCATCATCATTTCGTGTGTTAACTGATTCATTTTCCTTTATATGATTTGTTATGTAAGCAATGTTTGTTATGGATAGAATGTATCATATTAATATTAATAATGATATTAAGACTTTAAAGATTATTTTTAATCATCAAATGAAAATTAATCTTCAATGGATATGATGGGGAATAAATCTCATCACGTTCGTGGAGACGGAAAACCATACGTACACATGATCGACAATATCATTCATTTGATATTAAAATCCTTTATAATTGATTGGTTTATAATATATAAATAATCATTATCATGTTATATTTATTATTTAAATCATTTATACTCATTATTATACCCATCCAAATGATGATGTCTTTGAATAACAAACTACACCATGACGTGGAGAGGATAATCCGTACGCACACATGTATGGTGAATTTTTCATTTATAGGATTAATAGAATAATGAATATGGTTGTACAATTTTTATAATAACATCACAGTATATATAAGATAATGGATTTATTATTTTATAATGGAAACAACAAAGAAAGGCGAAGTGGAAGAAGAACATAAATTGAAAGAGGTGATGAAATATTTACCTCTTCTTTGGGTTATTCCTTTTGATTTGATCAAAAGGGATACATAGGTTGGATTTATGACTAAAAGAATGCCTCTAGGATTATGTGATGATAGTTTAAAGGATATTTGGGTAGGGTTTAGCCTATAAAAATGGCATTGAATGTGTGAATTTGAGAGAAGGGGACGTGACCTTTTATAAGAGGGTGATGGGCACCTTAGGAATAGAGTGAAATATTATTTTATAATAAAATAATTTTTGATTTCTATGTAAAGACATGTAAATTACAACGAATTTTTTTTCTTAATTTCTTTGGAATTTTACGAGTATGTGGCCTCTAACGGCAATTGATTTTGAGGCCCGGTGTGCCCGAAATCAATTTCTGAAGTTTAGCTCAGGTTCGTTCAGTGAACGAACAAGAAGGTTTTTCTATATTTTGAACCGGTGCTCGGAATTGAAATATAATGGAACCAATGAACTTGAAACGATGGTAATTTCTTAATAGGACATTTACCTCAGTTTAGTTTTATGCGGGATTGATGTTATAATTTGTGGTTTAAATAAAAAAATAGATAAATAAAATTGTAAGAACAATTTAATGTATCTAAGGAGGTTAATTCCTCCCATTGGAAGTATAGGGTGGGACCAAAAGACACATAACTACCCAAGTGCGGATGTTATAGAGGTGGGGCCCACATGAGTCTCACCCATTTAATTTCCTATAAACTCCTTAAACCCCTCATTAAATTGGAACCCCCCCCCATTAATTTCCAATCTCTCCACCTCTCTCACTCCATTAATCTACGACAACCCCTAAAATTAATGAGGATATTTCCTCTCCCTCTCATTAATTAAATGCCAACAGATTTAATTAATGAGGATATTTCCTCTCCCTCCCTTTAATTAATTACCAACACATTTAATTAATGAGGTGATTTGAATCTTGAATGTTTTTGCTTGTGTAATAAAATAATAGGAGAAGCCTATTATTTTACGAGAGGAGGGCTTCGTTGTGCTAAAGAGGATTGGGATAACTCTTTGGTTTTTAAATAACATACTGGTTCCATGAAGAACAACAATTTCTTCGACGAAGAAAGTCGGTTCCACAAAGATCAATGACGCGCTTCATTTTCTTCCTCTGCATCAAGGGAAGAAATAAAATTACAGGGAACTCGCCAACGATGATGGTTCATTCCCGACATTGACAGAGTGGAAACTATTTCCACATCTACAACGAAGGAACCATTATCGAGGTAGGGGTATTGTTTTGAATTTCATTATACCTTTTTAAGGAAAGAACAAAGAGAATAGAGCAACCATTGCCCGATTGATCCGTGGATCACTCGTACCTGCGGGTTGGATGCATGGTTATTTTTCAGGTTTGGATTTGTGTTTGAATTCTTAAATCTTGACTTAAAACTTCTAACGTAGTGGGCTCAGGACAAAGAACAAACCTGACCGTCTGCAGATTGTTTGTTTATGTGTGTATTGATGGGAGACGATGAAATATGACCTCAACGGCGTATGGAAGCCGTACAGTGAAGAACGGTTCTCGGGAGAGCCGCAGGCACATACGGAGGGAAAATCGGACCACCGAAGTGCGTCCAGTGGTCCGCGAAAGGTGCTGCCGGCGGGCCATGCCGGCGTGGCGACACCCCTACATGTTGTCATTAGAAGAACCGTCGTGGCTTGCCACAAAGGTGGTGGGAAGTATCCCACACCGTGCGGGATCCGGGGGACAAGGCGGCGCCAGGCGCCACCGTTTCACAAAACGGGGGAGCCCCCCCCCCCCCCCAACCCGGCCAGGATAGCTGAGCAATGACCGGCCGTGGGCCGGGTCATGCCCATCACGGACGGACCAAGACCTGGGTCAGGTTGACCATGTTCGGGCTGACCCAGGGGGTGTTGGGCCGGGTCGGACCGGGCCCAGACCCCCTACATTCGTACCTTTTTCAGTTAAACGCCCATAACTTGAGTTGTAGACCTACGATCGATGCAATGTCAGTTTAGTAGGATTTCATGGATCAAGACGATCGTTTCAGTATATTACAGTCAAGGTTTTGGCAAAGTTTTGGTATGGCCGGGTTGGTTCGAACTCGAATCCAACCGGGCCCTCAGTGTGGAAATGCTTATAACATGAGGGTCGGACGTCCAATTGACATGTCATTGAATACGTTGGATTCCTCTTGATGATACAATTCTTTTGGCATACTCCACATGATGTTTGGATGTAGTTGGAGTGCGGTCGGGTGGGTTTAGCTTATAAACCAACCGGACCCCTGGAACGGAAAATCCATTAACTCTCAGACCAGATGTCTATTTGACAAATCGTCAGTGACGTCTGTAATCTCATTGAGAAATGGATATTTTGAGTACCCCCCATGGGTGTTCGAGGTACTGCTGATATACGGTCATGTTGGATCGTATACGAAACCAACCGGGCCTTCGGGACAAAGAGGGTAATAACTCACAGATTGGGTGTCCGATTGACGTGTCATCTATTGAGTTGAGATACCTATGATTTGATGGATATTTCTGATACTCCTTAATGGGAATTCAGGACACTCTGAGTGTCAACCATTGGCTCCTGGATCAGATCCTCCTGGAGACGATCATAAGGACGGTGACCTTGTAGCTGGCTGAGACTTGATAACTGCTTGTCCGATTCGATTCAGAGTGACTTCTATAGCCTAGTGGGGAGCACTAATTTGTGAGGTGATAGATCCATAGCAGAGGAGGACTACTTTTTGAGTTGGCAGACCTTCCATACTCGATAGTAGGAGTACCTCTATAGGCTATGAGGGGGAGCACTACTTTGTGAGGTGGCAGACCAATGGCCGATGAGAACTACTTTGTGAGGTGGAAGACCCATGGTACATGATAGGAGGAGTACCACATCAGTATAAGGTTAGTGAGTGTCACCTTAGAGTTGTGGAAGGATTACTGCACTCGATAGAGGAGGAGTTCTCCAACATCCATGTTTTCATCATTGTTAATGAATATCCCTGTTTGAGCTGAGTCAATGACCTTTGTGTTTACCTCATCATTGAGATGGGTTACTTGATAACTTTGGTATATGTATGGGAATATACCTAATTAAGGGTTATATGTTGAGATATTTCTTTGTGGGTCTCAGGGTCCCTACTGAGTATCATTATACTCACCCCTACACGAGTTATGCCCGCAGCTCATTGTGATGGAGGCTGACGATGGATAGCACTGATCGTGGTTGAGGCTTATAGAGCTGGACGGAACCTAGAGGTGGACATCACGATGAGACAGTACTCAGAGGTTGACTTTATGACGAGATGGTACCCGGAGTTGACAGACGGATGTGGAGAGATGAGGTGTCCATCTATACCTACCATTCAGGTAGGAACTTCGGAGGATAATCCAGGAGCAGCTTGGCACCTTCTTGTTGTTTTTTCATTTCCTTGTACATTACTGTTGGGCGTGTATTTCCAGCCCCCTTGTAATTTCAGCACACTTGTTATATTGCTTAAAATAGTGTTTTCTTCCGCTTGTACTCTGGTTGTGTGTGTTGAAGTTTAATAAAGGCAATGCATTCCATTTTTATCGGGATTTACGCATTGGTGCTAGTCGCCAGCTCCTGGCCTATGGAAGGCGGGATTGGGGTAGTCACAACATGGGCCCTGAGGATGGGTCCTGACAAATTTGTATTAGTGTTCAGTTCTACCACAGAACATGGGAGTCTTGTATTTATTTTCTATGATGGAATAGTGTTAAGGGTACAATGTGTGGTTTTCAGTTCAGGAACTCCAGTGTTGGTGCGAGCGACGGATGTATCCATACACCAGGACCCTGACTTCTGATTTCTGACTCAGTTACGAAAACACTAATTGCATGAGTGTTTTCAAAAGTTTCTTTTAAATCAGCTCAAACCAGGTCAACTCACCTGGTATAATATTTTAACCATGTAACATCTATTTTTTTCTGGATGTCTTCACCCAGTCAGTCAGTGTGGGTACCGAGTGGATAGGTTGGTGATTGATCACTAAGCAGTGAGGCCTCAGTACATGGCTCTCTACTAGTTGAGACACCAGCGGAGAGTGCATGCTGGTTGAGCACACTGCACGAGTTCCAGCGACAGAGGACTCTATGGATTCGAGGTGAGTCAGATTTTCATATAGCTGGGCACTTGTTGGAGTTTGTAGCACGATCTTTCCACACAGCGGGGACACCCGCCGACTTGATGGTTTACCTATATGTTAGTCTCATTCAGGGAGCGACTGAGAGGTGTTGGAGCCAGATGTTCATGTTTTACGACGAAATTCCCTTCACCTGGGGAGACTTCGAGACTTTATTCCGGGTTGAGTTTACCCCAGCAACTCTACACTCTGAGTATGCTCAGGAGTTGCAGCCCATTCCATAGGGTTTTCCATCAGTATCTGAGTCATCTGTGGGAAGAACACATATGATGCAAAGGTCCAGGAGGACTAGGCCAACAGGTGTTCAACCTCAAGATATAGGTTGGGTAGTGTAGGGAACCCGAGGTGGAGTCAGAGCCAGGAATACCAGGAACGCACAGTGTTTCTCCTGCGGCGGGCTTGGTCACATGGCACGTGACTGTCCGACTCCCCACAGAGTTGATCTACATGCATTGAAAGAGAAAAATAGATAGAAGCTACGGTGGGAGCTTGAGAAATAGCCAAGAGGTGGACATGGCAGTAGAGCTCTGAAAGCAGGCTGATATGAGCTAGACTAGTTCTAGGCATGGAGGCCTTTGTTCTTGGAGCATCTTTCTTCCTTGATGTTTTTTTTGTTTGTGGTTGTTATGTGTCATTGTAATTTGAGATGCAGTAATAAAAGACACTTTTCCTTGTGATGTTTACCTTACTGTATTTTTTTATGGTTGATACTAAGAGGACCCGGTTAAAAACTTTGACTTGACCGTCACTTGTTATATTCCTACTAGATGAGACCCAGTAACCACACACTGATGCTGATAGTGTGACTCAACCCTTGGAGGTGACAGTAACAGTTGGATCTCACGACAGTAGTGTCGAGGCCTTACGACGTCGTGTATGGCATGAAATAGTACCGTACATGTTAGGATTAACTTTATTAGGAAAAGAACGTGGTTCATCAAATGGATGAGACTAGATTTCTCTATTCGGAAGAGAAGAAATCTCAGAATCTCTTTTAGAACATAGATGAAGAAGGGTGGAGATGAGTTCTTAAAATTGGCTAGTTACACCCATTGTTCGTTGAATGAACGGTTTACGGTTCTCTCCAACTCAACGGTCTCATGTGTATCTTCTCATAGAAAGACCTGAATCTAAGATAGTGTTGATGGAATGAATTCATCCAGGACTATGTCTTCGAGATAGTTTAACTTCTTGGGGAGGGGAACGTTGTAGCAAATGCTCTTAGTAAGAGATCGGGCATTCAGTTGTTAGGAGAGGTGAGATAGCAGCTTGTCACATTTCATATATCCTTTGTGATAGAGTCAACACGTGTAGAACCATAGATAGTTTAGGATATGATGGAGAAGGAGCAGATCATCCAGAAGTGAATGACGACTGCACAAAGCTGACAGAAGTCCTATGCTAATAAGAATTGGTGACCCCTGGAGTTCGAGGATGGCGACCACATCTTCTTATGGGTCTCACCATGACAAGGTCAATAGAGATTTGGCTGGGACAGCAGGTTATATCAACAATTCATCAGACCCATCCAAGTCCCCAGCAGAGTAGGCAACATGGCTTACCACCAAGCCTTTCCACCTCAGGTGCACTGGGTGCACGACATCATCCACATATCTCAGTTGAGGAGATGTGTGCATGAACTATCTGTCATCATCGACCACATAGAGCTAGACATAGATGATGGGGTGACTTTTATGGGGTTCCAATAGAGGGTGAGGTTCGATAGGAGTGAGCCCTATAGGGATGGTCAATTCCTCTTGTGCGCTTTTTCTGGTAGCACAGGAATCTCTAGGAGAGAAAATGGGAGCAGGAGGCTCAGATGCGTGATCGGTACCTCCATTAGTTTCCCAAGATTGTGTTGTAGCTTTACGAGGATTTAAATCCCTAAGGAGGGAGTAATGTTAAGATTCAAAAATTTCAAGGAATTTTTTTTCACAATTTCTTTGGAATTTTACGAGTATGTGGGATCTGATGACACTTGATTTCGAGGCCCGATGTGACCAAAATCAATTTCTGAAGTTTAGATCGTGTATGTTCAGTGAACGAACGAGCGGGATTTTTTATCATTTGAACCAGTGCTCAGAATTGATATCTGAGGGAACAAATGAACTCACAACACCGGTAATTTCTTAGATGTACATTTACCACAGTTGCATTTTATGCAGGTTTGAAGTTATAAATTGTGGTTTAAATATAAAATGAGATAAATAAAATGGTAAGAACACTTGTATGTATCTAAGGTGGTTAATTCCTCCCATAGGGAGTTAAGGGTGGGACCCAAAGCCAACTAACTACCCATGTGTGGATGTTAGAGAGGTGGGGCCCACAGGATCCCCAACCATTTATGTTCCTCTAAACTCCTTAAACCCCCTCATTAAATTGGAAACTCCTCCACTAATTGCAAGTCTCACCACCTCTCTCACCCCATTAATACATGAAAACCCCTCAAATCAATGAGGATATTTCCTCTCCCTCTTTTTAATTAAATGAAAACACATTTAATTAATGAGGATATTTCCTCTCCATCCCTTTAATTAATTGCCAATTAATTTAATTAGTGATGTGATTTGAAACATGAATGTTTTTTCTTGTTTAAAAAAATAATAGGAGTATCCTATTATTTTATGAGAGGAGGGATTCGTTGTGATAAGGAAGATTGGGAGAGACCTTTGGTTTTTGAAGAACATACTGGTTCCACGAAGAACGATGATTTCATCGATGAAGAACGCTGGTTCCATGAAGATCGAAGACGCACTTCCTTTTCTTCCTCCGCATCAATGGAGGAAATATAACTGCAGGGAACTCTCCAACAATGACGGTTCTTTCATGACATTTATGGAGTGGAAACGCTTTCTGCATCTACGACGAATGAACTATTTTTGATGAGGGGGTATTGTTTTGAATTTCTCCTTACCGTTTTGAGGAAAGAACGACGATCGTGGACCAACCTTTTCCTGGTTGATCCGCGGATTTCTCGTACATGCGTGTTGGATGCATGGTTATTTTTGGAGTTTGGATTTGATTTTGAATTCTTAAATCTTGATTGAAAACATCTAACACGGTGGGCTTGGGCCGTAGAACAAACCCAACCCTCCAAAGAATTTTTTTGTGCGCGTATTAATGGACGCTGATGAAAAGTGACCGTAAAGGCATATGGTTGTCGTCGTAGTGAAGAACGGGTCCAAGGAGAGCTGCAGGCATAGACAACAGGAAAATCGGACCACCGGAGCACATCTGGTGGTCCACGGAAGACGTTGCATGCGCGCCCTGCAGGCGCGAGGACACCGAGGAATGGAGGTGCCGGATGGCGCCGGTCGGCCGCCTGGAAGCGGCGGCGCCCTAACACGCTGCTAGTAGAAGAACCGCTGTGGCTTTCCACGGTGGTGGGGGGAAGGATCCCGCGCCGCGCGGGATCCAGGGGCAATGCGGCACCAGTCACTGCTGTTTCAAAAAATGGGGGAGGCTGCCCCCCCTCTACTCGGATAGGCTGGCCGAGCCATGGCCGGCTGTGGGCCAGGCCGCACCCTACCGGGCCAGACCTGGACCCTGGTCGGGTCGACCCGGTTCGGGCCGACCCGGGGGGTGTTGGGCTGGGTCGGACTGTGCCCAGACCCCATATTTTCGAACCTTCTTTAGTTAAATGCCCCTAAATGAGTTGTGGAACTCTTATCGACAAAACGTCAGTTGCGTAGGATTCCTTGGATCTATATGGTCATTTCGGTATATTACACTGAAGGTTTTAACAATGTTTGGGTATGGCCGGGTCGGTTCGAACTCGAAACTAACTGGGCCCTCAGAGCGGAAACGCTTATAACATGAGGACCGGACGTCTGGTTGATGCGTCGTCGACTACGTTGGATTATTCTTGATGAGACGATTCTTTTGGAATACTCCACTTGAAAAATGGATGCATTTGGAGTACGGTCGGGTTGGTTTAGCTTATATACCAACCGGGCCCCTAGAACGGAAAAGCTATTAACTCTCAGACCGGACGTCAGTTTGACGAATAGTCAGCGGCGTTGGTAATCTCGTTGAGAAAAGATTCCTTTGATTATACCCCATGGGTGTTTGGGGTACTTTTGAGATAAGTTTGGGTTGGTATGTATATGAACCAATCGGGCCCCAGGACAAAGAGGCCAATAACTCACAGACCGGGCATCCGATTGATGTGTCGTCTGTTGCGTTGAGATCCCTATGACGTGATGGATATTTTTGATACTTCTTCATGGTACATCGTGAAACTCAGAGTGTCGAACTGTGGCTTGTGGAGAGGATCCTCTTGGAGGGGAGCATATGGAGTACGACGACCTTGTACCTGGCTGAGACCTGATGACTGCTTGTCCGATTCGATTCGGAGTGACTTGTATAGCTCAGCGGGGGGAACTACATTATGAGGTGGTGGACCCATAGTAGAGGAGCACTACTTTGTGAGGTTGTAGTCCCGTGATACTCGATAGGAGGAGTACCTATGTATGCTATGAGAGGGGGTACTACTTTGTGAGGTGGTAGGCCCATGGCGGAGGAGAACTACGTTCTGAGGTGGCAGACCTGCGTTACTCAACAAGAGGAGTACCTCAGCAGCATAAGGTTAGTGAGTGGCACCTCGGTGTCATGGAAGGACTGCAACGCTCGATAGAGGAGGAGTTCTCCAACAGCCGTGTTTTCGTCATCGTTAATGAAAATCCTGATTTTAGCTGAGTCAATGACCTTTGTGATTACCTCATTATTGAGATGGGTTACTTGATAACATAGGTATATGTATGGGCATATACCTATGTAAAGGTTATCTGTTGAGATATTTCTTTGTGTTTTATCCTTATTGTTTTTAGTGATACCTTGAGGGTCTCGGGGTACCTACTGAGTATCATTATTCTCACCCCTACACAGGCTACGCCCTCACCTTGTTGTGTTAGATGCAGATGACAGACATCATTGATCGTTGTTGAGGATTATAGAGCTTGACAGTACCCGGAGGTGGAAATTACTATGAAATGGTACTCTGAGGTGGACTTTACGACGAGACGGTACCTGGAGGTGACAGACGGAGGTGGAGAGCTGAGGTGGCCATCTATACCTACACCTCAGGTAGGAACTCCAGAAGACGATCCAAGAGCAGCTTGACACATTCCTGTTGTTTTGTCTTTTCCTTGTAAATTACTATTGGGCATGTATTTCCGGCCCCCTTGTACACTCAGCACACTTGTTATATTACTTTACATAGTGTACGATTCCGCTTGTACTCTGGTTCTGTGTGTTTACGTTTCATAAAGGCAATGCCTTCCCTTTTTATCGGGATTTACACCTTGGTGCTAGTCGCCCGCCCTGGCCTAAGGAAGGCGGGCTTGGGGTTGTCACGAAACGGGCCCCGAGGATGGTTCGTGACATTCTAATGGTTCCAAAATTATTTATTTCGAGGATAAGGTGGGGATGGGTCAAAAATCACTCAACCAATAGGATTAGACAGGTTTGGTTCACTATATTAACCATATATTTTAGATTTAATTCTTAGTCAAATAGTTTGATAATTACAATGTATCTTTGTATTTTTATATTATATGGTTAATAAAAATACTATAAACTTCCAAGAAAACCATAAGTGTTTCATTAATGACATATATAATATTATTTATGCCCTTTGGATGAACCATATATATTTTTGGAATAGAATATAAATTAATAATATAATATATTTTTTAAAAACTCTTTTATATCTATTTTGACACTATTTGGTATATTGTTTTTGTTAAATTAATAACAACATTATTTCTTCAATAAAAATTAATTTAATAAACCCTAACATGTCATACTAACCTAGATAATTAGTGTAATTCATTAAAAGTCTCAAATTAGATTTATTTAGATAATTATAATATCAAATATATTTTAATCTTTCATTAATAAGGTAATTACTGCATCATTATTGTGTCATAAATAAATTTAATTATTTAATGGATAAAAATTATAAATAAATTACCATTATGTAGGAAATATATTTATATTTCTAAATAATATTTATAGTCGAATTTATCTTATGTATATCACTATATTAAAAATGGTTTAGTTATTAAACATAGAATTTAACACTTTTAACTATTCTTTATATAAAATAATAATAAATGTCCTAATCTAATTCAAGTGGAATTAAAAGATCATATTTTATAAATAAGTCAGTTTTTGGTCAAAATACACTAATCCAGTAGAATTAGGACATTTGTTAGGGTAATAATAATATCATTTTTACCTTTAATTACCCTAATTATTTTTAACCGTGGTAAATCAAAGTCCAAAGTCACTATTCATCAAAAATTATTTTCATCTCATTGAACCAAATTTTACTTACTGAGGTTAACTGTGTATCTTGGATTTTTTAAATTCAACTCATAGAAGCCGAAAAATTATGTTTTTTTGAAAATTTTTAAATGCTCCTAGGAGGTGGGTAAAGGACGGTAAAAGTTCAATAAATTTTTTATATATATAAACTAATTAAAAAATGACATCATGAATTAAATTTAACATATATAGGTATTATGTATCAATTTTAACCTAGAATAAATTTAAATAAAATAAATAATTATTTAATTGAAAATTTGGTTTTAACCCATAACACCGTGTTTATCACTATTAATCAAAAACTGAATTTTTTAAAAAAAATAACAAAAATTTACCTTAAGATAATTTCGATATTCCGAATTCAAACATGAAGTCAAATTTAAAAATTAAAATTTATAAAATTTCATAAATTGGGTATTGCTTTTCAAAATGGCTAGTTTGATTGGTAGTGGTGTGTTAAATATCAATGCTGTGTACAATGCAATGTATTACATTATTCAAAGGGAAATTTACCCTGGAAGCTTGGGGTGTTACATTATTCCCTCCTTCAAATATTTTCGTCCTCAAAATTTCTAGAATATTACTGTATAAAATGATTCGGGTGGTTCATCATCATAAGTTCCTCATGTTCCCACATCACCTCTTCTATCTTATGGTTTCTCCATAGAACTTTCAATAGACCAGTCATCCAATTTCTCAATACTTGTTCTCCTATATCAAGAATATCTATCGGATCTTTACAATAAGGCATATCGAGTTCTAATTCTATTTATTCATTGGTGAGTGCATGTGTGGTGTCAGGCATGAATTTTCTCAATAGTGATACATGGAACACATAATGAACATTAGAGAGACATGGAGGCATTCCCAAATGGTAAGCTACAGCCCCAATTAGTTCTTGAATTTTGAAAGGTCCGATGTACCTTGGACTAAATTTACCATTCTTATGGAATCGTATTATTTCCTTCAGTGGAGATACCATAAATAAAACATGATCTCCTACCTAAATTTTCAAATCCTTCCATCGGTTATCGTCATAGCTCTTCTGCCTACTTTGAGGTACTTTGATCTTGCTTTGTATTACATTAACATTTTCCATTGTTTCCTCAACAAGTTATGGGCCTATGAGTTTTCTTTCACCAACATCATCCAAACAGGTTGGAGTGTGACATCTCTTTCCATATAATGCTTCATATGGTTCCATTTGAATACATGAATGTAATATATTGTTATAAGAAAATTATACCCGAGGTATATATTGATCCCACATACCTTTAATGTCATGTGAGAGAGATCTCAAAAAGTCTTCTAATGTTTTAACAGTCCATTATGATTGTCCATTCGTTTAATGGTGGTAGGCAGTGTGGAAAATATGTTCAGTATCCAGGGAATTTTGAATATTTACAAGAATCATGATGTAAAACAACAATCCCAATCAGAAACAATCGAAAAGGGTACTCCATGATGTCTTACAACATCATAAATATATAGTGTTTTTAAACGTTCATGTGGTAAATCTTTTCTTATAAAAAGTAAATGTGCTAACATGAGAAGACGTTCAATGATGACCCATATTACATCATTCCTTTTAGGAGTATTTGGTAGTCACATGACAAAGTCCATCGTAATATTATCCTATTTCCACTCAATTATGGGAAGAGGTTGCATTACTTCTCTAAGATTTTGTCTTCTAGATTTCACTTACTGACAAACCATACATATCGACACAATGTCAGCAATCTCTATCTTCACGTTATCCCACCCACATTGTTCCTTTAACTCTATATATATATTAGTGATACTAGGGTGTATAGGTAAATTGAAGCTATGATCATAAACCAACAATTCCCTTTTTAGATCAGGTATGTCATGAACACAAAGTCTCCACCCAATTTTCAAAATCCCATCTTCATATATGAAGTCACTCAATCTACCATCATTCACACCATTAATTTTCTTTTGAAGCTCCTCATCATTAGCCTGATAGATTTTTATCCATTATAGTAAAGATGGTTTGGAATCAATTTGAAAAAGTATTGATGTCTCACCGTCTATGATTATTCACATATCCAATTTCACTAGATCCATGAAAATTGGATCCCTTTCAACTCTCATCTTGTTCAAAACTCTATAATCCATTCTTCTCAAAGCATCTGCCACTGTATTTTCATTCCTCGGGTGGAAGTGTATTGTGAAATCATAATCCTTGAGTAGTTCAAGCAATCTCCTTTGCCTTGTGTTGAGTTATTTCTTTGAGAAAATATAATTCAAACTCTTGTGATCGGTATATATCTCACATTTTTCACCATATATATAGTGTCTCCATATATTCAAATAAAAGATTACAAATACAAACTCAAGATAATTATTTGGATTGTTTCCCTCAAGAATTTCTAGTTTTCGTGTTGCATAGGAAATAGAACTATCAATCTGCATAAGGAAATAGGCAAGTCCTTTCTTTTAAGAATCACTATAAATTACAAACCCATCATTCCCTGATCGTAGAGTCAAGTTAAGAGCATTTTCTAATCTTCTCTTCAATTATTAAAAACATTCTCCACACTCTTTTGTCCAAAATAATTTATCCCCTTGATGTGTGAGATTGGTTAATGGGTTATCCAATCAGTCAAAATTTTGGACGAAACGTCAATAATAACCTACTAAACCAATAAAATTGTGTACCTCAGTTATACTTGTTGGTGCTGGCCATTCTTGGTTTGGATTTGAATTATAAGGGTCAGCATAGATTCTATCTATAGAGGCAATATTGCCAATAAAAGAAATCTACTGAATCCATAATTCACAGTTGTTAAACATCCCATATATTTAATTTCTTTTGATGGTTTTCAGAATGGTTCACAATTGATATTCATGATCTCAATTTATTTTGATGTATACCAGGATATCATCAATAAATACCACTAAAAAGTCATCAATATATTCCTTGAAAACTATTTTCATTAGATCCATTAAAACAGAGGGTGCATTAGTCAGCCTAGAAGGCATTACTGTAAACTCATAATGATCGTACCTGGCATGAAATGCTATTTTCAGAATGTCTTCCTTCTTCACAGAAAATTGATGATATCCACATCATAGGTCAATATTTGAAAAATATTGAGATCCAAGAATTTAGAAGAATAAATCATCAATGTGTGGTATGGGACACTTGTTTTTTATTGTTATAGCATTGATCTCCCTATAGTGAATGCACAACCTCATATATTCATCATTTTTCTTAACAAAAAGAACAGAGGCTCCCCATTGAGAAACCCTAGGGCGAATAAATCCCTTATTACTCAATTCCTCTATTTGTTTTTTTAGTTCCAATAATTCCATAGTGTCCATTCTATAAGGTGTCTTCGATATGGGCCTTGAACCCGAAACTAAGTCAATGGAAAACTCAATTTCTCGTTCTAGAGGATGTCCATATAAATCTTATGAAAACACATCAACATATTCACGCAAAATAGGTTCACCTCTATTTGAAGATTAATTTCCTCACCCAATGTTATTTTATTATCTTCCTCCGTAATAATTTAATTTAGATGAGCAACTGGCAGTGGATCTAGAAAAGAATCAGATGATGACATTTCTACTCAAAAGATAAGTTACTCCTTATCATCATCGAAAATGGTAACCTCATTCTTTTTATAATAAAATTTTCCATCATTGTCTAAAAGTAGATCCATAGTGTGGATTATGCCAAATCCAATCATGGGTATGAAAATGAGAACAACAGATAAATAACGTTTATATGCCTTAATGGGAACTGATTCACAAAACGTTGTTGTAATGATAATTCTGTTAGGAGTTTTGAATGACAACACTCTTGTTAAATCAAATTTAAAATATCTAATTTTCTTAGAAAACTGGGAAGATATGAAACAATGCGATGATCTATAATCAAATAAACCATTTTGTATACTTGAGGAAACCATTAAATTACCTGCCACCACATATTTAGGAGCTTCAACCTCAGTAGTATTGATATCATAATCTTGGCCTAGATCCCTTTTCCTTTTATGAGGTATGTTCCCTTGGATCTTAGGACTATCATTTTTATAATTCCCCTTTTTTATACAATTGTAGCATTCAACATTGACATCCTCTTTCTTCCCATTGCAATCACAAGCTTGGTCGCCTTTTTCACCAAACTTGTGAAAAACATTCATTCACTTCTGGAAAGTTCCGGGGTTTTGGTTCCCACATTAACCACATGATGGATATTAGAATTTTTACTTCTTCAATTTATTTTCTTTTCCAGGGTGTTAAGCAGATCTCTTTTTCTCTTGCATTAATTTAAAGTCATAAGACATAGATAATTCCTTTTCTATCTTGATAGAAAATGAGAAAATATCTTCGCACGATGAGAAGGATTG
Organism: Viscum album; assembly: GCA_963277665.1. Lineage (NCBI taxonomy): Eukaryota > Viridiplantae > Streptophyta > Magnoliopsida > Santalales > Viscaceae > Viscum > Viscum album. Next base: position 1,435,102,954 of record OY728141.1, read on the forward strand.
AAAGACTAATGATAGATGGAGAATTGGTTTTAACCCATCAAAGAAATGACCAATCTTACTTCTTGGGTTATGTATATAATCTGCATCATGCATCTCTAACCCTGTAATGTTAACCTCATACTTTGCAACATTCTCATCCTCATTTTTCCTCAGACATAGAAATTATCTTTCCATATCTGCTCGATGGTCAGACATAAATTATTTTTCTAAGAAGGGATATTTAAACTGCCTCCATTACATAATTTATACTTCATCATATTCATTTTTTTTGAATCAATGACCACGATTGATCTATATCTCCCATGAGATGATAAATGACCATGACAACTTTTTCCCTTTCGTTAATCCCCAAATCATGAAATATTTTTTCTAAGGAACCTATCCATTGCTTAGATACCAATAGATTTGTACCTCCATTTAATGTTTGTGTTTGTTGCATCATAAAGTAGTCTAATATTTATCATCCACGTTGTGGATCATAGATCTCCATATGGGTGAGATTATTATTCATAACCTGAGTTAGTTGTCCTAGTATGGTGATTAGCTGATCTGCACCAGTTGCATCACCAGCTCCACGATAATTATCTTGAGTAGGAGGGAAATCCCTACATGGATTACGTGCAATGATATGGTTTCCATTTCTTCCACTAGAATCCATTTCTAAACAATGTCATACACTAGATTAGTTTATGAATCACAATAAATAATTCCAAACATGTAAAACACTTAACATAAATTGTGTATATTATGGATATAATCCATAATCATAAAAATGTTTTCATTGAGGAAGTATACACTCATAAATCCTTCAGAATGGTTTGTAAAGAAAATGTGAATTATCCTAATCATATCACCCATGAGTCTCATAACCAAGAGTACAACAAGGCACATTGTCGTGCACCAGTTCCCATTTGAGTCTATCTCAAAGCGGTATTTTCAGGTTTTACCCCTTGGTACATCTGTGTAAGAGCCGCCTCTACCTACATGTATCCAATAAAGGATGTATTTCTTGGAAAATAAAAAAAATATGTACATTACCAAAATTATAGGATGTTCTTCTATACGAATCCTCAAAGTCTATTTTACGGTAATGTGCGCTAATCAGAGTTTATCTAATTCTAGTTCCATGGTTTGTACTAGATATCCTTTCATACAAACTATGATGCTCTGACCCTAGTTTCCCAGAGTCTATGCATTATTACATTACATTGGCATGATAAAAAAAGTTCATCTCTCGAAAAACCAATTAGTTTAGTAGTCTTGTAAATACTACATACATTCATAAGTTTAACATTACATTATAAAATGAAAAACTACAAAAAAATAGTCTCCATTGGCCACACTCATGTCACTTATATTATCTATGAAGGATAGTCATAATATACTTCTTCGCATTCTGGAAAAATCAAACATAGAACGGGGTGAGCGAAGATGCTTAGTAAGGATTACAATATAGTGGAAACTTTCATAAATAAGTAAAAACATTTAAGGAAATGTATAAGATTAAAACAAAATCCTTCTAAACATAAATTTATCTTTATATGGAAAATACAAATCAAAATAATTCCATTTACTTATTCACATGTATATTCTACTTGTCTAATAATGACATGAAATATCAATAGCCAATATCATATTGATGTAATGCATAATGCCAGATTTCATAAACCATATATTTAAGGAATTATACCAAGACTACAAAAAATATTTTTTCAAGTCCTTGTTCTAAGACACTAGTATGTCTCATGAGACCTACCGATGCATCGAGGACCTATAGCGGGCTCCACCTGTCACATATTAAGTCCATTTCATTCCTCATAGGAAAAGGATTAATCATAACCTAAACATTCATATTAAAAATGGCATATGAAATGTCAATAATATTTCCATAAACCATGAATTGTATGAAATCACATATCCAAAGTCAAACATATCACAAAACCTTCAACACAATATGGAAGATTTGTATCATAATAAATCATCTTCAAACAATTTTAAAATCCATCAAAGGATATTGACATAGATGAAATGAAAACTATTTGAAATAAATACCTCTTTCTTTTTTGGAACTGTTTAAAATAAAAAATTTATCTTTGAAATATTTCTATAATCTTGTATGGGAAGCTTAGATGATGTTATAATGGCAGAAAATAGCCGCACCCTCCGTATAAGTTAAAAAAGTCATTCTTACCTTAATTTTTTTCACAAAGGAATAAAGTATATTGTTTGAAAGATGATGGATAGATTCCTTAATAAAAATCATATAAAAAGTCAAATAAGGGTATAAATGACTTTATCCCATTTTCTAGTAAATTGTAAATATGTTTTTAAATAAATTTTTAGGAACATGGATGTTGATGATAAAGAGGTTCCAGTAGATACTTAAGAAAAAACAACCTCGAGTAATAAAGAGATTGTGAATTTAACCCTTACCTTGTACTTTTACTTAGTCAAGGGTATATTAACCACCTGTAAAATAGTTATAACATTGATAATAAATTATAAAATAACTATATACATAAATATGATATCATATATGATCTTCTAATATTTATTTGTTAATGATATTTGTGTAGTATCATCATTTTAGGTGTTAACTGATTCATTTTCCTTTATATGATTTTGTACAAAAGTAATGTTTGTTATGAAAAGGATGTATATTATTCATATTCAGAATGATATTATGTCTTTAAACATTATTTTTAATAATAAAATGAAAATTAATCTTGAATGGATCCAATGGGGAATGAATCTCACCGCGTTCATGGAGACGGTAATCCGTACGTACGCACAAGTGACAATATCATTATTTTGATATTTAAATAGTATATAATTGGATGTTATATCATATATAAAGAATCATTATCATTTTATATTTATTACTTACATCATTTATACTCATTATTATACCCATCCAAATGATGAAGTGTTTGAATAACGAAATACACCACAATGTGGAGACGATAATCTGTATGTACGCACATATGGTGACTTTTTCAAATATATGATGGATGGTATAATGAATATGGTTGTGCCATTTTTATAATAATATCACAGTATATAGAAGATACTGGAATTATTATTTTAGAATGGAAACAATAAATAAAGAGGAAGTGGAAGATGAAAATAACTTGAAAGTGGTGATGAAATATTTATGTCTTCATCTGGTTCTACCTTTTGATTTGATTAAAAGTGCCCCTATGGTTGGCTTTATGACTAAATAAAGGCCTCTCGGATTAAGGGAGGAAATTTTTGAGAATATTTGGGTAGGGGATGGCAGATTCAAATGAATTTGATGGTGTGAATTTGAGAGAAGGGGAAGTTCCCTTTTACAAGAGGGGTGACACTAGTACAGAAAACGTTTTTTACGTCGGTTATTTTTAAATTTTTACGTCGGTTTCTAGCCGACGTTAATACGTGCGACGTTATAAATAAGGTTTTTGACGTCGGTTATTTAAAAACCAACATCAAAAAGACTAAAATCGCGATGTTTATCACGTCGGTTATTTTAGAACCGATGTGATAAAGGGCCTGGAGAATGGTTTATCACGTCGGTTATTTTAGAACCGACGTGATAAAAGGCCTGGAGAATGGTTTATCACGTCGGTTATTGAAGAACCAATGTGATAAATGGCCTGGACAATGGTTTATCACGTCCGTTATTAAACAACCGACGTGATAAACAGGGGGTGAGGGGGTTTATCACGTCGGTTCATATAGAACCGACGTGATAAACTGGGGTGAGGGTGGTTTATCACGTCCGTTCTATAGGAACCGACGTGATAAACCGGGCTGAGCGTGGTTTATCACGTCGGTTCATATAAAACCGACGTGAAAAACCAGGGGAGGGGGGTTTATCAAGTCGGTTATTCTATAACCGACGTGATAAACCGGTGGGAGGGGGTTTATCACGTCGGTTAGTCAATAACCGACGTTATAAACACTTTCCAGGCCGTTTAGCATGTCTGTTATTCAATAACCGACTTGCTAAACCATTCTCCAGGCCCTTTATCACGTCGGTTATTAAATAACCGACCTGATAAACCATTCTCCTGGCCTTTTATCACGTCGGTTATTAAATAACTCATGTGATAAACTATTTTCCAGGCATTTTATCACGTCGGTTACTAAATAACCGACGTGATAAACCCAATTTTTTTTAAACAGAATGCAGTGATCTTTTCTCCACCAGAATCAACCAGAAAATAAATCATGAAATCATACCAGAAAAACAGAAGTACATCAAAAATAATCATGTAAATATATGCCATATTAAACTTACCCACTAGACAACATCCACCCTCATTTATACCCCATGGACAGCCCTCCCCCACCCCGTTGGAGCCCTCACCCTCATGTATACCCCCTGGACAGCCCTCCCCCACCACGTTGGAGCCCTCACCCACATGTATACCCCCTGGACAGCCCTCCCCCACCCCATTAGAACTCCCACCCTCATGTATACCCCTTGGACAACCCTCCCCCACCCCATTGGAGCCCCCAGCACACTCCTGGATTGCCCCCGACCCCCGGACACCCCCAAACACCCCTCGACAACCCCCCACCCGCCTGAACAGCACCTCCTCACCCCCTCACCCCACTTAACAGCCCCCACCACACCCCTGGACAACCCCCCCCCCCACCCATGGACAGCACTCCCACACCCCTGGACCGACTTCCCACACCCCTGGACATCCCTCCCACCCCCCAAGACTGTCCCCCCACTCCACCGGACAGCCCTCCCAGACCACTGGACACCCCCAACCCCGCTGAACACACCCCCACACCCTGAGAACCCCTCCCCCACAAACCCAAATCCATACCAGAAGAACCATCAAAAGTAGACCAAAACAAGAAGTAGATCAAAATTAAACATTCACTTATATAACATTCAAAACATACACTGTCAACTTAAAAAAACTAAATCAAACCTAAACAACTACCAAATAGACAATTAAAACGACAATATTCAAAATTACATTTTACATTACAAACAACTAAAATTCAATCAAACCTGTAAAATAATTTGACCACTCCACTTGTACGTGTTTGATGTCTTCAGCAGTATAGGGTTGAGGGTCATCAAAAAGCTACAAATGAAAAAGAAGATAGTTAACGTGTATAATGAATAAATCAAATTGAAATATGATGGCAATGTTTAAGAGGAAATCGTACCAGGTCAAAATTCACAACTGTACCAGTTGTTATTATTTCATACATAAATCTTAACATATAATATCCACATTCGATGAGGCCTTGTTGTTCATGACAATTCTGTTTTGAATGAGTGTAAATTCAATATATTATTTTTATGTAATAAATCAAAAAGTACAAATTATAAATGGAAATTTACCTTCGCCTTTACATTTTTGATCTTTGCATTTCTTTTCATTGGGTTTTTTCGAAAGTAGGCCCATGCACTGTTAGAAAATAATACGAATGGGGTAAATTTAAAATTTATTATAATATATAAAACTATTGGAAATTGAAACTTATTTTTCCAATATATTCTTAAAACTTGCCTGCACATCACCATGAACAGAGCATATCCAATAAAGAGGTTTCTCCCTTGGGAGAAAAATACCTAACATCCAATGATTACTGATAAAAGGAAATTTAATGTTAGTGGTTTTTTATGTTAAAAGATAATTAACTATTTGAGAGAAATGTGTTTCATACCTCTCACAAAAAGGCATCATCCAACATTGTTGGATTATATTCTTTTCAAGTCTTTCAGCAATATAAACCATTCTTTATTCCTCAGTCAATGCACATGCTTCAGGGGAAATCAATTGCATGTCCATGAATCCATATACTTCTGTAAGTTCATTCCTCTCACAAATTTTATAAAGATACCTATTACAAAACATATATAAGTATACATTTTTAATAAATATAACGGAGGTAAAAGGTGTTAAGACTTACATGGAAAATATTTTCACCACGTTGATGCCCAACTTATCTCCAGTAACAAGCTCCATGATATCAGATTTTGTAATCCCGACACTTATTTCACGTCCACAAACATGTGATTCCATTGGAAACTCATAAAAATCCTACAACAAATGTGAATATCTTGACAATCTGTCAAGACCACTGGAATCTGTATCTGATGTCATAGCATGTTGTCTTTGTTGTTGTCTATACAGTATTTCTTTACCATTGATGTATTCTTGTGAAAAAAATGAGAATTATAGTATTTTTCAAATGATAAAACAACTTTAAGAAAAAAAATAAAATAAAATATATAACATTCATACCTCTATGGTAATGAGTCGAAGAAGTCTGGATGGCCAAACTAAAAAATGGCCGATACTCTGTCCAACTATCGCCACCTCATCTGTAGGTATTGGTACCCTAGATAATCTATCTATAACATCCTGTACAGTGACCCTCTGATTCTCTACCTCTAATTGTTGATGATGAACTGTATCTCCTATACAATATTCCAACCCGTATGCTACTATATGATGTTGAGAATAATCAACATACAACTCACAATATGTTGGAAGCTGTGGCGGAGGCGTAGGATAAAAAATGGGGTCCGCAGGCTGAGGTGGGGGTGTGGGAGCTACTGGCGGAGGTGGAGGATAAATAATGGGGTCTTCAGGGGGAGGTGGAGGAGTGGGAGCTGCAGTCTGAAATTGTCTTTGCATTTCTGCAAACATAGACTGCACCGAATCTCTAATCTTGTCTTCCATCGTCGCATTAATATTTTGAACTTCAGCCTCCAAGGATTCTATTTTTTTTATAAACCCCCTCAATGTTAGAAGTTGAAGAACGTGGAAACACTCTTCTTACCGATACACCTGTCGGATATCCTCTTACATGACCAGGATGTTCGGGCCTTCCCAATGCTGCAAATAAAATATCTTCCCTCCCAGTAGCTATAAATTTCCCCTCTGAACTTTTCTCCTCAAGAGAGTCCTGTATTAATTAATTTAACATTTCTGTAATGATTGAAACTTATATGAAGAAAAAAATTAACTTAAATAAATTAAATAGATATCTTACAATCCTCTCAGCTACGATTCTTGATTCTTCCGAAAGATATTTCCCTTTTTTCCCTTCTGAGCTCTCTTCCATTTTTCATGTCTAGATGGAGGGGACGGAGGGGCCACCTATCCAGAGCATGAAGACTCAGCTCTTAGTTGTTGAAATTTTTCCGCTATCATTTTTTCTTCCAATAATGTATACCCTCCCCAAGATAAACTATGAGGGTATACATTTTTAGATTGGATCTCCTGATGAGCTTTCCTTGTTTGCTGTAATTTAAGAATAAGAAATCATTAAAAAAACATTAATAAAATCATTTATATAAGAAAGTATATAAAAGTTTACATTGCCCTTACCAGAAATGACTCTTTTTTTCTACTTTCAAAAAATTGTCTCCATGTGTCTTCATCTATAAAAGGATATATATGACATGGATTTTCATGAATCCTATGACCATAAATGAAATCAGATGTGAGGGTTGATTTGAAATCCCTCAGTCTCCTGGAAGCCAACGATAAGCATTTCTTCCTGACTCTTCCAGTTTCAGAAATATCAAATGTCATCTGATAAAGAAGAGGTTAATCATATTATATATACCAGAAACATTAAAATAATGGTCAAACAATGACAAAAGATCTTACCAAAATCGTCTCCCACAACTGAGAGATAATCGCTTTATCCACACCTCTCCAATCATCATACAGAATTCTTACTTTGGTCTTAGCCTGAGTTGCAACAAAACTCTTAAAATATTTGGCATTCGGACCTCTAGGAATATCATCATCATCAAACTCAACTACTATCCTCTGATCCTGCGTACGGGCAAGTGATAATTTTGGTAAACGTGTGCAACCACGTTTACCAACCTTTGAACTCTTTGTCGTAATAGGATCATGTGAATGTTCATCCCCAGAGGTATGACCAGCAATATGCTCCTCCCCAGAATCACGTGGTTGATCATCTGAATGATCTGTCATTATCCTTCAAATCAAAAAAACAAACATCAGTTCACAAATATACAAATTCAAATATTTTAATACTACTGTAATCATAAAATAGAAAAGTGTACTAGGTTACATAATATTAAACATTAGTAATATGGTAAGCATGTTAAACAATGGTAAAGATGGCAAAGATGGTCAAGATGGTCAAGAAACCCACTAGCCGTTTTAAGGTAGGCTAGAACACCTTCGTACAACTTTCTTTTTTATTATGGTTGTAGCAAGAAACCCACTAGCCGTTTTAAGGTAGGCTAGAACACCTTCGTACAGCTTGCTTTTTTATTATGGTTGTAGCAAGAAACCCAATTGAAAGAAAGAATGGAAATGAGAGGTTTGTTTTAATCCAACGACTAGTTTGACTGGGAACACCGGCGGGCAGGTGGTGTCTCACCAGCTGGCTGGTGGTCCACCGGCTGGCCGGTGCTGAGCTCCCGGGTGGACGGTGGTCCAGACAGAGCAGGCTTTCTGTTTGGGTTCCACCGGCTGGCCGGTGGTCATCCACCGGTTGGCCGGTGTCACCAGGCAGTGGGCAAGCCTACTTCCTGGGTCCTCCGGCTGGCCGGTGGGCAAGAACCTGTTGGTTGGTGCCCATACCGGCTGGCCGGTGCGCTAACACCGGCTGACCGGTGTCTCTGGTAGAAAGAAATGCTTCTGCCAGAGACCACCGGCTGGCCGGTGGGAATCCACCGGTTGGCCAGTGGACTCAGAGAGTCCACTATCTGCCTTCTTGGGCCAACTCCTGGGAAACCATTTTCCTAGCATCAAAACACTTGAAAACAAGTTAGAACACGATAAGAGTGATTGTGATCATTAAAATCCAAGAGAGAGGGGTACAACAATAAAAATGATAAAGTAAACTAAACAAACATAAAACAAACAATAACATATACTTATTTTATTTTAAAACATGTTTTAATAAGTAAAAACATACAATATCTAACATTTATGGAAAAAATAAATGTAAACAAGAAATAAACATATGTTACCTATAATTTTAGGAATGTACAGATGGATTGTTTTCCCAAATTCCTTCGTCGTGATCGTTCATTATGCCACAATCTATGTCTTCAACATGATCGTCATTATGTTCTGTTAATATTTCCATTGAAGTAGGGATCTCACATAAATCATCATATTCATCAAGTTCATCCTCACCAACAAATTGTTTTTTCACTTGTAAAACAACAGCCCACTGCATATCTGATTGATCTACTACATAAAAAATTTGTTTGGCATGTGTTGCCATTATAAAGGAATCAGCTGTGTCTTCCAATCTATTCAGATTAACAAGTGTCATTCCAAATTCATCGTGTCTGACACTGTTGTTACCGTTAAACCATTTACAGTTAAAAACGGGAACTTTAATTTTAAAGTAATCAACCTCCCATATGTCTTCAATCACTCCATAATATGCATTTGATGCAGAAATTGGGTTTTTGTCCTTAGCACTCGAAAAATGCATTGCTTCTGCAGACACCAATACACCACTATTCTGAACTGCACTTCTGTTGTCCTGAGCTTTTGTATGAAAAGTATAACCATTAATGTCATAACCAGACCATGTTATCACATTTAAACATGGACCACCCACTATCCATTTTAATGTCTCTGATACATCTGATCTACCAAGAGAAGTCTTTTTAATCCATGAAAAAAAAGTTTTGTTGTGCTCATTCAAAATCCACATTTCTTTCTTCTTTGGATGACATTGTTTCAACTCATTAATATGCAATGTGATATATGGTTGAGCATCAGCTATGTTCTTCAAGATGTATGATTCTAACTTCTTCATCTGTTCAGCTCACAATGATTTGACTTTCAAGCCGCGAATCCCCTTTCCCTCATTATTAACTCGTTCATGGCGAGATGGAGGCAAACCTATGTGTTGCGCCGTATCCAAGTAGCTCGTACAAAACTCTGCTACCTCCTCATAAATATACTTTTCAATAATGGAGGCTTCAGGACGATATAGATTTTTAACATACCCCTTTAATATTTTCATATACCTTTCAAAAGGATACATCCAACGATGATATACAGGTCCACAAAGATTTATTTCTCGAACCAGATGAATCATTAAATGCACCATTATATCAAAAAAAGTTGGAGGAAAATACATTTCCAATTGACAAAGTATTAAAATTGCATCCTTTTCCAAAATGTTCAAAGCATTCACATCAATCGCCTTGTTACAAATTGAATAGAAAAAATAACACAACTTCATTATAGTCTTTCTGACACGAATGGGCAATATTCCACGCAATGAAACTGGTAGAATTTGTTGCATCACGACGTGAAAATCATGTGATTTCATACCTATCAACTTCAAGTCCTTTAATGAGACAACATTTTTTACATTAGAAGAATAACCTTAAGGCACTTTGGTATCATGAAGACACTGACAAAAGCTAATTTTCTCCCTCTTTGATAATGTATGACAAACCGGGGGAAGAAATGTTCATCTTCCTTTAGGAGTGGGAGCTAACTCCAAACATATTCCCATTGATAGTAAGTCTAATCTTGCATTCAACCCATCTTTAGTATTTCCTTTAATATCTAACAATGTTCCAATCAAAGAATCACAGATATTCTTCTCCACATGCATGACATCAATATTATGTTTAACTTCATGATACCTCCAATATGGTAGCTCAAAAAATATTGACCTTTTCTTCCAAATATTTCTATCATTTCCATATTTCTGTGTCTTTCCCAATGTAACGTCAAGGTTTTTCACCCTCTCAAAATAAAGATCATGGGATAAAGGTTTTGGAGCAGTATCAAATTCTTGTGAGCCATTAAATGCCTTTTTTAGTCTTCTATAAGGGTGTTCCATAGAGAAAAACTTTCGATGACCCATGTACACTGTTTTCCTCCCATGATGCAATTGACAATAGGACGTCTGTTGTTCACAAATTGGACATGCTTTATGCCCTTTAACACTGTATCCAGACAAGTTTCCATACGCTGGGAAGTCATTTATATTGAACAGAAGCACTGCATGTAGTTGAAAGTATTCCATTTTATAAGAATCATACACCCTAATACCATCAGCCCATAACAGTTTCAAATCATCAATCAACGGTGACAAGTAAAAATCAATATCATTACCGGGTTGCTTTGGACCAGAGATCATTGTACTCAACATGACATATTTGTGCTTCATACAAACTTCAGGAGAGAGGTTGTAAATTACCAATAAAACAGCCCATGAACTATGTGTGCTACTAAGTGTTCGGTATAGATTCATTCCATCTGTGCACAACCCTAGTCTGAGATTTCTTATTTCATTTCCAAATGTAGAATACTGCGCATCAATTTTCTTCCATTGTGGACAATCAGCTGGATGACGTATTTTTCCATCACATACCCACTCTTCAGCATTCCATCTTAACCTTTTTGCATCATGTGAATTAGCAAATAAACATTTGAAACAATTAATTATAGGAAGATACCAAAATACCTTTGAAGGGAGCTTTATAATCTCTACATCACCCTGTGATTTTTCTTTCACCTTATACCGTGATGTCCCACATTTTGGACACTCTGAAAGAAATTCATATTCCGTCCTATATATAATGCAGTCATTCGGACAAGCATGTATTTTCTTGTATCCAAATCCCATCGGGCATAATATTTTCTTGTCTTTGTAATGTGAATCTGGAAGATGGTTATCTTTTGGAAAATGTCTTTCATCAATTGTAGCAGCTCTGTAAAACTTCTGTCACTCCGTCCATGCTTCGCCTTTAGGTTAATCAATCTTAACACCGCCGACAAAACCGTAAAATCTGTACAACCGGGATATAATGGTTTTTCAGCATCACCATATAGACGTGCAACTGTCGGTTCTATCTCAATTTGTTCTGCTACAATATCGCGAATCATTTCTTCAATTCCATCGGAGTTACCATCTTGCGAATCATCATCATTAGTGAAATTCCGTCCAGTTTCACCATGCCATATCCAAGGGCTGTAACTCGGATTAAAACCATGACATATCAGATGATATTTTACCTCTCTACTTTTCAACTTCTTCATATTCAAACATTTCAGGCATGGACAGAAAAAATGTCACTACTTGGAACATTTCGTTTTGCAAATTCCAAAAAGGCATCAACACCTTCCTCAAATTCATTGCTCATTCGATGTGTCGTAATCCAACTTCGACTCATTATTACCTATTACAAATATCAACAGAAAATATATATTTTTAAGATAAGACAAAACATGTTTATATGACAAAAATCATAATTTGAATGTAAAACAATTTAAAATATAAAACAAATCTTGAAAGTAGTAGTAGTTTTCATAATTACCCAACACCAAATAGCTATACATCGTAAGTGTCATGTTAAAAATATGAATATAGACCCTTTGTTTTATGTTTAATAATATTGTCATATTATCTGATCATTCTGATTATATATTAGAATTACTATATCCTTTTGATCCGATATATAATCTAAGGACATTAATATTTATTTAGAAAAAGTAATGATAATATCATGGTAATGTAAAAAAAAGTATATGTCTAACTATATATATGTAATACCAATAAAAAAATACATATGTGTTTGGCCTGGGTTTCACACATAAAACAACTCATCTCACAGATTAAATTTTTGAATCATCCTACATAATACTTATTTTTATAACTTAGGGAATGAAAATAATAAAAGTTTTGATTTATGATACTCATTATGGGTAAACATGATATATATAAATATAATATCTAATCTCAAAAAAAGATATCCATGGGGGTATAAGAGCATACACAATGCACATGATCAAAAAGATAAGTGAAACAGTTCTATATAATCATAGATCATTAAACCTGAGTCCAAGTATAACAATTTTAACATAACATAAGACATGATTTATATGATAGTGGGAACATGATTTAAAAAACCTTATTCTCAAGATCACAACATTGGTATGTGGAATAAAATAAGAGTGTGGCACAAACATAATCATATAAGTCATAACATATGTCAAGGGAAAACATAGTTTCATTCACCTCATATTGGGATATGTTAATCAGCTTTCCTATAATTTATTATAATATTTTTTACCAGGCACATCACATAACACCTTGGACATGGTATAACCATCTGTATCCCATATTGATCTATGATATATAATGCATTGTCGAATGCATTAGAAGGATATTATGGACCCAAATGTCACATAATGACTAACCATATATATGGGTGAATCGTGATTATCAAATCATTTATAACACATTCGTAGATCAATTAACTAACAAAAATGAAATGGGGGTCATAATTGTTTTTACAAAACATAATAATTATTAATACATAAAAATGTTTTTGGATGGTAAGATAAGATAATATACCTAATTCAATCTAATTATCATTAAATTATTTCTACCTAGATAGAAAAGACCTTTATAAAAAATATAATTTAACTTGAGAATGAAAAGAAAGTACCCTTTACCTTTTTTATAATGAAAAATATGAAAAGGATGATAATAATATTTTGGGATTATAATTTTTTTATGAATTATTAATAATAAAAGAAATCACCTCACTTGGTTTTGTTGAAAATCGGACATACCATCGTATTCAAGAAATCAGATACACTTTGCATGAAAAGGTCCATCATTTTTAGGAGATGACTGAAAGAAGAAATGTATTATCAGACTCACCATGAGTCCAGAATGAAATATTTGATTGTAATAGTTATGAATTGATATTTTTATGAATGATGATGAAAACAGATGATGGTTTTCTGATCTAGGAGTTCTAAAAATCATAATATTTTGAAAAAATATTAGGATGTAAGAATGTTGAATGAAATTTTAAGGATATGTATTACCGATTGTACCTGGTCCAATTTCATTCATGAAAATAATTTTCTGGACAATCATATTGAAAATATGATTTTAAGAAAATAAGTACTACCAATCTTCATCCAGTAAGACACATTCCAGCTAAGTAGGAAATAATAATGTTGCTGGAAGAATGGAACGTTACAGTACCACCCATTATTTTTCAGATTTTGCTGAAGCTAATCCAAAATGTTTTAATAAACATTTTCGAGTTGAATGTTGCGAGTTGAATGAACATAATAACCATTTTCAATAAAAAAAATTCCACGAGATTCAAAAACGAACGAAATGCACATCAAGAATCAAAACAAAAACGAACGAAATTAATTTGTGGAAGGCTTACTTGAATGTCGCGAGTTGAGATGATAGATCCGAGAGCAGTGAAGAAGATAAACAATGAAGCCAAAATGAGTGTAATGCAGGCGATCGACGAGCCGATTAGGGTTTACCGCAAGAGAGAGAGACGAGCCGGTGACTGTCAATCGAAAAAATCATAAATGACAGAACACAGGCTTTAATTTTTTTAAATGCTTTATAATGTCAGTTATTATATAACCGACGTTATAAACTATTTTTTATCTTTTTTACATCGGTTATCTTAAAACCGACGTAAAAAGGCTCCCGCGCTGTGGTTTTTTACGTCGGTTATTTGATAACCGACGTAAAAAACGCGTAGATATCGGGGTTTTTTACGTTAGTTATTTGGAAACCGACGTAAAAACCCCCCCGGGGCTTTGGTTTTTTACGTAGGTTATAAGATAACCGACGTAAAAACCCAACTGGCACGATTTGTAACGTCAGTTATTAAAATAACCGACGTGAAAAATCTACTTGCTGCATTGTTATGTCGGTTATATATAACCGACGTAAAAAATGGTGACGTAAAAAACGATTTCTGCACTAGTGTGAGGGCACCTTAGGAAAAGATTGAAATATTATTTTATAATAAAATCATTTTCGGTTTCAAATGGATCCAAAATGATTTATTTCAAGGATAAGGTGGGGATGGGTCGAATATCACTCAACCAATAGGTTTTATATATCTTTGGGTCACTATATTAACTTTATCATTTAGATTTAACTCTTAGTTAAATAGTTTGACATTTACCATGTCTCTTTGTATATTTATATAATATTTTTATCAACCATACTATAGACTTCCAAGCGAACCGAGAATGGTTCATTAATGACATATATAATATTATTTATGACCTCTGGATGAACCTTATATTTTTAGGAATAAAATATCAATTAATTATATAATATTTTTTTTGAAAACTCTGTTATTTCAATTTTGACATTATTTGGTATTTGTTTTTGTTAAATCCATAACAAAATTATTACTTCAAAAAAATTAATTTAATAAACCCTAACATGTCATATTAACCAATATAATTAGTGTAATTCATTAAAAGTATCAAATTTTATTTATTTGGATATTTATAATATCAATATAATTTAATCATTCATTAGTAAGGTAATTATTGCATCATTATTGTGTCGTAAATAAATTTAACTATATAATGTCTAAAAATTATAAATAAATTATGATTATGTTGGAAATATTTTTAGATTTCTAAATAATTTTTATATTCTATTTTATCTTATGTATATAACTCTATTAAAAATGGTTTAGTTATTAATCATAAATTTAACACTTTTAACTCTTCTTTAAATAAAATAATAATAAATGTCCTAATCTAATCCAATTGAACTTAACAGATAATATTTTATTAAAAATATATTTTTGGTTGAAATACACTTATCCAATAGAATTATGACACGTGTTAGGGTAATAATAATATCATGTTTACCTTCAATTACCCGAATTACTTTTAACAATGGTAAATAAAAGTCAGAAGTCACTATTAACCAAAAATTATTTTCATCTCATTGAACCAAATTTTACATACTAAGAATAACTGTGTCTCTCTGATTTTTGAAATTCAAATCACAAAAGTGGTAAAATTATGTTTTATTCAAATATTAAAATTCTCCTTGGAGGTGGGTAAAAGACGGTAAAAGTTCAATAATATTTTTATATATCTAAAATAATTATAAAACGACATCAATAAATTAAATTGAACTTATATAGGTATTATGTATCTATTTTTACTTAATATATGTTTAAATAAAATAAATAATTATTTAAAGGAATTGTTGGTTTTAACCTATAACACATTGTTTATCACTATTCATCAAAAATTGAATGTTTTTCGAAAAATACAAAAAATCCACCTTAGGATAATTTCGAAAATACGAATTCAAAAATGAAGTCCATTTTAAAAAATTATATTTATAAAATTTAAAAAAGTGGGTATTACTTTTCATATTAGGATGTTTGATTGGTCGTGGTGTGTTAAACCTCCGAGTTGTGTACAATGCAATGTATTACTTTATTCAAAGGGAAACGTAAAGTGGAAGCATGGGGTGTTACATTCTTCCCTCATTCAAATATTTTCACCCTCAAAATTTGTATACTATTACTACATAAAAAGATTTGGGTGGTTCTTTATCATATGTTCCTCACGTTCCCATGTCGCCTCTTCCATCTTACGCTTTCACCATAGAACATTTACCAGACGAGTCATATGGTTTCTCAATACTTGTTCTCTTGTATCAAGAATATTTATAGTCTCTTCACAATAAGACATATCAGGTTCTAGTTCTAAGTCCACATAGGTGAGTACATGCATTGGGCCAGGCAGGAATTTTCTCAATAGTGATACGTGGAACACATCATGAACATTGGAGAGACTTGGCAGCATTGTCAAACGATAAGCTGCATCCCCAATTCGTTCTAGAATTTTGAAATGTCTGATATACCTTGGACTCAATTTATTGTTCTTACCGGATCGTATAATTCAATTCAATGGAGATACCTTCATTAAATCATAATATCCTACCAGAAATTCCTAATCCTTCCTTCGGTTATCATCATAGCTCTTCTTCCTACTTTGAGCTACTTTGATGTGGCATTGGATTACCATCACATATTCCATCGTTTCCTCAACAAGTTCTCGGCCTATGAGTTTTCTTTCAACAACATTATCCAAATAGGTTGGTTTGCGAAATCTCTTTCCATATAACGCTTAATATGGTTCCATCTGAATACTTCAATGTAATCTATTCTTATAAGAAGATTCTACTAGAGGTATATATTTATCCCAAAAACCATAAAAGTCATGTGAAAAAGATCTCAACAAGTCTTCTAATGTTTGAATAGTCCATTATGATTGTCCATCAGTTTAATGTTGGTAGACAGTGCTCAAACAATGTTCAATATCAAGGGACTTCTGAAGAATTTCTAAGAATCTTGATGTAAAATATGAATCACAATCAGAATCAATAGATAAGGGTACTCCATGAAGTCTTACAACTTCTTTAATATATAGTGTTTCTAAACATTCAAGTTGTAAATATTCTCTTATAATAAAAAAAACGTGCTAACATGGTATGAAGATCAACAATGAACCATATTGCATCATTCATTCTAGGAGTCTTTGGTAGCCCCATGAAAAAGTCCATCGTAATATCATCCCATTTCCACTCAGTTATGGGAATATGTTGCATTACTTTTCTAGGATGTTGTCTTCTAGAATTCACTTACTGAAAAAGCATACATATAGACACAAAGTCTCCAATATCTATCTTCATGTTATTCCACAAAAAATATTCCTTCAACTATCCATTAATATTAGTGATACTAGAGTGTATAGAGAAATTGGAGCTATGTGAATCAACCAAAAATACCCTTTTTAGATCAGGTATGTCGGGAACAAAAAGACTCTTCCCAAGTTTCCAACTCCCATCTTCATATATGAAGTCACTCAATCTCCCATCACTCAAACCATTATGTTTCTTTTGAAACTCCTCATCATCAGCGTGTGATATTTTTATCCTTTCATGTTATTATTGTATGGAAACAATTTGAAAATGTATTGATGTTTCACCATCTGTGATTATTCCCATATCCATTATCTCTAGATCCATGAAAATAGGATCCCATTCAACTCTCATCTTGTTCAAAACTCCATGATCCTTTGTTCTCAAAGCATATTCCATGTTATTTTCTTTCCCCGGGTGGTAGTGTATTGTTGAATAATAATCCTTGAATAGTTCAATAAATCTCCTTTGCATCATGTTGAGTTATCTCTTTGAGAAAATATACTTCAAACTCTCGTGAACAGTATATATCTCACATTTTTTACCATATAGATAGTGTCTTCATATCTTCAAATAAAATATTTCAAATGCTAATTCAAGATCATGAGTAGGATAGTTTTTCTCGTGATTTTTTAGTTGTCGTGATGCATAGGCAATAACCCTATCATTTTTCCTAAGGACACAAGAAATTCCTTTCATTGAAGCATCACTATAAATTTCAAACCCACCATTCCTTGATGGTAGAGTTATGATATGATAATTGCATAATATTCTATTCAATTCTTGAAAAAAAATTTCACACTCTTTTGTATGAAAAAATTTAACCCCTTTAAGTGTGAGCTTGGTTAATGGTTTATCCAATCCGGAAAAATTTTGGACGTAACATCGATAATAACCTACTAAAACAATTAAACTGTGTACCTCTGTTATACTTGTAGGTGTTGGACATTCTTTGATTGTCGTTGTCTTAGAAGCGTCATCATAGATTCTATCCATAGAGACAATATATCCAATAAAACAAATCTCCTCAAGCCAAAATTCATAGTTTTTAAACATCCCCTATAATTCATTTCATTTCATTGTTTTCAGAATGGTGCACAAGTTATTTTCATGATCTTCTAATCATTTGTAGTATACCAAGATATCATCAATAAATACCACTAGAAATTCATCAATATATTCCTTGAAAACTCTATTCATTAGATCCATGAAAATAGAGGGTTCATTTTTTAGCCCATAAGGCATTACTGTAAACTCATATTGCACATACCTGGTTCGAAATGCAATTCTCAGAATGTCTTCCCTCTTCACAGACAATTGATGATATCCACATCTTAGGTCAATATTTGTAAAATATTGAGCTCCATAAATTTGGTCGAATAAATCATCAATGCGAGGCAGGGGATACTTGTTTTTTATTTTTTATTGCATTGATCTCTCTATAGTCAATGCACAACCTCGTAGATTCATCATTCTTCTTAACAAAAAGAACAGAGGCTCTCCATGGAGAAAATCTAGGGTGAATATATCACTTATTACTCAATTCTACTGGTTTTTTCTTTATTTCCACTAATTACACAGTGTCTATTCTCTATGGGGTCTTCGATATGGGCCTTGAACCAGGATTTAAGTCAATTGAAAACACAATTTCTCGTTCTAGATTATGTCCATGTAAATATTCTGGGAACGTATCATGGAAGCTTGGGATCTTACATCAAATACCTAAAAGAAAAAAATATTATTTTGTCCAATAGAACATATCAAAGTGACCAAAACTAGATTTAAAAACAATTATCCATCAAGCGGTGGTAAATCGACCCTTTAAGGAATATTAGAGTATTTATGCTTAAAATTGGATTATTTCTAATTTTATGTCTCTAAAATTTATTGGATAAATGTAAATACATTTAACAAACATGTATAATATTATTGTTGTTAGTTTTGTTCACTCCCACCACTACAAGTGATAGGAGTTAACATCATTTTAAAAAATAATATTATAATATTATATTTCAGTATAACTCAATGTTGTGTGCAACGTACGATTTCAAAGAAACCCGTTGTTCCATATCAGGTACGCCATCGAATATAGAATCTCCCATTAAATTAAAATTAATATTTAATTAAAAAATATTAATAAGTATTAAAATATCATATTTATTTTTTTACCATGGATGTTACATCTGCTTCTCCCTTGAGGCAATAAACTACCTTGATATCTTTTTCTCTTTCGCTACTCCCAAAGAATGAAATATTTACTTTAAGGAATTTATACATTAATCAGCTACAAATGGATTTTTAGTCCCATTGAATGTTGGTGTTTTTTTTCTCATGAAGAGGTCTAAGATTGATCCTCCACATTGTGGATCAGGGTGCTATATACATGTAAGGATATTATTCATAACATGAGTATGTTGTCCCGGTACGGTTATAATTAGTTCAACACTAGTTGCATCACTAGCTCCGCTATTATTATCTTGATGTTGAGGGAAATCCATATATAGATTATTTGTGTTGATATAGTTTTAATTCCTTCCACTAGGTTCCATTTCTAAAGAATGTCATACACTTGATTAGTTTATGAATTGTAATACATAATTCCAAACTAGTAAAATACCTAACAAAAATTGAACAGTATATTCATATAATCCATAATAATAATAAAATGTTTTCATTGAGAATTTATTATCACATAAATCTTTCATAATAATTTCTAAAGAAAATGTAAATTAATCTAAGTATAACCCCCATGAGTGTTGTAACCAAGCGTGAAGCAAGGCCTATTGTCATTTTCCAGGATACCTCTGGTCAAGCCCGAAACACCCTATCAATGTTTTAACTCCTACGTACATCTATTCTAGAGCCGCCTCTACATTATAATATCCATAAAAGGATGTATTTCATGGAAAATACAAAAAATAAATAAATTACTAAATTTCTAGGAAGTTCTTCTATACTAATCCTCAAAATCTATCTTAGGTTAATCTTCACTAATTTGAGTTTGTCTAAATCTAGCTTCCATGGTTTGTACTAAATTTCCTCTGATTCCACCTATAACACCCTGACCCTAGTTACCCAGAGTTGATTAATTATTACATAACACTGGAATTATCACAATATATCATGTATCAAATGACTGATTAGTTTAGTTTACTTTGAAGTACAAGATATATACATAAGTTTTACATTACATTATGAAATTAAAAAACAAGAACATTGTGTCCATGTTGAATAGACTCATATCCTTGAGCCTATTCCTATAGTTTAATCGTAATATATTACTTCACATATTGGGAAAAAGAAATCACAATAATGGGGTGATCTTAGATTCCCAGTAAGGATAATAATATAGCATAAACTATCATAAATAAGAATAAACATTTAAGGCAATGTATATGACTAAAACAAATGCCTTTTAAATGTAAAATTCAGAATAGTATGGAAAATAAAAGTCAAATAATTATATTTACTTATTCACCTGGATATTCCTCTAGTTGAATAATCAAATGTAATATCAATATCTAATTTCATAATGATATAATGCATAATGTCATACATCATAACCACATAGTCAAGGCCTCGTGCCAAGACAAAAAATAATAATTTGTCAAGGACTTGTGTCAAGACACTACAGGTATCATGAGACATACTGATTCATCGAGGAGCTATAGCGGGCTACACCCATCACTTACTATGTCCAATGCATTCCTTATATGAAAAGGATGAAACATAACATAAACATTTTTATTAAAACTAGTATAAGAAATGTTAATAATGTAACCATAAAACATGAATTTTGTAAAAATAACACATCTATAGTGAAAACATATCACAAAACCTTCAATACAATATATAAGATTTTATCATAAATATCCACATAAAACAGGTATAAAATCCATCAAATAATGTTGACATAGATGAAATGGAAACTATTTGAGAGAAATATCTATATTTATTTTGAAATCATTTAAAATTCAAATAATTACAAAATAAAAAATATATTTGGAAAATATTTGTATATGATTGTAAGGGATGATTCGAAGATGTTATAACCGCAAAAAATATCTTCACCCACAATATATATTAAAAAAATTCTTGCCTTAATGTGCCGAAATGTTCATAAAGTATCCTGTTTGGAAACGATGAAAATATTCCTTTAAATTTTTTTATAAAAACCAAAACAAGGGTATAAATGAATTTAACCCATATTCTAGGAAATAATTAAAATGTTTTTGAATACATTTTTAAGAAACAAGGAAGTGGATGATAAAGAGGTTCTGGTAGATACTCACGTATAAACAACCTCAGATAATAATGATATTGTAAAATTAACCTTTACCTTGTACATTTTCTTGGTCAATGGTAAGTTAACCTCCTTTAAAATAATTTAATAATTTTTATTAAATTATACTAGCAAAATATAAATAAATATGATCTTATATATGATCATATATAATTTATTTGTTACTAATATTTCAGTAGTATCTTCATTTTGGGTGTTAACTGATTTGTTTTCCTTTTTTTGTTTTTCTATGTAAGTCATGTTTTTTATGGATATGATACATTTAATTCAAATCAATAATGATATTATGTTATTAAACATTATTTTTATTCATAAAATGAAAACTATTCTTGAATGACTATGATCGGTAATTAATCTCATCGCGTTCGTGGAGACGGTAATTTGTAGTACGCACGAGCGACAATACCATTATTTTGATGGTGAAATCGTATCTAATTGGATATTATATCATATATAATGAATAATTAAATTGAAATATTTATTATATACATAAATTATACTCATTATTATACCAATCCAAATAATGAATTATTGACTATCAAACTACATCACAACGTGGAGACGGAAAGTCCAACGTACGCACGTATGTTGACTTTTTCATTCATAGGATGGATAGAATAATGAATATCGTTGTAAAATATTTATAATAACATAAAATTATGTATAATATACTGGATTTATTATTTAGTTATGGAAAAAACAAAGAAATATGAAGTGGAATAAGAAATGATCTTTGAATGTGGTGATGAAATTATTATATTTTTTTCGGGTTCTTCCATTCAATTCGATAAAAAGGGATCCATAGGTCAGATTTATGATCAAAGTACGGAATATATGATTAATTTAAGGTAGTTGGGGAGATATTTTAGTAGGGTTTGGATGAAAAAAATGGATTTGGAGGTGTGATTTCGAGGGAATGGTAAGTACACTTTTATAAGAGATGTGAGGGTCAATTTTGGAAAATCATGAAATATTAATTTGTTATTCAATCATATTCGGTTAATAATGGCTCCAAAAGGATTAATTTAGAGGATAAGGTGGGTTTGGGGTGAAAAAATATCATCCAATAGGTTTTATATAGGTTTAGGTCACCATATTAACCTTATGTTTTATATTTAAGTCTTAGTTAAATAGTTTAACTTTTAACATGTATTCTTGTATTATTATAATAAATGCTTAATAAACAAACTATAAATATCCAAGAGAAACCCAGTGGTTAGTTATTTAAATATATAACATTATATAACTCATTTTGATTATCCTTATAGTTTTAGGAATATCATAACAATTAATAATATAGTATTTTTTTGAAAACCACATTTGTGTCAATTTTGACACTATTTTGTCTTTGGTTTTTTTGAAAGTCAAAAAAACATTATTACTCATAAAAAATAAATTAAATAATTAATAAAATGTCATATTACCCAATAATATTAGTTTAATTCCTCAAAAGTCTCGATTTACATTTATTTGAAAATTTATAATATCAATTATTTTAATCATTCATTATTAAGGTAATTAGTTCATCATCATTGTGTCATAAATCAATTTAATTATTTAATGACTAAAACTTATAAATAAACTACCATTATGTATGAAATATTTTTATATTTCTAATTAATAAATATAGTCAATTTTATCTTGTGTATAACCCAATATTAAAAATGGTTTTGTTATGAAAATTTGAATTGAACACTTCGAACTTTTTTTTAAATAAATTTAACAATAAAATTCCTAATCTAATTCAAGTGGATAAAACAAGATCGTATTTTTATTCCTAAAGTTAATTTTTGTAGAAAAAAATTTATCCAATAGAGTTTTGTCATGTGTTAGGTTAATTATACTATCAATTTTACCTTTAATTACTCTATTTAATTTTATCAGTGGTAAATAAAATTCCAAAGTTATTGTTCAACAAAATCTATTTTCATCCAATTAATCAAAATTTTAATTACTGATTTCAATTGTTTCTCTTTTATTTTTATAATTAAATATATATAAACGGTAAAATTACGATTTATGAATATTTTCTAACGTGCCCAGAAGGTGGGTAAAAGACGTTAAATAGTTCAATAAAATTTTATACATCTAATCTAATTATTAAATGACTCCAATGAATTAAATTAAACATATACAGGTATTATATATATATTTAGTCCTAAAATAAATTTAAATAAAATAAATTATTATTTAAATAAAAATTATGTTTTAGAAAATAACACATTTTTTTCACTTTTCATAAAAAATATAATGTTTTCCGAAAAATAAAGAAAACACCCTATGTTAATATTGATTTTGCGAATCCAAAATTGAAGTACATTTTTAAAATTAATATTAATAAAATTTCAAAAAGTGGGTATCATTATTCATACCACCTAGTTATATTGGTCGTGGTGTGATAGAACTCGATGTTCTGTACATCGAAACTATTGTATTATTCAAAGAGAAACACATCGTGGAAGATTGGGGTGTTACAGTTTATTTATTTCCGCTATTGAGGTACTTTTAAAACGTTTTTATATTATCAATATGATATATCTATATTATAAACTCACATCTAGTTGAAAGACTATTTCATATAGGGAGGCTCTCTTGAGGTTATGTAACCTGCAGGCACAAGGCCACATTATGTTGAACCTGTGTTGGGATTTTTCAAAGTTGTATCACATGAGGTTTCTTTTATTTCCATTTTTTCATACTATTTAAAAAAAATAAACCCGATTATAGGATGATTAAGGCCTCTATCATGATCTTGTTCATAGGATTAGATAACCAATATATTTAGGGAAAATCAAGAACCCTTAGTGGGATTTTTGTTACGGATGTTTTTTGTTACAATTAATTGATTTTCACCTCATGTGAAGAACTTTTTATGTGATGTTATTATTGTTTTTGGGATTTTAATGCATCATGAAATGTAATAGTAGTTGAGAATATATGAAAGAGTTCAGGAAATGAGGATTTTATGTTACATGCATCATTTTTTGAATAAATGAAAAACCATGGTTTTGGGTCAGTTGTTTTGATGACAATTATTTTCTTTCATTAGTAAATTTAAATTAAATGGTTATTAATAAGAAAATAAAAATTATAAAAAAAATACTAAATTATGTGAATTAATGTGTTTAATGATTTTCTTATGAGAAACAATATTTTTGAATGTGTTTACCCTATGATAACCATGACTAAGATGG
This sequence comes from Viscum album, assembly GCA_963277665.1. Classification (NCBI taxonomy): domain Eukaryota; kingdom Viridiplantae; phylum Streptophyta; class Magnoliopsida; order Santalales; family Viscaceae; genus Viscum; species Viscum album. Next base: position 1,435,127,965 of record OY728141.1, read on the forward strand.
GTGATGGTTGAGTGTATTGATAGTGAATATTTTTCAACCATGTGGAGGGGTATGTGGGACAAATTTTTATTGATTATTGTGAACAGTTCAACTGTAAATGTGATAATGATATGTTTTGTGGTATAAAATGCATTATTGGAATTATAGAGATATACCTACCTGATGATTCTTGTTGATAGTACTACAAAAGAACAAGGGTAGAAATGATCCTCCAGTAGTCAAACCATAGGGTTTGATAATTCTGACATAGGAATATGTAGTGTAGTTAAATGATATTTTTTCTCATTTTATTTAGGTTATCAAATGTGACCCATTGTTGTTTGTGAGAAACATGACTTACATGATACATGATTTTCATTTACAACACCCTTTGAAATTAAATATAGAGGGTGGAACTGATGTAGTTGAGTCTGGATTTAATCTATCCAGATGATCCTTTTCAACATAGTGACTCCAGATGATAAGATATTCAAGAAAGATACATAAATGATACGTGGTCAAGCAATGTGTTGGTGGGGAATCCATACATGGTATGGTTAGATAGATATCAAGGTGTGGATGTACTTATAAAAGATATTCATTGAACACATTTACCATAATATATTCAATCAAGAGAGGGAAGATGGGTATATGAGGTTGACCTAGAAGAGAATATCTATGATGGACTATATTGATTCCTTTTCTAATTTAAAGCACTATTTTTCATTGATTGTAGGATGTGAGGCAATTTATTGATGAATTTACAATAAGGGATTAAATGTGACATTAAGTCATAAGTTAACACCATTAAGATAAACAATCTCTTTAAATTTTTGAATATGGATCTAAAATCTGAGGTTAACCTAAAGGATGCTTCTAGTGGAGGACATGTGGTTTCTATTGGATGGCTAGGAGGTATGTCTTCTTAGACTAATAAGTGTTCCTATATGAATTACAAGAAGATATATAGAAAAAAGAGTGTTTAGGATGATAGATTAGTTAGATAGGAAATTAATCAAGTTAGTTTACACCCTTTTTAAATCCAAGTAACTTTTGTATATACTTACTTAAACCACCAGAAGAGTTCCATTATTTTGGTAGGATGAGGCATATACAAGTGTTCGTTAGGATCCCTTGAATGATGTGTAATGACAGAGGAGAAATGAAGAATCAATGCGTAGGAAGGGGGTGTTATACAAAATATCATTATGGATGGTGTATTTATACTGGTTGTGGTTGTTGGGGTAGTGGATATGGTATTTCTGGAGAAAATATCCCATATCATCATATTATCACAGCTCAGGGGACTCAGACTATAGAAAAACGAAGGGGGGGAGGATAATTTCATGATGTTCATCCGGAAAATTGGGATAGTGATGCTTGGTCATCGACATTTGGGTGTACAATTTTTGAAGGTTCTACACTTTCTATTGACTTATTTGATATAAGATCCTCTCAATATTTAATATATTCAAAAATTGTGTACATTTTGAGTTTTGTAGTACATTTTGTGAGTTGGGTTATGATTATTGATATGTATTTTATATTATAGTAGGGAGACAAATGTTTATTCAAGGGGTGTTCTCTAATGGTTTTGGAGTATATTTTTCATTTGGATATCTATATTCATAGAATGTCAGACATTCAAATAATGTTATTTATGGACTGTTTGGTTGCGTAAAGAGCCCATATTGGTTATTAACATTGGTTATTAACTTTACATCTGAAAGAGGTAGTAGTTATTAACATCATGGAGAGTGTGATATCCAATAAGGTCAATAAGGACTAGTTCATTATAAAGTAGCAGAGCTTCATGTCATGGTTTCAAGTCTCTAACTGAATGATGGGGGTGTGAATCAAGATTTTTTCCACCCATTCTTTACCTATTCTAGGATTTGATTCCTGAAGAATTATTACGGTTTCCACACGAGTGGGATATGGAGTTTATAATTGAGCACATTCCTGGAGTGGACATTGTTTCGATTCCACCAAAATGATTTTTACCAATAGAACATCAATTGATCAAGAAAAGAATATAAGTGTTTATGGGTAGTAGATTTATTGATCCATGTAAATTACCATGGGATTATATAATCATTATTTCTAAGAGGGTGATGTAATGTTGTGCTTATGTGAAGAGTAGTAGAAGTTCAACCAGATGAAAATGATGAACTAATATATAATTCCCTATATTGATGATCTCTTTGGGAGGTTTTGAGGAGCTTGTGTTTTAGCTAATATTTAAATAAGGTTATAATATCATCAATTGAGAGTTAGACCATTTAATATACCATGGAATAGTTTTAAAAGAATATATATCCTTTATGAGTTTGTTTTGTTGCTAGTTGGGTAGGAAAACAGTGTCCTATTTATGGAAATTACCAACAAATTATTCCAGAGATATCTAAATCAGTGTGTTATTTTTTTATTTGGATGAAGTATTGGTTTACTCCAATACTTTTGATGATCATTCCCAACATCATTAAATCATCCTGGGTACACTAAGAGAGAATCAGTTATATGCAAGGCTGTCTTAGTGACAATTTTGGATCGACTGAGTATAATTCATGGGTCACATATTCACAAAGGACAGTGTGTTAATGGACCTAGGGAATGTTTAGGTAGTAGTTTCATAGGAGAATCCCAATATGATTTTTGGTAACATTACCATCGGGACTGAATAAGAAAATATTTTTAATTGAATTTCTTGGATCACATGAGAATGATATCTAGGAGTTGAGGTATTGATTGACTACTACTGAATATTTGATCCATCTTAAGATGGATGAGGAGTATATGGTGTTTCTTGATGCTTTTGAGATCAATATTGGTGATTTATTATGAAGGAAAATCATTTGTAGAATATGGTTCACTGTAGTTGAGGCCTTATGAATCGAACTACCCTACCCATGACCTTGATTTAGCTATAATATTTTTTGATATAATGTCTTGAAGAAGTTATATATTTTGAGAAATTTTAATGTGCATTCGGATCACAAGATTCTAATGTAAATATTTTCATAATGATATTTTACTCTTTGGATGGAGAGATGGGTTGGGCATATAAATTTATTTTATTTTGAGATGGAATATACACTGAAGAAGTGAAATTCTATTCCAGATGCATTGAGCATGAATGAATAGACATAGGTATTGAGGTGTATAGTTATGAGTGGAATTTGATGAACATTCTAGATAAGATGCATGTTGTTCATTGGGAAAAACATGAGAGGATTCCCCTTTTATTAGTATCGGTAGATTCTTTACATTAGTTCCAAATCATTCCGAGGAAGTAGGAGGATTTTGAGTGTCTTGCCTAGAGGGAAATCCTTAAAGGTGTATATTTACCTACCAATTCTAATATATATGAGGATGTGTTGATCTATTTTTGGGGACATTTAGTTTTGAATATGTGTATGTGAGATGATATCATGTTGGAATTTCATTCCTTGATATAGGTCGTGTATCCAGGTTCGAAAAAATGTACCATGAACTTGGTCGACAATATTAGTGGCTAAAAAAAAGCAGATTGTAGGTTTGTGTCAAGATTCTAAACCATTCAAAATTTGAAGGCTAAGCATCAAAAACCAAATGTTTTTATAGTTATCTATTATTTTGGGACGAAATTAGGATTACATTATATTTGATTTTATGGAAGATCATCAAGAGAAAATGCCCAAGAATGAATCAATTAGGGTTATTTTGGATTGACTGATGAATGTAGCACATTTTGTGGAAATATGGGAGAAATTATCAGTGGATTAGTTTGGGGACTTGTTTGTTGGATAGATAGTGTATCTGAATGGAGTTCCACATATCATCATTTCATAACAAGACACTGGTTTAACTTTAAACTTCTGGAATGGATTACAGAATGTTCTTGGTATATAGGTATTACAATGTATTTATTTTCACCCATAGAATCATGGGATGTCCGAACATACTATATAGGTTTTGGAGTGCATTTTATGAGTGTGCATTATAACACCCCAAGATTTCATGGAACAATATATCCTCAAGGTAATTCAATAACATGTACTATACGCAACACAGAGTTCGAGTGCACCATGAAATACAAAACTAACTATTCAAAAAAACAATTATGAATAGTATTAACATGATTTGGAATTTTATATACTCTATATAATTTTAAACTATGTATTTTTTGTTTATTAGACATTATATAAGAACAAATTAATTTTTTTAAGATAATAGATTTTTTTTTTAGAAAATGCAACTTTACCGACTTTTAAATGGAAAACCCTTTTTATATCCAATATTTGACACTTTTATATATTAGATTTTTAAAAATAAAAATATTCTTTTTAATCATGATATATAAATTTATTTTCGATTTTTTTCTGAGAACATTCATATTTGGGTGAATAGTGTAAAATATTAAATTTTAATAGAAAAATATTCTTTCATCAAAATAATGTATAGTGTAAAATTATATATTTTATTTTTTTGGAAGTATAATTAGATTATATTTTTACCATTTAATCCATTTTTTGTCATTTGAATTAATTTCACTTTGAAATTATACATAAACAAGTGTCAATCATTTAATAGTTATTTGTTTCTTAAAAACCAGATTTTTTGACAACAAGAATTAATATTAAATTAATTAATGAAAAATCTATGTTTTGAAATTGGTAAAATAGAGATCATTTTTGAATTCAGAATATCAAATATAACTTGGACTGAATTTTTGGTATTTTTCTGAAAAACACCAATTTTTGATGAATAGTAAAACCACATAGTAGTAGTTAAAAAACTAACTTTTTCTTTTAAATTAAATTTTATCACTTCTATGAATTGAATTTAAAAAATCTGACATAAATGGTTGTTATTAGTAAGTAAAATTTGGTTCAATAAGATGAAAATAAATTTTAGTGAATAGTATCTTTTGACTTTTATTTACAGCGGTTAATGGTAAATCAGGTAATTAATGGTAAAAACAATATTATAATAACACCAAATTACCTTAACATTTTTCTTAACCTTATTGGATGAGTCATGGCCGACCATGGGAATCCTTGAGTCGAGTTTGGGACCCCATGGAGCCACCTAAGAGTGATAATGAAACTTAATTTTAGTTAATATAAAATAAAGTCAAAATTGACATTAATCAATATCCTTTAGTATATCAATTGTTACATGGGGTTATATAAGTCATATTTTAGAATATAAATTTTAATTGGAAATATAATAATATTTCCTACATTATGGTATTTTTTTAGTAATATTTAGTCAACAAATAAATTAAAATATTTATGATACAATAATGATACAGTATTTTCCTCATTAATAAATGATTTAAATAAATAGGATTATTTATTCTAAAACAATATAAAAAGCCTGTCCAATTATTATTGGATGTTTTTATTTCGAACATGATTCATCTTATTATTGACTTTAATGAGTTTTGGTCTTTTGAAACCGAAGATAAGTTTATAATAAAAAAACATTTTCAAAATTTCCTAAAGAGCCCCTCCTCTCTCTTATAATAGGATACCACTTCTATCCCATTCCTCACATATCTCAAGACCCTTGGCTCGTCCGAACCCTTCAAAAATAATCTCCCAAGATTCCTCTCTTCATTATAGAAGCCTTACTTTAGATTTAAGTCACTTCATGAAGTCTTCTTGGTTCAAACCAAAGGGAGTTACGCAAATTAAAGGTAATGGTTTCGGTTAACTTATTTTCTTTTATTTTACTTTTCCAAACCCTAAATACTTTTTATTCATTTATTTTATAACAAAACCTGTATCGAAAATAAATTTGGATTTTGTTATCAAAAATTATTACAGGTACACTTACACACACCTCCATCTAATTGGTAGATAACAAACTATTTCTGTGGATGGCAAAATAACTCCTCACGAAAAGATTATTTTTCAATTATCTTCTACTATCTCTCATGGTGCCCATTAATATTATAGTGTATTTATATATGATATATATGATATATATTTTTTATTTATACTTCTTTTTTTTTCATTTATTTTATACCATTATGGTTTCCATTATGGGTAAATACGATAATTTCTTTTGAGAAAGTGGGGACTACAGCCCCCTCAAAGTGATATGACTAATTAATTCCTTATATGGGAAGTATAAAGGATGGATATAGTTATATTATATATGATATTAAACAGGAATTATAATATAACTTTTTATCATTATGTTTTAATTTCATTAAAATACAAAATATAAATGAAAGTAGCATTCATGTGTACGTATGCCTTACCATCTCAATAAACAGTGTATTTCATTTCTTATCACCAAATGTTATGTATTGTTATCAATAAATATATATAATTAATATAAAAAATATATATATATATATATGATATCTAAATAATGTATATCATTATCGAGATAATGGACATTTGACCACATGGAAAAATTGTAATTATAACAAGTTCATTTTTGAGTCATGTTCCGAACATCAATAAAATATCCAATATGAACTCAAATAATAAACTAACTCTTATATAAAGGTAATACGTGATATAAATGAAATAATAAACTTTCAAATTTTTATTAATATAGTATAAATTAACTTATGTTTAATATTCAGGAAGAACAAGAGACATACAATATAATTCGGACTTGAGGTATGGAGTTTCTTATCTCACTCTTAATTTCAAGAGATTTCTATTGTTCACCACTTATTTATTTCATTTGGTGTATTATGTACTGACCATGATTGTATTACTAGTGTAATATATTTTAATTTATGTGTATTTTCAACTTTATTGTATGATCCTTCTTTCATGAATTGTATGTTTCACGGGTTACCAAGTCGGTAAGATAATTTCAAATTTCAATTGCCACTAATTGGACTTTACACATTCATCATTGATTATTTTACTCCAAGATTATGTGTGGAATCACTATTTATTTTTTATGTAGTTAATTCCACTCCCCTTTGTGTGGATATAATTTTGATACACATAATCTCTCCATTAAAAATTTCTCAATTCATTGATAGTAACTTGATAAGAGTAATTTTTTCTCAATTTATATTCATTGAGTTAAACATCTGAGTCATTGGTATTTTATTTACAAGAATATTTGTGAATATCCTCTAATTTATTTAAACTGAATATTCAATCTTATTTAGTTAATTTATATTTGTCTCACATAATTATTTCGTTGATTTACCCTTAACCTAAGGTTATGGTCATTATAATGGATTTTATCTCAATTTACATTCCATTGAGACTTATTTATTGTTATACGCCAATTCTGTTTGATATGGTGTATATTCTGTACTTTGAAATAGTATATCATGAATCCATTTATTCTCATGATATTATACTGTTTTTATTACCTCAATCATTTGTATTGAAATGTCTCTCATTTGGTTAGGAACTGTAACTAAAATTTCATTTTAAATGTTTTAATGATTTATTCTTATAAATCTTTCTCATTATTGTCCATGTTTTATAAATGGTTTTAAGGATTTTTTATATGGACATTAATGTTTTAATATTAAATTTACATTTAAAAGTTTCAATGTGGTATGGGACACTTTATTCAAAAATATATTCCAAACGGGTTCTTGATTAATAGGGGGACATTTACAATTTTTCATGAAATAGGGGGATATTTCTCTCAAATAGTTTTCATTATTATATTCATCTATGTCAATATCCTTCATTATTATCGATTAGGTTACTTTATTATAATAAAATTTTCCATATTGTATTTAATTAATTATGTTTTACTGTGGATGTGATATTTTTATACCATTCATTGTTTATGGATAAAGTATTGACATTTCATCTGATAGTTTTAATATGATGATTATGTTATGTTTCAACCTCTTCATATGACGAATTCATTGGTCTTATTAAGTGATGAGTAGAGACTGTAATAGATCCTTGATGCATCAGTGGGTCTCATGAGACAAACTAGTGTCTTGGACCAAGGCCTTGATAATATCTTTTTTGTAGTATTGACACGAGGCCTTGACTATGTGGTTATGATGTCTAACATTATGCATTCCATAATCATGAGATTAGCTATTGATATTTCATATGGTAATTCGATTAGTAGAATACCCATGACTTTGTTTTATTATGGCATTATTTACTCAGCTCATATTCTTTCCATAAAGTGTTCATGTTTATTGTTTGTATAGGCATGTGTTTTTAATTATTCACCAGGCCTAATGTTTATGTTATCTTCTGCTATATTTCTTACTCTTACTGAGCATCTATGCTCACCCCATTCTATGTTTTATTTTTCCTATAATGAGAATAAGTATTTTACGACTAACCTGATGGAATAGACTAAGTTATAGTCTAAGGGATATGAATGTGGCCAATGGATACAATATTCCTTTTGTTTTTCATTTTATAATGTAATGTAAAACGAATAAATGTATATATTACTTCCAAGGCTACTAAACTGATTGGTCATTCTGGAAATGATTTCCTTGTATCATGCCAATGATAGTTAATAATGCACTAACTTTGGGTAATTGGGGTCAGGGCATTAAGTTGGTATCAGAGGATGTTTACTTTAAACCTTGGAAGCTAGATTTAGATAAACTCTGATTAGAGAACCTTACCTTAAGATAGTCATTGAGTATTAATATAGAAAAAATTCTTAGAATTTTCTTAATATAGATATTTTGTGAGTTTTTGAAGAAATAAATCCCTGTCTGGATACGAGCAGTTAGAGGTAGCTCTGGCACAGATGTACCTAGGGGTAAAACCCGAAAACACCGCTTTGAGCTAGACTCGAACAGGAACTCATGCATGACAATGGTCCTTTCTATACTGTTGGTTACGACACTCTCATTGGATATGCTTAGGATAATTCACATTTTCATTAAAAACCGATATGAAAGATTTTAATAAAACTCACACTATGCTTTCTTGTGTTAGTCAATGTCTAGATTCTAAGGAAGTCATAGTGACATTGAACATTATGTACAAGGTGTTTACAATGGTGGAAATGAGCAATGAAATAGAATGTTGATATGTGTAAAAGATATCGTGTTCATGCTGAATCAATTTTACAAAATATGATAAAAAATATATATATATACCAAATCTCAGACTCAAGAACGAAGGGAAAGGCGGTGAATTGATAAGAGCTCTAGCAGTGGAGACCATGGAGAAAAGAAAGATCAATTTCTATCATGCAAGAAATGTGGAAGGAGACACCTAAGAAAGCGTCTCAACGGAACTAATAAAAGATTCATGTTTGGGAAAGAAGGATAAAAAGTAATGATGTTCTGTGGAAAAATGAAGAGTACTATGGAAGAAAATAAAAATGATCCCAAGAATCCATTTATAGTCATTTGCTGTAAATATAGGGAACTGGGAATTACCCAACTGAATGACCTATTCTATTGGGTAACCTCTTGGTCATAGAAGAAACTATGTAGAAATAAATGGATGGTGAAATTCTTAAAATTATTAGTACTCTTTTTTGATGAGATTACACTGGAAGACTTTTCTATTGTATGTATATCCCTACAGTCTTATTTGTGAAAATTTAATTCATGGAATAATTATCTTTTCTTTTGTGGATATATTTATAAATAACCATTTGGTTTTATATGATCCTTGAATTCGAGTCATTAACAGGTTATAAATATTAGGGATTAAAATACGAGGTATGAGATAATATTTGAGTTTAAATTATGTTATGGTTATCTATTTCATTTTTGGGAATATTATAAAATTATATAGTTTTTGAAAAAGAAAAAAAACAGACCGTGTGACAACCCGTTGCGTCAGAAAAATCTGCGGGAATCGAACCCACAACCAAAGTACGTGTGGGATTTAACACCAACCAATGGATGATGTGAAATACCTAGTTAGTATGACTAAATATTTTTCAGTTGAATGGTTTTATGGATAAATAATATATTGATTTTGGTAACTTATGATTTATCCTTAGTGTAGGAAATTGATTTGGTGATTATGTGATAAATGTTATTTTGGAAAATGATTGCCCTTTTGGTAACACTACATTCTCAAGGAAAATAGAATAATATGGAATTTAATTTGAGGAGTAATGGTGGGTTTATATCTATTTTTTATTGTGGATTTATAGCAATTTGGGTTATTTATGGAAATGATAAACCTATCATAGTGAATATGTAATTAGTTTAATTATTTTAAAGTATGTGATTTTAAGAGTAGTCTATGTTATTTTGATATAAAATTTAATGTGGAAGACTACGTAAGTAAATTATTATGATTTTTTTGGTTTTAAATATTACTTTGGATTATATTGAAATATTTTATGCAATATTGTTTATTGAATTGTATTTATTGAAATTTGGGTAATGTTGGTTTAATTTTAGGATAAGTATTTCTTTCTCTAAAGGATTATCATTTTTGGGGATCATCTGATCATTTACTAACCATTTTGGTTTTTTTTACTCTCTAAAGAAAATAGAAATATATAGCTCATCCATTTTGGATTATGCGGTTTTCTATATGTTTATTATAGTGCTTCAGGTGTGACTATGTAATCTTGAATACTCATCATTTGTAGTGAAAGATGAGTTTGTGGTAAGAATTAAATGAAGGATGATTCTCTACATTCCATGTATATATATTTTTTCTTATTCAATGAATAAATTATTTATTAAACATTTGGGAAGGGATATTGAAACCAAAAATGTGTTATCCCAATTCTTTAATATTTGTTTAACCGGTGATATTTTAAATCATCATAGACTGATGACTTTGAGACCCTCAATTTTACACTTGATTTTGATTGATGGCGTCAATCACTCCCTAAAAATATTTACGTTTTCCCTCAAATTATGTGTCTCTAATTTCCACCAATGTTCTCCTAATAGTGATCATAATTTGGTGGTGAATTTTCTATTTCCATTTCACTATTATTAAGACTAAATTTTATTAACAAAATTTATGATGTGGGTTTTCCACAAAGGTATTTTTTTATTTTTTTCCTTTTGTTTTCAAAGAAAAATTTCAAATTGTGAGGACTCAATTTATTGACAGAGAGGAGAATGTAACACCCTATGATTTCATGGAACATTATCTCTTCAAAAAAATCCAATAACTTGTCATATACGGAACACTGATTTCAAGCGCAGTACGACTAACCAAACTAACTATTAAAAAAATGGTTATGAATTTTATTAACTGGATTTTTAATTTTATATACTCTATATAATATTAACTTATGTATTATGTGTTTATTATACTTATTATAAGAACAAATTCATTTTTTTCATATAAATGAAGAATTTTTTCAGAAAATGCAATTTTACAACATTTTAATGGAATACCCTTTTTGAATTCAATATTTGAAACTTTTATATATTCAATTTGGAAAAATAAACATCTTATTTGGAATTTGGACATAAATATTTAGTTTCGATAAATTTTTTATGTTTTTCTTATAAGTTTCGTATTTGGGTGAATATTGAAAAAATACAAAATTTTAGCTGAAAACAACATTTTCAATAAAAATAATTTATAGTGTTCAGTTATATAATTGAATGGTTTGGAAGTATAATTAGATTATATTATTACTATTTAATCCAATCTTGTTCATTGGAATTAATTTCACTTTAAAATAATACATAAACAAGTGAAATTTTTTTGATAGTTATTGTTTCTTAAAAACACGACATTTGTTTTGAAAACGAGAATTAATTTTAAATTAATTAATGCATCTTCTATGTTTTTAATTTGGTAAAATATGGATAATTTATAAATTCGTAATATCAAATATAACTTGCACTGAATTTTTGGTATTTGTCTGAAAAAAATAAATTTTTTTATGAATAGTAAAACCACTTAGTCGTAGTTAACAAACTGGCTTTTTCATTTAAATTAATTTTTACCACTTCTGTGAATTGAATTTAGAAAATCCAACATACATGTTTGTTATTAGTAACTAAAATGTTGTTCAATAAGATGAAAATAATTTTTTGGTGAATTGTAACTTTTGACATTTATTTACAGTGGTTAAAGGTAAATAGGGTAATTAAAGGTAAAAAGAATATTATAATAATACAAAATTTCCTTAACACTTGTCATAACCTTATTTGATTAGTCATGGCCGACCATGGGTATACTTGGGTCGATTTTGGGACCCCATGGAGCCACTTAAGAGTGATAATGACAGTTTATTTTAATTAACACAAAATAAAGACAAAAATAACATTAACAAATATCCTTTAGTATATAAATTTTTTCATGGGGTTATATAAGTCATATTTTCGACTACAAATATTAATTGGAAATATAAAAAGATGTTCTACATTATGGATGTTTTTCTATAATTTTTAGACTTAAATAATTTAAATTATTTATGACACGATAAGGATGAAATATTTTCCTTATTATTAAATGATTTAAATAAATAAGATTATAAATATTAAAACAATATCCAAAACATGTCCAAATATTATTTGATGATTTTATTTCGAACATGAGTCATCTTATCTTCTGATTTAATGAGTTATGGACCTTTTGAAATTGAATATAAGTTTTAAATAAAATAACATTATCAAACATTCATAAAGAGACCCTCCTATACCTTATAAAAGGACACCACTTCTATCCTATTATTCACACCTCTCAAGCCCATTGGATCATCCAAAACCTACCCAAATAAGTTCTTAGTATCCCTATCTTCAACCTAGTATCCTTAAATTAGGAAAATGTCACTTCAAGAAGTCATTTTGGTTCAATCCAAAGGGAGTTACCCAAATTAAAGGTAATGGGTTATCTTAACTTCTTTTATTTTATTTTACATATCCAACACATAAACAATTTTTATTCTTTTATTTTATAAAATCACCAGTATCCTAAATATACCATAATGTTTTTATGAGAATTATTAGAACTAAAATTACACACACCTCCATTTAATGGGTAAATAACATATTGTTTCTGTGGATGGAAAAATAACGCCTCACGAAACGATGATTGTTCAATTATCTCCTATCGCCTCTCATGGTGGCCATTAAGATGACACATTACTTATATATGATATATATTATGTTTATGATTTATTTATGTTTCTGTATTTTTCATTTATAACATACATTTATGGTTTCCATTATGGGTAAACACGATAATTTAATTTGAGGAAGTGTGGACTACCACCCCATCAAAGTTATATAACTCGTTAATGCCTTATGTGGGATGTATAAAGGATAGAGTTAATGATATTATATATGATATTATACTTTAATTATAATATAACTATGTATCAACATATTTTATTCAATTAAAATAAAAAATATAAATGAAAGTAGTGTTCCGGCATACGTACGGCTTACCGTCTCAATGAACGGTGCATTTCATTTCTTATTTCCAAATGTTATGTTCTTTATAAATACATATATAGACTGAATATATAATATATATATATATGATTTCTAAATAAGGTATATCATTCTGGAGATAGTGTAATTTTGACCACATGGACAAATTCTAATTATAATAAGTTAATTTTTGACTCATGTTCCGAACATCAATAAAATATCCAATATGAACTCAAATAATTAACTCATTGTTATAGCAAGGTAATAAGTGATATAACATGAATAATAAAATTTAAAATTTTTCTTAATCAAGTAGATATTATCATAAGTTTATTATTCAGGAAGAACAAGGAATATACAAGACAATTCGGATTTGAGGTAAGGGGTTTTTATCTCACTCTTAATTTCGTGAGAGTTCCATTATTAAACACTTATTTATTACATGAATTGTATTATACTGCCCATGATTGTATCATTGGTGTAATATAATTTAATTTATGGGTATTTATATCTTTATTTTACGATACTTCTTTCATGGGTTCTATGTTTTGTGAGTTACCAAATCAGAAAGAGAATTTCAAATTTCAATTTCCACTCATTGGGCTTTATGCATACTTAATTGATTATTTTACTCCATGATTATTTGTGGAATCAATATTTATAATTTATATAGTAATTTCCAATCCCCTTTTTGTGGATATACTTTTGATACACATAATCACTCCATTAATAATTTCTCATTTCATTGATATCAAATTGATAAGAGTAATATTAACTAAATTTCTATTCATTGAGTTAAACATCCAAGTTATTGGTGTTGTAGAATACATGTGAATGTCCTATGATTGACTTACAGTAAATATTCAATAATATTGAGTGCATTTTTATTTTTCCCCCATAATTATTTCGTTGATTTACCTTAACAAAAGGATATGGTCTTTATAATGGATTTCATCTCAATTTACATTCCATTGAGGATCTTTGTTGTTATACGCCAATTCACTTTTATATGGTGTATATACTATAATTTGACATAGTATATCATGAATCCATTTATTCTCGTGATATTATAATGTTTTTATTACCTCAATTATTTTTATTCAACTGTCTCTCATTTGGTTAGGAACTCTAACTAAAATATCATTTTAAATGTTTTAAAGATTTATTCTTATAAATCATTCACATTAATTACCATGTTTTAAAAATGGTTTTAAGGATTTATTTATATGGACATTAATGTTTTAAAATTAAAATTACCTTTAATGGTATCAAAGTGGTATGGGATACTTTGATTCCAAAATCTATTTAAAACGGCTTCTTGATAAATAGTGAGACATTTAAATGTTTTCAAGAAATAGGGGGGATATTTCTCTCAAATAGTTTTGATGATTATTTTCATATATGTCAATATCATTAATTTTTCTTAGTTGAGGTTAATCTATTATAATAGAATCTTCTATATTGTATTTAATGAATAATTTTTTAATGTGGATGTGCTATTTTTATACCATTCATGGTTTATGGATAATGTATTGACATTTCGTATACTAATATTAATATGAATGTTAATGTTATGTTTCAATTATTTCATATGAAGAATTCATTGGTCTTAGTAAGTGATGGTTGGAGGCCTCTATATCTCCTTGATGCATCGGTAGGTCTCATGAGACAAACTAGTGTCTTGGCACAAGGCCTTGACAAAATCTTATTTGTAGTCATTGCACGAGGCCTTGAATATGAGGTTATGATGTCCAAAATTAGGCATTCCATCATTATGAAAATATCTATTGATATTTTAGGTGGTTATTTGACTACTAGAATACCCATGACTATGTTTTATTATGGAATTATTTACTCAACTCATATTCCTTCCATAAATTGTTCGTGTTTATTGTTTGTATGTGAATGTGGTTTCAATTATTCACTATGCCTAATGTTTATGTTATCTTCCACTGTATTTTTTACTCTTAATAAGAATATGAGTTGACCCCTTTCTATGTTTTATTTTTCCTAGGATTTGACGAAGTATTTTATGATTAACCTGTAGGAATTGACTAAGGGATAGTCTATGGGATATGAATGTGGCCAATGGAGTCAATATTCTTGTTGTTTTTAATTTTAAAATGTAATGTAAAACATATAAATGTATCTAGTACTTCCAAGGATACTAAACTAATCATTCTTCCGAGACTTGATTTCCTTGTATCATGTCAATGTTATGTAATAATGCACTGACTCAGGATAACTAGGGTCAGGGCGTTACATGCGTTGTAGACTTTACTGGTTCTAATGAAAACAATCTAGAACTAGTTTATTTTTTCAATGATATTAGTTATCTAGAGAATAATAATATCGATCCATATGAGGATATTTATGGTAGGACATGATGAACACCACTTTTTTAGAAATATTTATGTGAATCAGAGTTTATGGGGAAAATTATCTTGTAGGATACATAGAATAATGTTTTTTTATTATTTGGAATCATATTGTTAGGAATAAGAGAATGAAGATGTCATTTTTTGATAGACGTTGATGACCCATTGAATTTACAATTGGAGATAACGTGTTATATTGGGAGTAACATTGATGTGGTTAACACAGTATTTAGAGACATGGATTATTGGTACACAAGTTTGATATAACATTTGAAATTTTGGATGTAATCTAGAATGTGGCATTCTAATTGTCCCTTCCACAGAGGTATAATTCTATCCATGATATTTCCCTTTTGAAAACGCATAATTAGTATCACCCCAACCCTTCTCATGTGGTCAATGTCTATGATACTGATCTAGATCCTATTGCGTCATCTTAGGAGAATCTGATTCATGCTATAGAACATAGTGAGAAAGTGTTTCAGGGAAAAAGGTTATGATAGTTTAAGTATTGTGGCCACATGGAAGTATTCATGAGAAAAAATGGGGGAGAAAAAAAGAGATGAGGGATTAGTAGTATGATTACATTACCTTGTAATAATAGGGATTATTGGGAGTATATCTGGAGGATAATATCCTAGAAGGTGCATGGAATATATGATCCTAATATTCTCTGCAGATGCCTTTATCATGTTTTCAAGAACACTTTTTCCTTGTGTTGGTTAAAATTTGTGGGGATTTTTTTGGTTAGTTATTTGTGAAATTTAATAATTTTTTATTCCCAGTGGGATATACGTGGTTTGTGAATTGTTAGAGAAAACCCATCAGCTTGGCCCAAGAAATCGTGTGACCTTATTTGGTAAGACTAGAGGAGGAGCATGGTTAGCACAAGGTATGATGAAAACTTGTTTCCACCCTCCAAATCAATGAACCCAAAAACATTGTTGGTTACGTATGGTTGTATAATGGTTTTTAAATCCATGTTCTATATATAATAAATAATGTGACCCATTAGAAGTGGAACATGATTAATATGGATAGATTGGAAAACCATATTCCCCAAACAAGGAAACCGTGAATATAGGATTTTAATTTCCTGAAAATTTATTTTAAATTCTCAAATGACATGGTATTTACCCAAATTTACCCCACTCCATCCAAAACCTATATATATGACTTTTGAATCACATGGGGGGATTAAAATTAACATTGGACCCAGTTCATAATGAATTGAAGATTTGAATAAAGGATAATATCTAGTATAGTCTATGATTTCATCCTCAATTGATTCCATATCTTCCTTGTCTCTATTTATTGATGATGAGGAATAATTGTTCCTATATTGGAATTGGGATTCTATCTGTATTTTATGGACGTGTTCCATTTTATCGTGATCTTATGTTTTAGGACTAGATCATCAGTGTCGTTGTGTTTTTTATCACTGCACATTAATTTGGGGATATCAATTCGGAAAATGTATGCCAACATCCTTGAGGTGGGTGGTCTATTAGTCAAATCCCATAATCAGGATTATAATTGGGTTTATTTAATTATGAATTTTAATTCCCATGTTTTGAAATTTCATTATGAATTTAATTAATAAATAATTTAATTAATTAACTGGTTAAAGAATTGGAGGAATATTGGTATTGAGAAATTTGTAAATTAATTGAATAATGTAATTAGATGGCCGTGGAAATCAAATTGTTCATACTACTATCAATTATGTGTTTATAGATTAATGATAAAATGTGATAAATTCACTAATAATGAGTTATTCGTATTATTCCATGTGATTAATGTGAAGATCAATGATTTGAATTGATAATTGTAATTGTAAACCATGATGAGAATGGTTCATAATAAGGTTAATGATGTTTAGAATTATTTTTTATATATTGAGATATATGTGATAATTATTGTAAGATAAAGATGTATTTTCTAAATATAAAATTTTTATATTGAGTGTGGGACAATGACTAATGCTCCTTGTACCCGTATGAACCAAGAGGTGTGGGATAGAGACTGATGCTCTAACTACCAATGGGGTCTAAACATAAATTTTGATATATATGATATTAGAATTGGATGAGGGTTCCAAGGGTCCATGATATTAACCTGAATTATATTCGAAATGAATGACTTGGAGGATTTTTTTTATTTCTTATTTTATATGGTTCGGACTCCAGCACATGCTGAAGTAAGTATTGATGGAATGCATGTCAATGTGATCCCAGTGAAATATGTGGTCAATTAATTAATAATTTAAATGTGAATTAACTTTACTTTATGTATTGAACATTGTGATTTATACAACTGCATACATCATTATATACATGATATTGTTTTAAATGAAATTGGTTGTGGAATACTGTGTTTCAATTCCACCCTACCCGTTCTACTTGACCGGTAACCAAATAGAATTCATGTTTGAGGACATGATAATGGATAGAGACCCGTGTTAGATTGATGAGTCATGATAGAACATTGATGAAGGAATCAAACATTGTATTGGTACCCTCTTGGGATTTTTCAGTTTCATTTGTTTTGGTTTTTCATTAAACACTTTACAAATATATGATATGAAATATCTACAACCCTGGTTTGAATAATGATTTACTATTCTTTTTATTATGTGATATTTTGCAATATTAGTTATTGAATTATTTTCATCATTTTGATTATTAGTTTGAATTTTTTTTAATTAATTTCAATTGTTGAGATTTGTTCATAATTAGGCTATAGTCTGCCCAAGAGATATCTAAATTTGACCATCACTTCTAGTCGACATCCTATGGCATATAGGGAGTATCACCTGAGGTCATTTAACCAAACTGCATAGGGAACTGGTATTTGGACCTCGGGTCAGGATGATACATTTATAATTCACAATAATTTACAAATATTGTCTAATATATGGGAAAACCTAGTCCTTAAAAAAATTATTCATAAGAAAGTAATGATACAATGATGTTCAGGCATTAGTGGGGAGTTTGTAAATTCCTGAGTGAAAAACATCTCTCATATCATCATTCACCAGTGGGATGAAATAATATGTGTCTATGAAGCCCAAAATTTTTCTTTATTCAAGGATTTCCGTCTTTGATAGCATATCCACCACCATGTTGTCCTATCTATAAGCATGAGGAATAATCATATTAAGTTTTAGGACATGATTCATACAAGAATTCCAATGAGGAAGAATCTTCCAAGGAAAATTCCTAGTTCTTCATTTTAGATTCATGACTACTTTTTCCAAATCAGAATTGATCCATAAATCTTTCCAATTATGATGGAAATAATACTTAATAAATAAACAATTTACAAATATTTAGTTTTGTATGTTATCCATATTCCACTGTAATGATAAATGAATGATCCGAAAAGGAAATAAGCAGTTTGCAAGATACCTTCCTAGCCCACTGGACTAGTCATTCCTAAGGCCACACCTTCAATATTTTCATTGACCCAGCATCCAATAAGAGGTATAAATCTCACAAAATTGAGGATCAAAGGCTGTTTTATTTTCCTCGAAACTCCTAATAGTCTAATAATCTATATGACTCTTATGTCATTATACATAAAACAAACCATTTTTTTGTAGTAGAATAAACATATCTGTTCATCACCAGAGTACAAGAGTGAGTGGATGGAATATACTCCAAAAATAGTTTCATGTTTTGGTATCTCCATATAGAATCTAGGATTGAGGTTTTAGCCACCATAACTAGGTTCTGTAACTGCATTCTTCACCTAGAATTACATTGGAAGGCTATTTGGTCAAGAAGTGGTCTTTTTAATTTAATCCCAAGGCCTAAGAACTATCCATCATACTCCCAATGGGATTTTTGTATACACATTAAATAAACATTTTTTTTTAAATTTCTACAGTGTATAGGCATAATGGGTAAGCCGAAGAAATCAATTGTACATTTTTCCTCAATTGGTCATGTGTTGTAAAAATTCATTGGCAAACTCCCCATAAGAGAATAAATTTGGAAAGATTAATAAAACTAACCATAAAGGTGGTGAGTGAAGTGGTAATTTTGGTGGAACTTGAAGTCTCGATCTAGAAGTGTTCCTTGATAGTGGACTATCCATTTCATTCAATCATCCACAACATAGTTTTAAGATCCATTAAGGTTTAATTTTGAATTTCTATAGACGCCTACATGGGAATAAAATCAAGTGTGACATATTGTTTCCTACGATCAGAGATTTTCATTTTCATTCATCCAGGAGGGATTTATAACCTACACCTCAGAGGATGATGAATCTAGTTTACATCCCATAAATTGAGTTCAAAGTATATTCTAGCCAACAATTTGGTGTTCAGAATGATTCAATTAAAAAAACACTAAATAGATGACCAAATTGAGGATGTAAAGTTTTAATGACAACCCTCAAGAATCTTGTCCATGGATATTCAATAAAAAAATGGAAATATGGATTATATGGGGATATGATGTTCTATGTGAACTTTCATCTTATGCCATAATTGAAAACCTTCTGTCCCAAGGTTCCAGGCCCTCCGATTATAATTTATTCTAAAAAATCCTTCCACGCAATATTTACCATTTTTCTATCATACGCATACCTAGTTTATATTTATTTCCTAATCATTACTAGATGATCCTTAATTATCCCTCTTGTCTATATATAAATGGATAATTAATGAGAAAACTATGATGTAATGATGGAGTTAAAAAGAAACACTCTCTTAGCTTGAGAGTTTGACATCCCTTTCTATTTGGTCCATGGATTGGCAATACCATTTTTAATTAATCTAAGGATATAACTCTTGAACATCACCCAAAATATAGGGATACTAAGGTAGGTGAAAGTAAGTGAACCTTGCCTCACCCCAAGCTTCTTTTACACCCTATTCTTTTTTCCAACATATATGACTTCACCAATGATGTTCCCCAGCTGATGGATTATCTAGAAACATCCTCATAGTGATGAAAAGGTTTCTAAATTATACATATGGTCCTCTTTGAATCTTTCCCATAGAGATGATATCATATGCATCAAGTATGTGGGAGGTAGAAAGCACATTACTCCAAGATTGAATATTCTTAAAGAGACTAACCCGAGAAAGATCATTCATGAACCTTCTTTTGTAGTCTTTAGTAATCACAAAAAATCATCCATACAAGTGGTTCTCATTTCCTTACTCTACTTGTGAATGGGATGCATCCTATCATTATCACATTAAATTACAATTGAATTATAAATAGATGAAAGAATATAAATTTTATTTTTCACAAAGGTTATTTAAACCATATATATACTAAGGATTTTATGAAGGAATTTCAATTTTGTTTATAAAAATCATGGTAAATGACAATTTTGAGGGAAATATTCCCCTATTTCACCTTCCTATGTATAATATTGACACTCTCTATGGTTGAAAATAAAAAATCCTTAATAAATATTCGAGGGAAAAACCCATATTTGTTCGCTTTCATGTGGTCCTTAGGGATTACCCATATCCTATACATTAATATTTTACTAATGTATTTTGGGATTATATTCTCTAGAGCCATCGGTCTAAAGTCCTTAATATTAACCACATTATTCATTTTTTCAATCAAGAAAATGAAATTCAAATTTATTTGATATGGTATAAATATTTTCTAAAAAAACGTTTCTTATAACATAAACCAAATCCTCATGAAGGATATCCCAATAGAACATAATACTTTTAATGGGGAATCCACTCGGTCCAGCCACACATTCCTTGTTGAGAGAGAAAATATTCTTCCCGATTTCATATATGTTTGCTGTTCAAACTAGCTCTAGATTATTCCTCTAGTTAATGTGTTGTTGGATGTTGTTAATTATCATTTATGTGTTGTCCGATCGATCATCAGAGTAGAGGCTTCTATATTAGTCACCCACAACAGTAGAAATTTCATCTTCATTAGGGTTTAGATTCCTATTAATACTAATTTCATGATTTCATTCCTTTGATCATTTCTCCTTTTAAATCTTGTGAATTAACTTCATGTTTTTGTCACCTTACATAAACTATTTAACTTTTATGTGACCCATGTCCCGCCTTTCCCCAATAGTTAAAATATCATCACACATTTTGTGAGATTTCACTTATTCTCTTGAAGGAAAATCCTAATTTTTATCCATCTGTTGTATTATTTCTATGATATATTCATCATTCTAGATGTCAATATCATTAATTAAAAAAGTTTTTTTTACTCCACTCCTTTAGGAACCTTTGGTTTTGATTTAGTTTCCCAATATTCCTTTAATGTGGGATTCCACATGTTATATGATTCCAGGAATAAAAAATGGTTTCTCATAATATTGGGATGAAAAACCGACCATTTTTGAAAGGGAATGTTAATGGGGATGATTGTGGTATAGTGAAGTGTTCTACCACAATAAGACTATGATCATAATAATGATTGGGAAGAGTATGTAATGAGATTCTATTGGTGATTATTAAATCATCCATTTTCATGAAGAATATGTCATGTTTTCTTTCTTTAATTCCATTCCAAGTGAAACTACTCGATGTTAATTAAATACCAAAAATTGGAACATCATGTAGGTATCATTTGTGAATGCAGTATGAACATTCACTCACTTTTAATCTTTTGAAATTTTAACCATTATTCTCATCTGGTGAAAGTACATTTTTGAAGTCACCCATCACCACCCACTTTGAGACCATGTTCCTAGTGTTGTCCTCAAGCTCCATCCAATGATCTTTTTACTCACATAGGATGTTGAATAATAAAAAAAATAGTCATGAATAGTATGGACAAAGATATCAAACATGATAGTAATACTCTAATTTCTCTAGTTGCAGATGAAAATTTGAAGACATTCATATTTTATAGTCCAAAGATGATCCATGCCACTATTATGTAGATTATGTGGGAAAAGGTGGTGTGTCATGGAAGAAAACTTATTGTATTTTAAATTATAAAAAATAATATTTTTTTTTAAAAATCCTAAAAAGAATTGGTTTGTTGTCTAGAAGGAAATTCCTATGGGTTTTTTCTTGTGGGGGTTACCTATCCTTTGTCAATTACAATAGAAAAGAATCATTTCTTGTGGTCCCATACCATATCCACATGGCCTTCATTCTATTCCATATTTTCTTGGCCTTGTGTTTTATACATTTTAACTTTATTATTCTCATCATGGGATTCCACCACTATTTTGAGACCCTCAATGTTCTAATCATCCCCAATATTGGGTTTATCATTCTCAGGGTATTGATGATCCTCAACCATATCAATCCAAAAATAACCACTTAATGGTGTGAATGTATTCTTGGATAGTATTGGATCTTTTGATTCCTCTATAAAAGTATGTCTTCTAGAAACATTAGAAAATGGGAACTGGGAAAATGGAATTATACTAGGAGAATGTGTCCGAACTATATGTGATTCATGATACCTTTAAATAGGGGGATTCATCGACATGTATTCACTAGAAACATGGGATTTCATTCCCCTATTAGATTATATATTCACCTAATTTTCAAAATTATATATATTTTATATAACTAATTAATAATATTTAATATTAAAATTGAACCTAATAAATTTATTTTATTTCAATTTTTGTGTTTCCTAATTTATTGGAATTATTTGATAACATTTTATCAAAAAAATATCCACTCATAGGATAAATAAATTAATAATCATACTCCCAAATTAAAAAATAACATGACCATTATATTTTTAAATCATTATTTTATCAACAATATGATAAAAAATCTATGATATTAATATTAATAAAAAAATGTATCCAATTATGTGTACAATTTCCTTAAGTATAATTATATAACTGTTACATCATTTTAATGATAAAACAAATATTAACATATTCTTGGATAGAAATGATTCACATCTTTGGAAACTTAATCATAAACATAACATTGAGATAATAAAACTAGAAAAATATTTTATTCCATATTCTCTACCCTCTTAGATTATCACTCATTCATTGTAGAATAAGTATTCCACAAAGGACATACATAAATGAATGGGGTGAGCTAAAATCCCTGTACTAATAGGGATAATAGATGTTAAATAATAGAACACAGGTGATCATAATCAAAATCATCATTTTATAAAAATTGTAATATCATCATAATAACAAGGGAATGACATGAGAAAGACATGGAATATATAATTTGTATAAAATGGAAAATTGGGCTATAGTGGTCATATACCACAAGTTGCTCTGGGAAATGGTAGCACCACGTTCACAAATATCATATGTTCATAATTCATAAAATTATAATATTTAACAATGTTACATAATGTTCATTAATATATCACATAATATCGAGAGATACATCACATTACACATTTCATTATATTGATATATAATTCTGCGCCCACCCATCACATTATAAATGCTAATAATCATTCATGGAATATAAAAAAATTAAAATCATAGTCTTGAAATAACCCACAGAAAGTAATATATTTCATAGGGATTTTAAAATATATATATTCATGAATTCGCTTTGGTGATCCTAAGGGAATAAGGTAAATCATACCTGTGAATGAAACCTCATTATTCTTTTGAGAAGAATAAAACACTTCAAGATGAGTAAAATAAATTGTTTTTGAAAATAAAGCATCCTTTTAGAAAATTTTTTTAAGAAATTTTCTTTATGATAATAACATGTATATCCTCAAATGAAATGGAGAGGTACCTTTTATTTACATGATATGAAAATTCATACATTAAGAGGAGAGATAACCCAATGAATGGAGTCGGGTTCAAGAATCCCCTAACCTTAATACCATCATTATTTCATTGATGTTTCACATATTGAATATTAAAAAATCATATGATTAAAAAATTATTCTATAGGTGAATTGAGTTCATTTTTACCATTATTTTTTCATTATAATAATTTCATTCTCTATTATAACACACTTTGTTAAATTGGTAATTTTATGACATTTTTTTTTCATTAAAATTTGTTATTTTTCATTTATTTTTATATTTTGTTGGAGGTCACTTATAAAAAATTATAATTAATTATATAATCTTAAAAAAATTATTTATACATTTATATATAATAAATAAATTATTAAATCTATCCATAGGATTGGTGATGAAAAATTTATTTACAATTTCATCATTGGCATTTGACCAACGGTTGATGGGATATTTTCGAGAGAGCGATATAGATAAGTATGATATTTAAATATGTTATAAATATGGTACTTACTGTAGGTTAAATACATTAGTATAATGATTAAATCATTCATAATTAATATTATATGAATTTTTTTGAATGGGGTTGTGAAGAAACTGATAATAAGAAAAAATAGAAGAGTTTAGGGAAGCATACTCTTTCCTCAGTATAGATAATATTTTATGACCCTAAAAATCCCATGATGTATTTAATTGCATTACTCCAGATAATCCCTATGGATTATAATTCTCATTAGAAGAATCATTTTTATAGGATTGTCTTTGGTCAATTAGGTTGAGTGGTTCCCCAATGGGTGGCATAAGGGTTATTTATAATTGAGGAGATTGTGTATTTCTAAGATAAAATATATAATAAAATACTATACTAAGGTAAGCCTTGTGTTAGTGATTTTTTGAAAAAATAAGTCATATATACATAAAATATTAATTTTTAGGACAATAAACCACTTTATATTTCATATTCATTTATTTAGTAAAAAGAAATGTTGAAAAAAATTATATTTTAAGGAAATACTGTCGAATTTATAGATTGAGAAATGAATTTTGGGGTTGGAAATTAATATTCTTTTATATTAATAAATAATTTAGGATATGAAATATTTTTTTCAAGAACCTAATGTACTATAAATGGTTCGGTCAAAATTACACAATGAATGATGTAATTTAAGAAACTGCCATTAAAAAAACATTATTTTTACAATTAACTTGAAAATCGAATTATTTTGTGAAATTACCAAAAAATAGCCTTCGAAAATGTTGTCATGGTGGTTCCAAAAATGAAATTAATTTTATCAATATTATTTTCTTAGATTTTTCATTTTAATTATTAGTCTAAATATTATAACATTGAAGAAATACATTGAAATATAGTTTATTAACAATTTCAATATATTTTCATTGTATATATATTGATATTTATTATATTGATTATAATATTAATATTTCATTAATTAATAATGAAAAGTGTTATTTATATTGATTTTCTGTATTTTGCTGTCTAATTACAATTCAAACAGTTATATTACTATTCCCAATGGTGAGGTTTTTATTCAAAATGTTCATGTTAATATTTCAACAGTCATATTAATATTAAAATTTTCATATAAACTCCTATAAATACCACTTCATTATTTCATTCAAAATTAAAATCAATTCTACTAAATGTTCCACATTTGAATTTATTTTAAATGTTCATTGGTTTACTAACATTCTATTTCTTTTATATATTATTATTTGTGGGGGGAAATGATTTTAGATAACCTGGTTGATCCACATTTTTCCATAATAGTTTCTAAATTTTCTATATTTGGTCCCATTTTGAAAATTTTGATTTTTTTATATTAAATTTTAGACTAGTATAAAAATTTTCATTAATGAAATATTTTGTCCCTCTGTGTTGTTTGTGTATATTTATGTACAATATATAATAACACACATTCATTCAAGAAACCAAATATCGTTTATAAAATATAGTCCACAAAATTCCTCCATGATTAAGGAATTTCATCCCTAAATATTCCACTCATAGTTTTGGTTTAGAATAGGTGACAATACTTATATATCATTGTTTACCTAGGTTCCCATTTTTCCTCTTCATATTTATGGGTTTTCAACATTAATTTTAAAAGATAAGATTCCTTGTTAAATATAATAGTTATTTTTTATCCATGGTCTTAAATGTATCATCCACATGATAGAAGTAATTCTAATGTTGTACCACCTATGAATTCAGTATATGAAAGTTATCATGTATATACTTCCCCAAGATGAATACATGTAAAATATCATAAATATGATTCATATTTGGTGTAATTTATAGCTGATATTCCATTAATCTTATGTGATAAAGGTTCTAAAATGTGTAAATGTTTCTTGGGACATGCTTTACCTATTTTATGAGCCTCTTTATTTTCTTCCATTGTGATATTCATATGTAATCTCTTTATACCACAACAAAAAATATGTACCTTATAAGGTTTTCATAATATATCTTATTATGATTCACATAAATATTTTTATTTTTTTGGATGAATTGGTCATTTTCGGTAATCTATTATATAAGATCAGATCCATGTATCTCTAATCATCAAATTCATCCCAACATGTATGGGTTCTACATAATTTCACATATAAAGCATTATATGGATCCAATTTATTACTTTAGTAGAATTTATTGTTCTATGAGAAATGAATTAATGTGATATTTTGATCAAATAGTCATTTATTTACCATTGAGAAAGCACCCAAAAATTCATTGAGTGTTTGAATAATCATTTTTGATTTCATGATAGTTTTTGGGTGATATGACATACTAAAATTGAAGTCATCATACGAGGAAATGATGAATAATTATCTAGAATTGGTATGTGAACCTTGGATCTTTGTTAGATAATATCTATTATGGGGACCCATGGAGCCGTAACACATACTTTAAAAATGTCATAGAATTTTGTTGAAGAAAGAAACATTCCAAAATATCAATGAAGTGGAAAGACATGGTGAGTATGTCCACCATAACCCATATCATATTATTTTACTTAGATAACATTGTGACACCATTTAAATAGTCCCTGCTGGAATTATCAAATTTCTATGTGGGTATGGGTAATGGTTTCATCATCCCCATGGATATATATCGATCTATTTTTATTTTTTATCATACCATTAACATTGAGTAATAATTTGTGATAACCTTTTCATGTTATGCCACAAGAAATACTCTTGAATATCATCGTACAACTTTGTGCTTCTACGATAGATTGAAAAAATGAGCTATGTGAATTAAGCAATTGTTTTTTTATCTATGGGGACGTAGGAATAGAATTTTTAGTTTCATATTTGATGGCACCATCCTCTTTGATCTATAAAAATTTAATCTTCACTTAAATTAATTAATTCACCTTATTTTAAGAACCAAATCATCCCTTTATTCCTCCTTGATCAAAAATCATTGAGATGGTTAGGAAGTAATTTTGTCAAGTTATGTTTTTTTTCACTTCCAATATGAATTTTAAATCCATATCGTCATATTGATGAAGTTAGGATCTATCTGAGTCTACTTCATGTATAGATTGGTAGGTTATTATCTACTATGATCATTATCTAAATTATTCTCAATTCCATGGTTTTAGTGAATGGAGAAATTGAATTCATTGATTATCGCAAACAATATTAACTAATTCATGAGTATCTTCTTTAGTGAGAATATATGTTTTTGAATCGTGGGATTTTTATATATGTAAAATATTTAACAAAGGAGATAGTACCAAAAAAACCCTAGATAAATGATCGTATCCTGTAATTCTAAATCATATTGTTGGTAAATATGCTCATGTATCTTCAACTTTCATGAATAATAGGCTGTCAATTTATCATTTTTCATGAGTAAACAACCAAATATATTTTTGAAGAATCATTTTATATCACAAGACCTTATCTACATTAAGGTAGTTTGACTACTTGTGTTGTTATTAACCTCTTCATGATATCCTTGAATAATTCCTCACCTGAATCCATCTAGAAATTATATACCCCTTTTCTTATAAACATATTTTTCTGACATGTAATTCATCAGAAATTAATCACAAAATTTTTGTATTACCCTGATAAGCTAGGAAAACTATGAATTTATTTTACACTTATGTGACTTATCAATTCCTCAATTTCCATTATTATGGTCTATAGATTTTCTCTCATGTGTCATCATGTTCATCATAAATTATAATTTACACATCCAATAGTCCCGCATTATTAACATAGAATACATTTTCTCCTTCTTTAATTTTAACAAAACAATACTTAGAAAACAGTAATCTTAATACATTCTCATTGACTATATGAGAATATCATTGATAATTAATACAATTTTTTTGAAGAGGTATCATCTGAAGACTGTATTCATTAAATCCAGGAAACTTTTATAATAATTATTTTGTACAACATGATTCAATTGGATGTCATAGTTTTTATAAAATGTATGGAATTATGTACTCTAAATATCTTCCTTCTTCACTATAAATTGATGATTTTTAGAATGATGATCCATATTTAAGAAAATAATAGCTCCATGAAGATGTTTAAACAATACATAAATATATTGTAGAGTAGAATTTTTATTTATGGTGATATTTTAGAGCTCATGATAATTGATACACATCAGCATTGATCAATTATTCCTTAGAAAAAAGTGCTCATGTGCACCACATGGTGATGAACCATGTATTATAATCTCTTTTTAGAAATTATATTGTCATTTATTCTTCAACACCTCTATATTGATTTTGTAAATTATATAGAGGTATGTTTATATATGAGTGGAATAGTTTATATGTTATTTTGATAAGTCCTCCTAGTTTTTTTGGGGAATTGTGAGTAACTATTTAGGAAATGCATCAATCTATTCACTCATAAAGGGGTTTTTCTAAATGTTAATATGTATATTTGACTCAACCATTTGAGAAATGTATGTTTTCTTATAAGGTATCATCACCCAAACCATTGAGGAATTTTACAAAGGATATTCATGGTATTCCTTTCATTTCTAGAAAGGCATGGGATTATAAGAATACATATTGATATTTATTTATCCTAATTGTTGATGTGTTCTCTATATAACAAGATAATATACATTCTAGGTATAGAGTAAAATTCCACAAATGAAAGGATTATGTGATTACATTGAATAATTTTCACATATACACTAATATAAGAAGATTTTGGAAATGTGGTGGCATTAATATCACCACTAGGATATTTTATGAATATATCTACTTCTATGTATTGGGGTTGTGATTCAACTATTCCTGAAAACATGTAGAATATAAATAAATTAATTAAAAAAATAAAATAAAACACTTTACATAATTCAATGAATCATAATTGTACCATGTATGACATAATTTAAATATTCCTCAGTAGTAGTGGTTATGTAAAAAAATTTCCCATGATCCGTAGAATTTTGTAGTTCTAATGCCGATCACAATCAATGACACTTGTTTTAGTAAACTGGCTTGTCATTATCCTTTTCTCCAAAAAGTTTTAGAATTGAACCATGGGTGGGGTATTCATTTCTTACATCATGTTTAATATATTCTTCATACCACTTTTACACGGATGAGATTGGAGTCCCTCTCCCCTACACTTGTATTATTTCCCTATTCTTGTGAGGTAGTTCCCAATATAATTCTTCCCACATTATTGTCATGGGGGGTATTTGGTGCCTATTTAAAACAATATCCATGAATTACCCCTATTAAAAAGAAATATTAAATTTCTTATATCCATATCAAAAAGGACATTCTCTAAAATCCATCTATACATTCAGTGCACATCTAAAAAATTCTTTATAACCCTGAAAGTCTCGGATATCTAGAGCATTTTAGAAGTGTGGTTTTAAGTCTCTGTAGAATCTACAAAATTTTCAATAATTATTGATAATAAAACATGATGTGTATCTTCCAAGACATGTAAAAACATGCACATATTTGGTAAAAAATCACTATCTTTCTTCTTATGATACTGGAATTCAGTCCCAATATTTTTTCAATGATATCAAGGGAAATTATTATTGATAAACTAATTTTTAATGTCATCCCACTACTTGTATTATATTTAATAATTTTGATTTTTATTCCTAATCATGGCCAACAATTCATTTTCCTATCCATATAAATAATATATGTATAGAGGATCCTTTTCCTTCTCATAATATTTGGGAAAACCCACTATTCTGTGAATAGAAAATCAAAAGATCAACAAAACATCACAGTTTATTGGCACATAATGGTATTCATTAAAATTATCTTCATCACAGGTGACCGAAAAAATTACACATTGTTTAGGATATATTACATATCATAGGATATCAATGTAGTAATATATATGATGTTTTTAACTCCATATCTGATTAAATTAGGAACTCCATTATGGAAATCACTGTATTTTTCCACACATAGATTGTTGGTTGGGTTTCTCCTAGTTCCCACCATTTTCTAAAATAGAATTTTGTATGAAACATATATCATAATGACAAGAATAATAAATTTATTGTTATGTGAAAATTAATTATTATGTAACATATTATGGGATTCCGATTATTCACCTTTTCCTTAAATGATAGTTCAATGATAATTTACATTAAGAGTTATCTTACATTAAAATAAATTACTATATTATCTATATATCCATAATAATATTTTTTTGGAGTTTGTGATTAACCAAATCGAATCTCCCAAGAGTGTTATGAAATTAATTCCATAAGACCCTTTATTGACCCCCAGTTCCTGATCAATTCTTTCTTAATATGGTGTTTTAATTATTGTTATCCATAGGTTCATCTATGCTAGATTCTCACCACCTTGTAGAATCTACATAGGTATGTCATTTCATGAAAACCGTGACCTCTTATAAATTACCAATACATTGGACATTTAGCTATATATAGACATATCCACGTGGTATCCAAAAATGACCTCATATCCTAATTCTAAAATTAACTGAACCATCCATTAATACCAACAACAACAACTTAAATTTTCATCAAATTTCAAATACGTCATGTTAAGGATTAAAAAATAGTGATACATTGTTGGATAAAAAATATTAGTTTCATAGAAAAATTTGGAATAAACAAATCTTTGATGTAGTAAAACTAAAAAATTATTTAATTCTATCTTATTTATCCTCTTTATTTCTCACACAATCTCATTAATAAATGTAGTAACATGCGGATATACATCAATTTGAGGGGTGAGATAAAACCCTATTAACCGGCGGGATAAGGGACATTAAAAAAATAAAGAAGGGGTCAGAATAATCAACATCATAATATCATAAGAATTAGATAATCATCATAATCCAGAGGGAAACATTTGATAAAGTCATTGAATGACGCATATGCACAAAATGAAACATCATGTCGTAGTGGTCAAATACCACACATAGTTGTGAATGAAGATAACATCATGTATTTTCATAAAAAATATTCATAAATCATAACATCATCATTATGAAACAAATACAACATTAAGTTAATGAATATTAAACATAATATCATGAAATACACCACGTTACAAAATTCTTTGGAGGGATATATAAATTCGGGACCTCTTGTCACATCATAAATGTTAAATAATCAGGCTTGAAAAATAGAATGTATAAAAATATTTGTTTTGAAATCACCCATGAAACTGAAGTAGTATCATATTGATTACATAAAGCATACATTCCTTAATACACTGTGGAGTTACCAAATGAATATGGAATATTATATATACTAACAAATCAAAATTATTCATTAGTGAATAAAAAAATATTGCAAGAGAAGTAAAATATGATTTTTTTTTGAAATTCAAGTATCATTTAAAAATATTTTATTCAAAAACATTTTTACATAAAAAGAACATAAATATACTTAAATGAATAGTTATAGTAAATTTTATTGATATTATAGGATCATTCATACTTTGAAAGGGGAGAAAACCCAATGTAAGGAATTGTGATTGAGAATCTAATTTCCTAAATTCCACAATTATTTCATTGATTTTATGCCTTGTAAATTATATAATTAGAATTTATACATCAAATTTGAAGAAGTTAATTATGTTTATTTCATTATATATATATACATTAATATTATTGGATATTATTTTATAACATTTTTTTGAAATGATAGTTTTTTCAATTTTAAGTTTTCATTAAAACTTACCATTTTTATTCGATTTCACTATTTTTCATGAGGTTATTTATAATTATGTAGAATTATTTAGAGACGATTAAATTAAATATATATATATATATATATAAGAATCAATATGTTTTGTGACAAAAAATTTATTATAAAAAACTTTGTTGGCGGTTAACCAACTGTTGACTGGACATTATTAAAAGGGTCGGAAATAGAAGTAATAAATTTAAATTTGTTGTAAGTATGACACATAAAGTTGGTTAAAATCATTAACATAATATTAAAAATAATTCCTTATTAATTTTAAATTATTTTCCTGAATGGGGTTCCAACAAAATAAATTGGAGAAGATAAATATAAGAGTAAATGGAAACCTACTCTTTCATATGTGTAGCTTATCCTGTGCGATAATAAAAATTAATTGATTCTATGAGGACGATTACACTAGAATATTCTAATGGATCCTAATGGGATTTAGAGGAAGTATTTTGGTATTGGTTTCAATTATTTATGTTGGGTATGAGTTTCATTATGAGGAGTAATATAGGGGTGATTTATACATGAAGGGAGTTGTTAATTTTTTAAATAAAATATTAAACAACATATTACACGAAAAATAAAAATTGTAATAGTTAATTTATGAAAATATATATTATATATCAATAAAATATAATTGTTTTATGAAATTAACAAACTTTTTAATTTTAATTCAATAATTAATTAAAATGGAATGTGGAAGGAAGTGAAAAAAATGTTATTTTGTGGAAAAATATTGACATTATACGTTTCTAAACAAATTGTTTCGATAAAATATTATTTAATTTTAATGAATGTTTTAGGAAATTAAAAATTTCATAGAAAAATAAAATTCTAGTTATTATTAGGTCAACAATACATAATGAACAATGAAATTGAAGATACAAAGCTTATGAAAAAGATGTATCATTTATATTTTATTGAATAATGAAGTATTTTAGAAAAATAGAAAAATATAATCCTTTGAAAAAATTTATAGGATAATTTCAAATATGAAATTATTTTTATCCAAATATTTATGTAACGTTTTTTGTTTTAATTTTTAATTTAAGAATTATTATTTGTATAAAATATATTAAAATAGTTTTAATTAAAAATATGCTTATATTTTCATTGAACTTTTGTTATTGATACTAATATTATAATATTATAATTATAATATCATCAAAATTTATTCATGATAAATTTAATTTATTTTACATTTTATTATTTTAGGTCAAATTAATATTCTAGCAGTCCGGTTAATATTCCAAAATATTATGTTGTTATTCCCAATATTTAGCTTACTATTAAAATAATTATATTACTATTCCAAAAGTCACATTACCTCCAATAACTAATGATTAATTAATATATTAAACATTAAAATAAGTTCCATATATATTTCTATATTTTTTTTCTCTTATATTCTCAATTGGTTAACTATGATTTTGTATATTTTGTATAGTGGTTTTCATGGGGGAAATGATTCTATTAGATCCGGGTGACATATATTTTCCCATTATATTTTTCTATTCACTTTATTTTTACCCAATGTAATATATTCAATTTTTAATATGTTTAATTATAGAATAATAAAATAATTATAATTAATGAAATAATTTTTTATTTTTGTTCCAATAATTTGATTATGTATAATTATATATAATATAATATAATACACTTTTATTTAGGAAAAAATATCATTAATAAAATTTTGATCATTATATTATAGATTTACTTATAGTATTATATCATTTCCTTGGGTAATTTATCACCTATAGTGTGTTTTTAGTTCCCTTTAGGGCTAAACAGAATCCAAAATTTATATAATTAAAACATATCTACATAATAAATTATAATATAGTACATGAATTATTTACATCGAACCCAAAATATGGTGAAATTATTTATTATAGGTTTTAAAAATTTAAATGTTTTATTTTATTTGAACAAATAGAAGGAAAACCATTCATATTTTGAGAGCAGTTTGAGGAAAGATAAATGATAAGTAAGAACATATTTTTTTACTAGAAAATAAGTTAAAAGTGAACACCAAGGATTAGTAAATGTATTGTTATATTATAGATGGATTGAAAAATTATTTTTGATGATTCATGTTTGGTTTAAGAGTTAGGATGTAGAGAATATAGTGGGATGTGTATCCCCTCATTAGTATAAAATACCATTTTTCCATTTGTCTAGTAATTAAGGGTTTTAATATCGTATTTTTTTATTAATTCCATATTAATTCCATGATAAATAAGATTAACTAATGGTCATGGTGTAGGGTACGGAAACTAGTTGTATAATTATGAAAAATACATTTCTATAATTAGAAAAAAATGGTTATAAATGCAAGAATCAAAAATATATTGAATGGGGAATTAAAAAATGCCAAATCTAAAATAGTTGAATAAAAGAAAACACAATAATTATAGAAATCCTTAACCCATTTACTATATTATTACACCATATGGAGTAAATTTACCCATCATCCAAATAATGAATGATTATGGGGGAAGAAATATTACAAAAAAAATAATAATAACAGTGGGGAGAAAGACTAGTGGGGGACAATTTCGAAGCATAGAAACTCATACCATGATTTGGTCTTTAAATATATACCTTGATGGAAAAACATCATACAGTATTTATATATCTTTATTGGTGATAGTTTTGAATTAATTTACTATGAATGAATCTAAAATTAATGAAAAGTCTATAGTGAATTCTTCGAGTTTACCTGAGTTATAGTTATAGGTTTCCCATTGAAATTCCAGTTTAAAATCTCATCACTCGGTCTATTGGAAAACATTTATAGTGTAAAAATGTATTTACACCATGAATGTGTTGTGTACGAAAATATATTGTCATGAAAAATATAAGAAATCAATGAAATATATTTTATGAATCGTTTCCTTGAATCATAGTAAAAATAAATTACTCATCCTTTCATTTTGTGAATATGATATTGTCTATATTCTTTAACTGTCATCAGTACCATTCCAACATTGATTTCTAAATTTCACAACATGAAAATCGTGTTAATCTATTAATCCGTTGAAATATAAATATATTTTTATTAATTTAATAATTTTCCATAAATCATTGTATCATTACAAATATGAAGAGTTTCACATAATGTCCCATAATTATTTATTAATTTAAACATGGTATAAGTGTATTTAATATATAATAATATGTAAATGAAATGTACATATCAGCATCTCTTGGTCTCTTTTAACCCCTGCTTGGGTCCATAACAATCACCCCAAACAATGAGATCAACAATTTTTAAATAAATACTCTTTGGTAGTTTTGAATTAGTGAGGGTATAATGTTTTATAAAATAATCTGTATACATGAAATACCACATATAAAAGAATTTGGAATAATGATTCATATGTAATTATAGTTGATTTATTTAAAAAATGAACATATAATATACCCAATTAAAGAAATTAATGAATTAAATAAAAACATAATCAAAACAAATGTTAACCATTCTCTTGATCAGTCACATTAATTCATTTAATACCTATTTAAATTTCATTTCCTTGTTTCAATTGGATTATTATTGTGAAATTATTTATTCAATTAATAATTAAATAAATTAGTTATTAATTCTTTATAATAATAAGAAAACAATAATAACATGAGATATAGAAAAATCCCTACCAATGTAATAAAAACACTAAATATGTTAGTCTTCATTTAAAAAATATTATTTAAATAATTTCGATAGATATGGATCAAAATTTGTACCACTATTTTTTAGAATAAATTAAATTTATGAAATTAATGTTAATATGTCATGTATTACATATTTCAAAACATGATTCATTCTATTTATAACTGAAAATTTTTTATGGATTAATTCTAACAAAGTGTGTACTATCACAAGACATGGAAGATAAAATACATTGAGTGTGGTCCAATCCATTTTTTGTTTATTTACATGACATGTATGGCTAAAACATGTGTTGTTACAAGGTTCAAATCCAGTATTTTTTGTATATCAAAATTAAAATATATAAATTGGTGTGGCATGTTCCACTAGTGAAGACCATTATGTATGTTATTTCCACATAAACAATAAAAAAATGTATTTTAAAATTATATTATTATCATTATTATTTTTATTAATTAAATTCCCAATGAATATCAAGGATTCTATAGGCTTGTACAAGGGGTGGAATTAAAAATTTCACAAGATTTGTATTATTTGATATAAGATTTTTTGAATTTTTTTCACCTAATCACATAACATTGAATAAAATGACATGCATATTAGGATGTGCACTTATGCCAGTTTGGAAGTATGAGGACCCAAATCTAGTTTCCAAGACTGGTGCCCTATTTTATTATATTGGAAAATAAACAAGGAACATGCATCTCGAAGTAATGAGTTGTTAGTATCATTGTAAATAATTTAAATATATAAAATCAACATTAAAACCTGAAATAAAATAAAACATATATGTTTTATTGGGAACATGAACACCAATAAGTTTATCCTTGCTGGTCAGTCATAATAAACTTCTTCTTATCATGATAAAATGAAATATATAAAAGGGGTGACCTCAAATTCACTATATGGGTATGAAATATGTAATAAGATATCAAAAAACTAAACATTTGTCATGTTGAATAACTTAAAACGCATTCCTTTAAAAACAATCTTGAACACATTATGGAAGGAATAAGAGAGAGATAAATAATTCCCTAATAAAACATAATCATGGGTATTATAGTAGTTTAATGAAAACATTAACTCTCAATACTATTTTATAATGATGTAATTCATAATTCGGGACATCAAAATCATACCATAAAAGCCTCTTACCAAGACCACAAATATCCATTTTGTCCTGGACTCGGGACAAGACCATAGTTTGGCTCATGAGGCATACAAATGAAGTTAGGGGGTATAGAGGGCCCCAAAAAAACATAATAAGTCCAATGAATTTCTCATATGAATTTGGATAAACATAAACACCATATAAATTCATATTTAAAGTTATATATAAAATGTAAATAACTTTCCCCAAACATTAAGCATAAACACTAACCATTCAATTTAAATTGGTGCGTGGTTTTAAGATAACAAATCCAAAATATAAATAATCATAACCATTAAATTAAATATTTTAGATTATGAAATTATATATTATTCCCAATTATAAATAAAATAAACAATAGTGTTTAAATAGATGAAGATAATCGTATAAAATCATTGATTAATTCTTGAGATAAATACTCTTTTACTTTAAAAAGAATAGTTTTTTTGAAAAATACAATTTATAAAACTATAAGTGAATTAAAGTAGTATTTTTATTAAAAATGTGTCATTTTATAGAGATAATGGTTTCCAAAAACCGATTATAGCATTCCCTTGAAAATAGGTAAAAAATTGAGAAATTCCCCTGAACCGGGTATGTATTGTGGAATGAATTTTTGAAATATAATTTTATAAAATATAAATCCCCATAAATGAAAGTAGGATTATGGTTTGTGCACATATATAGAACATTATAACAGAATATATTATGATTACATATTAAAAATTAATATTTTAATTGATGTAAGTAGAGAATAAGAGAAACCCGAATGAAAATAGAGGTTCAGGTGGAAAACGCTTACCTTAAGTCTGATGGTTTTCATCACACCATCTTAATGGCCATGATAATAAAATTTATGTTTATAAATTATTGATTCTATAACCCATTAAATATTTAATTGATATATCATATCCTTATTAGATTCATTCATGGTCTTTTTATGGGTTAAGAGATCTAATTTCATTGTTTGGGAGTGTTTTCTCCCATAGTTTTCAGGATCAGATTACATATATTCAATATAGATAAACATTTTGAATGATAATGGTTGCATAGAATATAATTTGAATGTTATTATTGAAAGAACATAATATTACATGATTATAAAATTCATCTGGTTATTGGGACTGATGATTAATAATTATATAAAACATTAATGAAAATTGTTTGGGTTAATTGGCGGTTCTTGATCACAACGAAATATCTTTGATTTATAAGTTAATATCATGTATAAAAAAGGATTACAGAACCTTAAATAATTTATAATACATATATTATATTAATTTTGAACCATCATAATGATTTAATGACCATAATTGATGATGTTAATATAAATTGAAAACTTGTCATCCTTGAATGCCATAAATTAACACATCTCGGATAGTGTTTTTATTTCTAGTATAAAAGAAGGGGAAAGGAAATATGATGAATAATTATTCCATTATCATATGAAAATTATAGTACATATATGTATTTGTAGTTATAAATATATTTGGATGATGGTAGGTGAGACAATAAATATTAATGAAAGAAACTTGAAATTAATGAAATGAATTGTGGAATTTACCTATTGATGTAATCTTCCTTGAGAGCATATTTATGGGAGTGTTTTTGGACTTTTGATGACACAAAGGGATGATGGATGTGGGGGAGGAGCATGAGAGGTTAATTTAGTATAATTTTGTCAAGGCATAGGCCTTGATTGGATTGAAGAGAATATGATGTGAGCGTAGTTTTTTTAGTGAAGGAGAGGAAGGGTTTACCTTTATTTAACTCATTATTTTATTATTTTTCCTAAGAAACCCAATATTATTTTTTATAGAGAACCAGCATAGTAATATGTTCATGTTATTTCGATCAAAGGGTTCTTACATTAGTCTTGATTCTAGTAATAGTGAATTTAACTAATAATGTATATTTAGGATAAATTACCTTAGTTTTCTATTCCAAAAAAATTTGATTACTTTAAAAAATATCAAAAATTCACCCTAATCATTTTTCTATTGGTAGAATTCAAAAATAAACTCCATTTTTTGAAAATAATTTTCTATTTATTATTAATTTAATTTTTTATAGAATGTTATAATTAATTTGAAAAGATAAAATTTTAAATCTATAATTCGTTTTATAACACATTGAAAAATAAATCAAGATCATGTTATCTTATAACCTTGAGTAAGTAAATTAATAATAGGATTCAATATTCATAAGTTTGTTATTACTAGTCATAAGGGTGCATTACTATTCGCTAAAAAATAAGTTTGTTTTATAAGTCTCAACATATCTTACTGAATTCAACTATGTATGTTAGTTTTTTGAATATCCAAAAATAGAGGTTGAAAAATTATGTTTAATTGCAAGGATATAACAAAGTCGTAATACTATGACACTCAGTGTATCATTAATAAAATATTAATTTTTTTCCGAATCATGGGGTGCTACATTATCCCCCCATACAAAAATTTCATCCTCAAAATTTCTACAATGTCACCCCACAAAATTATTTGGGTAGTTCTTCTTTATAAGCTCCATAGACTCCAATAATTACTCATCGATTTTATTATTTTTCCAATGTATCTTTACTAGTCGAGTCATCTGATTCCTCAAAAATTGTTATTTAGTTTCCATAATTCAAATAGACTTTTCACTCTAAGATATTTCAGGTTCTAATTATATAGCTTCAAAAGTGAGGACATGCATTGGGTATTACATGTACTTTCTCAACAATGAGAAATGGAACACATTGTGTACATTAGACATTATAGGTGGCATATCCAAATGTTATGCAATGGATAATATTCTCGCCATAAATTTTAGGGGGCCTACGTACCAGGGGATCAGTTTCCCTTTCATCCCAAATGATATATAACACCCTTCCATGGAGATACTTTTTAGAAAATATGATCTCCCACAAGAAATTCCGAATACTTAGTTCGATTATTAGCATATGTTATTTCTTCTTTGATATGATTTGATATGTCCTCGAATATTATTTACCTACTTTTTTGTTTTCTTTACTCGATTTGGGCCCCCTGGCTTCATTTCACCACCTTCATCCAAACGTATTGGTGTGTGACATCTCTTTCTATGAAATGCTTCATATGGTTCCATTTGAATACATTAATGGAAACTATTATTGTATTTAAAATCCACCAAGTCTAAATAATGATCCCACATACATTGAATGTCGAGCGAGAAAGATCACACAACGTCTTCTAATGTTTAGTTCTCCCTTTCTGATTTCGCATCAGTTTGAGGATGATAAACAATACTCAAATGATGCTCAATATCCAAATCATTCTGAAGAATTTTCTATAATTTTGATTTAAATCGAAGAATGGGATCAGACACTATAAAAATGGGTTCAACATGATGTCTTAAAAAATTATTGATTTAGATTTGTTGAGGAAACTCTAGTCGAAAATCCACCCTTATTGCGAGGAAATGTGTAGATTTTTTAAGTCGATCAACAATTCTCCATATTACATCATTACTTCATTGATTTTTGGGTAATATAGTGAAAACCTAATTGTTGTTTTCATCGCAATTCCATATAGTAACTGGTAGAGGTTTCATGACTCCTCTATGATGTTATTGTTCGGCCTTCAATTATTGATAGAATAAACATCTTGATATATAATCACCAATTTCGTGCTTCATGTTGTCCCACTAGAAATGTTCCTTTAAATCTATATACATTCTAGTGTTAGCAACGTGTATAGAGAAATTTGAGCAATGGTCATCATCCAATAACATTGTTTACTCCTCAGGCAGAGAGGGAACACAGAGCCTCTTCCCAAATTTTACAATTCCATCTTCACATATGATGTCAGCCAACATCCCATCGTTCACTGCAATAATTTTATTTTGAAGGATCTCAACATCTGGTTGAGAGCTTTTAATACTTTCTATTAATGATGGTGTGGAAACCAATTGAAAAAGTAATGATGTTTCAAACTCATTAATAATTCCATGTCCATCCTTTTTATATCCATGTATATATGATCCCTTTCAATCCTCATTTTATAAATCTCTATTATCCTTCCGGCTCAATGCATCATCTACCTTATTTACCATTCATGGGTGGTAGTGTATAGATCAAACATAATACTTTAGTAGCTCGATCCATATATTTTTCTTCTTGTTGAGTTCTTTCTAGGAGAAGATATACTTCATAGTATTGTGATCCGTATATATCTCACATATTTCACCATAGAGATAGTGTCTCCATATTTTTAGAGAAAAGATCACACCAGCTAACTCAATGTCATGAGTAGGATTGTTTTTTCATGAATTTTTAGCTTCCTTGATGCATAGGAAATAACTCTGTCATATTTCATAAGTACACAACCATGATCTTTCTTTGATACAGCACTATAGATCACAAACCCATCAATTGTATACAGTAGAGTTAGGATTTGAGGATTTCATAATCTCTTATTAAATTCTTTTAAACTATCCCCATATTATTTTTTTCATATGAACTTATCCATTTATGTGCAATCTTCGCCATTGGTATGGATAAATAGGAGATGTTATGAAAGAAACACTAATAATAACACGCTAAACCAATATAACTACAAACATCAGCTATGTTCGTTGGAGTATACCATTTATGAAAATACATTTTTTTCATAGGATCAAAATATATTCCATCATTAGAGACAATGTGGGAAACAAACATAACTAATTTAAGCCAAAATTCAAACATTCTTAATATCCAATATAATTCATTTCTTCTATGAGTCTTCAGAATAGTGCACAAGTTATTTTCATGATATTCATACCTTTTGGAGTATACCTATATATCATCAATAAATACCACCATAAATTCATAATGATATTTATTGAAAACTATATTGAATAGATACATAAAAATATAGTGTGAATTAGTCTTCTTATAAAGGCATTACTGTAAACTCTTAATTCCCATAGTGGTTTAAAATCCATTTTTAATAATGACTTACTTCCTCACATGAAATTATGATATACAGATCAAAGGTGAATATTTGAAAAATAATTATCTCCAAGAATTTGATCAAATAAATCATCAATTTTAGGTAGGGGATACTTGTTCATTATTGCTATAGCATTGATCTCTCTATAGCCAATAAAAAAACTCATTTCTCCATATTTATTCATAACAAAATTAACAAGGTATCCCCATGCAGAAACATGAGGGAGAATAAATCCTTTATCACTCAATTCCTATAGATATTTCTTCAGTTAATAAAATTCCAAAATCGCCAGTCTACAAGGATTCTTCGATATAGTCCTTGAAACAAGAATTACATGAATAAAAAACTCAACATCCTCCTCTGGAGGATGTCTTGGTTAATACTCTAGAAAAACATCAACATATTTGTTCACAATAGGTACATCCTCTATTTTAACATTCCTTTCTTCACAAATAGTTATTTCATTCCCTTCCTCCCTTATAATTGAATTCATTAGAGCTACTAGGGGTCCATCTATATGAAAATCAACTGGTGATGTTTCTACACTAAAGATATGGGATTCAACATCACCCTTAAAAATTGTACCCTCCTACTTCTGGTAATAAATTTTTTCATGATGGTTATAATGACAATTCATACGAAGGATTATATCAAATTCAGTCATGGGTAAGAAAATAAAATCCAAAGATAAACCAGATTTATATTCCCTGATGTGGAGTACCTCACACAACATTATGTCAATTATACACCACCTAGGAGTTTCTAATAACAACTAAAATATTAATTAAAATTGAAAATATATACTTTTCTGGGAAAAAATGGAAGATATAAAAACAATGTTATGAATTAAAATCAAATAATTCATTGGATAAGTATGGGGAAGTTATTATTGTACCTACCACCACATTATTAACAATATTAACGTCTTCAGTTGTGACTATATAAGCATGGCCTCCCTCCCTTGGAATTATTGGGGGAATGTTTCCCTAATACATAGGTCATTCAAGTGAACAAAGTTCCATTTACATGTAATTGTACCAATGAAAATTTGAAGCTTCATTCTTCCCTTTACAATCCTGAGATATGTGTCATTTTTCTCCACCCCTGTAACATACTCCCATTCCCGTCATCAAAGTACCAGGGTTTTTCTTAACAAAATTACTACAAAATGTATGGTTAACTCATCCCCTCTTCCCAATTTCCTTTTCCATAGGTTTCAGCAGTCCTCTTCTTCTCTTTTTTCTATTAAAGTCAAAGAACATCGAAAATTAATTTTCCATATTGATAGAAATTGAGACCATATCTTCAAATGATGAGAAACTTTGGGTGACAGGTGACCTATGGAGGAATTGTTTTAAACCATAAAAGAATAAATCAATATTGCTCAATGAATTATGTATGTATTCCACAACATTTCTTCCCACCTTGTAATGTTGTCATCATACATGGCCACATATTAATCATCCTTCTTCTTCAAATTCAGTAATTTATTTTCCATAACCACTTGTTGTTCATGGAGAAGATATTTTTCTACCAATATTTCCTTAAAATCATTTCATTCCATATCTTCTATATCTTCCTCCTCCTTTCCATTTTTGATTAATTACCACCACCGTTCCACATATCCTAATTTATGATAAACATCCATGACAACCTTATCTAATTTTTTACATCCCAAAGTGTGAAATATATTCTCTAGGGAACTTATCCAATGCTCATCTACAAATTAATTTTTAATACCAATGAATGATGAAATCTATTTTCACATAAAGCGATATGACATAGCTCATCCATGTTCTGGATCAGGATTCTCTATATGGGTAAGGTTATTGTACATAACCAAAGTCAGTTGTCCCAGTATAGTTTAAAGTTTCTCAGCCCCAGTCGTTGATCCAGAACCAACATTATTATGTTGCATCAAAGGAAAATCCTTACATGGGATACACATATTCATGTAGATTCTATTTCATCAACTATGTGCCATTTCTAGATAATTTCATACACTATATTTGGTTATGAATCATAATGTATAATCTTAACTAAGAAAAATATGTAGTAGATATTGAAATTGTACGAATGCATAATAACATAATAAAAAATATGTTTTCCTTGAGGAAAATTTTACATTTACATCCTTCATAATGTGTTGTATGGAAAATTTTAATTATCTTAAGCATATCTCCCATGATTGTCAAACCAAGTGCATAGTAATGCCCGTTTCATGTACCATGATACCATGGGTCAAGCCCAAAACTCCTTCTCTGTGTTATCACTTCATGGTATATTTGTTGCAGAACGACGTCCACTTATAGTTTCGTGACAAATATTCATTTTCTATAATGATCCAAATAATATATTCTGTTCCAATAATTTCAGAATGTTGTTGTATTTATTATCTTCATAGACTATCATAAGGATTTTTTCCTTAATCTATGATCTCTAAATCCAATTTCCATGTTTTATCCTAAAAATCCTCTAA
Source organism: Viscum album (assembly GCA_963277665.1). Classification (NCBI taxonomy): domain Eukaryota; kingdom Viridiplantae; phylum Streptophyta; class Magnoliopsida; order Santalales; family Viscaceae; genus Viscum; species Viscum album. Next base: position 1,435,172,806 of record OY728141.1, read on the forward strand.
TACCAACTGTAAGGACCTGACCCCAATTTCCGGGACGTGGTACCAAATTTTATAACATTAACATATTAACAAGGAATATGAATTCGAATGGACCAAGTTGATTAGTATATTTGGAAATAAGATTCATAAATAAATTCAACATTACAACATGAAAGGAAATAGATTATATGAATTTTGATAGGAATATTCATGACTATATGTTTATCCTTGTAGATAAAACATAATAACATTATTTATGTCATGAAAAAATGAATCATATGAAATGGGTGAGATTAGACACTTAGTAAGGGTAAGAAATACTATTGAAGATAACATAATCATAATCATTAGGCATGGTGAATAACTAAAAACACATGCCTTAAAAAATAATCTTGAACAGATTATAGAAGGAATAAGAGGTGAATAAATAATGTCAGTGTAAAATATAATGATTTGTATTCTATAAGTAAAATAACCACATGAACTGTCAATATAATTTTTTTTAATTAGGTAATGAATAATGTGATAAATCATAACCATACCGTCAAGGCCTCATGTCATGACCATAAATATCCATTTTTCAAGGCCTTGTTCCAAGACCGTAGTTTGTCTCAAGAGACCTATCGATGCATCGAGTGATATAGAGGGCCCAAACCAACACTTAATAAGTACAATTAATTCTTCATATGAATTGGGATAAATGTAAAAACCATATACATTCATATTTAAAATAATATATGAATTGTAAATAACATTTCCAGAACATTTAGCAAAAACACTAACCATTCAGAATAAATTTTTGAATGGTTTTATGATAATACATCCACAATAAAAATAATAATAAAACATTAAATTAAATATTTTAGATTATATAATAAAATATTAATTCCAATAATACATAATAACTAACCAAAGTGTTGAAATAGATAAAGATACTCATATAAAACCATCAAGTAATTCTTGAGATAAATACTCTTTTACTTTGAAAAGAAGTGTTATTTAGGAAAAATGATTTTTTAAAACAAGAAGTTTTGTGAGATATTAATTTAATAATAAAATGAGTGATTTTATAAAGAAAATTATTTCCAAAAACAAATTATATAGTGCCCTTTAAAATAGGAAAGAATTTTAGAAATTCATGTGAACCAGGATTGTATTTCGAGACGAATTGTTTAAAGATAATTTTAAATCATAAAAATACCGATAAATAAAAGTAGGATTTTTGTTTGTAAACATATATATAACATTATAACATAATATAAGATGATTAAAAAATAATATATTAGAATATAATTTATATAAGTAGAGAATAAGAGTAATCTGAATGAAAATGGAGGTTCGGATGGAAAACCCTTACCCTAAGTCTGAAAGTTTAACTCACATGATCTCAATGACCATTATAAGAATATTTAGGTTCATAAATTAATATTTTAGAACCTAATATACATTTAATCTCTTTATAATTACATTATTAGGTTCATTCATTAACTTTGGGTGGGTTAGGCGATCCATTTTCATTTTTTGGGAGTGTTTTCATCTTTGGTTTTCTAGATCGGTTTACTTATATCATGTTCGGATAAAAATTTATAATCGGACCGTTTTAATAGAATAGAAGTTTTATTTTATTAGTGTAAAAAATTACATTGTTGCAAAATACGTTGGTTATTGGGTGGGAAGATTAATCATTATATAAAACTTTAATGACAATTGTTTGGGCTAATTTGAAGTTCTGATCACAATGAGAACTTTTTTATTTATAAATTAATATCACGTGTAAAAAATGATTATAGAATATTAAATAATTAATAATAGATATATTATATACTATTACAACCATCACAATGGTTTCATGACCATTATTAAATATGGTAATACAAAATGAAAACCCATCGTCCTTGAATGTGATAAATTAATACATCCCAGATGGTGTTTTCATTTCTAATATAAAAGAAGGAGAAAGGAGGGATGATGATGAATTACAATATTATCATAAAAAATTACAGTACATTTATGGTACTATAGTAATTAAAATATTTTGATGAAGGGAGTTGAGGAAATAAAATGAAAATACATGAACTTTAAATTAATGAAATTAAATGAGGAATTTACCTCTTGAAGTACTCTTCCTAGAGATCCTCTTTTAAGGGAGTTGATTTGTTAGTTTTATGAGACCAAGGGATGATGGATGTGGGGGAGAATCTTAGTAGTATAATTAAAAATAATTCATACATGTCACAATGCTTCATATGAGTAAATAGAATAGTAAGTGTGTGTGGTTTTTTATAGTGGAGGAGAAGAGAGTTTTCCCATTATTTCACACATTATTTTATTAGATTTCCAAATACTATTTTTTTATTGATAATTTTGACCAATAATAGTAATATGTATTATTTATTTTTAACCATGTGTTCCTAAAAGATCCATTATGCTAGTAATCATGAATTAACTGATAATGTATATATACGGTAAATTACCGTATTTTACTTTTCATAAAAAAATCGAGTATTTCAGAAAAATACCAAAAATTCACCCTAAACATTTCTCAATGTGTTGAATTAAAAAATGAAATCCTTTCTTTAAAAATAATTTTCTAAATCTGATTAATTTAATTTTTAAATAAAATCATTATTTATACACAAAATATTAATTTTAAAACTATAATTACTTTTATAAGACATCAAAAAATTAATAAAGATATCATTATCATATAACCTTAAGAAAATAAAATTATAATATTATTTTCTATTAATAAGTGATATATTATTATTCATAAGGTTACATTATTATTCACAAAAAATTATGTTTTTTTATCAAACTCTAATTATCATACTGAACACAACTGTGAATGTTAGTCTTTGTAAATTCAAAACACGGAGGAGGATAAATTATGTTTACTGGATAGGTTATAAAATGTGGTCTTTTTTAGAGGCTCAGTGTTTCGTAAATTCAATACTAAATTTATTTCAAAAAAATTACCGTGTTAGAGGAAGAGTTACAATGTATGTATAACTAACTATTTATTGTTTTAAAATTTTTAGCCACTCACACTAGAAGATTATTGATTCTCTTTGTATTCCATTTGGGAAATATAATATTTCAATACAATTAAAACTATCTACATAAAATATAATAAATTATTTCCCTTTTCCCTAATATAAAAAACAATACACAATATATAATAAATGCATTTCATGTATATTTTCAACATGACATCTATAATTTTTATAGTGATCAATCATGGGGGGTTATATGGGGTGTACAGAATCTAGAAGATGATTAATCCTTGTTAAACCTCATTTTATATGACTATAAACTTGTGTCCTATAATTATATGGTTTAATAACTCCCCACAGGATGGGTAATGATGGTTAAGAAAAATCACTATGTCATTATATGAGGGAATATTTTGTGAAATTTTCTTTTACACATAATGTATCTATGTCAAGAAGAAAAAATCTTATAAAACATTATATGGGTTATTATATAATTCATCACCTATTTATTGACATATATTTGAAATAAGAAAATTAAATCTGTTATTTATTAAATTCATAAATAATGAATAATTTTTTAAAAAGAGAAACTAACAGAAATAGGGAAATAATAAAATGTAATGAAACAATAATGAATTTAAATAAAACCTCATTGATAAGAACTGATGTTTCTGAGGCATCATATATGTAATTATTTCCAGGAAAATTAATTTTTTTAATTGGTTTCCATATCCAATATATGATACTTTAGAAAATATCAACATAATTTATTTAAATAGTTGATACTCTCGCATTAAATTTATAATTAATTAAAAATAATTACTAACATGGCTTCATAATTATTTATTAAATTTAATATTGGAATAAATAAGTCCCAAGAATGTATTATATCATTTTTAAGAAATGATACAAACTAATAATTGAATTGACATATACATATATGATGTCCAAATAAGTAAATGTTAAACAATATTTTTTTTGAATTTGAGTAGAGAAACTAAATCTCTTACATCATTCCCCATTAATCTCAACTAGAATCTCCCCCATTAATCTCAATCCCTTGAGGATGGGGGGAGATGACAACAATTGTTTTTTAGCATTCTTGATTTGTACACTCATGGGACAAAAGAATTATATTAAGATTATATCATTATGTACAATAATTGTTACAAAAAAAATGATATAAACATATATATATATATTAGTAGAATATAAAAAATTAAAAATAAAATATAAATATACCCTATTTTTTAAAATACCAATATTTGTTCAAACAAATAAATCTTTTTAATAAATAAAAACATATATGGAACTATATTCTCTAAACTCACCAGTAGATATTAATTTTAGTATTCAGGTAACTAATTAAGTATTTATATATTAATATATTAAATAAATTCTATAATAAATATTAATTTATTTATTACGTAAAATCCAATTAATATAATATAAATCAATATTTTTTTCATTAGACTCATAGTGAATCGTTTATATTATATTTTTCTCCAACCTTCTAATCCTAAATATTTTTTATGATAGAATTTATATGATCAAACTAACATGAAAAATAATTATCCTAAAAGATTAAAATAGCATTTTTAATCAATATTATCGACATATAGTTTAACATATATATAAATATACATAGTTTGTTCCCTCTAAGGTGTCATTCATAATGACATTAGTTGAATTCCAAAAAAAATCCATGATTCGTTTCTGCAAATGGTGAAATTCATCCTTAAAGGAATATGTAAATGTCATGATTAAAATTTAATCTATTAAAAAATACTATGTTATTTAATCTCATTTTATTCGTATTTAATCAATAATGAAACCTTCATTATTTCATAATCATAAATTCTATATTTATTATTCATTGAATATATAAAATAATATTTTTGGAGAATAACTATAAAACCATTATATTATATTTGTGTGTTATGAGTTAATGTGGACAATTATTCATGATTTTCTTACTGTTAATTTATGGTTTTTAATTCCATTAGTTTTTTGTTATTTTTGAGGAGTTCTACAATCCATTATGGGTTCAAGGTTAGGGAAGAATCCTCAAAAACTACATGTCATTTTTTAGATGAACATAAGGTAGATCACATTTAAGGAAAATAATTTTTAATACCATGAAACATTTACTTAGAATCCATGCAACTCATTTTCGTGAAAATAGAACATTTGGAAAATGGTTTGAAACACTATGTGTCCAGGCCATCTATATTTCCTATCAATTCAGTGCCCGCACACTGTTGGTTCAATTCTTCTCTAACTGTGAAACCAAGCCATGTATGAATAGAATTACTGATTTTAAAATCCTCCTTAGTGGATTTAAATTAGAAAAATTTACCCTTTATTCTATCAAATTATTTCCCTCTCAATCCTAAAGTAACCATTTTCTTCCACTAATGAGTTTCATCACTTTTGATATCATTTCTATTGGATCCATGTGGGTTTGTGTTTATGGAATTAAGTTATGTGATAAAAAAACTAGCATAATTTTATTTTATTCAGGATTTAAAATTCTTATATTTAGATAAATAATATATCTTACATGTCATGTAATTATTAATGGATTTTAATATAAATTTATATTTATTTTTTTTAAATGGTATATTTTTTTGGATTATGTGTGTTGGAAGACATCCTCTAATAAATCTTAGATGTATCGGTGTTAGTGAATTTCATGATGTATTTTATTCTAAATTTAATGGAATAGACATAGAATCATCTTTGATTTTATTTTAAGACCCGATATATCATTGAGATTGAATCAATTTTTTGGGTCCCTAGAAGATGAACTTGATACATTCTGTGCACATGTATAACTTGAGTATCATCTATCGACGAGTCTTAGATAATGATCATAATGATATTAATATATGAAGTATTTTATATATATGACATTTAATATTATATAGTTTCCATGAACTAGTGTATTGGAGTATGTTAATATAGGTTAATTTTGTTTCATAACTTATTTTCCATGAATAGATAGAAGATAGAGAACCATTTTATTATATGGTATGGTTGATTGTGCATATGAAACTCATGATCCACATGTACATTTTTTATGAATATATATATATATATATATATGGGACATGTACAATGAAAAATATATCTATTTATTGTTTTTGGTATATGCAATATTATTTTACTTCTTATTCATTTTTACAAAGAGATAAATGTATGCATTATGAATGGAAGGACATATTGTGGGAGGGTGTTTAGACACTGGATGTGACATGATAAAAGTACATAGTTAGATGATAGATAATTATGTCCATGTTTGTCAAGACATGGGGGTATGGTGATCTTAGTGACCTATCCTAATAGGTTATAGTGGGGGTAATGATGGCTATATGTGTTTTGATCAGAGATATATCATTGGGGAATCATGACCAGATGTTTCATAAAATGGTGGTAAAGGTAGTATAGTAAAACAAATATACATTCTGGTTGGCTCATCCACATAAGTTTATCTCACTATTATTCAATATTACTTCATTATAGAGCCTATATAAGTATAATTAGCATGTATAGTGGATTGGTTATCAATAAAAAATTCATTTTTATTTTCTTTATTAGGTGTTCACTTATTTTATTCTATTTGAATAAACATCTATATTCATGTGATCTTTTGGTATCGATGAATTGGTACAGTACTACTTGTTTAAACACACACCCAACATTGGAATATTAGTGAAGATGAAAATATTAGTACATTGGATCAAGTTATGGGATACTGTCCTATGATATGGACCAATGGAGATAGATTATTGGAGTTGGGGAAGATGTTGAGATATTCTTCATACTATTTCAATTTCATTTTTTGGGTTTCCCTTTTCTAGATTCTTAGTATGACCCCTAAAATTGTCGATCTATCTCAATATCCTTATATAACTTGTAATTCACCTATATTATAATATTTAATGGTAGAAAATTAATGTTATTTTTATTCAAATTATACTTATTTTTCCAATTATTAATCAATGTTATAATTATAACATGTATAGTCTCACCAGTTTACATTAACCCCTAAAATCTAGTTCATCTCCTCTTATTTATAATGATGGGAACATGATGTCAAGTTGAATATCCACTATGGTACTTGTTGTAAAATTCCCATTGGTTTATTGGAAAATTGAATCAACTTCCTGAGGTTTCCCATTTTTTCTTATGGGGTTATTATTGAAATGAGATACACTGTGTAAAACATAGGTAGTTGAGTCTCCATGTGTCAGGCTAGTTATTTTATAACTAGTTGTTGAGTGACCAATGATGGCATTTATATTAGAGTATTATGAATTTCGGGTGAAATCATCTATAATGAGTAGGTATATATGATAACATGACTTATATATATATATACATTTTAGTAATTTATAGTCGTTATTTAATTAAATCAATTTAATGTTCTTTATTATGTGGTATATATTTAATGTCTACTATTGTTATATTTATGATATGTCATTACATATATGTTCTTGAGAATGAAATTGTGATATATTTTTTATTGTGACTAACATGTAGGTATGAGAGAATAAGCATGAGTTTTGGGAAAAACTAAGTTGGTTACTCATTATGTGTGTAGGTATCTCATATGACATGTCTTCTAATAGAAATTTTTGTTTGTTCTATAAATATTATTATGTTGTTTTCTATGATTAATTATCATAGGAATTTTAATTATTTGATTTGAATTTTAGAAAATACCTCATCATAGATGTCTATTGGGATATCCTATAGAAGTGGGAGAAAATTCACCTGTAAAATAGAATGCAACTATTCCACCACCATATGTATATGATTTTACAAATAGGAGTTCTCCTTCACCAACTCCAATTATTCCACTAGAGGAGTTGAAATTGGTATATATTTTTATGGATTAATCTAACTCAAAGTGGGGGCATAGAGAATACTTGTAATGATTCTGATGAAGACATTCAATTATGGAACTGTCTATCATTAAGGGAATAGGTGGACCTTATAATTTTATGTATATAATTAATTTAATTCTGTTATTAATTGGTATGGTATAGAGTCCAGATAATGTTAAGGTAATTTTGGAAGGAATTATGTTTATGAGACCCTCAGGAAACTTTGTGGTATCACGAACTAGAACTGAAGACATGAGGGTATGTCATATACTTCTTATAAGTATTTATTCTTTGAGGATTTATTTCACGACTCAATGAACCTAGATGATTGTTAAACTGCGTGGATGTTCATATGAGGATTATATTTATAACTTCCTATTCATCTATTTTACTATAGTTACTTTTATTATTTTATCTGTAAGATATAAATGAATCATATAAGGTGAGAATGTATGAGATATGACTTCTTTTAGACAACATATGAAAGGTCCAGAACAATTACATAAATACTTACACAGAGGAATTATGAAATTATATTATCATTGAGAAGGGGTAAAAGATTGATATATAAAATGTATTATTTCAATTAATATTTGATCTATGGATTCAATACTAAGTGGTGTTACAGTTAATCTATATGGAGTTCATGAATTGAAGAATAATTCCCTATATTAGGACAATGATATGAATATTGTGTGTGGTAGGTCTTCTTTGGTTCCCTATATTGTAATAAGTGTTTCACCATGTTAAACAATATGGAAAGAGTGGAAATTAACCCATGTGTTGATCAAACTATTAGGGAAAGTGTCCTCGATATGGATGAAATGGAATCTGCATTGTTTCATCTCAAAGAATCACAAAATAGGTGTTGAAGGTATTTGAGTCGGATATAGGAATTGACCCATGGGACATATTAGGATCAATAGTAGGAGGTTCAAACCCATTATAAAATGATTACTTAATTGAGTAATGTATATATGGGATAATCTAGAGAATCTGAGGAAGGTGTGTGTGTGTTTTAGACCAAATTCTATATGACAGTATAGTGGGACCATTGACCATCAGAGGAATGATCATGATAACCTCTACTCTTTTTGACACATTTTCTCCCATTTATTTATATCTACTCAAATTTTAGTTGACCATTAAATACTTATTATGTTGTCTTCTGAGTTTAACACCTTTATAACATGACATAGTTTCATTGGGAAGATAATATTAATGAATTTAATTATGATATGAAATATTATACTCTAAAATCTAATGTTATTATATATTTTCTTAGTAGAAAAAATATACAAATGTAGGAGTATAGAGAAATGATTTCATATGAAGAATGGGATATGAGGAGCATGAGGGATTGGTAGATGATGAATGCTTATAAAGATCAATGTGTGATGACATGTTCCAATTTGGTTACTATGTATTCATTTCTAGATCATGTGTATGTTATTGAAGAGACAGATACTGAGTTTTGGTGATATTAGAACACCTTGATAGAGAATATTATGTTTCATAGTGGTACTTATAAGATAATGACATTATGATTCATTTTTTGTAACATGGGGACTATTTTTTTAGGAATGGTCTCATTACATGCAACCTATGAGACCCAAAAAATAAATCTGTTTGGGAATATTTATATTCAAGAGATTTTAATCCTCTATGGAGCTATAAAATAATTAAATATGATTGTTACATGCTTTTTATGTTATGATTTTAGTAGAAATTATAGATTCTTTTGTGTGGCCCACTAAAACTTTGTAAAATTTATCACCTACAAACTAATGGATATTTAGAGTGGAAAATATTAATATTTGATGGTATGCTACAAGAGTTAATTTTGGATATATGTATTGATTTTATTGATTAGATGATCTTTTTTAAATTTATGTACAATAATGTATTTCATGCATTAATTTTGATTGTACCTTTTGATGATATTTATCTTTAGACATTCCATTCATCGATATGTTGGCATGTGGTGGGTGAGTTAGAGGTCATTGGGTTGATTATGGTTTGGAGACATTATTGAGGTTGAATTTGATCTATGTAACATAAAAAAACCTCAATAATTTCCATGGGAAGATATGTTGGTTCTACTAGGGATTAGGTGACATCCAGAAGAACCTAAAGGATGTAAATAAATGCATAGGGATTCAAAATAAATTGGGAAATATTTTCCATTTTATAAATAAACGACCATACTAGAAAATAATAACAAAGAAACCAGTATATTATTCTTAATAATAACATCATAAAACAAAAATTTAACTATACCAATAGAAATATCAGAGTAGAAAGATGAAAGAAAAAAAAGAACTCAAACAATTCAAAGAAACCAACTCAGAAACTGCAATCCAGATCCAAGATCCCACTAGAAAAGAAAATTTATCATATCAAGACACATCAATAATGAAATGAGGTACATTTTCTTTAAGATTGTCTCAATATAGAACATCTGAAAGTGAACCAATGACCCCATGTAGGGATGAGTATAAAAACTTGTATGATTTACCCTAATGACATCAAAACTCTTGCCACAAGGATAGAAAATGTTGAATCATTTATATAAAATAGATTAAATAACTAAATTTAGTTTTTATAAAAATCAAAACAGTTTCTAAGGATAGAATATATCCATTGAATGAATCAAATAATATATTTAAACCATTCCACATTCCAATTTGGCTTACCCAATAGATTATCCACAGACACCCACACATTCATGCCTCAATGACAGTTCCATACTCATGAGTAGTATCTCATTGATCATCTATGTCATCATAAGGTAACAATATATCATGTGACCCAATGGAACACATCCATTCTATATAGTCACATCAGTATACCACAATTATATTAGCCCCATATTGTGGGCCACATCAGTGAAATGAACTCATATTAAACATGTATTACAAAATAACCTTAGAAATCAATAATTGTAATCCATTTAAATAAAATAAATATTTTAATAAAAACAATTCCAACTAATTTTCCAGGCAACAAAAACCAACATAATTTTGAAATTATCATTTTAAAATTATGAAAACAATTTCAATTCCCACAAACCTATAATTTCTAAAATGTCACAAAGCATCACAAAATATGGACTCCAAAAAATATTTCTCATTAAGTTCAATTTTTATAATTATGAACTATAATAAATTTCAAATATATCATCTTGTTATAACAAATATGATTCAAGAGTGATTCCACCATCCTCAATATCACTAGCAAGAATAATGAAATACACAAAAAACAAAAAACTCAACATAGAACATCATGATTCTACCTTTGATTGTGTCACATTCCACCAAACCCATTATATATCACCTTCATTGTCATCATAGGACGTGAATCTATCCCCAAAATATTATATTCATTCATCCAAGAGAGGGAGGAAGATGAAAACTAAGTAAAACTACTAGGAATGAGAACCTACCTGGGTATTTGTCTTCAAATGAACTAAGATTCACTAATAGATCACTTACTTGTAATGACCCGTAAATTTCAAGGAAATTTTTCTCTTAATTTTATTTGGAATTTTACAAGAACCCAGTTTCAGACATCGCCTGATTCCGAGGCCCGGTGTGCCCGGAATCATTTTCTGAAGTTCGGCTCAGGTACGTTCAGTGAATGGACGAGCGGGTTTTTCTAACTTTTTAACTGGTGCTCGGAATCGAATTCTGAGGGCACCGATGAAATCACATCGCCCGTATTTTCTTAGAAATTCCTCTTCCAGAGTTGCGTTTTCTCGGGTGTGGTTTTTAATTTTTGGGATTTATGTTATGAAATAAAATAAAGTGGTGCGACAACTTTATTTTTTATTTCACTTAAGCCACTTAAAAGCCACTTAAAGCTGCTTAAGCTAAGTTAAAGAAAATAGGGTACAATTCAAAATATCATAACCTTTTGGTAGAATATTTGTGGGGTGGGACCCGCACGAGCCCCACCGTTTCATTTTTGCTAAGTAACGCACCCGCGAAAACCCCTATTAATTAAAAGTCAACTGGGTCATTTCTTATCCAATTAAATGCTCCTTTTAATTGGGAGTTTTTATTCATTGAATTAATTCTACGAATTAATGGGTTGTTACTTAACTTATCTTTTTTCGTTTGTTGGCATGTTAATAAAATAAGACCAACATTATTCTTCTTGTGTGCTGTTCGTTGAGAGGATTTGACAGAACAATAAGTCCTTCAACATCCTTCTCGAAGAATGCGAAAAACGCGAAGAACACCGAACCCTCGGAGATCGACGACGAGACGCCGTGTTCCGCGACGCCAATGATTCTCCTGCTGCGACGTTCTTCTACGACGTCCCTTCTTCCGCGACAAATCTTCAAACATATGCCTGAGGTAGGAAATTTAAAATCTCTTAAATTTCCTTTGTGGTTTTTATTCTTGAAATGGATTTAATTCGTGTAAATTAAATCTGTGTGTTTTCTTCACTCCTTGGAGGTCGTCGACGCAACGCCGTATACCGCGACGACGCGACGCCCTTCCGCGACGTGACGGTCCTCTCCTACTACGCCGATCAATTCCACGTAGAATGTAACAACCCAGGTAAATAAAGAATATGACAACTTTATATTTATCCATATTTGTGAATCAAATATTAATATTACTTTAATGGGGATGCTATGCTCGATGGCGTACCCAATACGCAACAACGAGTTTCTTGGGAATCTTACGTTGCACTCTAATAATAAAATAATATTATTTTAAATGGTAGTTAACATGTATACGTTTTATTGGTGGTAATGGATAGAAATAACAAATATATGATTATATATGTTTTTTAAATATTTTTACATTTATCTAAAGGCTTAAAATACGGAAAGAATTCAATTTTAGGCTTTTATACCCTAATTTTCACTAAAGGTTCACTTATCGCCTTTTGATGGCGAACTGTCATTAAAAATAGTTTTGATCACTCTTATACATTCTCTTGGACCAAATAAAACTCTTCTTTAGAATCTGGACATCAAATTTTACTTTGTGTAAATTTTTGGTATTTTTCCGATAAAGTTCATTTTTTTAATGAATAGTGTAAAATGTTGTTTTTAATTCAAAACCTCTTTCTAATCTAATTTATTTATATGATTAGATTATCTTTTGAAATGGTTTTAAAGTGAAATTATAAAATATTTTTACCATTAAATCCAATAGTTGTTGTTGGAATTAATTTCACTTTGAAATCGGACTTAAACTAGTGTCAATCTTTTGATACTTATTATTTCATAAAAACACGTTTTTTGCTCTGACAGCGGGAATTAATTATTAAATTAATTAATTCAACTTATATGTTGTGAATTTTGTAAAATGGACTTCATTTTTGGATTCGGTATATCAAATATATCTTAGGGTGAATTTTTGGTGGTTTTCTGAAAAACGCCAATTTTTTATGAATAGTGAAACCACTAAGTGGTACTTATATTAAACTGATTTTTCATTTAAATGAAATTTTACCACTTCTACGTTTTGAATTTCAAAAATCCGACGTACATGGTTTTCATTAAGAAGTAAAATGTGGTTAAATGAGATAAAAATATTTTTTTGGTGAATAGTAACTTATTATGTTTTTAATCGCGATTAGAGGTAATTAGTGCAATTTAAGGCAAAAATGATATTATAATAAAATGAAAATACTTTGACACATGTCCTACCATTATTGGATGTTTCATGGCCGACCAATACAATCCATGGGTCAACTTGGGGACCCCATGGAGCCACTTTGGTTGGAAAATGACATACATACCTTTTATTTAATGTTAATGTAAAAAATGGCACAAACATGATATGGTTAACTAAATTTTTTTTTAATGGGGTTATACAAGTCAGATTTTTATTATAAATATTCATTGGAAATATAATAAGATTTCCTACATCATAGTAATTTTTTTATAATTTTTAGACATTAAATAAATTAAATTATTTATGACATAATAATGGTGCAGCGATGACATCATTATTTGACGATTTAAATAATATGGAAAGATAATGTAAAATCTATGAACTACACATGTCCAAAACTTATTATATGGGTGGATTTAGATCCCTTATCACCTTATCCACGAATTATATCAATGTGGGACCTTTTAAAACCGAAACACATTTTCAAATAAAGTAATATATCTTTACTTTCCAAAAGTGCCCCTCCTCTCCTCTTATAAAAGGCCCACACCTCTACGTCATTTCACACACTCCTCAAGCATTTTTCCCGGCCAACCCCTGACCATTTACTCTCTCAACATCCCTCTACTCATCCTAGAGGATTCCCTTTTGGCAGAATCCTTTCAAATGAAGCCTTTAGGGTCAAATCAAAAGAAGATACACTTTTAAAGGTAATTCATTCTCTCATGTTCATTTGTTTTATTTTGCTTCTCCAACCCCCTAAAATAATTTTATTTTCTTTTTTGTAAAAACACCAATATCTTCAATATACTATGATGTTGTTATATGATTTATTCGAGCTACACTCTCACACAACTACATCAAATGGTTAAAGAACATAAGGTTTCCGTGGATGGCGAAATTCTGCCTCCCGAAACGATGATTGTTCAATACTCATTTAACACCTTCAAAAGTGGCCATTATGATGTCACTATTTTTATATATGATATATAATATGTTTATATTTTCCTTAAGCTTCTGTTTTTTTTCATTTTGGTCATACCATTATGGTTTCTATTATGGGTAAACGCGATATCTTCATTTAAGGAAGTGCGGACTACCGCCCCCTCAAAGTGATTTGATTCGTTAAATACCATATGTGGGACGTATAAAGGATGGAACTATGATATTATATATTATATTATACTGTAATTATAATATACCTTTATATCATTATTATTCCATTCTATAAAATACGAAATAGAAATGAAAGTAGCGTTCATGCGTACGTACGGCTTACCGTCTCCATGAACGGTGCATTTCATTTCTTACCTCTAAATGATTATGTAATGTTATAAATGCATGAATTTACTGGATATATATGAAATATATGATATCTAAATCATGAATACAATTCTGGATATAATAAACATTTGGTCACATGAACAACATGTAATTGTAAGAAGTCCACTTTCGACTTAAGAACCAAATATCGGCAAAACAAATATTATTAACTTAAATGATTACATAATGTTTATGACATGATAATAAGTGATATAAAAGGAATAATGCAGTTGAAAAAGGTTCTTAAGGAATTAGAAATTAACTCATGTTTATTATTCAGGAGATTAAAGAACGATCGAGTCAAGTTGGACCCGAGGTAAGGGATCTTATTCCTCTCTTTCTTTTTAAGTACACTCTTTTATGTCATTCCCTCTAAAGATTATATTTCTTGTTATTGTAATTTTATTATATATTAAACATACTGTAATTTTTATGTTCATGTGATGAGAGACCCTATTATCTCTCATCAATCCATTTTGGATGTTTTGAGTGGCGCCGTTAGGCTGCCGAATTTTCGTAAGAGATCTAACCTCTCTCTTTCTTTTTAAGTACTCCCCTTTATGTCACTTCTTTTAAGCTCCTATTTGTTATGATGGGGGATGTTGTTTCATATTACTATTGCTGTAAATTTTTCTATAATGTGATGATATTCCATATTTGATCTCATCAATCCATTTTTGGAAGTTTTAAGTGGCGCCATTAGGCTGCCGAGTTTTCGTATGTGAGTTTTCATCTCACTTTTATTCCTGTGAGATTTATGCTAAATTTTCCACAATTTCCTTTGAGTGGTGTATGTACTGACTATTATTTTACTCATTGTGTAATATTACTTCATTTATGAGTATTTACATCAATGATGTATTGTCCTTCTTTCACGGGTCGTGTGTTTCGAAACATACCCAAGTCGGTAAGGGAACCTTTCACCCTCCTTTTTTTAAAAGACTTCTTTTGTTGGGTCTTTTAATTTACATATTATTATGTTGGGATTTGTTCTCATTTATCCTTATTGATGTAAATTTTATGTCCAAGTGATGAGATACACTTTTTATCTCTCATCAACTGATTTTGATGTGACGCTGTTAGGCTGTCAAGGGAACTTCTTAACCCAATTTCGATTTCTTTGGGTTCGACACGTAGTTATTGAATATGTCATCCTTTGAATATGTGTGAATGACCTTTGATTATTTTACACTTAATATCCACTTATATTTGGTGTATTCGTTTTTCACACATAATTATGTAATTGATTTATCCTTAAACCAAGGATATCGTCTTTGTAAGGGACTTCATCTCAATCTCCTTTCATTGAGGCATATTTCGTTTTATACACAACTTTCTTTTATACGGTGTATAAACCCCTTTGAATATTACTTTTATAAAAAAGGAATCTTTTTCTACGAAGTGTTTTACAAAACGACAAAAATGAATGTTTCTTTTAACGTACGCGGTGGCAATGACCTTTTCTACCGCCGCGGGTATTATTTGGTCTTTGGATTCCTCAACAAGCCATAATGTTTTTAAAATAAAATAAATACCATATACTCTTTTATGTATTTTGGCATTGAAAATGGTTTTGATAAAGGATTCTATTATGATTGAAATGTGGAAATGTTATCATTCCTTTATATTGGTTTTATGTTTTATGATTTTATTATGGTACTTGGACATTTTAACGGGTGGTTACGTTATAAACCATATGACGGGTGGTGCCGTGAATACCAGGATGGGTGGTTACGTTATAACCTCCAATAAATTGGGTATGGAAGTCAGCCGTATGGCTCTCCATTTAGTATGTATGGAAATTGGTCGTATGGCTATTTCATTAAGTGATATGTGTGGGAGTCGACCATATGGTTATTCCACTTAAGTATTTTTATGTCCCAAGTTACCTTTATATATGTTACGTGTTCTTTATATGGGTTTTATGGTAATCCTTTGGTTACAAAAAGGTATGTAATGATATTTTATTCATTGAAGAGTTTTTACGACTTCATAAAGGTGAAAAGTATTACCTTGATAAAGTATACATGGTTTACTTTTTGTTTTGATAAACTAACAGTTTTTTTGTATATCCCTTACTGAGTTTTTATGCTCATCCCATGTTTTTGAAATATTTTTCACAGGACTTAGCGTGGAATAGGGTCAAGGATGGGATCAAAGGAAAGTCATGCTACCTAAAACATGAAACTAGACTTCTTTCTTTTTAAGAGTTTTTTTATTTTATGGAAATTTAGTAGAAGAGACTACTTTGTAATATTTTGAGATGTAATAGTTTTGTCCTAATTCTCTAAAACTCTAAACCTGAAAAGATCCTCAATGTGAATTATTCATTTAATTAAATTTTAAGTAAGGTTTAAGGCTGGGGCCTTATAGTTGGTATCAAAGGTCGGTTTAGATAACTTTTGAGGTTAGGGTATTCTTTAAGCATAAGTGACATTACCATAATGGTTAGGATTTCAGACAGAGTCCTAGTTTTAGATAAAGTGAATGAGTAAGAATATCTTAGTGTTTATCTTCCTCATTAGTACATGATGGTTTTGTTGTTATACTCACACTGACCCTTTTTGGTTTTAGTAAATGGTTGGATCTAGCAGGCACCAAGGTAACGGTGGATGTGAAGGAAACTGTGACAGTTTTCTGAGCGAGCAACTGAATGATATGGGAGCTGTAATGAGAACTGTTGTGTTTATCCTCAACCAACTATCTGGAGTTATGATTGACCACCTAAACCTTGGAGATTTCTCTATGGCATCATGTATTCAAGAAAACAAATCCCTACGGATGTACAGGTAATAATCATAAAGGTAAGTGTGTTCAAAAACCTATGTGTCAAGGATGTGGAAAGAATCACCTAGGAAAATGTTTCAAAGGGACAGAAATATGCTATAGATGTGGAAATGAAGGTCATAAAGCAAGAACCTGCCATGGAAATAGGAAGCATCCAGTTGACTCGAGGAAAGGGAAAGAAGTTCTTTCTGAGGGATCAGTTGAATGTTTTAAATGTGGTGTGCATGGTCATTATGCAAACACATGTCCTATGAAGAAGTTTCGTTAATGGGGTCACCAAGAGCGTACAAATATTCGTTTACCAATACCCAATGCCATTCCGATTGAGGATGAAGAAACTGACAATGACCAATCAAAGGTATGTACTATTTCATGACTATTGTTTTCCTATTTTGGAATCTTAGGATATGATTCATGATTTTGTTTGTAGGAAAGAGGTATTTCGGAATAAGTTGGAAAGGAATGGATAATGGATCATGAAGAATGTTGAATGAGTAAGATGTCAACATATAAGGGCTTCAGGAGTTATGCTGAAATTCTTAAGAGTATTAAGTCTGTTTTGATGATGGGGTTACATTAGAAGACTTTTTATATTATGTGTAACCCTGATGTTTAATATAGGAAAATTTTATTCAAGTAATAGTTATCTTTTCTTTTGTGGACATAGTTATAAAGAACCATTTGGGTTTATATGATCCTTACTTTTGAGGTAATTATGGGTTACTATATGTTATGATTGAAGCGAAAGGCATGAGATAAAATTGAGGTTAAATTATGTTATGGTTATTTTTGATGATCTTATCCCTTTTTGGGGAATGATTTGAGAATTATAAAGTTTTGGAAAAAGGAAAACACATAGACCGTGTGACTACTCGTCGAGTCGGACAATGCTGCGGGAATCGAACCCTCAACCAAAGTGCGACTGGTATTTATCGCCTACCACTGGACTACGTGAAGTCCTTGGTTAGTTTGACTGATTCTTTTTTAAGAGTAAGTTTATTTTGGGTTATTTATGAAAATGATTAACCTATCATGGAGGATATGTGATTAGAATAATTACTTTTCAATGCGAGACTTTAAGAGCAACTGATTTTGTTTGGAGATAAATGTTACGATTTAACTTGGAAGACTATGTGACTAAATCCTTCAAATGATTAGGTTTCAATCTTATATTGGTTTACTTTGAAGAATTTTATGGACAAATTTCTTATCGGATGGTCCTCGTTGAACTTTGGGTTTTGTTGGAAAAAATTTGGAGATTAAGAATAGATTTTCTTTCTAATGGGTTATCCTTTTCTGGGTTATCTGATCTTGTACTAATCTTTTGGGTTTTGGTTTTGGTTAAAGTCTAAAGACCTGGGAAGTATGTAGTTCTTTTTTTGGGTTAGTTAATTCTCTAGAAGTTGATTATAGTACTCTTAATGTGAACAAGTCTTCCTAAATACTCGCCTTTTGGAGAAAATATGAGTTTGTGTGAGGAATCTAATAAAAGTTGAGAGTCAACATTATAAGTGATTATGTTTCCTTATGAATAAATTCCTCAATAAAAAGTAACTTAAAACAAAAATGTTGTCTTTTAACTTTTCCTACTGGGGAATCGAATACCGTTTAACCCATCACAAGTTTGTGATTTTCTCATGGTTAAATTTCTCCTAAACATGTTTTCTATCACTCTCCATCAGAACATTACCCTATGTTTTCTCCTCCATGTCCATGTTTTTATACTTGGAATCCTAGTATGGGTTAACTCGGGTGACATTTGTACTTATCTTTCTTTATTTTAAAGTGATTGTTTTACCGACTCTTCTCCGATGTGGGACTTTCAAGGATGTTTCCAAGCCCAATTTTAAAATTGCGAGGACGCAATTCCCAAAAGGGGGGAAGGATGTAACACCCCAGGTAAATAAAGAATATGACATCTTTATGTTTATCCATATTTGTGAATCAAATATTAATATTACTTTAAAGAGGATGCTATGCTCGATGGCATACCCAATACGCAACAACGAGTTTCTTGGAAATCTTACGTTGCACTCTATTAATAAAATAATATTATTTTAAATGGTAGTTAACATGTAGACGTTTTATTGGCGGTAATGGATAGAAATAACTAAAAGTTGATTATATATGTTTTTTAAATGTTTTTACATTTATCTAATGGCTTAAAATACAGAAAGAATTCAATTTTAGGCTTTTATACCCTAATTTTCACTAAAGGTTCACTTATCGCCTTTTGATGGCGAACAGTCATTAAAAATAGTTTTGATCACTCTTATACATTCTTTTGGACCAAATAAAACTCTTCTTTATAATCGGGACATCAAATTTTACTTTTTGTAAGTTGTTGGTATTTTTCCGATAAAGTTCATTTGTTTAATGAATAGTGTAAAATGTTGTTTTTAATTCAAAACCTATTTCTAATATAATTTATTTAAATGATTAGATTATCTTTTTAATTGGTTTTAAAGTGAAATTATAAAATATTTTTACCATTAAATCCAATAGTGGTCGTTGGAATTAATTTCACTTTGAAATCAGACTTAAACTAGTGTCAATCTTTTGATACTTATTATTTCATAAAAACACGTTTTTTGCTCTGACAGCGGGAATTAATTATTAAATTAATTAATGCAACTTATATGTTGTGAATTTTGTAAAATGGACTTCATTTTTGGATTCGGTATATCAAATATAGCTTAGGGTGAATTTTTGGTGGTTTTCTGAAAAACGCCAATTTTTTATGAATAGTGAAACCACTAAGTGGTACTTATATTAAACTGATTTTTCATTTAAATGAAATTTTACCACTTCTATGTTTTGAATTTCAAAAATCCGACATACATGGTTTTCATTAAGAAGTAAAATGTGGTTAAATGAGATAAAAATATTTTTTTGGTGAATAGTAACTTATTATGTTTTTAATCGCGATTAGAGGTAATTAGTGCAATTTAAGGAAAAAATGATATTATAATAAAATGAAAATACTTTGACACATGTCCTACCCTTATTGGATGTGTCATGGCCGACCAATACAATCCATGGGTCAACTTGGGGACCCCATGGAGCCACTTTGGTTGGAAAATGACATACATACCTTTTATTTAATGTTAATGTAAAAAATGGCACAAACATGATATGTTTAACTAAAACAATTTTTTAATGGGGTTATACAAGTCAGATTTTTATTATAAATATTCATTGGAAATATAATAAGATTTCCTACATCATAGTAATTTTTTTATAATTTTTAGACATTAAATAAATTAAACTATTTATGACATAATAATGGTGCAGCGATGACATCATTATTTGACGATTTAAATAATATGGAAAGATAATGTAAAATATATGAACTACACATGTCCAAAACTTATTATATGGGTGGATTTAGATCCCTTATCACCTTATCCACGAATTATATCAATGTGGGACCTTTTAAAACCGAAACACATTTTCAAATAAAGTAATATATCTTTACTTTCCAAAAGTGCCCCTCCTCTCCTCTTATAAAAGGCCCACACCTCTACGTCATTTCACACACTCCTAAAGAATTTTTCCCGGCCAACCCCTGACCATTTACTCTCTCAACATCCCTCTACTCATCCTAGAGGATTCCCTTTTGGCAGAATCCTTTCAAATGAAGCCTTTAGGGTCAAATCAAAAGGAGATACACTTTTAAAGGTAATTCATTCTCTCATGTTCATTTGTTTTATTTTGCTTCTCCAACCCCCTAAAATAATTTTATTTTCTTTTTTGTAACAACACCAATATCTTCAATATACTATGATGTTGTTATAAGATTTATTCGAGCTACACTCTCACACAACTACATCAAATGGTTAAAGAACATAAGGTTTCCGTGGATGGCGAAATTCTGCCTCCCGAAACGATGATTGTTCAATACTCATTTAACACCTTCAAAAGTGGCCATTATGATGTCACTATTTTTATATATGATATATAATATGTTTATATTTTCCTTAAGCTTCTGTTTTTTTTCATTTTGGTCATACCATTATGGTTTCTATTATGGGTAAACGCGATATCTTCATTTAAGGAAGTGCGGACTACCGCCCCCTCAAAGTGATTTGATTCGTTAAATACCATATGTGGGACGTATAAAGGATGGAACTATGATATTATATATTATATTATACTGTAATTATAATATACCTTTAAATCATTATTATTCCATTCTATAAAATACGAAATAGAAATGAAAGTAGCGTTCATGCGTACGTACGGCTTACCGTCTCCATGAACGGTGCATTTCATTTCTTACCTCTAAATGATTATGTAATGTTATAAATGCATGAATTTACTGGATATATATGAAATATATGATATCTAAATCATGAATACAATTCTGGATATAATAAACATTTGGTCACATGAACAACATGTAATTGTAAGAAGTCCACTTTCGACTTAAGAACCAAATATCGGCAAAACAAATATTATTAACTTAAATGATTACATAATGTTTATGACATGATAATAAGTGATATAAAAGGAATAATGAAGTTGAAAAAGGTTCTTAAGGAAGTAGAAATTAACTCATGTTTATTATTCAGGAGATTAAAGAACGATCGAGTCAAGTCGGACCCGAGGTAAGGGATCTTATTCCTCTCTTTCTTTTTAAGTACACTCTTTTATGTCATTCCCTCTAAAGATCATATTTCTTGTTATTGGAATTTTATTATATATTAAAAATACTGTAATTTTTATGTTCATGTGATGAGAGACCCTATTATCTCTCATCAATCCATTTTGGATGTTTTGAGTGGCGCCGTTAGGCTGCCGAATTTTCGTAAGAGATCAACCTCTCTCTTTCTTTTTAAGTACTCCCCTTTATGTCACTTCTTCTAAGCTCATATTTGTTATGATGGGGGATGTTGTTTCATATTACTATTGCTGTAAATTTTTTTGTAATGTGATGATATTCCATATTTGATCTCATCAATCCATTTTTGGAAGTTTTAAGTGGCGCTGTTAGGCTGCCGAGTTTTCGTATGTGAGTTTTCATCTCACTTTTATTCATGTGAGATTTATGCTACATTTTCCACAATTTCCTTTGAGTGGTGTAAGTACTGACTATTATTTTACTCATTGTGTAATATTACTTCATTTATGAGTATTTACATCAATGATGTATTGTCCTTCTTTCACGGGTCGTGTGTTTCGAAACATACCCAAGTCGGTAAGGGAACCTTTCACCCTCCTTTTTTTTAAAAGACTTCTTTTGTTGGGTCTTTTAATTTACATATTATTATGTTGGGATTTGTTCTCATATATCCTTATTGATGTAAATTTTATGTCCAAGTGATGAGATACACTTTTTATCTCTCATCAACTGATTTTGATGTGACGCTGTTAGGCTGTCAAGGGAACTTCTTAACCCAATTTCGATTTCTTTGGGTTCGACACGTAGTTATTGAATATGTCATCCTTTGAATATGTGTGAATGACCTTTGATTATTTTACACTTAATATCCACTTATATTTTGTGTATTCGTTTTTCACACATAATTATGTAATTGATTTATCCTTAAACCAAGGATACCGTCTTTGTAAGGGACTTCATCTCAATCTCCTTTCATTGAGGCATATTTCGTTTTATACACAACTTTCTTTTATACGGTGTATAAACCCCTTTGAATATTACTTTTATAAAAAAGGAATCTTTTTCTACGAAGTGTTTTACAAAACGACAAAAATGAATGTTTCTTTTAACGTACGCGGTGGCAATGACCTTTTCTACCGCCGCGAGTATTATTTGGTCTTTGGCTTCCTCAACAAGCCATAATGTTTTTAAAATAAAATAAATACCATATACTCTTTTATGTATTTTGGTATTGAAAATGGTTTTGATAAAGGATTCTATTATGATTGAAATGGGGAAATGTTATCATTCCTTTATATTGGTTTTATGTTTTATGATTTTATTATGGTACTTGTACATTTTAACGGGTGGTTACGTTATAAACCATATGATGGGTGGTGCCGTGAATACCAGGACGGGTGGTTACGTTATAACCTCCAATGCATTGGGTATGGAAGTCGGCCGTATGGCTATTCCATTTAGTATGTATGGAAATTGGTCGTATGGCTATTCCATTAAGTGATATGTGTGGGAGTCGACCATATGGTTATTCCACTTAAATATGCTTATGTCCCAAGTTACCTTTATATATGTTATGTGTTCTTTATATGGGTTGTATGGTAATCCTTTGGTTACAAAAAGGTAAGTAATGATATTTTATTCATTGAATAGTTTTTACTACTTCATAAAGGTGAAATGTATTACCTTGATAAATTATACATGGTTTACGTTTTGTTTTGATAAACTAACAGTTTTTTTTGTGTATCCCTTACTGAGTTTTTATGCTCATCCCAAGTTTTTGAAATGTTTTTCACAGTACTTAGCGTGGAATAGGGTCAAAGATGGGATCAAGGGAAAGTCATGCTACCTAAAACATGAAACTAGACTTGTTTCTTTTTAAGAGTTTTTATTTTATGGAAATTTAGTAGAAGAGACTACTTTGTAATCTTTTGAGATGTAATAGTTATGTCCTAATTCTATAAAACTCTAAACCTGAAAAGATCCTCAATGTGAATTATTCATTTAATTCAATTTTATTTAAGGTTTAAGTCTGGGGACTTATATAGAATGCTCGCTCGACAACTACAGTGAGGTAGGGGTTTGATTCATAAAAATATTTGTGATTTATACCCGCGACAGTTATTGAACTTTTGTTGTGTAATTTCTTTAAAACCGCTAACGCGGTGGGTGCGGACTAACGAACAAGTCCGAACCCACCGAACTTTTTTGTTCATGGTGCGCGAAACGGAGGACGATGAAAAACGGAGATGAAATGGCGATTTGAAGGCTTGGAAGTGAAGATTGGGACCCGGGAGGAGCCATGGCGCAGACGGAAACAGAATTGGACCACTAGAGCAACTTCGGTGGCCTGCAGAATCCACCGGCGGTGCTGGGTGCCGGCGCGGCTGAAGCCGCGGCGGCGGCGGCTAGCCAGAATCGCGACCGCGTGGGTCCGGTGACTCACGGGATGCGGCAAAGCCGTGTCCGCTGACCCAGCACGGCCCCACGTGGGCCGCAGCTTCACTTCCCGCAGGGACTTCACGCCCCGCAGCTCCCTTGCTCGGTCGCACTGCCGAGCCGAGCCGACCCGCTGGCCGGGTCGCGCCCAGGCCGGGCCGGGCCGCCCTGGCTGGGTCGGGCCGTGCCGGTTCGGGCCGACCCAGGAGGGGTTGGGCCGGGTCGGTCCGGGCCCATACCCCCCCGTCTTCGGTTGTTTTCGGTCTTTTGCTCATAACTTGAGCTACGGGCCTCCGAACGACACGCCGTCAGCGGCGATGCAATCCTTTTATCGAGAAGGCCGTTTCCGTATATCACACTCAAGGTTTTGTAAGACTTTGGGTTCGGCCGGGTGGGTTCATACACGAAACCAACTGGGCCCTCAGAGCGGAAACCCTCATATCTTGAGCTTCGGACGGCCGATTGATGTGTCGTCGACTTTGTTGTTTTCCTCTAAGTGAGACGGATCGTTTGGCATACACTGCCTGAGGTTTGGATGCAGGTGGAATATGGTCGGGTTGGTTTTTCCTTAAAAACCAACCGGGCCCCTAGGACGAAAAATCCAATAACTCTCAGACCGGGCGTCCGATTGACGCACCGTCTGCGACGTTGAGTTCCTGTTGACGATACGGAACGTTTGGATACATCAACTATGGACTATGTGTCAGTTGATGTATCAGCCTCTTGGCTCGTGGAGAAGACCCTCCCGAACGAGCTTGCTGTGTGCGGGAACCCTAGAGCTGGCTGCGACTGCTACTTTGACGACGACGACTGTGCAGAGATCCTTAGTGGATTCGACGGCGACGACTACAACACTCAGCGATCCTTTGTGGGTCAGTGCTACCGATCATGTGTGGGTCCGATCCGGTGTGTGTCAGCTCTCATCAGTCCTGTGTGGGCCAGCGCCAACTGGTCCTGTGTGGGCCCAATCCTATGTGGGTCTTTGCGGGGGTTAGTTACCTATCGATCCTTTGTGTGTCAGATTCTTTGTGGGTCATTGCGGGGGTTAGTACCTATCGATCCTTTGTGGGTCCGACGACTTAGATGGATCAGTGATCATCTTTATCATCATTTGAAGAAGTATACCTGTGTGAGCTGAAACCCTGTTTTGCTTTCCATTGTGGATTGTGTTGTGCTATCCTGTGGGGATTTACGTTTTGATTTTCATTGTGGATTGTGTTGTGTTATCCTGTGTGGATTTACGTTTTGCTTTCCTTTGTGGAATGGGTTGTACTTGAACTCGGATGTTGGATCCGAGCAAGAATTGATATCTTAGGTATATATATGGGCATATACCTAAGCCGTGTCAGATGTTACTTCGTGATTGTATCTTTCCTTTGTGGATTATACTTTGTGGATTATGGGAGACCTTCGGGGGTCTCGGGGTCCCCACTGAGTATCTTATACTCACCCCTGCACGGGCTATGCCCACACTACGTTGTGTTGGTTGCAGACGACGGACAGCGCTGATCGTGGTGGAGGCTTGTGGAGTA
This sequence comes from Viscum album, assembly GCA_963277665.1. NCBI lineage: Eukaryota > Viridiplantae > Streptophyta > Magnoliopsida > Santalales > Viscaceae > Viscum > Viscum album. The sequence goes on from OY728141.1 coordinate 1,435,199,011, forward strand.
AAACGGTACCTAGAGGTGGACCACTAGGTGGGACATACTCGGAGCGGTCGGCTGGACCCGAGGAGCAGTGGAGGCTTTCTGTACCTACCCTTCAGGTGGGACTCCCAGAGGACGGCTCAACGCTATGAATTTTCTTTTCAGTTGCTGTTTTTCCACTTTCAGTCGTACTTTATATTTGGGATTGTATTTCTGGGCCCCGTTACTTTTCTGCACTTACTGTTGTACCAGTATTTACTTAGTGTTTAATTTTTCCACTTTCTTACTCTGTGGTGTCTGTTTACTTTACAATGGAAATGCCTTCCCTTTACCGGGATTTACGCCTTGGTGTTAGTCGCCAGACCCTGGCCTATGGAAGGCGGGCTTGGGGTAGTCATGGCACGGGCCCCGAGGACGGGTCGTGACATTACTGGTCAAGAGGAGGGGTCACTACATAATTAGAAGGGAGAAAAATTCAAAGAAGAGTCGAATAATGGGGAAAATGAAAATTTTAGGAGGTAATTTCAAAAAGATCAGTAGAATATGGATCTTGTTTTTATTGTTTCTCTAATAGGAAGAACTGTTACTGAAACTGTACAATAACCATGTACAAGTCACTACCTAAAACTTCCTTGCATAGTTTGATCACATGGTTAGTCAATATGTGATCCAACTATGGTAGTTCCCCATTCCCAACATTATGCATGTTCTCCATGGTGGATAAATAGTTTGGAAAAGGGTTGAACCTAACTGTAGTCTTACCTAATGACCACTATTTTAGTTCCCTAATTTTGTATATTTTTTTTCACGATTTCTATTAACCATGATGAAACAATATACTTATAGAAAAGACATAAACAAATTCCAAAACTTCCCCAAATACACTTGAAAATCAACCCAATTAGATTGTATACATTAAAAAAATTAAAAAGTATTAAATTACATAAAATTGGTGGTGCAATAATCTCCCGACCATTGGTTGTTCATCTCAAGAATGTTGAAACCCACCTTTATCCTGAAAGAGTTCAGGCCATTACCCAACAGTTTCCATTTCTTTTACAAATTTTCTACCAATTCTATGATCATGTTCCTATAAATCCTATATTATACCAATTAATTTACTACACAAAATATTCTCTTAGATATCCGAAATTAAAATTATTACATTAATCAACGTATCATATGGATTTAGGTCTACGTGAGCCCATCGAATCATGTGGTGAATAACCGATTGGTACTTCTTCAATATATATACAAAAAATTCATTATGCATCAAATTGAAACATAGTGGTGAATCCAACCGACATGTGTCCCCATCAGCCAATTATTATATCTTATAATGGAATATATATTAATGAGAGAACCTTCCCATCCTAAAATAGAGACGATTCTCATGCCTAGGATAACTTCTCAAGAACACATGATTAGTCACCTCGAATTAAAACGACCATTGATGCTGATCCAAAGCCATTTTATGACAACACTGAGCCGTCTACATCATTATTATAATAAAAAACTCTTATATGTTGTCTCCTTCACATGTAATTTTCCAACAATTGATGTCTCATGTTTCGACCCAAAAAAGTGGACAACGACATTAAAAACCATGAAATTCTCTAAAATGATCCATATGCTTTGAGTCCTACTTACTATTATTGAAAATTAACTCCACGTACACTATGTCCTCATCCAATGATAAACTAAAATATCTTTCACAAGACTTCATCATGTCTCACAATGTTTTAATCATCCTTTTGTATTGTATATCTATATTTGGATGATACACGACACTCATAGTAAACTAATTCCAAAGGGATTTCTATAAGGTTCCTCATAAACATGATATAAACCACATATCTCTGTTTGATAAAATGAAAATTTAAAATCTATACATCCTTAAAAATTCATGGATATATGATTTTTACAAATATTCCACCAAATGAGATTCATGAATTTGGTTGAAATCGTAGAAAACATTGAATTGATATACTATCACCCATATGGAATCATGTTTCCAACCGTCCTTGGTAGGATAGCTTCAAATTCCATACATATCTACAAACATTTTCACATGGTAACTGGTAATGACTATAGTATAAACAATGGTCGTTGGTTATCTTCCATAACCTAATGATATGTAAGGAATCTCAAAAAGAAACTCATATAATTTTCTTTTCAACCCCTACCATTATTGTGATTTCAGTTCCTTATACATATGTTTTATTACTTTATTTTTTTAATGGTTGGGGCCACAGCCTCATTTTATTATTAAAGAAAAGCAAAGACCTCTTTAACTTGGTAGAGGGAGACCCATTACATAGCCCGAAGGCCTAGTGGGAATTTATCCCATTATATGACCCGTAGGCCTATTTTTTTGGCCCAAATCCCATTTTATGAATAGTACTACTATAGTACCCGTGTTGCTACAGTACTATATAGTAACCACCACTACTACAGTGCTCTGCTGCCGCTACAGTACTGCTACAGTACCCTTCACCCAATGGGTTTTATTACCTGATGAAAAAACCATCTGGAATGGTTATAAGATTGAAGAGTTCTTCCTAACAAAAAAATGGTACAAAAACCCAATATATAAACTATAATAATTATTTAAAATCCATATTCTGTATCTAAATGGTCTCCTCCACATTGAAATTCAACCACAAAACAAAAAATACCACATATTATGTTTGTTCCTCTTTGACAATCTCAATCAAATTATGAATGAATGAAAATATAATGAAAAATGAAACACTACCATGAATGATGATAAGAATTATGATCTATTCACAAAAAGAAAATAGAATAACCATTCTATCTATAAACAACGAGACAAATTTCCCATCCATATCGCATCCCTTAATAGTCTCCCTACCATTGACATTTTACCTGATAATAACCCATTCAAAATTAGATGTTTCTAGCTCTTTAACCATCTCAGTGAAATGAAGTAGAAAATACAATAGAAATAATATTGAATCATAACCTCAATCTTCACAATATTTGTTCATTTTAGATATCACTAATATCAACATTCATTGACCTGAATACTCTATATTCAATAGACTATGAATTTATACTTTATCCATCCACCAAAAAATTTACATTACCCTATGGCTACGTTATGTATCTTTTAGAAAATTATAGATAATCCGTCTATCTTATGTTTCTTATATTAAATTATATTTGTGATATAATGTGTTTCAATCTCTTAAGATCCATAAAAGACTAAAAATTCTCACCAAATATGTAACGATTCCTTTTATTTAATGAATGTAATGAAACAATTAATTCCAAATCATGAGCTGGGTAATTTTTCTCATGTAATTATAACATCCGTGATCCATATACAACAACATGATTTCCATACATGGGAAAATATCACATCCAAGATCTTGAATCATCCCTATACAATACATTACCTTGTCTTGATTATGGTAATATCAATATGGGAGTTGAGTTAAGGTGAAAAATATTTTATTGAAAAGTCTTCTCATGTTCTCTTTTCTATGGGATTGTAAAGTTTTTTACTTATCGAAGCTTTTATTGGTGAAGGTTATCAAGAATAGTCATGAAAAAATGTAAGTTATAACCATCAAATCCAAGGAAAATTTATATATTAATATTATATTTTGTGGATTTGAAGAGAATATAACCTCTAAATTTTCTAGATAAATGGAAATATATTTATCAAGGATAAAATATTCAAGGAAAATTGTCTATTTTATCCAAAAATCATATATTGATAATTTGGAATAAATACAATAATCCTTCAAAATTCCCAATGTTATCCCCTAGTATTGCCCATGCTCAACCATTTTCCTTGAGTACACTAGTATTTCAAACACAAAACCCACCACAAAAGAATAAATATACCTTTGTTATATCTGATGCATCCACCCCATAAATAAGGATGGTGCATTCATAAGAAAAAAAGGCATATCCAAAAACTCTTAAAGTCCATATCAACTCTTGAAAGTTGTATTTGAAAAATACTCTTTCTAAATCTATAGTATGCAATATCTTAAATGTATATCAATTTTAGAGAACTACCAGGCTCCCATCAATTATCTAATAGGTCAAAAATTAATGGATGTGGGTACAAATTCATTATTATAACATTGTTAGTTTTATGATAATATACACATAGACATGGAGTTACTTATGAATTTTTCACAAACAAGACATGTAATGTCGATGGGGACATACTAGGCCTAATGAACTAGTTTCTCTCCAAATATTCTATCTATACAATAAATTTCCTTAATTATGTTATATCCTTGTGATATGGTGAAATTTAAATATGATTACTCATTGTAAAAACATCAATAGAAAACTCTACTTCTCTTGTGGGGTTTAACTCTTACAAATTATGAAGATAACATCATAAAACTGATCAAAAAATGTTTCAAAACAACTATTCTTGATATCACCCACTGATTATAATTTCAAATATAATAATGCTTACGATATACTTCAAACCGCTTGTTCCAAAAAACCTGATTCACCAGCCTTTATATTATAATCTCTTCTAAAGGGATTATCGATGACATCCCTAGATGTAATACTAACCCTTCAGATATAATTTTCAATGTGATCTTTAGAAAATACCACCATCCCATGCCTAGGAATATGTCATAGATATTAATCATAGGGAAAAAAATATAACTCAATAATTTGACCACATTGATTGTTATAGAAAATGAATTTCACATAAATTATTTACAATATTGTTGGGAAAGAAGAGTTGGAAGTTTCCAAATTGATAGAATCATCTCATCCAGAATAATTAGAACATCTATTGAAAGAGATGAAACAACTAAATGGGATAAAACCATATCAAAGATATACATCATATGGGAAGAATACATAAGTATCTTACTTCTAACCATCGATGGTCCAAACTGATCATCCATGACCACTATCTTATCTCCATACAATTGTTTACTCACTAAACTATTCTTATTATTACCATGTTGAGACAACCCTTATCATGGGGTCATTGTATTTCTAGAATCAAAATGGCTATCTATGTTCTAATAAGGAGAATTAATCTTCTTTGATCATCCAATTGAAGAATATGATGGATGGAAACAATGAGATGTGCCCCTACCACTAGACCATGGATAAATGTGACAATAACATTAAAGATTCCCATACAGTTTCAATTATGGAATGATCTAGGCAGTTCCATAAAATATACTATAATTTGATCAATGAAATGAGATTGAAATCATCTCATATTACTCATTAGTTTTGGAGGAAGATTCATTGATCCTCCTACATGATTGTATGTAATACCACAACCTTGGGAATTGGTGTCCATGTTTTTGTAATTGATAGCATTAAATTTCCCACCATTACCCATAGATATTGACCTGATTCCTCCACCCACATTACAAAAGATTTATATTTATTCCACTGAAACTATGTTGACCATATATATATAATCGTTTATAAAAATCATGAAAAATTTTATGAGAATTTGATTCCTCTAACCCAATTCTAAAATTAGTTCCATCAAAAAAGATGATGCATAAACATCTGGTGAAAAGAAGCTTGAATTCATAAATTTAGCTGCATAATATGTCACTGTGAGTTCATCTTGATTAATGGAAAAAAAATCAATCATTCTAGAAATTATGAATTTATGGGGATAAAATTATTTGTTAAAAAATTCATAAAAATTCTCCCATATAATTGATTGGTATAATTTTTCCAGAACTACTAAATCCCACAATTGGAATGAGTGTTCCTATTGTACATATGATTAAAAATATAAATTTATCTCAACTGGTGTGCCTTGTAAATAGAGTATTAAAATCCTTCTATTTAGAGAGACTTATTCATTTTATGGTTCCCAATCACCCCGAATGATTTGTGGATTCTACATCATGAACCGAAACGTACTATTTACTATCCTTAATTAATACCTCATATTTCCACTATACAAGGAAAGAAAATCATGGAAAATACTATATACTAGTATTTTGGTTCACCAATGGCTCAGGTGAAACTAAATTCTCATTAGACTGTCCTATTTCGTATTTTCTATATCTATCTCATCCCATATCTATATTCAAAAGACAAATCCATTTATATCTCTTTATAGTTACTGATGTATTAAAAATTTCAAAATTTACACATCCCACGGCTCAAAATTAGGTGTTACAAGAATCAACATTTTTCCTCATTCATAATTTTTTTTTCAAATTTCCACCATTTAATTTTGAAAACAAAATCATTATCATTAATTTCCAAAAATCAAAACATTGTCATTAAATCATAAATAATTTCTGAAAATTAATTAAGCATTCCTTGTTGGAGGTAATTTCTATCCATTCATGTCATCATTTTCTAGTTATCCACTCTTGATATGATGAGGTTACTAATCCAATAAGTGTATCAAAACACTTACGTAACCAAATATCTTGTAACTTAAGGTTTATCATAAATAGGTTAGCAAACACCAATTTATGTACTATATTCGAAGCTCCAATTATCATACATCATTCATACCAACAAAACTCGAGGACTAACAAGAATAATTTTCTAAATCTAGGACTGAACCAAGTATAACGATTTTTTCTAACATGAAAAATAGATCAACAATGTTTTGATACCAATTTTTACATCCCTCCACTCACCCATTGGAATGGAAATAGGTGGTGGGGTACTATGACTTTTTTGACATCCCCATGATACCAAAGGATGTAAATTAATGTAGAGGGGTTCATAAATAATGGGGGATGTTTTTCCCTTTTATAAACTAAACAACCTCACCATATAATCATAACCAAAAGACCACTATATGATTCATGAAAACAATTTTATACAACAAAATTGTAACCAAACCATCAATAATATTAGATAATAAATTGGAAAAAAAAACAACAAAACTCAATTACTCCAAAGACACTAACTCATCAACTACATACAATCTCAAAGATTAATCTCGAAAAAAGATGCCATAGATTCAAGAAACATCACTCAATGTTTTTATAATTTTACATTACATGTGTCTTGATATACAACATCTGCAAATGCTCCAAATTTTTCATGTAGGGGTTGAGTGTAAAAGTCTCTAGGGTTTTCCGTCGAGTTCCCAAGTCATAACACTCTGATAGAAAAAGATGAAATATTAATATTGAATAGTTTTAAAAAATATAATCATTTAATATCAATTAAAAAAATTGATGAAAAATATATTTCCCTGGAATGAACCCAAATAGTCTTCAAACAATTTACCGTTATCATTTAGCATATCCAATATATTATCCACACACACCCACACATGAAGGCTTTGATGATAGGTCCATACTAAGGAGAATTATATCCTCTATATAATATGTCTATATAAGGTTACCATTTATTGAGTTCCCTAATGGAACACACACCATCAACAGGGTCAGGTCATTATACTCAAGTGGTTCATGCCCCTTATCCGATGTCAAGTCAATGAAATCAACTCACAACAAAAATGTATTCCATAATATCACATCGACACTAAACATCCAATATATTTCAATAATACCATTCTTTTATTGAATTCATTTTTTATCTAATATCTTATTTATCAAAATGAAACTCAATTTTAAAATCATCATTTAAAGGTGTTGAAACAATTTCTCTTTCAACAAAAAGTAAATTTCTATAATTAAACTAACCATAACTAAATATGTGTTTTAACAAAAAAATTTCATAAATTTTACAATTTAAATAATGATGTAAAAGAAAATATTAAATCAATAATTCTTGTTATAAATAGAATGTGTTGATTATGAATCAATATTCTTCAAAATCATTAATGAGAATAAGTAATGGAGTGAAACTATTAAAAAATGACCATAAATATTCCTGATTCCGCATTATATCTTATTCCCATCAACCAAAAAACCATATCTAAAAATAATTTTCATCACATAGTATGAATAAACACCCAAAGTATTTTATTTGTGAAAACATGATACCGAAGAAGAAGAAATGTAATGAAATAGGCCAAGAACATGGACTTAACAAGGTTCCATTCTCTGAAACATCATGATTCACTAAAAATTTTCTCACATATAAAGAGGAAGGGTATAGATAGCTTGTGATAGAGAGGAATTCGATAAAGGCAAGGATTAAAAAAACCAGACAATTTTGTGGTAATAATATTAAGATCCAAAAAAATCATTATCTTGATTTCAATGATTCAAGGATAGGTCACACAGTTTCGAAAACCATATGCTAATTGATTATTGTCCACAACATATAAACCCCATTGTTTAGTGGTTTTATAATTTTATGAAAATAGTGCATCAACCATGATAAATATATCTGTCCAGCATCTCATGGGTTTTCTTAGGTGGATTCATGATTTAGGAAAATATTATGCCTAACTGAATGCCTACTCAGTTCCCACTATTTTAGTTTCATGTTTTCCATGATAGAGTTAAATGATTTCAACTAACTATGGTCAATCCATGAACCTATATAAAATCCTCCTAAAGTGAAAAATACTCAAAATATCCTGAATATTAATCCCATGAAATTATCTGTAGATATTTTATAAATAATGGGATTCTTTCCTCAAACAGGGGGTGATACAATATAGAATCCATTAGTCATCTCTTAGTGAAGGGAAAAATCATATTCAGATTGGAGTTTGTGACACTTGTATTTTATTGTAATTGAATGAGTTTCCTTGTCAGTTAATCCTTGACTAGTTAATCAATGGCTACATAATCATTGAATGTTGAAACTAGGAATTTCTTGGCTTGTTTGAGATTACTGATTTGGAAATTATAATTTACAACCATTTATACTATACATATTCTTAATGAGGTATGAATTATTTGAATCATCTTTCTCTTAACTATAGGTAAATTACAAATCCATAAAATTTGATTTATTTTGATGATGTTTGGTTAGTTCATTATGCATCTTACCTGGGAAACATATTATCCATTACACACTAGAGTGAATATTTCACAAGGGAAAACCATGCCACATTGTATTATCATGTGGTTACATAGAATAATCAATGAGGAATTTTGTGAATGTAAAATAGAAATTCAGGCTTATTTTCCTATTTCTTCATGCAAGAATATTTGGGATGTTACTCTAGGACGAGATGTATTTAAATAAGTAGAATAAAAAAGTCATATTTTTCAGGTGTTTCATTATTTAATTTAAACCATAATTCTGGATTTTTTGAACTATATAATTAATTTTTTAGATTGATGGTGTTTTTTTTGATTTTAACTGTTTTATAGGAATTTTCTACTTACTAATTTGAGTAAAATATTCAAATTTTTATTGATTCTTCCTAAAAGATTTATTATTATTGTAATGTAATATAGGGTTGAGAATAGTCTAGTAGAATGAATTTTTATACATTTTATCTTCTCTTTATAACCCATGTTACATGTTCATTTTGGAAATAATGGATGTAACATCGATTTAAAATCCATGAAACCAAACCTCATAGGTTTCCATATATGATGGAAGCCATTCATGGTTTGTGTTTGGTTTTCTAACCATGCAAACAAACCATGTGTTCATAAAATTAATTATCTAAACTCCTATAAATTGGGAATATCTTATATTTATTAACTTACACCAAAAATAATCACAACCCTATCTAAGATATATTCTATACGGGCTTGCAATAGTGAACTTATATTTCTTTTGATCTTATTCTCACTGGATCAAAGTAAGTTGGTGTTCAGGGAATTATTATAGATGATAAAAAACAACATTTTATTGGTATTCTTCAAGATCTACACTTCATTACATGAGATGAATAATATATCCATCATTTCATATCCATATAAATAATTTTCAATACTATCTAATGATGAATTATTGGATCACTGATAGAATAGTGATTAATATAGAATATTGGTGGCCTTTATCTAATCCATCACAAGTCAAGAAATGTCGGTGGATCCTGAGATGAGAATTGGATTAAAATAAATTATTTTCATTTACATTATTCTTTAATCACATTATAGTACCAAAAATGTAAATAAGTTTGAATAGGTTAGAGGGATCGATGTAATACATGCTCAATCATGTATATTCCTATGAATTCTTATTGTTTTTTATCAATGATTCATTAAACTAACTACATTGAGATAATGGTATGACTTTCTTACCATATAGGGCCTTAAAAATTATTTTGATTACATTTTTTGTTTTCTATATAGGAATAAATATTTTATCATATCTTGAAGTCACATGTTTGTTATGAGTATAAATCACATTAACAACCATTTTTATAGGGTATTATTGTGTGTGTGTGTAACCCATGAGATCAATTTTTTTTTGTTATGAACATTTATATAGGTGGATAATAAGATGAAAATATTTAAACATTATGTGTTTGGTGTGTGATATATTTTAATTGTATTATTCATGGTACCAATGTGATATTTAGACCATAAATGGGCTGATTTACCTAGAGGGGGAGTGTGTTCAAATGCTACCCATTTCCTAAGGACAAGACTAAATTAGATGATGGGGAATTGTGTGGCTTGAACATGTTCAATGTTGGTATTTAGGGATCAATATCGAGAGGCTATATTAGGATGTGATATTGTTATACAATATGACTTGATAGATAGGAATGGGGGGAATGATGACCTTATGTTTCCTAACCTAGATGCATAATGCCTATTCTGATAAGAATCATCCTTGTGGATCGGTCCTACAATTATGATTTTCCCATGACCATTATTATAATAATTCAACTTGGAGTTGATGAATGTATAGTAAAGGTTCGGTTTAACAAGGTTAGTGAAATGATGTTTGTAATTGTATTTTATTCATATGTTCTCATTGTATTTATTATCAATGAATACATCATTAAAATTATATTGATATATGTTATATATACATTAGTAGTGTACAAATATTTCATCATCACTACAAATGTGATAATATTGATTCACATAAATATTTCATGAACTTATATCTTGTTAATGGGAAAGGTCCCTATTATAAGGAGACAAAGTGAATTAGTCATGCAGTTAGAGGAGATGTGTGAAAAAACGCTACACTATTATAATTCAATGACATTAATTTTTTATTTCTAGAAAAGTAGATTTACCCACCTCATTGGTTGTCAATATGATTATCCTTGTATAACATTGAATGCAATCTATTTTAGAACTGACCACCTATACAATGTGGTGATTCTTGTTTCATTGTAATTTTGGTGTGAAAATTTGATTATGGAAATTATTATAAAATTTTTAGTCCACCAATGTTAATTTATACCCCATTAATATTTTAAAACCTCTTGCATCTGTATATGTTCACATGAGGCCTTATATCATGTCCACAAAGGTTCCATTCCAAAAATCCACGATGGGGAGATTCAAAATCGGTCATTATTGATGTAATCATATAATTATTTTTCAATAACAGGTATAATATAATCCACATCCATTAACATATTATGGAAATATTATTTTTTACAGTGTACACATAGGTTTCAATGTGTTTTTATAATAATGATATAGACTTATATATCATATTAAGTGATTCATTAAATAATAAAATGATAATATTAATTCTAGGGAGTAGTACAAATGTCTGTATATCATAATATATGAAATACCATGATTTAATATCGATGGAATTTCAAAGGGAATTATTGTTCTTCATTTAGTGGATGTTTCATTTGTGAATTTGGATTTTTGACTAATGTTACAATTGATTGAATATCAATAAATGATTCCTTTGATCATGGTTTTTTATTTTTATGAAAGAACTATGGGTTCTAGTGAATTCGATGGATGAACGGACACCTGGGATAATAAAAAATGGTGTACCTATAAATTAACATCATGCAACATTTACAGGACGTGAATGTATTTTGCGATGTGCAGTAAGAAATGAAACCGCAGGGGATTGATTACCCAAATTAATTCATAATATGAAACAGGTTATGACACCATGAATTTAGTTCACTTTGGAAAAAATTAACTCATCAAAAATCATATGGGCATGTTATTATTACATGAAACAGGGGGTCAACCCACTTCCCTTTTCATTAAATTGATGGGAGGCATCAATAGGTTCTTGAAATCAAATAATCCCCCCCAAGAAGATTAATTTTTATCTCTTAATTCTAGTGTATTTTTATCTCAATTCATAGTGTTCATTATCTCTTAGTAAGTACTGAACTACCATTCCATATCTTATTCTTTTATGTCGCCCTATTTGGTGCTATTTTCATGTGAGTTAATATATTCTATTTTAGGGAGTTTTATTATTTACCCATTTTCTATTACACTATTTTCATTTAAGTCATGATGTTGGATGGGGGAAGCATCACAGGTGTTAGATATATGGTCTATATATTTTCCCTTATATTCATGGTGTTTTATAAATTATAGTATTGTGTTTCACAACAGATATTCCATGTGTTTCTTGTAAAATTTGATGTAAATAATATAGAACATAATGAACTAATTTTAGAACACATTGTATATAACATTGGAATTGTTGATGGTTATAGACATATAGTTTTAACCCCACCATAAGTGTGCATTCCTTAAATACCATCAGTTTATAATTTTTTTTTCTAATTGGTGCACATGTTGGGGTGTGTTGTCATAGGAAATGAAAACGAGATGATTAATTTGAATGTGGGAGGATGTGAAAGTATAATATTCTATTACCTAGTGACCATATCATCTATTCTGTGGGTTTTCCTACATTCTTATTGTAATAACCTAATGATTTGTGTTGGTATGCAATTTATCTAGGAATATATTATACCATGTTCATGTGTTGTCATTATTGTTTATGAATAGATCAACTTGGCACTAATACACATAGTTGTAAATATCATCTCTTTTATAGGGGGATGATATATGAATAGAATTATATATTCCCTTATCTTTCATTATTCATCTAAGTGTGATGAATGTAAATATCATTTACATGACCATTATATATATACTTGAAATGATAATTTAACATGGTCCTCTTTTATTATTTGTATGCAATTTTATGGATTGTTTATGGATATTTCAACTAATTTATTTCCATTACAGTTTATGATACATGTGTATAGAATCCCATACATTATGTTATAGGTCATGATGTCCCTAGGGATGGACTAACTTACTTTATGATACTGGGAATGGTGTCCAGTATACATTATCATAATAGGAAATGAAGTCCCTCGAGAATGTAGTCCCTTGTATTTAATATAAATTTTATTTTTATTTGATTTTTGAAAACGAATTTCTAGATTAGTGCAAACCGGATGATACACCAAATCACCAAATTCAAAAAACCATGTAGACCAAATTAAAAATGATTCAAAATTCCCAATTGTGGTCAGTGAAAAACCACGGGACCCTGATACTAGATTAGAAAATCCTTGAGTTGTTCTGCCTACACCATCATCACCATCGTACCATAAAAAGAATACTGAAATCAAGTCACCTTTGTAACTGTTTTCATCACCACCCATCGCCAGAGACAGTGACCGGAATAAATGAACCAAGAAGAACCTTTCAAACCCTTCAAAAATACCAACACCACTCACCCTCATCTACATCGTGGACCAAAACTATATAACCGACCAAAGAAAACCTTCATCTCACCTCATAACAATAGTAGAATCCACCATCGAACAGAGATGAATTCCACCGTAGAGAGACGCCACTCGATGTTACCCAGATAACCAAATATCAATGCCATGGTGGTATAGAGTATTGTCATCATCAATGTTATCAACTCTATAAAAGAACACCCATATAATGAATAGTCCCACGGATAAAACAACATCCACAACCATCATCATTAAAAACAAGAATGAAAGGAGGAAGAAAGCAAGAAAAAAACCGAAAAAACAAATTGTGATTGAAACCCTAGGGAGAAACCTTAAAGAAAGGAAACATAGTTGAGATCTAGAACCAGATGAAAATAGATGAATAAAAAAGAGAGAAAGACCATACCAGAATAGAAAATGTAATTGAAAACCTAAGAAGATTGGCCAACTCTAGTAATGACTAGAGAACAATCATCCCTCAAATCTCTAGCCCAAATCCTCAGTGTATCCCATGATCCAAATCTGAACTAGATAAGACTTAAGGAATGTAGGATTAGAGATCAATGAGGAAGATGGAGAGAAAACTGGGGTTCAATCACAAAACTAGGAGATTAAGGTGAGAGAGAAGAAAAACCAAGAGAGACCAGTGCAAAGGAATCATCACAGCCTGGGAAATCTGAGAGTAGCTGTGAAGAGATCACCACTGGGGAAAATGATTTCCTGATGCATGAATATAAATATATGAACATTGTTGGGCATAGATATACTATATTTAGTCGAAGAAGGTATGGTTTTCCATGTGTCCTTAAATACCTTATCCCATAATGTTTATTTTAATTAATTAATTTATTTAATTCTTTATCATTTATTACTACACACAAATATATTTTATATTCTCAGACTAGATTCCTCTAGAAAATATTTGATGTGGACTATATACTATATATCAAATGATTTTTTGGAAACCATTAATGTGCAGAACCAAAGAAATTTATTTTGGAAGTATCATTTTCATTAGACTATGTTTTTTGTTACACTTGTACCTAGGAGTTAGGAGAATAGGACTGATCCGGAGTTCATGATTTTCATGGATATAGCCTTATGGATTATATTATTTTAATTTTATATGTCCTAAATTTTATTAAATGAGGAAATTATTTATCCATAATATCATAACATAAACTAGAAATTCATTCATGGTTGGTACATTTGGTTGTTGGACAATTTATTAGATTTTTTGTTATTAATATTATGTTTAAATTTTTATTCATTTATGTACATATTTTGTTGTCTATAATTTTATCTCTATCAGATATAACAATATGATAATATGATCACAAGGTTATAGTCTCTCCATTGTACAATTATTTGACCGTCACTACAACTTTGTAGCCTCTCACTTACAGGGATGTGTGATTGAGGCCATGTGATTGAAAAGTCAAGCAACTGTATGAGAGTGATCAGGGTTGGTAATTTATAAATTAACATCATATCTTCTTTAACATTGTCATAATATATCAGTCTAGTATATAGGAGAGTTTTAATGTGTTGGTTCTGGGTAAATAGTTGTGTCTTGGAGTGATCAAACCACGCAAGGGGAAACCAAGTGGCATAGGATGGGTCTATTGTTTGTTCTTTTAATTATTACAACTGATTATGATTTCACCTTGACAGAATGATTTACTTTTTTCTATTTTTTATATTTTATTTAATAAATATCCTCATGGACTAATTTAGTAACTAAATAGAATTAATAGAATCATTATATTAATATTTACATTTACATTGCATGCATATTCCATTCCATGTGGTTTCATTATTAAGTTGTATGGTGATTATGGTGCATGATATATGTGATTTATTTAGCATTATTGCCTGTTTAACATGATAATAAGTATACTTTTATTAAGTGATTTATTATCAGGGTTGTTTTATAACATGATATTCTGTTTTTATCATGATTTCATGTACAACATGTTCTTGTGATTATTTTTCGATGTTTAAAAAGAGTTTGTATATACCATACATGGGTTATTCGTCCTTAAGTAGTAGATATCCACATCTACCATTCATTATTCAGTGTTTATATAATATTTTTACAAATATATAATTATTATGATATCATTCATTGTTTTAATTATGAAAAAAAGTGGTTAAAAAAATGGTGATATCAAACTAGGTAATTTTTTCCATCATAGCTTTATTGTGGCATTCTATTTGAATAACAGGTTATAACATGTTTGATCCTTGAAACATTAGTTACGTGGGATCATATGTAAGGGATGAAATTACGTAGGACCAAATATTAAATCAATAATGTGCATGAGATAATTTAAAATTAGAAAATTTAAAACCATATAATTGAACCATTGTCTATGAGATCAACATTCCTTTAGTCTATAGTGTAAATATGAAAACTGTGAAATGTTTTATTTTAAATTAATTTTTTAAATATACATCTTATGCTTGGATAGACTAAATTAGGTCATCCTTGTATTTTAATTCATATAATATATTACCTTTGATGTGTGTTTTTAAATTTATTATCTACAAACATTATGGGACATTTTTATGTTTTTTTTCTTGCACAATTGGTACACTTGTAGGTCACATTGTTTCTTATGATTTATTATTTATCCCCATTGGGGTATAGTCATGTTATATAGGGATTGTTATTTAATGTTTTTGAAACTACCTATATTGGATCACATATAGAATTATGATGGAATCTTACATGACAATTATCTTTCTTAATTTATAATAGTAATATTTTATGATATTTACATATATGATGCGTTATTTAATTATGAATAAAATTACAACATAAAGAGTGTTTTCCAATATATATTGATAATGATGTTTTCATTCACTATGAAAATTGTGAAACCATATTAATAAATAAATTTATAAAAAAATGTAGTTTAAGAGATATGTACCAAAATTTTATAAGATATTGGTTAACAAAGTTATTATTAAAAGGATGTTTGATAATAATATCTTTTGTTCCCTATGTTGTTAGAAAAATAATTTTATTGAGTACCGTTTTCATACAAAAATTAATTGAATTTTTAAAAACATTAAAATTAAAATTTTAAAGAGATAAATATGAATAATGAAATTACTTAAATTAAACATGAGTTGGTATTAATCTTTAACCCATGAGTAAGGGTAGATGAAATGTTTTCCAAAGTTATTCCACCAAATTTGAGAAGGATTATTTCCCCTATGATTTTTAAATATTTCATAGGATGTGTTAAACCTAAAGAATAAGTAGTAGGGCCTCGTGAATCTCCCTGGAGTGACCTTGTTATAGGGAATACAATTTATTATTTAGTACGGGGATGTCCTATTATAGGTATCACCCACCATGTTTTATGAACAAATAAATTCCTATGAATAGCTTCTAAAATTAAGTTTCATTCGTGATTTATTTTCTTGATTAGTAATATTAGATTCTTAAATGTCACCTGGTTCAAATAGGATGTTGTGTGATTTTTGGACCCTAGTTATAGGTTTTATCATCATGTAATTCATTTTTTATGGGTTAGACATTCTTAGGATTCGTACAGACAATAATCATATGAATAGTATCAAGGATATTCCTTTTTACTGCAAAAACACTGGGGTAGTATTAATTGATACACATGGTACATATCCAGTACAAAAAAAATACATAGACCCATATGAGTTTTATTTTACCCGATTAAGACTTTAGTTGTTCTACTATGTCCAAATGTCACTTTTTGGGTAGAGTGACCTAGCAATATAGATGTGTAATTATCTCGGTTCTAGGGGATGTATTTTATAAAATAATCATTTGTTTTGACTGTACAAGTCAGTTTGGTTTGGATTGTAAGTATGATTCTACATCGCAAATGGATTTAACAATGGAGGAGTATCACATGTACATATGAATGTAAATGAAATCTTGTTTGACTTCTAGAGAAAATATTTTCCCCTCTTATTCAGTTGAATTCTTTCCAAAACATGCTTTCCACATCATGGACCAGTTATTAGTGGTCGATGTATAGTGTTCCATTAGATGGGTTCCATTATTTAGTAACTCCATCGACAAGGTTACTCCAATGTGGTGGAGAATCATTTCAAATAGGTTAATAATGTTATTCCAAGTATAGGTAGTGTTACTGTGAGAGGGCCATTTTGGAAATAATCGCCTTCATTTTAATGCCCAAGAAGTGGTGTGATATGAAATGTTTCTATTCTGGTGAAGAATCATGAAGATCATATGGTTGGCAAGGAATGAAACATTTGAAAACATCATTAACCAGGGATAGATAGATGGGGTCATGCATGGGTAATCACATGATGCATCTATAGTAAGGCATCATGATTGGTTAGGAATGTTGGGATGATTGATGCAGTAAAGCACTTCTAATGAAGTCTTCTAAGGTGGCCCAATTATTCATTTCATTGCATAGTTGGGAATGGTTGGATGGAAACCATAATGATAAATTTTATTGGTATATGATGGAATTGTAGTATTTTCTTATTTTTTGATTCATAATATACCGTTATTTTAATCTTTTCTGAGTTATTATCATGCCCTATATCTCTAAATCATCATGTGTACATAGAGGGTGATTTTTGATGATACACGAATCCAAATATTAAAAATCCATTGTGAACATGATTGATAGACACTTTCATAGTTTCCATGATGAAACGATCATGTTAATATAGGCATACTTGGTCCATATTGATACTTGGGTTCCATGGTATAATTTCCATGGGTAGACTCATAGATACTAACCTTTTTCCATTCACATGACTTCTAGGAGGATACCACTTTGGGATATGTAAGTGCATTTGTGATGATGGTGTTTGGATTTTTACTAATGTGTCACTTATTATTGTGTAATATGGAATATATTAGATAGGATCCTTGGACTAAAGTTGATTATTCTATGATTACCATGATTTCTATTTAGATAACATATAATATGTTTTATGGGAGTCGATCTGAAAGTGTTGTATTAGTAATGTTTAATTAATAATGGTATAGATTGAGAATAGAGATGTTCAAGAGATTGTTCAGCCAGGATATGTGGATGTTATTTGGTGAAAGTCGCCTATATATATACTCAAGATGAATAGAATGATATTTGGGGGAAGGAATTGTGGTTCAGTTATTCATGTATAGACTGTCTATGAAATGTGTTTTGCGAATTGACTATTGGAAGTGGAAATTCATTTTTACCTCGTGCTTTATTTCACGAGGTTTTTTGAAACATTTATAGCTTATCACATGTGTGCATTGACAATAATTCATGTACTATTAGTATTTCAATGAAAATATAGTTAGACCAAGCTAAATGAGGTTAAGTTGGAGTAGAATGTTTGATAAATATAAGTATCACACTAAGAGAATCATTATAATTCTAATGGAAGGTTTAGTTATAAAACACTAATGGTGGAGTACCATGGTGCACAATTTCCATTAAATGATATAACCCATTGTAGTAAAATCCATTGGATTTTTAGTTCTAGAGACACTTCACTATTTATGTCTTATGTTAGATACACTATGGTATATGATTACTCAATGTATCAAATTGGTACATAAGCACTAGCTTAATTTCTATAATCTTGTGTACAATATGATAAAAAGTGATTCTTGGAGGTCTATTAGATATATGAAAATAAAATGTGACAATTTGTATGAACATTCAAAAATAGAGTATGTTAGTTGATTTTTCCATTATTCCCTCATGGTTTATTTGGGATAAAAAATTTTATGGTTAGGATATTAGGAGGATCCATGGTATGAACTAGAGGAAATTTCTTACAGAAATTTCATTTTTCCATTATTGGGTAGGTCATTTTGGAATTTTACTTAATTAGTGAGTTAATGAGGGTGTACACATGTAGAAATTATGTATTCAGAAAGGGTTTGTTTTTTATTGGAACCCCTTGTTGTTGAAGAACAGACTATAGGAAGAATTCCATACCCGGATGAGGAAAAATATTGTAGCTAGAAATTTACGTCATGTAATGATTAAATGACATGAATTTGTTTTAGGAAATGAAGAATGTCATGAAATATCATGGGATTAACCCAAGGTATTCATGTCATGTAAATGTATTTCACTTCATGAATTCAGTTCAAAATGTGAAATAGATACACTATGAGAATCATATAGTCATTTCTTAAGAGAAGAGGGGGGAAAATCTCCAATTAATTTTTTATCAAACAGAGGGGAGTTCACCCAAAGGGTCCTAGTAGAAGCTCATCCCCCTATATTATGGTCTTATAGATATCCTCTGTATGATTCTTATATCAATAACTACTTTTATCATTGGTTATCCCCAAGTAATATCTCAACTACCCATCCTTCTTTTCCTCAAATGATTCACCATCTTCGTGCATTTTTTATCTGATCTAATACACTATATTTTCAAAGTGTTTTTCTATTTCCTCATTTTCATTATAAACTTATTTATTTATATATCTATGATAGATGAAATATTCCTCCTTGTTATATGGTATAAGTTCTAGAAATTTTGTAATTAAATCCAGATATTTTATAAAATATGTTGTGGTTCCACATTAAATATTTTTTATGACTATGGTGTAAATGTGAAATTAATTATGCAGTACATAATTAATTAATTCTAATATCCATTAAACATTAAAATAGAATCATTTATTGTAAAAAAATTTGAGTTTTATCTACCCCTAATGTGTGAATTCCATGATTGAATTTAATTAAACTATTTTTTTCTAATAAAACTATATATTGAGTTACACCATCATAAAAAATATAAACCAGTTGATTAATTTGAACCTGGAAGGATGCGACACTCCACGCTATCTTTATCTACTGACCAATCCTTCTCATAAGTTATTTTATAAAACATTATTAAGGAATGAAGATGAAGATTTATAGTTTAATTAATGCTAGAATGTCCTATATTACACCCTTTACATGTATAGTGATTACTATTTATCAATACTTCACATATCCCCTAATACCATTATTTAAACTTTTTCCATCTTGGTTAGTTATAAGATATTTTCAACGAATTCACCATGGACTTCACTATTATTATTAGTTGAATTTTGATTAATGACATGATTATGAACATTGAAGTTATTTTTATACTTCAAACGATAAATGAGAATGGACCTCATTTAGTGTTATTATATTCTGTTATGAAATTATTGTGGAAATGTCAATAATTTATTTCATTTACTAATTATCATACTTGGGCATCATTCCGCATAAATTTTGATACCAGTTATGACCTCCATTGACATGTAATCTGTTACTTTATGATACTAGGAATGAAGACCATTATATATTGTGATAGTATGACATAAAATCCCTTGATCATGGGGACCCTTATATATTATGATACTCCAGAAAGGTTTCCCTTCCTTATGTGGATGTGTTGGTATTAAACCTCGTATCCTCATCAGTGAATGTATATCTATGAAAACCTCTTTTAGATGTATGAATATATATATATATATATATATATATTATTTTATCTGTGTAGATATGTTATTTACTTGGTTGAGGCATGTATGGTCATCCAGGTTTCCTTGGGGAACGTGAACCTGACATTGTTATTTTTATTTATTTATTTATTTATTGCATTATATGTTATATTTTCACACATCTAGATATTAAAATAGTGGATTGTAATGATATAGATGCATTATGTGGTAGTTTATTGATTATATCTCACACCATGGTAGATACACCATTGAATTGGGGTACCCTAACAGACCTCAAGGTTACATGATCAGGTTCATTGGACTATGCCTACATTATACACATGTACATAGGAGTTATGTGTATAAGAATATGCTGAAGCTCATGATGATCAATGAGATATCCTTGTGAATTTTATTCATTTCATTTTAGATGTTCTATATCAAATTTATCATTGCCTATTTTTTCTTTTATATCATAACATCATGTAAACAAACATGCACAATTTGTACTATTGGTTTTAGTCCAGTGTATTATGTATTAAGTTATTATTAATATCATCAACATCTCATCCATTTATATTATTCCAATGTTGTTATTGATATATATATATATATATATATATGATATGAAAATGTTCAACTCTGACCATGAGGGAATATTCTCCCCACTATACCATTAGTTGACCCTCACTGATAGTCATCATCCTATGGAATATGGGGAGGTGTTCTTTTGTCATGTGACTAACTAGTCCTACTATGGTCTATAGAATGAACCGGTTCAGGATGTTACAAAATAAACAATGAAATTTATAACATGTGTAATTCTAATCTGTGGGTATTTATCCATAATATCCCTTCATTCAAATTGACACATTAGAACTATATTAGAAAACATTTCAATGAATCATGTTCCCTCAAAACCTAAAATTCATATATCATATTTCTTATAATAGTAATATTCCTAATAGGAAACATGAATTATATATACTAATTTATTCATATTATTTTTATTATCTCTTTTACGTATATATCTTCTATATTATTACAATGAAACAAGTACAAAAATGACTATATAATGATCCTTTTAAAATTATTAAAACAAATCATGTGATAAAATATATATTAATACTAGTTATGATAAATTTATGAAATAGAATATACACTTTCATATTTTTCTGTGTAACCAAATATAATATATATGTAACATCCCAATATTTTAGAATATATCTCTTTAAATAATGTTAATTTCATCGATAGTATAAATTTCATGCAGTACCGAGTCCAATCGAACAATTATGTTTGATTAAAATATTATTATCAAAATGTGGCCATTATAACATAGTTGTTAAAATAGTGGGTATTTATATGACTTTATAAATTTTGAAAAGTATATTGTTTACATGTGTATAAATAATTTCATTGGTTATCAGTTAATTCTGAATGAAAATAAAAACAAATTTAGAGTAAAGGATGCGATATTTCTAAAAAAAAGTTTCACACAATATATTTTTATTTTAATAAACTATATTAATAACTATTGGTGAACTATGTAACTGAGATATATATATATATTATAAATTCAATATAATTTTTTAACATTAATCAAATATATTTTCGATGCATATGATAAAAATAAATATACTATTATGCATAAAAATTGTATATTGGTAAAATAATTTTTCTCACTTTGTGAAAGTATAACAAAAATAATATATTAAAAATATAATTTTTTTTAAAAAAATGATCTTGTTTTATGAAATATTATTAATAAATTTATTATAGATTGAATTTTTGATAATTTTTTGAAAGAATTAGTTTCTTGTGAATAGTTAAAAAATACAAGTTTTTTTAAAACATCCTTTTTGTTTAAAGAAATTAAAATATATAACTGAATTTAAATTATTTATAAAATTAATATCAGTTCAATTATAATAAATTTTATCCAATTTTAGACATTTTAACCTAATATATTTTTAATTTTTATATAAAATCATTTTATGCGTAAGAAAACATTTCATTTGGAGAATTATTTTTTAGTCACATCTACAGATTTAGTATTATATAAAATTATTACAATTATGTGAATTTAATTTAAAAAAATGGATTTAAAATTTAGAATCATAATGATTAATATTTTCTATTATGGTTAACATAATTTTATTATAAAATGAATGGTGAAAAAATAAAAAATTAATTATTTTGATTAAGGCTAAAAATGGTTTACCGATAGGTTAATCTAAAATTAATAGGGTTTTAGATGACCGAAGAAATTTCTACTTGCAATTGGATTGAAATGATTACACTGTATTTTATCAAATTCTTATTAAGATTATTTTCAGTGGATTCTTTGAGGTGAAAAATGGTGGAGATATTTATTTATTTAAAAAATACCAAGTGTGTCCTCTCCCCCACTTATAAAAGGGTACCTCATTCCTTTCCTACCCAAATTTTGAAATAATCACAACCCAATTAATACCTAAAAGAACCATTCCTTAAATACATAAAAATATCCTATAAGACTTTTTTTAATCATACATATATTCTAGTATTTCTTTTGGAGTAAACCTAAATAATTTTTTTTGAAATGGAGTTAACATTCCTAATTGAGTGTTTTATTTTATATTACATCCACTTAATTAAAATATTATTTAACCATTATGATATAATAGCCAAATTATTTTCCATATATTGAGATTTTTTTTGTTATCTTAATGAACTATATCTCTATCATCTTCCCTCAAATGGGTAATGAAACCATTGATCATGTGTACAGTGGACTACAACTTCATCAATTGACATAATCCACGTTCTATCACCATCTCCAATAACATAGTATAATGCTGGATTTAATATATTTATATTATATTTATAAAATAATTTTACATATTTAATTATGAGTTCACATATTCCTTCTAACATTTCATTATGCGTGTGATATGATAACATCACTCGTGTGTATATATCATACTACGTCCTCACGAAGTGATGTGATATATTTTTTACATATGATTTAAAAGGATGGAAAAAAATTTAATGAATATATGCTAAATATAAGTTATCATAATGACTCTATAATTTTGAACTGTTATTTACCATTATTTCATTCCATCTGTTAAAAATTCAAACAAGGTTCATGTGTATATACAACCTACTATCTCCATGAATGGTGTAACCCATTTTCCAATCTCTAACTTCTATGAATGAGTTTAAATATGAAAATAATTAAAACATATATGATATTCATATAAGAAATAAAAGTATGGATATCATGTAACCGTGATCACAATATAATGTTTGAGAGAACTAAATGAAAACATATATGAAAAAATCATTTACCACCTAAAATGGTTATTTTGACAATAAATCCTTAATAAACATGTTATAAAAGACTATATGTAATCTATATATGGAATGATATATATGATAATGGGTTTTTAATTGATATATAATAAAATATTATTTTTTATATATGAGGTTTGAACACGTACGAAGTAATTTGGACATGTTTTATGGATTTCTCAGCTAACTATTACTTATGTGAGACATATTCTATATTAATCACATATTTATTTTCTGTAGTGAATATAATTCCCCCATTGATATGTTTTATAATAAATATATTTATCATAATGATATTAAATAATTTATTTATAGTTATTTCATTCATGTATCCTATGATTCAAATGTTACCAAATTGGTAATGGTTTATTTCTAAATGTCAACATTATTTAAGAATGATTTGGTTTTTGTCTCCCACTGAGGAATTATATTATATTTTATAATTATACCATGATATTCTAATATCCACTATTTATGAATTATATTCTCATTTTAGAGTATATTCTTCCAATATTTTGTACATAAAATGTTTTAGAAACTGTTTTTTATAAAATATGTCATTATTTCACACTTCGTTCGAATTTTTTTTTCTATATCAATGTTTTATAATAAATGATTTAAATAATTTCTAATAATATCCTATTATTATATAATATAATTTTTATTCACATTATAATATTTATTAAATTGATGAAAATGAATATTCTAATCCCTTTTTAAATGACGCACTTTTTACAACAATCTTAAAGAAATGTTTTATTTTAGCTTATATGAATTGTACAGATCATCCACCATCATGAAATATAATTGAATTGAATATTAATATACATTATTTCATGTCATTTTTAAATAAAAGATTTTTCATAATGTTTTTTAAATATCCATTCTTATTAAATTGTATTCAAAATTGATGGGTTATTTTTTCCAGGAATGCTTTAGAAAGATTGTTATGGTATTCCAAATAATCAATCAAATCAATAATTATTTGGATTATTATACATTATAGATTCATTATAATTATTCCATGATTATTGTTATCTATATGTTTTATGATTAGTTTGAATAGGGGTATACTATTTTTATACCACTATCTTTATTAATATAAATGATTTATGATTATATTTATTAATTTGGGGAATTAATAACATTTAATGTGATATATTCATAATAAAAAAATTTATAATGATTTTTTGTCCACATTCATAGTGGATATTTATTGGAAATAGTATGTTAATGGAACATCCTACTATGTCCCCCCCCCAATGTATCAGTTGGTCTTATCATAATAACTATTTCGGGTGTATCGATGAGGCATTTCCTATTTATATAAAATTTCATCGGATGGGGATTGATGGTATCTTTTGGATGTCTGAAGTTATGTATTTACTCATTATGATGTTATTTATGGATTTCCATGTGATTATGTGATTAGTTATCATATAGAAGGATATGTCTAAAGATTATGTGATTATGTATATCACATTATTTTATAATCACGTATTCCTAATATATTATTCTCAAAATATTTATTTAATGGAATGTGTTTTCCAATATTTATCGTTAAATATTTATTACTCTCATATAATCATGATAATTTCCTATATACATAAACCTTACTGTGAATTTGAGCTCACCTCTTTCATTTGATTCCATTTTCCAAAATTTCCTGAAGTCTTTAATGATTAAAATACAGGGGTATACTGAAGGGTATAATGGTGTTCTCAAATATGTTATTCTGTTTTATTTTAATTTTTAAAATGTAATATTAGTTTCAATTATAAATCGAGATTGAAAATAAGGCTAAACTATTAATTATTTTGTGATGTAATTTTTTGTATCATTCATAAATGTAATAATGGGACCACCAACCCTTGGATACTATGGTTGTGGTTTTTACAGTTGGTATCAAAGAAATCATATAAGAAAGAGTGGGAAGTTGATTTAAAAATGAATTAATTTTGGAATATATCCCAATGACTACCTTTGATGAAATTTAAATTTATAGGATAACATATTAATGTTTTGGTAATACATGTATTATGTGGTTTCCATAGAACTAACACCATGGTTACTTTAACAAGTTGACACTGTTTTTGGAATAGAATCATTTAGGGGTAATAATTGAAAAAGGAGTTGGTTTGAGTATATATAATCATCATTTAAGAGCATAGTGGTTTTTTCACATACACATCCCTTGGATTTACACTAACAATGTCTAGTTGTTGGTTAACTTCCATTATATTTACAAACCATTATAAAGGTATTTAAAATAATTTTTCATTTGGGTAATTTTCCAATGGAACCATGTTTTTGATTTTGAGATTCGATGAGTATAAATTATTCCAATTATGTTATGTGTTTCCCATGTATTAGGATGATAAATTATGTTTTATAAGTTTATGATCTAATATAGGGATTGAAATTAAATATAAATGTTCCTCCATGGATGTAATGGGAACAATATAGGTTCACATAATACATATAGGGACTGCCAAACTAAGAAATATAATGAACCTAAAGCTGGATCAAGAGATAGAGCTTATAAAATTAACCATATTTGGGTAGATGAATCAAGTTATGACCAACAAACATGTCCATATAGAGTATCCTAATTTTCCATGTTAATGATTAACTTTGATAGAACATTTTATTCATTATAAAGGTCTATTTATTTATGGGATTATTAATCCATTTTTAGTAGAAAATTGATAAATTACTAGGAAAATATTTTCATACACTGGAAATTAATGAAAGGGAGATAGTTTTCATGAAATTTAATCATCTCCTAGGGGATGTGATAATTTTTGGATAATTATTCACAAGACTATGGATAGAGAATAATTATCAAACATAGAGTGGAAGGATTTTAGGTAACTCTATATGGAGAAATATTTTCTTTATTTTAAATGTGAGCATATGGAGAGAAAATTATCTTGTCGGAGACAAAATGAAGATTGAAATATTTTTATGTATGAATCCAACATTGAAAGGTTATATAGGCATGTTGTAGACATTGATTGTAATCAGACTACCAAGATTGAAATTTTTTAATGTGATTAAGAAATTCCATCATTGGTCACTTGTATCTGATTACATTTCATCATATGAGGAAATGTTTTCATGTTCTATCAATATAGAGTAACAATTTCCAATGTGATATGTCCTCAAAACAAAGTACAATAAAAATATAGTTACTAGGAACCTTATAAAATGAAATATGGGAAATTAGAAAAAGTAAAGAAAGAATTTACAATTAGTGATGGAAAACCATATTAATTTTTTGGTTTTGAATGAAATTTTCCTTCAACTTTGGAGACGAATTCCATATCGTATGTGAATAGAATGAAATTGAATAATCCTTGAATGTTTATTTTTTATCTTTCATAAGATAGGGAACTATTAATATGAATATTCAAAGAATCAAGATAATATACCATAGAATAAGTTGAGGGGTCAAGGTTATGTTTATCTTATTACTATATATGATGTGGAATGATTAAAGAGATTGTGAATTTGGAAAAAATTATTATCTTGATGAAGTATTTTATCTATGAAATTACTATTACAAGAATCATTAAATGTATTATTACTAAAATAAAGAATTATTTCATGAGGATTTGAAAAAATATGATTAATGGTACTGATAATAATGAAATGTGATTTAGTTATATGGTGATAATCATGGGGAATACATTAGAAATGGAATTCTAACCCTTATAATTTTAATGATATTAAAATAAAAATGATATAATCAGATTTTTTATTATGATAATATAAATAGGGTAGTATTGATAAATTTAGGACAAATTAATATTTGATGCGAACTTCATTAATCATGGAGTTTAATAACGTTTTTGATTTATAAAACATATTGAATATGGATAAATTTATGTTTTGGAATCGTCATTTTCTTCAATAAGGTTTTTTGGTAATTTGGGCAATTAGCATGATTCATGAAAATATAAAATCAAGGAATTTAGATGTTTGGTATGTGACATTATTAGTTACATTATAGTTTCTAAGGATAAATATCTGATCAAATATTTATAATTTATGGGGGTTTTTTGTCAAAAATATTTTGTTATATCATTATAGTTAACAATTTATGGATAGGTTAAGTCAAAAATTTGGTTTTATATGATAATATGTGTTATACATAATGGTTTTGGTAAATATTTATATTCAGATGGATTGAATTATGGTTCTTATAATTCATTTTATTTTAATATTATTGCTCTAGGGATGAAATATTATTCTTCGTTTCATGGAGTAAGAGATGATGTATAAATTTAGTAAAGAACAACCAAAATAATTAAGTAAGTAATTTTCCTTGCGATCAATATTTTAGGGGCTTAGATCTGTGAGGATCAACATTATTCATTTTTTCAAAGACCAAGGTGTTCAGAGTGGTTTCGAATGATTTTTGGGGTAGTTCAGTTGCTAGAAGACGGAATTAGAGAGCTTTATGCTGTGAAAGTAAGTTACATGATGTGATATATGGTTTCAAAATTTTTATTTTTTCCGATGTTCGTCAAAAAACACATCGCCTTATCAAAAAAAATTTTCAAACCAAAAAAAAAAACACTGTGAAACCATATTTTACATCTTTTATCCTTTTTTCCGGACGTGAATCTCCCTACATCCAGCTTCTAGAAACCGAACTACCCCAAACATCTTAAGAGCCTCATCTGAACACCTCTATCTTCAAAAATATTAAAATTATAAATCCACATAGATTTGGGACCTTACATAAGATACCTATAAATAAATTCTAATCCTAAATAATCCAAAACCACCTTGGAGAGGAAATAGAAAAAAGGTTCATCTAAACAACCCCTCAAGAAATCTCTTAAATCTTTCCACTATAGGAGATCAACTGCATCACTAGTGGAACAACAGAAAAATATGAAGAAACTAAAACCATCTCCTAAAATATTTATTGGGATAGATACCTATCAAAATAGAGAAATCCACAATGAGAATCAATAGAAATATATGTCATAACCATAAAAGGACTAAAACCACCAAACAAACAGATATAAAAGACAAGAGCTAATCGTCAAACAAATCAGAGTAATGAGTGCGTATCTATGACTCACATTCCTAGGAACTCTCCTCAATGACACTATTTTTCCATAAGACATGAACTGATGGGATTTCATGACCTTACATCTCCTTTCCTGGAGGCCCAATATCTCTATAGGCCGATCCTCTATGGTATCATTATCATCAACATCAATCTCTCCCTAATTTATGAACTGAGAGTCTTCCTCAAGATAATGATAGAGCAGAGACACATGAAAAATATCATGTATCTAGCCCCTCCATGGGGGAATTTGTATCTGATACATTGTGGCTCAAATAAAATACAACTCCTCAAAAGGCCCAACAAGCTAGGGAGAGATCTTATCCTCATGAAAAAACCATTACTTACCATGATGGGGAGGCACATTCCTAGAACACATGATTCCAAACATAGAACCGATGAGGTCACCTCCGATGGTTGTTATAGTATTTATGATGATCCTACGTGACATTCACCCTATCATGAATAACATAAATCATATCTATTATATTCTTTACCTGTTTCGGCCTTGGAATTGCCGACTCTCTGACCCCAGTCGAGCACAATGTAGAATGGAAATGTAGGCCATACAGTGAATCAAATGTTATCGTACCGTTGGGGTAGTGAAACCTATTATCTACTAAGGGAATGTGCCTCATACAAGAACCTAAAAATTCCAAGACAGAATATTGAAACATGTACTCAAGAGTCTGGATAGCCTTCTATATCTGACTATCCTTCTAGGAATAAAAATTATTTCTAAGACATTTCTAAAAACCAAAATCATTCTGGAGACCTCTCCACAACATATAGGTAAGAAAAGGTTGTCGATCAGAGGTTATATTCCTCTTGAATCATTGAAACATCAAAACGTCGTCCAGATACTACCTCACCAAAACCTCTACTGATCATGACTATTTGATCATGATAGAGTGGGATGATTTTTTCAAATGATCCCCTACAACCCATATAGAATCATTACCTCCTTGTGCATGAGTTAAAATCAAAACAATGTCCATCATGATGTTCTCAAACCTCTACTGAGGAACAACTAATGTCACGACCCATCCTCAGGGTCCATGCCGTGACTACCCCAAGCCCTCTATCCATAGTCCATGGGCTAGCGACTAGCACCAAAGGTGTAAATCCTGATAACTGGGAAGACATTGCCTTTATACAAGTAAAAAAACACCACAAAGTACAAGCAGAAGTAAAATACTAGGTACAAAGAAAGTGCTGAAAAGTAAATGGCCCAGAATACAAACCCACCTGAAAATACAGCTACAACTAAACAAAAGAACAACAGAAAAAGGCAGCAGCTGGAAGAAAGGAAGTAGCTCTTGGGTCGTCCTCCTCGGATCCTACCTGAAGGGTAGGTAAAGATAGTGAAACCCCTGGATCGTCCACCAAGGATCCTACCTGAATGGTAGTTACAGATAGCATAGAGCCTCAATGCTCTCGCTCGTCAACCCCCTCCGAATGTCATCTCGTCGTGAAGTCCACATCCGGATACCGTCCAGTCCTCGAACAGTCGGCCTCCGTCAGCACTGCCCGTCATCTGCAACCAACAAAACGAGGTGCGGGCATAGCCCTTGTAGGGGTGAGTATAACGATACATAGTAGGGACCTAGAGAACCTCAAGGTATCACTAAAACCAAAAAGGATAACCAAAAAAAGATCATAATAGATAACCTCTACATAGGTATATGCCCATACATATACTTAAGTTATCATGTAACCCATCTCAATCATGATGAAACACATGATTATGAAATAATCGGATAACCACTACCCAGGTATATGCCCATAAATATACTTAAGTTATCAAGTGACCCTTCTCAATCATGAGGTAAACACAAAGGTCAAAGATTCAGCTCAAACCAGGATTTTCATTATTGAAATCGTAACTGCTGATGACTCCATCTCTGGAGTGTACAGTGATCCTGTCACAACTCCGAGGTACTTCTCACTAACTTAAGACTGCTGAGGTACTCCTCCTGTCGAGTACCGCGGGTCTTCCACCTCACACATTAGTGCTCCTCCGCAATGGGCCTGCCACCTCACACATTAGTGCTCCCCCTCATAGGCTACGGAGGTACTCCTCCTGTTGAGTACCACGGGTCCGCCACCTCACACAGTAGTGCTCCTCTGCCATGGGTCTGCCACCTCACAAAGTAGTGCTCCCCACTGGTCTATGCTAGTCACTCCAAATCGAATTGGACAAGCAGTCATCGGTCACAGCCAGCTACACAGTCTCCGTACTCTGTATCCTCGTCTCCGGGAGGGTTCGATCCATGAGCTACAAGGCGATACTCCAAGTGTCACAAGTCCCACTATGAAGTATCTCAATGGACCGCCTCGTCCTAGGGGTCTCAACACAACAGACGGCACGTCAATCGGATGCTCGGTCAGTGAGTTATTAGCCTTTTCGTCCCAGGGACCCGGTTGGTTTCGTGTGAGAACCAACCCAGCCATATCTAAACTGTACCCCGAACTCTCATAGGGTATACCCATAGGGACCATTTCTCAACGTGATCACTAACGCCGCTGACGGTTCGTCAAACGGACATCCAGTCTGAAAGTTATCAGATTTTCCGTTTCAAGGGCCCGGTTGGATTTCGGGTGCAATCCAACCCGGCCACTAACCAACTGAATCCAAACTCAAGCGAAGTATTCCAAATGATCCGTCTCATCAAGAGGAAATCAACGAGACATACGATGCGTCAATCGGACGCCCGGTCTGTGAGTTATTGGTTTTTTCGTTCTAGGGGCCCGATTGGTTTCGTGAGCAAACCAACCCGACAGCACTCCGACGGCATTCAAACCTAGAGCGGAGTAAGCCAAAAGTTCCGTCTCATCAATAGGAATCCAAAAAAGTCGACGGGACGTCAATCAGACGTCCGAAGATCAAGATATAAGCGTTTCCGCTCTGAGTGCCCGGTTGGTTTCGTATCTGAACCAACCCGGCTGAACCCAAAGTTTTCCGAAACCTTGAGTGTAATATACCGAAATGACCGTCTCTACCCAAAGATCGCTACGCAACTAAAGGTATGATGATTGGAGGTCCGTAGCCCAAGATATGGGCAAACGACCTAAAGTGATCCGAAAATGGGGGGTCTAGGCCCGGTCTGACCCGACCTAACCCACCTGGGTGGGCCCGAACCGGGCGACCCGACCCGGGTCTGGGTCCGACCCCGCAGGACGCGGCCCTGCCCAGTAGGGCGCGGCCTAGCCCGGTCTTCCCACGCCGGCCCGGATCGGCCGGGTGATCGCTGGCTCGGCCAGAGATCGGGCGCTCTGCGGACACGGCGCGCGTCGCGTCCCCCATGAATCCCTCACGGCCGTGGGATCCACACGATCGCCGCCGCGGCTTCAGCCGCGGCGGTTTCTCCAGGCGGCGCGCCGGGGCACCGCCGCCTCCGAGCAGCCGGCTGCTTCCTTCGGCCGCCGGCGCCGCCGTGCCGGTGACCCGCACCGCTGGTGGTGTCCGCGGGCCACCGGAGTTGCTCCGGTGGTCCGTTTTCAATTTCGCCTGCGTCGATACTCATCTCGGGTCCCGTTCTTCACTACGGAATCATCAAATCATCTTTGCGGCCCATTCCGTCAATACCCGTCGATCCGCACGTCAAAAGAAAAAATTTCGGAGTCTTCGGTTCACCTACGCGGCCCCGACTACCACCACACTTTCGTTCTTCCCGAACGGCGCGGTGTGACGGTGCCGTGCATCCTTGCCGCATCCCTCCAGGTTCTCACGTTGTGTCATCGCACCGTGCCAACATCTTCCGAACCGCAACAACATAACAACAAAGGGGGAGGAGGGTCGGCCGTGTTCGTGCAGTCCGACCTCCTCCCGTTAAGTTGATAATAAGCGGCCCAAAAAAGGTGAGGAACGACAAAGGATGTTTCATGAACAAGAAGCAATGAACCCCTACCTCAACGTTGTCATCGAACGTGAGTTTTTCGCAGAAATAACCATCGTGGAAGAAGAGGATCGTCGCGTCGTAGAAGGGGTGTCACGGAAGAAGCGTCGTTGTCGTCGCGGAATACGGCATTTCGTAGTCAACCTCAGAGTATTTGGCGTTCTTCGTCAGATATCGGTGTGTTCTTCGCGTTCTTCGCGTTCTTCGTCGAAGAAGAATGATTTCCTAAAAATCCTCACCATGCAACAAGTTCTCCCAGAAATAAAATAAGAGTATACTTATTTTATTGATTCACAATCCAACCATTTAATATTCAAAAACGAAACGAAACAAACAACTATTTCGATGAATTAATTGTAATGATTTAACCGCCCAAATTGATGAGGCGTTTCTTAACCAAAATAAATGCACGGTTGACCTCACTAAAAAGGGGGGTGCAGGTGCGTTAATTAGGGGGAATGAAACGGTGTGGCTCGTGCGGGCCCCACCTCACAAATATCCTACTATGTGGATAGGATATTTTGGGTCCCATCTTATCTTCATAACATAGGTTAAGACTGATTTAAGTAAAATAAAATAAAATGTTGCACCACTTTTATTTTATTTCTTACTTAACTTCAAAAATTAAAAACCACACCTGAGAAAACGCAACTCCGAAAAACGTGTTTCTAAGAAATTACCGGCGCTGATAGTCCATTGGTGCCCTCGGAATTCGATTCCGATCACCGGTTCAAAAGTTAGAAAAACCCTCTCATTCGTTCACTGAACATCCCCGATCTAATCTTCGGAAATTAATTCCGGGCACACAGGGCCTCGGAATGAGGCGCCGTCAGAAACAGCGTTCTTGTAAAATTTCAATGAAAATTAAGAAAAAATTTTCCTTGAAATTTTCATGTCTTTACATTACTCCCACCTCAGGGCTTTACGTCCTCGTAAAGTTTTAACACAAAAAAGGGTTAGAAAAGCGGTACTGAGCATGCATATGAGCCTTCCACTCCCATGTGCTTACCTAGAGGTTCCCGTACTACTAGTGAATGTGCTCCCAAGGAATCGACCGTCCTCGTAGGACCCGCTCCTGTCGATCCTTGATCCCCACTTGATCCTCCATGAAATACACCCCATCGCCAAAGTCCAGCTCCTCATGGTCGATGAAAAGCGAAGGGTCGAGCCTGTATCTCCTCAGTTGAGATACCTGGAATTCGTCGTGCACCTGCTGAAACTAAGGTGTGTGGGTCAAGCGGTAAACCACCTCGCCTACCCTGCTGAGGACCTAAGAAGGTCTGATGAACCTCAAAGACAACTTTCCCCCTTGGCCACATCTCCGTAATCCTCGTCGAGGTGAGAACCATATAAGGACGTGATCATCATCCTCGAACTCTAGAGGTCTCCAATTCCTGTTAGAACTGGAACTCAAAAAGACTGCTGCCACGAGGTTAAGGTTGACAGACTCAAGAGTGATGAGTTTATCATGTGCTACCTGGGGTTTCCTTTTCACCGACCAAGGAGAACACATTCCGATGTCGTAGTTAAACAACAAACTTTTCCCCTAATACCATGAATTTTTTTTGTATGAACTGTGATTGCCCAGTCCATACTCAAACCAACGTCGTAAGGCCTCGACGCTGCCATCAAGATATTCCAACCGAAACTGTCGCCCTATGGGTCTGAACACGCTGTCGGCATAAGTGTGATTATCGAGTCTTCTCCCAAGGTATCTCCAGACGTGAGGGTCAAGTCTACAACTTACAAGAAACTCTAGGTCTGGGACAAGATTTGTGGAAGGAAGGAATGATTCATATCGACGTCTGTTACTACGGAAGCTAGTAGTGGATACAAACTATCCCTTGAATCATTCATAGAACCATTGCGTCACTCTCCCTGATCGCAAGAACCTACTCTCTTCCCCTGCCCTCCAGCTCCCTGAGCCTGGTGGGGAAAACTAAGGTGGGTGGTTTTAGAATGTTAAAATGTACACCACCACATGCTGCTCTCCTAGCTCTGCCACCACGTCTGCTGCTTCGCAGACTCATCGCTCCTTAAAGCTTCCACTTTTTGAAACATTTAACATGCCCGAGTCTCTAAGACTGGTGCCAATTTCCTATTTCTTACTGCACTGTGCAGTCTTCATCTTCTCCTGGATTATCTGAACATTCTTTGCCTATGATCTGAAAGAGATGCTAAAATTTTTCCTTTTCCGAAAAGAGAAACTCGGTCTCATCCCCAGGATGAACCACACCCATTGCCTAATACAGTCAATCCTGACATGAATGATGAATTCATTCCATGGATGACGTCGTAAGGCCTCGACGTAACTACCAAGAGATCCAACTGTCACTCTCGCCTCCAAGGGTCATGTCACACTGTTGGCATCAGTGTGAGGTCACTGGGTCTCCTCTAGTAGAAATCTCGAAAGGGAGTATCAAGTAAACAGTCATAACCATGACCACTTAGTATCAACCAAACAAAAGTACAGGAAAGCAAACATCACAATGATAAGTTTCTTTTCATTATTGCAGATCATAGTACAAAGACACGAATACAACAGAAACATGGAACTAGAAGTACAAGGGACGTATCCACTAGTTCCGCTCCTGTACACCGGCTCCCAGAGCTCTACTACCTTGTCCACTGCTCGGCTGTTGCTCAATCACTTGCCGCTGCTTCTGGCTCAGTGGCTCCTCCAACGCCTGTGGATCTACTGTACGAGGAGTCAGATAGTCACGTACTGCATGAGAAACACTGTCCGTTTCTGGAATTCCTAGCCCTGACTCCACCCTGGGTGCCCCGTACTACTGATTCTATAACCCGAGGTCGCCCACCTACTATTCTGGTCCTCTTGGACCTCTGCATCATCTATCTACTGCCCAAAAATGACTCAGCTACTGATTGAAAACCCTGTGGAAAAGGCAGAATCTCATGTACATGCTCGGGGTGTAGAGATACTGGCACAAACTCCACTCTGAAGAAGGTCTCGAAGTCTTCCCATGTGAAGGTCATCCCGTTGCAAAACTAGAACAAGTTTCTCCACCACCTTCCTGCTACTGCTTGAAGAAGGCTGGCAGCAAAGATCACCATGGAGTCTTCAGGCGTCCCCACTAGCCTGGAGACTCTCACCACTACCTCTAGCAAATCCCCAGCCGCTTGTGGGTCCGTATCTCCCCAGAACCTAGGTGGGCTCTGGCGCAGGAACTCGTGCAGCGCGCTCAAGTGGTGTGCATCGCCTACTACTGGGGCTGGTGGCATCGGTGGCCCAACATATGGTAGTACCGCTGGTGCCTCCGCTAGTGCCTCAACTGCAAGAGAGACATGTACTGAAGCCTCGTCACTTAGCAGGCTGTTAGTACGCACATCCCTCTGGGCTCTAGCTGGTCGTCCGTGAAAAGGAATCCTGAAGGAAACAACGTGACACGTTCAAACGATTTATACCTAGTGAGATGAACTGGTTTGAGGTGACTTTTTTAAAACTTATGGAAACACACACGCAATCACTGTTTTCGTGCACATTCAGAAATCAGTTGTCAGGGTCCTGTTGTATGGATACGTCGGTCGCTCTCACCAACACTGGACTCCCTGAACTGAAAACCACACTTGGTACTCTTAACACTATCTCTTCACAAAAAGAAAATATCAGAGTTATAAGATATGTGGTAGAACCGCCTCCTCTGATACCAATTTCTCACGACCCGTCCTCGGGGTCCGTGCTGTGACTACCCCAAGCCTGCCTTCCATAGGCTAGGGTCCGGTGACTAGCACCAAAGGCGTAAATAGCGATAACTGGGAAGGAATTTCCTTTATAAAATTAAAAAAACACCACAGAGTACAAGCGGAAGTAAAACACTAAGTACAAAGAAAGTTCTGAAAAGTAAATGGCCCAGAATACAAACCCAACTAGAAATACAGATACAACTGAAGGAAGTACAACAGAAAAATACAATAGCTGGAAGAAAGGAAGCATCTCTTGGGTCGTCCTCCTCGGATCCTACCTGAAGGGTAGGTACAGATAGCGCAGCTCCTGGATCGTCCACAACAGATCCTACCTGAAGGGTAGGTACAGATAGCGCAGCTCCTCAATGCTCTCTCTCGTCAACCCCCTCCGAATGTCGTCTCGCTGTGAAGTCCACCTCCGGATACCATCCAGTCCTCGAACACTCGGCCTACGTCAGCACTGCCCATCACCTACAACCAACTCAATGAGGTGTGGGCATAACCCGTGAAGGGGTGAGTATAACGATACTCAGTAGGGACCCCGAGCCCCTCAAGGTCTCAATAAAACCAACAAGGATAACCACAAGAAGATCTCAACAGATAACCTCTACTTAGGAATATGCCTATACATATACCTAAGTTATCATGTAACCCATCTCAATCATGAGGAAACACAAGATTATGAAATAATTGGATAACCACAACCTGGGAATATTCCCATACATATACCTATTTTATCAAGTGACCCTTCTCAATCATGAGGTAAACACAAAGGTCAAGGATTCAGCTTAAACCAAGATTTTCATTATCGAAACCGTAACTGCTGATGAGTCCATCTCTGGAGTGTACAGTGATCATGTCCCAACTTTGATGTACTGCTCACTAACCTAAGACTGCTGAGGTACTCCTCCTGTCAAGTACCGCGGGTCTGCCACCTCACATAGTAGTGCTCCTCCGCCATGGGTCTGCCACCTGACACAGTAGTGCTCCCCCTTATAGCCTACAGAGGTACTCTTCCTGTCGAGTACCGCGAGTCTGCCACCTCACACAGTAGTTCTCCTCTACCATGGGTCTTCCACCTCACAAAGTAGTGCTCCCCACTGGGCTATGCTAGTCACTCCGAATCGAATCGTACAAGCAGTCATTGGTCCCAGCCAGCTACACGGTCTCCGTACTCTGTATGCTCGTCTCCGGGAGGGTCCGCTCCACAAGATAAAGGTCGATACTCCAATTATCACCAGTCCCACTAATAAGTATCTCAAAGTACCGCCTCGTCATAGGGGTCTCAACGCAACAGACGACGCGTCAATCGGACACCCGGTCTGTGAGTTTTAGCCTTTTCATCCCAGGGACCCGGTTGGTTTCATGTGCGAACCAACCCGGATGTATCTCAACTGTACCCCGAACTCTCATAAGGTATACCCATAGGGACCGTTTCTCAACGGGATCACCAATGCCGCTGACGGTACGTCAAACAGACGTCCAGTCTGAAAGTTATCATCTTTTCTGTTCCAGGGGCCCGATTGGATTTTGGGTTCAATCCAACCCGGCCACGATTCAACTAGATCCAAAACTCATGCGAAGTATGCAAAAGATTCCGTCTCATCACGACGAAATCAATGAGACAGACGACGCATCAATCGTACGCCCGGTCTGTGAGTTATTGGTTTTTTCGTTCCAGGGGCCCGATTGGTTTTGTGAGCGAACCAACCCGACCACAGTCTGAAGGCATCCAAACCTCGAGCAGAGTAAGCCAAAAGTTCCATCTCATCCAGAGAAATCCATCAAAGTTGACAGCACATCAATCAGGCGTCCGGAGCTCAAGATATAAGTGTTTCCGCTCTAAGGGCCCGGTTGGTTTCGTATCCGAACCAACCCGGACAAACCCAAAGTTCTCCAAAACCATGAGTTTAATATACAGAAACGACCGAATCGACCCAAGGATCGCTACGCAACTGACGATAAGTCGGTCGGAGGTATGTAGCCCATGATATGGGAAAAAGTCCGAAAGTGGTCCGAAAATGGGGGGTCTAGGCCCCGTCTGACCCCAGTCTGACCCGGCCCAACCCCCCCAGGGTCGGCCCGAACCAGTTCGACCGGAACCAGGTCCGGGTCCGAGCCATCCGGGCGCGTCCCGGCCCGATGGGGCGCAGCCCGACCCATTCCGCCGAAGCCGGCCCGGCTCGGCCGTTTGACTCGCTGGCTCGGCCAGCGAGTTGGCGCTCTACGGACACGGCGTGCGTCGTGTCCCCCCTGGATCCCATGCGGCCGCAGGATCCACTCTCTCGCCGCCGCGGTATCAGCCGCGGCGGTTTCCCCAGGCGGCGCGCCGGGGCTCCGCTGCCTCCAGGCGGCCGGCCGCCGGCGCCACCACGCCGGTGACCCGCGCCGCCGGTGGTGTCCGCAGACCACCAAAGTTTCTCTGGTGGCCCATTTTTAATTCTGTCTGCGCCGATAATCATCCAGGGTCCCGTTCCTCACTGTGGAATCATCAAATCTTCTTTGCGGCCCGTTCTGTCAATGCCCATCGATTCGCACGTCAAAAGCACAAATTGCGGAGTCTTCGGTTCTCCTACGCGGCCTCGGCCACCACCACACTTTCGTTCGGCCACAACGGCGCGGCGCGACAGCGCCGCGCATCCTAGCCGCATCCCTCCCGGTTCCCGCGCGATGTCGTCGCACCGTGCCACCATCTTCCAAACCGCAACAACAAAACAACAAAGGGGTAGGAGGGTTGGCTTTTTTCATGCGGACCGACCTCCTCCCGTTAATTTGCTAACAAGTGGCCCAAAAAAGGCGAGGAACGACAAAGGATGTTTCACGAACAAGAAGTAATAATCCCCTACCTCAACGTTGTCGTCGAACGTGAGTTTTTCATAGAAATAACCATCGCGGAAGAAGAGGATCGTCGTGTCGCGGATGAGGCGTCGTGGAAGAAGCATCATTGTCATCGCGGAACACGACATTGCGTAGTCAACCTCTGAGTATTTGGCGTTCTTCGTCGGAGATCGGTGCGTTCTTCGCATTCTTCGCGTTCTTCGCGTTCTTCGTCGAAGAAGAATGCTTTCCTCCAAATCCTCACCACGAAATAAGTTCTCCCAGAAATAACATAAGAGTAGACTTATTTTATTGACGCACAAGACAACCCTTTAAAATTCAAAAAGGAAACGAAACGAACAATTAATTCGATGAATTAATTGTAACGATTTAACCGCCCAAATTAACGAGGCGTTTCCTAACCAAAATAAACGCATGGTTGACCTCATTAAAAAGGGGGGTGTGGGTGCGTTACTTAGAGGGAAAGAAGCTGTGGGGATCGTCCGAGCCCCACCTCATAAACATCCTACCAAGTGTGTAGGATATTGTGGGACCCATCATATCCACTTAACAAAGGTTAAGCCTGCTTTAAGTAAAATAAAATAAAATGTCGCACCACTTTTATTTTATTTCTTACTTAACCTCTAAAATTAAAATCCACACCCGAGCAAACGCAACTCCGGAAAAAGTGTTTGTAAGTAATTACCGGCATTGTGAGTCCATTGATGCCCTCAGAATTCGATTCCGAGAAACGGTTCAAAAGATAGAAAAACCTGCTTGTTCATTCAATGAACATACCCAAGCTAAGCTTTAGAAATTAATTCCGGGCGCACCGGGACTCGGAATGAGGCGCGGTCAGAAACTGCGTTCTTGTAAAATTCCAATGAAAATTAAGAAAAAAATTTCCTTGAAATTTCCAGGTCTTTACAACTAAAAACTGTATAAAACCATAGGGAACATGGTTCTTGTCCTTCACCTTCTAGAAGACCAAACATCGAGACACAGACTCTGAAAATACATTCATCAAAACAGTCCACCAATAATGACTTTACAAAGCATGGTACATATCTTTCACACTAGGATGTGCCTCTAAGGGTTACTATATAACTCTCTAAATACCAACTCATTCATCTCTAACAGGATGAAAATACATCCCATAAAAAACAACTAGTGTTGTTCGTCCTCAGACCAACCATCATGGGCCTGACCACAAGGAACATGGTCTCTCCAGATCTCAACCTCAATAAACCTCAACTTGGATTCCTCCAACTATTTCCCCAGATACAATTGTGTCATAATTTGAAAAAGACAACCTCTTCACCCAACTTCTCCCATATCTAGATTTAATGTTGAAAGTTCATCCATTTCTCTCCAATAATAACTAGATTCACACACTCCATCACTATGCAACTCCCCAATCAATGCATCATTCACAACATTACTTTTTCCATATGTATAGTAAATATCAAAGTCTTCATCCTATAAAAGATCCACCCCCCAATGCTGGTTAATGTTCATGTGATGATAGGAGAAAACAGACCTCCAGAATTTAGGAATGGTGAACAGAACAAAGCGCTCACCAATGAGGTAATGTCTCCAAAAAATCATCTAAAATACAACTTCATCCATCTTGAGATCGTGGGTGGAATATTTATTCTCATGGGGAAGTAACTACCGAGACCCATAAGAAATGGATGCTATCTACTGCATCTATACACATCCTAACCCAGCATGTGAAGCATCACAAAAAAAAATGAAAATGAACATATTTTTTGGAATGCATTGAACATGAGTGTTGTCCAACTTCTCATATAGATACTAAAAATACTTCTAACACTGATCATTCATCAAGAAAACCTAATAATTTATTTTCAAAGATGTAATAGGAGTCTCAACCTAAGAGAAATTAACTATGAACCTCATATAATAACATGAACGTCCAAGGAAGCTACACAGATCTACCACTATCTTAGAGGCTAGCAAATACAAAACTGAATCTATCATTGATGGATACATATATACCCGATGTTGGGATAAAACATGTACCATGAAATAGATTTCTCTATCCTAAAACACAAACTTTAGAAAACTCACATATAGCTGATGATGGAGAATAACTCAAATAACAACAAAGAGATTCTCTACATGATCCCTCTTAGACATGGAGTTCAAAAGAATATTGTAAATGAAAACCACCATGAACATATCCTGGAACTCTTAGATGACATATTTCGTTAACCCCATGAACAAAACTGGATAATTATTCAAACCGAATTGAATCAAAACAAACATATAATCCACATGATAACAATGGAAAAGAATGTCATCAAAATATTGTAAAACTTCACATGCATCTAAAGATATCCTGACCGAGAATAGATCTTAGAGAATAGAAAATGATACATTAATTTGATTGAAGACATCATTAATTTGATGAAGATCATAGGGTTCATCAATATCAGTTGGCTCATGTGACGATAATCGACATAAAACCAAAAAATGCGTTCAGGATTCATCAAAAATAGAACTGATTCACCCCACAGTGGCACACTCAACTAAACAAAACCACACAGCAATAGACCATCAATATTTATATGTATCTCCCACAAATCATATTGAGACATCATATATGGAGAAAACAAGATATGATACATGTCTACATGCGGTTTTTTACTGAACTCGATCTATAATTGAGAGGGTAATGCTACCACCTTCTTTGGAAAGACATCAGTTTACACATCTATGTCCCTTGGAAAAGAAAATAGTTGATCCTCTGATGATCTAAAAGTCATCTTCTTCATCAAGGATGACAATTAAATAACATACCTTTGATCCATATGAGGGTCTCTCTCGCCAAGAAACATTGTTGTCTCTCCATCCTCATAGAAGAACAAAAACATTCTATGAAAAAAATCCACAATTTCCTACACAGAATACAACCATTAAATGATGATGATGAAGTCATATGGTTGTATCTCTAAACATGTGAAATCTCCCTGAGAGTAGTGATTCCCCAAAACTAGCTAACAATCTCTAAATACTTCAAAAAAGTCAGTTCAACCGTCAACTGGCATTGTAAATTCCAAGGGCACTTGAATTATCTCTATCTAAGGTCACAAATCATGGACAAGGGAAGGTTATATACAGGTGTACATCAATCTAGAATCTAACAAGGAACTCACCCAAGTAGGATACAATCCAATGAAACATAAAATGACATCTAGATCACCTGGAACTTGCAATACTAATGTATGAAGCTATCCACAACCAGCACCACGACCAATATAACCATAATAGATACCACATCAATGGTTAAAACTGCTCTCTAAGGACAGGGATCATCTCATGGATCTCCTATACCAACACCTTTTTCTCTCTGCTGATAAAAAACTGGTGTGACATGATGCTACTACCTTGGATGGAACTGCATCAACAGTGGAAGCTAAAGAGAAACACCTATGATATGATGACCACTAAGAATTGTCTTGAACTCTTGTAACGAATGACCTTATCCTCCTTAAGAAACAATAATTTGATCCCTTGGAATAGGCCTAAGATCCATTCCCCCAAGAGAAATGGTACTTAGAGGGCTGTGAACTACCCCTAGAAAAATAGAATCTCTTATTTCATAACAACATGGAACCCTAAACCACTGCTATACTTCAGGTGGAATCTTGATTACTCCCCTCTCATTATAATACATCATTCGTTAATGTCCTCTATATGACCTCTACTCTCTCCATCACCTTAAGATACCTCATCAACATAAATGGGGTAACCTATCGTTGGATATTTGGATGAAAAGATTCCTCAAAATTCCTCACCATGTCCTCCTCACAAAGAAATATGTCAAAATAATATCATAATAATGTTCCTAAAATGGATTCCTAACTCTCTCAATCTAGAGATCCCCCACCGAAGGGTAAGAAGCTCCAGATAACTAACCAGATTTTCAGTGAAATAAAGAATATCAGCACTAAACTGATCTCGTAACTCCTCCCATGAGATTGTTGTATTCTTGTTATCTCTATTGAACAAGAACCACCACTTCCTCACTGCCCCATGTTGCATCATCACAGCCAACAAAACCCCACTCTCCTCTTGAGCACAAATAGAACTGAATTTTATCAAAACCTATTCCAACGAATCATCCATGACTGCATCTAAA
The DNA here is from genome assembly GCA_963277665.1 of Viscum album. Taxonomy (NCBI): domain Eukaryota; kingdom Viridiplantae; phylum Streptophyta; class Magnoliopsida; order Santalales; family Viscaceae; genus Viscum; species Viscum album. The sequence continues at coordinate 1,435,243,021 of OY728141.1, forward strand.
ATTGATCCCCCTACTTTTGCATACTCTGGTACTAAAACTCTTAGAGTGTCATCCTCCAAGTGTCCTCTCATCAACCTCTACTATATGGTGATCTATTGGTGAATGTTGTTGACCATCTTTTATATGAACCTGATGAATAAATAGACCTAGAGCCATACCTAAAAAACAAAAAATAGGTAGATCTCCTAAAATATGAATATAGAATACATTAACATTAATTAATTGTATTCTTTTATTCAGTTTATGTTATCTTATCCCAATGTCTACCCATTCAAACACAGACACAAAGAATAATGATGCATGATCCTTTCCTAGGTATCAACCCAACAAATAGTATCACCAAGTTTAATATCCATTTTGATCCTAAATGTTGATACATAAAATTAGTGGGGGCCCTAAATACCCATGTCTCAACCTTTCTTCCATTTTGTAGTAATTTATAAACTTAATTGATATTTTTTCCCTACCATCCCATGAAACCTCACTTATGAAAAACACCAAACTCCATCCTATCCCTCAACCACACATCTAATGCCACTATTTCATGAACCCCCTCCCCACAAAGTGTACCCCTCATGGGCTCGCAATGGGAGAAGATAGAGAGTGACCCCTGAATCCCACCTCCAGTAGTCCCCATGTTGGCAACTAGCACTGAGTGTATAATAAACACACAAATGGGAGTCATTAGACTCTAAGATAAACACATGCAGAAGAGCGGGATAATATAAAAACCGACCAACTCATAATATTACCACAATATAAAATAAAATCCATGTATAACAATGTTATTTCATGAAAGAACTACTACCACTGGAGAGGGAAACTTTAAGTATCGAAAAGGAATGTAAATACAAATGAGAACATGAATCCCAATCAACTCCTACTGAAAACACAATCTAGTATTATCCCACTTCCTCCAAATGACCTAAAAATATTTTATATATCACATGGTGAGCATAGCAGTGTACTTAGTAGGATCCTCTATAGAGCCTCTCCTGAAAAATTAAATAAATCATTCTAAAGTTTAATGAACAAAAACTATTACTTACTAATCACCTAAATAGTTATTCTATGTTCTCGGCCTCACTATGGCTACTCTCACCATGTTTCACATACACGAGAATATTATATAATAAATATTTTCATGGGTACACTGATACCACTTCCCCATTGGTTTTCCACTTTTCCCCAACATCGCACGTCCTTACTATCTCTCTCCAAAATGGATAGCTTGAAGACACCAAAGTGAAGCACCATGACATGCATCTCATGAAACTAACCACCACATACACATAATTAAATGTAACCAAGTTGTTTCTAGCAGCCAGAACAACCCACATAATGTGTATCATACATCAGGTATTATACCTCAAGCCATTAAAATCTATACAATGAGTAATGATCCTAAATCCATCACAATCAATGAAAATTATACCTAATGTATCCCTTAGGAAACTATATACAGAATATTTTTGTGTGAAATAACTTAAATCCATTATATCCATCTACACACATATATGGTGAAAACTAACAACAATGCATACCAGCAGAAGTAACTACTAAGAGAAGAGAGTGGGCCAAAAGGGGGTAGTCATCCATCTATCCTCCCACTAGTACGTTGTGGAAAATATCCCCCACAGATTAGAATCTCTTGGGTTTTATATTCCACAATATAAAAGGTGGATTAGAATATTTAAATAAAAAAGTACATGATATAGTATAGCTCACATCCACGCTATGGGAACAACCTATCATCAGTCTCACCTAGAGCTAACTGCTCTCAAACTCGGGTCCCTCACTGCTATGACTAGATATCATATAAGCAGACAAACATTCAAAGAGATACATTAAATTATTTTATCCCTTCTTATCTGTTTCACCTTTTATTTATTAATTATTTATCCATTAATTTACCTTTATAAATTCCACATTATATTTAATTATCATCACAGTAAAGTTCAATGCCCTTCATGCATAACCAACCTGAGTCTACATTTTCTTAAAATTATAACCTTTGCATTTCATTCTAGAAATCTCCAACTCTATAGGTTAAATATGTATTCACTTCATCAAAAATAATACCACTTTCCATATCACTATGTGCTCTAGGGAAATATTCTAATCTAGAAAAACAAAAGGATCTCAACATGGTGAGTAGATTAACTACCCATCCGGATATTTCCACATATATAAGGAGAGTAACTCATCAATACACAACAGAATAAACATGTAAATAATATGTTATACACCACAAAAATTTTACATCAATGAAAAGACAGTCACCAATTAAATATTTTTGTCTCATTATTGTGGAAAGGAACGAAGTTAACCAACAACATATTTAACAACCATCCGACATTCATATCAACTGGGGTAGGCCCATATTAAACCCATTATGTCATCTTGGGTGTCCTCCCCAACACCACATGCACATACCAATGCATCTCCCCCCAAGCGACAACTGATTCCACAAATACCAGGATTTATTGCCCCATATACCACAATAGCCCTGTAGGCTCAGTCATTTTATACTCCCATCACATTCGTGCCTCCCCCCCCACACACCAAAACATCCCTCCATGCTCAACCATCCCAGGCTCCTGTCACATGACAAGAAGATTGAAAAAAACAAGCAACTGTGATGTTGGCCATATAGAATGGCATTCAACATTCCCAAAAAATGATCTCTCATAACATAAAAGCATAAAGTGATTTTCATTTTCAAGAAGGAGGATAAATCAGACCCTAAAAGGAATTATGATTTATCAAATAATTGGTTATTTATTCGATCTTGAATTAACCAATTTAGTATTCATAGGTTATTTCTACTGAAAACATAAGCTACAAGCTATCAAAAACTAATTAAATAGTCAATTTATCATTCTTTAAAGTATTTTATAAAAAAATTAACATGCTTCAGGTTGATTAACATATTAAATTAAACATGAAATATTTCACAAATTTATATATGAACACTTTCTCAGTTTAAAGTTAAATTTTAATAAAAAATTGATGCAATAGGAACAAGATTCATTAAACATGTCACATTCATATTTAATCCTTTTGATTATCAATTAATTCTATATTTATGTTCATTACTAATTTCCATCATGAAAAACAAGGTAAACCATTGAAGGCATATATATCACACTTTCTAGAAAATATGGAGGCAATATATTATCACAATAAAAAAGAAACAACATTACTATACAATTTATACCAATTATTTAATCCGGTTCAAGTATCTAATTATGTAAATTTCATTGTGACACAAGTGGATAAGTCATTCTATATCTACAATTGCATATAAATAAATATATAATTCATGAATCCCCTACCTAAATAGTTCACTGAAGTTCTTCATATGAGAATTGTTTAATGAAATGAATCATGATCACCCCTCCCATAACAATTGTATCCACCCAAGGAAGTCGCAGAAACACTTCACCAACAACAACCAATAGAAAATACATTAGAACTATGGAGATCACATAGAATCACATAGAAAAGAAAAAAAATTAGAAATGGATCTATGATACCACAATAACGGAGGTAGATCAATCCTTATATAGAATAAGGATTAGAAGAGGGACACCGAAAATCCATATGAGATGAAGGAATTCCCAAATGTTGATTAGGGGGCCTGTTGAGTCATCTGGAGTCGAGAGGGGTGGATTCAGCAGTAGGTGTTGACCAAACATGAGTGGATGAAATGTTTTAAAAAGAAACATCAGCAAAGGATTATATAGCGTGAAATCCCATTTCACATAGTGTAACCCTTAGGTTTTAGGTTTTCATAGAAAAATGTGTCACCTCATCACTTTTTTTGAACCCCCAAAAAATAAATGTTGTGAAACCCTACATTATGTCGTGTACCCTACATTCACTATATGGAGCTCCCTACTTCCATCTTCAAGAAACAATACTACCACTGACTTCTTTCGATCCTCCTCAGAATACCTCAGTCTTCTAAATCATTGAAATGGTCAATCAATCTATATTTGGGACCCAACATTAGTTATCTTTTTAAATATTCTCATCCTTGAGAATCCAAAACCATCCCACAGAGGAAAATGAAAAATGGGTCATCTGAATATTCACCAAATGAGATATCTCTCAGATCTCACCACCAATGGTGCTCAACTGATTCCCTAGAGAATAATTACAAAACCACATATGAAACCACAACCATATCCTATAAAACATCATGTGGTATATGCATATAAAAATAGGAGAATACACAACAAGCAACAAGAGAAATCCATCTCATAACCATAAAAGGTTTATAACAACCAAATGAATAATGTTACAAGGGAAGAGATAAAAATCAAAAATCTTGGTGGTAGTTAGGGTGTATCTATGACTCATGTTCCTTGGTACAATCCTCCATGCCACCATTTTTTACACAATACATGAAATAAGGGGATAACACGCCCACAAAATTCATTCTCTCGGTGGTCCTAGATCTCAACAGGGCACTCCTCAATGTTTCCATCATTGGAACATTGATCTCTGCCCAGTTGATGACACGAGATCCATCTTGAAAATAATGATAGATCATTGAAACATAAAAAACATTTTTTATCCATCTCATTTGTGTGGGAAGTGATATATCATAATCTATGGCTCCAAGACAAGTCAATGCCTCGAAAGGCCTAAGAAACTAGGGAGAAATCTTATTCCCATGACCAAACCATTGATGTCCACAATGTGGATTCACCTTTAGGAACACATGATACCAAACATTGAATTCAATTTGTATCCTCCTATGATTGACATAAGATTTATGATTATCATGTGATTCTTTCATCTGCTCGTGAATCATGTAATACATCTCGGTCATATTTTGTGCCAGTTCCGGACTGAGAATTACAGACTCTCTTACCCAAGTCCATAAAAATGTATAACTGAAAGGTCATCCATAAGAAGATTCAAATATTTCCATAGATATTGTGGAGTGAAATTTTTTTAAAGCAAAATCTACCATAGACATAAGCCTTATCCACGAACCTCCAAAATCTAGGACATAAGAGTGCACCCTGTCTTCAAGATTATGGATTGTCCCCAATGTATGACCATATCTCTACCATTGAAAATTAGTGCTAAGTCATAGCTAAGATTAAAAATTGTGATGGAGACCTCTCCACACAGTGGATGTAAAATGTGGATCTCAATCAGAAAAGAATGTCCTCTGGACTCTATGGAGCATCACCACTTCTTCTAGGTACTACATCGATAAAACCTCCATTGATATAAACTCCTAGATCCCTATAAAGTGGGATGATTTATTCAAATGGTCTAATAAAACCCATATAGAATCATAACCTCCGAGATCTAGAGGTAAAATAGAAACAATGCCTATTGATATGTCCTCACACTTCCATTGAGGAACATCATACATCTGGAGAAAACCAAGAGGAACACGGTCCATGGCCTTTAAATTATGGAAGACCAAACATCATGAAGAAATCCTTTCAATTACATGTATCAAACCAGAAAACCAAAACATACCACTTAAGGAACATTGCATATTTATAAAACCTTAATATACTACTATAGTTGAACTATGAAACTAACTAATAAACAGCTCACACGTCTCCAAATGAATGAAAAGGATTCCCTGAAACAACACCCAGTGTTGTGCATCCCAAGAGAAACCATAAGGGGCCTTTCTAAAAAAATCAGACTATCTCGAACTCCACCTCATGATCCCCCATTTGGGATTCCTCCACCTATTTCACCATACATGTCTAATAATTCATCAGAAAAAGACAACATCCTCCCCAAACTTCTCGCATATCCAGTTTTAATGATTAATGTTCTTTCATAACCCTCCAAGAATAACCTGATTCACACAATGCATCAATGTGAGACTTCCTACTCAACTCATCGATTAGAAAATTTCCCTTTAAAATTGTATAAAAATTATCCATGTCATAATCCTTTAAGAAATCCATCCGCTGATGATGCCACATGTTGAATTCGTGATTAGAGAAATCATTCCATGGGATTTTATGATCAGTGAAGGAAAAAAATTACTATCTGGTGAGGTGATGTCTCCACAAATTTTGGGAAGACGCCACCACAACCAACTAAAGATAATGGGTGGCATAGTCACATTAATAGCGAATCATCTTCTGAGACCCATATTAAACAATTAATCTTTAATATATAGTAACACAACCCAAAAAAAGATGTGAATCATCACAGAATATCATAAACATAACTCATTTTGTTGGAATACAATGAAATGAAAAACTACCTACTTATCAATCAGTAACTAAAAGATTTATGACAGTAATGTTTCCATAAGAAAGACTGATCATTTATGGTCAATACTATTAGAGGAGTCACATCCTAAGGGAAATCAGCTATAAAGATCCAGTAATAGCCTACAAGACCAATAAAACAACACACTTATGCCAATATATTAGGGGATACCCAAGACAAAAATGATTCTATCATTTACAAGTCCACAACTACTCCCTCATAGGATACAAAAATACCTAATAAATAGACTTATAGATCCCAAAACAAACACATTGGAAACATCCCAAATAGACTCTAATGATTAAGAACTCCAAAAACAAAATGGATATTCTCTACATGCTCCACCTTAGACGTAGAGTGCCATAGGATTTTGTCGTTGAAAACCCATAAGAACTTATCCAAGAACTCATGGAACACAATATTCATTAACATTATGAAAACATATTGTGAATTCGTCACACCAAAAGGTATCACCAAAAAAATCAATGACAATATAAAGCGGTATTCGTAATATTCTCATCCTTCAGACACATCTGATGATATCCTATCCACAAATGAATCTTTGAGAACCAACTTGTTCCCTTTAGTTGATCAAATAAATTTTCAATATGTAAACGAGGATAGTGGTTTTTCATTGTCACTTGGCATAAAAGAGGACAATCAATACATACCACAAAATGTTTTCATCCTTCCTGATTAATAAAGGAAGTGAACCCCATGATGTCACACTATGTCAAACAAATGTACTTGAAAATATACCATCTAGATGTATACACAACTCCCGAAACTCAAAAGACACCATCCTATACAGAGACATCTAGATAAGAGACTTGTCTCCTTGTAGTTTGATACCGAACATGATATCAAATTGAGAGGGTAACGCTATAACCTCCTATGGAACGGTATCAGAGTACTCTTCTATGACCCTAGTAACCAAAAACTTCTAAACTCCAAAGAACTCAACATCATCTAAGACATCAAATATGAAAAGCTGCTCTCCTTTAACCCATCTGAGGGTCTAGATCACTAAAACAAAACGTCGGGCTATCAATCTAAATCAAATAACACAACCTGAATCCTGTATAAATACAGGATTGCCTAAATAAAATAAAATCAATACATTCCATGGATGAATTCATAAGGTTTTATATATAAACATAAGAAATCTCCCAAAAATCGGTGCTGACCCATCACTTGCTCTCAGTCTCTACTGACTTCAAACAAGTCACATTAACATCCGACTACAGTATTCAATGAAAATGGAACTCGAAGTATATATAACTTATGTCCAAAATAATGGAAAAGGGTTGTTTATATGAAGGAGGTATTTGATACTAAATCTAACAAGGCATTCAGTTATCTAAAAACAAGAAAATGGTACCTTGAATGATGTTTGGGTCGCCTAGTGATGGAAATGCTAAATCATAACGCTTACCACGACCTGCCCCATGACCTCTTTGACCCTTTGGTGAACCACCTCCATTGTTGTTCTATTCTCAAGGAGTATGGGGAGCATCATGGGGATTTCCACACCCTTCCCCATCATCACTCTACTACTCCAAAATTGGTGCCAATTACTGCTGCTAAATCATCCATAATTGCCTCAATGGAGGAACCTAAAATGAAGAACCTATCACATGCGAACTAATTAGAAATGTAGGGAACTGTAGCTTCAAATGAAATCATCAAACTAAAGAAAAAAAATCCATTTTATCCCTTGTCATCGACCAGAGAGACATTTCCCTAGGATAAATGGGGTGACATGGTGATGGATATCTAGATCAATATGATCCTCAAAATTCCTCACTCTGGAATCCTCATAAAAAAATTGGTCTGAATAAAATCAAAAAAGGTTCCTGAAATAGATTATAAACTATTTCACATTAGAGCTTCCCTAATGAAGGATAGTAAACTCATAACGACTGGACGCCTTCATGTCCGAAGTATGATACTTGGATATGAACTAGTCTCGGAACTCCTCACATGATACTACGGACTCCTCTTGATATCTGATGAATTAGAAAAACCACCACCTCACTTCCCCATGAAACATAAATACACCCAATGACACTGAATGCTCATTTAAAAAAATTATATAATAGAATGATATATAAACCTCCTCCAACCAGTATTATGTGAATACATCTGAAATAGATACCTCATTCCTTTGTAGACTCTATCACTGAATCTCTCATAGTGACCTCCTACATGTGTCATCATCGTCATCCTCTACACTTTGATAAGTTGATGGCCCAACTATTGAGCATCTTCTTCACAAACCTAAAGAGGATGTCGACTTGGATCCATACTTGGTAAATAAAAATTTGTTAGCGCAATCAAACCATGAGTATGAAAGGAAGAAAATTAATTAATTGTTTTCTTTTAATAATTTTAGGTTAACCCATCACAAGGTCAACCCATTCTAACATAGGAAGAAAGAAAAATGATTCATAAACATTCCTAGGTATCTATCTTGCAACTAGTATCACCTTGTTTAGTGGTAACAATAAGCTTAAAGGTCCATGAATCTTATCCAAAGGGGCCCAAAATACATATCTCTCAGTCGGTATCTCATGTTTTTAGTGTTTTCTAAACATAACTGATACTATTTCATTACCAACCCAGACAATCTCACATGTTCCAAACTCCAAAATCCATTCTATCTGTAAAACATACCTCTAATACCACTCTCCCCCCCTCTCCACAAAGTAAACCCCTCCTAGTCTGATAATGGGAGGAGAGATATTGTGGCCTCCCGAGTCTCACATCTAGTAGAGGCTGAGTTGGTGACTAGCACCGAGGGTATAGTAAACAAATAGATGTGAGGTATTACCTTCTAACTGAAATACATAGAGAAGGGAGATATATTATATACACCAACCGACTCCTCCTCTTTCCCTAGTGTAAATAAATATCCATGTACAAAAAATTATATTCATTCAAGTAATACTACAACAGAAATGTAAAACTGAAATAACCAAAAAGGAAATTAAATAAAGAAGTGAGCATGAAGCCCAAACATCTCTTGCCAAAACCCCAAGCTAGAAGTAACCAGCCTGATCTCCATCCTTCTCCAAATGACATGAAAACTATTTATATATCATAAGACGAGTATAATAGTATACTTAGAAGGATCCTCCCCATAGAATCTTGTGAAAATGTAAATAAATAATGTTAATTCATAGTGAATAATAGGTGAAACAAACTCATCACGTAAATAAGTATAATTTTTTTCCGACCTCACCATGGATACTCAGATCGAGTTTCTTATTGAAGAGAATTGTATATAATAATGAATGTCAAGGGTACCCTGCTACTATTTCCCAAATAGTTTGATGATTTTCCCCAAACGTCACACATGCTAAGGATCTCTCTCCAAAATGGAAATCCTGAAGACACCTAGGTTATACAACACAACATGATCCTCATGCAACTCACCACCATATCAACAAAACCAAAAGTAACCAGGTATTTTCTATGAGCTATCATATCATGAATAATATGTATCATATATCAGGTATTATACCTCAAACCATTATAGCCCATACACCATGTAAGGATCGTCAATCCATCTTATTCTATACACATTATACCTATAACATCTCTTAGGATACTATATTAAAGATATATTTGAGTAAAATTACCATATTCCATTGTATCCCTATTTAGACAAATATGATAAAACTAACCATCATGCATATAAACATAAATAACTACCACGTGAAGAGAGAGGTTCCAAATGAGGTAGTCAGCCATCCATCCTCCCACCGTGATGTTGAGGAAAATAGTACCAGGGCTCAGAATCCTTGGGATGTCAGTTCCCTAACCGACATTGTGGATTAAGATATAGAATTTCATAATTAAAATATATAATATATCTCACAACCAGACTGTGGACATAAACTAGTCTAAGGATCAATCACAGCTAACGTCTCTTGGACTCCAGCTGACACTGCTAATACTAGATATCCTTTACGCACAAAACCACTAAAAGATCTATATTAAATTACTTTATCTATTTTTATCATTATCACAACATGTTAATTAATTATTTAACTATTAAATAACCATTATCAATTTCACATTATATTTCATTATCATCATAACAATATTCCCTTCTATCTAGGAATAACCAAAAAGGGTCCACTATTTCTTAAAATTAAAACCTCATCATTGTATCTCAACAAGATCCAACCCCACAGGTTAAATATTTATTTATTTATTTAATAACATTACCACCTTCAATAAACCCAAGAGCTCTAGGAAAACATTATGATCTCCCAAAATCCAAGGAGTGTCTAACATTGAGTAGATGATCTACCCATTGAGACTTCACCACCTATAGAAGGAGAGAAACTCATCCAAAAACAATGATCTAAATACATAAATAATGTGAAAAACCCCATGAATCTTCACCTCCCATAGAATGAGAGTAACCAAACACATCAATATACCTCATGATGTGGGAAAATAATGAATATAAATAAAAACATGTTCAAAAATAATCCAGTAATCTAATCAATGGGTAATCCCAAATTCAATCCATTCTTTCATCTCTGGTGTCTCCCTGAAACCACATGCATATACCAATTCATCTCGGCACTCTACACGTCAACTGCTACCACAAAAAGACAATCTAACTTCCCCACATACCATAACATCATTCTAGGATCATCCATCCCCATATCACATCACATCCTTGACTCCCCACACCATATACCTTAATAGACCTCCAGGATAAACCATCCCAAGCTCACTTCAGATGACAAGAAGCCGGAACAAAACAATTAACCAAGTTGTTGGACCTAAAGAAAGTCCTTCATAATTTAAAAACAATAATATATCACAGCTCCAAAGCATAAGGTGATTGGACTTTACAAGAAAGTAGCTAACTCATACCCTAAAAGGAATTATCCTATATCAAAAAAATGGTTCTTTATTCCATATTGAAATAACAAATTCCTTATTCATAGGTTCCAACTACAATGAACCTAAGAAAAAAGTTATCACAACTATCAATAATTAATTAAAAAATTAATTTATCATGCATTTAATTATTTTATCAACAATCATAAACATGATTCAGGTTCATTTACCATTTCAAATAAACATGCATACTTGCATCAATTTTATCATCATCAAATTCAAAAAACAACCTAGTTCATGAATCATGCTTATTTAATATTTTAATCATTTATTTATTTATTAATTTTGGCATTAAATAAATTAAAAATTAACATCAATAACAACATGATAATCCAATCAAGTCATAGATATGACACTATCTAGAAAATAAATAGGCAATCCCTTATCAGGGTAAAAAGAATCAACATTGTTATGTGATTGATACCAATCCATTAATATGATTGAAGTATTTAACTAGGTCAACATTTTTGTGATCTATGGGGATAAAATATTTAATATATATTACTTTTTGTAAATAAAATTATAATTAATTAATCCCCTTCCTCAAAAGGTCGTTGATGTTCTTCACATGATAACGGGTCAATAAAATGGATCGTGATCACCTCTCCCACAAAAACTGCCTCCAACCAATGATTCTCTAACACCACCACACAAATTAAAGATGATTAAAAATCAATTACAATAATGGATATAAAATTTAATCACATTTAAAGGAGAAATTATAGGAAAAATATCCAATAAACCATAAGAATGGACCTATATCATACCTTATATTGAAGGCGGATCAGAGGATTGAGGCAGGGAATCGATCTAGGATAATAGAACCCCCTAACATTGAATAGAAGGAAAATCTTAATGTCTATAGTTGGGATGAATTTATGAAACCATAGGGTATTAGTTACTATATTTCTTGTAAAGATCAACTACCATATGATTTGGATCCATGAAAGCTCGTTGTGTTTGAATGCTGAATGCATTTATTTAGGGCCAAGAGCCCAATTTACTATTTTTTTACTGCTATTTGTGATGGAACATGAGCCTAAGTTGTATTTTATTAGAGGGATGATACTGTATATTGGGAGGGGAGGCACTGATGTAACACTAGATTTGGATGGAATAGCATATGAGTTTTTGTGTTATGGGGGGACGAGATGCCCGATTGTTGTGGGAGTAGATAACACCTAGAGTGGTGAGATGAATTGATATATGAATGATGTGCTGGGGAGGACACCATTGATGAGTGAATGTGTTGAATATGGGTATACCAGTTGATATGAATGATGGATGACTGTTGATTCTACTAAAAGGAGCAGTTAGGTCTTTTTGGTCACTTTCGTCTTTACATTCCTTTCTGGTATATACAGTTTTCACTTTTAGTTGTAGTAGTTCTTGACTGACATTACATTTGTGTAATTGGGATTTATATTATTTTGTGGTCTGAGAAGGATTGGTTTGGTTTCTATCTTCTCTCTCTCTTTTTCATTTGTTTATCTTGTAGAGTAATGCCTCAAATATGTGAGTTTATTATACCATCAGCATCCCTTCTCTTTAATGTTTGGGGAATCCTTTTCCCCGGATCGATTCCTTGCTTCTCTCCTTTGATCTATCTTTAATATATGGTATGATCTACCATTATAATTGTGGTTTCATTGATACATTTCCAACTATTTATATTTTCCTTGTTTTATAATGTGATCTCAATGGTTATATTAGAGTTTATCTCTGTTTTTGTTTTTGTGGTGGTGTCATGGCATACTCAGGTGGATGTAGTTGTTGCGGGAGAGGTGATCGGGATCCATTTCATTGACCAATTGTCATGTGAAAAACATGATATACCTTTTTAAGCAGGGTATTCTTTTTGTATATATTTATTTATGTGTATTTTTAAATATTTCATGATTTAAACCCTTGGATCATAATGAAATCAACCTAATTCAAAAAATGGATTAGATTCAATAATTAATATTGATCACAAAGTGATTTTATTGATTTTTTACATTTATATCAGTCTTCCTTTTAATTTGATAGATAATGTGATATCTATTCCATTATTGGTTATAATTTTGTTCTTAATGGAAATTGGTATATAATTTAAATACATTATTAATTGATTGTTAATTGGTTAAATGATTAAAAAAGAAATGTTTAATGAATCTGGATGTGGTTCATTCAATTTAATGATGATCAATTTGATGCAAGTATTCATGTTTAATTGAATTAGTTAATTTACCTGAAGCATGTTGATTCTAGTTGATAAAATAATTAAATCCATGATAAATTAAATAGTTGATTATTTTGAAATATATTTGATAACTAGTTTCTCAGGTTTCCTGTTGTTGGAACTTATGAATAATGAATCTGTTAATTCAATATAGAGTAATGAACTAGTTTTTTGATAAAGGATAATTCCTTTTAGGGTCCAAGTTACCCACTCTCTTATAAAGGCCATGCACCTTATGCTTTGTATCTGTGATAGGTCGTCATCTGTGAATGATGAATGCTTTTCTTTAGAGAGACGAGCTTAGTTTCTTGTTTGTTTCATGCCACTTGTGATGTGATATGATCCTAGGATGGATGATCCTAGAGGGGTGTAGGAAATTTGGTGTAGGGAATCCATGTTTTTGTGGAATAAATTGATGCATATGGTGGAAAAATTCATTGGTATATTCAATTATTTTTGAGGAGGATACCAGAGATGACAAACTAGGTTTACTAATTGATATGAATACTGTATGATTTTTGAATCTGTTTTTGTTTATCTACCATCGTTTCCCCATTTATCGAGGTAAAAAGATGCATTTGATTACACTTACTCAATGATATGTGAAGACATATGGGGTATTCAATGTGATTTTTGTGTTTAGCTAATCATGGTTGGATGAGTTACTCTCCATCTATAGGCGGTAAAGACTCGATGGGTTGTTCATCTACTCCCCGTGTTGCGATCCCTGTGGTTAAGGAGTTAAGAATAGTTTCCTAGAGCACCTAGTGATATGTAATGCAGTAATGTGGTTAAAGAAATGAATAAATGTTTAACCTGTGGTGTTGGATGTTGCTGGGATGCAATGATAAGGTTATAATATTACGAAACCATGGACTCAGTTTGGTTATTACTGGAGTTCATGGATCTTATTTGTGATTCTAATGAAATATAATGTGGGATTTATACTGGTTAATTTATGGTTATATAATTAATTAACATAATGTGAAACTGGTAAAAGGGGATAAATTACCTTAATATATCTCTTTAAATTCTTTTGTTCTTATAGGATATATAGTCGTAGTAGTGAAAGCCATGATCCCAAGAGACATTATCTGCAGTTGAGAGGTAGACGAGGTTGTGACCATATTATTGTTGTGAGATATATTATATCCTATAATTTTCTTTGTTTATATAATTTAATCCACCATATTAGTTAGGGAAACTGATACCCCATGGATTCTGATCTCAGGGGGTGATTTCCCCAGTATCTTAGTGGGATGATGGATGGATTACTACCACCTTTGGACCTACTATCTTCTCATTGTAGTTACTTGTGCTGGTAGGTATGAAGGTTAGTTTTCCCCAAATATGTGTCTAGATTTATACAATTGATTGTGGTTATTTCAAACATATATAATAAAGATATAGTTTCTAATGGAATATTATAGGTATAAAATCTATAGGCTATGATGGAATGTGGATTATTACTTAGTGTATGGGATGTGATGTCTTCAGTTATAATACTCGATGTATGATACACATTATGCAAGTTAAGGTGGATCCCAGAATCCACTTGGTCAGTTTTGGTTATGTGGATGTGGGGGTGTGTTGCACGAGGTGCATATTGTGGTGCTTCACATAGGTGTCTGTGGGCTATCCTTTTTGGAGAGAGATTCTTAGGACGTGCGAAATTGATGAAAAGCAACAAACCAGTGGGAAAATGGTAGTAGGCTACCCCTGAAATTATTTATTATATAATATGATCATGTATGAGATATATGGTGAGAGTTTCCATGGTCAGGCTGGGAAAACAGTATACCTATTTAGTGGATGAGTTTTTTTCACTTATTATTCTCTATTCTTTAGAAATCAGTCTTTCCTTTTGCATGGGAGGCTCTGGGGAGGATCCTAATAAGTATAATTTTATACTCACCCAACATTATATAAATTATTTTTATTTTCATTTGGAGAATTTTATAGATCAAGCTGGTTACTATAATCATGGGGTTTTATTCGGATCTAATTGGGCCTCGTGGTCATTGTCGTTTATACATAACATTTTTGCACTTTCAATTTTCCATTCCAGTTGAAGTCGTTCTTTCATGACATTACATATGTATTCTAGGGTTTTCTTTTATATTATGTTCTCATTATAATTTTATTGGTGTTTATATTATCCCTTTATTCTGAATGTGTTTCTCTTATAGGTTAATGCCTATCTTCTGTGTGTTTACTTTTCCCTCGATGCTAGTTTCCAACATGGGTCCTACTAGACGAGGAACTCAGGGGGCCACTATCTCTATTCTCCCATTTTTGGCCCAGAAGGGGTACACATTTTAGGGAGTGGGTTTCAAGAAATATATCATGAAATTAATATAATACCACATATTTAGGAGAAGGTTTTAGAAATAAAATATTACACCTTCACCTCCATTTCTAATGAATTGATGGTCTTTTCCGTCCTCATATATTTATGGTTTTGTGCTAACTAATATTTCTGGACCATGTTCTCTATCATCATTTATTAGAATTCGGTTGTTATATATTTTATCCACGCCCATATTTAATTCTCCAAAAACATTAAACTTGCATTGGAACCGTTTTATCTATTATTTCATTTAACCATAATGTTTCCCACATTCACATTTTAAGGGATGTTTTATTATCCTAATATACGATATGGGTTTTCAGCATTGACTGAACCATTGATGATCGAGATGAAATTTTATGGGAAAAAATTATTTTTCCGGGTAGAATATAAAAATAGTATATTTTAGATTATATTTTACTTTTTATAAATATATTTTCATTTATTCCATTCAATACATGCAACACCGAGTCTAAATAAACCGTGATGTACTACTAAAATATTATTTTTTAAATGTGATTGTTATAACATAGAAATTATAATTATAGGTATGAATAGAAATAACTAAATTATAAAAATTATATGGTTTACACATGTATAAATAATTTCATTGGTTATCAAATTATTATAAATAAAAATAATAAAAAATTTAAAATAGTTTGAATGTTCTTATAATAATTTTTATGCGTGCAATGTATTTTTATATTAAAAACTATATTTATCACTATAGGAGAATTATTTTAATGGAATTTATATATAATATAATCACTATATTATTTTATAATTAATCAAACATCTTTTCATGAAATGAAATAAAAAAATATCTAGTTTTATTCTGAAAAATCTATTTTCCAAAACATGTAGTCATCATGCATTGCGTATTTATTTCATAAATAATTTTTCCTAATTTTGATAAATTTATTTAAATAAATTAAATTAATTATTTAAATTAACAGATCATCATTATCTAAAATAATATTGATGATAATTTTCCACAAAGTAAATTTTTCACTGAATAGTAAATAATACTGCTTAAAAGACTTTTTCATTTAGAAAATTGAAATGATCCATTTTAAAAAAATAATGTAAAATTAGATCAATTATATTATAATACATCCAATTTTGGAAAATTGAATCATTTATATATTCATTTGGTATATAAAAACATTTTATACTTCTAAAAAGTTTTCCTTTGGAAAAAATTCTTCTTCATTGCATTAGTGGGTTTAATTTTAAATTAAATTATTCAAATTCCTTGAATTGAATTATATAAAATTTGTAAAATATTTATAATTATAATAATAAATAATTAAAAATATGGTCAACATAACAATTCTTTAAATGATAAATGAAAAAAATAAAAGTTAATTAATAGAGTTGAGGTGAAAATGATTAAAAATGAAGGAATACATTTTTAATTCCTTATGTCTATCAATATAAAGACCTTATAACATAAATTTTTTGGGATGGTTGATTTTGAAGAATTTTTTCTCATTATTTTTTATGATTTATTATCTTCTTAAATTACAAGTGTATCCCCTACCCAAATCATATGAGGCCACCATAATCCTCTCTTATCCACATTTACAATACACTTTATGTCAACCATTAAATTCAAAAATTCCTTCCTTAAGACCTTCAAAAAATTATGCAGGCCTTATTTAAAAAGAATCTAAGCTAGGAATTTAATTTTTGTAATCCTAAAGGGGTTGTCTAATGAATAGGTAATGATAAAAATTGGGTATTTTATTGTATTTCTTCTTCCACCTCCTTCAGATAATATTAAACAATGATTTTATAGAAACTAATGTAAATTTAATATACTAAAAATTTGTAATATAAAACAAATGAATTATATAGTTGCAATCTTCCTCTAAATGGGAAATGAAGCCGTCAATTTATTATATGGAGGTCTACCACCTTGGAAATCGACATCATTCATTTTCCATTACCGAATCCCACAGTTGGTTATAATGATCAATATAATATAAGTATACAATATAAATAACACTATTTAACTTATATAATTAAACCATAACTTATACATTCATATATTTCATTCTGTGGCTGATATGATGACATCCCTCGTGTGTATGATGGACTACCACATCAAAAAGAAAGGCGTTTCATTTTTCACATAAACAGTACATATAAGGTCAAAAGGATAAATTTAATGAAAATATATTACCTAAATTACATCATAATAATTATAGAAATGTGAACTATAATTTACCTTTCATTCATTTCCTTAATTAAGAAAAAAACAACATTAATGTGTACATACGACCTACAATCTCAATGACTGGTATATCTGATTACACATTCTATAAATTTAATAAATTATTATAACATATTACGTAATTTAATTATATAATAATTATATTATTGTTAAAATTATTGATATCATTTATCAAAGATCAAATTATATGCACTAATGTTACTGATCAAAAACATACAGAAATACAATGATGTTACAAATCAAAACAATTTTATTAACAATGAATTATTAATAAATGGATCAAAAAAGACTATAAGTAGACCATATATATTAGGATATATCTGAGAATTGTTTTTTAATTTATATATAATAAATATATATTTATTATACATGTGGTTGATCATGTATGAATTAAGATACACCAGATGTAAGGGTTTCTATTATGACTGTTACATCAATGAGAGATTCCCTATTCATAA
Organism: Viscum album; assembly: GCA_963277665.1. Classification (NCBI taxonomy): domain Eukaryota; kingdom Viridiplantae; phylum Streptophyta; class Magnoliopsida; order Santalales; family Viscaceae; genus Viscum; species Viscum album. The sequence goes on from OY728141.1 coordinate 1,435,261,485, forward strand.
ATTATTTAATTTTTGTGTTGTATATACTTTTATATGATGTTAAATATCATGAATATGTATTTGATCATGATATTTGATGTTAAATTTCTTGTTATTCATTTCATGGGTCTCATGATGTGAATGTTAGCAAAGAGTTGAGGGTTTATTTCATGATCTTTCTAATAATCTAGATTGTTTATACATAGGTCTCCATTTTGAGACTAATTTGATATTATGTCTTAAAATAATGTTATTTTCATATCCTCTAGATAATAAGGAATGTTCAGGTAATATTATCTTTTTCCTCACTTGGGTAGTTTAAATAATTTAGAAAATGTTTGTAAGAAAAGATGAAGTTATTTCTCCAGTCATTTGAAAATAACTATTCTTACATATAAATGATTTCTAAAAATATAAAAAATGTTAAAATGATACTATATGATTGGTTAATTTAATTTTAACCATGTTTTACATTTTATATGTCTATTGAAATGAATCTTCCTATCATTTTCCGAACGAGGTACTTGCTAAAATTGTGTGACGTGAATATTTATTTTAAATTATACGACATGTATGGAATCACCTACCACCATAAACACTAAAATCATTGAATCTTACATTTAAGAATTATATACATTCATTAGAGAAAGTATTCTCTCACATATTTTTGAAATATATTTATTTTTAATATAGTTTATTATATGGAAGGATTTTTTTCCTAAAAAATATACTCAAAAATTTTTTAGGGTATTTATATAAATCAATGAAACCATAATTTTATTATTGATACATTAGGGATATATTGTAATGATACAATACATATTAATTATATTGATGGTTTATGTTCCTTTTAACTGGGGATGTACAATTTTGATACAATTCATCTTATAGCTCTAAATAGTTTGGGTTTTTGTTTATTGATTTGGAATATGTTTTTATAATTATAATGAAAATTTTTCAATATAAATGACAATGTAATTTATTTTTATACTCTTTTATATTATTAATTAATTCTACATAGAATGTGTTTGGATGCTCCCACTATTGCCCCTTGATGCATCGGTAGGTCTCATGAGACATACATATTTGGGTATTTGGTTTAGTCATTTCACTTTTTTGTTTGATTTCTGGACAATATACCTTAATGATATATTTATATACTATGGAATTATGAATTCATTTGTTATGATAATACTTATTGATTTCCATGTGATTGTGTGAATATTTAAAATATTTGTAGATAAGTTTCAAGATCATGTGATTATGTATATTAAATTATTTGATCATCCCTTATTTGAGTAAAATTATTCTATTGTTATTGATTAAATGGAATGTTTTTTACATAATTAACTTTATATTTTGATTATTCCTTATATACATATGATATCTCCCACTATATATAACCCTTACAGAGAATTTGATCTCACCATTTTATTATATATTCATTCCATAGGATTCCAATAATTTTTTTGGGAATGATATATATGAATATTATAAAGGTAAATTTGGAGTTATCATATATATTAATATTTATTATTTTAGGCTTTATAGATTAATGTGAGTTTCTTATATATATCTAGTTCATCTACACTACAAAAGAATTCTCATTGTGATGTGATTACTTTTATCTAGGCCAAATAGAATAAAGTAACCACCAATTCTATGCTATATGGGTCATGATCCTTAAAAAACACACACCGAAAAAAACATGATCCAGTTGTTTTGATACATGATCAGATATATTATTTTTCTAATCTGTTATAATTTTTTATTATGTTTTATTTTTCTTCTATATTGTATAAAAAAATTATAATTTTTTTACTATATTATTATTATTTAAAAAAATTTAATATTTATATATAATCAATTTTTATAAATGGAACACTCTCAAATAATTTTATTTAATATTTAATAGTAGAATAATTAGATCCTTCTAAGAAATGATATTAGTTATGTAATAGTTACTTATGAGTACTATGATATTATTCTACTTATTTCACATTATAACTAATATAACATTATTGATGACATTATGATATATGTGAAAGAATAAATGAACTTATAAAAAGTAAAATCCATAATAATTTACAAATAATTAAATAAAAGTCTATAGATTATAGTTTGTATATGATTATTCATGTTATGAGTATGATATAATATAGAGGGAAGTGGAATGAAAATCAATTGAAATGTTATATTCAACCTACAAATTATAGGAATTTCAAATATAAAACAAAATAAAAATATTTTGAACTATTTATTTAATAATACATGGAAATATAAGACTCCACTATAAAAAAACTAAAAGTAAAATGCTAATGAGTTTTTAAATCATTTACATGTTAATGAAGTAAAAATTTTTACTGAATTGGTTTTCAATGTCGGTTATCATAAATTACATTCTACGATTGACCTTGGTTATTTTTATTTCATTTATATGTTACCTAGATAGAATTTAATTTTATTGTTTTTTATGAGTGATGAAGGTGATTTTTTTAATGATAATATTGAGTCACTAAATTCATGGTCTGTGAATCTATTTATTTATAGGATAATGACCATTTTGATCTCACGTTTTTGGATTTTAGATATGCCCCTAGCATGAATTGGAACTATATTTTCTTTAGTATCATGGATTATAATGATTTATATTATACTCTAATTCATATTGACATAGGATCTGTAAGGAAAACTATAAATCCCTAACATTTTACATTGCAATTGGTCATTAACTATTATAATGCAACACATATCATTAGAAAATTGATAGAATCATTGTCACTAATATTGAAAATTCTATACATAAAAAATGGTTTCATGGTCATACTATTGAAAAGGGTTTGAAATAATTATGTAAAAAATTAATTGAGTACCATTATATAAAAGGTAACTCATGCATTTTAGAATAGAATATCCATAGTAAATTATGAAGATTTAGTAATAGTCACTCTAAAGTTAATACTAGCAACATAATAGAATATATAGGCTATGAAATATATATGTATTCTAGTGAGTCTTCCTATTTTCTATTCTCATAAAATGTGATATATATATATACATATAATATATAGGAACAATATGATTTATAATCATAGAAAAAAATACAGTATGTTACACAATTATATTTATTCATATATAGATAATAAACAATGAAGGAAAATTAATAACATATTATTGATAATGGATAATAATAAATTTTTAACTAGTTTATAGTGTTCTGTGAGGTTGATTGTATCAATGTGGGAATAAAATTTTATTAAAACTCTAGAATAACATGATTTATATTTTTAAAAAAACCATGATATGTATCATCAAAATTTATTTATGCTTACATTCTTGGGTGTACCCTAATCCTTTGGGACATAGAATTCAACCCTTATAGTCTTCTTTATTAACACTTTATAGTCAAATTATAATTAATATAACACCACAAAAGAACACTATAACTATAAAACACAATTTCTTGATTGTCCTTTGTTGAAAATTATATGTATTTATTAATATATATAAGTAAAAAAAATTCTCATATTAACTATATATTAATATTTAATACATATATGATGAAGATAAATAAACACATTGTTGATAATACTAGGTCACATTAGTGCACAAGTTCTTAGGTTTTATTATTTCATGAGTGTGTTTCTCATATGATCAAGCCTCTAAGAGAAAATACATGATATAAACACTAAGAATATATTGTTATGGTTGAAAAGAAAATTCATATTATGCATATTGTGTTGATAATTCTACATGAAACGAATCAGGAGGATAATTATTAGATTCAGTTAGACATATCATAATACATTCATCCTCTTTATGATTTTAGTTATCACCATATAATTAGCGATTCAGTCAAGATGATAATTAGACATCCATATTGTTTTGGTCATGGTGATTTATCCTCAATTACACTCTATATTCATTATTATCAATGTATTTAGTATTCCAATACCTAGAAAATGAAATTAATTATAATATCTTAAATAATTGGTTATATTTTGTTAATTATGATATGTATTCCTTAAAAAAGTACTATACCTAGTGAATTTTTAATAGGACACGTAGGTTCCATTATAAGAGTTGTATAGTGGATTATATATATAGTAGATGTATATATCAAAGTTATAAAAATTTAAAATTATATGATTTAAGGATATTGCATTCAAATATTATATTGTATTTCTTATTGTGAAATATTAATTATTTTGTATAAAAACAAATATATTATAATAAAAAATTCGTGTAATTCATAAAATGATATTAAAATTTTGAAAAGTTAGGTTAACACATCTTCCATACATGTTGATATTGATGTGAAAGTATAAATGATTCATCAAGATTATTTTTCCATTGATTTCTATCAAAACATTCATCTTTAGAACAAAAATAAATATATGGGTTTTAGGTGGATTTTGAATGTATTCACTATAAATGATGTGTCAAGGGGTGGCGTGGGGGTGAATTAGTGAATTACCCAGTATTAATATTTAATTTAAATCAAATTTACACATTTTTTGGTTCATGACCCCCATTTTTATAAAATTTATTCAATTTCAAAATCTCTTCATTGAATATATTTAATGAAAAAAGTTAAATATTGAATGGAAACATGAACTCTATGATTTTACTTTTTTCACACATATTTGGCTACATTAATGAAACAATCATCATTTTCTATTTCAAAATTCTATTATAATCATGTTTAGGGATTCATGTCTGATCATGGACATATTGTTCCATGGAACAATAAATTTAGAATGTTATATAGATAGAACATTACCACTCAATGAGAATCCCACTTCATCCACACAACACACTAATATTTGGATGGATTTTTCATTTTAAGTACTATATAGACTCATGAAATGTCTATAGAGATATAGTTATCATCATTATTTAGACATTATAAGTAAAAATATTGAATCATTTATTCAATATTTTATATTCAAGTGATGTATAAATTACTGCCACATTTATCTGTTTACAATATAAAATAATCTATTACATAAGAGATTAATATTTCCATGTAGACAAAATTTATAACACTATTGACATCATTCAGTAAAAATTTAGAGGTTATTAATCCATTATTTAGGGAATTTTCTATTTTAACATATATCTTATTCTCACCTTCTTAGTTCTCCATATTTCTCAACGATGATAGATGAATGATCCTCACCTTAAAAATGATATTTTAGGAATGTATTAGGATATGTCTTCATATATTATATTTTCACTATAACAAGTAATACAATTGAGGATCCTTATTTTTATTCATTCTATATTTCATAAATATATAACTTAAATCCTTATTAATCAGTCTTAAAACCATTTATGATGTGATATAATTTTCCCACATTGTCATGTAATGTGATTATTCCATAATGTTGGATATATTCTATGTATATTCAATATATATTTTAGAATTTTATTTACCAAAATTAACCTCTATATTTTCATTGATATCCAATATTATATATAGTGATATATTTACATGTAATATATGATTAGTGAAAAGAAAATATTATTTTTTAAGGAATATTATGAAAAAATTTCCCCCTAGGGAACTATTTGTTTAATTCCAAATAATTATCATGAAAATCAATAATTTTAATAAAAAATACCAACAAAATGATTGATACAAAAAATAGAAATATATATTCTCACATTTCTTTTACATGATTTCAAATATCCATGATGCTTAAAGTACCACAATAATCGAACAAATAAAAATATCCATCAAAATTAATTGAATTCCATAATGAATATGACATTGACATCCATTTGAATTTTACTCTAAATTTCTATAAAAATTAGATATTATATTAAATAAAATGTGTAATTTATTTACTTAATTATAAACTAAAAAAACATAGAAAATATGTCTTCAAATATATCAAAAATATTCATGCAAAACTACCACAAAATCACTAAAATATTCAATAAATTCCATATAGAAAAAATCTAAAAAATATATAGAATATATAATTCCATGGTGATTAATGAGATATTTTTATATCTTCTTTTAATGGTATAATGTGTTGTTTTCAGGATCAAATTAGGTGTTCCATCTAACCTGGCATACATCCTGGCTCGAGACAAGGCTTGAAGGGAATTCCCAATCCCCATAGGCTAGCAACGAGTTCCCAGGTATCAACAAAATTATATGGGAAGGATTTTAACCGATGCTATAATCATGAAGAAATCTAGATAATAATCATGAAAATGTAAAATAATAATAACCAATAAGGTATTAAAAAATTTAGATTCATTATTATTCAATTTTAATCAAAAACCAAAATACCACAATGGAAGGGAAAATTGAAAAATGACACAATGTCCTCAGTGTGGAGAATGGTATATTACCCTCAAGACACCACAACCTAACAAAAATTAGAGAAACTCTAGAAACCCAAATCCTCCCTCCAAAAACACCTTTAAATTACCTGATTCATACAAAAAAAATTCTACATACAGCCAATGTTGTATATACGTTGTGAGAAAAAACATGGTAGGATACCACCCAATGAAAAAGATTTCATGCTATGACATTAAATTACAAATTAAAATTATTATTTATATAAAATAATTTAAAAACCTTTCCAATAAAACATTTTATTGGAAATAAAAATTTATAGTACAACACTTTTAAGGAAAACACATTTAATGGAATCATTTTTTATGATAAAATTGCATGAAGATAAAATGAACTCAAGTTCCAAAATATGTAAATGGATAGTATCAAATTTCATAAGTCTAAATGTAGAACCATGGGAAAATAACATGGGGTAATCTAGCTTTAGTGAAACACTAGAACATCATACCTCAGAAAAAGGTGGTATAGTAACCACACCCATTTTCTTTTTCTCCCATGAGACACTATGAGAATATATTCCATTTTCCCAGTGGTCTCCAATAATCATACAAGTTTAGTTAGTGTAGTAATCATCAATCTCAATTTGTGATACCTGGACAAGCCACTTTTGAAAAACTAGCATACCTGATCTAGTCATCCCACCTAGATACCTGGGATTCCCTTGTTCTCAATCTCATTTCACATGTTATTCAAAACAAACTTCTCCATAAAAAACCACTCTGCATTTTACACACACCAAACAGATTTGAAATACAATTTATCACCACTTGAATGACCAAGGAAACAGATTTTTTAAAATTCATGAAAAGAAAACACATGACTTAAAACATTTCCAATTGTCCAATTTCATTTCAATTTCATACAGACACTACATTTACATTAAAAATGATTCACATCATTCACAATATTAACAATATAGATTTAAAGGTTCATAAAAAGAGTCCAATGTCAAAATAAACCTTATTCCATTAAAAATTTACTTTAATACACATTTGCACCATTGTTGTTTTTGAAAACCCATTCTACACCTTCCCCACATGGCACAAAACACTTTCAAGAAATAGTACTACAATACTTACATAAACAATAACCTATTTACATTGTAAAAAACCGATTTTTTGTCAAATAATCATTTCAAATCACTTATAAAATATATTTTTCACCACACAATTAAACCATAGAACATATTTAAATATAGAAACAAGAATATTAAATCCATATACCCATGTTAGATCATGGAACCACCTACTTTTTATGTAGATATTTCTTTAAATTTGGGTGAAACCACAACCACAACACAACAACACCCTAGGAAAGTACGATAATAAACTAAAAATCAATATTGCCCCTAATAAGCAGTATATTTCCCTAAAAAGACCACCCATAACACTAGAGAGATTAATAACCCCATAATAAGGAGGTAAACCCATGAAAAGTGGGGAAATTTAAGATTATGATCACTTACATGCATATCTCTTAATGTTTCCTTAAAAATACACAAATATAAGGATGAAAAATGGTGAAAAAATGAATGGAGGGAGGCACTTAGGGCTGAGAAGCATGAATGGGGGAGAGAGGGGTGGATTTGGGGTAAAAACATGAGGGGAAACAAAGGTCATTTTATAATTTTTCATGATATCGGAAATTTTCATAGTTAGCCGACATGGGTTGTAAATCTATGCGAAGACCATGAATCCCTCTCTTTTAAAGAGGTTTGTACTATACTATTACCCCACATGGAATAATAAGCCATGCAATGTCTAATGTCTAAAAACTCCAACCTTCCTCATGATTACTCGGGTCGGGTTGCATGGTTTCTATTAACCACACGCCAACCATTAACCTCATATTGTATGACCCAAAATTCCCATTGATCTATAAAAACTCAAAGAGAATCCTATGGGAAAACCTAGATCGAGAATATATAAGAACATTGCGTCCAAAATTCATAGCTGTCACAACTACATCCCGAGAGAAAAAATGAATCCCATATATTAATTGTATCCAAAAACAAAAAAAACATGGGTGTGACAACTTTTATAAGATAATTGATCATAATCATAGGTATATACAAATTTATTATTACAGTTTCTATAGGGAGGATAATTATTTCATTACTGAAAACCATTCCTTTATTAGTAAGTATTTTATCTGAAAAATTATAGATATCTACAATTAAAACTATGGAATCAAACTCTATCATTATTTTTAACTGATTCCATAGTTCTTATAATGATCCCTTGTCCATTTACTTTCTTATCCATGGTTAGAAGAATTATTTGAACCAAATGTTAGATGTTTATCATACATGATATGATGGAAGTAATGTAACTTGATTTTTATCCTATAATGACAAACCTACTAATCCATTATAATATTCTACATGTATTGGTTTTATTAATCCATATTTTAATATTATTAAACATAGTTAAACCCATGGCCTTATTAATATTAATAGACAATAATAAAATTCCTTTGGGGGATATATTTAATAATAATATATTTTTTGGACTCTATTTATATTTAAACTAGGTAATATAACTTTTCAAAATTCATTGATGTTCTTAACATGGTTATCCAAATGTCATCAAATACCAACAAAATATGATATTTTATAATTTAAAATGATGTGATATATTATCTCGTTGTCAAACCTCATTTCATTTAAATTTTCCAAAATCAAAGTCATTATAATGAAACTATAATTTAACAGTTGGACCATTCATTAGTGTTCTTCTAGCTTAGCATAATTTTTACATGGAATTTCGATTTTATTTATCCTAGATTTGTTCAGAGGGTCACATTATATCAATAATGATTTTGATGTATATGATGAAGGTTATTCAAAATAATATAGAGTTTAAATTAATATATATACTGGTGGGATACATTACAATTTTTTACTTTGTGAAACACCATGATGGGTTTCCAAGATGAATTTTTATCTACACGTCATAAAACTTCTCTATAATGGATTGAACTATAGAATTATGATGTATACTACGACGTGGGTTGTGATTTATTATGATCCAATTTAAAAATATTTTATATTGGAAGGCATGTTGTGTTATAATTTTATTCAATTAATATGTGAATTTTGATTTATTAACCTCATATAGAGCATCCCAATATTTAATCATACATAAGAAGCCTTTATTTTACATTATGTGGTGGTGGTTCTATAATAGAGGTAGTCATCTTGTGGGGGGGGGGGTTATTTATCATTTGTTGAATTTGAGGAAATTAGGATAGAAATACAATCATATTCCATATATGTTCATGAATTAGTAAATGATTATCCTTGTTATGGAATGTCAATTAAAAATTAGAATAGTTTTAAGGATGATTGACATAGAGTATTGAGGGTAATTAGGGTATGATTTCAATATCAGACATTCATATATGTATATAGACTACTGTAATTCGAAGATGCCAAATGTTTTATGAATAATAAAAAATTAAAATATATATTATGATTAATTTTTAATCCTTATATAAAATTCAAAACCATTGCTGCAATTGGTTTATTTATAGATATATTTATTCATACATTGGGTTTTTGGCATATTTCTAAATAGATACCCTCTTTGAGAGTCATGGTTCTTTCATATCTATATTCCTCACCCTCTCCAAATTTTATCATCATTCAGTGGTTATAGTAATATGTTATAATAAATTTATATAATGTTTATTTTTTTATGTGGTATTATTTGAATTTATTTTATTAGTTTTCAAAGATATTAATAGTGGTGTAACCATCAAATTATTATAATTTTTTCATATTGGTGGTTGGAGCATTATAGAGTAAATTGATTCTAGATATCTCACAGATTATTTTATAAACATATATAATAATATCATCCATTTGATTTAATTTTGTTTAAATAATGATTTTACCTATGAAATAATTAACAATATAAATAAACTACTAAGGAAATTGTTTATTTCAATATTATTTTAAGAATTATATATATTTTTGAATTTATTCTTCATTCCCAACATTTAATATTATATCTCACCATGATTTTCAATGATAAAAAGTTATTATAAGATTTAAAAATAAGTTTTCAAAGGAATTAATAAAATAAATTTGAGGTGTAAAAATCATGAAATGTGATGTTTATGTTTAAAATTTAAAATAATTTTTCATTTAGAAGATTAATTAATAAGAGTTTCTTAACTATTAATATTTTTTGTGTTTTTTTAATTTTCAAATGCATATAATGTATTTTTTCTATTATATGAGGTTTAAGAGTGAGTATACATAGATAGTAAAGATTATGATATATTTATTATGTTTTAGATGTAGATGTTTGTTTTTTCATTATTATGTTAGTGGTTATATGGGTACTTATATGGAAATGTGTTGTTTCATAGGATATGTACTAAAATATACATTGATTTGAATGTATTTTGTAGGGCCATGTGGTAGATTATTTTTTTAGTAGGATCATGGTTGTATTATTGATTTTATATACTGAAAAAAGTTTAGTATTGATAAAGTATGGTTTGATATATAATGATTGTTAATAATTATAATAATTTTGAATAATAATTTGTGAAGTTTGGATCAAATTTCAAAAAATAAAAAATGAATTATATGAAGATATATGTGATTTAATAATTTTTTTAAAACTGAATATGTTTATGGGATGGTAAATTTCTTCTAGTAGTTAATTTTTGAACTTGTAATAATATTTAATATTGATTTATTTAAATTATTTAATGTCGTTTTATAGTAATACTTTTTTCTTTTTGAGGTATATGGATGGTGTAGGATTGAAATAATGATGTACATGCTCAATATACAAGGGGGGGGGTGAATTGTATACTTTAAAATTTTCTTTAAACAAGGAAAGATCCAAGTTTAGCAAAGTTAAACTAAGAAAATTCACAACAACTCTAACATAATTGAATGATTGGGACAATATATGAAGTTACAAACTTCTAACTCTATACACTTTCTTAAATCTGGAAAGTTATTCCAAAAAAACGGTTCTAGAAATATGGATCCAAAAAATGAAACATAAGCAAAGTTTTCAATATGAGATTCTACCTTAAAGTGTATAGAATCTAACTGAATTAGATTACATAATTGTAATGAAGTATATGATGGTTATACTTTATTAAACATAAAAAATACAGTAGAAAAGATAAACATGTAACAAAAACAAGTAACAAGAAATAAATATTTTAACCCAAAGAGATGGGAATCTAACAACCTTGGATAAAGGTCCCTTGATTTAAATTTTAAAGACATTCTGTCTTAGCCACACCCGGGTAATTCCTCGATACAAAGATTGGAGTCTCTGTCTTGCTATCCCCACAAGCCCTCAACTTCATTGTAGTTGGTACCACTGTCTTCCTCAGCAAGGAATCCCTCGAACTTCAAGGTTTTCGGCACCCATGTCTTCCTATCCCTGAAATCCCTCAAATGTAATCACCAACTTTCGGAGTCGCAGAAAGCAATCTGAACAAGCTGTTAAGTACGCACAAAGGATGAAATGTTTCTCTCTCTAGAAATCACATTGACATCATGTTTTCTCTAGAGTGGTCAACTTGTTATTAAGCTCCTTCAAATGAGCTCCTATTTATAGGATCGGTAGAAACGGTCACCTCCCTCCACCAACGGTCATATTTTCCTTAAATTTTGGAGGGACCTATACACATGTCACTAAACCAATGGTTAGTTAGAACTAAAATGGATGAAATCGTTTTATAAAAAACACGTGTAACTGAAAGCACGACATCATTTTAAACAAACATAACAAATCAGAGTGTAAGTAAAAAGTTTAGAGTCTAAACAAAAATTATATTCAGAGTCTATATTACAAGGATTTTTGGATTCTATTTATTAGAATAATTCGGAGTCGAATTTCATAAAAGTATATATACATAATTCGTAATCAGAATTCTCAACCATAATTCTTAATGAGAATTCTGTAATGAAATTCATAATGAGAATTCGTCAAAGAATTCATAATGAGAATTCATTACATAATTTTTCATGAGAATTCATCATAGAATTCATCATGAAAATTCCTCATCAGAATTCAAAATGAGAATTCTTCATCAGAATTCATAATGAGTATTCCGCATTAAAATTTGTAATGGGAATTCATCATCAGAATTCATAATGAGAATTCATTATAGAATTCTTAATGATAATTCATCATAAAATTCATAATGAGAATGAATCATAGAATTCATAATGAGAATTTATCCTAGAATTAGTAATGAGAATTCATCATAGAATTTGTAATGAGAATTCGTCATAGAATTCGTAATGAGAATTCATCATCAGAATTCGTAATGAAAATTCATTACAGAATTCGGAATGAGAATTCGGATCCTGTAACAGATTTCTTCCTATCTAATAATTATATGATTTTGAGAATATTTATATGAATCTGATTTTTATAATTAAGAAAAAAATTTATATGAACAATAAAAAGAGCTAAATTTCCTTATGTAAATTTTCCTTATAGAAGTAAAACAGGGATAAAAACATATTTTCTTAAAGATATGGTTTTTGTGATTTTAAAATAATGAATGAATGTAAATGTTATAAGGAAAACCTTGTTGACTCAAAAATCTCCCCCTTTTTGGAAAGAAAAAATATCCATACGAAAAAGAATATAAGAGCTTAGAATAAATTTCTAGACATTGAAATTAAAAATTATCTCCCTTTGTTTATGAATGATAGTGAATACGTCTAACTCCCACTTAGGCTTTGGAACTCTAAGTATCTTATTCTAGATTTCCAGAATGGAAGTTTCATTATCCTAGAATGAAAAACTTCGTAATAAGAATCCAACCCTTATATAAGCTCCCCCTTACGTAGGGATAGTTTTTATTTTCTTAGAAATTTTTTTCTCCCTTTTAGATTCTTCCTTCTTCTGCTTTTGAGTAATTTTTTCCTTCTCCCCCTTTGTGATTATCAAAAAGGAATTGAGGGAATGGAAGAGATAATAATGTACCTGAAATATTATTTCATTCAGCCAACCAAAAAACAAGTAACCAAAATTTAATTACTATTAGAAAGAACTAGTACATGGAAAATAGTACAACAAAAGATTGGAGTGGTCTATTTTGTTTCTTTTTCCCCGAGAATAAGAATTTTTACAATTGTCTTCAGCTTCTTCATTTCTTTGTGGTCCTCCTCCTGTTGCTTCTCTAAAGGAATTATTCTTGCATCTTGAGCCTCCATTTCCACTGCCAGAGCATTAAGAGAATCATCTTTATTTACAGCCATTACATTCAACTGAGTCCGAAGATCCTTTTTTTCCCTGTAGTACAGGACAAGAGAACATAGCTTCTTATTCAGATCTTTGACTTCCTTGATCCGAACATCTTGCTCAAGAGATAACTTATTCTCAAAAGAATTTGTAAGATCCTTGATTTTAGAGTTATCGGTATCAAAATCATATTTAACATATACTTTGAATTGATCAAGCTCCGCCATCTCTTGAACAACATTATTAGACCACTTGGGTATCTTCTTGCAAGAAAATCTATGAGCATAATAATTGATAAGAATGTTTTTATGATCAGCCTCAAGCTTGGAACACCAATCCATCACCTTGGATATTGAGTCTGAATATTTATTTATGCTATGCTGAATCATCTGGCATCTGGATTACATTTTTGGAAAAATCGGAATGATGTCCACCAACATCTTTAAGTACTTCTCAACAAATTCATGTCCAAAGATAGCTGACTCCGAATATGATATTCTGGTTGGAGATGGTTCTTCTTCTGACTGTATCAGCTTCCTTTTGGATGATCCTCCAGATTCATTCCTTCTTATAATATCTTTTGTTGGAGTGTCAACAACCACTTGCTTACCTTTATTAACTTTTATAATGGTCTGTTCATTATGAAATTCTTGGTCACTTTCTGAAAGTTGAAAAATATCATCTTCATCAAATTTATCCTTCTCTGCTCCAACTTCAACATTCTCAGGCTGTATAAAGTCATGATTGTGACTTTATTCCTCAGACGGCTTGTTCCCATCCTCTTCACCTTTCTCATCAACTCTAGGTGTACGAATTTTTGATGATCCAGCTTGGGAAGTCTGGAGTGAAAATTCCTCTGAAGAAATATCATTCTCATTATAGTCTTCAACATGTTTTGATACATCAGTAGAGCCACCACTGCTCTCTACGTGCTATATTTCTTCCGCAACTTGCTGAACTCTCAGCATCAATTCCTTATCAGCTTTCTTATTTAGAGAATTTCCCGGAGTCTTCTCGCCTGGAGTTTTAGGAAAACCATTAAACAAAAAGGATTTCAGAATGGGTAAATTTTTAGAAGCAACTTCAGTGGCCTTCAGATTAGATTGAACAATCTCTGCCTCTGACGTATTCTTTTCAACTTCTTCTCTTTGGCTTGATTTTCTAATTCATCAGACACTTTCTCTTTCAAGACCTTAGCCTCAGCAGCATCCAATATGAATTGAGGCTACCCTTCTTTCCTTTTCTCTTTATCTTGCCTCCACTTGGCAACCAACTCATCTGGAAAATCCTTTTGTTTTATTGGTTTAGGGGGTGCACATTGAGTTTCCTTAGACGTAGTGGTTTTCTCAGCAACTTCCACTTCCTTCAATATCATTTTCTTCCCATCATTCTTTGATTGTTGCAGAGTTTTTTGATATTTATGAGCTGCCTCATCCTCTTCCTATAATAAAGAATAAAATTCTCCAGATTCAATAGAATAGGCCATTTTCATCCTCTTAAATGTATCATCACTAACAAGAATTACCTTGTAATTCCTTGGATTTTAAGTGAAATAATCTTTAAATGAATCAATAAACCTGATAATAAGCTTGGAAAGCAAGTTCAGATACATTAGAATATGAGCTTTTAGATTCCCTTCTTTAATATTCTTAACTGTAATCAAAACATGCCTCATCAAATTAAACATCCTTAGATTTACAAAGAAATATAGAATATAAATGTCAATTTTCTTGAGGTTGTCCTTATCACCCCTTCTCGGTACGAAAAAACCATGTACCCACAGCTGTAGAATCCAATTATTCGAATATAGATGAGAAATCTTAGCGGTCTTAACCTCTTTATGTCTAAGGCATTCCTTAGCCTTGACATTATTTAAACTTCCTTGCTCATCCGAAAACTTGTGTGAGCAAAATTCATCTTCACCTATAGATTATAAGCATAAAAAGTTTTCGTCCATGGTGTAAGAAAGATTGTAAGTCTTCCCATAAGACTTGAAAAAAAAATTGACTCTGCAAACTTCTTAATAGAAGGAAACATAGTCATAAAAATCTACAAGAAAATCTGAATAAATCGGATCCTGATTCACTGTATTTGATAAGAATACGTCTTAACATCCATTGAGTTTGATGTTTTAAGATATAATAGATTCATACTAGTAGAAATTCAGACGCAACATCCTCTCCTTATAAATTAACCACTTAGAAATGGGCTTCGCAGTTGACATATCATGAGAAGTGGCTTTTACAATCATCTAGAACTGAACACTTCTAAAGAAATCTGAACGGATTTGAGAATGATCAGAGAGGCCTTAAGTAAGAAGTAAAGATATTCAAGACACAAAAGCTTGATATCCAATGTGGGACAACCCTCGGAATGTCCCATGTATATATGCGTTGAGGCGATGGTTCAACTTCCATGGTTGATCGAACGGTTGAGAAACGTTGAGATTTCATCTAACAGTTGAGAAACAATCCGCAAGGAAAAATTGACTCCCATATTTTGAGGTTTAAATAAACATTCAGATTTAAGAAAGATAGAATCCGAAAAATTTAAAAACACTTATGAAAATACGATCAAGTAAAATATGATACAAAGACTTAAGGAAATCATACCTTTCAGATTTTCTAGATAGATTGTTCGTAATAGGTGACATTCTTCTTGAGGAAAATTTGACTACGAAAATGTTTATATGAAAATTCTTAGTATGAAAATTTCATTACACGAATTCTCAGTACGAAAATTTCATTACGAAAGATCCAGTACGGAAATTTTATTATGATAGTTCTAGTATAAAAATGTCATTACCAAGATTTGAAAATCACATTAGGAAAAAAATTTCAAAATATCATTACAAAAAAATTTCAAAAGATCATTACGAACAATTTTCAGAATCTCATTACGAATTTTTTTCAAAAGCTCTTTACGAAACATTTTCAAAAGGTAACAAACAAATGTACTCCCCCTATGAAAAGGAGTTTATTACTATAAGGATATTGTTTCAACAAGAAGTTAATGAATAAATATTACCTTATGGTTATCATTCCTAACTTCTGTTTAATGTATTCAAATCTATCGGAAGGTAATGATTTTGTGAAAATATCAGCAATTTGATCTTTTGTTCTGATAAAATGAAGAATGATATCTTTTTTTTTGTGTGTGATCCCTAATAAAGTGATGCCTAATATCTATGTGCTTTTCATGGGAGTGATGTGTAGGTTTTTTACTAAGGGAAATTGCATTTGTGTTATCACAAAAAATTTGAGTCTCAGTAAAACTCAAGCCATAGTCTGTGAGTGTGTGTTGAATCCACAAAACTTGAGCACAACAACATCCACCTGCTACATATTCAGCATAAGCAGTGGAATGTGTTACTGAGTGTTGTTTCTTGCATGACTAGGAAACTAACGAATCTCCAAAGAAATGAAAAGTTCCAGATGTACTTTTTATATCAATTCTACACCCACCAAAGTTGTCATCTAAAAAAATCATTATGATAAAATCATTTCCAGAAGTATAAAATAATCCTAGATCCAAGGTTCCCTTTATGTAGCAAAAACTTATTTTCACTTAAATTAAATGAGATTACTTAGGATTGGATTAATATCTGGAATATAAGAATACTGAATACATTAAGTTTGGATGAGTAGATTCCATGTATTGTAGGATTCCTATCATACCTCTAAAAGATGTTTGATCCACTAGTTTCCATGATTCATCAATATCAAGTGTATTTTAGGTACCAATGGGAATACTATCATTTTTAGTATTGTCATATCCATACTTTTTAAGAATATATTTAATATAATTATGTTGAGATATATAGGTTCTCTCTGGTTTTTGAGAAATTTGAAAGCCAAGGAAAAATTTTAACTCACCCATCATACTCATATCAAACTTAGATTTCATTAGATTTTCAAAGAAATTGGTTTATGATTTCTAAGTTAAACCAAATATTGTAGAGACCCAAAGCTTGAAGTACATAGAAATTACATTACATTAGCGGAATACTTAATACATAATAAAAAAGACACACAAGGATCTTAATAGTTTAGTGTCTTTGGAATCTCGGAATATAAACAACTAATCATGTTGAAAGGTCTTCAACATCTCCCATAACGATCTTCCCCTTTTTGTTTCCTTACCTAAAACCTTTCTTTATTTCCTGGGGAAAATATAACATAAAAAGGGTGAGCCCAAATGCTCAGTAAGGGAAAAAATAGAGAACGTAAAACAATCCATAAACATTTGAAATCAAAAACATGAACATGAAATCTAAACATTAAAACCTTGAGAAAAGACATAAATATTGGAAGTACGTAAGGCATATATCATAAAGGATCATCAATCATGATAAAATACCATGGGAATAAAACATGTAATTGTGGAATCCATTAAGCACATGTAATGATTTCCACAGTAGCCAAGGCATTGCTGCCAAGACCATCTTAGTGGATAAAGTCCCTTTATGAATCAAGTTCACTCCTCATTTCAGTCCTGTTTTACTGAACCGATTTAACCTGACATTCCCATCATGTCTATATTATGAGATATAAATCTTTACCCAATGCATTGGAGGGAGATATAGGTCCCACCCATCTCATAATGAAATCGTTCTTACTTGTGCCACAAAATAAACATACATCATTCATAATAACACAATGAATAAAATGGGTTTCATAAACATCATCCCATCATCACATAAGCCATATAGAAGAAATGTATATCATTTCATAATAAGAAAAGTGAAACCATTTAAATCCTAGAGACATTACACTTTAAACATACACATATGAAATAATTTCATCTTAGATGGAAAATGATTTTGATAAAACACTTGAAATGAATTCCTGAGGAAAATATCCTTTCTTCTTCAAAATCAATTTATTTTCACAAAACGTCATGCA
Source organism: Viscum album (assembly GCA_963277665.1). NCBI lineage: Eukaryota > Viridiplantae > Streptophyta > Magnoliopsida > Santalales > Viscaceae > Viscum > Viscum album. The sequence continues at coordinate 1,435,279,985 of OY728141.1, forward strand.
ATTTTAAAAGAAAGAGATTCTTTTGAAAATATTGATTAAATATTTTAGAGGAATCTTCATTAAAATAAGGCTTTAGAAAATCGTAAAAATTCGTTCGTGCCGTATAAGTAAAAAAACATTCTTTTCATACTTTTTCCAGAAAAGTCAAAAAGTACCTCATAATGTAATCAAAAGAAATATTACTTACATACCATGTAGTAAAAGTCAAAAATGGGTAAATAGGACTTTAAATAGACCTGAAAATAAATTTTATAAAACATGGACATGGATGATATAAATAACCCCAGTAAATACTTACGAATATGCAATCTCGGATAAAAATTAGATTTGTAGAATTATCCCTTACCTTAGGTCCGATTTTCTTCGTAAGTGTTCGAACATCCTGTATAATGATTTAAATAATGTCATTGACTTATTCCAGAATCATACTCATTGTCATGATATCATATATGGTTCACTTATTACTTTATATTACCCGTTCTTTTGTAAATTCCATGTTAAAGAGCATTTTGGGTAAAATCGTTTCATTTTTCGTCCGTGTTTTGACTTTAATTATTCATATGATTACTTAGATCATGATTACTTATTTCCAGAATACAAAACATGATTTATATATAATATATATTTATAATATACATATATATAATAGATCAGTAAATGGAAAGAAATACACCATTCATGGAGACGGTAGGTCGTACGTACACATGAACGCTGTTTTCGTTTCCTTATTGAGTTGAATGGAATTAATTACATGACATACATATATATACACATAAATCCATTATTATTATTTCATTTATTTCATGATTACTTTTTATATATACATTATAATAATTCATGAATGGTTAACATGGAGAATGAATCTCATCGCGTCGTGGAGACGGTAGTCCGTACGTACGCATGAGCGATGATATCGTTCTCATGATCATGGAATTGGATTGGAGTGTATGTATAATATTTAAGAATCAATATAACTTCAAAATAATCATATATAGTTATTATTTACACCATTATACCCATCCAAGTAAGGTGGTGGTGGAAAATAGATTACACCACGGCGTGGAGACGATATTCCGTACGTACGCACGCGGGGTGATTTCGTTTTTCGTAGGATGGATAGGTGGTGAAATAAGGTTGTTTCATACATATAATAACATATCAGTATATGAGTGATAGTAATGTTATAACTTCATAATTAAACAACCTAATAATAATAATTAGAAGAAGAAATAAAGTTGAAAGAATCGGTAACGGACATTACCTCTTCTTTGAAGCGCCTCTTTGAGACCTCCTCTTTTGGAACTAAAATTGGTCTTTGAGGAAGACCAGAAACTATAGGATGTTTCTAGGTATGTGGAGAAGATAATTTTGCAGGGGTTGGCTGAGATTTAAGGCTCATAGGTGTGAGGAAGAGAGGGAGGAGGTTCCCTTTTATAAGGGAGGAGAGGGGCACCTTTGGAAAAAATATTATTTTATTATAAAGCCAAATTCGGTTTAAAATAGCTCCAAAATGATTTATTTCAAAGCTAAGGTGGGGATTAGTCCAAATAATCTCATCCAATAGAATCTAGACAAGTTTAGGTATCAATTTTAACCTTATCATTTAGATTTACCTTTAAGTTAGATAATTTAACTTTTACCGCGTCTTCTTGTTTTCTGACACTATAAGGTTAATATAATTACTATATCAAGCCAAAAATAACCCCAAGTTGTTTATTATTAATTTATATAACCTTAGCTAACTCATTTGTCCGAACCATATATTTTTAGGTATAAAATAACAATTAATAATATAGTATTTTTTTAAAAACTATTTTATGTCAATTTTGACACTATTTGGTAATTTATTTTTGTGAAAATCATAACAGAATGATTAGTTCGAAAATATTTAATTAAATCAATAATAACATGTCATATTAACATATAAAATTATTGTAATTCATAAAAAGTCTCAAATTACATTTATTTGGGTATTTATAACATAAATTATGTCAATATTTCATTAATAAGATAATTACTGCATCATCATTGTATCATAAATAAATTAAATTATTTTAAGTCTATAAATTACAAATAAAATACCATTATGTATGAAATATTTTTATATTTCTAATGAATATTTATCGCCGAATTTATCTTATGTATAACCCTATATTAAAAATTCTTTAGTTATTAAACATTGATTTTAACTATTTTAACGCTTCTTTAAATAAATTGATAATAAATGTCCTAATCTAATCCAAGTGGGGATAAATGGTCATATTTTATTGCTAAGGTTGTTTTTGGTTTAATTACATTTATCCAATAGAATTAGGACATGTTTTAGGGTAATAATAATATCATTTTTACCCTTAACTACAATATTTACTTTTAACCGTGATAAATAAAAGTAAAAAGTTACTATTCACCAAAAATTATTTTCATCTCATTGAACAACATTTTACTTACTGACATCAATCGTGTCTCTTAGATTTTTGTACTTCCACTCACAGAAGCGGTAAAATTATGTTTTATGAAAAAAAATTCAGTTTTTTAACTAGCACTTAGTGGTTTCACTATTAATCAAAAAATGAAAGTTTCCATAAAAATACCAAAAATTATTCCTAAGCTATATTTGATATTATGAATTCAAAAATGATGTTTATTTTACAAAATTAAAAACATATCATTTACATTAACTAATTTAAAAATTATTTCCCGTCGTCAAAACAAATAGCGTGTTTTTAAGAGATAATAACTATCAAAAGATTGACACTTATTTATGTCTGGTTTAAATGTGAAATTACATCCAATGACCAAAATTGTATTAAATTGTAAAAATATATTCTAAATATACTTCAAAACCACTCAAATTAATAATTTATCACTATTAATTATTTCGATTAAAAAAGTTGTTTTTTAATTAAAATTTTATTTATTTTCACTATTCATCACAATATGAAAGTTATCCGAAAAGTACCAAAATTTCACCCTAAGATAATTTCGATATTCCGAATCCAAAAATGAAGTCCATTTTGGAAGATAAAATTTATAAAATTTCAAAAAGTGGTTATTAATATTCATATTGGCTAGTTTTAATAATATTTTAATAGCATATCGTTGTTTAGTGAAACTCGGTATTGCGTAGAACAAACGCTATCGAGGAAGGTCGCGATTGCGTGTAATGCAAGCCAAGTCAGGGATGCATGTAGTGCAAGATCCTTTTGTTGTATCATACAACACAAGACATCAATAAAATTAAAAAATATATTTTTCATAAAATCTCGGGGTGTTACAAATATGATGTCATCAACATATATTTGAACAATCAAAATATTTTTTTTTCTTTCTTTATAAAAAGGGTTGGATCTTCATTTCCCTTAACATAGTTATTTTGAAGAAAAAATCTTGTTAGTCTATTATTCCAAGCTTGAGGGTCTTGTTTAAGACCATATAAATATTTGGAAAGTCTAAAAACATGATTAAGATATTTTGTGTCTTCATAGCTAGAAGGTTTTTCGACAAAAACTTCCTCTTGGACGTAACCATTAAGAAAAGCACATTTCACATCGATTTGAAATTTTTTGAAATTGAATAATGCTGCAAAGTCACGTAAGATACGAATAGATTCAAGTATAGATACTGGAGAATAGGTTTCGTTATAGTCTATTCCCTCTTGTTGATTATAGACTTTGGCAACTAGTCTAGCTTTATTTATGACTATGTCTCCATTTTCATCACACTTATTTCTGAAGACCCACTTTACTCTAATAACATAAGTTTCCTTAGGACTTTCAACCAAGGTCTAGACATTATTCCTTTCTAATTCATTTAGCTCATCTTACATGGATTTGATCCAATTATCATCACCTAAAACTTCATCAGTGCTTTTTGGTTATAATAGGGAATGAAATGCTAGATGTTCTACTTCATTCCTCAATAAACATATAGTCCTTACAGGTTGATTTACATCACCAATGATACTGTTACTGGGATGATTCTTAAGAAACACCTGACTTGGGTTTTGTAAAACCTATAATCAACATAGGGTAGAAAGTCTTCTAGGGTAAATGTTTCTGAAATATTTTTTTTAATATTTTCTTTATAAGAAGGATATTCTAACAAAGGTTGATAATCAGTTTTTGAAAACACATCCGAGGATGTAGGTTGGGATGGTTTAAAAACAAATGGATCAGTTTCATCAAATTTTACATGTACTATTTCCTCAGTAGTACAAGTGTTTTTATTGAAAAATTTATAAGACTTAGATATTGTGGAGTATCCTATGAAAATTCCGTCATCATATTTTTGTGCGAATTTGTGTAGATTATATTTAGTATTCAGAATAAATACCTTGCAACCAAAAACCTTGAAGTAGGAATGTCTTGGTTTTCTACCATTCCATAACTCCTATGGAGTTTTATTAAGAAAAGGTCTAATCAAAACTCTATTTATAGTATAAAAAGTGGTACTTACAACTTCAGCCAAGAAATGTCTAGCTATAGAATATTCACCCAACATAGTTCTAGTTATCTCTTGAGGAATTCAATTTCTTCATTCAACTACACCATTTTGTTGAGGAGTTCTTGGTGCTGAAAAGATGTGAGTAATACCTTTTCTACTACAAAAATTTTCAAAATCAGAATTTTGAAATTCTCCTCCATGATCACTATGAATTGTTTTCAGTGGAAGGTTTTTCTCATTTTTAACTTGGGCTCTAAAACATTTTAATTAAGAAAATTAATCAAAATTCTTTTCTAGAAAATAGACCCATGTAAATCTAGTGTAATAATCAACTAGAAGAAACACATAATATTTTCCTCCAATGATTTCAGTTTTTGTTGGACCAAAAAGATCCATGTGCACCAACTGTAACACATCAGTTGTTGAGACTTCACTGATTGATTTAAAAATAGATTTATGTTTCATGCCATATTGACAAGGATCACAACCTTTAGAAGAATCAAATCTAAGCTCTGGTGGATCCTTAACTAGTTTCTTCTTAGAGAGTTCACATAATTTTCTACGGTTACAGTGACCTAGTCTTCTATTCCATAACTAAGAATGATCTTCCATTGTACTTGGGAAAGGAATTTCATGGCACCTAAGGTCTTCTATGTTCCAAGTGTAAACATTCTCTTGCCTATGGGCAGAGACTATAAACTCTTAATTTTAATTGTTTACTAATAACTTATCATTCTTAAAATTCACAAGGTATCCTTCTTCACATAATTGACTTATGCTAATGAGGTTGATCTTAATACCCTTAATAAACAAAACATTTGAAATCAATGTTTTACCGCGAAGAACAATATTACCAATACCAGCAATTTCTCCCTGAGCATCGTCACTGAAATTTAATTTTTTTTCATTCTTCCGGATAATCATTTCAGAATAGTTTTTATTACCAGTGATATGTCAGGAACATCCACTGTCCATGTACCATGTATTTTTGTTGGTACATTCCCTATTATTTTGAAAATAAGAAAAAGTTAGGTTTTTGGAATCCAAACATGCATGGAACCATAAATTTAAGAAAGAATAATTTTGGGTACCCACATATTCTTAGAAAAATAAGCCTTATGAAAACCTAAAGATTGGTTTTTGTTTAAAGAACTATTCATTGCCTAGTGACCACCAGATTGACACTTGGTACAAATTGGGGCACTTTGAGGAACAATGTAGTTGTTAATAATAATTGGTTTATCATGGGTATAACGAAATCCAGAATTGTTTCTTAAAGGTCGTATTTGTGAATACATCTTATCAAAATTTTCTTTACCTAAGGTATAGTTTGACAAACACTTATTTAAGGAAAATATTTCGGACTTGAGTTTTATAACCATGTTTTTATATTCAAAATCATTAGATATGGAACTAGACTAGGCTCGAAAAAACTTTTCTTAGAAATTTCATTTTCTAGATCTTTAGAAAGTTTATTCTTCTTAGAGTTTATATCCTCAAGGATTTTTGAAATACTTATAAAATAATAATTTTTCTTATCATGATCTATAGAAATATCTGATATTTCCTTAGTAATAATAGTATTCATAGAATTTTCGTTATCATGTTTTTTATTTAGTTTTTAAATCTCAATCTCAAGTAGTTCAAGAAAACCAAGAAACATATTCTTATGTAGGTATAGTATTTTATTCATCAGAAAGTGATTCTTCATCCGACAAGTTATAATATTTACTATCATTATAATTTAAAGAAACATTGGTCAATGATTCAGAATTGTGTACCTCATCCATAAAGCAATGATTGTTAATAGGTAATCTGGATATAAGACCAAGATTCTTCTGTCCAAAAGATTCATAATCCGATGATTCATATGAAGAGTCACCACCACTGGTACTACAAGTATCATTAGATTTCATAACATTCATAGCATTACCTTTATAATACTTCATCCTATTCCTTTCAGAATGCCTCTATTTTCTTAATTTCTTCTCGAGGAAAGAACAATCAGGTCTTATGTGTCCAGCTCTCTTGCATTCATAGCATCTGAAATCTAAATATTTTTATCATTCCATTCCTTCTTCTTATACTTGGATTGGAAATTTCGTTGTCCAGCTATCTTGTTCATCCTTTAACCCAAATTAGCCACATCATTTTCTGAGACTTCACTCTCACTAGATTCTGATTGGATATTAACCTTTTTATATATGGATATAGTAACTCTTTCAGAAGTCTTAGCATTCATGTGATTTGAAGTTGTAATAAAAGCAATAGTACCATTCCCATTTTTCATTTTGATGTTATCAGCATCTCTCTTCATCCTTGTTTCATGTTGCATAAGAGTTCCAAACATCTCATCTAAGAAAATTTGAGTGACCTTCCTCTTGTCTTCAATTTTTGTTTTCTTTGATTCCCACTCATTGGGCATAATATCAATGATCCTGTCAACAAGTTCTTCATCACCTAGACCATTTTCTCCCATAGATTTTTCGCTATTCATGATAGTCATAATACTTTGTTGAACCATACAAATGGGTTCTCCATAAAGAAATTTATAACCATGATACCCAGCTCTAAGCATAGTTATTCTGGTCTCAATCACTTTGGATGTACCAAAATGTGTAACTTCGAGTTTCTTCCACATACATTTCGCTACTTCACAAGAAGAAATTTGTCTATATATATTCCAAGAAATTGAACAAATTAAAGTATTGCGCACCTTATAGTTTAATTGATAATCATGCTTCTCTTGGTTAGTGAATGTACTAACTTTCATATCAGAAATTTGAGAACCTCTAGTGAGAATAATAGAATTTTCTACTCTAGTATTGATAACAAAAGTCTTCATTCGATCTCTTCAACAATCATAATAATTTCCATCAAAAATCGGTGGTCTTTTATGATTTAACTAGTTGATGGAACCGATATTGATTCCTTCCATCTTAAAAAATATTTCTACAAAAAACCCATTAATAAAAAAAGTTCGGATTCAAGTAGAATATTACTAAGCATAAAAAATATATAGAACAATGAAAAAATGAGCAAGAAAAACTTATAACTGAGTGTATGTAATTCGGAGACCTTCTTTGAGACCAATTGTAGGATTCAAATAATGATGTAGATGCTCAATATACAAGTGGGGTGGGGGTGAGTTGTATACTTTAAAATTTTCCTTAAACAAGGAATGTTCTATGTTTAACAAAGTTAAACTAAAAAAAATTACAACACCTCTAACACCAATTGAAATATTGGGACAAAGTATAATGTTAAAATCTTCTAGCTCTATAAACTTGCTTAAATCTGGAATGTGATTCCAAAAAACCGGTTCCGGAAATATGGATCTGGAATATGAAACATAACCAAAGTTTACAATTTGAGATTATACCTTTAAGAGTATAGAATCTAACTGAATTAGAGTACACATGTGTAAGGATGTATAAGATGGTTATACTTTCTTAAACATACACAATGCAGCAGAAAAGATTAACTTTTAACAAAAAAAGGAACAAGATATAATTGTTTTAACCCAAATAGAAGGGTATCCAACAACCTTGGATAAAGGTCCCTTGATTTATACTTTCAAGAATGTCTGTCTTACCCACACCTGGGTAAGACCTCGATATAAATATCGGAGTCTCTCTTTTTCTATCCCCACAAGCCCTCAACTTCAAGTAGTTGGGACCTCTGTCTTCCTTAGCAAGGAAGCCCTCGAACATCAAGGTAGTCAGAACATCTGTCTTCCTATCCCCGGAAGCCCTCAAATGTAATCACCAACATTCAGAGTCGCATGAAGAAATCTGAATGAGTAGTTCAGTATGCATAAGACATGAAAAGATCCTCCCTATAGAAATAAACTTGACAGCATGTGGTCTCTAGAGTGATCAACATGTTATTAATCTCTTTCAAATGAGATCCTACTTATAGGCTCGGTAGCAATGGACAGCTCCCTCCTCCAAAGGACATATTTTCCTTAAATGTCAGAAGGACCTGTACACATGTCACTCAACCAACAGTTAGTTAGAAAAAGAATGGATGACATCATTTTATAACAAAACATATGTAACTGAAAGCATGACATCAATTTATAACAAACATAACAAATCTGAGCGTATGTAAAATGTTCGTAGTCTAACAAAAAATTATATTCAAACACTATATTACAAGGATATTAAGATTCTGTTTATCAGAAGAATTCAGAGTTGAATTTCATAAAAGGTCATATCCATAATTCGTAATCAGAATTATCAACCAGAATTCATAATGAGAATTCTGCACTGAAATTCGTAATAAGAATTCGTCAGAGAATTTGTAATGAGAATTCATCACAGAATTCGTAATGAGAATTCACCACAGAATTCATAATGATAATTCATCATGAGAATTCATAATGAGAATTTTTTATCAGAATTCGTAATGAGAATTCATCATCAGAATTCATATTGAGTATTCTTTATTAGAATTCATAATGGGAATTCGTCATCATAATTCGTAATGAGAATTCATTATAAAAATCGTAATGAGAATTAATCATAGAATTCGTAATGATAATTCATCATAGAATTCGTAATGAGAATTCATCATAGAATTTGTAATGAGAATTCGTCACAAAATTTGTAATGAGAATTCGTTATAGAATTCATAATGATAATTCATCATCAGAATTTGTAATGAAAAATCATTACAGAATTTGGAATGAGAATTCGGATCCTGTAATAGAATTATTCATATCCATGTATTATACGATTCCCAGAATATAGATATGAATCCTATTTTTATACATAATTTTTTTTTTGATATGAACAATGAAAAGAGGTAAATTTCCTTAAGGAAATTTTTCTTATAGAAGTAAAATAGGGGTAAAATATATTTTCTTAAAGATAAGGTGTTTGTGATTTCAAAACAAGAATGAATGGAAAAGTAATAAGGAAAACCTTATTGACTCAATAGATGGAAGGGGTTTTTAGTCATCTGTATTAATGATCTAGTTGATTTTGTGGGATATAGTGATGTTGATTTATAATAAACCGTTATTTATAGTGTATTTCCTTTTTTTATTTCTTATATAGTACAATCGATGCCAAGAACACTTACTGATTTTGATATTATTTTCTTTTCTAGGTAATTTTGATATATTATTAGTTATAGACTAAACATATGATTTATCTCTCCCTCTAACTCACTCTCCGTTTTTACATGGTATAGTCTATAATTAATGTATGTTGTGATAAATGAGTAGAAAACAAATATTTAGAGTACTATTGATGATATTGTTTAGTGATTAAATGATGGAGGTTATAATACATTGTTGAGGAAATGTGTGGTAAGATGAGGTCTTGAGGTTGATGTATTCTATGTTAATAGTAACCTATTATGGTGAATATGTGACATGTTTTATTGACGTGTTTATGTTGTCGGTGGTATGTTTTTTTGCGTATTCATTTTAATTGATGGGACTATAGGTGACGATATATGATAGAGTTTAAGAGAAACCATATTAATGGGACTATTATTTCAAGGTACCTTATTCTTATATATTCATTTGATATTATAGTTAAATACATGAATGCGATAGTTTGAGAGTGTGAAAAGGTTAGCATGTATGTTACATGACCTGTCATAGCAGCATGTTGTTTCTAATATTTTTCTTTAAGGCAGTAATACACTTCTTTAATATTTAGATGAGAGGGATTTTATAATATCATAAGCAGTATAGTTTTATTATAACCAATAGATGTATATATACTCCTATATATATATATATATGAATGTGTGTGTTTGTGGGATTTATAGGTGTCTTGGAGGCAGTTAAGGATTTGGATACATAATAATAGCTCATTAAGGATGATATTTGTTTTTTTGTTACTGCTCTAGGGGTTTAATTTTGGAATTTCTAAATGCAGATAGTTATTATAATAGAAAATTAATAAAATATTGTTTTTATTTAAAATGTTAATTTTGTTATAGGTGGTTCAATTATACATTCCATTGGTTATGGATGTATTGTTTCCTTATGAATTTTTTTATGCCCTTATAACATGTCCACAAACTAGCCATTTTGGATATTAGTTTTTGGGTAAATAATATATTCACAACAAGGCATGTAGGTTTTACTAGTATGAGTTATCCATGAAAATTTTTTATTAATGATATGGGTTTGAGTTATAATGAATCTATGTTCTATAAAACAACAATGTTTCATGGATTTTATATGGTAAAAATGTTAGAAAAAATATGATTTGACCATAAAATGGATAAATTATCTTATATGTGTTTTTAATGGGCTCATGTATCTTATGTATTGACCTTGATCATAATGAACATATGATAAAATATAATTTTTCCGGAAATAGATTCCATATGAAGTTATTTGAATCATACATTATTGAACACATTTCTGAATTTGTGTGAAAACAGGGAGAAATGAAATATATTTAATGAAATGATAATAAATAAACACAATGGTCATGGAAACCTGAGAATCAATTTATGTTTAATGTGTCGGTTGGGGGTCCTAGTCCATGTGCGTTTTAGGATGGAATGGTAAGACAATATACATTTTTTGAATATGAAAGTTGTTTACCTATTATAGATAATGCGTCTTGATGAATTATTCTACAATATTTTAGTCTATGTTCTTAGGGATATATGATGATACTATCTTTGGTCATCATATGGAGTTAAAATAATGGTTTTGGAGATAACCATTAATATATTCCATACTATATGGGTGCATTGGACCCTTTTGGCTAATTTTTATTGATTGTAGTAGCTCATAATTGGTTGATAATTTTTATATTGAGCATAAATACTGAATAAAGTACTGATAGGATTTCTATAATTATTTCTATTTCTTGTTTAATTAATTGATTGTGAATTCCATGAAGTTAAATGGTTCGTATTTCTTGTTTTTATGGAGATAAAGCATATATAAGCATTATATTCAATTTTTGTATAATATCCATTTCCTCCTAACCATTTCCTTACTGAGGATGATAGGGTGAAATGTTTTAATGTGGGTTTTCATTCTATTATCCAATATTAGTTTAACAAATGTTTGTTCTCTATTTGAATTTATGGTAAAACTAATGAATTAGTGATTTAGTGTAATCATCAATGGTTTGGCTTGTGTTGAGAAAAGACTCATTAGAATAACCGGATAAACAAGAATATATATGGAGGATATCATATGATCTAGATGGTGAGATTTTATTTAGTAAGATGATTTAATTAATAGTTTGTATTTTTTCTCAATATATTCATGTTTTATTAACTCTACAAAGAGCATTGTTACTATGATATTTTCCAATAGATATAATGTTTATGATTTTTATGTTCTATATTATTCTGAGAATCCATTATGGATTAATCTAATTTATTTCGATTTATCTATAAAATTGAATTGTTCGTTGTTATTATCAAAAATATTGTTATAATTATTACAACTTATATATGGGTGATAATGAAACAAGATGGTAGTGTTTTTATATCGTTCGCCTATTGGGACACAATATTTGGAATAAACAAAGATGATTCCATCGATAGGGATATCATATAAGTGGATATCGGTGTCACCAATTGTATTCAATAGAATTGATAATTCCATTTAGGACATATATCTTTTATGGTTCCAAATTATTATTTTATATAATATTTTCCCAGTCTTTGAATATAAATATGTCATTATTTTATTTTACCAACCTTGGTCCATTTCACGGGACATGATGTTAAGATACATCTAGTGCCCGTGGTATTGAAAATAAAATTTTATGCACCTTTATGGTCTCTTGTCATGTGATATGACTGTGATTTATTGATTGGACTTGATAAAACCATTCTTTACCGATTTAGATACAATTCGTAAAAAAATTTCCCCATATAAGGATAAATAATTATTATGAAAACATTTTATGAAGAAACCAATTTTTCATGATTGATTAGTGGAATGGATACAATTAGATGATAATTAAGGAGGATAATATCATATAATATTAGTTATTTTGTAAAAATAGCATCCTATTTTTCTACATAGTTAATTCATAGTTTGTTCATATATTTTTATTATAACTCAACACTTCAATATTTGTTGACATTTCATATAATTTCAATATTACGTTCATTAATGATATCCATGTTCAATCAATGTCAAAGAAAAATGATTATGGGTATCTAATGACTATTCATTGTCATGTTTATCAACATTATCTCATTTGAAAGCTATCATACTGTGAATTTTTGATGTGTGTGGTTTAATTTCAAGGTCATGTGGTGTCTCATTAGGTAGTTTATTTTAATTCATTAGTTATATAATTTTTTAATTCATGTTAATAACCCATTAATATCATTTAGTTTGGTTGTTTCTTTAGAAATTTTTTATATAATTGATGGTATAAATTTACCTTTTCAAATAATGGGGACCATTTGGTATCCTTGAACATGAATCACCATTCCTTTAACATGATTTATCATTATTAGGAATCGTTCAACTACTTGAAGGATATAATGATCGATGTTCCTATCCATAAATTCCAAAAGGAGGGAGTCTTGTCTGTGGTTTTGTACGATGATTTTATTCTCAATTCATTCCATAATTTTTCAATAATAGTTTTTGGTGAACTATTTTTTCTCAATATTAATATTTCATTATTGAACCCCACATTATTGTGAGAGGACGTCTTGAAAGTTAGTGCTCGGCATAATGGTGCCCCAAAAATATATATGAAAATAATAAAATGTATGAAAAATTCATAATAACATGAAATTTTAGGCCTCATAGAATAATTCCTATGACAATCTAAGAAACATAACCTATAAATCATTAAAAAAGGACATAATATTAAGAAACCATACTGTGAGAGACCAGAATCCCTCATTTTGTGGATCCCATATGGGTTGATCATAGAGCTATGAAATTCCATCAGTACAGCTCTTGATTATCTAGGAGCAATGAGCCATTATTTATTTTATTTAATAATGATCGGCCACCTCAATTTTTCATAAAGCTCTTACAACTATAAAAATAAAGTTATATTTTTATTCCGCATGATTTAGTTCTCATATATATTCAATGAGACTACCATAAGTACAAAAAGATACCTGAGATAGGGATTTATGGTTTACATTTAAAAATTAAAGGACCAAATTTGAAATGAGGGGTGGAGGGGACACAAGGAAACTAATAGTTAAATATATAGAAATAGATGGAAAAAAGTTATATATTTATTTGGTAAAAAATGGATAATAAAAAAATGATATCCATTTCAAAAGAATTTTCCAACATGTACCATCCTTGTGATCCATGTCCATGAGATTCAATCTGTGGGGGTTGACTACATAGTTTGACTGTCCTCTGTAGGATAATATATGGATGAATCACATGATTTTGTGACCATGGACATTTTTTAGTTATCATTATTTATTTCCCCATTCACAATAATCATTTCATTGTACATCAGTTGGGGATTCATTTTTATAGGCTTTCCATTTTGAATGAAACGTTCTCCCCATATTGGGAAATTCTAAATTGATGAGACTCTCCTCCATTCGGTTATTCATATAACTACAATGGCTATCATTTTCTAGATTAAAGACCATAAACATGTAAGGTTTCGATCTACACCCAGATTACCTTATATGCACGATTTGTGTATAGGGAACACCATAATTCCCCCAATTTGATCATTGATTCCATTGTTATGGTTTTACCACTATTTTAATCCTTAACCAGCTAGGTTCTCAGATTGTATATAATCATCCATCCCCTTGGAAGTGAGTTCCCCAAAAATAGGGGAAGTGGTATAAATATTCCTCATTCAAGCATAGATATTTATGTCTTACCAATTTAAAGAAACCTAAAGTACCTCAGAAAGAATCCATGCCTTCTTTATATGAATTAGTAGAAGAAAATACTTATGGATGGGGTTTAAAAATAGGCATGATGATGAAAATGTAATCACTCGTATATATGTCTCCCCATATTTCTTATTGGATATCACACAGTAATCCCTCCCTCATCCATCAGTGGGTGGGGTGGGGGTTAATTCCAATATGGTATCCCTCATGGAGTTCTTCCCTTTACTTTTATGATGATTTTCATATCTTTTACATCATTCTTCATCATATGGGGTGTAACACTTTCCTAAATGGTTAATATCTATGCGTAATCCCCATTTAAATAAATTTATGTCCTCCCATGTAATTTTAATGATTTTTTGTTATCTCTTCATTATCACACCTATCGCGACTAACATGGTGTTAATGTTTTTATTTTATTCTTGTCACTCCCACCACAATACATTTAAATTTCTATTCCTTTCATGTTACAAACTACTACTAAACATTCATTTCTTTCAATGCTATATATTCCAAATAAATCAAAAGAACAATGAAGACCTTAATTTTTATAAAATCATGATATATAGGAATCCTTTAATTGGATCAAGATCTATATCAAATATATTTCCATATCCTATCCCCATGTGGTCATATTCACCATGTGGCTTATAATGGTTTGATGGTATTATAACCAAAATATCAGGCACATATGTTTCAAGCTTCCTCCTTAAGTGTATTCCATAGATCCATCTAGAATGTGTTGTATATTGTATGATCACAAATTTAACATTTCTTGTCACACATATGACAATAAAACATATACATATCTCGATGCTAACATGTGTTTATTATATCATAGTATAATAATATTAAAAATCATGATAATATCTTTACATTATACAGGTAAACTGCATGGTATGTTCCAGTTAAATAGCAATTAATTGTAAAAATAAAAATATGGGGGAATTGATTTATATCCCTATGGGATGTGTAGGAAAAATACACATGGTTATAACAAAATATCATCATCCCATTACCACCCTTATTAGACCATATTACCGATAGAATCTAACACCCCACCTAAAGGACCATAATCATCATGTATCCCATCTTCTTATTCCAGTCGATCTACAATCTCAATTGGATGAAACTCTACAAGGACCCATTCCACATGATACCAACTAAACAACCTTGTTCCATATTCCCCATTAGGTCAATTCAACATTTATTCTCATTCATAAGTCCCACCCTAAACCTTGTTAATCACCTTCCATCTAATAAACTTTACAATATGACAATATACTAGTTGGATACATCATTTTCATATGCCATTTAATTAAATGACATGTCCCTTAAAGTGGAATTCAACATTTGGGATCATATTCCCAAAAAAATGGTATGATTGAAATAGATTTTATAAGACCAATCCGAATATTACATACAATCTCACTAGATTACTCTAAATTCCAATGTTCCCAGACAATGTGGCTCAAACTAAAGTATAATTTCAAAAATAATCGACTAGTATTCTAGAGGTTAACCTATAGTTCAACTCTAATTTATAGATATTTGTTATTGACACATATTAAATCTATAATATAGTCCCAATGTAGGAAATAATACCTCTTAAAAAAGTGTGGGGAGCCTGACATCACATCCTCATTCCCAATTTTTGTTTCTATGCATCATTGGTATGGAATTCCAATGAACATAATGAATTAAAAAGAATACATGTAGATTATTTCATATATATGAACCATTAACTATTTCTGGTTCCGGAGATAAACAATATCTGAATCTATCAATGATAGGTGTAGTAAACCCACATAACTGGTCTCCCCATCCCTAGTAGAAACCGAAATGGGGAACCATACAAGAATACTATAAGCATGAAGATGAATGAATAATTGTTTAATATCATCATCATTTAGGATACTATACAAATAAGTAATATCATTTTTGGTTATATTTTACAGTAGTAAAGGAAGGTATTTTTATATCTCTTCATTAAAACTATGAAATAATCATAAAAAACCAGTTTGGTTCCAATATTTTTTACAAAATGAAAGTAATAATCCAATGAGGGTGAATTATTACCCACTTAGTGTATCAATTAAAAAATTTCTAATGTCATTGTTTGAAAATACATAAAAAATAGTTCCTCGCAACTGTAGAGGACACTTTCGAATGACTTTTCAATAAGATATATAAAAACCAAAGTCATCAAAGTTGGTCTACGACCCAAAATCTGGATCCCCTTAACACCTACATCAATATTAAAATAAATACACCAGGATGCCTAAACAAAGAATACCAACATATAAGGGAGATGGAGACATACCATAGTGAGATCACTCATAAATAGGTGAAAATAAGGGATCCCCTTTCAACAGACACTTCCAACACCTCACGACCATTATTATCTTACATACTACATCTAATTTAGTCTACAATACAGAATTCATAGTTTTTAATGTGAAGGAATATTATAGGTCATTCTATAAGAATTGTGATGTGCAACTAATGGTTGGGTCTAGGATCATATTCCACTTATGTAGTGTGGTCAGAAAATCAGATATATAAATAGGTAGGTGGTTCATATTTAGTTACCTATATATAATTTCATTCCATATATCATGGTAGCCCCACATTATCGAGATCTTATTCAATTCAAATATAAAAAAATATCGTCCAAATATAGAAACAACTCAAGGAGAAATATATATTATTTTCCCCCATATGATGATAGTTTAAAATCATTGGTATATAATAGAGTACATCAGTAGGATCAACTATCCAATTTTATTAAATATATCTTCCATTATAGTCTAATAATTTATAAATATATACCTATATTATTTCTCAAATTATTCAAAATTTCTAGCATATTCTGGAACCACATTTTCAATAATTCTATATATTTTGATGGATATAAAGGGACATACATATATTTTCTCTCCCTTAACTATAATAAATAATACAAATAAGAAGGTGAATAATTTTGGGAATGATTATATTATTCTTCCCATTTAGTATGTTCATCCTCATATTTTAGATAAGTATGACGAACATGATAGGGAAATGACCAAATGGATACCTCAACAGCCATCTTGTGTCATGCCTATATTCTTACTCATGTTAGTGACTGTTCACGTTAACACACCTCAATATTAATATATGGGGGATGTATTCAATCTCATATTCTAGATTATATGCATTATATTATGGAGATGAACAATAATCAAGGCCATGTGAATTTTCCCATTCTATCTATGATGTGTTGGTACATTCAAGCATTTACATTAGGGTAGGAATATACCCTGACAAATATCATTGGAATATCCTAGTTTTTTCTTTCATTTTCCCAAAAATGAGTTCATATCCTCTATAATATCAGCTAATTCCTTTAGTATATTATGATATAATAATAGGGACCATCATGTAGTGTTTAATATATAAGGGTTCCCACTTTCCATATACAATATAAAAATACACTTGAGATTATTTTAAACAAAATAATCATCATGCATATTTCTTGTATGTGGGAAAAAATTATATTAAAAACTAGATCAAATTCCGTTATTCAGGTGGACCCGTGACAGTTGTAAATGGATTCCAAAGGATCCACTAAGTCCTCCTAAGATGGAGACGGTGAATTCTAACAAGTATTCCCTACCAATAGAAATATATTAAAGTATCATGGGGAAACATCCCCTGACACCTACCATAGAAATCATCCCCATAATGATATATTACATAAACATGGATATATTCCCTGTATAAATGTACCATTTTATATATAGGTACAAGTGAAATAATTTTTAACAATTCATGGTTCCCTAACCATCGATAATAATCGTACACCATGATCAATGGATGATTATATAAAACAACTCTCATTATGCTATCCTATAGATCACATGCTATAATATTCAGAAAAAACAACCTTTCTGGTTTGATCAATTTTAAGAGTATACCTCTATGAATGAGGATAGTAATATAAGTATAAATACTGATCCTATAATTTGGTAATTGTTTTTAATTTAATTCCCCATATCCACCTCCCGATAATAATTTCATGAAGATATAATAGTTGAATGTGTCTATAAGCAACACCATAACATTTCAATTCATTACTATCACCTAAGGGTGAAACATATTCTTCCAATAAAACATTTCAATAAATTTAAGAAGCAAAGTGATACATTCCAATATATTGAGTCAGTTAAAATATAAGTTGAACACAAAAAATATTATAAAACACATCATAAGAATCCATTATTTTTCCCCATGATATTTTGAAGACATTTTAACATATTATCATGAGTTCTTCCTTAGAATCAATATATTTGAGGATAAGAGAATAATATGTTTTTCATTTTACATAACTCTGGAGTCATAATTTTCATTCAATACTAGGCTCATAAAATTTCAATTCCTTGATTTCGGTCATATGTATGGGAGGTTAATATGATGACTGGTCAGTTCAGAGAAATCATGCGACATATAATTTACAAATATGGAAGACTCATTGAGAACATAAAATCAAATGAGTAATTCACCAGACCTATAAAATAGTTAAAATGGATTAAAATTTGATGAAATAAAGGTACCAAGCTAGGTAATACACCTTTTATATAAAATTTTTATAGAACATGTTTCACCCAATTCATGCATATGTAGAATTTAAAAATGTGAGTTGTACCCACAATAGTATCCTTAGTGAGAATAAATGAAAAATACCACCCAAAAATGAGGGGTAATTTTCATTCCATTTAACTCCTAATCAATATTTGGGATCATCAAATATTCATTGAATCCATGATGTTATAGTTTCAGGAAAAAGTAAACCCCATATCATAGTTGTGGGGGAATTTATACCATATCCACATTCATAACAGTGAAATTCCGTCTTCCCACAGATGTGAGAGACATAAATAGAAGTATCATCATGTCTATACCAATTAATGATATTTACATACAATTATGGGAACAATTGAGAAGATTCTTCGAAATATTAGTACATTTGTCTCTATATAGGTCCCTCCTGAGAATGTGGATCAAAGGATATCTCAATCCCCAAAGGGGTTTTTAGCATGAATGGATTTAAAAAGAGAAACCATGAATATAATTTATACTATGTCATGGAAAATATTTGTAGGGTTGGTGTAACCCTATATAATTTGTTTGTAGATATTTATATGGTTTCAAGCATAAGATATAATTTAGTTAATTTCACTAATTAAAATATAGTAGAGTAAAATACCAATCATGTGGAACAATATGTCATGGTGTAATTCCATTAGTGGTACTTGCAATGTGCTACTAAATTTGGAGGGTTTACATTCTCGAAATTGTAGTAAAACCCATCCCATGGATTCCACAAGCACTGAATTTCCACCCTTATAGCATGAATTTGTGTGGGATAATTGAAAATGTGCGCAATCATCCCAATATCCTCTCAATAGAGATAAAGTCCCTTCCATGGATGATATTTTAAAAAAAAAAATGAATTCATAACAGAATATTTTAGGCTTCTCAACATTATTCTTCTCAAGAGTACTATTCCCCAAGAAAAAAATATAATGATTGGAAAAAATTATTTTTTTAATAGGATATATATTTATATAATGAAATTTCCTTCAATAGAAGAGGGATCTAGTCCCTTTTTTATTTTCTCACGCTATCTCCTAGCATTCCTGGATCTATATATCACAAATTATTTGAATTGTACTCCTATAAATTATCAGGAATAACCATTTTCATCATTATGTATCCAAATATATTATGTTAAAATAACAGAAAAAATAATGTAGTCCATATTAAGAATATCTTGGAGTATATATTCATGTATTTCTGTAGTAATTGAAACTACTAGAGTAATTCAAATAAACACAACCCCATATCATTTGGATAGAGGCCAAAAATAGATAAGTGATCTAGTTTTAGTATAGAGAAATATGAGCACTGAATGATAGTGTAAGACATTTCTTCCACCAAACATTATCATTCCCACTTTCACACCATTAATGGAATAGTTGAAACAGAACAAACATTGACCCATTCTGTGTCTTGTTGTTTCACTATGACTATAATATTCTTGGTAAAAAAATAATCCAAACTTATGTGTATCATGAAACTGTTAGAGGGCCCAAAAATTATTTTCATAGTAACATCTCTATGATTCAATTCCATATTAGGATGATCTATTTCTTTAATTTCAATATTAATTTATCTCCATTGAAGAATAAAATAATATCCATCTATTAAAAAAGTAAACAACATGAGAATGAAAAATTATATGTTTTTAATATCTAAAGGAAGAGGATAATATATTCTCTATATTGGAGCTGATGTTTTAGCATCTAGTAGAGTTTTTCATATATAATTTTCTGGATGATTTTCAAACACCCATTTCTATCATATTCCTATAAATATATTTGACATATCAATGATTTGATGTTAGTATCTACTAAACTAAGGATAATTTGTATCCCGTTCATCATAACCATACAACAATAGAGTTTATTATATAATGTGGAATTTTCATACTCAAACCATGTTTGATGATACCCTAAGACATAGAAACCACCCAATATCGTGTGGTATATATCCTTGTGTTACCCTAGTAACAAATATTTCCTTTAATTAAGGTTATGGAGAAATGATTCATTTGTGTATTTAATATAAGTTTTCTAAGAAATATGAATTCTTGAAGGAATATATCACATGAAATTTTTTATCATCCATGGAAAAAAGTCTACATTGATATTTAAAAATCAAGAAACTAAAGGTGGTTGATCTTAATGATGTATCAAATTACATATACTATAATTATATTTTAGGGAATATAATTCAATGATATTTTTATCCGTGGAAATAATACTAAATAAATTTTACAATGTTAGAAGTATTATTTGTAAAATATCATGAACATGTGGATCATGTCTCCAGTGTTCCACTGATGTTTGAAGAATCATTGTAGCATGTCTACATATTAAAATCACATATGAATAAGGATTTGATGTTATGGAAAACTATCAATATTAAAAAAACCATATTCTTGGTGCAACAAAATTAAAAAATATATGACCCACATTCCCTGATTTATAATTTGTTCTTCAGGATCAACACCACAATTTTCCAGAATTAAAAAACATAGAAATGCAGTAATATGGATAGAAAAGGGGAGTAATAACATTAATTAGTCCCTATTTTGGTTTAAAAAAACATGTATTCACGCCCTCTATATTCATATAATGGTAACCATCCCATTAGATGGGCCATTGGGCACCACCCTTACAAATAGAACCCCAATTAGATGAAAAATCAATATAAAATTTATTTAGAATCATTTATTTTATTAACCCCTTTGACGAAGGAGAAACTAAATACTAATTAATTTATCAACTTTTCATATGTATATGTGAGGAGGACAAATGTGCATAGTCTATAATGCTTGATAGGGTTTTGGATGGAGTGTCAATGATAGAACATAACATACAGTTAATGTTTTCCTAGAGACTATATATTTCACCAAGACACGTAAATATGAACTCCATAGAGATCAATAAATATATCAATTGACTCATAGATCATATAGTTCTCAATCAAACCCTTTCATATTTGATATCTAATTGTTTGATTACCCTATGGGGGGTCATCATCTTTAGGATCCATAAAGTTTAGTAAAATCCAGCCCATGAATGGATGTGGTTTCATGTATTGGAAAATAGTCATCAGTCAAACATGCATTAGACACAAAGCCTAATATCAAATAGAGTCCCCAAAAATGGATGTTAAGTCTCTTATCCATAAAGTATTCAGTTATGAAATAGTTGTTTATTGCACCAACCAATCACCTGGTTGAGGAAAAAAATTTACTCTCAATAGAACTTTGAGAGGAATTGGAAAATTTCCTTAAGATTCCTCATGAATTCAATGAGGGTGTTAACAAAGTTCTGGACTACCTAACAAATAATAATTATGCTATGTGTAACAAAATCGTATTTTCTATTATGTGTGATATCAAAATTTCTATATAGGTTTATCTGAAACCCCTATACATGCCTTTCCGGTTTAATGAAATCATTTTTATCCATGTACTCATAGAAAATTTATCTAGAAATATTCTTACTCTACAATGAATCATCTCATTCATTGGATTTATTGTTAAGGTTTTTACCACAATATATGTTAACCATTTATTGGTATGATAAAGTGTACATAAGACTCTTTAAAATGAAATATTTAATTCCATGTTTTGGGACCTTTTCTCCATGCATGAATTCATGGCCAACATACAAGATAAGACATTCATTGTTCTTTTTGGAAGACGACATATTATCCAACATATTTTTATTCCCAATTCATATAAATAACTCATTAAATATATAGTTAATTTGAATTTTGGAGAGTTATGTTGATATAGTTCACTATTTTACAATAGTGAATCATAGTATATTGGAGCAGATTATTATAAAATAGAGGGAAATAGTACAGTAATTGGAAATACTCACTAATTAATAACCCTAAATAGTTTTATAGATGTGCATCATAATACATGGAGTATGTTTGGGAACAATTATGTGATTCCCATCAACCATCTTGATTCACTATGTTTATGTCAATAATAATATAATTCGGATCACGAACATGATACTAAGAATATATCTACATAAATTTTAATGATATCACCCATCTATACCATTACAAATGATGTTTCCCAACAATAAATGTGATCACATGAGATATACAACAACATTATCCCTAAGAGTGATCATTTTTATAATTGTAATGATAGAATGTCATTTCTTTTTTAATTAGATGCTATATTGCACAACACTATTGTGATGAAAATCTTCTTAATAAATCTATATGCTCATCCTCTTCAAAATAAAAAAATAAATCAAGGGATGAAGAATATTTGGATATTTCCCAAGACCCTACAGTATTTTAGGAAAGTGTATCTAATATGGTAGATGATTGATCAACTCCACAATAACTCCCAATGAATTAAATATATGTATTTACATCTAAAAAATCATTCAGAAGATTCCTCATATAATTATTCTAAAATTCCCCATATGGATAAAGATGTAGTCATTGATCTAATAGGGATTCTAGGTGATCACCATGGATACCTTCCATAAGAAAGAATAAGGCCTTTTCCGCTCTTTATATGGGTAGAATATAAGTCTAATTTGAAAATCAAGGATAATTTAATATGGGATTTTCAATGCCTGAGGTGTATAGACAATATTTTCATCGTCAAGAAAATGAATCATGGATATGGGTTTGAAATGATTTCAACGATCTCAATTATCATTATCTGAAATATTATTTCCCCATCTCAATCGAACTTTTTTTGATTGATATCATCACTAGATTTAATTCCATTTCCATCATGGATGGAAACTGTGGGTGAAATCTGATTTTGGTGAGACATAAATTTTAGGAATACACTATTTTTTGAGATCCTCAAGGGGAATTATAATTTTATTTATTTCCATTTTGTATAAAAATTTGGGAACCACATACCAAAAATGACATGACCCATATATTAATTCCACATTTTGATAAGAACATGGAGTTCTATGTTGATGATCTGAAGGACTAGACTCATAGTTAATATGATCAAACCCCCAATCATGATATAGTGATCAATAATATTTTCTCAACAAAATTAAACAATGATCCCATTGAAATGTACATTATATATTATGTTAGGAAAATTACAAGGATTTTTGGTATAACATCATGGTATCACGGTCGATCTGGATAAAATAGAGGTAATTATATATATTTCATCACATAGAATTCTCAAACAATTGATAGGAATATTTAGAAATTTAACTTATATAAATTTACTCATCAAAAATTTGGATGAGAAATGTTTTCCATTAAAAAGATTTTTAATAAAAGTAATAGTATATAGGTCAGTTGAAGGTTATTAACTAGAATTTTACATACTAAAGTAGTAACTTCCTCAACCACTAGTCTTGATGCATCCCATTGAATGGAAAGAACTTCTAATCTACATGGTAGTTAACGAGTAATGTCTTAGCGCACTCCATGATCATATTAATGATGTTGGAATGGAAAACATGTTGAATTATTTTTAGGACAATTATCTTTGTAGAGAGTTGATATTCCAACATCATGAAAAATTAACGTCAGTAGATCTTTGCAGTATAGAAAATTAAGGATTATTTACTTCACCATGGTGTTTATTTAGTGTATTTCATAGACTTGATCAAATATATCCTCAATAAACGAATGATATCAAGATGAATTGATAATTAGATGGTCATATTATAATTCTTCAATGTATACCTCATATAATATTAATGAATCAATGGATATGTATTTGGACTAATTTTATGCATCACATATGGTGTCTAAAAATATTCTGATAGATATAGATCTCCCTAATTAATATGAATTTAATATATATCACAACCCTATATTTGATAGATTCACTTTTCATAGGGAATCTTGGAGGCTTAGTGGGAAGAAAGTAGATAACCCGACTGAAAACCTTGCCAGCTTGAGTGTCATGATTTTTTTCCAGTCAATGAATCCTAGTCATATTACTTTACATATTAATAAGGAATCGCCAATAATGGAACATAGTACTTATCCCTCATTATCTTTCTAAATTTTTCTGTAATTTTCTATAGAACACATTAACATTAAATTAGATATATATGTAGTGATTAAATATGTTATTGGTGAATATTTCATTAAAATTAGGGTTTTTGTTCCTCTATTTCATCATGTTTATTAATTAATTGAGAAATTAAATATAGATTCAACTCTAACCATTTCCCCACAATCATGAAATGAATATGTTAAATATTTATCATGAAACTTTATAGTACAAATATCCCAAAACATTTACGAAATCATATTTTATATCATGCATCATAGGGTTATCTATGAGTCCATCAGATATAACTTGGTGGAAATAAATGAGATTATAATATTTTACGACAATGAAGAGTCAATATTTTCATTATGTGAATATTTATCTTGATGTTTTCCCCCATAAAATAATCTATTAATACTAAGACCATAACATCTAATCGAGATACCGAATAATATATCCCATTTTGGGAATATAATTTAATTATCTTAGAAATAACAAATATAAAAAAAATTCAACTATAAATGTGGCTATCATGGAAAATCCATAGAGGCATTGAAAAAGCTAAAATCCTTGTATTCAATCAAGATGATAATGTTGGTTCTTGAAATAAAAATAAATTGGGAACCAATCATCTCTATAATATATTGATACATGTGTATTTGTACAAAATAATTACCTATTATTTTATTTCAAACATTTTAAAATTCCACACATTTTTGTTAGACCCCATCAGCATCCATTATCCCCCAGAGCTATTTCATACCACTAGACAACGATGCACAAATTCAAAAAGGAGAATGGGAGACACAGTTCCAAATCCTCTAACATAAAACACATAATTTTTCTATATACTCTTTAAAATCAAAATTTTCTTAAAATGTTTCATGTAAATACCCATTAATCTTCTTAGGATAAAGGATTTTATCATATTCATGGGGTGAAATATCATCATATAATTTTTTTCCCTCATGTGATATTGACAGAAAGAGGAAATACCTTTTATTATTCCGAGTTAATTGGATTTTATCATGAATATAACATCTAGTCAAACCTTTCCCATACAATCATGAAAAAATAAATGGATATATGGAATCCATCAACAAGAATCCATTTATCACACTTCAAATGACAATGGATATAAATAATAAATTTATCCTGAAAAGATTCTTAATTCATTGTGTGCTTATTAAAACATAACATGCATTTCTATGGAAGTATCCCAATGTTTTCTTGATTAAGGGATAGATAAATTACTACCAATTGGGGTCCATATATTATCCCTATGATCTACCATATACTACATTCTAATTGAACACGAGTAGTCCATAAATAATAAGATCATTTTTAATAACATGTTGAGATGATTATATATTCAATTCCCAATATAATTTTTTTTAAAAACATAGTCACGTGACCCTTAAATATAAATTTATTAATACGTTTTATTCCTACACATGTACATGATGTTATCTCATTGTAATCATATATAACATGGGAAGAAAAAACTAAAATTGGAGTCCAAATGGGAATGACCTTATTCATTCATAATGTTTACTCCAAAAGGGAATATACCCTCGTCCCCAAGAATAGATACCATGTATCAATCCCTGTAAAAACAATTTATCTCAAGAAGTACATAATGTGATGAATTATACTAAAAATGAATGATAATAATGTCTGTAAATATAACATAAACCATTTCCCAATAACAATGTGTTAAAATACTTGGTCAATGCCCTTGTCAAATGGGATGGAACTACAAAATATGTGTTAGATATTAAGAGATCATAAATCCCATAGAGTGTTCAATAATATGGGATCCATTATATATATATTATATAGATCCATGTGTGGTTATGTAACAAACCATCCCCGGTCAGACCAGACCAGTCATCGAGGTCAACGCATTACAGGGATAGGTAAAAAAATGAAATCCAAATCAGTATCATATATAAGTATATGAAGACATAAAATTAGAGAACAAAGTTGAAAAAGGGAGATACAACTTCGAAAAATCGGATAAACCCAAAAATACATCAAAACTAGAAAAAATAGTCTCCACAAGACCGATCACCACATCTAAACAAGAACAAGGATGTGATAATATTCTAGCATGATGGATAATTCCCATACCTTTACCTGAATACTATAAAATATGGTCTACCATGATAGTAAGGTAATGATTAGGGAGTGAGAAATATTTCCCATCAGGATACCACCAATAAATATTAAAAAGATCTATTATTGGTAATTATCATGTTGAAGCATTTAAAAAATAGTTTTATAATAATATATATTACAAAAATTGATTTTTTATATGATCTTTTAATTTTCCAAAATTACTTGTAATTTTTCCCAAGATATAAAATAATTAGTTAAATATAAAAAATATAAGTATACATTTTATCAAACATCCATGAATAAACGTATCATTCAATAAACAACTAGAATCAACAATGAACCTACCATCTGGGTTGTAGCATGTGGGAAACTACTTACTAAACCCTCAAAAGACTGAAAATACATAATGTTGGATCCAAATAAGATTGATTCCTCCCATATACCACTTTCATATTGGAGGATACCTCCTTGTGGTGTCACACACAACCAGGCAACCTGTGTCTCTTTCTTGATGCACCCAATGTCCCCACTATGCAATTGTCTCAATTTTTTTTTTTAAAACACATGCTAAAATATTATCAAAACCATGTCGAAGGAAAGAAACTTTTTTCCTATGTTTAAAAATCCAAATTCTATATCAAATTAATTTAATTCAATTTTCAATGTATAAAAACAACCATTTTCATACACAAACCCATTCCCTTTTCAATTTAAACACATGAAATTCAATTTCGAATATCAAAGAATTGAAAGAACAACATGGAATTCAAGAGATTGGAAGACCTTGATAGATACACCTTCCCCATGGATGAAGAAAAACAATTTTTATTTTCCAATAATAATTTGAAACCAAAAAATCTACCTTTGGAAAACCTAGAATGAAAAATACCTAGGAGATGAAGTGTATAGCCTTACTAGTCAATAATAGAAGAGAGAAATTTAATGGTAAGGGAGTTAGCCAAAAATTCCTTATGTAAGAGCTCTTTTTGAGAGGAGTATGATACAAATGATTACGATGCCCAAACAATGTATGGAAACAAATAAGCACTAAAACTAGTTATTACATGGTTTTTAATATTTTATGCACCCTCAAACCCTTTCATTTTATATTACATAAAAAATGTGTCAGATTTTTCATTAAAAACTGTTTTTTTCATTACAGAACATGCAACCCTCAGATAGTGTGTAAGAATTTCATGGTGTGTATTCAGTTCAAAAGATGACTCTTTATGGTACAAAATATCATGAAACCTCAATACATGCCACATAACTAGGTACAAAGAAGCATAAACTGTAGTTTTTTTCTAAATATTATAAAAAATCCATAACATCTCTATTATAGGTATCCTCCCAATTCTATATTCTAAATATATGATCTTCGATAATTGTAGCGGAAAAAAAGGAGCATTCCTGACATAAAGGTAATGTGGAATTACCATCTCCCCAATATAAAATATTTTTTCCCTAGAAAGATCTGAAGATATTGGATCCACAAAATGAGAAGGCCATTACTATCACATAAAAAACTCATACTCTCAATTCTAATGTAGATCTTGTCCACATTACCATATTTCCCAGACCTAGGGGATGTTTTACAATGCGGTACATTATCCCGGTGATACATAATATATAATATCTTCTCAAAAAAGTTAATATCAGACTAAATATCATTATACTCTCATCCAATCATATGGGAATGATCTTTTATATTCCTAATAAAAAAGGAATCATAAAACATTTCATGTATAAAAGTAAATAATATGATAAAAGAAATTTATAGTCCACCCACTGATGATTCTAAACAATCTAAAACGGGTCCACAAACGTTAATTATAACTTAACATTATTTCCAAACCAATTATTTTCTAAGCGATGTAAAACCCTGAGAAAGACCTGATCCCCAAACTCAAAATTTAGTGGGAAAATATGAAATTACACATATGATTTTAGAAGAATATGTTCAATGATCAAATGCATATGGATAATCTAAAACACATATTCTATATCATAAAAAACACTTATTCCATCCATGGACCGCTCTCCATACTATATCCAACACAATAGAGATAGACATGACCTCTAATATAAAGCATAGGATGGAACCATTCTAATCGATGATTGAAAACTATGATATAGGAAAACATGAAAAAAATGAAAATTTATATCCGAATATCCACCAAAATCAAAAACACAACACTATATAATATCCTAAAAAGAATAGATAACAATCAATATCTCTCCATATGTCCATGGATGATAATTCTTGATCAATTTAAAATGGGAATCCATTATCTTAAAAAATTCTAGACATAGGATTTTTTCCTAAATTCCATGTAAAATGTAAAGAAAAATATAACCCCATAATGCCTCACAATCTCTCATACATTCAATTAAAAAAAAATTCTACATTCATTGTTTACATTATTGGCTTCGAATGAACTAATTTAGTGATTCTGTCAATTATTTCCCAAATCGAATCATTACAACAAGGAGTTTTTTGGTGAACTAATGTAAAAATACAAAGTGATATCACACCACTTCCTTACTAGAATTAGTAGTGGCTAAAATAACATACAACTCTCCTGTGGTCCTCCTTAACTATTTGATAATTGAGACACCACAATAAAAAATATAAAATTAAAGTCTCATCCCTAGAAACCAATACCAACGTCTCAAATCATGGTGCATATTTGTATCCCCATGGTTGATAAACCGTCATTTATGGTGTCTATTTTCTAGAAACTCCGTAATAATGTAAAATGGTACAACTAACCTATTTCGGAATCAAAAAGTTCCACGTGAACAAAAACACCCACTTGAGGTCTCCCTGCTATATATAATTTCTCCTAAGCATTGGATATTGACGTATTCCATATTATCTAGTATAACCTCATAACTAATAGTGGATTTATCCTTTATCAAATACAAGAACACCTTTATAAGAACCTACTTTACTACTAATCTCATCTTTTGCAAAAAAACTGATCAGAGACCACTACTCAACTGATTCATTTGTGTCCGGTGTCAGTAATTTTATGCTAAATTCATTAGATACTTAGTTTCAATTCCTAAGGGCATATATGGTATCATAATTGACATTATGAAGATATTCAAATTGTCATATCTATCTCTTGGTATGATCTATGTGATTAAAAATACACTTTAGGAATTTTTTGATAATAGTGTACTATATAATTTTCACCTAAAAGTCAATGATTCTACATTTTGAGTATATTCATACAATAATACTAATAAATATCATGGGTAATTTTGTTCTTCTCATGAGGTCTGGACTGGTGATAGATATAAGTCAAAACTTGTCTCCCTTACATCAAGACAAACCAGAACAGTATGCCAGAATAATAGAATAAAACATCATAACATGAACCTCGTTCCAGAAGAATTAAAAATGTTTCTAATGTAAACCTCATCATTTTCACCTCAAAAGATCTTTCACACTTTTCATTACATTGGAACATTACAAACATATTATTTAACATTATTTTCAATGATACATGTTCGGGGGAGTCCCAGAAAAAACCATATATGGTAACATGTTAGACCCAAGAAGATATAGATCTAAAGCATGTTTCAGGGATACATCTAAGACATAAATTCCTATACCGTTTCAAGGTTAACTGAGATGCCCCTATCAGATATCACATGAACACGAAATTTCACATCCCAGATAAAAAAATCACACTTGAAAAGCTTTCAATTCATAAGATATTATCTCATGGTTCGAAGAGTGATATCAAAATGGTCTTTGTGTTCCTCATATGTCCTACAGTACACCATGATATCATTTTAAAACACAAAAAAATAGTGTCCATGAACTTATGGAAGACATGTTTCATAAAATCCACTAAAACAACAAGATAATTTATAACATTGAATGGAAAAACAATGAAATAATAATTCCAATTTTGACTCCTAATTGTTTCCTTTGAAGTACCTCTTCCCAGAATCTCACCTGGTGTTACCCCAACCTCTTGTGAGACTTATAAAACCAAATATGCCCTCAATGCTGATCAACAGAATCATCATTCTTGGGTAAATGATATTTTTTCATGAACCAGACTAGGTAACCCGGTAACCCTATAACTGAGCTATCTCTGACATAGCCCAAAGGGTGTTCCCAATATCCACTGGTTTTTGAATAAATGCAGGAATAATACAATATGGAAGTTGGAATTAATTTCCCATATACATAATGGAAGAACGATAATCAGGTAAGTATACATTTAATAAAACACTATAGGGAATGTTTTAAAATAAGTTGAATTGGTATAGACAACCCAATGAACTAAAAAAACATTCGAGAAAAAAAAATTAACTGGCCAAAATCCCAATGGAAATAACTCACCAATTCCATAGATTAATATCTTGAACCACATCAATGTTTTTATTTCCACTGCTTGAACCTAAAAATAGATAATCTAAATATACCTAAATGAATAGAAATAGTTTGAGATAAATTCCCAATTGGGTATGAAAAAGTATTCTATAAGTGATACCACATTATATTAAATAAATAAAGAGCTCTCAATTTTAAATAAATAGATTTGTAATTTAAAAATGATATATAATCAAATCATTCTTTGCATTTCAAACGATGGATATACATTCCAAATATTATTTACATTTTAATTAATTTAATTTTTATAAAAAAATTTCGTTACAAAACATTTTATATGAAATATTTGATTTGAACCAGTTATATAATTTCAAGAGGCACGTAATATATGTTACCAAAATGGAATATATATATAGTTATTTCAATTATAGAAAACAAAACAACATTTCATGTTCCAAATAGTATGATAGTTTCAGGGTATGAGAAATACCTTACACTCAAGGTGACTCAAAAGGATGTGTATAATCATACCCCATTAGCACTATTCAAAAGGAATAAGTCACCATCCTACCAGGGATGTGACATGTTCCATTTACAATTTGGAATGTTGTAAATTGTAGAGAATTATCCTAGTAACACACTAACTACCTAAGGGTTTCCTGTGATCTAGTACAAAAACCATGATTGTAAATATATTTTAGAACATTTTAATTTTCCATTAATCCCATTATCCATTTCAAATATTCCAATTTCTATTTAATATCCATCACATGGGTTTTTAATCAAAACTAAGAATTTTTCCATGAAAAACCCCAATGGTTTCGGTCCAAACCATTTTAATCCATTTTCATCAAATACGGTTTGAAATAATTTTCATCCAATCAATTTTCACTATTAAATTTCACAATTTTACATTAAAATAATTTATTAATTTAAATTAATATATTTAAATTTCAACTATTTACACAAATTTCTCAAACACACCCTAATTCAATAGAATTTTGGTATTTTCCCCATTTCATGCCAAAAATACAATTTCATAAAATAAATTCCCTCAATTCAAACAAATTGGTTTTTTAATAAAAAATATAATGTAATTTTAAGAAACTATAATCCAATCAAAAAAATTAAAATTTAGTTAATAAATTTGGGGTTAATCAAATTGGATAATCAAAATGGAACAACATACCTTGGGATTATAGGATCTCAAATTACAATGCCCTAAACTATATTTTCCAATGAATAATGTCATTAATTTTAAACAATTAATAAATCTTAGATTTTGTAACACCCCAAGATTTTATAGTGTGTTATTTCTTCAAAATAATTCAATAACTTTCACTACACGCAACACCAAGTTCAATCACACCATGACGTACAAAAAAAAGCCATTAAAAGAGGTCATGAATAGTATTAACTAAATTTTAAACTTTATAATTTTAGAATCCATATTATGAGTTTCTTAGTCATAATGCAAGAACAGATTCATTTTCAGTATTGCATTTTTATCAACTTTTGATAGTGAAACCTTTTTAAATACAATATTTTAAACTTTTTGACTAAATGGAGACATCAAAAAATTTAAAATGAAACTTCCCAAGCTTCCACGGTACGCTTTCCTGTGAATAAAACAGTAGCGTGTGTTGTACGCAACTTCGAGTTTTAACACACACCACAACCAATCAAACTGGCCGTTATGAATAGTAATACCTAAATTTTGAAATAATATATATTTTTTATTTTTAAATGGACTTCATTTTTGGATTCAGAATATCGAATTTATCCTAAGGTGAAATTTTGGTACTTTTCGGATAACTTTCATATTTTGATGAATAGTGAAAATTACTAAATTTTAATTAAAAACAACTTTTTTAATCAAAATAATTAATAGTGATAAATTATTAATTTGAGTGGTTTTAAAGTATATTTAGAATATATTTTTACCATTTAATATAATGTTGGTCATTGGACATAATTATACAATTAAACCGAACATAAACAAGTGTCAATTTTTTGATAGTTAATATCTCTTAAAAACACGCTTTTTGTTTTGACAGCGGGAATTAATTTTAAATTAATTTCTGCCACTTCTATGTTTTGAATTTAGGAAAATGGATTCCATATTTGGAATCAGGATGTTCAAATTGTGTAAATAGGTAACTTTTATTTTTACACATTTTGAATAATTACTGCGGTAAATATTTTATTTACCATGGTTAAAGGGTAAATCCGGTAAATAAGGGTTAAAAAATAATATTATAATAATACACAATTACCCTAAAACGTGTCCTAACCTTATTGGTGGACACATACCCGACCATGAGCATCCTTGGGTCAATTTGGGGACCCCTTGGAGCCACTTGTATGTGGTAGGGACACTTTATATTAATAAAGTTAAAATAAAAATAAAAATGGCATAAGCTGACATCTTTTAGAAGAACAATTTTTACATAGGGTTATACATGTTGGATTTTAGATTATAAATATTCATTAGAAAGATAAAAAAATTTCCTACATAATTATATTTTATTTATAATTTTTAGACATCAAATAATTTAAATTATTAATGACACAATAATGATGCAATGTTTACCTCATTAATAAATCATTTAAATAAATAAGATTATAATGATTAAACTATTGTCTAAAACCTGTCCAATTATTATTGGTTGATGTTATTTAGAATATTAGTCATCTTATCTTCGACCTCAATGATTTTTGGACCATTATAAACCGAATATAATTATATTATAATGTTATACTTTCACTCTTTCCTAAAGAGCCCCTCTTCTCCCTTATAAAAGGAGACCACTTCTACTCATTCCTCACACCTCTCAAGCCACTTGGCTCGTCCAAACTCTGCCCGAATAATCTCCCCACATCCCTCTACTCCTCCTTAAAGCTTCCCCTTAGGCAGAAATCATTTCAAGAAGTCCTTTGGTTCCAACCAAAGTGAGTTACCTAAATTAAAGGTAACGATTTCTCTTAAATTATTTTCATTAATTTTGCTTCTCCAACCCCCAAAATCTTTTTATTTCCTTTCTTTCGTAACAACAAAAGTATCCTAAATATACTAGGATGTTGTTATAATAAGGATTCAAACTACAAATACACACAACTCCATCTAATGGATGATGAACATAATGTTTCTGTGGATGGCAAACTAACGCCTCACGAAACGATGATTGTTCAAATACATCTTATCGCCTCTCATGGTGGCCATTATGATGGCACAGTAATTAAATATGATATTAATGATATATATTTTATATATAAGCTTCTGTAATTCCATTTTATTTCATACCATTATTCGTTTCATGTTTTATATACATACGATAATTTCATTTGAGGAAGTGCGGACTACCGCCCCCTTAAAATTATATGACTCGTTCATACCACACATGGAACGTATAAAGGATGGTGTTAATGAACTTAAGTAACATATATAAAATATTATATTATACTAGAATAGTAATATACCTATGTATCATTTGGATTCAATTATTTTAAAATAAAAATTAAATGGAAGTAGCGTTCGTGCGTACGTACAGACTACCGTCTCCATGAACGCGGTGAGATCCATCCTCCATCGTATCCATTCAAGTCTTATTCTCATTTTAGGGTTAAAAATAATGTTAATATCATTCTGATTATGAATAATATTTAATCTATCCATTACAAACATGTCTTACGTAACCAAACATTTAAGAAGAATGAATCGATTATCACCTGAAACGACGATAATACTAAGATATTATTAATAAAGCAATGTTAAAAGATCATATATGATATCATATTAATGTATATGATTCTTGTATAATTTAATAACAATTATTTCAACATTATACAGGAGGATAACCGACCCCAACAAAGGAAAAGTACAAGGTAAGGGTTATTTCACAATCTCTTCATTATCTGAGGTTGTTTATATGTAATAATCTACTTGGATATCTTTATCATCCACATCCATGATTCTTAAAAATGTATTTCAAAACATTTTTATTATTTACAAGAATATGGGTTAAAGTCATTTATACCCTTGTTTGACTTTTTATAAGAGGAATCTTTCCGTCGTTTTCAAAACAAGGTCCTTTTTAACCTTTTCGACAGAATTAAGGTAAGAATGTTTTTTTAACTTATACGGCGGGTGCGGTTATTTTCCGCCGTTATAAAATATTCAAAGCTTTCCTTACAAGATTATAAGAATATTTTCAAAGTAAATGTTTTATTTTATAAATATGTGATTTTTAAATTATTTTAAAAAAAAGAGATATTTCTCTCAAATACATGAAAACCCAGTGCAAATGTATATGTATTTAATGAAAGCTTAAAAATGTTTTCAGAAAACCTGACTCTCGAGTTTGGTAGACAGGAAGGGATTGGGAGTGGACACATCATGGCCTGTAATTAGTCGAGCAGTCTCAGAATTAGTTATTTTGTTTTCAAAAGCTTGCATAATGTTTTCAGAAAAACACTGGAGTGTATTTTAGCAATTTTAAACGTAAGTATCTTCTAAAAAAATTGCATCGGTAGGTCTCATGAGACAAACTAGTGTCTTGGCACAAGGCCTTGACAAAATCTTATTTGTAGTCTTGGCACGAGGCCTTGGATATGTGGTTATGATAGTCTGGCATTATGCATTCCAACATTATGAAAGTGGTTATTGATTTTTGCATGTGATTATTCGATTAGTAGAATATCCATGTGAATAAGTAAATGGCATTATTTCATTTTACTTTTGCCATACTATGTTGAACTTAAAGTTTAAAAGGCTTTTGTTTTAGTAATGCATTTCCTTAAATGTTTATTCTTATTTATGAAAGTTTCCGCTATATTGTTATCCTTACTGGGCATTTGAGCTCACCCCTTTTCTATGTTTTATTTTTCCCAGGATGTGAAGAAGTAAGTTATGAATGACCTGCAGGGATTTTATGAGGGGTTAATAGTGTGGATTGTGGAAACATTATGTTGTTGTAGTAGTTTTTCATTTTATGATGTAATGTAAAACTTATGAATTTATCTAGTGTTTCCAAGGCTACTAAACCAATCGGTCTTTCGAGATTTGATCTTTCTTGTGATCATGCCAATGTTACGAAGTAATGCACCGGCTCTGGTTAGCTGGGGTCGGGGCGTTACAGTTGGTATCAGAGGAAGTTTAGTACAAACCTTGGAAGCTAGATTTAGATAAACTCTGATTAGAGCACGTAGACCTAAGATGAACTTTGAGGATTAGTATAGAAGAACTTCCTAGAATTTTGGTATTGTAGAGATTTTGTGAGTTTTCCGAGCAATACATCCCTGTCTGGATACGAGCAGGTAGAGGCGGCTCTGGCACAGATGTACCTAGGGGTAAAACCCGAAAACACCGCTTTGAGCTAGACTCGAACGGGAACTGGTGCACGACAACGGGCCTTGCTGCACTCTTGGTTGCGACACTCCCGGGGGATATGCTTAGGATAACTCTCATTTTATTTACAAATCATTATGAAGGGTTTATGAGTATATACTTCCTCAAAGGAAACATTCTTATGATTATGGATTATATCCATAAATAGTTCAATTTATGATAAGTGTTTTATAAGTATGGGATTATGTATTTTGATTCATAAACTGATCTAGTTTATGCCATTGTTTAGAAATGGCGCCCAGTAGAAGGAATGAGAACTCCAGAAATGCACATGATACAAAGAGAAGGAAGGATCATATCTTTCATGGTCTTAAGCTAGAATTTATAAGAGAAATAGTCTCCCATGTATTATCATCATATGAATAAATAATATCATGTATTTATAAGATAAGTAAAGAGATTACTAAGTCCTATGGCTTTGAAGGGAAGCAAGAGAAGAAAAGGATAGAAGAGAGAAAGATGGATAAAGGGAAGAGGGAAAAGAAGAATTTTCCCATATGTGGTAACTATGGAAAGAAACACCCTGGAACGTTCCTGAAAGGAATGGGAGTTTGTTATAAGTGTGGAGGAAAAGGGCACAAAGTACGTGACTGCAAGGGTAAGAAAATGGTTTCAAATGTACAATGCTTCATTTGCAAGGAGTTTGGACACTACGCGAACCTATGTACCAGTCATCAGACTATGACTCAAATGATGCTATTGGATAATAATCAAGTTATGATACTACCACAGATGAAGAGGAATGATTAGAGTTCTTATGTTGACTATGTCAATTGAGTGTTGTATCAACAATGTACTTGTTATAATAATTATGGAGTATACAAGGATTGTACTGCAGTACTATTTCATTAAGGACTTGAGATTGTGTGGAACAAAGAAAAGTGACTCAATAGCAGGATAAATTTTTGGAAAATATATGGTTGAGAGAAAGATAAACCATAATATTGTTCAGATACCGAGGTGGTGATTTTAGAATAATACATGATTGATTTGGATAAATTATATTGGATATTATTGACTACCTTGAAGCTGATTAATGATTTGTATATTCCATCATTGTTGGGGTTTAAAACATTTTTGGATTAATGAAGTATATCCAGCATTCTATATGGAATAAGGGAACATGAATGTAATCAATAAGGAATATGGTAATACATGATGAAGGTATTCATATGATATTACGGGGTAAAAAGGATCTATATTATGTTTACCTTCCTTATAAATGTTGGACTGTGAGTTTGGATAGAAGTATTTTGGATAGTTCTAGTTTGGATTATTTTGGATTTCCATAAAAGGACAACCCGGAGGTCGGGCGGCAACCCGTCGCGTCCGGCAAGGCTGCGAGACTTGAACCCGCAACCGAAGGGTGACAAGGGTGTATCACCTACCATTGGCCCACGAGATGTCCTGGATTAAATAATGTAGTTTTTATTAAAAGATCTTGTAGATGAATTATAAATTCGTTTATTTTGGAACCCTATACGAATAGTGTAAATAGAATTTTTTTTACATTCTATTATCTTTTAGAGTGAAAGATGAGTTTGTGGTAGAAATTTATTAATGGATAAAACTCTAATTATAAAGTAAGTATATCTCCTTATGATCTTAGTCAATCTCATAAATAAATTCCTCAACATTAATAAAAGGAACTTAGAACAAAAATGTTTCCCTAGATGGTACCTTAAATCATCACTAATTTATGGATTTGGGATTGTTGGCCTTTTAATAGCCATGTTCTCTACCACTCTACATCAGATAATTGATGGTTAGATTTCTCCTCCATATCCATATTTTCCTACATGGAACCCTAGTATGTGTTATTTTCGGTAATCTTCATACTTTCCACTCTTTATTTTAAATAGAGGCCTCATTAATTCATTTTTCGATGTGGGATTTCAACTAAGATATTTTGAAACGTCAAAAATGTGTTATCCCAATACACTATATTTTGTTGAACCGATGGTACTTAAAATCATCATAGATTGATGAGTTTAAGGACCTCAATTTTATACTTTTTTGTGATTGATGACCTCAATCACTACCTATAAATATTTACGTTTTTCCTTCAATTATATGTCTCTAATTTCCACCAATGTTCTCCTAATCAAGATCATAATTTGGTGGTGACCCTTTCATTTCTTTTTTCCTCATATTAAGAATAAATTTTAGTAACCCAATTTCTGATGTGGGTTTTCCCACAAATATATTTTCTATTTTCAACCTTTTATTTTCGAAGAACAATTTCAAATTGCGAGGACGCAATTTATTGAAGGAGGGGAGAATGTAACACCCCAAGATTTTATAGTGTGTTATTTCTTCAAAATAATTCAATAACTTTCACTACACGCAACACCAAGTTCAATCACACCATGACGTACAAAAAAAAAGCCATTAAATGAGGTCATGAATAGTATTAACTAAATTTTAAACTTTATAATTTTAGAATCCATATTATGAGTTTCTTATTCATAATGCAAGAACAGATTCATTTTCAGTATTGCACTTTTATCAACTTTTGATAGTGAAACCTTTTTAAATACAATATTTTAAACTTTTTGACTAAATGGAGACATCAAAAAATTTAAAATGAAACTTCCCAAGCTTCCACGGTACGCTTTCCTTTGAATAAAACAGTAGCGTGTGTTGTACGCAACTTCGAGTTTTAACACACACCACAACCAATCAAACTGGCCGTTATGAATAGTAATACCTAAATTTTGAAATAATATATATTTTATATTTTGAAATGGACTTCATTTTTGGATTCAGAATATCGAATTTAGCCTAAGGTGAAATTTTGGTACTTTTCGGATAACTTTCATATTTTGATGAATAGTGAAAATTACTAAATTTTAATTAAAAACAACTTTTTTAATCAAAATAATTAATAGTGATAAATTATTAATTTGAGTGGTTTTAAAGTATATTTAGAATATATTTTTACCATTTAATATAATGTTGGTCATTGGACATAATTATACAATTATACCGAACACAAACAAGTGTCAATTTTTTGATAGTTATTATCTCTTAAAAACACGCTTTTTGTTTTGACAGCGGGAATTAATTTTAAATTAATTTCTGCCACTTCTGTGTTTTGAATTTAGGAAAATGGATTCCATATTTGGAATCAGGATGTTCAAATTGTGTAAATAGGTAACTTTTATTTTTACACATTTTGAATAATTACTGCGGTAAATATTTTATTTACCGTGGTTAAAGGGTAAATCCGGTAAATAAGGGTTAAAAAATAATATTATAATAATACAAAATTACCCTAAAACGTTTCCTAACCTTATTGGTGGACACATAACCGACCATGAGCATCCTTGGGTCAATTTTGGGACCCCTTGGAGCCACTTGTATGTGGTAGGGACACTTTATATTAATAAAGTTAAAATAAAAATAAAAATGGCATAAGCTTACATCTTTTAGAAGAACAGTTTTTACATAGGGTTATACATGTTGGATTTTTGATTATAAATATTCATTAGAAAGATAAAAAGATTTCCTACATAATGATATTTTATTTATAAATTTTAGACATCAAATAATTTAAATTATTAATGACACAATAATGATGCAATGTTTACCTCATTAATAAATCATTTAAATAAATAAGATTATAATGATTAAAATATTATCTAAAACCTGTCCAATTCTTATTGGTTGATGTTATTTAGAATATTAGGCATCTTATCTTCGACCTCAATGATTTGTGGACCATTGTAAACCGAATATAATTATATTATAAAGCAATACTTTCACTCTTTCCTAAAGAGCCCCTCTTCTCCCTTATAAAAGGAGACCACTTCTACTCATTCCTCACACCTCTCAAGCCACTTGGCTCGTCCAAACTCTGCCCAACTAAGCTCCCCACATCCCTCTCCTCCTCCTTGAAGCTTACCCTTAGGCAGAAAGCATTTCAAGAAGTCCTTTGGTTCCAACCAAAGTGAGTTACCTAAATTAAAGGTAACGATTTCTCTTAAATTATTTTCATTTATTTTGCTTCTCCAACCCCCAAAATCTTTTTATTTCCTTTCTTTTGTAACAAAACCAGTATCCTCAATATACTAGGATGTTGTTATAAGAAGGATTCAAACTACACATACACACAACTCCATCTAATGGATGATGAACATAATGTTTCTGTGGATGGCAAACTAACGCCTCACGAAACGATGATTGTTCAAATACATCTTACCGCCTCTCATGGTGGCCATTATGATGGCACTGTAATTAAATATGATATTAATGATATATATTTTATATATAAGCTTCTGT
This sequence comes from Viscum album, assembly GCA_963277665.1. Lineage (NCBI taxonomy): Eukaryota > Viridiplantae > Streptophyta > Magnoliopsida > Santalales > Viscaceae > Viscum > Viscum album. The sequence goes on from OY728141.1 coordinate 1,435,321,076, forward strand.
AATTCCATTTTATTTCATACCATTATTCGTTTCATGTTTTATATACATACGATAATTTCATTTGAGGAAGTGCGGACTACCTCCCCCTTAAAATGATATGACTCATTCATACCACACATGGAACGTATAAAGGATGGTGTTAATGAACTTAAGTAACATATATAAAATATTATATTATACTAGAATAGTAATATACCTATGTATCATTTGGATTCAATTCTTTTCAAATAAAAATTAAATGGAAGTAGCGTTCGTGCGTACGTACGGACTACCGTCTCCACGAACGCGGTGAGATCCATCCTCCATCGTATCCATTCAAGTCTTATTCTAATTTTAGGGTTAAAAATAATGTTAATATCATTCTGATTATGAATAATATTTAATCTATCTATTACAAACATGTCTTACGTAACCAAACATTTAAGAAGAACGAATCGATTATCACCTGAAACGACGATAATACTAAGATATTATTAATAAAGCAATGTTAAAAGATCATATATGATATCATATTAATGTATATGATTCTTGTATAATTTAATAACAAGTATTTCACCATTATACAGGAGGTTAACCGACCCCAACAAAGGAAAAGTACAAGGTAATGGTTATTTCACAATCTCTTCATTATCCGAGGTTGTTTATATGTAATAATCTACTGGGATCTCTTTATCATCCACATCCATGATTCTTCAAAATGTATTTCAAAACTTTTTTATTATTTACAAGAATATGGGTTAAAGTCATTTATACCCTTGTTTGACTTTTTATAAGAGGAATCTTTCCGTCGTTTTCAAAACAAGGTCCTTTTTAACCTTTTCGACAGAATTAAGGTAAGAATGTTTTTTTAACTTATACGGCGGGTGCGGTTATTTTCCGCCGTTATAAAATATTCAAAACTTTCCTTACAAGATTATAAGAATATTTTCAAAGTAAATTTTTTATTTTATAAATATGTGATTTTTAAATTATTTAAAAAAAAAGAGATATTTCTCTCAAATACATGAAAACCCAGTGCAAATGTATATGTATTTAATGCAAGCTTAAAAATGTTTTCAGAAAACCTGACTCTCGAGTTTGGTAGACAGGAAGGGATTGGGAGTGGACCCATCATGGCCTGTAATTAGTCGAGCAGTCTCAGAATTAGTTATTTTGTTTTCAAAAGCTTGCATAATGTTTTCAGAAAAACACTGGAGTGTATTTTAGCAATTTTAAATGTAAGTATCTTCTAAAAAAATTGCATCGGTAGGTCTCATGAGACAAACTAGTGTCTTGGCACAAGGCCTTGACAAAATCTTATTTGTAGTCTTGGCACGAGGCCTTGGCTATGTGGTTATGATAGTCTGGGATTATGCATTCCAACATTATGAAAGTGGTTATTGATTTTTGCATGTGATTATTCGATTAGTAGAATATCCATGTGAATAAGTAAATGGCATTATTTCATTTTACTTTTGCCATACTATGTTGAAGTTAAAGTTTAAAAGGCTTTTGTTTTAGTAATGCATTGCCTTAAATGTTTATTCTTATTTATGAAAGTTTCTTCTATATTGTTATCCTTACTGGGCATTTGAGATCACCCCTTTTCTATGTTTTATTTTTCCCAGGATGTGAAGAAGTAAGTTATGAATGACCTGCAGGGATTTTATGAGGGGTTAATAGTGTGGATTGTGGAAACATTATGTTGTTGTAGTAGTTTTTCATTTTATGATGTAATGTAAAACTTATGAATATATCTAGTGTTTCCAAGGCTACTAAACCAATCGGTCTTTCGAGATTTGATCTTTCCTGTCATCATGCCAATGTTACGAAGTAATGCACCGGCTCTGGTTAGCTGGGGTCGGGGCATTACAGATTTTATATTCAAAAAAGAGGGTATTAGATCCTCCAACCAACATAGAGATCTACCAAACCCTTTTGAGGAAAATAGTTGGATCAGTCGATAGAGAATGGGAAGAGAAAACCTACCAAGTGGAGATAAAATGACATTATTCAATCATCAATCCGCTTTTGAGAGGGTTATGAAGGGCCCAAAACTGATATTGGGATCCCCTAGGGAATATGAAATCGAATATGATCCATAAATTCCTATTAGGGGTCTAAAAATGGGGTTTCATGATTTTTGAAATTATCTTTTTTTATTAAATTTTTGTACACATGGTTAGCATGGAAGAGCCACATGGTTAGACCAAAATCTGCACCCTAGTTGTTTGCCCAGTTTTCATTGTACACAGTTTCATCTTAGTGGGCAGATAGGTTTTGAAATGATGTTCCCCCATGAAAAATCAAATAGCTCTCGTTTTCATGGATTTATCTGGAAGGGCACACAGTTTGGGAAAACCATGCATCAACCGTTCACAACCTCATATCATTAAAAAATCTCTACATTTTCACCTGAATCAACCCCAAATGAAATCCATCCATGGAATGATAAAAATAGCAGTTTAGGATTACTATAAATTTGTAAAAATATGTTACAACCTACCCTCTATTGATACATTATGTCCTCATATTAACAACTCATAGGCTTCCAGGCAGAAAATATTAGTCCACTGATCTATAGTTGGTGCCTCTCTATCTTATGTATCATGATTATCAGAAATATTCTTCCATAGAACTCGAAATAACTGTATCTTATTACCTTGTTGTTACTTTTTTAAAATTCAACTATCATGTATTAAAATTCATTTATAGATAAATATGGGATTAACCTTGAGATCACTCCATCTCATAACCAGTGATGGATCTGATAGGTACTTTGATTTCAGACATACAAGGAACATGGTATGTATCGACATCAACTATGGTAGAAGTGCTAAATGATATTATCCTTTTCCCACCTAATTAGCAACCTCAAATGATCCAACAAAACAAGGAGGACATTTCCCTTTCCTATTAAGTCATTGATGACCTAGCTGAGTAGAATCATTCAATAACACCTTGTAACTAACTAAAAATTCAAATGGTATGTGATAAGGATCATCATAACACTTATATGAGCTCTGTTCGATGAACATTCTCTATGGAATCAAATGAATATTTTTGTAGTATCTTGAATGATGCAATGACCAACTAAAGAACTTCCACCAATATCCATCCAAAATAACAGAGATATATAAGGCTAGACATACAAGGCTTGAAAAGGATCTATTAACATCACAAACTAATAACTGTTGTTATATGAAAACTCAACCATACCAAGATGGTCATCGCATATTCCTCCTATGTTTATGTAATATGAAGCTAACATATTCTCAAGAATATTTATATCTCTCTCATTCAATCAATCTGATCAGGGATGGTATTCCATACAAAAATAATCTGGAGATCCCAGTGGCTTCTAAAGGACTATAAAAAATTTATATGTGAAACAAGTATACCTATCAGGGTATATAGCAGATGGAAGTCCATTTAAACGAACAATATCAATCATATAGAGATTTTCCAACCAATAATATTTTGTTTTATGAATAATTAATATAACGTGATATGATTTAGTCATCAAATTGATCACAACACATATTAAATTATTAATTTTTTGGTTTAGTAGAAACCCAACAATAATAACTTTAGATATCTCATTCCATATCCTCATTGGGACTAGATGTGGATAAAGCAATCACACTTTTTTCTATTGATCGGACATGACCTATTGGCATGTATAACAAAGGGAGAAAATCGGTAATACCTTTTCTCATTCATGGAAACCAATATCTATATTTCATGTCATAGACTAGCTAAGGAGTTGTTAGTTTTATAGAACATTTGTAATTATGGAAATCCCCAATCACAACCATCCCTGATGATAATGACACAATGAGTGATTATGATATCTTAGTATTTCCTCATGGGAGAATGACCAATCTATTATGGTATCCACACCATAAATAGAATTTATAATGCTACCAAACTCGACATCAAGCTATTAATCTTGAATAATCATCTCAATAAATGAGTATTAAAACTAAACACTATCTATGGAAACCTTGTCCCCAGATCCCTCAATTCCAATCTGTAACTATGAAAAAGGATCCATCATGGTCCAAAAATCTGATGATTTTTTCATAAAATATGTTGGAAGTTACCTACTCAAATAATCTACAACAACATTACCTTTCTTCAAAGTATAGCTGCTATCGAAATCAAAAGACTTCCAGAATTCCACCCAATGCCTCTCATGGAGATTCAAATATTTTTTACAGAATATATAACTCAAGATATTGTGTTCTGAAAACATGGAAATAATTACTCATAAAGGTATTGATTCCAAATATTAGGTCTGTGTATCAAAGCTGCATGTTTATGTGCTTGGGTACGATAATACATCTCATGTGGCCAAAAATGAAGAGATCCAAAAGCAATGAAATAATCATGATGAATAAGAACGAAACCAAATCCTGGACATGATTCATCATAGAGGACCACATATCCATGCCTGTCCTATTAGAGGTTCAACATTATCACAATATTCAAATGAATTTTCATCTTCAAAAGATAATTATAACGTTTCTCATCCCATGGTAACATTAATCCCTACCAAGTTAGAGTGGTAATAAAGGAATCCATTATTGAGAATTCCACTAAAACCTATGATAAAACCCAGCTAAACACAAGAGTCATAGAATCTAGAAAACATTTCATGGTTATATCCATGTGATAATATCATTCTCCTTCCCAGGATCAACTGATACACCCAATTCAGACACCACTTGTTCCACAAACAGTTCTTCTCTCTTCCAAAAATAATATTTTGAAAACCTAGCATAATGTCGATGATTTATCAATAATTCTAGAACTAATCATAGATGAATAACATGTTACTCATTAAACATATAGTAAATGAGGATATCATCCACAAAGAAAACCATGAAGGTATCATTATGATAATGGAAAATCCTATTCATTAAATCCATAAAGACTATAGGAAAATTTGGTTAGAAAAAATGTAATCTCAAGGTACTCATAATGGCCACACCTGCACTAAAAGAAGTTTTTTTATGAGTAGAATATTATTTTATCCTCAACAGATGGTAGCCATATTGATGATCAAACAATGAGAATTATATCACCCCTTTCAACTTATCAAATAGATCATCAGCCCATGTGAATAGATAATTCTTCATTATCATAACTCAATGGAGTTTTCGATTATCAACATAAAGGCATCGGTAACCTTCATACTTCTTAGTAAAGAGAACCGAAGGCACCCATTCTGACACACTCTTGTATATAAATACTTTTTAAATAAGATAATTAAATGGGTCTTAAACTCCTTCATTTCAGATGGATTCATATGGTAAGAGGGAATATACATTGGTTGAGTATGAGGCACTAAATTAATAGAAAAATAAAACTCTCTTACCAGTAGAAAAATAGAGAATTTAGGAGGGAAAACGTTGGGAAAATCTATGAGAACTAGATGGAGATAACTACACATATACTCTATCTACCAATAAAAAGTGATCATTGATATCCATTTCACCAATACTGGATAATAAGTTCTAGCTATGCTCAACCTAGGGTTTCATTCACCTTGAAATATTTGGTATACCACTTTGAGTGTAGTAAACGAGGCCTTTCAAAGATAATATTCAAAAGAGACTTTATTGTAAATGAGAAAATCCATAACAAAAATGTAATTATGAAAAATTTTTCAAGAACTAGAAAACCTCATGAAATTCTTGTATATAATTGAGAGAACACGCACATGAATATAGGGACCTTACTCTCATGTCATATAAAGTGGTGTAGTAATATCCATTACATAAGACAATATATCTATATGTTGATGTAGCATAATAACAAAATTTGATGAAATAAATTAATGAGATACACTAGTATCAAATAAAGTAGTCACTAATGATGATGATATTAATGGTACCTCTCATGGTCGTTAGACCCCAATTTGATTCCACTAGAGTCGCGTACACAATTTGAAGATGCTTCATTCCGCATACCAGAGGCAGGAAACCCTATGTCTATAATGCATATGATTTCATCATGTTTTGGTAGGAACCGATTATCTTTTACCAATATATGGAGTGGTTTATAATTGAATAACATCTTCAAATGGCCTGATCATCCGCTGGAACATCATACCTTGTGTTCATCAATATAAAACCTCTATAAATTCATAGGCCTTAAACACTGGTAAAAAATCAATGGTCTTATTATAAGCACTATAGGAGGTCCAGAATGCATCTACAATCAGAACCACCATGAATGATGATGCTTCATTCAGGATACCAGAGCCAAGAAACCCTCTGTTTATGATGCTTATGATTTCATCATGTTTTGTTAGGAACCAATGATCTTTTACCAATATAAGTAGTGGATAATAATTGAATAACATATTCAAATGGCCAGATCATCCGCTGGAACTTCATACCTTATGTTCATCAATATAAAACCTCTCTAAATTAATAGGCTTTCAACACTAGTAACAAATCAAAGGGATTATTACAATCACTGTAGGAGGTCTAGAATGACTCTACAATCAGAACCACCAAGAGAATCCTCAGTACTACACTTTCCCATAGTGGAATTAACCCTTCCACTATGATAAAAAGGACCTCTTAACAACCCAATACTATCATCCAGAACCATTTTCTCCATCATTGCTCCATACATCACATTAACATAATAAAGAAACATCATAAAAAACATGTGAATGAATATATTATCCAAGACTTAATATGTACCATTGAGAATTCTTCTTATAAATAAATACTATCAAAGGTAAAAACTGAACAATATCAAAAAAAATTGTTTTCATATTCTATCAGGGACTATTTATCCTTCTCATGTTTGAAAAACATAATATCCTTTTCCAAAAGTGATGACACATGATAGAACTAGTTGGTGAAATGAAAAAATAATTTTTCCCGCTATAATCCCTTTTGTTTCCTCATTAACACCATTGTGTTCTACTATCTCCTACTTGTTCTGTCCATTGTAATGGTGGGACAATTAAATTTGATTTCATCAGGTTTCATTAATAACCCAAAAAATTACCTATACTACATAACCACTTCTCATCTGATTAAGGATCATTTGATCCTTTGAACTATGGTTGTTTTCAGTGAAGAATATATTGAGAAATAACCCATAGACCATCCTATTTTGGTTTCACTATTAGATCATAAACATGAAATAGTGGTGGTTCATGTCCAAAAGTGTGGACAACATGCCTGATCCCCACAATGAAACTCTGGTCCACAAGGGTATTCACTCATTGAGGTTCATCCACTACTTCCTCCTAGATCCAAATCACACATATTATCGAAGGTGTGATGCTAAAAAACATCAACAAAAAACTAAGAAGACATCATTATTAATAATAAAAACAAGATACAAGGGAAATTAATACCGAAATATAGATAAACATGATATGAATTCAAATCTTTCCAAATCAAATGCAGGTGAAATAAAATAACTAATTCACATCATGTTTTTCCCAAACAACCACTACTGACTTATTGTCCATTGTCATGATAGCATAAGAGACACTGAATCACAAATACCTCATATGTCCCGACAAGATTGCACAACGGCATACTGATTTCAAGGAAGGATTCAAAACCATCTCATTTTATACAAATGTATCATGAACTAGTCCAACTACCTTGGTAACATTATTACCAAGTCAAATATGACATATCATGAGGGTATTCACAATCCCCCTGGGATGGAAACTAGCACTTGTAATCATACAATATGAAGGTGGGAATGAATTATCTATGAAAACAATGAATAAAGATAAACATGTCAGTATGCATACAAGAAATCCCCACATTGAGAACTGTACTATACTTGAAATAGGTATAAACAACCCAATTAACTACAACAAATATAAAAAAATAGGATAACATACCATATCCAAATAGATGTAACTCACCATGTCAATGTATCAACATCTAGAACAACCTCCATGTGGTTATTTACACATGATAAATTCTGATAGGTGATAATCTGAAAACACCCAAAGGCACAGGTAGGGTGGGAGATAAAATCCAAGTAGGGTCTCACTAAGGATTCAATATGATATTACAAATTCAATTTACTAAATAATGGAAATTCAATTTTATGTAATTATATGTGTAATTTCAAAATCATATTTAAAAAAATAATGCATTACATTTCAAATGAAACAAACAATCCAGACAAACGGTTCAGATTTCAATTGATGGAATTTTATAAAAAAAATGGATTAATATTTTTAATATAATATAGTTTATATAAATTTACATTTAAGTTAAAATAATTTACATAAATGGAATATATTTATTCATTTAGATTAGAAAAAAGCGAGAAACATGGTAATGTCCCAAAAGGAATGATAGTTCCAAGCTATTGGAAATACCTCACACTCAATGCGACATGACGGTATGTGTATAAACATGACTCTTCGACACTAGTCAAAAGGACATCATTACCATTCTATCAAGGATGAAAGGTACTAATTTTAAATTTTTTAGCATTGTAAATCATAATGTTATGTCCCAATAACTAACTATTTACCTAAGGAATGCATGTTGTTTATAACAAATAAATTGTTGGAAATTTATTTTGAAATAGTTTAATATTAACATCATCCCATTCTACATTTCAAATATTAAATTTTCCATTTAGAATAATTGAAGGTATTTTAACAAAAATAGAGATTTTAAAATATAAAATACAATGTGTTCTATCAAAACCATTTTAATCCATTTTGATTAAATACAATTTAAAATCAATTTAATAAATTCATTTTTAAAAATTATATTCAACTATATACCAAGAAAAAAATACTAAATTTAAATTCAATAATTTAAATATTACCAATTTCAATCAATTTCTCATAAACAAAAAAATTTAAAGATATGGGGGGGGGGTATTCCAAATTTAATTCCAAAAAATACGATTTCAGAAAATTAAATCCCCCATATACATGGAATTGGAGTTTTAGTCAAAATATTGATCTCAATTTTAAGAAATTATATTGAAATAAAAAATTTAAATATAATCAATGAATTTAGGGTTATTAAAATAACAACATCAAAATAGAACCTTCTACCTAGGGTTCATGGGATATTAAATAAAAAATCAATAAACTAGATTCTCCAATGAACAATGATGTCAATATAATAACAAGAATCAATCATAGGTTTAAGATTCAAAACAATATCGTTTATATCCTCAAAAAAACATGGTGATATACATAAACCTAGGGAGGAAAATAGATCGAGATATAAATAACAGGAAGAATAAATCTACCTAGTAGAGATCATACAGTGTTTTATGTGCCTCAATATGACTTTGGGAGGGTTATGATAGGCCAAAAACTGTAATTGGGAGCTCCTTGAGTTGAAGAATTCATGTATGGTTTGTAAAATTCTATTATGGGTCTAAATACAGTGTTTGAGGAACATTAAATAAAATCCATGATAAAAAATATCATACGCATGTTTAGCGGGGAAGAGCCACATATTTAGACTAAACCATATACTCTGTCCATACGCCCCTTCATTCAATGTGCGTGGTTTCTTCAATTTGGAAGCATAGTTTTTCAGTCCCTTCACTAAAAATAAAAAATCCCATCTCCATGGATTTTTTGGTTTTATCTACCAGATAGAATAGTTATGAAAAAATGGGTTTCAACCATGCAAAACCCTAGAACATTCAAAAATATCAATATTTTCTACCAAAACCACCACAAATGGACCCCAACAAAATCTTGATAAAAATAGTGGTTTATGGATTCCTAAAAACAACAAGATGATGTTACATATTTTTTCTTGATAGTAAACTGATTAAACTTGTGATAATTAATGCAAATTAGAAGGATCCCTTGTACATTCATAGCATAGAGAATAGGTGAATCTTATAATGAAATGATAGAATGAATGAATCGTTCAAATGTAAATCCTCTAGATAGACATAAATTTCCTCAATCCTAGAATGTTCCATTTAACAGGATTGGATAGAAATGGGCATCCCTATAGGGATCATTTCAATAGTAAATGCAAACTCTTTCAATAATGGTAGACTAGTGAAATCATCTGAAAGGACCTCAAGGTACAAACACACAATAGAAGTTAGATAACCACCCATGAAAGGTTCGAATTTGTCATTAAACATTTCTATCAATTTTCATTAGATTATACTTGTGTATGGAACAACATGCTCATCCTTTCCGGATCTAGAGTACCAATCACCCTGGAAAACATGAGTGACCCCATCGGTAGATAATAACTATACCTAAAAATGATAACTATCTTTCTACGATATCAAAATGACCACACCATACATGTCCATAATAAAGTCTGATATTTCATTATCAATCACTATGAAATCCCAAACTCGCTCAAAGTCACTTTTTACAAACAGACACACAACACACATGTAGAATTCTTCATAACACATTCAAAATGGAATATAAAGGTAAAAAATAATGGAATAACATCTGAATAAAATACTAAAACATCATTCAACATTGAAGATATGAAAAATTTACTGTAAGGAGTATCAAACCAAGATAACATCATAGATGATAATATTAATGCCATATTTCAAATAATAGTGGGCCTTACACAAGATTCTTATGGACCACACTATAAAACATAAATACATCATAAATAAACCATCTAAAGAAGCCCATTAGATTGAGTATGATACCCAAAACTAATTGGAGACTCAAAATAATACTTTTCCCATTGGAAAATGTGTGTCTGACCTTACTTCCTTGGACATATTCTAATAGAAATTTTTAAGATGGGTAGATCACCAAAAATATTAAAACTCCGAAAAGAATCTATACAACGAGGCATGGAATGACCATGTCTCCCATATTGGTAAAAAATAACCTATTTTTTCCCTAAATAATCCCTTGGAATTGAACTTGAAGAAAACTAACCACTCAATCACTTCTATTTCTTACCAGAAGAAACACCTTAGCTAACCACTCCATCCAAAAATTCCCCTGCCAAACTTATTCATCCAGATATGTATACCTCATCCAATGTTCTTTATTCAATACCTAAAAAAATGTAATAAGGTACAAAATAACAATAAATAACTGAAAATAAGACATCAACACTATCTTGAACCTTCAATCCATTATTTAGTCAATGATGATAATCTCTGGATACATATGAAACAACTCAGCAAAGCTATTGGAGTAATCTATGATGCTATAATCACATTTAGAAAGTGTTAAAAACTAATGGGATTTTCCTCATGTGAATCATAGGATAAAAATATTTATTATATATCATCATTAAATAAAACCAGGTAATGAATTCATACAACTTGGATTCTACTATAGAGTCCCAATATCTTAATCATGATTCTTCGAGCATATACATAGAAAAACCAACCTGAGAATCATCAAGAGTCTTTATCAAGTTAAGGACCATATAAATTCATTCAATCCACTCCTCTTAATCATGTGGTCATTTTTCCACACAAATGATAGGTTGATGCTAGTAGGTAATTTTGAAGCCATGTTCCACTACTTATCCTGGGATCACTGCTACTGCTAACCATGGAGCTTGAATGGTATATATCATTGCTTTAACAACTGAAGTGTCCACTTGAGGATTCTTCTACAAAAATAGCCACATAGCATCCTCTATTGTATTCAAAAGTGATCTTCTATGAGTAATTAACTATTAAATTGATGAAAATAATCAATAATTCATGATTAAAACTAGAACCACCTAACATAAAACTAAAATGTAAAATAATTTTTTAAAACAATAATACATTAAATTATTTATGAAATATACCAAAAAATATCCAAAACATTTGAAAATTATATGACCAATGATAAAAAATCCACACTTATTTTATTCAAATAAACATTCATAATCTATGTCCCTAAAAATTTTAGATATGTTAATATAAATAATAATTCAAAATAATATTTTCAAATGATCATAATTAAAATGTTTTTATGAGAGTAATTTTTTTATTAAAAATAATGGAAACTCAGATTTAGTAATGGGAGTGAGATGTACAACCCCATTTTCTACAAAAAATTTCTAAATTCCAACAATCACACTCATGTCTACCCATGACAAAAATCCAACTAAAGTTGTTCTGAAACATATCTAACTGAGATAATCCTTTGATAAACTATTGTCATAGACAAACCCAGGTAGAAAAAAATAGTCACAAAATTTTTCCACGACATGGTTAGTTTAAACAAATAATACAAAATTTTTGTTGCATACATGGAAAACAATAAATAAAATCTGAGTAAAAATTAAAGAGAGAGGGAGATCCTACTATGAAAAATAGAAAACCAACATAAGTTCCACATAATAAAACAAACAATTCTCTATGTGAACAATCACAACCTCCAAATAGGAATAATGAGATAAAGAGAAACCAACATGCCACCAAATTCCCTTACCATTACATGAATCCTGAAAAATATCGTCTGATGGTTATCCAAGGGAATAATACTGGTGATTAAAATATATCATAGAGTGATACAACAAAATATTCTACACAAGTTCCAATAATATGAATGCTCAAGTTCAAGAAATAAAAAAATTGTTTTAAAAGAATATATATGTGTGTGTGTGTGCGTGAGTGTGTGTATAAAAATTTAAAAACCTTTATCAAATGGTCATTGAGTTTTCATGAATTGCATTTCATGTTTTCCGAAGACAAAAAAAATTGGTAATGATCCCCAATATAAATATACATGTCATCTAACATCCATGAAATGCTCAATTAGGCATCAAACGAATAGAAACTACAATGCACCTACCAGCAAAGATCTAGCCTATGAGAGAATATTTACTAGAAAATCATGAGAATAAAACTGAAATAGGTTTTATCCAACTAATATGAGGCCTTCCATATAATGTCAACATATATGTGGTTTTCCCATAGTGTCATCATATGCACAAAGTCTAACTGTGTCTCCTTATTGACACACCCAATGTTTATGTTGTTTTTTTTTACTATTTATCATTTTAAAAACCATTCTCATATTATTATAAAATGATAACAACTCTGGGAAAATAAATATCAGGCTTTAAAAATCCATTTTCCATTTGAATTTTATTAAATTTTCCTTTCAAATAAAAAACGTATTTTAAAAACATGAACCCAATACCTTTTTAATTTCAACACGTGTAATAAAATTTAAAATATTAATGAAACAAAAAGAACAACATGAAATTGATGATATTTTACCACATGGATAGGTCCACCTACCGCAAAGATGTAGAAAATCTATATTCCATTGACAACATGGATTGGAAACCAAGATTTCAACCTTCAAAATAACAGTCTATATAAAATAATGAAGAGACGAAGCACTTAGCCCTACAGAGAAATTATTGAACAGAGCGATCCGGGGGGAAGTGAGTAACCCAAAACCAACTAGGGTAAGATATCTATCTAAGAGGAGATGATTTCAAAATATTATAATTCTTAAAACACATGTACAACACCCTAAAATATATAACACAATATAACACCCCATGCTTCCATGGTACGCTTCTCTTTGAATAATACAATTTCATGTGTTGTACGCAACTTCGAGTTCTAACACAATACACCCAATCAAACTAGCCATTATGAATAGTAATACACATTTTTTTGAAAAATTATAAATTTTAGAATTCAAAATGGACATCATTTTTTGACTTAAAATATTGAAATTATCTTAAGGTGAAATTTTGGAATTTTTCTGAAAACTATTATATTTTGATGAATAGTGAAATATAATGATTTTTAATTAAAACAACTTTAAAATAGAAATAATTTATATTGTAAAATTATACATTTGCGTTGTTTTAATATGAAATTATATTATATTTTTATAATTTAATATAATTTAGTTCATTAGATATAATTTCATATTTAAACTAGACATAAACAAATGTCAATCTTTGGAGAATTATTATATTTTAAAAACACACTTTTTATTTTGACAGCGGAAATTAATTTTAAATTAATTTCTGCCACTTAAGTATTATTTATTTGGAAAAATGGATTTCATATTAGGAATCAGGAGGTCCAAAATTTTTAAATAATTAACTTTTATTTTTATAGATTTTGAATAATTACTTCGTTAAATTTTTTATTTACCGTGGCTAAAGGGTAAATGCAATAAATAAGGGTAAAAAATAATATTATTATTACCCAAAAACGTGTCTTAACCCTATTGTATAATTCATGTCCAACCATGGGTATCCCTGGGTCGATTTTGGGACCCCAAGGAGCCACTAGTAAGTGATAATGAAACATTATATTAATTAATATAATGTAAATACAAAAAATAAAATAAGAAAATATCTTTTAGTAAAATAATTTTTACATAGGGTTATATATGTTATCACTTCCACTATACTTATTCTCTAGAAATACCAAAACATTTCCTAAATAATATTATTTTATTTATAACATTTAGCATTGAATAATTAAATTTATTTATGGCACAATGATGATGTAGTATTTTCATTTTTATTGAAAAAATAAAATAAATGGTATTATAAATGTAAAAATAATTACAATTTGAATTTTTTTATCCTTCTAAGAATTTTATAGCTCAGTATGACATGTTAGGATTTATTAAATGAAGTTATTTAGAATTAATAAATTTTTTAGGTCTTTAAAAAAATAAATTCTTAAATAGTGTCAAAGTTGACAAAAAAGAGTTTTTAAAACAAATATTATATTATTAATTGATATTATATTCCTAAAAATATAAGGATCAGACAAGAGACTTATATAATTATTAGGGTATCATTAGTGAACCCCTTGGGGTTATCTTTGGAGTATATAGTCTTTTTATTAACCATATAATATAAAAATACAGAGACCTGGTAAATGTGAAACTAGTTAAATAAGAGTTAAAACTAAATGATAAGGTTAATATATTGACACAAACATATCCAAAACCTATTTGTTTAGTGTTTTTCAACCTATACCTACCTTATAGTAGAAATAAATAATTTTTATCAATTAGAAATAGAAAATGAGTATATTATAAAATAATATTTCACTCTTTTCCTATGGTGCCTCTCACACCTCTTATAAAAGGGAACTCCCCATTATCTCAAATTAACACATTTAATGCCCATTGGATCGGCAAACCCCTTCCCAAATACCCTCTAAACTGTACTAACTTCAACCTAGAGGATTTATTTTGATTATAAAGCCAACCTAGAAGCCCTTTTGATCAAATTAAAAGGAATTACTTGAAGAAGAGGTAATTATTTCACCACCCTCTGTCAAGTTCCATTCTTCTTCCACTTCTTCTTTCTTTATTATTTCCATTATAAAATAATAACTCTAGTATCTTATATATAATGTGATGTTATAATAAATATGGTACAACCATATGCAGTATTCTATCCATCCTTTGAATGACACGTCACTGTACGTGCGTACGTATGACTTACTGTCACCACGTTGTGGTGTAATTGTTATTCAAAACATTATTATTTTGATGGGTGTGATAATGATGTGTAATTGAAGTAAATAATAAACATAACATGATTATGATTTTTTATATATGATATATCATCCAAATATATATTATTTTAATATTTCAATAATGATATTGTCGCTCGTGCGTACTTACGGAAAACCGTCTCCATGAACGTGATGAGATTTATTCCCCATCGTATCCATTCAATAATAATTCCCATTTGATGATTAAAAATAATGTTTAAGGACATGATATCATTCTTTATATGAATAAGATACAACCTATCCATAAAAAACACGGTTTATGTAACATATAAAAGAAAGGGAGTTATTTAACACCTGAAACGACGATAATACTTAAATATTATTAATAAAGAAATGTTAAAAGATCATATATGATATAATATTTATGTATATGATTACTATATAATTAAATAATAATTATTTAACTATTATATAGGAGGTTAACCTACCCTCAACCAAGGAAAAGTACAAGGTAAGGGTTAATTTCAGAATCTCTTTATTATCCAAGGTTGTTTTTACTTAAGTATCTACTGGGACCTCTTTATCAGCCAAATCCATGGTTATTAAAAATGTATTTGAAAACATTATTACTATTTTTTAGACTATGGTTTAAATTCATTTATACCCTTGTTTGACTTTTATACGATGTTTATAAATAAATCGTTTCATCATTTTCAAAACAAGGTCCTTTATAACATTTTTGACAAAATTAATGTAAGAACGTCTTTTTTTAACTTATACGTTGGGTGTGGCTATTTTCTGCCGTTATAAAATTATAGAAGCTTCCCTTACAATATTATAATAATATTTTAAATGTAATTATTTTCTTTTATAATAAGGTGACTTTTATATGATTTCAAAAAGCGATATTTCTCTCAAATAGTTTTGATTTCATCTATGTAAACATCATTTGATGGATTTTAAGCATATTTGAAGTTGATTTATTATTATACAACAGTTCCATATTTTATTGAAGGTTTTGTGATATGTTTGACTGTTGATGTGTTATTTTTACCCCATTCATTGTTTTTGGATAAAGTATTGACATTTCGTTTTCTAGTTTAAATATGAATGTTTATTTTATGTTTAAAAATTTTCATATGAGGGTTGCATTGGACTTAGTAAGTGATGGGTGGACCTCGCTATAGATCCTCGATGCATCTGTAGGTCTTATAAGATAAACTAGTGTCTTAGCATATGGCCTTGAAAAAATCTTACTTTTAGTCTTGGCACAAAGACCTAAATATGTGGTTATGATAATTTTGAATTATGCATTCCATCATTATGAATGTGGTTATTGATATTGCATGAGATTATTCGACTAGTTGAATATCCATGTTAATTAGTAAATTGTGTTATTTCATTTTATTTTTCCATATTATGCTATAGTTTGAGTTTAAAAGGATTTTGTTTTAGTTATACATGGCCTTAAATGGTTATGCTTATTTATGAAAGATTGTGGTATATTGTTATCCTTACTGAGCATCTGAGCTCACCACTTTCTAGGTTTTATTTTTCCCATGATGTGAAGATTTATTTTATGACTGACCTACAGGGATAGTCTGAGGGGATATGAGTGTATTCTGTGGAGACAATGTTGTTTCAGTATTTTATTTCATGATTTAATGTGAAATCTTATGAATGTGTCTAGTATTTCCAAGGATACTAAACTAATTCGTCTTTCTACATTTGAACCCTTGTTATCATGAATGTGTTATGTATTAACACACCGCCTTAGGGTTACTAGGGTCGGGCTGTTACAGTTGGTATTAGAGGATGTTTAATAATAAACCATGGGAGCTAGATTTTGATAAAATCTGATTAAAGCACATAGCACTAAGATAGAGATTAAGGATTAGTATAGATGAAAATCGTATAATTTTGGTATTGTATAGATTTTGTGAGTTTTCCAAGAAATACATACATGTCTGGATATGATCCGGTAGAGGCGGATCTGGCAAAGATGTACATATGTGTAAAACCCAAAAACACCGCTTTGAACTAGACTCGAACGAGAACTGGTGCACGACTACGGGCCTTGCTGCACTCTTGGTTACAACAATTCCGGGGGATATGATTATAATTATTCTCATTTTCTATACAGACCATTATGATGGGTTTATGAGTATATACGTCCTCAGAGATTTATTTTATGATTATGGATTATATCCATGAACTGTTCAATTTACGTTAAGTGTTTTACAAGTATAGAATTATGTATTTCGATTTTTAATATAATCTAGATTATGATATTGTTTTGAAATGGAACCTAGTGGAAGGAATGGAAACCATATCAATGCATGCACTCCATGTACGGATTTCCCTCCTACTCAAGATAATTATAGTGGAGATGATGATACAATGGGTGCCGATCATCTTATCCCTATATTGGGACAACTCACTCAGGTTATGAATAATAACCTTACCTGTATGGAGCACAATGATCCGTAGCATGGAGGATCAATGTCAGATCACTTCATGAGGTAAAAACCACCAACATTCAATGGGGGTACAAATCCACTACTAGCTGAGCAATGGATAAATTCCTTAGAGAAAATGATCCCTGCTTTGGGTTGTAGCGAAAGGGAAAAAAATTTCAGGGATGTTTACCCCCTCATTGGAGACACTGATCAATGGTGGCCATTTATTCAAAACACAAATGAAGATGAAGAAGTATCAAGTATGGAATGGAGGTATTTTAAAGAGATTTTCATTTATAAAAACTTTCTTCATGACCATCGAGCATATATAGAATGACAATTTCTCAGTCTGAGGAAAAAATTTAATGAGAATGTCACAAAGTATGAAGCTTACTTTTCAAGGGTAGAAAGGCATGGTTTGGATTATATACATAACCCAATGAGTAAAATTGATCGTTTCATTGATGTATTAAAACTATTTCTCTGTCGGGCACTAGTCTCACAATTATTATCATTGTATGAAGACATTGTCTCATGTGAAATCACGACAAAAAAAAATTCTCAAAGTCGTATGAATTTAAGGAAAAAAAGAGAAGGAGATATCTGCTGATCACTCTAGAAATGAAAATAATGGGAAGATGGGAAAATTTTAATATCCATCCTGTAGGAAATGTGGGATGAAACACCCCGGTACTTTCTTGATGGGAATGAGAGTCTGTTACATGTGTGGTGAAAAAGGCCACCATGCTTGTGATTACAAGGGGAATAAATAAGCTACTGATATTCAATATTACAATAGCAGGGAGATGGGACATTATGAAAATGAATGTCCTATGTGTCATGGAGCCTACCTCAGAAAAGGCCAAGGGGTCAAGGCCAAACTTATACTATCACTACTAATGAGGATGGAGCTCTAAAATATGTACTGGCCAGTAATTTAATGGTTTCCTCAAGTTTATCCATCGTATTATTTGATTCTGGTTCATCGCATTATTTCATATCTTCCCAGTTTTCTAAGAAAATAATATATTTCAGATTTTATTTAATAGGGGAGTTTTTCATAAAAACTCCTAAGGGAAGTATCATTGCAACAATGTTTTGTGAATCAGTTTCCATTTAGGAACACAAATGTTCTTTATCTATTGATCTCATCATTATACCCCTGATTTAATTTTATATAATCTATAGTATGGATTGGATTTTGGAACATGATGCAAAAACTTATTGTAAGAAGAAGGAGGTTACTATTTTTGATGATAATGATAAAGAACACCTTATCATTAGAGCATAAACATCACCATCTGATTCTTATCTAGATCCACACCTAGTAGCTCAACTAAATTCAATTATTGGGGAGAAAGATAATGAAATAACTATGGGTGAGGAAAGGAATTTTCAAATAGAGGATGTACCTATTGTGAAAGAATATGATGATGTGTTTTTAAAAGATTTACCTGGACATCCTCCAGAATGAGAAATTGAGTTTTCCATTGAATTAATTCTTGTTTAAAGGCCCATATCAGAAACCCCTTATAGAATGGATAATATGTAATTAATGGAATTGAAGAAACAACTAGAGGAATTGAGTAATAAGGGATTTATTCACCCTAGTGTTTCTCCATGGGGAGCCCCTATTCTATTTGTTAATATAAAAGATATATCTGTGAGGTTGTGCATTGACTACTGGGTGATCAATGCTATAACAATAAATAACAAGTATCCCCTAACTCACATTGATGATTTATTTTACCAACATCATGGAGCTCAATAATTTTCAAATATTTACCTTCGATCTGGATATCATCAGTTGTGTGTGAAGAAGGAAGACATTCCAAAAACAGTATTTCGAACCAGGTATGGTTATTAAGAGTTTACAGTAATGCCTTTTGGATTGAATAATGAACCCTCTATCTTCATGGATCTAATAAATAGGGTTTTCAATGAATATTTTGATTCCTTTGAAGTGGTATTTATTGATGATATCTTGGTATACTCCAAAAGTTACGATGATCATGAAAATCACTAGAGCATTATTCTAAAGACTCTTAGAAGACATGAATTATATGAAATGTTTATCAAGTGTGAATTCTGGCTTCAAGATATTTATTTACTTGTCTAAATTGTCTCTAAGGATGGAATCTATCTTTATCCTTCTATGATAAGAGAAATTCAAGAATGGCCAGCACCAACAAGTATAACCGAGGTATGTGGTTTTATTGGTTTAGCATGTTATTATTGAGGTTTCAACTAGAATTTTGCTCGATTGGCTAACCCATTATCCAATATCAAATGAAAATGGGTTAAATTTATTTGGAAAAAGAGTGTGAATAATGTTTTGAAGAACTAAAGTGAATATTAGTCAATTCTCCTATATTGACTCTACCATCAGGGAATGATGGGTTTGTTATTTATAGCAATGATTGAAAGGAAGGACTTGGTTGTTTCCTTATGAAGATTGATAGGGTTATTTCCAATTCATCATGACAGTTAAAAATTCATGAAAAAAACAATCCTACTCATTATCTTGTCTTACCAGCTATAATCTTTACTTTGAAGATTTGAACACACTATCTCTATGGTGAAAAATGAGAGATATATACTGATCACAAGAGTTTGAAATATATTTTCTCACAGAATGAACTCAACATGAGGAAAAGGAAATGGCTTGAAATTCTCAAGGATTATAATTTCACTATACACTACCACCCGGGGAAGGCTAATAAGGTGTAAGATTCTTTGATCAGAAAGGATCACGGAGTTTTGAATAAGATAAGATTTGAAAGAGATCCTATTTTCATGGATCTAGTAATGATTAATATGGGAATAAACATAGAATGAGAAACATCAAAAAATTTCAAAAATTTTCCAAACCATCTTTACTAGAAAGTATTATGAGTTCTTAGACAGATGATGAAGAGTTTAAAAATATGATTAAAGCTCTGAATGATGGGAGAATGAGTGACTTCGTGTATGAAGATGGAATTCTGAAATTTGGGAAGATACATTGTGTTACCGATATACCTGATCAAAAAAGGGAATTGTTGGACGATACCCATAATTCCAATTTCACTATACACCTCGGTAGTAGTAAGATGTATTGAGATTTTAAGGATCATTTTTGGTGGGACAACATGAAGAAGGAGATTACTGATTTTGTTTCTAGATATATGGTTTTCCAACAAGTGAATATTAGAATGAAATAGCCTGGAAGAGTCATGCAACATCTTCCCATACCTGAGTGGAAGTGGGATAATATTACGATGGACATTGTCATGGGACTACCAAATACTTCTAGTAGGAATGATCCAATATGGGTCATTGTTGATCATCTTAACATGTCATCACATTTTCATGCTATAAGAGAAGATTTACCACTTGAACGATTATCAAGACTATATATTAATGATGTTTTAAGACTCCATGGTGTACCCCAATCGATTGTTTCTAAGTGTGATCCTCATTTCAACTCAAGATTCTGTAAAAGTCTTCAGAAGGCCTTGGATACAAAATATCGTTTGAGCACTGCCTACCACCCTCAAATAGTTGGAAAATCAGAATGAACTATTCAAACCATAGAAGACATGTTGAGATCTTGCTCACTTGTCATTCAGGGTATGTGGGATCAATATTTACCTCTGGTATAATTTTTCTATAACAATAACTTCCATTCAAGTACTCAGATGGCACCATATGAAGCGCTATAGAGAATGAGATGTCGCGCACCAACTTTTTGGGATGTTGTTGGTGAAAGAAAACTCGTAGGCCTAGAACATGTGAATAAAATGATGGAAAAGGTGAAGGTAATACAAACCCACATCAAAGAAGCTCAATGTAGACAGAAGTTCTATGCAAATAATTGAATGAAGTGTTTGGAATTTCAAGTTGGTGAACATGTTTTCTTGAATGTATCTCCATGGAATAGAGTTGTACATTTCGGTAAGAATGGTAAATTGAGTCCCAGGTACATCGGACCTTTCGATATTCTAGATCAAATTGGGGCATTAGCACACTATTTTCCAATGCCTCCAAGTCCCTCCAATGTTCATTATGTGTTCCATTTATCACTGTTGAGAAAGTATATACTTGAACCAACGCATGTACTCGCCTATGAGAAATTAGAACTGGAACCTGATCTATCATATTATAAAGAGCCCAACAGGATTCTTGATACCAGAGAACAAGTGCTGAGAAACTGGACGACTCGTCTGGTTAAAGATCTATGGATAAACCATAAGATGGAATAGGCAACATGGGAGCCCGATGACCTTATGATGAAGAACCACTTCAGTCTTTTTTTTTGCAGTAATATTGTATAAATTATTAGGATGAAATTATTTGGAGGGGAGAATGTAACACCACAAGTTTCCACAGTACAATTCTTTTTTAATATTAAAATAGAAAGTGTTGTACGCAACATCGAGTTCTAACACACCAAAACCAATCAAACTAGACGTTATGAATGGTAATACCCAATTTTTGAAATTTTATATATTTTATCTTTCAAAATGTAATTCATTTTTAGACTTATAATATTTAAATTATCATAGTGTGAAATTTGGGTATTTTTCTGAAAACATTCATATTTGGATTAATAGTGAAAATACGAATATTTAATGAAAAACAACTTTTTTTAATTGAAATAATTTATAGTTTTAAATTATACTTTTGAGTGGTTTTAATATGTCATTAGATTATATTTTTATCATTTAATATAATTTAGTTATTTTGATATAATTTCACATTTAAACTATACATGAAAAAATGTCAATCTTTTGATAGTTATTATTTCTTAAAAACAAATTTTTTGTTTTGAAAATGAGAATTAATTTTAAATTAACTTATTCCACTTCTGTGTTATGAATTGAGAAAATTTGATTTCATATTTGGAATCAGGAGGTCTAAATTGTGTAAATAAGTAACATTTATTTTTAGAAATATTGAACAATTACTTCGGTAAATATTTTATTCACTGTGGTTAAAGTGTAAATACGGTAAATAATGGTAAAAAAAGATATTATTTTTACCCTATCATATGTATTAAACATATTGGATAATGAATGTCTGGCCATGAGCATCCCTAGGTGTATTTTCGGACCCCACAGAGCCACTTGTAACTGATAATGACACTTTATAAAAATTAATTTAAAGTAAATACAAAAATGACAAAAACATATATTTTTTAGTAAAACAATTTTTACATAGGGTTATATATGTTATATCTTAGACAATAAATATTCACTAGAAAGATAAAAATATTTCCTACATAATGGTATTTTATTTATAATTTTTAGACATTGATTAATTAAATTTATTTATGACACAATGATGATGTTGTATTTTCTGTATTAATGAAAGAATCAAATTAATGGAATTATAAATGTTAAAATAAATATAATATGATAGTTTTGATGTATTCCACAAATTTTTTAGGTTAATATGTAATGTTTGTATTTATTAAATTAAATAATTTCCAATTAATAAATTTACTATAACTTTTAAAAAAATCAATTATTAAATAGTGTCAAAATTGACATAAAAGAGTTTTTAAAACAAATATTATTTTCTTAATTTATATTATATTCATAAAAATATAAGGATTTACTAAGAGAATTATATAGTGATATGTGTATCATTATTTAACCACTTGGGTTATCTTTGGAGTATATAGTTTTTTATTAACCATATAATATAAAAATAAAAAGAGACATGGTAAATGTGAAACTAATTAACTAAGAGTTAAAAGTGAAAGATAAGGTTAATATAGTGACAAAAACATATCTAAAACCTATTGGTTTAGTGTTTTTCGACCCATCCTCACATTAGTCTAGAAATAAACCAGTTTAGATCCATTAAATACCGAAAATGAGTTAATTATAAAATAATATTTCACTCTTTTCCTTAGGTGCCCTTCACCCCTCTTATAAAAGTGAACACAACCTTTTCTCAAATTCACATCATCAATTCCTTTTGGCTCAGCCAACCCCTGTCCAAATACCCTCTCAGCTGTCCTCCAATAATCTTAGAGGCCTTATTTTGATCAGGAAGCCATCCAAAAGAGATATTTTGATCAAATTAAATGAATTAACCCGAAGAGGATGTAATGATTTTACCACCCTCTTTCAAGATCATTTCTTCTTCCACTTCTTAATTATTTGTTATATATCTTATTAAATATTAAATAAAGTATATTATATATTCTATGATGTTATTATAAATATGTTATAACCTTATTCAGTATTATATCCATCCTTTGAAAGACATGTCACCATACGTGCATACGTACGACTTACCGTCTCCAGGTCGTGGTGTAAAAGTTATTCAAAACATTATTATTTGAATGGGTATGAAAATGAAGTGTAATTGATGTAAATAATAAATAGAACATGATTTTGATTCTGAATATATGATATAACATCCAATTATATATTATTTTAATATCAAAAGAATTATATTGTGGCTCGTGCATACGTGCAGACTACCGTCTCCAAGTACACGATGAGATTCATTCTCCACCATATCCATTCAAGAATAATTCACATTTGATGATTAAATATAATGTTTAAGGCCTTGATATCATTCTAAATATGAATAATATATAACCTATCCATGACAAACACCGATTATGTAACATATAAAATAATGCGAGCAAGTTAACACCCGAAACGCTGATAATACTAAATATTATTAACAAATCAATGTTAAAATATCATACATGATGTAATATTTATGTATATGATTCTTTTATAATTTAATAACATTGATTTAACTATTATATAGGAGGTTACCCTACCCCTGACCATGGAAGTGTACAAGGTAAGGGTTAATTTTACCATCTCTTTATTATTCGGGGTTGTTTTTATTTAAGTATCTACTGCGACCTCTCTATCATCCACATCCATGATTCTTAAAAATTTATTTCAAAAAATTATTACTATTTTATAGAATATGGGTTAATTTTATTTATACCCTTTTTTGATTTTTATATGATGTTTATAATGTAATATTTTTTTCGTTTTTTAAACAAGGTCCTTTATAACATTTTCGACAAAATTAAGGTAAGAATTAATTTTTTTAACTTATATAGCGGGTGCAGCCATTTTCCTCTTTTATAAAATTGTTGAATCTTACCTTAATAGCTTAGAAGAATATTTTCAACGTAATGGTTTTCTTTTATAATTATGTGACTTTTAAATTATTTCAAAAAAGAGATATCTGTCAGAAATAATTTTGATTTCATCTATGTCAACATCCTTCGATGTATTTTAAGATTATGTGAAGTTGATTTATTATGAAACAAAACATCCATATTGTAGTTAAGGTTTTGTGATATGTTTGACTATGGATGTGTTATTTTTACACCATTCATGGTTTATGGATAATGTAATGACATTTCATATGCTATTTTTGATACGAATGATTATGTTATGTTTAAACCTTTTCATACGAGGAATTCATTAGATGTTGTAAGTGATGGGTGGAGCCTGATATAGATCATCGAAGCCTTGATAGGTCTCCTGAGACAAACTAGTGTCTGGGCACAAGGCCTTCAAAAAAATATTATATTTAGTATTTTCACAAGTCCTTGAATATGTGGTTATAAAAGTCTCGTATTATGAATTCCATCATTATGAAAGTGGATATTGATATTTCATGTGATTATTGGATAGTAGAATATCCATGTGAATAAGTAAATGGAATTATTTAATTTAATTTTTTCCATATTATGCCGAAGTTTGAGTTTAAAAATATTTTCTTTTAATTACAGATGGCCTTAAATGTTTATGCTTATTTATGAAAGTTTTCACTATATTGTTATCCTTACTGACCATCTGAGTTCACCCCTTTCTATGTTATATTTTTTCCAGGATGTGAAGACGTATTTTATGAATGACCTATAGGGATTGTCTGAGAGGATATGAGTGTGGTCTACGGAGACACTTTTGTTGAAGTATTTCATTTCATGATGTAATGTAAACACTTATGAATGTATCCAGTATTTCCAGGGATACTAAACTAATCAATCATTCAAGATTTGATCCCTTGTGATCATGCCAATGTTATGTAATATGGCACCAACTCGGGGTAACTATGTTCGGGGTGTTACAATAGGGTATTATATTATGTGTACAATTTTACACATCATGAAACCCTTTTAATTTAATGTTACCCTGAAAAATGAATTTCCTTTTTAATATGAAACTATATTAGCTAATTCATGGATGTGTAACAATTAAACTAAGTGTAAAAATATCTTGTTAGGTATTCAAATCACAAGATGTGTTTGTTTGACATTAAAAATCATGAAAACTCATCACATGTCATGTAACTGCAAAAAAAAGTAATAGAAACAATTGGTTTATGCTTAAAATTCAAAAAAATTCCCAACTCCATCATTATAGGTATTCTCCTTATTCAAGGCTAGAAATAAAATCGCAACGATAAAGGAATCCAAAATAAAAAGTTGAACATACCTGATAGAATGTTTATTGGGATTTACATGTTATGTGATCCTTGAACACTACCCATAAATTAAGAAATTCTTTATTCCTCTATGATATGATAAAACATGAAATTTCCCATCACCAATGATGGATTTTGATATACATGGGAACAATTAGATTTTCCGGTATGAAATTGATATAGTTATAGTATCCATCAACAATTTTATAGTGGATCATAAAATGAAGAAAATTAGAACCCCTCTATATATTAGCAAGATATATGTAGGGGTTATATTCAAGAGCTCTGTGTCACATGATTTCTATAATCGCAAGATATATATTTATTTCCTTGATCACATTTCATGGGGATTTAATTGATAAAAACCCTTTCAATCTGGAGTAATATTTGAGTGAAACTACCTAATGTAATACAAGATGTTAGAAAATTCACCAATAATTAAATTTCTCCCCAAACATGAATTGTTATCAAAGATAGGTTGATTTATTTAAATCACTTATTTATCACACTAATAATTACTCATTTCAGCTTATAGGCCCTATTGAATCACTCTGGATAGCATAGAAAAGGTAAAATATATATAGAATGTAGTGATTTTAATCAAAACAACATGTTGTTATCCTTCTCGGTTGTGATTTTTGATATATGAATATTAGTTACAATGTGTAAGTCCATCCAAAATGACTGTAAGTATCTTATAGTGTCCCATTCCATTTGGGCGTTGTATTTACCATGAGTGAGAACAATACTTGTTAATGTTTCTATAACACAAAACACCTATCTCTCTGAGCATTAATGCCCATATAATTTTCATTTAATATAATTATTTGAGTATAATACCACATTAATAAAACAATATGTAACATTATTTCTATTCTTACATGATGTGATGTGACACCTGAATCTCCTAACCTAAGCCTAAAAAAAATATGAAAATCATTAAAACCCAATATCATACCAACAATATCACTATAGGGTGTGCATGTTTATGAAATAAATGTGGCTTGATTATTTATTGGTACATGGTATGTAGTGGCATGTAGACCATAAATTCTCAACTCAACCACAAAATTTTTTTTATTTCCACCTTCATATATCTGATTATGATAATTTTTATATAATGTGATTGATTTTGGAAATCCATAAAAGACTCTATTAATATTTAATCTTGTTTCTCATATTTAAATAACAATCCATTACACTTGGAAGCAAATATTCCCATCTATAAGGGATTATTTATTTTAAAACGGATACATTCCACAATATATAATGTTATATGATCCCCATTTATATTGTCTTTTATTATAATCCCATCCTATGGAATGGTACCTATAACATCCACATATCATTGAATCATCTTATTGGTTCTCGACTTCTAAATTTGATTGTATGATGCACCTCATGTACCTATACCATTTTATAACATTTGTTATAAGAAGAAATATTTGTGACTTATATTTTCATTATCATATCCCATCCAAGAGATATTATGTTATCCTCAATTTTTGAGACCCCCACATAAATGGTTAATTTTCACTCTTTTAATGGATGGTCCAAATGAAACGACCTTATGTTACTAGTAAATGATACATAAAAAGGTATAAGATGAAAAATACCAAAATAGAATCCTTAAAAAATTCACGTCTCCACTCTCCATATAGTCATTTTTATTAATACGGAAAAGGTTTTATTGGAAAATGAAAAGGCTTCAAATGTTATAGGATATACTATAGGAAAATATTAAAATGATAGTTTTGACCACTAGATAAAATTATCATAGAAAATATCAATGATAATAATTTTCATACTTAAATCACATTGATGAAATGTTCATTACTTGATGACATAACTTTTTGGGTACCTAAAACGTTCATGATAATCCTTGATCTATAATCATCTTATTTCCTAGGTGTTTGAGTCTTTATAACCTTACATGGATCTTGGTAAACTATATTACTATGTATATATTCTCATATTTTACTTTGGATACTAGAGACATCCCATATAAAGGACATGTACCTCCAATCATTATTTTCCATTATAGAGTCATAGTAGATACCATCATACTAGTATGGTAACAATATTAACTTTCTTCACCAATCCCATTTCATCATCCATGGATCAAATGCCTTATAATATAATTTATAGTCCCTACAATTCAACTATTCAAATGGATTTTATATACTATACATTTCATATCTATGAAAAATATGCATCCTTAGGACGGATATATGATATGTCATTCTTGAATCTTGTTAAATAAATTGTATGATATTAGAAAAAACAATTCACTAGTTGAATAAACATTACCCTAATATGTATTTTCCATCTTTTATGAGACAACACATCCTCTCAAAAAGCACGATGGGCCTCCTATACACCATGAATGTTAATTTTTTCCTTTAAATGTGAAAATCTATGCCACATCAATTGTAAATAATACATGACCAAAAACTATTAGTAAAATTGTAACAAGACTTGTATATAAATAAAAGGTAAAATAAATATAATATTATTTTTCTTACATATTATGATTCCCCCATTTGAATCATATGAGAAATTTATAGTGACAACATAGAAAAGTAGGGTCAGTATAATAGCACTAATAAAGACTCGTTATTGTAAAGTAATAACTATATTGGGACACAAAAAAAATATTGGATAAATAGGGGAACAAAAATATGTTCTAATTCCTATCATCAAATTAATAGTAATGTATATAGAATGAAGTCTCACTATGTAATGAAAATCCTTCTATAAAATTTCATCAATATATCTTTTCACATTGTGAATTTATTTTTGGGATTCATCCACTCCATTTCAAGGTACGAGTTACTCTAAAACATCATCCTCGTGGACAAAGAGAATATTCACTATTATAGCATCAACAACACTATGTCTTTTTAAATGGGATTAATTATGAAAAAAATTTCCTTAAACTTGGTTTTATTTAGAAACATAAAACTATTTTTGTAGATAAATAACTTATATGGATACCTTATCAACTTGGTGATTATGTTCCACAACCTATATTTTTTATCGAGTCTCTGGCCGAGATATCACAGTCTAAATATTTGAAAAGTCCATTAACAATATGTACATAATGAGGATTTATTGTTTTGTAATATCTTGTTCTAATTATTAAATATTTTCATTTGAAATATAAGTATTTAATGGAATTAAACTCTATCACATCCCATAATCATGAACATGCTACAAAATTTATGGATTATTAATGGATTGTTGTTAAGATTTTACTTTTAGACTATCATCTACATGTCCCTCCAAATTGAATGATGAATGACATGGAATGAGAAATACATCTTAGGATAAAATTAAGATCCCATCAATATATAGGGGATGTACTCAGGAACAAGATTTCAAAATAAAACACACCATTTTCTCGTTAATATCTCCAATATATCTCCTAATTTTAATATTATTGGATAGACAATTTGAACATTTATATTTTCACCAGAATTGCTGAGAGAGACATCCTGATTGGGTTCATGTAAGGAATATGATAGAAAATGTTGGAAATGTCAATATATATTGTCACCAATTGAAACATGGACTTCCTTAACTATAGGTTTTAAGATTGAGTATCTTTATGGTAATCATTATTATATTCCTTGGGGATACACCACCATTTTTATAGGAACTATACCTTCCTCCAATAGTGAAGGAAAAACACCATGTTGGAGTATCAGACAAAGAAGGTACATCCAATTATTTCACATAAATACCTCCACCATCAACATCTATATAAAAAATTTGAACTGAGACATTCAAGGAACTCATTAAATAAAATATGGGAATGTAATTTTCATTAATCAAGAGATATAACAATTTTATCACAAATTCAATAACTACAATAAAAACATTGACCATTTAATCAATTGGTTCATCTTACTCCATGATATTTTCTATCATCCAGTGATGGGAGGAAATAACTTCTAATGTATTATGATATTTGGTCAAACATGATCCTTCAGTTATAATCACCTTATCCTATAAATAATCTCTGGACCCCCAACCATATTGATTTATATATTCCATTTGATCTTGAGGTGTTCACAGATTTACTCTAGGAGTCCAAAAAGTATTACTCACCAAGGACATATAATGTTGTCTGGTGGAAAAAAATCATTTCTGGCCTACTATGAGATTCATTAATCATCCCCCTTTGGGAATTACCCCTCTAATAGTTATTGATATGGATAGTCAATTATTCATTTTTTCCATGCCTATATAAAAAAATGACCACCACATTAAAAGGATCATGATTTGTCTAAATTTGAATGATGAATTACGCTATACAAAAAATAATTAGGATAGATATTATACAACTTAATTCTTCAATAATAATTCATTAGGATAGTCTGTGCAAATATTTAAAAATTATAATACTCACTTATCTCCCATGAACTGAGATAAATTTTTAATTTCATTGCCTATGTATTATGTGTTATTTTCCACATGGATAATTACATGGGATGAAAAAATGGTTGTGTGCATAGACAAAATTCTCTCAATGTATCAACCATCACACCATTTATATGCTCATCTGCACTCGAGGAACCTTAACAGATGATTTTATTGACAATAAAAACCACACCAATCATTGTTC
Source organism: Viscum album (assembly GCA_963277665.1). Lineage (NCBI taxonomy): Eukaryota > Viridiplantae > Streptophyta > Magnoliopsida > Santalales > Viscaceae > Viscum > Viscum album. Next base: position 1,435,352,048 of record OY728141.1, read on the forward strand.
CACCGCAAACATTTTGTGGATTTGGAATTTTTTATTCCCTTCTTTATAATTATATATAATTATAACAAATAAAATGATTATACTAATGGTGGAGGGAAAATTTGTTATAGTCATTCATTTTAAATCTACCTTTCAAAATTTCCCCTCTTCCCCTAACATTAATATCATGATTAACCGTTCTAAGGAATAACCCCTCCACTTGTAAGAGTTAATCAATTTATAAATCTCTTACTTGTAAATCCTATAATATTATAGGATCTCAAATTAGTAAATATTATAATGAGTGTTTACGTGCCTTAACACCACTTTTTAATCAAGTCCAATAAGAGTGCCATGCATTATTATTTTATAGAGCTGGTCTTCATCCTAGAATCCCACTATATACAAGCATCTGAAATGGTTATTGTGATGAGAACATATAGAGACAATGGAACTATACTGATGGTTTAGGTATTGTAAAAACTCATTATCTATTTTCAATACATATATGAGGATATAATGTTCTACATAATTGTTATCATTTGGCGAATCACTAGATTTGATGAGGTTCGTAGTGGTAATCCATGCCATGAATTTGTCACCAATTATTAGAGTAGACTACAACTGTATGAATAAATTTATATATCTACATGTTAACATTTAACTATAATTAATGAATATGATGGTTGGATGCATATTGAAATACCCATCTTCTGCCATCGTATCATTAATTAGAATTTAAATATTATCATTTGGTTTCACTAGATATGTACATATAAGGGAGGAACAATGTATTTCTACTAGAAGAAGCCGAACTATCTCCCAAATATTTATGGTTAATATGACTCAAATATAAATATTCCATTTATCCCTATAGAAAATATACCTTCTCATGAGATATCATTTAATAATTTACTTTGTTATCCCCCTTTTCATAATCAACAATATTAACAGCTATAAACTCATAAGATGTAAAGATGAAAAAATCATTCCAATTCAACATGATCTTATATTATATTTATCTTAGAGTTCTTAGTGGATCTACACTTATAATCTCACGAAATTTAAAATTCCATGAACAATGAATCTACCATTTATTGATGAAACCATATCCTCAGATATGCTCTAACATGAACAACCAAAGATCCTCGAAGGGCCCAATAAGTCTAAACTGAGATTGTCTATTGTAAACATATCCTAGATGATGATATAAGATTAAAAAAACTAGGATAACCAAACTGACATGTCTTTTGATATAAATTTGGACTATAATTAAAAAAATAAACTGCCATAACTATGACACCAATTTTCAAAATGTGAAAAAATATATACTCCGGAACATCATATGAATACATCCATGTGGACCAAATTATCCTCCATGTAAGGGACCATCAACAAATAGATATATTATTGGAATTCTTTTAAAGTTGTATAATATTAATCCTTGTAAATTCATGTAATTGTTTTGGAATACACTTTAGTTCACTAAACATGTTGTTCATGTTTAGTCTTCTTAAGGAAATAATCATCCAATATTCCAATGGGGGAATTAACCCTTGGTTAGAATTCACATCATATGAGTAAACTCAATAGCCTAATCAAATATATAGTTATCATATGGTTCTATTGGGAATCATCCAATTAAGAAAATATTGGGATTTATTTTTTAAACATGACCTGAAAGATCATATCTTCAATGCTCATTCACAAATACCATACTATCACCCGTACCTCGTTGTGCATCAAATAAAAATGTGGTTTGAGTAATCCATATAGGTATATGTTTATGGATGCGATATGTGTTGTAATAGGATGTATAAAGTGAAAAATTAAATGATTCATATAGATCCACTACGTTTATCTCTACCATAAGTTCATGGTTGGTCTAATGCACAAGGAAAATCCAACCTATGTATATACCAAAAATGTAATACTAACATATAATTTGTGCTAATTGTCCAACCAAATATTATATATGATGAATACTTCTTGATAATACAGTGGGGTTATTGGATCTATTTCCATGGATAAGTGACTCAAGATATGGATTGTATGGTAGATCCAAAAAGTAAATCCCTAATACATTCTAAAACCCTTTTGTATTAGAAGTCAAAAAAAAAGTTATTATGGTGATCATATCACTAGGAAGTGATTATTAAAATTATAATTACTCATGATGACCTGATTTTTTTAGTTTGTTGATCAAATTTATGCATCTTTTTAATAATCTCCATGTCACATAGATCAAAGGAAATATCAACCAGTGGAGAAACCTTAATCTGAGGGGAAAACATCACTCATTTTTTAGATCTAAAGTGAGGAGATCATATGGAAAAGAGATCGTTTCATCTTGATTTTGATTTTGATATATCAACAAGATGAAATTATCATTTTATTACATTATTATGTTCCTCTTATATTTTAAATCAATATTATGATACAATAGAAATTCATTCTCTTACACAAAAAGATGATTTCAATCTCATATATTCTCAGGGAAACCACCAAATGAATGAACACCTATATAATACATATAACTATTTTATGAAATTAAATACAAGATGAAAAAATATTAAATAAGGGGGTGGGAGATAAATAATGGGTGAAATTGTTTCAATGAAATAGTGGAAATTCATATGTAAAACTAGGATTTTAAATTAAATGATAACCCATGAAAAAAAAAAAAATCATAAAACCTATTCATGATGAATGTCTAGAAGAATAAATTATCAAGGGAAGTAATAAATTATTGATGATAAATTTTTCAGTTTATTGAGGGATTCATCAATGGTCATGTGTGGACATCTAATTTTAAAGTCATCCTTTAGAGGTGTCATTTTCATAGTTTTCCTTACGTGGTTAATCTCTAAGGGATTAATTTTTGTAGTCCGCCATCATCATTTGATATTTCATCCCACATATAGGGTTATTAAAAAATAATGGGTCTGTCATTAATTTTATCTATTAAAAATACCCCCATTGCATCCATTCTCGTTGTTCAAAACCCCAAACATACAAAATTAAGGCTTCCCGATGAACAATGAATTATCAAGACCATATCATAGTGTGTACCATCATTACTTATTTTTATCTTGAATTATGTTGGTAATGTATGTAGTATAACATTCATCCCTTAATTAGGGGACTTTGGGTTGTCTACAATAATGCAACCCATTGGTAGATGGGCCCAATTATATGGGACTGTAGTGAGAATCATCCATGTTCAGGCAACGTCGTTTACTATCCACCTACATCCTTAAACATGAAGAGGATATAGATGTTTCTATGATTTTTTACAAATAATATAATTCACAATCACATGTATATTGTATTGAAATAGGTAGGGAGATAAAAAATTGATCATAGGGTAACCCCATAGTATTTCATGATGGATTTCACTCTATAGATCCTCCCTCATCCAACTTTGAGATGGGAGTGGACTACTAAAGGGAATACCTCTTAGAATAATACCCTATAGTATGATTCCAAGATTCATATCCCCAACCATTAATATATGTGTGTGTGAAATATCTATTTTCAAAATGGAAATCCATAAAGTATATGCCATGTTCAAATCCAATATCATGCTCCTATGATAATCCATACCTATCTCTTATTTCTCACTCCGACCGTGACTCATCATAGAATATATATTAGAGTTTGTCACTTATTTTTAGCCACACATATTTTAAATTAGTATTCATTAAATGGAATAATTTGAAACCATAAATTGTTTCATTGAATGGACTATATTCTATGTAAATCATATAAATTCTCATGATTCAGGTTAAATTTATATGAAGTATATGGAGGAATCCATTTCAAGGCTTATGATCCATATCAAATATATTTAAATATGATGAATCCATGGGACCATATTACATTTCATAAGACATAATACCATCATGATATTATTAAAATGTGTCCCTTTCATATGTTTCATTCCTCTGACTTAGGTGTAATCCCAGAATCCACTCAAAAGTACCACTTTTGATCATTAGAAAATCTTCATAATTTAATGTAAAACTATTCCTTAAAAATTTATCCAAAAAAAATGAAATTAAAAAATGGTTCCTATATCCTATTAATACAACCTTAAAACCACATGAAAATATCTATACGACATGAAACTAAAATTAATTTTATTGTCCCATTATATGACCTTAAACATTAATACTCAAACTATGTGGAACATTATTTTTTTAGATGGGATACATATGACTAATCACCGTAGTTCAAAACCAACCTCATTATCCCATTACCATAATAATTGATGAAATTTTCCAATTGATAAAAAAATGGCTACTTGTGTATATGTCCCACACCAACCGTTTCTAAGAACCATTATCTTGGTCACCCATTAATGAATACTGATATTCTAAATTGATAGATAATTTTCTTCTGACCTTAAAAAAATGATGTGTCCCAGTAAATGGAATATAATATTGTCTTTTCGTATTCTATTCAAAAAGGTATATTGGAAACCCTTATAGTGGGATCTATCCTAACATTATGTTTCATTTTCATTAATAAAACCAAATTACATAGTTCCATAATAAATATGGTTTAAATTATTGCATCATTTTGAAACCAATCAACAATCATTAATTATATTAATTGTTACTGTTAATAAACATATTGGGTACATTTCACAAACATTTCGTATATAAATACGAGAGTCATAGAGTATACAGTAAAACTCATAAATAGGGAATGGTGAGCCCATCCTCCCATACTCTTTTCCAAGGAGAGTTCATAATCATCATTGGTAGAAAAACCCAGTGACCATATCCACATGGAAAGTATCCATGAAGCTCAATATTTATATGGGATTATTATGGAGTCTATAATTCAATTAATTTACATTATTGGAAACAATTCGATAAAAGAGTATGGAACCAAATATTTTAACATGCAGTCTTATATAAAAACAAAAACAGTGTATGTACCACATGATCCATGTTCATGACAGTCAATATGAAAGAGTCATTTCCTATGATTTGATTTTCATTTAATCAATTTTTTATGTATGAGTCATGTGATTTTATCATCACACAATATTTTTATGCTTCATTATGTGGTTCTATTATTGCGGACATGCTTCCATAATTCCTCTTTCATTTATGAATTATTGTGGGATCCTCCCTTCATGTGATAGATCCACACCCTACTTATGTTACTAAAAATATTATTTCTCTCTAATCATTTAATTATGTTCTATGTACACTTATCCATGATCAAAACAAAAAATATAAAAATCAATCCATCATACATGACAACCAGATCATCATGATCATGGTATATGGTGTATAAACCGGGCCCCACTAATAGCACAGACTCCCTGCCTTAACACTATCGTCAGGTCCTGGAACTCTATGTACCATAATTTTTTCTGAAGACTAGTGGTCCCCTATGTGGGACCCGCTCACATGCCTGAAATGGTAATATGACTAATTATTGTCCATAATCCCCAACAAATTTTATTTCTAATGTGTTTTTCCTCATTCACACACACACAGGGAAACATCCCAGAAGATCACTCATCCTGATCACTATTATTGGACAAGCACACATAACTATGGTGTTCTAATTAGGTGGGTTCTTGAAAATAAAGGTGTTCCTTATTGAAATGAGTAATATCATTTAGTTATTTAATTCTAAATCATTCTAGGTTGTTCCATTCAAACTCATATTAGAGAACAATAACCACATTATGTACTCTACATCTTAACCCATATAGTGCACCACACATAAGGCAAAGATCCTCCTCCGATACCAACATAACAACTAGGACCCAATAATAGTAAAGACACCACACCTTAACATGGATGTTAGGTCATGGCCTTCCCGATACCACCAGTTTTCCCACAGACACATGGCCCCCTACCTGGGGTCACCAACAAGCCTGAACTTGTCATCTAACTTGTGAAAGCCCATATAGGTATACACATGTTCTTTGAACTATTTTTTTCCTCACTCACACACACCATGAGAAAAATTCCATAAGTTTACCCATAATTCAAACTACTCTAGGAAAAGTACACATAATTGAAGAGTTATAATCAGCTATGATCGTGAAATTAATGGTGCACCAATGTGACATGAGCCACATCATTTAGTCATTTAACCTGTTATCATTATGAGGTGTCACATAAGGTGCACAATGTTGCCCTATTTTTTATATGAATTAAATTGGTAAATTCCATCCCCTTTATTTAATCCATATCATATGGTGTCATTATGTTATGTACAAAAAATTCAACTCCTTGGTGTAATGAGATGGAATCTTGTGGATAATTGTTGAAACATTATTAGTTCATGTAGTGTCACTTGCTTCATGGCTGATACCTAAAATGTGAAATAAATTCAGCATTATTGATTCTTTTTAATTTTAATCAGTGGATGTATAATCTCAATGTAGATGTATAGAAACCTTATGTATGATGTAAAATTAAATCCCTTCTATAAAAGACCCATATATTTAATATATATATCATTATTCATAGCCACTCCCTCCTCCATCAGCAGGTGGGGATGATTGGACAAGGGAAACCATCTTATAGTAAACCACTATCCCTTCTTGAAGGTTTTCATATCCCCACCCTCATCCACCAATAATTGTCTATATTCTCTATCCATAACGGGATGTATTGGTGTATATTCACCATTAAAATACAATATCACTCTCTTATGTAATGTTTATTAGCCCCAATTATCAATTTTTTCTCACACCAATCATGACACGTGTGGGATTTAGAATTTTGGTTGATGAAATCATTCAGACAAGAAAACATTCATGTGGGGCTTTTATCTATGTATATTACCAATATATAACATTATCTCATTTAAATATATAGATTCCCAATAAATAAATATTTGTATTATAACTCATACTCTTTTTATAACTATAATATATATAACTCATTTTCAAGGAATGAGATCCATATCAAATAATTTTAATGTCTTATATCCACATGGAAATATTTTCAATGATGAAAATAATGAACGGTTAATATTAAAACAAAAATTGTCCCAAAAATATAATACAACATACCCCTTTTTATATAATCCCTGGATCCATCCAAAAATAGATTCATGAGTGCATAATCCCATCTTCATTATTTTTTACACACCTTTAATGATGTATGCATCCATTTATCATGATGCTAAAATTCATGGCCAATGTCCTTGTCACAAACTGTTTACATAAATGACAATGTCATTATAACATGATGTTAAACTATATTTTATGGTCCAATTACATGACCATATAAATTAATAGTTGATTTATTAGGGATTTAATTCATATGAATATAGAATATTAGGAAGCCACCTTGAGGTTCAAACCCATCATCATTATCCTATTTCCACCATTACAGGAACATGTTACTAATTGAATCCACCCCCCCCAATCATTGAGATGCATATTCCTTATAAGACCCATCATCTCATTCACATTGATAGACACACTAGATGTGATCCATATTTACTAGGCTAAAATCCACATGATTCCAACTAAAAATTATTGGGATATATTACATACCCAAGTAAACAGAAAGTTTTTCTCATGCATAAATATGACACCAACCATTGCAAGACTCATTTGTCCTATATTTACTTAATTCACGACATTAATCTATATGGATCAATAATATTGATATATCATTGAAATATTTATCATGTCTCGTTATGTGGAACTAGAATTTATTTAATTTGGTTCACTTCAAAGGGTCATATAAAAACCCTTATAATGGGATCTATATAAAAAATAATTATTATTACCTTATATGAAACTAAATTCTAGATTGACCAACTATTGATCATTCAAACTAATTATCCTTCACATATTAATCGAAATAAATTTATGGGGGTAAAATTTACTGGTAGTAACCATTTTTAGTGTGTATTGTGAACATGTCTTAAACATATAATAGATGAATTTATTAAGAAATAAGTCACAAAAAATTGGATTGTGATCCTGATATAACATCATCTATAACATTATGAGTTCTTATTTATCATAGGAATAGATCCCCATTGAATTTTTTAATTTGAAAATAATTCCCATTGATCATTATTTTTATTGAAACCATTTGGGTTTTTTGGTTCCAAAAAACCCCAATGGAAAAAATCCCTGAGAAGAGTATCATCCCGAAGAAGCAATGAACATTGTTCCCTTGTCAAAACAAGAAAATTGAGACTAAATATTACACAAATGACATGTAGTTGGTTAAAATAGTTTTTCTAATATAATGGTTTGGTAAATACATCGATTATATTTATAAAGATATTTAATGTAAAGCCATATGAATTTATTCTTTATATATAAATCTATATTGTATCTATTGTGGTGGTTAAAGATATTATATGAATATGACATTAAGGTCTCATATTTCTCAAGGAATGGAAAATTAGAGACAAATAAACCAAGTATAACGTGAAAAAGATATTATTTTCAAGAGTCATTAGATGTATGGAGAGTCTTTGGGGTTTTTTAGTGATGCATCTTATTAGGGTTGGTGGATGACTATATAGATTACATATAACAGATGATTGAGAAGTAATTATTTTTAAAATAGTATTAGTAGTATCCTTAGGTATATAGAGATTTAGGGGTTTTGTGATAACATACTATCAATGGTGATTGTCCTAAGGGATCGTGAAAATATGTTCTTCATTGAGGGTTGTTTCATAGTAAAGTATTTTTTCTCTATGTAATGTGAATATTTATTTATTCATAGATTCATTAGTCACCCATGGGGAATAATCTTATAAGTAATATCTAAAATCCTTTGAGGAGTATATTAGATTAGATATGGATAATGTATTTAGTGGATATGTTTTTATAAAAGTACATAGAATTACAATTGGTGAATGAAAAAAATCCTTTAAAATGTTTTTTGTGGGATCAGATCATCCTAATTGAATTTTATTGGATGTCATAAAGGATTTCAATTGAATATTTTCCAATGAATATTGGGGATTTTAATATATTTTGATATTCATGGATTCCATGATAATTATATATTATATCATAATTATTAATTAATTAAAAATATTCAAATCATTAATGATATCACACATTGATGTGATAATGAAATGTTATTGGTTATTCATGAAGGTTTTCAATTATCAAGACACCCATTCCACATTTTTACCTTGTGGTTTCATTAAAAAAGATTGTTTCTATAATTTTCACCATAAATGTTAATTCAATTCCAAGATATTCAATTGATGAGGAATAATATTATTATGTTAGAGGATATATTACATCATGTGTTCAATATTACATAAGATCATAGAAAAATCACCTACAATTTGTTTATTTTTTGTATGAAAATTACTACATCTCTAGAATTATCACATATATATATTTGAAGAGGTATATAATATTCCATATATATATATCCATTTTTGTTAATAAATGATAGGGTGTTATAATAATCATGACATGATATTGTGATATGAATGGATGATAATGTATTTATAGATAATTAGTTGATTAAAGGAGCACCATATTTTAAATAGTTTTAGGATTCTAATAAGTGGACTAAATTAGATATTTTATTAGTAATATTGTGCTATTATGATTGTCTCTATATAAAGGGAAGGTGGCCTCAATGAATTTATATAACATTTTCCATGTTTAATTTACTATTTTTATTTATAATAGAAAAATTGTGTTGTGGTATATTGTTTTACCATTCCCAATAAACAAATTCAATACATGATTTCATGAAACTGAAAAAATATCATCCATAGTATCATTATATATATAATTTCATCAGTTAGGGAGAGTCAAATTTTAAGGATGATATAAAATTCATTGATAAATCGGATAATATTCCGGATAATAAAAAGAAGGTGTTATGGTAATTTCATTCCCTTGGTTCATATGATATTATTCCATGGAGATGTGATGTAGTATATATAGGACCAAGAGTAATAGATATATGGTTTTTATACTAAACTATGAATACCAATTTTATTTTAACCATTATTATCCCTAATAATATGAAATTTTATTAGTTTTATTTTATTCTTATTTTTTATGATATTACAATTTTTTCAACTGATCGAATCAACTATATTTTTGGGGATTCTATTTGAGAATATTGTAATATATGGCCATCATTTATATAATAGGAATAATTTTTATTCTATTGAATGAGAATAATTTTATAAGTATTAAATAAAATGTTATGGATTTAAGTAGATTAGTAACTAATTTCATTCCCATGATTCAGGTTTCGTAAGAAATTTAGATGATCGAATATTAAGATTTTGTTGATATTTTTTCTAGAGGGATTTTTTGTGATTTGTTTCTTGTAAAAAAATTAATGAGGAGAAGGATGTATGAAGAGGATTGGTGTTAGTTTTCTATACAACATAGTGTAAGATAATATTTCTGTGTGAGGATTCGTAATGTAAAATGTGCCATGGGATGTGAGATTTATATATCATGTTATTTTGGAGTATAAATATTATTAAATAATGTTGGGTTTTGATTTCAATGTGATGGTATTATGGGAATTTTTATCTTGATGGTCCTTAAAGATAATCATAAAGGAAGGAAATTTGATTACTCTTATATGAGGTAGGTTGAATCATTAATGTAATAATAATGCTATGTATTTATTTAAAATGCATCATATTTAATGTGGGATGGATGGAGATTACAAAATCATCCTTATGTTTAATGGATCATTTCCATGAACAATTTTTGATAACATTTAACTAATTAGTGGATTATTTTCATGTCAAATTCAACAAATTATTTACCGAATTTCATTCCACAATATCCTGATTTAACATTTATTATGAAATGAACACAATTATAATGTTTTAATATATTATTTATATTGAATGATGAGAAATAAAAAAGAAAATTTAGATTCATTGTTAACATTTACCTTTTCTATAATATTTTTCAACTAGTTCTAAATCAATCAACATCATTTCCCATCATATTTTTTAAAAAAAATATTGAAATAATGTGATTATTTATTTATGAACAAAGATTATTTACACTTATTTAAATTTTATACAGTGATTGTTTTAACATCTATAAGATTTTTTGACTGTTGGGTTTCATGAGTTTCAATTATGGTAATTTTGTTTATGTATATTTTACATGATAGGTTAAATAGGATCTCATTATTGGTTCATAGAATTTGAATATTCTGATTTATCTAATTATATCATAGTATTTATAAAATATAAATTAATTGAATTTATTTGAGGAATATATTATTATATTAATGTGTAATTACTAGAATGCTATTTCATTTCATTCATTAATTGTATAATACTATATTAAAAATTTATTATCATTTCCCTAGATTATAAATAAAAGTTCAAATGGTATGATTTTTATATTATTACCAAATTATATTCTCTTTCTTAATATATATTATTTTTCAATTTAATTTCTATTACAATATAATAGTATTTATACTAATTAACGGAACCTGTACCATGTTATAAATGTATAACAACTTAATGTTAATTACATATTGGTTCTAAGTAAATATAGATGTGTTGTGTTGATCTATAAATATGAAATATAGATTTAATATAGAATTAAATTAAGTATGGGTTCTTTAACATGTACTTCTATAATGTTTTCTTTTTTTGAGATATAAAGGGGGGTTTCCAGCAATGGAAAGAGGATAAAAACTTGTTGTTGTGGATACTTTTGATGATGTAGTTTTTATTAAATTGATGTAATTCTATAATTATATATACATGGTAATGGAAGTAGAGGTATGGTTGGATGTGTGGAAATGTGGAAGCAGCATGGATATTATGGTGGATAATTTCATGGGTTGTGTGGTAGTGTATTTCATGATATGTGAAGTTTTTTTTGGGAATTTTTTAGATTCCTAGATATATAGAACATTGAATAAAAATTAATATTGAAGTAGAATATTTACATTATTTGTTAAAAAACTAATTGATAAAGAAATAATCATTATGAATACAATAGTTTTGATGAAATATTTTTGAATGATTTAATATTTAAAATAAAATGGTGTACAATGAGTTGGATAAAATTAAATATGAAATCATAAGAGTAATGTCCCATTTAGTGGAATTTTTTAAATTTTAATGATAAATTGAATGGTATTTTGATAAAATTTATATGATTATACTTCATAAATAGTATAACCAGGATATGGTAAATGATGGTAAAATTTTTTATTTAGTGGTAGTAATTATGGTGAACATCACATGTGAGTTATTTTCAATGGATTATAATGAATCATTCACTTTGGATTTAGGTCCATATATACATAATTTGTTTCTTTCTTTCGTATGAACCACATCTTGAGTTAATAAACTAGATTGACACCCATATGGTTTTGGGATCAATGTATTTTAAAAAACGTATTGTTCATAGAGGGAATTGATATCTTAATTGTCAATCATCAATTTTTCCATTAAAACATGAAATAATATGTAATGTAATTTGATAATGATGTGTAGGAAATTTGGTATTATTATTATAGTGCATATGATATGATAAACAAAAAATGATGTGATTTATGACATCATACATGGTAGGTGAGATGTGTGGTATGTGGTGTGAATGATGTTAATATCCTATAAAATAACGTAACTCTAAAATGTTGTTGATGGGAAATTTTATTGTAATCTGGTAATATAATTTGTGTTATATGATTAAATGAATTTATGGACATGAAAATATAATATAGTATATGCATATGTTTTTTCTATTTGAGAGAAAATTTATTAATGGGAAGGATTTTCTATATAAACATTATGGTGTATATTATTTTTATGTTATGTTGTATTACATATATACAACAATGGGTGAGTGATCCTTAACAAGGTTAGTTATTAATTCACAAGACATAGGTGTATGATAGTGAACATATATTTTCAGAAAGGATTTTATATATTTATTCCCCATTTGTATAATGGGTTTCGTTGTGGACAATACATATTTCACAGGTATACGATCCCATATATATATATATATATATCAATTTTTATAGATTCTATGAGGATTAATGTGACCATAATAGTCAATACTAGTTTATATAGGATCTGATTAGGGTTTCTATCTATACCATACGAGTCAAAGTAGTATATTTTATTTTAGAGACCACATTTATCTGTTCTATTTACACGTAATATGTATTTGTTTGACTTTATTTTAATGGTTTTTTGGAGTATTGTAGGGTTTTTTCTGAGGATTATAAGTAAAGTTAAACCAAATATTTTGTGAGAGTAACCCATATTAGATATTATTGATTAATGATTTAATAAAGGGATAGTGAATTTCATTTTAAAAAAATTAATAGAAATAAAAAAATTGAAAATATAATGAAAAGTTAAAAAGGTAATGTGGTAAAAATATTAATGTAGAGGAAAAAGGAACATGATTTCATAATGGATTCCATTATTAATTTACCAAGAGATATCTATTTATCCAGTCATCATGATAAATAAAAATTTTCTTATTAAACCATTTATTTTTATTGTTTTAAAAAGGGAACTCATTACCCATTATATTTCAGGATTTGATATATGAAAAAAAAATTAAAATATTGAACCCATGTTTTTATGATTTTAAAACATGATACCCCGTCTTTCTTGATTATTGTCTTTTTTAGAATGAATCCCACTATAGATTTAATGGTTGTGTTTAAAAACCCAATCCCCATACATTTATGGTAGAGTGAACTAAACACTCACAGTAAAATGTTAGTGATCACATAGTCCCACCCACTCAATGATATTAATATCCTATGAAATGGGAGATATGTTACATAATTTATAAAATCCGTTTGAAGTTCAATCTCAATCCATTAGTAAGAATATCGTAATAAATAATGGGAGGATGAGTGGAAAGAGTATGAGAGAATAAAAATGTTATTAACATGAAAATTTTATTTTATTAAGTTATAATTCAAGGTTCAAAAAATAAAAAAAAAGAATTATTTGAGGTGTATTTATATCCTATAATTTCCTTAATAAAATTTTGGACACTTTTATATTTATGGAGAGCCTATGATAACCGAATTAAAGCTTGTAGTACCATAAAAAATGGATTATTCTATTAAAAAAAGTCAAAACACTAGATAACCAAAGAGTTTCAATGACCATCGTATGGTTCATAGAAAAATATTTTTACAATCCAAATAAAACTGACATGCCATTATGGTCCATATTTCAGCTGGGCGAAACTAGAAAATAGTTGTATTTTGTCATGCACATACTTTTTATCTCGTGCCAACCTAACATCCACCCACTAGTTCAATCCTTATTATGATGTCATGGGATGCCTTCATGTGCCTCTTTATCCCACTTTTTTGAGAAAATTCATAATATGATACATCAAAATAAAATGAAAAAAAACCATGAAATAAACAAATTATCAACATTTATCATTTTTAAGATCATTAAATCCACATAAGTAATTTAGGTACAAATATTCATCCATTTAGTGATCATAAAATCCTTTTAATTTATTCAATATGAAGGTTATAATTAATAATATATTATTATTATAACTAAAACAAACATATTTATTTCCTAATAAAATTGAATTGTTTTTTTGAAAAATTACATTTTATTAAAAGAAACATGTTTTTAGTTAAAAACAGACCCTCTTAGTTGATATTTTTTCCATTTTTTATTATATATAATTTTATATTTAAATTTATCACTAAAATAATCACATCTATTGTGATTAACAAAAATCCATAGTCACAACATCTTAGATACACATATTTTTGAAAACCTAAATCTCTTTAATCTCAATGATAATTTCGGTACCATGAAAGGATATATACCAAGATAATGAAACTCATAATTTATATAAAAAACATTATACTCAAGTAAAAATATTACTTTAAAACCATTTCATTGAAATATGTCTCTTATTTAGGGTTTTAACATAGGGATCATAAATAAGGGTTATAGAAATAAACATCAATTAAATAATCAAAAAATATTTTATATTCATTTAAAACCAACATTACTATGTGTTATGTGAGGTAAAATATTAGATATTTTAATGATATGAATATAAGATTACCATATTAGAGGATTTTGGAAAATTTATTAAAAGGACAAAATATTTCATAATATTAAGTAATAGTTTGAAAGAAAAAAATATAAACACACTGCATGATTAATTATAAAAAATTTAAAATTTAATGTACAAATATAGTGTTTCCCAATGGAGAATTTCATAATCAAATTAAATATAAGAAATAATTTCCCTCTTTTTGGATTTTAAATTTGTAAATATATTTAATATTTTTAATGGGGCACACATTGTGAGAATAAGTACTCATATATCTATAATGTCATGATTTAAAAAAATAGAACAAAAAATAACCTAATAGAGTGAAATAAAATATTAATTACATGATGATTTAAAATTTAATCAAACTAATTCATTATATATTAAAATCAAAAAATACAATAATTTCTATCGATATAAAATCGTTAATGATTTCAAGATAAATAAATATAAGTAATGAGGTAGAAACAACAATAGGATTCAATAATTCATAATGTTGGTGTTCTGGATGTAGAGGAAAATAATATTTCATTTCAATGTTATATATATAATGTCAATAAAATGTATCTAACTCTAAAAAAAATAATTTTTTTTTCCAAATAACGGTTTTTTAAACGGAAAATTTAATTAAGGGGATTTAACTAATTATTGAGACAATGATAACCAATATAATATGAATGAAATTTTCAATAGTTAAAAAAATTCATTTTAATTTTTTAATGAGGTCAAAAAATTGAATTTATAAATGATTAAAATATAATTACACTAATGATTCAATGATGTAATAGGATATATAGATTGATAGTATATCCTTTTAAACCTTATGATCTTAAAAAATCATAATCAAGTGTCAAATATAATTTGAAGAATGCATATGTAATATGAAACATCCATTTATAAAATAGTTATACATATCAATACCATAATGAATTGAAATTTAAGGCAACTTGATTGATCATCTTGGTCATTATATTTGGGACTGTAATTATGAATAGCTTGACAAACATATCACTAAATAGATCAATTCATAGCTTGAGTCTCTTCTTCAATATGGTCCATATACTGGTGTTGTGAGGATGTTTTATTCAACATATTGATGAGATTACAATTAGTGGCAATCTCAAGAGAGGCGAGATAATTAACAATAATATTATGTGTGTCTATCTCATCTATAAGTGAAATAGATCAAACATGGTCATAGCTCTCCCTATAGAAGCAACCTCATCTCAAGGAGGTAGTCTTGGAGTATGTCTTCTAAATAAACATTTCCATCACAATAGGGCTATCATTATTCTTTATCATATTCAACATACACATATTATTGTTGGTACTCATCCTCTACATCCCCCTCGTACTCTTCATGATGATATGACATAGTTATGTTGTATTTCATAGATATATTATGTACTCTCATCTCATTTTATAGAGAATAATCATAAATAATCAAGAGATGATCATAAACATACTCCCGAATAAAATAATTCCAAAATAAACACATATGTCAAACCAATATATGTTTCAAAACACTATCATTGGAAGGATTTACATATGAAAGATAAATAGTCATAGTGAAAACAAAGGAAAAAATTCATTTGAGGAGAAAACCATAATGTAAAACCATAGATCATCGTGGGTGAGAATAAATATAAACACCGGTCCCAAATAGGAAAAAATGAATAAAATTAATGTTAATATTAATGAAATAAAAATTATATTTTTAAAAAACATTATATTATAATGATTTCTTAGTCTTGGATATATGGATGTCTAGAGGTGTTTATAAATAATTTGACTATGATGTGAGATATTTGACAGTTTTTCTATTGAGGAGAATGTTTTGAATTTTTATAAATATTAGATAATGTTGGAGATTAAATGATGTATCACACAAAAATTATTTATGGGTTAAATAATATTGACCCATGTGATAAAGACATAAGTAATCCACAATCTATTTATATGTGACTAAAGTTGATGATAAATTTACATTATTTGTCATGGTATTGAAATCATATTCACGATTCAATATAATATTTTATTAATTGTTTTTGATCAGATATAGGTAGAATTCATCTTGGTTATTTTTTTGAATAATAACAGTTTCCCTTGAAATTTTTTAATCCAAATTATATCATGTTTTGAGTGCCTCATCCAAACAAAAATAGTAATCCATATGGGAAAAATATTTTTCCCATCCCAAGTGTATTTATTTTATTTAAAAAACATTGGTTTTAGGGTTATTTGGAAATGGATATTCTTTTAGAGGAAGAGCAACAAGTTCAAAAGGTGGCTTTGCATGGAGATGATGATAGAAAATATAGAAATCCCAAAAGGAATTTGGTAATTAATAGGTTGGCATTAAAATAATAAAAATAAGTGGAATATTTTAAATATAATTGAAATGAGTATATAAACATGGATAATTGATAAATAATGATGATTGTGAGGATATATGGTGAAAAGTTTTAATTAAGTGATGATATATGGAAAGAAGAAAATTTTACATGGTACTAAAGTGAAATGATGTGGTATTATCTCAACATTCCCTCCCTATGAAATCATAAATGAGAATTTTCCACCACCGCTATTTATGCTAATCATCTACAACATGGATGAATTATATAAACCTTATTAGATAATTCACCCCTAGTGACCAAGTGAGGTATCACATGCCTTTTTGTGTGAACCTGCGAATATAAAAGAAAAAAAAGATAAATAAGAAATAATTATAAAACAAAAAATTCAAGGTAAAATTTCCATTATAATAATGAAAAAGTATTACATTACAACCTAATAATAAAGATCATATATATAATCAAAATATGGTTTATAAAAAATCAAAAAATTCTTAAATGTTACAAAAGATTAAATGTACAATTCATCACAATTTTAATTTAGTGATATATAATAAATCAATGAAGAAATTTAAGATAATTAATATTAAATGAATAAATTTAAGTTATGGATATAATAAAAAATTTCTCCTTTATGGTTTACCATATAAAATTAAATAATTTCAATTAAAAAATTCATATTTATACAATTTAATAGTCACTACCAATGGGAATCAAGTATCTACTATTAATTCTCCACGTAGGCCCTTTGATTTTCTTCTTAAGAGGTTCTTCCTAAAAAATTATCCAAAGAATTATGTTTTTGGTAACCATAATATGGGTCCATAAACGTTATCCATAAGTGATTTTGGAAAATTTAATTTCATTGATAATGATCTTAGTGCATAACCTTGTAAATAAATATGAATTTTATTGTGATATGTTTTTTTAAATTTTATTCATTAATCATCTGATTATTTTTTCTATTATATTTAAAAAAAATTAATTTTTATACAACATTAATAGACAAGGTATTTTAGGAAATTCTAGTCGTTATTTCCAAATTATATTAACCAATATATTATAGATATTTTGTATACCATTGGAAAACCCAAAATATTTTAAAAAATTTTCATTAGGGGTGAACATTCATATTGATTCCTTAAGTTCAACAAATTTTTTTTCATCAAATTTTTCATTATTAGGTTTTTCCTTTTAACAACCACTTTTTTATAACATCAATTAACTCAATTTTTTATTTTTTATTTTCCACCAATAAAAATTAGATTCTTTTTTCTTGATCATCATTTTTTTTGAATAAATAATATTTTTCTTTTAATATTCATCATTTAGCTTCTCATTTTCAATGATTTCTACATCAATTTCAAAAAAAATATGAATTTATTTATATTTAATATCATTAAATTTTACTCTAATATCAAAAAATTTATCATCTATGTGAACTCAACAATATCTATGATCTTCAAAATTTAAATCGATTAATCAAATAATATGTTATTATAGAACTATATAATGACTGTGACTTAATATTAATGTTTACCTCAATATAGGTCATTTTTCTTCATAGGAATTCCAATATCAAGTCTATTATGGAGATGGAATCAACACATTTTCTCCTCATTAACACTTTAAAACCCTATTTTTTATATTAATACATCCATTTGAATGTGTCACTCATGTGTTCCTTCTCGAAATTTATAAATTTATCAATTTATTTAACATGACTATATTAAATTCAGTTCAATATAGTATATACCATAGTGAATATCATTCATTGAATTAGAAATAAGACCAAATCCTCCTATATATATAGGAGTACATTTTTCATCTAAATTATAGAGGCTGTTTAACCACAAATGGACATCTTCTAAACACGATAACTGATAATTTTATAAAATGTAGTAATTAATGTTTTCTAAAAACCATAGTCTGATCCATCAATATACAAAGTACTTTCCATTGATTATCCTTCTATATTACCTCTGGTGTTCGAGGTAAAGGCCGTACATTATTGGAAATTCCTTGAAACCAGTTAAGGAATAAAAATCAGTGTGGATCAAATATCAATTATTAGTCAAAGAAAATATGTAAGTATGGGGTAGTTGGGAATTTATTTTTTGGAAAACATATTACCACATGAATCAAAATTAGTTGAAATTGAAAAATTATTAAAATAACTAAAATTGAAATAGTTACACATGATGAAATATGATAATAAATGATATTTTATGATTGTTTTTAAAGGAAGGGACCTAAATGCTTCATCACATTTTTATCCTTCTATGGATTGTGATTAATTTTCTACTTTTTAATGGATTTTTAGAGAAACTAAATACCCCTTACTTTTAAAAAGTTGTATAATGAATTAAATTATAAAATTTAAGACCCTTGGTTTTTAGTTATTGTAGAAGGAAAGGAAATGTCCAATTATTTATAGAGGATGTATCATTTTACCATATATAATTTTACTAGTATTTTATGGAAAACAAATCATAAAAAATTATTAGTACTGAAAGAAACTCTTCACACTATAATAGTATTGAGATCCCTATCACTGATAATAGATGACAATGAGAACCAGTGAAATGAACATGAAGTCAAAT
The DNA here is from genome assembly GCA_963277665.1 of Viscum album. NCBI lineage: Eukaryota > Viridiplantae > Streptophyta > Magnoliopsida > Santalales > Viscaceae > Viscum > Viscum album. Next base: position 1,435,372,045 of record OY728141.1, read on the forward strand.
ATAATATGTAACAAATTTTATGAACTCTAAATCTTCTAAGAAGAATAAAACATGAAATTTTTATAGGAATAGATAAAATTCTATAAGAGAACAAGAATAACATAAAAGTGAAACAATATTTCTTTTGAATGAATCATGAATTTACCTAAAACCATTTAATCATCATTGGGGAGTATTTATCATTTCCAGTAAATTTCAGAATATTTGGGATCCTATAATGGTTGGGGATACATGTTTAGTTTTCAAATATAGAAAACAGGGAAATAAATAATTTTTTTGTTTTAAATCCAATCTAGACACCAACATATAGCTGGGGAATTATATGAAAACATGGGTTCTATCATTATACAACAAGAATAATGATTTAATCATCTATCCAGATGGTTTAAAATAACTAAATGTCTCTTCAATCCAGCATCTACTAGCTAATGTGTGAAGACATATCGTCTAGCCACTTGTTCCAAATACTATGAGCATCACTTGAGGCCTTTACTTACCTATATATTCTTCTATTTAGTCATATAATGTTGTGAAATAATTACATAGTATAAAATGTTAAATTCTGTTAAAAGAAATAATAATAAATTTAAATAGTGGTTTTGATCAAGAAATCCACCTAAGATAATGAGGTTCTGTGATTTTCTGTAACCAACTCATGCCATATTTGAAGAAAGTTTCATGAGTGTCCATCAACATCAATATAATCCTTGAAGGGTTCCCTAGTAGGGGTTTTGAAAATAATATAGCATAATCCATTCATCCTTTAAAATCCAAAACCATATCATTTCCTTTGGGGTATTCTACACCAAATATCCTTTCTATTTCATAGTTTAATATTCATAATCATAATATGTCAATGCCTCATTTCAAAAAACTATCTATATGCATATCAATATCATTTTTTCTTATAGTTAACATTATGTCATGATGGTAACCAATTTACCATTGAAAATGAGTATATAATCATGCATATATTTTTCATAATAATATAAATGATCTGTTGTGGTGTGGTAAACTAATTCATGGCGTAATAATCATTTATTTCCATGTACATTTATTCATCCTTGCCCACCCTTGTGGCATAGAATACACTCTCGTGGTTATGTGTGGTGTATGGTAACGAAAAATCCTCTATCCAAAATCAAATCAATCCTCATACGTCACAATTCTTTAACTCATCATCATTTTATCAATAAGTTAGTATTATTATTGGTTTTAATTAATCAGATGCCTCTCCATTTGTGGAATCCAATAATGTGTGTTTACTATTCCCCAATTAAGTAACTATAGGCAAGTCAATTATTTCTCTATATATTATCCATATCCATGAATATTATTCAATATCCCAGGAAAATTCATCTGAAATAATATTATTGAATTAATGATATAAATATCATTAGGTAGTATATCATGAGAAAAACAACTTCACTTATTGATGTTATTTTTGAAAACATCCAAACACATACATAAATAAGATATAACAAAATTACAAGGTTTATATCTAAAAAATTTAATGATAATCTCATTCATTATCATGATTAACTTTATATAATATTATACACTAGTAACCAAATGCATGTCACATATACTAGGGTTTTTAAATTTAATCATTTCATAAAATAAGACTCCCAATAATGTAATCTCTCACCACATAAATATATTAATAATTTTATTTAAATTTAAATATAAAAAAATCCCCCAACTAAACTAGTATCTCTATATTATTTTTCACTAACACTACTTCATATTGTTATTCATAAACTTATAGAATCACATGTCACTAAACGTCTAAATGTTAAAATTAAAAAACATCTTCATATTCTCCTCTAAAAGGAATAATGTCGTAGATAAATAATATAAAGAGTTAAATAAACATAGTTCTTCCTTATATTCTGACATTTTCCACTCGAATGACATATTTGTTTCACACAATAGTAAATATAAAACAAAATATTTAATATATATTTTTAAACTATAATTTATAAAAATATTCATCTATAAATTCTCTCAACAACATCCCCTTCTTCATGCGATATTCATTATTTTTTCTTTCACTTATAAAAAATATGTTTTGATAGATAAACTAAATGGTGTAAAAAATCGAATTTATTCTTAGAAATTTATTTTCCATTAACTCAACACAATAATTTTTCATCTTAGAATGAAAAGTTATCATTACATATATTTTATCATGAACTTCAATTAGGATATTTAAAATATTAAATAATAGTTTTGGAAATGCATTATTATACATAGTTGATCACATAAATGAATTATGATATATGTTAAATCATCAATGTTGCACTATATATTTTCATCTTATTTTCATTAACTCTTATTTAATTATAGTGAAACATAATAATATTTATTATTTTAATGATTGAAATATAAATTTAATGTTTTTAAACATTAAAAATATGATATATAGACCATATAATGTTTTTCATCATTATATAGACCCTAACATAAATTGATGAATATATTGCAATGTTAAGAATATCTTTTCATCCTTACAATGATTAATAGTTTCATTGAAATTAATATTATTAATATTTTCCACCTTACAATGTCTTTACAATTTCTATTTTAAGAAAATAACATAATGAATAGTCCATATGATTCTTTTATGTCTACCATACAATGTTAATTAATTCTCTATTTTAATAAATGAACATGGAAAAATAATCCATTTGATGATGTTTATAATAAAAATGTTGGATATAATCAAAATTAATGAAAAATAAAGAATCTCAAACTGTTCAAAACATTTATAAACCAATTTTAAACTATCCAAAATTTATTTCAAATTAAACCACATGGTACATGATAAAATAGTTAAATTCACATCAACCAATAATCATTGTTTAATGTCTGTTCTAATATAATTTATGAAAAAAAATCCTAAACTACAATGATATCAGGTTCATTTATTTCTATATCAACATTATTTAATTCAATTATTAATATAACAAAATAGACTTCAAATCCTAATCATCAGTAACCTAAAGAAATACTTAGTCACTTCCTTACCTGGATAATAATATCCCCAAAAACATCAATAACTAAAAAAATATTTGTTTGGAAATATATTCTATGAATTTAAATATCTAATATCTTCCACTACCATGATGGTTTACATGTACAATCAGCCATATCAAACATCTTCTATGAATTATAATATCATATTGTGTAGTAATGTCATGGAACATCAGGAACTATATATTATTAAAAATTTAGTAGAGTACCTCATATATACCATATCCACGCCTATAAATTATATAGAAAATGAAATAAAAAATCCATCATATATAACCATGTTTATCTTAACTAATGTTGTATAGATTTATTATTTATCATACATCATCCCACATGAAATATAACATACAATAGGATGTTCATAGAAATATTTCATCCATAAAACATTCATATTGATCATAATTATTTACCTCTTATAAACCAATATGAATAATTTTGGATTTGTTTTTGAAGAGAAAAATATATCTATATTATACATACATTAAATAAAATTTCCATTTACTATGTTTAAAATTGAAAAAAGATTTATAAATAACAACAATATTACAACTATGATCAATGTAATTATTAGAAATAAAGGATTATATTAGGGATATAAATGTTATCTATTATATATTATTAGCATTAAATATTCATACAATATGATAAATTAACAATAATCATGATTCACTCTAATAAATTAGGCACATAGTTATAACATCATAAATATGTATTGACTTAATCATAAATCATTTGAACCATATAGTATTTTAAAAAAATTAATAAAACTATGGTAATTAATATGTTATTCCATATGATATCCTTTATTTACATGCTTATAGTGTTTCCCAATTTCTCTGAAAGAGAAATAGATTTTCAAAATGTAGCACTTCTTCCCCCCTGAATTCATTCATATCTTCAAATAGAATATATATATAAAAGAAATTTTTATGGTTATTAATATTTAGAAACTTTTAAATCCTAAATATAGTAAGATGGTATAGATTTTTAGATCAATACTAATAAAACAAGGAATTCATTTTTAATTTTTATGAATTCTCAACCAAGCATTCATGTTCTATCTTCATTTTTGGAAACTATTTTATACATATTAGGACATCATTTTTGTTCCACACAATGCTTTACACAATTTGAAAACATGGTAATATTATTTTGAAATATTTTAATATCACAAATACCACATATTATCTATTATTTTTATCATTTTCTAGAATAAGTTATAGATATAGTTAATTCATATTTCTATGGATCAATGAAACTTTTTATAAAAATCCTTCATTCCAATATTCACAAACCATGTATCATATCTCTCCATTACATCCAAAACCCCTCATTAATAGTTATACCAATGAAACTAACATGGATATGAGTACATCATGATCATACACTTATAGAAAAATGTATTTTTTTCCTTCTTAGCTAGTGCATTATGTAAAATTATCCTCTTATCAATAATTGTTTTTATAATTTCATGAAAATAGTAGTCCACGAATCACATTGTATATTTTCTTAATTCTTCATAATCAATGACTTACACACCATCATCATTTTGAGAGTCATACCGCTATGAATTATTCTTCCATTGATGTGTCGTCTATATAAATTTCATTATGTATCATTTTAAATAGGAGTAATTTATCATTATTACTAATCTTATTAATTTTTATGTTATATTTATTATTACTAAGTCATTCTTCATGCTTTAAATATTACGTGTAATTTAAGAAAAATTCATATATTTTATATGTGGTGATTCTTTCATCACATGAACATTATTATTTCTCACAATAAAATATTATTTTTTCATCTTCATCCAAACTAGTTACTATTATATGAATGAATGATATCATAAACAATAGTGGGTGGTTTATAACTCACAATTAATTGTATTCTTTCCTCCCACTTTTCTAATTACTATAATATCCTTTTATGTGAATCATATATTTATTCCATATATACATTCATCATTATTTAAATGGGAATGGGAGTTAACCTGTTTCCATTTCCTTCATTTTATTTTATGTAACCAATAATCATATATCAAATACAATAAAATTTAAAAACAATTTGGTTCAATTTGATCACTATGAACATTGTCCACTAAACATAGATCTATAGAGTGTCTTAACGGTATAATGTAATTGGATTTCATATTTACCATCCTATAAGTGATTTCATTTCAAAACTTTTCATGAATATTTTAACCATTAACTAAGTCTAAATTTGAATATTTTGGAGGATGATATATTCCAACATCTTTGGAATGGATCATAGTTTTCCTATTTTATTTTTTCAGCTTCATTTAATATGCATTTATAATCATATTAATTTTATTTAAAATAAACACATGTACACAATCCATTTTCAAAACTATATTCATCATATAATCCATTCTTAAGGAATGTTTGGTGATATTTAATTTTTACAAACAAATATTTTAGTAAAAATACATCAATAATAAAATATAGTGTTAGTATATAGTCAAACACAAAATAGTAAACTGAATCCAAATGAAAAGTAACATACTAACATAAATTAATATTATGATTAAATTATCATCATTACGTTTGAGGTTTTTAAAATATGTAAGAAATTTATAAAACTACAAAAACGTTTTATGAAACAAAAGAAAATTTGTTCCTAGAGATATAATTTTTTATGATAAGTATTTTTTATGATAATTTTTTCTAATATGATAATTTTTTCAAAATTATATAATTTAGTTACAAAAGTCGATTCAATATTTTGTATCACTGGGTAAAAATAATTTTCAATGGAACACTATATTTTTTGGAATAAAAATAAGAGTACTATGAAGAATGTTAATTACAATTATATTTTTCCAAATATTATCATCAAAACATTGTTTTATTAATACTGAGGAATTTATATAAAATCATTTATATTATAATATTTTTAATAATGATTGTGATATTATGATGAGTAACATATATAATTACATTAACTAATATTTATTTACTAACTAATTCTATATATGATTAATAACACATAATTAATAAAAAACCATTTTTCAATAAGAAATATTTCTTCTAGATATAATGATATTATGAAAAATAATTTATTCATAATCAAAATAAACTATTAATTATGGGGTGTTTTTGTTTGGGATTTTCTATAAACATAAGTAAATAATAAAATATTTTAATCCATTCTTTATAGATTTACATTACCAATATGGTTTCCTGAGAATACAAATGACACCATCAAGGGAATCTTACAAACGAAAAACCCTTTCTTACCTGATAATATAAAGAATGTTGTGAACAATTATCCTTTCACTATTACTGACGATATTCTAATTTGGGAACCTTCCCATAATGGAATTCTTGATTCAATAAGCTAATATAACCATTTTTTCAACAATTCTAATTATAATTTAATCTGGTTAAAAAACATTAATAAATCGTGGTTAAATCCCTTAAGGCTCACTGTCATTTGGCGTATTTCTCATGGTTGGCATCCCACTGATATTTGTTTACAATCATTCAGGTTTAATAATTATTCCAAATTTCATATGTGTAATCAACATCTTTAAGACATTAATCACCTCATCCATTCCTGTGATACGAAAACTGCACTTTCGAATTATATTCTTGATATTGTTCAGTGCATATGGTTGCCTTGTATCATTATAACCTCTCAGTTGTAGCAATGTGTGGATTTATCTGACTCCTAGAAAATCATGAATCTTTTTATTTTAGTTGCAGTAGAGATTCTACATGTGATCTGGTATGGTAGAAATGACTATATTTATAACAATAAATCATTCAAGATTAATGCAGGTAAATGAGAATTCTCTTTGAAATATGGGAGGCTACTTTGCTTCATAAGGATCATTGCATTAACTTAGTTACAGATCTTGGGATTCTCAGGCCCATCGGTGTTGATGGGAGGTACCCTCAACCTAAATAGACCATGAATGTATTTTGGAAATCTCTACCTCCATGTTGGATTAAAATCAACCTAGATGGTGCTTTAAAAGGAAAACCATGCCCAGTAGGCTATGGTGACATCTTTAAAAACCACCGGGACCAGGTTCTTAGATGCTTTTATGGATATTGAGGCTTCGCCTCCTCCCTAGAAGATGAGATGATGAGTGTGATTCTTATTACTTATTTTGACAAGATGCACAGCTGGAACAACATTTAGATCGAGAGAGAATCAAATACTACTGTGCATGCCATTTGGAATGGTGTTGTTCACCTATCTTGGACTCTTACTCCTCACTGGATGAACTGTTTTCACTCTCTATCAGAAGTAATCATCATTATCACACATACCTATTGGGAATCTGACAAGCTCGTTGATGGACTTTCCAACACGGGAGTTAATCATGAGGTCTCTTGGAGGGATGGACTTCCTCCTGAGTTACTCCCTATTTGTGTCAGGGATGTTCAAAAAATTGCTTACTTTAGAATAATGTAATCCTTTCTTGTTACTTGTTTAATAAAGATTGTGTTTTGGTATTTGACCAGAACACCAAGCCAAAAAAATTACAAATATGGTGTTTGGGATAAAAAAAATTGTCCATGATACCAATATCTATAAATGTATTTATGTTACACATGTCATACCAAGATAGCCATCCTGAAAACTCCCTCATTTATGTGACATCCCAAACACAATATAAGGGGTGGTAATGATATATAAAACATCAATTCATATTTTTATAAATTTTAATATTAATAAAACTTATGGGGTGTTTTGGTTATGATAAGAGGATGGTTTCCATGTATATTAGGACAAGGGAACCTTATGTTGTATTTTTGGTTGACATTCTCAACCAAAATGGTGACTTTGTGTTAAGAAGTACATCTATATTAGGAATTAGTTGATTAATTAAGGGAATAGAGTTTTTACGTTCAATTTAAAAAATCATCTTTAAAAATTTAATAAGACATATTTTATAAATTTAATTAATTTAATATATAACATCTATAAAAATAAAATAATTAGAAAAAATATGGAAGATGAGTTAAACCCTTACCAAAAGATTTCCTAAAAATTGACCAGATGTCCAAAAGGCCAAAATTTTATATAGATATAACATGAATAGGAAATGAAGTGGAGATACCTCCACCTTGATACAATGGACTGAAAATGAGAGGAAAAGTCTATTTGGATAGATTAATGAAATTATGTATGGTTTAATGGGCCAAAATTGACATCATTAAAAAATTAACTAGTAGGATACTACTTAGAAACTGGGTGTCCAAAAGATAGCTGGTGGCCCTAGTAACATTAAAATGCTACTATTTTCACCACTAATTATCTGTTTCATGGGTACCATCATGTGGGTGGGTGAATATCATCTTAGTGTTTTCTCAATTCCATCAAGAAAAATTCTGGTTCATTCCCCATTTGACTCCAATACCCATGAACATGTATTAATTTATTAAATTATCTTCCTCCACTAATAATTAAAAGTCTTCAGATCTAGATTAAAAATGGGATATTAAAACCTCATCTCTACATAATATTACTCATCCTATGTTATCCCTCTATGTATCACTAGGATTCATTATAAAATTAATCAGTCCATAGGGATCATATATAAAATTTCAAAAACCAAGTTCCCTCTATGATTCAGTCATTTTTCAGTACCCCCTAGTCTAGATGAACCATTCTATGTCATTGATTTAATAATTTAATATTGATTAAAAACAATATATACACATAAAATTAACCTTGGGACTCAAATTCAATATAATTTAGATCAACAAGATGAGATGTATAAGAGTAGTAATGATGATGTGTAATGCCCCGACCCCAGTTACCTAGATTCAATGCATTATTACATAACATTAGCATGATCACAAGAAAGATCAAATCTCGAAATACCGATTGGTTTAGTAGCCTTGAAAACACTAGATATATTCATAATGTTTTACATTACATCATAAAGTGAAAAACTACTACAACAACATTTTGTCTCCATAGTCCACACTATTATCCCCTCATAATATCCCCGCAGGTCATTCATAATTTACTTCTTCACATCCTGGGAAAAATAAAACATAGAAAAGGGGTGAGCTCAAATGCCCAGTAAGGATAACACTATAGCAGAAACTTTCATAAATAAGAATAAACATTTAAGGCAGTGTATAACAAAAAAAAAAGCCTTTTAAACTTGAACTTCAACATAATATGGAAAAAATAAAATGAAATAATGCCATTTACTTATTCACATGGATATTCAAATAATCGAAAAATCACATGCAATATCAATAACCACTTTCATAATGATGGAATTCATAATGCCAGACTATCATAACCACATAGCTAAGGCCTGTTCCAAGACAACAAGTAATAATTTTCCAAGGCCATGTGCCAAGACACTAGTTTGTCTCATTAGACCTACCGATGTATCGAAGAGCTATAGCGGGCTCCACCTGTCACATATTAATTCCAATGCATTCCCATATGAAAAGGTTTAAACATAACATAAACATTGGTATTAAAACTAGCATACGAAATGTCAATACATTCACTATAAACAATGAATGGTATAAAAATAGCACATCCATAGTCAAACATATCACAAAACCTTAAATACAATATATATGTTTAGTATCATAATAAATAAACTTCAAATAAGCATAAAATCCATCAAAGGATTTTGACATAGATGAAATCAAAACACTTTTTAGAGAAATATCTATTTCTATTTTGAAATCATTTAAGAGTCATATATTTATAAAATAACACATTTTCTTTGAAAATATTCTTATAATCTTGTAAGAAAAGCTTCAAAGATTTTGTAACGGCAGAAAATAGCCGCACCCGCCGTATACGTTAAAAAACATTCTTACTTTAATTCTACCGAAAAGGTAAAAAAGGACTTTGTTTGGAAAATGACGGAAAGATTACATTATAAACCACATATAAAAGTCAACAAGGGTATAAATGAATTTATACCATAGTATCTAAAATATAATGAATTATTTGAAATACATTATTATGAAACATGGATGTGGATGATAAAGAGGTCCCAGTAGATAATCACATATAAACAACCTCAGATAATGAAGAGATTGCGAAATAAACCTTTACCTTGTAATTTTCCTTGGTTGGGGGTAGGTTAACCTCCTGTATAATGGTGAAATAATTGTTATTAAATTATATAAGAATCATATACATTAATATGATATCATATATGATCTTTTAACATTGATTTGTTAATAATATCTTAGTATTATCGTTGTTTCGGATGTTAACTTACTCGTTTTCTTTTATATGTTTTGTTACGTAAGACATGATTGTAATTGATAGGTTTTATGTTATTCACATCCAGAATTATATCATGTCCTTAAACATTATTTTTAAATCATCAAATGATAATTATACTTGAATGGATATGATGGAGAATTAATCTCATCTCGTTCGTGTAGACGGTAGTCTGTACGTACGCACAAGAAACAATATAATTCTTTTGATATTAAAAATTTATATAATATGATGGTATATCATATATACTGAATTATTATCATGATATATTTATTATTTACTGGAATTATAAATCATTATTATATCCATCCAAATAATAATTTATTGAATAACAATTACACCACGACGTGGAGACGGTAAGCTGTACGTACGCACGTTTGGTGACATGTTATTCAAAGGATGGAGAGAATACTGAATATGGTTGTACCATATTTATAATAACATAATAGTATATTTTAGATACTGGAGTTATTATTTTAGAATGGTAATAACAAAGGAACAATGAAGTTGAAGAAAAAAGGAACTTGAAAAATGGTGGTGAAATCATTACCTCTTCTTCGGGTTCTTCCTTTTGATTTGATCAAAAGGCGACATAGGTTGTCATTATGAATAAAGGAAGGCCTCTTAGATGAAGTGAGGGAAGTTTAGAGAGTATTTGGGCAGATTTTGGCCGAACCAAATGGCTTTGAAGGTGTGAATTAAAGGGAAGGGGGAGTGCCTTTTTATAGGAGGGGTGAGGGGCACCTTTGGAAAAGCAAGAAATATTATTTTATAATAAATTCATATTCGGTATTTAATGGCTCAAAAGTAGATTATTTAAATGTTAAGGTTGGGATGTGTTGTAAACCACTCAATAAATGGAATTTATACAGGTTTGGGTTACTATATTAACCTTATCTTTAATTATTAACTCTTAATTAATTAGTTTCACTTTTACAATGTCTCTTTGTATTTTTAGATTATATGGTTGATAAACTTACTATATACTTCCAAGAGACCCCCAATTGGTCTATTAATGATAAAAATATCATGATATAAGTCCCTTGGTTGAACATTAGATTTTTAGCAATTTAACATCAATTAATAATATAATATTGTTTTTAAAACCTCTCTTATGTCAATTTTGACACTATTCAAAAATTGATTTTTGTAAAAATAGTAACCGAATTATTACTTCAAAAAAAGTAAATTAAAACATTCCTAAAACGTCATATTAACCTAGAAAATTATTTTAATTCATAAAAAATCTCATATTATATTTATTTGGGTATCTAAAATATCAATCATTTTAATTTCTTCACTATATGGTAATTAATGCATCACCATTGTGTCATAAATAAATTATATCATTTAATGTCTAAAAATTATAAATAAAATACCATTACGTAGGAAATAGTGTTTTCTTTCTAATGAATATGTATAGTCTAAAATCTATTTTATATAACCCTATGTATAAATTTATTTTCTAAAAGATATATGTCTGTGTCATTTTTGTATTCATTTTAACATAATTAAAATAAAGTGTCCCTATCACTTACAAGTGGCACCATGGGGTCCCAAAATCGACCCAAAGATGACCATGTCCAGAAATGTATCAAACAATAAGGTTAGGACACGTTTTAGGGTAATTTTTTATTATTATAATATTATTTTATTTCCCTTATTTACCGGATTTAACCTTTAACCATGGTAAATAAAATATTTACCGAATTAATTATTCAAAATTTATAAAAATAAACGTTACCTATTTACACAATTTGAAAATCCTGATTCCAAATATGGAATCCATTTTTCCATATTCAAAACACATAAGTGGCAGAAATTAATTTAAAATTAATTCCCGCTGTCAAAACAAAAAAAGCGTGTTTTTAGGTTATAATAACTATCAAAAGATTGATACTTGTTTATGTTCGGTTTAATTGTGAAATTATGTGAAATGACCAAAATTTTATTAAATGGTAAAAATATAATCTAAATATACTTTAAAACTACTCAAATCAATAATTTATCACTATTAATTATTTGATTAAAAAAAGTTGTTTTTAATTAAAATTTAGTAATTTTCAATATTCCTCAAAATATTAAAGTTATCCGAAAAGTACCAAAATTTCACCTTAGGCTAAATTAGATACTCCGAATCCAAAAATTAAGTCCATTTTGAGAGATAAAATTTATAAAATTTCAAAAAGTAGGTATTACTATTCATAACGGCTAGTTTTATTGGTAGTGGTGTGTTAGAACTCGACGTTGCGTACAACACACGCTATCACATTATTCAAAGAGAAACGTACCGTAGAAGCTTGGGGTGGTACATTCTCCCATCCTTTAAATAATTTCATCCTTGAAATTTATAGAATAAAACCACATGAAAAGTCTCGGGTGGTTCTTCATCATAAGTTCTTCGGGTTCCCACGTTGCCTCTTCTATCTTATGGTTTCTACACAAAACTTTTACCAGACGCGTCGTCCAGATTCTCAGTACTTGTTCTCTCATATCAATAATCATGACGGGTTCTTTGCAATAAGACAGATCAGGTTCTAGTTATAATTCTTCATAGGTGAGTAAATGCATTGGGTCAGGCATGTATTTACTCAACAGATATATGTGGAACACATCGTGAACATTGGAGTGAATTGGCGGCATTGCCAATCGGTAAGCTACATCCCCAATTCGTTTTAGAATTTCGAAAGGTCTGATGTACCTGGGACTCAATTCACAATTCTTACCAAAACGTATGACTCCCTTCCATGGAGATACCTTCAGGAAAACATGATCACTGACTTGAAATTATTAATCCTTCCTTGGATTATCGTCATAGCTCTTTTGCCTACTTTGAGCTGATTTGATGTGATTTTGGATTACCTTCACCTTTTCCATCGTTTCCTCCACCAGTTGTGGGCTTGCAAGTTTTCTTTCACCAATGTCATCCCAACAGGTTGCTGTGCAACATCTCTTTCTATATAACGCTTCATATGCTGCCATCTGAATACTCAAATGGAAGCAATTGTTATAGGAATATTATACCAGAGGTAAATATTGAACCCACATACCCTGAAAGTCATGTGAGCAGGATCTCAACATGTCTTCTAAGGTTTGAATAGTTCGTTCTGATTGTCCATCTGTTTGAGGGTGGTAGGTAGTGCTCAATTGAAGTTCAGTATCCGTGGCTTTCTGAAGACTTTTCCAGAATCTTGAAGTAAAACGGGGATCCCGATCAGAAATAATCGATAGGGGTACTCCATGAAGTCTCAAAACTTCATCAATATATAGTTCTGCAAGACGTTCCAGTGGTAGATATTCTCTTCTAGCAAGAAAATGTGATGACATGGTAAGATGATCAAAAATGGCCCATATTTCATCGTTCCTTCTAGGAGTCTTTGGTAGCCCCATGAAAAAGTCCATTGTAATATGTTTTATTTCAACTCAGGTATGGGGAAAGGTTGCATGACTCCTCCAGGCTGTTGCCTTCCAGCTTTCACTTGTTGAAAAACCATAAATCTTGACACAAAATCAGCAACTTCCCTCTTCATGTAGTCCCACCAAAAATGTTCATTCAAATCCCTATACATTTTGGTGCTCCCAGGGTGTATTGAGAAATTGGAATAATGAGCATCATCCAGTAATTCCCTTTTTAGATCAGGTATATCGGGAACAGAAAGTCTTTTCCCTAATTTGAATATTCCATCTTCATACACAAAGTCTATCAATCTCCCATCATTCACAGCTTTAATCTTCTATTAAAATTATTCATTCGGTTTGAGAACTCTTAATACTTTCTAGTAAATATGGTTTGGCAACCATTTTAAAAAGCATTGATGCTTCACCTTCCCTGGTTATTCCCATGTCCATCTTCACCATATCCATGAAAATTGGATCCCTTTCAATTCTCATATTGATCAATACTCCATGGTCTTTTCTGCTCAAAGAATCTTCCACCTTGTTTTCTTTCCCTGGGTGGCAGTGTATCGTACAATCATAATCCTTGAGTAATTCAAGCCATCTCCTTTGGCTCATGTTGAGTTATTTTTTTGAGAAAATATACTTCAAACTCTTGTGATCAATATAAATCTCAAATTTTTCACCAAAGAGGTAATGCCTCTATATCTTCAAAGAAAAAATCACAGATTATAACTCAAGATCATGAGTAGGATAGTTTTTCTCATGAATTTTCAAATGTCGTGATTCATAGGCAATAACCCTATCAATCTGCATAAGGACACAACCATGTCCTTTCTTCGATGCATCACTATAAATAACAAACCCATAATTCCCCGATGGTAGAGTCAATATAGGAGCATTGAATAATATTCTCTTCAGTTCCTCAAAACAATTTTCACACTCTTTTTTCCTAATAAATTTAACCCCTTTACATGTGAGCTTCGTTAATGGGTTAGCCAATCGGGCAAAATTCTGGACGAAACGTCGATAATAACCTTCCAAACCAATAAAACTGCGTACCTCAGTTATACTCGTAGGTGCTGGACATTCATGGATTGCCATGGTCTTAGAAGGATCAATAAAGATTCAATCCTTAGAGACAATATGGCCACGAAAAGAAATCTCATGAAGCCAGAATTCACACTTGGTAAAATTCCCATATAATTCATGTCTTCTCAGAGTCTTCAGGATAATGTGCAAGTGACTTTCATGATCTTCGTAGATTTTAGAGTATACCAAGATATCATCAATAAATACCACCCCAAATTCATCGAGATATTCCTTGAAAAATCTATTCATCAGATCCATGAATACAGAGGGTGAATTAGTCAATCCAAAAGGCATTACAGTAAACTCGTAATGCCCGTACCTGGTTCAAAATGTTGTCTTTGCAATGTCTTCCTTCTTTACACACAACAGATGGTATCCAGATCGAAGGTCAATCTTTGAAAAGTATTTATCTCAATGTAGTTGGTCAAATAAACCATCAATACGAGGTAGGTGATACATGTTCATTATTGTTATAGCATTGATCTCCCTATAGTCGATAAATAACCTCATAGATCCATCTTTCTTTTTAACAAAAAGAGCAAGGGATCCCCATGGAGAAACTATAGGGAGAATAAATCCCTTATTACTAAATTCCAATAGTTGTTTCTTTAGTTCAACTAAATCTACAATGGCCATTCTATAAGGGTTCTTCGATATAGGCCTTGATCTAGGAATTAAATCAATGGAAAACTCAACTTCTCATTCTGGAGGATATCCAGGTAAATCTTCCGGAAATACATCTACATTTTCTTTCACAATAGGTACATCCTATATTTGAACATTCCTTTCCTCACCCACAGTCATTTCATTTTCTTCCTCCCCAATAATTGAATTTAGTTGAGCTACTGGGGGGTGGATCTAGATAAGAATTAGGTGGTGATGATTCTACTCTAGAGATAAGGTGTTCCTTATCATCATCATCAAAAATTGTAACCTCCTTCTTCTTAAAATAAATCTTCACATCATAATCTGAAAGCCAATCCATACCAAGGATTATATCAAACTCAATCATAGGTATGACGATGAGATCAGCAGATAAAGAACATTTATGTGCTCTAATGGGGACTGATTCACAAAAAATTGTTGCAATGATACTTCCCTTTGGAGTTTTAACTGACAACTCCCTTGTTAAATCAAATTGGAAATATCTAATTTTTTTAGAAAACTAGGAACATATTAAACAATGCGATGATCCAGAATCAAATAATGCATCTTCTAAACTTGAGGAAACCATTAAATTACCTGCCACCACATCTTTTGGAACTTCTACCTCACTAGTAGTGATAGCATAAGCATGGCCTTGATCCATTGGTCTTTTCTGAGGTAAGTTCCCCTGACGCTTAGGACATTCATTTTCATAATGTCCCATCTCCCTGCAATTGTAGAACTGAACATTGGTAGATTCCTTCTTCCCCTTGCAATCACGATCATGGTGGCCTTTTTCACCACACTTATTACCGACTCCCGTTCCTTTTAAGCAAGTACTGGGGTGCTTCTTCCCACATTTACCACAAGATGGATATTCAACCATTCCCTTCTTCCCCTTATTTCCATTCACAGATTGATCATAAGACCTCTTCTTCTATTTCATTTCTATAAAGTCATAAGTGTTAGATAATTCCTTTTCTGTCTTGACACCACACGAGACAATGTCTTTTTACGACGAGAAGGATTGTGAGACTAATGATCGATAGAGAAATGGTTTTAACCCATCAAAGAAATGATCAATCTTACTTCTTGGGTTACGTATATAATCTCCATCATACCTTTCTAACTTTGTAAAGTTAGCCTCATACTTTGCGACATTCTCATCCTCCTTTTGTCTCAAACTCAGAAATTGCCTTTCCATATCTGCTCGATCGTCACCTGGAATGTATTTTTCTAAAAATAGATCTTTGAACTCACTCCATTATATATTTGATACTTCATCATCTTCCTTCGTGTTTTGAATCAATGACCACCATTGATCAGCATCTCCAGTGAGGTGATAAACATCCATGATAACTTTTTCCCTTTCACTACTCCCCAAAGCCTAAAATATTTTCCTAGGGAATTTATCCATTGCTCAGCTACTAAGGGATTTGTACTCCCATTGAACATTGGTGGATGTTGCCTCATGAATCGATCTAACATTGATCATCCACACTTCAGATCAGGGTGCTCCATATGAGTAATGTTATTATTCATAACCTGAGTGAGTTTTCCAAGTATGGTGATTAGCTGATCAGCACCAATTACATCACCAGCTCCACTATAATTATCTTGAGTAGTAGGGAAATCCCTACATAGAGTGCGTGCATTGATACGGTTTCCATTTCTTCCACTAGGTTCCATTTCTAAATAATGGCATAAACTAGATCAATTTATGAATCCAAATACATAATTCCATACTTATAAAACACTTAACATAAATTGAACTATTTATGGATATAATCCATAATCAAAAAAATGTTTTCTTTGAGGAAGTATATACTCATAAACCCTTCATAATGATTTGTAATGAAAATGAGAGTTATCCTAAGCATATCCCCCGGGAGTGTCGTAACCAAGAGTTCAGCAAGGCCCATTTTCGTGCACCAGTTCCCATTCGAGTATAGCTCAAAGCGGTGTTTTCGGATTTTACCCCTAGGTACATCTGTTCCAGAGATGCCTCTACCTACTCGTATCCAAAAAGGGATGTATTTCTCTGAAAACTCACAAAATCTATACAATACCAAAATTCTAGGAAGTTTTTCTATACTAATCCTCAAAGTCCATCTTAGGTCTATGTGCTCAAATCAGAGTTTATCTAAATCTAGCTTCCAAGGTTTGTACTAAACTTCCTCTGATACCAACTGTAATGCCCCGACCCCAGTTACCTAGAGTCGGTGCATTATTACATAACATTTTCATGACCAAAAGAAAGATCAAATCTCGAAAGACCGATTGGTTTAGTAGCCTTGGAAACACTAGATATATTCATAATATTTTACATTACATCATAATGTGAAAAACTACTACAACAACATATTGTCACCATAGTCAAAACTATTATCCCCTCATAATATCCTAGCAGTTCATTCATAATTTACTTCTTCACATCCTGGGAAAAATAAAACATAGGAATGTGGTGAACTCAAATGCCTAGTAAGGATAACAATATAGCGGAAACTTTCATAAATAAGAATAAACATTTACGGTAGTGTATAACTAAAAAAAAGCCTTTTAAACTTGAACTTCAAAATAATATGGAAAAAATAAAATAAAATAATTCCATTTACTTATTCACATGGATATTCTATTAATCGAATAATATCATGCAATATCAATAACCACTTTCATAACGATGGAATGCATAATGCCAGACTATCATAACCACATATCCAAGGACACGTCCCAAGAATACAGATAATATTTTGCCAAGGCCTTGTGCCAAGACACTAGTTTGTCTCATGAGACCTACCGATGCATCGAGGAGCTGTATCGGGCTCCACCCGTCACATATTAAGTCCAATTCATTCCCATATGAAAAGGTTTAAACATAACATAAACATTCGTATTAAAACTAGAATACGAAACGTAAATACATTCACAATAAACCATGAATGGTATAAAAATAGAACATCAACTGTAAAACATATAACAAAACGTTCAATACAATAATGAAGTTTTGTATCATAATAAATCAACTTCAAATAAGTGTAACATCCATCAACGGATGTTGACACAGATGAAATCAAAACTCTTTTTAGAGAAATATATTTTTCTATTTTGAAATCATTTAAGAGTCATATATTTATAAAATAAAACATTTTATTTGAAAATATTCTTATAAGATTTTAAGGGAAGTTTCAATGATTTTATAACGGTAGAAAATAGCCGCACCCTCCGTATAAGTTAAAAAAAACATTCTTACCTTCATTCTGTCAAAAATGATAAAAAGGACCACTTTTGGAAAATGACGAAAATATTCATTTATAAAACACTTATAAAAGTCAACAAGGGTATAAATGAATTTATACCATAGTCTCTAAAATATAAAGAATGATTTGAAATACATTTTTATGAAACATGGATGTGGATGATAAAGAGGTCCCAGTAGATAATCATGTATAAACAACCTCGGATAATGAAGAGATTGAAAAATAAACCCATACCTTGTACTTTTCCTTGGTTGGGGGTAGGTTAAACTAATTTATAAGGGTAAGATAATTGTTATTAAATTATACAATAATAATATACATTAATATGATATCATATATGATCTTTTAACATTGATTTGTTAATAATATCTTAGTATTATCGTTGTTTCGGGTGTTAACTTACTCGTTTTCTTTTATATGTTTTGTTACATAAACCATGTTTGTAATGGATAGGTTGTATATTATTCATATCCATAATTATATCATGTCCTTAAACATTATTTTTAAATCATCAAATGATAATTATACTTGATTGGATGTGATGGAGAATGAATCTCATCGTGTTCGTGGAGACGGTAGTCCGTACGTACGCACGAGCGACAATATCATTATTTTGATATTAAAATAATATATAATTGGATGGTATATCATGTATACCGAATTATTATCATGTTATATTTAATATTTAAATTAATTATAAATCATTATTATACCCATCAAAATAATAATTAATTGAATAACAATTACACCACAATGTGGAGACGGTAAGCCGTACGTACGCACGTATGATGACATGTTATTCAAAGGATGGATAGAATATTGAATATGGTTGTACCATATTTATAATAACATCACAGTATATATAATATAATGGAGTTATTATTTTTAATGGTAAAAACAAAGGATGAAGAATTTGAAGATGAAGGGATCTTGAAAAAGGGTGGTGAAATCATTACCTCTTCTTCGGGTTCTTGCTTATGATTTGATCAAATGGGCTCTTAAGATGGATTTCTGACTAAAGGAAGGCCTCTATGATTAATTGAGGGAAGTTGAGAGAGTATTTGGGAAGAGTTTGGCCGAACCAAAAGGCTTTGATGGTGTGAAGTAAAGGGAAGGGGGAGTTCCCTTTTATAAGAGGGGTGAGGGGAACCTTCGGAAAAGTTAGAAATATTATTTTATAACAAATTCATATTCAGTTTATAATAGATCCAAAGTGGATTATTTAAATATTTAGGTGGGGATGGGTCGCAAACCACTCAACCAATGTAATTTATACAGGTTTGGGTTACTATATTAGCCTTATCATTAAGTATTAACTCTTAGTTAATTAGTTTCACTTTTACAATGTCTCTTTGTATTTTTATATTATATGGCTAATAAACATACTATATACATCCAAGAGACCCCCAATTGTACCATTAATGTTACAACTACAATGATATATGTCTTTTGGCCGAAAAATATATTTTTAATAATTTAATATCAATTAATAATATAATATTTGTTTTAAAAACACTTTTAGGTCAATTTTGACACTTTTCAATAATTTATTTTTGTAAAAATCATAACAGAATGATTACTTCGAAAACAGTTTATTAAATCATTCCTAACATGTCATATTAACTTAAAAATTTTGTTTAATTCATAAAAAGTCTCAAATTAAATTTATTTGGGTATCTACAATATCAATCATTTTAATTTTTTCACTATTATGGTAATTACTGCATCACCATTGTGTCATAAATAAATTAAATTATATAATGTATATAAATTATAAATAAAATTCCATTATGTAGGAAATATTTTTATCTTTCTAAGGAATATTTATAGTTTAAAATCCAACTTATATAACCCTATTTGAAAATTTATTTTCTAAAGGATATATGATTGTGTCATTTTTGTATTCATTTTATCTTTATTAAAATAAAGTGTCCCTATCACTTACAAGTGGCACCATGGGGTCCCAAAATCGACCCAATGATCCCATGGTCGGAAATTTATCAACCAATAAGGTTAAGACACGTTTTAGGGTAATTTTGTATTATTATAATATTATTTTTTAACCCTTATTTACCGGATTTACCCTTTAACCGTGGTAAATAAAATATTTACCGAAATAATTATTCAAAATGTCTAAAAATAAAAGTTACATATTTACACAATTTTAACATCCTGATTACGAATATGGAATCAATTTTTCCCAATTTAAAACACATAAGTGGAAGAAGTTAATTTAAAATTAATTCCCGCTGTCAAAACAAAAAACATGATTGTAAGATTTAATAACTATCAAAAGATTGATAATTGTTTATGTTCGGTTTAATTGTGAAATTATGTTCAATTACCAACATTGTATTAAATGGTAAAAATATATTCTAAATATTCATTAAAACCACTCGAATTATTAATTTATAACTATTAATTATTTGGATTTAAAAAGTTGTTTTTAATTTAAATTTAGTAATTTTCACTATTCCACAAAATATTAAAGTTATTCGAAAAGTAAAAAAATTTAACCGTAGGCTAAATTCGATACTCCGAATCCAAAACTTAAGTCCATTTTGAGAGATAAAATTTATAAAATTTCAAAAATTAGGTATTACTATTCATAACTGCTAGTTTGATTGGTTGTGGTGTGTTAGAACTCGATGTTTCGTACAACACACGCTATCGCATTATTCAAAGAGAAATGTACCGTAGAATATTGGGGTGTAACATTATGTATTGATATATGAAATTCATCATGCATAGACCTATACCAACGAGGATGAGATAATTTGTAATATAAAAACATCACATAATCTATGATAAATAATGGTATTCTGAATCATTGGCTTTACATTCCCTACCTCCTAAGCCAGTGACGCCCCAGTCATTGGGAAACAAATAAGATGACTTGATCCCCCATTACAAACTCAATTGGTTGAGGATGCCAATCGATATATAATTTATTCTTAGACTATGAAAATTTCATATACATACTAACGACTCGTAGTTGTTTTAGGGTCTCCGAAATTTTATGTGGTTATGGAAACGTTGCCTCCACTTCCCCTAACCAAAATAGGTTGAATGGAATATCCTACCATAGAGATAGTCAGAAGGTTAAAACTAAATTATTTCATAAAAAATTAATATTACTGAATAATTATACATTATGAAAGTGTTTATCTAATGAAAATATGAATTCTAGGACTAACGCATGACTCATCAATTCTTTTGTGAGTATATTTTAGTAGGAATGACTATCTGTTTGATGGTGAAAAGTTAAGCTGAAATGTTACTATGAACTATGAGAATTATGAAACCACAAAAAACCCCATTATTTAAAACAAGTGTCACTATCTGAAATTTTTTTACGTGAAATATCATGAAAAATTTATGCCTTAGAGAAATAATGTCTCCAAAAGGTCATACATTAATATATTCTCCCAAATGTATAGGAATTTGGGGATCACCATTAGCCTATGAAAATTACCCGTATGGTCTTATTTCATCAGGGTGAATTCAGAAATCCCATCGTGAAGCCCATTCCAACTTTATATAATTTCAATTTCATGATGGTTAATGTAAAACAAATTCTAGTAGTCCATAAGTTTTCCATTATTACCTACTAACTGGTGAAAAAACATATGAAAAATTCCATATTTCCTTCATCACCCTTGGCCACTTGTAATGGTGACATAAATCACAGTACACATTTTCTATTTTTGGATGAACATCCCATGAAAATGAAAATTTTCTTATCTATATTCCTATTGTAAGCCTATAGTGACCCAAACACACAAATGGACATAAAATAATCTCATCCTCATCAAAATATCAGTCAGTAAATGTATCCCCACAATATGAACTACCCTTCCATAAAAATAATTTAGAATGTTTTTTGCCTATTTATTCTTTACATGTATGATTTAAATAATGAATAATCCATAATGATAGGTTTTTCCTATCACTCTAGATCATTATGATTAATTTTATGAAATAGTTCCATCAATTTCCAATAACTACTAGTTTCTTAAAAAACATGGGACTAAGTTTTTCGTCTAAAATAATTAGCAACAACATCACATTTCCCTAACATATATGTGATATTAGTGATGTAATAATACTATATTCAAACCCCCACTTATATTGAAGGATTGGGTCATAGTGAGGAAATATATATTTGAGGCTCTTACGGTTTCTATATACGACAAACATCTACCCTTGGATGTAATATATCAAGAAATTCAATGAATTAATAGTATATTCTATCTAATGGTCAGGCATTGGGTAGTTTTTCTCTTGAGATATCTAATAATGATACCCATATTGAAAAAGAAACTTATCTCTCATTAACATATCTCATATCCCAAGGACTAATGCATCAAAAAATTTACATTTTTCTTCGCTTATGAAAAACCATGATCGGTGTTGAGGTCATGCTTTTTTTCTAATACTGGAATGTTTTTCATACAATTAAGATCATATAAACTGTACACCATTTCTAGTCAACTTTGTTAGTCATGTCTTATGGTAATAAATGATCAAATTGAAACATTGGTTGTATGCATATAATCAAAAATGCCTCAAAATATTAAAAACATTCATGAATTTCTCCAAAGAAACTATTGTAATAGTGGGTACCCTAACCCATATTTATCAGTAAATTTTCATAGCATATCATTGATAAATTTATTTATACATGATGGACAAAAACCGTTAATGTGTAGGAATTTATAAACTACATATTTAATGGTAACTTCTATAGATTAATTTACATATCAAAAGGTGATAACATATCCAATGATATAATGAGATCCTCAAAATATTATGACATTAATCATAAATATGTTCCATATGGTATAGATACATCATACTGAGTAGACAAATTTGATGTCTAAATATCAGGTGATGGTGGATCATAAGCCTTGAGACTTATTCTCACGAAGTTAACACATAGTGATTTTAATAGTTGAGATCATGTGGATATCCTAGGCAATAGAAACACCACATGTTTTGGGTTACATTAGATGTTCTTATATATGGAAATGTGTATTGGTTTCTTGATTTGTGATTAGTATAGTTTTTCTTGTGTTATCTTGTACATTAATATAGGGAAAAACTATGATAATGAAATATTGGAAATATAGCTTGTGTTGGGGGTATCATCAGTGGTTTGATTCAGTTGAATTATCAAGGTAGGATTTTTAACTTCTTGGTTGAGGAATTAATATCTAGGGATAGGATGTTACATATGGTATTACCTTTATAAATCCAGGGACATGGCGGTAAAAAGTAAATCCATCTAGATAGATCCCCAAATAATAAAACAAGAAAGGATGATGTTACAATTGTGTGTTCTACATTATGATAAATTTAATGTAAATGAGATTATATTATATTATTCATGTTTTAGGATTGTTTTAGTGTCTATGACTACCCATTATCTCTTTTAGTTCCATGATGAGTTTATTGATTTGGCTCTTTCTCTATGAATAATTATCTCTACAATCAATAAAAATTCATACAATGTTACACAAAATCATGTATTCCGAATTATACCATATTCTGGGGAATATGTTTATAGAATATGGTGGGTACCACCCATATGGTTTGATATTTTTTCTAACATTTTAATATCTCAATAGATTAAATAAATTCATATTATGAATTTACAAATAATCAGTAATGACTTTATTTATTTAATTTATTGAAATGTGTTAGTGTAAAGACTTGGAAAAATATTTTATACACGAGTATTATTTTAATATTCAAGGATTCATCAATATTTTTAGGAATTCTGAGTTAAGATTAATGACTCAGGTTTGTTTTGTAATATTTTTAATATATATTTTAGGTATGTGATAAAATGTAAATATTATTAATGGTTTATATTAGTTAGTCATAAATATTAGTTATTTCTTCCTTAGTAGACATTATATATACGGCGGTCAAGAACCTCTTATGCATATTTGAGAATCCACTATTTATTAGAGGAGAGAGAATCTCATATGCAAATATTATTGGTGATCTCTTCAGATATTCTCTCTCATCTCTTGTATTCTAGAGAGATAAACTCTCGATTAGGTTGACTCAATAGAGTTCTCCCTCATGAATCACAACAACACGGATTCTGTCATTGTTAGGTCATTGAAGACATCATTGGATCTATGTTCTAGCTCCTAGAATTCCAGGATCGCTCATCCATTAAATTTTAGGAGTTTGTGTGTATAATCAAGAGGAATTTTAAATTTTATTCTTCAAACAGTGATCACTGGTGATGAGGGGATGAGGAACATGTGATTTCAGAGTGTACTAGTTATTTTTGTTAAATTTTGTGCTTAAAAATTTTTATTTGTGATCCTTCAGAATAAACTACTGCAGTACTTTCTGAGATATGGAATTTTAACATCAATAAATGTGGGTATGTATTTAAATCTTAAACCCCTTGGCTTCCACAAAACCCTCTGGTAAATTCTACTGGTATCAGAGAGACATGCAGAGATTTTATTATAAGATAAATATATATATATTTAAATGATGACGAGGGAGACAATCTAGTATCGACAACATAGAAATAAGTTCATTCCAACATCGGAAATCCAATAAACATCCATCAGAGGATTTTAAATATAGATCAAATACCACAGTTTGAGGGTTCAGAATCATAAAACATACATGTTATATTTTAATTTTTTTAATCCAATGGTAGGGGAATTTTTTTTTCATGTCTCCCAAAAAGTCCATCCAAGACCGGGCTGGAATCTGTTAAATGGATATTTTTATAGCCTGTGGCTTAATTCGACAGAATTAAAGAAAAAATTGGTTGTATTTATTTCAAAAGTATTATTAGATTTTCGGATTTTATAAAATAAACAAAACCTAGTGAGGGTTGTCAAGTTGGTAAAAAATTAACGAGGGTACCACTAGTAGAAACAATTTGATGAAACAAAATAATAATAATAACAATAAAAATAGTCAATGGGGTCAGCCCCTTCTCCCTTCTCTCCCTCACACACAGATCTGAGTTATGGTGATCAAGTCACATCACCTCCATCCGAGTCGATTCCCACTACCTTACATGGATCCAACAACATCTACTTCCCATCTTGCAGTGAACGCGATCCCGAACCTCCCATACCATTTTGAGTTAAGCCGCTGCTGTTGTTGTTCAAGGACTTTCCAAAAACATCCAATTCCTAGAGTGTCGATCTAACATGTGTGAGATGGAATAATCATCTTGAGAGGATATCAACCTCACAAATTACCACAATACTAAACGGAGAAAACCATACCAACTAGACACATATCCCCTGTGCGACGGCCTGTGGAGGGGAAATATCCTTCCGATTCGATGAATTTTTTAATCCTAAAATTTTAATACGAATATAATTTATTACATATTAATTTTTTTTATGATTTGAATTTAAATAATTGAGTATAGTGAATATCAAATGATCATAAGATATGGACTGAAAAATTCATGTCTATCATTTATTTATTTATTACATCATCACAATTGTAAATAATTAATTTAATAAATTTTGATCTTTGAATCATCATTAAATAATTATTTATATAAAGCCCTATATGAAAAGGTTTTTATATATATTCCGCATGCCCCCTCTCCAGTGGGATTGTATTGTTTTATATCAACAAGGATGATCTGTGATGTAATTCATGTCGAGATACTGAGATGCACTATACCATTGATTGAAGCATTAAATGTGTGAGAATTTTACTTGAGTCACATGGTACGTCAATCAATGAGTTACCCCTATAGTCTGGGATGATGCATCATTTATTAAATGGAAAACAATTATTATCATCTCCATAGGGCATCATCATTATATTTATGTATGGGTTTTATTTTTTGTATGTGTAGTTATATTCATTATCAAATAAAATAATCAGTAATCATGATCATATAAAATGAACACGTGACATGATGGATATTTCCTATTTATTATATGGTCATTGGTTAGTATGATCACATATAATGGGATTATAAGATAAAATATTATTTCATTTATTCATGTTATAATAATACCCTCTATTAAATGTTTTTTCACAAACACCTTCCATTGTTTGAATTTGGAAAAAATTGTCTGTACGGGGTAATCGATCAACCAATGTTGACGGATCATTCTACTACTTTTTATTTCTTACAGGATTATCTTGATGAATTAACTAAATTTAGAAATAACAATGTATTGATTCCCAGATTGTTTTATCTTTAGAGGAATGCATTGATTAAATCATATTGACGATTTTGGTAGACGGGATGTCACTTAATAAATCAGGGACCCATGAGTTAATATGGTTGGTCATTATAATGCATACCTTAAACAAAATAAGTAGTGGTGTAGGAAATGCATGTAGACTATGAGGGGAGGTACAATGATCCTATTCACTGGAATACTCATGTTATAGTGTATTCTTATTATAGTATATAGGGTTTCTAATGTTTGATAAAATCATTGGAGATATTTAATTATTTAATTCATTCATCAATAATGTCTTAATTTTTAATCATGATAAATGTAGTAGTCTCTTATTTTTTTTTTAAAATGGAATGTTATAACACAATAAATATTGTGATATATATTGGGTAATTTCAATGTCCAATCTAGCATCAAATTTCAATCGGTAGTACATACAAATTCAAACAATACAATGATATTTGAAGTTAAAAATACTAGTGTCCCGAATACTTGTTATGACACTTAAATAAGTGATTGTTTTTATAAAGAATACATTATAAAATTTAATAGAGAATATTATTTATTAGATATTATGCTATCATGAACGTCTGATGTTAGTTGTGGATAGTACATTAGGATATCAGAAATATATCATGTAGAGTCATGTCCTATAAGCTTATTATGACAATTTTAAGTTATATACGAATGGATGGTATCACAAATGATAAATATATGTGAAACTCAATTAATGATAATTTAAATACATCCCATTATATTATCATTTTCATTGATTTACTCATGTTTCGATTAAAATCAGAACATAACTTTTAATAATAAAAAATGCATCGTTCCCATATAGGAAATGGTCATCCATGAAATAATTACATTAATAAATGATAATATATAGTTCTTATGGTGAGAAATTTGAAAGACAAGGTGAAAATGAAAATGGATATTATGAAATGAAAGGAACCTTCATAAGGTCCTTCAAATAATAGTGGTATTAAAAAGAAGGTTACTCGAATCACATGAAATAAACCATTGAATGTTTAAATGGAATGTACTAAATTAAACAAGAATGTATTCACTTATTCATTCCATATATTCTTCCATTAAATAAATTTTTTTATAATTAGATATTATATAAAATATTCCAATCATATATGTGTATGTAAATACATCAACTCAGTATATAAATGTTATGATTAGTATGTTGTATTCTCTAAGAAGAAGAGAAAAATTGGTTTCAAAGTCAGCGGTGAGAATCAAACAACATCTAATATTCATGTTTAATGTTTAATGAAAAACAATTATTGAATATTACAAAAAATATATATCAAATTTCCATTCAAAAAAAGAATAATTATTCTATATTAATTAATGATTGTTTTTGTGGTGTCTCATACTCATCTAATTATTAAATTCTATTTGAATCATATGAAACACCTAATGAATATAAAATATATTACTTGTTTACCATGTTGTGGAAAGATAAATATTTTTTAAGTAAAAAACATGGTGCCAAGTATATTACTAGAGTGGTGATTGATATGATTAGAACTAAACTCCATAGGTATTATCGACATAAATTCTTATGTAGTTTGGAAAAATAAACCATTAAAAATAATGGTATTCTACAAATAATTCTGTATTAGTTCATACTGGGAGTGGAGTGAGAACATTCCCAGGTTAAGATTGTGGTATGTATACTTCACAAAATTATTTTATGTTTTTATTAAATTTTAAAATGAAGTAGGGTATATTCATCCTTAAATGATATGATATACTTCGGGATGCTTTTCTGAAGGAAATATTGACTAAGTATTCATTGTCCAATATAATAGAGCACAGAGTAATTCATAAAATCATGTTACCTTTTCCACAACATTTCTATGACGATAATAAATACTATAGATGATATGTCTTACATGAACATATTGATAAAAAATCATGAATTGATCAATTCCAAAAAAATATTTCCCTATACACATTAGAGTAAGGATTTAAATTAATGTAGAATCCATGTGTAAAACACATGCATTCAATACACTTCCTTATTTCAAGACATGTGCTGAAAATAATGTTGTTATCCTATAACCATATGTAAAACATAATGGAAAATGAATACTATATGAGTTATAGTATGATGGAAATCCATTATATCATAATAAATTGTGATTTGATGAAAGGAGCTTGTTAGGTTATAAACAAACATGCATTAAAATAAATACAATCTGAATAAAAATTAATTATAAAAAATGTTCCATAAGATATTAGTAAAATCCATATGATTGAAAACATAAAATCATGTTATAAACTGTATTTATTTAAAATGGTGAACATATATATTTGAGTTAGAGGGACACCCTGAGTTATTTAATTTCATATATTCACTAGAAGTTATCATAGGTAAACATTATACCACATCTCGTGGAAGAGTAATGGTTCAAAGACACGTACTACATAGGAATGATAAAACCATAGTGACAATATCATATTAAACATGGCTGGTGAAACATTATTAATTAATAATAATTATTCTTATAAAAAATTAGTATATGTAATTTAGATAATATTTGAATGATGAATTAATATTCCGTGATATATTTCATGTATCAAATTAGATTGAGATTATCATATTGAATACTGCGGTGGGTATTCAAGAGTAAATATAGATGGATTGTACAAAATTCATACCAATAAGAATAAATTTATTAATACCAATTTTCAATGCACATATCCCTTATAATTTAACTTTTCATAGATACTTTCTGTGATCATTTAATTGTAAATCGGAATTCAATACCAATAATCATGAAAGGTCTGTATATGAGGCAACCAAAAAGGGATGCGAACATCACATAATGGATATAAGGGTGTCTGTAACTGAAATATAGTTTAGGTTGAATGTAATAAAATAGAATATATAATTTTTATTGTAAATGGATAATTCATACATGTCTTCTAGAGGTTAGTGGGAGTGAAATACTTTTCCAGGTGCAGTAGGTTTCAAAACATATGAAAAAAACTATGGGACTTACAATTAGTTAAGACCATGTGGAATGTTATTATATAGTGATTGAATTAAAGTGGAAACATAAGACCAATGTATTAATATATATTTAGATATATCTAATGATTTTATATACATATCCAATGATACATAAATAAACATATTATTTGAAAATAGAATTAGGAAGCATTTGAGAGATAATTGTCTCAAATGTCACATGGCATAAATCTATCCAAAATGACATGTATGGTACTTGGGATGATATTATTGTAGATAGTTTAATTTAATATTATTAGTGATGTATAAATCATGTATTACATGATATATAAAAAAATTCATATTTCAAACATAAATTCTATGGTAGTAAAATTTCAGTTATATCATGTAGAACTGTAACGGATGCACTCAAAGCTATCTAATTTCACATAGAGTAGTAAAAACAGATATATACATGATATGTCGATATGACAGATACAAGTATTCATGGGACACATTATAGTTTTAATTGGATCAATTTGATGTAACATCACAGGTATCTTATGGTAATGATAAATACCATACCATTCAATCTAGTAGACTCCATATCTACAAATATTGGGTATATGACAGCTTATTAGGAATCAATGATGTAGTGTAAAATACAAGAAATTTTTTTACACTTCCAGGAATCACACTTAGTATGTTAAATATCATCATAATATAAGATTTTATACTCTTACTTGAAATATATTCATTTTAAAAAATTATATAAAAAGAAAATCACTGATGGTTTACAAGTATTGAGGATTATTACTCTAGGAGATGAGGTTGCACATAATATAATATCCATGCAGTGAAGGCATGGAAAAAACATCAACTAAATCCATGAATCATTAGATCCATGATATATATCATGTGATATATATCAATGATGATTAACATGTTAGTTATAGTGAACGTGTCATTGTTGTAATAGTGGGTTCACTAAACCCAAATTTTTTTGTAATTTTTATTTACAAATAATGAATGTACTGAGTTATACTTCATTCAAACATACCATTATGGTGTATAAAATCTAGCATCCACTATATAATGGTAATTTATATTGTTTAATTGACATATCAAAATGCTATTGTATAAACCAATATATAATGGGAACTATAAGATATGATGAGATTAATCTTAAATATTTCCCCAGTGTTCTATATACATCATACACACATGACAAAGATTATTTCTTGACTATTAGGTGCTCGCGGGTCATAAGAATTGAGTCTTTTTTCATGATGTTCGCAATTGTGATTTCTATTAATTGATATTGTGAGGCATGACCCATCAATATGAACACCACATGTTTTGGGTGTCATAAGATATTCCTATATAATTGCATGTGTATTGGTCTACTTAATTTAGATCATTTTCAATGTTTTCAATTTGATGTTGTACTTTGATTCACAGAAAAATAAATGATAATAAAATTTTAGTGAGGTATATTTTGTTGGGTTAATAATTTTTGATATGTAATTGGTTGAATGATCAAGATACTATTGTCCACATTTGGGTTGAGGAAGTGACATATCAGGTGAGGTTGATCAAAATATTAGTACCATCAAAAATTGATGGCCATGGTAGACGATTGTAAATCCATCAAGATAGATCAAAAAATAATAAATTTATAATTCATAATTTATAATTACATAGGGTTGTGACATAATTTATGAGATATTTAATCACAATGGGATTATATTACACCCTGTTTGTTTCTAGGTTGGTTTTCATTATTATGACTGTTCTCAAATCTTTAAAGGACATGATGAGTTTCTAGATTATGATCATTATATATGAATAGAAGTAACTTTTATTTTTATATGGACCTAGAGTGTTAAAAAAATAGGGTATTCGGGAACCATCAATATGTGGGAGAATATATGTGTAGGAAGTGGTGGGCCCCTCCATTAAAGTATGATATTTTTATTAACTTGTACAGTATCGAATAAAAAATAAATTCATATTAATTTAGTTCAGAATAATAAATATTTAATTTTTTTACAAAATGTATATATCTGTGTTAAATTTAATAAATGGAAAATATTAAAAGAATGAATATTATTTCAAAATTCAAGGGATTTTAATATTTTTTGAAATTACATGTCGACGTAAATGACTAGGATTTATAATTTAATTAATTATATTAATATTTATATATAACTGGAATGTGATAAAATATAAATAATATTTATGATGTTGGATAATTCTTCATAATTATTATTTATTACTTATTTATGGGATGTTAAATATATGATGGTCAGGGAACCCATTCACAGTATTTGAGAATTTACTATTTAATAGAGGAGAGAGTCTATTGAAAGGGAAAATCATTAAAAAATATTATGATATTATCTATCCAATACAAAATTCTAGAAAGATAAACCATCGATCTAGGTGATCAGATTGATTTTTTCCTCACCTGCCATAAGAACTTCAATGTGGTGATCACCTAGGTGTTATAGGAATCGTTTTATCTCCCTAATAACACCTAAAATTTGATGATCGAACCTCCTAATGATTTTCAAGGATTATTTCATTAATCTAGATATATTTGAATACGTATTCGTCATGAAGTGATCAATGAAGATGAATAGACGATGAACACTTGGATTCAGATCATACTAATTATTTTTGTTTTAATTATATATTTAGTAATTTTCAAGAGAAATCCTTGCAATTAATATAGGGTAGCATGTTGCAGGTGATGTCATTGAAAATGGATCACTAGTGATTGTTTTAAATATATGACCCATGTTGTTATATTGAGCATCTTGGAATGTTAAATTCATATCAAGTAAAATTACGGTAAATTTAATGCCTAGAGAAAATGAAATATACATTAAATGTTGAAGAGGGAGTTGGTATTTTCAAAACTCTATTGATAAGGTATTAATCTAATATAAAATGTAAATTTTGTGGCCACCAAGGTGTTTAAAATACAGGTTGAATCACATTTTTTCGGGTTCAAAATCATAAAACTTTTATGTCATATTTATATGTTTTTAATCCTGATATTAATGAAACATGATTTTACAATCACGCCGAAATTCTATCCTGAATAAGAAAATAATCAAGTGACTGATGATTTTTATGGATGATTGGTTAATTCCATAGAAGGAAATAAAATATAGGGATGTGATTTTTTAAAACTCTTATAATCCTTTTTATTTAATAAAATAAAAAAATTATTCTTTGATGACTTGACTAGATGGTTCAGAAAAATACAAGTTCCACATGTGGTAAAAAATAGTCGATGAAAGAAACAATTAAAATTTAAAAAATCCATGGGGGATACCCCCCATCTCCCTCACTCAGCAGACATATCCATGCTCCCTATCCTCAAACCTTGGATGGATTCCCTTCTACCATGCCATCTGGTTTCTATTGTTACAGGACAACACCGATGACCCCACACCACTCACTCAGACAAACTAAAAACTAGGATGCCTTCCTCATGATCCATCATTCTCCATGCTCTACTGGAACGTTCGAAAACCTTCATCCCCACCACATAATTGTTTTTCACTATAATATACCGACCCAATTGACGAATAAAATATTACCCGGACCGGTCAACAAATGGTGTCAAGCGCACCTCCCCATTTTTCAACGGCGACTGACTATCAGTGAAGGTCTAAAGGTAGTACAATGGGGATACTATACCCTTTTGATCAGATCATCATTGTGGTATATTAATAAGAAATAATTGAAAATAAATTACATAATTACAAAATAGGAAAAGATCCCCAATGGAAATATCCATGATAATCCTCAGTAATAGCTTCGTCTTATGATCCTATGCTACCATGTACAAAAAAAAACACAAGTAATAAATCATGGATCATTGGATAAAAGGATCTTCTTGGGTACCCAAATACAATGGTAACCTGAGAAGGTGAGAGATATAATCAGTAGGACACAATCAATGGGTTCTAAATAAATCTAGTTTGTACGATATAAAATAATAGATGTTACCATAGATTAAATGAAAGGAAATAAAAAAATAAAAGAGGACAGTACGGGTAACACATGGATTCCCGATCGCCACTAAATTCTTCATTGTGGGATGTATGTATAAACCAAGGGAAATTATATGATATAGTAAGGTGTGTGCATTTTTCATAACAAATAAACACAATGTGTTGAGAGGCCCCATGATTGTGATTCGGGATGGAAGAAACCTCCCTATGATATTGTTTAATAACATTCATAATTTATATAAAATGTTATTTTTATGTAAAATAGTGAATAAATCCAAAAAATTATTACATTAATTCGAGATCCCACCCACAGTGATACCTAAAGGAATTTCATTGGTCATTACAGGAGCACTCAAAATACCAAATACCAACAACCCCGTCCATGGATACCCATAATAGGAATCCCTAAAACCACTCTCTACATAGTGTAATCATAACATATACACCCACCTCATGTATCTCATATAGGCTAATGAGTATTAACTGAGGCTCTATATAACCATCTTTCCAATGAGACCACCCCCAGTTTCTCCCCTAGGGAAACAATGTTAGTCCTGAGAATAATAAACCACTCGAAAAACAGATATAAGGAAATCCAGTTATTGCACTAGGTGAGTCATTTTCTCCCAATATGAATCACGAAGATTCCATTGCTGACATCCTTAATTTATTAACTATGAATTCTCTTAGCTCGTTTGTAGGTAAGGTATAATATCCAAGATACATTATCATAAAAAATGATTTTTCATATTTAACATGTTAATCATGTTATCCAATAATTTTATCCAATCCAAGAAGCTATGTAAAATGACATAAAAAATACAAAATAAGTAAAATAATAAACAAAAGGATATAATTCCTTACCATGGGGTAGCTAAAATAATGAGAAATAGAGTATGAACATAAGAATCAAGATAAATTTACAAACTCATGGCCTTCAATTATTCTTTATTAAATTCATTACATAAATAAATTTATTACGCATGAATCCCAACTCAAATGGTATTTAAGAAAATTGGGTAAATTGGAATTAAGCCAATTAGGATGAATCAAAAACATTGTGGGGGATATGGTGATGTAGATCAACCAAGGGATGATTATCCTCTCATAAGAGACACAACGAACATAATTATTCATTAAATATAATAATGTTTACTAATTAGGGCTTCCTCCAGAAGAGTCTAGAACATGGCATAATATCACACCATATGAAATGAACAATTTTTTTCAGATAAAATTTAGAAGACAAAAATTACTCCAAGTAACCTTTAGTAATCAAACTTCAAGGAATTACCTGTTCCTAATAGGTAGAAATCAAAGAAATAGACGAACACCCTAAAAATATAGTGAATTATCTATCACCACTATTGCATACATGATAGGGGGTTAAATTTAAAAAGAGATAGTGAAATGTATATATTAGTTAGAGAAACCCATAGTGAATGAAATAAATTTATTCTTTCAATGGATGGAGGAGATGGGTAAAACAGTAGATTATACTTGGTAAGATCCTCTCATGATATGGATTGTAGGATTTCCTCTGGATAAGTGAAAAAGAGGGGATATGGGTTTAATAAAATTACTCATTAAGGAAAAAATGTTAACTCAAACTTTAACTAGGTAGCATGATTTGGCCACATGGATTTCCAAACCATTAAAAAACCATGTGACATCCACATCTTACGAACCAAACCCCAAATGGTTGTATCAAGAAATGTAACCAATAATGCATCAACCATGAACAAAATAATGCACCCATACTATTTAAATGGAATTATGACTGACGTTACAAGTTTGCGGTTTGAAAAAAAATCGCATATCATTGACACCCTCCCTTAAAAACTAGTGATCCTTGCACGAACATGCCCCCCCCATTGATAGTTTGACAAAACATTCCTAGGTCCACTTGAGGATCACACAGTAAATACGAGGAGGCTTCACAATTAAATATATCCACATTCCTCAATATTTGTTTTTATAAAATGTAATATTAGTCCTTCGACACACCAAAAATACACTCAAAATCCCGGGTTACCATTATGGATAGAAAAAACACCTAAAACATTATTTTTTTCTGTACTAACAGTTGGAATTTTATTCTGAATCCCAATTTCTAATGAAGACCATCAAATGAATTCTAAAATTCAAATTCCTATACAAAACTAGTCGGTCCAAAAAAAAGGGATTCTAAAATCTACCAACATTAAAACTTATCATCTTTTAGAAGCCTTGGGGAAATAATGAAAAAATTATCCAAACTACTATTTTCATGATGTGTCAATAAATTGATCATGATTCCTTTACAAATGACAATTCACCTCCATGATTCACAGAATCAAACATTAGATAAGTCATAGAAACTTGTGGAAATCCCCAAATTTTGAACTGAAACATCTAGATAGAGCTTACAGTTACCCATCTATATCGATACATGATCATGAAAACATTCCTTTAATCGTTTGTTATGTGGAAAATCCTTAATTGGTTCTGTCATTTAAAGGGGAATTTCCAAATCGTGGTATCTCCATGATCAGAATATTCCATCTAAATATTACATTATCTTTTGACTTCATTAAAACAGTTTTATACTGACCATTTTAAAAGGAACCAGAGGATATCCAATCATCCCAATTCTCATCATCTATTCTCAAAATGGAAATATTAGATGACATCCATATCACAACCCCATGAAAAATTTCTTTTACCATGTGACCCATCATTCATTTCAAAAATTCATATTGAATCCCATAATCATATTCTTGTAAATAATAAAACTAAAAAATAAATATTTGTGGTCATACCGAAGCATGAACATGGGAATAGAAACAATCTATAATTCCTAGATCGACACTCTACAAACATCCTATCCTAGACCAAATTAAAAATGTAGTAATCACAGATTCAACCACTTGAGTTAAATGATCTCATGTAATGCATATCATATGACGAAATTTACATGTGAGAAGTTGAAACGTATTCGACAGAACCAAATATCTAGATCACTAACCAAGACTAAAAGGGAATTTTCCAGGATGTCATGTTAAGAACCGAATTTTGCCAATGATTCCATCCAAGGCATTACTACTTAGGAATCCAAGAATCACTTTGGACCAACCATTACCCCATTACAACAACACTTTTGAAGAGAAACTATGATGAAGACCACTTATCAAGCGTAATATATTTTAAACACAGTTCATCTTATAACCAATTCTCACCTAGTGTGCCTATATGATGTCAAAATTGGGGAAATTATCTTTATTTATATATGAGTACATTAAGGGGATTTTAATTATTTCATTTAAGTACGTTAGACACTCTTGTTATAAAAAATAATAATTTATCAATATGGTTTCTAAGTGACCATGTTAACTAACTAAATAAAGGGAGATTAGTTGATCCACTACTGGGAATATTTTTTGAGGAATCAAAAACTCATGAGTTGATATTTCACCATTTACAGATCATGATGACCTCATTGATGAGGTATCCCATGATTACACACACATATCTAGAAATTTCCATCCATAAAAAAAAGTGTTTTCAAAGGTTTCATGGATGAACAACTATTCCTTCTCTAGTTTCCTCACATGCAACTACATATGTTAAGTCTTACTATCCTTATGAGAATTTAAATGAAATACTAAGAATTTAAAAATGGTTCATCTTATTCATACTTGTTTTTCGTGTAAGGACATGAATTATCTAGATTAACATGATTACCTCCACCATAGAAGTACACTTATCATCAAATTTACATAATAAGGGAACCCAACCCATGGAAAATTGTCCCTTGACCACTAGCAGATAGTCATAGAAGTTAAACCATTATTATTAAAGAAATTAAATATGAGAATGGATAGAAAGGCTTCTTTCAGGTTAACTAGGATAATATTTTCACATAGACATGGAAAAAACACCCCTTATAAATAAAATTCATAAGAACCATAATATTTTTCTTATGATACCAAATAACTCACCATTGAATCAATGAACCCAATCCACTTGAAATGTTATTATAATAATTGGGAAAAGATTAAATTCCTTTTAACGTAACTTCCTATTTACCTCATAGGTTACCTTTGATCGAAACATAATAGCTCAATGATTAAATTTTTTTCCAAATAACTCAACCAGTTCAGAATCATACATTTGAAATCTAATGGGTACCTCATGTACCAACACATACTACTCTGAGATTACATGATAAATATGAAACATCCTTTATACTATCCATATTCTTAACATACGTATGAATTCACGTATCTGATGAACCATTAAAAATAACTAGGTCAGATTATAACTGACTGATATGATTATAAAATATTTTGACGATCGACCGAGTTACCCAATATTGTGGAGGAAGAAAATAAATGTCACATAACCTATAATGTGGTTAACCATTCCTTAGGATTATATACCCCATTTAAATAAATCATTAAAAAATATTCATGACCATAATTGGGGTGAAACAATTAATGAACACCCATCCAAACAAAGCATTGTTTTAAAAAATATGAGTCATACTAGGAAAAACAACAACCGAAGTACACCACGTGTCTGAAATGGTTCACCAGATCACAAAGAGGCTATAGGTTTCTAATAGGGATAACTACCTTGGGATATCACAATAGAAAAATTGAAATCATTGACCATACAATAGGGTTATTCTTGATAAGTCACTATGATTAAAGTCTTATCATTTACGTTCAAGCTATTGAATAACAGGAATATAGTTTACTCTAACATTCCTATTTCAGGGAAACTACTCAAAGAAACAACCATCTACCCTTACAGATGGTTGACCATAAAAATAACTCTCAAGACTTAATGTTATTAATTTCATTGATTTTTATTTAATTTTTGATTAATTTTAAAGGATCAAATTAATCACATCTACATGATTGGAAAAATTCATACAAAGTAGTTTTTGGACAATAAACTTGTAACAAGGCATGTTTTTGTTTGTAAAATATCCTTTGTGTGAATCATTTATAATGGTTGGACTCATTTCTTAAATAGGTTATACATTTCATAAATCTCATTATAATCATGGTTCATTTATTTATAATATTTCACAATTTTCTTCATTAAAGAAAATATCAATTAGAATATATAGAGGAAAAAACACTTCATATAATAATTTTAATTTTAATTATCTAATGCCTCCAATAAATAAAAATCATTTAGAATTAAATATCATTTATTAATTAAGGATTATGTGTCAAGTAAGATGACACCATAAATCTATATGTGAAACTATAAAGGTCATTGGAGACACTTAATTGACCATCCCTATATTGTATAAGTACACCCCTAGGGGGTTTTATAGTATGTAATAACAAGGAATGGGACCCTACAAGGGTCACATTAAGCCATTTTTTGGTTCAAATAAAATAAATTGAATCATCTAATACTTTATGATTTAATACAAGCTGATTAGGATTATCTCATAAGCATAAAAACTGTGACTGGCCTATGTTGGTTGAGTCCAATCTATCTCATAAATATCATGCCCCAACTAACCTATATGAATTGAAAATATTATTTTAGTGATTTTACCATTTAGATAGAAAATTTCCTACTTGTATTGAGTTACGAGAAAAAACAAAAAAAATAAAAAAAATTATGACGTAAGGTTTGGAATTTTTTATATTTAGATTATGGTTCATATTTATTTACATATGAATTATAATTACCTAGATATGGATTGATCAGATTTGTCACCAATTAAACCATTAATAAATCAGCCATACACATTATTGATTTCTAATTGGCTCTAATTTAATGGAAAATAAAAAAAATTCAGTCCATGTAACCAGGGGTTCATATATTAAAATGATCTGATTGGGTTGTAAAATATAACTTCAACATCAAAATATATACTAAAACACCACATAGATTGATGCTGATTTTTTTATTTAACCCACCTATGTGTCAAAATTATATCATTTCATGCTATCCCAAGCAGTAAATAAAGAGTGATAGTGAAGTAAGTACAGGTACATGAAAATTATTCATGTAATTATACAATGTATGCAGTGAAAACACTGATTCATGGCAAACAATCAATATACTAATCGGATGAAGAATGTATAACAATCATTAAATATGATGTCATAGTAAACTATATTAATAAATACAATGAACAATAATCCAATCCTTGGACACATGGAATTTTTCTCGTACATGGGTTGATCACTCACTAGAAAAAATATTTACCAATGAACATCACATTCCAAATCTCATGTATGCCAAACCCAATTAGTAATAAAATATAAAAATTATATGATAACAAATTTTAATATCTTATACTAACTAACTAAAAAAGTAATATTAAGATGGGTCACCCCTTGGCCTCAAATGCACAACACATTATACTAGAGGATGAAGTCTAGATGAAAGGGTCTAATGGTGTTACAGTTGAGAAACATTACACTCATCATTATAGTCTCATTGTAATATATTAATATAGAAAAAAATAAAATAAAATACCTAAATAATAAATAGATAAAAATCCATAAATTAAATCTCCACGACCATCCCAAGTACTAGCTCATTCATGTGCTCCTAATCACCCATGTACGATGCATAGAAAAAAAATCATCTTCATGCATAAATTATTATATTCTCAAGTTCCCTAGTGCAATGGAGGCGCGATAAGGGTGTGACATATACATAGTAGGCCACCACCATTATTTTCTGGTTTAATCCAGTTCAAACGATATAAAATAATCAATGTGACCAACAAAAGTAAATACATTGAAATAAATAAATTAAACATGATGATATGAGTAGTACCTGGATACTAGAACACCATTACATGCTTCAGCATAACCTAGATGTATGATCTAAGGTAACATGTAAGAAATACTATGGTTTTCACTTGTGGGATAAGAAATAAAACATGAAATTTGTACTGTCCCAAAGCTTTGGATTCATCTTAGCAGACAAGTCATTACAACATCAGTCAAGCACATTAATAATTTAAATAAAAATGGAATGATATATAAAATAGGAAAAGAATCCATAATATCTAGTGTGGCATTCTAATCACATCCAAGGTGGAATATAATAGGATCACAAGGGTCATTGTAGGGCTGTCGAAATTACCAACACTGTAGAGTCTGTCTAAGCAGACCCAATATAGGCGGCCCTCATATCACTCTCTACATAGAGTAAGAAAAACCAATCATCCAAAACTAGGAATCTCACATCGGGGACTGAGTATAACTAAAGTCCTGGTATATCCACCTTCCAAATGAGATCTTCAATGGTTTCTCCATTGGGGATATAGTTTCACCTATTATATTAATAAGGCAGTATGACTTCCCATACTAGTGGATCAAATTCTCACTCTTAGAGCATCAATTAGACATAATTCTATGCTTGGAGAGTCCATCTCGGACATCCAGAATTCGGGAACTGCATTTTCTCCCACTTTATATGTAGGCAAGGCACAAAAACCATGATCATATGTCCTAAACGAGTTATTTTCAAATTCAACAGGATAATTATGATATACAATATTTTTATACCTAACAAGTAATTATTCCATAAGCAATAGAACATTAATAAATAAGTATAATCATAAAGACAAGGATATAGGGAATAACAAAAGGAAACAAGCACATTCACATGGAAATGGATTATGTAACATAGAATAATGTTTGACCAATAGAGTATGAACACAAAAATCATGTTATTGGGATAAAAATCATGACATATAATTAATATTCAATCATTTATTTATATAAGTTAAATTATTACACAACCAACACATATTTAAAGGTTGTTGATAATTTTGGGTAAAGGGGAATAAACCCATTAAGGAAGAATCACACCCATTGGGGTCTCTTGGGTCAATTCAGTCAAATGAGGGTTGATTCTCCTTTAATGAGTGTCATAAAAGAAAAAAATGCATTTAATTTAATTTAAAAACCAAATAAGGCACATCTTAAGAAGTGTTTTTAATTCAAAACAATGGAACACAATAAAAAAAGTTATGAAACTATTAAAAAGATTATAGGCCACCTACCATTCTCTAAGGATATTCAAACATATAATATTGTGGCTAGATTAAGTATAATTTTAGAGAAATAAATAAAATGAACAACCTCAAATTGGTTGAATTAGATCACACCATGATATATTTCATGAGATAATGAAAAAAAAGAAAAATGATATTTAGGAATATAGAGCTTATCATGACGAATACATAGGGACAAACAGTGCTTGATTCCTACAGTTGATGGAGGAGAAAACTAGATTTGGTTTGGGAGGGGAGAAACAAAAGGTAAGGTGGCTACTAGGTGGATAAGAAAAGAATATAGGAGATGATATTTAATATTTAAATCATTAAGTTAAACAATAATTATTCACACTTTTACTGGGGTGCAGAGTTTAGCCGTATTGATGGACAAACCATGCACCAACCATCAGACTTCCATATATTATGAACTGAGCCCCACATGTTTTTCCATCATTTTTTATCCAACTGTACACCAGCCATGATCCATACATATCACACATACATCCTAAATTGTACTAATCATGAATGTTTAGCCACATAGTTTGAAAAACGATGTGTAGCATTTTCCATCCTCTGTGGGAAACTACAAACACATGCTCAATGATGCACCCCCCATTAAAGTTTGTCAAATTAGGACCAATGATGTTATAGGGACATAATGTTAATCCATGGAGGTTTCATGGTTAAATATAATTATTTTTCTGATCATTATTTTTCTAAAATGGGCCTCCTTTTCCCCCATTGCATATGAACCACACTCACATACCCAAGTTACCTTTCAGGATTCAAATCATGGGTATAACAATACATTAAAGTATCAATAATCTAGAAAATTTATTCTAAATCCATGTTTTTAAAGTGGTACATCCACTAAAAAACAAAATTATAATTTCCATGGAATTTCATCTCGTCCAAAAACATGGGATGCAACATTCACTCGCTATTGAGAATTAGTGTCACTCGACCTCCTCTCCCAACCGCCAAATCTGGCTATATCACCTCTGTCCGAGTCAAGCAGGGAATATTTCCCTTGATTTGGGGATGATACATCCCATTAACCCTATACTATGATCTCGAGAACCTCTTTTCTACTACAGGTTAGGACACCACCCCTTTTGTTCACGCTAGAGTCAAAAACCTTCCACCACTATAGTTCTTAGCAACCATGTGTGTGTAGGCCACAACCTCATAGGACAATCCTTCTAATGAAAGAGACCATAATTCCTAATTACCACCATCCAAATGACTAGCCAGCGATCCCATGTGTGAGGTCAAGTGGAAAGTTAATCCAATAATAGTTTTGTTACTCATGATACACCCTAAAATAGACCTCGATGTGTCTTCCCTACCTGTTATAGGTCTTGGAAGGCCTCCTATGCCCTGGATACCAATCTATAGAGTCTGTAAATCCCTGAATAGGCCTTCTTGAGTTTTTTCTGACACATACAGTCCTTTGCCGAAGTTTTTGGGGCAGGATTATTTTATATAAAAAATTATTTAATTAATTAACAATTTTTTTTTTAAAATTAAATTAATTTAATATTATTTTTGGGTTTAAATTTTAATTTTTTTTATATTGTTTAAAATAAATAAATAATGGTATTAAATTAAATTATTTATTTATTATAACTTAATGCATTTAAAATAAATTAACATCAGTACTAAAAGTTGAAAAATCATAAATTAAAAATAGGAGTAAATTTGTATTTCAATAAATTTCCCTTCAAATAAAATTTATGAAAGATGTAATTTTTATTTAAAAATTTAATTTAGTTATCTGCGTTTAATGTGTATCGACTGATCATAAGCTATGTACTGATAAATTAATTTCTAGTTTTTAT
The DNA here is from genome assembly GCA_963277665.1 of Viscum album. Taxonomy (NCBI): domain Eukaryota; kingdom Viridiplantae; phylum Streptophyta; class Magnoliopsida; order Santalales; family Viscaceae; genus Viscum; species Viscum album. Next base: position 1,435,415,798 of record OY728141.1, read on the forward strand.
TCATTTATATAATTATTTCAATTTTTAATAATTAGTTTAACAAATTCTGATATTTGAATCTTTATTACATCATTAATTATATATGGTCATGCACTCCAATATAAATGGTTTTATCTTTATTTATGATACCCATTCACCAATGTGTTATTATTATTTTACAATAATGAGAATAATGTATGATTTACTTTTCTTTGATATATGGTGACACACCAAATAGGTGTTTGACGAATTGGACGGTTGATTGCAACACCTCAAGTCATATGCGACATGACTCAAGGAGTTACACATATAGTCTAGGTTGATCCCTTATTCACACAATGGATTAAAAATTATTATCATCTCAGGATCACATCATCTTATTATTTTTTCAAATATTTATTTTTGTATTTATAGTTTTATTTTGGATCTAATAAAATAATAATAATGAATTAACTGATATAATGAGGCAGTGATACAATGGATATTTTATATTTATTTCATAGTCAATTGTGTGTGATATCACATAGTAGGTTATTATATGATATCAAATTTTTCCATTTCATCATGTTAGAATAAATCCATCAATGAAATATTACTTCAAAAATTCCTTCCATTATTGGAATTTGACTTAACCGAGTTTACATGGTGCTCGATTAGACTATGTTGTGTGTGTCTCCTATAACAAGGGACCTCTTATGAGATGATTGGGTTGAAATAACTGAACTGGGTGGAAAATTAATATGAAAATCTATCCTGCTACATCATTATAGGATGTTGTGGTGAAAATCATATTTACCATTTTAGATGTTGGGTCTTCACTCAACAAATCAAGGAGCCAAGATTTATTACAGTTGGATAGTATAATGCCTACCTTGAACTCTCTGTGTAGTTTCTGAGTAAAATCCAATAGAATATGCGGTGAGGTACAAGGATACATTCTATTAAAATTATTACGAATGAACATATTCCTAATCTATTATAGAGTTTTTCTAAAGTTAGATAAAATAGGGGGAGATAATTATTTATCTAATTAATTAATAAATAATGTATAAACATGTAATCAATATAATAGTATTAATATGTTATACATTATTTTTTAAGAAAATAGAATGAAATTCCAGTATAAATACAATGATAATTATTAGAAAATATAAATTTAATAACCGCCATGAATTTCCAAAGTGTAGTATTGTTTCTTTCGCACAATACAACGATATTGGGAATTCATGATTCTGGTGTCCCCAATACTTGATAATCCACATCAAGTAGAGATGGTGTTTAAAATTCGTAAATGCGGGAAATGTATAGGGAATATAATTGTGATGTAATTTTGAAATAATTAACATCTTATGTCAATTAAGGATAATAAATCATGACATCGATGATATAACACATGGTCTCATCTATGTGAAACATACATAGAGAATGTGATGTGAGATATTAATGGATCATATAATCGTGGATATTTGTAGATATGAAAGGAGGATAGTGATCACTTTAATAAATCCCATTCTAATAGAATTTGTATCCATTTTGTCTTGTTTTTTTAGTATTACAAAAATAATTGTATGTGGATAAAACACATCATACCATTTATGTAATGGTTCACTATGAAATATAAACATTAAAAAATGATAATATATCATTCTTATTGTAAATACTTTTAATGAGAAGGGAGAAAGAAAAATGGAAAGTATAATTCCAAAGGATACTTCGCAATTTAATTCAATGAATATAGGTACTAAACATTAATCTATTTTAATCTCTTGGAATAATTCATTGAAATTATAAATACAACGAAAAGAATCCAAAAATAATATAATCGCTTCTTGTTCGTATTTTTTCAATAATTATTTGTATTTTTTTTTATTCATGGGTATTAAATAAAATAATCAAATACCATATATTTATATGATTTCAAATACCATGCATATAAATTTTGTGATAAGTATGGTGTATTTTACAAGATACTAAGAATGGGTGGTTCCTAAGTCAGTAGGGAGAATCACAGAACTTTTAATTGGTACATCTAATGATTAAATTAAAAAAATTATTGAGTATAACCCAAAAATTTATATCACACTTCTTCAAGACAAAACGTTATTTTAGTCCATGTTCTTGAATGAATTTTTTTGTGGTGTCACAAAATCCACAAATAGATCAATGATACATGAATTATAGGCAATACCTAATAAATATAAAATGTACAGCTTATTTATTAGGTTGTGGAATGATAATTCGTATTCAAGAAAAATTAAAAGTGGACTTCATGTATATACCGAGAATGTATTTAGACAATTTAGATCTAAAAACCTTAGTTATTATTGTCTTAAATTGTAATTTTTTGGGACCTAGAAATGATTACATATATATTTATCCCACAAATCATTCAAAATTAGTTTTTCTAGAGAGATTGATCTATTTATATTGTAATATATTTGTATGTATACATAATATGATTCAATAATGTGTTAATGGAATTTGAACATGTCATATGGTATATTAATGGTAAGAAGATATGATATTCATTAGAATGGTGTTTCAAAAATATATGGACTTTGAATTCATGGATTGATATAATATATGATAGAGTAATTCTAAAGTGAAAATTACCATGTCCACATTAGTTCTATGATGATAATAAGGAGGATCGATGATATGAATTAAATTTTAAAATTTATTAAAAATATAGAATGGATCAATTTATAAACACACATTTCATTATAGACATAAGAGTCATGATGTATCTAAAAGGAGCATCAATGTTAAAAACTAATCTAGGGAAGATACTTCCATATTATGAGGGATTCATTTTGAATAACAATGTTATCCCACCACCATATGTAAAATATCATGAAAAAAATATATCATATGATATATAGTATGATGGAAATAAATTATTTCATAAAAAAAATTTCTTGGATGCGATTAGTTTAGAAGGAAATAAAAAGACACGAATCAGAACAAATACAATGATCATGGAAACAAATTAATAAAAAAATATCCTAGAATATTACAAAAATAATAATGACTAAAATGATTTTTTATGTTATACAATATATTTCTATAAAAGGAATATCATTTTTATCTGATATTGTGGGAGCCAAATTAACATTGGTTTGGTCAATGTTGAAGATACACAAGTAGTTGGCATTGGAACTAATTCCAATAGTGCTTGTTGAAGAGGAATTCTTAAGAGACACATACACTATAGGAAATATAAAACCATGGTATCCATCTTATATTCACCAAATATGGTGGCAAAAAATCATTAATAGATATAATTATGATGACAAATAAATATATTTAATTAAGATTCAATTAACAATATTAATTAAAATTTATTGATGGATTCCGTGTATCAAGGAACATGGGGATTATCTTTTTAAATATAGTGGTGGGTATTTATGTGGAAATATACATGTATTGTACAAAAACCATAATAATAATTCTTGGTTGGTAATACCAAGTCGGTATGCCTAAATAAGTTAGTATTTAGCTCGTTAAAGCTAATTTATATTATAATTTAATTATAAATTGGATGTGAGTACAAACTTTCATAGAAGGTTTCTATATGATGAAACTTGTAAGGGACATGGAAATAAATGAATTCGAATTAGGGTTCACATTACAGTAATATAGTTCAATATAAAATTAACTAACTAGATCATAGAATATTCATTTTGAATGAATATTTTCCATTTCTGTAACAGAGGATAGTGAGAGTTCCATAATTTTCCATTTAAAATTTCATTAGTAACATATGGAAAACAAAAATTTGAATTATTTTTTGTTAAGATAATGGGAAATTTCATTCTCGAGTGATCTACATAATGTAGAAAGGTATTATCTAAGGATAATTTTGTACTAATATAGATGTAATAGTTTCTTAGACCTGCTCAATCATACATATACTTGTTGTATTTAAATTGAAAATACATCAATATGGAATTGACTCCAAAGCCTCATGGAATAAATCTCTCCAAGATTATGTGTATGATATTTGTGAGGATATTGATGTACTGGGGGAAATTCCATAAATATAAAAATGGATAATTCATTTATTACAATATATATACAATAAATTTTATTTTCATTCTAAAATCTATTATCATAAAATGTTACATATATCCAAAGGAATTTTAAGGAATGTAGTCATAACAATCCAATTTCACATGGATACGTACAAAGGATATATACCTTAATATGTGGAGGGGAATGGATACAAGTTTTGATGGGGGAAAACGTTTTTTGTTAGATAATTTTTTTTATTATCATATTGGCGATAATAAATGAGAAATGATAGTTCATTTGATATAGTGTTCACCATATATATGAATACCAAGTACACTGTAGGTTATGAGGAAGCTAAAAAGGTGTGTTAAATTTTCAATAGTTTTCTTCAGATCATTGAATCGGACCTATTATGTTAAGTAATATCATATTTTTAAATATGAAGCTCTTACTAGAAAATAAATCCGGTTTATTCATTTTACAAAAAGAAATAAATGTTGTCATTAAATCTCTTGCGATTTTTACTCATGGATATGTTGTCACACATAGAAGAATTTCCATGCAATAGATATGTGTCACTCCAATTTAACAAATTCCTGACTAACTAGAGACATGATCTTAATCCTGTGAGAGATAGCTTGGATGGTTATCACGAAAGATCTAGTGAATGTGGGAGTGTTATAATAATGGGTTCTCTAAACCCATTTTATCAGTACTTTAGATTAACAATTCATGGATACAGTTAGTTATACCTGATTAAAACATTCCAATATATTTTATCCATTTCTTCACCCACTATATAATTGTAGCGTCAATAAGTTAATTGTCTTACCAAAAGGTCATTAAAGATCCAATGATATAATTATAACCTCGAAATAATATAAAAATATTCTTAAATATTTTTCCAATTTTAAGGTACATCATACTGACTAGACACGGTTGATGTCTGACAATAAATTACTGGGGGCTCATATGAATATTGACATCTTCTCATTGAGTTCTCACTTGGTTATTTTTAATAGTTATAATCTCGAGGATAAACTCACCAATAAGAACACCTGATGATTGGGGTATCATTGGATATTCCAATCAATGGAGATGTGCATCGGTCTCCTAAAATGATATCATTATAAATGTTTTCTATTTTACCATAGACATTGATTCATGGAAGAAACCATGACAATGAAACAATGAATATACCATTTTTTGTGAATAATTAGTGATATGGAATTGGTCGAATGATCAAGATAGTATTTTTTTCTTCTGAGTTAAGAAAGTAATGTCTTGCACTAGGTGTATTAGGTTGCTAGAACCATCATAAAACCTTTTCTACATTAGTATATGGTAAATACATCTAGATGTAGGAAAAAATAATTAATCAAATAACGATGATGACACATGTGTGCATCTTTCATTTTGAGATATATAAAGAGAAATATATTATATTGCACAAAATATTTTCATAGTTTATTGTAACTACAGTGACTACTCGATATATCTTTATGGGACATGATGGGTTTATGGATTTATATCACTTTATTTGAATATTATTCCTGGATATAGATATAAGGGCATAATGAGTGAAACATAAAATATGCAAGAATTTTCATTATTCTAGTGAATAACAATATTTATCATGGTGCTCCCCACTATTAATGTCTAGGATTTTTCTGAGCTTGTTCGATCAAAAAAATAATAAAAAAATTGATGTTCATCATGTTTAGAATAACAAATATTGAATTTATTTATTAATTTTTTTTACTGCTATTAATTTAAATATATGAAAAAAATATTAATTGAACAGATATTATTTTAATATTCATGGTTCGTTCAATATTTTTAATAACTATGAGCCATGTTAAATGAGTTGGGAATATAACATAATATATTTAATATATATTAAAAGAATGTGATAAAACATAAATAATATTTTTGAATCATTTTATTCATCATATTTATTATTTATCACTCATTTAGTGGAATTTAATTATACGGGGTTTGGAGAACCCATTATGGGTATATAATAATTCCCTATTTATAGGAGGAGAGATGCTCTCACAAGAAACTATTCATGGTTATATCATGAGAGATAATCCTTCCACTCCAACAATATAGATAGAGAAACTCTATATCTTGGTGATCGATTTGTGTTCCCCCTCATGAATCACATGATCATCGGTGTGGTGATCATTGTGGCATTGAAGATGTTGTCTAATTTATGCTCTATCCCCTAGAATGAGCCTATCGAGGCACCCATAAATTTTTTTAAGGGCATCTAGGATATATACATGAATTTGAATTGATATTTTTCATGAATTGATCACCGATGACGAGCAGTTGACAAATGCGAGACTTCATATTTGACCATGATTTTTTGTTTAATTTTGTTATTAATCTTTTTCGTATGTGATACATGATATTAAAATAAGGAAGAACTCAAATGGAGATGATGTTGTCATGTCAACCACATGTGAAATATTTTTTAATATCCTCCCCACATTCTTTCACTACTCCCCGATAACATCCGAAACCTCTTCTCTCACATTGTTTGGATGAAGTGATAAACATGATTCTGATATGATGTGACCACGGAAGATATCTCTAGAAATGTGAAAAGTAATATTTTATTGTTTATTATAATTTTTATACTCCAAACGATTATTCAAATAGACCACTTCATGTCACTCATTCCCTTCCTGTGACATGGATTACAACAATATGTCACTGAAAAATTATACTAAAAGGCATCCAAAAATTACAGAATACCCTATTTATTACCCCTATGATAATAGAAAGTTTTATCATCAAACCGAAATAAATTACCAATAATTCATATAATCCATTCCTAAATAAGAAAAATGAATGATTAAGGTCTTATTGAATTCACCTCATCTTATTATACCATGATATAATATCAATATTCAGAAATAATAAAGCACCTTATAGCATGAAAAGGTAATAATATCAATAAAAAATTGGAAACTTATTTTTAACTAATAATTGATTCATCCATCTAAATTTAACCATGAAACAATTTTTTCAACCATCCATATCGTAGAAGAGTACCAGCGGACCCCCAATTTGATATACCATGTTGAATAATCATTTTGGGTTCTACTTCCTCTATCTAGAAATTTAGATTATAGATAACATTTGGAGAATTTAATATACAAATTGGAAATATATTAAACTACTCGTATAATATAAATATTAAATTCAACTACTCTCATAATAAATATCTTGAATAAATCATCATGTAATAAATGCCAAAAAATTAACCCAATTTGTGGATAATTTACTTGTTATAATCCATAATCACCTATTAAGAGGATGGAAATATAATTCAAAAATCCACATTGTTATTGATTATCAAGTTCATCATTACCATCCTAGACATCTCATCCCCAATTGTGAATATACCTACTAATATTATGAAATTATAAAGAAAACTATTGGTTATAATTTAAAATATTTTATTTAATGGAAGCTAGTTATTTTATTGAATGAATATAGTCAATGTCAATCATCTTATAGTTTAAATGTTACAGTTGAAATGGGTAAGCACATATCTTGTGGGGAACTCTTTAAAATAGTGACATCCCTTTGGCCAAATTCCCAAGGATTTGTTATGTGAAATAACTCCAAATAAATATTTAATATGTATCCCCATCCACCTAATCATTTTTATGGATATAAATGTATGATATTTGTTTATTCCATATAATGTAGAAACTAATTTGGATTCCACCAGGAACATAAAACAGTCTACTAATGGTTATGATCTCTTTTAAAAAGTTATACATATCGTTTAATTTAACATGTCTATCCCTGGACCCTAAGATAGTACCTAGCATCCTTTAGTAGCATTGCTCTACTAAAACTGCATATATGGTCTGGTTCCTTTTACCATGTCCACATCATTAGCCTGACGATCCACTAGTTCTCCACATTCCACATAGTGTGGTTCTATAGATCCAACTATATTACATTGAACTTGTATATATACCCTATCATCAGTTATACTAGATGTGTCATACAAAGCCTCTAGATATATATTTTTTTATAGATTATTGACATTAGACTATATCCCTGCCACACTAAGGATTAATTTTGACCTTCATATCTTACTCGTGACAGAACAAAAAAAATAGCCCGTGTGCATACCAAAGATGCCCCTTCCCTAGTATGTTTTATAAAAGAAATTCTTCTTGTCATTGTATGCTACAATTCTTATCCATGATAATGAACCCACCTATCCTATAAATTGAAAATCCATCATATTTCATTTGTGTATAATTGAATAATTCACATCCATAAAAATAATAATTAATGAAAATACATTCACCTAAGATAATATAGAATACCTAATACCATCATCAAAAAAAAATATACAATGGTAAACTAATAAATTCGTGGAGCAAGTTCTTTACGGTGGAGATCATAGATTCATTTTCAGTTTTATCTTTGTAACATATCATCTATATCTAAATGTTTGAAGTTATTATTTTTATTATCCATAAAACACTCCATGAAAATGTAGTAAAATTTTATATATTTGATGTTACATAAAACCATCAACCAATATTGATATACCTCAGTTATGATGCACCCCCATATCTAGGTATATCCACAAACCATATAGGTTACACATCTCACCTTAAAATATGGAGACATACATGAATTCGCAACGATCGTGTGAATAACTTCTAAAAAAGTGTTTTTCAGCCTATGGACTCCTTCAAAAATGTATTTTTGGTAGGTTTTATGTCTAAAACACACATTACAATAGTTTTGTGGTTTACATATCCTATAAAGGTCAACATGTGGACTAAAATATGATGATAAAACCCACTCTCTATATAAAATAAGTCCCTTGTATAGGTAAAATTAGTGGTAAAGTGGGAGGTGATACAAGTTCCCCTTCATGAGGAAAACATGGTGGATATGGTATCGCCACCTAATGAGAATTGACATATCAAACATTCAAGAACACTAAATAATTACATCACTAAGGGATGTATCAACAATGTCATAATATTTATTTTAACACAAAACAATACCGGATTTCATTAAATATAACGAATGAAATAATATTCACTAGGACTCAAAACTAGAGATAACAAAATTCATAAGTGGATTTAATTACATAAATTATTTAAACACTCTTATTTGGATAACTAATTTGTTAATTTATTTTACTTCATCAATTACTTTTGTTACATGAAACAATGAGTTTAATTGAAAAAATGTTCACTATTAATTTTTAATTCATATGATTGTTATCACATAATAATTAGAATGAAGGTTACTAATTAGATTAAATAAAATATGTTAATATATAATATATATAAAGAAGTGATTATATGATTAAAATCAATTATTAATTAATATAAATACCAATTTAAAATAAAGAAATTTTTTTTTTGGAAAAATATTTTTATGCACACATATCCATTTTATCATAATAAATTAATTAATAATAATTTATTGAATTATTTTCATGAAATAAATATATAATATATTTAATAATTTTCTTAACAAACAGTTTAGTCATTTTCTATGCATGACATAATAATAAATCAAATTTTACACCATACATTGTATTTTTCTTAAATGTATTTTGATTGAATTTTGAATAATTATTTTTAAAATAAATCCTCCCATTTGAAGAAAATTTATTTTGAAAAAAATGAAATTAATTTTTCATATCATCATGTGAAAATTATCACTGGGTGAATTTAGGAGAATATTATAAGAAGATTAAATGTACAAATGAATTATTCAAAACAATAGGTTTTATTATGATTTTTCATTTCATATAAATAATAAAAAAAATATAAAATTTGTATTATAATGGTTTGGATGTAAAAATATTTCAATTTTATATGATTTAATTAAATCTGGTACTCTCCAATCAATTCCATATAGAGTTTTTTTTGTTTATTATTTTTATATGTATGAATACTTAATCGTTAAAATGAAAGTATGTCGTCATGTATTTAGGTTTAATGTTTTATTTAATTATGAAACAATAAAGAATTGAACATGAAAAAATTACCATATTTTGAATCATGATTATTAAAATAGCCAAAACTATTCAAAAAAATTTCAAAATAATAAATACTAAAAATAGTAAAAATTAATTCCCACAGTTATGGTTACAATGGTTTTATGAGGGGTTAAAATAAAAATATATGAAATTAAAATTATATTAAACAAGTCCAATTCAAATTTTTATCCATATTTCGATATTATATCTTAATTGAAAAAAAATATTCTATTTTTTATCTGTGTGTTATGTGAAAATGTGGGTACACATATTTATTTTCAAAAATTCCAACAGTGTCATATCCCCAACATAAAAGTTGTCCCCCATCTCATCTCCTCTTAACAATTTCAAAACAAACTGGTTTAGAATATTTCAACTCATTATACGTAAATATATAACTCAAAACATCCTATATCTATTTTTATGATCATAAATCTATCTTAGTATATTGTTTTGTGAAAAATAAAAGAGGTTACTCGAAGGAGAGGTAAAGTTCTTAATAGTGTGTTTTGCGTTATTTATTTTTCCATATTATGAATTTATTTTAAACCAAGATGAAATTATAAAATCTTTATATAACATATATTAATTTATTTAATATTATTGGGATGACATATTTCCATCCCCTCTTCCCTCGAATGGGAAACAAAGACATCACACATGTGTACCCTGGCTTACAACCTTGTGAGTCAAAGTTACCTGTTTTCCATGAACTCCATTCATTGTTGGTTATGATGGTTAATATAATTATTATATATTATATTTTTTAAATATTTATAAATATCTAAATGTAATATCACATATACCGATTTTAAATTTCATTCGATGGGGGATACAATAACATCACTCATGGGCAAGACATGCTACTACCTCGTGAAGCGATGTAATTTTTTTTTCACTAATGATTTTAGTGGATGTTAATAAGGATAATTTAAGAGAATATATTTGAGTTAAATGAAATGAACATACTTATATAAATATAATATCTCATTTAACTTCATATCACCATACTTGTTATGTAAAATTAGTGGTCCATGTGTACGATATACTACCTTCTTCTGAACCATTGTGATGTGTTTTTCAGATCAGTTTTACTATGATGGTAAAAAAGATGGATTATATATATATATAAGGATAATTATTATCAAAAAATTAATAATTATTTACCTTTATTTATTTTTATTTGTTAGATAAATGATGCAACGTTCATGTATTTGTATGACCCATCGTCTCCGTAAACGGTTCTCTTCATTCTCATTTATAAAACAATAATGAGCGATTTTATATATTTACATAATATAAATATATTATATATATATATATAATGTTTAAATTTGTATGATCTCGGATCTTCGTTTCAGGTATGTCCTTCCTTTTTCTGTTGTTTTTTAGGAAAATAACGTTTCTGGAAATTTTTGAAGTACACGTCATGTACATTCTGGGAACATGCCGTGTACTCTTTTCCCACTTGAATCCGTGTCTGGCCATGTCCTGGCCACACACATTGTGTGTAGGGGTGACGTGGATGCCGATTTTTTCGTATTATTGAAAGACCTAGTACAGGCCGTGTACTCTAGAAGTACACATCGTGTACTTTTTTTCACTAAATGGACCGGGGTCGCACCCGATCGCCATAAACATCTTCTTCTAGGGCTGGATCGACCGAGAGACACCATACAACCACGAAACTTCTCCAGATTACCGATCATCCATCTGTTGGCCGATTCAAGTGTCGTTGATTGCGTTGGAAACATAGAGGTGAGTTCTTCCTTTTTCATGAGTTTCATTCCTTGATTCTTCTTCTTTCTCAAGTTATTGTGGGTTGAGATTTTTGTACATTTAGTCAGATGTATGATGTTCAAGGGAGAATCAGTCATTGTGGTTCAAGTATATCGATCTCCTAGGATCAAGGTAGGTGTTTTGTGCCTTACTGTTCAAAGTAATTGATTTTTGTGTGAAAATTCCACCAATACCAATGAATGAGGTATTGCGTGTTTACCTTTTTCCACTAGTTGTTTTCCAACCATTCTTGTATGCATGTGTAGAGGTAAATTAATCATATTATAGGATATTTTTTTTGTGCATGGATGTTTTTCCCATGATTTTCTATGTTAACAACCATTGGGTCTTGTTAGCCTTTGGCCGTTATGACTGTTTCCATGCCTTGTGTATATAGGATGGAGTGTTTTTCTTTAAATTTTTATTTCCTTGTAGACTATTTAGACATGTATCTATATAGGTTTACATTGGATAGCCAGGTAGCACTATATGTTTACTTGGGCCTTATAGAATTATTATTCACTGACTGGAACGGGGCTGAGAGAACCTGGTGCTATAGACTATAAGGGATGGACCGAGTGAACATCCTAGAGAGTCCTTGACATTATAGACTATAGGAGGCTAGACCGAGTGAGCTTCCTCAGTGAGTATTAGACATTATAGGCCACAGGGGATTGACCGATGGAGCTTCCAAGTGTGCATTCAGATAATATAGACCACATGAGGGTAGACCGAGTGAGCTTCCTCATAGAGTCGTACCTTGTTTGATTTCTCTTTAAGAACCTTCCCATTCTAGAGGGGGAATTGACCGAGTGAGCTTCCTGAATGAGTATGTGGTATATCTGAGGATATAGAAGGAATGGAACGAGATAGCTTCCTTAGAGAGTCTCTAGACCTTGGGGCTAAGAGGGTTAGACTGCGTGATCCTATTCAAAGATTCCCTGACTACCGTATACTATAAGGGGAATTGACCGAGTGAGATTCCCGAGAGAGTCTCATGAATTTGTATGACCAATCCATAGGGGTTATACTGGGTGCAATTCCTAGAGGGTTGTGGTACTTCTTAGTTAGGGCCAGAGGGGATGGCTGCGGGTATATCCCAAACATTTTCCTGTTGTGTTAGCTATTTTTCTTCACTATTGTTGTTTGTGGTTGATTTGTATTGTGTATAATCCAGTTTACTGCCTATTGCTTTGCTGTTATTGTTTACTGCTTACTGTACTTTTACCTGCCATATACTCACTGACTGTTTGGCACAGATCATTGGGTGGTTGCCTTCTAGGATTTTATCTGACACCCTATTTTTCCATGCTTATGGTCCCAAGCAGACTATTTTGTTGTAGGTATAGACAAGGGAAAGTGCCCTTCGACATCTGGTACTTGATAGCATGGAGCAGGAGAGCAAGGCACCAAGCTTGGGCTTGTGACGCTGAGGATATGTTTTTCTTTTCTTTTGTACTTGTTTTGATATTGTGGTGTTTTCCAGCATTGTGACATTTTTGGATGCTTTCCTATATATGTATTTCGCAACATTCCATATATTCATATGTTCTCAAGTTTGTTGATTTAGTCTTCCACTATTTATTATTTTTGGTTATTCACTTCTTCCGCTATCACATGATTATTTATTTCCGTTGTGTACTCTGCCAATGATGGCATAGTTTCCCCAATATCACACCCAAGTCCCTCACTGCTATTTTGCAGCCACTGGAGTTTGGGGAAATTCACTTGAGGCCATGTGACCAACTGGGTATGGGGCGCCTTTTGGTGGATTCCAGAACCAGGACCATACAAAGTGGTATCAGAGGAGTTCATTTCTACTGCTTTTCTGTTTGGAGACTTTAGCTAGGGATAGGACGGATTCGGTACACGGTAATATGCTATGCCCAAGAGTAGCTAAACCGTGTACAGGGAAAAGACATACTATCTCATTTTTTACTGTTTTCTAGTTTTGAGATTTTACGGTTGATATGATTTCATCTATAGTGATTCACATTCCTTGTGATATTATTGTTTTGATATTTCGGTTCTATTTCTGTCGCAACCTGATGAGATTATGGAATTCCATCTCATGCATCATATAGGCACTTGTTATAAATCACATGCCATGCATTCTTACCATGCCATCTAGGGTGCATTAGAGATTCCATGTTGTGGTGATAAACTCTGTGTAGATTATGCATGTTGTTGTGATTGATGTTTGATATAATCTTTGCAGTTTGATAGAGAAACCGTTTTTTTATACATTGGTTAAAATAAATGCCAAATTTTGGTTCATGAGGTGTTATGGGCCCTCATTAATTGGAACTTGGTGGATCATGATCTTGTTTTCTCTTGTACATGACTATAAGAGATTCCAAGCATTGATTCACGGGGAGAATGGGCCCTCACAGATCATAATTTGGCTCCTCTTTGCCTTGTTTTCAGTGTTTCTGGGCTTCTGTGCAGTTTTTGAGCTACTACCTAGAAAAACCCAAAATACACGGTGTGTAATTTCTAGATACACTCCCTGTAGTTTTCTGGCCATGTCACAAACCATGTGAGCAGAAACATGGTGTCGTGAAAATAACTTCAGGAACACGAAGTTTATGGTAGGTGCACGCTGTTTAGTTTAGAGTCGTGTACCCAGTCGTGTCACTAACAACACGGGTCGGGGAAGCTCGAGTAGAACATGTCGTGTGGATAAAGAACACGCCGTGTAGTTTTGTCCCAGGTACCCTGCCGTTTCACGAACAACACGGGTCGGTGTTATCTTCTCCTATACATGCATTGTTTGTTTAGAACACGCCGTGTAAGGGTATCCGTGTAGACGACCGTGTAACTAACAACACGGGCCACTGAGACCGTGTCTAGTATATGTCATGTCCCTAGGGAACATACCATGTAGTATGGGGTTTGATTGGATTTTGTGGGTTAGTTGTGTAAGGAGCCTCAGGTTGGGGATTAGAGTTCAAGTACACACCGTGTGTGGGAATAACACACTATGTAGTTTGGGGTGTTACACGACCAGTTTTGGCAGGAGTAAACGCCCATGTTAAAGGCTAAAGAAGAAACGACATGTAGTTTTTATACACGCCATGTAGTCGTGTTTTGTAATATTTTATAGTTTTTTTCCCTGTTCCTATTTTTACTCCTGTGTTTTAAGTATTTGTTAATCCTGATCTAAGGTGTGCTTTTGATCTTTTAGAGCTATGCCTCTGAGACGTCCTTCAGTCATACGTCAGTTGCCGGACGGTGACCAGACACAGGATATGGCCGATTAGGAACCTCCTGTTGATCCTCCTGTTGTGACAGCCTTGGCAACAGTAGTTATACCCATCATAGGCACCGATTTGTAGTTCAGGGAGGACTTCATGAGGATGATGCAGTCTTTTTAGGGATCACATCCTCCTGCCCCATCGATGGCTGAGTTGATGAGGGTTTTTTAGTAGCATCATCCTCCTACTTTCTTAGGGGATGGAGGACCCTAGGCTGCAGAGTCGTGGTTCGAGGCCACCCTAACTATCATTGAGCATCTGGAGATACCCCCAGAAAAGAGGGTAAATTTGGCCACCTATATGCTCTGAGACACTTCCAAGAGGTGGTGGGTGGTGATCTCACAGTCAGGGTGCCAGCAAGGTATGTCATGGGATTAGTTTTGATGCACCTTCTATGACTGATTCTATCGGGAGACCCTGAGGGCCGATCGAGCCTGGGAGATTATGAGTCTGATGCAGGGTACTCTTTCTGTTATGGAGTACTCGTCTCGCTTCACTGAGCTGCATTGTTTCACACAAATTACAGAGGGTGATGAGTTGTTTCTTGCTAGGATGTTAGAGGAAAGTCTCAAGTAGGAGATCCATTCCTTGGTTAATACCTTCCAGTTTACTTCTATATCCTCCATTGTTAACCCGACGCTAATTACTGAGTGCAATCTGAGGGATTATGGAGCAGTGATCCAGGGAATTTTGACATCTAGAGCTGGTGTTCCTCCTACAAACAGTAGGAAGCATCACAGAGAGTCTTCTCGAGGAGATTGGGGTTCGTGGGATAAGTCTTATGGCAGCCATGTTATATGCTACCAGTGCGGTAGGAGAGGGTATACTAGGCCTCAGTGCCAAATAGATCGTATGGGGTGCCGATCTTGCGGCAAGATGGGACATCTTCAGAAATTCTATCAAATATTCTCACCTTCAGCTGGTGGTAGGGTTTCCTCTATGACCCCGCATTCTAGAGATTCTTCACCAGTTTCCCACGAGTGTGGGAACTGGATTTCTTCTAGCCGTTTGGGCCGAGGTGGAGGTCGCGGCCATGGTGGTCAATCACAAGGTCACCAGTGATAGCAGAGTGGATTAGCTCAGAGCGGTCAGCCAGTGGCGCAGGGCCGTGGTGCATGCCAGTCCTTCACCATAGAGTAGACCTATAAGTAGCAGGATCTCGGGCCTTCTACAGTTTGACGTACGATCTTAGATGCCACAATTTTATCTTCACATCTTTTTGATACTGGTGATTCCCATATCTTTATCTCTGTTTCAGTCGTAGAGAGCCTTGGGCTCTATTTCTTTTCTTCTGCCGGCTCATGGATACTAGACACACCTTTGAAGACAAGGACATCTAGCATAAATTAGTGCAGAGAGTAACCTATTGAGGATGTGAGGTGTCACTTCTTATGGGACCTCTATGTCCTATATATGTCGGGCTATGATGTCATTCTCGGGATGGACTGGTTGGTTCCTTTCCAGGCGGCCATCGATTGTTCTCCCCGTAGGGTGAGTTTCATATCACCAAAGGGCATGTCTTTTCTTCATAGAGGTGAGTGGGATGTTAAGGAGGGTATAATTGGACCATTGCATCATGGGCTAGGGAATGTTACATCCCATATTGCCAGTAGTTATTTGGATGACCAGGGGACTTCACAGTTTGGCTTTTCCCCAGTGTTGGATCTTTTGCGGGATGTCATTCCAGATGACGTTTCAGGTTTGTCTCCGGAGTGTGTGGAAGAATTCTAGATTGAGCTCATTCAATGAGCACCACCGGTGTCCATTAACCTTTATAGGATGGCTAGACCTAAATTGTAGGAGCTCAAAAAGTAGATGGATGAGTGGCAGTAAAATGGTTTCATCCGACCTAGTAATTCTCCTTGGGGTTTGTCTGTCCTATTTTCGAAGAAGGCAGGTGATACCCTCTAGCTTTGTGTGGATAATCGGATGTTGAACCAGTTGATGATCAATAACTTATATCCCTTTCCAATGATAGATGACCTATTTGATCATATTTGGGGAGCCCAGGTGTTCTCAAAGAGCGACATGAGGTTCGGTTATCATCAGTTGTGCCTTAGACCATCAGATATACATCTAACATCCTTCAAGGGATGGTATGGTCAATACAAGTACACAGTCATGCCGTTCGGTCTCACAAAAGTTCCTGTAGTTTTCATGGAACTGATGAACCGAGTGTTCCAACCGTACTTGGACTCCTTTGTGGTGGTTTTCATGGTCGACATCTTGTTGTACTCTCACACTCGAAATGACCATGCCATAGATCTTGAGATCATTCTGAGTACACTGAGAGAGCATCATTTATATTTTAAGCTCTAGAAATTCCACTTTTGGATGGATCAGATTCACTTCTTGGGTCATGTTATCTCAGAGACAAGAGCTTTAGTGGACCCATAGAAAGCGAGAGTTTTAGATTCCTGGGAACAGCCGAAGAACGTCTTTGAGGTGAATAGTTTTCTAGGGGTGTCTGGATACTAAATGCATTTCATACATGACCTCTAGTTCCTAGAAGCACCGTTGAGAGGTATGACCAAGAAGGGGGTGATGTTTTATGTTCAGATTCTTGTGAGTATGCATTTTTGGAGCTGAAGGGGAGGTTGACGTCAGCATCTATACTAGTATTTCCAGAGCCTGGCAAGGGCTACACTATTTACTGTGATGCTTCAGGTATTGGGCTAGGAGATGTGCATATGCAGGGAGATGGAGTCGTTGCGTATGGGTCTCAGCAGTTGAGGCCACACGAGAGGAATTACCATACACACAATCTGGAGTTGGTGGATGTTGTTCATGCCTTATGATGTTGGAGACACTACCTTTTGGGAGAGAACATTGTGGTTTTCACTGAACACAAGAGTCTCAAGTATATCTTCCCTCAGCATTATCTGAATCTGAGACAGTGTAGGTGGGTCGAGTATCTTCAGTCCTTTGACTTCGAACTCACCTACACGCCGGGATAGGCCATTACATTGGATGATGCGTTGAGTAGAAGAACTCAAATTTAGGTAGTTCAGGAGGCCGACAGTGAGTGGCAGCTGATGGATCTGTTCTCTGAGATACACATGGAAGTGCATGACAGTTAGGGACATACTGTCCTATATTCTGTAGTTGTTACCACTAAACTTCTTGATTGGGTATGGATGAGGTAGCTATCAGATTCGGAGTCCTTAGTCCTGCGGGAGAGTGTGTCAGGAGGGGACCCTTTTCCTGGATGGACAGTGGTCAAGGATGAGATCTTAGATTTCCTAGTATGCGTATGGGTTCCAGCAGACATACGCGAGGAGCTGATGCGGGACTTTCATTCCTCAGTTTGGGCAGTTCATCCTGGCATCACCAACATGTTTCATGATCTACACCGCCAGTATTGGTGTCCAGGTATGAAGAATGATGTTTCTTGTTTTGTAATGAGATGATCTACTTGTCAGTAGGTGAAAGCAGAGAATCAGCGACCGGTAGGACATTTACAGAAGTTACCCATTCATGAGTGGAAGTGGAGTGATGTCGTGATGGACTTCGTGACTGGGTTACCGAGGTCACCTCGGGGGAGTGATGTTGTCTGGGTTTTCTTCGATAGACTTATGAAGGTTTCACACTTCTTGCAGATCAAGGAGACCTTAAGTGTTGATGATCTGGGACGACTATACATACGGGAGATTGTATGTCTACAGAGAGTTCCACACTCCATTGATTCAGATAGGGATATGCGATTTACCTCTCGGTTCTGGTTGCGACTTCAGAAGGCTTTGGGTACATAGGTATTTTTGAGTACATCATACCATCCCAAGACTGATGGCCAGTCTAAGCGCATGATCTAGGTGCTTGAGGATATGCTCTGATCTTTCATTCTACACTTCGGTGGTTCTTGGGAGAATCATATTCCTATTGTAGAGTTCTAATACAACAACGGTTTTTAGGCGACCATTAAGATTGCACCTTATGAGGCTTTTTACGGTAGGCCATGCTGATCACCTTTATGCTGGCTGGTGGCAGGAGAGGCAGATCTGCTGGGACCTTGTCTTGTTCAGGAGAACTCAAAGTAGATAGAGTTTATTCGGAAGAGGATGGCTACAGGACAGTATCGACAAAAGTCATATGCTGATTATTGGAGGTGACCTCTGGAGTTCGAGGTCAGAGATCATGTTTTCCTGCATGTCACACTGAGGATGGGATAAAAGAGGGTTTAGAGACAGGGTATGATTTTACCACGGTACATCGGGCCGTTTGAGGTTTTGGAAAGAGTTGGGACAGTTCCATATCTGTTGCAGTTACCTCAGAGGTACCAGTCCATGCACGATGTCTTCCACGTCTCTCAAATCCGACGTTACTTTTCAGACCTCTCACATGTACTTCATCCCAAGGAGGTTGAGCTCGAATAAGATGCATTGTTTGAGGAGAATACCATCCGGATTGGGGATTGTAGTACAAAGGTTATCCTGGGTCGGTTTTTTCTTTTATTACGAGTGCTTTGGCAGCATGGGAGAGTACAGGACGAGACCTGGGAGAGAGAGGCTGATGTACGATCGCAGTGGCCAGAGCTGTTCAGAGGTTCTTATTCTACGCCTCTCTACGGAAATTCGGGGATGAATTTATTTAAGGGGGGAAGTTTGTAAGAACCCTAATCTACTTTTTAGGTATATCCTTCCTTTTTCTGGAGTTTTTGAGGGAAATAAAGTTTCTGGAAATTTTTTAAGTACACGTCGGGTACTTTATGGGTACACGCCGTGTACTCTTTTCCTGCTCGAAGTCATGTACTGGCTGTGTCCGGGCCACACACATGGTGTGTAGGGGTAATGTGGAGTCCAATTTTTGTGGAGTACGGAATGACATGGTACACACCATGTACTCTAAAATTACACGCCGTGTAATTTCTTTTTTTTCACTACATGGAGTGGGGTCACTCCTGATCGCCATAAACCTCTTCTTCTAGGAATGGTTTGACCAAGAGACGCAGTAAGGCCACAAAACATCTCCAGATTCCCGAGCCTCCATATTTTGGCTGATTCGACCATCGTTGATAGCGTTGGAACCACAGTGGTGAGTTCTTCTATCTTCTTGAGTTTCATTCCTTGATTCTTCCTCATTCTCAAGTTGTCGTCGGTTGAGTATTTTGGAAGTTTTCTCAGATCTATGATGTTCAAGGTAGAATCAGTCATCGTGGTCCAAGTATATCGATCTCCTAGGATCGAGGTATGTGGTCTGTGCCTTAAAGTTCAATGTCTTTGAGTTTTGGGTGCAAATTCCACCAATACCCATGAACGGGGTATTGCATGTTTACCGTTTTTTCCTTTTTGTTTTCCTGCCTTGCTTGTATTATTGTGTAGAGGTAAATTAATCATGTTAGAGGATATTTTTGTTGTGATTGGATGTTTTTCCCATGCTTTGATCTATTTACGACCTTTGGGTCTTGTTAGCCTTTGGCCGTTATGACTGTTGACATGCCTTCTGTTTATAGGATGTAGTGTTTTTCTTTACATGCTTGTTGCCCTCTAGACTATTAAAAAAGTAGCTCTATAGGTGTACTTTGGTTATCCATGTAGCTCTATAGGTGTACTTGGGCCATATAGCATTATTATACACTAACTGGAATGGGGATGAGAGAACCTGGTGCAATAGACTATATGGGATAGATCGAGTGAAAATCCAAGAGAGTCTTTGACATTATAGACTACAGGAGGGTAGACCGAGTGAGCTTCCTCAGTGAGTCTTAGAAATTATAGGCCATAGGGGATAGACCAAGAGAGCTTCCCAGAGTGCCTTCAGATATTATAGACTACATGAGGGTAGACCAAGTGAGCTTCCTCAGAGAGTTTTACCTTGTTTGATTTCTCTTAAATAACCTTCACAGGCTAGAGGAGGAATTGACCGAGTGATCTTCATTAGAGAGTATGTGGTATACCTGTGGATATAATAGGAATTGACCGAGATAGTTTCCTCAGAGAGTCTTTAGACCTTGGGGCTAAGAGGGTGATACCGTGTGATCTTCTTCAGAGATTCCATGAGTACCCTACACTATAAGGGGAATTTACCGAGTGAGATTCCCCAGAGAGTCTCATGAATTCGTATGACCAAGCTAGAGGGGTTAGGCTGAGTTCACTGCCCCAGGGTTGTGGGACTTCATTGTTAGGACCAGAGGGGATGGCTGTGGGTACTTCCCAAAGGTTTTCCCATTGTGTTAGTTGTTTTACTTCACTGCTACTATTTGTGGTTGATTGTTGTGGTGTATCATCCTGTTTACTGCCTGTTGCTTTGCTATTGTTGTTTACTGCTTACTGTACTTTTACCTGCCATATAGTCATTGACTTTTAGGAACAGTTCTTCGGGTGGTTTCCTACTGGGATTTTATCTCACACCCTATTTGGGCCATGATTTTTGGCCCACACAGACTATTTTGTTGCAGTTATAGATAAGGGAAAACGCCCTTCGACTTTTGGTACTTGATTTCTTAAGGAAGGAGAGAAAGATACAAAGTATTTGCTTGTGATGATGAGGATATTTTTTTCTTTTCTTTTTTACTTGTTTTGGTACTGTGGTGTTTTCTAGTATTGTGACTTGTTTAACTACTTTCCTAGATATGTATTTCTCATCATTACATATATACACATGTGCTCCAGTTTGTTGATTTAGTCTTTTGTTGTTTATTATTGTTGGTTATTCACTACTTATACTATCACATGTTTATTTATTTCTGTTGTGTACTCTACAAATGAGGGCATAGTTTCCCCACTATCACACCCAAGGCCCTCACTGGTAGTTGGCAGCCTCTGGCGTGTGGGGAAATGCGCTTGAGGCCATGTGACTAACCGGGTAGAGGTGCCTTTGGGTGGCTTTCGGAACCGGGACGTTACATAAATTATGGAAATAATTTTACCATGTTAAATTTTAGTGAGAAAAAAATTCATGAACAACAAATATTGTAAAAATTAACTAGTTATTACCTAAAATAATTAATTTAACACAAAACTATTAATAAATTAATGATAAATTGGTATATGTACTTTATATGTAATATTATATATATAATTATGGATCATAAATTTATTTATGAATAACTATATTTATTATATAGGATTATTTGAGGTGTATGAATAAATTTAATTCATTATGAAAATTGATTTCTATCTTACTTTAATTTATAGTGACACGCATACCATATTCCCCATTTGTTTATTATATGTGGGACTTATACAATTCAAACTTTTTAATTATTCATTTTAAAAATATGGGGATTTAAATATCTATGTTTTATCTTTAATTCAAGTGGTTTATTATTTTAAATTTACTAAATAGGTTTTATGTTTCAATATCAATGATTATGAATATTGTTTTGATAATGTGTCCAATGATCAAATACTATGACATACTTCTCAGGAATGTGACTAATTTTTTTCTCCTCTAGTTATTTATTTAGAATAAATTTATTTATTTAATTTTCCATGAATTTTTTACTCACCATAGAATAAATATATTTTTATAGAATAATCGAAATTATTTAACTCTTTGGTGGGAAATTATTTTTCTTTCATATAAATATTTTTTTGAATAATTATTTGAAATATTTTTAAAAATATCTTATGATGATTTAATTTCATTCCAACACATATATTATTTTTAAAAAAAATTATAATTAATCATCTTTTTATTTAAAAATAATGATCTTTTAATTTTGTTAAAAAAATATGAATTGAATCATTATTTTATAATTGATGACATAAATATAAATTTAATCATTTATGAAAATTATGGTATTATAATAATCGTTTTTTGGATCCTAATAAATTTTTAATCAAAATTATTTAATTATTTTCTATGAATTGAAAAAAAACATTAAATGGGGATAAGAAACATTCCTCAAAATATTTAACTGATATATAAAATATAAAAATATATTAGTATCCAACTATATTTAAATATAAATGTTTTTGAAAATTTTATATGTTATACAAATATTTTTCCAATGTGACAAGGATATATTACTATAATGTTTTCAGATATATTTAGTTATTTATTTATATGATTTTATGGATTTTTTCAACGAAAAAGATTTTGAACATTTTCTATGTTTTAAAAAGTGTTTTCAAGGTGTATTGATTATTTTCATCAAATGTGATAACAAATATTTAATGTCTCCTTTCTTTTCATTCAAGGATATTCTAAAATTTAGTCCTTGGAAAAAAAATTAATTTTTTTAAAATAAAATTTATAGTATATTTTCCCAATGAAATGTTTCAAGTATTATTTGAAAGTAAATTTCTATCCATCGTGATGTAATTTTACGTTACATATGTGTTTATTTGGATCTGATACAATGATTCTATCCTTATAAATTTTTTGGATCATTATGTTTCAGGATTTTGGTGAAATAATGTTTAGAAATCCCATTCTTATTCCTTAGCATGCGAAATGATGAAATGATTATGAATCCGTTTTATTTTATATATGTTATGAAATGGTGAAATATTTATGAAACTCATATAATTTAATTGGCTTAGATATGATGAAGGATTAATTATCATGTGACATACATATGTATGATATTCATTATGTGATGGGTGAGACCTATATTTCCCTCTAATAAATTAGTTATATAATGATATATCAGGGAAAAAATGGAATGGAGAGTGAATTTGGATAGTTAAATGAAATTTTCCACAATGATTGTACTAATATTAAGCCTTCAAAATTATGAATATGTGGGGAGTGAACCTATTCTACTATGAAATCATTATAAATGAACATTGACTACTATAGAAATTATATTATATGATTGATTGAATGAAATGATTTCATGTCTTATCCAAATGTCATCATATCATGGATTATTCTCTTTGATTCCATTTTGAATCATCTATTTTGATCTTCCAGTCTTTATTCCATGATTCAATATTATTTTCCTTTATACACAGTGTATGGTTTTCAAATGTTATTATCAGGTTTCAATAACCTTAAGCTCATGTTATCTTGGTATCTCACTTATTTATCCTAAATAAGTATCTTATTTCACCCATTATTCTATTTATCCTTCCCTGATTTGAATAATGGTTTTATTTATTATATAATTATGAAGACTAAAATGTTGTAATATTTTTATTGGAGTTGTCTATGATCATTCATGAAATAAGAAAATTTCATTCTAGTCTCCAACGACAATAAACATATATGGTCCTCAAGAAAGTATTTATGTAATGTGACAAATATTTTTCAAAAACGTTGTTATATTTATATATGAAAATCACGAGTCATGATAATTGGTATCAAAATAAATGTCTAGTCATCCATTTGAGATTTGGATTGGAAAACTTTTATGAAACCTAAGAGGATATTTCCAATTATATTATAACCAACTCTTGTTATATTAGTGAAAAGATTATTTTATTTTTAAAAAAACACATCATTATATAGATATTATAGGTGGATGTGGATCAAATCAGTTATAACTAGGATTAATGACAATGAGAATGTTGTATTTGGTTTGACCCAATCATCACATGGTGTATGTAAATGTGCCTTCCTACAAAACATGTTTTACACACATGGGGCATATGATTTGGTTATTACACATTTTCATTACTAAATTTAATGATGTATTTGAATATATTATAATCATTAATAAAATATATTAATACTATGGTTACAATAATTATAAATTGTGTGTTATGATATAGACATCCCAAAAAATATATTTTAGGATTATAAGAATCTCACTTTGTTTAGTGTTTTTGAAACTGTTTTTTTATATAAGTTAATTTATAGAACCAGAAACACAGTTAATAATGAATGTGATTGAAATTTTTTGATGGCTATCCAAAGGGGATGATGACTAGGGAAATGTATATTATGATTTTTCCTAATCATTCAACCTGAAACATGACGAACAATAGTAACCTGAAACAATTCTTTGACTCAATAAATAATATAAGGATATATATCAATGAGAGATCATGATGTTGAGATGATATAAGAAATATAATCTAGTTTCAAATATGTTGAGAATATGGGGAGAAAAATTAATTTTATTTTCTAAATGGAATGAAAATATGTTTATTGATTGGTGTAGAAAGTCACATTGTAACTAATTATTGAGAAAAAACAAAAATCATAGTTAATGAAAGGATAATGTATTCCTTAAGGAATCACCAATTGATGATTTATTTAAATGTAGAATTATTAAGAATTACACAAATTCATTTAATATGGTAAATGATAAAAAATATGTTCCTCAATGATATATATGTAATGGTTTGGTTTTTGATGATTTTGAAACTATAAATGACATATTAAAGGAAAAATGTATTAGGGAATATGTTGATGAAGCCCGGATAATGATTTAATAATGAAGTGTAATGATTGAAGTGTCTATATATTTGAATTAAATAATTATGACATATAAATCATGAAACATGTAACAAATATTATGTATAATTTTTATAATATGTATTTTCAGGATTTAAGCGAATTTTATTGATGACTTAAAAAACTATTTAATAGAAAAAATATAATATGAAAATCAATGGATTAAGGGAAATATAACCCTTACTGTTCTCCTTATGTTTATATAATGATTTTTATATAGGATAAAAATATTATTGATGTGGACAAAGTAAATTTGATATTATTGATGACCTTGGAAATAATTAGCGATTTGATGATGATGTGTCTTATGTCATCACACATTGACTATTCATCATTTTTATAATTAAATAATATAATATATTATATTTGATTTTATTCAAGAAATCAGGAAAGAGTTTATTTTTTTAAATAATGTATGTTTTTTATGGGTTAATTGTTATTTGGGATTATACATTGTGTAAAAAGAATAAATGATAATGGTATTTAAATATTTTTTATTTTACATTAAGAGCTACATATTTTTTTTGGGGATTATTTATATGATAATATTATAAATTTAGTTACTATCATTACAAATTTTGGGATTTTAATATTTTTTTGGAGCAGCATGTTTAACTAATTTTTAATGGATTATACTAATCATTGATTGTTAAATTTGTGGATTTATATATTAACATAAGAAATAACAATATTTGATAAATATTAATAATAATTTGAGTTTTAATTAATATCTCTTGAGTGATTAAATGGATTTTAATTATTTTATGTTACTACTGATATATTATATTTTAATTTAAGTTAATTTAGAATGATAAAATATCCATTTCATGGAGTAGAATATTAGGTTAAAATTGATCAAAGAACATCTAAAGTATGATATTGTGATATGAAATCAAATGAAATCATGTAAGTAAATTTTATTGTGTCATAAATATTTTTATAAATGAACCCTCAACATTATAAGTATAATTTTAACAAAAACTGGAATCCTTTTTAATTAACTTCTAACGGATCAATGGATTTTCAATCATCACGGATTTATGGTTATCTGATTGTTAACATCAACTTGACAATGTTCCATACCACTCTCGATTAGTCTGACTATGTCAAGTTTATCCCCAATGACCATATTTTAACATCACACTAATCTTATCCCTATATATAATCTTACTTAATCACTAATTTACATATCCTTTATGTTACCATGTTCCTTTTTATGGATGTTTTTTATTCCATTGTATGAACTAGGTTTCTTTGAAGGAAATTTAAAAAATCATACCATTGATGATTGAGTTGACATATAATGGGGAAATTCATTTTTTGGGGAGATATAATTTAAGACCCTAATAATTTTTTAAATAATTTCAATATAAGTATAATTTCATCGATATATTGTGTTAAAAATAACTATGAGTTTTACTGAAAAACAATATATTATAAATATTATTATTTAATATGCTATTTATCTCTTATAATTTTCAATGGAATGTATGAATATGATAATTTAAATTATGAAAATATATGTTTTATAAAATTATAAATGTATTCTTTTAATAACAATTATTTAAAAATGAATATAAATACGACTTGAAAATAATGTTAATCATTTAAAGAAAACTAGTTTTAAGTGAAGAAGTGTGTTTTATCTTACTAAATTAAATATATATCGTTTGGTGAATTTTTTAATAATATGCACATATATATATATATATATATTTCACTCTTGTTAAATCTTTTTACAAAGTCATCACAGAACTACTTGCCAATCAACTTACTTCTATTATCGATAAAATTGTCTCCTAGAATTAATATTTCTTTGTTATAGGTAGGTCCAATCATGATTTATTCTGTCTTTCCTTTGAGAGGACTTACACATTAAATAAATATAAAAAGGGAGGAAATATTACCATTAAACATGATATAAGTTAGGCTTTGATACCATTGATTGTAGTTTTATTTTCAATGTTCTTCAGAGCATTGGATTTAATAACTCATTCATTAGTAGAATAAATACTTTATCTAATTTGGCCTCCATTTTGTTCCTTGTTAATGGATCTCCCATGAGATACTTCAAATGCACTAATGTTTTCAAACACAGTGATACCCTCTCTTCCATACTTTTTTCTATTGCGTAGACTACTTAAGAATATTTCTAACTGACCTTATAAACTGGAGGAAGCTTAAACCTATTCATGCATCTAGAAACCTTAATGTTCCCACACATCTTCTATATATGGATGACGATGTTATATTCATATAAGGTTATAAAAGGAATATTCAATGTCACAAAAGCTTGATATATCATTATGAATAAATATCCAGGAATGAAATTATTTGGAACCAATCCATTATTTTATTTGGGATAGGATTTCCCTCTAAACAAAAGTTCAATATTATTAATAATTTATTTATTAAATAATGATCCTTCTCTTTCACCAATCATGGTATTCCCAATTTTTTCAGAAAGACCCAAATAAATTTATTTTATAACATTACTGACCAAATCATTAAGAATCATTCTTCTTGGAAAGGTAAATTCCCCATTATGGCTAGCAAAATCGATCTAATCAAATCTACAATATTCTCAAATATGGTTTAATCTTTGATGGTTTACAAATGTCCTATTGGTATCTTAAGAAAATAATGATCTCATGAAAAAAATTGGACCATAAGCACCATTGAATAGAAATTAGTTAATGTTCCTTGGTATACATGTTGCTAGCCTTTGGAGAAAGGTGGTATGGGAATTTAAAATAAAAAAGTCCTCAATGTTGAATTACAATGCAGACTCACTTGTAATATTATTCATAATGGGTCAGTATCCATTTATTTTTTCAAAAATAGTTCCATGAAAATTTGAAGAGAGGTAATAGGAATTACATGAGTCCCTACATTTTTTTTTCATTAAGAAAGAATTCACCAATTTTATGAACAACTCTCGATGGATTGTTACTAGAGACTCTTCCATGATAATTTGGTTGGAAAAGATGAATGGTTCCCCATTAATATCGATGCTTCCTCACAATCATTTACCTATGAACACCAATTGAACTATTTCGGATGTTTTGAATTCTGAAAGTATCAATCTTCTTAACAATGTTGAATAGGTCATTAATAACTATACCAATGAAAACATTGAAGACTTATTAATGTGGGAACCTTATCATAGAGGTATCCAGGACTCTAAGAATTTTTATAACCATTAATTTCATTATTTTAATAGGGATTAATGTTCATTATTTTTTATAAGTCTTGGGTTAAGCCTTCAAGACACATTATTATTTGGCATATTTCTCACAACAGAGTTCCCAATTACATTTGTTTTCAATATTTTGGGATTTTTCTTTGTTCTAATTTTATCTCTATAACTAGAATATGGGATATGATAAGAATATCTTTCTATCATTTTCTACTTCTTCGACTCTTTAGACATATATTTTTTATTATAGATTATTGCTTCTTGATTTTTTTATCTCTCAATTAAATCTTTAAGTGGATATAAAATATTCTCGACAAATAAATAATATTTTCCGCACTATTGTTTTAAAGAATCTTTATTTGATCTGGAATGATAGAAACTCTTTTCTACATAAAAAAATATCATTCAATATAAATATCGATCAGATAAGAATTCTCATTTCTATATAGGAAGATTCTTCGATACAAAAGGGGCATTATAACAACTATGTTAGCGAATTTGTGATTCTATGATGTCTTCATGTTAAAGGAATCATTTTTCATCCTAGGATCACTTTTTATGTGTTTTCGGACACCCAGTTTTTGTGCTGGATTAATGTAAATGTTGATGGTGCTTCTAAAGGGATCCCAGGTCCCTTAGGCTATGCTAGAATCTTCAAAAACCACCTTGGGTAATGGCTCAGATGCTTCTTTGGCATCTATGGAGAAGCCTCATATATGGAAGATGAAATGATGAGTGCAATCCATTCCATATATTTTGAAATTTATCTTTCTTGGTCAAACATCTAGATTGTATGTTATTCATAAAGTATTTTTAAGTAATTTAGAATGGTGTGGAGCATCTAGTATGGGCACAAACAACTCGTTGGATGAACTTTCTTCACTCTATTATGGATATAATCTACATCTCCTGTCACACATTATGGGTAGTGAAAATGGTTTCACAAAGTCTTGATAATATGGCAGTAACTCATGACATTATCTGGCTGTATATTCTCCTTGATGATTTACATCCACTTTATGATGAAGAATTTAAAAAAAAAATTCTTTCAAAATTATGTAACCCACTGTTTTTAACTTATATAATAATTTATTATTTGGTCCTTGACCAAGGAAAATATTCATATTTTAATATTTTATTTAAATAATTTTTTTTATAAACATATTTTTTTCATTAATGAGTGAATAATATGTAATATATTAATCTCAAAAGTATAATTTTTAAGGAAAAATGTTTTATCGTAATTTGGAAAATTATTTATAAAATTAAATTCATATATTTAGAGAAAATGTATTTGATAAAACTATATTAATTTTTGAAAAACTCATGTTAAAAATACCTTAATATTATTTTTTTTAAATTTTAATAGAAGATATATTTTATCAATGAATAGTTAAAACTACTTTTTTTTATTATGAATTATATATTTTCTTAAAGAATTTAAAAACATAAAAAATTATGATGGTATAAAATACAATGTTAGATCTGTTTTATATGGTATAATAAAATTTATATCATTTTACTAATCCTCATAATTAATTTTATTATTTTAATCCTTTAAATATTCTAAAAAAATATTTAGAAAACAACATTTTCATCCCGTTTTCTGGATTAATTTAAAAATTAAAATCTATCGCATCTTTGGATTGAATTTGAAAAAAAACTATACTTACAATCATAATATTTAATATTATTTAATAAGTTCAACTTAATTTTTTACCGTCATGTATAGTGCATAACTATAAAAATTAATTTCCAAAGTTAATGTTATATTGGGTTTATCAAGGGTGAACATAACAATATAAGGGTTAAAATATAATAAAACATGTAAAAATACAATTTTATGTACATATTTAGACAATATATTTATATTTCATGAGAATTGTTCATTTTGGGTTATTTTTTCATGTGAAATCCACTGGTACACTTTCTTCTTTTCACAAATTCTAATTTTGTCTTCTTCCGACCTAATAAATGTCCACCCCTCTCGTCCCTCCTCCACACATCAAAACCCATTTTTTTATCTCAACACATAATTTGTAATTAAATACTGCCATATATAGTACAGGACATGGATTAATAAAATATAGAAACCTAGGATTTAATCTGTTGAAAAATAAAATACATTACAATTAAAAGAGATAAGGTTCTTGTCAACATGTTTTATCTTATTTAATTAACCACCGCTTTAAGATAATAATATAATATAATGGTATAATAAAATATACATATTAAATGTAATTATATGTCATTATTTTATTGGAATGATCTATATCAATATCCTCTCCCCTCAAATGGAAAATGATAATGTCCCTTATGTGTATGATATACTAATACCTCACGAAGCGATATAAGCCGTTTTTAATCAACATAATCAACGATTTTGTTGATGATGGATATAATGTATATATAATATATTTTTAACATAATTTTACTTCTTGAAATATAATATCACATTATCCTTTTGTACATTACATTATGTGCGGGTGGAGATAATGTATCTCATCTATACAGTGAACTATTGTTTCATGAATTGATGTGAATTTTTTTCACTAACACTTCACATGGAAGGTTATAAGGATAGTTAAAATGAATATATGTGAGAATTTTGACCTAAAATACATTAATAACTATAATATCACATATAAATTCTTATCATCCAACCTAATGAAAAATAATAACGTTTCTCATGTATACAACATGTTACAACGTCAAAAACTGGTGTGATATACTATTCACATACTTTTTTTACATTGATAGTAAAATGGATGAATGAAATAACTATTTTTGAATTATATATAAAATATTAATAATTAATAATGTGATATTTAAAAATTATGTATTTTTAATTCTATTCATTGAATAATTGACGTATTGTTAATGCATACGAAATGTGTACCTTCTCCATGAACAATCAATTTCATCATTCTATCTCCAACATTTATGAATGATTTGAATTATTTATATAATTTAGATATATGATATTAATATACTGGTTATCATTTTTCGAAATTATAAAAAAACAAAAAATGTAAAAGAACAAGTAATAACATTCAAAAAAAAATTAAAAAAGAAGATGTTATTACCCAAAATAATGATTTTAATGAAACAATTATTAAACTCATGATAGATGTGTATAAATTTGTCATATATGAGATTATATTAATTATTATTGTAAATTTACTAAATTATAACAAAACTATATTCATTATAAATGAGTTTGAAACTTGAAAGAATAATGTAGAGGATCAGGTTAAGGTATTTCCAACTCACTTTTATTTTATAGGAGACACCTTCCATATCCCCAAGTCTTTATTTTATGTCTTCTATATAAGGACCGTTCATTTATTTAATGATACTTATCATTAAATTATGGGGATTTAAATATCCATTTTAGTATATATATTTTATTTGTTTTATGATACGAATGTTTCTTAATATAATTTTTGTTACAATGAAATTGTATATTGGTATTGTTTTGATTATGATTCAAATGAATAAATATTATGATCTTACTACAATGAAGATCCAGAAATTTATTATCCCATGTTATTTTATAAGAATACAATTTATAATTTAATTTTATCCTCTTTAATTCCTAAAGAGTTAAAAAGTATGTTCTTATAGAAATTTTTTTTTCATTTTTGGTTGAAAAATATTTTCCTTCAATATATAGGTTTTCTAATAATGTTCTTAATATAACTTTTAAAATATCCTATGACTGATAAAATTAATTTTTACCAATTTCATAATTTTTTATCAAATTATTTTTATAAGAATCACTCTTTTTAGAACAAGTATATTTTATAATTTTTCCAAAAAATGAATGGAATTTTTTTTAATGTGTATGAAATAAACAAAAAATCTCACTACATGAAAATTATTTTCATTAATTATTATTCTATAAGTTTCCATAGTTATTTCTAATAAAATGTATTTTTAAAATTCTCAATGTTTAATATGTTCTCTCTCCTGGTCTAAAATGGATTTTCCTTACATATTTTATATGGTCATTAATTTCTTTATTTATTAGTTTCAAAGGATATTTTCAATGAAAAGTATTTCTAAAGAGAAATTTTTTTAAAAAAGATTTTTTTATTTTAAAAAAATATTTTATTCATGTATTATAAATGATCTTTAATGAATAATTTATATGTTTCAATGGTAATTTTAGAAGCAATGTACTTTTAAAATCATTTTTTTACGAAGTTGTTATAAATGTGGAAAGTATATATTGTTCAATTTTTTTTAATGATATTTAAATCATTATTTATATGTTCCAATGGTTTTTTTCCAATAAAATGATTCTTAAAATTTTTTATATTTTAAAATATTTTTTTAAATTTGGAATGTCTATTTTACCAATGATATGTTCAACGTGATATTTCAAAATCAATTTCCATATAAGATGTTGTCTATTAATTTTAATTAAAATATTCATAGAATGTTACCAAATTATAACATACTTACTCATTCTATAGATAGTTTAGGTTCTATATTTTGATGAAATTATGTTAACCATAATAATTATTTTCCACAGGTTTTTATATGATGAAATGATGAACTGATTATAGAAACTATCTATTTTTTCACTTGTTCTTTTATAATGAAATATTAATGAAACCAATATATTTTCTTAGGTTCTGATACGAGGATTGTTTTCTGATCTTGTGAAACGCATTAAAATTATTTTCATTATGTGAATGGTGGGACCAATATCTCTGTAACAGCCCGAGATTTTATGAAAAAATATTCTTTTTATTTTACTAATGTCTTGTGTTATACGCTACACCAAAAGGAGCTTGCACAACACGCATCCTTGACTTACCTTGCATTACACGCAATCGCAACCTTCCTCGATAGCGTGTGTGGTACGTAATCCTGAGTTTCACGAAACAATGATATGCTATTAAAATATTATTAAAACTAGTCGTTATGAATAGTAATAACCACTTTTTAAATTTTAGAAATTTTAACTCTCAAAATGGACTTCATTTTTGGATTCGGAGTATCGAATTTAGCCTAAGGTGAAATTTTGGTACTTTTCGGATAACTTTCATATTCTGATGAATAGTGAAAATTACTAAATTATAATTAAAAACAACTTTTTTAATCGAAATAATTAATAGTGATAAATTATTAATTTGAGTGGTTTTAAAGTATATTTAGAATATATTTTTACAATTTAATACAATGTTGGTCATTGGTTGTAATTTCACATTTAAACCAGACATAATCAAGTGTCAATCTTTTGATATATATTGTTTCCTAAAAACACGCTATTTATTTTAACAGCGGGATTTAATTATAAAATTAATTAATGCAACTTCTATGTTATGAATTTGGTAAAATAGATTTCATTTTTGAATTCGGAATATGAAATATAGCTTAGGATGAAATTTTGGCATTGTTCTGAAAAACATCAATTTTTGATGAATAGTGAAACTACTAAGTGGTAGGTTAAAAACTGAATTTTTGCATAAAACATAATTTTACCGCTTCTGTGAATGGA
Organism: Viscum album; assembly: GCA_963277665.1. NCBI lineage: Eukaryota > Viridiplantae > Streptophyta > Magnoliopsida > Santalales > Viscaceae > Viscum > Viscum album. The sequence continues at coordinate 1,435,449,934 of OY728141.1, forward strand.
ATTTCCAAAATCCGAGAGACACGGTTAATATCAAGGACTAAAATGTGGTTCAATGAGATGAAAATAATTTTTTGGTGAATAGTAACTTTTTATTTTTTTTACCACGGTTAATAGTAAATTGGGTAACTAAGGGTAAATATGATATTAATATTACCCTAACACATGTCCTAATTCTATTGGACAAGTGTAATTCGACCAAAAACAAACTTAGGAATAAAATATGACCATTTAGGCCCACATGGATTAGATTAGGACATTTATTATTAATTTATTTAAAGAAGGGTTAAAAAAGTTAAAATCAAAGTTTAATAAGTAAATCATTTTTAATATGGGGTTATACATAAGATAAATTAGATTGTAAATATTTATTAGAAAGCTAAAAAGATTTCCTACATGATGGTATTTTATTTGTAATTTTTAGACATCAAATAATTTAATTTATTTATGACACAAAGATGATGCAGTAATTATCTTATTAATGAAATATTCACATAATTGATAATATAAATACCAAAATAAATGTAATTTAAGACTTTTTATGAATTCCACTAATTTTCTAGGTTACTATGATATATTAGTGTTGATTTAATCAACTTGGTTCGAACATATAATTCTGATATGACTTTCACAAAAATCATATATCAAATAGTGTCAAAATTGACACAAAATAGTTGTTAAATCAAATATTATATTATTAATTGTTATTTTATACCTAAAAATCTAAGGTTCGGCCAAATGACTTAGATAAGGATATATATATTAATAATAAACAATTTGGGGTTCGTTTGGCATGTTATAGTAAGTGTATTAACCATATAGTGAAAGAAAAACAAAAAGACACGGCAAAAGTTAAATTAATTAACTAAGAGTTAAATCTAATTGATAAGGTTAAAATAATACCCCAAACTTGTCTAAATCCTATTGGTTGATAGTATTTCGACCCATCCCCACTTTAGCTTAGAAATAAGACCCTTTGGAACCATTATAAACCGATTTTGACTTTAATATAAAATAATATTTTGAGGTATTCCTAAGGTGCCCCTCTCCTCCCTTATAAAAGGACACCTCCTCCCCCTCCTCCTCACACCAATTTGAGCACTCAAGCTCGGCCAACCCCTGCCAAAATCTCTTCTCCACTTCCCTAGCAACATCCTAGAGGTTCTGGTCTTCCTCAAAGACCAATTCTAGTGCCCTAAGAGGAGGTCTCAAAGAGGCACTTCAAAGAAGAGGTAATTACCGTTACCAATTCTTTCATCTTTATTTCTTCTTCCACTTCTTCTTCTTAGGTTGTTTCATTATGAAGTAATAACATCAGTATCACTCATATACTGATATGTTATTATAAGTATGAAACAACCCTATTTCACCATCTATCCATCCTACGGAAAAAGAAATCACCGCGCGTGCGTACGTACGGAATACCGTCTCCACGCCGTGGTGTAATCTATTTTCCACCACCACCTTACATGGATGGGTATAATGGTGTAAGGAATAACTATACATATTTATTACAACATCATATTGATTCTGATATATTGTATAATTCACTCCAATTCAATTCAATACTTATAGAAATGATATCATCGCTCGTGCGTACGTACGGACTACCGTCTCCACGACGCGATGAGATTCATTCTCCATATTAACCATTTAAGAATGATTATAAAGTATATATAAGAAATAATAATGAAATATATGACATTATAAAGCTACTGGATTTATGTATATATATACATATGTATGTCATCTACTTACTTCCATTTCAAGACAATAAGGAAAAGAAAACAACGTTCATGCGTACGTACGGACTACCGTCTCCATGAACGGTGTTTTTCATTTTATTTATCTACCAATTATATATATATATATACTGAATATATATGATATATAAATCATATTTTATATTCTGGAAGTAAGTAAATCATGATATAAGTAATAATGATGTCAAGAACAACAAGTCAAAACACCTACGATAAATGAAATGATTTTACCCAAAACGCTTCTTTAACATGGAATTTACAAAAGAACGGGTAATATAATGTCATAAGTGAACCATATATGATATCATAACAATGAATATGATTCTGTAATAAGTCAATAACATTATTTAAATCATTATACAGGAGGTTCGGACACATACGAAGCAAATCGGACCTAAGGTAAGGGAAATATCACAATCTCATTTTTATCCGAGATTGTTTGTACTTTGAAATTTACTGGGGTGTATTTTATCATCCACATCCATGTTTCCTCAATATGTAATGTTATTTACAACAACCTACAATTGTTTAAATCCAATTTTACCCTTAGGTGAGTTTTTAGTAAAGAATATGAAAGGAATCTTTTGTCGTTTTTCCGTACGAGGTACTTTTTGACTTTTCCGACAAAAGTACGAAGAATGTTTTTTTTAACTTATACAGCATGAATGGATTTTTAAAACATTATTCCCAAGATGCTTCCTTTACAAGTTTTCAAGTTTATTTTTAATCAAATTCTTTTAGTTTAAAATTTTATGACATGTTAAGAAAGGAAAAATGTTTTTAAAGTAGAAAGGATATTTTCCTCAAGAATGGAGTTCAAGTGTTTTATCAAAACTATTATCCATATAAGATAATAAAGGGTTCTGTTTTTATCCCTATTATTACATTGATTTGATTAATGTTGTGATGGAATTATTTTTATGAATTCCTTTATCTTATATGAATTGTTTTATGATGTCATGTTGTTTAAGAATCCCATTTTTATTACATGGGTTATGCTATGATGTATGGTTTATGATTTTGTGGCACACATAAGAAAGGATTCATTATGAGATGGGTGGGACCTATATCGCCCTCCAATTCATTGGGTAAAGATTTTATATCTCATGAGATAGACATGGCTGGAATGGTAGGTTATACCGGTTCAGTGAAACAGGACTGAAACGAGGATTACTCGATTCAGAAAGGGACTTTGTCCACTAAGATAGTCTTGGCAATGAGTCTTGACTAACAAGAAATGATTCTCTATGATTATGTGTGTATTCCACAATGAGTAATGTTTTATGTTATGATTTCATTTCACTACTATGATTTATCCCATGTTATGAAATTATGCTCTCTTTTGCAGGTTAAGATTTCCAAAAAAGTTATGTTCTTGTGAAAATTATGTGATTGATATTTCTTTTGTTTACCCTTACTGAGCATTTGAGCTCACCCTTTTATGTTTTCTTTTCCCCAGGATATAAAGAAAGGTTTTAGGTAAAAAAAAAGGGATGACCTTTATGGGAGATATTGAAGAACATTCACCACGATTACAAGATTACGTTCCGAGTTTCCAAAGACACTAAACTATTACGATCCTTTAGTGTGTGTTTTTGTTATGTACTAAGTATTCCGCAAATGTAATGTAATATCCATGTACGTCAGGCTACGGGTCTCGACAGTTGGTATCAGAGGAAAGGTTTAGTCAACCTTTGGAAACTAGGATGCGAAAACGTTAGTGAGATCTCTAGAGATATTTCTAAGGTATGTCTAGGGATGCCCCTAAGGATATGTATACGTATAGGATATAGTTCTAGAACTATGGTAAAGATATTAGATTAAACCAAAGATGATAGATATTTAAGTTACTCCCCCTTTATTACGATTTTTGCATCTAACACTATTCTGTTTGGGTTTTAGAAAATGGCTGGAAACAAGATGATTCACAATAATGGAGGATATGATGGACAATGGAATGATATTCTTCATGAGCAACCAAATGAAATGGGATTTGGAAGTCCAAACATCATTATTATGCCGAATCAGCAATCTCACAATATGATCAATAAAGTAAAATTTGGTAAGTTTCCTGACTCGACTAATAAGAGAAAGATGGAGTTCCATGATGATCATAGAGGAAAGAAAGTTCAATTTCCCCTATGTAAATCATGTGGGAAAAGGCATCAAGGAGAATGTTTCAAGGGAACTGGAAGATGCTTTGGGTGTGGAAAAGAAGGACACAAAGCAAGTAAGTGCAAAGGAAAAGGGTCGGTTAACACCATGGATGAGGATAATGGTATTGCTACGACATCAAAAATGGTTAAGTGTTTTAAATGTGGAATGTATGGGCATTATGCAAACAAATGCCCTAAGGGAAAGACTCATGAAGAGAATCAGTATGGTCATATGGGTAGTATTTATGTGGATGATGATGAAGAGACTACAAATGATATGTGAGATGAAAGAATTTTTGAAGCTCGGTCAATGGTTTGAGAATGTAGTGGAATGATTACATGTTTATCATGTGTAATTTTGGAATAAAGAGACATCTATGGATTGTTACACTGTTGTCTTTCCTTGTGTTTTGAAAGTGTATGATTAATGTTACTAGTATCCATGAAAGGTTATTCAGATATTTTTTGAATTTAGATGATATGCGCATAATAAAGGGATAAGGAGAAAATTAAATGTTTGATAGTATTCATGAGCTCATGATTGATATAAGGACTAAGTGATATCATGGTTTGAGTATAAATAATTTTGAGGATTTTGGTATGTGGAAAGTGTTAACTTTTAACTGCACTCATGTTTTCACTAAGGTATTCAAGAGAATTCACGATTAAGGACTTTGAATGTTTGGAATGTGACCAACAAGACATATCTTATGATATGTGGGGATCAACGATAGTATTAAATCTCTGGTAATCGATTTCACTATATTATGAGAGTGGACTGCAGTATTATGTATAAGCCTAAAGATTAGACTGGATTATGTTGGACATAAGTTAGTATTGTTTAAGGATAGAAGTTTTTTCGATATTATTGATGGGATTTTATAGTAATATAGTTTTATAAAAAGGACAACCGGCAGGACGGGCGACAGCCCATCGCTTCGGACAAGGCTGTGGGAATCGAACCCACAACCGAAGTGCGACTGGCCTTTATCGCCTACCACTGGCCTACAGGAAGTCCCTGTTTAATAGAAACTAGTTTTATTATATTAAGCAGCATGATATATGAAGTATAAGTCCATTTTAGGAACCATATATGATTAATCTCACTATAGAATGACTTATGTATATTTAATAACTTTTGCTAACCTTTTGTTTGAGACATATGGAATGAACAGTCATTCTATCACATGATCTGCTAACACTTCACAAATAACAAATTCAACTTCATTTATTTAAGAGATGAAGTAGAAATTGTTCAAGGCACGAAGAAAAGTGAGATTGTACCAAAATAAAGTAAGTATTTATTCTAAGCAAATTTTCAACTTTAGGGAAATGATCTTGAAAACCAAAAATGTTGTCCTAGTGATCTTATACCTGATGAATCAGATGGTACCTTATATCATCACAAATCTATGGATTTGTGATTACTGGCTTTTCCATAGCCATGTTCTCTACCACTCTCCATCAGAACATGATGGTTAGATTTCTCTTCCATATCCATATCTTCACCTATGAGGAAACCCAGTGATTAGTTTATTTGGGTAATCGTTACATTTCATACTTTAGTTTTTAAAGCCAAGTTTTGGTATTCCCTTTTACGATGTGGGTTTCTATTAAAGAAACTTTCAAATAGTAAACCATTTATAACCCCGACGAATTTCGAGGGCGAAATTCATTTTAAGGGGGGTAGAATGTAACAGCCCGAGATTTTATGAAAAAATATTCTTTTTATTTTACTAATGTCTTGTGTTATACGCTACACCAAAAGGAGCTTGCACAACACGCATCCTTGACTTACCTTGCATTACACGCAATCGCAACCTTCCTCGATAGCGTGTGTGGTACGTAATCCTGAGTTTCACGAAACAATGATATGCTATTAAAATATTATTAAAACTAGCCGTTATGAATAGTAATAACCACTTTTTAAATTTTAGAAATTTTAACTCTCAAAATGGACTTCATTTTTGGATTCGAAGTATCGAATTTAGCCTAAGGTGAAATTTTGGTACTTTTCGGATAACTTTCATATTCTGATGAATAGTGAAAATTACTAAATTATAATTAAAAACAAATTTTTTAATCGAAATAATTAATAGTGATAAATTATTAATTTGAGTGGTTTTAAAGTATATTTAGAATATATTTTTACAATTTAATACAATGTTGGTCATTGGTTGTAATTTCACATTTAAACCAGACATAATCAAGTGTCAATCTTTTGATATATATTGTTTCCTAAAAACACGCTATTTATTTTAACAGCGGGATTTAATTATAAAATTAATTAATGCAACTTCTATGTAATGAATTTGGTAAAATAGATTTCATTTTTGAATTCGGAATATGAAATATAGCTTAGGATGAAATTTTGGCATTGTTCTGAAAAACATCAATTTTTGATGAATAGTGAAACTACTAAGTGGTAGGTTAAAAACTGAATTTTTGCATAAAACATAATTTTACCGCTTCTGTGAATGGAATTTCGAAAATCCGAGAGACACGGTTAATATCAAGGACTAAAATGTGGTTCAATGAGATGAAAATAATTTTTTGGTGAATAGTAACTTTTTATTTTTTTTACCACGGTTAATAGTAAATTGGGTAACTAAGGGTAAATATGATATTAATATTACCCTAACACATGTCCTAATTCTATTGGACAAGTGTAATTCGACCAAAAACAAACTTAGGAATAAAATATGACCATTTAGGCCCACATGGATTAGATTAGGACATTTATTATTAATTTATTTAAAGAAGGGTTAAAATAGTTAAAATCAAAGTTTAATAAGTAAATCATTTTTAATATGGGGTTATACATAAGATAAATTAGATTGTAAATATTAATTAGAAAGCTAAAAAGATTTCCTACATGATGGTATTTTATTTTTAATTTTTAGACATCAAATAATTTAATTTATTTATGACACAAAGATGATGCAGTAATTATCTTATTAATGAAATATTCACATAATTGATAATATAAATACCAAAATAAATGTAATTTAAGACTTTTTATGAATTACACTAATTTTATAGGTTACTATGATATATTAGTGTTTATTTAATCAACTTGGTTCGAACATATAATTCTGATATGACTTTCACAAAAATCATATATCAAATAGTGTCAAAATTGACACAAAATAGTTTTTAAATCAAATATTATATTATTAATTGTTATTTTATTCCTAAAAATCTAAGGTTCGGCCAAATGACTTAGATAAGGATATATATATTAATAATAAACAATTTGGGGTTCGTTTGGCATGTTATAGTAAGTGTATTAACCATATAGTGAAAGAAAAACAAAAAGACACGGTAAAAGTTAAATTAATTAACTAAGAGTTAAATCTAATTGATAAGGTTAAAATAATACCCCAAACTTGTCTAAATCCTATTGGTTGATAGGATTTAGACCCATCCCCACTTTAGCTTAGAAATAAGACCCTTTGGAACCATTATAAACCGATTTTGACTTTAATATAAAATAATATTTTGAGGTATTCCTAAGGTGCCCCTCTCCTCCCTTATAAAAGGACACCTCCTCCCCCTCCTCCTCACACCAATTTGAGCACTCAAGCTCGGCCAACCCCTGCCAAAATCTATTCTCCACTTCCCTATCAACATCCTAGAGGTTCTGGTCTTCCTCAAAGACCAATTCTAGTGCCCTAAGAGGAGGTCTCAAAGAGGCACTTCAAAGAAGAGGTAATTACCGTTACCAATTCTTTCATCTTTATTTCTTCTTCCACTTCTTCTTCTTAGGTTGTTTCATTATGAAGTAATAACATCAGTATCACTCATATACTGATATGTTATTATAAGTATGAAACAACCCTATTTCACCATATATCCATCCTACGGAAAAAGAAATCACCGCGCGTGCGTACGTACGGAATACCGTCTCCACGCCGTGGTGTAATCTATTTTCCACCACCACCTTACATGGATGGGTATAATGGTGTAAAGAATAACTATACATAGTTATTACAACATCATATTGATTCTGATATATTGTATAATTCACTCTAATTCAATTCAATACTTATAGAAATGATATCATCGCTCGTGCGTACGTACGGACTACCGTCTCCACGACGCGATGAGATTCATTCTCCATATTAACCATTTAAGAATGATTATAAAGTATATATAAGAAATAATAATTAAATATATGACATTATAAAGCTACTGGATTTATGTATATATATACATATGTATGTCATCTACTTACTTCCATTTCAAGACAATAAGGAAAGGAAAACAACGTTCATGCGTACGTACGGACTACCGTCTCCATGAACGGTGTTTTTCACTTTATTTATCTACCTATTATATATATATATATACTGAATATATATGATATATAAATCATATTTTATATTCTGGAAGTAAGTAAATCATGATATAAGTAATAATGATGTCAAGAACAACAAGTCAAAACACCTACGATAAATGAAATGATTTTACCCAAAACGCTTCTTTAACATGGAATTTACAAAAGAACGGGTAATATAATGTCATAAGTGAACCATATATGATATCATAACAATGAATATGATTCTGTAATAAGTCAATAACATTATTTAAATCATTATACAGTAGGTTCGGACACATACGAAGCAAATCGGACCTAAGGTAAGGGAAATATCACAATCTCATTTTTATCCGAGATTGTTTGTACTTTGAAATTTACTGGGGTGTATTTTATCATCCACATCCATGTTTCCTCAATATGTAATGTTATTTACAACAACCTAAAATTGTTTAAATCCAATTTTACCCTTAGGTGAGTTTTTAGTAAAGAATATGAAAGGAATCTTTTGTCGTTTTTCCGTACGAGGTACTTTTTGACTTTTCCGACAAAAGTACGAAGAATGTTTTTTTTAACTTATACAGCATGAATGGATTTTTAAAACATTATTCCCAAGATGCATCCTTTACAAGTTTTCATGTTTATTTTTAATCAAATTCTTTTAGTTTAAAATTTTATGACATGTTAAGAAAGGACAAATGTTTTTAAAGTAGAAAGGATATTTTCCTCAAGAATGGAGTTCAAGTGTTTTATCAAAACTATTTTCCATATAAGATAATAAAGGGTTCTGTTTTTATCCCTATTATTACATTGATTTGATTAATGTTGTGATGGAATTATTTTTATGAATTCCTTTATCTTATATGAATTGTTTTATGATGTCATGTTGTTTAAGAATCCCATTTTTATTACATGGGTTATGCTATGATGTATGGTTTATGATTTTGTGGCACACATAAGAAAGGATTCATTATGAGATGGGTGGGACCTATATCTCCCTCCAATGCATTGGGTAAAGATTTTATATCTCATGAGATAGACATGGCTGGAATGGTAGGTTATACCGGTTCAGTGAAACAGGACTGAAACGAGGATTACTCGATTCAGAAAAGGAATTTGTCCACTAAGATAGTCTTGGCAATGAGTCTTGACTAACAAGAAATGATTCTCTATGATTATGTGTGTATGCCACAATGAGTAATGTTTTAAGTTATGATTTCATTTCACTACTATGATTTATCCCATGTTATGAAATTATGCTCTCTTTTGCAGGTTAAGATTTCCAAAAAAGTTATGTTCTTATGAAAATTATGTGATTGATATTTCTTTTGTTTACCCTTACTGAGCATTTGAGCTCACCCTTTTATGTTTTATTTTCCCCAGGATATAAAGAAAGGTTTTAGGTAAAAAAAAAGGGATGACCTTTATGGGAGATATTGAAGAACTTTCACCACGATTAGAAGATTACGTTCCGAGTTTCCAAAGACACTAAACTATTACGATCCTTTAGTGTGTGTTTTTGTTATGTACTAAGTATTCCGCAAATGTAATGTAATATCCATGTACGTCAGGCTACGGGTCTCTACATTCATCATACTAAAATGAAATTGGGATCATAGAATCCGTATGATAGAAAGTGAATTTAAAATCTAAGATGGATTCCATGTATTAGAATAATGTTTAGGATTGGGATGAATGTTTAATGTATATAAATCTTGTTTTGGGAAAATAGTGATTTAGAAAAAATAAATATACGGTGGTTAATTTTATTACATAGAATGCATAGAATGGGGATAAAGGGTATAAAAATTTTCCATTCATTTACTATATATAACATTTTCCTATACTTTCATTTATCAATAAATAAAAAACATTCTATGCATAACACCTTACAATGATTGTGATAATTTTGTATGTATTAAAAATGTAATTCCCAAAAGGTATGATTTGGTTATATATGTCTGTCACACTAAGAAGGGGTTGTGACTCTAGTGGATGTTTATAATATATTTAGGTTATATAGATCAATTTATATTCTAATTCATGAAACCAAATTATGAAATATTCATTTTTTTGAATTTATCATGAAATCTTGATAAATTGAGTTATCACTTGTCTTGTGTTTTAAATAGATTAGTGTAAGAGTTCTTATTTTCCAAGTAGTAACAATTTGATGGAATATTATGTTTTAGAAACATGGAATAACTCTTATAGTTAGTTAAGACAAGGTTGAAATCATGATTATCATTAAAATATGTTTGTGGATAAGACTATATTCTTGTTATTGATATCATTTCTCTTATACTAAATAGGTTAGATGTAATATACCAATTTTTATATGTTGATCTGATACTGAATATTTTATGTGTAGGAAAATACAATGTTTAATATGTTCTAGTGTCAATATATATGCATCTCTATATGAAACTTTTTCCTCAGCAATAATGGGAATTAAAATGTGTGAAAACTATCCCATAATCTATAGTGCTGTGATACATAATTTATTTAATGCTATGTAACATGCTTGATATTAACATCTACTAAATCATTTAAGGTATTAAATAATAAAACCAGTTAATATTTTTATGGATGGATAGATTTTGTACTTCATGATGAATTTAGCGGTTGAATTTATAAGTATTGACTTTTGTTTAGATAATTTTCATGTTTTTTAGAACTCTATATACAGGTAAATAGTGATTATGGGTATTTTTAAACTCAAATTCATTGTGTTTCTTTAAGGTGTTGGGTGATTGGAGTGTTCAGGAATATTTTTATGAACAATTACTGTCATTAAAATATTCATTTATTGAAGGATCGATTCAAATTCCTTAAAAATTGAATCATGATCTTATCATGTGGATTGAATGGTTTATTATTCTTAGATACCACATTGGGTAGTTAAATCCACTTCTTTTTTAATTCAGGGGCATGGAAATTTTTTATGGTCGAACAAAACTGAAAATGGTTGGAAACTAAATACTCTTGGGTCATGTGAGTAGGAAACCCCAAGAGGATGTGGTTTAGTTTGGAAGTAATTAAGTTTTATGGAGGTTTACTTTATTGGAATTTACTATCAGGACACATAACATCATTCTAGGGATAGATCTATTCTCTGAGTACTTTTCATATGGAGGCCTTACTAAATACATATTTCGGAAGATGATATAGACATTTATGTAGTTCAGAGTTCACTACATGAATGTTTGTTTGTCATTGATATTTTTTTATTATGTTACACCATATAATTCCTTATTGATTAATATAGTCGGTTCCAAACATATAAGACATGATGGTAACCAAGTAGTGGATATTCAAGATTCTCATTGGTCTTAAGATGTCATTCTCATTATTAATTTATTTACTAGGTTTCTAGGGGATTATATTATAAGAATTGTATATTATAATTCCCTAGGTATTTACCACATCATGACACCTTAATCATAAGGGTTTCCCTTTAGTTAAATTTCTATATGTTGTGTGTCCTAGGAGAGTGGAAATATAATATTGAGAAGGATATTAAAGGGTACATGATTCATGTTTCTAAAGAATATTCATCAATTTTATGAAACTGATGAGGAACTACACATTACTGTGTATAATTATTTAAGTTTCTAGACATATAATGACAATTAGAAATTGATTATGGAATGATAGAAACAGGTTTGGGTTATTTAAATCTCAATGACTCTATTATATCTATGCTTATTGACTTAGGTGAAACTCAACAAACAATTAATGATTTGGCTGAAGGAATGAAATATGAAATTCCTCCTGGGCATCTTGTTTGTGTACTGAAAAATGCAGAAACAAAAAAGCAACAAGAGACCGATCTGGGTAAGCAGCAGAGTGATTCTATTTCAGAACACCCAAAAGAATCAGGTGAAAATACAGAGTACCTTCTGAAGGATGCCTAGAAAAATTTGATTGATCCTGGGAAGAATAAACACAATGCCAAAGTGGGTGCACCACTATACAGTTGCAGGTTAGGAGGCTGTCCAGAACAAACATTAGGACTGGAATCACTCATGTAACCTAAACCAATGGAAGATTCACCCTCAACACTTCCCTAGTGGATCCCATAAATCTGTATGGCTCTGGTCTGCTGGAAAGCTCTAATGCCTCCTTGGTGTTGCAACAGAACCGCATGGAACTGGAAAACACCTCTACACTACCCTCACGCACAAAGGAGACCTCTAAAAATATCTTAGGCACTTCTCAGAAGAGACAATCTATAACAACTACTTCAGGTATGACCCCTCTAAATTTGGATAGTCAGTCAATAGATCATTTTTTGTCAAATGATCCAAATATTTTGTCTGTAATTTCATGAAATAAGAACAATCAAGCTGGAAATGAAAAAATTGATAATGATAACTCCTTGAACTCACCTATGAAGGGTGGAAATAAAATTGTTTCCTCAAGTAGCCCTTCCAATGTTCCCAAAAGTAGATAGAAAAAAATAACAACACAAATCCTACCTAACAGAACAAAATATATACGAGGAAAAAAGGATCAAAAATTCAATAAAGGTAGTTTTAACTCCAAACATAGGTTCAAATGAAGATTATTTTCAGGAATTGTCCAGGAATTTCCAACTCTGACACCCTCTCTTTCATAAAAAGTGTGGTTAACACTCACTACCCTATTTTATATTCTATTGTTGAACCAAAATGAAATTTTTCTTCTAAATTTATGTTCTTATGTCATCATGGATATTCCTTTTTTAGTGAAACACATAACATCTCTTTATTATATACTCTATTGATTTTTTCACATTGCTCTATTCAGAAGGTTAATAATTTTAACAACTCTAAGCAAGACTTCACCTGTGAGTTTGTCTCTAAATGCATGTACATTTTTTCTCCTTAGATTATTCCAAGAATAGATACCATGAAATAAGGCCGCTATGACATTGTATCACTTCTCTTGGAATCATCATCAACTCTCCTTGGTATGTTATTTGATATTTTAATTCTATCCTCAATTATAATGAGAAAATTGGCCCCTCAGATGATTCAATTTCTACTAGAGAATTAAAATCCACTATGGAGGAAAAAAATCCCATCAAAATAAATCATACGAGTTCTAAATACTCATGGTATATGAATCTGTAAAATATAATGGTTGACTCTAAATTTGATAGAGCGTTCTCAAATGCTACTTCTTTATATTTTTTGAACCCCATCACTAGCACCACACATCATAAGCTCCATTCTAACCACCATCATATTCTGGAAATTCTTTCAACCAACACTGTTATACATCCTCTCCCTTTTAGATTTAGTAATTATTTGTTCTACAATATTCAATGCAGCGACATCATCAATTTTTTTTGTCTCTCTTTGACTCATTACAATGATGTGTTTGTTTTCTCTTACAAAATAAAATCTATTAAATAGAAGATTAATGGCTGGTGTAGCCTGCACGCTAAACAAATCAATAAAGATATCATTCTCCTTGACAACGAGCTAAACCAACTCCAAACCTACATCACTAGCTCTGATTTTATCACTGATCAAAATCTTGAATTTAACACCTCTTTAAAGCTAAATTCCTTGCTCACTTTTAAGGAGAACATGGGGAAGAATGCATTCAAAGTTAAATGGATTTATGATGGTAATAGAAATACCAAATTTTATAACTCTCTTCAAATAACTCTTAAATATTATAGGACTATTTTCGCTCTTCATGATGGAGACAACATTTGAGACAAGGAATATGAAATTTCTAACCATATTGTAAATTACATTGAATCTGTTTTTAATGGCCCTAATAACTACAAGTATCTCTTATCGGGGATCATTCCTATGGTGTTCAATGATGAAAATAACACCTTTTTTATGAACACTACTCTAGATCATGAAATTAAATATTTGGTCTTCATTTTAAATCCAGATAGTTCCCATGGGACTGAAGGCATTAATAATGGTTTTTTCAAACACTATTGGTATATTATTCAAGATGATGTTTTCAAACATTTCAAATCCCTTTTCACCAATTGTTTTCTTCCACATGGTCTAATTGCACAATTACTTTATCTAATACCAAAGGTTGATAATGCTTCTGATATTAACCAGTTTAGGCCCATCTCTATCATCAACACTATTTACAAAATTATTACAAAATTAATTGCCAACAGGCTCTCGCTCATCACAGATAAAATAGTCTACTGGTATCAATTTGGTTTTATTAAAGGTATATCCATCCAAAATTGCATTTTTCTTGCATCACAGTGTTTTAATACTCTAAAAAATGTTAAAATAGGTGGTAATATTTCCATTAAGCTTGAAATTAATATGATTTTGATACAATGGACTGATGTTTTATCTTTAAGGTGATTCAATCTTTTCGCATTAGTAAAGCTTTCCTCATTGCAATTAGAACCTTATTCAAATCATATTCCATTTACTTCTTGATCAATGGACCCCCCAGAGGTTACTTAAAATGCACTAAAGGTCAAAGACAGGGGATCCCCTCTATTCCATCCTTTTCTCCATTGTAGAGGATTATCATAGTCTTTTACCCACTTATCATGATGATCAAAATAAACTCAAGACCATTCACGTGTCACACAATATGAATGCTCCAACTCACCTGTTATATGGTTATGATATAATCCATTTTCCTCAAGGTGATAAAATAAACATCCTAACCCTAAAAAAACTCTTTCTTACTATGAGGAGGTCTCTGGACAAATTATTAGTTAGAAAAAATATTCTATTTTCATTGGAATTTTTTTCCTCATAATAGAAAATGTAGCATTACAATTGAATTACTTATAAAGGAAGGATCTATGCCTTTTAAATACCATGGTGTTCCCATATTCTAGGGAATACCTAAAGCTTCAAATTTCTCTGATGGGAATAAAAAATCTGAAATACATTAATGAAGAGCTTCAATCCAGACTCACATGGGATCTAATTCATAGTAATTCTAATTCAATTATTTTTCATAAAAATATATTTCATGAAAAGAATAAAAAAGGTAAATCAATTTTTATTTCCACCTATATATATCTATCTATTAAAAATTCCTTTTCATCCATTATGAATAATGCTCGGTGGATGGTCTCCAGAGACTCTTCCTTGAACTTTCGGTTGGAAAATTAGACTAGAAGACCCATAATTTCTAGAACTATTCTTGGAAACAATCCTGGGAACACCATCATATCCATCAGAGATGTACTTTTCTCTCAACATGATCATCTTCTTGAAAACATAATGAATTTAATTGAAATTTATACTTTATCTATGTCTGATGATTTCTTAGTCTGTGAATCTTCATAAAATGGTATTCTTAACTCAAAAAACTACTAAAAACACATTTTTGGAAACTATGAAAGTGATTTTGGGTTTATTAAGAACTTAGACAAACCATGGATAAAACCATCAAGGCTTACCCTAATTTGGAGACTTACAAAAATATCATAACTGATTATTGCCTTCAATTTCATGGTATTCAACAATGTTCTAATTGCCATCTCTACAACCAACTAGAGAAGATGCCAATCATCCCTTTCTTTCCAGTGCCACTGCTTCTGCTCTGTGGAATTATATTTTTGAAAATTTTAACTATAGGTGGCTTATTCATAACTCTATAAAATCTCAATTAAATATATGTGAAGATATTGATAATTCCCAACATATTAAGAATATTTTCCTTGCTACTATCACATAGATCCACCATGTGATATGTTATGATAGAAATGCTCTGATTAATAATAATTTCTCATTAAGTCATGATGTAGGGCGTATGAGGATACTTATTTCCATACATGAAGCTGCTTCGATACCAAAGGGACACTACAACAACAAGGTGTGTGATTTTGGAATTCTGTGGAGACTTCGTATTGATAAAAATTTCTGTAAACTGTGTGACACTTTGGATGTATTTTGGGGTGCCCCTCTTCTGGGATAGATTTAATTTAATGTGGATGGTGCTTCTAAGGTATATTAGGTCCCTTCATGTTGTGTAGGAATCATTATGAATCATGATAATCAAATCATTGGATGATTCTGTGGGATATATGGTACTTACACTTCTCAGAAAACTGAAATGATGAGCATGATTCATGTTGTTTCCTTTTCTAGTAAACACGGTTAGACTATCCTTTGGATTGAGAGTGATTCGACCACCATCGTGCAAACCGTTTGGAATGGGTTGATTCACCTTGCGTGGCCGATCACCACTAACTGGATGAGTTGTCTGTATTCTCTTCTTAACATCAACTACATCATCATTCACACTTATCGCATAGCTAACATGGTTGCTGACTGCCTTGCGTAGAAGGGGATTAATCGTGATATTACTTGGAATGAAGATCATCACGTGGATCTAATCCCCTTTCATCACAAGGATTGTAATACGAATCCTTCTTTTAGACTCTTGTAACCCTTTTCCTTATAATAAATTTTCATTGGTCTTGTATCCAGGAACCACCTTATTATATTGATAAAAAGCTGAACGGTCCTTAAAAAAGTTATTATGTATTGTAAGGAATATTCCTCTAATAGTATAAAATACTTTTCAATGAAATTCATATTTCTCTATAATATTATTTTATCCCCAACTCTAGATCACAAGTCCCAGTTCTATGGGAATTTTTAATGTATCAATTATTATGGGTCATTTATATAGGGTTTTAATCCCAGACTATTAATGAAAACACTCATTATGTTTTATGTCAAATCCTATTTAAATAGAATATTTTTAACAGTAGGAGATATTTAGATACTAGCTGTTTGGGCGTACAATTACATTAATCACATGAACACAACCCACACAGACCATAATGTGATGCCATATCACCCCAAAGGGATATACCACCCATTTAGATTTATTAATTAACCAGATGGCATAATGCCATAGTGGTAATGAATCCCATTCCATAACCCAAAGTCCCAAAAATGGATTGGAATGCCTAGTGTAGTGTCATGCCTATATCACATTGTCTGCATCATTCCTAGGTCACCATCTGTTGTTGAGTCAATAAGGATTTCCTTATGACTTTTTCATTCCATCTTGTTTTGAAAATCACAAACACCTTATCTTTAAGGAAAATCGCTTTTGTAAGGAAAAATGCTTTCTTAAGGAAAATTGCTTTTATAAGGAAAATGCTTTCTTAAGGAAAATTTCTTTTATAAGGAAAATTGCTTTCTTAAGGAAAATCGCTTTTATAAGAAAAATTATCCTTATCATATTTTCATTCATATTTTTCTTAAGAATGAGATTCGGATTCATTTTCTCGGAATCATAAAAACTTAGATATAAAGCATTCTGTTTTAGGGTTCAGATTCTGGACAAGAACTATAAGGAAGTTTCATTCCGAATTCCGGATATGAACTCTGACTAAGTTCTATTCCAGATTCAGGATATGAATTCTGAAGAAGAATTCTCATTACGAATTCTAATGAAGAAATCCCATTCCTAATTCTCATTACGAATTCTGAAGAAGAATTCCCATTACGAATTCCAATGAAGAATCCCCATTACGAATTCCAATGAAGAATTATCATTACGAATTCTAATGAAGAAATCTCATTTCAAATTCTCATTACGAATTCTGATGACGAATTCTCATTATGATTTCTGATGACGAATTCCTATTCCGAATTCCTACTCCGAATTCTCATTCCGAATTCTCCTATTAAACAGAATCTGATTATCATTGTTTTATACACTCTGAATTTATTCACTCCGAACCTTCACTCCGAAGTTTCTATTCCGAATCTTTATGTTAGAGTTTAAAACGATGTCGTACATTCTGTTACAGTCACTTTTTTATAAAACGATGTCGTCCATTTTGTTATAAACTAACCGTTGTCTAAGTGACACGTGTACAGGTCCCTCCGAACTTTAAGTAAAATATGACCGTTGGAGAAGGAGCCGACCTTACCTATAAATAGGAGCTCAAATGAAAGAGCTCAGAGCTGTTGGAAAAACAACTGAGTTTTGTGCCTACATGCTATTGAAGTGATTTCTAGAGAGAGAGTCTCTTATTAACTCTAAAAGCTTCGTGCGACTCCGATTGTTGGTGATTACATTCGAGGGCTTCCGGGGATGGGAAGACAGAGGTGCCGACTACCTTAAAGATCGAGGGCTTTCTTGCTGAGAAAGACAGAGGTGCCGACTACCTTAAAGATCGAGGGCTTTCTTGCTGAGAAAGACAGAGGTTTCCAACTACCTTGAAGTTGAGGGCTTGCGGGGATAGCAAGACAGAGACACCGATCTTCGTATCCAGGGCTTACCCTGGTGTGGGTAAGACAGACTTGCTTGAAAGTATAAATCAAGGGACCTTTATCCAAGGTTGTTGGATACCCTTCTCTTTGGGTTAAAAGACTATTATCTTATTACTAGTAGTTTTACTACTTGTTTTTATTCCTCTGCAATTTGTATCTTAAGGAAAGTATAAATTTCTTATACTTCCTTACTTACTTTGATTAGTTTAGATTCTATACGCTTTAAGGAAGAATCTTATATTGTAACTTTTGTTAAGTTTCAATATCCGGAATCATATTTCCGGAACCTACTTTTGGAATCCCTTTCCAAGTTCAGTTCGGTGTTAGAGGTGTTGTGAATTTACTTAGTTTAACTTTGTTAAACTTAGCCCTTTCCTTTTCTTAAGGAAACTCTAGTTACTCATAACTAACTTTAAAGGTTCCAAAGGAATTTTTAAAGTATACAATTCACCCCCCTCTTGTATATTGAGCATCTCATATTATATTTCGATCCTACAATTGGTATCAGAGGTTGTAAACCTCTTACTCTATACCATTCTTATATTTGGTATCAGAGCCAAGGTTACTGAAATACTTGTACTCACATACAAGTTTTTCTTGCTCACCTTTTCATTCCGAACATTGTCATTCTGGTTTATCCATTCCGAACTTTTCCCATTCCGAATTTTGTTATTACGATTCTAAGCTACTAACAAGTTTGTATCCAAGTTATTTTTAGTATGGCAGGAATTAATATTGGATCTATTGACAATCTGAATCCTACAAGACCACCAATATTTGATGGTAATGACTATGAGTACTGGAGAGATCGTATGAAGACTTTTGTTATCAATACTGGAGTAGACAACTTTGTGATGCTTACTGGTGATTATAAAATTCCTGAAAAGGAAGTCAGAACCTTTACTAACCAGGAAAAGCAAGAATATCAACTCAACTATAAGGTACACAACACTTTACTATGTTCAATGACCAGAAATATATATAGCCAAATTTCTTCTTGTGAAGAAGCTAATTGTATATGGAAGAAATTAGAGGTTACACACTTTGGGACTTCTAAAGTGATTGAGACTAGAAGAGCTATGCTTAGAGCTGAAAATCATGGCTTCAATTTTCCTTATGGAGAACCTATCTGTAAAGTTCAACAAAGATTTATGACAATTGTCAACAGTCTACAATATATGGGAGAAAAAGGTTTAGATGATGAAGCTCTTGTGGACAAGATAATTGATATTATGCCCAATGAGTGGGAATCCAAGAGAATAGCTATAGATGAGAACAAGAAGGTCACTCAAATTACTCTTGATGAATTATTTGGAACTCTTCTACAACATGAGACCAGAATGAAGAGAGATGCTGACAACATCAAGAAGAAGAATGGAAATGGTACTGTTTCTTTTACTACAACTTCGAATCAGATGAAAGCTAAGACTCCTGAGAGAGTAACCAGATCCAAGTCTAATAAAGTTATTTTCCAATCCGAATCTAGTGAGAGTGAAGTCTCAGAAAATGAATTAGCCAATCTTGCTCGAAGGATGAACAAGATAGCTGGACAGAGAAACTTTCAATCCAAGTATAAGAAGAAGGACAGGAAAGATAATAAAGATGGATAAGTTACTTGTTATGAATGTAAAAGAGCTGGACATATTAGACCAGATTTCCCTATGCTCAAAAAGAAAGAAAGGAAGGAAAGGCATTCAGACAGGAATAGGAAGAAGTATTACAAAGCCAAAGATAAGAAAGTTCTGAATGCTAATGACACCTTGAGTGCCAGTGGTGGTGACTCTTCAGATGAATCTTCTGATTATGAATCTTCAGGACAGAAGAATCTTGGTCTTATATCCAGATTACCTATTGATAATCATTTTCTTATGGCTAAGGTACGAAATGCTGAATCTTTGACCAATGTATCCTTAAATCCTAATGATAGTAAGTATTATAACTCTTCGGATGAAGAATCATCTTCTGATGAGGAAAATACGTTACCTACTTATGAAGAAGTCTCTAGGTTTGCTGAACTTCTTGAGATTGAGAATTCCAAACTCAACAAGAAACTTGATAAGGCAAACTCTAGGAATTCTATTCTTACTAAAGAGATATCAGATCTTTCTAAAGATCTTGATAAGAAAAATGCTGATTTTGAAAGTATTTCAAAAAATCTTGAGGAAGTAAGTTCTGAGAAGAATAAACTCTCTAAAGAATTAGAAAAAGTAATTTCTAAGAAAAATGTTTTCGAGCCTAACTCTAGTTCCAAAACTAATGATTTTGAGGATAAAAACTTGGTTGTAAAACACAAGTCCGAAATTTTTTCCTTAAAGAAGTGTTTATCAAACTTTACCCATGGTAAGGAAAATTTTGATAAAATGTATTCTCAAATACGACCTTTAAGAAATAAATCCGGATTTGGTTATACCCATGCTAAACCTGTTTTCAGTAACAATTATTTTGTTCCTCAAAGTGCCCCATTTTGTACCAAGTGTCAATGTGGTGGTCACTGGGCAAAAAATTGTTCCTTAAACAAAACCCAATCCTTAGGTTTTCATAAAGCTTACTTTTTTAAGAAAATGTGGATACCTAAAATTTTATTGTCTGGAAATCTCGGATCCAAACAAGTTTGGATTCCGAAAATCTAACTTTGTTCTTAATTTCAGGAAAATAAAGAAAGTTCCAGCAACAATATTTGGTATATGGATAATGGATGTTCCCGGCACATGACTGGTAAAAAAATATTTTTTTAAAAGATTATCAAAACGAAAGGAGGAAAGGTAACTTTCGGAGACAATGCTAAGGGAGAGATTGTTGGTATTGGTAATATAGTTCTTTTGGGTAAAACTTTGATTTCAAATGTTCTTTTTGTTAAAGGTCTTAAACACAACCTCATTAGCATAAGTCAGTTATGTGATGAAGGTTACCTTGTGAAATTTAGGAATGATAAATGCTTAGTTCACAATTCCAAGGAAGAATTTATTCTCTCAGCCAACAGGCAAGAGAATGTTTACACCTTAAACTTAGAAGACCTAAGAAGCCATGATTTACCTTGCCTAAGTGCAATGGAAGATCATTCTTGGTTATGGCATAGAAGATTAGGACATTGTAATCTTAGAAACCTATGTAAACTCTCTATGAAGAAACTTGTTAAGGATCTACCGGAGCTTAGATTTGATTCTTCTAATGTTTGTGATCCTTTTCAATATGGCAAGTAACATAAATCTAGTTTTAAGTCAATCGGTGAAGTCTCAACAACCGATGAATTACAGTTAGTGCACATGGATCTTTTTGGTCCAACACAAACTGGAAGCATTGGAGGCAAATACTATGTGTTTGTTCTAGTTGATGATTACACTAGATTTACTTGGGTCTATTTTCTAGCAAAGAAATCTGAAGCTTTTTCATATTTCAAAAGTTTTAGAGCTCAAGATAAAAATGAGAAAAACCTTCCATTGAAAACTATTCATAGTGATCATGGAGGAGAATTTCAAAATTCTGATTTTGAAACTTTTTGTAGTAAGAAAGGTATTACTCACAATTTTTCAGCACCTAGAACTCCTCAACAGAATGGTGTAGTTGAAAGAAGAAATAGAATTCTTCAAGAGGTAACTAGAACCATGTTGAGTGAATATTCTATTGCTAGACATTTCTGGGCTGAAGCTGTAAGTACTGCTTGTTATACTATAAATCGTGTTTTGATTAGACCTTTTCTTAATAAAACTCTTTATGAGTTATGGAATGGTAGAAAACCTAGACTTTCCTACTTCAAGGTTTTTGGTTGCAAAGTATTCATTTTGAATACTAAATATAACTTACATAAATTCGCACCAAAATCAGATGAAGGGATTTTCTTAGGTTATTCCACAACCTCTAAGGCTTATAGAGTTTTTAATAAAAATACTTGTACTGTTGAAGAAACAGTACATGTAAAATTTGATGAATCAGACCCTTTTGTTTTTAAAACCACCCAACCTACATCTTCGGATGTGTTTTCAAAAAATGATTGTCAACCTTTGATAGAAGAACCTTCTGATAAGGAAATTGTTCTAGAAGATACTTCTGAAACATTTACCCCAGAAGACTTTCTACCTTATGTTGATGAACAGGTTCTACAAAACCCAAATCAGGTGTTTCTTAAGAATCATCCCAGTGATAGTATCATTGGTGATGTAAATCAACCTGTAAGGACTAGAAGTTCCTTAAGAAACGAAGTAGAACATCTAGCATTTCTTTCCCAATTAGAGCCTAAAAGCACTGATGAAGCTTTAGGTGATGATGATTGGATCAAAGCAATGCAAGATGAACTAAATGAATTCGAAAGGAATAAAGTCTGGACCTTGGTTGAAAGACCTAAGGAAACTTCTGTTATTGGAGTAAAATGGGTTTTCAGGAATAAATGTGATGAAAATCGAGTCATTGTTAGAAATAAAGCGAGACTTGTTGCTAAAGGCTATAATCAGCAAGAATGAATAGACTATGAAGAAACCTATGCTCCAGTATCTAGACTTGAATCTATCCGTATTCTACTTGCCTTTGTAGCATTCTTTAATTTCAAACTATTTCAAATGGATGTGAAATGTGCTTTTCTTAACGGTTATGTTCAAGAGGAAGTTTTTGTTGAACAGCCTCCTGGATTTGAAGATACAAAACATCCAGATCATGTTTTTAGACTTACCAAAGCTTTGTATGGCCTTAAACAAGCCCCACGAGCATGGTATGATAGACTCACTGGATTTTTGCTTCAAAATAACTATGTTAAGGGAAATGCAGATCCAACTCTTTTTATAAAGAAAGATAAGAAAAATGTTTTGATTGTTCAAATTTATGTTGATGACATTATATTTGGTTCAACTCAGCAATCTTTGACTGACTCTTTTGCTAGTCTAATGAAATATGAGTTTGAAATGAGTATGATGGGTGAGTTAACATTTTTCCTTGGTTTTCAAATTTCTCAAAAACTAGAAGGAACCGACATATCTCAACATAAGTATATTAAAGATCTTCTAAAAAAGTATGGTTATGACAACACTAAGAGTATAAGTACTCCTATTGGTACCTCAAACTCTTTAGATCTTGATGAAGCTGGGAAACCAGTAGATCAAACATCTTTTAGAGGTATGATTGGAAGTCTACTTTACTTAACAGCTAGTCGACCAGACTTAATGTTTTCTGTATGCTTATGTGCAAGATATCAATCCAATCCTAAGGAATCTCACTTAAAGGCAGTAAAAAGAATATTTCGCTACCTTAAGGGAACCATGGATCTAGGATTATTTTATACTTCTGGAAATGATTTTGTTCTAAAAAGCTTTTTTGATGCTGACTTTGGTGGATGTAGAATGGATAGGAAAAGTACATCCGGAACTTGTCATTTCTTAGGAGATTCAATAGTTTCTTGGTCATGCAAGAAGCAACATTCTGTTGCACTCTCCACTGCTGAAGCTGAATATGTAGCAGCTGGAAGTTGTTGTGCACAAGTGTTGTGGATGCAACACACACTCACAGACTATGGCTTGAGTTTTACTAAAACTCAAATTTTGTGTGATAACACAAGTGCCATTGCCCTAAGTAAAAACCCTGCACATCACTCTCGTGCAAAACACATAGATATTAAGCATCACTTTCTTAGGGATCACACACTTAAAGGAGATATTATTTTCAGTTTATCGGAACGCAAGATCAACTTGCTGATATTTTCACAAAATCCTTGCCTTCTGATAGATTCGAATATATTAAATAGAATTTAGGAATGATAACCGTAAGGTAATCTTCCTTAATTAACTTTCTGTTGAAAAAATCTCCTTACAGTAATAAACTCCTTTTCATAGGGAGAGTACATTTGATTGTTTGTTTAACAAAGTTTTTCAAAATTTGTTTTCAAACTTTTCGGAACGAAGATTTCCGGAATGAAAACTTCCGGAATGAAACTTTTCCAGAATGGATATTTTCGTACAGAATACTTCTGGAATGAAAGTATTCGTATTAAAAATTTCCGGAATGGACAACTTTCGTACTGGGACTTTCATAACAAATTTTTCGTACCAAGTTTTGTTTTTCATATTTACTTTTTTGTATTAACTTTTTCGTATTGAATTTTTCGTATTGACTTTTTCGTATTGACTTTTTCGTATTGACTTTTCGTATTTACTTTTTCGTATTGATTTTTTCGTATTTACTTTTTCGTATTGAGTTTTTCGTATTTACTTTTTCATATTGAGTTTTTCGTATTTTGTTTTTCGTATTGAGTTTTTTCGTAGTCGTCTTTATATTACCCATTACGAATAACTTTCCTAAGCCAATCTGAAAGGTATGATTTTCTTACCGAAGTTTTCGTAATCATATTTTACTTGCTGGAAATTTCTTATAGTTTGTTTTCGGTTTTTGGATTTCTTAATTCTTTACTTTAATAAAAACCTCAAAAAGATCGGATTCAAGCTCTCAACCGTCAGATTTGATCTCAGATCATTCTAAACCGTTAGATCAACCGAGGAAGTTGAACCGTCATCCCATTGCCTATATAAAGGGGACCCTATTTTTGAGTCCCACATCGATTTCAAGCTTTTGCGTGCTGAAGCTCTGACTCTCTGATTTAAGGCCATTCCGAACCTCAGTCTTCTCAATTCCGAACTTCTCAGAGACTTCAGATCTGAATGTCTGCAGAGTTAGCTTCTCAAGAAATATCTTCAACCAAGCCCATTTCTCAGTGGTTAGTCTACAGAGAAAGGTTAGTTCATCCAACTTTCTTCAGCAACTACGATTCTATTATTTCAAAGAATATCAAGCTGAATGGCTGGGAAGATGTTGCGGTATCAAAAAACGGCAACCAAGATGAAGTCTACTCTGACTTGCTTGTCGAGTTTTATGAGTCAGTTGCTTTCTTCGAGGAAGATAATAGAGAGAAGTTTTCCTTCAAATCGTATGGCAAGACATATAAGCTTTCTTACACCAAGGATGCAAGCTTGGTAGGGTTATCTTATGAAGGTGAAGCTGAGTTTATTTCCCACGTATTGCCAGACTCTTTGGGTAGTTTCAACAAAAAGAAAGCCTTAGAAACTCTCGGATTAGATGATGACAAGGCTCCGAAAATTGCAAGCCTATCTACAAACTTCCGGATGCTGGAGTTATGGGTACAAGGGCTTATCGTACCGAGAAAAGGAGATAAGGACATCTTGAAGAAGAGTGAGATATATATCTTATATTTTTTGATAAATCTAAGAAAGTTCAACATGATGAATCATATTCTTCTTAATATTGAGAATTTGAAGAAGGGGAATCTGAGAGCTCAGATCGTGATGTACCCAGCAATATTGTCAAAGCTCATAGTTTGGTGCCTAGAATCTTTCAAGGTTGCTTGTAGTTCAAAACCAAAGGTTTGCAAAATAATGTTGCTCAGTGATGCCACTCTTAAGAGAATGAATATAGCTTTTGACAAGGAGTCAGGGAAGTTTATTGATCTACCTCCACAAGTAGAAGTGACTCCGAAAGTTGCTGATCCGGAATCATCTAAGCCGGTAAGGAAGAGGAAGCTGAAAGAAGTGGTAGTCGAAGC
This sequence comes from Viscum album, assembly GCA_963277665.1. Taxonomy (NCBI): domain Eukaryota; kingdom Viridiplantae; phylum Streptophyta; class Magnoliopsida; order Santalales; family Viscaceae; genus Viscum; species Viscum album. The sequence goes on from OY728141.1 coordinate 1,435,475,943, forward strand.
TGAGGAACCCAAGTCTAAGGAAGTCCACTCCGCACCTCCTAAGCCTAAGAAGAAGAAAACCTATACTGATGAAGTTGCAGCAAAGTGGGGAGCTGATAAAGAGAAGAGGAAGGAAGGAGATCCGCAGTTCGGATTGGATCCTGCAGAGGCTAAAGCTCTGAAAGAGAAGGCTGCTGATGAGCTCGAGAAACAAGCAAAGGAGAAGAAACTGAAGAAGAAAATGTCAGAAGCCGAGGCTGTGCAAGCATTGTTAAAGTTCAACGAAATGGTTTCAGCAACCATTCTCGTTCCGAGATCTTTCTCTCTGGAATCACTACCTGAGACTCCAGGAAGAAATCTTGCTACTCCGGAAGAGGCTATTGCTACGAATACTGAGGAAATATAGCAAGTGGAACAAGTTGAAGAGGTTGCTGAAGGAAGTAGTGAGACAGGAGATGTGCTCAAACAAGTAGATGAATATAAAGGAACTCTTTCGGAACACCTCTCGCTCCGAACATCTGAAGCTCAATCTTCGAAGCTTGTTACTCCGAATATGGAAGAAGAGAAAGGTGAAGAAGAAGTTTCTTGTCTGAGAGAAGAAGAACATCTTTCACTTGATGCTGCTCAGAAGGAAAATGTAGAAGTTGCTGATGAGGAAGAGTATATTGTTCAAGTCTCTGATAGAGAGAAGAAATCTCTGGAACAGGTTTCTATTCCGGAAAAAGATAAAGGGAAACAAATTCTTGCTGATACCCCGAGTTCAGAAAAGAAGATGAGGAAGGAAGCTGGTAGTTCTTCGAAGAGGAAGTTGAAACTTATTGAAGAAGAAAATTCTCCTAGCAAGATTTCAGATTCGGATTCATCCTCGTTGGGGCATGATTTTGTTGTCCAGTATTTGAAGAAGTTTGTGGGAACCATTCCAACCTTCTCCAGTATTGACTCTAGATGCCAGATGCTTCAACATGCGCTGAATCAGAAAACCGACTCTGTATCAATGGTTATGGATAAGTGTGTTGAGATTGAAGCTCAGTTCAAAACATTCTTTGTTGGTTACGAAGCTCATAAAAGATCTTGTAAGAGGATGACAAGATGGTCTAAGAAAACTGTGGAAGAGATGAGGTTGCTGGATGAGTTTCAGGATAATGTTAAGGATGCATTTGAAACCGAGGACAAGAAGATTAATGAGCTGACTGCGTCATTCGAAGAAAAGTTGACAGAGGAAAAGAACTTTCGGATTCAGGAAGTGAGAGATCTGAATGGGAAGCTCAATTCCGTTAATCAATGTTGGAAATATGAAAGGGATTATCGGATCGAGTTTGAAGAAAGGATGAAGGCTCAGGAAGAGAAGATGAAAGCTCAGGAAGAAAAGTTGAAGGCTCAGGAAGAAATAATTGAAGCTCAGTCAGCAATAATAGTCGTCTTAGAGAAGCAAGAAGAGGAAGATCACAAAGACTTAAAGAAAATCAAGACGATTATTAAGGGGCTAATGTCGAAGGAGAAAGATCCGAAATGACCAATCCGATCTTTTTGTTGTAATTATTTTGTTGCTGACATTTCAAATCTAATGAGAATCGTGCTTGTTGTTTCTATTATTGCCATTACTAATTTTTCAGGTACTTTGTTATGTTTTTCCATTCCCTCCAATTATTTTTGAAAATCACAAAGGGGGAGAAGGAAAAGATCCTTAAGAAAAAGAGGAACTCTAATAAGAGTTTATCAAAGGGGGAGAAAGAAAAAATACCCATGGAAAAAGAACTCTAATAAGAGTTTGTTTAAGGGGGAGTTTTTCTTAAAGAAACATCACTCCGGAAATATGAATACGATCCTTAGAGTTTCAAAGCCTAAGGGGGAGTTAGTCGTATTCATCTATATTCTTAAACCAAGGGAGATAAGCTTTCATGTTTTTCTTTCTTCTTAGAATAGCTTTTTCGTAAGGATGTTTGTGCTTTCCAAAAAGGGGGAGATTGTTGAGTCAATAAGGTTTTCCTTATGACTTTTTCATTCCTTCTTGTTTTGAAAATCACAAACACCATATCTTTAAGGAAAATCGCTTTTGTAAGGAAAAATGCTTTCTTAAGGAAAATTGATTTTATAAGGAAAATGCTTTCTTAAGGAAAATTGTTTTTATAAGGAAAATTGCTTTCTTAAGGAAAATCGCTTTTATAAGAAAAATTATCCTTATCATATTTTCATTCATATTTTTCTTAAGCATTAGATTCAGATTCATTTTCTCGGAATCATAAAAACTTAGATATAAAGCATTCTGTTTTAGGGTTCAGATTCTGGACAAGAACTATAAGGAAGTTTCATTCCGAATTCCGGATATGAACTCTGACTAAGTTCTATTCCAGATTCAGGATACGAATTCTGAAGAAGAATTCTCATTACGAATTCTAATGAAGAAATCCCATTCCGAATTCTCATTACGAATTCTGAAGAAGAATTCCCATTACGAATTCCAATGAAGAATTCCTATTACGAATTCCAATGAAGAATTCTCATTACGAATTCTAATGAAGAAATCTCATTCCGAATTCTCATTACGAATTCTGATGACGAATTCTCATTACGATTTCTGATGACGAATTCATATTCCGAATTCCTACTCCGAATTCTCATTCCGAATTCTCCTATTAAACAGAATCTAATTATCATTGTTTTATACACTCTGAATTTATTCTCTCCGAACCTTCACTCCGAAGTTTCTATTCTGAATCTTTATGTTAGAGTTTAAAACGATGTCGTACATTCTGTTACACTCACTTTGTTATAAAACGATGTCGTCCATTTTGTTATAAACTAACCGTTGTCTAAGTGACACGTGTACAGGTCCCTCCGAAATTTAAGGAAAATATGACCGTTGGAGAAGGAGCCGACCTTACCTATAAATAGGAGCTCATTTGAAAGAGCTCAGAGCTGTTGGAAAAACAACTGAGTTTTGTGCCTACATGCTGTTGAAGTGATTTCTAGAGAGAGAGTCTCTTATTAACTCTCAAAGCTTCGTGCGACTCCGAATGTTGGTGATTACATTCGAGGGCTTCCGGGGATAGGAAGACATAGGTGCCGACTACCTTAAAGATCGAGGGATTTCTTGCTGAGAAAGACAGAGGTGCCGACTACCTTAAAGATCGAGGGCTTTCTTGCTGAGAAAGACAGAGGTTGCCAACTACCTTGAAGTTGAGGGCTTGCGGGGATAGCAAGACAGAGACACCGATCTTCGTATCGAGGGCTTACCCTGGTGTGGGTAAGAAAGACTTGCTTGAAAGTATAAATCAAGGGACCTTTATCCAAGGTTGTTGGATACCCTTCTCTTTGGGTTAAAAGACTATTATCTTGTTACTAGTAGTTTTACTACTTGTTTTTATTCCGCTGCAATTTGTATCTTAAGGAAAGTATAACTTTCTTATACTTTTTTACTTACTCTGATTAGTTTAGATTCTATACGCTTTAAGGTAGAATATTATATTGTAACTTTTGTTAAGTTTCAATCTCCAGAATCATATTTCCGGAACCTACTTTTGGAATCCCTTTCCAAGTTCAGTTCGGTGTTAGAGGTGTTGTGAATTTACTTAGTTTAACTTTGTTAAACTTATCCCTTTCCTTTTCTTAAGGAAACTCTAGTTACTCATAACTAACTTTAAAGGTTCCAAAGGAATTTTTAAAGTATACAATTCACCCCCCCTCTTGTATATTGAGAATCTCATATTATATTTCGATCCTACATCTGTCTACGTCATGCTGGTGTCTCCATCTTCCTACATCATGGTTGGGTCACTATACACATGTGGAAATTCTCTCCCACCCTGATTTGAACCTATGTCTGATGCAAGATTACAGGGAGAAATTACTACCTAGTTAATCCCCAAACTACAATTGTGTTATATGGGTAATGATGAATAGGTTGGTTGCAATTGAAAAATGGAATGATTTAATATCAACTTTTAGTATTGTCAAAAGGTATAAATCACATTAAACACAACAAAACATAACATGTGTGTCACCCGGGCGATAAAATATTATAGCTATAGTTATGGAATTATCTAATAATTAGTCTCTTCACTTTAAACATGGCCATTATCTTGAACGTGGTTTTACTAATCATATGAATTGGCTCATTATCATGTTCTACTATTTCATAGTCTTCTAAATACCATCCCAAAATAATAAAATATTACAGGAAAATAATATTTGATATCAATTTTAATATCAATATCCTAGTTCACTGATTATTAATTGGGTCATCAAACCACAAGTCTTCATGTTTTCCTCCAAATAAACAATCAGCTCATAAATATTAGAAATGTCATATGGTAGTATTGTGGGGATACTTCATGCCAGTATCAGAGTAATATATAATAGAAATAAGGACATAAAAATCAATCTAGATATTAAATAAAATACATATAATGTGACAATGTAGTATTATATATAGAGGATTTCATGGTTCTGAAAAATTATAGTCAATCTTGTGATGAAAGTCATTTTACAAACAAATACCATTCCAATAAAATAAAATAAAACTAAAAACTACAATGCTAGAAGAGAACCCAGTGTCCCACGTTAGTCCTCTACTCCCATTATAGCAACCTAAAACATAATAAAACATATAATGCAAGGATTTTTTGCTTTTTTAATTCTTGTATCCATGAAATATTATTATATATCATGTAGTTAATTAAAAGGAGAGGGATTAAAACTTAGTACTCCACCACCAATGGTGACTAATGAATGTCCAATAATTGAATATATAATGACATGGGATGACAATATTATAATTTCTGGATGTAACATAATAAAAATATTATCAAGATCTTGTTCCTTATGGGATTCTTTGGAAACCCTGCATAATTGGGACCTTGTCAATTATCTATGATCTTGTGAAATTTTAATGGAAAGGGGAACTTGTTGCATGTATATAAGGAATCTAAGAATAAAATAATGAAAAGAATCCACGAAATTGGTCCATGATTTTATACACATCGCACATATTGAATATATATATGACTATCTGTAATCAATAATTTTTTGTTTTAAGGAAATAGATGATGATATTTCATTGATATTTAGCTACTTTGTTTTGACTGAAATCAACATGATGAACCACTGGGATTATACTCATAATAGTTTCTAACAAAACTAATGAAGGATTTCCTTAAATATTGGGGTAGTCCATGACTATAATCCATGGTTCTAAGTCATGTCATCTAAAGTATATGGGAAGTCAGAAAACCCTTAGAGATATTAATATGAATTATAATTCTCTCAATTCCAAATGAATCATTGGTGACTAGTTATAGAACACATTACATTATGAATCTGACTAAATAAACAGTTCATTTACCACATGGAATTCATGTCTCTTAATCTGGTTCCAACCAGTGATTTTTCACAATCCACTAATAACATGGAATCCCTGAACTCTCTAGGAATGTATCACCACATGTGGTGTAACCACAAACCGTAATTATTAACAAGGGAAACAACGAAATCATTTTTAAAGTCTTATTCATTTTATTTATAAATATTATTTAATGAAAATTACATCTCATCCAAGTAATCAACTTCTACTATTTTCTTTGATATACCTTGACCATCTCATAAATCAACTCCCCAATTCAATTTTTATTACAAATATTTTTCGGGGGCTCTAGCATTTATCCAAGACATATATATAACATTTCAATATGCCTGTTACCCAAAGCACATCCAAAGGACCATCATAGAAACACAACTGTTCATGTGACACATCAAAACACCTGAATGAGTGGTTCAGTTATAGAAAATATACATTTGAATTTTTTAAATTTCTAGGAAAAATAGATGATGTGGGATATTATTATTACACATGGATTATAGGCATTAAAGTTAAATGAAAAAACACACCATAATGGGTAGTTGGGGATTATATTTTCAACCTAAAATGGTAATTGTGAGGAATATAACATGTCTATTCAAGAATTTAGGGAAAAAATAAGGTTATATGAATTTTAGGGTTGATTCTTGGAAATACCGACTTATAAAACTAAAGATCACATTATATATTGAATTTCCATTATGTATAATATATAAACAACCTCGATAGGGATCATGGAATACTCTATGACTTGTATTGGCCATAGAATTGTCTTATATTAAGGGAAAAATATGAACTAGAAATATCCATGAATATATGGAACATTATCTCACATGGAAATAACAACTATGATATCATAGAAATTGGAGAAAATAGAAAGATTAATGAATTTTATACCATAAGTGATATGACTATTCAATTGAATGTATGATGTCATATACATGGAGGAGATATAAATAAGGAATTTTTGGAGTATCTAGATCTCTTCCCGGATAATACAAATATATAGTGATTGGAAAATATGTTTTGGAGGGATAAATGGGATATTGGATGAGTAAATGGTCAAAAATAAAACTTTGAAATAAAATGGCCCATAAGTTATAGATTATCCACAATGCGTCATCATATTTTCTAATGGGACTTTAGAAATTTTCTATAGACCATGTTTTTTGTGATTATACTTATAGATCCATATTATCATACATCTAAAAAAGTGGAAATGCTGAAAGTGATAAAATAAACGAGTTTTACCTAAATTTAAAATATTTAGACATTGATGAGGAACTGGGATCTTACACACAAAGGTAATTTCTAGGTACATATATAATATTTATGATATACCTTATTTTTTAAATGTTTATTTGAAGTCATTAGTAAGTTTAATGGATAACTCTACTAAATATTGATTTTATATAAATTTTCAAAATTGCAATTTCATGTATGTTTACAATGTTATTATTATCTCTTAGGATAATTTTTTTGGACAAATATGTTCATCTGAAATGATTTAAATTTATTAAATGTCAAAAAAAATATTATATAAAAACTATCACTTTTAACCCCATTCCATAATTCATATCCTAGAAGGAATCTATAGATATTTGTTCAGATTGGGTGAACTATAAATTTGGATTTATATGATTCACTCCAAAATATATATTCATAAGGGAATTATTCGACACAACGATTGTTTTTAAAAATTTTATAACAACTTCTTCATCAAATATAAATTACATCATATTACCCATCTTAATGGATTCAAAATTTTAAATCAAAACATGATCTTCATAATGAGAATTCCTAATTAATTACAAAAAAACCTACTTCATTGAAACAAAAAAACACAATATATCCTCAAATCCATACCTTGTACAAAGAAATTCATCAAATCAATAAAAAACGATTCATATTCCAAATTTAACATGGTTAATGTATCATTATATTCCCTAGAAAAATCATCAGATAATTTGATCTATTTTCTAGGATGATAATTAATTATGAAGTCATTATACATTATTAGATCTATCCATTTTATTTATCTCATGTCCACTTCATAAAAATAGAATATAGACATAAATATTTAGTGATCAATATTTTTTTCAAAATTTAATCCATATAAATGATTCATCAAAATTTTTAATGAAAAAACTATAAAATATAGTTTCCAACTAGGAATAGTGTAACATAACTCAATTGGTTTCAATTGAAATGTTGTAAATGAATTACATGCTAATTTTACATCAACACGAAACCAAGATCCAAAATATATTTTTAAAATTATCTATTTATGCAAGGAATGTCCCAAATTATATTATTAAATGATATCCATTTCATCTCATGAAAATTAAAAACACATTCTCAAATCGATATGTCTTTAGAACTTTTTTTAGTTTACATTGTTATTCACCTATATAAAAGAGAAATTATTTTAAAAAATCATTAGTATTATTGACATAATCCTAGAAAACTACAAATCATTGTTATATTTTTTATTCTTTTAATTCGAAAAAATTATTTGATAAAAAATTGTGATCTTTTAGAATATATATATATATATGGGAAAATATTGTGCAACAAAAATTCAAAAATAAACTATTTTCAATATATTTATTATCCATTAATGTTTAAAAAAAATCATTTTGAGTCTTTAATGTACCAAAAAAATTAATACAAAAAAATATAATTTAAATTAAAAAAATTAATTTGTATCCACATATTAATTGATTTATCTATTTATTGGATCATGAAATATAGCTGGTACATTATATAACCCAAATGGAGTATCGATAAACTAATAATTCTCATATCTAGTCAGAAACAATTAATGTGGAAGGTCATCCCCATTCTCCATAAACAAATAGTACCAATACCTCAAATAAAAACATGATAATTAAAAATCTCTCAAGAGTTATTCAAACAAATAATAAATATGAGGATAATGACACCCGTTCTCAATAGAGATTTTATCCAAGGTTCTATAATCAATAAATTGTCTCATAGATCCATATTTCATTTTAATAAATAGAACTAGAGCTTTATATAATAAAGTGATAAACTAAATGAAAAAATTCTATACAAATTCATGTAATTTGTTTAATTTAAAAATGATTAACTTGAGAAATTCAATAATGGGGGTAAGAAATAATATTCACATCATGATCAAAGTAAATAGTAAACTCATGTTATTGATTTTGAATACCACTATAATGATAATCTTCAAAAACATACACATATTCATTTATTGTTGGCACAATAATAATATGAATATTTTAATTTTATTTGACATCATTATATATTAATCATTAAATACCAAATTTAAAAAAATAATCTTTTCATTATGTTATTAAAAGTATGAAATCAATGAATAAATTATTTCATGATCTTTAATATATGTTAGATTGATAAACTAAATTTAAATCTATTTCAAAAATAAAATCAATCACACCTATATGATTTTTTACATGATTGTTATTGTCAAATACCATTGAAATATTATCAGAAGGATTCTTACTATAAATATTTATTCTTTTAATATTTCTAAAATGATTTTTAACCAAGGGATAAATCTTCTCTTCATTATATGATATATCCATTTAACAAGAATCAATTTTAGAAACATTCGAATTCGAAGATCCATATTCAAATAGGGTATCATTTTAATTCAAAAAATCTATTTACATACATATTAACACTTCATTTGATGACCCAATATCAATCGTAGTGGCTGAAAAATATTTTCCAAAACCTTATTCATTTTTTATTGATTTACACCCTGAGTAACCAAATTCACACACACATTAGAATAATTTTCAATCATATTGAAATTATGACAATTTATAGGTTTATTTTCTTTTTTTTCAAATAATTTTCATTATAGTCAGAAAACATATGAAAAATCATATCACATCAGATTCCATTACCATATTTTATAGACCTTATATTTGATTTTTGACCAAAAATCTCAAATAATGGGAATTATATTTCTTACCACATAACTTATTTAATGAATGATTCCCTATTCCCAGCCATGTAAAACTATTCTAATGCTTGTTTTTATGTGATACAATATCATCATAGAACCAAATTTCCGCCTTATTAGAAGATAAAAAATCACATAACTTTGAAGTCCATGGGAACCGTACACATATTCATATCATTTTTTCAACACTCTTAAAACCTATTAATCATAATATCTTGATCCTGGATAAAATCCAATACATACCTGCCAAATCTCATAAAATTTTCCTCATATGTGTAACACAATTATAATTATTTTTTTTCAATGCCATGATTTGTTTCTCTATACAATGACTAAAAACTATATAGAAATGATTCATATGGAAAAGATTCATAAAATATTCTTATTCAATTCATCTAATTCAAAATGGTTACATTTTGACGTTTCAAACATCCCATGTCATAAAATATATTTTTTAATGCTTTAATCCAACAAAAATATAAAAAATATAATATTTTCCAGTAAATTATGGGGGGTTTTGTCTCATAATTTTCTCCCCCAACAAATTGTTCAATTATGGTAATCTGGATTCTCTCTTGTATGAATTATTTTACTAATTTTTTACATTTTCAACTATTCCATCACTACAAAAAATAGCCAATTCAGAATCAAACTATCATTGGACACTTATTTGGGAAATTTTGTCTATTCAATGCCTTCCTATTATAGAACTCTTTTTAAATATATGGAAAATATTCATTTACTTAAATATTATAGATAATTAAATGTTATAAACTTAAAATTGTAGATCATTTCAAATAAAAAAATTTAATATCTTTTATGGGTATTCTGTTAACACTATCCTTATTTTTAGATTATCTAAACCTCCCATATGATTCCAAATATTAGGAGGTGACCATATAAACACCATATTCTAAAATTTATATAAAATAACTCACATTCATTCATTTTAGGGATCATTTTATGTTATGGGTTTTGAGAATTAGTTCATAAATAAAATATTATTAAATATTAAGTCACAAAGTTTACAATTATACTCATTATCCATTTTACCAATAAAATAATATATTTTAATTGATGCGTGATCTCATTTCATGAAAAATCATCACATTAATCAACATGACTTATTCATTGTCTTTACTGATCATTAATTACAATCAAAACCATTTTAAAACCTAAAATTTAAAAAAAATATTAGTAAGGGGCATTAAATAAATTAACAAACCCCATTAGCCCCTAATAACATATAATAATTATCCATTTCAATGTATGCATTAGGAACAAAATGAATCTTTTCAAACCTAAAAAACCTCCTTCTCTGCAAAAATATTATCCTAAAATAGATCATTTGACAACATAAATGGAAAATACAATTCATAATGATTTCGTTGAAATCATTACAAAATAATCAATGAAAATTCAAAAATGTATAATTTAAACCTGTAAAATTTTAATATAAATCATTTTAAACTAATATCATTTCTAACCATTATAGAAATTATATGATTACAATAAAAACAGAAAAATAACATAGCCAAAACATTTAATAATATCCTTATATCATAATGCATATCACTCATAAAAATGTAATAACCATATGTTTGAATTTAATATTCAATTAATTTGAAGGAAATCATAGACCCACTTACCCATTTATTAAAATATTACCACCCATCCTTGGTTAATAATGTAACCACCTATAAAGGATAATAATGTGACAATTCATCAATTGTTTATTCCTCAACCACTAATGTTCATAAATAATTTCATAGTACCATTACATAATTATAATACCTAAAATATTTCAATTTCTATACATTATACTCAATAATATTCTGTGTTCCAATAAGAAAACATTTTCATATATTGAAATATCCATTTAATTTTAAAACACAATTTTCATTAGAAAAATACCATAAAAAATGGATTGAGGTTTTACCATTTAAGAAAATATGAAATGAATTAATGTAATCCAAAAAATAAAATAAAGGTTAGGATTTTTGTGAAAACTCATTCTCTACTAATATGTAAAATAGAACCTTACCATTTTCCTTTTTTAATAATGTAAAAAGGATCCATACATAAAACATAAACAAATTCCTTTTGAAAATATTTGAAATAAAGTAAACATAGGAATACAATTATTTTATAATTATTTTATATCAATATAAATAACCATAAAACATTTTTAAAATTATGAACATGGAAGGAAAATATTTTTAATTTTATTCATAAAAAATTTAAAATGAGGTCTTTTTGTCATATGGTACCTTACAATTTTGGAAACAATTGTACTATAATCCGAATGGAATAACAACATTAAATATATTATATATCATGAAAATAAATAATTGAATGATATAAAAATTAAAAGGGTCTTTATATTCTCCATATAAAATTACATTGGTGCATAACATCAATATATGACTCAATGAATGGAAATTGAGATGATGTCCCTTACCTTGTGTTAGATTTGGAATGTTTGTTATTCATCTTCCCCAATAATCAATTTATTTATTTTATTTTCATTCTTATGATCCTTTCTCAATTTTATTATTCATTTAAAATCAATTATTGCCATGTTATATACAATTACATAATCTATTCAGTTCACATCATGGGTTTTGTTGACGATTGGCTCATAAGTCGAATTTGAATTTGTAGGTTGATAATGGAAAAATTTTTCATTATGACATCATCATGGAATTGATATCAATGAAATGTTTATGATTTTTTATAATTACACTTTAAAAAAACAATAATAAAATGTGGTTGTGATAAATGTACTACATTTTGATGATGGATATGGTAGATGGAATGTATATATGAGTAGAATTTATATTTTTAAATGATCATTATGGAAATAAGTAAAGTATGATAATATCTTCAAATAATGATAATTATATAATAAATAAAATATTATTTATTTATATATACTCATAAAATTAATATATTATAAGAGAAAAAAATAATCACATCAGATCACATTAGATCATTGAGGCAGTAGTTCAAATGTAGCACTAACAACATTATAATTATTCTTTGAGTAGAAAGGTATAAGAGAAATTGATAATAATGATAAAAGTTTCATTAATATAATAATTATTTAATACATATTACATATAATAATTATATTTATCATTATAACCATCCATGATATGCATTAAGGACAAATAAATCACATTGTATCGTGAGGCGGCAGTCTTTCGGACATATGAGAGATGTTATCATGTCCCAAATAGAATTGAAATTTCTAAAAAATAATATGTTATATAATTATTAACTAAGAATATTAATGTAAAAAATATTGAATATATACTTTAAAATCATCATTATTATAATCCATGGGATGTGATGATAGAAAATTAATTACATTGATTTGTTATGTTATAGTATGTCATACACACGAAAGATGGATTTTCCCATTTAATGGAAGTGGAGGTAGATTTAGCTCATTCAGATAACATATTTACATTTAATTATAATTAATATTATTAATTTACTAAATAATCAATATTAATTGATATATTATAATGGTGGAATATGAATTTAAATAAAAATTCTTCATTAGGAATGATTCCTCTTTTAAAATAACCCATTATATTAGCTCCAAAATCACCATTTGGATGGATTTAGGATATAAAAATGCCTTTATAAGGTTTTAATGGAATTAAGGAAGGTTTTTGACTAATTATTGGTCGAAAAATATTCTTTTACATTGTTAGGAGGAAAAGATACAAGGTTGTCTTATTATAAGCAGTGGGGAGGACCCGTGTGGAATTTTTCAAAAGAAAACGTTATACCCATGTAATCCCATGAAAAAGGGATCCAAATTTGACCATTCGTCATACATATATGTTTTATGGTATAAATCATCCTATACAATATTATTTATAAAACTTTTAAGGACATGTTCACCCATAACACTTTAGTATTAACCATGTGAAACATGTTTTCACATTACTATGATATTTTATTTTTAATTATTTCACAATTTATTATTGGCCAAAATTAATTTAAATAAAAAGATATTTAAATTATTATAAATAAAAATATTCAATTTATTTTTCCAATAATTCAATTCATATATGTAGTTGAATTTATTCTGAAATTGAACCCGTTGACGTGACGAAGTACACTTTTAAAAAAATACATTTTCCAGCATTAAACGATTTTATATTCACTATAAAAATAATAAATTTAATTATATTAATTTTAAAAAATATTTATAGATATTGTCATTATTTTTAACATAATCCATTCATTGATAGGATTTTTTAAATAATTAAATGGAGAAAATTATAAAATTTTAAATTGTTTTCAGGAAAATTTGTTTTTAAACCCAAAAATAAACATATAATAAAATCATGTATAAAGATGATTTTGATGTAATTAACTGGGTTTAATATAATTAATTAAAATTTATGTAATATGGATTCAATTTCAATGATTAATGAAAATTTTATATTAAATAATTTATTTAAATGAAATAAAAAATATTAAAAAAATTATTATTTTTCATTATTCAGCGAGCAGAAATTACTTTTTGAAAATTCGAAAAATTTCACAATAGGATAATTTTATATAAATATTTAAAAAATTAATTTCATATTATCATAAAAATTGTATATAATTTTTTATATTCATAAAAATAATTTATGAAAAGAATTAAATTTATCTTTGAAGAATTTTTTTTTATTAAATTATCATTTCTAAAAATGATGTGATTATTTAGTAAAAATAAAACAATATATTGATATTTATTATTTTCTTTATCTATATTTATATATATTTCATAATTTATGAAATACTATTTAAACCATCCAATTTAACGACATGGTTTTAATGAGTATCATGTTTTTCTTATCAATTCTTTGTTAATTTGTGCTCGGCGTTGACTATCATATACACCATTGAAAATTAATTTCTTTAATATAAAATTATAGTATTTTTTATAATTAATATAACATTATAATATCAATAAATATGGAAAATATTAATTCTATCAATACCTTGGTTTTACAAATATATTTAGTAACCATGGTAATGGTAAAACTATTTTTTTCACAATATTGTTAGTATAATTTTTTGTCATTGTTATGTAATAAAATAATGTAATTTTATCTCAAAAATTAAATTAATATAATAATTAAATGTATATAAAAATATATAAAAATCATAAAATTTTAAATAAAATAATATTATTTATAGTATATAATGGTGAAAATGTAATTTTTTCAGAAAAACATGTTTTCTATGTATTAAATGATGTATTTTAATGGGTAGTTTTCACATATTTTTAGATCTACTTAAATTATAATAAAATAATATTTATATTCATATCATAAAAATATGTTATATTTTTAACTTATTCTTTTAAATAAATATACAATAATTTGTTAAGAATATTTTCTCGAGGGTAAAAAATATTTCTAATTAAAATATTAAAGTGGTAAAATGATTAAATCATGATAAAACATGTATAAAAATGAGTAGTAGAGTGTTTATATTCCATTTAATCCCAAAAAAAATCATTATTTCACACTTTTTTAAAACTTGACCCACGAATTATTCCATTTTGTTATTGGAAAATAATCTATTTTCATAAAAGATTAATTTTCTCCATATATTAAAGGGGATCAGTTCCACCCTTTTAAAAAATGCATCCACTTTTTAATTTAAATGAAACCATGAACATGGAAACCAAACAATGACGTAAATGTATTAATGTACTATTCAAGAACTAAATATCGTGGTCAATATATGTTATTATAAGTGGATTATATATATTGAGAATATCAAAAGAGTACTTATAGTTTCTAAGTGAGTATTTCATATTCCCTATATAATTCATGTAAATAATTCCCCAAAAAATATCAAAAATATAGTAATATAATAAAATTAGTATCATTTATTAAAAGAATATTTATTATATTATTTTTTAATTTATTATTTTTCCCTCCCAATCCCTATAGAAAAAATTATAATGTTAATCATGTGTTTGTATGGAATACTACCTCCACGAAGTGACTTTCTACAATTTTCAACAATAGAAATATTCATTGATGATGAAGAAGGAATGAAAGAATAAAATTAACATATAAAAAATAACCATAATAATGAGGATTAAATTCATAATCCACTATCATTACGTCTCATTTATTGGTAAATTAAAACTTTGATCTTTTGTCGGGCATACTACCACCTCCAGAATGTAACATATCTCAATTTACATTTTATTTTTTTATTTCATAAAATATATTTAAATAATATTCAATAGTTTATATACCTAAATAATGTTATTATAGTTTTATAATAATGATATTATCACAAAAAGAAACTATTATGACAGTAATCATTCATAAATTATCATATGTTCATTTATAGGTTATTCAACCCACCTGTTTGAACAGTATTATAAAACTTATTTTTTCTTGAATATAGGAACATAAACATGAATATTATTATATTTTAAAAAGAAAATGAGATCTATTTTATGGTTCATGAAATGTTATATTACATATTTTTCTTATTCTTAAAATGTCAAATTGTTTTTCATTAATGATATAAATAAGCTAACATCGATAATATTATCATAATAAATAACGAAAACTATTCTAGAATTATAGAATAGATACAAAGATTAATATAAGTAATCTATTACAAAATATTTTATTATATTTTAATAATAACCAACATAAAATAGATTATATACAAAAATCAATAAAATAATGTTTGTGAATGATAATTAATTAGACTGACTCTCAAAAGTAAATAAAATTGATCTGAAATTAATATATTCATAATAAATGATTAAAATATATATATATTTAATTGGAAATTTATTTGAATATTTTCATAATGAATAATATTATGAGATTTATTTTTGTTTTATAGGATGCTAGAGTAAATTTTACTATGTAGATGGACACTGTTATGGGTTCTTTTCCTCAAATTTAATTCAATGAATGATATTTCATATTACACAAAATGATATATTTGATATATTTTTATTACTACCTAATGAATTTTATTACATAATATTAAAAAAAATTATGTTTAAGAGACATGTGATGTTATTTTAATAATGTTATTTCAAGAACAAATATTAAAAAAAATTAAGGGAATTTTTTTCCTCAAATCTATTCACTGATTTAAAATTATTCATATGTAACTTCATCAACCAATAATAGGAATCATCCACCATTAAAATATATTCATTTATTTATATATTCCTCCTTGGGAGAAATATGTTCGAATTAAAACCATCACATTATCTTTTATTAGTACGTTAAACATGTTTTCTAATAACAACTTATAATTTATTTTATTATATAAACATTAATCTTTACAATAATTTATTTATAGGCTACTATATTATATTCAAAATTATCATATATTTTGATCATATTTAAATTCCATGAAAATATTTTTATTTTTTCAGAATTACTTGATTTAATAAATTTAATGTAATTATTTATTTGTAAATGGGGGTTATATCCTATTTTTAAAAATGAAAATTTATTTTTTGTTTATATCTTCTCATAAATTGTTTATAAATAATATTTATGTAATGAAAATATTTTGTAAAACCCTATGATATTTATAAATGAATTTTTTTAAAAAAATTCGCTGGGTTTTCATTATAAATTATCAATTTTACGGTGCATTGAATATTTTATAAACTAGTATTCCCTCATTTTTTAGATGAAATTTATATGAGCATCCTACAGAGTTATTTTTCATATATGAAAAAATTAATAATTCTCATTATGTTGAACTATGGATATTTATATGATTCCATCCAAATATAATTTAATGATTTCATTTATGATATATTAGGAATGTATTTTCATGAGAATAATCTATTTTAAATGGGTTAATTAAGTGAAGATTTAAGTAGGAATATTTACATGATCTAATTGAATATATATATATATGAATCAATATTATCTGATTGGTAGGGTCCTATATCATCCTCTATTTCATTGTCTAATGATTTATACTTGCTAAAATGACTAAAAGAATAGTTTATATTTAATATTTCTCTTATGTGAATTAGGATATGATATCAAAACCACTATATTTGTGGGATTTAGGTTGGAATAAATATCCACTCTATTGATGGGAATCATATAGTGTTGTATACACCATTATGTTTATGGGAATCATATAGTTTTTTATTATCCACTTTCATTCTGTGAATATAATAGTTTATTCATCTCCCCTATGTTTGTGGGATTTATGAAGTCTCTCTCTACCCAATATGATTATTGGAATGGCTAATGATACCCTCTCTTGTAATTTATTATTTCATTTACTAAAGTTATTCAATAATTATACTCCATTTCTATAATATTTCATATATTTATTACTATGAATATTTTCAGTGGAAAATGTTTATTTTCTCAAGTTTCCACCTTCATTTGAAATGTTATATGTTTTTTATTTACATTACATGTATTTCAATCATGAAATATTGATACATCTTATTGTTCCATGTTATTTTTAATAAGATATTTCTCCTATTTTCTTATTTTCCATGATGGATATTATCTAATACATCATGAAATGGTGATCAGTTTTTATCTTAAATATAATTTTAAGAAATCAATTTATTATTTTAAATGTTATATGATATAAATATTTTTATAATCTATGAGAAGTATATAATGGAGTCGTGTGTGGTTCGATTATGGAAAATTGTTGAAATATTATTTTATAGAAGATTACTCTGTAATTACCCCTCATAGAAACTAAACAGTCAATTAAATGGATTTTGATATGGATTATGAGTTACAATTATTATAAAAGTTTAATAATTTCACAAAAAAATGGATTAGGTAACACAAAATTATACCCATTGTTCAATCAAAGGGGTTTTTTCTTTTGGCCCTAAAGTGTGGGGTTTTTTTACTTCATGGTTAGCTTCATACCTGATAATTTTAGGATTATTAATTTAGAATAAATGTACTATCATGGGACTATATATTATATTCAATTCCTTTTAATGATCATAATCTAACCTAGGAAATATGATATGGGTTTTAAATTCAATATCATTAGGATGATATCTTCTCTATCTTGGAAGAAAAAAAATAATGCAAATTACCATACTATATGATGATAATAATTATGACCAATATAGTTCTAATATGATGATAATATATAAAAAACTATAGATTTTCTAGAATATTATCATCTATATGAAAATCCACATTGAAAGGAAAAGAAATAAAAAAACATTTTGTACACAGACACTATTCTTGCACATGAGATGGATCTATTCATAAAAACTATTCTTATAATTTTTTCACCATTCCAACATAATAGGTTTGTTAATGTTGTTTATTTAATCGTAGATTTTTACAACCAATAATAATTATCAAGTTTAATTCACTTAATCATCCCATGAATATCAATATAATGTTCAATAGCGATTGGATTATACCATTCAGATCATAAAACCCCTCTCCCTCATAAACCCCATATCATAAATATAGTGTATTTAATCCCGTAAAACTATCATGTTTGTGGATAATGAGATTATTTAAAATTTAAGGACATTTAATATTTGGGATATTTTAAAAATAAAATATACAGTTATATAAACAATCCCAAATATGGCTACCTACATGAATCATCATTGTTTATAGTAAGAGTTCATCCTATACCTACGCACCTTTAAAAAAATTTCATGGACCATGCCTTTGAAATTACTATGAAACATTCCTTAGGATAAGGTTCTTGTGTCAAAATATCATTGATTTATGAAACTCGCTTCATTATTGACATCATCAATAGACCTTCAGTCAAATGGATTTGGGAATTCTAATATAATGAGTCCAATATTGGTTGTCCTCCAACATCTACTAAAATATTTTATCCATGTATATAGAACCTATAACTATATCCACATTTAATTTATTATTTATGACTATGATCCTAGGACTATTCTTTGTAAAACCCACTACCATATAACATATTTAGTAATTTTGACCAATAGATAAAGATTCATTTGGTTAATGTTTATTTTCTACCAGCTTGTTTCATGGATAAACTAAATACTTTTTTTGAATCTATTGTGGTTCTCATACACTACCTGGGTACACATTATTATAAAAAATTACATGATTTCATTTTTTTCATTGATTACACTAATAATACAATTGATTTAAGGAAATACTCTTATAAACTGACAACCATGAGAATATATTCACATACTTCTCCCGCCATAGAAAAAGGAAACAATGTTCTTCGATCATATAAATAGACACATCATTAAATTTTAAACAACATCATAAATCATACCTATAACATTGTGGATATATTTCTATAGAGGGATAGTTCCCTCAAAAAACCATTTTTTATATCAATATGATGCATAATTAGTTTCTAAATTATTTATTTTTGACCAACCCTAAATAGTATAATTTACCTAATGATAAAAATATTCTTATGATATAAGATTCAAAATATACAAACCAAACTTTTATGGAATAATAAATTACAATTATTGTAAGACATCCATCAACTGCACCATTTATCCATGAAATATTGTGAAAAATGAATCATATTTGAATTTATATCATTGAAATTTGCGAAACATATATCATTGAATAATGATCATCCTCGTATGGGACTATTATTATTAGTGGTTTCAAAACATCAGTCATGTATGGTTTTCTGGACCAGTATTATTTTAAGTACTATCTCCCATCTTTTTTTATGTAGTTAATCCTTAACCCCCTGGAATATATAGTCCATGTTTGAGGAACATAAAAAAGAACAAATATAAAATCCATGTTATCTTACCATAATGTCCTACAAAATATAGACTATGATATATATCTATATACATTATTAAATAAATAATGTATATATTTAGCATAAACACCTTCCCTATTTATAATTTTTCATGTCCTTAATATATTAATATAAGTAGACATGAAATCTCTACGGTTGAAATAAGTAAATAGAGTGATGGTAAAGTGTCTTGTCTCATATCACTACTATTATACCGCAATTGACTTATGAAAAAGTATATATTAATTCAAAAACTATAAAAAATTCCACCACAAAAAATTAAGGGAAACCATGAGAAAAATATATCCTAATTCTTGTTATACCTCCTCCACCTGAAATATACAAATAAGACATGTTAAAAATATAGAGGTATAAATTTTTAAGGACTACTATATGACCCTAGTAAATTTCATGTTATCCTATATTAGAATATAAATCTAGGTAAAAGTTAATGAATTTCAACATACCTATAGTTATTTTTTCTAATTAATGAAAAAATATTTCAGTTAGAATGTATTGGTTTCAATCAATTACTCAATCATTAAATTCCCATGCGGAAATCCCATTATTTCAAAGAAAACACATATTCAATAATATTTATACCTCCTTCTATGTCATAGAATATATGTCATGGAAGAAATCACATATTAATTAATTCTATTCATGACTCATGGTGTTATCATGCATAACATTATATTTATATTTATGATTTTATTTCATCTATAATTGCTTTGGATGGAGCTTTCCTTTGATCTGTCTATGCTTACAGTGATGGAATAGATATGAACTCTAATAATCAGTTTTCTAAAATTAATTGAAATATTTTTATAGAAGAACAATATATTAACAAATATGAGACATGTATTATAAAACCATGTATATATTAAAATATAATTTTCATATATTCAAATTGATATAGATTTCATTATAATTCCCTTCATGCGATTCATCAAACTTGAGAGGAATATGATTGAAACAAAAAACATACTGGTAATGGGGCTCAACAAGAATATAATATTGAGTATTTTAATTAATTTAATGTTAAATATAATGTAGTGGGATATCCAATTAATTAGTGTTTACCACCATATGATATAATTATAAGAAATTAACTATAAATAGTTCTAATGTGTATTAAATTACATTAGATAAATTTCAAAATAATTTCCGAGATTAGTAAAACCTAAAACCATAATATATTAAATCAGAAAATTTTTTCAGCTTAAATATTAGAATAATACTACCCATAATTTTCCACATTCAATACATTTAATAATAGGGAAATTTAGAGGCCCAGTTTTTTCCATGCTAAACATTGTAATATTTCTATATATATTTACAAAGCTACTTTCTAAGATTATGTGTGATTCTAAGGACCAGTGTTCTCAAAATAAATTATATAAAAATGTGTTATATATTTAATACTATTCATGTGGAATAAATAGTATAACTATTAAATGGTATCTTGGATCATAAATCTAAGTGAACATCTGAGTCTAGAACATTGTATTTTCCCTAAGCATGACATAAATTTTTTCAGCGTGGGACTTCTACAAAAAAATCCATGGAGGAAATAACTGAAAAAATTATTATTAAATGTAATTATTTTAACTCATATGTCTTATAAAATATGTATTTAATGATGAATTGGATTATAAATCTTATATCATCATTCAGTTCATAACATAGTGTTTTACATAAGTATTACCTAAAGTGAGAGGCTGCGAGATGTTTGGATCCCACGACCATTGTTGGGTGACCAAATAACATATATAAATATGACGTTATGTTTCCATGATTAGGTTTTGGATCATAAAACTCTCTCCCAGGTGGATCTCTCCACTCTCCTTCATTTTGAAATTCGACTTTGAATCCTTGATGGAATGTGATGGCACTGCAGGCGTCAGTAGATCAGAGTACGAAACACACAAAAGTTGTTGGTGGGCATGTTCATTGATGAAGAACAATTCCAAATTTGAGGTAATATTCTTTATTTTTATTTTACACATCACCAAATTGATATTTATGATTTATAGCTTTCATTTCATATTAATTTTTCTCTTTTGAACATTGACGATGATTGGAAAACTATCACGACCTGTGATCGATCGCCATTTTCATCAGTTCCTTGTGAGTTCTTCTTTGTCTACTTTTTGAAATGATGAAACAATAGGAGTTCATCAAGTGGGGGATTGATATGTGAACATATCAACACAGGGATTCTAGATCTATATTCATTTATTGGTCTAGTGTTCGATTTGAGGTTGTACGACATGTGGAAGGAGGTGGCAGTGCGGGTTGGGTGAGGGAGCAGTTATGTTGAGGCAGTAAGCCAACCGTGCTGTGCGATGAAAATTATGGAGGTGTCGATAGGGAAGTGGAACTGAGAGATGGCGGTGGTCCACAGGGTGTGGATGGTGAATGGTATAAATGTATGTGTCATGCAGTGGAGCCAGAGGGTCCACTCGACGCGGTGGCATTCAACCGTGACTCACAGCGGGTGGCCAGGTTGATGTGACAACCATGGACGGGCCGATGTGGATGATCTAGGATGGATTTGACCATTTCATAGTAGGATAGAGTGGCCCATGATGAGGTAGGCCAGACTGATTTCAACATCCAATTGAGGCACTATCAGCTATGTCTAAACTCTGGATTTTAAGTGGATGTTTCAAGGAAAATTTGAGGTGATTAAACCTAAATCGTTTTGTGGGCCCCATGAAGCCCAGTTCGGGTGTGTTGTAGTGAAATGTGGAATTTTCATCAGGTTTCCATTTTGGAAAAATGAATAATCGATCCTATTTGTTTTCCTGAGAGAATCGTAATGGTTCATTCATTAAGTTTTATGTTGGGATCAAGATGTGGTCCTCATGAGGTAATATTGATGCTCAATGTAGTGAAAAGCTACTTCTCCACTAGGTATTTGATTTATGATAATGAATATTGAATACCCATCTTCATTCAATAAGGATCTTCATAGTGTGATCTATTTATTTGTCTGGGTCCATTCAAGGAGGCATTTTTGTCGAATTATGTTATTTACATTTTGAAAAATAATGAGCATCGTGCGCTAGTCAACCTTTTGTGCCATACGTTACATGTAATCTGGGAGTACACTGGAATTCCAAGGGGTAATTGTGAAAATTTTAGTAACCATGTATGGTTAGGTAAATAATCTGGAGATGGGGTAGTGTCATGCATTTTGTGGTCCCCACACACACTGTGTACCATGTTATAAATATTCTTTCACTCATATTTACTGATTTCAGACTCTGTTTTTGGACTGATTGTAGTCTATCATGAGTGTTTTTCACATATAACATGATGGTTATCTACGTAGTGGATTTAGAGATATGATGAAAAATGTTTCATGTGCGAAACCTATTTAAGGAACAGTCAACGATGACTATGAGAAGGAAAAATCAATAGAAATTTCATTCAGAGTGTACCCCCACTGAAACCCTAGAATGTGGGTACTCTATGATTATTATATTAGATCCACTTTATGCTACTGAGTAACATGTCTTCTACAATTACTTCTGAGTGGAACCACCTACCAGGGAGGGCATTGTTCCTCGATGATTGAGAGTGGAACCCCCTTGTGACACCAAGGCGTATGTCCTCAACATCAGAGTGGAACCCCTACCTCAGCATGGGCGCAGGATCTCATCCAATTCCGAGTTGTACCCTTCATTTGAGAGGGTTATGGGTCCTCGATGACAAAAGAGTGGAACCATCCTGCTATATAGGGAATGGGTTCTCAACCTATTCCTAGTGTAACCCTCCACCCGGGCTGGGCATGGGTCCTCGACGATAATAGAGTGGCACACTGTTGCTGAGAATGGAATGGGTCCTTATACTATTCTGAGTGGTATGATCCAGCTGGGAGGGGCATGGATCCTCAAGGACACTAGAGTGGCACCCTCTAGTTGGGATGGGCATAAGTCCTCAACCGAGACAAATCCTTTCAACTATGTGGATCAATGACATGAAATGGTTTGATGTACCTTTGGATTCAAGAGAATGAGGGGCACTCTCCCCATCAGGACGCGTTGTTGTAATGTGACCAAAAACTGTATAGGTGAGATATAGTTGAAAAAATTTATTGTATTAATGTGTGTTGATTGAGTAATTTTGACTTGTGAGTTCAGGGAATACATGGGGTATGTAGGGCATTGTTGGTGGATTCTATTAGAATAGATTGAAACTCTTTTACCAGGATTATCTTTGAGAAAAATATCCCCCTACCCTCTTGTTTGGGTTTCTATGACAGAGAATATATATATATATCATGTTTTAGTACCCACACCTTTGTTTTTGGTTACTCTTCTTCCAGGAGAGGTGAAGACGTGCTGGGTATGCCACATGATTTTTGTGACTAAATTCTCATGGTTCTATATGTCTACTCTCCTACTATAGGCAGTGAATACATGACGGGAAGTTCATATTTACACCGTTTTGAGATTCCTGTGTTTGGATGAATATAATTCCACTCTAGTCATGGGGTGAGTTATAATATTTTAATTTTCTATCTTATTTTTTTCTCTTTAGTGTATCTCTTACTTCTACATTTCTCCATTTCATGCTGTCATATTGAGTATATTTATAGTCGCCAATTCATGGTATTTTTTCGAATGTGCTGTGAGTTATATAGACGACATACAGGTTGAAAGTTATTTCAGATGAGCTAAGGGATATCTGTATTTAAACCACATACGATGGTCATAGCTTGGGATGTATGAGCGATGCTTTCTTAGCTATTTGACTTTTAGTTACATATTTGTAATGGTATTTTTTTGGTTTAGTGTGTATTTTTTCCCTTTTTATTTTATTTAACATTACTCTACTTGTACTATATAGAGGTCCATGCATGTTTGGATTCATTATAGGAGTGTAACATTATTTATTTCATTCCCTCTTCACCTTTGTACTTTATTCTCCATGTGCATGTATATAAGTACATAGGAAACAGAACCATATTGTTTTTTCTTCCATGGGTTCTTTTCTTATCTCCTAGCATGTGGAGGAAGGCTTCGTGTAGTTTTGGATCAAGCCCCTTCATGGACCAGGATGAGAAAAATTGGTATCAATGGTATTTCATTCATTGAGATGATTTTATGATATCCCCTAAAACAAAATTTGTTGGTATTTAGGGCAATACTGTCTTCTATCTCAAATGTATCTCTCAGGCTAGGGAGTCTAGTGACTGGGTGTCGATTGATGTAGCCATTAACCGGGACACCAACTAATTTCTTGTCAACATGGAACCCTGGACATTTTTTGTAGGGATCAATGGTACCAGAATAATAGATGATTCAGTCTTTCAGTATTTTTCTTGATTCAGCTCCTCATTATATATATATATATATATATAACAACCCGACCATAGTAATCCTTGATAATCTATAGGATACCTCCATGATGACATCCATCTAGGATACTAGAACTGGTTCATGATGATGACCCTGTGAGAGATAAGGCCTCAGTTCATGGACCATATTGTGATCCCTTTCCTCCATGTGGGATGGTCGTAGAACCAAAAACTTTTGAGAAGTAGATAGAAACAACAGATAAGGATAAGGACGTGTGCATTCTGAGCAGACTCCAGGAGTTCCAAAATCAGATACTTCTAAGGCACTATGGTGAAATAGATCCTCAAGCATTATTTGATTTCCTAGAGTCAGTAGTCTTCCTCTTAACACATGGTTTTACTGTAATGGATCATATGTATGATTTAGCTACCGACCATATCCAAGGAAATACTAGACATTGGTGGAGTTTGGTACTCAGATGCACAATGACTAGACACTCTCATTGAATAACTTCTAGGAGATATTACATGAGGATTAATAGACATACTTCTTATGATCTGTTCAGATTTTGGTGGTTCTATAGATTCAGTACTGAGGGATGAAATTGGAATTATTATTTGTTCTGCAATGGCTACACCGAATAAAGGATGTTTGGTAAAAGGATTCATTGGGTGACTCATTCCAGTGTAGTACCCTTGTGCACCTCCACATATTCTGGTGTAATGGAGTAGGAACTTGTGACATACATATTTATTTTACAAGGATTCTAGATAGATGGTTTTGGTAGTGGGGACAACAGAGCTGAGATGACTATAAAAAATTTAGACGTCAGTTCATAGGGCCTCAACTAAGGAGGAATCCATGTGAAGAGACTCAACAACATGGCCAGGTAAAACATAGAGCAACAATACATACTAGAGAGGACCAGTTATGTGCTTGTGATGGGTTAGGTGACATGGCATGTGACTACCCGACTAGATGTGATGAGCTTCTCAAACAGATGGTAGATAAATCTCCATAGTAGTGACAATGTTGTGATCATGAATCTATGATGTGGGGATAGGGTGGTCTCCACAAAGGTGATTCTGTAAGAGGAGAACAATTATTTGTTGGTTGTGTATGATTCTATGATGTACATCCACCACTACCAACACTACTAGGAGGCCCACATCAGGCTCAGGGAGATATAAGTTGCGCCCATTGGAAGCTACATGTTTTGGATTTATACAATCCTACAACACTTAAAATTATAATAAGAACACTTTTTAATTCGTATACTTATTGAATTAGTAATTGTTTAACACTGTGTGAGTTATACTTTTCTCCCTAATACTTTCTTGGTGTGTTATCGGGGTGACGTTGGGCATTCTTGTAGCCGTATGATGGTGTTCATCAACATAACATTGAATATACAAGGATGAGGGTCCCTTCTCCCACTGAGACATTATAGAGACCCAATATTTATGTACATGGGCATTACATTTCTTTTTCATAATATATAAAAAATGAGACAACCAGATTCCCAAAGACCATATCATTTTGGTGACTTTGGAAGCTCAGAACATATTATTCTAATCTTGGTGAAATATATTCAACATCTCCTATAAATATATTCAATTTTTTCTTACCAAAAACATTTCCTTATATCCATGGGAAAATAAAACATAAAAAGAGTGATCTAAAATTCTCATTTAGGGTAATCATGGAGAAAATAAAATAAACCATATAAATTTGAAATTCCAAACATGATAATAAAGTTTAAACATCAAAACCAAGAGTCATGAAATAAATATTGGAATTACATTAGTCATAGATAATAAAGGAACATTAATCATGATAAAATATCATGGTAATATGACATGGAATTGTGGAAAACCATCAAGAACATAATATGATTTCAATAGTAGCGAAGCAATTTCCGATAAGACCATCATAGTGGAGGAAGTCCATTACAGAACTGGGTTTACATGTCTTTCCATCCCTATATTACTGATGAATATTTACATTCCATTCCATCCATGATTATCTAATGAGAAATAAATCTAAACCCAATGAATTGTAGGGAGATATATGTCCCATCCAACTCATAATTAAATCGCTTTCACATGTTCCAAAAAACATAAATCATTCCACATAACATAACCCATGAAATAAAATTGGTTTCTTAGATAACATTCAACGATAAATTAATCCAAATTAAAGATCATTCCATCGTTAACATAGTAAAATCATAGTAATAATATGGATCGAAACATAAAACTATTTAAAAGCATCAATAGAGATGGAAGATAACTTTTATAAAACACTTGAAATGAGTTCTTCAGGAAAATATCATTTCTTCTTCAAAAATGTTTTCCTTTCTAAAAACATCGTGTAATATTAAAAGAAAATAATTTAGTTGAAAATATTACTTAAATAGTGTTGATGATGCTTTGTGGATATAAGGCATCCCAAAATCATAAAAAACCATTCATTCCATATAATATAAATAAACATTCTTATCGCACTTTTTCTAGAAAAGTAAAAAAAGTACCTCCTATAGTATAAGAGAGAATGATTCATTCTATACCATGTATTAAAATTCAATAATGGATAAAAATGGAATTAAAAATAAATGGAAGAAGATTTATCATTTTATGAAAATATTTTTATAAAACATTGAAAAGGATGATAAATATAACCCTATTACATACATAATATTACTAGTTAATTTTTCAATGCAATGTTAATGTAATGTTTTGGGTAAAAATGGTTTCATTTTTTTGGGTTTTTTAGATTTTTATTCATGATATTAATACATATATCATGATTAAATTACTCTTAGAATGTAAAAAATGATTTATATATTATACTTATTCAGATACATATATATATAATAGATAGATAAATGAAATGGAATACACCATTCATGGAGATGGTAGATCGTACGTATGCATGAACACGATTTTTGTTTACTTATTAGAATTAATGGAAGTAAGTAATTGAAATTTATATTCGTAATTCATGTAGTATTATTATGTCATATATTTCATGATTATTTAGTTTATATTATTTAAAATCATTCTTGAATGGTTATCATTGAGAATGAATCTCATCACATCGTGGAGACTGTAAGTCGTACGTAGAGATGAGCAACGATATCATTCCCAAAATTGTTGAGTGGTATTGAATTGGATGGTTTTTAATATCTATGAAATTATTATCATGTTATAATAATAATAAATAGTTATTATTTATACCATTATACCCATCCACGTAAGGCAGTGGTGAAAAAAAGATTACACCACAACATGGAGACGGTATGTCGTATGTACGTATGCGCGGTGAATTAATTATTCGTTTGATGGATATAAGGTGAAATAAGGTTGTTTCATATTTATAATAACATATATTTATATGAGAGATACTGAGGTTGTAACTCTATAATGGATCAAATAATGAATATGAAGTATAATAAGAACGAAATTTTAAATAATCGATAGAAGATATTTCCTCTTCCTTGACGTACATCCTTTAAATTTCACATAGGAACTAGATTTAGCCTTTTGTGAAGACTAGTGCCTCTAGAATGTTACTAGGGAAGTTGAAAAGATATATGGGCAGGTGTTTTTTAATCATTAAAGCTGAAAATGAAGTAAAGAGGAGAGGGAGAAGTTCCCTTTTATATGAGAGGATAGGGGAACTTTAAAAAGGTCCTAAAATATTAATTTATTATAAAATAAATTTACATTTTAAAATGGTCCTAAAATTATTTAATTCGAATATAATATTATTTTGGATCGAATACATATCATCTAATAATTTTTACACAAGTTTTGAAGTATTTTGTATACACATATTATTTTATTAACCCTTATTTTACCATTTTTAATCTTACCATGATATCATGTTATTTACACATTGAGGGTTAATGTAATTACCATTTCATGTTAAACGTCCCACAAAAAGTTATTAATGACCTATATGGAATTATATTCACTATTTGGAAGAATCATATATTTTTGAGGAATGTAATTCCTTTTAATAAAATATTTTTTGTTTTAAGTTATGAACTATGTTAATTTTGGACACTATTCATAGTTGACTTTTTAATAAAAACTCATAAAAATCAGATTCATTCGAACCAAAGGAATAAAGTCATCCCTAATATGTTAATGTAGTCCAAAAAATTATTTTATGGAATAAAAATAATGATTTAAATTTATTTTAATATTTATAAATTCATTTATTTGAATTATTCATTAATTAGGTATTCAATACATCATAATTATGTCATAAGGAAATATATTTATCTAATGTAAAAAAAGTATAAACAAAATACCATGATTTATAAAATAATATTATCTTTATAATTACTATATATATAGATGAATTATATAAACCTTTATTTAAAATATATTTAGTAAAATATATATGATGAGTTTATAAATATCATTACATTAAATTAATTATTATAAAATGTTATTTTCACATCCAAGTGAATCCATGTGGTCACAAAATCAACCCAAAAATGATCATGGTTGGAAATAAATTATCCAATAAGATAACGACATGTGTTAGGGTAGTTTATTATTATTATAATATTATTTTTTAACCTTATTTACCATATTTACACTTTAACCTTGTTTAATAAAATAATTTTTGATGTTATTATTCATAATGTCAAAAAATAATAGGTACATATTTAAAATTTTGATCCTTTTGATTCTAAATATAGAATTCATTTTTTCAAATTCATATCACAGAAGTAGAATTATTTAATTTTAAATTAATTCTCATTGTCAAAACCCAAAAGCAGATTTTTAAGAAGTAATAACTATCAAAACATTGACATATGTTTATTTCCAATTTAAAAGTTAATTACATCCAATGACCAAAATTTAATTAATTATAAAAATATAATCCAATTACAATTTAAATCCAATTAAAAATATAATCTTACTTTAAAAATAAAATATATAAAAATGTAGTTTTTAATTAAAATGCAATATTTTTCACTATTTATTAAAATTTCAATATTATTAGAAAAAAACCAAAAAAATTAAAAAATAGAAAAAATTTAGTTCCCTCTTCAAAATAATAACATTTTTTTCCAAATTTTAATTATAATAGTTTAAAATACTAGATTAAATATGGATGTCACATCAAATGTTGGTCAAACTATATATTTTAAAAATACTTATTTTAATTTAAAAAAATTTATTTTGATATAGTATCATGATCTCCAAAATGTTGAATAAGATTTCTAATGTTATAAAAAATTAAAAATGTGGTTTATTCTATTTATAATGGCTAGTTTAGATCCCATTAAAAAAATAGTTTAATAATTTATCATTTTTAGTGAAACATTTTATTGCGTACAATGCAAGCTATCAAGGAATGCTTTTTTTGTGTGTAACACAAGCTAAGTTAATGTTGCACATAGTGAAATATTCCTTTTGAGTTGATTATAATATAATACAAACATATTTATTTTATTCATTGAACAAAATCTATACTCAATTATACCTAAAATAACTTCTATCAAACAAACTTGAAATTGTGTGTAACAAAATCCAAGAATACTGTAGTGTATAGTGAAAGCTTATACGGTGAGGTATATAGACGAAGAAAATCATGGTTTAGTTTAAAACATAATACATTGAAGAAATTAAAATTAATACATCTCATAAATTCCTTGGTTGTTACATTATACCCCTAAAAAATGAATTCCACACTTAAAATTAGTCATGTTTATAAATGGTATACTACTTGAATGTTTATATCATAGAAACATGCATCGTAAAACGGAATAGTACAAATAGATTTCAAAAATGAATGTTAGAAACATAATGGCTACCCAAAGTTACTATTCACTGGGTTTCCACATAGGAAAACATAGGTAGGAAGCGAAAAAATGGATTTAAAAGTGAAATATAACCATTATGTTCTGATGCATTGTGATAAAGAATAAGTTTTGTTGAAAGTTATATACCTGAAATCCATAAATCTGCAATGACTTAAGGAACATTCTAATTAATTAGATAAGAAGGTACTGGGATAAAATTTTTCTAGATACCATACCAAAATTTGAAATTTTTTTAATGAGAATAAATACTTACTAGATGTTGGTAAAATGTCATCATTGTTCGTGCCTCGAACAGTTTCCACTTCATCTATTAAAGGGATGAAGTTGAATTTTTCATTTGCGATGTGTTAGAAGATCATGTGATAGAATGATTGTTCATACCAACTGTCTCAAAAAACATGTTATAAAAGGTTATCAAATAATAATATGTCCACCTATAGTGAGATAATATAGTAATCTAACAAACATAAAATGGAAAACAAATTATACCATCCATAAATGTATAAAAGTACAATCCTTCAAAAAACATAAAATATAAACCATTAGAAGGAGGTGATCTAAATGTACATAACATTTTTCTCCCATATCTCATAAGTTAGTTCTTGGTTGTCACAATACAAACATGTGAATACCATAATCATCTATTCTATTCAAACAGTAATTTCCATAGAACCTTATTGAAAGCATGAATTCTATCAAAATATTACTCATTACACATACGAAAATCCAAATTATTATATATATTCAAACCATGATATCACATTGTCCTTATAGTATTCATGATCTCATTAATACTGTCTAACATCTCACTATCTATTAATCCCTTTATTATGCACATATCATGTGCTTTCTAAAAATATCTGAATAAACTTTCATGGTTACAGGTACCATTCAAAATATAATTTCCAATACTTAAGGAAAAACAATTGTGTAACAATCCTGAGAAGTTTCATTATTCCATAGTACCATTAAAATACTTATACAAAATTAATCTTTATAAACATTCAATCATTCCACTACCATCTTATACTATTGACCGAACTACATCAGTTTATAGCTTCATAATTATTTCATCAAATATATCATTTGTAATATCTTCATTGTCATCAACATAAATACTTATCATATGACTATGCTGATTATCTTCATAATATTTTCCCTTATGGAATTGATTTGTATAATGACCATACATTCCAGATTAAAAACATTTAACTGTTTTGTGTCTTATTAATAGCATTTACCTTGTCCATTGTGTTAACATATCCTTTTCATTTGCAATTAAGGGATGTGTGTACTACGTTTCCACACCCGAATAATCTTTTAGTTCTTTGAAATATTATCCTTGATGTCTCTTCACACATTATTTACATTATGATAATTCAACTTTATTTCCTCTATGACCACCATGAAAATCCATATTTCTCTTATTATATGATTCAGGACACTCACCAATGTTGACATTATTCATCATATTATGAGAATGATTATTAGACATATTAATGGTGATTCTCTATCCAACTCCCATTGAATTTGGTTTATTAGGATTAATATCATTCCTTTTTCTATCATATTCTCCATTAACATGAATCGTCATATTTCCAACCATTTTCTAAAACTGAAAATGAATAGTGTGAGATAAAAAATCATAATTGAAAAAAAAAACATAATAAAGTGGGATTACATTCAATCTCTATCATCTTAGGATTAATCCTAGGTTATTCATGATCATCATCATAATTATAGGACTTTAATATATTTTATATATAACCTTAGGGTCATTTCTAGTCATACCTTACAAATATCTGTATGGATCTCTCTAATGATTTCACATTCTGGTTTCTAAAGGTTAATTAATCCTTCACATTGATAAACACATTAGAGACCCATGCCTTATGTATATGAAGAGTACTTTTTTGCGTAATACTTAATAAATGACACAGACATATGCCAAAAGACCATATTTGTTTAGTGCCTTTGGAAACTCAGAACAAAATATTCTAATAATGGTGAATGATTATAAACATATCACATAAATATCTTCCATTTTTTCCTACCTAAAACAATTATTTATATCCTAGGGAGAAGGAAACATAAAAAGGGTGATCTCAAATTCACAGTAACGGTAAACTTGGTGAAAATAAAACAAATCATATATATTTGAACATAAAAAAATTAATATAAAGTTCAATCCTCAAAATCTGATGTCATGTAACAAATCATAGCTGTACATAAGAGATATATATGAACGAACATTAATCCAGATAAAATAGAATGGGAATAAAACATGGAATCGTGGAAATACATTAATAATATAATATGATTTTCATAGTATCCAAGGCATTGGTGCGAAGACCATCATAGTGGATGGAGTCTATTACTAAAATGGGTTTACTTTTCATTCCATCCCTGTATTACTAAACCATATTTAGTTTCTATTCTAACCATGTCTATATCATAAGATATAAATCTTTACCCAATTCATTGGAGGGAGGTATAGGTCCCCCATTTCATAATGAAACCATTCATACATGTCCCATAAAACATAAATCATTATTGATAATAAAAACCCAGAAATAAAATGGGTTTATTAAATATAATTCCATCATAACATATCCACATAAAAGATAATTATATCATTAAAATATCAAATAATAATAATAATAAGGATATAAACATGACCGTATTTAAAAAAAATTAACTTATATGGAAAATAATTTTGATACAACAGTTGAACATTGTTCTTCAGGAAAATATCCCCTTTTTTCAAAAATGTTTTATATTCTCAAAATGGCACACAATTATAAATGAAAAGGGTTTAGAAGAAAATGAAAATGAAATAGTGTAGAGGATGATTCAAGGAAATATGGTTTCATGAAACTGTAAAAATCTATTCATACCCTCTACGATAAACAAAAACATTCTCCTCATACATTATCCAGAAAAGTCAATAAAGTACCTCATATGGTAAACAAAAGAATGATTACATCCATAGCGTGTAGTAAAAGTCAAAATGGGTAAAAATGAATTTAGAAATACATTGAAGTATATTAAAAATTTTACGAAATCATTTATATAAAACATGGTCATGGATGATAAATATAACCCATATAAATACTTATGTATAAACAATGTTGGATAAAAGTGAGATTGAAAAATTATCCCATAATTAGGTCCAATTTCATATATATTTGTCTGAAACACCTA
Organism: Viscum album; assembly: GCA_963277665.1. Lineage (NCBI taxonomy): Eukaryota > Viridiplantae > Streptophyta > Magnoliopsida > Santalales > Viscaceae > Viscum > Viscum album. The sequence goes on from OY728141.1 coordinate 1,435,510,424, forward strand.
TATAGTGGGTTTAAACTTATTATTAAATCTTAAAAGATCCATAATAATATTTATGATCTCACATAAGATTCAATTATTACATTATATTACGCATTCATTTGTCAATTCCATGTTAATGTAATGTTTTGGATAATAATCGTTTTATTTATCATATGTGTTTTGAATTGTTATTCTTGATATTATTAGTTATATCACGATTTAATTATTTACATAATGTAAAAAATTATTTATTGTTTATATATATTCAGTATATAAATATATATAATAAATAGATAAAAGAAATGTAATTCACCATTCATGGATTTGGTTATTCGTACATACACATGAACGTGATTTTCATTTCATTATTAAATTGAATGGAAGGAAGTAAAATACATATATATATATATATATAATGTAGTATTATTATGTCATATATTTCATTATTATTTATTATATATACTTTATAAGCATTCATGAATGGTTAATGTAGATAATAAATCTCATCGCGTCGTGGAGACGGTAAGCTGTATGTACGCATGAGGGATAATAACGTTCCCATAATTGTTGAATGGTATTGAGGAGGATGGTGTATAATATCTCAGAATTAGTGTCAAGTTATAATAATAATAATATAAAGTTATTATTTCTACAATTATACCCATCCATGAAAGGCCGTGGTGAAAAATAGATTACCCAATGGAGTGGAGACGGTAAGTCATACGTACACACGCGTAATAATTTCAGTTTTTGTAGGATATATAGAAGGTGAAATAATTTTTTTCATAGATATATTAATAGATCAGTATGTTAGTGGTACATATGTTATTAATTTATAATTTAACAACTAAATAATATTATGGAGAAGAATAATGAAATTTGAATGAATCGGTAGAAGAGATTACCTCTTCCTCAACATGCCTCCTTTAAATTTCTTTATAGGTCACTAGAGTTAGTCTTTTGAGAAGACCATAACCAATAAAAATTAACTACATAAGATGATAAGATGAATGGGTAGTGTGATTATAATCATGAGAGCTCAAAATGGAGTGAAAAGTATATGGAGGAGGTCCCCTTTTATAAGAGAGAAGAGGGGCACATTTGAAAATTCCAAAAATATTAATTTATTATAAATTCAATCTCAATTTAGAATGGTCCAAAACATATTGAATTCTAAGATATGATAATGTTGGTCTTAATACCCATCATCCAATAATTTTAACACAAGGTTTGAATATTTTTTAATCCAAATCATTTTGGTTTAATCTTTATTTTACCCTTTTTAATCTTACTGTGATATCATGTTATTTTAACATTGTGGGTTAAAGTAATTACCATATCATGTAAAAATATCATAAAAATTTATTTATGACCTATTAGGACTTATATTAACGATTTGGATGAATATTATAATTTTTGGAATTTAATATCATTTAAAAAAAATTTTATTATTTATGTTATGAATAATGTCAATTTTTGATACAATTCATACTTAACTTTCATAAAAATTCATAACAACCTGATTCATTCAAACCAAATGCATTAACTCATCCCTAATATATCAATGTAATCCAAAAAATTCATGTATGGAATTAAAATTTTCAAAATAAATTATTTTATTATTTATAAATTAATTTATTTTAATCATTAGTTAATTAAGCAATCACTACATTAAATTGTTTCATAAATAAATATATTTTTTAATGTATAGAATTTATAAATAAAATACCCGGATTTATGAAATATTTTTTATTTTTATAATGACCATCAATATTCATATAGATCAGTTATATGACCATATATTTTAAATTTATTTATTAAAATATATATGTTTATGTTATATTTATCATTACTATAAATTAATTATAATAAAATATCATTTTTCACATCCATGTAAATCCATGGGTCCCAAATAGACCCAAGGATTTTCCTGGTCAGACATTTCTCATCCAAGAGGATTAAGACATGTGTTAGGGTAGATTAATATTATTATAATATTATTTTTTAACTTTATTTATCATATATACCCTTTTAACATGATAAATATAATAATTATTGAATTTAATTTTCATAATGTCCAAAATTAATAGGTATCTATTTACAAAATTAGAAGATTATGATTTCAAATATCAAATCCATTTTTCCAAATTCATATCATATAAGTTTCAGTTATTTTTTTTATTTAATTTCCATTGTCAAAATAAAAAAGTGGTTTCTTAAGAAGTAATAACATTCAAAGTATTGACATGTGGTTATGTCCAATTTAGAAGATAAATTAAATCTAATGACCAAAATTGGATTAAAAGGAAAAAATATAATCTAAATACACTTAAAAACTAACTAAAACGGTGATCTAGCAATATAAATAAATTAAATAAAAAGGCAGTTTTGAATTAAAATGCAGTATTTCTCACTATTCATTAAAATTTCAATTTTAATAAAAAAATAAAAAATTAAAAAAAGTAAGTGTTTATGTCCTTATTCAAAGGAAGAAAAGATTACTCTTCCAAAAAGATCATATAAAATTGTAAAAAGAAACGTGATTTAAAATGAAGGTTCCATCAAAATTTAGTAAAACTACATTTTTAAAAAAAATCATTCTTTAAGACGAAAAATTGGTTTTGATATCATATCATGTTCTAGAAAATGTTTATGAAGCTTTATAATGTTATAAAAAATTAAAAATTTGGTGAATAATATTTATAATAGCTAGTTTATATGCCATTAAATAATAATATTTTAATAATATATCATCATTTAGTGAAACCCGGTATTGTGTACAATGCAAGCTATTGAGGAAGTCCACTCTTGCGTGTAATGCAAGCTATGTCAGTGAGGATTGTAGTGAAATCATTCTTTTTTTGTATAATGTAATTCAAAAATATTCTTTTCATTTCATGCTTCTTATAGATGGATTAGTTTACTCACCTTCCCTTTATGTGGGAACCTTTTGGTGATCGACATTCAAATACAGGTTGAGGAGATTGAGACACCATGAACAGAACTACATGGCTCACTATATTATTTGAGAAGAATTTTTATTTTCCACGAGGATGCTGATATACTACATTCTAGGAGAACACTTTGTGGTTTACACATACCTCCAAGTATTAGATTATATATTCACAAAAGGAGTCTTGAACATGATACAATGAAGCTGGTTGGAATTACTATGGGAATATAACTTTTAAATATTTTATATTCTAGGAAAGGGAAAAAATTTAGTATATTCACATAGAATGATTTCAATGACTTACTAAAGTGCAAGAGTACCAAGGCTGTTAGCTTCCATATACCTGATCCGAGTGGATTAGGAGGGTGTCATTTTTCATTAGTCTATGAAGTTGACTCCATCAATTTTCCAGCATGTGAGAGAGTACTTGTAGTGATACACTGACTATGTTATCATGCAAGATTACATAACCATATTTGATGGTCCAAATAGATATTATGAAGGATGGGATCATGAGTTCTTGTTCTAGTAATAAATAGTGTCATTAGTCATGATGTGGGAGGAGATGATGTGATAGTTCCACACTCCTCCTTTAGTTTTAAATACTATAGTGGGGAAAATGTATATATATATCTTTAGTGATATTTTTCGAGGTCCTACATGTGATAATGTGTAGTTGTTTTTGTCTTATGATTCCTCACCTATCAAAAGATGACGGGTGATCACCAATTTCTAGTTGGTTTGTTGAATCCTCTTCAAATCTCATGTTGAATATGGGAAGGCATATCCATGGAGTTCATCACATGGATTCTATGCATAGAAAAATGTCCATGATGAAATTTGGGTAATATTAGATGAACTTATAAAGTACGCGACTTCATTTCAATTTGAGAGAAGAGTTTGGTGGGGACTTTTGGGAAGTTGTTTGTCCGAGAGATCATCTGCCTTCATAGGTTACCCCAGATGATTATCTCTGATCATGATGGGTGATTTATGTCGTGATGGTTTAGAGGCCTCTAAGAGGAATTCGGGAACTATCTATAGATAAGTACAAAATTTTATCGCCAAATTGATGGGATAACTGAGAACACTATCAAGGTGTTTGAGGTTATTCTAAGGGCATGCGTGCTGGTTTTTGGCTGGAATGGAAGGCTACAAACAATGTTCTTCAGGGCATTTGAGATCGTGTAGAGTGTTGAAAGGTTTCCAATCGCCTTACCCAACCAAAACATATTGATTGGGTTTACGATTTTTCCACATGTCACATCTATGTAGATACGTTCATGATCCTATGAATTTAATGCAAAGAACCATACCATATGTTGACTGATAATCCCTTTGGTTCGTGTGTTGCTTCATAATGATAATGTGAAGGATTTTCCCTTAGTGTAGGAGATGCAGGTGTGGGATCATTATCCCACCATTTCCCTATAGTATTCATTTTGAGGATGAAAAGCATAAAGGACAGAATAATTTAGAGAAGTGATTTTTTACCATGTATGAGTAAGGAATATTTCTGTATATATTTTCCAGGGATATGAACTGAGACAACGTGCGATTCTGAGGCCTAGAATGATCGAAATAAATTTTATAAAAATATTATGTATATTTCATACTATTAAGAAAAAGGAAATGGGATGACTCTTAAAATATAGCTCAAAATAAAAATCTAAGGGCATGGGTGAGTCCAGAATGTGGTGTTTACCTTAGGCATGACATAAATTTTGTTAGCGTGAGTCTTCGATAGAAAAATACATGGAAGATGTAATAGTAAATAAAATTAATAAATTATTTTATTTGATACCCAACATCATTTGAAATAACTATTGATTGGAGACTCATATTGTAAATACAAGACCACGATTGAAAATTTTGTGGGGTGTTTTTCTTCGGTGAGACATAATGTGATAGGGCACGAGATGTTAAGATCATGCCACTATTGTCGAGTTACCTATTATCTTATATAGAAAGGATGATTATGTTTTCTTGATTAGGGTTGCAATCATTAAAACAATCTCTCTAGTGGAGGTAACCACTCTCCCTCATTTGAAAATTCAATGTCATATCTATGATGGATCATGAAAGAACTACATATATGAGAATATGAGAGTGTGGAAAAGGCAGCGATTGTTTCAGGTGTGTTCATCGAAGATGAAGAGATCCAATTTCGAGGTAGTCTTCATTATTTTGGTTTCTCCATAAAAATACTGAAATTCATTAGATATATCCCTGGTTCATTACACATTGTTCTCTTTTAAACATCATTGAGGATGGACAGTCTAGCACAACCATCGATAGATCCACCTTTTATTCTTCTCATTGTGCATTGTTCATTGTCTACTTTTTGTTAAGATAAAACTCCATAGGACCATTGAGTGAGGTATGGATATTTGAATATTTTGACATGATTATTCTAGATCTTTATTTGATTCTTAGTTTCGAGATGGGTTTTAGGTGGTATGATGTGCGGATAAAGGTATTGGCATGAGTCTGAGGAGGGCACAATTCTGGTGAGATGGCGTGATGATAGTGGTGTGCGAGGAAGATGATGGTGGACTTAGCTAGGTAGTAGAGCTCTGGGACGGTGTGTGTTTAGATTGTGTATCCATAACAAGATATAATCACATGTGGCATAAGGTAGTTCCGCGGGGAGTTCCCCATGTGGTAGTAGGGTGCCGTGATTCATGGAGGGAGGTCGTGTTGATGCGGTGACCGCGAACCGTCCATAGATAGATGGTCCATGCGGGAGTGGGATAGTCTAGAGCATACTAGAGAGGTCCAGGCTAAGGTGGCCAGGAAGAGAAGGCCATGCAGGTCCGTAGGCTACGGTTTAAACTGCCAAATCTCCTAAACAAATTGTTTTTTAAGTGCTGTCTGTAGGGATGTGATCCTACTATCGAGATAGGTCATTTAAGGATAGTTTATAAATTTAAAGATTTGGTCTCGTAGATTAGTTACAAAAAATGACTGTTTTATAATAATAATATAATTATTATTATTGAAATTTACTCAATTAGAGATATATGATACCTAGGACATCCAATTGATGATCCCTTATTGTTGTCTTGACCCAGTGTTTAAGGTGTACATTTCATGGAAATTTTTAGTGCTTTTAAAATGAAATCGAGGTCCCAACCCTAGAATCCCAGTTCTGGTTTTTTTGTAGTGAAATGTGGTTGTTTCACTAGTTTTTCATTTTGTACATATTTATAGTCACTCCCATGTGTATTTTCGAAAGGATTTAAATGGTGTAATATGTTCATTTTATTTTGGGATTGACACATGTGCCCTATGTTGTAGTATTTATGAACAATTATGTGAAATATAGATCCTTTACTGGCTACCTAATTTGGGAGAATGAATAGTTGATACTGTGTATTTTTTTCATAAGGATCACAATACTATTATTCAGTAGCTTATCCAGCGACGTTATAGGATTCCTACCAGTATAATTATATTTTTACCCTTCGGACAAACAACAAGCCTCGTGCGCCTGTCAGCTATTGGGGCTAGTTGTGACATGTACTTCACGAGTATACTAGAACATCTAGGGGTACATGTGAATAGGTTAGTACCCAATTATGTCTAGGTACAGTACAAGATAATTATACAGGGTCACAAGTTGTGTGGGCCCACACACACTGTGTAGAACATTATGAACGTTCTATCTCTCGTATCTCCTTATTTTTAGTCGTGGATTTTTTCCCACGAGTAGCCTATCCTGGTTATTTTTATATGTAGAATGTGATGGTACCCTCTAGAGTGGATTTCAAGATATGATGAGAGATTTGACAAGAATTATTCTTATCTGAGTGATACTTGATGACGAGTATGATAATGCATGGTCATTGGAGATTTCATCTAGAGTGGAACACCCTTAACACACCAGGAACTGGGTACTCTATGACTATTAGAGTGGAACCCATTAATGGAATCATTTCATTGGTTATTCATAGTGAATTTAGAGTGGATCACGATATCGGGTAGGGCACGCGTCCTTGATGATGGAGAGTGGAACCCCCTTGTGACACCAAGGCATAGGTCCTCGACATTAGAGTGGAATCCCCTATCAGCATGGGCATGGGTACTCGTCCTATTCTGAGTGGAACCCTTCATCTGGGTTGTGTATTGATCTTTGATGACACTATAGTGGAACAATACTACTATGATGGTGATTGGTCCTCAACATATTCTTAGTTGAACCCTTTAACAGGATTGTGAATGAGTCCTCAATGACACTAGAGTGTCACCCACTTGTTGGGTGACACATGGGTCCTCATCTTATTCTGAGTTGAACCGTTTAGTTGGGTTGTTCATGGGTCCTCGATGACACTCGAGTGCTACCCTCTAGTCGGGCTAGGAATGGGTCCTCAACCATGATTAATCTTACCAACTATGTTGATTAGTAATGAGACATGGTTTTTCCTTCCAAAGGACTCACGAGATACAAGGCTGATCTGCCCGTTGTGATGTGTCCTTGTGATGCGACCTAAAATGGTGCTAGTGATACAGAGCCTCCGAAATCGGATTATATCAAGGATTGGGGATTGATTCCCATTAACATGCGAGATTAGGGAAGATGAGATGGATGATGGGCTTCGTTGGTGGATACTAGACCCTTTTCCTAGGATTATAAGTTAAATAGATATCCCCTTACCCTCTCGTTTGGTTTTTTATGACTATGGATATATATATATATATATATATCCTATTTCAGTATCCACCTAGAGGGTTTTTTTACACTCCTTCCATGAGAGGAGAAGATGTATGAGGTACGCCAGGTTCTTTCTGTTCATAGATTTTCATCGTTGGAAGACTCTAGTCTCTTTCTATTGGTAGATATGACTCGAAGTGAAGTTCATATTCTCATTGTTTCGAGCTCCTTGTGTTTAGATGAGATTAATTTCACACTCTTATTGGCATGAGCTGTACTCTTTTACCACATGTTGTTAAATCTATTGTTTTCCTCTTCATTGCTTCTCATTACTATTCCCCTTTCATATTTTTAGTGTGTCCTACGGAGTATTTTTATACTCACACTTGCGTGGGCTTTGAACTCACACGCCATTCCTTATATAGATGGTGGATAGGTTTATCATGACTTAAGAGGATCTTAGGGATACAAGTGGTTAGACTACGCACATTGGTTGAAGATTGGGATCCATGAGCAGGGCTCTCTTAGTTATTTTAATTTTCTATTAAATCAAGGTTATGGATCTTTTCAGGTTGGGTGATTATTTTTTCCCATTTTTATCAGGTTATAATATTATAATTGTATTGTTCAGTGGTCCATGCATGCTTCATTTATTTACAACAGTAGATCATCTTTTAGTAATTTTCCTATACACTTTTGCATTGATATGGCTATTTTTGTGAATATAAGTAAATAGAAATTTTCATCACCATGTTATTATGCCTTCAACGCATATCGAAACCCCTAGCAAATTTAGGCAGGCTTGGGGTAGTGTCGGTTCGAGACTCGACATGGGTCTGGTTGTAATAGAAAACATCTCATAAGTAGAACACAGTTCTCCTAATATGCGATCTACATGAAAAAATACCATCTAATGTAGTTAAATTTCGTATAAATGAAACCTTTTCAGGACTGGAATATTCCTAGGGAACAATTCATTAATGAGTTGAAAATTTCATTATGAGGTTTCCATAGGAGGATTCCATTATAATTTTTTATATCATTCTTATATCTTTTGGAATGCATTTTAAACATGATACATTTAATTGCAGACGAAAACATAGTATCCCTAAATCATTAGTAGATGATGGATATTGTTTAGTTTCATTGTTAAATCATATGTTTGACTTCATGTAACCAGCCACTATACATCCCTCATGATATATTTCATAATTCTATTATGTGAATTTGGATTTTTATTTTCCAATAGTAGTGGTATCCTGAATGAAGAATGAGTATCGATAATACACACATGAATAATCACCCAACCTGAAACAAAATAGACAGGTCCATATGAGAACCCGTAAAAAATGAGGAATGAGAATCTATAATATGCATAAGAATAATCTCCCAGGTGGTCACCACCCACCAACCCATGCATACATATTAAATATACAACTATGTTATTCTAGTTTAAAAAATTTTATAAGTTAAAAATAAGTCTTAATTTTATAATGATTAATAAATAATAAGATATATATTTGAAAAACTGATGTTTAAAGGAAGGCATTCCATGAATCATCTATAAACAATCATAATGATATATATGTATGGAATATCCATTAATGCATGTTCATATAAACATGCATATGTTTGAATAATTATGAACCATTATATATATATATATACACACACAACAATTCAAACATTCATAATGAGATTTATAGGGACAACCCAATAAAAAAATTATTTTAATAAGAAGACGTTGGAAACTAGAAGGCACCAATTTCAAACTAATAAAATATTTATTTTAAAAAATTTAAAACATAAATTATTTGGTGAAAAATAAAATATTGGTACCGAGGTGATATTTTGGGAATGATCTAGGATTAATAAATGTTAAAATAGAATTCTAATCATTGTATTACGTTATACCTACCCATAAACTTGTTATTCCTCATAGTGTTCTAATAAAGGGTTTTATCATAAAATCAATCTAAAATAAATCTATGAACCCCAAGTGAAACTGTGGAAAAGTGAAACTGCAACATGTTTACCTTGGCCTCTACACTAGAAACACAATTCTTTCAACTAATCCATATTAGTGGTGGTACAGAAAATAATAACATAAAAATTCATTTAATACATATCATTAATAAGATCCATCCAAACCATAGACATTGTCATATAATTTCACAAGAACATCAATTATAATGATATATGAAATTAATTACCCACTATCATTATGTACTATAAAATATTTCGAAATAATGACATATAATTTAGAAAATACATGGATCATGATTGAAGAGAAGTTTAAATTTATTAAAAATAATTTTTAATATTCCATGAAGGAATCTATGAACATCAGTATAAATATTATCTTTCCAAAAATAGTTTTTAAAAATAGGAAAAATTATATATAAATTTATTATCTTTAAATTAAAAGAGGCGCATAAAATCAGAGATATTATATACACCAATTTTGAAGAGGAAAAATTCACTTTGAAAAAACAAATTAAATCATTTAATTTCAAAAAATGAATATAAATTTTTAAACTAATTGAAATTTAAAGAAAATTAAATTAATATCAATGAAATAAAATAATTTTCATAAAAATATCTGGATATAGATTATTGAATTTAAAAAAAGAAGAAGAATGAATTTAATATAGTAATAAATCATATTTCTAAAATTGAATATCTCTGTAAAGAACCATATGCATTAGTTCATATTTCATACATTAGATATGGAGATAGGGAAACTCATTAAGAACAATATAGGATATATATTCAGTGGATAACTAAACGTAAATGAATAATTAATTATAAACATTCCATGAAAAACTCTATTCCTCAGTGCTATATTTATATCAAATAAAATTAGTGGCAATGTATAGAGAATTAATCTGCAGGAGAGAAGGAGTGAATGTCTTCAATAATCAAGAAAAAAAATAAGGGGGAAAAATTCTACCGTAGCATATAGAGGGAACTATGTAGATGAGGCCTTGGGTGTCATCCAGATTAATGTTTTGGTAGTGAGGTTACATAAGGTTAACATTTTATTTGGGGTAAGTTGAAATATCCAATATTTTGAATCTCAAAACCACATATGGTTTAACTAGAATGAGTAGAAAATTGTGTTCCAACATTTTTCCCTCTATGGGTCCCTAATTTCAACACATATCGTTATTATTCACATTTTTTTTATATTTTTCATACCATGTGAATTTGAAGTGTTAACATTAGAGAGAAGATAATGACATTATTCCATGGTATTCCAAATAGCATGAAATGAAATCATGATAAAATGCCTCATAAAAAATAGAAAAAATAAAGAAAACACACATAGGAAGAGGGAGAAACTAATTATATTTAACATTAAATAAAAATAATAATTCCATAAATTGTCTATCGATGACAATTTTCTATATTTAATTTCTTTATACTGATAAAACATTCCCAATCATTCAGTTATTAAGGACACGATATCGAGATACATGCTTCCTCAAGAAAAAAAAATTAAAAATGAAAAATAAATTAGAATACGAAATCAATCTAAGAAAACAGGCTGGTGAATACAAAAAACATAAATTAACACAACTCGGGTTATTTCACCATAAAACTAGTTAGTTAAAACGGATAATGAAAGATATAAAAATGTACTACCCTAATAACTATATATAAATATATTATCCTAACCCCAAAAATATTCATAACCATATAAAATCATCATACCCAATTCACGATCACTATGAAAATACATCATAAAACCAAAAATCATATCATTGCCATTCCACGATGAAGGGTGTTGGGATTGTTGGAGATAAATAATTACACAAACATATATAATATATTACACCATACAGAAGAGACTAGGATGTGTGATGACCAGTCATAGAAATTGAACCATTTATCGTGGTCAATATACTATATTTGAACTCTCATTAAACATTGATCATTTAAGAAAGAATAAATTCACGGGTCCTAGTAAAACATAATAATTTGGGAAATAAGGAATGATATTGAAAAAAACTATAGAAAAACATCAATTTTTTTTTCAAAAATATATCAAATGAAAAAGGATAACCAGTGATTAAAAATTTCCAATAACCAAAAAAATTATATATTCATTGGAAAAATGAGTCGAACACATATTTATGAAGACAAAATACAGAAAAAAATAATTCAGTGTGTTGATGACAAACATATATTGCTTCACCACCTGTCTAGTAGATTGAAAATAATGATACTCCGTAGTGGTAGATATAGTTCCTTCTCTATTACTAGTGAATACTCTATAGACCCTTATTAGTTTTCCCATGTGGAAAAAATTATTTCTTTGCTTCATGGAACATTACTAGTAATGTTTCTAATGATATATTTTATTGCACTAATAACACACCAAAAACAATCTTTTAGATGATTCTTTCATTAATGTGAATGATGACCGCATGATACCCCTACGATGCTTCTTCAATATAGATCGATTAAAATTTTATTATTGTATATTACTGCATAGATGTATCAACTAAATATTTTATCACATATATCATATTAGAAAAATTAAATTAATTGGTAGATTACTTGGCACAGAACACTGAACATTAATGAAATCCAAAAAATGATTTTTTAAATATATTTATAATAAAATAGTAGTTAATTTCCAAGGATGTAAAATACTAAAAAAATTATGAAATATATAATTTCCCATATCATTTATAATTTTTTAAATAATTTACTCTGTATATGCACATAATTTTTAGGGATATCATTTTATTCGTTAAATATATGTTCTATTCCAAAAGTGATTTATATTGAATTCTATATGAGAATTATTATATTGAATTATATAAAACTTTGGAAAATTAATTATATAAAATTAACATCATTTTTTATTCATCATTTCATAATTATCATATTTTTTATTTTTATGAATTTTATGAAATTTTCATTCAGTGAATAGTAAAACAATATCATTTTTTATATACACTATCCATTTAATTAAATTTAAATGATGTTTTTTAATTTTCAATTATATTAATGTAACATAAACAACTTTTAGTTACATGTAATATAATTAGTTAAACTTGAATAATATTTACATCTTTTTTTGGTGTTAGTAATTTTTTTCTTATTAGAAACACATTTTACCTAAAAAAATAGTTTTTATTGGGTATTGACTATTTAATATTAATTATATGGATGAAATGTATGTTTTTTGAATTATAAAAAATTGACCCCATATTTAGAATTAGGATTTATAAATTAGTGTAAATGTAAATTTCCATTTTTTAGGCAATACCATTTAACATTTGTAAAAAACCATTTACAGCAGATTATGTAAAATATTTTAGTGTGTAATAGTTAAAAGGGAAAAACATAAAATAAATAAAATCTAAAAAATTAAATGGGTGTTAAATGTTATGATTGAAGATAAATAGCCTCTAAAGCATTATATTTAATGTAATTTAAATTAAATTATTGCACCCCAAATGTGGTTTACATTAAATATAATATAATTATTGTAATCATTTAAAACAACCCCACCTTATGTATAACTACCATAATAAAAAACCCATTTCTCTTAAAAATCATTGAATCTATTCATTTATCTTCAAAAACCATTCCTACAAAATATACATATTTTTATGTTCTTATGTTCATAGCCAAATAAAAATTTCACATTCTTTAAGGGATCCTAAAAAAGAAGTGATATTCATGTGGTAAATTTATCAAAAAACCTCTCAGGATTTATTTTCAATTTCGACCTTATCTCCACCTCCACTATCCATATAATCTTAATTAATCCATTATAAAATATATAATGGAATTTAATATTATAAATTTAATATCTTATATTCATCCCTCTTCATATGTCCTCTAATTAAGAAAATCAATCTATTATCCAAATTATTGCTGTTAACCATCTTCATGGATAATGTTTTCTATTTTTTCATTAATCCCTTAAAGGAAAGTCATTAAAGTAAAATTATAGGTTACTCATATTTTAATAGTAATATTTTAACCTATTTATTATTCTAGACGTATTGAATATACATAATTTTATATTAAATGAAACAAGTTTGTGATGGTCAGAAATAATGCAAATTTAAAAAAAAATATAATTTAATTAACATGTTATCAAATTAATCATCCTTGTATCAAAATGAATAATGATATATTTTAAAATTTAAACACATTTAATTAAATTATTACCATTTTATTTTACTACTATAATTTTATTACTATATGAATTGAAAATACCTAATTATACAAAAATTAACTGGTCAGGAAATAAGGAAATGAACACACATAAAACAATTAAAATAATGTATTATTAGACAATACATGTCATTACTATAATATAAAAGTATAATATATGGTATTATAAATATTAATATGGTTGAGGAATGAAAAAATAATATTATTTAAATCTTCATACATGTGATTAAAGTACACTAATCTAGATGGATTTTTGTGGTATGAGTTCCTCGTATAACTTTAACTTATGAAATGAATTACTTATTCAATAGTAATATCTTGTTTGGTGTATACATAATGACCATTGATATATAATATCCTGATTATAATTATATATATTATATTAAATGAATAATTTTTTTATTATTACTCTTATGGGGAATACAATTCAAATAATTACAAAGTGTTAAGGAATTTCTTTAATAAGTCTACAGTCATTTGGTTAAAAATATAATTTATTAATTTTTCCTTATTATGATTTAGTGTGGAATTATATTTGATTATCATATGATTTATTTTCACTTTTTTATTTGGATTTGAAACTGATACACATAATCTATTCATTTGATTATGCTCACTTTAATGATATAACAGTTTTGTTTTTAATTTTTTTTAAAATTAACATGTAACTAAAATTTTAATCCATGTCCAGGTTTTCTAAAATTAATTCCAATTTTTTTAATGTTTTCTTATTAGTTTTTTAATGTTATTTTTACTCATATTTTTATTTTAATAATAATATTTTAAATGATTTTATCAATTAATTATTTTAATAAGTTTACTGTGACTTCTACAATAAAAATACAGATGTAATATTTTTAAATTATTTAGAAGTAATGGATATTTCCACCGTCATGATGAATTAACGATTTTATGTTTTTTAATAGATTACAAGGATATTTTCATTGAATTTTTTTCATTAATAGTAGTACGTATCTTTAAAAATAATTTATTTGTAAATGGAAATATTACATTCCATGAATTATATCAGTTGGTTAATATAATTTTTTTTCCATATATGATAAAATTGATTGATGATACTTATGATTTTCTATGGATATTATTTTGGGATACTATCATTATTTTATATAGTTGTTTGGGTTTTCCAGGTTTTATGTTAAGATGAAATTTTTATAGAATCCTATTCATTTCATGGAATCTCATATGATGAATGATTTATGTTTTTAAGGAACACATATATAGAGTTTATGTTATGTGAATAGTGGGAACTATATTCCCCTTCAATGCATTGGGTCAATATGAATAACACATTAGGTAAATATGTAATTTGTAAAGATGATTCTGTATTCACAAATCAATGTGTGTACCTATTTTCATGTCTATAAAATTATGTGTGGATCTTCCTTCCCTGACCATAAGATTATATATGGACTAGGATTTCAGGTCTATAATTTTATGAAAGGTCTTGGTTTCATGTCCTTAACATAATTAGTGAAATTGTTTATTTTTATATATTTTTAAAATGTTTTATGATTATGTTTCTGCCAAAATTTCATGTTTAATGTCAACGTTACACTCTCATGGATTAAGTTATTTGATTAGTTTATTATTGTTATCTTATGAAATACGAATATTTACTCCATGAAATATGATTAATAATCTGTGATATGAAATGCATATATTTTCAAATGGTATTTTCATGTCCCCACACCTTTATTCTCATGTTATGATTAACTTATTATTGATATATCTTTTATTTACCCATATAGGGAATATGATATCACCATATTATGATGATTTTTTTCACAAGTAAATATAGAAGGATTTTATGTAGGAATTTTAAAAAGGGTTTTAGTTATGGTGGAATATGTGGGAGATTATGTAGATGTTTTATGAAACATGGTATTATTTTTCAATGTTTCTAATAATAGTAAACTAATATGAGCCTATTTTTTATGTCATTTAATGATAATTCATCTATTTATATGCAATATAATTTAATGAAATGTATGATTCATTATAGTTGGCATTAGATAAATTTTTATTTATCCAATGGAAACTAGGATGAGAAGATCACAATAAAAACCCTTAGGGTCTGTTTAGGATAAAATCCTAGTGTTGTGGTAAAGATCATGAATAATCAACGATAAAAATAATGCATCATAGAATGAAATTTTATAATTAATTTCCATTGATTATGTTGTTTTCCCACTATGATTTGTGTTATATTCACTAAGATTTTTGGTTTTATTCATTCGATAGTACCAACATTATTCATGTTAATAATGAATGCTATAGGAAATGGAATGATATTCCTTGTTATAAAAAATTTGAATGGGTATCAAAGATGAGAACATGTAATAATTCCTAATAATAAATCCCATAATATGATTAATAATCTCATCTTTTTTGAGTTTTTTGACCCATATAATATGATAAAGATAGAGTATAACAGTGTCAACATAGGAAGAAAGGTTCAATTTTACACATGTAAAGAAAATGGAAAGAGGCATCAAGGAAAATTATTCAAATGAACAAGAATAGTCTATGAGTGTGGGGAGGAAGGATATAATGAATTTAATTAACAAGGAAAATTGAATGGTTTAATTAACCTAATGGATGAGAATAATTGTATTCTGAAGGGATCATAAATAGTTAAATTTTTTAGCTGGAGAATATATGGGCATTATTCAAATAGATTCCATATTGTTAAAGCTAACAAATAGAATCTTCAAGGCTATCTAATTAATTTATATATTTCTGATATTTAAGAGAAATTGAATGAAATATGACATAGAATACGAGTTAAGGAATAAACTGATGTAGACTAGTCAATTATTTAATATGGAAGTGGAATGATTGAGTGTTTATGTATTTGAAGTCATTATTAAGGATTTATAAGTATTTTTATTTTATTATGGATTATTTAAACATATGAGGATTTATACATTGATGTTTTTCTTAATTATTTGAATGTATTTGTTTAATGGTATTGGTAACCATAAAAATTGACTGAGGTGGCATGGTGATATTTTTGGAGAACACATCATTTAAGAAAATATAACCATTAATATTTCCATGATAATAGGAAACTAATGAGGTAATTATATGTTTATTGGGATAAAATATATTGGATAACATAGATGTCATTGTAACTGAATAGTAAAATGATGACAATGTGGTTTATTGATTGTGTTTATATATATATATATATATTTTTGAATATATTGATTTAGAAATGAGTTAAATTTTGAAATCATACATGTTTTCACTAATATTTTCTAGTAATTCATATTATTAACATGTTCCAATAAAATACCTAATAATGATCTTCAAATTTTTGGTGTGTGATAATTAATAGCTACATCAATGCGATTGGGAGTTTAATTATATGTTGATTTTGAAAATTTAAGGACCTTCATTAAAAAGATTTGGATTTTAATTTTATTGTATTGTTCATAAGGGTATGAAATTATGAAAATATTTACATTGAAAAATGGTTTAGGTTTCAGTGATTAATGTATTACATAACAATATTAAGATTTATGTGTATTAGAAACCCTTTTCTAACCAATTTTTTTATTATAGCCAAAGAGAGAAAGAGTGACATGTCATCCCATTATGGATCTCATGATCCACTATTTCTTCAGAAATTTTCATTAAAACATCATTTATTGAATTAGGAAATGAATTATAAATTGATCAAGCCAGAAAAACAATATTATATTTTACTTACGAGATAAAATTAAATAGGTAAATTTTTTGAAATGATTTTTAAATAGTATTTTATATTTTTATCATTATTTTATATGATAAAAATGATCTTTTAGACTAATTTAATCCATGTATTTTGTGTAATTAACCATAAAATGACCACGTTCTATATAATTTTACATTATAACTATATAGTTGTAATTATCATCCATGACCAATCCTATTATATGAAATAATATAACTATATAATCTTAAATGATTTTAAAATAAAATTTTATATTTTTATGGGGTGTTACATTATCCAACTAATGAATTTCATTAGTTAAATAAATTTCAATGGGGTTGGGGGTATAATTTAACACACCATAATTTTATAGAATTTTAATATTTAAATAAATTTTATATCTATAATATATTAATTTTCATAGAATATGAAGAAAAATGAACCAAATTTCTTTATTTTAACAAGAAAAATATTATATAGTAGTTAAATTGGTTAGTATGATTAAAATTTACCATGTTATGCAATTTATTAATTTCCAACTCATTTTTAAATTATTAATTAAATATTTTGAAAGTATACATAATTTTTAGTAAATAATTTTTATTCTTCAAATATATGTTTTCTTCTAAAGTTTATTTTTCAATAAAAAAATAAAAAAAATAGTTTTTTACAATTATAAAAAATTATGTTGATAATATATTCATAATTTTTGGACTTAACATGTAAAATTTATCTTTGGATTAATTTTTGATAAATTTATGAAAAGATTAATTTTTTATTAAATATTAATAAAATAACAATTTTCATTAAAACCCTATTTTTTAATATATTTTAAATTCATTTTAGGATTTTTAATTCATCTCAATGTATCATAATTATTTTTCTGTTAGATATAATATAAATAATTAAATTTACTAATATTTAAATATTTTTTTTGTAAATGTTCATTTTTTTGGATTAAAAACACATTTTCCAACAATTTCATTTATTTGATTTTGATAGTTTAATATAAAATGTAATTTCTCAGATTTTATTTTTTAATTATCATGAAATGATTCAATAATTATATTTTGCAGGTTGGAATTTTTTTATAATGTCATTTTATTTATCATACATAAAAATGTAACCATTGATAATAAAATATTTACTACAGTATATACAAAATAATATAGCAGGTTAATGTTAGAAGGTAAAATCACACAATACATAAAAACTAAAAAATTACTTGGCTTTTTTAGGTGTCTCTCAATGTTATCTATCCATTAAAATAATAATTATCATAAAAATTAGTTGGAATTAATGTCACCCGATTGTGGTAGGGTTTAAATATAAAATAATTTTTATTTAATCACATAAAACCCCGTCCAAATGATTAAATACCTCCCCTCATGCCCCATTTCTCCTAAAAATCCTTTACAGTATTCAAATCTGTGAAAAAACATTTCATACCCATTGTTAAAATTTACATTTTCTACTTTTGTAATCTAATGTTCAATTCCATGTTCTTTAAAGGATCCATCAGTAAGGTGTTATTCAAGAGGTAACATTCTCAAACAACATATCATAATTATTTTTCTAGTTCTACCATCTAATCATTTCCTTTATTGGTAAAAAATTAATACCTATAGTATAATTTATATATTGGAATGTTATATTTATTATTTTATATGATAGATCCATCCCTTTCCTCCTCTCCTATGATCAAAATAAATGAAACTTTTGTTAAAATTATAATTGTTAACCATCTATATGCATAATGATTCTTTGGTTTCCATTAACGCCTTCAAGGATGGAGATAAAATAATTATTCTAGTTAAATACTATATTTAAATTTTTTGTATAATTTGTTTAATATTTAGGAAATAAAACATAGATATTATATAAAATAAAATAGAACTACTTCATGATGGTTGAAAAAACCACCAAGTTGATATAACCATTTATCTGTATCACTTTATTAAATTAACCATCCTGATGATATAAATAAAAATGAAATATATGAATGTTTAAAATTATTCAAGTGAATCAATAACATTTAATTTTTGTATTTCTATTTTATTTCCATTTTACATGAAAATTCATATGTATACACAAAAAAACGGATCATTAAAACACGAAACAAACATACTCAAAAAAATAAAATATTATTAATGAATGGATATGATGATGTTATAAAATATCATATAAATAAATATAAATATTAATTTTCTTCTATAATTATTTAAAAAAACGTTTTTCCTTTATACATGAGGTTAATGTATGTATATATAATATGATAATAAATTAATGGTTTCTCATCTCACTTTTACTTCATTAACATTTATGTCTTATTCAATGCATATTTATTTTTTGTTGTGGATATATAAATAATATTGATGTAACATATCATGAATCTAATTATCATCATGGTATTCTTGGATTTATCTAATAAGTTTTTATGTGGAATTTTCTTCCATTTATTTCATAGAGTTATGGTATTTTTTAACTCAGTTCAAAATGACTCAGTTAAAAATATAATTCATTGAAAACTCCATGGTAATATTTTTTGTGGGATGAAATTTTTTATTCTTAGGTTTTATTTTCTATTTTTTGTATTTATTTATAGCTAATAAAACATTTAATCATTTGATTAATTATAACAAGAATTATATAAGTTACTCTCATCTAAAATTTTTTATTTGTTAAATTTTCCTTCAAACTAAATTTTCATTCATAATAATTATTTATAAAAAACTTCCCAATTTTTTTAAAATTATAATATTATTATTTAATTTCATATTTACTCATTAATTAATTTTCTAAAAATTGTTTTAATGTATTCTTTTATTCATTTTTAATTGTGGATCATGGTGACTTTTAAGATAAATATATAATAGGAATGGTTCTTTAACATATTCATCATATGGTGATTTTCTCTCCATTATAAAACATTAATTATTTTATGTTTACAATATAGGCTTAAAATGACTATTTCAAATAAAATATTTTCTTTTATAATCACAAGGCTCGTGAAAATTAAATTATTTGAAAGTAGAATTATTATTTTATAATAATTATTTTTCATGATCTTTCAATATTATTTTCCATACCAGATAATATTATTTAATATTAAATATGTGTCCTTGGGGATATTAATAAAATATAACATCATTATTCTTTTTATGGTTGTTTTTTATTTATAATGTCTTGATATTTATGAAACATGTATTATTTCCATGGGTTATTATGTGATGAAATATCTATACATCCAATTAATTTTCATGGGTTTTGATATTATTAATGATTTATGTTCATTTGAAAAAAATTATTTTTTTCATTATGTGATGTTTGGAACTTATATCACCCTATAATTAATTGGGTAAAGATCGATAACTGATGTGGTAAATATGTTATATGGGAAACTAATTTTATATTCATACAAAAATATGTGGACTTGGTTTTCATGTCCATATGTTTATGCATGGAACATTATTTCATGCCAAGACATTTATGTGTAGACTTATAATTCATGCCCATAACTTTATGTGAGGGACTGGTTCCATTTCCATAATGTAATAGTTGAATCTGTTTCTGTTTATACATGCTCGTAATGTTATAATTTTATATTTCTTCCACAATTTTATGTTTCATGTTAATATTACCCTCACATGGATTGCATTCATTGATGATTTTATTATTCATTTCTTATGAACTTCAAATATTGTTTCAAAGTATCAATATTATTAATTTGAAACATGATTGGTATATATTTTCAAATTTTAATTTCATGTTCTCACATAAATATGTGTATGTTATTCTTATATTATTATTTTCACTCTTTTATTTACCCATTCATAGAATATGAGCTCAATATATTCTTATATATCATTTATGTAGGATATGAATTAAGGTATTAAGTATAATATTTTAAAAAGGGTCTATTTATGATGGAATGAGTGGGAGACAATGTAAATGTTTTATGAACTTGTTTTGTAGGTTTATAGTTTCTGAAAACACTAATAATTAATGGTTCTAGTGTGGGTTTTTATTATAATGTAATGGATATTCATATATTTAGAAGTAGTATCTAGGTATGAAAATGTTGCGTTCTTATAATCAATCTCAGGAATAAATAAATGATCAATGGTCCCTTTAACACCAGAAAACATGAATGTAATTATCCCTGACTATTTTACTGACCCATCATATTTATTTTGAATAATAGAAATCACATCTAGATGAATCCATTTTTCAAAATATATTATATTAATATATTTATTCGTAGTTAATTAGTTAATGTATACCAGCAACATAGAATATTGAAAACATCATAGTAACACTTAACTATATCCATTTTGAAGGATACCCAAATCCATGTTGTTTTGGTATTTTAATGTATAAAGAGAAAACCTCTAGGATGAAATGTTCAATGAATATTATATAACAAGATATCAAATTTGTTTAGATTGGATAGTGGACATACCCCATTCTAGTAATGACTCTCTAATGTGATGGTAGAAAACATAAGATTTATAGGTTTAGTACTCTACAGGTGGATGAATACCCCCTTGTTACTATTTACCTTCCTCATATGAATTTTATTTCCCATATAACTAATGATGTTTGAAAAATAATAATTTTTGAATATGATCATGACACTATACAAGGAGAAATGGATCAGTAGGCTTGATGACTAGAGAAGTCAAATAATTAATTTTCAAATAGAATATGATCAATCGATTGATATATATGTGATAGGAATTCTGAAACTCATTGAAACTCAGTTGAAACATATTAGTGGTATATTATGTAAACTAATAAATATATTTAAAAATAAAAAAAAATACCATGAACTCAATATGTATAAATTCATATATATATATTAATAACTAAAACATAAAATTTAATTTGAAATAATACACATACACCATCATTCCACAAATGAAAATAAATAATGGTAAGATAAGAAAATATTAAAATAAATAAGTAATCAATATCAATCTCTCAAAATTATAAAATGAAATAAAAAAATTCTCAAGGATTTATTGGGAATAATTTTAAAGATATATTTTAGAAATAATATTAAAATATAATAACATGATTATTTATGTATACATTGAACATTTTAATTATATGAACTATCCTTATATAATCATATGAATACATAACACATGTATAAAAATACATATATTCATGAAAATTTCACAAACATATATCTATATAAACATCCACAAATAATATCAAGGTTAAAATAATTGATTTCATTTCAAATCATTCATTAATATAATTTTACCATGATAAAATCCATTTTATTTATCAAATGTAAATATTTATTAATTCCAATTTAAAAATTGAACAATAATTTATCAAATTTTTTTAAAATATAAGAATTTCCATTCAATTTTCAAATTAATCATGTTGTTTATTTTAAAAAAATGTTGATAAATTAATAATTCACCAAAAATAAAAATGTATCATATAAAATATTATCAAAAAATTTAAAAATAATCAAAACCATACCAAAACATAATGAAATAAGAAATAAAAATTTCATTGATGAAATATCTATGCACAATATGGATGCATTGTTTTTTTAGATCCCATTCCAAGAGTTTAAATCTCCTTGGAATCTATCCAGAGGCCGCCTCACCCAATGTGTATTGTTTTTAGTAGTTATTAGAAACTATTTAACCTATTAGTACTGACTAAAATGAACATTTAAAAATTATAATCCTTAACATAAATCATAATTTCTCAAACAAAATATCAAACACTAAAAAAAATACTCTGTCAAAAGAATCTTTGAACCATGATCATATTCATGTCACAAAAATTCTAGAATACCCTTGAAAATAAAGTGTTGTAAGACACATTTATTGATCAAAAACTCATTTGTGACATAGGAAATACATTATGAGGGTCCTACAACCTAACTACAAAATATATATAAAATAAGATGTCCTACAAAATCAACTATTCCTTTAATAGAACCCATAACTTTGGTAACATTTATCATGTACATTCTCTAGAAAACCCTGAACTGTGATCATAATCCAACCATTAATGATTCATATGAGGAGTTCCATATTTTTTCAAGCTGGTAAAAATCACCAAGGTAATCAATGAGCACTAATGTGAATAATTTCACCCAAAGATAAAATATAATAAAAATAAAATACACTCAGAATCTATGATTTACCATTCCATTCTTTGGATTTTTATATCAAAAATAAGCTGAAATAAAATATAATATAAACTGAATTTGACATAAAATAAAGTAATAATCCATGAATAATAAAAATAAATATGAAATATAATAATTATTAAATAAAGGTAAAAATAGAAAATCATAAATAAAAATAAAACTGATATTTGAATTTCAATAATTAATAAATTGGGTTATACCCAACTAATATCCCCATGATCTATTTTATAGACCTACTCTATTAACTATAGATATAACAAAAATGATTATGAATCCCATTTTAGGAATATACATTTAATTAAAAACTATGAATTACTAGTTTTTAAATGGATATAAGTGTAAAATCTTGTTTTAAATTTTTACAGTAAAAAAATAATTTATAAATTTAATAAATCATGTATTAAAGGATAAAATTCAACGCATCATCTATAAATATATGGAAAACAAACATATTAATGTCTCTTTAATTATTCATATGTATATATAATTTGGACCCATTATATATAAATTAATGAATACATTAATGGAAATTTCCATTAGATAAACTAAATAAAAAAATCATCATTTCAAAAGTAAAAAACAAGAAAACCAATGTTACCATTTGAAAACTGTATAATTTTTAAGGATTAAAAATGTTTATTCGAGAATAGTTTCAACATAACACATCATGGGAACAAAATAGCTAACATTTGAGATCTACGAAAAATACATATGAAATATAAGTATGATTGAAAAAAATCATCCCAAACAGCTAATATTACCACAACTAGTCTGACCGAGGGGCATATAAAATAACTATACTAAAATATATCTCTTGGGAACTAGTTAGATATTTGATATTAACTAAATTATTTTGTGTTGTGGTCCTCCCAAAGTGATACAAAAGACTATAATGAAATAAAAAATAATTTTGTGTTAAAAAATAATTTCATAACAACATATAAACTGCATTTCATTGTAAACATACATCATTTAATATGAAATAATTAAATGAAATGTAACACCACATTAATTTATTCAGGAACCCTATCACCCTTCCTTTTATCAAAAATTAATTACGGCCATTATAAATTTATCAAGTGAAATTTTTGAGGATTTCTAGGTCGTACATGGTTAGGGAATGATTTTTTGAAACCATGAACATGTTCTACACAAATAGTGAAACCTTGGATTGTGGGGGTTTTCATGGTGGATCATGGTTCAAAAAATAATATTCACACTTTTTTGAATGTGTGAGACATGAATAGTAGGTTTAGAGATGGAACCTGATTAGGGGGCCTGATTTGTTTAACCATTTAGCACTACCCATCAAACACTGTTTAAAGGAAAATTTATTTCCAAAAATTTATTATGAACTTCCTATCACCCCAGTTTAATGCATGATCAATTACCAATCATCCTAAGTTGTTTTAATTTTATTTTAAGGATCTTGTGAAGCTATTATAAGTCCTCAAAACCATTATATTGGAAGATCCAATCATGGAGGGTCTAAATAAATCTCTTCCAGTTAATTGAATCTCCTCACATGTCTCTTTCTCTCTATTGATTTTTTCTTCCTTCCTCCCCCAATTTTGATATATCAAAATTTATTTGATTTATCTAAAATACATTAAAATCAATATCAATTCATGTTTTGGTTTCTTGATCCTTATAGGTGTTGTTATTTTTTTTTGGATCCCGTTGTGAGTTTATATTTCTCTCAATGAATAAATGATGGGGGTTTTGATTAATAATTCAGTATAATTAAAACCATTAATTCAATGATTGATACGAAATATGTTTTAACATATGTTTGAAAAATGAATTTGATTTTATTAGGATGTTACATTTTATATGGCATGGATATGGGGGAAAACCTCTCAAATCCAATGGGAATAGATTTTAGGGAAAAATTTTATATTGGATGGATTGATGAAATTATTAGGGAATTATTTTGAGAAATATGGAAAAATTGAATTGATGAACAACATTTATTAGTTCTTTATTCAAATGGCATCACATTTCAAGGAACCTGGGATTTGTTTTGAAATATAATAGGAATATTTGAACTTAAAAGTATAGAATTGATTTTTGAATAATTATTCATTTATAATGTTATAATATTAATTGTTTTGACTGGTAGAAAATATGTGATAATTATTGGTTTGTGGGTTATTTGAGATAAGATCAGTTAGATTTCGATTCCTAAGAAATATAATGATAATGACAAATGCGAAAAAACTTGATATGTAAGACATGTACCGAATGGGATTTTGATGAGTCCAATTCATCCTGAGAATAAGGGATGTGTGTACACATATTATACATGATCACCGATATGATAAGTTTTAGGATCCTATAAATAAGAAAATATCATTATATGGGGGATATGACAATGGTTTTTGTTGTGATTGTTTTGATATATATTCCGTTAATTATGAAATTGTTTTAATAAATCCTCATAATTTATATAAATGATTCTATATTAAATTTTTATTTGAGCCATGATTGTAATGTTTTCCATCCATTGAAAAAATCATGTTTTCTTCTAAAAATGAACAGGATATTATTACATTCCCATTTTTTGATATAAATTAAAATAATGGTTTGGTTTAATATAATGTAATCTATTACGTAACTAATGGTGAGACTCAACTGGACTTTATAGATCACACGCTACATTTCCTTCTTGGGTTTTTAGATTTCCTAATTATAGGTACAACATAGGGAAAGAACAAGTTGGATTTTTAATATGTTCATGATCGATTTAGATTTGATTGATTCATATTTTGGGATGTTTTTCTTTCTATTAATTATATCGATGTTGTATTATTTTTGGTTTTGGTATATCTATTTTATATGTCGTAAATTTTCCCTATGCTACTTTGAACATAATAATATGTAATATTTATCTTCTATTAATTTTTGGAAAAATCATTCCCTCTTTGTTTATGTTTGATTTAAGGTGCTCGTCAACATTCAATGGGGATTGGGAATATATTTTGGGATATGTTTGTGATGGTTTAGGAATAAAAGTACAAAGGTATGTAGGTTGGTTCATGTAAAATTTGTATTAGATCAATCATAGTTTTATAGGGTATGAATCTTTACATTAATTTAGTATGTAGTTTATAGTTGATAATATTGACATATGAAGTAGTTAAGAGTGAGTGTGTTCTCATCTCTCATCCTAAAGAGCCTTAAGTAGCCATGGGTTTTATGGGAAATTGGTATTGAATAATAATTTGATGTAACTTCAGTCCATTCCAAATTTTTTATTTGGATACTATTACATCAAAACTTTTTATCTCATATAATGTGATTTAAATTTCCATTTCTCTTGTTTGAGTTTTTGATTTGAGAAATAATATTATAACATCAATTTTTTCTATTTATGTTTTGTAGAATCATTACTCTAAGAATATGTGTGAATTGGCCTTGGGAGGATGCTACAATGTAAACAAAGTCAGTGAATCCTATTGTGGAATAAAATATAACTAATATTATTGTTCATGTTGTTGAACCACTTGGATAAAAACTGTCACCCATTCACATCCATGATCATGTTGTGGATCCTCAGAGGGTTTATTTTTCTAAATTTTCATATGTGTCCATTCTCTATAAGAAACTATTTTTCAAGGAATCTATATATCCTTGTTAGGATCAGGAATGGTTGAGAAATATAGATCTTTTATTTTATCTCTTAGAAAATCTAGATAAGATTAAGGTGAAATGTGGCACCTTTATACTAGAGGGACCTAGGATGATATGGTGGGACTCGATGGTGATGGTGGAGAATCACAATTTCCATGAGTGTAAGGATATTAATTTTATTTTTATTGATTAATTCTGTCCATATTATATTGTGATGGAAATGGGTATCATGTTTTTCAAACATGAGTTAGCTAACATGATCATGATAGATTATGCAAACCATATTATCAAGCATGTACATAATTCACCTGAGATTGTATCGAATGAGAAGATGGAGAATATATGATCAAATATGTGTATTTGACCTAATATTAAATATCGAGTTTTATTTTTTATTCTCACTTATTATGATGGAATACTAGATATGGTATTAAATGTTGATCTGGACTTGGAAAGTAGGTCACTGTTAACGTGAGTACCATTTTCTCATGGTTGAATTTTTATATGTTCCTTTAAGAAGAAATGGGAATTTTGATGATTCAAATGATGGATCATGATAGAATTGTATTATAGAACTCATTGTGTTTCTAGAAAAGGACATTCTATTCTCATCCAATATGGAATGGTTTGTAATTAAAACAAATATTCACTAAGGCACCATAGAATTGTTGTTCTTATAGATGCTCTAGTCACATTTAGATGTTCTATTATATAATTTATTCCCCATTTTATTACATAATATCACTAGAATGTAAATATACTATGGTTAAATTTGTTGATTCATGAAAAAAGTGGTTTTATCCATAGGCATCTGAAACTGAACTTTATTATTTAGTAGAATATTTTCAAGAGGAAGATGATATATGTCCAAAAACCCTGAAATATATCATCATTATAACTACATGTTTATTGGATTATATATTTTATATTGGTTCATTTACTTATTTTATATCAAATCATATTTTTATCCTTCTATTAATTCATAATGATATTTTAACTTATGTAATGGATATTACAACACCCCTCCAAATATAACAAGGGGAAGAGTATTTGTTGTAAATTTTTTGTTTTCTCTTGGTCAGAGATCAATATTACAGATGCTTTTCTAGTTTTCCTAATTAACCCTCCATATTTAATTTTTTATGATGTGTATCATTTCTAATATGTCCTAAATTGACTACTATCTTTGGTGGGTATCCTTTACTGCACCTGATGCAGCGTGTCGTATCATTTAGGGAGAATTGGACATAATGTCATGTAGATCCACACCATCTTTTCAAGAGTTGATAAATTTAATATATATTATCACTATTGATGTGGAGTGGAAATCTTAAAATATCATCTCCATCTATTTTTCTCCTAAATTCCACCTATGATTCCATATAATTTCACTAGATTGTAACCAGTAAGATATGTGGTGTATTATATTGATTTATTGTCTCGTACTACATTATTATTTATCTCTTCTTACTATATGCATCTAGTAGATATGGAGATGTTTAATAAATTATTTTATGATATATTATAGAAATTATTTATATGTATGATAATGTCACATTGGGGGGTTTTTATTATCCTTTCTATAAAAGAGGATGTAAAACATCACCTTTGTGTTATTTACTAGAAACTCACTCATGTTATGATCAATAATAAGTATCTATTACTTCATATATGTGATATTTTTTACTATAAGAAAGGTATTAAGTGGTTCTTAAATGTTAAATTTTTTTGGTTATCTCTAATTGAGAAAAAGGAATACTAAAATCTGAAAACAACCTTCTGATGAATTAATGGAATTAATAGTATACTGTTATTACATTTGTTCTAATCAATTATAATACAGTAATTATGGTTTTTATGAAAAATAATTTCAATTTTTATATTTATATGTTTGAGGTGGAATTTATATAAGAATTAATGCTTTTCTATCAGTATGAGGAGGGTCATCTCTATAATTTCAGTGTAGTTATGTAATTCTTGAATAATCACCAACTCTATGTGATGTTATCAAAAATGTAATTTATGGATATGAAAATTTATGTTATTATAATATGTGGTCAAATAACATTATGTTTAAATTTATTTGGTGAGGGTTGAAGTGTTTATGATGTGGGATAAACCTTGAAATGTTTTCAAGATTCATATTTTCTTATGTTTAACTGGATTCCATCAACGGTTTGTAATGAATTTTCTGAGCATAGATTCTCTAATTATTGAGATCACTAATAAAGGAGTAATATGTGATTGGTATGAAACAAAATTAGAGTATTTTTGTTGAGTTGAGACATATTTTGACTTTTATATTGAATTTTAGTATTATAGAGGACGATTAGTTCTCTTTGGTATTTTATAATGCATTAGGATCAGGTTTCAGTATTGTTCATATTCAGGGTAACCATATGGTATCATATGACTCAAATAAAATTAGGAAATATAAGATTAATTATCCTACCCAAGAGGTTGAACTCATATTCATAATGAATATTATTAAGAGATATATGTATTAAAATTTCACTAAATGTTTTACTATTCATTCTGATAATAAATTCCTGAGTTATATCATCTCTTTAAATTATTTTAATCTGAATCATATACATTGGGTAGAGTACATGAAATCAATTTATTTTGACATTGGAAATACATTGGAGAAATGTATCTCCTTTGAGGATTTTTTGATCCAAAAACGTCTTACCCAATATATGAATGAACCATTAGAATAATTGAACTTGAGGTCTACTTTCACATAGATTATTTTATGGATATGATAGGAGGATGTCCAGGTTTTCTTTCTTGTAGTTCAGTTGAACTCTACTCTTATCAAGATAATTCACTAGGATTATATGATTGATGATTAATTCCACATCATTAGTAATTTTATTTATTGTGGGGATGATCTTTCTAGTGGCCATTCACTATAGAGGGTATCATGTGTTTTTGTAATATGTACGTCATAAGGTTTCATGTGGGAAATGATATTCCAGGGGAATTTATATATTCGAAATGGGTAATGCACCAAGGAATAAAAAGAATTTATATAACGTGAAAAAGAGATTATGGGGTCCCGATATGAGGTGACACATCACCGAAATTGTTTAACACAACTAAACCATCTAACAGGTCTCCGAATGGAAGCATACACCATTGGGTCTACTTCTTCCACTTCTCATCCCAACATGGAAATGGGATGTTATCCCTATAGAAATTGTTTTTTTGGATTCCCTTGACCCATATAATGGATATTTTGATATGGGTTGTTATTGATAGGAAATCCCAATTAGATAACATTATAAAAATTTATGATAAACGAATATTTTGGTGTTTACAAATCTCATTTTGGTAGATATTGTTCAATTTCATGGAGTTACATCTTCCTTATTCTCTAAAAAGATCATTTTTTTACCTAACATTTATAGTGAGGTGTCCACGAGGCTTTATGATCTCATTTCTATTTTAGTACATCATACCATCTGCATAATGATTTCTATATATAGAGAGATATTTAAATTCTTGAGGATATTAAATATTCATGCATTCTTGAATTTATTGGAGCTTGGGAAGACTATTGTTAATAAATGATTATTATTATTATTATAGTTTGCATCAACATTCAGAATATATTTTTTTATTCCTTTTATGGATGGCCATGTAAATCTCTGTTGTATTTTTTGGATGTGTAAACGCATCGTTGGTTGGAATGATCTTGGTCTACGTGACAACCACAATGATTCAGTTGATTCTTGAGAAAGTATTTATAGAATAGATATGGTATGAATCATTTTCATATTTTCATTATATACCATTGGAGTTCCCAATTTCAGACCATGTGATCTTGTCTTTTTACCTCAGTTGGGTCACCAACAATTTTTGAGGAAAATGGATACTTTATCACCATTTTAGGGTATTTTTGATGTTTTTGAGCATGTGGGGAAAGTGGATTAACGTTTACAACTTCATCCATAGTCTATATTTATATATAATGTTTTCAATGTGTCAAAGAATATAATGTATCATATTGATCTATCTCATGTATTGATGAGGGAGGATCTTGATTTTGTGCCTAATTTATCCATGACTTAGCATCAATATAGGATTATCAATTCTGAGACAAAGTTACTTTATGTGAGAATGATTCCTTTATTCCATAAGCTGTTGTAGTATAGTTATAATTATCAGGAGACATGGGATCCTCATGCACTGATAAGACTAAAATCGAGTGATATATTTAATATATATAATTCATGATATTATTTCATTAGATAGAATGTTTTTATAGTTGGTTGTTTATAACACATAGTTACTTATTTTCAGAGAATCCATAAACCTAAAATTGATCATGCTTTGGTTGGGGCTTATCATGGGTAGTTTTCGGTAAATAGTTGTATTTAATAATGTTTTCTAGAGTTTTTCATGATTGATTTATGGTTTTTTCAAACATCGCAGCCCTATTGAAAAACGTGCAAACTCAGATAGTGAGGGTTTTCATAGTTGGGGAGATGTATTAAAACCCATCAACACTCTTAGAATAATCCATTCTCTAATGAAATTGATTATGGAGCACGATAAGATAAGGGTGAATTGTTTTTCTAACTATTTGGTACTTCCTAGAAAACATCTCACATGAGATGAATTAATTTTGAAAATTTATTTTAAATTGTTGAACCCCCTAGTTTTACCCCCTCCAAACCTCCTAAACCTAAATAATTTCCATTAAATTTATGACTCCCCGTATGTAATTTTTTTCCCTCTAAACAATTCTCTTAGATGATCGAAGCATTGTAGATCACATTTGATATCCTACTATTATGGGAATCTAATCCCATGTTTATCTTCCAATATCTCTTTTATTCATCCTTTGAGTTTGATATATAATCACCTATTTGATGGTTCTAGAATATATTTAATTTTATCCCGATTCTATGTTTTGTTTCATGATCTTAATCATTATTTTTATTCACTGCAGGATTGAGTTGCGTGTGTTTATTTTTGGTTATATGATTAATGGTCGGTGGTTTTTTTGATATTTACATATAATTAAACCCCTGATTTTTTTTTTGATTTTTATGAAATAAATTTCAATTTATTTATTATAGAAATTTATGTTATTTGAATTTGAATTTTATATTTCATGGATTTGTGGGAAACCCCATAAATCCATTGGGATTGGAATTTGGGGAAAAATTTGAGATTGAATGAATTTTAGAAATGATTTCAAAATTGTTTTAAATAAAATGGACTAAATTTAATTGATGAAAACCGTTTATTAGGGTCTTATTAAAATAATGAAATGATAAAAATCCAACATTTAGGTTTTGAAACTGAATTGGCTTCTTGATACTAAAAATATTTCAATTGATTTGTGAATGATGATTGATGCAAAATTAGTTAATTTTCTCTTTCCCTGTTATTGATATTGGGTACGTGATCCTGGTTAGTGAGTGGGTTATTTGGGATAATAAGTCTTAGATGACGACTCTATATAATTGATTTAATGATGAAAAATAAAAAAACCCTATTTCTACAGATCATATCCTTAATGGGATGTGGATAGGTCCTATTTATACTATGCATGAAGGATGTGTGTAAACATATTAGCTATGACCAATAATGTTAGAGGTTTGGGGAAACTATAGAAGGAAAATATTGTACAATCAGGTAGATGACCCAGATTATTATTTTGGATTATTTTGATATATATTCCATTTATTATGAAACTATATTACTCATTCTTAGTGATATATATAAATTATTTTATATAAAATTGTTATTCAATCCATTTTTGAAAAGTTTTCCACCCTTTGAAAATAAGCATGTTTTTTAATATAAAAATCCTATTATTCCATTCCATGTTTATTTTAAATTCAATGTTTTTTTATTATTATAGAAAATATTTTCTAATATTTGGTGAGACCATACATGGATTTATATCTCCCACCATACCTTTATCGTCTAGCCTTTGTATATATCATTATGCTGGGTCCGAGAAAATGGACTACACCACATGGATGTGGCTAATGTAACAGATCAATTGGGATTGGGGTTGTGTTTCATTTGTGATGTTGGTATTTCATTTAAGTATATTGATGAAGTACTATTTTGTGTTATTATATACCTATTTGTGTTTTGGTACTTTTTCTCTTTGGATTTTTGGGCATACAGAATTATAGATATAGTCTTCCACTAATTTTTGGAAAATTAAATCTATATATGTATTAATGTATAATGAGTTATTCTAGTATCCAATACCTGGGGACCAAAAATTTCTCTATATATTAGTTCCATCATGGGTATCTGGGTCCCAGGGTATCTGGGATGGTTTTTGACATTAAGGAACCGTAATTTACACCAAATGAGAATAAGAAATGTGGGTTCCTTCCTTCAGGAACCCTTGAATACATGCAATCAATTTCATATATTTTCAAAATACATTAGGGATGATTGAATATGAGTATTAATTTACATGAAATCATTTCAAATGTAAAATTCATGACTTATAGAACTTATTTATAATGTAACTCTTGCAATACACTTCTAAAAAGTTAAACAAACTCATTTAAATAGAATGATTCGCCTTAATTTAATCTAAGTCAAAACACCTTTCTAATGATTATAATCTATTTAAAAGACATATGAAGGACGTAAATAAAAAAAATTAATGATGAGGTATTTCCTAAAATAGGTTATAAATATTAATAATAAGTTAAAATTTATAGGTATTTGATGAACATAAATGGAATTATCTTACTTTAACAAAATCTATAGGCCATACATCATATAATTCAAAAAAAAGCATCTTAAATTACCAAAAAAAAATTCAACAATTAAAGAGTTATGAAAATGTCATCCTATATACATTTACCTTTCCATCAAGTGTGATGATGGTAAACAACCTTGATAGGACCCGAGAATCCCAATGGTTCCACAATCATAACATTCATAAAAAATTACCTTCGTGAATGAAATTTTTTCTTAATAAAAAAATTCTTTATAGAAAATACATGTATTATTTTGGTTATTTTGAAATATTACAACCTGTTATATTTTATAGATGAATAATCATAATAGTCTTTGAAAATATTGTCACTGGGTAGATAAAATTAAAATTAATCTATATTAAGTTGTAGAATAATTTATAATTAGTATAAAAAATAATTGATGGACTCAAAAAGTTTGATTGTACACTATAAATCTCATTTAACCATGATTTTGAGGGATATAAAATAAGTATTATTTTACATTCATCAAATTTAATAATGGAATTAACAACTAAATAATCTATATAACATTTTACTATTGAAGATGCAGCACAACAAGACCATCACCCAAATCAAGTCTGATAAACCACCCCAAGAGAATCACACAATCACAAACCTTACACGTACATAATTTTTTGCTGTAATAAATGACTATGTATCTAGAAACTAGTTTTATTATTTTTTATATAAAATAATTATTATTTTTTTATTATTAATTTATGGCGATTAAATAATATGTCTGATAAAATTTAAATTTTCATATGATGAAACACAATTTGTATATTTTGGAAATAAATATTTTCATTGAAGAAAAAAAATATGATTGTTTTAGTTATTTTTAAAATTAATTATATTTTAATGAAATATTATAATTTAAAAAATATATTAAATATAAATGATAATATAATTCTAAGAAGTAATATTTAAATGTTTTAGGGGTTATAAAATTGTTATTGTTAAAAAAATTAATTTCTCTTTAATTGGTGAATTTGAATTTAAAACATAAATTATCATATATATAGAGACATAATTTTATTAGATAAAAAATATTTTTTTTATAAAAACTTCGAATTTATAAAATTGTAATTTTTTTCATAATTTTTAGAGAAACCTAAATTTCCATGTAGAAATTAAATAAAATATAAATATATAGTATGATTTATAATCTCATAATCAATAAAAATCTTGGAAATACATTACATAAATGTTATCATGAAAAAACTATTTTTTTGTATTAAAATAAGATTTTCACCATTATTTTGAAATATTTTATAAATCTGTAATGAATCCTCCAACACATGTATTATATTTTATATTTATAAATTTTTTTCATCATGATCATAACTCACATCTACATTTAAAAAGGATATGTTTTTGGTTTTAATTAATTTATTATATAGAGTCTGATACATAGATTTTGAAATAAATAATGAAATCGTATCTCTCTTGCTATAAAAACCCACTCAACCTCCCCTTTCAATAACCTAAAATCCAATAGTGATGAATTTTCATAAACCCTTCCATCCCTATATACCCCCCAATTTTTCCCCAAGATCATATAAAGAACCTCTAAAATATTTAGAAGATTCCTCTAATAGTGATTTATTAAATCCACATCCTTTTTATTTTAAGAACAGTCTTTGTACTTAGAAAATTTATTTCAAAATATTCAAGTTGTAATGTTTTTTAACAAATAACATTACTATCCTTATCAGTCCATACAATGATATTTCACCATACACAATCATTAAACCCCTCCTACTTGCATGTATGAAAACTAGCTACGCTGATGAAATTCTTCTTTAATATTCCAAGACAAGATATTTATTTGATAATATCTATCTTTATCCAAATTAGAGTATTAAAAAAAATTAATTATCATTAATTAATAGGGTACATCCCTTTGTTTATTCTAACATCCTAAATCATGGTATTTTATTTGATAAAAGATGTCATTATGTGGTATGATCTAGGTGACACGCTTATGCAAGTACATGATATGAAAGTGACAGATTCACCCAGAGAGCACTATAATAAATTGGGTAATTTTTTTATCTCATGTGATTTCATGTATGGTACAAGGTTGGTTATCCGAAGAATATTATGTAATCTCGTCTTGGTATTTCTCTTGACTTTTTTTATGATGTAATTTTTATATTACTTCTTCATTTCCATGTGGCCTTTATGTTTTTATCCTATATCGTTCCACATTTTTCTATATTATATTTGTAACCCCTTATAATACATTGATATTCCTCTTTACTCACATGTCTTATATTACCCTATTTTATTCCTTCTTATTCCATTATTTGGATTTGTTTCCCACCTCATTCGTATGTACGTCTCATGCTTATCTTGTTTAGATTTAAAAATACACAGAATATAATCTCATGTCCTGGAGTTTATTAAAAATGTTGTTTTTTTCTTCTATATCTGTTATTCTATGCCCCTTATTTCCCAAGGACACTAGGATTTATTGTAATGACCCGAAATTTTGAATAAATCTTGTTTCCTAATTTTATGTGTTATTTTATTTTATTTTTTATACTCAACAACAATGTTTCATTTGGTAACATGAGTATAATTAAAATGAGACTGCTGGGTTTTGACTGTTATATGACCATTGGTCAATACGACTGATAGAAACTAAATGTTTCGATTTTTCTCTCTAAATACAAGTGATCTTTGTTAATTATTATATAAAAAAGATTAGATGGCCTCACCCAGTAGTCTTGGACCGATCGAAGCCAATCTAACAGAACATGGGAAGGAGGTAGCACCACTGGGCTTTGATCTGGACCAAACCCAAGCCGAACTTCATCGTGTGAAGCTAGAACGGAATCACCTTTGCGAGAAGTTCAAACTAATAGAACATACTACTCGTGCGGTGTTGGCCGAGCCTCCCTTGGATTCTCTCACCATAGCACCCCTTACACTTAGGTCCTATGCTGGTGTGATAAGGGGCTATGTAAGGAGACCGTAACTGGATTGTGTAATCCTTTATTTTAAATAAAAATTGGGATTTCTTCTTATGATAATGTTTATGACTTTTCAAATCTCTGGATAAATATAGTATGCATATTTTTGGTTAATTTTAGAGAAAGGATATTTTAAAAAATGATTATGGAAACCTTAAATAATAAAAAATGTGTAATGATATTCAAAAAATAGTCTTCTATTATTATGTTCAGTACAAAATTTAGAGCATAATAAGATCAACTTGATTTTTTATGAATAGTAAATTATGAATAGTGATTTTAAGCCTAGGATTAGTAATGTGACGAAATGGATTAGTAATCTTAGTTATGGAAAGTATTAATATAATATAGGCACATTGATTAAGTAATATGATTCAATAAAATGGTTAAATAACGGTTTCATAAATTATTATTCAAGTATTAGTTTTTTCAGGTGAATAGTGTTTTTTAATTAAAAATTAAATTAAAAATATTTAGAAAATTATTTTTATAAAATGGATTTCATTTTTGAACTCAGAGCATCGATATTATGTTAAGGTAACTTTTGGGGTTTTTTCTGAAAAAATGAATTTTCGGTGAATAGTGAATTTATATAAAAATTAAATTAAAAATATTTAGAAAATTATTTTTTTAAAATGATGTTCATTTTTGAATTCATAGCATTGATATTTGGTTAATGTAAAATTTTGGGATTTTTCTGAGAAAGTTGAATTTCCAGTGAATAGTAAAAATACAGGTTTAGGGTTTCGGTATGTTTAAAGACATCATAACCGTGTCATGATGATTCCATGAGATATTTTAAGGGATTTTCGACCGAAGGTGATGAAGTATTGTATGGGGGGCCTCATGTGTCCTAAATCCATGGGAAATACCATGGGAGAGCACATGGTTTTGAGAAAAACTACTTTTGAGGTGTCCCTTGGCCATTAATGCCTTGTCCCCTCACTTTCCCTATAAATATCAAGCCATACTCTCATCCATTTAGACTCCCCACTCTCCCCCAACGAATTTATGGTTTTCATTACCTTCCAAGGAGTCCTTCCAGGGTTCCCACAAGCCCTCAAGGTACCAACCATTGAGTTTTAAGAGTTATGTTTTAAGGTAAGGGATCCGACCTATCTCTTTTTTTCATGAAATATCTTTTATGTAATTTCTTTTATGCTCCATGTTCTAATGTTAAAGGATGTTCTTTTATACTCCTATTACTTCCGTTTTCATGCTCATATAATGAGATATCCCCTATTACTCTCATTATTTTGTTTTATGAAGTTTTAAGTGGCGCTGTTAGGCAGCCGAATGTTTTGCAACAGATTCTTTCTCCCTTCTCATTTTTCAAGATCTATTTTCATGTAAAGTTTTTCAAGTTCCTTTTTATTATGATGGGGTATGATCTATAAATTTATCATACTGATCTTTTATGATCATATGATGAGAGAACCCATTTGATCTCTTCAATTCATTATTTTGATGTTTTAAGTGGTGCTGTTAGGATGCCGAATGTTTAAGGGGTTCTTTCACCATTCTCCTTTTTCAGAGTTCTAATTCCATGTCAATTATTGAAAGTTACTTTTTATTATGTTGGGGTATGATCTATAAATATATCATACTGATATTTTATGTTCATATGATTAGAGACCCCATTTGATCACTTCAATTCAGTATGTTGATGTTTAAGTGGCGTCGTTAGGCTGCCGAATTTCTAAGGGGTTCTTTCACCCTTCTCGTTTTCAAGATCTACTTTCATGTCAAGTCTTTCAAGTTACTTCTTCTTATGTTGGGGTATGATCTCTATATCTATCATACTGATAATCTATGTTCATATGATGAGATACCCTATTTGATCTCATCAATCCATTTTTTGGAAGTTTTAAGTGACGCTGTTAG
This sequence comes from Viscum album, assembly GCA_963277665.1. NCBI lineage: Eukaryota > Viridiplantae > Streptophyta > Magnoliopsida > Santalales > Viscaceae > Viscum > Viscum album. The sequence goes on from OY728141.1 coordinate 1,435,549,363, forward strand.
GCTGCCGAATTTTCTTAAGAGAAATCTTATTTTTGTCTTCCTTTCAAGTTCTTCTTTTCATAAGGTATATCATTCAAATTTCATTAACATGTTCTTAAATACATCATATTATGTTTCCCTACTATTTTATGAATCATTTTTATTGGATGACCCATGTCCCCTCTCTTTTCAATGTTTTCTAAAACCATGTATCATAGTCGTCATGCTGCATAGTTTTCATCTCAAAATGCCTCTCTCTTTATCTCAAAATTATTTTATGTTTTTAATTGAATACTCAAAGATATTATTTCTATAGGGGTATTCACATATATATCAAAACTTTTTATTTTAAATTCTGGTATTTACATACATGAAACACGCTTTCCCTATTTCGTGGGTTTAAAGTGACATAAAGATCATGTCTTTAAAGCAATTTTTAAAACGTTATGATTATGAAATGAAACTAATTTCTTTTATTCTATATGGGTTGTTTATGAAATGATTGGTGATGATATATGTGGATCACATGATAATAAAGACATGTCAAGGGTGCGCCCAGATAGCGCTCTAATTCATTGGGTAAAGACTTAATCTCTAAAGATGACTTTTTAGACTGATACCTTGGTGAATAACCTTGGTAATTTTTAATGACACCTTGGGGATGGACCTTGGTGAAACGAAATTATTGTAAATATTAAATGTTTCAGCCACATATTAAAGTTATGAAAAATTTTATTTTTATTATGATATATCTCATGATTTATTTCTCATGCCTTAAAGTTATTTTCATGACCTTATTGAAGTATCTCAAGTTCACATGTAAAATGTTTCTCTTGTTTCCCTTCCTGGGCCTTCTTCTCACCCTTTATTTTGATGTATGTCCCTAGGTTATGACATGCAGTAATGAACCTAGGATGAACATGAGGATAAGCCTTTCAAGTGTCTAAGAAGAATATTTTATGTTTTCATGTTTTAAGTTCCCAGTTTCCAAGACACTAAACCTTAAAGATCCTCGGTTTTGTAAAATGTAATGAAAGTATACGTGATAAAAAGGCGGGATGCTATAGTTGGTATCAAAGGATGGTGTAGTTATTTTTTGAAATTAGGATATGAAAACTTTAGGAATAATCCTATAGAAAAGTTTATATATATGAAATATTCCTGGTATTTTGGCGAGTATTGAGTATATGGTTGCCAAGAAAATACATCCCTGTCTGGATACGAGCAGGTAGAGGTGGCTCTGGCATAGATGTACATAGGGGTAAAACATGAAAACACCGCTTTGATCTAGACTCAAACGGGAACTGGTACACGACAATGGGCCTTGCTGCACTCTTGCTTACGACACTCACAGGGGATATGCTTCGGTAAATTCGTAAGCTTAGTATGAACCATTGTTAATGGAACAAAGATAAAATAAAATAAAGATTCACATAAGAATATATGATCATGGATAACCTAGATGGGAACTTAGGGGATCACATGTTAGGGTATACTTTTCTTCTACAAGTTATCCTTATATTCTTTAAGTTCCTTTTCATGATTATTGGCTAAGTATTTAAGTCCCTAATTGTACTTTCTTTACGTAGTTAATGGTGGGAAATGGAAGAAAATGTTCCAACAACCATTGTAATAAGAAATGTGACGATTTCCATATTAATATGAAAGAGATGATTAGGGGATTAAAAGATGATTATTATTTTGGAAGACATTCACTATTTTGGGGACCCTATATGATCGAGGTAAATAGATTACTACGGTATTTTCATTGAGGAGTAAGGTTGAATTATATTTTGAAGAATCTATGAATTTAAGGTGGACTTATAGTAATTTAGGTTACTTATGGGAATGATTATCCTATCTTGGGTAAATATTTTTAGGATAGCTACTTTTGTTATAAGATGTTAGGAGTGGTTGATGTTGTTTGGAGATGAACAATCAAGTTTATTTTGGAAGTCTATGTTATCAAATCCCTCTTGTATTTGGGTTTCAATCTTAGTTTGGTTTATTTTGAGGAATTTTTAGGACCGTTATTAATGGAATGGTCTATGATGAACCTTGGGTAGTACCATGGAACTTTGAGGATTTAAAAGTAGTTTCCATTCATATGGGATTATTTCTTTTTGAAGAGTTGTTTTACCTTACCCTTTCTGTTTTTGGAAAAATGTTTAAAGATAGATGAAATAGATACTTAATCATTTGTGGATTATGTGATTCTCTAGAAGATGATTCTTGTGTTTTGATGAGACCAAGTAGTTTTTATTTCTCGTCGTTTGGAGAAAAGATTAGTTTATGTACAAACTTATTTAAGGATGAAACTCAACATGAAGGTAGGTATATTTTCTTATGTTTTTGTTCTATGTATTAAATGAATTCCTCAAAATTATGAAATGGAACGTAAAACATAAACGTTGTTGGTTTAAGTTTCCTACTAGGTAATAAAAAACCGTTTACACACATCATATGTTTGGGATTTTATTATGGTTAACTTTCTCCTAATCATGTTTTCTATCACTCTCCGTCAGAACTTGACCCTTTGTTTTCTCCTCCATGTCCATGTTTTCCTATATGGAATCCTAGTGTGGGCTAACATGGGTGACCATTGTACTTCCCTTTATTTCTTTTAATGTAATAGTTTTACTGACTACTTTTCTGATGTGGTACTTTCAATGAAATTTCAAAACCCAATTTTAAAAATTGCGAGGACGCAATTTCTTAATGGGGGAAGATTTTAACGTCCCGAAATTTTGAATAAATCATGTTTCCTAATTTTATGGGTTATTTTATTTAATTTTTTATACTCAAAAAAATGTTTCATTTGATAACATAAGTATAATTAAAATGAGACCGTTGGGTTTTGACTGTTATATGTCAATTGGTCAATATGAATGCTGGAAACTAAAAGTTTCGATTTTTCTCTGTAAATACAAGTGATCGTGGTTAATTATTATAGAAAGAAGATTTGATGTCCTCACCCAGTAGTCTTGGACCGATCGAAGCCTATCTAACAGAACTTGGGATGGAGGTAGCACCACTGGGCTTTTCTCTGGACCAAACCCAAGCCGAACTTCATCGTGTGAAGATAGAACGGAATCTCCTTTGCGAGAAGTTCAAACTAATAGAACTTACTACTCGTGCGATGTTGGTCGAGCCTCCCTTGGATTCTCTCACCTTAGCACACCTTACACTTAGGTCCTATGATGGTGTGATAAGGGGCTATGTAAGGAGACCGTAACTGCCTTGTGTAATACTTTATTTTAAATAAAAATTGGGATTTCTTCTTATGATAATGTTTTTGACTTTTCAAATGTCCAGATAAATATAGTATGCAGTTTATGGTGAATTTTAGAGAAAGGATATTTTAAAAAAAATTTATGTAAACCTTAAATAATTAAAAATGTGTAATGATATTCAAAAAATGGTCTTCTATAATTATGTTTAGTACAAAATTTAGAGCCTAATAAGATCAACATGATTTTTTATGAATAGTAAATTATGAATAGTGATTTTATGCTTAGGATTAGTAATGTGACCGAATCGATTAGTAATCTTACTTAAAGAAAGTATTAATATAATCTAGGCACCTTGATTAAGTAATGTGATTCAATAAAATGGTTGAATAACAGTTTCATAAATTATTATTCAAGTATTTGTTTTTTCAGGTGAATAGTGTTTTTTAATTAAAAATTAAATTAAAAATATTTATAAAATTATTTTTATAAAATGGATTTCATTTTTTAACTCAGAGCATCAATATTATGTTAAGGTAATTTTTGGGGGTTTTTTTCTGAAAAAATGAATTTTCGGTGAATACTATATTTATATAAAAATTAAATTACAAATATTTAGAAATTTATTTTTATAAAATGGAGTTAATTTTTGAAATCAGAGCATTGATATTTGGTTAATGTGAAATTTTGGGATTTTTCTGAGAAAGTTGAATTTTCAGTGAATAGTAAAAATACAGTTTTAGGGTTTCAGTATGTTTAATGACATCATAACCATGTCATGATGATTCCATGAGATATTTTAAGATATGTTCGACAAATGGTGATGAATTATTGTATGGGGGTCCCCATGTGTCTTAACTCCATGGGAAATACCATGGGATAACACATGGTTTTGAGAAAACTACTTTTGAGGTGTCCCTTGGCCATTAATGCCTTGTCCCCTCACTTTCCCTATAAATACCAAGCCATCCTATCATCCATTTAGACTCCCCACTCTCCCCCAATGAATTTCGGGTCACATTACCTCCCAAGGAGTCCTTCCATGGTTCCCCAAGCCCTCAAGGTCCCAACCTTTGTGTTTTAAGAGTTATGTTTTAAGGTAAGGGATCTGACCTCTCTCTTTCTTTTCAAGAAATCATTTTTATGTAATTTCTTTTATGCTCCATGTTCTTATGTTAAAAGATGTTATTTTATACTCCTATTACTTACCTTTTGATGCACATATAATGAGATATCCCCTCTTACTCTCATTATTTTGTTTTATGAAGTTTTAAGTGGCGTCGTTAGGCTGCCGAATGTTTTGCAACAGATTCTTTCTCCCTTCTCATTTTTCAAGATCTATTTTCACGTAATGTATTTCAATTTCCTTTTTATCATGATGGGGTATGATCTCTAAATTTATAATACTGATATTTTATGATCATATGATTAGATACCCCATTTGATCTCTTCAATTCAGTATTTTGAAGTTTTAAGTGGCACCGTTAGGCTGCTGAATTTTTAAGGGGTTATTTCACCTTTCTCCTTTTTCAATGTTCTAATTCCATGTCAAGTCTTGCAAGTTACTTTTTATTATGTTGGGGGTATGATATATAAATATATCATACATACCTTTTATGTTAATAGGATGAGAGACCCCATTTGATATCTTCAATTCAGTATGTTGAAGTTTAAGTGGCATCGTTAGACTGCCGAATTTCTAAGGGGCTATTTCACCCTTCTCGTTTTCAAGATCTACTTTCATGTCAAGTTTTACATGTTCCTTCTTATTATGTTGGGGTATGATCTCTATATCTATCATACTTATAATCTATGTTCATATGATGAGAGACCCTATTTGATCTCATCAATCCATTTTTTGGAAGTTTTAAGTGACGCCTTTAGGCTGCCGAATTTTAATAAGAGAAATCTTATTTTTGTCTTCCTTTCAAGTTCATCGTTTCATATGGTATAACATTCAAATTTCATTACCATGTTCTTAAATACATAATATTATGTTCTCCTCCTGTTTTATGAATCATTTATATTGGATGACCCATGTCCCCTCTCTTTTCAATGTTTTCTAAAACCATGTATCATAGTCGTTATGCTGCACAGTTTTCGTCTCAAAATTCCTTCCTCTTTATCTCAAAATTATTTTATGTTATTAAGTGAATAATCAATGCTCTTATTTCGATAGGGGTATTCACATATATATCAAAATATTCTATTTTAAATTCTTGGATTTACATACATGAAACACGCTTTCCCTTTTTCGCGGGTTTAAAGTGACAGAAAGATCATGTCTTTAAAGCAATTTTTAAAACGTTATGATTATGAAATTAAACCCATTTCTTTTATTCTATATGGGTTGTTTATGAAATGATTTATGATGATATATGTGGATCACATTATAATAAATACATGTCAAGGGTGCGCCCAGATAGCGCTCCAATGCATTGGGTAAAGACTTGATCTCTAGAGATGACTTATTAGACTGATACCTTGGTGAATAACCTTGGTAATTTTTAATGAAACCTTGGGGATGGACCTTGGTGAAACGAAATGATTGTCAATATTAAATGTTTCAGCCACATCTTCATGTTATGAAAAATTTTATTTTTATTATGATATATCTCATGATTTATTTCTCATGCCTTAAAGTTCTTTTCATGACCTTATTGAAGTATCTCAAGTTCACATGTAAAATGATTCTCTTGTTTCCCTTACTGGGCCTTCTCCTCACCCTTTCTTTTGATGTATGTCCCCAGGTTATGAGATGTAGTAATGAACCTAGGATGAACATGAGGAGAAGCCTTTCAAGTGTCTAAGAGGAATATTTTATGTTTTCAGGTTTTATGTTCCTGGTTTCCAAGACACTAAACCTTAAAGATCCTCGGTTTTATAAAATATAATGAAGGTATATGTGATAAAAAGGAGGGATTCTATCTTTATGATCTCTTAGTTTGTATTAATTTTTACATAATGTAATAAATCATGTATTTTTTTAATTAAATAAAAGGGTATTCATTGTTTGTATTGAATAAAAGTCTAGTTATTAATTGGATTAGGATTAAAATCCGTAACAAAATCCAAAAAGTTAATAACATAAAAAATCAATACCTAATTTTGTTAATTAATATATTAAATGGGTTACATGAATAGAAATACATTTCTTTATATACTACACTTGGATGTGGTTGTCGATTTTTTTAAGATAGGGGAAATAAACATGAAAAGGGGACACTGGGGTTTCAATCGATCATCACTTGGTGCAGAAAAAAGGGCATTCATATTCAACTAGGTTGACACTCCCAAATGATTTGATTAGCATATTCGAATGGTATTATTGAACCATTTTGAAGTGAAAATTATAATATTATTTTATAATATAAAAAATCGCCAATAAAATATATGAAATCGTATAAAATACATAATATTTTGAATATATAACATTTTTGAGTTCCACATTTAATGTTCATTTTTTAGTGTATTGGTTTCTAATAGTTTGAAAATTATCATCCCCAGATTTCTCTTTTTTATAGTAATTTTATTTCAATAAGAGAAACCATGTAAATAACCAGTTTTATGTGAAATATAATATCTTCCCAAATAATATTTCAAACACAGTATGAGCTAATGTCTGATTTTATTTGATAATGAAAAAAAATCATTCTAAAATAATAATTAACAAATGAAAAATATTTGAGATTCCAAACATTAAAAGGAAGAAGAGTACAAATTCACAATGAATTTATGTAGATGATGGTGATAAAGGGGAGAATATTCAATTATATGAAAGTGTAAATAATTAATTTAGAACAAAGGTAAATATCACAAATTAAATCATAGATGTTTTATTTATAAAAAATTTGGGCATAATACAGTTAACATGTGTAATACGATAGTTAAATTAAAATAATTGATATAAATACTGTTCAATATAAGTTACTATTAATATTTAGATTTTTTATGTGCATATATGATAGGAATTAACCAAGATAATTATATATATCAAGGGATAATATGTATAATGATCAATAATAATTTTCATGTCCAAGGTAATATGAGATAAAATAATTTGATTTAGATCATGATGACTAAATTATTTATAACCTCTACCCCAATGTTCTGTATGTATTATTTTATTTAAATTCATTCTATATTAGTAAATATTATATTTTTAGAGAACATTGATTTACCACCACAAATGATATATTATCATCAAGGAAAACATCCATGTTTATTTCATAAAAAGTTGATGTTTGTAATAATGTTTATGAAAAACATTATCATAAAACATTTAGAATAATTAAATTTTTTACTAGTATAGATTTTATTTCCTTTTATATATCTAATATAAATTTCATCGATAAGTAATTCAACATCTATACCAAAAACCCCCCATATACTTTAAGGAATGATCAAATAGGGGGAAAATATATTTTAGTATAATTATATCAATCATACAGTTTTTTTATAATGAGTTATCATATCAGGATTAAATGATAGGAACTCAGAAAAGGATCATCTTGGATCAGATTTACAATATAAGGTAATATGTTTATGTGTTTTTTGATAAATTTTTTTGTCATACTCTTAAATGAGTGGTTGAGTTTCCTCTCAAAATTATCAATGGATAATGTAATATTCATAGGGAATTAAATCAATATGAATGGATTTTATGTGTGTACTTCCATAAATATAGTTGATTGAATGATAGATTTTGACAACATATATGATGAAAATTTGTAGTATTGGTGGATTAACTAGGTACCATCATCAATTTTTGAGAAATGAATCCTGATTTTAAAAACGAATACTCAGATGGGATTGAAGATTCTCTAGACTATAGAATATGAAGATATAATAAAGTGTTTAAAAATATTTTAATCAATACACATTTTCACACATTAACCTTCAGTGGGGATGTATCTATTATCTATAATGATTTTCCCAAATAAGGTATTGGGTTGTGCACTCATGAAATATTACATGGTGATTCCATATTCCATTTACTAATAAAATATCCATGATCATAACAATCATACTCATGATCAAGAGTTGAATGCATTGATCTTATCATTACTGATTTAGTTAAATAATATCTACAGATGTATTTATGACATATAAACAGGTCATAAAAACCTTATGTATATTTTCAGAAAATTTTACCTCAATATTGACCAATAGTGGCTGTTGGGACTGATCAACGATTGTGGTTGTTTATTCCATTACCATTTTGGTTAGGTGAATAAAGTGGTGGTATATATGAGTAGAAAGGATATTACATGCCTATATACTGATAGGATTTTCAAGAGTCATATAGTCATGGAAATAGAGAGGATTCACATGGGAAAATATAAAATGATCTTCATCTCACCTTGTTTAAGTGAAATATGAACCATATATTATTGATATTATCATGGTGGACCAAAAATATAATTAGTTTCTCTAGTAAAAGTCTTAAAATATTTCAGATTTGAACGTCAAACACAATAGTATTATAAGGATTATAATATGAATATATGTTCCATAAAAACTAGAACTCAGGTAGGAACTTTTTAGATGATGAACATAGACCATTCTTATTTATTAATATGTAAATCACTATGTTATATAGACATCAGATAAAAAAAAGCATGTGCAAAAAATTGATGATGAAATCTTTATAATTTCATTTCTTGTTTCTTGGAATGCCAAAAAATCGAGGATGAATGAAATACGTATAAGGATATGTTGAAAAATTTCTTCTAAAAGGATAGATATGGGAAAACATAACACTGGATTTCATCAAAAGACTCCATATGAAATCATAAGAAAAAAAATATTATGGGTGGTAGTCGATCACCTTCCAATATAAACATATTTCATTATTATAAAATAATATTCATATATTAAAATAATATCAATTACAAACATAAGTTATGTTGTACTACAACATGCTTTTCCAATCTATATTATATCGGATGGAGATATTATTATTTCTTCATGTTTCTAGGAAATTCTTTATTATGAATTTAATATAATGTTTTTTTAGTGATGTATATGAGCCTGTGATGGATGGAATGTGTTAATGTATCCTTAAAACACTAAAGGATATGTGTAAATCATTTTTAATGGATTTCCTATTAATTTTTATCAACACATTCTCATAGTGGAGTTATCATATACCACCAATTTTATTTATATCATTCAAATGGATGCCTATGATGCTATGCATGGGAAGATATATGATATCAATTCATGCTTCATATATCACAATAGAATAATGTTATGAGATTTTTGAATAAGGTAAATCTAATTCAAATATACATCAATCCCTTTGAGATCATTAGTCTTACAAAGAATGTGGCCATTATACTAATACTCCAAAAAAAACTATATCATGTACAAGATGTGTTCTATGTATCACTCTTAAGGAAGATCATACTAAATCGGTTTCATATATTTAATCCATAGGTAGTACCACTATATAATTATTTTTCAAAAGATGATAAGAGTGTGATGGTACTCAAACATAGATTAATGTGCTTGGATATTAGGCAAATCACCTTGTCAAATTGTCATGGTGGTACCATAATCATGTGGAATAAATTTGGGAACAAAAAGGGATGATACACAAAAGTACCCTAATCTATTTTGATTCTGGAAATGAAAATATCTAGTCATTAATTTCTAGTAGGATGAGTATAATGTAATGAACCAAACATTCATAAATAAAAATTCCTTTTGTTGAATGGATAATTGTTTTATTATGTAATGTAGTTATACAAAACATAACAGTAATTTGGTTATTTTTATCTTTTATAGCCTATTGAATTTTAATTGATATTAAACATTATAAATGTTTATTATAATAGAAATTTTATATATTCCATTATGATTTGTATATATTCAGCAATATTCTAATTATTAACTTATATAGACATAATAAGTGATGACCTCAAATAATAGGATCGCACTATATAAATTCCATTTATTAGAGATCTTGTGGGAGAATGCATTATTTTTATTTTACCTTTCGCAATCCAAAAATGAGATTTAACATCTAAATAATCAGAGATACCATTTATGTGTGAAGTTTAATATCATCGAGATCACACCCCCAACCATGTTAACCAAGGTGCGCCACTAAAATTTTACCATCACATTCCATGACCTTAGGGTAATCATTAGTGAAATAATGGTATATGTGTCTAGACTATGACAGTGTAGATTATTATATTTAATTATATAAATAAAAAATTATATTCACCTTTATTACATTATAATTATTATGTAACATTTTTAAAAAATATATATATTTTTAAATAATGATACAAAAAATATATTGTTAGAAAATATATAGTTTCATTCCTGAAACTCATTTTGATGAACTAATGATTTTTTTCTAATTATATATTAATAGAAACAATTTATTTAAAATAATCTTTATGTATAAATGATATAAAATTTTATAAAGTCAATGTAATTTTCATAAGGTTTAGAAAAAAAATTATTGTAAAAAAGGGAATTTTTTAGAAAAAATGGAATTATGATTTAAAAGTGTAAATTATCATAGTTATTGAACTATATATATATATATAATATTATTTCTATAATAATATATTCAAAATTAGTTAATGGTTATTCATTCATTATATTCACACACAATTTAATTTTTATGTAAATATTAAATATGGTAATGTTTTAACTATTACATCATAGTCCACCAAAAGTGATGTTATATATTCTGTAAATGGTATCCATGACCATATATCTATTTCCCAATAAAAATAATGTTTTTTTATTTTAGTTGGATAATTTTATAAATCCTTAATGAATCATAAAAAACTGAAATTGTAACGACCCAAAGTTTCATTAATGGAAAATCCCTCTTGATCCAGTTAAATGTTTCTTTATGAAAAAAAAATGTTTTTATAAGATGTCAACTTCTTTAGTTTTATGTTAAGATTTGTGACCGTTGCTTTTATAGTCGTTGAATAGTGATCATCTGAGTAGTGTAAATATAAAGCATTAACGAACCATTTCTACTCAGAAAAAGGAAGCGATGGCCTCATCCAGTAGAATTGCCCCTTACGAAGCCCATTTTTCAGAGCTCGGAAAAGAGGTGGCGTCTTTGGGCTTTGCCCTTGACCAAGCCCAAGCTGAGCTTCATCAAGTCAAGCTCGAACGTGATCGTCTATGGGAAAAATGGATGTTGATAGAGATTACCACTCGAGCGATGTTATCCGAGCAACCCCAAGAGTCTGTCATCATCACACACCATACCCTTAGGTCTTATACGGCTATTTTAAGGGGTTATGTAACAAATAAGTAGCACCATGTTCATGTACATTATTTTTTTGTATATAATAATGAATATTTTTTTTTGATACATTGTAATTAGTTTTTAAAGTACAAATGGTGTTTTTAGTTATTATTTAATTAAGAATTATATTTTATTAAATTAAAAGATTTTTGAATTAAATAATATTTTAATAAAATATTATTATTAATAGTAAATTAATTTTTATTAAATATAAATGATCTTATAATATTATGAATTCAATTAAAATTTTTATTAAGGTCTGAAAGCTGTTTCTGTCAAAACCCGTAAATTTTTTATAAATGTCGGTTTTTATTTTAAAAGTGAAAATTCACATATTTAGAAAATTATTTAGATAAAATAAATATTATTTTTGGAATCAGGACGTCGAAATTATCCAACAATTATTTTCTCATAATTTTCTGAGACAGTCAATTTTTTGGGTAAAAATTAAATACCATTTAAATATATAATGTGTTTTATGACATCATAATGACCCAATGGTGATGTAATAAAATACCATAACCCTTATGTTCGGCCAATATGTATTTTATCATTAAAATAATGAGGTTTTGGGTTTGTTTGACTTACTCTTCAAAGCATTAATGGAGCCCTCAAGACTTATTCAACACTTTGCCTTTTTAAATTAATTTCCATGGGAGTGTGACTCAACTCCACATAAGCAACCCTAATTTTTTAATAAGTTCGGACCTTGGACTTGTAAAATATTGTTTTCCTATTTCCTTAGAATCCATGGGAAAATACCATGGGTTGGTTTGTGGTTTGGATTATTTTAATATAAGGGGTCCCAAACCTAAATAATAAAGAATTCTCTCACCTTTCCTATATAAACCCACCCAACCTCCCACTTCCTCCTCACTCAAAGCCCTTGAAGTTCGTCCAACCTCTGCCCTACTCTCTCTAGAATCCTCTCAAGGTGCCCCAAGCTCCTAAGAATCCTCTCACAAGCCTCTCTCTAGCCTTTGAAAGCACACTTCCAAGTAAGGGGTTTTCTTTCTTTCTCATTTTTGTCAATTTTCTTTAAGTTGTATTGCCTTTTTTTATTTCAATTATGAATGTTGGGGTATGGTTTCTCACCTCTCCCATACTTCCCTCTTATTGTTTAATGATGGGAGACCCCTTTATCTCTCATTAAAAGCCTCCCATGTACACCCGTTACTATGCCGAATTTCTGAAAGAAACCTTTTTCTCCTCTTTTTTATTCAAGCAATACTTTTGTATCATGAATCTAAATTCCTTTTCAATTGTTGGGACATGTATCTATATGACCTCCTTAATGTCCATTAAATGTAAATATTATGAGGAACCCCATTCTCTCTCATCAACCTTTTTTATGAATTCTTATGTCACGCCGTTACGCTGCCGAAATCACACTGATTTTCTAAGCCAATATCATTGTGTAGTGAATACCATGCTCATTTCTCCATCAAGGGTATTCGCCTTTATGAACATTTAATTATTGATTATAATGTTTCATGTATGAATTCCACATTCCTTTATCGTGGAATAAATGATTATTTTTTATGAATCCATGTTTTATGATCCATGTGGCACACTTATGCATGAAATGAAATGTTTAAGAAGGGTGCGCCCTTTATAGAGCTCCAATGCATTGGGTAAAGAATAGTATCATGATACGTCATGTGAAATGAGTGTTTAATCATTCTAATTCAAGTGAAACGAGGGTTTACTCGTGCTTCAAGTTCAATGAGGGTTTACTCATGCTCCATGTGCAATGAGCCTTGGCTCATGATAATTTAATGTTATGTGTTGTTGCCACATTTCCATGTTATGATTATCATACTTTATCATGCCTTTATGTTCATGTTTCTATTATTCTCTATTGATATGCCTATTTCCTAACATGTATTTCACTCCTCATGTTATTCATTGTTTACTCCCTTACTGGGCTTTATAGCTAACCCTTTTCTTATGCATGTCCTTAGGTTATCCCATGAAATGCTAAGTACGAAGGAATGTAGTGGTCATGTAAAGGAAGTTTTCAATAAAGATGTTGTATTTAAAGTTTAATGTTTTTATGTAATGATCCTAATCCCCAATGACACTAAACCTCTCGATCTTCTTTGTTGTATCAAGTGAAGTTTTATGTAATAAAGCATGTTTAAGTTGTAATAAAAAGCAGGGTTGTCATAGTTGGTATCAGAGGATAGGTTTAGTTATTTTTGGGATTAGGAAACCCTAGTAAAGCCTTAGATACAAGACTAAGCATAATAAAAACATCCCTAAGTTTTGGTAAATACTATGTAAATGGTTTATCAAACAAATACATCCCTGTCAGGATACGAACAGGTAGAGGCGGATCTGGCATATATGCATCCTAGGGGTAAAACCTAAAAACACCGCTTTGAGCTAGACTTGAACGGGAACTGGTGCACGACAACAGGCCTTGCTTCACTGTTGGTTACGACACTCCCGGGGATATGTTTTGATAAATTCACAATCTTAGTATGAACCCTTATTAAGGGAAAAATACCCCTAAGAATATATGTTAGAATGAAGATCATGAAAAGCCTGGATTGAATCCTATAGACTCATGAGTTAAAGAGATTAAAGTTTATTTATAATTCATCAACTTTTGACTTTGGATTACCCTTTATGTGTTACCCCTAACTTTCCTTTTATTCCAGCCAATGGCCGGTAATAAGAGAACTCGGGCTAACAACCGTTGTAAAGATCAGTGTGATGATTGTACTTATGAGATGCCCAATCCAATGGGAGCGGGAATCGCGATCTTTGTCACGCTTCTCTCTCAGTTAACTCATGTTTTGAATAGAAACACTGGTCAAGAGGAACTTTCAACCCCCCCCCCAAGAAAGAACAAGTCTCTATTGAAAGCTTCATGAGACAAAGGCCTCCTAGTTTTAGTGGATCATCTGATCCCACAATTACTGAACAATGGATCAACTCCATTGAAAAGATATTCCACATGCTCCAATGCTCTGAAAAAGAGATGGTTCTCCTGGCGGCTTATAGTATGGAGGGTGAAGCTGATCAATGGTGGACATTGATAAAAAATACGAAGCCTGAGGAGGAGATCGAGGCTTTGGAATGGAAGGTATTCCGGAAGATGTTTTTCGATAAATATTTTCCACGCACCCTCCGTCTTAAGATGGAAAGGGACTTTCTTTCCCTCAAACAGAAAGATGATGAATCTGTGGGAGCGTACGAGGAAAACCTCCCAAGGCTTGCACGATACTCTTCCGGCTTTGTCGTTACCCCCAAATGCAAGGTTGACCGCTTCTTTGGTGGGCTGAAGCCTAGCTTGCGGAAAGCATTAGCGATCCGTGACTTCGACAGCTATGAGGAAATTGTCCGATGTGCCCTCAAGGTTGAAATGGAGATCGGAGAATCACAGGGGTATCATGGGGACAAGAAGCGTAAGGTGGACTTAATTGCTGGTGGTCTGATGGATAAATCCAACGGCGCTAAGAAATTCTAGCACCCCACTTGAAAAAAGTGTGGAAAGAAGCACCCTGGAAATTGCCTTAGGGGGACAAGAAAATGCTTCAAGTGTTGAAGAGAAGGGCACCTAGCTTTTAACTGTCAGCAAGAAGGACCCGCGGCTGCGACAGAGGAGAGGAACGCTCCGTTCGAACCTCAACGCGTTTTTGAATGCTTCAAATGCAAAGAACTGGGTCATTTTGAGAATCAGTGCCCTAATCCAAGGGTTATCGGAGGCAATCAACAACCTCCAAGACAGCAAGGAAGATCTTTTTCCATCACTTCTGCCGAAGTGAACCCCGAAAACGAAGTGGTGACATGTATTCTAGTTATTCATTAAAGAATATCGAACTTACTTTTTGATTCAGGTTCTACGCATTCTTTTATATCTCAAAAGTTTAGTATAACAATCCCTGCACCACCACAAATCATGGAAGTAAAGATGTCGGTGAGTACGGAAAATGGGGCAATCATTGCATCCCATGAGTATAAGTCCTCCCCTATTATAATATGTGGATTGAATTTCCTAGCGAACCTCCTCATACTCCCTTTGGTGGAATTTGATGCAATTCTTGGCATGGATTGGCTTTCCTTATATAGAACCAACATTAATTGTCGGGAGAGGGAAATCACACTCCATATGTTGAATCGACCCCCGATTCTTTACAAGTGTCAGGAGGAAGATGAATCTCCTTTATCTCCATCATCTCAAGCATGGATATTACTGCCTTATGAGCATGCATATCTGGCTCAGATGATTGAGTCCAAGGAAGAAACCACCCTTGAAGAAATGCCTATTGTGAGGGAATTCGCTGAAGTATTTCCCGAGGAACTTCCTCGTCTTCCTCCAAGTAGAGATGTTGAGTTCTCAATTGAACTTATAACTGGGGCGCTACCAATATCCAAGACTCCATGTAGAATGGTTGTTGTTGAGCATGAAGAGATGAAGAAACAACTACAGGAGAATCTGGATAAAGGGTTTATACGCCCAAGTGCATCACCATGGGGTGCACCAGTCCTCTTCGTCAAAAAGAAGGATGGGTCAATGCGGCTTTGCATCGATTATCATGAACTTAACAAAATCACGATAAAGAACAAGTATCCTCTCCCAAGAATCGATGACTTGTTTGATCAGCTGCGTGGATCACAATACTTCTCCAAGGTCGACTTGCGGTCGGGATATTATCAAGTAAGGGTGAGGAAGGAAGATATCCCCAAGACTGCTTTTCGTACAAGGTACGGGCACTATGAATTCATAGTAATGCCTTTCGGACTCACCAATACTCCAGCAATATTCATGGACTTGATGAATAGAGCCTTTAGATATTACCTAGACCAATTTGTGGTAGTCTTTATAGATGATATTCTAATATACTCCAAAACCAAGGAGGACCATGAGGAGCATTTAAAAACTGTACTAGAGACTTTGTGCAAGGAGAAGCTCTATGAAAAGTAAAACAAGTGTGAGTTTTGGTTGAAGGAAGTCTCATTCTTGGGTCATATCATCACAAGCAATGGGATATCTGTGGACCCCTCCAAAACAGATGCAATTGAGGGATGGTCGAG
This sequence comes from Viscum album, assembly GCA_963277665.1. Classification (NCBI taxonomy): domain Eukaryota; kingdom Viridiplantae; phylum Streptophyta; class Magnoliopsida; order Santalales; family Viscaceae; genus Viscum; species Viscum album. Next base: position 1,435,565,911 of record OY728141.1, read on the forward strand.
GCCAACATCAGTAACTGATATCCGTAGCTTCTTGGGGTTAGCTGGATATTATCGACGATTTGTGAGAAATTTCTCACGATTGTACAACCCTCTTACCAAGCTAACTCGAAAGGGAGTAAAGTTTTCTTGGAGTGATGAATGCGAAGAAAGGTTCAAGGAGTTGAAAAGGAGGCTTATCACTGCACCTGTTCTCACTTTACCCACAAGTGGGGTGATTTTTGTGGTATTCGGTGATGCTTCGAAGAAGGGCTCAGGATGCGTGCTGATGCAGAATGATAAAGTGATATCTTATGCCTCATGGAAGTTGAAAATCCATGAGCGAAACTTTCCAACGAATGATCTGAAGTTGGAGGCGGTGATCTTTGCCTTGAAAATCTGGCGGCATTATCTCTATGGAGAGAAATATGAGATATATACTGACCACAAGAGTCTTAAATATATATTAACACAGAAAGAGCTTAATATGCGCCAGAGAAGATGGATAGAACTCATCAAGGATTATGACTATTCAATACATTACCACCCTGGGAAGGCGAACAAGGTGGCGGATGCCCTAAGTAGAAAGGATCCAGCAATTCTATCAATGATGAGAATTGAGAAGGATCCAATCTTCTTAGAATTGATGAAGATGGACGTGGGAATCATAAAGAAGGGAACATCATCAATCCTTTCACAAATGATTTCTCAACCATCTCTTTTGGAAAGGTTAAAGGATGCTCAAAAGGATGATGCAGGAATCCAAGAAAAAGTGGAAGCTATCAAAAAGGGAAAATCCTAAGAGTTTAATGTTAATGAAGAAGGAATTGTGCGGTTTGGGAAAAGACTATGTATTCCATCAAGTTCGGAGTTGAAGAAGGAACTTTTGGATGATTCACATAGTTCAAATTTCTCTATTCACCCAGGGAGCACAAAGATGTATCGAGATCTTTGAGAAAACTTTTGGTGGGATAATATGAAGAAGGAGATCGCTGAATATAAATCAAAGTTCCTGGTGTGTCAGAAAGTGAAGGCAGAGAGGAAGAAGTCTAAGGGGATGATGCAACCATTGCCCATACCAAAATGGAAATGGGAGAACATCACTATGGACTTTGTCACCGGACTTCCAAGGACATCCAAAGGCAACAATGCAATCTGGGTTGTTGTGGATCGTCTTACAAAGACTGCACACTTCATTTCTATTCGAGAGGATTTCTATTTGGATCAACTGGAACGGATATATATCAGGGAAGTGGTACGGTTGCATGGAGTACCACTATCTATTGTGTCTGACCGAGATCCAAGATTTACCTCTAAGTTTTGGAAGAGTCTTCAACATGCTCTGAATACTGATCTAAACTTTAGTACGGCCTATCATCCTCAAACTGATGGCCAATCCGAGCGGACTATCCAAACACTTGAGGATATGTTGAGAGCGTTCTCAATGGACTTTAAAGGAGGATGGGATCAACATCTTCCTCTGGTTGAGTTCTCTTATAATAATAGTTTCCACTCGAGCATCCAAATAGTACCATATGAATCCTTGTATGGGAAGAGGTGTAGAACACCGGCATGTTGGGATGAGGTCGGTGAACGTAAGCTGCTTGGACCAGAAATGGTCAAAGAAATGGTGAAGAAGGTGAAAACCATTCATCAGAATATCAAGGTAGCCCAAAGTCGACAGAAGAGTTATGCAGATAATCATCGACGAGACCATGAGTTTAGAGTCGGAGACATGGTGTTTTTACGCATATCTCCGTGGAAGAAGGTCATGAGGTTTGGAAAGAAAGGGAAGTTAAGTCCAAGGTACATCGACCCATTCGCGATTCTTGATCGTGTTGGGGCTGTGGCCTATCGACTAGCACTTCCACCTACTATGGCCAAGGTGCATGATGTCTTCCATGTATCCCTCTTAAGGAAGTACATACCAGACCCTTCACATGTACTCTCTTCCGAGGTGGTACAATTAGAAGACGATATTTCTTATGAGAAGCAACCAGTGAAGATCTTAGATCGTAGAGAAAAAGTTCTACAAAATAAGACAATGCCCCTCGTCAAGGTGTTGTGGAGAAACCACATGTTTGAAGAAGAAAAATGGGAGTCGGAGGATATGATGAAGCTGAGTTACCCACATTTGTTTTAGTGTGGGAAAAGGAAAATTTCGAGGGCGAAATTTCTTAAGGGGGGAATGTTGTAACGACCCAAAGTTTCATTAATGGAAAATCCCTCTTGATCCAGTTAAATGTTTCTTTATGAAAAAAAATGTTTTTATAAGATGTCAACTTCTTTAGTTTTATGTTAAGATTGGTGACCGTTACTTTTATAGCCGTTGAACAGTGATCATCTGAGTAGTATAAATATAAATCTTTAACGAAACCATTTCTACTCAGACAAAGGAAGCGATGGCCTCATCCAGTGGAATTTCCCCTTACGAAGCCCATTTGTCGGAGCTCGGAAAAGAGGTGGCGTCTTTGGGCTTTTCCCTTGACCAAGCCCAAGCTGAGCTTCATCAAGTCAAGCTCGAACGTGATCGTCTACGGGAAAAATGGAAGTTGATAGAGATTACCACTCGAGCGATATTATCCGAGCAACCCCAAGAGTCTGTCACCATCGCACACCTTACCCTTAGGTCTTATGTGGATATTTTAAGGGGTTATGTAACAAATAAGTAGCACCATGTTCATGTACATTATTTTTCTGTATATAATAATGAATTTTTTTGATACATTGTAATTAGTTTTTAAAGTACAAATGGTGTTTTTAGTTATTATTTAATTAAGAATTATATTTTATTAAATTAAAGGATTTTTGATTTAAATAATATTTTAATAAAATATTATTATTAATATTAAATTAATTTTTATTAAATATAAATGATCTTATAATTTTATGAATGCAATTAAAATTTTTATTAAGGTTTGAAAGCCATTTCTGTCAAAACCCGTAAATTTATTATAAATGTCGGTTTTTATTTTAAAAGTGAAAATTCACATATTTATAAAATTATTTAGATAAAATAAATATTATTTTTGGAATCAGGATGTCGAAATTATCCAACGGTGATTTTTTCATAATTTTCTGAGACAGTCAAATTTTTGGGTAAAAATTAAATACCATTTAAATATATAATGTGTTTTATGACATCATAATGACCAAATGGTGATGTAATAAAATACCATAACCCTTATGTTCGGACAATATGTGTTTTATCATTAAAATAATTAGGTTTTGGGTTTGTTTGACTTACTTTTCAAAACATTAATGGAGCCCTCAAGATTTATTCAACACTTTGCCTTTTTAAATTAATTTCCATGGGAGTGTGACTCACCTCCACATAAGCAACCCTAATTTTTTAATAAGTTCGGACCTTGGACTTGTAAAATATTGTTTTCCTCTTTCCTTTTCTAGAAACCATGGGAAAATACCATGGTATGGTTTGTGGTTTGGATTATTTTAATATAAGGTGTCCCAAACCTAAATAATAAAGAATTCTCTCACCTTTCCTATATAAACCCACCCAAGCTCCCACTTCCCCCTCACTCAAATCCCTTGAAGTTCGTCCAACCTCTGCCCTACTCTCTCTAGAATCCTCTCAAGGTGCCCCAATCTCCCAAGAAGCCTCTCACAAGCCTCTCTCTAGCCTTTGGAAGCACACTTCCAAGTAAGGGGTTTTCTTCCTTTCTCATTTTTGTCAATTTTCTTTAAGTTGTATTTCCTTTTTTTATTTCAATTATGAATGTTGGGGTATGGTTTCACACCTCTCCCATACTGCCCTCTTATTGTTTGAATGATGGGATACCCCTTTCTCTCTCATTAAAAGCCTCCCATGTACACCCGTTACTATGCCGAATTTCCGAAAGAAACCTTTTTCTCCTCTTTTTTATTCAAGCAATACTTTTGTATCATGAATCTAAATTCCTTTTCAATTGTTGGTACATGTATCTATATGACCTCCTTACTGTCCATTAAATGTAAATATGATGAGGAACCCCATTATCTCTCATCAACCTTTTTTATGAATTCTTATGTCACGCCGTTACGCTGCCGAAATCACACCAATTTTCTAAGCCAATATCATTGTGTAGTGAATACCATGCTCATTTCTCCATCAAGGGTATTCACCTTTATGCACATTTACTTTTTGATTATAATGTTTCATGTATGAATTCCACATTCCTTTATCGTGGAATAAATGATTATGTTTTATGAATCCATGTTTTATGATCCATGTGGTACACTTATGCATGAAATGAAATGTTTAAGAAGGGTGTGCCCTTTATAGCACTCCAATTCATTGGGTAAAGTATAGTATCATGATACGTCATGTGCAATGAGTGTTTACACATGCTAATTCAAGTTCAACGAGGGTTTACTCGTGCCTCAAGTGCAATGAGGGTTTACTCATGCTCCATGTGCAATGAGCCTTGGCTCATGCTAATTCAATGTTAAGTGTTGTTGCCACATTTCCATGTTATGATTATCATGCTTTATCATGCCTTTATGTTCATGTTTCTATTATTATCTATTGATATGCCTATTTCCTAACATGTATTTCACTCCTCATGTTATTCATTGTTTACTCCCTTACTGGGATTTATAGCTCACCCTTTTCTTATGCATGTCCTCAGGTTATCCCATGCAATGCTAAGTACGAAGGAATGTAGTGATCATGTAAAGGAAGTTTTAAATAAAGATTTTGTATTTAAAGTTTAAAGTTTTTATGTAATGATCCTAATCCCCAAAGACACTAAACCTCTCGATCTTCTTTGTTGTATCAAGTGAAGTTTTATGTAATAAAGCATGTTTAAGTTGTAATAAAAAGGAGGGTTGTCATAGAAATTATGTTTCTTGTTTTTAAAATGAATTCTTTTTGAACATCAATCACTAACATATCACAAAGTGAATTATTTTAATTTGTTCATTTCTTGTTCATGTAGAATATTTAATCCCCCAATTTTTTTTAAAACATGTGAGAAACCATGGGATTTATTATAGTTTTAATAAGTTTTTATATATTTCTAAACACAAAGTTTTGGATGTTTATAATGAATACTCTTCCCAATATCATTGAAAACTCAACTAAAATCATATTACAATTCAATAAAATAACATAGAATATTAAGTTATAAAAAACTAATTCTCTAGATCTATGAAATGGTTTTACCAAAATCTTATGAATACCCTCCTAATCTTTCACATGTTCACTCTTAGTGTAAGGGATTATCCCCTCTTCCTTTTTTTCAAAATATTCTTTGTTTGTGTTTATTTATATGAAATATTTCTAATTATGATTTGTTTTTACACATCCCCTATCATGAACCCACAATGTTCATCCCTGAATCGGTCACCTAGGTGGATCAGTGGCATGGACTGATGGGCATTCATGATCTCTATGGGCCTGAAAATACTAGTGAGCATCAACAGAGTACACATGGGAATGATATATCCTAATAAATAAATATAGGAACTATGTAGAAGAATGTTTTAAAAGTAGATCAATATATAAATGAAACTGAATTGGACTTAATTTATACAATAATATAAAAATACAATCAAACCAGAAAACCACATAATCTAAATGTGCCCCCATGGTTCACTCTCCAACACAAAGATCAACTGTCACCCATGGTGATCAAACTAAATTTGAAACCATCACTAATGGTTAAAAAAAGAAAAAAAATATAAGAGGTAGTATTAAAACTCATAAATCTACACTGATTATCTATTCCCAATGCATATAATCTAAAATAAAATAAACAAAAATTTAATGTTTGAACTAAAATCTGTAAATTTTTTCTTTTTTATATAATTTACATAAAAACAAAATACAATCCATTTCGCTTATTGATTTATTAATCCATGCTCATTCTATTAGTGTGATGTTAACATTATAAAATGGGAAGTGATTATTTCTTTTTCAAAATGCACAATGTATAGAAGAAAATTTTATTTAAAAAAATATAATTATTTTTAAAACAGACACATCACATCCAAGAAAAACACTACACAAGAAGGCATCAGGATGATCATATATTAATGGAAATGTATATAATAATACATCTATAACATTCATCACAACAAGTAACTTAGAGCCAATAGACATAGGTCATCCCAAGAGATCAAGAACAACTCAGAACATACTAATACATGATACCCCATCCCAAGTAGCATGCCACACATGATGAAATTAAAAATTCCATGAATGTTTTTTTCTACAATAACTCAGGACAGACCGAAGGGACCAATCCCATAGTAATAAAAAAATATACATCCAACTATTATGGGATACCAAAATGTTTATAATATAGCATGTGTAGTATTCATTCATAGAAAATTATCTCAAAATGATAGGTTCATATGACTCATGTATAAAGTGTGTGAGCTAACCAATTCCAGCCGAGCATCCAGTCACAACCATATTATAATAATATACCAACATTATGCCTCAGCCTAAGTATCCCAAAGGATCAATCACATGTTATAGAATTTATAGAACACAATGGGTACCAAGTGAAGAACTGTGATAATGGATCTCAAGGATTCCAACGTAAGTAAATACCATCCATTATACATAGAAAATGGACGTTAAAAATCCAATGGAGGTTTTCCTAAAAATCACTTCCATAATTTTCCGAATTTTTCCAAATGGGACTTTAATATTTTCATAGAACCAACATTTATCAATGACTCAAAAGCAATGTTTCATTAATGGGTGCAAACACACAACATTACATTTAAAAATAGTTTAAAATATCCCCATAAAAAAATCACTCAACACTTTCAAGGGAACCCATTTTTTTTTAAATTCTCAAATGGGCCATAAATCAACATCACCTTCCAAAACATTCTAATATCCATTCCTTGTTTTTTTATAAAACAAAAATCCACCTAAGAATACAATATACGGAACATAAGACATGATATTTCATAATAAAAATAAAATAGAAAAACCAAAATAGGATTCTTACATAAAAAATTAGTCATAAAATCCAACCGGGATGTTAATCGAGCACTTGGTGTGCTATATTTAAAACAACAATTCAAAGTATCATAAACCAATGCATAAAAACCACTTTTAACAACAAGTAATGATTCAAAGGATCATATATAAATATTTATGAATTATATATTATTAAAAAATCATGAAAATAATAATTATTAAATTAATTGAAAATTTCATGGGAAAACCTAACTTGAATATGTGGCCATATAACAACACACCATTGAAAACAATCCATAAGGTTTCAAAAACCCAAGATATATGAAGATAAAACCTTAATTATAATAACCCACAACATAATCTAAGGGTAAAACTATACCCTAGGTTGAAATGACCATGGGAGAAGAGAAAAAAAAGAATAAATGGATGTACAAAGAAGAGGGAGAAATATGAGGGGGTCTCCTTGAAAGATCCAACAAAACCCGTGAATATTTAAACATTAAATAAACATAGAAGGATGTCGGATTCTCTAGGATGGGGTGATATCTCTACTAGGGTTGAACGAGCTGCATGGGGGTAGTGATTTTGAATACAAACCCACATGTTGTATGCATAGAAAATCCCAAAATTAATGATATCAGAAACACTCACGGTTTGTCCGCACAGTTTATCAAACCGTGCAACAACTGTGAGGAATCCACTTCCCACGAAGAGACTGACCACATAGATAACCTTTATGGTTTCCCATACCTTTCATATATAATGAGGTAGGTTCATCCCAACCCACTTACTATCTTATGGTTATGTTGGTTCGGCTTCATGGTTTTATATATTCTACGCCGATCGTGTAGAGGTCACTAATAAGAAAAAATTTCCAAATTTGACCAAAAAATACCAAATAAATGGAGGGATATCCACTGTTAAAAGTGAGACAAAGAAACATTTCAAAATTAAACCCCCCAGAACACTCAGAACTCAATAGAAGGACCACGATTTCCAATGAACGGGAATATAAGTGACATACTTGAAAACTTTGTGTGAAAATTTGCCCGACCATTAATGCATTTCTCCACTAGAAAGCCACAAAACTCTCTAGCTAATTGATTAATACATAAGGATTACACAAAAATAGGATCCCACCTCTTAAACTAGGTATATTTCACCCACCATTAAAGGAAATCAACCTAATTTCCAAAAATTAAACAACAACCCACAACTACTTTTCGAGGACCAAGGAAGGATCCATCCACCACATCCACAACCAATCCAATAAACAAGACCATTGGGACATCCCCTAGAATCGTAAATCTCACCAAAACTAAGGATGAAAATGAAAAATCAACAAAATTAAAATAAACCACTTCATTTAGATCAAAGCAAAATCAAATTGTAAATATATCACCAATATAGGGGGCCCAAATGGACTACCTAATATTATAAATCAACTAGAACATGATTAATTATTAATAAAAAAATGAGATGTACAATGCATCTCCCTAGCATTATTTACCAACTAATAAAGACCAAACCAAAAACCAACATGAACCAAAACCAGGTCTCTCCTAGAATGTCAAGCCAAATCTATTACTGTACAGCCGAACCAGGCTATGAATGAGACAGGTTAAGAAGAATATATCTTGAGCATTTAAACTACCCACACTAGAATGATGGGGGGGACCATAACATATAAAATATATCCATAATAGAACAAAAGACCCCCAACACACAGGGATGAGATAGAAGGGGTCTTGTGGTTGGACCGCTAAAAAAATAACTGAATTCAACCCACCACTCTCCACCTATGGAGAGATAAAATAAAATATTTCAAACAATTTACATGGTCAGTCCTCACTAAAACCGTAAAGTCACAAACATTTCCAAATAGCTTAATCCCCCTGAATTCCTGACCCTGATCCATCATTACTCCGAGACATTTGGGTGGAGATTTTATGTGTGAAGAATCTATTTACTTTTAGCCAGGAGCTTCATAACCCAAACTGAAACCCATTATTCTAGTGCCACATGAATCCAAACAAAACTCCTAGGATGAAACAAAAGATTATGAAAAACCACAATGAATACCTCCAAATACAACACATTTTTACCCAAACATGAACATAAATTTACATATCACCATTCTCTCTCACTTATAATGAGGAGAAAAATTATTAATTAACATGGTGAAACACAGAAAACATCACCGAACACCACTACTATAAACAAGAGAATTATCATAATAGAAAATTAATTTAGATTTATCCCAAACATCTCCCCTTAAAAAATGGTCTAGGGCATCCTTCATAGATATGGGTCTAACATTTGAATCCCACAAATGAAATCCTTAGGATGATAAACTAAAAATCATTCTAACAGAGAATTATCCAGAGCCGTACAACAACATTCATCACATCTATATGGAGTAAAACACAAGGAAACAAGGAAACCATGATCTCTATCAAAATAATCTAATGAACCCAAAAACATCACATATAAAAAACACCAGATTAGGGTTAAAATGGATCATATATTTCGAAAAAACATTTCTAAAATCCCACGAAGACACCGCTTCAAGATCAAGTTACCGATAGAATCTCAAAATAGGACACAAAAAGAGTTTCACTTATAGATCATGTGGGATAGAATACCAAATAAAATACAGTACTAAGACAAAAAACACCATATAAACAATGGATTAAAAAACACCACACTTTCCAAGAAAAAATGATTTTGTAAAATAAAATGTCTTGGTTGTTTTGTCACACTCAGAAATAGTGTTCCATCAGGTCTCACTCTCATGAAAATTACCATCCCACCCTATGAATCCATCCACTCTAAAATACTAGTAATCATCCACATTCCCAAAAACCACCACATAGTTGAGCACCCATGATAACACCGGAAGATAAGACAAAAAAACCTAATATTTAAAACCAATTAATTCAACACTATTTCAAAAATCATTAACCATAGAAAGTCATACTAACCATTTAGTCAAAAATATTCTTCAGATTCCACCCATTAAAACATTATACAATGCTCAAATAGGATACCAGATATATTTCCAACAAAAATCCTTTTTATTTCATTGAAAAAAAATTTCTAGAAATTAAACAAATCTCATTTCATCAATAAACCTTTGGATAAAAACACACTATTTCTCATTTGAATCACATTTAAAAAACAATCATATGATTTCTATAATTTCCATGACTTGTTTATAACATCCACATGTCATTGAACCAATTGAATTTTACCCACAAGAGGAAATTTTATAAAAACATGATTTTCTATGGCTTCCAAAAGTTTAATTCAAAAAAAATACATTTTTCATATTTTTGAAAATACAACCAATAAAATTAAAACCATAGTTTTATAATTACAACATAGGGGTTTTTGAAAAAAAATTAGGAATTCAATGAAGACTGATGGAGTCCCACAAGAGGTAACCTGTGTAAGTGGGTGGCATGAACATATGGTTGGCGGCCACCTGAAAAAAACCACCAACCCAAAGAGTATTCTAGGGCCTTGCCCCAAGATTTACATGTCTATCCGTGCCCTGATAGATCATATATACATTTGGACCATCTCCCTTGTTATATCCAAGTCACCAAACAATCACCAAAGACCCAAAAACTAAAAAATTGGGCATTCCATGAAATCTCGAGGATGATAATGAGAAATAATTTACGACCCCCTCCCCACAAATACCCCTCGAGTAATGACAATCCTACTACATATACATTGAAATCCCCAATAACTAAGAATATCTACAAATTAAGGTCCTCTAAGATCCGACCTACTCTGATAGAATTTTATCCCAAACCAACCAGTGTCGACCCTAAAACAGTCACATGAGCTGATCTGTGGCTTGGGCCGAAGGGAATTCCTAATCCCAATTCACTGGAAACTATTGTGGGTTATCAATAGAGTACACATGAGAAATATTATCTGAATAAATAAACAAAGGAAATAAATGGAATCAAGTTTCCCATAAAGATCAGTATATAAATTCAATTTAATTGAACATCATTTATACAAGAATCTGAAAATATAAATGAACCAGAAAACCACAAGATATCATTGTGACCCCACATGTCAGTCTCCATCCCAAATATCAACTATCACCCATAGAGTTCAATATTATGATAAAACCTACTCCAAAGGAAAAAAAAGAAAATAAATATAGGTATATGTATTGAAAATAAATTGGCTTGTCCAATTATCTAATCCTAATGTACTTCATCTAAATTAAAAGATCCATCAATTTAAATTTTGACCTAAAATATATAAAAGTATGATTTTATATAAATTTTTCATAAAAAAAAATAATGACCCATTTCCCTTGTTCATTTCTCAAAACCAAGCCCATTCCATTACTATGATGTTATTATTTTAAAAAGGAATGTGATTCTTTCTTTTTCAACTTGAACAATGAGGGAAAACATTATTCTTTAAAATCACTTTTCATAATACTTTTTAAAGCCAACATATCACTTCCATGAAGATAATCATACAGGAAGGCATCACAATGATCCTATATCAATGGAAATGTAAATAAGAATACAAGTATCACATTCATCACTACATGTAACTAAGTGACAATATACATAGGTTAACCAAGAAGATCAAGAACAATCCAGAATATAATAATAAATTAAACCCCATCCTTAGTAGCATACCACACATGATGAAACTAAAAACACCTTGAATACCCATCCACCCTAACTAAGGATAAACCATGGGGCCCAATCCAATAACAATCAACTAAAATATATCTACCGACTATGGGCCACCATCTAGTTTATAATATATATAGTGAAACAATAGTTATTATAAAATCTTCTCATTATGTTAGGTTCCCATATCTCACATATAGATGGTATGATCCAACCAATTAAATCCAAGAATAAATCAAAAGTATATAATAATAATAGTCCAACCACATGCCTCACCTTGAGGTACCCACCAGACAGATCTCATGCCATAGAATAAATAGAACATAATGAGACCTAACAAAGAAACTATGATAATGGATCTCAAGGATTCAAACATGAGGAAAACACATCCTTTACAAATATATAACAAATGAGAAACATATAATATAGGTTTTCACATTAAACACATTCATCATTTATTCAACGCTGCCAAACGGGCCTTTAAGAATTTCACAAAACCATCATTTATCAATGATAAAAAACCCCACTTTTCATTAAGGGGTGTAAAAATGAAACTTTATATTTCAAAATCATTTACAAAATCCAATTAAAAAATTTTCACTACAGATTCAAGGAATAACATTTCGTATAAGAGTTCCAAATGGGATATTAATCGGCATCACATGACAAAAAAGACTAAAATCCATTCCTCGTTTATTTATAAAACTGAAACCACATAGGAAACCCCTATAAGAAAGCCAAGACATCATTTTTATCAATAAAAATATATTAACAAAGCTAAAACATGCTTCATACATCATAAATTACTCATAAAAGTCTACCAAGCATTTAGTCAAACACTTGGTGTGCATTATTTAACAGAAGAATTACAATAACCATAAAACAAGGAATACAATATGACTTTTCAAACCACATAATTAATCCTAGGATCATAGATCAGTATTTATAAATTATAGATTTTGAAAAAATAAAGAATGTAATGATTCTTAAATTAATATGGCATGCGCATGGGAAAAAATACCTCAAATCCATGGGGCAATGACACCACAACACCGAAAACACTCCACATGGGTTCGAAAACCATATATCTTTGTAGAGAAAACCTTAATGAGAAAAATTCCTAACATAGATGAAAGTGATAACAAAACTGTAGCTGGAAGTTACCAAGGGAGAATAAACATTCTTGAAGAATGAGATGGATATGAAATATTGATATGATAAGAGGGTATTACCATGATAGATCCTACCAAAACAATAAAATATTTTCACCCGAATTCACCATATAAGGAGGTCAAGGGGCTTGAGGAAGAGAGTAGATCCCTCATATGGTTGAAAAAGTCACATGTAGGGGAACAGTGGTTTGGTTTAAAACCCAAAGGGGAAAACATGGAAAATCCCAAAATTTAAGAGCTGGGAAAGACAAATGGTTTGTCTTTAGGGTATATAAAACAATGAATAAATCATACAATAGAAAATTCCAATGAATAGACCGAGCTCATGGAAAACCCCCCATGATTTCAAATACCGTGTGCATGCTATTTAGTAGGTTGTGCCTAAACCCACCACCTATCACATGATTACCTAGATTCAACCATAAGGATTACCAAACAATGCGCTGAATTTTTGTAGGTTAATTCCAAGAGAAAAGTTCCAAATTTTTACCAAAAAATCCAAATGGATCTTAGTTAATTCCTAGGTACAAAAATTAAACAATTAAAAAATTCAATATTAAACCTCTATCACACCTGAAACATGGGAGTAGTACTGATATTTCGAATGAACCAGAACATAAGACAAGACTTGAAAAACTAGGTGTTAAATAACCTTACATTAGAAATGCTTCTATGTAATAATATACCACATTTCACATTCAATAAAGAGATTCTATAAACTTTTTTGTACACCTATTATACTACTAGAATTATTCCAGGAATTTCCCGGAAAACATAATTTATTGGGATATATCATCCTTATTTCCACTCAAGGGTATTCAACAGTATTTTAATATCCTTCAACTATTATAGAATTCTAGATATGTAACAGACACTACTTGATTCTAGGAATAAAATTAATAATAGGTTTATTTAAGATGTATTATATATGTGGAATAATTATGCATGTCGAATATTTTACGGTGATGAGTTCACCGAAATAGTGCTCCAATGGATTTAGTAATGTTTTTATCAAATTATATTCCATGTATATTATAGTGGAGATTAATTGAATAAGATTATGTTATGTTTTCTCCGTATTTATCGTCAATTTATGATTACAATGTAATTTTTGTTGTTGTTTCTACATTATCATCTTATCATGTTATATCGTGCCCCATTTTTTTATATTATATTTATCTCTACCTTATGTTACAGTTATATTTAACATGGATCACATTTACTACTATACCTTATGCAATTAATTTTTTATTCTCCTACTATGATTGATATGTCATCCTTTTTTATCTACATATCCAAGTTATCCAGTGTAGTTATGGAAGATCAATGGAATATATGTTCTTGACATGGAGTTTTTAAATAATGTTTTTAATAATATGTTATTTTTTTATTCTCTATACCAAATTTCCTTTATGCACTAGTCATTATGAACTATTTTGTTTTATTATATCTGACTTTATGTAATAAATTATTATGTTATTTTTATGAAATATAAATGTTTTCAAAATAGAGACAAGTCCATTAGAAAAGTCAAGGAATACTAAATTAAAATCAAATCACAAGGATTTATAAGTCATAAATTTATTTGGTTATATAAAATGATTTAAAAGTTATAGATAATAAAAAAGAGGTAGATATAGAGATTTATTAACACAAATAATCACACAAAAAACGTGATAATGTTCCAAGATTATAAAATGGATTAAAGGAAAACCTAGGGGATAATTTATATTGTTCAACTGAGTAAAAATATGTAACATATTGAGATTGATGAAAAATTTATCATTTAAAAATTTCTTATGTGTATTGATGAGAAACAATGATTATTAATAGAATTTCAATATACATCATAAATATTATTATTTAAATGTTTTCATTATAACCTAGTAATATAATTGAATGATATAAATATGTGTAATATAATTTTGAAATATATGTATAACGGTCCTAAAAAATATAAATATACTTGTTATTAATTATGAAATAATCACACAATTTTTAGTGATGGCATTTTACTCATAAAAAAATTATCTACAGAAATTGTATTTTTATTTTTTTGTGATAATGTAAAAATTATTTTCATCAAATTCACGAAATAAAATATCTCTAATATAGTTTCTATTCGTTTAATTTAGTGGTTCAAAATTGTTAAATATTTCCATTTTATTTATTATGTTTCTAAATTGTAAGCATAATATATATTTTTGACAAAAGTAAGGCTAAAAAAATGTAAAACAAGGATAAAAAAACTTGATAAGGACTATAATTATTCAAATTACTATTCATTATCCTTTTGGATGAGTGGATATATTCCATAACAATTTATGATTTCAAAATATGTAAACATGGTGTGTTTTTCATTGATAATGACCATTATATTATTTTTTGTAAGTTATGATTTGATAATGTCAATCTCTTATTTTTAATTTCACTTATATATACAGATACAAATAAAAATATTTTTTTAATTAAGATAAATGTTTAAATATAAAATAATTTTTATATTTTTATGATGGTGATATATGTAACACCCCTGGTAAATAAAGAATATGACATTTTCATATTTATCTATATTTGTGAATAAAATATTAACATGACTTTAAAGGGGACGCTATGCTCGATAGCATACCCAACACGCAACAACGAGTTTCTTGGAATCTTACGTTGCACTATAATAATAAAATAATATTATTATAAATAGTAGTTAACATGTAGCCATTGTATTGGCGGTAATGGATAGAAATTACTAAAATATGATTATATATGTTTTTAAATGTTAATACATTTATCCAATAAAAGACAAAGGCTTAAAATACGGAAAGAATTCAGTTTTAGGCATATATGCCCTAGTTTTCACTAAAGGTTCATTTATCACCTTTTGATGGAGAACCATCATTAAATATAGTTTTGTTCACTCTTATACATTATATTGGACAAAATAAAACTCCTCTTAAGAATTGGGACATCAAAATTTACTTTGTGTAAATTTTTGGTATCTTTACGATAAAGTTCATTTTTTAATGAATAGTGTAAAATGTTGTATTTTAATTCAAAACCACTTTTTAATCTAATTTATTTATATTATTAGATTATCTTTTGAATTGGTTTTAAAGTTAAATTAGAATATATTTTTACCATTAAATCTAATAGTGTTCTTTGGAATTAATTTTACTTTGAAATCAGACCTAAACGACTGTCAGTCATTTGATACTTATTGTTTCGTAAAAACACGCTATTTGCTCTGACATCAGGAATTAATTATTAAATTTATTAATGTGACTTATATTTTTTTAATTTTGTAAAATATAATTCATTTTTGAATTCGGAATATCAAATATAGCTTAGGGTGTATTTTTGGGATTTTTCTGAAAAACTTCAATTTTTGATGAATAGTGAAACCACTAAGTGGTACTTATAAAAACTAATTTTTCCATTTAAATGAAATTTTTCCATCTTTGTGTTTTGAATTTAAAAAATCCGACATACATGGTTGTCATTAAGAAGTAATATGTGGTTCAATAGGATAATTGTTTTTTGGTGAATAGTAACTCATTAAGTTTTTAATCGCGATTAGAGGTAATTAGTGTAGTTTATGGTAAGAATAATGTTTTAATAAAATGAAATTACCTGGAAACATTTCCAACACTCATTTTATGTGTCATGGCCGACCAATAATATCCATGGGTCAACTTGGGGATCCCATGGATCCACTTTGGTTGGGAGATGACATAAATATCTTTTTATTTAATGTTAAAGTAAAAATGACACAAACATGAGATGTTTTACTAAACGAATTTTTACATGGGGTTATAAAAGTCATATTTTTTTGCTATAAATATTAATTGGAATGATAAAAAGGTTTCCTACATCATAGTATTTTTTTTTAATTTTTAGACATTATATAAATTAAATTATTTATGACATCATGATGATGCAGCGATGACCTCATTATTTAACGATTTAAATAAAATGGAAAGATAATGTAATATCTAAGACCTAAACATGTCCAAAACCTATTGTATGAGTGGATGTCGAACCCTTATCACCTTATCCTCGAACTAAATCAATGTGGGACCTTTAAAATCCGAAACTCTTTTGAAAATAAAGTAACATTTTGTAACTTTACAAGACTGCCCCTCCTCTCCTCTTATAAAAGGCCCCCACCTCTACCTCCATACCCACACTCCCAAAGCCTTTGGCTCGGCCATCCTCAGACCATTTTGTCTCTCCACTTCAATATATTACTCCTTGAAGCCTCAATTTGGGGAATAAGTCTTCCCAAGGAAGCCTTTGAGCTCAAACCAAAGGGAGTTACCTGATTTTAAGGTAATTTCTTCACTTGAGTCCTTTTGTTTTATTTTGCCTCTCCAAACCCATAAACTCTTTTTATTAATTTATTTTGTAACAAATACAGTATATCAAATATACTAGGATGTTGTTATAATAATTATTAGAGCTAAACATACACAAACCTACATCTAATGGTTAAAGAACATACTGTTTCCGTGGATGGCGAATTTCTGCCTCACGAAACGATGATTGTTCAAAACTCATATAACACCTTCAAAGGAGGCCATTAAGATGTAACTATAATTATATATGATATTTAATATGTTTATGTTTTACTTATGCTTCTGTTTTTATCATTTATGATGTACCTTTATGGTTTCCATTATGGGTAAACGCGATATCTTCATTTAAGGAAGTGTGGACTACCGCCCCCTTAAAGTGATGTGATTCGTTAATGCCATATGTGGGACGTATAAAGGATGGATATAAAGTTATTATATATGATGTTATACTGGAATTATAATATAACTCTATATCATTATTATTTCTTTCCATTAATGTATGAGATAGAAATGAAAGTAGTGTTCATGCGTACGTACGGCTTACCGTCTCCGTGGACGGTGCATTTGATTTCTTATCCCCAAATGTAATGTACTATTATAGGTACATATTTATAGTGGATATATATAAGTTATTTTACATATAAATGATGAATATAATTCTGGAATTAATTTATACATACCTATCATTTAGTTTTAATTCCATTAATATGAAAAAGAAATGAAAGTAGTGTTCATGCGTATGTACGGCTTACCGTCTCCATGAACGGTACATTTCATTTCTTATCTCAAAATGTTATGTAATATTATAACTACATATATATAATGGATATATATGTAATATATTACATCTAAATTATGGATATCATTCTGGAATTATAACATATATATATCTCTCTCATTTTGTTTTAATTCCATTAATATGACAAAAAAATGAAAGTAGCGTTCATGCGTACGTAAGGCCTACTGTCTCCACGAACGTTGATTTTCATTTTTTTTATCTCCAAAGGATATGGAATAGTATAAAATGAATATTTACAGTATATATATGATATTTTAGTCATTAATACTATTCTGTAAATTATTTACTTATAACTACATGGGAAATCTTTTTTCAAACAAGTTCATTTTTGACTCATGTACCAAACATCAGCAAAAATGTCTGATATAAAATAACATTATTAAACAATTATTATAACATTATAATATGTGATATGAACTGAATAATAATCTCTAAAGGAGGTAATTATTCAATTATTAGTTGACCAATGTTTATTATTCAGCAAAATAAAGAAACGAACAAGACAAGTTGGACTTGAGGTAAGGGATCCTACTTCTCTCTTTCTTTTTATGTACACTCTTTTATGTCATTCCTTTTAATGCTCATATTTCTTTTTATTGGGATGTTATTTTATATTAATATTACTGTAATTTTAATGTTCATGTGTTGAGAGTCCCTATTCTCTCTCATCAATCCATTTTGGAAGTTTTGAGTGGTGCCGTTTGGCTGCCAAATTTTCATATGAGATCTAACCTCTCTCTTTCTTTTTAAGTACTCTCCTTTATGTCACTTCTTTTATGCTACTATTTTTTATGATGGGGGATGTTCTTTTATATTCCTCTTTCTGTACATTTTATTTTAATATGATGAGAGACCCTATTTTATCTCATCAATTAATTTTTTGAAGTTTTATGTGGCGCCATTAGGCTGCCAAGTTTTCGTAAGGGATTTTTCATCTCACTTTTATTCCCCTGAGATTTATGCTACATTTGCCACAATTTACATTGAGTGGTGTATGTACTTACCATTATTTTATTCATTGTGTAATATAATTTCTTTTATGAGTATTTACATTAATGTTGTATTGTCCTTCTTTCACGTGGTGTATGTTTCGAAAGATTCCCATGTCGGTAAGGGAACCTTTCACCCTCCTCTTTTTAAAAGACTTCTTTTGTTGGGAATTTTAAATTACATATTTTTATGTTGGGATATGTTCTCATATATCCTTATTGATGTAAATTTTATGTCCATGTGATGAGATACCCTTTTTTTATCTCTCATCAACTCATTTTGATGTGACCACGTTAGGCTGTCAAGGGAACTTCTTAACCCAATTTTGATTTCTTTGGGTTAAACATGTAGTTATTGAATATTTCATCCTTTGAATATGTGTGAATGACATTTGATTATTTTACACTTAATATCCACTTATATTTGGTTTATTCATTTGTCACACATAATTATGTAATTGATTTATCCTTAAACCAAGGATACCGTCTTTGTAAGGGACATCGTCTCAATCTCCTTTCATTGAGGCATATTTTTTTTACATAACCTTATTTTATATGGTGTATAAAACCCTTTGACTTTTACGTATATTCAAAAAGAATATTTTTTATACGAATCATTTACTAAACGACAAAAGGGAATGTTTGTGTCGTACGTATGCGGCGACAACGACTTCTCTGCCGCCGTGACCATTATTTGAGTTTCGGCATCCTCTACAAGCCATACCTTTTTTTAAAAAGAAAAATAAATACCATGTTTTACTTTTCTTTTATTTTGGTATTGAAAATTGGTTTCATAATGTATTTATATCAATGTGTTGTATTGATATCTTGTGATTGAAAGGTGGAAATGTTATGTTTCCTCTATGCATGTTTTATGTGATACGATTATGTTGAGGTTATTGGGCATTATTATGAAAACGGGTGGCTCCGTGATAGACTAAGAGAGGGTGAGCCCGATATAGCTCTCCAATGCATTGGGTAACATGAAGGAGTGAAACATTAAGGTTTCTCCGAAGAGATTTACGGAATATACTTTGATGGGTATTTCAAACGTAACCAAGAGGGTTACTCCCTACGTAATAATCTTATGAATTACTCAAGTTACCTTTATGTCATATGATTTCTATGATTTATTCATGATTTTATGAGGTATTCTAAAGTTCTTATGTTTTATGGGTAATGAATGATTTCATTCTTATGTATACATGTACTCATGTTTCCTTTCCATGTTTTTATATCCCTTACTGAGCTTTTTATGCTCATCCCATGTTTCTGAAATGTTTTTCACAGGTCAAGGGAAGGGTACATGATGTGATTATAGTGTCAAGGATGTGTCAAGATAGAATCCATGTTTTATTTTAAATATGTTTCCGTTGATGGGAAGAATGAATACTATCTTTTATGTACCCACTTTGTCTAAATGTGGAATGTAATGCAAGTTTCATGATCTAATTCTCTAAAACTCTAAACCTGAAAAGATCCTCAATGTGTAATCTTGTAATAACTCAAGATTACGTAAGGTTTAATGCTGGGGCCTTATAGTTGGTATCAAAGGTCAGTTTAGATAACTTTATAGGTTATGGTATTCTCTATGCACAAGTGACATTACCATAATGGTTAGGATTTCAGAAAGAGTCCTAGTTTTAGATATAGTGAATGAGTTAGTATATCTTAGTGTTTATATTCCTCATTAATACATGATGGTTATGTTGATATACTCACACTGGCCTTTTTGGTTTTAGTAAATGGCTGGATCTAGCAGGCACCAAGTGACAATGGGTTTGAAGGAAACTGTGGTGGTTTTCTGATTAAGAGACTGGATGAGATGGGGGATTCAATGTGGAATCTCATGGTTGTTCTAAACCAACAATCAAGGAGTCAGGATCAACCAATTCAATCTCGGTGAGTTCTCTAATGCATCATGTATGAGATTTCCAACTCGATGTGGAAATTCAGGTAATAATTATTTAGGTAACCATTAGGGTTTATATGATCCTTACTTTTTAGGTAATTATGGGTTACTCTATGATATGATGGAAAATGATAGGAATGAGATAAACTTGAGGTTAAAATATGTTATGATCATTTTTGATGATTTTATCTCGTTTTGGGGGATGTTTTATGAATTATATAGTTTTGGAAAAAGGACAACACACAGACGGTGTGACAACCCGTCGCGTCGGACAAAGCTGCGGGAATCGAACCCATAACCAAAGTGCGACTGGTATTTATCGCCTACCACTGGACTACGTGAATTCCCTGGTTAGTTTGACTGATTCATTTTAGTAATATGATTTTATTAATTAAGAGTAAGTTTATTTTGGGTTATTTATGAAAATGAATAACCTATCATGGAGGATATGTGATTAGGTTAATTACTTTTCAATACGAGACTTTAAGAGTAACTGATGTTGTTTGGAGATAAATGTTACGATTTAACATGGAAGAATATGTGACTAAATCCCTCAAATATTTGGGTTTCAATCTTAGTTTGGTTTGCTTTGAAGAATTTTATGGACAAATTGATTATAGAATGGTCCTCGTTGAACTTTGGGTTTTGTTGGACAAATATTGGAGATTAAGAATAGATTTTTATTTTTATAAAGGGTTATCCTTTTCTAGATTATCTGATCTTATACTAACCTTTTTGGTTTTTGTTTTGGTTAAAGTCTAAAGACATGGGAAATATATAGTTCTCTTCGGTGGATTAGGTGATTCTCTAGAAGTTTATTATAGTACTCTTAATGCGAACAAGTCTTCCTAAATACTCGTCTTTTGGAAAAAATATGAGTATGATTAAGGAATCTAGTAAAAGTTGAAAGTCAACATAATAAGTGTTTATGTTTCCTTATGAATAAATTCATCAATAAAAAGTAACATAAAACAAAAATATTGTCTATTAACTTTTCCTACTGGGGAATCGAATACCATTTAACCCATCACAAGTTTGTAATATTCTTGTGGTTAACTTTCTCCTAAACATGTTTTCTATCACTCTCCATCAGAACATGACCCTATGTTTTCTCCTCCATGTCCATGTTTTAATACTTGGAATCCAAGTATGGGTTATCTCGGGTGACCTTTGTACTTATCTTTCTTTATTTAAAATTTATTGTTTTACATACTCTTGTTCCGATGTGGGACTTTCAAGGATGTTTCCAAGCTCAATTTTAAAAATTGCGAGGACGCAATTCCCAAAAAGGGGGAAGGATGTAACACCCCATGTAAATAAAGAATATGAAATTTTCATATTTATCCATATTTTTGAATAAAATATTAATATGACTTTAAACAGGATGATATGCTCGATGACTTACCCAACATGCAACAACGAGTTTATTGGGAATCTTACGTTGCACTCTAATAATAAAATAATATTATTTTAAATGGTAGCTAACATGTAGCAGTTTTATTGGCGGGAATGGATATAAATAACTAAAATATGATTATATATGTTTTTAAATGTTTTTACATTTATCCAATAAATGATAACGGCTTAAAATACGGAAAGAATTCAATTTTAGGCATATATGCCCTAGTTTCACTAAAGGTTCACTTATCACCTTTTGATGGCGAACCATCATTAAATATAGTTTTTTTCACACTTATACATTCTATTTGACCAAATAAAACTCTTCTTACGAATTGGGCCATCAAAATTTACATTGTGTAAATTTTTGGAATCTTTCCGATAAAGTTCATTTTTTAATGAATAGTGTAAAATGTTGTATTTTAATTCAAAACCTCTTTTTAATCTAATTTATTTATATGATTAGATTATATTTTGAATTGGTTTAAAAGTGAAATTATAATATATTTTTACCATTAAATCCAATAGTGGTCTTTGGAATTAATTTCACTTTGAAATCAGACTTAAACTAGTGTCAATCTTTTGATACTTATTATTTCATAAAAACATTCTATTTGCTCTGACAGCGGGAATTAATTATAAAATTAATTAATGTGACTTATATGTTTTGAATTATTTAAAATATACTTCATTTTTGAAATCGGAATATCAAATATAGCTTAGGGTGAATTTTTGGGATTTTTCTGAAAAACATCAATTTTTGATGAATAGTGAAACCACTAAGTGGTACTTATAAAAACTGATTTTTCCGTTTAAATGAATTTTTTCCATCTTTGTGTTTTTAATTTCAAAAATCCGACATACATGTTTTTCATTAAGAAGTAAAATGTGGTTCAATAGGATAAATTTTTTTTTTGAATAGTAACTTATTAAGTTTTTAATCACGATTAGAGGTAATTAGTGTAGTTTATGGTAAGAATAATGTTTTAATAAAATGAAATGACCTAAAAAGATGTCATAACCTCATTGGATGTATCATGGCCTACCAATACAATCCATGGGTCAACTTGGGTACCCCATGGAGCCACTTTGGCTGGGAAATGACATAAATATCTTTTTTTTTAATGTTAAAGTAAAAATGACACAAACATGAGATGTTTTACTAATGGAATTTTTAAATGGGGTTATA
The DNA here is from genome assembly GCA_963277665.1 of Viscum album. Lineage (NCBI taxonomy): Eukaryota > Viridiplantae > Streptophyta > Magnoliopsida > Santalales > Viscaceae > Viscum > Viscum album. Next base: position 1,435,589,314 of record OY728141.1, read on the forward strand.
CAAGTCATATTTTTTACTATAAATAGTAATTGTAAAGATAAAAAGTTTTCCTACATCATAGTAATTTTTTTAATAAATTTTAGACATTAAATAAATTAAATTATTTATGACATTATGATGATGCAGCGATGACCTCATTATTTAATGATTTAAATAAAATGGAATGATAATGTAATATCTAAGACCTAAACATGTCCAAAACCTATTGTATGAGTGGAGTTATAACCCTTAACACCTTATCCTCTAAATAAATCAATGTGGGACCTTTAAAATCCGAAACTCTTTTGAAAATAAAGTAACATTTTGTAACTTTACAAGAGTGCCCCTCCTCTCCTCTTATAAAAGGCCCCCACCTCTACCTCCATACCCACACTCCCAAAGCCTTTGGCTCGGCCAAATTCTGCCCATATTGTCTCTTCACTTCCCTCTATTACTCCTTGAAGCCCCAATTGGGGGCAGAAGTTTTCCCAAGGAAACCTTTGAGCTCAAACCAAAGGGAGTTACCTGATTTTAAGGTAACGTCTTCACTTGAGTCCTTTTGTATTATTTTGACTCTCCAAACCCCTAAAATCGATTTATTCATTTCTTTTGTAAAAACTCCAGTATCTTCAATATACAAGTATTATGTTATAATAATTATTATATCTACACTTAAACACACCCACATCTAATGGTTAATGAACATACTGTTTCCGTGGATGGCAAATTTCTGTCTCACGAAACGATGATTGTTCAACACTCATATAACACCTTCAAAGGTGGACATTAAGATGTCACTATATTTATATATGATATTTAATATGATTATGTTTTACTTAAGCTTCTTTATTTTTCATTTATGGCATACCTTTATGGTTTCCATTATGGGTAAACGCGATATCTTCATTTAAGGAAGTGCAGACTACCGCCCCCTTAAAGTGATGTGATTCGTTAATGCCATATGTGGGACGTATATAGGATGTATTTAAAGATATTATATATGATGTTATACTGGAATTATAATATACCTCTATATAATTATTATTTCATTCCATTAATGTATGAGATAGAAATGAAAGTAGCGTTCATGCGTACGTACGGCTTACCGTCTCAATGGACGGTGCATTTCATTTCTAATCCTAAAATGTAATGTACTATTATAAGTACATATTTACAGTGGATATATATAAGGTATGTTACATATAAATGATGAATATAATTCTGGAATTAAAATATACATACCTCTCATTTAATTTTAATTCCATTAATATGACAAAGAAATGAAAGTAGCGTTCATGCGTACGTACGGCTTACTGTCTCCATGAACGGTACATTTCATTTCTTATCTCAAAATGTTATGTAATATTATAAGTACATATATATAATGGATATATATGTAATATATTACATCTAAATTATGGATATCATTCTGGAATTATAATATATATATATCTCTCTCATTTTCTTTTTATTCCATTAATATGACAAAAAAATGAAAGTAGCGTTCATGCGTGCGTACGACCTACCATCTCCATGAATGGTTCTTTTAGTTTTTTTATCTCCAAATGATATGTAATAGTATAAAATGAATATTTACTGGATATATATATGATATTTTAATCATTAATACTATTCTGAAAATTATTTACTTATAACTACGTGGGCAATCTTTTTTCAAAAAAGTTCATTTTTGACTCATGTACCAAACATCGGCAAAAACGTCTGATATGAAATAACATTATTAAACAATTATTATAACATTATAATATGTGATATGAACTGAATAATAATATATAAAGGAGGTAATTAGGCAATTATTAATTGACCAAAGTTTATTATTCAGGAATATAAAGAAACGAACAAGACATGTTGGACTTGAGGTAAGGGATAATACTCCTCTCTTTCTTTTTAAGTAAATTCTTTTATGTAATTCCTTTTAAAGTTCAACTTTCTTGTTATTGGGATGTTATTTTATATTAATATTACTGTATTTTTTATGTTCATGTGATGAGAGACCCTATTCTCTCTCATCAATCCATTTTGGAAGTTTTGAGTGGCGCCGTTAGGCTGCCGAATTTTCATAAGAGATCTAACCTCTCTCTTTCTTTTTAAGTACTCTCCTTTATGTCACTTATTTTAAGATCCTATTTTTTATGATGGGGGATGTTATTTTATATTCCTCTTTCTGTAAATTTTATTTTAATATGATGAGAGACCCTATTTGATCTCATCAATCCATTTTTGGATGTTTTAAGTGGTGATGTTAGGCTACTGAGTTTTCGTAAGGGATTATTCATCTCACTTTTATTCCCTTGAGATTTATACTACATTTTCCACAATTTCCTTTGAGTGGTGTATTTACTGCCCATTATTTTATTCATTGTGTAATATACATTATTTTATGAGTATTTACATCAATTTTGTATTGTCCTTCTTTAACGAGGTGTACGTTTCGAAAGATACCCATGTCGGTAAGGGAACCTTTCACCCTCCACTTTTTAAAAGACTTATTTTGTTGGGTCTTTTAAATTACATATTTTTATGTTGGGATATGTTCTCATATATCCTTATTGATGTAAATTTTATGTCCATGTGATGAGATACCCTTTTTTTTATCTCTCATCAACTCATTTTTATGTGACAACGTTAGGATATCAAGGGAACTTCTTAACCCAATTTCGATTTCTTTGGGTTCAACATGTAGTTATTGAATTTGTCATCCTTTGAATATGTGTGAATGACCATTGATTATTTTACACTTAATATCCACTTATATTTGTTGTATTCGTTTGTCACACATAATTATGTAATTGATTTATCCTTAAACCAAGGATACCATCTTTGTAAGGGACTTCGTCTCAATATCCTTTCATTGAGGCATATTTTGTTTTATACACAACCTTCTTTTATATGGTGTATAAAACCCTTTGACTTTTACGTTTATTCAAAAGTAATCTTTTTTATTCGAAGCATTTACTAAACGACAAAAGGGAATGTTTTTTTCGTATGTATGCAGCGACAACGACTTCTCCGCCGCCGTGACCATTATTTGAGTTTCAGCTTCCTCTACAAGCCATACCTTTTTTAAAAAGAATAATAAATACCATGTTTTACTTTCCTTTTATTTTGGTATTGAAAATTGTTTTCATAATGTTTTTATATCAATGTGTTTTATTGATATCTTGTGATTGAAAGGTGGAAATGTTTTGTTTCCATTATGAATGTTTTATGTGATACGATTATGTTGAGGTTCTTCAGAATTATTATGAAGACGGGTGGTTCCGTGATAGACTAAGGACGGGTGATCCCGATATAGCTCTCCAATGCATTGGGTAACGCGAAGGAGTGAAACGTTATGGTTTCTCCGAAGAGATTTAGGGAATATACTGTGATGGGTATTTCAAATGTAACCAAGAGGGTTACTCCCTATGTAAGAATCTTATGAATGCCTCAAGTTACCTTTATTTCATATGATTTCTATGATTTATTCATGATTTTATGAGGTATGTTAAAGTGGATATGTTTTATGGGTAATATATGATTTCATTATTTTGTATACATGTACTCATGTTTCCTTTCCATATTTTTATATCCCTTACTGAGATTTTTATGCTAATCCCATGTTTTTTAAATGTTTTACACAGGTCAAGGGAAGGGTACATGATGTGATGATAATGTCAAGGATGTGTCAAGAAAGAGTCCATGTTTTATTTTAAATATGTTTCCGTTGATGGGAAGAATGAATACTATCTTTTATATAACCACTTTGTCTAAATGTGGAATGTAATGCAAGTTTCATGATATAGTTCTCTAAAACTCTAAACCTGAAAAGATACTCAATGTGTAATCTTGTAATAACTCAAGATTAAGTAAGGTTTAAGGCTTGGGCCATATAATATATTTTTATAATTATGATTTTGTGTTATTATAATTAATGTTTATGAAATATCTAATAAGTACTTGTTGGGGTAATAGAAATTCAAATAAAGAAATTTAAAATTAATAAGAACAATATAGTTTGTAGGAATTATTGTGTTACATTAATTACCAAAATAAATATCACATAATAGTGATGTTTTATAATTTTGGTGTCTAATTAAAATGTTAAACTATTATCTGTAATGTCAAAATATGTGAAGAGTTCATAAAAAGACGTTAATGGTATTTTATGGTAAATATTATATACAAAAACAAATAAAAATCAAAAAAAAATTGGAATAGGAAAATGGGGATATGATATGGTCGTAAATTTCATCCATTTCGCATTATTTTGATAAACATCACCTTAAGATTGTATTTATATCTCTTTACTATTGAAGATAGTGTTTTATCGATTAAGGTTAAAATTATAAGACAAAGGGGTTAAAAAATAAAATTGAATAAAAATTATCAAAAATCAATACAACATTTATTTGTTGAAGGTATTTAGACCATAAAATGTGTGATATTTTAAATACTTTCCTCTTGGACACATATTTTTTGGAAAAATATTTATTATATTTAATTATTTTAAGTATTTTCCTGTGTGCATATTCCATTACTATGAATGGAAACCATCTATCATTTATTACTCACACTACCGTGATCCACCTATCATTACCAAAACCAAAATAATTTTCTTTCCAACTACACTATATAATATCGTGATTTGATTTTAATGTTCAATGACCATGAGAAGGGTCCTTATGAACGATTTTAAAATAGGTCAAACAATGATGTGTTCATTGTCCTACCCAAACACTTTCAATTTACTTATTTAACATTATAATATAAATCCACGATATTAATTTTGAAATATTAATATATTTAACCAAAATATAATAAAATGCAATTTATTATTATGGAACTGACACTATATTTCCTCTATTTTATCAAATGATTTTGCCTATGTGCGGACTACCACTTCCAGATCACTATAAAATCAGTCACCATCACCATCATTCAAGGATGATTAATATGATTTATTTAATTTTTATAAATGTTATTTTTGAAATATTTATCATTCTATAATGATAATATATTATTTAACATTATTTCCTTATATTATTAAGTAAATGAAAACAACATTTATTCATACATATGATCGACCATATCCAATAATATTCTAAATAAATTTTCTATACATAAATTTAATCAATTATTTTAAATATATTAATAATTAAAATATATGATATTTATATAATTATTAAAATTCTATGGTTGATATCAAAAACAAGGTACAATGATTACCAATTCCAAAAAAATCATCCATGAAATAATCAAATAGTTAACACCATTAAGGAAATATTAATTAATAGTTGTTGAGACATTATAAGTATATCATATATAATATTATAAGTATTAAAATTACTCTAAAATCTATTTATAATATATTAAAAAAATTATATTGGGGTTAAATTTCTATCAATGTATGTCAAATCTAATGTAAGGGATTTCTATTTAAGTTATTTTTAAATGAGATTATTAATGGATAAATATATATTAAGGGAAATTATGATGTTAATTTTTAATAAAAACCATCCAAATTAATTTCATATGGTTATTCACAAAATTTCAATCAATAAATTAAATTTACAATATTTGGATCTTCAATAGAGAAGGAAAATATTTTCATGAAGAACTATATTTGTTTCCTATTTGGTTGAGAATATTTTTCATCTTTACTATTGTTTTAAAACTAAAAAATTTATGAAGATTATTATTATTCTCTTATGATATATGAAATTTATTTTGATTTTTTTTGAAATTATACGAAATAATTTAGAATTATTTATCTTTTTATTTTCAAATGAATAATGTTTGAATTTTATTATAATATAATAATTTATATTTTCACATACTCGGTATGAAAATAATTTCCCATCGCCAGAACAAATTAATTCAATGAAGATTCTATTTCTTGTTTACACTGTTATTTATATTGAGCAAAAATTCCACAATTTTTTAAATTAAAAGTATTCTAAATGAGTTCAATAGAAATTAAATACATCTTTTCCATAAGAAATATTACATTGATTGTTTAATGGAATTTTACACCTATGATATTGACTTATTATTTTTCTTGTGAATTCAATGGGATAAGACCCAATAAACCTATCCTTATTTTTATCAAGTTTTTTATGAAAATGATGATGAATTTTTTCTTAACCGTATTTATTTTCTAGGGGTTATGATGATATATTTTTGAAACCCAATTCCTTTCATCAGGTACTAATATAATGATATGATGAATGGTTAGTTATCTTACTGCACACATATATATGTTTTTTAATATATTATTGGTAGGAAAATAATTATATATTCCTCTAACGCATTGTGAAAATATCCATATCTCATGATATAATAAAACACTAAAATTAGTAGTGTACCTAGTTAAGTTAAAAAATAATTCCTTATTATTGACTTTTGAGTGAACCCTGAGTAATGATATGATGACATTGCTGAGTGAAACCAATCCCTTGTGATATACATGGAAATTATCCTTGAAAAAAAAAATATTTTGTATAAATATTTTTATGAAAAATATATATTTATTATTTCAATGTTATTTTATCATGGCCCATTTTCATTTTTTCCTTTATGATTCAAGTCTTATTAACATCAATGATTTATTCCTTGAATCAAGTTTTTGATTAATGAATTATTGGGTTCAGTTTTCAAATTTTAGGATATTATGTTCATATCCTCAATCAAATTATATGATTAAAAGAACATTGATGTCACCATTATTTTCTATAATTGATAATATGATATCAGTCATTATTATTTATCCCTTTTAACTAATATATGATGAAATGTTTTCTTATGATATGTCTAAGAAATTTTCTACTTATGTTTTTCAATTTTTTTTATAATGTAGATCATTTATGCACCTATAGTTTATGTATCATTGTTTACAAAGACACTAAATGTATATGGATTTGAAGTAAAGAAAATGTTATGTTATGAATATTCATCTAAGAATATGTAATATATTTTAATGGAAATTATATTACACTATTGTAGGTAATATAGAATGCATTTTTTTGGGAAGATATGATTAGAAACAAAATTCACAATAAAGATCATCCAAAATATAAGATAATAATGGATATTTTTTGTGATTGATGGAGATAATTATTAATTGAAAATAAATTCATGTCTAGATAATATAATTTGGATGTAGTAATTTCACATATACACATAGTGGTAACATCATTGAATTATGGATATTAGTATTTGAATCTTTTTTCAGTTATGTACAATGAGTTGGTATATGATTTCAAACATGTATAAAAACTATTAGGGGATCAACATGGATTAATTCATCTATTCTTTACAAACCATTATAGATTATGATCATAGATTGAATAGGTTAAAAATGCTTTATATAGTAAAAATAATATGTTATATGTTTTATATACTATGAATGATTTTTTTTAAATGGTTTCTCACTATGATTATTATTGATAAAAATATTATTTCTAGTTTTATTAAATGATTATACCTTAAGGGAACTGTATTTACATTAAATGTGATGTAGAATGCAATTATTCTCCTCCTAATATACCTAATTTTAACAGAGCTAGAATAAAATATCTAATTTTTATTAAAATTAAATGTTACCATTATATTAAATATTATTTGATTTAAATTGAGAAATGGGGGATAATTGTCTAATTGAGTCATTCATGTGGCAACAAAAACCATTATTTTTTAGGTCTGTTAATCCAATATTTCATTAAAAATAAATTATTTATAAATAAGTGATATTTTTATTTTTCTAGTGTTTGGATTATGAAAAACATATTTTTAATTATAATTAATTTTATGGTGAATTAGATCAATAGTGGATTCTCGTTAGTAATATTAGTTAATTAGAAAAAACACTCTATGTCGTGGAATGAGTTCGGAATTATATTTTTCAATAAGTACACTCCTCTTAATATTCATACAAATTTGGTGATGGGATTCATTAATATAAAGAATAATTCCAACAAATCCATTAATACATATGAGGAAAATTCTACAAGGAATGTAAAATTCAATTAATATATTATTTTGGAACAAGAATTTATGTATGATTGATTCATTAATGGATTAAAACTATGTCTCCAAAGAGAATTATCAATAAGATACATTTTAAGCAATTATGAAATCAAAAGATTGTCTACTAATGTATAAATATAGATTATGGTTATTGATAAGTCACATGTTAATGATAATAAAATAAATATGGACTATGTTGGGAAAAAATCCCTCATGGTACCATTGAAGCATTTTTGAGGTGATTGTGTTTGTTGAAAAAGTGGACATCTGTGTTGTGATTGTTGAAAAAGAAAACCATGACATAAAAATTAGTTGAAAAAGGGTATTTCATGGTGGAATGTCGTGTTCAAGGGATATGGATAATGATCAATGTTGGATTCAAGAACGGGAAAAATGGAATGGATGATCTGGTGGCGGTACAAAAATAGCAGATACAAGGTGGTACCATTTTCTAGTGTTTGCCAACTTTTTTGGCCTAAAAATCGACAAATTGAAAAAAGTGGTTTTGGAAAAGGGACTTCTGCGCCTTTGTCGTGATGGAGAGGAAACTTGTGCGCCATACGTTTTTCAATATCAGAACAAAAAATATGGCAAAGGGAAAAGGGGTGCCCATGTTTTAGTGTTGGTCGCGCAAGTTACTTGTGTGGAAGATACATGCGCGTCGAGACTTGTGCACTGAGGGGACACTTGCGCGTCATCTAATATGGTGTCCAAATGCTTATATATAGAGGTTGAACCCTCCTCATTCTGCATGAGTTCAAAAGTTAGAGAAAATCAGAGCTCCCGTCGTGTAGGTGTGGTGGTCACGCGGAGTGGTGCTGTGGTCGCGCAAGTAGAAGTTACGCAGTAGTTGTTTGTTGTGCATCCAGAGTGATTTTGGAGAGGAAGGAATGGAGTCGCCCATGTTTTGAGTTGAATAAGGGGGTTTCGCGTAAGTGGTTTGGTGACACTTGCACGCCAGGTTTGGAAGAAGCACGACAGTTGGTGCTTGGAGTTGAAGAATCTAGCGTCGCGCAAGTGGTTGAGGTGAACATGCACGCTAGTTTTAAAATGTGCTCAGAGACTTGTGTTCCAGCTTAGAGAAGGGCACCATGTATGGTTAACGTAAGGTAGTGATTCAGGGATGTGTGGAATCTGGATGATTTCTCGATACCTTCGGTGTAAAGTGAGATTCATCTACAGGTGAAGGATGGACTTCAAAAGAGAATCTACATACAATAGAGGATGAATTCATTAGTGATAATGAAGAGACCTACAGGTCTATAAACTGTGAGTGGATCCATTCCAGAGAAGCGAGAAAAGGAAGAAAAAGAAGTTGATTCTCTCCACCAGCAGTGATCCAGAGAGAGAGCGACCCTTGGGAAAGTAGTGAGATGACCCTAATCATTGTAAGGGTAGAGAGACTGTGAATAGTAGTGATTTATCCCGAACTTTGTAAACAGCAGTGTTCTTTTAGTGATTTGGTACATCATCACATCACCGGTATATTATCCTTGGATGTATCCCAGTGAGGATGAACCAAGTAAAAAACGTTGTGTTAGGATCATGCTTTAGATTCAGTTTATATTTTTATGCAGGAAAGAGAGAGAAGAGATTCTTTCCTAATAGTGAAACAAGATCAATAGGGGAAGCTGTTTTAATCTATCATAACCTAATTCACCCCCCCAATCAGGGTATCTAACCTAGTGGACCTAATATACTAAAAAGAATATTATCTAAAAATAAACATGAATAGAATATGAATATATTTTATTAAGGCTCTATGTGTTGGATGAAACAAGGAGATAATTATTTTCTGGGGACTCGTAATGTATTTAATTTTAGAAATGAATGTTATTTATCCAATATATTCTAAAGTGATTTGATGTGACCAGTTAATGGAGGGAATAATGAGAAATATCAACATAATACACCACCCCACTGATATTTCAATTGTATATAGTATGGGAATTATGTTATCAAGTGCTTGAATGTAATTTTTAATGTAACATATAATAAAAAATAACCTCTTATTCCTATTGGTGATTAGAAATAACAAGAAATTAGAATTTATGATGTTAGGAAAAATTATGACGTGGTGAATGGTATACATTACATTAGGTTTATAACAACTAATTTATTATTTTATTTTTAATCTACCTACTTTTTTTATCGGAAGAATTTTATATGGGTATCCCATTTCAACATTAATGAATATTGATTTAATTAGAAATGAAATATATTAATGGTATGATAATATCTTATCATGTTTATTATTATTATCCATTTTATTATATTGGTAATTTAACTTTTGTAAATCAAATTATGATTCATCTATTTTAAATTTATGTTATTTTTTATGTAATGAATTTTTTATATGAAATCCATATCAATTGCTAAGTAATGTAAGTAAAATATAATATTCCACATAAACCTATTATCACTAATCAATGTGAGGTTAAATATTAAATTGCATTTTAAATTACATATATTATATGGGTTATAATTTTAATTGAAAATTAGTTTCTATCTCAGAATATTAGAGTGAAAATAAACACAAAATATATAACTAATTTATGGGAGTTTTCTTCTGATGAGTTGACTAGTCTTCATCTGAATCATGATGTTTTTTTTCAATAGAACTCATACCTGGTTATATTAATATTTCGATAACACAATATAAAATGCACTGTATTGAGTTGTATATATTGAATAAGAAAATAAAAGAGATTCTTGATAAGGGATTCATTCATCCATTTCAATCAATATAGGGTGGAACAATTCAGTTTTGGAGAATAGTTATGGATCAGTGTGTGTATAAATTTATTATATGGTACAAATAAGGTCACATAATAAATAGTATCCTATAATTTTTATATATGTTTTTTAGATAAATTATGACGATATCAGTATTCGTCCAAGTCGATATTGGATATGGATACTATTAATTAAGGTGAAAAATTAAATATATACCCAAGAAAACATATTGTAAAGGTTTTGAAGACTATGAAGTTATAATTACGGAAATCTAACTTATTAATTATAATGTCACCATCATAGATTTCATTAATATGTTCATTACAGAATAACATGATTAGTTTTTTTGTCATTTATAGATTATATTTTCTTTTATTCTAATAACAAGTCAGACCAACAAGATAACTTGAGTATTGGAATACATAACCTAAGGAATAAAAATGGTATGAAAAAATTACTAATTGTGTTTTTTAGAAAAATTATGTTATATTTTTGGGTTATTCAATCTCATGTGAACATATACTTGTAAATTCCAAAAAATAAAGAAGAATATGAATATTTCCAATACCAACAACAATGACAAAGACACATATTTTTATTTATCTATAGTTATATTGTTTGTTTTTTGTGTTTAAATACTCATTTTTATCTATATACTCATTATTTTACATTAAAATGGTGTTATATTTATTTAAAAATATGAATGTGTGGAACATTTAACAGCACTGAAGAGAAGGTAAATCATCACACTGGTGCTTACACTACCTAAGGGTAGAATGGGTTTGTAATCTATAGGTTTGAATCCTAAAATTTAATGATCGTATTCCTTATCCATAATAAATTGACGATAAATTATAGTAGAAGAAAATTGATTGTTCTTGAGAAAACATTTCTCAACTATGGATTCCTCGTTAGCTATATAATGATTTAAATTAATCATATGGTGAAGTTATCTTCAAAGAGAATGGATGGAAATATATATATTGATTATAAATTAATAATCTATATATTAACAAAGAAATATTTTGATATTTTCAATAGAATATTGTTTGATTTAAATGTTGATTATAACAACATATTACATTTCTTTCCTAAGAAAAAAACCATGGTGGAAAACATTATGAGATGAAAGCATAATGATATTTTTATAATGTTTAAGATCAAAATGGATCTAATATTTCATTCTTTGTAAAGGATAAACCTTTAAATATTTTTATAATGGTAGAAATATTATCTTCCTATAATGAATGTTCAAATATAAATCAATGTAATGATTTAAGAAACATATAAGGAAGAAATATTACTAAAAAGAAATGTGAGAATGGTTTGTGAGTTAAATATTTATTGTGATAGAACTATAAGGTTCAGAGATCATGTTAGTGTCTCATCTATATAAACATGGATGATGTTTCTATTTGATATTTCTTGTAACTCCCAATTCATTATGTATCATAAATAAAGGATGATATTGTTAGGTCAAGATATACAATGTATCATGGAAGCGGGGTGAATTGTGTCATATTAAAATCTTCCACAATTCATGCCTTAGACACCCACTGTATTTTATGCAGATTAGAATAAATTCTTCATTCTCTTATGAAAATATACAACCACTAAATATAAATACAGAATACATGTTTTTATATTTGTTCATGGCACAAGGATACCCTATTCCACTCCACCAAATACTCTCTCCGCGATCTTGTTGAATTTCACTGGTTTGTTCCTCTTATGATATGATCAAATTTGCACAACTGAGTGTCGGAAAATGACACAATTACAAGACTAAAAATTGTCTTCATGTTATTTTACAGGGATCCAAATATCCATAGACTTGATTAAGATGCTAATACTCCACCACATCTGAGTACAAGGAATTGAGAACTCAAATAAATCAATAGAGAATGATTTTTTTGTAATGGTTTGAATTTTCACAATTGTTGTAGTAAAAAATTGAAAATAGATTGGTCTTCTTCATAAAAAACCATCTTCGATATTGAATTTGTTTAAAATAAACTAGTTGAAAAAATAAAATTGATTGAATACAAAAACAAAACATAACAAAAGAAAACTAACAATAGAACATGATAGAAAGTGTATATCTACAAAATATTGTCCTTTAATCAGAGATGATCTCTTTTTGTAGCACTATGAAAATAATTTCAATAATGCAGTAGTATATCACATATAGAGAGATATATTCTAATAATGAATATAGAGAAGATGATATCTTGCCTCGATAATCCAGGTCTGAACGAATAGACTGGTTGATTGTGAAAATTCAAATTTCAATTAACTGGAGAGTCATAACATCCCTTGAAAATAAGAATTATATTCTTTGACAAAGCTGATTCTTTGAATCAATCAAAAAAATACATGAATAAGACATCAATTATGACATAACCATTGTAATTATCTCATATTGAAAACACATCATAATGAACTTCAATGTTCAGAACAAAACATAGGGTTGAACTTCCTAGCATAGGGTTACTTCACATGCAACGTTACATATCCATACATTCATTTTATGTAACATAGAGAACAATGAATCATATGTTTAATGATACATACATGCATCATTGTCAGTATAAAATACCTAACATAGAATTAATGAACCATACAATAAACATTCTTGATCATAGCGTATGAAACTTGAATCCATACTCCAATGTAGGGTAGCTGATCCACACACTTTCTGATTCTCGCGCATAGGGATGTTTTTCTAAACAAAAACTATTTAGTGTAGAATAAGGATATTACTATATGAAAACAATATCCTTTCCAACATAATTTATTGATTAAAATAGTGATTCCAATTTCATTTATAAATCTAAAATTAATAAACAAGATATAAATTCATATATTGTCACATGATGAAACAACATTATAAAACAAACAATGGTATTTTTGTTCATAAAAATCATCATAAATCAAAGAGTATTGTTAAGAAAATAAATAACCTATAATATCCCACTTTTTGATGATCATAAAACCCATAAAACATTCCTTAAAAAAATTAAATAAAATATTGGATTTATTTAACAATAGGTAGATATAATAATTTTGTGAAAATTATTATTTCACAGAATTATTTAGAAAATGAAAATTTGAAAATAAAATGTTTTAGTGTCCAAATATTCACTCTATCTCCACATATACGGTTTTATTCCAAGTATTCTACCTATTTTTAGATATAAAAAATACAGTTGATCAAATTATAAATAAAATAAAACAAAGCTAATATAGAACATAACTGATAAATGAATAGTTATGAATATGTTAAAAAAAGTGACTGGTCATGAAGTATTGAACAGAAATAGAGGTAAATAAATAGAGATATGAAAAAACTGAAGTTAATTTAAATATATATTCCAATTTTATATTACAATCTAGAATCAAAATTGGACTTCTGTATGAATGGATTTAGAGTTCAGTTTCACAAGGAATAATGGGTTCTTATAGATGTTGAATTGCAGGAACCAAACTATTTTGATAAATCTACATCAACAGTTGGCTTTAGAAGTGGTTGTTGATTACTTCTATCCAATGTTGAATCTTGTTATGGGAATAAATTCAACAGATAATTCTCTCACAAAAATTTATCTTTATAAACTCATTCCTAGCTGCATTAGACTAGATGAAAGCGTTAAGCTTCTCCTTAACATGATTAATCAATGGTCCCAAACAAGATTCATTTGATGTAAACTAACTCACATGTTGCCTTTGTTTCAGAAACAAATCATTCAAAGGAATTTTATCACATTGAAGACTGTGTCATGTTTCATTGAATTCATCCAAAACAGTAGTAATTGCCTCAAAATACTTGAGCATCTCTAGTGGTGCCTATTGAGAAGGGGTAGATGCTCTATTGGTTTCCATGACATACTGAAACTATTTGTTAATCATTACCTTAAACTCATCAAACTCTTTCTTCATTACAAACTATTTCTTTAAAGAACAAAATTCACATGATATCATTACCATCATCTTATATATTATAATGTTCTAAAGGTTGAGATGTATAAATTTTTTTAATATTTTTTGATCAAATTTTTTCCTTCTTTCCATGTTAGCAAGAATCATAAAATCTGTCATTGTCTAACATAATACTAGGAAAATAAGAAACTAGTTGTTTCATAGATAATCTATGTAATGAATTAATATTATAGTGTCAGAGTATTCTATGCTAGATTTATGATACATTTGTCTTAGCAGTTAAACAATTCAATTTGTGTTTACAAAAGGAATTTAAATCCAATGTATAAACATTTTTAATTCTAGTTTCTTTAATTATATGTATCTAATATTTAAATAGAAAAACATAATTGTTAGAAAATTCATCCTAAAATCCATCATCACAAAGTTAATAAATACATATCAAATTGTGAATTAACACTTTCACATATAGTACATTATTGATTGAGATAGTCTTTGGGTCTCCAATAGTTCCAACTGAAATTATTTTTCCATTCTCATTGTCACCAAATGTGACAAGGAATCCATTAATTTGATTCAATGTTTACAAATTTAATGGATATCTACTCATATTCCTAGAATATCCACTGCCCATATACTATCTCAATTTTTTTTCATGTGTCTTGTTATCTACAAATTTTTTTAAACATATATCTATTTTGGTACCCACATTGTCTTTGGTCAAATAGTGTTAGCCATGAAAGATATATAAATAAAGGATTAATTTTGTGTTTCCATAGATTATATTTTAATAATTATATAAACTCTTTGAAATAATGTCTCATTTAGTTCCACTAATTCTAGAAATTATTAAAAAATAAATATTTGTTACATGCCATTTTTTTCAAAAAAATAATAGGATTCATTTTTTGAATTGGGGAAAAAGTAATTCTTATACAGTTTAAATTTTTCACCCTTACATCCTATACCAAATCATTCCTATTTAATAACATTATTTCTAAGGATTTAATCTATGAATATTTCACCTTTAGTAAAGACAACATCAAAACTCCTATATGATTCTACTTGATCCTATAATGATTTGATCTTCTTATCATGGTCAATGTAGATTGATATAGATTAATTAAAATTTTCATGTAACTATTGATGATATTTATGTAGAGAATATATTTCACGTAAAAATCATTTTTAATGTTAATTAAATATTTTTTCTTCTTTAACAAAAAATCATATTTTTCTTCTATCATAAAAGAGTAGGTATCAAATTCTTCAATTGAGAAACTTCATATATCAAAATCAACAGTGTTGCAATTTTTTCCCTTTTCATCTTCATACTTGGAAATAAAAAAAATATTAAAATTGAGATTTGATTTGTCCTTCTGTGAATCATATTTTTAAGGACATATATTGTCTTCAAACGATATTCATGTAGCTTTCATTTCCCATTTTATATTATGCTCATAAATTATCATTTTTCAGATATATTTATTCTGATCATTTCCATTCAGCATTCAGTTGTGGGTAATCAAGTCTTATATGACCAAATTTTTTACATTCATAACATTTGATATTATTTTGACAATTACTCATCCTTCGTGAAGGATTTTTTGAATCCTATTTTATTATTTTTGAAATTGATAAACTTTTTGTAAAGTTGAGCCTGTTACATTTCAGAATATGATGAATTTAAATTTTCTTAATTTTTTACTTCTTCCATTGTTGTTTGGTTGTGTTTCTAAGATGTTACCATTTGCGATGTATTCACCTTTTCCACAATTATTATATTATATTTTATCATTATATTTTATTTCAACTTCATACATCATCAATTTAACAATTAATTCTTTAATTTTTAGTTATTTGATAGGCAGTGATTCTCTAATAGAAAATATATACCATTCCATTTTAAAAGGTCTACTCTTAGTAATTTAAATTCTTGATCAGATTGTTTTTGGGTACCCCAAATATAGTAATAATGTTGATAATTTTCGTAAGTCTTCAATTCATCTATGTGATCCATTCTCCATCAAACATCATAAATGTGTCAAATTTCAGCTTAGGTACAACATATCTCATTTGAATTACAGTAGTTGTTCCTTCATAAGAAACTAAAATAGTCTTCCAATTTTTATATGTAGTTTTACATTGAGATCCATGCTAGAATTCATCTTTTATGAGACCATAGATAATAAAATTCATAGCTTTTGAATTTATATCATTTTTGGATTTAGTTGTAGCATCAAAGGTTTTCTATTTCACAAGTAATGTACATGGGGTAGTAATCTATTAGTAAACACTAAATCCATGATTTTATAGATAGATAATCATTCATGATTTCCAAGATCCATAATTTTCATCATTGAAATATGGAGAACGAACCATTGAAATTGTTTCTCTAAGATCAACCATTTCCATCTCTCTATAGATCATAAACCTTTCATCATGCAATAGATTTTTCAAAATATCTACTATGATACAAATTGTTAGTTTAGAATAAAAATGGGACTAACAAGAGGGGGTGTATGGGGTCATATCAAATTCTTCAACATTTCTTGCTTTAGACACCCATTGTATTTTATGCGTATTAGCAATTCTTTTCTTTCTGTTATGAAAATATTCTTTAGATAAACAGAAATAAAGAACAAAATATTTTATAGTGGTTTAGGGAGGAAATATTCACTAATCCAGTCCTCCAAATAATCTCTCGGTGAGATTATTGAATTTCACTAGAATGTTCCTCTTACCACAAGATCAATTTTCCACAATTGAATGTATTATGTTGACACCAATAAAAGAAAAAAAACCCAAATAGTTTTTTATAGGGAAGAAAATATACACATCTTAGTTTTACAAGATTATAATCCCCCAAAAATGAGTATGAGTATTTATATGCATAAATAAATCAAAATAGATTTATTTGATTCAAAATGGATTCTATTTTCAAAATTGAAATAATTAATAATTGACTGTAGATTGATATTCTCCTCTACAAAAAAATATCGTGAAGAATGAAATAGTTGGAAGTGATCCATTTGAAAAAATATCTTCAATTAAAAATAGAAAAAAATAACACTAGAAAACTTACAGTTGAACAAGATAGAACATGTATATCTCCCAAATGTAGTCATTTAATCAGAGTTGTTTGTTTGTTGTACCACTATGAAAATTATTTAAATAATTCAGTCATATATCAAAAAGATATATATATATTCATAATAAATATATTGAAAAGATGATAGGTTTCTTTGATAATCTATATCTGAATAAATAACATGATTGATCGTGAAAATTCCAATTTCAGTTAACTAAGATAGTCATAACTCCCCATTGAAATAGGAATTATTTTCGCCAATAAACCCAGTTCTTTGAAAAAATCAATACATTTATTGAATCAATCTTATTTGCTGACATAACCACTCCTGCAACCTCGAGTTGAAAATATGTCTTGAAGAACTTTTCCTTTGAGATCACAATGTAGGGTTGAACTGTGAATCATAGGGTTCCATCACGTAGCATAGGTTACCTTCGCACATAAGTATTCCTTGTCCATAAATTAATATTTTCTTAACATATGGAATAATGTAGTGCATGGATGATGATCCATAAATTTATCATTGTTAGCATAAAATTTCGATTTTAGTATAGATGAACCATCTGTTCAATTTTCCCGAATGCAGGGTATAAACAGTGAATCTAGAATCTAATTTAGTGTCACTGATCCATACACATACTGATTTGCGCATGTTGGTATGTTGTTCCAAATGAAAACTAATTATTGTAGTGTAGGGTTGATACCGTATGCTAAAATTACCCTTTCCATCATAAGGTTGGCATGAAAAAAATGTTTCAAGAATCATTTGATAATGCTAAAAACATTATAAAAATCTAAACTCTTGAAAATCTCACCTAAAAACATCATTAGAAAACAATCAAGGTTATTTGTAAGCATAAAAATCAATATAAATGATATATTATTGTTGATACAATACATTCTGAGTAGTTGAATTAATAAATATATATATATATATATGTGTGTGTGTGTGTCTATATTTATAGTGGTAAAACATAATGCAAGACATTAAAATTATGTTTAACAATTTATTATATGCACGAAAGATAAGTTTGAGAGTCAAAATTACAAAGGGATCCATATCAATTTCCCATACCAAAATTAAAATTGGAAAACATCACCGTTGATTTTATTATCATGAATCTTAAAACATCTAATGGCCTTATTATTATTTGGGTCATTTCACAACACATTATGATGTAATCACATATCAATTCAATCAGATAATTGGTCTGGTATGATGAGCATTACAAGATGTAAATTAAAGATGTGGGGATATTACATGGAGTAATACTCTCAATTATATCTAATGGAGATTTGTGATTATCTCAATGTTATTAAAAGGTCTTCATCATGAAATAGATATGGAATTTTTCTAATGTAATATGTATTATAAAAAAATTATTGGTAGTATGGGATAATTATTCTATACTTTGGGTATACATTGAGATTTTATTCTTATATTTTCAAATGTGATAGGGATCAACACCAACCTATTATCAGAATTTCATATAAAAATTTATTTCTCTCAATAATTAAATTAGATCATTACAATTCCCACAATTTATGAAATCTTCGAACTCAAACATGTTGAGATGAAGTTGGATAAATAATGAAATTGGGACCTGATATTTCCATTGGAATATGAAATATTTTTACTGTTATTCCAAATGATATCCTAGAATCTCATAGTAGATATAAATTCTATGATGAAAATAATTGGTGAGATATGGAAGTCATGTTTAGTGATATTGAATTTCTTTGAATTTCAATTAGTATTAATGTTTTTATAATATGAAATAATGAATATCTTATCCCATGTATATTTGTTTATTCAAGATTTTGGTTCGACAAGGTTCTATAGATAATCTCATTGTTCTTTAACTATAGCTCTCTCATGATTAGGATGTGATCTATATAACTCTCATAAGGATTTACATTCATCATCCATTTACTGAAATTAGAGGATGTAGAAATGAAATATAATTTTATACTATGAAATAGAACTAATATAAATATTGGATCATTAACATAGAGTAATACATAACATGAATATTCAAGTAGTTAATAATTACTGGATGAATCAAAAATCCAGATAATATTCATGCGATCTAAAAAATGGGATTAAAATTATGTATCCCCCTTTAATTATATCAAAGATATTTAATATCAAAGTTAATCATTTAATGGGGGATTGAATTCAAAACACAATGATTTAAATATCTATTTATGTATAATTTTTTTATATCATATTGGTACATAATTTTGAGATTCATTCGAATTATAGTATAATATAGAAAAACTATTTGTTAATATTTTCAATTAATCGTTTTCTATTAAATTAACATGTAGGAATTTCGTTAGTTGAAATATTTAATATATATTTATGGATCGAACTCAATATAAATTTATTGATTAAATAGTATTATGTTTGAAGTCAATTTTTAGTACAACCATTTTAGGATTGAAAAATAATTATTCTTTAAAAATAAATTTTGATATTTTTTGTTAAAAAATGTTAAATTTAATTTTAATATCCTCTGGAAATTTAATTTGTATAAAATGGATTCCTTATTTGTAACTAGTCAGTTGAAAATTTTTAAATATGTCCCTCCAATTTTTTTAGTAAATATAAATAATAATTGTGAGAAATATTTTTCACCTCGATAAGGATAAAATATATTGGTAGAAATTAATACTATCGGATCAGACCACGAAATATCCAAAAAACATAAATTTATCTTATTGGATTGTATTATTTTGGCCATGATCACCCATGTTTCAAAAATCTTGAAATTTAACAAAATTTTCCATTGATAAAGACCTTAATATTATATTATGTAAATGGAGATTCCAAAATTAGATTATTCTATTTTTAATATCTATTATTTGATAACATAGGGATAATAATATTTTTTGAATGAAAATAATATATATATTGAATATATTTAAATTTATTTTTGAAAGGTAATTTATTTTCAATTTGTATTTATTGTATAATTACCTTAAATTCTTATGTATCACTGATTCAGTACATATTCAAGTAATACAAAAATAAAATAATTAATTTTAAATATATTTAAATTAATATAATTATATTAATTATTATGGTGTAAAACATATATTGATATGCATAACATGTTAGAGATTTATTGGATGTTTATATTCAAATTCCACTTCTAAATTTTTTACATTCTTAGTGAATATATGTGAATAGTTATTAAAATGAATTTAATAAAATTTTATGTGAAATAACATATTTTTAATTGATTTAATATAATTAAAATTATTAAAGAGTGCCATAGGGATGTGGTACAGTTAAATATTTCATCACATTACCAATTTTCTTACATTTTTTAATTTAAATTAATATTTATAGCTCTTTAGTATATAAAATATTATTTCCACGGTTAAGGATAATATTTTTAACGAAGGTGAATAAAAATGATAATGTTTAAAATTTTAATTAAATATGTATGAATTTGATTTGTTAAATTTATTAGAAAAATAACATTATATTATATTGGATCATTGTTTTCCTTGGTTATACTAGAATGTGAAAAACTTATATAGTAAAACAATTTAACTAATTTGAAGTGTTTCCTTTCCTTCACTATAAAATGGAAACTCCTCTCTTATATTTTTTACCTATGATTTTTATAAAATAATTTACAAAACCCATGAATTTCATCTTATAATTTTTAATATCCAATAATTATATGATTTTTTTTCTTAAGAAACATTCTATGGATCTTTTAGGGGGGATCTAAATGATATCAATGGATGAATAGGTAATCACCCTACATAACCTCTTCTAATTTACTTCTTCTTATAAATCGTATATGTTAGTGTTAATAATCATTGAATAAAATTTTTAGTATCATTTATATACTGAAATTTAATTATTATTTTTCAATAACTTTAATCGACACATTATTAAATCAAATATGAAGGTAATTTATTCATCGTTCATACGAGTGGACTACCGCCTCCTCAAAGAATTATGAATCATTTTCAATCACCATCATTCTCGGTTGATTAATATGATTTGTGTAAAGTTTATATATAAAATTTATTATTTCATTATGTGATTTTAATGATAAATAGAAAATTAAATGAATGATTATTTGTATGTACGACCTTCTGTATCAATAAATGATGTGGCCCATTTTTCATTATATACCATTCATTAATGATAATAATTTTTTTATAATATCTCTATATGATATATATATATATCATAATTAATATTCGGGATATTGGGTACCGTGATCAATTAATAAGTATGAGAACTATCAAACTGAAAGATACATGATAAAAATGAAATAATTAACACCCCAAAAAAATCATTAAATATGGATTTAATAAAAAATGGTTGTCCAAATGTTATAGGTATATAATATATGGTTTTATAATTATATATTTTCTAATTGTATAGTTTCTTAATAAATTTAAATTTATTAATTTGGTGATAGATTTATTTTGTAGAAATCGAATCATGTTGTATGTTATTTGTGTTTCTATAGAATTTTAATTAGGATTTTCTATTATTGCATTTACATTAAGAAAAATTATATAAATTTTATATGATAATTGATTAAATTTTTATATAATCTAGTAATTCCTCAAACTATCATTTAATTGTATAATTATTCACTCTTTGGTACCTAAAATTATCGAGATATTTTTTATAACAAAATAAGTCATTAATTTCAGTTAAGTCATCAATATTTGTCTTACATGTACATATTTATTTAATAAAATGAATGACCTTTTTACTCATACATTATTATTATATAAATAAATTTCATCTTACAAGACATTATAAATAAATTTGTCAAAGGAATATGATTTTCAATATCTGAATGAGTTATTTTCTTTACTTTTTATTGAAAATGTGAGAGGAATCATTATTTTTAACAAACACTAAATGAATATAATTTTGTACCATCATGAAATATAAATTAATAAAATAATATTATACATTTATAAATGTTTAATTTCAAATAAAATAATTTCTATAATTTCATAGAAATTTTTTTATTTTATATAACAGAATTAGAAGAATTTATTTCCCTGATGAAATATTCCAATGATAATTAAGTAAATTTTCATCTATGAAAACATATTTTAATGTTTATCATGTTTATTAGTGATAAGTTATATATATATATATATTACCTGTAATATTTATATATATTGTATATGATTATTAATTTATATTTATGAGACTCTTTTACTTTAAACTGGTTTTAATGTGTTGTTTGGAAACTTGTTTCCATTCCAAGGGTTATGTTATGATGATATTATCAAATTTTCATAATCTCGGGTCACATGAGTTTATGGTTTTTATTAGGGGATGGATGCTCCAAGAATAATATATCTCTTCAATGTATTAGGAAATGATTGATATCTCCTGAAATAATATGAACTGTAATTATGATTGAACCTAATTCTGTAATGGTATTTCATTAATACAATCATCTTAATATTGAATCATGTCTAATGATATTATGGAATAACGGTTCGATCCCTACCCACTAATATAATCATAGTATTTTGATTTGAATAATTATATGATATTATCAACTTATGTATGTTACAAAACTTATATATCATCCCAATTAAATTTTGTCATTTATCTTGTTCTATGATTTATTTATAATTCATATCTTAAAAAATTACATATTGTTTTTCATTACTGATTTTGATGATCTATTATATATTTTTTATTTTATTCAAATGATATTCTCATGATCTCATAACCTTTTTCTCATGTTATATTTAATAGATAATTGACATCTATCTTGGATTCCCTTAATGTATAGTTGAACTCACCCCATATTATGTTTTATTTCACCATTATATAAATTAAACATTTATATATGGTATTTTAATAATTTTTATATTTGTTATTATCTATGTGAGATATGATGGGAATTTTTTATTTACTGATTATTTATGTATCCATTTTTTAAGTGAAAAAATAATTACAGTTATACAATGGATCGTAATGTCTTATCATGAATAATAATCTAACAGGATTTAATATTTATATATGAAAATATGGTATGTTTTTTATGATAGTGAAGAGAGATAGTTTGGAATTAAAATTAGATGAGTGGAAAATGTTAACTTTCCATTATGAACGAATTTGGGTTATACGTAAGGTTTAACATTAGGGTTTAGAAAACCATCTATTAATCATGTATCCTTCTTAGAGTATCTATAACAGTAAACATGATCATGAATCATGGTTTGAAAACCATTTTTCTATGTCTGTGATTTAGCATTATTAAATTTTTAGAGCATCTCTCCTAGTTTCATCAATTTTTAGTAAACATTGGGTAAACTGTGTGATAATAATTACACTCCAAAAATCTATTAAAATCCTAGAAAAATCAACTAAGAATATATACAATGAAAATTGACAAAAAATATATATAATATTGTATATTTATAATGGTGATGTGTGCCTAATTTTGTTATTTATAATTAGAAGGTTGGAAACTCCTGAACAACTCCGTAATTCACAAGAGCACCATTTAATTGGATTAGATAATATAGATCATTATTCATATTAGAGTCATTATATATCTAACATTTTTTACAATTATGAATATTCAAATCACTCAAGGGAATATAGAAATCATCTCTTATTAGTTCCTAAGGTAAAACTTATTCATCCTGATATAACTATCCTCAATATCCCACAAAAGAATAAAATTGAAAATGGTTAATTTATATTTTGTTTTATATGATATAAATTTAAAAAATAAGTTATAAATTGTTGAATCTGATAGGAATATGAAAAAATGGTGAATAATTTCACCATCCAATTCACAATCAAATCCATAAAACTCAAAAATGGAATTTGGCACATCCATATTGTGAATGCTCTATTAAAATATTAAATCATCCATTTAAATTATAATGAATACATATAAAAGATACGAGGATTGAAAGGGATATAATTAAAATTATTTTTACATTTAGAAATAAAAACCAAAAAACCAAGGCATTCACAGTCAAAAGTGGTTAGGTAAACCTCTTCCATTATTCCCTATAATGATTTAGTGGCCCTATCATTATTAAAGGATACTAGGCCACATATGATCTCACTTTATACAACCACGTGACTTGATTAATCTAGTTATTATTATATGTATTGATATCGAATCATAAAATAATACAAGGGATAAAAACTACATATGAATGCATTAGATTATTGAAAAAGAAAAATATATGGATATAAAGTAACCACATCAGTAGGAATAATCATGGTGTCCATATTTACCCTCTGGGTTTCATCAACTAGTGATATTGATTTGTTTGTTAATAATCGCATGTCAATAGGTTATCGATGGACTATGGAATGTGATTCATAATCCATTTTCCCCTATAATTATCCACTAATATGGGTACAAAACCCCTTCCCCTTGATAAGTCAATTATTTATGTCCAACAAGAGTTCTAGTGGGGGTATTATCATTGTGAAAGTTAGTTATGGTGGCTCATGAAAACATTATAAATAGAGAATCATGTGTTTCCCAAATATTCTGTTCTTATCAAAATTCTAAAACATGTGGAAAATTATATATGGATGGTTTATAAATGGAACCAATTCCTTTCTAGTAGATTTAGCATCCTCCTCATTAGTGATGCCTAATTCCATCATATTATGTAATT
Organism: Viscum album; assembly: GCA_963277665.1. Taxonomy (NCBI): domain Eukaryota; kingdom Viridiplantae; phylum Streptophyta; class Magnoliopsida; order Santalales; family Viscaceae; genus Viscum; species Viscum album. The sequence continues at coordinate 1,435,614,755 of OY728141.1, forward strand.
TTCATATGTTGAGGTTATGGATATCATTTAAGTATACATATATTTCCATCACTCTAATTAATTCCAATATACATGAAGTTTGGATTTTGATTTGAATCATACCATCCACTTATATTACCAATGTTATTATTATGTTCCCATTATATGGGACTACCAATATGTCCCTAACATAAACATATTAGACCATTTTTTCAAAAACATTGATATTCTTCTAATAGATAATATATAAAAAATCATCAGTATATACTACAAATGGACTTTTGGAAGTCTATGGATTTTTATTTTTTATAAATTTCATTTTAATATCATTTTATAGGGGGTTGACAACATTGTTGAAACCATATTTAGTACCTTATCATAGGATAATTGTGTGATGATCCCTCAATTTTAAGATGATGTGAAATTGTATGCATATTTTTCATGAAGGAGTATATTTTTTAGTGCTTTTATCAACATATTAAGACAAATTGTTAACCCCCAATTTAAAGTATAGGGCCAAACATTTCAGCACCTTAGGGTCACAATAAAAATAATTATTAGTTTATAATGATATCTAAGCCCTTGTTTACCACAATATAAGATAAATTATATTGTATGAGGTTCAAATATTTATTTAAGTATTTTTTCCCTTTTGGGACATAATGACCCAAAATATGAAAACACCTAAATAGTTCATTCCTTACATACAAATATAAATAATTTCATAGTGTGAATTTAGATTGAATCCAACTATCATGTAATGTCATATGGGTATGTTATTCTTATACAAATCACTATTTATCCAATGCACTAGAATTAAATATAACATACCATGATTTTATGATTTGTCTTCATTATATCAATTTCCAAAATCAATGTTTTTTATTGGGAATGATCATAAAAATGAGATTCAAACTATGTGTATAAACTCAATAGTAATAATTACTTCTCCCATATATTTGATAATTTCATGAATCAAGTCATATCCAAATTAAAGGATTAATTATCCATATTATAAATTTTTTTCAATTAAATTATCAAAAATAATAAATTTCACCTCATACTACCAGCAAAGGAAAAAAAAAGTAATCCCAAATGAATAATTAGGCCTTCCATTTGAAGATGTATAGTAGAAGATTATATATCATCCTCGATGCTAGCAATGATATCCTAAAAATTTATCCTATGTATTGGTAGGCCTTCATGAGGAATTTACTTGTAAGAACATCATTTTTTCATGTGTCATCGTGACCCAAGTTCCACTCATAGGTGTCCTAAATCTTGTTATCCACATGGCCTCAAGTGAGCCCCCCAATGTGCTAGAAGTTTCCAACTAACAGTAAGAGCCTAGGGTGTGTTTGTGGGCATACTATTACCTCATTTTATATTAGAGAAAAATATATAATAATTTGATTATTTTAAGAAAAATAAATAATGTGATAGAATAGTGGAAAAAACTCTATCAAGAAGACTAGTAAACCATCATAGAAGAATCAGTCATAAAAATTATAGAAATAAAAAATTACCACAAGATAGAAAATGAATCAACTAAAAAATATAATAATAATTTATTTCATTTAACCAAAAATGAGAAACAAATAACACTCAGTAGAAGGAAATTCAAGATATTTGAACGAATAGAAATGAATAAAAATCTAGGTCGGTATCCCAAGATCATTATCTTCCATCTGGAACCAAAATCCAACCTAAAAAATGAAATCATGGTTAGGTGTCTGAAGTATTTTTCTTCCCATTTTTAACACCTACATGCATATAATCTAAATAGGTACAATCATCAGCTCAGATATGAAGTGATAATAATCTAAGTATCCCATCACTGATGACTTCTATACCATCCAGTCTGTGAATATAATCATAATTATTGAAAAATTATACAAATCTAAAGTAGTAAAATAATGTTAATACACAAATTCCTACTTCAACCTCAACTAGTATGTCTACAAACATGTAATCATTAAATTAATTAATTTGACTTTTGTTTATGTAAATATGTAATGTGAGGTAAACTAGAAGTTACTCTATATCATGCTAAGGATTATAATAACAGATCTCATGTGTAATAAGGAATTTTTTAAGGATTATAATAATTATATTATACCAAATAATAACTAATGTATCATTTAATGTAAATAGTAATGAGGGTCGACAGTAATAACGAAGCCATCGATGACCTCTGGGGTCGATCCATCTCAACAGTAAGATGTATCCTACCTATAAATGGTCTAATTGTATTTATGGTTAATCACCGATGGAATTAAATTGTTATAGATTATAACTAAGTACAAGGATCTCATCATAGGTAAATGGGATAATCATAACTATTCCCAATGGAGTGTATCCATGGAAGCACATCTAAAAATAAGTTCAGTTGTATCAAAGGATTATATCCCTGGAATCCAAATATTTCGATGATAGTTATGGGATCATAAGATGTCATGTCGGGAATCCATCGGTATACAATAACCATGATATAAGATGGTATCTCCCTTGGATACTAGATCCATAGATAAAAATGGTGTCCTATGAGTTCTCAGGTAATTCCCTCAAAAAACTGAGTTTGGATCAATTATGACCAATCTTATAATGATGAAATTGTCTATATTCAATATTCACCTTATAATTATATCATTACGTAGTTTAGGAAATTTAACTCATTCATTTTTATAAGTCTGTTGGTGCATTCCAATACATTCCATATTAGGTTTAATGGAAAAATATGAGATGAAACCATTTAATACATTAATTGCATATTAATTTATTAGGTGCATTCTATTAATGTTGATAATCATGAAAAATATTAACGAGGATATGAAAACATATTCAATTGATTTATAATTAACTAGGAAAAGTGATATTTGTAAGCATGCTCTCCAATTAACAATTTAAAAGATAATAAATTAATTAGAACACTTACCATTTAAGGGAAATGCAACTTCTATAATATTCAAGGTAATGTAATTTATAAATTTGAAATTTATTTGGATTATGTGTGATTACAATAATCAAGGTCAAGAAGCACACCAGAATGGTGTCATAGATAAACCAACTTGGGTTACCAAGGCACATGTAAGGAATCATCCTACTTTGGGTGTAAAGTATTGAGGTATCATACTCCATCTTTATAGTGAACACGTATAGGATAGGAATCAAAATCAATGAATAAAGATTATAATAATAAAATATGAATTTAACATGCAAGGGTTGATGAAATTGACATAAAAATAAAAAAGTAAACTTTTTTTAATTGAATTCCATGTTGAGTGAGTCATAAACCCCCTATATCATGACAATATCACCCACCTCATATGTAATAACCCTATTTTAGACTAGATATAATGAAAAATGAAAATTGTATCAATGTAATGAAAATAGGGCATATTAGTATATATCAAAATATCATCGTTTGGAGGAATGAAAATGATAAATGTAGTAAAAGATATGAATCTAATATTGGTGTGCTTCAAAATTGACATGAGAATCTTGTATCAGAGACTGGATCTTGAAGAAATGGAAATTAAAATGTTTAATCTCAAAGTGGGTATCTAGTGAATGAGAGGTGGGAGGAGCTGAAGGATTCATTCAAGATAAGGTCCTTCCATGTTATTTTTAGAACAATGTTTAGAATTTACAAAGTGTATATGTTCTTTACCCATCTTGAAATGCTCCGGTTCTTTTGACTTGGGAAAATCACTTTACATGGTGTGAAGGTTCCCGTGGGACCATTACACTTCGTGTAATTGATATACATTTTGTATTCTGATTAAACAACCAATAATTGGCCTATATCCAAACTATATACATCATTCTACATCCTTACTAAAACAACTCTACCAGAAAACAACCTTACATTATTATCTAATCCAAAAATATAACATTGCATGATATTAATGTGTAAATTAAATTCATTCATACCTAATTGAAGAAAGAGTTTCTTAAATTCCACCTGCCATAAAGTAAATTTTCCCCAAGTTCACATTTCATGGGTAAAAAAATAATGGATAAAAAAACATCAGTAACTGATTATAAACATTGGAATCCATCTCCCAGGTCTTCTCATGTACAATACCATGCTTCTATAGCACCTACACTGATGGGACATATTATCCATGAAGATCATTCGTACTCCACTCAAAAATTTTTTAGGTTAAAATTCAACAGAAAAATCTCCATCTACCTTAACATTGTTGGGAGAAAAAGTATGGGATGGGTCAGCATGGTAATGGAGAATCATTGAAAATTGGAATATGTTTTGAATGGAATGGTATATCAAAGGTATCTTCTACATAAAAGCTACTAGATCAACTCTACGATGAATATAAAATGGAATGACATAATAGGGATATAGTTTTCCTTCCCTATATATCCTTTTATTCCCTAGACTAGGTGATACCCATTGGAAAACAAGATCCCCAACTACAAAATCTAGAGGTTTTCAATGTCAATCAGCATAAATATTATTTCTCAATTGAGTATTAGACATATTCTTCCTGGTTAGCTGAGCACTCTCTAATTTATCCTCTACGACATTATGACCTAGTAGTGTGACCTCTTCTACCTCTAACCAACATAGTGGTGAATGGAATGGCCTAACATACAAGGCCATATTGTAAGTCATCTGAACCATATCCTGAAAACTATTATTATAGGAAAAATTTATGATATTTATATAATTCTCCCATGAACAACCATAATCAATAAAACATGCTCAGAGTATCTTCCCTAACGCCTATATCACATTTTTGTACTAGCCATCGGAATGAGGGCCAAAATATGTACTTATGATTTCATATGTGTCAATATCTATTTCTAAACCCTAAAAGAGTCTCTATGTGAAATAAGAGTCTATATATAAAATTATTTTATGAGAGACCACATGTAGTCAGATGATCTCCATATCATACATTATTCCAAGCTCATCAAACGAGAAAGTCTCTTGGATGGGAAAGAATTCATCAAATTTCATCATTTGATACACTACTAGAAAAATTATGTTTGTACCTTGAGGTGACCATGATAATATGACTAATATTTCCATAGAAACATCTTTCCATTTACATTTCCTGTTTGTAAAACACTATAATAATCTAGAAAGGCCACTGATGCTATCCATTTAAATGCTTCAAAGTGGAACACCTAGTGATAAAATCTAATATCTCACAGTTTTCCCTAAAAAAATTACTAGAATTACATATCTCAATACATCATTGAGATGCATGGACTGAATACAAACTGAGAATAATGGGACTATCGCATCAGTTAATCTCTCTCTCTTATATATATATACCATGACAAATCCATATATAGATATGATGTCATATTTATTAATTGAATAATCTACATATTTATACAGTATTAACATACAAGGATATTACATCATTTTAGATTAATATTTAGTTCGGTTCTAATATACATGATCGAGAAACATAATAGTTTAGTGTATTTGGAATATTGGAAACAAAATCTTTTATCCCGGTGAAAGATATTAAATATCTTTGATAAAGATCAATACTATTAGTACTTATATGTAAAATATCCCTCACACTCCATGCCAGCCTCCAATAGGCCCAGGGCTAGCCTCTAGCCCCCTGTAGGCTATCACACACATGGGAGGAATTATCCCAAGGTACATGTACACATGTACCCACATACATTAGAAAGTACCAAATGGAAAAATAGGTCCCACCAATGAAAACTGCAAAGTGTCCAACCTGCTCAGAAGTAGGGTAAGCACAACCAAAACACATGCTGGTAAGATCCACAACACACCTCTAGTAAACACCCCATTCAATCACGCTCACTAATCTCCTCCTGCACTGGTTCCTCTTGGGACTCTGTCGAAAGGATTGTGGTCTGCACATGACACAAATATGTGCAGGCAAAGCCAGTGAAGGGGTGAGTATAACAATACTCAGTAGGCACCCAAAAAACCCCCAAAAAAAGAGAGAAACTATAAGGAATCAGTCCGCTCATCACAGCCAGAGGGAACCCATACGAGAGAGAAACTCTATCTCATGACCATCCTCGGCTAAACACAAGTAGTCAGATCAGATCAGGTGTATGCCCATACATACACCTTGATCAATACAGATATACTCAGCTCATGCACCAAGCCACCTGAGGTACCAAACTCATCACCAGCAACAATTCACAAATAGAAGAGTACACTCAATAATCACTATCATCCCAGATGAGACTCGTCCAAGAGATACAATCCATCAGGTCCCACATAAACATCTCAGTCACTCACCCGACTGACCACGCTTATCTGATAATTTCACTTATGAAACCATGCTGAAACAAAAAAACACAAATCTCCTTAGATATGGGATCACTCCTAGGGTTCGTTAGGGGATACCGGAACCCATACTGATATACGAATATCTCACAGATAGGGGATCACTCCCATGATCCATTGGGGGATACCACAACCTGATCCGACACTCATAGAAACACATCACTCAGATGGGGGATCGTCAACCGTGTCAAAATGGTCACAACAATACCGAAACCCTTTCTGGTACATCTCGCACTGGTGGGGATAGAACTAATGATGTCGCAACCCTAACCAAACCACGCGCTATGTAGGGGATCGTCTAACCATTGATACCACAACCATATTATACACCTCATTCTGAGTAGGGATCATATACATGACGATGCCACAACCCCACCGAGTACGGACCACTGCGTAGGGGATCATAATCCTGATGATGCGAAAAGACTACAAGGCTAACCTGCAGGATAGGGGATCGCCGCCTATGGGTAGGCGGTCACACCGATACCATGAACCCGATCTAGGGAACAGATGCTAAAAGATCCTAATCCAGGCCCACTGGAGGGATTCCACAACTCTAACAGATTAAACATCTCATTGAGAGGATCACAAACCTATACGAAGGTTTTGATGCTATGATAACACTCATAGGAACGAACCAAATGAGTACCCTCTACCATTGCTTGTCAAAATGACACTATCCCAAGTGACCCACCACAATTCCACATTGCGCACCTCTTAGGTCGATAGCGAGGCCACCATCGCAATATACATGAAAAAACACGCAGGATATGCTGATTACTCATCTGAAACGGACAACCGGTGAAAAAGAACTATTCACTATATCTATCCCATGCGGGGCCCATGCAACGTTCCTGAAACTCATCAAGCATATCATAACACGATGATCCCCTTAGAAAAACACACATGATCGACTACTCGTTCATCCAAAATGGACACCTGGTGAAAAAGGAACTATTCACCGAAGCCAGATCCGGTGGGGCCTATCCTTGATCACGAAACACATCGACCGGATCACACTATTGCGACCCTCTTGATAGAATACAATGGATTGACTATTCCTCTGCGAAAATCAGACACGTGAGGAGAAATTTGTGTTTCAACACAAATGAAAAAAACCAACCACATTGGACTCGCACCCCAAACTCAGTCCCAAAACCCTAAAACGCTAAAAAAAGTCTTCCATATCATCAGGGTCTCAATACCATTGATGGAACGTTAATCGGATGCTCTGGGTAGAAGACACAACAGCCCGAAGTCAAATAATAATAAAATAACGTTATTTTATTCATTGTTTCAAGAACCCGGGCCACGATCCCGAACAATAAATTTCCAGAACCCACACTAAAAGGTTTATCTCATCACTAGGGTCGTGTCACCATAGACGATATGCGATTCGGACTCCTGGTTTGCAAACCGCAGGGGTTTAAAGAACCCACTGATAAAAACTGGTCGGACCAGCCGAGCCTGGCCGGTCCGGCGAACCCGGACCCACCCGTGGCTCAGCCGCGTCGACCGACCCATGTGGTCGGTCGCTATCAGAAAGGATAACTTCCAAAGGCTGGTCTTTTTTTCCACATGGGGCCATGAACATGGAGAAAGTAAATATAAGAAAGGGGTGATCTCATGTGCTTAGTGGAGGTAAATAATGGAAATGTGAAAGCATTACATGAACAAAATTGGTATGGAATAAGAGTACAATATTTGAATATCATAACCTTCATATTATTAATCATAATAAAGTTTTTAATTCAATAAGACATGGACTATAATGATATAAATAACATAATCTATGAATGAATAACATATAGATAAAACTTGGAAATGTGAAAAAACATAAGAATAAAAAATACCTATGTCAATACTACTTAACAAGGCCTTTGTAACATGATAGATGTGGGATTATCATCCATGTACCTGCTTCGAGATTGGGATGACCTCCCAGGTACCCTCTTATTTTGGGCTTCATATGGACTCCTTTGTACCCTCTGGTTTTGGGTATGGGATGTCATCTTGTTTACCCTCCTGATTAGTCATTGGGATTTCCACCAGTTTAACCTCTTATTTCAGTCTTGTTTTTTTTCTCCCATATACCCTATAATTTTGGGATTGGTATGTTCCCCCATGTACTCTATTGTTTCTGGAATGGGATGATCTCCCATGTAACCTATTATTTGGGAAAGTTTTGTGCTCCCCTGTAACGTTTGAACTCATAAAACATTTACCATTAACCATTTCATTTTAGGGAGATATTGGCCCCACCCATCACATAATGATATTATACATGCATGTTCCACAAAACACTCATCATAACATGACCCATGAAAAGATATGGTATCTATAAATATAAAATAAAAAACCGTGATATGAAATGGGTATCTTTAAAATTTTACCACTTAATAAACTATAGAAAAGAGGTTGGATTCATAAACATTTTTTCAAAAAAATTCCCATGAAATGAAACGGATTCCAAAAGAATATAACCCATGGGAAAGAAATAGATTTCATAAATATATAACCCAATTAAGTGAAATAGATTTCATAAAAAAACCTTGGAGAGAAAGAGCTTTCATATGGACCGTGACGTTAAGAATAACCCATTCAGAGAAATGATATGAAAGAAATCTTCAAATTATTTCCTTGAAGGGAATGATTAAAATCAACGGACGTCATCATTGATGAAAAATAATTTTAAAACAACTCTCAGAAACATTTCTTGATGAATATATTATTTATTCTTCAAAAAAGTATATTTAATATATAAAACTATTATTAAATATTTTTTTGAAAAATACCTTGAAAATATATAAAGAATGCATGAGATCCTTTTGAAATATTTTTTTCATGAAAATATATAATATAATCATAAAAACATTTTTAAAACACAATTCTTTGAAAACACTTTTAAAACATGTAATGATGTAATGGAATGGTTTTTAAAACAATTTCCTTATAAAAATTGAAGACTTATAAATTAATATTGAAAATGTTATGACATCCATTTTCCTTACAAACTTATAAAGAGAGAATGAAATCATTTTAAAAACAATTTTTCAGGATATTAATTTCAATACACTTTCATTAAAATTAGTCCTTAAACAGAAAATTAAATATACATAAAAATAATGATGGGTAAAATGGTACATGTTATACGAGGTAAACGAAAAATACATTTTCACTATAAAAAGGTTATAAAAATGAAGTGATCAAGAAAGGGACCATAAGATTATATTTGTAATTTTTAAAATAAAAAAGGTTAAAAAATAAAATTTCATGATCATAGTATATTAGTATAATATTCTTATAATCCCTTTTTAAAAAAGCATTGTTTTAGATGAACACATATTTTTGACCGAAGAGAGGGTAATGTTGGGAATTCATAAAAACACATTCTTTTCTATATCATGTACCAAATAGTAGAAAAATGGTACCAATACATTATTATGTAATGAATATATAAAATATTATATAATTGATTAATTTTCTTGAGAAATGGATCAAAATATTTCCTCAAATAAAGAATAAACATAAAAAGTCTCCAAAAGTGATGGGCTTGTTTCAATAAACTATTATAAAATTGTGACATTAGATCATATTCTCCATGTAAGAAAATTAAATTGAATTTATATTAAAATAACTTGAAAATTAGTTGATTCATGATATAAAATGTAATTAATAAGTATATACACCAATAGTGAGAATTTAGGTGCATAACAAACATGAGTCTCAAAGAAGGAAAATTGAGATAAAACTATTTCATTGATTTTATAACCATGATAATATATACCCCATGAATGAATAATACTGAAATTGATATAATAATATCCAAATATTTAGTTTTAATAATCATAGAATAAATTCATGGTCAGTATATACACCACATGGAAGAAGAGTGTGGTAATTAAGGAAAATATCTCATAAAAGTAAATGTGAGATGAAATTCCCTTATCTCATGTATTGAATCACATCATACAAAATAAATATTTCTATAAAATGATTATTAGTTTATAATAAATAGTTTATATAATAAAATTAAATATTCTCATTATTCTTCATATGAATCAAAATTTGTTATATATTTTGTCCTTATATTTATAAAATCAGTTCCAAAATGTATATAATGATACAAATATCATTAATAACAAGTATTTATATATTATAATAATATATATCCTAATCAAGTATGAAATTGAATACACCATTCATGGAGATGGTATGTTATACGTTCACATGAACATTGTTTCCATTTTCATTATCATATTAACAAAAAGAAAGAAAATGAAATAAAAGATTATATATATATAACATAATTTTAGTATAATTTTAAAGTTATATATATAATATCTGTTCAATTAACACATCTCTGATACATTCCATTTACTGTATAAATGAATCACATCACTTCGAGGGGGAAGTAGTCCACACTTCTTCAAATGAAGTTATTAAATATACACCAAATAAATCTAAAAACATTATGTGTTGTGAAAGGAATGAATAATCATAAAAAATACTAAATATAATATAATATGTATAAATATAAATATATTTTACATCCGAATTTTCACCATGATAGGTGGTAAAGGAAAAAATGAAAATCATTGTTTTATGATGAATTTGTTTTCACTATACAAAAAAATATGTTCATTACCCATTAGATTGAGGTGTGTGTATGCTTAGGTCAAAATATTTACATAAAAACATACTAGTATATTTAGTATATCTATGTTGATATATAATCATGGAAAATAAAATATTTTTTGGGGGTATATTGGAAATGAAAATAGAGATTTGGAGAGAAGATGTAACCTCTTAATCGTGTAACTCCTTTTGGATTGTGCCAAAAGGCTTCCTTGGAAGACTTTCTTCCTGAGGGAGGTTTCAATTAAGAACGGAGGGACATTGATAGATTATTTTACATGATTATGAGTGATCCATGGGGCTTAAGATGTGTGAATAAGAGGGGGTGGTGATTTCCAATTGTAGGGAAGGAAAAGGACTCACATGGAATTTTTGAAATCATATTAGGATTACACGTGATATAACATATAAAAATGTCATAAAAAACATAAATCAATATTTGAAAGTTTTTTGACTAACTATTTTAATCCAATGGGTGTTTGAAAAGAGGATAGGTCATTTGGCTGTTAATTGCAGGTTTTTCCTTAATTATGATTTACAAGACAACAATAACTGGGAATAATTTTAATCACATTTACTAATTTTTTGGTCAAAAATTAAGATGATCATACTTGATAATAAATATTATAATAATTAAGTTTTTATATTTATGATGACTGATATTCAATTCATAGTATATGGAAAACTAATATTATTGTTAATCCCATAGATGTGGCTAGAAAGAAGGTTTTTAATGTAATCTTTGTAAAAGATTATTATATTTTTATTTTCAATATCAATGTGAAATTGATTATAATGTCCTAAATTTTATTATTAGATTTAAAATTGATCTAATGTGACAATTAAACAAATTTAATGTATAATTTATCTTTATTAATTATATAATCAAGAGGAAATTATTAACAAAAATGTAGTATTTTTTAGTACTGATCCAAAAAAGAAGTTTCTTAGAAAATTCGCAAAAATACACCGAAATATAATTTCATTATACTAAATACAAAAGTTAATTTTATTTTATTAAATTAATTTAGTATATATTTTTTCAATTAATTCTATTATTAAAAATAATTCATTTGAGAAATTGATATTTTAAAAAATTGAAGTGCTTTAACATATGTCATATCATTGATTGGAAATATGTTTTATCTATATAAAACAATTGTAAATAATATGTGAATATTAGTTATTACTATAAATACTATTAGTATTAATATCTAGGATATAATTTCCTCTATTAAATAATTTAAAAAATAAATTGATGTTTCATTGGAGACATCTGTTTCGAGTGTAACATACTCAAATATAGTGTTGAAGGTAGTTTAAGAAAAGTCAATATTATGTATAGAACAATATAAGTCATTATTTCATGTAGTGAAAACTAGATTAGTATTTTATATATCATAAGAAATGTCGTTAATGCATGTAGCACAAGCCAATTTGATTACGTGTGAAAGGAATGTTTGACTTATTGTTTTTAATATATATATAAGAAATATTTCTATTTTCATGTCAAATGATAAAACCCAAAAAAAATAAACTACATTAAAAAAATATTTCAAAAAACATGAGATGTAAAATTCTACCCCACATAAAATTCATTTCTCCCTCGAAATTTGTGTTGGTTATAAATGTTTAATACATGAATGTTTCATTCAATGAAACCCACATCAATGAAATGAATACTAAAAATTCCCATAGAAATGGGAATTTTTAACCAAGTAGGTTACAAAAATTAACTCATAATGAGGTTCCCACATAGGATAACATAGGTAGGAAGATAAAACAGGGACATGGAAGAGAAATTGTATTATCTAGTTTCGGTGTTGAGTGATATAGAACATGCTCATGAAAAATTAAACAATCACAAATACATAAATATGTGATGACTTAACGGACCTTAAGATTGATCGCATATTAAGGTACTAGGATAATTTTTTTTAAAGATACTATTTCATAAATTTGAAGAATTTTCAGGAAAATATACACTTTCACGATTTTAGAACTATATAACCCTTTGTATTTTGCTGATCCACTTCACATATTTATCTAAAAATGATGGTGGGCTGTTATTAATTCTATAAGTACTAAATGATCATCAGACCCATGATATTCCATCACATTAGTTATCATCCACACAAAATAGATTGAACATTCTATCCAATATGCATAAATCCTCATATGGAATGATAATACGTTAGTATTACTAAAATTATATGAAGTTTAAATAAAACATTCCATTGATTGTTAACCTAATAAATCATCCAAAATATAATTAACACTTTATTCCATAAATAGGATCTTATAGTAAAGAAAAAACATTTGTATTATAAACATGGGTCCATCCTTGTATTGATAGAATATAAAATGTGATTCTATTATTCTATCATCCATATAATGAAATATAATCACATGAAATCTCACCAATGGGTGAATAATAATACGGTCAGAGGGATTATTCATAAAAAATTGAACATAAGTTCCCTTACTAAGGAGGTATGGATACGTAATTATTAATTATCATGGGATACTTCATCCATTCCGACCTCATAATATATCTCTTTTTTCCTTTGTTCTCAAAGGTTTTGTGGATTATCATTCACATTAGTCCTTGTATTGGAGAACTTTTTAGTGTAATGATAAAACTCCCTGAAATTGATGCACTGATGTGTGGGAAGATAATTATGTGTGGTTTTCTCATTATTTTCATCATTATAAATCTTCCCACCATTAGTTATACAATCAAATACTAGATGAAATTCCCTTCCCCATATAAAACATTTAATATTCTGCATATGATAGTTCCCACCATGATTGTTCCCATAATATTTGCATAACATATGTCTTATTTACATTTATCCCTAGTGGTTATATTTTCATATGAATTCTATCTTCCTTTTATTATGAAATCTATGATATTGATATGTAACACCAACCTCAATTTCAACATTTATTGCACAATGTAAAATCTGTTCGTAGCTACTAAATTCTCTTATGGACAATGTCCTTCTGAGAGTTTGGATTAATCCAATGAATCTCCTATAGAAATTACATATAGTTTTGATGATCATACCATATGTGTACCTTTCATTTATTGTGCAATTAGACTCATAGTTTCCAAAATAATCATTATCCTTTTGCTTCAACTCAAGGAACACATTTTCCTTTATCGTATGAAGAACATTAGGAGAGTACTTATTGAATAATATGATCTTGAACATAAACAAATCCCTGGATTCAATCACATAATGCTTCTTAGTATTCATAATTAGAGTTCACTATTGGTATGATTCACCTTATTTTAGATAAAAAAATTAATTTCTCATATTAGTACACTTGATTATAGATAATATCATTTCATTGGTACCAATACAGTGATTACCAACAAGTTTTTCAAATGTCCCACTAAAATAAGGTGTACTATGACTCATGAAGAACTCAATAGAAATTTATTCCCTATTTTTATCATTTTTAAACTCATCATGATTCATAGTTTATGAATGTTTTTAGAGTATAGAAATGTTTTCTTGTATTTATTACCCCATTTAATTCAGATCTTTAGGAAGACATTCATTGAATTGTCGGTCTCAACCACCATTAATGTGTTTTTTTCGGGATTCTGCCATTTGATAAACACAAAAGCATAGATTAAGAAATAGTTATTATAATGAGGAACCACATAATCATTAGAAGTCACTTATTGGATGTCTAATTTTTTACACCGTCCTTAATATATGAAACCTTAGGAATTTCTTAGGTTCTTCATATCCATCATTTAATTGAATACTTCATGATGGTTTTTCATGAGTTTGGGAATTCCAAAAGAATATCCCTCAATAGTGTTAAACTAGGTGTGCAGTAAGGCATGTTGTCATGTACCAGATTACCCGGAGTTCAGCTCGAAACATATTGTCAGCATTTTACTATAGGTACATCTATTCCAGAGCCACATCAGCTTTTAGTATCCAAACATGGAGCTATTTCTAGGATACCAGTTACTCAATCCTTTTATAAAATTCAAGGAATATTTTATTAACATTAAATTCTCCTTATACATATCCTTAGAAAAATAACTAGGCATACTGTTACAATTACACATAGGGATCCCACTAATATTTCAGAAACATAGTTTTCAAAGGGTGATTAAACCTTTACTTTGATGATAACTATTGTGACTAAGGATTAATATACATTGATATTACATTATTTTAGATGAATATTTTGTAAATCAAAAAAATATATACCTCAAGAACATAATAGATTACTATCTATGGAGTATTAGAACAAAAATGTTCTATCCAAGTGAAAGATCATCAAAATCTCACATAAATAAGTTCAACTTTAGTACTTATACATAAAAAATAATCATAACATGGTAAAAGGGAACATAAGAAAGGGGTGAGCTCATATAATCAACTAGGTTAAATGAATAAAATGAGTAAGAATAGCATAGAAAAAAGGTTTATGGAACATGAAAATAACATTTTAAGGGAATACAATAAATATTATATATGATAAAAAATATTAGAAGTTGATAAGACATGTACCATATAGAAATAAAAACACAATCATTGAATGAATAAATTTGGAATAAAACATGGAATTGTGGCCAACAAATAATAATATAAAAAAAACCCTAAGTAAAGGAAGCATTACAAGGCCTTTATAACCTGTTAGGATTGGGATAATCACTTGTGTACCTATATCAGTATTGGTATGCCATCCCATTCACCCTCTTGTTTAGGGCTCCATATGTCCTCTCATGCACCCTCATGTTTCAGGCACTGGTTGTCCTCTTGTTTTCCATTTTGTTTTGAGATTGGGACATCCTCTTATTTAACCTCTTATTTCATGCATGTTATTTTCTCCCATATACCCTCTGGTTTCAGGTTTGTGATGTTCTCCAATGTACCCTCTTTTTTTGTTCATGGGATGTTCTCCCATGTCTCCTCTTCTTTGGGGCTTCGGAGGTCCTCATACGTACCCTTTGAGCTCATAAATCATTTATTATTAACCAATTAATTGTAGGGAGATATAGGTCACACCCATAACATAATGAAATAATATGGTTATGTGCCAAAAATAATTCATCATATCATGACCCATGAAAAGATATGGGTTTAATAAACATCAAAGCATAACCCACAGAATGAAATGACATCATTAATATTTTATCACATCGTATCATAAATAAAAGAGAGGTATTTTAAAATCATTTCATCAAAGAATAACCCATGTAAAGGAGGATGTTTAAATATTATATTACAAATGGAAAAGAAACTGATTTAATAATCATATAACCATTGTAAATAAACATATTTAATAAACATATAACCCATGGAAGAGAAATGTATTTCATATAGATATGGACTATAAGAAAAACCCATTAATATAAATTTTATGATTTTAACTATTAGATAATTTCCTATACATACATGATTAGCATCAACATATGTCATCAAATATGGATTATAATTTTGAAAGATTTTACAAAAAAAATTCATAGGAAAATATTCATTTCTTCTTCAAAAATGTTTTTTTATGTACATAAAAAAATTTAAAAATTATTTTCATAGAAAATAACATTTAAACATATAAGAAATACTTGCAAACCTTTTGAAATACTTTTTCATGAAATCTTATAAAAAAAGCTTCAAAATATTTTTAAAAACCTTTTCATTGAAAAAACCTTGAAAAAATGTAATGGAATCATGAAATTTCATTTAACCCATTTCTCTAAAAATTATTTGAAAATAAACAGATAAAGATTGAAAATTTTTTGGGATCCATTTCCTTGAAATATTATAAATTGAGCTTCAAAATTACTGGAAAATAAAATTTCTTCAAAATTTATAAAAGGATTTTGAAGACAGTTTGAAAACAATATTTCATGAAATATTATAAATGAATGTTGAAAAAAAAATTGAAATTTTTTTTCCTTGGAAATACATTAAAAACAATTTCATAAAAATTAACAATTTGAACATAAAAATCAAGCTTCATTGAAATGATTGAGGGTCAAATTATATATTTCGTACTAAGTAAGACGAAATTTCATTTTTCATAGTAAAAAATAATTAAAATTGTATTGATTGAAATGAGATAAAAAGATTAAATTGAAAAATTTTCAAAATAAAAAAGTGTAATTTGTTTTTTAAATTATAACATGATATTATTTGAATATTATTGGAAACCATTTGTAGAAAACATTCTTTTGAATGAACACAGAAATCTGACAAAATAGAGGGTAATGTCAGGAATTCCAAAAAACACATTCTTACATATATTATACAACAATGTGTAGGAAAATGTTACCTATACAGGATTATATTATGAGTATAAAGTGGATAATAAATTATATTAATTTTATTGATATATGGATAATAATATTTCATCAATGAAATCATAAATATTAACAATCTCAAAAATTGATGAGATTGTATCAATCAACCTTTATAACATCATAACATTCCATCATACTATCCAAGTAATAAAACTAAATCTGATTAATTTTAAAATATCATGATAATTTTTATATTAAACATATAACATGTAAAGATAATTATATATACCTTGAAAGATAATTTTTTTTCATTACAAAACATGAGTCTAAAAGATGGGAAATTGAGACATAACTATTTCACCAATTTAATATATTTTGAACAATAAACCTCATGAATGAAATATCATGAAATTGATATGTAAATTCCCATAAATTTAAGTATAAGAGGAATACAATACATTCATTAGTAGTTTATACACCACATATAATAAGTGAGTGGTGATTAATTCATGTATCTCATGGAAATAAAATTAAATGTCTTGACACTCATGGTACTCATGAATGATTAGTTTATAATGAATATAAATTTACTATAAATAATTTATAAATAAATTTCTTGTATATAATTCAATATTTATTTTTATAATGACTTTATATTATCAACTTGGTAAAGATCCTATGATAATGATTCACTTCGGGTAATATTCTTTTTATTCTTTGCATGCATCTTAATTTTTTTATCTTTGGTCCCTATATATATATATTGATTTATAGAATTTAAATAATTATATAAATATCATGTATAAAAATTATATTTATAAAATAATAATCTATATAATTAATAAGTATAAAAAGGAATACATCTTTCAATGCAGACGATAAGTCAAACATATGCATGAAAGTTTTTTCCGTTTCAATTATCGTATTGAAATAAAGAAAAAAATGAAATATTAGAGTATATGTATATAATAAAATTAATTGTGAATTATAATTTTATATATATCATATAATTTTACTAAACCGATCCTTAATACATCCCATGTAGTTAGTGATTGAATCATGTCGCTTTGAGTGGTAGTAGTAAAAAATTTTCAATCAAATTTATCACATTTACACGAAATATATAGTAACAATATATGTTTTTTTAAAATCTTTTAAGAATAATAAATACCGAATATATATAATATAATAAATATATAAATATATTTTCCATTATAATGGACTCCATGATAGGTGTTAATGGAAAAAATGAACAATCATCGTTGCGTGGGGCAGTTGTTTTCCATACATAGAAACAATACATTACATACCCATTAGATGGAGGTTGGTGTAAGTTTAGTTATAATATATTACATTAAAACATCCTATTTTAATGAGGATACATTTTATGTTATTTAATATTGGGAAAAAAATATTTTAGTTGTGTATAAATTAAATGAAATGAGAGATATTGAGAGAATATGTTACCTGTTAATCAGGTAACTCCTTACGGAATATGCCAAACAGATTTTTTGGATGACTTTATGCCCATGGAAGGAATATGGTATGAAGGTAGTAATGTTGGGAGCTTATTTTAGCAGATTTTTGGTGAGTCAAAGGACTTGATAGGTGTGAGGAAGAGGGACTGGCGGTGTCCCTTTACAAGGAAGGAAAAGTACACACTTGTAATTTTTTTAAACAAGTCAGGTGTACACTTGTTCTTAAAAAAATGTCATAATATATATATATATATATATAGTTAGAATTTTGGATTATAAATTGATATAAAATAGATTTTTTATAACTCTATAGGTTATTTGAGCCTTTAATTGTATGGTGTAGTCCCTAATTAAGCGTAATTTGACATAAATCATTGTGATTAATTTTAATCACTTTTACTAATCATTTTGGTCAAAATTCAATTTTATATTATTATAATATAAATATTTTACTGATGAAAAATTTGTATTTATGTTTTTAAAAATTCAATTCATTATAGAGTGATAATTTAGATTAATTCTAATCTTGTAGATGTGGCGAGAAAGTGGGGTTTTTAAGTAAAATGTTCAAAAGTTTTTTAAGTTTTTATATTCAATATCATTGTGAAATTGATTCTAATGAATTACAATGTAATACTAAATATAAAATTGTTCTAATTTATCCATAAGACAAATTTAACAAATAATTTAACATTGATTATTATTTAAATGAAAACTCAGTTATTTACTAAGGCACAATATTTTAAACAATTCATAAAAAATTATGTTTCTCAGAAAAACCCCATAATGTCAACAATGCTAATTTTAGCATTCTAAATTAAAAAATATGTTTATTTTCAAAATTAATTTTATAAATGTGTCTAAAAATAATTACATTATTGAAAGAAATTTATTCGTGAAAACATTATTTTTAATCATAGAAGGGATTTACTCAAAATCACATTTTTGATTATCCATGTGGTTTATCTATATGATGCGATTATAAAAAAGATTTTACAATTTGTTATTAATATTTATATAATTTTGATTAAAAACTAGGTTATAATTATCTCGATTAAATAATTTCAACAATTAGATGATTTTTGTAGGAAACACCAGTGATGCGTGTAACGTACACCAAGTTTGTGTTTTGAGATGGGAAATACATATTGGTTTTGAATGTAACATAATATTAGTAGGTATTGCATGTAGTGAAGTCCATGTTGGTATTTCATGTAGTGAATGACATGTTGGTATTGCATGCAGTGCAAGCCAAGTAATTTTCGTGTGAAAGGACTGATTGAATTAGTGTTATTAATATATATATATATATATAAGAACTAATTATAGTGTCATGTTAAATGAAAAATATAAAAATTATAAACTAATTTGAAAAAAAAGACAATATCAGGTTTTAACAATCTGGAGGAGGGTCCTCTCTGGAAATACTCGGTTGAATAACTAAGATATCAGTATATAATAACTATCTTCTAATCATCATATCTATGAGAGAATAGATAATTCTCATTGTTGTAAGACATGAATGAATATGAATCTGAGGAATCTAAAATTATTATTATAAAACATGGACATAAATTTATATTCCTCAATATATTCTTTTATAGACAATGCATAATTTTTATAACTCCTCACCTTAGTTACAAAATTTCCATTCCTAGGTGTATTGGAAAGAACCAAGTTAAATAACTGAAGGTATTTAACCCATCTTTACTATCTTTGATTAAATTAAGGTTGTGTAGAGATATATATTAGGTACTTTTTTTCCATACACACCATTAATCACTCACCCATATGATTGTGTCTCTAGGAACATTAGGCATAGAAAACTGCTGTAAGATCATGTTTGTGTGTCAGGTATTTTATCAAATGGGGCCTCAATTACCGAGAATATTACAACTGAATCTATATCATACATAACCTTGAATCCATTAATTATTCCATATGCATCATGGAATATTGTATAACCTTCTTTGAGCATTTTAAGAAATAGAATTGGTGGAAAAAAATCCTTCATTTCATCTCATGGGTGGATTTTTCACATGCATCTGGTCAAAGGAACTGATTACCCTTCGTTCTAGGATAACTATAATTTTTATAACGGTATTATAATTCTTGAATAAATTACATGTAATATCAAGATGAACCCAAGAGACATTATATGTCAGACTTATTCATATCTTTCTCTAACGAAACCATATTAGCCACCTTATCTGGTTCAAACAATACGTCCAAATGAAAAATAATATATCCCATGAAGTGATATTTTCCTATCTAGTCATGGAAAGTAGAAATATTAGCACAAATATGTTTCTAACTTAGTGTATTGAAAACATTATCACTATGTCTAGGATAGTCTCTATTGGAATTATAGTACACCAGTATATTTTCCGCAATGACTATGCTAAATGTTTAATTATGAGTAAAAACATATTCTTCAAGGCCATGAAAATGGAGGTTGAGTTCCTAATACCAAACAACAAAAAGAGATACTAATACAGAACTGCTATAAAAATTCATAAAAGGTATGTAAAAAGGCATGAATCTCACATGCTGATAGACCAATCTTATTTTGATCTTTCATAACACCAAATCTCATCAGATATGTTTCAATATATCATCTATTCAAGGAATTAGATAATAGTTCATTACCATAAACTGGTTCAACCATCGGCATTACACACATAAAATAAGGATCCCTTCTTCCTTATTGGTGAAAATCACTACTGGAACAAAAGATGAATTAATAGTTAAAGTAAATATTTTATATTAAAGATCTTCCAATTGCTCCTAAATCTCTTGGATTGTAGAAGGATCCAACCCATATTGATGAATGTACTCTAGATCTACTCTTGGTAATAGATCAATCATAAAATATGCTTATCTATCTCATGAGGAATGATAAGAAAATCATTAATTATGACATCCATGTAATAGTCTAATATGGGAGTAAATCTAACTAAGGAAAGCCCTAACCCTCCACTAAAAGATAAGAAATATGGGTTGTCAATCCACCAAGCACATGATGATCTTCTCTAACTATACATTATTGCACATTCCAATCACCATTATTTAGATAACTACTTTTCTATAGTGATGTTAACAATCAATTGGGGTGATATCATTCCACAATGTAATGATAGGGACCAAAACATCGATCAGGGGAATTACATTGAAGATCAACATGTTATGGATTAATAGAACTCATGAGAAAGAATAATTTCCTTCCTCAAGTGGAAAATCCATTTAATGTCATATTTCATATGAGCTCACTCTCAATGGTGTGTTTAGGGTCATCAAAACATATTAATATTTGATTTGTAGATAGATACAGTTCACTGTCAATAATGATATTACAAAATATGATTCACATATATGGAATAAATTATATACAATAGTTAAGGCTACTGTAATAGTATCTCATACTATAGAGAAATATGTACTCTAATCCTATCACGAACATGGTATGTATTCCAACTAATCAAAAACGCAATATGGTATGCGACATGACACAAAAAGTGTTCTTGATCCCCATGGCTCGGAAACAATTGTTGAGAAACAATGATAACCTAAGGGGAAGGATTTCTTCTGAATGACCAGGACAAAATAAATTAAATAAATGATTGGGCACACAATAATAACCTCAATTGAATCTCAAAATAAATAATCAAACTAAATATGTTACAAGATAGAACTAAAAGAACTGGAAAATAATAAAAACAACAATCTTTTGCCTAGGAAATATCCATGTCACCACAAGGTGACCACCTTCCTTCAAATATCCTTCTCCAACAATGAGAATACAACCAAGAACCTATGTACGAAATATGAGGTGAAAATAGATTCATTCTACAAACCCCATGTGGTACATGTAGGGTGTGATCTAGAAAAATTAGTAGGTAATCACCATATAATCCATTTTTTCCATTACTGAAAGAAATCAATTAAAACTAGTTAAAAATTAATATAGGAAATAGGATTTTCCTAATTTTAAATCGAATAAAACTATTTTCCTTTTTTTTCAAAATGTTTTACACCATGCTATCATTTTCAAAACAAGTCACTGTTTTAAAACCAAAAACCAAAACAAGGGATTCCGATCTATGATAAATATAAATAAAGAGTGAATGTTGAAAAAAATACATAAGAAATTAAATAAGAAAATACAGATAAATATCCATGAGAGATCATAAAGAACCCTAGACGAACCTATTGAAATACACGATCTGGAACCTCATACTGGTGTATGGTGAAGCTCCTATGATTACAACCAACCGACCCCAACAAAAAACTAATATAGTGGAATATCCCACATATCCTCTCAGTGATCCATGTGGTAAAACCCATCAAATCGGGGTTGGAAAGATATTGTCACTCATTCCTCTAAAAGATAACTAGGAACCCAGGGTAAGAATATACTATGTAATCAGGAGGCCATCAAATGCATAACTCCCCTTACCTGCCATCACTGTACTTACCTACAACAAACACGAAAAACACTATATGATAACCCATAAAGTAAAATCCCTTCTATAGTGGTTCACTATATATATACATATCACATGATCCACTGTTCCAATTCCGATGTCATATCATATAAAAATTCAATCCATTTCCTAAAAAAATTATTTTTCCAAATGGGAGTTTACATTTTCAAAACCACATTTATTTCAAAATGATTCAAAGCGCCCACCATGCCTTACAACTCTAAAATAAAATTACAATTACTAAGTTTCTTCAACATCCTCTTCCAAAGCCAACAAAAAACATTAATTTTTGTTATAAAAATGAATAACGCACCCTTAAGTACCAATTTTCACCTAAAATATATCAATTAGAAATTTGAAATACATTATGATTAACATCTGATATTTTATTTTTCGAGTGAAATAAAACAACACTTTCATTTTTGGAAGAACATGGAACCATTTTATGAAAATAGGGAGGAAGGAGAGAGGATAAGAATTTAAGGGAAAAAGATTTTAGATTGATACCATAATTTGAATGAACATTCATGTTTTCACCTTGTTCACTCATGAATGTTACAACATCCAACAGAACCCTTTATGTGATCGGGAACTCTATTTTGAAATCCTTTTAAAAAACACCACATGATTTCTAAAACAAACCCAACCATTCCATTTAGACAGAAAATCCTAGAAAACCCCATTAATTTCTATAAATGTACTAAATCAGACATATAATTCCAAATCCCAAATAATAAAAATATTATTATAACAAGGCACCCAATTTCTTCTAAAGGAGCACATAGAATATTATCAAACACCATAGGTTCCATGAACCTCAGAATAATTCAAGAGTATCTTTAAAAACATTTTTTATCAAATTGAACATATTCTAAAACATCATAGTAAACTACGAAAGGGATTAATAAGCATGAAAATCATGTTCAAAAATTATTAAAAGAATCCATGAACCAACTAAATTCATTAGAAATGAAAATTATTGAAAAAACTACCTTGGCGGTGTGTGAATTTAATTAAAACACTAGAGAGGAGAGATATAAGCTCAAGAGATCCTTTCCACACCCTAAAATTAAATAAAATGCAACCTGCACAAAAACCCTAGCCATTGGGATTTGACCAAGGGAGTTGAACCCAAAGAAAGACCTAATAATGAAGAGGGGAAGAGTGAATGGTTATAAAATGGGAAAGAAAACCTGAAAACATACCTCAGAATCAAAGGAAGAGCATCATATATGGATAAGAAGACAAGGGGATGGGGTTTTAGGTACCCTAGGTGTGACAAATCCATCTAAAGATGCGGGAGGACTATGTTACGTTAAAATAGTCAAAGAGATAAAAAAGGGTTTCCAGATTTTAATGATCTAGTACCACCGCATTTTTTGGCCGCATCTTTTTACAAACTCTGAGCCAACCATGTGGTAGCCACTACCTACGAATAGAATGACCTCACGAACAGACTGCATGGTTTGTGAGTCTATGTGGAACCCGTTCGGTCACTTCTATCCACTTCTTAGATTGGACACTTTATTACTCGACTAACCTTCATGGTTTCTTATAACCTTGTGGTGACTGTGCATAGGATGAAAAGGAAACATGATCTTTCAATATATATATATTTTACTGGTTCTCAAAAGGATCGTAATGGAGAAATATCTAAGACTATGAATATGATAAAATATTTTGGTATCTGAGGTTTGGGTGTTACAATTCTCTCCGCCATGGACACTTTCTTACCCTATAAATTCATGTAGTTGAATGATCAATTAAAACTCTAGTTCATGGTTGATCAAAACTGAGGAGTACCAAGAACCTAAGGATGAAAATTTACTCCAAAAGTCACACATGACCAATCTGAATGAAAAAAATCCAAGGATGATGGGAGAACACAAGATGGTTCTCACCACCACAATAACTCTAATATCACAAAAACATCAAAACCCACCAAAAAAATAATCAAAAAAAAATTACTATAGGGAAATCCAGTACAACAATTCCCTAAGAACAAACTCAATGGTCCATAACAATCAAACAAATCATTTAATGCATTCGGAAACTAGTGAACATCGAACCTCAAATAGTAAAATTTTCCCACACATCCAATCAACATCACAAGGACATTAAAATACATGTAATCCTGAAAGACAATGATTTGAGGACAAAGAAACACCCTATAAGAACCGAAAACCTTCCGTACAAGGGATTTGAACAGAACCACCTGAATATTGACCATCCCTCACCGTTAATATAATCACAACACAATTTAATGTTCAACTCATGAATAGAAATCTGAAATAAGCGATGGATCAAAAACACCATCCATTAACTACAAAAATCACATTCATTTCCTAATGGACAACAATAAAATGAAATCGACCCACACAAGGGTTAAATAAACTGAAGGAGAAATTAATTATTCTAAAATCCACATTCATATATGCATGACTACTAGGAATACAATAGATCATTTCTAACACATAATTACAATGAAATGATGAACTTACAATAACGTGGTAACTAGAACAAGGAATATTTAAACAATTTCATCACAACAAGGAAAAAACCAGGCTAAGGTCTCACACACCACCAAAAACTCTTGATTATGAACGACCTTCTCTCTAAGACCAGAGGCTAGAGAAATATTGGTTCAATCATATCCTTCTCCATAGTCAAGCACTATAATCCTCGGATCAAAATGTCTTCTTCAGAAAATTATTATTGGAAAATTATAGAGAAAATATTTTCAATTAAATTTTCATTGAATTTAATTATTTAAAACCCATAAATGTTATAATTTAAGATAAATTGCTGTATTTTTAAAATATTGGATATATTTTTAGATGAATAGAAAAAATAGCCCATTTCAGATATTTATTTTTTTATATTATTTCATTATTTTGTCTATAACATTTTCTACACAAATTCAAATTGACAAAAAAAATTCAACATATACAAATCCAAGGATTCATTTAATCATTCATGACCAATAGCTGAATCTACTATATGTAATCTCAAACGAAGCTCAGAATATGGGCCACAAAAACTATTTGCAGATCTGTTGATTTTTAGTGTGGGGTCCATAACTCATTAATGGTGGGCCCAATTTCTCTGAAATTTAGTGGGTGGACACACAAGACGTTTTGGAACATCTATAATGAAAGAGAGGATGTATAAATCAGATATTTTATTGGATATTAAAGATTTTAAATTCATAGGTTTGTGATTTTAGAGTCTGACTGGACAGAATAAATTGTTAGTGTATAAATGGCATATCTCTCTGAAAACAATTCCAAATACACTGATATTTTGAGAAAAAACATCCATGATAATTATGAGCATCATCCAATAAGTGTGATGTGGGTGAAGATGTCATTTAATGGGGATAAAATGTGTAAAATTTCAGGGGATAGATTCTAGATATAATAGGAGGGGAGGTCCTCCCTCCAAAAAGAATCTCATTCAATCCCAATCCTTCTAGGACACTAAGGTGGAGAACTTTTAGTATTTCCCTATTTTATTTCATTTTTTTCATATATTTGTAATGTATTTAACATCCCCATTCATATCGATTACAATTACAATGGTGGTGTATAAATTTTGAGTGATTGGGGAAGGGTTGGTTTTTTATTTTGTAATGCTTGAGTTCTTGGACATAATAGAATGAAATTTCTTTCTTCTCCAAAGTTGTTTTCAATTTCATATAGAGGATTTTATTATAAAGTGATATTGTTCTTGAATTTTAATTGTGTTTATTATTTTTTTACTGGTTTAAATAATCATTATCTACCTCAACTATTTTTTGATTTATATACATTGGAATAGACTGTGGATTAGTCGTGAAGTACTCGATGATCGTTAGTACGTGTAAAAGAGGTAGTGAATTGTTTTGCTTGTTTCGGATAAACAATACCCAATCAGGTATTTCCAATATCAATTGAGGATAATAAATACAACTCTTTTAAATATGGAAGGAGATTTGATCAAACTGATATCTTTTTATGGTTTTCTCTCAAAATCGCAATTCCAACGAAGAAGTGAGAGAAAACGATTGTGGAATCTCACTTTAATCAAATCAGAATAAGAGGCCTAAAATAAAACGAACAAGGAAAGAATTAGAATCAAGAAACTGACCCTGTCCTAATCACCATTTTATTATCATAGTTTTTATTTTATTTTAAAAAAAGTTTCCATTCACTAATTTTATTATTGATTTATTCTTAGAAAAACCATTTTTACCCTCATCTAAAAGTGACATACTGTTTTCTGTGGACAACTCATTCATAGAATTCTAGGAAAAATCAGTATTCTAGACTATAGAAGATATAAAAAAATGTTTGTCATGCCCTACGACAGGTGTGCGTTGATTTTGGAACTGTAGTCAAGAACTCAATGCCCTAATATTATTATAAATTCATAACTCTATTCTTTTCTAAAAAATATAAAAAAAAATCTTTTCCCATGATGTATTCCTGCTGCTATTACTCTTCATGGAATGAATAATCACAAGTATACTAACAACAAGATAAACCTGTTTTAGAGTATAAAAAATATGATTTAAAGGATCTCAAAGAGTCTATTAAAGGAATAAGGGGTAAAATAGAAAGGATATAAAAATATATCCTTTCTACCGAAGAGAAATTAGAGCCTAAGTTACATTGTGGGGATCAAGATGATTTGAATGAATTCTTCAACGAGTGTAGAGAACAACATGGCCTCCTAAAAGATGAATATTAAAAACAATTAATAAGTGAAACAACTAACTTGGTGGAATTTGTAGACATCATTGAGGATCCTCACTACCTGCCTCTATCTTCTCTTACTAAACACCAAGAGGTTTTTTCAAATGAATAACAAATTAAAGTTGAACAAACTCAGTGAGATAATCATTTTCTTAATTCATTATCTTTTGATCATGTTAAAACTAATTTGATTAATACCTTCCATTTTTTTTAAGTTTTCATATTCATCCAACACTTTTATTTCCATGGAGGAAGATAAAGAAATAGGGTATTCATCTAAAGTGGAAAATCAGGAGCCCCCTGAACATGTTGAACATTTATTTAAGGGTGTCAAGAGGAGAACAATTTGGATTTTTCTAAGGAAATAGAGACAAAATACGTAGAAATTGAAAGGTAATAATTTGATATTGACAATTCATGCTTTAATTTTGTTCAAATATATTTACATTCTAAAATTACCTTTGATTTACCTATTAATGTAGCATACGTTCAACAACCACTAGGGAATAAAGAAGATGTTGTGCTATTGAATCCATGAATGAATTGGACTCATTAATTATCCTACCCCCACCATTATTTTATTATGTAATTCTCATAGGGATGGATTTTTCGGGCTATATACTTAGAGACATCATCAAAAAGGAAGAGGTGCATATCGGATAGAAGAATTGTTTTTGGTTTTTGAGAAAGAAAATAAACCCACCATAATATTGGGGTTAACCGATTAGAAATTATTGTATGGAGGCACTCAAAACCAAGGGCCCACCTAGGGGATTAAA
Source organism: Viscum album (assembly GCA_963277665.1). Taxonomy (NCBI): domain Eukaryota; kingdom Viridiplantae; phylum Streptophyta; class Magnoliopsida; order Santalales; family Viscaceae; genus Viscum; species Viscum album. Next base: position 1,435,643,445 of record OY728141.1, read on the forward strand.
CCAAGATATTTCCTTCAATTCTCATCCTATTTATACTTTTGTTTTTTAATAAATATATTATGTTTTCATTTCTTAATTTGTTTTTAGGTTTTTTGAGTGAAACCCTTAGAAGCTTAACTCATTGTTGAACTATAAATTAGTAAGGTTTTACATATCCTTTATAATTACTTGTTTGTTGTGAATCAATAAAAAATATTCTTACATGTTAAATTCATTTTAATTCACTGAGGACACTGTATCAATTATGCATGGGGGAGGTATCCATTGTAATTTAGAATTTTTATTTTATTATTGGTTTACTATTTTCATAAAAAAACAATTCAAAACTTTTGAGATAATGGGATTATAATTTATATTTTGTAAACCCGTTTCAATGAGTGATGAAATATATTACATGAAACGATGCTTAATTGAATACTAAAATGACGTTGTTTCATGTTCAAATGTTTTGGAATTTTATGAAAAGTACTTTGATTTTTATATCCTATGTTCAATCACATTGTCTTTATTTTTTAAATCACTTTCTTGTGAGGCTTATTTATCATTTTTTTCATATTCATTACATTAACCTCATTTCATAAGAGATCTAGAAAATGATTTCTTTAATTATAATTTTATTTATTCTTGTAAAAACATGAGGGTTTGAGGTACTTGTGTTTTAAATGATTAAGGCATTTAATTGGATTTACGATCCCCATTTTAAAATAATCCTTTTTATTGGGGACTACCTTATACTTTAATCCTTGTATCCCTTAGAATCCATGATCATCCAGTTAGGTTTGCAACATTACAAGACAATTTTCCCTACCCAACCTGCTCATTAATTTAAATTGCATGATCTAGTTTAACATATGTGTGGGGGAAGATGTATTGTGTTGTAATAACTCATTTGGTGATACTTTGAGTGGAAAATTAAATGTTGAAGGGATTATTTTCTACTAAATATTTCTTTTTGTAAAAAATTGATCTTTTTCTGAAGATTCCATGATAAAAGAATATTTTCTTTTCTAGAACATCCAATTTATATAAATAAAAATTTGTCTATATAGATATTTCATGAAAAAGAACATTTGAGAAGAAACTTTTGCTGGTAAAATGAAAAATGGCATGAAAATGCCATGAATTATCATGATGATGGATATTATTTTATAAAAAGTTGAAGATAAGAAGACCATACTTGAGTGGAATTTATAATATTTCAATTTTGATTGAAAAATTATCCAAGCCCTCATTTCGCGGCCACAAATTTTTTTTACCATCTAATGCCTACAAACCGAAAGCCACAGAACAACCTAAAAAAGTTCTCATGAGAAACACGTGTCCTTGACTCACATCAGGTGGAAATGTATGAATTCATCAAGCCTATGGTCACTCTTGAAACATTTCAGATGAGAAAATCCTTGTTGAACATTTAAAATTGTGATATGAGAAAAATTTCTTATGAGGTCTGTGTTTTGTGTGCATGGGATATGAAATTAAGTAGAAATATATTAAATAATCTATAATGGTGAACTTTAAAGATTTTTTTTGATGAGGTAGGATAACATTTTTTACTTAGTGTGGAGTCAGTTAATCTCATTAGTATATGTTTTTGGATTTGATTTGATTTGATTTTAATGTTCTCTTATCCAGGAGTCCAACTTATATGTGTGGGGGAATTGATAAATCAAATATTTTCAATTAAATTTACATTTTATTTCATTGTATTAAACCCACCAAGGTGTTACATTAAGATAAATTTATAAATCTTTATTATATTGGTGATATTTTGAGCTGAATAGTAAAAATGACCCATTTGGGATTTTTAAATATTTTAAATTATTTCTTTATTTTCTAGAAAACGTTTTCTACACTAATCCAAATAGAAAAGTCCATTTTTTCTATCTTCTACACATCTAGGGCCTCATTTAATCAATCTTGACCAAAAGATAAATATTATATATGTAATCTCAAATGAAGCTCACAATTTAGACCATGAAATCTATCTACAAATTTATATTTTTTGTGTGTGGGGTCCATAACTTGTTCATGGTGGGTCCAATTGCCGTTAAATTCGGTGGGTGAACACAAAATTGGTTTTGGAACGTCAGTAATGAATTAGAGGATGTGTAAATTAGCCATTTTAATGGTTATTAAATAATTATAATCTGGTGGTTTGCGGTTTGGATAGTTTGACTAAACAGAATAAATTATCAGAGTAAAACAGGCATTACACTTGGAATACTTGTCCAAATACGCTTATGTTTTCAGGGGAAATTTCCACAATAATTATGAACAACATTCAAGAAGGTCACAATGCGTTAGAAGTCATTTAATAGGTCTAAAATGAGTAAACCATCGGTGGAAAAATTCTTGATATATAAGGAGGGGAGCTCCTCCCTCTCAAAGAATCCCATTCAATCTCATTCCTTCTGGGACACCAAGGAGGAGAACTTTTCAGCTTTCCGTATTTTATTTCTTCTATTTTCCAAATATTTTTAATTCCTTATTCTCCCCATTCATCTCATTTACTCTTAAAATGATGGGGAAACATTTAGAGTGACTCGGGAAGGGTTGGTTTTCTATTTTGTAATTCTTGAGTTCTAGGACATAATCGAATAAAATATCTTTATTTTTAAATGTTGTTTCAAATTTCATATAGTGGATTTTATTTTCAAGTGAGATTGTTCTTCATTTTTAATTCCATATTTATTTTTTTCCTTGGTTAAAAAATAATTATCTCCAGCACTAATTTTTAATTTATATACGATGGAATAGACCACAAATTATTGGTGATGTACTCAGTGATCGTCAGTACGTGTAGAAGGGGTAGTGAATATTTTTGATATTTTTGGGATTAAAAAGACCCATTTGGGTTTTTGGATTATCAATTTATGATATTCAATAAAAATCATTTGAATTTGAAAGTATAGTTTAGAAAAATGATATCTTGGTATTTTTTTTATCACCATCACAATTTCACCTAGGAAGTGAGAGAAAATGATTGTGGAAACTCACTTTAACCAACTCAAAAGAAGAGGATTGAATTAAATTGAACAAAGATATAATTAAAATTGGGAAGCCAGCCCCATCATAATCACCCATTTAATATCATATTTTTTTAATCAAATGAATTTCAATTTTCAATTAAATCATTTTCTTATTGATTTATTCTAAAAGCACCCCATTTTACCCAAATTTAAAAGTGAAAAACTACTTTTTTGCACTCCTCTTTGGAAGAATTCTTAAGGATAATCACTAGACTACACTAAGAGATATATAAAAATTGTCTTCACATGACCAATGATAGGCATGCATCATAAAAATTTTCCAAATGACCTAGATATCCAGAATGATAAATCATCATTGGAGGGACACTATAAGATGAAATCGAATGTTAGGACTGACCGTACTGATGGAATTAAAAAGAATTTTCTAAGAAACTAGAATCCAGAACCATTGATGATGGATCTTTAAAAATAGGTTCCACTGGCATGCTCTTCTTGTTAGAGGGTAACCTTTACGAGTAATTACAAACACTAGATTGTTGATTACCTATGATTTAGAGACCCACTCATCTAAAAACTATTCATCCACCAAATTCGTAGAACGAACATCATTAGAAGAAAAAAACTACTCCTTGATCTATTGATTAAGACTCACAAAGGAAGAGTAAAGCCTTAATAAAAGTCTACGGAACCACCTTCAGAGAAAATGAAACCACATAGATAATGTGGTCATCATAGGCGTTTACCATTCAATATTGTAGTTTAACACTCATTATATCTTCCCTCGCATTTATCTTCACATTCTCAGGTATGTACCATCAGACAAAGATGGACCTAAGCACTACACACATTTTCTAAACTTCAAATTATAGTGGGGTGAACAAATCTCATTTATCAAATGATGGACCATCAAATAAACCTTACAGGACAAAAACTGTAATAGATTTAGGATTTCCCAATGAACTGAAGAAACACACGACAACTTAAAGACACAGAACTTCCTCTAACAGACCTTAATCACCATAAAGAGTAGAAAAAACTCTTGGGGAATAAAATACTAGGCATGAACCCTTATAAAATTTTTATACTTTTCTAGGTGTTATTCTCTGGAGATCATGGAAACCAAAACCAAAACCAACATCAAACTAAATCACAAACAATAGTGACACCTCAAGCAAAAATAAACTAGATTAGAATCCAAAAAAATTGGAACATGACCAACAAATAAATTTCAAAAACTATCATTTTCATTTATATTTAATGGAAAACTCATTTCAAAGATAACTTCCCTGAAAAAAATCCACTTTTCATCAAAAAAGTCCACTGTTATTAAATAAAAATCCATATTCGGAAATCATTTCATCAGCCAAAACCATTTTAAAAAACCAATATTATCCCCAAAATTTGAAACACACACCCATGGAATTTTATGGACTGTGGAATGTGTGTCCAACCACATCTATCCACATTTCCCCACACACACTTCCCAAACATAACCACACAAATTTAAACATTCATATAGAACACCGATGGTTTCACCAAGACACCCCTTAGAAAATCTAAACACTCATCAAACTCTCAACCCAATGCACTTTAAATATAAAATAAAATTTCATAATTTTAAAACCATTTGGAAGGAACCCCTTTTTTCCATTTCAATACCCATTTTCATTTTTCAAAATCCACTTACATAAATCAGAATCAAAACAGAACACTACATACAATGAACTATCAGAATGAGCAACTATAGCCTATGCGTAACCCTAGAGAAATTGTAGTGGGTCATTCCCCATTTAAGAAAAAAACTAAGAGGAATTTGGAACTGGAACATGGAATACATAGAGTCCCTACTCCATGTGATATCACAACATGCCTCTGGTTCATATCCATTTTCATCCCTCAATCCAAAACAACGCCAAAGTCCCAAATCCCAAACTACCCTTGGAAACTCAATGTTCCGAAATTGAAATGGTTCATGACTCCCTTCACGTACCTCCCTCATGAGTCCCAATATTCCCAATAAATGTCTAATAAACACCCAAAATAATAATATCCTCCTCTGATACAATTTGATTATCAACCATGCCCAGATTCCAACCAAATCCACACTTTATTCGGTCTGAGACATGACATGAAGGGTGTTCCCAATCTCCACAGGCTGACAACTAGAGATGGGCATCAAATATAATCTAATAGGAATGATTTCAGCACAAAAAACTAGGACCAAATAAATAAACTAAACGATTGGGGAAACATTGGTGACCACTAATGAATCCAAAATAAATAAATAAAAGTGTATCAGTTAAAATATACAACTAAAGGAATAGAAAAATAAAAAAACCCAAACTATTGCCCAAGAGATATCTTTATGACCTCAAGGTCACTACCATCCTCAAATTATCACACTCCAACAACATTCATTCAACCAAGAACCTTAACAAGATATATGACCTGAACCACTGGATGGGTCTACCGACACCGTGTCGTACATATAGGGTGTGATCTAGATAGCTCAATAAGAAATCACTATAAAATCCACTTGTTTCCTTTCCCTAAAGCAATCCCTTAACATTAGTTTTAAATAAAGGTATAAAATAGTTTTTTCCTCATATTAAATTGATAAAAATTCTTTTCTTTTCTTCTCATAACATTTCAACAAATGATTCCATTTCAAAAAGAATTTACTGTTTTAAACCAAAACCCAAAACAAGGGATACCAGGATGTGTTGAGAATAAATAAATAGTGAATGTTGAAAACTAAATGACGTAGAAAGTAAACAATAATATTCCGATAATATCGATGGGTGATCCTAAAAATCCCAATAGTGGCCCTAGACACACTTTTTTCAAAAACAGGTGTTAGCGTATGGTGAATCCCCATGGTCTATATCCAAATGGTTACCCTAAACTCAACAATATAGTGGAATAAACCACATGGAATCTCCATGAACATGTGGGTACAAACCTGTCTAATTGGGGCGAGAATGATACAGCAACTAGATCATATAAAAGAATCCCTGGAACCTATGGTAGGAATATACTATGTATGTGGGAGGCCCTTGCACATGTGACCCCCTTTCCTGTCATCACCACACTTTCCTAACCCAAATACAAATCCCACCATTAAAGAACCAATAAATAGAAATCAATTCGATAATGGTGACCTATATATATATATATATATCATCACTCAAGGATCTATCAAGGGGACATATCATCTAAAAATTCATTATATTTTATAAAACACTTTATACTTCCAATTGGCCATTCACATTTTCCAAACAACATTTATTTCTCAGTTCTTCATAGTGCTAACCAGACTATATATTTCTAAATCAAATATTCATTTACATAGTAACTTCCATGTCCTTTTCCAAAGACAAAACCAAACATTTTTTAGTTATATCAATTTACAAACTGGATATTATGTCCCAAAAATCACCAAAGTATATTTCATGACAAAATAGGCCAAACATTAAAAAACACATTGGATGTTGTATTTCTTGAGTTTCCAAATCAACACTTTCCCATTTGGGAAAACATGGAAACATATTAAAAAAAGGGGAAGAATGAGAGAAGTTAATATTTTACAAGAAAATACATTATGGGTTTTACCTTCATTTGAATGCACTATGGAACCCTCTATGTGACCTTGTAACCGTTATTCATATCATTTAAAAAACAACTATATTTATAAAACAAACCCAACCATTACAGTTAGTTGAAAAAGATTGAACAACCCCAATAAAAGCCATGAAATTTCCAAATAACACATATATTACAATATAAAAAATAGAATACTTTTTTAACATAGTGGGGATAAAAATTTCACAAAACCCCCAATTTATTATAAAAGGTCACATAGAATTTCATCAAAAACCCTAGGTACCATGAACCTCGTCATAATTTGATAATATCTTTCAAAACATATTTTTATCAAATTCTACCAATTCCAAAACATCATAGTAAACTATTAAAAGGATTCATAAGACTTAGAATAATTTAAAAAAATTATTAAAAATAATCCAAGAACCAAAAGAAGGAATCGAAAAGGAAAAATATGGGAAAACCTATCTCAATGGTGTGTGAATACAACAAATCCTTCATGACCAAAAGTTAAATATTCTATATGGAAGCTCAAATGAAGCTCACAATTTAGACCATGAAAACAATATACAAATTTATTGTTTTTGTGTGAGGGGTCCATAACTTGTTCATGGTGAGCCCAATTGCTGTTAAATTCGGTGGGTGAACGCACAATAGGTTTTGGAAAGTCATTAATGAATTAGAGGATTCATAAATTAACTATTTTAATGGTTATTAAATAATTCTAATCTGGTGGTTTGTGATTTACGGAGTTTGACTAAATAGAATAAATTGTCAGAGTAAAATGGGCATTACACTTGGAATACTTGTCCAAATATGCTTATATTTTGAGGATAAATTTCCATGATAATGATAAACAACATTCAAGAAGGGTAAAATGCGTGAGAAGTCATTTAATAGGTCTAAAATGAGTAAACCTTCAGTGGAATGTTTCTTGATATATAAGGAGGGGAGCTCCTCCCTATCAAAGAATCCCATTCAATCTCATTCCTTCTAGGAGACCAAGGAGGAGAACATTTCAGCTTTCTGTATTTTATTTCTTTTATTTTCCATAGATTTTTAATTTCTTATTCTCCCCCAATCATCTCATTTACTCTTAACATTATGGGAATACATTTTGAGTGATTGGGGAAGGGACGGTTTTAATTTTTTAATTCTTGAGTTCTTGGGCATAATTGAATAAAATCTCTTTATTCTTCAATGTTGTTTTCAATTTCATATAGTGGATTTTATTTTCAAGTGACATTGTTCTTCATTTTTAATTCCGTATTTATTTTTTTCCTTGGGTAAAAAATAATTATCTCCAGCACTGATTTGTAATTTATATACGATGGAATAGACTACAGATTTTTGGTGATGTACATGATGATCATCAGTACGTGTAGAAGTGGTAGTGAATATTTTTTATTTTTTGGGATTAAAAAGACCCATTTGGGTTTTTCGATTCTCAATTGATGATATTCAATACAAATTATTTGAATTTGAAATTATAGTTGAAAAAAATGATATCTTGTTATGTTTTTCTATCACCATCACAATTTCACCAAGGAAGTGAGAGGAAATGATTGTGGAAACTCACTTTAATCAACTCAGAATAAGAGGATTGAATTAAATTGAACAAAGATAACATTAAAATTGGGAAGCCAACCCTAACATAATCCCATTAATAATGTCATATTTTTTTAATCATTTGAGTTTCAATTTTTAATTCAATAATTTTCTTACTGATTTATTCTAAAAGAACCCCATTTTACCCACGTTTAAAAGTGAAAAACTACTTTTGTGCACTCCTCTTTGGGAGACTTCGGAAGGATAATCACTAGAAAACACTAAGGGATTTATAAAAATTGTTTTCACTTTCCCTACGATAGGCGGGCATCATAAAAATTTTCCTAATTACCTAGATAACGACAATGATGGAACATCATTGGAGGGAAACTACAAGATGGAATCAAATGTTAGGACTGACCGCACTGAGGGAATTACAGATAATTGTCTGAGAAACTGGAATCCAGAACCATTGATGATGGGTCTTTAAAAATAGGTTCCACTGGCTTTCACTTCTCGTTAGATGGGTAACCCTTACGAGTAATTACAAACACCAGATTACCGATTACCTATGCTTCAGAGACCAAATCATCTAAAAATTGTTCATCCACCAACTTCTTAGAACGAACTTCATTAGTCGAAAAAACTACTCCTTGATATCTAGATTATGACCCACCAAGGAAGAGTAAAGCCTTTATAAGATCTTATGACACCACCATCAGAGAAAAGTAAACCACATACATAAAGTGCTCATCATAGGCCTTTACCTTTCGATATCATTGTTTAACACTCATTATATCTTCCCTTTTATTTATCTTCACATCCTCAGGTATGAACCATCAGACAAAGATTGACCTAATAACTACACACATTTTCTAAACATCAAATTATGGTGGGGTGAACAACTCTCATTCGTCCAATGTTGTACCATCAAACAAACCTCACAGGATAGAAACTGTAACAGCTTTAGGATTCCCTAATGAACTGAAGAAACACTCGACAACTTAAAGACACAGAACTTCTTCTAACAGACATTAATCCCCACAAAGAGTAGGAAAAAAGCATGGGGATTAAAAAACAAGGCATAAACCCTTAGAAAATTTTGAAACTTTTCTAGGTTTCATTCTCTGGAGAACATGGAAAACAAATACCAAAACGAACATCAAACTAAATCACAAACAAAATGACACCTCAAGAAAATATAAATTGGATTAGAAGCCAAAAAATAGGACCATGACCAAAAAATATATTTCAAAAACTATCATTTTCATTTAAAATTAATGAGAACCTCATTTCAAAGAGAACTTCCATGAAAAAAATCTACTTTTCACCAAAAAGGACCAACGTTATTAAATAAAAATCCATATTCTGAAATCATTTCATCAGCCAAATCCATTTTAGAAAACCAATATTATCCCAAAATTTCGAAACACTCACCCATGGAATTTTATGAACTGTCGCATGTGTGTCCAACCCCTTATATCCACATGTCCCAACACACACTTCCAAAAAATACCCACACACATTTAAACATTCATATAGAACACAAATGGTTTCACCAAGACACCCCGTAAGAAAATCTAAACACTCATCAAACTCTCACCCCAATTCACTTTAAATATAAAATACAATTTTCTAATTTTAAAACCATTTGGATGGAACCCCTTCTTTCCATTTCAAAACCCATTTTCATTTTTCAAAATCCACTTACATAAATCGGACTCAAAACAGAACACATCATGCAATGAACTATCAGAATGAGGAACGTGAGACTATTCCTAACCTTAGGGAAATTGTAGTGGGACATTCTCCATGTATGAAAAAAAAACTAAGAGGACTTTGGAACGTTCACATAGACTCCACAGAGTGCCTACTCCATGTGAAATCACAACGTGAATCTGGTTTACCTCCATTTTCATCCCCCAATCCAAAACAATGCCAAAGAACAAAATCCGAAACTACCCTTGGAAACTCAATGTTCTGAAAAAGAAATGGTTTGTGACTCCCTTTATGTACCTCCTCAAAATTCCCAATAGACCTAATATATGACTACTAAACACCCAATATAATAATATCCTCTTATAATATAATATTTTTTATCAACCATGCCCATATTCCAAACAAATCGACACTTGATCTGGTCTGTGACATGACTTGAAGGGTGTTCCCAATCCAACAATCTGACAGCTAGAGTTGGTAATCAAATATAATCAAATGGGAATGATTTCAGCCCAAAAAAACTAGTACCAAAATAATAAACTAAACGATTGGGGAAACATTGGTGACCACAAATGAATCCAAAATAAATAAACAAACTGAATCAGTTAAAATATACAACTAAATGAATGGAAAACTAGAAAAAAAAAACAAACTATTTCCCAAGATATATCGTTATGACCTCAAGGTCCCCACCATCCTCAAACCATCACACTCCAACAACATTCATTCAACCAAGAACCTTACTAAGATATATGACCTGAAACACTGGTCGGGTCTACCAAAACCTTGTGGTACATGTAGGGAGTGATCTATATAGATTAGTAAGAAATCACTAGAAAATCCACTTGTTTCCTTTCCCAAAGACAATCCATTAACGTTAGTTTTAAATAAAGGTATAAAATAGTGTTTTCCTCATATTAAATTGATAAAAAATTTCTATTCTTCTCATAACATTTCAGAAAATGATTCCATTTCCAATAGAATTTACTCTTTGAAACCAAAACACAAAACAAGGGATACAAGGATGTGTTGAAAATAAATAAATAGTAAATGTTGAAAACTAAATGATGTAGAAAGTAAACAACAATATTCCGAAAATATCGATGGGTGATCCTAAAAATACCAATAGTGTCCCTAGATGCACTTTTTCAAAATCAAATGTTAGCGTATGGTGAATCCACATGGTCTATATCCAAATGGATACCCTAAACTCACCAATCTAATGAAATAAACCACATGTAATCTTAGTGAACATGGGGGTACCAACCAGTATAATTTGGGATAGAATGATACCGTATCTAGATCCTGTAAAAGATGACTGGGAACCTATGTAAAGAATATACTATGTATGTGGGAGGCCCTCGCACATGTGACCCCCCTTACCTGTCGTCACCAAACTTTCCTAACCCAAACACAAACCCCACTATTAAAGAACCCATAAAGAGAAATCCATTCTATAATGATGACCTATATATATACATATATCATCACTCAAGGATCCATCAAGGGGACATATCATTTAAACATTCATTATATTTGATAAAACACTTTATATTTCCAATTGGTCATTCACATTTTCCAAAAAACATTTATTTCCCAGTTTTTCATAGTGCTAAACGGAATATAAATCTATAAAACAAATATCCATTTACAGAGTAACTTCCACTTCCTTTTCCAAATAAAAAACAAAACATTATTTAGTTATATCAATTTACAAACTAGACCTTATGTCCCAAAAATCACCAAACTATATTTCATGACCAAATAGGCCAAACATTATGAAACACATTGGTTGTTGCATTTATTTAGTGTCCAAAACAACACTTTCCCACTTGGGAAAACATGGAAACATATAAAAAAATGCCGAAGAAGGAGAGAAGATAATATTTTACAGCAAAAGGCATTATGGGTTTCACCTTCATTTGAATGCATAATAGAGCCCTCTATGTGACCTTGTAACAATTATTCATATCATTTTAAAAAATTAACTATATTTATAAAACAAAACCAACCATTCCATTTAGTTGAAAAAGATTGAACAACCCCAATAAAATCCATGAAATTTCCAAATAACACATATATTACAATATAAAAAAGAGAATACTTTTTTAACATAGTGGGGATAAAAATTTCACAAAACACCCAATTTATTATAAAAGATCACAGATAATTTCATCAATAACCCTAGGTTCCATGAACCTAGTCATAATTCGATAATATCTTTGAAATCATATTTTTATCAAATTCTACCAATTACATAATATCATAGTAAACTATTAAAAGGATTCATAAGACTGAGAATAATTTTAATTTTTTTTTAAAAATAATCCAAGAACCAATAGAATGAATCAAAAAGGAAAAATATAGGAATTCCTATCTCAGTGGTGTGTGAATACAAAAAATCTTTTGGAGAGGAGATATCTAAGCCCCACATACCCTTCACACAAACTAAAATAAAACAAAATTAAACCCACACAGAATGCCTATACATTATATTTTCGTCAAGGGATAGGACCCTGACGAAAAACCAATGAATGTAGAGGGGAATAAAAAAGTGAGAGAAAATCAAAATGAAACCCTAAAAACATACCGCATAATCAAAGAGGAGCATCATTGAGGGAGGGGGAGCCTTGGTAATGGGGTTCCATGATTCCTTCATGTTCCATATCTAATGAATGTGGGTGGGGTTAGGTTAGGGTAAAATAGGGGGTATAAAAGAGGGTTTCAATTTCTTATGCCATAACATAAGCACATGGTCTAGCAAAAATGTGCACCAACCCTACATTAGTATCAAACTATGAAGTTCCATCCACATGACCAGACCACACAGTTTGTGACACCATCTGAAAAACATACAGTCACATCTGTCAACTATTTGGATTGGCTGCATGGTTACCTAGGATAAACATCATGGTTTCTACTAAGCATACAATGACTATTCGGTTGCTTAAAAATCCACCCACACATTCAAAATTAAAATATGTTGACCGGGTCACAACATAAACCTCATAGGGAAAGATCCAAGACCATGTAAAAGATAAAATAAAGTGTTATCTATGGTCATGGTGTGGAAAATACTTATGTATCTACTCTGATGAAATAATTTGGGAAAATCTATGACCATGTTCTGTAGAGAGACTACCTAAAACAAGAATACTCTTTTGAAGCTCATAACTAGATGTCCTTTTCCCCCCGAAAATGACCTCCTCCTCATCTAGTCCCGATGGTTCTACTCTAACTTCCTGAGAAATGAGTTGTAACTAATCCTACTCCTAAAGGTTGATCTACTACAGAGCCTCTTATACTAGAATCAATGGTCAAATTATGAAAAAATATATAATGATCCCCAATATGACCTCAAGAACCAAACTCCATCGAATCTAAATCATAGTAAGGCTTCAAATTAGCCTTTTATCCACTATGGTTGCATATAATGGAGATTTTGTTATGGATACATTGGACACCACCTCTCTTATAAGAATCTTCAAAGGAATGATTCATAATAAAGGATGGATCACTTCTCTACCTCGACACTAAACCACTTTTCCCAAAACAATCTCCTTTCCATTGGTATTTCGTAGTGATAAGATTTTGAATGAAAACATGTAAAAAATACTGTGAGGAGAAATACAGTAAATTGATTATAGATGGAATACATGGGCCCATCATTGATTTTTTATGAACATGACAACTCATAACAGACTAGTTTAGGATATAAATAATGATATAGATGCTCAATATACAAGAGAAGGGGGGGGGGGGGGGGGGTGAATTGTACATTTTAAAATTTTCTTTAGATAAGGAATGATCTATGTTTAACAAAGTTATTCTAAGAAAATTAGAAACACCTCTAACACCAATTGAAGAATTGGATCAAGGTATGAAGTTACAAACTTCTAGTTCCATTCACTTGCTTGAATCTAGAAGTGATTCTGAAAACAGGTTCCAGAAATATGGATCCAGAAATTGAAACTTAACCAAAGTTTAAAATATGAGATTCTACATTAATGCTTATTGAATCTAAATGAATCAGAGTAAAAGTTTAAGGAAATATAAGAATATTATACATTCCTTACAATAAAAATGCAGCAGAAAAACAAGTATTACAACTGAAAGTAACAAACAATAAATCTTTTAACCCAAAGAGAAAGATATACAACAACCTTGGATAATCGTCCCTTGATTTATATTTTCAAGAAAGTCTGTCTTACCCATACCCGGGTAATCCATCGATACGATGATCGGAGTCTCTATCCTGCTATCCCTGCAATCCCTCACCATCAAGGTAGTTGGAACCTCTGTCTTCCTCCGCAAGGAAGCCCTCGAACTTCAAGGTAGTCACACCTCTGTCTCCCTATCCCCCGAAGCCTTTGAATGTAATCACCATCATTCGGAGTCGCCCGAAGTAATCTGAACGAGTGGTTCAGTATGCAAAAATCATGAAAAGATTCTCTCTCTAGAAATCACCTTAACAGCATGTGGTCTCTAGAGTGATCAACTTCTTTTTCAGTAGTTTAGAGATCTTTCAAATGAGCTACTATTTATAGGCAAATTTCAGTGGTCAGCTCCCTTATCTAATAGTCATATTTTTCTTGATATCTTAGGGACCTATACATGTGTCACTAAACCAACGGTTAATTAGAAACAGAATGGATGACATCATTTTATAACAAAACATGTGTAACTGAAAGCAAGACATCGTTTTATAATGAATCAAATGTAAACATAAGTAAAACTTGAATTCATAATGTAAGTAAATAAAAGATCAGATTCTAACAAAAAATGAAATTCAGAGTCTATAATAAAAATATGTTTGGATTCTATTTTATAGGAATTCGAAAATTGAAGTTTGTAGAAGTCTGGAGTCTGAATTTCTTAGGAAATACTGAGTCTAGTTTCACCAGAGTTTAGAATATGAACTTGCAGTGTACACAGTCGAACTAGTAAACGTTCGGAGTCGAACACCATAATAGTTCGGAGTCAAACTCGGGAAAGTTTGGAGTCGAACTTCATAAGAGTTCGGAGTCGAACTCATGAATGTTCGGATTCATAATTCGGAATGGATCTTCAATATAGTTCACATCTAGAATTCAGAGTGGAACTTCATTACAGTTCACATCCATCATTCGGATCCTAAAAACAGAATTCTCCAATTCTTAACATTATATGATTCAGGGGTTTTGGGTATGAATATGGTTTTTATACTTATGAAAAATATTGATATGTATAAGAAAATATAGATTACGGTAAATTTCCTTAAAGAAGAAAATTTTCATTATGGAGGAAAAATATTGATTTGCTTAAGTATAGGGTGTTTGTTATTTTCAAGACAAGATGGAATGGAAAATTCATAAGGATAAACTTATTGACTCAACAATTGGAATCAATGGAAATCAATGCAACACTAAAAAATGAAATGAGTTAACTATTGCTAACATATCCACATCCTCCAGTTATATTACTCTCTAAATCAATCAGATCTCAAAAAATGAGAAATGAATTTATCATAGATGAAAATATAAAATTCATCCCAAACCATACCCTGATGAAGACCAGCCTGGGTAATCACATCCCACAAAATCCATGTTTAATCAGACATTATATAGTCTACAATTTTAACTATACAATCTTGATGCATCTATATATTCTAAAAGATAGGTAGAGTGTATTATAAATAAGAATCAACATCCTTTAGATCACCATCTTGAGAAAAGATGGTATGACAATGTTGATGGATCTCACAAGTTTGATATTACATTATAGGTGCTTGAAATGAAGCAGCGTACATGACCTACATCAGATTTAGAAAAACATCTGTGATGATGATAATCAATTCATAGATCTGATATTGATTCTGGTGTCTCATGTGATAGAGTGGGTGGTAAAATTGGTGGCTCAGGGCCCATCCTCTACAGAATGAATTCTTCGGCACTCTCCTAACACATTTAACATGGATTTTTTAGTGAGAGAGATCTATAAATCCTAATCAGACACCTCATTACAATATTTTAGAATAAATAATGACATATTGGAATATGAAAATATGAATAAAGTAGCATTACCCAAGGTACTTCCCCAACAACCTTCTTAGAAGGACTAGGTATTAGAAAGTGTTCATGTTTAATTGACATGTGTTTCAATAGGTGGAGGGAAAACTATACCTCACTTTTTCATTTATTGGAAACCATTTATGTATAATCCATTTTTTACTTTTTATGTTCCCATTTAATAATATATATATATATATATCAAAGTTAAATTAAATCGATCTCCATTCCCAGTAAATAAGGGCCCAGACTCCCTATTGATGAAATCTACAGCCATTTAATTTATATTTTTCACCGCCTATATTTAGTAATTGAAAATCATGTGTTATTTAGAATTGATCGACTTGTAAAATTACCCATTCCAACCAATGACAGATCATACACCTCATGAATTTAATATGGATGTCATTCAATTATATAAATAGTGATGATCATCTAACTAGAGGTAATATGCTAGTACTATATGTAAATATAAAAACCAAAAATCACACAATAATATCATGAAAAAAATAATTACAAGTGGTATAATGCACTAATATGGAATGGAATATCCAGGGAATATTAACTCACAATGCCTATAATGAGGAAGATTTAATTATTACATTACCTTTTATCTTTTATCCCAATATAAAATTATATAATAAATATTAATAATAATAACAATCACATAGTATGTGATTCAACCAATGGATAAAGGATATGAACTGTAATAAAAAATATAAAACAAAAATTCTTATTTTAGGAAAAAATTAATTTACCCCGAACAAGGGTCTACTACTCCCAGGCATGAGTTAAAATCATGTTCTAAAGAATTCTAAAAACATATATATTTTAAAAAAAATAGATAATAAAAAAATAACCTCTAATACCAATTTGTGATGTCCATACTCATGTTCCACTCAACTGATCCCCGATTTTGATTGGCCACATGGAATCCAGCACACCCCTCTTTATGACTAATGCTACCAACTATCTGTAAGGGGCAAGGGTTTGTCCATTGGGAGAATATGGCCCAATCTTATAATGGATGGAATGTGATAATATTACATAGTTAAATAATATAGTATAAATAAATATATAGAAAAATAAAACCATACACTATATCAATATGGCCAGTAACCCACCATAGTTGAAGATGACCTAAACATCCATGAAATAGATAATAAATAAAAGATGGAATCAGAATCATATAAAAAATATGATGACAATTTATAAGACGTATATATTTTTAAATGTATACATGGTAATGATAAAAACATGATACAAAAAATAAAATAAAAGAATCCAAAACTATCCACGCATCTCGAGCTTCTATATGATCACCCACTACAAAACTCCAACTAAACAAACAATTAACGATCTAGTTACTGAAGCAGATTATCAACATATTCAAATATATAATCATCTTAGGTACCATCTATAGTCAAGATAGGGTGTGATATAGATCTTAGTTGGAAACCACTAAAGATGTATATAGAATCTATTATACGAATATAAACTGAAACAGTGGTCAGGTATATAAATAAAATGATGTATAGTAATGTTAATACACTAATACATACATAAGCTTAAGCTATTTTGTCTCTGAGAATGTAATACATTAATCAATTGATCGATGAAAAATTTATATAAATTATGTTAGCTGAGGTAAGATAACACTGACATTGTATAATTATAATAATTATAATAATACTAAAGTATCTATGTAGTAACAAAGAATCCAGTAATTATTAAATTAATAAGAGTATCTCATGTAAAACCAAGGCATCCTATGATGAAAATAGTAGGGGATACAAGGTAATAATCAAGGAAACCTTGACCTCAGGATTCAAGAAAAAATATTAATAATATGCTTCATGAATATAAGGGGTAAGATTGTAATCCATGGGATTCACCCAAGTATTTACATTGTAGTAGACTCTAATTGAGTCCAAGGATATCATCTAAGGAAAAATGGGATTATCACGACTATTCCCTATGGGGTGTATCCATGGATCCATATATATAAATACATAAAACTAGATCCATGGATTGTTTCCATGGTATCTTAATATATGGAATAATGTGACTGTATCTTACTATGTCATGATGTTCATCCTATTGTAAACATAGTCCATGTAGTAAGCTAGGAATCTCCTTGGATACAGGCTCCTTGAATCAGAATGGATTAATATGAATGCTCAAGAAATTACCTCAGGAATACATGGATATCTCAGGTCTGAAAACTTCTATAAAGATGAAATGTTCCATAAGAAATATTCACCTTATAATTATATCATCATTTAGTTTATTCCATGTAAAACTAATTCCATTTTATAATATGGTTTTTTCATTCCAATTAATTCTGTACTAGAGTGGATTAGTTATATAAGACATCAAACAATTTAATTATTTAATTACATGTTAATTTTACGTTATTCCATTACCTTACATAATAATGTCAATGTGGGATAAAGATATGTTTCCATATGCAACTAATTTATAATTAACTAGATACATTTTATTTATAAAATTTTCTTCTAATTTAAATTTTAAATGTTAGTCAAATAATTTTATCAGCTATAATAGAAGGTACATGTAAAATATATAATATAAAATGTATAGTAATTTAGATATTGTTAATTTTTTTTAATATGGCACAATATAGGAAGGGTAAATCTGCACATTCGAACATTTTTATTGATAAACCCACATTGGATACTAGTGAACAATTAATGAATATTAATATATGTGTTTGAAGGAGTTGAGGTATCATCCTCCAAAGACACAATGATCATTTATTGAAAGGTCTCTAGATAATGATAATGATGATTAAAAGAATATAATATGATTTTAACATGAAAATACTTTTGAAATCAGAATCCACATAACAATAAAGGTTTATTAAATGGTCATTAATTAGGGATGAGTCATAGAACTCCTAACATGAGCCTATATCACATTCCTTATCTTGTATCAGCAATTGGTTTGTCCTAGATTTGAAGAATAATAAAAAACAGATCAGTTCAATAAAAATATGGCATAATTTCCTCTATCAAAATAACAACATCGAGAGGATGAAAACTGAAGAGCAGAGCCAATGGATGGAAGCACATATCTAGGAGCTTCCAATGTGATAATTTGATATAGAATCTGAGTCTACATCTTTAGTAAATACAAATGGTCAAGTTTAGGATCAAAATTATGATCATGTGCAAGAGGGCATGGATGAGGTGGGAGATTTATTCGAACTAGATCCCCTTCCTATTATTCGTTAATTTGAATTAAATAAGATACAAGGAGTTAAAATTCATTACACATCATGCAATTATTGAGATCATCCATAATAGAAAAACCCTTTACACACAATGATGGTTCCAAAAGTACAATTACATGTCTTTTAATATATATACATCATGTATTCTGATTACATGGTGTGTAATTTTTCTGCAGTTATCATACATCTATCCTACCACGTCATTAAAAAATTCACCAAACCACCCCATGACCCTACATTATGGTCTAAGAGAAAAATATTACGGTGAACGAGATTAAAGAAAAAAATAATAGGATTCGTACCAATAGAAACCATGATATAACATTGGCCAATGTATGCCTTGGGATTTTTTTTCTTTGAAAAAGTCAACCTATATTATTATTTTTATCTTTGACTATTCCGTCATTTTATTATTAATAGATTCTCCACAATCTCATATTATAAAGGTATTCATGGGTAGGGCTCTTCTGTGGACCATTTATGACATCCAATAGTAATGATTGTGGAAATGAAGGAACTCCTCGGCGATCCTTTCAATCATCTAGTGGGGTGATTAACTCATTTTAAATGGTTCCAATAATGTATTTCTTATATAATTTTTTGAATAAGAAATTTATAACAAATCAAGAATAAAAAACAACACTTTTTTCTATAGTTTTTTTGACAGAAACAATGTTCATTAAGAAATTTTTTTACATAATTAAAATAATATTATTTAAATATGACATTTAAAAAGTAACCATAATGTTGGGTGGTGTGAATATGAATGTTTTTATTTTTAAATACATCTTGAATAATTTTTTCTTATAATGTTAATATTTATTAATTTTTTTATTATCATTTTTTGAATGAAATGACATAAAAATTTTAATGTGAATGGGTAGTTTTTATAAAACCCATATTATATGGGAGATATATATTTATTTTATTATAGTATTTTTATGAACATTTAAAAAGTATTATATAAAAATTATTAGATTATATGACCAATAGAGTCAATTATGATCTATTCAACTGTTGTGAATAGTTATGAAATGATATGAAATTAAGATGGGTTTTATAAAATTAAGATGGGGTTTTAGAATGTTTCTATAGGTATTCATTATTGAATGGATAGTGAAAACTAAAATTAATTATTTAAATTTATCTTCTCATTTAATGGATTCAAAAAGATTCGTTTTGTTTTTAGATTTTATCAATGTAATAGTAGTTTACTTATATTATCAATATTCAAAATAATATTATGAAAATACATTTTCTGAATGACTAGAGTACAAATACATTTTTACTTATTCAGACATTTTTCCTTAGAAACGCATATTTTTTCATGTGTACTGAGTTCAATTTGATGTAAAATTATTCCAATTCTATGACTTCAATTTCATTAAATGGATTCCTTATTTAGAATCAAAATAATTAATATAATATGATATGATACAATTAATATTCTTTTTAATAATAATCATAACAAATTTTTCTCACCAATTTAAATGATTTAAAACTATCACAAAACATTAGGAACCAAGGCATTATTTTTTTGACAATACATTATATTTTTTAAAAAATATAAAAATAGTTTTTGTTAATTTATTATAATGAAAGGGTTGAAATATTAAATATTCGCCATTATCTAAAAGTCTAAAATACATTATTTTTTTAATTTTTTAAACATAAAAATTCATGGTAAACATTTTATTATTTGATTATAAGGTGAAATTATTTTTGGTTTCATTTTGGGTATTTCTCTAAAAAATTAATTTCAGACTTTTTATGTTCGATTATTTTCAAAAATTTATTCTATCTATATAAATTTAATAAAATAAAATGGAGGAAAAGATTTTATTTGGAATGTAATTACTTTTTTATATTTCTTTTTCATTTTATTATATATTTAGTTTATCATTGTATATTGTTATGTTATCATAAAAATGGTAATATGAGTTTAATATTGACTAAATACGAGATAAGGCTTAACATGTATATATATATTTCCTAAATGTGAATATTTTAGAATATTTCGACCAATCCAGCCCTTGTAATTGAATATTTAGTGCCATTTTTCTAATTGAAATTGTTGTGATATATTTATATATATAATCAGTTTAATAAATTATAGAATGATCTTTCCAATGATTATAATATAGATACTTATATCCTATCATTATCATTAACATTTAGAACTCTTTTTTCAAAACCATAACCACATAAATAGCATCCTAACATCCCTCCATAGATCTTAATGGCCCATGATAGTTCATTAAACCACATTAGTAGGGATTAAATATATATTCAAAAAGGTTGTCTATAGAAGAGTTGTTGTTGTTATCCCAATGTTTTTATTTTATTATTTCCTCTACATTATTAAAATTGAATTCAAAAGTGAGGAAATAAAAACATTGGTGTATTCACATTTAATATATTTTATTACGTTAATTTCATAACATATACCAATAATCTCCTCAATAAAATGGAAAATGAAACAATCTTTCATGTGTATGGTGGAATACTGTCTTGTGAATTGATATAATTCATTTTCTCTCACCAAAATAATATAGTATTTTATGATGGAATATCATTCATTATAATGTGGGATTTATTAAATATATATATATATATATATTATTCATGACATAATTAAATTTATGTTAAGATAATATGTGAATTATTTTCTTTACATTCCATGAACTGTAAAATGATAATTTCACCCATGCGTTTGTGTGGATTACCACATCCACAGGGTGATTTCAGTTAATAGTTTTTTATAAAATCATATGGGATGTATATATAATATTATTTAATTATATTATATTATATATATGATATAAAAAATCATTAACCAAAATATAATAAATACCATTTATCCCATGTCGTTGTTGAAAAACAGAACCAATGCTAATATATATGTAAAGACTATAATCTCTATGATTGTGATATAATTAATTTTTCATAACTATCATCCATGGTAGGTATTAAATTTTTTATTGATCTATAAATATTTTAATTATGTCATTTTATTTATTCTAGATATGATGAAAAAATGACCCCTTTTACAAAAATCATTATTCAGAGGATGTTTCATGTTTATGAATTGAATATCCTCAAAATGCTTGGCGTAAGCATAAAGGATGAATTAACTGATTGAATAATAGAATAAATTTATAAAAAATGTATAATATTATTTGGAGAGATATATAAATTTTATATATAAATTAAATAATTAACATAAGTATATTATTCATGATGATAATGAATGTGCTTGACATGTCAGACTCGATGCAAGGGAATTTATGGGCTCAATTTTATATCATTGAGGCATTAGCTATTTTAACCATATATTTTGTTTTTTGTGTTGTATAATACAAATCATTGATGTATTTTATGTTTTCAAAAAAAATTAAAGGTGTTTTCAAATCCATTAAAAATTCATTACTTTGGTGTTTTGATGTTAAAAATGTAATGAATTCCATTATTGATAGATATGATTAGAACGTTGTTTTAAAAATTTTCAATGATTATTTTAAATATTTTCATTCCATATATTAAATTATTAAAATATTTTTAGATGTATTTATATTTAAATAAATTAATTATACATTATAACTTTGGTATCTATTTAATATCTTTATTTTTATATGGAATATATTTACATATTTCATTTTTTTTGTTTTAACATGAATTAAAATAGGAAAAAGTAATAGCATATTTTAATTTATATTACATCAATGTATATTCCTAAAGAATAAAAACGATTTCAATTTAGGATTACATTATAATTTTTCATATTTTATTGAATAAAATTTATTATTTCCATATATTCTATATATTTTAGTTTTTAAAATGATTTTTAAAGGAAAAGGTCATTTTTATAAAAGAATGTGTTTCACGTATAAGTTCAAATGTTTTTTTCAATAATTTTATGATAAAAATATGAAATATTAAAAGGATTTATTTAGGAAGTGGAACATAATAATAATATAGGAAGGAAGGTGATCCTGTTGAAACATATATAAACTCTTTATCTCCATATAACATATATGAGTATGTTCTCCCGATAATACATATATTAAAGGTTTCACCTGATACAAATGAAATGATCAGTGAGCACAATATTTCTCTCAAATCGAATAAAAATGTTCCTTTTCTTAAAATGAATGATGCATGGATTTAACCATGGAACTATGAACTATGGATTTAATTGGGATCCATTAATTCCATACAAGATTTATAATTTGTTATTAGTATAATTATCTTACATAAATATTCTGAATGTTTCATAAAATGGTTTCTATTTCCATAGTGTGGGAATTAATGGTTTTCTTGCAATAAAATTTCTGATTTCCATTGGGATCTTATTTATTTTATAATATAAATTTATAATTTGGAAAATTTAGACATTGTATTGGCTTTTAGTTTTTTCTATCTACTAAAAGATTATAAACATGTATATTTGTTATAGAGAATTATTTTTTCAAAATTGTCACATCCCTTCCTCGGGGAACGTGCCGTGACTACCCCAATCCCGCCGTCTATAGGCCAGGGGCTGGTGACTAGCACCAAAGGCACAAATCCCTATATTAGGAAAGAATTTCCTTTATAAACGTAAACAAACACAAAAAAGTAAACAACTGAAGTATGCACTATTTAAAACTGTATACAAAAGTAAGTGCTGAAAGGAAAGGGGCCGGAAATACGAGCCCAATAGTAAGTACAGTACAACTGAAAAGCAAATACAACTATGGTAAAGTAAAACAGAAACTCTTGAGTCATCCTCTGGGAATCCCACCTGAAGGGTGGGTACAGATGGCCGCCTCAGAACCTCAGTCCTTCTGTCTGCACCACGTACGTCTCCCCAAGTGGTCTACCTCCGAGTATCGTCCATCTCTACAGTTCTATGCCTCGATCAGCATTTTCCATTATCTGTATCGAACACAATGTAGTGCTGCCACAACCTTAGCAGGGGTGAGTAAAAAAAACTCAGTAGGGACCCTGAGACCCCCAGAGGACTCTCAGAATCCACGAAGGATAAACCACAGTTGAATGATATGATCACAAAGTATCAACCAACACTACTTAGGTATATTCCCATATAAACACTTAAGTGATCTATCACAATTCGGATCCAACTCTTGAGACCAAGAACAACCCCGTCCACATAGGAAAGATTTCAATCACATTAATGATAATGATTGAAAGTCATGAATCAGCTCACACAGGTATAAATCTTTCGTATAGTGATAGAGATAATCAGATATAGTCACTGATTCATCTAAGCTTTCGGACCCACATAAGATACTAGACCAGCTAAGCTACTAGACCCACATAGTATACAAGAGCAGCTACTCTGTCCATCCCACCCAGGATATAAGAACAGAATTCAAAACTGTCATACCCACATAGGATACAAGAATAGTAGTCATCACTGTCGATCCCACAGAGGATTCCAGTACTGTAGTCATCATCATCGAAACCACGGAGGATTCTAGTACGGTAGTCATCGGATTCACAACTAGATCTAGGGCTCCGGCACATAGCACACTCGATTCTGGGAGGTTCCACTCTGTGAGCCTATGGTTTGATACATCAACTATCACAAATTCCTGATTTGATGTATCCCAAAGTTCTGTCCTGTCAAAAGTATCCCAACGCGACCGACGGTGCGTCAATCAGACACCTGGTCTAAGAGTTATTGGCTTTTCAGTTTCAGGGGCCCAGTTGAATTATGCTCATTCCACCTCTGTCCATTTTCCACATTTGTCCAAAACTCACATAGAGTATCTCAAATGGACCGCTTCATCTCAAGGGTCCCAGTACCGTAGATGGCATGTCAATCGGACGCGCGGTCTAGATGTTATTCACGTTTAAGTGAAACGGGTCCGTCCCGTCAAGCCCAGTGGGCAGGCGGGTCGGCCGCCCTAGTTCGGCGGGTCCGACCTCGAAGGGGGTCAGCCCAGCCCGGTGGGGCATGGCATGGCCCGACAGAACGCGGCCCGACTCAGAGAGGCATGGCCCAGCCCACGACTGGTCGCGGCTCGGCCAGCAGGTCAAGCGGTGCGGGGGCCGCAGTCCCCCGGATTCCTGAAATGGTGGCACCGAGCGGTGCCACCTCTCATGCCAAGCCGGCTGAAGCTGGCTTGTCATTTCTGGTGCAAGCGGCCTGCACAATGGGCCACTGATCCTCTACATGTGGCTCCCTTAGTCGCTGTATTTCCCTGCAGCCCGACCGGAAGGCGTCCGCGGATGCAGGCCGTTGGTACCTCTGGTCGTCGACACCACCACCTTCCCCAACCTGTGGTTCTCCTCTAATGTGGTTCGATGTCACCATGCCTTCTTGACTTCTCCTCCATCGACAAACAATCAATAAACTAGCATAGGGATGTCATTCCATGTTTGTTCGGTCCGCGCCCTCAGCCGTAATTGATAACAAAGGCCACCGTCGAATAAATCAACATCGAAGAGTCAAGGATATTATTTTATTCATTCAAAAATAAACATAAAACCCCCTACCATGATTCAAGGTGCATTGTACTTGTTGCAGAAAATAGTGTTGCAGAAGATGGTGTTGTTCCGTCAATATCGGAGGAAGGGTCATTGTCGTTGGCGATGATCCTTGCAGGTGGTGCCTTCTCATTTGACATGGAGAAAGGTCATTAAAGAAGTTCTTCATGTTCATTGTCGGAAGAACACCTACTCTCAAATCCTCCAAAGGCTCTCCAATGATTATTCCAACCCCAAAGAATTGAAAGGCATCAATTATTTAAAGCTGGAATAATGTTTTCAAAATTCAATCACTTAAATTAATTTATTAATTGTGGAGTTCTAACAATTAATTAATCGTGTTGTCATATTAATGACAACAAGTTGGAAGTGGAGAGTTCATTAATAAAAAAGGGGAGTTGTGAAATTAATTAATAGGAGTTTAAGGGGAAGTTGAAGGGTTAGAGATCGTGTGAGACCCAACACCATTATCCTATTATGGGAGGTTATGTGGGGTGTTGGCCACATATCCAACTACACTTTAGAGTAATTAACTACCACTCTAAATAAAACTATGTAACACGAAATTTTATTTATTATAATAATATCCCCAACAATTAACATTCAAAATGCATAAAATGCAAATGCTATAAAAGACATCACAAGCGAATATCAGCACTAAGAGTTCATCGATGCCCATAGATTTTAATTTTGAGCACCAGATCAAAAGATATAAAAACCCACATGTATGTTTACTGAATGTACCCGAATAAAACTTCATAAATTGATTCCGGGCACACCAGGCCTCGGAATCAGGCACCGTTAGTAACTACACACAAGTAATATTCTAAAAATTTTATGAATAAGATTTCCTTTAAATTTTTAGTTCTTTAAATTACCCCCACCTCTGGGCTTGTTGTCCCCGTAAAGATACAACACACTTTATGGAATCAAAAGTGGGTACCGAGCACACATCTAAGCCTCCCCCTCCCTTGTGCTCTCATAGAGGTTACTGTGCTATCAGCGAATATATAGTAGAGTAATTGACCATCCACGTAGGACCCACTCTTGTATATCCTTGATCTCCACCGGGACTTCTGTGAATGTCACCTCATTATCGATGTTCACCTCCTCGTGGTCGATGATATGGGACGGGTCATGAACGTATCTCCTCAGATGAGATACCCGGAAGACGTTGTGCACCCGGTGCAATTGAGGTGGAAGGTCCAGGCGATAAGCCACCTCTCCTACTCTTATGTGGACCTAGAAAGGTCCAATGAAATGTGGAGGTAACTTTTTGCCCTGGAAAAATATTTGTAGACCTCGTCGAGGTGAGACCCGTAGGAAATCATGGACTCCATCCTCGAACTCCAGTGGTCTCTGTCTCCTATCAGCATCGGACTTCTGTCTGCTCTGTGCAATCTTCATCCACTCTTGGATGATCTGCACCTTCTCTGTCATAGCATGAACCATCTCTAGTCCTACAAGTGTTGACTCCCCTGGGTCAGTCCAGCATAGAGGCGATCTGAATGGTCGGCCATACAGTGCCTCGTAAGGTTCCATCGCGATGGAGGAGTGATAGCTGTTGTTGTATGAAAACTCCACCAAGGGTAAGTGATCCTCCCAGCAGTGACCAAAGTCGAGGACACATGCACGGAGCATTTCCTCGACAGTCTGAATGGTATTCTCAGTCTGGCCATCCGTCTGAGGATAGAAGGCAGTGCTCAAGTTAAGCAGCATCCCAAAAGCCTCTTGTAATCCCTTCCATAGTAGGGAATTGAAACAAACATCTCGATCGTAGATGATATTTGATTGCACATCATGAAGTCGTACAATCTCTTTAATTTAGAGGCATCCAATGATATCTACTGAGCTCTGCTCTCTAATCGGTAGGAAGTGGGCCGACATGGTGAGTCGGTATACGATCCCCCAGATAGAGTCGTGTCCTCTGGATGTATGTGGAATCCTCGTCACGAAATCCATATATATATCGTCCCACTTCCTCTTTAGGACCTCTACGGGTTGTACTAAGCCTGCTGGTACCTGGTTCTCCGCCTTCATTTACTAACAAATGAGGCATCGTGAAACAATCCCTACTACTACCTTCTTCATACCCGGCCACTAGAGCTTTCGTCTCAGGTCCTGATAAATCTTCGCCACCCCTAGATGAACCGATAGAGGGGAAGTGTTAAACTCCCTCAACACCTCCTCTTTTAATGCAACGGGTACCATGGTACGTACCCTAAAGAAGATGATGTGGTCCCCTCCTTCAGAAAATCCATCAGGTGACTACCCTGTGGATTTCTGAGCACCTTGCGTCTCAGAGTCAACGTCCCCATGTTGTTCTTCTCTGAATCATTGAAGAAGTGGAGGAGTGACTGTGGGGGACTACAGAAAGGCTACTCCATCTCTATCCACAAAGGATATCTACAACGCGGACAGCTTCTCTTCCACGACTCCTAGAAGCTTAATGCCTGATCTCCTGTTGAGACCATCTGCTACAACATTTCCCTTCCCAGTAGTATAGAATATCTCAAAGTCATTGTCCTGGAGGTACTCAATCCATCATCACTGTCTCTGGTTCAACTCCTTATGTGAGAAGATATACCTGAGACTCTGGTGGTCATAGTAGACTATAAAGAACTCACCCATCAGATAGTGCCACCACATTTTCATGGTGAAGACCACTGCTGCTAACTCCAGGTCATGGGTAGGGTGTTTCTTCTCATTTTGTCTCTACTGACGTGAACCATACATGATCACTGCTCGCTCCTATATCAGGACAAAACCAAGTCTGTTCCCTGATGCATCACATTAAAATATGTACCCTACACCCTCCTATAGTAGCCTCCACGTGGGTGCACTGGTAAACCGTTGTCTAAGCTCTTGAAATTTTTGTTGGCATCTCTCTGACCACACGAAGGGTTTCCCCTTATTCATCAATGATGAAAGTGGTGTTGCAACCCTGGAGAAGTCTCGCACAAACCTCCGATAGTACCCAGCCCGGACCAAGAAACTCCAAACCTCTGTCACACTCTTGAGTGGTTCCAAAGAAAGTACTGCTCCGATCTTAGCTGGATCCACTACTACCCCAGTCTCCGAGAAGACGAGTCCCAAGAAGTGAACCTCTTGAATCCAGAATTGGATGTTCGAGAGCTTACCATAAATTTGGTTCTCTCGAATTTTCTCTAGTACATCCCGCAAGTGGTAGGTGTGCTCCTCCTTTGTAGTCGATTAAATCAGTATGTCATCGATGAAGAATATGAAAAATCAATTGAGGTAAGGCTAGAAGTTCATGTTAAAGATACTCATTAACACTTCTAGTGTGTTGGATACATGGAAGTGCATTACTAAGAACTCATAGTGGCCATACGGACACCTGAATGTTGTCTTCTGCACATCCTCATCTCGAACTCTAAGTTAGTGATAGCCTGACCAGAGGTCTATCTTCGAGAACCATTGTGCTCCCTTGAGAGGATAGAAGAGGTCGTCAATCCTTAGGAGTGTGTACTTGATTTTCACGGTCACCTGATTCAGGAGACGTTAGTCGACACACAGTCGTAAGCTCCCATATGACTTCATGGCGAACAAAATCAGAGAAGTCGAGGGTGAAATACTGGGTCAGATGAATCCCTTCCCCTGCAGTCCTCTAGATGTACCCGCAGCTCACAAAGCTCAGCGGGAGCCATATGATATGCTGGAGTAGATATCGATGATGTCCCGGAGTACAGGTCTATTTAGAAGTATACCTCTCTGCGAGAAGGTAGTCCTGGAATGTCGTTAGAAAACAAATACACATACTGATTCACCACAATAGGAAAAATCAGACTCCACAAATCAACCGCTCCGAGGATGAGACTATCCAAATGATGTGTGATCGGCTGACCCCTCCTCTGTGTAAGTCCATCATGCACTGCAAAGTCTCCCTTCTCAACGGTGAAGGTTAACCTCGTCCTATCCGTGCGAATACACCCCACCTTGCGCCTAATACAGTCGATCTAAGCATGGAATGTAGATAACCAGTCCATACCTAATATGACGTCGTAAGTCCTTGACACTGCCACAAGAAGATCCCAGCCGAAGCTCTCGCATCCTAGTGTAATCTCACAGTGTCGTAACAAGTTCGTAAATGTCGAGTCTACTATCGTAAGAGTCTCTAGCTATATGGATCGAGCCAATGGATCTGTCGGAATCTCCGAGCTCCGAAGGAGGGTAGCGACAATAAATGAATGACTCTCGCCTATGTCTTTAAGTACTGTAGAAAGGGTGTAGTAGACACATATTGTACCTCGAATCACCTCAGGTACATAGTAGTCATAGGCCTCGACTGCCTGGAGCTGAGCCCGCCTATGTCCGCCAGCTCTCTGTGGTCGGGGTGGACCTCTTGGTGGTGGTGGTGGTAGAGCCTCAAAACATCGTCCACCTCCCGCTGCTCAGCCATCTCCTCTGCCTCGTATGCCTACTCCCAGCAGACCACCACGGTCGAACCTCTACCTCTTCTGGGAGTTCCCTCTACTGTCTGCTGCTCATATGCATGGCGGTTCGGGCAGTCTCGAGGCATGTGACCCTATCTGACGCATTCATTGCAATGTCTGCTCCTCGTATAGCTAGCATTATATTGTGTGCCCCGCAAAACCGAACCTGTATCTTGAGATCGCCCACCAAATGTCCTAGTCAACTTGGACCTCTACGACATATTTCTTCTGTTGGATTCATAAGAATCTGCTATGTGTCGCCCTGTGGTGGGTCTCACCACTGGTGACAGCTCAACGAGAAATCACTCCACTATAAGGGCTCACTCTAGCACCCCCACCTGCGTCGGGATGCTGAGGGCAATCGTTGAATCCATAATATCATGCCTGAGTCCGTGATCGAAGGTATGGGCCCTGAAGAATGGGACCTGCACTATATCCGTATAGTAGCGTGAGATGTCAGTGAACCTCAATAAGTACTGATATACTGTCATGCTAACCTGCGGCCGATGAAGTAACTCCTGAATCCGCACCGCACGAAGGGTGGAAAGAACAAACTCCATGAAGAAGAGACTCTCAAAGACTGTCCAGAGTAAAGATGCCTCATAATGCACCTGGAGAATCTGGCTCCACCATCTACCTGTTGTTTCATGCAAGAGACTCGTGGAAAAGAATACCATAAGGTCGGCTGGGGTCCCTACTAATCTAAAAGCTCTGATGACAGCCTCCAGCCAATCCTCAGCTGCATGTGGGTCCGTCTCTCCGTGGAACCTAGGCGGCCTCTGTCGCTGGAACCCGTGCAACGCACTCAGGTAGCATGAACTATATGCTACTAGGGATGGTGGTATCGGTGGCCCATTAGGTAGTGGTACCGATGGTGCCTCCGCAGTGATGGGGCCCTACACTGAGGCCTCGTCGCTCGGTGGGAAACCATCTCATACGTAACTCAAAACCCTAGTTGGCTGCCTTCGTGGGGCAATCCTGAAAAAAAAACAGGTTCTCCATGGTGAAATAAAATACCTGGTGAGCTGACACAATGTAATCACAATGAAAACTTTTGAAACACACATGCAATCAGTGTTTTCTTACACTGAGTTACAAATCAGAGGTCAGGGTCCTGGTTTATGGATACGTCGGCCGCAGCACCAACACTAGACTTCTTGGACTGAAAACCACACCCAATAATCTTAACCCTATTGATTCACAGAAAATAATTATCAGAGTCATGAGTTTTTTGGTAGAACCAACTCCTCTGATACCAATTTTTCACAACCCGTCCTCGGGGCTCATGCCGTGACTAACCAAAGCCCGCCATCCATAGGCTAGGGGCTGGCGACTAGCACCAAAGGTGTAAATCCATATACTGGGATGACATTGCCTTTATGAAAGTAGACAAACACAATAGAGTACGCAAGTGAAGTATGCACTAAGTAAAACTATATACAAAAATATGTGTTGAAAGGAAAGGGACTGGAAATACAACCCCAATAGTAAGTACAGTACAACTGAAGAGATAGTACAACTGCAGTAAAGTAAAAAAGCAACAACTGTGTCATCCTCTGGGAATCCCACCTAAAGGGTGGGTACATGTAGCCTCCTCAGCACCTCTGTTTGTCTGTATGCTCCTTGTACGTCTCGCCAAGTTGTCCACCACTGGGTACCATCCAGCTCTATGTGTCTCTACCTTGTTCAGCATTGTCCATCATCTGCATCCAACACAACGCAGTGCGAGCTTAGCCTGTGCAGGGGTGAGTATACGATACTCATTAGGGACCTCAAGCCCCCCAAAGGCCCCCCAGAATCCAAGAAGGATAAACCACTGATGATTGATACGATCCTGAAGTGTCAACCAACTCTACTAAGGTATATTCCCATACGTAAACCTATGTCATCAATTACAGTTCAACTCTAACTCTCAAGACAAGGCACAACCCAGGCCACACAGTGAAGAAGTCAATCACATTGATGATAATGATTGAAAGTCATGAACAAGATCACACAGGTATACATATTTCATATAGTGATAGAGATGATCAGATGTAGTAACTGATTCTTGTATGATGTCAGACCCACATAGGATACTGACCAGCTAAGCTGTCAGATCCACATAGGACACAAGACCAGATACTCTGTCAGACCCACTCAGGATACAAGAACAAAAGTCAAAACTGTCAGACCCACAAAGGATACAAGAACAATAGTCATCATTGTCGAACCCACAGAGGATTTCAGTATATTAGTCATCTTCGTTGAACCCATGGAGGATTCCAGTATGGTTGTCATCACAGTCGCAGCCAGCTGTAGGGTTCCCGCACACAACATGCTCGATTCTGGGAGGGTCCATTCCATGAACCAAGGGGTCGATACATCAAATATAATGAAGTCTTGAATTGATGTATCCTGAAGATCCATCTGGTCAAAAGAAACCAACACGACCGATGGAACGTCAATCGGACGCCCGGTCTAAGAGTTATTGGCTTTTTCGTTCCAGGGGCCCGGTTGAAATTACACTCATTCCTAACCCGACCATTTTCCACATTCATCCAAATCTCATGTAGAGTATAGAAAAAGGACCGATTAATTGCGAGCGTCCCAGTGCCGTAGACGGCGCGTCAATCAGACGCGCGGTCTAGAAGTTATTCATATTTAAGTGAAATGGGCCCCGCCTGTTAAGCCCAGTGGGCTGGCGGGTCATCCCGACCAGGTTCGGCGGGTCTGACCTGGCTGTGGGTCAGACTGGCCAGGTGGGGCGTGACTCGGCATGGTGGGGCACTTCCCAGCCTGGTGGGGTGCGGCCAGAACCTAGGGACGTGGCCCGACCATGTGAGGCATGTCGCGGCCTGCGGCGGACTGCTGCTCGACCAGCTGGCTGAGCGGTGCGGGGGGAGCAACCCCTCGGTTTCCTGAAACACCGGCGCCGAGCGGTGCCACCTCTCCTGCCTGGCCGGCCGAAGCAGGACGGTCTTCTCTGGTGTGAGCGGCACACACAATGGGCCACTGGACTTCCGCATTCGGCGCCCTTAGGCGCCGCAGATCCCTGCAACCCGGCCGTCAGGCGGCCTCCCGGTTTGCCCACCGAAGCGGCCCATGTGGTGCGTGCGGAATTCTTCCAAATGTGCAGCGCCAAGAAGGCGTCGCTGTCCTCTAGCATGGCCGGTCATGAGACTGGCCAGTTCATCATTGGCCGAGTAGCCCATGGCTGAAGGCCGCGGTCTTCCTCCACGCGACCAGCGCATGGCCACCCCTACCTCCGGTAGTTGACGTCGTCGTCTTCCCCATCTGGTGGTTCTTGTCTGGCGTGGTGAGATGGCACCACACCTTCATGACTTCACCTCCAGCAACAAACAATCAATAAACCAACGTAGGGACATCAGGGCATGTTTTTTTGGCCCACTCCCTCTGCGTTAATTGATAACAAAGGCCACCATCGAATAAAGCTACATTAATGAATCAAGGATATAATTTTATTCATTCAAAAATAAACATAAACCCCCTACCTCGATTCAAGGTGCATATTCATTGTTGCAGAGATCAACGTCGCGAAAGACGGTGTCATTCTGTCAATGTCGGAGGAAGATATTTTGTCATTGGTGATGTTACTTTTGGGCAGTACCTTCTACCTTGATGTGGAGGAAGGTCGTTGAAGAAGTTCTTCGTGTTCTTCATGGGAATGACACCTCATCTCAAATCACCCAAAGGCTCTACAATTGTAACTTCCAAAGATTTTATGAGATATATTATTTTTAATTTCCTTGATGTCTTCTATTTTACACTACTCTAAGATTAGCTTGTACTATACACTACACCATTTAAACTTGAAGTATACACAACACTATTCCTGGCTCGTGTTATATACACTTTCAAGTTTTTTTTGTGGAATTTATTCTACACAACATTAAGTATTGATTTTGTTTAATGTATAAATGAAAAATGTTTAGATTATGTTATTCACAACACTAAAAAAATCGTTCACTACACACATCCCTGACTTGGATTTCATTACACGCAATCAATACCTTTTTTGATAGCATGTGTAGTACGAAATACCGAGTTTCACTACACAAGATTTTATTATAATATTATTAAGAACTAGCCAGTATGAATAGTAATACCCACATTTTGGTATTTTAAAGATTTTATCATTCAAAATGGACTTCATTTTTGGATTCGTAATATCGAAATTATCCTAGGGTGAATTTTTGGTATTTTTCTGAAAACTATAAATTTTTGATGAATAGTGAAAACACTAGGTTACTATTTAAAAACTTACTTTTTATTTAAAAAATTATTTATTTTATTTAAATTTTTTTTTGGTCAAAATTGATACATAATACCCATATAAGTTCAATGTAATTAATTGGAGTCATTTTATAATAATTTTAGATATATAAAAATTTTGTTGGACTTTTCACCGTCTTTTACCCATCTCCTAGGAGAGTTTGAAAATTTACATAAAACATAATGTTACCACTTCTGTGAGTGGAATTTTGAAAATCCAAGAAACACAATTAATATCAAGGATTAAAATTTGGTTCAATAAGATAAACATAATTTTTTTTGAATAGTATCTTTTCACATTTATTTACCATGGTTAATAGTAAATTGGGTAATTAAGGGTAAAAATGATATTATTATTATTACACTAACACATGATATAATTCTATTAGATAAGTATAATTTGACCAAAAAGAACCTTAGGAATATAATATTATCATTTCTGTCAACTTGTATTAGATTATGACATTTATTATTATTTTATTTAAATAAGTGTTAAGATAGTTAAAATCAAAGTTTAATAACCCAAACATTTTTAATATAGGGTTATACATAAGATAAATTCGACTATAAATATTAATTAGAAATATAAAACTATTTCCTACCGAATGGTATTTTATTTATAATTTTTAGACATTATATATTTTAATTTATTTATGCCACAATGGTGATGTAGTAATTTCCAAAACAATGAAATATTAAAATTATTGATATTATAAATACCCAAATAAATTTAATTTCAGAATTTTAATGAATTCCACTACTTTTATAGGTTAATAATACATGTTATAATTGATTTAATTAACATTTTAGTAAATAATCATGCTGTTATGATTTTCAGAAAAATCAATTACCAAAAAGTGTCAAAATTGACATAAAATAGTTTTTAAAACCAATATTGTAATATTAATTGTTATTTTATTCCTAAAAATATAAGGATCAGATAAATTACATAGATATTGTTATATATATTATTTATGAGCCACTTGGCATCCTTTTGGCTTGTTATAGTAAGTTTATTAACCATATAGTGTAAGAAAACAAGAAGACACAGTAAAAGTTAAATTATTTAATTTAGAGTTTAATCTAAATGATAAGATTAAAATAGTAACCTATACTTGTCCACAATATATTGGTTGAGAGGATATAGACACATCCCCACTTTATCATAAAAATAAATCAATTTTGAGCTAGTAAAACCCGAATATGACTTTATAATAAAATAATATTTTATGTTTTTCTTACGGTGCCCCTCTCCTCCCTTATAAAAGGGCACCTCCTCCCTCTCCTCCTCACACCACATTGAGCTTTAAATCACGAAAAAACCCTGAAATTTTCCTTTATCCACTTCACTAGAAACATCCTAGAGGTCCTGGTATTCTTCAAGGACCATCTTTAGTGCCCTACGAGGAGGTTAAGAGGAGGATCTTCAAAGAAGAAGTAATGTCTGTTACTGATTCTTTCAAATTTACTTCTTCTTCTACTTCCTCTTATTTAGTTGATTCATTATGAAGTAATAACATCAGTATCAATTATATAATGATATGTTATTATAAATATTAAACAACCCTATTTCACCTTCTATCCATCCTACGGAAAATGAAACCACCGTATGTGCATACGTACAGAATACCGTCTCCACGCCGTGGTGTAATCTGTTTTCCACCACCACCTTACATGGATGGTTATAATGGTGTAAAATATAACATTATATGATTAGAGTAAATTGATATTGATTCTGAAATATTATACATACACTTCAATAAAATTCAATGATCATGGGAATGATATCATCGCTCGTGCGTACGTACGGACTACCGTCTCCACGACGCGATGAGATTCCTTCTCCATGTTAACCATTCATGAATGATTACAAATTATATGTCATTAATAATAATGAAATATATGAAATAATAATGATAATGGATTTATGTATATATATATATATTTATATATATGTATGTCATCTACTTAAATCCATTCAATTCAATAAGAGAACGAAAACAACGTTCATGCGTACGTACGACCTACCATCTCCATTAACGATGTATTTCATTCCATTTATCGATCTATCATATATATCAGTACATGATGAATATATATTATATATATATATCATGTTTTACATTCTGGAATTATTTAAATCAGGATACAATTAATAATATCAAGAACAACAAGTCGAAACATGTACGACAATTGAAACGATTTTACCCAAAACATTGCTTTAATATGGAATTTACAAAAGAAAGGGTAATATAAAGTCATAAGTGAACCATATATGATATCATAACATTTAATATGATATTGTAATAAGTAAATGACATTATTTAAATCATTATACATGCGGTTTGGATACATACGAAGCATATTGGACATAAGGTAAGGGATAATTATTCCAATCTCATTCTTATCTGAGATTGTTTATATGTAAGTATTTACTAGGGTTTTGTTTATTATCCATGTCCATATGTTCTCAAAATGTTTTAAAAAATCGTTTACTTTTCGTCCATGTATGTTTAAAGATTTTTTTAGACCTTTTTTTACTATTACCACATTGTATGGAAGGAATCTTTCTTCTCTTTACCATATGAGGCACTTTTTGACATTTCCGACAAAAGTATGAGGAGAATGTTTTTTTAACTTATACAGCATAAACAGATTCTTACGGATTCATGAAGCCTTATTTCCATGAAGCTTAATGTAAAATATTTCATGAATTTTTTCAACAAAATCATTTTCTTTTAAAATATCATGAAATTTTTTGAAATGAAAATTATTTTGAAGAAGAAAGTATATTTTCCTCAAGAATTCATTTATAGTGTTTTATCAAAACCATTTTCCGTATAAGAGGGAATTATTTAATATGTGTATGTTTCAAGTATAATATCTCTATGATTAACATGGTTTCACTTTTCTTTTGATGAAATGGTATCCATTAGTTTTATATGGATTATTTTATGATGGGATGATGTTTATATAACCCATTTTTAGTATTTGTGTTATGATGAATGATTTATGTTTATGTTCTAGTAAAAATAGGAATAATTTCATTATGAAATGGGTAGGACCTATATCTACCTCCAATTTATTGGGTAAAGATTTATATCTCATGAGATATACATGGATGGAACGGTAAGTTAATCAGGTTCTGTGTTATAGGACTAAAATGAGCAGTGAACTCGATTCAGAAAGGGACTTTGTCCACTAAAATGGTCTTGGAAGTAATGCCTTGGCTACAATGAAAATCATATCATGTGAATAAGGGTTTTCCACAATTGAATGTTTTATTTACAATAAATTTTATCATGATTGAGGTTCCATTATGATATATGCCTTACGTACTGCCATGTTTTATGTCATTTCTCAAGATTTCAATGTTTAAACATAATTTTCATGTTTTTATGTTCAAATGTATATGGTTTGTTTTATTTTCTCCATTCTTACCCTTACTGAGAATTTGAGCTCACCCTTTCTATGTTTTTTTCCCCAGGTTATATAGAAAAGTTTTAGGTAAGAAAACAAAAGGGGAAGATCTTAATGGGAGATGTTGAAGATCATCCACCACGATTAGAATATTATGTTTCGAGTTTCCAAAGACACTATACTATTACGGTCATTTTGTGTTTGTTTTTTTATTTATTATGTATTCCTCAAAATTAATGTAATGTCCATGTATGTCATTATTTTGATCTCTATATATTGTATCAGAGTGAAGGTTTAGTTAACCTTTGGAAACTAGGATGCGAAAATTTTAGTGAAATCCCGAGAGATATTTCTAAGGTATGATTACGGATGTCCCTAAGGATATGTATACATATAGGTTATTGTCCTAGAATTATGGTAACGATCATAGAATTTAACCTAAGATGTTAAATATTGATGGTACTCCCCCATGATTATGATTTTTTCCTCTCACACTATTCTTTTTGGGTTTTAGAAAATGACTAGAAACAGGAAGATTCACGATAATGGAGGATATGATGGACAATAGAATGATATTATTCATGATCAACCAAATTAAATGGGATTTGGAAGTCCAAACATCATTATTATGCCTAATCAGTAATCTCATAATATCATCAATAATATCAACTTGGGTAAGTTTCATGACTCAGATAATAAGCGAAATATGGAGTTTCATGATGATCATATAAGAAAGGAAGTTCAATTTCTCTCATTTAAAAGATGTTTGAAGAGTCATCAAAGAGAATGTTTCACTAGAACTGGAAGATTCTTTGGTGCGGAAAAGAAAGACACAAATCTAGTAAGTAAAAAGGAAAAGGATCAATTAACACAATGGAGAAGTATAATGGTATTTCTATGACATCAACAATGATAAGATGTTTTAAATGTGGAATTTATGGGAATTATGCTAACCAATTCCCTAAGGAAAAATATCATGAAGAGAACAACATGGTCATATGGGGAGTATTTTTGTGGATGATGATGAGAAGACTACAAATGATATATGAGATGAAAGATGTTTTGATGCTTGGTCAATGGTATATGAAGGAAGTGGAATGATCATATTTTTATCAGGAGTTATGTTGTATAGGAAATTTAATGGTACTATAGAATAAAGAAACATCTATGGATTGTTACACTATTTTTTTCCTAAAGTATTTGAACGTATATGTTGAATTGTACTGGTAAACATGAAAGGTTATTCAGATATTTTTTGAACGCAGATGAAATGCTCATAATGAAGGGATAAATAGAAAAAGAAATTTTGATATTATTCATGAGCTCATGACTGATATAAGGACAATGTGATATCATGTTTTGAGTATATAGAAATTTTGGGATTTTGGTATGTGGAATGAGTTATCTTTTAACAAAATTCATGTTTTCTCTATGGTTCTATGGTAGTTCATGTTTCAAAAAAAATACATGATTAAGGTATTCACATGTTTGGAATATGACAAACAAGATATATCTTATGATATATGGGAGACAAATTATGGTATTAACATTCTTGGTATATGACCTCTCTAGTAGTCATTTTCATTATACTATTAGATTGGATAGAAGAATTTTGGATAAGCCTAAAGATTGGAAAGGATTATATTGGACATAAGTTAGTATTGTTTATGGATAGAACTTTTTTCGATATTATTGATTGAATTTTATAATAATGTAGTTTTAGAAAAAGGGACAACTTGCAGGAAGGGTGACAACCCATCTCGTCGGACAAGACTGTGGGAATCGAACCCACAACTAAAGTGCAACATGCCTTAATCTCATAGCACTGACCTACATGAAGTCCCTGGTTAGTAGAAACCAATTTAATTTTTTTAAGGGGTATGATATATGAAGAGTAAGTCCATTTTAGAACTATATACGATTAATCTCACTATAGATGGACTTATGTATATTTGATAAATTTTTCTAACCTTATGTTTGAGACAGATGGAATGACCTATCATTCTATCACATGATCTGCTAACACATCATGGGAGACAAATTCAACTTCATTTCATTAAAAGATGAAGTGGAAATTGTTTAAGGAACAAACAACAGTGAGATTGTACCAAAATCAAGTAAGTATTAATTTTAATTCAAAAAATATTCAACTTTAGGGGAATGATCTTGAAAACCAAAAATGTTGTACTAGATCCCTTATATCTAATGAATTAGATGGTACCTTAGATCATAAGAAATTTATGGCTTTGTGATTGTTGGCATTTTCATAGCCAAGTTCTCTACCACTCTCCATCAGAACATGATGGTTAGGTTTCTCTTCTATATCCATATTTTCACATATGTTCTCATATGTGGAAACCCAGTGATGAGTCGATTTGGGTAACCGATATGTTTCATACTTTACGTTTTTCAAATGAAGTTTTAGTAATCCTTTATACTATGTGGGTTTCAATAAAAGAAACTTTCAAGTAGTAAACCATTTATAATCTAACGAATTTTGAGGGAAAAATTCATTTTAAGGGGGGTAGAATGTAACACCCTGAGATTTTATGTGATTATTATTTTTAATTTAATTGATGTCTTCTATCATACCCTACACCAATATTATATTGTACGATACACAACACCGTATCAATATGCAGTATACGCAACACTATTATTGTCTTGTGTTATATACACTTTCAAGTTCGTTTTTTATAAATTATTATACACAACATTAAGTATATATTTTGTTTAATTTATTAAAGAAGAATGTTTTAATTATGTTATACGCAAAAATAAATGGAGCTTTCACTTCATGTACCCCTGACATGGCTTGCATTACACGCAATCAAGACCTTCTTCGATAGCATGTGTAGTACGCAACACCGAGTTTCACTTAAAGAGATATTATTATAATATTATTATTAACTAGCTGTTATGATTAGTAATTCCCACTTTTTGAAATTTTA
This sequence comes from Viscum album, assembly GCA_963277665.1. Classification (NCBI taxonomy): domain Eukaryota; kingdom Viridiplantae; phylum Streptophyta; class Magnoliopsida; order Santalales; family Viscaceae; genus Viscum; species Viscum album. The sequence continues at coordinate 1,435,684,203 of OY728141.1, forward strand.
TAGATTTTATCTTTTAAAATGGACTTCATTTTTTGATTATGAATACCGAAATTTCCCTAGGGTAAATTTTTGGCATTTTTCTGAAAACTGTGAATTTTTTATGTACAGTGAAAACACAGGGTTACTATTTAAAAAAAGACATTTTATTTAAATAATTATTTATTTTATTTAAAAATTATTAGGTCAAAATTGATACATAATACCTATATAAATTCAATGAAATTCATTGGAGTCATTTTATAACAATTTTAGATGTATAAAAATTTTATTGAACTTTTTTACCGTCTTTTACCCACCTCCAATGAGAGTTTGAAAATTTAAATAAAACATAATTTTACTACTTGTGTGAGTGGAATTTCAAAAAACAGAGAGACAAGGTTAATATCAAGGAGTATAATGTGGTTCAATAAGATGAAAATAATTTTTGATGAATAGTGTGTTTTTACTTTTATTTACCACGGTTAAATGTAAATAGGGAAATTAAGGGTAAAAATGATATTATTAATACAATAACACATGTTATAATTCTATTGTATAAGTATAATTCGACCAGAAATAACCTTAGGAATATAATATTATCATTTTTGTCCTCTTGTATTAGATTAGGACATTTATTATTATTTTATTTAAAAAGAAGTTAAAATATTTATAATCAAAGTTTAATAACTAAAACATTTTTAATATAGTGTTATATATATAATAAATTCGACTATAAATATTCATTAGAATGATATAACGATTTAAAACCTAATAGTATTTTATTTATAATTTTTAGACATTATATAATTTAATTTATATATGACACAATGGTGATGCAGTAATTACCTAAAGAATGAAATATGATATTAGAAATACCCAAAATAATGTAATTTGAGACTTTTTATGAAATACACTAATTTTCTAGGATAATATGACATGTTAGTAGTTATTTAATATACTTTTTTGAACTAATAATACTGTTATAATTTTCACAAAAATCAATTACCAAATAGTGTCAAAATTGACATAAGATCGTTTTTAAAACAAATACTATATTATTAATTGTTATTTTATTCCTAAAAATATAATGATCGAAAAAATGACTTCTATAATGTTATATATATTAATAATGAACCACTTGGGGTTCGTTTGGATTGTTATAGTATGTTTATTAACCATATAGTGTAATAAAACATGAAGACACAGTAAAAGTTAAATAATTTAACTTAGAGTTAAATCTAAATGATGAGGTTAAAATATTAACCAAACCATGTCCAAAATATATTGGTTGATAGGATTTCAACCCATACCCAACTTATCTCCTAATTTAATCAATTTTTAGCTATGAATAACCGAATATGACTTTATATTAAAATAATATTTTCTGTTTTTCCTATGGTGCCCCTCTCCTCCCTTGAAAAAGGGCACCTCCTCCCTCTCCTCCTCACACAATTTTGAGCCTTCAAGCTTTGAAAACCCCTGCCAATTTCTCTTCTCCACTTTTCTAGAAATATCCAATAGGTCCTGGTCATCTTCAAATACTATCATTATTACCCTAAGAGGAGGTTATGAAGATGGGATTCAAATAAGATGTAATGTCTGTTACTGATTCTTTCAAAAAATATTCTTCTACTACATCCTCTTATTTAGTTGTATAATTATGAAGTAATACAATCAGTATCAATAATATAATTACATGTTATAATAAATATGAAACTACCCTATTTCACATTCTATCCATCCTACGGAAAAAGAAATCACCGCACGTGCGTACGTACGGAATACCGTCTCCATGCCGTGGTAATCTGTTCTCCACCACCACCTTACTTGGATTCTTATAATGGTGTAAAGAATAACTATATATGATTATTGTAAATTGATAATGATTATGAAATATTATACATACACTTAAATACAGTTCCACGATCATGGGAATGATATCATCGCTCGTGCGTACATACGGACTACCGTCTCCACTACACGATGAGATTCATTCTCAATGTTAACCATTCATGAATTTTTATAAAGTATATATAATGAATAATAATGAAATATATGACATAATAATGATACTGTATTTATGTATATATATATATATGTCATCTACTTAATTCCATTCAATTCAATAAAGAAACGAAAACAGCGTTCGTGGGTACGTACGGCCTACCGTCTCCATGAATGGTGTATTTCATTCCATTTATCGATCTATCATATATATATGTATATTCTGAATATATATTATATATAAATCGTATTTTACATTTTGGAATTATGTAAATCACGATATAAGTAAAAATATGAAGAACAACAAGTCAAAACACGTACGATAAATGAAACGATTTTATCCAAAATGATTCTTTAAAATGAAATTTACAAAAGAATGGGTAATATAAAGTCATAAGTGAACCATATATGATATCATATCAATGAATATGATCCTATAATAAGTATATGGCATTATTTAAATCATTATAACGGAGGTTCAGATACATACGAAGCATATCGGACATAAGGTAAGGGATAATTATTCCAATCTCATTCATATCCAAGATTGTTTATTTGTAAGTATTTACTGCGGTTATGTTTATTATCCATTTCCATATGTTCTCAATAAAATTTAATAAAATGTTTACTTTTCTTCCATGTATTTTTAAAGACATTTTTACCCTTTTTTTACTTTTACTACATTATATGAAAGGAATCTTACAATTTTTTACCAAACGAGGTACTTTTTTACTTTTCCGACAAAAGTATGAGGAGAATGTTTTTTTAACTTATACGACATGAATAGATTCTTATGGTTTCATAAAGCCTTATTTCCATGAAGTTTCCTGTACAATACTAAATCCCTATTTTCAAAAATAATCCTTTTGGTTTAAAATTTCATGGCATTTTGTGAAAAGAAAATGATTTTAAAGAAGAAGGGATATTTTCTCCAAGAATTAATTTCGAGTGTTTTATCAAAACTGTTTTCCATATAAGATAGCATTACTTCATATGTGTATGTATCAAGTATAATATCTCTATGATTTATGTGGTTTCACTTTTCATATAGTGAAACGATATCCATTTTTTTAAATGCATTGTGTTATGATGGGATGAAGTTTTTAAAACCCATTTTATTCTTTGGTTTATGATGAATGATTTATGTTTATGTTGCGGCACAATTAAGAATTATTTCATTATGAGATGGGTGGGACCTATATCTCAATCCAATGCATTGGGTAATGATTTATATCTCATGAGATAGACATGGCTGGAACGGTATGTTAATCTAGTTCAGTGTCACATGATTGAAATGAGGAGTAAACTCGATTCAGAATGGGACTTTGTCAACTATGATGGTCTTGGTAGCAATGCCTTGGCTACAATGAAAATCATATCATGTGATTAATGGATTTCCATAATTACATGTTTTATTTCCAAGAAATTTTATCAAGATTGAGGTTCCATTACGATCTAGGCCTCACGTACTGTCATGATTTATGTCATTGCTCAAGATTTCTATGTTTAAACATTATGTTCTTGTTTTTATGTTCAAATGTATATGTTTTTTTTTATTTTCTCCATACATACAATTACTGAGAATTTTAGATCACCCTTTATATTTTTTCTTTTCCCCATGATATAAATAAATGTTTTAGGTAATAGAACAAAAATGGGAGATCATTATGGGAGATGTTGAATAACTTTCACCGCGATTAGAAGATTATGTTCCGAGTTTCCAAAGGCACTAAACTATTACGGTCCTTGTGTGTTGGTTTTTTAGGTATTCAGTATTCTGCAAAAGTAATGTAATGTCCATATACGTCATGACTTGTGTCTCTACACCAATGATTATTCCAACCCCAAATAAAATAAAGTCTTTACTTATTTAAAGTTGGCATAATGTTTTCAAAATTAAAACACTTAAATAAATTAATTAATTGTGGAGTTTAAACAATTAATTAATAGTTATGGAATATTAATGAAAAAAGTCGGAATTGGACACTTCAAAATTAAAAGAGGGGAGTTATCAAATTAATTAAGGGGAGTTTAAGGGGAAGTTGAAGGGATATGGCTCGTGTGGGACCAACCACCATTATCCTCTTATGGGAGGTTATGTAGGGTGTAGGCCCCACCTAAAACTCCTCTTTGGGGGAAATAACTACAACCCTAAATAAAACTATGTAACACATAATTTTATTTAGTTTAATAAAATCCCCAAAAATTAACTTTCAACCTGCAGAAAACGCAACTGTGATATAGGTCTCTTTAAGTGGATATCGGAACAACGAGTTTATCTGTTCCCTCAGATTTCAATTCTGGGCCCCGGTTCAAATGATAGAAAAACATGCACGTACATTTACTTAATGTACCTGAAAAACATCATCAATTGATTTCGGGCACACTGGGCCTCAGAATCAGGCGCCATCAGAAACTACGGACTCGTAATATTCCAAAGAATTTAAGAAAAAATTTCCTTGAAATTTCCGTGTGTTTACAAAAATATTCTCTTAAATTTTTTTTCATAGTTGTCGTATTCACTAAGAACAAATTTCCTACCAAGTTTATAGTCATGATAAATTCACATGAATAGAAAATTTTTTTCCTTTTCAAAAGTTTATATTTGGTTAAAAGATGATATTCTGTAGACATTTACAATTTTTAAGGTATGAGCTTATTAAGGAAGTTGTATGAATAAATTTCCTACGTGTCAATGTTTTCTGGATCCTTGAAATGTATGAATTAATTCCATACAACTCAATATGTTAATTGGAACTTGAAATTTTTTCACCCATTTTGAAGTACATGGATTTATTTGAGACACTCATATTTTTATAAAATCAATATTTATCATGAAAAACTGTCACATTTCATTTATGGTTCTATGAAAAAAGTTTTTTTACTAATTTAAAGGCCCTTTAATAATTTTCCATAGACTACACTAACGTGGCTCATTATTAAAATTTTGTAAAGAATTTTTTAACATGTTTTTACATCAGTGGGTTAATATTTATCTTGATATATGGATAATCTACATTTTAATACATTATTTCATTTGAATTATTTTATTATAATATGTATACAATTTTTATATACAATGTAAACTTTATAGTTATTTTATTAATGAGGTATACTTTGAAAAATCTATATCTTTTAATTAAAATGGATATTAATGATAAATAACATTATTTAAATAGATCATTAGATATATAAGGAATAATTTGGAATTGTATTATATAGAATGGGGACCACATAATGAAAACCCTACTGGTTTGGGGCCATTTAATCCAAGACCTATAGGTTAGGGATCGATTAATGCAAACTCGTCAATGCATCAGTAGTCTCATGATACAAAATTAGTTAGGGAAAACAATTTCTATTAGATTCAATGAAGAATCGGATGAATTTATATCCATATAAATAAACAATATTGTGAATTTTATTTATCATATAATGTTTCATTTTCATTATACATGATTTCCAATAACTAATCATTTCCTCCAGTAAGTATTTAGTTTCTATTATCCATGCTATTTTTATTGTGAAAAAATATTTTACTACATTTTCATTGTTGTTTTATTTATTGTAAGGTGATTTGAATTTTTTTACCATTATATTTTGATTATACATATTGATTAAAATTATATTTTATTATACCTAAACATTAATAAGAATTTTAGGACGCCCATTTATTTATTTTCTTTCCCCATTTTATGGAAATGAAATTATTGAATAATTTACATTTAAATTTTTTATTTCATCATTAGTATGTTATATATTTACATAAAAATGTAATAATAGATCAATCGATTTATATAGTTATTCAATACTACTAAATTGATTGATCATTGGTGATGTGATATCATGTATATATTCTATTATAATAAAATGTCCATAGAATTTGGGTTAAAGGGGTCAGGGTTTTTATAGTTGTTTTTATAGAATGTTTAGTAGAATCCTTGAGAACTAGATTTAGGAAACCATATATTATAAGGAAATTCTTATGGTAGAAAATGAGGAAAAATATAGAAGAACACCCCCAAAACCCATTTTTATAATATCATCTATACAAAAAAATTACATTTATATTAGGTATTACAATATTTTTTGAATTATACATTATATTTAATGTTGATTTGATCTAATATAGTCTATGTTAGCATTTTGAAATGTAACCTTATAGAATAAATGGGAACCTAACCAATATATATTTTCTAATCTGTTAAAAAGACGTCAACATCTATGGTCTTATGCTAATCTTTTTAAGGGAACAAGTGTCACAATCATAGTCATTATATTTGGACAATGTATCATGTCCAAATGAAAATAAATAATGATTTTTATGTATTATGGATTCAAATGGAATAATTGGAATAATAGTACAACTAGTAAAATTTTTAATAAAGGATTGAAGTGAATGAAGTATTTTCCCACATGTGATAATTGTGGAAGGAAACACACTATACTTTCCTAAAAGGAATGGGAGTTATGTACACGTCAGTGGAAAAACCATGATGATTTTTATTTCAAGGGTAAGAAATTGTATTCCAATGTAAACTGATTAAAATGAAAGGTGATTTCACAATACAAAAATCAATTCCTCATGTATTAAAATAATACACATTAAATTGGATAATGGATCAGGCATAAGGTTATTATCCTACCACAAAAGAAGATGAATTATTAATATGAATTTTATTGTATTAAATAATTATTTTATATGGGTATTTTATCGGAAATTATATGTTTACAATATTCATGAGATATATAAATAATATAGTTCAGTACTTATTCTTTATACAATTTTAATCATGTAATGAGTTGAAAAAATCAACAATATAAGTTATTCTTTTATAATATGATAATCCTGAAAACACATTAATTGGGTAAGATAACCCTAAATATGTTCTTAATTTTATAATGAATATATTATTATGTGATATTATGGGTTACCATGGAGGTGGTTAGTCATATGATTCATTATATTATGATGTAACTATTTGATTTTTGGATTGATGATATATAAAAAAACATGACATTTTAATATTGGAATAATTAATTTTTCATAAAAGGTATAAATGAGATGGTATTAAAATATATAGTATGTGATAATTAGATCTTAATTATTTGGGTAAATATTTTTTTATATTCATTTTCTTAAAATTAGTGATCATCCTTCAATTTTTATTGGTATTGTAAATTTAACAGAAATATTTTGGATGAGTCTTAAGGTTAATTTCTGATGTAACTGATTAAATATATTAATGATTAAGATAAATTTAAAATTTATAATATTGGATAACATAGGATAAAAAATTGACTTCCAGTAATCATTTAATGACTACAGGAATGACATCTAGATATTATGATTCATAAAAGTAAACCTGGCATAAAATTTTTTCTTCTATATAACTATCTTGAATTAAGAAAGGATTTGATGATAAATCTAATTGAAAAAAAGGATGATATTTTTATTTTGACTTCGAGATTATTCATTTTTGTTTGTTTTCAAAATGTCTTATATGCATAGTAAAATAATCCCTCAAATAAAAGAATCTTATTTTAGTAAAATAATATTACACGTATAAACTTAATTTTTTGGAATCAATGTTCTTTTAAACAATAACGTATTTATGGTTTTATGATGGTTAACATCTTCATAACCATGTTCTATTTCAAGTTCCATCAAAACATAATAGTGACATATCTATTCCATGTCCATATTTTCAAAAATTTCCACCTATTCAAGATCAAACTTCATAGTGACATTTACATTTCCCTTTTCCTATTATTTGGGAGATGTTTTATTGACCCTATTTATGATGTGGGTTTCTATAATATAATTTTCAAGTATCAAAAGTTTATTTTGATAATGCAAATTCAAATTTTGAGGACTCCAAATATTGAAGTAAGGGAGAATAATCCACCAAAATATTTTATAATATTTATCTTCTTAGAGAAATTCATTTAAATCAATATTTTATGTTTCATGACACACCATGCTTTCGGAAACTATGTTATGAAAATAAATATTAACAATGATAATTGGAATATTATTGTTACCATTAAAAATCATAATATATCCGTTGCAATGATAACCATAACTATAAAACTAAAAAAATATTTTGCTATCTCGTAAATGAATATATGATATATTTATAATGTTTTAAAATGATAAATCAAGTATTGGTATTTTTTTAAAAATAAATTATTAATTATAATTAATGTAAAATTATAAAATAAAATAAATTTACATAAAATATATTATGAAATTAGTAATTTTTTTTGTAATTATTAGACATCTTTTTGAGACCATAAATAATTATTCAATGTGTCATAAAATGATTTATAATAATAAAATTTGTAATTTTTTCAATAAACAATTATTGTATTTAGAAAATAAATTTTTTCGTATTTAGATAATTTTTTTTACAAAAAATGGAGTTTATTTTTAAATCCTAATTCTGAAATTAATGAAGGGTTATTTTTGGTAATATTCTAAAATAATTAGAATTTCAAGTGAATATTAACAGTACAGTTTTCACAGAAAAGTTGTAGGTCAAATTACCCCACTCCTGATGTAATATGGATTTAAGCCATTATATAAAATTATTTTAGGCCATGTAAAAGTTAATTTCAGAAATTTTTCATCACAATAGTATATTCTCAATTTCAAATCCTTAAAATAACTTTGCGAAACAAAATTAAAAACTAGTTCATTAAATTGGTAAATTTTATTTATTTCAAATATCCTTCTTAATAAATTATTGAATTCCAATTATAAAGGGGTTTTAATGTCTTAAACTCGTTATATTATATTAAAATTTTATTTATACGATCAATACATAACTATTACTAATCTCACCTTTAATATAAAATTTTATTCAATATTTTCTTTTTAAAATACCACTCTCCTCATGTATAAAAAAACTCATATCCCTTACCTTGGAAGACCACTCATCCCACCCATTAAAAAGAAAATTCTATACCATAATTATCATTCTTATTAATATCAGAACCGATAGGGTTGTTCTTGGGAAATATAACTCCTATCACCAATCATTTTTTGTGTCGTACAAGTGAATCTACACCAAGGATTAATTATGTTATGATGCACTGTTATCCTTTAAATTCCAACATTATTATACCTCATACATTAGTCTAGAATAAAAATTTACAAGATAACGATAGTATAATATATATAATGGATTATTTTTTATCTAAAGTCAATAATTAAAACCACTCTCTTCTCCTTTTATTCTAAAAATAAAAACATCATCTGTGTGGTGTCGATTCACCACCTTCGTGGATGGCAATTTTTTATTTTCAATTACTACATTAAATAGTATACTTAAAACCATTATTATGGGTAAAAAGGATTGAAACATATATGTTATACCTTTTTTCTAATTATGGAAATAATATATATTTACATAATATTAAATAATAACACAAAAAATGTTCAAGATGATTAAAAAACGACTACTACAACCTAATATTTTTTCATTAATGTTTTATGTAATTAATATTACACATATTACAAAAATTATATATGGAACCATTAAAAAAATTGGATGTATATTGATACCAACTAATTTCCCCTATAGAGTTTTTCTTCCAATTCAAATGAACATCAATAATTAAACTCAATAGAACCTGTAATAAAATCCTGGAAAGAACACTCCCAGAAACGATGAAATTAATTCTTATAACTTATAAAAAAATAAATAGATGAACACGATAATTTTATAAGAAATAAAATACATGTTTAAATGTTATTTAATTGTTTAATTAAGAAACAAAGTCTTATTTTACATGGTATTAAGTACGACTACATATTCCTTCTGGACATAATGGAAGGGTTTTGTCATATCACTTTTATTTCTGTTAGATATTCCTTATTCACCACTTATTCCTATTTTGTGGTGTATGTATTATACAGGTTGATATATTGAATAATTAATATATTTATATTAATGTTGTTAAATATTTCATTAGGTGATTTTTAATTTTATGTGGCATAAGATTTGATTGATTAGAAAGTGGTAAAGATTCACTATGAACCTATATTTGTTTCACCCAATTTATTATTTCTCTCTCATTTCACACACTTATTTCTTCCTTCATCTTATATAATTAATCTAAAATATATGTATATTTCAATAAAAATGCTTCTAGAAAAATTCATCATTATTTTATGCGAAAAATACAATTATTTATATGGATTCTTTTTTAATTCATCCCATTCAGAAATCCCAATTAAAGGGTACCTTACAATTTCATACAAATATTCAAGTACACTAGAAAATATGTTTTATGAAATAAGTATTTTCAAAAAATAAATATTCATGATGGAAAAAATATTATTTCAATTTTCATTTTAAAAAAATGAATATTCATTTTTTCCATTTTAAATACACATTAATATTTTTCCTTAAACCCCACTAAAGTGGATCATTTTTAAAATTTCTAAAACTGATTTATAACATGTTATCACTTCAGCTAAAAATAAGTTATCATGATTCAACACTGTAGCAATTTTTTAATATATTATTAAATATGTATGATTATTTTATGCACCATATAAAATTTGTACATATATTATTTACTTTTATTATTATTTGATTAAGTGTGTAAATATAGTTAAATCTATATATTTTATTTAATATGGATATTGATGATTATATACCTTATTTAAATAAAATATTAGATATATAAGGAATTATTTGGAGTTGTATATCATGAGTTTGGGATTGTTTAATTCAATTCCTATTGGTTGTGTACCTATTAATATAATCTCTTTGGGTTGGGGCAGGATACTGACAGCCCCTTAATGCATCCATCGTCCCATGATATTAAATTAGTTAGAAAAACCCTTAATTTTTGTCTAAATGTAGAATTTGATGGGTATATAACAAAAAAATGAAACAATGTTTTGAATTGTGTTTACATTATTATAGTTCATGTTACAAATACATGTCTTCCAATAATTTATCATTTCCAACCTTCAATATTTAGTTATTACTATCCATTATGTTTTCACTATGAAAAATTATGTGGATGCACTTTCAATAACAAATTACTTATTTTCATGTTTTCAATAGTTATTTAGTTCACCATTTTGATTATACATATTTATTTATGTGATCTTATGGTGTAGATTACCATTACTGTGTATTTTATCTCACCATTTTATTTTTTTTAATGAAAAGGACATGAAGATTAAATAGTTGAACACTTGTATAGGAAGCAGTTAATTTTTCATTTATTTTGTTATATATTTAATAAAAAAATGTAACAATTTAGGCATGTATGTATTTATTTTTTCAATACTACTGAACCAATCAATCCATTGTGATACGATCTCTTGTATCTATTCCATTATAACAAAATGACCACAGAATTTGGGATACTACGATTGAGTTGTTACATCCTGAAGGAATAAAAACTAAAATAAACATAAAATATCGTTTTAATGGATTTATACATTATATTTAATTTCAATAGGTTTTTATATACACTACTCAAATGATTATAGATGCCTAACATATCATCTGTCTCAAAGAAGGTAAATGGAGACAAAAAATCCGTTAGTGCATTGGTTTCTTTTTAATTGTAAACCCCATTGATGTGAAATAAAAAAATGGATTTTAAATACACATAATATACATTATAATAATAATAAAATTAATTAATGGTCCATAAATACACAATTTAAAAGAAACATGTTGTGGATATTGAATATTTCTTATATGAAATAAAACTATGTTGAAATTCACTTGTTGATAGATAAACATTTTGAATCTTGATCCAAATCAAAGAATATATAAAATATAAACATTAATAATCATGAAATGAGGTATTGTTTCAGGATATATAATTTCATAATGGATTTATATAATCTAAAAAAATAAGCGAGAGGTGAATATAGTGTGTACCATAGAAAAATAAAAAGTTATATGAGATCCACTCACAATGTGTATTGAATTTCTCACCACATGTTCGATCCTCATGTGTAATAAATAAAATTTTATTATAAAATTATAAAAAAATCATAAAAATAATTATAATATCATATATGGTACTTTTATAACTTCTTATTACATATTGATTAAGAACTATTTATTATTTATATTGTTTCGAGTTTCAACTAATGGTTTTCTCATGTATGGTTTTTTAGGAAAGTTATGGATCATCAACATAGGTTATAGTTAAATCATCATCATAATTTAAATAATATTAAAAATATAATATATATTCTTTATATACATAGTTATATTCTGCCAAAAATTGATATATAACAAAAAGTAATCAACCACTAATAAATACACTAGGTCATACAAACATGTGAATGACGATTCCATTATATTGAGAATGAAATGAAAGGTATGTTAATTTTAAATAACATTTACTGAATAATTATGGTTTAAAATATATCAATTATATTTATTAACTATTAATATTACTAATTTCTATGTAAATATGATGTGGAAATGAATCGTATCGCTTTAGGAGGCGGTAGTCCACTGTACACATGAACAAGATTATCATATCTCCCATAGAATATAAAATAAAATTTTACACGTGATATAATAATTACAAATTAATAATTTTTTTTACAAATATCATACAGATACCGTATAAATATTATAATAACAATCTATGAGAGGCATTGATTGAAACGAATTCACATCATTTTTGTGAGGAGGCAGTCCTCCACACACATAAGTGAAGTTATACTTTAATATTTAAGAGAAGATAATAATTATATATGTTATTCCATTAAAATAAAAACAAAGATGAATATGTAGGATATATATTTAGAGGGATAATTTTTTATGTGATCAGGGTCTATTTTTTAATATAAAAAGTTGTTTTGATGTTTTATGTGATGAGGAGAGGGGTGACAAGTTATAAGTGGTGGTGAGAGGCACACTTGTAATTATTTCAAATAGTGAATTACAACTCAATTTTTTTCACACTAATAATGCACAACAATGATAAAATATCAATATTATAAGTCATAATTTATAAATATTTCAATAAAAAAATTTTCTATAAGATTAGAGTTCATTACAACACACATGTTTTAATATTAGTTACTTAGTGAATCCTTTTTTACATACTCATTATACATAATATAAAATATTTTCACTAATAAGTTTGGTAAATAATAAATTTATAATTATTTGATAACATATATTCTTCTGATTTCAAATATTTAATCCATTTTTCAAAATTCCTTTTAAATAAGTGGAAATTTTTAATTAAAAATTATTCTCATAGAAATTATGAGAAAGAGAGTTTTCAAAGTTAAAATGTTCAATAGACTAAATGGTCTATATATTCAAATTCAGTATGAAAGAGATTATAATAAATAAATGCATTTGATATATATTTAATATATCTATTTTATTTATAAAAACAAATTAAAATAATTTTAATTCATTTTTAATATATTATTAAAATTTAAATTCTTGATAATGAAGAAAATCTCACTATTCACTAATAATTTTATCATTTCAGATAATTATACAAAATTATTCCTAGGATTATTTTTAAATTATAATGAAAAAAATTATGTTTGTTTTATATAATTAATTTTCTAAAAAAGGTAAAAATTATTATTTATTTTAGTGCTCCAAATAATGATTAAAAACATTTAAGAGAAAATAAAGTTATAAAGTGTAAAATTAGATTTGTTATTATATCATGAATATAAAACCTATTGGGTTAATTTGATTTTTTAATAAAATTTATTAAATATATATTTATTAAAATAATTCATTAATATTAATTACATTATGTTATTATGATAAAAAAAATTGTATAAAATAAGGATTTTATAAACCCATTTTTTCATATTCATTTTTTTAAATTTCATTTCTAATTAATAGATAATAAATGAACACATTTTATAAATGTGTAAGAAAATAATTTTAATAATTAATATAATCATATTATTACCCTATATTATAAAATACTAGAGGTTACTATCACATCATATTATATTATTACTAGTATAGTAATGTCTTGTAAAAAATTATCATACATATAAAACAAACTATTGATGAATGTTGATGTTTTATATAATTCCAGTTGAACAAAGTTTGTTTTTCATTCATTCTATCAAAGAAAATTATTATTACATGTAAATAAATATATAGAATATTTAAATTAATTAATGTTATTTTTATAATATCTCACGGTGTTAAATTCTACCCCATTCAAATGAATTTCTCAATCAAAATTCAAATCATTATCAAAGTGTTAACATTTGATAATAATTTCATAGTAAGAAACATCATTAGATGATTATGAAAAAAATTTCTTAAAAGTTAATATTTTAAAAATAAATGTTAAATTATTTATTTCATAACTACATTTTCAAATATGGAAAATTTTCTATTAGAAATTAAGATATAGATTTGGAAGGTAAAAACAAAATCTTGAGGAATATTTGAGAGCGATATATAACATGGTCAAGAGAATTTCAATGAAAGAAGGCCATAATCCAAATAAGTGTGAAATTATCATTAATATAAAATAATGATGGTAATATGAAAACATTTTTGAATGAATACAATGTTACTAAATTTTATGTTGTTTCTATAAGAATATATACTTAATTGATTTAATTCCATTTTATAATCACATTCTAATCCTCCGATTGTCCCATGATTAATTGTAACTTCCTCTAATTAAATTAAAAATGGTAATGAAAATGTTATGATTGAAGAAATAAAAAATCATAAGATAATGTAATAATATTTCATTCATTATATCTTTAGTTATCAATAAAAAACAGTTAACACATGTTATCTAATATGAATAAATATTTATATGGATAATTAATACATTAATCATTAAAATATTATCCAATGTTCAATTTAAATTTTTTAAAATGTTTAACCTCATAATCCTTAAAAAATTACTTAATGAAACACTTTAAATGGATGGTCAGTTAATTTACACTATCATCTTATCAATAATCCCCCAAAAATAAAAATTTAACTCTTATTTATCAAATTTAAACTATGTGAATACATTTTTTATATATTCTCCTGAAATATGGTGAATTAAAAAAAACATCTATTGAAAACATGTATGCATCCAAACAATAAAATTCCATTTATTCTATAAATTAATACCTTGATATCAAAAGAATCCTTAATATCCCAAACATTAATGAATGTTTTATCCTAATATCTTATCGTAAACCCATTATTTTTTATATCTAATGAAATCACATCATTCCCTACAAAGAAACGTATTTCATTAAATACAAAGGTTATATAACCCTGTTATAATAAAAATACTCCCAAAATATCATAAATTTCCACATAAAATAAATGAGGACATCATGTTGGTCAGTGGGATGTGATGTGCCCTTATCACCAGTTAGTTTTCGGTTAATTCCAAACGAATATATCAGATGCGATGGTTTTTCACCAAAACATCATGTTTTCCATTTAATTATCTTCTCAAGATCTAAAAATAAATTAAATATACAAAAAAGAGGTCTTTATTATTATTAATAAATGTATTTATAAAATATATTCTAATACTTTAATAATTTATTTATTTCTTACAAAATCAAATATAATCATAGTTGTCCATTGTAAAAAAAATTCAAGGAAGATATAAAGTATATCATTTCCACAATACTATTTTGACTATTAACATATCACATTACCATAAAAACACATTTATAAGTAAATAGTAACATTAAATATATTCTTGAAAATCCTAAAACAAATAATAAAATAATTCTTATATGTTACATAATTCTTAAAACCAAAATGTCTTTCATATAAATTATTCCACAACATAAATCCTGAATCTTGTTTAATAAATATATCAATCCTTCAACATAAATTTTTGAAATGGAATATATCATTTAATGGTATATAGGATAAATCATAGGTATGGGAACCTACATAGAAATTTCCCATTTCCACCTCACCTAATACACTGAACTCCTCAATAATTCACCAATATATGACCTTATTTTCCATATAGAAAAAAATATTACCCTCTATTTGAGACATTCATCTAGAATTACTTCCGCATCATCATGAAATATAGTAATCTATGTATTTGTTTCTCCATGTTAATTGCCACATAAAAATTTATGAATGTCTATCTTCCACTTATTTGATATGTGAGGAATCTCATCGATGAGAATGGTATTAAAAATATATCATGATTAATGATTCTTCATAATCATAATATCATTCTCTCTAATAATCATCCACTTTTGTGGCACATAATCTCAAATTATCCATCAAATTCTATGTTGACATGATTTTTTTAGTTCCATATATTGACCAAAACCATAAATTATATTGTGAGAAAGACTAATCACATTGGGAAAACAAAAAACATGAGAAATAACCTTTGAAATTTGATATATGACACATTAGGTTCAATATCGACATTTCATGATCATCCAACATTAAAATCATTTATAATGGTTCATAGAAAATGTGGATAATCAAAATCATATCCCCTAGGAGTATCAAAGAAAGTGTTTAGAGAAACCACTATTTTTCACCAGTTCTAGATCAAGTCAATAAAAATACAATGTTTTCTATGTTTTTACCCCTAGGTACACCTATACTAGATCCACATCCACTTTTAATATCCACACACGAATTTATTTCTATATAAACCACATAATTAATTCCCAACCAAAAAATCAAGATGTTTTTCAATACGCAGACCTATCCTTAAAATATTTATTAGTTTTATATATGATAATTCAATGATTTAGAAAATATATTTCCCAGGTTATCAACTAAAATTCCTCTGATACCATCTATAATGGAAACTGAACCAAGTAGAGGGAAACCTATAGATACTTTTTTACTCTGGATGTAATACGGTATATCACATCACGAAGGATAGAATAACATTTTATTATTGATAAAAAGGATACATTTTTTAACATTAAATACATAAGAAAACATAAAATACAACATATAATTATTTTCCATAACACAATTATTCCCTTTTACATAAGCCATCATATCAATAATAAAGAACATTTTGGAATACTTGTGAAAGGAATCATAAAAAAATCGTGAGATCTAATTCATATTAAGGGAACACATACCACAAAATTATTCAATTATCATATAATAATAACAAGGTAATAAACTTTTAAAAACATTAGTATACCATTTTAATATTATACCGTATATATTAATGATCATAAACTTTAGTGATGGGAAAAATATTTTATTTTTATAATACATGAATCATAAATGAACCACATAGCGTAAGTCATGAGAGAAAAACATATGAATAAGAAATATAATTGTTGAAAACACATATGAATATAAAATTATTTCTATTGTTGACAACTCTCACATACATATCAAATTATATTGGAATGTGTTCACTCCCCAAACCGTCATAGTAGTCAACTTTCCATCCCAAGACGATCATATTGGAAAATGTCCATTACATTACCAAGTTCACTCCCAATTCCATCCATGTTAATATCGTCATATATAAATCATTAATCAATACATTAGAAGGAGACATAGTTCCCACCCATAGAAAAGATAAATCATACATATTGTTCCACAATATCATAAAACATATTTCACATCATTAAACATAAGAAATATGAAACATAAACATTTCATCATATCATAACATATTGGGTGTTAACATGATTCATAAAATATTATCATTATATAACCCAAGGATGATAAATGAGTTTCATAACAATTTTTCCAACATAAACATAAATCATTAACCTAATGAATAGAAATGGTATAAATGTATCAAATTCCCAATCAAAAATATGTTACATCTATGGATGGGGTTTTTGATGGAAAATAATTTAAAGGATAAAATTGATAATTCATTACAAAAATATAATGAAACATTTTAGATAACAATTTCTTTAAAAATAAAATTCGAAAAATAATTTACTTTATTTAGTAAAATATCATTTATTTTAAATACGTGTTTTGAAAACCTAAAACATATTGGACATATATTTTTCTATGAAAAAAATAATAAAATCATTTTTAAAATAAATTTCATTAAAAACCACATTAAAATAATAAATTATAAATCAATGTTTAACAAATTATATTTTTGGAATGAAATATTATTCAGATTTCAGACCGAATAGTGAAATAACGATGGGTTTTATTAAAAACAATTTCTTGTTTATGTTAAACACCAATTACTAGAAAAACGATACTATTATTTGAAAAAATTAAGGAAACTATATTATATTAATATCCTTGTATTTCATGTGATATTTATCATCATATTTTCTATCAATGTATAATCATAAACAATCAAAATAATTAATGAGATCGTAACCTAGAACAATTTCCACGTAGTAACATTGAATCTTAAACATAGATGAAGTAATAATGATTGAAAAACCATATAATATCATGATAATATATTGATTCATGATACTACATGATAACAAGGATATATATACACATTAAAATATTATACGTACATAAAATATCATAAGTCTAAATGTTTGAAAATTGAAAAAAAAATATAATGATTTTTTACATTTAATGTTTGGAATATCATGAAAGATATATCATAAAATGAAAATAAAATATTCATAATTTACATGAGAATTATTATAATTCAAATTCAGGGGATGTACATGCACCACATAAAATATACCTAATGTAGATATCAAATTTATATTGATAAAACTAAAATGTGAGATGAAAATTCTTTACTATTTGTGTAACATTTTCAAATCAAGATCCTCATGAAATCAAATAAACAAAAAAATGATGTGTCATGAAATTGGTTATTTAAATGAAATATCATGTCATATGTGATGTATATACCCCCACACAAAAGAAGTTCATGGTGAATATGTCATGTGTCTCAAAGATATTAAATTTTATATGGAATTACATTACCAAATGTGTGGACTATGTCACCAGATGATTCAACCACCTATATAACAAATATATGTTTATTATACCTCTATAATAGAATCATAAAAATTAATATTAAATCATATATAGTCCTTTTATTACTTATTATCACTTGATCATTAATTAATGAAAATTAATTTTTGTTTCTAAACAGTTTTGGGAAAAGTGGGAAAACACAAAACCCTTAACACAAGCCAAATCAAGACATGAATAATTCAAAAAATAGGCATATGTAGAAATACCAAAAACCAACCATCCCACCACGAGACTATATATAATAATACCTATAATCATCTCTACATCCCACACATGTTTCCCCTTCATCCGTAGTCGATTCCCACTTAGAGGCCTATTTATGCCGCCTCAAGATATAATCACATTGCTCAAAGTTCTTCATTAGGTCAAGTAATGGTTTCACTGGTCTAGGTTGATTGATCAAGCTATCTTTTTTAAAGGCAAGAATCTCACATTTTTCCCTCTTAAGGGATAATCTGGTACACACCAGTCGCGGAAGGTAAGAGAAGTCTTTTCTTGTTCGTCTACTTAGAGTAGAAGATAGAGTTTCATCACACTTGGTCATCCTTTTGTTCTCGTTCTGTACAATGTAACTGTATGAAATTTATATTGGACCACTCATATTTTCTTTATTTGCCTTAAAAAAATTTCTCCCTTTGGTTATTGAGGCATTATCCTTGCAACCAGTAGCATCCCCCATCCTCGTATCTGGCGTGTTACTATCAATCAAGGAAAGACACCAAACCGCAGTAGCATCCTCTTCCCCGACCATTGGGATTACCTCATGACCCAACCATACAGAATTGTTCCCTTCCACACAAGAACCAGTAGCATCACCACTGATCACAGCATCAGAATCCAAACCCTCTTCAAATATTCCATTCGAAAGGCTTTCAAACCATTTTGTTAACATGAGGAAGGGACGGGCCGATGGGTCTAATCCTCTAGTGCCCCCAGCACTGTTTGGATTTGCCATTCCTAAGTGAGCTCCTTTTCCCCACACCCTATGTTCCTTCATCGTATTCTCCCCATCCATGCGCTGCTCCAAACAATCCTCCTTATAACCCGGAAAAGACTCCTTCTGAGAAAAGGGATTAGAGGAGCCCTCCAAATCCTGCCACATCCTATTCCAAACCTCTAATATCGTTGGGTGAACCTTAGTTATCATAACACTTAGAGTTTCAAAATCATGAAAATCTACTATCATCACCTTATGGGAATCATCTTGTAGGTCCTTAATGACATGACTCGAGAGATGTATTCCCCCATCATTGGATCCCGAAGCCTCCTTCACTGTACCAGACATCACACCGACCTCTGGATCCTTACCCGATGCATCATCCCCTTTACATGCAACAACCTGCTTCCCCCTACGGCTTACCTCCAATGACAGAGAATATTTTCTCCTATATAAAACCACCAAAGGGTGGCCCAAACGATTGCAAGATGGACAGAACATAGCCAATTTTCAAAAACTACCCGTTGCATCCACCTATAATACACTCCAAATGTAATCCATACCAAATCAAATGGAAAACGAGAAGCATCCATTTCAACACTGACCCGAGGATTAACCGGGTGGCACGCAACCTCAATGCAGCTATCAAAACAATGATATCTTCTTACGAGGTTTCCTATCATACAAATCACCAAAGGGTTCTTAAAAGATAAAGGGAGATTTGGAAAGCTTACCCAAACCACTGTAGCAGGAAAATCAAAATTCATGTGAAAATTGAAGAACCACCATAGGATAAAAAAATGAAAAACGTTTCAGCTATGAGGTTCCCTCGACCATGCCTTGATGAGATCCGCCTCCGATTCAAACTGAATCATGATATCGTGGCTATTGAGAAATCAAAAAATCACTCTTTCTTGAAGGTTCCAAAATCCGAAGACGAACCGGTCCAAGGCATCGACTGAAGGTCTCTTATGCTTAAAGCAAGAATCTAGAGTGCGATTTAAGAGTGCTGAGGTTTTCAAAAACTTAGAAGATGAGAGATGAATATTAGGATGGCCATTGAGAATATCCGGAACCTTCGAGTATAACAATGATCCCGGGAAATGGGATGGAAATTCATGGATAGAAAAAGGCTAGAAGAACCCTCCTCTCACATGGAACAATGAATCCCCCTACCCCACCAAGGGTGGAGGATCCACTGCTGGTACAATCTTCACCAAAGATAAGAGATCATCCATGAAGGGTTAGGGTTTTTTCCACTTGATCAGTAATATTCTTTTAATATTACAATCATTTTAGGTCTTAACTGCCATGCTTTCTCATGCATGTTTTGTCCTGAAAGTTCATGATCATGAACATAGGGGATAGTTCAATGATCCAACTTATTGAAATTCGGATAAAAATATCATATATATTCATTATATACATAATTACTACCATATAAAATATTATATATAACAAAATGAAATACACTATTCATGGAGACAGTAGACCATATGTACGCATGAATGTTTATTCAATTTTTTAGTAGATGGAATAAAATAAGTGTAAATTTTAAATATACATTCAAATTAGTTATTATTTAATACATATAAAATATATTAGTTTTCTATTTTCATTCATTGCCTTTATTTAAATCTTATGTATAATCAACTCACATCACATCAAAAGGAGACATTCCACATACACACGAATTACATTATCATATCTCCCATGGAATAGAAAATCAAAATGAATATGTGATATAATAATTAAATAAGAATAATTATATTAAAAATATAAAATATGTAACTTATATTCATTATCATACCCAATTGTTAAAGGTGTTGATAAAAAATGAGTCACATTAGATTCATTTGGAAGAATTCTTTCATTCACACAACTGATGTTATTGTTCCATATTTGAGGGAATATGAAAATTATATAGTAATTTCACTTAATAGAAATTATCTATGTATGTATAAGATAATTAATCTTTTATATTATCAGGTATATGTAATAATTGGGATGGTTGAAGAAGATATAAAATAAAAATTCTATGTGAAGAACGTTTCCCCCAGTATGACTGTTTCTTTTGGATTTTATAAATATCCATTTTTAGATGGATTTATATCCCTAAAAATAATTATCTTTTGTGGATGGGAATGATGGGAAGTGATTTTGGAAGGTATTGGATGAGAAAAATGGATTTTTTGTTTTCAACTAGAGATGATATGGGTGACCTTTTGAAAGTGGGGGTGAGTGGAACATTATCAATTTTTTGTAAGAGTGAATTCCACAAAACGTTTATTCATGTAAATAGGAAAACATAATCCTCCAATAGAAATCCAATAAGTTATAATTTCTATTTTTGTCCATAAAAAGGGATTTTGGTAAGTTTTAATGTTATTTTTACACTGATTATTAATGTTTAACCCCCTAAAGTAAGATTTTTCCTGAATTAATGTTTTTAATTTTTACTGTTTCCACTAATGAAAATGGTAAAAAATTATGTTTAATATATAATATATTAAAATTATTATTATTCATAATATTTAATATATTTTATCAAATTCCATTCACATAAGTAAATTTTTTTTAAAAAATTAATCTCATAGATGAGGCAAAAAAGAACGTTTTAAAAGTGAAAATGATCATAATATTAAAATATTTTTATATAAAAATTTCATATAAAATTCATTCAAAAGAAAAACATTTTTTAATATATATATAATAGAGAAAATGTAAATTTCAATCCATATTAATATAGTTATATTTTTTTAATGATCCAATATATATGATATTTCTAATTAAAAATTAATATTTTTTTACTATTCTCTGAAAATATCATCATTTATGTATATTATAAAATATTAAATCATGGATAATTTAAATGTGATTATTTCAAAATAGAAGATTATTTCAAAAATTAAAATTTCTGGAAGTGGAAAAAAATTATATTATGTACACCAATTTGACATCTTGTTACTATTTTCACATATTCTTGAACCCCACATTCATATTGTATTGGTTGGGAATCATTTGGGACAGTATCATGTAAATAAATTCAATCATTTGGATTTTTTTAGGTTTTTCATAGTTGGTGTATAGTTTTATCAAACCATTCACCATACTACAGTAAACCATCCAAACTGAGGTACTGAAGTTTTGGAATGTTGGTGCTATGTTTGATACTTCACGCACCCACCTATGGGAAAATGTGTAGTCGATTAAAAGGGGTGTCTAACTAGGGTGTATGGTTTGGAATAAATTTAAGGACCTGAGTTTCTAAACATTTTTATGGGATTAATTAATAGAAAAATTAATTTTAAAAAAACATGAAACCCACGTTTAAGGTTCCTAATGGACCTGTATAAACCCATAATGATTTCTTCTTTTAAGGGATCTCCAAACAGCTTTTTTTAACCTAAACCCTCCCATATGTGAATAATTTCCTGGATAATTATTTTTTGTATTATCTTTAGTAGTTTTTTCTTCCCGTTCTCAATATCCCAGTCTATCCACTTTCCCCCAAGGGTTTTATAGATCCTTATGTCTGTTGAGAATATAATCTTCTATGATTAGGATCTTGGATATCCAAGTGATTTGGGTTTTTTGTTTCCTTTTCTCTACATTGGAGAATCTCATGTGGGGTTTGGAGTTTTTAGATCCCGTGATGATGTGGTATATGTTTCTATTATAAGGGTAAAATTTTAATAACCCTACATTTATTGATTAAAATAAAAAAAATTTATTACAATTAGTTTACTTTATATTTCATTCAATAAGTTTATTAAAAACCCAATTCCATTGAATTGGGGTATTTATATTTGAAATTTTATTCTTTGAATGACATTAGCAATAATCCCCAATTCCATTTAATTGGAGTGTATTTTTGAAATTCATGGAATTTTGTGAAATTTAAATTTGATTGAAATAAATTATGAAAATAATTTGACTAATTATATTTAAAAATTCTATTTGGGAAAAGGGATTGATTTTTTTAGAAACCGAACGTTTTTATCATAGTAAAGAATAATTTTTATAAAAAACTAAATTATTTTTTAAAAGAAAAAAGAAATTAAATAGAGAATGGGATGAAATGTATTTTAAGAAATCATAAAACTAATATTACATGATTGTTGGTTATTAAAGAACATAAAAGCTTTAGGTAGTTATTTACAAATTCTGACAACACATTATGATTTATAATACTCCAAAACACTAATGCAGTATATCACACCCCTACCCTAAATGTGTATAATTTACATTTGACAGTAGAAAAGAGGAGTGTGTATTCATGCATTCCTATTTTAGTTTGAGTGTCTTAAGTCACATATCATGGAAAAAATGTACATTAAGGCATATAACAATGAACCCCACTTAATTTTATTTTAAATGAATAAGTTCCACTATTGTAAAAATTTAATATACCTTTTGATTTACATAATATGTTTTTTAGAAAATTTTAGTAAATCCATTTGTTTAATGTATTTCCATAATTCTAATTTTAAATCACGATTGGATTAATATTTATTTAATGTTACGAATATATTTTTTAAAAAATTAATGCTAATTATTTTGTAAATTAAATATTGGAAACTATCATAGAATCCTTGGTGAGAACCAACTGGGCATTTAGATTACACAGTACATGTGTGATTGACTGTTTGTGAATTATCTTGTTCCAGTTTTGAGGAAGGGTAAGGTTCCCCATCGAAGAAGTAGTATCTATTGAGACATGGGATCAGTTAGTTGTGTCCATTAGGTCATGGGATGTTATCTATATTTTATCACACAATGTTGCAGTACATTTAGTTTTCATACATGTTTGACTTTTGGTACACTAATCCCTATGGAGTTTCTCAATGTAGGAATATTGACAAGTTTATCTTGATTTCATTGTCATTGTTTAAAATTACATACCATTACCATTGTATATAATTCAAGGTACTAGTGTCCAAACCATAGGGATCAGTATATTCTATCAGGATATGTCAAGACTAGATCAATTATCATTTTAGAAGGGTAGCCAGGCTGTTTTCAAGAAATGTGGTGATATTGGGTATGGGTTGTTTGCTTTTCATTATTGACTGTATGTAGTTCGGTAATCCTTTCGGGACATAGGAGGTAGTTTTGATTGATTGATTTGACATCCATCATCATAATTAACTTTATGTCACTTGGGGTGGTTTGGAAAAATTATATTGATGATTAGTTTCAATTTTCCCAACTTTTTATTTGGACATATTGAAATCAAAATCTTATTTTTCAATTTTTGCGATTAATTTCCATTTTTTATCATTGTGAGTGTTAAATATCTCTTGTTTCTTGTTTTATTATATATTTTTGTAGAATCATCACTCTGTGAAGATGTGTAGATCATATCATGGAGAAATATACTGATAAATCTCAGTGAGAAAATACTTTCATAGAACTGATCTTGGTTTACGTGATTTTTCCTACTATCGAAGATCTCAGATAGGAATCACCACCAGTCACCATTCATGCTCTAGATGAGGAATGATGAGGTGATGTCATCCAGATTCATTCTTAAGAGTTCAGATTCCATAAAACACTACAGTTCTAAGTCTCCAATGATCATTATGAGGATGAGGAATGGAAGAAAATGGTAAATCATTTTATTGGGTTCTTGGAGACACATCTTGAAATCAGGATGATGTGTTCCACCTTCATGATTGAAGGGATGACCAAGAGAATGTGTTAAACTATATTGATAAAAACAAACCATGATATACAAGATATTAAATTCATCAAGGATCTTTTTGTCGACTATTTCTATCAAGAGGTGATGATGTTGGCCAAGTCCACTAATTTTTCCAATCATGATCAGGGAAATAATAATGTGACATAATATTAGAACCACTTTATCGTGTTTGTTTATTTTTTCACCCGATATATATTTAAATGTGAAGATGAAGGATCCATGGTTCAATTTGGGACTATGATATGATATTCATTATAAGAATATATTACTGAATTTTTCTTATTATATGAGTGTTTGGATAGATCATTGATGGTTGAAATTGGAATTGATGACATTTTAGGGGTTTTTGAGAGTTTATTTTTCTCTTAATGGTATTTTGAATACATACAAAGTAAATGGGAAGCATTATGATTCTCATGGAAGATCTAGATAGAAGGATTTTTCTATAACTCCTAAAATGTCTAGTAGAGTCCCTATTATAATCAACCAGTGTGGGAATCCTGGGTATTATAATAGGTTCTTTCTTGTGGAATCCATGGTATTGGGTTCCTACAGATTCACAAGTCACGTAGAAAAGTTATACAATGATAATTCACTCCTCATCTTGGTATGGGATCATCACTGCCTGTTAAATATATAGTACAATAAGAATCTTCATGTACAATGATTTTTCCACCACATGCATCCAAAATGAAGCTTCTTCGTACTGTGGGAGATTATATAGAGGAAAAAATATAGATCTAATTACTTTTAGATGTACCATCACTATAGCATCATCATTATTAACTATATTATTTGATATTGGTTCATCTCATTAGTTTATTTCAACACTATAATTTAATATTCTTTATCATCATATGGGGAATTATTTATATGTGGTGGATATTAATACACCCCTAAAAATAAATGAAGAGTAGGGTCACCATAAACCTTCTAGTGTTTTACCATGATCAGATATAAAGCTTTTTTTGCAATTTTTTATTCTAAACATGAAACATAGTGACATCATTTTTTATGGATAGTCTTGTTTCCAATAAATCTGGATTGATTTTTACATTATATGGTCTTCCTTCAATAAACCTAATGGGGATTTTCATATCATCCAAGGAGAATGGGATCTGATCTTGTGAATAGAATGCATTTCAATATAGTGGTGGGGAATGTGATATTTGGGTTAACCATTGATCTGGGGAATGAAAATTTGAGTGGTTATCTCCCTCCATTTTTTATAGAGTTTCCTGACATGTTTTATTCTGATCCCTCTGGTTTTACACTAGTGAGGGTGGTATAATTTTTTACATATTTAGTACATGGTACTCAAAAACTATCAATTACTTTTTACCACATAGAACATGTTTAAATTAATGAGTTGATAACTCAGTTGGATGATCATATTGAGTGTTTTACCTTCGGCGTGGGCGGTTTTCGTTGCATGGAAAGATGATAGTTCTCTTCACCTATATGTTTTTTTAAAAACTAGTCAGTTTTATTTTAAATAAAAAGTTTATGTTTCAACATATTGTTTAACAATTTGATCAATTGAAAGGGGATAAGTAATTATATAATATTTATATTAAGTCGGGTAACCATCTCTTGTGAGAAAAACAATCTATTATTCATTAAACATCTTTTCAGTGTAGGTACATCAATTATGATTTACTTTTCATGCGTTTTGGTCTAAAAAATGATCTTGTAGCATTTATGTACAAAATAAACATGATTTTAAATGGGTATCTTGATTCGTTTATTTTAGTCTTTTTGTATGACATAATATTTTACTCTTTATCTGAGGTTGATGAAGCACGTCATCTGAGATCAGTTTTTGGAATTGTTGAGAAATTACAGAATTTATTTCAACCCTTCAAAATGTTTTTTATTCAAGAGATGATATTTTTGGGACATGTGGTGTCAGAACATCGTAATTTATTTTATCATTAAATGTTGATGGTTTTTATGATATGGGAACAAACATGGAATGCATTATAGATTTTGTGCTTCTTATAGTTTGATGTGTATTAACATCAGTTTGTTAAGGAATTACCAATGTTTGGCTTCTCCAGTCACTAATCAGACTCATAAGGGACTAATTTTTTCATGGTATGATAAATTTCACAATTCGTTTGTTGAGATAAAAATTATTTTGAATACTTACCAATTGTTCAATATCCCAATTGTCGGGCCATGCTATATGGTTCTTTCTGATGCATCATGTTCGAGTATTAAATTTATTATTATTCAGTGAAATCATGTCTTTTCTTATGGATATCATCAAATTTGGACACATGAGAAGAATTATCTATCCCATGAACTTGAACTCAATGTTTTGAAGCATGCTCTTAAGATTTCAAATCCCAAGATATTCAGGGAATGGTTTAATGTATTTTTAAACAACTATAGTTTTACATATATATTATTTAAAAATTATTTCTATCTTTTCTATAGTAAATCCATGGAATACCTACAATATATTCTCAATTAAATCACTTATACACCAGGTAAAGGGTATTTTCCACAGACCCTATCAGTAGGAACCTTATGACCCATGCATCTAAAGAATAATCATATGAGTGGAACCAGATGGATAATTTTTTTCACAGTTTCATATTGTAGTTTTGGAAACATGGGATGAAGATTACATGAACATTGAATAGTTGAAATCCACTATTCTCGAGATTAATCTGAAGTATTAACAGCATGATGTAGAGTTTTATTGAATTAGAGACTCTATTTTTAGGTAGGGAGATCATTAATGACTCGTCATTCTACAAAGAGAGAATTCTATATTACCAAAATCATATTGTTGTACCATTGTCATTATGGAAAGTTGTTATTGGATAATACCAAAAATCATAGTGGGATGTTCACATAAGAACCATGGATATTTTATATAACATACGACATAAATTATGTAGTCCTGGAATGAAATGAGGCATTTCTAAATATTTCTTTCATTATTATATGTGTGAGTAGGTAAACGATAAAAACCATAAGGCCTCTAGATTTCTTCATCCACATCCAGTGGAAATGTTATAGTGGGATGAGACATCTATAGACTTTTTGGATTGGTTTATGTATACTCGAAGAAATAATAGTGTGATATGGATTATGATTGATCAACTGACTAAGTGATCTCACAATATACCCATTCCTGATATGACTAATGTTGAGGATATGGGAAATCTCTTGGTTAAAGTGATTAATCGGTTTCATGGAGTTCCTTCATCTATAGTTTCTGATAGTGGTACCACATTCACTTATCACATTTGGAGATGCCTTCAAGTGGAATTGGGATCTTAGTTCTGTTTGAGAATGTAATACCATCCATAATTAGATGTCTATATACAAAGGGATATAATGAAACGCGAGGATATGATTAGGGTTTCTATTCTCATCTTTGGTAGATCGTGGGATGATAACAAGGGGTAGTTGCGTTTTTATAAAGTAATAGTTACTAGTATGTGATCTTAATGGCTCATTTTGAGTCCTTTTATGGATATGAAGGCATGTCTATGTTGATTTCGTTGTATCATGGTGAATGTTCTTTGGTTAGACTGATCTTGGTACAATATATGAATGAAATTATTCAGTTGATTCATTGGTAGATGTTTATAGAACAGAAATGGAATTAAAATTTTTCTGATCATCATTGTAACACCCCGAGATTTTATGGAAAATATTCTTTTTAATGTCATTAATGGCTTGTGTTGTACGCTACACCAAAAGGAGCTTGCACAACACGTATCCTTGACTTTCCTTTAATTACACGCAATCACGACCTTCCTTGATTGCGTGTGTAGTACGCAATACCGAGTTTCACTAAACAACGATATGCTATTAAAATATTATTAAAACTATCCGTTATAAATAAAGATAACCACTTTTTTAAATTTTGTAAATTTTATTTTTCAAAATGGATTTCATTTTTGGATTTGGAATATCGAAATTAGCTTAGGGTGAAATTTTGGTAATTTTCGGATTACTTTTATATTTTGATGAATAGTGGAAATTACTAAATTTTAATTAAAAACACCTTTTTCAATCGAAATAATTAATAGTGATAAATTATTAATTTGAGTGGTTTTAAAGTATATTTAGAATATATTTTTACAATTTAATACAGTTTTGGTCATTGGATGTAATTTCACATTTAAACAGGTTATAAACAAGTGTCAATCTTTTGATAGTTATTATCTCTTAAAAACACGCCTTTTGTTTTGACGATGGGAATTAATTTTTAAGTTAATTAATGCAACTGATATGTTTTGAATTTGGTAAAATAGAAATCATTTTTGAGTTCATAATATCAAATATAGCTTAGGCCTAATTTTTGGTATTTTTCTAAAAACTTTCAATTGTTGATGAATAGTGAAACCACTAAGTGGTAGTTAAAAAAACTGAATTTTTCATAAAACTTAATTTTACCGCTTCTGTGAGTGAAATTTAAAAAATACGAGAGACACGGTTGATGTCAGTAAGTAAAATGCGGTTCAATGAGATGAAAATAATTTTTGGTGAATAGTAACTTTTTACTTTTATTTACAACGGTTAAAAGTAAATAGGGTAATTAAGGGTAAAAATGATATTATTATTACCCTAACACATGTCCAAATTCTATTGGATAAGTGTAATTCGACCAAAAACTAGCTTAGAAATAAAATATGACCATTTAGGCCCACTTGGATTAGATTAGGACATATATTATTATTTAATTCAAAGAAGAGTTAAAAGAGATAAAACCAATGTTTATTTACTAAAACATTTTTAATATAGGGTTATACATATGATAAATTCGATTTTAAATATTCATTAGAAAGATAAAACTATTTCCTACATAATGGTAGTTTATTTTTAATTTTTAGACATTAAATAAGTTAATTTATTTATGACACAACAATGATGCAGTAATTATCTTATTAATGAAATATTGATATAATTGATGTCATAAATACTCAAATAAATATAATATGAGACTTTTTATTAATTGCACTAATTTTATAGGATAATATGACATGTTAGTATAGTTTAAATTAACTTTGTTAGAACTAATCATTCTGTTATGATTTTCACAAAAATCAATTACTAAATAGTGTCAAAATTGACATAAAATAGTGTTTAAAACAAATATTATATTATTAATTGTTATTTTATTCCTAAAAATCTAAAGTTCGGCCAAATCACTTAGATAAGGTTATATATATTAATAATAAACAATTTGGGGTTCGTTTGGCTTCTTATTGTATGTTTATTAACCTTATAGTGTAAGAACACAAGAAGACACGGTAAAAGTAAAATTATTTAACTTAATGTTAAATCTAAATGAGAAGGTTAAAATAGTAACATAAACTTGTCTAAATTATATTGGATGAGAGGATTTCTACCCATCCCTACATTACCCTAGAAATAAATCAATTTGGAGCTATTTAAAATCGTACATGACTTTATAATAAAATAATATTTTTAGTTTTTCCAAAGGAGCCCCTCTCCTCCCTTATAAAAGGGAACCTCCTCCCTCTCTTCCTCACACGACTTTGAGCCTTCACGATCGGCCAACCCCTGCCCAATTCTCCTCTCCACTTCCCTAGAAACATAATAGAGGTTCTGGTCTTCCTCAAAGACCAATTTTATTGCCCTAAAAGAAGGTCTCAAAGAATCATTTCAAAGAAGAGGTAATGTCTGTTACCGATTCTTTCATCTTTATTTCTTCTTCCACTTCTTCTTCTTTAGTTGTTTCATTATGAAGTAATAACATCAGTATCACTCATATACTGATATGTTATTATAAGTATAAAACAACCCTATTTCACCATCTAACCATCTTATAGAAAAAGAAATCACCGCGCGTGCGTACGTTCGGAATACCGTCTCCACACCATGGTGTAATTTGTTGTCCACCACCACCTTACTTGGATGGGTATAATGGTGTAAATAATGAATATATATGATTATTATAAAGTGATATTAATACTAGAATAGTATACATACACTTAAACACAAGTTCACGATCATGAGAATGATATCATCGCTCGTGCATACGTACAGACTACCGTCTCCACAACGCGATGAGATTCATTCTCCACATTAACGATTCATGAATGATTATAAAGTAGATATAATGAATAATAATTAAATATATGACATGTTAAATCTACTCGATTTATGTACATATATATATATGTATTTCATCTACTTACTTCCATTCAAGACAATAAGGAAAGGAAAACATCGTTCAGGCGTACGTATGGACTACCGTCTCCATGAACGATGTGTTTCATTTCATTTATCTATCTGTTATATATATATATACTGAATATATATGATATATAAATAATGTTTTATATTCTGGAAGTAAGTAAATCATGATATAATTAATAATTATGTCAAGAACAACAGGTCCAAACACCTACGATAAATGAAACGATTTTACCCAAAACGCTTCTTTAACATGGAATTTACAAACAAACGGGTAATATAAAGTCATAATTGAACCATATATGATATAATAACAATGAATATGATTCTGTAATAAGATAATGACATTATTTAAATCATTATATAGGAGGTTCGGACACTTATGAATCAAATCGGACTTAAGGTAAGAGAAAAATTTTCAATCTCATTTTTATCCGAGATTGCTTATACGTAAGTATTTACCGGGGTTACGTTTATCATCCATGACCATGTTTTCTAAAACTTTTTTTATAAAATGATTACCATTCTTCCATGAATTTTTAAAGTCATTTTTACCCTTTATTGACTTTTTACCACATTGTATGAATGGAATCATTCCTTTGGTAACCTTATAAGGTACTTTTTTGACTGTTCCGACAAAAGTACGAGGAGAATGTTATTTTTAACTTATACGGCATGAAAGGATTTTTACGGTTTTCATAACACCTCATTTTCATGAAGCTTCCTCTACAATATTGCATGATTAGTTTTAAAAAACCCTTATCTTTTAAAATTGTATGAAGTTTTGTGAAAAGAAAATTATTTTAAAGAAGAAAGGATATTTTCCTCAAGAATTCATTTAAAGTGTTTTTCTCAAAACTATTTTCCATATAAGATGACATTATTTGATGTGTATGTTTCAAGTAAAATTTCTTTATGATTTAAATGGTTTCCATTTTCTTATGATGAAATGATATCCTTTGTTTATGGATTATGATGGCATGATGTTTATGAAACCCATTTTATTTATTGGGTAATTATGAATGATGTATGTTTATTTTGTGGCACACATAAGAATGGAATCATTATGAGATGGGTGGGACCTATATCTCCCTCCAATGCATTGGGTAAATATTTTATATATCATGAGATAGACATGGCTGGAACGGTAGGTTATACCTGTTCAGTGAAACAGGACTGAAACGAGGGTGACTCGGTTCAGAAAGGGACATTGTCCACTAAGATAGTCTTGGAAATGAGTCTTTACTAACAAGAAATTATTCTATATGATTATGTTTGAATGCCACAAAGTTTAATGTTTTATGTTATGATTATTGTGATTATATTTCACTGCCATGATTTATCCCATGTTATGAAATTATGCTCTCTTTTGCAGGTTAAGATTTCCAAAAGTTATGTTCTTATGAATATGACGTGATTGATTTTTTTTCTGTTTACCCTTACTCAGCATTTGAGCTCACCCTTTTACGTTTTCTTTTCCCCAGGATATAAAGAAAGGTTTTAGGTAAAAAAAGGGAAGATCTTTATGGGAGATATTGAAGATCTTTCACCACGATTAGAAGATTACGTTCCGAGTTTCCAAAAACACTAAACTATTACGATCCTTGTGTGTGTGTTTTTTTTGTTATGTAGTAAGTATTCCGCAAAAGTAATGTAATTTCCATGTACATTATGCTTCGGGTCTCTACAGTTGGTATTAGAGGAAAGGTTTAGTCAACCTTTGGAAACTAGGATGCGAAAACATTAGTGAGATACCGAGATATGTTTCTAAGGTATGTCTAGGGATAGGTATAGGTTATAGTCCTAGAATCGCGCTAAAGATCTTATAATTAAACCTAAGATATTAGATATTGAGGGTACTCCCCCTTTATTATGTTGTTTTACCTAGGATGATTTTTTCCTCTCACACTATTCTTTTTGGGTTTTAGAAAATGGCTGGAAACAAGATAATTCACGATAATGGAGGATATGATGGACAATGGATTGATATTCTTCATGAGCAACCGAATGAAATGGGATTTGGAAGTCCAAACATCATTATTATGCCGAATCAGCAATCTCATAATATGATCAATAAAGTAAAATTTGTTAAGTTTCCTGACTCGGCTAATAAGATAAAGATGGAGTTTCATGATGATTATAGAGGAAAGAACGTTAAATTTCCCCTATGTAAATCATGTGGGAAGAGGCATCATGGAGAATGTTTCAGAGGAACTGGAAGATGCTTTGGGTGTGGAAAAGAAAGACACAAATCATGTAAGTGCAAAGGAAAAGGTTTAGTTAACAACATGGATGAGGATAATGGTATTTCTACGACATCAACAATGGTTAAATGTTTTAAATGTGGAATGTACGGGCATTATGCAAACCAATTCCCTAAGGGAAAGTCTCATGATGAGAATCAGTATGGTCGTATGGGTAGTATTTATGTTGATTATGATGAAGAGACTACAAATGATATGTTAGATGAAAGAATTGTTGAAGCTCGGTCAATGGTTTAAGAATGTAATGGAATGATGACATGTTTATCATGTGTAATGTTGTATAAGTAATATCATGGTACTATGGAATATAGAGACATCTAAGGATTGTTACACTGTTGTCTTTCCTTGAGTTTTTAAAGTGTATGATTAATGGTACTTGTAACCATGAAATGTTATTCAGATATTTTTTGGAAAGTAGATGATATGCGCATAATGAAGGAATAATAAGATAATGAGGTGTTTGATTGTATTCATGAGCTCATGACTGATATAAGGAGAAGGATATATCATGGTTTGAGTATATAGAATTTTTGGATTTTGGTATGTGGAAAGAGTTAACTTTTAACTGCATTCATGTTTTCACTAAGGATCAATGGGTATTCAAGAGAATACATGATTAAGGCCTTTGAATGTTTGGAATGTGACCAAAGAGACATATCTTATGATATATGGGGATTAACGACAGTATTAAATCTCTGGTAATCGTTTTCACTATATTATGAGAGTGGACTGCAGTATTATGGATAAGCCTAAAGATTATAATGGATTATGTTGGACATAAGTTAGTATTGTTTAAGGATAGAAGATTTTCAATATTACTGATGGGATGTTATAGTAATGTAGTTTTAGAAAAAGTACAACCTTCAGGACAGGCGGCAACCTGTCGCTTCGGACAAGGCTGTGGGAATCGAACCCACAACTGATGTGCAACTGGCCTTTATCACCTACCACTGGCCTATAGGAAGTCCCTGTTTAGTAGAAACTAGTTTTATTATATTAAGTAGTGTGATATATGAAGTATAAGTCCATTTTAGGAACTATATATGATTAATCTCACTATAGATCGACTTATGTATATAATTTTTGCTAACCTTTTGTTTGAGACAGATGGAATGACCCGTCATTCTATCACATGATCTGCTAACACTTCACGAATAACAAATTCAACTTCATTTATTTAAGAGATGAAGTGGAAATTGTTCATGGCACGAAAAATAGTGAGATTGTACCAAAATAAAGTATGTATTTATTCTAATTCAAATTTTCTACTTTTGGGAAATGATCTTGAAAACCAAAAATGTTGTCCTAGTGCCCTTATATTCGATGAATCAGAAGGTACCCTAGATCGTCACAAATTTATGGCTTTTTGATTACTAGCTTTTCCATAGCCATGTTCCCTACCACTCTCCATCAGAACATGATGGTTATATTTCTCTTCTATATTCATATTTTCACCTATGTGGAAACCCAGTGAATAGTTTATTTGGGTAACTATTACATTTCATACTTTTGTTTTTAAAGATTGGTTTTGTTATTCCTTTTTACGATGTGGGATTCGATTAAAGAAACTTTCAAATAGTAAACCATTTATAACCCCAACGAATTTCGAGGGAGAAATTCATTTTAAGGGGGTAGAATGTAACACCCCGAGATTTTATGAAAAATATTCTTTTTAATTTCACTAATGTCTTGTGTTGTACGCTACACCAAAAGGAGCTTGCACAACACATATCCTTGACTTCCCTTTCATTACACGCAATCACGACCTTCCGTGATAGTGTGTGTAGTACGCAATACTGAGTTTCACTAAACAACGATATGCTATTAAAATATTATTAAAACTAGCCATTATGAATAGTAAGAACCACTTTTTGAAATTTTGTAAATTTTATTTTTCAAAATGGATTTCATTTTTGGATTCGGAATATCGAAATTAGCTTAGGGTGAAATTTTGGTAATTTTCGGATAACTTGTATATTTTGATGAATAGTGGAAATTACTAAATTTTAATTAAAAACAACATTTTCAATCAAAATAATTAATAGTGATAAATTATTAATTTTAGTGGTTTAAAAGTATATTTAGAATATATTTTTACAATTTAATACAATGTTGGACATTGGATGTAATTTCACATTTAAACAAGTAATAAACAATTGTCAATCTTTTGATAGTTATTATCTCTTAAAAACACGCCTTTTGTTTTGACGACGGGAATTAATTTTTAAATTAATTAATGCAACTGATATGTTTTGAATTTTTTAAAATAGAAATCATTTTTGAGTTCATAATATCAAATATATCTTAGGCCTAATTTTTGGTATTTTTCTGAAAACTTTCAATTTTTGATGAATAGTGCAACCACTAAGTGGTAGTTAAAAAAACTGAATTTTTCATAAAACATAATTTTACCACTTCTGTGAGTGTAATTTCAAAAATCCAAGAGACACAGTTGATGTCAGTAAGTAAAAGTTGGTTCAATGAGATGAATATAATTTTTGGAGAATAGTAACTTTTTACTTTTATTTACCACGATTAAAAGTAAATAGGGTAATTAAGGGTAAAAATGATATTATTATTACCCTAACACATGTCCAAATTCTATTGTATAAGTTTAATTCGACCAAAAACTAGCTTAGGAATAATATATGAACATTTAGGCCCACTTGGATTAGATTAGGAAATTTATTATTATTTAATTCAAAGAAGAGTTAAAAGAGTTAAAATCAATGTTTATTTACTAAAACATTTTTAATTTAGGGTTATACATATGATAAATTCGATTTTAAATATTCATTAGAACGATTAAAAGATTTCCTACATAATTTTATTTTATTTGTAATTTTTAGACATTAAATAATTTAATTTATTTATGACACTACAATGATGCAGTAATTATCTTATTAATGAAATATTGACATAATTGATGTTATAAATACCCAAATAAATATAATGTGATACTTTTTATTAATTCCAATAATTTTATAGGTTAATATTACATGTTAGTATAGTTGAGTTAACTTTGTTCGAACTAATCATTCTTTTATGATTTTCACAAAAATCCATTACTAAATAGTGTCAAAATTGACATAAAATAGTTTTTAAAACAAATATTATATTATTAATTGTTATTTTATTCCTAAAAATCTAAGGTTCGGAAAAATGACTTAGATAATGTTATATATATTAATAATAAAAAATATGGGGTTCGTTTGGCTTCTTATAGTATGTTTATTAACCTTAGAGTGTAAGAACACAAGAAGACATGGTAAAAGTAAAATTATTTAACTTAATGTTAAATCTAAACTATGAGGTTAAAAAAGGAACCTAAACATTTCTAAATTATATTGGATGAGATGATTTTTACCCATACCCACCTTATCCACTAAATAAATCAATTTGGAGCTATTTAAAACCGAACATGACTTTATAATAAAATAATATGTTTAGTTTTTCCAAAGGAGCCCCTCTCCTCCCTTATAAAAGGGAACCTCCTCCCTCTCTTACTCACACATATTTGAGCCTTCAAGCTCGGCCAAACCCTTCCCAATTCTCCTCTCCAATTACCTAGAAACATAATAGAGGTTCTGGTCTTCCTCAAAGACAAATTTTAGTGCCCTAAAAGAAGGTCTCAAAGAAGCATTTCAAAGAAGAGGTAATGTCTGTTACCGATTCTTTCATCTTTATTTTTTCTTCCACTTCTTATTCATTAGTTGTTTCATTATGAAGTAATAACATAAGTATAACTCATATAATGATATGTTATTATAAGTATGAAACAACCCTATTTCATCATCTATCCATCCTACGGAAAAAAGAAATCACCGCGCGTGCGTACGTACGGAATACCGTCACCACGCCGTGGTGTAATCTGTTTTCCACCACCACCTTACTTGGATGGGTATAATGGTGTAAATAATGACTATATATGATTATTATAAAGTGATATTAATACTAGAATTGTATAAATACACTTCAACACACGTTCGCGATCTTGAGAATGATATCATCGTTTGTGCATACGTACGGACTACCGTCTCCACGACGCGATGAGATTCATTCTCCACATTAACCAATCATGAATGATTATAAAGTATATATAATGAATAATAATGAAATATATGACATGTTAAATCTAATGGATTTATGTATATATATATATATGTATTTCATCTACTTACTTCCATTCAAGAAAATAAGGAAAGGAAAACAACGTTCATGCGTACGTACGGACTACCGTCTCCATGAATGGTGTGTTTCATTTTATTTATCTATCTATTATATATATATATACTGAATATATATGATATATAAATCATGTTTTATATTCTGTAAGTAAGTAAATCATGATATAAGTAATAATAATGTCAAGAACAACAAGTCCAAACACCTACGATAAATGAAACGATTTTACCCAAAACGCTTCTTTAACATGGAATTTACAAAAGAACGGGTAATATAAAGTCATAAGTGAACCATATATGATATCATAACAATGAATATGATTCTGTAATAAGTTAATTACATTATTTAAATCATTATACAGGAGTTTTGGACACTTACGATGCAAATCAGACTTAAGGTAAGGGATAAATTTTCAATCTCATTTTTATCCAAGATTGCTTATACTTAAGTATTTACTGGGGTTACGTTTATCATCCATGACCATGTTTTCTAAAAATGTTTTTATAAATTGATTACCATTCTTCCATGAATTTTTAAATTAATTTTTACCCTTTATTGACTTTTTACCACATTGTATGAATGGAATCTTTGCTATGGTTACCATATAAGGTACTTTTTTTGACTTTTCCGACAAAAGTACGAGGAGAATTTTATTTTTAAGTTATACAGCGTGAAAGGATTATTAAGGTTTTCATAACACCTCATTTTAAAGAAGCTTCCTCTAAAATATTGCATGATTATTTTCAACAAAACCCTTATCTTTTAAAATTGCATGATGTTTTGTGAAAAGATAATGATTTTAAAGAAGAAAGGATATTTTCCTCAAGAATTCATTTCAATTGTTTTTTTCAAAACTATTTTCCATCTAAGATGACATTATTTGATGTGTATGTTTCAAGTAAAATGTCTTTATTATTTAAATGGTTTCCATTTTCTTATGATGAAATTATATCCATTGTTTATGGATTATGATGGCATGATGTTTATGAAACCCATTTTATTTATTGGGTAATTATGAATGATGTATGTTTATTTTGTGGCACACATAAGAATGGTATCATTATGAGATGGGTGGGACCTATATCTCTCTCCAATGAATTGGGTAAAGATTTTATATCTCATGAGATAGACATGGCTGGAACAGTAGGTTATACCAGTTCAGTGAAACAGGACTGAAACGAGGGTGACTCGGTTCAGAAAGGGACATTGTCCACTAAGATAGTCTTGGCAATGAGTCTTGACTAACAAGAAATGATTCTATATGATTATGTGTGAATGCCACAAAGTTTCATGTTTTATGTTATGATTATTGTGATTACATTTCACTGCCATGATTTATCCCATGTTATGAAATTATGCTCTTTTTTGCAGGTTAAGATTTCCAAAAGTTATGTTCTTATGAATATGATGTGATTGATTTTTCTTTTGTTTACCCTTACTGAGCATTTTAGAACACCCTTTTATGTTTTCTTTTCCCTAGTATATAAAGAAAGGTTTTAGGTAAAAAAAGCAAAGATCTTTATGGGATATATTGAAGATCTTTCACCAGGATTAGAAGATTACGTTCTGAGTTTCCAAAGACACTAAACTATTACGATCCTTGTGTGTGTTTTTTTTGTTATGTACTAATTGTTCCGCAGAAGTAATGTAATGTCCATGTACTTTAAGCTTCGGATCTCTACAATCATCATTTTTAGTAACCTTTTGATGTTGTTGTGAAAATGGGGAAGGTGGCATATCATTTATCATTTCTATCTTATCTGATGTTGATACATAAAATTTTCCATATATCTCTTCTAAGAATGTATACATACGATACATCCCATGTTCTATGATTGATTGATCCTAATGTTGAATCTAATGTATTTGTGATTGAATGGTCAGTAAGGAAATTCAATTTTGAAATAAGGTACTTCATGGGAGTATTATTCCTTTATTCGAGTTCTATAACAACATGATTCTTATAATCATGAGATGTTGGAGAGGGTGGCATTGATGAGAGAAAAATGACAATAACTTTTTTTGGAATGTAATCTTCTATATAGGATTTTAGGGCAATAATATCTATTGTGGGGAGGTTGTAACATCATGTTACTAATTTTAGGTATTTATAAACTCATTTTTAATAATGTATTTATTGAAGTTATTTCGGGTGAGAACATTAGAATTTTTGATTGTTTATAGGTTGTGTACGGTTCATGCCTATTTTCCTAAATCATACAAATAAATACAGTGATGTTTTTCGAGGTTCACTCATAATTTGAAAATTTTATTAC
Source organism: Viscum album (assembly GCA_963277665.1). Lineage (NCBI taxonomy): Eukaryota > Viridiplantae > Streptophyta > Magnoliopsida > Santalales > Viscaceae > Viscum > Viscum album. Next base: position 1,435,724,705 of record OY728141.1, read on the forward strand.
AACCTAAGAGAAACCATGAAACCCATTAAAGGGGTTCATATCATGGACAAGAAGTTTAGTTTAATAGTGTTTCATTGCCTATCTAACCATGCATACATGATAAATTATGACCAAAAATAAATTTAAAACAATTAATACCCTATTTTATGATTTGAAAAATACATGTACAACACAAACATGTTTTCTAAATCATGGGGATCTCCCAATAGTATTTTATCACCCCTCTACACCATCCTAAATGCAATTCAAATCATGTAGAATGACGATTAATATTCTACCAGTTGGTTTTCCATTTCCGTTCTCCATCACCTGTTATCTCCTCTTCCACTATAAGGTTATATATATCTCCATGTGGGTTGGAGAATATAATCACATCTATTTTGGATCAAGGATATCGGTTTGGTTTCTGTATTTATTTTTCTTCCTTATTTGTTAGAAAATCCTGATTATGGTTTGGAGTATTGGGATCCCTTGATCCCGAGGATGTTTGTTCATTTATGATGGCCAAATTTTATTAACCCAAAATTTCTTGTTTTAAATTAAATTTCATGAAATTTTATTTCGTTAGTTTTTTATAAACCCAATTAAATTGATATGTGTGATTTTTTTTAAAATTATATTTTTTTCATGAAATTTGGGAAAACAAAAAATTCAATTGAATTATAGTGTACTTTAGAAATTAGAGGAATTATATGAAATTTAATTTCATTATATTTAAATTTTAAAATTAATTTCATGAAAGGTATTTAAAAACGGTATATCTGAAAAATTTCCTGAAATTATTTCATTATAACCCCATTGGGGTTTTCTTTGAAAAATGGATGATTTGAGAAATTCTTAAGTAGTTATTGAGTTATTAAAATAACACTATATGATTTACACTGATCTAAATATAAATGAATCACATCACATCCCCAATAGGAGGTGATGATATCTGCATTGGGTGTCCCAAAGAGGAATTTTTGGACACTTAATGCCATGTAACTTTGTCTGTTTTTGGTCCCTTTTCCTGAATCTATTGTTCTTATAGGAATATGTACATGTTTCTTTGTTGTTTTTTTAAATGAATATATTCTATTTTTTTAAATTGTTTTACATCACTTTTTATTTGTATAAATTGTTTTTTATAAAACAAATTGAGCTATTTGTTAGTTAATTTTAGTCATTTAATATGTAATGAATGAATGGTTTTTAATATATTTTTGGAAATTGAACAATTTTTATGTAAAAAAATCTCTTGACCTATTAATTTAAATGTTTTCAAATGTCATTGAATATTTGGTGAGACCCTACTGGGATTTTAGCTCACACCGTATATGTTCTATCGACATTCTATCGATTATCATCTTTTGAGCTCAAGTAGGGGTGTAACATCCCATGTAAGTAATTAATAATAGATATTTTTAATTACGTCTATTTTTTAATTAGATATGTTTTTAGAGTCTTAAAAGGAGAATAAATCCAATATTAAGCATGGAAGACAATAATATTTTTAAAAGATTGTTTTACAACCATTTGATGGAGAAAAATTTTCAAATCTATTTTTTGACAATATTATAAGCTCTATTTGTAAAAATAAACTTATTATTTATGATTGAGACATCAATATTTACATTGGATAAATTTTTGTTATTTTTCTGACAATGTTCATTTTTTAATGAATAATAAAAAATACTGCATTTTACATCAAACCTGTTTTTCATCTAATTTAATTATATGGTTAGATTATCTTTTTAATTGGTATTAATGTGTAATTTGAATATGTTTTTACCATTTTATCCAATGGTGGTAATTAGGATTAATTTCACTTTGGAATTGGGCATAAACAAGTGCCAAACATTTCATAGATATTGTTTCTAAAAAACCTGCTATTTGTTTTGACAACAGGAATTAATTTTAAATTAATTATTGAAATCTCTGTGTTTGGAATTTGATAAAATGGATTCCATATTTGGAATCATAAGGACCAAATTTTTTAATTAATAATCTTATGTTTTTTGACTTTGTGAATAGTATCGACGGCAATTACCGTTAATTATCTTGATTAATTAGTAATCAGGTAGTTAATGATAATAAAATAATAATATAATAAAAAACATGACACCAACATGTGTCCTAATGCTACTGGTTGTGTCATGGCCGACCATTGGATGCCCTGTTCCAAACTTGGGGACCCCATGGAATCACTTTTTTGTGATAATGACTTTTTATATTTTTATTTTTAAAGAAAGTTAAATATAACAAAGAATGTATCACCTGAGTAAAACATTTTCAAATTTATCTACATAAATTATCTATTGGACTATAAATAGTCATTGGAAATCTAAAAATATTTCCTAAATCATAGTATTTTTTTAATTTTTAGACATTAAATAAATTAAATTAATTAATGACATCATGATGATGCATCGATTACCCCATTAATGAATGATTTTAAAAAAATGAAAAGATAATGTAAAATCTAAGACTTACACATATCCAAGACCTATTAGAAGAGTATATTTCGAACCCTTATCGCCTTATCCCCGAAATATATCAATGTGGGACCTTTTAAATCCAAAAAACATTTCAATATAAAGTAACATTTTATAACATTCCAAGAGTGCCCCTCCTCTCCTCTTATAAAAGGCCCCCACCTCTACCACTTTACACACACTTCTCAAGCCTTTGAATCGGCCAAACTCTACTCATTTCATCTCTCCACATCCCTCTCTTCATCCTAGAAGCCTTACCATAGGCAGAAGGATCTTCAAGAAACCCTTTTGGTACAAACCAAGAGGAGTTACCTGATTTAATGGTAAAGTCTTCTCTAATGTTCTTTTGTGTAATTTTGCTTCTCTAACCCCCTAAACTCTTTTTATTCATTTATTTTGTATCAAAACCAGTATGTTAAATATACTATGATGTTTTCATAAGAATTATTCGATCTACACTTTCACACACCTATATCTAATGGTTAAAGAACATACTGTTTCCATGGATGGTGAATTTCTCTCTCACGGAACGATGATTATTCGATATTCTTAAAACACCTTAAAAGTTGGCCATTAAGATGTCACCATATTTATATATGATATATAATATGTTGATTTTTTCCTTAGGCTTCTGTCTTTTTCATTTATGCCATACCTTTATGGCTTCCATTATGGGTAAATGCGATATTTTCATTTTAGGAAGTTCGGACTACCGCCCCCTCAAAGTGATTTGATTCGTTAATGCCATATATGGGAAAAATAAAGGATGGAGTTAATGATATTATATATGATATTATACTGGAATTATAATATACCTTTACATCATTATGATTCAATTCCATTAAATAGGAAATAGAAATGACAGTAGTGTTCATGAGTACGTACGACATACCGTCTCTATGAACGGTTCATTTCATTTCTTATCTCTAAATGTTATGTAATATTATAAATACATCTATATACTGGATATATATGATATATATGATATCTACATCATGAATATAATTTTGGAAATAATTGATATTTTACCACACAAACAACTTGTAATTATAAAGAGTTTATTTTTAACTCAAGTACCAATGATCGACAAAACTACCATTATTAACTTAAATAATTACATAGTGTTCATAACATGGTAATAAGTGGTATAAAAGGAATAATGACCTTTAAAAATGATCTTATGAAAGTAAAAGTTAACTCAAGTTTATTATTCATGACATCAAAGAACGATCAAGTAATGTCGGACCCGAGGTATGGAACTTCATCTCAATATTTTTTCATTGAGGCATATTTTGTACTATACACAACCTTCTTTTATACGGTGTATAATCCCCTTTTACTTTTATTTCTAGTCAAACAGAATCATTTTTTATATGAATCTTTTTACTAAACTACAAAAGGAATGTTTTTTGTCGTACGTATGCGGCGAAAATTACTTCTCCGCCGCCGTGACCATTATTTGAGTTTCAGCTTCCTCTACAAGCCATAACCTAACTTTTTTTTAAAATGAAAAATAAATACCATGTATTACTTTTCTTTTATATTGGTATTGAAAATGGATTTCATAATTATTTTATTATATCAATGTGCTGTATTGATATCTTGTGATTGAAATGAGGAAATGTTATGTTTCCTTTATGCATGTTTTATGTGATAAAATTATGTTATTGTTATTGGGCATTGTTATGAAGACGGGTGGTTCCGTGATAAACTAAGGGTGGCTGAGCCCGATATAGGTGGCCAATGCATTCGATAACACGAAAGTGTTAAATGTTAAGGTTTCTCCGAAGATATTTAGGGAATATACTGTGATGGGTATTCCAAACTTAACCAAGAGGGTTACTCCCTATGTAAGAATGTTATGAATGACTCAAGTTACTTTATGTCTTATGATTTCTATGTTTTATTCATGATTTGAGGAGTTATGTTAAAATGCTTATGTTTTATGAGTAAAGTATGAATTCATACAAGGACTAATGTTTACATTTCGTACTTTAATATCCCTTACTGAGCTTTTTATGCTCATCCAAAGTTTTTGAAATGTTTTCCCAGGTCAAGGGAACGGTAGATGATGTGATGATAGTATCAAGGATGTGTCAAGAAAGAATCCATGTTTTATTTTAAATCTGTTTCCGTTGATGGGAAAAATGAGTACTATCTTTTATGTAAAAACATTGTTTAAATGTGGAATGTAATGCATGATTTATGATCTAATTATCTAAATCTCTAAACTGGAAAAGATTCTCAATGTGTATTCTTGAAGTAACTGAAGATTAAGTAATGTTTATGGCTGGGGCCATATAGTTGGTATCAGAGGTCGGTTTAGATAACTTTAGGAGTAATAATTCTATAAAATTATTATCCAAAATTTTTTATGGTCAAATTGAAATGATATAGCATTTGAAGATTACCATGTTGCTTCATCTAAGACATGTTTGTTCAGAATGGTTTTCCGCAGAGGAAATGGGGAAGCAATACTAGGAAGGCATACAGATGGAAATGACCTTTCGAATCAACATCCTAAGATGGTTGGAATTGGAACTAAACTGTTTGTTATAGTGATGGAGCAGTTGACTCAAGCGATAAATGGTGGAGGTATCCATGAACGAGATCAGCCAGATCAACCACAGAGGAACATGTCCGTGGTGGAACATTTCATGAGGCAACATCCCCAATCATTCAGAGGATCATCTGACCCTGTGCTAGCTGAAGGGTTGATTAAAGCACTGGAGAAGATTTTCGATGTCAGGGGGTGTTCAAACAATCTAAAGGTTAGTCTTCCTATTTACTGTTTGGAGGGTGAAGCAGTTTAGTGGTGGTGGATGGTTAAAAATAACAGGGACGATGATGAGATTGATGCACTAGACTTGGATGAATTCTAAGGTATGTTTCTTGAGAAGTATTTTCCTAAGGCTGTTCGACATAGGATGGAAAAATAATTCTTGGAATTGAGGCAAGAAGGTGACTCAGTGGCTGCTTATGAAGAGAGGTTCACTCGATTTTCATGGTATGCTCTTAATTTTATCTCATACCTTGATATTAAAATCAATCGTTTTTACTCAGGATTAAAACCAAAATATTGATGGGCATTGGATTCTTGTGAGTTCAAAAGTTATGTAAAACTTTTTTGATGTGATGATAAGGTTGAAATGGAGTTTGCTGATGATCAAGTGTTCTATAACATCCAACAGAAGAAGTGACCAAGGTGGCAGGAGAAAGGGAAGAATTCTTCAAAAAGGACTGATGGTAAGAAAACCAAGTTTCCAATTTGTGAAAAATGTTTTAAAAGGCATGCTAGGGAATGTCTTCTGAATTCTAGAATGTGCTACCAATGTGGTAAGATGGGACATAATGCTCGTGATTGCAATGAAAAATATCAGGGTGATGGTATGACCAAATTTGATTTACGGTTAATGAAATGTTTTAAGTGAAATGATATGGGTCACTATGCAAACTAGTGTCCGACAGAGAGCTCGATTGATGGGAAGCAGTTAGACTACAAGCAGAAAGGGGTTCTGAAATCATTTGAAACTACTTAAGTAGATGTTGGACCATAAAATGAAGTGGTATCATGTACTTTGTTTGTTTTTTAAGATTATTCCAGTGTGTTGTTTGATTCGGGGTCTACACATTCTTTCATATCTGAAAACATTTCTAGTAAAATGGGAATACCATCTCAAGAAATGACCCCTGAACTTGTGGTAAAAAAAACCTGGGGGAAATGTTGAGGAAAAAAGAATTTATAAGAATTTTTCTATCCTTATATGTGCAATGAACCTACTTGAAAACCTTATTGTTTTACCTTTAGTAGTGTTCAATGTTATCTTGGGTATAGATTGGCTCTCTATTTACCATGCTATGATTGACTGTAGAGGTAAAGAAGTTTATTTTCATAAAGACATTCAATTTTTGTACAACAATGAACCCTTACTGTTGATAACATATAAAGAGGCTGAGAAACTTGTAAAAGATGGAAATGAATTTTACCTTGAACATATTGTTGAAAAGAAGGGAACTGTTTAGATTAAGGATGTGCTAGTGGTAAATGAGTATCCTAATGTTTTTACTGATGAGATTCCTGGAATAATACCAGACAGGGAAGTAAAATTTACTATTGACATATTTCATGATGCTAATACAATTTCAAAACCCCCTTATCGAATGGATCAAACCGATCTTTTAGAGTTGAAGGAGTAATTGCAAGATTTATTAGAGAAAGGTGTCATTCGACCTAGCACATCACCATGGGGTGCTCCTGTTTTATTTGTCAAAAAGATAAATGGTTCAATGTAACATTACATTGATTATAGAGCCTTTAATAATATCAATATAAAGAACAAATTTCCTTTGCCTAATATCGATGATTTGTTTGATCAGCTCCAGGGAGCTCAGTATTTTTCAAAGATTGACCTCAGATCGGGGTACCTCTAGTTGAAGGTAAAGGAAGAAGAAATTCTGAAGACCATGTTTCGTACAAGATATGGCCATTATGAATTTTTATTTATGCCTTTTGGGCTAACCCGTGCAGCTGCTGTATTCATGGACCTTATGAATTGAATTTTCCATGAGTTCTTGGAAAAGTTTGTGGTTGTTTTCATTATTGATATTTTGGTGTTTTCTAAAAGTAAAGAGGAGCATGAAAGACATTTAATAGTTATTTTTCAAACCATAAATGAAAATATTTTTTATGGGAAATTCAGAAAGTGTGAGTTATGGTTGCAAAAAATTTCATTCATTGGTTACATTGTTTCTAAAGAAGGGATAACTGTTGATCCTGCAAAAACAATGGTTGTTGAAGAATGGCCAAGACCCACAAATGTAACTGAGATTCGTATCTTCCTTGGGTTTCCAGACTATTACGAAAGGTTAGTTAGCAATTTTTCAAGGTTATCTAGTCCAATGACTAAGCTAACTCGGAAATGTTTTAATTTAACTGGAAAAAAGAATGTGATGATTGTTTTTAGGAATTGAAAAGAAGATTAGTGAATTCTCCAATTTTGTCACTACCCTCCAGGAATGGTGAGTTTGTTATCTACAGAGATACTTAATTTAAAGGACTTGGTTGCATCCTAATGCATAATGATTAGGTAATTGCTTATGCTTCACGACAGTTGAGAACTCATGAGTTAAAATACCCTACACATGACTTGGAAGTAGATGCTGTCGATTTCTCTTTAAAAATTTGGAGGCCTCATTTGTATAGAGTTAAGTTTGAAATAAATATTGATCACAAAAGTTTAAAGTATATATTCCCTCAGAATGAATTAAGCTTGAGACAGAGGAGATGTCTATAATTAATCACGGATTATGATTTTACAATTCATTACCATCTGAGAAAATCAAATAAAGTGGCTGATGCTTTGAGTCGAAAAAGTAACGCTTCATTAACAATGTTGCGTTTGGAAAGTGATCATTTGGTTAAGTATTTGATGAAATTTTGTATAGAAGTTGTTGGTGTAGGATGTCCTTCTGTTTTGTTTCAGGTATCAGTTAAATCTTCTCTATCATACAGAATTAAGCAAGCACTGAAGCAAGATAGTGAGTTTCAAAAAATGGTAGAGCTGGTTCAGAAGGGTAATTTTCCTAAATTCAACATTTATAATTATTGTGTTTTGAGATTTGGGAATAGATTGTGTGTACTATGTGATTCACAGTTGAAGATATATTTGTTGTGTGAAACTCATAGTTCTCCGTTTTCAGTTCATCCAGGCAGTGCTATGATGTATAAAGATCTTCGGGAGTATTATTTGAGGGACGGAATGAAAAGAGATATTGTTGATTTTACTGTGAAGGGTTTGACTTGTCAATAGGGTAAAGTAGAGCGACAGTTAGAGAAAGGGATGCTTAAGCCTCTACCAGTACCATAGTGGAAATGGGAGAATATATCCATGGAATTTATTGTGAGATTTCTGAAGACACGTCGAGGAAATAATACAATCTGGATTATTGTTGATCTCTTGACTAAATATGCTCATTTCCATTCTATACAATATACTTTTTCCTGTTATCAACATTCCCGTTTGTATCTTAAGGAGATATTCAAGTTACATGGAGTTCCTCTCTCCATTGTATCTGACCGAGTTCCCAGGTTCACTTCTAACTCTTCGAAAGGATTCAAAAGGCGTTGGGTACTGAATTAAATTTTACTACAGCTTGTCATCATCAATCAAATGGGCTGCCAAAAAGAATGATTCAGACTTTGGGGGATATGCTACGTTCTTGTTCGATGGATTATCATGGAAGTTGGGACCAACATCTTTCATTGGTTGAGTTTTATTTTAATAAAAATTTTCATTCCAGTATACAGATGGCACCATTTGAGGCATTATATGGGATGCGGTGTCGATCTATAGATTTTTGGGATGAAATAGGTGAAAGGAAGTTGATGGGACAATAATTTGTATAAGAGTTGGAAGAAAAAGTTTAGTTGATACAGAAACCCATGAGAATAGCTCACAGTAGGGAGAAGATTTATGTAGACAATAGGAGGAATGATCTCTCTTTTGAGGTATGCGATCATGTTTTTCTCAAAGATTCACTATGGAAAAGTGTGATGTGATTTTCTAAGAAAGGAAAGTTGAGTCCAAGGATCATTGGATCATATAAAATTCTGGAGAGAGTTGGATCAGTTGCATTCCGAGTGGATTTACCTCCGAGTTTATCTCAAGTACACAATGTTTTTCACATTTCAATGTTAAGGAAGTACATGCCAGATATATCTCATGTTTTGTGTCCATAGGTAGTTCAGCTGGAAGAGAATCTATCTTATGAGGAAAAAATAGTCCATATTCTTGACCATAGGGAACAAGTGTTGCAGAATATGTTGATTCATCATGTAAAGTTTATGTGCATAAAACACATGATTGAAGAGGCTACATGGGAATCTGAAAAACCAATAAGGGATAAATACACCAACTTATTCGATAAGTAAATAAATTGCAGGGATGAAATTTTCTAAAGGGGGGAAGGATGTAACATCCCAGGTAAGTAATGAATAGTATATATTTTTATCTATGTATATTTATGAATTAGATAGTGTTTTAGATGCTTAAAAGGATAATAAATCGAATCATAACAATAGAATACACTAATATTTTTAAAAGATTATTTTACTGCCTTTTGATGGAGAACAATTTTTAAATATATATATTGACCATTTTATAAGATATATTTGTGAAAATAAAAATATTATTTTTGATTGGGACATTAAATTTTACATTAGATAATTTTTTGGTATTTTTCTGACAATGTTCAATTTTAATAAATAGTGAAAAATACCGCATTTTACATCAAAACTGTTTTTTCATCTAATTTAATTATATGTCTAGATTATATTTTCAATTGGTATTAAATTGTAACTAGAATTTTTTTACTATTTAATCCTATGGTGGTAATTATGATTAATTTCACTTTGGAATTGGGCATAAAAAAGTGCCAAACTTTTCATAGATATTGTTTCTAAAAAACCCGTTATTTATTATGACAACGAGAATTATTTTTAAATTAATTATTGAAATTTATGTGTTTGGAATTTGGTAAAATGGATTCCATATTGGGAATCAGAACGTCCAAATTATGTAATTAAGATTCTTTTGTTTTTGGACTTTGTGAATAGTAACGAAGGTAATTATCGTTAATTATCATGATTAATTAGTAATCGTGTAGTTAAGGATAATAAAATAATATCATAATAATAAAAAATGACACCAACATGTGTCCTAATGCTACTGTTTTTGTCATGGTCGACCATGGGATGCCTTGTGCCAATCTTGGGGACCCCATGAAATCCATTTTGTGTGATAATGACTTTTTATCTTTTTATTTTTAATGAAAGTTAAATATAACAAAGAATGTATCACCTGAGTAAATTTTTTTTAATTTGTCTATATAAATGATATATTGGACTATAAATATTAATTTAAAATCTCAAAATATTCCCTATATCATTGTAATTTTTTTATATGTTTGAGACATTAAATAAATTAAATTATTTATGACATCATGATGATGCAACAATTACCATATTAATGAACGATTTAAATAAAATGAAAAGATAATGTAAAATCTAAGATATAAACTTTTCAGAGACCATTGTATGAGTATATTTCAAACCCTTATCACCTTATCCTCAAAATATATCAATGTGGGACCTTTTAAATCTGAAAAACATTTCAATATAAAGTAACATTTTATAACATTCCAAGAGTGCCCCTCCTATCTTCTTATAAAAGGCCCCACCTCTACCTCTTTACACACAGTTCTCAATCCATTGGCTCGGCCAAAATATACTTTTTTCATCTCTTCATATCCCTCTCTTTATCCTAAAAACCTTACCTTAGGTATAAGGCTCTTCAAGAAACCCTTTTGGTACATACCAAGAGGTGTTACCTGATTTGAAGGTAAAGTCTTCTCTAATGTTCTTTTGTGTTATTTTGCTTCTCCAACCCCCTAAACTCTTTTTATTTATTGATTTTCTAAAAAAACCTATATTTTTAATATAATAGGATGTTTTTATAATAATTATTAGAGCTAAACTTACACACACCTACATCTAATGGTTAAAGAACATATTGTTTCCGTGGATGGTGAATTTCTGCCTCGTGAAACGATGATTGTTCAATATTCTTATAACACCTTCAACGGTGGCCATTATGATGTCACTATATTTATATATGATATATAATATTTTTATTTTATCCTTAAGAATATGTATTTTTTATTTATGGCATACTTTTATGGCTACCATTATGGGTAAACGTGATATCTTCATTTTAGGAAGTGCAGACTACCACCCCCTCAAAGAGATTTGATTCATTAATGCCATATGTGGGACATATAAAGGATGGATTTAATGATATTATATATGATATTATACTGGAATTATAATATTCCTATATATCATTATGATTCAATTCCTTTAAATAGGAAATATAAATGAAATTAGCGTTCATGCGTACGTACGACTTACCGTCTCCATGAACGGTGCATTTCATTTCTTACCTATAAATGATATGTAATATTATAAATGAATGTATATACTGGATATATATTATATATATGATATATACATCATGAATATAATTCTGGATATAATGGATATTTTACCAAATGAACAACTTGTAATTATAAAGAGTTAATTATTGACTCATGTACCAATGATCGACAAAACGACCATTATTAACATAAATAATTACATAGTGTTCAGAACATGGTGATAAGTGATATAAAAGGAATAATTAACTTGAAACAGGTACTTATGCAAGTATAAATTAACTCACATTTTTTATTAAGGACACTAGAAAACAATCGAGTCAAGTCGTACCCATGATATGGGACTTCATCTCAATATCCTTTCATCGAGGCATATTTTGTACTATACACAACTTTCTTTTATAAGGTGTATAAACCCCTTTGACTTTTATGTCTAGTCAAAAGGAATATTTTTTTATATGATGAATTTTACTAAATGACAAAAGTAATGTTTTTTTGTCATACGTATTTGCTAACAATGACTTCTCCACCGCTGTGACCATTATTTGAGTTTCGGCTTCTGTACAAGCCATAACATAACTTTTTTTTAAAATGAAAAATAAATACCATGAATTAATTTTCTTTTATTTTGGTATGGAAAATGTTTTTCATAATGTTTTTATTATATCAATGTGTTGTATTGATATCTTGTGAATGAAATGAGGAAATGTTATGTTTCCTTTATGCATGTTTAATGTGATACGATTATGTTATGGTTCTTGGGAATTGTTATGAAGACGGGTGGTTTTGTGATAAACTAAGGGCGGGTGAGCCCGATATATCTCTCCAATGCATTGGGTAATGCAAAGAAGTTAAATGTTGTGGTTTCTCAGAAGAGATTCAGGGAATATACTGTGATGGGTATTCCAAATGTAACCAAGAGGGTTACTCCCTACGTAAGAATGTTATGAATGCCTCAAGTAACTTTTATGTCTTATGATTTCTATGATATATTCATGATTTTATGAGGTATGTTAAAATGATTATGTTTTATGATTAATGTATTATTTCATACATGGACTAATATTTTCATTTCGTACTTTTAAATCCCTTACTGAGCTTTTTATGCTCATAGCATGTTTTTGAAACGTCTTCCACAGGTCAAGTGAAGGGTACATGATGTGATGATAGTGTCAAGGAAGTGTCAAGAAAGAATCCATGTTTTGTTTTAAATATTTATTCGTTGATGGGAAAAATGAGTACTCTCTTTTATGTAACAACTTTGTTTAAATGTGGAAAGTAATTCATGATTTATGATCTAATTCTATAAAACACTAAACCTGAAAATATCCTCAACGTGTATTCTTGATGTAACTCAGTATTAAGTAATGTTTAAGGTTGGGGCTTTATAAGGGGTATTAAGCCACATAGATATGGTTGTAGCTATTTATTTGTAGGATTGGTGATTTACATCTATTAATACATGGGATGTTATCCAGCATTTATTGAAATTTTTTTAGTCCATTTTTTTCATACCTATGTGACTTCTAGTACAATTCTCCTTGCGGAGTTTCACTTTTATACACAATGACATATTTATCTTTCATCTGATGTGATTATAGAAAATACATTCCTACATTCATATTATCTGATTCGAGGTGCTAGTCAAAATCCCATAGCGATCGAGAATTCCCTATGGGGTATTTTAGGACAATCTCAATTATTATTTTACTAGGGTACCCGTGTTGGTTCATGATATCAAAATCAAGGTAAAAATTGTTTTTAGTATAAATGTAGTTTTAAATGTAAAATTTGATTTTATCTTATACTATTAATGTCTAACCAATCCGGTGATTGTAAAACATTTTCATTGAAAAATATTGATATATCTATCATTAAAATTATTCAAATATAATAATGAATTTTATTTAATAAATATAAAAAAAATCCTATAAAAACTAGTTTTCATAAAAAAATTCCTTTATACCCATAATAATTGTTTATTTTCATTTGTATATATTTGAAATTTAGGGAACTGTTTTTAAAAATATATAAATAATTATTTATCATAATATAGAAAATCAAATTCAATCACACTCATTTAACAACAATAAGATAATTATCATTTTAAATAATAATATTATTACTATATTGTTGTTTAGTAAAACCTTTTCTTGAATTTAATCGAAGCTATCAAAAGATCTCAAAGTTGAATGTAACACAAGATGGGAATGGTTTTCTATTTAATTCACTTCATGAAATAAATTTTTTAATTATTGTAAAAAATATTAAATATTTAAATCAACTTGAATAAAATATTAAAACGTTATATGTTTTTTATCTTAATGGTAAAGTTAATCATTGTAGGAAACTAATCATGAACATAATGACCAAAGTTAAAAGTTATTCCATTGAATGGGAATCAATAAAATATTTTACAATACATATTTTTTTATACTTTCCATTTTAGGATGGAGAGTTAGTTTCATATATGGACGAAAAAGGATGATGAGCCTATCTGTGCATACGAGGAATACATCACAAGGCTTTCATGGTATGCCTATGACATCCATATGAAGCAAAAATGTTTGGTTATATGTTTCTTCATCAGATTAATGTTGATTCTATGAAAATATTTGACAATTTAAGGCTTTGAAATCTATGAAGAGATTATCTATTATTCCCACATGGTTGAGATATAGATTAAAAAATCTATACAGTCTCATGGGTATTGAGATAAAATGTATAGAATGTTTCTACACATTAGGGGTTAAATGTCATGGATAATGGAAAAAAATATTGCTATATGTAAAAAACGTTGAGATAAGCATCCCTAATTTATTCTCAGGGGAATATGGATATTTTTTAGGTGTGAAAACTATGAGAATTAGGATTAAAATATTCACTACGAAATAAATAATCACACTAACGAAAAATAAATATATGAGGCTCAATTAGAATCACAAAAATAGTATAATGTTTCAAAAATAAATGTTACTTGTAGGTGGTAAAATAAATTCCCTATTCCAAGGGTTGTTAAGGATAATAAAAAACACACTATGAGGAACATATTTAATATAAAGGAATATTACTTCAGTATTATGGAGGTGATAATGATAATGATTTGGTGATAGGTACATTTTTTATTAGTTCAAAAATATAAAAAAATTGTATGTAGTTCTACAAAATTTCTATTTATTTTTATTTTTAGGAGACCCATTCAAACACTACCTCAAAACATTGGAGATCAATTGTACATGAGAACATTAAAAAGAAAAATTATTACATCTCATATATATATATATATATATGTCTTCCTATTGTAATTTTTTTTGGAATTAAACTAAATGAAAATATAATCTTAGTTCAATTAGTGGTGTGTGATATTATATTGGGAATAGATGGTATATCTTTATATAAATTGAACATTAACTCTTATGAGAGAGAGATAATACTTCACATCCATAGTCATCCTCTAATTATTTAAAAATATTATTAAGGGAATGATTATGCATTATAATCATCGTCTCATATGTGGATGTTATTCCATTATGATCAATATTATTTACATAAAATAACTGTGATAAAAGAGAGAATCATGCAAGATGAAATAACCAATTTGTGGGACTATGTAGAAAATTTCCAAGAATAGTATCCTAGTATTCCTCATGGCTGAGAGGTTTAGTTCTCAATTAATATTTTACCTATATCTATTCACGTATCTAAATATCCATATTTACTACCCTACAATTTTTTAGTTGAAATGAATAATCAATTACAATAAAATATGGAAAAGACTTTTCCACGTCTCAGTGATTCACTTTGTAATTCAGCGGTCTTATAAATCAAGAAAAATGATCGATCACTGGGTCAATATATTGATTATCATAAACTCAATAAATCATTATAATGAATAATTGTCTATTTCAATGGATAAAGTAATTGATCTCTAAATTATTAGGTCCCCAATAATTTCATAATGTGGACCTTTGCTCAGGATATAACGAAAATATGGTGAAGAAAGAAGATAATACTAAATCTAGATTTTGAATAATGTATGGATAAAATTAATTAATAGGGATAAAATATTTAATCTCTAATAATTCAAAAATAATGATGGAAAATTTTATATATTCATCAAAGAATACACATAATTGTTATTTTTTGTCATTATAGATGATGTTATAATAATATCCATAGTTAAAATGTTTCAAGAGAATAATTTTAATACTCAGTTAAAGACTTTAGGAAATAGAATTATAAATGATAAGTATAGTGTATATGAGATGTGTAAGTATGGTGTATCAGTATTGAGGAATAGTATCTCCAGAAAAAGGTATATCTACATTCCCATCTAATAAAAATCTAATTTAGTAGTAGCCATGACATGTAGCTATAAAACATATCAATAGTTTCCATGGATAGTCTTGGTAATAATAACGGTTCTTAAGAATCATATAATTTATTTGAATCTTTATAACCATGATTAATAGGAATGAAGTATTTTTTTCTTCAGTAGTGAATTTTAGGAGAGCATCAAGAAATTGAAAACATGTTTTATCACAACACAATTACTTAGGCTTCCTCGTGCATGGAAATTTTTATGGTATACATTGATGTATCAATGATGTGATTGAGTTATGTACTAATGTATAATAATAATATTAAATCATATGACTCGTGGATGTTGAGAGGTCATGAGATGAACTATTCAACACAATATTTTTTATTGGATGTCACAATCTTCACATTGATAATTGGAGGAATGTATCTATGGTGAGATATGTGAAATATAAGTGGATCATAAGGGCACCATATATATATTAACATTTAAAAATAATAATATTAAATTTATAATATTTATAGAGTTGATCAAGGATTATGAATATATTATACAATACTGTATTGGGAATTAAAATTATATATCAAATGATCTAAGAAAAAAAGATCTTGTAACCATATCAACAATGAGGATTAAAAAGGATAAAACAATCTCAAACTTTTAATGGTTGGGAATGGATATCATAAGTAATACAAAACCATCCTTAAAACCCCAAAATGATTTATATATCACCATATATATATATGATAATGTGTACACAATGATATATTGAGTAAATATAGAGTATAGCTGAAGTTATAATTAAAAGATATCATCAAAGAAAAAAATTTAAGAAGAAGGACTTTAAAGATTCATACCACAAGAATGTTTAATATAAATATTGAGATAATGAAGTTGTTTTTGAATTAAGAACTTTTTTAACCTTTTATATCCATGCATGGAGTATGAATATGTATCATGATCTATAAGAGAACCAACTCTTGCATAATGTAAATTAGGAAATATGGGATCATATATCAAAATTCATATTTTTCAGTAGTAGAGAATAAGAGTAAAACTTCTAATGGGATAATGTAACCATTATATAATTTTATAATTAAATGGAAAATCAACAATATATGCACTATGAATTGTCTACTAAATACATAATGATGAAATAATAATATATGGGGTATGGTAGATAGTATTGTTAAAAATTATAACTTAATTGTAATTCAAGATGAATTCCCACTCAATAAAATTTCAAGGATATGAATCAGATAATTTAAAATACATTATCATATATATCTTATTGATGTGTGATATATAGATCCATGTTTTTAAAGAGTCTCCATCATAATCTTAAAAGTTTGTATATCTTTATTATGTCTTTTATCCCCCAAAATGATGTCCAATATGATTTAATTATCTATACTCTTGAGTTAATCATGAAGATATGCCCTATGGGCTCCAAAGTATGACGTGATCATAATCATCCTATGGTAGATTTATTATAAAATCCTAGATTTTAGTCAAGATAACAAATTGATTAATATGAAAAATTTAATTGGAAGATAAAAACAGATATGATGGGATTAATTACAAACATAATTTATTGGAGCCCATTATGATTGAGGTAATGGTATTAATGGTCATGTCCATTCAGTAGAACAACAGGTCTACTCAATGTCGAAATAATTTATTTGATGACATTCATCAGAGAGATATGGTGCCTTATGTTGGCGATATGGTGTTAATCAATATATATACCTGGAATAGAGTCATTATTTTTGTGAATAATGTATGATTATGTCACATGTATATCTACCCATTTGAAATTTTAGATTCCATCAAAGATGTGCATTATCGAGACATTCTCCCAACAAACTTTTCTCATGTACTTGTTCTATTGAAAATATCCACTTGGCAAGTACATTCTGGTTCCCACACACGTTGTAAATCTAATGGTAGTACAATTGAAAAATGATATTTCTTATCAAGAGTAGCGTTTTTTGATATTTTATCGTAGATAAAATGTTATATAAATAAGACCAAAAACATTGTTATTGTGATATAGAGAAATCATAAGTATGATGTGGCAACATGGGGATCTGAGGAATCTACAAATTAGAAGTACTACATATGTTTTCACCATAGTTTATAAAATTAAATTTTAAGGAATAATGATCATAATTAGGGAATAATTCAATTGATGAAAATATTATCAATGGAACTTCCCCTTTTTACATATAATTTTTAGTAATTGAATATATTATAATACACACACACAACATCCAAGACAGCAAAACTTTATTGTATTAATTTAATGGTACAATTAAAATATAATAATTTGATAAGAATTGAAATCATTGACAAAAGGAAAATATCCAAAGTAATATTAAAATATTAGTAAAATGAAAATATACCTGATTCCCTAGAATAAGGACTATCCCATACAATACTATAGAAATGAATAAGAATATTTATAATGTGATACGCATCTTGAAAATTAAAATATATATACACTTTATTGAAAATAAAAATTATCTTTGAATGAATTTAATAAGTTGTATTTATATGATTTATTGGACCCAAATTAACACTATAAATATTTTATTTGAATAGTACTATAACCATTTAAACAATAACATGATTGTTGGAATAGTAATCTAATTGTTAGAAATAGTAACTTGACTGCAAGACTAGTATCCACACATGGGTAATTTTAATATAATTGTTGGGTATCTTATGAAATGAAAATATGGAATATTTATATCCTGATACATATAAATAAATGTTTTCAAAGTTATAAATTAATTATGTTTCTCTATAAATGGAAAACAAATTAAATAAAATACGAAAACAATAATGACTTAAGGTAACATGATTTTAATAAATTTATAAATAATATTGATATTATGTTTCATTGAATTAATTTTTTTACCATACCATAAAAATTGATTCAATGGGTTTGAAAATTAATCATATTATTAAAATTGATATTTTTAAAATAAATGAATTTTTATTTAAAAAATTAATTTATCATATTTATAAATTTATTTTCATGGAACCAATTGAAATTTATTAATGTACATGTTGAAAAATGGATAGGGTTAATTTTTATTATTTTTATAAAATAGACGACTTTTTGCGTAATATTATAATAGCACAAAAATAATGTAATTTTTTATAATTGTATAATCCATGATAATATGAGTCATGGGTCACTTATGTTACCATTTTATCATCATTATATGAATCATTAACTATATATAGTAGAAAAAATTCAATACTATTTATAGTATTGATAAAAAAATATAATTAATAAAGTATTTAAAACCACCCACTCATCACCTTATAAATACCACTCATCCCACACCTTATCCTCATAACATCTAAGACTTTGATATTCTAAAATTTTATCCTAATAAACTCCCTTATGAACTAATGCTACTATTCAAATCTAATGATAAGTCAGTTTCTATAATGGGAATCCTAGGATGTGATTACCAATGGAATCAGTATGATTCTCGACACATCAGTTTCAATTTTATTCCTCTTCTACCACCACTATATGATACTGATCCAATGATATTTAGTCATATCATTATCTTAAAAAATCTAATATATTGTTATTATTAAATATTAAAAATAAAATTTATCCCTTATTCTATTCCCGAAATATTTTTTTAAAATATGGTTTATTTAATGACTCCATTAATATCATATATCATTTTTCATCAATTTATATAATTCTATTTTAAAAACATATTATGGTTTAAAAAGATGATAATATTAATTTTATTTTTTTATTTTTTTAATGATTCAATAATGATTTAAATATATAATATGAATCATTTTTTAGATTATTAGTAAATGTTCTAAGTTAATTAACCACATAGGTTTACTATTTTTATAAATATATAGCATCCATATATCCAAATAGACAATGATATTTGTTACGAATAAAATATTTATAATTAAATTAATACAATCTAATTTTTGTTTTATAGTACTATAAACATTATTAATGAACAAAAATGATCATTCACAATTTATCTGACCTTGGAACCAGGAATTAGATGCTCTCAGAATAATGATATCAATCATTATATCTGACTAACATTATTTAAAATTTAAATAACATGAAAATAATAATTCAAATTTAGATTTAAATTCTTTTAAATATAGTAATTAATGAATATAAGTTCATTATATATGAAATTATTTTCATGTTTAGATATATTTTAGAATATATGTCAAGGGATCTCTATGAATGACTCATTTTCATGTGTTATGAAATTTTTTCTCACTAAGACACTTCCTCTATATATCGTTCATGTTATGGAATTATTATACATAAAAATAATATATCTCATATATATATATATACCTATATATCAATCTCAATATACATTCCATTAATGGGTTAAACCATGCTTTATATTTCCTTTAATGTTATAATATTATACAACCCATTTTTTTCTCTATGTAGGTCTTATGCTTGTTATTTATGTTTGATTTCATTTTGTGGCATAAATAAGATTGTACATGTCAAGATGGGTGAACCCAAATAGTAATACAATTAATTGGGTAATGTTTTTTTCTGATGAGATGATATGAATGTGATATGGGTGTAAACCTAATCCTTTATTGGACACTATCTAAAATGTGATGTTGTCTTGGTAGTTAGCCTTGAGTTTTCCTTCTATGATGTTTTTTGTTGTTTATCCATTTATTTTTTGAATGATATTAATATTCCATGTTACGTATGTTATACTTATATATGATTATTAATGATCAATTACATTTATTATATCATATTATTTATTCTAGGTCATTTTCTAGGATTTTTTAATTTGATTATCACCATATTGGGATTTATAGCTCATGAATTTATTTTATTTAATCCCGAGGTTATAAAATGTAGTTTTATGATAACAAATGGATATATGTGTTCATTATGGGGAATAAAATAATGTATTGGTGTTTAATTTTTTTATGTATTATAACCCTAGTCATATAAAGAATATAAGCCTCATGATATATGTATTGTATTTTATATAAATATATGTAAAAAATTATATAATATAATGTGTAAATATCTTGGGGATTAATACTTTCATTTATATTCATATATGCATAATTGTATTTTTATTTTTAAATGAATTATATTTATTTATCAAAAAAAATCAATTTAAAAATAATTTAATTTTATAGATATAATTTTATTTCATCAATTGAATCCACATAACTAGCCCTGAGATGATTTTTTTTTTAAAAAAATATTTCAGTTTATGGTGGCAGTTGACTATAAGAACACACATATTTTTTTTCCTCTTTTAGGGATTGGAGAGGAATAATTAATAGTTTTAAATATAATATATTAAGATATCAATATATTAAATATAAAAATAACATTTTTTTATTATGGGTACAAATGGTTTTGAATTATAACATTATGAAGAAAGGATTATGGTGTGGGTAGTACTCATGTTTATTATTCAAACATACAATTAGTGAAAATGTTGAAAATTAAATATTTAGGATAATATATTATAAAAAAATTCGAACATATTGATAATTTTAGGTTTTGTAAAACTCACATAGTTTCACGTATATTTTCATGAATATTTTTTTCTGTGACGTTCATGATTTGATATCTTTTTATAAGCTAACTAAATGCTAAATTTTAAATACACATTATTTTATAAAAATTTAATTTCACTATTCAATATTTAAATAATAAAATAGTTTTAAATAATGTAGTGGACAAGATTTATTGTAATGAAAATCCATCTCCAAAGATAAATAAATAAGGTTTCATTGATTTTTTGCATTTTCATTTTAGTTGTTATCTTTTTCTATAAATAATATTTTAATATGGAAACAACTTTTTGACCACAATATTTAATTTTCTTAACTATAATCAAATTTTTTGAATTAATTAAATTGAGTTTCTAATTTTAAATATAAAAACATATTCAATAAAATAAAATTAATATTCTTTTTATTAAATAATCTAGAACAAGATTATAAAATTCATAAAAACCAATTTTTAGAAAAAATTTATTTTAGGAATATAATTGTTTTAGCATAAAATCATCAATATTGATTATACTCATGTATTTTTAATATTAATATAAAAGAATAATTAGTATTTTTAAATTCATATAATGTCAAAAATATATTTTTCCCAAATTATTCTTTAATAAAATGAATAAAATAATTATTGAATATTCTACTAATGTCCTTAAATTGATAATAATTAGTTTTATAATGTAAACTTATTATTTTCATGAAGAGTATTATAGCATATTAAAAAAATATCAATTGAATGGTTTTATAAACTTATTAGTTTTTCTTAAATAAATATAATAGAAAAAACTACAATATTTTAATATTTAGTTTCCACTATCCATCTAAAAATAAACTATATCATAAAAATAAAAAAAAATTAATCCTAATATAATATTAATTGTAATTATCCAAAATTTTTATTTTTTTAGGCAAATCAATTTGTAAATTTTTTATATTTTTATTTTATATGATAATAAAAAATATAGATAACTACCTTAATCACTAAATATTGTTTTAAGACACAATGTGTTCTTAAAGTTTTTTAATATCTACATAAAAATAATTCCGTGTAAATAAATTTGTTGTCTATTTGATATATTATCATTTTCAAAAACCTTATGGGGCCCCCACTTAAACTGGGGTCCTTAGTTAGCCTAAGGGATACAGTAGTGGCATTCCCATTTACCTTTGGCTGGTGACAAGCACTGAGGGAATCATAGGGTACCACAGGTGACTTTTTTACTCGATGAATAAATATGTGTATATGTACATAAATTTAGATGACTAGAATGATCATCTCACATGTTGGTGTTCCACATCATCAAATCAGTATAAATTAAATAATTACAAAGTGAAACATGGATTAAGGCCACAAATATATCATCATAGTTTAAAAAAATATTTAAATAATGATATTATTTATAGAGTAAGAGAATAATGATGGAAAGGATAATAACTATATATATATATATAAATATAAAATTGGACACACTAACAACATATATATTGGTGTGCATTATCTCTACATTTCATAATATTCAACATAAACTTGGAAGTGGAATTCGAATATAAAAAGAAAATATAGATTTATATAATAATATATTGGTGATAAGTGTTTGAGAAATTTCATATCATGTCACCACCTAATGATCCAATCAAACCATTCAAAAATATAGTTATCTCATAATTTTTAAAATTTTATGACCACATGGGTCTTCAAATTAAATGTAAAACAACAAATTTTTCAATTTAATTAAAAAATATTAATTATTTATCATAGAAGTCAATTAAAATTTATGAAAAGGAAGTTATAAAACCTTTTTAATAAAAATAAACTTGTCAAATAGTAAGAAAATTTTTATATAGGTGTAGAATGAAGAGTGTATTATAAGAGTATATTTTGAAAATAATGGTTCGGATGAATGTTTAAAACATGTTTTTCAAAGGAACCATAAACCATTTATCAATATCGAGGACTTGTCCATGGAAATTAATAAACATGACATGTGATGAATCACATTAAAATTCCTTAAAATTGTTTTTTTTCATTAATAGAATTCATGAGGGAAATATCCATTACAACTAATAAAATGAATCTCAAGGAAACTAACCATTGAGTGATCATAACTTGTAAAGCATGTATACCTATATATACCCCAAGAAACCTATAGAAATGTATGAATATAAAATTTGTGGGATTAGAATCATCACTTAAAATAGTATACATATATATATGTACAATACACTTTATAAAAAATTCACACCCTCAAATATTAAATCCTCACAATATTTTATATTTAAATCATGAATATATATAAATAATTAAATGTTCTTTTCTAGAAACCATAACATACATAGAAAAGTTACCATAAATTTCGAAACATGTGTTCCATATTTCATGTATTTTTTGAGGTAATCAATTTAGAATGTGAAAACTATAAAAAATGATCATTCCTAATAAAACCTAACTACTAAAAAAATTAAAAATATATATTCATTATTCAATTAGTGGTTTTTAATAGAAAACCAATAATTTATAAATTCAATTTGTAATAATGGATATAAAAATTGAGTGTTATACATGAAAAAAAAGAAAGACCATTCACATTTGATGAAAACCAATTATGAACAACCTCCCAATAACAAAATAGAATAATTAAATATCCTATAAATACATAAAACATGATTTTAGAACAACCAAGAATTTTTCTAAATATAATTTCTTATGTGGCGGAGAATTTACCATTAATATGTATTCTTATTTTCAAAAGTTAATTCTATATCACCTCACTATGACCGAAGTGGACTTTGAAAACCAAGAGGAATCCTAAAATATTAAAAAGAAACAATAAATGTTTAATAAATTAAACCCTTGGTCTCTAGAAAGTTTAGTGGTTGGTGAAAAAGATAATAAAGAATAAATTATGGAGGATACAGATACTAAGTGTAATTATGTAAGGGAACTTCCTTAAACATTACATATTCTTGTGTGTTTTTATCTATAATTAACATTCAAGGATCTTTGATGATTACAATTGTAGAGGATTAGGATGAAATATTACAATGTAAACCATATATTATAGGTGGATACTGATTCTCAATTTCCAATTTCCCACCATATAAAACTCATTAAAACAAAAATTTATTTCATTAAATAAAACTATTCATGGCTCTCACATAACTTCATACTTTCTCTTATGAATCATTTGAAAACATGTAAGAATTTTGAATGAGAAAAAAAAATCATAGTTATTGATATAAATGAATGGAAAATGTTAATCTAGAGAATTTATGAAAAATTATATATCCAATATATATATATATATATATATATATATATTTAATGTTCTTCAAGAATATGAAATATAATGTTTACACATGAAACATGCATATGTTTTTTTCAAAAAAAACATTAAATCTCATATCATTCAATTAAAACATCTTTTTGAGACTCCGAGCATCATTTTGATAAAATACTTGAATATATAATTTATTTGGAATTACAAAATGGATGAATTCCAAAATATAATTATCTAATTATGATATTAATGGATTACATGATGATATCTGGAACACCCTACATTATTTTGTAATATCCATACCCAGGGTTATATGGGACACCAATTGTTATGTTGTATCATGCTATCCAGGTGCTATCTAGGACACACTATGTTAATATGTAATGGGATTTTCCCACAATATTTTGTCCAACCAATGTGTAATACTAAATTATCATACAATGAATAATTTTTTATTTCAATTTTTATGTTTTAATGTAATTTTCAAATTATGTCACACTCATAAGTGAATAAAAATACATTTAATCAAAAAATATAATTTTAAAACTGTTGAAATATTCAAATCATAATGAAACCCTTTTATTTGAATATGACCATAACAATTATAATGTAATTGTCATATAATTAATGCTACATGATAGTTGTAAAGAAACCTCATTCCATATACGTTACAAAACATTCCTTTAGTATAATATAACCATAATCTTTTACAGATGATTTTTCAAAATATATCCCTTGGAAATACATATCATTGAAGTGGGGATTAACAAAATGAATTGATTATGTGTATTAAATATTAATAGTCATAAATTATATAATTAAAACATATGAATGAAAATTCATTATCTTTAAATAACCTAACAATTTTACGCTTAACTGAAAGAGAGGAAATTGGATGAAGAATTCCCTTACCTCTAGGCTGTTTGGACACGTATGTACATTATCTTCATGAAAAATAATATTATATTAATTATTTTCATACTAAAGAATATATTTCATGTTTATTATTTCTCTCCTACCACTTATTACCATTTTATAACAATTACATAATTATTTTTCTTCACATCAGATGTCTTGGTGATATTCGATACATGATTCCAAAATGATTGTGATGTGATGTTTACAGTCTTAGTGGACACTATTCCATCATATCCATAATAATATTCATGAAATAATAATTATTTTTATACATAAATAATACTTTTGAATAAAATTGATTGAATATGGGAATAATGACATGAAATATGTAACAATCATGGAGATAGTTGGTCATACGTATGCATGAGTACTATTTTCATTTTTCAATGGTCATTATAGAATGAATTTAAGTATTATTTTATCATTGAAAAATATTAATAATATCATTATTTTCATATTATTAATATAAATTCATTATTATATATATACATCATCCATATTACGTGGGGATGAAAAATGACCACATAGCTTTGTGAAGGTGATAGTTCACACGTACACATGAACGACATTATTATTTTATATTCATGTAATTATATAAAAAATAAATATATTAACCTTTTATAATGATAAATATGACTTCAATGTCATATATAATAATTTATTCCATCATTATAATTGGTCTTTAGGGATGGTGAAAGAATATAATTACATCTGTTTGTGATGCATAATCATCCATACACACAGATGATGAAATTTAGTCTCATTTGATGGAATTGGAGGTATATTTTGGTTAGGATATTATCATAATCACATATCTATAAATATAGAATATTTTATATATTATATCTTCCTTTTCTTATATTATTTCTAGTATGTGTAATAATAAATAAAATAGAAATACTTGATTAAAATGGATATCACTTCCTCGGACTACCTCTTTTTCATAACACCCGAAGTCCTATAACAATAGATTTATTCCTATAAAAATATCTTTAGAATGTGGGAAGAGATTATAAGAAGAGATCATATAAAATATTTTATAAAAAATACGCTTTTATGTGTGAATGAAAGAGAATAGGAGGTTCCCTTTTTTTGTTATTGGAGGGACACTCATGGAATTCATAAAAATATTACATTAATATAAATTAATATTAAATTCCAAAAGTCTCCATATAGATTTATTTGAAATATATGATTATAATATGAAAATATAAATTAATAGAATGAAAAATAGTCATTTTTTTAAAATGTTTTTCCAAATCATTTTGTTCTAACCCTTATTTAACCTCTTTTTCTCTTACCATGTGAACATGAGTTTTTACACATTGATGGATAATATGATTACAGTAATATGAAAACATAACCTGAAATGGTTGATTTATGATATTTTAAGACAAATAAAACTCACTTTTATTAATGTTTTAATTTTAGTAATTTCATATCATTTAATAAAATATTATCTATTATAATATATCATTATAATCAAATTTGACCCAATTCATTACATGACTTTTAAAAAATATCAAAAAAATATATATTGGAACCAACTCTTATAAAACATCATTAATTTGTCAAAAGCTTTGATAAGGATTGTGTATAAAATTATTTATATCTGATTATATTTATTAAAATATTTTTAATATTATTTATTTAATATTTCCATTAAGTTAACAATTACTCAATCCTTGTAGTGTTATCAATAAAAGTAATTATTTTTTAACCTAAAAATTATAAATAAAATACCATGTTGTAGATAAACATTTTCTATTTAAAATTTAACATTATAGTCATATATATACACTGAATAACACTATATAAGAATTGATATATTTATTCACATATAAATATGAAATATTTTACTTTTCATAAAAAAAATATAATAATGGGATTAATGTCATCTTAGTGGGTCAATGAGGTTATAAAATCATCCAAATAATGAATCTGGTCAACAATAACTCATGAAATAAAATTATGGCACGTTTTTTGATAATTTTATGATATTTATAATATTATATTTTACATTAATTACCCA
Source organism: Viscum album (assembly GCA_963277665.1). NCBI lineage: Eukaryota > Viridiplantae > Streptophyta > Magnoliopsida > Santalales > Viscaceae > Viscum > Viscum album. Next base: position 1,435,752,299 of record OY728141.1, read on the forward strand.
ATTTACCCATTATTGGGGTATTAAAAATTACCAAAGTTACTATTCAAATTGTAAAATAAATGGGGGAAATTCAAAAAATTTGGTCCTCATGAATGAAAATATGAAATCAATTTTATGAAATTCAATATATAGAATTGGAAATAATTAATCTAATATTAGTGAATAAAATTATTTTAATGAAACAATTATTAAAATATTATTCTCATATACATCTTCCATAAATTACCAAACAAGCCACACACTCACCTTCAAATCCATTGAAAAAATATCCCAAATTCTTTTACAAACATGTGAAAAACATATAAACACCATTTTTAGGAACCACAATATGAAATGAAAATTTATCAATTAATTACCAAAAAATGGGTGGAATGTGTTAAGGGGTTTTTATTATAATGATAGTCCATTAAAACGAAAAAACTAAGACTTTTATAAATTCACAAAAAAATCTATCCATAATTTATGTTTCCAAAAACTAAATATTATTCATAATTAATATTTTAATTTTAGTGATCTAAAAAAGAATTTATATAGAAACTTTATAATAATGGACTTCATAATAGGTTCTATACATATATAAAAAATACCACATGATTATTTTATGAAAAGCAATTTGGAAAAACATAATGTTAAATAATAACAATAAATGTAATTTATATAATTTATATATCACATTAAAAAATTATAAATAATAAGAACTCACTGATTAAAATTTCACAAGTTATATGAATGAAAATTTACCATTAAAACATCAAATTTTCATATTTATCGGGGCATGATCACGTCAATAATACAAAAGAAGGCTTAAGTAAATAAGAAGAACTATAAACCATTAGAAGAGAAAATTAAAATCCAATACATTAAAACCATATGTCTCTAGATTATGATAGATTTAGAGAAAAATATAGTAAAATAGGGGGGTTAAGAAGAGACTATATTTATTTCCATTTAATAATATATATAAAAACATTAACAAATTATAAGTACCCTCAATGGGAATAGGATGGAATGAGGGGCAGGATCCCCTAGCGTGTGCAATAGATAAATTTGGGGAGTGGTGTGTGATTAATCGGTAATATTTTGTATGGTCATAAAGGTAAAATCCCATTTCTAATGAATCATGGAACTATATATTGTTTTTAAACCAAGATGGACCCCCACCCCCAAAAAAAATTATTTGTTACCTCTATAGGGTAATGAAATCTCCACACCTTTGTAGGCCACATGTTTACCGAAACTACAACAACCCATTTGATTTTTTAATACAAAAATTCCATTGTGTATCACACTATTGTTGAATGGTTTCTAAAAATATTTTTTCTTATCCAAAATAAAAGTATCACAACTAAAAATTATCATTTTCAATGAAAGAATGTCCCTAAAAATAGATAATACAAGTTGACTTGAAAATAATTTTTAAAAATAGATATGTGGGTCATTCTTTTCTAATCATAATTATAATGTAAATACTTGTAGTCCAATCTATAAAAGATTCATATGTTATTTTCTATGTTGTTTTGTTTCATTAATTTAATAAAACATGGTATTATTTAAATATAAATATATGAAAATTCACTTACATATCTCATCCCACATATATAAATTTCATCATTGTAGTGATATCGCCATTTTTATTGTTAAGATAGTTTCTTGTACTAGTAACTTAGTCATCAATCCACACTATTCATATATCTATCCATGTTAATATACCAATTATACCATATCCATTTTTGTAAATCAACATTCACCATTCAAAATTTATTCTAATATAATGGTTGAAATTTCATTTTGATGGAAACAATCTATTTTTCTTTATTAAATGACCATAATTTGAATTAAAATATTTAATATTTTTTTATTTCAATGATAGATAGAAAATATTAAATGTGAAATTTAATTATTCCAATTGATAAATAATATAATATTATTGAATTAAATTTAATCATTAATTGTATCATGGTTAGAAAAAAAACAAATATAATTTTTCAATAATATATAAATATTAAATCAAAGTTATGATGATTTTATTCTTTTTATAAAATAAAAAATATAATATTTTGATTGAATAAAATTATACATCCATTATTATAGAATTGAGAATATTTTTTATGTTAATTATCCTTACCCTATAAAATGAATATCATTTCATTATTTATTTATTTTTCATTTTGTCATGGATATAATTTAAGCCTGTAATACTTAGTTGTATTTCTATTATAGAATGTATTTGGATACATCCCATGATTCTTAATTAGTAAAACTCTTTTTTCTAGAGAAAAATTGTGATGGATTTTATTTTTCACAATTATGTTATATAAAATATCCATTATCACCTTATTAAATAATTTATGATGTCATCCATTAACAAAAATTAAACATCATCCAGCTTAATTGAGATGTTCTTCATGGTAATTCCTTCAATATATCTACCTTATAGTTAATTGAATATTATTCCCTCCATGATTATTTTTAGTTTATTCTCCAGAGAACTATATCCATTTCATCCCTTTTATGTGATGGTTTTTTTAAATTTTTGTGTTGTTAATCATGTATCATGTTAGATGATTCATCATAATAGTATTATATTTTACTCCATATCTTATACCATCTGGATTATCAATAGGATAATCACCAAAATGTTAATTTCACCAATTATAAAAAAGGTTCCTTTATTCTTCCATAGTTTATTTTGTAATCATTTTTGGAGAGAATAAATATATAAATAAATAAATAAACTTACATATCCTAACTACCTGTAGAAAACTATCAATGAAGACCAAACATATAAATATCGATTTTTCAAGTTGGTATTTCTATATCCATTTTCATATTTTGTTATCTAACCAATCATTATATTGTATAATAATATATTTAATTAAAATTTAATGGGATGAAAACAATATTTAAATTTACTAAATAATATACAACTATAGTTTCAAACTATGTGACAAGTTAGGTTCCTTTTTATGAACTATGTAACGATTATTTATATACTAAGACAAATATTTCATGTATATTAACCAAATATTGTCCTATTATAGATCCAACATCATATTATTTTAATTAATAAATGAATACTTTTTCTAGAATACCAGACAATGTCTAATTTTTTAAAACATCAAGATGTTCTCTTATACAATGGTGTATCTCTAGGGTTAAATCTAATTTCAACCCTTTAAATTTACAAAACAAGATAAAGGCTTAGTGTCCCAAACAAAAAAAATTATCTATATCTTTTAAACTTTGATCTACCTCCACATATAATCCCTTGATGACATTTATAACTCTTCAATTACCATAGATATTTTAACATCCAAAATTACAATTTTATCTAAACGGTTCTTTAATACCAACTATAGTAACCCTTAACCCACAATCTAGTAAGCAGTGTGGAAAACACATATTTTGGAAAGAATAATTAGTAAAAATAAATAATTAAAATATTATTAAATAATATTTTCATATTAATAGTATGTGTAATATTTTAGGTTTAATGTAGTGGAAAACTCTGAAAAGTATTAACTAGTATAACCCACGTTCTACACAGAAAATCAAAATTTTCCAAGAATTGTAAGTTTTATTTAATCAATAACATGTATTAAAAATTTCTAATAAATTCTATTCAAAATATGATCATTTAGAAAAATATTACCCTATATAAAATAACATTTATATACTGTGAATGTTGAAACATAAGAGAAGGAAAACTGTAGTCCTTAGTAAAGTGAAATTTAAGAGGAATACAAAAAATATTGTAACTAAAAATATGTTAAACACATGGGTATAATTATTTTTTAATGTAAAACAATACCCAATATTAATGAGATTAAATAACAAAAGTAATGGAAAATTGATCAGTTGAAAATAATATATTATTTTGAATGTTACTAAAATATAGTTCAATAAAAATAATTTAGCAGGGAATATTGTAATAATAAACATATAGGATAACAATAAATTGAAAAATATATTTCAATGTTACAATAACCATATTATAGGGAAACATTGTGAGAAAACACAGTTTGACCACACCTTTGTGATCAAACTGATTATTTCCAAACATTAATATGTGTTTAATGATCACTACTCACAAAATATAATGAAGTACTATTTTTAAATGATATTATATTCTAGATAAATATTTTAAAACTATTATACTATTTTATACGCATTCATCATATATAGGAACCAAAAAAACTCATTAATAATGACCATTAAATTAATCATCTATGAAACTAATTAAAATTGAAAACATTAAAAGTTGGAAAAATAAAATAAAATTGGAAAAATTGTAGAATATGGATCCCCCAAATCTACGAAAATCATCTCCCCCATTAACAACACAAAAGAGAAGGAAAAAAGTATTAAACCAAATCAAATATAATAACTAGAAATGTAACATTATTAGGAATTGTACTAAATATAGAGTTAAATGTTGTTGTTGTATATATATGGTATAAACGGAAATGTGACTGTTTAGATTGGACCGTTATACTAATGTTTATAAAAATGAATGTTACTAAGTATAAATATAGTTATATTTGACCATTATAATGTTTACCTATGAGTGATATTTTGTACATTATAATTATTATTAATAAATAGTAATAATAATAGATAATTGGTTCGAGTTTGAAAAATAATGTCCTTAACTAGTAAAATGATTCAAATTTTAGCCCATTTTTCAGGCCTGGGGGGGGGGTGCAGAGTCAATATGTTACATCCCTGATCAATATGAAGCAATGAATCAATATTATATTCTTGAATGAAGTCACATGTGGGTGAAGATCAATTTAGTGGAGATTACAACATGGTATATGTCAGTTGTGCCACTTCATGAAACTACCAACATCATACACAATATCCTTAGGGAATATGTGGGTAATTCAAGGGGTTCAATGTACATTACTTATTTACATAAACTAAAATTACCATTTAATACATAATTTTTTTAATATATATTAATTTTAAAAATAATTTTTCAGAAATAGAATATATGATTAATTGAGAAAAATTTAATAAATTGATTTCTTGGAACAAAAAAAATAATTATATTTTATAGAAAATCAATACATTTTTATAATAATACAATATATATTTAATAATATTTTTATTAATGATATTTCCTTCAAAAAAATATTGAAAAATATCTGTGATATTATAATTTTATAATGACAAAGGAGATTTCAATATTTGTGAGAAATTTGAATGTTTCTTAAATAAATATTTTTCAATAAATAAGGAATTGATGTTTATAAGATAAAATTATCATATATAGAGAATTAATCTGATAAAATAATCATTATATTTGAAATCATCAAATTTAAATAATTGTAGGGTGAATATAGAAGAATTTACTAAATTATATTACTTGTCAATGAATAGATATTATTCAATTTTTGGTAATATGAATGTTTTACAACATCATTTTATGTAATAATGATGTAACTAATAATTAGCCATAATAAATGACCTAAAATATTTTATTTATTTAATATTAATTATTTTAACAGATTTTAATCAATTTATACACCTATAAGTGACTATCAAACGTCACAAATTGATAATTGGATTATAAAAAAAATTCTTTGTGGAAAAATTACTTTCCATGTGAAAAGTTGTATTATAAAATGGGAATTTTTTTTGGATAAAAATATTATAAATTAATAATTAAAAATCACTTAAAAGTCAAAATTATGTTGGTTAGCCAACGGTTTTTCATATTCCACAACCATGTTTTCCAAGAGCAATATCTGGAAATTACTAAAAACTTCTTCCACTTTTTCTATAAGTACCCATCCATTTAACTATTTACTTTAACTACCAAACCATCCTCTATGTATTTATGGTTATATTTCTACCCATGTAGTCACCCAATTGTTTTCATAAGAACCCAATGTTCAAAAAATCACTATTTAGTATAAACTCTTCAATGTGAGGAAATATCCACCTCTCTTTTCATTCAAGATACCTTTCCATGTGTTATGTCTGACAATTGAAAACATAAGTTCATTTATAAGATTTATATTATCACATTACTATAATTATATTATTTTATTTATGGGGTACATTATTCCCCCCTCATTTTACCCTCTCCTATTGCTATGTTTTATTATTGTTATGGTTTTGGATTTATTTATCACATTCCTCTTATTTACATGAGAAATTATCATTCATATTTTTTTTGAATATCCAAACAACTTATTTTTACAATGGTATCACATATATTTATAATTATTTTTTAATTTGGGAATTTAAATATATTTAACTCGCATTCCCATTTATTGGGTTAAAATTGAAATAATGATAATGTTATTAATAACTTTTGTACAATATGAGTTGGATGATAAACCAGTTCTTCATTCTCCATAGGTTATTAATTAAATCATTCATTATGATATATGTGGTCACATTAATAAAAATATATTATGGGTTTGGCCTGATAGCACTCCAATGAATTGGGAAAAATAATTAAATCTCATGAAATGACATGTTTTATGATTCCTTATTAAATAACATTGGTAATTTTCATTTACGGATCATTCAAGATAAACCATAGTGACATGATTATGAATGATTCATTTAAATGGTTTATCCACATTTCCATTTTATGATTCATGTTATTATGATTATTATATTCCTCTTTATCATTCATTTTTTTGATCTTTATGTTCTTATTTTTATGTCTCATGATCACATGCTCTATGTATCTCTTTAATATTCCCTTACTAGAATTCATTCTCAACCTATACAATTTAAGTTAGTCCCTAGTATTTGATATGTTGGAAAATAACCATGGTATAACCAATGAATATGTATTTAAAGTGTATTTGAAGAATGTTTCAAAAATTTTATGTTTTATGTGTCTAATTTCTAAAAGACTAGCCTTTGAAGGTACATTTGTTTTGTTCTATGTACTGTATTATTTAAGTAATAAAAATGATTCATTATATAATTGTTATCTATGGATTTTTTAGTCATTTGGTGAAATTAAAACATGAAAAACTTAGTTCGAACACTAAGGATGGTTCTAAATATATGATAGCATCTAGTAATTTTCGTGATTATTATGTTGTTTTTGAGAAAATGAATTGATTTCTTGATACTAAAAGTGGATTTAGATCCGTAAATTATATTCCTAGGGTTAAAAAATGAAATAAAAACATTGTGATGGACACTAATAGTAACTGTTACATTATATAGTACCATAGTTTGCACTATGTTTGATAGTCCCTAGGTGATATGGCTGGTTAATATAATGATTTATTTCCATTTTTTAATGATATATCGATGTTGTAATTATAATTACTGGATATTAATAACATATTTATGCCTGATGTTTTAAGATGTAAAATCCCATTAGAATTATATGATTTTTAAAAGATACATGATTCTCACTATGTTATTCTTATTTTAGAATCATTTAAATAAATCAGAGGATCTTTGTAATTGATTTGTGCAGTGGATGGTTCACTGATGTTGTTTTTAAGGATTATATAATGGAAAACATCATGATTATGATGAAAAATATCTCATGTCATGATAAATAAATAAAATCTTGTCAAGGGAACCGATTCACCTTTAATGGAAAACATATTAAGTCCTTATGGTGTCAAAAACCAACGTCTTTTATTTGATCTACTGAAATTTTAATTATTGAAAAAAAATCACTCTATATAAAAGACCATTTATGTACTTCACTATTTGGACCTTGAGATTTCAGTCTTGAAGTAATCTTCTTAGAAGGAAAATTTGATAAGTTGCGGGCATGGATTAAAATTACCAATCAATGAAATGATATTGATTCTATGTAGTGTAAAATGTTAAAAGGAAATTTTTTCATTAAATAATTTAACTATTAAATAATTGAAAATAGAGATTAAATTTATAGATAAATATATTGAGGAAATGAATTAGTGTGATGTAATAAAATTGACTTTACATGTCTTCCTTAATAAACCTATAACTTTGTTATGAATCCTATATGAATGAATAATTGATTCCTTAGTGGACAAAGATCCCATATAGAGAGGAATTTAGAAAATAGAGAATATAAAGGATATGAGGAGATTGTGTGGTCTGATAGAAATATTTAATTCGAGTTTTCATATACATATTAGTCACATAGGTTTAATGAAGATAACTGAAAATGGAGCCAAACTCAGGGAGGGACATTGACTACAGAAGAGGATGGTGGGACTATAACATCCCACATGCACTAAATGATGGATTATGATTTTGGGTAACTTCATTCTTGTAAATGTAATGTTTCAAAAGTGTGTAGGAGGTGGCCATAAAAATGAAAACACTCATGCTGAGGTGAAACATCAACATCTCAAAAATAATGATAATGGGACGATGGTTCAGGCCCAACTTGAAGTTCAATTCCTAATGTGTAGACATCATGGGTACTTTTCCAATAAATTTTCGGATCAAGGGACTATAGAGGGAAACCCCCATACAAATTAGCTTAGGAAAAGGGAGTATTTTCAGTAATTCTCTATCAGAAATGCTATCATAGAGGATCTAAAATAATTGTTTAGAGGTATGCACTGTTTTCCCACAAATCTAAAAAGTAATTTTATGTATTTTGGTTTTATGTATTCCATGATTTCAGCCATGTTTTCAATTATTATATAATAAATAATTCAAATTATAGAATTAGAATTATTAATCAAAGATCCTGTAAGGATTTTCTTATAATCAATAGTGTACAAAAACTGAAGTATTATGTTTGGAATTATAATCTTATCAAAAAGATAGTACTAATTCCCATTGTAAAATTCAACACTATATTAGGAATTAAATATCTCTAAATGAATAATGATAAGATAATCTATTTAAAAAAGAAAAATTTTAGTAGTTTTTAATGGACAACCTGTAGTTACATTCAATAGATTAAAATCCCAATCAATGAACTATCTAGAAACACCTCCCATAGAATTATTATGGACATTAACATGGAATATTTTCAATTAAAATAATGTGTAAGAATAGAAAATGACTCCACAATTAATGAATAAATTTATTTATTTATTCATGTGTTACTAGGAATAACCATGAAAGAGATGCATATTCTTCATTGAACATGTAGCTGGATCCAAATCAATTTCAAGGAGACCATATAGGATGAAAAATTTGGATTTCGAGTAATTAAAGAAAAAACATCAAGATCTGTTGGAGAAGTGATTAGTCCCAGAACGTGTGAATCGATGGATAGAAAATGTTATCATATTAAATAATAAGGATTTATCAATGAGTATATGAATTGGGGATAGAGAACTCTAAAAGATCATACAAAAGAATGAGTATCCCCTCCCAAGAATTGATGATTTTTTATTAGCTTTGTGGAGATCAATTGAACTACTACATTGATCTCTGATATATGGATCATAAAATGAGGGTAAGGAATGAAGATTTTATATGTATTAAATTTTAAAAAATATATTGGAATTATGATGTTTTATACATGACCTTCATATTGAATAATTAACCTGTGATATTTATAGATTTAATGAATATAGTGATTAAGGACTACCTTCATAAATTCATCATAGTTTTTATTGATGGTATTATGATATATTACAAATGTCATAAGTATCATGAAGATTATTTAATTATTATACACAATTCTATGAGAAAGGATATGCAGATTGGAAAATTGAGGAAATGTGATTTATGGTTTCAAAAAGATTCATTCTTGGATAACATTATAACCATTACAGGAATCTCATATGACCCTTCAACGCAAAAAGATATTGAATAGTAGCCTAATTATATAATAGTAACTAGTAATCATAATTTCATTTGATTAGTAGGATATTATAGGTGTATTATAAAAAAATCATTACATTATAAACCACTAACCATTTTATGTCAGGAAGGATATAAGTTCATCTCGACTAGGGATTGGGAAAAAATGATTCTCAGAATTGATGAAGTGATTGGTTAATAAAACCATGATTAGTCTACCCACTATTGGAGAGGTTATACTATTTCATATGAAAAAATATCTGAATGGTATTGCGTGAGTCCTCATGAAAAATAATAAGGTGATAAATTTTTCAACATGATATTTAATGCCTCATGGAAATAATTATACTACAAAAGAAATGGAAGAATGTGTAGTTAAATTTTCACTTAAAATATAGTGGAACTATCATTTTTTGCGGAGATTTTTTATATACCCAAAACAAAAATGATTGAATTATGGATTCACACAAATGTAATTGAACATGGGACAAAGGAGAAGGTCAAAAAATCTTAAATATAATAAATGATCAATTCATTATCACCCTAAAAGAGAAAATAATTTCAATGATGGATTATTTAGGAAAGACCATATTATCATATCAATGATGATTATTCAAGGTGATATATTTATTAAGGACATAGGAAGGCTGGACATGGGAATCATAGGGGATGATAAATCAACAATCGTATCCCGAATTATTTCTCTACCATCACAACTACATAATAAAATTTGATATCAAATGAATTATCTTTTGATAAATATGATGATAGAGGATATGATGATTGGGATGTTTCCTATGTTCAATATTGTCCTAGAAAATGTATTGAGTTTTTGTACTAGGATATGCATCCCATTGACTCTAAGATAGTAATGGAGTTGAGGGATGATGCTCCTATATCTACATTTTCTATACATTCTGGATTTACTAAAATTTATATAGACCTTAATGTTCATTATTGGAATGATAATATGAAATAAGTGTTTTTTGAGTACACTACAGGGTTATTGGTATGTCATTATGAGATGGTATAGAGACATATTTTTAAAGTGGCATCATAATTGAGAACCAAACAAACATGAATGTATGACAACATCACTATAGACTACATCATTGGTCCCCAATGAGAATCCAATTGAAACAATGCGAAATATATTATACTAGAACAAATAAATATGAATAAGTATTTAATTTCTATTCGTGATGATTTATATTTGGAAGAATGTGATAATATATACATAAAGGAAGTAGTGAGGATTCATGGGGTTCATCATTATATCATTTCAGATCATGTTCCATGGATCACATCCAAATTTTAAATATGTATTCAACATTATTTTAATTATGAAATGAATTTTAGTACAAAACATCTCTCCAAACTAATGTCCATTCTAAAAAGAATATCCAAACACTTCAATATATTAGAGAAAATTTAAAATGGAATTTAAATTGTGATGGGAGCAGTAACATTTAGTAGTTGAGTTTTCACACAACAAAAGATTCCAATATAGTATTCATATGGAACCCGATGAATATCTTTATAGGATGTGATATATAAATCATATTTTTTTAGATAAAGTTGGTGATAGAAAGATACATGGACCCAATCACGTGTAGGAGAAGACAAAAATGGTTCATGCTATCCAAAAAACATATAATTTATACTCATAGATGATTAAATAATTATTATGTCAACCTTAGACTATATATTGGTGTTTTATGTTGTATAAAAAAATTTACATTATATAAAAAATGGATTAAAATAATGAATTTTTCAATTTAAGAGACGAATATCCCTTGGTACAATGGATCCATTTAAATCCTTAATCTCATTATGATAATGGAATATTGAATAGAAATTTAATAAAAAAATATGGCTTAGGATCATGAGATTTACCACATCTCACACTTGGAGATGTGAATTCTCGATCTATCATAGGTAATGAATCTGGATGTGGTATAACTAAAACATGACCTCTATTATGTGGAAAACATAATTGGGATCTTTGATAATTGAGATTATGTTCTACATAAAAATAAAACTCACCTTCCCAATGTGTTTGGAGGAACAAAAATTATGATGATGTATTGTGCAAACCAAATGAGCTAATGAGACAAAAGTACCCTAATTATTTATCTACAAAGAGAATGAGTTTAAAATTCAAGGATGAATATTAATAATGGTTGGAGGAATGTAACTACTTAAAAATTTTAAATTATATTTATTTCATAAATAAATTTTATTATATTTTATATTATTTTATACCCAAAAACAATATATAGAAACTACAAAACCATACCTCTTTAATATATATAATTACCTTAGTAAACTATGAAACCAAGTAAATTCCAAAAAATACTACTACAAAAATTATATAATTGAATATCTAAAATGGGAAATATGGATCACCCTGGTCAACTAGAATCATCACCCCTATGACCTCTATACTATAAATGATAAAAAAAATATTAGTAAACTTATAAACATCATATTTAATGGAAATATGTCCTTAAGATGAATTATATAGAATATTGATTGAAATAATTAAGTTTAATTTATCATGCATAATTATAAATTTGACGTTTGGGATTCAATTGTTATATCATCATTGGAAAAATATTAATGTTTTCCAAAATAATAGTTAGTCTATTTGACCAATGGAAACCATTCCATTGGTTCATAATTTTCCTATTATAATTAGTGTTTATAAGTGTTAATAATAAACGATAATTAACATAGAATGAAGAAATCGTTACCGCAACTAGTAGTGTTACTCAATTAATTCCCAATTTTTCAAAAAATTGGATGGAGGTAGTATCATTGGGGATAACACTTCATGAAGACCAAGATAATACTTAATAGGTTAACCGTGAATGAAATATCTACTGCGAGATGTTAATATTAGTGGAGATCACCAGTTGGTTGTGGTTTGCCGAGACACTCCATGAAGAAACCTCAATCACACAACATAACATTAGTATGGATGTAGGTGTAAAAAGAGGATTCATATTTATGAAATAGTTATATAATTTTTAATTTTTTTGTATTATTTTTTTGTTCTATCAATTCCATTTAGGAATTTGTTATGATAAAATATATTATCAACTGATATGAATTTGGAAAAAAATTTATGGACAACAATATAACATAATTGTATATTTTTTTATTTATATCATGACAATAAACTGAGGAATTCCAAGATATTTTTCTAAAAAAATAGACATAGAAAACGAATTTATATAAATATTAATGATTTAATAAATTAATTTTATCACATGAAATTTTTATAATTTTCATAAATTTGACTATGCCTCAAAAACTGATATTTTTCAATAAAAAAGGATTTTTATATTTAAATAAAAATGTCTCAAACAAATAAAATTTCTTTTAAATAATTAACAAGATAATTTAAATAATAACATCAGAAATATGTTTGGGTGAATTTATGAAAATTTTCTAAGAACCCATATTTTATGTGAATAGTAAATATACAGTTTTGATTTTTTTTCTTTGTTTTATGACTTCATATTTATTTCATTATTATATAATAAGTTATTAACCACAATTAATAGGCCTCTATCTTCGTAAGATCTATGGCCCCCATCGCTTTCTTTTTTTAAAAAAAAAATTAAGAAACAAATGACAATGAATTAACCACAATTCGTGACCGAATATATTTTATTATATTAATACTAATTATTTTAAATTATTTAAATCAATTTTCAATCCTACATTTTACTTTGAAACATTTAAAATGGAAATATTGATTATAAAAACATTAATTTGTGTAAAATATATTATTACATTAAAAAATAAATATTAACAAATAGTGATCATTTAGGGTGGATTAAAATATTACAAATTATGGCTCAAATTTCCAAAAACATGATCAAAAAACAAATTTGAGGCAATTGTTTTTCATTTTTGAGGACCTATATTTGCAAGACCAATATTTGTAAATAATTAATAAATTCATCCTTTTTTATATAAATACCCAACCATTACACAATTCCCCATCACTCCAAATCAATAATCCATGATTTTCTTATGATTTTTCCTCACCATGAGTCCCCCAAAATTTCCCATAGTCACCAACGGATCCAAACCTAATTATTTAGGTGAAAATATTCAAGGTAAATGGAAACTCAAATTCTATTTCCATTCATGATCACTTTTTATATGGTATATCTTCAAATTTTAAAAAAATATCTGTTTTCCACTTTATATTATCCCATTAATATAATTATAATCATCTATCAATGGATTTTCTTCACTGTCCTCCATTTTACACATTTTGAAATTCTTATTTTTAATCGTACTACACTTGAATGTTGTTCTCAAATTTCCCTCATTCAGATGAAAAATTCTTAGTTATTTTCTTTTAGTGAATACACAAACATTTTAATTTTACATGAGTAATCACCTGTTACAAAACTATTTATCTATTTTTATATTTTCATATACAAATCCAACATTTCCTTTTCATGGGTTTCAAATGATGTAATGATCATGACTTTAGGCACATTTATATGCCATGATTTTGATAAGAAACCCATTCATTATTACATATGGGTTATTAATGAAAAGAATATTAGGATCTATGCGCCTCACATTAATTAATGGTTTACCATAATAAAACATCAATTAATTGGGTAATGAATTCAATCTCCAGAGATGGAATTATTTATGACGCATTTCTGAATATCTTGGTTTATTATCATTTACAATACCCTACTGATAATCCTTTATGATAATATTATGAATGGAATATTTTAATTTTTTAGCCACTCTTCCATGTTATTTATTCAGGTTCTCATTATTATGATATGCCTCTTTACCATTCTTTACTGTTATTACAAATTTTTTAATTATTATGTATCATTATCAAATTCATTGTGTCTCTCTTGAATATTCCCTTACTATCCTTCATACACACACTTTTCCATTAATGTATGTCCCTATGATTTGATATATAATATAGGTATACTAGGTTGACCACAAAATTATTTATTTAAATTAATTTAGAATTTTTTTATGTTTTCATTTTTTGGTAATATCCATGACATTAGACATTAAAGGATCAGTCATTTTGTTACATTTAATTATATTTTTATGTAATGTAAGCATGTTATTCCAGAAACATCATTTTTAGAAAATTCACCATCACAACACAGAACAATATCATGAGGTATAAGCCATTACTTAATTAATTATATGGAGATATACGACTCTACATGCCATTATACACAATTTGGATTCCACCAGAAAAATGAAAATGTGTTTCATAACCATTTTTAATAGTTCCTTATAAGGAAAAATTAATAAATCCATCAATAATCATAAGATGACATTAAAATACGAATTAAACAGGTGTCCATTGATATTGTATAATATTATTATATAATTCCATTTAATTAATATGAAAGATTATGTTGTATTTAAAATTACTATATAAAGGGTATATGTGTTAGTTAAAAATCTCCCCTGATCAGTTGATATATTGTCATCTTGTCAAACACCATTCAATTATTGTTAAAAAATAAATTTTAATCACATAGTAATGGCATTAAAATGAAACTTCTTCCAATATATAGTTATTGTTTGGAATGAAAATATATGTGATTCCTCATTCAATTTGAAAAATTGACTCATAGTCATAATATATTACTAATGTGTGTTGTATAAATTAATGAATATCCCTTTTTATGAAAATTTATATGCCATATGTCAGTGATATAGATGACTATTTCAGAATTATTAATATGAGTTTTTGATATAATAAATATCCATATTCTTTTGAAATAATTACAAAATGAGATATTTTATAAAACACTATGATTAATAATTTATTTTGAAATTAATGAAAATATAGAGGGGTTGATTCCATAAAAACATAATATATTTAAGAAATATGTGTATATATAGAAAATTGCAACTATATAATATTTCTTTACTTTTCAAAAATTGATCATTACAAAAATGTAATTGATTTATATTTTAAATAATTTTATATGATATTAATAAAAGTTAAAATACCCCAAAATTGATTATGAGGGAAATTTTTTAGTAGACCATACATTTTTTAGAAGAATTCAAACATGAATGAAAATGATTCTTGACTAAAAAGAAGAGGTTAGGTTGATTTAACTTAGAATGGGTAAATCACGATCCATGTGGAAAATAAAATATTATGCATTCATGTGAAACCACAATAATTTGTAGAGAAAAATAAATGGAAAATGATATTTGAGAGGAAATTTGTACCAATTCCCTTATTATATTATCTCTCAAAATAAACTATTATTGAAATTGAAATTTTTTACAAATAATAAATATATTTACTGAATATTTAATAAAAAATTCCTGAGATATAAAAATATATTGAAATAGAAAATTTAATATCATAAAATATACGAATAACATGATATCAAATGATAATTGTGCAGTAAGTAAACAATATAAATGAAAATATGGGTTCTAATATAGTCAAATCCCAAAGAATTTAACATTTAGATAATGAAACGATATATTATTTCTTACATATGAATAAAAAATGAGGTGAATACCATTTTGTGGGAATTAAAATTATTTAAATTAATTATGATGTTTAAATAAAATTTCCAAATCAATGAAACATATAAATAAGGCATGTTCGTACAATATAAAACAGCTCTCACTGAATTTAAAATATTCAAAAACATTACCCATTGCCTTTTTTCTCCCATTTATTGAAAGTGTTGCAATATCCAATATGAAAAATATATCAAAAAGAATAAATAATTGTAGAACCATAAACTTTTATATAACCTATTATTGACTCATTTTATATGAACTTATTAAAAATGTATTTGTTTCTGTTATATTACATTCACCCTTAAGTGTTATTGGTTTTTATTGATAGTATTATATTATCATTGTAATTATTGTGTCTATAATTGATTATATATTCAATTTTCTTTTTTAAATGTCCATTAATGTTTTAAAATTAATGAATTATAATTTCTTATAAAAATACTTTTTATTTCAGATTTATTTTAGTTTTCATTAAAGATAATAAAATAGATTAATAACATGATTTATGGATTTTAAAATAATGTGTAATTGTATTTTAATACATGATTAGATATTAATATTAGAAAAAAATAAATATTAATATTTATTTTCATATTTATTATTAATAAGGCCATATGTTTTTTCCAATGTCATCAGTAATAGAAATTTATATCATTGTCCACGTAGCAGAATAATCCATATCAAACAAGATATGGTAAAAATTCCATGTGTGAGTGTGGTGATGAAATTTTTTATTGAATAATATCATTGTTATAGAATTATAATTATATTATTTAAAAATGTTTATTATATTTAACTATAGTTTAATAATATTTTCATAAATAATAACATACATGAAGAAATATGAATTTTGTCCTTATTGTGGAGGTATTAATTCAAACTAAGAATGACTGAAACATACATTATCAATAGAATGACATAATTTTATGGGATTATATTTAAAATTTAAAGACATATTAATTTTATCAATATCATTTTAGTTCATTACACAACACCTTTTAACCATCATTATTATGCAATGATAAATCGAACACATCGTACATGGAATGGACCATCCACATGTATGCATTTTGTTGTTTTCATTTTTAATGACTAAATGAAATTATTTATCTATAATAAATACTAATATTAGGATTTTTTTTAGTGAATATGTTTTTTGGATTGATAAGAATCTAAAAGAATACATTGTGATAATGTTAAACTGAATTTATGCCTTTTAACTAGTAATTAATGTTTACACTAATTAAATTTTTACAATGAGAACTATTGTTTAAAATATATATATAATTTTCATGAAAAAAGATGACATTTTAATTATTTACTAGAATTTTAATGATAATTTGAAATATGAAAATAATTTTACCACATACAATTCTAATGGGTCTGTAAATAAAATATTTGTAATACCCCCACATAACATATAAAAATGATTTTCTAGGAAAATTACATTTTTTGTATTAAATTTTAGTTGTAGGAAAAAAAATTAATTTTTTTAAATTTTTATGAAATATATTAATTTATTATATTATTAATCAATCTTAATTTCTATTCAGTGTATTGTAAAACTAACATTTTTCTCAATAATAATTAATTAATGTAAAAAGAAAATGGTGGATTTATTGAAAATATTAATTAGGAATATAAAATTTTATTCATAGTTTTTATTAAATATAAAAAGAAATTTTAAAATTAATAGTTTATATATAATTCATAATTATTTTATAAATTAGTTTTTTATATTATTGGTAAAAATAGTTTCCATCAAAGTTCACATAAAAATAAATAATTTCCTAATAATCCAAAAAATATATCATCCAATGATTGTTTTTACATGATAAATGCATAAATTAAATTTATTTCACCATATTAATATATTAAAATTTATAAATATATTTTTTATTTTAAAATAACAAATATATAATCATGTTTTACTAAAAAATAACATTTTTAAGTATTAGTTGTTCTTAATTTTAATTTAACCCAATTCATAACTACTAACTTATTCACATATTTATTCATACATTTCAAATACTATCATAATAATATTTTATATAGTATTATTTTAATTTAAAAATTTGTAAGAATTTGCATTTTTTTGAAAGGATTTGAGTGAGAAAAAATATGGAACACTCAATTAATAAATATTAAATATATAATAAAATCATTAAATTAAATATGAACTCACTACTATTATCATAAACTGGAAAAAAAGTGCTCAAGACACAAAAACCAAAAGACTGCCTATTTATACTAGAGGGTGGTTTCATGTGTTAAAATGAAAATCTAACATAGGTGGCCTTTCCCTAATGTTCCTGTATATCCACACATAAATATCTAAATATTATTTTTCAGATTAATAATAATAAATTATGAAATTTATAGAATATAATATTTCATATGAATTAATCTTGGGTGTATAAGGTAACTGTTGTGGAAACATATTGTAAATGGAAAAAATAAACACCCAATTAGAAATATTTCAAAATCATAAAAAATTGTAATGTAAAAGAATGATGAGAGACCCCCACTCTTGATCTCCAGGATCTGGTCACCATTTGTAGTCCAATACACTAGATATCCTGATGATTGTCTATTGTCATTTCCAACATATCTATCATATCATTATCACACAACATGTGTGGGAACATTTCATTAAAGGGTGAGTATATAAATACCTAACATGGTTACCTTTAATATAAACTGGTAGAATATGTTAAATGATGGGAATATATAGATAGTAGATAGCTCACCCAAAAGAAATAGTGTAAAAAAAATCAATCAAAAACATAGATTCAATATTATATTTATGTTATGAAATCAAATAAACCATAATGAGAGAGTATGGTATCACTATATCAAATAATTTCCCAATAAATTGTTCAATCAATTCCAATAGTTCAATAATGAAAACCCACAACTCACATGTCTTCCTAGAAAAAATATCCATGTCTAACCGGCCCTATCCACTATATAGAAACCATTACCTAGTAAAATATGAAATATCCACTCAATAGTAGATAGATGACATGTACCATACCCAACAAGAGGTTTTACTATGATGGTTTAAGACATATTCCCTAACTTTGTAGTAGGGTTCCACTCATTTAATATATAGAGGACCCATACCATGCCTAGCTGGAGGGTGATAATCTAACAGTCACTAGAGGAACCATTCCGAGAATATTGATAGGGTTATACTATAATTTTCAATTACCCTTTCCCTAATACAACATGAGGGAATTTCTCATATAGTAGATAGAGGTCCCATGACCTACCCAATAGGTGTGTTCCACTCTAATTTTCAATAACCCATACACAGACTCTACAAAATGGTCCTACTATGTGGATATGTAGATTACCCTTTCCCAATACCATTAAGATGGTTACACTTTTAATGTATATAATGTATTCATAACCTATCCTATAACATGGTTCCACTCTATAGATCGGTAGAGGGCCCATGCTTATCTGAAAATGTGGGTTCCATTCTAATGTCCAAATGACCCTTCCCAAATCATTGACATCATAAAGAATATCCTAAAAAATATTCATTCTCAGAACATATCACATTTTATATGAAATTACACTATTAATTCAACCATCATATTATATATAGAAAAATACCTAATATTGGAATCTCATGGAACAAAAAATGAGTCCAAATTAAAGAGATATGAGAGATTAATGTTTCAAAAAAATGAATGTGGGGGTACACAACATGTAGAGGACCCACAAGTCATGGGTCCATACACTCTCCCTTTGTTATTTCATTGATAGTCCAGAGCTCCATGATAATGTATATGTATCCAATATGCAGGTGGACTACACCAAATGTCCATGATACTTGGGGTCAAGAAGTATTCTCACAGCTGTATCTGTTAGGTCATGTACATGTACCATGGATCTGGGCTTGGTTGTTCCCCTGATGGTGTACTCATTATGTAAAAACCATTTCTCCATCCCAATACAACATGGAATGTGGGTATCCCACATAGTGTATTGTTCACACCTCATTTCGAAAACCTATTCACCTAAGCTAGGGCCCGAAATGTCGTGCGGTCAACATATGACACATCATTTTAAATGATTTTTTCCAAAAAATCATATTTATACTATAAACTCCATATCTAACAATTACCCCTTTGATTCCCCTGATTATTCACCAAAAATTGTGGATCTTCTTCTATCATGATAATTAGGGCCCTCCGATGTTTAGAATTAATCTATAGTTATTTCTTCTAGGACCCACTATCATCATATGCCTCACACCAAAAAAAATCTTTCGCCTCCATCTTTCTATTGGATCCTAAATTTAAAAAACATTGACATATAACATAAAAAATATCTATTATCAACATTTATTCCCCATTACTTTCATATTGCGTGAATCTTTCATGAATACGGGGGGTCTAAATGGGATCGGTTTAGCCTAAAAATGTAAAATCATGAACAAGTGGTCAAATTATGATACTAATAAGAAAGAAGGGGGGAATGAATAATCATAAATAGTTTAAACTATAATTATCCAGGTTTTCATGGAAGAAATATTTATATTTAGGGTTCCATGGTGAAAAAAATTATAAAAAAATTAGTGCATATAGATGGGAACTTCCTATTAAAAATTTTTAATGATGATTAAGACGTAATATGATCCTCTCAATAAATTAATTCATTATGGGAATAAACCATTAATTAATTATTATTACATGGAAATTGGAAATTCTTTCCCTAAAAATCATTATCTCCAAGGATTGAGAAGGGTTGTTGTATTCACTGTGTATCGATGTTCACTGTTATGGAGTCTTGTCATCGTCAGATCATAATTTTCTAATAGTATGAGGAAGAATATACTCTCAATTAAACAATGGTAAATCCTCTAAACATAGATAAACTATTATAATAGTTTATTTATTTATGAATCATTTAATTTAATATTAAATATAAAATTAATTTAAATATTTAATTAATCCATTTCTCGTACCAATAATGGTCATTTTATCTGAACACTCAACTATTTTATATTTAAACTGATGAAGATTATCTTCATCTAAGTGTGTCACAAATGATGGAAATATATATTAAATAATATATCCTCAATATATTTCCATTACATGATTTGTACTTTCATATCCTCCCTTGTATTCTGGATCGATGATCATACTTGATCATTATCACCATTGAGATAAAACACTAAAGCTATATCCTTTTCCTTTTCCCCACATGTAATTTCCTTGAATATCATCTCAAAAGACACAAACTATTTATCAACATCCATTGGTTATGTAGTCTAACTAAATGATTGGATCTAATATCCTATAACGTGATCCAATATCACAGATTTGAATGCTTCATCCAGGAAATATTATGTATCATAAGATGACTATTATTCCCTAATATTTCCATAATTTTATAAGATCCAATACTAGAAATGTCATCATTATCAGCAGGAAATAACTATATTTTTCATGATTATTGATATCATTATTCATTCAATGCTCCATTTATAAATAATTTAAATTATGGTATTTGTACATAACATTGAGTAACATAGTTTCGATTTCCAAAACATGTGAAATTCATAACAGAAAATGAATAATATATGTGTATATAATTTTATAATCATAAACATAATTTCATTGGGGATATCTTTAAATTAAAATTTTTCATAATGGTATGTAATAAAATTCGAGTTATCCAATGATTATCCCTCGAATGTTTCAAACCAGGTGCACAGAAAGGCCCTTTTTTGTGTTCCCAATTAATCTAGAGTCTGAACCAATGGTCATTTTCATAGTTTTTATCCATAAGAACATTTGTTCTAGTGCCATATCCATCTGTATCATCTATATATAGATGTATTTATAGAAATACCAACATATTCACTACCATAGAAAATATTCTAGTTTGATTTTCTATACTTATCCTCATATTCTATCATAGGAAGATTTTTCCTAATCAATGATTTTTTAAATCTAGTTTCCAAGGATCTTAC
Organism: Viscum album; assembly: GCA_963277665.1. NCBI lineage: Eukaryota > Viridiplantae > Streptophyta > Magnoliopsida > Santalales > Viscaceae > Viscum > Viscum album. The sequence goes on from OY728141.1 coordinate 1,435,774,617, forward strand.
TGAACATCATTTGATAGAAACAGTAATGCGTCAACATCAAAAGACCAGTGTTGGTGACTTATTTTAATAAATAAATATAACTATTATTAATAAAATCATATAGAATGATCTATTTAGTAGTTTTTGAAAGATATATTATATACATGATACTAATAATACATTGGAAAATATAAAATAAGAAAAAAATTAAAAAATGGACTAATAAACTACATCATTGATTCTCATTCCAAGAATTCATAATCATTTCATAGGGAATGAAAAAAATAAGAGTGAACTCAAATTATCCAAAAGGATAATGGTTCAATTTATGTAATCATGAATCATTATGAATAAAAAATATAAAAGGGTAAAAAATTGATCACAAATTCTATTTAAAAAACTAGATATGGCATAAAAAATATGGAAATGAATGTAAAAAAATATCTAATTATATCAATAAACTGAGAATTAAATGAATTCATAGATATTATCATATGAACATATCATGGATAATAATATTATTAATTGAAATATCTATGAAGGAAATTCATAATAATTTGAAATCATTTATGAGGAACATGAAAACCATATTCGTCATGGACTTTAACAGTATTGGTCAAAACTATAGGTATAAACAAATTTAGTTTTTCAAACTGGTTTGTCTCATGAAACCAAATTGATGCATCAAGAGGCAATATATTGTCTATGAACCAACTATCATTACATACCCAATGGATTATACATATCTAGGTATAGATTTAATTAATAAATAAATATCCTTATCAAATATATGTATTGGATAAAGGATATAAATTTATCAAAATTTCAATAAAAAAATAAACATTTGTCAAAGAGGGTGTTGTATTTAAAAACTGTATAAGTTTTATGAAATAAAAAAATTCATCCCCAATGAATGGGGATATTTATTCTAGTTTCCAATGAAAAATTAATATAGTAAAGTCAAGTTTTTTATTAAATGATAAAAATCACAAAATATAGTGACACTAAAAAAATAACTTATTTCGCTAATAAATTTTTTAGCTGAACCAGTTGGGTTTGATAATTCAATGTGAAACCTAAAATACAATTGATTATGATTTAATCATGGTATTAAAAAATGTAATTATATGAAAAAAAAATTAATTTGAATTTGTGTACGACAACAAATAAGTCTCAATGGAATTTTAACAGAGAAAAATTGTATTACCTCACATTTCTATTTTGGTTAAAAGGACTTTAACATCATAAATAATTGTTTTAAGCATGTTATTATCGATACAATTTTGACACTCATATTTTAATATATGGAAATTATCTTTATAATGAACGATGATATTCATATACTAAAAATAAATGTTTAAAATATATATTCACTCAGAAATAGTTGAATATGAACCAATAATGATGGTGGAAGTTAATTAAATGTTGTCATTACCTAATATATTAACATCCTCTGAAAAGGATCATGGTGGAAGATTCTCTAATTCAAATGGATCATCATATATTATCTATATTGGTGGTCCAAATATATCTATTTTTTCTAGAGTTATAAAGGATTGATTGTGAAATTATATAAGAAGGGGGGAAATATTATCATTCTAAAATGAATTATCATTCATATATAAATGTATCAATTAAGGAGGTTGATAAGGAAGGTGAAGAAGAAAATGATATTTTGGGAAATATTTTTTAGTTTAACCTTGACTATGAAGTAATTATATTGTTTAGGAACCATGTTTGTCTTCCATAGAAACTATATTTGAATAAAGAGTTATTTAATGAGGCACATAGTTGAAAATTCTACAGATGTATTTAAATATAAAATAATATTTGAGGTTGGGCTACATGAGATGTGATATATCAAAATTTATATCTGGTATATTAAATTTATAAAAATTAAGGACGAGAGAAAAAATTCTAAGGGGTTGTTACATCAATTACCAATAAAATATTGATAATTGGAAAATTCACCATTTATTTTTTTAATTATACTCCCAAAATCATTTGGTGTCCATAATTCTTTATAGGTTTTATTTTATCTCTTTATGAATTCAGAAGACTTCCCTTATATTAATGAATATTCTTCTATTGATTCGAATTATAGATGTTACAATTATAAGGTATTAAGTATTCATGTAGTAAAACATTTTATTTTATTTGATCATGGTCTCAGGGGTACCTAAAAGTATTGGAAAAGTCTTTGATAGGATCTCAATATACTGTTGATAATCATTAATACTTTTCAGTCTCAATATCTGGACATTCAAATAAAACCAATTAAATTATATAGGTCATGTTGAGAGATAATGTTATGGATTTCATTGGTATTTTGGACATACAAATTCATATGGTATAATTTTTAGCCAATCACAGATACCACTCAAGCATTATGATGGATCCTTATGAATCTCTCTATGGAAGGAATTGTAGAAATATAATTTCAACGGATGAGTATAGATAAACACATCTACAATGACACGATGTAGAAAACCAAATATCAAAGAAGGTTTGATATTTGTAACAAAACATAATGGAAGTATAATATTAAAAATATTTTGTATTCATAGTAATCGATGATATCTATAGATCAAAGATGGTTCTAAGGTATTCCAATAAAAATTTACCTGGAAAATGGGTGTTTTATTTTTTAATATATGAATGTTTATACCTCTATATTTTATTAACTTTGAAATTATTGATTATATGGGTAAAATAGTTTATCTTATAGAGCATCCAATGCATCGATGTCAATTTCATGAAGTATTCCATGTATCTCTTTTGACGATGTATATACAAGATCAATAAAATTCCCTAAAATTATAGGTCAAAAGAATGTTAAAATATCTCACCCATATGAAAAAAACTACTCATGATTCAATATCATAGAGATAACATTATTCTAAAACATATTCCTCACCCTATAAAATATTTATGGTGAAATTCTAGAATCAAATAGGCTACCTGGGAACCTAAAAATGTGATGTGGTAGAATTAGCTTCATTTATTTCTATCCTAGTAACAGAATTTTGAGGGAGAAATTAACCTTTTGGGGGTAGAATTTAGAATCTATATATTTGATGATATATATATTTTATTTAAATTTAATTACTTTGATAACATTAATTACACATAATCTTCATTTTAAAGAAGCCATTATATAATAATAAAATTTTAATAATTAATGTCATAGTTATTTCATTGCCATATTATTGGTTGATAAGAATAAAAGTAAGTACACTATTAAAAATTCATGGTCTAAACCTAAAAAAAATCATTTTTTATCTGATGATAGAAATCAGAAATGATTTGAAAGTAAAATCGTTGTTTTTTATGAATAACTATTTTATTTCATGCCATGTATTTTTATCTTATAAAATAGATAAATTATTATTAAAAAATTATTTTAATTAAATTTAAACATTAAATGATCAATCATTTTTTTAATTCATCAAATATGCTTTCTTAGAATGGGATGATAATGAATCTTTTTAAGCATAATAAGATTATTTTTCTAGAAAATAGATTATTTCGTGTATTGCAGATATATATTAAATTTAATATTTTCTAGTTATAGAAAACATATATGCAAAATAAACAAAAATTTGGAAATAAATATTTTAAAATTATTTGAGTGTAAATTCTTATAGATTTAATGAAAATGATAAATTTTTTATGAATAATAAAAAGTTCTATTTTTAATAAAAAAAATCATTTCAAATAATTTATTTTTTTATTATATTATAAAATGGTTCATGAATTATATTTAGTTAAACTTTTACAGGGTTAATAATATTTATTTAAATAAAAATAATTTTATATTTAGTTATTGTATAATAAATTTATTCTGAAGAAAATATTTCATTAGATAATTGATTTTCTGGTCATTTGTGAGATTAATTTGAAATCATATTATTCTCATATGTGAATTATATTTTAGAAAATGTATTTTTTCAGTTTTATTCATTTTAGATAATATTATGAGATATCTTAATCTAATTTCTATCAAATTTATTCTAAAATTAGTTAAAAATTAGTTAATATGGTAGAGGATAAAATGGGATTACCGGGGGATTAACATAATAATGTAAATATTGAAATGATTTAAAAACATGATAAAATACCAATTTTTTTTATTCATACCTTATCCATATAAAATTATAATATGATCCATTTTGGATTTATTTTACTACAAAATTTACATGACATTATTATAATCCATTCAAAAACATCAAATGTTGAACTCAACTCAATTAGAAAAAGAACACCCCCCTTTTTATCATAACTCAATAAATGAATTGTTTTTGGTCAAAGACCTAAAATAATTTATTCCAAATTCCCAAATCACATCATATAGTTCTTTGTTTTATCTGAAATCCAATTTATGAATACTATAGGTTAAACCATAAATCAGTTGTCTTAATAAGATATATCATTTTTAACCGAATGTTATTTATTTATTATTTCACCTCTTAAAAATATTATGTTACCATGGTGATATAATAAAATCAATATGAACAATAAAATAATAATATTATTATTTATTTAATGACTTATAACCATTTAATCCTCTATCAAATGTACTTCTAAAGAGTTTGTCATGTTCATAGCGGACTACAGGCTCATGAACCTGTGTAATTCCTTTTACATCATGTCTTCTCAAGACTAGATATAGTGATGAAATTAATGTAAATATATTTTATATATTTAATATTATAATTATTTAATTATAATATCATATCTACCAACTTCCCATGTAATCTGTTTAGAAACGATAATGTCGCAAGTGCGTATGTTTGTATTACCACCTCTACGAGGTGATGTTATTCATTTTCCATTTTATTTTTAGATGGAGAGTAATAATCATTTAATTAATATATGATATATATATGATATATATTATATATTAATCATTATTTAATGTTTAAATATTATATATCTTTCTTTCATTCCATCTATTGAAAATTTTAATGAGCCTTTATGCAAATATACGGCCAACCATCTCTAAGAATGGTATAATTAATTTTTCTATAACTTAATTAGTTGGATGACTATAAAAATTTATATAAATAATACTAATGTCATTTTTATCATGATATAAATTCTATAGATGACGTAAAATTGATCAATCAAAATGGATAAAAATTAAAAAATGAAAACATGCATAAAAATCTATGGTGTTATAACATGTAAACAGGATTTTAATAAATAAATATTAATAAATGGGTGATAAATGGATAAAATTAAACAATATATTCTATTATAAATATTATTATTATTGTGGAATATATATATATATTAATTAAATATTATGTTTTAACACAGATTCGAAATGTTGGACATGAGGTGTGGGGTTTATGTTACAATCTATTTTTTGTCTAGATTATTTTTTATATGGATTCCATTGATGGAATTGCAGGATATATAAATGAATAATTCAATTTATTGATTTATTGAATTTTTAATTTTTTAGAATAATATTTTTTCTTTTTCTTTCATCATTTTATGTAAATTAGAGATCAAAATATTTTTTTTGGAAAAACAATTATATTTCCTTATTCAATCATAAATAATATTTCTTTTGTATTAATGTTTTATTTAAATTAAATATATTATATTTTTTTATTAAATTATTATTTATACAATAATTTCCACAGATGATTTCATTTTTCAATCATTTTTCTAAAAGTAATTTTCTTTTTGTACTCTGAATGATGTAATTGTTTACTTTTTTAACAAAAATATAGAAGGAGTATTTACTTTTAACTTATTCGGCCTGAATTTAGTTATCATGTTTCAAGTCTAATAAATTATTTTAATATTCCATTTAAAATTTTCAATAGTAATTTAGAACAATTGTTACCATAATATATTCTATATTTTTTTAAAATTGATTTTTAATGTTGAAATATTTATTAACTCAAAAAATATTTTGATGAACTTTTAAAAATAATCTTCAAATATGATAAAATCCATTGAGATTAACTATGAATGAATAGGGAAAAATTAAAATGATACCATAATTATTATTTATCTATATGGTTTATGAATATATTGATAAGAAGATTAAAAAATCCATATTTTCCATGTGTTTTTCTATGATATGTGTATGAAAACTATTTCCTTTTAACGGGATCTGGTATGATCAATGTTTCATTAAAATCTAGAACACTTATATATAAAACCCTGATTTTTATTACACACTTAAACATTATTTATTACATAAAAATGTCACTTTATTTAACAGAGACGATTTATTTTTCTAATGTATTTGGGGTTTAGGATCATTATATAACTACTTAAAACAAGAAACACATCATTTTTATTGAAAAAAATACTTTACATGACCATTACTTTTCTTCGTACATAGCATTACACGGGACAACATGAGGACATTAATAAAAAAAGGGTGAGATATAAATCCCACTAAAGGAGTAAATATGGCATAACATGAATAATACAATAAATTTTAGGCGGTCATCATATCAATGGATCCTAAATGAAACTTGAATATAAAGGTAAGATATAGCATGATTATCATAACATTGAAACGTGGAAACAACACATAACATCGTATTAACATGAGCAATGCCTCATTCCACATGATGTATGAGTAAAACCTAGTTTCAATTGAATTATCATAAGTAAAAGATCATTTCATTTGTAGTATGATGATATTAATCTTTTACCAATGTATTGAAGTGCTATCAGGGTGCACCCTTCTTAAATATTTCATTTCATGCATAAGTGTGCCACATGGATCATACAACATAGAGTCATAAAAGATCATCATTTATTCCATGATAATGTAATGTGGAATTAATATATGAAAATATATAATCAATAAGTAAATGTTCATAATTTGTTATACCCTTGATAGATAAATGAAAATTGTATTCATGACACAATGACCTTGGCTTTGGAAAATTGCATTGAAATTTCAAAGGCATAATGATGTGACATAAGAATTCATAAAAATTAGTTATTAGAGATAAAGGGGTGTATAATTATATTAAAATGAATTGGATGGTAAGGGTGTCATATAGATAATTTTCCCAACATATGTAATGGAATTTATGATTCCTAATACAAAAGAATTGATTGAAAGAAAATGAGGAGAGAGAAATTCTTTACAGAATTTCGGCATGGTAAATGGTGTACATTGGGATGAATTAATGATAGAGAAAGGGAACTATAATAATTAAGAAATAAATGTGGAAGTATGGGGGAGGAGTAAAATCATACCCAAACATTTTTTAATGAAAATAAATGTGTATAAATATGTAATAAAATTAGTACAAAAATGTGAAAGGAAGAAATCTATTACAGAATTTTGGCATGGTAACATGTATACATGGATGGAATAGAATAGAGATAAAGGAGTCAATCATCATTAAAAAATAAATAGGAATGTATATGGGAGTTCATAAATCATACCCCAACATTTATAATTTTTGAAAAAAGGACATAACAACAAAATGAAATTTGGACAAAAATGAGAACGGAAGAAAACCCTTACATGGATGTGTGATCCCAAAGGCTTGTGAGGGGATTGGGAGAGGAATCATGGGAGATTCAGGAGACATGGTAGGATTATAGAAAGTTTATGGAAGAGGTTGGTCGATATCCAAGGGCACTGAGTTAAGAGGAAGTGGTAGCATGGGTGGGAATATATAGGGAAATGGAGGGAATTGTTTATTATTTAGGTTTTGGACTCTACACATTAAACTGTTCAAAACCATGTACCTTCCCATGGTTTTTCAAATGTTTTTTAAGGGGAGTGGAGAAAAAATTTTATATGTCCAATTTTCTAACTTCATAAAATATTAGTCTTTCATATTTGTAGGTGAGTCATGTTAACAAATAATTAATTTTATAAGGTTAAAATATTTTATATGTCTTGGAGGGTCCACTAATGCTTCGTAAAACAAATCATATAAACCTAAAATCACATTAGATTAATGGTAAATCATATATTGGATGAAAATAATGTTTATAGTATTTTATTATATCACTATTAGATAATTATGATGTCATAAAACGCAATATATTTTTAAGTGGTATTTAATTTATAACCAAAAATTCGACTGACTCTGAAAATTATGAAAAATTAGTAGTTTGATAATTTTTAAATCCTTATTCCAAAACTAATATAAATTTTATCTAAATAATTTTCTCATTATTATTTATACATTTAAATTAAAAACTTACATTTATCTAAAATTAATGGGTTTTGACTAAAACATCTTTCAGACCACAATAAAAATTACAATTTTATTCCTAAAAATAATACGAACATTTATATTTAATAAAACTAAATTTAGAAATAATAATTTATAAAAAATATTATTTAATTATAATAATCTGTTAACTCAAAAATGTAGTATTCAAAATTAAATATTAACTAAAAATACTATTTGTGTTTTAAAAATGAATTACAATGTAACAATGATAAAATGAACATGTATCCTTTATTATATACAAAAATAATTCACACAATAATAGTGATATAGTCTTGTTACATAACCCCTTATAAAAAAATCATAAGACCAAAGGGTATGGTGTATGATCATGAGAGACTGTTGGAGTGGCTCGGATAACATCGCTCATGTGGTAATCACTATCAACTTCTAATTCTCTAGTAGTTTGTTTCGTTTGATTTTATCATATTGATGCTTGGATTGGGATTGGTAAAGAGTGACTCCTAATGGAGCCCTCTATAGATCCTCAATTCATTAGTAGGTCTCAGGAAAAAAACTAGTGTCCTGGCACAAGGCCTTCAAAAATATTATTTTTATTTTTCGCACAAGGCCTTGACTATGTGGTTTTGATGTATGAAATTATTCATTCCAACATTTTGAAATTGGATATTGATATTACATGTGTTTTTTTGACAAGTTAAATATCCATGTGAATGAGTAAATGAAACTATTTGACTTATATTTTCCATATTATGCTGAAGTTTATGTTTAAAAGGCCACTTGGCCTTGGGCCTTCGGGCTATGTAATGGGTCTCCCTTTACCTTGTCTAAAAAGGACTTTACTTTCAAATAATAAATTGACGCTTCGACCCCAAACTTTAAAAAAATGTTTAAAATGCTAGTGTTTTAGTCCATTACATTGACTTAATTTTTTTTCTTATTTATGAATGTTTTTGATGTATTGTTATCCTTACTGAGTACATAAACACACCACCTTAAATGTTATATTTTTTCCAGGATGTGATGAATTATATTATAAATGAAAAGAAGGGATAGTCTAAGGGAGATGAATGTGTTAAAATGAGACACAATGTAGTTGTTTTTCATTTCATAATATAATGTAATACTTATGTTTTTATCTAGTAATTTCAATTATACTAAACTAATCAGCCTTTTGGGATTTGATCCCTTGTGATCATACAAATGTTATGTAATAATACAATGACTCTGGTTTACTAGGGTCGGGGCATTACAGAAAATATATGATGAAAGTAGGAGAAATTCTCTCTGATCCTACTTAGTTCTTCTAGTATGGGTGATATGGTAGCACAAATGATCATAAGATTATTCTATGGCATGGGAGGTTGATGTATGAGTGCAGTGATCACTGTTGTTCTCTACTAATTCATGATCACACATTGAAGGGAATTTATGTATGATGTTTTTTATGGGATGAATAATGTTTGATACAAGGTTTTCTGATTAGGTATGCATCATTTAATTTTTTTAGATCTTTGGTTTTTTCATAGAGTGAGTTCCCTTTTTGATTATGAGTGTTTAGGGGGTATATGAATTTTATATAGCCCATATCCATTAATTTGGAGAACATCAACTGGTCTATATGGTTTAGAGAAATAGTGTTCCAAAATCCACATTTTCAGAATTAATTTTACGTGATTAAGAAATAGGATGTTGATTGGTTTTACGAAACAATGAAGATAGAGGTTCACACCCTTGCATGATATTACAATATTTTTACAAAAGATAAGCGAAAGGGTTGAACATAGTTTTCAAAACCATTTGGATGAACTATGTGAGGTCACCCTTACATTAGAGAAGGGTTCGTGGTTGGTACATGGTGTGGAAAATTATGTAGAAAAATGGTGAAGCCCTATTTTAGAAGTGGGAAGTGCTAATTTTTACCCTATTGTTTAAATGTTTAAAATACCATTCTTTATATTTTTATCCATTTTACTTATTGTTATATTAATTGTTTCATAAGAATTACCGATGATTTTTTCTCGATTTCCCATTCAATGTCAAAATCAAGACCTATTAATATTGTTTGGTCTATATTGGTATGTTCATCAATTGTATTATTTTATTTATTTTGAATTCTTAATCATAACATTTAATTATTTGAAAGAAAATATTCAATATTTCTAGTATTTTAGGCACTTCTTAATTTTTCATCCAACAAAGAAAAAATTATAGGATGAAACTGGATAAGTGTTCTACATTGTATATACCATAGTTGTTCTATAAATTTTATTTTATTGTATTGGTGTTTTATTACACATGAATTACCTTTCGATGTTTTATGTAAAATTAATTTAATCTCTATAAATAACTATTTTAGACCTGATTATATTTCCAACTAAAATCATTGTGATTATTAGTTCTTTTTTTTCTCCAACCCAGTCTACTAATGGGGCATGAATTGGAATATTACCCCTGTTTTTCCACCCCTTTGGGTGCCTCTGAGATCATTAATTTTAGTGGGAGTCATAATTAGAATTAAATGACTTTTTTAAGGTATTGAGAACCTTTTTTGACCTATTAGTTTATATATTAATGTAATTATTTGAATTTATTGATTTGGAGAGAGATAATTTTTGGTTTTCCATTGGATACATGCTGATAAATTGATTGTTCTGATTGAAATGAAACTATTGAAATGAGGATTATAAACTCATGGAACATAAATGGTTAAGGAATGAAATGATAAATATATATTTTTTGTTGATTACATGGATCCCGATTCAATAGGAAAACATGAATATTTCTACTCCTTGTGTCTTGATTTTGGTAGTGGATTCCTTGGACCTATTTACTTTTTAGATACATATTTCATTAGATTCCTTGGGTATTTTTACCACTTTGATCCAGCATTCCTAGACTCACATTGAGAATGCTCTCATGAAATTCTCCTTATACTCTACCCAATATTTACTGAGTTTACATCAAGAATCTCTTGGGACTCAATTAGTTTTACAGCTGAGTCTATACCATGGATATTTCCTTTTGGGATATGAAACATGATTGCATTCCATAACCATCATGTATGTTATTCAGTTGATTACACGGATGGTATGTTGTGTATGTTATACATTTTATTACATCAAATGGATGTTGTGGATGTTTCTTACATCCTTTAATTATAGCCTTGATATGGTTAACATATTACAGCTATTAGTATATTTTTTATTGCACCGTGATTGAAGATGATTTATAATTTCCTTATTTTTGAGAGCAACCCCATTATTTATGGGGATCCATATCTAGATATAAATGATCACATATAATTTATTTATTATTATTGATTTTAAACCACTTATATACTGCACACTACTTTTGTTTTTATCACACAAATTATATTTGGTATAGACACAATTGGGGGTGGGAGATAATTTTTTATCTCGAAGACTATTTGGTAACCCATTAGTTACTTAGAGAGACTACATGTATAGAGGTAGGGACTGGTGAAAGAGACCACTTTTTGATGGTTGATTATTTTTATTGTTCAGGATCATGGGAGAATAGGACTATGCTGTGATAATGATGTTATCTAGACAGTGTAATTTTTATCATTTTGTGTTTTGTTTCATGTATAGAATTTGATTCATTTTTAGACATTTTACAACATTTTAGAGGCATGAAATTATCATCATATAGTACATGATAGTTATTTTGGTTTATATATAATAATAGTATACTGGATGTTTCTCTTATATATATTATTTATTTCTTCCATAATTCTCTAATATGATTACTACTGATGTTATACCCTATGAAATCATGGAATAGTCTCCCCACACACACAACTTATTCCCTCTCTACTAGTATATAGCATCAAGAAAATATGGACGTGTTCTTGATTCCGTTTGACATGCTTACATGTCCCACTATTTAGTGTCTCCAATTTTTGGACACTAATAACATACTATGTAATTAAGTTACAAATTTATCAGTTATTTCTCATGTCATCTATTATTATGTTTTGAATATATTCATAATTGAAATAAAGACATGATGTTGTGTCTTGGTTGACTATAATTGAGAAATATCTTAGGTTAAATCATTTTTTTATTCCTCAAAAAAGAATTAAATGGTCATGTTTGATCAATTTTTACATAGGATCACCAACTTACAACATTTAGTACTGACTGATTGTTGTCCAAGGCTCCCTGCCTCTTCATCATTCTTCTTTTCTAACAATTCTAATTTGGATCAAGACATAATTTATTCACCTTCATGTCCCTTTATAGAATAATATAATTCATCATCAAAAAGAATATATTCTATATTGATGTTCCACAATGTTAAAAATTTACCTATGTGAATACACCTTGATGGAGCTCCATCCACAATTTATAGAATAATTATAAAAAACATCAATTTTTTGTGGGCACAAAAAGATACTCCTTATTAATTGAAATTGTCATTAGTGGTGATAAATCCTCATTATTGTAGCCTCTAATATAGAAAAAATCCATAGTATTTGTAGAAATTAAGACATACAAATATCAAAATAAGGTTCATTAGCACTTCTACACAATCCGCCTTCTTGAATTATGTATGATATGAACCAATAAATATAACACCATGAAATAAAATTATGATCTTTGAGAAGAACCAATTAATATTAATATATACACACCATTAATTCCTTCATATCATCATCTATAACTACATCCTAGAAACCTAAAAATCATCTTGTAGTGTGAATATATTCCAAATACATTCACCAAGAAAAATGTTCTAAACATAATTGATTCATACTATAATAATTTTCAACAATTTAGATCCATGATATAAGAATATTTTATGAATGGTGCATGAATCACCAAGTATGATTCTTCATAATTTGACCCACCAAATCCCAATATGAATTTCACCATAGTTTGGTGTTATATCCTATGCCATTTTTCCTCCATCACAACTGGAACTATAGGTCATGTATCCTTCCACATGTCATTTTTGTATGAAACTATTCCTTTCAACCATGATATATTTCTCTAGAGTCATCGTTAATCCTATTACACCCTCCTTAACAAAACATTGAATCAATGTAGTATTCAATCTCACCCACGTCTTTCATAATAAGTCATTAAACCAATATTTTGGTTATTTACCTTCACAATTCCAATATACATAGAATGTACAATAGAAAAGATGGCCTTTATTTCCTATGAAATTCGCTGTACCACATGGAGTATTATGCTACCTCCATAGTGAAGCATAATTTTTTGTTTTATCTATGAATACTATAAATCCACATCAGGAACCTCTATGACATATTCCATTAGACTATTTTGTTTTTTGGAATTTACCCTCCCAACACACCCATGAAAATACCCATGGTTATACCTATGCTTCCTGTCCTTATCCACAATGACATACACTATGATTTTACACCTCCTCATTCTGTTATTTTTCCCTATTTTGAAGAAAAATCCAGAATTTCATCATTCTGTATGCATCTGTAAATCTTCTATACAACCAAATCTGAATTTGTAGAAAATTAACTAAATTAATTGAAATGATTCATAATATAGAAATCTAACCATGGATTTAACTTTGGGAATAGAGAATCTCATCAATATCACATCAACTCATTATACATATTCAATATTGGTTAAGAACAGTAATATTTTTAATATCTCCAATACTCTTTATGATGATTCTAATAGGAATCATGGACATCATCTTTGAAAATCAAAATTTTCAAAAACCAGGACATTTATTATTTAAAAAACAAAAAATCAAAATTTTCAGATTTATAACAATATACCCCTTTTGATTTTGCTGAAAATATAGAATATATATTTATCCACCCTAAAAATAAATACTGGGAAGAATATTCTCTTCCTTATTGATATATCATCCTCATTAGGATATCTTATACCCATAGAAATAATTTAAAAACAAAGTGTTATTCCAAAAATCCTCCTCAAAATAGATGAATACATATCTTTTCCCTATCATATATATTGGAGGGAACATAAATATGTTCATATGTTAACCCCTCTTCATTTTAAAATCCTTATACTCCTTATATTTAGGAAATAAAAAAAATAATACTAAAAATCCCCTTACTGTTTATCATTCAATAATGTTTCCCCACAAGCTTAAACTACACCTATGTGGTTAGTGAGGATTTCAACTTTTCAATTCAGTTACCCTATTTTCCTGGTACAATTCTTATTGAAATAAAATCATGATATTAATTGATTTAATTTTACAATTATATCATGAGATTCCAACATTTCCACTAATACTACAGAGTTGAATCATGGTGTTCAAAAAAATAGTTTCTTGAAACAACCACATGGTATTACATGTCAAAAATGAATTCCATTTAAGAATCAAATCAATAATGGAATTTTATATCAATCAAAATTGATAGATATTATTAATTTTACACTAATCCATTAGTAAATCACATTAATGGATTTGATTGTAAGGGACATACCCCATTATAAACCAATTGACATCACTTGTTAAGAACATGAAATAAAATAATCAATTTGTATTTCAATTAAATCAAATGAAACAACATGAAATCTAATCAATAGAATTCTTAAAAGGATTCAAGGATTCTATATTTTCATTTGACTATATCTACATTTTCAAATCTAGTACACTAAACCCCATGGATTATATCATACCTATAATTTCAACCACTTTATAAATATTAACAAAACATGTAACATATTTGGAGTGGGATACATTGATGATCCTCGTGTTTCTGATTATATATAGTCGTGATGAATAACCCACCACATTTTATATTCTGTTTTTCATTTTAATGATTTATGGAATGAAATAGAATCATTTATTCATGTTCATCATTATCACTTGAACCTAAAAACTATACCAATTTTCAATGTATCATCTTATTATATTATCATTCTCACATTCTCTTTTAATTTTTTTTTAATTTTCATTCATTTTTTGCATGTGATTTTCCATTATTGTGGAATCGATCACAATTGAAAATATATTAAATTATATAATATCTCTTGAATAGTTGACCACTTAAATTCTTATCAAATAAAAAATTCTCATATTTCAGTTAGAGTTTTATGTAGGAACACATTATCAAACCTTTTACATTATTAAAAAATGTACCATCATTGAATTAATCTTCTTATTTATGTGGATTATCATTTATCATCACCATCATTGTAGCTGGAAAAAATACATTATGAATCCTTATATGTATTATTTTATTCAATGAGATATTTTTTTAGTTCCCTGATTTGTTTGGTTCATACATCTTTTTTTATGTTTTTCCCATCCCCCACAGTATTAATGAATTTTACCTCCTTAATATTTCTTCATACCAAATTAATATTATCCTTCTATTTTATATGAGTAGAATGTCAATTTATGGAATGTTTTTTCCCTTACATAAATTTCTCTTAATATAATAGATTTCTATATAACTAGTCTTTGAAAAGATAAAATATAAACTATTAGAACTATACCTTTTTTTCTCTCCAGAAATGAGCATTAGCTATTAATGGAATTCCCATAAGATATTTTAACATGTTTTATTCGAATCATATATCCACGCTGTGGGAAAATTTACTATAATATAAATAGTTTAGTAAATATTTCTTTCTTGAAACTATACCAAGACATTTTAATTGGAAAAACACATAACTTCTTGACTTTAGATTGTGATTTCACATTGTTGATTTACATGTTGATATAGCTTTTATAGGCATCCATGTATTCTTTTTTAACTTGTTCATCATTTACTCATGGTATCTTATGTTCAAACACATTTTGTTCATGTAGGTTATGTAATATTTTTCATATAAACTTAAGCATCTCTCAAAGCTCATTTTCATTATTTAGATTGCTTTATCCGTGAAATAACACATTCCTTCAATTATTATTCTATGTCTATTTGATTTATAATCGATTGAGAAATCTATTAAATCATATATTTTATTTCTCTGTCATATTTTCTATATTTTTCTTCATGAATAAATTCAAGGCTAGTAGTTCTATCACCAAAGTTTTGTGTTCAAATTGAATACAGTAATAAAATAAGAATATACTTATTTCATGATACTTCATCAATCCTGGTTTTCATTTTATGGGTGTTTCTTGAAAATTAAATTGAATGTTATTTTATTTCAATTCCAATAATATTATCTCCATTTCATGTCAAAATGAGAGTATTAAATTTCCAAATATTTCAATTTATCCAGGATTGAATTATTAATATCACAATTTTCTGATTTTACCATGGATAGAGAACAAAAAAAATTCAGTAATTTTTTCATCTTCTTGATGTTTTTCACATGGGACTTATCACTTGGCCTTTTTTTCATAAAAAAATCATAAAATTTTACCCATATACCTATGGATAACATGATACGATTCACAATTATCTCTATACGATCCTTGATCAAATAATTTATTCCTATATTTATTAAATCAATAGTTATAATATTTCAATGATATATTTTATAGAATGATCTATGTCAGATTAATAAAAATATTCCGTCTTTAAGCAATGCTATAATAATTATAATAGAGTATTGTATTTATATGATCGACTACATTTTCAATGATATGAAATTATTACCATAAATTAAAGGATCATTTACTATGGATTACCTCATAGAAAACACTTTTGATCAAGCTACACTAATTAAAATCCCTATATGAACCTCCCTTTGATAAAAATTGTCATGTCCAACAATGGGGAAATGTGTGTGGCCATACTTACAGGGGGGTTAATCATTTTTATAAAAATACACAAAAAATAAAATAAACATTAATATTTAATTTTTCAATTTAATTAAAAGATATGGACCTCAATAAATTGATGTTCACTTTCTATGATATTTAATTTAGATTTTAATTATATTAATTACATGATCACCTCTTTTAATGGATATTCTATAAGTTCCCTTATGCAAATTTTTATAACAACATAGAATAAAGACATATTCATTTTACATGGGTCACCCAAACATTGATACATACAAGGAACATGGATTGAAATATAAAAATTCAAAAAAATCATTACATGTTATGATTAGATCACCTTTCTCTGAAGCTCACTTTGTTATAATGTTTATGGTAGAGTCACTAACATCAATAAATAAATAATGGCGTGCTCCCTCTTCTTTATATTACACATCTTACTAATCACGGAAGGGTCACACATATTATATTAACATCTTCATCCATTCAATAATAATAACAAAATCTATCATCAGAGAATGATATATTCCCTTTTGAGGTACTTCTGGCCCTCTTCTTCATCTCTATGAAAACACCATGATGCATCACCTACTCTATAATCTGAAATACCTCTATATTTACTTCATGTTGTTTTATCATAAAAAATTAACTCATTCATAAACATAGGAAGGGGAATAAATTATTCAAACACAAAAAGATTATATCATCCCATATATAACAGAGAACCAAACTCGTAAGAGTTTTATATGTGGATTTGTGTTCACAATGTTCATTACCATATCTAGTTCATATCCCCTTATTGAAATATGCAGGTTATGAATCCTTCAATTGTCCAAAAGGTTGGTTTATTATATTCTTTAAAAATAACCCATATATCCTCTAAAATTTCTTCCATGAATGCCATCATATAAAAATCCATAATAAATTCATCAACATTGTAACATGCATATATATTTTTAAAATAGTTTTTTTATTAATATGATCATTTTGATATTTTAAAATTCACATAACACTTTATATTGATTTTTATATATGAAAGAATTATTTTTTTATAACCTTAAAGGAAAAACCATGTTAATCATGCACTAAAAGAATCACTTATAAAAACATTCATTATACGCAATACTATGTTTTGGATTATATTATATAAAATATCTAGTTCCATATATAGATTTTGTTATATAAATGTATGAGTTTTGTAGAAAACAAATATAATTTTATTATTAATAATATTAAAATATCATTATAGATACCACCTATAAATTGTAATGGGAGTTACGAATAATAATAACTAAATCTTGAAATAATGATGTACCCCTGAAAATAAAATAAATTTTTTGGTTATCAATCGTTATTTGTTAATGAAAGAACTATTTTACAATAATTAAATTATTTTCTAAAATAAATTTTTTTCTATCTGAAATGAAAATTTTATATCAATATATTAAAAAAAATCATTATGGGTTTTAAATAATATATATATATATATATATTATATTCAATCAATATTTTTAACAAACATCGAATTGATTTGGTTTGTATAATATATGATCAAATCTAATTTTATAAATAAAATGATGCATATTTATAAAATTTAATTTCAGTACCATTTATTGGAAAAACCATTTTAAATATGACTTTATTCAAATTTATATTTTTTATACGACAGAATAAACTTCATTTTTGAATGAGTAATTTCACAATTTTCCATTGGTGAATTTTTTGTATTTTTTGAAATGATTCATTTGTGAATGAATAGTGAAAATAAATTTTAATTCAAAAAACAGTTTTTCATATAAATTAAATTTTCATATGGATTTAAAATATAATATGATAAAAAATAAATTAATAAATATAATTTATTAATTTGGAAATAATTTCACATTGAAATCATATTTAAAAACATCTGGAACGTTTTGACATTTTCACTTTAAAAACTCATTCTTTCTTCAAGTCTGTGGGATTAACTTTAAATTTAATTCTATCAATTCTTGATTTGAATTTGGAAAAACATATTACATATATCTAATGAAGTGAAAATTTAATTTCTAATATTCTCATATAAAATTTTTACAAAAGTAATTTGGGTAATTAATTAAAATTAATAATAATGAATAATGTGAAAATGAGATTTCATAGTTGTTAACCATAAATCTTATAGGGAAAATGACTTAAAAACATATAGAAAATATTTGATGTAAAACTTTCAACCAACTAACCTTTTATATCAAAAGTTGAAAATTATTTGAGACACTTGATTTAATTTAGACCTCTCAATTGTGTTTAACTTTTTATATTTCAAGAATGACACTCCCCCTCCAGTATAAAATGGAACTGACCCCTCACTTCCTCATCCCTCTCCAGAAAATTTGCCTCAGATAACCCTATGAATAATATCCTAAAAAAATACTGACCTTTATCCTATAATCATCCAATTTGGATGGTTTTGAACCAAGGAACCCCTTTGGTTAAATCCTAGAAAACTTATTAAAAGAAGAGGTTACATACTTTCACAAGATCTTTTATTTTAATTTCATTATCCACCCATCAAATATTTGAATTCCATGATTATATAAAAAATAATTAAAATAAATATTATGATATCTTTATAATATAATGATATCACCGACATTAGAACTCAATTCTGTCTAATTTGTAACGAACATACCGTTTGTGTGTAGACCAGAATACCGCCACACGAAAAGATGTTGTTCGTTCTTCCATTACCACGTATCATTGGTGGTATTATGATAGAGATTGAGTTTTTAAATGATATTTATGATATTTATGATTTATTTTGGACATCTTAATCAACTTATAATACATACCATCATTCTTTCCATTTTCATGAAAATATGATAACTTCGTCTATGGATGTATAGACTATCGCCTCCTCAATGAAATGTAATTCACTCAGACTATACATGGAATAT
The DNA here is from genome assembly GCA_963277665.1 of Viscum album. Lineage (NCBI taxonomy): Eukaryota > Viridiplantae > Streptophyta > Magnoliopsida > Santalales > Viscaceae > Viscum > Viscum album. Next base: position 1,435,794,460 of record OY728141.1, read on the forward strand.
ATTGATGACATTTTAGTGAAATTATCAGATATATATTATATAATAGTTTTAATTGAATTATATTATATATATATATATCATTTATTTTGTTTATTTTAAAATGATAATTAAATGGAATCACCATTCATAAGTACACATGACAAACTGTCTCCATGAACGGTGTATTCCATTTCATATTTATATATATAATATATTATAATAAATAAAATATATAATGAAAATATATTATATTTATTTATTTAAATAAAATAATCCCTATATATGTAATAGGATTAAGAATAACAAGCCTAATCATATACGAAAAAAGAAGTAGATATAAGTGGAATCATAACATTAACATGGACTGGTTAACAAAAAAATTAATATATAGACATAAAAAATCATATATGGTTTTAGATATAATAATATGGTTATGTGGTATATTTATAATAACAATATATATATTATTCATGAGGTTTGAATGTGTATGATGAAATTCAGTACTTAAGTTATGGGTTTCCACGTCTTACTTTTATTTGTGTGAGATATATGATATATTCAACAATTATTCTTATTATATAGTGTATATGCGGAAAAATTAATTTTTTTATCGTAAATTTTTTTAAGAAATAAAAAGTTCCAATTGATGTAATTATTTTATTTGGAACAAGACTCAAAAGATACTCAAGTAGTAAGGGGATTTCTTGTCTCACATTTATTCTTTGAGACCTATGCCTTATTCACGACTCACTTATAATGGGTGGTTTAAATACTACCCATAAAATTATTATATTACAGTTGTACTTATTTTTATTTTTATTTACATATCAATTTTATGATCTGAATTTCATGGTATTTATGTTTTATATGTCACAAAAATAGTAAAGTAATTTTTTCTTAGCTTTCTTTCATGAAGACACATATCTTATTATGTAACAATATTCTTCTATTATATATATACAATTATATTTGAAATGTAATCCCAAAAATATCATTCCTTACATGTTATTATATTCTAAATATACTATAATTTTATTACCTTTTGAATATAATTCAATGTTATCTTATAGTGAGATTATAAATCAGCAGTCATGTCACTTTCCAGGATTGCATGTAATTATGATTTCATTGATGAATCCTTTTGATATATCATCAAATAATCCCATAAATTTTTTATCCTTTTGATATTAATGACTTATTAATGAATTAGAAAAATGTTTTTCCATTATTTGCAACAAATTGTAAACAATATTTTTATTACAAAATGTATCATCATTTCTCTATTGTGACGAAATTCACTTTTATTAAAAAATAACCATGTTTTAATTTTTTTTTAATTTTTTAAAAATGATATATTAATCACATTTTCAAGTAAATAAGATTCAAAATTTTTTTATGGGTTTCAAGGATTCCTTTATGTGTTTTAAAAATCAGTGTCAATGAAAAAAGTTTTCAAAAAGTTTTCAATAATTATTTATTTCTATTCAAATTATTTTATAATTATATTATATTCTAAATGTTCTTTATATTAAAATATATGTTTATAAATATATATTAAATTAAAAATGTTCTAAAAGTATTTATTTTTAAATTTTCATTTTTTTCAAATTGGAAAACACATTTTTTAATGAAATTTTTTAAATTAAATTTCAATGAATTTTTTATAAGAAAATAATTTTTGAAATGCATTAATGAAAGGAATTTTAAATAGAGGATATATTTTTAAAAAATATTCTGTTGGATACTTTAAAATCATTCTCTATCAATGATTATATAATTTTTTATAGTTTATGATTTACGAGGGATATGATCAAAGAATATGATTAATATTCATTATTTTATTGGTAATGTTTTGATGGTATAATGTTTATGAAACCTATTTCTCATCTACAAGTTATAGGATTATGAAACCCTCTTATTTTCATTTGTTATTTTATGATTACATGATTATGAAACCAATCATTTTTTCCATATGTTGTGATGTTATGAAATGTTGATTATTCCCATTTCATTTCATAGATCATGATATGATGAATGATTGTTTATCCTATTGAACATGCATATATGATTTTATTATTTAAAGGGATGTACCTATATCTACAACCAATTAATTGGTTAATGTTTATTACTTCATGAAATCAAAGGGTACAGAAGAGTGCATCCCAATCCCAGAAGAAGAGTGCATCCCAAGACCTAAACCAGAGTGTATATGGGAGAGCATCCCAAGCCCCAAACAATAGGGTAAAGATGAGGGCATACCAAGAAAGAAACAATAGGGTATACAAGATGGATTCTGAAGCCCGAAATAAGAGTGAACATGTGATGGAATCCTAGGACCTTCACAAGATGTTATACATGAGGGAAACCCAGGAGTGGATCAAGAGTGTACGAGGGAGGGAATCTTAAGCCCAAAAAAAGGTAAATATGTTTTCATTACAATACTATGTAGGAACATATGCTATTATCCCAAGCCTAGAATGTTATCAAGGCCTTGTTAGGTATCTTGACATTGGATTTTCTATTATTATTTGTCTCGAACAATTCAACGTCTTATTCCTCTATTATGATGTTGTGGATTATTATATTAATTCCCTTACAATTCAGGACCCATGGACTACCAATAGTTATTCCATGAATCTTTATTATGATATTTCATATGTAGGGTATGATTTTAGAATTTTAGGATCATGTTCTGATACCATTATTCTCAAGTTATTCTTACATATCTCCCTTGTTTACCCTTACCGAGCATCTAATCTCACTGCTTTCTTATTTTTCTATTTTTTAGGTTATGATGAAAGGCTTTAAGAAATATTTCTACATGTGTAATAACATTAAGGGATATTTTTAATACCTTTCACCATGTTAAATTATTATTTATCTATCTTTCCAAAGACACTGAACTATTATGGTCATCAGATGTGTAATTTATAATAATCTGAATATTCAGATGAAATAGTGTAATATCCATGAATTTTAATCTTGGGTCAATATAGTTGGAATCAAGGTAAAACATTAGTCACCATTTGGAAAATATGACGTAAAAATAATATTTAGATCTCTTGGAATTTTTATTAGGGTATTTTTAGGGTTACCTCAAAGGATAAGTCAAAGGTTGAGTTAAATTATTGGAAAATGTAGAAGTGTTTTTCCAAAGGATAGAGAGAGTGGTTTTGTAGAAATATATCCATGTTTTAATAAAACAAATTGGATGTGTCACTGGAATGGATACATATTGGGGTAACAACATTTAAAAAGACATATTTATCAAGAGTCAATCGAGAACTAGTTCATGATAATGGGAATTGTAGCACACCTAGTTTGAAACTACTAGTTGATATGCTTTAGAAATTGAAAAAACTATTTATGGACCATCATATATAATTTAAATAAATTATTAAAATAAATTTCATTGAAAAAATCAGAGGTCTCAAATATTAAATGAAGTTGTTGTCTTGGTTTCCACCTAGTATAAGTGTCTTTTATGGCTATGTGGTTCTCAACAATGATGATTGTTTCTTAATGATTTTTTTTGTTTTAGTGAATTTATATAACCCAAAAAATCATCTTAATGAATAATGAAATATAAAACTCAATTATTTTCCTCCTGATAAACTAAATGTTATGGGTTATGGAATGAAAACCCACTTTTCAAACCTCAAAGAAATTTTAGATGCAATAAATTATAGTGAACATTCAAATGGGAAAAGTTGGGAAAATGATTTGGTGATTCATTTAAGGGGAAACTCCTACATACTATTTTTGGTTCTATATACTCATAATTTTCAATGAAATGGATCAGTACCACTAAAAATATTTTTTCCATTCAACATTGATTAAAGTATAAGAATGTCCCTATAGTGTTATATAATCTACAAGGTGAGGTATATCAATGGGGGGGTTCGTATTAAGAATATAAGGTTACAACATGAAATTTACTCTATATATTAAGACTATGTTGAAGAAAATATTTTTAAATAATAAAATTTATTGTATTCTTCATATGAATATAGAAAAATAATTTCTAGAGCTGAATCATAATGATGATGAATCTCATGGTGCCTATGAAGAAAATTTTACAATTCTTGTGAGGTGCTATTCAAGAATTATCATACAACATAAAATGAAATTTGTTCAATTTTATGGTGACGTGAACCTAGTATTATAAAAAACATTTCTATAAGAGAATTTTAATCTATAATGAAGTTGTTAGATGTGATGTGATGTTGGAAGTGGAATGTGGAACTGTGTATTAATGTCATGGTTTTTTAAATAAATAGAAGTTATTGTTTAAATTCAATTTCATCAACAAAGGAAAATAATATTATCTTTCCATAATGAATAAGGAGTTTGATGAATAATGAATGTTATTTCCTTACATGGACTACTAAATGTTTTAACTACTGACTGTATGGTCATAAAGAGGGTGAATGCCCATGTAATTGGGTGGTGTTAACTCATAATGTGAGTAATGAGAATGCCACTCATGATTCACCTCACACATTTCAATGTTTCGAATACCTAGTGTTTTGTAATTATTTAAACATGTTCTCTAATCCACGGTCTTATCTGGATGATAATCCTTAAAATCAATTAAAGAAAAATAAAAAAAGAACACCTACAAAATTACAATGGATGATGTGAATATCGATAATTGTGGAACACTTACTCCCCATCGTTATTTGGGAATTTATTGTTTCATTTTTTATTATTAATCCCTTTGAATATAAACTTTTTCATCCATTAGTGATGTTTCATGTGAATACATCCATCTAAATTGATTTATGAATAAGAAAATAATATTTAAAATCCGATGAGTGTAAGGATGAAACCAAGAATCTAATAAAAATTGTATATTTCATAATATACGATAAATTTAAGGAATAAAGGAATATTTATATTTTATGGGTTATAAGATTAACCATTTATTTAATGGTTTATGTTAAACATAATATGTTGTTTTATAGATTTATGTTATTATCTCTCCATATAATGATTTATGCATATTGGATAACCTATGAAATATTTGTCTTTTGATGATACACGTTGATGGATGAAATTACATATCAATCTATCCATGGGTATCATGATCCATCAGTTTTTTAGGGACAAAAAATTTACTATCATCTCAGGGAGTAGCATAAAATGTGTAAATTTGTCAATGAATAACAAAATGATGAGATTATACATATGAGAAAGAAATAAAATCAATTAAGTGTATTTATTTATTTTATTAGATAGTTAGAAAATTCATAAAATCAATTGAAATGGTATTAAAGAAGATGTAACATAACACCTTCATTTCTGTTGAACATAATCTTATATAAATAATCATATATTTATAATTTTGAGGACCATAACATTAAATTACACATTCACATACTTCTGATTAATGATCTTTATCACTCTTTATAATTATTTACACCTTTCCTATGTGTTTAATCTTCACTCCCAACATATGTTCTCTTACGTAGAAACCCAGTAATAAGTTACAGTGGGTAACCATTATGTTTCAGAATTACCCTTTTTTAAGGGAAGTTTTAGTATTCAATTTTTTATATGGGTTTATATGAGAGGAAAATTCATGTATTAATCCATTTATAAACCAGATGAATTTTTAGGGATAAATTCATTTTACGGGGGGTAGAATATGACACCCAGAAATTTTTGGATTATTTTTTTGGTATAAATTTTAATGTTATGATATTTTTCATTTCCCACATCCCTAAATATATATTTTTAAATAAAAAAAAATATTTATTATTTAATTATATGAAACACCTAGTTAATATAGTGCTACACAGAACACATAGATTAAATTTAGGTACATGTAACACTATGTTTTTTTGTGTGTTACAAAAAATGCTGAATTCCTTTTATAGCTTCTATAACCATGAAGGCTATGTTTTCATGAACTAAAATATAATATTAATATTATAATTAAAATAAAATTAAAGATACCACATAGACATTGGAATTGATGTTATGAATAAGATTAACTAAATTGTAAAATTATGATTTACCAATGTTGTAAAAATGAATCATGTGGTTATAAATTACTATAAGTGAGTGATAGAACTATTTAAAAATTTATAAAATTACTTTTCTATGAAAACTATTTTTCTAGGTATAATTTTTTTACCTCAATATATTAATAAGATAAGTTTTATTAAATATTTAAATAAAATTTATATATTCAATATTAAATCAATATTTTTTTCACACATCTAATATAATTTTGAGTTATATGAATATAATAAATCTTATTTTTGGAGTCAAAATTTGTCTTTTTATAAGAGTTAATTTTATTTTTTTGTGATTTAAGAAATATTATAAATCATATTTTTTATACATTTATAATATTTAGTTGAAAAATTTTACTTTATTATTTAAATATGGTTATGAAAATTTATATTGGTAGAATTATTGGTATTTTTATAATAAGTTTTATTTTTTTGATAATTGGTGCAAAAAATTGAATATTAATTAAAAAATTATTTTTCATATAATTTATATAGTAATTTGATTTAAAATAATAATTAGTTAAATTATACATAAATGAATCTAAAATTAGTATATTTTAGCCAATTTCACATTGAAATTATATATAATATGATTCCAAACATTTGGACCTTTTCCTTTAAAAACACAACGACTTAGCCTATTTAAGGGATTAACATTTAATTAATTTCAACTAATTACATTATTATAATTTAAAAAAATGGATTCCATATTTTATATCAAAATAATTTATAATTCATAACAAGTATAACATAATTTTCTACCAATGTATTTGCTAAAATTAAATAAAATTAATTACTGTGATAATGGTGAAAATGAGATTAATTTTTTGTTAAAATTTAATATTGAAATCCAAATGATATAAAAACATTTCTAAATTCCATTATATTGAAAAATATTTCAAATATTTTTTAATTCTAGAAAATGGAAAATTATTATAGATAAATTATGTATTGGATTTCTCACAATATTTTTAACCTTTTAGTATTTACAATAATGCCACTAACTCTAAACTATAAAAGGGAACTCAACCACCAAACATTCTCAAATATCTCAAAATAAATTATCTCAACATAAACCTACCAAAATATCCACCTAAAATCCATACCATAATCCTATAATCATCCCTTTTATCATAAATAAAACCATGTAAGCCCATTGGTGAAAACCAAGAGGAGTTACCCTCTAAACCGGGAATATCCTTCCATAGGATCTTATGTTTTATTATCATTCTCCTCCACCTAAAATATTCATATTAAATGATTATATTATATAATATGCATTATAAATGTTACTATTCAATGTTTTGATATGGGTTAAACCTAAAATCACAAAGACATCCATATAATTGGTAACAAAATCATCATTCGTATGCACGACGAACTACCTCCTCATGAAATAATGTTGTTCATTTCTCTGTTACCACATCTCATGGGTGGAAATTAAGATGGAAAATATGTTATTATATTATATATATATATATATGATATTTATGATTAATTCAATTTTATTTAATTTTTATATAAACCATACCATCATTCTTTCGGTATTGTGTATATATGATTACTTCTATTATGAACGAGTATACTACTGCCTCCTTAAATTGATGTAATTCATTGACACATTACATGGAATGTATTATAAATTGGTTTAGTGAAAATCTATGATTTATATGACATAATAGTTCTAATTTAATGATAATATATATATATATATCATTGATTTTATTTCTTCCAAAATGATAATAAAATCGAAACAGTTTTAATTCATAAGCATTACATACTGTCTCCTAGAATGGTGTATTCCAATTTTTATTTCACTATTTTAGTAATTATTATATATAAATTTAAATTAAATATATATATATATATGATATTTATATATTATTTATATTTTTTTATAATTAAATAAACATCTATGAAAGAGGATCTAGAATAACAAGAAAAACCATATTCGAAGAACAATTCAGATATTACTTAAAACGTAAAAATAACATGGTGTTGTTAATAAAAAGCTAATATAAAGTCCTAAAATAAATAATATATTGTATTATATATAGTAATATGGTTATTTTTTTTATTTATAATAAATATATATTTTTATATAGGATATTTGAAAATGTATGAAGATGGTCAAGACCTAATGTAAGGGCTTTCTTCTCACATTTATTTCTGTGAGATATATGATATATTTACCACTTATCTATATTGTATGGTGTATTTATTTCGATATAACATGTTATATATTTAACGTAATATATTTAATGATATTAAATGTTTCAATTTAGATTATTATTTCATGTCAATCAAAATTTAAAAAACATTTATGTAGAAAGGGGTGTTCTATTCTCAGTTTTCTTCTATGAGAGATATGCCTTATTCCAAACTCCATTATTTTTTGGTGTATTTACTACCATGAATAAACTCTAGAGAACATATAATTACAATTATGGTCATTTATATATCCTTTTTATGATCTATCATTCCTGGTATTTATGATTCAAATGTCAGATAATTGTAAAATTAATTTTTCTCATTTTTCCTTATTGAGATAGATGCCATGTTATGCACCTATATTATTCTATGAGGTGTATACACTACCCATGGACATGTTATATCATGAATATACATACATAAATGATAATATAATAATATTGTAATATATTTTTTTACATGGGCCGTGTAATTCAATGTGAATGTGGGGAAAGATTTTATTGTAACAATTTCATCATTTATTAGGATTCCTTGTGATTATGCTTTCATTGATGAATCCTTATGAACCAATTTCAATGGAAACTTGTGAAATTAATTATCATATGGTCATTAATTATTTAATCATGAATTAGTATTATATTTCAAATATTTAGTACATATTATAATTAATAAATAGTTTTTAATAAAATATGTCCCAATTTCACTCTTCATTCCGAAATTTTTTTTATTTAAGAAAAATTGTTTCCCTAATTATTTTTAAAATGATATTTTATCTACTTTTCTAGTAAAAATATGTTTTTAAATTTTTATGGATTTAACGGAATCTTTTATATTATTTCTAATCTATTTTCATGGGAAAAGGTTTTCAAAATGGTTTCAAGAATTCTGTTTAATTTTTTAATATTTTTTTAATATAAAAGGTATTCTAAATGGTTTCTATCATTTTTATATGTAAAAAAATTAATTGAAAAATTTTAACAAATTATATTATGTTTTAAGGAATTTTTTTTAAAATGTTAATATACAAATTCTACAATAATATTTTAAAATGAAATTTCAATGCATTGTATATAAGATAAAATATTTTTGAAATAGTTTTATGAAACGATTTTTCATAGAAAGGATACATTCCTTTAGAAATTTTAAATTTGATCCTTCTACATAATTCCCTCTATTTGATTACATACATTGTAATTGTTTATTATTTAATGGGGATATGATCAAACAATACCATTCATAGTCATCCATAAAGGCTTTATGTTTTGATAGAATGATTTTTACAATACCTATTTCTCTTCCACCATTATATACTTTTGATTCTCACTTATTTTCATAGATTATTATTTCATGAAAATATTATTAAAGCTATATATTTTTTTAGGTTACCATGTGATGAAATTTAAAATATACCCATTTAATTTTACATTTTATTACATAATGAATGTTTTTAGTGTTTTGGGACAAGAATATATGATTTCATTCTGTGAATGGTGGGACCTATATCTCCCTCCATTTAATTGGGTAATGATTAATGTTTTGTGAGATTAAATGGTACATTGATTGGAATTCCATGAAAAAATCAAGATGGAAACCCATTTCTGGGACAAGAGGGTATTTGGGAGAGAATCACAATCCTAAAACAAAAGGGTCTGTAGGAGGTAGTCTCAATACCGAAATAAGAGAGTACACCGGAGGGAATCCGATTGATGAAACAATATGGCACATTGGATGAAATCCCAGACACAAAATAATACAGTACATGGGGTGAAACACATTCCCAAAACAAGGGGCTGCCTGAGGTGACATCCTAATCCTGATGTGGGTACATAGTTTATTATACCAAGCCTAATATGTTGTGAATGTATTTTTAGGTATCCATGAAATTGGATTTTCTAAGATAACGTGTATTTAAAAATTCCATGTTTTATTCCTATATTATGATCTCATGGACTCTACACTTGTTTCCTTTATGATTCATGTCTCATGAAATCCCAATATTTATTCCAAGACACTTGATTAGGATCTTCGATATAAAGGTTATGCTATTATAATGTTGTGATAATGTTCTCATACCCTTGTTGTCATGGTATTTTTAATATCACATTTGATTACCCATACCGAGAATGTGATCTCACCCCTTTCTTGTATCTCATTTCCCCTATTATGAAGACATGTTTTATGTGTGTGTGCTAAAAGGGTAATATCAAAATGTGATATATTGAAGATCATTCATCATGTTAGATGATTATCTTTCCACAATTCCAAATACACTCATTTATTATAGTCCTTAGGAATGTATTTATGTAATGTTATAAATATTAATCTAAAAAGATTTAATATCTATTTACTTTATGTTTGTATCACTATTGAATGAAGGTTAAACATTATTATTTGTGATTATTTTCTAAATAAATCCACCACCATAAATGCTGATAAATCCATCAATTCTTGTTGGAATAATGGTTAATAAAAACGATACACGATATATGAGTCATTTAGGAATAGTTCATGCATCATAATGATTGAATCATACAATTTTTTCATGTTAAATAATTAAAAAAATTACACAATTTCCTCATGTAAGAAAAAATATGTCTTTTATCAAACACAACATCAACTATAGCTGTCGTATCTTACATTATCCGTTTTGGATTGAGACTCCACTTATCGACCAGAATTAGTTCTATTGTAGACATTGATAATATCTCTTTAAGAAAATTTAGACTTCATGTATTAAGGTATAACATGATTTTTACTACAACATGTACAATATAAAATATCCATATAAATTTATACATTTTCCTAAAAAATGAATAACAACAAAACATGCACATTGGGTAGGCTAGTCTTTTTGGATTTCACACTTTTCTATCCACCACATATCATCTTATAACAACTTTGTTCTGATATTATTTCTCATTTTAATATGGATTAATGGAAATCACCAATGGGAACTAGAAGCCTATGGTCCCATTTATATTTCAAAATTTTGAAAATTCCATTAACAATTCTCATGAGGAAATTAATATCGACTAAGCATGAATTCTTCGAAAACTCCCACATGTTTTATAATAGTGCATGATCTTATATTATTTCATGATTATAAACTCATGTTAAATAGAATCCACATTCATCACATTATATATTCCTTTTTTCATCTACCACATTAACAAACATAACATTTTTATCACTTCTATATTGTTTAAATGTGATTTTTTACCACTTCAACATATCTTTTACAACATTTATAAGAAAATAAAATATCCCAAACAACTCTTTAACACATTAGATATCATAAATTTTTTTCTCATCAGTTTTATTACCAGAAATTTTTTATTTCATCATTGAGATGGAAGAAAATCCGAAGTATCATCTATGGTCATCCATATTGTAATTAACATTGTAGAGTCATACTATTAAAAAATCCAACATATATATTTCGTGGGATTTATATTTATAATTTATTTCATTATAATTAATTTCTCAACATTTTCTAATGGTATATTAGAGTAATAAAAATCCTTTAGGCCCTATGTTTCATGCATAATTTTGATTCTAGTTTCATTCTGTTATAAAATATGTATATTTTCTACATTTAATTAATCAATTGTAACCTATATTCTATTCATCGAATGGCTAAAGAATTTTTTTCATAAATATATACATTTTTCATATATGATTTCATATTAAGGGATGTTATAATAAAAATTTATTGAATTAATTCAATGGTAAAATATTGAAAATACGTACTCATTATTATTCTAATAACGATTTTAATTTATTATTAAGGAATAATGGTTCTTTATTTTATAGAATTGTTATTAAATAATATGATTAGTTTCATTAGGTGAATTAGAAATTAGTGGGTCCTAATTATATATAACTCAGCCACGCATCGATTAGTTTTAAGGGACATATTGTATTTTCTTTTTTATGGTGTATTCTTTACCATAAAAAATTATTTTCTATACACAAGGAATCTGTTGCACGATCATGATTTCATAGATTATTGTATGGAATTTTATATCTTTTATTTTCAGTAATATGGAACTAGTTATTTTATGTTATGTGTTTATTTATTTATATATAAACCATGTATATTTTATACTCAATGATTCATTTGAAGATGGAAATTTTTTATGTATTTTTGAAATAATATTTGTTCATATATTATTCTATTTTTTTATATTTGATTGTTTACATATATTAATACATGTACTATGAATTTGAGATCAACCATTATAATTTTTTCCCTTTCCTCAGGTGATGAAAAAGTTTATTACAAATATTATATGTAACATATTAACATGTGAGAATAACTTTTTGTAGATTTTAAAGACCGATTATAGACAATGTAGTTCCTTATATAATGTAATTTATATATATATATATATGTTTTTTTGTTAACAATAATATTTTTTACAACTCTCAAAAACTAGAAACATATAATTTTCATCCAATAATTGTGCCTAAATTATTTTTAAGGATATTTTAATTTTTTGATATTTATAATTGTTCACATCTCCTATTTTTAGTTTCAATATATAAAGAATGTATTTATTCAAAAATGATTATAGTGTACGAGTCGTGTGTGTCCTAGGTTTTTTCCATGAAGTAATTGGATAACATTAGATATTATTATTTCATCATTTTAGGATAATATATGAGATATATATTTGTAATTGAGGGTTAATAAATTAATGCGAATAATAATTTAAAAGAAATTAATAACACATTAGGTTAGATGGGGTAATATTGAATACACTGCATATCATCATAACACTAATGTTCTTAAAACCAAATGATAATACAAATGGACCATAGTAGGTATATGCTAAGAACATGAAATGTTGTTAATGTAGTTATTTGTTGGTTCTCTTAAAAATGTAACCTCTATCAAGAAACTCTCTAGTGGATACATATGTGGCAATGATATACATATTATAAATCATAATGAAAAAGAATTTTGGGTTTTAACCCATCATTAATGTTTTTTCAGGATGAGTGACCCTAACTTTAAACACTTTTAGATACAATCATGGGGGAATTATATTGTTAACCACATGATATTTAAATTACATTTTTATATAATCATTATGTTATTAAATTTTATTTTGGAATATGAGATAAAAAAACTAATAAAATCAATATATGTTTAAAATGATGTATTTTTAAATATAAATATAATTATAATAAAATAATTCAATTATGGTGTTTATATATAATTATAAATTCCATTCTGTTTTTGTATTTTTTAGATCCTAATGTTTCCATGTAGATAATGGGTCCCAAAAATAATGTGGGGATTTCCAAAATTATAAACCTAACGATGTAAGAGACGGAGAGAAATATTATGTGATTAGGGAAAATGGGAAATCATGGTTTATGATTATAAATATGATTAATTTTGATTAACCAAAAAGGGAAGGTAATGGTGGATTCTCATTGATGGTCGATGTACAATGACGTTGAAGAAATGAAGATTCAATTTCATATTTGTCGGGAATGTGGTAAGAACAACCTCAATGATTTCATGGAGGGAATATTAAATCACTAAATGTTTAAAATGATGTTTATTGATAAAAATGATGAATGTGATAGAGGCATGTCACAAAAATTTATATAATCAACAACGTCGAAAATAGGAACAATGATAGTTACTGCGTTTATCAAATTCAAAATGGGGTAAATGGCCACTAAGAACCACAATGGTCAAGAGAACATAAAACAATCTTAATTGTGGGGAATATTAAATTAGAGATTAATCCATCACCCATGAATTTTGAATTCATAGTGAAATTATTTTTCATTAACTATTGCATATAAATTAATAAATAAAAAAATAAAGGTATTATTACTACTAAATATTCATTAAGGATTGAGGGATATTATATCTTACAAATCTGGGTTTTTTCCCCTTAATTCAATGCTGTAATAAAAATAGATTATATCTCATTGAAATGTGATCAAATAAATTTTCATATAGTTAAAAATCACTCAATTTACTATGAAAATCCATCTTCATCTATTAATAAAAACAACGAAAATTCAATATAAACAATATTTATCAAATATATCATGATACCCGATCATATGTTTCATAATATCTTTAATATAAATATTCATATCTCATAATATATAATACTATGGATCATGTCAATATTGTGGGGACAAAGTACAATTTTCCATCGTTGACAATAATTACAAATGTTTATAATTAAATTTATTAAATACGGAAATACAATAACACATGATTCAATATTACTAATTTTATTTCCTTTACATCATAATGCGATCAATATAATGTATCGAATAAAACGCAAAACCAAAACTAAAAATAAAACTTTATAAAAGAGTTAAAATATTGGCACAAAATTTAAGGGTAAATATAGATGTTAATGAGTTATGAAATATATACATAAATAAAAAATAATAACATAATAAATTTTACATAGTGGAAAAATTAAATTAGTGAACCAAAAAAAAATTAATAATTTTTTTTAAATTAAATATTTCTAAAATTGGACATTTTGAAATTTTTTTGAAATTATATACTTTTTGGGTAAAATATGTTATCGATCAGTATAATTTATTGACATATATTTTTGTATAATTTATATGAAATAAAAATAATATTAATATTAATATTTCTGTAAAAATTAAATTCAGATTAAAAAAAATATTCATTAAAACTTAATGAATATATTTAATGGTAAATTCAAATATTTATTATTTTGATTTGGAAAAATTAACATTACATTCATATTCATCATATCAATATTATCATAAAATAATTTTTTTGTATTTTTTTGATGTATTTCATTGTGCGAATAGTGAAAATTTAACACTATTCCAAAAAAAATAAAATTTATTATTTAGTTATAAGAATAAAATATAAAAAATTCATTTGAAGCCATTTAATATATAAAATATATTTATATTTTTAATAAATTATTTAAAATTTCATTGATATATTTTCAAAATAGTTTTTTTTGACATTTTGGAAATATAAATAATATTTTACTCTAAAAGATAATTTTTTTCTTATACAAGAAAATTTATATAAAATATATTAATAAATACAATAAAATTTATTAAATATTTTATCTCAATGAGATAATATTATATAATAAGTTAAATTTATTTTATTTGTACAAAATTAATATTATAATATTTAATGTTTTTGAGGTTGATCACTGTGATATCGTTATTTTTATTGAATTAATTTACAGATATTATTTAAATTTTATCTAAAAAATTAAATTAATAACAACTAAAAAGTGACATAAATATAATTTTTATCTTATTTTAGAATAAATTACATTTATTTTAGTTGGAAATCGATACTAAATAAAATTATTATCACTTAATGGTGAAAAAATTATTATTCTACAAAAGGTTTTTTCAAATTATAAAATGTTTTAAACTAAAAGGTTTTATAACAATAATTTTTAAATTCAAATTTAATAAATATTTTTGTAATTTAGGTTTTGTAAACCAAAATATTGAATTATTAGTTATTTTTATGGTTATTAATTCATATGATACACTGGAAAAAACTAGTTACCTAGGTAAAAACAAAAAAAAATGTTATAGATGAAAATATAATATAAAATACCTTTATTAATGTTTAAATCATGTGTATAAATACATTTATGATTATTTATAAAAACATGATCAACCAATGTATGATTATTCATATCTTCAGGATCTATTTACAACTCAATAGTATAACTAAAATATTGAAAATTAATGATTGTTAAAATATGTACCATTTTATTCACTTATAAAAGGGGATAACATCAACCCTTTAAATTATCCAAATTCACATCCAAATTATTGAAACCCATGTTGATATTAATCTACAAAAATTCCATTTGATTCAATCTAGTCATATTCATGTACATGTTAACAATGTTATTTAATTCCAATGAATTTCTTTAATAGGTTGGTCATGGTCTCATCATAAGTATTAAAAAATCCTTCATAATTACTTCTTATAGACTATATTCAAATATTATCTTAAAATTAGTAATATAAAAATAATATAATAATTATTTTAAAATTGGATTATTATAAATATGAATTTTTCAATATTTATTCATTCTCATCAACATAAAAAAAATAATGTGTATCATGCATTATGCACACTACCACCTCAAATAAGATACATCATTTGGTATTTACTAATAACTTTCTTCAATTTTTATGGATATAATTGAATTATAAATGTTAATATATATAATTATTATTAATTTTAATAGATAAAAAATACTATGCGATCATTTATTTTCATCCACTTGTTAATGAATAATTTTACCATGTATTGTATAGACTTCCACCTCTAAGATGTTAGTATTTGTATTTTTTAGCAGGATACTA
Source organism: Viscum album (assembly GCA_963277665.1). Taxonomy (NCBI): domain Eukaryota; kingdom Viridiplantae; phylum Streptophyta; class Magnoliopsida; order Santalales; family Viscaceae; genus Viscum; species Viscum album. The sequence continues at coordinate 1,435,811,055 of OY728141.1, forward strand.
AATTATTGTTAAAATTATATAAATTATAGTGAAAAACATTAAAACCCCAAAAATATATTAATATTATTTAGTTATAACAGTTATATGTATGAATAAGCATTTTGATAATGAAAATTAGATATCGAATTATGGTGTGTTCATATTTTCGTCGATTCGACCAAATATTTGATCAATGATTTAAAACTCAATTATATATGAATTTGGGAATAATGATAGTATTTTTATTATATGTTAAATAGAAAATAATAATATATTATTCTCCTATAATTGATATAAATTTTTTTTATCTTTTTAATGAAATTTCATCTTTTTAGCTTTTTTTTGAAATAAGTCATCACTGATTCTATTTTAACTCAACATATTTAAAAGAAAACTAAAATGAGATAAGATATTTCGGAGTGAATATATATTTTATATATAATAATACTAAAATTTTTATGTAATATTGATGTAGATTACCAATCCAAAATCCACTGATAAGTGGCCCAAGGCAGTTTTCCAGGAAACCACTTGTGTGCCTCTACATATGCTAGAGGCTACATATTAGTTGTGAGGGTATACCATGGTAAGGTGGGGTGAATATAAAATCATGATTAAATTTTTTTATTGTATAATACAATAATGATTAAATATGGAATATTAATAATAACCAACAGCAAAATAAAAAGACATGGAAATAAATACAAAGGGAGAAGAAGAATCAATATCCGGTATAACAAGGATGATCCGGTCATGGCTATACCAAAATGGATTCACATGATATGTAGTCGTACACTAATATACAACATAGTCAAAAATTAAAGTAGAAAAAAAGATTCATCCACTAGAATAATGATCCATAGTTTTTTTCCTCTTCTCATGTACCATATCCAAAAGATACAAATCAATCATTAAAAGAAGCACGTTTATATTTTTATATACTTGTAGTCATGAAATCATCACCACTACCGAAGGCATCCCAAATAGTTTTTGATATAATCCTTGTACTCTATCACCAATTATGTCTTTAACTATTTTGTTTTTTAGATATAATTATATATTTGTATATAATAATAATAAAGGTAAAGCAATATATAAACAAATCACATTAGATTAGGTTCTTTATTGGATACTCATGAGAAAAATTATTCTTCGGCCTAATCCAGATACATTTTAATAGAGATCAATATATTTTGATATAATATCCATGAAGATGTATGTATATATATATATATAACATCCATGGGTTCACACACATGAGCATTCACAGGACATCATAGGATCCATGTTTAAACATAGATCGAACCCAAGCATGTTCTTTTTCTTGGAGGGAACATATTTAAATTTATAAATTATCATCGATAGTTTATAATGATATTATTCCTTGGAATTTAATAAAAATAAATCTCAAGCTAGTCCATGGTAATCGAATAGAGGAACCCATGTATCACACTAGGATTTATATAAATACCCAACACCATAAGATTCCATCCAAGGGGACCCACAAATAGAATCCCAAGTATCACACTCAACAAGGTTCAACATATAACCCTTTTTATATGATCCATGTTATAGAACATAGTGGCGTAAGTGCCACTTCTAAGAAGGTATAACCATATTTCCAACTGAACTCATCAAAGGTAATTCCCAATGGGAACTTGTATCACTAATGGGAAAGTATTCATCCATCCATTTTTTGCATTAATATTATTATTTCTATTAAAACCTATTAATTTTTATTGATGATATAATTCATTCAAAATTTGTACACATAAGTTATGATGTTCCAATCCATATAATCCTAATATTGGGACCCTTTTAACTGAGTTTTCTTTATATGAATTTATTGATAAATATCAAGAGCATAGATAACATAACAAGGAATTTCAATTCTAATACTTTAATAATGATATGAAATTAATTAAATTGTAGAAATTAAAACCAAATAGTAATTATTAAGGGATTAATGACATTACTAACCATTTTCATGGTTAAAAGATATTAAATTATATTAATTTCATGATAGAACATAACATAATTAATTGGATATATTATAAAAGGCCCCACCCTTAAACCTTACTTAATCTTGAGTTATTACAAGATTACACATTGAGGATCTTTTCGGGTTTAGAGTATTAGAGAATTAGATCATAAAACTTCCATTACATTCCACATATAAGCAAAGTGGTTACATAAAGATAGTATTCTTCATTCCCATCAATGTAAACACATTTAAAATAAAACATGGATTATTTCTTGACACTTCCTTTACACTATCATCATATCATGTACCTTTCCCTTGACCTGTGAAAATCATTTCAAAAAAAATTTGGGATGAGCATAAAAAGCTCAGTATGGGTTATAAAAACATGGAAAGGAAACATGGGTACATATATACATAAGAATGAAATCATACTTTACCCATAAAACATATGCACTTTAACATTCCTCATAAAATCATGAATAAATCATAGAAATCATAGGACATAAAGGTAACTTGAGGCATTCATAACATTCTTACGTAGGGAGTAACCCTCTTGGTTACATTTGGAATACCCATCACATTATATTCCCTAAAATCTCTTCGGAGAAACCTTAACGTTTCACTCCTTCGCGTTACCCAATGCATTGGAGAGCTATATCGGGCTCACCCGCCCTTAGTTTATCACGGAACCACCTGTCTTCATAATAATGCCCAAGAACCATAACATAATCGTATCACATAAAACAAGCATAAAGGAAACATAACATTTCCACATTTGAATCACAAGATATCAATATAACACAAAAACATTGTGAAAACCATTTTCCATACCAAAATAAAAGAAAAGTAAAACATGGTATTTATTTTTCTTTTAAAAAAGAAGGTATGGCTTGAAGAGGAAGCCGGAACTCAAATAACGGTCACGACGGCGGAGAAGTCGTTGTCGCCGCATACGTACGACAAAAACATTCCCCTTTGTCGTTTAGTAAACGATTCGTATAAAAAATATTCCTTTTGAATAAATGTAAAAGTCAAAGGGGTTTATACACCGTATAAAAGAAAGTTGTGTATAAAATAAAATATGCCTCAAAGAAAGGAGATTGAGACGAAGTCCCATACCACGTATCCGACTTGACCCGACCGTTCTTTAATCTCCTGAATAATAAACTTGAGTTAATCTCTAATTGCTTATGAACATTTTTCAAGTTCATTATTCCTTTTATACCATGTTATGAACATCATGTAATCATTTAAGTTAATAATGTTCGTTTTGTCGGTATTTGGTTCTTAACTCAAAAATAGACTTCTTACACTTACATGTTGTTAATTTGGTCAAAGGTTCGTTATATCCAGAATGATATTAATTATTTGGATAAAATATACATCATATATATTCAGAATATACATGTATTTATAATATTACATCACATTTAGAGGTAAGAAATGAAATGCACCGTTCATGGAGACGGTAAGCCGTACGTACACATGAACGCTACTTCCATTTCTATTTCGTATTTTTTTTGGAATGGAATAATAATTATTAAAGAGTATATTATAATTCCAGTATAATAACATATATAATATCATTAACTTTATCCTTTACACGTTCCACATATGGTATTAACGAATCAAATCACTTTCAGGGGGCGGTAGTCCGCACTTCCTAAAATGAAGATATCGTGTTTACCCATAATGGAAACCATAAAGGTATGCCCAAAATTAAAAAAACCGAAGCTTAAGGAAAAAATAAACATATCATATATCATATATAAAAATAGTGACATCATAATGGCCAACTTTGAAGGGGTTAAATGAGTATTGAACAATCATCATTTCGGGAGGCAGAATTTCGCCATCCACGGAAACCGTATGTTCTTTAACCATTTTATGTAGTTGTGTGAGAGTGTATCTCAAATAAATATTATAACAACATCCTAGTATATTGAAGATACTGGTTTTGTTACAAAAGAAGTAAATAAAAAGAGTTTAGGAGGTTGGAGAAGCAAAATAAAACAAATGAACATGAGAGAATGAAGTACCTTTAAAAGTGTAACTCCTTTTGATTTGAGCCTAAAGGCTTCCTTTGAAAGAATTCTGCCCAAAGGGAATCCTCTAGGATGAGGAGAGGGATGTGGAGAGAGTAAATGGGCAGGGTTTGTCCGAGCCAAAGGCTTGAGGAGTGTGTGAAATGAGGTAGAGGTGGGGGCCTTTTATAAGAGGAGAGGAGGGGCACTTTTGGAATGTAAAAAAATATTACTTTATTTGAAAATGTGTTTCGGTTTTAAAAGGTCCCACATATATACAATTCGTGGATAAGGTGATAAGGGTTCGAAATCCACCCATAAAATAAGTTTTGGAAATGTGTAGTTCATAGATTTTACATTATCTTTCCATTTTATTTAAATCGTTAAATAATGATGTTATCACTGTATCATTATTATGTCAAAAATAATTTAATTTATTTAATGTCTAAAAATATAAAAAAAATACTATGATGTAGGAAATCATATTAGCTTTCCAATTACTATTTATAATAAAAAATCTTATCTTTATAATCCCATGTAAAAATTGTTTTTGTAAAACATATTATGTTTGTGTCATTTTTACTTTTACATTAAATAAAAAGTTATTTTTGTCATTTCCCAACAAAAGTGGATCCATGGGGTCCCAAAGCTGACCCATGGCTTGTATTGTTCGGCCATGACACAACCAATAAGTTTGGGACATGTGTCTAGGTCATTTCATATTATTAAAGCATTATTTATACCTTAAACTACCCTAATTACCACTAATCGCGATTAAAAACTTAATAAGTTACTATTCACCAAAAAATTATTTTAATCACATTGAACCACATTTTACTTCTTAATGACAACCATGAATGTCGGATTTTTGAAATTCATAACACAAAAGTGGAAAATTTTCATTTAAACGAAAAATTAGTTTCTTTAACTACCACTTAGTGGTTTCACTATTCATTAAAAATTGAAGTTTTTCAGAAAATTACCAAAAATTTACCCTAAGGTATATTTGATATTCCAAATTCAAAAATGAAGTCTATTTTACAAAATTAAATACATATAAGTCAAATTAATTAATTTAATAATTAATTCCCGCTGCCAGAGCAAATAGCGTGTTTTTACAAAACAATAAGTATCAAAAGATTGACACCAGTTTAAGTCTAATTTCAAAGTGAAATTGATTCCAATGACGGCCATTGGATAAAATGGTAAAAATATATTCATATTACACATTAAGACCAATTAAAAAGATAATATAATCGTATATGTAAATTAGATTAAAAATTAGTTTTGATGTAAAATGCAGTATTTTTCACTATTCATTAAAAAATGAACATTGTCAGAAAAATACCAAAAATTCACACAAGGTAAATTTTGATGTCCCAATCATAAAGAATGAGTTTATTTTGACAAAAATAGTTTATAAAATTGTCAAAATATAGATTGAAAAATGGTTTTCCATCAAAAGGCTGTAAAACAATCTTTTAAGAATATTAGTGTATTCCATGCATAAGATTGTATTTATTTTCATTTTAAGCCTCTATAACACTATCTTAATCATTAGTAGACATAGATAAAAATATCTATTATTCATTACTTACTTGGGATGTTACATCCTTCCCCCCTTTAGAAAATTGTGTCCCCGCAATTTATTTACTTATCGAATAAATGGGGGTACTTATCCCTCATTGCATTTTCAGATTCCCATGTTGCCTCTTCCATCATGTGGTTTTTCCAAAAAACCTTTACCTGCTTAATCACCTTATTCCGTAACACTTGCTCCCTGTGGTCAAGAATCTGGACCGGTTGTTCCTCATAAGATAGGTTCTCTTCCAGATGAACTACCTCTGGACTCAAAACATGAGATGGATCTGGCATATACTTTCTCAACATCGAAACGTGAAAAACATTGTGTACCTGAGATAAAAATGGAGGTAAAGCCACCTGGTATGCAACTGATCCAACTCTCACCAGAATTTCATATGGTCCAATAATCCTTGGACTCAGCTTTCCTTTCTTACCAAATCTCATCACACTTTTCCAAAGAGAAACCTTGAGAAAAACATGATCACCTACCTCGAAAGATAGATCCTTCCTCCGGTTATCCGCATAACTATTCTGCCTGCTCTGAGCTGTTCTCATATGTTTCTGAATCAGCTGATCATTTTCTGCCATCTCTTCTACCAATTCTGGTCCCGTCAACTTCCTTTCACCCACTTCATCCCAGAAAGCTGGAGTTCGACGCCGCTTCCCATATAATGCCTGAAATGGTGCCATCTGTATACTGGAATGAAAGATATTATTATAAGAAAACTCAACCAAAGAAAGATGATGGTCCCAAATTCCCTGATAATCCATAGAAAAAGCTCGTAGCATATCCTCCAAATTCTGAATTGTTCGTTCTGACTGCCCATTTGATTGAGGATGAAAAGTTGTACTAAAATTTAATTCAGTACCCAACGACTTCTGAAGGCCTTTCCAAAAGTTAGAAGTAAACCAGGGATCACGATCCGATATAAAGGAGAGAGGAACTCCATGTAACCTGACTATCTCTTTATGATACAAACGGGAAAGTTGATCAAGAGAGAAAGTATCTCGTATAGCAAGGAAATGAGCAGATTTGGTCAAGCGATCAACAATAACACAGATTGCATTATTACCTTGAGATATCTTCGGTAATCCAACAACAAAGTCCATGGATATATTCTCCCATTTCCACTCTGGCACTGGTAAAGGCTGAAGCATCCCTTTCGGTAACTGCCGCTCTTCTTTAACCTGTTGACATGTCAAACACTTTATAGTAAAATCAGCAATGTCTCTTTTCATTCCATCCCACCAGTAATACTCCCACAGATCTCTATACATCTTAGTACTGCCCGGATGAACTAAAAACGGAGAACTATGAGATTCACATAACAAATATATCTTCAACTGTGAATCACAAGGCACACACAATCTCTTCCCAAATCTCAAAACACAATCATTATCAATGTTGAATTCAGGAAACTTACCTTTCTGAACCAGCTCTACCTTTTTCTGCAACTCACTGTCTTGCTTCTGTGCTAGCTTGATTCTATCTAATAGAGAAGATCTCACTGATACCTGAAACAAAACAGAAGGACTTCCTGGACCAACAACTTCTATGCCAAAGTTCATCAAATCCTTAACCAAAGGATCACGTTCCAAACACAACATTGTTAATGAAGCATTACTTTTTCGACTCAAAGCATCAGCCACTTTATTTGCTTTTCCCGGATTGTAATGAATTGTACAATTATAATCCTTGATTAATTCTAGCCATCTCCTTTGTCTCATGTTCAATTCTTTCTGAGTGAATATATACATTAAAATTTTTTGATCGGTATATATTTCACACTTTACTCCACACAAATGATGCCTCGAAATTTTTAAAGCAAAAACAACAGCAGCTAATTCCGAATCATGTGTAGGGTAATTTACCTCATGAGTTTTCAACTGTCGTGAAGCATAAGAAATTAACTGATCATTCTGAATTAGGACGCAACCAAGTCCTTTCAATGAAGCATCACTGTATATAACAAACTCACCATTCCTGGAATGTAGTGCCAAAACGGGATCATTCACCAATCTCCTTTTCAATTCCTGAAAACAATCATCACATTCATTTTTCCAGATAAACTTAACACCCTTCCGAGTTAGCTTAGTCATTGGACTAGATAACCATGAAAAATTTCTAACAAACCTTCGGTAATAGCCCGCCAAACCAAGGATGCTACGAATCTCGGTTACATTTGTGGGTCTTGGCCATTCTTCCACAACTTTTGTTTTTGCAGGATCAACAGTTATTCCATCTTTAGAAACAATGTGACCAAGGAAAGAAATTTGTTGCAACCAAAACTCACACTTGCTGAATTTCCCATACAATTTATTTTCTTTTAAGGTTTGCAAGATAACCCTTAAATGTTTTTCATGCTCCTCTTTTCTTTTATAATACACCAAAATATCATCTATGAAAACCACCACAAACTTATCCAAGAACTCATGGAAAATTCTATTCATTATGTCCATGAATACAGCAGGTGCATTGGTTAGCCCAAAAGGCATTACTACAAATTCATAATGGCCATATCTCGTACGGAACGCGGTCTTCGGAATATCTGCCTCCTTTACCTTCAGCTGATGGTACCCCGATCTCAAGTCAATATTTGAAAAAAACTGAGCTCCCTGGAGCTGATCAAACAAATCATCGATATGAGGCAAAGGATATTTGTTCATAACAGTGATATTATTCAAGGCTCTATAATCAATGCAAAGTCTCATAGAACCATATTTCTTTTTAACAAATAAAACAGGAGCACCCCATGGTGATGTGCTAGGTCTAATGAAACCTTTCTCTAATAAATCTTGAAATTTCTCCTTCAATTCTAAAAGTTCAATTTGTGCCATTCGATAAGGGGGTTTTGAAATTGGCTTAGCATCAGGAACTAAGTCAACAGTAAACTCAACTTCCCGATCTGGTATTATTCCAGGAAACTCATCAGGAAAAACATCAGGATACCCATTTACCACTGGCACATCATTAATCTGAACAGTTCCTTTATTTTCAATGACATGTGCAAGGTAACATTCATTTCCATATTTTACAAGTTTCTCAGCCTCTTGATATGTTATCAAAAGTAAGGGTTCATTCCTATAAACAAACTGAAATTCTTTCTGAAAAGAAACTTCTTTAGCTCTACAGTCAATCTTAGCATGGTAAATAGAGAGCCAATCCATACCCAAGATAACATCAAACTCTACTAGAGGTAGAACAATAAGGTTTTCAAGTAGGTTCTTTCCACAGATAAGGATAGGAAGATTCTTATAAATTCTTTTTGCCTCAACATTTCCCCCAGGTGTTTTTACCAAAAGTTCAGGAGTCATTTCTTGATATGGATTTCCATTTTACTAGAAAAGGTTTCAGAGATGATAGAATGTGTAGAACCCGAATCAAACAACACACTGGCATAATCTGAAAAAACAAACAAAGTACCTGATACCACTTCATTTGATGTCCCGACATATTCTGAAGTAGTTGCAATGGATTTCACCACCCCTTTCTGCTTGTAGTATAACTGCTTCCCATCACTCAAGCTCTTTTCGTACACTCGTTTGCATAGTGACCCATCTCATTGCACATATAACATTTCACTAACTGTAAATCAAATTTGTTCTTACCTTCACCTTGATCCTTTTCAGATCAATCACGAGCCTTATGTCCCATCTTACCACATCGGTAGCACTTTCCAGAATTCAGAAGACATTCCCAAACATGGATTTTTCCACATTTATCACAAACTGGAAACTTAGTTCTCTTACCATCAGACTTTTTTGAAGAATTCTTACCTTTCTCCTACCACCTCGGTCTCTTCTTCTACTGGTTGTTATAGAACACTTGGTCATCGGCAAACTCCATTTCCACCTTCTCCGCACATCGAACAAGCTTTTCATAACTTTTAAACTCACTAGAAGCTAATTCCCTTCGATATTTTGGATTTAATACTGAGTAAAAACGATTGATTTTACTATTAAGGTACCAGATAAAATTTGGAGCATACCTTGCCAATCGAGTGAACCTTTCTTCTTAGGCAGCCACTGAGTCTTCCTCTTGCCTCAATTCCAAGAATTTCTTTTCCATCCTAAGTCGAACAGCCATAGGAAAATACTTCTCAAGAAGCATACCTTTGAATTCATCCCAGTCAAGAGCATCAATCTCATCGGCATCCCTGATATTTTTAACCATAGACCACCACTGATCTGCTTCACCCTCCAAACGGTAAATAGCAAGACTAACCTTTTGATTGTCTGAACACCCTATGACATAAAAAATATTCTCCAGTTCTTTAATCCACCCATCAGCTAGCACATGGTCAGATGATCCTCTGAATGATGGTGGATGTTGCCTCATGAAATGTTCCACCACTGACATGTTCCTCTGCGGTTGGTCTGGCTGATCTCGTGTATGGATACCAGCGCCATTTATCGCTTGAGTCAACTGCGCCATTACTACAACAAAACTATTCAGTTCCAATTCCGACCATTTCTGGATGCTGATTCGGAAGGTTATTTCCTTCTCTATGCCTTCCTAGCACTGCTTCCCTGTTTCCTCTGCGGAAAACCATTCTGAACAAACATGTCTTAGATAATGCAACATGGTAATCTTTAAATGCTATATCATTTCAAAAAAAATATTTTTGGATAATCATTTAATAGAATTCTAACTCCTAAAGTTATCTAAACCGACCTCTGATGCCAACTATAAGGCCCCAGCCTTAAACCTTACATAATCTTGAGTTATTACAAGATTACACATTAAGGATCTTTTCGGGTTTAGAGTTTTAGATAATTACATCATAAAACTTGCATTACATTCCACATATAAGAAATGTGGTTACATAAAGATAGTATTCTTCATTCCCATCAATGGAAACACATTTAAAATAAAACATGGATTATTTATTGACACTTCCTTGACACTATCATCATATCATGTACCTTTCCCTTGACCTGTGAAAATCATTTCAAAAAAAAAGTTGGGATGAGCATAAAAAGCTCAGTATGGGTTATAAAAACATGGAATGGAAACATGGGTACATATATACATAAGAATGAAATCATACTTTACCCATAAAACATAGGCACTTTAACATACCTCAAAAAATCATGAATAAATCATAGAAATCACAGGACATAAAGGTAACTTGAGGCATTCATAACATTCTTACGTAGGGAGTAACCCTCTTGGTTACGTTTGGAATACCCATCACAGTATATTCCCTAAAATCTCTTCGGAGAAACCTTAACGTTTCACTCCTTCGCGTTACCCAATGCATTGGAGAGCTATATCGGGCTCACCCACCCTTAGTTTATCACGGAACCACCCGTCTTCATAATAATGCCCAAGAACCATAACATAGTCGTATCACATAAAACATGCATAAAGGAAACATAACATTTCCACATTTCAATCACAAGATATCAATATAACACAAAACATTGTGAAAACCATTTTCCATACCAAAATAAAAGAAAAGTAAAACATGGTATTTAATTTTCTTTTAAAAAAGAAGGTATGGCTTGTAGAGGAAGCCGAAACTCATATAATGGTCACGACGGCGGAGAAGTCGTTGTCACCGCATACGTATGACAAAAACATTACCTTTTGTCGTTTAGTAAACGCTTCGTATAAAAAATATTCCTTTTTAATAAATGTAAAAGTCAAAGGGGTTTATACACCGTCTAAAAGAAAGTTGGGTATAAAATAAAAAATGCCTCAAAGAAAGGAGATTGAGACGAAGTCCCATACCTCGTATCCGACTTGACCCGACCGTTCTTTAATCTCCTGAATAATAAACTTGAGTTAATATCTACTTGCTTATGAACCTTTTTAATGTTCATTATTCCTTTTCTACCATGTTATGAACATCATGTAATCATTTAAGTTAATAATGTTCATTTTGTCGGTATTTGGTTCTTAAGTCAAAAATAGACTTCTTACACTTACATGTTGTTAATTTGGTCAAAGGTTCGTTATATCTAGAATGATATTAATTATTTGGATAACATATAAATCATATGTATTTATAATATTACATCACATTTAGAGGTAAGAAATGAAATGCACCGTTCATGGAGACGGTAAGTCGTACGTACGCATGAACGCTACTTCCATTTCTATTTCGTATTTTTTTTGTAATGGAATCATAATTATATAAGAGTATATTATAATTCCAGAATAATAACATATATAATATCATTAACTTTATCCTTTACACGTTCCACATATGGTATTAACGAATCAAATCACTTTCAGGGGGCGGTAGTCCGCACTTCCTAAAATGAAGATATCGTGTTTACCCATAATGGAAACCATAAAGGTATGCCCAAAATGAAAATAACAGAAGCTTAAGGAAAACATAAACATATCATATATCATATATAAAAATAGTGACATCATAATGGCCACCTTTGAAGGTTTTGAATGAGTATTGAACAATCATCGTTTCAGGAGGCAGAATTTCGCCATCCACGGAAACCGTATGTTCTTTAAACATTTGATGTAGTTGTGTGAGAGTGTAGCACAAATAAATCTTATAAAAACATACTAGTATATTGAAGATACTGTTTTTGTTACAAAACAAGTAAATAAAAAGAGTTTAGGAGGTTGGAGAAGCAAAATAAAACAAATGAACATGAGAGAATGAATTATCTTTAAAAGTGTAACTCCTTTTTATTTGAGCCTAAAGGCTTCCTTTGAAAGGATTATGCCCAAAGGGAATCCTCTAGGATGAAGATAGGGATGTGGAGAGAGTAAATGGGCAGGGTTTGGCCGAGCCAAAGGCTTGAGGAGTGTGTGAAATGAGGTAGAGGTGGGGGCCTTTTATAAGAGGAGAGGAGGGGCACTTTTTGAAATTAAAGAAATATTACTTTATTTGAAAATGTGTTTCGGTTTTAAAAGGTCCCACATTGATTAAATTCGTGGATAAGGTGAAAAGGGTTAGAAATCCACCCATCAAATATGTTTTTGACATGTGTAGTTCATAGATTTTACATTATCTTTCCATTTTATTTAAATCGTTAAATAATGCTGTCATCAGTGCATCATTATTATGTCATAAATAATTTAATTTATATAATGTCTAAAAATTATAAAAAAATACTATGATGTAGGAAATCTTCTTAGATTTCCAATGCCTATTTATAATCAAAAATATGATCTTTATAAGCCCATTTAAAAATTGTTTTCGTAAAACATATTATGTTTGTGTCATTTTTACTTTTACATTAAATAAAAAGTTATTTTTGTAATTTCCCAACAAAAGTGGATCCATGGGATCCCCAAGTTGAACCATGGATTGTCTTGGTCGCCCATGACACAACCAATAAGGTTGGGACATGTTTCTAGGTCATTTCATATTATTAAAGCATTATTTATACCTTAAACTACCCTAATTACCACTTATCGCGATTAAAAACTTAATAAGTTACTATTCACCAAAAAATTATTTTAATCCCATTGAACCACATTTTACATCTTAATTACAACCATGAATGTAGTATTTTTGTAATTCATATCACAAAAGTGGAAAAGATTCATTTAAACGAAAAATCAGTTTCTTTAACTACCACTTAGTGGTTTCACTATTCATCAAAAATTGAAGTTTTTCAGAAAATTACCAAAAATTCACCCTAAGCTATATTTGATATTCAGAATTTAAAAATGAAGTCTATTTTACAAAATTCAATACATATAAGTCAAATTAATTAATTTAATAATTAATTCCCGCTGCCAGAGCAAATAGACTATTTTTACAAAACAATAAGTATCAAAAGATTGACACCAGTTTAAGTCTAATTTCAAAGTGAAATTGATTCCAATGACCACCATTGGATAAAATGGTAAAAATATATTCATATTACACATTAAGACCAATTCAATGGATAATATAATAATATAAGTAAATTAGATTAAAAAGCAATTTTGATGTAAAATGCAGTATTTTTCACTATTCATTAAAAAATGAACATTGTCAGAAAAATACCAAAAATTCACACAAGGTAAATTTTGATGTCCCAATAATAAAGAATCAGTTTATTTTGACAAAAATAGTTTATAAAATTTTCAAAATATAGATTCAAAAATGGTTTTCCATCAAAAGGTAGTAAAACAATCTTTTAAGAATATTAGTGTATTCCATGCATAAGATTGTATTTATTTTCATTTTAAGCCTCTATAACACTATCTTAATCATTAATAGACATAGATAAAAATATCTATTATTCATTACTTACATGGGATTTTACATATTATTCAACTAAAAAACATGGGGGTTATAGGACATCAAAAAAGTGAACACCCATTGGGGTTTATCACATTGGGATAATCATCCTATAATGTAAATTCACTATTTCTAGGATTACTCAATACAATTTAAACATAAATAAATTTAATTATATATATATATTTTGGAGTTTTCTCATGTTTTATTTTGGTGTGTGACATGATGGTACATGTAACGACCCACACATTAATTAATGAAAATTCCACTATATCTAATTAAATGTTTTATTATATATAATGATCAAATAAAACATATGCACTTACTTGTTTTTTTTATTTCAAAATATCATTAAATTTTTTTAATTTTTATAATATAGTAATTGAATAGTGATAACATGATTATTATAAATATAGGGCTTTATCAAATCCAATTTACTTATACAATGGATGATGTGACCACTTCCTGTAGAATTTATCCATATGAGGCCCATTTGTCAGAGCTCGGAAAGGAGGTGGAATCAATGGGATTCACTCTAGACTAAGACAAAGATGATATTCAATACATTATGTATGGGGAAACTGTCTATGAGAGAAGTGGATGTTAATAGAGATTACCACATGTGAAATGCTATCTGAGCCACCCAAGAGTCTGTCACCATCCCACACCTTACCATATGGTGTTATGCGCGTTTTATAAGGGATTATGTTACAAGACCCACGAACTATAATTATGTGCACTGTTAATTTATAGAATAGATAATATACATTCATTTTATTTTTTTACTCTGTAAATAGTTTTTAAATCACAAATAGTATTTTTAGTTACTATTAAATTACGAAATGTATTTTTATGAAATAATGGATATTTGAATTAAATAATATTTTAATAAAATATTATTACTCAATTACTTTGTATTAAATATAAATGATCGTATAATTTTCATAACTACAATTGTAATTTTTATTAAGCTTCAAAAGTCATTTTTATCAAAACCCATGAATTTTTGATAAATGTCGGTATTTATTTTAAAAAATAAAATACATATATTTAGAAAATTATTTAGACAAAATTATTACTATTTTTTCAATCCAGACATCAAAATTACCCAACAGAGTATTATTCATTATTTTCAGAGATAGTCGTATTTTTGGGTAAAAATGAAATATTGTTTAAATATATAATGTGCTTTATGGCATATTAATAACCCAATAGTGATGTAATATAATACGTTAAAATAAATTTTCTACAAAACTAAATTTTCAATTAAAATAATGTTTTTAGGTTTTATTAATTTTACAAAGACTTAATGGACCCTCCAGGACTTATAAAACATTTAATATTTTTAAATTTATTTCCTTGAGAGTGTGACTCACCTCTACATATGAAACCATATTATTTTAAGATGTTCAGACAATGGAAATATAAAATATATTTTTTCAATCCAATTTTTGAAAAAACCATTTGCAAAAACCATGGCCAGGTTTGTGGTTTCGATTAGTTTATTGGGTGGTGTCACAAACCTAAAAAATAAATAATTCCCTCTCATTTCCTATATAAACTCACCAAATATCCCACTTCCTCTTCACAAAAAGCCTTTGGAGTTCGACCATCCTTGAACCTCTTATCTCTTTAATCCTCCCAAGGTTCCCCAAGCTCCCATGAATTCTCTCTTAAGCCTCTCCCAAGCCTTTGGGATCACACATCCATGTAATGGATTCCCACTATCTTTATTTATGTCCAAGTTTCCTTATATATATATACCCGTTTATATTAAATTATAATGGTATGGGTATGATTTTTCACCTCCTCCATACTTCCTACATTATATTTGAATTATGATTTACCCCTTCCTCTCTCATTAATTCCTCCCATGTACACCTGTCACCATGCCAAATTTCTGCAAGGGATTACTTTCTTATTTTTATCCATGTTTTTTTATGTTGTAATACCCTTTTACTTTCAAAAAAAATTCTATGGTATGATTTATAACCTACCTAATATTCCCCTCAATATTTTTTTAATGATGATATGCCTATTTCCTTCTCATTAATACTTCCCATGTACACCTGTTACCATGCCAAAATTTTGTAAGGTATTCCTTCCTATCTCTTTTTTCCACAATTATTTATATTATTAGACCCTATTTTTTAATTAAAAATTTTTGGGTATGATTTTTAACCTCCCCCATTCTAACCTCATAATGTTTTATTGATTTTATACCCCTTTATCTCTAATTAATTCTTCTTATTTACACCTATTACCATGATGAAATTCTGTAAGTAATTTCTCTTTTATCATTTACGATAATGAAATTCTTTTGTATTTTTATTATAAATTCCATTACATATGTTGGAACATGTTTCTATTTGATCCCCTTAAAATAAATATCATGTATATATTATGAGAGAGCATGTTTTCTCTCATCAAACATTTTTATGAATTATTATGTCACGATGTTATGCCGCTAAAATTGCAGTGTGATCTTCCAAGCCAAAGCCACTGTGTTGTGAATACCATGCCCATATCACTACCAAGGGTATTTACATTTATTAATATTTTTTTATTGATTTTATATTTTCATTTATGAATTCTATATTCATTTATAAAGTAGAAAATTGTGATGTTTAATGAATCGATGTTATATGATCCATGTGGAACACTTATGAATTAAAGAAATGATTAAGAAGGGTGTTCCTTGATAGCGCTCCAATGAATTGGGTAAAGATTTGTATCATGCCACATCATGTTTAATAAGGATTTACTCATTATAATTCATGTGAAATAAAGATTTACTCTAGATAATTCTGGTGCAATGAGGGTTTACTCATACTATAGGTGCAATGAGCCTTGGCTCATGCTAATTCTTTATTAACTGTTATTTCCACATTTCCATGTTTTGATAATCAGGATATTTCATTCCACTATGTTCATGTTATTTTATGATCCATTGATAGGCCTATTTCATATCATGGAATGTATTATTCATTTTATTCCTTTTTTACTCTCTTACTAGTCTATATTTCTTATTCTTTTTACATGTATGTCCTCAGGTTATCCAATCCAATGTTAAGTACATGGGAATGTTATGGTTATGTAAATGATGTTTTCAATAAATATGTTGAGTGTTTGATGTTTTAATTTTTTATGTAATTTTCCAAAGCCGTAAAGACTATAGACCTCTCTATTTTCCATTTTTTATCAAGTGAAGAGTTTATGTACGAAATCTCGTTTAATTGTTTAAAAAACATCACATTTTTTATAGTACATTAAAAATTTAAACATGATTTTATGGGACAATAACTAGAAAACCAAATATAGGTTAGTTGACAACTAATCATTATTTTTTCCACTTAATAGATCTAGAGTGTGACAGAATACTCAAATAGCTAAATTCCTAGAAAAATAGGTAATATGATCTCCAATGTAATATTATAGAGGAGGGAAATTGAAACTATAAATGGAATGAATTAGAAAATATCCCATTGTGTTAGCTATACAAAACAAATTATTATGAGGAAAACATAGTCTATATAACCTACCCATCATAATGTATAGGTTTTTGAGGAAGAAGATCTCTTCCTAGCTGGGATATGATTTCAATGTTTTAGGGAAATAAAATCGGAGGAGGAACATAATTGGAAACAACATATAATCACTAATTATCCTAATTTTTAATATTTTCATCATTTTCTACACCATTTTATATACTGTTCACCAACTGTGTCTCAGCAACAGCCCTAGGACACCCCTTTCTGATGGGCTTGGTGCAAGGTTTGACTAATTAAGAACAAGCCAAGCCAATTGTCTTGGTCTCTTTTCTCTAATAATTTTCATGGCCATGTGGGATGTGCCATAATGTTTAATCATCTGATGGATACAATTTAATCATAAATGATCCCCCATATGGTTGAGGAACATAATTATCCCTTACTATGTACTAGTAGTGTGGCTCATCCTACCTCTTTTAACATTAGAGCACTATGATCCAAACATGTTTTGAAAGCATCCAAGAAACCATTCAACCACAGAGAAAATTTATAGAGATAAAAGCGGTTTTAATTGTATAATACACATGCTATTACATAAATAAATTACTTTTTTACAACCACCCTACCTTATAAAAATTCATCAAGGGTTTTACTGAGGGTTGATGATCATCACAATCAATAAAGAGTTTCATCCACATAGAACATACATCCACTTATCACTCCACGGTTTCATCTTTTACTCATATTTGATTCTATAAAATCCATAACATATGAATTTACTGAACCAATATAATATTCATTCTCTTTTTAATGATATGTGTGAAATAATCCTAGGAGGACACATGTACATATAAATGAATATCTAGAGGATCAAAAAAATTTGACAAGTTGGAATAAATGCATTGACACTATGATACATGAAATTCATTATGCGTGGACTAGTACCTCTGATGTGATACTAAACAATATTATATCATCCTAACCCTCTTCATTAATTTGAACTGCCATATGATTTTTCGAAAATCTATCTTTTTCTATCAATCGATTAATGTCCCGATCTTTTGAAAGCATTCATGAATACCTAATGACCCACCTTGAAATAGAGAGGATAGTGTTGATAATAATTATAATAATTTTTCCAATACTGAGGTATGAAAAATTTCTTATGAATTAATTGCACCTACATAATGTCTCTTAGAAGATACATGGACATTATAATGATACCCTAATAGACTATAACTAGAATAGAGGTGAATAACAAATTCTATGGTAAATGGCCTCATATGGATCCATCTGAATCATTTACTAATATCTATTACTTTAGTAAAAGTCAGCCACAAATATATTAATCTCCAAAGAATGTCAAAAATGAAGGACACATATAGAAGAAAGTCTTATAATACTTTTATCTTATACTCAAGACTCACCATCATCCTGAGGATGATCTGCCAGTATCAATAGAACCTATGAGACATTTAATTTATTAAACCCTCTAAAAAATGAGATATGAAACTAGAATATTTGAATGAAAAGATAGAATGGGGAAAAAGATAAAGGCTCACAATATCAAAAATGTAATGCCTTGGAAGACCATATAATGAAATGATTTATTGAATAGGCATGAATTTTGCAGCCTTTGTAAATATTTTGACAATCACCAATACCACATCGATTTCTTATGGGGATTTCATCAAACTCATCATAAAATCAAAGATTATATCATTCTATATCCACTATATAATTGATAGAGGATGTAGTATTCCATTAGATCATCAGAATTGTAACTTATCTTACTAATAGGCAGAACATTGCGTGATTAAACATCCAATCTACCGCGTCATACTTTTCTATCCATATTGAATGTGATTTTCTCCGAACATTTTATTAATACCATGGTGTAAAGTAAAAAAATAGACATGATATACCTATATTAATTCATACCTTATGCCTATAGGTATCTAAACATTCCATCAACAGAGGAGAACCTCTTTCTCATCAATAACCTAACTAGATGGTGGGTCGTTACTTTATACACTCTCCGTAATGAATAATCAATCAGAATATGAATGTTTCCTCATCTTCACCATCTCCAGAAAGAATTATTTCAATGAAAATTCATCTAAAACTAGACACCAAATCCATTCTAAACCTCCAGGTGCACCATGTAAATAAATCCCATCAACTTCAACCCACTACTAACCTCTTTGATGGAATGTGTCTAAGTCTTCCTACTCACGGTTTCAACTAATTAATTTCCCTTCTTATGTGTATAAGAAGCTCACAACTGAATGATTTTTGGTATTCTACCAACATAAACTACCTAAAAATCATGCCACACTCTATAGAAATATATATAAGACTATTATGTTTTTTGTAAATAAAAAATAATTTCACAAAAGGATATTGTCTCTAAATATATAAATCATAAACACAGAATACCAACTAAAGGGCATGCATTGGGTAATTCATCTCCTGAGATCATAGCTGTGGGACACATATTCAATAACGTGATCTCTATACATGGAAATATCTTAATGACTAATCCTTGAGGCATCAAAAAAATCTGAATAAAATCTCCCCATCTTTGGATGAATCTGGATCGATGTTAGATTCATTCTCCCATAAAACTAATGAGAGACTAATTAATAGGGCTCATACCACTCAAATTTTATTCCTTTCAAGGATAATGATATATTAGTAATTTCTATGAATCAAAAAATTAAATGAGAAATCTATTATAACTAGTCATCCCCAATATACAAAAAATCTCGAAGTCATTATTGTGATGCTCCTAAGAAACTACATTATTGAGCTTCTATAGGTCAATATATTATCTTGCCTCTGAGATGATCTGACCCAGTAAGTGAAAATTACCAATATATGATTTCAATTAGCGATCTTTGCATAGAAATGGACCTATCACTGTGTATTCAGTACAATCTCAGGTTGTTGGACATGGTGATGTTTAGTATGAGGATACAATAATATATTTTCCATGAAGACAACCAACATGAATGCAAGTATGGGTGGAAACCCCTATTAATCAAGGACATATATTTTTGTGTGTGTTCATAAGGCCTATAATAATAGAAAAAAAACATGTAGAAATATTATCCACTTCACATGATTGTTTTTAGTAATATTGATGATCTATCATGAACATTAGGATTACCTAAAATCATGTTGAACATAGAGAAAACTAAAAAATCCTCAAATATGGTTGAGGAGGTCACCAATAAAAGGAACTGGTTATTATATCCTAACCATATTATTGTCCAATTGATGATAATACGACATTATCTAGAGGTATTGTCTGCCATCATGGTGAATTAAATAGGGAAACCTCATGGTGTTGTTTGAGTATGTATGACACCATTAGCTTATAAATCATCTAACAACATCCTGATTCCATGAAGCTCATTTTGTTCTATACTATAAGGAGTAATGGAAAACATAACCACTCATCTAATAATCTTGATTATCAATTATATCCCCCTATAAGGATGTATACTTGAGATTTCATCATGAAAAATGTCCATGAATAATGGTCGGACATGGGAGGGAACCCCATAATTCGCAATCCTTGGTCTCTCGTAATGAGACTAGTTGTATGAGCTCTCACTTTTCCATGATCATAATGTTTTGTTTCATCTCAACTCTCATGGAATAAAAATTCTTTCATATATATAAAGAACCCACCCTCTTGTGATGTCATGTACACTCTAATTACATGGAGATATTGATCAAGTACTTGAAAGAGGACTCGTTAAAGGTCCCTTATCTATAGGAAATGGATAGAAAATTGGGTATAAAAAATTAATGGTCCATGTCCTATAATAAGATCTATATTTTATTAGGTCCCTAGTATTATAGGGATTCATAGATCCCACAACACCATTTTGGCGAGACACAAAAAATCATGTTATGTTATCTTACTAGAACTGACCCATGACAATTCTCAAAATATTTTTTCCTACCACTAGAAAAAACATAATCTCTATCTTGGTACAAATCTACCATGACTCAAACCATTATTTACCTTAGGTTTTTTATTAGTGATGATGTCTTCTTTCACTATTTATAAATCGATATTCAATTGAAAAACATTCACCTACGATTGGATTGTGTGTGAAAGCCCATCCTAATACAACCTCAGAGTTGTCATCTCATCACTAGACAGTATTGGCATAAAATAGTAATATTTAGTGAAAATAATTGAATAAACCATTATAGTTATAACCCCTTATTTTAGGTGTGTAAATTCTCTATCAAGGTATTCCCTCAACGAATGGTGGAAAAAGTAATCATGGATGGATATATGAATGTCTGCTGAAATAATACCCTGATGAAAATCTATATGGGTGATAACATACCACCAATATTTAGTAAATTAAACAATCCTTGAGCTATATAGGTCAAAGAGTTACTCTATAAACATCTAAAAATGCATGAACAAGGACAAAATTACTTTTTTTCATGACTCAACATAATAAGGGCCTTCATTTCATGAGATGGATGTTGGATGGTACAACTATTACTCATACATCAACTTTGAACCTGTTTGAGAAGGTCACATAGCTCCATATATAGATTTCATGAAGCTCAAGAATCAATATTTGGTCTGATAATAAATACATAGTGGAGTAATTATCATAGGTTTCTAAAGTGGAACTATGTACATAAAACCAGTAGATCAAGGCCCACCACATCAGATGACTGGTGGTCTTGAACTAGTATCTGCATGACTCAATGATTTTTTTGGTGGAATCAATATAAAATGTCCAATATCACACCTTATGTAAAACAAAGAAATAAATAATATCATATAAATAAATTGTATATGTATGTTGGATTCTATGGTAAAGATCACACCTCTCCTCCTTCTCCTAATTAGAGGTCTCACTGATTTGAATGATCCTTATAAATAACAATAGACGCTATTGATGCCTAGATGTAAGGTTGGTATTGTGTTAATATATATCATTAAAAAAACAAGGATATGTTTTTTGGGGTATCAATTCAATTTTATGGGGGAAAACCCCAGTTTAGATTCAATTGGATGCCAAGCTTATTAGTGGCCATTCCATTTTCATATTTTGGTTCATCCATGTCTTTTCACATTTATATATAAAAACATGTACAATGGTCGAATTATATTGATTATAATTTCCCATTTATAAAATACCATATATTTTGTAAATTGAAACATGTCAACCTATTAATCGCAACCATTAACACATTCCAACCCATTCATCTAATCGTCTATGACTCAACATTCTATAATTGACTATGCAAGCTACCTCCATTAAGCAATAAAGGAAAACATTTGTCTTATTGATGAACATTATTTAACAAATATTATATATAATATACATATAAGAAGCATAATCATATTTCTATATATAATAATAATATAACTCATAACAACCACATGGATTACAATAAATCAATGAATTATAATTTAAATATATTGAATGAGAAAACGAAAGACATGTTAATCCTGAGGTTCATAAAATGATGCATGATCAACACTATCCTTTATATAATATTGAAAGTATAAGTTGAAACCCAAATTTCATAATATAAACATCACACATAATGTATGGTACCGAATAATGAATTAAAAAAATAGTAAAAGATAAAAATCCCATCAACAATTACACATCCCATGAAATTTGGTTTTCTCTACTATATGTGGGATAACTACATCTAGGAATAGTCTCATGGCCCAACTATAACTCATTACTAGTATCATATGTAACAGAAAAAAATATTATTTATAGAAAATCTTTATGATACCACTTTATAGAATACCATCCCAGAATCCAATGATGGGTTCCTAGAGCTAGTTAGCCACATAAACTCATCTATTCAACCCCTTACACTAGAGGCTTCCAAATAGAACTTATGGTCTACCATGGTATATTGGGGAGACTAAACCCTAATATTTAAAGTTTAGTACATAGGTATAAAAAAATGATAATTATCAGATTAAAATAAATAGAAACTAGTATAATAATAATAAATCATTTAGGTAAATACACAAGAATAAGATGAAAAAATATGAGATACAAAAACAATGACTGCTTCACGATATTATAGGAAAATTGAGGTATACAGGATATTTGGGGAAAAAATATACAAAATTACAAATAATAGGAAAAAGAACCAATATATATTTCAAATGGAATCATAATCATAGGCTCCATCCATTTTCCCTTACTCCATCCAAAATATTGAAATAAATCATTGAATTCTAGGTGATTCCCATTTTTTAACGTAAACTCATGATGTCTACCTGAGTAGAAAAGGTGACCTATAAAGTGAGTGTGATAAACATAGATGGACTCCACTAATTATTTCACTCTGAGAAATATATATTTCAAATACTATAATAGTTAATCCAAGGATACCCATAAATGGAATACCACGAATAACACTTGGCTTGGTGTAAGACATGACACTCTATGCTCATCCATAGTATACCATTCAGGGGAAGATGTTTCACTTCCAGAATGGTATTAGCATATTCCACCTAATCTCAACTAGGTTAATTCCCCAAGGAAACTATTCTCTCTCATGGGGGTGTAGTCATACATATGGGGAGCCCATATAATTCATTCTACAAAAATAACCCATGTATCAATTTTGAATTATGTTATTAATTCAATGTTTGTAGTTATAAAAATGATGATCTCATCGAAGGATTACATAATTCAAAACCCAGGTATCACCCGTAGCCAAATTCAATGGATTTAGTTATCTATAAATATATCATAACACATAATAAGGTGTTGAAATATCAATACATTAACATATTTATCCAATTAATTTAATTCATGGAAATTATTAAAAAAAACATAAGAATTATGAGATTCATCAGACAACCATCCATTTTTATTTGTTAAAACGAATTTATTAAATTAAATTTAATAAGAAAAATCACACACCTATTTAGAGGGTAAATTCAATTCCAGAATATGAGGGTCTTAATCATTTATTAAATATTAAAACAATAGTTATGGATCATTTCAGATGGTTCAACCTATGCTATTAATTCATTGTTCTTATTTTTACTCACGGCCATGGAAGAATCCTTAATATTTGGTACAAGGATATTTATGAGGCGTCCATAGAAGATTCCAGAAGTGAGCATGATGGTGCATGATAAAATACGAATTGAATTATTGGTAGAAGAACTAGAAAATCTACATTAGGGTAATTAGAAATAATTCAACTATTTTTTACTATTAAATTGATCCAAAAATGAGTGAAAATTCAATAAAACTATATTTTAAATATTGAATTTGGGATCAAAAAATATATCATATATGTGGGAAAGAAAAACATTTATAATAATGATTTGGTTTAAATAATACCATGTTTTCTATATAACCTAACCGATATTGAAGGAAACAAGGTTATAATGAAGATACTAGCTCAAATGAAAGGTTAGAGAGTAAGTGGTAATATTCAAATATTGGGGGAGACATTCATGTGGATAAGAAATAAAATAGGTGGAGAAAAAAAAATTCATAAATATTAAATCATAAATTTATCTTATTTTAAAGATTTACATTATTCACATGCAATTTTAGTTAATGATTGTAGAAGAAATGACCAAACTACATCATAATGGCCCAAATTTATCATGGGATTTGTGGATAATTTGAATATCCAAGAATATTCTATATTAAATGAATTTTTAACATTATAATAAAAGAATAACATCCATTCTACATATGTGAAACAATTATTGAAATCTATTCAAACCCTTGTTGCCTAATGGATTCCCCACATTATTGAGTTTCATTGTTATCCCGAACAATGTTCTAACCGTGTGTCTCTGTCTGCATCTCTGAACATTAAAGCACAAGGGTACATAAAAGTATTGGATTATCCTACGTTATCTTATGAAAATATGGTAAATTTATATGGATAAATAAAATAGGGTATTAATCTGATATAAATGATCATTATGATCACAAAAACTGTGTGATTAAAAATGAGTTGTGGGATAAGATTAATGGAAACCAATGTTTTAACACAACTAATTCAAATTGAATAAGATAATTGACACATGATATTGAATGTAACTAATAACTAACTATTGTACATCTATAGAATAAATATATATTATTAATAAAAGGAAATAGATATTGTCATGATTTTAAAATAGGTGATTAGTATAAGTATTTTTTTATACATGTGATTCAAATTCCTTAATTGAATTTATGAATATTATAAATGGTTCTTTAAAACTAAATTTTAATTCATATAATTTTCAATATCTTTTCTCAGTTTTTAAAATTCATCCTTATAAGCACATTATCATACTATTCATTACTAAATAATTATGTAACATCTAAATATTTTTATCCATGAATTTGTTTACTTGAGACATATTTCTAATTATAAACCATATTTTATATAATATGGTCTATCCAAAAACCCCTAACATTTTTTTATTGTGATCCAAAATTTATTTATGGTATTTAATGATTAATTTTAAATTATCAAAATTCATTTTTTTTGCATTTTAATTTTTAAAATGACATATTCTTAATTTGTCTCTATTTTCAATTATATTAGTCATGATTGATTTTGTGAAACAAATTTTCTTTAATATACTATATTCAATGGCCTATTTCCATCATGTATAATTAATATTTATCATTATATTATAATTCAATTTTAGGGTAGATGTATCATGATTTTTTAATGGTTTTATACCTTTACCTCATGAGTGATTCAATATGAATTTGTTTCATAAAGAAATGTTTCAAATTTTCTCCATTTTACTTTTGGTGGAATATATATTGGTCATTAATTACATTTAAAATTATATATCTCTATTTTATTCTCCCATATTAATGTTGTTGAAATCAATTTCTTCTATTGTTTTAGTGGAAAAAACTTTTCCAAAGCCTTTCCATTGTTAGTACACTATAATTAATTTCTTTTATTATTGAATTTTCACCTAGATAACATAAATCGTTTGATTGGGGAAGTTAATGTAATAACAAAAAGTACATCCCTCTATACGGTTTTTCTTTTATTGATTCATACATTGAATGTTACTAAATTTACTGATTATAGAAATAATAAATATTCATATAGATTTATTTCAATAAAGATGTTTTTTCTATTAAGGAATATTGGTTATATGTTGTATTTATTTATAATTCCATCATATGACAATTCATTAGAATTTTTTAAGAATTTATGGGTTCTATATATAGATATCCCTTTCATGCATTGATATATTTAATGTGGAATACTAGTGTAAATATTTGGTTATATTCCTATCCCAATGTAATTATTTATTATATAAAGTTCCATGATGGTATGATGATGATGTATTGTATTAATTAATTGAATAAGTTTTCTTTAATGTAGATTTATTTTCTAATATACCTATTATTATTATCCATGTATTTATTAATTAATATGTTGAATATTAAAATATTATTCTCTTTTGTTTTTTTATTATGGAATTATATTGAGTATATACCAATCCTATATTATTTTACTTTTGTTTGTCTCCACTTGTTAACTTTGATTTATATCCCTTATAATTAAAATTAACTAGGTTTTCTTCTCAACCCTTATAATGATTCTATTTTCAAATGTTACGATGAATTCAACTACATATTTCATCTCTAATATAATATAATATTTTTAGAAGTTTTATGAAAATGTTGAAATCATAATATATATTAAGTAATTTATTATGTAGTTGAAAAAATTACTAATTAAATAATATTTTTATGGTATTTGTATGATAAATCTTTTCTATGAACTCTAAAACTCAAAACATAAAATTCCAGTGATTTCATGTGAACCAGTTTCTTCTTCCATATTTCTAATTTTTTGGGTTAAAATTTTGATGCCTTTATTAATTTCAAAGGCAGTAACATCAATGTTGATTATTTTGAAAATAAATGAGGATATATTAATTTTATACCTGAATGTGACTCCACACCTTTTCTTCATTCTATTAGAAATGGTATTGTTCACTATTCATGGAAATTGAATGAAATATGGGGTAACTAAATGGATATGATTTCTTAGGTTAATTAATTTATCCAAATAACATATAGTGGGGTTCATTTTCAATCAAATGTGATATTTATTAAAGGGTTACTCCTAATAATATTATAAGGTGAATAAAAGTTCATATGAGATTCGTCCATTTTTTTAAAATTGATTATTCTTGAATATCAACATTCAGACATTTTTTTATATTGAATAAATGAGATTATAACATTTATATGGGCTCTCATTCTACCAAAATAATAGTTATATTTTAAATTATTATGAATTATTTATTTTATTTAATAGATTATAGAGTGTTATATGACTTAATTTTATGATAACTTTCATCAAAATTTGTTTTCAATTATGTTATATAATGATTTGGGGAGAAATCTATAAATTTTTTAGAATAATTTTATTAGAAAGTAGTATATATATTTTATCATATTATCAAAATATATTTAATTGGAGAGAAAGTTTTTTATCAAGGGTATTGTTAAAACAATTGAGAGAAAATGTTTTACCAGAGTAATAATGGAATGAAAAGAAATATGTGAATGAAAGTTTCCTAGGATTGCACCTTGTATATTTTTATATTAAATTACCAATATATAATAATTTCAAGAATATTTTCATGACACCATAAGTTTTATGTTTCATATATCGTCTATTGGAGAAGTTGGTTTAATAAGAAGTTTATTTTTCTGAGTTGGTTTGAGAGAAAATTGGTCATTCTTTTTCCATTGTAGAAAATCTAGAGGGTTAGTTTCAAAAACATGAACTAATTATACCCAAGTGTTAATATATATATTTTAATGAGGATATGATCATTAACATTCATTATTATTATATTGAGAAGATTTGATAAAGAATGTGAAATAACTTTTTTCTATCATTTTCATTATTCATTTCTTCATAACAGTTTTTACAATTTGAAATATACAGAAAATTATTATTGAAATAATCCCTATAAAGGAATAGTTTAAAAATAACCATACCATTATCAAACCCATTGAAGGTACTGTCTTTATTTGAGTGAATAATTAATATCATATGTGAGGATTGTGAATTTTCTTCCCTCTCTCTAATAATGTTATATACCATGTTGTAAAATAACAATGGATATCAATTTATAATGTCTATAACGTCAAATTATGAGAATATATGACATAATATTATTTTTTTCAATTTGTATGTATATAGAAATGGAATATATTCATTGAATATAAATATGTGATAGGAGTATATCTATATAAGTCTAGAATAATAAGTTTTTTTATATTTACACTAGGGAAATTAATATTGTAGTTGGTTATCTATAGAAACAACTAAATATGATGTTGATTATATGAAAAAACACTATTTCTATCTGACTGATACGTATCTATATTTATGAATTTTTTTCAGCAGTATGAGAATTAAATGTTCATGTATTAATGAATTAATATGTCTTTTCAGAATGAATACACATAAAAAAGTTAATATTTTTTAATTTGGTTGGAATCCTTATGGAAAATTTTAATTGGCCTTTGGAATTACATGATGATATATAATGTTTCAATATAATTAACCAATGATTATATTGACATTCAACACAAATGTAACATTTAATGATGAAAATTATCTAATATATGTAACATTGGACATCCACCATATCACAATTATTTTACACAATATAATGATTTATTATAATGTGCCTTTTAAAAAATAAATCCATAAATTTATATCATCCATGACTATAAATTAACTTTTATTAATCCAAAATTTCATGGATGATGAAATGGATGAGAAATTTTTTCTTGTTTTCTATAATAAGTTAACATGAAAAATAAAATTCAAATGGTATCTTCCACATACTTCCACATTATAATCAAAATTGAAACAATTAAAATATATGTGTCTTATAAAACTTTATAATGATTTTGAAAATGTTGAATCCATGAAGAATCCATTGACTATTACCAAAAAAATGGAAACAACATAAGAAATTACTAATTAATAATAATATACAACTCTAAAAATAGTATATATTTTATGATATAGTTCTAGAGAACTTTTTGGACTATAAATACATTAAAATAATTTGGTATGGTTATTGGTGAAAACATAAATGGTTTAAAAAATTTGGTTTAAGTGGTGTAATTTTGAGAAATGCAGACAGTGAATAAAACTAGTTTCTATTATTAAAGAATATGAATCTGTGAGTTCCAAGAAAAAAAATGCAGATGGAATGATATTTTGATCCAATAATTATATATAATAATAAGTATATTATTATTTATAATTAAATTTATATATTGAAAAACACCAATCTATAAATGAATAAATCTCAACAATTGATGTTTAAATTATACATTAATGTATATAACACATCTAATATTATTGACGGAAATATTGAATACATGATTGACTGGTTCATGTGATAGAATTAATATTAATGATAAGTAATGATGATTTATATTGATTTTTATGAAAAGAAATGCACTACTATATAGATATATCATTTGGGTGTTTAGGAACATCATTATAAAAATATTTAAAAATTTTTAATTGCAAATATATTGAATAGATTCTATAATTTACATAAGTTAATCAATTATAAGATAACAAAAAATAAACTTTGCGGATAGATCACAAAAAATATATATTGGGTAACGAGGAAAAACCCAATCACTCATACTATAGAATATTTTTGTGTTGCATGTGGAAAAAAGTTTCAGGCTACTTCCCTCATTGGTTTTAAAAAGTCACCCAAATATAAACTATTTATTTAATGTTAATGTAGTGGAATTATTAGAAAAAAAATATATTATATATATTAAAATTAAAATATTTGTAGAAATATAGAAAATAATGATAATAATTTCATACAAAAAAATTTTTAATCGATATTTTCGTTTAATGTTAATTCATTTGGTAACAAATCATAAATTTTAATAAAACCCATAATTTTGAGAGAAAAAGTTTTCATGAAGAAGAGATACACATTAATTTAGTCACCATTATGTTTGAATAAATAAAAAATATAGTTTTTTCAATGATTAATTAGGAATAATCGGTAAAAATGATGATGATACAATCTTATTTAGCAAAAATGTAAGGGAAGAAAAACAAATTGATAAAAAATGGAAATGCTTTGTAGTCCAACATTTTATAAATTAAAATGAGAGAAATTGAGTTATAAATATGGTGGTTGAACATTCTAGTTAATTATAAATAAATTAATCATATTATGGACATAAATAGCAATTATATTGTGGTGTAATTTTGATTATAATGAATTAATGAAGGTCATCATCTCTAAGAAGGCCCTAGTTGCAGAAAAAACAATCAACATAATTATAACATATCAATGGAAGGACATGGTTATATACATTGGGCAATTGAAAACATATGTTGCATAGGGAAATCAGTTAAATTAAATAATAATCTATTTATCATAATGTGTAAATTTTATAGAACTATTTTTCTAGGATGGTGAACCGATAGAAATATATATATCCCAAATAGATAAGATGATATATTCATTGTTTTAAAACATGAAGAATTTTTTTAAAGGTTGGGGCCAAAGAAAAATTTATTAATTGAAATCAAAGACCTCTTTTAGACTGGGTAAAGGGAGACCCATTACATAGCCTAAATTCCGGCCAGGAGGCCGGAATACAAGGCTTAAAAGCCCTTTTTTTCACAAAGGACCCCTCGGTGAACAGCACTACTACAGTACCCGTGCTGCTACAGTACCTACTACAGTAACACCACCGCTACAGTATCTGCTATAGTCCCTCCACTACTACAGTGCTGCCACTACTACAGTGCCACAACTGCAATAATACCACTACAGTACTGCTACATTACCTGGGAAATTCACACCTACTCAGATTCAATCCAGGGTCTTTTGGATGCCAAGCAGGAGCCTGTACCACTAGGGTACATGCTCGTTGGCATTAGAACTGGAAGAAAATATTTTTTCCTTAATGGGGTATACATTTCCAAAGATAATGATTATAGGACATGGTAAAAAATTATGTTTGTCAAGGCCACAATAAACACTCTTGAAATCACACCCATCTATATGATACATTTAAAAAAGGTATGATTGTTAAAAATATATAAATGTAGAAGGAGTAGTGTCTACATGACTACATGATAATGTTTATGTGTACGTGTGTAGGATAATAATATCCATATCCATTTATGGATTATGGTATTATATATTTTACATTAAAATTTATTTATTGATGGAATGGAAATTGGTTGTTTCTCATAAATGTATTTCATTCGGGTTCATTACTTGTTGTGGAGGATTAGTAGGGGAAATAAATGGTCCATAAATTAAATGATTGTGTAATAAATGTGATATTATTTTTCTATATAATATAGTTTAACAATACATTGAAAATAATACATAATGTCAACAATGTTGTGATGAATCATCAAAAAAGTGGTACTATTGAGATGGGAATGAATATTATATATAATATTGATTTTCCTATAATAAATTTTGTAGTGGTTATATATTTGATGGTGATTATTGTCACATTAATATAAATCAACAATAAATCATTATTGTATAAGAATAATGAAAATACAATAATGGTCTGATCAATTATAATTGGGATTGTGTTATTTGACATTCTCAATAATAATTAGATAAGGTGTATAAATGATAAAATAAATGATAAAATATTTTATGTTAAAAAATTTATCTATTTTTGATATTGAGATGATTTATAAATATGGTAAGAATCATTCAATATATATATATATATATTATTATGAATGATGTTTTTAAGTGAGTGGCTTAGTGGAGAGCCCCTATTGATATTAAATGATTATAAATATTCATTAAAATTAAAGAAAATTTAGTTGGTTTATAATAAATAAATGTAACTATATATTTGGATATAATCAATTATATTAATATCAATATTTATAGGGAATCCACAAATATATTTCTATTAATGGATGCTCATTATAAAACAATTCTATCATGAAAATGAATTCTAAAAAAATCAATGTCGATGTTATGAATGATACTTTGGTCATGGATATGAAAGAATTAAATTACAATAAAGTAAATAACAGAACATGTCACATTCCAAAGTAGATGGAATATAGTTATGACATCAAATACAAATTTTTTAACAAAAATCTCAATAATGATAGTTATGTAACTAGTAGAAAATCACTTTAAGTTTGTTTACAGATATTATAAAATTAGAATAATATGAAAAAATTTCACCAATGGATAGGATTTAAAGTGAAAAGTTTTTTTTGGATTTGTTCATACAGGGATATTAAAGCAGTATGAATTATATTTTAAATTCGTATTCCTAAAATAATTTATTAATGATTAGGTATATATAAGTCTACATGATAAATTTATTAGGGATTAAAATCCGATCATGTATTTCCATATAGATAATGAAATTTATGGATTAAATAAGGTGAAAATTTTATTTATATACATGAAATGATCAATTTTTTTAGAATATTGTGTTCAAATTTCATGGAGTTAAACAATTCATATATATAAAG
The DNA here is from genome assembly GCA_963277665.1 of Viscum album. Classification (NCBI taxonomy): domain Eukaryota; kingdom Viridiplantae; phylum Streptophyta; class Magnoliopsida; order Santalales; family Viscaceae; genus Viscum; species Viscum album. The sequence continues at coordinate 1,435,843,903 of OY728141.1, forward strand.
AAATAAGAGTATCAATGGATGCTGATACAGTTCATCATGGATGAAATCCTTATTATAATACCAGACGATAGAAAAAACATTCAATTTTTTTATTACATGAGCTGTGAATTTAGAATTTAATATATTATTGAGAAAATATTTATCCTTTGTTTTAATGTTGTTTTATGAACATCTTAATTTTCAAAATAAATATCATTTTAAACATTTTCTTCATAAATTAGTTTTTTTTATTTTAAAGTATCCATTTTATTTTTATAGTTTTCCATTTTATTAGTTATTTTCTAACAATGGTCAATTATATATTAATTAATATATTAAAAATGATTAACAATTTACATTAATTTTATATATTTTTATGAAATATAAATTTTTTAATGATATATTATCAATATTTGTGTTGTAATTAAAAATTATTAATCAGTTTTTTCATTAATTTCATGATTCTTTAACATTTTTCTATTTTTATTACTATGATAATAATATTATATGATTAACTATGATTTTATATTATTTTATTTTAAATTTCAATATTTTTCTATGAAGTAAAATTATATATCTTTTCATATATATTTACGTAAATTTTTACATATATTTTATCTATTTCAAAAATTACCATAAATATAATTAATATTAAATTATATTATTATTTCATTATAGTTATATATATTATAGAATAACATTATATATATAATTATTATTATAGTTATGTCAAATTATAATGGTATTTCGTGAAATTTCTAATTACTCACAAAAATATATAATATATTTTTTACAATATTTAATACATTATATTAGAAATATAAAATACTTATTAATGTAAATATTTTCTCCTCATATTGTTAATATATAAAAAATTAAAAATACTCTTTTAATTTTTTTTCATATTTAAATTTTTCTGGTGGGTTTTTGATATGTTTATGGCCTAATTCACTCATATGTAACCGACCTGGAGGGAAAAACATAATCACATGGTCGTCCACGTATTCTAGATGATTTAGAATAGATTTAATGGTACATTATGTTATTATTAAGAGACTATACAATTGTTATTATAGGGGTTATTTTGTAAAATAATTAGCAATTCGATACTTACATAACATTAATAAGCAACTCAAATAACAAACCAAAAAGGAAATTCAATAAAGAAAAAAATATATATTTGAATTAATGAATAATAAAAAATGGGGAGGGGATTTGAAAAACAACATGATTAGAATATTCAAAATGGAAAAATATATAAACGACATAATTATACCAAGCATAGGCTCAGTCCTCTACTCCCATACTTCACTATAGAACAACGAACTCATCCATAGTCTGGTGATTCCATTTTTTATTTCTGTAATCCATGATGTTTTTATAGGTACCAATCATTTGCTTGAATAGGGTGTGAGGAAAAGTTATCAGACACCCGAAATGGTCTCTATTGAAAATCAATTCCATAAGAATAAGCTGAATTTTTATAAGGAATAAATGAATTTAATATAACAAATAATTAACTAAATAATATTTCAGGTTCGGTTACCACTTTGGAAACCCAAATTAATATACCTAATTTGGTCTAAGATGGATTAATCCAAACATTTATCTTATAATAATTAATGAAATCTAGTCATATAGATATGAAACTATCCAAATATAATCACTAATTATTCTATAGAAAAATTTCATGGAATTCAATAAGATTACATGAATTTAAAATCCAGCGAGGAACCATGGAATTATTGACTTATGAAATTCGTTTCATATAATGGTGTTGAAGTCATGATTTTTAGAAATTGATTATATAGTGTAATCAAATGGGGTATTCCGTATAATTTCACTTATAAATGATTATAATTATCCATTGAAAACAATCCTTATGATTTAGGTATTCTATGATTTTGAATCCAATGGTATGAAGTATTCCATTCCTTATCAAAAGATATTGGGATGACCCTGGGAGATTATCTTAAGTTATTTTTGTTTTTTTGGATAATTCAAATTATTTTGTTACATAATGCCAACTTTGTCATCATGTAAGACAAGAACAGTCTCTAAGGTGGGTTTAAAACTTGAATTTCACCTCAATAATTTTGGTTCCATTCTATGAGTTCAGTGATGGAATTATAAGTCATGAATCAAAGCCTCACTATAGGAATGTTGCAACTTTAATTGTGTAATAATGATCTATAAATAATGAAAATAAAATATATTAAGAGATATTAATTATTTTCTAAGAAAATCATCCATGTTATTTGATATTTTAATTAATTTAATAATAATTTCATCTTTTAGTGATAAACCAAACATACCTTATGGGATGTGTTTGTTCCCTGATAAAATAATCATCACTAAAAATTCATCCAAAAACACAATAATTAGTTTTTTAGTTATGAACCCGAAATTGTATTGATGATCATTCAATTCAACTCATCCTAAGAGTAGATTCATGTTTTTTAAACCTCCAATGGTATCAAAGGGTCTCATAGCATGTCTAGGTTATGCTTAAGGGTGAAATTTTGAAATATTATTAATTTTAGAATAATATCAGGGAAGGTCATACCGGAAACAAAATGAAGAGATTTTATCAAATGAAACATTTTGGGAAATATAACAGAACATAAAACATAGACCAGTAGTTGACTCCTTGTCGAGTACTAGCTTCATAGTTATTATTTAATGAGATAAATCAAAAGGAAAGATAATATCCATGGAAATAGTTTATACTATCTCACATATAGATATGGTTATATATTGAAAATAAACAAGGGAAATGATGTAAATGGGGTGTTAGAATGATTTTTCATAATCCAATTCCATTTAAATATATCAAAATTTAGAAGATATGTGATTAAAAAACCAAATACTAGGATTGAAATAAAAAGAGATATCCCATAGAACTATGTTATGAATGCGGAGAAGAAAGAGATGAGATATTACAAAGGAAGAAGATGGGAAATTTTCATTTTTGTTTTTAATGAGGCACACAATTTGGATGCATGGTAGGAAAAACCATGTACCAACAATTTGATTCCCACTTTTTAGGTATAACTAACCATACACGGTCTTGGAACATGGTTAAATAAACCATGCACACACTATGTCTTGTAAAAATTTAAAATATTAAATATCATTAATTGAATTCCCTTATTTAATTATTAGACATTACTTTCCCCTTTATTTGTGGGATTCACATATAAAGTTCATGGTTAGTACCAACTATGTACCAAACATTAACCTCCACCTATTTCCTTAAAAACAAATTGATCAGGCCATGATCCATATTGTAAACTATTGAATCATATATGAATTCTTTGGGGACATTAATTAGTGTAAAAAAAGGTTCAGTAGGAATTTATTGTATATGTGACTCAATGAAAAACTATTGTCTTATGACCCCCACTAATTATAAAAAATATTCCCTAATTTTAACTTCCATGGGTGTTATATATACATCAAAGAATAACTGCTACCCCAAAACATGTAAATCAGACTCTCACAACATGTCATTCTCCTATATATGGTTTTTTTTCATAACCCCAAACATGAAAATATTACAACATTGATTTTTTCTATATTTATTGATAATAACTAGATACTCCTAAAAAATGGAATCTTTGTCTAACTCAACATAACAATGATAAAAATAGAGAGGCTATTTAGATTGATAATGGTGTAGCTGAATTAAATGGATGACATCATTAGTAACCTTATTCCACTGATGAGCATATATCAAACAATCCACAGGTCCAACACAGTCCAAAATAATTAAATTATGAATGATTCTATGTGAAAACCTACCATTCCTCCAAAAATCATTGATGACCCAGAAAAGAGGAGACGCACAAAAAATTCACCCACAAGAAACTCCAGATGTTGGAAACAATGACTTCCATATTAATACAACCTATACTGATCTATAACTATATGTTTCCTTTTAAAATGTATACATTACAATGTCCCTTCAATGACACATCATCTCAAAACTACTACCATCCAGGATTATAAACATCACAAAGGTGAATGACATTCCCTACTATATTGTTCCTAATGTGGATCCATCTAGATAATATCATAAAAATAATAAAATAATAAAACATTTAAATAGTTATCTGTTTATCCCAAGTTCCCCCAAATGCCTGGAAAAATCAGTAAATCATATTCAATAGTACTAATATAGTGTTCTTAGACAGATCATAAGTCATTGGGTCATATGATGTACTCAAATGTACACATGAATTAAAATATCTTTGAAAACCATTCTAGAAACAATGAGTATACTGAGCTATATTGCCTAAAATAATGGTATGGGGAACATTTTGAATGAGTATGATCTCACGTATATATACTTTCGATTCTCATCTACTATTTTGGTATTTCAGATATGAATGATGTTTGAGATGATTGGATGACTATCCATGATCACCTAGAGAGTTCCATATAATGTAGTTGATATTTAATAATTCTTCCATAAATCCATAGTGATGAATATCAATTTCTCTCTTAAATAGGTAACATTTTTAAGAGGCCATCATTCCACTACTGTTCTAATTTTATATTTTTAAGATATGGAACATTGAATCTTGAAGCCTGTAATCTCAATTTTAATCAAAGGCTACAAATACCAGTAGCATAATTCATTGTTCAACATGGTGATTATAGTATATAAATCACATTATGGAAAATGATATTCGTACAGTATTTCTTCACATAAATTTATGGGAAACCAAAAACTCACATGGACGTGTGTGATCACACCATCACCTATGAACCAAATATATGGTTTCTCCTAACAAGAAACACATTTATTCAATACTATACCTCTAGGAGAATAATGTTTCCTCATTTTTACCCAATCCTAAATGATTAATTCATAGATATGGACCAAATCATTAGTTTTTACGTACACCCTAACACCATGATGCATTTAATATATAAGAGCCATCAAATTCTATTGACTACTTGGTTCCTGTATTTTTGGAGTTTGAGTCATTGAGAACACAACATCAGATACTACATTAACTCTCCAAGAAATATAATAAACATATTAGTGAAATTAATGAATGTATAGAACTCATATCTACAATGAAATGTCCAGATATCATTTATAAAGATATTATTTGGGGATTTTATGGTCTGTGTACACTACGAACCACTCTCCTACTACGAAATTTATCAAGAAACATAGTGCATGAACAATATCTATTATTTCAGTATCTTTCATCGATTAATTGATCTCATGAGTAATAAATTGAACATGCAATAATTTTATGAATCATTCAATTTAGATCAGAATAAACTTGTATATGATGCCTTATTCATTAGAACAAACATTGGTGACTATTATATGAACCAGAAAAACAATGATCTGCCCTTATTTCTACCTTCCTTTCCACACCATAAATGCCTTATAATAATATAAATACCACATAAACAACAAAAAGTTCATATTAATCTTTTTATTGGTGCTCCATGGTATGATTTTATGTGATAAAAAATCGGTAGTTGCTGGGAAAATCAATAAATCATTTTGTAGAAAAAAATAATTGGGATTTTCCCAGGAAAATTAAGTCTTCAACATTTTCTAGATCCATAGATACCACCACCTATTCTATTATGTGATAGATGATGTTAATTTTTTATCCCAAACTAGTATGTTGTGAGTATTGAATAGAACATAAACCTCTTTGTTTACTTAGTATGATGTGATGGTTTTTAGAATGATTTGTTTCATTTAAGAATACAATAATATATATTCCATAGAAACTACAATGAGATAATCCATGTAATGTTGAAAACACTAAATTATAAACACCATTACGTCTATAGGAATATTCATTAGACTAGGTGGAAATAGTAATTATTAGAATAAGCTATAACTTCATCTAATTCATTTACATACTCTTTTTCACAGTCTTACTCACACCTATTGATAGAGAAATATCAAATCAATTTTTCATAAGATAGTCGATCCATAGAATATTTGAAGTGATCATCTATATGTGTCAGTGGGTACTAGTTTTATAAATTACGTTTATTCAATATCAGGGGTATACTCTATGATTATGTGTAATAGATTACTATACCACTCTCTTAAGATGCAGCCTTGAAATTTATATATCGAATTCATATATGAAATGACGTGCCACTTTAAGAAAATTCCATTTCTTGGTCAAGGGTCATATATTAACTAATTAGAAAATTGTGATGACACCCCTCTTATCCCATGATTCTCATAATCAACATAACATGCATTCACATCCTATTATCCTTTACAATGATAACTACCAACTTCAGCAGATGTGAATGACACCACAATGTAATAAAAATCAATATGTGTTTGAAATTGAACCTGCTAGTAAATCTCTAGATGTATATTAAATTTCATCATATTTAGGAATAAATGGTTCCACAACATTAGGCAGAAAAATATATAGAGAGGAAACTCATTGTATCATTGAAAAATTTATGATCAATATCCATGTAGAATATTTAGAGACTTCACCCCATATATGTATTCAATTCAACACATAGAGTACTCATTAAAATAGTATATATGAATTAGAATGTCGTGGATGTTTCAAAAAAGTAGATACTAATGTCAATGTATCACAAATAATGCATCATACCATAGATGGTTAGGCACACATCTCATAGTTGTATGTTGTACCACATTAAAGAGGCCACCTCTGTGGATCTAATGTAAAATCTCAAGTAATGATATAATATGTATTTTTCATATTTTTAATTTTATGAAGTAGTTTATTTATTAAAAAAATTTTTTATTCAATTTAAAACCAGAAAGGATTGTATTTATTACGGAGTATACAATATGAAAAAAGGTTATTTTTTTATCTTGTGTTGTATGCAAGACTGAGTTTTACCGAACAAAAATAAAACGTTTATGTTATTACATTATATGGTACTTATCACCTTGACATATGAATAGTTTGTATTAATAAGTGTAAATAAAATTATGAAAATATATATTTTACACACATTCCTTATTCATTATACTGCAAAAATAATATAAATTCATTTAAAATAAAATGGAAAGTTTTCCAAAAAAAATACTTCTAAATTGATATTTCATTTTCCATTACACACATATTTTAAAATTAATTATATTAAATTTATGGATAATATTTTTTTAAATAAATATTACCATTTTTTAAATCATGAAATAACAATATCCTATGGTGAACATGTAGTATTTTTCTGAGAAGTTTAATTTTCTGATGAATAGTGAAAAATGTTGCTCTTATTATAAAACTACAATTTACATCAAATCATTTAAAAAGATAAATTATATATTAATTTTTTTTAGAAAATTATTTCAATTATATATATATATTAACCAATTTTATTTATTTTAAATCATATCCATTTTCAATTTTGATATACAATAATTGAAAACATTCAACCATTTTCACTTTCAAAAGATGTTTTCTCATTGTGTCTATGAGATTAGTTGTATATTAAATTCATCCATCTATGATAATGGAATCCAGAAAAATGTATTCTATATTTGGTATATAAACAATTTCTATTATCTTATATAGTAAAATTAAATTTTATAGAATTTTATTAGTGAATTAATTTAAAATAAATTACATTGATTAAGTTAAAATGGTTTTATTAATTACATAAAATAAAATTATAAACCCAAAAATAACCAAAAAAGTTTAAAAAAAACAATAAAATTTAAATATTTTGACCAAGTCATGTATAATTCTATAGTCTAATTTTTTAATCCTTGTTACGTGAGAAAAAACATGGTTAGATTTTACTCATTCAAAAAATTACATTTCTGCCACTCACCTAACTTATAAAAATCCACCCATGTCCTCTCATCCACACACGTTAAAAGAAAATAAATTGGAATATACCCTCCCAAATAAATTCTACAATACTCTACACATATAATATAATACTTGGTTTTGTCTGAAGGACACCCATGGAAGGACATGAGTGAAAATCAAAAGACGACATCTAAAATAAGGTAATGAAACCATCATCCATTTGTTTGATGAAACACTTCTTAAATAACCAATATCATTGATTTCCCATTATCTCATCAAATATATAGTTATACATATCTATTAAAAGTATACGTATGAAATTTTTATGAAACTTATATATCATATATACATATATTACATTCCATTTCACAGCGGATGTTATAACATCACTCTTGTATACAACATACTACAACCATGAATTGTGATGTGATTCATTTTCACTAAAACTTATTGTGGATGTTAATAAAAATAATTTAAATTAATATATATTATATAAATTAAATAATTACACTATTAATGACATTTATATATCAGTATAAAAGGATAATATGTCACTTTATTTTTTGTACTAAAAATGATAATGTTTTCTGTGTTACGTGTGGAGTACCACCTCCAACAAGGTGATGTAGATATTTTTCTTCACCAAATCCCATGGAATATACATATATATATATATAATTTAATTTCATGAAACAAAATTTTATTAATTTTATTATCATCGTTATGTAATGATAAAATTCTATAAATATTTTCATAATGAAGATTGAAAATTGGAAACGTTACTCATGGTCACATACAACCAACCTTCATCATGATTCTAGCATTATTAAATATTCAAAAAATAATAATTATTTCTTGTAAAAGTATAATTTATGAATAAATATGATAATTATATAATGATTATTACTCTATATTTGATTGAATAATAACATTGTTGAACTTTTTCACCCTACAAAGTTTATTTTTTATTAATTAAGGAAATGATGTCAACACTTTTGAAGTTAACATAATAGATTAAGAAATTTTATATAATATGTGAATATATAATATAAAAGTAATAGAAAACTTGAATTTTTTTCCTCATATAGTAAATAATTAACTTCAATTTTTTATTCAAGAAGATAATGATCGAATGAGATTATTCAGACTCGAGGTAAGTGACTTCATCTAAAAATATGAATGTTTGGAACATAACATATATTATGTGACGCCACGACCCCAGTTACCCATTGTTTTTTCATTATTATATATCATTGGCATGATAACAAAAAAGATCAAATCTCGAAATATCGATTAGTTTAGTTTCCTTGGAATAATTAGATACATTCATAATGTTTACATTACATCATAAAGTGAAAACAACAACAACAACAACTTGTCTTCATAATCCACACTCATATCCCCTCATACTATCCCTATAGGTCATTCATAAATTACTTCTTCACATCCTGTAAAAAATAAAACATTGAAAGGGGTGAGCTCAGATGCTCAGTAAGGATAACAATATAGCGGAATCCTTCATAAATAAGCATAAACATTTAAGGCAATGTATAACTGAATGAAAAGACTTTTAAACATGGACAACAACATAATCTGTCAAAGATAAAATGAAATAATTCCATTTAGTTATTCACATGGATATTCTACTAGTCGAATAATCACATGCAATATCAATAACCACTTTTTTAATGATGGAATGCAAATGCCAGACTATCATAACCACATAGCTAAGGCCTCGTTCCAAGACTACAAATAAGATTTTTTCAATGCCTTTTTCCAAGACACTAGATTGTCTCATGATACCTACCGATTCATCGAGGAGCTATATCGGGCTCCACCCTTCACATATTAAGTCCAATGCATTCCTCATATGAACAGGTTTAAACATAACATAAACATCCGTATTAAAACTAGCATACGAAATGTCAATACTCTTACCATAAACCATGAATGGTATAAAAATAACACATCCACAGTCAAACATATCACAAAACATTAATTAATATATGTAAGTTTTGTATCATCATAATTAAACTTCAAATAAGCTTAAAATCCATCAAAAGATGTTAACATAGAAAATATTCTTATAAGCTTGTATGGTAAGCTTTGATGATTTTATAATAGAGGAAATAGCCACACCTGTTGTATAAGTTAAAAAAGACATTCTTACCTTAATTCTGTCGAAAAGGATAAAAAGCACCTTGTTTGGAAAATGATAGAAAGATTCCTTTATAAACTTCGTATAAAAGGTCAAAAAGAGTATAAATGACTTTATACCATAGTATTTAAAATATTAAGAAAGATTTGAAATACATTTTTAAGAATCATGGATGTGGATGATAAAGAGGTCCCAGTATATAATCATGTATAAACAACCTCGGATAATGAAGAGATTGTGAAATAAAACCTTTCCATCTACTTTTCCTTAGTCGATGGTATGTTAAACTTCTGTATAATAGCTAAAACATTATTATAAAGTTATAAAAGAACCATATACATAATTATGATATCATATATGATCTTTTATTAATGCTTTGGTAATAATATATTAGTATTATCGTCGTTTAGGGTGTTAACTAAATCGTTTTCTTTTATATGTTCTGTTACATAAGGCATGTTTTTTATGGATAGGTTGTATTTTATTCATATCCATAATGATATCAAGTCCTAAAAAATTATTTTTAATCAAAAATGATTATTATACTTGAATGGATATGATGTGGAATGAATCTCATTGCGTTGGTGGAGACAGTAGTCCGTACGTACGCACGAACGACAATATCATTCTTTTTATATTAAAATAATAAATATTTGGATAGTATATCATATATATAGAATCATTATAATGTTATATTTATTATTTAAATGAATTTTACATCATTATCATACCAATATAAATAATAATATATTGGATAACAATTACATCACGACGTGGAGATGGTAGGTTGTACGTACGCACGTATAGTGACATGTCATTCAAGGGATGAGTAGAATAATTAATTTTTTTGGTCCATATTTATAATAACATCATAGTAAATAGAATATACTGGTGTTATTATTTTATAATGGAAATAACAAGGAATGAAGAAGTTGAAGAAGAAATGAACTTGAAAAAGGGTGGTGAAATCATTACCTCTTCTTCAGGTTCTTCCTTTTGATTTGATCAAAAGGGCTCATTAAGATGGATTTCTGGTCAAACTAAGCCCTCTAGGTTAAAGTGAGAAAATTTGAGAGAGTATTTGGGTATGTTTTGGCCGAGGTAAAAGGCTTTAAATGTGTGAATTATTGACAAGGGAGTTTCCCTTTTATAATAGGGGTGAGGGGCACCTTTGTAAAAGCTAGAAATATTATTTTATAATAAATTCATATTCAGTTTCTAACGACTTTAAAGTAGATTATTCAAAGTATAAGGTGGGGATGGGTCGAAATAATTTAAACCAATAGAATTTAGATAGGTTTGGGTTATTATATTAACATTATATTTTAGTTTTAACACTTAGTTAATTAGTTTGACATTTACCATGTCACGTTGTATTTTTATATTATATAGTTAATAAACATAATATAAACATCCAACCTACCTCCAAGTGGTCCATTAATGATACATCTATCATTATATAAGTATCTTGGGCGATCCTTAGATTTTTAAGAATTGAATATCAATTAATAATATAATTTTTTTATAAATCTTTTATGTCAATTTTGACACTATTTGGTATTTGATTTTTGTGAAAATCATAACAGAATTATTACTTCTAAAAAAAATAATAAAATCAAAACTAACATGTCATATTAACCTATAAAATTAGTGGAATTCATAAAATGTCTCATATTACATTTATTTGGGTATTTATATTATCAATTATTTTAATATTTCCTTATTTATGTAATTACTGCATCACCATTGTGTCATAAATAAAATAAATTATTTCATGTCTAAAAATTATAAATATAATATAATTATGTAGTAAATAATTGTATCTTTTTAATTAATATTTACAATCTAAATTATCTTATGTATAACCCTATATAAAAAATGTTTTAGTAATTAAACAATGATTTTAACTCTTTTAACTCTTCTTTGAATTAAATAATTATAAAAGTCTTAATCTAATCCATGTGGACGTAAATGATAATATTTTATTCCTAAGGTTGTTTTTGGTCGATATACACTTGTCCAATAGAATTATGACATGAATTAGGATAATATTAATATCATTTTTCCCTTAATTATCATATTTACTTTTAACCGTGGTAAATAAATGTAAATAGTTACTATTCACCAAAAATTATTTTTATCTTATTGAACCACATTTTACTCCTTGATATTAACCGGGTCTCTTGGATTTTTTAAATTCCACTCACAGAAGTGGTAAAATTATGTTTTATGTGAATATTCAAGTTCTCCAAGTAGGTGGGTAAAAGATTGTGAAAATTTCAATAAAAAAATTTTCAGCCTAAAATTATTATAAACTGACTCCAATGAATTAAATTGATCTTATATAGGTATTACGTATCTATTTTGACCTAAAATAAATTTAAATAAAATAAATAATTATTTAAATAAAATGTCGGTTTTAACTAATAACTTAGTGTTTTTCACTATTCATAAAAAATTGAATGTTTTCAGAAAAATACCAAAAAATTCACCCTAGGATAATTTCGATATTTTGAATCCAAAAATGAAGTCCAGTTTGAATGATAAAATTTATAAAATTTTAAAAAGTGGGTATCACTATTCATAACTGCAAGTTTGATTGGTTGCAGTGTGTGTTAGAACTCGATGTTGCGTGCAACACATGCTACCGTATTATTCAAAGAGAAGCGTATCGTGGAAGCAGGGGTTGTTACATTCTCCCCTCCTTCAAATAATTTTGTCCTCAAAATTTATCAAAAATTACTGTATAAAAATACTCGGTTGATTCTTTATCATATGTTCCTCGGGGTCCCATGTTGCCTCTTCAATCTTATGGTTTCTCCATAGAACTTTTATTAGACAAGTCGTCCAGTTTCTCAGCACATGTTCTCTGGTATCAAGAATCCTGATGGTCTCTTTGCAATAAGACAGATCATGTTCTAGTTCTAATCCCTAGTAAGTGAGTACATGCGTTGGGTCAGGCATGTATTTCCTCAACAGTGATACGTGGAACACATCATGAACTTTTCAGAGACTTGGCAGCATTGAAAAACGGTAACCTACATCCCCAATTCATTCTAGAATTTCGAAAGGTCCAATGTACCTGGGACTCAATTTACCCTTCTTACCAAAACGTATAATTACCTTCCATGGATATACCTTCAAGAAAACATGATCTCCTACTTGAAATTCTAAATCCTTCCATCGATTACAAGCATATCTCTTCTGCCAACATTGAGCTACTTTGATGTGGTTTTGGATTACCTTCATCTTTTCAATCGTTTCCTCCACCAGTTTTGGACCTAAAATTTTTCTTTCACCAATTTCATCCAACCAGGTTGGTGTATGACATCTCTTTCTGTATAACGCTTCATATGATGCCATCATAATACTTGAATGGATGCTATTGTTATAGGAAAATTCTACCATAGGTAAATATTGATCTCACATACCCTGAAAGTCATGTGAGCAAGATCTCAACATGTCTTCTAAGGTTTTAATAGTCCGTTCCGATTGTCCATCTGTTTGAGGGTGCTAAGCAGTGCTCAAATGAAGTTCAGTATCAAAGGCCTTCTGAAGACTCTTCCAGAATCTCGATGTAAAATGGGGATATCGATTCGAAACAATCGATAGGGGTACTCCATGAAGTCTCACAACTTCATTAATATATAGTCTTGCTAGAAATTAAAGTGGTAAATCTTCCCTTATAACAAGAAAATGTGTTGAAGGTATGGGAAGAGGTTGCAATACTCCAACAAGTTGTTGCCTCCCATATTTCACTTGTTGAGAAACCATAAATCTTGACACAAAATCAGAAATCTCCCTCTTCATGTTGTCCCACCAAAAATGTTCCATCATATCTCTATACATTTTGGTTCTCCTAATGTGTATAGAGAAATTGGAACTGTGAGCATCATTAAGAAATTCCCTTCATAGATCAGGTATATCAGGAATAGAGAGCCTCTTCCCAAATTTCAAAATTCCAACTTCATACACAAAGTTTCTCAATCTCCCAGCATTCATAGCTTTAATATTCTTTTAAAATTATTCATCATCAGTCTATGAACTCTTAATCCTTCTTAGTAAAGATGGTTTGAAAACCATTTGAAAAATCATTGATGTTTCACCTTCCATGGTTATTCCCATGTCCATCTTCACTAGATCCATGAAAATTGGATCCCTTTCAATTCTCATATTGTTCAAAACACCATGATATTTTCTTATCAAAGCATATGCCATCTTTTTTTCCTTCCCTGGGTGGTAGTTTATCATGCAATAATAATCATTGAGTAATTCAAGCCATTTCCTTTGCCACATGATGAGTTCTTTTTTGTGAGAAAATATACTTCAAACTCTTCTGATGAGTATAAATCTCTCATTTTTAACCATAGAGGTAGTGTCTCTATATATTCAAAGCAATGATCACAACTGCTAACTTGAGATCATGAGTATGATAGTTTTTCTCATGAATTCTCAATTGTCGTGATGCATAGGCAATAACCCTATCATACTGCATAAGGAAACAACCAAGTCCTTTCTTCGATGCATCACTATAAATAATGAACCCATCATTCCCCGATGGTAGAGTCAATATATGAACATTGACTAATCTTCTCTTTAGTTCTTAAAAAAATTCTTTAAAATCTTTTTTCCAAAGAAATTTAAACCCTTTACGTGTGAGCATCGTTAATGGGTTATCCAATCAGGGAAAATTCTGGGCAAAATGTCGATAATAACATGCTAAACTAATAAAACAACGTACCTCAGTTATACTCGTCAGTGTTGGACATTATTTGATTTCCATGGTCTTATAAGGATCAACAAATATTCCATATTTGTAGACAATATGGATAAGAAAATAAATCTCAAGAAATAAGAATTCAGACTTGCTAAACAACCCATATAATTCTTGTCTTCTTAGAGTCTTTAGGATAATGCGCAAGTGATTTTAATGATCTTCATAGATTTTGGATTATACATTAATATCATCAATAAATACCACCAAAAATTCATCTAGATATTCCTTGAAAACTATATTCATTAGATCCTTGAATACAGAGGGCGCATTAGTCTGCCCAAAGGCATTACTGTAAACTCATAATGCTCATACCTGGTTCGAAATACTTCTTTCGAAATGTCTTCCTTATTTAACACACCTGATGGTATCCAGACCGAATGTCAATCTTTGAAAAGTATTAAGCTCAATACAGTTGGTCAAATAAATCATTAATGTGAGGTAGGTGATACTTTTTCTTTATTTTTATATCATTGATTTCCCTGTAGTCGATACATAACCTCGTAGAATCATCTTTCGTCTTAACAAAAATGATAGTGGATCCCCATGGAGAATCACTAGGTCGAATAAACCCCTTATTACTCAATTTATCTAGATTTTTCATTAGTTGAACTAATTCCACATTGGCCATTCTATAAGGGGTCTTTGATATAGTCCTTGATCAATTAATTAAATCAATGGAAAACTCAACTTCTTGTTCTGGAGGACTTCCTGGTAAATATTCTGGGAACACATCTCCATATTCTTTCACAATAGGTATATCCTCTATTTGAACATTCCATTCCTCACCCAAAGTCATTTCATTTTCTTCATCCACAATAATTTAATTTTGTTGAGATACTGGAAGTGGATCTAGATAAGAATTAGGTGATGATGATTCTGCTATAATGATAAGGAGTTCTTTATCATCATCATAAAAATAGTAACCTCTTTCTTCTTACAATATCATTTTGCATCATGGTCTGAAATCCAATCTATACTGAGGATTATATAAAACTAAACCATAGGTATGATGTTGAGATCAGTGGATAAAAAACATTTATGTGCTCTAATGGGGACTGATTCACAAAATTGTTTTCCAATGATACTTCCCTTAAGAGTTTTAACTGACATCTCTTTTGTTAAATAAAATTGGAAATTTCTGATTTTCATAGAAAACTAGGAAGATATGAATCATTGCGATGATCTAGAATAAAATAATTCATTTTCTAAACATGAGGATACCATTAAATTACCTTCCACCATGTCTTTCGGAGCTTCTACCTTAGCGGTAGTGATATCATAAGCTTGGCCTTGATCCCTTGTCATTTTATGTTGTACGTTCCCATGAGGCTTAGGACATTCATTGGAATAATGTCCCATCTCTCTTTGTAGTTGTATCATTGAACCTCAGTAGATTCCTTCTTCCCCATGAAATCACGACCATGGTGGAATTTTTCACCACACTTGTAACAGACTCACATTCCTTTCAAGAAAGTACCATGGTGTTTTTTCCCACATTTTCTGCAGGATGGATATTCAACTTTTCCCTTCATCCCCTTATTTCCATTTCCAGATTGATCAGTAGGTCTCTTCTTCTCTTTCTATTTTTTAAAGTCATATGACTTGGAGAATTCTTTTTCTGTCTTGATAGAACATGAGACAATGTCTTCGTACGACGAGAAGGATTGTGACACTAATGCTCGATGAAGAAATGGTTTTAACCCATAAAATAAATGATCAATCTTACTTCTTGGGATACATGTATAATCTCCAGCATATCTTGCTATCCTTTTAAAGTTAGCCTCATACTTTGTGACATTCTCATCCTCCTTTTGTCTGAGACATAGAAATTTCCTTTCCATATCTGCTAGATGGTCACGAGGAAAGTATTTTTCTAAAAAAAGATCTTTGAACTCCCTCTATTATATATTTTATACTTCATAATCCTCCTTCGTGTTTTCAATCAATGAATACCATTGATCAGCATCTCTAGTGAGGCGGTAAACTACCATGATAACTTTTTCCCATTCACTAATCCCCAAATCATGAAATATTTTCTCTAGGGAACTTATCCATTGCACAACTACCAATGGATTTGTACTCCCATTTAATGTTGGTGGCTGTTTCCTCATGAAGCAATCTAACATTGATCCTCCGCACTGTGGATCAGGGTGCTCCGTGCGGGTAATGTTATTATTCATAACCTGAGTGAGTTGTCCCAATATAGTGATAAGCTGATCAGCACCAGTTGTATCACCATATCCACTATAATTATCTTGAGCAGGCGGGAAATCCCTACATGGAGTGAGTGCATTGATACAGTTTCCATTTATTCCACTAGTGCCATTTCTAAACAATGGCATAAAATAGATCTGTTGTTGAATCAAAATAAATAATTCTGTTATTCTAAAACACATAACATAAATTGAACTATTTATGGATATAATCCATAATCATAAAAATGTTTTCTTTAGGGAATTATATACACATAAACTCTTCATAATGGTTTGTAAAGATAATGAGATTTATCCTTAGCATATCCCCTGGGAGTGCCGTAAACAAGAGTGCAGTAAGGCCCATTGTCGTGCACCAGTTCCCGTTCGAGTCTAGCACAAAGCAGTGCTTTCAAGTTTTACCCCTAGGTACATCTGTGCCAGAGCCACCTCTACCTTCTCGTATCCAGACAGGGATGTATTTCATATAAATCTCAAAAAATATCTACACTACCAAAATTCTAGGAAGTTCTTCTATACTAATCCCCAAATTCAATCTTAGGTCTATGTGCTCTAATCAGAGTTTATCTAAATATAGCTTCCAAAGATTGTACTAAACTTCCTCTGATACCCACTATAACGCCCTGAACCCAGTTACCCAGAGTCAGTTCATTATTACATAACATTGGCATGATCACAAGAAAGATCAAATCTCAAATGATCGATTAGTTTAGTAGCCCTTAAATAACTATATACATTTATATAGTTTAGATTACATCATAAAGTGAAAACTACTACAAAAAAATCTTGACTTCATAATCCAGACTCATATCCAATCATACTATCCCTGCAGGTCATTCATAAATTACTTCTTCACATCCTGGGAAAAATAGAACATTGAAAGGGGAGACCTCAGATGCTATGTAAGGATAACAATATAGTGGAAACTTTCATAAATAAACATAAAATTTAAGGCAATGTATAACTAAAAAATAAGCCTTTTAAAATTGAACCTCAGCATAATATGGAAAATTTAAAATGAAATAATTCCATTTACATATTCATATAGATATTCTACTAGTCAAATAATCATAGGCAATATCAATAACCCCTTTCATAATGATGGAATGCATAATGCCAGACTATCATAACCACAAAACCAAGGCCTCGTGCCAAGACTACAAATAAGATTTTTTCATGGCCTTGTGCCAAGACACTAATTTGTCTCATGAGACCTACCGATGCATAGAGGAGCTATAGTGGGATCCACCCGTCACTTATTATGTCCAATACATTCCTCATATGAATAGGTAAAAACATAACATAAACATTTGTATTAAAACTAGCATATGAAAGGTCAATACATTCACAATAAACCATGAATGGTATAACAATAACACATCCATGGTCAAACATATCAAAAAACCTTTAATAATATATGGATGTTTTGTATCATAATAATTAAACTTCACATATTCTTAAAATCAATCCAAGGATGTTGACATAGATGAAATCAATACAATTTGGGAGAAATATCATTTTTTTAAATCATTTAAATGTATCATAATTATAAAATAAAACATTTACATTGGAAATATTCTTATAATCTTGTAAGGGAATCTTTGACGATTTTATAACGGTGTAAAATAGTCACACCCACTGTATAAGTTAAAAAATAAAATCTTACCTTAATTCTGTCGAAAATGTTAAAAAGGACCTTGTTTGGAAAACAACAGAAAGATTCATTTATAAACTGCTTATAAAAAGTCAAAAAGGATATAAATGGATTTATACCGTAGTATTTAAAATAGTAAGAAAAATTTGAAATAAATTTTTAGGAAACATTGATGTGGAAGATAAAGAGGTCCTAGTAGATAATCGCGTATAAACAACATCGGATAATGAAGAGATTGTGAAATAAACCCTTACCTTGTACTTTTCCTTAGTCGATGGTATGTTAACCTCCTGTATAATATTTAAAACATTGTTATTATGTTATAAAAAAACCATATCCATAATTATGATATCATATATGATCTTCTATTAAAACTTTGTTAAGAATATTTTAGTATTATCGGCGTTTCGGGTGTTAACTTAATCGTTTTCTTTTATATGTTTTGTTACACAAGGCATGTTTGTTATGGACAGGTTGTATTTTATTCATATCCATAATGATATCAAGTCCTTAAACATTATTTTTAAACATAAAATGAGAATTATATTTTAATGGATATGATAGGGAATGAATCTCATCGCGTTCGTGGAGATGGTAGTCCTTACGTACGCACGAGCGAAAATATCATTCTTTTTATGTTAAAATAATATTCAATTGGATGGTATATCATATATACAGAATCATTATAATTTTATATTTATTATTTAAATGAATTATACATCATTATTATACCCACATAAATAATAATATATTGAATAACAATTACACCACGACGTGGAGACGGTAGGCCGTACGTACACACGTATGGTGACATGTCATTCAAGGGATGGATAGAATAATGAATTTGGTTGTTCCATAATTATAATAAAGTGAAAATATATAGAATATACTGGTGATATTATTTTATAAAGTAAATAACAAAGAAATAATAAGTTGATGAAGAAATTAACATGAAAAAGGGTGGTGAAAACATTACCTCTTCTTGAGGTTCTTCCCTTTGATTTGATCAAAACGGCTCCATAGGTTGGCTTTCTAGTCAATGTAATGCCTCTAGGTTGAAGTGAGGGAAGTTGAGAGATTATTTGTCCCGTGTTTGGTCGAGCCAAAAGTCTTTAAATTTGTGAATTAGTGACAAGGGGGTGCCCTTTTATAAGAGGGGTGAGGGGCACCTTTGGAAAAGTTATAAATATTATTATATAATAAATTCATATTCTGTTTCTAATGGATAAAAAGTGGTTTATTCAAAGTATAATGTGGGGATTGGTCGAAATACTTTCAGCAAATATATTTTAGATTGGTCTGGGTTATTATATTAACCTTATCTTTTATTTTGAACTCTTAGTTAATTAGTTTGACATTTACCATGTCACATTGTATTTTTTTATTATATAGTTAATAATCTTACTATATACATTCAAGAGACCCACATGTGGTCCATTAATGATACACCTATCATTATATAGGTCTCTTGGTCGAACATTATATTTTAAAGAATTAAATATCAATTAATATTATAATATTTGTTTTAAAAACTCTTTTATGTCAATTTTGACACTATTGGTATTTGATTTTTGTGAAAATAATAACAACATTATTACTTCAAAAAAACATAGATAAATCAATTATAAAATTTCATATTAACCTATAAAATTAGGTTAATTCATAAAAAGTCTTAAATTACATTTATTTTGGTATTTATATTCTCAATTATTTTAATATTTCATTAATTATGTAATTACAGCATCACCATTGTGTCATAAATAAATTAAATTATTTAATGTCAAAAAATTAAAAATAAAATACCATTATGTAGGAAATATTTTTATCTTTCTAATTAATATTTTAAATCTAATTTATCTTATGAATAACACTATATTAAAAACTGTTTTATTAATTAAACATTGATTTTAACTCTTTTAACTCCTCTTTGAATTAAATAATAATAAGTGTCCTAATATAATCCATGTGGACATAAATTATAATATTTTATTCCTATTGTTGTTTATGGTCGAGATACACTTGTCCAATAGTGTTAGGACATGTGTTAGGTTAATTTTAATATCATTTTTCTCTTAATTATCCTATTTACTTTTAACCGTGGTAAATTAAAGTAAAAATTTTATATTCATTGAAAATTATTATTATCTTATTGAACCATATTTTACTTCTTGATATTAACCGTGTCTCTCAGATTCTCAAAATTCCACTCACGGAAGTGGTAAAATTATTTTTTATGTGAATTTACAAATTCTCATAGGAGGTGGGTAAAAGGCGGTGAAAAGATAAATAAAATTTTTATATGTCTAAAATTATTATAAACTAACTCCACTGAATTACATTTAACATATATAGGTATTACGTATCTATTTTTACATAAAATAAATTTAAATAATATATATAATTATTTAAATAAAAAGTCAGTTTTTAATTAATAACTCAGTGTTTTTCACTATTCATCAAAAATTGACTGTTTTCAGAAAAATAAAAAAATTCAACCTAGGTTAAATTCGATATTTCAAATCCAAAAATGAAGTCCATTTTGAAAGATAAAATTTATATAATTTTAAAAAGTGGGTATTAATATATATAACGTCTAGTTTTATTGGTTGTGGTGTGTGTTAGAACTCAAAGTTGCGTACAACACACGCTACTGTATTATTCAAAGAGAAGCGTACTGTGGAAGCATAGGGTGTTACATATTATGATGTGTATATAGTACCTAGATGAAATTTTAATTCTTGAAATTACTTTTTATCTTGTTATTTAATATTTTTTATATGTTATTATTTCATAGTCTTGACGATAAAAATGATTCCAAATTTCTATGTGACAATTTGCATTAAAAATTAAATTTTAAATGTTTAAATATTTTCCCTCAAAATACGTATCCATTGTTTAATTTTATGTGATTATTTATTCATATGTAAATTAATAATGAAGGGAAATATAATTTTATTTTAATTTTTATCCAATTTTTTTATAAAATGAATCTTTCTACGTTTTTCATTTGAAAAGTTTGAGATTGTATATAAACCGTAAAAGGAATTATCTTTTAAAACATATACAATGAAAAACAAATTCATCTATATTGAACATTATATGATATATTTCTTATTTGACAATAAATCATTAATTATTCATAGAAAAATAGTACTTATAACATTGAGGGTATTTTTGGTAATGAACATTTATTCTTAAATGGAATTTGTATTTCAATATCGTTAAATGTTTTCTATGGGATGTGAATGGTATTTTAATAGAAAAATGTTGAATTTTTAATGATTTTAAGTGTTCATTTTTTTTATATTTCATTGACAATTTATATAGTGAATGTTGGTTATTTTATAAACAATGTGTGAATGGTAATTTTAAAAAACAAAAATCGGTGGGTCTATGAGACCCACCCAAATGCATTGGGAGTAAAAGTTGTCTGTAGGGTTATCCCATTTGTAAGATTGACATGTATGGAAGTGGAATATATAGTAATTCTTTTTATAAGAGTGTCATGAATAATTTTTTCCCACGATACATAGATGAAATTAAGTATACATTTTAAATGATATATGTATCCTAAATAAATTTTTTTTTAAAATAATAATATCTTATACAAATAAAAAATATATAAGATCTAAAAAATGTACCCCATAAAAAACGATCCTTACATTAGTCAGCTATGAGACCAATTAAGATGAGAAAAATTAAAACATGACAAAAAATATAAAATAGAAATAATAAAATGAAATAACATTGATCACCCAAATCTATTAGAATCATTACCCAATGTCAAACACTATAGAATTGAATAAAAATATTTTGAAACCAATAAACATATTTTCATATAGAAATATAACCTTAGAAGTAATTGTAGTCAATATTGTTTGAATGAATTAATTAATATTTATAGTTTATAAAGGGAAATGTTACTATTAGTATTTGAATGTCATATAACCATTGGTAAAATATGAATATTGTTCAATATAATCATTGATTAATATTACCATTCAAAACTATACCAATTGGTGATAATTTTACTATTATAATTAGTTTTTATATATAATAATGACATTGAATATAGATTAAAAAAGAAGAAATTGTGTCCTCATATAGTTGATTCGTTCTATTTGAATCCTATTTATCTGAACATTGGAGTTATGTAGTGTAATTGGGTTTCAACGTTGAACTAGACCATGAAGAGCTACAATATTTTAAGCGTGAACAAAACCTCATATATGAGAAGTTCATGTAAGGGGATATTTCATGTTAATAATGTTAGAAAATCCACCCTATAAAACTACCACAATCAAAATCCTTTCCATTTAGACATATACAAGTGTAATAAGGTATTAAATTTCCAGGACAAAGTTAGATTTTGTGTATTTTTTTATATAAAATTTTTATTCCATATAATTATTTAGGATGAGTTTATCTTTAATAAAATAATTTTTTAATTGACAAAATTTTGATAAGTTTATTACGGGAAAAAAATACATAATTTATTTTTTTGAATAGTAAAAATTATATTATAACCCATAGTATTTTGAATATTATTTGTTTTAATGAAAAATTATTGAAAATAAAACATACTTTAATATAAATGATAAAAAAATTAATGTCTTAGGGAATAAGAAATGTTTAAAAAATTTTAAGCGACCTAAAAGATATATTTTTAAATAAGATATAAATTTTATTTTTGAAAGATAAATGTCTCATACTTAGTGGATTATTATTAAAAAATAAAAATTATATTTGAAATTAACACATCAAAAAAATATCATTAATTTATGAGAATTTAATACAATACATTATTTTCCATTAATATTAGATATACATTTCTAGGTTTGTAAATGCTTTTTGAATGTATATATATTTTATAATAATGAAATACTTAATTAAAAACAATCCATGATTTTTTTTTAATTTTTTTATTAATTATTTTAATTTTTTTAAACAATTTCAAATGTTATAGGTGACATTGTATTTTCTAAAATTGAAAATTTAATTTTTCTCGAATTTACATTAAATAAAATTTACTTTTACATTCCAAAATTACTATTAAACATTGAGTTCAATACTAGTAGATTAAAATTCCTTAAATTTTAACTCAAATTTCCCAAAAAAACAAAAAATTGGGGTTATGATAATAGATTTTATTTTTCAACATCCTAGATTTACAATATCAATATTTGGAGATTATTAATCAATTCTTCCTCTTTTTCTATAATTACCTAACCCTTTCAACCTTACCCTTCACTCCTAATCAATCCTCCATATTTTTCTTGTGATTTACATCCCAATTAGTCCCCAATGGAGTCTTTATACACACTAAGGTTCCAAACCTTGAGATTTAAGAGAAAATATTCAATTTATGTGAAATATCCACTCCTATTTCCATTAATGACCCATTATTATGTGTTCTGTCCTCTAACTACAAAAAAATATCATTTTTAACTTTGAATCAACTCTTCACTATTACTATAATCTTTTATCAATGGGGGGGGGATTCTTTATCCCTTAGGGTAGATTTTTCATAAGTAACGTTTTATACCTATCTAGCTACCAATTTACTTCTCATGTTTATCTCTTTTAGATGATATATTATCATTTAGTTTTTTTTGAATACCCAATCATATTCCAATTTAATGGGCATTAACCTTATTTTAAAATTAATTATTAATTTGGGTATTTAAATATAAGAAATATACATTTTCTATTCATAGGATAATAATAACCTAATTATCATGTATTTATTAACTTTTTTAAGAAATTAATTCTATTCAAAATCCCAACATCTATACTGCAAGGGTTTTTAATAAAATGATTCATTGAATCTATGTGGATCGCATTAACTATTATGTCGGAATGGTTCACCATTATTGTGCTTCCATCATTGTGTAATGAATTTATTCTCCAGAGATGATATATTTTAAGATTCCATAGGGAATAACATTGGTAATTCTCATTTACTAAACCATGGTGATAAACCATGGTTAATGCATATAGATTCGTCGTTTAAATGTTGTAGCCTCATTTCCATGTAATTAATCATGAAATTTCTTATTATATTTCTATTTATATTTCATTATTTTAATGACTCATGTTATTATTTTTATGTCCCATGATCACATGTATTATGTGTCTCTTAATTATTCTGTTATTTGGCTTCATGGTCACCCTTTTCCCTTGATGCATGTCCCAAGGAGTGGTGATTCAGTAAAACTAACCCTGTGTGACCCCATGAAGATTTAATTCATGTTTAACAAAGGATAACTTTATGTTTTCATGTTTATGTTACTAATTTTCAGGAGGCTAATCATTAATTTATCATTTATAGTATTCTATGTATTGAAATGACTATGTAATAGAAAGTAAGTATTATATAGTTTATATCAATGGAAGATTAAGTTATTTTTTTAAATAAAGACATAAAAAATTATTATAAAGACTACGGGTAAGTCTAAATATATGAAATCATCCTAGTATTATGTTCATTACAATATTAGTGGTTTCTATGAAAATAAATTTTTTTCTGCATACTATAAGTCTATGTGGATATACCATATATTTACCTAGGGATTACACCATAAAACACCACATTGATGTAGACTCTATTGGGGACAATTCATGATAATAATCATTTTTGTACACCCAGTTTGACACTAATGAAGGAAATGTTTGATTTATCAAATAAATTTTATTAACCAGTGTAAAGGATATATATAAAATTTAATTGCTATTATAGAGATTAAAATATATTTATAAAATATTATTTTCACATAAACTATAATTATAATTATAAATTTTATGAAATCCACAATTGTAATAATATGTTTTTATTCTTTTAAAAAAATTATGTGTAATAGGATGAACCACATAAATGATGATTTCAACAGACGATGAACTAATTTAATTCCAATAGAAGATGTAAATGAATAATTATGAGGATTATGATTTAACAAAACAATGTAATGAAAAATAACTTGAATCATGTAAATAGACCAGATTCACCTCTATATAAACAATATTCTATGGATCCCTTCTTGCGTCAACAATCACCTTCTATGAGTGGATCCATAAATCGATTGATTTCTGAACAATTGATTAGTTCTATTGAAAATATATTTTCTATACTCCATAGATTGGAGATTTATATATTCATCCCTGCGACATATAATTTATTAGGAGAAGATGATCATTGTTGGATACTTATTAAATACATGAATTAAATAAGAGAAATAAATTCATTAGAGTGAGAGCAGATTAGGGGAATATTGTTCAATTAATATTACCCCATTTTATGTCTTCAAATATGAAGATGTAATTCATAAATTAGATTATTAATTAAAATTAATTAGGTGGAAAATTTAAATGAAATATACAAGTCGTTATCATTACTCCTCTAACATTATTCTAGATCCAAATGAAATGGTTGATAGATTCATCGATGGGATCAAACCTCATATGAGGAGGAATTTATAAAATATATATTAAGAACACTATGAGGAGATTCTGAAGAGTTATATGAAGTTTGAAAAGGAGTATGTAGTGACATAATGGTGACATTGGTCAAATGAAAATATCAGAGAAATAGATCCATACTAATGGATGGTCATTGAGTATTGAAGATGAGTAAATAAAGTACGACATCAATCATGAAATAATTGAGGGAATAATAATTTGGGAACTAAATTTTTGGGAGTGGAAAGTGATAAAAGTTTGTAAGATATGTCAATATATCTCTGAACAATCGTGGGGAGGTGATGCCTTCACTTCACTTCAATAATGAAAACTGGAAGATGGTTAAGGCCCAACCGGGTGTTCAATTCATCATGTGTGGAAATATATTACACATTATTAATCAATGTCCAAATTAGAATACATTAGAAAGAATTCCCAATAAACATCATAATAGGAAAAGGTATAAGGGTTATTCATTTTCTATCTGGACATATTAAGTAGAGTTTCCAAATGTGATTGTTGAAGATAAACTCAATGTGCTGTCAAAATTTGATAGCAATTTCTTTTATTCTAGATAGATGCATTCCATTAAATCATACAAGTTTGAAATGAATATAGAGTCAATCACTAAAAAACATGAACTAGTTTTATTATTAAAAAATCCTTGAGGTTTTATTCAATTATAAAAAATGTATAGAAACTATATTGTTATTTTTTGTGATAAGAATCACATCGAAAATCAGGTACTCATTCCAATGGTGGAATTAAATAATGTACAATATAAGGAATATATCTCAAATTACAATGATAATATCAATCATAGATTAAACAAAATATTATTTTTCTTGAATGGGTAATGTATAGTTATTTTTAATGGAGTTAAATCAAGGCCAACGATTTTTATATAAGAACCTCAAATATCCTTCTAAATGGAGATAATCGGTGAATATATTGATAAAGATGATTGTTTAATGATATAAAATGTCCCAAGAAATTTAGAATACATTGATGTATATCTTAATGAGTTAAATGGACCAACCATGGAAAGATAGATAGAGTTATCCATTACATTGATACATAGATCCAAACTAATTTTATAGAGACTATATTGTATGTAAAATATAGATTTAGAGGAATGATATAAAAAAATTCAAGATAATTTGTATAATGTATTTATCTGACATAGTGTTTCATCATGGGAGTGACTTGTTCCCTTTGAAAAGCCGTATGTATGAATGTGTTTGGGAATTGATTATATTGAACTCAATGAGATCATGTTGATGAAAATATACCAATAACCAAGGATTGATAATAACTTCTACCATCTATATGAGGATTAATTCTTCTCTAATATTTAACTCACATATGGGCATCATTAATTGTGGGTGAATAAATATAATATTTAAACAACATCCTTACAAATAAGAAATTTTCATTATGAGTTTGTTTTTATTCCCACCATATTCAATTATTCTCCCAATATATTTATGCATTATGAAAATTCAGTCTTTAAGGAATAGAATGATAAATTTGTTGTACATTTCATTGAGGTTATTCAGATATATTCCTAGAGTAATGTGGATTATGATGACCAGATTTGGGTTATTTTGAATACAAAAAGGAAGTAGAATATAGTTTAAAAATTAATGAAATATATTTTTTGGTTACAAAATTTTTCATTCCTAGGGAACATTGTTATCAATGAAGAAATATCATTTCAGCCATCCATGAAAAAGGCTTATTATGAGTGGTATTTCCCTATAACAATAACTGAGATTCATATATTCCTCAGTTTGAAAAATAAATATAAGAATTTTGTCAAGAAAATTAAAGACATTATAATCCATATACAAATTTAACATGGTAAGGGATTTTTTAATCTAGATAAACACGAATAATAATGTTTCTGTGAACTAATGAAGAGATAGGTTACATCACCTTTTTAAACACTACCCTCTTTTGGAGAAGGTTTTATTTATATACAATGATATATATCTAAAATATATTAGGTGTTTCCTCATAAAAAATGGTGAGGTGTTATCTTATGCATCTCGACAGTTGAAGCCTTGTGAGTATAATTATCATATTCATGACCTGGATAAATTTTCAATTATTTTTTTTCTAAAAATATGGAGGCACTATATTTATGGTAAAAAATACGATATATAAACAGAACAAAAAATCTTGCATTATATATACCTAATAAAGGAATTTAACATCATAAAATGATATTACTATATCTTCATAAAGATTAAAAATTATCAACTCATTATCACCCCTAAAAAGAGAAAAATGTTAAGGATGCCTTAATTATTAAAATAGCATATTTTCATAGAAATGATAAGGATTATATAACATCCATTGATTATTTTCCTAGTAAGGATGTAAAATTGAATCATTAGTGACGGGACATAAAAAATACAATCTGAAATGATTTTTCAACCATCACTAAAAGATAAGATCAAGAGTGAAAAAAAGAGAACATCCAATGATAAAAAAGAAGATAATTGATGTGAAAAATGGGAAGTTTCCAAACATCAATATTGGTAACAAAGATGAGTTGATATGTTTTACAATGTTATGTGTCCCATCTATCCCACAGATAAAGAAGGATTTGATGGATGATGCTCATAACTCTACACTCTCTATAAATCAGGGAATCACTAAAATGTATAGGGGAATTTATAATTGTTATTTGTGGGATAATATGAATATGGATAATTCTGATAACATTGTATGGTTCTTTTTATAATAGTTTTGAAGGTAGAGAGATCATGTCCAATGGTGGTATTGAAACCACTACCCATAGGAACATGTTAGTGAGAAAATATATATGAAAATTGATCATCTATTAAGGTATAGATCTTTATTTCATGTCGTTTTAAGAAAAAAGGATGATTTGGAATTTAAATTAGTACATTCATTATACTATTGAGTACACACCGGGTAACCAGTTTCCACGCAAAACTATGTACAGTCTGTGTAACAGCGGAGTACATGGTAGTGTATTTTCTCTGGGAGCCTGCCTAATGCCGTGGCCGGTTGGGGGTAGTACATGACATGTACATTAAATTAACACAATGTGTAATTTTATATTTAATTGATTAATCAGACTCGGGTTGGGTCTCATCTCCAAAATGATTTTATTCATCCCATTTCTTTTACAGGATAGAAATGTATGGATGCAGATCATCGAGATCCTCCCCTTACTCCATCTTAGCTCTGATTGAGACATCACTGGGTGCATTATATTCTCACTGGTGAGTGCTCTATTTCCATATATCGTCTCTTCCTTATTTCTTCTCTCTCATGAGTTATCGAGGGATGAATGTTTTTAATAATTTTGTAGATCTATGGCATTGTAGGACTATTAAAGGGTCAAGGTTCATTATTTCTCAACATACAACATCCAGGTAGGTGGTTTGTGCCTTTCCACAATTGTATTTTGATTGTATATGCATAATGTTTAAAGTACCCATGTAGGGATATTTCATATTTTGGATTTGACAATTTTTATTACCTTATATGATATAATTGATGGATTGTGGTGTTATTCATAGGAATAAGAATGTTTAACCCTATTTATGGGACAACACATTAGTGTGTTCCCTTGTTTGATGTTATTGGCCATTCATCCTAGGTTACCTATGAAGAATACCATATTTCCATGCAGTGTGTTGTTTAGGATGTAGCTGATTGGTTATATGTGATGAATTTTTTTAATTTTTATTAATGTTGATCCATGTAATATTTTGGATTTCATGTATAGAATTTAATGAAGGTTTTATGATCATGGATCTTCCAATGGACTGTGAGAACCTTGGACCTTGGAAACTATGGGGGTTATCATGTTTATTTCCAAAGGACCATGAGATCCTTGGTGTAGATTTTTACCTAGGGTGTATTGACCTTGAGAGATCCCCCTCGGTCATTTATGATTATTTATGACACATTGACTCATCGATATTGACAGTGAGAGCTACCTTGAGCTCATGTAGAAATTATTGACGCCATGTGGACCTAGGGGTATTGACTTTGGGAGATTCCCATGTGGTAGTATTTTTGTTAGTGCTGTATTAAACCAATGGGGTAAGATCATGATAGATTTCCTATAGGTATGTTATGAATGATTGATTAAATTATTGGGATGTGTTACCAAGACAAAGAACAAGCTTGGAATCAAATATACCTGATTGTTTAGATGGTCTTGCGATACGTCAGTTGTTACTATTACACAGAGGGATACATAGCTTAGGAAAATCCTATGATTCATTATTTAATGGTTTGAATAATGAATAAGTGTAAATTAATTTAATTATAAGTTGTAGGATTGTTTACTATTGATCACTTCATAGTTTATTTCTTCATATGGAATATTGTTTACTATATTTATATATAAATTATAGGTTTGGAATATATCATTTGTTGTTTTCCTTCTGAGATTTTTTTTAAACCCTATATGGGTCTTGCATTTATACACAAACTGATTATTTGGATTCATGTATAGATAGTAGAAAGTACCCTTCTCCATTAGGTACTTGATTGCTGTTGGAGTTAGAGAGAATGGGAACAAGATGAGGCTTTCTATTCTGTTGGAGTTACTTCATTTCTATGCATTGGTTTTAGTATATTATTTGCAGAATTGGGACTTCTTTTCTTTCTTTCCTACACACATGTTACATATATCATATATATATTTTCTAAAGTTTTTATATTACTATCAATCCTCCGATGCTTACCTGTTGTGTGGTATTACCACTTTTTATATTGTTCACTGTTTTCTTTCTCTGTGTTACTCTTCCAATGAGGGAATTGTTTCCCCACTATCACACCCATGGACCTCACTGCTAGTTAGAAGCCTCTGGTCTTCGGGGAAATGTGGTTGAGGCTATGGGACCAACTGAGTAGGGGCACATTTTGGCGGAACCCGGAACCAGGACATTACAAAGTGGTATCATAAGAGGTTCTTTTCTTCATTGCCTTACAATTTGGTGACTATATGTTGTGATATGAATACATAGGTAGTTTTTAATGAGTTTTTCCTGGGATTAGCAATCCCGTGTAAAATAAAATTCAATTTTTCCTAGAATATTTCAATTCTACTGGTTTTTCAATTGTTACAGTTGATTTAATTTTATCATTGGGTGAAACAAAAATTTTATGATGTTATTATTTATATCAATGTGGTTATATTTCTATTGTAGTTTAATGAGATGAGATTATTACATCTCATTCATTATATAGGAACTTGTCAGAGATCACATGTAATTCATATTTTCATTCCATTATAGAATACATGCTATTTTGATAGGTCATTGGAATATATAATGTTTCATTTGGATGAATTCCAAACTTTGGTCCCTAATATGTTATGCGCCCACTTGGATTGGAATTTGGTGAGTCATGTTTTATCTTTAATTAAATTTTTTTAAGTATTGATATGAATAATGATTCCAAACATTGATTCGTAGGAGTATGTGCTATCACAGATTGAAATTTGTCATGTCATGGAAAATTTTTTTTGTTTTTAAGGGTTTCAGAGATGTTTCAGAGGCTTACTGTACAGAAACCCAGACAACACGACGTCTGAGGTTATGAACACATGCCATGTGTTCTTCTATTCTAGAAGAAACATCTTTTCTTCTGTACACACCATGTACTAGATGTAAACATTTTGTAGTTATTTAAATGTGGATATAATTGTTTGAGAATATACAAGGAGTTAGTAAACCTTGGTAGAACACATTATGTACTCAGTGTACACGTCGTTCCGTAAGGACTGTGTTACCTATGACATGGGTCGACAGGACATAACCGGTACATGTCATGTCTAGGGGGAACACAATGTGTAGTGTTACGCTAGAAGAACACTCGTGGTTTATCTATGATGAAGTACATGGGTAGGAGGGACGATTCAAGTACACACCATGTCATAGGAGGAAGACGCCATGTGTAGAGTTGTTACATCACCGAGGTTGGAAAAGGTACAATCCATCATAAATGTTGGGGAAACATGGTGTGTAGGGTTTATACACATCGTGTAACCCTTTTTTGTAAATTAAGAATGTTTCATACTTTGATCCTATCTTGAAACTCAAAATTTTCATCCTTTAAAATATTGAACTGAGGTGTGTGCTTGTCCTTGCCTAGACATGCCACCACGAAATCCTCTGATTGTACTCCAGATTTAGGGAAATGATCAGACACCAATAATGGAAGATCATGATATAAAAACATATAATCCATTTGTTCTCATTTTGTAACCAACTGTTATACCGGACATAGGTGATGATGCACAGTTCCGTGAAAGATTTTTGAGGATGTTACAGTCTTTTCAGGGAGCACTGAATCCTTCCCCGTCTATGGAAGAGCTTACATAGGTGTTCTAATAGAATCATCCTTTAAATTTTTTAGTGGATAGAGGACTATAGGATACAGATTCATGGAAGGAGTCCATTCTTGGTATCTTTGAGCATCGATAGATGACCCCATAGATGAGGGAGAATATTGAGATGTACATGTTATGTGATTCATCCAAGAAGTGGTGGTATATTTTCTCACAAGAAGGACGTCATCAAGATATGTCATGGGAAGATATTTATAATAACTTATATGATTACTTCAACCACAAGATGTTTAGGACAAATTGATCATGGTTTTTCATGCATTTGGAGTAGACCGCTCTTTTAGTGATGGGTTACTCATCCCATTTTATAGAGCATCAGTACTACAAACATGTTCTGGGAGGTTATGAGTTATCATTTTCTAGGATATTTGATGATGGTCTGAGGTATTGCATCTAATCATAGGGGAATGTATTCATTCTATGACAACCCTGCTTTTATTACAAACTTAAACATGATTTATTACATAAAACATTCACTTGATACAACATGGATGATCGAGAGGTCTAGTGTCTTTGGGGATTGGGATAATTACATAAAAACATAAAAAATGAAGTACAACATCATTATTGAAAACATCCTTTACATGACCACTACATTTCTTTGTACTTAGCATTGTAAGGGATAACCTGAGGACATGCATAAGAAAAGGGGTGAGCTATAAAGCCCAGTAAGAGAATAAACATGGAATACATGAGGAGTACAATACATGTTAGACAATAGGCTTATCAATAGAGCACAAGAGAAACATGAACATAAAGGCATGATAAATCATGATAATCATAACATGGAAATGGGGCAACAACACTTAACATGGAATTAGCATTAGCCAAGGCTCATTTCACATAGAGCATGAGTAAATCATTATTGCACATGAAGCATGAGTAAACTATTGTTGAAATTGAATTAGCATGATTCAACACTCATTTCACAAGACTTATCATGATACTATACTTTACCCAATGCATTGGAGTTCTATAAGGCCCCACCCTTCTTACATATTTCATTTCATGCGCAAGTGTGCCACATGGATCACCAAACATGGATTCATAATACATAATAATTTATTCCACATTAAAGGAATGTGAAATTAATACATGAACCTTTATAATAAATATGTAAATGTGCATAAAGGTTAATAACCTTGATGGAGAAATGGGCACAATATTCACTACAGAATGGCATTGGCATAAAAAATTGGTGCGATTTTGTGAGTGTAACGGCGTGACATAAGAATTCATAAAAATGAT
Source organism: Viscum album (assembly GCA_963277665.1). NCBI lineage: Eukaryota > Viridiplantae > Streptophyta > Magnoliopsida > Santalales > Viscaceae > Viscum > Viscum album. The sequence goes on from OY728141.1 coordinate 1,435,877,598, forward strand.
TGATGAGAGAGAAAGGGTTTCCTCATCATATTTAAATTTAATGGTCATTAAGTAGGTAATATAGATACATGTCCCCACAATTTTAATGGAATTTAGCTTCATGATACAAAAGTATTGCTTGAATGTAAAAGAGGATAGAGAAGTTCCTTTTGGAATTTCGGCATAGTAACAGGTGTACATAGGAGGCATTAAATGATACAGAAAGGGGTATCCGATCATTTAAAAAAGAGGGATGTATGAGGTAGGTGAGAAACCATACCCCAAAATTCATTAATTGAAATTAAAAGGGCAAGAAAACTTAAAGAAAATTCAACAAAAATGAAAAAGGAAGAAAAAACCCTTACTTGGAAGTGTGCTTCCAAAGGCTTGAGAGAGGCTTGAGAGAGGCTTCATGGGAGCTTGGCGAACCATGGGTGGATTATAGAGAGAGTAGGTATGATGTTGGACGAACTCCAAGGTCTTTGAGTAAGTAGGAATGGGATATTAGGTGGGTTTATATAGGAAAGGTGAGGGAATTATTTATTATTTAGGTTTGGGACCCCTTATATTAAATTAATCCAAACCACAAACCATCCCAAGTTTTTTTCCAATGGTTTTTGGAAAAGGTAAGAGGAATAAAATATTTTATATTGCCAATGTTTGAACTTCTTAATATAATTGGGTTGCTTATGTGGATTTGAGTCACACTACCATGGAAAACAATTTAAAAAGACAAGGTGTTTAATAAGTTTTGATGGGTCCATTAATGCTTTGAAAAGTTAGCCAAACAAACCCAAAATCACATTATTTTAATGTTAAAACATATATTGTATGAAAATATAGCTTATAGTATTTTATTACATCACTATTTGGTCATTATTATTTCTTAAAACTCATTATATTTTTAAACATTATTTAATTTTTACCAAAAAAATTGACTGTCTCAGAAAATTATGAAAAATTCACCATTAGATAATTTTGATGTCTTGATTCAAAAAATAACATTCATTTTGTCTAAATAATTTTCTAAATATGTTAATTTTCACTTTTTTGAAAAACCAACATTTATCGAAAATTCAAGGGTTTTGACAAAAATGGTTTTCAAACCTTAATAAAAATTACAATTGCAATCGTAAAATTATAATACCATTTATATATAATAAAAATTAATTTAATAATAATAATAATATTTCATTAAAATATTATTTAATTAAAAAATACCTTAATTTTTTAAAATAGAACTCTTAATTAAATAATAACTAAAAACACTATTTGTACTTTAAAAACTATTTACAATGAATCAATAATGACAAGAAAGTATATTCATTATTATATAAAAAATATAATGTACATTAACATAGTACTAGCGATTTGTTACATAACCCTGTAAAACAGCTGCATAAGGCCTAAGGGTAAGGTGTGTGATAGTGACAGACTCTTGGGGTGGCTCAGATAACATCGCTTGACTGGTAATCTCTATGAACGTCCACATTTCCCATAGACGGTCACGTTTGAGCTTGACATGATGAAGCTCAGATTGGCCTTGGTCAAGAGCGAGGCCCAAGGATGCCACCTCTTTTCCGAGATTCTACAAATGGGTTTCGTATGGAGAAATTCTACTGGACGAGGCCATCACTTCTTTTTTCTGAGAAAATTGGATTTGTTAAAGCCCTATATTTATACTAATCATGTGATCACTGTTCAACGGATATAAAAGTAACGGTCACAATTAATAAAATAAAAGCAAAGAAGTTGACATTTTATATAAACTTTTTATATAAAGAGACATTGAACTAGATCAAGAGTGATTTCAATTAATGAAACATTGGGTCGTTACATTATTCTCCCCTTAAGAAATCTCACCCTCGAAAATTCCTTTTCCCACACTAAAACAGATGTGGGTAACTCAACTTTTGCATTTCCTCCTATTCCCAAGTCGATTCTTCAAAATTGTGGATTCTCCACAACACCATGACAAGGGGAATTGTCTTATTTCGTAGAAATTTTTCTCTACGATCTATGATTTTTACCAGTTGCTCCTCATAATAAAGATCATCCTACAACTGTACCACCTCAGAAGAGAGTACATGTGAAGTGTTTGGTATGTACATCCTTAAGAGGGATACATGAAAGACATCATGTACATTGGCCATGGAAGGTGGAAGTGCTAGTCGATAGGCCACAACCCCAACAAGATCGAGAATCTCGAAGAGGCCGATGTACCTTGGACTTAACTCTCCGTTATTTCCAAACCTCATGACCTTCTTCCATGGAGATATGTGTAGAAAAACCATGTCTCCTACTTTAAACTCAAGGTCTCATCGACGATTATCTGCATAACTCCTCTGTCAACTCTGCGCTTCCATGATATGTTGCTGAATTGTTTCCCCTTCTCCACCATTTCCTCGACAATTTCTAGTCTATGTAGCTTACATTCACTGACCTCATCCCTGCATGCCAGTGTTCTGCACCTTTTCCAATAAAAGGGATTCATATGGTTCAATTTGGATGCTCGAGTGGAAACTGTTATAATAAGAGAACTCAACCAAAGGAAGAAGTTGATCCCGTCATCCTTTAAAGTCCATTGAGCACGCCCTCAACATGTCCTCAAGTGTTTGGATAGTTTGCTCGGAGTGGCCATTAGTTTGAGGATGATAGGCCGTTCTGAAGATTACTTCAGTATTCATAGCATGTTGAAGATTCATCCAAAAAATAGAGGATAATCTTGGATTACAATCAGACAAGATAGAGAGTGGCACTCCATGTAGCCTTACCACTTGATATATATCTGTGCTAGTTGATCTAATGTGAAATCCTCCCGAATATCAATGAAGTGTGTAGTCATTGTAAGATGATCCACAACAACCCAGATTGCATTGTTTCTTTTGGATGTGCTTGGATTTCTAGTGAAAAAGTACATAGTGATGTTCTCCCATTTCCATTCTGGTATTGGAAATGGTTGTATTATACCCTTAGACTTCTTCCTCTATGCCTTCACATGCTGGAACACTAGGCACATTGATGTATATTCAACGATCTCTTTTTTCATATTATCCCACCAAAAGTTTTCTCTGAGATCTTGATACATCTTTGTGCTCACTGGGTGAATAGATAAATTTGAAAAACGTGAATCATACAAAAGTTCCGTCTTCATCCCCAGACTCGATGGAATGCATAGTCTTTTCCCAAACTGCACAATTCCTTCTACATTAACATTAAACACTGAGGATTTCCCTTTTTTGAAAGCTCCCACTTTTTCCTGAATTCTAACATCATCCTTTTGAACATCCATTAACCTTTCCAAAAGTTATGGTTGAGTAAGAATTTGTGAATGTATTGATGAATTTTCCTTCTTTATGATTCCCATGTCCATCTTTATCAAGTCGAAGAAGAATGGAACCTTTTCAATTATCATCATTGATAGAATCGATGGGTCCTTTAGGGCATCTGCCACCTTGTTCACATTTCCAGGGTGGTAATGTTTTGAACAGTCATAATCCTTGATGAGCTTTATCCATATTCTCTGGCGCATATTAAGCACTTTCTGCGTGAATATATATTTAAGACTCTTGTGGTCACTGTATATCTCACATTTCTCCCCATAGAGATAATGCCGCCAGATTTTCATGTCAAAGATCATTACTGCCAACAATAGATCATGCGTTGGATATTTTTCTCATGGATTTTCAACTGCCTTGAAGAATAGGATATCACTTTATCATTCTGGATCAACACATAGCCTAAGCCCTTCTTTGAAGCATCACTGAATTCCACAAAAATTTCCCCACTTGTGGGTAAGGTGATCACGGTCATAGTGATAAGTCTCCTTTTCAAATCCTTGAGGCTTTTTTCGCAGGCATCACTCCATGAAAACGTTACTCCCTTTGGAGTTAGCTTGGTAAGAGGGTTGGAAAATTGTGAGAAATTTCTCAAGAATTGTCAATAATATCTAGCATAACCCAAGAAGCTACTGATATCCATTACCGGTGTTGGCCTCATCCATCCCATGATTGCATATGTTTTAGAGGGATCCACAGATATCCCATTGCTAGTGATGATATGTCCCATGAATGAGAATTCCTTCAACCAAAACTCACACTTGCTATACTTTTCATATATCTTCTCCGCGCGCAAAGTCTCCAGTACAGTTCTTAAATTCTCCTCATGATCCTTCTTGGTTTTGGAGTATATTGGAAAATCATCTATAAATACTACCACAAATTTGTCTAGGTAATCTCTAAAGACTCTACTAATCTAGTCCATGATTATTTCTGGGGCATTGGTGAGTCTGAAAGGCATTACTACGAATTCATAATGCCTGTATCATGTACGAAAAGCAGTCTTGGGGACATTTTCCTTTTTCACCATTACATGATAATATCCCAACTTCAAATCTACCCTGGAGAAGAATTGTGCTCCACGCAGCTGATCAAACAAGTCATCGATTCATGGCATAGGATACATGTTCTTTATCGTGATTTTGTTATGTTCATGATAATCGATGCAAATCCGCATTGACCCATCCTTCTTCTTGACGAAGAGGACGGGTGCTCCCCATGGTGAAGCACTAGGGTGTATAATCCCTTTATCCATATTCTTCTGTAGTTGTTTATTTAGCACTTTAAACACCATGAAAACCATTCTATATGGAGTCTTAGATATTGTTAGTTCCCCTGGTATAAGTTCTATTGAGAATTCAACATCTCTTCTTGGAGGAAGACCAGTCAGTTCCTTGGGAAACACTTCATCGAATTCCCTCACAATAGGCATTTCTTCAAGGATGGTTTCTTCCTTAGACTCAATAATCTGAGCCAGATACATGTTCTCATAGGGAAGTAATATCCATGCTTGAGATGATAATGCTAAAGGAGATTCATCTTCATCCTTACACTTGTAAATAATCGGGGGGTCGATTCTCCATATGGAGTGTGATTTCCTTCTCCCAACAATTTATGTTGGCTCTATATAAAGAAATCCAATCCATCCTAAGAATTACATTACATTCCACTAGAGGGAGTATGAATAGGTTTTACAAAAAATTCAATCCACATATTATAACAGGGGAGGAATTATTTTCATGCGATGAAATGATTGCCCCATTTTCCGTACTCACCGACATCTTCACCTCCATGATTTGTAGTGGTGCTGGGATTGTTTTACTAAAATATTGATATATAAAAGAATGCAGAGAACCTGAATCAAAAAGTATGTTTTCTATTCTTCAATGAATAACTAGCGTACCTGTCACCACTTTGTTGTTGGGGTTCACTTCGATAGAAGTGATGGAAAAAGCTCTACCTTGCTTCTTTGGAAGTTGTTGGTTGCCTCCAAAAACCCATGGTTTTGGGAGTTGATTTGAAAAATTCATTGGTTCATTGTAGTTGTAGAAATGAACAATGAGTTGAGGTTCGAAAGGAGCGTTCGTATCCTCTATCATATCCGCGGGTCTTTCTTGCTGACAGTTACCAGCTAGGTGCCCTTCTCTTCCACATCTAAAGCATTTCCTTGTCCCCTTGAGACAATTTCCTAGGTGCTTCTTTCCGATCATTTGGCAAGTGGGGTGCTGGATCTTCATAGCACCGTTGGATTTATCAATCGGACTGCCAGCATTGAATTCCACCTTATACTTCTTTTCCCAATGATACCCCTGTGATTAAATGATCTCCATTTGAACCTTGAGGGAACATTGGACAATTTTCTCATAGCTGTCGATGTCACGGATCGCTAATGCTTTCCGTAGGCAAGGATTTAGCCCACAAAATAAGCAGTAGACCTTGCATTCGAGGGTAACAACAAAGCTAGAAGCGTATCGTTCAAGACTTGTGAAGTTTTCCTCGTACGCTCTAACAGATTCTTCTTCTTTTTTCTTGAGGTAAAGGATATCCCTTTCCATCTTAAGTCGGAGGGTGCGTGGAAAATATTTATCAAAAAACATCTTCCGAAAATCCTTCCATTCGAATACCTCGATCTCCTCCATAGGCTTCATATTTTTGATCAACATCCACCATTGATCCGCTTCACCCTCCATACGATAAGCTTCCAGGAGAACCTTCTTTTGTTCAGAACATTCAAGGATGGAGAAGATCTTTTCAATGGAGTTGATCCATTGTTCATCGATCGTGGGATCAGATGATCCACTAAATGTAGGAGGCCTTTGTCTCATAAATCGCTCGATAGAGACTTATTTCTTCTTAGTGGGGTTTGGGAATTCTTCTTGACCCTTGTTTCTATTAAAATCTTGAGTTAGCTGAGAGAGATGTGTGACAATGTTCACGATTCCCACTCCCATTGTATTGGGTATCTCATTAGTACATTCATCACACTGATCTTCACACCGGTTGTTAGCCCGAGTCCCCCTATTACCAGCCATTGGATGGAATAAATGGAATGTTAGGGGGTGACACATAAAAGGTAATCAAAATACAAAAGTTGATGACATAAAAAATAAACTTTTATTTCCTTAACTCATGAGTCGATAGGCTTCAACCTAGGATTTTCATGATCTAATTTCTAACATATAATCGTAGGGGAAATTTTTTAATTCCCTTAATAAGGGTTCATAATATGCTTGTGAATTTATCAAAACATATACATCGATAGCGTCATAACTAAGAGTGCAACAAGGCTCATTTCCATGCACCAGTTCCCATTCGAGTCTACCTCAAAGCGGTGTTTTCTGGTTTTACCCCTAGGATACATCTATGCCAGAGCCGCATCTACCTGCTCGTATCCAGATAGGGATGTATTTTTTTGATAAAACTCTTACATAGTACTTACAAACTTTTAGGGATGTATTTATTATATACTATCTTGTCTCTAAGGCTTTACTTTCATTTTCTAATCCTAATCCCAAAAATAACTAAACCTATCCTCTGATACCAACTATGACAACCCTGCTTTTATAACAAACTTAAACATGATTTATTACATAAACCATTCACTTGATACAACTTGGATGATCGAGAGGTCTAGAGTATTTGGGGATTAGTATCATTACATAACAACTTTAAACATGAAGTACAACATCTTTATTGAAAACTTCTTTTACATTACCACTACATTCCCTTGTACATAGCATTTCATGGGATAACCGGAAGACATGCATAAGAAAAGAGGTGAGCTATAAATCCCAGTAAGGGAATAATCACGGAATACATGGGGTGTAAAATACATGTTATAAAGTAGGAATATCAATATAGAACAAGAAAAACATGAACATAAAGGCATGATAAAGCATGATAATCATAACATGGAAATGTGGCAACAACACATAACATGGAATTAGCATGAGACAATGCTCATTTTACATAGGGCATGAGTAAATACTCATTGCACATGAAGCATGAGTAAAAACTTGTTGAACTTGAATTAGAATGAGTCAACAGTCAATGCACATGATGTATCGTGATACTATTCATTACCCAACGCATTGGAGCGCTATTAGGGCACACCCTTCTTAAACATTTCATTTCATGCATAAGTGTGCAACATGGATCAGAAAACATGGATTCAAAAAACATAACCATTTATTACATGATAAAGGAAAGTAGAATGCATACATGAAACATTATAATCAATAAGTAAATGTGCAAAAGGTGAATACCCTTGATGGAGAAATGGGTATGGTCTTCACTACACAATGGCATTGGCTTAGAAAGTCAGTACGATTTCGGCAGCGTAACGGTGTGACATAAGAATTCATAAAAATGTTTGATGAGAGAGAAAACAGTTACTCATGATATTTAAATGTAATGGAAAGAAAGGAATTCATATAGATACATGTCCCAAAAATTGTAATGGGATTTAGATTCATTATACAAAAGTATTTCTTGAATGTAAAAGATGAGAGAGAAGTTCTTTTCAAAATTATGGCATTGTAAAGGGTGTACACGAGAGGCATTTAATGAGAGTGAAAGGGGTATCCCATAATTTAAACATAAATAGGAAAGTATTAGGGAGGTGAAAAACCATACCCCAACATTCATAATTGAAATTAAAAGGGAAATACAATTTAATGAAAATGGGACAAAAACGAGAAAGGATGAAAAAACCCTTACTTGGAAGTGAGCTTCCAAAGGCTTGAGAGAGACTTGAGAGAGGCTTATTGGGAGATTGGGTCACCTTGTAAGGATTATAGAGTGAGTAGGGTAGAGGATTGAAGAACTCCAAAGGCTTTAAGTGAGGAGGATGTGGGAGCTTGTGTGGGATTATATAGGAAAGGTTATGGAATTCTTTATTATTTAGGTTTGGGACCCCTTATATTAAATTAATCCAAACCACAAACTATCCCATGGTTTTTGACCATGGTTTTTTGATAAGGGAAGAGAAAAAAAATATTTTATATGACCAAATTCCGAAATTATAAAAATAATTGGGTTGCTTATGTGGAGGTGAGTCACAATCCCGTGGAAAACAATTTAAAAAGACAAGGTCTTTGATACGTCATGATGGGTCCATTAATGCTTTTAAAAGTAAGTCAAACCAATCTAAAATCACATTATTTTAATGTTAAAACATATATTGGCTGAACATAAATATTATTTTGTTTTATTACTTCACTATTGGGTCATTATGATGTCATAAAACACTTTATATATTTAAACAGTATTTAATTTTTACCCAAAAAACATGACTGTCTCAGAAAATTATGAAAAATTTACCATTAGACAAATTTGACGTCCTAATTCCAAAAATAGCATTTATTTTTTCTAAATAAGTTTCTAAATATGTTAATTTTTACATTTAAAATAAAAACTGATATTTATTGAAAATTCACGAGTTTTGAAAAAAAATGGATTTCAAACCATAATAAAAATTACAATTGCATTCATAAAATTATAATATCATTTATATTTAATAAAAATTAATTTAATAATAATAATAATATTTTGTTTTAATATTGTGACAACACTTCTTTTTATTACAACTTAAACATGCTTTATTACATAAAACTTCACTTGATACAACAAAGAAGATCGAGTGGTTTACTGTCTTTGGGGATTAGGATCATTAAATAAAAACATAAAACATGAAATAAAACATCTTTATTGAAAACTTCATTTACATGACCACTACATTCCCTCGTACTTAGCATTGCATGGGATAACCTGAGGACATCCATAAGAAAAGGGTGAGCTATAAAGCCCAGAAAGGGAGTACACATGAAATAACATGAGGAGTACAATACATGTTAGAAAATGGGAATATCAATAGAGAATAAAAGAAACATGAACATAATGGCATGATAAAGCATGATAATAATAAAATGGAAATTTGGCAACAACACTTAACATTGAATTAGCATGAGCCAAGGATCATTGCACATGGAGCATGAGTAAACCCTCATTGAACAAGAAGCACGAGTAAACCCTCGTTGCACATGAATTAGGATGAGTCAAAACTCATTTCACTTGACGTATCATAATACTATACTTTACCCAATGAATTGGAGCTCTATAAGGGCGCACCCTTCTTAAACATTTCATTTCATGCATAATTGTGCCACATGGATAATAAAACATGGATTCATTAAACATAATCATTTATTCCACGATAAAGGAATGTGGAATTCATACATGAAAATTTGCAATAAATAAGTAAATGTTCATAAAGGTTAATACCCTTGATGGATAAATCGGCATGGTATTCACTACACAATGACAATGTCTTAGAAAATCGGTTTGATTTCGGCAGCGTAACGGCGTGACATAAGAATTCATAAAAATGGTTGATGAGAGTGAAAGGGGTTAATAATCATATATACCTGAAATGGAAAGTAAGGAGGTCATATAGATACATGTCCCAACAATTGTAATGTAATTTAGATTCATGATACAAAATTATTGCTTGAATGTAAAAGAAGAGAGAGAAGTTCCTTTCGGAATTTCGGCATAGTAACGGTTGTATATTGGAGGCATTTAATGAGAGATAAAGGGGTATCCAATCATTAAAACAATAAGAGGGCAGTATTGGGGTGGTGTGAAAACATACCCCAACATTCATAATTGAAACTAAAAAGGAAATACAACTTATAGAAAATTGACAAAAATGAGAAAGGAAGAAAAAACCCTTAGTTGGAAGTGTGCTTCCAAAGGCTAGAGAGAGGATTGTGAGGGGCTTCATGAGAGCTTGGGGAACCTTGGTAGGATTCTAGAGAGAGTAGGGAAGAGGTTGGATGAACTCCAAAGGATTTTAGTGAGGAGGAAGTGGGAGCTTGGGTGGGTTTATATAGGAAAGGTGAGAGAATTCTTTATTATTTTGGTTTGGGACCCCATATATTAAATTAATCCAAACCACAAACCATCCCACGGTTTTTGCCCAAGGTTTCTGGGAAAGGAATGAAGAAAACAATATTTTTAGAAGTCCAAGGTCCGAAATTATTAAAATAATAAGGTTTCTAATGTTGAGGTGAGTCACACTCCCATGGAGATTAATTAAAAAAGGAAAAATGTTGAATAAGTCTTGAGGGGTTCATTAATGCATTGAAAAGTAAGTCAAACAAACCCAAAATCACATTATTTTAATGATGAAACATATAGTTGCAGAAAATAAGGATTATGATATCTTATTACATCATCATTGGGTCATTATGATGTCATAAAACACATTATATATTTAAACGGTATTTAATTTTTACCCACAAATTTTACTGTCTCAGAAAATTATGAAAAATTCACCGTTGGATATTTTCGACGTCCTGATTCCAGAAATGGCATTTATTTTATCTAAAAAAATTTCTAAATATGTTAATTTTCACTTTTAAAATAAAATCCAACATTTATCGAAAATTAACGGGTTTTGACAAAAATGGCTTTCAAACATTAATAAAAATTTTAATTGCATTCATAAAATTATAAGATCATTTATATTTACTAAAAATTAATTTAATAATATTATTATTATTTTATTAAAATATTATTTAATCAAAAATCCCTTATTTTAATAAAATTGATTTCTTAATTAAATAATTACTAAAAACACCATTTGTACTTTAAAACTATTTACAATGTATCAAAAATGACTAGAAATTATATTCATTATTATATACAAAAATGAAAATAATGTACATGAACATAGTAATACTTATTTGTTACATAACCCCTTAAAATAGCCGCATAAGACCTAAGGGTAAGGTGTGCGATGGTGACAGACTCTTGGGGCGACTCGGATAGCATCGCTCGAGTGGTAATTTCAATCAACATCCACTTTTCCTGTAGATGGTCACGTTCGAGCTTGAAAAAATGTAGCCCAGCTTGGGCTTGGTCAAGGGAGATTCCCATGTATTCCACCACTTTTCCGAGCTCTAACAAATGGGCTTCGTATGGGGCAATTCTACTGGATGAGGCCATCGATTCCTTTGTCTGAGTAAAAATTGGGTTTGTAAAATCCTTATATTTATACTAATAATGTGATCACTGTTCAATGGATATAAAAGTAACAACCACAACTCTTATCATAAAACCAAAGAAGTTGACATCTTATAAAAACATTATTTTTTTAAAGAGACAATTAACTCGATCAAGAGGGATTTTCCATTAATGAATCTTTGGGTCGTTACAATATTCCCCCCTTAAGAAATTTCGCCCTCAAAATTTTCCTTTTCCCACACTAAAACAAATGTGGGTAACTCAGCTTCATCATATCCTCTGACTCCCACGTTTCTTCTTCAAACTTGTGGTTTCTCCACAACACCTTGATGATGGGCATTGTCTTATTTCGTAGAACTTTTTCTCTACGATCTAATATCTTCACTGGTTTCTCCTCATAAGAAAGATCATCTTCCAATTGTACCACATCGGAAGAGAGTACATGTGAAGGGTCAAGTATGTACTTCCTTAAGAGGGATACATGAAAGAAATCATGCACCTTGGACATAGTAGGTGGAAGTTCTAGTCGATAGGCCACAACCCCAACACGATCAAGAATATCGAAGGGGCCGATGTACCTTGGACATAACTTCCATTTCATTCCAAACCTCATGACCTTCTTCCACGGAGATATGCGTAAAAACACCATGTCTCCAACTTTATATTCAAGGTCTCGTCGACGATTATCTGCATAACGCTTCTGTCGACTCTGGGCTTACTTGATATGCTGGTGAATGGTTTTCACCTTCACTACCATTTCTTCGACCATTTCTAGTCCAAGAAGCTTACATTCACCGACCACATCCCAACATGCTGGTGTTCTGCACCTTTTCCCGCACAGGGCTACATATGGTGCCATTTGGATGCTCGAGTGGAAACTATTATTATAAGAGAACTCAACCGGAGGAATATGTTGATCCCATCCTCCTTTAAAGTCCATTTAGAACGCTCTCAACATATCCTCAAGTGTTTGGATAGTCCGCTCGGATTATCCATCAGTTTGAGGATGATAGGCCGTACTGATGTTCAGTTGAGTATTCAGAGCATGTTGAAGACTCTTCCAAAACTTAGAGGTGAATCATGGATCTCGGTCAGACACAATAGATTATGGTACTCCATGCAACCTTACCACTTCCCTGAAATATATCCATGCCAGTTGATCCAAATAGAAATCCTCCCGAATAGCAATGAAGTGTGCAGTCTTTGTAAGACGATCCACAACAACCCAGATTGCACTGTTTCCTTTGGATGTCCTTGGATGTCCGGTGACAAAGTCTATGGTGATGTTTTTCCATTTCCATTCTGGTATGGGCAATGGTTGCATCATCCCCTTAGACTTCTGCCTCTCTGCCTTCACGTGATGACACACCAGGAACTTTGATGTATATTCGGCGATCTCCTTCTTCATATTATCCCACCAAAAGTTTTCTCGAAGATCTCGATACATCATTGTGCTCCCTGGGTGAATAGAGAAATTTGAAGTATGTGGATCATCCAAAAAATCCTTCTTCATTTCCGAACATGATGGAACACATAGTATTTTCCCAAACAACACAATTCCTTATTCATTAAGATTAAACTCCGAGGATTTCTCCTTTTTGATAGCTGCCACTTTTTCCTGGATTCCCACATCATCCTTTTGAACATCCTTTAACCTTTCCAAAAGATATGGTTGAGCAATAATTTTTGAAAGGATTGATGATGTTACCTTCTTTATGATTCCCACATCCATCATCATCAAGTCTTAGAATATTGGATCCTTCTCAATAATCATCATTGATAGAATCACTGAATCCTTTCTACTTAGGGCATCTACCACCTTGTTCGCTTTCCCATGGTGGTAATGTACTGAACAGTCAAAATCCTTGATGAGCTCTATCCATCTTCTCTAGGGAATATTAATCTATTTCTATTTGAATATATATTTAAGACTCTTGTGGTCAGTATATATCTCACATTTCTCTCCATAGAGATAATGCCCCAGATTTTCAAGGAAAAGATCACCACCGCCAACTCCAGGTCATGTGTTGGATAGTTTTTCTCATGGATTTTCAACTTCATTGAGGCATAGGATATCACTTTAACGTTCTACATCAGAACACAACCTAATAACTTTTTTAAAGCATCACTACATACCACAAAAATCTACCCACTTGTGGGTAAAGTGATCACGGGTGCAGTGATAAGCCTTCTTTTCAACTCTTTGAAGCTTTCTTCGCATTCATCCCTCCAAGAAAAATTTAATCCATTTCACGTTATCTTGGTATGAGGGTTGGAAAATCAGGAGAAATTTCTCACAAATCATCAATAATATCCAGCTAACCCCAAGAAGCTACGGATATATGTTACCGATGTTGGCCTCGGCCATCCCTCAATTGCATTTTTTTGGATGGATCCACAGATATCCCATTGCTTGTGATGATATGGCCCCAGAATGAGACCTCCTTCAACCAGAACTCACACTTGTTGTACTTCGCATATAGCTTCTCCTTGCGCAAAGTCTCTAGTACAGTTCTTAAATGCTCCTCATGATCCTCCTTGGTTTTGGAGTATATTAGAATATCATCTATAAAGACTACCACAAATTTGTCAAGGTAATCTATAAAGAATCTATTCATCATTTCCGTGAATATTTCTGGAGCATTGGTGAGTCTGACAAGTATTACTATGAATTCATAGTGCTCGTATCTTGTACGAAAAGCAGTCTTGGGGATATCTTCCTTACTCACCATTATTTGATAATATCCCGACCAAAAGTCCACCTTGGAGAAGTATTGTGCTCCACGCAACTGATTGAACAAGTCATCAATTCGTGGTAGTGGATACTTGTTCTTTATCGTGATTTTGTTAAGTTCACGATAATCGATGAAGAGCCACATTGACCCATCCTTCTTCATGATGAAGAGGACTGGTGCACCCCATGGGGAAGCACTTGGGCGTATAAACCCTTTATCCAGATTCTCATGTAGTTGTTTCTTCAGCTCTTAAATCTCAACAACAGCCATTCTATATGGATTCCTGGATATTGGTAGCGCCCCAGATATAAGTTCAATTGAGAACTCAACAACTCTTCTTGGAGGAAGACCAGGAAGTTCCTCGGGAAACACTTCCGCGAATTCCCTCACAGTAGGCATTTCTTCAAGGATGGTTTCTTCTTTGGACTCAATCATATGAGCCAGATACATATGCTCATATGGTAGTAATATCCATGCTTAAGGTGATGGAGCTAAAGGAGATTTATCTTCCTATTGACACTTGTAATGAATCGGGGGTCGATTCTCCATATGGAGTGTGATTTCCCACTCCCGACAATTTATGTTGGATCTATATAAGGAAATCCAATCCAGGCCATGAATTGCATCAAATTACACCAAAGGGAGTATGATGAGGTTCACCGGGAAATTCAATCCACATATTATAACAGGGGAGGACTTATATTCATGAGATGCAATGATTTCCTTATTTTCCGTACTCACCGACATCATTACTTCCAAGATTCGTGGTGGTGCTGGGATAGTTCTACTAAACTTTTGAGATATAAAAGAATGCGTAGAACCTGAATAAAAAAGTAAGTTCTCTATTCATGAATGAATAACTAGCGTACTTTTCACCAATTCGTTGTCGGGGTTCACTTCGTCAGAAGTGATGGAAAAAGTTCTTCCTTGCTGTCTTGGAGGTTGTTGGTTGCCTCTGATAACCCTTGGATTAGGGCACTGATTTGAAAAATGACCCGGTTCTTTGAATTTGTAGCATTGAACAACGTGTTGAGGTTCGAACGGAGCGTTCCTCTCCTCTGTTGCAGCCTCGGGTCCTTCTTACCGATAGTTAATAGCTAGGTTCCCTTCTCTTCCACACCTGAAGCATTTTCTCGTCCCCTAAAGGCAATTTCCAGGGTTCTTCTTTCCGCACTTTTGGAAAGTGGGGTGCTGGAACTTCTTAGCACCGTTGGATTTATCCATTGGACCACCAGAATTGAATTCTACCTTATGCTTCTTGTCCCCATGATACCCCTGTGATTCTCTGATCTCCATTTTGACCTTGAGGGAACATCAGACAATTTCCTCATAGCAGTCTAAGTCAAGGATATCTAATGCTTTCCGCAAGCTAGGCTTCATCCAACCAAAGAATCGGTCAACCATGCATTCGGGGGTAACGACGAAGCCGGAAGCATATCATGCAAGCCTTGTGATTTTTTCCTCATACGCTCCCACATATTCTTCATCTTTTTTTCTTGAGGGAAAGGAAGTCCCTTTCCATCTTAATACGAAGGGTTCGTGGAAAATATTTATCGAAAAACATCTTCCAGGATGCCTTCCATTGGAAAGCCTCGATCTCCTCCTTAGGCTTCGTATTTTTGATCAATGTCTACCATTGATCATCTTTACCCTCCATACGATATGTCGCCAAGAGAAGCTTCTCTTCTTCAGAACATTGGAGGATGGAGAATATCATTTCAATGGAGTTGATCCATTGTTCAGCGATCGTGGGATCGGGTGATCCACTAAAAGTAGGAGGCCTTTGCCTCATGAAGCTCTCGATAGAGACTTGTTACTTATTAGGGGGGTTTGGACGTTCCTCTTGACCCACGTTTCTATTCAAAACTTAAATTAGCTAAGATAGAAACGTGAAAAAGTTCACGATTCCCGCTCCCATTGGATTTGGCATCTCATTAGTACAATCGTCACACTGATCTCCACAACGATTGTTAGCCCGAGTCCTCCTATTACCGGCCATTGGCTGGAGTAAAAGGAAATCTAGGGGTAACACATAAAGGGTAATCCAAAGTCAAAAGTTGATGACTTATAAATAAACATTAATTTCATTAACTCATGAGTCTATAGGATTCAATCTAGGATTTTCATGATCTACTTTCTAACATATATTCTTAGGGGTATTTTTCTCTTAATAGGGGTTCATACCAAGATTGTGAATTTATCAAAAAATATCCCTCGAGAGTGTCGTAACCCAGAGTGCAGCAAGGCCCGTTTTCATGCACTAGTTCCCATTCGAGTCTAGCTCAAAGCGGTTTTTCGGGTTTTACCCTTAGGATACATCTGTGCCAGAGCCGCCTCTACCTGCTCGTATCCAGATAGGGATGTATTTGTTTGAAAAACCACTTACATAGTATTTACCAAAACATAGGGATGTTTTTATTATACTTAGTCTTTTATCTAAATCTTTACTAGGGTTTCCTAATCCCAAAAATAACTAAACCTATCCTCTGATACCAATTGTGACAACCTTGCTTTTTATTACAACTTAAACAAGATCTATTACATAAAACATCACTTGATAAAACAAAGAAGATCGAGAGGTTTAGTGTCTTTGGGGCTTAGGATCATTACATAAAAACTTAAAACATGAAATACAACATCTTTATTGAAAACATCCATTACATGACCACTACATTCCCTCGTACTTAGCATTGCATGTGATAACCTGAGGACATGCATAAGAAAAGGGTGAGCTATAAATCCCAGTAAGGGAGTACACATGGAATAACATGAGGAGTAAAATACATGTTAGAAAATAGGAATATAAATAGAGCATAAAAGAAACATGAACATGACGGCATGATAAAGCATGATAATAATAACATGGGAATTTGGCAACAACACTTAACATTGAATTAGCATGAGCTAAGGATCATTGCACATGGAGCATGAGTAAACCCTCATTGAACAAGAAGCACGAGTAAACCATCGTTGCACTTGAATTAGCATGAGTCAACACTCATTGCACTTGACGTATCATGATACTATACTTTACCCAATGCATTGGAGCGCTGTAAGGGCGCACCCTTCTTAAAAATTTCATTTCATGCAAAAGTTTTCCACATGGATCATAAAACATAGATTCATAAAACATAATTATTTATTCCACGATAAAGGAATGTTGAATTCATACCTGAAAATTTACAATCAATAAGTAAATGTGCATAAAGGTGAATACCCTTGATTGAGAAATGGGCATGGAATTCACTACACAATGACAATGGCTTAGAAAATTGGTGTGATTTCGACAGCGTATCGTCGTGACATAAAAATTCATAAAAAAGGTTGATGAGAGAGAAAGGGGTTCCTCATCATATTTAATTGCAATGGACCATAAGGAGGTCATATAGATACAAGTACCAACAATTGTAATGGAATTTAGATTCATGATACAAAATTATTTCTTGAATGTAAAAGAAGAGAGAGAAGTTCCATTCGGAATTTCGGCATAGTAACGGGTGTATATGGGAGGCATTTAATGATAGATAAAGGGGTATCCTATCAATCAAACAAAAAGAGGGCAGTATGGGGGAGGTGAGAAACCATTCCCCAACATTCATAATTGAAATTAAAAGGGAAATTAAACTTAAATAAAATTGACAAAAATGAGAAAGGATGAAAAAACCCTTACTTGGAAGTGTGCTTCCAAAGGCTAGGGAGAAGCTTGTGAGAGGCTTCTTGGGAGCTTGGGGCACATTGGGAGGATTCTAGAGAGAGTAGGGCAGAGGTTGGACGAACTCCAAAGGATTTTAGTGAGGAGGATGTGGGATCTTGGGTGGGTTTATATAGGAAAGCCGATAGAATTCATTATTATTTTGGTTTGGGACCCCTTATATTAAATTAATCCAAACCACAAACCATCCCATGGTTTATGACCATGGTATCAGGGAAAGGAAAGAGGAAAACAATATTTTACATGTCCAAGGTCCGAACTTATTAATATAATATGGTTTCTTATGTGGAGGTGAGTCACACTCAGATGGAAATTAATTTAAAAAGGAAAAGTGTTGAATAAGTTTTGAGGGATTCATTAATGCTTTGAAAAGTAAGTCAAACAAACCCAAAATAACATTATTTTAATGATAAAACATATATTGGCCGAACATAAGGATTATGGTATTTTATTACATCACCATTGGGTCATTATGATGTCATAAAACACATTATATATTTAAACGGTATTTAATTTTTACCCAAAAATTTGACTATCTCAGATAATTATGAAAAATTCACCGTTGGATAATATACACGTCCTGATTCTAGAAATGACATTTATTTTATCTAAAAAAATTTCTATATACGTTAATTTTCACTTTTAAAATAAAATCCAACATTTATCGAAAATTCACAGGTTTTGACAGAAATGCCTTTCAAACCGTAATAAAAATTTTAATTGAATTAATAAAATTATAAGATCATTTATATTTTATAAAAATTAATTTAATAATAATATTATTATTTTATTAAAATATTATTTAATTAAAAAATCCCTTAATTTTATAAAATAGATTTCTTAATTAAATAATAACTAAAAACACCATTTGTACTTTAAAAACTATTTACAATATATAAAAATGACTAGAAATTATATTCATTATTATATACAAAAATAAAAATAATGTACATGAACATAGTACTAATTTTTTGTTACATAACCCCTTAAAATAGCCGCATAAGACCTAAGGGTAAGGTGTACGATGGTGACAAACTCTTGGGGCGGCTCAGATAGCATCACTCGAGTGGTAATTTCAATCAACATCCACTTTTCCCATAGAAGGTCACGTTCGAGCTTGACATTATGAAGCTCATCTTGGTCTTGGTCAAGGGAGAAGCCCAATGATGCCACCGCTTTTCCGAGCTCTGAAAAATGGGCTTTGTATGGGGAAATTATACTGGATGAGGCCATCACTTCCTTTGTCTGAGTAAAAATTGGGTTTGTTAAAGCCTTATATTTATACTAATCACGTAATCAATTTTCAACGGCTATAAAAGTAACTGTCACAACTCTTATCATAAAACCAAATAAGTTGACATCTTATAAAAAAAATTTTTATACAGAGACAATTAACTGGATCATGATGGATTTTCCATTATTGAAACTTTGGGTCGTTACAAATATTATTTAATTCAAAATTCCCTTAAATTAATTAAATATATTTATTAATTAAATAATAACTAAAAACACTATTTGTACATTAAAATATATTTAAAATGTATCAACAATGACAAGAAAGTATATTCTTTATTATATAAAAAATAATGTACATGAACATAGTACTAGAGATTTGTTACATAACCCCTTAAAACAACCGCATTAGACCGAAGGGCAAGGTGTGTGATGGTGACAGACTTTTGGGGTGGATCAGATAACATCACTCTAGTGGTAATCTCTATCAACTTCCACATTTTCTGTAGATGGCCTCGTTCGAGCTTGACATGAGGAAGCTCAGCTATGGCTTGGTCAGGAGCAAAGCACAAGGAAGCCACCAATTTTACGAGATCTGACAAATGGGCTTCGTATAGAGCAATTCTACTGGATGAGGCCATCTCTTCTTTTGTCTGAGTAAATTGGATTTGTTAAAGCCCTATATTTATACTAATCATGTTATCATTGTTCAACAACTATAAAAGTAACGATCAAAATTCATAACATAAAACCAATGAAGTTGAAATTTTATATAAACGTTTTACATAAATAGTCATTTAACTAGATAAAGTGGGATTTCCATTAATGAATATTTGATTCGTTACACATTCTGACTTCAATGATAGATATTATGAACCATTCACTAATTACCAAGCGTAATCTTAGAGAGTTTAGAGCTGCAAGACAGGGTGGTTCAGCATCCATGGCTATTACTCCTTCATTTGATAGCAGGAAACACAACAGAGATCCTTAATATGGTGATTCCAGTAGTAGGTATGTACCTCAACATATCCAGATGAGGTGATACCAGTGTAGAAAGTGTGGGCACACGAGACCTCAGTGCTTGATAGACCCAATTCAGTGACGATCATGCGTCAACATGGGTCATCTCCAGCACTTTTTCCAGTTTTTCTCACTATAACTTCAAGAGAGGTCATCTATCGTGACTGAGCATTCCAGAGCAGGATCAAAAGTTTCCCTTAATTTAGGGAACTATAGTATTCTAGGACGTTCTGGCTGAGAAGGTGGTCATGGACATGGTATCCAGAAGACATGCTTTTAGTGACAACAAGGTGGATCATATTAGGGTAGTTAGGTAGGGTAACAGGGCTGTTGTATAGGTCAGACATTTTTAGGGGAGCAGAAACAACCAGATCAGGATCTCAAACCCACTATGGTTAGAGGTACAATTCTAGATGCCTCGATTTTATCTTCTTATATTTTTCATATGGTATATTCCCATAGTTTTATATCCTTTTCCATTGTGGAGATCCTTGGGATATATATCCTTACTTATGAGGATTTTATGATTCTAGACACTCAGTTGAGGATTAGGATGGTTAGTTTATGTCCATGAAAGGAGTTCTCTCATGACTTTGGCCAGCTTCACTTCTTATGGGACCTTTATGTCTTAGATATGATAGGTTGCGATTTCATAATTAGAATGAATTGGTTTGTCACCATACATGAATTTTATATCTGCTATCACCGTAGGGTAAATTTCACATCACCAGATGGTTGGTATTTTCTATGCAAGGGAAATTGGGATGTCTAAGTGAGAAGTTCTAGAACCAAGTTTCTTAGAATTGGACATATTATAGCTCAGATTTCTAGTTTTTATCAGGATTTCTTGGGGACATAAGATATAGACATTCCATTAGTTGTGGATCTTTTCGAAGGTGTCCTTCCAGACAACTTTTCATGTGTACCTATTGAGTGAGACGTAGAGTTATCTATTGAGCTTGTTACAGGAGTGGAACATGTGTCCATTCCTCCATATAGTATGGGTAAACTAGATTAACATGAGCTTATGAAGAAGATAGAATAGTTACAAGAAAAAGGATTCATCTGTCCCAGTACATCTAAATGGGGTTCACCTGTACTTTTTTCAAAGAAGGGGGATAGTACCCACAAACGTTTTGTGGATTGTCAAAAGATGAAATAGTTGATAGTCAAGAATGGACATTCCTTACAAATGTTTGATGATCTATTTGACCATCATTGAGGATATATAGTGTTCTAGAATACGTACATATGATTTAGTTATCGTCATTTTCATGATAGACCATCAGATATACTTCTTAAATACTTTAATAGAAGTTATGTTCTATACGTTTATTTGGATTTTCTGTTCAGTCTTACGAACGCACCGATATTTTTCACGCAACTGATTAACCGAGTGTTTCATGCATACCTGGATTCTTTTTTGGTGGTCTTCATGGACGATATATTTGTGTATTCTCACACTTGACATTGCCATGTCATGAATATTGAGATCGTAATGAGTACACTAAGAGATCATTGGTTATATACTAAGCTCTCAAAATTCCACTTTTGGATGGACTATACTCAATTATTGGGTCATGTCATCTCAGAGACATGAGTATCAGTAGACCCAAAGAAAGTGATTGAACTAATTTCTTAGGAGTATCCAAATAATGACTTTGCCTTACAGAGTTTTCTAGAGCTATATGGTTACTATAGGCATTTTACACATGAATTTTCACACTTAAGGGCACCACTGACGTTATTGAATTAGATTGGTGTGAAGTGCATGTGGAAAGATTCCTACAATTCAGCCATTCGGGAGTAGAAATGGATATTTTCATCAGCACAAATACTTATTTTCCCAGCGTCGGGAAAGAGGAACACCACTTTCTTTGATACATCCGGTATCGGGATGGGAGTAGTGATGATCAAAGGGGGTGGAGTTGTCATATATGGGTCTCGGTAGCTGAGGAAACAAGATAAGAATTACTTGACGCAAGATCTAGAGTTGGTTGAATTTGTGCATGCTTTATTAATTTTGGAGAAATTATCTTTTGGGAGAGAATTTTGTGGTATTCACTGATGACCAAAGTCTCATGTGTATATTTACTCAGCGTGATCTGAAATTGAGTTAGAAAACATGGGTTGAGAACCATCAGTCTCTTGAAATCGAGCATACCAACATGCTTGGGAAAGGTAATGTAGTGGATTATGCATTGTGAAGGAGGAGTTATATAGAGGTAGTTAATGAGGCCAGTAGTGAGTGGAATCATATTGCTATGTTCTTTGATATGCATTTGGAGGTGCATGAAAGATAGGGGTAGACATTGCTTTCTTCTATAATGGATACCTATACTCAACTGGATCAATTGCGAATGAGGTAGCAATCAGATTCTGATGGACTAGTCCTACATCAGTGTGTCTCAGGAGAGGACCCAACTACTAGGTGGACCACATGTGATAATGAGGTCAATTTTTCATGGGTGTGTGTGGGTGTCAGCAGACAGATGTGAGGATCATTTGTGATATTTTCAAGCTTCAACTAGGGCAGTTCATCCTAGTGTCACCAAGATGAATTAAGATTTAAATCATCAGTATTGGTGGTCAGGTATAGAGAGGCATGTTTCTGGTTTTTATATGAGATGTTCCACCTAACAGTAGGTGATGGAAGAGAATCTATCAATTGAAAGTATTTTACAGTAGTTACCCATTCCCGAGGAAAGTGGAATGATCTCGTGATGGATTTTCTGACTGTTTTACCAAGGTCTCCTCAAGGGAATGATGCAGTTGGGTTGTTTCTGATAGAATCATGAAGGTTTCACATTTCATTATGATTAAGGAAACCTTCAGTGTTCATGATCTTGGAAGGTTTATCATATGATGGATTTTATTTTTTCATGTGGTTCCATGCTCTATCGTTTCAGACAAGGATTTCTAGTTTACTTATCATTTCTTGTAGAGACTCTAGAAGTCTTCAGGTGCACATGTACTTTTGATTACAAATTTCCATCCCCATAAAGATGTCCAGTCTGACCATACGATTCAGTTTTTGGAGGACATGCTATAGGAAGGCCTTCAGGAGTTTAGGGGATATTTGGAAAGACACATAACCCTAGTGGATATTTCCTACAATTATAATTTTAAGGAAATTATTCATATATCACCTAATGATGATTTTTAATGTAGGCCATGTCAATCACCTATATGTTGTCTAGAGGTAGGAGAAGAAGGTATGATGCGACCTTGTCATGACAAGGAGACCACTGATTAGGTGGTGTTTTTTCAGAATTGGATTTCTACTTCATAGTATGAGAATAAATATTATGATGATCGAAAGAGATGAGCTCTAGAGTTTGATGTAAGAGAGAATGTTTTCTTTCGTGTCACCGTGAGGTTGGTACACATCAGAATTAAGAGACAAAGAAAGCATTCGATGATATATGTCGGGCTATTCGAGGTTTTGGAGAGAGTCAGTCCAGTTGCCCCTTGGTTTCAGTTACCTCAGTGGTATCGATATATGCATGAGTTTCTCATGTCTCTCCGCTATGGCGTTACTTCTCAGACCCGTATCACTTTTTTCAACTCGAGGAGGTTCAGATGGAGGTGTATGAATCCATCAAAAATTACCCTATTAGAATTTTTGACCACAGTATGAAGGTTCTCCATGGCCGGTTGGTTACATTGGTATTGGTTCTATTACATCACATGAGAGTACAAGATGAGACAAGGGTGAGGGAGGCTGACGTACAATCACAGTGGCTAGAGTTATTTGACATTTCTTCTTCACCACCCTTGGAAGGGAAATACGGGGATGAATTCCATTAATGGGGGAAGTTTCTATGAACCCAAATCTTTTTTCAGGTATGGATCATTATTTTCAGGTTATTTTTTAGTAAATGATGATTTTGAACTTTTCTATGGACACATTGTCTACTCTTGAGTACACGTCGTGTTCTCATGAGTACACGTTGTGTACCTGGATTCCATGAATAACCATGTACTAGCCATTTAAATGACATGTACATGGCTATGTAGGTGACCTGGATGACCACCTTAAGACGGGGCCAGTTGAGGCTAGTATACATCGTGTACATTAAATGAATACACTATACACATTTATTTTTATTTTAACAATCATAGTGAGATAATATGTCATCTCTAGAATGCAATACTTCTTCCATTGTATTGTACATGAGAGATATGTATGACCTATGATCATTGAGATCCTATCATTACACCATCCGAGCATTGATTGCCGCGTAGCTAGGTCTGTTGGATTCCGACATGTGAGTTCTCTCATTCTTTAGAGCCTATTTACTCATATATCATCATTCATAAGTTATTTAGTGTTGAATGTTTTTAATATTTTTGTAGATCAATGTCGTTCCAAGGTGATTCAAAGGTTGATGTTCAAGAGTGATCGTCGTACAACATCAAGGAAAGTGGTTTTTTCTTTTCTTTTATTATCTTTGGATTGTATATGATTAATGTTCTGAGTACCAATGTTGGGGTATTTTTTATTTTGTATTTTTACCCTTTATAATTATGGTTATGGTTCGGTTGATTGATTAAGGGTTGTTTCCTGTACATAAGATTGTATAACCTTTTGTATGGAAAACCCCATGGGTGGGTTCCCTTGTTTGACTGGTATTAGCAGTTTGGCCTAGGTTTCCTTTGAGGCATTCCGTGTTTCTCAACCTTCAGTTATTTAGTATGGATTTGATTGATTATGTGTGATTCCAATGTTTATTCTTTGTTTAATGTTGATCCATGTAATTCATGTATTTCATGTAGAGAATTTAATGAATGTTTTATGCGAACATGTAACGTCTCAGTTCCGGATTCCACCCAGATGTGCCCGTACCATGTTGGTCACATGGCCTCAAGCACATTTCCACAAATACCAGAGGCTGCTGACTAGAATTGAGGGCCTTCGGTTTGATAGTGGGGAAACTATGCACTCACTGAGATAGTGCACTTTGGAAGTAAACATGTAGAGACCCGAAGCTTGATATATATTAACAGTACATTACTTTTTCGGAATACTTATTACATAACAAAAATAGACACATAAGGAACGTAATAGTTTAGTGTCTTTGGAAACTCGGAATAAAATCTTCTAATCGTGGTGAATGATCTTCAACATCTCCCAATAAAGATCTTCCCCTTTTATTCTTACCTAAAATCTTTCTTTATATCCTGGGGAAAAGAAAACATAAAAGTGGTGAGCTCAAATGCCCAGTAAGGGTAAACATAGAGAACATAAAACTATCAATAAACATTTGAATGCAAAAACTGGAACATAAAATATATACATCAAAATCATGAGCAAAGACATGAATCTTGGATTTACGTAAGGCATATATCATAAGGGAACATCAATCATGATAAAATAGCATGGGAATAAAACATGTAATTGTGGCAACCATTAAGCACATGATATGATTTCATTAGTAGCCAAGACATTGCTGCCAAGACCACCTTAGTGAACAAAGTCCCTTTCTGAATCGAGTTCACTCCTCGTTCCAGTCCTGTATTACTGAACCGGTTTAACTTGCCCTTCCAGCCATGTCTATCTCAAGAGATATAAATATTTACCCAATGTATTGGAGGTAGATATACGTCCCACCCATCTCATAAGTAAATCATTCTTACTTGTGAAACAAAATAAACTTACATCATTCATAATAACCCAACGAATAAAATGGTTTTCATAAACATCATCCCATCATCACATAATCCATATAAAAGAAATGGATATCATTTAATAATAAGAAAAGTGAAACCATGTAAATCATATAGAAATTATACTTGAAACAGACACATAAGAAATAATGTCATCTTAGTTGAAAATTGGTTTTGATAAAACACTTGAAATGAATTCTTGAAGAAAATATCCTTTCATCTTCAAAATCATTTTCTTTTCACAAAATGTCATGCAATTTTAAATGAAAAGGATTTTGCCGAAAATATTTATGAAATATTTTGGAGGAAGCTTCATGAAAATAAGGCTCTATAAAACCATAAAAATCTTTTCTTTCCGTATAAGTTCAAAAAAAACATTTTTCTCGTACTTTTTCAGGAAAAGTCTAAAATTTCCTCGTAAAAGAATGATTCCTTCCATATGATGTGGTAAAAGTAGAAAAGGGTAAAAATGAAATTAAACATACATGGAAGAGAAGTAAACATTTTATGAAAACATATTGAGAACATATGGACATGGATAATAATCATAACCCCAGTAAATACTTAAGAAAAGACAATCTCAGATAAGTATGAGATTGGAATAATTTTCCCTTACCTTAGGTCCGATATGATTTTATGGTTCTGAAACTCTTGTATAATGATTTAAATAATTTCATTGACTTATTACATAATCATATTCATTGTTAAGATATCATATATGTTTCACTTATGACTTTATATTACCCGTTATTTTGTAAATTCCATGTTAAAGTACCGTTTTGGGTAAAATCATTTCATTTATCGTATGTGTTTCGACTTGTCGATTCGGGATATTATTACTTATATCCTGATTTAAATAATTCCAAAATGTAAAACATGATTTATATATAATATATATTCATCATATACATATATATTATAGATCGATAAAAGGAATGAAAAACATCATTCATGGAGACGGTAGGTCGTACGTACGCATGAACGATGATTTCGTTTCCTTATTGAATTGAATGAAACAAACTAGATGACATACATACATATATACATAAATCCAGTAGCATTATTATTTCATATACTTCATTATTATTCATTATAAAAACTTTATGATCATTCATGTATGGTTAATCATTGAGAATGAATCTCATCGCGTCGTGGAGACGGTAGTCCGTACATACGCACAAGCGATGACATCGTTCCCATAATTATAGAATTGGAGTGGATGGTATAATATATAAGAATCATTATGAGGTTATAATAACCATATATAGTTATTCTTTACACGATTATACCCATCCATGTAAGGTGTTGGTGGAAAAACATATTACACCACAGCGTGGAGACGGTATTCCGTATGTACGCACGCGCGGTGATTTTGTTTTCCGTAGGATGGATAGAAAGTGAAATAAGGTTGTTTCATATTTATAATAAAATATAAATATATTAGGGATAATTATCTTATTACTTCATAATGAAACAACCAAATAAAAATATGATTAAGAAGAATGAAAATTGAAAGAATCGGTAACAGATATTACCTCTTCTTTGACACGCCTCTTTCAATCCTCCTCTTAGGGTACTAAAATTGGTCTTTGAAGAAGATCTGGACATCTAGGATTTTTCTAGGAAAGTTTATAAGGGAAATGTTCAGGATTGTTCCGAGCTTAAATGCTAAAATTGTTGTGAGGATGATAGGGAAGAGGTGCCCTTTTATAAGGGAGGAGAGGGGCACCTTTGGAAGTCTTAAAAATATTATTTTATAATAATTTTAACCCCACCTAAAAACCACAAAAAATGACTCATATTAAAATATTAGATGATATATGGTTGTAATATCATCAACCAATAAAATTTAGACTTGTTAGGAATTTATATTCAACATTATCAACTTGATTTATCTTCATTTAATCAATTTAATTTTTTTGTGGTAATAACAGTCTAAATTTTAAATTATAACAAATAATTACTTATTTGTTGTGAATTGTCCATAATTGGATAATTTATAAAAAAATTTACAATATAAATTTAAATGTATAATTTTTTAATATTTTTGTGATTTTTAAATAATTTTATAATATGTTATTTTCATAAAATAACAATAGTTTCAATTTTGACACTATTCATTTGTTTGAATTTAAATAAAATATATACAGAAGATATGTTCAAAATAAAAGCATTAATAGATTCATAAAAGGTCATATGTATCTTGAAAATTAGTGGATCACATTAAAAAGTTCATAAAATATTTACTTTATTATTTTTAAAACCATTTATTTGGTTTATCTCTTAATAAAATAATTACTACATAATTTTTGTATAATTATTAAATATACTTATTTTTTTCATAAAAATTAAAAATAAAATCCTAGGATTAAGATATATCTATTACCTTTCATAATAATACTTTTACTAGAATTTATCATCTTAAAATCACAATATTTAAACTATTATAATTATTAAATTATGAAGGTGACAACTTTGGCATCATTTAAAATAAAATAATATATGTGTCATAATCGGTTTTATAAGGCTCCAAATGGTTAAATATTCGACCATTGGACGATTATGGTTTACATTTACATTACCAATAAGTTTTGGTCAGGTTTTTGTGCCTTTTATGGTCATTATTAGTTTAATGAAAACTATATTCTTGATTTTTGACTAGATAAACAATTTATGAATCACTATTGTGTCACAATTAATGATAAATATTTAATCCCTAAAAATTATAAATAAATTTATTTAATGTAGATAATTTCATTATCTCTCAGGATACTATTCATGTTAGAAGATTAATGATGTTTATCACTAAATTAAAATTAATATACTTATAAGATTTAAGAGAGTGACATGTTGTCACTTTCTTTGGTTTTAATAATAATTAAGTTATTTTCAAGGAAAAATGTCCATTAAATGATTCTAATCCGACCCTTATATGATATGGGTCGACTCTTAGACATAAAATAGAATTTTGGCATGTGTTAGGGTAATTTTATAATATTATATTTACCCTTAATTACCTGATTTACCTTTAACTGTGGTAAATAAAATTTACCGTAGTTACTATTCATAATTCCCAAAAATAAAAAGTAGCTCATTAACATAATTTGGACCTACTAATTCCAAATATGGAATCCATTTTTCCAAATTTAATACACAAAAGTTTCAGAAATTAAATTAAAATTAATCTCGTTGTTGAATGAAAACGGGTTTTTCATTAAAACACTGCAAAAGATTGAATTGATTTAACCTACGAATTTACGGTAAAATAAATGATAATGACATAAATTATATTAAATGGTAAAAATATATTCTATTTATACATTAAAACAATTAAATATTAAAATATAACCACATACTTTATTATGATGAAAAAAGATGTTTTTAATTAAAATATAGCGTGTTTTTACTATTCATTAAAATATGAAAGTTATCAGAATAATATGAAAATTTTATCCAAGGTAAAATTTAATATCCTGATTCCAAAGAAAAATTTAATTTTTTAAAATTGAACTTATAAAAATGTCAAAAACTAGATTTAAATTTGGTGTGCCACCAAAAGGCGGAAAAACTGCATTTATTTAAAAATACTTATTTTACCCGAAAATTTTATTTTGTTCTTATACCATGTTCTAGAAAATGTGTGAGATGAATAATAATGTTATAAAATTCACAATTTAGTTAATACTATTCATAATCGCAAGATCATAATAATATTATAATAATATATCGTTGTTTAGTAAAACCCGGTATTGCGTACAACACGCTATCAAGGAAGGTCGTGATTGCGTGTAATGCAAGCCAAGTAAGGGTTGCGTGTAGCGCATGACTCCTTTGTTGCTGCGTATAACAAAATAAATTGAATATATATATATATATACTCAATGTTTTTTAGAATAACTACTATCAAACAAACATGATATTGTGTGTAACACGATCTAGGATTAGTGTTGCATATACTACAAGCTAATACGATGTTGTGTATAGCGCAGGATAATCTTGGTGTATCGTACAAATGATGATATGAATGAAATTAAAAATAATGTATCTTATAACATCTCAGGTTGTTACATTCTACCCCCCTTAAAATGAATTTCTCCCTAGAAATTCGTCGGGGTTATAAATGGTTTCCTACTTAAAAGTTTATTTAATTGAAACCCACATCGTAAAAAGAAATAAAAAAACTTATCTTTAAAAAATAAAGTATGAAATGTAATGGTTACCCAAAAAAACTAATATTGGGTTTCCACATAGGAGAACATAGGTGAAAATATGGATATGAAGAGAAATCTAACCATAAAGTTCTGATGGAGAGTGGTAGAGAACAAAGCTATGAAAAAGCCAACAATCACAAAGCCATAGATTTGTGATGATCTAAGGTACCATCTGATTCATCGGATATAAGGTCACTCAGACAACATTTTTGGGATTCAAGATCATTTCCCTAATGTTGATGAATTAAAAGAAATACTTACATGATTTTGGTACAATCTCACTATTGTTCGTGAATTGAACAATTTCCACTTCATCCCTTAATGAAATGAAGTTGAATTTGTTATTCGTGATGTGTTAGCAGATCATGTGATAGAATGATGGGTCATTCCATCTATTTCAAAAAAAGGATAGCAAAAGTTATAAGTCTATCATATGGTTAGATTAATCGTAAATGGTTCCAAAAAATGAACTTATACTTCCTATATCATACCTCTTTATAAAATAAAAGTAGTTTCTACTAACCAGGGTCTTCTTATAGGCCAGTGGTATGCAATAAAGGCCAGATGCACTTCGGCTGTGAGTTCGATTCCCACATCCTTCTCCGACGCGATGGGCTATCGCCAGTCCTGTAGGTTGTCCTTTTTATAAATCTACATTCCTATAACATCCCGTCAATAATATTGAAAAAAAGTTTTATCCTTAGACAATACTAACTTATGTCCAAAATAATCCATTCCAATCTTTAGTCTTATCCAAAATACTACCGTCCAATCTCATATTATACTGAAAATTATTACCAAAGCGTTCATATAACAAGCATGTTAATACCATCGTTGATCCCCATATATCATAAGATATGTCTTGTTGGTCACATTCCAAACATTCGAAGGCCTTAATCATGTATTCTCTTAAAAAACGAATACCCATTAAATCTTTGTAAAAATACGAGTGCGGTCAAAAGTTATCTCTTTCCACATACCAAAACCCCAAAATTCTATATACTCAAACCATGATATAACTATTTTCATATATCAGTCCTGAGCTCATAAATATTGTCAGACATTTCATTTTCTCCTTATCCATTCATTATGTGCATATCATCTACTTTCCAAAAATATCTGAATATCTTTTCATGGTTTCTGGTACAATAAAATTATTGAGAACCACAATATACCAATACATAAATATTACAATATTCGAAGATACTATATAAAACATTATTTTGGAATCCCATTACATAAACACTTAATCATTCAACCACATCGTTGTCATATTCAACATCACCAATGGTGATCGCATGTGACTTCCCTTTGTCCTTTTCCATAAGTTGTTTATCATGTCGATCATCACTAACCCTTGGATTAAGGCATTTATTAGCATAATGCCCCATTTCCTTGCACTTGAAGCATTGAAGTGTTGTTGGTGCATTAACTGCAGTCTTTTCTTTATTCACATCATTAGAAACCCTTTTTCCATTACTTCGACACTCATCTTCTCGATGACCTTCTTTTCCACACTTAAAAAATTTTCTAGTCCCTTTAAGACAATCTCCACCATGCCTCTTTCTACACTTTGAGCATAAGGAAACATTCATCTTCTTTTCACCATTATTCTGATATTTCTCCTTGAACTCCATCTTTCGTTTCTTGTCAAAACTATGAGATGGATTAGTAATACCAACTTCCATTTCTACCTTGATATCACAACGCACAATTTCATCATAGCTACTGAAGTCTCTTATAGCTAATTCCCTTCGATGATTTGGTTTTAAGCAACTGAACAATCGATCAACTTTACATTTTGGTTGAATGATAAAGACAAATGCATACCTTTCAAACCTTGTAAATTTCGCTTCGTATACACCAACAGATTCATCATCCTTTTTCTTTAGTTCAAGAAACTCCTTCTCCATATTAGTTCGAATAATACAAGGTAATTTGTTATTGAAAAATAAGTTCTTGAACTCTTCCCATTCCATGGACTCAATTTCATCTCTTGGCCTCGTATTCATGATTAGATTCCAACATTGATCAGCTTCACCTTCCAAACGATATACTACTAAGATAACTTTATCATGTTCAGAACATTGAAGAACTGAAAATATCTTTTCAGTGGTACTGATCCATTGTTCAGCAACAAGTGGATCAGAAGACCCACTGAAAGAAGGCGTACATTGCCTCATCAAGGACTCAATAGAATATTGTTCCCTTCTCTGCTCATTTGGAAGTCCAGAATGATTCATATCGTGTGTATGTATAGTAATAGGATTTTCACCCCATCTCCCATAACATTTGTTTGTTCATGAGGACAATCATTGCATTTTCCATTTCATTGGTCAACAAGGTTCCATAGGGTTCCAGCCATCGTCTAAAACCCAAAAAGAATATTGTGAGAGGAAAAAATCATGATAGGGAAAACAACATAATAAAGGGGGAGTACCATCAATATCTAACATCTTAGGTTTAATTATAAGATCATTACCGTAATTCTAGGACTATAACCCATACTTATACTTAACCTTAGGGACATCCCTAGACATACCTTAGAAATATCTCTAGGGATCTCACTAAAGTTCTCACATCCTAGTTTCCAAAGGTTGACTAAACCATTCCTATGATAACAACTTTAGAGACCCGAATCATGATGTACATGGACATTACATTACATTGGTGGAATACTTATTACATAACAAAAACAGACACACAAGGACTTTAATTGTTTAGTGTATTTGGAAACTCAGAATAAAATCTTCTAATCGTGGTAAAAGATCTTCAACATCTCTCAATAAAGATCATCCCATTTTTTCCTTACCTAAAACCTTTCTTTATATCCTGGGGAAAAGAAAAAATAAAAGGGGTGAGCTTAAATGCCCAGTAAGGGTAAACATAGAGAACATAAAACAATCTATAAACATTTGAATGCAAAAACTTGAACATAAAATCTAAACATCAAAATCGTGAGCAAAGACATAAATCCTGGAAGTACGTAAGGCATATATCATAAGGGAATATCAATCATGATAAAATAGAATGGTAATAAAACATGTAATTATGGAAAACATTAAGTACTTGATATTATTTCCATAGTATCCCAGACATTTCTCCCAAGACCATCTTAGTGGACAAAGTCCCTTTCTGAATCGAGTTCACTCCTCGTTCCGGTGTTGTATTACTGAACCGGTTTAACT
The DNA here is from genome assembly GCA_963277665.1 of Viscum album. Taxonomy (NCBI): domain Eukaryota; kingdom Viridiplantae; phylum Streptophyta; class Magnoliopsida; order Santalales; family Viscaceae; genus Viscum; species Viscum album. The sequence goes on from OY728141.1 coordinate 1,435,910,715, forward strand.
TGTCTTTCCTACCATTTCTATGCCATGAGATATAAATCTTTACCCAATGCATTGTAGGGAGATATAGGTCCCACTCATCTCATAATGAAATCATTCTTACTTTTTCCACAAAATAAACATTCATCATTCATAATAACCCAACGAATAAAATAGGTTTCATAAACATCATCCCATCATCACATAAAACATATAAAAGAGATTGATATCATTTCATAATAAGAAAAGTGAAACCATGTAAATCATAGAGACATTATACTTGAATCATACACATAAAAAATAATTTCATCTTAGTTGAAAAATGGTTTGGATAAAACACTTGAAATGAATTGTTGAGGAAAATAACCATACATCTTCAAAATCATTTTCTTTCTACAAAATATCATGCAATTTTAAAAGAAAATATTTTGTTGTAAATAGGCATGAAATCTTTTGGAGGAAGATTCATGAAAATAAGGCTTTATAATACCATAAAATTCTTTTCTTTCCGTATAAGTTAAAAAAAAACATTCTTCTCGTACTTTTTCCGGAAAAGTAAAAAAGTACCTCGTAAAAGAAAGATTCCTTCCATACGATGCGGTAAAAGTAGAAAAGGGTAAAAATGACTTTAAACATACATGGAAGAAAAGTAAACATTTTATAAAAATATTTTGAGAACATATAGACATGGATAATAATCATAACCCCAGAAAATACTTACGAATAGACAATCTCGGATAAGTATGAGATTGGAATAATTATCCCTTACCTTAAGTCTGATATGCTTTGTATGGTTTCGAACCACCTGTATAATGATTTAAATAATGTAAATGACTTATTACATAATTATATTCATTGTTATGATATCATATATGTTTCAATTATGACTTTATATTACCCGTTCTTTTGTAAATTCCATGTTAAAGTAGAGTTTTGGGTAAAATCATTTTATTTATCGTAAGTGTTTTGACATGTCGTTTTTTTGATATTATTAATTATATCCTAATATAAATAATTCCAGAATGTAAAAAATGATTTATATATAATATTTATTCATCATATACATATATATTATAGATCGATAAAAGGAATGAAATACACCGTTCATGGAGACGGTAGGCCGTACGTACGCATGAACGTTGTTTTTGTTTCCTTATAAAATTGAATGAAACTAAATAGATGACATACATATATATATATAAATCTAGTAGCATTTTTATTTCTAATATTTCATTATTATTCATTATATAAACTTTATGACCATTCATGTATGGTTAATCATGGAGAATGAATCTCATCGCGTCGTGGAGACAGTAGTCCGTACGTATGCACAAGCACTGATATCGTTCCCATAATTATAGAATTGGAGTAGATGGTATAATATATCAGTATCAGTATGATGTTATAATAACCATATATAGTAATTATTTACACCATTATACCCATCCATGTAAGGTGTTTGTGGAAAAACATATTACACCATGGCGTAGAGATGGTATTCCGTACGTACGCACGCGCGATGATATTGTTTTCTGTAGGATGGATAGAAGGTGAAATAGGGTTGTTTCATATTTATAATAACATATCATTATAGGAGGGATACTGATGTTATTACTTCATAATGAAAAAATAATAATAATAAGTTGAAGAAAAGAGAAAATTGAAAGAATCGGTAACATATATTAACTCTTCTTTGACATGCCTCTTTGAATACTCCTATTAGGGTACTAAAATTGGTCTTTGAAAAAGACCAGGACCTCTAGGATCTTTCTAGGGAAGTTTAGAAGGGAAATGTGCAGGTTTTGGCCGAGCATAAACGCTCAAATTGGTGTGAGGAAGAGAGGGAGGAGGATCCCTTTTATAAGGGAGGAGAGGGGCACCTTTGGAAATCTTAAAAATATTGATTTATAATAAATCTAACCCCACATAAAAACCTCAAAAAATGACTCAAATTCGAATATTAACAAATAATAATTACTTATTTTTTGTGAATTGTCCACAATTGGATACTTTATAACATTTCATACCATATAAATTTACATTTATAATTTGTAAATATTTTTGAGATTTTTAAACAATTTTATAATACGATATTTTTAAAAAATAACAATAGTGTCAATTTTGAAAGTATTCAATTGTTTGAATTTAAATAAAATATATACATAAGATATGTTCGAAATAAATTCTTTAATAGATTCATAAAAGGTCATATGTATCTAGAAATTTAGTGGAGCACATTAAATAGTTCATATGATATTTATTTTATTATTTTTTAAAATATTTATTTGGTTTATCTCTTTATAAAATAATTACTACATCATTTTTGTATAATTAATTAATTTACTTATTTGTTGCATAAAAATTAAAAATAAAATCCTATGATGAAGATAAATCTATTAAAATTCACAATAATTCTTTTATTAGAATTTATCATCTTAAAATCACAATATTTAAATTGTTATATTTATTAAATTAAGAAGGTGACAACTTTGGCATCATTTAAAATAAAATAATATAAGTGTCATAATCGCTTTTATAAGGCTCCAAATGGTCAAATATTAGACAATTGGATTATTATGGATTAAATTTCCATTACCAATAAGTTTTGGTCAGGATTTTGTGCCTTTTATGGTCATTATTAGTTTAATAAAAACTATATTCATTATTTTTCACTAGATAAACAATTTCTGCATCACTATTGTGTCACAATTAATGATAAATATTTAATACCTAAAAATTATATATAAATTCATATGATGTAGATAATTTCAATAGCTTTCTGGAGACTATTCATGTTCGAAGTTTCATGAAGTTTATCACTAAATTAAAATTAATACACTTATAATATTTTAGAGAGTGACATGTTGTCACTTTCTTTGGTTTTAATAATAATTAAGTAATTTTCATGAAAAAAAGTCCATTAAATGATTATAATACGACCATTATGTGATATGGGTCTACTTTTAGCCATCCAATAGAATTTTGGCATGTGTTAGGGTAATTTTATAATATTATATTTACCCTTAATTACCCGATTTACCTTTAACTATGGTAAATAAAATTTACCGTAGTTACTATTTATAATTCCCAAAAATAAAAAGTAGATAATTAACATAATATGGACCCACTGATTCCAAATATGGAATCAATTTTTCCAAATTCAATACACAAAAGTTGCAGAAATTAAATTATAATTAATCCCATTGTTGAAAGATAATAGGTTTTTCTTTAAAACATTGCAAAAGATTGAATTGATTTGACCTACGAATTCAAGGTAAAATAAATGATAATGACATACATTATATTAAATGATAAAAAATATATTATATTTATAATATAAAACCATTTAATATTATAATTTAACCACATAAGTTATTACGATGAAAAAAGATGTTTTTAATTAAAATATATCGTGTTTTTACTATTCATTAAACTATTATTGGTCTCAGAATAATATGAAAAATTTATCCAAGGTAAAATATTATATCCTGATTCAAAAGAATAATTTTATTTTGTAAAATTTATCTTATAAACATTTCAAAAACTAGATTTAAAGTGGGTGCACCATCAAAAGGTGGGAAAACAACATTTTTTTAAAAATACATATTTTACCCGAAAAATTTATTTTGTTCTTATACAATGTTCTAGAAAATGTGTGAGATGAATAATAATGTTATAAAATTCAAAATTTATTTAATACTATTCATAACGGCTAGTTCATAAAAATATTATAATAATATATCGTTTGTTTAGTAAAACATGGTATTGCGTAAAACACACGCTATCGAGGAAGGTCACGATTGCGTGTAATGCAAGCCAAGTCAGAGTTTCATGTAGTGCACGACTCCTTTGTTTCTACGTATAAAAAAATATATTGAATATATATATATATATCTACTCAATGTTTTGTAGAATAACTACTATCAAACAAACATGAAATTGTGTGTAACACGATCTAGGATTTGTGTTGTGTATACTGCAAGATAATACGGTGTTGCGTATAGAGCAGGATAATCTTGGTGTATCGTACAACAGAACATATGAATGAAATAAAAAAGAATTTATATTATAAAATCTCGTGTTGTTACAAAACAGATGAACAATAGAGGAAACATTAATAATTCCAAACAACAGTAATAGTAGAAGACTAATAAAGAAAGAAAACTGGAGAAGATATATATATAAATGATGCAAGATATATATGTCTTGGAAAACATCCAAACATATCACAATGCTGAATACAATAATGCCAAACCATTGTGTAAAAGTAAAAAATAAACTCCACTGCATCGAAAGCCATATATTTGTCACATTCTCTCCAACTCCACAGCAATAAAGAACCTGAAGATGAAGGGCACTTTGCCTTGCCTATACCTGAAATAATATAATCTGTTTGGTCCCAAAAACATGAACCAAACAGGGTTTCAGACTAAATCCCAGTAGGCAACCACCCAAATATATGTGCCTAAATTTCAGTGAATATATGGCTGGTAAAACTACAGAAAACAGTAAATAAGTAAGCACTCAGCAGTAAACAATCTACAATCCCATTATCAAGAAAACATCTAATAAAATCCGATAACACAAACAAGTAACCCTCTGGGATGCACTCGCAACCTATCTCCTATAGTCTTACATAGTAGAATCAAGAAACCCTTTGGGAAGCACACACAACTTCACCCCTCCTGTTCAGCTGAAATGTAGACTCTCTGAGGAAGCACTCACTGTCAATTCCACCTATAGTCTTGTATCTCTACTAAAGGAACTCTAGGGAAGAAGTTACGTCACATTCCCTCTCTGGCCCACATTGAGAAACTAAAGACATTCTGAGGAAGCACTCAACATCAATTCCCATGTGGTCTCGCATCATATATTATAAAGACACTCTGGAGAAGCCCTTACGTCCATTCTTCCTATGGTCTACTAGACTTGGTTCTCACAGCCCTGTGTAAAGTCAGCAAGTATCGCATTGTGTAATGGACAAAGTGAACATCAAGAACTACATGGCTAGAATTTTACAGCCTAACAACATATCAAAAAAGAACACCATCCTACAATACTAGTCATGGAAACATGCAATTGCCTAATAAGAAAAACTTGACCAAACGGTTATAAAAAGTCAAAAAATGCATGGGAAATACATCCAAAGAACTAAAAATTACCCAATTCACAATAAATCACCCATACATGGGCATACAAGCAATGTCGGAAAACAACAGGGGATAAACAGTAAACACGCAATACCCCGTTCAAGGGTATTGGTGGAATTTTCACATGATACTGAAAGAATTTCTACAGAAATGAACAAACCACCTACCTTTGGGTTAGAATATTGATATACATGATTCTCAAGTCTTGAATCTCTTTAGAACGTCGTAGATCTAAAAAAAATACATAAAACGTTCAACCCACGAAAACATGGGAAAGAGGAGAAATCATGAAACGGGGTTCTAAATGAAGGAAAAACATACTGTTATGGTTCAAACGCAATCGATGGTGGTCAATTTAGAGAACGAACGAGGGCTCTGGGGATCAGAGGAAGATCGCGACTGTACAGACGCTCTCAGCCGAAGGAGACCTAGAAGGTGGTGTTTTTGGTCATTAGACGTGACCCTGGTGGGTTTAATGAAAAAAATAAAATACATGCCATGTAATTCTTGATTAAATGTTATGTACTTTCCTTTTAGGTACTACTCTTTAGGAGGCCTCCATGTCACCCTTAATTGGCCGTGTGTCTGGCCATTACACGGCCATCACACGGGCTTCAGCGGCAAAGTAGTACACGACATGTACTCATAAATTACACAGTGTGTAATTCTAGAATATTCATGAATTCCTCTTTTTCCCTAAAATGAACAAAAAAGGGGAAAAATATGGAAAAAAGATCCGAGTTCATAAAAACAATCCTCCTTAAAGAAATTTGTCCCCGGATTTCCCGAGCAAGGAGTATAAGAATAAACCTTGAACAACTCCATCCACTGTGATCGTACATCGGCCTACCTCTCCCATGTCATGTTTTGTACTCACCCATGCTTCCATATAACCCATACTAGAAGAACAAATCGGCTCTGGAGAACCTTCATACTGTGATTGATAATCCGAATAGGATTCTCTTTGAAGAATTTTTTCACCTCCAACTCGACTTCCTCAGGTTGGAAAGATTGAGACAGGTCTTAAAACTAACATCGGAGCTGAGAAATGTACAATATGTCATGCGTATCCTTGTAACTCTAAGGTAACTAAAACCGATAGGCAACTGGAACAACTCTCTCGAACACCTCATACGGCCAGACATACCTCGACGAAAGCTTACCATGTATCCTGATCCTATTGTGTCCCAACCATGGTGTGACACATAGAAAAACCTGATCCCAGACCTCGAACCCTAATGGTCTCCTCTGATAATATTCATAAGACATCTAACAAGACTATGCAGTAGCCATCCTCTTTCAAATAAACTCTATATGCTATGTGGTCTCCTGAACAAGGCGAGGTCCAAAAAAAGTTTCCTCTCCTGCCACCAGCCAATATAAGGGTGATCGCCATGGCCTACCGTAAAAATCATAATAATGTTCCATCTAAATAGTTTCCAGGAAAAAATTGTTGTTGGAAAACTCTATATGTGGTTTGGGTATCTCCCAAGAACCTCCAAAATCCAGAATACATGCTCAGAGCATGTCCTCTATCACCTGAATCATATGCTTGGTCTGGACATCTGTTTAGGGATGGTAATATGTACTGAAAATCACCTATGTACCCAATGCTTTCTGTAGCCCCTTTTAGACATGAGAAGTGAAACATGCATCCCAGTCTGAAATAATGGAGTGTGGATCTCCTTGAATATATACAATCTCATAGATGTACAACCGTCACAACACATCAACACTGACGTTTTCCTTGATCGGTAAGAATTGAGCGACCTTCATAAGTTTGTCAATGAAAACCCCTAGTGCATTGTTCCCTCAAGGAGAACTCAAAAATCATGTCAGGAAATCCATCCTGATGTCGTTCCACTTCCACTCGGCTATGGGTAACTATTTTAAGAGCCCTGCTGGTCGCTTATGCTCCGCCTTCACCTTTTGACAGTAAGAACACCTCACGACGATACTAGAAACATCTCTATTCCTACCTGGCCACCAATACTAACGGTGAAGGTCTCAATACATCTTGGTGATGCATGGATGAACTTCCCAATCTGAGGATGAAAATATTTCATCAGCTCCTCATCTATGTCTACTAACACCCATATGCGTCCTTAGAAACACAAGATCTCATCCTCGCATACGGTACATCCAGAAATAGGTTCCTCTCCTGAAACACTCTCCCATAGGACTAGGCCCTCATAATATGATAGCTGCATCTTTAATACATGGTCAAGAAGCGTAGAGGTAACAGCTACATAAGATATAAAATTCTTCCCCTATCTTTCATTCACCTCCAGATGCATCTCATAGAATAGAGCCATAAGATTCCACTCACTGCTGGCCTCCTCAGCTGCATGTATCTAAGTCCTCCTGCTCAATGCATCAGCCACTATGTTTCCCTTTCCATGCGTATAGGCAAGGTAAAAGTCAAAGGACTGAAGGTACTCAACCCACCTTCGATGTCTCAAATTCAGATCAATCTGAGTGAAGATGTACATGAGTCTTTTGTGGTTAGTGAAAACCAAAAAATCCTCGCCCAAAAGATAATGTCTCCAACAGTGTAATACATGAACAAAAACCGCCAACTCTAGATCTTGCGTCGGGTAATTCCTCTCATGTGGCCTCAACTTTCGAGACCAGTATGCAACGACTCCATCTCTCTGTATAAGCAATATTCCTATCCTGATACATGAACCATCACAAGACATGGTATAACTCTTTCCCAGCTCTGTTAATACTAGTATCTGTGTCGAATTCTACCTCCCTTTCACCTCATGAAAGGCTGAATCACAAGAATCTTCCCATAATAAATTCACAACCTTCTTGGTCAGACCCGTTAGTGGTGGTTCTATGCATGAAAAGTCATGAATAACTCATTTTTACAATCAAACCATACCTATAAATCTCTAAACCTCAATGAAGTTCTTCAGTTGCTCTCAGAAAACTACTGATCTCAATTTCTCTAGTTCTACTGATACTCATGTCTCTGAGATAACATGACCCAAAAAGTGAATTTGATCCATCCAAACGTGGCATTTTGAGAGCTTAGAATATAACTGATGCTCTCTCTGTGTACTCAGAATGATCTCAAGAACTGTGGAATGGTCATTTTGAGTGTGATATTACACCACGATATCATCCACGAAAAGAACCATGAAGGAATCCAAGTATGGATGGAACACTCGGTTCATCAGTTCCATGAAAACTTATGCCGCGTTCGTGAGGCCGATCGGCATAACCATATTCTTTTATAGACTATACCTGCTCCGGAAGGCTGTGAGAGGTATATGAGATGGTTTAACATGGAACTGATGGTAACCGGACCTCAAGTCAATCTTCGAGAACACCCAAGCTCCTTGAAGCTGATCAAAGAGATCAACATTCCTGGGAAATGGATATCTTTCTTGACCATCAATTGGTTCAACATATGATAATCCACGCAAATTCTAAGAGTATCATCTGAAATCTTCGCAAACAGGACTGAAAAACCCTAAGGAGAAGTACTTGGTTAGATAAAACCCTTTTCCCAGAAACTCCTCCAAATGCTCCTTGAGTTCCTTCAACTCGGGTGTAGCAATCCTATAATGAGTAATGGACACCGGTGCCGCTCCTGGCACATGATCAATTGAAAATTCAACCTCATTCTCTAGAAGAAAAACCTGAAAATTTATATGAAAATACATCCTTAAAACAATCCACCACTATAGGATAGTATAACTATGAAGTCACCTGCTAATCAAGATACAGACTAGAAATCATGGTTGTAACTCCTCTTAATCCATGATGCTCTGGACCCACTCTCCTCGCCTAGGCATCCCACTCTCCCTTATGAAGAAAATATCCACCCTCTGGTGATATGAAAGTCACCCAGCGATGATAACAGTTGACGACATCCTCAAAGGGAACTATCCAGTCCATTCCGAGAATGACATCATAGCCTTTCATCTCTAGGACATAAGGATCCCATAAGAAATGAAACCCACCAACAACTATAGGGCCCTCCTTTCAATGATGTACACTAGCCATTCTAGTCCCCAATGGAGTTTCTAGAATCATGATATTAGTGGGAGAAAAGATACAGAGCCCAAGTCTCTCCACAATAACAACAGAGATAAAGCTATGGGAACCCCCTGTATGGAAAAGTGAAAAAGATAAAATTGTGGAAACTAGGATCATACCTATAACTGTAGATGGTCTGGGATTCTACTCCAGCTGGGTCTGTTCCACTGCAAAGGTCTGACCTGCTCCACTGCATTGTGACCCTATCTCACCACTCGGAGCTGAACCACTCTGATGTCGCCAAAATACTGGCGATTGACCACAACGGCCAGAACCTCTACCTTAGCATGAACGGCCATAAAGACTCCATTTACCTGACTGGTGAGAAACTGGTGGAGCTACTCTTGTTTAAGGAGTCATAGATGAACCCCGGTCACCGGCTGTTAGTGTAAAGATCTGACAGAAGTGCTGAAGGTGACCCATCTTCCCACATGATCAGTACTCCACTGGGTTTCTATAGAGACCCAATGATTGAAGTACAGGGACATTACATTAATTTGGAAGAATACATAATACATAACAAAAACAAACACACAAGGACCGTAATAGTTTATTGTCATTGGAAACTTGGAAAAATAATATTCTAATTATGGTGAAAGAACTTCAACATCTCCCATAAAGATCATACCCTAGTGTTTTCAAACCTAAAACCTTTCTTTATATCCTGGCGAAATGAAAACATAAAAATGGTCAGCTCAAATGCTCAATAAGGGTAAACATAGAGAACATAAAACTATCCAGAAACATTTGAATGCACAAACTAGAACATAAAATCTAAACAACAAAATCTTGATCAAAGACATAAATCGTGGAAGTATGTAAGGCATATATCATAAAGGAACATCAATAATGATAAAATAGCATGGGAATAAAACATGTAATTATGGAAAACCATTAATCACATGATATTATTTCCATAGTAGCCATTGCATTTATGCCGAGACCATCTTAGTGGACAAAGTCCCTTTCTTAATCGAGATCACTCCTCATTCGAGAACTGTATCATTGAACCAGATTAGCATACCGTTCCATCCATCTCTATATCGTGATATATAAATCGTTACCCAATGCATTGGAGGGAGATATTGGTCCCACCCATATCATAATTAAATCATTCTTACGTGTGCCACAACATTAACATAAATCATTCAACATAACCCAAAGAATAAAATGGGTTTCATAAACATCACACCATCATAACATAATCCATATAAAAAATGGATATCATTTCATCATAAGAAAAGTGAACCCATGTAAATCATATAGAAATTATACTTTAAACATACACATATTAAAATAATGTCATCTTAGATGGAAAATAGTTTTGAAAAAGCACTTGGAATGAATTCCTGAGGAAAATATCCTTCCTTCTTCAAAATAATTTTCTTTTCACAAAATGCCAAGATATATTAAAAGAAAAGAATTCTGTTGAAAATAATCATGAAGTATTGTAGATTATGATTCTTGAAAATTAGGCATTATGAAACCGTAAAAATCCATTCATGTCGTATAAGTTAAAAAACATTCTTCTCGTACTTTTTCCAGAAAAGTCAAAAAGTACCTCGTATGGTAAAAAAAGAAAGATTCTATACATACCATGTAGTAAAAGTAAAAAAATTGTTAAAAATGACTTTAAACATAAATGAAACCATTTTTAGAAAATTGGGACATGGATGATAAATATAACCCCAGTAAATACTTACTAATAAACAATCTCGGATAAAAATGAGATTGAAAAAATTTATCCCTTACCTTATGTCCGATATGATTCATATATATCCGAACCTCCTATATAATGAATTAAATAATGTCATTGACTTTTTAAAGAATCATATTCATTGTTATGATATCATATATTGTTAACATATGACTTTATATTACCTGTTCTTTTGTAAATTCATGTTAACGTAGCGTTTTTGGAAAAATCGTTTCATTTATCGTGCGCGTTTTGACTTGTTGTTCATTATATTATTACATATACCATGATTTAAATAATTCCAGAATGTAAAAAATTATTTATACATAGTATATATTATGTTTATAAATATATTTGATAGATCGATAAATGGAATGAAATACACCGTTCATGGAGACGGTAGGCCGTACGTACGCATGAATGCTGTTTTTGTTTCCTCATTGAATTGAATGGAATTTAGTTAATGAAACATATATGTACATAAATCCAAAATCATTATTATGTAATATCTTTCATGATTATTAATTAGTTAGATATAATTTATAATCATACTTGAATGGTTAATCATGGAAAATGACTCTCATCGCATTCGTGGAGACGGTAGTCTATACGTACGCACGAGCGATGATATCAATCCCATGATCATGGAATTGTAATGAAGTGTATTTATAATATTTCATAATCAATATCACTTTAAAATAATCATATATAGTTATTTATTTACACCACTATACCCATACAAGTAAGGTGGTGGTGGAAAATAGATTACACCACAGCATAGAGACGATATTCCGTACGTACACACACGCAGTGATTTCATTTTCTATAGGATGGCTAGAAGATGAAATAGGGTTGTTTCATATTTATAATAACATATCATTATATTAGTTATACTTATGTTATTAATTTATGATAAAACAAATAAAAAATAATAATTAAAAGAAGTAATAAATTGGAATGAATCGGTAAAGGATATTACCTCTTCATTGACACGCCTCTTCTTAACCTTCTATAAAAAACTAGAGTTGGTCTTTTGAGGAGGAAAGAATTAATGCAATGTTTCTAGGGAAGTTTAGAAGGTACATTGGCAGGGGTTTTCCGAGTTTGAAGGCTCAAAATTTTGTAAAGTGAAGAGGGAGGAGGTGCCCTTTTTTAAGGGAGGAGAGGGGCACCTTTGAAAACCTAAAAAATATTAATTTATAATAAATTCAAAAACCACATATAAACTTTTAAAATGACACAAATTAGGATATTAGATAAGATAGGGTTGTAATATAATCAAAAAATTAAATTTATACATGTTTTCATTTTATTTTAAACCTTATCATTTTGATTTATCCTTATTTAATCTATTTAATTTTATTTGTGGTGATAAGGTTAAAAATTTTATATGGTTATAAATACTTGCTTATGTGTTATAAATTATCCATAATTTGATAGCCTATGACATGTTAGATCATATAAATTTTAATTGCTAATTTTTAAATATTTTAGTAATTTTTTAACAATTTAATAATATAAAATAACAATATTGTCATTTTTGACACAATTCATTTATTTGAATTGAAATAAAATCCACAAAGAATATTTTTTTTGAAAAAACCTATTTAATAGATTAAAAACAAGTCTTATTCATCTATAAAAGTAGTGTAGTACATTAATTAGATCATATAATATTTATTTTAATACATTTAAAATCATTTATTTGATATTTCAATTAATAAAATAATTTATACAACATTTTTTATAATGATTTAATATACTTATTTGTTGTATAAAAATTAAAAATAAAAAACAATGATTAAGATAAATAAAATATATTACATAATAATACTTTTAGTCGAATTTATCTTCAAAAAAAAAGCAACTTTTAAAATTATTTCATTATTAAATTATGAAGGTGAGATCTTTGACATCATTTAAAATAATATAATATTTGTGTCATAATCTATTTTATGAGGATCCAAATGGTAAAATATTAGATGATTGTTTGATTATGGTTTACATGTACATTAAAAATAAGTTTTATTTAGGTTTTTTGTTCCTTTTATGGTCACTATTAGTTTAATAAAAACTATATTAATGATTTTCCACTAAATAAACAATTTCTGCATCACTATTGTGTCACCATTAATGACAATTATTTAATCCCTAAAAATTCTGAATAATTTATCAAGATGTAAATAATTATATTCTATTTCTAGAGACTATTTATATTCTAGGTTTTATGAAGTTTATCACTAAATTATAATTAATATACTAATAAGATTTATGAGAGTGACATGTTGTCACATTCTTTGTTTTAATTATAATAATTTCATTTTCATGGTAAATAGTACATGATAAGAATATCATCCTTCCCTTAGGTGTTATGGGTCGACTTTTATTCATCCAATATAATTTTCCCAGGTGTTTGGGTAATTTTATAATATTATTTTTAGCCTTAATTACCCGATTTACCGTTAACTGTAGTAAATAAAAATTACTGTAGTTACTATTCATAATATAAAAAAACCTATTAACATAATTTGGACCCACTGAATTCAAATATGGAATCCATTTTTCAAAATTCAAAAAATAGAAGTAGCATTAATTAATTTAAAATTAATCTCCTTGTTAAGAAATGGGGTTTTAAAAGTAAAAACGTTGCAAAAGACTGAAATGGTTTTACTTATGAATTCAGTGTAAAATTAATTATAATGACATAAATTATATTAAATGTTAATAATATATTCTATTTATACTTTAAACCCATTAAATATTATAATTTAACCATATAAATTATTGCGTTGAAAAAAGTTGTTTTTAATTAAAATATAGCGTGTTTCTACTATTTATTAAAATTTGAAAGTTATCAAAACAATATGAAAAATTTCTCCAAAAGATTTTTTTATATCTTGATTCAAAATAAGAATTTTATTTTTTCAAATTGAACTTATAAACTTTTCCAAAATTATATTTAAAATGGGTCCGCCATCAAAAGGCGGCAAAACTGAATTTTTTTATAAGTACTTATTTAACTGAAAAATTTATTATGTTCTTATACCATGTTCTAGAAAATGTTTAAGATGAATGATGATGTTATAAAATTCAAATTTTAGTTAATACTATTCATAATGTCTAGTTCAAAATACTATTATAACCATATATCGTTGTTTCATGAAACCCGGTATTGCGTACAACACACGCTATCGAAGAAGGTCGTGATTGCGTGTAATGCAAGCCAAGTCAAGGTTGTGTGTAGTGAAATACTCCTTTGTTGTTTTTTATGACAAAATACAACCATATTTCATTTATACATTCAATATATATATATATACACTCAATGTTTCATAGAATAATAACTATCAAACAAACTTGCAATTGTGTTTAACAGGATCCAAGAATAGTGTTGCCAATACTGCAAGCTAATACGGTGTTGCCTATGGCACAAGATAATCTTGGTGTAGCATAAAACAGAATATATGAAAGAAATTAAAAATAATATATCTTATAAAATCTCAGGGTGTTAAATTCTACCCCCCTTAAAATAAATTTCACCCTCAAAATTCGTCAGGGTTATAAATGGTCTATTACATGAGATTTTCTTTCATAGATACCCACATCGTAAAAAGGAATACCAAAAATTATCATTAAAAACTAAAGTATGAAATGTAATAGTTACCCGTATTAATTAATCATTGGGTTTCAACAAAGGATTACATAGGTGAAAATATGGATGTAGACGAGAAATCTTACCATCATGTTCTGATGGAGAGTGGTAGAGGACATGGATATTATAAAACCAATAGTTAAAAATCCATAAATTTGTGATGATGTAAGGTACCATCTAATTCATCAAATATAAGAGTACTAGGACAACATTTCTGGATTTCAATATCATTTCCCTAAAGTTGAAAATTTTGAATTAGAAGAAATACTTACTTGATTTCAGTACACTCTCGCTATTGTTTGTTCCTTGAACAATTTCCACATCATCTCTTACAGAAATGATGTTGAATTTTTCTTTCGACATGTGTTAGCAGATCATGAGATAGAATGACAGGTCATTCCATCTGTGTCAATCATAAGGTTAACAAAATTTATATACATAGGTGAATCTATGGTGATATTAATCGTATATTGTTCCTAAAATGGACTTATACATCATCTATCATACCACTTAATAAAATAAAACTATTTTCTACTTACCAGGGACATCCTGTAGGGCAGTGGTAGGCGATAAAGGCATGTCGAACTTTGGTTATGGGTTCGATTCCCACAACCTTGTTCGATGCGACGGGTTTTCGCCCGTCCTACATGTTGTCCTTTTTCTAAAACAATAATATTAATACAATCAAAAAATAATATAAAAAAGTTATATCCATAAACAATACTATATGATGTCTAACTTAATATATTCCAATCATTAGGTGTACCCAAACTCCCAGTATAAGGAAAAAGATTGATAGAGAGGTCATCTACCGAGCATGTAAATACTATCATTTATCCCCATATATCATAAGATATGTCTTGTCGGTCAAATTCCAAACATTCGAATTCATTAATCATGTATTCTCTTGAAAAATGAATACCCATTAAACCTTAGTGAAAACCTGAATTTAGTTAAAAGTTAACACATTCCACATAAAAAAATCCCAAAAATCCTATATACTCCAACCATGATATCACTTAGTCCTTATATCAATCATGAGCTCATGAATACTATCAAACATATTATTTTCTCCTTATCCATTCATTATAGGCATATCATCTGCTTTCCAAAAATATTTCAAACACTCTTAAAGGTTACCGGTACCATATAATTTTTGAAAACCAATACATTTATATTCCAAAATTCCACGATACCATAAATGAGATTCCTTCATACTATTTTGAAATACTATTACATAAACACCTAATCATTCCACAACAACATTTTCATATTCTACATCACAAATACTGATTGCATGTGACTTCTCTTAGTCTTTTTCCTTAATAGTTTTCTCATGTTGATCATCATTAACCCTTGGATTAGGGAATTGATTAGCATAATGCCCCATTTCCTTGAACGTGATGAATTGAAGTGTTGGTGGTACATTATCTGCAGTCTTTTCATTATTCACATCATTAGCAACCCTTTTTCCATTACTTCGACACTCAACTGCTCGATGACCTTATTTTCCACACATTAAACATTTTCAAGTCCCTTTAATACATCTATACAATTCTTATTTCCACACATTGAGCATAAAGAAACATTCATCTTCTTTTCACAATTATTATGAGATTTCTCCTTGAACTCCATCTTTCATTTCTTAACAAAACCATGAGATAGATACATAACACCAACTTCCATTTATTTCTTTTCTAGCAAAATGCATAATTTCTTCATTGCTACTGAAGTATCTTATAGCTAATTCCCTTCGAAGACTTAGTTTTAAGCCACTGAAGAATCGATCGACTTTACATTCAGTTTGGATGATAATGCCAGATTCATGCCTTGTAAGCCTTGTAAAATTTGCATCGTATATACCAATAGATTCATCATCCATTTTATTAATCTCAAGAAAATCCTTTTTCATATTTGTTTTAAGAATACAAGGGAAGTACTTATTAAATAATTATTTTTTGAACTCATCCCACTCCATGGATACAATTTCATCTCGGGGCCTCATATTCTTAATTAGGGGCCACCATTGATCTTCTTCACCTTCTAAACAGTAAATATCCAGAATGAATTTTTCATGTTCTGAACATCGAAGTACAGAAAATATATTTTCAATGGTATTGATCCATTGTTCAGCAACAAGTGGACTAGAAGACCCACTAAAAGAAGGTGGACATTCCCTCATGAAAGACTTAATAGAATATTGTTCCCTTGTCTGCTAATTTGGAAGTCCAGAATGATTCATAGCTTGTGTAAGTATAGCAATAATATTTTTCACACCATCTTCCAAAACATTGGTTTGTTCAAGAGGAAAATCATTTCATTTTCCACTACATTGATCAACATAGTTCCTTCGAGTTCCAACCATCATCTAAATCCAAAAAAAATAGTGTGAGAGGCAAAAATTATGCTAGGGAAAACAATATAATAATTGGGGAGTACCTTCAATATATAACATCTTAGGGTTAACTCTAAGATTGTTACCATAATTATAGGACTATAACATATAATTATACATAACATTAGGGACATCCCTAGACATACCTTAGAAATATCTCTATAGATCTCACTAAAGTTTTCACATAATAGTTTCCAAAGGTTAACTAAACCATTCCTCTGATACCAACTTTAGCAGTCTGGAATTACATCCAGTGGACTATAATTGATACCTTTCAGGGAACTCCATGGGTGGCTACACCCCCTGGTCGGGACACACCACCATCCCTAGTGGAAGCCATTTTCTCATGAAGCCCTTGGGCGGAGATCCATGCTTCATCCAACAATCACATGCGAGAGTTCCCAAGGATCAGATACATTCCTAGCTACGTTTCCTTTGATACCAACTGTAGATACCAAAAGAATGAAGTACATGGACATTACATTAAATTTGTAGAATACTTGATACATAACAAAAACAAACACACAAGGACTTTAATTGTATAGTTTCTTTGGAAGCTCAGAAAAATAATCATTTAATCATGGGGAAATATCTTCAACATCTCCCAGAAATATCTTTCCCTTTTGTTTTCTTACCTAAAACATTTCTTTATATCCTAGGGAAAATAAAACATAAAAAGGGTGAGCTCAAATTCTCAGTAAGGTTAATCATAGAGAACATAAAACAATCCATAAACATTTGAATGAAAAAACATGAACATAAAATCTAAACATCAAAATCTTGAGCAAAGACATAAATCATGGAAGTATGTAAGGCATATACCATAAAAGGAACAACAATCATGATAAAATAGAATGGGAATAAAACATGTAATTGTGGAAAACCATTAAGCACGTTATATGATTTCCATATTACCCAATGAATTTTTTCCAAGAACATCTTAGTGGACAATGTCATTTCTGAATCGAGTTCACTCCTCGTTCTAGTCCTGTATCACTGAACCAGATTAACTTACCATTATAGCCATGTCTATCTCATTAGATATAAATCATTACCCAATGAATTGGGGGGAGATATAGGTCCCACCCATCTCATAAAGAAATAATTCTTAAGTGTGCAAAAACATAAACATAAATCATTCATCAAAACCCAATGAATAAAATGGGTTTCATAAACATAAATCATTCATCATAACCCAAAGAATAAAATGGGTTTCATAAACATCATCCCATCATAACATAATCCATATAAAATAAATGGATATCATTTCATCACAAAAAAATTGAATCCATGTAAATAATAAATAAATCATACATGAAACATAAACATATAGAAATAATGTCATCTTAGCTGGAAAATAGTTTTGACAAAGCATATGGAATTAGTTTTTGAGGAAAATTTCTTTTATTCTTCGATATCATTTTCTTTTCACAAAATCCCATGGAATTTTAAAATAAAACGATCATGTTGAAAATAATCATGAAATATTGTAGTGTATGCTTCATGAAAATAAGTCATTATGAAACCATAAAAATCCATTCATGCTGTATAAGTTAAAAAAACATTCTTCTCATACTTTTTCGAGAGAAGTAAATAGGTACCTTGTATAGTAAAAAAATAAAGATTCCTTTCATACCATGTAGTAAAAGTAAAAAAATTGGTAAAAATAACTTTAATCATACATGAAACCATTTTTAGAAAATAGGGACATGGATGATAAATATAACCCTAGTAAATACTGACGAATAAACAGTCTCGGATAAAAACGAGATTGGAAAAGTTATCCCTTACCATATGTATGTTATGATTTGTATGTATGCAAAACTCAGGTATAATTAATTAAATTTATAAATTTACTTATTAAACAATAATATTAATTTTTATGATATCATATATGGTTCACCTATGACTTTATATTACCCGCTCTTTTGTAAATTCATGTTAAAGTAGCATTTTTGGCAAAATTTCTTCATTTATCGTACGTGTTTCGACTTATAGTTCATGATATTATTACTTATATCCTGATTTAATTAATTCCATAATGTAAAACATGATTTATACATAATATATATTCATTATATAAATATATATTATATATTTATAAATGGAATGAAATACACGGTTCATGGAGACGGTAGGCAGTACGTACGCATGAACACTATTTTCATTTCCTTATTGAATTGAATGGAATTATTTAAATGAAATATATATGAACATATATACAGTATCATAATTATTTAATATATTTCATTATTATCTAATATATATATATATACTTTAAATTATACTTGAATGGTTAATCATGGAAAATGACTCTCATCTCGTTCGTGGAGACGGTAGTCCATACGTACGCACAAGTGATGATATCATTCCCATGATCATAGAATTGTATTGAAGTGTATGTATAATATTTAAGAATCCATATCTATTTATAATAAATATATATAGTTATTTGTTTACACCATTATACCCATCCATGTAAGGTGGTGGTGAAAACAGATTACACCACGGCGTGGAGACGGTATTCCGTACATACGCACGCGTGGTGATTTCGTTTTCTATAGGATGGATAGAAGATGAAATTGGGTTGTTTCATATTTACAATAACATATCATTATATGAGTGATACTGATGTTATGAATTTATGATGTAACAAATAATGAAGAAGAAGTAGAAGAAGAAATAATTTGGAAAGAATCGGTAAAGGATATTACCTCTTCTTTGACACGCCTTTTCTTAACCTCCTCTTAAAGCACTAGAGTTGTTCTTTTGTGAAGACCAAAACATCTATAATGTTTTTAGGGAGGTATAGAAGGGAAATGTTTTGGGTTTGTCCGAGCATGAAGGCACAAAATTGTGTAAAGAGAAGAGGGAGGAGGTGCCCTTTTATAATGGAGGAGAGGGCACCTTTAGAAACCTCAAAAATATAAATATATAATAAAATAAAAACCCACATAAAAACTTCCAATGTGATGGAAATTGGGATATTAGATAATATGGGGTTGTAATATTGTGAACCAATTAAATTTATACTGGTTATGATTTTATTTTAAACCTTATCATTTTGATTTATCCTTATTTAATATATTTAATATTATTTGTGGTAATAATGTTATAAATTATATATGTTTATAAATTCTTTCTTATGTGTTTTAAATTATATATAATATCAGAACCTATGACATTTTAGATCATATAAATTTTAATTTGTTATTTTTAAATATTTTTGTGATTTTTAAACAATTTAATAATATAAAATATCAATAGTGTCAATTTTGACATAATTCATATATTTGAATTTAAATAAAATCCAAAAAGAATATATTTTCTAAAAAACCTACTTAATAGATTAATAAGAAGACTTATTCATTGTGAAAATTTGTGGAGTACATTAATTAGTTCATATAATTTTTATTTTAATACATTTAAGATCATTTATTTGATATTTCTCTTAATAATAAAATTAATAAAAACATTTTTGTATAATTATTTAATATACTAATTTTTGTATAAAATTTAAAAATAAAATACTATGTTGAAGATACATATAATATATTTCATGAGAATACTTTTAGTAGAATTTATCTTCTAAAACAACCCACTTTTAAAACATTATCTTTATTAAATTATGAAGGTGGCAACTTTGACAACATTTAAAATAAAATAATATAAGTGTCATAATCTCTTTTATAAGGATCCAAATGTTCAATTATTCGACTATTGTACAATTTTAGTTCACATGTATATGAAAAATATGTTTTTGTCAGGTTTATGGTTACTTTTATGGTCACTATTAGTTTAATAAAAATATATAATTGATTTTTCACTAAATAAACAGTTTCTGCATCACTATTGTGTGACCATTAATGATAATTATTTAATACCTAAAAATTAAAAATAAATTCTCATTATGTAGATAATTTTATTAGATTACTGGAGAGTATATATATTTTATGTTTTTTTATGTTTATAACTAAATTAAAATTATTATACTTATAATATTTAAGAGAGTGACATGTTGTCACTTTCTTTGGTTTTAATTATAATTATATTAATTTCATGGTCAATAGTCAATTAAATGAATCTAATCCAACCCTTAGTTGATATGGGTCGACTTTTATTCATCCAATAGAATTTTTGTAGGTGTTATGGTAATTTCATAATCCTATTTTAACCTTAATTATCTGATTCACCTTTAAATGCAGTAAATAAAAATTACCA
Organism: Viscum album; assembly: GCA_963277665.1. Taxonomy (NCBI): domain Eukaryota; kingdom Viridiplantae; phylum Streptophyta; class Magnoliopsida; order Santalales; family Viscaceae; genus Viscum; species Viscum album. The sequence continues at coordinate 1,435,931,858 of OY728141.1, forward strand.
GAGTTACTATTCATAATATCAAAAAAAGTAACCTATGAACATAATTTGGACCCACTTATTTCAAATATGGAATCCATTTTCAAAATTTAAAACACAGATATTGCATTAATTAATTTAAAATTAATCTCGTTGTTAAGAAAACAGGTTTTAAAAGTTAAAACACTGTAAAAGATTTACTTATGAATTTAATGTAAAATTAATGATAATAACATACATTATATTAAATGGTAAAAATATATATTCTATTTATACTTTAAAAAAATTAAATATTATAATTTAACCATATAAATTATTTCGATGAAAAAAGTTTTTTTTAATTAACATATATCGTGTTTTTACTAATCATTAAAATAGTAATGTTTTCAGAATAATATGAAAAATTTATCCAAAAATAAATAATTATATCCTGATTCCAAATAAGAATTTTATTTCCTCAAATTGAACTTATATACTAGTCAAAAATTATATTTAAAATGGGTGCGCCATCAAAAATCAGCAAAACTGCATTTTTTGAAAAATACTTATTTTACCCGAAATATTTGTTTTGTTCTCATACCATGTTCTAGAAAATTTTTAAGATGATTGATAATGTTATAAAATTCAAGATGTAGTTAATACTATTCATAATGGCTAGTTCATAATAATATTATAACCATATATCATTGTTTAGTTAGACCTGGTATGGTGTACAACACACACTATGGAGGAAGGTCGTGATTGCGTGTAATGCAAGCCAAGTCAGGGTTGCGTGTAGTGCAAGACTCCTTTGTTATTGCATATAAAAAAATACAACCATATTTAATTTATAAATTTAATATATATATATATATATACACAGTCAATGTTTTTTATAATAACAACTATCAAACAAACTTGAAATTGTGTGTAACACGATCCAAGAATAGTGTTGTGTATACTGCAGGTTAATACGGTGTTTCCTACAGAGAAAGATAATATTGGTGTAGCATAAAAGAGAATATATGAAAGAAATTAAAAGGAATATATCTTATAAAATCTCAGGGTGTTACAGTTTCTCTGGCACTGCAGCTTTGTATGCCCACTCTTCTCGTACTGGTAGCATACCACTGGGCTATCAGAAGATGTGTCTCCCCTCCTCAAATCACCGCATGAAGACTCCCTGCGGTGCTTCCGACTGTCATTAGGAGGGATTCTAACTCCAGATTCTGAGCCACTCTGTCTCACAACTCATGAATCCCTCATATTACGCTTTGTGACCTGCACCTGATTGATGATAGAGGTGATCGAAGTCAACCAAAAGATGTTCACTTGGGAACAAATGTCTTGACTGAGACCATCCTCAAAAATCCTTGCAAGGAATAACCCTTCTCCCCCTAGGAAGGGTATAAAGCGCTGAAGCTTAGTGAAGCGAGAGGAATACTCCATGACAGAAAGAGTACACTGCTCCTGACTCATGAACTCCTGGGCTCTGTCGGCCATTAGGGTCTTTGAATCGATGTAGTCATAAAAGATGTGCTGGAACTCTTACCAATCAATAAACTGCTGATGACCGTCCTATGAGATAACATCCCACCACCTCTTGGTAGAGTATCGTAGCATATATGTGGAAAGATTCACCCTCTTTTCTGGAGGCATCTTCAGATGATCAAAGATTGTCAGTATGGCTTCTATCTACGACTCTGTAACCTGAGGTCCTCCTTCCCCGGAGAATGTGGGATGCTGTTGCTGCTGGAAAACTCGTGCATGTCTTCCATAGACGTGGTAGGAGGCGGATCTCCCTAGATGGTCTGCATCATCCTCATGAAGCCTTCACTGAACTGAGCATCAACTCCTAGTTCAGTTATAATGGCTGGTGCCAAGAATGGCACGACATGAGGATCTGTTGGAAGTCCCTGATCATCCATATTCGGCGTCTGATCACCTCCTGGAAACTGGCATACAACTGGAGGATGTCTCGATGCCATGACTCTTCAAGGTCAAACACACACCTTAGATCAACATTATCAAGGAATGAAAAGTAGCAATATAAGAAGGTAACGAGAGAAGGAAAGTATTAAAGTTTTAAAAAACATGACTACACATCGTGTATAAAGACTATACGGTGTGTTCACTTAAGTCATTTATGTGAGAGTGTACTCCTACATAAACTGGTCATGTAACACCCCGAACACACGGTGTGTTCTCAGAACACCCGATGTGTACCTGAATCCTCTTTCTCTACCCGATTTCTTCTACACAGTTATGCCACTCGACTCTCATAAGAAAAAACAACACGGTGTGTTCAAGGTAGTCATAGCATGTACTCAACATGCTTCACCCATCTTGTGATGTTAGTGACACAACCTGTGTACCAAGGTCACACTACACGACATGTTCCAGACGGACAACATGTTTACTAGGAAGTCCCACCTAATCCTTTTGCTTAGCTATATGGTTGAGACTACACGGAGTTTTCCAGGAGGACATAGAGTCTATGAGAAAAGAAAACACCGACCCGTGTTGTTAGTAACACGGACGGGTACATGGGTCAAACTACACGGTGTGTACAAACCAGACACGATGTGTATAAGAAGAGACTCCACCGACCCGTGTTATTAGCTACATGGCTGAGTATCTAGGATTACACTGCACGGCTTGCACTACCTGTAAAAATAATGTTCCCACTAGATTTTCTGTATCCCGTATCTCTGCCCACACGGCCTATGACATGGGTAGAGACTACGTGGCATGTACATAATGTACATGGTGTGTACTTAAAAAAATGTTTCATCCCGAACAGAAGAACACATGGTACGTAGTCAAAACTACATGGCGTGTATTCTATGTTTTCTCGAACAGTAATCCACAAAAACTACTCTGAAGCCAACAAACCACTGAAATGAACACTGAATGTTCCAAATTCTGATATGTGAGGGCCTACACTCCCCGAAAATCAACTTTTGGCATCATTAACAAGTTACAACAAGGTAAACAAGTCACTGATCCACCAAATTCTGGTCCACGAGGACCCATAACACTTCAACAACCAATGTTTGGCCTTCATTTAGGACAAAACATACACAACCAATTCCCTATCAAGATGCATATATTTTTTTCAGGGCATCTATCATAATAGCATGCATATTCTACACAACATCTATCACAACAACATGAAATTCATAATTTATCCTAGATGACATGGCAAGAATTCATGGCATGTGATTACTAGCAAGTGAATGTATGATGCATGAGATGGAATACCCTCATCTTATCGGGTTACGACAGAAATATAACCTCAATAACGTTAATGGAAACAGCACAAAACATGTGAATCACCAAATGGTGAAATCAAATCATCTGGAAAATTGAAACCAGAAAAATTAAAATACATGAGGTATATTGGCTTTTCCCTGTACATGGGTTAGATACTTCCGGGTACAACTTATTTACAAGTACTTATTCCTCAATATCCTAAGATTAAGACTCCAAAAATTAAGTCAAGAGAAATGAAAACCTCTGATACCATTTTGTAGCATCTCGGTTCCAGAATCCACCCAGAGGTGCCCATACCCAGTTGGTCACATGGCCTCATGGGCATTTCCCCGAAGGCCAGAGGCTGATGACTAGTAGTGAGGGCCTTGGGTGTGATTTTGGTGAAAATATGACATCATTGGAAGTGTACAAAATGGATGTAAATAGGTGAACAATATCAGAGGCAATAATAATGCCAAACAATAGTAACAGCGAAAGACTGATAAAGAAAGGAAACAAGAGAAGATATATATATAAATGATGCATGATATATATGTATATATATGTCTAGGAAAATAGCCAAAAAAATTACAATGTTTAATACAATAGTGCTAAATAAAAGTGAAAAGGAAAACAAATAAACTCCTTAGATTTGCAAGCTATAGCTTGGTCCCATGCTCTCCAGCTCCACAACAATCAAGAACCTCACGTATAAGGGCGCTTTCCCTTGTATATAACTGCAGCAATATAATCTGTTTGGGCTCAAAAGCATGACCCAAACATAGTGTGAGAATAAATCTTAGTAGGCAACCAACCAATGTATAGTGCCTAATAGTCAGTGAATATACGGCTGTTAAAAGTAATGAAAACAATAAACAAGAAAGTACTCTACAATAAACAATCCACAATCCAATTATCAAGAAAACAGTTAATCAAAGAAGATAACACAAACAGGTAACACTGTACGAAGTACTCATAGCCTATCCCCTCTGGTACTACCTAGCAGTAGAATGCAACCCTCTGGAATGAACAAACAGTCTCACAACTCTAGTTCAACTAAAATATAGACTATCTAAGGAAGCACTCACCGTCAATTCCCCCTATAGTCTCGTATCAGAACTATAGGAACTCTTGGGAAGAACTTACGTCACATTCCCTCTATGGCCCATGTCGAGGAACTAAAGATTCTATGAGGAATCACTAAACATCAATTCCACCTATGGTATCACATTGTAAATTATAAAGACACTCTCGAGAATCCCTTATGTTCATTCTCTCTATGGTCTACTACACTAAGTTCTCACAGCCCTGTGTAGAGTTGGCAAGTATCACATTGCATAACGGCCAATGTGATCCTTACAAACTACCTGTCTAGAATTCTATAGCATACAAACATGTCAGAAAAAAACACAATCCTACAATACTAGGAATGGAAACTGGCAATAGAATAATAGGAAAAACTAGACCAAACAGTCATAAAATGACAAAAAATGCATGCGAAATACATCCAAATCACTACAAATTACCCTATTCAAAATAAAAAACCTATACATAAGAATAAAATCAATGAAGGAAAAAAATAGGGGATGAACTTTAAACACCCAATAACCCATTCTAGGGTACTGGTGGAATTTACAAATGATACTCATAGAAATTCTACAGTAAGGCATAGACCACCTACCTTGGGGTTAAGAAATCAATACACATGAACCATGAGGCTTGAATCTCCATAAAACGTCATAGATCTATGAAAAATAAAAAATGTTCAACCCAGAATAACATGGAAAAGTAGAGAAATCATGAAATAAAGTTCTTTAAGAAAGAAGATATTGTAACAGCCCGAGATTTTATGAAAAAATATTCTTTTTATTTTACTAATGTCTTGTGTTATACGCTACACCAAAAGGAGCTTGCACAACACGCATCCTTGACTTACCTTGCATTACACGCAATCGCAACCTTCCTCGATAGCGTGTGTGGTACGTAATCCTGAGTTTCACGAAACAATGATATGCTATTAAAATATTATTAAAACTAGCCGTTATGAATAGTAATAACCACTTTTTAAAATTTTAGAAATTTTAACTCTCAAAATGGACTTCATTTTTGGATTCGGAGTATCGAATTTAGCCTAAGGTGAAATTTTGGTACTTTTCGGATAACTTTCATATTCTGATGAATAGTGAAAATTACTAAATTATAATTAAAAACAACTTTTTTAATCGAAATAATTAATAGTGATAAATTATTAATTTGAGTGGTTTTAAAGTATATTTAGAATATATTTTTACAATTTAATACAATGTTGGTCATTGGTTGTAATTTCACATTTAAACCAGACATAATCAAGTGTCAATCTTTTGATATATATTGTTTCCTAAAAACACGCTATTTATTTTAACAGCGGGATTTAATTATAAAATTAATTAATGCAACTTCTATGTTATGAATTTGGTAAAATAGATTTCATTTTTGAATTCGGAATATGAAATATAGCTTAGGATGAAATTTTGGCATTGTTCTGAAAAACATCAATTTTTGATGAATAGTGAAACTACTAAGTGGTAGGTTAAAAACTGAATTTCTGCATAAAACTTAATTTTACCGCTTCTGTGAATGGAATTTCGAAAATCCGAGAGACACGGTTAATATCAAGGACTAAAATGTGGTTCAATGAGATGAAAATAATTTTTTGGTGAATAGTAACTTTTTACTTTTTTTACCACGGTTAATAGTAAATTGGGTAACTAAGGGTAAATATGATATTAATATTACCCTAACACATGTCCTAATTCTATTGGACAAGTGTAATTCGACCAAAAACAAACTTAGGAATAAAATATGACCATTTAGGCCCACATGGATTAGATTAGGACATTTATTATTAATTTATTTAAAGAAGGGTTAAAATAGTTAAAATCAAAGTTTAATAAGTAAATCATTTTTAATATGGGGTTATAAATAAGATAAATTAGATTGTAAATATTCATTAGAAAGCTAAATAGATTTCCTACATGATGGTATTTTATTTGTAATTTTTAGACATCAAATAATTTAATTTATTTATGACACAAAGATGATGCAGTAATTATCTTATTAATGAAATATTCACATAATTGATAATATAAATACCAAAATAAATGTAATTTAAGACTTTTTATGAATTACACTAATTTTCTAGGTTACTATGATATATTAGTGTTGATTAAATCAACTTGGTTCGAACATATAATTCTGATATGACTTTCACAAAAATCATATATCAAATAGTGTCAAAATTGACACAAAATAGTTTTTAAATCAAATATTAAATTATTAATTGTTATTTTATTCCTAAAAATCTAAGGTTCGGCCAAATGACTTAGATAAGGATATATATATTAATAATAAACAATTTGGGGTTCGTTTGGCATGTTATAGTAAGTGTATTAACCATATAGTGAAAGAAAAACAAAAAGACACGGTAAAAGTTAAATTAATTAACTAAGAGTTAAATCTAATTGATAAGGTTAAAATAATACCCCAAACTTGTCTAAATCCTATTGGTTGATAGGATTTCGACCCATCCCCACTTTAGCTTAGAAATAAGACCCTTTTGAACCATTATAAACCGATTTTGACTTTAATATAAAATAATATTTTGAGGTATTCCTAAGGTGCCCCTCTCCTCTCTTATAAAAGGACACCTCCTCCCCCTCCTCCTCACACCAATTTGAGCACTCAAGCTCGGCCAACCCCTGCCCAAATCTCTTCTCCACTTCCCTAGCAACATCCTAGAGGTTCTGGTCTTCCTCAAAGACCAATTCTAGTGCCCTAAGAGGAGGTCTCAAAAAGGCACTTCAAAGAAGAGGTAATTACCGTTACCAATTCTTTCATCTTTATTTCTTCTTCCACTTCTTCTTCTTAGGTTGTTTCGATATGAAGTAATAACATCAGTATCACTCATATACTGATATGTTGTTATAAGTATGAAACAACCATATTTCACCATCTATCCATCCTACGGAAAAAGAAATCACCGCGCGTGCGTACGTACGGAATACCGTCTCCACGCTGTGGTGTAATCTATTTTCCACCACCACCTTACATGGATGGGTATAATGGTGTAAAGAATAACTATACATAGTTATTACAACATCATATTGATTCTGATATATTGTATAATTCACTCCAATTCAATTCAATACTTATAGAAATGATATCATCGCTCGTGCGTACGTACGGACTACCGTCTCCACGACGTGATGAGATTCATTCTCCATATTAACCATTTAAGAATGATTATAAAGTATATATAAGAAATAATAATGAAATATATGACATTATAAAGCTACCGGATTTATGTATATATATACATATGTATGTCATCTACTTACTTCCATTTCAAGACAATAAGGAAAGGAAAACAACGTTCATGCGTACGTACGGACTACCGTCTCCATGAACGGTGTTTTTCATTTTATTTATCTACCTATTATATATATATATATACTGAATATATATGATATATAAATCATATTTTATATTCTGGAAGTAAGTAAATCATGATATAAGTAATAATGATGTCAAGAACAACAAGTCAAAACACCTACGATAAATGAAATGATTTTACCCAAAACGCTTCTTTAACATGGAATTTACAAAAGAACGGGTAATATAATGTCATAAGTGAACCATATATGATATCATAACAATGAATATGATTCTGTAATAAGTCAATAACATTATTTAAATCATTATACAGGAGGTTTGGACACATACGAAGCAAATCGGACCTAAGGTAAGGGAAATATCACAATCTCATTTTTATCCGAGATTGTTTGTACTTTGAAATTTACTGGGGTGTATTTTATCATCCACATCCATGTTTCCTCAATATGTAATGTTATTTACAACAACCTACAATTGTTTAAATCCAATTTTACCCTTAGGTGAGTTTTTAGTAAAGAATATGAAAGGAATCTTTTGTCGTTTTTCCGTACGAGGTACTTTTTGACTTTTCCGACAGAAGTACGAAGAATGTTTTTTAAACTTAAACGGCACGAACGGATTTTTACGGTTTTATAAAGCCTTATTTTCATGAAGCTTCCTACAAAAGATTTCATGACTATTTTTAATAAAATCTCTTTCTTTTAAAATTTCATGATGTTTTGTGAAAAGAAATTGATTTTGAAGAAGAAAGGATATTTTCCTCATGAATTCATTTCAAGTGTTTTATCAAAATTATTTTCCATCTAAGATAATAAAGGGTTCTGTTTCTATCCATATTTTTACATTGATTTGACTATGTTGTGATGGAATTATGTTTATGAATTCCTTTATCTTATATGAATGGTTTTATGATGTCATGTTGTTTAAGAATCCGATTTTTTTATTACATGGGTTATGAAATGATGTATGATTTATGATTTTGTGGCACACATAAGAATGGTATCATTATGAAATGGGTGGGACCTATATCTCCCTCCAATGCATTGGGTAAAGATTTTATATCTCATGAGATAGACATGGCTGGAATGGTAGGTTATACCGGTTCAGTGAAACAGGACTGAAACGAGGATTACTCGATTCAGAAAGGGACTTTGTCCACTAAGATAGTCTTGGCAATGAGTCTTGAATAACAAGAAATGATTCTCTATGATTATGTGTGTATGCCACAATGAGTAATGTTTTAAGTTATGATTTCATTTCACTACTATGATTTATCCCATGTTATGAAATTATGCTCTCTTTTGCAGGTTAAGATTTCCAAAAAAGTTATGTTCTTATGAAAATTATGTGATTGATATTTCTTTTGTTTACCCTTACTGAGCATTTGAGCTCACCCTTTTATGTTTTCTTTTCCCCAGGATATAAAGAAAGGTTTTAGGTAAAAAAAAAGGGATGACCTTTATGGGAGATATTGAAGAACTTTCACCACGATTAGAAGATTACGTTCCGAGTTTCCAAAGACACTAAACTATTACGATCCTTTAGTGTGTTTTTTTGTTATGTACTAAGTATTCCGCAAATGTAATGTAATATCCATGTACGTCAGGCTACGGGTCTCTACAGTTGGTATCAGAGGAAAGGTTTAGTCAACCTTTGGAAACTAGGATGCGAAAACGTTAGTGAGATCCCTAGAGATATTTCTAAGGTATGTCTAGGGATGCCCCTAAGGATAAGTATACGTATAGGATATAGTTCTAGAACTATGGTAAAGATATTAGATTAAACCAAATATGATAGATATTTAAGTTACTCCCCCTTTATTACGATTTTTGCATCTAACACTATTCTGTTTGGGTTTTAGAAAATGGCTGGAAACAAGATGATTCACAATAATGGAGGATATGATGGACAATGGAATGATATTCTTCATGAGCAACCAAATGAAATGGGATTTGGAAGTCCAAACATCATTATTATGCCGAATCAGCAATCTCACAATATGATCAATAAAGTAAAATTTGGTAAGTTTCCCGACTCGACTAATAAGAGAAAGATGGAGTTCCATGATGATCATAGAGGAAAGAAAGTTCAATTTCCCCTATGTAAATCATGTGGGAAAAGGCATCAAGGAGAATGTTTCAAGGGAACTGGAAGATGCTTTGGGTGTGGAAAAGAAGGACACAAAGCAAGTAAGTGCAAAGGAAAAGGGTCGGTTAACACCATGGATGAGGATAATTGTATTGCTACGACATCAAAAATGTTTAAGTGTTTTAAATGTGGAATGTATGGGCATTATGCAAACAAATGCCCTAAGGGAAAGACTCATGAAGAGAATCAGTATGGTCATATGGGTAGTATTTATGTGGATGATGATGAAGAGACTACAAATGATATGTGAGATGAAAGAATTTTTGAAGCTCGGTCAATGGTTTGAGAATGTAGTGGAATGATTACATGTTTATCATGTGTAATTTTGGAATAAAGAGACATCTATGGATTGTTACACTGTTGTCTTTCCTTGTGTTTTGAAAGTGTATGATTAATGTTACTAGTATCCATGAAAGGTTATTCAGATATTTTTGGAATTTAGATGATATGCGCATAATAAAGGGATAAGGAGAAAATTAAATGTTTGATAGTATTCATGAGCTCATGATTGATATAAGGACTAAGTGATATCATGGTTTGAGTATAAATAATTTTGAGGATTTTGGTATGTGGAAAGTGTTAACTTTTAACTGCACTCATGTTTTCACTAAGGTATTCAAGAGAATTCACGATTAAGGACTTTGAATGTTTGGAATGTGACCAACAAGACATATCTTATGATATGTGGGGATCAACGACAGTATTAAATCTCTGGTAATCGATGTCACTATATTATGAGAGTGGACTGCAGTATTATGTATAAGCCTAAAGATTAGACTGGATTATGTTGGACATAAGTTAGTATTGTTTAAGGATAGAAGTTTTTTCGATATTATTGATGGGATTTTATAGTAATATAGTTTTATAAAAAGGACAACCTGCAGGACGGGCGACAGCCCATCGCTTCGGACAAGGCTGTGGGAATCGAACCCACAACCGAAGTGCGACTGGCCTTTATCGCCTACCACTGGCCTACAGGAAGTCCCTGTTTAGTAGAAACTAGTTTTATTATATTAAGCAGCATGATATATGAAGTATAAGTCCATTTTAGGAACCATATATGATTAATCTCACTATAGAATGACTTATGTATATTTAATAACTTTTGCTAACCTTTTGTTTGAGACAGATGGAATGAACAGTCATTCTATCACATGATCTGCTAACACTTCACAAATAACAAATTCAACATCATTTATTTAAGAGATGAAGTAGAAATTGTTCAAGGCACGAACAAAAGTGAGATTGTACCAAAATAAAGTAAGTATTTATTCTAAGCAAATTTTCAACTTTAGGGAAATGATCTTGAAAACCAAAAATGTTGTCCTAGTGATATTATACCTGATGAATCAGATGGTACCTTATATCATCACAAATCTATGGATTTGTGATTACTGGCTTTTCCATAGCCATGTTCTCTACCACTCTCCATCAGAACATGATGGTTAGATTTCTCTTCCATATCCATATCTTCACCTATGTGGAAACCCAGTGATTAGTTTATTTGGGTAATCGTTACATTTCATACTTTAGTTTTTAAAGCCAAGTTTTGGTATTCCCTTTTACGATGTGAGTTTCTATTAAAGAAACTTTCAAATAGTAAACCATTTATAACCCCGACGAATTTCGAGGGCGAAATTCATTTTAAGGGGGGTAGAATGTAACAGCCCGAGATTTTATGAAAAAATATTCTTTTTATTTTACTAATGTCTTGTTTTATACGCTACACCAAAAGGATCTTGCACAACACGCATCCTTGACTTACCTTGCATTACACGCAATCGCAACCTTCCTCGATAGCGTGTGTGGTACGTAATCCTGAGTTTCACGAAACAATGATATGCTATTAAAATATTATTAAAACTAGCCGTTATGAATAGTAATAACCACTTTTTAAATTTTAGAAATTTTAACTCTCAAAATGGACTTCATTTTTGGATTCGGAGTATCGAATTTAGCCTAAGGTGAAATTTTGGTACTTTTCGGATAACTTTCATATTCTGATGAATAGTTAAAATTACTAAATTATAATTAAAAACAACTTTTTTAATCGAAATAATTAATAGTGATAAATTATTAATTTGAGTGGTTTTAAAGTATATTTAGAATATATTTTTACAATTTAATACAATGTTGGTCATTGGTTGTAATTTCACATTTAAACCAGACATAATCAAGTGTCAATCTTTTGATATATATTGTTTCCTAAAAACACGCTATTTATTTTAACAGCGGGATTTAATTATAAAATTAATTAATGCAACTTCTATGTTATGAATTTAGTAAAATAGATTTCATTTTTGAATTCGGAATATGAAATATAGCTTAGGATGAAATTTTGGCATTGTTCTGAAAAACATCAATTTTTGATGAATAGTGAAACTACTAAGTGGTAGGTTAAAAACTGAATTTTTGCATAAAACTTAATTTTACCGCTTCTGTGAATGGAATTTCGAAAATCCGAGAGACACGGTTAATATCAAGGACTAAAATGTGGTTCAATGAGATGAAAATAATTTTTTGCTGAATAGTAACTTTTTACTTTTTTTACCATGGTTAATAGTAAATTGGGTAACTAAGGGTAAATATGATATTAATATTACCCTAAAACATGTCCTAATTCTATTGGACAAGTATAATTCGACCAAAAACAAACTTAGGAATAAAATATGACCATTTAGGCCCACATGGATTAGATTAGGGCATTTATTATTAATTTATTTAAAGAAGGGTTAAAATAGTTAAAATCAAAGTTTAATAAGTAAATCATTTTTAATATGGGGTTATACATAAGATAAATTAGATTGTAAATATTAATTAGAAAGCTAAAAAGATTTCCTACATGATGGTATTTTATTTGTAATTTTTAGACATCAAATAATTTAATTTATTTATGACACAAAGATTATGCAGTAATTATCTTATTAATGAAATATTCACATAATTGATAATATAAATACCAAAATAAATGTAATTTAAGACTTTTTATGAATTCCACTAATTTTCTAGGTTACTATGATATATTAGTGTTGATTTAATCAACTTGGTTCGAACATATAATTCTGATATGACTTTCACGAAAATCATATATCAAATAGTGTCAAAATTGACAGAAAATAGTTTTTCAATCAAATATTATATTATTAATTGTAATATTATTCCTAAAAATCTAAGGTTCGGCCACATGACTTAGATAAGGATATATATATTAATAATAAACAATTTGGGGTTCGTTTGGCATGTTATAGTAAGTGTATTAACCATATAGTGAAAGAAAAACAAAAAGACACGGTAAAAGTTAAATTAATTAACTAAGAGTTAAATCTAATTGATAAGGTTAAAATAATACCCCAAACTTGTCTAAATCCTATTGGTTGATAGGATTTCGACCCCTCCCCACTTTATCTTAGAAATAAGACCCTTTGGAACCATTATAAACCGATTTTGACTTTAATATAAAATAATATTTTGAGGTATTCCTAAGGTGCCCCTCTCCTCCCTTATAAAAGGACACCTCCTCCCCCTCCTCCTCACACCAATTTGAGCTCTCAAGCTCGGCCAACCCCTACCAAAATCTCTTCTCCACTTCCCTAGCAACATCCTAGAGGTTCTGGTCTTCCTCAAAGACCAATTCTAGTGCCCTAAGAGGAGGTCTCAAAGAGGCACTTCAAAGAAGAGGTAATTACCGTTACCAATGCTTTCATCTTTATTTCTTCTTCCACTTCTTCTTCTTAGGTTGTTTCATTATGAAGTAATAACATCAGTATCACTCATATACTGATATGTTATTATAATTATGAAACAACCCTATTTCACCATCTATCCATCCTACGGAAAAAGAAATCACCGCGCGTGCGTACGTACGGAATACCGTCTCCACGCCGTGGTGTAATCTATTTTCCACCACCACCTTACATGGATGAGTATAATGGTGTAAAGAATAACTATACATAGTTATTAAAACATCATATTGATTCTGATATATTGTATAATTCACTCCAATTCAATTCAATACTTATAGAAATGATATCATCGCTCGTGCGTACGTACGGACTACCGTCTCCACGACGCGATGAGATTCATTCTCCATATTAACCATTTAAGAATGATTATAATGTATATATAAGAAATAATAATGAAATATATGACATTATAAAGCTACTGGATTTATGTATATATATACATATGTATGTCATCTACTTACTTCCATTTCAAGACAATAAGGAAAGGAAAACAACGTTCATGCGTACGTACGGACTACCGTCTCCATGAACGGTGTTTTTCATTTTATTTATCTACCTATTATATATATATATATACTGAATATATATGATATATAAATCATATTTTATATTCTGGAAGTAAGTAAATCATGATATAAGTAATAATGATGTCAAGAACAACAAGTCAAAACACCTACGATAAATGAAATGATTTTACCCAAAACGCGTCTTTAACATGAAATTTACAAAAGAACGGGTAATATAATGTCATAAGTGAACCATATATGATATCATAACAATTAATATGATTCTGTAATAAGTCAATAACATTATTTAAATCATTATACAGGAGTTTCAGACACATACGAAGCAAATCAGACCTAAGGTAAGGGAAATATCACAATCTCATTTTTATCCGAGATTGTTTGTACTTTGAAATTTACTGGGGTGTATTTTATCATCCACATCCATGTTTCCTCAATATGTAATGTTATTTACAACAACCTAAAATTGTTTAAATCCAATTTTACCCTTAGGTGAGTTTTTAGTAAAGAATATGAAAGGAATCTTTTGTCGTTTTTCCGTACGAGGTACTTTTTGACTTTTCCGACAAAAGTACGAAGAATGTTTTTTAAACTTAAACGGCACGAACGGATTTTTACGGTTTTATAAAGCCTTATTTTCATGAAGCTTCCTACAAAAGATTTCATGACTATTTTTAATAAAATCTCTTTATTTTAAAATTTCATGATGTTTTGTGAAAAGAAATTGATTTTGAAGAAGAAAGGATATTTTCCTCAAGAATTCATTTCAAGTGTTTTATCAAAATTATTTTCCATCTAAGATAATAAAGGGTTCTGTTTCTATCCATATTTTTACATTGATTTGACTATGTTGTGATGGAATTATGTTTATGAATTCCTTTATCTTATATGAATGGTTTTATGATGTCATGTTGTTTAAGAATCCCATTTTTTTTATTACATGGGTTATGAAATGATGTATGATTTATGATTTTGTGGCACACATAAGAATGGTATCATTATGATATTGGTGGGACCTATATCTCCCTCCAATGCATTGGGTAAAGATTTTATATCTCATGAGATAGACATGGCTGGAATGGTAGGTTATACCGGTTCAGTGAAACAGGACTGAAACGAGGATTACTCGATTCAGAAAGGGACTTTGTCCACTAAGATAGTCTTGGCAATGAGTCTTGACTAACAAGAAATGATTCTCTATGATTATGTGTGTATGCCACAATGATTAATGTTTTATGTTATGATTTCATTTCACTACTAGGATTTATCCCATGTTATGAAATTATGCTCTCTTTTGCAGGTTAAGATTTCCAAAAAAGTTATGTTCTTATGAAAATTATGTGATTGATATTTCTTTTGTTTACCCTTACTGAGAATTTGAGCTCACCCTTTTATGTTTTCTTTTCCCCAGGATATAAAGAATGGTTTTAGGTAAAAAAAAAAGGGATGACCTTTATGGGAGATATTGAAGAACTTTCACCACGATTAGAAGATTACGTTCCGAGTTTCCAAAGACACTAAACTATTACGATCCTTTAGTGTGTGTTTTTGTTATGTACTAAGTATTCCGCAAATGTAATGTAATATCCATGTACGTCAGGCTACGGGTCTCTACAGATATTGCCGTTGTGGTTCCAACACAATCGTCGATGGTCAATTCGGAGAACGGACGAAGGCTCATGGGATCTGAGGAAGATCATGGCCATATGGATTCTATTGGCCGAACGAGACATAGAAGGAGGTGTTTTTGGCCATTAGACGCAACCCCAGTGCATTTAATGAAATATAATTAAAATACAAAATGTGTACTTCTTGAATACACGACGTGTACTTCTTTAGTACACAGCATACTTGCCTTTTCCGTATTCCATTTTAGGTGGCCTCCAAGTCACCCTTACACGATCGTGTGTGTGGCCATTACACGGCCAACAAACGGACTTCTGCTTCAATGAAGTACATGGAATGGACTCATAAAGTACACGACATACACTTCTAAAATTTTGATACAATCCTCTTTTTCCCAAAAACGACTAGAAAATGGAAAACATACCTAGAATGACGATATGGGTTCTTACATTACCGATGTTCCAATGGACCATTAGAGGCTTGGACTAGGGAAACTATCATTGTTTCCATTTTTATTTACACATAACCTTGAAAACCTTGCTGTATATTTTGACCCTGGGGGTATTGACCATCAGAGATACCCAAATGTCATATATTTTTTTATGCTACTTTTACCGAGGGGGTATTGGTCGTGAGAGCTACCTTGTGGTCTTGTAAAAATTATTGATACCATGTGGACCCTGGGATATTGACTGTGAGAGCCTCTCAAGTGGTAATTTGTATTTTTTATTGCTATGTGAAACCAAAAGGGATATACCATGATATATTTACCACATGGTTGTTATGAAATATTGATTTAAATAATGTGCTAGGATACCAAGACAAAGCACAATACTGGTCTTAGACTTACATGATTGTTTAGACGGTCTTGTGAGATGTCTATTGTTACTATTACATGGTGGGACACCGAGCTTATACTAGATCCTAGGATTCATTACTCTTTGGTTTGGATAATTAATAAATGTAAATCAATGTAAATAGAAACTGTAGGATTGTTTATTTTCAGTACATCATAGTTTATTTCTTCATTTTTCATATTTCCTTCTATATAAATATTCACTAACTATTAGGAATAGTTATTTTGGTGGTTTACTACAAGGATTCATCTCACACCGAGTTTGGAAAATGATTTTAGACCAAAATAGAGTATATGTTTGCAGGTATAGATATGTGTAATCCCCATTCTTCCTCAGGTACAAAATTACTATTGGAGCTAGAGGGCATGGGACCAAGACAAGACATGATCTTCTACTGGAGTTAATGATTTTCTATGCTTTTTTTATTATTGTATTTCAATCATTGTGACTTGTTTGGTGATTTCCTTAAAAAATGTGGCTTGCATAATATTTATATTTCCTCCAGTTTTTATATTACTATTAGAATTTTGTTGTTTACTTGTTGTATGATATTACTTCTTCCACTACTATTTACTATTTTTTTCACTGTGTTACTCTACCAATGAGGGAATACATTCCTCACTATCACACCCAATGACCTCACTGCTGGTCGGTAGCATCTGGAATTCAGAGAAATGTGTTTGTGTCCATGTGACCAACTAGGTATGGGGAACCTATGGGCGGCACACAGAACTAGGACAATACACAATATCACAATGGACATCATCACTAGTCTCCCAAAAACATTGAATAGGTACAATGTTATATGGGTTATAGTTGATCAACTCACCCAGACTTCCTATTTCATTTCTATTTGTGAATAATTGTCTCTTGACCAACCTTCCATCATATATGTAACAAATGTCTTGATGAATAATGGGGAACCACTTTCAATAATTTATAATCATTATCCTATGTTGAAATAAAAAAATTAGATAAATATTTACCATGATTTAAATACTGAATGGAATTTCAGTATCGCATATCACCCCCAAACTGATGACCAATCTAAATGGAATATCCAAACACTCGAGTACAAGATGGGAAAATTGTCAATATAATATAATGATCTATTGGGTCAAAAATTTTATTTTTAAAATTATTATACAAAAAAAAATTCAAATCAATTAATCAATATGAATAATGTTAAGATCTATATGGAAACAATAATAGAAGTCATAAATGTTGGGATGAAATTAGTGAGAGAATGTTACTTTGGATCAATCTTGTGAATGATATGGCATAAAATGACAATTCCATCAAAAAATAATATATTCTCATATTAGACAGATGTTCTATAAGTAAAACCATCGAAGGGACATGGGGTTTATGTTGGAGACAATGTATTCCTTAAAATAACAATATGTCATATGGTCACACAATCTGTATAAAAAGGTAATCTTAGCACTAGGTATATTGGACCCTTTGAAATCCTTGATCACATATGGATAGAAACCTATAAGGTAGAACAGAAAAAAAATATGGAAAATTCTTATAATATTTTCCACATATCTATATTTAGGAATTTCCTATAGATTAAATTGCATTTACTAAACCATGGGGCGATACAAATGGAACATGGCCTCTTTTCATTGGACAGATAATTTTCTCTCTTTTATATACCATACTGATTTTTTGATGGTCATCAAATGTTTTAAAATAATTCTAATAGTATTTAATGATGTTTATGGAAATGGATGAAGTCATGCTGAATGTTGTGAATATTTTTCAGGCTAGGAATTCATGAATTGTTTTAAAAAAATTATATTTTGTTAAAAATGGATACAAATCAGATGTATTGAAATTTATATATATATATATATTGTATAGGATTTATGAGATAATTATATAATAATATAATCCTTAAAATATCCCCAAGATTTTCAAAATGAAAATTAAATTTTTTTATGTCATCGAAATAAGTTATGTTTTACGGTTGCGTACATATGTCAGAGTTATAACCTTAATTCCATGAGAAGGTCTGCTCTGTTAGTGTTGTATAACATGAATCTAGGATCCATGATCATGACCACCCAGATGTAATGACTAGTAAATTGTGTCATAACAACTTTTTTTGGTGTGGAGAAACTCAATGAACTCCATAAACCTAAAGCTGGTGCTGACCCCTTAACCCTAAGAATCGATGAGATGGTCTTACCTAATATCTTGAGATAATAAATTCTAGTATAGTCTTGAAACATTATCATGCCCTAGAAACAATAAATCACCATGTAACCATATTTTCTCAAATGGTTTCACACCAAATACTTATTAGATTTCGTAATGTAACATCCACTTCCTTGAGGATAGTCCTCCTAGAGACGTTTCCTCCTACAAGATGAGACACATCACAATTTTTGTTATGGACTAACATGACATTATATTAATCTACATTTAAATTACACATAGATATATGGTCTAGTTTATCTATCTTAGGAATGGTAGTTATCCAAAATATATTCACCTTAGATCAGATGTGATTGCTCAACCGACAGGCAAAACGTGTCTCTATTGATAGCTCGTTGCCATAAACAGCAAATGAAAAACAAATGAGATCCATGAAATTATAGGGGTAGTAAATTATAGACATTGTTTACTAATAAAAATTTATGAACTCTCTAGATCAATTTCTTTTCAACATCATCAGATAAAAGTAATCATTGAAGATAGTATAGAAGTCATTTCAAATCAAGAATAAATGTTAATTTGTCAAGGTCATCAAATCCCACAACATGTTGGATTATCCATGTATCATTTATGATGTGGACGTTTCACTCTATGATACAATATTCTCTAGGTTCTTGATGTACTTATGGACAAGCTCGATCCATTTTTCTACTTCATAGGGCTCGACATCCCCCAAATAAAGTATGAGTGTGTTGCTATTGTAACTATCAATTCAACTCATATATTGAAAATTAAATCTATATAATTCCCTAAATATGTTGAAAAATATGTAATAATTCATCCCAAATATTATCCACAATTACATTTATAGGAATTATATTTCGTAAAATGTTAGGGTCCATCGGTAGCACTATCTATGATTTTTTCCTACCACATTATTAGCATGGTTTATTCCATCTTCTTAGAGCATGATTGAAGCCATTGTGGAGTCATATATCAATAATTGAAAACAAATTCCTTAAAAAAAATTCATAGGTTATTTATATTTTATAACGGACATCATAACATGAAAATATATGAAAAATATGAGATTCAATAACCCAATGCCCATTTCTATGGTTGGTGAAAAATCTAAATTTCAAAAATTATCACAAATTTTGGTGATATGGGATGTCAACTCCATGTTAGAGATAAAATCAATTCTTACGAATCAATTGTAATACATATTAAAAACAAAAATATTCATTTAAAATATATATTTTGGGAGGTTTTTACTTTTGTAATGATTTATTTAGAAGAATTTATATTCCCATGTTACAAGGTCCTAAACATTATAAGAAAAAAATTTGAATCTCATGTATATGAAACTAAACATTATCATTCGGTATAGAGATGATAATATTTTGAATATTAAGTATCATTCATATAGATTATAATTCCTAATTTGTGTATGCACTTAACATATAAATTGAAATTGGGAATAAATTTAATTTTAACCACTTAAAACATTCATCTCTTATAACAATAGTTTCAGAATGTCTGGCATTATACATTCCCTCATTATGAAAGTGGTTATTGATATTGCATGTGATTATTTGACCAGTAGAATATCCATGTGAAGAAGTAAATGGCATTATCTCATTTTACTTTTACCATATTATGTTGAAGTTCATGTTTAAAAGGCTTTTGTTTTAGTTATACATTGCCTTAAATGTTAATGTTTATTTATGAAAGCTTCTGCAATATTGTTATCCTTACTGAGCATCTGAGCTCATCCCTTTCAATGTTTAAATATTTTCCAGGATGTGAAGAAGTATTTTATGAATGACCTGCAGGGATTGTCAGAAGAGGATATGAGTGTGGACTATGGAGACTTTGTTATTGTAGTTTTTCACTTTATGATGTAATGTAACGTTTACGAATGTATCTAGTGTTTCCAAGGCTACTAAACTAATCGGTCTTTCGAGACTTGATCTTTTGTGATCATGCCAGTGTTACGAAGTAATGCACCGACTCTAGGTAGCTAGGGTCAGGGCGTTACAGTTGGTATCAGAGGTAGTTTAGTACTAACCTTGGAAGCTAGATTTAGATAAACTCTGATTAGAGCACATAGCCCAACGATAGACTTTGAGGATTAGTATAGAAGAACTTCCTAGAATATTGTTATTATAGAGATTTTGTGAGTTTTCCGAGCAATACATCCATGTCTGGATATGAGCAGGTAGAGGCGGCTCTGGCACAGATGTACCTAGGGGTAAAACCCGAAAACACCGCTTTGAGCTAGACTCGAACGGGAACTGGTGCACGACAATGGGCCTTGCTGCACTCTTGGTTACGACACTCCCGGGGGATATGCTTAGGATAATTCTCATTTTATTTACAAACCACTATGAAGGGTTATGAGTATATACTTTATCAAAGAAAACATTTCTTTTTATGATTATGGATTATATCCATAAATAGTTCAATTTATGTAAAGTGTTTTAAAAATATGGAATTATGTATTTTAATTCATAAACTAATCTAGTTTATGCCATTGTTTAGAAATGGAGTCTAGTGGAAGGAATGGAAACTGTATCAATGCACGCACTCCGTGTAGGGATTACCCTCCTGCTCAAGATAATTATTGTGGATCGGGAGATACAACTGGTGCTGATCAACTTATTACCATACTGGGAAAACTCACTCAGGTTATGAATAATAACCTTACTCGTATGGATCACCCTGATCCGCAACGTGGAGGATCAATGTTAAACCGTTTCATGAGGCAACAACCACGAACCTTCAATGGGAGTACAAATCCTATAGTAGCTGAGCAATGGATAAATTCCTTAGAGAAAATATTCCATGCCTTGGGGAGTAGTGAAAGGGAGAAGGTTGTCATGGAAGTTTACCGCCACACTGGAGATGCCAATCAGTGGTGATTGCTGATTCAAAACAAAAAGGAATATGATGACGTATCGAATATGGAATGGAGGGAGTTCAAAGATCTTTTCTTAGAAAAATACTTTCCTCGTGACCATCGAGCAGATATGGAAAGGCAATTTATGAGTTTGAGGCAGAAGGAGGATGAGAATGGCACAAAGTATGAGGCTAACTTTACAAGGTTAGCGAGGCATGCTTCCGATTATATACGTAACCCAAGGAGTAAGATTGATCGTTTCATTGATGGGTTAAAACCATTTCTCCGTCGAGCTTTAGTATCACAATCCTTCTCATCATACGAAGATATTGTCTCGTGTGCTATCAAGACAGAAAAGGAATTCTCTAAGTCTTATGACAACAAAGTAAAGCAAGATAAGAAGAGAACTGTGGAACAAGAGACAGATAAAGGGAAAAAGGGAAAGAAGGATTTTCCATTATGTGATAATTGTGGGAAGAATCACCGTGGTACGTGCCTAAAAGGAATGGGAATTTGTTATAAATGTGGAGAAAAGGGTCACCAGGCTCGTGATTGCAAGGGAAAGAAAGAGGCTGTCAAAGTTGAATGCTACAATTGTAGGGAAATGCGGCATTATGCAAATGAATTTCCTAACCGTCAAGGATACTTAACTCAGAAAAGGCCAAGGGATCAAGGCCAATCTTATGCTGTGACTACAGTTGAAGCAGAATAATTAATGTATTGGTTCTTTTGGACTCAAGGATTATATTCTGGTTATAAGAATAATGTGATATATATATATATGGATTGTACTGCAGTACTTTTTGATTTTAGTAAGGTTTTAATATGATTAAGGTAATCATATTTTTAGTATGTGACAATAAGAGAAACTTTACATTGTTTGGGGAATCTGATGTTACAATTGATTTTGGAATTAAGAGACCTTTTAGAGAAAGTCTGGACATAGGTATTTTGGATAACTATAAAGGTTGGAGTGGATTAAGTTTATCTTTGGATAGTATTGTTAAAGGTTAAAAAAATTATGAAGATTATTTTTGGAATATTATGATACTATAGTTTTAGGAAAAGGACAACCTGCAGGGTGGGGAATAACCCGTCACATCGGACAAAGCTGCAGGAATCGAACCCACAACCATAGTGCGACATGCCTTTATTTCCTACCACTAGCCTACAGGAAGTCCCTGGTTGTTACAAAATAATTTTACTAAACTAGATGGTATTTGTTAACATTTGGAACCTTATACAATTAGGATAAGTATAATATTTTTGAGTTCTATTACCTTTTAGAGTGAAAGATGGGTTTTTGGTAAAAATTTATTAAAGAATGAAAGTCTACATGATAAGTATGTATATTACCTTACGTTCTTAGTAAATCTCCTAAATAAATTCTTTAACTTTATAAAAGGTAACTTAAAAAAAACATTGCCGGCTAACTTTTCCAACTGGGGATTCAATGACCGTTTAACCAATCACAAGTTTGTGATTTTCTTATTGTTAACTTTCTCCTAATCCAGTTTTCTACAACTCTCCATCAGACCTTGATGGTTTGTTTTTCTTCCATATCCATATTTTCATAGAATCCTAGTATGGGCTATCTCAGGTGACCTTTGTACTTATCTTTATTTCTTTTAAAGTTATATTTTTATTAACCTTATTTCCGATATGGGTTTTCTACAAAGGTATTTTCTATTTTCAACCTTTTATTTTCAAAGAACAATATCAAATTGCGAGGACGCAATTTACTGAAGGAGGGGAGAATGTAACACCCCCAAGCTTCCACGGTACGTTTCACTTCGAATAATGCAATAGCGTGTGTTGTACGCAACCTCGAGCTCTAACCCACACCACAACGAATTAAACTAGCCGTTGTGAATAGTAATACCTACTTTTTGAAATTTTATAAATTTTATTTATCAAAATGGACTTCATTTTTGGATTCAGAATATCGAAATTATCCTTTGTTGAATTTTTGGTATTTTTCTTAGAACTTCTATTTTTTATGAATAGTGAAAAATACTTAAAAATAACTTTTTTAATCAAAATAAATTATAGTGATAAATTATACTATTTAGTGGTTTTAAAGTATAATTACAATATATTTTTACCATTTTATCCAATGGTGGTCATTAGAATTAATTTAACATTGAAATTGGACATAAACAATTTCCAATCTTTTGATATAAATTGTTTCTTAAAAACACGCTATTTGTTGTAACAGCGGGAATTAATTATAAAAATAATTAACGCAACTTATATGTTTTGAATTTTTTAAAATAGACATCATTTTTGAATTCGGAATATCAATAATAGCTTAGGATGAAATTTTGGCCTTATTCTGAAAAACTTCAATTTTTTATGAATAGTGAAACCACTAAGTGGTTGTTAAAAACTGATTTTTCGTTAAAATGAAATATTACCACTTCTGTGATTTGATTTTAAAAAATCCGATATACATGGTTGTAATTAAGAAGTATAATGTGGTTCAATGAGATTAAAATAATTTTTGGTAAATAGTAACTTTTACGTTCTTAATCGCGATTAGAGGTAATTAGTGTAGTTTAAGGTAAAAATAATGTTTTAATAATATGAGATGAGCTTGATACTTGTCCTACTCCAATTGGATGAGTCATGGCCGACCAATACAACCCATGGGTCAACTTGGGGACCCCATGGAGCCACTTGTTTGGAAAATGACATTAATATATATTTATTTAATGTTAAAAATAAATTGACACAAACATGAGTTGTTTTACTAAAACAGTTTTTAAGTGGGGTTACACAAGTCCAAATTTTGACTATAAATATTAATTAGAAAGATAAAAATATTTACCACATCATAGTATTTTTTTTATAATTTTTAGACATTAAATAAATTAAATTATTTATGACATCATTATGATGCAGCGATGGCCTCATTATTTTACGATTTTAATAAAATGAAAGGATAATGTAAATTCCAAGGCATACACTTGTCCAAAGACTATTGGATGGGTATATTTCGAACCATTATCACCTTAGCCACGAATTATATATGTGTGGGACCTTAAGAATCCGAAAAGCATTGTATAATAATGTAACATTTCAATCTTTCCAAAAGAGCCCCTCCTCTCCTCTTATAAAAGGCCCCCACATCTACCACCTAATTCACACATTCAAGCCATTTGGCTCGGCCAACCTCTTCCAAAATACTCTCCCAACTTCCCACTCTTACTCCTAGAAGCCTCACTTTGGGATGAACTCTTCCCAAGGAAGCCTTTGGCTCAAATCAAAAAGAGTTACCCGATTTTGAGGTAATGTCTTTTCTAATGTTATTTTGTTTCATTTTTCTTCTCCAACCCCCTAAACTCTTTTTATTCATTTCTTTTGTAACAACACCAGTATCCTCAATATACTAGGATGTTGTTATAAGATTTATTCTAGCTACACTTACACACACCTACATCTAATGGTTAAAGAACATACGGTTTCTATGGATGGCGAATTTCTGCCTCACGAAACGATGATTGTTCAACACTCATATAACACCTTAAAAGGTGGCCATTAAGATGTCACTATATTTATATATGATATATAATATGTTTATGTTTTACTTATTCTTCTGTATTTCTTATTTATGGCATACTTTATGATTTCCATTATGGGTAAAACGCGATAATTTCATTTTAGGAAGTGCGGACTACCGCCCCCTCAAAGTGATTTGAATCGTTAATTCCATATGTGGGATGTATAAAGGATGGAGTAGATGGTATTATACAATATATTATACTGGAATTATATTATAAATTTATATCATTATGATTTCATTCCATTAAATATGAAATAGAAATGAAAGTAGCGTTAATGGGTACGTACGGCTTACCGTCTCCATGAACGGTGCATTTCATTTCATACCTCTAAATGTTACGTAATATTATAAATGAATGTATATACTGGATATATATGATATATATGAAATCTAAATCATGAATATAATTCTGGAGATAATGGATATTCTACCACATGAACAACTTGTAATTATAAGAAGTTTATTGTTGACTCAAGTACCAAAGATCGACAAAACGACCGTTATTAACATAAATAATTACATAATGTTCATAACATTGTAATAAGTGATATAAAAAGGATAATGAAATTAAAAATGGTTCTTAATAAGGTATATATTAACTCTAGTTTATTATTCAGGAGGATAAAGAACGGTTGAGTCAAGTCAGACACGAGGTAAGGGAACTTCTTAACCCAACATCCATTCTTTGGGTTAATCACCTATTTTAAAATTATGTCATGATATTATTATGTCCTATCTTGTATTTATACTTTATTTATGTGTACATATAGTGAATACACATAATAGATCTAATTTATTTAAAAAAATGATCTTTTTAAGGACTTCGTCTCAATCTCTTTTCATTGAGGCATATTTGGTTTTATACACAACTTTCTTTTATACGGTGTATAAACCCCTTTGACATTTACGTTTATTAAAAAAGAATCTTTTTATACGAAGAGTTTTACTAAACGACAAAAAGGGAATGTTTTTCTTTCCGTACATATGCGGCGACAACGACTTCTCTGCCACCGTGACCATTATTTGAGTTTCGGCTTCCTCTACAAGCCATCATTTTTTTTGTTGAAAAATAAATACAAAGTTTTAACTTTCTTTTATTTTGGTATTGAAAATGGTTTTGAAAGCGTTTTTATTATATCAATGTGTTGTTTTGATATCTTGTGATTGAAATGTGGAAATGTTATGTTTCCTTTATGCATGTTTTATGTGATACGATTATGTTATGGTTTATGATATGTTTAAATCTATTCATATGAGAAATGTGTTGGACTTAATAAGTGACGGGTGGAGCCCGCTATAGCTCCTCGATGCATCGGTAGGTCTAATGAGACAACTAGACTTGGAATTGGCCGAGGCCCTTTCCCAATTTGATTTATGGTTTTGGCAGAGGACTTAATCATTTTAGACGTCTTGGCCGAGGCCTTGACAAAATGTTTCAGAATGTCTGGCATTATACATTCCCTCATTATGAAAGTTGTTATTGATATTGCATGTGATTATTCGACCAGTAGAATATCCATGTGAAGAAGTAAATGGCATTATCTCATTTTACTTTTACCATATTATGTTGAAGTTCATGTTTAAAAGGATTTTATTTTAGTTATACATTGCCTTAAATGTTAATGTTTATTTATGAAAGCTTCCGTAATATTGTTATCCTTACTGAGCATCTGAGCTCACCCCTTTCAATGTTTTAATATTTTCCAGGATGTGAAGAAGTATTTTATGAATGACCTGCAGGGATTGTCAGAAGAGGATATGAGTGTGGACTATGGAGACTTTGTTATTGTAGTTTTTCACTTTATGATGTAATGTAACGTTTACGAATGTATCTAGTGTTTCCAAGGCTACTAAACTAATCAGCCTTTCGAGACGTGATCTTTTGTGATCCTGCCAATGTTACGAAGTAATGCACCGACTCTGGGTAGCTGGGGTCGGGGAGTTACAAAAAATAGTCTTCAGAAATGCTTTATCCTTAAACAATACTATCCATGGTTCAACTTAATCCATTCCAACCTTAATAGTTATCCAAAATACCTTCGTCCAGACTTTCTCTAAAAGGTCTCTAAATTCCAAAATCAATTGTAACATCAGATTCCCCATACAAAGAAAAGTTTCTCTTATTGTCACATACTAAAAATATGATTACCTTAATCATATTAAAACCTTACTGAAATCAAAAAGTACTGCAGTACACTCTTTATATATATCACATTATTCTTATAACCATAATATAATCCTTGAGTCCAAAAGCACCAATACATTAATTATTCTGCTTCAACTGTAGTCACAACATAAGATTGGCCTTGATCCCTTGGCCTTTTCTGAGGTAAGTTTCCTTGCGCTTAGGACATTCATTTGCATAATGCCCAATTTCCCTACAATTTTAGCATTCAACTTTGATAGCCTCATTCTTTCCTTTGCAATCACGAGCCTGGTGACCCTTTTCTCTACATTTATAACAAACTCCCATTCCTTTTAGGCACGTACCAGGGTGATTCTTCCCACAATTATCACATAATGGAAAATCCTTCTTTCCCTTTTTCCCTTTATCTGTCTCTTGTTCCACCATTCTCTTCTTCTCTTGCTTTACTTTGTTGTCATAAGACTTAGAGAATTCCTTTTCTGTCTTGATAGAACACGAGACAATATCTTCGTATGATGAGAAGGATTGTGATACTAAAGATCGACAGAGAAATGGTTTTAACCCATCAAAGAAACGATCAATCTTACTCCTTGGGTTACATATATAATCAGAAGCATGCCTCGCTAACCTTGTAAAGTTAGCCTCATATTTTGCGACATTCTCATCCTCCTTCTGCCTCAGACTCAGAAATTGCCTTTCCATATCTGCTCGATGGTCACGAGGAAAGTATTTTTCTAAGAAAATCTCTTTGAACTCCCTCTATTCCATATTCTATACGACATCGTCTTCCTTTGTGTTTTGAATCAGCGACCACCACTGATCGGCATCTCCAGTGAGGCGGTAAACTGCCATGAAAACATTCTCCCTTTCACTACTCCCCAAGGCATGGAATATTTTTTCTAAGGAATTTATCCATTGCTCAGCTACTATAGTATTTGTACTCCCATTGATGTTTGGTGGTTGTTGCCTTATGAAGCCGTCTAACATTGATCCTCCACGTTGCGGATCAGGGTGCTCCATACGAGTAAGGTTATTATTCATAACCTGCGTGAGTTGTCCTAGTACGGTGAGAAGCTGATCACCACCAGTTGTATCACTAGCTCCACCATAATTATCTTGATCAGGAGAGAAATCCCTACACGGAGTGCGTGCATTGATACGGTTTCCATTCCTTCCACTAGGCGCCATTTCTAAAAAATGGCATAAACTAGATTAGTTTATGAATCAAAATACATAATTCCATACTTGTAAAATACTTAACATAAATTGAACTATTTATGGATATAATCCATAAAAATGTTTTCATTGAGGAAGTATATAATCATAACCCTTCATAGTGGTTTATAAAGAAAATGAGAATTATCCAAAGCATATCTCCCGGGAGTGTCGTAACCAAGAGTGCAACAAGGCCCGTTGTCGTGCACCAGTTCCCGTTCGAGTCTAGCTCAAAGCGGTGTTTTCGGGTTTTACCCCTAGGTACATCTGTGCCAGAGCCGCCTCTACTTGCTCGTATCCAGACAGGGATGTATTGCTCGGAAAACTCACAAAATCTCTACAATAACAAAATTCTAGGAAGTTCTTCTATACTAATCCTCAAAGTCTATCTTTGGGCTATGTGCTCTAATCAGAGTTTATCTAAATCTAGCTTCCAAGGTTAGTAATAAACTATCTCTGATACCAACTGTAACGCCCTGACCCCAGCTACCCAGAGCCGCTGCATTACTACGTAAAATTGGCATGATCACAAAAGATCAAGTCTCGAAAGAACGATTAGTTTAGTATCCTTGGAAACACTAGATACATTCATAAATATTACATTACATCACAAAGTGAAAAACTATAAAAACATAGTCTCCATAGTCCACACTTCTATCCTCTTCGGACTATCCCTAAAGGTCATTCATAAAATACTTCTTCACATCCTGGAAAATATTAAAACATTGAAAGGGGTGAGCTCGGATGCTCAGTAATGTTAACAATATAGAGGAAGCTTTCGTAAATAAAAATTAACATTTAAGGCAATGTATAACTAAAACAAAAGCCTTTTAAACATTAACTTCTACATAATATGGCAAAAGTAAAATGAGATAATTCCATTCACTTCTTCACATGGATATTCTACTGGTCGAATAATCACATGAAATATCAATAACCACTTTCATAATGATGGAATGCATAATGCCAGATTATCATAACCACGTAGCCAAGGCCTCGTGCCAAGACCAAAAATAAGATTTTGTCAAGGCCTCGTGCCAAGACACTAGTTTGTCTCATGAGACCTGCCGATGCATCGAGGAGCTATAGTGGGCTCCACCGGTCACTTATTAAGTCCAATGCATTCCTCATATGAATAGGTTTAAACATATCATAAACCATAACATAATCGTATCACATAAAACATGCATAAAGGAAACATAACATTTCCACATTTCAATCACAAGATATAAATACAACACATTGATATAATAAAAACTCTTTCAAAACCATTTTCAATAAAATAAAAGAAAGTTAAAACATTGTATTTATTTTTCATTAAAAAAATGATGGCTTGTAGAGGAAGCCGAAACTAAAATAATGGTCTCGGCGGTGGAGAAGTCGTTGTCGCCGCATACGTACGGAATGAAAAACATTCCCTTTTTTCCATTTAGTAAAACGCTTCGTATAAAGAAGATTCCTTTTGAATAAACGTTAAAGTCAAATGGGTTTATACACCGTATAAAAGAATGTTTTGTATAAAGCCAAATATGCCTCAATGAAAGGGGATTGAGACGAAGACCTTAAAAAGATCATTTTTTTAAATAAAGTACATCTATAATGTGTATTCAATATAAGTACACATAAATAATGTACAAATACAATATAGGACATAATAATATCATGACATAATTTGAAAGTAGGAGATTAACGCAAAGAATGAAAATTGGGTTAAGAAATTCCCTTACCTTGCATCTTGTCCTGACTCGACCGTTCTTTAACCTCCTGAATAATAAACTAGAGTTAATTTCTATTTAATTAAGAACCTTTTTCATGTTCATTATTCCTTTTATATCCCTTATTACCATGTTATGAACATTATTTAATTATTTAGGTTAATAACGGTCGTTTTGTCGATCTTTGGTACTTGAGTCAAAAATATACTTCTTATAATTACAAGTTGTTCATGTGGTGAAATATCCATTATATCCAAAATTATATTCATGATGTAGATATCATATATATAATATATAAAGTATATACATTCATTCATAATGTCACATAACATTTAGAGGTAAGAAATGAAATGCACCGTTCATGGAGACGGTAAGCCGTACGTACGCATGAACGCTACTTTCATTTCTATTTCGTATTAAATGGAATGAAATCATAATGATATAAATTTATAATATAATTAAAGTATAATATAGTGTATAATACCATTTAATCTGTCCTTTATACATCCCACATATGGCATTAACGATTCAAATCACTTTGAGGGGGCGGTAGTCTGCACTTCCTAAAATGAAATTATCGCGTTTTACCCATAATGGAAATCATATAATATGCCATAAATGATAAATACAGAAGAATAAGTAAAACATAAACATATTTTATATCATATATAAATATAGTGACATCTTAATGTCCACCTTTGAAGGTGTTATATGAGTGTTGAACAATCATCGTTTTGTGAGGCAGAAATTCGCCATCCACAGAAACCGTATGTTCTTTAACCATTAGATGTAGGTGTGTGTAAGTGTAGCTCGAATACTTCTTATAAAAACATCCTAGTATATTGATTATACTGGTGTTGTTACAAAAGTAATGAATAAAAATATTTTAGGGGGTTGCAGAAGAAAAATAAAACAAAACAACATTAGAGAAGACATTACCTCAAAATCGGGTAACTCTTTTTGATTTGAGCCAAAGGCTTCCTTGAGAAGAGTTCTGCCCAAAGTGAGGCTTCTAGGAGTAATAGGGGGAAGTTGGGAGAGTATTTGGGTAGATTTTGTCCGAGCCAAATGGCTTGAAGGTGTGAGTAATGTGGGAGATGTGGGGGCCTTTTATAAGTGGAGAGGAGGGGCTCTTTTGGAAAGATTGAAATGTTACATTATTACACAATGCTTTTCCGATTATAAAGGTCCCACACTTATATAATTCGTGGATAAGGTGATAAGGGTTCGAAATATACCCATCCAATAGTCTTTTCACAAGTGTAAGCCTTGTATGTTACATTATCTGTTCATTTTATTAAAATCGTTAAATAATGAGGTTATCGCTGCATCATTATGATGTCATAAATAATTTAATTTATTTAATGTCTAAAAATTATTAAAAAAAATACAATGATGTAGGAAATATTTTTATATTTCTAATTAATATTTATAGTCAAAATTTGGACTTGTGTAACCCCACTTAAAAACAATTTTAGTAAAATAACTCATGTTTGTGTCAATTTAATTTTAACATTAAATAAATATATATTAATGTCATTTTCCAACTAAAGTGGCTCCATGGGGTCCCCAAGTTGACCCATGGGTTTTCTTGGTCGTCCATGACTCATCCAATAGGATTAGGACAAGTGTCATTCTTATCTCATATTATTAAAACATTATTTGTACCATAAACTACACTAATTACCTCTAATCGCGATTAAGAACTTAAAAGTTACTATTCACCAAAAAATTATTTTAATCTCATTTAACCAAATTTTACATCTTAATGACAACTATGTATGTCAGATTTTTGAAAATAAAATCGCAGAAGTGGTAATATTTCATTTAAACGAAAAATCGGTTATTTAACTACCACTTAGTGGTTTCACAATTCATCAAAAATTGAAGTTTTTCAGAACAAGGCCAAAATTTCACCCTAAGCTATAATTGATATTCCGAATTCATAAATGATGTCTATTTTACAAAATTCCAAACATATAAGTTGAATTAATTAATTTTATAATTAATTCCCACTGTTATGACAAATAGCGTGTTTTTAAGAAACAATTTATATCAAAAGATTGGCAATTGTTTATGTCCAATTTCAATGTTAAATTAATTCTAATGACCACCATTGGATAAAATGGTAAAAATATATTCTAATTATACCTTAAAACCACTAAATTGTATAATTTATCACAATAAATTATTTTGATTAAAAATTTGTTTTAAGTATTTTTCACAATTCATAAAAAATTAGAAGTTCTCAGAAAAATACCAAAAATTCAACATATGCTAATTTCGATATTCCGAATCCAAAAATGAAGTCCATTTTGAAATATAAAATTTCTATAATTTTAAAAAGTGTTTATTACTATTCATAACAGCTACTTTGATTAGTCGCGGTGTTTTAGAAGTCGAAGTTGCGTACAATGCAAGCTATTGCATTATTGAATGAGAAGCATATCGTGGAAGCTCGGGGTGTTACATGTATAGTCCTTCTTTCATGGGGTGTACATTTCGAAACATACCCAAACAGGTAAGGGAACCTTTCAACCTCCTCTTTTTAAAATACTTATTTTGTTATGTCTTTTATTTTTCGTCTTATAATGTGGGGATATGTTCTTATATATTCTTATCTCCATAAATGCTATTTCCATGTGATGAGATACCCTTTATCTCTCTCATCAACTGTTTTTCTAAAATTTGATATGACGTCATTAGGCGGTCAAGGGAACTTCTTAACCCAATTTCGATTTCTTTGGTTAAAACATGTAGTTATTTAATATGCCATCCTTTGAATATATTTGAATGACCTTTGACTAATTTACACTTAATATCCAATTATATTTTGTGTATTTATATTTTTCACACATAGTTATGAGATTGATTTATCCTTAATTTAAGGATAACATATTTATTATAAAGTTTTGATTTAATGTTATTCCTCAATTATTGTATTCATGTGTCTATCATTTGGTAAAAGCCCTTTAACTAAAATATTGTTTTAAATGTTTTAATGATTTATTCTTATAAATATTTCTCATTAATATCCATGTTTTCAAAAATGGTTTTAAGGATTTATTTATATGGATATTAATGGTTTAAAATGTTAAAATCTTCAATGTGGTATGGGACACTTTGATTTATTATTCTCTTTATTAAATGTTTTAAATAGTTTTGAAAATGGTTTTTAGAATGGATTCATTATCTTAAAATGTTATATTGTTATTGATATGTGGGAATGTTATATTTCCTTTATGATTAAGTTATGTGCTATGATTATGATTGTTTCTTGGGCATTGTTTATGAAGACGGGTGGTTCCGTGATAAACTAAGGTCGGGTGAGCCCAATATAGCTCTCAAATGCATTGGGTATCGCGATGGAGTTAAACGTTAGGGTTTCTCCAAAGAGATTTGGGGAATATACTGTGATGGGTATTCCAAACGTTACCAAGAGGGATACTCCCTCCGTAAGATTGTTATGAATGCCTCGAGTTACCTTTATGTCTTACGATTTCTATAATATAGTCATGATTTGATATGGTATGTTAAAGTGCTTATGTTTTATGGGTAAAATATGATTTCATTATTATGTATATATGAACTCATGTTTCCTTTATATATATTTATAACCCTTACTGATCTTTTTATGCTCATCCAAAGTTTTTAAATGTTTTTCAAAGGTCAAGGGAAAGGTGCATGATATGATGGTAGTGTCAAGGATGTGTCAAGAAATAAACCATGTTTTATTTTAAAAATGATTTCGTTGATGGGGAAAAACCCATAATAAATTTTATTGTAACAAGTTTGTTTAAATGTGGTATTTAATGAATGTTTTATGAACTAATTCTCAAAAACTCTAAACCTAAAAATATCCTCAAGATGTATTATTGAAATATCTCGTGATTAAGTAATGTTTAAGGCTGGGGCCTTATAGTTGGTATCAGAGGTCGGTTTAGACAACTTTAGGGATTAGGAGTTTTTTTAGACACATGGTTAGTCACTATATCTATTCATACTATTAAATCATGGTTTTATAACGTTTTTTGAGGTCAAGTAAAGTCAGTTACGAATGGAAGGAGGAGGATCTCAAACGACATTCCTATCACTTCCTAATGACATGCTTGCAATAATTATTTCAAAGTCATGTTCGGATGATTGTGAAGCTTCTTCTAGCATACAACTCAATTGAAAATAGTTGTTTGAGATATCAAACACCTGCACTATACCTCGTTATCATCGTAGATCGTGGGTTGTATTTATAAAATACTATTTTCACAATATTCTCATATTTTCAAGAAAGGTAAATATTATCAAATTATTTTAAAATATTTTACCTTATCACAAGTATTTGAATCATATAATGATTTTAAAAATGGTCTGAGGAAGGAGACCCTTGCGCAACCTATTTATATTTTCATTTAAAATATAGTCTCTCAGAATATACTTATGGTATTTTAAAAGGACCAATAATAGAAAGTTTCTACTCAAATTCTGTTCGACTATTTTATAGAAATCATGTTTTATCAGATTTTTTGGAATTAAATGTCATACATGATTATTTTCCAAAACTGTTTTTCGGTCAACACCCATATGACCCATGTTGTACAAGGTGTTTTTAGATGGAGGAAGAAAAAGATTTTCAAGGATCCCTAAATCACTGTTGTAATGCATGGGACTTCTACCTACGTGAGCAGGATGACGATGAAACCAATTGGACGCCATGATCAAGGTATGATGTTATTCATTTTGGAAATCGTTTTATTTTATCTGGTGGAGGTGAAATAAGACTTCAAGAATTAATATGTTTACATCGTAACGAATTTGGATGAAAATGAGAGGTATAGGGAAACTACTGAGGTTAGAACATGATAGGGTTATTTTTGGAGTTTTATAAAAAGGACAATACGTAGGCCGTGTGACAACCCGTCGCGTCGGACAAAGCTGTGGGAATCGAATCCACAACTAAAGTGCGACTGGTATTTATCTCCTACCACTGGACTACATGAAGTCCCTGGTTAGTATGACTTATGATTTTTTGTTAGATGATTTGATTAATTAAGAGTAAGTTTATTTTGGGTTGTCTATGGAAATTATTAACCTATCATGGAGGATATGTGATTAGGGTAATTACTTATCAATATTAGACTTTAAGAGAAACTGATGTCATTCGGAGATATGTGTTAATTTCTACCTTGGAAGACTATGTGATTAAATCCTTTAAATATTTGGGTTTCAATCACAGTTTGGTTTACATTGAATAATTTTATGGACAAATTTTTTATCGAATGGTCTACGTTTAACTTTTGGTTTTGTTGGACAAATTTTGGAGATTAATAATAGAATTTCTTTTTATAAAGAGTTATCCTTTTCTAGATTATCTGATATTGTTCTAACAATTTTGGTTTTGGTAAGGGTCTAAAGACATGGGAAATATATAGTTAACTTTGTGGAATAGGTGATTATCTATAAGTTGATTATAGTAATCTTAATGTGAACAAGTCTTCTTAAATACTCGTCATTTGGGGAAAGTATGAGTTCGTGTAAGAAATCTAGTAAAAGTTGAAAGTCATCATGACAAGTAAGAATGTTTCCTTAAGATAAAAAATAAATTCCCCAATGAAAAGTACCTTAAAAAATGTTGTCTATTAACATTTCCTACTGTGGAATCGAATACCATTTAACCCACCACACGTTTGTGATTTTCTTGTGGTTAAATTTCTCCTAAACATGTTTTCTATGACTCTCCCTCAGAACATGACCCTTTTCTTTTTCTTCCATATCCATGTTTTTCTACATGGAATCTTATTATGGGTTAACTAGAGTGTCCTTTGTACTTCACATTCTTTCCTTTAAAGTGATTGTTCTACTGACTCTTGTTCTGATGTGGGACTTTCAATGAAGTTTCTGAGCCCAATTTTAAAATTGCGAGGATGCAATTCCCAAAAGGGGGGAAGGATGTAACACCCCCGGTAAATAGAGAATATAACATTTTTATATTTATCCCTATTTGTGAATAAAATGTTAATATTAATTTATTGGGAACACTATGCTCGATGGCTTACCCAAATGCAACAACGAGTTCCTTTGAAATATTACGTTGCACTCTAATAATAAAATTATTTTATTTTAAATGGTAGTTAACACTTAGTCATTGTAATGGCTGGAATGAACAGAACTAACTACAAAATGATTATATATTTTTGTCAAATATTTTTCCTTTTTACAATAAATTTTAGAGGACTAAAAATGCGAATAAATCCAATTTTAAGCATAAACATTCTATTATCCTTTAAAAGGGAGATTAACCGCCTTTTGATGGCGAATCTAGTTTAAATACACTTTTTGAAAATTTTATGTTTTATATTTGACAAAATAAAATTCTTCTTTAAAATTGGGACATCATAATTTACTTTGTGTAATTTTTTTTATGATTAAGTTCATTTTTAATGAATAAGTGAAAAATGTTGTATTTTTATTCTATCTTCTTTTTAATCTAATTTATTTATATGAATTTATTGTCTTTGGAATTGGTTTTAAATTCAAATTAGAATATATTTTTACCATTTAATCCAATAGTGGTCGTTGGAATTAATTTCACTTTGAAATTGGGCTTAAACTAGTTTCAATCTTTTTATATTTATTGTTTCATAAAAACGCGCTATTTGTCATGAAAGCGGGAATTAATTTTTAAATTAATTAATGTATCATATATGAATTGAATTTTTTTAAATATACATAATTTTTGAATTCGGAATATCAAATATAGATTAGGGTGATGTTTTGGTATTTTTCTGAAAAACATCAATTTTTGATGAATAGCGAAACCACTAAGTGGTACTTAAAAACTGATTTTTCATTTAAATGAAACTTTACCACTTATGTGTTTTGAATTTAAAAAATACGTCATAAATGGTTGTCATTAGGAAGTATAATGTGGTTCAATGGGATTAAAATAATTTTTTGGTGAACAATAAATTTTATGTTTTTAATCGCGATTAGAGATAATTGCTGTAGTTTAAGGTAAAAATAATGTTTTAATAATATGAAATAACCTAAAAACATGTCCTACCTTTATTATATGTGTCATGGCCGACCAATAAAACCCATGGGTCGATCTTGGGGACCCCATGGATCCACTTTGGGTGGAAAATGACATTAATATATTTTTATTTAATGTAAAAGTAAAAATGACACAAACATGAGTTGTTTTACTAAAAAAAATTAAATGGGGGTATACAAGTCATATTTATTACTATAAATAGTCATTGTAAGGATAAAAATATTTCCTACATCATAGTATTTTTTCATAATTTTTAGACATTAAATAAATTAAATTATTTATGACACCATGATGATGCAGCGATTACCACATTATTTAACGATTTAAATAAAATGAAAATATAATGTAAAATATTATACCTAAACTTGTCTAAAACCTATTGGGTGGGTGGATTTAGAACCTTTATCACCTTATCCTAGAAATTTATAATTTTGGGACCTTTTTTATCCGAAAATAATTTTATAACAATGTATCCTTTCTTAACATTCCAAGAGTGCCCCTCCTCTCCTCTTATAAAAGGACCCAACCTCTACCTCCTTACCCACACCTCCAAAGCCTTTGCCTCGACCAAACCATTCCCATTTTGACTCTACGAAACCCTCTCTTACTCTTAGAAGCCTCACTTTGGGCATAAGTTTTTCCAATGAAGCCTTTGAGCTCAAATCAAAAAGAGTTACCCGATTTAAAGGTAAAGTCTTCCCTAGTGTTATTTGGTATTATTTTTATTCTCCAACCCCCTAAATTTTTTTATTCCATTTTTTTGTAACATAAAAAATATCTTAAATATACTTTTATTTTTTTATAAAAAGGATTTGAGCTACACTCACACACACATCCTTCTAATGGTTAAAGAACATACTGTTTCTGTGGATGGTGAATTACTGCTTCACGAAACGATGACTGTTCAATATTCTTTTAGAACTTTTAAAGGTGGTTGTTATGATGACACTATATTTTATATATTATATATATTGTACTTATGTTTTCTATATTATTCGGTATTTTAAAATTTAAAACATACCTTTATTCTTTTCATGTTGTGCAAATGTGATAATTTCATATGAGGAAGTGTGGACTACCGCCCCCTCAAGTGATGTGACCCGTTCATGCAAAACATGGAATTAATAAAGAATTAAATTAATGAACATATGTGACCTATATAACATATATATTATACTGGATTTATTATATATATATATATCTCATTTATTATTAATTCCATTAATATGACAAAAAA
The DNA here is from genome assembly GCA_963277665.1 of Viscum album. NCBI lineage: Eukaryota > Viridiplantae > Streptophyta > Magnoliopsida > Santalales > Viscaceae > Viscum > Viscum album. The sequence continues at coordinate 1,435,970,391 of OY728141.1, forward strand.
TGAAACTAGCGTTCATGCGTACGTACGACCTACCGTCTCCATGAACGGTGCTTTTCATTTTTTATCTCCAAATGTTATGGAATAGTATAGAATGAATATTTAGATGATATATATGATATTTTAATCATTAATACTATTGTGGAAATTATTTACTTATAAATACATGGGCAATCATTTTCAAACAAGTTCATTTTTGACTCCTGTACCGAACATCGACAAAAACGTCTGATATGAACTAACATTATTAAACAATTATTATAACATTATAATATGTGATTTTAACTGAATAATAATATTTAAATGAGGTCCTTAAGATATTATAAATTCACCAATGTTTATTATTCATGAATATAAACAAACGAACAAGATAAGTTGGACTTGTGGTAAGGGATCCTACCCATCTCTTTCTTTTTATGTACACTCTTTTATGTCATTCCTTTTAAGATAATCTTTCTTATGATTGGGATGTTATTTTGAATTATTATTACTGTAATTTTTATGTTCATATGATGAGAGACACAGTTTTCTCTCATCAATCCATTTTGGATGTTTTAATTGGCGTCGTTATGCTGCTGAAATTTCGTTAGGGGCTTTTTATCTCACATTGTGTTTTCGTGAGATTCATGCTACATTTTCAAATATTTCATTTTGAGTGGTTTATGTACTGTTCATTATTCTACTCTTTGTGTAACATACTTTCGTTTATGAGAATTTACATCAATGTTGTATAGTCCTTCTTTCATGGGGTGCACGTTTCGAAAGTTACCCAAATCGGTAAGGGAACCTTTCACCCTCCAATTTTTAAAAGACTTCTTTTATTATGCCTTTTAAATTTCATCTTATTATGTGGGGATATGTTCTTATATATCATTATTACCGTAAATTTTATGTCCATGTAATGAGATACCCTTTATCTCTCTCATCGATTTTTTTTCTAAAATATGATGTGACGTCGTTAGGTGGTCAAGGGAACTTCTTAACCCAATTTCGATTTCTTTGGGTTCAACATGTAGTTATTGAATATGTCATCCTTTGAATATGTGTGAATTAAATTTTATTATTTTACACATAATATCCATTTTTATTTGGTGTATTTATATTTTTCACACATAATTATGAGATTGATTTATCCTTAATTTAAGGATACCGTATTTATAATTGATTTCATCTCAATTTACATTTCCATTGAGACTTCAGTGTTGTTATAAACCAATTCACTCTTATATGGTGTATATACTATCCTTTGGAATAATATATCATGAATCCCTTTATTCTCATTATATTATAATGTTTTTATTAAATTTTATTCCTCAGTTATTGTATTCAAGTGTCTCTCATTTTGTTAAAAACCCTTTAACTAAAATATCATTTTAAATGTTTTAATGATTTATTCTTATAAATATTTTTCATTAATATCCATTTATTCAAAATGGTTTTAAGGAATAATTTATATGGATATTAATGATTTAAAATTTTAAAAGATTCGATGTTGTATGAGACACTTTGATTTAAAAATCTCTTTATTAAATGATTTAAATAGTTCTGAAAATGGTTTTTAGAATCGATACATTTTCTTAAAATGTTATATTGTTATTGAAATGAGGGAATGTTATCTTTCCTTTATGCTTAAGTTATGAGCTATTATTGTGATTGGTTCTTTGGCATTGTTTATGAAGATGGGTGGTTCTGTGAAAAACTAAAGGCGGGTGAGCCTAATATAGCTCTCCAATGCATTGGGTAACGCGAAGGAGTTAAACGTTAAGGTTTCTCTGAAGAGATTTATGGAATATAGTGTGATGTGCATTCCAAACGTAAACAAGAGGGTTACTACCAATAAAATAATGTTATGAATGCCTTAATTTACATTTATTTCTTATTATTTTAATGATTTATTCATGATTTGATGAGGTATGTTAATGTGCTTATGTTTTATGGGTAAAGTATGATTTAATTCTTATGTATATAGGAACTCATGTTTCCTTTCCATATTTTTATAACCCTTACTGAGCATTTTATGCTCATCCCAAGTTTTGAAATGTTTTTCACAGGTCAAGGGAAAGGTGGATGATATGATGGCAGTGTCAAGGATGTGTCATGTAAGAAACCATGTATTATTTTAAATATGTTTCCGTTGATGGGGAAAAATGAAAACATCCTTTTATTGTAACCACTTTGTTTAAATGTGGGATTTAATGAATGTTTTATGATCTAATTCTCTAAAACTCTAAACCTAAAAAGACCCTCAATATGTATTCTTGAAATATCTCAAGATTATGTAATGTTTAAGGATGGGGCCTCATAGTTGGTATCAGAGGACGGTTTAGACTACTTTAGGGATTAGGAGTTTTTGTTAGAAACATGGTTAGTACCTATATCTATTATTTTAGTTAAATCCTTATTTTATAACTTTTTTGAGTTCAAGTAAAGTCAGTTACGAATGTAAGGAGGAGGATCTCAAACTAAATTCCTATCTCTTCCTGATTAAATGCTTGCAATAATTATTGTAATGTCATGTTCAGATGATTGTGAAACTTTTTCTAGCATACAACTCACTTGAAAGCAGTTGTTTGAGATATCAAACACCTTTACTATACCTCGTTATCATCGTGGATCATGGGTTGTATTTAGACAAATACTATATTCACAATGTTTTCATATTTTCAAGAAAGGTAAATATTATCATGGTATTTGTAAATATTTTACCTTATCCCAAAAATTTGAAGCATATTATGATTTTAAAAATGGTGCTGAGGAAGGAGTCCCTTGCGCAACCTATTTATATTTTCTTTTAAAATATAGTCTCTCAGCACATACTAATGGTTTTTTAAAAGGACCAATAATAGAAAGTTTCAACTCATATTCTGTCCGACTATTTCAAAGAAATCATGTTTCATCAGAAGTTTTGGAATTATATGTCATTCATGATTATTTTCCAAGACTATTTTTCTGTGAACACCCATATGACCTATGATGTACAAGGTGTATTTATATGGAGGAAGCAAATGATTTTTAAGGATCTATAAATCATTATTGAAATGAATGGGACTTCTACCTACGTGAGAATGATGACGATGAAACCGGGTGGATGCCATGATCAAGGTATGATGTTATTCAGTTGGGAAATCATTTTATGTTATCTTATGGTGGTGAAATAAGACTTCAATAATTAATTTGTTGAGATCGTAATGAATTTGGATGAAAATGAGAGGTATATGGAAACTACTGATTTAAAACATGTTAGGGTTATTTTAGGAGTTTTATAAAAACGACAACACGCAGGCCGTGTGACAACCCGTCGCGTCGGACAAAGCTACGGGAATCGAATCCACATCCAAAGTGCGACTGGTATTTATCGCCTACCACTGGACTACGTGAAGTCCCTGGTTAGTATGACTTATTATTTTATGTTATATGATTTTATGAATTAAGATTACGTTGATTTTGGGTTATCTATGGAAATTATTAACCTATCATGGAGGATATGTGATTAGGTTAATTACTTTTCAATATGAGACTTTAAGAGAAACTGATGTCATCTGGAGATAAGTGTTAATTTGTACCTTGGAAGACTATGTGATTAAATACTTCAAATATATGGTTTTGAATCTTCGTTTAGTTTACATTGAATAATTTTATGCAAAAAGTTTTTATCGAATGGTCTTCGTTGAACTTTGGGTTTTGTTGGACAAATTTTGGAGATTAAGAATAGATTTTCTTTTTATAAATGGTTATCCTTTTCTGGATTATCTAATCTTATTCTAACAATTTTGGTTTTGGTAAGGGTCTAAAGACATGGGAAATATATAGGTCACTTTTTTCATTATGTGATTCTCTAGATGTTGATTATAGTACTCTTAATGTGATCAAGTCTTCCTAAATACTCATCATTTGGGGAAAGTATGAGTTTGTGTAATAAATCTAGTAAAAGACGAAAGTCAACATGACAAGTAAGTAGGTTTCCGTAAGATTGAAAATAAATTACCCAATGAAAAGTAACTTAAAAAAAAGTTGTCTATTAACTTTTCCTACTGGGGAATCGAATACTGTTTAACCCACCAAAAGTTTGAGATTTTCTTGTGGTTAACTTTCTCCTAAACATGTTTTCTATCACTCTCCCTCAGAACATGACCCTTGGCATTTTCTTCCATATCCATGTTTTCCTACATGGAATCCTAGTATGGGTTAACTCAAGTGACCTTTGTACTTCTCTTTCATTCTTTTAATGTTATTGTTTTACCGACTCTTGTTCTAATGTGGGACATTCAATGAAGTTTCCGAGCCAAATTTTAAAGTTGCGAGGATGCAATTCTCAAAAGGGGGGAAGGATGTAACACCCCAGGTAAATAAAGAATATGACATTTTTATATTTATTATTATTTGTGAATTAAATTTTAAAATTAATTTAAAGGTAACGCTATGCTCTATGGCTTACACAATACGCAACAACAAGTTCCTTTGAAATCATACGTTGCACTCTAATAATAAAATAATTTTATTTTAAATGGTAGTTAACACCTAGTCGTTGTAATGGAGGGAATGAACATAACTAACTAAAAAATGATTATATATGTTTGTCAAATATTTTTCATTTTTACAATAAATGTTAGAGGATTAAAAATGCGAATGAATCCAATTTTAAGCTAAACATTCTAATATACTTTACAAGGTTGATTAAAAGCATTTTGATGGAGAACCTCTTTTAAATCAACTTTTTGACAATTTTATGTGTTATATTTGAAAAAATAAAATTATTCTTTAAAATCGGGACATCAACATTTACTTTTTGTAAATTTTTGATATTTTTACGATAAAGTTCATTTTTAATGAATAATTGAAATATGTTGTATTTTTATTCAAAACCTCTTTTTAATAGAATTTATTTATATGATTAGATCCTTTTTTGAATTAGTATTAAAGTGAAATTTGAATATATTTTACCTATTTACTCCAATAGTGGTCTTTGTAATTAATTTCACTTTGAAAATGAACTTAAACTAGTGTCAATCTTTTGATATTTATTGTTTCATAAAAACACGCTATTTGTCATGACAACGGGAATTAATTATTAAATTAATTAATGTAAATTATATGATTTGAATTTTTTAAAATAGACATCATTTTTGAATTCAGAATATCAAATACAGCTTAGGGTGATGTTTTGTTATTTTTCTGAAAAACATCAATTTTTGATGAATAGTGAAACCACTAAGTGGTACGTAAAAAACTGATATTTCGTTAAAATGAAACTTTTCCACTTATGTGTTTTGAATTTCAAAAATCTGACAAACATTGTTGTCATTAGGAAGTAAAATGTTGTTCAATGGGATTAAAATAATTTTTTTGGTGAATAGTAACTTTTAAGTTTTTAATCGCGATTAGATATAATTAGTGTAGTTTAAGGTAAAAATAATGTTTTAATAATATGAAATAACCTAGACACATGTCATACCATTATTTTATATGTCACGGCCGACCAAGACAACCCCTGGGTCGATCTTGGGGATGCCATGGAGCCACTTTTGGAGGAAAATGACATTAATATCTTTTCATTTAATGTAAAAGTAAACATGACACAAACATGAGTTGTTTTATTAAAAACATTTAAATGGGATATACAAGTCAGATATTTTACTATAAATATTAATTGTAAAAATAAAAAGCTTTCATACATCATAGTATTTTTTTTATAATTTTTAGTCATTAAATAAATTAAACTATTTATGACACCATGATGATGCAGCGATTACCACATTATTTAACGATTTAAATAAAATGAAAATATAATGTAAAATATAAGACCTACACTTTTCAAAAACCTATTGGATTGGTGGATTTCGAACCCTTATCAGCTTTTCCTAGAAATTTATAATTTTGGGACCTTTTTTATCCGAGAATCATTTTACAACAATGTATCTTTTCTTAACTTTCCAAGAGTGCCCCTCCTCTCCTCTTATAAAAGGCCCCCACCTCTTCCACCTTACCCACACCTCCAATGCCTTTGGCTCGGACAAACCCTGCACATTTTGACTCTCCAAATCCCTCTCGTACTCCTAGAATCCCCAAATTGGGCATAAGTCTTTCCAATGACGCCTTTGATCTCAAACCAAAAAGAGTTACCCGATTTAAAGTTAATGTCTTCCCTAGTGTTCTTTTGTTTTATTTTTCTTCTCCAACCTCCTAAACTTTTTTTATACCTTTATTTATTAACAAAACCAGTATATTCAATATAATTTTATGTTTTTATAAAAATTATTTGATCTACACTTACACACACATCCTTCTAATGGTTAAAGAACATACTGTTTCTGTGGATAGCGAATTACTACCTCACGAAACGTTGATTGATCAATATTATTTTTACACATTGAAAGGTGGACATTATGATGTAATTTTATTTTATATATGATATATATAGTACTTATGTTTTCTATATTATTCTGTATTTTATATTTAAAACAGACCTTTATTCTTTACATGTTGTGCAAATGCGATAATTTCATATGAGGAAGTGTGGACTACCGCCCCCACAAGTGATGTGACTCGTTCATGCAATACATGGAATGTATAAAGAATGAAATTAATGAACATATGTGACCTATATAACATATATATTATACCGGATTTATAATATATATATATATATCATTTATTTTGAATTCCATTAATATGACAATAAAATGAAAGAGCATTCATGAGTATGTACGACCTACCATCTCCATGAACGGTGCTTTTCATTTTTTTATCTCCAAATGTTATGGAATAGTATAAAATGAATATTTACTGGATATATATGATATTATAATCATTAATAATATTGTGGAAATGATTTACATATAACTACAAGGGAAATCATTTTCAAACAAGTTCATTTTTGACTCATGTACCGAACATCGACAAAAACATCTAATATGAACTAACATTATTAAAAAATTATTATAACATTATAATATGTGATATGAGATGAATAATAATATTTTAATTAGGTCCTCCAAAAATTTTAAATTGACCAAAGTTTATTATTCATGAATATAAAGAAACAGACAAGACAAGTCGGACTTGAAGTAAGGGATCCAACACCTCTCTTTCTTTTTAAGTACACTCTTTTATGTCATTCCTTTTACTATAATATTTCTTATGATTGGGATTTTATTTTATATTACTCTTACTTTAATTATTATGTTCATATGATGAGAGACCCTCTTCACTCTCATCAATCCATTTTTTTAGTTTTAATTGGCGTCGTTAGGCTGCCGAAATATCATAAGGGGCTTTTTATCTCACTTTGTGTTTTCATGAGATTCATGCTACATTTTCCAATATTTCCTTTTTAGTGGTTTATGTACTGTCCATTATACTACTCTTTGTGTAACATAATTTCTTTTATGAGTATTTACATCAATGTTGTATAGTCCTTCTTTCATGGGGTGTACGTTTCGAAAGTTACCCAAATCGGTAAGGGAACCTTTCACCATCCTCTTTTTAAAAGACTTATTTTGTTATGTCTTTTATTTTTCATCTTATTATGTTGGTATATGTTCTTATATATCTTTATTGCTGTAAATTTTATGTCCAAGTGATGAGATACCCTTTATCTATCTCATTAACTTTTTTTCTAATATTTTATGTGACGCCATTAGGGGGTCAAGGGAACTTCATAACCCAATTTCGATTTCTTTGGGTTCAACATGTAGTTATTGAATATGTCATCCTTTTAATATGTGTGAATGAACTTTTATTATTTTACAATTAATATCCACTTATATTGGGTGTATTTATATTTTTCACACATAATTATGAGATTAATTTTTCCTAAATTTAAGGATACCATATTTATAATGGATTGCATCTCAATTTACATTTCCATTGAGACTTCATTGTTGTTATGCACCAATTCACTCTTATATGGTGTATATAATGTCCTTTAGAATATTATATCACGAATCCCTTTATTCTCATGATATTATAAAGTTTTTATTAAATGTTATTCCTCAATTATTGTATAAAAATGTCTCTCATTTTGTTAAAAACCCTTTAACTAAAATGTCATTTTAAATGTTTTATTGATTTATTATTATAAATATTTCTCATTAATATCCATGTTTTCAAAATGGTTTTAAGGATTTATTTATATCGATATTAATGGTTTAAAATGTAAAAAGATTCAACGTGGTATGGGACACTTTGATTTAAAAATCACTTTATTAAATGTTTTAAATAGTTTTGAAAATGATTTTTAGAATGGATTCATTATCTTAAAATGTTATATTGTTATTGAAATGTGGGATTGTTATCCTTCCTTTATGATTAAGTTGTGTGCTATGATTATGATTGGTTCCTAGGCATTGATTATGAATATCGGAGGTTATGTGATATACTTAGGGCGGGTGAGCCCGATATAGCTCTCCAATGCATTGGGTATCGCGAATGATTTAAATGTTAATGTTTCTCCGAATAGATTTAGGGAATATAATATGATATGTATTCCAAACGTAACCAAGAGGGTCACTCCCTATGTAAGAATGTTATTAATGCCTCAAGTTACCTTTATGTATTATGTTTTCTATGATTTGTTCATGATTTGATGAGGTATGTTAAAGTGATTATGTTTTATGGGAAAAGTATGATTTCATTCTTATGTATATATGAACTCATGTTTCCTTTACATTTTTTTGTAACACATACTGAGCTTTTTGTGCTCATCCCGTGTTTTGAAATGTTTTTCACAGGTCATGGAAAAGGTGAATGATATGATGGTAGTGTCAAGGATGTGTCAATAAAGAAACCATGTTTTATTTTAAATATGTTTCCGTTGATGGGGAAAACCCAATACTCTCTTTTATTGTAACCACTTTGTTTAAATGTGGGATGTAATGAATTTTTTATGATCTAATTCTATAAAACTCTAAACCTGAAAAGATCTTCAAGATGTATTCTTGAAATATCTCAAGATTATGTAATGTTTAATGTCGGGGCCTTATAAATTATGTCACTCTTCTATGGATTATTGACATACCAAAATCCTGGTGATATAATCAATAATATCCATCTTTATATTATACCACAAGAAGTGTTCTATAAATAATAGTAAATCATTTTAATACCTAGATTTGTGGAGAAATATGAGCTATGCCTATTATTCAGTATCACCTGCATTATCTCCCATGACAAAGGCACCGAAATCCTTGTTCCCAACCAAATCACATTGCCATAATCAATGTGGAACTCATATTGCATCAGTTCCTTTACCAATTTCACCTTATTTTATATATTTGGATCCTCCCATTTTGAATCATTGATAATTTAATGGTCATTTTTTTGGGATATCATTTGGGAGATGTATGATATATTCCAGGATGTTACGATTTCCAAAGCCATCCATTGGATTTCCATGAATATGAGGTATTTTGTAATCCACAAAATGGATAGTATAGAAGGTTATTTTATTCTATGATCATTAACCATCTTGGTTTCCTACCTACATATAAATTTATATGGCAATATTAGTCATTCGTTAGCTATAACAATCATCTCTGACACATTTTTATCTCGTTTATTGTGAATGTATAATTTTGACTCTTTTGATCAGTATATATGTCACAAATCTCACCAACTTGGTATTACTGAAATATTTTAAATGAAAAACTTATTGTTGTTAGATCCAAATCATGTATCTTTTAGTTCTACTCATGGATCTTACACTATCATTAGGAATATTTTATCACATTATCATTCTGCATGAGTACACAACCTAAGACATTTGTTAATGAATAATAATATATATAAGAACCTACTCTAGTTGTTGGTAGTGTGATTATAGATGTCGTGACTAGAAACTTATTTAGATCCATAGTGCTTTCTTCACATTAATCTCAATGATATAGTTAACCCTTTCGTTGTAAAATTGGTTATTAGATAGAATAATAAGATACATTTATACCAAATCGTCTATAGAACCCTATTAATATAATAAAACTATGTATTTATATTACTCTAGTTGGTGTGGGAAATTTCTCAATAACCATTTTTATTTAAGGGAACACAAAAATTCCATTAGTTGTGATCATGTTACAAAAGAATGTGACTTTCTTTACCTAAAATTCACACTTACTAAACATTCCCTAAAATTTCCCATTGATTAATATTTCAATCACAATCATGTTTATCATTTCTCTTGTAGTAGAATATAATTGATAAAAACATCAAAATATTTTAAGGAATGGATTTAAAGACTCTATTCATAATATCCATTATGATTTCATGGGAATTAGTATGTCTGAAGGGAATCAAAAAGAATACATAGTTCCCAAACACTGTATGAAAATAAATTTTTCGAAATATACTATCTCTTAACCATTATTTGATGATATCCACAATTAATATACACATTTGAGAAGCACAGATATTATCATAGTTGATCAAACTAGTCATCATTATTTTTGATAGGATGACCATCATTTATGGTGATCTTATTTATCTCCATGCAATCGATATAATGTTCCATTAATCTATCCTTTATATTTAAAAGTAGTAGTGGAGAACCCCATGTTTAATCACTCGAGAGTATGGATCATTTAACCATTTACTCTTATCCGTTACTCATATAGTTCAATCATGGAAATACATTTGAATTTTTTTTTGATTATAGTAGTTTTTGGCATGATAATTATTAAGAACACTACATCATGATATGGGGAATGTCTAGGTAACCTATCAGGAAATACATCATTTTATAACTTCTCATTAGAAATTTCATAAAGGTTGATACCTAAATTTATCTGAACCATCTGAGTAAGGTGTGATTCTTTATAGGGTATCAACACCCAAACCATTGATGGATATTCCAATAGAGATTTATGTTAATCCATCTGTTAATATAGTAGAATGAAATAGTTTTTAGTATGAAATCATGTTTCATTTTTCTGATAGATGTTGTGTTCTCAATATAACAAGAGCCAATCCATACCCATTATAGTGTCAAATTCTATAAATGGACATATTTTAAGATTTATTGGAATAATATTCCCACGTACACCAATTGGATAAGATTCTAAGACATGGGTATCAAATCTTTCCCCACTAGGAGTTTTTATGGATATCACTTCTTAATTGTATCCCAGTTTTGATTTAGTGGTTCTAGAAATCAGGAATGATATAAAAGAATTCATATAACCATAATCAAATAACATGTTACCATTATTTAGATAAAAGTATGTGTACCATGTATAACTTCATTTTCATTAACCACTTCTACAGTAGTAATGGAATATTCATTCCCATTATCCCTTGTTATTGGTAGATGTTAACACTAACTGAAATCATGGAATCATGGTTTAGTGCACTGTTATTAATATTTCCTTTGTTTCCAATTATTAATGAAAGGAACCATGGGGTGAACTCTCATTTCATATATCACATTGTCCATCATATTCAACTCTCCTTGAAATTTATGATCATGGTGGAATTATCTCCCAAAATCTAATATTTCTATTCAATTTGAGGCATTTACTATTATGATTATTCCACAAAATAATTAATTTTGAGTTGTTGAGGTTTCATTCTCTATTTCTTTAGAACCTCCATCATGAAACACCATCGTTCTTTTCATATATCCATATCCATGAGACAATTACCCACACTTCATCAACACATTTATATCACATCGAAGAAATTCCATATAACTCCAAAATTATCAATCATCTACAGCCTTTCGAATGTGTGGTTTCAAAAAAATAATGAATATATCTATTTTTCTATTATTTTTTAAAAAAAATTTATGTATACCATGAATGACTTGTGAAATTTTCATTAAAAGATGTGAAATATTCACCTTCATTTTTCTTCAGTTCAATGAATTCTTTATCCCATTATTTAGAAATAGTTTAAGGGAAATACTTTCATAGAAATACTTTCTTATTATATTCCAACTACATATATTCTACTTCAACCATTACCTATGTGTTCATAATCAACTCCCAACATTGATAAGCCTCTCTATTCAAATGAAAATCCTCTGTAGGCACCATCTCCTGCCCAGATCATTGAATCACATAAATGATCTTCCATTTTATTTTACCGACTATTATATGATAAGTGGACCAGAATATCCACTTAACATCATTGGTTTCATCCACATTAAGGACAAAATAGATGTTTTATAATTAGTTGGTGATGTAATGAATTTCACATATATTATATTATTATTCATAGACTATGATAGCTTGATAATAATTTCCTTGATTTTTTGAACTCCACCTCATAGTGAATTAGGAATTCCATTTAGTCATTCGATTAATTGTTCATCAGATAGGTTGATGTCCTGGTTTATAAAGGTTCCAACCATTTTTAAAAACAGTAAAAAGTATTTAAAAAAGGTATGTCATCAAATAATAAATAATATATCATATTCTAAAGTAAATATAAGGTAATATATTTTTGGATCCATATGGTAAGTATTTTTTTTAAAGAAAACATCATGGATGCTTACAAATATATAGTCTTATCCTAGGGGTTATCACTAATCCTCTATAATCCAAATTCCAGAATTAAATAAATTGTTCTCATAAACCAATTATAGTGACCCTAATTTATATTACATGATTATTAAATCATATTAAAGGCAAACAACATAAATTTGTTACAATCTAGGATCTATAGAATTAATATAATAAGAAAATTAGGATCATAAGAAACATTTACATAACAGAACATTAATATTTATCTATGGACATCATTTTGATTCTTATCATTATATTTTTTCCTTTAGTACATGTAGTGACATGAGGATATACATCAAATAAATGGGTGAGCAAAAATCCCAATAGGACGATGAATAAGGAAAGAAATCAATATAATATTACAATAATTATCATCATCATAACAACATTTTTGGATAATTATAATAATCATGTGAGGATTAATCAAAAAAATGAATGTAATGTTAACATTTATAAAAATGAAGCATCATTTCTTTGTGGTCAAATAACACATATTTGTGAACAATGCAAGCATCATGTTCACACAGAATATATGTCCAGAACCATGAAATCATAATTTTGATCAAAACATGCATGAGTATTATACATATATCCAATTACATCATGATATATATCACATTACCCAAATAATTGGATGGATACATAATTTTTGCCCCACCTATCACATCATAACATTTACATAATCCTGCATTCCACATACAACTTATAACAATTGTAGTCATAAAATAACCAATGGAAGGGATTGGGTTGCATAAAAACATGTTGAAAAAATATAAATCTTCAAAAATAAAAGTAATGAAAAAAGAAATAATATATAAGGAACATTATCAATAATTAAATTAGTTTATAAATAGTGAATCCCCCAAAAAAGGGATTCAGTTTTGAGAATCCCCTTACCTTATGTCTAAATGGTTTCTTTACATGAACATAATATTATTGATAAAAAATTAGATTCATTAATTAATAAATTCAAATCATTTTATTAATGTTTTTTATTTATTAAAATTATATTATGTTCATGTATGGACATTTTGAAGAGTTATAGAGTTTAATTTTTCCGTTTCGGTAGTGTTTGTTTTCCTGGTTTTCATTATTAGTTCCCTTCTATACAAGAAACAGAGTTCATTTAAAATGAGAATAATTATTATGAATTGAAATTATATTTTGAAAATAAATTTATAAAATGTTATCTTAACTAAAAAATAATTATCTTCTAATATTTTCATGATTCATTGGATAAAACATTAACATACTTTTTTCGGTATATTTTGGTCATTTATCCATCTACCATTAAACATTGTCATTGTATATAATATTTTTTTTATAAATTTTCTACATAAAATTAAACATGTTTTAATGGGAATATTTAAAAAAATTAACACCATATTGGTTTTATTACAATCCTTGATGTCAGTAATGGTAAATAAATACTCTTTCTCTATGAAAGCCATTGAATCCAATCTTGATGGATGATATTTTCATTAGGAATATTATTGGAGAAGAGAAGAGAATTGAAGATGAATAATAAATTAATGAAATAAAATTAAATTATATATATGTAACTATAGTAAACATTACAATTTTTATATTGGGTTTTTAGATGATAAGAAATGAAAATAATTATTAAGTTATTGAATGAGGATTTTACGCCTTGAATAAATTGTCCATAAGAACCACCTAAATGAACATGGGTATGAATATTTTTTGAGACGAAAAGAAATTTCATGTGGGGATGAAACATTTATATGTAATTGAATATAATTTTTTCAATATAATAGTATTGGATGTCATGAAGAGAATAAGTGGTAACAAGTGTTTTTTATAGGGGACGGGAGATGTTTTTTATTATATTAGTCATTTGATTATTATTATTGATCAATACTGTCAAGAGTGTTATCCATATCAATAAATATATTAAAAATGAAGTAGTATTAGATATTATTGTACACACATTTGGCATACATCTTACATGACTCAAAAATTCTTGTATTTTCCTTACAACGTAAATTATCACATTTCACTATTCACCAAAAATACATTAATTTTATAAAAATCACTAAAATTCACCCTACCCATTTTTTGAAATGTAGATTTCAGAAATGGAATTATTTTTATAAAAATAATTTTTTACATATGACAAATTCAATTTTGATATAATATCATCATTTATTCAAATAATGAAAATTTTAATGTTATAATTGATTTTAGACTCTTTGAAAAATTAATGAACATCTAAAAAAATTATTTTATATTTATAATAAAATAGTATATTAATTGATTATTATTTTTTTATGAAAATCAATGTTTTCTTAAATCAATTTATTAATTCCAGAATTCTAAATAAATATTTTTGTTTTACAAAATTACCAACGGTTAATTTTTCCTTTTTAAAACATTTATTTTCTTATAAAATGGCATAAATATATCCTATTTTCATTTATAACATACCTTATTTTTATTTATATATTCATTGGAGACATTAATATTATTTTTACCAGATTACAAATGGTTATGTTTCTATTCCAATGGTCATGGTATTATTCAACGTGTATAAGTATTCAAATTTTTATAAATTCCACTTTTTATAAAATTCTATGATGTGGATAATGTTATTATTGGGTAATAAATGAATTTAAAATTTTAATTCCACAATACATAACTGTATGGAGGTATTTTTCATTGATAAAATTTTGGGTCATTACAATTTTTACCCTAACAAAAATAACTATTTTTTATTATTTTGAATTTTAATTAAAAAAATTATAATGATATTATATGATAGTATAAATATTTATTACTAAAATTATAGAATTCGTTCTAAAAATATTATATTATATAATTAGAAATGTTGAATGTGAAATATACAATGTAGGCATGATAAAACAATTAGTTCTCCAAAGAGAGAATTTAATTAAGTATATAATGTATTAATAAAATAATTCAATATGATATTTTTCCTAATGAACAAATTTATATGAACTAATATATTATTAAACTAATTTATCATTTTGAACCATCTCAAAATAATATTTATATTTTTGAATCCTTCAAAATAAAATATAATTATTAATAATAACTAGTATTTTCACTATGAAATAAAAAATTGTTTTTATAAAAAAAATTCATAAATTCATCATATGATATTGTTGACATAAATATTTTAAAAAATATTTTACTTTTTTATATATTTTTATAAAATATTAAGAAATTTATTCCATAGTTTGTGTTTTTATTTATAAAAAATACAGTTTTATGAATATTATTTTATTTGTACTTATTTCATAACTACAAAAAAATTTGGATTAATTTCAAATAAACAAGTTTAATATATAGTATATTAATTTTCAATAAATTTATTCATCATAATATATTTATTTAATTTATAACAATAATGCATGTTTTCACACATTAAATATTTTTTTAATAAAAAATATCTCATTATCATCAATTAGTATTTATTTTCATTTCTAATTAATAGATAACAAATGAATTCATTTTATAATTTCTTAAATAATATAATTTCATATGATATTTAATAATATCCATACCATCCATTCCAATGCCTTGGAGATAACTATCATATTAAAAATATACATTTAATTGGATGTTACATTTAATTTAAACTCTATGTTTCTTGAAACATAAGTTAAACAAGTTTTTTCATGTAACAAATTCTACTAGAGAAATATTAAATTTTATAAATTAAAAAAATAAAACAAAATAAAGGTGTTACATTTTTTAACCCCTCAAATGTATTTATCTATCATAATTTGTTTCTCTCATCGAAGGTTTTATCTTTGAAAATTCATTTTCAGAAACAATCATCAAAAAATGGAAAATAATTCATCCCATAAAAATAAAAAGATGGAAACCTAATGGTTACCTAATGATACACATTTCATGGTTTCCACATAGAAATAAAACTTCTTGGAAATAAAAATATATTCATATAGGTGAAAAAAACATTATCTGGAATAATAGTTGACTATGAAGAACATGAACAAGAAATGTTACCTCCACCAGAATATAAATATCTGATGGGCTAATATACCATCAATTTATCAAAAATAAAGGTAAAAGTAAATTTTTTTCCTAAGGTTCCTTTTCCTAATGATTGTGGATTCCTTCACAATATAAATGATGGAAAAAGGAAAATATATATATACATGATAACAACCATTTAGTCCATTAATAAATTACCACCATAATCACATTCTTTCCACTAATATTTTTGTAATGAATATTAATATTTTATGCTTAAATTACTAAAATAAACTTTTAATGGATCACTTAAAAAAATATATAATTAATTATTTCTACTGTCTTTAGAAATGAACTTATTCTATATGGTTAGCATAACATAATATAATTACTAATAAAATGTTCAAAATAAACCATTCCATAAATATTAAACCATAAGTATCCTTGAAATTATTGATGACCTTAAATTTAGATCAAAGGCCACTAAATTTTAAAAACCATATTATCATAAATCCCTAAAAGAAATTCACTTTTATCTCAATTGCACATACCACTATGTGAATTAAATTCTTATATATTATACTCAAATATCACAATATCCTTAATTAAAACAAAAAATTAATGAAAACCTAAATATATAAAATAAATTTTTCTTTCCTATAACCATATCCTTTGGAATTTATTCTATATATCCAAAAATAATGTAAACTCAATAAATTATAATATAGTCCAGTATGTCAACAAATACCTTATCTATTTAAACTTCATCAATAATATAAAAATTGTATTATAAAAATAAATGTTTTATTTGTCTCATTATTATCTCAATTACATTCTCGTATTAAATGTTATATTTCACATATTCATTTAACCTCTGAAACATCACCTTACCACTTAATCAATTTTCTAGTTTATTAGAACTATATCATACTCATTAGAATAAATAGGGAAAATCTACTACTCAATAGTCCTCAGATGTCTTATGATTTCATAATAAAATAAAATTACATCTCCAACACTATTATTTAATCCAAAACATAAAAATTAAATTAATCCATGTCCCTATTTTCTAGAATATTTCATCATATTATCTAGTACCATCTTAATTTATTTTTTCACAGATTGTCTGTTCATAATCAATATAAAAACCATTACTCATAGAACCTTATTGGTAATATTCTTATGGTTTTACCCTAGAAAATTTATTTCCATAATTCCCAAAAATTATAATTTTTAATTTTAAACCATTGATAATTCCTTAGGGAATTGATTTTCATCATCCATTGGGTCATCCTAACATTTTATTTTTCCTCAAAAACTATGTACTTTTTGTCAATTATCTACACACATAATAAAAAATTTTATTCGAATTAGACATTAACTTAACTAATTATTCCTAAAATCATAAATTATATAAAACTAAATAATATCTCCACTACGGTATCCATCACCTGACCTCCCAGTGTACTCTATCATTCTCTTCTTTGATCAGTTTGATATATGGTCCATCTGCATGTTGTTAACCATATTTACTGTTGATTGATTAGGAATATTCACTATATATTTCTACCCATTATTCATCCGATTTATATTATCAAAATGAAATTATCATTCAAATTCAATGTTTAAATAGTTCCTTATAGTTAGATCTGTTCACTAAACCAAAAATGCATCGTCTGAGAAACACTTATCACAGTGTGAAATCAAATATATATGAAAATTATGTTATAGTATGTCTAAATAATTCAAAAATATGTTTACAATTGGGTATTAATGAATATCATATATTCAAATACATCATAAAAGTTCATAAAAATTTGATTTAACTAAGGAATATTCTGGGGGAGTGTAAATATAGGTACACAGTAAGGCCCAATTTTTATGGTAAGTAATGAATGAGTCACATGTGAAATTAATTTTTTTAGAGACATCAGCCATAGGTAAATGTTTTCTAGATTCTAATCCACTTGTAGTATCTATATTAGAATGTGTTTTTAGGAAATAAAAACACAAACTTTAAACATAAAAATGATGCTCTCATATTTCTAGGATTATTGTTTGGGTTCTCTCTAGTGTTTTCTCATACATGTGTCAAATTCTTAACTAAACCATACTTTGATACCAACTATGGATATCCAAAATTATCATACATATATGTTACAACATAATATATTAATATTAATTATATTAAAAAAAATAAAAACATAATTTTTGTAAGAGGTTAGTGTCATTGGAATCATGGATATAACAACTCAGGTACCTATAAATCAACATGTTTTCACTATTCAATTAAATAGTTAAATTCATTAACAACGTATAATAAAATAATTGGTATTTATAAACATTATGTAATACATACTAAGAGAATTTTATAATTTCCTTTTTAGTATAAATAAAATATAGGTATCTTATAATAGTGATCATGATATTTCTATATAATGGAATAAGTAAATTAATGGGTGGGAAATGATAAATTAACTGTTTTTATTTTTTGATGTCATAAATTTGAAACAAAAATTTTATAATTAATATATTCAATGATAATAAAATATATATTCATAAAATTTATTCATTAATTAATATTTTGTGGTCTTATAATTATAATATAATTTTATGATACCTTGAAGAATTTTTCAATCTGTCATATGATAAGTTATAATTTTTAAATTTTTTATTTATTCGAATAAATGATTATTTTATTAAAAAATTTAATTTAGCATATATATATAATTATGTTCATAAAATGGTTATAATTTTTGATTTATACACATTTAAAAATTCTTATGAATGATATTTTGGATTTTTGTTAAATACGTGAATTTTTTTTGGAATGTAAAATACAATAATTTACGATATATATACAATATAAGTTAAATAGAGTATTCTGGGATTAATTTCCAAGATAATAACCATATAATAGAAGTACTCCTAAATATATTTATATATTTAGTTTTAATTATCAAACTATTAATATTGTTGAGGTAAAATAAGAAATTAATGTGTAAAATAATGAGAGTAAACCCCTCTACCAAATAAATACCACCCATCAACTCATCGTGTACTCAAACACCCAAAGCTTTTTAGAATGATTAATTTCCTCCCATTATCCTTCCAAAATCCCTTACTCATGTCCCAAAAATTCTATTATCACAAAAATTTCAAAAAAGGTCCTTAAGGAGGTTCTCAAAGAGGATAATGAATAGGTAAAATCCTATTTCATTTTTGTTCATTTTTGTTTATTTTAGTTCATTTTAATTTCATTTTTTTTATTATTCTATCCCAACACCCCATAATCCAAGATACAAGATAACTAAATTATATTATATATATTGGAATACAATGTTTAATAAGAATTTCCATAATCAAACATCCCATCTTCTTCTCTTATTCTAGAAAACAAAAGCATCATCTGTGATGTGTCGATTCACCACCTTCATGGATAACAAATTTTCATTTTATTTTACCACATTTGTGTCTACTCATAAAAAATTTACAATAGAGAAATATTATATTATTATATTTATTATATTTTGTATAATTTCCGTGAACCAATATATAAAAAGGATATTAAATAAAATAATATATGTTTGTGATTGTGGTAAATACCGCCAAAATAAATTAAATAATATTAAATAATATTTTATCTAATGAAGAATCCTAATATAATAAAAAATGATATATGGTATCAATAAAAATATTGGAAACATATTAATACCCTTTAATTCCACTTCTCTTGTTTTTCACCCATTTGATAGGAAAACCCATAATGAACCAACCATGGAAACCATGAAATAAAGGAATCTAAAACAATGAAAATAACATAATATTATCATTAAATGATTTGAAAGGTATTATAAAAATATAATATAAGTTATTATAAATATTAATATAATTACGTAATATATTAAAAAAATATTTTAATAATTATATTGGAGTATCGAAAAAATTTGAAGTATGGTGAACCCTAGTTAAGGGTAATTTCATTAAAAACCATATTTTAAAATTATATTTAAAAAGGAATATTGTCATGATGATTGTATTAATTTTTAATGATTATTATATGGTTATTAGAAATTGTTTATGAATAATGGATCTACCTATATCTCCCTAAAATTTATTGGTTATGTTTATGTTAGAGGTCGATAGTATGGTTTCTCAGAGTGTAACTACGATGATTACACCTTAAGGTAGTCACGAGGGTAAAATTTTAAGGTGTCCATTATGGTTAAAAATGATATGGTTTTTATAGGGTTAAAAAATTAAGTAAATAATTTTCTCTTTTTACATTTATTATTCTCTTTAGGATCCCTTTGTTTTATAAAAATCTCAGGTTTTCACTAAGTATATGACACTTTATGGGTGGGAAATATATCATTGTAAAAATGATTTCCTATGTTAATATGTATTCATGGACAAACTATTTGTTTAATTATTTTTATAACCCTAAATGAGTTTTAATTTCTAATCAAATATATTAAAATGGGTTTTATAGTGATTAAGGATGGGTAAGTGAAAATATTAATCCAATATGAATATTATAATGATTTTTCTTGATAACATTTCATGCTTTATTAAAAACTCTTCTATTATAGAAGAAATGGTTACTATTTAAGAGTAAAAAAATTATGCATGTGGGTTTCAATTAATGAATTATCCTCTAATTTTGAAAAAATAAAAAGTATGATATTTCAGAATTTAAGGAAGATAATTCCAAAAGAATGTACAGGATTGAGATATTTTTAAGGTCGTGTTATTAAAGTTGGTATGAGAAAAAATTTAGATAACTTCAGGGGTTAGAGTGATGTTAATATAATAAAATAAATTACTTTTAGCTTATTTTTATGTTTAATTGATATGTAATTTGAACATTAACATGTTTATTTATCTTATATATGCTTTTTTAGAATGGTTTTTCATATATGAAATAGGGATTCTGAAGTACGATGGCATCGAGAGGATGATATATTTCAGAATACAAAACCATCAATGCTGGGAATAAGAACTAAGTAATTTTGGAGAGTAATGACTCATTTTAAGGATGATATAAATTTAAGAGGTATCATTTATTGAGAAAAAAAAGATCATTAAGATTGGAACATGATAATAGGGGACCATTTTATAACTCAAGAACCTCATACTTTCATTGATTTTTTTGTCTTGGTGGTAGCTAAAGAGTTTATTTACATAATTTAAAATATATAAGAAGTTATGTGGTATTCATACAATAAATAACTTAGTCTTTCCATTTAAATTATGAAGCTGAAGATAACTAGTGGTGGTCAATAGAAAACAATATCAGGGATAACATAAATATCAATGCCTTGTAATGGGATGAATTTAAGAATATTTTCCTTGAAAAATATTTTTAGAAGGTGGTTTGACTTAGAAAGGAAAATAAATTCCAATAAATGAAACAAATGGAGGATTATTTTGTGGATGTGCATAAAGAAAACATCAAATTATTAGAAATTTATAACCCAAATCATATTCAAGATATTGGTAGTAAAATATATCATTTTTACCCATGATTGAATTCAATATATCGAAAGGAAATAGCTTTCCATGATTTCAAAATTTATGAGAATCATGTTCATATTCTGATAGATGATAATAGAGTTTTCTGATCATAATGTGTACTTTGAGAAAAACCAAAATAAACATTTCAAATAGAAGGAAATTGGTTATAACTAATCAAATAAATCAAATGGAATGAAATTCATGCTTACAGATTGGGATAAGTCTAGTAAAAATCCCCAATAAGAATTCCTTAAAAAACTAGGATGTGTTTTTTATGTGGTAAATTTCAAAATATGTCCTGGGATTGCAATGAAAAATATCATATTTTTTGTATGTGTAATTCTATAAAGAAAAATATAATTTATTTTAAATGTGATGAGAATGAGAATTATGAAAATACCTATCCAAAGAATGATTTGAGTGATGGAAAGAAACCTAATTATTTGTAGAATGATTCATTGAAATCTTGTAAGACTATATTGTTGAAGTTATTCCATACAATGAAGTGGTACCAGGTAAATTTTTTGATTACATTGAATTTTTTAATATCTTGTTTGATTTTTGGTATACACGTTCCATTATTTCTAAAAATATTTCTAAACAATTTGAAATGTCACATCATAAATTGAAACCATAACATATGGAAAAAAATAGTGATATGTTAAATAAAAAAGGAATTATCCAAATCATCATATTTTTATATGTGGAAAGAAATTTCATTCATACCTTATTGTTTTTTATTAGTGTAGTTTGATTTTATTCTAGGAATGGATCATTATAAAATTTATTCAATAGAAAAAGTGGTTTTCATCAACAAGAGTTTATGTTTTTATAATTGAATGAACCCTTACCATTGGTAAAATATTTGGAAGCTTTGAAAGTATTAAAAGGTATAAATGAATGTTATATTGTAGATATTGATGAAAACAAGGAAAAAAGTTAGATAAATGATTTACTCATGGTAAATGAATACTTGGATGTTCCCCTATCGATTTACCTCGTGTTATACCTGATCTCTAATTTGAATTTACTATTGACTAATTTCATGATTCAAGGATAATTTCAGAACCCCCATTATTGAATATCTTAAATGGAACATCTTTAATTGAAATTGATTTTTCATGAGTTGCTCGATTATGGTTTCATTCAATCATAGACTTATCCACTAGGTGCTCCTGATTTATTATTTATAAATAATGATTGTTACATTAGGATTTGAATTAATTATAGACCTTCTAAAAACATTACAATTAAGAAAAATAATCCATAATCTAAAATTAATTACTAGTTTTATTAGTTATAGGGAGTATAATATTTTTCAAATATTGAATTGAGATCCAGGTAACATCAGATGAATGTGAATAGGCTGAAATTCTAAAAAAGAATTTCGAACTACATACATTCATTATTAGTTTTTTGTTATGCCCATCGGATTGATCAATTCCTGAGATGTATTTATAGATATTATGAATAAAATATATTGTGAATATTTTGATAAGATTTTTATTTTTTGTATTGATTAAATGATTGTGTTTTAAAAATGTTTTTAAGATCATTAAAATCATATAAGTATTTTCCGGAAAAACTGAAAGAAAATTAAGTTTACAGAATATTTCAAAGATATGACTTTTATTTGAAACAGCTTTCTTTTAAATGGATAATTTTAAATAAGGATGGAATAAATGTTGATCATACCAAGCCGAAGTGGAATATCAATGGTGAAGAACAAAAATAGTGATAGAGATTCATAGTTTTCTTAGATAAGTATGCTTTTATTGATGGTTTATAATTTTTTTTGTAATCTATCCTTCTATCCATGTTTAGACAAAGTAGGATAAATTTATTTGGATAAAATAATTTGATGTTTTTTATTAATGGATGAATATATTAGTGAATCCTACAATTTGGGAATTGCCCTTCATAAATGGAGATTTTTCAATTATAATGATGCTTCCTTGAAAGGACATGGTTGTGTTCTGATGTAGAATGAACATCTAATTTCTTAATCCCCTACAAATTAATCCTAATGAGTTAAATTATCCAACACATGATGTATATTTATCATCTATAAATTTTGATTTAATAACTTGGAGACATCATTTATATAGTTTGAAATAAAATATATATTTACCGTAAAATATTAAAGTATATATCTGCTCATTTGAAATTGAAAATGAGGAAGATAAGATGGATATAACTAATAAAATTTTGTGATTTTAAAATAAAATAACATAGAATAAAATAAAAAGTTTTTAGATCCTTGAGAAGAAAACATAATGCATCATTAAGAAAATCACATTTTTAACATTATCCATTGGTTTATGATTTGATGAATTTTGTATTGGATGTTGTTCGGGCAGTAAATTATTCAATTTTATTTCATGTGTCAGTATAGTCATCTCTATCAGACAAAATTAATGAAACACATAGGGAATACCATGAGTTTTAATAAATTGTAGAATTATTTTAAAATGGTATGTTTCCATAATTTTACATTGACATTGATTTTATCATCATATTTGGAAAGAGATTATGTATTCCTTGGGATTCCTATTTAGTGAATGAATTGTTATGTGATGCTCATAATTCTACGTTTTCATTTCATCCTAGAATCACTAAGATGTATAGAGGCCTTATAGAGTATTACTAGAGGAATGGAATGAAAATAGATGTTTTTGATATTATAAATAAATGATTCACTTATCAATAGGTTATTTATGAGTGAAAACTACAAAAGGGGATGATTCAGCCTTTTCTAATTCCATCATGGATGTGGGAAAATATATACATGGACTTCCTTATTGTATTATAAAAGGCTTCATGTGTTAACAACATGATTGTGATAACTTTTGATAAACTGACTATAACTAGTCATTTCCTTCATATTAGAGAGACTATTTATCTAGATCATCTTTCACGACTATACCTCAATGATTTTGTATGATTAAATGGTGTTTTTCTATCTATTGTATCTCATTGAGACCACACTTTCATTTCTAAAATCGTGATTGTCCTTTAGAAGTCTTTTGGAATGAATTTAATTTTATAACTACCATTCATCCTCAATGTGATGGACAATTGAGAAAACTATTTAAACCATAGTGGACATTCTTCAAGATTTTTTAATGGATTACTAGAGTAATTGGGATCATTATCGTTCTTTAGTTGAGTTTTAATATAAGAATAGTTTTCATTCTAGAATCCTGATTCAACATTTTGATGAACCATATGGAATGTGTTGTTGAACTCTATAATTCTGGGATGATTTCACGGAAAGGATGTTAATGGGACTAGAATTAATAAAGTAAGTGGCTAAGAAAGTGAAGATGATCTCGAAACACATGATGAAAGATTAAATAAGGATAAAATATTTTGCAGATATCATGAGGGAAGAATTTTATTTCTATGTAGGTGATGAGGTATTCCATAAAATATCTCTTTGTAAAGAAGTTATGCATTTTTTAACGAAACAAAATATAAATCCACGGTTCATTTAACAGTAGAAATATTGCAGAAAGTAGGACATATTGCCTTCCAATTAGCATTGACTTTGTGTTCATCTCTACTACATACATTATTTCATGTTTTGATGATATGAAATTATGTTCCATATTTATTTCATGTTTTTATCCTAGAAGTAGTTCAGTGGGAAGAGAGTATTTCTTATTAAGACAAACAAATTCATATTCATGATCATGGTGAGAATTTAATATGGAATATGGTAATCAATAATGTTATGGTATTTCGAATAATCCACTTGTTTGATAAATAAGAAAGGGGATACAAAAATACTATGATGGAATGTCATATTCACTTTTTTTATATGTGAACAAATATTGTGAGTATGCAATTTCAAGATGGTGGTAAAAATGTAACAATAAATTTAATTATAAATTAGTTTTTTTCATTCTTCAATTTAATAGTAAAATTCATTATAAATGTATAATGAAATAAGTAGTATTTATCAAAAATAATGAATAAATACTAATATAATTTTAACCTCCCATATGATATTATAAATATAATTTATCTATCTCATTAGTGTAATTATAATATATTTATATCATGTACTATCTAAATAATTTTTTTGAAAAGATAATTTATGTGTTGGTATTTTTTAAAGTCATAATTATTTCATTAAAATTTTGTAATTAATATACTGAATTTTAAAAAATATCTATAAGATATATTCCTGAATTAATATATTATTTTATTGTTACAGTAAACTTATTTTATGAGACATTTATTAATTATTCAACGAGTTATAACATAATATATAATATTAAAATTATTACTTTTTCAAATAAATGATGAATTTAATTAAAAATAATATTTCTCATATGTAGTATATTATTTCATAAAATATAGTTCATTTTTTAATTATATCTATCATTAAATTGATAGGGTGAATTTTTAGGATTTTTCTGAAATACACTTACTCTTGGGGAATAGTGAAAAAAATAATTAATTGTATATATACATTAATATTTCGATACACTATTCCTTGAGACATTGATTATTTAATAACCATAAAATCAATGTCCATTTCATTATTTTGATATACGTAGTGACAATTCTCAATATATTAATATTATTGAGCTAAAATAATAAACAAATATATAAATGAATGACAAAACACCCCTCTTTTCCCCTAAAAATACCACCTCTCGCCACCTCTTCTTCTCATACATAAAAATAATTTTATATTGTTTAATTTGTACTGAATTCCTTTCCCATGACCCTTACCCTCGCCCAGGTCAGGTTGTTCTAACACAATTCCCAAAACAAAGTTCCCTAAAGTGGTTCTCAATGAGGAGAATTTATGATATAAAATACTATTTATTTTTTTTAATTTTCCTTCTTTTTAATTCATTTTATTTTCAAATTATTTTCATTTCTTAATCTCCATTCACCTCACCTGATCTTATTGACCAGATAATAAAATTGTATTCCATATATTTTATTTTTATTTTGTTTATGAAACTTCCATCACTAACCCACTCTTCTTCTAATCTTTTTATAAATATCTAATGCGTCATATGTGACCTGTCGATTCACAACCTTCATGGATGATGGATTTTAGTTTACTTTTACTAGCTTAGTATCTGTCTATAAAATGAATATTATAATTAAATCATAATATATCATATATATGGTATGTTATAAGAATTTATAGAACTATTAAATAAACATGATATTATTTTAAAAGATAAATATTTTTGATTGTCGTAAAAACCAAAAAAAATGTAATAAATTTCATTATTATTTTATGAAATCAATCATACTCACATCAGAAAAAATGATATATGGTATCATTTCATTTTTTGAAACATATTAATACAATTTAATTCCACTTCTATATTTTTGAATCCATCGTAAACGAATATCCATAATAAACCAACCATGAAAACCATGAAGTAAACACACCCAGAACATTGAAAAAATAATATAAAAAAATTAAATGGATAGAATTTTTTCATTAAATGATCATATAATGCATTATATTAATGAATAATTTCTTTTATTATATTAATAACACTCTTTAATCCATTATACATGATGATGTATTACATTATTACTAAGATGAACCCAATGTAAGGGACTTTTCTTTAAAAAGCTATTTTAAATTTTAGTTCAAAAATGAATCATTCTATGATATAGTTATTCATGCTTTATAATTATAATATGGTTTTTGGGATTTTTTATTCAGATGTTTGGGGCCTATATCTCCCATAAAATTCATTTTTTATGTTTATCTTTGAGGATTACTATATGGTCACTTCATGTGTAACTGTGAAGGTTACCCCAAATGGTATTCATGAGGATTATATTGTAAAGTAGTCATGAGGGTTAAAAATATTATGTAATTCATGAGGGGTACAACCATAAGTAAGAAAATACCAATGTTACCTTTACTATTTTAATTATGTTCTATATTTTGTATTGAAATATCAGGTTTTCCAAAAAGTAATTATATGTTATAGGTGGGGTATAATTATATCATTATGAAAATGAATTCATATGATTAAAAGTTTTCCTAGAATAACTATTTTATTCATTCTTTTTTATGTCCCGTATTAATTATTTTTTGATCCTCAGGTTTATTAAATTCCTTTTCATATTTTTTATGGATGTGTAATGTAAAATAAGAATCCATGGTGAATATTGTGATTATTTTTGATGAAAATATTTCATTTTTCGTTAAAAAATTTTGTATTTTGGGTGAAAGAGATACTATTTTCAAATTACCCTCTTTGTTTTTATGTTTTTAGATATGAATTAAATATTTCTTTATTTTCTAAAATTATAAATTAAAATATTAATGTTAATGTAAGGAAGTTAATTATAAAATAATTTACTAGATTACATAATGTTTAAGGTCTAGTTGTTATTATGGATACATAAAAAACTAGTTCATGAGTAAAATACATAATCTTCTAATTAATTCTTTATAAAAACTCCCATTATACACATATCTTACATAAATAAATTTCTCATAACCAGGGAAAAGGAATGAAAAAATAGAGTTCTTAAATTCAAAGTAAATGTAAGAAATTGAGAAATAAAAACATTATATGATCGTAAGGGTATGATAAAATGATCATAACATTTTGAAATTATAACCTACAAATCAATGATAATAATTTTGAATAACATCCTAAAGATTAGATGTTCAAAAGGAAAAAATCCTGATGTAATAAAATAACAAATGTCATGATATGAAAAAAATTGGCATAAGACCAATAATATTAGAAATATATATAAATTTAAAATCACTTACATAGTATTCAAGGATCACCTCCAATGATATCATCGTTGAATGGGTTCCCTCCCATTACAATCATGGTAGTCATGATTCTCTTGCTTGAACATCATAATGAAAAATTCCCATAAAAAAACCGGTTCACTCCCCATTCCAGTACAATCTATCTCATGAGATATGAACCATGATTAAATGAATTGGTAGAAGATATAGTTCTCAATATCATAGAATAGAAATAAAACACATATGTTCTAAAAAATAATAAAACATTAATCATATGAGCATCTAAAAAAATATGTGTGTTTAATAAACCATTAATAAATTCTTCATATATAATCCAATGGTAAATGAATTGGGTTTCATGAATATATTTTAATCGTAATATTAATCATAAATTCTTTAGATAAATAATAAGGATGAAATCAAGGGATCATAATCCCAATATAGAGTAAGAATCATGAATGATTGTTTTCATTTATGAATAGAAACACCTTTAAAACATATTTCCGTGAAATAAAATGTTGTTTAAAATAACTATTTTTTGAAATGGTTCATTTATATAAATATATAGGGAAATTTTATTAAAATAAAATGGAAAATTAGATTCTAAACGATATGATTTCAATTTAATACTTATGATAAATATTAACCATCGTGTATGGAAGATAAACTATCCAAGTAATATTATTATCAATACCGTTGTATCCCAGATCATCCAACGCACAATTTTCTTCATTATTTCAATTCATGATGATGTAGGTGAGATATGGGGGAAAACTCATACGTTCCACCCATTGAGCCATGAGCCTCTAGGAATGATTTAACAATACTTTTCTTTTGGAATGAAAAATAACAATTGATTTTCTCTAAATACTTAAATTATTTCATCCTTGGGATTTAGTAAAGTATACCTCACTAATGAATCAACTCATTTCAACATCAAACTATGATTCCAGTTTACATGATCCAAAAAACAGACATGATTTCATTCATTATGATCCTGATAAATAGAACCACACACATTATGTCCAAAAGTTCCTTTAAATTCACAATTATAATTTTTTCTTTTTCATAAATAAATAGGGGGATTCTGGATAATATCATATATATGTGAACGAGGTCTGAAACATCCCACAATAACATGTCTCCAAGGAAAAAACATTTCATGGATTCTATAATCATATAAATATTATTCAAAATGATTTTATTTCTTAATGGAATCATTGATATGAAAAGTTTCAGAATGGATGATAAAAGTATTATTATAATGGATCAGTTGGTCACAGCCATACCAGATTATTTGTTGCATATTAGATAATACGAAATGAATGAGATAAATAATCTACAATGATAAATCACCTATTGAGTAGTGAATCATCACTCCAATAAATTCGATTATCAAAATAATGTGTTTGGAAAAATAAAAAAACACCTTACAACAATCCAATGTTTTTTTCAAACTAAGAATAAAGAGATTTGATTATTTTTAAATTTGGTTACACTATCGACATATGGAGTAGTGATTGACATCAAAGCATTTTAATCAAGAATAAATATGAAGTCGATTATGGGAAAACATATATATTGAAGAAACTCTTGAAGTAATAATCCAAAATTTACTAAATTGTTGAATCCAATCAAATTCATGATGGATAAATACTTGATAATAACAGTAATTCAATAATCATTTGATAATTCAATTTTTCACTGATTCCCAAAAGAGTACATCCTCTTGGGGTATTAATGTAATTTTTTAATTATTTTACTATTCTCATTATATAAATTAAATGGAAGGTCCTAATATAAGTCTTTAATTGAAATATAATATTCTAAGGAAGAGTCTAGGGGATTAAATGTATAGAAATTTATGGTCCCCTTCGATTATTTACCCAATAAATTGTGTATTGAATACATTCAAGAAATCTATATAGTGCATCTCATAATTTTCGAATATGTATTCTTGATAGTAGTCTAAAGTGATATGTATATTTATGACATAGTAACATTATTTAACCTCCTAAAAGACTATATTTTGATAAATTTCAAATCCATGTAGATACTTATTATGATATTCTGTGTGGCCTGAACATAAAGCTCATTATTAGACTATTAATTCTCTTGATACCAATACAACCACATGAGTGAGGGTTATAACATTTTTTCAATTGAACAAAGAAATTTTCCTCACATTTATAATTCAAATGGAAATATTTTTTAATATAGATATTTATTCTCTCCATCATACTCATGGTCAATCTATAAACCATAATATAGAGCACTATAGTAAAAACAATGGTATACTAGAAAAGTCAAATACAACTAACCATATTGGGTGCCTCAACATTATGATATCAAATATGATATTTGTTCTGATCAGAACAGTTAACATTGTGACTTGTTATTTTCTACCCAATAATAATTTACCACCATGATATGTTAATGGTATTAAACCCTCAAAAATTAAAATTTTTGTGTGAATTATTGATATTCGAGCATGAGTGAACACATTTCCATAAAATAATTATTTTTCCTCACTGATAAATTGTTCTGAGACACATTCATAATGTAAAGGTATATCATTAATATTTTGGAAGATCTTATTATTTAAATAAATAAATTGTTTTTTGTTGCCAAAATAATGTATATTTGTAGGAGTTTCAAGACCCATAGATTAAATTATGACCTTGATCATTCCATGATACAATATTTGACTAAGGAGGTTACTATGATAATATTCAGAGATAGAGAATAATATGACTAAAATACTATCACCCTATCTATCACCTTGAGAAAACATAATATATCCCTTATGATAACAATTAATGAGAATAAAAATTTGAGATTAATGATAGAGGCATTTGACTAAAAAGATATATTTAAAACAGAATCCAAAAATATGATGAACTTTATTGATGATATTCAAATTCATTGTATCAAATTTATTCCAACTATGAAAATTGATAGTGGAATTATCAATTATATTACTCTTTATGATAATGTTAATAAACTCATAAAATTTTACAATTAAATATTATAAAAACCTTCCATTAACATAACAATAATTTTTCTGTTAAATGATGTTCATAAAAATAATATGAGGCTAGCTAGACTTTATTTGGTAAATAAAATTTCAAATACTGTAATGATGTGTAACGGGACTAAAAAACTAAATCTCAATGTAATATTATATCTTTCTTATAGGATCAAAAAATTTATCACTGATAATATTCAGAATAAAACTTACATTGGATAATGTGTTGATGATCCTTCAAACATCAATTGGTATAATATCATAATTTTATTAAAATGTTGTTTGATAATCCATCTGGAATAGGATTACTACTACATTTTCAACTAGAAAATGTATCTTTGATATCCATATCAATATATAATCTTGTAATAATAGTGTTTTCTTATCATATTATAGGGTTAGGAATATTTATGTCAATAAAATACCCATTACTATAATTAACAACCATCAAATTCTAGTAATATGATTCAATGTGATCAGTAAGACTTAATTTATCCAGAATGAAATTAACATTATAATTACAAAAATAAAGGGTCCTAAAAGTATTTTGGTTCCTTTGAATAGAATTATAAAACCATGAATTTATATCTCCATTATTTATTAAATTAAATTTTAAATATTGTTTTTTATTTTTTTTCATTCATATTGATTACAGAATTCTATTTGGAAGAGAGGGTAATTTATTTAGAGTGGTCAGGAGTGAAATAAATATTGGTGTTCTTCTCTAGAACATATTGAGAAGTTTATTAATATAGGTGACTTCCTTATCTAATTTTTATAATGTGTATTAGGTCCATCCCTTCCTCTTATAATACAATAATTTTAATTTTGGGATGTAATACATAGCCTAACTTACCCAAGTCATGGAGAACCATAATTATTGGATGATCATGTCAAATTCATTATAGTATTCACAAGAATTATTTAAAGGGAAGGGATGTGGTGGAAAAAAAAATATGGCTACTAGATTTATCCTTGTGGTTTCTTGATCAATTATTATTTCAGATATGGTAATTATAAATGAAAATCAAGCCAATCAAGTGACATTTCATCTCTAAAGTCATGATCATTCTTAATGAAAACTTTTTTATTTTGATATCCTTATTACCAAGTATACCTGAATCCAACCAATTAAATATCCAAAAGATCATGATCTTTAATTCAATCCAATAACCTAATGTGTGAAATGGGGAAACTAATAACTCTAATTTTTTTCACTAGAAGAGATGATGTGGTTGAAGTAACAAATGAATACCCATGGATCACAGATGATTCCACTATGTTTATAAAATTTGTTCCATAAAATTAATCAATCATTGTATATAATTTATGAATAAAAAAATTTATGGGAACAAATTATGATTAGTGTGTTTCACTTCACATGAAATCATCTGGCTATTAATGATGTACGGAGAAACATTACCCATAAGTAAATGTTCAAAAACACCCAGGTTTTGACTAAGGCAGTTCTAGTGTAAACACAAATCAAATGATAACATATTTTTCTAATTCAATAATTGAAAAATATTAATTTATTATTAAATCATGAATTTCCACAATCATGGGTTTATGTATGTATAAATACCAAATAACGGTAATTGTAAATTTTTTAGTATGCCACACCAGGGAAGTGCCAACAAAAAAATATTCATTTGGACCTATATCTATATTTAGAGTATATATTATTCATTCAACCATTTTCATTATTATTATTTGAGTACTTCATAAACGTATTAGTATTTCTAGATTTTGTTCTATTCTGTAAATTTTATAATGATATATTGTATATAATTTTATGGGAGGAAGTGTGCATATTATTTCATGTAAAATATAAATTATACCTTAGAAGATATGCAGAATCAATAGAGGGGGCTGATAGATTGAGAAAGATGATAAAAATTTCTTTGATTTATCATTATCTTCATCTATTTTACCCCATAATCATTTTTTAGATGTATCAGTATTATGGATGAAAGTGGAATCCAAAGAACCAAAGATATCACAAAAAAAACTATGAGCAATATGTTTATCCATATAACATACTTCATGATCCTTCAAAATTAGTGGGAAGACATCAGTGTTGTTAACTGGTTATACAGGTCCCCATAAATGATTCTTTTAAAGATGATTTAACTGGTGGATCTTCACCATCCCTATAGAATATATATTATATGTCAACCACTCTAAGGTCTAAATTTGACTCATTCATTTTTACTCAAATATTTGGGTTAAGGATGAACTCCATATTGGTTCATTAAATTTATACATTATGATTATGTGATGGGTGGATAGTAGTCATGTTAAAAACATGATCATAATTCATTCTAGGGGATTTTTTAGTGTTCATAGTAGAATATTAGTCAGCCTACCAAACCACGTATGAGGTATCATTCACTGAAAATGACACTGAGACCCCACCATGATCTTGGTAAATATTTTATCGATTTGAATGAATATTTAGACCACAAGTGGATTCCTTTTTAGAAAAAATAATTCACATGTTGAGGAAACCATTAATTACTTTTCATCCACATTAGTATTAGGAGGATCCAATAGATGCACAGTGGTGTCATTTCTATAATCCTCACCATTCTCAATAGTAACTATCTCAATTTTTTTGGATTTCCAACATCTTTAGAAGTTAAATACTTTTCTGGAAAAGGGTTATTTACTTTTTTTGGAGGGGTGTATAGTTGTAATTCATTATCCAAACTATTTTACAGAAATAAAAAAATGGTAAAGTATTCATTCTCAACATTCACTAATTTTTTTCATTTTTTAAAACATTTAATTCTTATTGAAAAATAATATAAATATTTTCATCCACAATAATTTGTGAAAATAAACCTAACTCACCTTCAAGAGTGTGATAACCCATCTCAATTAGAGTTCCCTAGATAATGAAAACTCGAAGATTATATTTGAATTCCAAAAAAACACAATTGATACCAAGTAATCAAATCCATATCAGAGTAGATTTTTTCTTTTGTGTGAATGGATTGAATTTAATGTCCCATTACAAAACTAAAAAACTCTCAGGTTTATGAGATATCCTTCAATATTTACCAAAATTTTAGACACCATCCATTATATTAAAGATTTTATGGATGTATCTATGACCAACTGGTATGATCTTCCAGTTTGAAACACCCAGAATATGACTATGAATTTCATTGTGGTAATTATTGTTAAATAGGTTATCACTATTAATTGTTGTAATCTTCCAATATATTGAATAATTTTTTAATTATAGTCATTATTGAAGAGAATATGGAATAGAAACTACTATGGGAATACAAGCTTCTTATATAACAGTGGCCCTCGACTTCTATAAATTAATCATTTGAGGGATTCAAATTAGCACATAAACATTAGATATATCACTTTTATCGTTATATGGATTTCCCTTAAATATTATGGATTACTTTATTTTCTGACTAGATAAATTATATTGAATGATATCCTATTTCAGATAATATTTTACTACGATAGAGAACTAAAATAAGTATGGAACCATAGCTACAGTTTTGGTCGGTCAACATTTTAAAAGAGAGAACACCTTCACACAATCTCACCCCCAAAATAACTCCAAAAATAACCATCTTAAATCATTAAATTCATATTATATTTTGGAAATTCATTTCTTCTCAACTAACAATAGAAATATATAATATATTCATTAAAATTAATTTAAAAAATTTCAATATGAAAAAATACTTTCCACATTTAAATAACAGTTCATAAAACATATGAAAATTATAAAATCAATTTCTCTATAAAAAATCTTGGAAAAAAAATAAATGATATTTAAATATAATTTGATCTAAATTTTAAAACATTAAACCTTCTCAAAATCCATTTCATATACAATAAACATTAAATATCATTTTAATACATTACATAAGGAAAAATACCTTTTTATAATGAATTTTTTAAAAAAATATTGAAACATTTTAAAATTTATATTATTATAAAATAAATATTGAATCTATAATAGATTGTTAATAGATCATTTGGGAAAATTTTTATGTATTTTTAAATAAAATCTTTTCATGAAAATGGATTTTTGAAAAAAGTGATAATGTAAACCAGATTTTATTAAAAACATTAAACTTTTTTTTTTGAACCAATGAGTTCAAAAGTCATATTTTTACATGAAAAATTTAATAATAACATCATAAAAACGAAATTTAATATAATATTTTAGTGTTATATAAGTAAACTTGATCAATTGAAACATGATCATGGATAAACTCGATAAAAAACTGGATTATGAATTAAAACTCTTACCCCTTTGTTACTTTTAAATCATAAGACCCATGAAATAATAACATTAAATTAAAATTTTAAATTTAATGTGAGGAATTATATTCCAGATATATCATCTCAATGTTACATTATATAGTCATCGTAAAATATTGTAGAATAATAACATATCTTCTTTTCAAAAATATATATATATATAAATCTATTACCAAATTAGGATGTATAAAATCAAAAACTATAAGATAGAGAGATCATAAAATGGATATGTAAAACCCAATTATTTTTAGGATAATTATAATAATAGTAATTAGTGGTATGTCTATACACCACATAAAATAAACATGTGATGAATATTACATTTTCATCACATAAAATAAAAGGAAACCATAAATCCCTTACCTAACATCTGAATATCATTCATAAACATTAAGAAACACTGTATAAAAAATATAATATAATTAATAATATATTAATTAACTACGCCTAAATTTATGTTATCAAATATGATAAACACATGAACTTTTTAAACCCATTTAATAATAATAATTACTTCTTAATATCATGATTTAGTTGTTTCGTTATCCATATTTGTTTGCTTTTGGTATTCTCAGTCCATTTATATTGATCATGATACCAAAATCTATATAATATTATCTATGAACTAAATATCATATTTATTCATTCTATATTTTTTAAACCATTAATTTTATAAGGATAAAAGGAATGACAACATTCAATGAGACAGTAGGCCACACAAACACATTAACGTTGTTTCCATTTCCTCGATACATGGAATGCAAGAAATTTAAATATTATTTCACCCATATAGAATAAATTTTGTTTAAAATATAATATATATATATATATATATATCAAATATATTAATTTATTATATTCTTATTGAAATTTAAGTAAAATTAAACTGAAAAAAAAGTCACATCAGTTCTCGATGGGGTAGTCCACTGTACAATGAAGTGACGATGTTGTCTTCTAATGGGTTGAAAATTGAGATGTTATATGTTACGTAATATTTAAATAATAATAAATAGGTAATACAAATTCTATATAATCGTTAAAATAATATATTTTTTCCTTTTATGTAAATAATATGGGAAAAATGAATCACATCTTTTTGATAGGCGGTAGTCCACCATAAAAATGATTAACATAATTATATCTCCTAATATATAGAAAGTAAAAAAACATAGGTTCTATTATATTTATATAATAATTATTATGTATAATATATAATATCATTATATCATTTCAATTATTATAACCAATTTTTAACATTGTTGATAGAAAACAAGTGACATTGGTTACGCAAGAATGCTATCCACAATACACATGAGTGACATTATCATTTCCCTCTTAATAGAAGAAAAAACCAATATAGATCATCATATTAAAAAAATCTCATTATATTTAACAGTGTAAGGTTATTATATCATTGGGTTTTATATATATTGAATCATGACGGGGAAGTAGTAAAATAAATATGATTGTTGATGAATGTTAATTATTCTTCAAGTCACCTTATAAGGATTTTATCAAATTACATTCTCGGTGGGATTTAAGATCAATATGAGTATTATATTTTTTTATTATGTAATTAATTATTTTATCTAGTATCTTATTTCTATAACAAATTGGTTTTAGATTTTTTATTCGGAAATCATAGCGATGACCTTTTATAAGTGTTTTCATTGAAACACTTGATATTTTGGAAAAGAAATAATTCCCACCATATTTTTGTCAAGAAAAAAGGATCCAAAATGAACAATTTTACAATAATATAACATATATTTTCTACATAATTCGATTAATATAATTTTTTAAATTTTATGAGTCATTTCTAGCCCCATTTTTTCCGTTTAACCCCTTGATAAACCCATTTTAACATTAAAACATTATGAAATTATTAGTTTTTCAATATTATTTATTATTGAAAATTAACATGAACATATATGATGTTATAAATTATGATGATTAAAATAATTTAATCCATTTTTGTAAATTCAAATAAAAGTTGGGGGAAAAATAATTTAAAACTAGACACACAAATACGATTAAATATACAATTTCCTAATGGGGAATTTTTCATAAGAATAAAATATTTTAATATCAAAATTCTATATGGAAATTATACCAATGTACTAAATTATATTGACTAAAATATTATTTTATTAATTTAATTTCAAAACCATCTTAAATAATTTTTTTTGTTTTTAAATGATTTAAAAGAAATTAAAATTCATAATAAAACATCTCATTTTTAGTATTTCTCAAAAAAATAATATGTTAAAAAATTATCAAATATCCAAGAAAAGATAATTTTTATTTTATTATGTATAAAATGATATTAATTTTCTAAAATATATTTTATAAATTTGAAGAAAAAACTAATTTTGAATCATGTACAAAAAATCCATCAAACCATATTTTTTTCGAAAATACAGTTTATGTGTAAAATTGGATTTATTTGTATGTCATACCTATCAAACCTAGTGTATTAATTTAAAAAATTTTAATTTAATATATGTAGAATGAAAATTTCATTAAATCCATTAATAATAATTAATTTTCATAAATTTTTTAGATAAAGTATGTTTTTATTGGGAAAAAATGTTTTTAGAAAAATAAATCTTTAATTTTAAATTGGTTATTATTTTTTATATAATAATTTATAACTAAGGATTTATTTTTATATTTTTTGTAAACTAGATGTATTATTAAGTTAGTATATCCTATTCATACCTTCCATTTCAATGGATAAATGATAACTATCATATTATAAAAAAAATAGTGTTTCACATTATTTAATAGTATGGGGTTTCCTATAACAAATGAGAAACTAAATGTTAATTGCTATCCATATTCTCAAAAAAGATATTTTTTAAATATATTTTAAATTTTATTTTATTTAAATTCAATGATCAAACATAATTTATTTTCATAAATAATTAAATTATCATTTTTAACAAACATAACAACATGTTTCATCATTTTACATAAAATGTAATGAGATATATCATGTTACGAAAAAAATTGGAGAGATATATAATTTAAGGATCCCCTATGACATCATAAATGG
Organism: Viscum album; assembly: GCA_963277665.1. Classification (NCBI taxonomy): domain Eukaryota; kingdom Viridiplantae; phylum Streptophyta; class Magnoliopsida; order Santalales; family Viscaceae; genus Viscum; species Viscum album. The sequence goes on from OY728141.1 coordinate 1,436,009,537, forward strand.
TCCAAAAAATTCATGAAACATGTAATGTATGAAAATCATATTCATGATATAACCTTGGGGAATGAATGGATATCTTAAATGTTTCTTAAACATTAATTTATGAATAAAATTTTGGGTTCAAAATGAATTATGGAGATCATAATATGGAGTGAAACTACACCATTCTTAATTAGAGTAGAAACATCTCAGTAGAAATCAAATATGATGTTATTACATTTTTTGTCTCAATGACAAATCATTTGATAAGTAACATTTTAAAAATGTAAGAAATTGTATATCATCAAGAGAAATGGAAAATAATAGATAAAATACTTGTTTGTTCATTATATGAATTTACATGATTATAATATTATGAATTTAGAGTGAACTCAAATAGAAGGAATTATGATTGATATTCCCTTTACCAAAAGTCAATCTTCCTTTCATCCTATTTCTATGACCTGAATGAGAAATATATGTCTATTAAAAAATGGAACTCTTTGTTTATTTTGTAAATTTTTTGTTTATTGATAATTTATAATCATTTGAATATCTTCGTTAATTTCCTTGTTTAATGGTGAATCATTTTGGTAACATAATTATTTTGAAATATCATTTCTTGTTTTAACTGCACTATTTCATTCAATGACATTTATACATAAGTATAATTAATACCTAAATCATTTAATACATTTAATACCATATTTTAATAATATATAAAATGTATACTATCCATCCATGATTGCCATTATATGAAATTAAATGAGAATGTATTTTTATTTGGTTAACTGACTTTTAATTAGGGAATGTCGAAAGAGCATAAATTTGGATGTATGAAATATAAATAAAACCAAAACATACTAATTCTATTCAGTTAATAGAATTAATATATTTTTAAAATATATATATAATTATATGAATAAATGTGGCTGAATGGGATAAAGAAAAAGAGAAATATTATATGAGAACAATGGGATGAAATTGATGGGAACTTTCCTCATTCTCGATGTTGTTTATTCTCTATTCTAATATACTCCCTTGATACATATAGTTGGATTGATATATAATATCATTAGATATTATAATTCTATTATGATAAATTAATTTGGATAAGGTTTTTCTTTAGTATTATAGGTATTCGTTTTTTTAATCGGATGGGGAGGGATTAATTTTCATTGATAATATAAGGTTTAAGGTTAAAATATTGAATAGAATACAATATAAAATGTTAAACTTTTTTGGGGGATTATGTTGTAATTATTAATCAAATATAAATTAAATAAAATTAATTAATGGAATTACACCCCTTGATAAACTTATTTAACAAATTGATTAAAAAATAAGAAATATGTTAAAATAAATAATTATAAAGCAACACATTTGACGTTAGAATTTCGAAAATTCATTTAATTATTTAAAATTTTGTTTAATTATCTATTAATGAACCATTAATCTTATTCATTTTTTGGGGGCCTAAATTACCAAATAAACATTTATTTTTTCATTATATCATCATTATGATGTCATAAAACACACAATATTTGGAAAATAATGCTTTCACTATTCATGTAAAAATTTTAGTTTCATGGAAAATTATAAAATAAATTATTTGAAAATTTTGACGTGATTATTCCTAAATGAAATTTTTTATCAAAATAATTATCTAACCTTGGTAAATTTTTTTTTAAATCAAAAAATAATATTTACATGATAAATTATATAATATAGTATCTCAAATATGTGTATATAGTTTATTAGAGTTTTCAAGAATCATTATTATTTTATTTCATTATTAAATTTATATTTTATAAAATTACTCTTGATTATTATTTTTTTAGAAAATATAATTAAATTTTATTAAAAATATAATATTAATGGTTAGATTAGTATTTCCAGCGTTAATGATAATATTCTCAATATTCATGTTACTATTAAAATAGTCACATTACTATTTTAATTTTCATATACCCTCCTATAAATACCTTTTCATTAAATACAGAACAATTCACCTCAATTCATCTCAATGTTCTACATTCCCATTTTATAAAATGTTTATTGGTGTCATAATATACTTATTCATTTTTCTTCATTTTTATTTGGTGTAATAATTCTATTATATTGTAATGATTTTAATTTTCCCATTCAAGATATTATTTTATATTTTATCCCATTTTAATATTTTAATTTCTCTTCAATTTAGTTCCAGAATGATTTAATTAATTTCATTAATGAAATAATGTTTTTTGGATTATATATGCATTTTATGTTAAAAATAATATATAATATAATATAACAAAAATTTATTTGGAATATAAAATATCATTTTTAATATATAGGTAATTACATCACTCGTATGTAAATAAACACGAGGGCCATATTCCCACAATATTTCATCCCTTTGCACCGAAGTCTACTAACAAGAAGTGAGGCTATACAATGGTACAGTATGTAGACTATGCCCTCATTATCATAGTGGAGATGTTGCAAAACATGAAATAAGATGAAGAATGAATAAAAACTATAGACATCATAAATCATAAACTGACTAGAAAAATAAATAAAGAGAAAAAAATATATATGATGTCATGTGTATACAATAATGGGGAGGAATCATTAATAAAATCATGAAACAAGTAAATATTAAGAAGTCTGAAAAATATTAAATATATAAGAGTCGTAGTGAAAGGATTTATCCTTTACTCCCACACTCCAAATATGAACTAATCGAATATTCATAGATGATTACTTCCCTTTCTTCCTTTCAAGTATCAATAATGTTTTTCTAGGTACAAAACGGTGGCCAAAACAGGCTATTAGTAAAACACATTAGTGAACCGCCAACCATATATAATGTAAATCCATTCCATCAGTATAAAATTTTACATTATGGAGATATAAATTAATTTGAAGTTATATATAAATAAATAGAAAACATATATGTCTTAATATTAACATGGTATTCAAGGATGACCATACATATTTTCCCATAAGTTATATTTATCTAAATATATAACCAATTATAAATATCAGACCCAAGGTACATAGAAATTGAAACCACATAATAAAATATAAAATTCATCCAAAAAAATCCCATAGTATTCCCACAATACATACTAATTTAGACTCTATTATTTAATAGTCAAATTATTTTCTTCTATAAGTTGAGAAAGTAATCTTGATAACTATATAACGGTTAGTCAACAATTAAAAAGTGTATTAAAATTGATTAAACCTTATAATTACAATTACAAAAGTGTATAAGTAAACTATGGAATAATTTCTTAAAGAATCATGAATACCATTTTTTTAATATAAGTTGATGACCAAAGGCATTCCATTTCTGAACATAGCTGGCTGAACCTGGGAGATTATCCCACGTGTTAAAATATTATACATATATTTTATATTAATCAATGACATAATGAAATGATTTTAATCTTGTATGATTACGATTTAATCCAGTGTTGGTGTACCACATTGAATTCCCATAAATAAATTAGGCAGCATCCTATGAGTTCACTCAAGGTAATTTCCATCAGGAATCCGAAACAAACTTGAGGGGTGTGAAACCAGTAATTATTTTACCAATATTATTTAAAAATTATATAATAATAAAAAATTGTTATTATTTACAGTCTAATTAATGTATCCATGTCACATCAAATTGTTATTAAATTAATAAACTTCACTTTTGTATTAATGAAACTAAGATCACCCAAAGGGGTTTGTATTTTCTACAGTCCAAGTTGTGACACTAATTGTTTAACAAATGAAACCTTAATTGGTGATTTATTTATAAATAATAAGTGGATGTGATACTAATTTACTCCTTAAAATCCAAAGGGGTGGTTCATTATATGGTTTTATCCACCAATGGTATCCAAGGGTCTCAAAATACATATGAGTTGGACTTAAGTGGGAAAAGTAAGAAAATATAATTTGTTCATGAATTAATTGAATATCTAGTGTGTGAACACTAAAAAAATTATAGATTCTAAAATAATGAGGGAAACATAATTGAACACCTACATTATAAGCTTAGTAGTCTCCTATCTAATGGGGGCCTCACATATGGGATGGATTGATAGAAATCACAAAATTATAAATAGGACATTTAAATACATCACATTATATAACATTGATAGAGAATAAACGTGGTTGAATTGAATATATAAATGAATAACATGTTGTATTTGGCATACCTAGGGATATGTTTCATTATTAATTGCGACCAAAATAGAGTCTATATGATAGAGATACACTAATTACTAGAAGGGTAACATTGTAGAGATCCCACAGTTAACTGTGTGAATAGGGAGTTGAAATGGGACAATTAAACATAATGTATGTAGTTGAATACATTTATTTGTTTATTTTCTATGTGTTTTTTGTTTTGGAAACAATTTTAGGATAATTATGAACAGACCATGTGTTTCCAATATTCATGGGGTCCCACACCTCTCAAATTTTAGGGACATGGTTAGAAAACCATTCTAAAACTTTTAATGTTTCACATATATTAAATTTTAGGCATAAAATTATTTCATGGGACCATTTTCATGAGATAAAACAATGAGCCCTCATTTATGAGATTTACGATTAGGGTTCATGGTTAGTACTGACAAGAACCAAGTATAAGCCACCCCTTATTTCTATAAAAACACTTACTCTAGGCCCTGGACACAGCCTAGATTCTACCAAAGCATCAATGAAACTGTTAGGATCAATCATTAAGGTAAAATAAGATTATTATATACAAATTTAAAGGATCATTACCTCATAGAGAATGAGGGATTTTAGATATTTCAATTCATTATCAGGTAAATTAATATGTGTACGGGGGATAAAGTTCTTATATAGTTGGAGGATTTACCTCTATTGTGGTATATGTGACCCCTTATTTTTATTTTTTGATATATAATGATGTGGAACCAAAACTAGGAATCCACTACAACACACCACAATAACACCCTACTACTACCAAGTATTCTAAATATTAATCCCTTCTCATTGTAATGAATTTCCAAACCATGCCTATAATCTTTTCTATTTCGTATAAATGTTCAATCATCACAAAACCTCATCTCCAGCAACAATGGAAACCATCACAATGCATAATATTTTCTATAAATCAATGCTAAAGCATACTATATACCACCATGATCTAAATCCTACCTTCAGACCTATTAATTATACTAATAGCATGTGTCAATGATAAAATATCACTATAACAATACCTAATATGAACCATCATCAACAAACCATAGAGTCCCCCATTACTAGTTAGCAATCCATTCAACAAATCGATCATTCATCAAACATCCCATAATAAGGTGATCCTGAAGCCCCACTACCATAATCCATTCTTCCTTTATACCTCCTATATATACACATGGTTCATCACACCATCAATATGGTTATGATATATCATATTAAGGGTTGATTTATTAGTGTTGGAAGTATTTTTATTGTATTATTATCAAGATATTAGTTGATTATTTGCTTCATAAAACATCTCCTTGTAAATAGGGTTTCTTCTCATTTCAGTGCCGATAGGTGGTTAGTTTATTTCCAACATAACATTTTTAATTTAAATGAAATTATATTTTCGATATATTTTTCTATTGAAAATTTATTTAATAATTTTTTGTCATAAATATTTTTCTCATGATGTTAACATTTTGATTCAGATATTTTCACAACCAATAAATATATTCTATTTATATTTAAAATAATTGCATGTTAGAATTTTTTTTATTTGATTATAATAAATGGTTGTCATATTTTATGGAATATAAATTTAATAAAATAAAATAGTACACTATAATTCATAGTAGTTGAAAAAATAATTTTATTTGTAACATCTTCATATGTGTTATTACAAATAGTTGAAACAAAATTTTGATAAATTAGTCTTTTATTTTCTCAAAATAGTAATATGCCCATTTTAGTATCATAATACATTTATAAGGATAAATAATGGTAAATTGAAAACCTTAGTAGAGTGAAATGATGTTCTAAAAAATAACTCAACATCATAAGTTTGCTGTAGAACCCCATGATTTAAAAAAAGATATCTTTGTTAAAAAGATTATGAGACATGTACCATAATGTTTTGATGAAATGTGACACATATAAAATATAATATTACAATCACTTAACCGTTAAATTAGTGATTATTAATATTATTAACTACATTATAAAAATATAGTTTAATTAAATTTATAATTATCTCTTGTATTATTAATTAATTTGAAATTAAAATATATATACTTGGAAAACCAAGGAAATGTTTTAATAAATAATTATGTCAATGATGGAATTTTACAAAATTAAATTAAATAATTAAATTTTTTGAATGTTTTCAATATTACTAATATAAAATATATTAATTAAATTTTCATTAAATTTATCCACCTACTTCGATATATATAATATAAGGGCAAATACAAAAATATGCTTAATATTGTATTTTATATAAATAACAATTTTGCATATCATTTGAGCTCATAATGAAATTGTTTAATTCCAAAATTAAAAAATTAATTTTTTAAAATAAAATTTAATTTCTAATGAACTATATAAAAAGTAACTTTAGTTTATTTTTTATGACTTTCCTGAAAAATTTAATTTTTTGATAAATTGTGAAAAATTATTCCTTTTTTGAAAACATCATTATCATTTATATTTTTTACAAATATAAATTAAAATATGAAACTTTATAATGTGAAATTAGAATAATAATATTTATATTAATTTGATTTAGGTGATTTGAGTTATTTTATTGTTAAATTATGATATAAGAACATGGTAAACTTTTGATTATTTTCTCTTTGAAAACACATTTCCTCATCGCCTCTACTGGATTAATTTTAAATGATAAGTTTATGATTTTCTCAATTGGAATTTTAAAATATGGATTTCATAATTGTAATCATAATAATACATAGGATATAATATTGTAAATAATATTTTTTTACTATTTGATGAATATGAACAATAAAAATTATTTATAGTGGTTATGGTAAAAACTAATTTTCTGGGGTTGGGGGGGGGGGTTAAACTATGATGTTAATTTTTATAATAATCGTAAAACATTTCCACCAAAAATTTATTGGTAATATTATTCCCAAAAATATATAATATTTGTTAATGTACAATTTTCTAATATTTTTACATGATATAAGCGTGGTCTTAATTGAATCATATCAATATTTACAAGTGTGCCACTCATCTCACATGTAAAAGGCCAGCCACTTTCATCCACTCTTTACATATTCGAAGTCATTTGTCTACACAATTAACTAGATAAATCATAAAAAAATTACCTACCATATCTTATAATACATTTTTTGACATAAATAAATCCATACTAGGTCTATTGGGAAAACGAAAATATATTACTAGAAGAAAATGTGATTTTCTAAAATGATCATATTTATTTAAGTACATTGACCACCTACGTCAACAGAGATTAGAAATAAATATATAATAACATCAGTTTGTTAAATATAAATATATTTATTTTATTATGTTAATCACCCATATAAATCTCATCTTTCGTGAAATGGGAAAATATGACACTTCTCATGTGCATAGTGGATTATCACCTGGGGAACCGATGTGACATGTTTTTCATCACCATATATTACAGTTTGTTATGATGATGTATGTATGGTATATATATATATATATATTATTTATTACATAATTATAATATTTTAAATTTAATATCACAAATTCTTTATAACATTCTATTTCATTTATGATATGATAACATTGATCCTGTGTGTGGCGGAATACGACCACACAAAGCGGTGTGAAATATTTCTCACTAATTATTTACAATAAAAGATATAGTGGAAGAATTTAATTAATATATTTGATGTAAATGACATGATAATTATTTTTTAATTTTATTATATCCCCAAATTCATTACACATTCCCGTGTTAATGGAATGATTTCTTCGCTCAAACGTACATTCATACTAATTTCTCCAGGATGATTTATGATTCATTTTCATTTTAAAAATTTCAATAACTGTTAAAATAATTTATCTAAAGAGAAACTATTATATTTATAACATGATTATCATTCCGGATATGATTTATTTATATCGTATTTACTATAACAGGAACTCCATTGAAAAACATGCTTGATATAACAAGGTAATTAACAAACTAAACAATGAATATAATGAAATAATGTTATCAAATGGGTGGTAAAATATAATAATATTTTTATTTATTATATTATAAATATAATTATAATTACTAAAAAAATTAATAACACACTAATAATTGTTATAATAAACATTAAATAACATTTATTTTAAGGAAATCTTGACCAAAGGGATTTCGTAACATAATTTCCAATCATTGGGCTAAGATCTACTTCATTGTTTATTTCATGACAACAATATGTGTGTAATTACCATTTCTATGTTATTTGTTATTTAATAATATTGGATGTGTATTTAAATTTTATACACTTAATAAATTAATTTATTAATCCCCACTTCATTGATACGATCATTGTATGGGATTTATATATGACTTTTTTTACATCTATGAGATACAAGCCATATTTACGGCATAATATATATGTGTGGTTTACATATTACTGATGAATTAATTTGGTTCACATGATAATTTTTTAGTTTTTAAAGTCTATTTTAGGATATCTATTTCATCATGTTTATGATTTAGATGTTACAAAATCTGTATGAGTTTTCAACTCAGAACTATTTTTTTGTAAGAAACATGTTATTTTAGTTGCCTAACATATTTTATATGGTGTGTATAAATCACTTTTTTATGTAATATAATTAATTCTTGATTTTTCACAATATATTACTTTTTAAATATTAATAATTTCATCAAAATTATTTTTAACTTAATGTTATCAAGAGGTAATGATTTTATTGTAAAATATCACTTTCTTGTGTGATTGTTTACGTTCCCTTGAAACAATATCTTTTTTTTTCATTTATCATTGGAAACTTCACACCTATTAAATTTCTAATTTATTTCATGATTAATAGGATAATTATATAAACTCTATACCTTATTTTGATAAGATGATTACTTTCAATGTAATTTGATTAATTTGGGAAATATTATTGAATCCATATCCTTATCACAATGCGTATAATTTTTGAAAAGGAATATTTTTCATGAATTAAATTGATTATTTGTTACATGATGATTTATTTAGATAGGAAGATATTGGTGGTTCTTGGTTTTAGATATCCCCTTGATTTTATATTGTGTCATGAGGTGAAATAGCCAATAAGAACAAAATTAGTTGTCCAAACCTAATGTGTTTATACCCAATAGTTTTAGATTGTTATGTGAATGATATTGGTATTATAGTTATCATTATCCAAATTTCATGAAGTCTAGTATTTATAATTTCCCTCTATAATAATGTATTTATTATTATCCATGATATTTTCACTTTGATATTATTTATTATTCGTTTCATTCTTACTTTATTGAATCAATGGATTGTGTTTTAGTTGTGTACCATTCCAATATTTATTTTTCCATTAATTTTAATGATATTAGAGTGATTTAAATGGGATGTGTGTATAATTCTTTAACCTTATATAATGATTATTCATTATCTAATCAATATAATTGTAGTCATTGATTAAATGGGTTTTGTGTCCACTTATTTACCTTTCCAAGTATTTTATACTTACTGGTTCGTGATTTAATCTATTGTACAAAATCATTCTAATCATTTTGGATCACCATTATTTGTTAACCATTTTAATGGAATCTATTAAGTATACTATGAATTATATTAAATGATACTATAATGAGAATAATGATATTATTGAAAAATATATGTTGATGTTTTTGTATTCAAATGTAATAATGTAATCATATAGGTATCTACGTTATTATGTCTACTAAATAATGTATCACTTTTGGGTGTTATTATTTGTATCAATTCCAATTTAATAAAAATTACACCAGATCTTAGTTAAAAGGGACTTTTTCATTTTATTATGTATCATAGGATATTTATTTAATACATTTGTACTAGATTTATGAAATCAAATAATAGAGAACTTAACCCTATGACTTAATTTTATGATAATTATATGTATAGAAAATCATATTGAACTTTTGTTAAGATAGATATTATGTGGATTCACCTTAAAATATATCACATTTTGTATAATACTTGTAGTCATTTTTCTATTATAGATGTAGCTAGGTGTAATAACTAAGAAAATGGCGCATCAAAACTGACTAAAGCATTACATGGTACATGAAAACTAGCATTACTACTCACATAGTTTGAAGCTGTAGATGGATATGAATATGATATTTCACATTTAATTTATTAACCATTATGAAGGAATTTAATTTAAATAATTATTTGAAATAAATCCCAATGAAATAAGTTTTATGATTTTGAGAGTACGTATGCATAATTTATTCAATTTATGTTATGTGTTTTATTAGTCTTGGGATAATGAAATATGTATCATAAATTTATGTTAAATTATAATGCATAACATTTTTAAAATAAATTACCATGTGGAAAGAATTGAAAATTTATCAATGAATATAATCTAGAATTGTATTAATGATCATTTATTTGATGGGTTTAATCCAATATTTTAAAGGGAACTATTCTGTGAAACATTCTCATCATATAAGGACATTATATCTTATTATATTAAGAGATGTAAATAATTATATATGTATTATGTATTCAAATAGAGGTAATTGAAGAAGAATAAGGTAGATAAAATTTTAAATAAAGGGATGAAGGGAATGAATAATTTTCCCACATATGATAATTATGTGAAGAAACTATATTGTTGTTTCTTAATAGGAATGAGAGGATGCTACATGTGTGGAGAGAAAGGATACCATTCATGTAATTTCACATGAAATAAAAAATTATTCAGATATACAATTTTTCAAAATTAATTATATGGGGAACTATAAAAAACAATGTATCATTATTTAAAAGGATATTCCTCAAATGTATCAATGAGATCAAGGCCAATATTATATAATTAAAATAGTCAAAGTAGATTGAGTAATTTCCTTGTGTGATGATTCAATAAATTTTTTTGGATTACATTATCAATGATAATATGGATATAATAATTATTAATTGTAAAATGATTTCACTACATTAATTGTTATTTAGGGATTTGGGAGGATATGATAAATGGTACTTCTAACAACAAAAACTGATTTAATAGTAAAGTGATAATATTGGGGAACACATGGATAAGGGAAATAGAACCCATTGAATATGCATAATATTGAGATAATAATGTGATTAGAATAATTTTTATCGTGTTAATTTACATAGTATATTATTGGTATACTTTAATATAAATATTATCTTTGACATTGAAATAATTAAAATGGTAGTAATAAGAATTATATTAATGATGTTTTGGAAAATGTAAAAACCACATATCAATTGAAAAACCATCACATCCAATAAGGTCATAGGGATTAAAACCAATCCTGATATATAATAAAGTGTTAGTGTAATTCGTTATAATTTTTTATGTCTTTGATAACATGAATTTTTTTACTTAAAACATTTGAATGATTAATATTTATCAAATGGATTCAGATTATATTTCAATGGTATTTATAACCACCATAGATTGGGTAAATATTTATAGTTATGTGGAACGAATAATGGTTGTTTTTATTTTTTTACAGGTTAATTTTGATGCTTCATGAATGAAAAATTCATCTCTATTTTTTAGAGTAAGGGATGACGTAGAATTTGATCAAATAAAAACTAAAGGGTGATATTGTGATTATGAAATGAAGTAAAATAAAATAAGTATGCTTTATAAAAAAAATTTGAAACTTAAAATAATCCCTCAACTACAGAAAATGGGTATTGAAATAAAATTTTATCCTATTATCATTATTAATGATGATATTAATGAAATTTGGAGACCTATTTTATTTATGGTATTGTGGTCATTAATCTTAATTGGATTACCCGCATTATTCTAATCATATTCTCTATAACTTCAGATATTTATTCAATCTTCTTTTAATTCTCGATATTTTAAATTCCTACCAATTTGTTCATTATGTTTAAATCTATTTTCCTGTTACTTCAGGTAAACCATATGTTTCCAACATGTGCTTTTTAAGGAATAAGTTATTATCCGCTATTCAATGTGGGTTTTCAATAGAGATTGAACCATTGATTATAGAAATGAAATTGGTAGGAATCAATTTATATAATGGGGGATAGAATGTAAGACCCCAATATTTTAAAATACGATCATTATGTTCAATTGAATATGAGGTATGTACTATAAAGGTTAAATTGTGTTACGTGTAACTCTATCTTTTGATGAACTATGATACACAAATAAAATTATTATTGTCACATAGCCATTAAAATAGAAGGTATTAATAGAAAAAACATAATCATGAAAAATATTGTTAACAAATATTTCAAATTAATTATTTATTCGAAATTAATTATAAATGAAAATAAAGACCATATGAATATATTGGGAATTTTTTGAGGAAGTATTATGTGCATGAACACAATTTATATCATTATACAAAATAAAAAAATATTTTGAGTTATTTAATAAATATTATATATTAATTATTCAAAAAATTTATCTAATCTTTAGGGAATATTTTTTATTGGTATATGAAAATAAGAGATCCAAAATTATGCTTAAAAAATTTTGTTTTAAATTTTTTTTTTCAAATTTTCAAAAATTATTTTAACATTAGTTTTTTTTAATTTTAGAACATGGATATTAAATAATGATATTAATTTTTCAAATGACCATATAAATTTATTATTATTGTGTATTATTGAGATTTTTCTTTAAATAATCATTCTTCGATGAATAGTGAATAATATTTCTTTTTGTTGAAAAAATCATTTCTATTTCAATTATATAAAATGATAAATTTCATTGTGAATTTATTTTAATTAAAAAAAAATATATATATTCATCTAATTTATATCATTTTAATCAATTTAAATTTCAATTTTGGTATAAATTCAATATACACATTTGAACATTTTTTGGTTGAAAACCCAAATTCTTATCACATCTATCAAAATAATGTTGAGTTAAATATTTTGACATATATAATTGTAATTTAGTAAAATGAAATCGATTTTTGGAATAATCATAATTTATATTAAAAAATATGGTCAACTTTACATTTTAACATAATTAATAGTAAAATAATTAAAAATTATTTACCATTGTTATGGTAAATAATGATATACATAAGGTTAAACTATGATAATATGGGTTAAAAAGACCTATCATTTTTAAGAAACAAATTTTAATTACTTATTTAAACAATTTAATATATATTAGTCTTTCATGAGCTATTTGAGAATCCTAAAAAAATATTTTAAATTTGTTTTGGTTAAATATTTTTTGAAAATTACAAGGGTCACACTAACCTCACTTATAACATACCACATAAATTGTTCCCCAATGTAAGTATACAGAGGAATTTGAATCGAATAATACCTAAAAATTAAATTTTCAACTTCCCTCAACTAATATTAATAAATTTTTTCATTAAATCCATCCAATTAATGACTTTAGTTAAAGCCAAAAGATGTTATCCTAAGAACCAATATCATTCATAAATAAGAATTTTTATTTTATTTCCTTCTATTCCTCCATAAAATTTATTAAACTGATATAACATAATTAAATAAATATAATCAATATTACTAGCCATTATTATTTTATTTTTATTACATATCAATATCTACTTCCCTAAAATTGGAAATTAAAATGTCGCTCATGTGTAATGTCGACTACCACTTCTAGAACCCAGGTGACATATTTTTCAAATAAACCCTTATTATTGGGTATAATTATGTATTAAAAATATAAATATATAATATATAATATAATTATAAAAATTTAAATACTATTTTACCTTTTAATTTTAACTTTCCCTTTGGATTAAAATATGACAATGTCGCCCTTGTGTATGGAGGACCACCACCTCATGAAGAAACATGCCCTATTTTGTACGAATGTTTTACATATAATATAATTAAGGATAAATTTTATTAATATATGTTGAATATATGATGTCATATTAATTATATAGTATTATTATATAACCCAATTAATTATCCTTTCACTAATTAATGGAGTGAAATCATCGCTCATTCGTACGTATGACATACTATCTCTATGGAGAGATGCAATTAATTTTCTATACCAAACATTAAAAGATGATGATAATAATTTATCAAATTATAAAATATGAAATTTATAACTTTATTATCATTATTTTCATTATGTGTTTATATACTATGTATGATAAATAAAACATCCATGAAAATCCTTCTATGGGAAAACAAGGAAAAATAAACAAAAAACAATTAATATAAATAAATATTGGTAACAAAAGAGTGGTAAAATTATATAATATTATAATGAATGATATTATAAATTTTATTGTGGTTATATTGAAAATTAATTACCTCATTAAAACCATTATACATGATGTTGAATCATGACCATCTAAAGGGAATAATGTGGTAAGGGATTTTATAACTCAATTTTACATTTATTAGGTTACACCATACTTCAATGATTGTGTACTTAAATTGACTGATGGCCTTCATTTATTATTATTTTTTTTTATCCTCCATTTATGGTTTGAAGGGGAACACTTACATGTCCCGTAGTCTTTGCGGAATTATAGGACCCCAAGGTCTTAATAGAATTGATTCCTGACAACGACAAATTGAAACTGCCCCTCCCCTGCATCTGCATCGCGATCATCACCCCACCTTCATATGGTTGGTAGAATAGATATATTGTATAGTAATTCAAAATAATGTTACTAATGGGATAGTTCAACTGTCTCATTCTACCACGTTCTATAAGCTCTTCTCTAGTGACTACGCCTTCTCTAAATCCTCATCTTTGGCCTTTTCCTTGTATGTCATTCCGATACATCTACAGTTCGGCTAGAAACAATTACATGAGGTTGATTTAATACATTTAGGTCTCCCTATGGCCTTGGAGTGACCCAAAATACATACTAGCCCAATATCCTTGGGTGGCTATAAGGCCTTGAAGAACCTGAGGACCAAACCAGTGGCCTAAAGGCCCAAACAGGTGAATAGTCCGGGCTACTATAGTACTGAACTACATCTATTATAATAGCAGCTATAGTAACTATTACAGTTCCAGTTATAGTACTTATATAATACTTCTCTAATATCTGAAAATAATACCACCACAAAGATTTGATATTGTGTCTCTTGGATGCACTTATCGAGTCCTCACCATCTTATATGATGCTAATATGCAATTCTTTGATTATGTCATTTTATGATTATATGAGTAATAAGAACTTATTTTATTATTTTTTATTTCCACATAAAAATGTTAATTTATTTTTGATTAAAATAATAATTCTGATAGTAATCCACTCTTTGATGATATGCTCATTATAAGGGATATCCATATCACTTTTGATATATATGACATGCATGCCATATTAACCACTTGTTAAATTTTTTGGGTGTATACTAACTATGATTTTTAATTATGATTATTATCATGAATATTATTTGGTTTTCCACATTCATTTTATAAAATCACATTCATCTATAGTGAGATTAAATGTTACTCAGGCATTTTGGTTTTATCTACTATCATCCTTCTGTAAGACAGTTGTTTTTTTTATTCACAGAAATTAGTTTATATACTGAATACAATACAAGTGTACATGTAGTATATTAAATAATTCCTAGTTATTTTAATTTTAGGTTTTTATTTTATTTATTTCATCCAAAATTAGTTTCAGTTGAAATTTACCAAGAGGTAAAAAAATTATTTAACAATCTCACTTTATTTAAAAATTTTTTAGTTCCCCATGAATGAAATAAAATTATTCAGGTTATTTTTAATTACAATATACATTTCAAATAAATTTAATTATTATTTTTTAATGGAATGATTATTTCCTATACATTATACCATTTATAAAAATGGTGTCCCCATTAAATGTTTTTATATTTACTATGAAATTATTTATGATTCTATATCATTTACTCAAAATGGTTATTTGATGAAAAGAAATATGGTTCATGAATTATTTCGACAATTAAATATATGAGGAAGTCTTCAGGAATGAATATATTATTTTTGTTTAGGTAATAAGTGAACCCTCAATGCATCAAATGCATTATGAGGTGAAATAGTATTCTAACAACAAACCTATTGGTAAACCCCTATGGGTATGAAACATGTAGTTTTAAAATGATTGGATTAAATATCATTATAGAATAAGATTAATGATACATAGTTTATGAAATCCAATATTAATTATTCCCCACATTATTAATTCAGCTATCATTATACATATCATTTTCATAATGATATTATCACTGGTTTTATTTCATTCTCAGTTTAGTGAATAAATTGAATGTATTTCAGATATGTATCATTCAATATTTATTATTACTTATCCATTCATGAATTCAAGTGATTTAAATAGCATGCCTGTCATGCAATTTAACATTCTGCATTGATATCTCATTATCTAATCACGTTAATTCATGTAATTTATTAAATGAGATGGGTCTTATATTATTTCTCTTTCCATGATGACTGTGTGTAAATATTCATGATTTAATCAACATTAGATAATGATTACCGAGAATTGGATCTCATAAATATTTTATCCCTTTCCAATGGAATTTAGTAATTATACTATAAATGATATAGAAGGATATTATAGAGGGACTAATGATATTCTTGATAAGAAATTATTTCTCTATTTTTATTAAAATTTAATAAGGGATTAATGTTTTCATCTATATAAATAAGCCTATTAAAAAATATGGTCCCTCAAGGAGAGATCATTGGTATAAATGAATATTAAAAAAATAGACACCAACTCCGAGTTACAGGTGATGTTTTATTATATTGCGATACTGGATTCGAATATTTATTAGGCATATAAATATTAGTATATAATTCATTTAATATTCCATTCAATTTTATTATCCAAAAATGATTTGAGGATAAAAACTGTATCCCAGTTGTATTAATTTAATTATTCCTAGTAATAATGTGTTCTCATTATTTTTGTTGAAAAATCCTTTTAAAATTTAATAATGTAAAAAATACCATCATAGATTGGGTACCAAAAAAATTCTTATATGTAATAAATTTCTATAACATAGAACCCTTTTCCTATTTTTTTGAAAATTCAGACCCATTAAATTGTATTTAGTAGGTTATCAATTTCTTTATTAAGAATAATTTTATAGGATCTAAAAATGATTATGAATCCATTTTCAGGGGGGTTCTGATACTCTATCATTACGGAATCCTTGATAAGGGAATGATTTATGCATATTTTTTTGTTATGTGGATAAATAATAATCTATCTCTATTTAAAAATGAACCACATATAAAACAAGAACATGAAAATTATTAGACCGATAAATATCCAATTTGGTGATCTTTGTAAAAATAAGTAAATCCAAATAAGGAAAGAACCATTATTTTATTGAAGAATATTTGTGGAAAATACCATCCAATTTTTGAGTACCATATAAATAATAAATATAAAAAAATCACTACTATGATACAAATATATTGAACCAATAATTTTGTAGTTACCATATACATTCCATGGCTAATGATACAATTTATTTATTTTCTAGTAATGATTCCAATGATAATATAGCTAATAAAACCATGTGGAGTTTCATTTTTTGAGTATTGAATATCCAAATATTACAATTAAAAGAATTCACAATTATTGGTAACTAATAAAATATTATAGGGCATACTAACAACACTCACATCCTATGATTATTCATGATTTAAATAAAATTTAAATCCAAATATCAGTTATAATGTATATAATGAGGTGACATCTTCAACTAATATTTGTTGTTATTACATTTTCATAATGTATAATACAAAAAAACATAATCATTAATGAATATTTGATTCCTAAAATCCATTTTAAAAAATATATATGTATCCATTGCAGGAACTTTGGAAAAATATAAAGTCATAATAGTGAAAAGTCCATTTTGTGTAATGGTTTTGTCATAGTAGATTATATATCTCAACAATGATCCACATCTATAAATTATAGTTTCAATCAAAATATAATCTAGAAATTAGTTCATAGAGTAGGATATAGTAAATATATACTTTAATACACTAATTTTGGAAGAACACAACTTCCTGTTTCTGTAGTAATTTTTAGTAAATAATATCAGATTGATTATTTTTAATTCTCACACATTTATACTTACATAATTTCAATAACTCAATAAAAATATATACAATATTTAATATAGTATCTATAAGTTTTTCCGTTTAGTTCTTGTTGAACAATGTCCTCTATATGGATCATTTAAAACATTGAATTGTTTTTTCAATGAAAAAAATATAAATATCCCAACTTGCTTAATATAAAACAAATAAAATTATGTGTACTATGATATACTATAAAATTATTAATATTTAAATATGTAGAATATATCCTATCTATTAAATTTGATTTATAAATAAAATATACCACATAATTTAAAAAATTTAAAAATGTTTTATATAATTTTTTTGTTAATTAATAATAAATAATATTTTTTTTGTAATGTCAATTTAAGAATAAAAAATATGTTATCTTCATAAATATATTCTATTACATTTTTTTATTGTGAAATCTATAGGTAATTTATAAATTTTTTTAATAATTTGTTTGAGTAAAATGCTATCAATTTTGGAAATCCAAATATCAATATTAACTTATAGTGAATTTCTGGGTTTTTTCTAAAAGTAATTAAATTTTATTGAATTTCTAAAAATACTAATGTCATGAAAACAATAATTTTATTGAAAAAAATAAATTAATTTAAAATCCACATTAATTTTTGAATTTGATCATAATTTTACATCAGTATCGGTTAATTAAATAAAACTTAATTAATTTTATAATAATTTTTATTATGATTGATTTTGGAATAATTTGATTTATAGGGATAAAAAGACATTATTAAAAAAAAAATTTCTCATTTGTAGGATGTATATTAGCATTGTTTTCCTATACTTATATGAACTTCAAAATGAAAAATTGATTTTTATTTAGAATAAATATGTTAATTATTTGTTAAATATAACACCATTATGTTTTAAATTACTAATTATAATCAAGGTAAATATTTGTCACATCATTCAGTGTAATGTTGAAAATTAGTGATTAAAACTCTATGATAACAACAATAGTCTAAAAAATTATTCTATTATTAAATTTAATTGAATACTATGAACCATAATAATTTATATTATATGTTTTCTGTTTTTTTTTTCAAATTTTCTATGATACTGGCGATAATTTTATTTTATATAATGAATAACTACTAAAATATTCTATATTTTATTAATATTTATTTTTATTTTCTCATAGTGTTAAATATTTTATTATTTCAAGAAATAAATGGTTATTTTAAACTGTGAAAATTTTCATTATCAATCCGATTTTTTTATATTATTTTTAATGAATTTTTTACTCTCAATTCTTATAAAACACCTTAGTTGTTCCTATAAAACTAGTATAATTTTATTATAAAATATTTTAAAAATTTAAATTGTCATAAAAAATGGATGAATTAATAATTTCTATTATTTTTTATAAATATAATATATTTTATTCCAATTATTATTTTATATTTCAATTCCATTTTTATTTTTTAAAAAATAAATTTAAAATCAAGTGAATAGTCTCACAAATATAATAATGGTAGCTAATGTTAAAAAAAATTAACAGATATAAAATTCATAAAAATCATATTTCTTCCAATGTAATTGTTTTTTTTTCAAGAATAAAATCTACCTTGTAGATACATTTTAGATTCTATTTTATTGTAATTTTCATGTCCTAATAAGCGCTGGAAAATTCATTGACATGATAATTGTCACAATAGATAATAAGGGGTAAAAAATAATATATCAATGTTAAAACACAACCTAAACATGACTACCTTTATTTGTATGATGTAATTCAAACACATACCAATATTATATTCAAAATATATCTATTTGGTTAAACCTAAAATTAATAATATTTTATTTTTATTTAATATGTTAGGTAATTCCATGGGTTACTTCTCCCTCACTTCTAGAAGGAATATTCTTCTACTCCCATGTTGAAAAAGGTTTTTTCCATCATTCTGAAAAAATGTTTTCTCGTATTACCATCCTTACTCATGTCCTATATAATCTTTTATTCCCAAAATACCATCCATTAAAGGATTAGTGTGTAATCATAAGGAGGCTTCTCAACGAAGTGGTACGAGACATAACCATGTATTTTCAAATTTAATTTATTACTACACCTCATCCTAATATGTGGTATAAATTATTAAATAATGAAATTATTATCACTTATATACTAATTTTTTTTGTTCATATAAGATCTATTATGCACCTATTTTCAATCTTATAAAAAAACATCTCTCTTGCCTATGTGTATACTACCACCTCTATGATGTGATGTTCTTTTTTAAGCATCACCATATCACATTGTTATAAAATAATGAAGGATTTATAGAATTTATATATTATCTACGATAATATTATATGTATATTTTTTAGTGATTATATAATTTTCATTAAATACATCAATTGAAATGTATAATCATAACTTGTACCAATGTACAGACTACCGCGACAAAGAAGTGATGTTATTAATTTTTCTTCATCACTATATATGAATAGTTAAAAGGTGAATATATGAATTAATAATGGTAGTAATTTCATGGAAGAAATTATATAAGTTTGTAATAATGACCAATGTTTAGGGATCAAGATTGCTGAACTGAATCAGGCATAAAATAAAAGATCTTATGACATAAAAAATAATTTTTTTATAATGAATAGTTTATAAATTGGTGAAAAGTTATTATAATTATTTCATATACTGAATGATATATATTATTATAGTTTTTAATATAAATATATATAATAAATAAATATTTCTTATACAAGAGGTATGAATGTGTAATAAAAAATTCATTATATCTGGGTTTCTCGTTTCACTTTTGTTTCCATGAGAAATATTACTGATTCAATATTTTTTCATTAATATGGTTTATATTTTCATGAATATACCCTATTCGAGCTAAATTAGTCACTCGATCCAATCTCTAACATTTTCTAGGAGACCTTCTCATTCCCCGTATGATGGAAACTTGTGTTGTGACATCAATAGAGAAACCCAGGGAACAATTTATCCCAACCTAATGAAATGAAATACCAGAAAAAATATTGCATCCAAAAATAAAAAAAATAAAATTTGAACAGAATTTACAAAAAAACTAAAAATACAAAAAATTTCTAGAACGAAACCCAAACTCAACCTGATGACCACATCATCACCACATGACCCAGAGGTTCATTCTCTGACATCAAAACCCACTATCTCGCTTAGTTATCTGAACCAACCTGAAACCAACACCGGAATCTAAATACAAGAAGGAACTATAGGTTTGAGTGTTAAAATATGGTTTGAGTGCCCAAAAAAATATATTTCTAGCACACATAGTTTAAATAAAATATACATAAATTTTTTGGTTTGAAATAAAATGTAAAAAACTAGGAATTACCCACATTTCTCTCTTTAGAACTGAACATTTTTCATTTCCATTTTCCCATTTATAACCAGATTATTTTCAAAGAAGCACTCAATATTGTTTCATAAGATAAAGAAGGTGTTTTCATTAAATATTGGTGATGGGATGTATGAGAAATTTCCAAAATGTTATCCATATGAATAATTTAACCAATAATAACTTTAAAAAAGTATTAAACCTTCTAATATATGATCAAAAATTATAAAATAATAATGAAATTTGGAAAATAATCATGCACAAGTATCCAACCAACCAATAATCTCAATAATCTACCACATACAACTATTTTTTAATTGACAAAGGAGAACCTAGTATCTCAATGTAATGTTATATAAAATATTGTACATTATGAATCATCTCAAAGGAATGTCTCACATGATTAAATTAGTTATCACCACCATCATCGATCCCACCCCATGTGGTCTGACCAAGTGGAACTATCCCATATAAACAAAAACAAAAAAATATATCCCCTGATATGGGTAACATTCTGGAAAAAATTCAAAGCAAGTGATTAAACCATTCATCCAAAATCACTTAGATATTCTAGGTTTCCATGTCCAGAGTATTGTTTGAATGACCCATCAATCCTAGATAGGTTTCTAATAACAATCACTTATAATAATCACATGAAACTCACACATTATGTTACCCTCATTCCCCAATTGAAAAACCTCTTACCTTTAAACAAATAAAAAAAAGGGATCCTATCAAAGTGGGACTCCCATAAAAATAAACATATTAAAGTAAATATAATTTTCCAACTAGAGTTATCAAGAATTCAAAATTTAACAAAAATTCCAAATTGGCCTCAAACACACTTTGAGAAACAATCCTTTCTAATGGTACAAAATACACCATTCCAAAAAGATTAAACACACTATTTTTCATTTCATATCCTTTTAGAAAACATCATTTAGGGACTCAAATAACATTTCCAAACCAAATAAACATCCAAAAAATACTAAACATTCCCCACGCCATAAATAAATCACCAATTTTCTAAATTATACCAACACATATGCATCACATTTCAAATGATTTTTAAAATCCAAAAACATTCCTCTTTTAAATCCAAAAATACATTGGAACCAAATTCATGAAATCCAAACCATCATTTCAAAAGAAAAAAGTAACCTTACAATTCCAAACCATGCATTAAAATTAAAAAATTATATTTAAAATCCGACGAACCAATTTATCAAACACATGGTGGGAAACACATAAAAAATCAATGAAATATACTTTAAAAATTTATAAAAAACAATTATTTCATATAAACAAATTATTATAAATATATCACAACATTATTTCTCAAATGAGGAATGTGTAAAAAAATAAAATAATTATTTGTAAAATTAAATGTCAAGTTAATAGGGAAACCTACCATATATCCAATGTAATTCAATAATTCGAACCTAAAACAACTCTAAAAGGATTCAATGATGTATATCAAACCAAGAGATAAAATAACATATAAAAAACCCAAAATAAAACCAAAAGAAAGATGAACCTTATATCCACCAAAATAAGGGAGAAGAAGAACTGAAGAGAAAATAGAGGAAGTAATGAGAGGAATAAGAATTTAGGAATATATCATGAAACTCTAGCATCAAACCCTAAACAATCACTTTATAATAGTCATATAATGAGTTTATAGGGGTGAGTAAGAATGAGAGATCTCCATAGGGTTATATGATCCTAATGGGGTAAGAATATAGTGATTTTAGGTTATATCCCGAAGATGATAAAAATGGTAAAATCACATTTTTAATGACATGTGCTCTATGAAAGGTTAGGCCACACAGTTTCCCAAACCATGATCAAACTATTCACCCCTTACTAGATATCCAGGGAGCTCACATGGTTTTCCCCCATGCATTAGAAAATAGTGATCTAACCATGTGATGTAGTTCCTTCTAAAATGGAAAACCAATGTACACACATTCCACATGGTTTTCATATCCTTTCATGGGTCATGTTCCCCAGACCCTAAGAATCTCAGTATTGACACGGTATATGGGATCATATCGCATGAATTTCTCATTCCATTTTCCCACTATACATAACTTACTACCAATCCCAAAATCACCATTTTTCACCAGATTTCTCTATGAAACTAAGTAACAACCACAAGTACAAAAATAAATAAATAAAAAAAACCAAGAACACATAGATCTAGAGAGGGAATGCATGATCTAAAATGTGATCTATAAAAATGGATGGAAACAAAAATCATGGTTTGAAAATTTCCCCCACCACAACACTTTCTGCCCTGGGAAAGCCAAAAAAAATTAGTTGGATGATCAAAGATAAGGGATTCCCAAAACCGAAATATCCAACCTCTTAAACAAAGAAGACCTCAACCACCAAAAATTAACAGTCATAGTTTTCATCTAATATGATCTATTTAACCCAACCAACATAACTAGAAATGACATAAAATTAATGTAAAACCAGTTTAACCAAGAAAAAAAAGTTGACTGTTCCCCAAAATTAAGACATTCACCTGAATAGGGAGAACTAAATATTACATAACCTGAAATAAAACCACCAATTTCTATTCCAACACTATAAAATAAACCGTATTTTCTATTTGGTATGCCCGAAAAGAATCTCTGTAATTCTTAATTAACTGGAACCACCCAAATCTATAAGAAATCCCAACAAAATCCATCGTGGTTCTCCTTGCCATTATTGAACCAACGAATGCAAACCAATCAACTATGAAGGACCCAAACATCCTACATGGACCATACTGATAATTCCAAGAATATACCCACCACATACCACCACAGGGGGTCTCGACAAAAGAGACCCAAACCCACAAGACAATCATAATCCTCAATTTTTCATCCACACAAGAAGTAACCACCTCTGGAAGAGAAAATCCAAAAAAAATTATTTTTTGTGGTGAAGATACTATTGAGACCATATATTTTTTCAAATAATATTACATGTTCTTAAGAATAATTATTCATTAGAGTACCAGCCAGGGATCATTATGTCTAGTGTCATTGATGAATAATTACATAAAATATAAAACAATTGGATAAAAACATTCCTCAATATAATATCCCTTAAGAGATTATAACTTTCATTGAGCCCTTACATCTTCATAATGTACCCTGGGGAACACCGGAACAAATGGATGAGATAAAATTCCCTGTAATGGAATGAACAAAATAATACAACATAAGAACATGATTTAGGAGTCATGACATAATGATATCAAAAGCTTGGAACATATGAAATCATATAATATAAACATGGGATCATATACACATGGAATCTTATAAATTTTTCAGAATCATAAAACATGTCTTATGTAAAGGTCATGGCTAACCACCAATTCTGTTTCCCATATTTTCAAGGGTCAAGGCTAACCACCAATCATGTTTCCCATAATAGTACGGGGCATGGATAACTACATATCATGTTTCACATAGCATATGATGAGACATAAATTCACCTAATTCATTGGAGCTCTATCTGGGAGCACCCATCATACATTTCATGAATACGTTTTCCACACAATGAATCATACCTAATCAATATTACATAAACATAAGGCTTTCCTATGGAATGAATTGGGTACCATAGTCATGAAATAAAGCATAACCAATGGGCGCATCATGAATGTGTCTACTAAATGATGGAATTAGAACATACATATAATTTCATAACGTTAAATAGGGATATATAATGGAAGCTGATTTCAAACAGAAGTGACACCATATAGGAAATGTATTAGCATCCAATCGTTTTTTGTGATGTTTTAAGGAAAATACAGTAGATATTTTATAATATAAAAGAGTAAAATATTTTATATAAAACCATAATTTAACAAGAAGGATTCCATAATAAAAATAATGAGTTTATAAAGGCAATGGCGGCTTAAAATAATGGAATGGGTACACATGAAATTGGGTAAAAATATGCGATATTCCCTTAAATTAGTTTTCTAATTTGAAAGTATTAAGTAAGGAATCTTTTAAAAACATTAATATCCATGAATGATAGTAATGAAATGTTATTGATATAAATATTTTTTAAAACTAAAAATCATTTATAATATGAACCTAAACAGATAAGATAAAACCATTTTGATATAAATAATGAAAAGGAGACCCGAATGAACATAGGAGGTTCGAGTAGAATTCATTGAGATTTATCGGCATGGAGTCTTGTGTACTAAGAGGAAATTACGAGAGAAAAAAAGTTTTTCTCATAACATATAAATAATTAGGTCTATATGTTGGATTTGATAAATCTTACCCCATATTTCGGGATTTCACATAAAAGTCAAAGCATTGAGGGAATCTTGATTAATAGTGAGATGGAGGGGATACCTTACCTAAAATTCGGCCGTGTTCTCCACCTGTTATTATTGACCTAAATAAAAAATTAGGTTTATTAATTAAAAATTCCATAACCTCATATATATTTAATCAATTTAGTATAAACTTTTTAAGTTAATTCTTTGTCATTTTATGGGTTACAATGTTCATTTTTATTTTTTGGGTCTGTTTTTTTCTTTAACATTCAATACCGGTTTACTTATGAATGTATAATATTAAAAGATGAGAATGGTCTTCCAAAATTGAATTGATAGGTTATTAGTGAAAAAAATAATATTAAATGGTTTTAAAATTCCATTGGGTTATTGGTAGTGGAGATGAATTGATATATAAAACCTTAGTGATAACTATTTTGGTTAATCGGTGGGTTTGATTACAATGAACATGTTTGGCATTATAACATAATAAAATTTGTACACAAGGATTAAAGAACATTAACTAGGATATATTATATATTTTATAATCAGGTTCAACTATAAGAAAAATTGATTCATGAGCAGAAATAACGATAATAATAGAAATTGGTAAATCATTTTCCTTCAATGTGCTAAATTATCACTTCTCAAAAGTAATTTTCATTTATTTAAAATAAAATATGGGGAAAGGAGATAAGATAATGAAATATACCATTAGAATAAAATCATTATAGTAAATTTATGATACCAGATTTATCATACCATTTGGGTGAAGGGAGGTGAGGAAACAAATAATAATAGAAAAGATCTTATAAGAAATAAATGAATTGGAAATAGAAATTTACCTCTTGATTTTAACATCATTGGGAACCTCTTAAGCGGAGTGGTTTTGGTATTTTGAAGAGAATTTAGGATTTCGGGCGTGGGGTAGGATCTTGGGGAGATATTTGGGCAGAATATTAGCATTTACAAGGCATGGGAGTTTTTTCAAATGTAGAGGGAGTGAGGGGGTTTATAGTAGAGGAGAGGAGGAATTTAATTACTTTTTAATAATTAGATTATTAATTTCACTAAAGACGAGAAATAGTAATGATTCCATGACCAATAATAGTAATAAATTCACATGTCTTCGAACCAATGTCCATTTACACCGTCCATGACTAAAGAAAGCTGATGGACTTATGGTTTAAGAATTTATTGTGAATTATCATATTTTACAATTCGTCAATAAAATTCATGTATTTTAGGAAAATACCAAAAAACAACCCTCACCATTCTTTCATGTGTAGAATCCAAATATGAAATACATTATAAAAAATTAATTTTCTACAAATGATTAATTTATGACTTATATAAAATAAAAAATTACTTGAAAATACATATTTTAAATCGTTTATTTTCTTATTCCCATATATAGGTATCCCGTACATCCAAATTAATCTTATTTAAAAAATATCATTTCTAAAGTTACTATTTATTATGGTATATCACTATTCATAAGGGTAACCTTAATATTCATAATGGTATGTTACTATTCATCCGAAATGGAGTTGGTTATATTAGACTCCAAATAACTTACTGATCGCAACCGTGAGTGTCAGATATTCAAAATTAAAATCAGAGAAGTGAAAAACATATGCTTAATTGTCAGATAACACTTAGTAGTTCAATATGATGCGATTTCATGTGATTCTATGAAATATTTTTAAGAACTCAATTTCTATTTATAAAACATGGGGTCGTCACAGTCTTCCTCCTTATTAAATTTCTCCCTCGAAATTTCATTTTACATTCTAGTCTATAAATCAGTGCTGGTACATTTTATTCATTTCCACCTCCATTTCCCATTATTCCTCTTCATATTTATGGTTCTGCCACATTCATTTAATAGGATGAGTAGTATAGTTACATAGAACCTTATCTCTATGATCCAAGATTATTACTGAATTATCCTCATAAGATATATAATCTTCCAACTATGCCACCTCTGAAAAGTGTACATGTGAAGGTTCTTGAATGTACTTATTTAAGAGGGACACATGGAATAAATAAGGCAGTTTCGTCATGGTAGGTGAAAGTCCCAGTCGATAGGCTACAACCCAGATATGATCAATAGTCTTGAAGGGACCAATATACCTGGGACTTAGATTTCCATTCATCCCAAATCTCATGAACTTCTTCCATGAATATATTCAATGAAATACCATGTCTCAAGCTTTGAACTCACGGTATCATCGAAAATATTCAGCATAAATTACCAGTCAAATTTAAGTTACCTTTATGTGCTGCTGAATGATTTTCACCTTATCCACCCTTTCATCAGCCATTTCATGTCCTACTATCTTATGCTCACCGACTTCATCACAACAAACTATTTTTATGCACCTTTTCCCATAAAGGGATTCATATGTTTCCATTCTGATGCTTGAGTGGAAACTATTGTTGTAGGAGAATTCATCAGGTAGAGGATGTTCGCCCCATCCTCCTTTAAAGGCCACAAAACAAGATCTCAATATATATTCTAGTTTATGAATAGTTTTAATAGATTAGGAATTATTTTTATGATGATAAGCCAAACTGTTGTTCACTTCTGTGTGTATATCATGTTTAACACTTTTCACGAACGTAGAGGTGAATCTTGGATCTCTATAAGAAAAAATACATAGTGGTACTTCGTGAAGCCTTACCACTTCTTCTATGTAAATATGTGGAAGTTGGTCCAATGAAAAGTTATATCGAATGATGATAAAGTGATATGTTTTTTAAGATGATCCACAATGACCCATATAGAATTGTTTCCTCTAGATGTCCTTGGATCTCCAGTGACAAAGTCCATGGTATTGTACTCCCACTTCCATTTTGGCTTGGTTAGTGGTTGCATCATCACCATAGAATTTTTCCTCTCAGTCACCACTTGCTGACATACCAGGTAGTTTGATGTTTATTCAGCAATCTCCGTTTTCATATTGTCCACCAAAACTTTTCTCAGAGATCTTGATACATCGTTTTTCTCCTTGGGTGGATAATGATGGTTGAGCTATGTGCATAATTCAGAAGTTACTTCTTTATCTCTGGATAGGATGGTACACAAAATTGTGTCCAAAATCATACAACTCCATCCATATCGACCATGACCTCCTAGTATATCCCGTTTCTGATAGATTCAATCATTTTCAGAATTTTCACATCTTTTCATTGAGAATCTTTTATTCTCTAAATGATGGATGGTTGACCAATTATTTGAGAAAAGATTGAAGATTTTTCTACCATAATGATTTAAATTTCCATCCTCTATAAATCTATGATGATTATATCCTTTTCAAATGTCATAATTTATAAAGATGCAGGATCCATTCCACTTAGAGCATCTACCACATTGTTTTCCTAACCAAGGTGGTAGTGGATTGAGAATTCATAATCGTTGATGATCTCTATCCATCATTGTTTTTGTATATTAATCACTTTTGGTTTAAAAATATATTTGAGAATCTGGTGATAAATATATATGTCACACTACTCCCTATAAGGATAATTCCTCTAGATTTTGAAATAAAACATTTAGAGCCACAAACTCCAGATCATGAATGGGATAGTTTTGATCATGGAATTTTCTCTTACCTGAGGAAAAGGCTCTCCATTTATCATTTTTCATTAGCACAAATCCTAATCCCTTCTTTGAAACGTCATTTTACACCACAATGAGTAATTCACTTATTGGGGGTATGAGCAATGGCACAGTGATAATCTTCTTTTCAACTCCATGAAACAGTCATCACATTATTGATTCAAGAAAATCATTACGTCCATCCCTGTCAGCTGGGTCATTGGGATCAGCAATCATGAAAATTTATTCAGAAATCATTGATAATAGTTGGCTAGACAAAAAAACCTACAGATATCCATTTCATATGTTGGCCTGGGCCACTCTTCAATTTCCATTGTCTTTGAAGGGTATATAAATATTCTGTTACTGGTGATAAAATTCCTAATGAATGATACTTCCTCCAAAAATGACTCAAATTTAATGTACTTTGCATACAACATCTTTATTCGCAATGGCATAAACATAGTATTCAAATTCTCCTCATGTTCCTCCTTGATCTTGGAGTATATCCGAATAACATCAATAAATACTACCACAAATTTTACAAGTTAATGTCTAAAGTCTATATTAATTAAATACATTTAATTTTCTAGATCAATAGTGAGTCTAAAGTCATCACTATGATATCATAGTGTCCATACCTCAATCAAATGGCATTCTTGGGAATATCTTCATTTTTCACCTTTAATTGGTGATATCTCAACTGAAGATCCACCTTAGTGAAATAACATGCCCCAAAAAGATGATCGGACAATTCATATATACATGGAATGGTATACTTATCCTCCATTGTAATTTTATTGAGCTCCTGGTAATCAATGAAGAGGTGCATTGATCCATCATTCTTCTTGAAAAAGAGGACTAACACACCCTACGCTGAAGCACTCAGGCATATATAACCCTTCTCAAGATTCTCCTATAACTGATTCTTCATCTCTTCAAGATCTACAGTGGCCATTCTGTAAGGTTTCTTTGATTTAAGATGACATCCAGGGATAATTTCAATTAAAAAATAAACCTCTCTGTCAAG
Organism: Viscum album; assembly: GCA_963277665.1. Classification (NCBI taxonomy): domain Eukaryota; kingdom Viridiplantae; phylum Streptophyta; class Magnoliopsida; order Santalales; family Viscaceae; genus Viscum; species Viscum album. Next base: position 1,436,040,124 of record OY728141.1, read on the forward strand.
AGGAAGACCATGCAACTCTTCAAGAAATACATTCGTGTAATCCATTACGACGGATATGTCTACAAGCATGATTTTATCATTTATCTCAATCATTTGACATAGAAATTATTTTTCATAAATAATAAATATCCACACTTGAGATGATGATTCTAATGTAGATTCATTTTCTTCCTTACACTTGTAATGAATCAGAGGATGCTTCATGATGTGAAAAGTTATCTTCCTTTCCCGACAGTTGATGTTGGATTTGTATAAAGATATCCAATCTAGGCCCAATAATGCATTGAACTCCACTAATGGAAGTATGATGAGATTTAAGGGGAGGATCAGTCAAAAAATGTTAACAGTGAGGATTTATAATCCCTAGACGCGACGATTTCCCAATTCACTTTTCTCACATATATCTTTTTTCTCAAAATTTTGAGGTGGTGTTTGAATAGTTCTACTAAACATGAAAGATATGAATGAATGTGTAAATAAATAATTAAATAGAACATTCTCTATTGTTGAATGAATAAATAGCATACATTTCACCACATCATTTTCCTACTCCACCTAAGAAGTTGTTATCGCATAATCCCATCCTTGTTTCCTTAGAGATTGTTGTTAATTTCCTCTGAAACACATGGCTTCAAGAAATTGTTTCCATAATTTACATGCTCCCTGAAATTTTAATACAGATCCACTGGATGAGCATAGATATGAACCTTACTTTCTTCTTCCATGTTAGCATGATTTTTCATATCCCTTCGGTAGTTTTTATCCAGATGAAAAATCTTTCCACATTGAAATCTATTCTTTATTCCCATTAGACAGTTCTAAGGATGCTTCATCCGAAAACATTTTGAAGTGGGATAATCGGTCTTCTTTCCATCATGGTATTTTTTCCGGAACCATCCATGTTGTTCTCCATTTTTCGACTCTTTTCATTGGGTCCATGAGATCACTGATAGTCCCCAATCTCTATTTCATACTTAAGGGAACAACAAACAATCTCCCAACAACTAATGGAGTCTTGGATAAACAACACCTTCTGTAGAGTCATCGTTAGCCCACTAAAGAAGTGACCCACCATGCTTTTATTGTTCATGAAAAATCCAGAGGCTTACCTTGGAAGCATTGTAATGTTTTCTTTATATGACCCAATTGATTCATATTCCATCTACTTGACTCTGACGAACTCTCTTTCCATTTTGAGATGGCAGGTTCAAGGAAAATATTTATTTAATGAAATCTTCTTGAATTCATCCCAATCCATGGAATCGATATTCTATTAGGTATTTTCATACTTGATTAGTGTCAACTACAAATCATCTTCTCTATCCAAATAATAAACTAACACTATTACTTTCTCTTCTCTTGGGCACTAGAGGAATGAGAATATCCTTTCAATATAGTTAATCCACAATTCCACATGGAGGGGATCATGAGATCCTCCTAAAAAGGGAGGCTATTTCCATATGAAGTGTTATAAAAAAAGTTCTCCTTCCTTGATGGTAGAGGTAATTCCACATGATTCATGTTATTATTCATATCTTGTGCCAGATGAGAAATTATTGTCTTATAGTTATGACCACCTGCACCCATCGTATCAGGCATATCGTTAGAGAAATTTTCACTTTTCGTATCACATTTTTTTGGAACGTGTTCATCTATTTACCACCCTTAAAAAAGAAATAGAATGTATAATTAGAGGTCATAAATAATTATTTTTTGAATATAAAAAGGAAACTTTTGAACACATAAGGATAAACATGTAGAGGAGAAGTATATCCTAACTTGTGACTCCTTAGTATTAAATCTAGGTTATCCCCGATCTATTTCATAAATTATATTCTTATTATATTTTCTCCCTTAAAATGGGTTTTAATAAGCTCGTGAATTTAACAAATCATATCCCCTAGGAGTGGAAATACTAAAAGCATAGCAAGGCCCATTGTCATTTATCCGGATGCCCCAGGTCAAACCTGGAACTCCTTATCGGATTTTTCACTACTAGGTACATCTGTGTCAGAGACGCCTCTACCTACATGTATCCATACATGGATGCATTTTCTTGATAATCCACATAATCTACACTTACCGAAACATAGGGGTGTTTCCTTTCGTACATTGTTCGTTGGGATATAATGACTAAATGCATTTTAATACTTATTTTTTTTACATTTTGTCCTTTGTGGCATGAAGATATGCACATGTGTATAGGTAATTACTAAAATTCTCCCCATTTTTTGATATTCCTACTTTTTTCTAGTCACCAACTCATTCCTATTAGAGGTGAGCTTGGGGTTGACATGGCATGGTCCCCACTATAATGTTTCATGAAAGATGGGTATCAGATGTGGGTAGTTCATCTTTATGTACAGAAGTATGATTGTTTGGATTGGGGAAACAATGTTAAGTTTAAGGAGTTCATATTTAAGTCCATAGAATCTTCTGTTCGTCCAGAGGCAGACATATCCATACATCTGGAATATAATTGTTTCTTTTAGACTTGGCACATGAAAAAACGATGTGCAGTGAAAAATAATGGTAAATGCATCAAATTGTAATGGGTTTTGTTTTCCATGTCATTCTTGATTAATCTCTTTAGATATAGACTATTAATTATGGTACATCTTGTTTTATTACACGTTTCTTACACCTTATGGGGAAGCCTTTTGGCCAAATGGAAGTCCTTACATGGATAAATTTCTAAGTCTAGCAGGGTGATGATTGAGCATAAAAACCCTAACACATGATGATACAAATATATCTTGGTCATACATGAAGCATCTCATCAAATATGAGTTCTTTTCAGCTAAATTTAGGTCAGTGTAGATGTTGGAGCATATGAATCTATAATATGGTAGTATGACCGTGGCAGTGTACTTATTGAGGTTTACTTATCATTCATGTTACATAAAATATATTGTACGAAACTACTTCATCATGGATCAGACATTTTTGTAGGTCCTACACTGGTATATTATGGAATCCATGATATCCCATAGCATTCCTACATATTCAAGGGTACTAGAGAAAGATCTCCTAGTGGAGAATATTCTAGAATAGCATACACCAGTTGTGGGAGATACTGGAAGAAAATGGATATTTGAGACCATGGTAGCAGGTAGCCGACAACATTCACAGGTACACAAGTAGGATAAAGACTTCATGGAATGATCCCACGGAATAGGATTAGCAGTGTGGAGGTCCTAGGGTGGCCCAGAACATAGGAGGGATGGGCTGTGATACACATTCTGTGGGAGGGGGAATTTGGAAAATTATTGCACGACCCATCGTATAGAAGACCAGGAGATGGTCGAGGGACCGTTGAGGCCTAGGATAAGAGTCGATTGGGGTGGTCTTAGGGTGAAATACATTGGAGAGGATCAGGCTGGGAAGCATTATGTGAGAAGAGATTTTACATACTATGACCACCACCTGCAGGTGGTCCATGATAGGCTCATGGGGCTGGTGGGTCAGGATGAGGCTAGAATCAGATGATGGATTCCTATGAACCTGTGTCTCTTGGTATTATTAGAGGTACACTATTTTTATTTTCCACCATAGTTGTAGTGTTAATAGAAATAGATTCTAGTCATTATTTTCATTCCACGAACCTTTTTCGATAATCAGAGATTCTGGTTGAACTATTGACTCTAACCTTATGCTTATCAACTCCTTCATGGGATGATTATATGATCATACACTGGTGCTGATAGTATTACATTTCTCTTCTTTTTGAGAGTTTCAGTTCTGATATCTTTGTATCAGATGCGGGGCCATATTAATACATTCTTGGTAGGGCTTGGATATCAATAGTTCATGCCCAAATTTATTGTTTTTGGCACAGAGTGCGGTGTGTCCGCGTTGATGGGACCATGTTTTCCTTTTTTGATGAAAAGAAAACCCATGAAGCATAAGATGGAATCACACATAGGAGGATAAAACTGATCACTAATCAGTTTTCTAGCCTTTCCCTGGGTAGGTTGGATGATATTGGTCATCAGTTTCCAATAGAGGTGGAGGAGTACGAGTAAATCATTCCTGAGGATGTTCCAGGATTAACTCCCCACGGGGAGGTAGACTTATACATTTATCTATACCCTAATATTTTACCAATATCTACACATTAATATCGGATGTCTCACATAGAGATTTGAGATCTGAGGGTATTGTTGGAGGACTTACTGAGGAAGGGCTTCGTGGGGCCCTGTGTTTCACCCAGGGTAACCGTAGTTTTGTTTTCCAAGAAGGTAGGCGATATCTTGAGGTTATGTAAGCAATTCGTGGCACCTGAATCAATAAACTATGGAGAGAAATAATCCACAACATGGTGTGGATGAACTCTTAAATATGTTCAAATGGGAACGATGGTTTTGAAATACTGACCACAAATATGGATATCACCAGCTTCAAGTATGTGATGAGGATATACCGATGATTCCATTCAGATGATGATATGGTCACAACAATTAATTGGTGATGTTGTTTGGTGTGACAAAAAAACATAGTAGTGTTCATGGGACTCTTGAACATGGTCTTCTATCCTTTCCTAGGCTGGTTCATAGTTTTATTCATTGATGACATCCATGTGTACTCAATGTCCATGGAGGAGCAGGACGGGCACATTAGGATGGTCATATACACACTCTAAGACCAATTTCATTACCAAAAGCTCTCAAAGTGTTATTTATGGATTCGAGAGGTCCATTTTTTTCACCTATCATTTCATTGGCTAGAATTGTAGTTGATCCTGTTAATATTAAGGTGGTTCTTGCTTAGGAGCCACCGAAGAGTGTTTTTGAGGAACACATTTTATTTGGTTTTTCTATGCTCTCTCGTAGGTTTCTACCCATATTTTCCATAGTATCATCATCATTGAAAACATTGACCTTAAAGGGGTATCCCTTCATATGGATGATGAAGTTATTTGAGTGTTTTCAATAGTTGAGGAATAGAATGAAGGTCACACCCTTCTTTATATTTCTAGATGGGGGTGTCGAGTACATAGTATTTTGCGATGCATCAGAAACCAGGATTCAATTAATCATGATACTATGGAAAAAGGTGGATTCATATGGTTCATAATCATTGAGACTACATGAGTAGAACTACACAACAAATGATCTTGAGTTAATAGTGGTAGTAATAGTGTTTAAGATGTGGACCAATAAATGATGGAAGAGAGGTTTATTGTCCACTACGACCCCAACAGTCTCAATTATATATTATCTCATAAGGATTTGAACTTGATTTAGTGGTGATGGATATAGTTCTTCAAGGGATATTATGTTGAGATGGTCTATAATATTGGGAAAGAGAACATGGTGGTAGATGATCTAATCAGGATATCCAATTAACAGTTTCCGAACGAGTCCTCAGATCAGTTGGACTCATTGTAGATATCATTTTTGGATGGAAATGGGGCAGCTTATTTCCAATCGATGGTTGTCACCCCTCCTCCCTTATAGCGAGTTAGAGAAGAACAACTTTGGGATACAGACTGTGAGACTCCTCATGCTCAGAAATTTATAAATAATTCCACTGATGGATATTCGATAGGTGGTGAGCATGTCATTATTTTCATGGGACGCACAGTAGTACTAGTGGAATTACGGGATGTGGTTTTGAAAGAGTTACAGACATCCCATGTTTCAGTACATCCATGTGTGGGGATGATGTACCAGGACCTCCATTCTTAGTAAAAGTGGTTGGGAATGAAGAACGGAGTTGCGGGGTGTGTTTATTGAAGCCTATATTTCCAGCAATTGACGACTGAGCACTAGGTTATAGTGGTTTTTGCTAAACCCATATATGTGACATAATGAAAGTGGGATGTGATATTGATGGTATTGATGACTGGTTTACCACATATTTATAGGGGACATGATACCATCGTATTAATTATTTAATGACTCACATATTGGTTAACATTAGAGAAATTTAGGAGAAAAGTTCAATTGAGATACTAAGACGTCTCTACGTGCAAGAGATAGTTATACTCCATGGAGTTCCATCGATGATAGTCTCAGATAATAATTCTATCTGTATATCCCAATCGTCGAAGGGATTTCAGGAGACATTTCAGACTCAGTTACGCTTGAGAACAATATTTCAACCATAGAAAGATGGCCAAACTATGTGGAGAATTTAGTTTTTGGAGGAAATTTTATTTGATTGTATACTAGATTTTAGTCGTAGTTGAGAGGATCAACTATCTATGGATGAGTTTTTATTCAAAAACAACAACAATTCTACTATAATTATGGAACCATTATGTCCATGTACGGGAGACCATGAAGGTCGCATATTTTCTGGAAGGACCCATGAGATTCACCACTCATGGGCCCAGTGTTGTTAAAATAGACTAAAGAGATGGGGAAGATCATCCTGGAGTAGATAAAGACTACACAGAGCCATTAGAAGTCTTATTCTGAAAGATGAAAGAGGCCTTTTGAGTTCCATGAATGAGACCATGTATTCCATAGAGCCTCATATCAATGTGGATTTTATAGATGCAGCTAGTACGTCAAGCTATTTCTAAGGTCCATCATCCCTTTCCAGATTCAATGTAGTGTTGGGGAGGTGGAGTACCATTTGGCTCTAACCCCATAGTTTGAGAAGGTGCATCTTGTCTTCCACGTGTCATAGGTGAAGAGGTTGGCGAATGACCCATCACACATCATTGAATGGGGAGAGCTAGATAGCAAAGACGAGAAAATTTTAACATAGTACATTGTGGAGATGAAGGATCTGAATGAGATGATCTTTAGTGGGAAGTTGATTCCTCCCGTGCACGTTCGGTGACAACACATGAATATCAAGGAGAGCATATGGAAATAGAAGGCCAATATTAGTTCTCAGTTACCTCATTTGTTTGTGTAGCCATTTTTTTCATTTCTATAGACATAAAACCCTATGGCAGGGAGAATGTATTGAATCTAATTCTCCTGATTTTAGTTTTATAAATTATGTGGGAAATTAGAAGACCAAGAACTAAGACAACATGAGATTTAGAGGCTAGGTGTTCCCAAAACAATTCAACGAAAATTGTTTTAATTTTAATAGTACTCGCATGTATCTTTCTATAGAAGTGGAAAATATTTTCAATGGGTGACTAAAATAGAAATCTAAGGGAACTATTGAGCTTTTAATGGTGGATTTACCATAGGAGCGATCTAACATTTGTTGATGGGGGTAATCTGAAGAAAAAGGCCCCAAGGATGTAATTGTAAATAAAATAATAAAATAATATTTATATTTTAAAATCCTAATATATCAGTAATGGTGACTCAGATTGGAAAAATGAGACAACTATTGAGTTCGTAATGTGGTGTTTTCCTTTAGCAATGCCTAACATCATCCAGCTTGAGTCGATTGTTAAATGTAAATTTTTTTTGGACGTCTTGAGTAATGAAATTTTTTAAGATTTATGTTATATAACATTATGCAGGGATGCAAAGAAAAAAAGTGTCACATTTTATATTTATATAACCATGTCAATGATTTTAGGTTTATTGGAATAACCTTATAAATCCAATGAATCATGGAGAAAGAATCATCTTAAATGAAAGATGATAAATCATAAGTAAGATCAAGAATCATTGTGCTGATAGAGTTATATGATCTCATCAATGACAGAAATGCAACCTTTTTTCATCAATGACTGATCCAAAATCCATATAAGATATTTATTTTCAATTACGGTTTCCCAATTCATAAATTCTAGAACAAACACAGACCAACCCACATGCATGTTGATCCGTGGTTCAATCATTTGTGGGATGGACAATTGTTGCTTGGTTTTAATGGGAGATAGATATTTGTTATAATTAAGTCTCTACATTTATATTTATAATGAGAATGAATTGAGGCCGATACGAAAAAAGGAAGAGATTCTTTCCATTGGTGGTCTTTGTGTTTTTCTCTACCCCTATTGTTGGTGATCATCGTCGCCAGACACTATTGGTTTCTACTCGAATTACCATGAGGCTTCAAAAGCAATCGAATCCCTAAAATGGTGGTAAGATGAAATAGAGACGAGATCAATATATATCACGACCCGAGCACTACGGGAAAAAAGGCCTTTTGTGACCGGTTCTTTTTGATTGGAATAGATCTTATCGTAAATATTTGATCGAAGAAGTTATTTTCGAAACAGAACTTATCTCGTCGCAAATAACTCATTATTTGTGACGTGAAAAGTGGTCCTGTGGCAATAGGTTTGGCGCCGTTTTCGAGCCATACCACATGAATGGTATTTGCAACGGGCGGTGCCTCCCTAACGCGCATACCTGACGGCGTTAAATACTATCTACGACATGGATATGCCCCTGTCATAAATAGTGTGTTGGTAGGTCACTATTTGCGACGGGACCCGTCACAAATACTCTTTTAAACACCGACAATAATTAATGTGATCGAAGATATCTTCGACGGGCCCCATTGCAAATAGTATTATTTGCAACAGGACACCTGTCGTAAATAGTACCATCAAAAAGAATCTAACCTATATATACCCCCATCCGTTATTTCATTCTTTCTTTCAATTTCCACTTTCTCTCTCTCTCTCTCTAAACTCTAATTTTAGAGTCAAAATTTATCTGAGTTTATTTTTTTTTACGAACTTGTTTTGCTGTTTTCTACACTTATAACAGATCAATTTTAACGGTATTTATGATTTATTTAATTTATTAAGAATTTTATTTTTCATATTAATTTTAATTATTGTCAATTTGTTGTAAGTAAATTAGATTTTGACAGGTTTTCCATTAGTATTTATTTGTAATAATAAGTTGAAATTTTTTGTACTAATTATTAATAATTAGTTGTAATTAATAATTATTAACGATTGTTAGAAATGAATATAAATAATTAGCTGTAATTAGTAATTAGTAGCATTAATTTCCATTAATTAATAGTAATTAACGTTAATTAGTAATAATTAATGATAATTAGTAATAATTAGTGGGAAATAGTAATAAATATGAAAAATATTAATAATTAGAAAAAATTTGTAATAAATACTAATAAGTAGTAATGAATATTGAAAATTACTAAAAAATATTAATAATTAGAAAATATTAATATCAATTAGTAATATTTAGTAATAAATACAAATAGTTAGTAATAAATACTAATAATTATTAATAAATATTAATAATTAGTAATAAATTCTAATAATTAGCATTAAGCTAGTAAAAAAAAGAAACAAATTAGTTATAATTAGTAATAATTATTAATAACTAGTAATAAATAGTAATAAATAGTCATAAATAGTAATAATTACAAATACTTAGTAATAATTATTAATGATTATGAATAATTAGGAAAAATTTGGAATAACTAGGAATAACTAGAAATAATTAGAAAGAATTAGTAAGAATTAGTAAAAATTAGTAATAAATGGTAATAATTAGCAATAGTTAGTAATATTTAGTAATAATTAGTAATAATTAGTAATAATTAATAATAATATTTACTAATTAGTAATAAATCGTAATAATTAGTAATAATTGGTAATAAATAGTAATTAATAGTAATTAATAGTAATCAATAGTAATAATCATTATTAATTAGTAGTAATCAGTATTAATTAGTAATAACTACTAATAATTAGTATTAATAAGCTATCAAAGAGTAATAATTAGTAATAATTAGTAGTAATAATTAATAATTAGTAATAATTAGAAATAATTTGTAATAATTAGTAATAATTAGTAATAAATAGTAGTAAATAATAATAATAAGTAGTAATTAGTAGTAATTAGTTACAATTAGAAATAATTAGTTACAAATAGAAACAAATAGTAATAAATAGTAATAAATAGTAGTAAATAGTATTAAATAGTAATAAATAGTTATTAATTATAATACATTGTAATAAATTGTAATAAATATTAATAAATAGTAATAATTAGTTACAAATATTAATAAATTGTAATAAATACTAATAAATACTAATAAATAGTAATAAATAGTAATAATTAGTAATAATTAGTAATAATTAGTAATAATTAGTAATAATTACTAAAAAATATTAATAATTAATAATAATTAGTAATTATTAGTAATAATAAGTAATAATTAATAATAATTATTAATAATTAGTAAAAAATAGTAAAAAATACTAATAAATAGTAATAAATATTAATAAATACTAATAAATAATAATAATTTTTTAATAATTAGTAATATTTAGCAATAATGTGAAATAATTTGCAATAATTTGGAAGAATTGGCAATAATAATCCATAATTAATAATAATTAGAAATAATTAGAAAGAATTAGCAATAAATAGAAATAAATAGAAATAAATAGCAATAAATAGCAATATGTAGAAATAAATAGTAATAAATACAAATAAATATCAATAAATATCAGTAAATTGCAATAATTATCAATAATTATCAATAATTAGTAATAATTAGAAATAATTAGGAATAATTATTATTAATTAATTAATAATTAGAAGTAAATAGGAATAATTAAGAATAATTAGGAATAATTAGATATAATTAGCAATAATTAGGAAAAATTAGGTATAATTAGCAATAATTACGAATAATTAGGAATAATTACAAATAATTATGAATAATTATGAATAATTAGGAATAATTAGGAATAATCAAGAATAAATTGGAATTATTAATAATAAATAGTAAAAAATTGGAAAAAATTGCAATAATTAGCAATAAATAGCGATAAATAGGAATAAATAGGGATAAATGGGAATAAATAGGAATAAATAGGAATTAATAGGAATAAATAAGAATAATTAGGAATAATTATGAGTAAATAGGAATATATAAAAATAATTATGAATATTTAAGAATAATAAACAATAATTAAGAATAATAAGCAATAATTTGGAATAATTAGTAATAATTAAGAATAATTACAAATAATTAGAATAATTATCAATAATTAGAAATAATTAACAATAATTTTGAATAATTAGGAATAATTAGGAATAAACTAGGTATAATTTATAATAATTGTACTAGATTAAAATAAATTGGAAGAACGTGCCATAATTTTTAATAGATTGGCGACACTCATTTTTCTCGATGAATCTTCTCCTTTCAAATGTCACCAAATCAAAACATTATGAAAAATATTCTTCTATGAATGCATATACATTCTCATATATAAGAGTTCGTATATGCATTTGTAGGAAAATATTTATCATAATTATTTTTGGTGATAGAAGATGCATGTAGATGATTCATCGACAAAAGGGGGCTCTTTTGGCCGACGAATCATTTAATTGCATCATTATCACACTAAAATCAAAATGAAGAATCATCTTAGAGATATGCTTATATATTCTCGTATGCATGAGAATGGATATGTGTACCTTCGAGAAGATTCTTCAATGAGATTTTAGTGTAATAATGATACATGTAAATGATATTTCAGACAAAAGTGTAGCTTCCAATCCACTAGAAATTGTGCTACTCGTAATTAATGGTAATTAGTAAGAAGTATGCGTAATTATTAATCTTCTTTTTTTGGATAGTGTTTTTATTATTTCAAATTATTCAAAATCATTATTTATTTTATATTTTCTAGAAAAATATAGATCATTGATGTCGACAAAAGTCAATATTATACAATCAATCATGGATAAATCAGATGATGAACATCATAGAGCTGATACATATGTTCTGCTCAACTGTGAACACAGGACAATATTTTTACATTGAGTGCTTCTATAACATATTCTATAATTTATGTTATAGTAAGAAAACTTATTTTATTATCGGGTTTTATGATAATCAAATAACGAAACAACTTCCACAAATTATAGCATCTTCTCTTAAAGAATGCAAAAAAAATATTTTCTAAATGTTTTCAGAAATTTGTAAGATAAATTATTAATGTTATGACATATTAATTCAGTTTAGTATTTATTATATTGATAATTATTGTGAAATTTATTAGGTGTCTCAACATTCCGATCGAATTGATAAGTGACTGTGTATATTGACTAACCCACCAACCAAAATTGTTAAATCTTATAATGCATATGTGGTGTATTGTTTTCGATTTCATACACATGCACATATGGAATAAATATATGAACAAATTTAGTTTCTTGATATGATAACATCCTAGAGAAACTAAATATTATTTTTACGGCCTGCAGGATGAATTTATTGAACTATGTTATCTAAGAAAATATAACATAATGATGTTTCAATGCAAGTGGTTGGATATTATAGGGGATATTGTGTTCATCCGACACATAGAATCATTGATATTAAATATAAAAGTCTTATTTTAGTAAATTAAAAATTTTTATGGGCTCAATAGGATCATAAAATTGATTAAGCAAAGTGATGTTCGATTTCAAGATACCTGAGTGATTGGAGGATCATAATAAAAATGAAATCTTGGGAAAATTAGTTTAGTCAAAATGAATTTGGTTCTACAGAAGTGAAAGGAATTGAAAATTTTCAAGATGCCAGTCAAAATCCATTGATTTTTTACAAAGTGACAGGAATATCAATGATGACACCCCACAATTAAGGGTCGATGGTGACGATGATGTCAATAATGTTAAAAATGTATTTTAAATGGAAAGAGCTGAAAAAACTAAAACTCATATGGATATTGAATAATATGAGGAAGAATATGAATACATTGACATCATAATATATGAAGATGATGATGATGGAGAACATTGACACAGTTAAAAACTGATTATAATCATACATAATATATATAATATATATTATTATTTTTAGCTAGTTTCCAATAACAATCATTTTGTGTTTTAGATGAATGATGAACCATTTAATGAGTTGTATAAGGCTTAGATACCTTTGGATGATGAGGATTCGGGATCATCTCACCCTCAACCAACTACTTGGTTAGGGGGTATGCAGAGAGGGCGCGGTCTTGTGATACTGATAATTCACGACCCTATCCCGGAGAAACATCCACATCTTGAATTTGATCCACACACATAGAGGTATACTATAATGTGTTTTAGTTATCCTTCATTAATTTATTTATATAATAATTTTTTGATTATTTTTTCATTTTTCACAGTTTTGTGCATATTTTTTTGTATAGTGGAGTGTTATCTTGTGCAATTATTTTTATCAATCATGGATCTGTGGGAACAGATTCTCATTGAAGTGTAGCTCGGAATGTTCAATCATTTTTTGCTATGTAAATAAATAATATTTATTTTGAAATGTATTTCATTAATAACATGATATTATAAATTATTTTTGGGTTCATGGTATCTCATCGATGGTATCTTGTGTAACGCTATCCACATGGCATGGGAGTTATCTATGGGTGGCCGTTTCTTTTAGTTTTCACACTATTTGAGAATGAGAACAATGAAGAATGTATGAGTGGTAGTATTTGATGAGTTGTGTCGATCGAACCGACCAGAGTACATTTAATCTAATTTTTGGGAAGGATTATGTTCAAACTAGTTGGGTTGTAGATTTCGGAGGAGATATTCATTATGCCTTCAAAACCTGGGGACACAGGAGGTAACGCATCGAGACGATATCTGTACATTCAAATCACAAAACGAGTATATGGTAAGTACATTTTTTAAATACTTTATATGACATTAAATACAAATAGTTTATTTTATATTCATATATGCAGTAGAGAATTCCAATATTACTGAGTATGACATTTATCGGAGGGTGTATAGTGATCCATCCATTGGAGAGATTATAGGTGATCACCATCTTTGGATTGTGGTCAGTATTATTTCATTTCTATTTGAAAATTAATTGAATATAATATTTTCACTATTTTAATAAATAAAATGGAACAGAAGGAGCCATATGGGGCCAGAACCTCTCAGAAACAGTCTAAGAGTCGGGCCGAGATGGGGAATCATACTATTACCCACCATTTTGATGAGGCAGCATGGATGCATGCAACCAAGTATGGATTCGAGAAAGGCCATGTAGTTGGTATCTACTCTAATTTGACTCCTGGGACTTATTAAAGTACTGTTGCAATGTCGGAGACCAGCTCGAGAGGTTCTCGTGGAGAGGAATCATCTTCTGGATCACAGTATCAGAAGCAGTTGCAAGCTCAGAGTGAGCATATAGAGAGTTTATGTAGGGAAATGTAGAGATATTCGAGCATGAGCAACAGTAATAGCAGTACGAGGAATAGACGCGTAAATAGTAGCAGCATCATCACTAGAATATGGAGTATATGCACCAGATGACTCATATGTTAGGGATGGAGTTTCCTCCACAATCTCTTTCAGCTCATCCACATCCCCCAGAAGACTACACCAAGTGAATTTTTTACTATTAAAAACATTTGAATTCAATGTTTTTTGTAATAATAACTATTTATAGTTTATTTCCTTTATATTGTTGTGACAATTTTATAATTTAATTTAATTTATTTTTTATTTTTAAAATTCTAATAATTTATTATATATTATTACTATTATATTTTTTAATGTATGTAAAATTCTAATAATATTATTAATATTTCATTAAATTTTTTATATTTTTGGTGAATATTATGAATTTTAAAAATTTATGTTTTTTTATTATTTAAATAATATTAATATTATATTGTAATAATTATTAATAAAAATAATAACATTATTATATTACTAGTATTATTTTATTATTAATATTATAATAATATAATTTTTTATATTATTCATGTTAGTAATATTAATATATGTTATTATATTATTTATATTAAAATCATTAATAGTATTAATATTTTCTAATATTAATATATCATTATTTTATTGAAAATATATATTTTTTTATTTTTTTATTAAGTATTTATGATGAGTCCATTTTTGACGGTATCCCATCGCAAATAGTTTATATATTTTTTAAATAAGTATTTGGGACGAGAAAACTGGCCCATCGCAATACGTTTTTGTATATATAGTCTATATAAACATATAACTATTTGTGACTAATTGATTTCTCATCGCAACTAGTAATTTTTTGCGACAACCCATTGCAATAAATACTATTTGCGATGTCGTTTACTGCAATGAGCTATTTGCGAAGGGACCCCATCACAAAAGCACATATGCGATGAGATTGAGTCATGAATAGCCTATCACCAAAAGATAAATGTCTAATAGTCGATGGTCACATAATAATATATTTGCAGTTTTCTGAGCACTAGAGGAGGAGCGGTGGCCTACTAAAGCAGCCATCGATGCCCTGGTGATGGAAACGACAGAAGATGACGACAATGCGCGAGATGCAGAATTCACACTAGTGGATCCATGTAAACGTAGCGGAGGATCTGCGTCATATGGTAGTAACGGCTGACGGGAGCACATCTGTGGCTTTAATACACAATGCGCTGGCCACGTGGTGCAGGTGGGCCCCCATGTTCAGCAGACTGGACCGGGTCATCCTCTATAGGGCTGGTCTAGGTGGTCATGTGGGCATGGTCAGAATGTCTAGTAGGCTTTTTCTATAACGTCCAAAAAAGTGGGCTTGTCCTGGTCTACATAGTCGATCCGGGTTGAGTCGGACGGTGGGCCGGGTCGATCCTTGGTCTGTAGTCTGTTTAATTCAAAAAGTCATATCTATCAAATCGTGACTTCATTTGACGAACTGTATGGGACATCAATACCCTTGATATGAGATGATAATTTTATGATATCCTAAGTGGAGGTTTGGGATGGTTTCATGTGACCTAATAGATTGAGGATTAGGTTCTTATATAATGAGCGTGATTTGAGTGGAATTGTATGGATGGTTGTGACATGTAGACTATGTGACCACCAAAGATCATATGTCTTATAGAGACTGTGTGTCTCATAGAGAGTGTATGACTGTCAAATATTCTGTTTCTTATAGAGACGTGTGTATCATTGAGAATGTGTGACACCAAAATACTATATGTCTTACCAAGACTGTGTGTATCATGGAGACTATTTTTCTTAGTGATATTAAGTGTCTCATTTGAGAAATTATATCTATATATTACTAATACATGGCATTCAAGAATATATCGATAAAGATATTATTTAAATATACCATCTTTATATTTTCTATGTGGTTTTTCCTATGTGTTATTCTCTATGTGGTATTTCCTTGTGGTATTTCCTTCATGGTACTTTCTGTTTGATATTTCCTTTTGGTATTTACTATGTTGTATTTCCATTGAGGTATTCCATTTTGGTTTTGAGCTTCCATACATACTATTATTTTACTCACCACTACAAGATTTTTTCCAAGACGTTTTCCGTCATGGGTAGATGAGAATCTTTATGAAAGAGTCCAGGGCGGACTAGGACCAAAAATAGCTTTGTGATCTCTTGATGGATGATGTGTTTCTACAACTTCAGGAAGAGGTCCCAATTTCATTGCATATAGGTTGGAATATTTGGTTTACAATATTTAATTTTTTGTGGTCATGTATTCTTACCCAAGTAACATTAGTGCACTTTACTTCCCTATCACACGTTATTGGTTACGATTTAGTGTATGAATTAATTTATTTACTTAGTGTTTTATCATTTCAAAATTTGTGTCTTGGAGACGTTTGAGTGTGTACAGGTATATAGGAAAGTGCATCACATTTGGGGGACATTCCTTCTCAATGCTAGCCATCATCCCCTATCCTATTGGAGGAGGTCATGGGATAGTAACAGCACCAAACCCTTTGGGACGGGTCATAAAAATTATTATTTTTTCTCAATGGTATATAAATGTTTTAGGGAGTTATTATAAGGGAAGGTTGAAACGATTTTTTTGTGTTTGAAGAAATTTTTCTTCTAATTATTTAATATTCAATATTACATTATAATAGAGATTAAATTTTCTTGAAATTTTTTAATAATTCAATTTTCACTACCCGTGAAATTATTTACAGAAACCTATAAAGGAATCATTCCAAATATTATATGATCATGTCCTCTATGAATTTTTAGTAATATTTCTAATGAATGTTTTCTTTTAACGACTATAAAATGAAAGTATTTTTATACTATCATGAACATTACTTATAGTGATACATCCTTTACAAGTTTCATGTGCTATTTTTTAAATAGTGTTCTCAATATAGATATTTGTTTTATTTATATTTTCATAAGCATAAAAGTGAATTTTTTCATAGTTTCAGTGAAAATATAATATGGAGGTATTTTCATCAATTTAATAGTCCTTTAAAGATTTATATACATAATTTGTGATATGATATTGTTATACCATCGACTTTATTCCAATGTATCGATTTTGATGATTATGATTTATGGGTTTTTTATAAATATCATTTCTTTATTGTAGGTTAATTATGATATGATTAAATCATTACAAATCCTTTCTTTCATGTTATATGATATTTAGAAAAGATGAAATTGTTATGAAATTTTTTTCTGTTCAAAGTGTTCTGATAAAATGAAATTATTTATGATTTTTGAACTTATAGAACATATTATTATTATTTTAGTCATGTGATGGTGAGACTCTTAAATCAATATCTTTTTTTGGATAAATAATTAAAACTCATTATATAATAATGGGAAATGAGTTTATGTAATCAATTTTGAAGGGGAATAATGTGGTAATACCCAAACCATATAATCTAAGAGATGGTTCCTTAATATATTACTTTGGAAATATTTAATGAAATCATATACCAAAGGACTGATTTGGTAAATTGTTTTGGAAAACATAATAACATACATGATACCCCTAATACATTAGGAAATAGAAAATAAAAAATTCTTAGAAAATAAAATGTGATCAACAACATAGTTAAAATACTATTAAAATAATTTATCTTTATAAACATGGGAAAGAAAACAAAATAACGGTGACAATAAATGATCAGTAATGATAAATTATAATGGAAGAATGTATGAATCATTGAGAAAAATAAATATTGAAATGTATGTAAATAAGAACAGATTACAAGTAATCAATAACTAAGAATTTGGTGAGTAAACAATATGGAATGGTTTATAAATAAAAACACATGAAATTTAATCAATAAACAAAATAGTAATTGACACTTTAGATTTTTAATAGATTAAAAATATGGGTAATAATAACATAAATGAAGTAAATGCTTAATTATTGGCCTCCATGTTTACCAGGAACTCTGACTCTTTACCATTAAGACCTTTCAAAATAAATTTTAAATTATAATTTTTAAAAAATTATTCGGTTCGTCCAGACGTAAAACTAATTTCACGACCATTCAAAAGACATTTCAGATCATATTAGTTATAATGAGGAAGGTTTTTTCCAACTAAATTCATCCCCTTAGATTACTGATGTATCGATGTGCTTTCATTAGCCATTCCAAAATATTTGTATTTAATTACCCAATAATTCGTCACTTATTTTATAATCTATTTAATTACAACAATTTTTCCTAATCAAATATTGAAATTTAGTATAGGATAAAATGTTTTGAATATTTCTCTAGTAAATCAAATATCTTTCAATGTAATAACCATGTGTTAATATGGTACACGATTTTTTAAATAATGATAACTATATTTAACTATATATATAATATAATAAATAAAATTATCAATGAAAAATATTATGATAAAGTTATTATTTTAGGGCAATGTAATTAATGAATAGTGAAAAATATATAGAAGGATAACTTGTACCAGTTGGTCAATTTCAAGTTAAAACCCCATAGATAATATAATTAAAAGAAAAAAAATTTAAAATGATGAAGATAAATTTATTCATGATATAATATGTCAAAATTAAACATAGTTACACCAGAAAAATCAATATGTGTTGAATATGGCATTAATATCACATATGTAAAATGTGAGATGAAAATCCCTTAACATGAGTTGAAATTATCACATGTGTATATATAAGCATATGATAATTATTTACTAGATTGAATTTCTTTTTCATGTTACTTATTCATTTTATTCTACTTATTACAATGTATTATAAAATAATATAAAAAATATGTATATATTTGGAGTTTTAAAGAAATTCAGTGCATGATCCAAAAACTAAATTGGTAGGTTGACTATGGAAAAATTTTCCATCATATAAACATGTACAAATTTATAATAATGAAATAATTATCATATTTATACATACATAATTATTTTATAACCAATAATTAAATATAGGTAAGAAAACTAAACAATCGATACAATCACAGATACTATAGGCAATACATACAGATGACTAGCAATCCAATTTTATAATGATCATTATGGAATGTATGAAAGTAACATATTATCTTTAAAAAAATATAATTATATCACAAATATCAACTAATATATTCATATATAATTATAAATATAAATATTTTTATCTGAAGGGTATCACAACACGTCATGTTAGAGGTACTACACATGTCCACAAATGACGTTATAACTTTTTTATTCTGTGAAAATTATAATAAGAAAATTTAATCTTATATATATAGAAATGTAATTATGAAATTAATATCATAATGATTTATTTTATATCAAATATGTTTAATTAAACTCATCCTTATTACATTCTAGGTAATTTTTGAATGTGTCAAATAATTTTGAGGAGGCAATAGTCCACACATCCACAAACGATGTAATATTATTTTCTAAAAATGTCAAACATGAAGATATCTGTTAAATAAAAATTAACTAAATATTAATAAATCATAGATATATAAATATAATAAACAACATATAATATTTTTCCCATTGTAATTACAACCCATGGTTGGTTTTCATTGGAAAATAAAAGACATCATTTCGTGAGGCTGTAGTTTGTTGTTCAAACAATTGTTTTTCTCGATATCCATTTGATGGAAGTTTGTGTAGGTGGAGGTCGAACCATTAAAATAAAAAATATTAGAATATTGAGGATAGTTATTATATTATATATTCAGGGAATAATAATTGAATTTTTTGATATATAATTAAATCAAACGTGATCATTGATGAATGTTACATCTTTCTCGGGTAACTTATATTGGTTTTCATCAAATGACTTCCTTTTATTGAATTTGTCCCAAAGTGAGGAATATAGGTTGATGGGAGGAATGTTTTTATATTAATATTTTATGATTTATAAGAACAAAATATCTTGATAGATGTGAATATATGATAGTAGTTATTTTATTTTTATAGTGGATGGGGAGAAGCATTCTTATAACTACAAAAAATTAATATACAATTGGGAAGTATCCCCTACATAGTATAAAAATAATATTAAAAGATAAAATATTACAGTGATTTTATCATATATTAAAACCTATACAACACATAAATATTTTTATTTTTATATCATTTATTTTTAACCTCTATAATTCCCATCTTTCACCATTTTGGTTTATTTTAAGGTGGCTATTTTTCTAACTGATGTAATTTTACAATAAATAATAAATTAATGTGTTATTTTTTTGAAAATATAGATTCAATGAATTATAAATATGATATATATTTACAAAAACATTCCATTGGTTTTAGAAATTTAATTTAATATAAGTGCATGTAATGTGAAAACATAATTTTAACCTGAATCGTGTTAATGATGTTTCCACCATTTGGGGGGTAAATATGATCATTAAAAAGTTTTAATTAGATAATAAATTGAATATATATGAAAATTTTTAATACATATAAATAAATTCACATAAGATAATATTTTAGATGTTTTAATTTTTTTAATAAAATATTATTTATTATTACACAACAGTAATGAAACTTTTGACATTATTTACAAAATTTTATTTTTCAAATCATAGGAAAATGATGAAATTAAAAGTTATTTCGTTACAATTATTTAAAATGAATTATTCATCTTAAAATATAATGTAACTGTAACACCCCAGGTAAATAAAGAATATGACATTTTTATATTTATCCATATTATTGAATAAAATATTAATATTACTTTTAAGGTAACGCTATGCTCGATGGCATACCCAATACGCGGCAACGACTTCCATTGAAATCTTACGTTGCACTCTAATAATAAAATAATATCATATTAAATGGTAGTTAATTCCTTGCCATTGTAATGGCGGGAAATAATGGAACTAACTACAAAATGGTTGTATATGTTTATCAAATAGTTTTACTTTTATCCAATAAATGTTAGAGGCGTAAAATGCAAATGAATCCAATTTTAAGCATAAATCTTCTATTATTCTTTAAAAAGGTCGATTAATAGCCTTTTGATGGAGAATCATTTTTAAATATAATTTTCACAATTTTATATGTTTTATATGAAAAAATAAAATCCTTTTTTAGAATCTGGACTTGAAAATTTACTTTGAGTAAATTTTTGTTATTTTTCCGATAAAGATCATTTTTAGAGAAAATGTTGCATTTTAATTCAAAAACTCTTTTTAATATTATTTATTTATATGGATAGATTCTATTCATAATTGATATTAAAGTTTATTTAGAAAATATTTTTACCATTTAATCCAATAGTGGTCATTGGAATAAATATCACTTTGAAATTGGACTTAACTTGTGTTAATCTTTTAATAGATATTGTTTCTTAAAAACATGATATTTGTTTTGACAGTGAGAATTAATTATTATATTAATTAAGGAAATTTATAGGTTTTGAATTTTGTAAAATAGACATCATTTTTTAATTCGGAATATCAAATATATCGTAGGATGAAATTTTGGTATTTTTCTGAAAAACTTCAATTTTTGATTAATAGTGAAACCACTAAGTGATAGTTAAAGAAACTTATTTTTCATTTAAATGAAACATTACCACTTCTATGATTTGATTTTAAAAAATCCGACATACATGGTAGTCAATAGGAAGTAATATGTGGTTCAACGAGATTAAAATAATTTTTGGTGAATAGTAACTTTTATGTTTTATTAATCGCGATTAAAGGTAATTAGTGTAATTTAACGTAAAAATAATGTTTTAATAATATGAAATGACATTGGAACATTTCATATCCTTATTGGATGAGTCATGTCCGACCAATAAAATCCATGGGTCAACATGGGGACCCCATGGAGCCACTTTGGTTGGAAAATGACATTAATAACTTTTTATTTAAAGTTAAATTTAAATGTCACAAACATGTATTGTTTTACTAAAACAATTTTTTACATGGGGTTATACAAGTAATATTGTTGACTATAAGTATTAATTATAATGATAAAAATATTTCCTAAATCATGATATTTTTTGAGTTTTTATACATTAAATAAATTAAATTATTTATGGAACCATGATGATGCAGCGATTACCTCATTATTTAACGATTTAAATAAAATGAAAATATAATTTAAAATATAAGACTTAAACTTGTAAAAAACCAATTGGATGGGTGTATTTCGAACTATTATCACCTTATAATCGAAAAATATTATTTTGGGACCTTTAAAATCAGAAAAGTATTTTATAATAAAGTAAAAGTTTATAACATTCCAAGAGTGCCCCTCCTCTCCTCTTATAAAAGGCCCCCACCTCTACAACCTTACCCACACCACTCAAGCATTTGGTTGGGCCAAAAACTGCCCATTTCATCTCTCTGCATCCCTATATTCATGATTGAATCCACACCTTTGGGCAGAATCCTTTCCAATGAAGCCTTTGATCTCAAATAAAAAAGAGTTACCTGATTTAAAGGTAATGTCTTCCCTTCTATTCTTTTATTTTATTTTCCTTATCCAACCCTCTACACTCTTTTTTTCCTTTATTTTTTAACAAAACAAGTATCTTCAATATAATAGTATGTTTTTATGTTAATTATCCGAGCTACACTTACACACACCTTCGTCTAATGGTCAAAGATCATACTGTTTTTGTGGATGGAAAATTTCATTCTCACGAAACGATGATTGTTCAATCTTAGCTTAACACCTTTCATGATGGCCATTGTGATGTCACTATATTTTATATATTCTATATATGGTATTTATGTTTTCTATATTCTTCTAAAGTTTATATTTAAAACATTCCTTTATGCTTTTCATGTTGTGCAAATGTGATAATTTCATACGAGGAAGTGTGGACTACCGCCCCCTCAAGTGATGTGACTCATTCATGAAATACATGGAATGTATAAAGAATGTAATTAATGAAAATATGTGACCTATATAACATATATATTATTCTGTAATTATAATATATATATCTCTTTGAATTAGTTTTAATTCCATTAATATGACAAAGAAATGAAAGTAGCGTTCAAGCGTACATATGACCTACCGTCTCCATGAACGGTGCATTTCATTTTTTATCTCCAAATGTTATGGAGTAGTATATAATGAATATGTACTAGATATATATGATATTTAAATCATTAATTCCATTTTGGAGATGATTTTCTTATAACTACGTGGACAACCATTTTCAAACAAATTCATTTTTGACTCATTTACCAAACATCGACAAAAAGGATTCATATGAACTCACGTTATTAACCAATTATTATAACATTATAATATTTTTTCTAAACTGAATAATAATCTTTAAAAGATATCCTTAAGAAATTATTAACTGACCAAAGTTTATTATTCAGGATTATAAAGAAACGAACAAGACAAGATAGACTTGAAGTAAGGGATCCAACCTCTCTGTTTTTTAAGTACTCTCTTTTATGTCATTTATTTTAATCTCATAATTAGTATGTTTTTAGATGTTATTTTATATTAATAATACTATAATTTTTATGTTCATATTATGAGAGACCCTATTTGATCTCATAAATCCATTTTTGGAAGTTTTATGTGGTGTCGTTAGGCTGCCGAGTTTTTGTAAGAGATTTTCCATCTCACTTTTATTCCCGTGACATTTATGTTACGTTTTCCACTATTTACATTTAGTGGTGTATATAAATCCCATTATTTTACAATTTTTGTAGTATAATTTCCTTTATGGCTACTTACATTTTCATTGTACGACCCTTCTTCCATGGGGTGTACGTTTCGAAAGATACTCAACTCGGTAAGGGGACCTTTCACCCTCCTCTTTTAAAAAAATTCTTTTGTTATTTCTTTTAATTCGCATAATATTATTCTGGGATATGTTATTATATATACTTATTTATGTAAATTTTATGTCCAAGTTATGAGATTCCATTTTCTCTCTCATTAACACATTTTCTGAAGTTTAAAGTGAAGTTGTTAGGCTGTAGGATTTCTGTAAGGGAAATTCTTAACCCACATTCAAATCATTGGGTTAAACCTCTACATCTTGATTTTATTATGACAAGATTATGTGTGGAATCTATATGTTGTAATTTCCTCAAACCTTTGTGTTGATATAATATTTCTACACATAATCATCTCATTGATAAATTCTTACGAACTTGTATGGGAAATCATAACTTAATCTCATTTCATTGAGTTAAATATCTATGTCATTGGATTTTTTTTCCAAGATTATATATGAATGTCTTATGATTTTTTCACACTTAATATCAACATATATTGGGTGTATTTATATTTCTCACACATAATTATGTGATAGATTTATCCTTAATTAAAGGATACCATCTTTATAATGGATTTCCCCTCAATTTAAATTTCCATTGAGACTTCATTGTTTCCATGCACCAATTCACTCTTATATGGTGTGTATACTGTCCATTGACATATTGTATCATGAATCCATTTATTCTCATGATATTAAAAATTTCAGATTAAATTTTATTCCACAATTATTTTTATTCAAGATTCTTTCATTTTGTTAAAAACTCTTTAACAAAAATATCATTTAAAATGTTTTAAAGATTCATTATTCTAAATCTTTATCTTTAATGTCTGTTTTTTCAAAATGGTTTTCAGTATTTTTTTATATGGACATTAATATTATAATTCCATTAAAATCTTCAAAGTGTTATGGGACACTTTGATTCAAAAATCTCTTTTAAATGGTTTTTGAAAATGGATTGATTATTTCAATATCTTGGAATTACTTATTGTGATTGCAAATGAAATATTGTTATTGAAATGTTTATATTTTCTATATTTTATGTGTAATGATGGTACTTGGACATTTTATGGGTGGTTACGTGATAAACCATATGACGGGTGGTGTCGTGAATACCAGGATGGGTGGTTACGTTATAACCTCCAATGCATTGGGTATGGAAGTTGACCGTATGGATATTCCATTAAGTATGTGTGGAAGTCAACTGTATGGTTATTCCAGTTAAGTATGTTTATGTCCCATGTTACCTCTATATGTTATGTGTTATTTATATGGGATTTATGGTAATCTTTTGGTTAAAAAAGGGTAAGTAATGGTCTTTTATTTAGTGAGTAGTTTTTACTACTTCATAAAGGTGAAAAGTATTACTTTGGTAAATTTCTCATGGTTTACTTGTTGTTTTGAAAAACTAACAGTTTTCCATCTTTGTGTATCCTTTACTGGGCTTTTTATGCTCATCCCAAGTTGTTGAAATGTTTTCCACAGGACTTAAAGAAGAATAGGGTCAAGGATGGGATCAAGGAAAGACATTCTATCTAAAACATGGAACTAGACATGTTTCTTTTTTTGTTTTTTTAATTTTATGGAAACTTAGTAGAAGTGCATACTATGTATTCTTTTGAGATTCAATAGTTATGACCTAACTCTCTAAAACTCTAAACCTGAAAAGATCTTCTATGTAAATTATTCATTTAATTCATGATTAAGTAATGTTTAAGTCCAGGTCCTTATAGTAACACAATAATTCATTCAACTATATTATATTTTAATATTTCTATTACCATTTATTTTATTTAATTATTGACCACATAATAATTGCATTGGCGTTTCATAGGAATTTTAATTAACTAATTCATCTATAAAAAATGATAAATTATTATGAAAAAAATATATCATTTATCCTTCAAAAGTAATGATATAAAAAAATATGTGTTCCATATGTCAAGTATTTTTAAATATTAAAGGTAAGGAAGTTTCCTTTTTTCCACACATAACTTATTATATAGGTCACATTCATGGAATATAATGACTCAAACTAATAAAATTACATAAAATATAGGATATGGTGTAGATATGGTCATAAAAAATATTTTTTAAAATTGTATAAGTCAATTGTCTCCTTAATATCAATGTGTATCCACTATGTAAACATATTTTTACTATAATCACTGTAATGAATTTTAATTACATTCACTAATATTGTTGGTCAAAATTGATTTGATATTACTAGTATATATAAAATATTCTGATTCCCAATATTTATATATATTTTTTAAAATTTAATTCACTGAATTGGAATAAATAAATTTAAATCTAATGCCAAACACTTAGTGGGAAAGTGGGTATCTAAAGTTTTTTATTCTAATTTTACTGTATTTTATATCTAAATCAAATATAAAAATGATTCCAACAACCTAAATTGTATTGTGAGATGTATTACTGGCCTAAATTCAATTTTAGACCAACATAAAATATAATATATTATTAATATTTATTTATATTAAAATTATGTTTTAAACTAAAAACGATTATGTGTCACTATTAATTAAATAATTAAATTTATCATAAAAAACCATTAAATAAGCAGAAGAAAATTATGAAACAAAACATTCAAAATATGATTATATTTTTGAAATACAAAGTAAATAAATGATTCAATATTTATTTTTGAAATATGTGTTCCCTTAAAAGTAAGTAATGATGGGTCTTGTGTGTAGCACAATCATACTCATTGTTGTGTCTATAATATGTTTAACATAGTTTTCTGTATAAAGAAAGATAAAAATTTTATTTTATTTTAAAAAGAAAATATTATAACGTCTAGTGGTTTTACATTCCCCCAAATAATTATATTTCATACTCACAATATATATTTGATATTGAAAATCATGGGTTTGATATTTGAAAAAACTATTATTGAAAATCCTTCATAGTAAATTTTGTAGATAAAACATGTTCCTAATATGATGGAAATTGAAATGTGATGGTTACCACATAACCATTATTTTAAATAAGAGAGTATTAGCCAATGCATGGAAATTGAAGAGAAATCTATCTATAAAATTATAATAGAGAGTGATGGAGATCATTTTCAATAAAATGTGGATAACCACAAAGAAAAAAACCATAGGCATTCGTAAAGGTCATTGATATCATAAAAAATAAAGATAATAAGAAAATATTAATTTCAACACCTTTCCATATAGTTGTGGAATTCTTTCACTCTCTTATAATATTTTAAAATAGACGTATCTGTTTTATAAACATAGAATTATACATTGGATGACCATTGAACTATTTATCATTTATTTATTAAATCATGTTTCATTATATGGTTATGTAATGAATTATTCTATAAAACAATATTTAATGATAAAATTAAACCATTTCATACATGATATCCTTATCACCCTTCCATGTATTTTTATCCCAAACATTATTATTTTTTCTAATGTATTTAATAGTATAAAATTTACATTGTCGATATCAATCATCACTTTATCCAAGGATAATTGTCTCAACATGAGGAAAATATTAAAGGATATCTTTCATTCAACCATGTGTTTTGAAACTAGCATAACTTACTACTAAATCAATATTCTTGGTACCACCTTACATATGATATGAAATCCATAAAAAAATAGTACTACATTAAAATCATTATAAATTGTATAATACAAATAACCAGAATAACATTGATAAAATAGTCATACAACATTACTCAAGAATTCAAATACATAAGAACATTAATAATTCATCATCATCTGTATCAAAAAAATAATCATCAACTTTATCCCATGGATTCTTCTAATGTATATTCCTTTGACAGTTGGGGACATCATTTTCATAGTGCCCAATTTCCATATAATGTAACCATTTCATATTGAAATTTTATTTCTATATATTGAAATAATAAAATTGGTTTCCCTTCTATACTCACATATAACAAAATCACACACCCTTCAATAAAGTACCACAATGTTTCGCTAAAAAATATTAACTTGTACGAAAATCATTCATTATCTTTATTCATTATCCATTTTTGATCATCAATCCTATTATTCTATGGATTATCTTCAATACATTATAGATAGAGACTTATTTTTCTATATTGGTAGCACATAAAACTCTTGGATCATATAAAAAAATATTTGTTAAACCAGTGCCCTTCGAAGACTTGGTTTATTCCATTCAAATAAACTACCAATCATGTAGTCTATATTAAAAATGTAATTTGTAGCATAACTATATCAAATTATTTTGGAAACATCATACACTATAATAATTTCATCATTAATTTTATTTAATAAAATGAACTTCATATTCATCAATATTTTTTGCTTATGATGGAAATATTTGTCATATAAGGTCCCCTAAAAATCATTATATTCAACAAGTTCTCTTTTCTCTTACACTATAGTCTTCTAGATCAATAGATAGAAATGATATGAATCACACGTGTGAATTCAAACAAATATTGTATCCATTTCATTTTAATCACATACCAAGGCCATAAATATCATTCATACATATGTTCATACATTAATTGAATATAATTGGATTACAAGTCCCACTAAATGATGTGAGATCTTGTCGCATAAAGTGATCTTTCATAGGAGAATCTCATTATGGAATAGTTTTCTCCATACAATAAAGGTTATTTTGTATAGCCTGATTTGGGTAGCCAAATATATTCATAACATGATCAGTTATAATACGTATCATATTGGAATTCCTAAAATGTAAATATCCACATTTTCCATTAGAATTGAATCAATTATTTCATCTAGGTTTTATTTATAAACAATATCAAACCTTAGATTAGATCATATCATTATATAAAAAAAATTTGATCCCTAACCTAGTTTAATAATTATCATAAATTAAAATTTTATGAAAATATAATATCATAATCATTAATATGGTTTCGTGGGGGTGTTCTTATATACATATCCTCAATATATATGTTAGGGTTATGTATTATTATCAATGTTTTAATAAATAGTTCTTTCAATTATTTATAAAAAACATAGTCTGATATACACTGTAACACCCTAACCCAAAATCCTAGATCTCGAACCACACCTTATTACATAGGAATGATTTCAAGGAATCAATTCTCAATAGACCGATTAATTTAGATGTTCTTTAAAACAAAATTACATATATGATACCCATATTACATTGGTAAATAGATAATACCACATGATAAATAATGAAATGATATGGAAGTCATCATTGAAATATTATTCAATGATTTTATCATTATATCATGGGTAATGTATATAAATTAATGGTGAGTTAATATTTTCAGTAACGGTGAAGTAAAATGGATTTAATAATGAATCAATTAGATTTATCAATATGAATAGTTATGTAACTGATAACAAATTTGATAAAATCATTAATTTATTTGGAAGTGAGTAAGTAAATTTGAAAGGAAAATTATTAAAAAAAATTCATTTTAAAAAATAAACATATAATAGAGTGCATAAATATATTTTTCAGTGTGAAAATACTCTGGATAATAATAACAGAAATGAAAGAAATGCTTAATTATTATATTCCATGTTTCCTAGGATATATAACCATTACTGTCAAGATCTATCACAAGATAGTTTATAAAGTTATGTTTATAAACTAATTTGGTTTGGCCAACCACAATTGTACTGTTAAAACCTTTAAGAATTTAGTTTAAAACATAATGGTTACAAACATGAAGGGTTTGTCTGACTGAATTTGTCCCATTAAACTACCGATGCATCATGTGGATTTCATTAACTATTACCTAACTCATGAATTTCATGTGAAAATCATTTATTATTTATTGATTAATCTTTTTAAATTCATAAACAAATATCCTTTTCAAATATCAGGATTGATTAAATGATACAGATTTGTCACTATATCCCTAGTAAATCGAATAACATTCAAGGTAAAACCTATATGTAAATATGTAATACAGTTTAGGAAATATTCATATCCATTAATATATATATATATAACTATGATATATAATGATCAATGAAAAATGATTCTGTGAAATTTATTGTTTTATGATACAGTTAATAATTATAAAAGAAAGTGAAATGGAAGGATAACTATTAACAATTATTAATTTTAACTATAAAACCCATTGGATAAAAAAATTCAAAGTAAAATAATAAATTCAAAGATTATAAATGTATTAATGATATAACATATCAAATGGGGTTGTATATAAACCACAAAAAATTTGTATGCGGTGAATATGAAATTTATCTCACAGATGTAAAAAAGATGGATAAAAATCTCATACCATCTGTATGACTTGACATATGTGTCTTTATAAAGTTATATTAATTAATTCCATTATTTATAAACATTTCCATTTTAATTATTTATATTTTTTAACTTATTAAAAAAATTATTCAACTACTTATATAATTTAATTTACATCGAGCATTTTGGCCAACGTAGTTCATGTGTCAAAAATGACTCTGGTAGGTTGACTATGTTCAAATGGGTCATTATAAAATTTTATCCTTAATTATATTCATGATATAATTGTTATATTTTTACATTAATCGTTATTTTAAAAATAATCATAATTATGGTGATGAAAAATGATTCAACATTACAATCATATAGATGGTCGGTCGTACGTACGCAAGAGTAATGTTCACATTTTTTCATTATTATTATTGAAAGAATGAAATTTAAATTATAAAATAACAAAATAATCATTATATCATAAATAAAATTTATTTTATTCATATATACTTATATATTGATTTATTGTTTTGTAAAATGAATCACATCCTGTCGAATAAGAACTTGTCCACACATCCACGAACGACATTATATCTTTTGTAGTGTGTAAAAATGGTAATAATAAAATGATATATTATATTTAATAATTTTTAATTATGCAATTAATATAAAATATATTTCATTCATATCAAATATGTTTTATTATATCCATCATCGGTATATTCCATGTAATGTAAAATTGTTTCAAATCACATTGAGGATGTTGTAGTCAACACATCCACAGAAGTTGTTATTGTATTTACATATTTTGTAAATATTTAATGTATCTGTTATATAAAAATTCCATATGTATGAATAAAACACAAACATCACAAATATCATATAATATCATGGTGTACCTCATAATTTCCTACCAAGAGAGTTTTTAAATAAAGATATGAACTATATAATTTCATGTTGTGGTAGTCCACCGTAAACACGAATTGTAATTTGTTACCCATTAGATGTTTGGTGTGCAGGTGTACTTATAAAACATATAATAAAAACTTATCAATATATTTTTTATTCATATTTTAATATATAATAATTTAATAACATAATATAATGGTTTGGAAAAATAATAAATAAGTGATTGTTGAAGAATGATACCTGTTTTTGGGTAACTCTGTTCGGATTTCACCAAAGGACTTCCTTGGATTGATTTAGGGACAAATTTCAGCTTCTAAGATGAGGGAATCCATCTTGGGAGTTTATTTGGGTAGTTTATTGATGTGATTAAGGGCCTTATATGTGAGAATAAATGGGAGGATTGAATGCCATTTTATAAATGAGGGGAAGTCACATCCTAATAAACATAAAAAGGAAAATACTATATAGATGTGTATGTTACCTCGTGTTCCCCAAAAAATTAAAAACTAATGGATAAAAGTAAATTAAGGGTTTTTAAAAACTTCTAAAACACAAAAATAAGTGATTTTTTAAACAAAAACATTAAATTATATGTTTCCCCACTATTACCATTTTGGTTTTTAATAAGGTAAATAGTTTTCAAACCTATGTAAATTAAACATAAATAATAAATTAAATATAAAATTTATTGAAAATATAGAGACACAAAATTATAGAAATGTAACCTAATTTAAAAAATAATTATCCTATGTGTGATTTAGATTATTTTTAATATAATTGCACGTAATGTACAAAAACACTATTTTATAGCGAACTATGCTACCAATGATTTCAATATTTTTTTGTCAATATAATCATTATAGAAGATTAATAGGTTCCTAAGTAGATCATATTAAGTAATTTTTTAACATAGATTTAAAAATGGTAACAATATTTAATTTTTTATTTCATTATTTCTTTTAATAAAATATAATTTATTATAATATAACATTAATGCCCATTTTGACGTCATTTTCTAAATTTAATATATATTATATAATGTCATTGAAGTAATTAAAATATATTAAGTTCAATTATATTTAATTTCACATGTTCATCTATAAAATATTTTTAAAAAATAATTAATTCCACTTTTTACAATCTTAATATTTTTAGTTTCATTTAATTAATTTATTTATTAAATAAAACAGTCAATGTGTTGGAATTTTATAGGCTAGTTAAGTAACTATTTCATGTTAAATAATTAAATAAAATTAAATATGACAAAAATAAATAATTTATCTTTCAAAAGGATATGTATAACAGAAAATATGATGTTTTACCATATCTAAATGCTTTATAAAATTTTAAGGTAAGGAATATTTTTTTTAATTTTTGGTTACATATCATATTATATAGGATAATAACATTGAAAAATATTTTATTAACTAATAAATATTTAACTAATTGGGGATATGTTCGAAATATG
Organism: Viscum album; assembly: GCA_963277665.1. Lineage (NCBI taxonomy): Eukaryota > Viridiplantae > Streptophyta > Magnoliopsida > Santalales > Viscaceae > Viscum > Viscum album. The sequence goes on from OY728141.1 coordinate 1,436,072,630, forward strand.
GGTATCCAATGGATGTTTTACAATTTGATAGGTCATTTCCCCTTTAGAGTAGTGTTTAAAAAATAAGTAAAATAACTTTCACCTTAATTTATATAAGTAATTTTAATAAAATTCATAAATATTTTGAGTAAAATTTTATTTTTATAATATTATACTTTAAATATTTTTCTAATTCCAATAATGTATATCCATTTTTCATCATTCAATTTACAAAAATTTGAAATATAAATTTAAACATAAACTGACACTTGTGGTGAGAAAGTTGGTTTCTAAAGAGACAAATGTTTAAATATTCAATAAGATATACCATGTAAATTAAATATAAAAATCCCAAGGGAATAAATTGGATTAATATATTTATTATAGAGCTATTATGAATATCTAAGAAACCTAAACTACAATTTAACAATAATAATTATATAAAAGAAAATATTGTTTTCAAATAAATTGATTTCTCACTATTTGTAAAAAAAAGAAACTTATTAGAAAAAATTAGAATATGTTAATTTATAATTTACCGATTAAAAAAAATTTTATTTTAACAAATAAAATTTATAATAGTCTAAATTGAGTTTTAAAAAAAGAAATCCATTAAAACGAGATAAAATGTAGTTGTCCATGTAACCCAACCTCATTGAGTGATGTGTGTAGCATAAGATTAACATGGGGTTACATATGAATAATGATAGAAAAAATATAATTTTATTATTAAGTGATAATATATTCATTTTTTGGGGTTCTATAAAAATATATATTTATGACCCAGTATTATATAACAATTAGGTTTTGGTTTATAATCCATTATGATATGGGAAATATTTAGTGATTCATGATCCCTTATGATTTCATGGACACAATAGTTATCCTTGAAATCTGATATGTTTCCTTTTCCATTGATGATTAAACATAGTTATAAAATGATATTATGGTTATGAATTGATATGATGGATTATCAGTAATTTTTTTATGATTACCCAGTCATGTGAAGGACTGATGTTTTATTCCATGATTATGGATTATGATCGATGAATTTATGGGAATGATTTGATATTAATAATCACATGTTATCCTACCATATAGCTCATTAAATGATAACAAGGGATTGTTTAGAGATATTTTCCTTGTTTACCCTTACAGAGCTTCTTAACTCTCCCATACTTATTTATTATCCTTTCCCCCAAGATATGAAGAAGGGTATTGTTTATAATTAAAATATAATAGAACTATATGTAAGGAAAGTGATTGAAATAATTAATATTTTAAATAAATAAGTAGTTTACGTATTTATTCTACATGTACATTGATCCATTACGGTTCTCAGTCATGCTTATTTGGGAGGCAGAGTATATATTCATAAAAAAATATAATATCTATTCATGTGATAAATGTATCATTATTGATTTCATGAAATCATGGATTTGTATTTTCATATTATTGTATTATATAAATATATTAAAAACCATGAGGGATATGCCTATGTATAAGATAACATCATAATTTTAAGTAATTTATAAATTATTTTATTTTCCTATAAAGAAATCCCTATTCATTTACTGCAAGTTGATATCATTTTTATAGACATTTGCCTAGGGTTAATAACCCTAAAAATTGATTGTCGAGTATATATCTACCATGTTCTAGTGAACAGTGTATGGTCCCTTACTTTGACCATGGTTTTTCAATACATTGGTATTTTTATAGGATAATTTTTATTTTCATTATAAAAATTAATGAAATTTATGAATATATAGTGACAATGTATAACCATGGTAAAACATATGGTTAATCCTATTATATCATATATATAAAATAAGATGTTTTTATTTTGATAGCGTATAAATTATTTTCATGGTGATATGTCAAATCAGTATGATTATTTTTTGATAGAATATATTTTTTAAAATAGATTGAACTGGGAGGAATCATTTTAATATTAATTTTCTAGATGTTGTTGTGATTCTCATCCTGGGATTCCTTATGAAATAGGATACAATTTGTGAAATCATCTGATCATGAATAAAAATGTAACTTTTTATATGATTAATAATCGTAAATTAGATGATTTTCCTTTACAATCTAATAAGATAAAAAAATATTAATTGTTTTATTAGTTGATAAACACAGTAGAGGGAAGTCGATTCAGCATCTATCGTGTCATGTATGTTGGAAGAAAGACCATAAAAATGTCTAAGAGAAAATAGAAGATATTATATATTATGAATATATGGTCCTATAGAAATTAATATACAATGAATATTTTAGAGTTTGATAGAGGGAAATGAAGATCATAGAAAGGTATAGTTCAAAGTTAAGTGCATTATATGAGGGAAACTTGTAAATTATCTAATTTAATGATATAATCGAAGGGTTAAATCATAGTCAATTGACGATCCTATGTTATATACATCATTTAAGTTCAATTAAAAAATATTATATGTATTGGGACTATATAATTGTGCTATAAAAGTATTTTAACAATGATATTCTAGTTATAGTAATCCTAACGCATTTAAGTATTTTTCTAATGCAGTTTTTAACTATTTATTAACTAAGTGTTAATTTAATGGAACTAAGAACCTATAGACTATATATAGTAGTATTTTTTTTTTTTAAAACACATGATTTTTCATATAAACCCCTAAATATATTTCAAATTCTGAGATAATAATGTAGTGTTTGGATAAATAGATGATGGTTATTGAACAAGTGAGTTTTATAGTTTTGGTTTCTTGAAATATATTATTATTTGAGTAAATAATTATGATATATACTACTTTTATATATGTACATATGAGAAATATCAATTATTTAGAGCTTAATATAATGTCTTTCATTTATGAATATAAAATAAAATGTGCTGAAAAATTTAGTTTTCATAAATTGCAAGATGTGGGATGACACTCTATGAATAAAAAATTCCCTTGAAATGTAATTTTATGGAATAAAGAATTAAAAATCATATTTAATAATAATTTCACGGAGTAAGAGATGTGATAAAAGTGAAAATTTATTGAATCATTAAAAAATGTTTGATGTTTGATTATGAAATAGACCATAATCATTATATTATATTTCCCTTTGTACTCTATGTTAATAGTAAAAGAATACATCAACTATTATAAAATGATCTACCTGTATATATGATTTGTTTTTTTCCATTATATCTGAATATTGATTTTATTATTTATCTAAAAATTATTATTGATTTTTTTATTATTGGACATTCTATATAACCCTATATTATTCTTATTAAATTTATTTTCTTCTCCAAGTCCATATGTTTAAATACTTATACGGTTGTCCTTATATGGTAACATGATTATGATCTATTTCAGGTATCCTTTATGATTTTGACATTCCCTTTTCATTGGATGAATTAATATAAAATTAGTTTACTATTTTCATTTATTCATAAACCCTTATTTTTTTCCATCCTTGGTTGCGTTTTGTATAGGAATTCTTTGGGGGTAAAATTTCATTTTGTTAGACTATTTTTAGGTTGTGCGCTCTTGGTGAATTGGTTGCCCAAACTGCTTACCATCTCATTTAAAATCATGAAATCCACAATATTGTGGGATTTTCATAGCTAGTGTAGGTTTTGAATAACCATTCTCCCACCTAATATAAATAATGCGAACCCACACAATTTGATAACACATTTTTTCTAAATATTATTCCTAGACAAGGAAACCATTAATAAGGTATTTTTTAACCATATTATTATTTCTAGAACTAGAAAAAATATTCTTAGGTGCTATATGACAATGTAAGGCCCCATTTACTTTTATTCATCAATCAGAGGCTTCTAAATGTTGATTTTGGCCCCTGTAAAATGTTTTTGAAGTATGTCAAGGCTTAGTGAATGATATTCAGTCTCATCCCTATAGGTTTTCACACCATGTTTTCCTTCTTCATCCATGACCTCTTTCATTGGAAGGGGTTTAATGATATCTTTTTGTTTGGAGGATATAATTCTCATTATTTCAGATGTTTATTCAAGGAATGATTCTCATATCCTCATTATTGACGTTCTTCATTATAGTTTTACAATTAGGGATTTGTATTTATAGATCTTATTATTCCGATATTGGTGGATCGATTTTGATTTTCAAATTTTATTAATTAAAAATTGGTTGATTTAAATTCAATTATTTTATTTTAAATCAATTTAATTCAATTTGTTTTTTGAAATCCATTACCATTGAATTGTTCAATTGAAATTAACTTTTGAATGAAACTAGGGAAAAAAATTCTATTGAACTTAGTTTAATATTAAAAATATTTTGAAATTGTGTAAATTTAATTACGGAATTTAATTATGGAATATTGATTTTAAAATTGATTTTTTGAAATAGAGTTAAAATTTTTATTTCATAAAATATATTCAAATTAAATTGCAATGAACATAGTGTTTTTCTCATGGAAAAATTAATTATTTAATAAAAACGCTATTTATTGTGTTTGAAAAAGAAATTGGAATATTTGAAATTGGAGAATGTGAAGAATTATATTTTAAACAGATTTAAAATAAATTTCCTATGATTTATTATTCTTAGAGAACATTAAATCATAGTATTTAGTTTGATTTTTGGGATAAATAAGATATGATGTGAATTCCCTAGAAAATGATTGATTATTTACAAATGTATCATAAACCATTTGGATCATTTTATTTCATTGTAGGATGTCGATGAGTCCCCATTTACTAGTTAAAAAGGGACGTATGTACACATTTACATTTTCACTATATAATTGTCTAAAGATCCCATAACATGGAACTATCATACCTCCTTGTGGATAAACATGTTTCCTTGTGTTTTTATTTGAAATATATTCAATTTTTTTAAAATTATATTTCAAATTCCATTTGATTCTTTATAATCTCTTGTATATAATATATTTATTAAGCCAATTATATATTTTATTTCCATCCTTTTAATGGTAAATTACTATTTTTTATAACATGTTCTTGAACTATCATGATTATTTATTAAAATAATTGAGGGATTTATTTGGTTAATTAAATGTTGGAATATTAATTTGGAATCCTTGGTGTGATCCTACTCACTATTTCTCTCAAAAAGACATATTCCTTTGGTTTTTGTAGGTTATATTCCTCCATGTTTGATCAAGTTTATGGAGCCACATAGAGGTGGTAATAGCTGTAGATACTTGGGATTGAAGAGATGTGTCTGGTGAGGCAGGGCTTGTTATCCTTTTTTCTGTTACTTTGTGTCATACTTTGTGTTTTTATACATTTTTTAATTTTGGTACACTTCAACTTCTGTAGATTTCATTGTATGAATATTGACTTGTTAATCATGATTCACATTTGTTTGTGGAAAATAATTTCCACGTACTTATTTTTTGATGTGACGTTCTTGGCACCAACTAGTAGGGATTGGGGAATCCTTTTGGTCTATTTCAAGACTGGTGTAGTTATCAGGGTACCAACGTATCTAGGATGGTTCGTGAAAAGAGGTATTAGAGAATGTTTTTCACCATACATTGATTTGAGTATGTAGTTGTGCAATCTTATCAGTTCATATGGGTAGTTATGATTGAGTGTCTGGGTAACTCTCACCAGGAATAGCCTTAAGTCACTAGTGGTATATTTGTGAATGAAACCATGAGGATTTGTTATATTATTTTCTCATATTTATGTTTGGATAGATTGAAATCCAAATCCGGTGTACATATCTTTTAGAAATAATTTCACTTTCTTCTCTATTTTAAGATTAATATGATGTATTCTATAAGAACCCAATTCTTATTTCTGGTACAGATCATGATTTTTCAATCAATCCTCAGTTCAGTTTATTTAATGTGAAATAATGCGGATGCTTGTGAGGTCATGGGAGGTTTGATGGTGTCTAGGGGTTATTGGAAGCTAGGAACCCAATGGGTGTGAGTGTTCTGTGCCAGCTATATGGTTATAAGGAAACAATGTGGGGAAGTCTGCATGGTTAAGATAATTGTGCGGGAGGAGAATGTAGAAGATTCACGATTTCAGGATGTCATGCGGTTGCTGCCATATGACCATTCATCATAATGGTAGAAATTACAGACCGAGGTAGGGACTTACATCCTAGTTAGTCAATCCATTCTAGGAATCTTTGTAGGTTCCCCTTTCTCTTATAAAGATTCAGTCATTGTTTCCGCATAGTTTTACAAACCTTTTGGGTAAATTTTGCGATGCATAATTTTTGGGTAAAATGACCATTTTTCCCTGAAATGTTATAAAAATAAATCATCTCACTTATTCATTTAACATTAGTAGAAATGTGGGAGATCTCTATTTGAAGAAAATTCTCCCTTTTCAGATCCCATCTGTTTCAAACCTCCATTTTGACTGACGTAAATCTCTTTGGAACTGCAAAGTTAATGCCTCAATTACTTTTTATACATATTTGATTATTCTTCTTATCAATTTCTCTACATATATATAGGATATTATTCCCAAGAATAATTTTCTCTCTCTTTTCATTACATTTATCTCAAACCATGGTGAATCAAATCTTGATACTGGACGAGCTATCTAGAACGAGTCAGAGGGAGCTGGTCATCTAGTTTTCATTGATTGTTAGGTTGTATATATATTCTAGAGTGTTTCACAAACATTTTTTGGGTTTCAATATTAGTTATAAACAATAAATATTATTTCTTATCATTATTTAGTATTTGAATTTTTGTTTCCATAACATGTAATGGGTCTAAGACCTAGAATAAGGGCGACCCCATGGGTGAGTACCTAGTTTGACTCTTTTTGGCTATTTTGGATTTGGATACCTATGAGGTATGCCTTGAATTACCTTTCCTGGGATGTTTAAAAAATATTGTTAATTAATGGGGAATTCCATGTTTTTAGTTGGTATTAAAATTTTCTATGGATTTGGAATAGTGATTTTCCATTTTGACACATGTAATTCCCTTGCTTGTTTATGTGTGTTTCGACTATTTGGATCAAACTATGAACCCGACCATGTGAGTTAGGTTATTTTATGTATTTTTAATGTTTTAGATTACATTATAGGATTGTTATATTAATTATTCCAATGTGAGTAATGATAGTCCATGCCATAGATGATGGTCGTAGTTTAGACACCGTTAGTGTTGGGACATATATTGGATGGTTTTGGGTTATGACCCAAGAATGTTTAATTAATTGTTAATTTGAACCTGTTATGGTTAAAATATTAATATATTTCGTTTATTGATGGATTATATTGGAATTCCATGGATGCATTTACATGTCAATCTTACATTTGTCCCTTGAGTGAAACTTGATTTCATTGGAATCCCCTGGACAAGATCAATGAGTTTGATTATAATTGTAAAATTATGAGTAAACTGTGGAAGCCATGGACGGGATCATAGAGGCTATGTACTAAATGAAGAGTAAAAAATGTATCCATATTGAATGACGTAGACGATATCATGATGCATGGATTATGTCATGAGTGATACATGTGGTTTCCTATAGGAGCACTAATACTGGGCATATTTGACATGGGATTACCCCACTTAAAGTGAAATTGGGCTCTACTGTGGTTCATTAAGATAGGATTTTATGGTTTTGGTGGAATTACACCTAGAGTGACACTTGAATTCCCACTTAATACTGTCAAGAAATGGCTTGGGTTATAAAATATATTTGAAATGGTTTATGATGTGTCTTCCAAGATAAATCAAAAGATTTGATTCAAACATTACTTCTTTTTTCATTTATGTCCTTATAAAGATTCTTTTGTATATATTTCTATATTGTGGAATTCTGGTTTAGGCTAGATCTTGAGAATTACCACATTTAATTTAATTTAACTTTTAATTAAAAAAGATTAAATAGAAATGGAAACCAATGCCCGTAGGATTTGTAACTTTTGAGTACTTCCAATCCTATTGCATTAATTATGATAAAATACCTTTTTTATATATTCAATGAATGGTTGGCATTGAACATGGGTGGTTTCCTACTAGTATTTAGTCTCACACCATGATTGGGTGATGCTTTGGGCCCAAATTGGTTATATGATTGCAATGGTCAATAAGGGAAAGTTCCCTCTTATAGGTACATGATATTTTAATTATGAGATGGAGGGAATGGGACCAAGCCAGGGCTTGTGATGTAGTTGGTAGTCTTCTGTAATTTTTGTACTTTTGGATTTTTTATTGTAAGTCATATCCTTGTGAATTTTTTTCCAGTTTCTAGAATGTGTAACTTGTTGCAACATATTTTCTATGATATGATTTCTGGATATTTATACTATTGGTGTTCAACTATTTACTATTGTTTTAAGTTATTATGATTTTTTAAACTTTTTAGGGAAGGCATCGTGTCCTAACTATCACACCTAGGACCTAACTTCTTGTCGGAAGCCTCTTGCATTTGGGGAGATGTGCTTGAGGCCATGTGACCGACTATGCTCGGATCACTGTTATGTGTCATCCGAGTTCAGCACGTTACCATGTTGCACCAAAGGATATTTTTGTATTTGATTTACTATTTGGGGTTAATAGATAGGGATAGTGGCGAAATGAGATTTGGTTACAAGATGTTCTAAGGGGTAGCAACATCGCGTATAGGAAAAGTAAAATTACCTCAAATTGAATTGTTATTATTGAGTTGGATCTATTATAGTTGAATCAATATCAGAGTCTGGTGATGTAATTCTGTTGTGCTATTATTATTGATATGATGGTGCTTATAATATGTTGCAACCTAATATGATGATGGAATTCAATCTCTTGGATCATATAAGCACTTTTTAGAAACAAATTTCCATTCATTCTTTCCATGACATTTAGAAGTAATAATGATTGCATGCATTTTTAACAGGTACCGTGATAGAAATTGATTCTATTATGATGGGTGGATTTATAAATTATATGGTTCAAATTGTATGGATTCCTTGTTTTTGTCCTTGTTTTGTATGATCCCACTTGGATCATAATTTTATTAACAGTGTTCCAGCCTTATGTGGAATTAGGTTCGGATGTGCAATAGTTTGATGAAAAAAATTGATTCACAGGGAGTCCCCCCCTAGATGGAAATTCGGAATACCATTTGAGATACCCTTTTAGAGGGGATTGTGTTAAAATATCAATGTATTTTGATAGTGAACATGAAGGTAATGGACCATTGTAGTGTGATATTGGATGTTTTATTCTCAATTTTACTCCTAGAGCTAGCACATGTGGCAAGTAGAGTGGTGAGAGTAGAGGGTTGTTTTGACATGTACTATTTGTTATGTGCTTTTGAGCTATGCCATTAAGAAAGAAAATTAACTAAGGTGTATTCTTCAACAAGTAGAGTCATTACACCATGAATACCTATGGATATATTCCAATAAAGGTGTGGCGATCATACCCCTGAGGTGGTAGGACATGGGATACAAGTGGATCCTCTAGTCATTATTGTTGCACCACCAGCTAGTTTACCAGACATAGGTGTTGATTCATAGTTCCATGAAGGATTTATATGGTTCATGAAAACCTATTAGGGATCACCACAACCTACCATGTCTATGGATGAGGTGACATGGGTGTTCAAGCTATATCATCTACCCATGTTGTTAGAGGATATTGGCCCATAGGATACAGAGTCATGTCTAGATGTCGTGTTTTCGATCTACAGGGATTTAGAGACTCCTCCTGAGAGGAGGATAAATCTCACTATGTATATGTTATATGATTCCACCATGAGATATTCGGATGTTATTACTTAGGTTGGACGACATCACGATATGGCATTAGAAGACTTTCATACTGTCTTCTATGACTATTAGAAACCTGATATGTCGATGGGTGATAAATCCCAAGAGTATGTGCATATACATCATGTCGCTTTTTCAGTTATGGACCAATAATCTTGTTTCACTAAGATCCAATGATTGAAACCTATTTTGATGGGTAACGATGTATCAAATGCTTGGAGATTTAAAGATGGACTCATATATGTAATCTGATCATATGTGAACATCATCAGTTAGACTACCCTTTATGTTATAGAGATTCCGAGGATGATCCCTAATCATAACCTGATGGAGTACTGAGGTGAGAGACAAGGTAGTTCAGCACCTATATCTAGTACTATATCGACTGGTAGTAGGAAGTGTAATTAAGAGATTCCTCATGGTGATGCGAGAAGTCAGAAAATTTCTTCCAATATCCGAGTGAGGTGATAATAGTATGGTTGTCTGGGGAATAGGAGGAATCATTGTCAACATAACCCAGTTGTATATCAATCTTTTGGAAAAATGGGACATCTTTAGCCTTTCTAAAGAATGTTTCCACCAATATCTATTGAGATAGGGATTATACCATATCCATGTTCAAGAGCAGGGTATGCAACTTCTCACCTGTCTGGGAACTGGAATGCATCGAGCCATTCAAACCAAGGTGGTGGTTGTGGTCATGGAATCTAGACCCAATTTTCGTAGAGACAGTAATGTGGATCAGCTCAGGGCATCTATGTAGTGTCCTTGGGACATGGTAGTGGTTGAAGTTATACAGTGAAATAGACCCAGCAGGGGCATAATCTCAGACCTTCTACTATCATTTGTACTATTATCTAGCTTCTATTTTAGTTATATACTTTTTGATTCAGTTAATACTCATAGTTTCATATCTAATCCCAATATCAATATCCGCAGGATCTGTTTTTTACATATGGTGATGTTATGACACTATACACTCTCATAGGGATTACAATGGAATTTGTGAATTAGTTCAAGGAGTTACCACTTGAGATCTATCAGTGTCACTTCATATGGGAACTATATTTCTTAGAGATGTCTTGATTTAATGTCAACCATAGGATTTAATTGATAGATGAATTTTAGGAAATCTTTTATTTCAATCACTGTGGGGTGAGTTGTACATAACCAGTGGGCAGATCGTTTATAAAAATGGGTGAATGGGATATACAAGTGATCGGAGCTGGACCCAAGTGTCCTGGGTTAGGCGGGATGACATCCCAAATTGAGAATTTGTATCTAGATGGCAAGGGGAAATGTAAAATTAATTTCCCTTTAGTTTTTAATCATTTTAAGGGTTTTTTTCCAGAATACATTTGTCATGAACCATCCTCAGGGCCCGTGCTGTGACTACCCCAAGCCCACCATCCGTAGGCCAAGGGCTAATGACTAGCACCAAAGGCGTAAATTCCTATACTTTGAAGGAATTGACTTTATAAAATTAAACAAACATAATAGAGTATGAAATTGAAATAAGAACTAAGTAAAACTGAATACAAAAGAAAGTGCTCAAAGGAAAATGGCCGGAAATACAAGACCAACAGTAAGTACATTACAACTGAAAATCTAGTACAACTATTGAAATGTAGAACATCAACCACTGAGTCGTCCTCTAGGAATCCCACCTCAAAGGTGGGTACAGATGACATCCTCAGCACCTCAGGTCCGTCTATCCGCTCCATTTATGTCTCGCCATGTGGTCCACCTCTGGGTACCGTCCAACTCTACATGTCTCTACCTTTATTAGTGATGTACGTCGTCTGCATCCATCACAATGTAGTGCGGGTATAGCCCATGCAGGGGTGAGTATATGGTACTCAGTAGGTACCTTGTGACCCCTGAAGGTCTCCCAGAATCCACGAAGGATATGTAGGTTCCAGGAGCAGCGGAAGCGCATTGGTGGGTTTGCCCAACTTTAATTTTTGGGTTACACAATGTCCAATCCGAGATCCGTCACGATATAAAATGCCAGATCTTCAGAATGCAATGAAGAATGAAAAATAAAAGTAGAGTCCCAGAAACATTGAGATAGGATAATCATATGTCGGTTATAATTAATTTAATTAATTCAAATGAATTACCTCGGTGTAATTCATTCTTCATCCATGTCTCCGGTAATGATCTTGAGATTCATTTTTGTGTCGTAGAATCCAAGAATCTGATTCCTCTAGTTGTGATCCACACATGCTCCACGTATCTATGGATGTCGCCGAAGCGATCTGTGGGTGCTATTGCAGAAGAAAATTCGCTTGCATTGTCCGCCTTCGACCGCCTTGATCCGGTAGAGGATCTCGCTCTCGTAAATTGAGGGCGTTATTGGTTGAAAGGGAATACTCTCTTGGCTTGAGAGTATTTTCAAATCCATTGTTCACAATAGTGGCTCTAGAAACGTTTTGGGGTTGTGAGGATATTTATAATCGAGTTTGAGGTTAATATAGTTATGACAATAAATAAACACGTTACGCGTTTTATTTTTTTCATTAACTCTTATTGAAAACCCCCCTGTCGTATCATTAATTCCTTGACATGCGCCCACACTGATTATAATAAAAATCATTTTAATAAAACAATATTATATCCTCAAAATACCAACTGGAAAACTACATGGAGTTTAATAATTAAAACACAGTGCGTACATGTTTTCCATAAAACTACACGACATGTATATTGAATATACATGGTGCATACTTTTATTTTCCATTTTTCTCCATCACATTAATTAGACCTTGAGTAATGAATTTTTATTTCATAAATAAATGTAACTTATTTCCTCGCTAATATATATATTATTTCACCCACAATATATTCTCTCGAATAACTAGTGTCGAAATAAATGTGATCTGGAATCCTTAAATAATTATTAAATGATAGTCAGGAATAATATTTATTTAACTTGATAAATTAATATTTACCTGAGATACATGGACACACTCCGTGTGTGACCCTCTAGGATTTTTTCTCAGTGGCATTAGGTAGAGCTTGCCTAAAGTCCAAGATTAGCGTCTAGCAACACGCCAAGGAACCCATAGAGAAAGAAGTTAACAACTCAATGACGTGTCACCTCCTACTAACACTTACTGTGTAATATAATTCCTTTGTCTCGATATCTCTATTCAAGAGGGTTTCATTCTAGTGCAATCAACCCATGTGCTCGATTATTCTCTCTTTGACTTCCCAAAATTGAACTCGCACATACCTTACAATGGCAATGGATTTATTTAGGCTATATAAATTCCATCAAAGGGCCTGTGATATCTACTTCCATTATGGAACAGAAGGGACAAATCCTTTCTCGCATTATCTATTAATGTAGTATTACTCGTGATGCACCCAACATATCCTACATCACTGCGAACCATGTGTCATCATAGTTTTCGTCAATACATCTAATTTTGTATGTTGTAATACCCCTTAATAATAATATTAAAGTCTAAGGACCAATACACAAGTCTGTAGATATGAACCTCCAATGTCACTATGAAATTTGTATTTCCAACTGGCAGGTCTCGTTCTCATAATATCCTCATATATATTACCAAGGGTGCACACCATGAGAAGGTGACTCAATGTTTTATGATTCCTCGCCCCTAATAACCTGTATTATTTGCGTCCCTCAAATAACATCATCCGACCATAGAACATATATTCAAGAATAGTGTTATGGAACTTCTGGGTTCTCATCATAGTAGGGATCCTCTATAACCCTTTAATGCAATAGTTGTCCTTAGGACATTATCACATGCATTGTTACACAGAAGAACAATCAAGATGTGATAAAGATTTTATTAATGAATAATGTACAAAGTAGTTGGTTCTAGACCACCAACTCCAACAAACTACCACATGGACTAGATCCAACTACTAACATCCTTTAACCCGAATGATCTCACATGATATTCATGCTTCTTCTCAAATAGGACTTTAGTAATGGGGTCCACCACGTTCTCTTCCATGGACACTCTTCTCACATAAACTTCACCCATCTGATATAAATTTCTCAAGAGATGATACTTTCAGAGTATGTTCATTGTCTGTGGATGTGACCTTGGTTCTTTTTCAAGTGCCACCGCTGTAGTATTATCACAATACAATGTAATGGAATCTTTTCTACTAGGCACCGCATCAAGATCCTGGACAATGATCTGACTCCAGATGGCTTCATTGGCTACATCAGAAGCTGCTATATATTCGGACTCCGCTGTAGAATCGGTGACAACTGGCCACGTTGAACTCTTCCAGCTCACAGCTCCTCCTTTGAGACAGAAAACATATCCAGATTGTGACTTCAAATCATTTCGATCTGTCTGAAAACCACCATCAGCATAACCTCTGATGATAACCTCCTTGTCTCCTCTATACACCAGGAACACATCCTTAGTTCTTCTCAGATACTTAAGGATAGTCTTAACATCAGTGCAATGCCTTTCTCCTGGATCAGCTTGATATCTTCTTACCATGGTTAGTGCATAGGCAAAATCAAGCCTGGTACATAACATAGCATACATGATGGATCCTATAGCCGACTTGTATGAGATCTTACTCATTATATCTTTCTCTTGTTTTGCCTATGGACACATTTTCTTAGAAAGTTGTGGGCCATGTGACACTGGAACCAATCCCCTCTTGGATTGTTCCATACTAAATCTCTTTAGTATCTGGTCAATGTATATACCCTGACATAGTCCATTCAGCCTTTTGGATCTATCACTAATGATCTTTATCCCTAGAATATAGGCTACTTCTCCTAAGTCCATCATTGAGAAACACTTGTTCAACCAGTCCTTAACTGACTGTAAGACTGGTACATCTTTTCCAATAAGTAATATGTTGTCAACATATACTTCTAGGATAACGATCACATTCCCATTAAACCTCTTATAAACTCATGGATCACATCCATTCGTAATGAAACCAAAATCTGTTATGGCTTCATCAAATCAAATGTTCCATTACCTGGATGCTTGCTTCAATCCATAAATGGATTTCTGAAACTTGCAAACCCTTTTGGCTTCACCTTGTGTCACAATCCCTTCTGGTTGTTTCATGTAGACATCTTACTGAATGTTCCCATTATGGAATGATGATTTTACATCCATTTTCCAAATCTGGTAGTCATAGTATGCTGGTATGCGAAGTATAATTCTTATGGATTAAAACATGGAAACTGGCGAGAAGGTTTTATCATAGTCAATTCCTTGATGCCGTCTGAATCCTTTAGCCTCTATCCATGCTTTATAGGTGCTTAATTGACCTTCCATGTCATGTTTTCTCTTGAATACCCATTTTCATCCAACATGATTTACATCAACCAGCTCATTGACCGTAACCCATACATGGGTCTGATACATGGAATCCATATCATAATTCATAGCTTCTTAGCCATCTTGCAGCTTATAAGATTTCTACTACTTCCATGTAGGAGATAGGTTCATCATTGTACAACAATAATGATTCAACATTCTCTGTGACTAGGAAACCAAATCTCTCTGGTTACCTTACCTCTCTTGAGCTCCTACGCTGTACTTGTGTTTCTAGAACCTCTTCTAGGGGGTCCTCTGGAACTTGTTCCCATACCAAATCATGTGTATCTTGAGCATCAACTTAGTCGAAGTCAATCTTTCTCCCACTATCCTTTTTGAGGATGTGCTCCCTATCAAGAATGATGTATTTTCTGGAGACATTCACTTTCTTATCCTGAGGGTTATATAGGTAATATCCTTTCGTTTCCTTAGGATATCTTATAATGATACACGTTGTTCCCCGGGGTACTAGTTTTTTGCGTGAGAAGGCCTTAACAAATGCCTCGCATCCCCACACATGTGTATGAGAAAAAAATGGTTTTCTATCCATTCCATAACACATAGGGAATTCCATTTTACGCCTTAGTTGGTACTCGGATTAATGTGTATTCTGCAGTTTTTAATACATATCCCCAAAAGGGTAATGGATGATCTGATTAACTCATCATCGACGTCACCTTGTCCAATAAGGTGCAGTTTCTCCTTTCACTAACATCGTTCCACTGTGGTGTATAAGGAGGAGTGAGCTGAGATAGAATCCCAGACTCCCGTAGAAGATCTATGAACTCTTGGTTCAGATATTCTCCACCTCAATCCAATCGATGTTTCTTTATCTTCTTACCAAGCTGATTTTCTACTTTATTCATGAATTCCTTAAATTTCTCTATGTCTTTTGACATATACCTAATTAAGTAGACAAATCTGTATCTACTCAAATCATCAGTAAAAGTAATGAAGTAATAATATCCACCTCTAGATTCTACTGGAAATGGTCCACATACATCCATGTGTACCAATCCTAGAAGCTCTATGGCCCTTTCACCCTATCCACAAAAAGGCAGCCGGTTCATTTTACCTTGTAAACAAGAGTGACATCTAACAAGTGGTTTTAGCTCAGTAGAGTCTAAATAGCCATCTTGGCAAAGCTTTGTCATGTACTCCTCGTTTACATGACCAAGGCTGTGATGCCACAAATGGGTAATGTATGAGTCATGTGAGTTTGTTTCATTATCGATTGCCAACAATTGTTTTTCATAATTTAATTCATACAAACCATTATTCAAATGTTCCATACCATAACATATGTTGTTATTATAAAAGAGACAACCCTTTTTTCCAAAAATGATAACAAATCCGTCCATATCCAAACAAGATTCAGAAATTATGTTCTTGGTAACCCTAGGCACAAAATAATAGTTTTGTAAAACCAAAATCATGCAAGTTGGTAATGAGAGGTGATAATCGCCAATATCCAACACAGCCAACCTTGTGCTATTGGTAGCTCAAAGTTCCACCTCTCCTTTGGCGATCTTTCTAAATTACTTGTTTTCTCAATTTGAATAAATTGGTGATCCCCAGAAACTATATCTAATACCCAATGTGTATAAATAGAAAGATTTCACTCGTTAAAAAATGAACCTTATGCATCCCTATGCTTCTGGGTGTAGTTACTCTTCCAGTGGCCCTATTTTCCACATGAAAAACATGCTACCTCTCGTTCCTTGCCCTACCTCTCGATATTCCCCTTCTTAGAGGGACGATGCTCGGGGCTTTAGACCATTTATAAGCCTTTTTCACCTTTTCCTTGTCCTCCCTTTTCTTGTTTACCATTAGGACCAAAGGTTTTTCATGCCCCATGTCCTTATCTACCTGGAGAATCAAGCTCAGAATCTCTGATAGACTCTTCTCGATGTCGATCCTGTTATAATTGACAATAATTCTAGAGAAGGTATTTGGAAGTGATGGTAGGATGAGATCTGTATGCAACTCATCCGAAAATTTAATCCCTAAGATGTCCAGGAGTCCAATGTAGCCAATAAGCTTGACTAAATGAGGCCTAGCTGGCACAGACTCTACATGCATAATTGTAAACAAAGCTTTGGAGATCTCAAACATCTCCTTTATCACCTTCTCTTGGTAGATATCCTTAAGGTGAGACATCTTTCTATACACGTCCATGTTTTCATGTTGCTTCAAGAGATCATTGGATAATGCCCGATAGCATGAAACACTGGACATCTGTGGCATCATCCATATGTTTCATATAGAGAGATAATTTCTCATCACTGGCCTCTTTCCCAGGCGCAACAGGAATAGGCTCTTCCAGCACATACAATTTCCTTTCATGGCGAAGGACAACATGTAAATGCCTTCGCCACTCTTGGATATTGGTGGTGGTGAGAATGTTTTCCTTCTCGACTATGGTTTGCAATGATATGTTTGAAGTCAGTTTCTCGTCGTTTCTACAAATTAAGATGAGAAATGGTTTAGTAATTTATTATAAAACTGAGCAAAATAAATTAATTAATACCTATTAGTCTCCCACTATTTTATCAAAATAAAATAGCCCTCACTATTGATTTCGTAATATTCTATTGCCAGAATATTTTAGTGGCAATGATCTATATTACCCTTCGCATTACCCCATATAGGGTTAGTGAAGAAACATGAAGGGTTTTAGGTAGGCATTCCAAATTCCAACTGCATTAACTCATGGCTCCTTGATCCATTGAGTGGACTCCCCAATTCTGAAGTACCTTTTATTTTGGATTTACTCAACCTTTGCTACTTGGACACACCAAGTCCTGCCGTGGAAGTCAACCCTTAATACGAACCATGTCAAGTCAACCCAAAACCTTGAATTATAATTCCCCGATAATTGAAATCACCCCAACTAGGGTTGTTCAAGTACTTTGAACTATGGTTTGATTCTAACCGATATTAAGGAAGGCTATAAAGACTTAATATTTCTTTTCAAGAATTTTATCCTTATACGTAAATTTCCATTTTATTATCTTTGTTTACATTCTTGTTAATATTAAGTGGGATATACTTAAGTGATAAACCATGTCTAAAATAATATTTACGTATAAGAAGATTTTATTTTAGTTCTATCTTGCATGCTCGTTTAATTCATTAATTGTGTGATCGTGACAATGAACCCACAATAAATAAACCCAGAAACTGACAGAAATAAAATAAATGGTATGATCATGAGATTTTTCTATTGGTTATTTTATCTTTCGGTTGATAAACTAACCAAAGACATATGGTAGAAACACCTTAAACCGTTTGGGTTCATGTTTATAGCTTTCCACCTGTCCACCTTTGTATCTCCTTAGATTGGTTTCACCTAGTCTTCTGACTTGAGCCGCCTCCACTAGCTTTGGATCTCCATCCATTACATATGCATTTATCTCACACGCATGTGAGGGGTTAAAGGGGGTTTTTATATAAAATAATCCTTGGGCGTGCAGACCCTGCATATTAATGGTGAGATGGCTTGCATGCCAAAAAATTTAATATAAATAAATAAATTAAATGAAACTATTCACATACAAAGGTCTCAGTCTAGATCATGATTATCCATACATGCAATGATATTTACGCATAAATAAAACTAGCATTCAATTCTTTAATCATTATTGTTTAAGATAAATCACACTTGAATTAATTAATTATCTTTAATTAATCAATTCTTTTATCGTAAAACCTTTTATTGGAACATCCTTTGAGATTCCTATAAAACAGATTTTGAAACAAATAAATTCATTTAAAATTATCCTTGTACATAACTTGTACATTGGAGGAAACCCGGTGAATTCTCATTTATTACGCATATGTAAAATTAAACATATATATATAAAACACATATCACGTGTTATGCATCATCTTTACGCTTGAACCATGGTACACGCCTCCAGGGTTTGTATAATATAATAATAAATTTTAATAAATATGTATAATATGGGTAAGTACACGGCGTGTAGTTCCAACTACACGGCATGTACTTTTCATCACCATCCATCTGATGTACAGGCCTAGGGACAGGACGTGTTAATGTACTTCGGAAATTTTTGGAGTACACGACATGTTCTGTGGGACACACGCCATGTAGTTTCCACGTTACACGGTTTTCAGTCGGGCAAGCCGTGTACGGGGTACACGGACCAACCCTAACCCTAAGGGACTACACACCATGTTCATTGGACCACACGGCGTGTGATTAGAAAACCTTGGGCCACATGTTTCTGGTCAACAAATGGTGTCTTAAATTTTTAGAAAGAATCCAATACATGGCCTGATTTGGAAGATCATTCAATGCATTGAACCTAGACTACACAGTGTGTACATCCGAATACACACCGTGTATTATGGTTTAGTACGTCCAGAAACGTTTAGATCTTCTGGATGAGTTCCTCAATTTTATTTTAATCAAAATTAAAAGAAAAAATCTTTTCTCTGAGGTGAACGATACACGAGGGAGGAGGAATAGATCTCGAGATTCAGATTTCTAGAAAGATTAAACAATAATTGAAATAACTAAATCATTAAATTCATAAATCACCGACAAAAAAATAATAATTATAATCAACGATATGACTGCTTTGATACCACTTGTAGGTTCTGGGCGCAGTGGAAGCGCATTGGTGGGTTTACCCAACATTAATTTTTTTTTTAAACAACGTTCAATCCGAGATCTATCATGATATAAATTGTCGGATCTTCAGAATGGAATGAAGAACGGAAAAGAAAAGAAGAGTCCCAGAACCATTGAGATAGGATCATCATATGTTGGTTATAACTAATTATATGAATTCACAAGAATTACCTCGGTGGAATTATTTCTTCGTCGATGTCTCCAGTCACGATCCTACGATCCATTGTGGAGTCATGGAATCCAAGTATAGGATTCCTCTAGCGGTGATCCACATGTTATCCACGTATCGTTGGACGTCCTTGAAGGGATATCTGGGTTCTAGCATGAAATAAACTTTTCTTGCGATGTCCGCCTTCGACTGCCTTGATCTAGTGTAGGATCTCTCTCTCACTATAAGAGGGTGTTCTTGGTGGAAAGGTAATTTTCTCGTGGCTTGAGAGTATTTCCAAATTAATTGTGCACAACACTGGCTTTGGAAAAGTGTTGCAGTTGTGAGGATAATTATAATTGGGTTTGAGGTTAATAGAGTTATGAAATTAAATAAACTTGTTACACGTTTTATTTATTTCATTTACTCTTACTAAAACCCCCATGTCGAATCATTAATTCCTTTACATGCACCCACGATGATTATACTAAATATCATATAATAAAACAATATTATATCCTCAAAATTCCAACTAGAAAACTACACGACGTGTAATAATTAATAAACGGCGTGTATATGTAATATACACGATGTGTACTTTTATTTTCCATTTTTCTCCACCACATTTATTAGACCTTGAGTAATGGATATTTATTTCATACAGAAATTTAACTACATTTTCTCTAATAAATATATTATTTCACCCGCAATATATTCTATCGAATAACTAGTGTCGAAATAAATGAGATCAGGCATCCTTAAATAATTATTAAACCGCAGTCGGGAATAATATTTATTTAACTTGTTAAATTAATATTTAACTGAGATACATGGACACAATTAGTGTTTGACCCTCTAGGCATCTTTCTTAGTGGAATTAGGTGGAGCCTGCCTAAATTCCAAGGATAGAATCTATAAACACACCGAGGCACCCATAGAGAAAGAATTTAATGCCACAATGATGTGTCACCTCATACGAATGCTTACCATGTAATATAATCCCTTTTAATTGATATATCTAATCAAGCCGGTTGCATGCTAGTGCCATCAACCCATGTGCTCGATTATTGTTTCATTGATTTCCCGGAATTGAACTCACCCAAACCATACCATGGCCATAGATTTATTTAGGCCATATCAATTCCAACAAATGTCCTCAGATATCTAATTCTGGTATGGAATATAAGGGAAGAATTATTTCTCACATTATCTATTAGTGCAGTATTACTCGTGATGCACCCAACGTATCCTACCTCGCTGCGAATAGTGTGTCGTCACAGTTTTCATCAATACATCTAAGTGCTCAAGTTTTAGTACCCATTAATAATAATCACAAAGTATAAGGACTAATACACACGTCCATATATAGGAATCTCCCATGACACTATGAAATGCGGATTTCCAAATGGAGGGTCTCATTCTCAAAATATCCTCCATGATAATACTAATGGCGCACACCATGAGAAGGTGCCTCAAATATTTTTGAGTTCTCACCCCTAATGTCCTGTATTATTTGTTTCCCTCAAATAACATCATCCGGACATAGAACATATATTCAAGAACAGTGTCATGGAACTTCTGGGTTTTCATCATAGCAGGGATCTGCTATGACACTTTAATGCAACATTTGTCCTTAAAACATTATCACATGCATTGTTATGTAGAAGAACAATCAAGATGTGATAAGGCCTTCATTAATGACTAAACTACAAAGTAGTTGGTTCTAGACCACCAAATCTAACAGGAGAAACCAGAGGAGAAAGATATGATCATGAAGTATCAACCAACTTTACTTAGGGATATGCACATACATATACCTAAGTCATTAATCATTGTTCGACTCCAACTCTCGAGCCCAAGCACAACCCAGTCCATATTGGAAAGAAGTCAGTCACGACTATGATATTGATTGAAAGTATAGACTCATCTCACACAGGTATACATATTTCATATATTGATTGAGATGATCATATGTAGTCACTAATTCATCTAAGTTGTCAGACCCACACATGATTTAAGACTAGCTAAGCTCTTGGACCCACATAGGAAACAAGACCAGCTACTCTTTCGGACCCAAAAAGGATACTAGTACAGAGGTCAAACTGTCGGACCCACGTAAGATACAAGAACATTATTCATCACTGTCGAACCCACAGATGATTCCAGTATAGTAGTCATCACTATCGAACCCACAATGGATTCCAGTATAGTAGTTTTCACTTTAGAACCCACAGAGGATTCCAGCACAGTAGTCGACGCAGTCGCATCCAGCTCTAGGGTTCCCGCACACAGCACACTCGATTCCATGAGGGTCTGATCCTCGAGAAAAAGGGGGGTTGATATAATAACTATCTTGAATTACTGAGTTTATGTATTCCAAAGTTCCGTCTAGTCAAAAGAAACCCAACGTGACAGACAGTGCGTCAATCGGACGCCCGGTCTCAGAGTTATTGGCTTTTCCGTTCCAGGGTCCCGATTGGAATTATACTCGTTCCAAACCTAGCCATTTTTTAAAGTCTAACGATACTCACATAGAGAATCACAAAAGTACCGCTTCATTGCGACTATCCCAGTGCCGAACACGGCGCATAGATCAGACGCGTGGTCTTTATGTTATTCACGTTTAAGTGAAACGAGGCCAACCCATCAAACCTAGTGGGCTGGAGGGTTGGCCCGACCTGGTTCAGCAGGTCTGACCCTGCTGGGGGACGGCCCGCCCGATGGAGTGTGGCCCGACCCGGTGGGGTGCGGCCTAGCCCGGCGACATGCGGCCCGACCCGGAGGTGTGTGGGCTGGCCCAGAGGGGCGCGGCCTAGCCCCTGGCTAGCTGATCGCAGCGAGGGGTGAGGCCCCTAGGTTTTCTAAACCGTCGGCACTAAGTGGTTCCGCCCCTACTGTCTGCCCGGCCGAAGCCGTTCAGTCTTCACCGGCACAAGCAGCCCGCACAACGGGCTGCTATCCTCCCACGTGGCACCTGCAGGTGCCACGTCCTCCTTCAACCCTGTTGGAAGAAGGCTGGCTGGTTCACTGATGAAGCGGCTCATGGAGTATGGGTCGTGGCCATCCGGCAGCGCGGCGCCATGGAGTTATTGTAGTCCTCCAGCCCGGTCGGCTATGGTCAGCTAGTTCATCAAGTAGGCGGCCCACAGATGCGTCCTCTCCTCCTCAATGTGGCACCTACGGGTGCCGCAGATTGCCAACCCGTCAGGCTATGGCCAGCCGGTTCTTCTGCCTGAGCAGCCTACGGTTGCAGGCCACTATTTTCCTCTAAGCGGCCAATGTGCGTCATCCGTTTCCATCTCCACCTCTGATCGTCGTCGCAAAAAAAAACAAAAATTTTCCGAGGGTCACCGGGTCGTGTTTGTTTAGCCCGCACCCTCTACGTTTAGCGATATCAAATGGTCATTGATGATCACATTAATTCATCAACGACAATGGAATAATTTTATTAAAATAAAATTATACAAACCGCCTACCTTGATTTCAAGAACTGTGCACATCAACGAACCGTGGAAGACGAGCGACGCAGAGGTTGGGCGTCGCAGATTACAGACATTGATTCCGTTGAAGTTAGGGTTTGTTCGAAGAGAAAGCGTCGATGGAAAAGTCCATTGAGTTCTTCTTCAGGGTTGTTCTTCGTTGAACAATGGTGTTCTTCATCGGTGAGGAACACCTTTCTTCTATTTCTCCAGAATCTCTCCCCAACAAAATATTTTCCATGGAAAATATTATAACAAGGCTCATGAACTTTAATAGAATTAACATGAAATTAAAATTGATTCAAAAGAAAGAGGTTCCAATTAATTAATGAAGATATTAATTAGATGGGTTGGCATAATTAATAAAGAACAGAGGTGAAAAGATTAGAAATTCAAAGAGAGGAGGTGGGGATTTTAAAGAGTTAATAAGGGGTGTTTTATGGGAGTTTAAGGGGTTACACTGTTGTGTGGGCCCCACACACATTATCCTATCATGGGAGGTTATGTGGGTGTGGGACCCACCTATAATTTCCCCTTATAGGAAATAACCACAAATTAATAAGATAAAGAAATGTGTACACTTAAAGTAACAAAACAATTTTATTTTAATTTGTTACGAATCCCCAAATTAAAACATCAAATCTCGACCAAACAGAACCATGATAATGGTATCCTTAAGCAAATACCGGTGATTTGAGTTCACCGGTGCAATCCGATTTTGATTCCGAGCACCAGTTCAGAATTTTGAAAATCCCGCTCGAACGTTCACTGAACATACCCAAACAAAATTTCAGAAATTGATTACGGGCACACCGGGCCTCGGAATCAGGCACCGTCAGAAATCACGGAATAATAAAATTCCAAAGTATTAAAAAAACTTTTCCTTGGAATTTCCAGTTCTTAAAAAATTCCATGGTTTACCTCCATTGAGAGAGGTGGAGTTCACTATCGATCAATTTCCTTGAGCTGCACCAGTAACGATTCCTCTTTGCAGGATGGCTATAATGGAGTTTCAAGAGCTCAAGAGGAAATATATGACTTGGAGGAAAAAGGATTAATATGAACCAATACTTCTTCATGGGGTTCATTGGACCTATTTGGGAAAAAGGTAGACAATACTCTTAGGCTATGCGTGGAGTATCAGAAATTGAACCAATTGACGTTTTAGAACCCTTATCCGTTATTAAAAATAGATAATATCTTTGAACTTCTCTTTAGTGTTTGGGTTTTCTCAATGATAAATCTAAGATCCGATTATAATCAATTGTGTGTTAGATCATCATACATACCTCACACAAGGTTTCATAGACGTTATAGTGTTTACAGGTATATGGTTATGAAATTCGTTCTGATGAACATTCCAATGATTTTCATGGAGTTGATAAACCATGTGTTCCATCCTTACCTTGAATCATTTGTTATGGTTTTCATTGATGATATAATGGATTATTATCAAAATTGACATGACCATGGAAAACATATTGAGACCTTATTGAGTATTTTCTGAGAGCATAAGTTATATTCTATGATCACATGGTCCCACTTGTAGATGGATCAGATTCACTTCCTAGATATCATTATTTTAGAGACAACATTATAAGTAGCTCTAGAGAAGATGAGAGTTGTAGTTTCCTGGGAGCATCCCAAGAACATATTTTATATGCAGATGTTCCTAGGGCTGGCTAGTTATTATTGGTGTTTTACATAGG
Source organism: Viscum album (assembly GCA_963277665.1). Taxonomy (NCBI): domain Eukaryota; kingdom Viridiplantae; phylum Streptophyta; class Magnoliopsida; order Santalales; family Viscaceae; genus Viscum; species Viscum album. Next base: position 1,436,097,681 of record OY728141.1, read on the forward strand.
GCATCTCATGTTTAGAAACGGCGTTGATGAGATGGACTAAAAAGGGTGTGAATAATGCATGGAAATATTATATCAAGACAACCCTTCAGGAGTAGAATGGGAGATTAAAATTAGCACTGAAACAGATTTCTCCGGAACTAGGAATTAGTTACACTATTTATTGCGACTCATCAGGTATCATTCTATGTAAAAAATCTTATTCAGGGGGAAGAAGTCATTGTTTATGGGTCTTTGTAGGTGAGGCCACATGAGAAGAATTATCCAACACATGATATCTAGTTGGCTGTGGTTGTTCATGCTTTTAATTATTGGAGACATTACTTACATGGAGAGTATTTTATGGTGTAAACAAACCAAAAAATCATCAAGTACATATTTACATAGTGTGACCTAAATCTGAAGAAGTGAAGGTGGGTGGAATACCACTAGTATTTTGGAATCGATCATGAATACCTGCATAGTAAAGGAAATGAAGTGGCTTATATATTTTGAAAGAGGATTGAAGAGAAAGATTTTCAATAGGCCAGTAGTGAGATGAAGTTCATATATTTTTTGTCTAAGATAATGATGGAGGTGCAAACTTTTAAGCGGCATACATTTCATTCATCTTTAGATATTACCTCTACTCTATTGGATTGAGTGTGGATGTGGTAGAAATAAGATTCTGATGGCCAAATTATATGGGAGTGTGTATTGTATGAGGACCCTCCTCCTGGTTGGGCTGTAGGCAAGGATGAATTACTCTAGTAACATAGTCACGTATGGGTTTTGGAAAAAATGAAAAATTATTTGACACATGATTTTCATGCTTTATCTTGGTAAGTGCATACTGCTGTGCCCAATATGTATCCGTATTTACATCGTTAGAATTGTTGGCCATGTATGAAAAGATAAGTAGCTAGTTTTTTTCATGATATGTTCAACATGTCTGCATGTGAATGTAGAAAACCGGTGACAATCTGGACTTTTACGTTATCTACCCATTCTGTAATGGAAGTGGGATTGTGTTATGATGGATTTAGTGATTGGTTTACCAATGTCACCTCATGTTAAATATTTCATGTGGGTTATTATCAATAGACTCATTATTGTTTCATATTTCATGCCGATCAGGTAAAATTTCAGTGTTGAAGAGCTTGGGAGTTTATATTTGTGATATTTTATGTTTTAATGGGGTCCCACATTCTATCATTTTAGATAGGATTGTATGGCTTACATGTCATATTTTTCAAGGGTGATAGAGGGAGCTGGGTAAAAATGTGATATTGATAATGGAATACCACCCTCATACAGATGGCCAGTTAGAGTGAATGATTCAGGTTCTTGGGGATATGATGTTGTCATGCCTCCTAGATTTATGGGGTTATTGGCATAGGCACATACCCCAAGTGGAGGTCATCTATAATAATTGCTTTAATGCCACTATTCAAAATGGATCCATATAAGGAATTAAACAGTAGATGATGTAGATCACCCCTATGTTTGTTGGTGATAGAAGATGCAACTATGGTTGGAAATAATTTTTATAGGAGACCACAAAACTAGTTTAGTTGATTTGGAAGTAGTTGGTTACTGCATAGTCTCAGATGAAATCTTATGCACATTTTGATAGACTACATCTAGGGTTTTGAGGATGGGGATCATGTTTTCGATGTATTTCACTAAGTCTAGAACACAAGGGATTATAGATATAGGCCACACATTCTCCAAGGTATCTTGGTCCATTTGGGATTCTAGAGAGGGTTTGTGCGGTTTCCTATCTGTTGTAATTACCTTAGATGTACTAGGCTACGCATGATGTATGATCTAAAAAGTGTATGTAGATGCTCAATTACAAGAGGGGGGTGAATTGTAATATTAAAAAAACTTATTTCTCACCTTATAGAAAACTATGTTTTAAAAAGTTAAACCAGGTAAATTAACAAACCCTAAAATAGTTCTATGAGAAAAACCTTCTTAGGTTCCAAAAGTATGGTTCCAGAAATAAAACATAAGAAAATATTTCATAGGTAAATATTATACATTAAAGATTATAGAATCATACTTATTAGAGTAAATATAAGTATAAGAATGTATAATAAATTTATAATTTTCTTCTTTTATCACAATATAGTATAAATAAACACATGAAATAAAAAAATGTATCAACTAGGAAATATTTTCTCCCAAATAGTAGGTTATGTAACAACATTAGATAAAGGTCCCTTAATTTATACTTTCATGAAATTCTATAATACCCACACCATCATACTCTCTTGATTGGAATATCAGAATTTGTCTTGATATCCCCATAATCCCTCGATCTTTAATGTAATCGGAACCTCTGTCTTCCTATCCCTAGAATCCCTCGACTGTACTCAGTAACAATCGGAGTCGCATGAAGCAGGCAGAACAAGATGTTTAGAATGAACAAATCATTAGATTATCTCTCTCTATAAATTAATTCACATCATGTTGTCTCTCGTTTGATGGAACGGTTTTGAACTCATTCAAATATGATCTTATTTATATGAAAAACCTGAATGGTCCACTCCCTCCTCCAACGTTCATATTTTTCTTGAATTTCATAGGGACTTGAACACATGTTACTCATCCAACAATTAGTTAGAAACAGATTGCACGACATCACTTAATAATTACAAAATAATGGGGATGAATAAATGAATTATATAAACTAATTATTAATATCCATAGTCTATAGAAAAATATAATTCATAACTTAATCATAAAAACAATCAGTTTCTATAAAAAATGGAAGTTCAGATTTTGTTTCTCAAAGAGTTCAGAATATTAATTCTCAAGATTCTAGAGTATGAATTCTAATGAGTTTTGAGTTTTAATTTTGAGGAATTAGGTGTTTTGATTCCAAGGAATTTTGAGTCAAAATGATAAGGAATTCAGAGTTTAAATTTAGAGGAATTCAAAGTCTAAATTTGGAGGAAATCAGAGTCTGAATTTTGAGGAATTCAGAATTTTAATTTCAATGAATTTGGAATCGGATTTTCCAAAATATAGAATTGGTATTTTAGATAATTAGAAATATGAATTTTATATACTTCATAATCAGAATTAAAATGAATTTAGAATCTAAATTTCAGATAAATTGAAATTTTAATTTTAGAGAATTTGGAATCTAAATTTATGAGAATTCAAAATCTAAATTTCAGAGAATTCAGAAACTAAATTTCATAAAATTCAGAGTCTTAAAATATAACACTCTTTATCCAAGGAACTATAACATTTTGAGGATTTAGATATGAATCTGAATTTTAAATTTAGTAGTAAAATTAGTTTCATTATGAGAAATTATAATACGTGAAAATGAAAATAATGGAAAGGGTAAATATTTCCATGGATAAGGGAAATATTCCATAATAAAATAGTTCTAAGGTAATGTTAATTTTCCATATGATGAATTTTTTGTGATTTTAAAAAAATATAAGTATGGAAAATTCATATGTAAACCATTTTGATTGAACATTGTCCTGCTTTTTGGAAAGCACAAATATCGTTTCGAAAAAGAATACGAGGACTAATAATTTTCTTTATAAACATTAATGAAAAAATATATATCGCTTTACTTATGAATCATGATAAATATAACTAACATCCCCTTATGTTTTGAAATCCCTAAGGTTCATATTCTTTACTTCTTTAGAGAGATTTTAATTTCTCTTCCATACGAAAGGATTATTTAAGTAAGACCCCCCTTAGTTAAACTCCCCCTTAATTAGGGAATTATATTCTTTATAAATATTATTATTTTGTCATTGTTTTCACACCATTTGTTATTTTCAAAAAACAATTAGATATACTAAAAAATAAATGGTAGTTAAAAGATTATAACTATACATAATAAAACAGATAAAGGACAATAATATTTTTCATTATGATTGGAAATATTACTATATGGAATAATAAAAGAAGATCATAATTTATAATAAAATTTATTTAACCATGTTTTCCGTCAGCTTGATATTCATCACGATAGTCTTATACTTTATAAGATCATTATGATCTTCCTCAAACCATTTGATTAGTTGTTCATAATCATGGTTTTTCTTTTACAGAGCATTGATTTTCTCTTCCTCATATTTACAGATTTTTTCTTAAGACTTCAGTATCTATTCATCCCGATTGAACTTTTCTTCAACTAAATTCCCTTACACCTTTATCAATTCAAATTTATAGAAAAAAAATTTTACGTTCAATTCAGATCATTATCTTCTAGATTTCGGGCTACTTTTCAAGGGTCGACTTCTATGTACAAAAAGTTGTAATGTTTTTTTATAGAATCATACTTGTTGAGGGAATACTCCACTGAGCCTTGGAATTAATCAATAATCCTTGAGTCTTCAATTGTTATTTTATAACATTTTGTAATTTATTTACATGATCTCTTATGGGCATCATTACCGATAGTAAATTATTAGAAATCTTCCACAAGCTTGATGAAAATTTCAATGAGCATGATTATAGAATATATCTTCTCATTGAAATAATGTTGAAGCATCTAAAACTTCGAATCAGTCATAGAAAATGGGGAATAGTGATTACTAACTTATTTAGAGACTATAACACAAAACCCTGACCCATGGAAGATGATTTAGAATCTGATTCCCTTGTAGGGGATGATTCATTTTCTAGCACTACATCTTTCCTCTTGGATGATCCACTATAATATTTTTTGACAACCAAATATTTCTTATGGGTCTCAAAAAAAACTATTTTCCTTTGTATACCTTGCTAATAGTCTTCATATTCTTTGGAGTTTAATTCTCACAATCTGTGAATTGAACTATTTTATCTTCATCAACCTTTTACTTCTCATCATACCACTTTCGATCATTTGGTTCAATGATATCGTAACTGTTGTTTTCATCATCAAAATGTTTGTTATCCTCATTCTGACCCTCATCCTATTTTCCTTATGAAATATTTTCAGTTGATATATCTTAGGAAGTCTGGATTGAATTATTTTTAGAAGTAATTTCCTTTTCATGATATTATTCTACCTTCCTTATCAAATCATAATTCTCATCTCTGTCTTCCTCCTCTTCTTCTTTTACATCCTCTTCTTAAACAATCTATTCCCCCCTTAAGGTTCTAGAATTATGATTTTCTTTCTTGAATTCTATACTGATAATGATTATTTGATAAATGATTCTACCACCTGAGCTATACAGATGATTTCTCAGTATCCTTGAGATGTTTTTGAAAAATCTCAGCTTTTGACATTTTCTTCTCTTGTTTCTTATATTTTTCTAGCTTCTTTTTCTATTGTGTAGTTTTAATCTTCAATGCAATTCCCTCCAAATGATCAAGGTCAAAACTATGATCTCATTATTTCTTATCCTTATTTTTTCCCTACATTCTTTGATATCATCATCATAGAATGTTTTTGGCTTCTTCAGTTTTGGGGTTCTCACTGACTTTCTAGAATTGAAGGATTCTCATTAGTATCAAATTCATTTTTTATTTCTCTTATTCTATGGTATCTTGGATATCCTTACTACTTCTACATTATTTGTAAAATTTTAAATTTGAATTTCTGATAGATCATAAAATAATCTATATTTTCTATTGAAAACAATTTTTATCCCCTTCAATGTTTTATAACTTAGTAATAAAATCATGGTCGTTCATGGCTTAGAGCTACATGGATTTTTTAACGACTCAATTCATAGATATATGATAAAAGATATAATTTTGTGATACATAATGATTTGAGATATGAGAGTTCCATTATTGATACTGGTAATCATTATCAAGATATACTTCACCATTTTTATCTTCCTCATGTTGAAAATAAAATCAACAATCAGATGTCAGTTTTTATTAAAGAGTCATTGACTCCTTTTCTTGGTATTTGAAATCCCTGTAACCATATTTCTAGAATCATGATCTTTGATGAGAGATGGTTTATCTTTAGTGTTTTCACACATTTGAGTCCATGTCACTATATTTCCTTTTCGTTCTCAAATATTCATGACGCATATTTTAACTTATAGTGCTGAAAATCGCTACTCATTCATATGGTACTCCAATGATACTAGCTTCTATTTTGACGGAAATGGAATAGGTTTTACCATTAATATTAAAGAAAATAATCTCTTCCAACTTAATTTAAAAAGATTACTGACTCATAGAACTCAATAAGTAATTATGGGTAAACCATATCCTAAACATTCGGTTTGGATATGAAAAGACTCTCTCATCCATTGATCTAGAAATTTTGCATAATTAGGGATTTAGACTTATTGAAAAATCTCGGATCAACCAACCTATATCTGTATATTTTACATTATGTGATTTCCTGGGATGGAGACATTTTTTATGTATATAGACTTCCAAATACATCCATAGTTTGAGAACACTGAAAAGTGGTACAATATTTTGAAGAGAGGTAGAACTTCAGGACATAAAACATTGAAAACTTATGTGGGATGATATATAGGGGGCCTTTATATAGGAGTTGACATGATGGTTCAAATTCTGGATTTGATCCAATAGTAGAAAATAACATAATATGATCTGAATATTGAGATGAAAGACAATGATGTATTTTTTAGGTTGGACCATTTGAGTTTTTGTGGTAAAAATATGGATTTATGGAAAGTGAATCTGATAGGTATTCTTCAAACAAAATAAAAATACCAAAAAATAAACAAATAAATTACAAATATTTTGATAGGAGATGTAACATTTATATATATTGTAAAATTTTTAGTAAACGAGAATAATAATTATGAGAAAATATTAGATTCAAGAAAATTTTATTAAGGATGGTAAATTTTTTTTTCCATAATATTGTGTTGCAAAAAAAAATTTGTCTACGAAAAAAGATTTGATTACGAAAAAATTTTGGTTATAAAAATTTTTTTTAATAAAAATAATTTTTTTACATAGAAAATGTAACCACCCCTATAAAAAGGACATTCTTAATATAAAAAGATAGGTTTCAAAAAAACATTAATATTGAAGATTACCTTATGGTTATCATTCATAAATTTTTTGAAATGAATTCATTTCTATGAGGGGGTAATGATTTTGTAAAAATATCATCATGTTGACCTTTCGTTCTTATAAATATAATATTGATATATCCTTTAAGTGTGTGATCCCTAAGAATGTGATGCGTAATATCTACATTATTTTCATGAGAGTGATGTGCCTTGATTTTACTTAGGTAAATGGCACAAGTGTTATCACACAATATATTTTTTTGGTAAAGATCATTCCATATTATGTATTTATGTGTTCTATACACAATACATGAGAATAGGAAATTCCTACTGGTAAATATTCATCTGTAGCAGTTGAAAGAAATAATGAGTGTTACTTTATACATGACTGGGAAACTGATGAATCTTTTATTAAATGATAATTTATTGATATAATTTTTTATCCATTCTACATCCACCAAAATCAGCATCATAAAATCTTTTTAAAATGAAATCATTTCCAAAAGTATAGAAAAGTCCAAAATCCATGTTTCACTTAAATAGAAAAACATTCTTTTCACTTCTTTAAATATGATTCCATTGGATTATATAGAATTATTACACATAAGAAAACTAAAAATACTATGTATGGATGACTAGCTGTCAGATATAGTAAACTACCTATCATACCCCTAAATGATGTTTGATCTACAGGTTTCAAAGTGTCATCAAGATCAAGAGAGTTTAAGGTACCGATTGGTGTGATTATACTATTACTATTTTCATATCCATATTTTTTAAGATAATATTTAATATATTCATGTTGTTAAATAAAAGTTCCATATTGTTTTTGAGAAATTATAAAACCTACAAAAAATGTTAACTCACCCATAATACTCATTTAAAACTCAGATTTCATTAGATTCATAAACGAATTAGTCAAATTTTGCTAAGTTGAACCAAATATAATGTCAACAACATAAATTTGTACAATAAAAATATTATTTGTATCTTTTTTTATGAAATGAGTTGGATCATAATTTCCCATAACATAATTTTTTCATAACAAAAATACTATAATTCTATAATACCAGGCACTGGGTGCTTTTTTATGTCCATATAAAGTTTTTTTTATGTTTGAAAACATTTTCAGGATGCTTTATGTTCTCAAAACTAGAAGTTTTTTCAACATAAACATCCTCCTGAACATATCCATTAATGAAAGAATGCTTCATAGCCAATTGAAAAAGTTTGATATTACATAATTCTACAAATAAATGTAAAATGATAACAGATTCATGTCTAGCTATTGGAGCATATGTTTCTTCAATGAAAATTCCCTCTTTTTGATTATATCATTTAGCTACTAATATAGCTTTAAATCTTACTATGATTTTATTTTCATCAAACTAATTTCTAAAGAACCATTTTAATCAAATTATAGATGTTTCCTTAAGCCATTCAAATATGGTCCATACTTTATTTTTTTTAATTCATTTAACTAATCTTTCATGGAATTAGTCCAATCATCATCACCTAAATCTTCTTAAGTTATTTTTGTTTCTAATTGGGAAATAAATGAGTGATATTGTTCATAATTTATTATAGAACTTATATGGATTGATTTACATCACCAGTGATACTATCATTAAGATGATTTTTAAGAAACAACAGATTTTGGTTTTGTAAAACTAGTTCATCAACATAATGTCGAAAATTTTCTGCGGTAAATGCATTTGAAATATTTTCATGAAAATTCTCCTTATTAAAAAATTAATCTATCAAAGGGTGATAATAATTTTTTGAGAACACAATTGAGGATGATGGTTGGGGTTGTTTAAAAAACAAAGGGATCAAATTCATCATATTTTACATGAATTGTTTCTTCAACGATGCAAGTATTTTTATTAAAATCTCCATATGTCTTAGATGTAGTGGAATAGACTAGGAAAATTCTTTCATCAAATTTGGGTGAAATTTTATGTAATTTATCTTTATTATTAAGTATTAATACATTTCAGCCAAATAATTTTAAGTAAAAATGTTTAGGGTTTTCAACCATTCCACAATTCATAAAGGGTTTTGTTATGAAAATGTATGATTAAAACATGTTTTATAGTATAACAAGAAATACTAAAAAAAATTCCCACAAATGTTTAGAAATATAATATTCACTCAACATTATTATAGTTATCTCTTGATTAATTAAATTTCTTCTTTCAAAAAAACTATTTTTGGAGGAGTTCTTGGAGCTAAGTAGTTACGAGTGGTTCCTTTTTTAATACAAAAATTTCAGAATTTTAATTTTGAAATTCTCTTCCCTGATCACTATGAATAATTATTAATAGAATGATTTTCTCAATTTTAATTTGGGATCTAAATTTTTTGAAATATGAAAAATATTCATATTTTTTTCTCTAGAAAATAGACCCATGAAAATCTGGTGTCATCATTAACTATGTCAAATAAATAATATTTTCATACAATATATACAGTTTTTGTTGGTCCAAAAAGTTCCATATGAACTAAGTTTATTGAATCAGATGTTTAGAGTTCAAAAGATTTTTAGAACCTGATATATGTTTCCTTCCATATTGGAAAGCATCAGAAACTATAGAAGAATCAAATTTAAGCACTAGTAGATCCTTAAGAAGTCTTTTCTAGGATATTTTTCATAGGTTCCTATGTTTAAAATGTCATAAAATTATATTCCATAACCAATATTGATCTTCCATTTCACTAAGGCATGGTATATCTTGGATCCTATGGTCTTCTACATTTAGTGTGTATATATTCTCTTACTTATGGGTAGAATGAATATATTCGTCCTCAAAATTGTGTACAAATAAATAATAATTCCTAAAATTAACTAGGTAACCTACATCAAAAAATTGTATTACTCTATTGAGTTGGTTTTTAAGACCTTTAAAAAATAAAACATTTGAAATTATTATTTTTCCAACGATAAAAATGGTAGCTATACCAAAACTTTCTCCCTAAAAAATATCTCTGAAAGTCACTTTTCGTCTTTTCAGCTTGATAGTATTTTAAAAGATGTTTTTTACAAGTCTTATGCTTGGAACATACTCTATCCATGTACAATGTATTGCTGATGGTACATTCTTTTTTTTCATCAAAATAATTGAGTTATAGTTTCAGAATCCAATCATTCCTGGATCTAGTAATGTCATAATGTAATATTTTAGGACGCCACATTTTCAAGGATAAATTAGAATTATGAAAAACTAACGATTGGGTTTTATTTACGAACAATTTCTATCCCAATGGGCACCATAATGACATTTGGTGCCAAAAATAACACTTTGGGGAACAAAATAATTATTAATAAAAATAGGTTTTGAGTGAGTATAGTGAATTCCTGAACTATTACTTAGAGGATGAATATGATAAAACATTCTATAAAATTATATAATTTTTGAGGTAAAATATGATAAATTTTTATTTGTGGAATTTTTTTAGTCTAATGACTAAATTCTAATCTTCAAGGTCATTAATCATCAGAACTGAGTTATTTTTTAAAACACTTTTCTTATAAATAACACGTTCATTATACTTAGATATGTTATCCTTCTCATTATTAACATCCTTATTGTTTATATAAATTTTTTCAAAATAAAATGTTTTATTTTCAAGATCCATTGAACGATTTGTTACTTCTTTGGTTAAAATAGAAATTCGATAATTTTCTTTCTCTAACTAATTTTTTATCTTACAATTATAAATCACAAGATTTTTAGAAAACCTAGAAAATTTGTCATAAGAAGGTAAAAGTTGTATTCATTAGAAGAATATTCTTCATCTGAAGACTTATGCTATTTATCATCATTATAATTTTCTTATAAATATACATAACTAATAGATTTAGCATTGTATACCTTCTCAATTAGATAATGATTTTCAATGGCTAGTTTGTCTAGTATACGAATATTATTATTACTAGAAGATACATAATTTTAAGATTCATTAGATGAGTCATCATCACTGGTACTCCACGTATCATTAGCCTTAAATACATTTTTACCCACAGTCTTGTAAAACATTTTTCTATTTCTCTTAGAATGATTTTCTTTTATATATTTTCTTATGAGTATGAGACAATCTGGCCTAATGTGTTCAACGCTTTTTCATTCATAGAAAGTGTCTTATGAATATTTCTATTCTTTTCTATCTTTATTCTTATATATATATACACTAGGAGACTTTCATTCCCACTATCTTGTTTATCCTTCGAGCTAGATTAGCTAACTTATTTTTAGAGTGTTCACTTTCACTAGACTCAGATAGAGTAGTTACATTCACAGACTTAGATGTTGTAACACTTTTCGGAGTCTTGACTTTGGTAGTAGTAAAGGATACCCATAAATTTCCATTATTCTTCTTATTCATATCTGTATCTCATTTAATTATTGTTTAATGTTTTAAGAGAGTACCAAATAGCTCATCAAGTTTAATTTGAGTAACTTTCCTATTTTCTTGAATGGATATTCTTTTCAATTCCCACTAAATTAGAAAAATATAAATTATCTTTTCCATATTCGCTTTATCATAGAGATATTTCTCTCCCATATATTGAAGACTATTAACGGTGGTCATAGATATTTTTTGCACATTTCAAACTGGTTCCCTATAGGGAAAAATGAATCCATGATATTCAACTCTCAACATAACTATTCTAGTTTCTATCACATTGGAACTCCCAAAATGTGTTACATCAAGTTTCTTCAAGATGAAAATGGATGATTGAAAATAATATATCCGACTATATATATTTCTTGTCATAGAAAACAAAATAGTAATGTGTATCATGTAATTGAGTTGATATTTTTATTTTTCTTGGATTGTGATGTTTTTGACTTCCTTGCCTAGAATTTTTTTTTCACTAGTAAGAATGAAAAATTTATCCCATCCAGTGTTGATAAAAATAGTCTCCATTATATCTCTCATATACTCATTATCATTACCATAAAAAATTGGTGGTCTTGTATGATTAAGGTTATCGATTGAACCCACATTTATTCCTGTCATTCTATAAGAATATACCATTCTAGAAAAATTGTATGTAGTAAATGTTTTTAAAAAAATTAAAAATCATTATGAAAAACATGAACAAAGAATAGTTAGCATCAAGAATTTTGAATTAGGATAAATTTGACAAATAAATCTTATATCTGTGTATAAGTATTTTAAGAAACCTCCTCTAATACCAATAGTAGGATCGAAAAAGTGTATGTAGCTAATCAATTACAAGTGGGTGGTTGGATTGTAATTTTAAAAAATATCATTTTTATTATTAAGGAAAAATATTCTTAACAATGCAAAACACGGTAAATTCAGAAACCCTAAATTAGTTATATAATACAAACATGATTAGGATTCAGAAGTACAGTTCCAAAAATGAAACATAAGAAATGTTTACATAGAAAAATATTCAACCATAAAGAAGATAGAATCTCCCTTATCAGAGTAAATAAATGTATAAGAATTTATACGAAATATATACTTTTCATCCTTTATCAAAATACAGAGGATATAAAAATTGAAAAAAAACAAGTTACATGTAGTAATGAATTTCACCTAAAGAGTAGGGTATCCAACAACATTGGATAAAGGTCCCTTGATTTATACATTCACGAAATTACATCTTAACCACACCAGTGTAATCCCTCTATTAGAATATAAAAATATGTCTAGATATCCCCGGAATCCCTCGATCTTTAAGGTAATCTACAACTCTATCTTTATATCCTTGAAATCCCTCGATTTTACTCAGCAACAATAAGAGTTGTACAAAGCAGGCTGAACATAATGTTTAGAATGCACAAAACATGACAGTATTTCTATAGATAAATCACATCACAACATGTAATATCTATATTTATGTAATGGTTATGAGCTCATTCAAATGAGAATCAATTTATTAGAAAAAAAAATAAACGGTCGGCTTCCTCCTCCAATGGTCATATTTTTTACTTTAATATATGAGGGACCTGTAAATGTGTCACCCATCCAATGGTTAGTTAGAAAAAGATTTCACCACGCCATTTCATACATTCAAAAGCATGTGCGTAGAAAAATGAATTATAATAACTAATTATGAATATCTACAATCGAAGGAAAATTAGAATATGGAATCTAATAATATATACAATAGGATTTTATAAAACATGGATATTCAGAATCATTTTTTTAAAGACTTCAGATTCAGAATTCTATAGATTCCGATGTCTGAATTCTGAGGAATTTAGAGTATGAATTTCAGTGAATTACAGAATCTGAATTATAGAGAAGTTGGAGTCTTAAAATAGAAAACTCTATATCTTGGGAACATTAAGATTTTGTGTTTTTTGATATAAATACAAATTCTGAAATAGTAATAAAATGAGTTTGATTGTGAGAAATTATAAAATGAGACAATGAAAATATTTGTAAGGATAGAAATTTCCTTAGTAAAGGTAAATTTTACATAATAATATAGTTCTTAGGGAAAGGTAAATTTCCATAAGATGAATTTTTTTTGAGTTTCAAAACATAGAATAATGTAAAATTCATATGGAAAACTTTTGGACTCAAAACATGACATATTACATGTTTCGTAGCTATGATGGTACTATTCGGAGCCATCTCGTGCATTTAATCCTGAGGAGGTTGAGTTTCAGGTTGATGAATCCTTTGAGAAGAATCCTATACAATTAATGGATTTTAGCGTGAAGGTTATCTATGGTTAGACCATTTATTTAGTATAGGTGATATGTAATAATGTCCGTGTGTATATCAAAAACAAGGAGAGGGCGGTCGATGTACGTTCATAGTGGCTGGAGCTGTTCTCAGAGATTTATTCACCACCCATTGAAGGGAAATTTGAGGATGAATATCTTTATTGGGGATGTGTGAAATAATGTAGTTCTTCTTTGATGCACAGATCATGAGTTTTCCTTTAATCCTTAGTTTAATTTCTTTAATATGACCTAATGTGGAATGTTTTAGGGCCATGGAATGTATGAATGTTGTTGGGTATTGTTCGAAGCCTGAAACCAAAATTATTTGGGATTTTTAGGGGTTCCATATTATTAGAAGGAAATTGTGTAGGGTAGTCCACATGATTAAGATAACCATGTGAGAGGAGGAAATATAGGCTGCATGGATTTAGGATATTAGGTTGTAGCATCCACATGGCTGTGTGATAGGATTTTATAAATTTCATACTAAGTAAGAGAACTATTAAATGATTACTACATGGTTATTCAAACAATGGTATGTAGTTTTGTGGGTTTTCATTTTTCTTAATGTTATTTGGGCACGATTTTCACACAGTATGAAAAAAAAATTCATGTAAACTATGTCACCGATATATTTTTAGTGAAATATCCATTTTCCTAATTTTTTTAAAATAAATATTATTCTCCCTTCTTCATTGCACATATAGAGAACTATAGGAGAGATCCCACGGAACTTTATTCTTCCTTATCAGATCAATTCCCCATTCTACCTCTGTTTCAACCACTATTCATCTCCTTGGATCTATAACATTATGGGATAAATACTTTTTTAGAAATATTCAATTCTTCTAATTACTGATTGCGCTATCTGGATTCAGGAACTTACTCCATAATATCTTACTCTTTTTCCTCACATCATATTCCACCCCAACCTAGGAGAATCAGATCATGATAATTGATGTGCTACATATCATGATTCTAAGGTAGGTATTCATGTGCTTATCATTGAATGTAAATCTGTATATATATATATATGCCAATGTGTCACAGACCAATTTATGTGGTTTCTAAACCATTAATAAATCATATCTATTGTTTTCTATCATTTTTAGGTAATTAATTTGGAGTTTTAATTCATTTAATGCATTTAAGAGTTATAATAAGGGCCACCACAGGGGTGAGTGCCAAATTTGACCCTTTTGGACATTTGGGCTATAGATACCAATAACGTATTTCATCAATTTCTTTTCTTGATTTTTTAATTTATTTTTTAATTAAAAGTGATTTTCATCATGTTTTTTGGTATTACAATTGGATAAGGCTTGGAATTATTGATTTTCCCTTTTTACCATTGTAATTCCCTTGTGTGTTTAAGCATTTTTGGACCTTTTGGTTCTATCTATGAACCTGACCATGTGATTTAGGTTATGTTAAGTCCATGTAATGGATTAAATTACAAGATAGTCTTGTTATAGGAGTTATTCTAATGTGTGTAATATTATGGAAAAACATATAGTTTTGTCCTAGATGAGAAAACCTATGTTCTGGGACGTATATTGGATTCTTTTGGGTGATGACTCTTACATGATTAATTAATTAATAATTCGAACCTATTATGGTTTAAAAGTTAATTTCATTGGTTGGATCCTTTATTATATTAGAATCCGTGTATAGGATTAAAGGTCTATCCTACGTTAGTCCCTTGAGTAAACCTTTGATTCCTTAGAATGACATGGATTGGATCAATGGGTTTATTTATAATTTCAATGTTGTGAGAGAACCATGGAATCCATGTACTGGATAATAAAGGCTATGTATTAAATATATAGAAAATCATGGATCCTTATAGAATTCAATGGATGTGATCAAAAGACATGGATTATTTCATGAGTGATAATTGGGGTTCCCAATAAAATTGATAAGGAATTTCTCAATTGACATAGACTTACTAAACCTACAGTGATTCTGGGCTCCTCTGAGGTATGTCTGGATTCTCTTGTAGGGTTTTCATTGATATTATCCTAGAGCCATACTTGAATTATAACTTAGGAATTTCAAGGTCAAGCTCGATTTGTAATATACATTTGAAATGATTTATGATGTGTCTTCCAATCCAAATAAAAAATTTGGATTCAGTCATTTCTTCTTATTGATTTGATGGACTTCTAAGAAATCCACTATGCTTACTACTATACAGGGGATGTTGGGTTGAGGACATATCTTCAGACATATAACATTCAATGTAATTAAATTGTTAATTAAATTTTATGGTAGGAAAATGGAATCCAATTATTATCAGACTTTTTATTTTTTAGATCATCCTAATGTACACCTTTCGTTATTATTCAATACCTATTATATATATTCAATGATATATTGGAAGTTATATTTGGTGGTATCATACTCAGATTTAGTCTCACATGGTTTTTGGGTCATTATTAGGGCCCAAACAAAATATATGATGGAAAGTGTTGATAAATGAATTGTCCCCCCTCTAGGTACATGATATATTGTTTAGGAGCTAGAGAGAATGGGACCAAGACAAGGCTTGAGATTGTGTTGGGATATTTTTTTACATTTTTTACTTATATATTTTGTATTATAACTCATATCGTAGTGAATTGTGTGTTTATTTTTAATACATTTAAATTTTAGCACCATCTTTTATATGATATGAATTTTTTATATTTATACTATCTATATTATGATGTTTACTCTTGTTTTATATTATTTTTCTGAGTTAAACTATGATAATGAGGGAGTAGTATCCCATATTTAACACCTTGGATAGCACTACTAGTCACCAGAATTTGGAATTTGGGGAGCTACTCTTGAGGTCATGTGGTCAACCATGCTCATAACAATGTTATGTGGAATCCATGTTTGAGAGGAAACATCTTCAATGTCGGTTTCCTATGTTATATAGAATCATGCCTATATTAAGATTGGAAAATTATATCCAGGAGGAATTTCATGATGAAACTTATTGAGACAATAAAACTTGGTTCCGAGACTAGTTGTGGTGATTTTTCATACTATCCACGATATAAGACATTCAACTACACCCATTCTCGTTCAGTCTCCATCTGTGTAACCAAATAGGAATGTTTTCTGAAATCCTAATCCATAATTCCATCACAAAATACAATTATCCTTAAATGTCTCTAATGATCCTCATTGGTATGAGGAATGGTTTGGAACGATTGAGTGTTTTTTTGAATTCCAAGATACACCTAATGAAATCAAGGTGAAGTGATCCATCATCTTGTTAGATGGAATGACTAAGAGATGGTGGGACAAGATGGTTATGGGGAAGAATAACTAGGTGTTAGATTAAAACTAATTTGTGGCTAATTTAACAAAATATTTATATCCATACTTTATGCTGTTGGCTAAGGCAATTGAATTTTTCATACTCAAGCAGGATGAAAAGTCTTTGACTGAGTATACAACCCACTTGGGAGAGATAGTTCGGTTTTTACATAAGATCATATCAAAGGAGAATATGATGAATTAATTTTTTGAGTTAAGAATTCAATCTAATATCCATTCTTAGTTTTTCTTAATGAATCTCATATCTTATGTTGATATACATGATATAGTGATAATGTTCTATATGGACCTGGAATGAAATCATGGTTGGTAAGAGTTTATTTTTATCTTATTGGATGTTCTACTAGTTCCTTTAATGTAATGGGGAATCACGATGATTCTTGTGGTGGTTCTCAATAGCATGGTTCTTTAGACCTTTTGTTCTTCCTGGAAAAGGCCCTTAGATTTTTAACTACTGTGACAAGCCTAGTTATTCTAAACCAGATTTCACTGATGCTCCCAAAGAACATGGTTGATGTGGATGCTCATGTAACTTGAGGATGTTATTCTATATAAATCACATTCTATATATAAGCATGGGATAACCAAATACATATAAATTAATTTTGAAATATGATGCTTCAAGGAAAAATTGGATCATACCACAGGCATGAAAAAACATCTCCACATAGTTGAAGAGTCTCCAATGGATGAAGTTATGGGACTAATGATAATTGGAGGTATCATCAATATATATTCAACATTAGTGACTATATTATTTGATATTATTTCATCTCATTATTTTATTTAAACCATCATTGTTATTATACTATTACTTATATGTAGCTTTTATCTAATGTAATGAATATTACTACAACACTTAGAACCAATGGAGATCAGGGACAAAATATTTACTTTTTTCGATTTTCATCATTTGATGTTCATCTTGGTTATGGTTTTATGGTTATTTAAATTAATTCTATTGATTTAATTTTTTAATGGATTAACTCATTTCCAATAAATCCTATATTTATTGTTATATTTTCTGGTTCTCATTCACTACACCTGATAGAGTTTTTCAAATCATTCAATGATAGTGGGACCCATAGTCAAGTATATATGAAACTCATTATCCTTATTTTGGGAATTTATAGTAATATTTTATTTTTATCAATAGATTATATTTTTGAGGGAGGATCTCTCCACATGTTTCCTCACATTTCCTAACATTTTTCCTTCTAAATTCTCTAGGTTTTCACCACTTTTAGAGGAAATGTTTTCTATTAATTTATATCATGGTAATAAACTAATATTTATTTCATCTTATCACATGTAACTAGAAAAAATTAAATAGATTAAGACTTATATGGATGATCTTATAGCGAAAGTATTTATACGCCTGGACCTGTGTCCTTGGGCGACACTGGTTCCCTTTGTTAATAAATTTTTCGATTCACTTAACCTTTATGTAAATTACCAAAGAATAAATTGAGATATTGTAAAGGGAAAGTATGTATTTTTATATATTGATTTTTTTATTTTAATATTATAAATGGTATAATTGTTTCTCAAAGATTAAATTTTTATTTGGTTACCATTACATGAGAATTGAAGAGTTTTACATTAATAAAATTGACTATTGATATAATTATAACCATTATTAGTATCTTGTAATAATATTATATTTAAAAATACTCCTAAAGTATTTATAGATACAATTATAATCATTTTCCATGAATATTTTTATAAATTTGTGTTATACATTGTGGATGACAACTTTTTTTACTTTATGTACAATGAGGATCCTGTGCATCTTCTGAAAGCAGTTCAAGAATTGTTGCAAAATCACTAATCTTCTTCTAAGCTAATGAAATGGGATTTACAGATTGATGAAAATAAATTATTAGGACATGTAGTTTAGTAACATTTTATATCAATTTATCCTATGAATGTGAAATATTTTATGATATTGGAGTAACCATGAAATGATTTTGACATCTGAAACCACTTGGGTTTAACTCAGTATTATCTATAGTTTGTTAAATAAATCTCAAATATGGATTTCCCATATCATGATATAACTCAAAATAGAGAAAAGAATTTATTTTTATGACAAAAAATAATAATCATGTTGATCTAAAAAATATTTTTACTAATATGTTGTTGTTTACTATTCCGGAGGCTAGCTAGGTTTGCATTGTCATATGTGATTCATCAGGTTTATGATTAGCCTATGTTATTATGTGCAGTGATCTTTTCATTGCTTATAAATATTTCTATCTTAGGCCAGATTATAAGAATTATCTAACCTATAAACCTAATCTTCTGTTGCAATGAATGTTCTTTAGAGTTTTTGGGATTACCTTTTCAGATAGATTATTTTTTGTGTTTTTCAACCACAAGTGATTGAGTTATATGTTCTATCAAAAATATGTGAATCTATGCCATATGTGATGGGAGGATTAACTAAAATCACTTGACATTGAATTTTCCTATATCATAGGGAAATAGAATGTAACCATAGATTCTTTGATCTTGAAACGTACTAGATAGGCCAAGACAGAATCACCTGAAGAGTGGAAATTCATGACACAATTTTCATTGTTTTGTATTGTAGTCAGATAATTAGGGGACTAGGATTCCTTATCTAGTGTATGGTTGAACTCCACACTTCTCGAGTGATATTTTAAGAACAAAAACATCATGATAGATAAGAAGAATCAGAGAACCTATTTATTGTGGGGAGACCGTACTAGACAAGACATTCTCCCCCTAATGGATATATATTCTATCAGTATCGCATTGGTATTTAGATTGTTTCAAATAAATCCAGGATGGGGTATTTCCATAAATCCTATTGGTTCATAAACCCAGGAACATCAAATATGTTCTAAGACATGTGGAATAGATTCTAGTGTCTTGGTATGAGATGGGGCATTTCCAAATTCTTTTTTCTCGATTATACAAGAAAATAGGTCATGGAGTATGTCAAAAAACATTATTTTTCTATACCCACTTGCAGTACCTTATTTAAAGTGGGGTAATATATCTAGGGAGATTGTGGTTATGTTTCCACATACCCATAGAATGAATAGTGTTATATGGTTTCTAATTGATCGGCTGAAAAAATCCTCTCACATAATACCCTTTCATGATACAATAACGTAATAGAGTTGGGACATATCTATATGAATGTTATTGTTCATTTTCAGTTCAATCAATCTTGTATAGTTTTGGATAGGGATACATAGATTACATCTAACTTTTTGTTGGCTTTTAAGAGGCACTAGGAACTCAAGTCCATTTGAGTACGACATACCATCGCTATTAAAATTTCAAGACAGAAAGATTTATATATATTCTTAAGGATATACTCCTCACTGGTGTTATTTAATATGGTGGATCATGTGATGAACAATTTGGGTTGTTGGGGTTCTCGTATAATAATTGAAACCAGTCAGTTATTACAATATATTTCAAGTGGATTCGTATTGCTGACCATAATGATCTTTGTTGTGTTGGTTTTAGATTGGTGAGAGTTCCTTAGATGGACTGTTTTTGGATCATGTGATGAAACAAATTATATAGTATATTTTTCAGAGGATATTGTAGTCAAAGAGCTATTTTGAATCTTATGTTGCTCATCACCTTAATACTTTTGAATTTTTAGTTGGTTACTAGGTGTTCATGAATGATTAACCCCTATTAGTTCAGAAATGGATTAGGAGGAAAGTGAATATTGGTCCTCAATTTTTGGGGCCTTTTTAGGTTGTTGAGAATGTTGGGAATGTTTATTACCAATTATTCATTCTTCAATAGTTGGCATTTATACATAACAAGATACATTTATCGCGGTTATAAATGTATCTATCTTATCCATATCTTTCTCTAATATGATGAGATCTTCCCATTGAATAGGATTATCTATAACTAGAAATAAAGTCATGATAGTGGATTCTGAACCCATGAAATCACATGGTGTGATGATAAATTTGGTATGAGAGATATAATAGAAATGTTTTTATTCTAATGGGATGTGGGAGAGGGAGGCACTAATGAAATATCAATGGCCTCATCATTTTGACATAGAAGATTTTGAGTTAGATTTTTGGGGACAAAAATTATCTTGGACAGGGAGGTTTTATTATACTATTATTATTTTATGTTATTTCTAAACATCTATTTTGATATTTTAATTTTTGGGTATTGTTTGTTGATTTTTTAGGTAAAAAATAAAAAATATTGAAACATCATGGGATGGGAATGGTTGGTGAAATTATAAGAATTATCTAACCCATAAACCTGAACTTTCTGTTTCAATGCATGTTCTTTAGAGTTGGTGGAAATACCTTTCAGATAGAGGATTTTTGTGTTTTTCAACCACAGATGATTGAGTTAAATGTTCTATAAAAATATTTGAATCTATGCCATATGTGATGTGAGGATTAACTGAAATCAATTGACAGTGATGTTTCCTATATCCTATTGAAATTGAATGTTACCATAGATTCATTGAGCCTAAAACGTACTAAAAAGGCCAAGACGAAATCACCTGAAGAGTGGAACATCATGACACACTTTTCATTTTTTCGTATTGTAGTCAGATAATAAGGGGAATATAATTCCTTGTCTAGTGTTTGGTTGAACACCACTCTTATCGAGTGATATTTTTGGAACTAAAACATCATTGGAGATAAAGATCATTGGAGAAAATATTTATAGTGGGGAGACCGTACCAAACAAGCCATTCTCGCCTAATGGAATTATATTCTATCATTATCGCATTGGTATTGAGTTAGTGCCAATGAAATCCATGATGGGGTATTTCCATAATTCCCATTGGATCATAAACCCATGAAAATCAAAGATGTTCTACGACATGTGGCATAGATTCTGGTGTCTAGGTATGAGATGGGGCTTTTCCAAATTCGTTTCGCATGATTATACAAGAAAATAGTTCATGGAGTAGCACCAACAACCTTTTTTTCTGTATCCACTTAGAGTAACTTATTTGAAATGGGGTTATATCTCTAGGGACCTTGTGGTTGGGATTCCACATACCCATAGAAAGAATAATGTTATATGGTTTCTAATTGGTTAGCTGGAAAAAATCTCTAACTTAATACCCATTCATGACACAACCAAAGTTACAGAGTTGGGAAATATCTATATGAATGTGAATGTTCATTTTTTGTTAGTTCAATCTGGTATAGTCATGGATATTGATACACGGATTACATCTTTATTTTATTAGGCCTTCAAGAGGCACTGGGATCTCAAGTCCATTTTAGTACGACATACCATCGATATTAAATTTTTTAGATAGAATGATTTATATATATTCTTAAGGATATACTCCTCACTTGTGTTATTAAATATGGTGCATCATGGGATGATCAATTTTGGTTATTAGAGTTCTCACACAATAATTGAATGCATTCATTGATTACAATAGATCTTCATGTGGATTTTTATTGCTGACCATAATGATCTTTGTTGTGTTGGTTTGATATTGGTGATAGTTCCTTGGTTGGACTGATTTTGGTTCATGTGATGAAATAAATTATATAGTTTATTTGTCAGAGAATATTATAGTTAGAGAGCTATTTTAAATCTTATGTTGATCAACACCGTAATCCGTTGGAATTTTTGGTTGGTTATAATGTGATCATAAATGATTAACCTTTATTGGTTAAGAAATTGATTGAGAGGAAAGGGAATATTGACACTCAATTTTTGGGGCCTTTTAAGGTTGTTTAGTGTAATGACCCAAAATTTTGAATTTATTTTGTTTCCTTACTTTGCGTGTTATTTTCTTTTATAATCAACAAAACATTTTCATTTAATAAAATTAGTATAATTAGAATAATAACATAGGGTTTTGATTGTTATATGACTGTTGGTAAATATGATCGTTGGAAAATAAATGTTGCGATTATTGTCTCTATAAAAAAGTGATCGTGATTAATTAATATAGAAAGAATATTTGATTGCCCCATCCAGTAGTATCGGGCCGATTGAAGCCAATATGACGGAACTAGGGAAGGAGGTAGAATATTTGGGCTTTGTTTTGGACCAAACCCAAGATGAACATCATCGTGTGAAGCTAGAATGAAATCGACTTCATGAGAGGTTCAAGCTGATATAAATCACTACTCAAGAAATGTTGGCTGATCCGCCCCAAGATTCTATCACCATAGCACACCTTACTCTTAGATCTTATGCAGGTGTCATAAGTGGTTAGGTAACGAGAGTGAAATTTCCTTTTGTAATCCATTGATTTAAATAATAAATGGTGATTTCTTCTTATAGTGACATTTGTGAATTTTCAAATTTCCAGATAAATACAGTATTAAAATTATTAATGAATTTTAGAAAAAGGTTGTTTTAAAAATATTTAGGTAAACCTTAAAAAATTAATAATGTGTAATGATTTTCATAAAATGGTCTTTTACAGTAATGTTCTATAAGAAATTTAGAGTCTGATAAGATTAACTTTATTTTTGATGAATTGTAAATTATGAATAGCAATTTTAAGCTTATGATTAGTAATATGATCAAATGGATTAATTAAACTCACTTAAGAAAGTATTGATATAATCTAGGCACTGTGATTAAGTAATTTTATTAATTAAAATAGGTAAATAATTTTTTATTAAATATTGGTTAATTATAAGTTTTTTCTAGTGAATTGTGTTTTTTATTTTAAAAATTAAATTAAAAATTTTTAGAATATTATTTTTATAAAATGGAGTTCATTTTTGAACTCAGAGCATCAATATTATGTTAAGGTGAAATTTTTGGAATATTCTGAGAAAGTTGAATTTTCATTGAATATGGTTTTTATATAAAAATTAAATTAAAAATATATAGAAAAATAATTTTATAAAATGGAGTTCATTTTTGAAATCAGAACACTGATATTAGGATGAGTTGATTTTTTGGGATTTTTTTGAGAAAGATGAATTTTTAGTGAATAGTTTGTTAATATAAAACATAAATTAAAAATATTTAGAAAATTATTTTCATAAAATGGAGCTCTTTCTTGAAATCAGTGCATCGATATTTGGTTAAGGTTATTTTTTGGGATTTTTATGAGAAAGTTGAATTTTTGGTGAATAGTGAAAATAATGTTTTTGAGTTTCGAGTGTTTAATGACATCATTAACGATGTAATAATTATGTAATAATTATGGCAGACTTATGAATAATAAGATAAGGTATGAGGGGTCCAAAGTGGATAATACCATCAGAGAATACCTTGGGCAAGCCCATGGTTTTTCCAATACCCCCAATGAGGTGTCCCTAGGCCATTAATGTCTTGACCCCTCACTTCCCCTATATATAACAAGGCATTCTCTCATATTTTCGTTTCCAAAATCCTCCTCAATGAATTTATAGTCTGTTTACCTCACAAGGTGTCCTCCCATGGTTCCCTCAAGCCTCACAAGGTCCAAAACATCAAGATTTCGATGTTACTCGTCAAGGTAAGGGATCCTACCTCTCTCTTTCTTTTGAAGTACTATCGTTTATGTCATTTCTTTTAATCCCAATGTTATTATGTTGGGGGTGTTATTTTATATTCATATTAATATCCTCTTCATGTTCATGTGGTGATATACCTTCTCTTTCTCTCATCATTTCATTTTAAGAAATTTTAAGTGGCGCTATTAGGCTGCTGAGCTTTTATAAGGAATTCTTTCACCCTTCTCCTTTTCAAAGTTCTATTTTCATGTCAAGTCTTTCAAGATATTATTTCTTATGTTGGGTTATGATATCTATATCCACAATTATATCCTTTTATTTTCATATTATGAGACACCCTTTTTGATCTCAACAATTAATTTTTTAGATGTTTTATGTGACGCCGTTAGGCTGCCAAATTTTTATAAGGGATTCATTCACTCTTCCCATTTTCAAAGTTCTACTTTCATTTCACGTTTTTCAAGTTCATTATTTTCATGTTGGGTTATGATCTCTATATTCATCATACATTCCATTTATGTTTACATGATGAGAGACCCTATTTAATTTTATCAAATCATTTTTTGATGTTTTATGTGACGTCATTATACTGCCGAATTTATCATAAGAGAAATATTATTTTCATCTTCATTTCATGTTTTTCATTTCATATGGTATTTCATTCAAAATTAATTGCCATGTTATTATATCATTTATATTCAGTACCTCTACAGTCTTATGGATCATTTATGATTGGGTGACCCATGTCCCCTCTCTTTTCAGTATGTTCTAACACCCTGTAGCATAGCTGTTATGCTGATGGATTTTCATCTCAAAATGTCTCTCTCTTTTTCTCAAATTATTTTATTTTATTTAGTGAATACTCAACGCACTTTCTTCTACAGGGGTACTCACATATATATCAAAATGTTCTATTTTAAATTCTGGTATTTATATACATGATACCAGATTTCTGTTGTACATGGAATTCACATGTATTTGTATAATTTTCTAACATAGTTTTAATTAATTAGTTTAACCAATTTTTTTATTTTTAGTTTATTTTTATAGTTTTGTAGTAATTTAAATATTTTGATTATTTTTAGTTAAAATATATACTTATATAACTAATTTTTTATTTATATTAGTTATATTAATTTTATATATTATATTTAACATTATATTATTATTAGTTTCACTAATTTTAGTTTATTTTATTTTATTAATGCGTATTAGTATGTATATATATTTTAATTCTATATTTATATTTTATTTTAGTTCATTATTTTTATATTATTAATAAAATAGTATTTTGTTATTATTTTTTATTATATTTAATAGTATTATTATATATATTTATATGTGAATTAACTTTTACTTCTTATTACTATTTTCTATTATTATTATTAACATAATTAGATAATTAGTTTTTTATTTAAATTTAATTTTTTTATTTTTATTTTTCTTGATCATATCCCCTAACCACTTATTCCCATGCCCCACTTCCCCCTTTGACTTCTTCTCCCACATTATACTCAACTTATCCTCTCTCCCACGTCACTGCTCTACCCTCTCTCATCTTCTCTCTCCAATCACATTTTCCAACCCTCATTTATCCCTATGCTGCCCCTTTATCTCCACATTCAGCGCTTCCCTCTCCTTACCTCTCACCTGCCGCCTCCCCTCCCTTTCCCGCGTGCCTGCTACTCCCGCCCCACTTCTAACCCCTTGGTCGCCCCTCCTATTCCCCTACACCCCACTCCGCTAAGCCAGAACCCACTTCCCCTGCTCCTCTCTCTCACTCGCACTCTTCCCTCCCCTCCCCAGCCAGCCTCCATAACCAGCGACACCCTTACCCGCTCACCCCCCATGCCCATCGGCTATCCACCCTAACACCCCTGGACTCTAGTACCCCATTTCCCTCAGATATCCAACGCCCTCCACACCTCACTCAATCCCCACCTACCCTCCTCAGCCACTTCAAGGTGTAGCAGGTACACCAGCCACAGTTGTGGGCTCTCCCTGATCCAAAGCAGTGGAAATCTACCCTCGACTTTAACATATAGCAACATCGACACAGCAGAGGTTCAGACACATCATAAATGATCTCTTGGCTTCTAGAGATTCACGTCGCACAGTGAGGGAAACTGTAGATCAGATTATATTTTCAGCGGTGAGATGGATTGATTCGGGTGTGGCTTCAGCGAATGCACATACCCGAGTAATGATTATTATTTTGCGATCATTGACTGAGTCTCGTGGTGACCAAAGCAACGACACGAGCATGGTTATATATTCTATTCATTATTTTATTTGTCGTGTCATCGCGATGACAGGATAATTCATTTGTGTTAGAGTTGTGACGAATGTGATGGTAATTCCATGTCTTTCATATATCCTAATGTTTGATTTCCTTTTAAATTAATTTTAATTGGATGTTTATTTAATTAATTATATCTTCATTGAAATTAATTGTTTTGGTCTCTACACCCATTCTTTGGTTCTCGATTGCGTGATACCTAATATGTAATCATGAACGGGAGTTCATCAAAGAATTTATTTCTCCGTAATTCGATCATGTGTGAGAGCGAATTCTGAATAAATAAATATTTTAATTCAAAAATAAATATTTTTTGTGTGCGCTTCTTCTAACTTGTGTGAGTGATAATGAATAAGTGATCTCATATGAGCGAACCCGATGCAGTTAGATACTTCGACTTTGTGAGAAACAGGTCATCATATTTCACCATGTGATTTAGTGCTATAATGATGTGCAAATTATTTGTCAGGACAGAGAACCAAATGATGGATAATTTTTGTAATCATTAGATTTATATATAACATCACGGAATGAGACAAGATAGTATTTTGATTAAATTTTGAATCTATGATAATTGAATAAATGAATATTCAAATGTGCGAAGTAAATAATTGACATTTCATGCACTTGAACAGACATCATGGCTCTGACACTTCCATCTCTGCCAGTTTCATTCATAGCTTAGTTCACCTAGATTGTTTTAGTTAATTAAAATTTTCAATTTTAAAATAGTCATTTAGTTTTTTGAACATAGTTGTTAATCAAAAAATTAAAGCTCATCTGCCTAAACATTCCTCCAAAAAGACATTTCTAGTGTCTAATCACATTCACATTGTGGTTCAACCCTTCTCACCACTTTTATAGTAGTTGGTAGGATAATAAATATTGAAAATTTTCACGTGTTGCGATACACATACCAAATTTTGGGTGCCATTTCTGGGGAGAATAGTGGCTTTAGGAGTTCCTTTAAAAGATTGATTTAGGTCAAAAAATAAAAATAAAAATAAAAAAACCAAAACAAAAAAATGAAACCATTTACTGCATTGGGAATTTTTCATTTATGGAATTTTCAAGACACCGATATGTTGAAAATGACGTGGTCCACACCACACAATTACAACCAGTACCCACCCTACACAGCCCCAAATCAAGGTATGTTGTTTAATGATTCACCACACACGAGCTATCCAGGTAATCCCATTAATTTCAATGATCTTTATTTAATTCCATTCTATGATCCATATGAGAATATTTCGCCATGCAATGAAACAAGTCCATATACATCTTTTGATAATTTTCAAAGTCAATGAATTCCAGAAATTTTAGAACATGATAATTCATGTTAAACAAAAGATTCAATAATTGAGCACATGTTGCATTGTGCTATCCCAAAGATAAATCACAGGATTGAACTTCAAGATGAACACAATGAAATGTTGTATTCCTCAGAAAAAGATCATTAAAATCTATTGAAGAATTTAATAAATCAAATGAATCATATTTCTGAACTAGCTGCGTCATTACCACTTGATGATCTAATTCAAAACAATTCTTTTGAGGAGATTCCAATAGATGTTCCATTTTAACAACATCCATTTCCCGAGTCTGATAATGATATTGATCTTCCTTTTTATCATAAAATTGATGACTCCCCTAAATCACAAAATAATTCCTCCAATATAACCACATTTTAATAATATGAGAGTTTGGTCTTCCGCCATGTTGAACATAATGGTCCCTCGGGAAATGTAATTTCATGTCCTTCTGTGAGTTCACAACCCAGTCGTCACTATGTGAAAAATGACACATTCAATGTCAATCAAATTGCACCTTTTAAAGTTAAAGAGTACATTGAACTAGGACCATTCATTACATTGATAGATTCTAGACTGAACCAAGAGAAAATGAATTGCCACACTCAAGAGGACATCAATAAAAATGAAATCTAATCACCCCTTTCAGAAAATTATTGTGAGTCAAAAAAAT
This sequence comes from Viscum album, assembly GCA_963277665.1. Lineage (NCBI taxonomy): Eukaryota > Viridiplantae > Streptophyta > Magnoliopsida > Santalales > Viscaceae > Viscum > Viscum album. Next base: position 1,436,126,443 of record OY728141.1, read on the forward strand.
TTTCTAAAATGGAGATTTATGAAATATTTATGGAGTTAGAGAATCAATCAGCATTGGTGGTAGAGAACACTCATAATTTTATAGAAACATTAGAATTAAGGGATTTCGTGGAGGATCCTGATTTTTCGGTGAAACATATACCAATAGAGTGATATGATGATGGAGGTATAGAAGAAAATATTGAAGAAGATGTCATTCTTAACACAATGGAGTCATCTTCTCAAATTGGTCCCCCACCACTTGCTCCATGCATCGAGGCTAAAAGCACTTCACGTGAAATACCCACATATGTGAACATTATTGTTGAACTTGGCACAATCAATGATACCATCGAGCATGAATTGAGTTGGAAACCTATAGATCTCCATGTGCTAGTAGTTGTATGTGAAAACAAATTGGGATACATCATCAACACAGATACTGCATTCAAGGATGAGATGGATATAAGCGAACCACTGAAGGCGTATGGTAATGACTCTTTTTCACCTATGTTTGTTCATGGAGGTAATCTTCGTGATCTTTCCAATGATGGCCATTTCCCGAAATTCAATTATTCGATATGTCTTTCTACATGTGATGTATATTCATTACATTGTGAGTTAGACTATTTTCATTTCATTCCAAAGATCGATTCTTCTAAAAAGATTCCATTTAGATTTTCTGTATCCTACTGGATAAAATCATCTTCAATGAATGGATACAACACTCCTACTGAAAAAGAAGAATATGCATGGTTTACATTTCCGTTCGTCCCTGGTGGAGTTTCAATAACTTCTGGCTAATGAAGAAGTAAATTTAGCGCTCAATGGGAGGCAACACATTATTTTTTTTCTTTTCATTGTATTTAATTTTATTTCATTTAGTTTCATTTTAAATAAAATTTCATGCATTTATAACAATATTTTTTCTCACGACATATTAATGTATTTAAATACATCATAAATATATTTATCATCCACATTATTTTCATTATGGTGTGACTTCTTTAATATGATGTGAGTATGTGTTGTCAATGTATAGATTTTACAGGTATACCATTTCTAGAGCTTCACTGGATACAAACAGCCTCTCTGCATCAATCTGCACTTACATAAGGATGTTTTTTATTTTTTCCATATTTTATGCTTCCAAAAACACCATGTAAACTAAAAAAAACAAAAAAAATAAAAAATGAAAAAAAAACTAACATTCGTGTCATTGATGAACCCACATGAAATCCACTGTATTTTTTATGGAACATAGTCAGGAAAATACCACTTATGTCCCGAGGAAAATTGAGTACCTGAGTATTGTTTGGAATTCATTCCTCTTTGGTCTCATGACTTAGATGATTGCTGATATTATTTCATTCTTTGAAAATTGTTTTTCAAAAACTTATATATTTTTGAGACACTTATTTTCACTCATGCTCATTTGTGAGGTCCAACATTTTATTTCCATACATGTGAGGACTCTGAGCCATTTTAAATCATCTCTTATTTAACTTGTTCTTGAGGCCATCTCATCCATGTTATGTCTTCTAGAACTTTCCATGTTTTCCATCAAATATATAGTAATTTTGAATGTACACTAAAATGATCAAGGCATCCGTTTGATATTTTAGCCCCATTGACCCACTAAGCAACCCATATATTTTCTCCATCGTGTCGCCCTTAGAATCAATGAAGAATATTTTTTAGGATAAGCCCATAACTGATGCCCTTCCCTACCGATTTCTTGAATTTTTTAATGATAATTTTCAATCTAACTTTTGGGGAGAGATTTACTAATGGAGAGGGTTCTTCGAGGGGTAGAGAGTCATTTGATGTACATGGATTGAAATTATCCCATCCTGATCATATGAGTTATTTTTCATAGAAGACACATTCATTACAAATATTGTGATATAGGATTATAGAATCCTTTTGGTTCCAACAATGAGTACATTGGTTGTCATTAGGCGGTAACCATCGACTTTGGGGATACTTAAAAAAGTGATAATTCATTACTCTTGGAGGTAGGAATTTATCTGTATGACCTACCTTCATTGATATGTTACAGCGTATACGCTACTTGTGTACCATTCTATGTGATTTTTGTCTGAAATTTATTTCACGGGGGGTTTTAGTTGACACTCACCAGTTTTTCATGACCATATTGTTTGAGTGAGTTGTGTCTTAAAAAATAGAGAAAAAAAAGTTTGAAACATTAGATTATCATATTATTGGGGACGCGCAATTTTTTATGTGTGGGGGGGCGTGAGTTTGGGGGAGACATTTGGATTGACATATATCATGAATTTATTTAAATATTCAACCCTCCTTTTTACCAAAAAGATGTCAATTATTTTAACCCACCATCCCACAGCTTATGAAACATTTGAACCTCATGTTATGTCCTTGATATTGGGGAATAATTTTGATTTCCACTAGTGGACATGTGAAATTCATGGAATGGCTATGGTAAGCATGCATGTTCATGATAACTGAATAAAACATTAATCAATTTTTTCAAGCAATGAGTGTAATAGAAAGGTAGGTCACATGACAAATGAGTGAACGTACTTGTTTTGAAAAGTCTGTGAGTAGAAGAAAAATGGTTTTTGAACATTGGAGTTTTAAATGAAGCACGATATTTTATAGGTAAATGAGATTGAAAAATTTTGAACTTGTAATTTTGATGTTTTGATTTGTCTGCAGCCAATTGTGTTTACATTCTTATTTTTTTCCCAGGAGTGAAAAAGTTTATGTGTGGGGATTAAAGTGATATTTTGAGAGAGACATTTTATGGAGACATTTGGAATGACATATATTATGCATTTATTTCAAGATTCAACTATCATTTTTACCAAAAATATGTCAATTTATATAACCCACCATGCCACAGCTTTAGAAACATTTGAACCTCTTGTAAAGTCCTTGAGATTGTTGCATTATTTTTATTTCCACTATTGGAGATGTGAAATTCATGGAAGCCTATGATAATCATGCATGTGTATGAGTATTTAGAAAAACATTGATTAATTTTTTTAGCAATGAGTGTAATGGCAAGGTAGGTCACATGATAAATTAGTACACATAATTTTTTTTTGAAAAGAATGTGAGTAGAAGAAAAATGGTTTTTGAAAATTGGAGTTTTAAATAAAGCATGATATGTTATGGGTAAATTAGATTGAAAAATTTTTAACTTGTAATTTTGAAGTTTTGATTTGTCTGCAGCCACATGTGTTTTATTTCTGATTGTTTTCCCAAGAGTTAAAAAGTTTAAGTGTGGGGGATTTGATGTACATGGAATTCACATGTATTTGTATAATTTTTTAAAATAGTATTAATTAATTATTTTAACCTATTTTTATAGTTTTAGTTTATTTTTGTAGTTTTTTAGTAATTTAGATATTTTGATAATTTTTAGTTAATTTATATACATATATTAGTATATTATTATTTTTATTAGTTATATTAATTTTATTTATTTTATATAACAGTATATTATTATTATTTTCACTAATTTTAGTTTATTTTATTTTATAAATTCTTATTAGTATGTATATATTTTAATTCTGTATATATATTTTATTTTAGTTCATCATTTTTAAAGTATTAATATAATAGTATTTTGTTATTAGTTATTATTATATTTAATAGTAGTATTATATTTAATTACATGTGTATTAATATTTACTTCTTATTACTATTTTCTATTATTATTATTAACATAATTAGATAATTATTTTTTTAGTTTTAATTTAACTTTCTTTTATTTTTATTTTTGTTGAACTTATCCCCTAACAACCTATTCCCACAAACCACTTCCCCCTTTGACCTTATCTCCAACCTTTTACTCAACATATCCCCTCTCCCATGTCACCCCTCTACCCCCTCTCATCTTCTCTCACAAATCACATTTTAAAACCCTCAATTATCCCCATGCTTCCCCCTTTATCTCCCCATTCCAGTGCCTCCCTCTCTCTACCTCTCGCCTGCCGCCTCCCCTCCCCATCCCGCCTACCCGCTACCCCCACCCCCACTTCAAACCCTTGGATTTCCCTCCTATTCCCCTCCCCCCCCACTCAACATAGCTAGAACCCGCTTCCCCTGCTCCTCTCTCTCACCCGCACTCTTCCCTCCACTCCCCAGCCGGCCTCCATAACCAGTGGCACCCTTACCCGCTCACCCCATGCCCCTTGGCCATCCAACCTAATACCACTGGACTCTGCTGCCCCATTTCCCTCGGATAGCCAGCACCCTCCTCACCTTACGCCATCCCCACATGCCCTTCTCAGCCACATCAGGGTGCAGCAGCTACACCAGCCACTGATGTGGTCTCTCCTCAATCCAAACTAGCAGAAATCCTCCCTCAACATCAACGTACATCATCATCGATGAAATGGAGGATCAGACACATCTTCGACGTTATCTTGGCTTCCGGAGATTCACATCGCACGAAGAGTGTAATCGAAGATCTGATTATATTTTCAGTGGCACGATGGTTTGATTTTGGTGTGGCATCAGCAAATTCACAGAGCAGAGTGATGATTATTATTTTTCGATCATTGATGGCATCTCACAGTGACCAAAGAAATGACATGATCACAATGATATCTTCCATTCATTATTTTATGTGTCGTGTCAGCACGATGGAAGTCTAATTCATTTGTGTTGGTGTTGTGACTAAAGTTACGATAATTACATGTCTTTAAATTATCCTCATGTTTGATTGCATTTTAAATTTATTTTAATCTAATTTTTATTTAATTAATTATATCTTCATTGAAATTAAATGATTTGGGATCTGCACACATTCTTTGGTGCATGTTCATGTGATACCTAATAAGTAATCATGAACGTGAGTTCATCAGAGAATTTATTTATCCAGAATTAGATCATGCACGTGGGCGAATTCTAAATAAATAAATATATTAATTGATAAATTAATATTTTTTGTGTGCTTCTTCAAACACGTGTGAGTGATACTAAAGAAGTGATCTCCTGTGAGAAAACCTGATTCATGTAGATACTTTGACTTCGTGAGAAACCGTTCGTTATATTTCACCAAGTGATTCAATGCTATAATGATGTGAAAATTGTTTGTCAGGACTGAGAACAAAATGATGGATAATTTTTGTAAACATTATAATAATGTCTAACATCCGAGAACGAGACCAGATAATATTTTGATTAAATTTGGAATTAGTGATAATTGAATAAATAAATATTCAAATGCGGGAAGTAAATAAATTACATTGAATGCACTTGAACGGATGTCATGGATTTGACACTTTCATATCCTCCAGTTTCAGTCATAGCTTAGTTCACTTAGATAGTTTTAGTGAATTTAAATATTCATTTTTAAAATAGTCATTTAGATTTTAGAACTTAGTTGTTAATCACACAACTAATGCTCATCTGCCTAAACATTCCTCCAAAAGAAATTTCTTGTGTATACTCACATTCTCTATGTGGTACCACCCTTATCGCCACTTCTACAGTTGTTAGTAGAATAATAAATATTGCAAACATTCATGCATTGTGATGCATGTGACACTTTCCTTTTCTGGGGGATTAATGTGACCTAATGATCAAGTCAATAAAGAAGTTTTTAAAATGTTACAATTATGAAAAGAAACCCATTTATTTTATTCTATATGGGTTATTTATGAAATTTTAATGATGATATATGTGGCTTAAATAATAATAAACACAAAATAAGGGTTCTCCCTAATAGCGCTCTAATGCATTGTGGAAAGACATAATCTCTAGTGATGACCATTTTAATGATACCATGGTGAATAACATTTCTAATTTTTAAATAAAACCATGGGGATGGACCTTAGTGATACAAAAATTATTTTATAAATTAAGTGTTGTATCCACATATTAATGTTATGTTCCAAGTTATTTTCTTTTTGATATTCCAATTCTTCCATTTCTCATTTCTTCATTTTTTTTATTCATGTTCTTATTGATATCACATGTACATTGACTTCTTTGTTTACCCTTACTGGGATTTTTTCTCACCCTTTCCTTTGAATTAATGTCTCTAGGTTATGAGATGCAGAAATTCTACTTAGGATGAACTTATGATGAAGCCTTACAAGTGGTTTAGAAGAATGTTTTATGTTGTTTTCAAGTATTATGTTCCTGATTTCCAAGACACTAGACTTTAAAGATAATGTATTTGTAAAATGTAATGACAAGTTATGTAATAAATAGGTAGGATGCTATAGTTGGTATAAAAGGGAGGTTTAGTTATTTATGGAAATTAGGATATGAAAACATTAGGAAGAACCCTATAGAACAGTTTAAATATAAGAAATCTTCTGGAATATTGGTGGGTATTGAGTAAGTGGTATATCAAGAAAATACATCCTTGTCTAGATATGAGCAGGTAGAGGTGGCTCTGGCACAAATGTACATTTGGATGAAACCCAAAAACACATCTTTGATCTAGACTCGAACGGGAACTGGTACATGACAACGGGTCTTGCTGAACTCTTTGTTACGACCCTCCTGAGGGATATGTTTTGTTAATATCAAGCTTTTTATGAATAATTTTGATGGAGTTATAGAAAAATGTAATAGTCTAAGAATGATTTTTTAAGACATAAAATCCTTTTTAATTAAAAGAGTCGTAAATGAAATAATCATCTCACGAAGGATTTATTATTTTAGAAAATGTACCCATCATCTAGGAATATATTGATGTATTTCCTGAGGAGTTACCCAGATCTCCCTCAGAAAGAGATATAGAGTTCTCCATTGAACTCATACCTGGATCTCATCTGATGTCAACGACCCCCTATAGGATGGAAAATGTGGAGATAGAGGAATTAAAGAAACAACTCATAGATCTTTTGGAGAATGGGTTTATCCGACCATGTGTGTCTCCTTAGGAGCACCAATTCTCTTTGTAAAGAAGAATGATGGATCGATGTAGATAATCATTGATTATAGAGATCTAAATGGGATCATAGTAAAGAACAAATACTCTATTCCAAGAATTGATGTCTTATTTGACCAACATTATTCGACTCAATTATTATCTATGATTGATCTTCATTCTGGTTATCATCAATTGAGGGTGAATAATGATGATATTCCAAAAACTGACTTCCAATCAAGATATAGGAATTATGAGTTTGTTGTTATGGCCTTCAGACTAATGAAACTGCTATTATTATGGATCAAAAATAATTTGATTTTGGAAACATATTTTTTATCAAATTAATATCCTTTTTGTAGGAAAATGATTTGGTGATTAAATGATAAAGGTTATTTTTGGACGATGTTTTCACTTTTGGAGTACTATATGCCTATGGGAAATAAAATACTATACGAATTAAATTGAGGAGGAATGGTTGGTTTCTATATGTATTTATTGTGGACATATGGTGATTTGGGTTATTTTTTCAAAATGATGAACCTAGAATAGAGAATATGTGAATATGTTAATTACACTTTAATACGAGACATTAATAGTAGTCGATGTTATTTGGAGATAAGTGTGAAGATTTATTGGGATGACTATGTGATTAAATCCTTCTGAGTTTTGGGTTTTAATCAATTTTTGGATTATTTTGATAAATTTTAAGGATGATTTCATATTGAATGGTCTTTCATGAACATTGGGTACTATTTGTTGAATTTTAGAGAATAATAGGTTTTTTTATAAAGTGTTATCCTTTGGGGGATTATATGATCTCCTACTAACCATTTTGGTTTTAGATGATTTCTAAATTGAAGGGAAATATATAGTTCTTATTTTATGGATTATGTGATTCTCTAGAAGATGATTCTTGTGCTTTTTATGTGACCAAGTCTTTTTGAATGCTCATCGTTTGGAGAAAAGATTTTTTTGGTAGAAACTTATTAAAGGATGAAACTCTAATTGAAGGTAACTATATTTCGATAGGTATTTATTCTATGTAGTAAATGAATTCCTCAAATTTATGAAAAGGAACATAAAACAAAAAAAAATGTTGTTGGTTTACATTCCCTACCGGGTAATCAATGAACATTTAACAAATCTTATGTTTTTGATCTTCGTGTGGTTAACATTCTTCTAATCATGTTTTCTATCACTCTCCTTCAGAACATGACTGTTTTTTACCTCTTCCATATCCATGTTTTCCTACAAGGAATCCTAGTGTGGGTTAACTGAGGTGACCATTTTACTTCCCGTTCTTTCTTTTTAAGTAATAGTTTTATTGACTCTTTTTCCGATGTGGGACTTTCAATGAATTTTCCACGCCCAATTTTTAAAATTTAGAGGAAACAATTTCTTAAGGGGGGGAAGATTGTAACGACGTAAAATTTTGTATAAATTTTTTTTACTAAATTTCTATGTTATTTTATTTTATACTCAATTTTTTTTTTGATTTAATAAAATGAGTATAATTAAAATAAGACCGTTGGGTTTCGACTGTTATATGAACATTTGTCAATATGATCACTGGAAACTAAATGTTGCGATTATTGTCTCTAAATACAAGTGATCGTGATTAATTAATATAGAATGAAGATTCGATGGCCCCATCCCAGTGGTCTCGGGCCAATCGAAGCCCATCTGATAGAACTCTGGAAGTAGGTAGAACCATTGGGCTTTGTTCTAGACCAAACTGAAGCTGAACTTCATCGTGTGAAGCTGGAATGAAATATTCTTTGTGAGAAGATCAAGCTGATAGAAATCAATACTCGTAAAATGTTAGCCGAGCCGCCCCATGATTCTATCATCATAGCACACCTTAATCTTAGGTCCGATGCTGGTGTTATAAGGGGTTTTGTAATGAGACTATAGCTGCCTTCCGTAATCCATTGATTTAAAAAAAATTGTGATTTATTCTTATTGTGAAGTTTGTAAATTTCCAAATGTCCAGATAAATATAATATGCATATTATTGATGAATTTTAGAAAAAGGATAATTTAAAAATTTTTACGTAAACAATAAAAAATTAATAATGTGTAATGATTCTAAAAAAATAGTCTTCTACAGTTATGTTCAGTAAAAAATTTAGATTCTAATAAGATCAACATTATTTTTGATGAATAGTTAATTATGTATAGTGATTTTATGCTTATGATTAGTAATGTGATCAAATTGATCATGTAACCTCACTTAAGAAGGTATTAATATAATCTAGGCACTTTGATTATGTAATGTGATTCAATAAAATAGGTAAATAACTGTTCCAGAAATTATTTGTTAAGTATTAGTTTTTTCAAGTGAATAATGTTTTTATTTAAATAATAAAACTTAAAATATTTAGAAAATTATTTTTATAAAATGTAGTTCATATTTTAATTCAGAGCATCGATATTAAGTGAAATTGAATTTTTTGGAATTTTCTAAGAAAGTTGAATTTTCAGTGAATATTGTTTCTATATAATAATTATATTAAAAATATTTAGAAAAATATTTTTATAAAATGGTGTTCATTTTTCACATCAAAACATCGATATTAGGTTAAGGTGAATTTTTGAGAATTTTCTAAGAAAGTGGAATTTTTAGTGAATAGTGTTTTACATAAAAATAAAATTAAAAATATTTAGAAAATTCCTTTCTAAAATGTGGATAATTTTTGAAATCAGACCATAGATATTTGGTTAAGGTGATTTTTAGGGATTTTTATGAGAAAGTTGAACTTTTAGTGAATAGTGAAAATAGAGTTTTTGAGTTTCAGGGGTTTAGTGACATCATTACGGATGTAATAATTATGTAATAATTCCGGTTGACTTATGAATAGTAAGATAATGTATGAGGTTTACCATGTGGCCAATACCATTGTCAAATACCATGGGCAAGCACATGGTTTTTCCAATACCACCAATGAGTTGTCCCTTGGCCATTAATGGCATGTCCTCTCACTTCCCCTATATTTACCAAGCCATTCTATCATCTTTTCGATTCCAAAATCCTCCTCAATAAAGTCCTGGTCTCCTTACCTCCGAAGGAGTCCACCCATGGTTCCCTCAAGCCTCCTGAGGTCCCAAACATCGTGATTTTGAAGTTAATCTTCAAGGTAAGGGATCCTACCTCTCTCTTTCGTTTCAAGTACTATCGTTTATGTCATTTCTTTTAAGCCATGTGTTCTTATGTTGCGTATGTTATTTTATATTCATATTACTATACTCTTCATTTTAAAATGATTAGAGACCCCCTATTTCTATCATCATTTGATTATATGAACTTTTATGTGGTGCTGTTAGGCGGCCGAATTTTTATAAGGGATTCTTTCACACTTCTCATTTTCAAAGTTGTATTTTCATGTAATGTCTTTCAAGATCTCATTTCTTTTGTTGGGTAATGATCTCTATATACATTATACTATCCTTCTAAGTTAATATTATGAGAGTCCGTATTTTACCTCATCAATTTATTTTTTATATGTTTTAAGTGATGCTGTTAGGTTGCCAAATTTTTTTAAGGGATTATTTTACTCTTCCAATTTTCAAAGTTCTACTTTCATGTAAAGTTTTTTAAGTTCATTAATTTCATGTTGGGGTATGATCTCTATATTCATCATATTTTCCTTTTATTTTCACATTATTAGAGACCCTATTTAATCTTATCAATTCATTTTGTTGATGTTTTATGTGATGTCGTTAGGCTGCCGAATTCTTCATAAGAGAAATCTTATTTTTTTATTCCTTTCAAGTTTATCATTTCATATGGTATGTCTTTAAAATTTCACAAACATGTTATTATATCCTTTATATTCTGTCCCACTGATGACTTATGGATCATTTATGAGTGGGTGAACCATGTCCCCTCTCTTTTTAGTATTTTCTATAACCCTATAACTAAGCCGTTATCCTGCATAATTTTCGTCTCAAAATCTCTCTATTTTTTTCTCAAATTATGTTATTTTATTAAATGAAAACTCAAAGATCTTTATTGTAAAAGGGGAATCACATATATATCAAAATATTCTATTTTAGGTTCTGGGATATACATACATGATATCCTCTTTCCTTTTTGTGGGATTAAAGTGACATAAAGATCAAGTATTTAATGCAGTTTTTAAAATGTTATGATTATGAAAATAAACCCATTTATTTTATTCTACATGGGTTATTTATGAAATGTTTATTATGATATATTTGGCTCACATGATAATAAATTAAAATTAAGGGTGCATCCTGATAGTATTCAAATGAATTGGGTAAAGACATGATCTCTAGATATGACCATTTTAATGATACTTTGGTGAATAACCTTTGTAATTTTTTAATGACACCATGGGGATGAACATTGGTGATATACAAATGATTCTCTAAATGAAACGTTGTAGCCACATATTCTTGTTATTTTCCATGTTCTTTGCTTTATGATATTCATATACTTCCATTGCTCATGTCTTCATGTTTTTATTCAATTTCTTATTGATATAAAAAGTATATTGACTACCTTGTTTACCCTTACTGAGATTTTTGGTCACCCTTTCCTTTATATTTATGTCTCCAAGTTATGAGATGCAGTAATTCTACTTTGTATGATCTTATAATTGAGCCTTAAAAGTGGTTTAGAAGAATTTTTTTTGATGTTTTCATGTATTACGTTTCATATTTCCAAGACACTAGACTTTAAAGATCCTTTATTTGTAATATGTAATGAAAAGTTATGAGATAAAAAAGTGGGATTCTATATTGAGAATATGGGGAATTTTTATTACCAATTATTCATTATTCTAAAGTTGACGTTTATACATAACAAGTTACAAGTATCTCAGTTATGAATGTATCTATCTGATCCATCTCATGTTATAATATGGAGTGATCTTCCCGTTGAATAGGATTTATCTATGACTATAAATAAAATCATGATAGTTGATTCTGAACCCATGAAATCTCATAGGATGATGATGTATTTTGTTTGAGAGCTATAATAGAAATTTTTTTATTCTAATGAGAGGTTTGAGAGAGAGGCACTAATGAAATATCAATGGCCTCATCATTTTGAAAAAGAAGCTTCTAAGGTGGACTTTTAGGGACAAAAATTATCTAGGGCGGGGAGGTTAGTTTATACTATCACTTTTTAAATTTATTTCTGAACATCTATTTTCATATTTAAATGTTTGGGTTATGTTTGTTTATGTTTTATGTAAAAATTAGAAAATATTGATACATCAGGGGTTGGGAATGGTTGGTGAAATTATATCTCATATCGTATCACATGTTATTAGAAACCATGAAAACCACAATATTGATGGTTTTACACATCTAGCATATTGATTTTCAAAATGTATTCCCACAAAGGAGAAACCATGCCACCATACTAAAAGGGGTTCAAAGTTATGTTTGATAGTCTTTCTAACTCTAAGGCCTAGCCCAAGAAGTCTTATGTATGATATTTTTTATTCAAAGAAGTAATTTCTAATATCATGAAACCCTCATTTTTTTTACTAATAATCCTGTACAACGACATATAATTAATGTTATCCTTGGTGTCACCCAAGATATGATTTTGGACCCTCTACACCATTATAGTGGTATATCAAATCTAGGAAAACAACATTCATTCTATCTCAATTTTCATTCTTATAGTCTATATTCCTTCCACCATAGTGTTATGTAGATATCCATGTGGTTGGAGGATACAATACCCTCTTTTTATAATCTGGAATATATGTTTAATTCTCATATACTCATTTCTGACAATCTTTGTTGGAGTTTCCAAAATAGATATTTGTTTTCCATGATCAAGTGATACTGATGTAGGTGGTTCTGTTTTGATTGGACAATTTTACTTAACTTAAATTGTTTTATTTAATTTTAATCATTTGTTATAAATGTTAATTAATTAAATTTTTTTTATTAAAAAAACAATTACATTTAATTGGGGATATGAAATTGGATGTGGCCAAAATTGTGAAACCCCCCAATTCCACATAATTGGGGTGTGTTAGGACATTTTCATGAAAATATTTAAATTAAATAATGAAAGTTAATTATAGAATTTGAATTGAGAAATTTATTTCAAGAAATTTATTTCAAATTGGTATTTGATAAAATGGATTAAAATGATGTTACTATAATCCCAATAGTTTCATCATGGAAAACACATTATTAGATTAAAAACACATGTATTGGTATTTAACGATAAAATTACATATTTGAAATATGATAATGTGATGAATTGAATTTCAAAATGTTTTGATATAAATTGACCATAATTGATTATTATTAGAGAAAATCGATTCCTAGTAATTTAGTGAGTCATTTGGAACAAACTGGCTATGATAGGAATATCCTGGCACTGGATTTCTACTTTACAGCATTAACATATACTATATTGAAAATTTTAATCTTAAGTAGGATGTTGATGTGTACTCTTGGTCAAATTCCAACGGAATGTCTGTATACAAAGTCATTATCAATATATACTTGTGTGAGGATCCCATAACCAATAAATATCATACATCTTGACTACTAAGAATGCATCTCATTGTTTATATATGAAATAGATTACATTATTTGTAAATTATTTAACACGTTACATATAAATTTATATAATCATTATTTAATAAATTTGTATTAATCCATTTTATAATTATTCCCATCCTATTAAATGTAACACATGATTTGTTTTAAATATTATTTTGAAATTCCATGAATTTTTATTTAAAAAATTGAATTCTTTATTTGTTGAATTATATTTTGGAATTTTGTTATAGAATCAATTGTGAGATGCTATTGGTATTTTTCTCACACCTAACCTATGTATTTGGGTTTTTATAGATTTTATTCTTCCATGTTCTATAAAGGGTCACAAACCAAATAGAGGTTGTACAATCTATTGATCCTTTGGAATTTGAATTTTTTATATTGGGACATGGGTTGTTTTCATGTTGTATGGTACATTGTGGTTGTACATTGGGTTTTCATACCTATTTCAATATTGGTAAACTGCATCCAATGGAGTTTTCCTTATATGCATACTGAATTTTTTATATTGATTACATTGTGTTTATTAAAAATTAAATCCCACATTCATATTTTATAATGTCATGTTCTTATTTCCAACTCATGGGGATTGGGATCAGCCTTTATGAAATTTCAGGACCATCTTGGTTAACACTATACTAGGGAATCTGGGTTAGTTCCTCAAATTTATTATCCCTTTTGTTGGTCGGAGTAGTTTACTCAAGAGGGGGGTGAATTGAGTACCAATTAAAATTTCTGTATTTAAAAACACTGTCTTAAAGACCCCCAAATAAAATAATAAATTAAACTGTAGTGAATTTATATTAAAGTAGAGGTTCTGTTAGATTCTCAAGGGATTGATTAATTCCCAGTTAATCAACACAGGAGGGTGTGATTATCTTTTGAAACTAACTTACTAATGTACACTTGACTTAAACACTTGCTAATTTAATTATCAAAGTGACTTTAAAAACAGTATTGTTTTTAAAGTGATTAGCAACGGAATAAAACTTTGGAAGAGATGGCACAACAAATGTAACCAAGAGGTTCAGTCTCAAGCCGAGACTTAGTCCTCTCAAAAGTTTATATATAAAAATGATCCACACCCTGGATCGGGGTTCAATAGTTTACAACTTTCCCGGTCCAAGACCTCTACCACTATTCTTCGTGGGAAACAGTACAACAGCAACCAGCTGTCCAAGTCACACACGACCTCTACCACTGTTATTCGTGGGAAAGAAAGAATGAAAGAGTTTGGTAAGGATTTAAAAATCCTCCAGTTTAAGTACAGGAGAAAGTGTATGTGTTAGATACAACAGATAACACACACTGCTCGAAAAGTATAATAATAAATCATAGAACAAGAGATGTAGAGTTTAGAAATGGTTCTGGTGATTTCATTGTAGCTCTGGACTCCTTTGGATTCGATCAAAAGTGAATCTGAGTCCTCTTCTCGTTTCTGTTTGAGAAACAGAGTGTCGTATGCTCCAGGTTCATAGACAGTGAAAATGGAGTCGATGAAGCTCTTCGATAATCTTTTGTATGCACAGAACTCTTAGTCTTGATTGTATATGTGGTTCTGTCTTGCTTGGTTCTTCTTGTATGCACAGAACTCTTAGGCTTGATTGTATATGTGATTCTGTCTAGCTTGGTTCTTCTTGTATGCACAGAGCTCTTCTTAAGTATGTCGTATGTCTTCCTTGTCTCTGTGTGTGTTGTCTCTATTTTCTTCAGCAGAGTCTTCTTGTATTTATGTCACGTGCAACAGGGGACAGAAGAGATTTCCTTTCTGCATGTACGAGGTACGGGTTCCTGACATCCGAGAACCTTTATCAGATATTTGACAAATCATTAAATTATACATGATATGACCGTTGGATAGATTAAATAAAGATAGGAATTAAAGAAATTCAAACAGTGAGTCGAGTGATCGGTAGTTAATCAGCATCGGTAGCTTGGACATCGGTAGCTCAGTGTCATTAGTTGCTTTGACTCTATCGATGGCTCTATGTGTTGGTTGGTATATGCTTGTATCGGAGACTTTGTTTATCGGTAGCTCCATGCGTCGGTAGCTCCATGCGTCGGTAGCTCCATGCGTCGGTAGCTCCATGCGTCGGTAGCTCCATGCGTCGGTAGCTCTTATTCCATCGGTAGCTATTTATACTTACACCGGTAGCTCTATGTTTGTATCGGTAGCTGTATTTATAAGCACATCGGTAGCTCTGTGTTAAGTATATCGGTGACTCTGTCTGTCAGTAGACTAAGTCTATCGGTAGACTGGGTACCGGTAGCTCTTTATCAGTAGCTATAGGCAGATTACTTATCTGTTTTATGCAGAACACATCCGATTGCATTAGAATCAATTTATAACTTGTATGAACATGGATAACTGAGGATTAACATATTCCAAAGACTATTTTAAAAATTATTATTGGTTTGATCACAGATTTGAATGAATTAATGTATAGATCAAGGATACTTAAAAAATATCATAGAGAATGAAAACATAATTGGGATTTTCAACACATATGAATACATGATTGAGATTATCAAAACAGGCGAAGTCAACAATCTCCCCCTTTTTGATAATCACAATTTATGATATGGGCATTTAACATAGTGAAAATATAATAGTAAAGAGTATAATATTGAAAACAATTTTCTCAGAGAAAGTAGCATCAGAGATAATAGAAATAGTATGATATAGACATAAGTTATCAGAGGTAACATTCATAAGGTACCGAAGGTAAAAAGAAACACAATAATATCAGAGATAAAATTGAAAAGAAGGTAATTTTTCTCCATTGAAAATATTTCTCATTCTCTCATTTTTTTCTCCCCCTTTCTTATTCTCGCATTTTGTTCTCCCCCTTTGTGATAATCAAAAAGTGGGAAAGTATATATATTTGAGACAAATAAAACATGAGAAGTAAAAAAGAGTTCTTCTGTATTAGAGCAGTTAGAAAGTACAGAAATAGAAACAGAATACAAATGAATTCCTATCAAAAATCCTGGACACTGGATCAATCCACATATTCCACGTGATATTTTCCTTTGGAATCAGAAGAAGGTTCAGGTGGTGAGGATGCAGGTGAAGGTTTTGGAATGCCAGAAATGATCAAAGGAGGCTGAGCCACTGAAACAGAGTCAGGCCTGTAGGTTGAAGATCTTTGGGTGATCATTGGTGTGAGGCTTCGAATAGCTTGAGCAGGAGTCAGCTGGATTGTGGAAGCAACTGAGGCAGAAGCAGGCAAAGCAGGAGGTACGATGACTGGTCTGGCATCAACATGCAAGAAGGGAAGCAACAAATTTCTAAAATCCATAATAATTCCTCCGCCTCTTTCCATAGCAGAGATGAAATCATCTTTGTTCTCCATGAATTTCTCCAAAGCAGGAGTCAGCTGTCTTAGTTGGCTCACTTGTTCTCTAAAAGATTGAGTTACTGGAGGTAGCTTCATGTGTTCCAACATCAGCTTGAAGTGGTGATCGAGTTGATGCTTGGTGAAAATTCTGGTGAAGTAGTGGTCCACTTTTCTCTTTATGGATTCTTGAGAGGCAGAGGCTTCTCTCATATGATCTTGAAAAAACTTCATTATTTCTCTAGCAGAATCTCTTGTAGAAAGCACCACTCGGCTCAACTCCGATGAGTCCACAGAGCCACTGGTTGAAATAGAACCAATCTCCTCCTTTAACATTGCTCGAACTTGATTCAGGTCAACTAATAGTTTGGATGTGAGAGGGCCAAGAGAGAAGGAAACAGTTTCTTTGAAACTCTTAGACAATCCACTGATTAGGATTTGAACTTGAGAGTCCTGTAATTGAACATGATCCTTCACTGAGGTTTTGAAACTTTCAAACACCGAGAAAAACTGGCTTACAACACTCTTCACATAAGCTAGGTCCTTGTCAGCTTGAGACTTGGAGCTCATATAAGAATCCAAAGCAACAACTGATGTCCTGAGAGCTTCAAGATCTGCTTCGATTCTAGAAGACTGAGTCTGGCACTCTTTCACTTCTTCCATAAGCTCAGACACAAAAGAAGATAAATTACAAGCCAGAGATAGCTCGAAGGATCTCTCTAACATTTTCATTTCTTCATTAATGATTTGCTTCATCTCAACAACTGATACACTGAATGATTCTTTCAGCTCATTCTTCATGGATTCAAGATTAGATTTAGAGACAAAATCATTAGGGACAACTGCAGTAGATCCCTTTTCTGAGGCCAAACTGACTACAGAATCAGTCATTATTGATTGAATTGAGGATGCAAGGGAGGTTTCCATTAACTTCACTTCTTCAAAAAAACTGGTTTTGAGGTCCTCTTTCAGCTTATTCAAATCATGAAATCTGACCACATCATCGGGTAACAACTCAGAAGCAAGATCATAATTGGTATTTGGTCTATTCACAGACATCTCATTATCAGAGTCCGGATAATCCAATCCACAGACTATAAACCCTGGGTCTTTTACCCAGTCTCCAAACTCAACAGCTACTGTAACATTTCCAAGAACAGATTGATGCTCCCCCTCAATGGGTGCATTCTCATGTATCACAACTGCATTCAGTGCTGGATTCTCTTCATCATAATCTTCTACAACAAGTTCCATCGTTGCATCATTTAGAAGATCTTCTGATACAGGTACAGCTTCTTCTGTATCTTTTTCTACTTCATCAGTCGGCATAGCTGGGCTTCCAATCAATGGACTCATACTTAAAATACCAGAAACAAACGATTCAGATACATTTTCCTTTTCCTCTTCTTCTTGGTGAGGTACAGGCTGGTCTTCCTCATAAGTAGACAAAATTTCGTCTACCTTTCCTTTCCTAGAATAAACCAATTCTTCAACAGGACATGGGGGCAAGTCTGGATCTCCTCCAACATCCATAGGAGTTTCTTCTTCTTCTTCTGTTTCTTCTTCTGTTTCATTACTATAAACAGGTTCCTCTTCATCAGGTCTCAGACTCGGATCTCTCATATCCTTTGGTCTAGAGGGATGATCCACAGGATTAAACCTATCATATATCTTCTGATCATCACTGACCCATTCTCTCTTCCATGGGTTCCAGTTAATTTTCATGTACATACAAACAGTCGAGGTGATGCAGAAATTATTTCTGACTACAACTGTCTCATCCTGAGACTCAGCTATTCATTTCACTTTTATCATTACTGAAATCAGCTTGGCAAAGAATAAAGAATTAGTCTTTGACTTTGGTCTAATCATGTCTTCCATTTGATGCATTAACAATCTGCATAGATTGATTTTTACACCATTTCTTAGCAGATGAAGAAGATAGATATCTTGATATCTCAGATTTGAAAAATCTCCTCGCCTCGGTATCAACACATGCTGAACAAACTTGAAGAGCATTCGATTCTCTCCATCCATTTCAGTAGCAACCACTTGCCTTTGATTCCCATTACCGGTCAGTTCTTTTAAGGCGGTTTCATAATCAAAGATGTCACTGCTAGGTGTAATTTCTCTTGATACATACCCAGAGACACCTTCATGTGGTACTTTTAAACACTCAGCCCACTCTACTGAAGAAAAAGACATCTCTTTTCCATTTAAAAACGAGCTTACCCGATTCTCATTTTCAGACTTCTCGAAGGTTACAAACTCGTAGAACTGTTTTACCAACTTCGGGTAGTATGAGCCATTGTTATTCGAGAAACAATCCACCCATTTCTGGTCCTCCAGAATCTCGAGTACTAACAATTTTCTAGGCAGTAGCCATTCCACGCACAGTTCCTTCTCGATTACTATGTCTCTATTCCGCAAGTGAGGATTCACTGGTCGCTTTCCCGATCTAGTTCTGACTTCACTAACACTGGATTTATACTGTGTCTTCTACTTCTTAGCGTTTGGTTCTACACTTTTACCTTTGATGGTAGGAAGCTTAGTTTTTACCATCGCGGGTTTAGGGTTCTTGGCCGATTTGGGAGCAAAGGTTCGAAGGTGAGAGATTTTGAGCTCGGTGAGATAGGAAGTGGCTTAGACATAGTTTTATCATTTAGGAATTCCAAATAAACGACTAAAATAGAGTAAAATAAAATAAAATAAAACGATTCATATTCTTGGCGGCAGACAGATGTTTTAAAATATAGAATCGGTGAGAATTTCACATCGGTGAGAATTTACACATCGGTGAGAATTTTCACATCGGTGAGAATTTTACATCGGTGAGAATTTTACATCGGTGAGAATTTTCACATCGGTGAGAATTTTCACATCGGTGAGAATTTTACATCGGTGAGAATTTTACATCGGTGAGAATTTTACATCGGTTGTGATTAAACATTCCCAATTCGTGTCTTATGTAACTTAGCCTATCAGAACCTAAAGGTTTAGTGAAAATATCAGCCAATTGATGTTCAGTGCCAATAAATTCAAGAGAAATATCACCTTTTTGATAGTGATCTCTTAGGAAATGGTGTCTTACATCTATGTGTTTGGTTCTAGAGTGAGATACATGATTCTTAGAGATTTTTATTGCACTGGTGTTATCACATTTGATTGAAACATGTTTAAAAACATATCCATATTCCAAAAGAGTATGTTTCATCCACAGAATTTG
This sequence comes from Viscum album, assembly GCA_963277665.1. Classification (NCBI taxonomy): domain Eukaryota; kingdom Viridiplantae; phylum Streptophyta; class Magnoliopsida; order Santalales; family Viscaceae; genus Viscum; species Viscum album. Next base: position 1,436,146,429 of record OY728141.1, read on the forward strand.
TGCACAGCAACTACCAGCAGCTATATATTCTGCTTCGGTAGTAGATAATGCAACTGAGTTCTGTTTCTTACTACACCAAGAAACTAATGATTTTCCAAGAAAATGACATGTTCCTGATGTGCTTTTTCTATCTAACTTACAACCAGAAAAGTCAGCATCTGAATAACTCGTTAACTCAAAGGATTGTCCTTTTGGGTAAAACAAACCTAAGTTAACCGTGTGTTTGAGATACTTAAAAATTCTTTTAATAGCAAGCAAATGAGATTCTTTTGGATTAGCTTGAAATCTAGCACACATACACACACTAAACATAATATCAGGTCGACTAGCAGTAAGATAAAGTAAACTACCAATCATACCTCTGTAATTTGTTTGATCAACTGGTTTCCCAGTTTCATCTGCGTCCAATTTACAGGTAGTACTCATAGGAGTTTCACTTTCCTTGATACTATCAGACCCAAATGTTTTAAAAGATCCTTTGTATATTTACTTTTATTTAAAACAATACCATTTTCATTTTGAAATACTTGAAATCCAAGAAAGTACTTAAGTTCTCCCATTAAGCTCATTTCAAATTCATTTTGCATACTTTTTGAAAAATCAGTACATAAAGAGTGTTTAGAAGATCCAAAAATAATATAATCAACATATATTTGTACAACTAAAACATCTTTAGAAATTATTTTAATGAAAAGAGTTGGATCCGCAATCCCTTTAGTAAAACCATTTGAGATAATGAAATTTCTAAGTCTATCATACCAAGCTCTTGGAGCTTGTTTTAGACCATACAAATCTTTAGAAAGTTTAAAGACTTGATTTGGAAAATGGGGGTTAGTAAATCCAGGTGGTTGTTCTACAAAAACATCTTCAATTATAAAACCATTTAGAAATGCACTTTTCACATCCATTTGATATAACTTGAAATCCAGATGTGCAGCATATGCAAGTAAGATCCTAATGGCTTCTAGTCTAGCTACAGGTGAAAAAGTTTACTCATAGTCTATACCTTCTTCTTGACTATATCCTTGTGCAACTAGTCTATCCTTGTTTCTAACTATATTTCCAGATTCATCTACTTTATTTCTAAAAACCCATTTTGTTCCTATTGTCAAAGTGTCCTTAGGTCTGTCAACTAATTCCCAGACATTGTTTCTTTCAAACATATTTAATTCTTCCTGCATAGCCATTACCCAGAATTCATCATTGATAGCATCATTGATATTTTTGGGTTCTAGCTGTGAAAGAAAAGCTTGATGATCAACCTGGTTTCTTAGAGAAGCTCTAGTTTGTGTTCCTCTATCAAGATTACCAACAACAGCTTCTAAAGGATGAATCTTTAGAATCCTCATTGATCTGGTAAAGGTTGGACTAGAAATTTTAGGTTCATCTATAGGTTCGGGTTCAACAGAAGCAGATTCTGGAAAAAGTCCAGAACTGGATGTTTTGATAACAGGTTCTTTAGATTTATCATTAATGTCCAGGACAGATAAGTCTTCTTCAATAAGATAGTTTTTAGTCTCATGTGGATCAGTTTCATCAAACTTGATGTGAACAGATTCTTCCACACATTTAGTTTTCTTATTGAATACTCTATAGAGTTTACTTGAAATAGAGTAACCCAGAAAAATTCCTTCATCACTTTTGGAAGCAAACTTATCCAGATTATCTTTAGTATTCTGAATAAATACTTTGCAACCAAAAACTTTAAAGTAATTAACCTTAGGCTTTCTATTGTTCCACAATTCATAAGGGGTTTTCTTAAGAACAGGTCTGATTAAGACTCTATTAAGGACATAACAAGCTGTATTTATAGCTTCAGCCCAAAAATAAATAGGCAGGTCATATTCATTGAGCATGGTTCTAGCAATTTCTTGAAGGGTTCGGTTTCTTCTTTCTACTACACCATTCTGTTGGGGTGTTCTAGGGGAAGAAAAGTTATGAGTATAGCCATTGTGTGAGCAATAAGATTGAAAATCTTGATTTTCAAACTCACGACCATGATCACTTCTCAATGTTTTAATCTTAAGTCCACTAAGGTTCTCTACAGATTTAGAGTATTTAACAAAAGAAGAACATGCTTCACTTTTGTGAGCTAGAAAATATACCCAAGTATATCTAGAAAAATCATCTACAAGAACATAAACATAGTGCTTCCCATTTAAACTAGAAACTCTTGATGGTCCAAACAAATCCATGTGAACCAATTCAAGTGGTTGAGAAGTTGAAACTTATTTCTTTGATTTAAAAGAAACTTTGTGTTGTTTTCCCTTTTGATAGGGGTTACACACTCTATCATTTGGGAATTCTAATTTAGGTAGGTCTCTAACAAGGTTTTTTCTAGAGAGTTTTCTAAGTGAGTGAATGTTGCAATGTCCCAATCTTCTGTGCCATAGCCATGATTCTTTATGAAAATCATTCAAACAAGTAATATTCTTCTTAGCTAAAGAATTCAGATTAACAGCATAAACATTTTCATTTCTTAAGGCAGAAAATACCAAAACATTCTTAGAAATAAAAACATTGCAGGAATCATTTTCAAATTTAACATGAAAACCATCATCACATAACTGAGAAATACTTAATAAATTGTATTTAAGGCTATCAACAAATAAAAATTTAGAAATCAGAATTGAATCAGTGTTACCAATCTGGCCTAGGCCGATGATTTTTCCTTTTGAATTATCACCAAAGGTGACAAAGCCTCCATCAACTTTTATTAAACTCTTGAAACAAGAAAAGTCTCCTGACATATGTCTTGAACATCCACTATCCAAATACCAGGTCTCTTTACAGGAGCTCTTTAAGAAAGTTCCCTACAAAACAGATTCAGATGGGTGATGATTTTGTTACCCATATTTTCTTGGGTCCAGACAGGTTATCCAAAAACACTTTAGGTACCCATATTTGTGTAATGGGTCTCATATAATTTTTAGAATTGACATGCTTTGAAAGATAAACTTTATTAGATCCATAGCTATGTATATAACTGGTTGAAGCATATGAAGTTCCAGAATTACCTTCATTCTGTCCAGATTTAGAAATGAATCTAGTTTTGGCAATTTTCCTTTGTCCAGGTTGGTATCCTATACCAGTAGTATATTTGGTGCTATTTTCTTTCCTAGCATCTGTGTTAGTGTATTTTTTCCATTGGTGAACTTCTCTAAGTCGTTCTTGAGTTTCTCATTAGATAGTTTCAGTTCTGTGCTTTCTTTTAACAGTTGAGCATTCTTTTCCTTTTCTATATCAAGATCAGATTTATGCTTAACACTTAAAGCATACTGTTTCGTTAGAACTTTATATTTATCTTTAAGCTCATTACATGTCTCTTCCAGCATATCACAGTAATCAAACAATTCATTTTTAGACATTGTTCCAGAATCAGAGTCAGATTCTGCATTATCTCCAGAGTAATAATAATTTAAGGCAGGAGTTTTAGCAGTTACCTGAGAAGTGTTTGTCATAAAGCACATGTTTTCCTTATTTTTTTGTTCAGTTTCAGAGCTTTCAGATTCAGTAGAGATATCCTCAGAAGCACTCCAAGTAGCCTTCATGGATTTTTTAAACATGTTGTCCTTGTATTCATATTTCTTTTTATACTTCAGCTTTGGACAATCGGCTTTAATGTGTCCTTTTCTCTTGCACTCATAGCAGACAACATCATCTGATTTGTCATTATTCTTCCAATCCTTTTTCCAATTACCTTGGTGATCATACTTACCCTTATAATTTGTTTTTCTGAAGAACTTCTTTTTTCTATAAAATTTCTTAAATCTTCTAGCAATGTGAGCCATCTCAGCATCACTGTTAGAATCACTTTCACTGTCTTCACAGCTTGAACTTTCAACTACATCTTGAAGCTTTTCTTTGTCCTTATTCTTTGAAGTTGAGGATTTGAAAGTGACAGACATTCTTGGAGGTTCATTTTCTTCCTCTTTATTCACATTAAGCTCTTCTTCATACATCATCAGCTTGCCAATTAGTTCCATGACAGGTAGAGCAGCAATGTCACATGATTCTCTGATTGAGATAGATGTGCCTCTCCATCTATCAGGTAGACATCTCAGAATTCTCATAATTTGTTCCTTCGATGAGACATCCTTTCCCAGCGAGATCATTGTATTGAAAATTTCATTGAACCTGAGATACATGTCAGAAATGGGTTCGTCAGGCTTCATTTTAAAATTATCATACTTGATAGTATAAGTGTTCAATCTCATTTCTTTAACATTCGTTGTTCCTTCATGAGAAACAGCTATGGTATCCCAAATTTCATATGCAGTTTTACAAGAAGAAATTATATTAAACTCTTCATCTACTAGAGCACAGTACAAGGCATTCATAGCTTTACAGTTGTTATTGTAAGCAGTCTTTGTAGGTTCATCCCAAGTAGATCTAGCAGTAGTGGGAATTTTGTATTCTGATTCAATAGCAGTCCAAATATCAAAACCTATGCTTTTTAGATGAATTTTCATTTTCAGTTTCCACTTAGCATAATTAGTTCAATTGAAGAAAGGTGGCCGGTTAGTAGCAGCACCCTCAAGTTTATTGTCCATGATGAGAAAATTTTAAAGAGATAAAAATTTAGATATAACATAAATTTTAAGAACTTTAAAATAAAACTAAAATCACAGTTCAAAAGCAGAGTACTTTTAGAGAGTATTTTCAATCCTCTGATACCAATTGTTGGTCGGAGTGGTTTACTCAAGAGGGGGGTGAATTGAGTACCAATTCACATTTCTGTATTTAAAAACACTGTCTTAAAGACCCCCAAATAAAATAATAAATTAAACTGTAGTGAATTTATATTAAAGTAGAGGTTCTGTTAGATTCTCAAGGGATTGATTAATTCCTAGTTAATCAACACAGGAGTGTGTGATTATCTTTTGAAACTAACTTACTAATCTACACTTAACTTAAACACTTGCTAATTTAATTATCAAAGTGACTTTAAAAACAGTATTGGTTTTAAAGTGATTAGCAGCGGAATAAAACTTTGGAAGAGATGGCACAACAAATGTAACCAAGAGGTTCAGTCTCAAGCCGAGACTTAGTCCTCTTGAAAGTTTATATATAAAAATGATCCACACCCTGGATCAGGGATCAACAGTTTATAACTGTCCAGGTCCAAGACATCTACCACTGTTCTTCGTGGGAAACAGTACAACAGCAACCAGCTGTCCAGGTCACACACGACCTCTACCACTGTTATTCATGGGAATGAAAGAATGAAAGAGTTTGGTAAGGATTTACAAATCCTCCAGTTTAAGTACAGGAGACAGTGTATGTGTTAGATACAACAGATAAAACACACTGCTCGAAAAGTATAATAATAAATCACAGAACAAGAGATGTAGTGTTTAGAAATGGTTTTGGTGATTTCAGTGTATCTCTGGACTCCTTTGGATTCGATTAGAAGTGAATCTGAGTCCTCTTCTCGTTTCTGTTTGAGAAACAGAGTGTCGTATGCTCCAGGTTCATAGACAGTGAAAATGTAGTCGATGAAGCTCTTAGATATTCTTTTGTATGCACAGAACTCTTAGGCTTGATTGTATATGTGATTCTGTCTTGCTTGGTTCTTATTGTATTCACAGAACTCTTAGGCTTGATTGTATATGTGATTCTGTCTTACTTGGTTCTTCTTGTATGCACAGAGCTCTTCTTATGTATGTCGTATGTCTTCCTTGCCTCTGTGTGTGTTGTCTCTATTTTCTTCAGCAGAGTCTTCTTGTATTTATGTCACGTGCAACAGGGGACAGAAGAGATTTCCTTTCTGCAGGTACGAGGTACGGGTTCCTGACATCCGACAACCTTTATCAGATATTTGACAAATCATTAAAATATACATGATATGACCGTTGGTTAGATTAAATAAAGATATGAATTAAAGAAATTCAAACAGTGAGTCGAGTGATCGGTAGGTAATCAGCATCGGTAGCTTGGACATCGGTAGCTCAGTGTCATTAGTTGCTTTGACTCTATCGGTGGCTCTATGCGTCGGTTGGTATATGCTTGTATCAGTGACTTTGTTTATCGGTAGCTCCATGCGTCGGTAGCTCCATGCGTCGGTAGCTCCATGCGTCGGTAGCTCCATGCGTCGGTAGCTCCATGCGTCGGTAGCTCCATGTGTCGGTAGCTCCATGCGTCTGTAGCTCCATGCATCGGTAGCTCTTATTCCATCGGTAGCTATTTATACTTACACCGGTAGCTCTATGTTTGTATCGGTAGCTGTATTTATAAGCACATCGGTAGCTCTGTGTTAAGTATATCGGTGACTCTGTCTGTCGGTAGACTAAGTCTATCGGTAGACTGGGTACCGATAGCTCTTTATCAGTAGCTAAAGGAAGATTACTAATCTGTTTTATTCCGAACACATCCGATTGTGTTAGAATCAATTTATAACTTGTATGAACATGGATAAATGAGGATTAACATATTCCAAAGACTATTTTAAAAATTAGTATTGGTTTGATCACAGATTTGAATGAATTAAAGTATAGATCCATGATACTTAAAAAATATCATAGAGAATGAAAACATAATTGGGATTTTCAACACATATGAATACATGATTGAGATTATCAAAACAGGTGAGGTCAACACCGTTATATTATGAGGTATTTCGACAAATGAAATTGAAAATTTTGATTTTTTTTGAAATGATAACAATTAGAAGGAAATAATACAACTAAGTGGTGTAGAATATAACACAATAATAATATATTTGAAAGGAATTATATTATTTGTATCTTGTATAACACGCAACCCTATTCATAAATCAAACTATGAAATATGAAAAAATATTATTATTTAATTATCTCCATTATAACATAGATTTAAAATTGGTCATATGAATAAGAATAAAATAATTAAATATATATATATATATAATATTTATATATAATGAAATTTTTTTTTATGAATTCATAAAAAAGTAATACAAAATTTGTAGTAAATTTATTTTATGTTTGAAAAAAGTCTAAAAAATGGTTTCTATTTCATTTTATACATTAGAATAATAAGTAATATATAACATATTTTGGAAAATATTTTTTAAATGTATAAATATTTTTTGTCAATTTAATATATATTATATTGTGTTAAAATTTTGGGTTTTTTCTAAGAAATATTTATTTTTTATAAATATAGATAATTATTGATTTTTTAAAACAGTACATTACATCATTTAAATAAATTAACCTAAAAGTAAAATTACATGTCATATTTTATAATGATATAGTATAATTATTCAATAACTGGATATAATTTCTATATTTATTTAATATACTTAATATACATGATATTGTAATATGTAAATTTTATCCATAAAACACATTTTTCAAGAAACTGATTATCATTTTCTTTTATGAGTTAATATCAAAACGGATTTGTACTAATTTTCTTAATTTCATCCTGAAAAATGAAATTCTTATTTGTAATAATTCCATTAATATTTGGTGAATTGGTAATATTTATTTTTTTGTCACTTGGAATATTAACTACGTTAAATATTTTTCACCCAAGTAAGGGAAAAATGTGTAAAATATGTTTATATGAATTCAATAATTACTATAAATATATAAAAACATACCATTATTTCATTTTATAGGTTCATATCAATATCAATTTTCATAGATTATAATTTTTTTAAATGTAATTTAAAAATTCATTTTTTAATTATATTAATTCTATTTTATGAAATTAATAAAGAGACAATGTCACTGGATTTGTTTTTATATTTCATGTATTTGGTCATAATGATAAATAGTTTTCCCTTTTTAGTTACAAAAATTTATTTGAAATTTGATTGAATCTTTATTATCAAGGTAATTTTTTCATTCTTAACATTGTAATAATTTTTCAAATTCTTATACAACAATTACACCATATTTTTTCATGTATTAGAAAAATAGAATAAATAGTTTTAAAAATACTATGAGAAGTAAAAATGGATTCATGTTTTTTAAATTATATTCCCATAAAAGTAAAACATTTAAGGAATGTGTTTATTGTTTGGATTCTAATTCAATCTCTATATTATTTTATTCAATGTTAAAATATGTGGATAGTATCGAAATGGATTTTAATGAAATCTTTGGTTAAAACATATGTTACCAAATGATGCAAAATTCATTGAAATATTACCCTAAGGAAAATAATTTATTATAATTGATAATATCATCAATTATACATTTATGGTGCATTTTCCATCCATGGTAAATTTCCTAACATCTAATGAGTAAACAAATTTCATATTGTAGTAATCATCTAAATGGTTAATGATAGATAATACGAAGAGTTGTGGGTTAATGTATAAAAAAACCATATAAATTTTATTGTATGATTGTATTTATAATAATAAAATACCTATATAATAAATATATCAATTGGGTCCCACATGAAAATGGAAATTAATTTTTATTCATATAATACATTAGATATTTTCTAGGGTTCCCATCTCCTGATCTGGAATAGGAATCCACATATAATCCAGCATTAATAAATATTGAGCCTATTTTCTCTTCCATCACCTACCATAATATACTTTTTTATTTCCATTCCCATGTTATATATACTTTTTTCTTTAAAATTTAATATCCCAATAAGGGTTTATGTTTAAGACTAATATGATTTCTCAATGAAGTGATTTATCTTTTAATAGAGTCCATTCAATTTCATTTCTTATTCTAACACCACTAAATTTATGATATCCATAATAAAATAATCACATCATTGTGTTCAAAATATTACATTTTTATAATTATTACTTATCAACAATTATCCACCTACATTCTGACATTTATGATATGAAGTGCCACATCCATGAACATATACATTTCACTTTTCATTGTCACTACACATTCATGGTTAGAATTATGGATTTTATTAATATATATTATATATATGGTATTATATTTTTTATTTAAAGTTGAATTATTTTTTAATTGTCTTTTTTCCCACCCATTAAAAAGTGGAAACATCACTCTTATAAATGAATAGACAACCTACTCCACAATGTTGTGTATTTCATGTTTTATTACCACTTTTTAAGAAATGTTATGAATGTATTTTTTATTACTAGATATAATAATCTTGAAATTTTTATTATTTTATATATAATGAAATATATAAACCCAAGATTTAAATATATGAATATGTTACATTTAGATTAATATCCCTTATATAATATTATTATCCTCTCTATCATTTCAACAGTTTCATTTCTATGGAAACATGGATAAAATGCTATTACATAAATGGACTAAATAATTTCCGACTACATTAATCACAAATATCATCCATTTTATACATACTATACATTAAACGTTTAAATGTAGCCAAGGTAATGGAGACATAGTGAAGGTTGATATCAGAATATGAGTTTGGGTAATCATGTGAGATGTTAATCAATGAGAATAAGTGAACATAAGATATTAGTAATGGTATAATGAGTTTATAATAAAATATAATAATTATAAAAAATAAATAAAATATAATTAATCATGAATCATGGAATAACGTTTTATCAATGAAAATATATATTACGTAAAAATGTAGAATCATCAAAAATCAATCTGTATAAAGGGAACATATCTTAAGAATAATATATAAGATTGTGTACTTCATAAAATCATATAAAATAACATATTTAGTCAATTTTAAATAATAATATTTTTATTTTGGATAATTTTCACTACCCAAAAATCATACATAATCATATTCATCATTTTCAATGCAATACAATCAAACATATTAACTACTTATTTTTTAGAATTTATTTACATTGTCATTAGTTAGGAGATTTTCATATTTACCATAATTATCAAATGAATTGGAGTTCTATAATAGACCCCCAACCATATAATAGTAATACATTCATATATATTACATATGATCATATGGAAATTTATAAATACATGATATCATAACCCATGTTAGAGAAAACTAATTTAATCAATATTTTACATCATAATACTAAACCATATAAATAATGATTAAATATTTTATAGTGGGATAATATCCATATTAATCATAAGAAACATGAAATGTTATTATTATAGATGAAATTTCATCTAAAAGATCATTGTAAAATTTCATGAGGAGAAAAACATTTTTGTAATGAAATATATTATTAAATAAATCTCAAAATATCCAAAATATTGTTAAAATAATATCCATTTAAGTGATACATGGAATATTTCAAAATAATACTCATTTAAATGTTAAGATAGTGTGGTGATAAATATGTTCAGTGTTTATTATGTTAAAATAATGATTTCTATTATATGTTTTGGTAAAAAGTTAAAAAGTACTATATTCATAAAATAATATGAATATTACACAAATTTATATTAATATATAAGAACATGGTAAAAAAATATTGTAATAAATATTTTTAGAAGAGTAATTAGTTTTTAAATAATATTGAATAAAATAATTTAATAAAAGAAAAAATTTTATATAGAAGAGTTAAATAATGTTAGTTTTTATTAAAAACAATCATTTTATATATTGATTTAATAAGGAGTGGAAAATGAATAAAAAATTAAAATTTAAGGAATTAAAAATAATAAAAATAATGTAGGTATTATTTTGAATTGAAATTTCAAGAATATTCATTATCATAAAATTTAAAAATAAAATATCCTCATTAATATAATACAGGTAAAATATTTTTGATTTCTTAAGTAGATTTTGATTCGAAAATCCAATGAAATATATAATATAAATTGAGAGGTAAAGTAGTGTCAACATATTTATTTTAATTATAAAACATATATATGGTTATATAGATACCCCTAATAAAAAAATACATGTTTAAAAGTTATCATTAGTCTCATGTAAGACAATTTGAGATAATTAAACCATACAAATTTGGAAAAATTTGAATCAAATCGAACGATGAAATAATTTCAAGTATTATATTAAATATTATAAGTTAAGAACAATAAGTTAGATAAAATTTAATGGGATTATTATATATATATATATAATAAAATTGAATATATCCATAACAATAAACTCATCTCAATAAATCAAAATTGTGACGATGATCCCTTAACTGAAATATCTTTGGATTTCTGTGTTCTCTAACGTCATGTATAAAAAATATAAAATGTTTATGCTTCTGAGATTGAAAAATTATAATAACTATCATATCATATATGATGCATAAATGTCATTTTTAAAACATTTAATTAATTATTACTTCATAAAATCATCATTTTATGGGTCATAACTATTTCATTATTCATTAATGTTTCATTTTTGAAGTCAATGTGTTTGTACAACGATATTGGATTCAAATATCCTATGTTTAAATCATGATATATATATATATATATCACACAAATATATATATATATTAAATATATACAAATTTATGTTCATTCATATAATTTTATTAATAATATTTAATAAATAACTTCATAGATATGGTAATACATAGGTTCCCATGCGTAATGATTCCAATTTTTGATAGGTTGAATGAAACAATGGAAAGTTACTGCTCACTATTAAAAAATAAATATTAAATAAAAAAATTATTTAAAAAAATTAAATAAATCATATTAATATATAATGAATGATGGGGATGTAATGTGAATCATATCTCTTTGTGAAGGAAGTAGTCTACACATACAGATAAAGGATACTTTCATTTCCCAGTTGATGGAGAAGTGGTGGGAAAAGGATGTTTTTTCATCATAATTTAATGGGAATAAATTGATGATACAATATTAATATTATTTTACATGATAAAATACCTTCTTCTATTGTTGAATATGTAATATAATTGAGTGAGCTTGGTTATGATCTACACTAGTTTTTATTGAGATTGTGACGACCCAATGTTTTTTAATGGAAATTACATTATTATAATTATGACTTAAAATAACATGAAAACGCAACATAATTAACTACTAAGTGATAAGTGACCTTTAAAAATAAGTTTGTTACTTTTGTGTTTCAAATGTTGAAAATCTGACAAACACGGTTGTGTTCAAGATGATTTTTTTAAAGTCTAATAAAACGAAAATAATTTTTGGTGAATAGTAGCCTACCCTTAGGTATAGTAACATACCCTTATGAATACTGATATACCCTAATTAATAATAACCTTACCTATTATATTATAAAAATAATATTCAATTGAATGTATGATGTACCTAGATTTTAGAATAAGTAAATGAATGTTATAAAACTGTTTTTAGGTAAGATACTATGATTTTAATTAAATAATAAATTAATCATATTTAGAAATTTTTTTTTGAAAAAATTACTTCATTTTTGGATTATAAACATTGAATAATGGTTGGGGAAAATTTTTGGGATTTTTCTAAAATTCATGAATTTTTTGTGAATCATAAAATACATTAATTTACAGTATAAATACATTATAATTAAAACCCACAATTCCGAACATCACAAGTGATGTATGAACTGAAATATCAAATGCACATGCCTTATTTACTATTCTTGGACATGGATGACTCACTATTCCCTGTCTTAGGGGAAATTAATAAACTAATGAATTTTATATTAAGGAAACCCCTCTCCCCTCCAATATAAAAACCACCCTTCACACACTCATTTCCTCACACCTCTCAAGCTCCAAGACTTGTCTAAACTCTTCCCAAACATCCTCACTAGCCCCTCTCCCACGTTCAAGAGCTTTTTGTCTCATCAAAATACCAAGCCTAGCTTCCGTAAGGAGGATCTCAAGAGAATGATTTAAGACGTTATTTCTCTCCCTCTTCTCCTTTAATTTACTTTCAAGTTCAATTTCATTTCATGATCTCTCCCCACCTATATTCATCAAAATGGTATTTTAAATACATTATTATAAAAAGAGGCTCAGTCATGGGATCAAGGACCCATGACCCCAAAATTTATTGAAAAAGTTAAAAGTTTCAAGATACAGGGGAAATTGTTACCATGCAACAGACCACATCTAAAATTAAACTAAAAAGAAAATAGTCAACCATGACCTTTTTCTTGGACAGCCTTGACCCGTAGACCCTCCACAATTTTCCCGGAGGCGCCCGTGCCCCCTTTCCATTCCAGCCTCTATCTCCACCGACAAAACCTCATGTAGCCCGAATTCCATGAAGGCACCATCCTGGTCTTCCACAATAGCAGGAGCCTCCCCCGGGCATTCCAAAACCATTAAGGTCTCCATCCCATCAACAGTAGTAGGTATCAACGAAGCATCTCTTCGGTTGCTACATCCGGAATTCTTGATTCCTTCTAGGTTAAGCGAGTCACACTCCAGAGTATTAATAGAGTCCAGCATGGAAAAAACTCTGAACTGGATTTGGAGATTTTTGCAACACCTCAGCACTCAACGCATCCATTAGAGAAACCTCCACATTCATCCCCCTTTGATCCAAATTCATAAGATTAGAAATTTCCTCCACAACAGAATCCTACACGGGTGAACTGGCCAATAAATCCTCTTTCCCAATAGGATTATAGATTTCCTCCAAAATAGAAACCTGCACAAGTGAACTATCCAACACATCCTCCTTCCCACTAGGAACATCTCCACTCATTATTACACCCTCACGACTGACCAGCTGAGCCCCGTCCTCTCCTACAATAAAACTGTCCACCAGCACAACATCTACTATCCGATGTAACACCCCAAGCTTTCACGATACACTTCTCTTTCAATAATGCAATAGCTTGCATTGTACGCAAGTTCGAGATTCTAACACACCGCGACCAATCAAAGTAGCAGTTATGAATAGTAATACCCACTTTTTAAAATTATATAAATTCTATATTTCAAAATAGAATCCATTTTTGTATTCGGAATATCGAAATTATCCTTAGTTGATTTTTTTTTTAATTTTCTGAGGACTTCCAATTTTCTATGAATAGTGAAAATGTTGTACCTCTCGAACCCCTCGTGGTTTAATTTTCATGATCACAATCACTATCTTATTTTACTAATATTGTTTTAAGTGTTTTTGGATGATAGGCATGATTTCAGGTTGCCATGGAATTGGGCCATGAAAGCAAGAAGCAAAAGTGGACTGATTTTCAGTCCACCGGCCAACCGATGGAAGAGCACCGGCCAGCCGATGGAGGCCTGGACATAAGGAATCCTTCTGTCCAGACCACCAGCCAACCGGTGTCACACCAGCGGCCAGCCGGTGGCACCCAGACAGAAGGCTGAGCCACTGCCTCATCACCGGCCAACCGGGGACCTCAGCACCGGCCAGCCGGTGGCACCTAGCCAGAACAGTGTGAGCCACTGCCTCAGCACCGGCCAACCGGTGGCCTCCTCACCGGCCAGCCGGTGGAGCCTGAGCCCGAGCCCTCCTCCATTTTGCACACACCGGCCAACCGGTGGCTCAGTACCGGTCAGCCGGTGGAGCCAGTCAAACTAGTCGTTGGGCTTTTGACCAGCCTGTCCACTTGGCCTCCAACGGCTCCGAAAGCCTCTCCAACGGCTCCAAAGGCCTCCAACAGCTATATGAGGGTTCCCCCTCTATAAATAAAGGACCTTGAACCCCCGGAAGCCTAATGAACATAGTCGGAACTATACGGAAGCCCACGGGACATATTTTCCATCATTTGGCGAACCTCCGGCGGATTGTTCCAAGGGAACCCCAACTGCTCCAATCCAATTCCACATACGTGGAGCACCACCATAGAAGCTTGGGAGTGCACGTCTTCAACTCCAATCATCCATTGGCGCCCAAGTCTTCTCCCCAATTATGGTTTTTCATTGTTTTATTTATTTTGAGCATCATTTTGGGTTTGTGCCTACAAACCCCATCTCTTTCTCTCATCCTTTCTTTTGGGTTTTCACATCACCTTTAAGGTGTGAAGAGTTTAGTCAAGCCTTTCCTTTTAAAAGTCTTGAATCATAGGTGAGCTAGCCTTCAACTGTAAGAAGGCTAGTGGGTTCTTGCTCAACCATTGAAAGCAAGTGGGTTCTTGCATAACCATTTAAAAAAAGTTGTAATAGGTGATCTAGCCTTCACCTGTAAAAAGGCTAGTGGATTTCTTGCTACAACCATTAAAAAGAAAGCGGTAGTAAATCTCTCAACGGTTGAGTTGGGAGCAGAGATGTAGGCCGGGTTTTAGGCCGAACTCCGTTATCAATTCTTGTGTCTTGCCTCTTTATTTCCGCTGCACTTTCACTTTGATTTTTAATTTGTTAATCATTTTTTTAAAGGCAATTCACCCCCCTCTTGCCATCACTTCCTTTCTTTCTCCGCCCAACAATTGGTATCAGAGGAAAAATTTGAGTAATACCTTCACCAGTTTCAAATTCAAGATCTTTTTTGTGATGGCTTCAACCACTTTCGCCCCCGAAGGCTTTTCTTTGGGTCTTGCTCCATTTTTTGATGGAACCGACTATAATTATTGGAAAACCCGCATGACCACTTTTCTTAGAAGCATTGGCTATCCCATTTATAAAATTGTCATGCAAGGTTACACTCTCTCTTCCCCCGATGAATCCAAATGGACTCAAGCAGATATTAAAAATTTCGAGCTTGATGGCAAAGCCATGAACGCTCTTCATTGCGGCCTTGATCATAATGAGTTCAATCGAGTTTCCACATGCACCTCCTCACACGAAATCTGGAAACTTTTGGAGGTTACCCATGAGGGGACCAAAAAAGTCAAGGATACTCGATTGGACATGTATCGTCAAGATTTTGAGTCTTTTTCCATGCATCCATCCGAATCTATTTCTGAAATGTTTACACGCTTTACTGACGTTTTCAATGGTAGAAAATCTCTTGGAGATAATATTTCTGCAGAAACGATGGTCAAGAAGATCCTATGGATCCTTCCAAGCTCATGGGCTCCGAAAGTCACGGAAATCCCAGAAGCGAAGGACATCAAAAACATGCCGGTCGAAGAGCTCATCGGATCACTCATGACTTATGAGATCACCATGAGGAGGCAAGCTGAAAAGAAAGGCAAACCAATCAAAACTCCAAAGTACATCGCCTTCAAGGTACAAAACGAAGAAAGCTCATCCTCCTCATCTTCTTCCTCTTCAAGCGGCGATTCCGAAATGGAGGATCTTGCCCGCAAGATGCACAAGTTCATGAAGAAGCACAAAAAGAAGAAATCTCGCAAGGCCCGCAAGGCTCAACCCAACGAAAAATCCAAGCCCAAGGTAACATGTTACGGGTGTGGCGAGAAAGGCCATTACAAGCCCGATTGCCCACTCAACAAGAAAAAGGCCAAGCAAAAGGAGAAGAAGAAGGCTTTCAAGGCCACATGGAGTGATAGCTCCACATCCGACTCCTCCTCCTCCTCGAGCGACAACGGTAACAAATGCCTAATGGCATTCCATGAGGTAACATCTTCCGGCTCCTCATCCTCAAGTTCTTCCAATTCTTTCAATCACATGTCTTATGAGGATCTCCAACATGCAAGAGATCAATTGGAGGAAGGTTTTCACGAACTTTCTTCCAAATTTGTTTCTTTAAAAAAGAATTTCAAAAAACTATCTTCCGAAAAAGAACAACTTCTCAAAGAGAAGGAAGAGTTGACCCTCAAAATCCAAAATCTTCCCGATGTTGAATCCATGGAATCAACAATCAAATATTTAAGGTAATCCTTAGCCGAGTTCACCCAAGGGGAACAAAATCTGACAAAACTCTTAGGTTCCCAACGCGTATCTAGAACCACCCAAGGGCTTGGCTATTCCAAGAAAGCTTCCTCCTCCCATGATCCAACTATTTTTGTAAGGGGGAGCTCTCAAAATAAATTTTGTAATTATTGCAAAAAACTTGGGCACTTAATTTATGAGTGCAATTGCAAAAATGCCCGGTATGGCCGCCCCAAAAGCATTTTTCTTAACGATGAATTTTATAGGAGAAGACCCGCCACTAGACAAGTGTGGATTGAAAAATCCCTTCTAGCGAGTCTCACCGAACCAAAATTTGTCTCGGTTTCAAACACCTCTCCCTGGTGATTTGTTGTTTTATTTAGGGGCAGTTAGGTTTGTTTAAGCATTTTGGTTTTATTAAAAACTTTCTTTTCAATCTTTCAATTTCAACACTTGGTATCAAATTTTTCAATTCAAAATTTTCTATTCAATTTTCATTTCAAAATTTTCAACTCTTGGTGTCGAATTTTTCATTTCAAAACTTTCAATTCAAACTGTTATTCAATTTTTCATTCAAAACTTTCATTTCAAATTTTTGATTCAAAACTTTCAATTCAAATTTCAAAAATTTCAATTCATTTTAAAATCTCTATCTTATTTTTCAACTCTTTCCCTCAATCAAGTTTTATGCCCCGTGCTATTTTGATAATCACAAAGTGGGAGAAATTCTTTGTTGATTGGGGGAAAAATATTTTAAAGCATGCTTTTCATTTCATTTTCTACATTGTTTGTTTTGGTGATTGTGATCATCAAAATAGGGGGAGATTGTTGTACCTCTCAAACCCCTCGTGGTTTAATTTTCATGATCATAATCACTCTCTTATTTTACTAATATTGTTTTAAGTGTTTTTGGATGATAGGCATGATTTCAGGTGGCCAAAGAATTGGGCCATGAAAGCAAGAAGCAAAAGTGGACTGATTTTCAGTCCACCGGCCAACCAATGGAAGAGCACCGGCGAACTGATGGAGGCCTGGACAGAAGGCATCCTTCTGTCCAGACCACCGGCCAACCGGTGTCACACCAGCGGCCAGCCGGTGGCACCTAGACAGAAGGCTGAGCCACTGCCTCATCACCGGCCAACTGGTGGCCTCAGCACCGGCCAGCCAGTGGCACCTAGCCAGAACAGTGTGAGCCACTGCCTCAGCACCGGCCAACCGGTGGCCTCCTCACCGGCCAGCCGGTGGAGCCTGAGCCCGAGCCCTCCTCCATTTTGCACACACCGGCCAACCGGTGGCTCAGTACCGGTCAGCCAGTGGAGCCAGTCAAACTAGTCGTTGGGCTTTTGACCAGCCTGTCCACTTGGCCTCCAACGGCTCCGAAAGCCTCTCCAACAGCTCCAAAGGCCTCCAACGGCCATTTGAGGGTTCCCCCTCTATATATAAAGGACCTTGAACCCCCGGAAGCCTAAGGAACATAGTCGTAACTATACGGAAGCCCACGGGACATATTTTCCATCATTTGGCGAACCTCCGACAGATTGTTCCAAGGGAACCCCAACTGCTCCAATCCAATTCCACATACAAGGAGCTCCACCATAGAAGCTTGGGAGTGCACGTCTTCAACTCCAATCATCCATTGGCGCCCAAGGCTTCTCCCTAATTACGAGTTTTCATTGTTTTATTTATTTTGAGCATCATTTTGGGTTTGTCCCAACAAACCCCATCTCTTTCTCTCATCCTTTATTTTGGGTTTTCACATCACCTTTAAGGTGTGAAGAGGTTGGTCAAGCCTTTCCTTTTAAAAGGCTTGAATCATAGGTGATCTAGCCTTCACCTGTAAGAAGGCTAGTGGGTTCTTGCTCAACCATTGAAAGCAAGTGGGTTCTTGCATAACCATTTAAAAGCAAGCTGTAATAGGTGAGCTAGCCTTCACCTGTAAAAAGGCTAGTGGGTTTCTTGCTACAACCATTAAAAAGAAAGCGGTAGTAAATCTCTCAATGGTTGAGTTGGGAGCGGAGACGTAGGCCGGGTTTTAGGCCGAACTCCGTTATCAATTCTTGTGTCTTGCCTCTTTATTTCCGCTGCACTTTCACTTTGATTTTTAATTTGTTAATCATTTTTTAAAAGGCAATTCACCCCCCCCCCCTCTTGCCATCACTTCTTTCTTTCTCCGCCCAACAGAAAATACTTAAAAACAACTTTTTTAATCAATATAATTTTTAGTGATAAATTATACTATTTAGATGTTTTAATGTATAATTATAATATATTTTTACCATTTTATCCAATGGTGGTCAATACAATTAATTTCACTTTGATATTGGACATAAACGATTGTCAATCATTTGATATATATTGTTTCTTAAAAAATGCTATTTCTTGTGACAACGGGAATGTAACGCCCCGACCCTAGATACCCAGAGTCGGTGCATTATTACATAACATTGGCCTGATAACAAAATGTCAAGTCTCGAAGGACCGATTAGTTTAGTAGACTTGGAAACACTAGATATATTCATACGTCTTACATTACATCATAAGGTAAAAAAACTAAAACAAAATTTTGTCTTCATATCCCCTCATACTATCCTTGCAGGTCATTCATAAATTACTTCTTCTCATCCTGGGAAAAATAAAACACTGAAAGGGGTGAGCTCAGATTCTCAGTAAGGATAACAATATAGTAGAAGCTTTCATAGATAAGCATAAACACTTAAAGCAATTTATAACTAAAACAAAAGCCTTTTAAACTTGAACTTCAGCATAATATGGAAAAGATAAAATGAAATAATTACATTTACTTATTCACATGGATATTTTACTAGTCAAACAATCACATGAAATATCAATAACCACTTGAATAATGATGGAATGCATAATTCCAGACTATCATAACCATATAGCCAAGGCCTCGTGCCAAAACTAAAAATAAGATTTTGTCAAGGCCTTGTGCCAAGACACTAGTTTGTCTCATGAGACCTACCGATGCATCGAGGAGCTATAGCGGGCTCCACCTGTCACTTATTATGTCCAATCCATTCCTCATATGAGCAGGTTTAAACATAACATATACATTCGTATTAAAACTAGCATACGAAATGTCAATACTTTAACCACAAACCTTGAATGGTATAAAAATAACACATCCACAGTTAAACATAACTCATTCGATAAAATATAGAGGATTGTATTGTATCACATTATCATCAATCACGAATAATTAAGGATGTTTACATAGATGAAAATAATCATCAAAACTATTTGAGAGAAATATCCCCCTTTTTCTTGAAATCATTTAAAAGTCACACTATTTGTCAAGAATCCATTTAAAAATAGATTTTTGAATCAAAGTGCCCCATAAAACTTTGAAACTTTATTAAAAGGAGTTTTAATTTTAAAACTTTAATGTCCATATAAATAAATCCTTAAAAACATTTTTAAAACGTGGATATTAATGAGAATGATTTTGATGAATATGTCTTTAAAACATTTAAAAATGGTATTTTAGTTAGAGATTAAAAACAAAAGAGAGACACATGAATACAAATAATTGATGTAATCAAAACTTTGTAATATCATGAGAATAAATAGATTCATGATATACTTTGTCAAAGTACATTATATACACCACATAAAAGTGATTTCGTGTATAACAACAACGAAGTCTCAATGGAATTTAATTTGAGATGAAATCTCTCATAAAGGCCATATCCATAGGTTAAGGATAAATCAACGACATAATTATGTGTGCCTAATTTAAATACACTAAATATGATTGGATATTCAGTGTAAAACAATCAAAGGATATTCACACATAATCTTGTAAAAAACACCAATGAATTTGATGTTTAACTCAACAAATGGATAATGAGTTAAAATTACTCTTATCAAATTCATATCGATGACTTGAGAAATTATCAGTGGATTTATTATGTGTATCAAAAGTATATCCACAGAAAAGGGGAGTAAAAATAATGTCATAAGCAAATGAATAGTTATTCCACACATAATCTTTGAGTAAAATAATCAATGAAGTTTGCGTAAAGCCGAATAAATGGAAATTGAAATTTCGAATTCCCTCATCGATTAGGTAACATATGAAACATACTCCCATGAAAGAAGGATCATACAATGAAGATGTAAATACCCATAAATTAAATTATATTACACAATGAATGCAATCATGGGCAGTACACATACACCACATGTAATAATTATGTGGCGAACAATGGAATTCTCACGAAATTAAGAGTGAGTTAAGAAACCCCTTACTTTGTAATTTTTCCTTGGTCGATGGTAGGTTATCCTCATGTATAATGGTGAAATAATTGATATTGAATTATAAAAGAATAATTTACATTAATATGATATCATATATGATCTTTTAACATTGATTTGTTAATAATATCGTAGTATTATCATCATTTTGGGTGTTAACTTACTCATTTTCCTTTATATTCTTTGTTACGTAAGCCATGTTTGTTATGGATAGGATGTATCTTATTAATATCTAGAATTATATCATGTCCTTAAACATTATTCTTAAAACATAAAATGGTATTTTATACTTGAATGGATACGATGGAGAATGAATCTCATCGCGTTCGTGGAGACGGTAATCCGTACGTACGCAAGAGCGACAATATATTTTTTTGATGCTAAAATAATATATAATTTGATGGTATATCATATAAACAGTATAATTATCATGTTATATTTATTATGTTCATGAATTACACATCATTATTATACCCATCTAAATAATAATTTATTGAATAACAATTACACCACGGCGTGGAGACGGTATGTCGTACGTACACACGTATGGGGTCATGTTATTCAAAGGATGGATAGAATACTGAATATGGTTGTACCATATTTATAATAACATAACTTTATATATAATGTAATATATTTATTGTTATATAATGGTAATAAAAAATAAAGAAAAAGTGGATGGAGAATGGAACATGAAAAAGGGTGGTGAAATCATTACCCCTTCTTCGGGTTCTTCCTCTTAATTTGATCAAAAGGGATCTTAGGTTTGCTTTCTGATCAAACTAAGGCCTCTAGGATGTAGTGAGGAAAGTTTAGAGAGTATTTGGGAAGAGTTTGGCACAAACAAAAGGCTTTTAATGAGTGATAGAATGAGAAGGGGGAGTTCCCTTTTATAAGAGGGGTGAGGGGCACCTTTGGAAAAGCTAGAAATATTAATTTATAATAAATTCATATTCGATTTATAATGGCTCCAAAGTTGATTATTTAATGTTTAAGGTGGGGATAGGTCAATAAACATTCAACCAATATAATTTATACAGGTTTGGGTAATTATATTATCCTTATCTTTTAGTTTTAACTCTTAGTTAATTAGTTTGTCATTTACCATGTCACTTTGCATTTTTATATTATATAGTTAATAAAATTACTATATACATCCAAGATACCCCCAAGTGGTCCATTAATGATACAAATATCATGATATAAGTCTCTTGGCCTAACCTTAGATAATTAGAAATTTAATATCAATTAATAATATAATATTTGTTTTAAAAACTCTTTTATGTCAATTTTGACACTTTTCAATAGTTGATTTTTGTAAAACTCGTAACAGAATTATTACTTCAAAAAAAGTTAATTAAATCATTAATAACATGTCATATTCACCAATAAAATTAGTTTAATTTATTAAAAGTCTCAAATTATATTTATTTGGGTATTTATAATATCAATTATTTTAATTTTTCACTATTATGGTAATTACTGCATCATCACTGTGTCATAAATAAATTAAATTATTTAATGTATAAAAATTATAAATAAAATATCATTATGTAGTAAATCTTTTTAGATTTTTAATGAATATTTACAATCAAAAATAAAACATATATAACTTAATATAAAATTTTTTTTCTAAAAGATATATGCTTGTGTCATTTTTGTATTCATTTTAACTTAATTAAAATAAAGTGTTCCTATCACTTACAAGTGGCACCATGGGGTCCCAAAATCGAACCAAAGATTCCCATGGTCGGAAATGTATCAACCAATAAGGTTAGGACACGTTTTAGGGTAATTTGTTATTATTATAATATTATTTTTTAACCCTTATTTACCGGATTTAACCCTTAACCATGGTAAATAAAATATTTACCGAAATAATTATTCAAAATGTATAAAAATAAAAGTTACCTATTTACACAATTTGGACATCCTGATTCCAAATATGGAATCCATTTTTACAAATTAAATACACAGAATTGGAAGAACGTAAATTAAAATTAATTTTTGTTGTGAAAACAAAAAAGCGCGTTTTTATGAAATAATAACTATCAAAAGATTAAAAAAATTTTATGTTCCGTTTAAATGTAAAATTATTTTTAATGACCCAAATTGTATTACATGGTAAAAATATATTTTAAATATAATTTAAAACCACTCATGTTAATAATTCATCACTAGTAATTATTTAGATTAAAAAAGTTGTTTTTAAATAAAATTTAGTAATTTTTAGTATTCATCAAAATATAAAAGTTATCCGAAAAGTACCAAAATTTCACCCTAGGCTAATTTTGTTATTCCGAATCAAAAAATGAATTCATTTTTACCAAATTATAAACATAAATGTTGCATTTATTAATTTAAAATTGATTCCCGCTTTCAAAACCAAATGGCGTATTTTTAAGAAATTGTAACTATCAATAGTTTGACACTTGTTTATGTCCAATTTCAAGGTAAAATTACTTAAAATAACCATCATTGGATTAAATAGTAAAAATATAATCTATTTATACTTCCAAACCATTAAAATTTATAGTTTAAAAATATAAATTATTTTGATTAAAAACAAAATTCTCATATAAAATATAGTATTTTTCACTATTCACCCAAATATGAAAGTTATGAGAAAGACACCAAAACATTATTGATACTAAATACTTATGTCCCGATTATAAAGAAGAAATTAATTTTGTCAAATATAATATATAAATGTTTCAAATATTGGTTTTAAAAATGATTCGCCATTAAATGGCGGTAAAATTTCATTTTTTGAAAAATACGTCTTTTATCTGAAAAAATGAATTTATTCATAAATCAGGTCTTAGAAACTCATAATATGGATTAAAATTATAAGGATAATATAATATTTAAAATTTAGTTAATACTATTTATAACCTCTTTTGAACGGCTAGTTTGGTAAGTTGTGGTGTACTTGAACTCAGTGTTGCGTACAACACACGCTATTGTATTATTCAAAGAGAAGTGTATTGTGGAAGATTGGGGTGTGTTAGTGAATTAATTATAAATTTAATTAATGCAACTTATATTTTTTGAATTTTGTAAAATAGACATAATTTTTGAATTCAGAATATAAATTATAGCTTATGGTGAATTTTTTTGCATTGTTCTGAAAAACATCAATTTTTGATGAATAGTGAAACCACTAAGTGGTAGTTAAAAAACTGATTTTTCATTTAAAAGAAACATTTCCACTTCTGTGATTTGATTTTAAAAAATTCTACATATATGGTTGTCATTAGGATGTAAAATGTGGTTCAATGGGATTAAAATAATTTTTTGTTGAATAATACCTTTTTAATCGCGATAAAGGTAATTAGTGAAATTTAAGGTAAAAATGATATTATAAAAATATGAAATTACTTTTACACTTGTCCTACTATTATTGGATGAGTAATTGCCGACCAAGAAAATCCATGGGTAAATTTGGGGACCCCACGGAGCCACTTGGGTAAAAAATGACATTAATTACTTTTTATTTAAAGTAAAAATAAAATTGTCACAAACATGTGTTGTTTTACTAAAACAATTATTATATGGGGTTATATTAGTTAACGTTTTGACTATAAATATTCATTGGAAATATAAAAATATTTCTTAAATCATGGAAATATTTTTATAATTTTTAGACATTAAATAAATTAAATTATTTGTGACACAATGATGATGCATCGATTACCTCATTAATTAACGATTTAAATAAAATAAAAATATAATGTAAAATCTAAGACTTACACTTGTCAAAAATATATTGGATGATTATATTTAGATCCATTATCACCTTATACTCGAAATATATAATTTTTGAACCTTTGAAATCCGAAAAGTACTTCATAATAATGTAACATTTCATTACATTCCAAGAGTGCCCCTACCCTCCTCTTATAAAAAGACACAAACTCTATCACCTTATTCACACATTAAAGCCATTTGAATCGGCCAACCTCTGCCCAAATACTCTATAAACTTCATTTTCTTACTCCTAGAAGCCTCACATTGGGAAA
Source organism: Viscum album (assembly GCA_963277665.1). NCBI lineage: Eukaryota > Viridiplantae > Streptophyta > Magnoliopsida > Santalales > Viscaceae > Viscum > Viscum album. The sequence continues at coordinate 1,436,171,311 of OY728141.1, forward strand.
AAGTCTTCTCAATGAAGCCTTTGGCTCAAATCAAAATGATTTACCCGATTTTAAGGTATTGTCTCCTCTTATGTTATTTTGTTTTCTTTTGATTCTCCAACACCCTAAACTCTTTTTATTCTTTTATTTTGTAACAACAATATTATCCTCAATATACTTGAATGTTTTTATGAGAATTATTTTATTTACACTTACAGACACCTTCGTCTAATGGTTAATGACCATACTGTTTCTGTGGGTGGTGAATTATTGCCTCACGGAACGATGATTGTTCAATATTATATTAACACATCTCATGGAGGCCATTAGGATGAAAATATTTTTATATATGATATATATTATGTTTTTTTTCCTTATGATACTTTATTTTTCATTTATGGAATACCTTTATGATTTCCATTATGGGTAAACGCGATAATTTCATTTTAGGAAGTGCAGACTACCACCCCCTCAAAGTGAATTGAATGGTTAATGCCATATGTGGGATGTATAAAGGATAGAGTAAATGATATTATATATTATATTATACTGTAAATATAGTATAACTTTATATAATTATAATTTCATTCCATTAAATATGAAATAGAAATGAAAGTAGCGTTCATGCGTACGTACAGCTTACCGTCTCCGTGAACAGTGCATTTCATTTCATACCTCTAAATGTTATGTAATATTATAAATGAATTTATATACTGGATATATATGACATATATGATATCTAAATCATGAATATAATTCTGGATATAATGGATATTTCAACACCTGAACAACTTGTAATTATAAGAAGTTTACTTTTGACTCAAGTACCAAAGATCGACAAAATGAACATTATTAACATAAATAATTACATAATGTTCATAACATGGTAATAAGTGATATAAAAGGAATAATGAACTTGAAAAAGGTTCGTAATAAAGTATAAATTAACTCTAGTTTATTATTTAGGAGGTTAAAGAATGATCGAGTCAAGTTGGACACGAGGTACGGGAACTTCTTAACCCAATTTTTGTTCTTTGGGTTAATCTCTTATTTTAAAATTATGTCATGATATTATTATATCCTATTTTGTATTTATAATTTTGTTATGTGTACATATAGTGAATAAAAATAATAGATCTACTTTATTAAAAAATTATATTTGTAAGAGACTTTGTCTCAATCTCCATTCATTAAGACATATTTTGTTTTATACACAAATTTCATTTATACGGTGTATAAACCCCTTTGACATTTATGTTTTTTTCAAACGGAATATTTTAATACGAAGCATTTTACTAAATGAAAAAATGGAATATATTTTTTCATATGTATGTGGCGACAACGACTTCTCCGCTGCCGTGACCATTATTTGTGTTTCGGATTCCTCTACAAACCATAACTTTTTATTTAAATGAAAAATAAATAATAAGTTTTAATTTTTCGTTATTTTTGTATTGAAAATAGTTTTGAATTTTTTTTATATCAATGTGTTTTATTGATATCTTGTGATTGAAATATGAAAATGTTATGTTTCCTTTATGCATGTTTTATGTGATACGATTATGTTATGGTTTATGATACGTTTAAACCTATTCATATAAGGAATGCATTGGACATAATAAGTGACGGGTGGAGCCCGCTATAGCTACTCGATGCATAGGAAGGTCTCATGAGACAAACTAGTGTCTTGGCACGAGGCCTTGACAAAATCTTATTTTGTAGTCCTGGCACGAGGCCTTGGCTACATGGTTATGATTGTCTGGCATTATGAATTCCATCATTATGAAAGGGGTTAATGATATTGATTGTGATTATTCGACCAGTAGAATATCAATGTGAATAAGTAAATGGAATTATCTAATTTTACTTTTTCCATATTATGTTGAAGGTAAAGTTTAAAAGGCTTTTGTTTTAGTTATACAATGCCTTAAATGTTTATGTTTATTTATAAAAGAATCCTCTAAATTGTCATCCTTACTGAGAATCTGAGCTCACCCCTTCCAATGTTTTAATTTTTCCAGGATGTGAAGAAGTATATTATGAATGACCTGCAGGGATTATACATGTCGAAAAAATGTTGGGGTAAATTTTATGGGATTTTTCTAAAATACCTGAATTTTTGTTGAATAGTAAAATAAATAAATTTATTGAATAAATACATTATAATTAAAACCCACTTTTCATGACGTCATAAATGACTTAAGCACCCAAATATCGAACTCACATGCATTATTTACTATTCTTGGTCATGTATGACTCACTATTCCATGTCTTAGGGTAAATTAATAAACTAATTAATTTTATAATAAGGAAACCCCTCTCCCCTCCACTATAAAAACAACCATTCACTCCCTCATTTCCTCACACCTCTCAAGATCCATCACATCTCTAAAATCTTCTCAAACATCCTCCATATCCCTCTTCGACGTTAAAAATCTTCTAGTATCATCAAAAGACCACTCCTAGCTTTCTTAAGGAGGATCTCAAGAGGAAGATTTAAGAGGTAATTTCTCTCTCTCTTCTCCTTTTATTTCCTTTCAAGATCTTGTTCATTTCATGATCTCTACGCCGATATTTATCCAAATGAAATTTTAACTCTATTATTATACATTTAATGTAATGTTATGATGCTAATGGAATATTTTATCATCCATCCCCTTTTCCCTCTCCCTTTTATTTTATTAAAGAGAACATTGTTCGTGAGATGTTAATTTATCACCTTCAAGAACGACATGCGTTCTTCTTCCATTTCTACCATCAGATCTGGTAATAAAACCATTTTTATGGTTGAAATAGAATATTTTATATGTATTATGTCTTATTTAATGTTCTGGAACTGACTTATGAACATATTACTAAGTGTTAAATTAAAACAAGTTCATTGTGATCGAAAAAGTCCCCAAATTATCCCAATCAATCTTCATTTAATTTTTATCTAATGATTCATCCACATGGAATATAATAAAACTCATTATAAGATCATTTTAAATTATATAATTTCATTAATAACATGTAATATTAGTTCTATATGTTTACCCATGTTCTACCCCAACTTCAATTTATGAATAAAAGTCAACCACCCAAGAAAAACCATAAAACCGAACATCCGTGAACATTGTTTTTAAACTCTACAAGTCATCCAAAGGATCATAAAATGACATATTGAAACCGAAATTAACCATATTAATGTATAAATGGTTATTGAATTTCTAATTAATAAATATAATGTCATTATATAGGACATTAAATAGAAGGAAGCATTCAGATATAAGTTAAAGGGAAAATCTCGAACCCAATTTTCTTTCTTCGGGTTATCCCTCTTTCAAACCAATTTGGTATGGTCACTTCTTGAAGATAATTTTTTCATCATTATATTACCTTTTTTGGGATATGAATGATATATAATGAAGTTTATGTCATACAAAATGTCTTTTAAAAGAACTCTTCTTTTAAGAAATCAAATTTTACCTCTCATTCATGGTGGATGGTTCTTGTATATAATATGTTGTTCCCTCTTTCTTTTGGTAAACCAAAGCATATGACTGTATTTTTATGAGAAGAAACTCATTCCGTAACATTGGTTTTTTATTTTAATTATTGGTATATGTTCTTTATGTAATTCATGATAATGATAATATTATGAGGTGACAGGTGCGCCCAGAATTATATAGTGCAATATGAATGTTTGAATGTGACTCGTGAGACCAGAATTATACAGTGCTCCAATGCATTTGGTAAAGTGATGAATCTCATAAGTAAATTTGAAATGATGTGTGATCTATATGATATCTTGGTTCAAAAGTATGTGTGGTAGTTAACCACTAATACATGTTGTTTTATTTTTTTTATTCCCACATTTCAAGCCTTTTATTTATGCTCCTCTCATGTTAATGATCTTTCTTGTATGTCAAGATTATTCTCACCCCATGCTATATTATTCTTATATACCCTCGTACTAGGCTTTTAGATCACCCCTTTCAATATATATCCCCAGGTGGCTACATGTACTAAGGAGAGGACAAGTGAAAATAAGAAGCTAGAGAAGAAGAAATTAAATAATTGGTCATACTTGATGTTGTAATTGTTATATATGGTCCTAGTTTTCCCCAATCACTAATCCTTTGGATCCTTTATGTGTAATAATATTATGTGGTTTATTATTAAAATGATGTAATAGTAATGTCTGAAAAGGCAGTGTCGCTATAAAGACTTCCGTTAGTGTACACATTTAACTTGAAGAATTTTTATTTTAGAAGAAACAAAGACCAATGATGGATTGAAGGAATCTAGTACGTTTTTTTATTAATTCATGAAAGAGATAAATGTATCAAATGGTGTAAATAATGTTAGCGTATAGGTTCTATTTATTTTGTTATGGGAGGGACATACATGAAGGTTATTAAAATATTTTAATGATATAATTTCACTATAATGTTGAAGTTGATTCAAATAGACAAGGATTCCAAGATAAGATTTGTTTTTGAAATATCCATATGAAATAATAATTAGAGAATAGTGAGTAAAATTAATACCCTTATTTACTTGTTTAACAACAATTTAAATTAGTTTTAACATTACTTTTAGAAACAATATTTTATTATTTTTACTATTAATGATTTCTAAAATATTATATTTTTCCAATTAAATTATATTAAAAATTATAAATAAAATCATGGAATCCATTTTACCATATTTAGGTCATTTATTCTTTATAAATTAATATTAATAAACTATGAAAAAAATCAAACCACATATAATAATAATTCATTTTATGCATAAAATTGAATTTATATCAATTCAATGAAATATAAAATCCATTATGTGCTATTTAAATATATTATAGAAGATATAATATAGAAATTTAATTTATACCATTTATAAACACAAATTAATTTATTACATTAATATAATAACATAATTTGATCAAGAGAAAAATTCTTTTAATCCAAATATGAATTTACTAAAAAACGAGTGATTATTTATTATTTATTAATTAGAAAATTTATAATATTTAAAACCATTATAAATATATTTAATATTTTTCAATATCTATTCATTAGTTCTAATTTAATTCCCATTTTATAATGTATTTCTATATTTCGTATTATTTTGACTCTTGTTGCCACATAATACTAGCTCTTAAATACCACATGTTTATCTCAGAATAAGTAAATATAGGATAATATGGAGTTAAATTATACCCCTATAAATAAATTTAATCCTTGAAATTTTTTAACTTTCTACGTAATTTTTGAATATTTAAAAATAACATTCTCAAAAACCCAATTCATAAAACTCAATAATAAAACATCAAATGAAAAGAGAAGTATGAAACATTACAGCTATATTAAATAACACGTAATCATATTCCTAGACAAGAGGACATTATTGGTATATAAACATGTTTAAATATAGGTACAATAAATATTCTGAGGAATAATAATGAGTCATAGAGAAAATAATATTGAGAATGAAAATATGCACAAATACTTCAATTAGTGATAGTTGAAAATTACTATCAATTCATTATAAATAACTATAAAATATAAAACAAGTTCATTTTTCAATGACCTTTTTCCATATGTTATGGAATTTTATTACCATAAATATTGATAATTTGATAAAATATAATTAAAAATTTTCACCCATTATTTGTGCTTCGATCACATTACACATCTATATCGTCTATTGTTCCACAAAATTATTAATCAAGACAAGTTTTTATAAATCATAATAGATCATTGGATCAATAATAAATTTAAAATTCATCCCATATTTCAATAAATGTAAATTAAAATCAATATTTTTTAAAAAATATATTATAAATGGATAAATATAAATATATTAGAACAATAAATTAATCTCTAAAACCCCAATAATAATGAACACATATCAATTTAATAAATGAAACCAATTTTTGACATCAACACTTCTTTAAAAAATGTTTGAAAATAAATAAAAACAAAAAAAATTATGAAAATTTAACCACATATTCCATTACATGATCAACATATATATTTATCAGCAAATAAAACATTGTATCTCTTAATGTCACAAACCAGACCAATAAATACATTGATCACATATTATCACAAATAAATATAATAACAAAAAATCATCACACAACATCAATGAAAACATATATACTATAATTATTAAACAAATAAATATCCCTAAAATACATTCATAGACTATAAAATATACCCCAAAAAATAAAACATTTGAATATAATTCATCAAGGATAACATAAATCACATTTTTTTTCAAAATAATAATCTATTTTAATGCCACCCATACTATACAATTTTCCTTATCTATATCATTTAACACATTATCCCAATTAATCATTATTATCTCAAACCTATCACATATCAAGGGATTTCTACCCTACAGTCATGTGATTTTAGAAAATATAACCATATCATAATTATGATTTATATGTTATCAGTACCTATCATCATAATCTTGAAAATCCAATTATAGTAACTATTATAAGAAAATTCTTATTTCATTCATAATCATAATAAATTTTCTTACCAGTGATAATATCATTGATTTAACAATTCTATTACATAATTCTCGATTCCAAATAAATTAATACATCAATTATTCCACTACCCTTATATAAAATTAATCATGAATTAAAATATTATTACATAATAAATCATTCATATAACAAGAAATATGATTCATCTTTTATGAATTATCAACCACAATTTATTCTTGCTTCATACATTATACGTAAGATCTAATTGTAAAATAATTAATACCTTTAGAATATCATTTGAAACTGTATAATGATCAGTACTAAAAAATTTAATAAAATAGACATGTTGAAATTATTTTATAGTATTCTTCATATTAAATTTATTTATAATTCCTTTAATTCCACATTTAAATCATTTATCTTTATATGATACCATATTGAAACCATTGTTTTCAAATAATTCTTTAACCAAAAAATTAATTTTTATTTGGTAATTAATTTTTATATGTCTATAATTTGAACACTAAAATCATATTCTTGTTATTTTATATTTTTCACATGGTTATTTATCCCACATTCCCAACATGTGGGAGGTGGATTCTTCTTCCCTCAATATTCTTCGTGATCCTTAATTTTTCCCTTATTAGGTTCATCTAAAAACCAACCAATGTTGTGGTCGTTATTTATAAATCAAGATTGTTGGTAAGACATTATCCTATGTTTCAAATTAAGGATGAAATTATCATTTGATGTATCCTAATGATGGTCATTTTTTGTTGATTAAATTCATTTTTTACATAATTATTTCTGTCAAAAATATGGATTGTATTGGATTGACATAATTATTTATTGTTCTAGGCATTAGGTAAATCAAGAAATCATTGTTTCGGAAACAATATTAACATGGAGTAATCATATAATCATATAAAATCATTTATAATATGAATATATTATAATAAATTCTTCTATATACATAACACAATATCATTAAAAATGCTTATCCATATTTATAATATATGAATTAATCAATAATGGTTCATAATGAAAATATGGATTATAAAAATAATAATATCAACACAGAGTGAAAAATAGATTCATCGAAAATACCATTAACTATAAACTGAATTAATTGGTGTTATATACTTGATTGATTATTTTCAGAGTTACTTCCACTAGATACCACTTTTAGAAATCCACATTCAAATTTATTATCTAAAAGGTGATGTATTTCATTGAAAACCATGCTATATTTACCCTACCAAAACATTAGATTTTGTTTATATACTTAGGATTTTCCTACGATATTCACTAATTATTCCTCATATAGTAATAATAAATAATTACCCTTTATCTGATACCAATAAAACAAATAACAGTTTTTCCTACATAACTGTTATATCATTATAGGGTAATAAATTTTTTTATAATATTACGATCCATAGTAGAGGTATAAATGATTAGTGTATTTGAAGACTATGATACATAAAAGCAGTACATCAGTAATTTTTACCATCTATAACCACATTCAGCACAACTATCACTATTCCTAGACACAACATACATGCAATATTTCTTTAGAACAACGGGTAATTATACATAGCATTGGGTTAGTTGAAATGAACAATATGATTAAACAAAGGATAAATTAATCAATTCTCATGGGTGAGAGTTAGAGAAGAATAAATTTATGAGAAAATGAACACAACATACAATAATCCTAACAAATTAATCATTGGTATTTAATCATGAATCATTGATTAAGATTTTGTAAATCGAACTAAATAATAAAAAAGAGTGTGTAATAATCAATAAAAAATCATGATCAATGAGGTCATATAATAAATATAGTATATAATTTTTTTCATTCACATAATCATTGATAATAATTTCTTATGTCAAGGATCACAATTGGTGTTTTCATTATGGATAGTGTAACATAGTTCAAATGTATACAAATTTAATTCTATGATTATCTTATGAGTAAATTCCCATTTTTTATTTTTATGAGGATTTTATAAAATTCATCATATCATAGTTGTTTGTCAACTTCCACATCAATACTAAATTAATGGAGGGGTAAAGTATACCAACCTATCACATAATCACATTTCATTCATTTATATGTAAAATTATAATGAAAATATTTATCATTACTAAATTATTAACATATAAAAATGAATATTGGTTTAATAAATATTACATCATCATAATAAAAAAGATTATAAGGATTTAATAATTATTGTAACATTAGATTATATCCCTAGTACATCATATCAAAACATCAAATTATGTTGTTATAGTTGAATAATACGATTAAATGATTAATGGGATATTTTTTGAGGAAATTTAAATTTTTATTTTGGAATCTCATACTTAAAAATATAAATAATGAAAAATTATAACTAATAATTACTCAATATAAAAAACCCTCTAAATAATTAATGGATTATTTTGTGTGATGAAAAGTAATGATGATCGAAAAAACAGTTTTTCATGTGTACATTAAAACCATGATTCCTTTCACATTATCAGTAAAAATTAATAAAGTACCTCATTCCAAAAAAAAATCAAGAAGATTAAATTTAAAAAATATATATCTAAAAATTATTTTTATAAAATATATATACAATAAAAAATTCATCAATAAATATATAGAAAATTTGGTCATGTAAAAACTGATTTCGGTCGGGGAGAGGAATATATAATATTTTTTAAAAATAATACATTTTTTCTATTGAGTATTTAAAGATAATAAAATGGACATAAAATTTTTAATATACATAAATAACCATATTATTTTAATGTAAATAATATTATTTAGAGTGATATTATATAACTTCCTCATAAAAATATTTAATCCAAAATAGTATATGTAAAAATGTTAATTTAATATAAAACTCTTACAATTGTGGTATCATTTGATTTATAATTATAATTAAATAAAAGAATGAAAATTATGACTGAAATAAAATTAACATATAGATATTAAATATACTAAATATGAAAGGGGATGTAGAGACAACATATAAAATTAGGTATGTGTATATCATAAAATATACCAAAAAGACGACCAATTGAGATGGTGTACTCAAACAACATTGATATCATTCAAATAAAATCTCCATAGATTATGTAATTTTTTTATAATTTAAATAAGATGATTTAACAGGTAAAACTTAATAAAATTTTATAGGAACTATATGTAGGCATTATAAACATATATAGGAGAATATAATCAACTGTGTCTAAAAGATAAAAAAATCTAATGAAGATCCTTTACATAAATATCATCACGCTTTATAAGAACAAAATAATCATGTATACTAAGTATAAATTTATATAAAAATATTCCTAAACCATAATAATAATAGAAATATCAAATATTACCCCATATATCATTTTAACGAACTCTTATAAACAATTTATTAAAAAATCATCATATTCGAAAAATAACTTTTATTTTTCCATACATGTTTTTATTCAGACAATTTATTTTAATAAAATTCACCATTGATGATTTATATAATAAATTTCAATCATGATAGGTATATGATATATAATCACTATAAACATATAGCCATGCATTAATTTAATGTACTGAAAAAAAATTCATTACATCACTTCATGTAAATTGAAATTTGTATGTACAGATGAGTGATGTATCCACTTTTCTGTGGTTGGAGAAAAAAAATAAAAATTATATTTAACCCATCCATAATTTTAATTTAAAAATTAATATCTTATATATACATTAATTCTATCATATTAACTAACAATGAGCTATGGTTGTGAAAAGTGAATTATTTCATAATATGGAGGTAGTAGTCCACATGTACCGATGAGTGATTCATTGATTTCAAATTTAATTAAAAAGAAGTGGGAAATGGTTTCAATATAGTAATAATAATTAATAATTTTATTATGATACTAGTATCATTGTTTGTTAAGGATAAAATAGATTAACAGAATGTTTAACATGAAATAAAATTGAATGGTCTTGGTTTTGATTAATACATCTTCATTGTGATACCTCCATTAGATTACACCACCATACATATAGGATTAATCAAAGGATATGTTAAGAAAATATAGGATAAAAGAAATGAATCTAGTTTGTATTTGGGGTATTTATTTTCTATGTAAGAGTTCTCAATTAGAGTGAATAAGGGAGGATCATATATGCCATTTTATAAGAGGGGATGTGTAACAACCTCTCCCATAGAATCTTAGGATCATTAGTTATTATATTCAGTTTTAATTTGATTAAAATGTTCTCATACCAATGGAATAATCAATTTAAACTATGGGAGATAAATATACATACCTAATACCAATTTTATATTTGGATTAAAATTCATAATATATCTAATTAATTTTTTTCAGAATCCACAAAACCCATTCATTAATATATTATTCATATCATGGAGAAATAAAATAAATAAGATTGAGATAAAATTATACGTAATGTTTATGAATGGTGGGTGATTTCATGATAATATAATGCATAATTAATATGGAAATTTAAATTAAAAAAAATTCATAATATTTATTCAATAACATTACATTGTAATGAATCCCTTAATAATTCCAATGTAGTAATATAATTAATATTTAAATCCAAATTATTAATGAATCAAATTCATAATATTTTATTTCTTGATCTCAACGATCTTTATATAATTACTATTAAAAAATTGCAACAATAAAATTTCACAATATGGGTAAATAACAACTTCAGACCCATACTCTCATATCTAGTTCAAAAAACATTAAAATTAAATTTCTGTTTTTTATAAAAATTTTAACCTTCAAGAAAATACATCATAATAGTATAAATTACACCAAATTTATACCTAATTAAATTATTTGATTATAGTTTTATATAACTAGAAAAACCAGATACAAAAAAATACAAATGACATCAAGTGAGTATTTTTCACAATATATCAATATTTTCAAAGTCCATATTATGTCTTAATAATCTCCCATTAAATACTTCACTAATAAAACCATACCATAAAAAATCATTTGTTAATATTATTGATCAAATTTTTAATAGGAAGCATATGTATGGTGAGATAAAATGATTTTTGAGTATAATCATTATCGTTATCAATCGAATTTTATCTTTGAGTATAAAGAAATGGGTGATGGTATGCTGACGTAATCAGTGAGCATGCGATTTACATAAAATAATTTATATAGATTGTAACCAAGATAAATATACCTGTGGAATGTAATGATTATTTTTCATAAGAAAAGCGTGAAAATTGTAAATAATAATGAGCCATGTGATGTCAATATTGATCAATGGTGTCATTTAAAAACCCTCAAATTCATAAATAAAATGTGTTGATATCTTTAAAAACTATATTTTTTACATATGTTAGAGCTATTTCATGACTAACTATATCACCATTAAATGCATAGGAAAAAAACACTAGTTAAATCCATATTTATTTTCTTTAATGACATGAAACATTTCATCACAAATTATATTACAATCTGACATGACCTATCATTTAATTTTAAATAGACTCACACATCATCAGGACATGTATAAGTCTCACCATCAAATATAAATGACATAAATAATAACTTATATTAATAAAACATTTAGTAGAATTCAATTTTCTATATAACCACCTTGAAATATATGGTTGTATATTTATTAACTTGTGAAAATGAAATATGTTTCATGGAACTGACCTTTAAAAAATCCACATAATCCATATATACATATATAATGTATGGCATCATTTTTTCACAGTCATATTAGTGTAGATGAATTATTATAGGATATTTACATACACTAAAATATAAATAAAATAATATTTAAGAAAATGCATATAAAATTGACATAAATACTGTTTTCATTGAGTAATATCTTAGAAAAAATAAATACTATTGGAAAATTTTTATCTTCAAAAATGAAATTTTTGAAATGTAAAATAATAATAAAAAAATATATCTATCATGATGGAGGGAAAATATTTTAATGACTTAATAATTACAAATAATCATTATTTTAAAACAATTTAAAACTATATTTAAAAGACACCCATGTTAATAATATTATGCAATTTTTATTTTTTAAATATTTAATAGAATGTAATATATTATAGAAAATATCATGGGGTGTAACTGTTTTTTGGAAAAGAAAAATTTTTAAATCATTTTAGGAATAATTCATATGGAAGAGAATGATTCCCATTATAAAATATCATAATATATATGTATCAAAAAAAATATTCATTATATTTAATAAATAATGGATAAAATAGATAAATATAATATAAACCACATTACTCTATAGAGGACATGAATATATTTTTTTCATGATAATAAGAGTATATTATTTTCCTCAAATGAAACATTGAACATAAATTAACTCCAAAACTGTGATTTTATTATAAATCATTATTTGATATAGCAATATTCAAATCAAAACAAATTTAAAGAAAAAGTGTGATGTGGAGAATTAAATGACCTAGATTTCAATATGTATCAAGAAAAAAATTCGTTCAATGATAGACTAGAAATAATATTCATTGAACTAATTTTTCATGTCATTAATCATGTCTCAAGAATATGAGATTGGGAGAAGGAAAATCCTGGAAAAGTTATTTGAATTTTAAGTTATGAATAAGTATTTATTTGATTCCTTGAACATAAGTAAACCCACTAACGAAGTGAAAAAAATGTATAATAATCAAATTTATATATGAAAACACACATAATAATAGAATGAAAATTTCAATAAAGAATATATATAACCTAATGAAATGAAATTGAGTTAATGACACAATAACCCTAGATAACATAACTTAATAATCCATTTAAGAATTAAATATAATAATATATATAAATTCTCGATTTAAAAAGTATTAATGATCAATTGTATAACAATATAATTATTTACACCATATAAAATAAATTAGTCTCATTACATCAAAATATTCCACAATGATATGAAATTGAGATGAAGACCATTGTGTTCTTGTCCAGAATTTCCAGATATATATTTTATCTCCTATATAATAAATATATATAAATCAATTTTAAAAACAAGTTATATGTTTATTAATTTATCATTAAAAAATAAATTTCAATAATTTTTATGACATATATAATTTCTTAATCAGATAAATTCACCTAATATGTTATTAATATATTTGATCATATGTCCTACATTATTTTGGTTGGATTCATATGGTCAATGATTTATTTATCCAATTATATAAATAATAATAATAATTAAATATTTCATATTTTTACAGATCAATTACACTCTTTAATGCAACCAATAAATATGGTTATGAAAAATGACCTTCATTATAGTCAAACAGATAATTTCTCATATGTACACTTGATTAATGTTACCATTATGAAAATATAATTATTAATAAAAGATAATAGTTATTTAATTGTTATAAAATGATAATTATATGAATTATACCACATTGTTTCATAACATTTTTAGATATATATTTCCCTTGTGGTGTGGTGATAAAAAATGTAATAGATCTCTATGTGGAGAGAGTTGTCCACATATACCCACATATGACGCAATCATTTTTGAGTGAATTGAAATTCATGAAAATATAGGATATATTGTCCTTCAATAATGATATATAGCTCATTAATATCACATATACAAATTATATTCCTTACTAATACTAGTTGGAGGAGGTGATGGAAAATCCAATAGATCGTTTTGGGAAGCTATAGTCCTCCTTACACACAAAAGATGGATTTTTTATTTACATGATGGAAGAAGATATTAATATTTGTTACTATGTTATAATTATAACATGTCATCATATTTGATTTAATTTTTTTATTATATAATTATATTTAAATTATAATTTTTTTGGGTGAATGAAGTAATAAAAAAAATCTTATTTAAGAAAGATACATATTCTTCAGATAAAATCTTCATGAATGACCCAAAATCCTTCCTATATTGGTTTAATAATCCAACCGAGCCCATTAATACAGGGTAAGATAATTATATAAGTTATTTTGTAAGGTGTGGTATTTCCAAATTCTTTTTTATGTGATGAAAATAGAAGAGGAAGATCCCATTTATAAGTGACCATGATAGGAATATTTGTAAATATGATAGCTATAAGGTAATGGGAAGTTATTATCAATTAGTTTGGTAAGAAAATTAATAAATAATGATTTAGTGGTATTATAGGGTATATCCACACTACTACATAAAAATTAAAAATGTTTTAAATATGTTATCCCATTAAATATAATGATAATAAATTTTAGAATTTTAGTTCTCACTATGATGAGTAGATTCGTTTAATCATAATATTTTCCCTTATAATCCTAAAAATAAATTGATCCATATAATACAATTTGTACCTTTTTATTATAGATATTAAATATGTTTTTCAAAATAGGATTCCAATAATTTTTTGGAATTTATTTTAAGAAAAGGGAATCAGATTCACAATCCCATGTTTTAATGATTAAAACATTAACAAATATTCCACTATTAAAGTGTTATAAATATAAATAAAATTTGATAATTTACTAATAAATGGAATCATTTTGATATTTTATTCTATATTACAATCACTTGGCTGATTATAGTATTTTTAGGAAACTTAACTAATTGAATATATAATTATATATTACAAAATACAATTTATGTACATTTTGAATCAATTCATTTAATTTTAGATAAAAAATCACATATTATATAATTTAATATAAATATTTTCCAAAAAACCGCCGTAACAAGTTATATATTCCAAAAAACTCATTTCTTACAACAAATAAATAAAATTTGATTACTGTTGTCATTTTTAAAAAAATTTATTTAATTTTCCTAATAATTTAATAACTAACATGTTGGTGTTAAATTAACCCTGAACGAAAGTATGTAATTACTAAAGAATTATAATAAATTTCCCACATCAACATAATTTATTTATGCTCAAAATAAAATACAATTTTCGTTCACAACATTCTTTTGTTTATATGTTAAAAAATTTATATTTCAAATTCAGAGGGTAATATTTTTTCTTTTTAATTACATAAAATATTATACAGGAAAAATGAATGTAAAATTATCCCATTAATAGTTAAATACAGATCCTAATGTGATAAGGGTTTAAATACCATAATCTAACAAGATTCAATATTTCAAATGGTGGTTTATCACTTAGTTTTATCATATGATAACATGACATACCCTGGTGAGAAGATGATGATTTTTTATGGTTTTTAACAGTAATTATCACATAAAATTATGTTTGGATTAAAAAATAATTTCAGATATGTTTATTAAAAATGTTGAATCCATATAAAAATTTTAAAACCCAATAAGTAGAAAAAATTAAATTTATAAATATTCAAAAAAAATAAATAAATAACAGTTTTAATGAAAATGAATTTTAATGAGCTAGATGATATTATAGAAACTCTATTAAAAAAATCATAATTATGAGAATTTATATTCATAAATATATATATATTATATAAATTTATCTAAATTAATTTCTTTTTGTTTTTTATTTTCATTATTTAATATTTGTAATCATAACTCCTTAAAAATTGTTTTTAGAAATTATAATTTAAGAATATATATAAAAATTATATCAAAATTATTAAATTTATTCATTTAAATGAAGGTAATTAGAGTATTATCAATATAATGGTTCTTATGTGACATTAATAAAAAAATGAAAAAAATAATGGGACAATTAAAATACATTATTTACTAAACTGTAATTATAGTATTTAAAAAATTGTTCTAGTTCACAATTCAGTGATAAATAAATCATTTCCAAAAAATACTAAATTTCAACCCTAATTCAGTTTTCATATGGTCTAATTCATTAATTTTGTTCCATTTATCAAAAAAAATCCTTATAGGTTCATGAAATTAATTATAATATTTTGTCATAAAATTAATTTATAGTCATTTTTTATGAAAAGATGTTTTTGAAATAATATAATGATTATACAAAAAGGATAGTGAATATTAATTAACAATTTTTCAAAAAATTATATCTAGGTGGCCCATTATATATATATATATGTATATCGTAATACATTGAATCCTATTCACGCTCACTGACATATTATTTATGTTATGATGGTAATATCTGAAGAATAATATTTGATGGTTGTTTTAATCTCAATATTCCTTGTCTTTTATTGCATTGATCATAGTATTTAATTTAAATAGTCAATATTTAGCATTATCCACCCCATAAAAAATAATCCATATCAATTTTATCTATTGAAATCTAAATAACGGTTTGAAATTTAAAAATTCTATTATTGAAATCACACATAATTTGTTTTTTTTGTAAAACTCCCTCATAAACAGATTAAAAGGGACATTAAAATGTCATATGGAATAACACTTCCTATGTACCCAAATATGATAAAATTATAGTGTAATGAATATATGTACATTAAAAGAATATCAATGTCTATATGATTTTGGAATGTGATAATGAAAATTGATCCGAATTATGTTATTAGTCATAAAAAAATTAATGACTAATTAAATCCTAAATCTGTTAGGTGTCCAAAAGACCACTAATTTATAAAAAATGTTAATATGAAAAAAATTTATTCCAAGGTCCCGTTCCTTGAATTGATTAAATCATTAAAAATATAAATCAAAAACATAATTAAATATAATTATTTGATATGTATAATTTTATCCCTTAACTAGTTTCCACAAAAATATCATATTTTGGTCCAACAATGTGTATTGAAGATTAATTTTTCATGTATATAACACAAAAGTAACTTATAAAGATTAAATCTTCCAACAATAGAATATATTATATTTCTGAAATTATTAGAAATTAACCAAACAAATTTGGATAATCTTAGATAATTCCCTAAAACAATAAAGCTTCATTTTATAATTAAATAATTAATATGAAATCTTCACATGGAACACCCAATGTCATACATATATCATTTGATAAATTACAAACCGTAAAAATATACATAATATTCCAAACTATGTTTGAAAACCAAAAATTAGAAGGATTTTATCACATATTATTATATGATTAATTTAACATTCTTATCCAGTCATCATTAGTAACTCATAATTTCATATGAATAGAATTATAAATTCTCTAATCGTATATTCTGAAAGATATGAAAAACATTTACACAAATAAACTAAATTACCTTAAAGATATAATAAAATCATAATTCTTCCAAATAATAGTTTTAAATATATTACATAAATTACAGCCCATTTTATAAGAATATAATTAGATTTAAATTAATATAATATGATTACCATAATAGTGAAATTATATTGAAATAACAGAAAAGACATAAAATTAATGCAAATTATCAATCCCATTAATATTAGTGAATCACATACGCAAGAGGTGGGAATTTTAATCTTGTTACCCATATGTTATGGGTTCAATCCCCATGTTCTTATTAGATCTGATATAACTAACTTTTATAAAAATTATATATATATAATTCTTCTAATTTTCACAAAACAATTATGAATATCTTAAGAAACGATAATTGATCATCAAATATACTTTCAATATTTATGGTTTTCTATACAGTGAAATTTTCCACAAAAAAAATTATTTAAATTGAATATTATTTCTATAAAATCAAGAACATATTTACCAAAAGGTATACATACTGTATTATAAAATTTCATTAGATGAATATCTCAAAAAACTATTACCTTTTTTCTAAACCAATAATCAATGATGTTAATTACTTGTACCATATGTTAACAAATATTAAAAAATAAATTATTTAGATTAATAATCATGTCTTGATTGTGTCTCAAAATATTATGAATATATGATAATATAATTTATAAACACATTCTTCATTCAAAATCCATACCCAACCAATAAAAATTATTTTTTATTATTCATATATACATTATTCATAAAATATTTTTTATGAAAAATATCCAAATAATATATCAATATAAATATGAACATTTCTCATAATTAGAATAGAATAAAACAATCTATACCTTTACTATAGAAATCAATGCCGTTTTGATATTCACATTATCATCCCTTAAGAAGAACAACTTCGTTAGTGTTAATGAATAGGTCATTTGCAGTACTTCCATTTCCAATATAGTTTATGGAGTAGTGACTCTAAAATCAAATGAAAATTATACAATGAAATATAAATTTTTTGAGAAATGAAATTGTTTATGATAAGGGAAAGATTTTAATGAATTTTATTTGGATATTCATGAATCTACAAACGAATTTTGAATATTATTTTACAATATTACTGATAATCCACATAGTAGGACTTGATAAGAATGTTTTAAAATATCGATTTACTTCCAAATAGATAAGTGATCTTTAATTTATCTAATGTAACATAATTTAATCAAGAAATTAGTTTTTATAATCAATATAAAAAATGATAATTATAATACCCTATAAACATTATAATAACAATTCCTTTAAATGCATACTAATTATAAAGAGTCAACACTATTCATTATATAATCTAATTAATTCAACCAAAATAATTTTATTTAATTCCTAATTTTCGTTTTATTTTATACTTTTATAGAATTAGGTGACCATCCAAATATAACAACCAAAATGAGTAAAAATTTTATACTACTAGAATTGTTTCAATTTATTCTATAAATCAAATATTTTTAATAAATCATGAATTATTCTCATGAAAATTCTTCACAACAATCATATTGGCTTCCTATATTATCTGACCAATCAATAATCCCAATGAAGCTCATTTTAAAACATGGGATCATTCAAAAAAAATTTATTGATAGTCGTAAAAATATGAAAGGAGAACCATTAGCCCATGACTAATTACAAACACATGAAGGTTATTATTCTCACCCATAATAAAAACAAATATTATGTTTTTCCAAAAAACTGGTTTCCATAAATCATCGAAAGAGTAAAAAAAATTAGGAATAATGGGGAATCATTTTATTACCACAGTAACATACTATTTAATCCATCATGGATAATTTATTATATGTATCAATCATAACTACTATATAATTAATAGCCATAGAATACTTATGTTGTGGAAATCATTGTTACACATGAAATAAAATAGATTGATAACATTATACATGATAAAATATAAATATTAAAATATTGTTTAATGATAATAATGGTGAAATTTCAATCCTTAATGTAGGTAATGGGAAATGAAAATTAGAACTCAATGAATGTGGTGAATTGACAACTCAAAGATGATTCATTCATTTTCTAGAATAATAGTAGAAGAGGAGAAAATTTATGATGGATATTCAATTTAAAAAATAAAATCCTATTATATTTAATATACAGAAGTAATCATGGAACTTGGTTTGTTGTTTGTGAGGAGAGAATAAAATAGGAACTGAAAATGAATATAAAATAAAATAAAATGAAAATTGATTTTACTTATTAAAATCTCATCCTTTAGAACCTCCTTAATAATATTGGATTTTGACTTTTGAAGAGATCAAAGGAACATGTACATGTGGGAGAGGCTTGAGAAGATTACTAGGATGAATTTGGAAAATATTCAAGAATTTTTAGGTGAGGGGATAAGAGGTGGGGTGATATTTATATTTTAGGAGAGGAGATTTTTTATCTTATTCATTAGTTTATTATTTTGGCATGGGATAATGAATAGTTCGATCATTTTCCAAAAATATTTTAAATTTTGAATTGGAGTTGGAGATTATGGTGATGACATCATAAATGACTCAACTAAGATTATATTTAACTTATAATATATATGTACAATATATTGTTGTATTTCACTATTCATCAATAATTTGAAAAATATCAATAAATGGATAAAATACACAATCTACATTTTTAAATAATTTTAATTAAAAAATTACATACATTTTTTAATACAATTTTAAAAATATGATAAAATTAATTTTTAATTAAAA
This sequence comes from Viscum album, assembly GCA_963277665.1. Lineage (NCBI taxonomy): Eukaryota > Viridiplantae > Streptophyta > Magnoliopsida > Santalales > Viscaceae > Viscum > Viscum album. The sequence continues at coordinate 1,436,191,713 of OY728141.1, forward strand.
TAATAATTTATTAAAAAAACACCAATTTTAATATTTTAAATTAATTTATGACACCTAGAAAAATTAATTAATTTCTCAACAAATTATATTATTATAATAAGACAAATAATATTAATTTATGAATCTATTTTATTAATACAAATTTATTTATAAATATTTATATTAATTTTAAAATTATAAATAAATATTTATGTTGCACAAATAATACCAAAACATATTTTATCATTTCCAAAACATTTATTTACTTAATGGATGATATAAATATAAAATATTTTGAAATATAGGACACAAAAAATTTATTTGTACTCTAATCGATGGGGTTATTATTCTATTGTTAAATATTAATTTATTTCTATAAATAACACATATTTTATTATTCATTAATAAATAATTTAACTATTCAATTCAAAAATGTAACCATATTATTTTATAGGTACCATAGTTGTAACATTCTTTCTCCCCCTTCTAAAAATTTATTCCTCGCAATATTTATTTACTTATTAAACAAGTTATGATATCATTCCTTCAATGAGTCTTCATATTACCATATTACATATTCAATAATGTGGAATCTACACAAAACCATAACATGACGATGTTACTTATTCAATGATAATTTCACTTTATAGTAAAGAATCTGAACATAATTTTTCTCATATGAATGGTTATCTTCCAACTAAACAGTCTCAAGGATCAAATCGTGACATGAGCGAGGCACATTTTTTTCATAACAAATAAACATGAAAAACAAAATATACATTGGTGAAACATGAATGAAAATCCACCTAGTAGGAAACTGATCCAACATTATATAGGATTTCACATGGTCCAATAAGCGATGGAATCAACTTCCATTAATTACAAAAACAATTCACCATTTTTTATGGATAAACATTCAGAACGACACGATCAAATACGTTGAAATAATGAACCTTCATCTGGTAATCTTCATAACATTTATTCTATCTCTGAGTTCTCCCATATGTTTTCGGATCATCATTCTTTTCATAAACACTTTTTCTATGAATTAGTGACCATTCAACATCCTTTCTCTTAATTCATCCAAAAAATATTATGTTTCACAGTATATTCTTTATAATCCCTCAAAAGGATCCATATGTATACTAAAAGGAAAACTATTATTATAAAAAAACTCAAATCTAGAAGGATTTTTATCCCTACACAAATGGTAATCCATTAAACAAGAACCTATTATATCTTATAAGGCATGGAATGTTCTCTCGGTCTGTACATAATTTTGAGGATGAAAGGATGTAATGAAATTTAGTTCAGTTCCCAATGACTTCTGAAGGCCAATCAAAATGTTATAACTCACCATGGGATCATGGTTAGATACAATTAAGTGTAAAAATGCATATAATCTAAATATATATTTGAGTTATAGTTGTGAATCTTGATCCTATGAAATAGAATATCATGTACCATGAAAATGTGTAAACTTATTATATCGATAATGAATAATACAATCCAATTTTTACCTAGTGAATTATTTGTTAGTCTCAACATGAAATCTAGCGATATATTTTCAAATAAACACTCTATAATTGAAAAATAATGAAGCACCCCCTTTGGTAGTTATCATTCTACTCATCTTATTTACATGTCAAACATTTCATGGTAAAATAAGAAATTTATACTTTTATTCCATATGACCATTATTAATCCCTATGGCCTCCATATGTCTTAGCACTGCATGGATGAAATAAAAATTAACATATATTAAAATCTCTTAATAAATCATTCTTTAACTGTGTGTCAAAAGGCACACATAATATCATCCCTAATTTAAAAATGCAATCAATAACAATGTTAAATTGTGAAAACATTACCATTATAAAAAATTAATCATTCTTTTACAACTCAGTATCTACTTTTTGTTCATGATTGATTTCGTCTCACATAATTTAATTCTTTGAAACCAAAACTAAAATGGGGAAATTTCATGTACCAAAACGTTCAATCCAAAATTCATGAAATCATTAACCAATGGCTCATGTTCCAAACATAATATGGTTAATGTAGCATGAAATTTTAGATTATAGGAATCCACCACATTGTATTCTATTCAAGGATGGTAATTAATTGTGGAATTATAATCCTTTATCAGTTCAAGCCGTATTCTCTTCCAATTGTTAAATTACATATAAGTGGATATATACTCTAATCATTTATCATCATTATATATTTAAAAATATTCTCAATATAAATGAAGTATTTAAACTCTTAAAGTGAAAATCATAGATACTAATTCCATGTCATATGTGGGATAATTTATCTAATAGAATTTCAGTTGTATTGAATCACATTAAATAACTTGATCATTCTACATTATTACTAAACCAAGAACCTTCAATGAATAATCAATGTATATGAAAAAATCTCAATTTATGGGTGGTAGAGTAAAAAAATGGATCTCTCACCAATAATATTTTCCATTTCCTTAAAAACACATCACGAACATCAATCTAAATAAATATTACCCCATTTTCATGTTAATTTATTAAGCTATATAGATAACTATGAAATGTTTTTAAGATATTGGACTTAATATCCAACAAATCCACGAAAAATAAAAATCCCAATATCATTTTTAGGTCTTTTCTATTCAGTAACGACTTTTGTTTTGGAGGAATTAATTATCATTTCATCATTATTTATAATTTTCCAAATAGAATAAATTAGTTGTAACCCAAAATCAAATTTTCTAAATTACCCTATTGACTTATTTTTGTTAAGGATTCTTATAATAAACCAAAGATAGGTTTCATGATCCTCATAGTTTTTTTAATGAATGAAATTATCATCAATAAAAACAGTATTTAAATATTCATGTAAGAATATATTGATAAGATCAGTAAATATAGTAATATTATTTTTCAATCCAATGTGTATAATAAAAAAATTACCAAACCTAGATCGAAATGTTATTTCTTGGAATTTCATCCTTCTTACCATCTGTGGATAGTACCAGAATCTCAAATCAATATTGTAATGATACTGACATAAATAGATATAAATATAAAATTCATTGATATGAGGAAATGGATACATATTCATAACAGGTATGTTATTCAATGATATATAATAAATGAAATGTGTCATTAAACCATTATTCAATTTAACCAAAAAAATTGGAGCACCCTTTGATGAAACACTAGGATGTATTAATCCATTATCAAGAAATTTATGCAAATTTCTTATATATCTAGAAGTCCTACATGATAAATTTGAAAATGGGGTTTTGAAAATAGATTAGCAACATGATCTAAGTTTATAGTGAATTAAACATCCTTAGTAGGTATGACTCGGTGAAACTCATCATGAAAAACAGACATTTATTAATTTTCCACTACCACATCATTAATCTATATAGTTCCCTTATTTTAAAAAAAATGTGAAATATAAAATTCCTTTAAATATTTTAATTGTTTTTCAGATTCATGATATGCTATTAATGGTATCTTTTCATTCTTATATTCATAATTAAAATCCTTCTTATGAATAATGTTTTTATCACTACATCAATCTTAGAAAGATTAATAAAATTCTAATTCATACCTATTATAACATCAAACTATTATAAGGGATAAACCACAAGTATTTTTGGTAATTTCATTATAGAGAAAACAATATTAATATTATTATAATTCAGTTTTCCTTAATATTTTTTTTTGGTTATTTTACCATAAGATATATTTTCATTTCTTGAGGTGGTATTAATAATTTACTAGAAACATTCATAGAAATAAATGAAATTTTACAACCCAGTTTAAACAATACATTATTAAAATCTTTCTAAAAAAATTCACTTCATTCAACATCATTGGATTGCCCATCATATACTTATGTTTTCAAATAAAATTTCACTACATTTTTATTGTTAAAGTCTGGAAAATTACCATCATTCATATCCTTCTTTGGGATTTTATGTGTATAATTCCATATCTATCCACATTTAATTAACATATAATATTTCTTATTATAAAATAAAATTAAAACACTAGGACCTCTTACATTATAATAATGAGAAATTTGTCCAAACATTAAAAAGGGAAACACTTACCAGATTTTTTGAGGAATTCTCCAAGGTTCATTTTACCAAACCATACAGAAACTACAAACAATATTTTCTTAAATTCGGTTATATTTGAATGGGTATTACCAATTATTATCCACATAGAACATATATTATACATTTTTTGAAGTATAATTTATCTACATAAATCTCAATTTCATTCCTCTAACCACATCAAACTAGCTTCTCATAGATTTTTAATTCATGGGAATCCAATTACATTCGATACCAATGCATTAATTCTGAATAAAAATAATTGAGTTAGCAATCATGATCATGAATAATATTTCGATTTTAAAATTTCAATCGAGTAATGTTTTCATCATGAAAGGATACTAAATATCCCTTTTCTTCAATTCATGTAATTTAATTTCTATGCTAAGTCAAACCACCTTAGGAAAGTACTTTTCAAAAAAAAGTTTCTTAAATTATTCATATTCAATTAAATAAATATCTAATTTTTCCCTAATATATTTGATCATTGACAACCACTTGTCGGTTTCAACTTCAAAATGATAAATTGAAAGATAAAAAATTAGATTATATGAACACTACACAATATAAAATATCATTTCAATGGATTTAGTCAACCATTCATCCATAACTAGACAAGAAGATCCCCACAAAGTGTGTATTTACAAATAATATGTTCTATTATCTTCATATTCCTTTTTGGTATCTCTGGACGTACTCTTGCATACATTTCACCAAAATTTATACAATTCATCAACTACATCATTAATCTCACAATTTTTTCAGTTCAAATTCCCACAATTATATGATATTTATTCAAAAGGTAATCATCCTCTATGTTCCATTCTACTTCAGCATCCTCGTTTTGTCTACAAAAATCCATTTTGAAGAAACATATCTTAGAAGGTGGAGCATGTTAATATTAAAATTTGATATCATTTCAACAAAACCATAATATAAAATTAATTTATATTATTCATTTAATATCATCTTAACCAACAAATTTATCTAAACCAAGCACATATACCAACTATAAGGACAAGACGTTTTTCATTACATAATCTAATTAATTCAACTAGATTACGCTTATTTCATTCGAAAATATATATTCAGTTTAGATTTTTACAGAATTATGTCATAATTCATACATAATAAACCACATAAATTAGACATGTATACTACTAAAATAGTTTCCATTTCCTATACAATAACACTTTTTTATAAAACATGATTTCTTTTCAGGAAATTTCTCATAGCATTCTTCTTAGATTATTCTTTCCACTTACAGTTCCTTAAATACCATGAAAAAATTGTAAGATATTAGATATTTTTAAGGAATGTTTATGGTTAATTTTTGGTTTGGCCTCTTATTTTGTCTGGATAATTGTTCCAATGTTCAGTTGGGGGAATGGGGGTGCCCTTGGGGCATGGGGAGGAATGATTAGGGAAATCAGGACAAGCAGTGCTACGAGTACAGTTTTCACATGGTTACGGGTAATCATGCTTGAAGACCACGCAGACCAGCCACCCTCAGATAGTAGCCTAAGCAAATACTCTACACGATTAGGGAAAACCATATGGGATTGCCGAGAATCCAAGTGGGATGTCCTCTTGAAGACATTAGATCATGTACGGTTTGCACATGGTTTGGAAAACTGTATGGGTAAGCCATGCGGCCCCAAAAAGAAGGAAAAATTTAAAAAATGGAACCCCATGATTTTTAGATGCAATTCAGGTTTCTCCTCCATTCCACATCCTCTAGCCCTAGTGACACCCCATGAACCTCAAGAGCTCTCATGGATAATTCTCTCTCATTTCTTGGTCATTTGGAGTGCCTTCGGTTGCTAATCAAATATTCGAGTAAGTAAAATCATCTCCTTCCTTCTTTTTTAGGATTAGGGTTTCTGGTATCTTCCATCTTCTTCCAAAGATATTTAACCCCTGTTTATGGAAGAGATATAGTTTGGGGATCCAAGGGGTGTTTCAACCCGGAACAAATGCCATTATTAAGGCAGTGCTCATTAATGGATTTCAGGTAGGTGGTCTACAAGTTATATCCATTGAATTTGGTAGTTAATTGTGCATGTAGTGGTTTTTTTCTTACACACTTTTGAATAGTTCTCCATGCTGTTTTTTTGATGTTATTTTTGGGGTGTCTAAAAACCTAATGGAACCCTAGTGATCCCCATGGGATTCATGGTGGACGATGTGACCTATGATATAGCCACCCATGGGGTGTTCCGACATTCCCGGACATAGAGTTTAGAAAAGTAAATGTAAGGTCATTGTGTGAGAACAAAGAGCCCAGGGTGATTATGATATTGAGCTTGAAGGATGTGAATGGGAGTCATAGTAAAACACATGGGTTGGGTGGTGACCTATGGTGGTGTTGGTGGGCTTAAAAAGGGGTTAGTTGAGATTAAGGGGGAAACTAAGTCGGTTAGCTTTATACATGTTTATTCTTAGTGAGATAACGATGGGAAATGATAATTAATGAGGATTTGTGGAATGGTTTAATACATGATAATTACGTGGTAAACCTAAATTATTTAATGTAATGAATTAATTGTGTAATGTGGGATGAGAATTGTGTTCGAAGTATAAAAGTGGGTAAATGATTGTGAAATGATAAATGGGATAAATGGGTTAATTAATGGACACTGATGATTTTGGATAAGGGAAAGGGGTTTCTAAATAAACCTAATGCGTTAAGGCATGGAAATGGGAATTCGGCTAGATGGATATGAATTTTAATTATAAATTGTGTAAATGGGATATTACATTGAAATGACTAGTGACTGTAATGGAATAGATTATGAGCTTGGTAATGGAGCCTAGTGAGTTTGTCTTAATGAACGTTACCTAGTGAGATATTCACAATGAATGAATGCATAGTGTTATAAGTGTGATAAAAATGGGAACTGGGAGAAAAGGATGAATGATATGAAATGTGGTAATTATGTAAATGGATTGTGGAATAGTATTAATTCTCATCGTGTTTCTTTTTCATTGTGAATGTTGATTCCCAATGTTTTTGGTTAGGTTATATTCTGTTATGAATTGTGATATCCAATGGAATTGAATATACTTGGTTTTGTTATGGTGTGGTTTTGGTGATTTGATAAATAAGAATGTGAACATGGATTGGTAATGTGGGTTATTGACTGAGGTTCTATTACCACAGGTTGAGTTGGACTGATGATCTAATCTCCACCCCTAATGCATGGGTTAGGGATGAGGATTGAAGATCTATTCCCATTATGGTTTCATTCCACATGGACAAAAGCTCCATGGTGAGGTTGATGTACTGATGTCATTCTAGATGAACTGAGGCTCCAAGGATAGGGTATTGTACTGATGTAATCCCACCTAGATTGAGGCTCTATGGTGATGTTATTGTACTGATATAATTCCACCTGGACTGAGGCTATATGGAGAAGAAAGTGTGTTGATGTGATATGTGGATCCGTAGTGAGATAGGGACTTTCCTTTTTTTTTCTCTATACATTGTGAATGATTTCATTAGACCCTTGTGTAGATGATATATATTCATAACCCATGGAACTGGTGATCAATATTGAATACGTAATGAAGATTGTAAATGAAATGGAATTGGGATGAATACTAGTCATGTAGTAAATGAGCCTTGTTAACTAATGGAAACTGAACAGCCCCTTGTTTTTTTTTCATTTCCATTGCAATTCCACAAACTATCTATAAGAATTTATATTTTGTAGACACCATTGGTGGTGTCCTAATGAGTTTTGTATGAACACCTAGTTGGGGCCGCTTTTGGGTACCCGTGAAGATATAATTGTTGCAGGACGGGGCAAGGGAAAATAACCTACTCTAATATGTTGAGTTAAGCTCCGGATATACATGGGGAAAGACCAGAAATTGGAGTCGGGACCTATTTAGAGTTTTTTCCTTCTGTTTTATTTTGATATTTTTCCTCTATTCACTAATAGTATGTAATTACTTGGTTTTATTTGATTTGTGGTTAGTTCACTATTTGCGAAATTCTTGGTTATAGTCATTTAATTTGTAGTTCATATTTATTCCGTTATTTATATTGTAATATTTTGTGGATTACTCTGTTAAATAGGGTATAGTATCCCCATGTGACTAATCAGACCCTCGTTTCTAGTTCGCAACCTCTAGCATTCGAGGAGGCATACTTGAGGGAATTTGATGACCAGGCTCAGAGCACCAGTTCAGTGGCATACAGGTCAGGGACATTACAAAAAATCATAAAATTTTTTATGACAAAATAAAACATAGTAAGGGACATAATGAAAACGAAAGAGACTCATTAATCCTTGAATTTATACAAAAAACATTAAAGATAAAACATATCAGCCAAACAATTAACATATACTTACCTTGTAAAACATGAGGTTTCCATAAAACCTAGAAACCATAAGACAAAAATTTATATAACTTGGGGATTCAATAAAATATTGTAATTAATTATTATTGTAACCACCACAGATAACTTATGATTCATAACCCTAACACCTACCTTACAATGTAACCCTCTAGGCTACCTTACTATGTAAGCATCACAGTTACACTTGGAATAACCATTAAAATCAAATTCAAGGATAAACATACCAAAATCATTTTTATGATATAAAAAAAACCCCCTTAATAAATTTTTTTTACCATAACCCATAATATTATAATAAAACCTTAATACATACATCATATAAACATTACATCTAAATTTTTTTTTAAAAAGATTTAAAATAGGAATTTTTTAAGAAATATCTATTACCTTTTTTGAGTTCCTTAAAACAAGTTCAATACTTTTGTATATCAGTATAAAGAGTGTTATCAAATTATTACCACAATATATTCATATTTATAATAAATTATATCAACTTTTTATAAAATTATTGCACCCATTTATTAATAATAGTTTCATATTTTCAATTTTTCTGGGGTGTTTATTTCATAGTTTCCATGGTTTTCTCTTTATAGATTTTCTTTTCATATTAATGAAAAACATTATAAGTTGAATGAAATGGTATTAATAATATTATATGATTTCAAATGATATTGTATATCATTTTTGTAATATGTGGATGATTTATTAGATAAAACATTAATGATAAATGTTTAGTTTATTTTTTTCATGTTTTTTCTGACTATCACAAACGTGTTTTTTTAAATTAATATTATATTAATAAATTTGATGTAGAAATTTATAAAAGTTATAAAATATATATTAAAATAATTTTTATCCACAATAATTATTTTATGACCATCCTCTATGGTGCTAAAGTAAAACTTTAATTCATGTTCCATGAAGGCGGTGAATCGACACATCAGAGACAATGACCTAATTTTATAGAATAAGGGGAGAATCGAAGAGTTTTGATGATGGATATTCCATGAGCCCAGTGAAATTATAATATGTTTAATATAATCTAGTTAACATGTCACTTCTATTAGGGTACATGATAATATAATAAAATAATAAAATAATTTCGAAATAAAAGAAATGACAATTTAAGAGGTTTTTACATCCTGAATACTCCTCGAGGAGAAAATTAATAGGATTGTTGGATATGGTATGTTTTTGGAGAACAAAGGATCCTGGATGTGGGGAAATGCATGAGAATATTATTGGGAATAATTTTAAAAATATTTAAGGATTTAGAATTTTGAGTATAATAAGTGACGAGGGTGGTATTTATAGTGGAGGAGAAGGGTCTTTTTGATTATTTTATTCATTAGTTTATACATTTGGATCAAGAATCTGAAAAGTTTTCAAAGTATCACATATTATATTAAATACTTAAATGTATGTAATGATTATTTTAATTACAATATAAATTCCTTAAGGAGTAGTGTATTTATATTATAATGAATATATACCCTAAATTACTGTATTTCGTTATTCATAAAAATTCAAATATTTCATAAAAATACCATATCAATACCACAACAATTTTTTAAAATCTAGATTTCAAAAATAATTTCTATTAATTTTAATTATTTTTCTAGATATGATGTATTTAATTTTTATGTAAAATAAGTATTTGTTCAAAAAATACCAATTTTACTATTATAACTAATTTTATGAGACATTGAAAAATATATTAAGGAATAATAAATTATCTTATGATCATAAGAAAAAATATATTAATGTATGAATCTCTATTATGAAGTTAAATGTTATATTAAATCATTATAATAATTATAAAAATCTAAATTAGAAATAATGTTTTAAAAAATTACCATCATTGAATTTATCCTTTCCAATGAATTTATTTACCTATTTCATGATATGAATATATCATATTTTCACTTATAACATATATAAATTTTATTTATAATATCATAGGTGAGGTTACTATTATTTTAGTATAGAGTCATGAATTTCAATAAATACCATTACGTTATTATACAATTATAAATAATTTAACTATTTATTTCTGAAATGAAATAAAATAATTTTATATATACCTCTGTTGTTATAATAATAACCTTAATAACCTCAAAAATAATGTTTTTATTCTCCTAAAAATATATATCATACCATTCAACTAATATTCCAAATAATATATAAACATTCTTATAAAATAATCCTACACGACAAAACATCAATGTAAATCCAATATTATAAAACAAAAAAGGGGCTTTAGACTTTAAAAATATAACCAAGCATTTATTTATTATCCTAAAATGAAAAGAACGTAAAATAAATTGTTAACAAATCATTTTCTATGTTAAAAACCACAAAATCCCCATACCATCATTCTCATATCCATGATAAAAACATAATGATTACAATTATGGATTTTATACCGATAAATGTGACCCAATTTTTACAATCTAAAAATTACAATAAAAAATGAATTATTAGGTCATATTCACAGTTGATGATATTTTAAATATTTATCTTTAGAGAATTATGATAAGATCTTTCATAATATTCCCCATTATTTCCATTGATCATTTTTAACACTATAGACAACATTTCATAACGCATATTATGTCTTAAAAATATCTAATTTAGTATTTCACTCACACAAAATTTCTAAAAATATTTCACTTTCCATAAATATTCATTATGAAGTAAAAAATAATACATATGAAGGGTGACCTAAATATATTAGTGATGTTATACATAAGAATTAACAATTTAATTTCATCAGTTGGAATAATGAAAGAGTAAGTGTTTGAAGACAAAATACAATTTCCTGAGCTTAAAAATGTTCTCATACCCTTTGAAACCTAGGTAATTAAACATGTAAAATTTAATATAATATTAACATAAGATAATGGTCATATAAATATATATTAATGATCAATGTGATGTAAATATTGATAATAGAAATGTTTTAAGACCCATTTCAATAATAAGGAAAATATGTTGGTATAACGATAAATTACCTTCATACCTCATATTAACCTCATCTAAGAAATTACTAGATTCTAGTTATATCCTTTGAAGATACCAAACTTGTTAACTTCCTTCTTCTCCCCTTTAATGAAAAGTTACATTCCCCAATTCACTACATCACTATCTATGATCACCCATAGTATAATACATATCATGATAACATAATATCATGAGATATATCAGGCTCTCCCATCAACATCAATAATGTCAAAATATAATACATGAATAAAACATTTTGAAATTTGACTTCTCATCATAAATCCCTTCACATCAATAATCATTGATTTCTTCACCCAGGAAAAATAAATATCTTTCATGAGAATATATTTTCAACATTAATAATAAGTTATATAGAGAAATAATATGGATGGAATCATTAGATAGTGATTACAATGAAGTATGGGAATCATTATAGAATTTTTAAATTGATGAAAATAACTTCGTAAGAATATATATATAGAGTATGAAATGAATATATAAATCCTATTAATTTCTTAATATAACATGTAAAAATTCATTTATGGTGGATTAATTACACCATTTAGGGAAATCATCACACATGGCATGAATCATAACTCATGAAAATGATATTGTTATGTGGAAAACCATTTCAAAGATAACAATGTTTCATGTGGTAATTACTCAGTGATTCAATTATGTGAAAATATTTAAATCCATATAAAAAAGTTTAAACATATATTTAATCTATTTAGGGATACATTTATGAATAATAGTGGCATACAATATTCAATAAAATTTTTTATAACCCACAAAATGTTAATTGAGTGAAAGATCATTTTCCACTTGTTAAATTCATGTCAAATAACAATGGAGGAAATATTTTTTACATCAAATTAAAAGACAATGAAATTTGAAATGTTAATAATGTAACTTGTATAAGGGAAATTAAATAGAAATTATGAATTAAATTTCATTCACAACATCAATATATTCGTCAATGAAGTTTAATTGAGATGAAATCACCTACCTCAGGTAAAATATTTTCATGTATGCCTTTTAAATATTGTATAATAAACATATATAAATTTTTATTATTTAAATTTACTTTCACGTATTATTATTATCTCATTAAATCATATGATTCTTTTAAGGCCATATCATATTTAATTACTAATTTAGTTAATTACACACCATATGTTTTGTTGATGATCACCCGAAATGACCAAAATAAATTTGGTATGATGAAAAATGATTATATAGTATTTCTTATATACTATATATAGAAAAATAATACGGTAATAATTATAAAATTTATATATTAATTATATACTTTAAAACAATAATTTAATATGTTTCTGAATAATGATTATAATTTCAGTCATGGAGATGATAGGTCATACATACACATGACTAACGTGCCCATTTTGTAACGATCATTGTTGAAAAAAGATAAAAATTATTCCATCATTACAAATTTATCATTATATAATATATAAGATACGATAAATTTAAATATAATTAATTATATTTTTCAAAATATGAGGTGAAGAAAGATGTATATCGTCAATTCATATAGGTTATAGTCCAAACATATGAACATATAAAACTGTCAATTTTTATCGAATTGAAATGTAAAAAATAAATGATATAATATCTTTTTAAATTGTTAAATATTAATTTATATAATATATATAAATTATATAAATCATCATTTATATAATGACCAGAACTGTTATAAATGAAATTATCATTTTGATTTAATTTAACATCTTATATGGTTATATAAAACACATAAACTTAGTTTTTTTATTATATCCAATTGGATTAAAAATATTTTTATGTATCTTTACTGTCCATAATGTACACATTGAATAGTGAACACATTATTAGAATAAATATAGGGTTTCAATAAATCAATTCGACATTGATAAAGGAAGTGATTTCCATAGTTATTAGAACTGTATCATATAGATCCCAATTATCAGAGATTTAGAGGGACATACAATCAGTTGTCATGTTATATGATATAGTGCAAGATGAGATCGAACAACTTATGTATGAGAGACACTTTTTTTAAATGTTCAAGATCATCGATATCACATCCCCATCTGTATATTACAAACCATCGAATGAAAATTTCATTGATTTGAACCTTACCCTTAATGAATTTTCTGTTTCATTTTATGTATAAGTATGAATACCCTATATATATGTGGACGTAAAATATTTTTAATAGAATATAGGATATATTTTCACCATAAGCATATTACATAAAAATGATTTTGATTTTGGTACAGATAAAAAATACTATTTCTATGCAGGATTCAAAGCCAATTAAGGCATTTAATTTAATGAATTAATTTATTTTTTAAATATATATTATTTTAATAAAATATTATTATAACATAATTATTATCAATTATAAAAAATTTTGTAATCCTTATGAAATGTAATGAAATGTTTATAAGGGTTAGAAAACTATTATTTTCCAAAATCCCAACATCTCTCAATAATTGTAGATTTTATTTCTAAAGAGAAAATTTACTTATTAAAAAATTTCATAAAATGTATATTATTTTTGGAATCATAATGTTGAAATTATCCAATCGTGAATTTTTCATAATGTTCAGTGACATTAAAGATTTTGGTTAATAATTAAATACTTTGTAAATATATGATGTGTATTATGACATCATAATGACCTAAAAATGATGTAACAAAAAAACAAATGTATATGTAGGAAAAAATATATGTTTTCACATTTAAATACAATGATTTTATGTTTATTTTATTAAATTTATAAATAATTTAGGATCCATACCAATGTAATAATAAATTATAAGGTATTAAAATCATTTCACTAAGAGTATGGGTCAGCTCCACATATGAAAGGGTATTATATTATTAATTTCAAACCTCATACATATAAAATAATCAAAATCACCCTCATTTGGTAGAAAACGTGTTAAAAAATCATTGGATGGTTTGATGTTTTAATTTTCTATTATTATGTAGGGAACACCATTAATGTAAGAGAAGTATTAATAAAATACCAAATAATGTCCTATATAAACCCACCAAAAATTCAATTTCATAACATAAAAAATCCTTGGATCAGGTACATACTCTATTGTACCCTCTGTATTAACCTATCAATGTTACCCCAACTACCAAATAATCAACTCTCAAGAATTTGGAGTCACAGAAATAAGTAAATGACTATATCGTTCACCCCTTGATTCAGGAAAATTATTCATTATTTCCCCTTTAATATTTAACTGATAATTTAATGGATTATTTTTTCACATCCCCCATATATCGCTTAGGATTTTTAAATTATGTGAGATCACATTCTCTCTCTGTAATACCACCCGTTAAAATTTATATTCCCCATTATGATGTCGTATTTTCACTACGAGATTAAATACCAAAAGAAGTTGTTGTGAATACCCATACCCAATTCATACTAATGGTGATCACCATTACGGACTTGTACTTATTTGATTTAAGGAATAAATTTATCTATTCCATACTCAAGGATCATATAATAAAATGTGATGATAATTGATTAAATTTTTTATGATATATGTTCCACAATTATGAATGGGAAAGAAAGGAAAGTTTTGGGTACACCCGAAACTATATAGCACTCCAATTCTTTGGGTAGTTATTAATATAATGAGAATCATGTTGCGACATGGAGTGAACCTGATTTCTTTAGAGGATTTTTTTATTAATTTATGTTTATAATTAATAATTCTTTTAATATTCATATTGATTAACATATACTATTATATAAATTTTATTCCATTTTACCTCCTTTACTGGGCTTTATATGACACCCCTTTTTATGTATGTCCCCATGTTATCTTATGTGGTTTTAGAAGACATGGAATTTTAGAATCATGTTAAGGTTTTTTTCAATAATTTACTTGTATCCCATGTTTATGATGTTTTTTTTGTGTACCTAATTCAAATGCAAACAAGGATTATTGATCATTGATGTTGAATTATTTTCACTTGTATGTTTTTAAAAATACACTAATATGATATGAAGTGTTGGGTTTTTATAGTTGGTATCAGAAGATAAAACTAGATATTTTTAATATTTTGATTAGAAAATTAATGTGAAATCATTAGGGATAAGACTAATTATTAGATGACATCCATAAATATTGGTATGTATAGATTATGTTTTTTATGAAGGAAATAATTAACTATCTCGATACTAAATGTGGAAATGGTTCTGGCACAGATGTACCGAGTGGTAACATATCTAACAAGGTGAATCAGGCCAAAATCATCGAAACCTAATATTGGACAACTGTTCATACATCAAACATGGTTTAACAATCTTCGAGGATATGATTTTTTAAATTTATAATATCATTACGAACCAATATTAAGGGAACAATAAAAAATATAAGAGAATATGTTATGGAATCTATCATGGATAACATAGATTAAATCCTATAAATTTTTATATTAAGTAAATTCATATAATTTATATGTGACCTCATTAATGTCATTGGGTTCCCTTTTTTTTTAAATTCATTAAAAAAACATATCATTAAATTTACCATAATTTTATCCAATAGAAGTAAATAGTAGTAATCGAGTAGAGAATCAATGAGATGTGCAATGTGGTGACTTCCCCAAAGAGATTTCCAACCCAAAGGGGCGACAAATAGGAAAAATTGTGATAATACTATCTCAGCTAACTAATGTTATGAATAAAATCATGGATCAATGGGATCTACCAAATCCCCCAAAGAATGAACATGTCGTAATTATGTTCATTATACTACAAAAAAAATCGAATTTCAATGGATCATATGATCCTTGAATATAAGAACAAATGATCATATCCAATGGGAAGATATTTTCCATCATTCAAGGTTCGGAAAAAGATAATGTTCTAATAGCTATTTATCGTATGGAGGGAAATGTTTTTAGTGGTGGATATTGATAAATAATTCAATGTGTATGGAAGAGATCAACCTAATATTGTGGATTTAATTCTAGAAAATGTGATTTGATTAACAATTTCCTCAGACTCACTGACATAAAATTTAATGGGATTTATATTCCCTAATGAAAAAATGGATACCCTATCATGGAATATGATGAAATCATCACAAAACGTCCATAATATTAATCCTCCTTTTTCAATACCATAAAATTTAATGTTGACGATTTCCAGGGTGTGGTAAAACTGAGTCTACAAAACCACATACTTAACCTTGGCTTTGATAGCTATGACGAAATTGTCTGATATTACCTCACTGTAGAAATAGTGATTAATGAATTTGAATACCATCATGAAGAAAATATCTGTAAAGTGGAGTATAATTAGGGTTGTCCAATGTATAAATATATCGCTTCAATGAAATTTCAAGATCATAATTATCAATGGTGTGGAATGAAGAACTGTGAAATTGCCTAAGGTGGATAAAGAAATTATCTAGGTATGGGATGGAAGGACAACTAGATTACTATTGTTGACATGAGACACATGCTAATGACAAAAAGGAATTGAATTATCCGATCAACCCTCACCGCATTGTTCTTTTATTCAATAGCAACGAATTAGTGAAAATTACAAACCAATTCATAATTAAATGTGTTTATGTGAAAACATATAACATCAAAGGTTTCAAGGGATATCTTGTTCTATCATTACAACAGAGGTGGATCCTAAAAAAGAAGTGACGAAATGTATGGTAGTTATACATTAAATAATTCTGAATGATATTTTTTATTATGGTTCTACACATTCCTTCATAAGAATAATTATTAGTATAACTATTCAAACCCCAGCATAAATCATGGAAGTAGTGTTGATGATGGTAATGGAAAATGGTGAAATTATTACATGCTTGGTATATAAATACTCCCCTATTTTAAATTTATGGGATGAACATAATAGTGAAAATGTTTATACATAATTTGGTGGAATTTGATGCAATTCTGAAAATGCATTGGCTTTCCCTATATAGATCCATCTTATATTTATTTAGATGGAAATTACTCTCCATATTTGCAATCACCCCCCATTGATTCATTACAAGTGAAATGAGGAGTATGAATTTTTTAAGAACTCACTCCACAATCAGGGATATTATTTCATAATGAAAAATAATATCTAGAATAATTATTTGATTATAAAGAACAAACCATAATCAAATACATGCATATTCTGATGTAATACGCTGAAAAAATTCCTAAAAATGCAAAGTCTTATCCCGAGTTGGGGGTTCAATTTTCAATCAATAATGTAACCAAGGTGTTTCCATTATCAAAGACTCTATATAGAAATGACGTTGTAGAACTCAAGGATATAATGAAGAATCTGTAGAAGAATTAGGCTAAAAATTTGTAATTCCCCAGTCCTTCCCCATGGGGTTCATCTTTCCTATTCATCAAGAAGAAGTATGGGTCAATGGGCCTCTATATTGATTATCCTGATCTCAAAAAGATCATGATAAATAACATCTATCTTTTATTATGAATTAATGACTTGTTGAATCAGATACATGGGACAAAATACATCTCTATAGTGGATATGTTATCGAGATATTACCATGTTGTGGTGAAGATGGAGGATATCCCCAAGAAATGTTTTCGTACAATGTATGCTCCCTTTTAGAAAATTGTGATTCCTTTAGGACACACAAATGATCTATCAAAAATCATGTACATGATGAATAGTTTTTTAGAGATTTCATCAAAAAAATTGTATTAGTATTTATAGATGATATTCTAATATTATAAGTAACTATGGAGGAACATGAGGATAATCTGAGAACTGTGTTATAGACCTTGGGAAAGGAGAATATATTGGAAAATAATATCAAATGTAACTTCTTATTGAAGGAAGTCTCATTAATGAAATATATTATCATAATAAATTGTATATCGATGCACCGTATAAAAATAAATCCAATTGAGGGGTGGATGAGGGATATAAATATGATTGATATCCAGAGTTTCCCTGGATTATCTAGTTATTATTGACAATTTGATAGAAACATTAAACCACTTCCAGACCCTCAAACCATGATAACATGGAAGGATGTTAGGATTTCATATAATTATGAATATGGAGAGATATTCAAGAAGACAAAAATGGATAATCACAGAACCTATTATTATATTTCCCAAGTGTGGTGAAATTTTTGTAGTATTTGGGATTCTTAAAATAAGTTATTGGGTTATGTGTTTATTTAAAATGATAATTTCATAGAATATGCTTTAATTAATTTCAAATATCATGTATGAAACTACAGAACATATGATATAGAGTTTTCTATAATGATCTCCTCTTTTTTTCAAAGTGTGATATATATACAGATCAAAAAATCCTCAAATATTTAATCATTTTAAGTGTATAATGTGAAAAAAATATTATTGTTAGAGATGGTCAAGGGTTGTTACTTTTCCATCCACCACAATCATTTTAATTTGGATAAAAAGGAATATTATATATGAATAATTAATCCATAAATTCTACCATTTATGAGAATTGGGTATGATCCAATATTCTCAAACATGATGAGGATGGACATTAGAATCATAAAGGAAGGAACATCATAAATTACATAAAAATATATTTCTCAAACATCAAATCTTGACAGGATAAAGGAAGCTAAAATATATTATGTGGGAATTAAGAAGAATTTGGAAACTATAAATAAAGATAAATACACAATTCTCAATGTTAATGAATAAGGATTCTTGATATTTGGGTCATGAATATGATTACCATGAAAGCCTAAGATAAAGAATGAGTTGTTGGATTATGAACATAGTTGAACCTTCTTTATCCACTAAAGAAGCCAAAATATGTATTGATATCTCTGGAAGAACTATTTCTACGATAATATGAAGAAAGAGATTGTATAATATACATTAATATTTCTTGTATTTCTACATATGAAATTGTAATGTAAATAATACAATGGGATGATGAAATCATTTCCTATACTGATATAGAAATGGGAAAATATCACCCTAGACTTTTTCACCACACAGCTGATGACATAAAATAGATATGATGATATCTAGTTTGTGGTGTATTGGCTTAAAAATACAAAAAAAATCATTTTAATTTGAGATTATTTATTGCTCGATCAACATCCTCGAATATACATCAGGGAAGTGGACATGATATACGGAGTACAACTATCGATTGTATGTAATAAATATCTATAAGTCACCTATATGTTCTGTAATAGTCTTCATCAACATCTCATTACTATGTTCATCTTCATCATATCTTATCACCCTCAAACTAATAGACTATCTACAAAGACTATCAATACAATTGATAACATGTTGAGATCGTTCTCAATTGGCATAAATTGAGTATAGGACCAACAACTTCCTCTGTTCATGTTCTCTTACAACAATAGTTTTCACACGAGCATCTAAATGTATCCCTATAAATACATTTAATGGTAGATTTCTAAAACCCCTGTATATTGGGATGAATTTGGGGAAATAACTCATTAGGTCATGAAATGGTGAAAAAATATAAGACCATTCAATAGTTTATTATGGATGTTTAGATTCGAGGAAAGATTTATGTTGATAATAGTCTACGATACATAGAGTTTGAGGTTAGATAAATGATATTCCACATTATATCACCATGGATGAAGGTCATGATATTTAGGACGATGAGAAATATTATTCCATCATACGTTGGTCACTTTGAGATCCTTAATAACATTGGAGTGGCATATTACTATCTAGTGAGCCCACATTACCTATCTCAATCACAAGATATCTTCCATGTATAACTCTTGAGAAAGTATAAAAACCCCCATCACATGTACTCAATAAGGATTTGGTACCATTGTATAATGACCTCTCTTATTAGGATCACCCTATGTTGATCTTACATCATAGATACAATGTTTTATGAAATATGACATTTGACATTGTCAATATTTTATGAAGAAACAACATGTTTTAAGAAGATACTTCAAAACTGGAGGTGGTGATGAAGATGATTTACCATCATATTTTTAGTGAAAAAATGAATATTTTGAGGGAATATTTCTTACCAGGGTAGATTGTAATGAATTGAACATTTATATATAAACATCCCCTTTTAATTTTGTTAAATATATTATAATTTTATATAAAAAACATGCGATTATTTTGATTTATAATATCGTAATGGCTTTAAAAGAATGTTATGTATCATTACGGCATATAATATATCAATTAAATAGTGATCACATGATTACTATAAATATATTTGTTTAATATATCTAATTGACACACAATGTGATTTGATGGCCTCAACTAGAAGGATCATACCCTATGAATACCATTTATCAAATCTTCTTAGGGAGATAGCATCACTGAGATATTTCCATTACCAAGCATAGGGTGTGATCCAAAAAATTATACCTAATTAAAACCATTTATGGTAAATTTTTAAGCTCATCGAGATGGTAGGGCCAAATCATATAAACCAAACCACCCCTCTGAAAATATCACCACCACACACCGTACTCTTTGTGAATTCTCTAGTGTATTAAAGGGATATGTGTCTAGACCCTAGTGATATGAGTATGATAATAATTTTTAGAGAATAATGGATATATTTTCTTCATTATATTATAAAGTTATAAAGTATTTTTATTTTGATATAATAAAACAAAAATAGTATTTTGGGTAATATTTAATGTCAATTATGGTAATGATTTTAATGAATTGAGGGATTTTTGAAATAATATATTTTTTATTAATATATTATTATTTAATAATTTTTATCAGCTAGAAATTATAATATTATTTTTATGAAGTGAAAGGTAGTTCTTCCAAGGGTTTGAAAAAAATTATTCTAAAAAATATAAGAATTCCTTAAAAAATTTCAATTTTATTTTAAAAGTGAAAATTTAAAGAAAAATAAAAATATTTTAACCAATATTTTTTGAATTATAAGAATAAAATTATCTGAAGTGGATTTTTTGTATTTTTTTGTGAATTTTAAGTTTTCAAAAACAAATTAAATTCTATATAAATATACAGTGTGTATTATGATATCAGAATGACCAAAAGTCAAGTAAAAATTCAATAAAGAAAAAAAACAAATATATGATTACCTTTAAATCAAAATTACATGTTCTTATTTTATTTAATATTTAAATAATTTATGAATCCTCCAAAACTATTGAAATATTTTATGGTTTTTAAATCATATATTCATGGGTATTACTAACCTCCACATAAGAAAGGGTATTATTTTTTTATTACCTTATACATCTAAATTAATAAAAAAAACTCTCATTTGGATGAAATAACGGGAAAAACCATGGTGAATAATTTTTTTATTTTATTATATATATTCTAAAACATATGATAGAGAAATATTAATTAAATCCTCTATCCTTTCCTGTATAATCTCACAAAAGATCACATTTATATTCTCTCAAAATATTTGGAGGACATTATTACTCTTAAATACTATCTCAATTATCCCCCAAGATGACTTAAGATCAACTGAATATTATCTCATCCATTTGTAGTTATACACTCATGTAAGGGATCCTACCTTTCTCATCTTTATTCAAGAATAATCTTCATTTTATGCCCATAAATTTTCAATTTCCAATTTTTTAGTGTATTTTACAAATTCCACATTCATACTTTATGATGGATAAATTATGAGAGGCCCCTATCTGTCCCATTAATACCTCTAATGAACATTTATGTAACCCCATTATGATACTGAAATTTCACCATGATATTCAATGCTAAGAAATTTTATGGGTATTACCCATTACCAATTCCATCTAATGGTGTTCCCATTTAGGAACTTATAATTATATGATTTAAGAATTACATGTCTTTATTCCACACTCATTGATCATTGAATAAGATTGGTAAAAAATTAATCAATTTTTTATTACATATATGGAACTTTTAATCATGTTAATTAAATAAATGTTATGGGTTCTCACAAAATTATTTAGAGCTCCAATGCTTTGGGTAATGATTTTCCTCATTAGACATCGTGTTGGAACATGGATTGAACCTCGTTAATTCATGTAAATTTTTCTATAATGAGGTATTGTAAATTACGATCCTCATATGTTTATGATTTAGTGTTTTATGATATTCCCTTATTTACAATGACCATTATGAATATCATGAAATATCTTGTCTCATTTTTCATGTTTTTGATTATTAACCCTTTTGATTTGCCTTTTTCCAACATGTATTATTATCATCATGTTATTAAATGTATATTCACTTACTATGTTTTACATATCACTCCTTCTATGTATGTTTCCAGGTCAACCCATTCTGTTTTAAAAGACAAGGAATTTTAGAAGCATGTTAATGATGTTTTCAATAATTTTGCTGTACCCCATGCCTGATATTTAATGATATGTACCTAGCTCTTAAGACAATAGACTTATTTTTCATCTGGGTTATATTATTTTTACATTTTTATTATATATCCAATATTATTGGTAAATAATGATATGGGTGGTTATAATTACCCCTCATAGAAGGCAGTGATGGAAAGGGAATTACATTGGCTCGTGATGTGGTAGTCCAACATACATATGAATGATGTGTAGATTTGTATTTCATGGTAGATGATGTAGATATATTTTATTCCAATAACATAATAACATATAAATATATGGGAGATAATTGTGTAACAATGTCTTCAATCATGGATAATATTTTTATGTGGAAGGAGAAATAAAAAATTGATCATTTAGTAATGATACATCTTCTTCAGAAAACCATTATAGGATTTCGACAAAATCCTTAATATAAGGGGTTGTAATACTACCAAGGAATATAGTAAATATTATGGTAATTTATGATGTTATTTATTATGCATTTTATTAATTCTATTCTTTTTTAGGTGTGTAAAAAGAGAATATGTTCTTCCCTTTTATATGCGAGGAGTGGAATTTTTATTAATACACCAAAAAATTCAATATTTGGATCTCACCCTAATTCAATGTGCCTAAAAAATTTAAAAATAATTCAAATTTATAATGATATTTTCTTTTTAGAAATATACCATAAAAAATTAGTCACCATATCCCTATTACCTATAAGATTACTCACATCTACATTTTTCTTTTTAGATATAGTAACTAGTTTTTTACCTAGTTAATTTATACCTAAAGAATAAAAATAAAATTTTAAAAATTAATTAATTTCGAATCACATATTATTAACATAAAATCCATATCATCCAAGAAAAAAAATTATGTTAGGGAAATAAATTTTAACAAAAAATCATGTAATGAGAAATCTTTCATTTTTACCATAACCACACTAACGTGTGTTCTACTACTAAAAGGTTATGCATTTTATAGAAGTTGAAAATTGAATTATAAATGAACATGATTTATATTTTAATCCATATCACAATCAATTTGGTAATGATAGAAATTTTGTGAACTTAAAATCATATGAGAAAAAATTTCTTATTATAAACACATTAATAATGTCAATTTTGACATTATTCTTTTAATTTGATGTCCAAAATTTATAATAAAATGATAAAAGAAAATTTATTAATTATTGATAATTAGAAAATTGTAAATTAATCACAAAATTTATTATATAATAATAGTTATTTTAAAATTTATTACCTTTAATATTTTTAGAATCATTTACTATATATTCATATTAATTCTATAAATATAATGTTAGTGTTATGTGAGATCCAAAGGTAAATATACTAAAACGTTGTTTTATAAATAAATTGTTTTCATTAAAATAATAATAATATATTAAATATAACCATCATTGTTGATTTAAAATCTTATTTTTGTATAAATGTGAACACATAATTGAAATATCAAGGAAAGAGGCAGACAATTTGGCTTTTATATACTTAAACAATTATATAGGAAAAATTCATGAAAATAATTCCCATATTAAAATAAATAATGATCATATGGAGATAATCCTAAAACTTGATTCATCAAATATTAATGAATATGAAATAACTGGCCTTATAACTTATTTTTAACCAAAGTTAACCCGATTTACTCTTTTATGGTGGTGATAATTTTTTCCTATTTTTAAAATTCATTATAACAATAAACTATTTTGAACCCAAAAAATAATGTAAATTGCGATTATTAGAAATAATGTATCTATTATAAAAATAAATACACTATATGGGTTAGTAAATCATTTTATAACTATCTCATAATGAATGATAATAATTGTTTTAACGAAAATGCATTTTCATACAATAGTTGATATTATAATAACTCTATGAATATATATCATAATTATATTATTTTAAATTAAAATAAATAGATATAAAATGTATAAATTTAATTTAAATATTAAAATATTAACGGTTATTAGAATTAATTATAATATTTTAACATTATACACTTAAAATGAGTATTTTGACAACTGTTTTTTATCATAAACATTACCTAACCCCATAATCTGGAAAATCGTGGATTTAACTGAAATTAACTGTATTATTTTATATAAAATTGTTTATATAAAAAAATAATACAATGTAAAAAATATAATTGGACTCAGAAATTACTTGATTTAATTGATTGATTTGATTCTATTTTCAAAATTGGGAATAGTCTATATTCACTAATTAATCAATCATTATATAATAAAAATTAACAAAAATTTATTCTTTAAATGATGACTTAGTATTTATTTTATTTTTATTAAATAAATTTTATAATATTTAAAAATATTTTCTAAAATAATAATCCCCAAAAATCATGAAAAATATTTCTTTATAAAAATTTTATATTAAGAATAAATTTATTTTACTAAAAATTGATTTATTATTTTATGATAATTTATCAATAAATTTAATTTTTTGGATATTTATAAATATAATTCATAAAATAGTAAATCATATTTATATCTGTCTAAATAATAAAAATGTAAAAACGATTATTTAATAAAGATAATATTTCATGGTTTATTAATTCCATGTGTTGTGTATCTTGTACACTATAATGCATAATATTTTTTTAATCCTAAGATATTATAGGTATTGGACCATTTAATATCTCCAATATACTTTCCATATGGGATCTATCGATTCCCCGAGGGTCGATAAAATTTCTCATCCCACCCATAATGGTATGTCAGATTCATTTTTTATATATTGAATGATCTATTCAATTCGTTAAAAGGATGATTTATAATTAAATATAAATATTCAGAAAAGGATACATATTTATCATGATTTTTCACAGTCAATCAAATATCATCAAGTGTAAAAAACAATATGTGGTAGTGATATAAAATTTATTAACTAATTGCATCTATAATTTCAATAATATTGACATTTATGTGAAATATAATGTCTTCGTAAAAATATGATATTAATAATGTGAATTTTTCTAGATAATTCAAAAATGAAAAAAATTAGAATTGAATTTTAATTTACCATAAATATAGGTTTACAAATCAAAAAAAAAATTTATAAATTTGTTGTCAAATATTCCAAAAAGAATACATTTATATTTATTCTTTTGATAATTAATAAAAATAAAATGGATTTGATTAATTATATATAATGGTTATTACTATGGGGAAAACCATTAATTACATATACAATAAAAATACAACAATTTTTTCTTTGGTAAAATGTGTTGAAAATTAAATATTCAAAAAAAAAATTTAAATATACCTTTTAGATATTTTTAGAAGCCGTTCAGAACATAAAATTTCTATAATAAATTAATTGAGTAACTAAAAAATAACTTATGTAATTTTTTTGAAAAAATATCAATTTGGACAAATTATTCCTTATCAATTAGTCAACTATGATATGTTATTCATTTATATATTTACTTTCCAAATTTATGTTTCATGGAGAATAAATGATATAAATAATTATGTAATTTTTTTATATAAATATAGGAAAAAATAAATACTTTTTATAAATAATTTATAGTAAGACTCATTCATTTAAAAAAAAATATCCTATAAACTATGATTTTAAAATAAACTATTACCCATTTGTTATCCATCAAATGTTTAAACCACTATTGTATACACTATTATTTTAAAGTAAAACATCAATATTATATATTCTGGTTAAAAACATTAATGAGAATATATATAGAAAATATAAATGTAAACATGTGAAAAATCTCAAATATATCTGAATGGGGTGGAAATTGAGGTGAGATCACATAAAAATTGTGAATGAAAAAATAAAATGATCATAAGTGATTATAAAAATAATCATTGATTATAAAATATAATAATGAATTAATATAACCTAATGAAATTAATTTGAGTTATGAAACCCCTTACATCATGTTTGTCTGATCAATAAATTTTTCTACATAAATAGTAAAATAATATTAATTATTTCCTTTTTTATGTACATTTTCTGGATTATTTTTTACTTTTATTTTATTTTTATCCATGTTCAATTTGATTACACAATCATTTCAATTTATGTGAGGAATTTTGATGATATATGGCCGATATATCCAAAATTAATTTGGAATGATTACTATGGTTAATGATGTAACTATTTCATCATCTCTAGAATATCAATCATAAAATAATTATCATTTTAATACATTAATTTTTATTTGAAATGAAATCAATATAAACTATCATGGAGAATAAAATATGTTTCAATCATGGAGATGGTAGGATATATTCATGAAAAATTAATGTTTCCATTTCTCAAGGATCATGATAGAAATAATGTAATTTTTTATTTCAAGATTTATCATTTTAAAATAAATAACAAATTATTTCATTAAATGAAATAAAATTTTTCATCCAACATACATTTTATTACAGTCCATTAGGTTTGTCCCAACTCTACAACAGTTTCCCTTCACATTTGGGGACATTATTCTATATTATATGGGTGGAAATTTTTTCAAGGAAAAAAGATCTATTGTTTAGATATATATATATTTCTTCTAATTTAAATGAGTTCTGGTATAAATTTGGTAATAGATTTTTGGGGTTCTCCCTTACATTTTTGACCACTAGAAATGGTTTTCAGTTTTTATGAATATCCTAGAATATTTTTTGTTTGATGAATGATTTCATGTCATAGATGGGTTACATACCATGAATTGGACTTAAGGGGGAATTCATGCATTGGTCTTGATAATGAAAGGATTAAACTTTATTGAATGTTTTCACATTATGAGTTTTAATTGGAATTTTTAATCTAAAGTGACTCATTTTTTTCATATTTTAATAATTAATAAATCAATGATGTAAAATAGTTTAACACCATGTGTTTTCATAGATTAGTGATTTATATGATTTTATACATGTGATTAATTCATCATTTACTATGCTGCTTCTCTCTTGATTTCTAAAATTTATCCCAAGTGATTATTTGGATATCCTATTTGTTGGGATGTTTGGTTCAATGATTCAGCATCATGTTTGTTGTGATGTATATCATTGGGTAAGTGATCATCCAATATCAATTTTTTTATTTTTTCAGCCTCATTGAGATTCATTTATAGATCTCTTCGTATCTGTTGATTAAATTATTGAACCATTCCAGATACATTGTGTGTTATTTTCCCCATGGTTGACATTATTTTTGGTATTGTGTGTAATGAAAATACATTGAGTTATATTTGGATTTATCTTCTCCACTAACCATTTTTCTCGTTGAATATATTTTTTGATTATAGCATTGATTATAGTCCTTCTATTTTTCCATTTTTTCCATCCTTATTGGTGTACCACTTTATAAGAATGAGTTATGTGATTCTGAGGTATGTGGTTCGATAAATATCATTTTTTGAATGAACCGTATTACTATAGTTTTCATAAATGGATTTATAAATGAATTTAAATGATTGTTTTGTTTGTGTGGAAATGGGTTTTTGAGAAAACATGGGTTTCCCCTTTATTTAGGTGAAAGTAATGATATTTTCAAATCATGATGAAATGGATTTTTGAAATGATATTCATAGATTTGTATTGATGAAATGGATTCGAAATTTTAACACATGGTATCCAATGGGTACTTGGTATGATTTTTAGTAATATTTATCATCTATTAAATATATGAGGGGGTTCACTCATGCGTTTTTTATCTACTCTGTAGGGATGTTGTTATAAGGACCAGATAAACACTGTTGGAGGGTTCTCTTATTGTGGTATTCATTTTATTCATTTACTTGATGAATATGTCAAGGGAATTGATGAACGTGTCTTTATGTTGGATGTATCTATGACCTAGATATATATGATATATATTTGTTTTCATTGATATGAATTTAACTATGATTTTTGTAGAACTATATTTTTTAATGGATCTAATATGATATGTGATATATGATTTCACTAATTTGACAACTATGATACACATATATGTGATATCCTTTAAAACTAATATACATGTTTCTTTATGATATTTGGATAAGAGGTAATGAATTTACCATGATTTTGATATAAAAACTATGAAAATGACATCTGTGACTTGTTTTCAATAATTTTTAACATGTTTGTATTTTTGTACAGAGAATTGTAATAGAATTTCATGGTAGGATCCGGTTAAGCCTGTAATATCATACCCTACACAAACCTTATAAGGTTCATGGACCATGATATTTCTTTAAATTAATAGGAATGAAACATTCCATAGTGATGTGAGTGATTTTCTATTAGCTATTTTTGGGCAGCAGCTACTGAGATGGTGGGTGTTTTCCCAAACTATCACATGTAGTAGTTGTTATGGATTACATCACCCTATTCTTTTGAAATTAAAAAATTGGGGATATTTATAAAATTTGAGATGTATATCTGATGAATTATTCTTTTTTGTTCTCGAATAATTATTTCATATGTTATCTTCAATTATATCTTTTTTTTGTTATGTATATATTTGACATTTCATCTAATATAGATTTTGATAAATAGTTGTCATTTAGTTGTTATTTAATTTTTCAGTCCTATTATCCATCATATATTGATAAATAATTCCCTTCAGGTTATAAATATGTTGGGTCATGTATTAGTTTGAGAGTGTATCATTAGTTGGATTGTGAAAAATGATATTTTTTCTTATTTATGCTCAATCATAGGAAATTGTCAGACATGAGGTGTTATTATTGAAACATGAGAAGAAGATTGCACAGAGTGTATGGATATACTTGGTTGCGATAAAAATATTTATAATGGGAGGATTAGTTGTGTTTACCTTTTGTTGAATTTTAATCATACTGTAATTTTTTCTTTATGGTTTTTCATATTGATGAAAGGTTGTTCTATTTTATGATAATTTCATCTGTTTCAGTGTGAAATAGTATACCTATGAGATGACTTCCATGGGTTACTCAGGAGGATTTATGGAGATTCTCATTAGAGGTATATATATATATATATATATATATTATAATATTATAGATAATATCATAGAATAAATTCATATAATATAAAAATATGTACAGAAAGTCTAGAATGTTGTTTTTGTGGCATAACATGGAGATGTAGGTGGAATGGATAAATCATGTTAGTTATTACATGAATAGTACCCATCTATTAGGGTTAAATATGAATATTGAGTTTAAAACTACTATCTAATGATTGATCATAACTTTGACATCCTTGATACACCCAAGAGTATGAAGGTAAAATGTGTGGGATTTATACAAAAAGGACCTGGTAAGTTTTGGTGAGGTTTAATGGTATAAGAAGATTTTAATGTGGGATTGGACATTAAGGGTTTCAATACCCTCTTCATCTTGAATATTTGTCTGGACTCACTGTGGATGGTGATGTATTTTTAATTCCACTATTAACAGAAGTGAAATAATTTTGTGTATATATACACCAATTGGTCACAGTCTTGATCATTTAGATCTAGATGTTCTAAATTATTACATGATGAAAGATCTGATGTGTCATCAAGATTTAAAAAACAAATACCATATTTATGTTATTTATGATGAAGAATTATACTAATGCAGAGATGTTATATAGGTATATGTTGGTATATTTTTATATTGAATTAATTTTATGTTATTCATTCCATTATTTTCCAACAAGTAAGATCATTTGTGATGTGTAGGGAAAGAATTAGAAAATTAATAATCAATATAGTATTGGTGGAGTTGTTTCTTAGTTTTGGGCCTCCATTTCACCATTAGTTATACCCATTTGTGTACCAGTAACTTCCTTTCATTTTAGGATAGGTTATTCAAACTCACCATTCATATTCTACACCTTTGATTATATGTAATATTAATTTATATTAAAAATTTGTATAATATTTTTTTCATTATATATATACTCCTTGCTATGGTCGTGGATATTCAGCTCCAAATGATTCTACATGAGTTTAAAATATTCAATGTTTATAAGTATCTATATATATTCCTCAAGAGTGATGTACTATAATGCATTCAGTGATTTTCGTAAGGAGGTAAATGTTGTTCAAGAGACAATGACAGGTATAAACATTACTTCTTATTTTAATGAAACATCATTATTTGATAAATTTCCCTCCAAATTGTTTATTTCTACTCATTGTTTTGATATGTTTTAAAATTTGATTTGGCTATTGTCCTATATTTTGAAGTTAGAGACACATCTTGGAAATAAGAATGAGTATTGTTTTAGTGTCCTTTTTGTTATCAATAGCTAACATACAACTGGTTTAGGTTTTCATCATTCCCAATACATATTATTTTTTATTTCATATATTATATAGATTAGATTTAATATAATTTGTCTGCGGTGGATTATTATCACTCCGTGTATTTTTTCATTTATCTGAGGAGAACTATTAGGGGTTTCATGGGGTTTGGGATATAAGGTTGGGTCATGTGGGGCCTTCCCACATAAAGATCAGTATTTTATTGTCTATTAGTGCAGTTTAACTTGTTGATAGTTTTTGTATTGTAAATCTTAAAACATTAATATTTTATTTTTCTGATATTTTACTATATAAATAATTTGATATTGATCCTATGTGATAGGAGGAGTTTATAATTGACCTGGTGTCATGTACATTGATGGGTTTGATAAACCCTCATCGTATAGAACCTATGATGTTGAAAGATATCATTATTCTATTTGATTATCTGAAATATAAATGTTTCATTCCTCCTATTGTTTCACCTTAGGCATTTTTGTTCCATTTGAGATGATGTTTGACTGGTCACTTTGATCTTTTTTCATAAAAAATAATTTCAACTGGTAAACTGTCAATAATTAGTTTTATTTGACCAATTTGGATGATGTTATTTCCTAGTAAAATGGGGTGAAGATTTTTTCATTGATCGATCATTGGGCGGTTTATCATCATCTTATCGTTCATGAGTTAAGTATTCCAATGAAAAATTTCAAGAAAATGTATTTATTTTTTGAATATTTTTTAGGCTATTGTTTCTAAAAAATTATCCAAAATTTTTTATTTCTTTATTCAGTTACATATTGACTTAGTATCTAAACAATTTTTTATGATGTTTGTGTATGTTATTTTACATTATTCGAGATCCTAGAAAGAGCTTGAGCACCATTTTAGATTTGTTGTGAAAATCAATAGGAGTCAACATTTATATGGAATGATTTTTAAACACAATTTTTTGGATCATAAATGTAATGTAACTATACAATGGGACTTCTAAGAATATATTATCTATTTATTCAAAGATGTTGAAGGTTGTCTTATAATATGATCAACCACACAATGTCATTGTTATTAGGATCATCCAGGTTCTTGTTGGATAGTGTTGATGGTTCATCCTGGATTTCCAAAAATTGGGATCTTGATTGACTTATTTTAACAGGAAATCAGTGAAATTCATATGAAATGTGAATTTTATATAATCATTCAATGAATATAATGTCTTCTAACATTGAAACCAGTTTTGACCATACATGTGATATAAATCATTTGTGAGGTTTTTTAATAATCTTTTGGTGATGGTTTAGGTTGTGTGAATACATAGAAAGATCATTTGGCGTCTTATGGCCATCTCCATCTTTGAACACAAGAGAATAATTACCCTAATATTTATTTTTAGCTTATTATAGTTAGAAATGGGATTAAATTTTTGGGAACTATCTTATTGTGGGGTGGTTCACAATAAATTTTAACTACCAGAATTTATGATATATATTTTCATTTAAATAATTTAATATCTGACATAGAATATGGTTGTAATACCTTTAAACATTTGAATATGCATCACCAACAACATGTGGAAGTATAATTTCATTGTAGATGATCATATATATAGTGTACTACAGTATTCCATTCTTGAATTGATGGTGGAGTGGAACCTTGCTGGGATATTTTCTCAGTTTCAAAAGATTTATCATGAGAATGTTTCATGTATGTTTTTTTAACAATGTTAACTTAGAATAATATCTCCTTGGGAAATTCTATAGAGTAATCTACGTGATTATTCATTTAGTGGAATTCAAGATACCATATATAATTGGGTTATCATTTCTATTTGGTAAATATTTTAAGATAGAATTCCCTATTTTTTATCAAGATTTCCTTCCAGCATATGTGAGAAATTAATTTTTTTTAACTATCATAGTTCATCATCGTAATGTCATTGGGGGAATAAGATGATGTATTTTGACAGGATACGATGATTTTGGTGGCCATGTATGATGTTTAACACTGCAGATTATGTTTCCTATCATTAAAACTATCAACATATAATGGTAGAGAAGAAAATCATATTTTATTATTAAACCTCTTCTGGTATCAGTTTGGAAATGGGTTGACATGTCCTTGTATTATCCTGTTGGATTAACATGGACATTTGAAGGTAATATTCTATCTTGGTGGTGATTTATTAGTACAAAATGTTTACTCTCTTCGTTCAAATCAAGAAAACTACTAATGATGAGTATTTGAGCATGCCTTATGTTCACGAGTAAATGATGTTACCTGGGATTACTTCAATGATTCTTTTGTTCAAGGATTATAAGTTTACATCAAGGATTTTTTGGAGTTTGAGAGAGACGTTAGGGACTTGGGTTAGGTTGAGTAATACTTATCATCCTAATATATACCATCATTTAGGGAATTCTATTCAAATCCTAGAGGATATTATCAATTTTTGAATCATAATTTTTTTAGGATAATGGGATATCCATTTTGGATTGGTATATTTTTTAAACAAAAACAGTTATTAGTAATTAGTGATAATGGATCCATTTGTTGAGTTGTATGGTTGGTCGTGCTGATTAAGTAATTTTTTGGTATAGGTGGGTGGGACATCTCTTGTGAGACCTATTCTCATTCTGTAATAGTCGGTGATGATCTATGTGATTATTCAATGTATAGTTACAGATCAAATGTTGTATAAATAGTATTTAGATCATCTGCATTATTCTTTGGATTTTTCCAATGAAGACTAATTCTTCATGAATATTTATCCACTTTTGGGTTATTCCAGATTATGAAATTGGGAATTTTGAAACCTATATATGATGGACCATTTTAGATTATTGAGCATCTTGGGAGGGTTTATTATGTATTGTAATTTACTATTCATTAGATGTGTATACATGATGTTTTATACATTATGCATCTTAGTAAATATCATCCCAATATTTCTAATCCTCTATGTTTATAGGAGATCAATTTGGATACCAAACATTTTTAGAGAATATAGTCGAGATAATTTACTCTTTTCTGAATTGGTTACATGTAAATTATATTTTTTGGTTTTTTTGTAATAGAAACATGGATAATATTCTAATGTGTAATGGGAGAGTGATTCATTTATAAAGGATATGTTCCCCTTCATTTTTTTGGATATAATCTGACCAGAAGACGTCCTGGAGATATAAATTTGTATGATGGGGTGTTTTTAACTTCCCATTACCATATTTCAAATATTTACCCTCTCTATATTTGTTACTTATTTATTGGGAATGTTTTAGGACACTAAACGGATAAAATAAATTTACAATAAATATAACAAAATGAGTGTTGATATTTTTTGTAATTTTTAATTATTGGAGTTCGAATATAAATTTTTAAAATGATTTTTTTGGGTTCTCATTCTATTTAGAGAAAATAATCGATGATTATGGTATTTCTTATAGAATCTGGACCTATTACTTTATGATATAAAATTTCACATCTAGAATGGGCAACACATAATGTGTTGTTTATTTGGAAAATTTAATCAATTTTTTTAGAGTGTGGATTATTTACATGACATTTTAAGTGTTCACATCATGAAATTATCAATGATTTTATTTTTCATCTGAGAGGTTGTGATTTTATGTATTAAATTAATTAATAAATTTATTTCATGATTTAGTTTCACATAATGAATGATTCAGTATTAGTTATTTTTAGGGTGATAACTATGAATAATTTTTCATTCCATATGAATATCAACTATTAATACATAAGAGATATCCCAAGAGATTTTGGTGATCTAATCTATTTTCATATCATTTTTTTGGTTCTTGATATTTTTTTCATTATAGTGGGTCTCTCTATTTAGAGTATATTCCAATTTTTTTCTCATTATTGTTATATTTTGATACATTTATGAATATTTTTTATGTGGTGGTAATGACCTTGATAATATCTACTTCAATTTTGTGATCTTATTATGGAGGATGAACTTCGTGTTGGTTGTGGGGTGGCATGTACATTCATTGAGGTATGTAATGATATGAAAACTACACTAACCATTTATATTGAAGAAAATATTTTGAAATGTGAGGATTGATTTTATGGCATAAATTATTATCAATTAATTCTTCATTATTGGTTTTCCCATTGTGGGTATATAAGACAAACATTTGAGGTAGGTGGTTCTATCTCTATAATGCCTTTTCTGAACTGTATAGTTTTAAATATTATAAATATATTGATAAATTAATTGTAATTATGGATATGTTTTTTTGCTATTTGACATTGTTAAAATATGTTTTCCCATTTTTTTTGGTGGTAGATAATATATTTTTAATGCATTGTGAATTAGACTTGATAACTGACTTTGGAATCATTTTTTGATGAATGGATTGGAAAATGTTGAAATTATGAAGCATTGGATACTCAAGTAGAAGGATTATTAATATGTATTATATGTTGATATAGTCCTAGTGTTCATTAATGGAGTGTTACACTTGTCCTTAGGTCAGTTTTTCATGTAACACGATAGATATTGTTAAAGGGTTCTATTTTTTTGTGTTCCTCTCATTACTACAATTAATGAAAATTTTTATGGTAATGTAGAGTGATTGACTATAATGGGCTATAGTTTACCTATATATCAAAACATATAGTTATCCTAGTATGTAAGTTACAATATATGTGGTTTGTACTATTTTGGTTTGTAATTCTAATGATTTGATATGATACATGATACATGGTTGACTAATTTTAAATCATTTACACATGTATTTGTGATATGAAATGGAGATAATATATCTATTTTTTTTTTGGAATAATGTAAATAGGTGGATATTTTTTTCAATTATTATGATAGTAAAATTATGATATTGAATATCATGCATTGCTTTCCTTAGAGTTTAAATTTTTTAGATTCTTGTATAGAGAGTTATTGCAGAACACATGAGTGGGATCCTACTGTGACTTTTATCCCAAAAACTACGACCAATTTAGATTTTGATAAAAATAATTATGTAATTTAATGTAGGGAATTAAAAGGAACTATTATGAGTCATTGAGGTTTATATTAGCTATGTTTGGGTAGCATGATATGAGACTGTCGTCATTTTATCATAGATTAACATGAATTAGTATTATTCTTTCTCATAATCCTTTTTTGTTGTACTTGTACCAAGGATATTTTTATTAAGAATTTTTTATTTGGATCACTTTTTTATCATTTTCCAAATTTGGAATATGGGATTCACCTATTATCATATGATATTTGAATTTGTGAGGTATATATATTCCCTAATGGTTGTTTCTAGTTATAGTCGAATTATTTTCTCTATTTGTTGGTTGATGTCTGGGTTCTAGTCTCAAGATGTGGGGAACATGAATTACATTCAAGACAGTTATAGGTTGAGTAATCTACTATATCAAGTGGATATAATAGGCCATGTCATGAAATTCCATGTTATATAGTAATGGATAATGATTCACACTACTTATCAAGGTGGAAGTCCACTATAAACATGAATGATGTTATCATTATTAAATGGATGATAATAATGTAAGTATATTATATATAAAATATTATAAAATATAAATATGACATGAATATCATATATATATATTTATATATATATTAATTTTTTGATTACTACCATCAATGATAATGTAAATTGAAAAACATTACACATCACCTCATCGAGGTGGTAGTCTATATATAAACATGAGGAATGTTACCATTTTCCAATACATTAGATGGTAATAAGATAGATATTATATTACAATTTTATAATATTATTTATTCTATAAATTCCATATATGTCCTTTATATATATTAGTATACCATGTCCTGCGAGGTGGTGACGGAAAAAAATTAGATCGATGCCTGAGGTGGTAGTCAGCCATTCAAGCAATCGACTATTTCATTTCCCATTTGAAAAATAATTAAACAAATATAGTCTATTAAATTAACAAAATAAAATATATGTGTATGGATTACAATAGTTTTATTATTTTCATCATCATAAATTATGATCTGATAGCAGTAGAATATGATAGAAAATTAAAAAGGCATGGTTATTTAAGATACATCTTTTTCAGAAAAACTCTATGGGGTTATACATACATCATTCAATAGATGGTAGTAAGAAAAAACACAGGATATTAGTTATAGTATAGGAGTGTAATGAAGGAATTTTGGTAGGTATTGGTTGAACCAAATGTGATATGATGTGTAATTAAGTGTGCATATGAGGATCCCATTTATAATTGTGGTGACTGAAAAACTAGTAATTATTCAAGGAAATAAAATAAGAAATTTTATCATTATTGTAAATAGGGAATAATAATATTTATTTATCAAACAAAAAATAAAATTAGTTGAAAAAAGTCCATCCATTAGATGTTAAACATTATTTAAGAAATTTAAATAAAAATAATTTTAGATTAACTCCACAATAAAGTTGTTTTAACATTGATCATTGTAACATAATTTTAAAATTATTACTGTATATTGTGGTCAAATTTTATTTTCACATTACTAATTAATATTTATTATTTTGATTATGAAAATTTGTTCAATTTTATCAAATTAAATTTAAATATTTTAAATAATATAATTCAAAATCAAACCCATAGCTATGAAAGATAAGTGAGTTTTGACATAAATTGTCTCCTTATTTATAAAATATTATTATATAAAAATTCAACATATAATTAATTCCAATGAACTAAATTGGATTAATAATAATATAACTAAATTATTTTAAATTTTAAAACAATTTAAAATATAATTAGTTTTTTTAAATAAAACACACTTTTCAATAAAAATAATTTCTTATCTCAATTATCATTAAAAACAAACCTTTTAGAAAAAATAGAAAAAATTAACAATATGTTAATTTTTTATATATTATTCTAAAAAAAATCATTTTTAATAGATAAATATTCTAAAGTTTTCAAAATGTAACTATATTATACTATCATGGATATCAATTGATAATATTTTTCATGAAAACAAATTTTTTTATGAAATAAATATCATTCCTCGTAATTTAATAATTATTATATATACATTAAATAATTAATTATCACAAAAATGACCTAATTATAAAAATCATAATTTTTTTACTCTTATTCAGAACTACCAATTCAATGACTACATTAGAATGGTCATAAATGAAGGAATATTATTTTTTGGTTTTTTAAGATATGTGTTTCATGTCTTCTACGATATCAACTATAATATTATTTATAATGATAATGGTGTCACATTATCCCACTATATTTAATAAATTTTAATATTTCAATATTAAATTATTATCAATAATCAATGGGTTCAAAAATGAAAAGTCTACTATGGAATAATCACATAAACAAAAGGTTTAATGAAACAACCTCTTAAAAGTGTGAATTGGAAATATGATTTCATCAAAATACATTTTTCAATAATAAGAGAATATAAGTAGGAATTAAAAATTAGTACATGGAATAGAAAAATTTTACTAATGGAAATTTGAGTGTGATAGATAAAGTGTTTATGAGAATGTAAATAAAAAATATACCATAAATATGATATCACTTTAAAGACCATCAATTCAATAGAAAAAATAATCATAAAAAAATTATTTCACAGTTTTTTCTTTAATTTGAGGAATAATATTTCTATCACGGTAAATTTCATTATAAAATATACTGAATTGATATTTCCCCATTTCATATGAAAAATATCATCCTTTTGATTCACTTCGATCAATTTCATATTCATCAATTTCTTCTTGACATTAATATCTAAGATGATATTATTCCTATATGGGGAACTAAAATATACTTTTAACATATCATAATGTCATAATTCATTCCTTATACCATTAAATATTAATAAATCCAAATGGTTGGTACACATTATACCATGATTAAAAAATATCATCATATTATATTACACATATAGTTAATCATAAGGATCATCTAAAATAGGCCTAACTACATTCAATGTCAATAAAATTAAAAAATTCAATAATTTATTTATTGGATTTTAACCTTAGTCCCCCAAATGATATAACATATCTCATAATTTCAGATACCATGTATGTGAGTAAATTGATCATATATTCTCCTTAATCATAGTAATAACCTGAATCCCCATAAAAATTTAATGAAAAAACAACATAACAAAAATAATTCAGTCCATTTTCCTTAAATATGAGATGATATTATCAAATATATTCCATAAATATCAAATTTTACATATCTTTATAAAAGATAACATAAATAACATTATCACTATATCTCTAATAATTTCCATGTTTGTCAATACATTCATGTTTAGTTTATTAATATCCATCATCTATTTATCTGAATAGAAAATAATTATGTTAACAACAATAAAATATTATTTGTGGCATATCCCTCAATAATGTGTTTTTCTATAGAATATCATGTCACCATTAAATAAATTTAGTGGTTACATAAACCATTAAACATATAGTTCTAAATCCATAAGAAAATTGTTTAATAACAATCCATAGTTTTTTTGATTCTTAATATCATAATATCGTTGATTTAAATCATAATAATTGATGAATCCAAATACACAAGTACTTTAATAATTCCACTTCTAATATTATATAGGGAAAATTATTGACCTTATCCCCATAGTTTCATTTGTTTTATGTTCCATAGACTCTTATTATATTGTTTTGAATAATGACCATTATCATTATAGATGAAGTATTTGATAGTAGTGATTTCATACAATACCTTTAATTGAAGATCCATATGACCTCATTTTATGCAGTTAAAATAAAATAATGTCTATATTAGGAAATTAAATTATGTTTTCCTTCCAGAACAATGACATGTTGAATGTTCCATCCCCCAATATTTTCCTTTTCCTCATTATAATTTATTTTTTATAATCAACCCCTTATTATCTTAAATTTTTATTAAAATATAAGACAATGATAATTATTAATCCATCCTGATAGAACATGATACCATATCACCAGGTGATAATAACATTTGAGATACATGTTCAATTTAGTTGGATGGATTAAGAAAACAAAATAAATGTTCAATATAACATTATATATTATGTGTGTAGTCCAAATTATACCTTTTTAATATTATCTTGTTTTTATTATTCTCCATAAAACTCTATTCTTTATTAATTATTAAATTCATGAATTTTATTTTCATATAAGCTCATTATTCATGATGAATGTAATTTTCAAATAATATCTCCTAATAAAATTTCTATTCTATGTTATCCCTTCCCCATCCATATTTTTGTTCTATATCAATGACCACCACGGATCTAAATCTCCATTCAATCAATTATAATCTATAAAAAAATAGTTTACCTTCATTACATCCTAATGTTATGACTATTTTTAGACCGACTTAATCAATTTTTATCTACCAATGGATTATTAGTTACACATTATACTTGAGGTTTTTTCAAATGAAAATATAAAATATAGGGGTATCTTGACATGAAACATCATGTTGCTCTATAAGATCATGATAATTTGATATAACATTGTTCTTAATCCTTAAAATGACTATGATATTCTCTAATCCACACCATATGTATTTTCATTCTTATTAGAGAATACATACATTGAAAAATTGTAGTGATTGTCATTCTTTTGTTATAAACTATCAAAAAATAATTACACACAATTTGTTAACTCATAGCCATCAAGAACATTCATCCAGGAAATTAAAATACCTATAGTGGTAAATGTTATGAAATATTAAAATAGATTATAATAATTATCATGTTAGCTATATTCATTATAAAATGTAGTTCAATTGGATTCTACAAAACATACTCTAATACTATATATAACAATACCATCTCAAGAATCATATAATCATTGGTTATTTTAATAAATTGGCATAATCTGGAGAGAATATCAACCCTATGGAAAAATTCATTCAACTTTCTAGGTGAATTGTTTGCATATATGTTACTAATTTTACATGGGTAATACTATAAAGAAGATGAAAAATCAAAATTTATGGAATCCTTGAATCTAAATCAATGATTTATTCATCATATATATTGGAAATGAAACAAAAAATGATGAGCTCAAATTTTTAATATGTTACATGTACAATAGAATATATCTTTAGTATATAAGTGATAATCAATATGGAAATGAATATAATTTTAAATTAATTCCATTTAATATATAACTTTATAATGAAATTCACATACTAAAAGTCAAAATTCATTACTCACAAGTATACTAATACCATAATTATCAATTAAGAATTTTAATAATGGCATCCAATTCACTAGAAATTTATTTTCTACAATAAAACCAATTAGTCTGAAAAAGATTAAAAAGAATCAAATAAGCGTATAATTTTTATTTTTCATTTAAAAAAAACTATTCAGATATTCTTAATATAATAATGTATTTATAATGGTTTTAAAATATCTTAATATATTATATATTAAAAAAATTTATTTTTAATGATGTAAAAAGTATTGAAGATGATCAGTTAATAAATAATTATAAATAAACTTTCAAACTATTAAAAAATTATCATATTTCATAACATCCCATGATAAATTATTTGAGTAATAAAAATGATGTTATGTGACTTTTTTTAATGATCAAGAATGTTTATGAAATATATACTCAATGAAAAATAGAACTAAGATATTATTTTTTAATAGATTATTTTTATGAGTTGAGTTAGATAGGGAGGAATAGTTTAAAGAAAATATAGAAACATGTTAAATATATAGAGGATAAAAAATTCAATATATTCTATAAAGTAAATATTATAATATTCTTCAAATCACGATAATTTACATCATATAAACAGATTTTTTACCATAAAATATTACTTTTTTATTAACCATTAAAATTTAACCCCTTGAGAGATTAAGGATTAATTTAAAAATTATTCACAATGAATAGAAAATCATTTTCAATACATTAAAGGGGTATTATATGAAAAAATTAAGGTAAACAGGTTCCTAATATCAATAACTTCTCTATAGAGTAGAAAGTGAGAAGAAATCCCTCACAATGATATTACCATTTATGTGAATTTTATTCATTATTTAGAAATCTATACCAAATGTAAATGCATAGTAAAATTTTGTAATAAAGTATATAAAAAATAATAATTCATTACAGACATTATCTTAAAAATTTAAATACAATGAATAATTAATATTACCAATAAAAATAAATTGAGTTATGGAAACCCTTACCTCAGTTCTATCTCATCATGTACATTCATTATCATTCCGAATAATAATAATATTTAAATTATTTACATCCTTATGAAACAACTCCATGTTAATTATTTCTTTTATTAAATTTATTACAATAATATATCCAATTAAATAATTATTTATGTGTAGTTTGTCTTTGTGATGATATTTTAGTCAAATGTGAACGATGATATAGGTATGT
The DNA here is from genome assembly GCA_963277665.1 of Viscum album. Lineage (NCBI taxonomy): Eukaryota > Viridiplantae > Streptophyta > Magnoliopsida > Santalales > Viscaceae > Viscum > Viscum album. The sequence continues at coordinate 1,436,234,213 of OY728141.1, forward strand.
TGGCTATGGTCAACAGTGAAATCATTCCATCATCGATACAATAAAAATAATAGTATGGTTATCCTTATTATAAATAAATTATAATTTTAAAACTAATAAATTATTGTGGTTATGAAATATTAACTGTGTAAATAGTATGGATATGGTAGGTATTACGCAAACATGAGAATGTTTATGATCAAAGAGTATAAAAAATACCTATAAAAGGATGGTGATTTGGAGTTCAAAAAAAAGTAGAACAAAAAAAATCATTAATTTATTTACCGTTAATTTATACAATGTTAATTTAAAAATATTATATGTGAAATAAAATTCTATTTATTCATATACAATAATTATAATCAGAATTTATAATAATATATATTAGAGAAACTAATAATTCCTTATAAAATGCAATGGAGAAATAATGAGTTTTAAATACATATAATGTAATAATATATGACATTATAATGATTTTCATTTAATTTTTGATAAATAAGTAATAACACATTAAAATTAAATTTTAAGGAGACAATAATCTATACATAATGTAACCTATCTTATAGAAACCCTATATATGTTTTCTTTTATAAAAAATATATCCCGCAATTACAAAGATCAGAATAACCTCTATACTTCTAACACTAAAATTCCTTAATCAAACTAGATTATAATTACCCATATTCTAATCATTGAAATCCCTTGATTGAATTAAATCAAAATAATTAAATATAAAATAATAATTCTTATGGAATTTACAATCCTCAATTTCATTTCATAGAACAAAATGCTTATAATTATTGAAAAAAATAAAGAAACACGATATTGAAATTGAGTAATAATTATATGGGTTTTGTTTCAAAATAATCATCTCCAATCACTATGAAAATATATATTTATTTACAGGAATAATATCAATGGTCATATTTTGTGATTCTCAGAGTTCAATATAATATCCTTATATTATCTCTATACCAATGTCACTGAATAGTCCATATAGACGACATCTAATTATAATTTTGGTAGCATCATCAAAATATAGTTCACAATTACATTTTATTGAATTAAAATTGTTTATTCATTTATTATCATTATTACTTTAATGAAATAAAATATGTTTGTTTGACGCAAATAAATTTTCTCATCTAATGTACTAAACAAGGTTTGTATATTGGAATGTACTTTTTATTTCTAAACAAAAAACAATGATTCATCTAATATACAAAACACGGTTCATCCAATAGACTTAACATCGTTTCTCATCAAAATATAAATATATTTTTAACTGATTATAATATTCTCAACATCTGGAAAAAATACATGTTTTCTACAAAAACATTCTTAAATTTAGGAATTATGATATTAGTAAAATATAGTATTTATTAATGTATAATTTCATTTTAAAAAATTATTGAATGTGTAGAGGTTGTAATATTCAACTAAATAGTCTAACCCTTTCAAATGCATAAAAGATGACACCTATGTTGAAAATAAATAAAAATGAAAGAAAATATTTATAGATGTAAACAACTTTATTTACTTTTCGTTATGTAGATAATCTATCCCTTTTTAATATATATAATTATTTATCTTTTAAAAATACCGAGAAAAATTTTTCCCACAAAATTCTCATCATTTATGATTTTAAAAAAATAATTAATGATGTAAAAATATTTACATAAATTTATTGAATAAAAATTATATTAATCAATTTGGATTAATAAATCATTTATTGTAGATAGGAGAAAAAATTGAGTATGGATGATTTAAAAAATATTTTCATAATAAAAACACCATGAATTTAAATAAAAAATCAGTTCTTGTTCTATATGATCTATAAAATTAGTTTCAAATTTATAAAATCTTCTAGATTTTCTATTGAATCTACTACTAAATATTCTCACATGGAAATATTCTCTTCCAATACATGAAACATTATTTTCTCTTTATTCAATCTACTTAACTCATATTCAATAGATAAATTCTTATCCTTTAATTTAAATGTTTTTGATCTTTAGACATATTAATATTCTTTAAAACATTACCATGATTCAATTTCTCATATGAAATTGAAAATTACTCAAAATTATAGTTTGATGCATTACAGAATTAATTTTTAACACCATATATTTTCTAATCATTATATTTTGAATAAAATTATAATTTTTAATAAATCTAAATTTTTTCACTATCATTTCTATTTCTAATTTTAAATAATCGCTAAATAGAATGATTTATATTTAATTTTTTACAATCATATAATTTTTTTTTTCAAAAAATCATAATTCTCTAAAATATTCATGAATATTCGATTTTACTTGTAATAAGATAAAATACAAGGTAAATAAGTAACTGAATCGATATGATTTTTTAAATTTTCATTAAAATATATATTTCTCAATGTAATCATTTGATCAAAGTGACTTTCTCAAAAATATTTGGATTCCTATGAATAATAAAAAAATGACATTGAAATGTTCTAGCTTATAATTTATATTTCATTTTTATAGAATTTGATACTAAAAATACATAATAATTCTTATCTAACTAAATATTTATTTATAACAGTTTAGAAAATTAATGATTTTTTAAAATTTTCCAAAACATTTTTCGTTTTAAAAAACATCCAAATTATTATATTTTTGTGCTTTAGTGGAAAATTTTGAGGTCTCAAAATAACCCTATTCTTCATCTTTGTCTTTGGAAGAATAATTGGACTATTATTCTAACTATTTTTTAAAACAAAATCTCTACTTCTCATCAATTGTGAATTTTTATATTGTGTATTTTATCTTTCCTTCTTGATCATAAGAATCAATTAATTCTGAAAAATATTTCTAATCTTTCAAAATTTTAATTTTAAATTTATCAAAAATATATAAAACAACAGTTTTTCCAATAAACCCATATTCTAATGGACCAGATTGATCTTGATCAATTTAATGAAAACAATAAGGAATTGTTTAATCAATTGATAAATTAAAAACATAAATCTGTCATGCCTGTGATTTTTATACAACATTGTCCCAAATTTCCATGATCATAGATTCCTAAAATATATTCTTCTAATTTTACATTTCTCTTCATTCATTAATGTTTCACTATTTTTTATTATTTAATTCCAAATACAATTCTTTTACAAACAATAAACTGGGTCACCTATAATCTTTTCATCTATTAAATTCATGAACTCGTAATATTACTCATTAGACATATCCTTAAAATTATTATTTGGCGTTAGTGGTGAAGAAATATATTTTCTATTTTCGTGAAATTTTTTCTAGTTTTAAGATCTTCTACATCGGATGTATCATTGTCTTCTTTTTAATTGAAATATTTTCTTTCATACACAAAAACAAATTCCATTATAGAATATATTTCGTTACAAATTATGGAATCATTCATTCTTACCAAAAAAGGAAAATTCATAATCATTGTCACAATCATGAAATTTCCCATCATCTGTTCAATAAATAAATGGAATATCCAAGACTTATTCATCATGGATCTTTTTTAATGATTCTATCAACGGAAAAATGATGCTCACCAAATAAAACCACCTATAATTTAACAATAAGTGTTAGAAAATGATAAAATAAATCAATATATATATATACCATTTACAATGGATTATATACCCCTACATCCAAATTGAAATAAGAATTCTATTTTGATATATGTAAAAATCCATCATTATAATTTCATAAGATGAAAATAATGATTTCTTATCATATGATTTTTTAAAACTACCCATCTTGTAGGGATTTTTATGGGTACCATGATAAGATTATCCTTATAATGAAACATCCACCAAATCCTCTACCTGTTCTATTTTTATGATGTAGATCATTTCAAAAAAATGAAATGTAACAGAATCCAATCAATTTTCAATAATAAAATAAAATTAAGAAAAAAAACACATTTTCTATCACTAGATAATGAAGATCTAAATCATATTTTTTAAACACATATATTTTCACATTTATGAAATTAGATAAAAAATATTATAAAGAATTTTTTATTAGAAAACCAATATTATTCTATTAACATTTCCTCTACCACCTCTCTATTATGAAATATCTTCATTGGAATCAATTTTAATAAATAATGATGAGTTTTATTGTCTATATGATGATAACTAATTGGAAAAAGAAAAAACAATCGAAGATGTGGTAGACTTGAGGGATGTAGCTCCAAAATATTTCATTAGATCAATTATGTAAATAATGAGAATATTTTATATTTATATTATTGGAGAATACCCTCAGATTACCAAAAATATTATGTATTGATATAAAACCCATATCTTAACCGAAACTTTTTATTTATCCTTAGAAAATAAAAAATAATTATTGATGTTGTGATTTGTTTTACTAAATGTATATATCGGATTATATTTCATTGATATAAACACTTAAAAATCAAAATATATAATGGTCTTGGAAAATAGTAATATTTCAAAAAATATTTAATTTAATAAAAAATTGACATTAAAAAATGTAACGATAAGGAAATTAAATCATTCAATATAATTAAACAATTAAATAGGAAATTTGGTATACTAACAAGTATTTCATTCATTTATGAAACAAAATTTATAAAATTTAAATTTTATAATAAACATTTCAACAAATAAAAATTTTAAAAAATATTTTAATTAAAAAATATTTCTTAAAAAAATTATAAATTAAATTTAGAAAAGAAAAAGTTTTTTTAAATTAATATTTTTTAGAAAATTATTTATTAAGAGAACTAATTGTTTAGGTTAAATAAATTAAAAATATACCCCCCATATAAAATAGTTCACTACTATAAGCGGATGAGTACATAATAATGTAAATATGAATGATCAATTTATATTTACTATTATTTGTTTGTTAATATATTCTTAAATTTTTTTTCTGTGTTTTTAAATATAAATTTTTTTTTCTTTTTTTCCAATTTATAAAATGATATATCCATTTTCACATTAATATACTTTTGTCTTATATATATAAGAATAGATCTTGAGTGATATTTTGAGTTTTCTCGAGAATCTATTGAATTTTTTTTGTCATAGATAATTTATTTGTTAATAGAATTCTTTAAATAAAAGGATTGTATGTTTCATCCACCATTTTTGGGCATAATAAAATCCAACTTCAACATATTTTTATTTGGATGTGGAAAATTCTAATGAATTTTTTTTCTAGAAAATGAATAAAAATATCCCCATAATAAATAAATAATTACATATCAAATTTTTATATACATTTTACATCCAACAAATTCGGCATCTCTAAAACTATTGTGTTTGAAGTAATTTTTGTAAGCATAAAATTATAAAAATTCCATAGTTCTATAATGTTAATATAAATTTTTTTCCTTGAATTTTTAAAACATTAATTATTATTTGATTCGTATATTTCATACAATAATACTGGAGTCATAAAATTCAGATTATTATATGTTATTATTGTAAATTACTGATCATTCATCTAAAATTATTATGAACATTTGGTTTCCTAGATTTATAATGATCTAATGTTCTTAATGTAACAATAGGATTACTTATACAATTTATACTAATATATGAAAAATTATTGGGATTATATTTTTTATTCCTATATTGAAATACAAATGATATTTCTAGTATTTTTCAATTTTTAAAACCATGCAATAAGAATATTCCCCAATCATGATAATCTCAAATTCATATTTCCTAAGATATATAACAATACATGTTAATTATTTTTTATTTGATTAAAATATAATATCATAGACCGAAATTAAAAAATGATAGTGTTCCTAAAATAATCTTTAATAATCAATTGTGGATTATCACTCCCTTAACAAAATAGGATTGTGAAATTGTTTTAGATAATATATCATTATAGGCTCTGAGGTCTTGTTTTAATTTATATAATTCCATATAAACATTAATTCCATATTACATATATTTTGTGTTTTCAAAACCATTTGGTTGTTCTACATAATCATCCTCACATTAGTATCAAATAAGGAAAGCATAATTCACATTCTTTTTAATAATGATTGAAATTTATAAATGTTTTAAATTATAGAATTATACAAATAAACATCAAATACATATAATATATCAAAATTTTATTTAATTATTATTCCTTCATGTTGATTATAATCCATTTTAAAAATTCTTGTTTATTTTTAACAATGAATCCATTTTGTTTACACATATTTCAAAAAATCCATTTTACCCCAATTACAGTTGAATATTTAGATCATTTTACTAATGTTCAAACTTGATTCATTTCAAATTAATTGAGATAACCTGGTAATGAGTTTACCCAATAATCATCATCTAAATCCCCATAAAGATATTATTGATCAATTTGAGGGAAAAATCAAGAATTTTCAACATCATTTATTAAAGAACATAAATTTTTTCTACATATAAAATGATATTATCAATAGAATTATTCCTAAGGATTTAAGGATTTCATGTGTTTGTAAATATATTTTTATTTATAAATTGTGGAATTTTATTATTGAGGATGAAATTAAAAAAATATTTTCTTCGGTTATTCTATCAAAAGAGGAACATTCAAAAATGTGTATAAAATTATTTTTTGAAATAACATAAGAATATGTAAGATGAATTATATTAAAAACAAAAGTATCCATTCCATCAATGTAATCATCATCTGTTTCATAAAAAAATATTTATATTTATTAAAAATACTATACTCCTTACTTAGGGCGGAGAAATGTAAAAATATTCCTTCATTGGATTTTAGAGAATGAATATATAAATTATCATTAGTTTTCAAAAATAATAACAAGTATACACAAAATCTAATATCGGAATGTTTTTGTTTTCATCTAGTCCATTTATCATATGTTGTTTTTATAAAAAACGGTCTTAGTAGAACATGAATCATACTATAAGAGGAAATAATATCTTCATAATCCCATAAATGGTTATTAATATAATATTCACTCAATATGGTTAGTGTAATTCTAGATAAATTCAATTAATTATTTAAATTGAATGAATTTTTTGTTGAGTACTAGGTGATGACATGTTATGTATAATCGTTTTCACTAAAAATAGTTTAAAAATAATAATTTATAAATTATCCATCATGGTAACTATGAATAGTTATCGAAGGTATATCTTCCACATTTTTAACTAGGGAAAATAATGTTTTAAAACTGAAAGAGGCTTATATATTTTTTAGAATGTATACCCATGACTATCTATGGTAATCAAAAATATGAAACTATAAATTTTTTCACATCAATGCTTATATTTTCTCAGAGAACCAAACTATTTTATATGCACTAACTATAATTATTTATATGATAAAGCTTCACTGATAGATTTAAATGATAAATTAGAATAATATCCATGTTTACTAGGATCACAAGTTTCATAAGAATTAATCTAAATATATATTTAATCTATAACAATACCTTTCTTAAAATGTTTTTATACATCTCTTAAGGTTTAGTTTCTAATAGGTATATGGCATGACCACGAATGATCTTCCATTGCACTATGAATAGGTAGATGTTACACGTAAGGACTTCTAAATAATATGTCTAGACATTATCATTCCTATTTTCAGAATGAAAAAACATTCATCCTACATATAAATAATATATTAATCATTCATGAATATTACATGATAACACTCATCACAATAATGGATTATACTGATATGTTTTTTTATATTCTAGAAAAATAGAAAATTTGCAATTAAATATTTTTACCATAAGAATAATAATTCCTATTCCAATAATTTATACTTGATAATTGTCACGATAAGTGACACTACCACAAATTATCATAATTATATTAATGATTAATTTTTTATAATTCTCATATGTCTATAACAACAATAGTCTTTGAACCAAATGTAATTTCTTTTGGTACACATAGTATTTTTAGAATAATAATGAGATTATTATTTGAGAACCCAAAGTAGCTAGGGACCATCATTATAATAAAATTATATTATTTAATGTTGACAACTATTTATCTTTTTTATGATGATAAGTTGTTAATTATTTATAAATATATGATTTAAATAATGTAATGGTATTTTAATTTTGTTAATTATTTTATATTTTTCCCTTGTCCTCCACATTGCCATTTATTATAAAATAGGAAAATGTTTCAAAAAAATATTGTATGTGAAAAAATGGGTTTTTATTAGTAAACCACATTCAAGATAAATACCTTTGAGGCTATATTTGTCTCTAATTATTCTTAAAATAATAATTACCAATAATGTATTTTTAAAGTAATATTTTAATAGTTGAAATTCCATAATTTATTTTAATAAATAATTATTTGTCCTCAAAATATGTTTTAATAGTAATATATTTTTATTAATATATTAAATAATTATATTTCTAGAAATTAGATTTCCCTAGATATATAAAAATATTATAAGTTTTAGTTTAATAGTAGAAATTCTTGAATATTATTTTCCATGTTTTTTCTTATATGCATCATGTTTTTAGATATATTAAAAATATGGTTTTTAGTTGTCTGAAAAAATTGATTCTATTTCAAATCTAGGTAAATGATCACATTCATTAGTTGAGGTTGAATATTATTTTTGAATATTTATAATGTTTTTCATTTTCTGAATCAGGATACTTTTCTTTCAAATTATGATTGTTTAATATTTCAGTATATAAGTGATTCATTATGAAAATAACACTCTTTAAAATTTATTGTTGAAGAGAAATATTCATCTGATTATCACATTCATAATATGATCAAATATTTGAAGAACTAGAAATTCAAAATGGACTCCATGTGTTTGAGACATTCAGACATTTATTACTCTCATGTATGTATCAATTAATAAATGTAACACCCCGAAATGATAAATTGTTAAATGGATAAATGATATGACTCATGTCAATAAGATGGAACATACATTTCAAGAGCCTACCTGATTGGAATTCCATAGTTAAGCATGCTTGGCCTGGAGTAGTGATCTGGATGGGTGACCATTTGGGAAGATTCCCATGGCATGTTTGACTGATGACAAAGAACACTAGAAAGGAAAAATGATGGAATGTGGGGACAACCATTAGTCAAATGACATGTTCGGGCACATGGGTAGGGACCACATGTCTACAGGGAAACTGGTGTTACCTAGAACCCCTGGACCTAATTGATATGTTAAGGAAGGGGTGTCTGTTCTGTCAACGGGTCCCGATTATGAGATTTGGTATCAATGGTGGTACACAGCCTTAAGTGTGGTGCACAGCTTGGGATGAGACGTTGGGACCATAATGAAGAAGTTGTTCACTAGGGGTGGGGGTTGAATTTAACATCCTATAATAGTAAATAGATGAATAAATAACCGATATGACTCATGTAAACAAGATAAACCTTCTTTTTTGGGAGCTTGCCGGATTAGAATTAAACAATTATGCGTGGTTGTCATAGAGTAGTGATGGGGATGGGTGACCATTTGGAAAGATTCCCAGGGGGTGTGTGAGTGAAGAAAAAGAACAATGGAAAGGAGAAAAATATGTTAATGTATGGTTGTATATTCTATCAATGGGACCCAGTTGTTACATTTGGTATGAGAGGCGGTACCCAGCATTAATTGTGGTGCACTTCCTAGGTTGAGATCTAAAGCCCAAAATAAGGATGTTTTACACTGGGGGGGTTGAATGTAAAACCCTATAATTATAATGGGATAAATAAATAAACTATATGACCCATGTCAACATGGTGAACCTTCCTTTTCAGGAGCCTGTCAGATTAGAATTCCATAGTTAAGCGTGGTTGGTCTGGAGTAGTGATGAGGATGGAAGTCCTTCAGGGAAGATTCCCCAGGTGTGTGTGAGTGAGGATAAATCACATTAGAAAGGACATTTTTTGGAATCTATGGACAATTATTCATTATTTGACATGTTTGGTCACGTGGGTTGGTCCTAGGGTGTCGACCATGAGTCTGTAGGGAAACTGGTGGTTGGTGGTGGGCCAAGAGCTGACGGCTATGTTAAGGCGGGTGTTTGTTCTATCACTCGTACCCGGTTGTTACAATAAAATTCAAGTATCCTCTTAACGTGGATAACCACTAAGAATAATGTTGGACTAGTGGGTCTCATGGATTGAAGTTAATCTCCACATATGTTAGAAGATACTGACTACTATAATGGGTCTGATGAGACGATAGTGGAGAGACTATACCCTTTTATCTTATATTCATAGTGGTAATATTATCTAATTAACACAAAATACAATGAATGTTCTATATAATGAAGTGAAAATAATGAATATGAATAGATTACACATTTATTATATGTTTCAGAAATCAGGGTGTGTGGGACAATGTCCTTCTCGAAAGATTCACTGGGTGTGTGTGAGTGTGGGAAAAGAAAAATGGAAATGACATGTGTTGGCATGTGGGGAAAATCATTAGCTAGACGACCCTTTTAGGGACGGGGGTGGGCCCTCGGCTGGTGACCACATGTATGCAGGGAAACTGGAGGTACCTGGAGGACCAGGACCCAATGATTTTGTTAAGGCGGGGTTTTTGTGCTTTCACTGAGACATGATTGTTAGAATAAAATTCACATAACTACCTGAAATGGAAAACGACTAAGGATAATGTTGGACTGGTGGGTCTCAATGATTTGAGTGAATCTCCCCATATGCTAGAGGCTACCCACTACTATGAGGTTTCTCATGAGATGTTAGTGGAGAGACTATACTCTCTTATATTATTTTCAAGCTGGTAATATCTGATAATGAGCACAATAGACAGCGAAAGTATTATATAATGAAGTAAAAATGATGCATAAGAATAGTGTAACAATTTATTATATGATTAAAATAAAATTTTATATAATGCATGGGTGATAGATGATATAAAATAAAAATAAGTAAACAAAAATTATAAATTACAATACAATATGAAAATAAAAAAATAAAACAAATTACCAAGGAATATCTCTATTAAAATCTAGAGCACCATATTTTCCCGATGATCCTAACTCCTAGGTACATGAAATACAATAAAAAATCATATGGATATAATGTTTACTCTTTTACTAAGTGTACTCGACCGGGGTGTGACATATAAATCATTGTAGGTCATCACTTATGGTGTATGAACAAATATAGACAGTGAAATATGCATATTTAATAATGTCTAGTTATAGATAAATAGCAATGAACTCTAAAAATTCAATTACCATTTGTCTAGGTTTTTAATGGACACCTGACTATAATAAATGCTTTGAATCATAAAAGTGAAATCTGTATAAACATGTAACTATATATATATATAATAACACACACACATATATATATATATCTATATGAATAGTATAAATGAATGTTGGTATGGACTAGGATGTATCACTAAGACCTAAATTATAAGAGGAATATCTCACAGTCTATCCTCTGGCCCCCTCCAACATCTCTCAAGGTCTATTGGGATACATGTTATTGAAGGAAGAGTACATAACCCATAAACATCCAATAACAGGGGATGTTCTCATGGTCTAACACGTGGACCAGTTTTATGATTTCTCACAGTATATTTGAAATACACAAGGGAACTATCATTGTTTTCCCTTCCTTATGGTTCTCACGGTCCTTGGGAACTCAGTTAGAACATCACACATTCCTCCTATTAGTCCACTCACGGTCCCTTGGCTCAACTTCCAATGTGGCTTAAACATTCAACAAATATAATGCAAGGCACATCATCCTCTCATTAATTCCATTCTGCCTTTATATTTATATAATATGGAATGATGCATAAACCTCTCATTCCCTTATTAATCAATATATATAAGAAAATTCACAATTATAATTACAGAAACACATCTTAAAATTTTTAAAAAAACATCATGACATGATTTCAATAATTCATACTCAAGTCACTACATGAGGAAGAGAATGTCATGCATTTCATTTATAAAACCCATGTAAAGGTTTTATGAAATTCATAAAACCATAATTTACATATAGTTTAATTTATAAAGAAATTCCTCTTATAAAATTCAATATCCAGGTTCAATTACATTTTCAAGAGGCTATTTCATTCGACCCATTTAGTATATGACAAATCATTTCATTTTCCTAAGTATGAAAAATCAATATATATGGAATAATTAAGATATGTGATCTAACAATCCCTTGGGTCATTTCATTTATAACCACATCAATCAATTTATGAAGGGAAACTCATTATTCTTAAGGAAACCTACATTACCGATTCCATTCTACTAATTAAAATCGTGTAAACATGGAAACATAATGTCCAAGGCACAAATTTCAATGATCTTTGTCATTGGAATATAATAAATTTATACACATAAATTCAAATTTATAAAGAATTAAATATAGTAAATAAAATAGGAAAATTACCTTAGAACACTATTTAATAACCAAGGAAAAAAGTATAAGGAAGGACACATTCATTAAATCAAGAAAGCATAAAAGTATAACCACTTATTTTTCGTTTAATGGCATCACACATTCATTGGATGGGTTTTATTATAAAAACCTGATATTTATTATCAACAACAATTTATCCCATTTAGCACATCATCATCATTAATAGAGGATTAATTTTATATAAAAACTAATCTAAATTAATTAAAAACTATTTAAGGTGTTAGAAATTTTATTTATTAAATAACTATTAAAATTAAATGGAAAGGTAATGGGACCCTACTTAAAGTAGTAGTGCAAGATGACACACAATACATGTCATATTTTGTGGCAACCACTTGAATCTAACCAAAACCCACATGAACAGACCTTCTTATACACATATATATATATCCCTTAAACCAATTCATAAATATTCCATGCCAGGAGGGAACATATACATGGATGATATAAATTTTTATATATACATAAATAATTATATGGGTACACTCTTTTAAAGTTTATCAAATCTAAATACTAGCATTATAGATCCATAATATCTCCCATGGACCCTAAATTATATATGTAATCAAAATGAAGTGAATGAAAAATTCACCTTAGATGATGGTGGTGAAAAATTTGGAAGCGAATATGCTTCTCCTTCAGCAGAAAATGTCGAAGCTCGAATCTATGGGTCTTGAGAGAGGCACCGTAGACAAAAATTTTTAATGAAAACCAAAACTCAAGTTAGAAAAAAAATTTGGTTTCGACTCACCACAATGCATAGTAGTGGGGCCAAATAATTACTAGAAATTTGAAGAAGATGGGATGCAGAGACTCATATTGGATATTTAATTGATGAAACAGATGAAATCCAATGAGAATTGATTAGATATGTTGGAGCCTAAGGGGGGTTCATTATATCCAGTTATGGAACCACGGTGGGGTACCTCGATCATGAGAGGAGGTAAATAGGATGAGAGTTGTTTTTTTATTTTAATTTAATTAAGAAATTCATTTTAAAACAAGTCATCATGAACAGTTTGGTATGTATGGTTTGGAAATATGTGAATCATATGTGGTCCCTCTACTGGGTTCCTAGAGTTTCCAACATGGGTTGTTTAACTGTATTATGAATTATTACATGGTACTACCTATGATTTACTACCTATGTTTGAAAGGAGAAAAGTTTTATAAATAGTGAGTAGCCATTGTGATAGCCTCCGTCCTCCTGTAATAATCCACATTATTTCATATTTTTGGTCGCACTGTTTAAATAAATTTGTGTGCTATGATATGTCCTTGAAAAATTGACTTTTTAGGTCTGTATCTCATGAAACTCAAAGAGACCACTAGGAATCTCATTGGCATTCACCCATTTCTTAAATCTCACAATGAATGGTTTCAATTTTTTGAACGTCATTTGGAGGAATATTTTTAAATTCATCCAATCCAGTAAAAAAAGTTCAAATTTCATCTTGATTTTCGTCCAGTATGAAACATGATAGGTTATAACCTTCCCACCATATAAATTCTTGTCCCCAATATTCCTTTTTGAACAACATAAACATCACACGACCTATAACATTCAAAAATCCCATTTCAAATAGTTGTGTTGCATTTATAAACACTCAGTGTACATTTTAACATCCATTTAATAAATCATAACATAATCCATTTAATATTCAATCCAATTTCCTCTTTCCAAAAAATTTACCAAGATGGATCTTAACCAAGAGCGTTTATCTAGAGACACTACAACATCTTTGTCTCACCAAGAATCCAGCCAGAGGCACTATGTTCCTTATATATTAGCATTTAAGAGGTCCAAATCCTAGCTATGAGATCCCCAATGTTGTAATTTTATTTCAAAGCATTATCCAAGATTATTTTGGATGATCATAGTGTTATTATAAAAAAAATAGTTGCTACCCCATTGACATCATGTCTGATGTCGAGTTGGACATTCATGAAAATCATTAGATGAAATAAACCAACAGTCATCCTCAGTTCACAACATGCTAGAGGATTCTCTATCAAATACTATAGACGTTAAACAAGAAGAAAATCAATATGACCCATCTCCATTTTACCATTTTCAAGGATCCTTGATTTTACCACAAAATCATTCACTGCTTCATACACACTACTTCTGATGGTGTTCCTAAGATCCAACCACCAACAAGAAATTAATGTATCAGGCCTCGACCCAAAAAAAGAGTGACCTAATCCCAGTCCACTATAATATTCACCCATTAAACATTGACATTGATCCTCTCAACAAGAATTTGGTAACCTATATCTTATTTCACTAGAGTGACCAATGGACTATTCCAAGGAAGTTCATACACCATAACCACAAAATCCGTATTAGAACATTATCTTTTCCTAGAGTTGTATCCAGCTGATATTCATGTATGTAGAAGACAGTTGGTGTCCATGAGTCTGTTTGAGGATTTCCTACATGATAACCTAAGGATCAATATAAACAACCAGGCCCCAAAAAATACCATGAATCCAGTGAAAATCACAGAAAGAGAGTCACCCAAGAAGATCAATAGGTTTAAGACTTCAGCATGGCGTAGGACTAACACTCACTCCGTGTATCTATGTTGTCAACAAGATATGGTACATGCTATAATTATATGAGTCTTAAAATATAGGATTAATATAGATTCCATTTAATCATTCATAATTATTTGAAAGATGAATAGTTGAAACCCTTGGGTTTGAATCCCTATGAATGAATCGTGGATTCACCTACTGAACCACCAACATAAACTGAACACATACCTTCACTACCCAAGACATTCTGTTATTGGTCAACTGACTAATGAAGTCCATACAAGACTGAATGTGATTAACACATGTTGAATATATCACCAACATCATTGATGTATTACTTCTAATAACGAACCAGCATTTACAAATCCAAACATCCTAAAGGGATATAAAAAATGACCATTTACAAAGGGTCTTTATTGGTTGTGTTCCTTCTACTTGGATGGGAATATTTTATCAGTTTTTATACAATAATCCCCACTATATGAGTGTTATAGTAGAAAAAATATTAGATAAAATAGATTCTCAAGAGAAATCTAGACCTAAAACACCAAAAATGAACATTTATCGATCTTATGAGACATGAACATAATGTCAAAACATTTAAAGAAAGCCAAAACCAGAGCAACCGGCATATAAAAACACCTGAGTATATTTAAAATTAATCCTGATCATTGGGAAAATTTTATTCATTAATGGTCCAGTAACTATACATGTTGATGACCAGAGACATTATTAAATAGCATAATAGATTCGTTTCAAAGATATATTTTATCATACGACCATTATCCAGGATGATGCCTTAACCAGTCTTCCAACACTAAGAATAGGAAAGGGTCGATTATCCTATGAAGTAGTTGACCATGGCCAAGGCATGTCTACCATGTTGAATCAAAGCATTACTCAGATATCACACCTATATAAATGGTCAATGATAGAGTGAACACCAATCCGAACAAGGGTGTTATTAGAATCTCAATGTCCTACAAGGGAAATTATGACTCAAATGGATCCAAATGTCAAAAAAACATGGAACATGAAAGTCCATTGGGTTTTAAGGGACCTCTCTACCACAGTTTTTCCCCTTAAAAAAACAAGTGCCGACCTTATAACATTTTCACAATGAAAAAAAGTCACCAGGCTTAAAATACGATCATCAAACCACTGGTAAAAATGAGAAAGTCTATAGGAAAGACATATGCTTCTATAATATAGATACTCAAGGAATAAATTACAACTACTCTAACATGAGGGTATTACTATAGACACTATTACATCTTCCATTTACAGGTACTTTTTTATTTTATTAATATTTAATGAAAACATATCTCACCATTTTAAAAAAAATTAATACAGGGTAATGGATTTTAACTAATTTTCCAAGGGGAAAAGGAATGTCTGATTGAATTTTCCTTTTTTAAACATTCATTTCTCATTGAAATCTCATCATGTGTAAAAAAATCATCACCAAATTCATTTTTACAAAATATGAGACCTACTAAGGTCCAACCAAATGAATATGGGTACTCTATAAAGAAATCCAGTTGTAGTTTCTCATATATTAATGTCTTTAAACACCCAATCTAGTCAACTCCTATGAAAATTGACTCCAAATAACCTTCATGGGTCAGGTTGTTCATTTAGTAGTCAACCATTTGATTTCAAATGAAAAATAAAAACACATACATTTATATCCATTTCACAATACATTATAACATTAAATTTAATATAGGCATACATTTCCCAATTAATGAAGTTCACATACTCTTTGTGGATTGAAAATTGGCTCCCATTAATCGAAACTAATTACACATTTAACATGATCACATTCAATAGTCCAGTTATATGGGTGGCCACCTACCAACTTATAATGATCCCATACAAATTTCAATTAGGAATTTTAATCCCTTTAGTAAAAAAGATACTTTAACATTATAATTTAGAAGTCTCTTACAAGGGTTTAAATATACAAGTTACGATTTCCTATTTATAAGGCGCACATACACCTTACAACTGAAAAATGGTTCTTTTTTTATTTTCATTCCAATACATTTTATCCCATTCCATCAATTAGAAATTCAAAAGAGGGAAAAGTATGTCACTACAAGAATATAACATATTTCAGCATACTATAACACAAAAGAGTGGCATATATTCATAGTTGGATAAATAAGAAACATGCGAACTATAACTACAACTATATGTCATGGAATAACCATGGAATGTGAATTTTTTACATACCAAATATGATGCATGAAATGAGACTAAAATTCCATATTAGGCCATGGGTAAAAAATACCATTATTTCTATAAATAATTAAGCAGTGGAAAATACTCCAATAAATTAATGGATAATTATAAAAACATTAATAGAAAACAAAAAGAACAATAATCCTAGGCTAGGCCTCTTGGCCATTTTCTATATGTGGGTTGATCTGTTTTGAGCACGACTATTAATCAAGTGCTGAAACATTCCTAGACTCTTATATACCAACTCTAAAAATGTATGAAAATGGTAAAATTTACACTAGATTCTGCTTTTTAAGTTCCCGAATCGGATGACAACTAAGATGGTAGCAGGACCAGTGGGTCATATGGGCTCAGGCGCGTCCACAGGTACACTAGAGGCTTCCAGATATCATTGAGAGGAATAGTAGGTTATAATTTGGAGACTATACCTTTTTATAAAATTATCATAGTGTTAATATAAGATAATTAAAACAATATAATGAAATCATAGAATATAGAGAAGTTAAAATTAAATGGAAGAATAATATAAGAATTTAATGTAAGTCTCCAACACCAATTTATAAAATGAATGGGTGATCGTTGATAAATAATATAAAGTAGTAAAAAATTATTATTATTTACAATGTAATATAAAAATAATGAAAATAAAAGAAATACCATAGGGAAATCTCCATGATAAACTCAAGATTCAGCTCGATATTTTTCTGAACTCAAGGGTAAAAGAAATAAAAAATCATTGTAGATACTATGAATATTAGTTCTACATGGGTACTGATGGTACCCATGAATGTTGTGATTGATAAATATCACTAGGTTGTAAACAAATATGTCATGTCGAATATAGATAGTACAATATATATTTAATAGTTTGTAGTTATAGATAAATATTAAATAACACAGAATAATTAAATAACAACTCATCCAGGTTCATAAGGGACAATTGAAGGCAATACATTCTTCATCTCATAAACAAAATATATGTCTAAAAATGTCACTATATATATATATATACAATAATAGAAATATATATTTATAATAGTATAAATATATGTTGGGATTCACTAAGAAATCACTCTCATACATACACTACTAGGGGATTCTCTCACAGTTTATCCCATAACAACACTATAAGTGCTCTCATGGTCTATTAGGAAACAAGTTCTAGAAGTACTGAGACGTAACCCACAAACATAAAAAACCAGGGTAATATCCCATAGTATAACCCCTACCCATATTATAGAGCTATCATAGCCTCTTTACAATACACAAAGGATATCTCATGGCATTCCCTACCTCAAGGGTCTCACAGTCCTTGGGATTATAGTTATAAGATCACACAGTCTTACTATAAGGGATCTCATGGTCCATTGGCTCCACTACAAATGTGGAATAACTATTAACAATATATAAACAATGAAGAAACAACATATAATTAATCCCATTCTTCCATTACATTTATAACATAAAGCACGATGAATAAACCTCACAGGCCTTAATTAATATATATATATGTACGAATCCTCACAATTATACTTCAGGAAACACATTTTAGGCATTTCAATTAAAAAATCTTGAGAGGATTTGTCACAACCATACAAAATTGACCACATGAAGACTGAAAATCTCATGTATTTCATTTATAACATTTGTATAAGGGTTTCATCACATTTTTAGAACCTTCATTTACATATATAAGTTAATTAATAAGGTAATTACTCTTATTAATTTCAATAGCCATGTTCAATTCCATTTGTAAGGATCTATTTGATTAGACCCATTTAGTACAAGACAACTAATAACATTTTTCTATGTATGGAAGAGTCATATAAAAGGAATACCTAATGGTTATAATCTAACCATCACTGGACTCATTTCATTTAGATAATCTTTATTCAATTTAATAAGGGAAACTTTCCATGCTTAAGACATCCTATATGCACAATTTAATTTAAAAAATCAATTCGTTCATATAAGGAATCATTATTTCTATGACTTAAATGTCAATGAAGAGTGTAATTGGAATAATGAAAAGTTATAAACAACAATTCCCATTTATAATGAAATCTATCTAGAAAATATAACATTACAAATCCCGAAATATTCTATTTATTGACCAAGGAAAAAATAATAATGAAAAAGAAATGCAATAAATCAATCGTGCAAAAAATTCTAACCATAAGTTTTTATCTTGGACACATGAGACATCTATTGGAGGGGTTTTATTATGAAATCTTGACATTTATTTTCAAGTATCCATTTATCACATTTAACACATTAGTAACTTTTTCAATGGAAGATTTTAATTTAAAATACATAGAGAATTAAGTAAAATCTAAGGAAGGTTCAATATGATATTAATTAATGCATTAATAAAATTAGAAGGAAAACAAATTGTTACCTAACTAATGTAGTAGAGAAATCTGCCACTCAGCACATGTATGATTTGTTGGTGACCACTCCAAAATTCCCCACACCCACACACACATACCTTTATATATATATCCCATAACCCAATTTCATGTATTCTCCTCCACTTAAGGATTATGTACAAGGAATATATATATATATATATATACCTATGTTTAATTGTGTTCTCCTTAATGTTTTATCAAAACATACTAAAAAAATTATAGAGGCTTGGTACAACCAATGTACCATAAATTAATGAGGGAAAGACAAGGAAGTAGAAGAAAAACTAAACTCTAAAGGAAAAGGTGATGAAAATAAAAGTGAATAAGCTCCACCATTGGAGGTGGATGATATAAATCAAATAATGGTGTCCTTAGAGAGTCATCACACACCCTAAATTTATAAGAAAACCAAAAATAAGGTTTGACCTAATCCCAAGGGTTCGACTGCATATTACCGAGAAACAGAGAGATCGAAATCCCAAATGGGAATAGGATTAGGAAAGGAGGAGGAGACACACTACAGAGATTTGGATGAATAACTAGAAAAAAATCCAGTGAGAATCATTGTGAGATAAGGATTCCAGAGGGTTGTTTATCATGTGCATCAGGAAAAACATGGAGGGTCTTCGTGATCAAGTAATGTGGGGGAGATGATGAGTGTTATTTTTTTATTTTATTTTAATTAAAATAGTAACTTTTTAAAATATAGGTCATTTCAAGCGATTTCATCTGCACAATTTAGAATACCAGGTGCCAACGATGATCCCTTTACCAAGAACATGGAGCATCCCAAATGGTTTTCCCCATGCAGTTTGTCCAAACGTGCGAAAAACATGCGATAAAAAATATCAAGTTATTTACTAACACTACCAGTGTTGTCATTGTGAATAATTTTGTTTTCCATGTTCATACTATGAAAAATCATCTGCCCACCTATAATATGTTGTATGGTTTTTATTGTTGAACAAATTTTAAAATAAATTTTGTTCCCTATGCAGGTCTTTAAAACATAGTTTCTTCAGGACCATCACTCTTGAAAAACACTAAGACCTCCTAAACACACATCTGTATTATCCCAAGGAAAAAAACAACACCTTGAAATGTCTTATCTCTTAGAACAATATTTCAAGGCTTGATTTTAAATTCATCTCGTCCAGTTAATGAAAAGGTTCAAATTTCCTCTACATTTTCGTCCGTTGTAAAACTCGAGATGTTATAATTCCACTCAAAATTTATATCCTTATTATCTTTTAGAATATAATGGGAAAATGTGGTATTTTATGACCAGAATAATTGTATGTAAAATATAACTTTCTAGAAGAATCCTACTATTTACTCCTATCGTTAAAATTCATCGGATAATTATATTGGAAAATATTCCTTCAGACAATCCTTTTCATCAAATTTGATGGATTAGATAAATAATTCTCAAAATTTTCTAATGTACTAATCTCTATTTATATATGACAAATAGTTTTCATTGAATACATTGACTAATTCTTTACAGATCTAAAATTATGTGAAATACCTTAATTAAAAAAAATGTGACTACATATTTTTATATATTTATCATCACATTTCCATCTATACATGTACATCATGATAGTTCTAATTAAATCTTATAATATCAATATTATAACCATATTTATATCTTCTATTTCTTGTCATTTTTTCCCCACACTCTGCGTATTATCCCTATAACATTATCAATAATGAATTAATATATAAAATCATCATAACCAATCGATTACAAGATATTAAAACTAATCATACATCTATGATGAATCTTTATGACAAATTCTTTGGGATAAGAATATAATTTTTTCTTGTATTTTCATAAAATATTCACTCTAGTATCAATAAATTCATTTTATATAAAGTGAATAACATATTTATTTTATAATATCTTATTCATAGCTTAACATGAATATATTTGTTTATATATATATATGTTAAATGGACAAAATAAAGTATTTATAACTCTATAATTCTATTGATATCATTAATATTCATGAGTAGTAAAATATGATATTATTTTTTATATAATCGTGTACTTATGCATATTTGTAACAAAACTAAATACCACAATAATAATAATAATAATAATAGTACTCAAATGAACTTTTTTGTACTAATATTTAGCACCGTCACTAATTGGTGGTCTTCTAGGATTTATATTTAACGAGTTCGAAAATTTATAACACCAATTAGTTTGAAACAATAATCATTCAATAAGTAAAAATTAGTCTATTAACAAAATATTAATGGTTCATAAAAAACAGTTTAATGTTTTAACAATAAAAAATTTAAAACATTCTGAATAGAAAAATTAAAAAACTACAATGTTAGGAAATAGAAATTTCTCTAATACAAAATGATGGATCAAAGAGTTAAAATTGATATACTAAGGGGAAAATTGTATTTTTGAATAAATTATATAAAATTAATTGAATAATTCAATCCATCCGAGGAAGTAATTGTTATATAATATTAAAGATATAGTTGGGTTCACATTATATTTATATAATCTATATAATAAGTGTGTATAAAAATTGTATATAAAACAAATATGTATTAATTATAAAATTAAAATAAGAAAAAATTACATTCAATTAAAATTAATGTATGATATATAAATTTATAATTTGAGTCATATTAAAGAATTACAAATGAAATTAAAAACTGTATCCTTCAATGATAGGTTGTCCTCCACTTTAACTAATGGTATATACAATTTAAACCAAACTGTATTCTCTATCCTTCTATGAGAATAAATTTATCAATAAAAAATAATTGGTCTTCATATCACTGGAAAACCTCTATCATACTAGATCAGAATAAGAAAATTTAAATGAAAAAATTCAATGTAATTTACAGTTGTCTTTCATATTACATAGATGAAACTCTCTAATAATTTTCAATGAAAAGTAACAATATGTTACTATATAGTTCACATTAGATTGGTTGATTTGAAAAAGTATCATCTCCCAGCTTTGTAAATGAACCTCTATTTATAGGAACACCTCTAACGGTCATATTTAATGATTCGTTGAGGTTTGTGAAATGGATTGGTATGATCTCAAAACTGAATTATCAAATTTACCAATATAAAGTTCGTCTAATGGTCTCTATGGTATAATCAACACAATGCTATTAAGTATTCCTCTCGATATAAATAACTTTTTTGTTCGATTATAAATATTATTTATCTATTGAACAAAAATAAGGTTTCTAATAGACTATATTTGTATCATATAATGGAATAGAATTAGTTCAATTGATGAATATAACATGGTTCACCTGATTCACTAAACATTGTTTATCCAATGGACTAAACAATTTTTGTACTATTGACAAAAAATGGTTCATATGAAGGATTAAACATGGGTTTTCATCCAAATAAATCACTATATTCATGAAATTTTAATTTTTTCTATATCTGGTAATGATATTTGTTTCAAAAAATACATTTTAAAAACTGGGATATAAAATGTTATGAAAACATACTATTCAAGAATCTATAATTTAAATTTAAAAAAGGATAAAATATTTAGACACTAAAACTATCAACATAATAGTAATGTTTCCATTTTTTAATGATTGTGATGGATATAATTTAAGGAATATTTTATCTCCCTAGATTGAAAATTATTTAATAAATAAAATATTATTTCATAAAATAATCTTATGTATTTCATAAATGTTATGTTGTGATGGATGATTACTCACTTCACATCATGAGGTGGTAGTCCATCATTAACGCCAATGACATTATCATTTTTCATTGGATTGTACAGTAATAAATGTGTTTAACATGTAACATTTCATAATTGATAAATATTTCAAAAATATAATATATATATACAAAGGAAATGTTTCCTTATTATCATACTTCTTATCATAAAAAGAAAAAGAGACCAAATTACTTTGTGGGGGCATTAGTCCAAAAAAACACACCAATGACATTATCTTTTTTCAATGAATTGGATTGAAAGACTTTATATGGGATTATTTAATTCTAGAAAATTAGTTATGCAATAAATATAATATAAATATATATTTTAATCCATAAATATAAAAATCCATTAGAGGTTGTGATAGATAATAACGATATATGTTCGCAAGGCCGTAGCTGGTTGTAGACATGAACACCAATTTTGTTTTTAATTTGAAAGGTATTGAGATGGATAAATGTTAAAAAAATCATAATAATATATAAGTATATAGAAGATATCAGTTTTATTATTTCATAATAGTTGATTATTATTTGAAGGAGGTTGATGAAAAAATAAAGAACACTCGGTTATGAATGAGACATCTTCATCATACTTCTTCTTTAGGATTATACTGAAACGCATTGATATAGGGAATTCTAATCAAACCATATATGTTATTTAATAAATATAAATTTAATGATGGTATTTTTTAGAAATTTTTTGATTGAATAATATATTTATATATTTACAAATAATGAGAGGATGTTCTTATTTATATTTGGAGAGTGTGGAAAACTTATAGTTCTTCAACGTTTAATAATGATTCAGTGACTATTTTTGGGAAATAAGGATCTAAAATGGAAAATTCATAAAAATGATATAATATAATATCAAAATATTTCCATACCTTGTAAATTACATTTTTTTGACATTTAAACCCTCATCAGTTTAGTTTAACTCAAGGTTATATATGTTCTATCCATAACAATGATGATTTTTATACTATTTCTTATTATTTTTCATGGTAAATATTTATTATTAACATGTTAAACAATATTAATTATGGATAAAAATTTTATCCACATTTTAAATTCAATTCACAGTAGTGGTGGGAATTTATTTAAAATTAAACCTATAACAATAACAAAAAATCAGTTTTCCAACTAAAATTATTGTTAGGAATAAATTTTTTAATATAAAAATTAAAAATAAAACTATGTAAAATGATTGATATCATATTAATATTAATTTAATTCATCTAATTTTACATTTAAAAATTTATAACAAATGAGGGGATTGAAAATTATTTAAATAAATAACATTTCTCGTTGAATATTATTATTTTTATTTATTCATTACAAAAATATTATCCAACAAATAAAACAAATTTAACATTACGAATTTTTGATATGGAGATCATAAACATGTTTTCCAGTTTAATAATTAAATTTTAAAAATATTTTAAATATTTGAATATTATTTTCTCATAAAAATAAATAAAAATAAATTTTGAAGAAAAGAAATTTTCATGGAATAAAAAAATGACATTATAAATTCTTGTGTTTTAAATTTCAAATCATTAATAAATACATTTTTATTGAGGGATACCTTTATATATATTTTATAATGTACTTATCCTTATCTATACCAAAAAAATTCAATAACTAGTTTATATTTGTCATATTTAAAATAGTTTAATTTTATTTTACATTTACATATTGTGGTGTGTGTCTTATTATCTATTAGGAACAATATTATTTTAAACCCCCATTGTTTTACATGAGGCACACACATGAAAAAATTCAGAAATTTTAATGATATATGGTAACATTCATGTCTATCTGGCTAATATATCCATAGATTTGAAGAGAAAATAATATAATGTTTAAATATCTTCAAAAAATAGAAAATGGAAATGTTTGGGTGGAATTATTATGATTTCCTCCTGATTTCCTTAGTATCAATGTCTTGGTGGCATTATTTATTTTTTTATCCATACCCATTGTAATAATACAATATTTCTCTTTACAGTTTTATATGATTAATTAAAATTTCTCTTATAAAAATTTACATAATTATTATTATTTAAAATATGATAATAAAACCAAAAGGATTAATATAAATAAATAATTTCATTTCATTTTA
Source organism: Viscum album (assembly GCA_963277665.1). Taxonomy (NCBI): domain Eukaryota; kingdom Viridiplantae; phylum Streptophyta; class Magnoliopsida; order Santalales; family Viscaceae; genus Viscum; species Viscum album. The sequence continues at coordinate 1,436,259,658 of OY728141.1, forward strand.
AATTAGTGGGAAAACCTCAATTAATACCCATTTAATAATGACAAATTTTATAGAAATAACTGAATTTAATTTGATTCCCACCATTTTAAAACCCATTAATTGAATATTTAATTAAATGATTTAATATATAATATATAAATTTCCGTAAAAAGATTATTTAATAGTGTTTAATTTATATAATTAATAAAAAACATGTTTTGTGTAGAATTTTTTTTATAGAAATACTATTTTTTGAAGTGGAAATTTGATCATATAAAAAATCATAAACAATGATTACTAATTTTTAATTAATTATAAATTTTTATATTCAATGTGTATTATATAATGATAATTTCAAATTTAAAACACAATGGGTATTTCACGTATTACTTTTATTTAATTCTCCTTGGACCCTAAACTGGCTAAAAATATGTTTAAAGAAAATTATACCTTATTTCTCATTTATGAAGAAATGAATTTTATCATTTTTGATACGCATGAGAAAAATTATATCATTTTTATTTTATATTAGTGAAATATTTTAAACAATTCAATTTTAATAATCCATAATTTTCTGGAAATGGTTTTGAATGTACTATTTATAACGGATTTTTGAATTGGTTATTTTAAAATTTTTACAAATGGGTGAAATAGTGTATCTTTTTTTACATATATGGTATGAATGAGTTTTCCTACATTCATGGATTATATTAACATTGAAACTATATATTTAAAATATATGTTATTATTTTCATAGTAAATAATCTCATCATTATTCTTGGAATTTATTGCCAAAATATTTTCATATAAAAATAATATTTATCAAATGTTGTTAAATATTTATTTAAAATGTAAATTTTATGTATTATAATCTATTTAAATATTATTTTTTGATTTTTATGGTTAACTAGCGATATTATCTTATAATACCCTCCATTATTTATATGTGGATAGCTTATGATGGTTATCATTTACAGTTTATTCAACGAAACTCGTTTCATTAGCATATGAAAATTATGATATCCTAAAATTATTATGAAACCTTGTTCATTTACATTGGTTATAAATTTATGAAATAGATTATATTTTATAAAACCTATTTCTGATGCTTGGGTGATGATATGTTGAAATGATGAATGTGTTATGGTATTATGGACACATATTTCTTATCATAATTCTATAATGGTTGGGTCCATTAATGTGATTCAAAGCATTGGATAAAGAATTGTATAATATTATATAATAACAGGAAATATTTTTTCTTTCTTAATCAACAATTAGAATAAATAAACGTCACATAATTCACTATGATATGGGAAATTAGTGGGGATACTTAATCTTTTCTCATACCATTAATCAGTGGTTATGCCCACTAATCTATAATATAATAGTCTAAGATATGAACAATAATATATTATATTGTTTTTATTCCAATTATAGTTCCACCCACTTATAAAAAATTGATATGATAATAATATTCAATCGTATCTCCAGAGTTACTTTTTAGAGATTCATAAATCATGTGGCATGATGATGTTTTATTTAATGACTCCAAATTATGAAATATAAATTATTGGGTATAATATTATATTTAAAAATACATGTTCCCATGCCCTTTTTTCAGTGATATTAATCTATATGATAATTTATTTAGATATTAAATGTTTACCCTAATAGAGAATCTGAGCTCACCCATTCATATGTTTTAATTTATTTATCACCTTACAAAGAAGGTAGATTATATTGATGGATATTTAAGGGTATCTTAGGTAGTGAAAAAAGATATGTATGATGATAATTTTAGTTAAAGAGGATTATTATGTATATATTTTCTAACTATACTAAACTGTTCTGGTTCACAACATGTTCGTTCAGGAGATATAATTAATATTTTGCAAAAATTAGTAATAAATATGTTTGTTATGCATGGTTTTTTATAGTTTGTATTAATAAATAATTTTATTAGATTTTTTAGATAGGGATATGTAAAATTTTTAAATACATTGTGGATTGGAATACCATACTAATTAAGATAAATTATTGGGAATTAAAAAAACATTAGGTGCCATATAATATATCAATTTTTTTATAATATTGATTTTAGTTTGTTGAATTAAATTTTCCATCAAGATTAATATTATGAATTTTATTTTTTTTCATATATATTATAGTTTTCTGAAAAATGATCATGGGTAGAGACTGGCTGGTGTATGTATTTTTATTAATTGATTTATTTCAATTTTTATTTAAAATGATATAATTGGAAATAATTTTTATTACAGTGCCACCTCCTATATCATAAAATACATTTAGATAATTATTTACCAAATTTTTTGATAAAATAAAATTTTATATCCTTTTTTATCCAACCATACATGATAGTTTACATTGTAATGGTCGAAAGAGAGTATAACAACTGGGTATGACTGAAGATAAAATATTTAAACAAACATTTAGTCATTATTGGAATTATGAAAATTATATCTCACATTAGCTATCAAATCAAGGAAATCCACTCGGGTATTTGTTAACCCAGTATCCTATTAATAGATTATGTTTTAAAATAACCATTTTTCAATTAAATATTTAATTATTTCTTTTTCATTCATAGACAATTATGTGAATAAATATATATTATATGATCATGTTGAATTATAAATAAGAAAGTGATAAATAAAATAAATCATTTTTTAATGAATGTTTTTATTCATGGATGTAATATATTTGAGTGAAATCATGTAAAAATGATTATATTAAAAATATCGTTCATTCAGTTTTATTGTTATCTCAAAAACATGTATTGTGAAAATATTATTTTGTCAATAAATTATTAATTGATTTATTAATATATATTTAATATTATCTTTTCTTTCAAATGATAAAATATCAATTTTTTATATTAGAATATCTTTCATTAAATCAAATAATAATACTTCATTTTCCATACATTAGATATTTATGGATATAAATTTATAATTAAAAGTTTATATTATCCTTAGCATGAGAAAAAATATTTTTTCTCATATATAGGTATTGGGATAACATGAATATCTAGTTAATTAGTAGATTATTCACCTTCAGGGTTGTTATATCATGAAGAAAAAGGTGAGGTCCTCTGAATAATATATTTTTGGGTTGGGGAGTCCACTCCACATATAAATGAGTATATAGTTAGTGTAGTTAGAAGGACTGAAAGACCTACATATGTTTGAGTAATTTTAATGAGACTACCTTATGGGTTATAAGATGGAAAAAATTGTTCCTCACCACTACTGTATCCACACGATATGATCTTCAAAATCCTATAGTGATTCTATAAAGATTTAATGGAATAATAGGGTAATAATAAATCTTTATAATAATTTTTTAATATAGATAATTTTCAGAAATATTATTTAATTTTTCTTAGTAAATTTCATGAATCATTAAAAATATTATATCTATGACTAATATTTTAGAATGGTGATATCCTCACCAGCATGAAGTTCAAAAAGTTTTATAGGATCATTTTTTGTACAATGAAATTATTAGTAATTTTAAAATCATGATTTCTAATTCCTGAAAAAGAGACCTAAATAAAGTCTATTATGGAGGAAAAACATTATTATTAAATAATTAGGTGTTGAATTAGATATCATAATACTCTACTTATCATCAATGACTACTAATCTTGGTAATTAAATAACAATATATATTCATATAACATTTCATCCCATCTCGATAGTCTTTATTAGAAATGGAATGATAGAAGTACTATGATATATCAAATATAATTATATTGTCCATAGATGAAGAGACGAAAATATTTGGACCTCATATTTTCATAATTATTTGAAATAATTAATGCATACATATTTTTTGTTTGATGATAATGAATGAGTTATGCATCTAAATTTTATTATCATAAAAATTTGTTACATTCTATTAATATATTATGATTTATAATGTGATTACTATTGACACATGTTCCCTAAAAAATCACTCTTATTCTAAAAAAAATTATTCTCGTGATCCATGATAAATACTAATCCAGTATGATTAATAAGAGGTGGAAAAAGGGATCAAACCATATGTTACCATGCAAGTCTGTGGTTTCAACATCCCTAATGAATGAAATAGAAGTACCTAATAAAGTATAATGAGAATGATGTAGTATGCTTCTCATTTAGATTGACAGTTCCACTGGAAGAATAGGTTTTCCTTATTATAGATTATAAAATAATCTCTATCTTCATTCATTACCATTTTTAATGTATCCATATCTACAAGTGTCTTATAGATATACGCGATGGTTAATATATTTTAAAAACAGAGTATCAATTTCTATTTTAGAGGTTTTACAAAGGTATGGTATACCATCAAGCTTTTAATAGGGTTATAGTGCATGAATTGGTTATATTATATTGTATAATATCATTTACAATCTTAAATAATACACTTTTTTCAAATTTTTATTATATTATTAGTGTTACCATGAACATTGTAATCACATTCAGTTTAGTTATGGATTCATAAGAATTAATGTTAAAAAATAAAGGATTGTATTTTTGATATGATAAATTTTTTTTGGTCTTGTAGACCATACTAATATTATTTTGATCATTAATATCATAAATTTGTATATTAAATTGACATCAATTTTTTTTGACATGACTCCTTTAACACATGGGTATCCCATCACAAACATAAACATGTAAATGAATATCTCTTAACAATTCTATTTCATGATGGGTATTTCCATTGTTTTGAGGTTGATACACATGATAATTAATATTATTATTTAGAATATAAAATTAATAAATATCTTATTTAGGGAATGTTGAATGAGAAACTGTTCTTCATGAATTGGATTCAATATTTGTGTTGAGTAAAAATAATTATATTTCAAGAGAATAATTTCTTTACATTATTAATTTTAAAATTATATAGGTTGATGAGTATATATATACATCATGTAATAAATATAATATTCATTAAATATTTTATGGAGATAATTAATGGATTATATAATTATAATGGAAAATTTATAGTTAATCAAAAATCATAACAATTTTTAGAATATTTTATCTAGGGGTCCTATAACATCGTAGTGATGTTTGGAATTCTATTTCATCTCATACCTTCTCATAGATTACTATATATTGGTTCTTGGTAAAAGAATAATCAAACCCATTTAAAAATTTAGTTTTCAATGATGATCAATGATGAAATTAAATTATACTATTCGGGATATTCATTATAAACTATGTTGTAGACAATAAAACTTGTTCCAACAATAGAGGAAAATCTCATATTGTAATGACCCAAACATCTGTTAATGAAAATCCATCTTGATCTAATTAAATGTCTTAATTTGTTAAAGGGTTATACAACATATGAAATTCTTTTTTTTTGGATTTTAAAATACAATTAATAATTGTGATCATTTCTAATGTAGCTGTTGAGCAGTGATAACATGATTAGTATTAATATGGGGTTTACCAAATCAAATTTACTCAGACAAAGGAAGAGATGGCCTCATCTAGTAGACATTCCTAGTATGAAGCCCATTTTTTGGAGCATGGAAAGGAAGTGGCATCAGTGGTCCTATCTCTTGACCAATCTCAAGCAGAGCATGATCAAGTTAAGCTAGTGCAGAACCGACTATGGGAGAAGTGGAAGTTGATAGAGATTACAATCCGAGCAATGTTACTTGAACCACCCCAAGAGTCTGTCCCCATCTTCCACCTCAGCCTTCGGTCTCATGTGGGGGATTTAAGTGGTTATTTAACAAGACCCTCATTCTATGTTTATGTAGATTTTTTTTGTATATAATAATGAATAAACATTCATTTTATTATTGTTACCTTGTAAATAGTTTTTAAAGCACAAATAGTATTTTTAGTTAATATTCAACTAAGATATATATTTTGATGAATTATTGAATTTTTTAATTAAATATTATTTAAATAAAATATTATTATTATTTAATTAATTTTTTATTAAATATAAATGATCATCTAATTTTATGAATGAAATTGTAATTATTATTAAAGTTTGAAAGCCATTTTTGTCAATACCCATTAATTTTTCATAAATGTCAGTTATTATTTTAAAAGTGAACATTAACATATTTAGAAAATTATTTAGATAAAATGAATATAATTTCAGGAAACAGGATGTCGAAATTATCCAATGGTGAATTTTTCACAATTTTCTTAAACCGACAGATTTTTGGGTAAAAATTTAATACCGTTTTAATATATAATCTGTTTTATGACATCATAATGACCCAATATTGAAGTAATAAAACAATATAAATGATATTTTTGGAATATGTATGATTTATCTTTAAAATAATGTGATTTTATATTTTATTGATTAATTTTATGATGCCTTAGTGGACCCTCCGTGACTTATTAAACAACCTGTATTTTTAAATTGTTTTCCTTGTGAGTGTGACTCACCTCCACATAATAAAACCTATTATTTTAAGATGTTAAGACTTTTTCCTTATAGAACATTGTATTCCAATCCCCTCTGAAAAACCCATGGGAAAATACCATGGGCTAGTTTGTGGTTTTGATTTATTTAATGTGAGGTGTCCAAAACCTAAATGATAAAAAATTTCCTCCTCTTTCCTATATAAACCCACCAATGACCCCACTTAATCCTCACTCAAAGCATTTGGAGTTCGTCTAAACACATCCCTATTCTCTCTAGAATCCTCCCAAGGTTCCCCAAGCTCCCAAGAATCCTCTCTCAAGCCTATGGAAGCACAGTTCCATGAACGTATTTTTCTTCCTTTCTCATTTTTGTCCAATTTTCTTTAAGTTGTTATACCCTTTTAATTTCAATTATAAATGCGGGTTTATGGTTTCAAACCTCCCCCATAAGGCAATATTTATGTTTTAATTATGTTATACCTCTTTCTCTCTCATTAAATGCCTCCCATTTACAACTGTTACTATGCCAAAATTCAGAAAGAAATTTCCACTCCTCGTTTACATTCAAGCAATTCTTTTGTATCATGAATTAAAATTACATTAAATTTATTGGGACATGTATTTATATGACCCCATACTGTCCATGTCATATAAATATTATTTTACACCCCTCTCTCTCTCATCAACAATTTTTGTGAGTTATTTTGTCACGTCGTTATGTTGCCGAAATTGCAACGTGATTTTCCAGGGCAAAGTCATCATGTAGTGAATACCTTTCCAATTTCTGTATCAACTGTATTAACCTTTATGCACATATACATACTATTTTAAGAGATTCATGTATTTATTCCACATTCCTTTATCGTGTAATAAATTACTATGTTGAAAGATTCAATGTTTTATGATCCATATGGCACACTTATGCATAAAATGCAATGTTTAAGAGAGGTGTGCCCTGATAGCACTTCAATGCATTGGAAAAAGTTTAGTATCATGATACATAATGTGAAATGGGTGTTGATTCATTATAATTCAACTCAAACTAGGGTTTACTCGTGCTTCATGTGCAATGAGGGTTTACTCATGCTCTATGTGCAATGAGCCTTGGATTATGCTAATTCCATGTTAAGAGTTGTTCCACATTACCATGTTATGATTATCATGCTTTATCAAACCATTATTTTTATGCCACTCTTGTTCAATGTTGATATTCCAATTTTCTAACATATATTTTATTCCTCATTTTATTCCATGTTTATTCCCATAATAGGATTTATAGCTCACACATTTCTTATTCATGTCCTCAGGTTATCCCATGCAATGCTAAGTATGAGGGAATGTAGTGGTCATGTAAAGGAAGTTTTCAATAAAGATGTTGTATTTCATATTTTAAGTTCTTATGTAATGATATTAAGCCCCTAAGACACTAGACCTCTCAATCTTCTATGTTGTATCAAGTGATAGTTATGTAATAAATTATGTTTAATTGTGTAATAAAAAGTAGGGATGTCATAGTTTTTATCAGAGGAAAGGATTAGTTATTTTTTGAATTAGGATTAGAATACTGTAGTTACGTTGTAGAGTCAGGAATAAGTATAATAAAAAAATTATATTTTATGGAGAGAATTGAGTAAGTGTTTTATCAAGAAAATACATCCATTTATGGATATGAGTAGATAGAGGCGGCTCTGGCACAGATGTATCCAAGGGGTAAAACCCAAAAACACTACATTGAGCTATACTCGAATGAGAATTGGAGAATGACAATGGGCCTTGCTGCACTTTTGGTTACGACACTCCTGGGTGATATGCTATGGTAGATTCATGAGATTTGTACAAACTGTTATTAAGGGAAAAAAATCCCATAATAATATAAGTTATGAAGTACATTTGAGGATAACCTATATTTAAACCTAAGAAATCTCATGTTAGGATATACTTCTTCTTTATAAGTTTATACTTTTATGTTCAAATTTCCTTTTTAGGAAAAATGGATAAGTATTTAAGAGCTCTAATTATATGATGTTTTTCTTAGTTAATGGAGGGAAATAGAAGAACACAATAAAATAACCAATTTGATATGAAATGTTAATATTTCCGTAATGATATTCCTAATATGATCGGAGAGAGTGATAAAAAAATCATGACAGTACTTGCTCAGATGGATCAGGTTATGAATATTAAATTGAACTAGGAAGAACTCCCTCCTCCTACATGGAATGAGAATGTTGTCGTAGAATCTTTCATGTAACAATGGACTCCCATGTTTAGCAGATCTTATGATCCCCTCCACAGAAAACAGTGGATTAACTCCATTGAAAATATATTCCCAGTCCTACAGTGCTCTGAAGAGGAAAAAGTTGTACTAGTATTCTATCGTTTTGATGGGGAAGCAGAGCAGTGGTGGACACTAATCAAGAATATAAATTCCAATGAGGAAATTGATTCCATGAATTGGGAGGAATTCAATAGGATGTTTTTCAAAAAAAAAATTCATTGAAACCTCCATCTCAAGATGGATGGAGAGTTCCTCAGACACAAGTATAAGGGAGATAAATCCATCGGGGTGTATGAAGAAAAGATTACATGACTTTCAAGGGACGCCTCTATATTTTTCATGAAAACGGAAAGCAAGGCGGATTTCATCTTTAGTAGACTAAAGATGAGTCGACGAAAAGTGTTGCTGATTCGAGACTTCGACAGTTATGAGGATATTTTTTGTTGTGCCCTAAAGATTGAAATAGATATTGGATACTCTCAGTGGTACCATGGGCCCAGGGAAAAGAAGAGGAAAATGGATAACAACATGGGTGGTCCATCAAAAAAATCATATGATGGAAGGAAGCATTACATTTCCCCTTGCAAAAATTCTGGGAAGAAACATCCTTGTAACTATCTCAAGGGAACTAGGGATTGATTCAATTGCAAAAAGTTTGGTCATCTGGCCAAGAACTGTTCAAGGGATATGAAAAATTTTGCTAATGTTGAAAAATAAATGAGGGTTTAGATCAACACTCTTCCGGTAGTGTAGAGTAACAACTTCAAGGATATTGTGCCTTATGCAATCAATTTCCTTAATCCGAGGGTTATCAGAGGTAATTAACAACATCTTCCGAGGAAACAAGGAAGGGCCTATGCATTCACTATGGTTGACATGGATCCAAACAACGATGTGGTGATAGGTACGCTAGTTATTCATTCACGAATTGCGAACTTACTATTTTATTCTAGTTCTACGCATTCTTTATTATCTTTCATGTTTAGTAGAAAAATTCATACACCACCTAAAAATTTGGAGGAAATTTTATCTGTGAGAATAGTGAATGGGGAAATCATTGCATAAATGGTTTATAAATCCTCCCTGGATAACGTTTGTGGACTGAACCTCCTAATGAATCTCACCAGACATCCTTTAGTGAAGTTTGACATTATCTTGGGAATGGATTGGTTGTCTATATAAAAATCCACTATCAACTTCCAGGAAAGGGAGATCAATCTTCACATCCCAAAGCATCCTATAATTCATTACAAGTGCAAGGAGGAAGATGAATCTTTTTTCATATCATCACCTCTATTGTGGATATTGCTCCCATATGTGAAAGAATATCTAGATCAAATTATTGAGACAAAGGAGATAATCATTCTTGAAAACATGCCCATCATGAGGGATTATAGTAATGTATTCCCTGAAGAGATTCCTAGTATTCTTATGGACTGAGAGGTTCATTCCTCAATTGAACTTCTCCCTAGATATCTAATAATCTAAAAGATAGCTTACAAAATGGCCACCATAGAGCTGGAATATTTGAAGAAGCAATTACAAGAGAATATGGTGAAGGTTTTTATACTCTCGAGTGCTTCACCTTGGGGTGCACCAGTCCACTTCGTCAAGAAGAAGGATGGATCAATACACCTCTGCATTAATGATTGTGAGATCAATAAAATCGTGATAAAGAACAATCAAACCCTTCCAGAGATAGATGGATTGTTCGATCAACTTCTTGGGTCCAGTTATTTCTCTAAGGTTGACCTTAGGATGGGATATCAACCATTAAAGGGGAGGAAGGAAGATATTCCCAAGACTGCCCTTCGAACGAGGTATGGACACTTTGAGTTCATAGTGATGCCCATCAAATACACTAATGATCCGAAAATTTTCATTGATTGAATAAATACGGTATTTGGTTATTACCTAGACAAATTTGTGGTAGTCATATTGATGATATTCTGATATACACCAAGAGAAATGAGGTACATGAGGAGCATTTGAAAAATGTGTTAAAGACATTGAAAAGGGAGAAATTGTATGCAAAGTATAGTGGATGTGAGTTCTGGATAGAGGAAGTATCATTCTTGGGGCATGTTATCACCAACACAAGGGTAACTGTGGACCCTACCAAGAAGAAGGCAATTAAAGAGTGGCCCAGGCCATCTTCTTTAACAAATATCCGCATCTTTTTGGGTCTAGTGGGGTATTATTGACTATATATGAAGAACATTACAAGATTTTCAAACCCAATGACCATTCTGACACAAAAGGGAGTAAAGTTTGTCTGGACATAAGAATGTGAAGTTTTTTTCATGGAGTTAAAATAGAGGCTTATCACTACACCAGTACTCACACTCCATACAAGTGGATAACTCTTTGTGGTGTATAGTGATGCTTATAAGATGGTATTAGGATGTGTGCTGATGAAAAAAGATAAAGTGATAGCCTATGCCTCAAGTCAGTTGAAAATCCATGAGAAAAACTATCCAATGCAGGATCTGGAGTTTGAAGCTGTGATCTTTGCCTTAAAAATATGGCGGCATTATCTTTATGGGAAGAAAATTGAGATATATATTGACCAAAAGAGTATCAAATATATATTCACATATAAAGAGAATAATATGTGCCAGAGAAGATGGATAGAGCCCATCATGGATTATCACTGCTAATTCCACTACAATTTGGGTAAGGCAAAAAAGGTGGCAGCTTCTCTAAGTAGAAAGGATCCAACATCTTTATCCATGATTAGAATTGAAAATGATCCGATCTTCTTAGATTTGAAAATGATGGACTTGGGAATAATTAAGGGAAGAAAAACATCAATCCTTTATCAAATGATTGATCAGACATCCCTTTTGGAGAGAATAATGGATTCTAAAATAGAAGGTGTGGAAATTCAGAAAAGGTTGGAAGCTGTTAGAAATGGCAATCCTTTGATTTTAATGATGATGAGGAAACAGTTTTAATATTTGGGATGCGATTATCTGTACCAGTCAATCCAGAGATTAAGAAGCAGCTATTGAATGATGCACGTAGCTCGACCTTCTCAATCAACCAAGGGAGAAAATAGATGTATCGAGATCCCCGAGAACACTTTTGGTGGGACAATATGAAGAGGGATATTATTGAGTATACACAAAAGCGTATGGTATGTTACAAGTGAAGGATTAGAGAAAAAAGTCTAAGGGGATGATGCAACCACTAACCATACTAGCATGGAAGTGGGAGAACATTACCATGGACATTGTCATAGGACATCCAATGACATCCAGAGGAAATAATTCTATATGGGTCATTGTGGACCATCATACAAAGACATCTCACTTTATCTAGCTATGAGAGGTCTTCTCATTGGATCAACCTATGCAGATTTACATCAAAGAAGTGGTAAGGTTGAATGGAGTACCAATATATATTATGTCTGATCGAGATCCAGGATTTACCTCTATGTGTTTGAAGAGACTTCAACATACTCTGGTTGCTGAGGTGATCTTTAGTATGTAATATCATCCTCAAACTGATGGTCAATCATAGTGGACTACCCAAACACTTGAGGAAATGTTAATAGAATGCTCAATGGACTACAAAGTAGGATAGGATCATCTTCTTATTCTTGTTGAGTTCACATACAATAATATTTTTCACTCGCACATCCAAATGGAACCATATGAATCCATGTATGGGAAGAGGTGCAGAACACTGTCATGTTGGAATGATGTCAGTGAGCGTAAGATTATAGGATAAGAAATGGCTGATGAAATGGTGGAGAAGGTGAAAACCATTCAGCAGCATATCATGGAATCCTAGAGTCGATAGAAGAGTTTCGATGATAACCATTGATGATACCTTGAGTTTTATGTTTGAGACAAGGTATTTCTACACATACATGTATGGAAGAAGGTCATAGGGTTTGGAAAGAAAGGGATGTTAAGTCCTAGGTACATCGACCACTTCAAGATTCTTGATCGTGTCGGGGCTGTGGCCTATCGACTAGCACTTCCACATACCATTCCAAATGTACATGTTGGAATTTATGTATACCTCTTAAGGATGTACATACTAGACCCTTCACATGTACTCTCTTCCTAGGTGGTACAGTTGGAGGATGATATTTCCTATGAGGAGAAGTCGGGGAAGATCTTGGATCGTAGAGAAAAATTTCTACGTAACAAGACTACTCCTCTGGTCAAGGTACTATGGAGAAACCATAAGTACGAATTGGAAACAACGGAATTAGAGGAATAAATGAAGGAAATGTACCTATATCTATTTGGGGACTAAGATGTAAAATGAAATTTCGAGGGCAAAATTTCTTAAGGGGGGAATATTGTAACGACCGAAACATTTGTTTGTAAAAATATCTATTGATCTAATTAAATGTCTTAATATGGGAATTGGTTATACAATATATGCACTTCATTTTTTTATGTTTTTGGATTTTAAAATACCATTAAAAATTTTGATCACTTCTAATGTAGCCGTTGAATAGTGATAACATGATTAGAATAAATATGTGCTTTATCAAATCAAATTTACTCAGACGAAGGAAGAGATGGCCTCATCCAGTAGACTTTCCCCCGTATGAATCCCATTTTTCGGAGATCAGCAAGGAAGTGTCATCATTGGGATTTTCTCAAGACGAAGCTCAGGTTGAAACATGACCATGTTAAGTTTGAGCGGAACCGCCTATGGGAGAGTGGAAGTTTATAGAAATTACCACTCGAGAAATGTTATCCGAGCCACCCCAAGAGTCTATCACCATCACACACCTCACCCTTCAGTATAATGCGGGTGTTTAAAGGGGTTTTGTAACAAGACCCAAGTACTATGGTTATGTACACTATTTTTTATATAATAATGAATATTCATTCATTTTATTATTGTTACCTTGTAAATAGTTTTTAAATCACAGTTAGTATTTTTAGTTAATATTCGACAAAGAAATATATTTTGATGAATTAATGAATTTTCGAATTAAATAATATTGTAATAAAATATTACTACTATTATTATTTAATAAATGTTTTATTATATATAAATGGTCATCTAATTTTATGAATGCAATTGTTATTTTTATTAAGGTTTGAAAGCAACTTTTGACAAAACCCTTGAATTTTAAATAAATATCAATTTTTATTTGAAAAGATAAAATTAACATATTTAATAAATTATTTAGAATAAATATATATTATTTATGGAATCAGGTTGTCGAAATTATCTAATGTTGAATTTTTCATAATTTTCTGAGGCAATCATTTTTTGGATAATAATTAAATACCGTATAAATATATAATGTGTTTTATGACATCATAATGACCCAATAGTGATGTAATAAAATACTATAAATCATTTTTTCGAAAAAAAATAAGTTTTTTCCTAAAAATAATGTTTTTTAGGATTTTTTGATTAATTTTATGATGCCTTAGTGGATCCTCCCTGACTTATTAAACATCATTTCTTTTTAAATTGTCTTCCTTAGGAGTGTGAGTCACCTCCACATAAGAAAACCAATTATTTTAAAAAGTTCGTAAATTTTCCTTATAAGATATTATTTTCCAATACCCTTTTCAAAAACCATGGTAAAAAACAAAGGGTTGGGTTTTGGATTTGATTAGTTTAATGTGAGGTGTCCCAAATCTAAACAATAAACAATTCACTCTCATTTCCTATATAAACCCAAACAAGATCCCACTTTCTCCTCACTAAATTCTTTTGAAGTTCATCAAAACACTACCCTACTCACTCTATAATCCACCCCAAGTGTCCAAAGCTCCTAATAAGCCTATCTCAAGTTTCTCTCAAACCTTTGGATGCACACATCCAACTAAGGGTTATTCATCCTTTCCCATTTTTGTCCAATTTTCTTTATGTTGTTATGCCCTTATAATAATAAATTATAAATGTTGGGGTATTGTTTCGAACCTCCCCCATAATTTCATATTTATCTTTGAATGATGGGAGACCGCTTTCTCTCTCAATAAATGTCTCCCATGTACACTCGTTACTATGATAAAATTCCTAAAGGAATTTCCACTCCTAATTTACATTCAAGCCAGTCTTTTCTATCGTGAATCAAAATGTCATTAAATTTTTATCGAAATTTATCTATATGACCCACATATGTTACTTGTCAAGTAAATATGATGAGACACCCCTCTCTCTCTCTCATCAACCATTTTAATGAGTTCTTATGTCACGCCATTATGCTGCTGAAATTGCACCATGATTTTCCAAGCCAAAGTTACTGTGTAGTGAATACCATGCTCATTTCTCTATCAAGGGTATTTACCTTTATTCCCATTTACATATTTTTTAAATAGTTTCATGAATTTATTTAACATTACATATCATGGAATAAATTATTATGTTGAATGATTCAATATTTGTTTATCCATGTGGCACACTTATGCCTGAAATGAAATGATTAAGAAGGGTGCGCCCTGATTGCACTTCAATGGATTGGGAAAAGTTTAGTGTCCTGATACATTATGTGAAATGGGTGTTTACAAAGTCTAATTCATGTGAAATGAGGGTTTACTCGAACATCACGTGAAATTATGGTTTACTCATGCTCTATGTGCAATGATCCTTGGTTCATGCTAATTCCATTTTAAGAGTTATTGCCACATTTCCATGTTATTATTATCGTGAATTATCATACTTTAATGTATAGTCTTCTCTTGTTCTATATTTAAATTCCTATTTTCTAACATTTATTTCATTCCTCATGTTATTCTATGTTTATTACCTTACTGGGCTTTATAGCTCACTATTTTCTTATAAATGTCATCAGGTTAACCCATGCAATGCTAAGTACGAGGAAATGTAGTGGTCAAGTAAATGATGTTTTAAATAAAGATTTTGTATTTAATGTTTTATTTTTTTATGTATTGATCCTTATCTCCAAATACACTAGACCTATCGATCTTGTATGTTGTATAAAGTGAAGGTTATTTAATAAATTATGTTTAATTGTGTAATAAAAATCAGGGTTGTCATACATAACATTTGAGTTAATATAAGGTGGGAATTCATGGTTGTATAACTTATAAGATTATGTATGTGATAAATTCATTAATCCATATTAATGGAATAATCAAGTACCCTCATGAATTTTGATAATCTATATATCATATCTTATTGATTCAAATACATATGATCAATTGAAACTATCAAATAAAGTGTAAAGGTTCACTGGAATGTCTTATATGATAGAGGGAGTACATATTAAAAATATATATTGGATCAGAGTTGACTTGAATGAAACTGGTGCAATAGATATACCAGAGTAAATATAGGATCATATTCCATTGGTCTACATGGAATGGGTTTTTTGGGAGGAAAAGGTACTATTTATAAGTATTGTGGATGATGTGAAACAAATCAGATATAGTTTTATGGATAACATGGATGATTACAAATTAAATATGGTTAATGGAAATTATTCATTGTAACAGCCCGAGATTTTATGAAAAAATATTCTTTTTATTTTACTAATGTCTTGTGTTATACGCTACACCAAAAGGAGCTTGCACAACACGCATCCTTGACGTACCTTGCATTACACGCAATCGCAACCTTCCTCGATAGCGTGTGTGGTACGTAATCCTGAGTTTCACGAAACAATGATATGCTATTAAAATATTATTAAAACTAGCCGTTATGAATAGTAATAACCACTTTTTAAATTTTAGAAATTTTAACTCTCAAAATGGACTTCATTTTTGGATTCGGAGTATCGAATTTAGCCTAAGGTGAAATTTTGGTACTTTTCGGATAACTTTCATATTCTGATGAATAGTGAAAATTACTAAATTATAATTAAAAACAACTTTTTTAATCGAAATAATTAATAGTGATAAATTATTAATTTGAGTGGTTTTAAAGTATATTTAGAATATATTTTTACAATTTAATACAATGTTGGTCATTGGTTGTAATTTCACATTTAAACCAGACATAATCAAGTGTCAATCTTTTGATATATATTGTTTCCTAAAAACACGCTATTTATTTTAACAGCGGGATTTAATTATAAAATTAATTACTGCAACTTCTATGTTATGAATTTGGTAAAATAGATTTCATTTTTGAATTCGGAATATGAAATATAGCTTAGGATGAAATTTTGGCATTGTTCTGAAAAACATCAATTTTTGATGAATAGTGAAACTACTAAGTGGTAGGTTAAAAACTGAATTTTTGCATAAAACTTAATTTTACCGCTTCTGTGAATGGAATTTCGAAAATCCGAGAGACACGGTTAATATCAAGGACTAAAATGTGGTTCAATGAGATGAAAATAATTTTTTGGTGAATAGTAACTTTTTATTTTTTTTACCACGGTTAATAGTAAATTGGGTAACTAAGGGTAAATATGATATTAATATTACCCTAACACATGTCCTAATTCTATTGGACAAGTGTAATTCGACCAAAAACAAACTTAGGAATAAAATATGACCATTTAGGCCAACATGGATTAGATTAGGACATTTATTATTAATTTATTTAAAGAAGGGTTAAAATAGTTAAAATCAAAGTTTAATAAGTAAATCATTTTTAATATAGGGTTATACATAAGATAAATTAGATTGTAAATATTCATTAGAAAGCTAAAAAGATTTCCTACATGATGGTATTTTATTTGTAATTTTTAAACATCAAATAAGTTAATTTATTTATGACACAAAGATGATGCAGTAATTATCTTATTAATGAAATATTCACATAATTGATAATATAAATACCAAAATAAATGTAATTTAAGACTTTTTATGAATTCCACTAATTTTCTAGGTTACTATGATATATTAGTGTTGATTTAATCAACTTGGTTCGAACATATAATTCTGATATGACTTTCACAAAAATCATATATCAAATAGTGTCAAAATTGACACAAAATAGTTGTTAAATCAAATATTATATTATTAATTGTTATTTTATTCCTAAAAATCTAAGGTTCGGCCAAATGACTTAGATAAGGATATATATATTAATAATAAACAATTTGGGGTTCGTTTGGCATGTTATAGTAAGTGTATTAACCATATAGTGAAAGAAAAACAAAAAGACACGCAAAAAGTTAAATTAATTAACTAAGAGTTAAATCTAATTGATAAGGTTAAAATAATACCCCAAACTTGTCTAAATCCTATTGGTTGATAGGATTTCGACCCATCCCCACTTTAGCTTAGAAATATGACCCTTTAGAACCATTATATACCGATTTTGACTTTAATATAAAATAATATTTTGAGGTATTCCTAAGGTGCCCCTCTCCTCCCTTATAAAAGGACACCTCCTCCCCCTCCTCCTCACACCAATTTGAGCACTCAAGCTCGGCCAACCCCTACAAAAATCTCTTCTCCACTTCCCTAGCAACATCCTAGAGGTTCTGGTCTTCCTCAAAGACCAATTCTAGTGCCCTAAGAGGAGGTCTCAAAGAGGCACTTCAAAGAAGAGGTAATTACCGTTACCAATTCTTTCATCTTTATTTCTTCTTCCACTTCTTCTTCTTAGGTTGTTTCATTATGAAGTAATAACATCAGTATCACTCATATACTTATATGTTATTATAAGTATGAAACAACCCTATTTCACCATCTATCCATCCTACGGAAAAAGAAATCACCGCGCGTGCGTACGTACGGAATACCGTCTCCACGCCGTGGTGTAATCTATTTTCCACCACCACCTTACATGGATGGGTATAATGGTGTAAAGAATAACTATACATAGTTATTACAACATCATATTGATTCTGATATATTGTATAATTCACTCCAATTCAATTCAATACTTATAGAAATGATATCATCGCTCGTGCGTACGTACGGACTACCGTCTCCACGACGCGATGAGATTCATTCTCCATATTAACCATTTAAGAATGATTATAAAGTATATATAAGAAATAATAATGAAATATATGACATTATAAAGCTACTGGATTTATGTATATATATACATATGTATGTCATCTACTTACTTCCATTTCAAGACAATAAGGAAAGGAAAACAACGTTCATGTGTACGTACGGACTACCGTCTCCATGAACGGTGTTTTTCATTTTATTTATCTACCTATTATATATATATATATACTGAATATATATGATATATAAATCATATTTTATATTCTAGAAGTAAGTAAATCATGATATAAGTAATAATGATGTCAAGAACAACAAGTCAAAACACCTACGATAAATGAAATGATTTTACCCAAAACGCCTCTTTAACATGGAATTTACAAAAGAACGGGTAATATAATGTCATAAGTGAACCATATATGATATCATAACAATGAATATGATTCTGTAATAAGTCAATAACATTATTTAAATCATTATACAGGAGGTTCGGACACATACGAAGCAAATCGGACCTAAGGTAAGGGAAATATCACAATCTCATTTTTATCCGAGATTGTTTGTACTTTGAAATTTACTGGGGTGTATTTTATCATCCACATCCATGTTTCCTCAATATGTAATGTTATTTACAACAACCTACAATTGTTTAAATCCAATTTTACCCTTAGGTGAGTTTTTAGTAAAGAATATGAAAGGAATCTTTTGTCGTTTTTCCGTACGAGGTACTTTTTGACTTTTCCGACAAAAGTACGAAGAATGTTTTTTTTAACTTATACAGCATGAATGGATTTTTAAAACATTATTCCCAAGATGATTCCTTTACAAGTTTTCAAGTTTATTTTTAATCAAATTCTTTTAGTTTAAAATTTTATGACATGTTAATAAAGGAAAAATGTTTTTAAAGTAGAAAGGATATTTTCCTCAAGAATGGAGTTCAAGTGTTTTATCAAAAATATTTTCCATATAAGATAATAAAGGGTTCTGTTTTTATCCCTATTATTACATTTATTTGATTAATGTTGTGATGGAATTATTTTTATTAATTCCTTTATCTTATATGAATTGTTTTATGATGTCATTTTGTTTAAGAATCCCATTTTTATTACATGGGTTATGCTATGATGTATGGTTTATGATTTTGTGGCACACATAAGAAAGGATTCATTATGAGATGGGTGGGACCTATATCTCCCTCCAATGCATTGGGTAAAGATTTTATATCTCATGAGATAGACATGGCTGGAATGGTAGGTTATACCGGTTCAGTGAAACAGGACTGAAACGAGGATTACTCGATTCAGAAAATAGTCTTGGCAATGAGTCTTGACTAACAAGAAATGATTCTCTATGATTATGTGTGTATGCCACAATGAGTAATGTTTTAAGTTATGATTTCATTTCACTACTATGATTTATCCCATGTTATGAAATTATGCTCTCTTTTGCAGGTTAAGATTTCCAAAAAAGTTATGTTCTTATGAAAATTATGTGATTGATATTTCTTTTGTTTACCCTTACTGAGCATTTGAGCTCACCCTTTTATGTTTTCTTTTCCCCAGGATATAAAGAAAGGTTTTAGGTAAAAAAAGGGATGACCTTTATGGGAGATATTGAAGAACTTTCACCACGATTAGAAGATTACGTTCCGAGTTTCCAAAGACACTAAACTATTACGATCCTTTAGTGTGTGTTTTTGTTATGTACTAAGTATTCCGCAAATGTAATGTAATATCCATGTACGTCAGGCTACGGGTCTCTACAGTTGGTATCAGAGGAAAGGTTTAGTCAACCTTTGGAAACTAGGATGCGAAAACGTTAGTGAGATCCCTAGAGATATTTCTAAGGTATGTCTAGGGATGCCCCTAAGGATAAGTATACGTATAGGATATAGTTCTAGAACTATGGTAAAGATATTAGATTAAACCAAAGATGATAGATATTTAAGTTACTCCCCCTTTATTACGATTTTTGCATCTAACTCTATTCTTTTTGGGTTTTAGAAAATGGCTGGAAACAAGATGATTCACAATAATGGAGGATATGATGGACAATGGAATGATATTCTTCATGAGCAACCAAATGAAATGGGATTTGGAAGTCCAAACATCATTATTATGCCGAATCAGCAATCTCACAATATGATCAATAAAGTAAAATTTGGTAAGTTTCCTGACTCGACTAATAAGAGAAAGATGGAGTCCCATGATGATCATAGAGGAAAGAAAGTTCAATTTCCCCTATGTAAATCATGTGGGAAAAGGCATCAAGGAGAATGTTTCAAGGGAACTGGAAGATGCTTTGGGTGTGGAAAAGAAGGACACAAAGCAAGTAAGTGCAAAGGAAAAGGGTCGGTTAACACCATGGATGAGGATAATGGTATTGCTACGACATCAAAAATGGTTAAGTGTTTTAAATGTGGAATGTATGGGCATTATGCAAACAAATGCCCTAAGGGAAAGACTCATGAAGAGAATCAGTATGGTCATATGGGTAGTATTTATGTGGATGATGATGAAGAGACTACAAATGATATGTGAGATGAAAGAATTTTTGAAGCTCGGTCAATGGTTTGAGAATGTAGTGGAATGATTACATGTTTATCATGTGTAATTTTGGAATAAAGAGACATCTATGGATTGTTACACTGTTGTCTTTCCTTGTGTTTTGAAAGTGTATGATTAATGTTACTAGTATCCATGAAAGGTTATTCAGATATTTTTGGAATTTAGATGATATGCGCATAATAAAGGGATAAGGAGAAAATTAAATGTTTGATAGTATTCATGAGCTCATGATTGATATAAGGACTAAGTGATATCATGGTTTGAGTATAAATAATTTTGAGGATTTTGGTATGTGGAAAGTGATAACTTTTAACTGCACTCATGTTTTCACTAAGGTATTCAAGAGAATTCACGATTAAGGACTTTGAATGTTTGGAATGTGACCAACAAGACATATCTTATGATATGTGGGGATCAACGACAGTATTAAATCTCTGGTAATCGATGTCACTATATTATGAGAGTGGACTGCAGTATTATGTATAAGCCTAAAGATTAGACTGGATTATGTTGGACATAAGTTAGTATTGTTTAAGGATAGAAGTTTTTTCGATATTATTGATGGGATTTTATAGTAATATAGTTTTATAAAAAGGACAACCTGTAGGATGGGCGACAGCCCATCGCTTCGGACAAGGCTGTGGGAATCGAACCCACAACCGAAGTGCGACTGGCCTTTATCGCCTACCACTGGCCTACAGGAAGTCCCTGTTTAGTAGAAACTAGTTTTATTATATTAAGCAGCATGATATATGAAGTATAAGTCCATTTTAGGAACCATATATGATTAATCTCACTATAGAATGACTTATGTATATTTAATAACTTTTGCTAACCTTTTGTTTGAGACAGATGGAATGAACAGTCATTCTATCACATGATCTGCTAACACTTCACAAATAACAAATTCAACTTCATTTATTTAAGAGATGAAGTAGAAATTGTTCAAGGCACGAACAAAAGTGAGATTGTACCAAAATAAAGTAAGTATTTATTCTAAGAAAATGTTCAACTTTAGGGAAATGATCTTGAAAACCAAAAATGTTGTCCTAGTGATCTTATACCTGATGAATCAGATGGTACCTTATATCATCACAAATCTATGGATTTGTGATTACTGGCTTTTCCATAGCCATGTTCTCTACCACTCTCCATCAGAACATGATGGTTAGATTTCTCTTCCATATCCATATCTTCACCTATGTGGAAACCCAGTGATTAGTTTATTTGGGTAATCGTTACATTTCATACTTTAGTTTTTAAAGCCATGTTTTGGTATTCCCTTTTACGATGTGGGTTTCTATTAAAGAAACTTTCAAATAGTAAACCATTTATAACCCCGACGAATTTCGAGGGCGAAATTCATTTTAAGGGGGGTAGAATGTAACAGCCCGAGATTTTATGAAAAAATATTCTTTTTATTTTACTAATGTCTTGTGTTATACGCTACACCAAAAGGAGCTTGCACAACACGCATCCTTGACTTACCTTGCATTACACGCAATCGCAACCTTCCTCGATAGCGTGTGTGGTACGTAATCCTGAGTTTCACGAAACAATGATATGCTATTAAAATATTATTAAAACTAGCCGTTATGAATAGTAATAACCACTTTTTAAATTTTAGAAATTTTAACTCTCAAAATGGACTTCATTTTTGGATTCGGAGTATCGAATTTAGCCTAAGGTGAAATTTTGGTACTTTTCGGATAACTTTCATATTCTGATGAATAGTGAAAATTACTAAATTATAATTAAAAACAACTTTTTTAATCGAAATAATTAATAGTGATAAATTATTAATTTGAGTGGTTTTAAAGTATATTTAGAATATATTTTTACAATTTAATACAATGTTGGTCATTGGTTGTAATTTCACATTTAAACCAGACATAATCAAGTGTCAATCTTTTGATATATATTGTTTCCTAAAAACACGCTATTTATTTTAACAGCGGGATTTAATTATAAAATTAATTAATGCAACTTCTATGTTATGAATTTGGTAAAATAGATTTCATTTTTGAATTCGGAATATGAAATATAGCTTAGGATGAAATTTTGGCATTGTTCTGAAAAACATCAATTTTTGATGAATAGTGAAACTACTAAGTGGTAGGTTAAAAACTGAATTTTTGCATAAAACTTAATTTTACCGCTTCTGTGAATGGAATTTCGAAAATCCGAGAGACACGGTTAATATCAAGGACAAAAATGTGGTTCAATGAGATGAAAATAATTTTTTGGTGAATAGTAACTTTTTATTTTTTTTACCACGGTTAATAGTAAATTGGGTAACAAAGGGTAAATATGATATTAATATTACCCTAACACATGTCCTAATTCTATTGGAAAAGTGTAATTCGACCAAAAACAAACTTAGGAATAAAATATGACCATTTAGGCCCACATGGATTAGATTAGGACATTTATTATTAATTTATTTAAAGAAGGGTTAAAATAGTTAAAATCAAAGTTTAATAAGTAAAACATTTTTAATATGGGGTTATACATATGATAAATTAGATTGTAAATATTCATTAGAAATCTAAAAAGATTTCCTACATGATGGTATTTTATTTGTAATTTATAGACATTAAATAATTTAATTTATTTATGACACAAAGATGATGCAGTAATTATCTTATTAATGAAATATTCACATAATTGATAATATAAATACCAAAATAAATGTAATTTAAGACTTTTTATGAATTCCACTAATTTTCTAGGTTACTATGATATATTAGTGTTGATTTAATCAACTTGTTTCGAACATATAATTCTGATATGACTTTCACAAAAATCATATATCAAATAGTGTCAAAATTGACACAAAATAGTTTTTAAATCAAATATTATATTATTAATTGTTATTTTATTCCTAAAAATCTAAGGTTCGGCCAAATGACTTAGATAAGGATATATATATTAATAATAAACAATTTGGGGTTCTTTTGGCATGTTATAGTAAGTGTATTAACCATATAGTGAAAGAAAAACAAAAAGACACGGTAAAAGTTAAATTAATTAACTAAGAGTTAAATCTAATTGATAAGGTTAAAATAATACCCCAAACTTGTCTAAATCCTATTGGTTGATAGGATTTCGACCCATCCCCACTTTAGCTTATAAATAAGACCCTTTGGAACCATTATAAACCGATTTTGACTTTAATATAAAATAATATTTTGAGGTATTCCTAAGGTGCCCCTCTCCTCCCTTATAAAAGGACACCTCCTCCCCCTCCTCCTCACACCAATTTGAGCACTCAAGCTCGGCCAAACCCTGCCAAAATCTCTTCTCCACTTCCCTAGTAACATCCTAGAGGTTCTGGTCTTCCTCAAAGACCAATTCTAGTGCCCTAAGAGGAGGTCTCAAAGAGGCACTTCAAAGAAGAGGTAATTACCGTTACCAATTCTTTCATCTTTATTTCTTCTTCCACATCTTCTTCTTAGGTTGTTTCATTATGAAGTAATAACATCAGTATCACTCATATACTGATATGTAATTATAAGTATGAAACAACCCTATTTCACCATCTATCCATCGTACGGAAAAAGAAATCACCGCGCGTGCGTACGTACGGAATACCGTCTCCACGCCGTGGTGTAATCTATTTTCCACCACCACCTTACATGGATGGGTATAATGGTGTAAAGAATAACTATACATAGTTATTACAACATCATATTGATTCTGATATATTGTATAATTCACTCCAATTCAATTCAATACTTATAGAAATGATATCATCGCTCGTGCGTAAGTACGGACTACCGTCTCCACGACGCGATGAGATTCATTCTTCATATTAACCATTTAAGAATGATTATAAAGTATATATAAGAAATAATAATGAAATATATGACATTATAAAGCTACTGGATTTATGTATATATATACATATGTATGTCATCTACTTACTTCCATTTCAAGACAATAAGGAAAGGAAAACAACGTTCATGCGTACGTACGGACTACCGTCTCCATGAACGGTGTTTTTCATTTTATTTATCTACCTATTATATATATATATATACTGAATATATATGATATATAAATCATATTTTATATTCTGGAAGTAAGTAAATCATGATATAAGTAATAATGATGTCAAGAACCACAAGTCAAAACACCTACGATAAATGAAATGATTTTACCCAAAACGCTTCTTTATCATGGAATTTACAAAAGAACGGGTAATATAATGTCATAAGTGAACCATATATGATATCATAACAATGAATATGATTCTGTAATAAGTCAATAACATTATTTAAATCATTATACAGGAGGTTCGGACACATACGAAGCAAATCGGACCTAAGGTAAGGGAAATATCACAATCTCATTTTTATCCGAGATTGTTTGTACTTTGAATTTTACTGGGGTGTATTTTATCATCCACATCCATGTTTCCTCAATATGTAATGTTATTTACAACAACCTACAATTGTTTAAATACAATTTTACCCTTAGGTGAGTTTTTAGTAAAGAATATGAAAGGAATCTTTTGTCGTTTTTCCGTACGAGGTACTTTTTGACTTTTCCGACAAAAGTACGAAGAATGTTTTTTTAACTTATACAGCATGAATGGATTTTTAAAACATTATTCCCAAGATGCTTCCTTTACAAGTTTTCAAGTTTATTTTTAATCAAATTCTTTTAGTTTAAAATTTTATGACATGTTAAGAAAGGAAAAATGTTTTTAAAGTAGAAAGGATATTTTCCTCAAGAATGGAGTTCAAGTGTTTTATCAAAACTATTTTCTATATAAGATAATAAAGGGTTCTGTTTTTATCCCTATTATTACATTGATTTTATTAATGTTGTGATGGAATTATTTTTATGAATTCCTGTATCTTATATGAATTGTTTTATGATGTCATGTTGTTTAAGAATCCCATTTTTATTACATGGGTTATGCTATGATGTATGGTTTATGATTTTGTGGAACACATAAGAAAGGATTCATTATGAGATGGGTGGGACCTATATCTCCCTCCAATGCATTGGGTAATGATTTTATATCTCATGAGATAGACATGGCTGGAATGGTAGGTTATACCGGTTCAGTGAAACAGGACTGAAACGAGGATTACTCGATTCAGAAAGGGACTTTGTCCACTAAGATAGTCTTGGCAATGAGTCTTGACTAACAAGAAATGATTCTATATGATTATGTGTGTATGCCACAATGAGTAATGTTTTAAGTTATGATTTCATTTCACTACTATGATTTATCCCATGTTATGAAATTATGCTCTCTTTTGCAGGTTAAGATTTCCAAAAAAGTTATGTTCTTATGAAAATTATGTGATTGATATTTCTTTTGTTTACCCTTACTGAGCAGTTGAGCTCACCCTTTTATGTTTTCTTTTCCCCAGGATATAAAGAAAGGTTTTAGGTAAAAAAAAAGGGATGACCTTTATGGGAGATATTGAAGAACTTTCACCACGATTAGAAGATTACGTTCCGAGTTTCCAAAGACACTAAACTATTACGATCCTTTAGTGTGTGTTTTTGTTATGTACTAAGTATTCCGCAAATTTAATGTAATATCCATGTACGTCAGGCTACGGGTCTCTACATTCATCATACTAAAATGAAATTGGGATCATAGAATCCGTATGATAGAAAGTGAATTTAAAATCTAAGATGGATTCCATGTATTAGAATAATGTTTA